>OY365752.1:0-10000000 GCA_959347395.1 Mechanitis mazaeus
CTAACCTAACCTAACCTAACCTAACCTAACCTAACCTAACCTAACCTAACCTAACCTAACCTAACCTAACCTAACCTAACCTAACCTAACCTAACCTAACCTAACCTAACCTAACCTAACCTAACCTAACCTAACCTAACCTAACCTAACCTAACCTAACCTAACCTAACCTAACCTAACCTAACCTAACCTAACCTAACCTAACCTAACCTAACCTAACCTAACCTAACCTAACCTAACCTAACCTAACCTAACCTAACCTAACCTAACCTAACCTAACCTAACCTAACCTAACCTAACCTAACCTAACCTAACCTAACCTAACCTAACCTAACCTAACCTAACCTAACCTAACCTAACATAACCTAACCTAACCTAACCTAACCTAACCTAACCTAACCTAACCTAACCTAACCTAACCTAACCTAACCTAACCTAACCTAACCTAACCTAACCTAACCTAACCTAACCTAACCTAACCTAACCTAACCTAACCTAACCTAACCTAACCTAACCTAACCTAACCTAACCTAACCTAACCTAACCTAACCTAACCTAACCTAACCTAACCTAACCTAACCTAACCTAACCTAACCTAACCTAACCTAACCTAACCTAACCTAACCTAACCTAACCTAACCTAACCTAACCTAACCTAACCTAACCTAACCTAACCTAACCTAACCTAACCTAACCTAACCTAACCTAACCTAACCTAACCTAACCTAACCTAACCTAACCTAACCTAACCTAACCTAACCTAACCTAACCTAACCTAACCTAACCTAACCTAACCTAACCTAACCTAACCTAACCTAACCTAACCTAACCTAACCTAACCTAACCTAACCTAACCTAACCTAACCTAACCTAACCTAACCTAACCTAACCTAACCTAACCTAACCTAACCTAACCTAACCTAACCTAACCTAACCTAACCTAACCTAACCTAACCTAACCTAACCTAACCTAACCTAACCTAACCTAACCTAACCTAACCTAACCTAACCTAACCTAACCTAACCTAACCTAACCTAACCTAACCTAACCTAACCTAACCTAACCTAACCTAACCTAACCTAACCTAACCTAACCTAACCTAACCTAACCTAACCTAACCTAACCTAACCTAACCTAACCTAACCTAACCTAACCTAACCTAACCTAACCTAACCTAACCTAACCTAACCTAACCTAACCTAACCTAACCTAACCTAACCTAACCTAACCTAACCTAACCTAACCTAACCTAACCTAACCTAACCTAACCTAACCTAACCTAACCTAACCTAACCTAACCTAACCTAACCTAACCTAACCTAACCTAACCTAACCTAACCTAACCTAACCTAACCTAACCTAACCTAACCTAACCTAACCTAACCTAACCTAACCTAACCTAACCTAACCTAACCTAACCTAACCTAACCTAACCTAACCTAACCTAACCTAACCTAACCTAACCTAACCTAACCTAACCTAACCTAACCTAACCTAACCTAACCTAACCTAACCTAACCTAACCTAACCTAACCTAACCTAACCTAACCTAACCTAACCTAACCTAACCTAACCTAACCTAACCTAACCTAACCTAACCTAACCTAACCTAACCTAACCTAACCTAACCTAACCTAACCTAACCTAACCTAACCTAACCTAACCTAACCTAACCTAACCTAACCTAACCTAACCTAACCTAACCTAACCTAACCTAACCTAACCTAACCTAACCTAACCTAACCTAACCTAACCTAACCTAACCTAACCTAACCTAACCTAACCTAACCTAACCTAACCTAACCTAACCTAACCTAACCTAACCTAACCTAACCTAACCTAACCTAACCTAACCTAACCTAACCTAACCTAACCTAACCTAACCTAACCTAACCTAACCTAACCTAACCTAACCTAACCTAACCTAACCTAACCTAACCTAACCTAACCTAACCTAACCTAACCTAACCTAACCTAACCTAACCTAACCTAACCTAACCTAACCTAACCTAACCTAACCTAACCTAACCTAACCTAACCTAACCTAACCTAACCTAACCTAACCTAACCTAACCTAACCTAACCTAACCTAACCTAACCTAACCTAACCTAACCTAACCTAACCTAACCTAACCTAACCTAACCTAACCTAACCTAACCTAACCTAACCTAACCTAACCTAACCTAACCTAACCTAACCTAACCTAACCTAACCTAACCTAACCTAACCTAACCTAACCTAACCTAACCTAACCTAACCTAACCTAACCTAACCTAACCTAACCTAACCTAACCTAACCTAACCTAACCTAACCTAACCTAACCTAACCTAACCTAACCTAACCTAACCTAACCTAACCTAACCTAACCTAACCTAACCTAACCTAACCTAACCTAACCTAACCTAACCTAACCTAACCTAACCTAACCTAACCTAACCTAACCTAACCTAACCTAACCTAACCTAACCTAACCTAACCTAACCTAACCTAACCTAACCTAACCTAACCTAACCTAACCTAACCTAACCTAACCTAACCTAACCTAACCTAACCTAACCTAACCTAACCTAACCTAACCTAACCTAACCTAACCTAACCTAACCTAACCTAACCTAACCTAACCTAACCTAACCTAACCTAACCTAACCTAACCTAACCTAACCTAACCTAACCTAACCTAACCTAACCTAACCTAACCTAACCTAACCTAACCTAACCTAACCTAACCTAACCTAACCTAACCTAACCTAACCTAACCTAACCTAACCTAACCTAACCTAACCTAACCTAACCTAACCTAACCTAACCTAACCTAACCTAACCTAACCTAACCTAACCTAACCTAACCTAACCTAACCTAACCTAACCTAACCTAACCTAACCTAACCTAACCTAACCTAACCTAACCTAACCTAACCTAACCTAACCTAACCTAACCTAACCTAACCTAACCTAACCTAACCTAACCTAACCTAACCTAACCTAACCTAACCTAACCTAACCTAACCTAACCTAACCTAACCTAACCTAACCTAACCTAACCTAACCTAACCTAACCTAACCTAACCTAACCTAACCTAACCTAACCTAACCTAACCTAACCTAACCTAACCTAACCTAACCTAACCTAACCTAACCTAACCTAACCTAACCTAACCTAACCTAACCTAACCTAACCTAACCTAACCTAACCTAACCTAACCTAACCTAACCTAACCTAACCTAACCTAACCTAACCTAACCTAACCTAACCTAACCTAACCTAACCTAACCTAACCTAACCTAACCTAACCTAACCTAACCTAACCTAACCTAACCTAACCTAACCTAACCTAACCTAACCTAACCTAACCTAACCTAACCTAACCTAACCTAACCTAACCTAACCTAACCTAACCTAACCTAACCTAACCTAACCTAACCTAACCTAACCTAACCTAACCTAACCTAACCTAACCTAACCTAACCTAACCTAACCTAACCTAACCTAACCTAACCTAACCTAACCTAACCTAACCTAACCTAACCTAACCTAACCTAACCTAACCTAACCTAACCTAACCTAACCTAACCTAACCTAACCTAACCTAACCTAACCTAACCTAACCTAACCTAACCTAACCTAACCTAACCTAACCTAACCTAACCTAACCTAACCTAACCTAACCTAACCTAACCTAACCTAACCTAACCTAACCTAACCTAACCTAACCTAACCTAACCTAACCTAACCTAACCTAACCTAACCTAACCTAACCTAACCTAACCTAACCTAACCTAACCTAACCTAACCTAACCTAACCTAACCTAACCTAACCTAACCTAACCTAACCTAACCTAACCTAACCTAACCTAACCTAACCTAACCTAACCTAACCTAACCTAACCTAACCTAACCTAACCTAACCTAACCTAACCTAACCTAACCTAACCTAACCTAACCTAACCTAACCTAACCTAACCTAACCTAACCTAACCTAACCTAACCTAACCTAACCTAACCTAACCTAACCTAACCTAACCTAACCTAACCTAACCTAACCTAACCTAACCTAACCTAACCTAACCTAACCTAACCTAACCTAACCTAACCTAACCTAACCTAACCTAACCTAACCTAACCTAACCTAACCTAACCTAACCTAACCTAACCTAACCTAACCTAACCTAACCTAACCTAACCTAACCTAACCTAACCTAACCTAACCTAACCTAACCTAACCTAACCTAACCTAACCTAACCTAACCTAACCTAACCTAACCTAACCTAACCTAACCTAACCTAACCTAACCTAACCTAACCTAACCTAACCTAACCTAACCTAACCTAACCTAACCTAACCTAACCTAACCTAACCTAACCTAACCTAACCTAACCTAACCTAACCTAACCTAACCTAACCTAACCTAACCTAACCTAACCTAACCTAACCTAACCTAACCTAACCTAACCTAACCTAACCTAACCTAACCTAACCTAACCTAACCTAACCTAACCTAACCTAACCTAACCTAACCTAACCTAACCTAACCTAACCTAACCTAACCTAACCTAACCTAACCTAACCTAACCTAACCTAACCTAACCTAACCTAACCTAACCTAACCTAACCTAACCTAACCTAACCTAACCTAACCTAACCTAACCTAACCTAACCTAACCTAACCTAACCTAACCTAACCTAACCTAACCTAACCTAACCTAACCTAACCTAACCTAACCTAACCTAACCTAACCTAACCTAACCTAACCTAACCTAACCTAACCTAACCTAACCTAACCTAACCTAACCTAACCTAACCTAACCTAACCTAACCTAACCTAACCTAACCTAACCTAACCTAACCTAACCTAACCTAACCTAACCTAACCTAACCTAACCTAACCTAACCTAACCTAACCTAACCTAACCTAACCTAACCTAACCTAACCTAACCTAACCTAACCTAACCTAACCTAACCTAACCTAACCTAACCTAACCTAACCTAACCTAACCTAACCTAACCTAACCTAACCTAACCTAACCTAACCTAACCTAACCTAACCTAACCTAACCTAACCTAACCTAACCTAACCTAACCTAACCTAACCTAACCTAACCTAACCTAACCTAACCTAACCTAACCTAACCTAACCTAACCTAACCTAACCTAACCTAACCTAACCTAACCTAACCTAACCTAACCTAACCTAACCTAACCTAACCTAACCTAACCTAACCTAACCTAACCTAACCTAACCTAACCTAACCTAACCTAACCTAACCTAACCTAACCTAACCTAACCTAACCTAACCTAACCTAACCTAACCTAACCTAACCTAACCTAACCTAACCTAACCTAACCTAACCTAACCTAACCTAACCTAACCTAACCTAACCTAACCTAACCTAACCTAACCTAACCTAACCTAACCTAACCTAACCTAACCTAACCTAACCTAACCTAACCTAACCTAACCTAACCTAACCTAACCTAACCTAACCTAACCTAACCTAACCTAACCTAACCTAACCTAACCTAACCTAACCTAACCTAACCTAACCTAACCTAACCTAACCTAACCTAACCTAACCTAACCTAACCTAACCTAACCTAACCTAACCTAACCTAACCTAACCTAACCTAACCTAACCTAACCTAACCTAACCTAACCTAACCTAACCTAACCTAACCTAACCTAACCTAACCTAACCTAACCTAACCTAACCTAACCTAACCTAACCTAACCTAACCTAACCTAACCTAACCTAACCTAACCTAACCTAACCTAACCTAACCTAACCTAACCTAACCTAACCTAACCTAACCTAACCTAACCTAACCTAACCTAACCTAACCTAACCTAACCTAACCTAACCTAACCTAACCTAACCTAACCTAACCTAACCTAACCTAACCTAACCTAACCTAACCTAACCTAACCTAACCTAACCTAACCTAACCTAACCTAACCTAACCTAACCTAACCTAACCTAACCTAACCTAACCTAACCTAACCTAACCTAACCTAACCTAACCTAACCTAACCTAACCTAACCTAACCTAACCTAACCTAACCTAACCTAACCTAACCTAACCTAACCTAACCTAACCTAACCTAACCTAACCTAACCTAACCTAACCTAACCTAACCTAACCTAACCTAACCTAACCTAACCTAACCTAACCTAACCTAACCTAACCTAACCTAACCTAACCTAACCTAACCTAACCTAACCTAACCTAACCTAACCTAACCTAACCTAACCTAACCTAACCTAACCTAACCTAACCTAACCTAACCTAACCTAACCTAACCTAACCTAACCTAACCTAACCTAACCTAACCTAACCTAACCTAACCTAACCTAACCTAACCTAACCTAACCCGTTAACAATATATTGTATTAAATTGGTGGTTCCGCGTCGTTTTTCTTTAAATTTTTTGACATTTCTACTTTGACTAGCTGGTCTTAGCATATTAGTATAGTTTTTATTAAATTCTATTAGTAAATTTTTCATTTTGAGGAAAATATCCAAATTTTTAATATATCCCATACAAAATTCACATTTTCGGCAGTTTTTAGTTAATAACTTTTTATAGGAAGATCACAGCTTTTCCTAACCTTCAGACGACTTATAGACATCGTTGAGACGCATCTTTCGGTGCCACTCGCGATAGTGAAAAGTCATCCTCAGGCGGAAAATTTTCGAATTTTCCTTAAAAATTATTGTTTTTGTTAGAGAAAATTTTTTGTTTTTATTTCTTTTCAGAAATTTATTTAATAGCTATTTAGATCTCTCTAATAGCTATCTTTCGATATATCGCACACCCCGATCGGCTTAACCAGTCGGGAGTTATAGCATTTTTAGAGAAAATTTTCGTTTTCCTCAAGGGAAAAATCCAATTTTCCAAATTTCTAAATTCTTTTTTACTTATATCGTGCGGCTTGACGAGACGCATCTTTCGGCATCTCATTTATAATTTTAGGACGCATACTTTCGGAGATATTTAGGAAAAACCGATTCCTATAGTTACTAAAAAACCACCTAAGCTATACTAACAATTAGTATTGGTTAACAATATATTGTATTAAATTGGTGGTTCCGCGTCGTTTTTCTTTAAATTTTTTGACATTTCTACTTTGACTAGCTGGTCTTAGCATATTAGTATAGTTTTTATTAAATTCTATTAGTAAATTTTTCATTTTGAGGAAAATATCCAAATTTTTAATATATCCCATACAAAATTCACATTTTCGGCAGTTTTTAGTTAATAACTTTTTATAGGAAGATCACAGCTTTTCCTAACCTTCAGACGACTTATAGACATCGTTGAGACGCATCTTTCGGTGCCACTCGCGATAGTGAAAAGTCATCCTCAGGCGGAAAATTTTCGAATTTTCCTTAAAAATTATTGTTTTTGTTAGAGAAAATTTTTTGTTTTTATTTCTTTTCAGAAATTTATTTAATAGCTATTTAGATCTCTCTAATAGCTATCTTTCGATATATCGCACACCCCGATCGGCTTAACCAGTCGGGAGTTATAGCATTTTTAGAGAAAATTTTCGTTTTCCTCAAGGGAAAAATCCAATTTTCCAAATTTCTAAATTCTTTTTTACTTATATCGTGCGGCTTGACGAGACGCATCTTTCGGCATCTCATTTATAATTTTAGGACGCATACTTTCGGAGATATTTAGGAAAAACCGATTCCTATAGTTACTAAAAAACCACCTAAGCTATACTAACAATTAGTATTGGTTAACAATATATTGTATTAAATTGGTGGTTCCGCGTCGTTTTTCTTTAAATTTTTTGACATTTCTACTTTGACTAGCTGGTCTTAGCATATTAGTATAGTTTTTATTAAATTCTATTAGTAAATTTTTCATTTTGAGGAAAATATCCAAATTTTTAATATATCCCATACAAAATTCACATTTTCGGCAGTTTTTAGTTAATAACTTTTTATAGGAAGATCACAGCTTTTCCTAACCTTCAGACGACTTATAGACATCGTTGAGACGCATCTTTCGGTGCCACTCGCGATAGTGAAAAGTCATCCTCAGGCGGAAAATTTTCGAATTTTCCTTAAAAATTATTGTTTTTGTTAGAGAAAATTTTTTGTTTTTATTTCTTTTCAGAAATTTATTTAATAGCTATTTAGATCTCTCTAATAGCTATCTTTCGATATATCGCACACCCCGATCGGCTTAACCAGTCGGGAGTTATAGCATTTTTAGAGAAAATTTTCGTTTTCCTCAAGGGAAAAATCCAATTTTCCAAATTTCTAAATTCTTTTTTACTTATATCGTGCGGCTTGACGAGACGCATCTTTCGGCATCTCATTTATAATTTTAGGACGCATACTTTCGGAGATATTTAGGAAAAACCGATTCCTATAGTTACTAAAAAACCACCTAAGCTATACTAACAATTAGTATTGGTTAACAATATATTGTATTAAATTGGTGGTTCCGCGTCGTTTTTCTTTAAATTTTTTGACATTTCTACTTTGACTAGCTGGTCTTAGCATATTAGTATAGTTTTTATTAAATTCTATTAGTAAATTTTTCATTTTGAGGAAAATATCCAAATTTTTAATATATCCCATACAAAATTCACATTTTCGGCAGTTTTTAGTTAATAACTTTTTATAGGAAGATCACAGCTTTTCCTAACCTTCAGACGACTTATAGACATCGTTGAGACGCATCTTTCGGTGCCACTCGCGATAGTGAAAAGTCATCCTCAGGCGGAAAATTTTCGAATTTTCCTTAAAAATTATTGTTTTTGTTAGAGAAAATTTTTTGTTTTTATTTCTTTTCAGAAATTTATTTAATAGCTATTTAGATCTCTCTAATAGCTATCTTTCGATATATCGCACACCCCGATCGGCTTAACCAGTCGGGAGTTATAGCATTTTTAGAGAAAATTTTCGTTTTCCTCAAGGGAAAAATCCAATTTTCCAAATTTCTAAATTCTTTTTTACTTATATCGTGCGGCTTGACGAGACGCATCTTTCGGCATCTCATTTATAATTTTAGGACGCATACTTTCGGAGATATTTAGGAAAAACCGATTCCCGCGGCCCTCCCACCCGCCCTATTATAACTATTAGAGGTTGGTGGCTAAAAATTTTAGTAAAAATTTCTTTCAATTGAAAATTAAAGAGCACCACCTGGTGATCATTTATATATACTTGAAAGTATCTTTAAGTACGGACGTTACTGAATTATACTTTAAATAACATAATTTAAATATTGACACATACCGGAAGCTGACTTACTCCCTCTGGAGATTCGACGACTCGGGCATCACCTGAAACAAAACAACTAATTAATCAATTAATACAATACACAATCTTTATACAATTTACACATTGACTTTATTTTACACTTTTTACACAACTTTGACAGCGCACCTTTGACAATGCTTAGAACACCCTCAAAGAACTCGACCGCCTCACCATCAGACTCAGCCTCTTCTGCCGGTAAAACCAGCCCCGGGGTAGAGAACCGATCAATCAGGCCCGTTAGACGCAGTGTGGACGAGTTAGAGCTGCGAGAAGGAACTCAACCGATCGGGGAATTGAGGGCGCAATCACAGCCGTCCAACTCTAGAGAAGTTCCGGCCTCACAATCCTCACTGATGCTCCCAGCACCACAAACGCGATACTCAGCTGCGACGAGATGCTGCGAAATCATAAAATACCAGCTGAGTATAGCGAGGAATTTAAAACGTGAAATCAGAAAGGAAGTCGAGGACAGGACAGACCTATTACTTAGAATAACTAAAGCATATGAGGAGGAGAGGAAAAAACTGAAGAGAGTAGAAATTACAAAAACAGACGAAGTGCCGGAGAAAATCACACCCTCAGGACAGGAAATAATTAGAAAGATTGAGGAGAACGAAAGGTTAATAAGGGAGAATGGGAAAGTAATGTTAGAACTGAAAGAAAGGATTGAAAAACAAGATCAGAGAGAGAAAGAGAGAGAAAATAGTAGAGAAATGACGTATGCAGGAGTGGTGGCGAATCGGATCGAAAAACCGATATCGGATCGAACGACTCTGCACTCTGTCGTCATTACCTCCAAGGACGAAACAGAAACAGGGGAACAGGTGATGGAGCGTCTTAGAAAGGTAGCGAGTGAGGACGAGGGATGGGTTAAAGTGGAAAAAGTAAGGAAGGCGAAGGAGAGAAGGGTGATTATAGGTTATAAAACGGAAGAAGAAAGAAAGAGGGCCCAGAAGAGACTGGAAGAACAAGACAAAAACCTGCGGATCGAAGAGGTCAAGAATAAAGACCCCCTCCTCATTCTCTATGGAGTACTGAAAACCCATGGAGATGAGGACCTGCTCAAGGCCATAAGAACCAAAAACCGCGAGGTGGTCTCGGACCTGGACCCGGGACAGGACAGGTTGTCGGTTCTTTACAGGAAGGCGGCACGCAACCCTCATACGTGCCACGTAGTGCTCAGGGTCTCCCCGGCCATCTGGAACCGCGCCCTAGGTATGGGGAGACTGCACATTGATCTGCAACCGATTAGAGTGGCAGATCAATCACCTTTGGTGCAGTGCTCCCTGTGCCTGGGGTACGGCCACAGTAAGAAATTCTGCACCACTACGGAGCCGAAATGTAGCTATTGCGGGGGCCTCCACATGAAAGCGGAGTGCCCGGAATACGCTATCGGCGCAGAGCCCAATTGCTGTAATTGCCAGAGGGAGAAACTGAGCAATGCTTGTCACAGCGCCCTTAGCGACTCATGCCCGATAAGAGCAAAATGGGATAGAATAGCGAGGGCGACTACCCAATACCGCTGCTAAGGTCTCCTCGGAGGATACACCCCCATACAGAGTACTGCAGACAAACCTCCAAAGGCGGAAGCTGGCCACCGAAGAGCTCCTGCTTGAGGCCACCAGGCGAAAAGTTGCAATCGCTCTGATACAGGAGCCTTATGTTGGCAATATAGGCAGAATGAAGGGCTACCAGAACGTAAGGGTCTTCCAGAACACTGGTCAAGGAGAAGGGACTGTTAAGGCAGCGATCGCGGTGTTCGATCCTGACCTAGACGTTGTCCAGTACCCGAAACTCATCACCGACAACATCGTGGTGGTGGGGATCCGAACCAGTGCCTGGGAGATCACGCTGGTGTCCTTCTACTTCGAGCCAAATGAGTCCCTGGTACCATATCTGCAGCGATTGAAGAGGGTCTCGCATGAGACGGGGTCTCAGCGTATCGTCTTTGGGGGTGACTCTAACTCTAAGAGTACCTGGTGGGGCAGTAGTGTCGAAGATAGCAGAGGTGAGATCTTCCGGGGAGCCCTTGAAGAAATGGACCTCCAAATCCTAAACAGTGGCAAGATACCGACATTCGACACGATAAGGGGTGGAGTGCGATATAGCAGCTACGTGGATATCACGGCGTGCACAAGCAATATGCTCACCCTTGTCGACTCGTGGAAAGTCCTGGAGAGCCTCGTGAGCTCCGATCACAACGGCATTGCTTTTAATATTAATTTGGCTAGGGCAAAGGGCACCAAAATAGAACGCACTACAAGAATTTACAATACAAAAAAAGCAAAATGGGGGGAATTTAAGACTAAAATGGTGCAAGAACTCAACAACCGGAACTTACGTACAAAAGATATAGATGACACGAACGAGTTGGATCGGGTAACTAACGAATATAGTGAAGCAATTAGGGAAACATGTGAGGGGACATTACAAAAATTTAGTAAAAAAGAAATTCAAGCAATGCCGTGGTGGTCGGAGAGACTCGCAGGACTAAGGAGGGAGGTTAATACGAAAAGGAGGAGAATAAGAAACGCAGCGCCAATCCGCAGAGCGTGGGTGGTCTCTCAATACTTGGAACTGAAGGAGGTCTATGAAAATGAAGTGAGGAAGGCACAGACCGATAGTTGGAAAGATTTTTGCAGCAAACAAAATAAAGAAGGAGTGTGGGAGGGAATATATAGGGTAATAGGACGAGCCACAGTGAGAGAGGAAGACCAGCTACTCATACACGAAGGGAACCACCTGGATGCGAGGAGCTCAACGGAACTGCTGGCGCGGACCTTCTATCCCAATGACGAAGAGAGGAAAGACGATGAGGGACACCGCAGCATTCGAGAGAAAGCGAAAGAGGTGGAAGAAATTAAGGACCATCATAATGATGACCCACCCTTTACCGAAGGCGAGATGGTGGATGCCCTCTCGAAGTTTAATAGTAAAAAAGCTCCGGGATCTGACGGATTTACTGCGGACATCTGCACCCACGCCATTGGCGCCAACCCCTCGCTCTTCCTGGAACTGCTTAATCAGTGCCTTCGCCACGGCCACTTTCCAAAGATATGGAAGGAGGCCGTGGTGGTGGTGCTGAAAAAGCCAGGTAAGGAGACGTATTCCGTCCCAAAATCCTACAGGCCTATAGGGCTACTGCCTGTCCTCGGCAAAGTGTTCGAGAGAATGCTGGTCGGTCGACTCAGATTCCACCTATTGCCACGGATGAGTACTCGCCAGTACGGCTTTATGCCCCAGAAAAGTACCGAGGACGCCCTCTATGATCTCATGGGGCACATAGTGGCCAAACTCAATCAAAAGAGGATAGTCACTATGGTGTCCCTGGATATAGAGGGCGCGTTCGATAGCGCCTGGTGGCCGGCGATAAAGGTACGACTGGCTGAGGAAAAATGTCCGGCAAATCTGAGACGAGTGGTCAGCAGCTACCTGAGCGACAGAAGAGTGAGGGTTAGGTATGCGGGTGAAGAATGCAGTCGTTCCACGGAGAAGGGTTGCGTCCAGGGATCAATAGGAGGTCCCCTGCTCTGGAATCTTCTGTTAGATCCTCTGTTAAAGTCCCTAGAGACGAGAGCGGGATATGTGCAGGCCTTTGCCGATGACATAGTTTTGGTGTTCGATGGTGAGACAGCGCTCGAAATAGAGAGACAGGCCAATGCCTCTCTCGAACATGTTCGGGAGTGGGGTGTCGGCATAAAGCTGAAATTCGCACCGCACAAGACCTGTGCGATGGTCATCACGCGGAGGCTCAAGTACGACAACCCACGCCTGAGCATGGGCGGGATAGACATCGGCCTGTCCAAGGACATTAAGGTCCTCGGCCTCACCATCGACCACAAACTCACCTTTAACACCCACGTCTCCGAGGTGTGCAGAAAGGCGATCAATATTTATAAGAAGCTGGCGCGGATGGCCCGGATCAGCTGGGGATTACATCCCGAGGTGGTCCGGACAATCTACGTAGCAGCCGTGGAACCGACGATTCTGTATGCGGCCAGCGCGTGGCACGGAGCGGCGAATAGGCTGGGTGTTCGGAAGCAGCTGAACGTGGTACAGCGCGGATTCGCCCAAAAGCTGTGTAAGGCCTATCGCACGGTCTCCTTGCACTCGTCCCTGATCCTGGCGGGAATGCTCCCTCTGGATCTCCGAGTCCGTGAGGTGGCCTCGCTGTACGAGGCCAAGAGAGGAGTAGCCTTGCCTTGGCTAGGGGACAAAGAGATCGAGCGAATGGCCCCGGCGATAGAGGCACCTCATCCCGCAGTTCACATGAGCCTGGGGTTCGATAGCATGGTAGACGAGGAACAACTCCAGCGTGTCAACACCGAAGTACGCGTTTTCACGGACGGGAGCAAGATTGAGGGCCGGGTCGGCGCCGCGATATCCGTGTGGAACGGCGAGGCCGAAACCAAGGCCCTCAAGCTTGCTCTGTCGTCCCATTGCACCGTCTACCAGGCCGAACTGCTGGCGCTGTGGAAGGCGACGGATGAGGTCCTCAGGCGAAGCGAGTCCACGTTTGGCATCTTCAGTGATAGCAGGGCCGCACTCCTGACGGTGACCAATCGTCACGCCCTCCATCCCCTGGCAGTGAAAGCCAGAGCCAATATATATCGTGGCATGGCCCAGGGTAAAGGAATATCCTTGTACTGGGTCAAGGCACACGCAGGGCTTGGAGGGAACGAGCGAGCGGATACCCTCGCCAGATGTGCGGCTCTGTCATTGAAGAGAGCTCCCGATTACGACCTATGCCCGGTTTCATTCGCTAAGGGCGGTCTCCGTCAGGCCACCCTCAGCGAATGGAACAAGCGGTATCAGGAGGGCGTAACCGCCTCCGTCACGAGGCTTTTCCTCCCGTGCGCGGTGACCGCTTACAGAGTCGTCCGAAAAATGGAGATTGCCGGCCCTACAACCCAGATGCTGACGGGGCACGGTGGGTTCTCCGAATACTTGAATCGTTTCAAGTGTAAGGAGAGCCCATCGTGTGCCTGCGAGCCGGGGATCGACGAGACTGTCGTCCATCTCCTGACGAGCTGTCCCATTCATGGCCTCGAAAGGATCCAGTTGGAGAGCAGCACAAATTTAAAAATAGTCCCAGAAAACCTCCCCATCCTCATGCAAGACCACACAACCCTATTCCTAAATTACGCCCATAAAATTGTAAAATTTGTAAATAAGAGAAATGGCAAAACAAAAAATTAATTGTATACTGGTATTATAAGAATACCAATAACAATAATTTAAAAAAAAGAGTTTTAGTTAAAATAGAAATAGGTTAAGCAAAAAATGTAAATAATAGTAAAGCTTAGATGTTAAGGAAAATTAAATGTTAGCATTAAAAAAATTACATTAGATTTTAAGGTATTTTAAGGTAGTCAGATAAGATTTAATATAAAGATGTAAATATAGTACTCCATAGTTACAACTGTAAAAAACATAATATAATAATATAAAAATAAGGCATAATTGTAAAAATATAAAAGAGAATATAAAATAAAGTTAAATAAAAATTGACGGACCCAATCAGGGCCATAGTGTAACATTCTACTTCCAGTTTTAAATGAAACAAAATTATAAAAAACAACTTTGACAACGTCAAAGGTGCCAGGACGTGGGGCTCGCACCCACAAAAAAAAAAAAAAAAAAAAAAAAAAAAAACCTAACCTAACCTAACCTAACCTAACCTAACCTAACCTAACCTAACCTAACCTAACCTAACCTAACCTAACCTAACCTAACCTAACCTAACCTAACCTAACCTAACCTAACCTAACCTAACCTAACCTAACCTAACCTAACCTAACCTAACCTAACCTAACCTAACCTAACCTAACCTAACCTAACCTAACCTAACCTAACCTAACCTAACCTAACCTAACCTAACCTAACCTAACCTAACCTAACCTAACCTAACCTAACCTAACCTAACCTAACCTAACCTAACCTAACCTAACCTAACCTAACCTAACCTAACCTAACCTAACCTAACCTAACCTAACCTAACCTAACCTAACCTAACCTAACCTAACCTAACCTAACCTAACCTAACCTAACCTAACCTAACCTAACCTAACCTAACCTAACCTAACCTAACCTAACCTAACCTAACCTAACCTAACCTAACCTAACCTAACCTAACCTAACCTAACCTAACCTAACCTAACCTAACCTAACCTAACCTAACCTAACCTAACCTAACCTAACCTAACCTAACCTAACCTAACCTAACCTAACCTAACCTAACCTAACCTAACCTAACCTAACCTAACCTAACCTAACCTAACCTAACCTAACCTAACCTAACCTAACCTAACCTAACCTAACCTAACCTAACCTAACCTAACCTAACCTAACCTAACCTAACCTAACCTAACCTAACCTAACCTAACCTAACCTAACCTAACCTAACCTAACCTAACCTAACCTAACCTAACCTAACCTAACCTAACCTAACCTAACCTAACCTAACCTAACCTAACCTAACCTAACCTAACCTAACCTAACCTAACCTAACCTAACCTAACCTAACCTAACCTAACCTAACCTAACCTAACCTAACCTAACCTAACCTTTTTTTTTTTTTTTTTTTTTTTTTTTTTTTTTTTTTTTTTTTTTTTTTTTTTTTTCCCGGGGAAATGCGTTACGCACACCACCGCCAAGATGTTAACGACTCCCAAAGGTGTAGAGGGGGGGACCTCTGGGAGGGAGCGGTGGTAGTGTGGGACTCCCGGTCTAGAATGGACCGGTATACCCACTAAAACCCCGGGGACATTCCCGGCTTCGCCGTTAGGGAAGGGTTCTGGGAGACCGGCATAGCCTTTACGACCAGGACCCCTCCGGCGATTCCCGCAAGTTTGCAGGCCGCTCATGCCAGGAAGCGGTCATAGTGAGCAACCGCTTCCTCACCTCTCTTTAGGTGAGCATTTGTAGCGGACGCAGGCGCCCCCGCGCCTGCGCCCGCTGCTCACCGCCGCACAGGAGAGGCGACTCGCGCTCTCCTGCGTATCCGCCGTCTTCTATGCGGAGGTGCGAAAGGGTCCTCCTCCCTCGCACGCTCCGCCGCCTCCTTCTGCTGCATTATCTCTTCGCAGAAGGAGGCGACCGCTACCCAAGCTTTTTCGCTCCCCAACATGGCTTTGACGACACCGGGGAGCGAGAGGTCGGGGCCGATTTCCGCAGCCATACTGCGGCGGAGCTCGGACCATGCAGAGCACACTTCAAAAGTGTGCTGTGCCGTGTCGTCTGGCGCGCCGCAGTGGCAGCACGTCGGACTCTCCTCCCGCCCGATGCGGTGCAGGTACGAGCCGAAGCAGCCATGGCCTGTCATTACCTGCACCAAGCGGAAGGAGAGGAAACCCCGCGGCCTCTCGAGCCAGTCCTTCAGGACAGGCCCGAGGGCATCCAGCGTGCGACGACCGAATGGGGCGGAGGCAAGGTCTTCCGTCCAGTGACGAAGGATGGCCTCCTTCGCCTCACGCCGCACTACTGCCTTCTCTTGCGGGGCCGGATGCTCTCCACGCGCCCGCTTCCCCGCCGTCCACTCGTACACTCTGGCGAGCACCCACGCCTCCAGCTCCCAAGGCGGTGTGCCGGCCAGAGCGCACGCAGCTGCGAAACCTACCGTGCGGTAGGCTCTTGCCACCCTTTTTGAAATGGCCCCTTGGGGCGCCCGAAGAGCGGTTGTGTTCTCCCTTCTCCGAAGGGAGTCCGCCCAGATGGGCGCCCCGTATAGAGCCATGCTCTTCAGGATGCCGGCATATAATCGCCGGCATGTAGCACTGGGCCCCCCCAGGTTGGGCATCAGCCCAGAAAGGGCGTTTGCCGTCTTCAGCAGGCGTGCGGACAGCCCGCTCAAATGCGGGCCGAAGTGCCACCTGCTGTCCAACAATAGGCCCAGATACTTCATCTGGGCCCCCACTTGTACCCGGACACCCGCCACGAAAATGTGGGCATCAGGAGGAGGGCGCTGCCGCGGGCCGTGGAAGTACACGGCTTCGGTCTTCTGCAGCGCCACCGTCAGACCTAGCCTGCCGATCCTCTCGACCACTGTCGACGCACCGGCCGAGGCAAGGTCAGCCGCCGTTCTAAAACTGCCGCGGGCAGTGAGGAGGGTGTCATCTGCGTAGCATATGACACCCGTGCCACGAGGTAGCCTTCCCCGCAGGATCCAGTCGAACCCAATGTTCCACAGGAGGGGTCCCAAGACTGACCCCTGCGGAACACCGGACCCGACATTGAACCGCCGGAGTTGGCCCGCTTTGTCTACGAGGAGGACTATCCGGTCCTCCAAGTAGTTGGCCAAGAGGCCCCGCAAATACCGAGGCACTCCGTGAAAGCGGAGTGCCTCAAGAATGGTAGAATGGGGGAGAGAGTTGAAGGCATTGGCTATGTCGAGTGACACAGCCAACAGCCCCTCCCCTTCTGCCATCGCCTCTTGTACCTGGATCTTGAGCCGGGTTAGGGCGTCCACTGTCGAACGCCCAGCCCGAAAACCGAACTGGGCGTCAGACAGGTTTGGACCCACGTCCCGCAGGTGGCGGTTTAGCCGGGCGGCGATTATGCCCTCGAACGTCTTACCGACCTCATCGAGCAGAACGATGGGTCGGTAAGCCGAGGGTGAGTCCGCTGGCCGGCCTTCTTTGTAAGCTTGCCTTCCTTCCATGGTTTCGGGAACCTCTCAGCCGCTAGACACGCGCTGAAAAGTTCCCGAAACCGCTCCTCCATGTGAGTGGCGGTGATGGCCACCACCCTCGCCGGCACACCGTCCGGACCTGGTGCCGTTCTTTTGGCGCGGAGCTTGAACACCTCCACGCCAAGTTCGCCCGCCGTTACCGGAGCCGTCTCGTCCTCCTCCTCCATAGGAGCAGCTTCCCGCGGGGGTGCCATTAATGGGGGGGCAAAGCCCGCGTCCCTGCCCGGAAACAGTGCCCGGACCACCCCGTCCAGCACCGTTGGCTCCAGGGTCTCGGCGACCGGGGGGCCAAAGGGGCGCAACTTGTTGCGCGCCGCTTTGTAAGGCCTCCCGAACGGGTCGGCGTCGAGGCCCACCAACATCTCGGCCCCCGCCGAGTCTCTGGCTGCGCCAATGGCCGACTTCAGCGCAGACTTGGCCTCCACATACGCGTCGTAGAGGCGATCTTCTTCGGCCAGGTCTCGATGGCGCCTCCGGCGGCTCCTCGAGAACGCCCTCTTGGCGGCCATGCAGGCGGTCCGCAGCTCCGCTAGCTCCTGCGACCACCAGTATACGGTGCGTCGGGGGGGAGGACGGCAGGACCGAGGCATGCTGGAGTTGCACACCTCGGTCAGGGACACCTTCAGCTGGGCAGCTGCAGTGTCTACGTCGACCAGGACGGCCTCGGGCGAGAGCCAGTCTTGCAGGAACGCGGCCTCCTTCGCCGCCTCCAGGTCCAGGCGAGTGAGAGCCCATCGTGGAAACGGGGATTGGCGTAGCCTTGATCGGGCATTGCCCCTCTGGCTCTGGGTGGAGACGTCGAACCGCACGTAGCGGTGGTCCGACAACGTCTCCACCATTTCCACCCGCCAATTGCTGACACGCGCGGCTATCGCAGAGGTGGCAAATGTGAGGTCCACTATGGACCCACCCTGCCGCCGCACGCATGTCTGGACTCTCCCCCTGTTCAGCAGAGAGAGACCAGTCGACGCCGCCCACAGCTCCACTGCTCTCCCGCGCGCGTCGGAAACTGGGTTGCCCCAAGTAACCGACTTCGCGTTGAAGTCCCCCGACACACAGACCTGGCGTGGTGCTGCTCTCCCAACCACGGTGGTCAGGACACCGAGGAAATTCTCGAAGTCCCGAAGGGGGCGGTTGGGAGAGAAGTAAACACCTACAAGGGCCAGGTCTCCGACCGCGGCAGCCACGTATCCCGGTCCTCTCTCTAAGGGCGAGAGAGGAGGGGAGTCTGAGGAAGACCGCGTCGCTATCGCCACCAAGCCGTCCCTATCGCTCAGCCAATGACCAGGGACCGAGTACGGCTCGGCAACCACCGCTACGTCCACCAACCACTCAGCCATGGCCTGCACGAGCAGGTTCTGAGCCGCTGCACAGTGGTTGATATTGGTTTGGAGGAAGCGATGGATTGACCCCATCACTCGTCCATTGCTTCACCCTCTACTGGCGCGACCGACCCGGAGGCGGCGTTGGCAGTGGCGGCAGGGCGCTTTGGCGCCTGCGGCTTCCCCATCTTTTTTGGGGGGTTACACTTTTTCCTCCCCATAACATGGTTGGCTGGGCGGCCACTCGCGGCGCACACTGCGCAGTGCGGCTTGGCAGCTGTGCAGGATGCCACCATATGGCCCCGTATCCCGCAGCGGAGGCACGTGTCCACCCGATCCACCGTGGCCGGACACATGGCCCGGGTGTGCCCGATCCCGAAGCACTTGAAGCAGCGGAAAGGCACGCTGTCAAGTGTTCGGACCGCGGCCGAGCTGAACCCGACCAGTATCCGCCCCTTGGCTAGTACGGCTTTAGCCGCAACAACCGGGCATTGCAGGCGCACGGCGCCCAGACCACCGCGCCCGGCTCTAATGTCCCGACCCTGTACTGCCTCGACGGGACAGCCCCCTGCTGCCGAAATAGCTGCCACTACTTCCTCCTTGGTCACAGAGTCGTCCAAGTCGGTCACCTCCAAGGTTACCGACCTCGTCGGCCTGGCCACCTTCGCCACGTCCGCCACGGCCTCCCGCAGTTTTGTGGCAAAAAGGTCAGCGTTTTGCCCGCCCGTCACCCCTGGGAACTCGAATATTCGGGCTCCCGTTTGGGTCCGGCGGCAGGTGACCTTCATCCCCAGCTCTACGGGGTTGATGTGCGCTCGAGCCCGAGTCAACACGGACTCGTACGTCTCACCCCGCTCCTCAGCCTCTGGGGAGATGGTCACCGTGACCGCAGCAGACTTGGGAGGAACGAGTTTTCTCCCGCCGGCAGGGGTCCTCTTGGCCTTCTTTGCCATCGCCTTCGTTGAGGCGCCGGCTTGGGACTTCTTGGCCTGGGGCTTCTTAGCCTTGGCCTTCTTGGCTTTGGGATTCTGGGCCTTGGCCTTCCCTCCCTTCCCCACCTCCGTCCATTCTTGGTCTTTGGGGGGTGTGGTCGCCCAGGAGGGTTCCGCTCCATCTCTTGGGACCTCAATCCTAGCTTCTGCTGCACCCGCGCTAGTGTTGAGAGTCGGAGCCGGGGCCGGGGCCGACTTCTTCCCTACGCCCTTGCCCTTGGAGGGCTTTGGGGGGGGTTTTCGGAGTTGCGGCAGCCCACTTAAACCTGGGATCGATGACGGGCCCGCATTGGCTCCTGCTCTTCTATCCGCCGCGAGCGGTGGACGCAGGCGTGGCTCGGGCAGGAGCCGATCCTGAATGCCTGCGATGCAGGCTCTCACGAAGGCTCTCTCCTCCATAATCACCTTCCGGAGAATCTCCTCTAGGTTGGCTGGGGACGAGAGTCCTCGCGCCTCCGACGCCTGAGCAGGCGGGTTATTGGCTTCAGCCAGCTTCCCGCGCAGCTGGTTCACTTCAGCCTGCAGGCGATCCACCCTCCCCTGCAGTTGACGTGTCTCCTCATTCGCGCTGCGCTGCGCAAGCTCCTCTACGATGCCGTGCATGCTAATTGCACGGCACTTCAGGGCCTTTTGAAAGGTCCCTTTCAAATTGGAGGACTTGGAGGCGACCTCTACGATCTCTACCTTGTCCTCCTGTGCCATCTGGAGCAGTTCCGCCACGGAGTGGTCCGCGTACAGCACGCAGGACGCTCCGTAGCCGGCCTTGGCACGGGTGGTGCGGGCCCGTTGCTCCTTGGCTGCCACCACCTCCTCGAGGTCCGATTGGGCTTCATCACGCTTTGTACGCATGAGGGACTCTCTCAATTCGCGCTGAGCATCCTCAGTGCAAGACGAGATCTTTTTAGCCTTTGGCTTCTTTTTACCGCCGGTTGAGTCCGACGTCGACTCGGTTCTTTTTATAAAGGATCGCTTGCGTACGATCCGCTCGGTCGATACCGAGGGCTCCGTGTCGGATTCCGACACCCCGCTATAAAAGCTGTAATAGCTGCCAGCCACAGATGGTGCGCGGCTGGATTCCTGCTCATCCTGGTGTTGGCCCTGAGAAGGGCCTTTGGGTTGGCCCTGAGAAGGGCCTTGGAGTTGGCCCTGAGAAGGGCCTTGGAGTTGGCCCTGAGAAGGGCCTTGGGGTTGGCCCTGAGAAGGGCCTTTTGGTTGGCCCTGAGAAGGGCCTTGGGGTTGGCCCTGAGAAGGGCCTTGGGGTTGGCCCTGAGAAGGGCCTTTTGGTTGGCCCTGAGAAGGGCCTTTGGGTTGGCCCTGAGAAGGGCCTTTTGGTAGGAAGCGTCCGAAGACGTCCCGCGGACGCGACTGCGACATGTCGCCCGACAAAAGCGCAAATAACAAATCTCGAAAATTCACGCAAGCTCAGTGTCTCTTAGCCGCTGCCCTGCCACTCCGTTACGGTGGTCAGGGACAACGTTGCCCGGGGCGTAGTACGTGGAACTGGACACTGAGGGGCACGCCCCAACCTAACCTAACCTAACCTAACCTAACCTAACCTAACCTAACCTAACCTAACCTAACCTAACCTAACCTAACCTAACCTAACCTAACCTAACCTAACCTAACCTAACCTAACCTAACCTAACCTAACCTAACCTAACCTAACCTAACCTAACCTAACCTAACCTAACCTAACCTAACCTAACCTAACCTAACCTAACCTAACCTAACCTAACCTAACCTAACCTAACCTAACCTAACCTAACCTAACCTAACCTAACCTAACCTAACCTAACCTAACCTAACCTAACCTAACCTAACCTAACCTAACCTAACCTAACCTAACCTAACCTAACCTAACCTAACCTAACCTAACCTAACCTAACCTAACCTAACCTAACCTAACCTAACCTAACCTAACCTAACCTAACCTAACCTAACCTAACCTAACCTAACCTAACCTAACCTAACCTAACCTAACCTAACCTAACCTAACCTAACCTAACCTAACCTAACCTAACCTAACCTAACCTAACCTAACCTAACCTAACCTAACCTAACCTAACCTAACCTAACCTAACCTAACCTAACCTAACCTAACCTAACCTAACCTAACCTAACCTAACCTAACCTAACCTAACCTAACCTAACCTAACCTAACCTAACCTAACCTAACCTAACCTAACCTAACCTAACCTAACCTAACCTAACCTAACCTAACCTAACCTAACCTAACCTAACCTAACCTAACCTAACCTAACCTAACCTAACCTAACCTAACCTAACCTAACCTAACCTAACCTAACCTAACCTAACCTAACCTAACCTAACCTAACCTAACCTAACCTAACCTAACCTAACCTAACCTAACCTAACCTAACCTAACCTAACCTAACCTAACCTAACCTAACCTAACCTAACCTAACCTAACCTAACCTAACCTAACCTAACCTAACCTAACCTAACCTAACCTAACCTAACCTAACCTAACCTAACCTAACCTAACCTAACCTAACCTAACCTAACCTAACCTAACCTAACCTAACCTAACCTAACCTAACCTAACCTAACCTAACCTAACCTAACCTAACCTAACCTAACCTAACCTAACCTAACCTAACCTAACCTAACCTAACCTAACCTAACCTAACCTAACCTAACCTAACCTAACCTAACCTAACCTAACCTAACCTAACCTAACCTAACCTAACCTAACCTAACCTAACCTAACCTAACCTAACCTAACCTAACCTAACCTAACCTAACCTAACCTAACCTAACCTAACCTAACCTAACCTAACCTAACCTAACCTAACCTAACCTAACCTAACCTAACCTAACCTAACCTAACCTAACCTAACCTAACCTAACCTTTTTTTTTTTTTTTTTTTTTTACATGGGGAATCCACACGGATACTGCTTTGCCCATTTCGGGGTCGGGCAAGCGAGTTATGTCGGCCTTTAACCGACTAAACCCCATGGTGTTCCTTCTCAGCGCTTGATTGACGGGGATGCGGGAACACTGTTCGCACACAACCGCTTCCCTGTCAGCGTTTGCCGCTAAGTGCGGCCCTTTCTCTCTATAATTGTCTTCTGACACATAGCTAGCTACTCGGAGTGGCGCACAGGAACACGAAGTGCACCACCCAGCTCAGGGAAAAACTCTACAGGTGATAAATTACCCCGTGTTTATCACCCGGAGGTCTCAATTACGGAGGCAGACGGCGATCTTGTGCGAGTCTTCGGCGCCCAACTCTCCTTCTGCGGAGCGGATCTGAAGCTTCGTTCTCTCTTATCCGTTCCGCTGCCTCCTTTTGTGCCATTACGTTTTCGCAAAAGGACGTTAGTGCTTTCCACGATCTTTTACTGGCTACGATAGTACGTATCAGGGATGGTAGGGAAAGATCGTTACCCACTATTGCTACGAGTGATGCTCGTTCTTCCGACCATTGCGGACATACCTCAAGGGTATGGCTTGCCGTATCTTCGATGCAACCACACTCGTGACACATTTCATTACGTTCCCTGCGAGCCACCCTACACAGATATCTTCCGAAACAACCATGGTTCGAGAGAATCTGTGTAAGGTGAAAGGTGAGCACGCCATGCTTTCTCTCGACCCATTTTTCTAATATTGGACGAATTGCCAAGATTGTCCTATTTCCAGCACTCGGATTCTCAAGCCTATCTTGCCATAGACTGAGAAGTTGTCTATTGGCCTCTCGCTTCCATCCTCTATTTTCGACTGATGTAGTGCGATCTCCCCGAGCTTGAGCCTCCACACGCTTCCAATATACCTCAGCCAAAACTGCGGCTTCTAAATCCCAGGGTGGAGTTCCGGCTAAGACACAAGCCGTTTCACTGGATATAGTGCGATAGCCTCTGATTAACCTAGCAGCCATGAGTCTTTGCGGTCTCCGCAGAAGACTCTGATTGCAGGATGTCAGGGCATTCACCCAGATAGGAGCTCCATATAAAGCCATCGATCGCACAACTCCTACGTACAGACGTCGGCAACCACTATGAGGGCCACCCACGTTCGGAAGAAGTCGGCCTAACGCTCTAGCAGCCGCAATGACTCTGGGAGCCAGACGCCGGAAGTGTTCTAGGAATTTCCATCGGCTGTCGAGGACGAGTCCTAGGTACTTCATCGTACGCTCGACACCGATGGTAACTCCTCCTACAACTAGATGTGACCCGACCGGAGGTGCCATCCTAGGCCCGTGAAAGCAAATCGCCTCGGATTTGTTGAGGGCTACCTCCAGTCCTAGACGTCTAATCCTTGCCACGATTTGCGCTACACCGGCGGTCGCTAACATGCGAGCCTCTCTAAACGTTCTTCCCCGAGCCATCACAAGGGTGTCGTCTGCGTAGCAAGTCACTTCGATTCCTCGCAAGTTAGCACCTCGCAACACCCAGTCGTAACCGATGTTCCACAGGAGTGGGCCGAGGACTGACCCCTGTGGAACACCGCACGACATCTCTTTCTGTTTCCATACACGAGACCCCGGGTATCTGATCTTTCTATCGGTGAAATATTCACCGACTATCCGCCGCAGGTATTTAGGAAACCCGTGGAATCGCAGTGCTTCCCTGACACAACTCCAAGGCAAAGTGTTAAAGGCATTAGCGATGTCTAATGACACCGCTAAGACCACCTCGCCTCGGGAAACGGCGTCCTCCGTCAGGGCCCTCACCCGAGAAATCGCATCGATGGTGGACCTGCCCCGACGGAAACCAAATTGAATGTCGCTCAAGTTGGGCCCAGTCCCTTCTAAATGGCGAACAAGTCGAGCTGCAATTATTCGCTCAAAAAGCTTGCTTATTTCGCTTAGAAGGACTATTGGTCGGTATGCTGATGGTGATTCTGCAGGACGTCCCTCCTTCTTGATAAGAACAAGCTTACCTTCCTTCCAAATGAGCGGAAACCGACCATGATTCAGACAAGCGCTGAAAAGAGTCCTCACGCTCATTTCAAGAGGTCCAAGGGCAAGAACCCAGGCCCGTCCGGGGATGCCGTCAAGGCCTGGAGCTGTATTTTTAGCCCGCATTCTAAGTACAGCTGCCTCCAATTCTCCCTCTGTGACATCGGGGGCGTTTGCATTGTCCTCATTGAGTTCCGACCAATTGGATGGCACCATACGTGGCGATTCTACCTCTATTCTCTCCGGAAACAGGGTTTCTACTACTCGCTCCAATAACTGAGGCTGCAGGCTTTGTGTCAAAGGAGGGGCCCGAGTTCTCAGTTTACCCCGTACTAACCTATAAGGTCTACCCCACGGGTCGCTGTTTAGAGACTCCAGCATTTCTTCTTGGGCTCGATCTTTTGCGTTGCCAATTGCTATTCGCAAAAGATCTACAGCTTTCCGATACCGAGCGTAGAGCATCTCCTCTTCATCTTCATTTCGCCGTCGCCGTCGTCTACTCCTGGTGTATTGACGTCTCTCGGCAACACATGCTTCGCGTAAATGCGTGAGTTCTCCAGACCACCAGTATATGGACCGCTTTAAGGTGTTAGTGCGGATTCGTGGCATGGCAGCATCGCAGACTTGCATCATGGCATCTTCCAACTGGACAGCACTCTCTTCTACGTCGATTATAGCTCCTGTAACCCAAGCCTGAACAATAGCCGCCTCAACGAGGATATCCTGCTCCATCCGCCTCAAGGACCACCTTGGACCACCTTCTGGAAACGATCGATTTACGCTATACTGTGCGACAGAGGACATAGAGATTTCATACCTAATATACCGATGGTCTGATAAAGTCTCGACATTCTCTATAACATTCCAGCCACTGACACGGCGCGCCAGGGCAGCATCGGCGAACGTTACGTCCACAATGGAGCCACCCCGTTGCCGCACGCATGTGTGAGTCGATCCGCGGTTGAGAACATCGAGACCGGCAACTAATGCCCATTCTTCAAGCAGCTCTCCACGTGCATCCGTTGTCGACGATCCCCACGCCACAGACTTAGCGTTGAGATCACCGGCTACAAGTATCCGACCAGGGTGGCTTCGGCTGACGAGAGAACTGAGCTCAGCAAGAAACGTCTCGAACTCTGACAAGGTCTTATTCGGCGAAAAGTAAACCCCAATGACTATCACATCTCCTACAAGCGCCGAGACGAATCCCTGTCCCCTAACAATAGACCCGAAAGCTGGTGAACCGACAGTAGTTTGGGTAATAATGGCAACCAATCCGCTATGGTCTCCGACCCAGTTATCCCTCGATGGAATATAATACGGTTCAGTGACAACCGCAACGTGTATCAACCACTCCGCCATGCTCTGACACAAGAGGTCCTGAGCTCTGGAGGAGTGGTTGATATTCGCCTGAAGGTAATTATATGCCATAACTATTCAACAGCCATCGGAACCTCCTCAGCTCGACAATTTGATGGCGAGGTGACTGACTGCGAGGGGACACGAGGGCCATCGCTGCCTATCTTCCTTCTTCCTTTCTTTCCTTTTCCACGTAGGGAAAGGCACGCCTTACCTCCCAATTTGTGGTTTGCAGGTTTGTCAGACATAGCGCACATGTTACAATGCGGTGCTGCACTACAAACACCAGCTTTGTGGCCGACTTGACCACAGCGGTAACATTCGTTACTGCGGTCGACCTCCGCCGTGCATTGTGCCCGTAGGTGCCCTAACTCCCAACACCGGAAACATCGCATGGGCCGGACGTCAAGTAGTTTGACATTGGCCGATACCCAACCAATCAAAAGTTTGCCGTTCCCAGCCAGCTTCTTAGCAGCCGCAACCGGACATCGCAGCCATATAGACCCCAGTCCGTCAGAACCCCTCGAAATGTCGCCGGCCCTCACTTGGTCGGCTGAACAATCTCCAGCTGCCGCTACAGCCGTAACTACATCGGCACTGGTCGTGGCGTCGTCTAGACCATAGATTCGGAGTTCCGCACATTTCGTCGGTCTGGAGACCCAAACGACGTCGTCTCCCAACAAGGTTCTAATCTTCTGGGCAAGAGCGTCTGCTTTATCACCGCTGTTGGCACCCGGCACCTCAAAAATGCGTGCTCCAGTAGCTGCCTTCCTGAACCGCAATCCAGTTATGCCTAGGTCAGTGAGGGCTATCCCCTGTTGCGCCTGGGCGATCACTTTGGCATAAGTGACGCCTCTCTCCTCAGCTCCGGGCTGCAGAGTAATAACCACTGCAGATGAACGTGGTTTGCGGAGCTTCTGACCCTGGATCGTTGTGGACTTCGTCTTTGACTTTGGTGTTCCTGCAGGATCAACCGTCTTTTTCTTGGAGCCTCTTCGAGCCACAACGTTCCAGCCTTCATTCAAAGACGAAGGTGCTGGCGGAAGCGGACGTGGTACCGCTACATCACCTGTAATACCTTCCTTTTTACTCTTACCTTTCTTCTTGTTTTGTTCCTTCTTCTTTTTCTTCTTTCCAGCAGCTTGGGGTGAAGAAACCTCTTTAGAGCCAGGGAGCAGCATCTCTTCTGTGAGGCTGCTTCCAGGACCCGCCGGAGGCGGAGACTTTGTCGTGGCTCCTGAACCCGCTTCCCTCTTCTTTTCCGCTGCCAAAGGAGGCCGCAGACGCTTCTCTGGTAAAAGCCTGTCATCAATAGAGGCAAGGCGAGCATTTACCATGACCCCCACCCGAGTCATTACTTTAGAGCATAGCTCCTCCATTGCCTCATTATGGGAAGGCTGCGATACCGGGGTCGCAGCATTCGTCGTATTCGAGGGAGAGGACGTTGGACAACCTTGCTTCCGCGCCCTCTCCATGTCTTCTTTAAGCAATGACAGCTCCTTGCGGAGACTGGTCATTTCGGTCTGCAAGCGGGTGTTATCCGCCTGCAACTGTCGTGTCTCGTCTGAAATAGTTCGTGAGCTGAGAAGAGACACAGCTCGTTTGATGGATGCCGCAGCGTCCTTCAACTCACGAACAAAAGTTCCTTTTAGCTTACCTGACTTTGTGGCAACTTTTGTGATGATCGCCACATCGTCTTCCACTTGTTTTTGGATCTTCGCCACGGTGTTAACAGACTCTGCAGGGTCCGTTGCCTCCATATCTGAAGAGGACTCAGATAGCCCTTTCATCCTGCGTTCCCTACTCTGTGACACACTCCGCATCAGATCTTCTTCAGCCATCAGCCGAAGTTCTTCTTTTTTGGCTGCATTTAAAGCTGCCTGAGCCTTTGCTAAACCGACATACTTACCAGATGTTGGTGGTCGTCCTCTTGCTCTGACAATCAGCGGCTCTGTCGTTGCTCTCTCATCATCGGACGGGTCCGAATCAGGTTCCGGCACTCGTCGTCGTTTGCGACCTGCCCAAAATCGGCCGCCCTCCTCTGAAGACATTGACCCTGTCCTCGTTCTGACTGTCTCTAAACTACAATCTGATGTTGCCGCCTCATCCAGCTGCATGCTGTCATACTTACTGGCAGCTCTCTTCGTCGAATCATCATCGTCTCCTACTACTCTCACCGACAACGCTACCTTCTTACCAGTCTTATCCTCACTTACACCTTCTCCTAACGCTCCCTGATCTAAACCTTCTTCACTCGTTACTCTCTTCTCCTTACTCCCCGAAACAAAATGTGCCCCCCTTGATACGATGGGGCGACTGTTCCGCCGCAGACGCGACGAAACAGCAAGGGATTCTTCTTCCACGGCGTGGTCGATACCCTCCAAGGTAGTTTTTACGTAACTGTTGTTTACCATTTTGTTTATTTAACCCCATAGACCCCCCCAAGTGACGCCCTAGTCACCGTATCCCACGGCTATACATCCCCTCGGCGGGCGCCGAACCACTAGGATTGGGGTAATTTTTTAAAGAGGTTTTCTTCCTCGCGGCTCCTCGCTCAGTGCGAGGTGCCCCCGTCTCGCTCAATGCGTCTACGGTTTGACCGACGGTGGCCGTAGCCTGTCCGGCAAATACGGATAACGTACAATACCGAACCCGTCGCTCACATAACTCCTCTTCCAGTCTTACCAACAGAGGTAAAAACTCATCATCAGTAGCATCACCGCCACCGGCAATGCTACAGCAACATCACTATCACCACTTAAGACCATTCGCCATCTGGTACGATAATAACCATCGCACGTAGGATCGGCATCGGGTCTGGGATAAACTCCCGACAGCACTGGTTACGACAGCAAGCGATGTGGGACCGTTCGCCACCGAGCACAGTAAAAAATACCGTGTTCAGCTACCGGCATCGGGTCCCCATTAAGAAGGACAAGCACTAACTACCGCTAACTACTATCTACCAAGCAATCTACAAGCCACGGCTATCCAGAACCATTTGCCACCGTGTGAGTTGAACCCAACTCACCGGCTACCGGCATCGGGTTCGGACCACCGCGTGGGAGAAACACTCTCTACTGCGTCGAGCGGTACCAAAGAGTCTTCCACAAGGTCTACTCTGCTAAAAGCAGGAGGACCGGGACAGACTCCCTAGTTAAGCTCCAGAACTACTGCAAAAGCCTCAAACTAGAACTACCTATGGTCGCTCGCGTACAAGCAAGTTGGAAAACCAACAGGGCTGCCTGCAAGCGACCGGGCCTACAAGTATAGAAGCATGGGCAGCAAAACTACGCCCCAAACCTACAACCCTCGAAAGCGACGCAAGCACCGCCTCCGAGAGACCGGCCGTAAGGTTCGGACCCACCGTCGCGAAAGGTCAGACTCCGTCCAAGACGGCCCCGCGAAAAAGGCCGCCCCAGGGAGCATAACGGGACCTCGCATCCTGACACCCCTGAAACCGGGCACGAAAAACCCTCTAAAAGGTGTCAGGCCCCCCCACCAGCTAAGAAGTCACAACCTGTTGCCAGGAGTGACCCCAGAGCTAGCACCCTCCGGCTAGTCTCAGAAGGAGACCACCGAAAACAAGGTTTCGCCAGGCATGACCCTATAGCGGCACCCCCCGTCGGTCATGAATCAGGTACGAACCCTCATGACCGACCCCCTCAGCGCCGGGCATTAGCCAACGGCTAACGCGAACCCGAAGGAACTCATTAACCGTTGCCCAGGGAGCACCGGCCTGTACCGCTTCCGATGCCACCGGACGTATCTGACAGCAACGATAACGGACAGGCACACGAGGAGGTTCCCGACGCGTAGCCCCCCAACCTAACCTAACCTAACCTAACCTAACCTAACCTAACCTAACCTAACCTAACCTAACCTAACCTAACCTAACCTAACCTAACCTAACCTTTTTTTTTTTTTTTTTTTTTTTTTTTTTTTTACATGGCGAAAATCCTCATGGATACCACACACCGCGGGGGCAGCGTGTGGTTATGCCGGACTCCTACCGGCTAAAAACACCATGGTGCATTGCTCACGTCGCTCTGCGCCGAGAACACGGGTACGCCGTCGGCACTCTTCCGCGAACTCGGCAGCGACATGGCCTCATCAGGCCTCAGCTTTGGGGACGCCCAACTGCGTCCCTCCGCACCGCACTGCTGCACTACAGCACGGCGCCTTCTCCCTTCAAGGACTTAGCTGGGAACAGGCTCCCCCGAGCCTGCCCCAGCGACTCTATCAGGGAGGGTGGTCTCCCAGATCTGCTCTTCGGCGGCGGCGCCCTGGTCGTCGGCGGCGCATCGCGAGATCGGTCGTCGCCTCCCGATCCCGTTCGTCTGCCTCTTTCCGGGCAACCACTGTCTCGCAGAATGCGAGGACGGCGCTCCACGACTCCTCACTGTCCACCATAGATTTGACCACGGCAGGCAGTGAGAGGTCGGAGCCAACGACTGCGCAGAGCTGAAGGCGCTCTGTCGCCCAGGCGGGACACACTTCCAGCATATGTTGGGCCGTTTCCTCGGGACATCCGTCACAATGGAGGCACCTGGCGGTCGGCTCTCTTCCGGCAATGTGGTGCAGGTACCTCCCGAAGCAGCCATGCCCCGAGAGGACCTGCGACAACCTGTAAGTGAGTGTGCCGTGGCGTCTGCTTATCCATTTGTGGAGAACTGGACGGATGGCCTCGATGGTCCGTCGGCCGGCGCTAGGATGCCCCAGCCTGGACTCCCACATTTCTTCAGCTGCTTCTTGTAGCCGTCTCCTTCTTTCCCCGATCTCCTGGGGTGCCGGTGCGTGCCCTTGGGACCGTACCTCCTTGCGCCACGCATGAAGCTGGGCAAGGATCCCGGCCTCTAGGTCCCAGGGCATGAAACCCGCCAAAACACAGGCCGCTTCCTCCGAGATTGTGCGGTATCCCCGGATGGCCCTGACCGCCAATGCCCTCTGCGGTTTGCGCAAAAGCGCGACACTCCGGCGATTCAGGGCATCGGCCCAAACAGGAGCCCCGTAAAGAGCCATGGACCGCACAACTCCAGCATGAAGGCGCCTACAAGCGGCGCCTGGACCACCGACATTTGGCAGCAACCGCCCGAGGGCTGCAGCTGTTCCAACCAGTCGTGGAGCCAACCTTTCGAAGTGGGCCTTGAAGTCCCACTTGCTATCTAGAGTGAGCCCCAGATACCTCATCTGGGACTCTACGATGATGCGTACTCCTCCAACCACGATGTGCATGTTGGCAGGCGGCGCGTTTCGGGGCCCGTGAAAGCATAGCGCCTCCGACTTATTGAGCGCCACCTCCAGCCCCAGACGCCTTATTCTCGACACAACGTGGGCCGCTCCCGCCGTGGCGAGTATGGCGGCGTTGCGGAGAGTCTTGCTGCGCGCAGTTACCAGGGTGTCATCGGCGTAACATGTCACCTCAACACCCTGGAGATTGGCGCCACGCAGCACCCAGTCGTATCCGATGTTCCACAAGAGTGGTCCTAAGACCGACCCCTGGGGAACACCGCATAGCACTTCCCGTGCATCTTGCGTCCCGTTTTGGCAGGGAAAGATCACGCTCCTGCCGGACAAGTACGACCCTATGACGCGGCACAGGTAGGAAGGCACCCCATGGAACCGGAGTGCCTCCCTGATGCAAGCCCAGGGGAGTGTGTTGAAAGCGTTGGCGATGTCAAGAGACACCGCCAGCACGACCTCACCCCGGGAGACCGCATCCTGTGCGAGGGTCCGAACTCTACCCACAGCGTCCACCGTGGATCTTCCCCTTCTGAAACCAAACTGGCAGTCCGCCAGGTTCGGCCCGACCTGCTCCAGATGCTCGATGATGCGCCCGGCCACCACTCTCTCGAAGAGCTTAGCCACATCGTCGAGTAGCACGATCGGGCGGTATCCGGAGGATGAGTCAGTCGGACGGCCCTCCTTCCGCAAGAGGACGAGCTTTCCCTCCTTCCATCTGTGGGGGATGACTCCTTGCTGTAAACAGGCGGAAAAGAGCGGCCGGAGTCGATCCCCCAGATCTTCCAGCGCCAGAGCTAGGGCGCGTCCCGGTACGCCGTCAGGGCCGGGAGCAGTGTTTTTAGCTCGCAGCTTTCTGACCGCCGCATTGAGCTCCTCCTCAGACACTGACGGCGCTGCGAACGATTCCGGCGACTGCACTAGAGGGTCGCGGGACATAACTGGTGGGGAAAATTCCCCGCGATGTGGAAACAGGTCTGCAACCACGTCCCGAAGCAGCTGGGGCGATAGGGTCTCTGTTACGGGGGGGGCCCAGGAGCGGAGCTTGCTCAACACTAGCTTGTATGGTCGCCCCCACGGATCCGCGTCCAGAGTACCCAGGAATTCTCCCCAGGCAGCCTCTATTGCTCTCCCGATGGCCGTCTGTAGTTCCATCTTTAGATCTCTATAGGAACCGTAGAGTAGAGATTCTCTGTTGAGGTCCCTGCGTCGTCTTCGCTTGCACCTGGTGTACTGGCGTCTGGCCACAACACAATCTCGACGCAATTTCGCGATATCGGCCGACCACCAGTACACCTGGGGCTTCGGAGGCCGAGATCTAGCCCGGGACATTGACGCGTCGCAAACCTGCTTCATTGTCTCCCGGAACCAGTCTGCTTCACTTTCCACTTCCACTGGACCTGGCGGCGCGGGTGACCAAGATCTTACGATCACCGCTTCCCGAAGAACTTCACGGTCGAGGCTCCGGAGTTGCCACCTGTGACTGCTGTTCGATAGGGTCCGCTCGGGACCAACCGGGTTCGCAGGGAGGGAGGAGACGCTAAATCGTATGTAACGGTGGTCTGAAAGCGTCTCCTCTACCTCCAACACTCCCCAATCCTGGACACGGCGTGCCACGGCAGGGCTTGCGAACGAGACGTCCACGATGGAGCCGCCCTGCATCCGCACGCACGTGTTGACCGAACCCCTATTCAAAACAACGAGCCCGGTCTCAAGCATCCAGCGCTCGACCATCGCGCCGCGCAGATCTGTCGCAGGGGATCCCCACGCCACAGACTTCGCGTTCAGGTCCCCTGCAACGACAACGGGATGAGGATGGCTCTGCCGTACGAGACCCGTGAGCCGAGCCAGGAAATCCCCGAACTCACTTGCCGGACGATTTGGAGAGAAATACACTGAGATGACGACGAGATCTCCCACCTGTGCTGCGACGCATCCCGGACCCTTTACTACGTTGTGAAGTGGCGAGGAGCCCGCAGCCGGCCTCGATATTATACAGGCCAGACCGTTGTTGTCTCCTGCCCATCCAGGAGACACACGATAGGGCTCAGCCACTATGGCTACGCCAATCCTCCACTGTGCCAGGCTCTGGAACATTAAGTCTTGAGCCCTGGCGCAGTGATTTAGGTTTATTTGTAGGAATCGGAGAGGGGCCATTAATCGATCGCCATACTCTCCGCTATACCTGCGGTCACAGGAGCGGCTTTGGCCGCCTGATCTCTGGGCCCAGCTTTATTGCCAGCTGCCCTTTTCCCTTTGCGCCCACTCCCGTGGGCCTTGCAGGCCCATCCACCGATCTTATGACCGGCGGGCCTGTTAGCGGCGGCGCACACCACACAATGCGGTGCTCCGGTGCATTCCGCTGATTTGTGGCCAGCCTTTCCGCACCGGAAACACAGGGTGCTGCGATCGTCAGCTACAGTGCACTGCTCCTTTGCGTGCCCGGCCTCCAGGCATCTGAAGCAGCGCACCGGCTTCCTATCGAGCAGGCGGATGTGTGCCGACACCCACCCTACCAGCAAACGGCCGCCATCCACGACCTTTCGTGCAGCCGTGACGGGACAGTTGACAACCACTGTCCCTATGCCCGATCGATTTCTCCTGATTGTGCCGGCTCTAACCGCCTCGACCGGGCATTCGCCGATGCGAGCGATCGCCGCAGCAACCTCCTCAGCCGTCACAGAGTCATCTAGCTCTGACACCCGCAAGCCAGCAGACTTGACGGGCCTGGACACAGCGACGTTCTCCGGGTCAAGGATCGAGCGCAGCTTTTCAGCCAGCGCATCCGCCTTGTCTCCACTTGTGGTGCCGGGTATTTTCAGTACCCGCGCACCAGACGCAGCGACCCTGAACTGCACGCCGTCGATTCCCAGCTCAGGCAGGTTAAGCTGCTGCTTAGCCTGTGACAGGATGTCTGCGTAGGAAAGGCCCTTCTCGTGGGCATTCGGCTGGAGGCGCAGTACGACCGCAGTAGATCGCGGCGCACTGAGGTTGGGCTTTCGGTCTGAGCCCCGAGGCTTCGTCACCTTCTTACTTGTTTGACCAGCGGAGGCCACCCGCTTCGCGCCTTGACCTCGCTTTCGTCGACGACGGCTCACAACCGTCCACTCCTCCCCATCGGCTGCAGGGACCGGAGGAGCACTCGGCTGTGATCGTGTTTGGGGTGATTGCGTACTCGCCTTCAGAGGAGGGGAAGGTGGCTTCTTCTTCTTAGCCCGGCTCTTACTCTTCCTCTTTGTTGGAGGCTTTTGAGGGACAGATGTTGGTCCCTCTGGCATGTCCTTGGCGTGTGGTCTCTTGCTCTGTTGTTCTGAGACGCAGACCACATCCGCAAATGTCGGCGACTCGCGAGGACCCTCAGGTCGCTCTGCGCGCGCCCGATCCGCGGCAAGTGAAGGACGCACGCGTTTCTCGGGCAACAGCCTGTCCTTAATGCCCTCAAAACGAGCATTTATCATAAAACCGACCCGATCCATGATGGACCGGGCCAGTTCCTCCACCTCGAGGCTGGTGTGTCTTTCCGCCGGTGGAAGCACTCTGACCTGTGCCTGGGCACGCTGCAGGTCGGCTCGCAGCTCTGCCACCTCACCACGCAGCTCAGCCAGCTCCGTCTTTAGTCTCGCGTTCTCTGAAGCGACTTTGGTCGTTTCCGCGGAGACTGTGCTACGACGCAGAATTTCGACCGCCTGTTTGATTGCCCGCACTTCGGTGTTTAACACCTTGCGGGTGGTGCCCTTCAGGTTTGCGGACTTATGTGTCACCTCCGTGATAATTTCCGCCGTCTTCAACAACCCGTCGAGGAGGACAGGCGCCGATGGCTCCCCTTCGAGCACGATCTCCGCTGGGGCGTTAAGGCCTTGTGCCTGACGGGTCTGGTGGATCTTGCGAACCTCCTCCGCTAGTTCACGCTCAGCCTGAAGCTGCATCTCCTGCCGCTCCAGGTCGAGAAGCTCCCGCTTTGCCTTCGCAAGGCCGACGTACTCCCCGGTGGTTGGGGGTCTTCCGCGACCTCTAGAAGCGTCTGAGTTCTTCGACCCACCAGACGCTGGCTCGTCACTTCCGCTATGAGGGAGGGATCTGCACACCTGGTCAGTGGGAAGCGGCGTGTCTACCCGCTTGAAGCGGCCACGCTCATCCCGCACTAGTGGAGGCACAGCACCACTCGACCGTAAGCGCCCCCGACTGCAGCGACCCGTCGACAACTTACGAGGAGTTGGCTGTTCCCCCTCTTCGTTCGACGTCGAATCCGACCCCGAACGTTTTCCTCCTCGGCGCTTTTCTGGTTTTTGGCGAGGCGTGCTCCAGAATTTGGAACGCCGCTTGCCAGCGCCGTCATCCGAGACACGGATATCGTGGAACTCAGGGCTACAGGCTCCTGAGGCACAACTCCGCATCTCTCCTTCGTCCATGAGTGAGTCTCGAGAGGACGATGGACCCCTGCTCGAGTCACCCGACCGAAACAGGTCCTTTAGAATCACTTGCGGCGTTCGCCGCACCCACCGAGAAGCTACAGCTAAAGAATCAGCAGAACGAGAGTCCGCTGACACTGCAACAACATCCGAATCGATTTGCATATCGGAGTCCTTTATCGCGCATTGGTCTTTGGGGACCGTAGTCCCCCCGGGTTTAACAAAATCCAAGTCATTATGCTTATCCGAAGTCCGTGATGATTTGCCATGGTCGAGAGTAGGAATACTCAGGCGAATGCTGCCCCCCCCAGAATACGAGGGGCGGCCGGTAACCTGACGCAACGCCGGGGTGCGCGAGACTACCGGGAGGGATTCTCCGGATTTACCGGTACCCTCCTGGGGTAGTAATTTTTTACAGTCCGCCATCATAAGTTTTGGGCTCATTTCCGGGTGAGCTCCCCCGCCTTCTCAGCGCTTACCGGTTAACCCTACGCCGCAGCACGCTAGACTACGGTTTCGGGGTGATTTTTTATAGAGGTTTCCTTCCTCGCAGCACATCACGTGTGATGTGCCCCCGGTCCCGGCCGTAGTGCAATGGCCGGGTTACGGTATGATTTGTGCCTCGCGGCTTTTCGACTGATTGCACCGGTTTTCCAGTGGGCGATGGTGTCGTCACGTACCTACGCCTGGAACCTAACCTAACCTAACCTTTTTTTTTTTTTTTTTTTTTTTTTTTTTTTTTTACATGGCGAAAATCCTCATGGATACCACACTCCGCGGGGGCAGCGTGTGGTTATGCCGGACTCCTACCGGCTAAAAACACCATGGTGCATTGCTCACGTCGCTCTGCGCCGAGAGCACGGGCACGCCATCGGCACTCTTCCGCGAACTCGGCAGCGACATGGCCTCATCAGGCCTCAGCTTTGGGGACGCCTAACTGCGTCCCTCCGCACCGCACTGCTGCACTACAGCACGGCGCCTTCTCCCTTCAAGGACTTAGCTGGGAACAGGCTCCCCCGAGCCTGCCCCAGCGACTCTATCAGGGAGGGTGAACTCCCAGTTCGGCTCTTCGTCGGCGGCGGCGCCCTGGTCGTCGGCGGCGCATCGCGAGATCGGTCGTCGCCTCCCGATCCCGCTCGTCTGCCTCCTTCCGAGCAAGCACTGACTCGCAATAGGCGAGGGTAGCGCTCCACGACTCCTCGCTGTCCACCATAGATTTGACCACGGCGGGCAACGAGAGGTCGGAGCCGACTACAGCGCAGAGCTGAAGGCGCTCTGTCGCCCAGGCGGGGCACACTTCCAGCATATGTTGGGCCGTTTCCTCGGGACATCCGTCACAATGGAGGCACCTGGCGGTCGGCTCTCGCCCGGCAATGTGGTGCAGGTACCTCCCGAAGCAGCCATGCCCCGAGAGGACCTGCGACAACCTGTATGTTAGTGTGCCGTGACGTCTGCCTATCCATTTTTGAAGAACTGGACGGATGGCCTCGATGGTCCGTCGGCCGGCGCTAGGGTGCCCCAGCCTGGACTCCCACATTTCTTCAGCTTCTTCTCGCAGCCTCTTTCTTCTTTCCCCGATCTCTTGGGGTGGTGGTGCGTGCCCTTGGGACCGTACCTCCTCGCGCCACGCATGAAGCTTGGCAAGGATCCCGGCCTCTAGGTCCCAGGGCATGAAACCCGCCAAAACACAGGCCGCTTCCTCCGAGATTGTGCGGTATCCCCGGATGGCCCTGACCGCCAATGCCCTCTGCGGTTTGCGCAAAAGCGCGACACTCCGGCGATTCAGGGCATCGGCCCAAACAGGAGCCCCGTAGAGAGCCATGGACCGCACAACTCCAGCGTGAAGGCGCCTACAAACGGCACCTGGTCCACCAACATTTGGCAGCAACCGCCCCAGAGCAGCAGCTGTTCGAATGAGCCGTGGGGCCAGTCTTTCGAAGTGGGCCTTGAATTCCCACTTACTGTCTAGAGTGAGTCCCAGATACCTCATCTGGGACTCTACAACAATTCGGACTCCTCCAACGACGATGTGCAAGTTGGCAGGCGGCGCGTTTCGGGGCCCGTGAAAGCATAGCGCCTCCGACTTATTGAGCGCCACCTCTAGCCCCAGACGCCTTATTCTCGACACAACGTGGGCCGCTCCCGCCGTGGCGAGTATGGCGGCGTTGCGGAGAGTCTTGCTGCGCGCAGTTACCAGGGTGTCATCGGCGTAACATGTCACCTCAACACCCTGGAGATTGGCGCCACGCAGCACCCAGTCATATCCGATGTTCCACAAGAGTGGTCCTAGGACCGACCCCTGTGGAACACCGCACAGCACTTCTCTATCATCTTGCGAACCGTTTTGGCAGGGGAAGATCACCCTCCTGCCGGACAGGTACGACGCTATGACGCGGCACAGGTAGGAAGGCACCCCATGGAACCGGAGTGCCTCCCTGATGCAAGCCCAGGGGAGTGTGTTGAAAGCGTTGGCGATGTCAAGAGACACCGCCAAAACGACCTCACCCCGGGAAACCGCATCCTGTGCGAGGGTCCGGACTCTGCCTACAGCATCCACCGTAGATCTTCCTTTCCTAAACCCAAACTGACAGTCCGCCAGGTTCGGCCCGACCTGCTCCAGATGTTCGACGATGCGCCCGGCCACCACTCTCTCAAAGAGCTTGGCCACATCGTCGAGTAGCACGATCGGGCGGTATCCGGAGGCTGAGTCAAGCGGCCGGCCCTCCTTACGTAAGAGGACCAGTTTACCCTCCTTCCATCTGTGGGGGATGACTCCTTGCTCTAAACAGGCGGAAAAGAGCGCCCGGAGTCGATCCCCCAGATCTTCCAGCGCCAGAGCTAGGGCGCGTCCCGGTACGCCGTCAGGGCCGGGAGCAGTGTTTTTAGCTCGCAGCTTTCTGACCGCCGCATTGAGCTCCTCCTCAGACACTGACGGCGCTGCGAACGATTCCGGCGACTGCACAGGAGGGTCGCGGGACATGACAGGTGGGGAGAAATCCCCGCGATGTGGGAACAGGGATGACACGACGTCCCGAAGCAGCTGGGGCGATAGGGTCTCTGTAACGGGGGGGGCCCAGGAGCGGAGCTTGCTCAACACTAACTTGTATGGTCGCCCCCATGGATCCGCGTCCAGAGTACCCAAGAATTCACCCCAGGCAGCCTCTATCGCCCTACCGATGGCTGTCTGTAGTTGCAGCTTTAGGTCCCTATATGAGCCATAGAGCAGAGCTTCTCTATTGAGATCCCTTTGCCTTCTTCGCCTGCACCGTGTGTACTGGCGCCTGGCTACGACACAGTCTCTGCGCAACTGCGCGATATCCGCCGACCACCAGTACACCTGGGGCTTCGGAGGCCGATTTTTAGCCCGGAACATTGACGCGTCGCAAACCTGCCTCATCGTCTCCCGGAACCAGTCTGCCTCATTTTCGACCTCCACCGGGCCTGGAGGAGCGGGTGACCAAGATCTTACGATCACCGCTTCTCGAAGAACCTCACGGTCGAGGCTCCGGAGTTGCCACCTGTGACTGTTGTTCAACAGGGTCCGCTCCGAACCAACCGGGATCGCAGGGAGGGAAGAGACGCTAAAACGTATGTAACGGTGGTCTGAAAGCGTCTCCTCTACCTCCAACACTCCCCAGTCCTGGACACGGCGCGCCACGGCAGGACTTGCGAACGAGACGTCCACGATGGAGCCGCCCTGCATCCGCACGCACGTGTTGACCGAACCTCTGTTTAGAACAACAAGCCCGGTCTCAAGCATCCACCGCTCAACCATGGAGCCTCGCAGATCCGTCGCAGGGGATCCCCACGCCACAGACTTCGCGTTGAGGTCCCCTGCAACGACAACGGGATGAGGATGGCTCTGCCGCACGAGACCCGTGAGCCGAGCCAAGAAGTCCCCGAGCTCACTTGCCGGACGATTAGGGGAGAAATACGCCGAAACGATGACCATGTCCCCAACCTGGGCCGCAACGTATCCTGGACCCTTCATTATATTGTGAAGTGGCGGGGAGCCCGCGGCCGGCCTAGCAATTATACTTGCCACACCATCATTATCTCCTGCCCATCCAGGAGACACCCGATAAGGCTCAGCCACAATGGCTACGCCAATCCTCCACTGCGCCAGACTCTGGAACATTAGGTCCTGAGCCCTGGCGCAGTGATTTAAATTTATCTGAAGGAATCGGAGAGGGGCCATTAATCTATAGCCATGCTCTCCGATATCCCTCCGGTCACAGGAGCGGCTTTGGCCGCCTGATCTCTGGGCCCAGCTTTGTTGCCCGCTGCCCTTTTCCCTTTGCGCCCACTCCCGTTGGCTTTGCAGGCCCATCCACCGATCTTGTGACCGGCGGGCCTGTTAGCGGCGGCACACACCACACAGTGCGGTGCTCCGGTGCATTCCGCCGATTTGTGGCCAGCCTTTCCGCACCGGAAACACAGGGTGCTGCGATCGTCAGCGACAGTGCACTGCTCCTTTGCGTGCCCCGCCTCCAGACATCTGAAGCAGCGTACTGGCTTCCTATCGAGCAGGCGGATGTGTGCCGACACCCACCCTACTAGCAAGCGGCCGCCATCCACGACTTTACGCGCTGCCGTGACGGGGCAGTTGGCCACCACTGTCCCTATGCCCGATCGATTCCTCCGGATTGTCCCGACTCTAACCGCCTCGACCGGGCATTCGCCGATGCGGGAGATCGCTGCAGCAACCTCCTCCGCCGTCACCGAGTCATCCAGTTCTGAGACTCGCAAGCCAGCAGACTTGACGAGCCTGGACACTGCGACATTCTCAGGGTCGAGAATGGAGCGCAACTTTTCGGCAAGCGCATCCGCCTTGTCTCCACTTGTGGTGCCGGGTATTTTCAGTACCCGCGCACCAGACGCAGCGACACTGAACTGCACGCCGTCGATTCCCAGCTCAGGCAAATTAAGCTGCTGCTTAGCCTGCGACAGGATATCTGCGTAGGAAAGGCCCTTCTCTTGGGCATTCGGCTGGAGGCGCAGCACCACCGCAGTAGATCGCGGCGCACTCAGGTTGGGCTTTCGGTCTTTGCCCCGAGGCTTCGACGTCTTTTTCTGTGTTTGGCCAGCGGAGGCCACCCGCCTCGCGCCTTGGCCTCTCTTACGACGACGGCGGCTCACAACCGTCCACTCTTCCCCATCGGCTGCAGGGACCGGAGGAGCACTCGGCTGTGATCCGGTTTGGGCCACTTGCGTACTCCTTTTTGGAGGAGGGGGAGGTGCCTTCTTCGCCCTTCCCCGACTCTTACTCTTCCTCGTTTTTGGCGGATTTGGAGGGACAGCTGTGGGTCCCTCTGGGGTTTCCGTGGCCTGTGGTGGCTGTCTCTGTGGTTCGGAGACGCCGACCACCTCCGCAAATGTTGGCGACTCGCGAGGACCCTCAGGTGGCTCTGCGCGCGCCCGATCCGCGGCAAGAGAAGGACGCACGCGTTTTTCGGGCAGCAGCCTGTCCTTTATGCCCTCGAAGCGGGCATTTATCATAAAACCGACCCGATCCATGATGGACCGGGCCAGTTCCTCCACCTCGAGGCCGGTGTGTCTTTCCGCCGGTGGGGGCACTCTGACCTGTGCCTGGGCACGCTGCAGGTCGGCTCGCAGCTCTGCGACCTCTCCGCGCAGCTCGGCCAACTCCGCCTTGAGTCGGGCGTTCTCAGACGCAACTTTTGTCGTTTCCGCGGAGACTGTGCTACGACGCAGAACCTCGACCGCCTGTTTGATTGCCCGCACTTCGGTGTTCAACACCTTGCGGGTGGTGCCCTTAAGGTTTGCGGACTTATGTGTCACCTCCGTGATCATTTCCGCCGTCTTCAACAACCCGTCGAGGAGGACAGGCGCCGATGGCTCCCCTTCGAGCACGATCTCCGCTGGGTCGTTAAGGCCTTGTGCCTGACGGGTCTGGTGGATCTTGCGGATCTCCTCCGCAAGCTCACGTTCCGCCTGAAGCTGCATCTCCTGCCGCTCCAGGTCGAGAAGCTCCCGCTTTGCCTTCGCCAGGCCGACGTACTCCCCGGTGGTTGGGGGTCTTCCGCGACCTCTAGAAACGTCTGACTTTCTCGACCCACCAGACGCTGGCTCGTCGCTCCCGCTATGACGAAGGGATCTGCACTCCTGGTCAGTGGGAAGCGGCGTGTCTACCCGCTTGAAGCGGCCACGCTCATCCCGCACTAGTGGAGGTACAGCACCACCGGACCGTAAGCGTCCCCGACTGCAGCGGCCCGTCGACAACTTACGAGGGGTTGGTTGTTCTCCCTCTTCGTTCGACGTCGAATCCGACCCCGAACGTTTTCCTCCTCGGCGCTTTTCTGGTTTTTGGCGAGGCGTGCTCCAGAATTTGGAACGCCGCTTGCCAGCGCCGTCATCCGAGACACGGATATCGTGGAACTCAGGGCTACAGGCTCCTGAGGCACAACTCCGCATCTCTCCTTCATCCACGAGTGAGTCTCGAGAGGACGATGGACCCCTGCTCGAGTCACCCGACCGAAACAGGTCCTTTAAAACCACTTGCGGCGTTCGCCGCACCAACCGAGACCCTAAAGCTACAGAGTCAGCAGAGCGAGAGTCCGCTGACACTGCAACAACATCCGAATCGATTTGCATATCGGAATCCTTTATCGCGCAATGGTCTTTGGGGACCGTAGTCCCCCCGGGTTTAACAAAATCCAAATCGTTAAGCTTATCCGAAGTCCGTGATGATTTGCCATGGTCGTGAGTAGGTATACTCAAGCGAATGCTGCCCCCCCCAGAATACGAGGGGCGGCCGGTAGCCTGACGCAACGCCGGGGTGCGCGAGACTACCGGGAGGGATTCTCCGGATTTACCGGTACCCTCCTGGGGTAGTGATTTTTTACAATCCGCCATCATAAGTTTTTGGCTCATTTCCGGGTGAGCTCCCCCGCCTTCTCAGCGCTTACCGGTTAACCCTACGCCGCAGCACGCTAGACTACGGTTTCGGGGTGATTTTTTATAGAGGTTTCCTTCCTCGCAGCACATCACGTGTGATGTGCCCCCGGTCCCGGCCGTAGTGCAATGGCCGGGTTACGGTATGATTTGTACCTCGCGGCTTTTCGACTGATTGCACCGGTTTTCCGGTGGGCGATGGTGTCGTCACGTACCTACGCCTGGAGTGGCTGCTCTTAGTCTGGCCCCTCACCCTAAACCTCCCGGTATGAGTGACTCTGCCGGTATAGCCTCAGGGATCATTGGGACACACAAGCCCCCCCACCACGACAAGGTGGCAGCCTCGGGGGGGAAACCTAACCTAACCTAACCTAACCTTTTTTTTTTTTTTTTTTTTACATGGCGAAAATCCTCATGGATACCACACACCGTGGGGGCAGCGTGTGGTTATGCCGGACTCCTACCGGCTAAAAACACCATGGTGCATTGCTCACGTCGCTCTGCGCCGAGAACACGGGTACGCCGTCGGCACTCTTCCGCGAACTCGGCAGCGACATGGCCTCATCAGGCCTCAGCTTAGGGGACGCCCAACTGCATCCCTCCGCACCGCACTGCTGCACTACAGCACGGCGCCTTCTCCCATCAAGGACTTAGCTGGGAACAGGCTCCCCCCGAGCCTGCCCCAGCGACTCTATCAGGGAGGGTGAACTCCCAGTTCGGCTCTTCGGCGGCGGCGCCCTGGTCGTCGGCGGCGCATCGCGAGATCGGTCGTCGCCTCCCGATCCCGCTCGTCTGCCTCTTTCCGGGCAACCACTGTCTCGCAGAATGCGAGGACGGCGCTCCACGACTCCCCACTGTCCACCATAGATTTGACCACGGCAGGCAGTGAGAGGTCGGAGCCAACAACTGCGCAGAGCTGAAGGCGCTCTGTCGCCCAGGCGGGACACACTTCCAGCATGTGTTGGGCCGTTTCCTCGGGACATCCGTCGCAATGGAGGCACCTGGCGGTCGGCTCTCTCCCGGCTATGTGGTGCAGGTACCTCCCGAAGCAGCCATGCCCCGAGAGGACCTGCGACAACCTGTAAGTGATTGTGCCGTGGCGTCTGCCTATCCATTTGTGGAGAACTGGACGGATGGCCTCGATGGTCCGTCGGCCGGCGCTAGGATGCCCCAGCCTGGACTCCCACATTTCTTCAGCTGCTTCTTGTAGCCGTCTTCTTCTTTCCCCGATCTCCTGGGGTGCCGGCGCGTGCCCTTGGGACCGTACCTCCTTTCGCCACGCATGAAGCTGGGCAAGGATCCCGGCCTCTAGGTCCCAGGGCATGAAACCCGCCAAAACACAGGCCGCTTCCTCCGAGATTGTGCGGTATCCCCGGATGGCCCTGACCGCCAATGCCCTCTGCGGTTTGCGCAAAAGCGCGACACTCCGGCGATTCAGGGCATCGGCCCAAACAGGAGCCCCGTAGAGAGCCATGGACCGCACAACTCCAGCATGAAGGCGCCTACAAGCGGCGCCTGGACCACCGACATTTGGCAGCAACCGCCCGAGGGCGGCAGCTGTTCGAACCAGTCGTGGAGCCAACCTTTCGAAGTGGGCCCTGAATTCCCACTTGCTGTCCAAAGTGAGCCCCAGATACCTCATCTGGGACTCTACGACTATGCGTACTCCTCCAACGACGATGTGCGCATTGGTAGGCGGCGCGTTTCGGGGCCCGTGGAAACATAACGCCTCCGTCTTGTTGAGCGCCACCTCCAGGCCCAGACGCCTTATCCTGGATACAACGTGGGCCGCTCCCGCCGTAGCGAGTATGGCGGCGTTACGGTGAGTTTTACTGCGCGCAGTTACCAGGGTGTCATCGGCGTAGCATGTCACGTCAACACCCTGGAGATTGGCGCCACGCAGCACCCAGTCATATCCGATGTTCCACAAGAGTGGTCCTAGGACCGACCCCTGTGGAACACCGCACAGCACTTCTCGTGCATCTTGCGTCCCGTTTTGGCAGGGAAAGATCACGCTCCTGCCGGACAAGTACGACCCTATGACGCGGCACAGGTAGGAAGGCACCCCATGGAACCGGAGTGCCTCCCTGATGCAAGCCCAGGGGAGTGTGTTGAAAGCGTTGGCGATGTCAAGAGACACCGCCAAAACGACCTCACCCCGGGAGACCGCATCCTGTGCGAGGGTCCGGACTCTGCCTACAGCATCCACCGTCGATCTTCCTCTCCTGAACCCAAACTGACAGTCCGCCAGGTTCGGCCCGACCTGCTCCAGATGCTCGACGATGCGCCCGGCCACCACTCTCTCGAAGAGCTTGGCCACATCGTCGAGTAGCACGATCGGGCGGTATCCGGAGGATGAGTCTGTCGGCCGGCCCTCCTTCCGCAAGAGGACGAGTTTTCCCTCCTTCCATCTGTTGGGGATGACTCCTTGCTGCAAACAGGCGGAAAAGAGCGCCCGGAGTCGATCCCCCAGATCTTCCAGCGCCAGAGCTAAGGCGCGTCCCGGTACGCCGTCAGGGCCGGGAGCAGTGTTCTTAGCTCGCAGCTTTCGAACCGCTGCATTGAGCTCCTCCTCAGACACTGACGGCGCTGCGAACGATTCCGGCGACTGCACTGGAGGGTCGCGGGACATGACAGGTGGGGAGAAATCCCCGCGATGTGGGAACAGGCATGACACCACGTCCCGAAGCAGCTGGGGCGATAGGGTCTCTGTTACGGGGGGGGCCCAGGAGCGGAGCTTGCTCAACACTAGCTTGTATGGTCGCCCCCATGGATCCGCGTCCAGAGTTCCCAGGAATTCACCCCAGGCAGCCTCAATCGCTCTCCCGATGGCCGTCTGTAACTCAATCTTTCTGTCTCTATATGAGCCATAGAGCAGAGCTTCTCTATTGAGATCCCTTCGCCTTCTTCGCCTGCACCTCATGTACTGGCGTCTGGCCACCACACAGTCTCTGCGCAACTGCGCAATATCGGCCGTCCACCAGTACACCTGGGGCTTCGGAGGCCGATTTTTAGCCCGGAACATTGATGCGTCGCACACCTGCCGCATTGTCTCCCGGAACCAGTCCGCCTCACGTTGCACTACCAAGGGGCCAGGAGGAGCCGGTGACCAAGATCTTACGATCACCGCTTCCCGTAGAATATCACGGTCGAGACTCCGGAGTTGCCACCTGTGACTGCTGTTCGATAGGGTCCGCTCGAGACCAACCGGGTTCGCAGGGAGGGAGGAGACGCTAAATCGTATGTAACGGTGGTCTGAAAGCGTCTCCTCTACCTCCAACACTCCCCAATCCTGGACACGGCGTGCCACGGCAGGGCTTGCGAACGAGACGTCCACGATGGAGCCGCCCTGCATCCGCACGCACGTGTTGACCGAACCTCTGTTTAGAACAACAAGCCCGGTCTCAAGCATCCACCGCTCAACCATGGAGCCTCGCAGATCCGTCGCAGGGGATCCCCACGCCACAGACTTCGCGTTGAGGTCCCCTGCAACGACAACGGGATGAGGATGGCTCTGCCGCACGAGACCCGTGAGCCGAGCCAAGAAGTCCCCGAACTCACTTGCCGGACGATTAGGGGAGAAATACGCCGAAACGATGACCATGTCCCCAACCTGGGCCGCGACGTAACCTGGACCCTTCGTTATATTGTGAAGTGGCAGGGAACCCGCAGCCGGCCTAGCAATTATACCTGCCACACCGTCATTATCTCCTGCCCATCCAGGAGACACCCGATAAGGCTCAGCCACAATGGCTACGCCAATCCTCCACTGCGCCAGACTCTGGAACATTAGGTCCTGAGCCCTGGCGCAGTGATTTAAATTTATCTGAAGGAATCGGAGAGGGGCCATTAATCTATAGCCATGCTCTCCGATATCCCTCCGATCACAGGAGCGGCTTTGGCCGCCTGATCTCTGGGCCCAGCTTTATTGCCGGCTGCCCTTTTCCCTTTGCGCCCGTTATTGTGGGCCTTGCAGGCCCATCCACCGATCTTGTGACCGGCGGGCCTCTTAGCTGCGGCACACACCACACAATGCGGTGATCCGGTGCATTCCGCTGATTTGTGTCCAGCCTTTCCGCACCGGAAACACAGGGTGCTGCGATCGTCAGCTACAGTGCACTGCTCCTTTGCGTGCCCGGCCTCCAGACATCTGAAGCAGCGCACCGGCTTCTTGTCTAGCAGGCGGATGTGTGCAGACACCCACCCTACGAGCAAACGGCCGCCATCGACAACTTTTCTTGCAGCCGTGACAGGGCAGTTGACCACCACTGTCCCTATGCCCGATCGATTCCTCCGGATTGTGCCGACTCTAACCGCCTCGACCGGGCATTCGCCGATGCGGGCGATCGCTGCAGCAACCTCCTCCGCCGTCACCGAGTCATCCAGTTCTGAGACTCGCAAGCCAGCAGACTTGACGGGCCTGGACACTGCGACATTCTCAGGGTCGAGAATGGAGCGCAACTTTTCGGCAAGCGCATCCGCCTTGTCTCCACTTGTGGTGCCGGGTATTTTCAGTACCCGCGCACCAGATGCAGCGACCCTGAACTGCACGCCGTCGATTCCCAGCTCAGGCAAATTAAGCTGCTGCTTAGCCTGCGACAGGATATCTGCGTAGGAAAGGCCCTTCTCTTGGGCATTCGGCTGGAGGCGCAGCACCACCGCAGTAGATCGCGGCGCACTCAGGTTGGGCTTTCGGTCTTTGCCCCGAGGCTTCGACGTCTTTTTCTGTGTTTGGCCAGCGGAGGTCACCCGCCTCGCGCCTTGGCCTCTCTTACGACGACGGCGGCTCACAACCGTCCACTCTTCCCCATCGGCTGCAGGGACCGGAGGAGCACTCGGCTGTGATCCTGTTTGGGGCGATTGCGTACTCGCCTTCGGAGGAGGGGGAGGTGGCTTCTTCGTCTTAGCCCGACTCTTACTCTTTGTCTTTGTTGGAGGCTTTTGAGGGACAGATGTTGGTCCCTCTGGGGTTTCCTTGGCCTGTCGTGGCTGTCTCTGCTGTTCGGAGACGCCGACCGCCTCCGCAAATGTTGGCGACTCGCGAGGACCCTCAGGTGGCTCTGCGCGCGCCCGATCCGCGGCAAGTGAAGGACGCACGCGTTTTTCGGGCAGCAGCCTGTCCTTTATGCCCTCGAAGCGGGCATTTATCATAAAACCGACCCGATCCATGATGGACCGGGCCAGTTCCTCCACCTCGAGGCCGGTGTGTCTTTCCGCCGGTGGGGGCACTCTGACCTGTGCCTGGGCACGCTGCAGGTCGGCTCGCAGCTCTGCGACCTCTCCGCGCAGCTCGGCCAACTCCGCCTTGAGTCGGGCGTTCTCAGACGCAACTTTTGTCGTTTCCGCGGAGACTGTGCTACGACGCAGAACCTCGACCGCCTGTTTGATTGCCCGCACTTCAGTGTTTAACACCTTGCGGGTGGTGCCCTTAAGATTTGCTGACTTATGGGTCACCTCCGAGATGATCTCTGCCGTTTTCAGCAACCCGTCAAGGAGGACGGGCGCCGATGGCTCTCCTTCCAGGACGGTCTCCTCTGGGGCACTCAAGCCATGTGCCTGCCGAGTCTGGTGGATCTTCCGGATCTCTTCCGCAAGCTCACGTTCCGCCTGAAGCTGCATCTCCTGCCGCTCCAGGTCGAGAAGCTCCCGCTTTGCCTTCGCCAGGCCGACGTACTCCCCGGTGGTTGGGGGTCTTCCGCGCCCTCTAGAAGCGTCTGACTTTTTCGAGCCACCAGACGCTGGTTCGTCGCTCCCGCTATGAGGAAGGGATCTGCAATCCTGGTCAGTGGGAAGCGGCGTGTCTACCCGCTTGAAGCGGCCACGCTCATCCCGCACTAGTGGAGGCACAGCACCACTCGACCGTAAGCGCCCCCGACTGCAGCGACCCGTCGACAACTTACGAGGAGTTGGCTGTTCCCCGTCTTCGTTCGACGTCGAATCCGACCCCGAACGTTTTCCTCCTCGGCGCTTTTCTGGTTTTTGGCGAGGCGTGCTCCAGAATTTGGAACGCCGCTTGCCAGCGCCGTCATCCGAGACACGGATATCGTGGAACTCAGGGCTACAGGCTCCTGAGGCACAACTCCGCATCTCTCCTTCGTCCATGAGTGAGTCTCGAGAGGACGATGGACCCCTGCTCGAGTCACCCGACCGAAACAGGTCCTTTAGAATCACTTGCGGCGTTCGCCGCACCAACCGAGAAGCTACAGCTAAAGAATCAGCAGAACGAGAGTCCGCTGACACTGCAACAACATCCGAATCGATTTGCATATCGGAGTCCTTAATCGCGCATTGGTTTTTGGGGACCGTAGTCCCCCCGGGTTTAACAAAATCCAAGTCATTATGCTTATCCGAAGTCCGTGATGATTTGCCATGGTCGAGAGTAGGAATACTCAGGCGAATGCTGCCCCCCCCAGAATACGAGGGGCGGCCGGTAGCCTGACGCAACGCCGGGGTGCGCGAGACTACCGGGAGGGATTCTCCGGATTTACCGGTACCCTCCTGGGGTAGTAATTTTTTACAGTCCGCCATCATAAGTTTTGGGCTCATTTCCGGGTGAGCTCCCCCGCCTTCTCAGCGCTTACCGGTTAACCCTACGCCGCAGCACGCTAGACTACGGTTTCGGGGTGATTTTTTATAGAGGTTTCCATCCTCGCAGCACATCACGTGTGATGTGCCCCCGGTCCCGGCCGTAGTGCAATGGCCGGGTTACGGTATGATTTGTGCCTCGCGGCTTTTCGACTGATTGCACCGGTTTTCCAGTGGGCGATGGTGTCGTCACGTACCTACGCCTGGAGTGGCTGCTCTTAGTCTGGCCCCTCACCCTAAACCTCCCGGTATGAGTGACTCTGCCGGTATAGCCTCAGGGATCATTGGGACACGCAAGCCCCCCCACCACGACAAGGTGGCAGCCTCGGGGGGGAACCTTTTTTTTTTTTTTTTTTTTTTTTTTACATGGCGAAAATCCTCATGGATACCACACACCACGGGGGCAGCGTGTGGTTATGCCGGACTCCTACCGGCTAAAAACACCATGGTGCATTGCTCACGTCGCTCTGCGCCGAGAACACGGGTACGCCGTCGGCACTCTTCCGCGAACTCGGCAGCGACATGGCCTCATCAGGCCTCAGCTTAGGGGACGCCCATCTGCGTCCCTCCGCACCGCACTGCTGCACTACAGCACGGCGCCTTCTCCCTTACAAGGACTTAGCTGGGAACAGGCTCCCCCGAGCCTGCCCCAGCGACTCTATCAGGGAGGGTGGTCTCCCAGACCTGCTCTTCGGCGGCGGGGCCCTGGTCGTCGGCGGCGCATCGCGAGATCGGTCGTCGCCTCCCGATCCCGCTCGTCTGCTTCCTTCCGGGCAAGCACTGAGTCGCAAAAGGCGAGAGTAGCGCTCCACGACTCCTCGCTGTCCACCATAGATTTGACCACGGCGGGCAACGAGAGGTCGGAGCCAACTAGCCTCGGGGGGGAACCTAACCTAACCTAACCTAACCTAACCTAACCTAACCTAACCTAACCTAACCTAACCTAACCTAACCTAACCTAACCTAACCTTTTTTTTTTTTTTTTTTTTTTTTTTTTTTTTTTTTTTTTTTTTACATGGCGAAAATCCTCATGGATACCACACACCACGGGGGCAGCGTGTGGTTATGCCGGACTCCTACCGGCTAAAAACACCATGGTGCATTGCTCACGTCGCTCTGCGCCGAGAACACGGGTACGCCGTCGGCACTCTTCCGCGAACTCGGCAGCGACATGGCCTCATCAGGCCTCAGCTTAGGGGACGCCCAACTGCATCCCTCCGCACCGCACTGCTGCACTACAGCACGGCGCCTTCTCCCATCAAGGACTTAGCTGGGAACAGGCTCCCCCCGAGCCTGCCCCAGCGACTCTATCAGGGAGGGTGAACTCCCAGTTCGGCTCTTCGGCGGCGGCGCCCTGGTCGTCGGCGGCGCATCGCGAGATCGGTCGTCGCCTCCCGATCCCGCTCGTCTGCCTCTTTCCGGGCAACCACTGTCTCGCAGAATGCGAGGACGGCGCTCCACGACTCCCCACTGTCCACCATAGATTTGACCACGGCAGGCAGTGAGAGGTCGGAGCCAACAACTGCGCAGAGCTGAAGGCGCTCTGTCGCCCAGGCGGGGCACACTTCCAACATATGTTGGGCCGTTTCCTCCGGACACCCGTCACAATGGAGGCACCTGGCTGTCGGCTCTCTCCCGGCAATGTGGTGCAGGTACCTCCCGAAGCAGCCATGCCCCGTGAGGACCTGCGACAACCTGTATGTGAGTGTGCCGTGGCGTCTGCTTATCCATTTGTGGAAAACTGGACGGATGGCCTCGATGGTCCTTCGGCCAGCGTTAGGGTGCCCCAACCTGGACTCCCACAATTCTTCAGCTTCTCGTCGCAAACTTGCTCTTGCCTCCCCGATCTCCTGGGGAGCTGGTGCGTGCCCTTGGGACCGTACCCCCTTGCGCCACGCATGAAGCTTGGCAAGGATCCCGGCCTCTAGGTCCCAGGGCATGAAACCCGCCAAAACACAGGCCGCTTCCTCCGAGATTGTGCGGTATCCCCGGATGGCCCTGACCGCCAATGCCCTCTGCGGTTTGCGCAAAAGCGCGACACTCCGGCGATTCAGGGCATCGGCCCAAACAGGAGCCCCGTAGAGAGCCATGGACCGCACAACTCCAGCGTGAAGGCGCCTACAAACGGCACCTGGTCCACCAACATTTGGCAGCAACCGCCCCAGAGCAGCAGCTGTTCGAATGAGCCGTGGGGCCAGTCTTTCGAAGTGGGCCTTGAATTCCCACTTACTGTCTAGAGTGAGTCCCAGATACCTCATCTGGGACTCTACAACAATTCGAACTCCTCCAACGACGATGTGCAAGTTGGCAGGCGGCGCGTTTCGGGGCCCGTGAAAGCATAGCGCCTCCGACTTATTGAGCGCCACCTCTAGCCCCAGACGCCTTATTCTCGACACAACGTGGGCCGCTCCCGCCGTGGCGAGTATGGCGGCGTTGCGGAGAGTCTTGCTGCGCGCAGTTACCAGGGTGTCATCGGCGTAACATGTCACCTCAACACCCTGGAGATTGGCGCCACGCAGCACCCAGTCATATCCGATGTTCCACAAGAGTGGTCCTAGGACCGACCCCTGTGGAACACCGCACAGCACTTCTCTATCATCTTGCGAACCGTTTTGGCAGGGGAAGATCACCCTCCTGCCGGACAGGTACGACGCTATGACGCGGCACAGGTAGGAAGGCACCCCATGGAACCGGAGTGCCTCCCTGATGCAAGCCCAGGGGAGTGTGTTGAAAGCGTTGGCGATGTCAAGAGACACCGCCAAAACGACCTCACCCCGGGAAACCGCATCCTGTGCGAGGGTCCGGACTCTGCCTACAGCATCCACCGTAGATCTTCCTTTCCTAAACCCAAACTGACAGTCCGCCAGGTTCGGCCCGACCTGCTCCAGATGTTCGACGATGCGCCCGGCCACCACTCTCTCAAAGAGCTTGGCCACATCGTCGAGTAGCACGATCGGGCGGTATCCGGAGGCTGAGTCAAGCGGCCGGCCCTCCTTACGTAAGAGGACCAGTTTACCCTCCTTCCATCTGTGGGGGATGACTCCTTGCTGTAAACAGGCGGAAAAGAGCGCCCGGAGTCGATCCCCCAGATCTTCCAGCGCCAGAGCTAGGGCGCGTCCCGGTACGCCGTCAGGGCCGGGAGCAGTGTTCTTAGCTCGCAGCTTTCTGACCGCCGCATTGAGCTCCTCCTCAGACACTGACGGCGCTGCGAACGATTCCGGCGACTGCACAGGAGGGTCGCGGGACATGACAGGTGGGGAGAAATCCCCGCGATGTGGGAACAGGGATGACACGACGTCCCGAAGCAGCTGGGGCGATAGGGTCTCTGTAACGGGGGGGGCCCAGGAGCGGAGCTTGCTCAACACTAACTTGTATGGTCGCCCCCATGGATCCGCGTCCAGAGTACCCAAGAATTCACCCCAGGCAGCCTCTATCGCCCTCCCGATGGCCGTCTGTAGTTCCATCTTGAGGTCTCTATAGGAACCGTAGAGTAGAGATTCTCTATTGAGGTCCCTACGTCGTTTTCGCCTGCACCTCGTGTACTGGCGTCTGGCCACAACACAATCTTGACGCAATTTCGCGATATCGGCCGACCACCAGTACACCTGGGGCTTCGGAGGCCGATTCCTCGCCCGGAACATCGATGTGTCGCACACCTGCCTCATTGTGTCCCGGAACCAGTCTGCCTCACGTTCAACGTCCACTGGTCCTGGAGGCGCGGGTGACCACGATCTGACGATCACCGCTTCCCGAAGAACCTCGCGGTCGAGGGTTTTCAGTTGCCACCTATGGCTGCTATTTGAAAGGGTCCGTTCGGGACCAACCGGGTTTGCAGGGAGGGAGGAGACGCTAAAACGTATGTAACGATGGTCTGAAAGCGTCTCCTCTACCTCCGACACTCCCCAATCCTGGACACGGCGTGCCAGGGCAGGACTAGCGAACGAGACGTCCACGATAGAGCCGCCCTGCATCCGCACGCACGTGTTGACCGAACCCCTATTCAAAACAACGAGCCCGGTCTCCAGCATCCACCGCTCAACCATCGAGCCGCGCAGATCTGTCGCGGGGGATCCCCACGCCACAGACTTTGCATTGAGGTCCCCCGCAACAACAACAGGAAGAGGATGGCTCTGCCGTACAAGGCCTGTCAGCCGAGCCAAAAATTCCCCGAAATCACTCACCGGTCGATTTGGGGAGAAATACGCCGAAACGACGACGATGTCCCCCACCTGGGCCGCGACGTAACCTGAACCCCTAACTAATTTTTGAATTGGCGAGGAGCCCGCGGCCGGCCTCGAAATTATACAGGCCAAACCGTCATTATCACCTGCCCATCCAGGAGACACCCGATATGGCTCAGCCACTATGGCTACGCCAATCCTCCACTGCGCCAGACTCTGGAACATTAGGTCCTGAGCCCTGGCGCAGTGATTTAAATTTATCTGCAGGAACCGGAGAGGGGCCATTAATCTGTGACCATACTCTCCGATAACCCTCCGGTCACAGGAGCGGCTTTGGCCGCCTGATCTCTGGGCCCAGCTTTATTGCCGGCTGCCCTTTTCCCTTTGCGCTCGTTATTGTGGGCCTTGCAGGCCCATCCACCGATCTTGTGACCGGCGGGTCTCTTAGCTGCGGCACACACCACACAATGCGGTGCTCCGGTGCATTCCGCCGATTTGTGGCCAGCCTTTCCGCACCGGAAACACAGGGTGCTGCGATCGTCAGCGACAGTGCACTGCTCCTTTGCGTGCCCGGCCTCCAGGCATCTGAAGCAGCGCACCGGCTTCTTATCGAGCAGGCGGATGTGTGCAGACACCCACCCTACCAGCAAACGGCCGCCATCCACGACCTTTCGTGCAGCCGTGACGGGACAGTTGACAACCACTGTCCCTATGCCCGATCGATTCCTCCGGATTGTGCCAACTCTAACCGCCTCGACCGGGCATTCGCCGATGCGGGCGATCGCCGCAGCAACCTCCTCAGCCGTCACCGAGTCATCTAGTTCTGAGACCCGCAAGCCAGCAGACTTGACAGGCCTGGACACCGCGACATTCTCAGGGTCGAGAATGGAGCGCAGCTTCTGAGCTAGCGCATCCGCCTTGTCTCCACTTGTGGTGCCGGGTATTTTCAGTACCCGCGCACCAGACGCAGCGACCCTAAATTGCACGCCGTCAATCCCCAGCTCAGGCAGATTTAGCTGCTGCTTAGCCTGCGACAGGATGTCGGCGTACGAAAGGCCCTTCTCTTGGGCATTCGGCTGCAGGCGAAGCACCACCGCAGTCGATCGCGGCGCGCTGAGGTTGGGCTTTCGGTCTGCACCCCGAGGCTTCGTCGCCTTCTTACTTTTTTGACCAGCGGAGGCCACCCGCTTCGCGCCTTGACCTCGCTTGCGACGACGGCGGCTTACAACCGTCCACTCCTCCCCATCAGCTGCAGGGACCGGAGGAGCACTCGGCTGTGATCCGGTTTGGGGCAATTGCTTATCCCTCTTGGGAGGAGGAGGCGGTGGCTTCTTAGCCATGCCCCGACTCTTACTCGTCTTCTTTTTTGATGGAGAATTTTGAGGGACAGCTGTAGGTCCCTCTGGTGTTTCCTTAGCCTGTGGTCGCTGGCTCTGGGGTTCGGAGACGCCGACCACCTCCGCAAATGACGGCGACGCGAGAGGAACCTCAGATGACTCTGTGCGGGCCCGATCCGCGGCAAGTGGAGGACGCACGCGTTTCTCGGGCAGCAGCCTGTCCTTTATGCCCTCGAAACGAGCATTTATCATAAAACCGACCCGATCCATGATGGACCGGGCCAGTTCCTCAACCTCAAGGCCGGTGCGTCCTTCCGCGGGCGGGGGCACTCTGACCTGTGCCTGGGCACGCTGCAGGTCGGCTCGCAGCTCTGCGACCTCTCCGCGCAGCTCGGCCAACTCCGCCTTGAGTCGGGCGTTCTCAGACGCAACTTTTGTCGTTTCCGCGGAGACTGTGCTACGACGCAGAACCTCGACCGCCTGTTTGATTGCCCGCACTTCGGTGTTTAACACCTTGCGGGTGGTACCCTTAAGATTCGCTGACTTATGGGTCACCTCCGAGATGATCTCTGCCGTTTTCAGCAACCCGTCAAGAAGGACAGGCGCCGATGGCTCCCCTTCCAACACGGTCTCCGCTGGGGCACTCAAGCCTTGTGCCTGACGAGTTAGGTGGATCTTCCGAACCTCCTCCGCAAGCTCACGTTCCGCCTGAAGCTGCATCTCCTGCCGCTCCAGGTCGAGAAGCTCCCGTTTTGCCTTCGCAAGGCCGACGTACTCTCCGGTGGTTGGGGGTCTTCCGCGACCTCTAGAGGCGTCCGACTTTTTCGACCCACCAGACGCTGGCTCGTCGCTTCCGCTATGAGGAAGGGATCTGCAAACCTGGTCAGTGGGAAGCGGCGTGTCTACCCGCTTGAAGCGGCCACGCTCATCCCGCACTAGTGGAGGTACAGCACCACTGGACCGTAAGCGCCCCCGACTGCAGCGACCCGTCGACAACTTACGAGGAGTAGGTTGTTCCGCCTCTTCGTTCGACGTCGAATCCGACCCCGAACGATTTCCTCCTCGGCGCTTTTCCGGTTTTTGGCGAGGCGTGCTCCAGAATTTGGAACGCCGCTTGCCAGCGCCGTCATCCGAGACACGGATATCGTGGAACTCAGGGCTACAGGCTCCTGAGGCACAACTCCGCATCTCTCCTTCATCCATGAGTGAGTCTCGAGAGGACGATGGACCCCTGCTCGAGTCACCCGATCGAAACAGGTCCTTTAAAACCACTTGCGGCGTTCGCCGCACCAACCGAGACCCTAAAGCTACAGAGTCAGCAGAGCGAGAGTCCGCTGACACTGCAACAACATCCGAATCGATTTGCATATCAGAATCCTTTATCGCGCAATGGTCTTTGGGGACCGTAGTCCCCCCGGGTTTAACAAAATCCAAGTCGTTATGCTTATCAGAAGTCCGTGATGATTTGCCATGGTCGTGAGTAGGAATACTCAGGCGAATGCTGCCCCCCCCAGAATACGAGGGGCGGCCGGTAGCCTGACGCAACGCCGGGGTGCGCGAGACTACCGGGAGGGATTCTCCGGATTTACCGGTACCCTCCTGGGGTAATGATTCTTTACAATCCGCCATCATAAGTTTTTGGGCTCATTTCCGGGTGAGCTCCCCCGCCTTCTCAGCGCTTACCGGTTAACCCTACGCCGCAGCACGCTAGACTACGGTTTCGGGGTGATTTTTATAGAGGTTTCCTTCCTCGCAGCACATCACGTATGATGTGCCCCCGGTCCCGGCCGTAGTACAATGGCCGGGTTACGGTATGATTTGTGCCTCGCGGCTTTTCGACTGATTGCACCGGTTTTCCAGTGGGCGATGGTGTCGTCACGTACCTACGCCTGGAGTGGCTGCTCTTAGTCTGGCCCCTCACCCTAAACCTCCCGGTATGAGTAACTCTGCCGGTATAGCCTCAGGGATCATTGGGACACGCAAGCCCCCCCACCACGACAAGGTGGCAGCCTCGGGGGGGAACCTAACCTAACCTAACCTAACCTAACCTTTTTTTTTTTTTTTTTTTTTTTTTTTTTTTTTTTTTTTTTTTTTTTTTTTTTAACGTGTGGAAATCCTCATGGATACCCGCTGCCCGGGGGGGGGGGGGCGAACGGGTTATGTCGGACTCTTACCGACTAAAACCCCACGGTGTCCTTCTCGTCGCCATATGCCGGGGTCACGGGAACATCCAACTGGCAATCGTCCGCGACCCGGCGACGATGCAGTCTAGGTAGACCCCTTCTCGTTTCGTGGAGGACAGATGTTCGTCCTTCCATTACGCAATAGTTGTTGGAGTGGCATGTAAGGAACACGCCCATGCCTACTCGGGCTAGTTACGTTGGGAGGCGGACTCCCCCGAGTCCACTACCCACTAGCTAATGTTAGGGAGGAAGATTACGTATAAACGCTTCTCTCCTTCGTCCCCTCTTACGACGGCGAATGTCAAGTGAGGTAGTTGCTTCCCGGTTTCTTTCCGCGTCCTCCTTTTTGACCATGACTTCGTCACAGAACGTCTGGACTGCTTCCCAAGCTTTTGAGTTTTGGGTCATACAACGGACCACAACATCGAGGGAAAGATCTTCTCCAATGACGTCAGTTAAGGCCACGCGTTCTGCTTGCCAAGCTGGACAACTCTCCAACGTGTGTTGAGCCGTGTCGTCAGGGCAACTGTCACAATGGTGACAAGATGATGTCGGCTCTCTGCCTGCGACCCTGTGCAGGTACGCCCCAAAACATCCGTGTCCGGTAAGAATCTGCGTTAGGCGGAAGGATAGCACACCGTGGCGTCTTGTCAGCCACTGTTTAAAGACTTTGCCTACTGCTTCAATTGTTCTGAGCCCCGCACTGGGCTCTGATAGTCGCTCTTCCCATGCTCTATTTGCTACGCGGATAGCCTCTCGTCTCATAGTATTCAAAGCCGTTGCTCGATGAATTTGGATTGGCGCCTCCCCACGTCGATGAAATAACGTCGTGAGGGCTCTCGCATCAAGATCCCAAGGCAAACAACCGGCTAGAAGACAAGCAGCCTCATATGAGACCGTGCGGTAACCACGAATCAGCCTGATCGCCATCGCCCTCTGCGGTTTGCGTAAGAGAGCGATATTTCGGCTATTCAGGGACTCGGACCACACTGGCGCTCCATACAAGGCCATGGACTTCACAACCCCGACGTACAAACGCCTGCTAAGTGCATTTGGTCCTCCCAAATTAGGCAGCAGTCTTCCGAGAGCTGCCGATGCACAGAGCAGTTTCGGTGTAAGTTGCTCAAAATGGTTAGTGAACTGCCACCTGCTATCGAGGACGAGACCGAGATATCTCATCGTCGACCCGATGCAGATGCGAGTGCCGCCAACCACAATGCATGCGTCAGTGGAAGGTGCGTTCCGAGGTCCGTGGAAGCAGATAGCCTCAGACTTGTTCAGAGCCACTTTTAGTCCTAGACGATGAATACGTGCCACGATGTGCTCGACCCCAGCGTTGGCTAGAATGGAGGCTTGCCTAGGAGTTTCGGCACGCACCGTAACCAGGGTATCATCAGCGTAACAAGTTAAGTCGACGCCTCTGATGTTGCCACCTCTCAGGACCCAATCATAACCTATATTCCACAAGAGCGGCCCGAGAACCGACCCTTGTGGAACACCGCAAGACATCGGTCGTCTTTTAGTACCCTCGCTTGTCGGGTAAAGGATAGAACGGTCGAAAAGATAGGCGTCGACGATACTTCTCAAGTAACGAGGCACGCGATGGTATTTGAGAGCTTCTGTGATACAACTCCAAGGCAAGCTGTTAAAAGCATTGGCGATGTCCAAGGACACGGCCAAAACAACCTCCCCACGAGCTACTGCTTCTTGTGCCGATTTCTTCACCCGAAGTATGGCGTCTACTGTGGATCTTCCGCGCCGAAAGCCAAACTGATTTTCCGATAAATTCGGACCAGTGCTTTCAAGGTGGTTAATGATCCTTTCCGCAATTATCCGTTCGAATAGCTTGCCAAGCTCGTCTAGAAGAACGATAGGCCGAAAGGAGGAAGGGGAGTCAGCCGGACGTCCTTCTTTGTGAAGGAGCACTAGACGGCCTGTTTTCCACTGTTGTGGAAATTGCGACTGCGACAGACACGCGTCCAAAAGACTCCTCAGCCTCTCATCAAGTTCCCTTAGAGCCAGGCCTAATACCTGCCCATGAATTCCATCAGGTCCGGGAGCAGTATTTTTGGCCTTGAGCTTATCCACCCCTGCTCTGATTTCCCTTTTGGTCACTTTGGGTATTTCAGATTCCTCACTTAAGGCTGTGGAATAGGACGACATCTGAGGGGGTAAATATGTGTCCGTTCTCGGAAACAACTCTGCCACAATGCGATCTGCCTGCTCGGGCAGGAGAGTTTCTGTCAGTGGAGGAGCCTTAGGTCTAAGCTTTCCTCGTACGAGCCTATACGGCCGACCCCATGGGTCCCTGTCCACCGACTCCAGTAGCTCTAACCTGGCTGCGTCCTTTGCACGGGCTATGATGTCTTTTAGCGCGTCTTTAGAGGAGATATAGAGAGAGCGCAGCTCAGCCTCGAGATCCGGGTTTCTTGGCCTACGTCTACGGCTTCGGGTATATTGGCGCCTCGCTAATACACATGCAGTACGTTGCTCGGCAATTTCCACGGACCACCAGTATACCTGCTTTAGGGGTTGATTGAGACTGGCACGGGGCATGGACGCATCGCAGATATGCGTCATTGCATCGCGAAACCACCTTGCTTCGCAATCCACCACCAATGGATGGTTAGGCACTGGAGCCCATGTTTGAACCAAAGCCGCTTCCAGAACCATATTCTTGTCTAAATGGCGTAATTGCCATCTTGGCCCTTCATGAATGGCCGAATGGATATTACTATTCCGACGGGTAATGGTTTGAGAGAGAACCTCGAACCGGATATATCGGTGGTCCGATAGTGTTTCGATATCCTCGAGGACTCTCCAACTTTGGATACGGCGAGCCAATGCAGGATTTGCAAAAGTGACATCTACAATAGATTCTCCCTGTGGCCGCACACACGTGCTCACTGCTCCTCTGTTCATTACGACCAGTCGAGCGGAAGCCAACCATTCTTCCAGCAGTTCTCCTCGGGTATTGGATTTAGGACAGCCCCAGACAGAGGACTTAGCATTGAAGTCACCAGCCACGATTACCGGACAAGGAGAAAAGTATTCTACAATGGCTCCAATATTTGTTACGAAGACTTCAAATTCGGCTAGTGTTCCATTCGGTGAGAAGTATGCACCAATAATAGCAATGTTACCCATTATGCCAGCCACATACCCTTTCCCTTTTATAATTCTTGTCAAAGAAGGTGAAAGAGCACTATTCGGTGAAACGATTGCCACTAGTCCGTCCCGGTCCCCAACCCAATTCGTTCCGGGCGGGATGCAGTAAGGTTCCGCTACAATTGCGACCTGTATCGACCACTCTGCCAGACTCTGGACAAATAAGTCCTGAGCTCTGGCACAGTGATTGATATTACCCTGTAAAAAGGACATCAGCGCCATTAGTGGGCATCTGTGGATACCGTCTCTTTCCCTGACCTCCCGATAGTCTGTTTCGAACGAGTTTGAGGGGGATGGTTGGCTAGACAGGACTTGCTACCAACCCTGTGATTAGCAGATCTTTTTGTTTCAAAACAGAGTACGCAATGGGGTGCTGCTGAACATGAATTTGCCTGGTGATCGGGCATGCAACATCGAAAGCAGAGACCGCTGCGATCGACAGATGACTTACATTCATTTTTTACGTGTCCGACTTCAAGGCAACGGTAACAGCGTTTCGTTCTTGTTGCCAAAAGCTGTACCCGAGCTGACACCCATCCGATAAGCATTTTTCCACTCTTCGTTACTTTTTTCGCAGCTGTAACGGGGCAACGTACCCAAACTGTAAACAAGCCACTGTTGTCCTTACGCAAATTACCGGCCTTGATTAGATGTTTAGGACACCCTCCACTTTCTGACAGAGCATTAACCACTTCCTCCTTAGTGACGGAGTCGTCCAAATCTAAAATACGCAACTCTGCGCATTTCGTTACTCTGGACACTCGAACGTCTTCTTTGTTAAGAGCGATTAGAAGGCGTTTCGCCATCTCGTCGGCCTTATCACCACTAGCTGTTCCGGGAATTTCCAGAAGCCTGGATCCGGTAGCAGTTTTCCGGACTCGAAAGGAGGTGAGTCCCAATTCCGAAAAATCTGTGTTTTTTGCTTGCCGAAGAACGCTTGCGTACGATACTCCCCTTTCTTCGGCTCCAGGTTGCAAAGTTAGCACTATTGCAGCCGTGCGAGGGGCTCTTAGTTTGGACTTGTCCGGTACCGTGTTAGCCTTGACTGTGGGAGCGCTAGTATTTTTGGACTTAGATCGCTTATTTGTCACCTCAACCCATTGGTCGTTCAGGGCATCTGAGGGTGCAACACTAGGAACAGGACCCTCTATTACCTTTTCTGGTCTGGCTTTTGCATACAACTTTTTCTTCCTCTTCTTGGTTTTGGCTTTGCTTTTAGCCTTACTCAATTCTTTTGTGGCAGTTGCGATATGATGGGAAGCAAGGACCGCCGACCCTTCTCGGGAATTCTCCATTCTCTCATCAGGAGCTGTCGATAGATGAGTCTGTTTTTCAACCATCAGCCTACCTTCAATAGCCTCAAGCCTAGCATCTAACCTGGATCCCAACTGGATCATGATGGTGTTAGTCAGCTTGTCTACATCCAGGTTGCGACTATTTGAAGCCAGCTCGACATCCGCTACTGGCACCTGTGGCACGCGTTCGGAGACTGCACGGAGTTGGGCTACCTCCTTCTTGAGCTCCGCAATCTCTTGTTGTAGATGAGCATTGGCCACTTGTAGCTGTCGCGTTTCCTCAGTCATAGTACTTTCCGTGAGTATCTCGATGCAAGCTCTTATGGAGGACACAGCGTCTTTGAGGGCTCTCTGAAAAGTTCCTTTGAGGTTTTTGGATTTTGTTGCCACATTACAGACAATTTCCAAGTTCTCTTCCACGTTTTTACGGAGATCAACAATATTCCTGATCTCTGGAGACGCCTGAGGGCAGCGTTTGGCCTGTTGATGCTCTCGAATTCGGTCCTGTAGCTCTCTCTCCGCCTCTAACTCCATCTCCTGCCGTTGGAGTCTGAGATAGTCCTCTTTTGCCTTTTTTAGACCTACATATTGGCCTGTAGTAGGAGGACGACCTCTCCCTCTCTTTGGTGTCACTAATTTTCTGACAGTTGACACCCCCTCTCCGCTCAAACTTCGATCCGAGCCCGAATGGCTGCTCTCACTGAGGCAGCGCCGTTTCTTTGTACATAATAACGGTGGCGGGGACTCCCTTGATCCAGTCGTTACCATGCTAGAGTCCGATTGTTCGGAGTTATTACCTGAATGGCGGTCTTTTCCCCCCCCAGAATACGAGGGGAAGACGGAAGCCGAAGCATCCGTGAGGGATTGCCCGTCTGCTAGGCAGCCGGAACCCTCCTGGGGTAATTTATTTTTTAGATTCGCCTTCATATAATTAGTTTCCTTTTGGGGGTGTGGTCCCCGAAGGACGCCCTCGCCATTACACAATCCCTCGGCAGGCGCCGGACCTCAGGATTGACATAGAACAATGACACCCACGACCTTAAAGACAAGACAAGACACTTTCAACACATAACGACAAGAGACATAAGACCCAACGAAACAAAAGACGAACACAACATTTCCCACCCTAATGTCAGCTATGTACCGGGTAAGAACCCCATAGCTGACCCCCCACTGCGCCGGGCATTAGCCAACGGCTAACACGAACCCGAAGGAACTCGTTAACCGTTGCCCAGGGAGCACCGGCCCGTACCGCTTCCCATGCCGCCGGACGTATCCGACAGCATCGATAGCAGACGGGCACACGAGGAGGTTCCCGGCGCGTAGCCCCCCAACCTAACCTAACCTAACCTTTTTTTTTTTTTTTTTTTTTTTTTTTTTTTTTACATGGGGAATCCACACGGATACTGCTTTGCCCATTTCGGGGTCGGGCAAGCGAGTTATGTCGGCCTTTAACCGACTAAACCCCATGGTGTTCCTTCTCAGCGCTTGATTGACGGGGATGCGGGAACACTGTTCGCACACAACCGCTTCCCTGTCAGCGTTTGCCGCTAGGTGCGGCCCTTTTCTCTCTGTTATTGTCAACTGACACATAGCTACTCGGAGTGGCGCACAGGAACACAAAGTGCACCACCCAGCTCAGGGAAAAACTCTACAGGTGATAAATTACCCCGTGTTTATCACCCGGAGGTCTCAATTACGGAGGCAGACGGCGATCTTGTGCCAGTCTTCGGCGTCCAACTCTCCTTCTGCGGAGCGGATCTGAAGCTTCGTTCTCTCTTATCCGTTCCGCTGACTCCTTTTGTGCCATAACGTTTTCGCAAAAAGACGTTAGTGCTTTCCACGACCTTTTACTGGTTACGATATTACGTATCAGCGATGGTAAGGAAAGATCATTACCCACTATGGCTACGAGTGATGCTCGTTCTTCCGACCATTGCGGACATACCTCAAGGGTATGATTTGCCGTATCTTCGATGCAACCACACTCGTGACACATTACATTGCGTTCCCTGCGAGCCACCCTACACAGATATCTCCCGAAACAGCCATGGTCCGAGAGAATCTGTGTAAGGTGAAAAGTGAGAACGCCATGCTTCCTCTCGACCCATCTTTCTAATATTGGGCGAATTGCCAAGATTGTCCTATTCCTAGTAGTCGTATTCTCGAGCCTATCTTGCCAAAGACAGAGAAGTTGTCTGTTTGCCTCTCGCTTCCATCCCCTATTTTCGACTGATGTAGTGCGATCTCCCCGAGCTTGAGCCTCCACACGCTTCCAATATACCTCAGCCAGAACTGCGGCTTCTAAATCCCAGGGTGGAGTTCCGGCTAAGACACAAGCCGTTTCACTGGATATAGTGCGATAGCCTCTGATCAACCTAGCAGCCATGAGTCTTTGCGGTCTCCGCAGAAGACTCTGATTGCAGGATGTCAGGGCATTCACCCAGATAGGAGCTCCATATAAGGCCATCGATCGCACAACTCCCACGTACAGACGTCGGCAACCACTATGAGGGCCACCCACGTTCGGAAGAAGTCGGCCTAATGCTCTAGCAGCCGCAATGACTCTGGGAGCCAGACGCCGGAAGTGTTCTAGGAATTTCCATCGGCTGTCGAGGACGAGTCCTAGGTACTTCATCGTACGCTCGACACCGATGGTAACTCCTCCTACAACTAGATGTGACCCGACCGGAGGTGCCATCCTAGGCCCGTGAAAGCAAATCGCCTCGGATTTGTTGAGGGCTACCTCCAGTCCTAGACGTCTTATCCTTGCCACGATTTGCGCTACACCGGCGGTCGCTAACATGCGAGCCTCTCTAAACGTTCTTCCCCGAGCCATCACAAGGGTATCGTCTGCGTAGCAAGTCACTTCGATTCCTCGCAAGTTAGCACCTCGCAACACCCAGTCGTAACCGATGTTCCACAGGAGTGGGCCGAGGACTGACCCCTGTGGAACACCGCACGACATCTCTTTCTGTTTCCATACACGGGACCCCGGGTATCTGATCTTTCTATCGGTGAAATATTCACCGACTATCCGCCGCAGGTATTTAGGAAACCCGTGGAATCGCAGTGCTTCCCTGACACAACTCCAAGGCAAAGTGTTAAAGGCATTAGCGATGTCTAATGAGACCGCTAAGACCACCTCGCCTCGGGAAACGGCGTCCTCCGTCAGGGCCCTCACCCGAGAAATCGCATCGATGGTGGACCTGCCCCGACGGAAACCAAATTGAATGTCGCTCAAGTTGGGCCCAGTCTCTTCTAAATGGCGAACAAGTCGAGCTGCAATTATTCGCTCAAAAAGCTTGCTTATTTCGCTTAGAAGGACTATTGGTCGGTATGCTGATGGTGATTCTGCAGGACGTCCCTCCTTCTTGATAAGAACAAGCTTACCTTCCTTCCAAATGAGTGGAAACCGACCATGATTCAGGCAAGCGCTGAAAAGAGTCCTCACACTCATTTCAAGAGGTCCTAGGGCAAGAACCCAGGCCCGTCCGGGGATGCCGTCAAGGCCTGGAGCTGTATTTTTAGCCCGCATTCTAAGTACAGCCGCCTGCAATTCTCCCTCTGTGACATCAGGGGCGTTTGCGTTGCCCTCATTGAGTTCTGACCAATTGGATGGCACCATACGTGGCGATTCTACCTCTATTCTCTCGGGAAACAGGGTTTCTATTACTCGCTCCAATAACTGAGGCTGAAGGCTTTGTGTCAAAGGAGGGGCCCGAGTTCTCAGTTTACCCCGTACTAACCTATAAGGTCTACCCCACGGGTCGCTGTTTAAAGACTCCAGCATCTCTTCTTGGGCTCGATCTTTTGCGTTGCCAATTGCTATTCGCAAAAGATCTACAGCTTTCCGATACCGAGCGTAGAGCATCTCCTCTTCATCTTCATTTCGCCGTCGCCGTCGTCTACTCCTGGTGTATTGACGTCTCTCAGCAACACATGCTTCGCGTAAATGCGTGAGTTCTACAGACCACCAGTATATGGACCGCTTTAAGGTGTTAATGCGGATTCGTGGCATAGCTGCATCGCAGACTTGCATCATGGCATCTTCCAACTGGACAGCACTCTCTTCTACGTCGATTATAGCTCCTGTCACCCAAGCCTGAACAATAGCCGCCTCAACGAGAATATCCTGCTCCATCCGCCTCAAGGACCACCTTGGACCACCTTCTGGAAACGATCGATTTACCCTATACTGTGCGACAGAGGACATAGAGATTTCATACCTAATATACCGATGGTCTGATAAAGTCTCGACATTCTCTATAACATTCCAGCCAATGACACGGCGCGCCAGAGCGGCATCGGCGAACGTTACGTCCACAATGGAGCCACCCCGTTGCCGCACGCATGTGTGAGTCGATCCGCGGTTGAGAACATCGAGACCGGCAACTAATGCCCATTCTTCAAGCAGCTCTCCACGTGCATCCGTTGTCGACGATCCCCACGCCACAGATTTAGCGTTGAGATCACCGGCTACAAGTACCCGACCAGGGCGGCTTCGGCTGACGAGAGAACTGACTGAAAGCTGGTGAACCGACAGTAGTTTGGGTAATAATGGCAACCAATCCGCTATGGTCTCCGACCCAGTTATCCCTCGATGGAATATAATACGGTTCAGTGACAACCGCAACGTGTATCAACCACTCCGCCATGCTTTGACACAAGAGGTCCTGAGCTCTGGAGGAGTGGTTGATATTCGCCTGAAGGTAATTATATGCCATAACTATTCAACAGCCATCGGAACCTCCTCAGCTCGACAATTTGATGGCGAGGTGACTGACTGCGAGGGGACACGAGGGCCATCGCTGCCTATCTTCCTTCTTCCTTTCTTTCCTTTTCCACGTAGGGAAAGGCACGCCTTACCTCCCGATTTGTGGTTTGCAGGTTTGTCAGACATAGCACATATGGTACAATGCGGTGCTGCACTACAAACACCAGCTTTGTGGCCGACTTGACCACAGCGGTAGCATTCGTTACTGCGGTCGACCTCCGCCGTGCATTGTGCCCGTAGGTGCCCTAACTCCCAACACCGGAAACATCGCATGGGCCGGACGTCAAGTAGTTTGACATTGGCCGACACCCAACCAATCAAAAGTTTGCCGTTCCCAGCCAGCTTCTTAGCAGCCGCAACCGGACATCGCAGCCATATAGACCCCAGTCCGTCAGAACCCCTCGAAATGTCGCCGGCCCTCACTTGGTCGGCTGAACAATCCCCAGCTGCCGCTACAGCCGTAACTACATCGGCACCGGTCGTGGCGTCGTCTAGACCATAGATTCGAAGTTCCGCACATTTCGTCGGTCTGGAGACCCAAACGACGTCGTCTCCCAACAAGGTTCTAATCTTCTGGGCAAGAGCGTCTGCTTTATCACCGCTGTTGGCACCCGGCACCTCAAAAATGCGTGCTCCAGTAGCTGCCTTCCTGAACCGCAATCCAGTTATGCCTAGGTCAGTGAGGGCTATCCCCTGTTGCGCCTGGGCGATCACTTTGGCATAAGTGACGCCTCTCTCCTCAGCTCCGGGCTGCAGAGTAATAACCACTGCAGATGAACGTGGTTTGCGGAGCTTCTGACCCTGGATCGTTGTGGACTTCGTCTTTGACTTTGGTGTTCCTGCAGGATCAACCGTCTTTTTCTTGGAGCCTCTTCGAGCCACAACGTTCCAGCCTTCATTCAAAGACGAAGGTGCTGGCGGAAGCGGACGTGGTACCGCTACATCACCTGTAATACCTTCCTTTTTACTCTTACCTTTCTTCTTGTTTTGTTCCTTCTTCTTTCCAGCAGCTTGGGGTGAAGAAACCTCTTTAGAGCCAGGGAGCAGCATCTCTTCTGTAAGGCTGCTTCCAGGACCCGCCGGAGGCGGAGACTTTGTCGTGGCTCCTGAACCCGCTTCCCTCTTCTTTTCCGCCGCCAAAGGAGGCCGCAGACGCTTCTCTGGTAAAAGCCTGTCATCAATAGAGGCAAGGCGAGCATTTACCATGACCCCCACCCGAGTCATTACTTTAGAGCATAGCTCCTCCATTGCCTCATTATGGGAAGGCTGTGATACCGGGGTCGCAGCATTCGTCGTATTCGAGGGAGAGGACGTTGAACAACCTTGCTTCCGCGCCCTCTCCATGTCTTCTTTAAGCAATGACAGCTCCTTGCGGAGACTGGTCATTTCGGTCTGCAAGCGGGTGTTATCCGCCTGCAACTGTCGTGTCTCGTCTGAAATAGTTCGTGAGCTGAGAAGAGACACAGCTCGTTTGATGGATGCCGCAGCGTCCTTCAACTCACGAACAAAAGTTCCTTTTAGCTTACCTGACTTTGTGGCAACTTTGGTGATGATCGCCACATCGTCTTCCACTTGTTTTTGGATCTTCGCCACGGTGTTAACAGACTCTGCAGGGTCCGTTGCCTCCATATCTGAAGAGGACTCAGATAGCCCTTTCATCCTGCGTTCCCTACTCTGTGACACACTCCGCATCAGATCTTCTTCAGCCATCAGCCGAAGTTCTTCTTTTTTGGCTGCATTTAAAGCTGCCTGAGCCTTTGCTAAACCGACATACTTACCAGATGTTGGTGGTCGTCCTCTTGCTCTGACAATCAGCGGCTCTGTCGTTGCTCTCTCATCATCGGACGGGTCCGAATCAGGTTCCGGCACTCGTCGTCGTTTGCGACCTGCCCAAAATCGGCCGCCCTCCTCTGAAGACATTGACCCTGTCCTCGTTCTGACTGTCTCTAAACTACAATCTGATGTTGCCGCCTCATCCAGCTGCATGCTGTCATACTTACTGGCAGCTCTCTTCGTCGAATCATCATCGTCTCCTACTACTCTCACCGACAACGCTACCTTCTTACCAGTCTTATCCTCACTTACACCTTCTCCTAACGCTCCCTGATCTAAACCTTCTTCACTCGTTACTCTCTTCTCCTTATTCCCCGAAACAAAATGTGCCCCCCTTGATACGATGGGGCGACTGTTCCGCCGCAGACGCGACGAAACAGCAAGGGATTCTTCTTCCACGGCGTGGTCGATACCCTCCAAGGTAGTTTTTACGTAACTGTTGTTTACCATTTTGTTTATTTAACCCCATAGACCCCCCCAAGTGACGCCCTAGTCACCGTATCCCACGGCTATACATCCCCTCGGCGGGCGCCGAACCACTAGGATTGGGGTAATTTTTTAAAGAGGTTTTCTTCCTCGCGGCTCCTCGCTCAGTGCGAGGTGCCCCCGTCTCGCTCAATGCGCCTACGGTTTGACCGACGGTGGCCGTAGCCTGTCCGGCAAATACGAATAACGTACAATACCGAACCCGTCGCTCACATAACTCCTCTTCCAGTCTTACCAACAGAGGTAAAAACTCATCATCAGTAGCATCACCGCCACCGGCAATGCTACAGCAACATCACTACCACCACTTAAGACCATTCGCCATCTGGTACGATAATAACCATCGCACGTAGGATCGGCATCGGGTCTGGGATAAACTCCCGACAGCACTGGTTACGACAGCAAGCGATGTGGGACCGTTCGCCACCGAGCACAGTAAAAAATACCGTGTTCAGCTACCGGCATCGGGTCCCCATTATAAAGGACAAGCACTAACTACCGCTAACTACTATCTACCAAGCAATCTACAAGCCACGGCTATCCAGAACCATTTGCCACCGTGTGAGTTGAACCCAACTCACCGGCTACCGGCATCGGGTTCGGACCACCGCGTGGGAGAAACACTCTCTACTGCGTCGAGCCGTACCAAAGAGTCTTCCACACAGTCTACTCTGCTAAAAGCAGGAGGACCGGGACAGACTCCCTAGTTTAGCTCCAGAACTATTGCAAAAGCCTCAAACTAGAACTACCTATGGTCGCTCGCGTACAAGCAAGTTGGAAAACCAACAGGGCTGCCTGCAAGCGACCGGGCCTACAAGTATAGAAGCATGGGCAGCAAAACTACGCCCCAAACCTACAACCCTCGAAAGCGACGCAAGCACCGCCTCCGAGAGACCGGCCGTAAGGTTCGGACCCACCGTCGCGAAAGGTCAGACTCCGTCCAAGACGGCCCCGCGAACAAGGCCGCCCCAGGGAGCATAACGGGACCTCGCATCCTGACACCCCTGAAACCGGGCACGAAAAACCCTCTAAAAGGTGTCAGGCCCCCCCACCAGCTAAGAAGTCACAACCTGTTGCCAGGAGTGACCCCAGAGCTAGCACCCTCCGGCTAGTCTCAGAAGGAGACCACCGAAAACAAGGTTTCGCCAGGCATGACCCTATAGCGGCACCCCCCGTCGGTCATGAATCAGGTACGAACCCTCATGACCGACCCCCTCAGCGCCGGGCATTAGCCAACGGCTAACGCGAACCCGAAGGAACTCATTAACCGTTGCCCAGGGAGCACCGGCCTGTACCGCTTCCGATGCCACCGGACGTATCTGACAGCAACGATAACGGACAGGCACACGAGGAGGTTCCCGACGCGTAGCCCCCCAACCTAACCTTTTTTTTTTTTTTTTTTTTTTTTTTTTTTTTTTTTTTTTACATGGGGAATCCACACGGATACTGCTTTGCCCATTTCGGGGTCGGGCAAGCGAGTTATGTCGGCCTTTAACCGACTAAACCCCATGGTGTTCCTTCTCAGCGCTTGATTGACGGGGATGCGGGAACACTGTTCGCACACAACCGCTTCCCTGTCAGCGTTTGCCGCTAGGTGCGGCCCTATTCTCTCTGTTATTGTCAACTGACACATAGCTGCGAGGAGTGGCGCACAGGAACACAAAGTGCACCACCCAGCTCAGGGAAAAACTCTACAGGTGATAAATTACCCCGTGTTTATCACCCGGAGGTCTTAATTACGGAGGCAGACGGCGATCTTGTGCAAGTCTTCGGCGCCCAACTCTCCTTCTACGGAGCGGATCTGAAGCTTCGTTCTCTCTTATCCGTTCCGCTGCCTCCTTTTGTGCCATTACGTTTTCGCAAAAGGACGTTAGTGCTTTCCACGACCTTTTACTGGCTACGATAGTACGTATCAGGGATGGTAGGGAAAGATCGTTACCCACTATTGCTACGAGTGATGCTCGTTCTTCTGACCATTGCGGACATACCTCAAGGGTATGGTTTGCCGTATCTTCGATGCAACCACACTCGTGACACATTTCATTACGTTCCCTGCGAGCCACCCTACACAGATATCTTCCGAAACAACCATGGTTCGAGAGAATCTGTGTAAGGTGAAAGGTGAGCACGCCATGCTTTCTCTCGACCCATTTTTCTAATATTGGACGAATTGCCAAGATTGTCCTATTTCCAGCACTCGGATTCTCGAGTCTATCTTGCCATAGACTGAGAAGTTGTCTATTTGCCTCTCGCTTCCATCCTCTATTTTCAACTGATGTAGTGCGATCTCCCCGAGCTTGAGCCTCCACACGCTTCCAATATACCTCAGCCAGAACTGCGGCTTCTAAATCCCAGGGTGGAGTTCCAGCTAAGACACAAGCCGTTTCACTGGATACAGTGCGATAGCCTCTGATCAACCTAGCAGCCATGAGTCTTTGCGGTCTCCGCAGAAGACTCTGATTGCAGGATGTCAGGGCATTCACCCAGATAGGAGCTCCATATAAAGCCATCGATCGCACAACTCCTACGTACAGACGTCGGCAACCACTATGAGGGCCACCCACGTTCGGAAGAAGTCGGCCTAACGCTCTAGCAGCCGCAATGACTCTGGGAGCCAGACGCCGGAAGTGTTCTAGGAATTTCCATCGGCTGTCGAGGACGAGTCCTAGGTACTTCATCGTACGCTCGACACCGATGGTAACTCCTCCTACGACTAAATGTGACCCGACCGGAGGTGCCATCCTAGGCCCGTGAAAGCAAATCGCCTCGGATTTGTTGAGGGCTACCTCCAGTCCTAGACGTCTAATCCTTGCCACGATTTGCGCTACACCGGCGGTCGCTAACATGCGAGCCTCTCTGAAAGTTCTCCCCCGAGCCATCACAAGGGTGTCGTCTGCGTAGCAAGTCACTTCGATTCCTCGCAAGTTAGCACCTCGCAACACCCAGTCGTAACCGATGTTCCACAGGAGTGGGCCGAGGACTGATCCCTGTGGAACACCGCACGACATCTCTTTCTGTTTCCATACACGAGATCCCGGGTAACTGATCTTTCTATCGGTGAAATATTCACCGACTATCCGCCGCAGGTATTTAGGAAACCCGTGGAATCGCAGTGCTTCCCTGACACAACTCCAAGGCAAAGTGTTAAAGGCATTAGCGATGTCTAATGACACCGCTAAGACCACCTCGCCTCGGGAAACGGCGTCCTCCGTCAGGGCCCTCACCCGAGAAATCGCATCAATGGTGGACCTGCCCCGACGGAAACCAAATTGAATGTCGCTCAAGTTGGGCCCAGTCTCTTCTAAATGGCGAACAAGTCGAGCTGCAATTATTCGCTCAAAAAGCTTGCTTATTTCGCTTAGAAGGACTATTGGTCGGTATGCTGATGGTGATTCTGCAGGACGTCCCTCCTTCTTTATAAGAACAAGCTTACCTTCCTTCCAAATGAGCGGAAACCGACCATGATTCAGGCAAGCGCTGAAAAGAGTCCTCACGCTCATTTCAAGAGGTCCTAGGGCAAGAACCCAGGCACGTCCGGGGATGCCGTCAAGGCCTGGAGCTGTATTTTTAGCCCGCATTCTAACTACAGCCGCCTCCAATTCTCCCTCTGTGACATCAGGGGCGTTTGCATTGTCCTCATTGAGTTCCGACCAATCGGATGGCACCATACGTGGCGATTCTACCTCCATTCTCTCCGGAAACAGGGTTTCTACTACTCGCTCCAATAACTGAGGCTGCAGGCTTTGTGTCAAAGGAGGGGCCCGAGTTCTCAGTTTACCCCGGACTAACCTATAAGGTCTACCCCACGGGTCGCTGTTTAGAGACTCCAGCATTTCTTCTTGGGCTCGATCTTTTGCGTTGCCAATTGCTATTCGCAAAAGATCTACAGCTTTCCGATACCGAGCGTAGAGCATCTCCTCTTCATCTTCATTTCGCCGTCGCCGTCGTCTACTCCTGGTGTATTGACGTCTCTCGGCAACACATGCTTCGCGTAAATGCGTGAGTTCTCCAGACCACCAGTATATGGACCGCTTTAAGGTGTTAGTGCGGATTCGTGGCATGGCAGCATCGCAGACTTGCATCATGGCATCTTCCAACTGGACAGCACTCTCTTCTACGTCGATTATAGCTCCTGTAACCCAAGCCTGAACAATAGCCGCCTCAACGAGGATATCCTGCTCCATCCGCCTCAAGGACCACCTTGGACCACCTTCTGGAAACGATCGATTTACGCTATACTGTGCGACAGAGGACATAGAGATTTCATACCTAATATACCGATGGTCTGATAAAGTCTCGACATTCTCTATAACATTCCAGCCACTGACACGGCGCGCCAGGGCAGCATCGGCGAACGTTACGTCCACAATGGAGCCACCCCGTTGCCGCACGCATGTGTGAGTCGATCCGCGGTTGAGAACATCGAGACCGTCAACTAATGCCCATTCTTCAAGCAGCTCTCCACGTGCATCCGTTGTCGACGATCCCCACGCCACAGATTTAGCGTTGAGATCACCGGCTACAAGTACCCGACCAGGGCGGCTTCGGCTGACGAGAGAACTGAGCTCAGCAAGAAACGTCTCAAACTCTGCCAAGGTCTTATTCGGCGAAAAGTACACCCCAATTACTATCACATCTCCTACAAGCGCCGAGACGAATCCCTGTCCCCTAACAATAGACCCGAAAGCTGGTGAACCGACAGTAGTTTGGGTAATAATCGCAACCAATCCGCTATGGTCTCCGACCCAGTTATCCCTCGATGGAATATAATACGGTTCAGTGACAACCGCCACGTGTATCAACCACTCCGCCATGCTCTGAAACAAGAGGTCCTGAGCTCTGGAGGAGTGGTTGATATTCGCCTGAAGGTAATTATATGCCATAACTATTCGACCGCCATCGGAACCTCCTCAGCTCGACAATTTGATGGCGAGGTGACTGACTGCGAGGGGACACGAGGGCCATCGCTGCCTATCTTCCTTCTTCCTTTCTTTCCTTTTCCACGTAGGGAAAGGCACGCCTTACCTCCCGATTTGTGGTTTGCAGGTTTGTCAGACATAGCGCAGATGTTACAATGCGGTGCTGCTCTACAAACACCAGCTTTGTGGCCGACTTGACCACAGCGGTAGCATTCGTTACTGCGGTCGACATCCGCCGTGCATTGTGCCCGTAGGTGCCCTAATTCCCAACACCGGAAACATCGCATGGGCCGGACGTCAAGTAGTTTGACATTGGCCGACACCCAACCAATCAAAAGTTTGCCGTTCCCAGCCAACTTTTTAGCAGCCGCAACCGGACATCGCAGCCATATAGACCCCAGTCCGTCAGAACCCCTCGAAATGTCGCCGGCCCTCACTTGGTCGGCTGAACAATCCCCCGCTGCCGCAACAGCCGTAACTACATCGGCACTGGTCGTGGCGTCGTCTAGACCATAGATTCGAAGTTCCGCACATTTCGTCGGTCTGGAGACCCAAACGACGTCGTCTCCCAACAAGGTTCTAATCTTCTGGGCAAGAGCGTCTGCTTTATCACCGCTGTTGGCGCCCGGCACCTCAAAAATGCGTGCTCCAGTAGCTGCCTTCCTGAACCGCAATCCACTTATGCCTAGGTCAGTGAGGGCTATCCCCTGTTGCGCCTGGGCGATCACTTTGGCATAAGTGACGCCTCTCTCCTCAGCTCCGGGCTGCATAGTAATAACCACTGCAGATGAACGTGGTTTGCGGAGCTTCTGACCCTGGGTCGTTGTGGACTTCGTCTTTGACTTTGGTGTTCCTGCAGGATCAACCGTCTTTTTCTTTGAGCCTCTTCGAGCCACAACGTTCCAGCCTTCATTCAAAGACGAAGGTGCTGGCGGAAGCGGACGCGGTACCGCTACATCACCTGTAATACCTTCCTTTTTACCCTTACCTTTCTTCTTCTTTTGTTCCTTCTTCTTTTTCTTCTTTCCAGCAGCTTGGGGTGAAGAAACCTCTTTAGAGTCAGGGAGCAGCATCTCTTCTGTAAGGCTGCTTCCAGGACCCGCTGGAGGCGGAGACTTTGTCGTGGCTCCTGAACCCGCTTCCCTCTTCTTTTCCGCCGCCAAAGGAGGCCGCAGACGCTTCTCTGGTAAAAGCCTGTCATCAATAGAGGCAAGGCGAGCATTTACCATGACCCCCACGCGGGTCATTACTTTAGAGCATAGCTCCTCCATTGCCTCATTATGGGAAGGCTGCGATACCGGGGTCGCAGCATTCGTCGTATCCGAGGGAGAGGACGTTGGACAACCTTGCTTCCGCGCCCTCTCCATGTCTTCTTTAAGCAATGACAGCTCCTTGCGGAGACTGGTCATTTCAGTCTGCAAGCGGGTGTTATCCGCCTGCAACTGTCGTGTCTCGTCTGAAATAGTTCGTGAGCTGAGAAGAGATACGGCTCGTTTAATAGATGCCGCAGCGTCCTTCAACTCACGAACAAAAGTTCCTTTTAGTTTACCTGACTTTGTGGCAACTTTTGTGATGATCGCCACATCGTCTTCCACTTGTTTTTGGATCTTCGCCACGGTGTTAACTGACTCCGCAGGGTCCGTTGCCTCCATATCTGAAGAGGACTCAGATAGCCCTTTCATCCTGCGTTCCCTACTCTGTGACACACTCCGCATCAGATCTTCTTCAGCCATCAGCCGAAGTTCTTCTTTTTTGGCTGCATTTAAAGCAGCTTGAGCCTTTGCTAAACCGACATACTTACCAGATGTTGGTGGTCGTCCTCTTGCTCTGACAATCGGCGGCTGTGTCGTTGCTCCCTCATCATCGGACGGGTCCGAATCAGGTTCCGGCACTCGTCGTCGTTTACGACCTGCCCAAAATCGGCCGCCCTCCTCTGAAGACATAGACCCTGTCCTCGTTCTGACTGTCTCTAAACTACAATCTGATGTTGCCGCCTCATCCAGCTGCATGCTGTCATACTTACTGGCAGCTCTCTTCGTCGAATCATCATCGTCTCCTACTACTCTCACCGACAACGCTACCTTCTTACCAGTCTTATCCTCACTTACACCTTCTCCTAACGCTCCCTGATCTAAACCTTCTTCACTCGTTACTCTCTTCTCCTTACTCCCCGAAACAAAATGTGCCCCCCTTGATACGATGGGGCGACTGTTCCGCCGCAGACGCGACGAAACAGCAAGGGATTCTTCTTCCACGGCGTGGTCGATACCCTCCAAGGTAGTTTTTACGTAACTGTTGTTTACCATTTTGTTTATTTAACCCCATAGACCCCCCCAAGTGACGCCCTAGTCACCGTATCCCACGGCTATACATCCCCTCGGCGGGCGCCGAACCACTAGGATTGGGGTAATTTTTTAAAGAGGTTTTCTTCCTCGCGGCTCCTCGCTCAGTGCGAGGTGCCCCCGTCTCGCTCAATGCGCCTACGGTTTGACCGACGGTGGCCGTAGCCTGTCCGGCAAATACGAATAACGTACAATACCGAACCCGTCGCTCACATAACTCCTCTTCCAGTCTTACCAACAGAGGTAAAAACTCATCATCAGTAGCATCACCGCCACCGGCAATGCTACAGCAACATCACTACCACCACTTAAGACCATTCGCCATCTGGTACGATAATAACCATCGCACGTAGGATCGGCATCGGGTCTGGGATAAACTCCCAACAGAACTGGTTACGACAGCAAGCGATGTGGGACCGTTCGCCACCGAGCACAGTAAATAATACCGTGTTCAGCTACCGGCATCGGGTCCCCATTAAGAAGGACAAGCACTAACTACCGCTAACTACTATCTACCAAGCAATCTACAAGCCACGGCTACCCAGAACCATTTGCCACCGTGTGAGTTGAACCCAACTCACCGGCTACCGGCATCGGGTTCGGACCACCGCGTGGGAGAAACACTCTCTACTGCGTCGAGCCGTACCAAAGAGTCTTCCACACAGTCTACTCTGCTAAAAGCAGGAGGACCGGGACAGACTCCCTAGTTTAGCTCCAGAACTACTGCAAAAGCCTCAAACTAGAACTACCTATGGTCGCTCGCGTACAAGCAAGTTGTAAAACCAACAGGGCTGCCTGCAAGCGACCGGGCCTACAAGTATAGAAGCATGGGCAGCAAAACTACGCCCCAAACCTACAACCCTCGAAAGCGACGCAAGCACCGCCTCCGAGAGACCGGCCGTAAGGTTCGGACCCACCGTCGCGAAAGGTCAGACTCCGTCCAAGACGGCCCCGCGAACAAGGCCGCCCCAGGGAGCATAACGGGACCTCGCATCCCGACACCCCTGAAACCGGGCATGAAAAACCCTCTAAAAAGGTGTCAGGCCCCCCCACCAGCTAAGAAGTACAACCTGTTGCCAGGAGTGACCCCAGAGCTAGCACCCTCCGGCTAGTCTCAGAAGGAGACTACCGAAAACAAGGTTACGCCAGGCATGACCCTATAGCGGCACCCCCCGTCGGTCATGAATCAGGTACGAACCCTCATGACCGACCCCCTCAGCGCCGGGCATTAGCCAACGGCTAACGCGAACCCGAAGGAACTCATTAACCGTTGCCCAGGGAGCACCGGCCTGTACCGCTTCCGATGCCACCGGACGTATCCGACAGCAACGATAACGGACAGGCACACGAGGAGGTTCCCGACGCGTAGCCCCCCCCCCCAACCTTTTTTTTTTTTTTTTTTTTTTTTTTTTTTTTTTACATGGCGAAAATCCTCATGGATACCACACACCACGGGGGCAGCGTGTGGTTATGCCGGACTCCTACCGGCTAAAAACACCATGGTGCATTGCTCACGTCGCTCTGCGCCGAGAACACGGGTACGCCATCGGCACTCTTCCGCGAACTCGGCAGCGACATGGCCTCCTCAGGCCTCAGCTTAGGGGGACGTCCAACTGCGTCCCTCCGCACCGTACTGCTGCACTACAGCACGGCGCCTTCTCCCTTCAAGGACTTAGCTGGGAACAGGCTCCCCCGAGCCTGCCCCAGCGACTCTATCAGGGAGGGTGAACTCCCAGTTCGGCTCTTCGGCGGCGGCGCCCTGGTCGTCGGCGGCGCATCGCGAGATCGGTCGTCGCCTCCCGATCCCGCTCGTCTGCCTCCTTCCGAGCAAGCACTGACTCGCAATAGGCGAGGGTAGCGCTCCACGACTCCTCGCTGTCCACCATAGATTTGACCACGGCGGGCAACGAGAGGTCGGAGCCGACTACAGCGCAGAGCTGAAGGCGCTCTGTCGCCCAGGCGGGGCACACTTCCAACATATGTTGGGCCGTTTCCTCCGGACATCCGTCACAATGGAGGCACCTGGCGGTCGGCTCTCGCCCGGCAATGTGGTGCAGGTACCTCCCGAAGCAGCCATGCCCCGAGAGGACCTGCGACAACCTGTATGTTAGTGTGCCGTGACGTCTGCCTATCCATTTTTGGAGAACTGGACGGATGGCCTCGATGGTCCGTCGGCCGGCGCTAGGGTGCCCCAGCCTGGACTCCCACACTTCTTCAGCTTCTTCTCGCAGCCTCTTTCTTCTTTCCCCGATTTCCTGGGGTGATGGTGCGTGCCCTTGGGACCGTGCCTCCTCGCGCCACGCATGAAGCTGGGCAAGGATCCCGGCCTCTAGGTCCCAGGGCATGAAACCCGCCAAAACACAGGCCGCTTCCTCCGAGATTGTGCGGTATCCCCGGATGGCCCTGACCGCCAATGCCCTCTGCGGTTTGCGCAAAAGCGCGACACTCCGGCGATTCAGGGCATCGGCCCAAACAAGAGCCCCGTAGAGAGCCATGGACCGCACAACTCCAGCATGAAGGCGCCTACAAGTGGCGCCTGGTCCACCGACATTTGGCAGCAACCGCCCCAGAGCAGCAGCTGTTCGAACGAGCCGTGGGGCCAATCTTTCGAAGTGGGCCTTGAACTCCCACTTACTGTCTAGAGTGAGTCCCAGATACCTCATCTGGGACTCTACGACAATTCGGACTCCTCCAACGACAATGTGCAAGTTGGCAGACGGCGCGTTTCGGGGCCCGTGAAAGCATAGCGCCTCCGACTTATTGAGCGCCACCTCTAGCCCCAGACGCCTTATTCTCGACACAACGTGGGCCGCTCCCGCCGTGGCGAGTATGGCGGCGTTGCGGAGAGTCTTGCTGCGCGCAGTTACCAGGGTGTCATCGGCGTAACATGTCACCTCAACACCCTGGAGATTGGCGCCACGCAGCACCCAGTCATATCCGATGTTCCACAAGAGTGGTCCTAGGACCGACCCCTGTGGAACACCGCACAGCACTTCTCTATCATCTTGCGAACCGTTTTGGCAGGGGAAGATCACCCTCCTGCCGGACAGGTACGACGCTATGACGCGGCACAGGTAGGAAGGCACCCCATGGAACCGGAGTGCCTCCCTGATGCAAGCCCAGGGGAGTGTGTTGAAAGCGTTGGCGATGTCAAGAGACACCGCCAAAACGACCTCACCCCGGGAGACCGCATCCTGTGCGAGGGTCCGGACTCTGCCTACAGCATCCACCGTAGATCTTCCTTTCCTAAACCCAAACTGACAGTCCGCCAGGTTCGGCCCGACCTGCTCCAGATGTTCGACGATGCGCCCGGCCACCACTCTTTCAAAGAGCTTGGCCACATCGTCGAGTAGCACGATCGGGCGGTATCCGGAGGCTGAGTCAAGCGGCCGGCCCTCCTTCCGCAAGAGGACGAGTTTTCCCTCCTTCCATTGGTGGGGAATGACTCCTTGCTGTAAACAGGCGGAAAAGAGCGCCCGGAGTCGATCCCCCAGATCTTCCAGCGCCAGAGCTAGGGCGCGTCCCGGTACGCCGTCAGGGCCGGGAGCAGTGTTCTTAGCTCGCAGCTTTCTGACCGCCGCATTGAGCTCCTCCTCAGACACTGACGGCGCTGCGAACGATTCCGGCGACTGCACAGGAGGGTCGCGGGACATGACAGGTGGGGAGAAATCCCCGCGATGTGGGAACAGGGATGACACGACGTCCCGAAGCAGCTGGGGCGATAGGGTCTCTGTAACGGGGGGGGCCCAGGAGCGGAGCTTGCTCAACACTAACTTGTATGGTCGCCCCCATGGATCCGCGTCCAGAGTACCCAAGAATTCACCCCAGGCAGCCTCTATCGCCCTACCGATGGCTGTCTGTAGTTGCAGCTTTAGGTCCCTATATGAGCCATAGAGCAGAGCTTCTCTATTGAGATCCCTTTGCCTTCTTCGCCTGCACCGTGTGTACTGGCGCCTGGCTACGACACAGTCTCTGCGCAACTGCGCGATATCCGCCGACCACCAGTACACCTGGGGCTTCGGAGGCCGATTTTTAGCCCGGAACATTGACGCGTCGCAAACCTGCCTCATCGTCTCCCGGAACCAGTCTGCCTCATTTTCGACCTCCACCGGGCCTGGAGGAGCGGGTGACCAAGATCTTACGATCACCGCTTCTCGAAGAACCTCACGGTCGAGGCTCCGGAGTTGCCACCTGTGACTGTTGTTCAACAGGGTCCGCTCCGAACCAACCGGGATCGCAGGGAGGGAAGAGACGCTAAAACGTATGTAACGGTGGTCTGAAAGCGTCTCCTCTACCTCCAACACTCCCCAGTCCTGGACACGGCGCGCCACGGCAGGACTTGCGAACGAGACGTCCACGATGGAGCCGCCCTGCATCCGCACGCACGTGTTGACCGAACCTCTGTTTAGAACAACAAGCCCGGTCTCAAGCATCCACCGCTCAACCATAGAGCCTCGCAGATCCGTCGCAGGGGATCCCCACGCCACAGACTTCGCGTTGAGGTCCCCTGCAACGACAACGGGATGAGGATGGCTCTGCCGCACGAGACCCGTGAGCCGAGCCAAGAAGTCCCCGAACTCACTTGCCGGACGATTAGGGGAGAAATACGCCGAAACGATGACCATGTCCCCAACCTGGGCCGCAACGTATCCTGGACCCTTCATTATATTGTGAAGTGGCGGGGAACCCGCGGCCGGCCTAGCAATTATACTTGCCACACCATCATTATCTCCTGCCCATCCAGGAGACACCCGATAAGGCTCAGCCACAATGGCTACGCCAATCCTCCACTGCGCCAGACTCTGGAACATTAGGTCCTGAGCCCTGGCGCAGTGATTTAAATTTATCTGAAGGAATCGGAGAGGGGCCATTAATCTATAGCCATGCTCTCCGATATCCCTCCGGTCACAGGAGCGGCTTTGGCCGCCTGATCCCTGGGTCCAGCTTTGTTGCCGGCTACCCTTTTACCTTTGCGCCCGTTCTTGTTGGCCTTGCAGGCCCATCCACCGATCTTGTGACCGGCGGGCCTGTTTGCAGCGGCACACACCACACAATGCGGTGCTCCGGTGCATTCCGCTGATTTGTGGCCAGCCTTTCCGCACCGGAAACACAGGGTGCTGCGATCGTCAGCGACAGTGCACTGCTCCTTTGCGTGCCCGGCCTCCAGGCATCTGAAGCAGCGCACCGGCTTCTTATCGAGCAGGCGGATGTGTGCAGACACCCACCCTACGAGCAAACGGCCGCCATCGACAACTTTTCTTGCAGCCGTGACAGGGCAGTTGACCACCACTGTCCCTATGCCCGATCGATTCCTCCGGATTGTGCCGACTCTAACCGCCTCGACCGGGCATTCGCCGATGCGGGCGATCGCCGCAGCAACCTCCTCCGCCGTCACCGAATCATCCAGCTCTGAGACCCGCAAGCCAGCGGACTTGACGGGCCTGGACACTGCGACGTTCTCAGGGTCGAGAATGGAGCGCAACTTTTCGGCGAGCGCATCCGCCTTATCGCCACTTGTGGTGCCGGGTATTTTCAGTACCCGCGCACCAGACGCAGCGACCCTGAACTGCACGCCGTCGATTCCAAGCTCAGGCAGATTAAGCTGCTGTTTAGCCTGTGACAGGATGTCTGCGTAGGAAAGACCTTTCTCTTGGGCATTAGGCTGGAGGCGCAGTACGACCGCAGTAGATCGCGGCGCGCTGAGGTTGGGCTTTCGGTCTTTGCCCCGAGGCTTCGACGTCTTTTTCCGTGTTTGGCCAGCGGAGGCCACCCGCCTCGCGCCTTGGCCTCTCTTACGACGACGGCGGCTCACAACCGTCCACTCTTCCCCATCGGCTGCAGGGACCGGAGGAGCAGTCGGCTGTGATCCTGTTTGGGGCGATTGCGTATTCGCCTTCGGAGGAGGGGGAGGTGGCTTCTTCGTCTTAACCCGGCTCTTACTCTTTGTCTTTGTTGGAGGCTTTTGAGGGACAGATGTTGGTCCCTCTGGGGTTTCCTTGGCCTGTCGTGGCTGTCTCTGCTGTTCGGAGACGCCGACCGCCTCCGCAAATGTTGGCGACTCGCGAGGACCCTCAGGTGGCTCTGCGCGCGCCCGATCCGCGGCAAGTGAAGGACGCACGCGTTTTTCGGGCAGCAGCCTGTCCTTTATGCCCTCGAAGCGGGCATTTATCATAAAACCGACCCGATCCATGATGGACCGGGCCAGTTCCTCCACCTCGAGGCCGGTGTGTCTTTCCGCCGGTGGGGGCACTCTGACCTGTGCCTGGGCACGCTGCAGGTCGGCTCGCAGCTCAGCGACTTCTCCGCGCAGCTCGGCCAACTCCGCCTTGAGCCTTGCGTTTTCTGTGGCGACTTTGGTCGTTTCCGCGGAGACTGTGCTACGACGCAGAATTTCGACCGCCTGTTTGATTGCCCGCACTTCGGTGTTTAACACCTTGCGGGTGGTGCCCTTCAGGTTTGCGGACTTATGTGTCACCTCCGTGATAATTTCCGCCGTCTTCAACAACCCGTCGAGGAGGACAGGCGCCGATGGCTCCCCTTCGAGCACGATCTCCGCTGGGGCGTTAAGGCCTTGTGCCTGACGGGTTAGGTGGATCTTGCGAACCTCCTCCGCTAGCTCTCGCTCAGCCTGAAGCTGCATCTCCTGCCGCTCCAGGTCGAGAAGCTCCCGCTTTGCCTTCGCAAGGCCGACGTACTCCCCGGTGGTTGGGGGTCTTCCGCGACCTCTAGAAGCGTCTGAATTCTTCGAGCCACCAGACGCTGGCTCGTCACTTCCGCTATGAGGGAGGGATCTGCAAACCTGGTCAGTGGGAAGCGGCGTGTCTACCCGCTTGAAGCGGCCACGCTCATCCCGCACTAGTGGAGGTACAGCAGCACCGGACCGTAAGCGTCCCCGACTGCAGCGGCCCGTCGACAACTTACGAGGAGTTGGTTGTTCTCCCTCTTCGTTCGACGTCGAATCCGACCCCGAACGTTTTCCTCCTCGGCGCTTTTCCGGTTTTTGGCGAGGCGTGCTCCAGAATTTGGAACGCCGCTTGCCAGCGCCGTCATCCGAGACACGGATATCGTGGAACTCAGGGCTACAGGCTCCTGAGGCACAACTCCGCATCTCTCCTTCATCCATGAGTGAGTCTCGAGAGGACGATGGACCCCTACTCGAGTCACCCGACCGAAACAGGTCCTTTAGAACCACTTGCGGCGTTCGCCGCATCAACCGAGACCCTAAAGCTACAGAATCAGCAGAGCGAGAGTCCGCTGACACTGCAACAACATCCGAATCGATGTGCATATCGGAGTCCTTTATCGCGCAATGGTCTTTGGGGACCGTGGTCCCCCCGGGTTTAACAAAATCCAAGTCGTTATGCTTATCAGAAATCCGTGATGATTTGCCATGGTCGTGAGTAGGAATACTCAGGCGAATGCTGCCCCCCCCAGAATACGAGGGGCGGCCGGTAGCCTGACGCAACGCCGGGGTGTGCGAGACTACCGGGAGGGATTCTCCGGATTTACCGGTACCCTCCTGGGGTAATGATTCTTTACAATCCGCCATCATAAGTTTTTGGACTCATTTCCGGGTGAGCTCCCCCGCCTTCTCAGCGCTTACCGGTTAACCCTACGCCGCAGCACGCTAGACTACGGTTTCGGGGTGATTTTTCATAGAGGTTTCCTTCCTCGCAGCACATCACGTATGATGTGCCCCCGTTCCCGGCCGCAGTGCAATGGCCGGGTTACGGTTTGATTTGTGCCTCGCGGCTTTTCGACTGATTGCACCGGTTTTCCAGTGGGCGATGGTGTCGTCACGTACCTACGCCTGGAGTGGCTGCTCTTAGTCTGGCCCCTCACCCTAAACCTCCCGGTATGAGTAACTCTGCCGGTATAGCCTCAGGGATCATTGGGACACGCAAGCCCCCCCACCACGACAAGGTGGCAGCCTCGGGGGGGCCCCCCCCCAACCTTTTTTTTTTTTTTTTTTTTTTTTTTTTTTTTTTTTTTTTTACATGGCGAAAATCCTCATGGATACCACACACCGCGGGGGCAGCGTGTGGTTATGCCGGACTCCTACCGGCTAAAAACACCATGGTGCATTGCTCACGTCGCTCTGCGCCGAGAACACGGGTACGCCGTCGGCACTCTTCCGCGAACTCGGCAGCGACATGGCCTCATCAGGCCTCAGCTTTGGGGACGCACAACTGCGTCCCTCCGCACCGCACTGCTGCACTACAGCACGGCGCCTTCTCCCTTCAAGGACTTAGCTGGGAACAGGCTCCCCCGAGCCTGCCCCAGCGACACTATCAGGGAGGGTGGTCTCCCAGATCTGCTCTTCGGCGGCGGCGGCGCCCTGGTCGTCGGCGGCGCATCGCGAGATCGGTCGTCGCCTCCCGATCCCGCTCGTCTGCCTCTTTCCGGGCAACCACTGTCTCGCAGAATGCGAGGACGGCGCTCCACGACTCCTCACTGTCCACCATAGATATGACCACGGCAGGCAGTGAGAGGTCGGAGCCAACGACTGCGCAGAGCTGAAGTCGCTCTGTCGCCCAGGCGGGACACACTTCCAACATATGTTGGGCCGTTTCCTCGGGACATCCGTCGCAATGGAGGCACCTGGCGGTCGGCTCTCTCCCGGCTATGTGGTGCAGGTACCTCCCGAAGCAGCCATGCCCCGAGAGGACCTGCGACAACCTGTAAGTGAGTGTGCCGTGGTTTCTGCCTATCCATTTGTGGAGAACTGGACGGATGGCCTCGATGGTCCGTCGGCCGGCGCTAGGATGCTCCAGCCTGGACTCCCACATTTCTTCAGCTTCTTCTCGCAGCCTCTTTCTTCTTTCCCCGATTTCCTGGGGTGGTGGTGCGTGCCCTTGGGACCGTGCCTCCTCGCGCCACGCATGAAGCTTGGCAAGGATCCCGGCCTCTAGGTCCCAGGGCATGAAACCCGCCAAAACACACGCCGCTTCGTCGGAGATTGTGCGGTATCCCCGGATGGCCCTGACCGCCAATGCCCTCTGCGGTTTGCGCAAAAGCGCGATACTCCGGCGATTCAGGGCATCGGCCCAAACAGGAGCCCCGTAGAGAGCCATGGACCGCACAACTCCAGCATGAAGGCGCCTACAAGTGGCGCCTGGTCCACTGACATTTGGCAGCAACCGCCCGAGGGCGGCAGCTGTTCTAATCAGTCGTGGGGCCAACCTTTCGAAGTGGGCCTTGAACTCCCACTTGCTATCTAGAGTGAGCCCCAGATACCTCATCTGGGACTCTACGATGATGCCTACTCCTCCAACCACGATGTGCATGTTGGCAGGCGGCGCGTTTCGGGGCCCGTGAAAGCATAGCGCCTCCGACTTATTGAGCGCCACCTCCAGCCCCAGACGTCTTATTCTCGACACAACGTGGGCCGCTCCCGCCGTGGCGAGTATGGCGGCGTTGCGGAGAGTTTTGCTGCGCGCAGTTACCAGGGTGTCATCGGCGTAGCATGTCACCTCAACACCCTGGAGATTGGCGCCGCGCAGCACCCAGTCATATCCGATATTCCACAAGAGTGGTCCTAGAACCGACCCCTGTGGAACACCGCACAGCACTTCTCGTGCATCTTGCGTCCCGTTTTGGCAGGGGAAGATCACACTCCTGCCAGACAAGTACGACCCTATGACGCGGCACAGGTAGGAAGGCAGCCCATGGAACCGGAGTGCCTCCCTGATGCAAGCCCAGGGGAGCGTGTTGAAAGCGTTGGCGATGTCAAGAGACACCGCCAAAACGACCTCACCCCGGGAGACCGCATCCTGTGCCAGGGTCCGCACCCTGCCTACAGCATCCACCGTCGATCTTCCTCTCCTGAATCCAAACTGACAGTCCGCCAGGTTCGGCCCGACCTGCTCCAGATGCTCGACGATACGCCCGGCCATCACTCTCTCGAAGAGCTTGGCCACATCGTCGAGTAGCACGATCGGGCGGTATCCGGAGGCTGAGTCAAGCGGCCGGCCCTCCTTCCGCAAGAGGACGAGTTTTCCCTCCTTCCATTGGTGGGGGATGACTCCTTGCTGTAAACAGGCGGAAAAGAGCGCCCGGAGTCGATCCCCCAGATCTTCCAGCGCCAGAGCTAGGGCGCGTCCCGGTACGCCGTCAGGGCCGGGAGCAGTGTTCTTAGCTCGCAGCTTTCTGACCGCCGCATTGAGCTCCTCCTCAGACACTGACGGCGCTGCGAACGATTCCGGCGACTGCACAGGAGGGTCGCGGGACATGACAGGTGGGGAGAAATCCCCGCGATGTGGGAACAGGGATGACACGACGTCCCGAAGCAGCTGGGGCGATAGGGTCTCTGTAACGGGGGGGGCCCAGGAGCGGAGCTTGCTCAACACTAACTTGTATGGTCGCCCCCATGGATCCGCGTCCAGAGTACCCAAGAATTCACCCCAGGCAGCCTCTATCGCCCTCCCGATGGCCGTCTGCAATTCGGTTTTAATCTCTCTATAGGAATCATAGAGGAGCACTTCCCTATCGAGGTCTCTGCGTCGTCTTCGCTTACACCTGGTGTACTGGCGCCTGGCCACGACACAGTCTCTGCGCAACTGCGCGATATCCGCCGACCACCAGTACACCTGGGGTTTCGGAGGCCGCTTCCTAGCCCGGAGCATTGACGCATCACACACCTGCTTCATTGTTTCCCGAAACCAGTCTGCCTCGTTTTCGACCTCCACCGGGCCTGGCGGCGCGGGTGACCATGTTCTTACGATCACCGCTTCCCGAAGAACTTCACGGTCGAGGCTCCTGAGTTGCCACCTGTGACTGTTGTTGGACAGGGTCCGCTCGGGACCAACCGGGTTCGCAGGGAGGGAGGAGACGCTAAAACGTATGTAGCGATGGTCTGAAAGCGTCTCCTCTACCTCCAACACTCCCCAGTCCTGGACACGGCGTGCCACGGCAGGGCTAGCGAACGAGACGTCCACGATGGAGCCGCCCTGCATCCGCACACACGTGTCTACCGAACCTCTATTCAAGACAACGAGCCCGGTCTCAAGCATCCAGCGCTCAACCATGGAACCGCGCAGATCCGTCGCAGGGGATCCCCACGCCACAGACTTCGCGTTGAGGTCCCCTGCAACGACAACCGGATGGGGATGACTTTGTCGCACTAGACCTGTGAGACGAGCCAGAAAGTCCCCAAAGTCACTCGCCGGACGATTAGGGGAGAAATACGTCGAAATAACGACGATTTCCCCCACCTTAGCCGCGACGTATCCCGGACCCTTTACTACGTTGTGAAGTGGCGAGGAGCCCGCAGCCGGCCTCGATATTATACAGGCCAGACCGTCGTTGTCTCCTGCCCATCCAGGAGACACACGATAGGGCTCAGCCACTATGGCTACGCCAATCCTCCACTGTGCCAGGCTCTGGAACATTAAGTCTTGAGTCCTGGCGCAGTGATTTAGATTTATTTGTAGGAATCGGAGAGGGGCCATTAATCTATCGCCATACTCTCCGCTATACCTGCGGTCACAGGAGCGGCTTTGGCCGCCTGATCTCTGGGCCCAGCTTTTTTGCCGACTCCCCTTTTCCCTTTGCGCCCACTCCCGTGGGCCTTGCAGGCCCATCCACCGATCTTATGACCGGCAGGCCTGTTAGCGGCGGCGCACACCACACAATGCGGTGCTCCGGTGCATTCCGCTGATTTGTGGCCAGCCTTTCCGCACCGGAAACACAGGGTGCTGCGATCGTCAGCTACAGTGCACTGCTCCTTTGCGTGCCCGGCCTCCAGGCATCTGAAGCAGCGCACCGGCTTCCTATCGAGCAGGCGAATGTGTGCCGACACCCACCCTACCAGCAAACGGCCGCCATCCACGACCTTTCGTGCAGCCGTGACGGGACAGTTGACAACCACTGTCCCTATGCCCGATCGATTTCTCCTGATTGTGCCGGCTCTAACCGCCTCGACCGGGCATTCGCCGATGCGAGCGATCGCCGCAGCAACCTCCTCAGCCGTCACCGAGTCATCCAGCTCTGAGACCCGCAAGCCAGCGGACTTGACGGGCCTGGACACTGCGACGTTCTCAGGGTCGAGAATCGAGCGCAGCTTTTCAGCCAGTGCATCCGCCTTGTCTCCACTTGTGGTGCCGGGTATTTTCAGTACCCGCGCACCAGATGCGGCGACCCTGAATTGAACGCCGTCAATCCCCAGCTCAGGCAAATTTAGTTTCTCCTTAGCCTGCGAAAGGATGTCGGCGTACGAGACGCCTTTCTCCTGGGCATTTGGCTGGAGGCGCAACACCACCGCAGTCGATCGCGGCGCGCTCAGGTTGGGCTTTCGGTCTTTGCCCCGAGGCTTGGACGTCTTCTTTTGTGTTTGGCCAGCGGAAGCCACCCGCTTCGCACCTTGACCTCGCTTGCGACGACGGCGGCTCACAACCGTCCACTCTTCCACATCGACTGCAGGGACCGGAGGGGCACTCGGCTGCGTACCGGTTTGGGCCACTTTCGTACTCCTTTTTGGAGGAGGGGGAGGTGCCTTCTTCGCCCTACCCCGACTCTTACTCTTCCTCGTTTTTGGCGGATTTGGAGGGACAGCTGTGGGTCCCTCTGGGGTTTCCGTGGCCTGTGGTGGTTGTCTCTGCTGTTCGGAGACGCCGACCGCCTCCGCAAATGTTGGCGACTCGCGAGGACCTTCAGGTGGCTCTGCGCGCGCCCGATCCGCGGCAAGTGAAGGACGCACGCGTTTTTCGGGTAGCAGCCTGTCCTTAATGCCCTCAAAACGGGCATTTATCATAAAACCGACCCGATCCATGATGGACCGGGCCAGTTCCTCCACCTCGAGGCCAGTGTGTCTTTCCGCCGGTGGGGGCACTCTGACCTGTGCCTGGGCACGCTGCAGGTCGGCTCGCAGCTCTGCGACCTCTCCGCGCAGCTCGGCCAACTCCGCCTTGAGCCTTGCGTTTTCTGCGGCTACTTTGGTCGTTTCCGCGGAGACTGTGCTACGACGCAGAACCTCGACCGCCTGTTTGATTGCCCGCACTTCGGTGTTTAACACCTTGCGGGTGGTGCCCTTCAGGTTTGCGGACTTTTGTGTCACCTCCGTGATAATTTCCGCCGTCTTCAACAACCCGTCGAGGAGGACAGGCGCCGATGGCTCCCCTTCGAGCACGATCTCCGCTGGGGCGTTAAGGCCTTGTGCCTGACGAGTTAGGTGGATCTTGCGAACCTCCTCCGCTAGCTCTCGCTCAGCCTGAAGCTGCATCTCCTGCCGCTCCAGGTCGAGAAGCTCCCGCTTTGCCTTCGCCAGGCCGACGTACTCCCCGGTGGTTGGGGGTCTTCCGCGCCCTCTAGAAGCGTCTGACTTTTTCGACCCACCAGACGCTGGCTCGTCGCTCCCACTATGAGGAAGGGATCTGCAATCCTGGTCAGTGGGAAGCGGCGTGTCTACCCGCTTGAAGCGGCCACGCTCATCCCGCACTAGTGGAGGCACAGCACCACTCGACCGTAAGCGCCCCCGACTGCAGCGACCCGTCGACAACTTACGAGGAGTAGGTTGTTCCGCCTCTTCGTTCGACGTCGAATCCGACCCCGAACGATTTCCTCCTCGGCGCTTTTCTGGTTTTTGGCGAGGCGTGCTCCAGAATTTGGAACGCCGCTTGCCAGCGCCGTCATCCGAGACACGGATATCGTGGAACTCAGGGCTGCAGGCTCCTGAGGCACAACTCCGCATCTCTCCTTCATCCATGAGTGAGTCTCGAGAGGAAGATGGACCCCTACTCGAGTCACCCGACCGAAACAGGTCCTTTAGAACCACATGCGGCGTTCGCCGCATCAACCGAGACCCTAAAGCTACAGAGTCAGCAGAGCGAGAGTCCGCTGACACTGCAACAACATCCGAATCGATTTGCATATCGGAATCCTTTATTGCGCAATGGTCTTTGGGGACCGTAGTCCCCCCGAGTTTAACAAAATCCAAATCGTTATGCTTATCAGAAGTCCGTGATGATTTGCCATGGTCGTGAGTAGGAATACTCAGGCGAATGCTGCCCCCCCCAGAATACGAGGGGCGGCCGGTAGCCTGACGCAACGCCGGGGTGCGCGAGACTACCGGGAGGGATTCTCCGGATTTACCGGTACCCTCCTGGGGTAATGATTCTTTACAATCCGCCATCATAAGTTTGGGCTCATTTCCGGGTGAGCTCCCCCGCCTTCTCAGCGCTTACCGGTTGACCCTACGCCGCAGCACGCTAGACTACGGTTTCGGGGTGATTTTTTATAGAGGTTTCCTTCCTCGCAGCACATCACGTGTGATGTGCCCCCGGTCCCGGCCGTCGTGCAATGGCCGGGTTACGGTATGATTTGTGCCTCGCGGCTTTTCGACTGATTGCATCGGTTTTCCAGTGGGCGATGGTGTCGTCACGTACCTACGCCTGGAGTGGCTGCTCTTAGTCTGGCCCCTCACCCTAAACCTCCCGGTATGAGTGACTCTGCCGGTATAGCCTCAGGGATCATTGGGACACGCAAGCCCCCCCACCACGACAAGGTGGCAGCCTCGGGGGGGGCCCCCCCCCAACCTAACCTAACCTAACCTAACCTAACCTAACCTAACCTAACCTAACCTAACCTAACCTAACCTAACCTAACCTAACCTTTTTTTTTTTTTTTTTTTTTTTTTTTTTTTACATGGCGAAAATCCTCATGGATACCACACACCACGGGGGCAGCGTGTGGTTATGCCGGACTCCTACCGGCTAAAAACACCATGGTGCATTGCTCACGTCGCTCTGCGCCGAGAGCACGGGTACGCCTTCGGCACTCTTCCGCGAACTCGGCAGCGACATGGCCTCATCAGGCCTCAGCTTTGGGGACGCCCAACTGCGTCCCTCCGCACCGCACTGCTGCACTACAGCACGGCGCCTTCTCCCTTCAAGGACTTAGCTGGGAACAGGCTCCCCCGAGCCTGCCCCAGCGACTCTATTAGGGAGGGTGGTCTCCCAGATCTGCTCTTCGGCGGCGGCGGCGTCCTGGTCGTCGGCGGCGCATCGCGAGATCGGTCGTCGCCTCCCGATCCCGCTCGTCTGCCTCTTTCCGGGCAACCACTGTCTCGCAGAATGCGAGGACGGCGCTCCACGACTCCTCACTGTCCACCATAGATTTGACCACGGCAGGCAGTGAGAGGTCGGAGCCAACGACTGCGCAGAGCTGAAGGCGCTCTGTCGCCCAGGCGGGACACACTTCCAGCATGTGTTGGGCCGTTTCCTCGGGACATCCGTAGCAATGGAGGCACCTGGCGGTCGGCTCTCTTCCGGCTATGTGGTGGAGGTACCTCCCGAAGCAGCCATGCCCCGAGAGGACCTGCGACAACCTGTAAGTGAGTGTGCCGTGGCGTCTGCCTATCCATTTGTGGAGAACTGGACGGATGGCCTCGATGGTCCGTCGGCCGGCGCTAGGATGCCCCAGCCTGGACTTCCACTCTTCTTCAGCTGCTTCTTGTAGCCGTCTTCTGCTTTCCCCGATCTCCTGGGGTGCCGGTGCGTGCCCTTGGGACCGTGCCTCCTCGCGCCACGCATGAAGCTTGGCAAGGATACCGGCCTCTAGGTCCCAGGGCATGAAACCAGCCAAAACACACGCCGCTTCCTCCGAGATTGTGCGGTATCCCCGGATGGCCCTGACCGCCAATGCCCTCTGCGGTTTGCGCAAAAGCGCGACACTCCGGCGATTCAGGGCATCGGCCCAAACAGGAGCCCCGTAGAGAGCCATGGACCGCACAACTCCAGCATGAAGGCGCCTACAAGTGGCGCCTGGTCCACCAACATTTGGCAGCAACCGCCCCAGAGCAGCAGCTGTTCGAATGAGCCGCGGGGCTAATCTTTCGAAGTGGGCCTTGAACTCCCACTTACTGTCTAGAGTGAGCCCCAGATACCTCATCTGGGACTCTACGACGATGCGTACTCCTCCAACCACGATGTGCAGGTTGGCAGGCGGCGCGTTTCGGGGCCCGTGAAAGCATAATGCCTCCGATTTATTAAGCGCAACCTCCAGTCCCAGACGCCTTATTCTCGACACAACGTGGGCCGCTCCCGCCGTGGCGAGTATGGCGGCGTTGCGGAGAGTCTTGCTGCGCGCAGTTACCAGGGTGTCATCGGCGTAACATGTCACCTCAACACCCTGGAGATTGGCGCCACGCAGCACCCAGTCATATCCGATATTCCACAAGAGTGGTCCTAGGACCGACCCCTGTGGAACACCGCATAGCACTTCTCGTACATCTTGCGTCCCGTTTTGGCAGGGGAAGATCACCCTCCTGCCGGACAGGTACGACCCTATGACGCGGCACAGGTAGGAAGGCACCCCATGGAACCGGAGTGCCTCCCTGATGCAAGCCCAGGGGAGTGTGTTGAAAGCGTTGGCGATGTCAAGAGACACCGCCAAAACGACCTCACCCCGGGAGACCGCATCCTGTGCCAGGGTCCGGACTCTGCCTACAGCATCCACCGTCGATCTTCCTCTCCTGAACCCAAACTGACAATCTGCCAGGTTCGGCCCGACCTGCTCCAGATGCTCGACGATGCGCCCGGCCACCACTCTCTCGAAGAGCTTGGCCACATCGTCGAGTAGCACGATCGGGCGGTATCCGGAGGATGAGTCAGTCGGGCGGCCCTCCTTCCGCAAGAGGACGAGCTTTCCCTCCTTCCATGGGTGGGGGATGACTCCTTGCTGTAAACAGGCGGAAAAGAGCGCCCGGAGTCGATCCCCCAGATCTTCCAGCGCCAGAGCTAGGGCGCGTCCCGGTACGCCGTCAGGGCCGGGAGCAGTGTTTTTAGCTCGCAGCTTCCTGACCGCCGCATTGAGCTCCTCCTCAGACACTGACGGCGCTGCGAACGATTCCGGCGACTGCACTGGAGGGTCGCGGGACATAACTGGTGGGGAAAATTCCCCGCGATGTGGAAACAGGTCTGCAACCACGTCCCGAAGCAGCTGGGGCGATAGGGTCCCTGTTACGGGGGGGGCCCAGGAGCGGAGCTTGCTCAACACTAGCTTGTATGGTCGCCCCCATGGATCCGCGTCCAGAGTTCCCAGGAATTCACCCCAGGCAGCCTCAATCGCTCTCCCGATGGCCGTCTGTAAGTCAATCTTTCTGTCTCTATATGAGCCATAGAGCAGAGCTTCTCTATTGAGATCCCTTCGCCTTCTTCGCCTGCACCTCATGTACTGGCGTCTGGCCACGACACAGTCTCTGCGCAACTGCGCGATATCGGCCGTCCACCAGTACACCTGGGGCTTCGGAGGCCGATTTTTAGCCCGGAACATTGATGCGTCGCACACCTGCCGCATTGTCTCCCGGAACCAGTCCGCCTCACGTTGCACTACCAAAGGGCCAGGAGGAGCGGGTGACCAAGATCTTACGATCACCGCTTCCCGTAGAATATCACGGTCGAGGCTCCGAAGTTGCCACCTGTGACTGCTGTTCGATAGGGTCCGCTCGGGACCAACCGGGTTCGCAGGGAGGGAGGAGACGCTAAATCGTATGTAACGGTGGTCTGAAAGCGTCTCCTCCACCTCCAACACTCCCCAATCCTGGACACGGCGTGCCACGGCAGGGCTTGCGAACGAGACGTCCACGATGGAGCCGCCCTGCATCCGCACGCACGTGTTGACCGAACCCCTATTCAAAACAACGAGCCCGGTCTCAAGCATCCAGCGCTCGACCATCGCGCCGCGCAGATCCGTCGCAGGGGATCCCCACGCCACAGACTTCGCGTTCAGGTCCCCTGCAACGACAACCGGATGAGGATGGCTCTGCCGTACGAGACCCGTGAGCCGAGCCAGGAAATCCGCGAACTCACTTGCCGGACGATTAGGGGAGAAATATGCCGAAACGACGACGATGTCCCCCACCTGGGCCGCGACGCATCCCGGACCCTTCACTATGTTTTGAAGTGGCGGGGATCCCGCGGCTGGCCTGGAAACTATACAGGCCATCCCATCGTTATCTCCTGCACAACCAGGAGACACGCGATAAGGCTCCGCTATTATCGCTACGCCAATCCTCCACTGCGCCAGACTCTGGAACATTAGGTCCTGAGCCCGGGCGCAGTGATTTAAATTTACCTGTAGGAATCGGAGAGGGGCCATTAATCTGTGACCATACTCTCCGATATCCCTCCGGTCACAGGAGCGGCTTTGGCCGCCTGATCCCTGGGCCCAGCTTTGTTGCCGGCTGCCCTTTTTCCTTTGCGCCCACTCCCGTGGGCCTTGCAGGCCCATCCACCGATCTTATGACCGGCGGGCCTGTTAGCGGTGGCACACACCACACAATGCGGTGCTCCGGTGCATTCCGCCGATTTGTGGCCAGCCTTTCCGCACCGGAAACACAGGGTGCTGCGATCGTCAGCGACAGTGCACTGCTCCTTTGCGTGCCCCGCCTCCAGACATCTGAAGCAGCGTACTGGCTTCCTATCGAGCAGGCGGATGTGTGCCGACACCCACCCTACTAGCAAGCGGCCGCCATCCACGACTTTTCGCGCTGCCGTGACGGGGCAGTTGGCCACCACTGTCCCTATGCCCGATCGATTCCTCCGGATTGTCCCGACTCTAACCGCCTCGACCGGGCATTCGCCGATGCGGGAGATCGCTGCAGCAACCTCCTCCGCCGTCACCGAGTCATCCAGCTCTGAGACCCGCAAGCCAGCAGACTTGACGGGCCTGGACACTGCGACGTTCTCAGGGTCGAGAATGGAGCGCAACTTTTCGGCAAGCGCATCCGCCTTATTGCCACTTGCGGCGCCGGGTATTTTCAGTACCCGCGCACCAGACGCGGCGACCCTGAATTGAACGCCGTCAATCCCCAGCTCAGGCAAATTTAACTTCTCCTTAGCCTGCGAGAGGATGTCGGCGTACGAGAGGCCTTTCTCCTGGGCATTTGGCTGGAGGCGCAGCACCACCGCAGTAGATCGCGGCGCGCTCAGGTTGGGCTTTCGGTCTTTGCCCCGAGGCTTCGACGTCTTTTTCTGTGTTTGGCCAGCGGAGGCCACCCGCCTTGCGCCTTGGCCTCTCTTACGACGACGGCGGCTCACAACCGTCCACTCTTCCCCATCGGCTGCAGGCACCGGAGGAGCACTCGGCTGTGATCCGGTTTGGGGCAATTGCTTACCCCTCTTGGGAGGAGGAGGCGGTGGCTTCTTAGCCTTGCCCCGACTCTTACTCTTCTTCTTTTCTGATGGAGGCTTTTGAGGGACAGCTGTAGGTCCCTCTGGAATGTCCTTGGCGTGTGGTCTCTTGCTCTGTTGTTCTGAGACGCAGACCACCTCCGCAAATGTCGGCGACTCGAGAGGTCCCACAGGTGGCTCTGTGCGCGCCCGATCCGCGGCAAGAGGAGGACGCACGCGTTTTTCGGGCAGCAGCCTGTCCTTAATGCCCTCAAAGCGGGCATTAATCATAAAACCGACCCGATCCATGATAGTCCGGGCCAGTTCCTCAACCTCAAGGCCGGTGCGTCCTTCCGCGGGTGGGGGCACTCTGACCTGTGCCTGGGCACGCTGCAGGTCGGCTCGCAGCTCTGCCACCTCACCACGCAGCTCAGCCAGCTCCGTCTTTAGTCTCGCGTTCTCTGAAGCGACTTTGGTCGTCTCCGCGGAGACTGTGCTTCGACGCAGGATCTCGACAGCTTGTTTTATTGCCCGCACTTCAGTGTTTAACACCTTGCGGGTGGTGCCCTTGAGATTTGCCGACTTATGGGTCACCTCCGTGATCACTTCGGCCGTTTTCAGCAACCCGTCAAGAAGGACAGGCGCCGATGGCTCCCCTTCGAGCACGATCTCCGCTGGGGCGTTAAGGCCTTGTGCCTGACGGGTCTGGTGGATCTTGCGGATCTCCTCCGCAAGCTCACGTTCCGCCTGAAGCTGCATCTCCTGCCGCTCCAGGTCGAGAAGCTCCCGCTTTGCCTTCGCCAGGCCGACATACTCCCCGGTGGTTGGGGGTCTTCCGCGCCCTCTAGAAGCGTCTGACTTTTTCGACCCACCAGACGCTGGCTCGTCGCTTCCGCTATGAGGAAGGGATCTGCAATCCTGGTCAGTGGGAAGCGGCGTGTCTACCCGCTTGAAGCGGCCACGCTCATCCCGCACTAGTGGAGGTACAGCACCACTGGACCGTAAGCGCCCCCGACTGCAGCGACCCGTCGACAACTTACGAGGAGTTGGCTGTTCCCCCTCTTCGTTCGACGTCGAATCCGACCCCGAACGTTTTCCTCCTCGGCGCTTTTCTGGTTTTTGGCGAGGCGTGCTCCAGAATTTGGAACGCCGCTTGCCAGCGCCGTCATCCGAGACACGGATATCGTGGAACTCAGGGCTACAGGCTCCTGAGGCACAACTCCGCATCTCTCCTTCGTCCATGAGTGAGTCTCGAGAGGACGATGGACCCCTGCTCGAGTCACCCGACCGAAACAGGTCCTTTAGAATCACTTGCGGCGTTCGCCGCACCAACCGAGAAGCTACAGCTAAAGAATCAGCAGAGCGAGAGTCCGCTGACACTGCAACAACATCCGAATCGATTTGCATATCGGAGTCCTTAATCGCGCATTGGTCTTTGGGGACCGTAGTCCCCCCGGGTTTAACAAAATCCAAGTCGTTATGCTTATCAGAAGTCCGTGATGATTTGCCATGGTCGTGAGTAGGTATACTCAAGCGAATGCTGCCCCCCCCAGAATACGAGGGGCGGCCGGTAGCCTGACGCAACGCCGGGGTGCGCGAGACTACCGGGAGGGATTCTCCGGATTTACCGGTACCCTCCTGGGGTAATAATTTTTTACAATCCGCCATCATAAGTTTTGGGCTCATTTCCGGGTGAGCTCCCCCGCCTTCTCAGCGCTTACCGGTTAACCCTACGCCGCAGCACGCTAGACTACGGTTTCGGGATGATTTTTTATAGAGGTTTCCTTCCTCGCAGCACATCACGTGTGATGTGCCCCCGTCCCGGCCGTAGTGCAATGGCCGGGTTACGGTATGATTTGTGCCTCGCGGCTTTTCGACTGATTGCACCGGTTTTCCAGTGGGCGATGGTGTCGTCACGTACCTACGCCTGGAGTGGCTGCTCTTAGTCTGGCCCCTCACCCTAAACCTCCCGGTATGAGTGACTCTGCCGGTATAGCCTCAGGGATCATTGGGACACGCAAGCCCCCCCACCACGACAAGGTGGCAGCCTCGGGGGGGAACCTAACCTTTTTTTTTTTTTTTTTTTTTTTTTTTTACATGGCGAAAATCCTCATGGATACCACACACCACGGGGGCAGCGTGTGGTTATGCCGGACTCCTACCGGCTAAAAACACCATGGTGCATTGCTCACGTCGCTCTGCGCCGAGAGCACGGGTACGCCATCGGCACTCTTCCGCGAATTCGGCAGCGACATGGCCTCATCAGGCCTCAGCTTTGGGGACGCCCAACTGCGTCCCTCCGCACCGCACTGCTGCACTACAGCACGGCGCCTTCTCCCTTCAAGGACTTAGCTGGGAACAGGCTCCCCCGAGCCTGCCCCAGCGACTCTATTAGGGAGGGTGAACTCCCAGTTCGGCTCTTCGGCGGCGGCGCCCTGGTCGTCGGCGGCGCATCGCGAGATCGGTCGTCGCCTCCCGATCCCGCTCGTCTGCCTCCTTCCGAGCAAGCACTGACTCGCAATAGGCGAGGGTAGCGCTCCACGACTCCTCGCTGTCCACCATAGATTTGACCACGGCGGGCAACGAGAGGTCGGAGCCAACTACAGCGCAGAGCTGAATGCGCTCTGTCGCCCAGGCGGGGCACACTTCCAACATATGTTGGGCCGTTTCCTCCGGACATCCGTCACAATGGAGGCACCTGGCGGTCGGCTCTCGCCCGGCAATGTGGTGCAGGTACCTCCCGAAGCAGCCATGCCCCGAGAGGACCTGCGACAACCTGTATGTTAGTGTGCCGTGACGTCTGCCTATCCATTTTTGGAGAACTGGACGGATGGCCTCGATGGTCCGTCGGCCGGCGCTAGGGTGCCCCAGCCTGGACTCCCACACTTCTTCAGCTTCTCGTCGCAAACTTGCTCTTGCCTCCCCGATCTCCTGGGGTGCTGGTGCGTGCCCTTGGGACCGTACCTCCTCGCGCCACGCATGAAGCTGGGCAAGGATCCCGGCCTCAAGGTCCCAGGGCATGAAACCCGCCAAAACACACGCTGCTTCATCGGAGATTGTGCGGTATCCCCGAATGGCCCTGACCGCCAATGCCCTCTGCGGTTTGCGCAAAAGCGCGATGCTCTGGCGATTCAGGGCATCGGCCCAAACAGGAGCCCCGTAGAGAGCCATGGACCGCACAACTCCAGCATGAAGGCGCCTACAAGTGGCGCCTGGACCACCAACATTTGGCAGTAGCCGCCCCAGAGCAGCAGCTGTTTGAATGAGTCGTGGGGCCAACCTTTCAAAGTGGGCCCTAAAATCCCACTTGCTGTCTAAAGTGAGCCCCAGATACCTCATCTGGGACTCTACAACAATGCGTACTCCTCCAACTACAATGTGCGCATTGGCAGGCGGCGCGTTTCGGGGACCGTGGAAACATAAAGCCTCCGTCTTATTGAGCGCCACCTCCAGCCCCAGACGCCTAATTCTCGACACAACGTGGGCCGCTCCCGCCGTGGCGAGTATGGCGGCGTTGCGGAGAGTCTTGCTGCGCGCAGTTACCAGGGTGTCATCGGCGTAACATGTCACCTCAACACCCTGGAGATTGGCGCCACGCAGCACCCAATCGTATCCAATGTTCCACAAGAGTGGTCCTAAGACCGACCCCTGGGGAACACCGCATAGCACTTCCCGTGCATCTTGCGTCCCGTTTTGGCAGGGAAAGATCACGCTCCTGCCGGACAAGTACGACCCTATGACGCGGCACAGGTAGGAAGGCACCCCATGGAACCGGAGTGCCTCCCTGATGCAAGCCCAGGGGAGTGTGTTGAAAGCGTTGGCGATGTCAAGAGACACCGCCAGCACGACCTCACCCCGGGAGACCGCATCCTGTGCGAGGGTCCGAACTCTACCCACAGCGTCCACCGTGGATCTTCCCCTTCTGAAACCAAACTGGCAGTCCGCCAGGTTCGGCCCGACCTGCTCCAGATGCTCGATGATGCGCCCGGCCACCACTCTCTCGAAGAGCTTAGCCACATCGTCGAGTAGCACGATCGGGCGGTATCCGGAGGATGAGTCAGTCGGACGGCCCTCCTTCCGCAAGAGGACGAGCTTTCCCTCCTTCCATCTGTGGGGGATGATTCCTTGCTGTAAACAGGCGTAAAAGAGCGCCCGGAGTCGATCCCCCAGATCTTCCAGCGCCAGAGCTAGGGCGCGTCCCGGTACGCCGTCAGGGCCGGGAGCAGTGTTTTTAGCTCGCAGCTTTCTGACCGCCGCATTGAGCTCCTCCTCAGACACTGACGGCGCTGCGAACGATTCCGGCGACTGCACTGGAGGGTCGCGGGACATAACTGGTGGGGAAAATTCCCCGCGATGTGGAAACAGGTCTGCAACCACGTCCCGAAGCAGCTGGGGCGATAGGGTCTCTGTTACGGGGGGGGCCCAGGAGCGGAGCTTGCTCAACACTAGCTTGTATGGTCGCCCCCATGGATCCGCGTCCAGAGTACCCAAGAATTCACCCCAGGCAGCCTCTATCGCCCTCCCGATGGCCGACTGTAGTTCCATCTTTAGATCTCTATAGGAACCGTAGAGTAGAGATTCTCTATTGAGGTCCCTGCGTCGTCTTCGCTTGCACCTGGTGTACTGGCGTCTGGCCACAACACAATCTCGACGCAATTTCGCGATATCGGCCGACCACCAGTACACCTGGGGCTTCGGAGGCCGAGATCTAGCCCGGGACATTGACGCATCGCAAATCTGCTTCATTGTCTCCCGGAACCAGTCTGCTTCACTTTCCACTTCAACTGGACCTGGCGGCGCGGGTGACCAAGATCTTACGATCACCGCTTCCCGAAGAACTTCACGGTCGAGGCTCCGGAGTTGCCACCTGTGGCTGTTGTTGGACTGGGTCCGTTCGGGACCACCCGGGTTCGCAGGGAGGGAGGAGACGCTAAATCGTATGTAACGGTGGTCTGACAGCGTCTCCTCTACCTCCAGCACTCCCCAGTCCTGAACACGGCGTGCCACGGCAGGGCTTGCGAACGAGACGTCCACGATGGAGCCGCCCTGCATCCGCACGCACGTGTTTACCGAACCTCTATTTAGAACAACGAGCCCGGTCTCAAGCATCCACCGCTCGACCATGGAGCCGCGCAGATCCGTCGCGGGGGATCCCCACGCCACAGACTTCGCGTTGAGGTCCCCTGCAACGACAACCGGATGGGGATGACTCTGTCGCACTAGACCTGTGAGACGAGCCAGAAAGTCCCCGAAGTCACTCGTCGGACGATTAGGGGAGAAATACGTCGAAATGACGACGATTTCCCCCACCTTAGCCGCGACGTATCCCGAACCCTTTATTACGTTGTGAAGTGGCGAGGAGCCCGCAGCCGGCCTCGATATTATACAGGCCAGACCGTCGTTGTCTCCTGCCCATCCAGGAGACACACGATAGGGCTCAGCCACTATGGCTACGCCAATCCTCCACTGTGCCAGGCTCTGGAACATTAAGTCTTGAGCCCTGGCGCAGTGATTTAAATTTACCTGTAGGAATCGGAGAGGGGCCATTAATCTGTGACCATACTCTCCGATATCCCTCCGGTCACAGGAGCGGCTTTGGCCGCCTGATCCCTGGGCCCAGCTTTGTTGCCGGCTGCCCTTTTTCCTTTGCGCCCACTCCCGTGGGCCTTGCAGGCCCATCCACCGATCTTATGACCGGCGGGCCTGTTAGCGGCGGCACACACTACACAATGCGGTGCTCCGGTGCATTCCGCCGATTTGTGGCCAGCCTTTCCGCACCGGAAACACAGGGTGCTGCGATCGTCAGCGACAGTGCACTGCTCCTTTGCGTGCCCGCCCTCCAGGCATCTGAAGCAGCGCACCGGCTTCTTATCGAGCAGGCGGATGTGTGCAGATACCCACCCTACAAGTAAACGGCCGCCATCCACTACTTTTCGTGCAGCCGTGACGGGACAGTTGACAACCACTGTCCCTATGCCCGATCGATTTCTCCGGATTGTTCCGACTCTAACCGCCTCGACCGGGCATTCGCCGATGCGGGCGATCGCCGCAGCAACCTCCTCAGCCGTCACCGAGTCATCTAGCTCTGAGACCCGCAAGCCAGCAGACTTGACAGGCCTGTACACCGCGACATTCTCTGTGTCGAGAATCGAGCGCAGCTTCTCAGCGAGCGCATCCGCCTTGTCTCCACTTGTGGTGCCGGGTATTTTCAGTACCCGCGCACCAGACGCAGCGACCCTGAACTGCACGCCGTCGATTCCCAGCTCAGGCAGATTAAGCTGCTGCTTAGCCTGCGACAGGATATCTGCGTAGGAAAGGCCCTTCTCTTGGGCATTCGGCTGGAGGCGCAGCACCACCGCAGTAGATCGCGGCGCGCTCAGGTTGGGCTTTCGGTCTTTGCCCCGAGGCTTCGACGTCTTCTTCTGTGTTTGGCCAGCGGAGGCCACCCGCCTCGTGCCTTGGCCTCTCTTTCGACGACGGCGGCTCACAACCGTCCACTCCTCCCCATCGGCTGCAGGGACCGAAGGAGCACTCGGCTGTGATCGTATTTGAGGCGATTGCGTACTCGCCTTCGGAGGAGGGGGAGGTGGCTTCTTCGTCTTAGCCCGGCTCTTACTCTTCCTCTTTGTTGGAGGATTTTGAGGGACAGCTGTTGGTCCCTCTGGGATTTCCTTGGCCTGTGGTGGTTGTCTCTGCTGTTCGGAGACGCCGACCACCTCCGCAAATGTTGGCGACTCGACAGGACCCTCAGGTGGCTCTGCGCGCGCCCGATCCGCGGCAAGAGGAGGACGCACACGTTTTTCGGGCAACAGCCTGTCCTTAATGCCCTCAAAGCGGGCATTAATCATAAAACCGACCCGATCCATGATAGTCCGGGCCAGTTCCTCAACCTCCAGGCCGGTGCGTCCTTCCGCGGGTGGGGGCACTCTGACCTGTGCCTGGGCACGCTGCAGGTCGGCTCGCAGCTCTGCGACCTCTCCGCGCAGCTCGGCCAACTCCGCCTTGAGTCTCGCGTTCTCAGACGCAACTTTTGTCGTTTCCGCGGAGACTGTGCTACGACGCAGAACCTCGACCGCCTGTTTGATTGCCCGCACTTCGGTGTTTAACACCTTGCGGGTGGTGCCCTTGAGATTTGCTGACTTATGGGTCACCTCCGAGATGATCTCTGCCGTTTTCAGCAACCCGTCAAGAAGGACAGGCGCCGATGGCTCCCCTTCCAACACGGTCTCCGCTGGGGCACTCAAGCCTTGTGCCTGACGAGTTAGGTGGATCTTGCGAACCTCCTCCGCTAGCTCTCGCTCAGCCTGAAGCTGCATCTCCTGCCGCTCCAGGTCGAGAAGCTCCCGCTTTGCCTTCGCCAGGCCGACGTACTCCCCGGTGGTTGGGGGTCTTCCGCGCCCTCTAGAAGCGTCTGACTTTTTCGACCCACCAGACGCTGGCTCGTCGCTCCCGCTATGAGGAAGGGATCTGCAATCCTGGTCAGTGGGAAGCGGCGTGTCTACCCGCTTGAAGCGGCCACGCTCATCCCGCACTAGTGGAGGCACAGCACCACTCGACCGTAAGCGCCCCCGACTGCAGCGACCCGTCGACAACTTACGAGGAGTTGGCTGTTCCCCCTCTTCGTTCGACGTCGAATCCGACCCCGAACGTTTTCCTCCTCGGCGCTTTTCTGGTTTTTGGCGAGGCGTGCTCCAGAATTTGGAACGTCGCTTGCCAGCGCCGTCATCCGAGACACGGATATCGTGGAACTCAGGGCTACAGGCTCCTGAGGCACAACTCCGCATCTCTCCTTCGTCCATGAGTGAGTCTCGAGAGGACGATGGACCCCTGCTCGAGTCACCCGACCGAAACAGGTCCTTTAGAATCACTTGCGGCGTTCGCCGCACCAACCGAGAAGCTACAGCTAAAGAATCAGCAGAACGAGAGTCCGCTGACACTGCAACAACATCCGAATCGATTTGCATATCGGAGTCCTTAATCGCGCATTGGTCTTTGGGGACCGTAGTCCCCCCGGGTTTAACAAAATCCAAGTCATTATGCTTATCCGAAGTCCGTGATGATTTGCCATGGTCGAGAGTAGGAATACTCAGGCGAATGCTGCCCCCCCCAGAATACGAGGGGCGGCCGGTAGCCTGACGCAACGCCGGGGTGCGCGAGACTACCGGGAGGGATTCTCCGGATTTACCGGTACCCTCCTGGGGTAGTAATTTTTTACAGTCCGCCATCATAATTTTTGGGCTCATTTCCGGGTGAGCTCCCCCGCCTTCTCAGCGCTTACCGGTTAACCCTACGCCGCAGCACGCTAGACTACGGTTTCGGGGTGATTTTTTATAGAGGTTTCCATCCTCGCAGCACATCACGTGTGATGTGCCCCCGGTCCCGGCCGTAGTGCAATGGCTGGGTTACGGTATGATTTGTGCCTCGCGGCTTTTCGACTGATTGCACCGGTTTTCCAGTGGGCGATGGTGTCGTCACGTACCTACGCCTGGGGGGGGGGGAAACCTAACCTTTTTTTTTTTTTTTTTTTTTTTTTTTTTTTTTTTTTTTACATGGCGAAAATCCTCATGGATACCACACCCCGCGGGGGCAGCGTGTGGTTATGCCGGACTCCTACCGGCTAAAAACACCATGGTGCATTGCTCACGTCGCTCTGCGCCGAGAACACGGGTACGCCATCGGCACTCTTCCGCGAACTCGGCAGCGACATGGCCTCATCAGGCCTCAGCTTTGGGGACGCCCAACTGCGTCCCTCCGCACCGCACTGCTGCACTACAGCACGGCGCCTTCTCCCTTCAAGGACTTAGCTGGGAACAGGCTCCCCCGAGCCTGCCCCAGCGACTCTATCAGGGAGGGTGGTCTCCCAGACCTGCTCTTCGGCGGCGGCGCCCTGGTCGTCGGCGGCGCATCTCGAGATCGGTCGTCGCCTCCCGATCCCGCTCGTCTGCTTCCTTCCGGGCAAGCACTGATTCGCAAAAGGCGAAAGTAGCGCTCCACGACTCCTCGCTGTCCACCATAGATTTGACCACGGCGGGCAACGAGAGGTCGGAGCCAACTACAGCGCAGAGCTGAAGGCGCTCTGCCGCCCAGGCGGGGCACACTTCCAACATATGTTGGGCCGTTTCCTCCGGACATCCGTCACAATGGAGGCACCTGGCGGTCGGCTCTCGCCCGGCAATGTGGTGCAGGTACCTCCCGAAGCAGCCATGCCCCGAGAGGACCTGCGACAACCTGTATGTTAGTGTGCCGTGACGTCTGCCTATCCATTTTTGGAGAACTGGACGGATGGCCTCGATGGTCCGTCGGCCGGCGCTAGGGTGCCCCAGCCTGGACTCCCACACTTCTTCAGCTTCTTCTAGCAGCCTCTTTCTTCTTTCCCCGATTTCCTGGGGTGGTGGTGCGTGCCCTTGGGACCGTGCCTCCTCGCGCCACGCATGAAGCTTGGCAAGGATCCCGGCCTCTAGGTCCCAGGGCATGAAACCCGCCAAAACACACGCCGCTTCGTCGGAGATTGTGCGGTATCCCCGGATGGCCCTGACCGCCAATGCCCTCTGCGGTTTGCGCAAAAGCGCGACACTCCGGCGATTCAGGGCATCGGCCCAAACAGGAGCCCCGTAGAGAGCCATGGACCGCACAACTCCAGCATGAAGGCGCCTACAAGTGGCGCCTGGGCCACCGACATTTGGCAGCAACCGCCCCAGAGCAGCAGCTGTTCGAATGAGCCGTGGGGCCAGTCTTTCGAAGTGGGCCTTGAATTCCCACTTACTGTCTAGAGTGAGTCCCAGATACCTCATCTGGGACTCTACGACGATGCGTACTCCTCCAACCACGATGTGCAGGTTGGCAGGTGGCGCGTTTCGGGACCCGTGAAAGCATAATGCCTCCGACTTATTAAGCGCTACCTCCAGTCCCAGACGCCTTATTCTCGACACAACGTGGGCCGCTCCCGCCGTGGCGAGTATGGCGGCGTTGCGGAGAGTCTTGCTGCGCGCAGTTACCAGGGTGTCATCGGCGTAACATGTCACCTCAACACCCTGGAGATTGGCACCGCGCAGCACCCAGTCATATCCGATATTCCACAAGAGTGGTCCTAGGACCGACCCCTGTGGAACACCGCATAGCACTTCTCGTGCATCTTGCGTCCCGTTTTGGCAGGGGAAGATCACCCTCCTGCCGGACAGATACGACCCTATGACGCGGCACAGGTAGGAAGGCACCCCATGGAACCGGAGTGCCTCCCTGATGCAAGCCCAGGGGAGTGTGTTGAAAGCGTTGGCGATGTCAAGAGACACCGCCAAAACGACCTCACCCCGGGAGACCGCATCCTGTGCCAGGGTCCGGACTCTGCCTACAGCATCTACCGTCGATCTTCCTCTCCTGAACCCAAACTGACAATCTGCCAGGTTCGGCCCGACCTGCTCCAGATGCTCGACGATGCGCCCGGCCACCACTCTCTCGAAGAGCTTAGCCACATCGTCGAGCAGCACGATGGGACGGTATCCAGAAGATGAGTCAAGCGGCCGGCCCTCCTTACGTAAGAGGACCAGTTTACCCTCCTTCCATCTCTGGGGGATGACTCCTTGTTGCAAACAGGCGGAAAAGAGCGCCCGGAGTCGCTCCCCCAGATCTTCAAGCGCCAGAGCAAGGGCGCGTCCCGGTACGCCGTCAGGGCCGGGAGCAGTGTTTTTAGCTCGCAGCTTTCGGACCGCCGCATTGAGCTCCTCCTCAGACACTGACGGCGCTGCGAATGATTCCGGCGATTGCACTGGAGGGTCGCGGGACATGACAGGTGGGGAGAATTCCCCGCGATGTGGGAACAAAGATGACACCACGTCCCGAAGCAGCTGGGGCGATAGGGTCTCTGTGACGGGGGGGGCCCAGGAGCGGAGCTTGCTCAACACTAGCTTGTATGGTCGCCCCCATGGATCCGCGTCCAGAGTTCCCAGGAATTCACCCCAGGCAGCCTCAATCGCTCTCCCGATGGCCGTCTGTAATTCCATCTTTCTGTCTCTATATGAGCCATAGAGCAGAGCTTCTCTATTGAGATCCCTACGCCTTCTTCGCCTGCACCTCATGTACTGGCGTCTGGCCACGACACAGTCTCTGCGCAACTGCGCGATATCGGCCGTCCACCAGTACACCTGGGGCTTTGGAGGCCGATTCCTAGCCCGGAACATTGATGCGTCGCACACCTGCCGCATTGTCTCCCGGAACCAGTCCGCCTCACGTTGCACTACCAAAGGGCCAGGAGGAGCGGGTGACCAAGATCTTACGATCACCGCTTCCCGTAGAATATCACGGTCGAGGCTCCGGAGTTGCCACCTGTGACTGCTGTTCGATAGGGTCCGCTCGGGACCAACCGGGTTCGCAGGGAGGGAGGAGACGCTAAATCGTATGTAACGGTGGTCTGAAAGCGTCTCCTCTACCTCCAACACTCCCCAATCCTGGACACGGCGCGCCACGGCAGGGCTTGCGAACGAGACGTCCACGATGGAGCCGCCCTGCATCCGCACGCACGTGTTGACGGAACCCGTATTCAAAACAACGAGCCCGGTCTCAAGCATCCAGCGCTCGACCATCGCGCCGCGCAGATCCGTCGCAGGGGATCCCCACGCCACAGACTTCGCGTTCAGGTCCCCTGCAACGACAACCGGATGAGGATGGCTCTGCCGTACGAGACTCGTGAGCCGAGCTAGGAAATCCGCGAACTCACTTGCCGGACGATTTGGAGAGAAATACGCTGAGATGACGACGAGATCTCCCACCTGTGCTGCGACGCATCCCGGACCCTTCACTATGTTTTGAAGTGGCGGGGATCCCGCGGCTGGCCTTGAAACTATACAGGCCAACCCTTCGTTATCTCCTACACAACCAGGAGACACGCGATAAGGCTCCGCTATTATCGCTACGCCAATCCTCCACTGCGCCAGACTCTGGAACATTAGGTCCTGAGCCCGGGCGCAGTGATTTAAATTTACCTGTAGGAATCGGAGAGGGGCCATTAATCTGTGACCATACTCTCCGATATCCTTCCGGTCACAGGAGCGGCTTTGGCCGCCTGTTCCCGGGGCCCAGCTTTATTGCCGGCTGCCCTTTTTCCTTTGCGCCCACTCCCGTGGGCCTTGCAGGCCCATCCACCGATCTTATGACCGGCGGGCCTGTTAGCGGTGGCACACACCACACAATGCGGTGCTCCGGTGCATTCCGCCGATTTGTGGCCAGCCTTTCCGCACCGGAAACACAGGGTGCTGCGATCGTCAGCGACAGTGCACTGCTCCTTTGCGTGCCCGGCCTCCAGGCATCTGAAGCAGCGCACCGGCTTCTTATCGAGCAGGCGGATGTGTGCAGATACCCACCCTACAAGTAAACGGCCGCCATCCACGACTTTTCGTGCAGCCGTGACGGGACAGTTGACAACCACTGTCCCTATGCCCGCCCGATTCCTCCGGATTGTGCCGACTCTGACCGCATCGACTTGGCATTCGCCGATGCGAGCGATCGCTACAGCAACCTCCTCAGCTGTTACAGAGTCATCAAGTTCTGAGACCCGCAAGCCAGCAGACTTGACGGGCCTGGACACAGCGACGTTCTCCGGGTCAAGGATCGAGCGCAGCTTTTCAGCCAGCGCATCCGCCTTGCCTCCACTTGTGGTGCCGGGTATTTTCAGTACCCGCGCACCAGACGCAGCGACCCTGAACTGCACGCCGTCGATTCCCAGTTCAGGCAAATTAAGCTGCTGCTTAGCCTGCGACAGGATATCTGCGTAGGAAAGGCCCTTCTCTTGGGCATTCGGCTGGAGGCGCAGCACCACCGCAGTAGATCGCGGCGCGCTCAGGTTGGGCTTTCGGTCTTTGCCCCGAGGCTTCGACGTCTTTTTCTGTGTTTGGCCAGCGGAGGCCACCCGCCTCGCGCCTTGGCCTCTCTTACGACGACGGCGGCTCACAACCGTCCACTCTTCCCCATCGGCTGCAGGCACCGGAGGAGCACTCGGCTGTGATCCGGTTTGGGGCAATTGCTTACCCCTCTTAGGAGGAGGAGGCGGTGGCTTCTTAGCCTTGCCCCGACTCTTACTCTTCTTCTTTTCTGATGGAGGCTTTTGATTGACAGCTGTAGGTCCCTCTGGAATGTCCTTGGCGTGTGGTCTCTTGCTCTGTTGTTCTGAGACGCAGACCACCTCCGCAAATGTCGGCGACTCGAGAGGTCCCACAGGTGGCTCTGTGCGCGCCCGATCCGCGGCAAGAGGAGGACGCACACGTTTTTCGGGCAGCAGCCTGTCCTTAATGCCCTCAAAGCGGGCATTAATCATAAAACCGACCCGATCCATGATAGTCCGGGCCAGTTCCTCAACCTCAAGGCCGGTGCGTCCTTCCGCGGGTGGGGGCACTCTGACCTGTGCCTGGGCACGCTGCAGGTCGGCTCGCAGCTCTGCCACCTCACCACGCAGCTCAGCCAGCTCCGTCTTTAGTCTCGCGTTCTCTGAAGCGACTTTGGTCGTCTCCGCGGAGACTGTGCTTCGACGCAGGATCTCGACAGCTTGTTTTATTGCCCGCACTTCAGTGTTTAACACCTTGCGGGTGGTGCCCTTGAGATTTGCCGACTTATGGGTCACCTCCGTGATCACTTCGGCCGTTTTCAGCAACCCGTCAAGAAGGACAGGCGCCGATGGCTCCCCTTCGAGCACGATCTCCGCTGGGGCGTTAAGGCCTTGTGCCTGACGGGTCTGGTGGATCTTGCGGATCTCCTCCGCAAGCTCACGTTCCGCCTGAAGCTGCATCTCCTGCCGCTCCAGGTCGAGAAGCTCCCGCTTTGCCTTCGCCAGGCCGACGTACTCCCCGGTGGTTGGGGGTCTTCCGCGCCCTCTAGAAACGTCTGACTTTTTCGACCCACCAGACGCTGGCTCGTCGCTCCCGCTATGAGGTAGGGATCTGCAATCCTGGTCAGTGGGGAGCGGCGTGTCTACCCGCTTGAAGCGGCCACGCTCATCCCGCACTAGTGGAGGCACAGCACCACTCGACCGTAAGCGCCCCCGACTGCAGCGACCCGTCGACAACTTACGAGGAGTTGGCTGTTCCCCCTCTTCGTTCGACGTCGAATCCGACCCCGAACGTTTTCCTCCTCGGCGCTTTTCTGGTTTTTGGCGAGGCGTGCTCCAGAATTTGGAACGCCGCTTGCCAGCGCCGTCATCCGAGACACGGATATCGTGGAACTCAGGGCTACAGGCTCCTGAGGCACAACTCCGCATCTCTCCTTCATCCACGAGTGAGTCTCGAGAGGACGATGGACCCCTGCTCGAGTCACCCGACCGAAACAGGTCCTTTAGAATCACTTGCGGCGTTCGCCGCACCAACCGAGAAGCTACAGCTAAAGAATCAGCAGAACGAGAGTCCGCTGACACTGCAACAACATCCGAATCGATTTGCATATCGGAGTCCTTAATCGCGCATTGGTCTTTGGGGACCGTAGTCCCCCCGGGTTTAACAAAATCCAAGTCATTATGCTTATCCGAAGTCCGTGATGATTTGCCATGGTCGAGAGTAGGAATACTCAGGCGAATGCTGCCCCCCCCAGAATACGAGGGGCGGCCGGTAGCCTGACGCAACGCCGGGGTGCGCGAGACTACCGGGAGGGATTCTCCGGATTTACCGGTACCCTCCTGGGGTAGTAATTTTTTACAGTCCGCCATCATAAGTTTTGGGCTCATTTCCGGGTGAGCTCCCCCGCCTTCTCAGCGCTTACCGGTTAACCCTACGCCACAGCACGCTAGACTACGGTTTCGGGGTGATTTTTTATAGAGGTTTCCTTCCTCGCAGCACATCACGTGTGATGTGCCCCCGGTCCCGGCCGTAGTGCAATGGCCGGGTTACGGTATGATTTGTGCCTCGCGGCTTTTCGACTGATTGCACCGGTTTTCCGGTGGGCGATGGTGTCGTCACGTACCTACGCCTGGGGGAAAACCTAACCTTTTTTTTTTTTTTTTTTTTTTTTACATGGCGAAAATCCTCATGGATACCACACACCGCGGGGGCAGCGTGTGGTTATGCCGGACTCCTACCGGCTAAAAACACCATGGTGCATTGCTCACGTCGCTCTGCGCCGAGAACACGGGTACGCCATCGGCACTCTTCCGCGAACTCGGCAGCGACATGGCCTCCTCAGGCCTCAGCTTAGGGGGACGTCCAATACTGCGTCCCTCCGCACCGTACTGCTGCACTACAGCACGGCGCCTTCTCCCTTCAAGGACTTAGCTGGGAACAGGCTCCCACGAGCCTGCCCCAGCGACTCTATCAGGGAGGGTGAACTCCCAGTTCGGCTCTTCGGTGACGGCGCCCTGGTCGTCGGCGGCGCATCGCGAGATCGGTCGTCGCCTCCCGATCCCGCTCGTCTGCCTCCTTCCGAGCAAGCACTGACTCGCAATAGGCGAGGGTAGCGCTCCACGACTCCTCGCTGTCCACCATAGATTTGACCACGGCGGGCAACGAGAGGTCGGAGCCAACGACTGCGCAGAGCTGAAGGCGCTCTGTCGCCCAGGCGGGACACACTTCCAGCATATGTTGTGCCGTTTCCTCGGGACATCCGTCGCAATGGAGGCACCTGGCGGTCGGCTCTCTTCCGGCTATGTGATGCAGGTACCTCCCGAAGCAGCCATGCCCCGAGAGGACCTGCGACAACCTGTAAGTGAGTGTGCCGTGGCGTCTGCCTATCCATTTGTGGAGAACTGGACGGATGGCCTCGATGGTCCGTCGGCCGGCGCTAGGATGCCCCAGCCTGGACTCCCACATTTCTTCAGCTTCTTCTCGCAGCCTCTTTCTTCTTTCCCCGATTTCCTGGGGTGGTGGTGCGTGCCCTTGGGACCGTGCCTCCTCGCGCCACGCATGAAGCTTGGCAAGGATACCGGCCTCTAGGTCCCAGGGCATGAAACCAGCCAAAACACACGCCGCTTCGTCGGAGATTGTGCGGTATCCCCGGATGGCCCTGACCGCCAATGCCCTCTGCGGTTTGCGCAGAAGCGCGACACTCCGGCGATTCAGGGCATCGGCCCAAACAGGAGCCCCGTAAAGAGCCATGGACCGCACAACTCCAGCATGAAGGCGCCTACAAGTGGCGCCTGGGCCACCGACATTTGGCAGCAACCGCCCCAGAGCAGCAGCTGATCGAATGAGCCGTGGGGCCAACCTTTCAAAGTGGGCCCTAAAATCCCACTTGCTGTCTAGAGTGAGCCCCAGATACCTCATCTGGGACTCTACGACAATTCGGACTCCTCCAACGACGATGTGCAAGTTGGCAGGCGGCGCGTTTCGGGGCCCGTGAAAGCATAGCGCCTCCGACTTATTGAGCGCCACCTCCAGCCCCAGACGCCTTATTCTCGACACAACGTGGGCCGCTCCCGCCGTGGCGAGTATGGCGGCGTTGCGGAGAGTCTTGCTGCGCGCAGTTACCAGGGTGTCATCGGCGTAGCATGTCACCTCAACACCCTGGAGATTGGCGCCGCGCAGCACCCAGTCATATCCGATATTCCACAAGAGTGGTCCTAGGACCGACCCCTGTGGAACACCGCATAGCACTTCTCGTGCATCTTGCGTCCCGTTTTGGCAGGGAAAGATAACACTCCTGCCGGACAAGTACGACCCCATGACGCGGCACAGGTAGGAAGGCACCCCATGGAACCGGAGTGCCTCCCTGATGCAAGCCCAGGGGAGTGTGTTGAAAGCGTTGGCGATGTCAAGAGACACCGCCAGAACTACCTCACCCCGGGAGACCGCATCCTGTGCCAGGGTCCGCACCCTGCCTACAGCATCCACCGTCGATCTTCCTCTCCTGAATCCAAACTGACAGTCCGCCAGGTTCGGCCCGACCTGCTCCAGATGCTCGACGATACGCCCGGCCACCACTCTCTCGAAGAGCTTGGCCACATCGTCGAGTAGCACGATCGGGCGGTATCCGGAGGCTGAGTCAAGCGGCCGGCCCTCCTTCCGCAAGAGGACGAGTTTTCCCTCCTTCCATTGGTGGGGGATGACTCCTTGCTGTAAACAGGCGGAAAAGAGCGCCCGGAGTCGATCCCCCAGATCTTCCAGAGCCAGAGCTAGGGCGCGTCCCGGTACGCCGTCAGGGCCGGGAGCAGTGTTTTTAGCTCGCAGCTTTCGGACCGCCGCATTGAGCTCCTCCTCAGACACTGACGGCGCTGCGAACGATTCCGGCGACTGCGGCGACTGGTCGCGGGACATAGCTGGTGGGGAAAATTCCCCGCGATGTGGAAACAGGTCTGCAACCACGTCGCGAAGCAGCTGGGGCGATAGGGTCTCTGTTACGGGGGGGGCCCAGGAGCGGAGCTTGCTCAACACTAACTTGTATGGTCGCCCCCATGGATCCGCGTCCAGAGTACCCAAGAATTCACCCCAGGCAGCCTCTATCGCCCTCCCGATGGCCGTCTGTAGTTCCATCTTGAGGTCTCTATAGGAACCGTAGAGTAGAGATTCTCTATTGAGGTCCCTACGTCGTTTTCGCCTGCACCGTGTGTACTGGCGCCTGGCTACGACACAGTCTCTGCGCAACTGCGCGATATCGGCCGACCACCAGTACACCTGGGGCTTCGGAGGCCGAGATCTAGCCCGGGACATTGACGCATCGCAAATCTGCTTCATTGTCTCCCGGAACCAGTCTGCTTCACTTTCCACTTCAACTGGACCTGGCGGCGCGGGTGACCAAGATCTTACGATCACCGCTTCACGAAGAACCTCACGATTGAGGCTTTTGAGTTGCCACCTATGGCTGTTGTTGGATAGGGTCCGCTCGGGACCACCCGGGTTCACAGGGAGGGAGGAGACGCTAAATCGTATGTAACGGTGATCTGACAGCGTCTCCTCTACCTCCAACACTCCCCAATCCTGGACACGGCGCGCCAGGGCAGGACTAGCGAACGAGACGTCCACGATAGAGCCGCCCTGCATCCGCACGCACGTGTTGACCGAACCCCTATTCAAAACAACGAGCCCGGTCTCCAGCATCCACCGCTCAACCATCGAGCCGCGCAGATCTGTCGCGGGGGATCCCCACGCCACAGACTTTGCATTGAGGTCCCCCGCAACAACAACAGGAAGAGGATGACTCTGCCGTACAAGGCCTGTCAGCCGAGCCAAAAATTCCCCGAAATCACTCACCGGTCGATTTGGGGAGAAATACGCCGAAACGACGACGATGTCCCCCACCTGGGCCGCGACGTAACCTGAACCCCTAACTAATTTTTGAATTGGTGAGGAACCCGCGGCCGGCCTCGAAATTATACAGGCCAAACCGTCCTTATCACCTGCCCATCCAGGAGACACGCGATATGGCTCAGCCACTATGGCTACGCCAATCCTCCACTGCGCCAGACTCTGGAACATTAGGTCCTGAGCCCTGGCGCAGTGATTTAAATTTATCTGCAGGAACCGGAGAGGGGCCATTAATCTGTGACCATACTCTCTGATAACCCTCCGGTCACAGGAGCGGCTTTGGCCGCCTGATCTCTGGGCCCAGCTTTATTGCCGGCTGCCCTTTTACCTTTGCGCCCATTATTGTGGGCCTTGCAGGCCCATCCACCGATCTTGTGACCGGCGGGCCTCTTAGCTGCGGCACACACCACACAATGCGGTGATCCGGTGCATTCCGCTGATTTGTGTCCAGCCTTTCCGCACCGGAAACACAGGGTGCTGCGATCGTCAGCTACAGTGCACTGCTCCTTTGCGTGCCCGGCCTCCAGGCATCTGAAGCAGCGCACCGGCTTCTTGTCTAGCAGGCGGATGTGTGCAGACACCCACCCTACGAGCAAACGGCCGCCATCGACAACTTTTCTTGCAGCCGTGACAGGGCAGTTGACCACCACTGTCCCTATGCCCGATCGATTCCTCCGGATTGTGCCGACTCTAACCGCCTCGACCGGGCATTCGCCGATGCGGGCGATCGCTGCAGCAACCTCCTCCGCCGTCACCGAGTCATCCAGTTCTGAGACCCGCAAGCCAGCAGACTTGACGGGCCTGGACACTGCGACATTCTCAGGGTCGAGAATGGAGCGCAACTTTTCGGCAAGCGCATCCGCCTTGTCTCCACTTGTGGTGCCGGGTATTTTCAGTACCCGCGCACCAGACGCAGCGACCCTGAACTGCACGCCCTCGATTCCCAGCTCAGGTAGATTAAGCTGCTGCTTAGCCTGCGACAGGATGTCTGCGTAGGAAAGGCCCTTCTCGTGGGCATTCGGCTGAAGGCGCAGCACCACCGCAGTCGATCGCGGCGCGCTGAGGTTGGGCTTTCGGTCTGAGCCCCGAGGCTTCGACGTCTTCTTCTGTGTTTGGCCAGCGGAGGCCACCCGCCTCACGCCTTGGCCTCTCTTACGACGACGGCGGCTCACAACCGTCCACTCTTCCCCATCGGCTGCAGGGACCGGAGGAGCACTCGGCTGTGATCCTGTTTGGGGCGATTGCGTACTCGCCTTCGGAGGAGGGGGAGGTGGCTTCTTCGTCTTAGCCCGGCTCTTACTCTTCCTCTTTGTTGGAGGCTTTTGAGGGACAGATGTTGGTCCCTCTGGGGTTTCCTTGGCCTGTCGTGGCTGTCTCTGCTGTTCGGAAACGCCGACCGCCTCCGCAAATGTTGGCGACTCGCGAGGACCCTCAGGTGGCTCTGCGCGCGCCCGATCCGCGGCAAGTGAAGGACGCACGCGTTTTTCGGGCAGCAGCCTGTCCTTTATGCCCTCGAAGCGGGCATTTATCATAAAACCGACCCGATCCATGATGGACCGGGCCAGTTCCTCCACCTCGAGGCCGGTGTGTCTTTCCGCCGGTGGGGGCACTCTGACCTGTGCCTGGGCACGCTGCAGGTCGGCTCGCAGCTCTGCGACCTCTCCGCGCAGCTCGGCCAACTCCGCCTTGAGTCGGGCGTTCTCAGACGCAACTTTTGTCGTTTCCGCGGAGACTGTGCTACGACGCAGAACCTCGACCGCCTGTTTGATTGCCCGCACTTCGGTGTTTAACACCTTGCGGGTGGTGCCCTTAAGATTGGCTGACTTATGGGTCACCTCCGAGATGATCTCTGCCGTTTTTAGCAACCCATCAAGAAGGACAGGCGCCGATGGCTCCCCTTCCAACACGGTCTCCGCTGGGGCACTCAAGCCTTGTGCCTGACGAGTTAGGTGGATCTTGCGAACCTCCTCCGCTAGCTCTCGCTCAGCCTGAAGCTGCATCTCCTGCCGCTCCAGGTCGAGAAGCTCCCGCTTTGCCTTCGCAAGACCGACGTACTCCCCGGTGGTTGGGGGTCTTCCGCGACCTCTAGAAGCATCTGAATTCTTCGACCCACCAGACGCTGGCTCGTCACTTCCGCTATGAGGGAGAGATCTGCAAACCTGGTCAGTGGGAAGCGGCGTGTCTACCCGCTTGAAGCGGCCACGCTCATCCCGCACTAGTGGAGGTACAGCACCACCGGACCGTAAGCGTCCCCGACTGCAGCGGCCCGTCGACAACTTACGAGGAGTTGGTTGTTCTCCCTCTTCGTTCGACGTCGAATCCGACCCCGAACGTTTTCCTCCTCGGCGCTTTTCCGGTTTTTGGCGAGGCGTGCTCCAGAATTTGGAACGCCGCTTGCCAGCGCCGTCATCCGAGACACGGATATCGTGGAACTCAGGGCTACAGGCTCCTGAGGCACAACTCCGCATCTCTCCTTCATCCATGAGTGAGTCTCGAGAGGACGATGGACCCCTACTCGAGTCACCCGACCGAAACAGGTCCTTTAGAACCACTTGCGGCGTTCGCCGCATCAATCGAGACCCTAAAGCTACAGAATCAGCAGAGCGAGAGTCCGCTGACACTGCAACAACATCCGAATCGATGTGCATATCGGAGTCCTTTATCGCGCAATGGTCTTTGGGGACCGTGGTCCCCCCAGGTTTAACAAAATCCATGTCGTTATGCTTATTCAAAGTCCTTGAAGATTTGCCGTGGTCGAGAGTAGGAATACTCAGGCGAATGCTGCCCCCCCCAGAATACGAGGGGCGGCCGGTAGCCTGACGCAACGCCGGGGTGCGCGAGACTACCGGGAGGGATTCTCCGGATTTACCGGTACCCTCCTGGGGTAATGATTCTTTACAATCCGCCATCATAAGTTTTTGGCTCATTTCCGGGTGAGCTCCCCCGCCTTCTCAGCGCTTACCGGTTTACCCTACTCCGCAGCACGCTAGACTACGGTTTCGGGGTGATTTTTTATAGAGGTTTCCTTCCTCGCAGCACATCACGTGTGATATGCCCCCGGTCCCCGCCGTAGTGCAATGGCCGGGTTACGGTATGATTTGTGCCTCGCGGCTTTTCGACTGATTGCACCGGTTTTCCAGTGGGCGATGGTGTCGTCACGTACCTACGCCTGGAGTGGCTGCTCTTAGTCTGGCCCCTCACCCTAAACCTCCCGGTATGAGTGACTCTGCCGGTATAGCCTCAGGGATCATTGGGACACGCAAGCCCCCCCACCACGACAAGGTGGCAGCCTCGGGGGGGGGGGAAAACCTAACCTAACCTAACCTAACCTAACCTAACCTAACCTAACCTAACCTAACCTAACCTAACCTAACCTAACCTAACCTAACCTAACCTAACCTTTTTTTTTTTTTTTTTTTTTACATGGCGAAAATCCTCATGGATACCACACACCGCGGGGGCAGCGTGTGGTTATGCCGGACTCCTACCGGCTAAAAACACCATGGTGCATTGCTCACGTCGCTCTACGCCGAGAACACGGGTACGCCATCGGCACTCTTCCGCGAACTCGGCAGCGACATGGCCTCATCAGGCCTCAGCTTTGGGGACGCCCAACTGCGTCCCTCCGCACCGCACTGCTGCACTACAGCACGGCGCCTTCTCCCTTCAAGGACTTAGCTGGGAACAGGCTCCCCCGAGCCTGCCCCAGCGACTCTATCAGGGAGGGTGAACTCCCAGTTCGGCTCTGCGGCGGCGGCGCCCTGGTCGTCGGCGGCGCATTGCAAGATCGGTCGTCGCCTCCCGATCCCGCTCGTCTGCCTCCTTCCGGGCAAGCACTGACTCGCAAAAGGCGAGGCTAGCGCTCCACGACTCCTCGCTGTCCACCATAGATTTGACCACGGCGGGCAACGAGAGGTCGGAGCCAACTACAGCGCAGAGCTGAAGGCGCTCTGTCGCCCAGGCGGGGCACACTTCCAACATATGTTGGGCCGTTTCCTCCGGACACCCGTCACAATGGAGGCACCTGGCTGTCGGCTCTCTCCCGGCAATGTGGTGCAGGTACCTCCCGAAGCAGCCATGCCCCGAGAGGACCTGCGACAACCTGTATGTGATTGTGCCGTGGCGTCTGCTTATCCATTTGTGGAGAACTGGACGGATGGCCTCGATGGTCCTTCGGCCAGCGTTAGGGTGCCCCAACCTGGACTCCCACACTTCTTCAGCTTCTCGTTGCAAACTTGCTCTTGCCTCCCCGATCTCCTGGGGAGCTGGTGCGTGCCCTTGGGACCGTACCCCCTCGCGCCACGCATGAAGCTTGGCAAGGATCCCGGCCTCTAGGTCCCAGGGCATGAAACCCGCCAAAACACACGCCGCTTCGTCGGAGATTGTGCGGTATCCCCGGATGGCCCTGACCGCCAATGCCCTCTGCGGTTTGCGCAAAAGCGCGACACTCCGGCGATTCAGGGCATCGGCCCAAACAGGAGCCCCGTAGAGAGCCATGGACCGCACAACTCCAGCATGAAGGCGCCTACAAGTGGCGCCTGGGCCACCGACATTTGGCAGCAACCGCCCCAGAGCAGCAGCTGTTCGAATGAGCCGTGGGGCCAACCTTTCAAAGTGGGCCCTAAAATCCCACTTGCTGTCTAGAGTGAGCCCCAGATACCTCATCTGGGACTCTACGACGATGCGTACTCCTCCAACCACGATGTGCAGGTTGGCAGGCGGCGCGTTTCGGGGCCCGTGAAAGCATAATGCCTCCGACTTATTAAGCGCCACCTCCAGTCCCAGACGCCTTATTCTCGACACAACGTGGGCCGCTCCCGCCGTGGCGAGTATGGCGGCGTTGCGGAGAGTCTTGCTGCGCGCAGTTACCAGGGTGTCATCGGCGTAACATGTCACCTCAACACCCTGGAGATTGGCACCGCGCAGCACCCAGTCATATCCGATATTCCACAAGAGTGGTCCTAGGACCGACCCCTGTGGAACACCGCATAGCACTTCTCGTGCATCTTGCGTCCCGTTTTGGCAGGGGAAGATCACCCTCCTGCCGGACAGATACGACCCTATGACGCGGCACAGGTAGGAAGGCACCCCATGGAACCGGAGTGCCTCCCTGATGCAAGCCCAGGGGAGTGTGTTGAAAGCGTTGGCGATGTCAAGAGACACCGCCAAAACGACCTCACCCCGGGAGACCGCATCCTGTGCCAGGGTCCGGACTCTGCCTACAGCATCCACCGTCGATCTTCCTCTCCTGAACCCAAACTGACAATCTGCCAGGTTCGGCCCGACCTGCTCCAGATGCTCGACGATGCGCCCGGCCACCACTCTCTCGAAGAGCTTGGCCACATCGTCGAGTAGCACGATCGGGCGGTATCCGGAGGATGAGTCAGTCGGGCGGCCCTCCTTCCGCAAGAGGACGAGCTTTCCCTCCTTCCATGGGTGGGGGATGACTCCTTGCTGTAAACAGGCGGAAAAGAGCGCCCGGAGTCGATCCCCCAGATCTTCCAGCGCCAGAGCTAGGGCGCGTCCCGGTACGCCGTCAGGGCCGGGAGCAGTGTTCTTAGCTCGCAGCTTTTTGACCGCCGCATTGAGCTCCTCCTCAGACACTGACGGCGCTGCGAACGATTCCGGCGACTGCACAGGAGGGTCGCGGGACATGACAGGTGGGGAGAAATCCCCGCGATGTGGGAACAGGGATGACACGACGTCCCGAAGCAGCTGGGGCGATAGGGTCTCTGTAACGGGGGGGGCCCAGGAGCGGAGCTTGCTCAACACTAACTTGTATGGTCGCCCCCATGGATCCGCGTCCAGAGTACCCAAGAATTCACCCCAGGCAGCCTCTATCGCTCTCCCGATTGCCGTCTGCAGTTCGGTTTTTATATCTCTATAGGAGTCATAGAGGAGCGCTTCCCTATCGAGGTCTCTGCGTCGTCTTCGCTTGCACCTGGTGTACTGGCGCCTAGCCACGACACAGTCTCTGCGCAACTGCGCGATATCCGCCGACCACCAGTACACCTGGGGCTTCGGGGGCCGATTCCTAGCCCGGAACATAGACGCATTGCACACTTGCCTCATCGTCTCCCGGAACCAGTCAGCTTCATGTTCCACTTCCACCGGGCCTGGAGGCGCGGGTGACCACGATCTTACGATCACCGCTTCTCGTAGAACCTCACGATTGAGGCTTTTGAGTTGCCACCTATGGCTGTTGTTGAATAGGGTCCGCTCGGGACCACCCGGGTTGACAGGGAGGGAGGAGACGCTAAATTGTATGTAACGATGGTCAGAAAGCGTCTCCTCTACCTCCAACACTCCCCAATCCTGGACACGGCGCGCCACGGCAGGGCTTGCGAACGTGACGTCGACTATGGAACCGCCCTGCATCCGCACACACGTGTCTACCGAACCCCTATTCAGAACAACGAGCCCGGTCTCAAGCATCCAGCGCTCAACCATGGAGCCTCGCAGATCCGTCGCAGGGGATCCCCACGCCACAGACTTCGCGTTGAGGTCCCCCGCAACGACAACGGGATGAGGATGGCTCTGCCGTACTAGACCCGTGAGCCGAGCCAGGAAATCCCCGAACTCACTCGCCGGACGATTTGGAGAAAAATACGCTGAGATGACGACGAGATCCCCCACCTGTACTGCGACGCATCCCGGACCCTTAACTATGTTTTGAAGTGGCGGGGAGCCCGCGGCCGGCCTCGACATTATGCACGCCAGACCGTCATTGTCTCCTGCCCATCCAGGAGACACCCGATAAGGCTCAGCCACAATGGCTACGCCAATCCTCCACTGCGCCAGACTCTGGAACATTAGGTCCTGAGCCCTGGCGCAGTGATTTAAATTTATCTGAAGGAATCGGAGAGGGGCCATTAATCTATAGCCATGCTCTCCGATATCCCTCCGGTCACAGGAGCGGCTTTGGCCGCCTGATCCCTGGGTCCAGCTTTGTTGCCGGTTACCCTTTTACCTTTGCGCCCGTTCTTGTTGGCCTTGCAGGCCCATCCACCGATCTTGTGACCGGCGGGCCTGTTTGCAGCGGCACACACCACACAATGCGGTGCTCCGGTGCATTCCGCTGATTTGTGGCCAGCCTTTCCGCACCGGAAACACAGGGTGCTGCGATCGTCAGCGACAGTGCACTGCTCCTTTGCGTGCCCGGCCTCCAGGCATCTGAAGCAGCGCACCGGCTTCTTATCAAGTAGGCGGATGTGTGCAGACACCCACCCTACAAGCAAACGGCCGCCATCCACGACTTTTCGTGCAGCCGTGACGGGACAGTTGACAACCACTGTCCCTATGCCCGATCGATTTCTCCGGATTGTGCCGACTCTAACCGCCTCGACCGGGCATTCGCCGATGCGGGCGATCGCCGCAGCAACCTCCTCCGCCGTCACCGAATCATCCAGCTCCGAGACCCGCAAGCCAGCAGACTTGACGGGCCTGGACACAGCGACGTTCTCCGGGTCCAGGATCGAGCGCAGCTTTTCAGCCAGCGCATCCGCCTTGTCTCCACTTGTGGTGCCGGGTATTTTAAGTACCCGCGCACCAGACGCAGCGACCCTGAACTGCACGCCGTCAATCCCCAGCTCAGGCAGATTTAGCTGCTGCTTAGCCTGCGACAGGATGTCTGCGTAGGAAAGACCCTTCTCTTGGGCATTCGGCTGAAGGCGCAGCACCACCGCAGTCGATCGCGGCGCGCTGAGGTTGGGCTTTCGGTCTGCGCCCCGAGGCTTCGTCGCCTTCTTACTTTTTTGACCAGCGGAGGCCACCCGCTTCGCGCCTTGACCTCGCTTGCGACGACGGCGGCTCACAACCGTCCACTCTTCCCCATCGGCTGCAGGCACCGGAGGAGCACTCGGCTGTGATCCGGTTTGGGCCACTTGCGTACTCCTTTTTGGAGGAGGGGGAGGTGCCTTCTTCGCCCTACCCCGACTCTTACTCTTCCTCGTTTTTGGCGGATTTGGAGGGACAGATGTTGGTCCCTCTGGGGTTTCCTTGGCCTGTCGTGGCTGTCTCTGCTGTTCGGAGACGCCGACCGCCTCCGCAAATGTTGGCGACTCGCGAGGACCCTCTGGTGGCTCTGCGCGCGCCCGATCCGCGGCAAGTGAAGGACGCACGCGTTTTTCGGGCAGCAGCCTGTCCTTTATGCCCTCGAAGCGGGCATTTATCATAAAACCGACCCGATCCATGATGGACCGGGCCAGTTCCTCCACCTCGAGGCCGGTGTGTCTTTCCGCCGGTGGGGGCACTCTGACCTGTGCCTGGGCACGCTGCAGGTCGGCTCGCAGCTCTGCGACCTCTCCGCGCAGCTCGGCCAACTCCGCCTTGAGTCTCGCGTTCTCAGACGCAACTTTTGTCGTTAACCTAACCTAACCTAACCTTTTTTTTTTTTTTTTTTTTTTTTTTTACATGGCGAAAATCCTCATGGATACCACACACCACGGGGGCAGCGTGTGGTTATGCCGGACTCCTACCGGCTAAAAACACCATGGTGCATTGCTCACGTCGCTCTGAGCCGAGAGCACGGGTACGCCATCGGCACTCTTCCGCGAACTCGGCAGCGACATGGCCTCATCAGGCCTCAGCTTTGGGGACGCCCAACTGCGTCCCTCCGCACCGTACTGCTGCACTACAGCACGGCGCCTTCTCCCTTCAAGGACTTAGCTGGGAACAGGCTCCCCCGAGCCTGCCCCAGCGACTCTATCAGGGAGGGTGGTCTCCCAGATCTGCTCTTCGGCGGCGGCGGCGCCCTGGTCGTCGGCGGCGCATCGCGAGATCGGTCGTCGCCTCCCGATCCCGCTCGTCTGCCTCTTTCCGGGCAACCACTGTCTCGCAGAATGCGAGGACGGCGCTCCACGACTCCTCACTGTCCACCATAGATTTGACCACGGCAGGCAGTGAGAGGTCGGAGCCAACGACTGCGCAGAGCTGAAGGCGCTCTGTCGCCCAGGCGGGACACACTTCCAGCATATGTTGTGCCGTTTCCTCGGGACATCCGTCGCAATGGAGGCACCTGGCGGTCGGCTCTCTTCCGGCTATGTGATGCAGGTACCTCCCGAAGCAGCCATGCCCCGAGAGGACCTGCGACAACCTGTAAGTGAGTGTGCCGTGGCGTCTGCCTATCCATTTGTGGAGAACTGGACGGATGGCCTCGATGGTCCGTCGGCCGGCGCTAGGGTGCCCCAGCCTGAACTCCCACACTTCTTCAGCTTCTTCTCGCAGCCTCTTTCTTCTTTCCCCGATTTCCTGGGGTGGTGGTGCGTGCCCTTGGGACCGTGCCTCCTCGCGCCACGCATGAAGCTTGGCAAGGATACCGGCCTCTAGGTCCCAGGGCATGAAACCCGCCAAAACACACGCCGCTTCGTCGGAGATTGTGCGGTATCCCCGGATGGCCCTGACCGCCAATGCCCTCTGCGGTTTGCGCAAAAGCGCGACACTCCGGCGATTCAGGGCATCGGCCCAAACAGGAGCCCCGTAGAGAGCCATGGACCGCACAACTCCAGCATGAAGGCGCCTACAAGTGGCGCCTGGGCCACCGACATTTGGCAGCAACCGCCCCAGAGCAGCAGCTGTTCGAATGAGCCGTGGGGCTAACCTTTCAAAGTGGGCCCTAAAATCCCACTTGCTGTCTAGAGTGAGCCCCAGATACCTCATCTGGGACTCTACGACGATGCGTACTCCTCCAACCACGATGTGCAGGTTGGCAGGCGGCGCGTTTCGGGGCCCGTGAAAGCATAATGCCTCCGACTTATTAAGCGCCACCTCCAGTCCCAGACGCCTTATTCTCGACACAACGTGGGCCGCTCCCGCCGTGGCGAGTATGGCGGCGTTGCGGAGAGTCTTGCTGCGCGCAGTTACCAGGGTGTCATCGGCGTAACATGTCACCTCAACACCCTGGAGATTGGCGCCGCGCAGCACCCAGTCATATCCGATATTCCACAAGAGTGGTCCTAGGACCGACCCCTGTGGAACACCGCACAGCACTTCTCTAGCAACTTGCGACCCGTTTTGGCAGGGGAAGATCACCCTCCTGCCGGACAGGTACGACCCTATGACGCGGCACAGGTAGGAAGGCACCCCATGAAACCGGAGTGCCTCCCTGATGCAAGCCCAGGGGAGTGTGTTGAAAGCGTTGGCGATGTCAAGAGACACCGCCAGAACGACCTCACCCCGAGAGACCGCATCCTGTGCCAGGGTCCGGACTCTGCCTACAGCATCCACCGTCGATCTTCCTCTCCTGAACCCAAACTGACAATCTGCCAGGTTCGGCCCGACCTGCTCCAGATGCTCGACGATGCGCCCGGCCACCACTCTCTCGAAGAGCTTGGCCACATCGTCGAGTAGCACGATCGGGCGGTATCCGGAGGATGAGTCAGTCGGGCGGCCCTCCTTCCGCAAGAGGACGAGCTTTCCCTCCTTCCATGGGTGGGGGATGACTCCTTGCTGTAAACAGGCGGAAAAGAGCGCCCGGAGTCGATCCCCCAGATCTTCCAGCGCCAGAGCTAGGGCGCGTCCCGGTACGCCGTCAGGGCCGGGAGCAGTGTTCTTAGCTCGCAGCTTTCTGACCGCCGCATTGAGCTCCTCCTCAGACACTGACGGCGCTGCAAACGATTCCGGCGACTGTACAGGTGGGTCGCGGGACATGACAGGTGGGGAGAAATCCCCGCGATGTGGGAACAGGGATGACACGATGTCCCGAAGCAGCTGGGGCGATAGGGTCTCTGTAACGGGGGGGGCCCAGGAGCGGAGCTTGCTCAACACTAACTTGTATGGTCGCCCCCATGGATCCGCATCCAGAGTACCCAAGAATTCACCCCAGGCAGCCTCTATCGCCCTCCCGATGGCCGTCTGTAGTTCCATCTTGAGGTCTCTATAGGAACCGTAGAGTAGAGATTCTCTATTGAGGTCCCTACGTCGTTTTCGCCTGCACCTCGTGTACTGGCGTCTGGCCACAACACAATCTTGACGCAATTTCGCGATATCGGCCGACCACCAGTACACCTGGGGCTTCGGAGGCCGATTCCTCGCCCGGAACATCGATGTGTCGCACACCTGCCTCATTGTGTCCCGGAACCAATCTGCCTCACGTTCAACGTCCACTGGTCCTGGAGGCGCGGGTGACCACGATCTGACGATTACCGCTTCCCGAAGAACCTCGCGGTCGAGGGTTTTCAGTTGCCACCTATGGCTGTTATTTGACAGGGTCCGTTGGGGACCAACCGGGTTCGCAGGGAGGGAGGAGACGCTAAAACGTATGTAACGATGGTCTGAAAGCGTCTCCTCTACCTCCAACACTCCCCAATCCTGGACACGGCGTGCCACGGCAGGGCTTGCGAACGAGACGTCCACGATGGAGCCGCCCTGCATCCGCACGCACGTGTTGACCGAACCCCTATTCAAAACAACGAGCCCGGTCTCAAGCATCCAGCGCTCAACCATGGAGCCGCGAAGATCCGTCGCAGGGGATCCCCACGCCACAGACTTCGCGTTGAGGTCCCCTGCAACGACAACGGGATGAGGATGGCTCTGGCGTATAAGTCCCGTGAGCCGAGCCAAGAAGTCCCCGAAATCACTCACCGCTCGATTTGGGGAGAAATACACCGAAACGACGACGATGTCCCCCACCTGTGCCGAGACGTAACCTGGCCCCTTAACTATATTCTGAAGTGGCGGGGAGCCCGCGGCCGGCCTCGAAATTATGCAGGCCACACCCTCGTTGTCTCCTGCCCATCCAGGAGACACGCGATAAGGCTCAGCCACTATGGCTACGCCTATCCTCCACTGCGCCAAACTCTGGAACATTAGATCCTGAGCTCTGGCGCAGTGATTCAAATTTACTTGAAGGAAGCGGAGAGGGGCCATTAATCTATAGCCATGCTCTCCGATATCCCTCCGGTCGCAGGAGCGGCTTTGGCCGCCTGGTCCCTGGGCCCAGCCTTGTTGCCGGCTGCCCTTTTACCTTTGCGCCCACTGCCGTGGGCCTTGCAGGCCCATCCACCAATCTTGTGACCGGCAGGCCTGTTAGCGGCGGCACACACCACACAATGCGGTGCTCCGGTGCATTCCGCTGATTTATGGCCAGCCTTTCCGCACCGGAAACACAGGGTGCTGCGATCGTCAGCGACAGTGCACTGCTCCTTTGCGTGCCCCGCCTCCAGACATCTGAAGCAGCGCACCGGCTTCTTATCGAGCAGGCGGATGTGTGCAGACACCCACCCTACAAGCAAACGGCCGCCATCCACGACTTTTCGTGCAGCCGTGACGGGACAGTTGACAACCACTGTCCCTATGCCCGATCGATTCCTCCGGATAGTGCCTACTCTAACCGCCTCGACCGAGCATTCGCCAATGCGGGCGATCGCCGCAGCAACCTCCTCCGCCGTCACCGAGTCATCCAGTTCTGAGACTCGCAAGCCAGCAGACTTGACGGGCCTGGACACTGCGACATTCTCGGGGGCGAGAATGGAGCGCAACTTTTCGGCGAGCGCATCCGCCTTGTCTCCACTTGTGGTGCCGGGTATTTTCAGTACCCGCGCACCAGACGCAGCGACCCTGAACTGCACGCCGTCGATTCCCAGCTCAGGCAAATTAAGCTGCTGCTTAGCCTGCGACAGGATATCTGCGTAGGAAAGGCCCTTCTCTTGGGCATTCGGCTGGAGGCGCAGCACCACCGCAGTAGATCGCGGCGCACTCAAGTTGGGCTTTCGGTCTTTGCCCCGAGGCTTTGACGTCTTTTTCTGTGTTTGGCCAGCGGAGGCCACCCGCCTCGCGCCTTGGCCTCTCTTACGACGACGGCGGCTCACAACCGTCCACTCTTCCCCATCGGCTGCAGGGACCGGAGGAGCACTCGGCTGTGATCCTGTTTGGGCCGATTGCGTATTCGCCTTCGGAGGAGGGGGAGGTGGCTTCTTCGTCTTAGCCCGGCTCTTACCCTTTGTCTTTGTTGGAGGCTTTTGAGGGACAGATGTTGGTCCCTCTGGGGTTTCCTTGGCCTGTCGTGGCTGTCTCTGCTGTTCGGAGACGCCGACCGCCTCCGCAAATGTTGGCGACTCGCGAGGACCCTCAGGTGGCTCTGCGCGCGCCCGATCCGCGGCAAGTGAAGGACGCACGCGTTTTTCGGGCAGCAGCCTGTCCTTTATGCCCTCGAAGCGGGCATTTATCATAAAACCGACCCGATCCATGATGGACCGGGCCAGTTCCTCCACCTCGAGGCCGGTGTGTCTTTCCGCCGGTGGGGGCACTCTGACCTGTGCCTGGGCACGCTGCAGGTCGGCTCGCAGCTCTGCGACCTCTCCGCGCAGCTCGGCCAACTCCGCCCTGAGTCGGGCGTTCTCAGACGCAACTTTTGTCGTTTCCGCGGAGACTGTGCTACGACGCAGAACCTCGACCGCCTGTTTGATTGCCCGCACTTCGGTGTTTAACACCTTGCGGGTGGTGCCCTTGAGATTTGCTGACTTATGGGTCACCTCCGAGATGATCTCTGCCGTTTTCAGCAACCCGTCAAGAAGGACAGGCGCCGATGGCTCCCCTTCCAACACGGTCTCCGCTGGGGCACTCAAGCCTTGTGCCTGACGAGTTAGGTGGATCTTGCGAACCTCCTCCGCTAGCTCTCGCTCAGCCTGAAGCTGCATCTCCTGCCGCTCCAGGTCGAGAAGCTCCCGCTTTGCCTTCGCAAGGCCGACGTACTCCCCGGTGGTTGGGGGTCTTCCGCGACCTCTAGAAGCGTCTGAATTCTTCGACCCACCAGACGCTGGCTCGTCACTTCCGCTATGAGGGAGGGATCTGCAAACCTGGTCAGTGGGAAGCGGCGTGTCTACCCGCTTGAAGCGGCCACGCTCATCCCGCACTAGTGGAGGTACAGCACCACCGGACCGTAAGCGTCCCCGACTGCAGCGGCCCGTCGACAACTTACGAGGAGTTGGTTGTTCTCCCTCTTCGTTCGACGTCGAATCCGACCCCGAACGTTTTCCTCCTCGGCGCTTTTCCGGTTTTTGGCGAGGCGTGCTCCAGAATTTGGAACGCCGCTTGCCAGCGCCGTCATCCGAGACACGGATATCGTGGAACTCAGGGCTACAGGCTCCTGAGGCACAACTCCGCATCTCTCCTTCATCCATGAGTGAGTCTCGAGAGGACGATGGACCCCTACTCGAGTCACCCGACCGAAACAGGTCCTTAAGAACCACTTGCGGCGTTCGCCGCATCAACCGAGAACCTAAAGCTACAGAATCAGCAGAGCGAGAGTCCGCTGACACTGCAACAACATCCGAATCGATGTGCATATCGGAGTCCTTTATCGCGCAATGGTCTTTGGGGACCGTGGTCCCCCCGGGTTTAACAAAATCCAAGTCGTTATGCTTATCAGAAATCCGTGATGATTTGCCATGGTCGTGAGTAGGAATACTCAGGCGAATGCTGCCCCCCCCAGAATACGAGGGGCGGCCGGTAGCCTGACGCAACGCCGGGGTGCGCGAGACTACCGGGAGGGATTCTCCGGATTTACCGGTACCCTCCTGGGGTAATGATTCTTTACAATCCGCCATCATAAGTTTTTGGGCTCATTTCCGGGTGAGCTCCCCCGCCTTCTCAGCGCTTACCGGTTAACCCTACGCCGCAGCACGCTAGACTACGGTTTCGGGGTGATTTTTTATAGAGGTTTCCTTCCTCGCAGCACATCACGTATGATGTGCCCCCGGTCCCGGCCGTAGTGCAATGGCCGGGTTACGGTATGATTTGTGCCTCGCGGCTTTTCGACTGATTGCACCGGTTTTCCAGTGGGCGATGGTGTCGTCACGTACCTACGCCTGGAGTGGCTGCTCTTAGTCTGGCCCCTCACCCTAAACCTCCCGGTATGAGTGACTCTGCCGGTATAGCCTCAGGGATCATTGGGACACGCAAGCCCCCCCACCACGACAAGGTGGCAGCCTCGGGGGGGAACCTAACCTAACCTAACCTAACCTAACCTAACCTAACCTAACCTAACCTAACCTAACCTAACCTAACCTAACCTAACCTAACCTAACCTTTTTTTTTTTTTTTTTTTTTTTTTTTTTTTTTTTTTTTTTTACATGGGGAATCCACACGGATACTGCTTTGCCCATTTCGGGTCGGGCAAGCGAGTTATGTCGGCCTTTAACCGACTAAACCCCATGGTGTTCCTTCTCAGCGCTTGATTGACGGGGATGCGGGAACACTGTTCGCACACAACCGCTTCCCTGTCAGCGTTTGCCGCTAAGTGCGGCCCTTTCTCTCTATAATTGTCTTCTGACACATAGCTAGCTACTCGGAGTGGCGCACAGGAACACGAAGTGCACCACCCAGCTCAGGGAAAAACTCTACAGGTGATAAATTACCCCGTGTTTATCACCCGGAGGTCTCAATTACGGAGGCAGACGGCGATCTTGTGCGAGTCTTCGGCGCCCAGCTCTCCTTCTGCGGAGCGGATCTGAAGCTTCGTTCTCTCTTATCCGTTCCGCTGCCTCCTTTTGTGCCATTACGTTTTCGCAAAAGGACGTTAGTGCTTTCCACGATCTTTTACTGGCTACGATAGTACGTATCAGGGATGGTAGGGAAAGATCGTTACCCACTATTGCTACGAGTGATGCTCGTTCTTCCGACCATTGCGGACATACCTCAAGGGTATGGCTTGCCGTATCTTCGATGCAACCACACTCGTGACACATTTCATTACGTTCCCTGCGAGCCACCCTACACAGATATCTTCCGAAACAACCATGGTTCGAGAGAATCTGTGTAAGGTGAAAGGTGAGCACGCCATGTTTTCTCTCGACCCATTTTTCTAATATTGGACGAATTGCCAAGATTGTCCTATTTCCAGCACTCGGATTCTCAAGCCTATCTTGCCATAGACTGAGAAGTTGTCTATTGGCCTCTCGCTTCCATCCTCTATTTTCGACTGATGTAGTGCGATCTCCCCGAGCTTGAGCCTCCACACGCTTCCAATATACCTCAGCCAAAACTGCGGCTTCTAAATCCCAGGGTGGAGTTCCGGCTAAGACACAAGCCGTTTCACTGGATATAGTGCAATAGCCTCTGATTAACCTAGCAGCCATGAGTCTTTGCGGTCTCCGCAGAAGACTCTGATTGCAGGATGTCAGGGCATTCACCCAGATAGGAGCTCCATATAAAGCCATCGATCGCACAACTCCTACGTACAGACGTCGGCAACCACTATGAGGGCCACCCACGTTCGGAAGAAGTCGGCCTAACGCTCTAGCAGCCGCAATGACTCTGGGAGCCAGACGCCGGAAGTGTTCTAGGAATTTCCATCGGCTGTCGAGGACGAGTCCTAGGTACTTCATCGTACGCTCGACACCGATGGTAACTCCTCCTACAACTAGATGTGACCCGACCGGAGGTGCCATCCTAGGCCCGTGAAAGCAAATCGCCTCGGATTTGTTGAGGGCTACCTCCAGTCCTAGACGTCTAATCCTTGCCACGATTTGCGCTACACCGGCGGTCGCTAACATGCGAGCCTCTCTAAACGTTCTTCCCCGAGCCATCACAAGGGTGTCGTCTGCGTAGCAAGTCACTTCGATTCCTCGCAAGTTAGCACCTCGCAACACCCAGTCGTAACCGATGTTCCACAGGAGTGGGCCGAGGACTGACCCCTGTGGAACACCGCACGACATCTCTTTCTGTTTCCATACACGAGACCCCGGGTATCTGATCTTTCTATCGGTGAAATATTCACCGACTATCCGCCGCAGGTATTTAGGAAACCCGTGGAATCGCAGTGCTTCCCTGACACAACTCCAAGGCAAAGTGTTAAAGGCATTAGCGATGTCTAATGACACCGCTAAGACCACCTCGCCTCGGGAAACGGCGTCCTCCGTCAGGGCCCTCACCCGAGAAATCGCATCGATGGTGGACCTGCCCCGACGGAAACCAAATTGAATGTCGCTCAAGTTGGGCCCAGTCCCTTCTAAATGGCGAACAAGTCGAGCTGCAATTATTCGCTCAAAAAGCTTGCTTATTTCGCTTAGAAGGACTATTGGTCGGTATGCTGATGGTGATTCTGCAGGACGTCCCTCCTTCTTGATAAGAACAAGCTTACCTTCCTTCCAAATGAGCGGAAACCGACCATGATTCAGACAAGCGCTGAAAAGAGTCCTCACGCTCATTTCAAGAGGTCCAAGGGCAAGAACCCAGGCCCGTCCGGGGATGCCGTCAAGGCCTGGAGCTGTATTTTTAGCCCGCATTCTAAGTACAGCTGCCTCCAATTCTCCCTCTGTGACATCGGGGGCGTTTGCATTGTCCTCATTGAGTTCCGACCAATTGGATGGCACCATACGTGGCGATTCTACCTCTATTCTCTCCGGAAACAGGGTTTCTACTACTCGCTCCAATAACTGAGGCTGCAGGCTTTGTGTCAAAGGAGGGGCCCGAGTTCTCAGTTTACCCCGGACTAACCTATAAGGTCTACCCCACGGGTCGCTGTTTAGAGACTCCAGCATTTCTTCTTGGGCTCGATCTTTTGCGTTGCCAATTGCTATTCGCAAAAGATCTACAGCTTTCCGATACCGAGCGTAGAGCATCTCCTCTTCATCTTCATTTCGCCGTCGCCGTCGTCTACTCCTGGTGTATTGACGTCTCTCGGCAACACATGCTTCGCGTAAATGCGTGAGTTCTCCAGACCACCAGTATATGGACCGCTTTAAGGTGTTAGTGCGGATTCGTGGCATGGCAGCATCGCAGACTTGCATCATGGCATCTTCCAACTGGACAGCACTCTCTTCTACGTCGATTATAGCTCCTGTAACCCAAGCCTGAACAATAGCCGCCTCAACGAGGATATCCTGCTCCATCCGCCTCAAGGACCACCTTGGACCACCTTCTGGAAACGATCGATTTACGCTATACTGTGCGACAGAGGACATAGAGATTTCATACCTAATATACCGATGGTCTGATAAAGTCTCGACATTCTCTATAACATTCCAGCCACTGACACGGCGCGCCAGGGCAGCATCGGCGAACGTTACGTCCACAATGGAGCCACCCCGTTGCCGCACGCATGTGTGAGTCGATCCGCGGTTGAGAACATCGAGACCGGCAACTAATGCCCATTCTTCAAGCAGCTCTCCACGTGCATCCGTTGTCGACGATCCCCACGCCACAGACTTAGCGTTGAGATCACCGGCTACAAGTATCCGACCAGGGCGGCTTCGGCTGACGAGAGAACTGAGCTCAGCAAGAAACGTCTCGAACTCTGACAAGGTCTTATTCGGCGAAAAGTAAACCCCAATGACTATCACATCTCCTACAAGCGCCGAGACGAATCCCTGTCCCCTAACAATAGACCCGAAAGCTGGTGAACCGACAGTAGTTTGGGTAATAATGGCAACCAATCCGCTATGGTCTCCGACCCAGTTATCCCTCGATGGAATATAATACGGTTCAGTGACAACCGCAACGTGTATCAACCACTCCGCCATGCTCTGACACAAGAGGTCCTGAGCTCTGGAGGAGTGGTTGATATTCGCCTGAAGGTAATTATATGCCATAACTATTCAACAGCCATCGGAACCTCCTCAGCTCGACAATTTGATGGCGAGGTGACTGACTGCGAGGGGACACGAGGGCCATCGCTGCCTATCTTCCTTCTTCCTTTCTTTCCTTTTCCACGTAGGGAAAGGCACGCCTTACCTCCCAATTTGTGGTTTGCAGGTTTGTCAGACATAGCGCACATGTTACAATGCGGTGCTGCACTACAAACACCAGCTTTGTGGCCGACTTGACCACAGCGGTAACATTCGTTACTGCGGTCGACCTCCGCCGTGCATTGTGCCCGTAGGTGCCCTAACTCCCAACACCGGAAACATCGCATGGGCCGGACGTCAAGTAGTTTGACATTGGCCGATACCCAACCAATCAAAAGTTTGCCGTTCCCAGCCAGCTTCTTAGCAGCCGCAACCGGACATCGCAGCCATATAGACCCCAGTCCGTCAGAACCCCTCGAAATGTCGCCGGCCCTCACTTGGTGAACAATCTCCAGCTGCCGCTACAGCCGTAACTACATCGGCACTGGTCGTGGCGTCGTCTAGACCATAGATTCGGAGTTCCGCACATTTCGTCGGTCTGGAGACCCAAACGACGTCGTCTCCCAACAAGGTTCTAATCTTCTGGGCAAGAGCGTCTGCTTTATCACCGCTGTTGGCACCCGGCACCTCAAAAATGCGTGCTCCAGTAGCTGCCTTCCTGAACCGCAATCCAGTTATGCCTAGGTCAGTGAGGGCTATCCCCTGTTGCGCCTGGGCGATCACTTTGGCATAAGTGACGCCTCTCTCCTCAGCTCCGGGCTGCAGAGTAATAACCACTGCAGATGAACGTGGTTTGCGGAGCTTCTGACCCTGGATCGTAGTGGACTTCGTCTTTGACTTTGGTGTTCCTGCAGGATCAACCGTCTTTTTCTTGGAGCCTCTTCGAGCCACAACGTTCCAGCCTTCATTCAAAGACGAAGGTGCTGGCGGAAGCGGACGTGGTACCGCTACATCACCTGTAATACCTTCCTTTTTACTCTTACCTTTCTTCTTGTTTTGTTCCTTCTTCTTTTTCTTCTTTCCAGCAGCTTGGGGTGAAGAAACCTCTTTAGAGCCAGGGAGCAGCATCTCTTCTGTGAGGCTGCTTCCAGGACCCGCCGGAGGCGGAGACTTTGTCGTGGCTCCTGAACCCGCTTCCCTCTTCTTTTCCGCTGCCAAAGGAGGCCGCAGACGCTTCTCTGGTAAAAGCCTGTCATCAATAGAGGCAAGGCGAGCATTTACCATGACCCCCACCCGAGTCATTACTTTAGAGCATAGCTCCTCCATTGCCTCATTATGGGAAGGCTGCGATACCGGGGTCGCAGCATTCGTCGTATTCGAGGGAGAGGACGTTGGACAACCTTGCTTCCGCGCCCTCTCCATGTCTTCTTTAAGCAATGACAGCTCCTTGCGGAGACTGGTCATTTCGGTCTGCAAGCGGGTGTTATCCGCCTGCAACTGTCGTGTCTCGTCTGAAATAGTTCGTGAGCTGAGAAGAGACACAGCTCGTTTGATGGATGCCGCAGCGTCCTTCAACTCACGAACAAAAGTTCCTTTTAGCTTACCTGACTTTGTGGCAACTTTTGTGATGATCGCCACATCGTCTTCCACTTGTTTTTGGATCTTCGCCACGGTGTTAACAGACTCTGCAGGGTCCGTTGCCTCCATATCTGAAGAGGACTCAGATAGCCCTTTCATCCTGCGTTCTCTACTCTGTGACACACTCCGCATCAGATCTTCTTCAGCCATCAGCCGAAGTTCTTCTTTTTTGGCTGCATTTAAAACTGCCTGAGCCTTTGCTAAACCGACATACTTACCAGATGTTGGTGGTCGTCCTCTTGCTCTGACAATCAGCGGCTCTGTCGTTGCTCTCTCATCATCGGACGGGTCCGAATCAGGTTCCGGCACTCGTCGTCGTTTGCGACCTGCCCAAAATCGGCCGCCCTCCTCTGAAGACATTGACCCTGTCCTCGTTCTGACTGTCTCTAAACTACAATCTGATGTTGCCGCCTCATCCAGCTGCATGCTGTCATACTTACTGGCAGCTCTCTTCGTCGAATCATCATCGTCTCCTACTACTCTCACCGACAACGCTACCTTCTTACCAGTCTTATCCTCACTTACACCTTCTCCTAACGCTCCCTGATCTAAACCTTCTTCACTCGTTACTCTCTTCTCCTTACTCCCCGAAACAAAATGTGCCCCCCTTGATACGATGGGGCGACTGTTCCGCCGCAGACGCGACGAAACAGCAAGGGATTCTTCTTCCACGGCGTGGTCGATACCCTCCAAGGTAGTTTTTACGTAACTGTTGTTTACCATTTTGTTTATTTAACCCCATAGACCCCCCCAAGTGACGCCCTAGTCACCGTATCCCACGGCTATACATCCCCTCGGCGGGCGCCGAACCACTAGGATTGGGGTAATTTTTTAAAGAGGTTTTCTTCCTCGCGGCTCCTCGCTCAGTGCGAGGTGCCCCCGTCTCGCTCAATGCGTCTACGGTTTGACCGACGGTGGCCGTAGCCTGTCCGGCAAATACGGATAACGTACAATACCGAACCCGTCGCTCACATAACTCCTCTTCCAGTCTTACCAACAGAGGTAAAAACTCATCATCAGTAGCATCACCGCCACCGGCAATGCTACAGCAACATCACTATCACCACTTAAGACCATTCGCCATCTGGTACGATAATAACCATCGCACGTAGGATCGGCATCGGGTCTGGGATAAACTCCCGACAGCACTGGTTACGACAGCAAGCGATGTGGGACCGTTCGCCACCGAGCACAGTAAAAAATACCGTGTTCAGCTACCGGCATCGGGTCCCCATTAAGAAGGACAAGCACTAACTACCGCTAACTACTATCTACCAAGCAATCTACAAGCCACGGCTATCCAGAACCATTTGCCACCGTGTGAGTTGAACCCAACTCACCGGCTACCGGCATCGGGTTCGGACCACCGCGTGGGAGAAACACTCTCTACTGCGTCGAGCGGTACCACAGAGTCTTCCACAAGGTCTACTCTGCTAAAAGCAGGAGGACCGGGACAGACTCCCTAGTTAAGCTCCAGAACTACTGCAAAAGCCTCAAACTAGAACTACCTATGGTCGCTCGCGTACAAGCAAGTTGGAAAACCAACAGGGCTGCCTGCAAGCGACCGGGCCTACAAGTATAGAAGCATGGGCAGCAAAACTACGCCCCAAACCTACAACCCTCGAAAGCGACGCAAGCACCGCCTCCGAGAGACCGGCCGTAAGGTTCGGACCCACCGTCGCGAAAGGTCAGACTCCGTCCAAGACGGCCCCGCGAAAAAGGCCGCCCCAGGGAGCATAACGGGACCTCGCATCCTGACACCCCTGAAACCGGGCACGAAAAACCCTCTAAAAGGTGTCAGGCCCCCCCACCAGCTAAGAAGTCACAACCTGTTGCCAGGAGTGACCCCAGAGCTAGCACCCTCCGGCTAGTCTCAGAAGGAGACCACCGAAAACAAGGTTTCGCCAGGCATGACCCTATAGCGGCACCCCCCGTCGGTCATGAATCAGGTACGAACCCTCATGACCGACCCCCTCAGCGCCGGGCATTAGCCAACGGCTAACGCGAACCCGAAGGAACTCATTAACCGTTGCCCAGGGAGCACCGGCCTGTACCGCTTCCGATGCCACCGGACGTATCTGACAGCAACGATAACGGACAGGCACACGAGGAGGTTCCCGACGCGTAGCCCCCCAACCTTTTTTTTTTTTTTTTTTTTTTTTTTTTTTTTTTTTTTTTCGTGGGGAAATCCTCATGGATACCCGCTGCCTTAGCGGCGGCAGACGGGTTATGTCGGACTCTTACCGACTAAAACCCCACGGTGGCCTTCTCGTCGCCATGTGCCGGGGACACGGGAACATCCGTCAGGCAATCTTCCGCGACCCGGCGGCGATGCGGTCTCAGCAGACCCCTTCTCAATTACAGTGGAGGATAGGTGGTCGTCCTCTCACTGCGCAGCATCGGTCAGAGTGGCGTGCAAGATCACGCCCATGCCTGCTCGGGCTAGTTTGAGCTGGGAGGTGGTCTCCCCCGAGTCCACCACCCACAAGTTGATGTTAGGGTGGAAGGTGGCGAATGTACGCCTCCCTTCGGCGACCCCTCTTTGGACGTCGAATGGCAACTGTGCTTATGGCCTCTCTTGTTCTTTCTGCTTCTTCCTTCTGGAATATAACATGCTCACAAAAGATTGCGACCGCATTCCAAGAACTCTTGCTCCCTACCATTTTAGTTATTACTGTCGGTAAAGACAGGTCATGTCCGATCACCGATTGTAAATTGGTCCGCTCCTCCTGCCAGGCTGGGCATATCTCTAATGTATGTTGAGCCGTATCTACCGGACAGTTGTCGCAGTGATGACACACTGATTCTGGCTCCCTGCGTGCAATGCGAAATAGGTAATCCCCGAAACACCCGTGGCCTGTAATGATCTGAGTCAAACGGAAGGTTAGGATACCATGGTGCCTATTTAGCCACAGCTTGAAGATAGGCCCGATTGCTTCAATAGTCCTAGTCCCCGCATTCACTTGAGTCAACCTCTCTTCCCATGCTGCAATGGCTTCTATGGCTATTGTTCGCTTTATCCGAGCTAATGTCCTTGGTCGGTATCCTTGGGCTTGCACCTCCTTACGCCGATGAAACATCGTTGTAAGGGCTCTTGCATCGAGATCCCATGGCATTGAACCAGCCAAAACACATGCAGCCTCAAACGATACGGTGCGGTAACCACGAATCAATCTGATCGCCATCGCTCTCTGTGGTTTACGTAAGAGAGCGATGTTTCGGCTGTTCAGAGACTCGGACCACACCGGAGCTCCATACATGGCCATAGACTTCACAACACACATGTATAAGCGCCTGCTTAGCGTGTTTGGTCCTCCCAGGTTCAAACACGCTAAGCAACCTAGCCCCCCTTTTTTTTTTTTTTTTTTTTTTTTTTTTTTTATATTATTATTATTATTATTAACCTTTTTTTTTTTTTTTTTTTTACATGGCGAAAATCCTCATGGATACCACACACCGCGGGGGCAGCGTGTGGTTATGCCGGACTCCTACCGGCTAAAAACACCATGGTGCATTGCTCACGTCGCTCTGCGCCGAGAGCACGGGTACGCCATCGGCACTCTTCCGCGAACTCGGCAGCGACATGGCCTCATCAGGCCTCAGCTTAGGGGACGTCCAACTGCGTCCCTCCGCACCGCACTGCTGCACTACAGCATGGCGCCTTCTCCCTTACAAGGACTAGCTGGGAACAGGCTCCCCCGAGCCTGCCCCAGCGACTCTATCAGGGAGGATGATCTCCAAGATCGGCTCTTCGGCGGCGGCGCCCTGGTCGTCGGCGGCGCATCGCGAGATCGGTCGTCGCCTCCCGATCCCGCTCGTCTGCCTCCTTCCGGGCAAGCACTGATTCGCAATAGGCGAGGGTAGCGCTCCACGACTCCTCGCTGTCCACCATAGATTTGACCACGGCGGGCAACGAGAGGTCGGAGCCGACTACAGCGCATAGCTGAAGGCGCTCTGTCGCCCAGGCGGGGCACACTTCCAGCATGTGTTGGGCCGTTTCCTCGGGACATCCGTCGCAATGGAGGCACCTGGCGGTTGGCTCTCTCCCGGCTATGTGGTGCAGGTACCTCCCGAAGCAGCCATGCCCCGAGAGGACCTGCGACAACCTGTAAGTGATTGTGCCGTGGCGTCTGCCTATCCATTTGTGGAGAACTGGACGGATGGCCTCGATGGTCCGTCGGCCGGCGCTAGGATGCCCCAGCCTGGACTCCCACATTTCTTCAGCTGCTTCTTGTAGCCGTCTTCTTCTTTCCCCGATCTCCTGGGGTGCCGGCGCGTGCCCTTGGGACCGTACCTCCTTTCGCCACGCATGAAGCTGGGCAAGGATCCCGGCCTCTAGGTCCCAGGGCATGAAACCCGCCAAAACACAGGCCGCTTCCTCCGAGATTGTGCGGTATCCCCGGATGGCCCTGACCGCCAATGCCCTCTGCGGTTTGCGCAAAAGCGCGACACTCCGGCGATTCAGGGCATCGGCCCAAACAGGAGCCCCGTAGAGAGCCATGGACCGCACAACTCCAGCATGAAGGCGCCTACAAGCGGCGCCTGGACCACCGACATTTGGCAGCAACCGCCCGAGGGCGGCAGCTGTTCGAACCAGTCGTGGAGCCAACCTTTCGAAGTGGGCCCTGAATTCCCACTTGCTGTCCAAAGTGAGCCCCAGATACCTCATCTGGGACTCTACGACTATGCGTACTCCTCCAACGACGATGTGAGCATTAGTAGGCGGCGCGTTTCGGGGCCCGTGGAAACATAACGCCTCCGTCTTGTTGAGCGCCACCTCCAGGCCCAGACGCCTTATCCTGGATACAACGTGGGCCGCTCCCGCCGTGGCGAGTATGGCGGCGTTACGGTGAGTTTTACTGCGCGCAGTTACCAGGGTGTCATCGGCGTAGCATGTCACCTCAACACCCTGGAGATTGGCGCCACGCAGCACCCAGTCATATCCGATGTTCCACAAGAGTGGTCCTAGGACCGACCCCTGTGGAACACCGCACAGCACTTCTCGCGCATCTTGCGTCTTGTTTTGGCAGGGAAAGATCACGCTCCTGCCGGACAAGTACGACCCTATGACGCGGCACAGGTAGGAAGGCACCCCATGGAACCGGAGTGCCTCCCTGATGCAAGCCCAGGGGAGTGTGTTGAAAGCGTTGGCGATGTCAAGAGACACCGCCAAAACGACCTCACCCCGGGAGACCGCATCCTGTGCGAGGGTCCGGACTCTGCCTATAGCATCCACCGTCGATCTTCCTCTCCTGAACCCAAACTGACAGTCCGCCAGGTTCGGCCCGACCTGCTCCAGATGCTCGACGATGCGCCCGGCCACCACTCTCTCGAAGAGCTTAGCCACCTCGTCGAGCAGCACGATGGGACGGTATCCAGAAGCTGAGTCAAGCGGCCGGCCCTCCTTACGTAAGAGGACCAGTTTACCCTCCTTCCATCTCTGGGGGATGACTCCTTGCTGCAAACAGGCGGAAAAGAGCGCCCGGAGTCGCTCCCCCAGATTTTCAAGCGCCAGAGCAAGGGCGCGTCCCGGTACGCCGTCAGGGCCGGGAGCAGTGTTTTTAGCTCGCAGCTTTCTGACCGCCGCATTGAGCTCCTCCTCAGACACTGACGGCGCTGCGAATGATTCCGGCGATTGCACTGGAGGGTCGCGGGACATGACAGGTGGGGAGAATTCCCCGCGATGTGGGAACAAAGATGACACGACGTCCCGAAGCAGCTGGGGCGATAGGGTCTCTGTAACGGGGGGGGCCCAGGAGCGGAGCTTGCTCAACACTAACTTGTATGGTCGCCCCCATGGATCCGCGTCCAGAGTTCCCAGGAATTCACCCCAGGCAGCCTCTATCGCTCTCCCGATTGCCGTCTGCAGTTCCGTCTTTAGATCTCTATAGGAGTCATAGAGGAGCGCTTCCCTATCGAGGTCTCTGCGTCGTCTTCGCTTGCACCTGGTGTACTGGCGCCTAGCCACGACACAGTCTCTGCGCAACTGTGCGATATCCGCCGACCACCAGTACACCTGGGGCTTCGGAGGCCGATTCCTAGCCCGGAACATAGACGCGTTGCACACTTGCCTCATCGTCTCCCGGAACCAGTCAGCTTCATGTTCCACTTCCACCGGGCCTGGAGGCGCGGGTGACCACGATCTTACGATCACCGCTTCTCGTAGAACCTCACGATTGAGGCTTTTGAGTTGCCACCTATGGCTGTTGTTGGATAGGGTCCGCTCGGGACCACCCGGGTTGACAGGGAGGGAGGAGACGCTAAATCGTATGTAACGATGGTCAGAAAGCGTCTCCTCTACCTCCAACACTCCCCAATCCTGGACACGGCGCGCCACGGCAGGGCTTGCGAACGTGACGTCGACGATGGAACCGCCCTGCATCCGCACACACGTGTCTACCGAACCCCTATTCAGAACAACGAGCCCGGTCTCAAGCATCCAGCGCTCAACCATGGAGCCTCGGAGATCCGTCGCAGGGGATCCCCACGCCACAGACTTCGCGTTGAGGTCCCCTGCAACGACAACCGGATGGGGATGACTTTGTCGCACTAGACCTGTGAGACGAGCCAGAAAGTCCCCGAAGTCACTCGCCGGACGATTAGGGGAGAAATACGTCGAAATAACGACGATTTCCCCCACCTTAGCCGCGACGTATCCCGGACCCTTTACTACGTTGTGAAGTGGCGAGGAACCCGCAGCCGGCCTCGATATTATACAGGCCAGACCGTCGTTGTCTCCTGCCCATCCAGGAGACACACGATAGGGCTCAGCCACTATGGCTACGCCAATCCTCCACTGTGCCAGGCTCTGGAACATTAAGTCTTGAGCCCTGGCGCAGTGATTTAAATTTATCTGAAGGAATCGGAGAGGGGCCATTAATCTATAGCCATGCTCTCCGATATCCCTCCGGTCACAGGAGCGGCTTTGGCCGCCTGATCTCTGGGCCCAGCTTTGTTGCCCGCTGCCCTTTTCCCTTTGCGCCCGTTATTGTGGGCCTTGCAGGCCCATCCACCGATCTTGTGACCGGCAGGCCTGTTAGCGGCGGCACACACCACACAATGCGGTGCTCCAGTGCATTCCGCTGACTTGTGTCCAGCCATTCCGCACCGGAAACACAAAGTGCTGCGATCGTCCGCTGCTGTGCACTGCTCCTTTGCGTGCCCGGCCTCCAGGCATCTGAAACAGCGCACCGGCTTCCTATCAAGCAGGCGGATGTGTGCCGACACCCACCCTACTAGTAAGCGGCCGCCATCCACGACTTTTCGCGCTGCCGTGACGGGGCAGTTGGCCACCACTGTCCCTATGCCCGCCCGATTCCTCCGGATTGTGCCGACTCTGACCGCATCGACTTGGCATTCGCCGATGCGAGCGATCGCTACAGCAACCTCCTCAGCCGTTACAGAGTCATCAAGTTCTGAGACCCGCAAGCCAGCAGACTTGACGGGCCTGGACACAGCGACGTTCTCCGGGTCAAGGATCGAGCGCAGCTTTTCAGCCAGCGCATCCGCCTTGCCTCCACTTGTGGTGCCGGGTATTTTCAGTACCCGCGCACCAGACGCAGCGACCCTGAACTGCACGCCGTCGATTCCCAGCTCAGGCAGATTAAGCTGCTGCTTAGCCTGCGACAGGATATCTGCGTAGGAAAGGCCCTTCTCTTGGGCATTCGGCTGGAGGCGCAGCACCACCGCAGTAGATCGCGGCGCGCTCAGGTTGGGCTTTCGGTCTTTGCCCCGAGGCTTCGACGTCTTCTTCTGTGTTTGGCCAGCGGAGGCCACCCGCCTCGTGCCTTGGCCTCTCTTTCGACGACGGCGGCTCACAACCGTCCACTCCTCCCCATCGGCTGCAGGGACCGAAGGAGCACTCGGCTGTGATCGTATTTGAGGCGATTGCGTACTCGCCTTCGGAGGAGGGGGAGGTGGCTTCTTCGTCTTAGCCCGGCTCTTACTCTTCCTCTTTGTTGGAGGATTTTGAGGGACAGCTGTTGGTCCCTCTGGGATTTCCTTGGCCTGTGGTGGTTGTCTCTGCTGTTCGGAGACGCCGACCACCTCCGCAAATGTTGGCGACTCGACAGGACCCTCAGGTGGCTCTGCGCGCGCCCGATCCGCGGCAAGAGGAGGACGCACACGTTTTTCGGGCAACAGCCTGTCCTTAATGCCCTCAAAGCGGGCATTAATCATAAAACCGACCCGATCCATGATAGTCCGGGCCAGTTCCTCAACCTCCAGGCCGGTGCGTCCTTCCGCGGGTGGGGGCACTCTGACCTGTGCCTGGGCACGCTGCAGGTCGGCTCGCAGCTCTGCGACCTCTCCGCGCAGCTCGGCCAACTCCGTCTTGAGTCTCGCGTTCTCAGACGCAACTTTTGTCGTTTCCGCGGAGACTGTGCTACGACGCAGAACCTCGACCGCCTGTTTGATTGCCCGCACTTCGGTGTTTAACACCTTGCGGGTGGTGCCCTTGAGATTTGCTGACTTATGGGTCACCTCCGAGATGATCTCTGCCGTTTTCAGCAACCCGTCAAGAAGGACAGGCGCCGATGGCTCCCCTTCCAACACGGTCTCCGCTGGGGCACTCAAGCCTTGTGCCTGACGAGATAGGTGGATCTTGCGAACCTCCTCCGCTAGCTCTCGCTCAGCCTGAAGCTGCATCTCCTGCCGCTCCAGGTCGAGAAGCTCCCGCTTTGCCTTCGCAAGGCCGACGTACTCCCCGGTGGTTGGGGGTCTTCCGCGACCTCTAGAAGCGTCTGAATTCTTCGAGCCACCAGACGCTGACTCGTCACTTCCGCTATGAGGGAGGGATCTGCAAACCTGGTCAGTGGGAAGCGGCGTGTCTACCCGCTTGAAGCGGCCACGCTCATCCCGCACTAGTGGAGGTACAGCAGCACCGGACCGTAAGCGTCCCCGACTGCAGCGGCCCGTCGACAACTTACGAGGAGTTGGTTGTTCTCCCTCTTCGTTCGACGTCGAATCCGACCCCGAACGTTTTCCTCCTCGGCGCTTTTCCGGTTTTTGGCGAGGCGTGCTCCAGAATTTGGAACGCCGCTTGCCAGCGCCGTCATCCGAGACACGGATATCGTGGAACTCAGGGCTACAGGCTCCTGAGGCACAACTCCGCATCTCTCCTTCATCCATGAGTGAGTCTCGAGAGGACGATGGACCCCTACTCGAGTCACCCGACCGAAACAGGTCCTTTAGAACCACTTGCGGCGTTCGCCGCATCAACCGAGACCCTAAAGCTACAGAATCAGCAGAGCGAGAGTCCGCTGACACTGCAACAACATCCGAAACGATGTGCATATCGGAGTCCTTTATCGCGCAATGGTCTTTGGGGACCGTGGTCCCCCCGGGTTTAACAAAATCCAAGTCGTTATGCTTATCAGAAATCCGTGATGATTTGCCATGGTCGTGAGTAGGAATACTCAGGCGAATGCTGCCCCCCCCAGAATACGAGGGGCGGCCGGTAGTCTGACGCAACGCCGGGGTGCGCGAGACTACCGGGAGGGATTCTCCGGATTTACCGGTACCCTCCTGGGGTAATGATTCTTTACAATCCGCCATCATAAGTTTTTGGGCTCATTTCCGGGTGAGCTCCCCCGCCTTCTCAGCGCTTACCGGTTAACCCTACGCCGCAGCACGCTAGACTACGGTTTCGGGGTGATTTTTTATAGAGGTTTCCTTCCTCGCAGCACATCACGTATGATGTGCCCCCGTTCCCGGCCGTAGTGCAATGGCCGGGTTACGGTTTGATTTGTGCCTCGCGGCTTTTCGACTGATTGCACCGGTTTTCCAGTGGGCGATGGTGTCGTCACGTACCTACGCCTGGAGTGGCTGCTCTTAGTCTGGCCCCTCACCCTAAACCTCCCGGTATGAGTAACTCTGCCGGTATAGCCTCAGGGATCATTGGGACACGCAAGCCCCCCCACCACGACAAGGTGGCAGCCTCGGGGGGGATTATTATTAACCTAACCTAACCTTTTTTTTTTTTTTTTTTTTTTTTACATGGCGAAAATCCTCATGGATACCACACACCACGGGGGCAGCGTGTGGTTATGCCGGACTCCTACCGGCTAAAAACACCATGGTGCATTGCTCATGTCGCTTTGCGCCGAGAACACGGGTACGCCATCGGCACTCTTCCGCGAAATCGGCAGCGACATGGCCTCATCAGGCCTCAGCTTTGGGGACGCCCAACTGCGTCCCTCCGCACCGCACTGCTGCACTACAGCACGGCGCCTTCTCCCTTCAAGGACTTAGCTGGGAACAGGCTCCCCCGAGCCTGCCCCAGCGACTCTATCAGGGAGGATGATCTCCAAGATCGGCTCTTCGGCAGCGGCGCCCTGGTCGTCGGCGGCGCATCGCGAGATCGGTCGTCGCCTCCCGATCCCGCTCGTCTGCCTCCTTCCGGGCAAGCACTGACTCACAAAAGGCGAGGGTAGCGCTCCACGACTCCTCGCTGTCCACCATAGATTTGACCACAGCGGGCAACGAGAGGTCGGAGCCAACTACGGCGCAGAGCTGAAGGCGCTCTGTCGCCCAGGCGGGGCACACTTCCAACATATGTTGGGCCGTTTCCTCCGGACATCCGTCACAATGGAGGCACCTGGCTGTCGGCTCTCTCCCGGCAATGTGGTGCAGGTACCTCCCGAAGCAGCCATGCCCCGAGAGGACCTGCGACAACCTGTATGTTAGTGTGCCGTGACGTCTGCCTATCCATTTTTGGAGAACTGGACGGATGGCCTCGATGGTCCGTCGGCCGGCGCTAGGGTGCCCCAGCCTGGACTCCCACACTTCTTCAGCTTCTTCTCGCAGCCTCTTTCTTCTTTCCCCGATTTCCTGGGGTGGTGGTGCGTGCCCTTGGGACCGTGCCTCCTCGCGCCACGCATGAAGCTTGGCAAGGATCCCGGCCTCTAGGTCCCAGGGCATGAAACCCGCCAAAACACACGCCGCTTCGTCGGAGATTGTGCGGTATCCCCGGATGGCCCTGACCGCCAATGCCCTCTGCGGTTTGCGCAAAAGCGCGACACTCCGGCGATTCAGGGCATCGGCCCAAACAGGAGCCCCGTAGAGAGCCATGGACCGCACAACTCCAGCATGAAGGCGCCTACAAGTGGCGCCTGGGCCACCGACATTTGGCAGCAACCGCCCCAGAGCAGCAGCTGTTCGAATGAGCCGTGGGGCCAACCTTTCAAAGTGGGCCCTAAAATCCCACTTGCTGTCTAGAGTGAGCCCCAGATACCTCATCTGGGACTCTACGACGATGCGTACTCCTCCAACCACGATGTGCAGGTTGGCAGGCGGCGCGTTTCGGGGCCCGTGAAAGCATAATGCCTCCGACTTATTAAGCGCCACCTCCAGTCCCAGACGCCTTATTCTCGACACAACGTGGGCCGCTCCCGCCGTGGCGAGTATGGCGGCGTTGCGGAGAGTCTTGCTGCGCGCAGTTACCAGGGTGTCATCGGCGTAACATGTCACCTCAACACCCTGGAGATTGGCACCGCGCAGCACCCAGTCATATCCGATATTCCACAAGAGTGGTCCTAGGACCGACCCCTGTGGAACACCGCATAGCACTTCTCGTGCATCTTGCGTCCCGTTTTGGCAGTGGAAGATCACCCTCCTGCCGGACAGATACGACCCTATGACGCGGCACAGGTAGGAAGGCACCCCATGGAACCGGAGTGCCTCCCTGATGCAAGCCCAGGGGAGTGTGTTGAAAGCGTTGGCGATGTCAAGAGACACCGCCAAAACGACCTCACCCCGGGAGACCGCATCCTGTGCCAGGGTCCGGACTCTGCCTACAGCATCCACCGTCGATCTTCCTCTCCTGAACCCAAACTGACAATCTGCCAGGTTCGGCCCGACCTGCTCCAGATGCTCGACGATGCGCCCGGCCACCACTCTCTCGAAGAGCTTGGCCACATCGTCGAGTAGCACGATCGGGCGGTATCCGGAGGATGAGTCAGTCGGGCGGCCCTCCTTCCGCAAGAGGACGAGCTTTCCCTCCTTCCATGGGTGGGGGATGACTCCTTGCTGTAAACAGGCGGAAAAGAGCGCCCGGAGTCGATCCCCCAGATCTTCCAGCGCCAGAGCTAGGGCGCGTCCCGGTACGCCGTCAGGGCCGGGAGCAGTGTTCTTAGCTCGCAGCTTTTTGACCGCCGCATTGAGCTCCTCCTCAGACACTGACGGCGCTGCGAACGATTCCGGCGACTGCACAGGAGGGTCGCGGGACATGACAGGTGGGGAGAAATCCCCGCAATGTGGGAACAGGGATGACACGACGTCCCGAAGCAGCTGGGGCGATAGGGTCTCTGTAACGGGGGGGGCCCAGGAGCGGAGCTTGCTCAACACTAACTTGTATGGTCGCCCCCATGGATCCGCGTCCAGAGTACCCAAAAATTCACCCCAGGCAGCCTCTATCGCCCTACCGATGGCTGTCTGTAGTTGCAGCTTTAGGTCCCTATATGAGCCATAGAGCAGAGCTTCTCTATTGAGATCCCTTCGCCTTCTTCGCCTGCACCGTGTGTACTGGCGCCTGGCTACGACACAGTCTCTGCGCAACTGCGCGATATCCGCCGACCACCAGTACACCTGGGGCTTCGGAGGCCGATTTTTAGCCCGGAACATTGACGCGTCGCAAACCTGCCTCATCGTCTCCCGGAACCAGTCTGCCTCATTTTCGACCTCCACCGGGCCTGGAGGAGCGGGTGACCAAGATCTTACGATCACCGCTTCTCGAAGAACCTCACGGTCGAGGCTCCGGAGTTGCCACCTGTGACTGTTGTTCAACAGGGTCCGCTCCGAACCAACCGGGATCGCAGGGAGGGAAGAGACGCTAAATCGTATGTAACGGTGGTCTGAAAGCGTCTCCTCTACCTCCAACACTCCCCAGTCCTGGACACGGCGCGCCACGGCAGGACTTGCGAACGAGACGTCCACGATGGAGCCGCCCTGCATCCGCACGCACGTGTTGACCGAACCTCTGTTTAGAACAACAAGCCCGGTCTCAAGCATCCACCGCTCAACCATGGAGCCTCGCAGATCCGTCGCCGGGGATCCCCACGCCACAGACTTCGCGTTGAGGTCCCCTGCAACGACAACGGGATGAGGATGGCTCTGCCGCACGAGACCCGTGAGCCGAGCCAAGAAGTCCCCGAACTCACTTGCCGGACGATTAGGGGAGAAATACGCCGAAACGATGACCATGTCCCCAACCTGGGCCGCAACGTATCCTGGACCCTTCATTATATTGTGAAGTGGCGGGGAACCCGCGGCCGGCCTAGCAATTATACTTGCCACACCATCATTATCTCCTGCCCATCCAGGAGACACCCGATAAGGCTCAGCCACAATGGCTACGCCAATCCTCCACTGCGCCAGACTCTGGAACATTAGGTCCTGAGCCCTGGCGCAGTGATTTAAATTTATCTGAAGGAATCGGAGAGGGGCCATTAATCTATAGCCATGCTCTCCGATATCCCTCCGGTCACAGGAGCGGCTTTGGCCGCCTGATCTCTGGGCCCAGCTTTGTTGCCCGCTGCCCTTTTCCCTTTGCGCCCACTCCCGTTGGCTTTGCAGGCCCATCCACCGATCTTGTGACCGGCGGGCCTGTTAGCGGCGGCACACACCACACAGTGCGGTGCTCCGGTGCATTCCGCCGATTTGTGGCCAGCCTTTCCGCACCGGAAACACAGGGTGCTGCGATCGTCAGCGACAGTGCACTGCTCCTTTGCGTGCCCCGCCTCCAGACATCTGAAGCAGCGTACTGGCTTCCTATCGAGCAGGCGGATGTGTGCCGACACCCACCCTACTAGCAAGCGGCCGCCATCCACGACTTTTCGCGCTGCCGTGACGGGGCAGTTGGCCACCACTGTCCCTATGCCCGATCGATTCCTCCGGATTGTCCCGACTCTAACCGCCTCGACCGGGCATTCGCCGATGCGGGAGATCGCTGCAGCAACCTCCTCCGCCGTCACCGAGTCATCCAGCTCTGAGACCCGCAAGCCAGCAGACTTGACGGGCCTGGACACTGCGACGTTCTCAGGGTCGAGAATGGAGCGCAACTTTTCGGCAAGCGCATCCGCCTTATTGCCACTTGCGGCGCCGGGTATTTTCAGTACCCGCGCACCAGACGCGGCGACCCTGAATTGAACGCCGTCAATCCCCAGCTCAGGCAAATTTAACTTCTCCTTAGCCTGCGAGAGGATGTCGGCGTACGAGAGGCCTTTCTCCTGGGCATTTGGCTGGAAGCGCAGCACCACCGCAGTCGATCGCGGCGCGCTGAGATTGGGCTTTCGGTCTGAGCCCCGAGGTTTCCCCGTCTTCTTCTGTGCTTGGCCAGCGGAGGCCACCCGCCTCGCGCCTTGGCCTCTCTTACGACGACGGCGGCTCACAACCGTCCACTCTTCCCCATCGGCTGCAGGCACCGGAGGAGCACTCGGCTGTGATCCGGTTTGGGGCAATTGCTTACCCCTCTTGGGAGGAGGAGGCGGTGGCTTCTTAGCCTTGCCCCGACTCTTACTCTTCTTCTTTTCTGATGGAGGATTTTGAGGGACAGCTGTAGGTCCCTCTGGTGTTTCCTTAGCCTGTGGTCGCTGGCTCTGGGGTTCGGAGACGCCGACCACCTCCGCAAATGACGGCGACGCGAGAGGAACCTCAGATGACTCTGTGCGGGCCCGATCCGCGGCAAGTGGAGGACGCACGCGTTTCTCGGGCAGCAGCCTGTCCTTTATGCCCTCGAAACGAGCATTTATCATAAAACCGACCCGATCCATGATGGACCGGGCCAGTTCCTCCACCTCGAGGCCGGTGTGTCTTTCCGCCGGTGGGGGCACTCTGACCTGTGCCTGGGCACGCTGCAGGTCGGCTCGCAGCTCTGCGACCTCTCCGCGCAGCTCGGCCAACTCCACCTTGAGTCTCGCGTTCTCAGACGCAACTTTTGTCGCTTCCGCGGAGACTGTGCTACGACGCAGAACCTCGACCGCCTGTTTGATTGCCCGCACTTCGGTGTTTAACACCTTGCGGGTGGTACCCTTAAGATTCGCTGACTTATGGGTCACCTCCGAGATGATCTCTGCCGTTTTCAGCAACCCGTCAAGAAGGACAGGCGCCGATGGCTCCCCTTCCAACACGGTCTCCGCTGGGGCACTCAAGCCTTGTGCCTGACGAGTTAGGTGGATCTTCCGAACCTCCTCCGCAAGCTCACGTTCCGCCTGAAGCTGCATCTCCTGCCGCTCCAGGTCGAGAAGCTCCCGCTTTGCCTTCGCCAGGCCGACGTACTCCCCGGTGGTTGGGGGTCTTCCGCGCCCTCTAGAAACGTCTGACTTTTTCGACCCACCAGACGCTGGCTCGTCGCTCCCGCTATGAGGTAGGGATCTGCAATTCTGGTCAGTGGGGAGCGGCGTGTCTACCCGCTTGAAGCGGCCACGCTCATCCCGCACTAGTGGAGGCACAGCACCACTCGATCGTAAGCGCCCCCGACTGCAGCGACCCGTCGACAACTTACGAGGAGTTGGCTGTTCCCCCTCTTCGTTCGACGTCGAATCCGACCCCGAACGTTTTCCTCCTCGGCGCTTTTCTGGTTTTTGGCGAGGCGTGCTCCAGAATTTGGAACGCCGCTTGCCAGCGCCGTCATCCGAGACACGGATATCGTGGAACTCAGGGCTACAGGCTCCTGAGGCACAACTCCGCATCTCTCCTTCGTCCACGAGTGAGTCTCGAGAGGACGATGGACCCCTGCTCGAGTCACCCGACCGAAACAGGTCCTTTAAAACCACTTGCGGCGTTCGCCGCATCAACCGAGACCCCAAAGCTACAGAATCAGCAGAGCGAGAGTCCGCCGACACTGCAACAACATCCGAATCAATATGCATATCAGAATCCTTAATCGCGCATTGGTCTTTGGGGACCGTAGTCCCCCCGGGTTTAACAAAATCCAAGTCGTTAAGCTTATTCGAAGTCCGTGAAGATTTGCCGTGGTCAAGAGTAGGAATACTCAGGCGAATGCTGCCCCCCCCAGAATACGAGGGGCGGCCGGTAGCCTGACGCAACGCCGGGGTGCGCGAGACTACCGGGAGGGATTCTCCGGATTTACCGGTACCCTCCTGGGGTAATGATTCTTTACAATCCGCCATCATAAGTTTTTAGGCTCATTTCCGGGTGAGCTCCCCCGCCTTCTCAGCGCTTACCGGTTAACCCTACGCCGCAGCACGCTAGACTACGGTTTCGGGGTGATATTTTATAGAGGTTTCCTTCCTCGCAGCACATCACGTGTGATGTGCCCCCGGTCCCGGCCGTAGTGAAATGGCCGGGTTACGGTATGATTTGTGCCTCGCGGCTTTTCGACTGATTGCACCGGTTTTCCGGTGGGCGATGGTGTCGTCACGTACCTACGCCTGAACCTAACCTTTTTTTTTTTTTTTTTTTTTTTTTTTACATGGCGAAAATCCTCATGGATACCACACACCACGGGGGCAGCGTGTGGTTATGCCGGACTCCTACCGGCTAAAAACACCATGGTGCATTGCTCACGTCGCTCTGCGCCGAGAACACGGGTACGCCGTCGGCACTCTTCCGCGAACTCGGCAGCGACATGGCCTCATCAGGCCTCAGCTTAGGGGACGCCCATCTGCGACCCTCCGCACCGCACTGCTGCACTACAGCACGGCGCCTTCTCCCTTACAAGGACTTAACTGGGAACAGGCTCCCCCGAGCCTGCCCCAGCGACTCTATCAGGGAGGATGATCTCCAAGATCGGCTCTTCGGCGGCGGCGCCCTGGTCGTCGGCGGCGCATCGCGAGATCGGTCGTCGCCTCCCGATCCCGCTCGTCTGCCTCTTTCCGGGCAACCACTGTCTCGCAGAATGCGAGGACGGCGCTCCACGACTCCTCACTGTCCACCATAGATTTGACCACGGCGGGCAGTGAGAGGTCGGAGCCAACGACTGCGCAGAGCTGAAGGCGCTCTGTCGCCCAGGCGGGACACACTTCCAGCATATGTTGTGCCGTTTCCTCGGGACATCCGTCGCAATGGAGGCACCTGGCGGTCGGCTCTCTTCCGGCTATGTGATGCAGGTACCTCCCGAAGCAGCCATGCCCCGAGAGGACCTGCGACAACCTGTAAGTGAGTGTGCCGTGGCGTCTGCCTATCCATTTGTGGAGAACTGGACGGATGGCCTCGATGGTCCGTCGGCCGGCGCTAGGATGCCCCAGCCTGGACTCCCACATTTCTTCAGCTTCTTCTCGCAGCCTCTTTCTTCTTTCCCCGATTTCCTGGGGTGGTGTTGCGTGCCCTTGGGACCGTGCCTCCTCGCGCCACGCATGAAGCTTGGCAAGGATACCGGCCTCTAGGTCCCAGGGCATGAAACCCGCCAAAACACACGCCGCTTCGTCGGAGATTGTGCGGTATCCCCGGATGGCCCTGACCGCCAATGCCCTCTGCGGTTTGCGCAAAAGCGCGACACTCCGGCGATTCAGGGCATCGGCCCAAACAGGAGCCCCGTAGAGAGCCATGGACCGCACAACTCCAGCATGAAGGCGCCTACAAGCGGCGCCTGGACCACCGACATTTGGCAGCAACCGCCCGAGGGCGGCAGCTGTTCGAACCAGTCGTGGAGCCAACCTTTCGAAGTGGGCCCTGAATTCCCACTTGCTGTCCAAAGTGAGCCCCAGATACCTCATCTGGGACTCTACGACTATGCGTACTCCTCCAACGACGATGTGCGCATTGGTAGGCGGCGCGTTTCGGGGCCCGTGGAAACATAACGCCTCCGTCTTGTTGAGCGCCACCTCCAGGCCCAGACGCCTTATCCTGGATACAACGTGGGCCGCTCCCGCCGTGGCGAGTATGGCGGCGTTACGGTGAGTTTTACTGCGCGCAGTTACCAGGGTGTCATCGGCGTAGCAAGTCACCTCAACACCCTGGAGATTGGCGCCACGCAGCACCCAGTCATATCCGATGTTCCACAAGAGTGGTCCTAGGACCGACCCCTGTGGAACACCGCACAGCACTTCTCGTGCATCTTGCGTCCCGTTTTGGCAGGGAAAGATCACGCTCCTGCCGGACAAGTACGACCCTATGACGCGGCACAGGTAGGAAGGCACCCCATGGAACCGGAGTGCCTCCCTGATGCAAGCCCAGGGGAGTGTGTTGAAAGCGTTGGCGATGTCAAGAGACACCGCCAAAACGACCTCACCCCGGGAGACCGCATCCTGTGCGAGGGTCCGGACTCTACCTACAGCATCCACCGTCGATCTTCCTCTCCTGAACCCAAACTGACAGTCCGCCAGGTTCGGCCCGACCTGCTCCAGATGCTCGACGATGCGCCCGGCCACCACTCTCTCGAAGAGCTTGGCCACATCGTCGAGTAGCACGATCGGGCGGTATCCGGAGGATGAGTCTGTCGGCCGGCCCTCCTTCCGCAAGAGGACGAGTTTTCCCTCCTTCCATCTGTGGGGGATGACTCCTTGCTGCAAACAGGCGGAAAAGAGCGCCCGGAGTCGATCCCCCAGATCTTCCAGCGCCAGAGCTAAGGCGCGTCCCGGTACGCCGTCAGGGCCGGGAGCAGTGTTCTTAGCTCGCAGCTTTCGAACCGCTGCATTGAGCTCCTCCTCAGACACTGACGGCGCTGCGAACGATTCCGGCGACTGCACAGGAGGGTCGCGGGACATGACAGGTGAAGAGAAATCCCCGCGATGTGGGAACAGGGATGACACCACGTCCCGAAGCAGCTGGGGCGATAGGGTCTCTGTTACGGGGGGGGCCCAAGAGCGGAGCTTGCTCAACACTAGCTTGTATGGTCGCCCCCATGGATCCGCGTCCAGAGTTCCCAGGAATTCACCCCAGGCAGCCTCTATCGCTCTCCCAATGGCCGTCTGCAGTTCCGTTTTTATATCTCTATAAGAATCATAGAGGAGCGCTTCCCTATCGAGGTCTCTGCGTCGTCTTCGCTTGCACCTGGTGTACTGGCGCCTGGCCACGACACAATCTCTGCGCAACTGCGCGATATCCTCCGACCACCAGTACACCTGGGGTTTCGGAGGCCGCTTCCTAGCCCGGAGCATTGACGCATCACACACCTGCTTCATTGTTTCCCGAAACCAGTCTGCCTCGTTTTCGACCTCCACCGGGCCTGGCGGCGCGGGTGACCAAGATCTTACGATCACCGCTTCCCGAAGAACTTCACGGTCGAGGCTCCTGAGTTGCCACCTGTGACTGTTGTTGGACAGGATCCGCTCGGGACCAACCGGGTTCGCAGGGAGGTAGGAGACGCTAAATCGTATGTAACGGTGGTCTGAAAGCGTCTCCTCTACCTCCAACACTCCCCAATCCTGGACACGGCGTGCCACGGCAGGGCTTGCGAACGAGACGTCCACGATGGAGCCGCCCTGCATCCGCACGCACGTGTTGACCGAACCCCTATTCAAAACAACGAGCCCGGTCTCAAGCATCCAGCGCTCGACCATCGCGCCGCGCAGATCCGTCGCAGGGGAGGGGGAACCTAACCTAACCTAACCTTTTTTTTTTTTTTTTTTTTACATGGCGAAAATCCTCATGGATACCACACACCGCGGGGGCAGCGTGTGGTTATGCCGGACTCCTACCGGCTAAAAACACCATGGTGCATTGCTCACGTCGCTCTGCGCCGAGAACACGGGTACGCCATCGGCACTCTTCCGCGAACTCGGCAGCGACATGGCCTCATCAGGCCTCAGCTTTGGGGACGCCCAGCTGCGTCCCTCCGCACCGCACTGCTGCACTACAGCACGGCGCCTTCTCCCTTCAAGGACTTAGCTGGGAACAGGCTCCCCCCGAGCCTGCCCCAGCGACTCTATCAGGGAGGGTGAACTCCCAGTTCGGCTCTTCGGCGGCGGCGCCCTGGTCGTCGGCGGCGCATCGCGAGATCGGTCGTCGCCTCCCGATCCCGCTCGTCTGCCTCCTTCCGGGCAAGCACCGATTCGCAAAAGGCGAGGGTAGCGCTCCACGACTCCTCGCTGTCCACCATAGATTTGACCACGGCGGGCAACGAGAGGTCGGAGCCGACTACAGCGCAGAGCTGAAGGCGCTCTGTCGCCCAGGCGGGGCACACTTCCAACATATGTTGGGCCGTTTCCTCCGGACACCCGTCACAATGGAGGCACCTGGCGGTCGGCTCTCTTCCGGCTATGTGGTGCAGGTACCTCCCGAAGCAGCCATGCCCCGAGAGGACCTGCGACAACCTGTAAGTGAGTGTGCCGTGGCGTCTGCCTATCCATTTGTGGAGAACTGGACGGATGGCCTCGATGGTCCGTCGGCCGGCGCTAGGATGCCCCAGCCTGGACTCCCACACTTCTTCAGCTTCACGTCGTAACTGTGCTCTTGCCTCCCCGATCTCGTGGGGTGCTGGTGTGTGCCCTTGGGACCGTACTTCCTCGCGCCACGCATGAAGCTGGGCAAGGATCCCGGCCTCTAGGTCCCAGGGCATGAAACCCGCCAAAACACAGGCCGCTTCCTCCGAGATTGTGCGGTATCCCCGGATGGCCCTGACCGCCAATGCCCTCTGCGGTTTGCGCAAAAGCGCGACACTCCGGCGATTCAGGGCATCGGCCCAAACAGGAGCCCCGTAGAGAGCCATGGACCGCACAACTCCAGCATGAAGGCGCCTACAAGTGGCGCCTGGTCCACCGACATTTGGTAGCAACCGCCCGAGGGCGGCAGCTGTTCTAATCAGTCGTGGGGCCAACCTTTCGAAGTGGGCCTTGAAGTCCCACTTGCTATCTAGAGTGAGCCCCAGATACCTCATCTGGGACTCTACGATGATGCGTACTCCTCCAACCACGATATGCATGTTGGCAGGAGGCGCGTTTCGGGGCCCGTGAAAGCATAGCGCCTCCGACTTATTGAGCGCCACCTCCAGCCCCAGACGTCTTATTCTCGACACAACGTGGGCCGCTCCCGCCGTGGCGAGTATGGCGGCGTTGCGGAGAGTCTTGCTGCGCGCAGTTATCAGGGTGTCATCGGCGTAACATGTCACCTCAACACCCTGGAGATTGGCGCCGCGCAGCACCCAGTCATATCCGATATTCCACAAGAGTGGTCCTAGGACCGACCCCTGTGGAACACCGCATAGCACTTCTCTTGAATCTTGCGTCCCGTTTTGGCAGGGGAAGATCACGCTCCTGCCGGACAAGTACGACCCTATGACGCGGCACAGGTAGGAAGGCACCCCATGGAACCGGAGTGCCTCCCTGATGCAAGCCCAGGGGAGTGTGTTGAAAGCGTTGGCGATGTCAAGAGACACCGCCAGCACGACCTCACCCCGGGAGACCGCATCCTGTGCGAGGGTCCGAACTCTACCCACAGCGTCCACCGTGGATCTGCCCCTTCTGAAACCAAACTGGCAGTCCGCCAGGTTCGGCCCGACCTGCTCCAGATGCTCGATGATGCGCCCGGCCACCACTCTCTCGAAGAGCTTGGCCACATCGTCGAGTAGCACGATCGGGCGGTATCCGGAAGATGAGTCAATTGGGCGGCCCTCCTTCCGCAAGAGGACGAGTTTTCCTTCCTTCCATCTGTGGGGGATGACTCCTTGCTGTAAACAGGCGGAAAAGAGCGCCCGGAGTCGATCCCCCAGATCTTCAAGCGCCAGAGAAAGTGCGCGTCCCGGTACGCCGTCAGGGCCGGGAGCAGTGTTTTTAGCTCGCAGCTTTCTGACCGCCGCATTGAGCTCCTCCTCAGACACTGACGGCGCTGCGAATGAGTCCGGCGACTGCACTGGAGGGTCGCGGGACATGACAGGTGGGGAGAAATCCCCGCGATGTGGGAACAGGGATGACACCACGTCCCGAAGCAGCTGGGGCGATAGGGTCTCTGTTACGGGGGGGGCCCAAGAGCGGAGCTTGCTCAACACTAGCTTGTATGGTCGCCCCCATGGATCCGCGTCCAGAGTTCCCAGGAACTCACCCCAGGCAGCCTCTATCGCTCTCCCAATGGCCGTCTGCAGTTCCGTTTTTATATCTCTATAAGAATCATAGAGGAGCGCTTCCCTATCGAGGTCTCTGCGTCGTCTTCGCTTGCACCTGGTGTACTGGCGCCTGGCCACGACACAATCTCTGCGCAGCTGTGCGATATCCGCCGACCACCAGTACACCTGGGGTTTCGGAGGCCGCTTCCTAGCCCGGAGCATTGATGCGTCGCACACCTGCCGCATTGTCTCCCGGAACCAGTCCGCCTCACGTTGCACTACCAAAGGGCCAGGAGGAGCGGGTGACCAAGATCTTACGATCACCGCTTCCCGTAGAATATCACGGTCGAGGCTCCGGAGTTGCCACCTGTGACTGCTGTTCGATAGGGTCCGCTCGGGACCAACCGGGTTCGCAGGGAGGGAGGAGACGCTAAATCGTATGTAACGGTGGTCTGAAAGCGTCTCCTCTACCTCCAACACTCCCCAATCCTGGACACGGCGTGCCACGGCAGAGCTTGCGAACGAGACGTCCACGATGGAGCCGCCCTGCATCCGCACGCACGTGTTGACCGAACCCCTATTCAAAACAACGAGCCCGGTCTCAAGCATCCAGCGCTCGACCATCGCGCCGCGCAGATCCGTCGCAGGGGATCCCCACGCCACAGACTTCGCGTTCACGTCCCCTGCAACGACAACCGGATGGGGATGGCTCTGCCGCACGAGACCCGTGAGCCGAGCCAGGAAATCCCCGAACTCACTTGCAGGACGATTTGGAGAGAAATACGCTGAGATGACGACGAGATCTCCCACCTGTGCTGCGACGCATCCCGGACCCTTAACTATGTTTTGAAGTGGCGGGGAGCCCGCGGCCGGCCTCGACATTATGCACGCCAGACCGTCGTTGTCTCCTGCCCATCCAGGAGACACGCGATAGGGCTCAGCCACTATGGCTACGCCAATCCTCCACTGCGCCAGACTCTGGAACATTAGGTCCTGAGCCCTGGCGCAGTGATTTAAATTTACCTGTAGGAATCGGAGAGGGGCCATTAATCTGTGACCATACTCTCCGATATCTCTCCGGTCACAGGAGCGGCTTTGGCCGCCTGATCCCTGGGCCCAGCTTTGTTGCCGGCTGCCCTTTTCCCTTTGCGCCCACTCCCGTGGGCCTTGCAGGCCCAACCACCGATCTTATGACCGGCGGGCCTGTCAGCGGCGGCACAAACCACACAATGCGGTGCTCCGGTGCATTCCGCCGATTTGTGGCCAGCCTTTCCGCACCGGAAACACAGGGTGCTGCGATCGTCAGCAACAGTGCACTGCTCCTTAGCGTGCCCGGCCTGCAGGCATCTGAAGCAGCGCACCGGCTTCTTATCGAGCAGGCGGATGTGTGCAGACACCCACCCTACAAGCAAACGGCCACCATCCACGACTTTTCGTGCAGCCGTGACGGGACAGTTGACAACCACTGTCCCTATGCCCGATCGATTTCTCCGGATTGTGCCGACTCTAATCGCCTCGACCGGGCATTCGCCGATGCGGGCGATCGCTGCAGCAACCTCCTCAGTCGTCACCGAGTCATCTAGCTCTGAGATCCGCAAGCCAGCAGACTTGACAGGCCTGGACACCGCGACATTCTCAGGGTCGAGAATCGAGCGCAGCTTCTCAGCTAGCGCATCCGCCTTGTCTCCACTTGTGGTGCCGGGTATTTTCAGTACCCGCGCACCAGACGCAGCGACCCTGAACTGCACGCCGTCAATTCCCAGCTCAGGCAGATTAAGCTGCTGCTTAGCCTGCGACAGGATGTCTGCGTAGGAAAGGCCCTTCTCCTGGGCATTCGGCTGAAGGCGCAGCACCACCGCAGTCGATCGCGGCGCGCTCAGGTTGGGCTTTCGGTCTTTGCCCCGAGACTTGGACGTCGTCTTCTTTTGTGTTTGGCCAGCGGAAGCCACCCGCTTCGCGCCTTGACCTCGCTTGCGACGACGGCGGCTCACAACCGTCCACTCTTCCACATCGACTGCAGGGACCGGAGGGACACTCGGCTGCGTACCAGTTTGGGCCACTTGCGTACTCCTTTTTGGAGGAGGGGGAGGTGCCTTCTTCGCCCTACCCCGACTCTTTCTCTTCCTCGTTTGTGGCGGATTTGGAGGGACAGCTGTGGGTCTCTCTGGGGTTTCCGTGGCCTGTCGTGGCTGTCTCTGCTGTTCTGAGACGCAGACCACCTCCGCAAATGTCGGCGACTCGAGAGGTCCCACAGGTGGCTCTGTGCGCGCCCGATCCGCGGCAAGAGGAGGACGCACACGTTTTTCGGGCAGCAGCCTGTCCTTAATGCCCTCAAAGCGGGCATTAATCATAAAACCGACCCGATCCATGATAGTCCGGGCCAGTTCCTAAACCTCAAGGCCGGTGCGTCCTTCCGCGGGTGGGGGCACTCTGATCTGTGCCTGGGCACGCTGCAGGTCGGCTCGCAGTTCTGCCACCTCACCACGCAGCTCAGCCAGCTCCGTCTTTATTCTCGCGTTCTCTGAAGCGACTTTGGTCGTCTCCGCGGAAACTGTGCTTCGACGCAGGATCTCGACAGCTTGTTTTATTGCCCGCACTTCAGTGTTTAACACCTTGCGGGTGGTGCCCTTGAGATTTGCCGACTTATGGGTCACCTCCGTGATCACTTCGGCCGTTTTCAGCAACCCGTCAAGGAGGACAGGCGCCGATGGCTCCCCTTCCAGCACGGTCTCCGCTGGGGCACTCAAGCTTTGTGCCTGACGAGTTAGGTGGATCTTCCGAACCTCCTCCGCAAGCTCACGTTCCGCCTGAAGCTGCATCTCCTGCCGCTCCAGGTCGAGAAGCTCCCGCTTTGCCTTCGCCAGGCCGACGTACTCTCCGGTGGTTGGGGGTCTTCCGCGCCCTCTAGAAACGTCTGACTTTTTCGACCCACCAGACACTGGCTCGTCGCTCCCGCTATGAGGTAGGGATCTGCAATCCTGGCCAGTGGGGAGCGGCGTGTCTACCCGCTTGAAGCGGCCACGCTCATCCCGCACTAGTGGAGGCACAGCACCACTCGACCGTAAGCGCCCCCGACTGCAGCGACCCGTCGACAACTTACGAGGAGTTGGCTGTTCCCCTTCTTCGTTCGACGTCGAATCCGACCCCGAACGTTTTCCTCCTCGGCGCTTTTCTGGTTTTTGGCGAGGCGTGCTCCAGAATTTGGAACGCCGCTTGCCAGCGCCGTCATCCGAGACACGGATATCGTGGAACTCAGGGCTACAGGCTCCTGAGGCACAACTCCGCATCTCTCCTTCATCCACGAGTGAGTCTCGAGAGGACGATAGACCCCTGCTCGAGTCACCCGACCGAAACAGGTCCTTTAGAACCACTTGCGGCGTTCGCCGCATCAACCGAGACCCCAAAGCTACAGAATCAGCAGAGCGAGAGTCCGCCGACACTGCAACAACATCCGAATCAATATGCATATCGGAGTCCTTAATCGCGCATTGGTCTTTGGGGACCGTAGTCCCCCCGGGTTTAACAAAATCCAAGTCGTTATGCTTATTCGAAGTCCGTGAAGATTTGCTGTGGTCAAGAGTAGGAATACTCAGGCGAATGCTGCCCCCCCCAGAATACGAGGGGCGGCCGGTAGCCTGACGCAACGCCGGGGTGCGCGAGACTACCGGGAGGGATTCTCCGGATTTACCGGTACCCTCCTGGGGTAATGATTCTTTACAATCCGCCATCATAAGTTTTTAGGCTCATTTCCGGGTGAGCTCCCCCGCCTTCTCAGCGCTTACCGGTTAACCCTACGCCGCAGCACGCTAGACTACGGTTTCGGGGTGATTTTTTATAGAGGTTTCCTTCCTCGCAGCACATCACGTGTGATGTGCCCCCGGTCCCGGCCGTAGTGCAATGGCCGGGTTACGGTATGATTTGTGCCTCGCGGCTTTTCGACTGATTGCACCGGTTTTCCGGTGGGCGATGGTGTCGTCACGTACCTACGCCTGGAGTGGCTGCTCTTAGTCTGGCCCCTCACCCTAAACCTCCCGGTATGAGTGACTCTGCCGGTATAGCCTCAGGGATCATTGGGACACGCAAGCCCCCCCACCACGACAAGGTGGCAGCCTCGGGGGGGAACCTAACCTAACCTTTTTTTTTTTTTTTTTTTTTTTTTTTACATGGCGAAAATCCTCATGGATACCACACACCGCGGGGGCAGCGTGTGGTTATGCCGGACTCCTACCGGCTAAAAACACCATGGTGCATTGCTCACGTCGCTCTGCGCCGAGAACACGGGTACGCCATCGGCACTCTTCCGCGAACTCGGCAGCGACATGGCCTCATCAGGCCTCAGCTTTGGGGACGCCCAACTGCGTCCCTCCGCACCGCACTGCTGCACTACAGTTCGGCGCCTTCTCCCTTTAAGGACTTAGCTGGGAACAGGCTCCCCCGAGCCTGCCCCAGCGACTCTATCAGGAGGGGTGGTCTCCCAGACCTGCTCTTCGGCGGCGGCGCCCTGGTCGTCGGCGGCGCATCGCGAGATCGGTCGTCGCCTCCCGATCCCGCTCGTCTGCCTCCTTCCGGGCAAGCACTGACTCGCAAAAGGCGAGGGTAGCGCTCCACGACTCCTCGCTGTCCACCATAGATTTGACCACAGCGGGCAACGAGAGGTCGGAGCCAACTACAGCGCAGAGCTGAAGGCGCTCTGTCGCCCAGGCGGGGCACACTTCCAACATATGTTGGGCCGTTTCCTCCGGACACCCGTCACAATGGAGGCACCTGGCTGTCGGCTCTCTCCCGGCAATGTGGTGCAGGTACCTCCCGAAGCAGCCATGCCCCGTCAGGACCTGCGACAACCTGTATGTGAGTGTGCCGTGGCGTCTGCTTATCCATTTGTGGAAAACTGGACGGATGGCCTCGATGGTCCTTCGGCCAGCGTTAGGGTGCCCCAACCTGGACTCCCACAATTCTTCAGCTTCTCGTCGCAAACTTGCTCTTGCCTCCCCGATCTCCTGGGGTGCCGGCGCGTGCCCTTGGGACCGTACCTCCTTTCGCCACGCATGAAGCTGGGCAAGGATCCCGGCCTCTAGGTCCCAGGGCATGAAACCCGCCAAAACACAGGCCGCTTCCTCCGAGATTGTGCGGTATCCCCGGATGGCCCTGACCGCCAATGCCCTCTGCGGTTTGCGCAAAAGCGCGATGCTCTGGCGATTCAGGGCATCGGCCCAAACAGGAGCCCCGTAGAGAGCCATGGACCGCACAACTCCAGCATGAAGGCGCCTACAAGTGGCGCCTGGACCACCAACATTTGGCAGCAACCGCCCCAGAGCAGCAGCTGTTCGAATGAGCCGCGGGGCTAATCTTTCGAAGTGGGCCTTGAACTCCCACTTACTGTCTAGAGTGAGCCCCAGATACCTCATCTGGGACTCTACGACGATGCGGACTCCTCCAACTACAATGTGCGCATTGGCGGGCGGCGCGTTTTGGGGCCCATGGAAACATAACGCCTCCGTCTTGTTGAGCGCCACCTCCAGGCCCAGACGCCTTATCCTGGACACAACGTGGGCCGCTCCCGCCGTAGCGAGTATGGCGGCATTACGATGAGACTTACTGCGCGCAGTTACCAGGGTGTCATCGGCGTAACATGTTACCTCAACACCCTGGAGATTGGCGCCACGCAGCACCCAGTCGTATCCGATGTTCCACAAGAGTGGTCCTAGGACCGACCCCTGTGGAACACCGCACAGCACTTCTCTAGCATCTTGCGACCCGTTTTGGCAGGGGAAGATCACCCTCCTGCCGGACAGGTACGACCCTATGACGCGGCACAGGTAGGAAGGCACCCCATGAAACCGAAGTGCCTCCCTGATGCAAGCCCAGGGGAGTGTGTTGAAAGCGTTGGCGATGTCAAGAGACACCGCCAGAACGACCTCACCCCGGGAGACCGCATCCTGTGCCAGGGTCCGGACTCTGCCTACAGCATCCACCGTCGATCTTCCTCTCCTGAACCCAAACTGACAATCCGCCAGGTTCGGCCCGACCTGCTCCAGATGCTCGACGATGCGCCCGGCCACCACTCTCTCGAAGAGCTTGGCCACATCGTCGAGTAGCACGATCGGGCGGTATCCGGAGGATGAGTCAGTCGGGCGGCCCTCCTTCCGCAAGAGGACGAGCTTTCCCTCCTTCCATGGGTGGGGGATGACTCCTTGCTGTAAACAGGCGGAAAAGAGCGCCCGGAGTCGATCCCCCAGATCTTCCAGCGCCAGAGCTAGGGCGCGTCCCGGTACGCCGTCAGGGCCGGGAGCAGTGTTCTTAGCTCGCAGCTTTCTGACCGCCGCATTGAGCTCCTCCTCAGACACTGACGGCGCTGCGAACGATTCCGGTGACTGCACAGGAGGGTCGCGGGACATAACTGGTGGGGAAAATTCCCCGCGATGTGGAAACAGGTCTGAAACTACGTCCCGAAGCAGCTGTGGCGATAGGGTCTCTGTAACGGGGGGGGCCCAGGAACGGAGCTTGCTCAACACTAGTTTGTATGGTCGCCCCCATGGATCCGCGTCCAGAGTTCCCAGGAATTCACCCCAGGCAGCCTCTATCGCCCTACCGATGGCTGTCTGTAGTAGCAGCTTTAGGTCCCTATATGAGCCATAGAGCAGAGCTTCTCTATATAGATCCCTTCGCCTTCTTCGCCTGCACCGTGTGTACTGGCGCCTAGCTACGACACAGTCTCTGCGCAACTGCGCGATATCCGCCGACCACCAGTACACCTGGGGCTTCGGAGGCCGAGATCTAGCCCGGGACATTGACGCATCGCAAATCTGCTTCATTGTCTCCCGGAACCAGTCTGCTTCACTTTCCACTTCAACTGGACCTGGCGGCGCGGGTGACCAAGATCTTACGATCACCGCTTCACGAAGAACCTCACGATTGAGGCTTTTGAGTTGCCACCTATGGCTGTTGTTGGATAGGGTCCGCTCGGGACCACCCGGGTTCACAGGGAGGGAGGAGACGCTAAATCGTATGTAACGGTGGTCTGAAAGCGTCTCCTCTACCTCCAACACTCCCCAATCCTGGACACGGCGTGCCACGGCAGGGCTTGCGAACGAGACGTCCACGATGGAGCCGCCCTGCATCCGCACGCACGTGTTGACCGAACCCCTATTCAAAACAACGAGCCCGGTCTCAAGCATCCAGCGCTCAACCATGGAGCCGCGAAGATCCGTCGCAGGGGATCCCCACGCCACAGACTTCGCGTTGAGGTCCCCCGCAACGACAACGGGATGAGGATGGCTCTGCCGTACTAGACCCGTGAGCCGAGCCAGGAAATCCCCGAACACACTCGCCGGACGATTAGGGGAGAAATACGCCGAAACGATGACCATGTCCCCAACCTGGGCCGCAACGTATCCTGGACCCTTCATTATATTGTGAAGTGGCGGGGAACCCGCGGCCGGCCTAGCAATTATACTTGCCACACCGTCATTATCTCCTGCCCATCCAGGAGACACCCGATAAGGCTCAGCCACAATGGCTACGCCAATCCTCCACTGCGCCAGACTCTGGAACATAAGGTCCTGAGCCCTGGCGCAGTGATTTAAATTTATCTGAAGGAATCGGAGAGGGGCCATTAATCTATAGCCATGCTCTCCGATATCCCTCCGGTCACAGGAGCGGCTTTGGCCGCCTGATCTCTGGGCTCAGCTTTGTTGCCCGCTGCCCTTTTCCCTTTGCGCCCACTCCCGTTGGCTTTGCAGGCCCATCCACCGATCTTGTGACCGGCGGGCCTGTTAGCGGCGGCACACACCACACAATGCGGTGCTCCGGTGCATTCCGCCGATTTGTGGCCAGCCTTTCCGCACTGGAAACACAGGGTGCTGCGATCGTCAGCGACAGTACACTGCTCCTTTGCGTGCCCCGCCTCCAGACATCTGAAGCAGCGCACCGGCTTCTTATCGAGCAGGCGGATGTGTGCTGACACCCACCCTACAAGCAAACGGCCGCCATCCACGACTTTTCGTGCAGCCGTGACGGGACAGTTGACAACCACTGTCCCTATGCCCGATCGATTCCTCCGGATAGTGCCTATTCTAACCGCCTCGACCGAGCATTCGCCAATGCGGGCGATCGCCGCAGCAACCTCCTCAGCCGTCACAGAGTCATCCAGCTCTGAGACCCGCAAACCAGCAGACTTGACGGGCCTGGACACAGCGACGTTCTCCGGGTCAAGGATTGAGCGCAGCTTTTCAGCCAGCGCATCCGCCTTGTCTCCACTTGTGGTGCCGGGTATTTTAAGAACCCGCGCACCAGACGCAGCGACCCTAAATTGCACGCCGTCAATCCCCAGCTCAGGCAAATTTAACTTCTCCTTAGCCTGCGAGAGGATGTCGGCGTACGAGAGGCCTTTCTCCTGGGCATTTGGCTGGAGGCGCAGCACCACCGCAGTCGATCGCGGCGCGCTGAGATTGGGCTTTCGGTCTGAGCCCCGAGATTTCACCGTCTTCTTCTGTGCTTGGCCAGCGGAGGCCACCCGCCTCGCGCCTTGGCCTCTCTTACGACGACGGCGGCTCACAACCGTCCACTCTTCCCCATCGGCTGCAGGCACCGGAGGAGCACTCGGCTGTGATCCGGTTTGGGGCAATTGCTTACCCCTCTTGGGAGGAGGAGGCGGTGGCTTCTTAGCCTTGCCCCGACTCTTACTCTTCTTCTTTTCTGATGGAGGATTTTGAGGGACAGCTGTAGGTCCCTCTGGTGTTTCCTTAGCCTGTGGTCGCTGGCTCTGGGGTTCGGAGACGCCGACCACCTCCGCAAATGACGGCGACGCGAGAGGAACCTCAGATGACTCTGTGCGGGCCCGATCCGCGGCAAGTGGAGGACGCACGCGTTTCTCGGGCAGCAGCCTGTCCTTTATGCCCTCGAAACGAGCATTTATCATAAAACCGACCCGATCCATGATGGACCGGGCCAGTTCCTCCACCTCGAGCACGGTGTGTCTTTCCGTCGGTGGGGGCACTCTGACCTGTGCCTGGGCACGCTGCAGGTCGGCTCGCAGCTCTGCGACCTCTCCGCGCAGCTCGGCCAACTCCGCCTTGAGCCTTGCGTTTTCTGCGGCTACTTTGGTCGTTTCCGCGGAGACTGTGCTACGACGCAGAATTTCGACCGCCTGTTTTATGGTCCGCACTTCGGTGTTTAACACCTTGCGGGTGGTGCCCTTCAGATTTGCTGACTTATGGGTCACCTCCGAGATGATTTCTGCCGTTTTCAGCAACCCGTCAAGGAGGACCGGCGCCGATGGCTCCCCTTCCAGGACGGTCTCCTCTGGGGCACTCAAGCCATGTGCCTGCCGAGTCTGGTGGATCTTCCGGATCTCCTCCGCAAGCTCACGTTCCGCCTGAAGCTGCATCTCCTGCCGCTCCAGGTCGAGAAGCTCCCGCTTTGCCTTCGCCAGGCCGACGTACTCCCCGGTGGTTGGGGGTCTTCCGCGCCCTCTGGAAGCGTCTGACTTTTTCGACCCACCAGACGCTGGCTCGTCGCTCCCGCTATGAGGAAGGGATCTGCAATCCTGGTCAGTGGGAAGCGGCGTGTCTACCCGCTTGAAGCGGCCACGCTCATCCCGCACTAGTGGAGGCACAGCACCACTCGACCGTAAGCGCCCCCGACTGCAGCGACCCGTCGACAACTTACGAGGAGTTGGCTGTTCCCCCTCTTCGTTCGACGTCGAATCCGACCCCGAACGTTTTCCTCCTCGGCGCTTTTCTGGTTTTTGGCGAGGCGTGCTCCAGAATTTGGAACGCCGCTTGCCAGCGCCGTCATCCGAGACACGGATATCGTGGAACTCAGGGCTACAGGCTCCTGAGGCACAACTCCGCATCTCTCCTTCGTCCATGAGTGAGTCTCGAGAGGACGATGGACCCCTGCTCGAGTCACTCGACCGAAACAGGTCCTTTAGAATCACTTGCGGCGTTCGCCGCACAAACCGAGAAGCTACAGCTAAAGAATCAGCAGAGCGAGAGTCCGCAGACACTGCAACAACATCCGAATCGATTTGCATATCGGAGTCCTTAATCGCGCATTGGTCTTTGGGGACCGTAGTCCCCCCGGGTTTAACAAAATCCAAGTCGTTATGCTTATCAGAAGTCCGTGATGATTTGCCATGGTCGTGAGTAGGTATACTCAAGCGAATGCTGCCCCCCCCAGAATACGAGGGGCGGCCGGTAGCCTGACGCAACGCCGGGGTGCGCGAGACTACCGGGAGGGATTCTCCGGATTTACCGGTACCCTCCTGGGGTAATAATTTTTTACAATCCGCCATCATAAGTTTTGGGCTCATTTCCGGGTGAGCTCCCCCGCCTTCTCAGCGCTTACCGGTTAACCCTACGCCGCAGCACGCTAGACTACGGTTTCGGGATGATTTTTTATAGAGGTTTCCTTCCTCGCAGCACATCACGTGTGATGTGCCCCCGGTCCCGGCCGTAGTGCAATGGCCGGGTTACGGTATGATTTGTGCCTCGCGGCTTTTCGACTGATTGCACCGGTTTTCCAGTGGGCGATGGTGTCGTCACGTACCTACGCCTGGAGTGGCTGCTCTTAGTCTGGCCCCTCACCCTAAACCTCCCGGTATGAGTGACTCTGCCGGTATAGCCTCAGGGATCATTGGGACACGCAAGCCCCCCCACCACGACAAGGTGGCAGCCTCGAGGGGGAACCTAACCTAACCTTTTTTTTTTTTTTTTTTTTTTTTTTTTTTTTTACATGGCGAAAATCCTCATGGATACCACACACCACGGGGGCAGCGTGTGGTTATGCCGGACTCCTACCGGCTAAAAACACCATGGTGCATTGCTCACGTCGCTCTGCGCCGAGAACACGGGTACGCCTTCGGCACTCTTCCGCGAACTCGGCAGCGACATGGCCTCATCAGGCCTCAGCTTTGGGGACGCCCAACTGCGTCCCTCCACACCGCACTGCTGCACTACAGCACGGCGCCTTCTCCCTTCAAGGACTTAGCTGGGAACAGGCTCCCCCGAGCCTGCCCCAGCGACTCTATCAGGGAGGGTGGTCTCCCAGATCTGCTCTTCGGCGGCGGCGGCGCCCTGGTCGTCGGCGGCGCATCGCGAGATCGGTCGTCGCCTCCCGATCCCGCTCGTCTGCCTCTTTCCGGGAAACCACTGTCTCGCAGAATGCGAGGACGGCGCTCCACGACTCCTCACTGTCCACCATAGATTTGACCACGGCAGGCAGTGAGAGGTCGGAGCCAACGACTGCGCAGAGCTGAAGGCGCTCTGTCGCCCAGGCGGGACACACTTCCAGCATGTGTTGGGCCGTTTCCTCGGGACATCCGTAGCAATGGAGGCACCTGGCGGTCGGCTCTCTTCCGGCTATGTGGTGCAGGTACCTCCCGAAGCAGCCATGCCCCGAGAGGACCTGCGACAACCTGTAAGTGAGTGTGCCGTGGCGTCTGCCTATCCATTTGTGGAGAACTGGACGGATGGCCTCGATGGTCCGTCGGCCGGCGCTAGGATGCCCCAGCCTGGACTCCCACATTTCTTCAGCTTCTTCTCGCAGCCTCTTTCTTCTTTCCCCGATTTCCTGGGGTGGTGGTGCGTGCCCTTGGGACCGTGCCTCCTCGCGCCACGCATGAAGCTGGGCAAGGATCCCGGCCTCTAGGTCCCAGGGCATGAAACCCGCCAAAACACACGCCGCTTCGTCGGAGATTGTGCGGTATCCCCGGATGGCCCTGACCGCCAATGCCCTCTGCGGTTTGCGCAAAAGCGCGACACTCCGGCGATTCAGGGCATCGGCCCAAACAGGAGCCCCGTAGAGAGCCATGGACCGCACAACTCCAGCATGAAGGCGCCTACAAGTGGCGCCTGGTCCACCGACATTTGGCAGCAACCGCCCGAGGGCGGCAGCTGTTCTAATTAGTCGTGGGGCCAACCTTTCGAAGTGGGCCTTGAAGTCCCACTTGCTATCTAGAGTGAGCCCCAGATACCTCATCTGGGACTCTACGATGATGCGTACTCCTCCAACCACGATGTGCATGTTGGCAGGCGGCGCGTTTCGGGGCCCGTGAAAGCATAGCGCCTCCGACTTATTGAGCGCCACCTCCAGCCCCAGACGCCTTATTCTCGACACAACGTGGGCCGCTCCCGCCGTGGCGAGTATGGCGGCGTTGCGGAGAGTCTTGCTGCGCGCAGTTACCAGGGTGTCATCGGCGTAACATGTCACCTCAACACCCTGGAGATTGGCGCCGCGCAGCACCCAGTCATATCCGATATTCCACAAGAGTGGTCCTAGGACCGACCCCTGTGGAACACCGCACAGCACTTCTCTAGCATCTTGCGACCCGTTTTGGCAGGGGAAGATCACCCTCCTGCCGGACAGGTACGACCCTATGACGCGGCACAGGTAGGAAGGCACCCCATGAAACCGGAGTGCCTCCCTGATGCAAGCCCAGGGGAGTGTGTTGAAAGCGTTGGCGATGTCAAGAGACACCGCCACAACGACCTCACCCCGGGAGACCGCATCCTGTGCGAGGGTCCGGACTCTGCCTACAGCATCCACCGTCGATCTTCCTCTCCTGAACCCAAACTGACAGTCCGCCAGGTTCGGCCCGACCTGCTCCAGATGCTCGACGATGCGCCCGGCCACCACTCTCTCGAAGAGCTTAGCCACATCGTCGAGCAGCACGATGGGACGGTATCCAGAAGCTGAGTCAAGCGGCCGGCCCTCCTTACGTAAGAGGACCAGTTTACCCTCCTTCCATCTCTGGGGGATGACTCCTTGTTGCAAACAGGCGGAAAAGAGCGCCCGGAGTCGCTCCCCCAGATCTTCAAGCGCCAGAGTAAGGGCGCGTCCCGGTACGCCGTCAGGGCCGGGAGCAGTGTTTTTAGCTCGCAGCTTTCGGACCGCCGCATTGAGCTCCTCCTCAGACACTGACGGCGCTGCGAATGATTCCGGCGATTGCACTGGAGGGTCGCGGGACATGGCAGGTGGGGAGAATTCCCCGCGATGTGGGAACAAAGATGACACCACGTCCCGAAGCAGCTGGGGCGATAGGGTCTCTGTAACGGGGGGGGCCCAGGAGCGGAGCTTGCTCAACACTAGCTTGTATGGTCGCCCCCATGGATCCGCGTCCAGAGTTCCCAGGAATTCACCCCAGGCAGCCTCTATTGCTCTCCCGATGGCCGTCTGTAGTTCCATCTTTAGATCTCTATAGGAACCGTAGAGTAGAGATTCTCTGTTGAGGTCCCTACGTCGTTTTCGCTTGCACCTGGTGTACTGGCGTCTGGCCACAACACAATCTCGACGCAATTTCGCGATATCGGCCGACCACCAGTACACCTGGGGCTTCGGAGGCCGAGATCTAGCCCGGGACATTGACGCATCGCAAACCTGCTTCATTGTCTCCCGGAACCAGTCTGCTTCACTTTCCACTTCCACTGGACCTGGCGGCGCGGGTGACCAAGATCTTACGATCACCGCTTCTCGAAGAACCTCACGATTGAGGCTTTTGAGTTGCCACCTATGGCTGTTGTTGTATAGGGTCCGCTCGGGACCACCCGGGTTTACAGGGAGGGAGGAGACGCTAAATCGTATGTAACGATGGTCTGAAAGCGTCTCCTCTACCTCCAACACTCCCCAATCCTGGACACGGCGCGCCACGGCAGGGCTTGCGAACGTGACGTCGACGATGGAACCGCCCTGCATCCGCACACACGTGTCTACCGAACCCCTATTCAGAACAACGAGCCCGGTCTCAAGCATCCAGCGCTCAACCATGGAACCGCGCAGATCCGTCGCAGGGGATCCCCACGCCACAGACTTCGCATTGAGGTCCCCTGCAACGACAACCGGATGGGGATGGCTCTGCCGTACGAGATCCGTGAGCCGAGCCAGGAAATCCCCGAACTCACTTGCAGGACGATTTGGAGAAAAATACGCTGAGATGACGACGAGATCTCCCACCTGTGCTGCGACGCATCCCGGACCTTTCACTACATTCTGAAGTAGCGGGGAGCCCGCAGCCGGCCTAGTAAGTAAACATGCCAGACCGTCGTTGTCTCCTGCCCATCCAGGAGACACGCGATAAGGCTCAGCCACTATGGCTACGCCAATCCTCCACTGCGCCAGACTCTGGAACATTAGGTCCTGAGCCCTGGCGCAGTGATTTAAATTTATCTGAAGGAATCGGAGAGGGGCCATTAATCTATAGCCATGCTCTCCGATATCCCTCCGATCACAGGAGCGGCTTTGGCCGCCTGATCTCTGGGCCCAGCTTTATTGCCAGCTGCCCTTTTCCCTTTGCGCCCGTTATTGTGGGCCTTGCAGGCCCATCCACCGATCTTGTGACCGGCGGGCCTGTTAGCGGCGGCACACACCACACAATGCGGTGCTCCAGTGCATTCCGCTGACTTGTGTCCAGCCATTCCGCACCGGAAACACAAAGTGCTGCGATCGTCCGCTGCTGTGCACTGCTCCTTTGCGTGCCCGGCCTCCAGGCATCTGAAACAGCGCACTGGCTTCCTATCAAGCAGGCGGATGTGTGCCGACACCCACCCTACTAGTAAGCGGCCGCCATCCACGACTTTTCGCGCTGCCGTGACGGGGCAGTTGGCCACCACTGTCCCTATGCCCGCCCGATTCCTCCGGATTGTGCCGACTCTGACCGCATCGACTTGGCATTCGCCGATGCGAGCGATCGCTACAGCAACCTCCTCAGCCGTTACAGAGTCATCAAGTTCTGAGACCCGCAAGCCAGCAGACTTGACGGGCCTGGACACAGCGACGTTCTCCGGGTCAAGGATCGAGCGCAGCTTTTCAGCCAGCGCATCCGCCTTGCCTCCACTTGTGGTGCCGGGTATTTTCAGTACCCGCGCACCAGACGCAGCGACCCTGAACTGCACGCCGTCGATTCCCAGCTCAGGCAGATTAAGCTGCTGCTTAGCCTGCGACAGGATATCTGCGTAGGAAAGGCCCTTCTCTTGGGCATTCGGCTGGAGGCGCAGCACCACCGCAGTAGATCGCGGCGCGCTCAGGTTGGGCTTTCGGTCTTTGCCCCGAGGCTTCGACGTCTTCTTCTGTGTTTGGCCAGCGGAGGCCACCCGCCTCGTGCCTTGGCCTCTCTTTCGACGACGGCGGCTCACAACCGTCCACTCCTCCCCATCGGCTGCAGGGACCGAAGGAGCACTCGGCTGTGATCGTATTTGAGGCGATTGCGTACTCGCCTTCGGAGGAGGGGGAGGTGGCTTCTTCGTCTTAGCCCGGCTCTTACTCTTCCTCTTTGTTGGAGTATTTTGAGGGACAGCTGTTGGTCCCTCTGGGATTTCCTTGGCCTGTGGTGGTTGTCTCTGCTGTACGGAGACGCCGACCACCTCCGCAAATGTTGGCGACTCGACAGGACCCTCAGGTGGCTCTGCGCGCGCCCGATCCGCGGCAAGAGGAGGACGCACACGTTTTTCGGGCAACAGCCTGTCCTTAATGCCCTCAAAGCGGGCATTAATCATAAAACCGACCCGATCCATGATAGTCCGGGCCAGTTCCTCAACCTCCAGGCCGGTGCGTCCTTCCGCGGGTGGGGGCACTCTGACCTGTGCCTGGGCACGCTGCAGGTCGGCTCGCAGCTCTGCGACCTCTCCGCGCAGCTCGGCCAACTCCGCCTTGAGTCTCGCGTTCTCAGACGCAACTTTTGTCGTTTCCGCGGAGACTGTGCTACGACGCAGAACCTCGACCGCCTGTTTGATTGCCCGCACTTCGGTGTTTAACACCTTGCGGGTGGTGCCCTTGAGATTTGCTGACTTATGGGTCACCTCCGAGATGATCTCTGCCGTTTTCAGCAACCCGTCAAGAAGGACAGGCGCCGATGGCTCCCCTTCCAACACGGTCTCCGCTGGGGCACTCAAGCCTTGTGCCTGACGAGTTAGGTGGATCTTGCGAACCTCCTCCGCTAGCTCTCGCTCAGCCTGAAGCTGCATCTCCTGCCGCTCCAGGTCGAGAAGCTCCCGCTTTGCCTTCGCAAGGCCGACGTACTCCCCGGTGGTTGGGGGTCTTCCGCGACCTCTAGAAGCGTCTGAATTCTTCGACCCACCAGACGCTGGCTCGTCACTTCCGCTATGAGGGAGGGATCTGCAAACCTGGTCAGTGGGAAGCGGCGTGTCTACCCGCTTGAAGCGGCCACGCTCATCCCGCACTAGTGGAGGTACAGCACCACCGGACCGTAAGCGTCCCCGACTGCAGCGGCCCGTCGACAACTTACGAGGAGTTGGTTGTTCTCCCTCTTCGTTCGACGTCGAATCCGACCCCGAACGTTTTCCTCCTCGGCGCTTTTCCGGTTTTTGGCGAGGCGTGCTCCAGAATTTGGAACGCCGCTTGCCAGCGCCGTCATCCGAGACACGAATATCGTGGAACTCAGGGCTACAGGCTCCTGAGGCACAACTCCGCATCTCTCCTTCATCCATGAGTGAGTCTCGAGAGGACGATGGACCCCTACTCGAGTCACCCGACCGAAACAGGTCCTTTAGAACCACTTGCGGCGTTCGCCGCATCAACCGAGACCCTAAAGCTGCAGAATCAGCAGAGCGAGAGTCCGCTGACACTGCAACAACATCCGAATCGATGTGCATATCGGAGTCCTTTATCGCGCAATGGTCTTTGGGGACCGTGGTCCCCCCGGGTTTAACAAAATCCAAGTCGTTATGCTTATCAGAAATCCGTGATGATTTGCCATGGTCGTGAGTAGGAATACTCAGGCGAATGCTGCCCCCCCCAGAATACGAGGGGCGGCCGGTAGCCTGACGCAACGCCGGGGTGCGCGAGACTACCGGGAGGGATTCTCCGGATTTACCGGTACCCTCCTGGGGTAATGATTCTTTACAATCCGCCATCATAAGTTTTTGTGCTCATTTCCGGGTGAGCTCCCCCGCCTTCTCAGCGCTTACCGGTTAACCCTACGCCGCAGCACGCTAGACTACGGTTTCGGGGTGATTTTTTATAGAGGTTTCCTTCCTCGCAGCACATCACGTGTGGTGTGCCCCCGGTCCCAGCCGTAGTGCAATGGCCGGGTTACGGTATGATTTGTGCCTCGCGGCTTTTCGACTGATTGCACCGGTTTTCCAGTGGGCGATGGTGTCGTCACGTACCTACGCCTGGAGTGGCTGCTCTTAGTCTGGCCCCTCACCCTAAACCTCCCGGTATGAGTGACTCTGCCGGTATAGCCTCAGGGATCATTGGGACACGCAAGCCCCCCCACCACGACAAGGTGGCAGCCTCGGGGGGGAACCTTTTTTTTTTTTTTTTTTTTTTTTTTTTTTTTTTTTTTTTAAGTGGGGAAATCCTCATGGATACCCGCTGCCCTGGGGCGGCGAACGGGTTATGTCGGACTCTTACCGACTAAAACCCCACTGTGTTTTCGTCCCATCGCATTGGTGACTGGGTAACGGGGACGCGTTAGCATTACATCCGCTACCCGTCTGCGATTGTTCGTTGGAACCCATCTAGATATTTCGATCGTGACAGCTCAGCAGCGTCGCGTGGAAAAAACACGGCACGCGATGCTCATCTCGGGACCGTTTTGATGCTAGGTGATTGGTGGCCCCATTTCAATCACCCAGCGGTCCACCTAGGGCGGAAGGCGGCGATCATATGCAGCGCGCCTACGCCCGGGCCTTCGGCGGCGGTTTGGGTATGCTAGGGGATCCTCCTCCCTTATCCGTTCCGCCGCTTCCTTCTGTGAGATTACTTCCTCGCAGAAGAATTGCACCGCCTTCCAAGACCTCTCGTTTTGGACCATGGCCTTTACAATGGCCGGTAACGACGGGTCGACCCCAATTATAGCAACAAGCCGTTGACGTGGCTCGTTCCATGCTGAGCATACGGTCAGTGTGTGAGCTGCGGTATCTTCGTCCGCTCCACAATGGTGACAACGTGTGGTTGTCTCTCTTCCTGCGATGTTACACAGGTACCTCCCGAAGCAACCATGACCTGAGAGGACCTGTGTAAGATGAAAAGTTAGAGAGCCAAACTTCCTCTTCACCCATCTTCCTAGGACAGGCCTAATGGCCTCTATGGTGAGGCGTCCAGCGCTTGGATCTTCCAGTCTCTCGATCCACCTCTGAAAGGCGCCGTGACTCGCTAACGTATGCCAATGTGATATCTCACTTGGTGTTGGATCTCTGCCCTTCGACCGAGCGTCTGTTACTCTCCAGTAGACAGCAGCGAGTACTTGCGCATCTAGATCCCACGGCGTGGCACCAGCCAATACGCACGCCGCCTCAGTAGAGATAGTACGATAGCCCCTCACTGCTCGGATCGCCATGGCCCTCTGCGGACGACGTAAAAGAACTCTATTGTCGGCATTCAGAGAGTCAGCCCATATCGGAGCCCCGTAGAGGGCCATGGATCGTACTACTCCAGTGAACAGTCGACGGCACCTAACATTGGGTCCGCCGACGTTCGGTAATAATCTGCTAAGAGCGCATGCGGACGCGTTCAATTTAGGCACTAGGGACTCAAAGTGAGGCTTGAAGCTCCAGCGACTGTCCAGGGTGATGCCTAGATAATTCATTCTTGACCCGATTGCGATGGAGACACCGCTGACCACTAACACTGAACCAGCCGGTGGCGCACGCCGACGGCCATGGAAGCAAATGGCCTCGGATTTGTGAAGCGCCACCTCAAGTCCCAATCGTCGAATACGATTCACCGCTTGAGCAACGCCAGCAGTGGCGAGAATGGAGGCCTCCCGAAATGAAGAGCCCCGGACGGTTACAAGCGTGTCGTCAGCGTAACAAGTGAGAGCTACCCCATCCAAATAGGTTCCATTCAATACCCAGTTATATGCGATGTTCCACAGCAGGGGCCCTAGGACCGACCCCTGTGGGACACCGCACGACATCCGCCACTCACGCCACTGCTCGGGGGGGAACCTTTTTTTTTTTTTTTTTTTTTTGTTCACGTCAGGGGAAATGCCTTTACGCACTGACCGGGCCGCCGCCCGAGTGTGGGACTCGTATCGCCGAAACGCCCCTCCTAACAGCATGGACGCCCGGAATACCCACTAAAACCCCTGCGAAGTCCGCCTCCTACTGTGCCTGTGGTGGCGTGGGGTGGGAACGCGTTTGCAGTCTTCCACCCCTCCGCCAGCACCGGCCGACGCGCTTGCGAGTCGCGCCGGCCTCCATCGGGGACCGAGGTGCACCAATGCCGGTGCCTCCCGGTGACGGCTTAGGAAAGCGCGTGGTATCACACGTGGTACCACGCGCACCTCCTCTGAGGCCTTTGGGGCTTATAGCCCCGGCCCCATTCACGGGGGGCGAAGCAGGGCCCGGTAGGCCCTCCTCCGCATTCCCGTGCGTCGTCGACGAAGCGGGTGGGGGTCACCACTTGCCTCCCTCGCCCGCTCCGCCGCCTCCTTCTGCGACATCACGTCCTCGCAGAAAGAGGTGACCGCCATCCATAACCTTTCGCTTGAGGACATCGCACTGATGATGCTCTCAAGCGACAGGTCAGCCCCTATGGCATCGCGAAGGGCACCGCGCTGTTCCACCCAGGCCGAACAGTCGACCAGGGTGTGCTGCGCGGTGTCCTCGCTTGCCGCACAGTGGTGACACTGGGTCGTCGGTTCTCTCCGGGCTATTTGACTCAGATACTTTCCGAAGCAACCGTGCCCGGAAAGAATCTGAGTCAGCCGGAATGTGAGAACCCCGTGCCGCCTGTCTAGCCAGTTGCGCAGAACCGGCCGGACAGCCTCAACGGTCGAGCGGCCGGCCGTAGGATCGGCCAGCCGCTCTGTCCACCTCCGGACCACGGACCGTCGAGCGTGGGACTTCATAGATTCCGTCACCGTCGGCGATTCGCCGCGAGACCGCAGCGCCTGACGTCGCTTGTGGAGCTTCGCCAGGGCCACGGCCTCCAAATCCCAAGGCGGCGAGCCTGCCAATACGCACGCCGCCTCCGCGGATATAGTGCGGTAACCCCTAATGGCCCTGATCGCTATCACCCTCTGCGGTTTTCGCAGGAGGGCGACGGCTTCGCGCCGGAGTTCCGGGGCCCAAACTGGGGCCCCGTACAGGGCCATCGAGCGCACTACACCCATGTAGAGACGACGGCAGGCCACGCTTGGTCCCTCGAGATTCGGCAGCAGACGTCCGAGGGCGCCAGCAGCGCCTAACAGTCGGGGGGCCAAGCGACGGAAATGTTCTATGAAGTTCCACCGGCTGTCGAGGGTAAGCCCGAGATATTTCATATCGGCCTTAACCTCGATCCGGACACCGCTAATTACGACGTGAGCTCCAGGAGGAGGCGAAGTCCTAGGCCCGTGAAAACACAGGGCTTCGGACTTGTCGAGCGCCACCTGGAGGCCCAGATCGCGTATGCGGCGGACGACCATTGCCACACCGGCCGTAGCCAGGCGGGCGGACTTTCGGTAGCTCGTCCCCCGTGCGGTCACCAGGGTGTCATCCGCGTAACACGTCACCCTGAGACCGCGGGGGAGGGTGCCCCGCAACACCCAATCGTATCCGATGTTCCACAGGAGAGGTCCGAGGACAGACCCCTGTGGAACACCGCACGTCATCTCCCTCCTCTCGATGCCGTACCGCCCTTGGTACAAGACGTACCTCTGACTCAGGTAGTTACCGATCAGGCGACGGAGGTAGAGAGGCACTTGGTGGTAGATAAGTGCCTCTTTGACGCAACTCCACGGCATGGTGTTGAACGCGTTGGCGATGTCGAGCGACACCGCCATCAACACCCCGCCGCGGCCGGTCACCTCTTCCGATTCGGCCTTGACTCGACTGATCGCGTCGATCGTCGAGCGGCCGGCTCGAAACCCAAACTGGCAGTCGGCCAGATCGGGACCAACGTGAGTCAGGTGCTGGATGATTCGGGCAGCTATGATTTTTTCAAAGAGCTTGCCGGCTTCATCGAGCAGCACGATGGGGCGGTAGGCAGAGGGTGACTCTGCGGGGCGCCCGTCCTTCCTGAGTAGGACCAAGCTACCGGTTTTCCACACATCGGGAAATCGCCCCGACTCCAGGCACGCTTCAAAAAGCCCCCGGAGCCGGTCCCCTAGAACGTTGAGAGCCAAGACTAGAACACGACCGTGGATACCGTCCGGTCCGGGCGCGGTGTTTTTTGCCCGGAGCCTACCCACAGCCGCGTCGAACTCACAATCTGTGAGCTCAGGCACGCCGCTAACCTCCTCCTCCATAGCGCGGCTCGGGGGGGAACCTAACCTAACCTAACCTAACCTAACCTTTTTTTTTTTTTTTTTTTTTTTTTTTTTTTTTACATGGCGAAAATCCTCATGGATACCACACACCGCGGGGGCAGCGTGTGGTTATGCCGGACTCCTACCGGCTAAAAACACCATGGTGCATTGCTCACGTCGCTCTGCGCCGAGAGCACGGGTACGCCATCGGCACTCTTCCGCGAACTCGGCAGCGACATGGCCTCATCAGGCCTCAGCTTAGGGGACGCCCATCTGCGTCCCTCCGCACCGCACTGCTGCACAACAGCACGGCGCCTTCTCCCTTACAAGGACTTAGCTGGGAACAGGCTCCCCCGAGCCTGCCCCAGCGACTCTATCAGGGAGGATGATCTCCAAGATCGGCTCTTCGGCGGCGGCGCCCTGGTCGTCGGCGGCGCATCGCGAGATCGGTCGTCACCTCCCGATCCCGCTCGTCTGCCTCCTTCCGGGCAAGCACTAATTCGCAATATGCGAGGGTAGCGCTCCACGACTCCTCGCTGTCCACCATAGATTTGACCACGGCGGGCAACGAGAGGTCGGAGCCGACTACAGCGCATAGCTGAGTGCGCTCTGTCGCCCAGGCGGGGCACACTTCCAGCATGTGTTGGGCCGTTTCCTCCGGACACCCGTCACAATGGAGGCACCTGGCGGTCGGCTCCCTCCCGGCAATGTAGTGCAGGTACCTCCCGAAACAACCATGTCCCGAGAGGACCTGCGACAGCCTGTATGTAAGTGTGCCGTGACGTCTGCCTATCCATTTTTGGAGAACTGGACGGATGGCCTCGATGGTCCGTCGGCCGGCGCTAGGGTGCTCCAGCCTGGACTCCCACACTTCTTCAGCTGCTTCTTGTAGCCGTCTTCTTCTTTCCACGATCTCCTGGGGTGCCGGTGCGTGCCCTTGGGACCGTACCTCCTTTCGCCACGCATGAAGTTGGGCAAGGATCCCGGCCTCTAGGTCCCAGGGCATGAAACCCGCCAAAACACAGGCCGCTTCGTCGGAGATTGTGCGGTATCCCCGGATGGCCCTGACCGCCAATGCCCTCTGCGGTTTGCGCAAAAGCGCGACACTCCGGCGATTCAGGGCATCGGCCCAAACAGGAGCCCCGTAGAGAGCCATGGACCGCACAACTCCAGCATGAAGGCGCCTACAAGTGGCGCCTGGACCACCAACATTTGGCAGCAACCGCCCCAGAGCAGCAGCTGTACGAATGAGCCGTGGAGCCAATCTTTCGAAGTGGGCCTTGAACTCCCACTTACTGTCTAGAGTGAGCCCCAGATACCTCATCTGGGACTCTACGACGATGCGTACTCCTCCAACCACGATGTGAAGGTTGGCAGGCGGCGCGTTTCGGGGCCCGTGAAAGCATAATGCCTCCGACTTATTAAGCGCCACCTCCAGTCCCAGACGCCTTATTCTCGACACAACGTGGGCCGCTCCCGCCGTGGCGAGTATGGCGGCGTTGCGGAGAGTCTTGCTGCGCGCAGTTACCAGGGTGTCATCGGCGTAACATGTCACCTCAACACCCTGGAGATTGGCACCGCGCAGCACCCAGTCGTATCCGATGTTCCACAAGAGTGGTCCTAAGACCGACCCCTGTGGAACACCGCACAGCACTTCTCTAACATCTTGCGACCCGTTTTGGCAGGGGAAGACCACCCTCCTGCCGGACAGGTACGACCCTATGACGCGGCACAGGTAGGAAGGCACCCCATGAAACCGAAGTGCCTCCCTGATGCAAGCCCAGGGGAGTGTGTTGAAAGCGTTGGCGATGTCAAGAGACACCGCCAGCACGACCTCACCCCGGGAGACCGCATCCTGTGCCAGGGTCCGGACTCTGCCTACAGCATCCACCGTCGATCTTCCTCTCCTGAACCCAAACTGACAATCTGCCAGGTTCGGCCCGACCTGCTCCAGATGCTCGACGATGCGCCCGGCCACCACTCTCTCGAAGAGCTTGGCCACATCGTCGAGTAGCACGATCGGGCGGTATCCGGAGGATGAGTCAGTCGGGCGGCCCTCCTTCCGCAAGAGGACGAGCTTTCCCTCCTTCCATGGGTGGGGGATGACTCCTTGCTGTAAACAGGCGGAAAAGAGCGCCCGGAGTCGATCCCCCAGATCTTCCAGCGCCAGAGCTAGGGCGCGTCCCGGTACGCCGTCAGGGCCGGGAGCAGTGTTCTTAGCTCGCAGCTTTCTGACCGCCGCATTGAGCTCCTCCTCAGACACTGACGGCGCTGCGAACGATTCCGGCGACTGCACAGGAGGGTCGCGGGACATGACAGGTGGGGAGAAATCCCCGCGATGTGGGAACAGGGATGACACGACGTCCCGAAGCAGCTGGGGCGATAATGTCTCTGTAACGGGGGGGGCCCAGGAGCGGAGCTTGCTCAACACTAACTTGTATGGTCGCCCCCATGGATCCGCGTCCAGAGTACCCAAGAATTCACCCCAGGCAGCCTCTATCGCCCTACCGATGGCTGTCTGTAGTTGCAGCTTTAGGTCTCTATATGAGTCATAGAGCAGAGCTTCTCTATTGAGATCCCTTCGCCTTCTTCGCCTGCACCGTGTGTACTGGCGCCTGGCTACGACACAGTCTCTGCGCAACCGCGCGATATCGGCCGACCACCAGTACACCTGGGGCTTCGGAGGCCGATTTTTAGCCCGGAACATTGATGCGTCGCACACCTGTTTCATTGTTTCCCGGAACCAGTCTGCCTCACTTTCTATCTCCACTGGGCCTGGAGGTGCGGGTGACCAAGATCTTACGATCACCGCTTCCCGTAGAATATCACGGTCTAGGCTCCGGAGTTGCCACCTGTGACTTCTGTTCGATGGGGTCCGCTCGGGACCAACCGGGTTCGCAGGGAGGGAGGAGACGCTAAATCGTATGTAACGGTGGTCTGAAAGCGTCTCCTCTACCTCCAACACTCCCCAATCCTGGACACGGCGTGCCACGGCAGGGCTTGCGAACGAGACGTCCACGATGGAGCCGCCCTGCATCCGCACGCACGTGTTGACCGAACCCCTATTCAAAACAACGAGCCCGGTCTCAAGCATCCAGCGCTCGACCATCGCGCCGCGCAGATCCGTCGCAGGGGATCCCCACGCCACAGACTTCGCGTTCAGGTCCCCTGCAACGACAACCGGATGGGGATGACTCTGTCGCACTAGACAAGCGAGCCGAGCCAGATAGTCGCCGAAGTCACTCGCCGGACGATTAGGGGAGAAATATGTCGAAACGACGATGATGTCCCCCACCTGGGCCGCGACGTAACCTGAGCCCTTAAATATATTATGAAGTGGCGGGCAGCCCGTGGCCGGCCTAGAAATTAGACAGACCAAACCGTCGTTGTCTCCTGCCCAACCAGGAGCCACGCGATAAGGCTCAGCCACAATAGCTATGCCAATCCTCCACTGCGCCAGACTCTGGAACATTAGGTCCTGAGCCCTGGCGCAGTGATTTAAATTTATCTGTAGGAATCGGAGAGGGGCCATTAATCTATAGCCATGCTCTCCGATATCCCTCCGGTCACAGGAGCGGCTTTGGCCGCCTGATCCCTGGGTCCAGCTTTGTTGCCGGCTACCCTTTTATCATTGCGCCCGTTCTTGTGGGCCTTGCAGGCCCATCCACCGATCTTGTGACCGGCGGGCCTGTTTGCAGCGGCACACACCACACAATGCGGTGCTCCGGTGCATTCCACTGATTTGTGGCCAGCCTTTCCGCACCGGAAACACAGGGTGCTGCGATCGTCAGCGACAGTGCACTGCTCCTTAGCGTGCCCGGCCTCCAGGCATCTGAAGCAGCGCACCGGCTTCTTATCGAGCAGGCGGATGTGTGCAGACACCCACCCTACCAGCAAACGGCCGCCATCCACGACCTTTCGTGCAGCCGTGACGGGACAGTTGACAACCACTGTCCCTATGCCCGATCGATTCCTCCGGATTGTGCCAACTCTAACCGCCTCGACCGGGCATTCGCCGATGCGGGCGATCGCTGCAGCAACCTCCTCAGCCGTCACCGAATCATCCAGCTCTGAGACCCGCAAGCCAGCAGACTTGACGGGCCTGGACACTGCGACGTTCTCAGGGTCGAGAATGGAGCGCAACTTTTCGACGAGCGCATCCGCCTTATCGCCACTTGTGGTGCCGGGTATTTTCAGTACCCGCGCACCAGACGCGGCGACCCTGAATTGAACGCCGTCAATCCCCAGCTCAGGCAGATTAAGCTGCTTCTTAGCCTGCGACAGGATGTCGGCGTACGAGAGGCCTTTCTCCTGAGCATTTGGCTGGAGGCGCAGCACCACCGCAGTCGATCGCGGCGCGCTGAGGTTGGGCTTTCGGTCTTTGCCCCGAGGCTTCGACGTCTTTTTCTGTGTTTGGCCAGCGGAGGCCACCCGCCTCGCGCCTTGGCCTCTCTTACGACGACGGCGGCTCACAACCGTCCACTCTTCCCCATCGGCTGCAGGGACCGGAGGAGCACTCGGCTGTGATCCTGTTTGGGGCGATTGCGTACTCGCCTTCGGAGGAGGGGGAGGTGGCTTCTTCGTCTTAGCCCGACTCTTACTCTTTGTCTTTGTTGGAGGCTTTTGAGGGACAGATGTTGGTCCCTCTGGGGTTTCCTTGGCCTGTCGTGGCTGTCTCTGCTGTTCGGAGACGCCGACCGCCTCCGCAAATGTTGGCGACTCGCGAGGACCCTCAGGTGGCTCTGCGCGCGCCCGATCCGCGGCAAGTGAAGGACGCACGCGTTTTTCGGGCAGCAACCTGTCCTTTATGCCCTCGAAGCGGGCATTTATCATAAAACCGACCCGATCCATGATGGACCGGGCCAGTTCCTCCACCTCGAGGCCGGTGTGTCTTTCCGCCGGTGGGGGCACTCTGACCTGTGCCTGGGCACGCTGCAGGTCGGCTCGCAGCTCTGCGACCTCTCCGCGCAGCTCGGCCAACTCCGCCTTGAGTCGGGCGTTCTCAGACGCAACTTTTGTCGTTTCCGCGGAGACTGTGCTACGACGCAGAACCTCGACCGCCTGTTTGATTGCCCGCACTTCAGTGTTTAACACCTTGCGGGTGGTGCCCTTAAGATTTGCTGACTTATGGGTCACCTCCGAGATGATCTCTGCCGTTTTCAGCAACCCGTCAAGGAGGACGGGCGCCGATGGCTCCCCTTCCAGGACGGTCTCCTCTGGGGCACTCAAGCCATGTGCCTGCCGAGTCTGGTGGATCTTCCGGATCTCTTCCGCAAGCTCACGTTCCGCCTGAAGCTGCATCTCCTGCCGCTCCAGGTCGAGAAGCTCCCGCTTTGCCTTCGCAAGGCCGACGTACTCCCCGGTGGTTGGGGGTCTTCCGCGCCCTCTAGAAGCGTCTGACTTTTTCGAGCCACCAGACGCTGGCTCGTCGCTCCCGCTATGAGGAAGGGATCTGCAATCCTGGTCAGTGGGAAGCGGCGTGTCTACCCGCTTGAAGCGGCCACGCTCATCCCGCACTAGTGGAGGCACAGCACCACTCGACCGTAAGCGCCCCCGACTGCAGCGACCCGTCGACAACTTACGAGGAGTTGGCTGTTCCCCGTCTTCGTTCGACGTCGAATCCGACCCCGAACGTTTTCCTCCTCGGCGCTTTTCTGGTTTTTGGCGAGGCGTGCTCCAGAATTTGGAACGCCGCTTGCCAGCGCCGTCATCCGAGACACGGATATCGTGGAACTCAGGGCTACAGGCTCCTGAGGCACAACTCCGCATCTCTCCTTCGTCCATGAGTGAGTCTCGAGAGGACGATGGACCCCTGCTCGAGTCACCCGACCGAAACAGGTCCTTTAGAATCACTTGCGGCGTTCGCCGCACCAACCGAGAAGCTACAGCTAAAGAATCAGCAGAACGAGAGTCCGCTGACACTGCAACAACATCCGAATCGATTTGCATATCGGAGTCCTTAATCGCGCATTGGTCTTTGGGGACCGTAGTCCCCCCGGGTTTAACAAAATCCAAGTCATTATGCTTATCCGAAGTCCGTGATGATTTGCCATGGTCGAGAGTAGGAATACTCAGGCGAATGCTGCCCCCCCCAGAATACGAGGGGCGGCCGGTAGCCTGACGCAACGCCGGGGTGCGCGAGACTACCGGGAGGGATTCTCCGGATTTACCGGTACCCTCCTGGGGTAGTAATTTTTTACAGTCCGCCATCATAAGTTTTGGGCTCATTTCCGGGTGAGCTCCCCCGCCTTCTCAGCGCTTACCGGTTAACCCTACGCCGCAGCACGCTAGACTACGGTTTCGGGGTGATTTTTTATAGAGGTTTCCATCCTCGCAGCACATCACGTGTGATGTGCCCCCGGTCCCGGCCGTAGTGCAATGGCCGGGTTACGGTATGATTTGTGCCTCGCGGCTTTTCGACTGATTGCACCGGTTTTCCAGTGGGCGATGGTGTCGTCACGTACCTACGCCTGGAGTGGCTGCTCTTAGTCTGGCCCCTCACCCTAAACCTCCCGGTATGAGTGACTCTGCCGGTATAGCCTCAGGGATCATTGGGACACGCAAGCCCCCCCACCACGACAAGGTGGCAGCCTCGGGGGGAACCTAACCTAACCTTTTTTTTTTTTTTTTTTTTTTTTTTTTTTTTTTTTTTTATTTAAGTGTGTGGAATGCGTTTATGCATACCCGACCGACGAAACGGTCTTTCGGGTTATGTGGGACTCTGGCCACCAGACTCCGAACAAGCCAGAGTCTGGAAACACGCCCGGTCATACTCCCCCCATACGGGGCTCATCGTTAGACCGGACTAATACCCACTAAACCACACACTGTGTCCCTCTGTGCGCAGAGTGCTGGGGTCACGGTACGAAGCCCGCCAGCTTACCCCCCAGCAGCGCTGACCCTTGAGCGAGGGTCCCATCTTCAGATGTGCGTTTCGCACTTCTACATTTTAAGAGGCCCGCGGACATACACCGCGCGCGCACTCTCGAGGCCTGAGTGTGACGGCAAACCCTTAGTTCGGGTGCCGTCACGGCTTCAATTATGGAGGAAGAAGGGCATCGGCGTACGCCCGTCTTCTTCGACCTACTCTGCGGCGCCGCAGCGGGCAGTCAGTCACCGCCTCGCGCTCACGTTCCGCCGCTTCCTTCTGGAGGAGAACCTTTTCGCAAAAGGTGGCCACCGCTGTCCAGGCCTTCTCATTTTGGACCATAGAATAAACTACAGCCCGCAAAGAAAAATCAGAGCCGACGACGGCAGCCATGGCCGATCTCTCTTCCGACCACGCTGGGCACTCTTCTAGCGTGTGTTGTGCCGTGTCATTTGTGTCTCCACAGTGGTGACACTCCGGTGTTGGCTCTCTCAGAGCAAGGCGGCACAGGTACTCACCAAAACAGCCGTGTCCCGACAAGACCTGCACCAACCTGAACCCGAGCACCCCATGGCTTCTACCGAGCCAGCGGTCGAGAACACCTACGATGGCCCCGACTGTCCTAACGCCAAACGTCGGTCGCTCTAACCGTTCCCTCCACATTTCGACGGCATTGGTGTGGGCTAGGTCACGCCGTTGCTGTATCTCGCGAAGAGTTGGGTTTTGACCCCGTATCCGAAGGCCCATGCGCCAATGATAAACCGACGCAAGGGCCTTGGCTTCCAAATCCCAGGGAACAGAGCTTGCAAGTAGACAAGCCGCCTCGCACGATATGGTCCGGTATCCCCTAATTACCCCTATCGCGATGACACGCTGAGGTGCCCGTAGCAAAGGAACGAGCTTCACCGAAAGAGCGTCAGCCCAGACGGGAGCTCCATATAGGGCCATGGACCGCACGACTCCGAGATAGAGACGGCGGCAGGCATTTCCGGGACCATCCAATTTGGGCATTATTCGCCGTAGGGCTGCAGAGGCCTTTAGAAGCCGCGGCGCCAACTTCTTAAAATGAGGAAGAAAGGACCACCTGCTATCCAATAGCAACCCAAGATAATTGAGGGTGGATCGAATTTCGATACGCACCCCCGATACTACCAGATGAGCCCCACTGGGGGGAGCTCTACGAGGCCCATGAAATAGTATGGCCTCCGTCTTGTGTAGACCAACCTCCAATCCGAGGGCGCGTATTCGCGACACTACGTGGGCGACTCCGGCAGTTGCCAGTATGCACGCATCCCTGTAGGTCTTGCCTACGGCAGAGACTAGGGTGTCATCGGCGTAGCACACTACGTCGACACCGTGTAATGTCGCGCCTCTCAGCACCCAATCATATCCAATGTTCCACAGGAGCGGCCCTAAGACCGACCCCTGCGGAACGCCGCAGGACATTGGGTGGCGCCGCATGTCACATCCAGTTGGGCATATTATCGTCCTAGAAGAAAGGTATTGCCCAATAACCCGGCAGAGGTACAGGGGCACTCGGTGAAAACGGAGCGCTTCCATGATGCACTCCCAGGGCAAGGTGTTGAAGGCGTTGGCAATGTCTAAGGACACTGCCAGTGCTACCTCGCCCCGGTTTACAGCGCCCTCTGCCAGATTCTTCACCTTGAGGATGGCCTCCAAGGTGGATCGTCCTCGCCGAAAGCCGTACTGGTTGTCGGCTAAGTCAGGTCCGGTATGGTGGAGGTGGCTCGTTAGACGAGCAGCGATGATGCGCTCGAATAGCTTTGCCACCTCGTCTATAAGAACAATAGGGCGGAACGATGATGGAGACTCCACCGGTCTCCCCTCTTTCTTAATTAGTACGAGCCGCCCAGTTTTCCACTGCAAAGGAAACTGGCCACGTTCCAGGCACGCCGAGTATAGACCCCTGAGACGAGACTCGAAATCATCGCACTCTAAGGCCATCACCCATGCGCGGCCCGGAATCCCGTCCAGCCCTGGCGCCGTCTTTTTCGACCGAAGTCTGATGACGGCGACCTCCATTTCCTCATGTGTGACTTCCGAAACATCGGAAATATCGTCTGGCCTCGCGTCAGGCGGTGCCATCGCCGGTGGCGTGTGTGGAGCTCTGTTCGGAAACAAGCCCGAGAGCACACCTTCCAGGACCTGTGGCTGGAGGGTCTCGGTGAGAGGCGGCGCCCACTGGCGCATCTTGTTCCTGACCATTCGGTACGGTCGGCCCCAGGGGTCATTGTCTAAGGTCTGCAGCATCTCTGTGTTGTGTTGTGCTTTGGACTCCTCGATCGCCCGCTCGAGAGCTGTCCTTGCCTCTCGGTATACATTGGAGAGTTCGGCTTCTCGGCGCTCGTCATTCGGACGGCGATGATGGCGTAGTCGGCGTCGAAAACGTTGGTACTGCCGGCCGGCCTCTATACCAGCCGAGCGAAGGGCAGCAATCTCTTGTGACCACCAATATACGCTACGGCGGGGACGTCTTGAAGTAACACGGGGCATTGACGCGTCGCAGATTGACGTCATCGTCGCCCCGAACCAAGCGGCTTCCGTCTCGACGCATTCGGGTCTTTCCGGGGCTGGTTCCCATGTGGCCACCGTCACCGCTTCTTCTAGTTTGTCTCGGTTGAGACGCCCAAGTGCCCAACGCGGCCCATCTCGTAACCGGCAGGCCGGCTGTTCAGGTCTTGACGTTTGGGCCGAAACGTTAAACCGGATGTACCGGTGATCGGACAGCGTTTCGGCCTCCTCAAGAACTCTCCAGTCTCGAACACGGCGTACCAGAGCAGGACAAGCAAACGTGATGTCCACGATAGACCCACCCCCCTGCCTCACGCACGTGTAGACCGACCCCTGGTTTAGAATCACCAAACCCATCGATGCAGACCAATCCATCAGCACGTCGCCGCGGGCATCAGTCGTCGGGGAACCCCAAGCCGCCGATTTTGCGTTAAAGTCCCCTAGGACGAGCACTTGGCGGGACGGCCTTAATCCCTGGATCATCACCGAGAGGTCTTCTAGAAACTCCTCGAAATCTGCCAAAGGTCGGTTCGGCGAGAAGTAGACCCCTACTACAACCAAGTTACCCAGGGTAACTGCCACGCATCCCCTGCCCTTTGCTATGTGACTAAAGGGAGGAGAGCCAACAGCGGGCCGGGTAATAATAGCCACTAGGCCATCGCGGTCAGACGCCCAATGTTCCACTTCGGGAATGAAATATGGCTCTGCGACCACAGCTACGCCTATCAACCACTCCGCCAAGCTCTGCATCAGGAGATCCTGAGCTCTTGCGGCGTGGTTGATGTTGCACTGCAAAAAACGGGTAGTCGTTAGATCCATTACCCGTTTTTAGAAGAACACTGTTCCATAGCCTCTGAGCAGGCCGTGGAGGGGGGTACTGAAGGAGCTTTGGAGGTCCTTCTTCCGCGCTTTCTCTTGGGGGCGGCGGCGACGCACGCCTTCCCACCCACTCTATGTGATGCCGACAGGCCAGCGTCCGCGCACAAGCTGCAGTGAGGGTCTGCACTGCAGTCTGCCGATTTATGCCCGGGCTTGCTACAGCGGTAACACAATGTGCTCCGATCAATGTCGGAGTCACATTTTCCGCAGGAGTGTCCCTGTTCCAGGCAGCGGAAGCACGTCAAGGGGCGTCGGCCCAGCAAGCGAAAACGTGCCGCAACCCATCCGACTTTAACAACCGCCTTCTTGGCCAAAGTCTTTGCCGCCGTGACAGGGCAGCGTAGCCATGCAGAGTACCCTCTCTTGCCGCGAGCATTACGGCGGATTTCACCGATCCGGATTGACTCTTTGGGGCATCCCGTTTCGGCTGAAATAGCGGCGGCAATCTCTTCGTGCGTCACGGATTCCTCGAGACCGACGATGCGCATTTCCGCGCATTTCATGGGCCGAGTCACCCACACGTCTTCCTCTGAGAGGACCTCACGAACTTTGGCAGCCAGCTGGTCTGCCAATGAACCGCTGTCCGTCCCGGGGACCTCAATCAATTTGGCGCCAGTCTGTGCGTCACTTATTCTTACCCCACCAGTGATACCTACATTGGAGAGGTTGATGCTGTTCTTTAATTTGACCAACATTTCTTTATACGTAAGGCCCTTGGCCACAGCTTCTGGCCGAAGTGTCAAAATTATGGCCGCCGATGTGGGGGCTCGTAACTTTGGTTGTTTGGCCTTGGACGCAGTCGCGGTATTGGGTTTGGACCGGGCATGCTGTTCTGGCCGAGGAGGTTTCGGGTTTCCCCTGCTCTCTCGACCGACCACTTGACTCCATGTCCCCTGTGAAGGGGGGGGCAGTGCCTGACGTGGTCCTCCCGCACTGACTGGTGGTAGAGGGCAAGGTGGTGGTAGAGGCTTTTGACTAGCCTTAGACTTCTCCCCCTTTCCCTTTCCAATATCCTTCTTTTTGCTTCTTTTCTTTCCCTTCTTGTTGGTACCTGTGTCTGATGAGGTACTGGGGCCAGCCTTTTCTTCCACTACCACTGGTATCGACTCCCTAGCCTTGTCAGCTGCAAGTGGCGGACGTAAACGTTTAGCTGGGAGCAGGCGATCTTCAATACCGGCCAACTTCGCGTCCATCGCACGTAGAATTATGCGCAGCAGGTCCTCATTTGAGGAAGACAGATTGGTTTCTTGCTGTGCTTGTCGTGGGTGGTCTACGACTTGCGCCTGGCTGAGGCGAGATTGTTCAGCCCAGATTTGGGCCATCTCTTTGCGGAGACAGTCCATATCGGACCGGAGCCGCGCGTTCTCCGCCTTTAGTCGCGCCACCTCGTCCGTCGCCGTCCTTTGCGCTAGGAAGTCCGCGTTATTCCGGTAGGACTTCGCAACCTGCTTCAGCGCCCTCACATACCCACCTTTGAGGTGGCCAGAGGTGTTCGCCACCTTTAAAATAGTGGCAATGTCCTCTTGGACTCGCTTATCGACGTCAGGTGCATTCTCTGACTCCGTGTCTATTTCCGAGCCGGACATGGAGAGGCTCCCGGCTCGGCGAGAGTGGACGTTTCGGGTCCACTCTTCAATGTCGTTGTCGGCCTTAACTTGTTTCTTAGCACGCTGGGAGGCACGTTCCTCCGCCTCAGCAGCGCCCTTCAGTTTTGCAAGCTCCTTTCGAGCCTTGCCGATCCCCACATATTTTCCCGTTGTCGGATGTCTAGCGGATCCCCGGCCTCTGGAGGCTGATGAGATCTTAGGCAGCGCGCGAGCGCCGCCTTCGGTATCCGTCGACTCAGTGGACTCGTTTGTGTCCCTTCGTCTTTTGCGACCTGTCTCACTGTCGCTGAGATGTCCTAAGGACATGGGTGTTGGCAAGCGTTCCAGCACCACTCTCAGACTCTTTTCGGAACCCGAGTACATCACCAGGGTGCGTCCGTCACTCGAATCTGCGTTATCCTTCTCCTTTCCTCGACTATCACTGCCGCTTCCATGTCCTGTTTCCTTTTCGCCACCTTGGCTTAACTTTTCCCTTCCCTTTTCCCTGATTTTACCTTCTCGGCATTCAACGTCACTCTTTTCACTTCCACTCCTACTTCTACTCCTACTTCTACTTCTATTTCTCTCCCCTCCTTCATGTTCAAAACGGTAGTTGCCACCCACGTATACATGTGGCAGAGTGGTCCCATTGGGACCACTGTGGGATTCCCTGCCTGAGGCAGGACCCACCCGTGGAGTCTTTTCACTAGTCGTTCTTTGCATGGTTTGTTTATCTCCTCGATACGTCGTGTGTGTGGTGAGTGGTGTTGTGTGTGAGTGTGTGTGTGTGTGTGTATGAGCGCATGAAATGTTTTCCCTGTCCCCCCCGCATTCACATTTTCCCCACTTTTCCCCCAGCTTTCACATTTCCCATCGCTTTCCTTTTCCCGCCCTTCCCCACTGATCCACAGTTTTGTGTGTACAGATGAGTTTTTGTTTGTGTGTTTCTGAGTGTGTGAGTTATCATGTCCGTATACTGTGGTGTGTAATGTTGTATAAAATGTGGTGTGTATAAGTGTATGTAGAGTGTGCGGTGGCCTCGGTCGCCTCTTACGACCCCCGGGCCCGAGGGGGGGCGCAATTCTACTCTGCCGGCGCCCCACGGCGGAACCTAACCTTTTTTTTTTTTTTTTTTTTTTTTTTGTTCACGTCAGGGGAAATGCCTTTACGCACTGACCGGGCCGCCGCCCGAGTGTGGGACTCGTCTCGCCGAAACGCCCCTCCTAACTCCATGGACGCCCGGAATACCCACTAAAACCCCTGCGAAGTCCGCCTCCTACTGTGCCTGTGGTGGCGTGGGGTGGGAACGCGTTTGCAGTCTTCCACCCCTCCGCCAGCACCGGCCGACGCGCTTGCGAGTCGCGCCGGCCTCCATCGGGGACCGAGGTGCACCAATGCCGGTGCCTCCCGGTGACGGCTTAGGAAAGCGCGTGGTATCACACGTGGTACCACGCGCACCTCCTCTGAGGCCTTTGGGGCTTATAGCCCCGGCCCCATTCACGGGGGGCGAAGCAGGGCCCGGTAGGCCCTCCTCCGCGTTCCCGTGCGTCGTCGACGAAGCGGGTGGGGGTCACCACTTGCCTCCCTCGCCCGCTCCGCCGCCTCCTTCTGCGACATCACGTCCTCGCAGAAAGAGGTGACCGCCGTCCATAACCTTTCGCTTGAGGACATCGCACTGATGATGCTCTCAAGCGACAGGTCAGCCCCTATGGCATCGCGAAGGGCACCGCGCTGTTCCACCCAGGCCGAACAGTCGACCAGGGTGTGCTGCGCGTTGTCCTCGCTTGCCGCACAGTGGTGACACTGGGTCGTCGGTTCTCTCCGGGCTATTTGACTCAGATACTTTCCGAAGCAACCGTGCCCGGAAAGAATCTGAGTCAGCCGGAATGTGAGAACCCCGTGCCGCCTGTCTAGCCAGTTGCGCAGAACCGGCCGGACAGCCTCAACGGTCGAGCGGCCGGACGTAGGATCGGCCAGCCGCTCTGTCCACCTCCGGACCACGGACCGTCGAGCGTGGGACTTCATAGATTCCGTCACCGTCGGCGATTCGCCGCGAGACCGCAGCGCCTGACGTCGCTTGTGGAGCTTCGACAGGGCCACGGCCTCCAAATCCCAAGGCGGCGAGCCTGCCAATACGCACGCTGCCTCCGCGGATATAGTGCGGTAACCCCTAATGGCCCTGATCGCTATCACCCTCTGCGGTTTTCGCAGGAGGGCGACGGCTTCGCGCCGGAGTTCCGGGGCCCAAACTGGGGCCCCGTACAGGGCCATCGAGCGCACTACACCCATGTAGAGACGACGGCAGGCCACGCTTGGTCCCCCGAGATTCGGCAGCAGACGTCCGAGGGCGCCGGCAGCGCCTAACAGTCGGGGGGCCAAACGACGGAAATGTTCTATGAAGTTCCACCGGCTGTCGAGGGTAAGCCCGAGATATTTCATATCGGCCTTAACCTCGATCCGGACACCGCTAATTACGACGTGAGCTCCAGGAGGAGGCGAAGTCCTAGGCCCGTGAAAACACAGGGCTTCGGACTTGTCGAGCGCCACCTGGAGGCCCAGATCGCGTATGCGGCGGACGACCATTGCCACACCGGCCGTAGCCAGGCGGGCGGACTTTCGGTAGCTCGTCCCCCGTGCGGTCACCAGGGTGTCATCCGCGTAACACGTCACCCTGAGACCGCTGGGGAGGGTGCCCCGCAACACCCAATCGTATCCGATGTTCCACAGGAGAGGTCCGAGGACAGACCCCTGTGGAACACCGCACGTCATCTCCCTCCTCTCGATGCCGTACCGCCCTTGGTACAAGACGTACCTCTGACTCAGGTAGTTACCGATCAGGCGACGGAGGTAGAGAGGCACTTGGTGGTAGATAAGTGCCTCTTTGACGCAACTCCACGGCATGGTGTTGAACGCGTTGGCGATGTCGAGCGACACCGCCATCAACACCCCGCCGCGGCCGGTCACCTCTTCCGATTCGGCCTTGACTCGACTGATCGCGTCGATCGTCGAGCGGCCGGTTCGAAACCCAAACTGGCAGTCGGCCAGATCGGGACCAACGTGAGTCAGGTGCTCGATGATGCGGGCAGCTATGATTTTTTCAAAGAGCTTGCCGGCTTCATCGAGCAGCACGATGGGACGGTAGGCAGAGGGTGACTCTGCGGGGCGCCCGTCCTTCCTGAGTAGGACCAAGCTACCGGTTTTCCACACCTCGGGAAATCGCCCCGACTCCAGGCACGCTTCAAAAAGCCCCCGGAGCCGGTCCCCTAGAACATTGAGAGCCAAGACTAGAACACGACCGTGGATACCGTCCGGTCCGGGCGCAGTGTTTTTTGCCCGGAGCCTACCCACAGCCGCGTCGAACTCACAATCTGTGAGCTCAGGCACGCCGCTAACCTCCTCCTCCATAGCGCGACCAGACTCGGTCGATCGCGCCATTTCGGGGGGGATGTGATCCGCCCGGTGTGGAAATAGGGCGGACACTATATCTCTCAGGAGTTGCTGGTCGAGAATCTGGGTCAGCGGCGGCGTCCAGGGGCGTAATTTGCCCCGGACGGACTTGTATGGACGCCCCCACGGATCGCGATCCAGAGTCTCGAGCTGCTCCTCCCGTGCCTGGGGCGGAACCTAACCTAACCTTTTTTTTTTTTTTTTTTTTTTTTTTTTGTTCACGTCAGGGGAAATGCCTTTACGCACTGACCGGGCCGCCGCCCGAGTGTGGGACTCGTCTCGCCGAAACGCCCCTCCTAACTCCATGGACGCCCGGAATACCCACTAAAACCCCTGCGAAGTCCGCCTCCTACTGTGCCTGTGGTGGCGTGGGGTGGGAACGCGTTTGCAGTCTTCCACCCCTCCGCCAGCACCGGCCGACGCGCTTGCGAGTCGCGCCGGCCTCCATCGGGGACCGAGGTGCACCAATGCCGGTGCCTCCCGGTGACGGCTTAGGAAAGCGCGTGGTATCACACGTGGTACCACGCGCACCTCCTCTGAGGCCTTTGGGGCTTATAGCCCCGGCCCCATTCACGGGGGGCGAAGCAGGGCCCGGTAGGCCCTCCTCCGCGTTCCCGTGCGTCGTCGACGAAGCGGGTGGGGGTCACCACTTGCCTCCCTCGCCCGCTCCGCCGCCTCCTTCTGCGACATCACGTCCTCGCAGAAAGAGGTGACCGCCGTCCATAACCTTTCGCTTGAGGACATCGCACTGATGATGCTCTCAAGCGACAGGTCAGCCCCTATGGCATCGCGAAGGGCACCGCGCTGTTCCACCCAGGCCGAACAGTCGACCAGGGTGTGCTGCGCGGTGTCCTCGCTTGCCGCACAGTGGTGACACTGGGTCGTCGGTTCTCTCCGGGCTATTTGACTCAGATACTTTCCGAAGCAACCGTGCCCGGAAAGAATCTGAGTCAGCCGGAATGTGAGAACCCCGTGCCGCCTGTCTAGCCAGTTGCGCAGAACCGGCCGGACAGCCTCAACGGTCGAGCGGCCGGCCGTAGGATCGGCCAGCCGCTCTGTCCACCTCCGGACCACGGACCGTCGAGCGTGGGACTTCATAGATTCCGTCACCGTCGGCGATTCGCCGCGAGACCGCAGCGCCTGACGTCGCTTGTGGAGCTTCGACAGGGCCACGGCCTCCAAATCCCAAGGCGGCGAGCCTGCCAATACGCACGCTGCCTCCGCGGATATAGTACGGTAACCCCTAATGGCCCTGATCGCTATCACCCTCTGCGGTTTTCGCAGGAGGGCGACGGCTTCGCGCCGGAGTTCCGGGGCCCAAACTGGGGCCCCGTACAGGGCCATCGAGCGCACTACACCCATGTAGAGACGACGGCAGGCCACGCTTGGTCCCCCGAGATTCGGCAGCAGACGTCCGAGGGCGCCGGCAGCGCCTAACAGTCGGGGGGTCAAGCGACGGAAATGTTCTATGAAGTTCCACCGGCTGTCGAGGGTAAGCCCGAGATATTTCATATCGGCCTTAACCTCGATCCGGACACCGCTAATTACGACGTGAGCTCCAGGAGGAGGCGAAGTCCTAGGCCCGTGAAAACACAGGGCTTCGGACTTGTCGAGCGCCACCTGGAGGCCCAGATCGCGTATGCGGCGGGCGACCATTGCCACACCGGCCGTAGCCAGGCGGGCGGACTTTCGGTAGCTCGTCCCCCGTGCGGTCACCAGGGTGTCATCCGCGTAACACGTCACCCTGAGACCGCGGGGGAGGGTGCCCCGCAACACCCAATCGTATCCGATGTTCCACAGGAGAGGTCCGAGGACAGACCCCTGTGGAACACCGCACGTCATCTCCCTCCTCTCGATGCCGTACCGCCCTTGGTACAAGACGTACCTCTGACTCAGGTAGTTACCGATCAGGCGACGGAGGTAGAGAGGCACTTGGTGGTAGATAAGTGCCTCTTTGACGCAACTCCACGGCATGGTGTTGAACGCGTTGGCGATGTCGAGCGACACCGCCATCAACACCCCGCCGCGGCCGGTCACCTCTTCCGATTCGGCCTTGACTCGACTGATCGCGTCGATCGTCGAGCGGCCGGCTCGAAACCCAAACTGGCAGTCGGCCAGATCGGGACCAACGTGAGTCAGGTGCTCGATGATGCGGGCAGCTATGATTTTTTCAAAGAGCTTGCCGGCTTCATCGAGCAGCACGATGGGGCGGTAGGCAGAGGGTGACTCTGCGGGGCGCCCGTCCTTCCTGAGTAGGACCAAGCTACCGGTTTTCCACACCTCGGGAAATCGCCCCGACTCCAGGCACGCTTCAAAAAGCCCCCGGAGCCGGTCCCCTAGAACATTGAGAGCCAAGACTAGAACACGACCGTGGATACCGTCCGGTCCGGGCGCAGTGTTTTTTGCCCGGAGCCTACCCACAGCCGCGTCGAACTCACAATCTGTGAGCTCAGGCACGCCGCTAACCTCCTCCTCCATAGCGCGACCAGACTCGGTCGATCGCGCCATTTCGGGGGGGATGTGATCCGCCCGGTGTGGAAATAGGGCGGACACTATATCTCTCAGGAGTTGCTGGTCGAGAATCTGGGTCAACGGAACCTAACCTAACCTAACCTAACCTAACCTAACCTAACCTTTTTTTTTTTTTTTTTTTTTTTTTTTTTTTTTTTTTTTTTTACATGGGGAATCCACACGGATACTGCTTTGCCCATTTCGGGGTCGGGCAAGCGAGTTATGTCGGCCTTTAACCGACTAAACCCCATGGTGTTCCTTCTCAGCGCTTGATTGACGGGGATGCGGGAACACTGTTCGCACACAACCGCTTCCCTGTCAGCGTTTGCCGCTAAGTGCGGCCCTTTCTCTCTATAATTGTCTTCTGACACATAGCTACTCGGAGTGGCGCACAGGAACACAAAGTGCACCACCCAGCTCAGGGAAAAACTCTACAGGTGATAAATTACCCCGTGTTTATCACCCGGAGGTCTCAATTACGGAGGCAGACGGCGATCTTGTGCGAGTCTTCGGCGCCCAACTCTCCTTCTGCGGAGCGGATCTGAAGCTTCGTTCTCTCTTATCCGTTCCGCTGCCTCCTTTTGTGCCATTACGTTTTCGCAAAAGGACGTTAGTGCTTTCCACGACCTTTTACTGGCTACGATAGTACGTATCAGGGATGGTAGGGAAAGATCGTTACCCACTATTGCTACGAGTGATGCTCGTTCTTCCGACCATTGCGGACATACCTCAAGGGTATGGCTTGCCGTATCTTCGATGCAACCACACTCGTGACACATTTCATTACGTTCCCTGCGAGCCACCCTACACAGATATCTTCCGAAACAACCATGGTTCGAGAGAATCTGTGTAAGGTGAAAGGTGAGCACGCCATGCTTTCTCTCGACCCATTTTTCTAATATTGGACGAATTGCCAAGATTGTCCTATTTCCAGCACTCGGATTCTCGAGCCTATCTTGCCATAGACTGAGAAGTTGTCTGTTGGCCTCTCGCTTCCATCCTCTATTTTCGACTGATGTAGTGCGATCTCCCAGAGCTTGAGCCTCCACACGCTTCCAATATACCTCAGCCAGAACTGCGGCTTCTAAATCCCAGGGTGGAGTTCCAGCTAAGACACAAGCCGTTTCACTGGATATAGTGCGATAGCCTCTGATCAACCTAGCAGCCATGAGTCTTTGCGGTCTCCGCAGAAGACTCTGATTGCAGGATGTCAGGGCATTCACCCAGATAGGAGCTCCATATAAAGCCATCGATCGCACAACTCCTACGTACAGACGTCGACAACCACTATGAGGGCCACCCACGTTCGGAAGAAGTCGGCCTAACGCTCTAGCAGCCGCAATGACTCTGGGAGCCAGACGCCGGAAGTGTTCTAGGAATTTCCATCGGCTGTCGAGGACGAGTCCTAGGTACTTCATCGTACGCTCGACACCGATGGTAACTCCTCCTACGACTAAATGTGACCCGATTGGAGGTGCCATCCTAGGCCCGTGAAAGCAAATCGCCTCGGATTTGTTGAGGGCTACCTCCAGTCCTAGACGTCTAATCCTTGCCACGATTTGCGCTACACCGGCGGTCGCTAACATGCGAGCCTCTCTGAAAGTTCTCCCCCGAGCCATCACAAGGGTGTCGTCTGCGTAGCAAGTCACTTCGATTCCTCGCAAGTTAGCACCTCGCAACACCCAGTCGTAACCGATGTTCCACAGGAGTGGGCCGAGGACTGACCCCTGTGGAACACCGCACGACATCTCTTTCTGTTTCCATACACGAGATCCCGGGTAACTGATCTTTCTATCGGTGAAATATTCACCGACTATCCGCCGCAGGTATTTAGGAAACCCGTGGAATCGCAGTGCTTCCCTGACACAACTCCAAGGCAAAGTGTTAAAGGCATTAGCGATGTCTAATGACACCGCTAAGACCACCTCGCCTCGGGAAACGGCGTCCTCCGTCAGGGCCCTCACCCGAGAAATCGCATCGATGGTGGACCTGCCCCGACGGAAACCAAATTGAATGTCGCTCAAGTTGGGCCCAGTCTCTTCTAAATGGCGAACAAGTCGAGCTGCAATTATTCGCTCAAAAAGCTTGCTTATTTCGCTTAGAAGGACTATTGGTCGGTATGCTGATGGTGATTCTGCAGGACGTCCCTCCTTCTTGATAAGAACAAGCTTACCTTCCTTCCAAATGAGCGGAAACCGACCATGATTCAGGCAAGCGCTGAAAAGAGTCCTCACGCTCATTTCAAGAGGTCCTAGGGCAAGAACCCAGGCCCGTCCGGGGATGCCGTCAAGGCCTGGAGCTGTATTTTTAGCCCGCATTCTAACTACAGCCGCCTCCAATTCTCCCTCTGTGACATCAGGGGCGTTTGCATTGTCCTCATTGAGTTCCGACCAATTGGATGGCACCATACGTGGCGATTCTACCTCCATTCTCTCCGGAAACAGGGTTTCTACTACTCGCTCCAATAACTGAGGCTGCAGGCTTTGTGTCAAAGGAGGGGCCCGAGTTCTCAGTTTACCCCGGACTAACCTATAAGGTCTACCCCACGGGTCGCTGTTTAGAGACTCCAGCATTTCTTCTTGGGCTCGATCTTTTGCGTTGCCAATTGCTATTCGCAAAAGATCTACAGCTTTCCGATACCGAGCGTAGAGCATCTCCTCTTCATCTTCATTTCGCCGTCGCCGTCGTCTACTCCTGGTGTATTGACGTCTCTCAGCAACACATGCTTCGCGTAAATGCGTGAGTTCTACAGACCACCAGTATATGGACCGCTTTAAGGTGTTAATGCGGATTCGTGGCATAGCTGCATCGCAGACTTGCATCATGGCATCTTCCAACTGGACAGCACTCTCTTCTACGTCGATCACAGCACTTGCAACCCAAGCCTGGACAGTAGCCGCCTCAACAAGGATATCCTGCTCCATCCGCCTCAAGGACCACCTTGGACCACCTTCTGAATACGATCGATTTACGCTATACTGTGCGACAGAGGACATAGAGATTTTATACCTAATATACCGATGGTCTGATAAAGTCTCGACATTCTCTAAAACATTCCAACCACCGACACGGCGCGCCAGAGCGGGATCGGCGAACGTTACGTCCACAATGGAGCCACCCCGTTGCCGCACGCATGTGTGAGTCGATCCACGGTTGAGAACATCGAGACCGGCAACTAATACCCACTCTTCAAGCAGCTCTCCACGTGCATCCGTTGTGGACGATCCCCACGCCACAGATTTAGCGTTGAGATCACCGGCTACAAGTACCCGACCAGGGCGGCTTCGGCTGACGAGAGAACTGAGCTCAGCAAGAAACGTCTCGAACTCTGCCAAGGTCTTATTCGGCGAAAAGTACACCCCAATGACTATCACATCTCCTACAAGAGCCGAGACGAATCCCTGTCCCCTAACAATAGACCCGAAAGCTGGTGAACCGACAGTAGTTTGGGTAATAATCGCAACCAATCCGCTATGGTCTCCGACCCAGTTATCCCTCGATGGAATATAATACGGTTCAGTGACAACCGCCACGTGTATCAACCACTCCGCCATGCTCTGAAACAAGAGGTCCTGAGCTCTGGAGGAGTGGTTGATATTCGCCTGAAGGTAATTATATGCCATAACTATTCGACCGCCATCGGAACCTCCTCAGCTCGACAATTTGATGGCGAGGTGACTGACTGCGAGGGGACATGAGGGCCATCGCTGCCTATCTTCCTTCTTCCTTTCTTTCCTTTTCCACGTAGGGAAAGGCACGCCTTACCTCCCGATTTGTGGTTTGCAGGTTTGTCAGACATAGCGCAGATGTTACAATGCGGTGCTACTCTACAAACACCAGCTTTGTGGCCGACTTGACCACAGCGGTAGCATTCGTTACTGCGGTCGACATCCGCCGTGCATTGTGCCCGTAGGTGCCCTAATTCCCAACACCGGAAACATCGCATGGGCCGGACGTCAAGTAGTTTGACATTGGCCGACACCCAACCAATCAAAAGTTTACCGTTCCCAGCCAACTTTTTAGCAGCCGCAACCGGACATCGCAGCCATATAGACCCCAGTCCGTCAGAACCCCTCGAAATGTCGCCGGCCCTCACTTGGTCGGCTGAACAATCCCCAGCTGCCGCTACAGCCGTAACTACATCGGCACTGGTCGTGGCGTCGTCTAGACCATAGATTCGAAGTTCCGCACATTTCGTCGGTCTGGAGACCCAAACGACGTCGTCTCCCAACAAGGTTCTAATCTTCTGTGCAAGAGCATCTGCTTTATCACCGCTGTTGGTACCCGGCACCTCAAAAATGCGTGCTCCAGTAGCTGCCTTCCTGAACCGCAATCCAGTTATGCCTAGGTCAGTGAGGGCTATCCCCTGTTGCGCCTGGGTGATCAATTTGGCATAAGTGACGCCTCTCTCTTCAGCTCCGGGCTGCAGAGTAATAACCACTGCAGATGAACGTGGTTTGCGGAGCTTCTGAACCTGGATCGTTGTGGACTTCGTCTTTGACTTTGTTGTTCCTGCAGGATCAACCGTCTTTTTCTTGGAGCCTCTTCGAGCCACAACGTTCCAGGCTTCATTCAAAGACGAAGGTGCTGGCGGAAGCGGACGTGGTACTGCTACATCACCTGTAATACCTTCCTTTTTACCCTTACCTTTCTTCTTCTTTTGTTCCTTCTTCTTTTTCTTCTTTCCAGCAGCTTGGGGTGAAGAAACCTCTTTAGAGTCAGGGAGCAGCATCTCTTCTGTAAGGCTGCTTCCAGGACCCGCTGGAGGCGGAGACTTTGTCGTGGCTCCTGAACCCGCTTCCCTCTTCTTTTCCGCCGCCAAAGGAGGCCGCAGACGCTTCTCTGGTAAAAGCCTGTCATCAATAGAGGCAAGGCGAGCATTTACCATGACCCCCACGCGGGTCATTACTTTAGAAACCTAACCTAACCTAACCTTTTTTTTTTTTTTTTTTTTTTTTTTTTTTACATGGCGAAAATCCTCATGGATACCACACACCGCGGGGGCAGCGTGTGGTTATGCCGGACTCCTACCGGCTAAAAACACCATGGTGCATTGCTCACGTCGCTCTGCGCCGAGAACACGGGTACGCCGTCGGCACTCTTCCGCGAACTCGGCAGCGACATGGCCTCATCAGGCCTCAGCTTTGGGGACGCCCAACTGCGTCCCTCCGCACCGCACTGCTGCACTACAGTACGGCGCCTTCTCCCTTTAAGGACTTAGCTGGGAACAGGCTCCCCCGAGCCTGCCCCAGCGACTCTATCAGGAAGGGTGGTCTCCCAGACCTGCTCTTCGGCGGCGGCGCCCTGGTCGTCGGCGGCGGATCGCGAGATCGGTCGTCGCCTCCCGATCCCGCTCGTCTGCCTCCTTCCGGGCAAGCACTGACTCGCAAAAGGCGAGGGTAGCGCTCCACGACTCCTCGCTGTCCACCATAGATTTGACCACAGCGGGCAACGAGAGGTCGGAGCCAACTACAGCGCAGAGCTGAAGGCGCTCTGTCGCCCAGGCGGGGCACACTTCCAACATATGTTGGGCCGTTTCCTCCGGACACCCGTCACAATGGAGGCACCTGGCTGTCGGCTCTCTCCCGGCAATGTGGTGCAGGTACCTCCCGAAGCAGCCATGCCCCGTGAGGACCTGCGACAACCTGTATGTGAGTGTGCCGTGGCGTCTGCTTATCCATTTGTGGAAAACTGGACGGATGGCCTCGATGGTCCTTCGGCCAGCGTTAGGGTGCCCCAACCTGGACTCCCACAATTCTTCAGCTTCTCGTCGCAAACTTGCTCTTGCCTCCCCGATCTCCTGGGGAGCTGGTGCGTGCCCTTGGGACCGTACCCCCTTGCGCCACGCATGAAGCTTGGCAAGGATCCCGGCCTCTAGGTCCCAGGGCATGAAACCCGCCAAAACACAGGCCGCTTCCTCCGAGATTGTGCGGTATCCCCGGATGGCCCTGACCGCCAATGCCCTCTGCGGTTTGCGCAAAAGCGCGACACTCCGGCGATTCAGGGCATCGGCCCAAACAGGAGCCCCGTAGAGAGCCATGGACCGCACAACTCCAGCGTGAAGGCGCCTACAAACGGCACCTGGTCCACCAACATTTGGCAGCAACCGCCCCAGAGCAGCAGCTGTTCGAATGAGCCGTGGGGCCAGTCTTTCGAAGTGGGCCTTGAATTCCCACTTACTGTCTAGAGTGAGTCCCAGATACCTCATCTGGGACTCTACGACAATTCGGACTCCTCCAACGACGATGTGCAAGTTGGCAGGCGGCGCGTTTCGGGGCCCGTGAAAGCATAGCGCCTCCGACTTATTGAGCGCCACCTCTAGCCCCAGACGCCTTATTCTCGACACAACGTGGGCCGCTCCCGCCGTGGCGAGTATGGCGGCGTTGCGGAGAGTCTTGCTGCGCGCAGTTACCAGGGTGTCATCGGCGTAACATGTCACCTCAACACCCTGGAGATTGGCGCCACGCAGCACCCAGTCATATCCGATGTTCCACAAGAGTGGTCCTAGGACCGACCCCTGTGGAACACCGCACAGCACTTCTCTATCATCTTGCGAACCGTTTTGGCAGGGGAAGATCACCCTCCTGCCGGACAGGTACGACGCTATGACGCGGCACAGGTAGAAAGGCACCCCATGGAACCGGAGTGCCTCCCTGATGCAAGCCCAGGGGAGTGTGTTGAAAGCGTTGGCGATGTCAAGAGACACCGCCAAAACGACCTCACCCCGGGAGACCGCATCCTGTGCTAGGGTCCGAACTTTACCCACAGCGTCCACCGTGGATCTTCCCCTCCTGAAGCCAAACTGGCAGTCCGCCAGGTTCGGCCCGACCTGCTCCAGATGCTCGACAATGCGCCCGGCCACCACTCTCTCGAAGAGCTTGGCCACATCATCGAGTAGCACGATCGGGCGGTATCCAGTAGCTGATTCAACGGGGCGGCCTTCCTTCCGCAAGAGGACGAGTTTTCCCTCCTTCCATCTGTGGGGGATGACTCCTTGCTGCAAACAGGCGGAAAAGAGCTCCCGGAGTCGCTCCCCCAGATCTTCCAACGCCAGAGCAAGGGCGCGTCCCGGTACGCCGTCAGGGCCGGGAGCAGTGTTTTTAGCTCGCAGCTTTCGGACCGCCGCATTGAGTTCCTCCTCAGACACTGACGGCGCTGCGAACGATTCCGGCGACTGCACTGGAGGGTCGCGGGACATGACAGGTGGGGAGAATTCGCCGCGATGTGGGAACAAGGATGACACAACGTCCCGAAGCAGCTGGGGCGATAGGGTCTCTGTAACGGGGGGGGCCCAGGAGCGGAGCTTGCTCAACACTAGCTTGTATGGTCGCCCCCATGGATCCGCGTCCAGAGTAACCAAGAATTCACCCCAGGCAGCCTCTATCGCCCTTCCGATGGCTGTCTGTAGTTGTAGCTTTAGGTCTCTATATGAGCCATAGAGCAGAGCTTCTCTATTGAGTTCCCTTCGCCTTCTTCGCCTGCACCGTGTGTACTGGCGCCTGGCTAGGACACAGTCTCTGCGCAACTGCGCGATATCGGCCGACCACCAGTACACCTGGGGCTTCGGAGGCCGAGATCTAGCCCGGGACATTGACGCATCGCAAATCTGCTTCATTGTCTCCCGGAACCAGTCTGCTTCACTTTCCACTTCAACTGGACCTGGCGGCGCGGGTGACCAAGATCTTACGATCACCGCTTCACGAAGAACCTCACGATTGAGGCTTTTGAGTTGCCACCTATGGCTGTTGTTGGATGGGGTCCGCTCGGGGCCACCCGGGTTCACAGGGAGGGAGGAGACGCTAAATCGTATGTAACGGTGGTCTGAAAGCGTCTCCTCTACCTCCAACACTCCCCAATCCTGGACACGGCGCGCCAGGGCAACCTAACCTAACCTTTTTTTTTTTTTTTTTTTTTTTTTTTTATTTTTAACATGGCGAAAATCCTCATGGATACCACACACCGCGGGGGCAGCGTGTGGTTATGCCGGACTCCTACCGGCTAAAAACACCATGGTGCATTGCTCACGTCGCTCTGCGCCGAGAACACGGGTACGCCGTCGGCACTCTTCCGCGAACTCGGCAGCGACATGGCCTCATCAGGCCTCAGCTTTGGGGACGCCCAACTGCGTCCCTCCGCACCGCACTGCTGCACTACAGTACGGCGCCTTCTCCCTTTAAGGACTTAGCTGGGAACAGGCTCCCCCGAGCCTGCCCCAGCGACTCTATCAGGAAGGGTGGTCTCCCAGACCTGCTCTTCGGCGGCGGCGCCCTGGTCGTCGGCGGCGGATCGCGAGATCGGTCGTCGCCTCCCGATCCCGCTCGTCTGCCTCTTTCCGGGCAACCACTGTCTCGCAGAATGCGAGGACGGCGCTCCACGACTCCTCACTGTCCACCATAGATTTGACCACGGCAGGCAGTGAGAGGTCGGAGCCAACGACTGCGCAGAGCTGAAGGCGCTCTGTCGCCCAGGCGGGACACACTTCCAGCATATGTTGGGCCGTTTCCTCGGGACATCCGTCGCAATGGAGGCACCTGGCGGTCGGCTCTCTTCCGGCTATGTGATGCAGGTACCTCCCGAAGCAGCCATGCCCCGAGAGGACCTGCGACAACCTGTAAGTGAGTGTGCCGTGGCGTCTGCCTATCCATTTGTGGAGAACTGGACGGATGGCCTCGATGGTCCGTCGGCCGGCGCTAGGATGCCCCAGCCTGGACTCCCACATTTCTTCAGCTTCTTCTCGCAGCCTCTTTCTTCTTTCCCCGATTTCCTGGGGTGGTGGTGCGTGCCCTTGGGACCGTGCCTCCTCGCGCCACGCATGAAGCTTGGCAAGGATACCAGCCTCTAGGTCCCAGGGCATGAAACCCGCCAAAACACACGCCGCTTCGTCGGAGATTGTGCGGTATCCCCGGATGGCCCTGACCGCCAATGCCCTCTGCGGTTTGCGCAAAAGCGCGACACTCCGGCGATTCAGGGCATCGGCCCAAACAGGAGCCCCGTAGAGAGCCATGGACCGCACAACTCCAGCGTGAAGGCGCCTACAAACGGCACCTGGTCCACCAACATTTGGCAGCAACCGCCCCAGAGCAGCAGCTGTTCGAATGAGTCGTGGAGCCAACCTTTCGAAGTGGGCCCTGAATTCCCACTTGCTGTCCAAAGTGAGCCCCAGATACCTCATCTGGGACTCTACGACTATGCGTACTCCTCCAACGACGATGTGCGCATTGGTAGGCGGCGCGTTTCGGGGCCCGTGGAAACATAACGCCTCCGTCTTGTTGAGCGCCACCTCCAGGCCCAGACGCCTTATCCTGGATACAACGTGGGCCGCTCCCGCCGTGGCGAGTATGGCGGCGTTACGGTGAGTTTTACTGCGCGCAGTTACCAGGGTGTCATCGGCGTAGCAAGTCACCTCAACACCCTGGAGATTGGCGCCACGCAGCACCCAGTCATATCCGATGTTCCACAAGAGTGGTCCTAGGACCGACCCCTGTGGAACACCGCACAGCACTTCTCGTGCATCTTGCGTCCCGTTTTGGCAGGGAAAGATCACGCTCCTGCCGGACAAGTACGACCCTATGACGCGGCACAGGTAGGAAGGCACCCCATGGAACCGGAGTGCCTCCCTGATGCAAGCCCAGGGGAGTGTGTTGAAAGCGTTGGCGATGTCAAGAGACACCGCCAAAACGACCTCACCCCGGGAGACCGCATCCTGTGCGAGGGTCCGGACTCTGCCTACAGCATCCACCGTCGATCTTCCTCTCCTGAACCCAAACTGACAGTCCGCCAGGTTCGGCCCGACCTGCTCCAGATGCTCGACGATGCGCCCGGCCACCACTCTCTCGAAGAGCTTGGCCACATCGTCGAGTAGCACGATCGGGCGGTATCCGGAGGATGAGTCTGTCGGCCGGCCCTCCTTCCGCAAGAGGACGAGTTTTCCCTCCTTCCATCTGTGGGGGATGACTCCTTGCTGCAAACAGGCGGAAAAGAGCGCCCGGAGTCGATCCCCCAGATCTTCCAGCGCCAGAGCTAAGGCGCGTCCCGGTACGCCGTCAGGGCCGGGAGCAGTGTTCTTAGCTCGCAGCTTTCGAACCGCTGCATTGAGCTCCTCCTCAGACACTGACGGCGCTGCGAACGATTCCGGCGACTGCACAGGAGGGTCGCGGGACATGACAGGTGGGGAGAAATCCCCGCGATGTGGAAACAGGGATGACACGACGTCCCGAAGCAGCTGGGGCGATAGGGTCTCTGTTACGGGGGGGGCCCAGGAGCGGAGCTTGCTCAACACTAGCTTGTATGGTCGCCCCCATGGATCCGCGTCCAGAGTTCCCAGGAATTCACCCCAGGCAGCCTCTATCGCTCTCCCAATGGCCGTCTGCAGTTCCGTTTTTATATCTCTATAAGAATCATAGAGGAGCGCTTCCCTATCGAGGTCTCTGCGTCGTCTTCGCTTGCACCTGGTGTACTGGCGCCTGGCCACGACACAATCTCTGCGCAACTGCGCGATATCCGCCGACCACCAGTACACCTGGGGTTTCGGAGGCCGCTTCCTAGCCCGGAGCATTGACGCATCACACACCTGCTTCATTGTTTCCCGAAACCAGTCTGCCTCGTTTTCGACCTCCACCGGGCCTGGCGGCGCGGGTGACCAAGATCTTACGATCACCGCTTCCCGAAGAACTTCACGGTCGAGGCTCCTGAGTTGCCACCTGTGACTGTTGTTGGACAGGATCCGCTCGGGACCAACCGGGTTCGCAGGGAGGGAGGAGACGCTAAATCGTATGTAACGGTGGTCTGAAAGCGTCTCCTCTACCTCCAACACTCCCCAATCCTGGACACGGCGTGCCACGGCAGGGCTTGCGAACGAGACGTCCACGATGGAGCCGCCCTGCATCCGCACGCACGTGTTGACCGAACCCCTATTCAAAACAACGAGCCCGGTCTCAAGCATCCAGCGCTCGACCATCGCGCCGCGCAGATCCGTCGCAGGGGATCCCCACGCCACAGACTTCGCGTTCAGGTCCCCTGCAACGACAACCGGATGGGGATGGCTCTGCCGCACGAGACCCGTGAGCCGAGCCAGGAAATCCCCGAACTCACTTGCAGGACGATTTGGAGAGAAATACGCTGAAATGACGACGAGATCTCCCACCTGTGCTGCGACGCATCCCGGACCCTTAACTATGTTTTGAAGTGGCGGGGAGCCCGCGGCCGGCCTCGACATTATGCACGCCAGACCGTCGTTGTCTCCTGCCCATCCAGGAGACACGCGATAGGGCTCAGCCACTATGGCTACGCCAATCCTCCACTGCGCCAGACTCTGGAACATTAGGTCCTGAGCCCTGGCGCAGTGATTTAAATTTACCTGTAGGAATCGGAGAGGGGCCATTAATCTGTGACCATACTCTCCGATATCCCTCCGGTCACAGGAGCGGCTTTGGCCGCCTGATCCCTGGGCCCAGCTTTGTTGCCGGCTACCCTTTTACCTTTGCGCCCGTTCTTGTTGGCCTTGCAGGCCCATCCACCGATCTTGTGACCGGCGGGCCTGTTTGCAGCGGCACACACCATACAATGCGGTGCTCCGGTGCATTCCGCTGATTTGTGGCCAGCCTTTCCGCACCGGAAACACAGGGTGCTGCGATCGTCAGCGACAGTGCACTGCTCCTTTGCGTGCCCGGCCTCCAGGCATCTGAAGCAGCGCACCGGCTTCTTATCGAGCAGGCGGATGTGTGCAGACACCCACCCTACGAGCAAACGGCCGCCATCGACAACTTTTCTTGCAGCCGTGACAGGGCAGTTGACCACCACTGTCCCTATGCCCGATCGATTCCTCCGGATTGTGCCGACTCTAACCGCCTCGACCGGGCATTCGCCAATGCGGGCGATCGCCGCAGCAACCTCCTCCGCCGTCACCGAATCATCCAGCTCTGAGACCCGCAAGCCAGCGGACTTGACGGGCCTGGACACTGCGACGTTCTCAGGGTCGAGAATGGAGCGCAACTTTTCGGCGAGCGCATCCGCCTTATCGCCACTTGTGGTGCCGGGTATTTTCAGTACCCGCGCACCAGACGCAGCGACCCTGAATTGAACGCCGTCAATCCCCAGCTCAGGCAGATTAAGCTGCTGCTTAGCCTGCGACAGGATGTCGGCGTACGAGAGGCCTTTCTCCTGAGCATTTGGCTGGAGGCGCAGCAACACCGCAGTCGATCGCGGCGCTCTCAGGTTGGGCTTTCGGTCTGAGCCCCGAGGCTTCGACGTCTTCTTCTCTGTTTGGCCAGCGGAGGCCACCCGCCTCGCGCCTTGGCCTCTCTTACGACGACGGCGGCTCACAACCGTCCACTCTTCCCCATCGGCTGCAGGGACCGGAGGAACACTCGGCTGTGATCCTGTTTGGGGCGATTGCGTATTCGCCTTCGGAGGAGGGGGTGGTGGCTTCTTCGCCTTGCCCCGACTCTTGCTCTTCCTCTTTTTTGGAGGATTTGGAGGGACAGCTGTAGGTCCCTCTGGGGTTTCCTTGGCCTGTGGTCGCTGGCTCTGCTGTTCGGAGACGCCGACCACCTCCGCAAATGTTGGCGACTCGAGAGGACCCTCAGGTGGCTCTGCGCGCGCCCGATCCGCGGCAAGTGAAGGACGCACGCGTTTTTCGGGCAGCAGCCTGTCCTTAATGCCCTCAAAGCGGGCATTAATCATAAAACCGACCCGATCCATGATAGTCCGGGCCAGTTCCTCCACCTCTAGGCCGGTGTGTCTTTCCGCCGGTGGGGGCACTCTGACCTGTGCCTGGGCACGCTGCAGGTCGGCTCGCAGCTCTGCGACCTCTCCGCGCAGCTCGGCCAACTCCGCCTTGAGTCTCGCGTTCTCAGACGCAACTTTTGTCGTTTCCGCGGAGACTGTGCTACGACGCAGAACCTCGACCGCCTGTTTGATTGCCCGCACTTCGGTGTTTAACACCTTGCGGGTGGTGCCCTTAAGGTTTGCGGACTTATGTGTCACCTCCGTAATAATTTCCGCCGTCTTCAACAACCCGTCGAGGAGGACAGGCGCCGATGGCTCCCCTTCGAGCACGATCTCCGCTGGGGCGTTAAGGCCTTGTGCCTGACGGGTCTGGTGGATCTTGCGGATCTCCTCCGCAAGCTCACGTTCCGCCTGAAGCTGCATCTCCTGCCGCTCCAGGTCGAGAAGCTCCCGCTTTGCCTTCGCCAGGCCGACATACTCCCCGGTGGTTGGGGGTCTTCCGCGACCTCTAGAAGCGTCTGACTTTTTCGACCCACCAGACGCTGGCTCGTCACTCCCGCTATGAGGAAGGGATCTGCAATCCTGGTCAGTGGGAAGTGGCGTGTCTACCCGCTTGAAGCAGCCACGCTCATCCCGCACAAGTGGAGGCACAGCACCACTTGACCGTAAGCGCCCCCGACTGCAGCGACCCGTTGACAACTTACGAGGAGTTGGCTGTTCCCCCTCTTCGTTCGACGTCGAATCCGACCCCGAACGTTTTCCTCCTCGGCGCTTTTCCGGTTTTTGGCGAGGCGTGCTCCAGAATTTGGAATGCCGCTTGCCAGCGCCGTCATCCGAGACACGGATATCGTGGAACTCAGGGCTACAGGCTCCTGAGGCACAACTCCGCATCTCTCCTTCATCCATGAGTGAGTCTCGAGAGGACGATGGACCCCTGCTCGAGTCACCCGATCGAAACAGGTCCTTTAGAACCACTTGCGGCGTTCGCCGCACCAACCGAGACCCTAAAGCTACAGAGTCAGCAGAGCGAGAGTCCGCTGACACTGCAACAACATCCGAATCGATTTGCATATCGGAATCCTTTATCGCGCAATGGTCTTTGGGGACCGTAGTCCCCCCGGGTTTAACAAAATCCAAGTCGTTATGCTTATCAGAAGTCCTAGATGATTTGCCATGGTCGTGAGTAGGTATACTCAAGCGAATGCTGCCCCCCCCAGAATACGAGGGGCGGCCGGTAGCCTGACGCAACGCCGGGGTGCGCGAGACTACCGGGAGGGATTCTCCGGATTTACCGGTACCCTCCTGGGGTAATAATTTTTTACAATCCGCCATCATAAGTTTTGGGCTCATTTCCGGGTGAGCTCCCCCGCCTTCTCAGCGCTTACCGGTTTACCCTACGCCGCAGCACGCTAGACTACGGTTTCGGGGTGATTTTTTATAGAGGTTTCCTTCCTCGCAGCACATCACGTGTGATGTGCCCCCGGTCCCGGCCGTAGTGCAATGGCCGGGTTACGGTATGATTTGTGCCTCGCGGCTTTTCGACTGATTGCACCGGTTTTCCGGTGGGCGATGGTGTCGTCACGTACCTACGCCTTTTTTTTTTTTTTTTTTTTTTTTTTTTTTTTTTTTTTTTTTTTTACATGGCGAAAATCCTCATGGATACCACACACCGCGAGGGCAGCGTGTGGTTATGCCGGACTCCTACCGGCTAAAAACACCATGGTGCATTGCTCACGTCGCTCTGCGCCGAGAACACGGGTACGCCGTCGGCACTCTTCCGCGAACTCGGCAGCGACATGGCCTCATCAGGCCTCAGCTTAGGGGACGCCCATCTGCGTCCCTCCGCACCGCACTGCTGCACTACAGCACGGCGCCTTCTCCCTTACAAGGACTTAGCTGGGAACAGGCTCCCCCGAGCCTGCCCCAGCGACTCTATCAGGGAGGGTGATCTCCAAGATCGGCTCTTCGGCGGCGGCGCCCTGGTCGTCGGCGGCGCATCGCGAGATCGGTCGTCGCCTCCCGATCCCGCTCGTCTGCCTCTTTCCGGGCAACCACTGTCTCGCAGAATGCGAGGACGGCGCTCCACGACTCCTCACTGTCCACCATAGATTTGACCACGGCAGGCAGTGAGAGGTCGGAGCCAACGACTGCGCAGAGCTGAAGGCGCTCTGTCGCCCAGGCGGGACACACTTCCAGCATATGTTGGGCCGTTTCCTCGGGACATCCGTCGCAATGGAGGCACCTGGCGGTCGGCTCTCTTCCGGCTATGTGGTGCAGGTACCTCCCGAAGCAGCCATGCCCCGAGAGGACCTGCGACAACCTGTAAGTGAGTGTGCCGTGGCGTCTGCCTATCCATTTGTGGAGAACTGGACGGATGGCCTCGATGGTCCGTCGGCCGGCGCTAGGATGCCCCAGCCTGGACTCCCACATTTCTTCAGCTTCTTCACGCAGCCTCTTTCTTCTTTCCCCGATTTCCTGGGGTGGAGGTGCGTGCCCTTGGGACCGTGCCTCCTCGCGCCACGCATGAAGCTTGGCAAGGATACCGGCCTCTAGGTCCCAGGGCATGAAACCCGCCAAAACACACGCCGCTTCGTCGGAGATTGTGCGGTATCCCCGGATGGCCCTGACCGCCAATGCCCTCTGCGGTTTGCGCAAAAGCGCGACACTCCGGCGATTCAGGGCATCGGCCCAAACAGGAGCCCCGTAGAGAGCCATGGACCGCACAACTCCAGCATGAAGGCGCCTACAAGTGGCGCCTGGGCCACCGACATTTGGCAGCAACCGCCCCAGAGCAGCAGCTGTTCGAATGAGCCGTGGGGCCAACCTTTCAAAGTGGGCCCTAAAATCCCACTTGCTGTCTAGAGTGAGCCCCAGATACCTCATCTGGGACTCTACGACGATGCGTACTCCTCCAACCACGATGTGCAGGTTGGCAGGCGGCGCGTTTCGGGGCCCGTGAAAGCATAATGCCTCCGACTTATTAAGCGCCACCTCCAGTCCCAGACGCCTTATTCTCGACACAACGTGGGCCGCTCCCGCCGTGGCGAGTATGGCGGCGTTGCGGAGAGTCTTGCTGCGCGCAGTTACCAGGGTGTCATCGGCGTAACATGTCACCTCAACACCCTGGAGATTGGCGCCACGCAGCACCCAGTCATATCCGATGTTCCACAAGAGTGGTCCTAGGACCGACCCCTGTGGAACACCGCACAGCACTTCTCGCGCATCTTGCGTCCCGTTTTGGCAGGGAAAGATCACGCTCCTGCCGGACAAGTACGACCCTATGACGCGGCACAGGTAGGAAGGCACCCCATGGAACCGGAGTGCCTCCCTGATGCAAGCCCAGGGGAGTGTGTTGAAAGCGTTGGCGATGTCAAGAGACACCGCCAGAACGACCTCACCCCGGGAGACCGCATCCTGTGCCAGGGTCCGGACTCTGCCTACAGCATCCACCGTCGATCTTCCTCTCCTGAACCCAAACTGACAATCCGCCAGGTTCGGCCCGACTTGCTCCAGATGCTCGACGATGCGCCCGGCCACCACTCTCTCGAAGAGCTTGGCCACATCGTCGAGTAGCACGATCGGGCGGTATCCTGAGGCTGAGTCAAGCGGCCGGCCCTCCTTACGTAAGAGGACCAGTTTACCCTCCTTCCATCTGTGGGGGACGACTCCTTGCTGTAAACAGGCGGAAAAGAGCGCCCGGAGTCGATCCCCCAGATCTTCCAGCGCCAGAGCTAGGGCGCGTCCCGGTACGCCGTCAGGGCCGGGAGCAGTGTTTTTAGCTCGCAGCTTTCTGACCGCCGCATTGAGCTCCTCCTCAGACACTGACGGCGCTGCGAACGATTCCGGCGACTGCACAGGAAGGTCGCGGGACATGACAGGTGGGGAGAAATCACCGCGATGTGGGAACAGGGATGACACGACGTCCCGAAGCAGCTGGGGCGATAGGGTCTCTGTTACGGGGGGGGCCCAGGAGCGGAGCTTGCTCAACACTAGCTTGTATGGTCGCCCCCATGGATCCGCGTCCAGAGTACCCAAGAATTCACCCCAGGCAGCCTCTATCGCCCTCCCGATGGCCGTCTGTAGTTCCATCTTGAGGTCTCTATAGGAACCGTAGAGTAAAGATTCTCTATTGAGGTCCCTACGTCGTTTTCGCCTGCACCTCGTGTACTGGCGTCTGGCCACAACACAATCTTGACGCAATTTCGCGATATCGGCCGACCACCAGTACACCTGGGGCTTCGGAGGCCGATTCCTCGCTCGGAACATCGATGTGTCGCACACCTGCCTCATTGTGTCCCGGAACCAGTCTGCCTCACGTTCAACGTCCACTGGTCCTGGAGGCGCGGGTGACCACGATCTGACGATCACCGCTTCCCGAAGAACCTCGCGGTCGAGGGTTTTCAGTTGCTACCTGTGGCTGGTATTTGAAAGGGTCCGTTCGGGACCAACCGGGTTCGCAGGGAGGGAGGAGACGCTAAAACGTATGTAACGATGGTCTGAAAGCGTCTCCTCTACCTCCAACACTCCCCAATCCTGGACACGGCGTGCCAGGGCAGGACTAGCGAACGAGACGTCCACGATAGAGCCGCCCTGAATCCGCACGCACGTGTTGACCGAACCCCTATTCAAAACAACGAGCCCGGTCTCCAGCATCCACCGCTCAACCATCGAGCCGCGCAGATCTGTCGCGGGGGATCCCCACGCCACAGACTTTGCATTGAGGTCCCCCGCAACAACAACAGGAAGAGGATGGCTCTGCCGTACAAGGCCTGTCAGCCGAGCCAAAAATTCCCCGAAATCACTCACCGGTCGATTTGGGGAGAAATACGCCGAAACGACGACGATGTCCCCCACCTGGGCCGCGACGTAACCTGAACCCCTAACTAATTTTTGAATTGGCGAGGAGCCCGCGGCCGGCCTCGAAATTATACAGGTCAAACCGTCATTATCACCTGCCCATCCAGGAGACACCCGATATGGCTCAGCCACTATGGCTACGCCAATCCTCCACTGCGCCAGACTCTGGAACATTAGGTCCTGAGCTCTGGCGCAGTGATTTAAATTTATCTGCAGGAACCGGAGAGGGGCCATTAATCTGTGACCATACTCTCCGATAACCCTCCGGTCACAGGAGCGGCTTTGGCCGCCTGATCTCTGGGCCCAGCTTTATTGCCGGCTGCCCTTTTCCCTTTGCGCCCGTTATTGTGGGCCTTGCAGGCCCATCCACCGATCTTGTGACCGGCGGGCCTCTTAGCTGCGGCACACACCACACAATGCGGTGCTCCGGTGCATTCCGCCGATTTGTGGCCAGCCTTTCCGCACCGGAAACACAGGGTGCTGCGATCGTCAGCGACAGTGCACTGCTCCTTTGCGTGCCCGGCCTCCAGGCATCTGAAACAGCGCACCGGCTTCCTATCAAGCAGGCGGATGTGTGTCGACACCCACCCTACTAGTAAGCGGCCGCCATCCACGACTTTTCGCGCTGCCGTGACGGGGCAGTTGGCCACCACTGTCCCTATGCCCGATCGATCCCTCCGGATTGTCCCGACTCTAACCGCCTCGACCGGGCATTCGCCAATGCGGGCGATCGCCGCAGCAACCTCCTCAGCCGTCACAGAGTCATCCAGCTCTGAGACCCGCAAGCCAGCAGACTTGACGGGCCTGGACACAGCGACGTTCTCCGGGTCAAGGATCGAGCGCAGCTTTTCAGCCAGCGCATCCGCCTTGCCTCCACTTGTGGTGCCGGGTATTTTCAGTACCCGCGCACCAGACGCAGCGACCCTGAACTGCACGCCGTCGATTCCCAGCTCAGGCAAATTAAGCTGCTGCTTAGCCTGCGACAGGATATCTGCGTAGGAAAGGCCCTTCTCTTGGGCATTCGGCTGGAGGCGCAGCACCACCGCAGTAGATCGCGGCGCGCTCAGGTTGGGCTTTCGGTCTTTGCCCCGAGGCTTCGACGTCTTTTTCTGTGTTTGGCCAGCGGAGGCCACCCGCCTCGCGCCTTGGCCTCTCTTACGACGACGGCGGCTCACAACCGTCCACTCTTCCCCATCGGCTGCAGGCACCGGAGGAGCACTCGGCTGTGATCCGGTTTGGGGCAATTGCTTACCCCTCTTGGGAGGAGGAGGCGGTGGCTTCTTAGCCTTGCCCCGACTCTTACTCTTCTTCTTTTCTGATGGAGGATTTTGAGGGACAGCTGTAGGTCCCTCTGGTGTTTCCTTAGCCTGTGGTCGCTGGCTCTGGGGTTCGGAGACGCCGACCACCTCCGCAAATGACGGCGACGCGAGAGGAACCTCAGATGACTCTGTGCGGGCCCGATCCGCGGCAAGTGGAGGACGCACGCGTTTTTCGGGCAGCAGCCTGTCCTTTATGCCCTCGAAACGAGCATTTATCATAAAACCGACCCGATCCATGATGGACCGGGCCAGTTCCTCAACCTCAAGGCCGGTGCGTCCTTCCGCGGGCGGGGGCACTCTGACCTGTGCCTGGGCACGCTGCAGGTCGGCTCGCAGCTCTGCGACCTCTCCGCGCAGCTCGGCCAACTCCGCCTTGAGTCGGGCGTTCTCAGACGCAACTTTTGTCGTTTCCGCGGAGACTGTGCTACGACGCAGAACCTCGACCGCCTGTTTGATTGCCCGCACTTCGGTGTTTAACACCTTGCGGGTGGTGCCCTTAAGGTTTGCGGACTTATGTGTCACCTCCGTGATAATTTCCGCCGTCTTCAACAACCCGTCGAGGAGGACAGGCGCCGATGGCTCCCCTTCGAGCACGATTTCCGCTGGGGCGTTAAGGCCTTGTGCCTGACGGGTCTGGTGGATCTTGCGGATCTCCTCCGCAAGCTCACGTTCCGCCTGAAGCTGCATCTCCTGCCGCTCCAGGTCGAGAAGCTCCCGCTTTGCCTTCGCCAGGCCGACGTACTCCCCGGTGGTTGGGGGTCTTCCGCGACCTCTAGAAACGTCTGACTTTCTCGACCCACCAGACGCTGGCTCGTCGCTCCCGCTATGAGGAAGGGATCTGCACTCCTGGTCAGTGGGAAGCGGCGTGTCTACCCGCTTGAAGCGGCCACGCTCATCCCGCACTAGTGGAGGTACAGCACCACCGGACCGTAAGCGTCCCCGACTGCAGCGGCCCGTCGACAACTTACGAGGGGTTGGTTGTTCTCCCTCTTCGTTCGACGTCGAATTCGACCCCGAACGTTTTCCTCCTCGGCGCTTTTCTGGTTTTTGGCGAGGCGTGCTCCAGAATTTGGAACGCCGCTTGCCAGCGCCGTCATCCGAGACACGGATATCGTGGAACTCAGGGCTACAGGCTCCTGAGGCACAACTCCGCATCTCTCCTTCATCCATGAGTGAGTCTCGAGAGGAAGATGGACCCCTACTCGAGTCACCCGACCGAAACAGGTCCTTTAGAACCACATGCGGCGTTCGCCGCATCAACCGAGACCCTAAAGCTACAGAGTCAGCAGAGCGAGAGTCCGCTGACACTGCAACAACATCCGAATCGATTTGCATATCGGAATCCTTTATCGCGCAATGGTCTTTGGGGACCGTAGTCCCCCCGGGTTTAACAAAATCCAAATCGTTATGCTTATCCGAAGTCCGTGATGATTTGCCATGGTCGTGAGTAGGAATACTCAGGCGAATGCTGCCCCCCCCAGAATACGAGGGGCGGCCGGTAGCCTGACGCAACGCCGGGGTGCGCGAGACTACCGGGAGGGATTCTCCGGATTTACCGGTACCCTCCTGGGGTAATGATTCTTTACAATCCGCCATCATAAGTTTGGGCTCATTTCCGGGTGAGCTCCCCCGCCTTCTCAGCGCTTACCGGTTGACCCTACGCCGCAGCACGCTAGACTACGGTTTCGGGGTGATTTTTTATAGAGGTTTCCTTCCTCGCAGCACATCACGTGTGATGTGCCCCCGGTCCCGGCCGTAGTGCAATGGCCGGGTTACGGTATGATTTGTGCCTCGCGGCTTTTCGACTGATTGCACCGGTTTTCCAGTGGGCGATGGTGGTCACGTACTTACGCCTAACCTAACCTAACCTTTTTTTTTTTTTTTTACATGGCGAAAATCCTCATGGATACCACACACCGCGGGGGCAGCGTGTGGTTATGCCGGACTCCTACCGGCTAAAAACACCATGGTGCATTGCTCACGTCGCTCTGCGCCGAGAGCACGGGTACGCCATCGGCACTCTTCCGCGAACTCGGCAGCGACATGGCCTCATCAGGCCTCAGCTTTGGGGACGCCCAACTGCGTCCCTCCGCACCGCACTGCTGCACTACAGCACGGCGCCTTCTCCCTTTAAGGACTTAGCTGGGAACAGGCTCCCCCGAGCCTGCCCCAGCGACTCTATCAGGAAGGGTGGTCTCCCAGACCTGCTCTTCGGCGGCGGCGCCCTGGTCGTCGGCGGCGGATCGCGAGATCGGTCGTCGCCTCCCGATCCCGCTCGTCTGCCTCCTTCCGGGCAAGCACTGACTCGCAAAAGGCGAGGGTAGCGCTCCACGACTCCTCGCTGTCCACCATAGATTTGACCACAGCGGGCAACGAGAGGTCGGAGCCAACTACAGCGCAGAGCTGAAGGCGCTCTGTCGCCCAGGCGGGGCACACTTCCAACATATGTTGGGCCGTTTCCTCCGGACACCCGTCACAATGGAGGCACCTGGCGGTCGGCTCTCTCCCGGCAATGTGGTGCAGGTACCTCCCGAAGCAGCCATGCCCCGAGAGGACCTGCGACAGCCTGTATGTTAGTGTGCCGTGACGTCTGCCTATCCATTTTTGGAGAACTGGACGGATGGCCTCGATGGTCCTTCGGCCAGCGTTAGGGTGCCCCAACCTGGACTCCCACACTTCTTCAGCTTCTCGTCGCAAACTTGCTCTTGCCTCCCCGATCTCCTGGGGAGCTGGTGCGTGCCCTTGGGACCGTACCCCCTCGCGCCACGCATGAAGCTTGGCAAGGATCCCGGCCTCTAGGTCCCAGGGCATGAAACCCGCCAAAACACAGGCCGCTTCCTCCGAGATTGTGCGGTATCCCCGGATGGCCCTGACCGCCAATGCCCTCTGCGGTTTGCGCAAAAGCGCGACACTCCGGCGATTCAGGGCATCGGCCCAAACAGGAGCCCCGTAGAGAGCCATGGACCGCACAACTCCAGCGTGAAGGCGCCTACAAACGGCACCTGGTCCACCGACATTTGGCAGCAACCGCCCCAGAGCAGCAGCTACTCGAATGAGCCGTGGGGCCAGTCTTTCGAAGTGGGCCTTGAATTCCCACCTACTGTCTAGAGTGAGTCCCAGATACCTCATCTGGGACTCTACGACAATTCGGACTCCTCCAACGACGATGTGCAAGTTGGCAGGCGGCGCGTTTCGGGGCCCGTGAAAGCATAGCGCCTCCGACTTATTGAGCGCCACCTCTAGCCCCAGACGCCTTATTCTCGACACAACGTGGGCCGCTCCCGCCGTGGCGAGTATGGCGGCGTTGCGGAGAGTCTTGCTGCGCGCAGTTACCAGGGTGTCATCGGCGTAACATGTCACCTCAACACCCTGGAGATTGGCGCCGCGCAGCACCCAGTCATATCCGATATTCCACAAGAGTGGTCCTAGGACCGACCCCTGTGGAACACCGCACAGCACTTCTCTAGCATCTTGCGACCCGTTTTGGCAGGGGAAGATCACCCTCCTGCCGGACAGGTACGACCCTATGACGCGGCACAGGTAGGAAGGCACCCCATGAAACCGGAGTGCCTCCCTGATGCAAGCCCAGGGGAGTGTGTTGAAAGCGTTGGCGATGTCAAGAGACACCGCCAGAACGACCTCACCCCGGGAGACCGCATCCTGTGCCAGGGTCCGGACTCTGCCTACAGCATCCACCGTCGATCTTCCTCTCCTGAACCCAAACTGACAATCTGCCAGGTTCGGCCCGACCTGCTCCAGATGCTCGACGATGCGCCCGGCCACCACTCTCTCGAAGAGCTTGGCCACATCGTCGAGTAGCACGATCGGGCGGTATCCGGAGGATGAGTCAGTCGGGCGGCCCTCCTTCCGCAAGAGGACGAGCTTTCCCTCCTTCCATGGGTGGGGGATGACTCCTTGCTGTAAACAGGCGGAAAAGAGCGCCCGGAGTCGATCCCCCAGATCTTCCAGCGCCAGAGCTAGGGCGCGTCCCGGTACGCCGTCAGGGCCGGGAGCAGTGTTCTTAGCTCGCAGCTTTCTGACCGCCGCATTGAGCTCCTCCTCAGACACTGACGGCGCTGCGAACGATTCCGGCGACTGCACAGGAGGGTCGCGGGACATGACAGGTGGGGAGAAATCCCCGCGATGTGGGAACAGGGATGACACGACGTCCCGAAGCAGCTGGGGCGATAGGGTCTCTGTAACGGGGGGGGCCCAGGAGCGGAGCTTGCTCAACACTAACTTGTATGGTCGCCCCCATGGATCCGCGTCCAGAGTACCCAAGAATTCACCCCAGGCAGCCTCTATCGCCCTACCGATGGCTGTCTGTAGTTGCAGCTTTAGGTCCCTATATGAGCCATAGAGCAGAGCTTCTCTATTGAGATCCCTTCGCCTTCTTCGCCTGCACCGTGTGTACTGGCGCCTGGCTACGACACAGTCTCTGCGCAACTGCGCGATATCCGCCGACCACCAGTACACCTGGGGCTTCGGAGGCCGATTCCTAGCCCGGAACATTGACGCGTCGCAAACCTGCCTCATCGTCTCCCGGAACCAGTCTGCCTCATTTTCGACCTCCACCGGGCCTGGAGGAGCGGGTGACCAAGATCTTACGATCACCGCTTCTCGAAGAACCTCACGGTCGAGGCTCCGGAGTTGCCACCTGTGACTGTTGTTCAACAGGGTCCGCTCCGAACCAACCGGGATCGCAGGGAGGGAAGAGACGCTAAATCGGATGTAACGGTGGTCTGAAAGCGTCTCCTCTACCTCCAACACTCCCCAGTCCTGGACACGGCGCGCCACGGCAGGGCTTGCGAACGAGACGTCCACGATGGAGCCGCCCTGCATCCGCACGCACGTGTTGACCGAACCTCTGTTTAGAACAACAAGCCCGGTCTCAAGCATCCACCGCTCAACCATGGAGCCTCGCAGATCCGTCGCAGGGGATCCCCACGCCACAGACTTCGCGTTGAGGTCCCCTGCAACGACAACCGGATGAGGATGGCTCTGCCGCACGAGACCCGTGAGCCGAGCCAAGAAGTCCCCGAACTCACTTGCCGGACGATTAGGGGAGAAATACGCCGAAACGATGACCATGTCCCCAACCTGGGCCGCAACGTATCCTGGACCCTTCATTATATTGTGAAGTGGCGGGGAACCCGCGGCCGGCCTAGCAATTATACTTGCCACACCGTCATTGTCTCCTGCCCATCCAGGAGACACCCGATAAGGCTCAGCCACAATGGCTACGCCAATCCTCCACTGCGCCAGACTCTGGAACATAAGGTCCTGAGCCCTGGCGCAGTGATTTAAATTTATCTGAAGGAATCGGAGAGGGGCCATTAATCTATAGCCATGCTCTCCGATATCCCTCCGGTCACAGGAGCGGCTTTGGCCGCCTGATCTCTGGGCCCAGCTTTGTTGCCCGCTGCCCTTTTCCCTTTGCGCCCACTCCCGTTGGCTTTGCAGGCCCATCCACCGATCTTGTGACCGGCGGGCCTGTTAGCGGCGGCACACACCACACAATGCGGTGCTCCGGTGCATTCCGCCGATTTGTGGCCAGCCTTTCCGCACCGGAAACACAGGGTGCTGCGATCGTCAGCGACAGTGCACTGCTCCTTTGCGTGCCCGCCCTCCAGGCATCTGAAGCAGCGCACCGGCTTCTTATCGAGCAGGCGGATGTGTGCAGATACCCACCCTACAAGTAAACGGCCGCCATCCACTACTTTTCGTGCAGCCGTGACGGGACAGTTGACAACCACTGTCCCTATGCCCGATCGATTTCTCCGGATTGTTCCGACTCTAACCGCCTCGACCGGGCATTCGCCGATGCGGGCGATCGCCGCAGCAACCTCCTCAGCCGTCACCGAGTCATCTAGCTCTGAGACCCGCAAGCCAGCAGACTTGACAGGCCTGGACACCGCGACATTCTCTGGGTCGAGAATCGAGCGCAGCTTCTCAGCGAGCGCATCCGCCTTGTCTCCACTTGTGGTACCGGGTATTTTCAGTACCCGCGCACCAGACGCAGCGACCCTGAACTGCACGCCGTCGATTCCCAGCTCAGGCAGATTAAGCTGCTGCTTAGCCTGCGACAGGATATCTGCGTAGGAAAGGCCCTTCTCTTGGGCATTCGGCTGGAGGCGCAGCACCACCGCAGTAGATCGCGGCGCGCTCAGGTTGGGCTTTCGGTCTTTGCCCCGAGGCTTCGACGTCTTCTTCTGTGTTTGGCCAGCGGAGGCCACCCGCCTCGTGCCTTGGCCTCTCTTTCGACGACGGCGGCTCACAACCGTCCACTCCTCCCCATCGGCTGCAGGGACCGAAGGAGCACTCGGCTGTGATCGTATTTGAGGCGATTGCGTACTCGCCTTCGGAGGAGGGGGAGGTGGCTTCTTCGTCTTAGCCCGGCTCTTACTCTTCCTCTTTGTTGGAGGATTTTGAGGGACAGCTGTTGGTCCCTCTGGGATTTCCTTGGCCTGTGGTGGTTGTCTCTGCTGTTCGGAGACGCCGACCACCTCCGCAAATGTTGGCGACTCGACAGGACCCTCAGGTGGCTCTGCGCGCGCCCGATCCGCGGCAAGAGGAGGACGCACACGTTTTTCGGGCAACAGCCTGTCCTTAATGCCCTCAAAGCGGGCATTAATCATAAAACCGACCCGATCCATGATAGTCCGGGCCAGTTCCTCAACCTCCAGGCCGGTGCGTCCTTCCGCGGGTGGGGGCACTCTGACCTGTGCCTGGGCACGCTGCAGGTCGGCTCGCAGCTCTGCGACCTCTCCGCGCAGCTCGGCCAACTCCGCCTTGAGTCTCGCGTTCTCAGACGCAACTTTTGTCGTTTCCGCGGAGACTGTGCTACGACGCAGAACCTCGACCGCCTGTTTGATTGCCCGCACTTCGGTGTTTAACACCTTGCGGGTGGTGCCCTTGAGATTTGCTGACTTATGGGTCACCTCCGAGATGATCTCTGCCGTTTTCAGCAACCCGTCAAGAAGGACAGGCGCCGATGGCTCCCCTTCCAACACGGTCTCCGCTGGGGCACTCAAGCCTTGTGCCTGACGAGTTAGGTGGATCTTGCGAACCTCCTCCGCTAGCTCTCGCTCAGCCTGAAGCTGCATCTCCTGCCGCTCCAGGTCGAGAAGCTCCCGCTTTGCCTTCGCCAGGCCGACGTACTCCCCGGTGGTTGGGGGTCTTCCGCGCCCTCTAGAAGCGTCTGACTTTTTCGACCCACCAGACGCTGGCTCGTCGCTCCCGCTATGAGGAAGGGATCTGCAATCCTGGTCAGTGGGAAGCGGCGTGTCTACCCGCTTGAAGCGGCCACGCTCATCCCGCACTAGTGGAGGCACAGCACCACTCGACCGTAAGCGCCCCCGACTGCAGCGACCCGTCGACAACTTACGAGGAGTTGGCTGTTCCCCGTCTTCGTTCGACGTCGAATCCGACCCCGAACGTTTTCCTCCTCGGCGCTTTTCTGGTTTTTGGCGAGGCGTGCTCCAGAATTTGGAACGCCGCTTGCCAGCGCCGTCATCCGAGACACGGATATCGTGGAACTCAGGGCTACAGGCTCCTGAGGCACAACTCCGCATCTCTCCTTCGTCCATGAGTGAGTCTCGAGAGGACGATGGACCCCTGCTCGAGTCACCCGACCGAAACAGGTCCTTTAGAATCACTTGCGGCGTTCGCCGCACCAACCGAGAAGCTACAGCTAAAGAATCAGCAGAACGAGAGTCCGCTGACACTGCAACAACATCCGAATCGATTTGCATATCGGAGTCCTTAATCGCGCATTGGTCTTTGGGGACCGTAGTCCCCCCGGGTTTAACAAAATCCAAGTCATTATGCTTATCCGAAGTCCGTGATGATTTGCCATGGTCGAGAGTAGGAATACTCAGGCGAATGCTGCCCCCCCCAGAATACGAGGGGCGGCCGGTAGCCTGACGCAACGCCGGGGTGCGCGAGACTACCGGGAGGGATTCTCCGGATTTACCGGTACCCTCCTGGGGTAGTAATTTTTTACAGTCCGCCATCATAAGTTTTGGGCTCATTTCCGGGTGAGCTCCCCCGCCTTCTCAGCGCTTACCGGTTAACCCTACGCCGCAGCACGCTAGACTACGGTTTCGGGGTGATTTTTTATAGAGGTTTCCATCCTCGCAGCACATCACGTGTGATGTGCCCCCGGTCCCGGCCGTAGTGCAATGGCCGGGTTACGGTATGATTTGTGCCTCGCGGCTTTTCGACTGATTGCACCGGTTTTCCAGTGGGCGATGGTGTCGTCACGTACCTACGCCTGGAGTGGCTGCTCTTAGTCTGGCCCCTCACCCTAAACCTCCCGGTATGAGTGACTCTGCCGGTATAGCCTCAGGGATCATTGGGACACGCAAGCCCCCCCACCACGACAAGGTGGCAGCCTCGGGGGGGAAACCTTTTTTTTTTTTTTTTTTTTTTTTACATGGCGAAAATCCTCATGGATACCACACCCCGCGGGGGCAGCGTGTGGTTATGCCGGACTCCTACCGGCTAAAAACACCATGGTGCATTGCTCACGTCGCTCTGCGCCGAGAACACGGGTACGCCATCGGCACTCTTCCGCGAACTCGACAGCGACATGGCCTCATCAGGCCTCAGCTTTGGGGACGCCCAACTGCGTCCCTCCGCACCGCACTGCTGCACTACAGCGCGGCGCCTTCTCCCTTCGAGGACTTAGCTGGGAACAGGCTCCCCCGAGCCTGCCCCAGCGACTCTATCAGGGAGGGTGATCTCCAAGATCGGCTCTTCGGCGTCGGCGCCCTGGTCGTCGGCGGCGCATCGCGAGATCGGTCGTCGCTTCCCGATCCCGCTCGTCTGCCTCCTTCCGGGCAAGCACTAATTCGCAATAGGCGAGGGTAGCGCTCCACGACTCCTCGCTGTCCACCATAGATTTGACCACGGCGGGCAACGAGAGGTCGGAGCCGACTACAGCGCATAGCTGAGTGCGCTCTGTCGCCCAGGCGGGGCACACTTCCAGCATGTGTTGGGCCGTTTCCTCCGGACACCCGTCACAATGGAGGCACCTGGCGGTCGGCTCCCTCCCGGCAATGTAGTGCAGGTACCTCCCGAAACAACCATGTCCCGAGAGGACCTGCGACAGCCTGTATGTAAGTGTGCCGTGACGTCTGCCTATCCATTTTTGGAGAACTGGACGGATGGCCTCGATGGTCCGTCGGCCGGCGCTAGGGTGCTCCAGCCTGGACTCCCACATTTCTTCAGCTCTTCGTCGTAGCTGTTCTCTTGCCTCCCCGATCTCCTGGGGTGCCGGTGCGTGTCCTTGGGACCGTACCTCCTTGCGCCACGCGTGAAGCTGGGCAAGGATCCCGGCCTCTAGGTCCCAGGGCATGAAACCCGCCAAAACACAGGCCGCTTCCTCCGAGATTGTGCGGTATCCCCGGATGGCCCTGACCGCCAATGCCCTCTGCGGTTTGCGCAAAAGCGCGACACTCCGGCGATTCAGGGCATCGGCCCAAACAGGAGCCCCGTAGAGAGCCATGGACCGCACAACTCCAGCATGAAGGCGCCTACAAGTGGCGCCTGGTCCACCGACATTTGGCAGCAACCGCCCCAGAGCAGCAGCTGTTCGAATGAGCCGTGGGGCCAACCTTTCAAAGTGGGCCCTAAAATCCCACTTGCTGTCTAGAGTGAGCCCCAGATACCTCATCTGGGACTCTACGACGATGCGTACTCCTCCAACCACGATGTGCAGGTTGGCAGGCGGCGCGTTTCGGGGCCCGTGAAAGCATAATGCCTCCGACTTATTAAGCGCAACCTCCAGTCCCAGACGCCTTATTCTCGACACAACGTGGGCCGCTCCCGCCGTGGCGAGTATGGCGGCGTTGCGGAGAGTCTTGCTGCGCGCAGTTACCAGGGTGTCATCGGCGTAACATGTCACCTCAACACCCTGGAGATTGGCACCGCGCAGCACCCAGTCATATCCGATATTCCACAAGAGTGGTCCTAGGACCGACCCCTGTGGAACACCGCATAGCACTTCTCGTGCATCTTGCGTCCCGTTTTGGCAGGGGAAGATCACCCTCCTGCCGGACAGATACGACCCTATGACGCGGCACAGGTAGGAAGGCACCCCATGGAACCGGAGTGCCTCCCTGATGCAAGCCCAGGGGAGTGTGTTGAAAGCGTTGGCGATGTCAAGAGACACCGCCAGCACGACCTCACCCCGGGAGACCGCATCCTGTGCGAGGGTCCGAACTCTACCCACAGCGTCCACCGTGGATCTTCCCCTTCTGAAACCAAACTGGCAGTCCGCCAGGTTCGGCCCGACCTGCTCCAGATGCTCGATGATGCGCCCGGCCACCACTCTCTCGAAGAGCTTAGCCACATCGTCGAGTAGCACGATCGGGCGGTATCCGGAGGATGAGTCAGTCGGACGGCCCTCCTTCCGCAAGAGGACGAGCTTTCCCTCCTTCCATCTGTGGGGGACGACTCCTTGCTGTAAACAGGCGGAAAAGAGCGCCCGGAGTCGATCCCCCAGATCTTCCAGCGCCAGAGCTAGGGCGCGTCCCGGTACGCCGTCAGGGCCGGGAGCAGTGTTTTTAGCTCGCAGCTTTCTGACCGCCGCATTGAGCTCCTCCTCAGACACTGACGGCGCTGCGAACGATTCCGGCGACTGCACAGGAAGGTCGCGGGACATGACAGGTGGGGAGAAATCACCGCGATGTGGGAACAGGGATGACACGACGTCCCGAAGCAGCTGGGGCGATAGGGTCTCTGTTACGGGGGGGGCCCAGGAGCGGAGCTTGCTCAACACTAGCTTGTATGGTCGCCCCCATGGATCCGCGTCCAGAGTACCCAAGAATTCACCCCAGGCAGCCTCTATCGCCCTCCCGATGGCCGTCTGTAGTTCCATCTTGAGGTCTCTATAGGAACCGTAGAGTAAAGATTCTCTATTGAGGTCCCTACGTCGTTTTCGCCTGCACCTCGTGTACTGGCGTCTGGCCACAACACAATCTTGACGCAATTTCGCGATATCGGCCGACCACCAGTACACCTGGGGCTTCGGAGGCCGATTCCTCGCTCGGAACATCGATGTGTCGCACACCTGCCTCATTGTGTCCCGGAACCAGTCTGCCTCACGTTCAACGTCCACTGGACCTGGCGGCGCGGGTGACCAAGATCTTACGATCACCGCTTCCCGAAGAACTTCACGGTCGAGGCTCCGGAGTTGCCACCTGTGGCTGTTGTTGGACTGGGTCCGTTCGGGACCACCCGGGTTCGCAGGGAGGGAGGAGACGCTAAATCGTATGTAACGGTGGTCTGACAGCGTTTCCTCTACCTCCAGCACTCCCCAGTCCTGAACACGGCGTGCCACGGCAGGGCTTGCGAACGAGACGTCCACGATGGAGCCGCCCTGCATCCGCACGCACGTGTTTACCGAACCTCTATTTAGAACAACGAGCCCGGTCTCAAGCATCCACCGCTCGACCATGGAGCCGCGCAGATCCGTCGCGGGGGATCCCCACGCCACAGACTTCGCGTTGAGGTCCCCTGCAACGACAACCGGATGGGGATGACTCTGTCGCACTAGGCCTGTGAGACGAGCCAGAAAGTCCCCAAAGTCACTCGCCGGACGATTAGGGGAGAAATACGTCGAAATGACGACGATTTCCCCCACCTTAGCCGCGACGTATCCCGCACCCTTTACTACGTTGTGAAGTGGCGAGGAGCCCGCAGACGGCCTCGATATTATACAGGCCAGACCGTCGTTGTCTCCTGCCCATCCAGGAGACACCCGATAGGGCTCAGCCACTATGGCTACGCCAATCCTCCACTGTGCCAGGCTCTGGAACATTAAGTCTTGAGCCCTGGCGCAGTGATTTAGGTTTATTTGTAGGAATCGGAGAGGGGCCATTAATCGATCGCCATACTCTCCGCTATACCTGCGGTCACAGGAGCGGCTTTGGCCGCCTGATCTCTGGGCCCAGCTTTATTGCCAGCTGCCCTTTTCCCTTTGCGCCCACTCCCGTGGGCCTTGCAGGCCCATCCACCGATCTTATGACCGGCAGGCCTGTTAGCGGCGGCGCACACCACACAATGCGGTGCTCCGGTGCATTCCGCTGATTTGTGGCCAGCCTTTCCGCACCGGAAACACAGGGTGCTGCGATCGTCAGCTACAGTGCACTGCTCCTTTGCGTGCCCGGCCTCCAGGCATCTGAAGCAGCGCACCGGCTTCCTATCGAGCAGGCGGATGTGTGCCGACACCCACCCTACCAGCAAACGGCCGCCATCCACGACCTTTCGTGCAGCCGTGACGGGACAGTTGACAACCACTGTCCCTATGCCCGATCGATTTCTCCTGATTGTGCCGGCTCTAACCGCCTCGACCGGGCATTCGCCGATGCGAGCGATCGCCGCAGCAACCTCCTCAGTCGTCACAGAGTCATCTAGCTCTGACACCCGCAAGCCAGCAGACTTGACGGGCCTGGACACAGCGACGTTCTCAGGGTCAAGGATCGAGCGCAGCTTTTCAGCCAGCGCATCCGCCTTGTCTCCACTTGTGGTGCCGGGTATTTTAAGTACCCGCGCACCAGACGCAGCGACCCTGAATTGAACGCCGTCAATCCCCAGCTCAGGCAAATTTAACTTCTCCTTAGCCTGCGAGAGGATGTCGGCGTACGAGAGGCCTTTCTCCTGGGCATTTGGCTGGAGGCGCAGCACCAGCGCAGTCGATCGCGGCGCGCTGAGGTTGGGCTTTCGGTCTGAGCCCCGAGGCTTCGACGTCTTCTTCTGTGTTTGGCGAGCGGAGGCCACCCGCTTCGCGCCTTGACCTCGCTTTCGTCGACGACGACTCACAACCGTCCACTCCTCCCCATCGGCTGCAGGGACCGGAGGAGCACTCGGCTGTGATCTTGTTTGAGGCGATTGAGTACTCGCCTTCGGAGGAGGGGGAGGTGGCTTCTTCGTCTTAGTCCGGCTCTTACTCTTTGTCTTTGTTGGAGGCTTTTGAGGGACAGATGTTGGTCCCTCTGGGGTTTCCTTGGCCTGTCGTGGCTGTCTCTGCTGTTCGGAGACGCCGACCGCCTCCGCAAATGTTGGCGACTCGCGAGGACCCTCAGGTGGCTCTGCGCGCGCCCGATCCGCGGCAAGTGAAGGACGCACGCGTTTTTCGGGCAGCAGCCTGTCCTTTATGCCCTCGAAGCGGGCATTTATCATAAAACCGACCCGATCCATGATGGACCGGGCCAGTTCCTCCACCTCGAGGCCGGTGTGTCTTTCCGCCGGTGGGGGCACTCTGACCTGTGCCTGGGCACGCTGCAGGTCGGCTCGCAGCTCTGCGACCTCTCCGCGCAGCTCGGCCAACTCCGCCTTGAGTCGGGCGTTCTCAGACGCAACTTTTGTCGTTTCCGCGGAGACTGTGCTACGACGCAGAACCTCGACCGCCTGTTTGATTGCCCGCACTTCAGTGTTTAACACCTTGCGGGTGGTGCCCTTAAGATTTGCTGACTTATGGGTCACCTCCGAGATGATCTCTGCCGTTTTCAGCAACCCGTCAAGGAGGACGGGCGCCGATGGCTCCCCTTCCAGGACGGTCTCCTCTGGGGCACTCAAGCCATGTGCCTGCCGAGTCTGGTGGATCTTCCGGATCTCTTCCGCAAGCTCACGTTCCGCCTGAAGCTGCATCTCCTGCCGCTCCAGGTCGAGAAGGTCCCGCTTTGCCTTCGCCAGGCCGACGTACTCCCCGGTGGTTGGGGGTCTTCCGCGCCCTCTAGAAGCGTCTGACTTTTTCGACCCACCAGACGCTGGCTCGTCGCTCCCGCTATGAGGAAGGGATCTGCAATCCTGGTCAGTGGGAAGCGGCGTGTCTACCCGCTTGAAGCGGCCACGCTCATCCCGCACTAGTGGAGGCACAGCACCACTCGACCGTAAGCGCCCCCGACTGCAGCGACCCGTCGACAACTTACGAGGAGTTGGCTGTTCCCCCTCTTCGTTCGACGTCGAATCCGACCCCGAACGTTTTCCTCCTCGGCGCTTCTCTGGTTTTTGGCGAGGCGTGCTCCAGAATTTGGAACGCCGCTTGCCAGCGCCGTCATCCGAGACACGGATATCGTGGAACTCAGGGCTACAGGCTCCTGAGGCACAACTCCGCATCTCTCTTTCATCCACGAGTGAGTCTCGAGAGGACGATGGACCCCTGCTCGAGTCACCCGACCGAAACAGGTCCTTTAAAACCACTTGCGGCGTTCGCCGCACCAATCGAGAAGCTACAGCTAAAGAATCAGCAGAACGAGAGTCCGCTGAAACTGCAACAACATCCGAATCGATTTGCATATCGGAGTCCTTAATCGCGCATTGGTCTTTGGGGACCGTAGTCCCCCCGGGTTTAACAAAATCCAAGTCATTATGCTTATCCGATGTCCGTGATGATTTGCCATGGTCGAGAGTAGGAATACTCAGGCGAATGCTGCCCCCCCCAGAATACGAGGGGCGGCCGGTAGCCTGACGCAACGCCGGGGTGCGCGAGACTACCGGGAGGGATTCTCCGGATTTACCGGTACCCTCCTGGGGTAGTGATTTTTTACAGTCCGCCATCATAAGTTTTGGGCTCATTTCCGGGTGAGCTCCCCCGCCTTCTCAGCGCTTACCGGTTAACCCTACGCCGCAGCACGCTAGACTACGGTTTCGGGGTGATTTTTTATAGAGGTTTCCTTCCTCGCAGCACATCACGTGTGATGTGCCCCCGGTCCCGGCCGTAGTGCAATGGCCGGGTTACGGTATGATTTGTGCCTCGCGGCTTTTCGACTGATTGCACCGGTTTTCCGGTGGGCGATGGTGTCGTCACGTACCTACGCCTTCGGGGGGGAAACCTAAAAAAAAAAAAATTTTTTTACATGGCGAAAATCCTCATGGATACCACACACCGCGGGGGCAGCGTGTGGTTATGCCGGACTCCTACCGGCTAAAAACACCATGGTGCATTGCTCATGTCGCTCTGCGCCGAGAGCACGGGTACGCCTACGGCACTCTTCCGCGAACTCGGCAGCGACATGGCCTCATCAGGCCTCAGCTTTGGGGACGCCCAACTGCGTCCCTCCGCACCGCACTGCTGCACTACAGCGTGGCGCCTTCTCCCTTCAAGGACTTAGCTGGGAACAGGCTCCCCCGAGCCTGCCCCAGCGACTCTATCAGGGAGGGTGAACTCCCAGTTCGGCTCTTCGGCGGCGGCGCCCTGGTCGTCGGCGGCGCATCGCGAGATCGGTCGTCGCCTCCCGATCCCGCTCGTCTGCCTCCTTCCGAGCAAGCACTGACTCGCAGTAGGCGAGGGTAGCGCTCCACGACTCCTCGCTGTCCACCATAGATTTGACCACGGCGGGCAACGAGAGGTCGGAGCCGACTACAGCGCAGAGCTGAAGGCGCTCTGTCGCCCAGGCGGGACACACTTCTAACATATGTTGGGCCGTTTCCTCCGGACATCCGTCACAATGGAGGCACCTGGCGGTCGGCTCTCGCCCGGCAATGTGGTGCAGGTACCTCCCGAAGCAGCCATGCCCCGAGAGGACCTGCGATAACCTGTATGTTAGTGTGCCGTGACGTCTGCCTATCCATTTTCGGAGAACTGGACGGATGGCCTCGATGGTCCGTCGGCCGGCGCTAGGGTGCCCCAGCCTGGACTCCCACACTTCTTCAGCTCTTCGTCGTAGCTGTTTTCTTGCCTCCCCGATCTCCTGGGGTGCCGGTGCGTGTCCTTGGGACCGTACCTCCTTGCGCCACGCGTGAAGCTGGGCAAGGATCCCGGCCTCTAGGTCCCAGGGCATGAAACCCGCCAAAACACAGGCCGCTTCCTCCGAGATTGTGCGGTATCCCCGGATGGCCCTGACCGCCAATGCCCTCTGCGGTTTGCGCAAAAGCGCGATGCTCCGGCGATTCAGGGCATCGGCCCAAACAGGAGCCCCGTAGAGAGCCATGGACCGCACAACTCCAGCATGAAGGCGCCTACAAGTGGCGCCTGGTCCACCGACATTTGGTAGCAACCGCCCGAGGGCGGCAGCTGTTCTAATCAGTCGTGGGGCCAACCTTTCGAAGTGGGCCTTGAAGTCCCACTTGCTATCTAGAGTGAGCCCCAGATACCTCATCTGGGACTCTACGATGATGCGTACTCCTCCAACCACGATGTGCATGTTGGCAGGAGGCGCGTTTCGAGGGCCCGTGAAAGCATAGCGCCTCCGACTTATTGAGCGCCACCTCCAGCCCCAGACGTCTTATTCTCGACACAACGTGGGCCGCTCCCGCCGTGGCGAGTATGGCGGCGTTGCGGAGAGTCTTGCTGCGCGCAGTTACAAGGGTGTCATCGGCGTAACATGTCACCTCAACACCCTGCAGATTGGCGCCGCGCAGCACCCAGTCATATCCGATATTCCACAAGAGTGGTCCTAGGACCGACCCCTGTGGAACACCGCATAGCACTTCTCTTGAATCTTGCGTCCCGTTTTGGCAGGGGAAGATCACGCTCCTGCCGGACAAGTACGACCCTATGACACGGCACAGGTAGGAAGGCACCCCATGGAACCGGAGTGCCTCCCTGATGCAAGCCCAGGGGAGTGTGTTGAAAGCGTTGGCGATGTCAAGAGACACCGCCAGCACGACCTCATCCCGGGAGACCGCATCCTGTGCGAGGGTCCGAACTCTACCCACAGCGTCCACCGTGGATCTGCCCCTTCTGAAACCAAACTGGCAGTCCGCCAGGTTCGGCCCGACCTGCTCCAGATGCTCGATGATGCGCCCGGCCACCACTCTCTCGAAGAGCTTGGCCACATCGTCGAGTAGCACGATCGGGCGGTATCCGGAAGATGAGTCAATTGGGCGGCCCTCCTTCCGCAAGAGGACAAGTTTTCCTTCCTTCCATCTGTGGGGGATGACTCCTTGCTGTAAACAGGCGGAAAAGAGCGCCCGGAGTCGATCCCCTAGATCTTCAAGCGCCAGAGAAAGTGCGCGTCCCGGTACGCCGTCAGGGCCGGGAGCAGTGTTTTTAGCTCGCAGCTTTCTGACCGCCGCATTGAGCTCCTCCTCAGACACTGACGGCGCTGCGAATGAGTCCGGCGACTGCACTGGAGGGTCGCGGGACATAACAGGTGGGGAGAAATCCCCGCGATGTGGGAACAGAGATGACACCACGTCCCGAAGCAGCTGGGGCGATAGGGTCTCTGTTACGGGGGGGGCCCAGGAGCGGAGCTTGCTCAACACTAGCTTGTATGGTCGCCCCCATGGATCCGCGTCCAGAGTTCCCAGGAATTCACCCCAGGCAGCCTCTATCGCTCTCCCGATGGCCGTCTGCAATTCGGTTTTAATAGCTCTATAGGAATCATAGAGGAGTGCTTCCCTATCGAGGTCTCTGCGTCGTCTTCGCTTGCACCTGGTGTACTGGCGCCTGGCCACGACACAATCTCTGCGCAACTGCGCGATATCCGCCGACCACCAGTACACCTGGGGTTTCGGAGGCCGCTTCCTAGCCCGGAGCATTGACGAATCACACACCTGCTTCATTGTTTCCCGAAACCAGTCTGCCTCGTTTTCGACCTCCACCGGGCCTGGCGGCGCGGGTGACCAAGTTCTTACGATCACCGCTTCCCGAAGAACTTCACGGTCGAGGCTCCTGAGTTGCCACCTGTGACTGTTGTTGGACAGGGTCCGCTCGGGACCAACCGGGTTCGCAGGGAGGGAGGAGACGCTAAAACGTATGTAACGATGGTCTGAAAGCGTCTCCTCTACCTCCAACACTCTCGGGGGGGAAACCTAACCTAACCTTTTTTTTTTTTTTTTTTTTTTTTTTACATGGCGAAAATCCTCATGGATACCACACACCACGGGGGCAGCGTGTGGTTATGCCGGACTCCTACCGGCTAAAAACACCATGGTGCATTGCTCACGTCGCTCTGCGCCGAGAACACGGGTACGCCGTCGGCACTCTTCCGCGAACTCGGCAGCGACATGGCCTCATCAGGCCTCAGCTTAGGGGACGCCCATCTGCGTCCCTCCGCACCGCACTGCTGCACTACAGCACGGCGCCTTCTCCCTTACAAGGACTTAGCCGGGAACAGGCTCCCCCGAGCCTGCCCCAGCGACTCTATCAGGGAGGATGATCTCCAAGATCGGCTCTTCGGCAGCGGCGCCCTGGTCGTCGGCGGCGCATCGCGAGATCGGTCGTCGCCTCCCGATCCCGCTCGTCTGCCTCCTTCCGGGCAAGCACTGACTCACAAAAGGCGAGGGTAGCGCTCCACGACTCCTCGCTGTCCACCATAGATTTGACCACAGCGGGCAACGAGAGGTCGGAGCCAACTACGGCGCAGAGCTGAAGGCGCTCTGTCGCCCAGGCGGGGCACACTTCCAACATATGTTGGGCCGTTTCCTCCGGACATCCGTCACAATGGAGGCACCTGGCTGTCGGCTCTCTCCCGGCAATGTGGTGCAGGTACCTCCCGAAGCAGCCATGCCCCGAGAGGACCTGCGACAACCTGTATGTTAGTGTGCCGTGACGTCTGCCTATCCATTTTTGGAGAACTGGACGGATGGCCTCGATGGTCCGTCGGCCGGCGCTAGGGTGCCCCAGCCTGGACTCCCACACTTCTTCAGCTTCTTCTCGCAGCCTCTTTCTTCTTTCCCCGATTTCCTGGGGTGGTGGTGCGTGCCCTTGGGACCGTGCCTCCTCGCGCCACGCATGAAGCTTGGCAAGGATCCCGGCCTCTAGGTCCCAGGGCATGAAACCCGCCAAAACACACGCCGCTTCGTCGGAGATTGTGCGGTATCCCCGGATGGCCCTGACCGCCAATGCCCTCTGCGGTTTGCGCAAAAGCGCGACACTCCGGCGATTCAGGGCATCGGCCCAAACAGGAGCCCCGTAGAGAGCCATGGACCGCACAACTCCAGCATGAAGGCGCCTACAAGTGGCGCCTGGGCCACCGACATTTGGCAGCAACCGCCCCAGAGCAGCAGCTGTTCGAATGAGCCGTGGGGCCAACCTTTCAAAGTGGGCCCTAAAATCCCACTTGCTGTCTAGAGTGAGCCCCAGATACCTCATCTGGGACTCTACGACGATGCGTACTCCTCCAACCACGATGTGCAGGTTGGCAGGCGGCGCGTTTCGGGGCCCGTGAAAGCATAATGCCTCCGACTTATTAAGCGCCACCTCCAGTCCCAGACGCCTTATTCTCGACACAACGTGGGCCGCTCCCGCCGTGGCGAGTATGGCGGCGTTGCGGAGAGTCTTGCTGCGCGCAGTTACCAGGGTGTCATCGGCGTAACATGTCACCTCAACACCCTGGAGATTGGCACCGCGCAGCACCCAGTCATATCCGATATTCCACAAGAGTGGTCCTAGGACCGACCCCTGTGGAACACCGCATAGCACTTCTCGTGCATCTTGCGTCCCGTTTTGGCAGTGGAAGATCACCCTCCTGCCGGACAGATACGACCCTATGACGCGGCACAGGTAGGAAGGCACCCCATGGAACCGGAGTGCCTCCCTGATGCAAGCCCAGGGGAGTGTGTTGAAAGCGTTGGCGATGTCAAGAGACACCGCCAAAACGACCTCACCCCGGGAGACCGCATCCTGTGCCAGGGTCCGGACTCTGCCTACAGCATCCACCGTCGATCTTCCTCTCCTGAACCCAAACTGACAATCTGCCAGGTTCGGCCCGACCTGCTCCAGATGCTCGACGATGCGCCCGGCCACCACTCTCTCGAAGAGCTTGGCCACATCGTCGAGTAGCACGATCGGGCGGTATCCGGAGGATGAGTCAGTCGGGCGGCCCTCCTTCCGCAAGAGGACGAGCTTTCCCTCCTTCCATGGGTGGGGGATGACTCCTTGCTGTAAACAGGCGGAAAAGAGCGCCCGGAGTCGATCCCCCAGATCTTCCAGCGCCAGAGCTAGGGCGCGTCCCGGTACGCCGTCAGGGCCGGGAGCAGTGTTCTTAGCTCGCAGCTTTTTGACCGCCGCATTGAGCTCCTCCTCAGACACTGACGGCGCTGCGAACGATTCCGGCGACTGCACAGGAGGGTCGCGGGACATGACAGGTGGGGAGAAATCCCCGCAATGTGGGAACAGGGATGACACGACGTCCCGAAGCAGCTGGGGCGATAGGGTCTCTGTAACGGGGGGGGCCCAGGAGCGGAGCTTGCTCAACACTAACTTGTATGGTCGCCCCCATGGATCCGCGTCCAGAGTACCCAAAAATTCACCCCAGGCAGCCTCTATCGCCCTACCGATGGCTGTCTGTAGTTGCAGCTTTAGGTCCCTATATGAGCCATAGAGCAGAGCTTCTCTATTGAGATCCCTTCGCCTTCTTCGCCTGCACCGTGTGTACTGGCGCCTGGCTACGACACAGTCTCTGCGCAACTGCGCGATATCCGCCGACCACCAGTACACCTGGGGCTTCGGAGGCCGATTTTTAGCCCGGAACATTGACGCGTCGCAAACCTGCCTCATCGTCTCCCGGAACCAGTCTGCCTCATTTTCGACCTCCACCGGGCCTGGAGGAGCGGGTGACCAAGATCTTACGATCACCGCTTCTCGAAGAACCTCACGGTCGAGGCTCCGGAGTTGCCACCTGTGACTGTTGTTCAACAGGGTCCGCTCCGAACCAACCGGGATCGCAGGGAGGGAAGAGACGCTAAATCGTATGTAACGGTGGTCTGAAAGCGTCTCCTCTACCTCCAACACTCCCCAGTCCTGGACACGGCGCGCCACGGCAGGACTTGCGAACGAGACGTCCACGATGGAGCCGCCCTGCATCCGCACGCACGTGTTGACCGAACCTCTGTTTAGAACAACAAGCCCGGTCTCAAGCATCCACCGCTCAACCATGGAGCCTCGCAGATCCGTCGCCGGGGATCCCCACGCCACAGACTTCGCGTTGAGGTCCCCTGCAACGACAACGGGATGAGGATGGCTCTGCCGCACGAGACCCGTGAGCCGAGCCAAGAAGTCCCCGAACTCACTTGCCGGACGATTAGGGGAGAAATACGCCGAAACGATGACCATGTCCCCAACCTGGGCCGCAACGTATCCTGGACCCTTCATTATATTGTGAAGTGGCGGGGAACCCGCGGCCGGCCTAGCAATTATACTTGCCACACCATCATTATCTCCTGCCCATCCAGGAGACACCCGATAAGGCTCAGCCACAATGGCTACGCCAATCCTCCACTGCGCCAGACTCTGGAACATTAGGTCCTGAGCCCTGGCGCAGTGATTTAAATTTATCTGAAGGAATCGGAGAGGGGCCATTAATCTATAGCCATGCTCTCCGATATCCCTCCGGTCACAGGAGCGGCTTTGGCCGCCTGATCTCTGGGCCCAGCTTTGTTGCCCGCTGCCCTTTTCCCTTTGCGCCCACTCCCGTTGGCTTTGCAGGCCCATCCACCGATCTTGTGACCGGCGGGCCTGTTAGCGGCGGCACACACCACACAGTGCGGTGCTCCGGTGCATTCCGCCGATTTGTGGCCAGCCTTTCCGCACCGGAAACACAGGGTGCTGCGATCGTCAGCGACAGTACACTGCTCCTTTGCGTGCCCCGCCTCCAGACATCTGAAGCAGCGTACTGGCTTCCTATCGAGCAGGCGGATGTGTGCCGACACCCACCCTACTAGCAAGCGGCCGCCATCCACGACTTTTCGCGCTGCCGTGACGGGGCAGTTGGCCACCACTGTCCCTATGCCCGATCGATTCCTCCGGATTGTCCCGACTCTAACCGCCTCGACCGGGCATTCGCCGATGCGGGAGATCGCTGCAGCAACCTCCTCCGCCGTCACCGAGTCATCCAGCTCTGAGACCCGCAAGCCAGCAGACTTGACGGGCCTGGACACTGCGACGTTCTCAGGGTCGAGAATGGAGCGCAACTTTTCGGCAAGCGCATCCGCCTTATTGCCACTTGCGGCGCCGGGTATTTTCAGTACCCGCGCACCAGACGCGGTGACCCTGAATTGAACGCCGTCAATCCCCAGCTCAGGCAAATTTAACTTCTCCTTAGCCTGCGAGAGGATGTCGGCGTACGAGAGGCCTTTCTCCTGGGCATTTGGCTGGAGGCGCAGCACCACCGCAGTCGATCGCGGCGCGCTGAGATTGGGCTTTCGGTCTGAGCCCCGAGGTTTCCCCGTCTTCTTCTGTGCTTGGCCAGCGGAGGCCACCCGCCTCGCGCCTTGGCCTCTCTTACGACGACGGCGGCTCACAACCGTCCACTCTTCCCCATCGGCTGCAGGCACCGGAGGAGCACTCGGCTGTGATCCGGTTTGGGGCAATTGCTTACCCCTCTTGGGAGGAGGAGGCGGTGGCTTCTTAGCCTTGCCCCGACTCTTACTCTTCTTCTTTTCTGATGGAGGATTTTGAGGGACAGCTGTAGGTCCCTCTGGTGTTTCCTTAGCCTGTGGTCGCTGGCTCTGGGGTTCGGAGACGCCGACCACCTCCGCAAATGACGGCGACGCGAGAGGAACCTCAGATGACTCTGTGCGGGCCCGATCCGCGGCAAGTGGAGGACGCATGCGTTTCTCGGGCAGCAGCCTGTCCTTTATGCCCTCGAAACGAGCATTTATCATAAAACCGACCCGATCCATGATGGACCGGGCCAGTTCCTCCACCTCGAGGCCGGTGTGTCTTTCCGCCGGTGGGGGCACTCTGACCTGTGCCTGGGCACGCTGCAGGTCGGCTCGCAGCTCTGCGACCTCTCCGCGCAGCTCGGCCAACTCCACCTTGAGTCTCGCGTTCTCAGACGCAACTTTTGTCGTTTCCGCGGAGACTGTGCTACGACGCAGAACCTCGACCGCCTGTTTGATTGCCCGCACTTCGGTGTTTAACACCTTGCGGGTGGTACCCTTAAGATTCGCTGACTTATGGGTCACCTCCGAGATGATCTCTGCCGTTTTCAGCAACCCGTCAAGAAGGACAGGCGCCGATGGCTCCCCTTCCAACACGGTCTCCGCTGGGGCACTCAAGCCTTGTGCCTGACGAGTTAGGTGGATCTTCCGAACCTCCTCCGCAAGCTCACGTTCCGCCTGAAGCTGCATCTCCTGCCGCTCCAGGTCGAGAAGCTCCCGCTTTGCCTTCGCCAGGCCGACGTACTCCCCGGTGGTTGGGGGTCTTCCGCGACCTCTAGAAACGTCTGACTTTCTCGACCCACCAGACGCTGGCTCGTCGCTCCCGCTATGAGGAAGGGATCTGCAAACCTGGTCAGTGGGAAGCGGCGTGTCTACCCGCTTGAAGCGGCCACGCTCATCCCGCACTAGTGGAGGTACAGCACCACCGGACCGTAAGCGTCCCCGACTGCAGCGGCCCGTCGACAACTTACGAGGAGTTGGTTGTTCTCCCTCTTCGTTCGACGTCGAATCCGACCCCGAACGTTTTCCTCCTCGGCGCTTTTCCGGTTTTTGGCGAGGCGTGCTCCAGAATTTGGAACGCCGCTTGCCAGCGCCGTCATCCGAGACACGGATATCGTGGAACTCAGGGCTACAGGCTCCTGAGGCACAACTCCGCATCTCTCCTTCATCCATGAGTGAGTCTCGAGAGGACGATGGACCCCTACTCGAGTCACCCGACCGAAACAGGTCCTTTAGAACCACTTGCGGCGTTCGCCGCACCAACCGAGACCCTAAAGCTGACACTGTAACAACATCCGAATCGATTTGCATATCGGAATCCTTTATCGCGCATTGGTCTTTGGGGACCGTAGTCCCCCCGGGTTTAACAAAATCCAAGTCGTTATGCTTATCAGAATTCCGTGATGATTTGCCATGGTCGTGAGTAGGTATACTCAAGCGAATGCTGCCCCCCCCAGAATACGAGGGGCGGCCGGTAGCCTGACGCAACGCCGGGGTGCGCGAGACTACCGGGAGGGATTCTCCGGATTTACCGGTACCCTCCTGGGGTAATAATTCTTTACAATCCGCCATCATAAGTTTTGGGCTCATTTCCGGGTGAGCTCCCCCGCCTTCTCAGCGCTTACCGGTTAACCCTACGCCGCAGCACGCTAGACTACGGTTTCGGGGTGATTTTTATAGAGGTTTCCTTCCTCGCAGCACATCACGTGTGATGTGCCCCCGGTCCCGGCCGTAGTGCAATGGCCGGGTTACGGTATGATTTGTGCCTCGCGGCTTTTCGACTGATTGCACCGGTTTTCCAGTGGGCGATGGTGTCGTCACGTACCTACGCCTGGAGTGACTGCTCTTAGTCTGGCCCCTCACCCTAAACCTCCCGGTATGAGTAACTCTGCCGGTATAGCCTCAGGGATCATTGGGACACACAAGCCCCCCCACCACGACAAGGTGGCAGCCTCGGGGGGGAACCTAACCTAACCTAACCTTTTTTTTTTTTTTTTTACATGGCGAAAATCCTCATGGATACCACACACCACGGGGGCAGCGTGTGGTTATGCCGGACTCCTACCGGCTAAAAACACCATGGTGCATTGCTCACGTCGCTCTGCGCCGAGAGCACGGGTACGCCTTCGGCACTCTTCCGCGAACTCGGCAACGACATGGCCTCATCAGGCCTCAGCTTTGGGGACGCCCAACTGCGTCCCTCCGCACCGCACTGCTGCACTACAGCACGGCGCCTTCTCCCATCAAGGACTTAGCTGGGAACAGGCTCCCCCGAGCCTGCCCCAGCGACTCTATCAGGGAGGGTGGTCTCCCAGACCTGCTCTTCGGCGGCGGCGCCCTGGTCGTCGGCGGCGCGTCGCGAGATCGGTCGTCGCCTCCCGATCCCGCTCGTCTGCCTCTTTCCGGGCAACCACTGTCTCACAGTACGCGAGGGCAGCGCTCCACGACTCCTCACTGTCCACCATTGATTTGACCACGGCAGGCAGTGAGAGGTCGGAGCCAACAACTGCGCAGAGCTGAAGGCGCTCTGTCGCCCAGGCGGGGCACACTTCCAGCATATGTTGGGCCGTTTCCTCCGGACACCCGTCACAATGGAGGCACCTGGCGGTCGGCTCCCTCCCGGCAATGTAGTGCAGGTACCTCCCGAAACAACCATGCCCCGAGAGGACCTGCGACAGCCTGTATGTAAGTGTGCCGTGACGTCTGCCTATCCATTTGTGGAGAACCGGACGGATGGCGTCGATGGTCCGTCGGCCGGCGCTAGGGTGCTCCAGCCTGGACTCCCACATTTCTTCAGCTCTTCGTTGTAGCTGTTTTCTTGCCTCCCCGACCTCCTGGGGTGCCGGTGCGTGTCCTTGGGACCGTACCTCCTTGCGCCACGCGTGAAGCTGGGCAAGGATCCCGGCCTCTAGGTCCCAGGGAATGAAACCCGCCAAAACACTGGCCGCTTCCTCCGAGATTGTGCGGTATCCCCGGATGGCCCTGACCGCCAATACCCTCTGCGGTTTGCGCAAAAGCGCGACACTCCGGCGATTCAGGGCATCGGCCCAAACAGGAGCCCCGTAGAGAGCCATGGACCGCACTACTCCTGCGTGTAGGCGCCTACAAGTGGCGCCTGGTCCACCGACATTTGGCAGCAACCGCCCGAGGGCGGCAGCTGTTCTTATAAGCCGTGGGGCCAATCTTTCGAAGTGGGCCCTGAACTCCCACTTGCTATCCAGAGTGAGCCCCAGATATCTCATCTGGGACTCTACGACGATTTGGACTCCTCCAACGACTATGTGCAAGTTGGCAGGCGGCGCGTTTCGGGGCCCGTGAAAGCATATCGCCTCCGACTTATTGAGCGCCACCTCCAGCCCCAGACGCCTTATTCTCGACACAACGTGGGCCGCTCCCGCCGTGGCGAGTATGGCGGCGTTGCGGAGAGTCTTGCTGCGCGCAGTTACCAGGGTGTCATCGGCGTAACATGTCACCTCAACACCCTGGAGATTGGCGCCGCGCAGCACCCAGTCATATCCGATATTCCACAAGAGTGGTCCTAGGACCGACCCCTGTGGAACACCGCACAGCACTTCTCTAGCATCTTGCGACCCGTTTTGGCAGGGGAAGATCACCCTCCTGCCGGACAGGTACGACCCTATGACGCGGCACAGGTAGGAAGGCACCCCATGAAACCGAAGTGCCTCCCTGATGCAAGCCCAGGGGAGTGTGTTGAAAGCGTTGGCGATGTCAAGAGACACCGCCAGAACGACCTCACCCCGGGAGACCGCATCCTGTGCCAGGGTCCGGACTCTGCCTACAGCATCCACCGTCGATCTTCCTCTCCTGAACCCAAACTGACAATCCGCCAGGTTCGGCCCGACCTGCTCCAGATGCTCGACGATGCGCCCGGCCACCACTCTCTCGAAGAGCTTGGCCACATCGTCGAGTAGTACGATCGGGCGGTATCCGGAGGCTGAGTCAAGCGGCCGGCCCTCCTTACGTAAGAGGACCAGTTTACCCTCCTTCCATCTGTGGGGGACGACTCCTTGCTGTAAACAGGCTGAAAAGAGCGCCCGGAGTCGATCCCCCAGATCTTCCAGCGCCAGAGCTAGGGCGCGTCCCGGTACGCCGTCAGGGCCGGGAGCAGTGTTTTTAGCTCGCAGCTTTCGGACCGCCGCATTGAGCTCCTCCTCAGACACTGACGGCGCTGCGAACGATTCCGGCAACTGCACTGGATGGTCGCGGGACATAGCTGGTGGGGAAAATTCCCCGCGATGTGGAAACAGGTCTGCAACCACGTCGCGAAGCAGCTGGGGCGATAGGGTCTCTGTAACGGGGGGGGCCCAGGAGCGGAGCTTGCTCAACACTAGCTTGTATGGTCGCCCCCACGGATCCGCGTCCAGAGTACCCAGGAATTCTCCCCAGGCAGACTCTATTGCTCTCCCGATGGCCGTCTGTAGTTCCATCTTTAGATCTCTATAGGAACCGTAGAGTAGAGATTCTCTATCGAGGTCTCTGCGTCGTCTTCGCTTGCACCTGGTGTACTGGCGCCTAGCCACGACACAGTCTCTGCGCAACTGCGCGATATCCGCCGACCACCAGTACACCTGGGGCTTCGGAGGCCGATTCCTAGCCCGGAACATAGACGCGTTGCACACTTGCCTCATCGTCTCCCGGAACCAGTCTGCCTCATTTTCGACCTCCACCGGGCCTGGAGGAGCGGGTGACCAAGATCTTACGATCACCGCTTCTCGAAGAACCTCACGATTGAGGCTTTTGAGTTGCCACCTATGGCTGTTGTTGGATAGGGTCCGCTCGGGACCACCCGGGTTTACAGGGAGGGAGGAGACGCTAAATCGTATATAACGGTGGTCTGAAAGCGTCTCCTCTACCTCCAACACTCCCCAATCCTGGACACGGCGCGCCACGGCAGGGCTTGCGAACGTGACGTCGACGATGGAACCGCCCTGCATCCGCACACACGTGTCTACCGAACCCCTATTCAGAACAACGAGCCCGGTCTCAAGCATCCAGCGCTCGACCATGGAACCGCGCAGATCCGTCGCAGGGGATCCCCACGCCACAGACTTCGCGTTGAGGTCCCCTGCAACGACAACGGGGTGAGGATGGCTCTGCCGTACGAGACCCGTGAGCCGAGCCAGGAAATCCCCGAACTCACTCGCCGGACGATTAGGGGAGAAATATGCCGAAACGACGACGATGTCCCCCACCTGGGCCGCGACGTAGCCCGAACCTTTAACTACATTGTGAAGTGGCGTGGAGCCCGCTGCCGGCCTCGAAATTATACAGGCCACACCTTCGTTGTCTCCTGCCCAACCAGGAGACACGCGATAAGGCTCAGCCACAATGGCTACGCCAATCCTCCACTGCGCTAGACTCTGGAACATTAGGTCCTGAGCCCTAGCGCAGTGATTCAAATTTACCTGTAGGAATCGAAGAGGGGCCATTAATCTGTGACCATACTCTCCGATATCCCTCCGGTCACAGGAGCGGCTTTGGCCGCCTGATCCCTGGGCCCAGCTTTGTTGCCGGCTACCCTTTTACCTTTGCGCCCGTTCTTGTGGGCTTTGCAGGCCCATCCACCGATCTTGTGACCGGCGGGCCTGTTAGCAGCAGCACACACCACACAATGCGGTGCTCCGGTGCATTCCGCTGACTTGTGGCCAGCCATTCCGCACCGGAAACACAAACTGCTGCGATCATCATCTGCTGTGCACTGCTCCTTTGCGTGCCCGGCCTCCAGGCATCTGAAGCAGCGCACCGGCTTCTTATCTAGCAGGCGGATGTGTGCAGACACCCACCCTACGAGCAAACGGCCGCCATCGACAACTTTTCTTGCAGCCGTGACAGGGCAGTTGACCACCACTGTCCCTATGCCCGATCGATTCCTCCGGATTGTGCCGACTCTAACCGCCTCGACCGGGCATTCGCCGATCCGGGCAATCGCCGCAGCAACCTCCTCCGCCGTCACCGAATCATCCAGCTCTGAGACCCGCAAACCAGCAGACTTGACAGGCCTGGACACAGCGACGTTCTCCGGGTCGAGAATCAAGCGCAGCTTCTCAGCTAGCGCATCCGCCTTGTCTCCACTTGTGGTGCCGGGTATTTTCAGTACCCGCGCACCAGACGCAGCGACCCTAAATTGCACGCCGTCAATCCCCAGCTCAGGCAGATTTAGCTGCTGCTTAGCCTGCGACAGGATGTCGGCGTACGAAAGGCCCTTCTCTTGGGCATTCGGCTGAAGGCGAAGCACCACCGCAGTCGATCGCGGCGCGCTGAGGTTGGGCTTTCGGTCTGCGCCCCGAGGCTTCGTCGCCTTCTTACTTTTTTGACCAGCGGAGGCCACCCGCTTCGCGCCTTGACCTCGCTTGCGACGACGGCGGTTCACAACCGTCCACTCCTCCCCATCGGCTGCAGGGACCGGAGGAGCATTCGGCTGTGATCGTATTTGAGGCGATTGCGTACTCGCCTTCGGAGGAGGGGGAGGTGGCTTCTTCGTCTTAGCCCGGCTCTTACTCTTCCTCTTTGTTGGAGGATTTTGAGGGACAGCTGTTGGTCCCTCTGGGATTTCCTTGGCCTGTGGTGGTTGTCTCTGCTGTTCTGAGACGCCGACCACCTCCGCAAATGTTGGCGACTCGACAGGACCCTCAGGTGGCTCTGCGCGCGCCCGATCCGCGGCAAGTGGAGGACGCACGCGTTTCTCGGGCAGCAGCCTGTCCTTTATGCCCTCGAAACGAGCATTTATCATAAAACCGACCCGATCCATGATGGACCGGGCCAGTTCCTCAACCTCAAGGCCGGTGCGTCCATCCGCGGGCGGGGGCACTCTGACCTGTGCCTGGGCACGCTGCAGGTCGGCTCGCAGCTCTGCCACCTCACTACGCAGCTCTGCCAGCTCCGTCTTTAGTCTCGCGTTCTCTGAAGCGACTTTGGTCGTCTCCGCGGAGACTGTGCTTCGACGCAGGATCTCGACCGCTTGTTTTATTGCCCGCACTTCAGTGTTTAACACCTTGCGGGTGGTGCCCTTGAGATTTGCCGACTTATGGGTCACCTCGGTGATCACTTCGGCCGTCTTCAGCAACCCGTCAAGGAGGACAGGCGCCGATGGCTCCCCTTCCAGCACAGTCTCCTCTGGGGCACTCAACCCATGTGCCTGCCGAGTCTGGTGGATCTTGCGGATCTCCTCCGCAAGCTCACGTTCCGCCTGAAGCTGCATCTCCTGCCGCTCCAGGTCGAGAAGCTCCCGCTTTGCCTTCGCCAGGCCGACGTACTCCCCGGTGGTTGGGGGTCTTCCGCGACCTCTAGAAACGTCTGACTTTCTCGACCCACCAGACGCTGGCTCGTCACTTCCGCTATGAGGGAGGGATCTGCAAACCTGGTCAGTGGGAAGCGGCGTGTCTACCCGCTTGAAGCGGCCACGCTCATCCCGCACTAATGGAGGTACAGCACCACCGGACCGTAAGCGTCCCCGACTGCAGCGGCCCGTCGACAACTTACGAGGAGTTGGTTGTTCTCCCTCTTCGTTCGACGTCGAATCCGACCCCGAACGTTTTCCTCCTCGGCGCTTTTCTGGTTTTTGGCGAGGCGTGCTCCAGAATTTGGAACGCCGCTTGCCAGCGCCGTCATCCGAGACACGGATATCGTGGAACTCAGGGCTACAGGCTCCTGAGGCACAACTCCGCATCTCTCCTTCATCCACGAGTGAGTCTCGAGAGGACGATGGACCCCTGCTCGAGTCACCCGACCGAAATAGGTCCTTTAGAATCACTTGCGGCGTTCGCCGCACCAACCGAGAAGCTACAGCTAAAGAATCAGCAGAGCGAGAGTCCGCTGACACTGCAACAACATCCGAATCGATTTGCATATCGGAGTCCTTAATCGCGCATTGGTCTTTGGGGACCGTAGTCCCCCCGGGTTTAACAAAATCCAAATCGTTAAGCTTATCCGAAGTCCGTGATGATTTGCCATGGTCGTGAGTAGGTATACTCAAGCGAATGCTGCCCCCCCCAGAATACGAGGGGCGGCCGGTAGCCTGACGCAACGCCGGGGTGCGCGAGACTACCGGGAGGGATTCTCCGGATTTACCGGTACCCTCCTGGGGTAATGATTTTTTACAATCCGCCATCATAAGTTTTGGGCTCATTTCCGGGTGAGCTCCCCCGCCTTCTCAGCGCTTACCGGTTAACCCTACGCCGCAGCACGCTAGACTACGGTTTCGGGGTGATTTTTTATAGAGGTTTCCTTCCTCGCAGCACATCACGTGTGATGTGCCCCCGGTCCCGGCCGTAGTGCAATGGCCGGGTTACGGTATGATTTGTGCCTCGCGGCTTTTCGACTGATTGCACCGGTTTTCCGGTGGGCGATGGTGTCGTCACGTACCTACGCCTGGAGTGGCTGCTCTTAGTCTGGCCCCTCACCCTAAACCTCCCGGTATGAGTTACTCTGCCGGTATAGCCTCAGGGATCATTGGGACACGCAAGCCCCCCCACCACGACAAGGTGGCAGCCTCGGGGGGGTAACCTAACCTAACCTTTTTTTTTTTTTTTTTTTTTTTTACATGGCGAAAATCCTCATGGATACCACACACCGCGGGGGCAGCGTGTGGTTATGCCGGACTCCTACCGGCTAAAAACACCATGGTGCATTGCTCACGTCGCTCTGCGCCGAGAACACGGGTACGCCGTCGGCACTCTTCCGCGAACTCGGCAGCGACATGGCCTCATCAGGCCTCAGCTTTGGGGACGCCCAACTGCGTCCCTCCGCACCGCACTGCTGCACTACAGCACGGCGCCTTCTCCCTTCAAGGACTTAGCTGGGAACAGGCTCCCCCGAGCCTGCCCCAGCGACTCTATCAGGGAGGGTGGTCTCCCAGATCTGCTCTCCGGCGGCGGCGGCGCCCTGGTCGTCGGCGGCGCATCGCGAGATCGGTCGTCGCCTCCCGATCCCGCTCGTCTGCCTCTTTCCGGGCAACCACTGTCTCGCAGAATGCGAGGACGGCGCTCCACGACTCCTCACTGTCCACCATAGATTTGACCACGGCAGGCAGTGAGAGGTCGGAGCCAACTACTGCGCAGAGCTGAAGGCGCTCTGTCGCCCAGGCGGGACACACTTCCAGCATATGTTGGGCCGTTTCCTCGGGACATCCGTCACAATGGAGGCACCTGGCGGTCGGCTCTCTCCCGGCAATGTGGTGCAGGTACCTCCCGAAGCAGCCATGCCCCGAGAGGACCTGCGACAACCTGTAAGTGAGTGTGCCGTGGCGTCTGCTTATCCATTTGCGGAGAACTGGACGGATGGCCTCGATGGTCCGTCGGCCGGCGCTAGGGTGCCCCAGCCTGGACTCCCACATTTCTTCAGCTTCTTCTCGCAGCCTCTTTCTTCTTTCCCCGATTTCCTGGGGTGGTGGTGCGTGCCCTTGGGACCGTGCCTCCTCGCGCCACGCATGAAGCTTGGCAAGGATACCGGCCTCTAGGTCCCAGGGCATGAAACCCGCCAAAACACACGCCGCTTCGTCGGAGATTGTGCGGTATCCCCGGATGGCCCTGACCGCCAATGCCCTCTGCGGTTTGCGCAAAAGCGCGACACTCCGGCGATTCAGGGCATCGGCCCAAACAGGAGCCCCGTAGAGAGCCATGGACCGCACAACTCCAGCATGAAGGCGCCTACAAGCGGCGCCTGGACCACCGACATTTGGCAGCAACCGCCCGAGGGCGGCAGCTGTTCGAACCAGTCGTGGAGCCAACCTTTCGAAATGGGCCTTGAAGTCCCACTTGCTATCTAGAGTGAGCCCCAGATACCTCATCTGGGACTCTACGATGATGCGTACTCCTCCAACCACGATGTGCATGTTGGCAGGCGGCGCGTTTCGGGGCCCGTGAAAGCATAGCGCCTCCGACTTATTGAGCGCCACCTCCAGCCCCAGACGCCTTATTCTCGACACAACGTGGGCCGCTCCCGCCGTGGCGAGTATGGCGGCGTTGCGGAGAGTCTTGCTGCGCGCAGTTACCAGGGTGTCATCGGCGTAACATGTCACCTCAACACCCTGGAGATTGGCGCCGCGCAGCACCCAGTCGTATCCGATATTCCACAAGAGTGGTCCTAAGACCGACCCCTGTGGAACACCGCACAGCACTTCTCTATTATCTTGCGAACCGTTTTGGCAGGGGAAGATCACCCTCCTGCCGGACAGGTACGACGCTATGACGCGGCACAGGTAGGCAGGCACCCCATGGAACCGGAGTGCCTCCCTGATGCAAGCCCAGGGGAGTGTGTTGAAAGCGTTGGCGATGTCAAGAGACACCGCCAAAACGACCTCACCCCGGGAGACCGCATCCTGTGCGAGGGTCCGGACTCTGCCTACAGCATCCACCGTAGATCTTCCTTTCCTAAACCCAAACTGACAGTCCGCCAGGTTCGGCCCGACCTGCTCCAGATGTTCGACGATGCGCCCGGCCACCACTCTTTCAAAGAGCTTGGCCACATCGTCGAGTAGCACGATCGGGCGGTATCCGGAGGCTGAGTCAAGCGGCCGGCCCTCCTTCCGCAAGAGGACGAGTTTTCCCTCCTTCCATGGGTGGGGGATGACTCCTTGCTGTAAACAGGCGGAAAAGAGCGCCCGGAGTCGATCCCCCAGATCTTCCAGCGCCAGAGCTAGGGCGCGTCCCGGTACGCCGTCAGGGCCGGGAGCAGTGTTCTTAGCTCGCAGCTTTCTGACCGCCGCATTGAGCTCCTCCTCAGACACTGACGGCGCTGCGAACGATTCCGGCGACTGCACAGGAGGGTCGCGGGACATGACAGGTGGGGAGAAATCCCCGCGATGTGGGAACAGGGATGACACGACGTCCCGAAGCAGCTGGGGCGATAGGGTCTCTGTAACGGGGGGGGCCCAGGAGCGGAGCTTGCTCAACACTAACTTGTATGGTCGCCCCCATGGATCCGCGTCCAGAGTACCCAAGAATTCGCCCCAGGCAGCCTCTATCGCCCTCCCGATGGCCGTCTGTAGTTCCATCTTGAGGTCTCTATAGGAACCGTAGAGTAGAGATTCTCTATTGAGGTCCCTACGTCGTTTTCGCCTGCACCTCGTGTACTGGCGTCTGGCCACAACACAATCTCGACGCAATTTCGCGATATCGGCCGACCACCAGTACACCTGGGGCTTCGGAGGCCGAGATCTAGCCCGGGACATTGACGCATCGCAAATCTGCTTCATTGTCTCCCGGAACCAGTCTGCTTCACTTTCCACTTCAACTGGACCTGGCGGCGCGGGTGACCAAGATCTTACGATCACCGCTTCCCGAAGAACTTCACGGTCGAGGCTCCGGAGTTGCCACCTGTGGCTGTTGTTGGACTGGGTCCGTTCGGGACCACCCGGGTTCGCAGGGAGGGAGGAGACGCTAAATCGTATGTAACGGTGGTCTGACAGCGTTTCCTCTACCTCCAGCACTCCCCAGTCCTGAACACGGCGTGCCACGGCAGGGCTTGCGAACGAGACGTCCACGATGGAGCCGCCCTGCATCCGCACGCACGTGTTTACCGAACCTCTATTTAAAACAACGAGCCCGGTCTCAAGCATCCACCGCTCGACCATGGAGCCGCGCAGATCCGTCGCGGGGGATCCCCACGCCACAGACTTCGCGTTGAGGTCCCCTGCAACGACAACCGGATGGGGATGACTCTGTCGCACTAGGCCTGTGAGACGAGCCAGAAAGTCCCCGAAGTCACTCGCCGGACGATTAGGGGAGAAATACGTCGAAATGACGACGATTTCCCCCACCTTAGCCGCGACGTATCCCGCACCCTTTACTACGTTGTGAAGTGGCGAGGAGCCCGCAGACGGCCTCGATATTATACAGGCCAGACCGTCGTTGTCTCCTGCCCATCCAGGAGACACCCGATAGGGCTCAGCCACTATGGCTACGCCAATCCTCCGCTGTGCCAGGCTCTGGAACATTAAGTCTTGAGCCCTGGCGCAGTGATTTAGGTTTATTTGTAGGAATCGGAGAGGGGCCATTAATCGATCGCCATACTCTCCGCTATACCTGCGGTCACAGGAGCGGCTTTGGCCGCCTGATCTCTGGGCCCAGCTTTATTGCCAGCTGCCCTTTTCCCTTTGCGCCCACTCCCGTGGGCCTTGCAGGCCCATCCACCGATCTTATGACCGGCAGGCCTGTTAGCGGCGGCGCACACCACACAATGCGGTGCTCCGGTGCATTCCGCTGATTTGTGGCCAGCCTTTCCGCACCGGAAACACAGGGTGCTGCGATCGTCAGCTACAGTGCACTGCTCCTTTGCGTGCCCGGCCTCCAGGCATCTGAAGCAGCGCACCGGCTTCCTATCGAGCAGGCGGATGTGTGCCGACACCCACCCTACCAGCAAACGGCCGCCATCCACGACCTTTCGTGCAGCCGTGACGGGACAGTTGACAACCACTGTCCCTATGCCCGATCGATTTCTCCTGATTGTGCCGGCTCTAACCGCCTCGACCGGGCATTCGCCGATGCGAGCGATCGCCGCAGCAACCTCCTCAGTCGTCACAGAGTCATCTAGCTCTGACACCCGCAAGCCAGCAGACTTGACGGGCCTGGACACAGCGACGTTCTCCGGGTCAAGGATCGAGCGCAGCTTTTCAGCCAGTGCATCCGCCTTGTCTCCACTTGTGGTGCCGGGTATTTTAAGTACCCGCGCACCAGACGCAGCGACCCTGAATTGAACGCCGTCAATCCCCAGCTCAGGCAGATTTAACTGCTGCTTAGCCTGCGACAGGATGTCGGCGTAGGAAAGGCCCTTCTCTTGGGCATTCGGCTGGAGGCGCAGCACCACCGCAGTCGATCGCGGCGCTCTCAGGTTGGGCTTTCGGTCTGAGCCCCGAGGCTTCGACGTCTTCTTCTCTGTTTGGCCAGCGGAGGCCACCCGCCTCGCGCCTTGGCCTCTCTTACGACGACGGCGGCTCACAACCGTCCACTCTTCCCCATCGGCTGCAGGGACCGGAGGAGCACTCGGCTGTGATCGTGCTTGGGGCGATTGCGTACTCGCCTTCGGAGGAGGGGGAGGTGGCTTCTTCGTCTTAGCCCGGCTCTTACTCTTCCTCTTTAATGGAGGCTTTTGAGGGACAGCTGTTGGTCCCTCTGGAATGTCCTTGGCGTGTGGTCTCTTGCTCTGGGGTTCTGAGACCCAGACCACCTCCGCAAATGTTGGCGACTCAAGAGGACCCTCAGGTGGCTCTGCGCGCGCCCGATCCGCGGCAAGTGAAGGACGCACGCGTTTTTCGGGCAGCAGCCTGTCCTTTATGCCCTCGAAGCGGGCATTTATCATAAAACCGACCCGATCCATGATGGACCGGGCCAGTTCCTCCACCTCGAGGCCGGTGTGTCTTTCCGCCGGTGGGGGCACTCTGACCTGTGCCTGGGCACGCTGCAGGTCGGCTCGCAGCTCTGCGACCTCTCCGCGCAGCTCGGCCAACTCCGCCTTGAGTCTCGCGTTCTCAGACGCAACTTTTGTCGTTTCCGCGGAGACTGTGCTACGACGTAGAACCTCGACCGCCTGTTTGATTGCCCGCACTTCAGTGTTTAACACCTTGCGGGTGGTGCCCTTAAGATTTGCTGACTTATGGGTCACCTCCGAGATGATCTCTGCCGTTTTCAGCAACCCGTCAAGAAGGACAGGCGCCGATGGCTCCCCTTCCAGCACGGTCTCCTCTGGGGCACTCAACCCATGTACCTGCCGAGTCTGGTGGATCTTCCGGATCTCCTCCGCAAGCTCACGCTCAGCCTGAAGCTGCATCTCCTGCCGCTCCAGGTCGAGAAGCTCCCGCTTTGCCTTCGCCAGGCCGACGTACTCCCCGGTGGTTGGGGGTCTTCCGCGACCTCTAGAAGCGTCTGAATTCTTCGATCCACCAGACGCTGGCTCGTCACTTCCGCTATGAGGGAGGGATCTGCAAACCTGGTCAGTGGGAAGCGGCGTGTCTACCCGCTTGAAGCGGCCACGCTCATCCCGCACTAGTGGAGGTACAGCTCCACCGGACCGTAGGCGTCCCCGACTGCAGCGGCCCGTCGACAACTTACGAGGAGTTGGTTGTTCTCCCTCTTCGTTCGACGTCGAATCCGACCCCGAACGTTTTCCTCCTCGGCGCTTCTCTGGTTTTTGGCGAGGCGTGCTCCAGAATTTGGAACGCCGCTTGCCAGCGCCGTCATCCGAGACACGGATATCGTGGAACTCAGGGCTACAGGCTCCTGAGGCACAACTCCGCATCTCTCTTTCATCCACGAGTGAGTCTCGAGAGGACGATGGACCCCTGCTCGAGTCACCCGACCGAAACAGGTCCTTTAAAACCACTTGCGGCGTTCGCCGCACCAATCGAGAAGCTACAGCTAAAGAATCAGCAGAACGAGAGTCCGCTGAAACTGCAACAACATCCGAATCGATTTGCATATCGGAGTCCTTAATCGGGCATTGGTCTTTGGGGACCGTAGTCCCCCCGGGTTTAACAAAATCCAAGTCATTATGCTTATCCGAAGTCCGTGATGATTTGCCATGGTCGAGAGTAGGAATACTCAAGCGAATGCTGCCCCCCCCAGAATACGAGGGGCGGCCGGTAGCCTGACGCAACGCCGGGGTGCGCGAGACTACCGGGAGGGATTCTCCGGATTTACCGGTACCCTCCTGGGGTAGTGATTTTTTACAGTCCGCCATCATAAGTTTTGGGCTCATTTCCGGGTGAGCTCCCCCGCCTTCTCAGCGCTTACCGGTTAACCCTACGCCGCAGCACGCTAGACTACGGTTTCGGGGTGATTTTTTATAGAGGTTTCCTTCCTCGCAGCACATCACGTGTGATGTGCCCCCGGTCCCGGCCGTAGTGCAATGGCCGGGTTACGGTATGATTTGTGCCTCGCGGCTTTTCGACTGATTGCACCGGTTTTCCGGTGGGCGATGGTGTCGTCACGTACCTACGCCTTTTTTTTTTTTTTTTTTTTTTTTTTGTTCACGTCAGGGGAAATGCCTTTACGCACTGACCGGGCCGCCGCCCGAGTGTGGGACTCGTCTCGCCGAAACGCCCCTCCTAACTCCATGGACGCCCGGAATACCCACTAAAACCCCTGCGAAGTCCGCCTCCTACTGTGCCTGTGGTGGCGTGGGGTGGGAACGCGTTTGCAGTCTTCCACCCCTCCGCCAGCACCGGCCGACGCGCTTGCGAGTCGCGCCGGCCTCCATCGGGGACCGAGGTGCACCAATGGCGGTGCCTCTCGGTGACGGCTTAGGAAAGCGCGTGGTATCACACGTGGTACCACGCGCACCTCCTCTGAGGCCTTTGGGGCTTATAGCCCCGGCCCCATTCACGGGGGGCGAAGCAGGGCCCGGTAGGCCCTCCTCCGCGTTCCCGTGCGTCGTCGACGAAGCGGGTGGGGGTCACCACTTGCCTCCCTCGCCCGCTCCGCCGCCTCCTTCTGCGACATCACGTCCTCGCAGAAAGAGGTGACCGCCGTCCATAACCTTTCGCTTGAGGACATCGCACTGATGATGCTCTCAAGCGACAGGTCAGCCCCTATGGCATCGCGAAGGGCACCGCGCTGTTCCACCCAGGCCGAACAGTCGACCAGGGTGTGCTGCGCGGTGTCCTCGCTTGCCGCACAGTGGTGACACTGGGTCGTCGGTTCTCTCCGGGCTATTTGACTCAGATACTTTCCGAAGCAACCGTGCCCGGAAAGAATCTGAGTCAGCCGGAATGTGAGAACTCCGTGCCGCCTGTCTAGCCAGTTGCGCAGAACCGGCCGGACAGCCTCAACGGTCGAGCGGCCGGCCGTAGGATCGGCCAGCCGCTCTGTCCACCTCCGGACCACGGACCGTCGAGCGTGGGACTTCATAGATTCCGTCACCGTCGGCGATTCGCCGCGAGACCGCAGCGCCTGACGTCGCTTGTGGAGCTTCGCCAGAGCCACGGCCTCCAAATCCCAAGGCGGCGAGCCTGCCAATACGCACGCCGCCTCCGCGGATATAGTGCGGTAACCCCTAATGGCCCTGATCGCTATCACCCTCTGCGGTTTTCGCAGGAGGGCGACGGCTTCGCGCCGGAGTTCCGGGGCCCAAACTGGGGCCCCGTACAGGGCCATCGAGCGCACTACACCCATGTAGAGACGACGGCAGGCCACGCTTGGTCCCCCGAGATTCGGCAGCAGACGTCCGAGGGCGCCGGCAGCGCCTAACAGTCGGGGGGCCAAGCGACGGAAATGTTCTATGAAGTTCCACCGGCTGTCGAGGGTAAGCCCGAGATATTTCATATCGGCCTTAACCTCGATCCGGACACCGCTAATTACGACGTGAGCTCCAGGAGGAGGCGAAGTCCTAGGCCCGTGAAAACACAGGGCTTCGGACTTGTCGAGCGCCACCTGGAGGCCCAGATCGCGTATGCGGCGGACGACCATTGCCACACCGGCCGTAGCCAGGCGGGCGGACTTTCGGTAGCTCGTCCCCCGTGCGGTCACCAGGGTGTCATCCGCGTAACACGTCACCCTGAGACCGCTGGGGAGGGTGCCCCGCAACACCCAATCGTATCCGATGTTCCACAGGAGAGGTCCGAGGACAGACCCCTGTGGAACACCGCACGTCATCTCCCTCCTCTCGATGCCGTACCGCCCTTGGTACAAGACGTACCTCTGACTCAGGTAGTTACCGATCAGGCGACGGAGGTAGAGAGGCACTTGGTGGTAGATAAGTGCCTCTTTGACGCAACTCCACGGCATGGTGTTGAACGCGTTGGCGATGTCGAGCGACACCGCCATCAACACCCCGCCGCGGCCGGTCACCTCTTCCGATTCGGCCTTGACTCGACTGATCGCGTCGATCGTCGAGCGGCCGGCTCGAAACCCAAACTGGCAGTCGGCCAGATCGGGACCAACGTGAGTCAGGTGCTCGATGATGCGGGCAGCTATGATTTTTTCAAAGAGCTTGCCGGCTTCATCGAGCAGCACGATGGGGCGGTAGGCAGAGGGTGACTCTGCGGGGCGCCCGTCCTTCCTGAGTAGGACCAAGCTACCGGTTTTCCACACCTCGGGAAATCGCCCCGACTCCAGGCACGCTTCAAAAAGCCCCCGGAGCCGGTCCCCTAGAACATTGAGAGCCAAGACTAGAACACGACCGTGGATACCGTCCGGTCCGGGCGCGGTGTTTTTTGCCCGGAGCCTACCCACAGCCGCGTCGAACTCACAATCTGTGAGCTCAGGCACGCCGCTAACCTCCTCCTCCATAGCGCGACCAGACTCGGTCGATCGTGCCATTTCGGGGGGGATGTGATCCGCCCGGTGTGGAAATAGGGCGGACACTATATCTCTCAGGAGTTGCTGGTCGAGAATCTGGGTCAACGGCGGCGTCCAGGGGCGTAATTTGCCCCGGACGAACTTGTATGGACGCCCCCACGGATCGCGATCCAGAGTCTCGAGCTGCTCCTCCCGTGCCTGGTTCTTGGCTCTGCTGATAGCGAGCTGCAGGGACTTCTTCTTCTCTCTGAAGATCCCGTACAGCTCGTGCTCCGTCGTCTCGTCACGATACCGCCTCATGCGGTGTCGCCTTCTGCGGTATCGCCTTCTGCGATAACGGGTGTACTGGCGTCTGGCCACCACGCATTCGACACGCAGCGTGGCGATTTCGCCAGACCACCAGTACACCTGTCGACGAGCGGTTGGCGGATTGGCTCTGGGCATTGACGCGTCGGAAGCCGCAGTCAAAGACCGACGGAGCCACTCCGCTTCCTCATCCACCCGCACAGGCCCGGCCGGCTGAGAACACCAGGCCTGGACGACGAGAGCTTCCAGCAAGGCGTCTCGATCGAGACGCCCCAACGTCCACCTGGGAAGTTGTGGAAGCCTACTTCTGGGACTCGTGACGGGGGCGATCAAGGAAGCCGAGACGTCGAACCGGATGTATCGGTGATCCGACAACGTCTCCACATCCTCGATCACCCTCCAGTCGCAGACACGGTGTGCGACAGCCGGGCTGGCGAACGTCAAGTCGACGATCGACCCGCCCCTCTGCCGCACACAAGTGTACGCCGACCCCCTATTTTGGATCAGGAGGCCGATCCCCGCTGCCCAATCCTCCAACTCGGAACCTCGCGGGTCGGTCCTGGGTGACCCCCACGCCGATGATTTGGCGTTAAAGTCACCCATGACGACCACTGGGCGCGGATGAGCCCTTCGAATCTGGGTCTCAACCTCGCTCAGGAATTGCTCGAATTCGGCGAGACTGCGGTTGGGAGAGAAGTAGACTCCCACAACTGCGATCTCCCGCCATGCAACAACAATGAAGCCCCGGCCACGAGCGATCACCGAGGAGACCGGGGTTACAGCCGACGTGATGATCGCCACCAAGCCAGAAATGTCTCCTACCCATGTTTCGCGGGTAGGGACAAAATATGGCTCGGCAGCGACCGCAAGATCTATTTGCCACTGCGCCAAGGACTGCAAGAGCAAGTCTTGAGCCCCGGCGCAGTGGTTTAAGTTTGTCTGCAGGAAGCGATGGTTGTGTCCCGCTAGGGCCATTACGTTACAACCATCGCCTCCGAATCTGCTCTCGGAGCCGGAGCTCGGGGAGCAGGATTTACCGCCTTGCCCTTTCTGGGCTTGGCTGGGGTTCCATTACAGGATGGTGCCCCAGCCCTATGATTTGCCGGCCGGCCCGCCACCTCGCACAATGAGCAGTGCGGAGCAGCGGAGCAGCCGGAGGCCTTGTGTCCCTTTTGACCGCAGCGGTAACACTCATCGCTGCGGTCAATCTGGGACTGACAGAGAGCACGGGTGTGGCCCACTTCAAGGCAGCGGAAACAACGCATACGCCTGGGGGGCAACACCCGTACTTCTGGTGACACCCAACCGACAAGAAGTCGATTGGCCGAAACTTTTTTAGCCGCTGCCACGGGGCAGCGTACGAAAATCGTACCGCTGCCCGAGGGAGCAAAGCGAACTGGCCCTGTCTTAATCGACTCGACGGGACAGCCCCCGGCCCTAGCCACAGCTGCCACTACTTCCGACTCGCTGACGGAGTCGTCCAGCCCGACAATGCGCAAATCGGCGCTTTTCACGGGCCGGGCGATATAGACGTCCTCCGCCAGCGCTTCCCGTAGCTTCGCCGCCAGCTCGTCCGCCTTCTGCGAGCTTGCGACGCCGGGCACCTCTAAAATACGCGCCCCAGACGCTCCCTTCCTCATCTTCAGGGAGGAGATCCCCAACTCAGCGAGAGAAACTTTCTCCTTCGCCTGAGTGAGGACGGAGGCATATGTTGCCCCTTTTTCAACAGCGCCAGGCTGCAGCGTCAGGACGACGGCTGCAGACCTGGGCGGGCGCAATTTAGGTGCCCCTTTCTTCGTTTTCTTTTCTTTAGAAGAAGGTTCCTGCACCCTCCGGTTTGGTTTACCAGACGACGCAGGAGCCTTCCTCTTTTCCTTCTTCCTCCTTCCTCCCTTTTTACTACGCTCCACCCGAGTCCATCCTTCGTCATCTCGGGACGTCGGAGCAGGCGGAGCAGTAGCGGAGGAAGAGCCAGTGGCAGCTGGTTCCGGCCGGGTTAAAGGCAGGAGAGGAGGCACTGCCAGACCAGCAGTGGGCTGAGCACTATGACCCTTGCCTTTGCCTTTAGAGGACTTGGGCTTTGGGGGTCCAGTGACGGCAGCCACCAGTGCCTTTTCAGGCACCTCCTCCCTTCTCTTTTCTGACCTTAAGGAAGGCCTGATTCTCGGCTCCGGCGGAAGAAGACCCTGGAATCGGGACATCCTGGCATCTACAATGTTGCCCGCCATTGTTGCCAGGCGTCCCATCATGGCCTCCTCCCTTTCGGCCAAAGATGCCGTGATTGCAGGCTCTGGAGTCGGTGTGGCCAGGCGAGCGGTGATGCGGGCGATTTCCGCCTGCATCTCCGCCATTCTGCCCTCTTGCCTGGCGATTGTAGCGCGCAGGAGTCGCACCTCTTCCGACTCCGTACGGCTATACAGGGCCAGCACCGCCTCCTCGATGGCACCGGCAGCCTTATTGAGGGCTCCCACCATGGTCCCCTTAAGGTTGCCGGATTTTTTTGCTACGTCCCGAACGAGTTCCACGCCGACACGAGCATGCTCCGCCAGTTGATCCACCGACTTCGGTAAAACAAAGTCGGTGTTCAGGGATCTGGCCAGAGACAGTACATGCTCCTCTGCCATTGGATCCACCTCAACCCTCTTCGTTTTAAGAAAAGCCTTTTGGGCCTTTTCCATCCCTCCAGAATCTCCTGTAGTAGAGAGGGGCCTACCTCTGCCCCTCTTTGCCGACGCTGACCTTTTAGAGGTCGGCGCCATCGGCAATGCGTCTGAATCCGACCCGGACTCACTCGCGTCCGGGCCAGGCCGCTTCCGCCACATCCTCCCACGACTTAAATCGTTAGCCGACCCAGAAGCCACAGTCTTAAACGTGGCATCTGAGTCTGCATCCGATTCGGATAGTCGTACGTGCGACTTAAGCGCACACGGTTCCAACATAACAGACACCGGTCTACAAAATGTCCTCAAATCCATACTAACAAAGCGTGAGTCATTTGTGATGCCACCCGCAGTCGTTGCGAGTAAAGCATCACCACCGCCAGTCTCAGGCACTACGTCACTTACACCGCCCTTCACAGGCACTTTAACGTCTGGTTTGTTTAATAGAGAATCCATATAGTTCCCACGAGTATGGGGGAAATAAAAGGTCCGTCCGAGCAGTGCCCCCTGTACTCGGATAAGCCTAGGCGTAACCCGCTAGAGTGTCGGCTGGTACACTAGCGGAGATGGCAGTAACGACCGAACAACCCATCGGCCACGCATCCCCTCGCGCTGCATCGCCGCTTGGGATTCGGGGTGATTTTTTATTGAGGTTTTCTTCCTCGCAATCCGGGCGGTTAAGCCAAGATCCTCGGTCCCGGTCCTCGGCCGCTAGACATGGTCAACGACACCGATTCCCAGGATAACGATGTTTGGGTGGTATATGTCCAGCTGCGCAGTGAAGCACCCACCGGAACCACCCCGCACCAACACTTTAAACATCGGAAACCTCTGCAAAAATAAAATTTTAGCACATATTTACATTAAAATAAAATAAACATTCAACATCATGCTACCCCGTATAAGAGCAGCATTATCCAAAACAACAACAACAACAAACAAATATATTTAAAATCACAATACAATCTTTATTTACAAAAGAGTGGCTTATCTCCTCACCCCTAGCCTTACCAACAGAGGCAAATAAATAAAATAAAATAAAATATTTATATACAAATCCAGCCTTTACAAATGAAGCAATTAAAATATTTACAAATCCAGCCTCACCAGCAAAAGCAACAAACTTACCGTACCAACGGTTTATTGCACCGGCATTAACAATTGTTCTAACTACAAACTACTGAAGCTAAAAGCAAGATTACCTATGGTCGCTTGGCCTTTCGGCAAAGCGACCGGGCCTAGAACTAAAAAAGCATGGGCAGCAGCACTATGCCCCTAATCTAACAATCGAGACCGATGCAAGCATCGACCCCGAAAGTTCGGCCGTAAGGTTCGGACCCACCGTCGCGAAAGGTCAAACTCCGTCCAAGACGGCCCCGCGAACAAAGCCGCCCCAGGGAGCATAACGGGACCTCGCATCCCGACACCCCTGAAACCGGGCACGAAAAACCCTCTAAAAAGTGTCAGGCCCCCCCACCAGCTAAGAAGTCACAACCTGTTGCCAGGAGTGACCCCAGAGCTAGCACCCTCCAGTTAGTCTCAGAAGGAGACCACCGAACATAAGGTTTCGCCAGGCATAACCCTATAGCGGCACCCCCCGTCGGTCATGAATCAGGTACGAACCCTCATGACCGACCCCCTCAGCGCCGGGCATTAGCCAACGGCTAACGCGAACCCGAAGGAACTCATTAACCGTTGCCCAGGGAGCACCGGCCTGTACCGCTTCCGATGCCACCGGACGTATCCGACAGCAACGATAACGGACAGGCACACGAGGAGGTTCCCGACGCGTAGCCCCCCACGTACCTACGCCTAACCTAACCTAACCTAACCTAACCTTTTTTTTTTTTTTTTTTTACATGGCGAAAATCCTCATGGATACCACACACCGCGGGGGCAGCGCGTGGTTATGCCGGACTCCTACCGGCTAAAAACACCATGGTGCATTGCTCACGTCGCTCTGCGCCGAGAACACGGGTACGCCGTCGGCACTCTTCCGCGAACTCGGCAGCGACATGGCCTCATCAGGCCTCAGCTTAGGGGACGCCCATCTGCGTCCCTCCGCACCGCACTGCTGCACTACAGCACGGCGCTTTCTCCCTTACAAGGACTTAGCTGGGAACAGGCTCCCCCGAGCCTGCCCCAGCGACTCTATCAGGGAGGATGATCTCCAAGATCGGCTCTTCGGCGGCGGCGCCCTGGTCGTCGGCGGCGCATCGCGAGATCGGTCGTCGCCTCCCGATCCCGCTCGTCTGCCTCTTTCCGGGCAACCACTGTCTCGCAGAATGCGAGGACGGCGCTCCACGACTCCTCACTGTCCACCATAGATTTGACCACGGCAGGCAGTGAGAGGTCGGAGCCAACGACTGCGCAGAGCTGAAGGCGCTCTGTCGCCCAGGCGGGACACACTTCCAGCATATGTTGGGCCGTTTCCTCGGGACATCCGTCGCAATGGAGGCACCTGGCGGTCGGCTCTCTTCCGGCCATGTGGTGCAGGTACCTCCCGAAGCAGCCATGCCCCGAGAGGACCTGCGACAACCTGTAAGTGAGTGTGCCGTGGCGTCTGCCTAACCATTTGTGGAGAACTGGACGGATGGCCTCGATGGTCCGTCGGCCGGCGCTAGGATGCCCCAGCCTGGACTTCCACTCTTCTTCAGCTGCTTCTTGTAGCCGTCTTCTGCTTTCCCCGATCTCCTGGGGTGCCGGTGCGTGCCCTTGGGACCGTACCTCCTTGCGCCACGCATGAAGCTGGGCAAGGATCCCGGCCTCTAGGTCCCAGGGCATGAAACCCGCCAAAACACAGGCCGCTTCCTCCGAGATTGTGCGGTATCCCCGGATGGCCCTGACCGCCAATGCCCTCTGCGGTTTGCGCAAAAGCGCGACACTCCGGCGATTCAGGGCATCGGCCCAAACAGGGGCCCCGTAGAGAGCCATGGACCGCACAACTCCAGCATGAAGGCGCCTACAAGCGGCGCCTGGACCACCGACATTTGGCAGCAACCGCCCGAGGGCGGCAGCTGTTCGAACCAGTCGTGGAACCAACCTTTCGAAGTGGGCCTTGAAGAACCTAACCTAACCTTTTTTTTTTTTTTTTTTTTTTTACATGGCGAAAATCCTCATGGATACCACACACCGCGGGGGCAGCGTGTGGTTATGCCGGACTCCTACCAGCTAAAAACACCATGGTGCATTGCTCACGTCGCTCTGCGCCGAGAACACGGGTACGCCGTCGGCACTCTTCCGCGAACTCGGCAGCGACATGGCCTCATCAGGCCTCAGCTTAGGGGACGCCCAACTGCATCCCTCCGCACCGCACTGCTGCACTACAGCACGGCGCCTTCTCCCATCAAGGACTTAGCTGGGAACAGGCTCCCCCCGAGCCTGCCCCAGCGACTCTATCAGGGAGGGTGAACTCCCAGTTCGGCTCTTCGGCGGCGGCGCCCTGGTCGTCGGCGGCGCATCGCGAGATCGGTCGTCGCCTCCCGATCCCGCTCGTCTGCCTCTTTCCGGGCAACCACTGTCTCGCAGAATGCGAGGACGGCGCTCCACGACTCCCCACTGTCCACCATAGATTTGACCACGGCAGGCAGTGAGAGGTCGGAGCCAACAACTGCGCAGAGCTGAAGGCGCTCTGTGGCCCAGGCGGGACACACTTCCAGCATGTGTTGGGCCGTTTCCTCGGGACATCCGTCGCAATGGAGGCACCTGGCGGTCGGCTCTCTCCCGGCTATGTGGTGCAGGTACCTCCCGAAGCAGCCATGCCCCGAGAGGACCTGCGACAACCTGTAAGTGATTGTGCCGTGGCGTCTGCCTATCCATTTGTGGAGAACTGGACGGATGGCCTCGATGGTCCGTCGGCCGGCGCTAGGATGCCCCAGCCTGGACTCCCACATTTCTTCAGCTGCTTCTTGTAGCCGTCTTCTTCTTTCCCCGATCTCCTGGGGTGCCGGCGCGTGCCCTTGGGACCGTACCTCCTTTCGCCACGCATGAAGCTGGGCAAGGATCCCGGCCTCTAGGTCCCAGGGCATGAAACCCGCCAAAACACAGGCCGCTTCCTCCGAGATTGTGCGGTATCCCCGGATGGCCCTGACCGCCAATGCCCTCTGCGGTTTGCGCAAAAGCGCGACACTCCGGCGATTCAGGGCATCGGCCCAAACAGGAGCCCCGTAGAGAGCCATGGACCGCACAACTCCAGCATGAAGGCGCCTACAAGCGGCGCCTGGACCACCGACATTTGGCAGCAACCGCCCGAGGGCGGCAGCTGTTCGAACCAGTCGTGGAGCCAACCTTTCGAAGTGGGCCCTGAATTCCCACTTGCTGTCCAAAGTGAGCCCCAGATACCTCATCTGGGACTCTACGACTATGCGTACTCCTCCAACGACGATGTGCGCATTGGTAGGCGGCGCGTTTCGGGGCCCGTGGAAACATAACGCCTCCGTCTTGTTGAGCGCCACCTCCAGGCCCAGACGCCTTATCCTGGATACAACGTGGGCCGCTCCCGCCGTAGCGAGTATGGCGGCGTTACGGTGAGTTTTACTGCGCGCAGTTACCAGGGTGTCATCGGCGTAGCATGTCACGTCAACACCCTGGAGATTGGCGCCACGCAGCACCCAGTCATATCCGATGTTCCACAAGAGTGGTCCTAGGACCGACCCCTGTGGAACACCGCACAGCACTTCTCGTGCATCTTGCGTCCCGTTTTGGCAGGGAAAGATCACGCTCCTGCCGGACAAGTACGACGCTATGACGCGGCACAGGTAGGAAGGCACCCCATGGAACCGGAGTGCCTCCCTGATGCAAGCCCAGGGGAGTGTGTTGAAAGCGTTGGCGATGTCGAGAGACACCGCCAAAACGACCTCACCCCGGGAGACCGCATCCTGTGCGAGAGTCCGGACTCTGCCTACAGCATCCACCGTCGATCTTCCTCTCCTGAACCCAAACTGACAGTCCGCCAGGTTCGGCCCGACCTGCTCCAGATGCTCGACGATGCGCCCGGCCACCACTCTCTCGAAGAGCTTAGCCACATCGTCGAGCAGCACGATGGGACGGTATCCAGAAGCTGAGTCAAGCGGCCGGCCCTCCTTACGTAAGAGGACCAGTTTACCCTCCTTCCATCTCTGGGGGATGACTCCTTGTTGCAAACAGGCAGAAAAGAGCGCCCGGAGTCGCTCCCCCAGATCTTCAAGCGCCAGAGCAAGGGCGCGTCCCGGTACGCCGTCAGGGCCGGGAGCAGTGTTTTTAGCTCGCAGCTTTCGGACCGCCGCATTGAGCTCCTCCTCAGACACTGACGGCGCTGCGAATGATTCCGGCGATTGCACTGGAGGGTCGCGGGACATGACAGGTGGGGAGAATTCCCCGCGATGTGGGAACAAAGATGACACCACGTCCCGAAGCAGCTGGGGCGATAGGGTCTCTGTAACGGGGGGGGCCCAGGAGCGGAGCTTGCTCAACACTAGCTTGTATGGTCGCCCCCATGGATCCGCGTCCAGAGTTCCCAGGAATTCACCCCAGGCAGCCTCTATCGCTCTCCCGATTGCCGCCTGCAGTTCTGTCTTTATATCTCTATAGGAGTCATAGAGGAGCGCTTCCCTATCGAGGTCTCTGCGTCGTCTTCGCTTGCACCTGGTGTACTGGCGCCTAGCCACGACACAGTCTCTGCGCAACTGCGCGATATCCGCCGACCACCAGTACACCTGGGGCTTCGGAGGCCGATTCTTAGCCCGGAACATAGACGCGTTGCACACTTGCCTCATCGTCTCCCGGAACCAGTCAGCTTCATGTTCCACTTCCACCGGGCCTGGAGGCGCGGGTGACCACGATCTTACGATCACCGCTTCTCGTAGAACCTCACGATTGAGGCTTTTGAGTTGCCACCTATGGCTGTTGTTGGATAGGGTCCGCTCGGGACCACCCGGGTTGACAGGGAGGGAGGAGACGCTAAATTGTATGTAACGATGGTCAGAAAGTGTCTCCTCTACATCCAACACTCCCCAATCCTGGACACGGCGCGCCACGGCAGGGCTTGCGAACGTGACGTCGACGATGGAACCGCCCTGCATCCGCACGCACGTGTCTACCGAACCCCTATTCAGAACAACGAGCCCGGTCTCAAGCATCCAGCGCTCAACCATGGAACCGCGCAGATCCGTCGCAGGGGATCCCCACGCCACAGACTTCGCGTTGAGGTCCCCTGCAACGACAACCGGATGGGGATGGCTCTGTCGCACTAGACAAGCGAGCCGAGCCAGATAGTCGCCGAAGTCACTCGCCGGACGATTAGGGGAGAAATATGTCGAAACAACGATGATGTCCCCCACCTGGGCTGCGACGAAACCCGGACCCTTAATTATGTTATAGAGTGGCAGGGAACCCGCGGCCGGCCTCGACATTATACAGGCCAAACCGTCGTTGTCTCCTGCCCATCCAGGAGACACGCGATAAGGCTCAGCCACTATGGCTACGCCGATCCTCCACTGCGCCAGACTCTGCAACATTAGGTCCTGAGCTCTGGCGCAGTGATTTAAATTTACTTGAAGGAAGCGGAGAGGGGCCATTAATCTATAGCCATGCTCTCCGATATCCCTCTGGTGACAGGAGCGGCTTTGGCCGTCTGATCCCTGGGCCCAGCTTTGTTGCCGGCTACCCTTTTACCTTTTCGCCCGTTCTTGTGGGTCTCGCAGGCCCATCCACCGATTTTGTGACCGGCGGGCCTGTTTGCAGCGGCACACACCACACAATGCGGTGCTCCGGTGCATTCCGCCGATTTGTGGCCAGCCTTTCCGCACCGGAAACACAGGGTGCTGCGATCGTCAGCGGCAGTGCACTGCTCCTTTGCGTGCCCGGCCTCCAGGCATCTGAAGCAGCGCACCGGCTTCTTATCGAGCAGGCGGATGTGTGCAGACACCCACCCTACAAGCAAACGGCCGCCATCCACGACTTTTCGTGCAGCCGTGACGGGACAGTTGACAACCACTGTCCCTATGCCCGATCGATTTCTCCGGATTGTGCCGACTCTAACCGCCTCGACCGGGCATTCGCCTATGCGGGCGATCGCCGCAGCAACCTCCTCAGCCGTCACAGAGTCATCAAGTTCTGAAACCCGCAAGCCAGCAGACTTGACGGGCCTGGACACAGCGACGTTCTCCGGGTCAAGGATCGAGCGCAGCTTTTCAGCCAGCGCGTCCGCCTTGTCTCCACTTGTGGTGCCGGGTATTTTAAGTACCCGCGCACCAGACGCAGCGACCCTGAATTGCACGCCGTCAATCCCCAGCTCAGGCAAATTTAGCTGCTGCTTAGCCTGCGACAGGATGTCGGCGTACGAAAGGCCCTTCTCTTGGGCATTCGGCTGAAGGCGCAGCACCACCGCAGTTGATCGCGGCGCGCTGAGGTTGGGCTTTCGGTCTGCGCCCCGAGGCTTCGTCGCCTTCTTACTTTTTTGACCAGCGGAGGCCACCCGCTTCGCGCCTTGACCTCGCTTGCGACGACGGCGGCTTACAACCGTCCACTCCTCCCCATCGGCTGCAGGGACCGGAGGAGCACTCGGCTGTGATCCGGTTTGGGGCAATTGCTTACCCCTCTTGGGAGGAGGAGGCGGTGGCTTCTTAGCCTTGCTCCGACTCTTACTCGTCTTCTTTTTTGATGGAGGATTTTGAGGGACAGCTGTAGGTCCCTCTGGTGTTTCCTTAGCCTGTGGTCGCTGGCTCTGGGGTTCGGAGACGCCGACAACCTCCGCAAATGACGGCGACGCGAGAGGAACCTCAGATGACTCTGTGCGGGCCCGATCCGCGGCAAGTGGAGGACGCACGCGTTTCTCGGGCAGCAGCCTGTCCTTTATGCCCTCGAATCGGGCATTTATCATAAAACCGACCCGATCCATGATGGACCGGGAACCTAACCTTTTTTTTTTTTTTTTTTTTTTTTTTTTACATGGCGAAAATCCTCATGGATACCACACACCGCGGGGGCAGCGTGTGGTTATGCCGGACTCCTACCGGCTAAAAACACCATGGTGCATTGCTCACGTCGCTCTGCGCCGAGAGCACGGGTACGCCATCGGCACTCTTCCGCGAACTCGGCAGCGACATGGCCTCATCAGGCCTCAGCTTTCGGGACGCCCAACTGCGTCCCTCCGCACCGCACTGCTGCACTACAGCACGGCGCCTTCTCCCTTCAAGGACTTAGCTGGGAACAGGCTCCCCCGAGCCTGCCCCAGCGACTCTATCAGGAAGGGTGGTCTCCCAGACCTGCTCTTCGGCGGCGGCGCCCTGGTCGTCGGCGGCGGATCGCGAGATCGGTCGTCGCCTCCCGATCCCGCTCGTCTGCCTCCTTCCGGGCAAGCACTGACTCGCAAAAGGCGAGGGTAGCGCTCCACGACTCCTCGCTGTCCACCATAGATTTGACCACAGCGGGCAACGAGAGGTCGGAGCCAACTACAGCGCAGAGCTGAAGGCGCTCTGTCGCCCAGGCGGGGCACACTTCCAACATATGTTGGGCCGTTTCCTCCGGACACCCGTCACAATGGAGGCACCTGGCTGTCGGCTCTCTCCCGGCAATGTGGTGCAGGTACCTCCCGAAGCAGCCATGCCCCGAGAGGACCTGCGACAACCTGTATGTTAGTGTGCCGTGACGTCTGCCTATCCATTTTTGGAGAACTGGACGGATGGCCTCGATGGTCCGTCGGCCGGCGCTAGGGTGCCCCAGCCTGGACTCCCACACTTCTTCAGCTTCTTCTCGCAGCCTCTTTCTTCTTTCCCCGATTTCCTGGGGTGGTGGTGCGTGCCCTTGGGACCGTGCCTCCTCGCGCCACGCATGAAGCTTGGCAAGGATCCCGGCCTCTAGGTCCCAGGGCATGAAACCCGCCAAAACACACGCCGCTTCGTCGGAGATTGTGCGGTATCCCCGGATGGCCCTGACCGCCAATGCCCTCTGCGGTTTGCGCAAAAGCGCGATGCTCTGGCGATTCAGGGCATCGGCCCAAACAGGAGCCCCGTAGAGAGCCATGGACCGCACAACTCCAGCATGAAGGCGCCTACAAGTGGCGCCTGGACCACCAACATTTGGCAGCAACCGCCCCAGAGCAGCAGCTGTTCGAATGAGCCGCGGGGCTAATCTTTCGAAGTGGGCCTTGAACTCCCACTTACTGTCTAGAGTGAGCCCCAGATACCTCATCTGGGACTCTACGACGATGCGGACTCCTCCAACTACAATGTGCGCATTGGCGGGCGGCGCGTTTTGGGGCCCATGGAAACATAACGCCTCCGTCTTGTTGAGCGCCACCTCCACGCCCAGACGCCTTATCCTGGACACAACGTGGGCCGCTCCCGCCGTAGCGAGTATGGCGGCATTACGATGAGACTTACTGCGCGCAGTTACCAGGGTGTCATCGGCGTAACATGTTACCTCAACACCCTGGAGATTGGCGCCACGCAGCACCCAGTCGTATCCGATGTTCCACAAGAGTGGTCCTAGGACCGACCCCTGTGGAACACCGCACAGCACTTCTCTAGCATCTTGCGACCCGTTTTGGCAGGGGAAGATCACCCTCCTGCCGGACAGGTACGACCCTATGACGCGGCACAGGTAGGAAGGCACCCCATGAAACCGAAGTGCCTCCCTGATGCAAGCCCAGGGGAGTGTGTTGAAAGCGTTGGCGATGTCAAGAGACACCGCCAGAACGACCTCACCCCGGGAGACCGCATCCTGTGCCAGGGTCCGGACTCTGCCTACAGCATCCACCGTCGATCTTCCTCTCCTGAACCCAAACTGACAATCCGCCAGGTTCGGCCCGACCTGCTCCAGATGCTCGACGATGCGCCCGGCCACCACTCTCTCGAAGAGCTTGGCCACATCGTCGAGTAGCACGATCGGGCGGTATCCGGAGGATGAGTCAGTCGGGCGGCCCTCCTTCCGCAAGAGGACGAGCTTTCCCTCCTTCCATGGGTGGGGGATGACTCCTTGCTGTAAACAGGCGGAAAAGAGCGCCCGGAGTCGATCCCCCAGATCTTCCAGCGCCAGAGCTAGGGCGCGTCCCGGTACGCCGTCAGGGCCGGGAGCAGTGTTCTTAGCTCGCAGCTTTCTGACCGCCGCATTGAGCTCCTCCTCAGACACTGACGGCGCTGCGAACGATTCCGGTGACTGCACAGGAGGGTCGCGGGACATAACTGGTGGGGAAAATTCCCCGCGATGTGGAAACAGGTCTGAAACTACGTCCCGAAGCAGCTGTGGCGATAGGGTCTCTGTAACGGGGGGGGCCCAGGAGCGGAGCTTGCTCAACACTAGTTTGTATGGTCGCCCCCATGGATCCGCGTCCAGAGTTCCCAGGAATTCACCCCAGGCAGCCTCTATCGCCCTACCGATGGCTGTCTGTAGTAGCAGCTTTAGGTCCCTATATGAGCCATAGAGCAGAGCTTCTCTATATAGATCCCTTCGCCTTCTTCGCCTGCACCGTGTGTACTGGCGCCTAGCTACGACACAGTCTCTGCGCAACTGCGCGATATCCGCCGACCACCAGTACACCTGGGGCTTCGGAGGCCGAGATCTAGCCCGGGACATTGACGCATCGCAAATCTGCTTCATTGTCTCCCGGAACCAGTCTGCTTCACTTTCCACTTCAACTGGACCTGGCGGCGCGGGTGACCAAGATCTTACGATCACCGCTTCACGAAGAACCTCACGATTGAGGCTTTTGAGTTGCCACCTATGGCTGTTGTTGGATAGGGTCCGCTCGGGACCACCCGGGTTAACAGGGAGGGAGGAGACGCTAAATCGTATGTAACGGTGGTCTGAAAGCGTCTCCTCTACCTCCAACACTCCCCAATCCTGGACACGGCGTGCCACGGCAGGGCTTGCGAACGAGACGTCCACGATGGAGCCGCCTTGCATCCGCACGCACGTGTTGACCGAACCCCTATTCAAAACAACGAGCCCGGTCTCAAGCATCCAGCGCTCAACCATGGAGCCGCGAAGATCCGTCGCAGGGGATCCCCACGCCACAGACTTCGCGTTGAGGTCCCCCGCAACGACAACGGGATGAGGATGGCTCTGCCGTACTAGACCCGTGAGCCGAGCCAGGAAATCCCCGAACACACTCGCCGGACGATTAGGGGAGAAATACGCCGAAACGATGACCATGTCCCCAACCTGGGCCGCAACGTATCCTGGACCCTTCATTATATTATGAAGTGGCGGGGAACCCGCGGCCGGCCTAGCAATTATACTTGCCACACCGTCATTATCTCCTGCCCATCCAGGAGACACCCGATAAGGCTCAGCCACAATGGCTACGCCAATCCTCCACTGCGCCAGACTCTGGAACATAAGGTCCTGAGCCCTGGCGCAGTGATTTAAATTTATCTGAAGGAATCGGAGAGGGGCCATTAATCTATAGCCATGCTCTCCGATATCCCTCCGGTCACAGGAGCGGCTTTGGCCGCCTGATCTCTGGGCCCAGCTTTGTTGCCCGCTGCCCTTTTCCCTTTGCGCCCACTCCCGTTGGCTTTGCAGGCCCATCCACCGATCTTGTGACCGGCGGGCCTGTTAGCGGCGGCACACACCACACAATGCGGTGCTCCGGTGCATTCCGCCGATTTGTGGCCAGCCTTTCCGCACCGGAAACACAGGGTGCTGCGATCGTCAGCGACAGTACACTGCTCCTTTGCGTGCCCCGCCTCCAGACATCTGAAGCAGCGCACCGGCTTCTTATCGAGCAGGCGGATGTGTGCTGACACCCACCCTACAAGCAAACGGCCGCCATCCACGACTTTTCGTGCAGCCGTGACGGGACAGTTGACAACCACTGTCCCTATGCCCGATCGATTCCTCCGGATAGTGCCTATTCTAACCGCCTCGACCGAGCATTCGCCAATGCGGGCGATCGCCGCAGCAACCTCCTCAGCCGTCACAGAGTCATCCAGCTCTGAGACCCGCAAACCAGCAGACTTGACGGGCCTGGACACAGCGACGTTCTCCGGGTCAAGGATTGAGCGCAGCTTTTCAGCCAGCGCATCCGCCTTGTCTCCACTTGTGGTGCCGGGTATTTTAAGAACCCGCGCACCAGACGCAGCGACCCTAAATTGCACGCCGTCAATCCCCAGCTCAGGCAAATTTAACTTCTCCTTAGCCTGCGAGAGGATGTCGGCGTACGAGAGGCCTTTCTCCTGGGCATTTGGCTGGAGGCGCAGCACCACCGCAGTCGATCGCGGCGCGCTGAGATTGGGCTTTCGGTCTGAGCCCCGAGATTTCACCGTCTTCTTCTGTGCTTGGCCAGCGGAGGCCACCCGCCTCGCGCCTTGGCCTCTCTTACGACGACGGCGGCTCACAACCGTCCACTCTTCCCCATCGGCTGCAGGCACCGGAGGAGCACTCGGCTGTGATCCGGTTTGGGGCAATTGCTTACCCCTCTTGGGAGGAGGAGGCGGTGGCTTCTTAGCCTTGCCCCGACTCTTACTCTTCTTCTTTTCTGATGGAGGATTTTGAGGGACAGCTGTAGGTCCCTCTGGTGTTTCCTTAGCCTGTGGTCGCTGGCTCTGGGGTTCGGAGACGCCGACCACCTCCGCAAATGACGGCGACGCGAGAGGAACCTCAGATGACTCTGTGCGGGCCCGATCCGCGGCAAGTGGAGGACGCACGCGTTTCTCGGGCAGCAGCCTGTCCTTTATACCATAAAACCGACCCGATCCATGATGGACCGGGCCAGTTCCTCCACCTCGAGCACGGTGTGTCTTTCCGTCGGTGGGGGCACTCTGACCTGTGCCTGGGCACGCTGCAGGTCGGCTCGCAGCTCTGCGACCTCTCCGCGCAGCTCGGCCAACTCCGCCTTGAGCCTTGCGTTTTCTGCGGCTACTTTGGTCGTTTCCGCGGAGACTGTGCTACGACGCAGAATTTCGACCGCCTGTTTTATGGTCCGCACTTCGGTGTTTAACACCTTGCGGGTGGTGCCCTTCAGATTTGCTGACTTATGGGTCACCTCCGAGATGATTTCTGCCGTTTTCAGCAACCCGTCAAGGAGGACCGGCGCCGATGGCTCCCCTTCCAGGACGGTCTCCTCTGGGGCACTCAAGCCATGTGCCTGCCGAGTCTGGTGGATCTTCCGGATCTCCTCCGCAAGCTCACGTTCCGCCTGAAGCTGCATCTCCTGCCGCTCCAGGTCGAGAAGCTCCCGCTTTGCCTTCGCCAGGCCGACGTACTCCCCGGTGGTTGGGGGTCTTCCGCGCCCTCTGGAAGCGTCTGACTTTTTCGACCCACCAGACGCTGGCTCGTCGCTCCCGCTATGAGGAAGGGATCTGCAATCCTGGTCAGTGGGAAGCGGCGTGTCTACCCGCTTGAAGCGGCCACGCTCATCCCGCACTAGTGGAGGCACAGCACCACTCGACCGTAAGCGCCCCCGACTGCAGCGACCCGTCGACAACTTACGAGGAGTTGGCTGTTCCCCCTCTTCGTTCGACGTCGAATCCGACCCCGAACGTTTTCCTCCTCGGCGCTTTTCTGGTTTTTGGCGAGGCGTGCTCCAGAATTTGGAACGCCGCTTGCCAGCGCCGTCATCCGAGACACGGATATCGTGGAACTCAGGGCTACAGGCTCCTGAGGCACAACTCCGCATCTCTCCTTCGTCCATGAGTGAGTCTCGAGAGGACGATGGACCCCTGCTCGAGTCACCCGACCGAAACAGGTCCTTTAGAATCACTTGCGGCGTTCGCCGCACAAACCGAGAAGCTACAGCTAAAGAATCAGCAGAGCGAGAGTCCGCAGACACTGCAACAACATCCGAATCGATTTGCATATCGGAGTCCTTAATCGCGCATTGGTCTTTGGGGACCGTAGTCCCCCCGGGTTTAACAAAATCCAAGTCGTTATGCTTATCAGAAGTCCGTGATGATTTGCCATGGTCGTGAGTAGGTATACTCAAGCGAATGCTGCCCCCCCCAGAATACGAGGGGCGGCCGGTAGCCTGACGCAACGCCGGGGTGCGCGAGACTACCGGGAGGGATTCTCCGGATTTACCGGTACCCTCCTGGGGTAATAATTTTTTACAATCCGCCATCATAAGTTTTGGGCTCATTTCCGGGTGAGCTCCCCCGCCTTCTCAGCGCTTACCGGTTAACCCTACGCCGCAGCACGCTAGACTACGGTTTCGGGATGATTTTTTATAGAGGTTTCCTTCCTCGCAGCACATCACGTGTGATGTGCCCCCGGTCCCGGCCGTAGTGCAATGGCCGGGTTACGGTATGATTTGTGCCTCGCGGCTTTTCGACTGATTGCACCGGTTTTCCAGTGGGCGATGGTGTCGTCACGTACCTACGCCTGGAGTGGCTGCTCTTAGTCTGGCCCCTCACCCTAAACCTCCCGGTATGAGTGACTCTGCCGGTATAGCCTCAGGGATCATTGGGACACGCAAGCCCCCCCACCACGACAAGGTGGCAGCCTCGAGGGGGGGAACCTAACCTAACCTAACCTTTTTTTTTTTTTTTTTTTTTTTTTTTTAACGTGTGGAAATCCTCATGGATACCCGCTGCCCGGGGGGGCGAACGGGTTATGTCGGACTCTTACCGACTAAAACCCCACGGTGTCCTTCTCGTCGCCATATGCCGGGGTCACGGGAACATCCAACTGGCAATCGTCCGCGACCCGACGACGATGCGGTCTCAGCAGACCCCTTCTCGTTTGGAGTGGAGGACAGATGTTCGTCCTTCCACTACGCAACAGTTGTTAGAGTGACATGTAAGGAACACGCCCATGCCTACTCGGGCTAGTAATATTGGGAGGCGGACTCCCCCGAGTCCACCACCCACTAGCTATTGTCAGGGTGGAAGGTCGCGGATGAAAGCCTCCCTTCTACGCCCTCTCTTACGACGACGCATAGCAAGTGAGCTCGTGGCTTCTCTTTCTCTTTCCGCATCCTCTTTAATTAGAAGGACTTTATCGCAAAAGGTTTGGACTACTTCCCAGGCCTTTTTACTGTGGACCATACACCGTACCACTGTGCTAAGCGAGAGATCTTCTCCTATTACTCGAGACATTGTCACTCGCTCTAGGTCCCAGGCTCGACATTCCTCCAACATATGCTGGGCCGTCTCAACAGGACAGTGGTCGCAGTGGTGACAGGTCGCCGTTGGTTCTCTTCCCGCCACCCTGTGCAGATACTCCCCGAAACATCCGTGTCCAGTGAGGACCTGCGTGAGCCTAAAGGATAGGACACCGTGGCGTCTGGTCAGCCACTTTGCGAAGATTGGGGCAATTGCGGTTATGGTTCTTACCCCCGCACTGGGTTCCGCTAATCTCTTTTCCCATGCTCTAATAGCAAAACGCGTGACAGTTTGTCTCATACTGTTCTCAACCTGTGCTCGGCGGCCTTGATTTAGCGCCTCCAAACGTCGATGATATATTATCGTGAGGGCTCGCGCTTCTAGTTCCCATGGGAGAGAACCGGCCAAGAGACAGGCGGCCTCATATGAAACCGTGCGGTATCCACGAATCAGCCTGATCGCCATCGCCCTGTGCGGTTTGCGCAGTAGAGCGATGCTTCGGCTATTCAGGGATTCGGACCACACTGGCGCTCCATATAAGGCCATAGATTTCACAACGCCGACATACAGACGCCTGCTTAGTGAATTTGGTCCTCCCAGATTCGGCAATAGTCTACTAAAAGCTGCTGTCGCACTAAGGAGCTTTGGTGTAATTCGCTCAAAATGGGCAGTAAACATCCACCTGCTGTCAAGGATAAGGCCCAAATATTTCATTGTCGATCCGACACAGATGTTAGTACCACCCACTATGATACTAGAACCTGAGGGTGGTTTATTTCGAGAACCGTGGAAATAAAGTGCTTCGGACTTGTTCAGAGCTACTTCCAGACCGAGACGACGAATACGACCCACCACGTGTTCTACTCCGATAGTTGCAAGAATGGCGGCTTGCCCAGGAGTTGCCCCACGCGCTGTGACCAGTGTGTCATCAGCGTAACATGTGACCTCGATGCCCCTGATGTTGCCTCCGCGCAGAACCCAATCAAATCCGATGTTCCACAGTAGTGGTCCAAGGACCGATCCCTGTGGAACACCGCATGTCATCTGTCGCATTTTTGGACCTTCTAGCGTTGGATAGCAAATGACACGGTCAGACAGGTAGGCTCCGACAATGCGTCTCAGGTAAGGAGGGACTTGATGATATCTTAGAGCTTCCTTTATACAGTTCCAGGGCAGAGTATTGAAAGCGTTGGCAATATCCAAGGACACTGCCAACACAACCTCTCCTCTATCCACTGCTTTCTGAGCTTCGCTTTTAACTCGAAGAATAGCATCTAGCGTCGATCTGCCACGGCGGAATCCGAATTGGTTGTCATCTAAATTCGGGCCACTGATTTGGAGATGTCTGACTATCCTGTCTGCGATAATGCGTTCGAATAACTTGCCAATCTCGTCAAGCATTACAATAGGACGGTAAGCCGAAGGAGAATGGGCTGGTCGTCCTTCCTTGTTGAGGAGTACTAGGCGGCCTCTTTTCCATTGTCGTGGGAACTGTGATTGCAATAGGCAAGCGTCCAGAAGATTCCTCAATCTTTGATCAAGATCCCTCAGAGCGAGCCCTAGTACCCGTCCCGGTATTCCGTCAGGGCCGGGAGCAGTATTCTTGACTTTTAGCCTTTCTACCGCTGCATCGATCTCCCTCTCCGTCACCCTAGTTATTTCTGGCTCTTCTTCTGATCCCATGGCAGGAGCCATCGGTGGTGGCGAATAATCTCCTCTTCGCGGGAACAGTTCTGACACTACGCGTTCAGTCATCTTCGGCTGAAGAGACTGAGTCAAAGGCAGGGCAAAGGTTCTGAGCTTACCTCTCACCATTCTATAAGGTCGGCCCCATGGGTCCCTGTCCACAGAAGCAAGCAATTCTGCTTTAGCGGTATCCTTTGCATGTTTTATGGAGTTTTTAAGCTCATCCTTTGAGGTGACATAGGCAGAGTATAATTGTGATTCGAGGTCCAGGTTTCTGCGCTTGCGTCTACGGCTACGGGTATACTGGCGCCTCGCTGACACGCATGCCATACGTAGCTGCGCGATTTCCACGCACCACCAGTATACCTGTTTGAAAGGAGGATTGAGCCTGGAGCGGGGCATGGACGCATCACAAATATCTGTCATTGCACCGCGAAACCAGTCCGCTTCATCGTCAACGGCAAGAGGTTCTTCAGGTACGGGCACCCATGTTTGAACAACTGCCGCCTCCACGACCATGTTCCTATCTAGACACTTTAACTGCCATCTTGGTCCTGCCTCGATGATGGACTGAGTCGTATTACTTCGGTTTGTGGAAGGGGAGAGAACCTCGAACCGGATGTATCGGTGATCCGATAAGGTTTCGACATCCTCGAGGACTCTCCAACCTTTAACACGGCATACCAATGCAGAACTTGCGAACGATACATCCACAATTGATCCTCCCTGCAATCGCACGCACGTGTTGACCGCGCCTCTGTTCATAATGATTAGCCCAGCAGCCGACAGCCACTCTTCCAGCAGCTCGCCTCGGGCATTTGTTGTAGCAGATCCCCAGAGCATGGACTTGGCATTAAAGTCTCCGGCTACTATTACGGGGCAAGGCGAAACTTGTGCTATAATGGCTCCAATCTCAGTTATGAAGGCTTCAAACTCTGTTAAGGATCGGTTCGGTGAGAAATATGTACCAATAACAAAGATGTTGTTTAATAAGACCGCAACGTAACCAATACCCTTAATGATTCTCGTAAAAGAGAAAGACGGAGCTCTACCAGGTGCGACGATTGCTACTAATCCATCCCGATCAGACACCCAATTATTGCCAGAGGGGACAAAATAGGGTTCAGCTACCACTGCCAACTGTATCATCCACTCTGCCAGACTCTGAAGTAGCAAGTCCTGAGCTCTGGCACAGTGATTAATATTAGTCTGGTGGAAAGAAATCGAAGCCATTACTGGGTTCTTACTCCTACCTCTCCACTCCCTGACCTCTCACTAGTGGCTGGGATCTTGTCTCTCCGTGGTCCAGACTTGACGGGAAAATTTTCTGGACAAGAACTACTTCCCATAATATGTCCCGCTGATCTGTTGGCATCTGCGCAAATCACACAGTGTGGTTTTGCCTTACAAGAGTTTGCCTTATGACCAGTCATGCAACAGCGAAAACAGAGGCCGCTACGATCAACTGCAGACTGACAAGCACCTCTAACGTGACCAGATTCTAGGCAACGAAAGCAACGCCTCAGTCGTGCCGCGAGCAGTTTAACCCCTGCCGAAATCCAGCCAATAGACAATCGCCCGCTGGCAATAATTTTCCTAGCTGCAACAACTGGACAACGCACCCAAACCGTGAACAACCCGTTGTTGCCTTCGCGCAAATTTCCAGCCTTAATCTGACTTATCGGACATCCTCCTGTGTTGGAAATTGCAGCAATGACTTCCTCCTTTGTGACAGAGTCGTCCAGATCTAAGATGCGTAGCTCTACGCACTTCATCACCCTGGACACTCTGACATCATCCCTGTTGAGGGCAATCTCAAGCCGCTTTGCCACTTCATCAGCTTTGTCACCGCTGGCTGTTCCTGGGATTTCTAATAGTCTGGCCCCTGTGGCAGTTTTCCGGATTCGAATTGACGAAAGCTCCAGTTCGGAGAGGTCGGTCGTTTTAGCCTGTCGGAGAATGTTGGCGTACGACACTCCTCTTTCATCGGCTCCAGGCTGCAGAGTCAAGACTATTGCAGCTGAGCGGGGAGGTCGTAAGTTGACAGATTTTCCCGATTTAGCTGTTTCTTGTTCCTTGCCTAAAGGAACAGCATCTTTTTTGTATCTGCCACGGCCTCTTCTCACTTCTGTCCACCCATCCTCCTTGGAAACAGTAGCTGTAGGTGCGATGCGATTTTGCGAAGACGTCAACGTCGGCCTCACTTCAACGCTATTACTCCGCCTTTTATTAGCTTGCCTATTTTCCTTACGCTTACGCTTCTTCGATCTGGAGCTGGAGTTTCGATGGGCTGCTGTGTCAGATAGCTGCTCAGGAGAAACACTATCCGTTTGTGCCTGAGTAGATTTTCTCACCTCAGTCCTCTTCACAGACACCAGATGTTGGTGGTTTAATTCTTCAGGCGTTAATCTCAACTCCAGTGCCTCTAGGCGAGCATTTATCATGGTACCGATTTGTACCATAATGGTATTCGAGAGCTTTTCAACGTCGATATTTAGGCTATCAGAAGGTTGAACCGCCACGACTTCCTTTTCTTTAGAGGCACGTTCGCTTGCTTGCCGCATCTGAGCCACTTCCTGTCTCAATGCCGAAAGTTCCAATTGAAGTTTCTCATTGGCAGCCTTCAGTTGGCGCGTCTCCTCATTAGCATTCTGCTCCATTATGCTATCAACACAGGTTCTTATGGAGGAGGCAGCATCTTTAAGGGCCCGTTGAAATGTGCCTTTAAGGTTTTTGGATCTCGTTGCCACGTTGCATACTATTTCGAGGTTTTTTTCTGCTTCCCTTCGTAGGTCAATTTTGTCCACAGCAACGGATGGAGCTACGATACGTGTATCTCTGGTTCTGTGATGCTCTCGTATTTGCTCTTCAAGATCCCTTTCGGCTTCTATCTCCATCTCCTTCCGCTGGAGTCTGAGGTAGTCCTCTTTGGCCTTCTTAAGGCCGATATATTGGCCTGTAGTAGGAGGACGACCTCTCCCTCTCTTAGGTGTTACCAATTTCTTGACGGTAGAAATCAGTTCCCCACTCGAACTGTCATTCGAGCTCGAACTGCTTCTCTCACTGAGACCTGGTAACCTCTTCTTACAGGGTAACGGCGGTGGGGACTCCCTTGGTTCCGTCGTTACTACACTAGAATCAGATTCTTGCAAATCTTGCAAAAGGCGGTCTTTTCCCCCCCCAGAATACGAGGGGAAGACGGAGGCTGTAGCCTCCGTGAGGGATTCTCCAGGTGCAGGGCAGCTGGTACCCTCCTGGGGTAAAATTCTCTTGAGATGCGCCTTCATTATTTCCTTTTAGGGGTGAGGTCCCCAGTGACGCCCTCGCCATTACACAACCCATCAGCAGGCGTCCAACTTCAGGGTTGACATTGAACAGAAACACCCACGACTCAAAAGACAACGACAAGACACTCTCGACACAGACAAGAATAACAAAAGACACAACGAACAATGACGACACAACACATCCCACCCCTTTGCCAGCTATGTACCGGGTAAGAACCCCATAGCTGACCCCCGCTGCGCCGGGCATTAGCCAACGGCTAACGCGAACCCGGAGGAACTCGTTAACCGTTGCCCAGGGAGCACCGGCCCGTACCGCTTCCCATGCCGCCGGACGTATCCGACAGCATCGATAGCAGACGGGCACACGAGGAGGTTCCCGGCGCGTAGCCCCCCAACCTTTTTTTTTTTTTTTTTTTTTTATCGTGGGGAAATCCTCATGGATACCCGCTGCCTTAGGGGGGGGGGGGGCGAACGGGTTATGTCGGACTCGTACCGACTAAAACCCCACGGTGTCCTTCTCGTCGCCATGTATGCCGGGGTCACGGGAACATCCATCTGGCAATCTTCCGCGACCCGGCGACGATGCGGTCTCAGCAGACCCCTTCTCGTGTGGAGTGGAGGACAGATGTTCGTCCTTCCACTATGCAACAGTTGTTAGAGTGACATGTAAGGAACACGCCCATGCCTACTCGAACTAGTTAAATGGGGGGGCGGACTCCCCCGAGTCCACCACCCACTAGCTATCGTCAGGGTGGAAGGTCGCGGATGAAAGCCTCCCTTCTTCGTCCCCTTTTACTTCGACGGATGCTGAGTGAACTAGTAGCCTCCCGTACCCTCTCTTCATTTTCTTTCCGCTGCATCACAGTTTCACAGAAAAGCTCGAAAGCCGCCCAGGCCGTTCTGCTTTGGGCGATTGCTTTAGTCACGGCTGGTAACGAGAGATCCTGACCTATCTCTGTTGTGAGGGCCACTCGCTCTACCTCCCAAGCTGAACAATACTCTAGAGTATGTTGTGCTGTATCATTGGGGCACCCATCGCAGTGATGGCATTTTGCTGATGGTTCTCTGCCCGCAACTCGACATAAGTATTGACCAAAACAACCATGCCCACTAATCATCTGAGTTAGTCGAAAAGAGAGTACCCCATGGCGTCGGCTCAACCATTGCTTGAATATTGGTCTGATTGCCTCTATCGTCCTGGCCCCAGCTCTCGGTTCTGCTATTCTCTTCTTCCACTCTTCAATTGCACTTCGTAATATGGCCTTTTTGTTGGAATCGACAGTTGGTTGTTGGCCCTGGGGAAGTGCCTCCCTACGTCCATGATATATTTTTGTGAGGGCTTGCGCATGAAGATCCCAAGGCATGGAACCAGATAAAATGCAGGCGGCTTCAAAAGAGATGGTGCGGTATCCTCGAATCAATCTGATGGCCATCGCTCTCTGCGGTATACGCAGAAGAGCAATATTTCTGCTGTTCAGAGACTCGGACCACACTGGAGCTCCATATAAGGCCATAGACCTCACAACGCCAGTATATAGACGTCTGGTTAGGTCATTAGGACCACCTAGATTTGGCAGCAATCTTCCGAGCGCCGATGTCATACTAAGAACTCTGGGCTTCAGTTGCTCAAAGTGAGCTGTAAACTTCCATCTGCTATCGAGGACGAGACCAAGATACTTCATCGTCGACCCAATACAGATGCGAGTACCACCCACAGTGATGCTATCGTCAGGTGATGGCCCATTCCGAGGTCCGTGAAAACATAAGACTTCGGTCTTGCTAAGGGCCACCTCAAGGCCAAGACGACGAATGCGCTTCACAACATGCTCCACTCCAGCCGTGGCCAGGATAGCTGCTTGTCTTGGAGTTTGAGCCCGGGCCGTCACCATGGTGTCATCAGCATAGCAGATTACATTGATTCCTCGGATATTACCACCTCGCAGAACCCAGTCATACCCGATGTTCCACAGTAGTGGCCCGAGAACCGAACCCTGTGGAACACCACAAGACATTCCTCTTCTATGCCAGCCTTCACGTAATGGGTATGTAACAAAGCGATCGGATAAGTATGCACCGATTATTCGACGGAGGTAGAGAGGCACCTGATGATAAATTAGTGCCTCTTTGATGCAATCCCAAGGTAAGGTGTTAAAGGCATTAGCGATGTCTAGCGACACCGCTAACACTACTTCCCCTTTGCTAACTGCTTCCTGCGCAATAGTCTTGATACGCAAAATAGCATCCACAGTCGATCTACCCCGGCGAAATCCAAACTGATTCTTGGATAGATCAGGCCCAATGTCTTGAAGATGATTTACTATTCTTGAAGTAATTATACGCTCGAATAGTTTTCCTATTTCATCCAATAAAATAATGGGGCGATAGGATGATGGTGATTCCGCCGGACGCCCTTCTTTATGGAGTAGCACAAGACGGCCTACCTTCCACTGATACGGAAACTGTGATTTCGACAGGCACGCGTCTAAAAGTCTCTTGAGTCTGGGTTCTAACTCACACAAAGCTAATCCTAGTACCCGTCCGGGAATACCGTCAGGGCCGGGAGCTGTGTTCTTTGCCCTTAGTCTCTCCACTGCTGCATTGAATTCCCTATCACTTACCCTAGGTACTTCAGACAACTCTGCGTGCTCCATGTTGACAGCTCTTGACGCAGGATAACGTGACTTACTCTGGGGAAATAGTTCTGTTAGAATTCGATCAATCTTCCCCGGCTGAAGAGCTTGTGTTAAAGGGAGAGTCCAGGGTCGGAGTTTCTTTGTGACTGTTCGATATGGTCGCCCCCAAGGATCTCGGTCAACAGAATCTATCATTTCTCTCTTAGAATCGGCTTTCGCACGCGTGATACAGGTCTTCAATGCATCTTTTGCAGAGATGTATAAGGAATGCAACTCGGCCTCGTACTCCCGATTTCTTCTCTTTCTTCTGCGGCTTCGGGTGTATTGTCGTCTTGCTGCGACACATGCTATACGTAGCTGAGAGATTTCTGCAGACCACCAGTACACCTGTTTTAGGCGGGGATATAGTCCGGAGCGGGGCATTGAAGCATCGCAAATATTCGTCAATGCACATCGGAACCAATTTGCTTCTTCTTCTACCACTATAGATCCTTCGGGCATGGGCACCCATGTTTGAACAATCGCCGCTTCACGAAGTATGCTAGTGTCGAGACGTTTCAGCTGCCATCTAAGACCATTCTCTGCATCGGTCCGCATAGGAATTGTCGGAAGTCTTATTGCTGAAGGTAGGAGGACCTCGAACCGGATATACCGGTGGTCCGACAAGGTTTCCACATCCTCGAGGACCCTCCATTGCCTTACGTGGCTAGCTAGGGTAGGACATGCAAACGTAACGTCCACGATGGACCCACCGTGCAAGCGCACACACGTATTCACAGATCCCTTGTTCAAGACAACAAGTCCAACGGTTGGCAGCCACTCTTCCAATAAGTCTCCCCGAGCATCGGTTGCGGGAGAACCCCAGATCATAGACTTGGCGTTAAGGTCTCCAATTACCATTACAGGATATGCAGAGAACTGCCCCACAATGGCTCCAACTTCGGTTATGAAAACCTCAAACTCAGCCATAGGTCTATTGGGAGAAAAGTATACCCCAACCACTACTATTTCGCCTACTAAGGTGGCAACACAACCTCTACTTTTAATGATCTTAGTAAAACCGAGTGAGGGATCTCGACCAGATATGACTATTGCTACTAGTTCATCACCGTCACAGACCCAATTGGTCCCAGAGGGCACAAAGTATGGTTCAGCCACCACGGCAATTTGTATCGACCACTCTGCCAGGCTCTGAAGAAGGAGATCTTGAGCTCTGGCACAATGGTTGATATTGCACTGAAGGAATGATAACATAGCCATTATCTTTTGTTTCTACGAACTACCTTTTGCCCTTGTTTCTCACTAGATGATAAAGGGTAAACAGATTGATCCTGGGACTGGGTCAGTTGAATATTCTGTTCGCCGCGCTGGTTCAATGGCAGGCCAGCAAGGCATGATTTGCTGCCCACCATGTGCGCTGATGGAATTTTTGCGTCAGCACAAAGTGTACAATTTGGAGCTGACGTACAGATCTTTGCAGTGTGACCAGGCAAACCACAGCGGAAGCAAAGGCCGCTGCGATCTACCGAAGAAGTGCACATCCTTATTACATGCCCCACTTCTAGGCACCGGTAACAACGTCTTGTTCTTGCAGCGAGTAGCTTCACACGTGCTGGAACCCAGCCGACTTGCAGTTTACCATTATCTAGGACAGTCTTGGCTGCGACAACTGGTACGCGCGCCCAAACTGCAAATAAACCATTGCGTTCCACACGCATCTCACCGATCTTAATGTGATTAACCGGACAACCACTTGTTTGGGAGATAGCTTGGACCACTTCCTCCTTAGTAACAGAGTCGTCTAGATCCGTGATGCGTATCTCTACACATTTCATTACTCTGGACACTCTTACGTCGTCAGCGCTCAAGGTTACTTCAAGACGTTTTGCTACTGCGTCAGCTTTTTCACCGCTTGCCACTCCTGGTATTTCCAAAATACGGGCTCCCGTTATCGTTTTTCTGATTCGGATGGAGGAAAGCCCCATTTCCGAAAGATTCACTGTTTTAGCTTGGCGGAGAATACTGGCATAAGAAACACCTCGGTCTTCAGCTCCAGGCTGCAATGTCAAAACGATTGCAGCAGACCTAGGAGGGCGGAGACTGCCAGACTTGGCGTTCAGGTTCTCTTTCTTCTTTGTAGCCTTCTCTGCTTTGCGTCGCTTTCTTGAAACTCTAACCCATTCTTGGTCCTTAGAAACGGAAATTTGAGGTTGAGCACATGATTCCAAACGTGTAAGAGACGTAGTGTTTGCAGGCTTTGTTCTCTTTCTTTTGGCTTTATTCTGCCTGTTACGCTTATTCTGCTTTTCTACGGATTGGTTTTCAGGCGCAATTGTTACTGGCAGCTGCTCTGAACCTGAAACAGTAATTTCCTCTAGACCGGATTTTTCTAATCTTTTTGCTGTTGCAAGAGATGGACGAATCGGCTTATCCGACAGCAATTTTTCTTCAAGCGCTTGTAGCCGATCATTTATTACAGTTCCGACTTGAGTCATGATGGAGTCGGCCACCACTCCAAAGTCGACATTATCCCCATTGTGTATCGGCACAACTTCGTTGTCTTGTATATTGGTAGTATTTTCACTGGCCGCTCGAAGCTGTGCCACCTCCTTTTTTAGTTCCAGGATCTCGGACTGCATACGAGCATTGGCCATCTGAAGTTTGCGCATCTCCTCGGAAGGGTTACATATCGCAAAACTGTCCACGCAATCCCTTATTGAGGAAGCGGCTTCCTTGAGGGCTTTTTGAAAGGTGCCCTTAAGATTTTTGGACTTGGTAGCTATACTGCATACCACATCTAGATTTTCCTCGACTCGTTTGCGGAGAGTAATGGCATCTTCAGCGTCAGGTAAAGGTCGGGAACCGCATCGAATCTGTCGACGCTCCCGTATTCGCTCCTGTAACTCCCTCTCAGCCTCTATCTCCATCTCCTGTCTCTGGAGTCTGAGATAATCGTAGCCCCCCAACCTAACCTTTTTTTTTTTTTTTTTTTTTTTTACATGGCGAAAATCCTCATGGATACCACACACCGCGGGGGCAGCGTGTGGTTATGCCGGACTCCTACCGGCTAAAAACACCATGGTGCATTGCTCACGTCGCTCTGCGCCGAGAACACGGGTACGCCGTCGGCACTCTTCCGCGAACTCGGCAGCGACATGGCCTCATCAGGCCTCAGCTTTGGGGACGCCCAACTGCGTCCCTCCGCACCGCACTGCTGCACTACAGCACGGCGCCTTCTCCCTTCAAGGACTTAGCTGGGAACAGGCTCCCCCGAGCCTGCCCCAGCGACTCTATCAGGGAGGGTGAACTCCCAGTTCGGCTCTTCGGCGGCGGCGCCCTGGTCGTCGGCGGCGCATCGCGAGATCGGTCGTCGCCTCCCGATCCCGTTCGTCTGCCTCTTTCCGGGCAACCACTGTCTCGCAGAATGCGAGGACGGCGCTCCACGACTCCTCACTGTCCACCATAGATTTGACCACGGCAGGCAGTGAGAGGTCGGAGCCAACGACTGCGCAGAGCTGAAGGCGCTCTGTCGCCCAGGCGGGACACACTTCCAGCATATGTTGGGCCGTTTCCTCGGGACATCCGTCGCAATGGAGGCACCTGGCGGTCGGCTCTCTCCCGGCTATGTGGTGCAGGTACCTCCCGAAGCAGCCATGCCCCGAGAGGACCTGCGACAACCTGTAAGTGATTGTGCCGTGGCGTCTGCCTATCCATTTGTGGAGAACTGGACGGATGGCCTCGATGGTCCGTCGGCCGGCGCTAGGATGCCCCAGCCTGGACTCCCACATTTCTTCAGCTGCTTCTTGTAGCCGTCTTCTTCTTTCCCCGATCTCCTGGGGTGCCGGCGCGTGCCCTTGGGACCGTACCTCCTTTCGCCACGCATGAAGCTGGGCAAGGATCCCGGCCTCTAGGTCCCAGGGCATGAAACCCGCCAAAACACAGGCCGCTTCGTCGGAGATTGTGCGGTATCCCCGGATGGCCCTGACCGCCAATGCCCTCTGCGGTTTGCGCAAAAGCGCGACACTCCGGCGATTCAGGGCATCGGCCCAAACAGGAGCCCCGTAGAGAGCCATGGACCGCACAACTCCAGCATGAAGGCGCCTACAAGCGGCGCCTGGACCACCGACATTTGGCAGCAACCGCCCGAGGGCGGCAGCTGTTCTAATCAGTCGTGGGGCCAACCTTTCGAAGTGGGCCTTGAAGTCCCACTTGCTATCTAGAGTGAGCCCCAGATACCTCATCTGGGACTCTACGATGATGCGTACTCCTCCAACCACGATGTGCATGTTGGCAGGCGGCGCGTTTCGGGGCCCGTGAAAGCATAGCGCCTCCGACTTATTGAGCGCCACCTCCAGCCCCAGACGCCTTATTCTCGACACAACGTGGGCCGCTCCCGCCGTGGCGAGTATGGCGGCGTTGCGGAGAGTCTTGCTGCGCGCAGTTACCAGGGTGTCATCGGCGTAACATGTCACCTCAACACCCTGGAGATTGGCGCCGCGCAGCACCCAGTCATATCCGATATTCCACAAGAGTGGTCCTAGGACCGACCCCTGTGGAACACCGCACAGCACTTCTCTAGAATCTTGCGACCCGTTTTGGCAGGGGAAGATCACCCTCCTGCCGGACAGGTACGACCCTATGACGCGGCACAGGTAGGAAGGCACCCCATGAAACCGGAGTGCCTCCCTGATGCAAGCCCAGGGGAGTGTGTTGAAAGCGTTGGCGATGTCAAGAGACACCGCCAGAACGACCTCACCCCGGGAGACCGCATCCTGTGCCAGGGTCCGGACTCTGCCTACAGCATCCACCGTCGATCTTCCTCTCCTGAACCCAAACTGACAATCTGCCAGGTTCGGCCCGACCTGCTCCAGATGCTCGACGATGCGCCCGGCCACCACTCTCTCGAAGAGCTTGGCCACATCGTCGAGTAGCACGATCGGGCGGTATCCGGAGGATGAGTCAGTCGGGCGGCCCTCCTTCCGCAAGAGGATGAGCTTTCCCTCCTTCCATGGGTGGGGGATGACTCCTTGCTGTAAACAGGCGGAAAAGAGCGCCCGGAGTCGATCCCCCAGATCTTCCAGCGCCAGAGCTAGGGCGCGTCCCGGTACGCCGTCAGGGCCGGGAGCAGTGTTCTTAGCTCGCAGCTTTCTGACCGCCGCATTGAGCTCCTCCTCAGACACTGACGGCGCTGCGAACGATTCCGGCGACTGCACAGGAGGGTCGCGGGACATGACAGGTGGGGAGAAATCCCCGCGATGTGGGAACAGGGATGACACGACGTCCCGAAGCAGCTGGGGCGATAAGGTCTCTGTAACGGGGGGAGCCCAGGAGCGGAGCTTGCTCAACACTAACTTGTATGGTCGCCCCCATGGATCCGCGTCCAGAGTACCCAAGAATTCACCCCAGGCAGCCTCTATCGCCCTCCCGATGGCCGTCTGCAATTCGGTTTTAATCTCTCTATAGGAATCATAGAGGAGCACTTCCCTATCGAGGTCTCTGCGTCGTCTTCGCTTACACCTGGTGTACTGGCGCCTGGCCACGACACAGTCTCTGCGCAACTGCGCGATATCCGCCGACCACCAGTACACCTGGGGTTTCGGAGGCCGCTTCCTAGCCCGGAGCATTGACGCATCACACACCTGCTTCATTGTTTCCCGAAACCAGTCTGCCTCGTTTTCGACCTCCACCGGGCCTGGCGGCGCGGGTGACCAAGTTCTTACGATCACCGCTTCCCGAAGAACTTCACGGTCGAGGCTCCTGAGTTGCCACCTGTGACTGTTGTTGGACAAGGTCCGCTCGGGACCAACCGGGTTCGCAGGGAGGGAGGAGACGCTAAAACGTATGTAACGATGGTCTGAAAGCGTCTCCTCTACCTCCAACACTTCCCAGTCCTGGACACGGCGTGCCACGGCTGGGCTAGCGAACGAGACGTCCACGATGGAGCCGCCCTGCATCCGCACACACGTGTCTACCGAACCTCTATTCAAGACAACGAGCCCGGTCTCAAGCATCCAGCGCTCAACCATGGAACCGCGCAGATCCGTCGCAGGGGATCCCCACGCCACAGACTTCGCGTTGAGGTCCCCTGCAACGACAACCGGATGGGGATGACTTTGTCGCACTAGACCTGTGAGACGAGCCAGAAAGTCCCCGAAGTCACTCGCCGGACGATTAGGGGAGAAATACGTCGAAATAACGACGATTTCCCCCACCTTAGCCGCGACGTATCCCGGACCCTTTACTACGTTGTGACGTGGCGAGGAGCCCGCAGCCGGCCTCGATATTATACAGGCCAGACCGTCGTTGTCTCCTGCCCATCCAGGAGACACACGATAGGGCTCAGCCACTATGGCTACGCCAATCCTCCACTGTGCCAGGCTCTGGAACATTAAGTCTTGAGCCCTGGCGCAGTGATTTAGATTTATTTGTAGGAATCGGAGAGGGGCCATTAATCTATCGCCATACTCTCCGCTATACCTGCGGTCACAGGAGCGGCTTTGGCCGCCTGATCTCTAGGCCCAGCTTTATTGCCGGCTGCCCTTTTCCCTTTGCGCCCACTCCCGTGGGCCTTGCAGGCCCATCCACCGATCTTATGACCGGCAGGCCTGTTAGCGGCGGCGCACACCACACAATGCGGTGCTCCGGTGCATTCCGCTGATTTGTGGCCAGCCTTTCCGCACCGGAAACACAGGGTGCTGCGATCGTCAGCTACAGTGCACTGCTCCTTTGCGTGCCCGGCCTCCAGGCATCTGAAGCAGCGCACCGGCTTCCTATCGAGCAGGCGAATGTGTGCCGACACCCACCCTACCAGCAAACGGCCGCCATCCACGACCTTTCGTGCAGCCGTGACGGGACAGTTGACAACCACTGTCCCTATGCCCGATCGATTTCTCCTGATTGTGCCGGCTCTAACCGCCTCGACCGGGCATTCGCCGATGCGAGCGATCGCCGCAGCAACCTCCTCAGCCGTCACCGAGTCATCCAGCTCTGAGACCCGCAAGCCGGCAGACTTGACGGGCCTGGACACTGCGACGTTCTCAGGGTCGAGAATCGAGCGCAGCTTTTCAGCCAGCGCATCCGCCTTGTCTCCACTTGTGGTGCCGGGTATTTTCAGTACCCGCGCACCAGACGCGGCGACCCTGAATTGAACGCCGTCAATCCCCAGCTCAGGCAAATTTAGTTTCTCCTTAGCCTGCGAAAGGATGTCGGCGTACGAGACGCCTTTCTCCTGGGCATTTGGCTGGAGGCGCAACACCACCGCAGTCGATCGCGGCGCGCTCAGGTTGGGCTTTCGGTCTTTGCCCCGAGGCTTGGACGTCTTCTTTTGTGTTTGGCTTGCGGAAGCCACCCGCTTCGCACCTTGACCTCGCTTGCGACGACGGCGGCTCACAACCGTCCACTCTTCCACATCGACTGCAGGGACCGGAGGGGCACTCGGCTGCGTACCGGTTTGGGCCACTTTCGTACTCCTTTTTGGAGGAGGGGGAGGTGCCTTCTTCGCCCTTCCCCGACTCTTACTCTTCCTCGTTTTTGGAGGATTTGGAGGGACAGCTGTGGGTCCCTCTGGGGTTTCCGTGGCCTGTGGTGGTTGTCTCTGCTGTTCGGAGACGCCGACCGCCTCCGCAAATGTTGGCGACTCGCGAGGACCTTCAGGTGGCTCTGCGCGCGCACGATCCGCGGCAAGTGAAGCACGCACGCGTTTTTCGGGCAGCAGCCTGTCCTTTATGCCCTCGAATCGGGCATTTATCATAAAACCGACCCGATCCATGATGGACCGGGCCAGTTCCTCCACCTCGAGGCCGGTGTGTCTTTCCGCCGGTGGGGGCACTCTGACCTGTGCCTGGGCACGCTGCAGGTCGGCTCGCAGCTCTGCGACCTCTCCGCGCAGCTCGGCCAACTCCGCCTTGAGCCTTGCGTTTTCTGCGGCTACTTTGGTCGTTTCCGCGGAGACTGTGCTACGACGCAGAATTTCGACCGCCTGTTTTATGGTCCGCATTTCGGTGTTTAACACCTTGCGGGTGGTGCCCTTCAGGTTTGCGGACTTATGTGTCACCTCCGTGATAATTTCCGCCGTCTTCAACAACCCGTCGAGGAGGACAGGCGCCGATGGCTCCCCTTCGAGCACGATCTCCGCTGGGGCGTTAAGGCCTTGTGCCTGACGGGTCTGGTGGATCTTGCGAACCTCCTCCGCTAGTTCACGCTCAGCCTGAAGCTGCATCTCCTGCCGCTCCAGGTCGAGAAGCTCCCGCTTTGCCTTCGCAAGGCCGACGTACTCCCCGGTGGTTGGGGGTCTTCCGCGACCTCTAGAAGCGTCTGAATTCTTCGACCCACCAGACGCTGGCTCGTCACTTCCGCTATGAGGGAGGGATCTGCACACCTGGTCAGTGGGAAGCGGCGTGTCTACCCGCTTGAAGCGGCCACGCTCATCCCGCACTAGTGGAGGTACAGCACCACCGGACCGTAAGCGTCCCCGACTGCAGCGGCCCGTCGACAACTTACGAGGAGTTGGTTGTTCTCCCTCTTCGTTCGACGTCGAATCCGACCCCGAACGTTTTCCTCCTCGGCGCTTTTCTGGTTTTTGGCGAGGCGTGCTCCAGAATTTGGAACGCCGCTTGCCAGCGCCGTCATCCGAGACACGGATATCGTGGAACTCAGGGCTACAGGCTCCTGAGGCACAACTCCGCATCTCTCCTTCATCCATAAGTGAGTCTCGAGAGGACGATGGACCCCTACTCGAGTCACCCGACCGAAACAGGTCCTTTATAACCACTTGCGGCGTTCGCCGCATCAACTGAGAGCCTAGAGCTACAGAATCAGCAGAGCGAGAGTCCGCTGACACTGCAACAACATCCGAATCGATTTGCATATCGGAATCCTTTATCGCGCAATGGTCTTTGGGGACCGTGGTCCCCCCAGGTTTAACAAAATCCATGTCGTTATGCTTATCCGAAGTCCGTGAAGATTTGCCGTGGTCGAGAGTAGGAATACTCAGGCGAATGCTGCCCCCCCCAGAATACGAGGGGCGGCCGGTAGCCTGACGCAACAACGGGGTGCGCGAGACTACCGGGAGGGATTCTCCGGATTTACCGGTACCCTCCTGGGGTAGTGATTTTTTACAGTCCGCCATCATAAGTTTGGGCTCATTTCCGGGTGAGCTCCCCCGCCTTCTCAGCGCTTACCGGTTAACCCTACGCCGCAGCACGCTAGACTACGGTTTCGGGGTGATTTTTTATAGAGGTTTCCTTCCTCGCAGCACATCACGTGTGTTGTGCCCCCGGTCCCGGCCGTAGTGCAATGGCCGGGTTACGGTATGATTTGTGCCTCGCGGCTTTTCGACTGATTGCACCGGTTTTCCGATGGGCGATGGTGTCGTCACGTACCTACGCCTGGAGTGGCTGCTCTTAGTCTGGCCCCTCACCCTAAACCTCCCGGTTTGAGTGACTCTGCCGGTATAGCCTCAGGGATCATTGGGACACGCAAGCCCCCCCACCACGACAAGGTGGCAGCCTCGGGGGGGAACCTAACCTAACCTTTTTTTTTTTTTTTTTGTTCACGTCAGGGGAAATGCCTTTACGCACTGACCGGGCCGCCGCCCGAGTGTGGGACTCGTCTCGCCGAAACGCCCCTCCTAACTCCATGGACGCCCGGAATACCCACTAAAACCCCTGCGAAGTCCGCCTCCTACTGTGCCTGTGGTGGCGTGGGGTGGGAACGCGTTTGCAGTCTTCCACCCCTCCGCCAGCACCGGCCGACGCGCTTGCGAGTCGCGCCGGCCTCCATCGGGGACCGAGGTGCACCAATGGCGGTGCCTCTCGGTGACGGCTTAGGAAAGCGCGTGGTATCACACGTGGTACCACGCGCACCTCCTCTGAGGCCTTTGGGGCTTATAGCCCCGGCCCCATTCACGGGGGGCGAAGCAGGGCCCGGTAGGCCCTCCTCCGCGTTCCCGTGCGTCGTCGACGAAGCGGGTGGGGGTCACCACTTGCCTCCCTCGCCCGCTCCGCCGCCTCCTTCTGCGACATCACGTCCTCGCAGAAAGAGGTGACCGCCGTCCATAACCTTTCGCTTGAGGACATCGCACTGATGATGCTCTCAAGCGACAGGTCAGCCCCTATGGCATCGCGAAGGGCACCGCGCTGTTCCACCCAGGCCGAACAGTCGACCAGGGTGTGCTGCGCGGTGTCCTCGCTTGCCGCACAGTGGTGACACTGGGTCGTCGGTTCTCTCCGGGCTATTTGACTCAGATACTTTCCGAAGCAACCGTGCCCGGAAAGAATCTGAGTCAGCCGGAATGTGAGAACTCCGTGCCGCCTGTCTAGCCAGTTGCGCAGAACCGGCCGGACAGCCTCAACGGTCGAGCGGCCGGCCGTAGGATCGGCCAGCCGCTCTGTCCACCTCCGGACCACGGACCGTCGAGCGTGGGACTTCATAGATTCCGTCACCGTCGGCGATTCGCCGCGAGACCGCAGCGCCTGACGTCGCTTGTGGAGCTTCGCCAGAGCCACGGCCTCCAAATCCCAAGGCGGCGAGCCTGCCAATACGCACGCCGCCTCCGCGGATATAGTGCGGTAACCCCTAATGGCCCTGATCGCTATCACCCTCTGCGGTTTTCGCAGGAGGGCGACGGCTTCGCGCCGGAGTTCCGGGGCCCAAACTGGGGCCCCGTACAGGGCCATCGAGCGCACTACACCCATGTAGAGACGACGGCAGGCCACGCTTGGTCCCCCGAGATTCGGCAGCAGACGTCCGAGGGCGCCGGCAGCGCCTAACAGTCGGGGGGCCAAGCGACGGAAATGTTCTATGAAGTTCCACCGGCTGTCGAGGGTAAGCCCGAGATATTTCATATCGGCCTTAACCTCGATCCGGACACCGCTAATTACGACGTGAGCTCCAGGAGGAGGCGAAGTCCTAGGCCCGTGAAAACACAGGGCTTCGGACTTGTCGAGCGCCACCTGGAGGCCCAGATCGCGTATGCGGCGGACGACCATTGCCACACCGGCCGTAGCCAGGCGGGCGGACTTTCGGTAGCTCGTCCCCCGTGCGGTCACCAGGGTGTCATCCGCGTAACACGTCACCCTGAGACCGCTGGGGAGGGTGCCCCGCAACACCCAATCGTATCCGATGTTCCACAGGAGAGGTCCGAGGACAGACCCCTGTGGAACACCGCACGTCATCTCCCTCCTCTCGATGCCGTACCGCCCTTGGTACAAGACGTACCTCTGACTCAGGTAGTTACCGATCAGGCGACGGAGGTAGAGAGGCACTTGGTGGTAGATAAGTGCCTCTTTGACGCAACTCCACGGCATGGTGTTGAACGCGTTGGCGATGTCGAGCGACACCGCCATCAACACCCCGCCGCGGCCGGTCACCTCTTCCGATTCGGCCTTGACTCGACTGATCGCGTCGATCGTCGAGCGGCCGGCTCGAAACCCAAACTGGCAGTCGGCCAGATCGGGACCAACGTGAGTCAGGTGCTCGATGATGCGGGCAGCTATGATTTTTTCAAAGAGCTTGCCGGCTTCATCGAGCAGCACGATGGGGCGGTAGGCAGAGGGTGACTCTGCGGGGCGCCCGTCCTTCCTGAGTAGGACCAAGCTACCGGTTTTCCACACCTCGGGAAATCGCCCCGACTCCAGGCACGCTTCAAAAAGCCCCCGGAGCCGGTCCCCTAGAACATTGAGAGCCAAGACTAGAACACGACCGTGGATACCGTCCGGTCCGGGCGCGGTGTTTTTTGCCCGGAGCCTACCCACAGCCGCGTCGAACTCACAATCTGTGAGCTCAGGCACGCCGCTAACCTCCTCCTCCATAGCGCGACCAGACTCGGTCGATCGTGCCATTTCGGGGGGGATGTGATCCGCCCGGTGTGGAAATAGGGCGGACACTATATCTCTCAGGAGTTGCTGGTCGAGAATCTGGGTCAACGGCGGCGTCCAGGGGCGTAATTTGCCCCGGACGAACTTGTATGGACGCCCCCACGGATCGCGATCCAGAGTCTCGAGCTGCTCCTCCCGTGCCTGGTTCTTGGCTCTGCTGATAGCGAGCTGCAGGGACTTCTTCTTCTCTCTGAAGATCCCGTACAGCTCGTGCTCCGTCGTCTCGTCACGATACCGCCTCATGCGGTGTCGCCTTCTGCGGTATCGCCTTCTGCGATAACGGGTGTACTGGCGTCTGGCCACCACGCATTCGACACGCAGCGTGGCGATTTCGCCAGACCACCAGTACACCTGTCGACGAGCGGTTGGCGGATTGGCTCTGGGCATTGACGCGTCGGAAGCCGCAGTCAAAGACCGACGGAGCCACTCCGCTTCCTCATCCACCCGCACAGGCCCGGCCGGCTGAGAACACCAGGCCTGGACGACGAGAGCTTCCAGCAAGGCGTCTCGATCGAGACGCCCCAACGTCCACCTGGGAAGTTGTGGAAGCCTACTTCTGGGACTCGTGACGGGGGCGATCAAGGAAGCCGAGACGTCGAACCGGATGTATCGGTGATCCGACAACGTCTCCACATCCTCGATCACCCTCCAGTCGCAGACACGGTGTGCGACAGCCGGGCTGGCGAACGTCAAGTCGACGATCGACCCGCCCCTCTGCCGCACACAAGTGTACGCCGACCCCCTATTTTGGATCAGGAGGCCGATCCCCGCTGCCCAATCCTCCAACTCGGAACCTCGCGGGTCGGTCCTGGGTGACCCCCACGCCGATGATTTGGCGTTAAAGTCACCCATGACGACCACTGGGCGCGGATGAGCCCTTCGAATCTGGGTCTCAACCTCGCTCAGGAATTGCTCGAATTCGGCGAGACTGCGGTTGGGAGAGAAGTAGACTCCCACAACTGCGATCTCCCGCCATGCAACAACAATGAAGCCCCGGCCACGAGCGATCACCGAGGAGACCGGGGTTACAGCCGACGTGATGATCGCCACCAAGCCAGAAATGTCTCCTACCCATGTTTCGCGGGTAGGGACAAAATATGGCTCGGCAGCGACCGCAAGATCTATTTGCCACTGCGCCAAGGACTGCAAGAGCAAGTCTTGAGCCCCGGCGCAGTGGTTTAAGTTTGTCTGCAGGAAGCGATGGTTGTGTCCCGCTAGGGCCATTACGTTACAACCATCGCCTCCGAATCTGCTCTCGGAGCCGGAGCTCGGGGAGCAGGATTTACCGCCTTGCCCTTTCTGGGCTTGGCTGGGGTTCCATTACAGGATGGTGCCCCAGCCCTATGATTTGCCGGCCGGCCCGCCACCTCGCACAATGAGCAGTGCGGAGCAGCGGAGCAGCCGGAGGCCTTGTGTCCCTTTTGACCGCAGCGGTAACACTCATCGCTGCGGTCAATCTGGGACTGACAGAGAGCACGGGTGTGGCCCACTTCAAGGCAGCGGAAACAACGCATACGCCTGGGGGGCAACACCCGTACTTCTGGTGACACCCAACCGACAAGAAGTCGATTGGCCGAAACTTTTTTAGCCGCTGCCACGGGGCAGCGTACGAAAATCGTACCGCTGCCCGAGGGAGCAAAGCGAACTGGCCCTGTCTTAATCGACTCGACGGGACAGCCCCCGGCCCTAGCCACAGCTGCCACTACTTCCGACTCGCTGACGGAGTCGTCCAGCCCGACAATGCGCAAATCGGCGCTTTTCACGGGCCGGGCGATATAGACGTCCTCCGCCAGCGCTTCCCGTAGCTTCGCCGCCAGCTCGTCCGCCTTCTGCGAGCTTGCGACGCCGGGCACCTCTAAAATACGCGCCCCAGACGCTCCCTTCCTCATCTTCAGGGAGGAGATCCCCAACTCAGCGAGAGAAACTTTCTCCTTCGCCTGAGTGAGGACGGAGGCATATGTTGCCCCTTTTTCAACAGCGCCAGGCTGCAGCGTCAGGACGACGGCTGCAGACCTGGGCGGGCGCAATTTAGGTGCCCCTTTCTTCGTTTTCTTTTCTTTAGAAGAAGGTTCCTGCACCCTCCGGTTTGGTTTACCAGACGACGCAGGAGCCTTCCTCTTTTCCTTCTTCCTCCTTCCTCCCTTTTTACTACGCTCCACCCGAGTCCATCCTTCGTCATCTCGGGACGTCGGAGCAGGCGGAGCAGTAGCGGAGGAAACCTAACCTAACCTAACCTAACCTAACCTAACCTTTTTTTTTTTTTTTTTTTTTTTTTTACATGGCGAAAATCCTCATGGATACCACACCCCGCGGGGGCAGCTTGTGGTTATGCCGGACTCCTACCGGCTAAAAACACCATGGTGCATTGCTCACGTCGCTCTGCGCCGAGAACACGGGTACGCCATCGGCACTCTTCCGCGAACTCGGCAGCGACATGGCCTCATCAGGCCTCAGCTTTGGGGACGCCCAACTGCGTCCCTCCGCACCGCACTGCTGCACTACAGCACGGCGCCTTCTCCCTTCAAGGACTTAGCTGGGAACAGGCTCCCCCGAGCCTGCCCCAGCGACTCTATCAGGGAGGGTGGTCTCCCAGACCTGCTCTTCGGCGGCGGCGCCCTGGTCGTCGGCGGCGCATCTTGAGATCGGTCGTCGCCTCCCGATCCCGCTCGTCTGCCTCTTTCCGGGCAACCACTGTCTCGCAGAATGCGAGGACGGCGCTCCACGACTCCTCACTGTCCACCATAGATTTGACCACGGCAGGCAGTGAGAGGTCGGAGCCAACAACTGCGCAGAGCTGAAGGCGCTCTGTCGCCCAGGCGGGACACACTTCCAGCATATGTTGGGCCGTTTCCTCGGGACATCCGTCACAATGGAGGCACCTGGCGGTCGGCTCTCTCCCGGCAATGTGGTGCAGGTACCTCCCGAAGCAGCCATGCCCCGAGAGGACCTGCGACAACCTGTAAGTGAGTGTGCCGTGGCGTCTGCTTATCCATTTGCGGAGAACTGGACGGATGGCCTCGATGGTCCGTCGGCCGGCGCTAGGATGCCCCAGCCTGGACTCCCACATTTCTTCAGCTTCTTCTCGCAGCCTCTTTCTTCTTTCCCCGATTTCCTGGGGTGGTGGTGCATGCCCTTGGGACCGTGCCTCCTCGCGCCACGCATGAAGCTTGGCAAGGATACCGGCCTCTAGGTCCCAGGGCATGAAACCCGCCAAAACACACGCCGCTTCGTCGGAGATTGTGCGGTATCCCCGGATGGCCCTGACCGCCAATGCCCTCTGCGGTTTGCGCAAAAGCGCGACACTCCGGCGATTCAGGGCATCGGCCCAAACAGGAGCCCCGTAGAGAGCCATGGACCGCACAACTCCAGCATGAAGGCGCCTACAAGCGGCGCCTGGACCACCGACATTTGGCAGCAACCGCCCGAGGGCGGCAGCTGTTCGAACCAGTCGTGGAGCCAACCTTTCGAAATGGGCCTTGAAGTCCCATTTGCTATCTAGAGTGAGCCCCAGATACCTCATCTGGGACTCTACGATGATGCGTACTCCTCCAACCACGATGTGCATGTTGGCAGGCGGCGCGTTTCGGGGCCCGTGAAAGCATAGCGCCTCCGACTTATTGAGCGCCACCTCCAGCCCCAGACGCCTTATTCTCGACACAACGTGGGCCGCTCCCGCCGTGGCGAGTATGGCGGCGTTGCGGAGAGTCTTGCTGCGCGCAGTTACCAGGGTGTCATCGGCGTAACATGTCACCTCAACACCCTGCAGATTGGCGCCGCGCAGCACCCAGTCATATCCGATATTCCACAAGAGTGGTCCTAGGACCGACCCCTGTGGAACACCGCATAGCACTTCTCTTGAATCTTGCGTCCCGTTTTGGCAGGGGAAGATCACGCTCCTGCCGGACAAGTACGACCCTATGACGCGGCACAGGTAGGAAGGCACCCCATGGAACCGGAGTGCCTCCCTGATGCAAGCCCAGGGGAGTGTGTTGAAAGCGTTGGCGATGTCAAGAGACACCGCCAGCACGACCTCACCCCGGGAGACCGCATCCTGTGCGAGGGTCCGAACTCTACCCACAGCGTCCACCGTGGATCTGCCCCTTCTGAAACCAAACTGGCAGTCTGCCAGGTTCGGCCCGACCTGCTCCAGATGTTCGACGATGCGCCCGGCCACCACTCTCTCAAAGAGCTTGGCCACATCGTCGAGTAGCACGATCGGGCGGTATCCGGAGGCTGAGTCAAGCGGCCGGCCCTCCTTCCGCAAGAGGACGAGTTTTCCCTCCTTCCATTGGTGGGGGATGACTCCTTGCTGTAAACAGGCGGAAAAGAGCGCCCGGAGTCGATCCCCCAGATCTTCCAGCGCCAGAGCTAGGGCGCGTCCCGGTACGCCGTCAGGGCCGGGAGCAGTGTTCTTAGCTCGCAGCTTTCTGACCGCCGCATTGAGCTCCTCCTCAGACACTGACGGCGCTGCGAACGATTCCGGCGACTGCACAGGAGGGTCGCGGGACATGACAGGTGGGGAGAAATCCCCGCGATGTGGGAACAGGGATGACACGACGTCCCGAAGCAGCTGGGGCGATAGGGTCTCTGTAACGGGGGGGGCCCAGGAGCGGAGCTTGCTCAACACTAACTTGTATGGTCGCCCCCATGGATCCGCGTCCAGAGTACCCAAGAATTCGCCCCAGGCAGCCTCTATCGCCCTCCCGATGGCCGTCTGCAATTCGGTTTTAATCTCTCTATAGGAATCATAGAGGAGCACTTCCCTATCGAGGTCCCTGCGTCGTCTTCGCTTACACCTGGTGTACTGGCGCCTAGCCACGACACAGTCTCTGCGCAACTGCGCGATATCGGCCGTCCACCAGTACACCTGGGGCTTCGGAGGCCGATTTTTAGCCCGGAACATTGATGCGTCGCACACCTGCCGCATTGTCTCCCGGAACCAGTCCGCCTCACGTTGGACTACCAAAGGGCCAGGAGGAGCGGGTGACCAAGATCTTACGATCACCGCTTCTCGAAGAACCTCACGATTGAGGCTTTTGAGTTGCCACCTATGGCTGTTGTTGTATAGGGTCCGCTCGGGACCACCCGGGTTTACAGGGAGGGAGGAGACGCTAAATCGTATGTAGCGATGGTCTGAAAGCGTCTCCTCTACCTCCAACACTCCCCAATCCTGGACACGGCGCGCCACGGCAGGGCTTGCGAACGTGACGTCGACGATGGAACCGCCCTGCATCCGCACGCACGTGTCTACCGAACCCCTATTCAGAACAACGAGCCCGGTCTCAAGCATCCAGCGCTCAACCATGGAACCGCGCAGATCCGTCGCAGGGGATCCCCACGCCACAGACTTCGCGTTGAGGTCCCCTGCAACGACAACCGGATGGGGATGGCTCTGTCGCACTAGACAAGCGAGCCGAGCCAGATAGTCGCCGAAGTCACTCGCCGGACGATTAGGGGAGAAATATGTCGAAACAACGATGATGTCCCCCACCTGGGCTGCGACGAAACCCGGACCCTTAATTATGTTATAGAGTGGCAGGGAACCCGCGGCCGGCCTCGACATTATACAGGCCAAACCGTCGTTGTCTCCTGCCCATCCAGGAGACACGCGATAAGGCTCAGCCACTATGGCTACGCCGATCCTCCACTGCGCCAGACTCTGCAACATTAGGTCCTGAGCTCTGGCGCAGTGATTTAAATTTACTTGAAGGAAGCGGAGAGGGGCCATTAATCTATAGCCATGCTCTCCGATATCCCTCTGGTGACAGGAGCGGCTTTGGCCGTCTGATCCCTGGGCCCAGCTTTGTTGCCGGCTACCCTTTTACCTTTTCGCCCGTTCTTGTGGGTCTTGCAGGCCCATCCACCGATCTTGTGACCGGCGGGCCTGTTTGCAGCGGCACACACCACACAATGCGGTGCTCCGGTGCATTCCGCCGATTTGTGGCCAGCCTTTCCGCACCGGAAACACAGGGTGCTGCGATCGTCAGCGGCAGTGCACTGCTCCTTTGCGTGCCCGGCCTCCAGGCATCTGAAGCAGCGCACCGGCTTCTTGTCTAGCAGGCGGATGTGTGCAGACACCCACCCTACGAGCAAACGGCCGCCATCGAAAACTTTTCTTGCAGCCGTGACAGGGCAGTTGACCACCACTGTCCCTATGCCCGATCGATTCCTCCGCATTGTGCCGACTCTAACCGCCTCGACCGGGCATTCACCGATACGGGCGATCGCTGCAGCAACCTCCTCCGCCGTCACCGAGTCATCCAGTTCTGAGACCCGCAAGCCAGCAGACTTGACGGGCCTGGACACTGCGACATTCTCAGGGTCGAGAATGGAGCGCAACTTTTCGGCAAGCGCATCCGCCTTGTCTCCACTTGTGGTGCCGGGTATTTTCAGTACCCGCGCACCAGACGCAGCGACCCTAAACTAACCTAACCTTTTTTTTTTTTTTTTTTTTTTTTTTTTTTAAGTGTGTGGAATGCGTTTATGCATACCCGACCGACGAAACGGTCTTTCGGGTTATGTGGGACTCTGGCCACCAGACTCCGAACAAGCCAGAGTCTGGAAACACGCCCGGTCATACTCCCCCCATACGGGGCTCATCGTTAGACCGGACTAATACCCACTAAACCACACACTGTGTCCCTCTGTGCGCAGAGTGCTGGGGTCACGGTACGAAGCCCGCCAGCTTACCCCCCAGCAGCGCTGACCCTTGAGCGAGGGTCCCATCTTCAGATGTGCGTTTCGCACTTCTACATTTTAAGAGGCCCGCGGACATACGCCGCGCGCGCACTCTCGAGGCCTGAGTGTGACGGCAAACCCCTTAGTTCGGGTGCCGTCACGGCTTCAATTATGGAGGAAGAAGGGCATCGGCGTACGCCCGTCTTCTTAGACCTACTCTGCGGCGCCGCAGCGGGCAGTCAGTCACCGCCTCGCGCTCACGTTCCGCCGCTTCCTTCTGGAGGAGAACCTTTTCGCAAAAGGTGGCCACCGCTGTCCAGGCCTTCTCATTTTGGACCATAGAATAAACTACAGCCCGCAAAGAAAAATCAGAGCCGACGACGGCAGCCATGGCCAATCTCTCTTCCGACCACGCTGGGCACTCTTCTAGCGTGTGTTGTGCCGTGTCATTTGTGTCTCCACAGTGGTGACACTCCGGTGTTGGCTCTCTCAGAGCAAGGCGGCACAGGTACTCACCAAAACAGCCGTGTCCCGACAAGACCTGCACCAACCTGAACCCGAGCACCCCATGGCTTCTACCGAGCCAGCGGTCGAGAACACCTACGATGGCCCCGACTGTCCTAACGCCAAACGTCGGTCGCTCTAACCGTTCCCTCCACATTTCGACGGCATTGGTGTGGGCTAGGTCACGCCGTTGCTGTATCTCGCGAAGAGTTGGGTTTTGACCCCGTATCCGAAGGCCCATGCGCCAATGATAAACCGACGCAAGGGCCTTGGCTTCCAAATCCCAGGGAACAGAGCTTGCAAGTAGACAAGCCGCCTCGCACGATATGGTCCGGTATCCCCTAATTACCCCTATCGCGATGACACGCTGAGGTGCCCGTAGCAAAGGAACGAGCTTCACCGAAAGAGCGTCAGCCCAGACGGGAGCTCCATATAGGGCCATGGACCGCACGACTCCGAGATAGAGACGGCGGCAGGCATTTCCGGGACCATCCAATTTGGGCATTATTCGCCGTAGGGCTGCAGAGGCCTTTAGAAGCCGCGGCGCCAACTTCTTAAAATGAGGAAGAAAGGACCACCTGCTATCCAATAGCAACCCAAGATAATTGAGGGTGGATCGAATTTCGATACGCACCCCCGATACTACGAGATGAGCCCCACTAGGGGGAGCTCTACGAGGCCCATGAAATAGTATGGCCTCCGTCTTGTGTAGACCAACCTCCAATCCGAGGGCGCGTATTCGCGACACTACGTGGGCGACTCCGGCAGTTGCCAATATGCACGCATCCCTGTAGGTCTTGCCTACGGCAGAGACTAGGGTGTCATCGGCGTAGCACACTACGTCGACACCGTGTAATGTCGCGCCTCTCAGCACCCAATCATATCCAATGTTCCACAGGAGCGGCCCTAAGACCGACCCCTGCGGAACGCCGCAGGACATTGGGTGGCGCCGCATGTCACATCCAGTTGGGCATATTACCGTCCTAGAAGAAAGGTATTGCCCAATAACCCGGCAGAGGTACAGGGGCACTCGGTGAAAACGGAGCGCTTCCATGATGCACTCCCAGGGCAAGGTGTTGAAGGCGTTGGCAATGTCTAAGGACACTGCCAGTGCTACCTCGCCCCGGTTTACAGCGCCCTCTGCCAAATTCTTCACCTTGAGGATGGCCTCCAAGGTGGATCGTCCTCGCCGAAAGCCGTACTGGTTGTCGGCTAAGTCAGGTCCGGTCTGGTGGAGGTGGCTCGTTAGACGAGCAGCGATGATGCGCTCGAATAGCTTTGCCACCTCGTCTATAATAACAATAGGGCGGAACGATGATGGAGACTCCACCGGTCTCCCCTCTTTCTTAATTAGTACGAGCCGCCCAGTTTTCCACTGCAAAGGAAACTGGCCACGTTCCAGGCACGCAGAGTATAGACCCCTGAGACGGGACTCGAAATCATCGCACTCTAAGGCCATCACCCATGCGCGGCCCGGAATCCCGTCCAGCCCTGGCGCCGTCTTTTTCGACCGAAGTCTGATGACGGCGACCTCCATTTCCTCATGTGTGACTTCCAAAACATCGGAGATATCATCTGGCCTCGCGTCAGGCGGTGCCATCGCCGGTGGCGTGTGTGGAGCTCTGTTCGGAAACAGGCCCGAGAGCACACCTTCCAGGACCTGTGGCTGGAGGGTCTCGGTGAGAGGCGGCGCCCACTGGCGCATCTTGTTCCTGACCATTCGGTACGGTCGGCCCCAGGGGTCATTGTCTAAGGTCTGCAGCATCTCCGTGTTGTGTTGTGCTTTGGACTTCTCGATCGCCCGCTCGAGAGCTGTCCTTGCCTCTCGGTATTCAAGGGAGAGTTCGGCTTCTCGGCGCTCGTCATTCGGACGGCGGTGATGGCGTAGTCGGCGTCGAAAACGTTGGTACTGCCGGCCGGCCTCTATACCAGCCGAGCGAAGGGCAGCAATCTCTTGTGACCACCAATATACGCTACGGCGGGGACGTCTTGAAGTAACACGGGGCATTGACGCGTCGCAGATTGACGTCATCGTCGCCCCGAACCAAGCGGCTTCCGTCTCGACGCATTCGGGTCTTTCCGGGGCTGGTTCCCATGTGGCCACCGTCACCGCTTCTTCTAGTTTGTCTCGGTTGAGACGCCCAAGTGCCCAACGCGGCCCATCTCGTAACCGGCAGGCCGGCTGATCAGGTCTTGACGTTTGGGCCGAAACGTTAAACCGAATGTACCGGTGATCAGACAGCGTTTCGGCCTCCTCAAGAACTCTCCAGTCTCGAACACGGCGTACCAGAGCAGGACAAGCAAACGTGATGTCCACGATAGACCCACCCCCCTGCCTCACGCACGTGTAGACCGACCCCTGGTTTAGAATCACCAAACCCATCGATGCAGACCAATCCATTAGCACGTCGCCGCGGGCATCAGTCGTTGGAGAACCCCAAGCCGCGGATTTTGCGTTAAAGTCCCCTAGGACGAGCACTTGGCGGGACGGCCTTAATCCCTGAATCATCACCGAGAGGTCTTCTAGAAACTCCTCGAAATCTGCCAAAGGTCGGTTCGGCGAGAAGTAGACCCCTACTACAACCAAGTTACCCAGGGTAACTGCCACGCATCCCCTGCCCTTTGCTATGTGACTAAAGGGGGGAGAGCCAACAGCGGGCCGGGTAATAATAGCCACTAGGCCATCGCGGTCAGACGCCCAATGTTCCACTTCGGGAATGAAATATGGCTCTGCGACCACAGCTACGCCTATCAACCACTCCGCCAAGCTCTGCATCAGGAGATCCTGAGCTCTTGCGGCGTGGTTGATGTTGCACTGCAAAAAACGGGTAGTCGTTAGATCCATTACCCGTTTTTAGAAGAACACTGTTCCATAGCCTCTGAGCAGGCCGTGGAGGGGGGTACTGAAGGAGCTTTGGAGGTCCTTCTTCCGCGCTTTCTCTTGGGGGCGGCGGCGACGCACGCCTTCCCACCCACCCTATGTGATGCCGACAGGCCAGCGTCCGCGCACAAGCTGCAGTGAGGGTCTGCACTGCAGTCTGCCGATTTATGCCCGGGCTTGCTACAGCGGTAACACAATGTGCTCCGATCAATGTCGGAGTCACATTTTCCGCAGGAGTGTCCCTGTTCCAGGCACCGGAAGCACGTCAAGGGGCGTCGGCCCAGCAAGCGAAAACGTGCCGCAACCCATCCGACTTTAACAACCGCCTTCTTGGCCAAAGTCTTTGCCGCCGTGACAGGGCAGCGTAGCCATGCAGAGTACCCTCTCTTGCCGCGAGCATTACGGCGGATTTCACCGATCCGGATTGACTCTTTGGGGCATCCCGTTTCGGCTGAAATAGCGGCGGCAATCTCTTCGTGCGTCACGGATTCCTCGAGACCGACGATGCGCATTTCCGCGCATTTCATGGGCCGAGTCACCCACACGTCTTCCTCTGAGAGGACCTCACGAACTTTGGCAGCCAGCTGGTCTGCCAATGAACCGCTGTCCGTCCCGGGGACCTCAATCAATTTGGCGCCAGTCTGTGCGTCACTTATTCTTACCCCACCAGTGATACCTACATTGGAGAGGTTGATGCTGTTCTTTAATTTGACCAACATTTCTTTATACGTAAGGCCATTGGCCACAGCTTCTGGCCGAAGTGTCAAAATTATGGCCGCCGATGTGGGGGCTCGTAACTTTGGTTGTTTGGCCTTGGACGCAGTCGTGGTATTGGGTTTGGACCGGGCATGCTGTTCTGGCCGAGGAGGTTTCGGGTTTCCCCTGCTCTCTCGACCGACCACTTGACTCCATGTCCCCTGTGAAGGGGGGGGCAGTGCCTGACGTGGTCCTCCCGCACTGACTGGTGGTAGAGGGCAAGGTGGTGGTAGAGGCTTTTGACTAGCCTTAGACTTCTCCCCCTTTCCCTTTCCAATATCCTTCTTTTTGTTTCTTTTCTTTCCCTTCTTGTTGGTACCTGTGTCTGATGAGGTACTGGGGCCACCCTTTTCTTCCACTACCACTGGTATCGACTCCCTAGCCTTGTCAGCTGCAAGTGGCGGACGTAAACGTTTAGCTGGGAGCAGGCGATCTTCAATACCGGCCAACTTCGCGTCCATCGCACGTAGAATTATGCGCAGCAGGTCCTCATTTGAGGAAGACAGATTGGTTTCTTGCTGTGCTTGTCGTGGGTGGTCTACGACTTGCGCCTGGCTGAGGCGAGATTGTTCAGCCCAGATTTGGGCCATCTCTTTGCGGAGACAGTCCATATCGGACCGGAGCCGCGCGTTCTCCGCCTTTAGTCGCGCCACCTCGTCCGTCGCCGTCCTTTGCGCTAGGAAGTCCGCGTTATTCCGGTAGGACTTCGCAACCTGCTTCAGCGCCCTCACATACCCACCTTTGAGGTGGCCAGAGGTGTTCGCCACCTTTAAAATAGTGGCAATGTCCTCTTGGACTCGCTTATCGACGTCAGGTGCATTCTCTGACTCCGTGTCTATTTCCGAGCCGGACATGGAGAGGCTCCCGGCTCGGCGAGAGTGGACGTTTCGGGTCCACTCTTCAATGTCGTTGTCGGCCTTAACTTGCTTCTTAGCACGCTGGGAGGCACGTTCCTCCGCCTCAGCAGCGCCCTTCAGTTTTGCAAGCTCCTTTCGAGCCTTGCCGATCCCCACATATTTTCCCGTTGTCGGATGTCTAGCGGATCCCCGGCCTCTGGAGGCTGATGAGATCTTAGGCAGCGCGCGAGCGCCGCCTTCGGTATCCGTCGACTCAGTGGACTCGTTTGTGTCCCTTCGTCTTTTGCGACCTGTCTCACTGTCGCTGAGATGTCCTAAGGACATGGGTGTTGGCAAGCGTTCCAGCACCACTCTCAGACTCTTTTCGGAACCCGAGTACATCACCAGGGTGCGTCCGTCACTCGAATCCTTCTCTTTTCCTCGACTATCACTGCCGCTTCCATGTCCTATTTCCTTTTCGCCACCTTGGCTTAACTTTTCCCTTCCCTTTTCCCTGATTTTACCTTCTCGGCATTCAACGTCACTCTTTTCACTTCCACTACTACTTCTACTCCTACTTCTACTTCTATTTCTCTCCCCTCCTTCATGTTCAAAACGGTAGTTGCCACCCACGTATACATGTGGCAGAGTGGTCCCATTGGGACCACTGTGGGATTCCCTGCCTGAGGCAGGACCCACCCGTGGAGTCTTTTCACTAGTCGTTCTTTGCATGGTTTGTTTATCTCCTCGATACGTCGTGTGTGTGGTGAGTGGTGTTGTGTGTGAGTGTGTGTGTGTGTGTGTGTGTGTATGAGCGCATGAAATGTTTTCCCTGTCCCCCCCGCATTCACATTTTCCCCACTTTTCCCCCAGCTTTCACATTTCCCATCGCTTTCCTTTTCCCGCCCTTCCCCACTGATCCACAGTTTTGTGTGTACAGATGAGTTTTTGTTTGTGTGTTTCTGAGTGTGTGAGTTATCATGTCCGTATACTGTGGTGTGTAATGTTGTATAAAATGTGGTGTGTATAAGTGTATGTAGAGTGTGCGGTGGCCTCGGTCGCCTCTTACGACCCCCGGGCCCGAGGGGAGGCGCAATTCTACTCTGCCGGCGCCCCACGGCGAAAACTAACCTAACCTAACCTTTTTTTTTTTTTTTTTTTTTTTTTTTTTTTTTTAAGTGGGGAAATCCTCATGGATACCCGCTGCTCTGGGGCGGCGAACGGGTTATGTCGGACTCTTACCGACTAAAACCCCACTGTGTTTTCGTCCCATCGCATTGGTGACTGGGTAACGGGGACGCGTTAGCATTACATCCGCTACCCGCCTGCGATTGTTCGTTGGAACCCATCTAGATATTTCAATCGTGACAGCTCAGCAGCGTCGCGTGGAAAAAACACGGCACGCGATGCTCATCTCGGGACCGTTTTGATGCTAGGTGATTGGTGGCCCCATTTCAATCACCCAGCGGTCCACCTAGGGCGGAAGGCGGCGATCATATGCAGCGCGCCTACGCCCGGGCCTTCGGCGGCGGTTTGGGTATGCTAGGGGATCCTCCTCCCTTATCCGTTCCGCCGCTTCCTTCTGTGAGATTACTTCCTCGCAGAAGAATTGCACCGCCTTCCAAGACCTCTCGTTTTGGACCATGGCCTTTACAATGGCCGGTAACGACGGGTCGACCCCAATTATAGCAACAAGCCGTTGACGCGGCTCGTTCCATGCTGAGCATACGGTCAGTGTGTGAGCTGCGGTATCTTCGTCCGCTCCACAATGGTGACAACGTGTGGTTGTCTCTCTTCCTGCGATGTTACACAGGTACCTCCCGAAGCAACCATGACCCGAGAGGACCTGTGTAAGATGAAAAGTTAGAGAGCCAAACTTCCTCTTCACCCATCTTCCTAGGACAGGCCTAATGGCCTCTATTGTGAGGCGTCCAGCGCTTGGATCTTCCAGTCTCTCGATCCACCTCTGGAAGGCGCCGTGACTCGCTAACGTATGCCAATGTGATATCTCACTTGGTGTTGGATCTCTGCCCTTCGACCGAGCGTCTGTTACTCTCCAGTAGACAGCAGCGAGTACTTGCGCGTCTAGATCCCACGGCGTGGCACCAGCCAATACGCACGCCGCCTCAGTAGAGATAGTACGATAGCCCCTCACTGCTCGGATCGCCATGGCCCTCTGCGGACGACGTAAGAGAACTCTATTGTCGGCATTCAGAGAGTCAGCCCATATCGGAGCCCCGTAGAGGGCCATGGATCGTACTACTCCAGTGAACAGTCGACGGCACCTAACATTGGGTCCGCCGACGTTCGGTAATAATCTGCTAAGAGCGCATGCGGACGCGTTCAATTTAGGCACTAGGGACTCAAAGTGAGGCTTGAAGCTCCAGCGACTGTCCAGGGTGATGCCTAGATAATTCATTCTTGACCCGATTGCGATGGAGACACCGCTGACCACTAACACTGAACCAGCCGGTGGCGCACGCCTACGGCCATGGAAGCAAATGGCCTCGGATTTGTGAAGCGCCACCTCAAGTCCCAATCGTCGAATACGATTCACCGCTTGAGCAACGCCAGCAGTGGCGAGAATGGAGGCCTCCCGAAATGAAGAGCCCCGGACGGTTACAAGCGTGTCGTCAGCGTAACAAGTGAGAGCTACCCCATCCAAATAGGTTCCATTCAATACCCAGTTATATGCGATGTTCCACAGCAGGGGCCCTAGGACCGACCCCTGTGCGACACCGCACGACATCCGCCACTCACGCCACTGCTCTTTTGATGGGAAAGAGATTATTCGACCTGCCATATAATCTCCTAGGACCCGACGCAGGTACCTAGGAACATTATGATACCCCAGTGCATCTTGAATACGTTCCCAGGGCAGTGTGTTAAACGCATTGGCGATGTCGAGAGACACCGCCAAAACCACTTCGCCCTGTGCGGTCGCCTGTTCTGCCAAAGCCCTCACACGTAGTATTGCGTCGATCGTGAACCTACCCCGTCGGAAACCGTATTGGCACTGGTGTAGGTCTGGTCCTATATCTTCCAGATGTTTCACGAGACGGGCAGCGATGACGCGCTCCAAGAGTTTGCTCGCCTCGTCCAGTAGCACAATCGGTCGATAAGCCGAAGGTGATTCTGCTGGTCTGCCCGCCTTGTGTAGAAGGACCAGTTTTCCGTTCTTCCATAGCTCAGGAAATCGACCCTGGGCCAAACAAGCCGAGAACAATGTACGGAGTCTTGGTTCTAGGGCTCCTTTGACTTTTAAAGCCAACACCCAGGCACGTCCAGGTATACCGTCGGGACCGGGGGCAGTAAACTTTTTGCTATGAAGACGTAACACTGCCGCCTCTAGTTCGTCTTCCCCAATCTCGGGCGCGGTTTCGTCAGTCTCCTGATCAAGCAATGGTGGAGGTTGAAGTTCAACATCTGTTACCAGCGGTAATAGAGTACCGTTTCTCTGTGGAAACAGGGATGAGACGATACAACTTAGGAACTCGTGCTGTAATGTTTGTGTCAGCGGGGGTGCCCAGGGCCTTAGCTTTCCCCTAACCATTTTGTATGGGCGACCCCATGGATCGGCATTGAGGCTTTCTAATAGTTCCTGGTACGTCGCTTCTTTGGCCTGGACGATGGCCAGTTGAAGGTCTATCTTAGCCTCTCTGTAGGTGGCGTAGAGCTCCCGCTCTTTTACCTCGTTCCGAATCCGAAGCCTACGGCTCCTAGTATACTGGCGCCGAGCCTTAATACATATCTTACGCAGCTGGCCGATCTCGTTGGACCACCAGTACACCATTAGTCGCGGTGGTCGGATTCCGATACGAGGCATAGCAGCATCACAAACGTCCAACATCACGTCCTGGATAAGATGAGCTTCATCATTGATGTTAAGGGTGAACCTGGAGTCCAAAATCCAAGCCCCTACTATAACAGCCTCCTCTAGCGCGTCGGGATTTAACCGTTTTAGAGACCACCTAGGACCACTTTTAATTGGGGACTGGTTAGACCCACTCGGGCTTACTGGAAGCGCAGAGACATCGAATCGGATATAGAGATGATCTGACAGTGTCTCTGCGTTCTCCAGTACCTTCCAATTATGAATACGGCGAGCGAGGCTTGCATTTGCGAATGTTATGTCCACAATTGAACCGCCACGCTGCCGCACGCACGTATAAACTGAACCCCGGTTTAGCACGGTTAATCCTGAGGCCACAACCCACTCCTCCAAAACATTTCCACGGGCATTTGTCACCGAGGAACCCCAAGCAGCGGATTTTGCATTGAGGTCCCCAGCAACTAGCACAGGTGCAGGGCGGCTTCGCCCAATCGCTGCTCCAACTACGGCAAGGAATTGCTCAAAATCAATCAATGGCCGGTTGGGTGAAAAGTAAACACCTACTAGGTCAATTCCTCCCGATTGTGCAACGACAAAGCCATTTCCCCTGACCACGAGCTGAAGAGGAGTTCGTGATATTATGGCGACGAGGCCGTCGCAATCCCCAGCCCAGCAATCCCGGGAAGGGATGTGATACGGCTCTGACACGATGGCTATGTCAATCGAGAGCTCCGCCATGCTCTGCAGTAACAAATCCTGAGCTCTAGCGGAGTGATTGGTGTTCGCCTGTAATAACTTAGTAGACATCCTATGTGATGACCATTGGTGCCGCCTCAGTCCCTTGAGTTATTATTGGACGGGATGGCTGCGAGGGGACCCGGGGGCCATCGCGCCTTTTCTTTTTACTGCCCTTGATTTGAGCGGAAGCACATGACTTCGTGCCCATTTTATGTGCGGTGTCTCTTCCCGCTACTTCACATACAGGACAGTGTGGAGTGTCCCTGCACGCAGATGCTTTATGGCCATCCTTGCCACATCTATAGCAGCGGCGGCTAAGGTCCTCTTTTGCGGTGCATGTTGCAATTACATGTCCCACTTGGAGGCACCGATAGCACCTCTGGAGTCTCGGCTCTAGCATAGAAATCTGGGCCGAGACCCATCCGATTAGCAGCTGACCTTTTTCTACTGCCTTTTTAGCAACTTCTGATGGGCATCTTAACCATAGAGTACCCATGCCATCACGGCCACGACGGATTTCTCCAGACTTAATGGCGTCCACTGGACACCCACCAAGCTCAGCGATTGCTTCTGCCACATCCTCTTTAACTACTGAGTCATCCAGACCTAAAACCCGCACCTCCGCAGTTTTTACAGGTCTGGATACTCTTACTGTTGTGTTGCCGAAGACTTGTTTGAGTTCTTCGGCGAGACGATCTGCCTTTGTAGCGTGTTCAGGGCCAGAGATCTCCATGATACGGGCTCCCGTCGCGGCTGTCCGGATCCGCATGCCCTCAGATATTCCGAGATCAGACAAGTTAATTTTTTGTCTGGCCTCACGAAGAACACTCGCATAAGACATCCCCGTCTCCATTGTATCGGGTTGCAGCGTGAGTACTACAGCTGCGGAGCGAGGAGCGCGGGGAACTCGCACCTTCTTCTTTTTTGGAGGCGAAGCTGGTTTCGGTTTCGCAGCGGACTTCTTTTTACCCCTCCTCACCACAACATTCCACCCCTCCTCCGTTAATGGCGATGACTGTGAGATAGGAGGAGCATTACTCGGTGCCGGGATCGTGGTCACTTTCTTGTTCTTCGTAGTTTTACCCTTTGAGGGTTTCGATGTAGTCGCGTTGGTGATGTCACTACTTGTTGAGGTACTGATTCCCGCTACGACAGTTGAAGACCCCTCGTTAACAATCATCTTAGTGACAGCAGCCGTAGTTTTTGCCCGCCGTGCTTCTGCTGCCAGAGGAGGGCGTACCCTCGGTTCCGGCAGGAGTCTATCCTTTAAAGCCTCTAACCGCGCATTCATCATAGTACCTACGTGTACCATGATAGAACGCAGTGTCTCGTCACTAATTTTATTGTCTGTGGAAGTGGGGCGTGACCCACGCAACTCGTTTCTAAGGGCGACTATTTCATCTCTGAGCTCCTCGACTTGTGCCTGCAGCCTGGAGTTTTTCTCTTGCTCGCGAGCCTTCTCGGCCTCGAGCCGCTGGACTTCTTCGGAAGAGGATCGCGATCCCAGAACCTCCAGGACAGTTTTAATATTCGTCGCTGCATCCTTGAGGAACTTCTGGTAAGTGCCCTTGAGGTTGCCAGATTTTTCAGCCACTTTCTTTATGGCGTCCGCCTCTTTAGCCAAAAGGATCCTCAGTGACGACGCAGACTGTTCGTCCGGAGTTTGTCCTTGACGTGGGAGCACTCGACTTAGGACACTCTTTCTTTCAGCTGTCCAGCGGTCCAAAGACTCCTGGAGTGCAACGTCGGGTTTCGACGCCTGCTCACCTTTTAAAAACTGGGCGACTGCCTTCTTGGGTTGGTGTTTTCCCAAAAGCTCTCCTGTTATTGGCAGCTTCCCTCTTCCTCTTTTAGCTATTACGTTCACGAGTGACGAGGGCTCCCCATCAGAGCATACCCTTTTACGGGAGTTACACCTAGTTCTAGTTCCGGAAGACACCGACATGTATGAGTCGGTGTCCGACTCCGCTGCTGAGCCATTGGATGACCCTGCCGTGTCCTCCTCCGCGTTGATACGCCACAAGCGCGATGGGTAAGAACGTACTCCTCGTTCTTTACGCTGCCTCTGCGGCGATGAAAACAACCCAGTATTAGACACTGGTGCCTTCTTTAATTGAGATATAGACGATGGTTCATTTCCCTCATTTTCCTGTCCTGGTTTCGAGCTGTCAGAGTCCTTTGACAGACGTGTAAGAATAACACGTGGGTCCATTTTAGCGCCAATGTTGTTAGCAGGGACACACACCATCGGGGTGCGGGCCCTTGCCTCTGATTCATCACTAGTCAATCCATGAGCTAATCTGTTGTCCATTGTTCGTTCGCTTATGTCGTGTTTACGAAGACCGGCGGTTTGCCGATCTACGGAGCAATTTGTGCCCCCCCCAGAGTACGTGGGGCTGCCGACGCACGAAGGCGTCGAGAGGGATTCTCCGGTTTGGCCGGTACCCTCCTGGGTAGTCTTTTTCAAAGTGCTACAATCCATTTTCGGTTAGGGCTCATTTCCGGGTGAGCTCCCCCGCCTTCTCAGCGCTTACCGGTTAACCCTACGCCGCAGCAAGCTAGACTACGGTTTCGGGGTGATTTTTTATAGAGGTTTCCTTCCTCGCAGCACATCACGTGTGATGTGCCCCCGGTCCCGGCCGTAGTGCAATGGCCGGGTTACGGTATGATTTGTGCCTCGCGGCTTTTCGACTGATTGCACCGGTTTTCCGGTGGGCGATGGTGTCGTCACGTACCTACGCCTGACCTAACCTAACCTAACCTAACCTTTTTTTTTTTTTTTTTTTTTTTTTTTTTTTTTTTTTTTGTTCACGTCAGGGGAAATGCCTTTACGCACTGACCGGGCCGCCGCCCGAGTGTGGGACTCGTCTCGCCGAAACGCCCCTCCTAACTCCATGGACGCCCGGAATACCCACTAAAACCCCTGCGAAGTCCGCCTCCTACTGTGCCTGTGGTGGCGTGGGGTGGGAACGCGTTTGCAGTCTTCCACCCCTCCGCCAGCACCGGCCGACGCGCTTGCGAGTCGCGCCGGCCTCCATCGGGGACCGAGGTGCACCAATGCCGGTGCCTCCCGGTGACGGCTTAGGAAAGCGCGTGGTATCACGTGGTACCACGCGCACCTCCTCTGAGGCCTTTGGGGCTTATAGCCCCGGCCCCATTCACGGGGGGCGAAGCAGGGCCCGGTAGGCCCTCCTCCGCGTTCCCGTGCGTCGTCGACGAAGCGGGTGGGGGTCACCACTTGCCTCCCTCGCCCGCTCCGCCGCCTCCTTCTGCGACATCACGTCCTCGCAGAAAGAGGTGACCGCCATCCATAACCTTTCGCTTGAGGACATCGCACTGATGATGCTCTCAAGCGACAGGTCAGCCCCTATGGCATCGCGAAGGGCACCGCGCTGTTCCACCCAGGCCGAACAGTCGACCAGGGTGTGCTGCGCGGTGTCCTCGCTTGCCGCACAGTGGTGACACTGGGTCGTCGGTTCTCTCCGGGCTATTTGACTCAGATACTTTCCGAAGCAACCGTGCCCGGAAAGAATCTGAGTCAGCCGGAATGTGAGAACCCCGTGCCGCCTGTCTAGCCAGTTGCGCAGAACCGGCCGGACAGCCTCAACGGTCGAGCGACCGGCCGTAGGATCGGCCAGCCGCTCTGTCCACCTCCGGACCACGGACCGTCGAGCGTGGGACTTCATAGATTCCGTCACCGTCGGCGATTCGCCGCGAGACCGCAGCGCCTGACGTCGCTTGTGGAGCTTCGCCAGGGCCACGGCCTCCAAATCCCAAGGTGGCGAGCCTGCCAATACGCACGCCGCCTCCGCGGATATAGTGCGGTAACCCCTAATGGCCCTGATCGCTATCACCCTCTGCGGTTTTCGCAGGAGGGCGACGGCTTCGCGCCGGAGTTCCGGGGCCCAAACTGGGGCCCCGTACAGGGCCATCGAGCGCACTACACCCATGTAGAGACGACGGCAGGCCACGCTTGGTCCCCCGAGATTCGGCAGCAGACGTCCGAGGGCGCCGGCAGCGCCTAACAGTCGGGGGGCCAAGCGACGGAAATGTTCTATGAAGTTCCACCGGCTGTCGAGGGTAAGCCCGAGATATTTCATATCGGCCTTAACCTCGATCCGGACACCGCTAATTACGACGTGAGCTCCAGGAGGAGGCGAAGTCCTAGGCCCGTGAAAACACAGGGCTTCGGACTTGTCGAGCGCCACCTGGAGGCCCAGATCGCGTATGCGGCGGACGACCATTGCCACACCGGCCGTAGCCAGGCGGGCGGACTTTCGGTAGCTCGTCCCCCGTGCGGTCACCAGGGTGTCATCCGCGTAACACGTCACCCTGAGACCGCTGGGGAGGGTGCCCCGCAACACCCAATCGTATCCGATGTTCCACAGGAGAGGTCCGAGGACAGACCCCTGTGGAACACCGCACGTCATCTCCCTCCTCTCGATGCCGTACCGCCCTTGGTACAAGACGTACCTCTGACTCAGGTAGTTACCGATCAGGCGACGGAGGTAGAGAGGCACTTGGTGGTAGATAAGTGCCTCTTTGACGCAACTCCACGGCATGGTGTTGAACGCGTTGGCGATGTCGAGCGACACCGCCATCAACACCCCGCCGCGGCCGGTCACCTCTTCCGATTCGGCCTTGACTCGACTGATCGCGTCGATCGTCGAGCGGCCGGCTCGAAACCCAAACTGGCAGTCGGCCAGATCGGGACCAACGTGAGTCAGGTGCTCGATGATGCGGGCAGCTATGATTTTTTCAAAGAGCTTGCCGGCTTCATCGAGCAGCACGATGGGGCGGTAGGCAGAGGGTGACTCTGCGGGGCGCCCGTCCTTCCTGAGTAGGACCAAGCTACCGGTTTTCCACACCTCGGGAAATCGCCCCGACTCCAGGCACGCTTCAAAAAGCCCCCGGAGCCGGTCCCCTAGAACGTCGAGAGCCAAGACTAGAACACGACCGTGGATACCGTCCGGTCCGGGCGCGGTGTTTTTTGCCCGGAGCCTACCCACAGCCGCGTCGAACTCACAATCTGTGAGCTCAGGCACGCCGCTAACCTCCTCCTCCATAGCGCGACCAGACTCGGTCGATCGCGCCATTTCGGGGGGGATGTGATCCGCCCGGTGTGGAAATAGGGCGGACACTATATCTCTCAGGAGTTGCTGGTCGAGAATCTGGGTCAGCGGCGGCGTCCAGGGGCGTAATTTGCCCCGGACGGACTTGTATGGACGTCCCCACGGATCGCGATCCAGAGTCTCGAGCTGCTCCTCCCGTGCCTGGTTCTTGGCTCTGCTGATAGCGAGCTGCAGGGACTTCTTCTTCTCTCTGAAGATCCCGTACAGCTCGTGCTCCGTCGTCTCGTCACGATACCGCCTCATGCGGTGTCGCCTTCTGCGATAACGGGTGTACTGGCGTCTGGCCACCACGCATTCGACACGCAGCGTGGCGATTTCGCCAGACCACCAGTACACCTGTCGACGAGCGGTTGGCGGATTGGCTCTGGGCATTGACGCGTCGGAAGCCGCAGTCAAAGACCGACGGAGCCACTCCGCTTCCTCATCCACCCGCACAGGCCCGGCCGGCTGAGAACACCAGGCCTGGACGACGAGAGCTTCCAGCAAGGCGTCTCGATCGAGACGCCCCAACGTCCACCTGGGAAGTTGTGGAAGCCTACTTCTGGGACTCGTGACGGGGGCGATCAAGGAAGCGGAGACGTCGAACCGGATGTATCGGTGATCCGACAACGTCTCCACATCCTCGATCACCCTCCAGTCGCAGACACGGTGTGCGACAGCCGGGCTGGCGAACGTCAAGTCGACGATCGACCCGCCCCTCTGCCGCACACAAGTGTACGCCGACCCCCTGAACCTAACCTAACCTAACCTTTTTTTTTTTTTTTTTTTTTTTTTTTTTTTTTTTTATTTAAGTGTGTGGAATGCGTTTATGCATACCCGACCGACGAAACGGTCTTTCGGGTTATGTGGGACTCTGGCCACCAGACTCCGAACAAGCCAGAGTCTGGAAACACGCCCGGTCATACTCCCCCCATACGGGGCTCATCGTTAGACCGGACTAATACCCACTAAACCACACACTGTGTCCCTCTGTGCGCAGAGTGCTGGGGTCACGGTACGAAGCCCGCCAGCTTACCCCCCAGCAGCGCTGACCCTTGAGCGAGGGTCCCATCCTCAGATGTGCGTTTCGCACTTCTTCATTTTAAGAGGCCCGCGGATACACACCGCGCGCGCACTCTCGAGGCCTGAGTGTGACGGCAAACCCTTGGTTCGGGTGCCGTCACGGCTTCAATTATGGAGGAAGAAGGGCATCGGCGTACGCCCGTCTTCTTCGACCTACTCTGCGGCGCCGCAGCGGGCAGTCAGTCACCGCCTCGCGCTCACGTTCCGCCGCTTCCTTCTGGAGGAGAACCTTTTCGCAAAAGGTGGCCACCGCTGTCCAGGCCTTCTCATTTTGGACCATAGAATAAACTACAGCCCGCAAAGAAAAATCAGAGCCGACGACGGCAGCCATGGCCGATCTCTCTTCCGACCACGCTGGGCACTCTTCTAGCGTGTGTTGTGCCGTGTCATTTGTGTCTCCACAGTGGTGACACTCCGGTGTTGGCTCTCTCAGAGCAAGGCGGCACAGGTACTCACCAAAACAGCCGTGTCCCGACAAGACCTGCACCAACCTGAACCCGAGCACCCCATGGCTTCTACCGAGCCAGCGGTCGAGAACACCTACGATGGCCCCGACTGTCCTAACGCCAAACGTCGGTCGCTCTAACCGTTCCCTCCACATTTCGACGGCATTGGCGTGGGCTAGGTCACGCCGTTGCTGTATCTCGCGAAGAGTTGGGTTTTGACCCCGTATCCGAAGGCCCATGCGCCAATGATAAACCGACGCAAGGGCCTTGGCTTCCAAATCCCAGGGAACAGAGCTTGCAAGTAGGCAAGCCGCCTCGCACGATATGGTCCGGTATCCCCTAATTACCCCTATCGCGATGACACGCTGAGGTGCCCGTAGCAAAGGAACGAGCTTCACCGAAAGAGCGTCAGCCCAGACGGGAGCTCCATATAGGGCCATGGACCGCACGACTCCGAGATAGAGACGGCGGCAGGCATTTCCGGGACCATCCAATTTGGGCATTATTCGCCGTAGGGCTGCAGAGGCCTTTAGAAGCCGCGGCGCCAACTTCTTAAAATGAGGAAGAAAGGACCACCTGCTATCCAATAGCAACCCAAGATAATTGAGGGTGGATCGAATTTCGATACGCACCCCCGATACTACGAGATGAGCCCCACTGGGGGGAGCTCTACGAGGCCCATGAAATAGTATGGCCTCCGTCTTGTGTAGACCAACCTCCAATCCGAGGGCGCGTATTCGCGACACTACGTGGGCGACTCCGGCAGTTGCCAGTATGCACGCATCCCTGTAAGTCTTGCCTACGGCAGAGACTAGGGTGTCATCGGCGTAGCACACTACGTCGACACCGTGTAATGTCGCGCCTCTCAGCACCCAATCATATCCAATGTTCCACAGGAGCGGCCCTAAGACCGACCCCTGCGGAACGCCGCAGGACATTGGGTGGCACCGCATGTCACATCCAGTTGGGCATATTACCGTCCTAGAAGAAAGGTATTGCCCAATAACCCGGCAGAGGTACAGGGGCACTCGGTGAAAACGGAGCGCTTCCATGATGCACTCCCAGGGCAAGGTGTTGAAGGCGTTGGCAATGTCTAAGGACACTGCCAGTGCTACCTCGCCCCGGTTTACAGCGCCCTCTGCCAGATTCTTCACCTTGAGGATGGCCTCCAAGGTGGATCGTCCTCGCCGAAAGCCGTACTGGTTGTCGGCTAAGTCAGGTCCGGTATGGTGGAGGTGGCTCGTTAGACGAGCAGCGATGATGCGCTCGAATAGCTTTGCCACCTCGTCTATAAGAACAATAGGGCGGAACGATGATGGAGACTCCACCGGTCTCCCCTCTTTCTTAATTAGTACGAGCCGCCCAGTTTTCCACTGCAAAGGAAACTGGCCACGTTCCAGGCACGCCGAGTATAGACCCCTGAGACGAGACTCGAAATCATCGCACTCTAAGGCCATCACCCATGCGCGGCCCGGAATCCCGTCCAGCCCTGGCGCCGTCTTTTTCGACCGAAGTCTGATGACGGCGACCTCCATTTCCTCATGTGTGACTTCCGAAACATCGGAAATATCGTCTGGCCTCGCGTCAGGCGGTGCCATCGCCGGTGGCGTGTGTGGAGCTCTGTTCGGAAACAAGCCCGAGAGCACACCTTCCAGGACCTGTGGCTGGAGGGTCTCGGTGAGAGGCGGCGCCCACTGGCGCATCTTGTTCCTGACCATTCGGTACGGTCGGCCCCAGGGGTCATTGTCTAAGGTCTGCAGCATCTCCGTGTTGTGTTGTGCTTTGGACTCCTCGATCGCCCGCTCGAGAGCTGTCCTTGCCTCTCGGTATACATTGGAGAGTTCGGCTTCTCGGCGCTCGTCATTCGGACGGCGATGATGGCGTAGTCGGCGTCGAAAACGTTGGTACTGCCGGCCGGCCTCTATACCAGCCGAGCGAAGGGCAGCAATCTCTTGTGACCACCAATATACGCTACGGCGGGGACGTCTTGAAGTAACACGGGGCATTGACGCGTCGCAGATTGACGTCATCGTCGCCCCGAACCAAGCGGCTTCCGTCTCGACGCATTCGGGTCTTTCCGGGGCTGGTTCCCATGTGGCCACCGTCACCGCTTCTTCTAGTTTGTCTCGGTTGAGACGCCCAAGTGCCCAACGCGGCCCATCTCGTAACCGGCAGGCCGGCTGTTCAGGTCTTGACGTTTGGGCCGAAACGTTAAACCGGATGTACCGGTGATCGGACAGCGTTTCGGCCTCCTCAAGAACTCTCCAGTCTCGAACACGGCGTACCAGAGCAGGACAAGCAAACGTGATGTCCACGATAGACCCACCCCCCTGTCTCACGCACGTGTAGACCGACCCCTGGTTTAGAATCACCAAACCCATCGATGCAGACCAATCCATTAGCACGTCGCCGCGGGCATCAGTCGTCGGAGAACCCCAAGCCGCGGATTTTGCGTTAAAGTCCCCTAGGACGAGCACTTGGCGGGACGGCCTTAATCCCTGAATCATCACCGAGAGGTCTTCTAGAAACTCCTCGAAATCTGCCAAAGATCGGTTCGGCGAGAAGTAGACCCCTACTACAACCAAGTTACCCAGGGTAACTGCCACGCATCCCCTGCCCTTTGCTATGTGACTAAAGGGGGGAGAGCCAACAGCGGGCCGGGTAATAATAGCCACTAGGCCATCGCGGTCAGACGCCCAATGTTCCACTTCGGGAATGAAATATGGCTCTGCGACCACAGCTACGCCTATCAACCACTCCGCCAAGCTCTGCATCAGGAGATCCTGAGCTCTTGCGGCGTGGTTGATGTTGCACTGCAAAAAACGGGTAGTCGTTAGATCCATTACCCGTTTTTAGAAGAACACTGTTCCATAGCCTCTGAGCAGGCCGTGGAGGGGGGTACTGAAGGAGCTTTGGAGGTCCTTCTTCCGCGCTTTCTCTTGGGGGCGGCGGCGACGCACGCCTTCCCACCCACCCTATGTGATGCCGACAGGCCAGCGTCCGCGCACAAGCTGCAGTGAGGGTCTGCACTGCAGTCTGCCGATTTATGCCCGGGCTTGCTACAGCGGTAACACAATGTGCTCCGATCAATGTCGGAGTCACATTTTCCGCAGGAGTGTCCCTGTTCCAGGCAGCGGAAGCACGTCAAGGGGCGTCTGCCCAGCAAGCGAAAACGTGCCGCAACCCATCCGACTTTAACAACCGCCTTCTTGGCCAAAGTCTTTGCCGCCGTGACAGGGCAGCGTAGCCATGCAGAGTACCCTCTCTTGCCGCGAGCATTACGGCGGATTTCACCGATCCGGATTGACTCTTTGGGGCATCCCGTTTCGGCTGAAATAGCGGCGGCAATCTCTTCGTGCGTCACGGATTCCTCGAGACCGACGATGCGCATTTCCGCGCATTTCATGGGCCGAGTCACCCACACGTCTTCCTCTGAGAGGACCTCACGAACTTTGGCAGCCAGCTGGTCTGCCAATGAACCGCTGTCCGTCCCGGGGACCTCAATCAATTTGGCGCCAGTCTGTGCGTCACTTATTCTTACCCCACCAGTGATACCTACATTGGAGAGGTTGATACTGTTCTTTAATTTGACCAACATTTCTTTATACGTAAGGCCCTTGGCCACAGCTTCTGGCCGAAGTGTCAAAATTATGGCCGCCGATGTGGGGGCTCGTAACTTTGGTTGTTTGGCCTTGGACGCAGTCGCGGTATTGGGTTTGGACCGGGCATGCTGTTCTGGCCGAGGAGGTTTCGGGTTTCCCCTGCTCTCTCGACCGACCACTTGACTCCATGTCCCCTGTGAAGGGGGGAGCAGTGCCTGACGTGGTCCTCCCGCACTGACTGGTGGTAGAGGGCAAGGTGGTGGTAGAGGCTTTTGACTAGCCTTAGACTTCTCCCCCTTTCCCTTTCCAATATCCTTCTTTTTGCTTCTTTTCTTTCCCTTCTTGTTGGTACCTGTGTCTGATGAGGTACTGGGGCCACCCTTTTCTTCCACTACCACTGGTATCGACTCCCTAGCCTTGTCAGCTGCAAGTGGCGGACGTAAACGTTTAGCTGGGAGCAGGCGATCTTCAATACCGGCCAACTTCGCGTCCATCGCACGTAGAATTATGCGCAGCAGGTCCTCATTTGAGGAAGACAGATTGGTTTCTTGCTGTGCTTGTCGTGGGTGGTCTACGACTTGCGCCTGGCTGAGGCGAGATTGTTCAGCCCAGATTTGGGCCATCTCTTTGCGGAGACAGTCCATATCGGACCGGAGCCGCGCGTTCTCCGCCTTTAGTCGCGCCACCTCGTCCGTCGCCATCCTTTGCGCTAGGAAGTCCGCGTTATTCCGGTAGGACTTCGCAACCTGCTTCAGCGCCCTCACATACCCACCTTTGAGGTGGCCAGAGGTGTTCGCCACCTTTAAAATAGTGGCAATGTCCTCTTGGACTCGCTTATCGACGTCAGGTGTATTCTCTGACTCCGTGTCTATTTCCGAGCCGGACATGGAGAGGCTCCCGGCTCGGCGAGAGTGGACGTTTCGGGTCCACTCTTCAATGTCGTTGTCGGCCTTAACTTGTTTCTTAGCACGCTGGGAGGCACGTTCCTCCGCCTCAGCAGCGCCCTTCAGTTTTGCAAGCTCCTTTCGAGCCTTGCCGATCCCCACATATTTTCCCGTTGTCGGGTGTCTAGCGGATCCCCGGCCTCTGGAGGCTGATGAGATTTTAGGCAGCGCGCGAGTGCCGCCTTCGGTATCCGTCGACTCAGTGGACTCGTTTGTGTCCCTTCGTCTTTTGCGACCTGTCTCACTGTCGCTGAGATGTCCTAAGGACATGGGTGTTGGCAAGCGTTCCAGCACCACTCTCAGACTCTTTTCGGAACCCGAGTACATCACCAGGGTGCGTCCGTCACTCGAATCCTTCTCCTTTCCTCGACTATCACTGCCGCTTCCATGTCCTATTTCCTTTTCGCCACCTTGGCTTAACTTTTCCCTTCCCTTTTCCCTGATTTTACCTTCTCGGCATTCCACGTCACTCTTTTCACTTCCACTCCTACTTCTACTCCTACTTCTACTTCTATTTCTCTCCCCTCCTTCATGTTCAAAACGGTAGTTGCCACCCACGTATACATGTGGCAGAGTGGTCCCATTGGGACCACTGTGGGATTCCCTGCCTGAGGCAGGACCCACCCGTGGAGTCTTTTCACTAGTCGTTCTTTGCATGGCATGAAAATCCTCATGGATACCACACACCGCGGGGGCAGCGTGTGGTTATGCCGGACTCCTACCGGCTAAAAACACCATGGTGCATTGCTCACGTCGCTCTGCGCCGAGAACACGGGTACGCCGTCGGCACTCTTCCGCGAACTCGGCAGCGACATGGCCTCATCAGGCCTCAGCTTTGGGGACGCCCATCTGCGTCCCTCCGCACCGCACTGCTGCACTACAGCACGGCGCCTTCTCCCTTACAAGGACTTAGCTGGGAACAGGCTCCCCCGAGCCTGCCCCAGCGACTCTATCAGGGAGGGTGGTCTCCCAGACCTGCTCTTCGGCGGCGGCGCCCTGGTCGTCGGCGGCGCATCGCGAGATCGGTCGTCGCCTCCCGATCCCGTTCGTCTGCCTCTTTCCGGGCAACCACTGTCTCACAATACGCGAGGGCAGCGCTCCACGACTCCTCACTGTCCACCATAGATTTGACCACGGCAGGCAGTGAGAGGTCGGAGCCAACAACTGCGCAGAGCTGAAGGCGCTCTGTCGCCCAGGCGGGGCACACTTCCAGCATATGTTGGGCCGTTTCCTCCGGACACCCGTCACAATGGAGGCACCTGGCGGTCGGCTCCCTCCCGGCAATGTAGTGCAGGTACCTCCCGAAACAACCATGCCCCGAGAGGACCTGCGACAGCCTGTATGTAAGTGTGCCGTGACGTCTGCCTATCCATTTGTGGAGAACTGGACGGATGGCCTCGATGGTCCGTCGGCCGGCGCTAGGGTGCTCCAGCCTGGACTCCCACATTTCTTCAGCTCTTCGTCGTAGCTGTTTTCTTGCCTCCCCGATCTCCTGGGGTGCCGGTGCGTGTCCTTGGGACCGTACCTCCTTGCGCCACGCGTGAAGCTGGGCAAGGATCCCGGCCTCTAGGTCCCAGGGCATGAAACCCGCCAAAACACAGGCCGCTTCCTCCGAGATTGTGCGGTATCCCCGGATGGCCCTGACCGCCAATGCCCTCTGCGGTTTGCGCAAAAGCGCGATGCTCCGGCGATTCAGGGCATCGGCCCAAACAGGAGCCCCGTAGAGAGCCATGGACCGCACAACTCCAGCATGAAGGCGCCTACAAGTGGCGCCTGGTCCACCGACATTTGGCAGCAACCGCCCGAGGGCGGCAGCTGTTCGAACCAGTCGTGGAGCCAACCTTTCGAAGTGGGCCCTGAATTCCCACTTGCTGTCCAAAGTGAGCCCCAGATACCTCATCTGGGACTCTACGACGATTTGGACTCCTCCAACGACGATGTGCAAGTTGGCAGGCGGCGCGTTTCGGGGCCCGTGAAAGCATAGCGCCTCCGACTTATTGAGCGCCACCTCCAGCCCCAGACGTCTTATTCTCGACACAACGTGGGCCGCTCCCGCCGTGGCGAGTATGGCGGCGTTGCGGAGAGTCTTGCTGCGCGCAGTTACAAGGGTGTCATCGGCGTAACATGTCACCTCAACACCCTGCAGATTGGCGCCGCGCAGCACCCAGTCATATCCGATATTCCACAAGAGTGGTCCTAGGACCGACCCCTGTGGAACACCGCATAGCACTTCTCTTGAATCTTGCGTCCCGTTTTGGCAGGGGAAGATCACGCTCCTGCCGGACAAGTACGACCCTATGACGCGGCACAGGTAGGAAGGCACCCCATGGAACCGGAGTGCCTCCCTGATGCAAGCCCAGGGGAGTGTGTTGAAAGCGTTGGCGATGTCAAGAGACACCGCCAGCACGACCTCACCCCGGGAGACCGCATCCTGTGCGAGGGTCCGAACTCTACCCACAGCGTCCACCGTGGATCTGCCCCTTCTGAAACCAAACTGGCAGTCCGCCAGGTTCGGCCCGACCTGCTCCAGATGCTCGATGATGCGCCCGGCCACCACTCTCTCGAAGAGCTTGGCCACATCGTCGAGTAGCACGATCGGGCGGTATCCGGAAGATGAGTCAATTGGGCGGCCCTCCTTCCGCAAGAGGACGAGTTTTCCTTCCTTCCATCTGTGGGGGATGACTCCTTGTTGCAAACAGGCGGAAAAGAGCGCCCGGAGTCGCTCCCCCAGATCTTCAAGCGCCAGAGCAAGGGCGCGTCCCGGTACGCCGTCAGGGCCGGGAGCAGTGTTTTTAGCTCGCAGCTTTCTGACCGCCGCATTGAGCTCCTCCTCAGACACTGACGGCGCTGCGAATGAGTCCGGCGACTGCACTGGAGGGTCGCGGGACATAACAGGTGGGGAGAAATCCCCGCGATGTGGGAACAGAGATGACACCACGTCCCGAAGCAGCTGGGGCGATAGGGTCTCTGTTACGGGGGGGGGCCCAGGAGCGGAGCTTGCTCAACACTAGCTTGTATGGTCGCCCCCATGGATCCGCGTCCAGAGTTCCCAGGAATTCACCCCAGGCAGCCTCTATCGCTCTCCCGATGGCCGTCTGCAATTCGGTTTTAATAGCTCTATAGGAATCATAGAGGAGCGCTTCCCTATCGAGGTCTCTGCGTCGTCTTCGCTTGCACCTGGTGTACTGGCGCCTGGCCACGACACAATCTCTGCGCAACTGCGCGATATCCGCCGACCACCAGTACACCTGGGGTTTCGGAGGCCGCTTCCAAGCCCGGAGCATTGACGAATCACACACCTGCTTCATTGTTTCCCGAAACCAGTCTGCCTCGTTTTCGACCTCCACCGGGCCTGGCGGCGCGGGTGACCAAGTTCTTACGATCACCGCTTCCCGAAGAACTTCACGGTCGAGGCTCCTGAGTTGCCACCTGTGACTGTTGTTGGACAGGGTCCGCTCGGGACCAACCGGGTTCGCAGGGAGGGAGGAGACGCTAAAACGTATGTAACGATGGTCTGAAAGCGTCTCCTCTACCTCCAACACTCCCCAGTCCTGGACACGGCGTGCCACGGCAGGGCTTGCGAACGAGACGTCCACGATGGAGCCGCCCTGCATCCGCACACACGTGTCTACCGAACCTCTATTCAAGACAACGAGCCCGGTCTCAAGCATCCAGCGCTCAACCATGGAGCCGCGCAGATCCGTCGCAGGGGATCCCCACGCCACAGACTTCGCGTTGAGGTCCCCTGCAACAACAACGGGATGAGGATGGCTCTGCCGCACGAGACCCGTGAGCCGAGCCAAGAAGTCCCCGAACTCACTTGCCGGACGATTAGGGGAGAAATACGCCGAAACAATGACCATGTCCCCAACCTGGGCCGCGACGTAACCTGGACCCTTCATTATATTGTGAAGTGGCGGGGAACCCGCGGCCGGCCTAGCAATTATACCTGCCACACCGTCATTATCTCCTGCCCATCCAGGAGACACCCGATAAGGCTCAGCCACAATGGCTACGCCAATCCTCCACTGCGCCAGACTCTGGAACATTAGGTCCTGAGCCCTGGCGCAGTGATTTAAATTTACCTGTAGGAATCGGAGAGGGGCCATTAATCTGTGACCATACTCTCCGATATCCCTCCGGTCACAGGAGCGGCTTTGGCCGCCTGATCTCTGGGTCCAGCTTTGTTGCCCGCTGCCCTTTTCCCTTTGCGCCCACTCCCGTTGGCTTTGCAGGCCCATCCACCGATCTTGTGACCGGCGGGCCTGTTAACGGCGGCGCACACCACACAATGCGGTGCTCCGGTGCATTCCGCCGATTTGTGGCTAGCCTTTCCGCACCGGAAACACAGGGTGCTGCGATCGTCAGCGACAGTGCACTGCTCCTTTGCGTGCCCCGCCTCCAGACATCTGAAGCAGCGTACTGGCTTCCTATCGAGCAGGCGGATGTGTGCCGACACCCACCCTACTAGTAAGCGGCCGCCATCCACGACTTTTTGCGCTGCCGTGACGGGGCAGTTGGCCACCACTGTCCCTATGCCCGCCCGATTCCTCCGGATTGTGCCGACTCTGACCGCATCGACTTGGCATTCGCCGATGCGAGCGATCGCTACAGCAACCTCCTCAGCCGTTACAGAGTCATCAAGTTCTGAGACCCGCAAGCCAGCAGACTTGACGGGCCTGGACACAGCGACGTTCTCCGGGTCAAGGATCGAGCGCAGCTTTTCAGCCAGCGCATCCGCCTTGCCTCCACTTGTGGTGCCGGGTATTTTCAGTACCCGCGCACCAGACGCAGCGACTCTGAACTGCACGCCGTCGATTCCCAGCTCAGGCAAATTAAGCTGCTGCTTAGCCTGCGACAGGATATCTGCGTAGGAAAGGCCCTTCTCTTGGGCATTCGGCTGGAGGCGCAGCACCACCGCAGTAGATCGCGGCGCGCTGAGGTTGGGCTTTCGGTCTGAGCCCCGAGGCTTCGTCGCCTTCTTACTTTTTTGACCAGCGGAGGCCACCCGCTTCGCGCCTTGACCTCGCTTTCGTCGACGACGGCTCACAACCGTCCACTCCTCCCCATCGGCTGCAGGGACCGGAGGAGCACTCGGCTGTGATCGTGTTTGGGGCGATTGCGTACTCGCCTTCGGAGGAGGGGGAGGTGGCTTCTTCGTCTTAGCCCGGCTCTTACTCTTCCTCTTTGTTGGAGGCTTTTGAGGGACAGATGTTGGTCCCTCTGGAATGTCCTTGGCGTGTGGTCTCTTGCTCTGTTGTTCTGAGACGCAGACCACCTCCGCAAATGTCGGCGACTCGAGAGGACCCTCAGGTGGCTCTGTGCGGGCCCGATCCGCGGCAAGTGGAGGACGCACGCGTTTTTCGGGCAGCAGCCTGTCCTTAATGCCCTCAAAGCGGGCATTAATCATAAAACCGACCCGATCCATGATAGTCCGGGCCAGTTCCTCAACCTCAAGGCCGGTGCGTCCTTCCGCGGGTGGGGGCACTCTGATCAGTGCCTGGGCACGCTGCAGGTCGGCTCGCAGTTCTGCCACCTCACCACGCAGCTCAGCCAGCTCCGTCTTTAGTCTCGCGTTCTCTGAAGCGACTTTGGTCGTCTCCGCGGAAACTGTGCTTCGACGCAGGATCTCGACAGCTTGTTTTATTGCCCGCACTTCAGTGTTTAACACCTTGCGGGTGGTGCCCTTGAGATTTGCCGACTTATGGGTCACCTCGGTGATCACTTCGGCCGTTTTCAGCAACCCGTCAAGGAGGACAGGCGCCGATGGCTCCCCTTCCAGCACGGTCTCCGCTGGGGCACTCAAGCCTTGTGCCTGACGAGTTAGGTGGATCTTCCGAACCTCCTCCGCAAGCTCACGTTCCGCCTGAAGCTGCACCTCCTGCCGCTCCAGGTCGAGAAGCTCCCGCTTTGCCTTCGCCAGGCCGACGTACTCTCCGGTGGTTGGGGGTCTTCCGCGCCCTCTAGAAACGTCTGACTTTTTCGACCCACCAGACACTGGCTCGTCGCTCCCGCTATGAGGTAGGGATCTGCAATCCTGGTCAGTGGGGAGCGGCGTGTCTACCCGCTTGAAGCGGCCACGCTCATCCCGCACTAGTGGAGGCACAGCACCACTCGACCGTAAGCGCCCCCGACTGCAGCGACCCGTCGACAACTTACGAGGAGTTGGCTGTTCCCCTTCTTCGTTCGACGTCGAATCCGACCCCGAACGTTTTCCTCCTCGGCGCTTTTCTGGTTTTTGGCGAGGCGTGCTCCAGAATTTGGAACGCCGCTTGCCAGCGCCGTCATCCGAGACACGGATATCGTGGAACTCAGGGCTACAGGCTCCTGAGGCACAACTCCGCATCTCTCCTTCATCCACGAGTGAGTCTCGAGAGGACGATGGACCCCTGCTCGAGTCACCCGACCGAAACAGGTCCTTTAGAACCACTTGCGGCGTTCGCCGCATCAACCGAGACCCCAAAGCTACAGAATCAGCAGAGCGAGAGTCCGCCGACACTGCAACAACATCCGAATCAATATGCATATCGGAGTCCTTAATCGCGCATTGGTCTTTGGGGACCGTAGTCCCCCCGGGTTTAACAAAATCCAAGTCGTTATGCTTATTCGAAGTCCGTGAAGATTTGCTGTGGTCAAGAGTAGGAATACTCAGGCGAATGCTGCCCCCCCCAGAATACGAGGGGCGGCCGGTAGCCTGACGCAACGCCGGGGTGCGCGAGACTACCGGGAGGGATTCTCCGGATTTACCGGTACCCTCCTGGGGTAATGATTCTTTACAATCCGCCATCATAAGTTTTGGGCTCATTTCCGGGTGAGCTCCCCCGCCTTCTCAGCGCTTACCGGTTAACCCTACGCCGCAGCACGCTAGACTACGGTTTCGGGGTGATTTTTTATAGAGGTTTCCTTCCTCGCAGCACATCACGTGTGATGTGCCCCCGGTCCCGGCCGTAGTGCAATGGCCGGGTTACGGTATGATTTGTGCCTCGCGGCTTTTCGACTGATTGCACCGGTTTTCCGGTGGGCGATGGTGTCGTCACGTACCTACGCCTACCCCGTGCGGTAACCTAACCTAACCTTTTTTTTTTTTTTTTTTTTTTTTTTTCCCGGGGAAATGCGTTACGCACACCACCGCCAAGATGTTAACGACTCCCAAAGGTGTAGAGGGGGGGGACCTCTGGGAGGGAGCGGTGGTAGTGTGGGACTCCCGGTCTAGAATGGACCGGTATACCCACTAAAACCCCGGGGACATTCCCGGCTTCGCCGTTAGGGAGGGGTTCTGGGAGACCGGCATAGCCTTTACGACCAGGACCCCTCTGGCGATTCCCGCAAGTTTGCAGGCCGCTCATGCCAGGAAGCGGTCATAGTGGGCGACCGCTTCCTCACCTCTTTTTAGGTGAGCATTTGTAGCGGACGCAGGCGCCCCCGCGCCTGCGCCCGCTGCTCACCGCCGCACAGGAGAGGCGACTCGCGCTCTCCTGCGTATCTGCCGTCTTCTGTGCGGAGGTGCGAAAGGGTCCTCCTCCCTCGCACGCTCCGCCGCCTCCTTCTGCTGCATTATCTCTTCGCAGAAGGAGGCGACCGCTACCCAAGCTTTTTCGCTCCCCAACATGGCTTTGACGACACCGGGGAGCGAGAGGTCGGGGCCGATTTCCGCAGCCATACTGCGGCGGAGCTCGGACCATGCAGAGCACACTTCAAAAGTGTGCTGTGCCGTGTCGTCTGGCGCGCCGCAGTGGCAGCACGTCGGACTCTCCTCCCGCCCGATGCGGTGCAGGTACGAGCCGAAGCAGCCATGGCCTGTCATTACCTGCACCAAGCGGAAGGAGAGGAAACCCCGCGGCCTCTCGAGCCAGTCCTTCAGGACAGGCCCGAGGGCATCCAGCGTGCGACGACCGAATGGGGCGGAGGCAAGGTCTTCCGTCCAGTGACGAAGGATGGCCTCCTTCGCCTCACGCCGCACTACCGCCTTCTCTTGCGGGGCCGGATGCTCTCCACGCGCCCGCTTCCCCGCCGTCCACTCGTACACTCTGGCGAGCACCCACGCCTCCAGCTCCCAAGGCGGTGTGCCGGCCAGAGCGCACGCAGCTGCGAAACCTACCGTGCGGTAGGCTCTTGCCACCCTTTTTGAAATGGCCCCTTGGGGCGCCCGAAGAGCGGTTGTGTTCTCCCTTCTCCGAAGGGAGTCCGCCCAGATGGGCGCCCCGTACAGAGCCATGCTCTTCAGGATGCCGGCATATAATCGCCGGCATCTAGCGCTGGGCCCCCCCAGGTTGGGCATCAGCCCAGAAAGGGCGTTTGCCGTCTTCAGCAGGCGCACGGACAGCCCGCTCAAATGCGGGCCGAAGTGCCACCTGCTGTCCAACAATAGGCCCAGATACTTCATCTGGGCCCCCACTTGTACCCGGACACCCGCCACGAAAATGTGGGCATCAGGAGGAGGGCGCTGCCGCGGGCCGTGGAAGTACACGGCTTCGGTCTTCTGCAACGCCACCGTCAGACCTAGCCTGCCGATCCTCTCGACCACTGTCGACGCACCGGTCGAGGCAAGGTCAGCCGCCGTTCTAAAACTGCCGCGGGCAGTGAGGAGGGTGTCATCTGCGTAGCATATGACACCCGTGCCACGAGGTAGCCTTCCCCGCAGGATCCAGTCGAACCCAATGTTCCACAGGAGGGGTCCCAAGACTGACCCCTGCGGAACACCGGACCCGACATTGAACCGCCGGAGTTGGCCCGCTTTGTCTACGAGGAGGACTATCCGGTCCTCCAAGTAGTTGGCCAAGAGGCCCCGCAAATACCGAGGCACTCCGTGAAAGCGGAGTGCCTCAAGAATGGTAGAATGGGGGAGAGAGTTGAAGGCATTGGCTATGTCGAGTGACACAGCCAACAGCCCCTCCCCTTCTGCCATCGCCTCTTGTACCTGGCTCTTGAGCCGGGTTAGGGCGTCCACTGTCGAACGCCCAGCCCGAAAACCGAACTGGGCGTCAGACAGGTTTGGACCCACGTCCCGCAGGTGGCGGTTTAGCCGGGCGGCGATTATGCCCTCGAACGTCTTACCGACCTCATCGAGCAGAACGATGGGTCGGTAAGCCGAGGGTGAGTCCACTGGCCGGCCTTCTTTGTGAAGGAGGCAAAGCTTGCCTTCCTTCCATGGTTTCGGGAACCTCTCAGCCGCTAGACACGCGCTGAAAAGTTCCCGAAACCGCTCCTCCATGTGAGTGGCGGTGATGGCCACCACCCTCGCCGGCACACCGTCCGGACCTGGTGCCGTTCTTTTGGCGCGGAGCTTGAACACCTCCACGCCAAGTTCGCCCGCCGTTACCGGAGCCGTCTCGTCCTCCTCCTCCATAGGAGCAGCTTCCCGCGGGGGTGCCATTAATGGGGGGGCAAAGCCCGCGTCCCTGCCCGGAAACAGTGCCCGGACCACCCCGTCCAGCACCGTTGGCTCCAGGGTCTCAGCGACCGGGGGGCCAAAGGGGCGCAACTTGTTGCGCGCCGCTTTGTAAGGCCTCCCGAACGGGTCGGCGTCGAGGCCCACCAACATCTCTGCCCCCGCCGAGTCTCTGGCTGCGCCAATGGCCGACTTCAGCGCAGACTTGGCCTCCACATACGCGTCGTAGAGGCGATCTTCTTCGGCCAGGTCTCGATGGCGCCTCCGGCGGCTCCTCGAGAACGCCCTCTTGGCGGCCATGCAGGCGGTCCGCAGCTCCGCTAGCTCCTGCGACCACCAGTATACGGTGCGTCGGGGGGGAGGACGGCAGGACCGAGGCATGCTGGAGTTGCACACCTCGGTCAGGGACACCTTCAGCTGGGCAGCCGCAGTGTCTACGTCGACCAGGACGGCCTCGGGCGAGAGCCAGTCTTGCAGGAACGCGGCCTCCTTCGCCGCCTCCAGGTCCAGGCGAGTGAGAGCCCATCGTGGAAATGGGGATTGGCGTAGCCTTGATCGGGCATTGCCCCTCTGGCTCTGGGTGGAGACGTCGAACCGCACGTAGCGGTGGTCCGACAACGTCTCCACCATTTCCACCCGCCAATTGCTGACACGCGCGGCTATCGCAGAGGTGGCAAATGTGAGGTCCACTATGGACCCACCCTGCCGCCGCACGCATGTCTGGACTCTCCCCCTGTTCAGCAGAGAGAGACCAGTCGACGCCGCCCACAGCTCCACTGCTCTCCCGCGCGCGTCGGAAACTGGGTTGCCCCAAGTAACCGACTTCGCGTTGAAGTCCCCCGACACACAGACCTGGCGTGGTGCTGCTCTCCCAACCACGGTGGTCAGGACACCGAGGAAATTCTCGAAGTCCCGAAGGGGGCGGTTGGGAGAGAAGTAAACACCTACAAGGGCCAGGTCTCCGACCGCGGCAGCCACGTATCCCGGTCCTCTCTCTAAGGGCGAGAGAGGAGGGGAGTCTGAGGAAGACCGCGTCGCTATCGCCACCAAGCCGTCCCTATCGCTCAGCCAATGACCAGGGACCGAGTACGGCTCGGCAACCACCGCTACGTCCACCAACCACTCAGCCATGGCCTGCACGAGCAGGTTCTGAGCCGCTGCACAGTGGTTGATATTGGTTTGGAGGAAGCGATGGATTGACCCCATCACTCGTCCATTGCTTCACCCTCTACTGGCGCGACCGACCCGGAGGCGGCGTTGGCAGCGGCGGCAGGGCGCTTTGGCGCCTGCGGCTTCCCCATCTTTTTTGGGGGGTTACACTTTTTCCTCCCCATAACATGGTTGGCTGGGCGGCCACTCGCGGCGCACACTGCGCAGTGCGGCTTGGCAGCTGTGCAGGATGCCACCATATGGCCCCGTATCCCGCAGCGGAGGCACGTGTCCACCCGATCCACCGTGGCCGGACACATGGCCCGGGTGTGCCCGATCCCGAAGCACTTGAAGCAGCGGAAAGGCACGCTGTCAAGTGTTCGGACCGCGGCCGAGCTGAACCCGACCAGTATCCGCCCCTTGGCTAGTACGGCTTTAGCCGCAACAACCGGGCATTGCAGGCGCACGGCGCCCAGACCACCGCGCCCGGCTCTAATGTCCCGACCCTGTACTGCCTCGACGGGACAGCCCCCTGCTGCCGAAATAGCTGCCACTACTTCCTCCTTGGTCACAGAGTCGTCCAAGTCGGTCACCTCCAAGGTTACCGACCTCGTCGGCCTGGCCACCTTCGCCACGTCCGCCACGGCCTCCCGCAGTTTTGTGGCAAAAAGGTCAGCGTTTTGCCCGCCCGTCACCCCTGGGAACTCGAATATTCGGGCTCCCGTTTGGGTCCGGCGGCAGGTGACCTTCATCCCCAGCTCTACGGGGTTGATGTGCGCTCGAGCCCGAGTCAACACGGACTCGTACGTCTCACCCCGCTCCTCAGCCTCTGGGGAGATGGTCACCGTGACCGCAGCAGACTTGGGAGGAACGAGTTTTCTCCCGCCGGCAGGGGTCCTCTTGGCCTTCTTTGCCATCGCCTTCGTTGAGACGCCGGCTTGGGACTTCTTGGCCTGGGGCTTCTTAGCCTTGGCCTTCTTGGCCTTGGGATTCTGGGCCTTGGCCTTCCCTCCCTTCCCCACCTCCGTCCATTCTTGGTCTTTGGGGGGTGTGGTCGCCCAGGAGGGTTCCGCTCCATCTCTTGGGACCTCAGTCCTAGCTTCTGCTGCACCCGCGCTAGTGTTGAGAGTCGGAGCCGGAGCCGGGGCCGGGGCCGACTTCTTCCCTACGCCCTTGCCCTTGGAGGGCTTTGGGGGGGGTTTTCGGAGTTGCGGCAGCCCACTTAAACCTGGGATCGATGACGGGCCCGCATTGGCTCCTGCTCTTCTATCCGCCGCGAGCGGTGGACGCAGGCGTGGCTCGGGCAGGAGCCGATCCTGAATGCCTGCGATGTAGGCTCTCACGAAGGCTCTCTCCTCCATAATCACCTTCCGGAGAATCTCCTCTAGGTTGGCTGGGGACGAGGGTCCTCGCGCCTCCGACGCCTGAGCAGGCGGGTTATTGGCTTCAGCCAGCTTCCCGCGCAGCTGGTTCACTTCAGCCTGCAGGCGATCCACCCTCCCCTGCAGTTGACGTGTCTCCTCATTCGCGCTGCGCTGCGCAAGCTCCTCTACGATGCCGTGCATGCTAATTGCACGGCACTTCAGGGCCTTTTGAAAGGTCCCTTTCAAATTGGAGGACTTGGAGGCGACCTCTACGATCTCTTCCTTGTCCTCCTGTGCCATCTGGAGCAGTTCCGCCACGGAGTGGTCCGCGTACAGCACGCAGGACGCTCCGTAGCCGGCCTTGGCACGGGTGGTGCGGGCCCGTTGCTCCTTGGCTGCCACCACCTCCTCGAGGTCCGATTGGGCTTCGTCACGCTTTGTACGCATGAGGGACTCTCTCAATTCGCGCTGAGCATCCTCAGTGCAAGACGAGATCTTTTTAGCCTTTGGCTTCTTTTTACCGCCGGTTGAGTCCGACGTCGACTCGGTCCTTTTTATAAAGGATCGCTTACGTACGATCCGCTCGGTCGATACCGAGGGCTCCGTGTCGGATTCCGACACCCCGCTATAAAAGCTGTAATAGCTGCCAGCCACAGATGGTGCGCGGCTGGATTCCTGCTCATCCTGGTGTTGGCCCTGAGAAGGGCCTTTGGGTTGGCCCTGAGAAGGGCCTTGGAGTTGGCCCTGAGAAGGGCCTTGGGGTTGGCCCTGAGAAGGGCCTTGGGGTTGGCCCTGAGAAGGGCCTTGGGGTTGGCCCTGAGAAGGGCCTTGGGGTTGGCCCTGAGAAGGGCCTTTTGGTTGGCCCTGAGAAGGGCCTTTGGGTTGGCCCTGAGAAGGGCCTTTTGGTAGGAAGCGTCCGAAGACGTCCCGCGGATGCGACTGCGACATGTCGCCCGACAAAAGCGCAAATAACAAATCTCGAAAATTCACGCAAGCTCAGTGTCTCTTAGCCGCTGCCCTGCCACTCCGTTACGGTGGTCAGGGACAACGTTGCCCGGGGCGTAGTACGTGGAACTGGACACTGAGGGGCACGCCCCAACCTTTTTTTTTTTTTTTTTTTTTTTTTTTTTCCCGGGGAAATGCGTTACGCACACCACCGCCAAGATGTTAACGGCTCCCAAAGGTGTAGAGGGGGGGGACCTCTGGGAGGGAGCGGTGGTAGTGTGGGACTCCCGGTCTAGAATGGACCGGTATACCCACTAAAACCCCGGGGACATTCCCGGCTTCGCCGTTAGGGAAGGGTTCTGGGAGACCGGCATAGCCTTTACGACCAGGACCCCTCCGGCGATTCCCGCAAGTTTGCAGGCCGCTCATGCCAGGAAGCGGTCATAGTGAGCGACCGCTTCCTCAACTCTCTTTAGGTGAGCATTCGTAGCGGACGCAGGCGCCCCCGCGCCTGCGCCCGCTGCTCACCGCCGCACAGGAGAGGCGACTCGCGCTCTCCTGCGTATCCGCCGTCTTCTGTGCGGAGGTGCGAAAGGGTCCTCCTCCCTCGCACGCTCCGCCGTCTCCTTCTGCTGCATTATCTCTTCGCAGAAGGAGGCGACCGCTACCCAAGCTTTTTCGCTCCCCAACATGCCTTTGACGACACCGGGGAGCGAGAGGTCGGGGCCGATTTCCGCAGCCATACTGCGGCGGAGCTCGGACCATGCAGAGCACACTTCAAGAGTGTGCTGTGCCGTGTCGTCTGGCGCGCCGCAGTGGCGGCACGTCGGACTCTCCTCCCGCCCGATTCGGTGCAGGTACGAGCCGAAGCAACCATGGCCTGTCATTACCTGCACCAAGCGGAAGGAGAGGAAACCTCGCGGCCTCTCGAGCCAGTCCTTCAGGACAGGCCCGAGGGCATCCAGTGTGCGACGACCGAATGGGGCGGAGGCAAGGTCTTCCGTCCAGTGACGAATGATGGCCTCCTTCGCCTCACGCCGCACTACCGCCTTCTCTTGCGGGGCCGGATGCTCTCCACGCGCCCGCTTCCCCGCCGTCCACTCGTACACTCTGGCGAGCACCCACGCCTCCAGCTCCCAAGGCGGTGTGCCGGCCAGAGCGCACGCCGCTGCGAAACCTACCGTGCGGTAGGCTCTTGCCACCCTTTTTGAAATGGCCCCTTGGGGCGCCCGAAGAGCGGTTGTGTTCTCCCTTCTCCGAAGGGAGTCCGCCCAGATGGGCGCCCCGTACAGAGCCATGCTCTTCAGGATGCCGGCATATAATCGCCGGCATCTAGCGCTGGGCCCCCCCAGGTTGGGCATCAGCCCAGAAAGGGCGTTTGCCGTCTTCAGCAGGCGCACGGACAGCCCGCTCAAATGCGGGCCGAAGTGCCACCTGCTGTCCAACAATAGGCCCAGATACTTCATCTGGGCCCCCACTTGTACCCGGACACCCGCCACGAAAATGTGGGCATCAGGAGGAGGGCGCTGCCGCGGGCCGTGGAAATACACGGCTTCGGTCTTCTGCAGCGCCACCGTCAGACCTAGCCTGCCAATCCTCTCGACCACTGTCGACGCACCGGCCGAGGCAAGGTCAGCCGCCGTCCTAAAACTGCCGCGGGCAGTGAGGAGGGTGTCATCTGCGTAGCATATGACACCCGTGCCACGAGGTAGCCTTCCCCGCAGGATCCAGTCGAACCCAATGTTCCACAGGAGGGGTCCCAAGACTGACCCCTGCGGAACACCGGACCCGACATTGAACCGCCGGAGTTGGCCCGCTTTGTCTACGAGGAGGACTATCCGGTCCTCCAAGTAGTTGGCCAAGAGGCCCCGCAAATACCGAGGCACTCCGTGAAAGCGGAGTGCCTCAAGAATGGTAGAATGGGGGAGAGAGTTGAAGGCATTGGCTATGTCGAGTGACACAGCCAACAGCCCCTCCCCTTCTGCCATCGCTTCTTGTACCTGGCTCTTGAGCCGGGTTAGGGCGTCCACTGTCGAACGCCCAGCCCGAAAACCGAACTGGGCGTCAGACAGATTTGGACCCACGTCCCGCAGGTGGCGGTTTAGCCGGGCGGCGATTATGCCCTCGAACGTCTTACCGACCTCATCGAGCAGAACGATGGGTCGGTAAGCCGAGGGTGAGTCCGCTGGCCGGCCTTCTTTGTGAAGGAGGCAAAGCTTGCCTTCCTTCCATGGTTTCGGGAACCTCTCAGCCGCTAGACACGCGCTGAAAAGTTCCCGAAACCGCTCCTCCATGTGAGTGGCGGTGATGGCCACCACCCTCGCCGGCACACCGTCCGGACCTGGTGCCGTTCTTTTGGCGCGGAGCTTGAACACCTCCACGCCAAGTTCGCCCGCCGTTACCGGAGCCGTCTCGTCCTCCTCCTCCATAACCTAACCTAACCTAACCTTTTTTTTTTTTTTTTTTTTTTTTTTTTTTTTTTTTTCGTCTGGAAGCTTTTATTGCTACACGGTCCCCCTAGGGGAAGGAGGAGGCCGGTTATGTGGGACTCCCGGCAGCATAGAGGATGCTGCCATTTTTAAGGCTACCCACTAAACCAGACGGTCACCATCTCACCGTCGTAGTGGAGCGCCACGGGAATCGCTTTCGCATACATCCGCGTTGCTCCGACGGCTAGCCGCGTGTGCAGCCACCTACTCGCGGGGGTCACGCCCGGGACCCAAGCATGCCCCACTCCCTCCCGTGGCCGGCTTGTTATAACGTGAAGGGCTCCCCTGCCCCCCACCCAAGCCGACCGAGCCAGACCACTTCCCTCTTCACCGAGCCGACACTTAAGCAGAAACTCAGAATCAGGGAGTACCGGTCCGACTCCACTACTCAGGCCTGGACCCCTAAAAGGAGCCCGAACCCGAGGCCGCCGCCATCGGCGGCGAACTACCCGTGACCTACCTAGATTAAGGCGGCAGGCGGCGATCCTGAGCGACACGCCTGCGCCCCACTCTTCTACGGCGCATCGGAAGAGCGGCTCCGTCCTCCTCTCTGAGCCGCTCCGCCGCTTCCTTCTGCGACATCACGACCTCGCAGAAAGAGCGCACTGCACTCCAACCCTCCTCGCTCGATACCATAGCCTTGACCACAGTCGGGAGCGAGAGGTCCGTCCCGATGATCGCCACGAGTGTAGCACGTGGCTCCGCCCAATGCGGGCATACTGCCAACGTGTGCTGTGCTGTGTCCTCAGCACAGCCGCACTCGTGACATTCCATCGTAGGCTCACGACCAGCCACCTTGAACAGATACCTCCCGAAGCATCCGTGCCCCGACAGAATCTGCGTCAGGTGAAAGGTCATCACCCCATGCTTTCGAGTGACCCAATCGCTAAGGATGGGGCCAATCGCCAAAGCAGTAGAAATGCCAGCGCTAGGCACCATGAGCCTCTCTTGCCAAATAGCGAGAAGCTCCTCCTGCGCCCTGCGCTTCCACATCGACTCTCCGTCCTCTCCTGCCGGAGGATGTTCCCCCCAGAAACGGGCATCCCTCCTCCGTCGGTACGCAACCGCCAGCGTCGCCGCGTCCAGGTCCCATGGTGGGGTCCCGGCCAGAGCACATGCTGCCTCACACGAGATGGTACGATAACCTCTGACAGTCCTAATAGCCATAACCCTTTGCGCTCTGCACAAGAGGGCTCGATTGCGAGCGTTTAGAGCATACGCCCATATCGGTGACCCATAAAGGGCCATAGACCGTATCACCCCGGTATATAAACGTCGGCAGCCTACGCTCGGCCCCCCTACATTTGGAAGAATACGACAGAGCGCTCCGGCCGCCTTCACGAGCTTCGGCGAGAGACGCCGAAAATGCTCCTCAAAGTTCCATCGACTATCGAGAACGAGTCCAAGGTATTCCATGGAACGCCCGATAGCGATAGAAACTCCGCCGACCAAGAGACTGGAACCGGTCGGAGGTGCCTTCCGCGGTCCGTGAAAACACACAGCTACGGATTTGTGCAGGGCAACCTCCAACCCCAGCCTCCTGATCCTACCCACGACATGTGCAACTCCTGCGGTTGCTAGGACTCTCGCATCGCGAAAAGTGTCGCCGCGTGCAGTAACGAGGGTGTCGTCGGCGTAACAAGTTACGTCGACACCCTGTAGATTGGCACCGCGCAACACCCAGTCGTAGCCGATGTTCCAAAGAAGAGGTCCGAGAACCGACCCCTGTGGAACACCACACGACACCTCCCTCTTTCGCAATCCATCGCAAGCCGGATAACAGACGGCGCGATCGCAGAGGTAATCCTCTACGACTCGCCGCAAGTACCCAGGCACTGTGTGGAACTTTAGCGCCTCCAAAATGGTACCCCAAGGAAGGGTGTTAAATGCATTGGCGATATCTAGAGATACCGCCAATACCACCCCCCCCTGAGATACCGAGGCCTCCGCTATGGCCCTCACCCGATCGACGGCATCAAGAGTGGATCTGCCTCTGCGGAAGCCAAATTGATGGTCACTGAGGTCTCGACCTGACTCCTCCAAGTGCTCGACGAGGCGATCGAAAAGAACTCTCTCAAAGAGTTTGGCCACCTCGTCGAGAAGTACTATAGGCCGATAAGCTGACGGTTCAGCCACCGGCCGTCCATTCTTGCGTAACAAAACCAGTTTACCACCCTTCCACGTCCGTGGAAACCGGCCTTGCCGCAAGCAAGCGCTAAAAAGACGCAGCAGTAACGGCTCTAAAGGCCCCAGTGCCAAAACCCAAGCGCGACCGGGGATGCCGTCGGGTCCCGGCGCAGTGTTTTTCGCTCGAAGCCGAATCACTGCAGCCCCCAACTCAGCGCCGGAGACCTCCTGCGCATCTGCGTCCCAACGCTCTTCTTCGTCCGCCTCCATCATCGGCGCCATGGTAGGTACCGGATGGTCTGTACCTGGTGGAAATAAAGCCGAGACTATGGTCTCCAACAAATCAGACTGAAGGCTCTTGGTCAGCGGGGGGGCCCACGGTCGAAGCTTGCGCCTCACCAACTTGTACGGCCTTCCCCACGGATCCCTATCGAGAGACTCCAGCATCTCCGCCTCGGAGAGGTCTTTCGCTTTCGCAATCGCCGCTACGAGCACTAGCACTGCCTCACGATACTGAGTATAGTGCTGGTCCTCAAGCTCTGCGTTACGTCGTCTCCGTCTGCGGCATCTAGTGTACTGGCGTCTGTAAGCCACACAGGACACACGGAGCCGCGACAGCTCCTCAGACCACCAATAAACACCGCGCTTCGGAGCGACGCAACGTACGCGAGGCATCGCCGTGTCGCAAATATGCGACATGGCTACGCCCAATCGCGCAGACTCGTCGTCCACGTTGACATCATCCTCTGTCGCCCCTACCCAAGCCTGGACCAAGGCAGCCTCAACCAAGACTTCCTTGTCAAGGCGTTTTAAAGCCCATCGTGGGCCCTCCTCCCTGGAAAGTCGGCTGGAACCACTCGGCGTAACAGGTTGTGTGGAGACATCGAACCTCACGTAGCGATGGTCCGACAACGTCTCCACACCCTCCATTACCCGCCAGTTCAAAATACGCTGCGCCAGGATGGCATCGGCGAACGTGACGTCCACGATTGAACCACCCCGCCGACGCACGCATGTATTTACCGACCCCCGATTCAGCAAGACCAGACCCGTAGCGACTACCCAATCTTCGAGAGTCAATCCACGCGCGTCCGTGGCCGGGCAACCCCAAGTCGTGGACTTGGCATTGAGGTCCCCGAGAATTAGGACCCGACCGGGGCTACTTCTTCCAGCGAGAGCACCGATTTCGACCAGAAACTGTTCAAAATCGGCAAGACTTCGATTCGGAGAGAAGTATACCCCTATCAATGTGATATCTCCGACAAGTGCCAAGACGTAGCCTCGACCCTTCGTCACACCTCCAAAAACCGGGGATCCGGTCGCTATCCGGGTTCCGATGGCCACCACACCGTCCCTGTCACCAGCCCAGTCGTCCCCCGAAGGAACAAAATAGGGCTCAGCGACCACAACGACATTTATCGACCATTCCGCCATGCTCTGGAACAAGAGGTCCTGAGCTCTGGCGCAGTGATTGATATTCGCCTGTAGGATCCTTATCTCCATATCCTAGTCGATGACCATAATATCCTCTGCGGGCCTGAAAGTTTGGGTAGACGACCCAGAAACTTTACCAGCCTTTGCCTTTTTCTTCATTTTCTTGGGCACTGAGACACACTCCTTTGCCCCCATCGGATGCTTCGCCGATTTGCCACCCGCTGCGCATATATTGCAATGCGGTACGGCATAGCACTCCTTGGCCTTGTGCCCCGGCTTGCTACATCGGTAGCAAAGGTCGCTGCGATCGACCTCTCCTGTGCATCTGGCCTTTACGTGACCGAGTTCCAGGCACTTAAAGCATCTCAGTGGCCGATCGTCTAGAACCCGTACCTGAGCCGAAACCCAGCCAACGAGGAACTTGCCACCCCCAGACACCTTCCTGGCCGCTGCAACCGGGCATCTAACCCATACAGTGCCAAGGCCGCCGGTGCCTTCAGTGACGGGCCCGCACCGGACTTCCTCGATCGAGCACTGCCCCATCTTAGCGACGGCCGCAGCAACATCGCAGCTGGCCACAGCGTCATCCAGGCCCGAAATGCGCATTTCTGCGCATTTTGTTGGCCTTGACACCCGAACCTGCTCTTCCGACAGGGTCTCCCTCAACTTTTTAGCGAGAGAGTCCGCCTTTTCGCCACTTTTTGCTCCAGGCAGTTCCAAAATGCGGCCACCCGTCACAGCCTTTCTGAACCTTAGGTCTTTGATACCCAAATCACCAAGGTTCACCTTCTGCTTCGCCTCCGCTAAGACCTGGGCATAGGTAACGCCATTGGCCTCAGCTTCGGGATGCAGAGTTAAAACGACCGCTGTCGAACGCTGAGCCCGAAGTTTTTTCGGAGCACGTCGTGGCTGCGATTGCGGTTGCAACTGTGGCGTGGCTACCTTTGCAGCTTCTTTCGTCCGTCTCTTGTCCTTTGGCTTCGTTGCCGTCGGCTTTGTCGCCTTCGGTTTTGCAGCCGTTGGATTCAACGCCGTCGGATTCGTCGCCCTCGTTTTGTCCTGGACCTCCGTAGTCTTCTTACCCGAGGATGTAGAAGCCTTAGAGGACACAGGACGCGCCTTTTGTGCCGGTCTACTGGGGCCCGACAAGGGTGTGGGCGCGGTCTCAATAGACGATGAGGCACGCTCCGCTTCCCTCTTCTTGTCGGCCGCCAGTGGGGGCCGAAGTCTCGTCTCTGGCAAGAGCCGATCCTCAATGGATCTAAACCGAGCGGTCACCATAGTCCCGACCTGGGACATGACCACCCCACAAACCTCCTCCAACGAGGGAGTTTGAGGCTGCAGTGTAGTGGACGCAGCCTCCGACAATACTGGGGAAGAAGGCGCCGGACAACCCTGCTTCCGTGCCCTCTCTATATCTTCTCGTAATGAGGACACCTCCTTGCAGAGACTGTCCACATCGGCCTGAAGGCGAGCATTGTTCGTCTGGAGTAGACGAGTCTCCTCCGTGAGCGTTCGTGAACCTAGAACTTCCATGGCATTGGCTAAAGAAGCCACTGCCTCCTTCAGTTCACGGACTATGTTCCCCTTCAAGTTTTTGGACTTAGTGGCGATTTTTGCGATAATCGCCAAGTCCTCCACCACCTGCTGCTTTGTCAGGGCGTCGGATCTGTTACTAGGTCCGACTCCCGACTCATTCCTCTCTTTTGCAGCTGATGCTAGATCAGCAGCACGCTTTTCCCGCCTCCTGCGAGTCTCAGCGACAGTCCTCTCTAGGTCTTCCTCAGCCTTTAGTAGAAAATCTTCCCGCTTTGCAGCGAGAAGAACTTTCTTGGCTTCAGCCAACCCCTCTTCGTGGCTTGTGGTCGCAAGCCGTCCGTGGTTTCTGGTCAGAGGCCGTGCCGTTTCCTCATCGGACAATGCCAATTCGGAATCCGGGTGTCGCCTCTTGCGCCAGAGCTTTTTGCTTGAGTCAGCACTATGCGACCGACCCTCAGAGCAACAGTCCGAGTCCATCGCCTCGTCCTGCCTCCCTACACTCACCTCTTTCCTGGCGACACTCCTTGTCACCACTCCCTCTTTCCTCTCCTCCCCTGTAACATCTTGTGATTTTTTGTTTTTCAATTTCTCCATAGAAATCCCACGAGTACGGTAGGAAATAAAAAGTCCACCCCGGCAGAGCCTCCTTGCCCGGGTAACCCTAATACGCCTAGGAGGGCGGGTGGTATCCCAGGGTTGAGCGCTAACGACTGATGAACTCCCCAGCCGCTCTAACGAGCACCCCGACGTCACGTCGAGAATTGAGGATTTTTTAAAGAGGTTAACTCCTCGCGACCCGGCCAATAAAGGCAAGATCCTCGCTCTCATGCAAGCTGCTAGACATGTCAACAACACCTGCACGAGTTTGCGACTCGACGGTGGCAAAATGCCAGTCCGGTTGCACAGTAAAGTACTCACCGAACCCGCCGACCGACCAGCAAAAGGGGGCCGCCACGACCGCTGATCCGGTCTTACCCACGACCATTCGCCACTGGCATCGGGTCCGGGCCAACCACCATAACTAGCTACAGTAATTAACTACATGGAACCATTTATCACCAAACACTATGAAACTCACAGTACTCAGCTCCCGGCATAGGTTCCCGACCAATTAAAAAGTACTAAAAACCGTAAACTAATTTCTTTCCACGACTACCCAGAACCATTCACCAACGACACGTTGAAGAACACCACACAGGCAACCGGCATCGGGTTCGAGTAGCCGTCAGCGAGATCCATCCCCTACTGCACAGGCCCTCCGAAAAGGGCACGAGCAAGGGGCTTATACGGATTCTCTCTGAGCCAAACTAAGAATTCTTCTGCACAGTCAGCTCTGCCAAAAAGCAGGAGGACTGGACCTCGCACACCTAGCATCCCTGGAACCGAGCATAAAATACCCACTAGGGATGCCGGGCACCTCCACCAACAAGGAGCTCCAAATAGAGCCTCAAAGACTGGCAACAAACCCCCCAAACGCATACCACAGTATCTCTCGCCATGTATCTCTGCGAATACAGAGACGACAGGGAGCGATTCAGTAGCAGCGGCCCTACCCGAGGGGGACCAGACTCAGCCAGCCTCTACTGAAAGAGGCGCTAGTCTGGTCCCCAGCTGCGCCGAGCATTAGCCAACGGCTAACGCGAACCCGAAGGAACTCATTAACCGTTGCCCAGGGAGCACCGGCCCGTACCACTTCCCATGCCGCCGGACGTATCCGACAGCATCGATAGCGGACGGGCACACGAGGAGGTTCTCGACGCGTAGCCCCCCAACCTAACCTAACCTTTTTTTTTTTTTTTTTTTTTTTTTTGTTCAAGTCAGGGGAAATGCCTTTACGCACTGACCGGGCCGCCGCCCGAGTGTGGGACTCGTCTCGCCGAAACGCCCCTCCTAACTCCATGGACGCCCGGAATACCCACTAAAACCCCTGCGAAGTCCGCCTCCTACTGTGCCTGTGGTGGCGTGGGGTGGGAACGCGTTTGCAGTCTTCCACCCCTCCGCCAGCACCGGCCGACGCGCTTGCGAGTCGCGCCGGCCTCCATCGGGGACCGAGGTGCACCAATGCCGGTGCCTCCCGGTGACGGCTTAGGAAAGCGCGTGGTATCACACGTGGTACCACGCGCACCTCCTCTGAGGCCTTTGGGGCTTATAGCCCCGGCCCCATTCACGGGGGGCGAAGCAGGGCCCGGTAGGCCCTCCTCCGCGTTCCCGTGCGTCGTCGACGAAGCGGGTGGGGGTCACCACTTGCCTCCCTCGCCCGCTCCGCCGCCTCCTTCTGCGACATCACGTCCTCGCAGAAAGAGGTGACCGCCGTCCATAACCTTTCGCTTGAGGACATCGCACTGATGATGCTCTCAAGCGACAGGTCAGCCCCTATGGCATCGCGAAGGGCACCGCGCTGTTCCACCCAGGCCGAACAGTCGACCAGGGTGTGCTGCGCGGTGTCCTCGCTTGCCGCACAGTGGTGACACTGGGTCGTCGGTTCTCTCCGGGCTATTTGACTCAGATACTTTCCGAAGCAACCGTGCCCGGAAAGAATCTGAGTCAGCCGGAATGTGAGAACTCCGTGCCGCCTGTCTAGCCAGTTGCGCAGAACCGGCCGGACAGCCTCAACGGTCGAGCGGCCGGCCGTAGGATCGGCCAGCCGCTCTGTCCACCTCCGGACCACGGACCGTCGAGCGTGGGACTTCATAGATTCCGTCACCGTCGGCGATTCGCCGCGAGACCGCAGCGCCTGACGTCGCTTGTGGAGCTTCGCCAGGGCCACGGCCTCCAAATCCCAAGGCGGCGAGCATGCCAATACGCACGCTGCCTCCGCGGATATAGTGCGGTAACCCCTAATGGCCCTGATCGCTATCACCCTCTGCGGTTTTCGCAGGAGGGCGACGGCTTCGCGCCGGAGTTCCGGGGCCCAAACTGGGGCCCCGTACAGGGCCATCGAGCGCACTACACCCATGTAGAGCCGACGGCAGGCCACGCTTGGTCCCCCGAGATTCGGCAGCAGACGTCCGAGGGCGCCGGCAGCGCCTAACAGTCGGGGGGCCAAGCGACGGAAATGTTCTATGAAGTTCCACCGGCTGTCGAGGGTAAGCCCGAGATATTTCATATCGGCCTTAACCTCGATCCGGACACCGCTAATTACGACGTGAGCTCCAGGAGGAGGCGAAGTCCTAGGCCCGTGAAAACACAGGGCTTCGGACTTGTCGAGCGCCACCTGGAGGCCCAGATCGCGTATGCGGCGGACGACCATTGCCACACCGGCCGTAGCCAGGCGGGCGGACTTTCGGTAGCTCGTCCCCCGTGCGGTCACCAGGGTGTCATCCGCGTAACACGTCACCCTGAGACCGCGGGGGAGGGTGCCCCGCAACACCCAATCGTATCCGATGTTCCACAGGAGAGGTCCGAGGACAGACCCCTGTGGAACACCGCATGTCATCTCCCTCCTCTCGATGCCGTACCGCCCTTGGTACAAGACGTACCTCTGACTCAGGTAGTTACCGATCAGGCGACGGAGGTAGAGAGGCACTTGGTGGTAGATAAGTGCCTCTTTGACGCAACTCCACGGCATGGTGTTGAACGCGTTGGCGATGTCGAGCGACACCGCCATCAACACCCCGCCGCGGCCGGTCACCTCTTCCGATTCGGCCTTGACTCGACTGATCGCGTCGATCGTCGAGCGGCCGGCTCGAAACCCAAACTGGCAGTCGGCCAGATCGGGACCAACGTGAGTCAGGTGCTCGATGATGCGGGCAGCTATGATTTTTTCAAAGAGCTTGCCGGCTTCATCGAGCAGCACGATGGGGCGGTAGGCAGAGGGTGACTCTGCGGGGCGCCCGTCCTTCCTGAGTAGGACCAAGCTACCGGTTTTCCACACCTCGGGAAATCGCCCCGACTCCAGGCACGCTTCAAAAAGCCCCCGGAGCCGGTCCCCTAGAACGTTGAGAGCCAAGACTAGAACACGACCGTGGATACCGTCCGGTCCGGGCGCGGTGTTTTTTGCCCGGAGCCTACCCACAGCCGCGTCGAACTCACAATCTGTGAGCTTAGGCACGCCGCTAACCTCCTCCTCCATAGCGCGACCAGACTCGGTCGATCGCGCCATTTCGGGGGGGATGTGATCCGCCCGGTGTGGAAATAGGGCGGACACTATATCTCTCAGGAGTTGCTGGTCGAGAATCTGGGTCAACGGCGGCGTCCAGGGGCGTAATTTGCCCCGGACGGACTTGTATGGACGTCCCCACGGATCGCGATCCAGAGTCTCGAGCTGCTCCTCCCGTGCCTGGTTCTTGGGTCTGCTGATAGCGAGCTGCAGGGACTTCTTCTTCTCTCTGAAGATCCCGTACAGCTCGTGCTCCGTCGTCTCGTCACGATACCGCCTCATGCGGTGTCGCCTTCTGCGGTATCGCCTTCTGCGATAACGGGTGTACTGGCGTCTGGCCACCACGCATTCGACACGCAGCGTGGCGATTTCGCCAGACCACCAGTACACCTGTCGACGAGCGGTTGGCGGATTGGCTCTGGGCATTGACGCGTCGGAAGCCGCAGTCAAAGACCGACGGAGCCACTCCGCTTCCTCATCCACCCGCACAGGCCCGGCCGGCTGAGAACACCAGGCCTGGACGACGAGAGCTTCCAGCAAGGCGTCTCGATCGAGACGCCCCAACGTCCACCTGGGAAGTTGTGGAAGCCTACTTCTGGGACTCGTGACGGGGGCGATCAAGGAAGCGGAGACGTCGAACCGGATGTATCGGTGATCCGACAACGTCTCCACATCCTCGATCACCCTCCAGTCGCAGACACGGTGTGCGACAGCCGGGCTGGCGAACGTCAAGTCGACGATCGACCCGCCCCTCTGCCGCACACAAGTGTACGCCGACCCCCTATTTTGGATCAGGAGGCCGATCCCCGCTGCCCAATCCTCCAACTCGGAACCTCGCGGGTCAGTCCTGGGTGACCCCCACGCCGATGATTTGGCGTTAAAGTCACCCATGACGACCACTGGGCGCGGATGAGCCCTTCGAATCTGGGTCTCAACCTCGCTCAGGAATTGCTCGAATTCGGCGAGACTGCGGTTGGGAGAGAAGTAGACTCCCACAACTGCGATCTCCCGCCATGCAACAACAATGAAGCCCCGGCCACGAGCGATCACCGAGGAGACCGGGGTTACAGCCGACGTGATGATCGCCACCAAGCCAGAAATGTCTCCTACCCATGTTTCGCGGGTAGGGACAAAATATGGCTCGGCAGCGACCGCAAGATCTATTTGCCACTGCGCCAAGGACTGCAAGAGCAAGTCTTGAGCCCCGGCGCAGTGGTTTAAGTTTGTCTGCAGGAAGCGATGGTTGTGTCCCGCTAGGGCCATTACGTTACAACCATCGCCTCCGAATCTGCTCTCCCGGCCGGAACCCGGGGAGCAGGATTTACCGCCTTGCCCTTTCTGGGCTTGGCTGGGGTTCCTTTACAGGATGGTGCCCCAGCCCTATGATTTGCCGGCCGGCCCGCCACCTCGCACAATGAGCAGTGCGGAGCAGCGGAGCAGCCGGAGGCCTTGTGTCCCTTTTGACCGCAGCGGTAACACTCATCGCTGCGGTCAATCTGGGACTGACAGAGAGCACGGGTGTGGCCCACTTCAAGGCAGCGGAAACAACGCATACGCCTGGGGGGCAACACCCGTACTTCTGGTGACACCCAACCGACAAGAAGTCGATTGGCCGAAACTTTTTTAGCCGCTGCCACGGGGCAGCGTACGAAAATCGTACCGCTGCCCGAGGGAGCAAAGCGAACTGGCCCTGTCTTAATCGACTCGACGGGACAGCCCCCGGCCCTAGCCACAGCTGCCACTACTTCCGACTCGCTGACGGAGTCGTGCAGCCCGACAATGCGCAAATCGGCGCTTTTCACGGGCCGGGCGATATAGACGTCCTCCGCCAGCGCTTCCCGTAGCTTCGCCGCCAGCTCGTCCGCCTTCTGCGAGCTTGCGACGCCGGGCACCTCTAAAATACGCGCCCCAGAAGCTCCCTTCCTCATCTTCAGGGAGGAGATCCCCAACTCAGCGAGAGAAACTTTCTCCTTCGCCTGAGTGAGGACAGAGGCATATGTTGCCCCTTTTTCAACAGCGCCAGGCTGCAGCGTCAGGACGACGGCTGCAGATCTGGGCGGGCGCAATTTAGGTGCCCCTTTCTTCGTTTTCTTTTCTTTAGAAGAAGGTTCCTGCACCCTCCGGTTTGGTTTACCAGACGACGCAGGAGCCTTCCTCTTTTCCTTCTTCCTCCTTCCTCCCTTTTTACTACGCTCCACCCGAGTCCATCCTTCGTCATCTCGGGACGTCGGAGCAGGCGGAGCAGTAGCGGAGGAAGAGCTAGTGGCAGCTGGTTCCGGCCGGGTTAAAGGCAGGAGAGGAGGCACTGCCAGACTAGCAGTGGGCTGAGCACTATGACCCTTGCCTTTGCCTTTAGAGGACTTGGGCTTTGGGGGTCCAGTGACGGCAGCCACCAGTGCCTTTTCAGGCACCTCCTCCCTTCTCTTATCTGACCTTAAGGTAGGCCTGATTCTCGGCTCCGGCGGAAGGAGACCCTCGAATCGGGACATCCTGGCATCTACAATGTTGCCCGCCATTGTTGCCAGGCGTCCCATCATGGCCTCCTCCCTTTCGGCCAAAGATGCCGTGATTGCAGGCTCTGGAGTCGGTGTGGCCAGGCGAGCGGTGATGCGGGCGATTTCCGCCTGCATCTCCGCCATTCTGCCCTCTTGCCTGGCGATTGTAGCGCGCAGGAGTCGCACCTCTTCCGACTCCGTACGGCTATACAGGGCCAGCACCGCCTCCTCGATGGCACCGGCAGCCTTATTGAGGGCTCCCACCATGGTCCCCTTAAGGTTGCCGGATTTTTTTGCTACGTCCCGAACGAGTTCTACGCCGACACGAGCATACTCCGCCAGTTGATCCACCGACTTCGGTAAACCAATGTCGGTGTTCAGGGATCTGGCCAGAGACAGTACTTGCTCCTCTGCCATTGGATCCACCTCAACCCTCTTCGTTTTAAGAAAAGCCTTTTGGGCCTTTTCCATCCCTCCAGAATCTCCTGTAGTAGAGAGGGGCCTACCTCTGCCCCTCTTTGCCGACGCTGACCTTTTAGAGGTCGGCGCCATCGGCAATGCGTCTGAATCCGACCCGGACTCACTCGCGTCCGGGCCAGGCCGTTTCCGCCACATCCTCCCACGACTTAAATCGTTAGCCGACCCAGAAGCCACAGTCTTAAACGTGGCATCTGAGTCTGCATCCGATTCGGATAGTCGTACGTGCGACTTAAGCGCACACGCTTCCAACATAACAGACACCGGTCTACAAAATGTCCCCAAATCCATACTAACAAAGCGTGAGTCATTTGTGATGCCACCCGCAGTCGTTGCGAGTGAAGCATCACCACCGCCAGTCTCAGGCACTACGTCACTTACACCGCCCTTCACAGGCACTTTAACGTCTGGTTTGTTTAATAGAGAATCCATATAGTTCCCACGAGTATGGGGGAAATAAAAGGTCCGTCCGAGCAGTGCCCCCTGTACTCGGATAAGCCTAGGCGTAACCCGCTAGAGTGTCGGCTGGTACACTAGCGGAGATGGCAGTAACGACCGAACAACCCATCGGCCACGCATCCCCTCGCGCTGCATCGCCACTTGGGATTCGGGGTGATTTTTTATTGAGGTTTTCTTCCTCGCAATCCGGGCGGTTAAGCCAAGATCCTCGGTCCCGGTCCTCGGCCGCTAGACATGGTCAACGACACCGATTCCCAGGATAACGATGTTTGGGTGGTATATGTCCAGCTGCGCAGTGAAGCACCCACCGGAACCACCCCGCACCAACACTTTAAACATCGGAAACCTCTGCAAAATAAAATTTTAGCACATATTTACATTAAAATAAAATAAACATTCAACATCATGCTACCCCGTATAAGAGCAGCATTATCCAAAACAACAACAACAACAAACAAATATATTTAAAATCACAATACAATCTTTATTTACAAAAGAGTGGCTTATCTCCTCACCCCTAGCCTTACCAACAGAGGCAAATAAATAAAATAAAATAAAATATTTATATACAAATCCAGCCTTCACAAATGAAGCAATTAAAATATTTACAAATCCAGCCTCACCAGCAAAAGCAACAAACTAACCGTACCAACGGTTTATTGCACCGGCATTAATAATTGTTCTAACTACAAACTACTGAAGCTAAAAGCAAGATTACCTATGGTCGCTTGGCCTTTCGGCAAAGCGACCGGGCCTAGAACTAAAAAAGCATGGGCAGCAGCACTATGCCCCTAATCTAACAATCGAGACCGATGCAAGCATCGACCCCGAAAGTTCGGCCGTAAGGTTCGGACCCACCGTCGCGAAAGGTCAAACTCCGTCCAAGACGGCCCCGCGAACAAAGCCGCCCCAGGGAGCATAACGGGACCTCGCATCCCGACACCCCTGAAACCGGGCACGAAAAACCCTCTAAAAAGTGTCAGGCCCCCCCACCAGCTAAGAAGTCACAACCTGTTGCCAAGAGTGACCCCAGAGCTAGCACCCTCCGGTTAGTCTCAGAAGGAGACCACCGAACATAAGGTTTCGCCAGGCATAACCCTATAGCGGCACCCCCCGTCGGTCATGAATCAGGTACGAACCCTCATGACCGACCCCCTCAGCGCCGGGCATTAGCCAACGGCTAACGCGAACCCGAAGGAACTCATTAACCGTTGCCCAGGGAGCACCGGCCTGTACCGCTTCCGATGCCACCGGACGTATCCGACAGCAACGATAACGGACAGGCACACGAGGAGGTTCCCGACGCGTAGCCCCCCAACCTAACCTAACCTAACCTAACCTAACCTAACCTAAGCGCTAGTGGACAAGAAGATTCGCTTACAGTACCAAATAATAGATGCAATCGACCAATCCCCAGTCCTACAATGCTACAAATGCTTAGGCTTTGGGCACGGCGCCAAGAACTGCAAGGAGAACCAAATTTGTGGGTACTGTGGAGACAGACATGACACAAGGGAGTGCACAAACAGGAACCAGGCCCCATCATGCTGTAACTGCAACAACGACAAGCGACACCCAGCTTACAGTACGGAATTCCCTGTATGGCAAAAGTGGGACAGGCTTGCAAGAGCCAATATTAACTATTGTTGCTAATGGCGACCCTGAGGATACCCCAGTAGTCAAGATACCCAAGAGTGTTACCTGGCAGCACATACTACTAAAATCCATCCATCGCATTACTGCAGGAGCCCTATGTAGGATCAGCTGGATACCTACAAAACACCTATAGGACCTTCCAAAAAAAAAAAAAAAAAAAAAAAAAAAAATCAACAATAGGAATAAGCCCGTAAAATCGGCCATAGTTGTCATGGACCATGGACTAAAAGTAATCGAGGATCAAAACTTAATAACAGAGAACACAGTGGGAATTAGGATGGAAATAGGAGGCCAAATCTGGGGGATAATTTCAATATACTGGGAAGGAACGGAAGATATAGAATATTACCTTAACGAATTCCAGCGGATCAAGGCAGGTCTCGACACCGAAAACATCCTGGTCGGTGGAGATTGCAACGCCTCGTCGCAGTGGTGGGGATCTGAAAAAGAAAGCAGATGAGGTCAAAAGATAGTAGAGTGCTTTAGCAATTGCGGCCTAGAAATATTAAACGCAGGCAAAGAGCCAACCTTCTAGAATAGAATCATGGAGGGTGAATTCGAAGTTAGTAACTACGTCGGACCACAACGCCATAACATACAGCATCACATTAGATAAAAGAACTACCAATAACGATCTAAGGAGAACTACCAGAAAATATAACTGCAAGAAAGCCGACTGGAACCTATTCCAAGCACACATGAAGGAGAGATTAAGAACAACTGAGATAAAAATAGACAGAATTAAAGAAATAAAAACGGGGAAAGAGCTAGAAGAAACAATACAGAATTATACATCTATAGTGGAAGAAAGCTGCAAAGCCTCGATACCAATACTTAAACCAATGGTTTTTCAAACAATAGTGAAGTGGTGGACAGAAGATCTAACTAGGAAAAAAGCGGAAGTTATAAGACTAAGATCAAAAATAAGGAAAGCAAACGAGAGAAGAAAGAACTACGTTTTACAGGAGTACCTGAAATTTTTAGAAGAATATAAAGAGTTAATAAAGGACACAAGGACTGGAAACTGGAAGGAGTTTTGTACTAAGCAGGAGAAGGAATCTACATGGGACACCACTTATAGAATAATAAGACGTACAGAGAGAACAAACTCAGACCTACTTTTAAGCGATAATAGCGGGAACACCTTAACGGCCAAGGAATCAGCTAGACTAATCACAAACACGTTCTATCCTGAAGACGACCCAGCAACTGACACAGAATTACACAAGGACATAAGAAAGGAAGTTCTAAGGCAAGCAGAATATTATAGGAAGGAAATACAACGAAAACAGCCAGACCCATTCACTGACACTGAAATGACATCTGCACTTAAACGTATAAACCCGAAGAAGGCCCCAGGAAATGACGGATTCACGGCTGACATATGCACCAACGCCATTGACTCCGACCCTGAAATTTTCCTAGCCATTTCCAATGCTTGTCTTCGCCTGGGCCATTTCCCTGAATTATGGAAAATGGCATCCATAGTTGTAATAAAGAAACCGGCGAAGCCCAGTTACACAAACCCTAAATCGTACAGACCGATTGGACTACTGCCAGTATTTGGGAAGATCGTTGAAAAAAAAAAAAAAAAAAAAAATGTTTACGAACAGGTTGCTGTGGTGGTTGGGGAGTATTAATGGAATTAGCCAGCTTCAGTACGGGTTCATGCCGCAGAGAAGCACGGAAGATGCACTATATACAGCCACGAACATAATTAGGAAAAAGGTAAAACAAAGAAAAACAGTCGCCGCTCTGTCCCTGGACATAGAAGGAGCTTTCGATAATGCCTGGTGGTCAACCATTCTCTATCAGCTGCACTCCCTAGACTGTGATCCCCACATCACAGCTCTGATACATAGCTACCTCAGCAATAGATCGGTCAAGGTGCGATACGCCGGGAAGGAGGTATCGAAAGCAACGAATAAGGGCTGTATTCAAGGATCTACATGCGGGCCAATAATGTGGAACATAATAATAAACACATTACTGACGAAAACAGAGCGTCTGGACTGCCACGTGCAAGCCTTCGCCGATGACATCCTGATTATAGCAGACGCAAATGATACGGAAGAACTAAACACCAAGACGAATGAAGCCCTGCAAATGATGGAGAAATGGGAAGAATCGTGCAAGCTCAGATTCGCGCAGCAAAAGACCCAGACAGTCGTATTCACTAACAAACTCAACTTCAGAGAACCCCATTTCACCTTCAAGGGCACAACCTTGGAGCGCTCAGAGAAGATGACTGTTCTGGGTCTCACGATTGATAAAAAAATTTAAACTTTAAACACCACCTAGACTCCATTTCCGAGAAAGCCATAAGTCTCTACAAATCCGTTTCGAGAGCAGCCAGAGCTACATGGGGTCTGAACTCCGACATCATTTCTATACTCTACAGAGCGGTAATAGAGCCTATAGTATTATATGCTGCAAGCGTCTGGAGTCCTGTAACACACAAAGCGTACGCTAAAAAACGTTTGAACAAATTGACCAGGATTTTTGCAATCAAGATCTGCAGAGGGCATAGAACGATTTCGTTTACGGCCAGCACACTCTTGGCGAAAATTCTGCCCCTAGATTTACGAGTGAAAGAAAATTGGGAAATATACGAAGCGAAGAAGAAAGGAGTGCACCCGGACTTGGCAGACAGGGAAGTAGAGAAGCCCATACCGGCATTTTCTAAAAAGCACCCGGCCCTAAGAACACCGATTGGTTTCACTCACATCGAGGACAACGCCACATATGCGCAAATTGCATCAGGGTCGGCATGCCTTTTTACAGACGGCAGCAAAATCGAGGGGAAGGTGGGAGGAGCGGTTACTTGGTGGGAAAACGGAAGTGAGAGAAGACACACAAACTTTCGTCTAGAAAATTACTGTTCTGTCTACCAAGCAGAAATGTGTGCTATAGCTAAGTCACTTGAAATGGTCCTAAAGTACAAAAGTGTAACCGCAAACATCATATCTGATTCCAGATCGGGCCTGCAAACCCTTGATGACCCAAATAGTGATCACCCAATAGCGGGACAAATCAACTATTTGTTGGACTAAGTTAAAGCCCAAAACAAAACGGTAAAGTTTTTCTGGATTAAGGCACATCAAGGGTTTGCAGGTAACGAGAGAGCTGACGAGCTCGCCAAATTGGGAGCCACCCGGAAAAAGACGACTGCTGCTTACGACAAAATCCCAATATCTCACCTAAAAAGATTAATTAGAACTAAGACACTGGAAGAATGGCAGAGGAGGTACGAAGAAACTAACCAAGCACGCGTCACAAAACTCTTCTTCCCCAAAGTAACGACGGGGTATAAAATATTCAACAAAATGACAGGCAGCAACATCTTGGCGCAATTGTTCACGGGGCATGGAGGAATGGCAGAGTACCTACATAGATTCAAATTAAAAGATACTCCGTTTTGCAGCTGCAACGGTGAAGACCCAGAGACGATAGAACACCTTTTAGATACCTGCGCTATGTACGAAAAAGAACGGAACGACTTGGAAATGCACACCGGAATAAAAGTAAACAAGAATGACTACAGAATCTTTATGGAGGACGAAGAACGCAGAGAAATCTTCATTGACTACGCGACACGAATCGTAAGAATTACGAATAAGGCAAATGGGGCCACACAGAAATTTGATTGAGAAAAAAAAAAAAAACGTGTACGTGTATTCGTTTCTTACCTTGTTATTTACTAGAATATACATAAAATACAAAAATAAAAATTTAGAATAAAATAGAATAGACGGAAGCCCCATCCGTAATGAGTACTTGTGCGATGAATGATTGTGTAGTATGCGGTATAAAAGTACGAGAGGAATAAATGCGAGAACTGGAATGAAAAAGACACAGATAAATTTTAATTTGTATAAAACTAAAGTAGCAAACGTCACATAATAAATAGTGACGAAAAAAAAAAATATTAAAAAAAAAAACCTAACCGAACCGAACCGAACCGAACCGAACCGAACCAAACCGAACCAAACTAAACCAAACCGTCTTGTCATGGGGCTTCGACAAAAAAAAAAAAAAAAAAAAAATGCACCACAAAAGCCCAAATCATTGATAATCACAAGATTTAAAGATATTAGGAGTAACTGACCTGTAAGGCTTACTGGTCAGTATCCTTAAATTCTGCATTTATTCTGACGGGAATACTTTCTCTTGATATAAGAATCAGGGAATCGGCTACACTATACTAGGCGAAGAGGGGAATTTCGATACTTGGATTAGAGGATCGAAAGCCAGAGAAACGTTTCCCGTCGGTCAATCTTCCACACCCAGCCATACGGACCGACTTGGAATTTCGTGAACTGTTAGACCAACAACAACTCGACGAGAATAGTGATTACGACGTCCGTATTTTTACCGATGGTAGCAAGATTGACGGCAGAGTTGTAGCCGCATTATCTTTGTGGAATAGTGAGGCCGAAACTAGGCCCGCCAAACTTAGTCTGCCATCGTGTTGTACCGTTTACCAGGTGGAGCTTTTGGCTATCAGTGAAGCTACGCGGTTTGCATTAGGGGCGAAAGAATGCAGAATTGCAATATATAGTGACTCCATGGCAGCTGTGAAAACTGTCACAAACCTTAATGCCTCTCATCCCCTTGTGGTACAAGCCAGGAAAAATATTGACGATCTATCTCAGGATAAAACTTTGGATTTATACTGGATTAAGGTGCATATCGGCTTGCAGAGTAATGAGAGGGCAGACCAGCTGGCAAAGGAACCAGCTTTGCATAGAAAAACGAAGCCAAACGACGATGGATGTCACGTTTCATACCTCAAGAGAATAATAAGAACATGTTCTCTCGAGGAATGGAACCGGAGGTATATCGAAGAAGATACAGGGAGTGCCACTAAGCTATTTTTTCCGGACGTCATAGAAGCCTATCATATTATCCGCAAAATTAAACACACCCACATAACCACACAGATATTAAGGGGACATGGTGGGTTCTTAGAGTACCTGCACCGCCTTGGGTGCAAGGAAAAAGCCATCGTGTGTGAACCAGACATTGCAGAAACCCACACCTGCCACACCTTGTACTTGACTGTTTTTTTATATGGTAAGGAGAGGTTAAACAGAATACATAATTCTGTAATTAATAAAATAAATAATTGGAATTAGAATTTAAAAAAAAAACAAGTTTAATAATGGCTGAAGAAAATAAACACAAGTGTTTGGAATATTGTAAAAAAAATGTAAAGGAAGGTAATGAAAAGAAACAACACAAAAAACATTGACTAAATATTATAAATATTTAAGCAAAAAAAAAAAAAAAAACAGTAACAACAAGCCAATTAGTGTTGCAGGGTAGAAAATGAAAAATAAATATTTGAACAGTACATTTATGGTAAAAGACAGTTTGTGAACATGGATATAAAATTTACATTAGAAACCCTTGTGATAAGATAAGATAATATAAGGTAACCTAACATAGATAAGACAATATAGATAATAGAGGTAGATGATATAGATAAATAATATAATTAATATAAAGACAGTTTAAAGAAAGCATCAAGGATGTAAGATAAACATACAGAATATATAACAGAGTGCCGTATTATCAAAAAAAAAAAAAAACAAAACAAATCAAACCAGGGTCTGCCAATTTACGGAGACGCCGAAACCTAAATTCATCGCCGGCGCACACACGTACGCTGAAATTTGGTATAAAACTGTACTCCAGAGTTTACTTTGGGCAGGATAAGTCGGATGGACTTCTTATTTATTTCTCCGTGAGAAACAGGAGATGCGGTTTTTCTGTCTCGAGGTGATGGTGCACGGGAGTGATATTTGATTGTTGGCCTCTAATTTTAATGAGGTGCACTTTCATAGAGAGGGCATGTAACCGCTGTTTTAATAATAATAAAAACATTTATTTTCAGATTTAAATTCACATACGTTTTCTCTTATTTCTCTCTAACTTTTTCTCTAATTATTTAAATGTATTTTTTAGAGTTATATTTAAATTTTAATAAATTTGAAAATTTTAAGCAAAATTTTAGTAGCAATAGGAAAATTTTAAGTAGCAACTCTGGCATTTGAAAAAAAAAAAAAGTAAGTATCGATTCCTTATGTTGCTGCATAGGATGGCAATATTGTAAATGATTCAGAAATGCTTCTGAAAGCTTTTTTTTCTCTTATTTTTAATAAAAATATTTTAACTTCAATTAAAAAAAAAAAAAAAACGATTTTACACTTTCAACACTACCTGCTACTAACTAAAGTTTTAAAATTAATGCATAATGGAAAATAAAAAAAAAATCTTAAATAAATGTTTGTTATTTCAGCATAAAATAGGAAAATGATCCGTCTATACAAGTTTATACTTAAAGTTGTGCTTTTATTTAAAAAGTAGGTTTAACATCAATCGTTCCGTTTAAAGAGTGATCGATATTTGATCAAAGGAAAAGAAAGTAAGATGCGGGCATGTTTGCTGCAATTAGAATTTAAAGGCCCGTATTCGCTAATCCTACTATAACCAAACTTGCCAATGCATGTAATATTTTAATTATTTATTACAATTTACTGATCCTATTCCATGCTTGCATATGAAGTTACTTCCTTTTGCAAATTATTGTAGTTTCAAAAGTGTTTAAATAAAAAAAAAAAAAAAAAAAAAAGAATCGTCTTTATTTTAATGCTTTTTTTAGTGCTAGATTTGCCGCAAATCTTGTGAAGATAACATTTTTATTAATAACAAATTTAAATAATTCGATGAAACAACTGTATTTAAAATGGACAGAGGCATTTATTTGAATCCTATTCATTAAATTTTAACTATGAATAAAATCTACATTGAATGCAGGTGTAGGTCTGGCAACGGAGTCCCTCGGGACATAATTATCTGAGAAGAAAGAGAAGGCCCCTTGATCTTTATTATCCCCTTTGCGTTTTTAAAGGTAAATTGTCTTGCATTGAACCACTGGTAGATTATATAATGACTGCCGACAAATAAAACAAAGACATTTTTAAAGGTTACATTAAAGATATAAATATAAAAATAAATATTATGTTAAATTAAAAAAATTGTACTGTCCCTTTTTCCTCCAATCACAAACAAAAATAAAACAAACAAACGTAAATAAGATTAAAAATAGAACGACGATGCCTCTATATTGTGTCAATTATTCAGGAGTATTAATATAATTGTAAGTAAAATATTACATTACATATATTATACAGTTTCCACTTTAAACAAATGAGTTTCGTTAGAGGCTTATGGTAACTAACTAAAAAAAAAAAAACCCCTGAGACACGACTTTACACGATAAAATTAAAACCTACACATTTATGAGTTTAAAGTGAAAACTATAAATAAAAATAAAAAAAAAAAACAAAACTTAATCCGATTATTTGTCAGTAAATGGGCTTGAACAAAGTAATCTTATATTTAGAATACGTTTTAAATGTATACTTCGCTTAGGAATTTGTTTAATTAAACCTTAGTTCCTGAAATCTTCACTAGATGGGGCTGACAAAGGTAGCCTCTTGCTTAGATCAAAGTGGTAACAGAGATATGATAAACCTTGGTCGTTTGTAGATTTTTTGTTAAACCTTAGTCGCACTGTGATCGCTACAGGTCGCTAGATGGAATTGGTCAAGGTAGCCTTTGATTTTCGATGCTAAATAAATAATTTTTTTTTATGAAAAATTAGGGCAAACGAGCGTGCGGGTCAAAGGTCAAATGTGATCATCGCCGCCCATGATATCATACAACATCCGAAGACACACAAGAGCGTTGCCAGCCTTGAAGGTAAGAATATACGCCTTTTTTGAAGGTACCCATTGTTCGTTAAGGGAACATAAATAAAGAGATGACCCACACGATAGAAAATCTATATTTAGAAATTAAAAAAATTAGCGAGTATGATGTTAATCGACTGAGGAATTATCGGCAATTAGCGGGGTCTTGGGGACCATAGATGATCTGTGTCCCCCGTCCCTTGTGCAGACCCCACGGACATCCGTTGACGCTGTTGTCCTGGCGTCAACATATTCCCGGCCCTAGAAAGCTTAGCCGCTTTCTAGCAACTTCAGATCATCTGGCTCACGGATGACGGAGTGATGAGGCACGAAATAGGCGTTTTCAGGTCGATCTATCTCTGCAATTAAGACCGTCGTGGCATTCGAAATTTTATCGTTCAAAAAAATTTTGTGGTAGTGAAAAAGTTTTTTTGAATTTGTTTGATTTGTTTGCTAATTTGTTTTCTTTTCAATTTAAATGGTTGGTTTCTTTAGTGAATTATTAAGGTTACAAGGTACGATATTAGATCAAAATCATTTTCCTTAGACATTATTAGACTTTGAAAAGTTGCATAAAATCCGATGTAATAATTTTTTAAAAATAAAATATGAATCTTATTTTGATATTCTGCTTTAAACAATTTACTCTTTCGTATACGTTAAATAAGTAACAGTCACTAACTCATTAAAATGTAATGCTATCGTCTATTCAAATCTTTTACTTATTAAATACATTCGAGTTCTCTAAAACATAACATTTTAGATAATTGTTGAGGACATCCCGCGATGGTTCTGCAGGAATAACAACGCAGTGGACAGAATACTATTAATTTAATGGTATTTCCAAAAAGACACTGTATGTACGTCACGAGGACTGCGCGAGAGCGTGTGCGTATTTGAAGTGACTACAGCTGACTAGTCCGGTGGGTCGACGGATGCGGTGCAGTGACCCGCGACCCCACGCGCCTCAATGACATATTGTCGTCGCACCATTCCAAATGCTTGTTAAGTTGTCTTAACACTAATTTATCAATAAAACCAAACTTACACAGGTTCGCTAGTTGATATATTAAAGTTTTTACTTAACCACACAAACTCTTAAAGTGTTTTAATTTCACTTGTTTTTATAAAAGAAGAATTTTATTAAGTTCTCGTGTGCCAGAGAGTGTCGATCTCCGCCCAAAATTTGACTCCGTCTTCTGACGGGAGCGTCAATCTACGTTCTATACAAAAAAATGAAATCCTCCGATTGCTATATACAGGTTGTTCAAGTTTGTGTTTTTATTATTTATTTTTTACTAAATCTAGGAAGAGGGCGTGCGTGTGCGAGCAACAATGACATTTGATCTCCAAGTATATTTATATAAAACTACAAGTACTTCTTACAAAAGTATATTTATTCTCAAGTTTACTAGTGTTAATATAGAATAAATGTTTTGAAGACAAAATACAAATGAAAACAGTATTATAGTTATTATAAAGTTTAAGGGCACTAGTGGCAATCAGCTGATTTAAACAATATTACCCACTAAATAAAAAGTGATTAAGCATACAAATAGTTAATAAATTAACATTTTCAAATTTAGATGTTGAGACCTCGCAAATAAGCAATTAAAAAATTAAAAGTTTTCTGAAAATATTAACTTATATCATTGCCATCTGGTATCGATTGTCAGCACTTCATTAATAATCTATAAAGATGGCTAATAAGTGCTTACAATGTGGCAAGTTTGGATTTACAACAGAGGGCGCTAAGTGTTGCAAATGTGCTTGCGTTCCGTTCCTGTGCTAACGTGAGCCCGAACAATAGAATTACAAATAGGTGGCAATGTCGGTCTTTCAAAACAGTTGTGAGTATTAGTGCTAACCAACTAACTAATTCTCCGGAGGATAATGTATTTGAAAATGCCGGGGAAAGCAACATGGGATCGTTTGCATAAGAAATACGACTACTTAGGATCGAACTTGGATATGTGTCCAAGACGATATCGTCCTTCAAACAAGATCTCGAACAACTTAACGCAGTAGTCAGTGGGCTCACGAAGAAGTTTGAGAACATAGAAGGTCGGCTTAATATTTTAGAAGCATCGAGTCGCAATCGGACTTCTGATAACGATGGTCAACATATGCTCGGCCTCGTGACAACGTTGCGAACGGAGCTTAACGACCGCGATCAAGACGGGCTGTTAAATGACATTGAAATAGCTGGATTGGATGAAAGGAATGGAGAGAATCCCATTCAAATCGTATTTTTAGTTGCAAAGAAACTAGGTCATGAAATGTACGAGCGGGACTTCGTTAGTGCCGAGCGTGCTGGACCCAGGCGTCTTAATGCGGTCAATTCGAAACCGTCATGTGAGCCTTATAAGCAAGCTTTCAGCGTACGGTATATCTCCTGGTCTAATCGGCTGGGTAACGGACTTGCTGAACCATAGAACTATCCGCGTTATTGTTGACGGGTGCTCGTCGGAGCCCTTAACAATAAATACCGTGATTCCACAAGGGTCCGTTCTTTCTGCAACACTTTTTATATATAAACGATCTGATGAAGCCCGGAATCTATTGGGAGCACAGTTGTAAAAAGATATCTGCCGAGCACTCGGGCTAGTAGAGATGAAATACAGTTAGAAAGAGAAACCATGGTGCAACGTTTGAGTGACAAACTTCAGACAGTCTCCGCATGGGACAATACCAATCTTTTCATATTCAACACCACCAAACCACAGACGTACTGTTCACCGGCAAAAGGATCCCTTTCACCTTGGCTCCTTCTTTTCTTTTTCGTTTAGAGATTTCCTAAACCTCAACTATGGTCGGTGCATTGAGTCTAGAGCAAGAGCAGCTCCAGGAAATCTTGCCATTTTTGTGAACATCCGACAGTACTTTACACCGGGATAGCTACTTGTATTATACAAAGCACAGATGTGGAGTACTGTGGTCACATATTTGCTGGTGCTGCAAAGTCTCATCTTGCAGTTCTGGACTCAATTGAGAGGCGAGCAAAAAGGCTTATTGGCGACCATGATTTTGTTGACGACAACCTTCAAAGCCTTGAACACAGGCGTGGAATTGCGAGCCTCTCAGTATTCTACCTATAGAATCCTAATACATTTTGGAGAGTGTGTAGAGGAATTGCATGATATAATTCCCCCATCCCCCTTCCACCGACGGACATCCCGACGCACGGCGAGTATTCATCCTTACGTTGTTGACATTCCACCTCTCCGAACGAAGCTCTTTGCTTCATCTTTCCTGATTCGCACGGCGAAGAATTGGAACAGCTTGCATGCGTCGGTATTTCCATCTGAATATAATGTGGGTGTCTTTAAGAGAAGAGTGCATAGGTTACTAAGTTAAAGCGCCTTACCACCTATGACTACATATCCACTTTCCATCAGGTGGAATGTAGTCAAGCATTAACTTAAGCTGTATAAAAAAAAAAATTAATAGTATACAGTCCACTGCGTTGTTATTTACGCAACCATCGCGGGATCTCCTCAACAATATTTTTTTATGTAAAAGCGTTGGAAAGTGTGGAGTCACAATGACTACTTACTTTTATTTTCATAATTAATTACCGATTTTACTGTAAATAAATTAAAGATAATATTTTAAATTATATTTTTGCATTTGTTTTTTTAAGTTTTATGCCGCTGTGGCTGAACTAAACTAAACCTGGGTCTCGGCCGAAGTATTGTTTTTTCTTATATTTTGATTTACGATATAAATTCATGTTCTAATTTTATAGACACTTTTATGAAAATTAAAAATATAATTCAATTTAGTTTCTACACAAGTTTCCATATATATAAATAATAAATACATTATAAATTAATAACAGTTTCATGATATTCACCACGACAACTAGTCCATCATTAGGTGATGTATAGTGTTGTATATTTGGTTGTCAAGAAATTTAATTATCTTGTGCTGCTCTTCTTATACCCATGTTTTTCTTATTTAATACCCATGTCATAAAATGTGCGAGACGCCATTTTGTAAAGTCAGCCATATTGTTTTTGGATACTAACTTTTCACTTATAGTGTTCGGCTCATTAAAATCCTTCACTTTATAACTATGTTAAAAAATATCGCAGATACCATTTTGTAACATCAGCCATATTTGATTTTGCATTCTTACTTTTCATTTAGTGTTTGCTTCATTAAAATCTTTCATTAAATTACCCTTGTTAAAAAATATCTCAAACATCATTTTGTTACGTCCACCATATTGGATTTTCAAATATAAAATTGTGCCTATATTATTCTATTTATTATACACCCTTACCTTTGATATCCATTTTCAAAAAAACCTCTTTTTTTGTCCGCCATTTTTATTTTAAATTAGTCTATCATCAATTATTTTCGAAGCCCAAGATGTGTACATAGTTTAAATTCAATTTTGTGGTGACAATATGGTTAAAATTCAATTGCTAAATATGACCTACACTTACATATAATATAATTAGTCTGTATATCGAATATTCAAATTCAAATTCAAATAAATTTATTTATGCTAAATACTTAGTTACATACTTGTTAAAATAAAACAATAAGACAATATTTGAAAAAATAACAACAAAAAATTTAAAATTTGCACAACAGTATACCGACATATAAAGGTAGGTTATGCCTATGTTGAGAACGCAGAACGCTTAACGTCTCTGAGGTCTAATGATTTTCAGTGATCGCCTACGTTTTTAGTAGGTAGCAACAGTGCAGCTATTAATAAAAATAATATACCTCAAATGTTTATATAATTTACATAAATATAGATAGAAATTAAAATACGATTTTATAAAGATGTTTTAATGTTCCTCACTGAAAGCAACTTTCAAAAGCACTGAAAAAATTATTCCAAAGAGTGTAGACGCCAGAACACAGCCCTGATGGAGACCGCGTCAAAGGGAGTCGATGTGCCACCATTGTGTAGGATTGTGGCTTCCATACCCTTATGAAAAGACTGCATGAATTTTAAAAGTTTCGGTGGACATCCAATGCTGACAAGAACCGAGTACAGCCCCTCTCTGCTCACTATATCGAAAGCCTTGTTCAGGTCAACAAATGCAATAATAAGTGGGGTTTGTTGCTCTTCTGAAGTTGTCGCAGCGAAAATGTCATATCAACAGTTTATCGTTGGGATCTAAAGCCGCATATATGCGGTCGGCGAGCTGTTGTATTTTAAATAAAGTGGCCCTAGCAAAAGCTTCGCTTCGATAACTATTCCAGTCGGCGCGATCGTTTTTGCTTTTATATATAGTGACGATATTAGCATTTCTCATGTCCTGGGGTACGCAGCCCTCTTCCCAACATTTGGTCAAGATGTTATGAAGGATAGACAAGATAAACTTAATTTGATGATTTCAGTTATAATTTCGTCTTTGCTAGGACTTTTGCGGTTTTTGAGCTATTTGACGGCAAGGTGGAACTCCTCTAGGGTAGGTGCGATATCTAAGTCGTGCCAAGTAGCTAGGTTTGGGATCAGTCCAACTGCTTGTGGTTGTATATGTCGAGGATAAGTCAAGAATATCCTCCGAGCCATTGACTTCAGTATTCATTTTAATATCTGAGTGAACGCGATGTTCTCGGCGCCACGCACGTTCGGTCTGTCCGCCTTCCCCAGTAAGACTGCCACGATCGCCTCGACTGCCGCGTTCGCGCCGATTACGTCCGACCTTCGACGAGTCCACCCGAGTGGTTCACCACGATCGCCGTTCCTCCACTCCGACATATATATGAAGAACACGAGTAGAGATCGGTGTACTGTTCCACCCATCTTGCCATTTGGCGGCTGGTATTTGTTATAACACAGCAATCAAGTTCTTATAGGGGTGCCGTCTTTTTAGCAATAGGTCCAAGAACTCTTTTGATGCCTTCGTAAAAACCACCGATATTCCCAATAAAAAGTGTAGTTGGCTTCACACATTGCCCCCTCGTCCTCGATTCTGGTTTCTTGTAGAGCTGCGACATCAATGTTCAGCCTTTTGAGCTCGATGTCAATATTGTAAGTTTTGTACAGAACTTATGCACAATCCGAAATTCCACAGGTATTCGGGAAGCCTGACTTCATAGTACGGACATTCCATGACGCGAATCGCATTTAAGCAACGTTGTTTGAGAATTTGTATTTGTTCGAGCAGGTGTGTGAATTTTACAACGTTAACGTTCAGCTGTGAGGCCTGTGCTCCGTTCACCTGGACGAAACTTGTTTACGTTGAGGCGGATCAGTACCTTATTGTTTGGGGGCTACCCGACTTGAAGCAGGCGGTGACTAATCAGTGGATCTTCAATGGATCCTCCTGCTGGTGAAAGAGACCCCTGGCGGTCGCACATACGACGCTTTTTTGTACGATCTTATAACGGGTAACTGCCACTGCCGATTATTGGAAACAGTGAATTTAATGTCAATTTTGTTTAGATGATTAGCAAAATTACAACGCTATTCATCCGATAAACCTGTTAGGCCAAGGACAAGGGTTTGGGATACTAACGTCAAACGGAAAAGGGGAGTGTGACACTAGCAGCTGGAGCAGTCCGGGGTCACGCTACCATAGCGTTTCCGGCCAATTATCGGACAGGCAATTGGTGGATGCACCCTCTGAACAGTTCTTTGTTATTAAATATAAACATATACTTATACATGTAAATTTTTATTACTACAAGGATGAATAGACTAAGTCATTGCTCGTAATGAGGTAAAAAAATTCTTTCAGTATAATATTATTTTAGATTCGCCATGAGGGGGAAACACAATTTTGGCAATGAAACATTATACAATAAAAATAAAGGTCTAGGGGAGCCTGTGAAAACTAAATCTTTATGAAAAGTATTTGCATTTAGGCAATAACGTATAGATATCGTAGACGATAAGTAAGTTCAATATATTTTAAAACTTTTTTATGTTCATTGTTCGTAGATGTATTAGTAATTTATTACGACAAACACATACAAAATATCTCATACCCAGTATTCCAACCCGATACAGGAAACAGCTGGATTAATGATAGGAGAAGAAAACTTTTTAAAAGTAAGAAGTGGCTGATGTCGCAATCCTATTTGAAAATACACCGATATACGAGTACATACTTCTAAAGTTTAATATCATATGTATACACATTACAATGAAATAGTTACCTGATTTTTTAAATAACATTGGTTACCTTAGACATAATTCAAAACATTTATTTTTTGTTTGTTTATATTTGTTTTATTAAAAAATGATTTAAGTATTAAACCAAATGTTTTTTCTGTAATATTGTGTCATTTCAAAGGAATATAATCATGTCTAAAATAAAAATTTAAATGGTATCTATTTTTATAAATTTAAGGTTATAATTGTTACATAGTTTATTATCTAAAACGTGAATAGAACAGAAAAGATGTAGGAAATAGTTAGGAATAGCTAATCAACAAAATGTAAACCACCTGTATAGTTCCTACATGATATATACATTGTAAGAAAATGTAATAAAATTTATTACTTTTGTGAGTTTCATTTACGTCAATGTTAATTACCAATGAGTTTTTAGTATTTCTTATTTAATTTATAATAATTACAAAGGAAAAAAACATTATACGTTACTCTTATAAAGTGAATAATTATATTATATATATTCCAACTTAATCACCGACCAAATGTTAACGCTTAGTAATAGCAGTTTATTATGTTTGTCTTATATTACGAGAACCTACTAGTGAAGTGAAGTCTACCAGTAAAATCCTTTCATGTTTCATAATGTGATTAAAATATTTATGTATCATAATTAGTCATTGTATTATGACGTAGAAATACAATAAGTAATTACGAAACAAAAAGTGTACATTTAACATTCAGGTATCTATTTGAAGACGAATGAAGAGGTGATAACTTTTTGTATTTTTTTTATATATTCTACTATGATTTACTCAATGTTTTTTTCTGAGTAGTATATTTTAAACACCAAAATTCTCAATGATTTTATATTGTTTCTTATTCGTGTCCATAATTAAAGTCCAATCAGGAGCTACTAGAGAACTAAGATAGTGGGAAACTTTGATTTTTAGTCTTTTTTTGTCTTTTTTAACAACAGGCAGTTTGAATAGTTGTTTTTTAAATCTAACGATAAAACGAAATTTACTATGAATAGCTTCACTCCACTCCATTTAAAATTATTTAGAATATTATGCAGTGTTTGAAGTGAACGTGAAGTATGGTTATCAAGCACGTATATCTGCGCCACTGAATTGGAAGCGTGGAAGAATTATAGCAGTCTACCCTGGTTCAGAGGACGGTGTTCATCATGCAGACGTTGAATGGGATAATACTCAGAGAATTAAAAAGAATATGTCCGTTGAAAATACCGGAGTCTGGTTGAAAGAGGGGCGTGGCGTTTTGGACCGAAACAACTCTTTTGATAGCAATAATTGCTGTGGCAGTCATCACTTTAATTATTTTCTTTTTATACCGTTTTTTTTTTCATTTTACTTAATTTATTCTTAATCGAACTTCTATTGGAACCCTAACATGCATATAAAAAGCATAGAGGTGCATTTCATTAAATGCAGTACAATGGTTATATATATAGATAGATAATACTTTGGTATTGTAGATGATTATTATTATTAAAAGCAAAAAGGGGTTATATGCAAAATTGTTTAGATAATTACTAAAACTGAGTATCTCTTAAACAAAATAAATGAAAATATAAGATTCTTTGCGAATGTTTACGTTAAACATTTATCATCTAAGCAATACAAACAGAAATGTGTATTCACGTAATTCTATTCGCGAAATATAGCACGAGTTTTGGTAAGATAGTGCAGGAGCTCAACTTTTATTTAGTACATGATATTAAAGTGAATTCATTAACTGGTTTTGCTTTTTGATATTACTCCTTTTAGTGTCACTGTACGCGCCGGCTACAAAGAATGTAATATATTTATAATTTTAGTTCAAAAACTAATTACATAATATACTAGTCGGTTCATAAGTTCGTTACAAAGAAAAATGCTCATAACTTACAAAATAATGAAATTATTTGAATCAAATTATTAACGTAAACAAATTAGATTTTTAACTACGTAAACCACCAAACATTATTCGAAATGGCTCTCATTTGCCTTCACACAGGCCTTTAAACGGCGTGGCCAATCGTCTATCGCGGCACGCACCACTTTCATGTCTATATCTGTCACTGCTTTCATGAGGGATCGTTTTAAGTCATCCAAACTCCTATGAGGCTTTGAACAGACCTTTTCCTCCAGATATATCTATATTTTATAACCCAGTGGATTAATATCGGGGCTTGAGGAGGGCCAGTCTTCATGTCGAATAAAATCAATTTTCTCCCTCGAAACCACTCCTGTGTTGATTTGGCCTTATGAGCCGGTGCTGAATCTGGCTGAAAGACCCACGGCTGGTTGTTGAACAGTATAGAGCCTAGAGGCTTTACAACCTTATCCAAGATATCCTCTTGGTAAACTTTGGTCCTGTTTTAACACCTTTTTGACAGAAATGCATCTGCGTTGTGCCCAAGTACGACACTCCTAACCAAACCATTACTAAAAAGGAATCATGACCTCTTTGGACACGGGAAACTTTTTCCACAGCTTCAGCACTACTGAGAGCATACACCCTTTTTTGTTTTACCTGTTCAATTTTTCTTCAATTGTGAAGATTTTCTCGCCCGAAAATAGGATCGAACGATGGCCATTTTTCGCGTACCGCGTCAGCAACGCTCGACTTCTATCTACTCTCATTTTCTCCAGCCGCTTATTGAGGATTTGACCAGTTCTTTTTTTGTAAGCCCGCAGTCTAAGGTCTCCATTGATTACCCTTTTCATGGTTCCTCTTGATATTTTCATCTCCAAAGCCATAAATTTCTGCTTGCGGGCGGGGTTTCTCCTTATTCGCTCCCTCACAGCTTTGACCACGGCTGGTGTTCGAACTGTACGGGGTCTTTCCGATCGGGCCCGATCCTCGACAGAGGAACCTTCATCGTACCTTTTTATCGTGCAATACACAAACATGCGCGTTATCTTCAGCTTGCGCAGGAGTTTGAAAATTTCCATTGGCGCCTGGCCACATTTATGCAAAGCTATAACAGCTATACGGTCTTCTTTTTTCCCCACTGCATCGTTGTTTTTTATTTTTATTAATTGTATCTTATGTGGTTTTACTCAAAATTGAACCAGCTTCAAAACAAAACAAACAAAATCAAAACAAGTTTCTTTCTTAAACTTAAAAACGCTGGCAAAGTAGAGTAACAAAACTTATTAACCGACTAGGTATATTATGTACTTGTTTAAAATTTAATGGCTTTTTTGTACATTGATGATATAAAAAAATAATTGCAGCGGTCAAGATTAAGCAATACACAATATTATTCTTACATTTAAAAGATTTTTCACTGTGTAAGGGTCGCACAAAAACTACTGCACTTAATCATACTAAATTTGACTAGGTTATAGCTTATTATTGCAATCCTTACAATTTTTTAAATCTAATTTTAAAGTCTTTTCTCTATTTTACGCAAGAATACTTAAACTAGTCCATACTATACAAAATTACTAAATTGATTTTGATTCTATTTAGTGTAATGTTAATTCTTATAAGTCTTGGAAAAGAAGCCTTTTACACAGAAAATACTATTTTTCCACATAAAACAACTTGCACTATAGGTTTTCAGTGTCGCATAGGTGTTGTGCTCTCTGAAACAAAGATTTTCCAAATATAAAAATTTCCAGATCTAACTGTATGGGGTGATGATTAAGTTGACCAGTAAGAAACCTATCAATTTGTGTGGGTTTCCTATACACACCTAGAGGACGAACTTCAGCATGTCAACCATGCTCTTATAAACAACAAGTTGCCCGTGTCTCGCCAGCGTCGCAGAAATCATACGAAACCACCCACAGTTGAGCTACAACCAGCACTACTACCATATATGAAGGGTACTGACAGAATAGACAACATTTTGAAGAAGGTAAGAAGAAAATCACAATAACGCACATAAAAAAGTGAGCCAATTCTTGAGACCACATAAGACTAACATACCCTTGCAATCTAACGGTGTATATAAGCTTGAGTGTGAATGTGGCTTATCACATATTGGTAAATAAAGAGGTTTATCGGTACTAGGATCAGAAAACACGTCTCAGATTTGAAAAATAGATGTACGTCGAAGTTGGCAGTGTATGAACACCTTCACTTTATTCGATATGATACACTAAAGATCCTTGCTCGTGAATACAGATATATTCCTAGAATGATTCATTAGGCTATTGAAATTAAAAATAACATTAAACCTCACGTCTGTGTTCACAATGCCAGATCCATAAACATTTTTTTTAATTTTGTGCATGCTAACCTCGACGCCCGTGCACCATTGACCAGCCTGGTAGTTTTGTACGTTCATTCTAAGCCTATCTGTACTCAATTGATTAAAGCTCTAATGGATTAGGTTTTCCGAACCTATAACACCTTAGGATAGCTCACATTAGGATAGCGTAAAGTAGCTATTAATACCACTCTTGGCACAGCGAGTGAGAGCGTCGAAAGCTCAAATATTTTCCTCTGTTCGTGTTTTCATTCGCTTAGACTCGTTCATGTCTTAACTTCTCTTAGGGAGGCAACGCATCTGTATTTTTATTTAAGAGCTAGCTGCTTCCCGCGGCTTCGTCCGCTTCTCCCTTTATTGATATTCATTAAATGTATATAGTATAATCTACAGTTAGTATAATATACGTATTTGTAGTTAGTATAGTGCCACTCACTTCCGCAATTACTCTAACACTTATTTTTATTTTGCATTATCTTCCGACCAACTTAATCTATTAATATTATAAAAAGTTAACTTTTAATGAAATATTTGTCTTAATTCTTTATGAAAAAATTTAAAGTATCAGTATAACTTAAAACTTATCTTATAAATTTCAATTCACTTTAAACATAAAAACGGCTTTTCTTTGGAAATATTAATAAACTTAGATCTACTCATATTGTGTCACCGCCCTTAATTCTACAAATATAAAATTAAATTAATTGTAAAATTTGTTTAGCCTTTTTACATTTGACAACGTTAAATTTTGTGTTATAGTCTATGAAAGGAGTTTAGTATAAATATTTGATTAATGTTTTCAAAAATATAAGTAACTCTCGGTCTATACGTGAAGCAGAAACCGATTCTATTGAGTGTTTCATAAATATTTGAGGACACATGGTTGTGCTATCAACTCCGCCTTACGGAAACGCGTTTTTTATCCACATTCGTTTGTTTTACTGCTGTAACTACTATCGAAATGTAGGGGATGTTCTAGTTAACGATATTTTACTCTTTTAAACATATTTTTAATCGTGTTTTATCTTATCTTATATTTAAATTATATTAAATTCGTTTGTAAAGAAAAAAACTTATTTTTGTACTAATTTTAGTTATACCCTATCATAAAAAGGCAATTAATGTACATTCTAGATTTCATGTCTCTATTCCGTGAGTATTGATTTGAGCTCATCTATCACCAGTCGATATGAGTAGTTTAATTTAAAAGGTCTTTTCTCAATAGGAATGTATCATATCCGTCAATGTCTTGGGAACATTTGTGCCGCATTTATAAGGGAATTTGCCTGAACATTTTGATAAAATTCTGTGGAACTTTATGGGGTTTTTTCTATCATTTGTAATTTTTGAATTGATATTATATGTATATATATATATATATATATATATATATACATATTATAATATATGGTGATATGTATGGGATGTATATAATCACCGATTCTTATATAGGGTGTATTTATATTGCTATAAAATCCATAGTTTATGTATTAGTTGACAACAGAATAGTAAGGAAGATTCAAAAATATACTGTTAAATTTTCTAATAATTAATACCTAACAAAAAGCACTTATGTTGCTTGGACAACATACTAACTATAAAAATAATACAACAAAGATTTTAATACAATAACATTATTTTTTTTTTGTACACCAATAACAGTATAAATTTACAAAAAAAAATACAGAACAAATTGTTATTCTAATAATATATAACCAAGGAGTGTACACAAGGAGTGTAAGTATTCCGTAATCTTATAGATACACGAGAGGAATGAAATGGTATTTAGCAAAAAATATATCAATTACTAGACTTGTTTCCTTCATACAATCTTAAAAACAAAAGAAATTAAACTATTAATACAAATAAAAATGTCATTCAATAACATGTCAAAAGTACGTTATAAATATTGATTAAGGTAAATTATAATTAACAAAACATACAAATAGTTTAAAGTACCTGAAAAAGAATAAGGTTTGTGGTAAAAATATTTTAATTTTATGTAAAAACCTAGAAAAGTTTTGGAATTACTACGGTATTTTAATTAGTAAAGAGATCGCCTTCAGTTCGTAACAAACTTGCTGAAACCGAGGCCCCTCCCAGTGTTTCTTGAAGAGTATTCTTCGGAGCCCTTAAACATAAATTTAGGAGTGCTTAAGGTTTCTCTTTTTCTTGCAGCGCATTTTTCTTGCAGATTAACGATTTGTTCAAATTTGGTATTTTAAAACATCAAAATACAGACGTGTCTGTATAGCGCAAAAAGAAATCCTTTCACCTAGGCTTCTACTTGTCAGAATGTTTCTATGGAAAGTAAAAAGAAATACAAAGTAAAAATAAGTCCAGAGTAAGAGTAGTTGCAAAAAAGTTTGGCGTTCTTTGCAAAGATCTGACGGTATAACACACCAGGAAAATATTTAATATTATACAAAACACAAATCCTTGTTGTGTGTGAAAAAATGCATAACGTCCATACCCAGTATGTATATAGATTTTTTAATTGTAGAGAAGTATATACACTGATATTATATACCAAATAATAATAATAGCTATAGATATACTCATATTAGTATAGTATGTTGTTTCTATTATCAATTTAAACGTTTTTATAGCAATGTTTTGATGGATGAAAGTGTTAATGGAATGTATGTGGCTGGAGTATATGATTCCAAAGGAAGATGTGCATCTGCAGAAGGTGAACTACTGCAATCAATTTAACGAAACCGATTTTTTTATAGATGTAGACTAAATAAATCATCTATCAATAATTTATTGTTGGAAAACCGGCCTTTAAAATTAATCTAGGCAAGGTTGTATTTAAGTAATATATTTTCAGGCGGTGCACTGACAAGGTATTGGAGTAGACAATTTAAATATCGAAAACTACATTTAATTTGTTTATGATATCAGTAATAACGTAATATCTCCAGTTCACTTGGTTTTCCAGTTATCTGGGAAGCCGTAAATAACTTGTTGAAATAATTAATGAATTATCATTAATTATTTCAACAATGTGTTTACTGTAATTGTGTAAAAGATTGTAAATGTGTTAATAGAGATGTTCCGCAAGGATCCATACTAGGGCCAATTATAATTGCTCTATATTGTGCAGACATAGTTAATTGTATTAAATATTGTATGTACCACATCTATAATGACGATATCCATTTTTTATTTTTTTATAGTAGTGAACCCTCATGGATACCGCGAAGAACATTCAATTGCTAAAACATAAAAAATTGTCATAGGCTTATTACGTCTTTTTAGGATCTGTCATCAGATAATTAATTAACCTGATCTCTTTAAATTTGACAAGCGTTGAAAATGAGAATATAAATTCTCATTTTCAAACATTTTAAGAATTATATAAAATAAAATTTTATGTACCAATTTCTAATAATATATTTTTTCTATAGTTAATATCAATTTAAATAGTTATACAATAACTGAATAACGTGGAAATAGGTATGCGAGTGAAGAAAATTCTAACCACCTCTATAACTCAGAACAGCAACTGCGTATGAAAAAACTTTTATATTGCGGTGTTTTTGTCTGGAGTCATATTTTGCGTAATCTCTTAATATCGACATGTAGGACGAACTAGCCGAGAAGTTTGGAATAATTTATATTAGATGTGTTGTTTATCTCGTTTTCGATTAAAGTTTCAAGGAATGTTTTCCTGATTACTTTTTATTTACGTTTGGGTATTTCGAGAGTTATTTTTTTAATATACATTTTAAATCGTATGGCTTCATTTTGAAGTAAGATTAAATTAAATGAATAATCAATTTAAAAAAAAATAACAATGTAGGTAACAGATATATTTATTTTTAAAACTTTTTTTTTTCGTGGGTAGCCGTGAATAAGTGTAAACGTATTTTGTGCTGCATAACTTTGTTTTATTTTAAATAACTAATTACAATTAAATTAAGTTGTATAAATCTACAATTTATAACTAAGTAAAGGCCACATTACAACATTTGTTATTAACACCAGCCTTATAATAATAATAATAATAATAATAATAATAACAAATAATATATAAAACTTGGTTTTAAGCTTAAATTATCCCGCACATGCCTGTCTTGTAACTTTAACACTTCCACAGAGAAAACTAAGCACTCTTTAACCTTTTTTTTTATCAATTTAACTCATAAATCCGTCAATTTGCTGCCATGGCCACTATTGAGTCCATTGCTGGAGTGCAAAAGTACATTAATTTCCAACTCTCGAATAGAATGGCTGAATTTGAATCTCAGCTGAAAGAATCGCTATCAAGCAATGTTACTATATTTCGGCTAAGTAAGGAGTTTGCTTACTTCAAGTACCATGTATGGAATATACTAATACTGCTTCAAAAGCAGGTCCCTGAAGACATGAGGACAGTTGACATTGTTGAGACGAGACTCAAAAAAGTTTCTACTTTTATTGGTTGTTGCGGAGAAGCAAAGTGAGAATCTGCTTTCAGTAATATTATCTATATTTCATGATAATCTGCAGCTTGCTAATATCCAGAGGAGTTTTTTTTTAATACTATGACGCATGTGGGTAATGTAAATGTTAATAATAAATGCCGTCCTATTGGTATCAAATTTTGTGATAAGGACCCTAAAAAATGTTTTAAGACTTCGAAAGTATCTGTAAATGGGCACATGACAACGGAATTATATTAAATACAGAAAAAACAAAATGTATGCATATATACTCGCTATACAATCAGAGAGCTAAGCACGTTGAAACACAACATCTTTATATAATAGAGCACACGTATGAATGTTTGTATAATATTAAATCAAACTGCAACTGTCTTAAACTAGAATATGTACATAACTATTTAGGCCTAAATATCGATAACCATTGCAACTGAAAGATACATGTATATTGTATTTGTAATAGTTTAAAAGTTTTCTCGGTGGTAGACCATAACATCAGGTCGCCGGCAAGGTTTACCATCCATCGGGCATAGTCGTGCCGCAAAACGATCTAGTCGTGTTCCGGCACGCTGCTCGATGATGCTCGATGCCGATCCTACGGTCGGCCGCTCGATCGTTGAGGCTGTTCGGTCGGTTCTGCGCAACTGGCTGGACAGGCGGCACGAGGTTCTAACATTCCGGCTGACTCAGTTTCTTTGCGGTCACGGTTGCTTCGGAAAGTATCTGAGTCAAATAGCCCGGAGAGAACCGACGACCCAGTGTCACCACTGTGCGGATGATTAGGCTAGACGCCCGATGCTTATCTTCTACGTATTTATTTTCGTTGATATCGTGTGCTTATCCAAAAATACTGAGTTTAAGCAGATCGTTAAAGTAAGAACAGAGTTGCGTAGAAAACTGACCAAACTTGAAAGACACCGACATTTATAGCATATAAGGTTTAAATGTCGGTGAACGGGTAGAATAAGTGTGACATGTCGGATGGACATAATTTTTTATTTTAATTTTTTTTTTATGTGAAAGGAGGGCAAACGAGCATGCGGGCTACTGATCAAATGTGATTACCGCCGCCCATGAACTCTTGCAACATCCGAAGACTCACAAGAGCGTTGCCGGCCTTGGAGGAAGGAAAAAACGCCTTTTTTGAAGGTACCCATGTCGTATCGATCTGGAAACACCGCCGAAGGAAGCTCATTCCACATCTTTGTGGTACGTGGAAGAATGGTACTTGCAAGCTGCATAGTAGAAGAACGCCATGCATCTAGGTGGTAAGGATGATAATGAAAGCGGTGACGTGCTGTGCGGTGATGAAAATCGGCGGCAGGCATCAGATCAAATAGCTCTTCGGAACACTCGCCGTTGTAAATGCGATAGAAGACGCATAAGGAAGCCACGTCTCTACGCAATGCCAAAGAGTCCAGCCGTTCACAAAGCACTGGGTCCCCGAAAATCCGTAAGGCTCTCCGTTGTACGTAATGTGCAGGAGGAACAGGGTTGGGGATAGCACACAGCTTTGGGGTACACCAGCGTTCACGGGCTTGGAGTCCGAGCAAAAACCGTCGAGAACGATGAACGAGAAACATTGAGGAAGTTGGTGATCCACTTGCATAAACTCTCGGGAAGCCCATAGGAAGGAAACTTCGAAAGAAGCGCTTTGTGCCATACACGATCGAAAGCTTTCGCCATATCCAGACTAACTGCCAGACCCTCTTTCTTGCTTTCAATAACCGCAGCCCAACGGTGTGTGAGATATAACAGAAGATCACCAGCCGATTAACCATGGTGAAAGCCATATTGCCGGTCATTGATCAACTGGCGACCCTGGAGGTGCGCGAGGAGTTGTCAGTTAATGATATTCTCAATTAGTTTGAAGAGAAGAGAGGTGATGGCGATAGGTCTGTAGTTAGCTGGATCCGAGCTTTCATCTTTTTTAACGAACGGATGGGCACACTTCCACGAGACCGGGACTACGCCTTTGAGATAAGAGTGCCGAAATAAACACGTTAAGACTGGAGTCAACTCAGGGGCACACGTTCGTAGCACCAATGGGGAAATACCATCCGGCCCACTCGACTTTTGAACATCCAAGGAAAGTAGAGAACGATGAATGGTTTTTTGCCGGAAAATTATTTCCGGTATTGAACTCTGACACCGTTGGATGGTAGGCGGTGTTTTCCCTTGGTCGTTCAAGGTCGAGTTTGAGGCAAAAAAAAGTGCCCAAGTGATCGGCTTTTTCTTTTGCTTATGGGCCAGAGAATCATTCCCGGTGTGCAATGGCGGTAGGGCCGGCTGGCAAAAATTACCCAGAGTGGCTTTAGAAAGGGGCAAGTTCTGGCGTGCCGGGTGGGTACCTTGTCAACTGATCCCCAATTTTGACGACATGCTTGAACTTTGCTCTAGCGATTTGCTGTTTGAAGAATCTGGAAGCACGATTGTATTTCCTCTTCAGAACTCTAGAGTTCGGATCCCTTGTGACTCGTTAGTCACTAAAGCTAAAGCGTTCTTTAGCCCAGGCCTGGTACGCCTGCCGTTTGTCGAATGCAGCAGCCCTGACAGACGCATCAAACCAAGGCCGCGATTTGCCACCAAGTGGTACCACAGAACTTGGTACGAATAGTTCCATGCCCTGTAGTATCACATCAGCTACAGCCGCCGCGCAGTCACTGGGACCATTGGAAAGGAAGCAAATCGGCCCACATGGGTAGGATGCAAAGAAAGACCGCATTCCATCCCAATCCGCTGACTTTTAGTGCCAAACGCGTCGGGTCACGGGTGTTGTGCGAGCCGGACGTTGAAGGGGCACTACACTCCGTATCAGGTAATGATCGGAGGACCCAAGAGGTGTCTCAACAATAACCTGGTACTTTCCGGGATGTGTAGTCAGCAGAAGATCCAACAAAGAGAGCATGTGGCTGTCCACATCTGGTAGACGAGTGTGCGTCCGAACCAACTGGGACAAACCATTTGCCAGAACAAAGTTAAACACAGATCTCCCCGCGTAGTTAATGGAACGCGACCCTAGCCACTCGGCATTATGCGCGTTGAAGTCCCCGAGGACTATGACTTCAGCTAAAGAAATCTGTGAAATCAGGTCATCAATCTTCGCCTGAATATGGCCCAAGAGTTGCTCCGTTTCTGCATTACCACTATGGGACCTGTAGAAGGTACGCGTAGACTCTGACATAAACGTCCATGTCTACGCGCAGCCAGAGTAAAGATAGATCCCGACCTTCAAAATTCTGGAGGCGACGGTAGCAGATATCCTCCCTCACGAAAACAGATACCCCGGCGTGTGGTATAAAATGATGTTCAAGTTTATACCCGGGGTATGAAAGGGTCTCGTACGATACTCTTTTACGTTACGTACGATTTTTTTTTATTATAAGTAATTCATCAATCGGCTTCGAATAGATTTACGTATTTTACGATCATAATCTGCAATTTTCTGAGTTCTTTAATAGTTTTGAAATTGCTTGGGCGTATTTATAAAAATTACAGCCATCATAAAAAAAATTACAATATGTACAGTCGGGTAAAAATACATAAATATTTCATATTTAACGTAAAAAATGTATTAAACATTGAATGAAGCAGATCTTCAATCATCCTAATTTATTCCATCAATAACGAGGTACTGAGCCATGAACGTATAATTTAGATGATTTGATCATAATTTCACGCCAAACAATTTTCATTCATACTTTTACATGTAATTGAATTAGTTTTCGTCGACGGAATTGGATATAATGATATATATCCAATTTTTTTTCAGTACAGAACTTTGTTTATCTTTACTTAAATTTTTATGTATTTAGTTTAGTTATATTTAGTTCCATTATATAATTTATGATGCTTACAAAACCCATATTTAGAATTAATATAAAATTCAACTTTTAATAGAATAATTTTATTTTGTCAAGCATTTAAATTTTTGCAGCTATAAACCTAACGTGGGTTTTTTTCAGACTTTTCAATGAAAAAAATGGAACAAAAATCTTTTCGTTTCACAAAATATTACACAACTCGTCAATGGCCCATATACTCGTAAGTATATGAAGACATAATTATGTTTATTTATTATATTTAGGTATATGATAGTATAAGGATATTATATAGTACTGATATTGTTAAGCTGAACGAAACGAAGCTTTTTACCGGCGAAACATTATTACTCAACGACGATGAGTTTTTTTGATTTTTTTTTACAAACCACCACACATATCGGCATGGTATGTGTGCAAAATTTTAAACCGAACCTTTTTTTCAGTTCTCTTGCAGTAACAGTGCGGTTACGTAAAGTACAGTTGATGATGTGGCGATCTTGAGCAGTAGTTATTTTTCTTTTGTGAGCCTGTCCAGCCCTTGTGGAGGTTTCTCCTGTCTCTTGACATCGTTTCCAGAGTCTACAGATAACAGAAGGTGCGACTCTAAAGTCATTTCCTACATACCGCATAGTATGGCCCACTTCAAGCAACGCGACGGCTCAGGAGACTTGGATTTCAGCCAAATTTCGCATGATGGTCGATATTTACAATAATTTCCCTTACTGCCTATAAACAAAATACTCGAACAAAACTCATAAATGAGTTTTTTATGGTTGAAATCTTAGGAAAACCCTATAGCGTCACTTTGTATTTGCGTCTATGTAGACTTTTAACAACCTACTACGAACCGCAAAACAAAATAACGATGTTCTTTTGTTTTTCTTTTTGTTTGTTTATCTACATTTTATAATGGCCTCATGTATTTAAAACCTCATGATTTACTATTACAAAATCTTGTTCCCCTAATTGTTTTGAGCAGTATATATGTAAAAGATGCAAAATAAAAGTTCATTTACAACGAATGTGTAAAATAAATAACGTTATAAAAATAATTATGTAGATTGCGTCGACGACACTATTGAGGGTAAATATAATTGTTTTAATATTAAGTGTAATAATATTAGGTGGTTTGAATAAGTGGAGTGAACATTTGTGTGTGAATAAGTGGAGGTTATTAGATTGAGTTATTATAGAAAAAAGTTATCATTCAGACTCCTATTGTTCCAGTTTTAAGTTTTAAAGGCAATATTCGAATATGTGGGGATTTTTAGTAACTTTAGACAACGTTATTTACATGGATAACTACCCTTTCCTAGAATAAAACATTTGTTTTCTAAGCCCACCATGAAGGATTATCGAAAATAGATTTATCTGGAGTTTATAATCAACTAGTTTTAGATGAAACTAAAAAATATATCTGCATTAATATTCATCAGGATTTATTTCGTCATAGCAGGTTAGTTTATGGCTTAGCATATGCTTCTTTTATATTTCAACGAACAATGGAACAATTATTAGCCGATTTTTTAAAAATTTCCTTTGAGTATTTAGGTTTAATAATAGACAAAGTTGGATTACATACTTCGAAACAATAAGTAAAACCAATAATGGAAGCGAAATGTCCCAATAATTTAAGGGAATTAAAGTCATTTTTAGGAATGGAATTTTTAGGACTCGGCGCGGTCTTGTCCCAGCGCCCATCGGACGGAACCGAACTGGCCGTAGCCGAGGCATCGCGTTCTTTATCGAAAGCCGAACATAATTATTAAACCGTTTTGGGAATTTTAATATTTCAGTTTTAGAAAGATACATTTTTAGGTTATTGCTTACTAGCCAGTCTATTCATGTTGTCAAAGATTGGCTAACTTCATAGTCAAAATTATCCCCATTTTTTTTATTTAATGCATATCAGGTATATCATTTATGTATATTAGAACGTTGGTCAACCGGCGTATTCTTTGGACCGCGTATGCTACAGAACTAAGTCTGGTCGACAAATCACGTATGTGAGGACCCCATTGCATTTTCGAATCTAAGGTAATGCCCAAAAAAACCGTAGAATTAACTAGGTCCAATTCCTCATTATTTAATTGTACATTGGTTTCGACTTTTTTGACGTTAGGTAAAGTAAATTGAATATATTTAGTCTTTTTCTTATTGAGCAACAGATTATTAGCATTAAATCATTGTACAACATCTGAGAGAGCATTGTTTACGTCGTTAATTACTGATTGCTGTCTGTTAATTTTAAAAATAAGAGAGGTATCATCAGCCAACAATACTATCACATGTTTGTCCCTCACAAAGTAAATAAGGAACAAGAAAGGCCCTAATATAGAGCCTTGTGGTACGCCCATTTTGGCTAATTAACCAGGGGAGCGCTTTCCATTTACGTCTACTTTCTGAATTCTTTCATTAAGGTATGACCTTATCAAATCAAGGACCTTTTTTCTAATTCCATAATGCTTTAATTTACTAATTAGAGTTTCATGCTGTACGCAGTCGAATGCCTTTGATAAATCACAGAAAATGCCAAGAGCATCTTGTGATTTTTCCCAGGCTTCAAAAATGTTCTCCAGTAACTCAACAACAGCATCTGTTGTTGAGCATCCGGGATTGAAAACAAATTAAAAATAATTGTATTTTCAAGTTTCTAAAGATAAACGCGGTGGTATATATTTTTAAATTACAGCAAAATTCACTTATTGCAAAAGTAAAAATGATATAGAAAATAATTATAAACTGATTTTGAAGTATGACCAACTCGTACCTATATCCGAAGTAGGAGTCTCTTATTAAATTAGAATGATCATCTTAGCTCTTGGATCAGCTCTATAGCTAACAAAGCAGCTAGGGTATAACACAATCATTATATGAACTACTATCAAACTTAGATAAATAGCGTTAAAATTTTTTTTTACTGTAAATTAAAAACTTAGTCTCGAAGAGTATATCATTAATAATATAAAATAATAAACCTTATAATCTTTATGTTTTAATTGTAAAACCTATTGTAAGAGTACTGATTCTCATTAAATCTACCAAAAATTTCTAGGTTGGCATAACATTTCAATAAAACTATTTTACGGATAAAACTCGCGTTTATAATTACATTTTTTAATTTAATCACTTAAGAGTACCTGTAGTTTTATTGAAATGTGTAGTACTCGTGTAAATCTTAGAAAACATTACTTCATCAACATCTTTTATAAGTACACCTCCATAGCCATTTACGCATCAATATCATATACAGTTTTATGTTTGTTGTAAATTTGCTTGGTTGTTGTTGGTTATTGAACAATTTAATTCTAGAATCAGATCTCCCTTCTGATAATTTTGGGAGACGCTGACTGTTATCTCAATACGACACAGAAAAATATAGGAAAAACAAATTCATTAACTAATCCTTTATTACAGTAGAAAATAAAATAGTCTTTCTATAGAATAGTGTTAATAGTTTTGTAAAGATACTGAAAATATCGACAACAGATGTAAAATTTTTCACAAAATTTTATTGAAATAAAATTTTTAGGCCTAAAAGTAAGACACAATTATTGAATATTTAAAATGGAAAAGTATAATATTTTGTTTTAATTAGAAAACCTCTAGAGGGATCAGATGTGTAATGAAGTCGCCGTTTTATTAGCGTAATTCCTTTGAGAGTTTGGATGCTGACAAAATCAAAGCTCGTTTAAAAATAAATGAGTCCCGACTTTAGTACATGTATATACAGAAAAATAAGTAATGTATAAATTAAAAGCAATATCTTTATAAAATAATACATGCAAATTATTGTTTTTTGTTTCTATTACAAATGAAAAGTTTATTTTTGAATATTAAAGACAAGGTTGCGATGTATGTAGTGGTAACATTTACCACCTATTTCATTTTTTTACCTTTAAATATAGCCAGGTATACAACAAATTTAAAATCTTACAATTAACAAGTTGTTAACTTTTTTACTTACAGTGCGGACCGCAGCTATAACCGATTGTATCTGTGTCCGTCTACTCCCTGTTTGCTTCTCTTCGAGTGATCCCAGAGCCTGCGCAGATTCCATTACTGATGTGTTACGGATGGGAATGGAGTATTACATCCCATTTTCTGACGTACCATCATATGGAAAATCTCGCCCATGTTTTGGACCTGATTGTCGACGTGCTGAAGTGCAGAAACATCATGCATACCTAGCCTGGGCTGAAGCTCGCCAGCGTAAGGCCAAGGATGTTCTCGACCAGAAGAGAGCTTTTAACAAGGCTGCAAGAAGTCCTGCAAGAAGGTGTTAAAGAAGGCTCGTTTTGACTTTTTGGTCCTTAGCCAAAGAGGTCGAGGCGAACTTCTGCCGCCCCACACTACCTCCACTGCAGAAACCTGATGGGTCACTGGCTCACGCCGCTGTAGAGAAAGCCAGTGTATTTGTATCTCTATTTGCGGAATCTATACGTTTAAAAGCTAGTAGCGCAATACCTTCAGTTCTTCCTGTTCGGTGGTAGTGCAGGAAATTCAATTTCGCCAGAGAGAGGTTTTGAAAACGGCTTAGCAATTTGGACGTGAACAAGGCCAGCGGTCCAGACGGTATTCCTGCAATTGTTCTGAAGACATGGCGCCCGAGTAGTCTCCCATACTTACACGTTTGTTTAGGCTCTCTCTTGAGACTGGAAAAGTGCCGATTTTTTGGAAGTTTGTAAATGTGCAACCCGTGCCCAAAAAAGGCAGTCGTGCTGACCCTGCCAACTACAAGCCCATATCGGTCACGTTCATACTCTGCAAGAGCATGGAACGTATCCTTAATGTCAGGCTATTGGCTATCAGTGATCGACAATATGGCTTTCGCCGGACTTGGAATCAATTGAGAGATGGCTAAGAGGCTCGTAGGTGATACCACCTTTGCCAAGACAAAACTCCAACGTTTGGAACATCGCCGCAAGGTGGCTAGTTTGGCGGTCTTTTATCGGATACATTTCGTAGAATGTGCAACAGAGCTGCACAACTTGAAACACCCAGCTCTTTTCAGTCACCGCACGACGAGAAGCTCAACCAGGAAGCACCGATTTACGGTTGAGGTTCCAAAGTCCCGTACAAAGCGTTTCGCTTCCACATTCCTTGTGCGGACGGCGAAAATGTCGGAGTCGGTGTTTCTTGATTTAGGGCTCTTCAAATCGAAATTTACTAGGTAAGCTTGCCACATCTTAGATTACAGCCTATGCTTAACATTAGGCGGATTGTAGTCAAACGCTTACATTTTGTGGTTTAAAAAAAAATAGCATTGATACTACCTCAGACGATCCCGTATACCAATTTTAGTCCATTAAGTTAGTGTAGCAATATATTATTAATGATTAAACGAACTTAACTGAAAGCGTAAGTGAAGTTCATCATAATTACTCGAAGGCTTCGTTCGAAGATATTAACATTTACATATGTGGTCTCACATTATAGGATTCATAATTACGCCCTGCATTTTGGAGAAAAAATAGCTTGAAATTAATTTTATTAAATTTATGGCGGTAGATACTGAAAACTCCTGTGGTCGCTCGATCTCCGGCACCTTCACTTCGTTTGTAGATTTGCTGAGCTGTATGAAATACATATTTTACATCCTAGGGCACAATGGTTTTAAGTGATTAACTATATGTTTATTGACATGATACTTTTTAAAAGGGACATACTATCTTCCTCATTTCGCCAGCCAATGGCAAAATGTACCACGGGTACATTATATTAACTGATGACTATAATTGTCGGCGAAAAATAATTTTAATGTCCGCTCTCTTTATTAAGTTTGTTTCACGACTTTCTTGTTTCAACTTGCTATCTCAGCGGCACCATAAGGTCCGTCCCCCGAGGGTGGCGCCAGTATTTTTCGATATAGCGCCCCACCCCAACATCTGGTCCTTCGAGCTGGATCTCTGGGTTTATTCGGTGAACTGAGTGTAAGCGACGTGGCAATAAGACTTTTTATCACCATGCTGGTGACCAGGAGTCAGATGGGATCCACCTCCAGGGCGCAGCCTATGCCCGAGGATGATGCCATGGCCACGGGGCCAAGTGAGGCTATCGCGGTTTCTGTTGCCGTCCCTGTTGCAGTTACGGAGCGTGGCAGCCAGAAAGCGTATGGAACTGGAGGCACAAGCCGAGCTGGCACAGCGCGAACTGCAGGAGGCCCAAGCCGGGGTAGAGCCAGATTAGACTTGTTGCAGGTTGCCGATGAAGATGAAGACTCCGAGTTAGAGAAACCTCAACACCGAGAGGTTGATGTCCAGGACTGGGTGGAGACGACGGTGACAGCGATGTCCGGGAAGGGGCATCAAACGAAGTTCGCGTCCGGGAAGGGACACGGGGGAGTGCCCGGGGAGGGGCCACCCCCGCTAGCGTCTTCAATGACCGTCAAACAGGAACCACTGTATCAGTCTACGGGCAATAAGGAGCTAGCGGAAGCAATCGTCCAGGCCATTCATGCCGCACCAAAGTCAGCAGCAGCACCTCCAAGCTACATGCATGAGCTGCCTTACTTCGATGGCAACAGTGGTGAATGGTTAGCCTTTAGAACAGTATATGAAGATACATCTCCACTCTTTTCAGCTTCACAGAACATGGCGCGTTTAAGAAGAGCCATTAAGGGTACTGCAAGGGAAGCTGTAAAGAGCCTGTTGTATTCAGAATGCCTACCGAACGAAGTATTAGAAGCCCTGCGACGGCGGTTCGGGAGGCCAGATGCCCTGGTCCTCGCTGAAATGGAAAAGATGAGGAACTTGGCGAAGATCACCGAAAGTGCGCGTGACGTCTGCGTGTTTGCGAGTCATGTAAACAACATTGTTGCGAGTTCGGGGATTAAGAAAGCCTCAGTACCTACAATCTCCAGAAATTATGAAGATCATAGTGGAGAAGCTGCCTGCAGTGCTGAGGTATCGGTGGTTCGATTACGCCGCCGAGGATGAAGATCCAGATCTTACAACAGTAGCTGCATTTTTGAACCGTGAAGCAGATCGGTGTGGGCCATATGCGCTGCAGGAGTCAGTGCAAATGAGGAGGCAACCCTTCAAGGAAGTAAGGCATGCTACACATGTTGCTACGGAACAACGGGAAGAGAAGCCAGGGTGCCCGCACTGCCACGGAGACCATACTTTGGTCGAATGCAAGAAGTTCCTGCATGCATCCAACAAGGAGCGGTGGGAGATCGCTCTTAAGAGTAGATTTTGTTTTAAATGCTTGATGGGACGTCATCGTAAGGAGAGCTGCAAAAGGCCACCGTGCAAGGAGTGCAAGCGCTGGCATCACCATCTCCTTCACAACTACAAGCCATTGGAGCAGAAGCAGGATGAGAAAAGAGAGATCACAAATAGTGCAACTCTACCGGTCAACGCTCTGACGAATGCAAGAGCGTATTTAAAGATGCTTCCTGTGGAAGTGTATGGACCCAAGGGATCGGTGCGAGTGTTGGCGCTGCTTGATGAAGGATCTACAGTGACACTTTTAGATTCATCGGTCGTGAGAGAAGTCGGTCAAACAGGACCTCAAGAACCTCTATACCTACAAACAGTAGGGGGGAAAACAATGGGAAAGGAGAATTCTATGAAGATCGATTTTAAGATCAGAGGCATCCACCATCAGAAGAGGCAAAAGATTAATGGAGCACTCACCGTTGACGACCTGTGTCTCACGCCGCAAAGTATTGATAGATCTCGTCTTGAAGAATGTCTGCACCTTAGTAAGATGGTCGATCAGCTGATATGAAGAGGAACCGCCTAAACTGGTTATCGGTCAGGATAACTGGCAACTCATCGTATCACGGTCTATGCGTAAAGGAAAGCGAAACCAACCCGTAGCTTCGCTGACGCACCTGGGATGGGTTTTACACGGCTTTGATGGCGGAGCAACGAAATCTTTGAATTTCGTTACCTGCGCACACGTGACGGGGTCTGAAGACGATCTAGAACGCCTTATAAAAGACCACTTCGCTATAGAGTCTGTGGGTGTCCAACCAAGCCGGCCAAGCATCGAAGCAGAGGGAAAGGTGCTAGTTATAATGGAGAAAACGACACAAAGGCTGCAGGATGGGCGCTTCGAAACAGGACTCCTATGGTGCAACGAGGACGAAGCAATGCCAAACAATTTCAAGTTAGCAGAGAACAGAAGCTAGACAAAGATCGAAACCTAAAGGAGGAATACACCTATCAGATCCAGCACCTCCTAGATAGCGGATGTGCTGAAGAAGTCCCGTTTGGCTCCGCGTACAAAAGCAAATGGTATGAAGAGGCAGCTATAAAAACGGCAAGAGAAGTGGACTTCATCCATCAAAAGGCCGGATGTGAGCTTCGAGCGTGGGAATCAAATTGACCAGCAGTTTTAAGAAGCTTCAGTGCTAGTTTATCGTTGCCAGTTCTAATACAAGGAAAGAGGCTGCTCCAAGACATCTGGCGGAGTAGGGTTGGCTGGGATGAGCTCATCACGACAGATTATGAACAAACATGGAACATCTACTCGAGTAACCTACAGCTGTTAAAAAACCTGAGAGTGCCACGATGCTTCGCATCATCTCGTCACAAGGGGGAGACGCATGTCTTCACGGATGCTAGCGAAAAGGCCTTCGCAAACGTAGTTTATTGGAGGCAACAGAAAAGCGCTGGCGATCACCATAAACGAAAAGTTACTCGAAGACGAAGTTCTGCACACACTCCTCTTGGAAGCAGAGCACATCGTCAATTCAGGGCCATTAGTCGATGTACACACAGATGGAGAAGAGTCACTTACCTCAGATCATTTTCTTATAGGGAGATCTTGTGGCGTTCCGACGGTCGGAACATTCATCGACGACGACATCAAAGGATACACCTGGAAGACGGCACAACAAATGGCAGACCACTTCTGGAGCAGATGGGTGAAGGAACACCTACCAACACTGATTCCGGAAAACTTACAGGGAAAGCAGACACTTTAGATCTGAGGCTTGGGGACACGGTCCTCATAGTGAACCCGGAACTACCAAGAAACACTTGGTCACGAGGGGAGTTGGTACGGATCTACCCTGGGCCAGATGGGCGCACCCGCATCGTCGACGTACGTACTGCCGGTGGCGTGCTGAAACGTCCAAGCTCCAAGATAGTGCGACTGGTACCTGCGGCCAGCAACAATCTAAACGAGGTCAGTGAGCAACGTGTCGCCGGGTCAGCAGTTGGTGCTTCGCACAGGGGGGAGGATGTCGGCGACAAATAATTTTAATCTCTCTTTATTAATTATTTTAATCAACCAATCTTGTATTAGTATGTAGTCATATTTCAATAATCTCATGTACATGCGGTCAGGAAACTAGTGTCTCGTTATGTATCATTCTTTTGTGAAACTAATGAGTGTGACAGAGATGATAAGATGTTAGCATCTCTGTCCCACACTTCGTAATTTATAGTCATAGAATTAGTCTCTCGTTAGGCAGCAATCTATTGTCAAACTGATGGGTATGACAGAGATAGCAAGATGTTGGCATCTCTGTCTCGCACTTGAGTTTAGTATGAAAATTATAATTAGATTTTCTTTTGTTTTTCTTTTGTAATTTAGTAAAGCACTTAAAACTGATTATAAATATGTTTAGTTTATAGTTGAGAGATGGATAGTTTTGACATAATAACGAATTTTAGGTTGTTAAAAGTACCGTTTTTTGTATGATATTGCATGTTTTTTACGTATTATTTTAGATTTATAATTATTACTGTTTTGTATTATATACCTTTAGATAGATTTTATTAAGACGCTTATTTTGATGTACAACATGTTTAAGTATAAGATTTAGAGAAATAAATATTAGCGAAAAAGCGGACCAGCCATAGTGAAAAATGTTAGTAAAATGAGTCTATAAACCGCGGCTCTCTTTACGGTATACGTGGCGTGCTACACCCGGCAGTATGGCGCCACTACCGAGATTACTTCCGACGGCTAAGAAGAATAAGAAGAACTCTCAAGAAAAAAGGAACTCTGAAGAAAAGGGAACTAGAAGAATTGAAAATATTATTGTGGCTGGTTCGCTATCGCATCTACACATCGTATTCCAGTGTTTTCAATCACGACCCCCTTCACCGAACCCAGGATCCTAAGAGACGGACCTACCAGCGCCCGTCTGAGATAGCCATACTGTTTCACGACTTTCTTGTTTCAACTTGCTATCTCAGCGGCACCATAAGGTCCGTCCCCCGAGGGTGGCGCCAGTATTTTTCGATATAGCGCCCCACCCCAACAATAATGTTATAGTATTTTCATTATTCAGAACTTTTATTTGCTAACTCTGAAAAAATAAAATATTTTAAAATATAAACAAAATATTTTTAAGTCATTTACCAAATCATATGACCCAATACAAATATATAAGATTGTGAGTAAATTAGTATGAAACATTAAAAAACATTAATTGATAGTCAGATAAACAGACATTACAAAAATAATAATAGTATGAATAAATAAAATATGTTTAAATATATATTTAACATAAGTATAAGGCACAACTTTTGTTATTTGATTGATTACCTATATTTAAAGTGTACAATTTTTCTTAGCTTGAGCCAACTTTCTACATAATGTTAGTCTTCTGCCTTGTACATATAAAGTAAAAGCTTTATTCTAATGTTTAGCAATGTTAAGCAATCAAATTGTTCGAGTCTCCATTGTAAAGCAGCCATTTAATTATGCAATTTACTAAGCACTGTGTCGAACCAACAAAAATAACTTAAATTTAAAATGGTAAACTTGTAGTTGATATTATAGAAAAATATTCTAATAAGAACTATGTACTCTAACTCAATGTCAAATGTTATTTCTTAATGACTTACAAATCTACTGAAACCGCAGCTTATGTTTGTCTCTCTAACTTGCAAAGTACATACTTTACATACTCACGACTTCTCGGTAGAAATTATAAACACATTCGGTACCAACCATAACAAATTGAAATTTAATATAGGTAATGAATTTTATCTTCATTAAATTTCAGTTTTCGATACTTAAACAGTACAATTTTCCATACATAATTTATATAATCTTAGATGTACTTAATGAAAACATTGAGAGTGACTGACAATATAAAATTTATTTTATATAAGTAGAATTTCGGTCTCTTCATTATGTTACAGTGAATTGATATCATGAACATAGAAAGTTTTAGTGATATAAGATATAGTCTTAAAATTTATGAATTTTTATTGCATTAATAATTTGTAAAATATGTAATAAAAAATATATTATATTTTAGTAATTAACTAAATAATATATATAATTAAGATAATATCAATACATACATGTACCATTTACTTTTAAGACAGATTATTAACAACATAAAACTTCTGTAAAATGTAGATAATTGTAAATAATGTAATTCCTAGTAAACTGTAAAAACTATGTTTAACCAAAAACCTCTTTAATTTAAATGATCATTCATATTACTCTTTCATACCATATATATGAATAATATTATATTATTGTAATATATACCCAAAATATTATAGCTATTAGAAATTTCAACATGTATGATCTTAAATTTCTGTTGGAGTACAAAAGTATAGCCTCCAAATTTTGTAACTTCGCTAGTTTTACTGACAATAACGTTATGTTATAGAACTCATACCTACTACATATTTAACTTGATCACAGTAAGGGCTCTGTATGCCCACAAACAACAAAGTGTATTTTCAAAGCCCTTGTCATCTCCTTCCACAATTTCAGTTTGTTGATATAATCCGATTGTTTATTTTAAATAAAAAATCTTAAATGTATCTTACAATGGCTATAATATGTATTATATTAAAATAGTGTTTTTATATAGATACAGCATACAATACTTACTTTTAATTCATACCGTTCTGCGGTCTTTTACTTCAAGAGTTTTAACTAGAGATGACGTATTTCTATAATATACTGATATCCAGTCTTGTCACTCAAAGATTGGGAATAAATTCTTGGTTCGGCAGCTGTAATGAATTACTAGTATTGTGATGTGTCGCCTCATAACTTGTAATTTTTTCATGCCTTCTTTAGAACAGACAAATAAAAATGAATATGTTAAAATGTATGAAAGTTAATTAAGTTAATAAATAATCTTCGACAAAACCCATAATTCTCAGTATCACTATTTTGTGGTATACTTTGTTTATTTTTATCGAGAACTAAATTAACCTTCTAAAATAAGTAAACACATCTTACTGAAGCTTAATATTTTGTTCGAATACTTTTTATTACTGTCGGGTTATACTGGACATCAATGGTAATATACAAAGCGTTGCTCTTTGGCAGTGTACATCAAAAATGTCTTGACGAATCAGGTGCCTATTCATTTGATGTCCACTAGCGGTACAGAATACCAATTTAGAAATATCGATAGGAGATTATCTGTCAAAATTATTTACGGATTACATCATCGCTACTCGTTGGGTGTGACGTCATCTGATTGTGCCACTGCAATTACAGAATACGAAATCTGACGTTCGATACGCATTTTCAAAAAGTGGACATCGTTTAACTCGTCAAAAAAAATACGAAATATTCCTGCTGATGATGATAACAGGTGACTTCTTGTCCTTCCTTATGTACACCTTCCTGTATGCGGTCCAGCAAAACTTGCAGATTTTACCAAGTCTCGAGCAAGAAAGTGTAGGCGGGTTTAGTTAGAAGTCAAATGCTCAGAAAGAAAAATCTGTGTGTCTTCAAGCGTTTTCAATCCGAGATGCAAACACAGCAAAGCTTAGACTTGTGCTTTATATCACTTGCGCTTAGGTCAGGGGTATCCAATCTCACCTTTTGGACCAAAAAATTGTGGTGTGGTACACGGGTACGCAACTCGCCTCCCCGATCTTCTACTGTTTCTGTTTCTCAAACTTCCAGGAAATAGTATCCTATTCCTTTTATATCCTTTCCCACCCCATCCCTATTTTCCTTGTCTAGGTCCATAAAAAGCAGTTCGAGACGAGAGAGTGCGTCTGTTTTTGCGCACACTTTAACGTATTATAACATATTCCCGCGCAGATGACACCTGGCAAAAACACGGACATTGAGCAAAGTCCTACGGCGATGGAGACTGGTGGTGGTGTACTGATCTGGTGAGTTTGGTCCCTAGCTGGATCTCTGCACGTTGGTTGGGCGGTGATGGTCGTTTCATGATTTGACTAAGGCGGAAGTCTGGTACGGCAGCTCGTCCATCGACAAAGCAGGCCTATTTAGGGATCGCACTGCTTTCCCCAATCCGGGGAGGGGCCTCGAAAAGGTGGCCTAAACAAAGTTCGTCTCACTTTTTACCCGGTCGGTTAACCGTGGTCGCCCGGTCACCATCTTAATGCGGTCGAAAGAAACAAAAATATACGAAACCTTTTACTATAGCTGCTTGAAATGTAGAATTTGAACTTTGTTAGCCAACGAGAACAACTTGTGTCCCGAACGAAAAACAGTGCTCATTGCGTGCGAACATATCGCTGCAATTAGTGAGACACATCTAGCGGATAATGGCGAGCTCTGTGGGAGACTCGGTAGGTTTACATACTACTGGATAGGTAAACCAGCAACGGAACGATCGGCCAGTGATGTAGGTTTTGCCATAAAAATGAGATAGCTAGATCTCTCATTGAACCTCCAATAGGCGTCAGTGATAGAATCATGAGTCTGAGACTCTACGTAAGACCTGGTAAATACCTGTCCTGCATTTCATCAGCATACCTAGACCTCATGAGATGAAGATAAATTCAAATTTTATGAACACCTTCGTACAGTTCTACTAAACCTACCACAGCAGAATAATATTTTTCTTCTCGGAGATTTTAACGCACGTGTTGGGACAGACCACATAGTTCAGAGAAACGTGCTGGGCAAACACGGTATCGGAAAGTATAACACCAATGGTACTGCATTATTAACTCTATGTGCAGAATTCGAGCTTAGTATCACAAACACGTTCTTCAGGCTATCTGGCAAATACAAAACCTCATGGATGCATCCGCGCTCTGGCCATTGGCAGATGCCAGATGATTCGATGTAATCAAGACGATTGTTGATTACATCGAAGTTCGAAGGTGTGACCTGAAGGATGTACTTATCACAAGAGCGATGCGTGGTGCTCAGGTTTGGACAGATCACCGTTTCATTCGATCCAAGATTAGGGTTAACTACAAGCCTCCGCGCAGAGCAGAACATAAAACTCCCACGAAACTAGCTTTTACAAAGTTAATAAACGACGAAAAAACTCGGCTCCTCCTTGACGCAGAATTTAAACATGCCATGTCCAGTGCTATTGGTGACTTAACCATTGATGCTAAATGGCGTTTGTCCGCGGAGACCTTACACGAAGTATCACATAGAGTTATTGGTAAATTGTAGAAAAAAAACCAAGATTGGTTCGATAATTCTAATGCAGAAATATGGAAACTCGTTAAGAACTTCAGAACCACTTTGAGAAGCACTATTGACTCCGGACATCGAAAATATATGCAGCAGGAACCTAAAATCAAAGTGCGCCAATTAAAAGATACCTGGTGGATCTGAAAATCCGAAGAATTACAGTGCTTGGCAGTGATAGATAGTGATAGGGGCAGATAGTCTTCCTTCAGAAATTTTCAGGTACGGGGGACCAAACATTAAATCTAGACTGTTAGCCCTAATTCAACAAGTTAGGGCTGATGAGCTTGTTCCACAAACCTGAAAGGATGCTAATATTGTTAAACTATACAAAGGCAAAGGAGACCTCTCAAGTTGCAGCTCATGTAGAGGAATTGCTCTGCTCTCAGTGGCTGGCAAGATCCTAGAGCATATCTTTAACAAGCGCCTGTGTAAGCTAGCTGAAAGCTTCCTGCCCGATACTCCTATAATTACACATATAATGATAGCGGAAAGCTTCACTGCGCTATCTGTGACCGAATCTTTAAAACTAAATTCGATTTTGAGGGTCACGCTCGGTTCGCGCTCACGACCGTTGAACTAATTATTAATAACAGTGTGTCGCCGTCGACGGATACGTCTGGGAGGATATCATATCATATACTAAGAGTTTTTGCCATTTTGAGAACATTGGTCTTCAGAAGTCTGGATCATGTTTCTACAATGATACGTCTGGTTCTCACCATCCTTTCGTATTCTGTATATGTCAATTCTGTATATTCTGTATGTCGAATTCTGTATATTCTGTATATGTCAATGATACTATATTTATTTATTTTGTAATCAATGTTTTGAGAGAAAAACGTTATCATTTGTAAGAGGTCCTCCGTAGTTTCATTATTTCTCTTTGGGACAGTTTTTATCACAAAATTAGTTTTACGATCAGAAGTCTGCATTCTCCAGTGCGGTAATATACTTTTTATTGTCCCTGATCTGGTTCTCTAATTGATGAATTTTTTGATTAAACTCTTCACTTTGCGTGGTAAAAATGAAATTGCAGTTTCAATGTTATCGTTTGATTGTTGTATTGCCGTCAGTGTTGTGGATATTTTGTGCATTTCACTTCCATGGTTGATTGTAAAAAGCGTCATCATTTTTCTTATCTCTTCTTTAAATTCTTCCTACTGCTTAGTGAGACTATCGTCCATGTCCTCTGCTTCTCTTAACTCTTTGAAATATGTAATTCGGGGGTGTATTACTTCTACTATCCGCTAAGTTAATGTCCGTGTGCGATACAGCTTTGTTTATCGGTGAGCTCATTTGTTTATAATAATATAGTAGTATATAAGCAAATGTGGGTAGATAAAAATGGGTGGACACCTGCGCACGAGGTTGGGGTGTGGGTTACATCTATCGTCACTTGAGGGTGGGGCCTTCTGTGCAGTAGTTCTTCAATGGAGTTGAAGTTGGTGCGTTCTTTGCGAGAGGTGATTAGAAGTGATTGATACGTATTCGCAGGGATAATTGCAAATGAGAATCCTACTTGAAGGACGGCGTCATCAGTGGCTCGTAGCCTAATGAAGTACCAGGTAGATATTTAGCGGCTGCGTATCTGATCGAAGGTCTCTTCGGTGTTTATGCACTAATTACGTTGTTCGCAGCCGAAGGACTCTAAAAAACCGGATTTTATATGAAAGTAAATTTATTTTAACTCACAAATTTACTTATTATAATTAAACTAAATGCGACTTCATGTGTTGAAGTGGTAACACAGAATGTTTTATTCATTACAAATCATAAAATAATGTTATATCTAAATTTAAACAATAAGACAGACGACACAATAAGAGTTTCTGGAAACAATGAATGGATGTTGCGTAAGGGTTGCCGGAACGGGGCCGCAGTGGGTGGTCTCGGCGAACGCGATGTCGTAATGTCGTAATGTAGGGTCACGTACGTAACACCTCCCTCCGTAGATCAGCGACTATTTGAAAGCTTTGAGTACAAATGTCGCTGGCAATGATGTCTCGTTCCTGGCTCGCTCAGGCTCTTTCGCAGGGTGGTTATGAGTGCCGTCGTCTTGCTTAAACGATTCATCCCTCCTTACGTGGTGAATGTACCGCCGAGAGAGTAAGGCGATACTAAGTGCGAGTGCACTAAATAAAACTATATAAAATGGAATAGTTATATGATATACATTTTCATGAAGATGATTTAGTTTCGTAGGTTACTCATTCAGGACTCTGTCTTTAATGCTGCGTAGTCCTTGTATATCTATAGTTTTCAGTTTCAGATGAGGGATTGTAATGTTCTCTGCAGTTGTATAATGTTCAGGAATTTCAGTTATTTTCAGTGACTGTCCCTTTATTTTATTTTAAATGTTAGCGATGGTGAACCCGTCGGTACGTAGTGAACATGTATGCGGAATCGTGGCTGGATAGTTATTCGAATAGGGTGATGAATTCATGGCTGTTGCATTCTAATTCTACTTTCGTTGGGCGTGGGAAGATGAGAGTGTAGTACAGATCGTCTAATTGCACCATTGTTCTCTTGCTTGTTGTTCTCGGGCCTAATGGAGGACGTTTTCGTCGCAGAGATATTTCTGATTAAACTTCGGGCATTCAGCCTCCATGAACATGAAAGCTTTATTATCAGTTGCTATGAGAGGATATGGTGGAATAAAAGTGTAATGATCTTTATTAGAAACGATGGCTATTAATAATAGTTTGAATTGCCTTGGAGAAATAATCGGGAATTTAAAAATGATTACTATTCGTACCTTATACCTTTTAGTGTCTGTTTGATTCAGGTTACTAGTTATACTTTTAACAATAGAGGCAATGCTATTAATTAAGCCTCGTTTAATTCGATTGGACTCCAAACTTTTAATTTGAGACTTTATTTTAATTAATCTGTTAGATATATAGTCAATTTGTAATTCATAAAGGGTGTAAGTATCTTTATCTAGGATATCTCTAAAAAAGTTTAAATGTGGATCGATGCCGTCGAGGCGATTTTTGAAATTGTTTAGTTCTACATATTGAATAAAGGAATGATAGTGGGTTATGAGTTTGGCATTTCGAAGATTAAAACGGAGAAGTTCTGGTCATAGAAGATGCACAAGGAAACCACGTCTCTACGAAATGCCAAAGAGTCCAGCCGTTCACAGAGCACTAGGTCCCCGAAAATCCGTACGGCTCTCCGTTGTACTCGGTCAAGAGGTAGAAGCTGATATTTGGGGTGATCGCAAGTGATGATGTATCAGTCAAATCTTTTGGAAATTTTAATCGGTATTTGTTATCTCGCCTATTCAAGCAGTAAGCCCTCGAGCATTTTATATGATGATTTACACGGATGACTAATTGAGCCATTACCAAAGGCGTGTATTCAGTTTCACTAGAATATGTAGCTAGCTCGAGATGACGTCTATACCAAAAAGCATTAGTACTTTTGAATCTGGATCCCCAAAACATTATCTTATTCAGGAATGACGGCTCGTTGCTAATTTTCAGCTTCAGATCATCGATATTACGAGTGAAATCTTATTTTTTCACGAATATTGTACTTAGTTGTACAGCCTGTTTTCGTTAAGATGTGTTCAAAACGAAAAACCTAAACCGGGCGTCATGTGCAAACTGACGATCCTTGAAGCGTATCAGATGTTCAGCCTACTCAGTAAATGAAACCTTAATGGATCGCGACCGATTAGTAAAGTCTGCTAATCCTCTTGGGAACAGGTGAGGAAAAACAATTGATATGTAGCCTTCAGTTTGTGAATTCACTCAAAGCTTCTTCTGCTATTGTTGGCCAAGCTAAAACTGCTTTACATCTTTCTAGCTATTTCTCTTAATTAAGAGTGCACTGCAGACTCATCGACGATGTCCTTGAGTTCAACGCTTTTGGAATCCATAAGATTTGACATGTTTATTGTCTATATTGTTAAATTCAGATGAGAAGTAGCCTTTAATTGGGAAGGTTTCAAGTTTATTACGGTCAACTACTATGTCCTGGTGATATGGATTGTTTTCTATAAGATACTCGAGTGCATCTTGAACCATTTGCCTTCGAATTCTGAAGTTAGTGTAATGGCCCGTGTCTCCTTTTCTAATAACCAGTGTTTTAAGTTCATGAGGCAACATTGGAAGCGTTGTTGATTGAGCAATGTTGATAAAATTCTTTGTGTATTTGAATTGCCCGTTGCTTCCAAATGACTTCAGTTAATACATTTTCACAACAGGGTGAACGCGAGCGATAAGTTCTTCTCAACTTCAGTAAGCTCATTTAAACACTGTGGCATGTCTCCAGGGTTCATGTAGTTTTTAGTTGTCAATTTGTCCGGGTAACGGTAACGGGATGCAATGTGGGCATCGGGCGTCTTTTGTTGGTTTTATAAAATTTTCAGAGAAACAGTTGCCGCACAATACATAATTTAATTCTTTCATTTCATCATCGAACTGTTTAAAGTATTGTGATGTTTGCAAGTCTGGGTGGTCAACAGTTGCTGTTTGGCGAGCAGTCTGCTTTCGTGAAGCTTCTCTATCTTTTCAACCAATGTTTGATCGCTTTTTCAGAGGCATCGTATCAGAATCCTATGAATATTAAAAAAAAAAACAGAAAATACTCGAAATTATAACGAAAATAACTCCAAAAATTCACAATGTTAATACAATGTAAACTTCTTCAATTGTTTCTGTGATAATAATAATACTTTACACGCGAAAAAAAAAATTGAATAGGGGGACAGTACAATTCGATTAAAAAAAATTCTTCAATCGCTTTTCATTGTGACTATAAATATTTCGCGAGAAGTATTTTTAACATTGCAGACTATGGATATTTTTTTTATAACCATGATTCCTTAACGCAATAAATTTTGAAAAACCACCGTGTGGACATGCTTAACATGTGTGCAAAATTTCGTCTGGATCGGATGAGTCGTTTAGACGCCAACTCCGGACATTCAATCAGAAAAGTCTCACATAGAGCGCTCCGCTCGCTTCGCTCAATAAATAGTTATCGACCACGTAAACGACTACTTATGTACAATCGGGCTCTTAAAAGAGGTTAAAAGAGATTGTCTATTAACAAATGTAACTTGTGTTCCGCCTTTGTGGTATAAAATATGAACAGAGACACATAGAAACACCTTGATCATTTAAATACATTCCCAACAAGTATAATGTAGAAATAATCTTAAAATATTTTCAGGTTTTACGAATTTTCAATTTATTTATGTAACAAGACAAGATTTAAAAAAAAAACCAAGACGAATCAAAAGTTTATCATTATTTAACTACCAATCTTAAAATAAAATCATATAAAAGCTATATTATTAGCAATCACTATTACCTGTAAATCTTACAAAATTTCATAAACGCATGTGGCTGCATACAGACATGTTATTTTAATAAACGAAATAATGTAGCGAATGCGCGGAACAACACCGTTCATGGCATAATGAGCATCGTAGATGGCTACGGCGACTCCAACGGAACGCTCCGCCAGTCAAACGCGACGCCCCGTCGCGGAAGCACGCTACGAATTATGAAGCGCTTTCTCAATTAGATTATATTCGTTTTCCATAAAAATTTATCGGCCAAATTGTAATTACAATTGTAATATTAATTATTAATATAGTGATCTGTGTTGTTTCTGTGCTTGGTATTTTCTTTGATTAACACAAGGGAAACAACTTGCGAAGTTAATTAGAAGAAGTAAATTAATGATTAAGATGAAAAGGATTTGTCACCTCATCTTTCGACTGCTATTTTTGCTGGACGGTGAGTTTTTTTAAATAATTTATCTGAGTTTATTCTGAAAAGAATTTTAATTTGGATTTTGCTTTATTTTTATAGAACTTCCAGTTATTTAATTAGGAAGTTTGTAAAAAATTATGTCGCAATTAAGTAAACTGAAAAGCGTGATGTCTTTTAAAAAAGTCCTCTTTAGTAAAGATGAATACATTAGACCGACAATATTGTTTTTGAATAATTCATTGCTTATGTAAGTTTAAAACATAATTTTAAGAACAAAATGTTTCTCAAAACTCATAAATATATTTGTATTGGGTTTAAACTTTTATTATATATAATTATTACTTATTATTTTTACATCCCAGAATAAAATTATTTAATTATGAATCAAAACCAATAACTTACAATACTAAAGAAACGTCATGCTTATCCATTAATCTTATATATTCTTTTGACAAAGAGAGACTGTAAGGCTTGTTGTTACAGCTTACATTTCATTATAAACACATCATAATTCAAAGTGCAGTTTTTTTTAATAAAGAAGCTTTGTTCATAACAATGGGTGTGACTCGCGTCTCCGAGGCCTCATTCAAATCAGCCAAGGATAATTATATTTTAGGTTCTTCTAAAATATTTAACTTTTCTAAGCCGTTTTATTTTTTTATGAATAAAATTTATAAATGAAAGTGGCCTATGTGCCTTTTTGTTGAGGACAATTGTACAAGATTGATTAAAATAGTGTTTGTTTCATTTTAACGAGGATAATTAAAAAGGAAAAAAACATTAATACAATTCAAAATAATCTATTGATTATCATTTTTTAAATTTCAAATTAAACTTGTCATTAACTGAAATTAGAAATTTTTTGTTTTGTAAAATATTTACACTTTGAGGTATTCTGAGTAATTCTAAAAACTTCTCAAAAACATATATGTATGTGTGTGTCTTTATATGTATAAACATCTTTTTCGGGTCCATTTTCTCGTGACTTGATTATGCAATCGACTTCGTTTTGGTATCAATCGATGCGTATTTGCGTAACTTAGTTGATTAAGTTTTCCAGCGCAATCAACTAAGCGGTTTTTTATTTTTTAAAATAAATCAAAAATCGCAACACCACTTATCCACGATTTCTATATTATAATTGCGCTATCGAGGTGATTATATTACCAATCGAAAGGTATTAATGTAACGCGGAGCTTATTAGTTTTCCAGAAAATTTGGTTATTTGACATTTTTAAAAAACCAACTGAGGGTAGTTAGAATACTAATTGATGCGTGTTATTTTCTGTAAAAAGTAATCACAATTGGAAAAAAATATTTATGTACCTTCAGAAACAAAAAAACTACGGTATGTATAAAATAAATAGTATCATGTTATTTAATAATCAAATAAAGGAATAAATTTAAAAAGAGAAAACTAAAATAATATAACATCTTAATTAACCACGAAGTCAATGTCGTGGGACTCGCATCTATTGCCACTTGTCACTAATGTAAGAGATACCATATGATGTATACTGTACTCTATAATTAATTACATAAACATATATACGACAACATTTGTAGGAAAACTTTATTGAAACATTATAGTAATGCGGTCAAAGCGACACATCATTACTTTGGATGAAACGAAAACAACTGCGACATAAGAATATTTTCAACTAAGAAAGTCTTTTGTGGTTATACACTTCGAATCTTCAGAATATTGATTTTTGTTTCATTTAGTCTCAGAAATTCTTATATGCCATATTTTATTAATGTCTTTTGGTTATTTTATATTAAACTAATTTTTTTTTATTGTTTTTTGTTTGCATCAACACGAAAAGCTTTTTATAAATATACTTCCCTTAGCGAACATATAAAGAAAAAATATATAATTTACAATAACATATTGGTAACATCTAATTAACTCAAATGCTTTCATAAAATGGGTAATGGCTTCCACGATCAAATCATTCTTGTTTGTTCAAATTTATGATTGTTAACACGTTCATATTAATGTTGATTCGTTCAACGTTCATTTTCATTCAACGCCGCAATCAGATGCCAGTTTATTGGTGGAATTAATTAAAACTGTTTATTGGATTTAGGTGGATGCGCATTATTACGTGTTAAGTGTGATTGTTGCATTTGTCAATTAAAATTGTTTTAGTATAGTATTTTAGGTATGTTATTGAATTATAATAAAATATATATTTTTTTATATTAATTTATTTTTTTTATATTAATTAATTTACTATATTATAAGGTTTGTATTTATGATTATAGTTATATAATTTTTACTTTCATTATAATATAATAAAAATTATCAAAACGAATTAAAACATTGGAAGCTTTGCTGACAATTTAAGTTGTAAGTTGTGTCACAGATGTATGCATAGACGAAGAAAAACAATATATAACCTTTTTTCCAATCTAATTTTATTTGTTAAACTTTACTTTTATGTCTGGAATTATATTATTATTATTATTTTATATTCTTTCAATACATCGCCATACATATTTTTGATAATCGCAAGACTAACACTATAAATGTGATCGCCAAACTGTTGTTTGAGCACATAAACATTTATACCGATCGGAATTTTACTTAAAATTCTTCTTATATAATTGTTCTAAAATTATAAAAAGGTATTTTTTTTGTACATAATAGTATTATATTAAAAATAAAACTTTATCCCAAGACTACTTGGTTCGTTTTAAACTTCTTTTTATATAACTTTGAAATAGTTCAGGAGCTGATCAATTGCACATGACGTGTGGCTTCAAACCGATAAACGATGCTAATGGTTAGAAAAAACAAATCTAATCTGGTTAACGTTGGTTTATTTTTCTATTAAGATAGAATATATTTTTTATTGTATGTATTTTTTTAATACTTGAGCAGCATTTTGAAACACATAATGCTACAGAAATTTGCAGCTGTAGAGGTATCATAACATTTTTTAACGATACAGTGTGTTTACATGACTGCCCCACTATAATTGAGAATCTGAAATTGTTCCTAAAAGTGTCATCGATACCATTGTTAGACTCAATTACGGTGGTCGTCAAGAATTAAAGGATTATTACGAACAATATAAGAGAAAAGAATATTCAAATTTAGTTTTTGATTATTATTAAGCAAATATGTACATGTGCACCAAATAATTTTCAATAAACAGCAAAACTAACGTTTTCTAAATAAAGTTAAATAAAAAAGGTCGTTAATGTGTTCCTTGGCTCCTCTAAGGAAAAAATTGTGCGCAATTCACAAGGTAGAAGTGAAACTTCCGTAGAAGTAGTCTAATAAGCCAAAAAATGCATATTAATTATTCTAAAACAATTAGGATAATCATTTGTTTATTATTTTTATACGATAATCAAGTTCAATAAATAAAATATTTTATATATTATTTCATATTATTAAATTCCCATGTTTATACTTTTAAGAAGTGCGTGTGATTAAAGGCTTATGGTAAGTAAAAAAGAACGGCAAATAAAAAGAAATATAAGAAAACTACTGCGAAGTAACTTATAAACGTTAGATGTCGTTAAAATAGACAAATTACTATATAAGTAAACTTAAAAATGTAAAACCTTATTCGAATTTTCGTCACTACATACAGTAGAACAAAGTAAGCTCTTAAAAAGAATACGTTGTTAAGATTTTTCCGAACTTAAATAGGCCTTTGTGATTTTGATTTATATTTTATTTCGACAATTTATCCCTAGATGGGGTTAATTAAACTCGCCCTTAGATCACGGTGATAGGATTTTAACTAAGATTATATATATAGGTCTTTTTTCATTTTAGGTATTGAATGCCTCACTCGAACATAAGAAATTTTGCGTTTGACTTTTTTAATAGTACTCTAGAGGATGTTTGTTCATCATTCACAATTGGTGTTACATCGAGTTTCAAATAACAACCATTAACAAACAACTAAAAACACTTTTAAAAAAAGACCAACAGTAGATCTTTAACAAATGTACGTGAAAAATAATTCCTGTTTACCCCTTCCTTATTTTATCTACTTCATAGAAACGAGTCTAAACAAGCAAGCAGCTTTTTAAGAAATTTGATATTTGAAGATTACGGATAAATGCAATGAATTTAGAAAAAAACAAATGATTCCAATAATATCCTGTAAGACCTCTCAGGTGCCTAGATAGCTTCTGGAATTTTAGATTCTGGTAACTTGTTTCATTCGATGGATGAACGCATAATAGAAGATGAAATGCGGGCTGTTTGATTTCCACTATTAACCACACAATAGTTACTGGTTATCCAATTGAAGAAAGGATAGGACAAGTGGGATAAAAGTCTCACTTCTGTGACCGCACTGTCAGACCTCAAGATACTGTTAGTGCGTTTTGCCTCCATCCGGAACTCTATGCCCGCAAACTAAAGAACCGTTGGATGTAGATGACTAATGAACTGGCTTACTGACAGACATTTACATCTTATCTACCCGTGCTGCATTGTTGTTGAAATATATTGTGTTGCTGCAAAACATTCGAAATTTCGGGTTTAAATTAAAATGTAACCAAAATTATACGGTAGTTAAATCCGTAAAAATTAGTTTTATTTCAAATGTGCTCCCGTGAACATCTAAGATAATATATTACTAAGAGGGATTACGTTGTGCATTACAATATCCTACTGACCAAATGTATCATCTAAAAAATTATTTTTTATTGAAGCCAAGCTTGTAAGCGTTTCGTCGTCTTACAGTCTCTTGCTTTTTTTTAAATAGCTTATGATGGTTGTCTTTTTTATTGAACGGAGTTGTAAGAGAGATGAAAACAGTTCTTTATGTTTTACAAAGAGACTTGTTCTACAACTGCCTTTTGTGAAACTAAACTATTGATTATATAATATTCTGTTTAAATTAAAAAAACAAAATTTGGTCTAGTACAATTTTCTCAAAGACTACTTGAAAACGGAAATTGATATGTAATTATAAGAATTATTTTTAGAATCGGATTTGAAAATTGGTACTGTTGTATTGTTTTTCTTTAATTGTGTAACGAAAACGTAATGTATACAATACACATTAATTAAAATTGTCTATGTTAATAAACATGTTACTTAGATACGTAATTATGGTTTACATGTTGATATTGCAACTTCACAGTTTTCAACTTGTTTTATTTAAGAATATGTCGTGCATAACAATATTGTTTTAATTAAACTTAGTCAATTGATTACTTTGTAGGTCAAAAGCAATGATTTGTAATGTCAACAGGTGAGCAGAGTCGCCTTTGTAAGTGTGGATAGGCTGACAGTCACTTCCTCTGGAGGCGCGGATGTGGTCACTTAGGTTTGGTAGCGTGGTTGGTGAAAGTCTGTTAAGAGTAAAGATTGTAGTTTTTGTACAGTAAGGAAGCAAAATTTAACAGTGTTCATGTTTTAGTTATACACATAGACATTGTGGGTCCCGTACCACCAAGTCTAGATGATACCAGCCTTATCACTCATACATACATACATACAAATATATATCTTTCATTCTCTTAATTACATTAGTGAACTGTAGTTAATCATATAATATAGGTACATACTACGGCAACTGCCTGAATAGAAAATAACTTAGAAGCAATATTCTGAGAATAGTGGGAAATTGCAATAATAGAGTTCTGCGATTCACTTACAAGCTTATGTGAGGAATGTTTGATAACATTTTCCCGTCGATGTTTAGACATGTTGATATGGGATTGTTTTATTTACATATAAATATTAAATAAATGATTTTATTGTTGTTTTAGTTGTTGTTATGATAAAAATATTTATTTTCGATTTTTTTTACTTAAAATCATAGCGTTATATTTATTTAAGTGTAAATATAGAAAAGACAACTAAAGGCGTTAAACAATATATTAAATTCCAGAACTGTCAATACGGAACATTAAGATTTATGTAGCACAAACACAATGCTTTCAACTCGACTATGATCCGTCGTGGAAATGGAGATGACAAATAATTAATATCAAAATTATGTTGTAAGCCGTGAAAATATGTAATTACAATTAAAATTACATGAAATAACATTTCATGTTAGCCATTTTCTAGGTTATCACTCTTACATGGACTAACTTTTCCTTGTTATCAGATTTTTGACGTACTGTAGTAAGAGTGTACTTGTTTTTTTATTTTCTTCGACACATTTCATTAAATAATATAAATTCAACCACAAACTAACTAGACAAAGAGTTATCAATACCAACATTATGTTTATCAATATCTCAATGGGTATTTCTAAATCAAATATATAATAATAATAAAAATTATTTGAAACAAAAAATACATTGTAACATTAACAAAGACATGATAACACTAACAAAGACATGATCACTAAATGATTATATAACTGAAGACAATCCAGAACACTTAATACAATTTACATATGTATATATAATCGCTCATAATGTGTGTATGTAAATGTGCGTGTGTGTGTGTGCGTGTAAAACAGTGAGTTACCAAGTTATTAGGGAAAATTGAGAAGCAAAGTCTCGGTCTCATCATAAGATAGAGTTAAAAGCCAAGATGAACACTTAGATTTGCATTTGTATTTTGTAAGAGGGTATATAAATATATATTTTTATTAACTTTATTGCAAAGCCAGCAACTTAAGTAGTGGAAGTGGTGACTCGCTAAAATCGAATTACGCTGTTCTATAGCAAATATTCTAATAACACGACGTTTTCACAACTCAGGATCACAATGAATCTCGGAGTGTTTATGTGTTACAGTCGCTGAAATAAACAACTGCCTATTTATTAAGACCTTGCATTGCGAGTAAAGGGTTTGAGTAGGATAAAGACATGGTTTAAATATCATTACTTTCAGAATTTTCCTCTGCGCCCTCGCTACTTTTGGTAGAATCTCCCCAAGAAGAAATACAATATGAAAGAATACACTGTGCAAGTGCGCAGTAAACTAATTAGAGACATTGAAAATCAGCTGAATTTCTGATATATTTCAAAATAGGAATAACCTTTCTAATTCTGGAAACTGTGCAATCAATATGTAGTTTCCAAGAGAGAGGACTATCTAGCCAGACACCAAGATATTTAATACTGGAGCAACCCTCAAGATGGGGACATCGAAATGAAAAAAAGGTTACAATTTTGTAACAATTGTGAACCCGAAAAGTAAATTAATCGCAAGGAACACCCTGATTGCGGTTAAAGAAGGTAATGTACCGGGTTTTGTCGAAGCTTATCGTAAGTAAGTTTTTAGACAGCCATTTCGAAAGAGAAGCTAACACTGTTTGAGCTTGTAAAAAAGTTTCACACCAAGTCTTGCCCGAGATTACTAAAGCTGTATCATCTGCATACATTACAGTTTTACAAATAGAAGTTGCTAAGTCACACAGATAATTGACATAGATGAGAAAGAGAGTAGGGCCAAGCACACTGTCTTGTGGAACACTAAAAGTTATCTCTTTCTCTGACATAATCGAGAATTTTAACCACTTGACGTCTACCTGATAAATAATCCTTAAAAAGATTAAAAGCAACAAGTGCTGAGTACTGATATGTGTCTATAATTGCTAGTAGTACTCTTATCCCCACTCTTAAAAATAGGAGGTATAACGGCTTTTTTAAAAACTTCTGGAAATACACAAGAGAAATATACAAGAGATTAAATATACAGTTTAAAATGGGTATAAGGGAGCTTTTTTTTTAATGCAGGAACCTAATCCCAGCCCACTGCACTGGTATCTATAAGCCTTGAAAAAAACTGGACTATTTCTGAGCAATCTGTTAGAAACAACATCATAGACCGTGAAGGAATGTAATTTAAGTTATAGGGGATATTTGTATCAGAAGTATGGTCGATTCTTATAGAAGTTACATTTTTACAAACTTTGGAAGCCAAAAACTATTAAATATATTAAAGAGTATTATTGAAAACAGGAAGTATAGACTTTTTTACTTCCTAAAATGTAAAAAAAACATTAATTAATAATACGTATAATGGAGTTGTTTATTCCTATTTCAAAAATAAATTTTAATTTAATGTTATTAAATAAAGTCCAACATTATGTTCATAATTTCAATAATTACAGACTAATCCGATAAACGCGATAATTAAATAAGCGCGGTTAAGGAATCGTTAAGTGCTTATTAATATTAACTGCTGTCTAAGCGTAATTCAGTGCTTGTGTTACCGCGACTATCATTTGGAGTAAGGTCGCTTTTTTTTTGTAAGAGCACAGGAATTTCTTAATATTCGATGTCAAAATAAAGTAGAATTTTGAAAAAAAAAATATTAGATATGATCTGATGAATAATATTCTTAATGGCCATCTAGTCAACAATTGTCTAGTATATAACTTAATATATGATGAAATATAATGACGAGTTTATACAAGCGATGTTGGTTCTATTTTACAAAATGTTGTTGCTATTTAGGTATTTATTTTTATATCTATAGATTTCTACGCTTTTGACGCTTGTACTTGGACTCTAGAAGAGATCATTTTTTTTGTTGTAAAAACATTTTTTATAAAAATCTACAACCCAGTATACCGTTTTTTACTTTGCAAGCAAAATATCATTGGTTAATAAGCAATATTTTTTTTTTTTTTTTTTTTTATGATATAGGAGGGCAAACGAGCGTGCGGGTCACAGGTTAAATGTGATCACCGCCGCCCATGAACTCTTGCAACATCCGAAGACGCACAAGAGCGTTGCCGGCCTTGGAGATAAGAATAAACGCCTTTTTTGAAGGTACCCATGTCGTATCGATCTGGAAACACCGCCGAAGGAAGTTCATTCCACATCTTAGTGGTACGTGGAAGAAAAGTCCTTGAAAACCGCACAGTAGAAGATCGCCATGCATCCAGGTGGTGTGGATGGAAATGCAGGCGGTGACGTGCTGTGCGGTGATGGAATTCGGCGGCAGGCATCAGATCAAATAGCTCTTCGGAACACTCCCCGTTGTAAATGCGATAGAAGACGCACAAAGAAGCCACGTCTCTACGCAATGCCAAAGAGTCCAGCCGTTCACAGAGCACCGGGTCCCCGACAATCCGTACGGCTCTCCGCTGTACGCGGTCAAAAGGTAGAAGCTGATATTGGGGTGATCCGGACCAGAGATGAGAGCAGTACTCCATATGTGGCCGAACCTGCGCCTTATAAAGCGCAAGTCTTTGGCCAGGATTGAAATACTGTCTCGCTCTATTGATCACACCCAATTTCATCGAGGCCAACTTGGCCTTGCTCTCCAAGTGACCACGAAACCGACAGTCGCTCGAAATGTCGAGTCCCAGTACTCTGATACTTGGCGAGGCATCGAGAGGTGTGCTATCGAAGAGCGGCGATACGACAAATGGGGTTTTCTTAGCAGTAAACGCGCAAACCTGTGTCTTTTGGGGATTAAACTGAACGAGGTTCAGTTTACCCCATTCTGAGACCGTCCTCAGGGAGGTCTCTATAGAAGACACAAGTTTCTTTCGGCACTCGTCGACGTTTTCCCGAGAGAGACCTGCACGGCCGGAATATACCGCATCCCCAGTGCTGTCATCCGCATAACAATGTATGTTGGAAATGTCCAACATATCATTGATGTGCAAGAGGAACAGGGTTGGGGATAGCACGCAGCCTTGGGGTACACCAGCATTCACGGGCTTGGGGTCCGAGCAAAAACCGTCGAGAACGACCTGTATGCTCCGCCCAGTGAGGAAGCTGGTGATCCACTTGCATAAACTCTCGGGAAGCCCATAGGAAGGAAGCTTCGAAAGAAGCCCTTTGTGCCATACACGATCGAAGGCTTTCGCTATATCCAGACTAACTGCCAGGCCTTCTCCCTTGCTTTCAATAACCGCAGCCCAACGGTGTGTAAGATATAACAGGAGGTCACCAGCCGATCGACCATGGCGAAAGCCATATTGTCGGTCATTGATCAACTGGTGATCCTCAAGGTACGCGAGGAGCTGTCGGTTGATGATGTTCTCCATTATTTTGGAGAGAAGAGAGGTGATGGCGATAGGTCTGTAGTTAGCTGGGTCCGAGCTAACTACAGACCTTTTTTAGGGATCGGATGGACAAAAGCACACTTCCATGAGACCGGGACTACGCCTTTGAAATAGGAGTACCGAAATAGACGCGTTAGCACTGGAGTCAACTCAGGGGCACATGTTCGTAGCACGATTGGGGAAATGCCATCCGGCCCACTCGACTTATGAACATCCAAGGAAATTAGAGACCGTCGAATGGTTTTTTGCCGGAAAATTATTTCCGGCATTGAACTCTGACACCGCTGGATGGTAGGCGGTGTTTTCCCTTGGTCGTTCAAGGTCGAGTTTGAGGCAAAAAGAGTGCCCAAGAGATCGGCTTTCTCTTTTGCCGTATGGGCCAGAGAATCATTCCCCGAGTGCAGTGGCGGTAGGGATGGCTGGCAAAAGTTACCCAAAGTGGCTTTAGAAAGCGCCCAGAACTTGCGCGTGCCTGGTGGGTACCTTGTCAACTGATCCCCAATTTTGACGACATGCCTAAACCTTGCTCTAGCAATTTGCCGTTTGAAGAATCTGGAGGCACGATTGTATTTCCTCTTCAGAACTCTAGAGTTCGGATCCTTGATGACTAACGCATTAACCCAAGCCTGATACGCCTGACGTTTTCCGGCTGCTGCAGCCCTGACAGACGCATCAAACCAAGGCCGCGATCTGCCACCAAGTGGTACCACAGAGCTAGGTACAAATAGTTCCATGCCCTGTAGTATCACATCAGCTACAGCCGCAGCGCAGTCACTGGGATCATCGGAAGAGAAACAAATCGGCCCCCATGGGTAGGATGCAAAGAAAGACCGCATTCCATCCCAATCCGCTGACTTGTAGTGCCAAACGCGTCGGGTCGCAGGTCTTGTGCGAGCCGGACGTTGAATGGGCACTACACTCCGTACCAAGCAATGATCGGAGGACCCAAGAGGAGCCTCGACAATGACCTGGTACTTTCCGGGATGTGTAGTCAGCAGAAGATCCAACAAAGAGGGCATGTGGCTGTCCACGTCCGGTAGACGAGTGTGCGTCTGAACCAACTGGGACAGACCATTTGCCAGAGCAAAGTCAAACACAGATCTCCCCGCGAAGTCAGTGGAACGCGACCCTAGCCACTCGGCATTGTGCGCGTTAAAGTCCCCGAGGACTATGACCTCAGCAGAGGGAATCTGTGAAAGCAGGTCGTCAATCTTCGCCTGTACGTGGCCCAAGAGTTGCTCCGTTTCTGCATTACCACTATGGGATCTGTAGAGGCACGCGTAGACTCTGACATGATCGTCCATGTCCACGCGCAGCCAGAGTAGAGACAGATCCCGACCTTCAAAAATCTCGAGGCGACGGTAGCAGATATCATCCCTTACGAACACAGATACCCCGGCGTGGGGTATAAAATGATCTTCTAATTTATACCCGGGGTATGAGAGGTACGCTGTGTCGCTAGGTTTAGATATCTGCGTCTCCGTCAAAAACAACAAGGCCGGCTGCGCCGTTTCTAGGTGGTAGTGGACGGCGTTTAAGTTTGAATGAAGTCCCCGGATGTTGCAAAAGTCCACACTTAGGGTGGAACGGGGTGCCGCTGTTTTACCTCGTCGTTTGCCCTCAGAAAACACGAAATGTGATTCTTTGCCCGCCCCAGATACGACGGGCAGCCCGAGCAAAATCGGAGACCCGTTTCCCCGATTTTGCTCGGGGAGGGATTCTCCGGCTTCACTAAAGCCGGTACCCTCCTGGGGTATATTTATTTGAGCAATCACATCCATGTTTGGCAGGGAGGAGGAGGGGGAGGGGGTGTTGGGCTTCCGGAAACTCTCACTCACCGACGGAACATAACCAAATGAATTTGGTTACTGCACGTCGATCTTCTGTGAGAGGGTGGTCCTTCCCCGGTCGAGCCAGCCCAATACGAGCTGCAGTCAAATGACTACAGCTAGGCTCTACCACCTATAAAATACCTACATAATTAAGTTAGGTAACAAACGTGAATAATTAACACATGCCGGCAAATTGCAATTAGGTTATGAATAACTAATATTTAGTTAAATTAGATATTCTTGCAATTGACTTCATTATTTTATTAGAAATATATTACTATATAAATTATAAACTCTACAAATTAATTTAAAAACTTCGTTAAACATTACAAACAGGTAATGAGTTCAATGAGACTTTTTAATATAGTCGTGTTTTTTTGTCGTGTTGTCTCGTACACGCGAGGGTAGTGTCATCTGCTGTGTATCATACCACTAGAAAATATAAAATTCAAACGTCATATAAATTTCGTATTTATTTCACTTTAATAAGAAACAAACTTAAAACAACGAAACTAGAAGTCTATTGATGTTTCTCATAATCTACGATTTGACGCCAATAATATAAATACGTCTGGTCTAGTAGTTTTATTTCTATATAACTACCGTACCATATCTTACCAGAAACAAATTATATCACCAATTTTATTTATTTATGGAATAAATTAAATGAATTGTCGTATCACGATTGAGTTCGAGGGCACTCCATAAGAGAGGGAGGCTCTGTTTGAAGAGATCTCGAGTATCAGAGAAAATGTCTACGAAAACTGATTTCATCTGTTGTGTTAGTCCCTTTTATTGTGATGTATTTGTATTTCATTATCTCTTGGATTTCAAATTTGAGGTTTTCTTAATTATTTTTAATATTGTTATTTTTAGAAACTCTCATTTAATATAATAGTTCGAAATATTGTAATGAAGGTTTTTTATAATCAAGGTATAAGTTTCTAAAAGATACTACATTTTCTTGTTACTTATGCAGAAATACAAGATTATTCTCCCCATAAAATCCAAAGTAATGAGTATTCTTACGGTCGTTTCTCAATACATATTTAATAACATTTTATTTGTACGTCACAATTTGGATACATATGTAAAAAACAGTGACAGACACGCTATAAATACTAGAAATAAAAATAAACTTTCAACGCAGATATTTCGTCTGCAAAAAGTTAAAAAATCCTTCATGGGCATGAGTGTTCGCATATATAATAAGCTTCCACAAGATATCTTAGACCTTCCTTTACTTGCTTTTAAATCTTAAATTAAAAGTATACTGTTAAATAAATCTTATTATAGCATACAAGAATTCTTAGTTGATCGTTTTTCGAACAAGTAAAAGGTTAGGTTGTGGAGCTATGGTTGTTGACTCATTTGCAGGATATTCTAATCTGTACATCAAACATTGTTCACATATTTTAAAAAGAGCAACTGTTGAGTTTCTGGCCAGCTCTTCTCAACAGAACAGCATTCCGAACTGGTGGTAGCTGAAGGACGGACTGACTACTGACATTTTTATAATGTAATAATTGACGATTCAAAAGTGCGTGTAAATGCCTATTTGAATAAAGATATTGTGAATTTTTTGAAATTTTTTATCTCCGCGGTGCGACTGTTAAACACAACCAATATCTACATCACTGAAAAACTGGGATCTTTAAATTTACGGAGACGCCGAAAACAAATGTCATCGCTGAAGGACACGCATACACGTGGTATAAAATTGTACTGCAGGAAACCCCGGGTACGAAACGTCAACCAAATAAGATGGACATCTTATTTGGATCTCCGTGAGAAATAGAAGATGCTGTTTATCATGCGGTATATCATCCATGCGGTTATTTCAAGATGATAATGGACAGAAGTGATATTTGACTGCAGGCCTTTAATGTTGATGAATGAAAGTATGAATGAATGAATATATACTTTTAAAGAGAGGGTATGGAACCGCTGCCTATTTTTTTTTTTTGTATTCTCTTATTTCTCATTACCTTATTTTGGGAGTTAAATAAGCAGGAAGTTGGCAGTAGAGCGACGCTTTTACGGCGTATGGTTAGTGAAGGACATTATAAACACGCACACCGATAGGAGACTAGTCTGTAAAATGCGGGGACGCCCGACTCCCCCGAAAGTATCCAACGCGCCCTTTCATCCGGTAGCCAAACGGCGCACTCCCAAGATTTTTCGACAGTTGACGAGTCAGTCTTTCGTGAGTTTGCGAGCATACAATTGGGTCCTGACTGCTGTGGGCCATCGTTGCACGGTGCCTCGGATCCCGCTACTCTCCATGGCTAGTCTCCGAAGCTTGTTTGTTAGTGTACTTCTTTTCGGTAATTACTTGCAACTCTATTGTTTTGAACCGAGTTTCAAAAACGTCGTTACCGGCTAGACCGCTTCGCAATGTGACTTAGTCTGATGGATGGTCACCAGCCACGGCTGAAGCCGTTTGTTTTGTGTTTTGTCACCTGATTACCACCATCCGAGGACTACGTGTGGGGTATCATCATAAGGGGTATTCTTCCACGGAGGGGGGCGACTCAATTCTCTAGTACAGTAAAGATTTTTCCATAAGCTTTTTGGGTTATAACCTCTTATAATTATTAACCTATAAAAGTTTATGGTTCTAAATAAAGTTTTAGTTCAATGTAAATATTGTTTTTATTTTTATATAACTCCTAATGGCTTAGCGACGTTGGTATTGAATGGACAATATGTGGCTGATCAGAAGACCGTGCTCATCGTATACCAACAATGAGAAAGCACATGACATTACGTAAATAAACAGATGCTTAGGATTAGTAAATGAAAAGAAACGCTATAATTATTTCTAAAAATAACTTAAATATAGGCCCTCAAATCGATATTATGTCAGTGGACATCGCGTTGCCAGCTACTTTTATATATTAAAAAAACAATCTATTATAACTACTTAAAACGACTAAGACAACGTCTTTAATTAAATGGATTGCGTACACTATGTTATTACAGAATAACTATATCACTAAGCTAAGTATTGCCACAAATTTAATTGTTTTTGAACCAACGTAACAAAATTGATGATTATAAACATTAATTACATTAAAGACTTTAAAATTAGTTCAATTCGTATGCAGACAGAAACCTTAAAATTCGACAGAAATTTATGCGGAAAATATCTGCACCCGCTATTTTTCATTACTAAAATACACACTTCTTATTGAATATACGATCTGAAAAGTGCTTTGACACAGATACAACAGATAATAAACACATTCACAGAACCCTTGCATACAGACATAAATATGATTAAGATATGAACAATTAATATGCAACGTATGTTATAATAGAAACATGTATTTTTTAAATAAGAAACTCTGAAATAACAACTCAATAACCGGTCTATTTAATGAATCATAAAACAGATACTATATACAATCATTTAAAAAAAAATACGTATAATTATCACGTTGTTTAGCAAAAATGTCGTGTAAGTCGTGTAATTAATTATACTTGTTAATCTTTATTTAGGTGAGTAAACAGCGTCTTAACAGAGATGAAGATGCAATTAGTAAGGCTTTCACGGTGATGGACGACTTGCTCGCCTGAAATGAAAGTGCAATAGATATAAATTAGGTGAATAAAATGCTTAAATTTCTGTATTGTCTAGCTTTAACTTATGAAACTGTGCTTTGCCTAGTTTTAAAATAACAATCATCACAATAAGTGTTTGGTAAATACAAAAAGTAAACCTTCCAGATAGTAACCGAATAAAATTATTTATTTTTAAGATATTTTAAATTTTAAATTTTGCATTACGAGTTAAGAAAGGGCGAATAACGCAATGTTAAATGAAAATCATTGCTTATAATTTAAAAGTAGTTTTGTCACCAATACTTAAATATTGTATAACATTATTTCCTTTATTTATGAAAAATTAGTAGTATGTGAAGTACCTATATATTTAAAATATATTTTGGTAATCAATAAGTTAATCACGTTGTGACAATGTGGGATACAGGTATATTCAATTATTTATGAAGCATTTTGCAATAACTCTACCATTCATTTGTTTGAATACCAATAACAACCGTAAATGTTTTTAGATTAAAACACAAGTAACTTAGTATTTAATAATATATTTCTAAATGAACCAAAAGTACTTATAGTCCAGTCCAGGTAATTTCTGTGTAAGTAATCATTGGTACTGGCATTATAAAGATGGTTAGTTCGAATGATCCAAATTCTACAATGTAAAATTTTACATATAACCAGCTTTTTAAAGTTCAGGATATGTTAATTTATTGTGATAATATACAACATTATATTTTTTTATAAAAAAAGAAATCTCAATATAAAAAAATCACAGAAAGAAAAACCTATAAAATGCAATATAAATTTCAGATATAAACGACGTCTTAACAAAGAGGTAGATTAGTTGGAGCTTTTAGCAAATGAAGTGATACTTAGAGACAAAGGGATTTACAAATTACAGGCTCCAGCGGAATCAACGCGAGATTGTTTTGTTACTTGATATAGATACGTCACCTAAGAAGTAACTTGTTTAAGTAATTATAATAGTTTTTTATTCTATAAATTTTATTTTTATACTTTTTTATGCCATTGTATTCGTAATTAAAGTTTATCGTAGTATGGATATTAAAATTTAAGTTTTGAAATATGTTTAATATTTGCAATAAATACATACAAACAAGAATTATAATAACTTGCAGATAAATTAATTAGCGAGCTCTAATCGAGTAATGTGTAACAATGCAGCGGAAATAACCGTAAACCGCTTAATTACTAAAATATCTCGATTTTCCACAAGTCAACAAATTAACCCCTTGCCGATTTATGGAGAACCCTCAATTATACAAAAATAGTATAGGAATATAAACTGTATTCAATACACCTAAGGTCTAAATTGCTATTAACGGCGTTAATTTGCTGTTTTTCCCAATTAATTTTTAATTATTTTGAATTAGAAGGTTTTAATTAAAACGGGCACATTTTACGAAGATTTCAGTAAATATTTAACTGAAATTATTGACGTTATCAATCTTTAAGAATACTAAACATATAACTTAATTTCTATCTCTGTCCGTTGAATGAAATCTAAAAATAAATGAATAATATTATTACAACATATATGGATAACCTATATATAACACATACATACTCTATTAAAACTGAAATCATACGAACTGAAAAACTGCAATCTAAATTAAATAAATATCTTATCCCTAAATTATCGTCGGCACCGTGACTAAGTCGTGGCCGCCCCATCCATCAGTCTGCCCATAAATCTTTTTGGCATCTCTACATATTATTTAGGGATAAACACCCTTATATTGTGACTTTTTTCTTTTAACTAATGGTTACATGAATATTGTTTTATTTCTGAGCCAAGCTTTAGACTACATAGTTATTATAAGTATTATATTTATTAACGAAATTAAATTGTTCCTAACATTTTAAACTATGTAAAAGGAAGTACAGTCGGGATGATATCAAACAAAGAAACAGTTATTAAACTGTTTCTTTGTTTGATAATAAACGTAATCCTTTCACGTACTTCTTCACCACAATCGGACAGCGTTTCCACTTGTTCTGTTTTTCGCGACTGTTGCAAGAGAACTAACTCGATCTACCCTCTAGATCGACTTTTACAAACTTTTAACTTTAATAAAGTTCATATGTATTATCATTCTCTAAATACTTTAGTCTATAAAATGCTCACCCATAAATTAATATAATATATTGAATTGCGTTATATAATAACATTTATAAATATAAAAATAACGTCCAATAGCATAAAAATAAATAAATATATATATATTATATATTACTTAGTATTGAAGTGATATTTGTTTTGAAAAAGTTCAATTATGATTAACCTTTACACACATTTGTTAAAAGGCCTGGTCTGGACTTCTGAGGTCATATTTAATGTTAATATTGCAAGTAAACTGAAATAATTGAAGTTATATGATTATGCCTTCTTAAATTGTTTAACAAAAATATTTTTATAAAGTTTTATTTTAAGGCGTCAAATATAACGGTTTATGTAAAAATATCATTTATATCTATTACTTGAAAAGAGGGTTTCAGAATATAAATCTTTTTCTTGTACAGATTCATAAAACAGAAACAGACAAAGTTTTCAAACGCCGTTTCAAATAAGGATGATTGTTGTCCAACCTGGGATTCGAACTCGGGAACCTCTTGATTACGCATGTCATACCTTAAAAAATATTCCATAACAACTTGTGTTATAAAGGTTATATTAAATTAAATATCGATTTAAGTACTATAATTGTATCTCGCATGTATGTATAATACAGAATATATATTTACAAGAGAAACTCTTTAATTTCTTAATTCAGACTTAAGTACTAAATTATAAAGGGAAGCAATGAATTAACCCTTACTCTGCAGCGCGGTCTACAATATCCTTTATGGTGACATTATCATCATAACGATATAATGGTATGGCCTTTAACATTGTCGTTATAACCGTCATTAATTCTCTAAAGTTGTTAGACTAATATCGATATGACTGATTCGGGTATAGGGATAGGTCGCGATGTATTTTCTTGAATAAAATAAAATAAAATATAACCTTCATCTATAATTTAATTTTTATTGTCATATAATTCAGATTATAGCAGTTGCTTAAGTTAATATTTTTTATTGTATGAATTTTGTGTTTTTCTTACGCTAACGAGAGCGACTTATTGTCTAAGAAGGAAGCATTTTCATTTACAGATGTAATGTATTATTTTATTTTTGTAATAAGAGAACCAGGGCAACGAAAAATGTTATTAAATTTATTTATTCTAAATAAAAAATAAGTTAAATTCAAATTAGAGAATGCTTTTAAATTATGTTAACATCCGAAAAATCTGTCCAATTTTGTATGTTAACCGCTGTCCGATCGTGTAGTAACCGCCGTTACACCGCCATCAAAACTATGAAGTATTTACAATATTCACTTAAACTTTGAATGTTTGTCACACCGTTTTACAATAATATATTTTAGTTGTTTTAGAAATTCATTGCCCATAAATGTGAGAGAATCACAAGAGATTTATAATTTATAATAATATAAATTTTAGAACTTTCTTAACTTCTAATAATCGATGCAAAACAAAACCCTAAGATATCTTACAGTTTTAATACATGAAATGTAATATTATTTAAATATTAAATTAATTTCTTTATTTCAGCCGCAGTGCGATACCGTCCACATTATGATAATATTAACGTTGGACAGCGTCCAAACACATGATGTCTCAAGTATTCCAATGGGTGTTATAAACTCACAGTCCAAGATTGCAACAATATTTGCTTTAAAATTAAATGTATTTCATGGTAGAATAAAGAATTTAATTGTATTAAATACGAAACATTATCAGGACTATGCATTTTATTTTCCGATTTGTATTCACTATTTTATTAAAAATATAAAAGTATTACATAAGAAGTACAGCTCGAAAATAAGACTGTTTTAATCACAATAATGTCATGTTGGAAAATGTCCAAACTATATTTATTTTTTGTTTTTACAACTACTGTTAAGATTCAGTCAATTTACAAGAAATCGCTGAAACATATTATTTTAGGATGTATTTTTAGTTTGTTTTAATTTTAAAGAAATTTTTCTTAATAAAGTAGTTCACCCTTAAGAACCCATATTAATAATAAATCACCTACGCCAATTACTCTAATCTATCTATAATACTCTAACTTTAATTTGAATCTTTGAAAGCTGGAATATTATACGAGTGATTTTATTCGATTCAGAAAGAGTTTTCATCTAATTTTATAAAAAGCCAGCTATTGGATTCTAGAACAAAACAAATATTGTCAATAATCAATTCAATCAGAGGTTAACAGTATCCAATCCACTCAATAAAAATAATAAATATTTGGCCCTTATGTATTAAATTAGCGTTTTATTTTTTTATTTATTTATTATATACCAATATATTATCAATAAACCTTAAAACAAAAAAATATATATTTTGGATAGCTTATATCTTAGAAGATATCCCTTCCAGCAATTTAAAACTATAAAGGTAGAAATTAAATTACACTTACGACTTAATTAAATTACTCTTTTTGTTTACTATTATGTCCATTTAAACCACCATAATTCAGTACATATGTTTATTGTGCTACGCAGCATGTACAGTACTAAACTCGTCGAGAGAACACACCTACCTACTACTTAGTGAATCTTATTGTTACAAGATTATTTAATAAGTACCCACTAAATATAACACTTACATATAAAATAAATGACCATTATTCATTCTAATCATTGTTTTATAACGTTATCTGTTTTCGGTTTTAAAACATTCTCTCCATTGTTACTACTTAATCAAATAATTTTGTTAAATATTTTTTTAAAATGAATAATAAAGACAGAAGGTACTACTTAAAACCGTATTTGAAAGAATTAACGGTAGAACAACTATAAATATCTGGAGGCAGTGAGTTCCATTATTCGGATGCTACTGTAAAAAATTTAGCAATTATGACTTAACAAGGTTTTTATAATATAGGGAACTTCAAGTTTTACAACAAATACATACAAACCTAAAATATGATTAAACATGGTTTTATATCGACTGCTGTTCCTCGAGATGTTTAACAATAAAACAATGTTGTCATTAGAGTACAACTCCAAAATGGCCATAAGGGACAGGAACTCGACCGTCCTCGAAGCTTTGCACGAGAAACAACATCTCGAGGTCAACATATCAAAAATTTAAAAAGTAACAAGTCTCAACAGCAGTCTTTTGGAACCGTTTTTATAAAATATATATAATCTTACAATAAACATACGTATACATTTTGATATTTAGTGGCATCCAAATAGTATATGTCAGCGTAGTTGAGAAGAGGGAGTAAGAGAGTTTGGGCTAGAGGAGTATTTCTGTTTAAAAGGGATAGAAGTAGTGTTTATGCTGTAAGGGTGAAAAGAGTACTTAATGAAAGCGCTTTTTTAAATTTGTTATCTATTAAATCAAGATTCAGGAAGTATAAGTAATTCTTCATTATGGATAATATATTTTTATTTAAATTCCTTACATCATTGAGGCGTAGGAGAAAGTTTAGTATTTTTTTTCAATTAATTATTTCCATTTCCAATGAATTATTAATATTAAGGAATTTTCTTATAAGCTGTTTCATTTAAGATTTGACGATTGTTATGTATTCAAATATATACAATTAACACATTACAGACCCGTCGCTCATGCTCTTGGTGATCTTAAACATATATGTTACGTTTAAATTTCGTTAAGTTACGTTTAAAGAGAAGATCGTTAGTAGGAGTCTTAAATATTTTTAATAATATATTGTTTCTATTTTTTGAACAAGATGACAGAAGCCTTTAATACGGTAAAAATATTCACGAATAAACAATCTTAACATAAGTTTTACATAAAATCTTATATGCGTATAAATGTCTTAAGAGTAGTTTACTTCTTCTAATTACTAATCTACAACATTTAATGGTAAAGTGATCAATAGGAAATACTTCTTAACTCAGTTCAAGCGTCTGACCATAGTTTGTTAACTATGGAATGGTGCTATTAGTCGAACCACAAGCTACTTTGATAGGCCGCGCATTGGTTAATTGTGTAGTGACCTTTGCCTGTATTAGCTTTATTTCTTTATACAATACATATACTTTTATTATTTGATTTATTTTATATTAAAAGAGCCAGGAAGTTTTTATCGCCAATTGCTAATAAAAACAAACACAAGAGCTTTAGAATTAAAATTGTAGACCAGAATGTATTTTTTTTCTATCCTGTCGTATTATTTTTCAGCTCAAGAAATATTCAAAGATTAAATTTATGGTAAAATATTATAAGTAAGTAAGTATGTGTTACTAGATTATCACATATTAAAATAAAGTTTGTTCAACTTTAGCACTACGACTTACATGGATTATTGAAATAAGACTATTTTTAAGGATTAAAACTCGCGTATAATTTGGTTACATTTTTGATTTTAACCTGACGTTTTGAATACTTTGCAGTAGTTGCAGGGAGTTTTAATCCGTAAAAATAGTTTTATTTGAAATGTGTGCTCGTGAAAATCTAAGAAAATACTATGGATTATTAATTTCTCTACTCGAGTGATCATACAAGTGAACTGCGTAGTTCCATAAAACTCTTAAATTTAAAGACCTATAATTTACACATTGTAAAAATGTATATATTATATTAAATGGTCATTATATTTACTGAGAGAATCGTTTATTGTGAAATTATTTCATTTATATATTTATTCATTCATTTATAAATATTAAATTTAATGTTTTTCGTGTCTTGTATAGTCACGTAATACAAGGGAGAAAAGCATACCATGAGAGTTTTAAGTATAAATCCGAATGGTTATAAGAGACGATGGCGATCGAAGAAGACCCGTATTAAGTGAGTACGGAATAATATGGCAAAGAAGTAAGTCTCCACTATGACGTTCAAAGATCGTGGAAGAGATTATCACTTACAAATACAAATATTAGAATATCATCATGTTAAGTAAAAAGTATACGAAGACAACTGTAGAAAAAAATGTCATTTTTGGTCATTTTTTTTTAAAATGCCGAATACTTATTGACAATGGTTTTTTTTTAAATCTTTATTAAAAAGTCGAGTTGCATTGCGACCATGTCGCTCCGTAAGGACATGTACATTAAATAGATTACAAAATATGCAAAATCATCTTTCCTTAAGTCCTAATTGTACTAGTTGCTATAACATTTTGGCATCCTTTGATAGAGGATGAGCTAATATAAAATTACACATATTTTTTGAATTTGAAAAATAGTGTTCTTCTAGCTTCTTTGGTCACACATAATGTTGGAACATCCACTATTATGTGATATAGGTCTTCAACCTTGCCATATTCTGTGCACAAAGGAGAATTTACTTTTTTCGTCATAAACACAATTAAATTTTATGGAATATGTCCGGAGCGTAATCGAAAATCAATAACAAGATCTTTTCTTGAAAGTTCACACTTGTTAAGCCAAGACCTATCACACAGTTGTGGTTGGATCGTACTGTACCAAATATCCTTTTCTACAGACCTTTTGTCAAAGTATTCTTTCCATCTCTTCTTACACAACTCCTTGACAAAATTAATATGATTTGGATAAAATGGTAAGTTATTAATAGAAATACCTTCATAACAAGCTTGCTTTACTAACCGGTCTACTTTTTCGTTTCCTTCTATCTCAATATGTGACGGGATCCATTTTCAGAATAACTTTCTTTGTAGTTCCGAAACTATTAATTCTATCTAAAACACTGTAAGCCATCGGGGTGCCTCGATAAGTCGAGGTGCATCGGGTTAAATGTTGAATGTTGAAGGTATCTTTTAGAGTCCAATAATATTACAAATTTAGTCATGTTAAGACTAGAAATATATGTAATCTGAAATTGCAATAAGTTCCAATTCCATAATACAAGCATCATTTTTAATTTTTAATTTAATGTAATTAAAATCTTGGGTATCAGAAAAAGCGGCTCCTTGTCTTGAATCCTTTGAAGCATCAGTAATTTTTTTATAAAAACCATCATATTCTGCATTTATATAAGTCGAACAAATAACTTGTAGCGAGTTTCTTGTGTAGGAATTCTTTGGCTCTGTAATTGTAGCAATATCTATTTTTATACAGCTTGTACAATCTATAAAGCCTACCCAAGTATTCAAACTAAACATTTCTAATTTTTTTCTGCAGTGAATAGTGATAAAATTGCATTCTTTATTTGTTGATAAAAGAAGAGGTTGTTTTTTTCTTTTCCAAAGTCTGATACTACTGGTATCTGTTCACTTTTGAAGAAGGTTTATAGTTGGTTCTAATATAATAATCTATATTGTTTTTTACTTTGAAATTGACGGATTATCTTTTAATTTACGAGTTTTAAAATGGTAATAAGTATAAATTAAAATTTCAAGTATAATTTTGTGTAGAAATTGTTTTTGTTTACATTCAATTTGTGAGTCGTGTTCTTGATTAATACACTTCGATATGCGAGTATGTATTATGCCAAGATATTGTACCATTCATAAAATAATTGATAATTAAAACAGTACAAATTGCAATTTTCTTTGTCCCAGATATGATGCATTTTCAATTATTTTTGTCAACCATTGCAGCCGTATTTCAAACTGTTTTATTCTAAGTTTAATGAATGGTTTTTATAAATTATAATTGTTTTGGAAAAAAAAAGATACTATAAGTTTCTATATACGAATATCAATATACCTATATTTTAAAATTAATATAAAAAAAAATAGCAGTAACTCTCTGCGTTTATCCGCTTGTTTTATAAGAAATCTTATAAAACATTTTTACGTACGTTGTTGATCGGATATTCATGGAGACAAGTAACAAGTCCTACAATCGTTGCGGGGACGTCACGGCCGCGTGACGACGGTCCGATGACAAGTCGATACAGCCTTAATATATCGCTTAACCACGTACGGGTGACAAATAAAGATATATTTTGCGAGTGAAGTAACCTTTATAAAATATTCGTTTTTATGTTACCATAGGTAAAATATTCCTCTATCAAATATAAAGTTATTTAAATTTGCTTCTATTAAATAAATGGCACATTTTCAATTAATGTAAGTTCAATAGTTATTAAAACATTTCTTTTCACTATTGTTTTTTAAGCTTCTTATGTTATATAGGTTTTTTAAGCGACATAATGTTAATACCGGTCATTTAAGAGCAGGTCAGACCGCGGTCTTAAACTTTATCAATAAATTCCTTTTTACTTGATATAGTATTTAAAGCTTGTTTTTTTTTTATAAATAGTATTCACAGTAAACGTTCAAAAAGTTATAAATTTCAAGCTTGCAATGTAGTTTTTTTTCAATTTTTCTGCTGACTGTACGTGACAGGCGAGGGCGGAAATTGGATTTTTTGATAAAATTGCCGATTCGCACGCCGGTGACGGGTTGAGATATTTGTGGCTATCTCAGGGCCAAATTAAAACTGAAGGATGTGTGAAACGTTATTTGTTTTATCAATATACTATAATTTGAATTATTCTATTTTATATAGTATGCCACAAACGTCATAAATTAAAATAAAAATAATGATGGAGTTATAATATCTACAATAGTACATGCTCTAATTATATTAGTGTTATGTTATATAGTATTTTGATTATTTGAAACGATATATAAATGTAAGGTAATATAAATAATTACATTATAACATGACACACAGACACAAACTACTCAAGAAGCTATTAAGACTACAGCAAATTCTTGTTTAGAACTCGCCAAGACGTGTTTTAGATTTTCTTTGCGATAAAATACAATAAGAACTAAACCGTGAAATGAAAACATTTGTCTTAAACTATCTTCATTTAAACTTGCGTTTGCTGTAGATGATCAAATTAATATATTTTTTTATATAATTAAATATTAGTTTTACGTAATAAGAAAAAGAAACAAGGATAGTTAATTAAGGCTATTTGAGGTTTAAATAATTTAAGTAACTTGTATAACATAACAATAGAATACCTTAAATTTTGTATGAATTTATGTTCTGATCATATTCTTAAAGATTACTTCCTGTTTGTAAAGAGATAGAAGTAGAACTGTCAAGGGCAATGACCGCAGTAAGTTTGACTTAAAACTGTTACGTCAGGGGTTTGATAAAGGGACAAACTATTAATACAATCTATACGGATAGTAGTAAAGTAAGATTTATAAAAGTAGAGGAAGCATACATATCTTAGAAGAAGTTTGATCAACATCTTATATCCACGTAAATAGTATATGTTAAAAATATAAAGTAATAGTATAGTTTGATGAAATTCTGTATGGTGATAGTTGAATGTCCTCAACAACATTTAAGATAACTGGTGCTCCAGGAAAAAAATTTAAATCCTATGGAAAAAAGTCAATATACCAGTTGTACAATTTAATTCAATTAAAATATGCAAAAAGACGCATTGTGATATTTCTTGAACAATGGTGTTACAAAAAAAAATAAACAACTTGCGTACGAGCTGTAAATTAGTTTTGATATTAAAAACTAGATGGCGCCACAAAGTTTTTTAAAACTCGCTATCGTTGGTGTTTTTTTCGAAACTATTTCGAAAGTAAAATTTAAACACATTATATTTGCTATAGGTAAGATATTAAGATATGGACGACGCCACTCGTAATTAAAACGCTTAGTTAATATCTATAAGCTTTTTTGTAGCGGCATTGCCACCCTAATTCTCCCCGTAACATTGAAATGTTATTTTTTACAAACTTATGAAATAATACTCTTCTGCTAATGATTAAAAAATATCCGTTCTAATTTTAAAAAGAGGTAAGGGGTTGAACGTTTTGCTGCAAGTTCCTTGAGGCTTCTTCTTCCAATGAAAATACTTGGAAATTCTATATTTAGGCTTTTGAACTTTTAAAAAGAATTCTGTAATTCAGTAAGTGATTTTGTAGAATTTGTGTTTGTAAAGTCGGCAATTATACAAACAAAACTATTTTGTCAACTTTTTACCGGTGTTAAGTCAATACACCACGCAAAAGACGTCGTAGTCACAGCTAGTAAATTATAAAAGCATTTTAAATGTCGGTTTAAATTAAAGTCAATGACTGTAATGATGTAATTAATTGGAATTTTGTTTTATGGATTATTAAACAGTTATGTTGAAACTAACGCAGTTAAAATTTGATTTCATGACTCCAGCACGGGTTTTCAGTGGCCACAAGGACTCTCGTTTCAACCAATATTCTATAATCCCATATATCTACATATCTAAAAATATATTATAAACCAAGTAACATTGTTAAATTTATGAAGTATAATAATAAAATAAATCAATAAACCAAACTATAAAGATATGTAAAAAAATAAATTTGTAAAAATATAATTAAATTTGGAGTTCGGTTTGAGTACTAGTCGCATTACGTGGCTTGCCTCGTCTCGAAGTCACTTCAAGGCGAGGTCGATGGCTCTAAGACGTGGCTAAAAAGAGCTTGCATACGGTTGTCCCGGAAAACCAATACCACTATTATATATGTTCCACTCAGAATTTTATGTTAATTAATACATTATTAGATATAAAATAATTATAATAAAAGTATTTGATAAAATATAATATGAATAATACTTCAAAATCCTATCGTCAACAGGAAAAAAAAATATTCATAATATATTATTAAATTCAAAAGCCTAATTTTTACAAATGAGAAAAGAAATATGCATGTAGGTAAGTTGATTTTATTTCGTTTTCTATATTGTAATATAATTTGATATTGTTTGACAATTTATGACTATAAAAAGATATTTATGAAATCTCATCCTATAAATTCGAAAACCAATAAGATATAATCGATAATATTTAAATCAAAACTCTCTGAGTTATTTAACAAAATACCGCGTGATAATACTAAAGCAAAACAAATTAGAGGAAGTGCAGTAATTTATTTCATTCGTTATAATCCAAATCCAGTTTCATGATAACGACGTCGCGACGCTTCTTCACACTACGTTTGGCTCGAAACCAAACCGAAAGAAGTTCTCGAAAAGTATATAATATCTAAGTAAGAAAAGACAAACGAGTTAGGGCACGCATAAAAAAGATATATCATTAACCGACCCCATTTAAAATATCTCTATAAGGCAAAATTGTGATTCAATAAATATATTCAAAATAATTTCCTCGGTTTGGCTGAAAAAATGTATGGATAATTCTGTCCCAAAATAAAACAACGCAATTATGAAAATTTCGAAACATATTTCCACTACAAAGTGACAATATAGCATATTCGTGGTTTTAATGGTTTACGCCTTTAACTCGCTTTTGGCAATAAAAAAAATATTAAAGCGAGTTCCGCTTCTTTTTGAGACATGGCATCGTTCCTAATAGCTGTTTGACGCCGAAAGTTGCTATTTTTATACATACAAATAAAAAAGAGAATAATATAGGTACGAATCTCTTATTTTTAGGCCTTTCGCATATTTTAGAGAAATCGTTAGATTACACTTAAGCACCAGAATACTTAATCTGTTTGTATTAACAAAATTTACAATTATAAATAGAAATGAAGAAATTGTCAGAACCGAAGCCTGAAGTTTTTAACAATGCGATCGCCGATCACTCGCAAAAAAGTCACAAGTTTCTGATGGAGACGAGAAATTGTAAAATGACGTTGAAATCGAAGCGGAAATCACCGAGAGCTGTAAACGCTGCTACATTTATTATTTTCGTTAATATAATATAATTTATAATTTTTCAAGATGGCTATTTCAGATAAGTAACCAAAATATTTAACAAATCTATTGATGTTCGTTCCTTTTTTAAAAATATTAATATCTTAAATTAATATATTACTGAGCTATTATCAAATTTGATTGACAGTAACAGTTACAACTACCCACTTACTATAGTTTATTTATTAAGTGTTGAGACTTTAGTTATATGCTAATAAAGTAATAATTTAAATAAAAATTGTTTGGCATTTGTGTCAAAAATATACACTGATCTGACCCTCTCGCAAATTATTTTTTATATATTCCATACTGTTTCAAAGAAATTACGATCTAATTATTATTAAACTAATTGTCGAACACAATAATGTTACGAATAATGTTGCCTAATGGATAATCATAACTCGAAAGAGAAAATAATATTATAAATAAGAAAAACATTAGTCAAACTACAAAAAATGTGAAGAAATAGAGCTAATAAAACTATTTCACGGATATAACTGGCGTTTATTATTACATTTTTAAATTTAACCCGACGTTTCGAATGCTTTGCAGCAAACGTGTTCGCAGTGTAAGGTTAATTACAAGATATTATATATATTAAGATGTATTTATTTGTTATTAAATACTATGTAATATACACTCATTGTTACATCATACATTAATATAAGAATTAGTTAGTTTCAGTTCATTATTTAAATTTGGCAGAATAGGAATGGACAAGTGCTTATTGACATTTTAAAATGATGTGATAATGTGGGTATTTAATTCTATTCTCGACATTTGTACCGAACGGTTGTTTGTGAATAAAATAATAAAAATAGTTGAATATCGTATCAATTGATGTTTAATTGAAGAAAATAAGCATAGATCCTTTCATCTCAGAATTGGGATAAGGCTATTGCGCCCACAATTTTAATTAAATATTACCGATAGAAAAATAACCTTGTGTTATAAGTATTACACGGGTATTGTCGGTAAGTTATCTGAATAGCAATGAATAAAATCAGTGAGAAAAGCAAGTGCAAGCAGCGTAAACGTCACCGTGACCGAAGCGGAATGCGTGAACAGCCTACCAGACGTCGTGATCAATCAAACCGAAGTCGCAGCCGTGGCCGATATCGCAGTCGAAGCAGCAGTTGTAAGCGACAGGATCGACGTTGCCTCAGCCGGGATTCGGATTGCAGACGCAAAAGGAACGGCCGCAGCGGACGCTTAGAATCTAGCAGCGAGCGTCATACACCTCCACTTTCTGGTCATCGACGTCAACGCCTTCGCCGGGGCTCTGATGGCAGACACAGCAGGAGAGGCCGCAGTGGACGATTAGAGTCGAGCAACGAGCGTCATACATCGCCACCTTCTGGCCATCGACGTCGCCGCCAACGTCGGGGCTCTGATGGCAGACACAGCAGAGGAGACGGCAGTGGACGCTTAGACTCTAGCGCCGAGCGTCATACATCTCCAGCTTCCAATCATGTGAGTACTACAAATGTTCTTAAAAATGACACACAAACGTTTCTGGCCTCATTAGCAGAAGTTTTAACCAAAAGTCGATCACAGGGTAACAGATTTCCTATGTTGGGTAATGTCATTCCCGATTTCGACCCTATGGTTAAGAGCCAGACCATATTTATGTGGATCAGTAAGGTTGAAGAGTGTGCGAGGCTTTACGATTGGAGGGATGATCAGATCATTCACTATGCTTTGCCTAAACTGACAGGGGTTGCGAAGACATGGTACCAAGCTCTCCCAACTATGTCGTATTCGTGGTCTGAATGGAAAATCAAGTTAGAGGAATCATTTCCAAGTAGTGAAGACTACGCTGAATTATTAACCGAGATGCTATCAAAACGTGTTAAATTTAACGATTCTTTAGAACATTATTTTTATGAAAAAATTAATTTATTAAATAGAAATAGAATAAGATTGTTGAAGTTATTATGTTAATCAAATTGAATTATGATAAAGATTTGTGATCAAGATAATTATGTAATAAGTATATTGAAATGAACATGATATATGTATATGATATAGTAAAATAATTAGAAATGATGTTATTGAACAATGATTAGCTTGAAGCGAAATATATTGATATAGACTATAATATTCACAGGCAGTTATACTTAATATGAAATCAATTAATTTAAATGATTTTTTTTTTTTTGTATAAATTTTCGGAAATTATTAATGTTGTGTCGAAAGCTGTGTGACGGGTTGTAATTTAGTTTTCTCGGCTTATTTTATGTATGTTCTACATATTATAATTGATTGTAAAGCTTGATTAAATTAATATTGTTATACTGACTTTTGTTTTATATCTAAAATACAGATAAGTGGGAGGACCCACATAGATAGGATGGCCGAGCTGTAAGGTTAATTACAAGATATTATATATATTAAGATGTATTTATTTGTTATTAAATACTATGTAATATACACTCATTGTTACATCATACATTAATATAAGAATTAGTTAGTTTCAGTTCATTATTTAAATTTGGCAGAATAGGAATGGACAAGTGCTTATTGACATTTTAAAATGATGTGATAATGTGGGTATTTAATTCTATTCTCGACATTTGTACCGAACGGTTGTTTGTGAATAAAATAATAAAAATAGTTGAATATCGTATCAATTGATGTTTAATTGAAGAAAATAAGCATAGATCCTTTCATCAGTAAGACGAGAGGATGGGGTCATATCCGTAAAATAGTTTTATTGTAATGTTTAGTACTCGTATAAATCTTAGAAAACATTAAACAGAGCTAATATTATAATTATCTTTAACGAAAGACGAGACAAAGGAAAATAAAACAAACCATACGCTTTTTCGCATTCACAGGCATTATACATACATTGGTGACAATCTTACATTAATGCATGATAATGAACGTTGCCACACCGCAAGGGCCGTCACCAAGTACCTTAATGAGGTCGGGATTCAAGTTTTACCATGGCCGGCATGCAGTCCTAATCTTAACCCAATTGGGACAACTTGAAAAGATGTGTCCGAGCAAGAGTACCAGCACCTACGGCACTAGGAGAGCTCAAGACGGCTGCGGTAGACGAGTGGCATAATATCCCCCAATCAGATATCCAAGATATCATGGATGGAGTGCCAAACCGGCTCCAAGAAGTCATTAGAGCCCGAGGCAGCAATACCCGTTATTAATTTTAAATTTTCTTTTTAATTAGACAACTTTTTCAAAATTGAAATTGTTAAATTTTGATCGAAAATTTTACTAAAATCGATTTTTGGAATTTAACGTTTAAGAAAACCCATTTTTTGACGAATTTTGTTTTTTTTTTCATGACCTTAAAGGTAGTTTTTAATGTACATCTCATAAAATGTGGTCTAAATTTGACGATTTCTGTAAATTTATGGAAGTACAAGGTGGGCGGTTAATTGTGCCTGTGAGTGTATTATGGAAGTCTGTAAGTTTAAAAGCGACAATCCGAGGTTCTGTTTCATTCCTGCGTCTTGGGTCATTGTTTAAGAAAAAGTTTTGATCAAGAACATCTTTAAGAAAAAGATTATCTCAACCAGGTGTATTGAGGGAGAGTAATTTTTATCCGAATGTGAATCCAGCAGGGTTAAATGACAGATTTTTTTTATAATCAACTCAATTAATAGCGAATTGAGTTAAGAATTAATAAACGTCAAACTTTGCTATGAGCGGATAATTAGAAGTAAGAAAATCAAGAGTTTAATTATCATGTCATAACAAATTCCTTGATTCATTAACTCAAAATTTATTTTATAAACTATAAAGAGAATTTACCAAACATACCAGAAGTCCCAAGCAAGAATAACTTGGCAAGTAATAGCTATCAAATGCAAAACGGATTAAGCGTGTTTTTGTTTTGTCCCAGTTACCGATAGAATTGCAAGTCTGAAACAAAAACCTATTCAACTGATCAAATAAGCCGAATATAAAATTCGATTTTTGACTCCTTTATTTTCTTCTGAACAAATTCAGTTTTATTTAAAAGAAAGGTATATTAAATTAGTTTGAATCTGTTTTGGAAGCCTTTTTGTTTGCTGGGTAGATTTATAATTATATTTTGTTATTAGGTACAACAAAAACTTTTAAATTCTTTAAATCATTCAATCTTTTTTAAATTTTGAATCTAAAAAATAAACTCATCTCTTTCATTCTCAGAATGGTATTAATCACCCCAATTATACTTGTATGTGGAAAAACTTATCCCTAACTCTGACACGCAAAAAATATTTTCTAAATACCGCTTTAACTTTGTAAATTTAAATTAAATTATTTATAAATAAGAGACATGATTGTAACTTTAAGGTAGTGAACCTTTTGTTGTAAAGGTTATTTTAATATAATAATATTAAATAATAACAAGTTTTAATCTCATAAAGTAAAACAGAAATAAAAATCTAGATGAGGACTGTTCATGACTTAATACATCCAATCATACATACATACATACATACATACATACATACAAACGTACATAATAAAACTGTAAATTACCTCTGTCTGTACATTGAATATATTTAAAAAAATTTTTTCGAGGTGTAATAGTAATCGACATAAATACCAAATCAAAATACCAAACCAAAAATAAGAGCTACCAATTTCACCATTTAACTCTATTAAATTAAATAAAAAGACATTATAAAAAGGACGCTATTTACGGTACGAAGTCGCGGGCACAGCTAGTATCAAATAATTAAATAAGCTTAAGAGTAAACTTTAAATTTCTTATTATTACATTTCCATGAGCAATTTAATTGGAGTCATGTCTGGAATAAAATGATTCGCCATTTTCAACCAATTAGCAATATGAGTTATCCGAAGATTTATATTCCAAGGGATATTAATTAACAGATTACACTCGCTTAAAGTAATTTGCAATCCATTCAATTATTGTAATATTTCTGAACGATTGATATCGTATATATCGTGTCATTTATAACTTAAAAATATATATAAATTTTACAAATACGGCAAGATCTTTTTTCCAATAATAAACAAACAAAATTAAAAGGTATATTTTTTATATTAAAAGGTGGCCAAACGAGAATACAGGTCACCTAAGATTAGGCGATCACCGCCGCCCAGGGCCTCTTAAATCATCAGGGGATGAACAAGAGCATTGCTGGCATTTTAACCGATATACATAATATTTCTCTGCATTATATAATAAAAAACCCTTACCGAATGGGAAGTTGTCTATTTCAATGTAATCTTTGGGTTCTTGTGCAAGAATGTCATCAATGTGAATTTTATATGAAAAAAATAATTACGAACCTTTAAAGTAGAACAAAAAAATAAAGTTGCGAGATATTGTATAAATTTACACATAAAGCTCCGAAAATTTGCCTCTGTCAGCTCATTTGTCCCTTTTGATTTCATTTCCAGACGCAAATTAGTCACCCTCATTACATGTGTCGGACAAAAAGTTTTCCTCAAAGCTACTCGACCAAAACTTTTCCTGCTTTGTGTACGTCTGTATAATAAAACGAAATCTCATTGGTTGCATAAGCTCTATAGAACTGTTTTTCTTTAATTCCCTTTTTGTGTATTCTAACGCATTATATATTTTTATTAGATTGATGTTCTAAAAAAATCAATAATAAACTAAAATAGCAGGCGAATAAAGTTGAAGTTTATATTTTATCCATTATTGACATGTAGAAAATAGTTCATCGAAGAGACTTATTATTGGATGAAAATTGCTGTATAAAGAAAACTGAGGTAAAAAACAAAAAATATTTTTAAAAATATGTACGACCGACATTCTGTAATTTTAAATCTGTTTTAACATTTAATAAGTCGGTAGACAGATCGGCTCGATGTGAATTAGATAAAGTAAATATGGATAAACCTACGAGTACTAATGGTATTAGAGCAGTAGTACTGGCAGTAAGCGGCATAGCTGATGTGAACGAGTTACAAAACAGATAAGCAATTAATGCGAACAAATACAATCTAAGCTAACTTTACAAAGTAACAAAAGCTTCAGATATAAAAATAACTGTACCTATCTTATAGGAGTGTAGATACTCGTAATGCTTGTAGCAAGATTGCGTTATCTCCGTACAATGCAATGTTCGAACTATTGCAATTGTATGACAGCTGGTTTTGTTGCAAGCGTCTGATATCTTCTTAATGTCCTTTGTGTGTTGTCTAGTTTTGCTTTGATTCATCTTTAACTAAAAAATAGCGGCTCATATTATTTTATGATTTCTAGAAATGATTGATAATAAAAATTTACACCACCCTCAACTTAGTAGTCATCAGTGGTAGTTCAACAGCTACCACAGCAGCACGATGTTTGCTAGCTAACATATTTAAAAATATAAAAAAGAATTACTTTGTTATTTCCAATAAAATAGATAATCTACTTAAGTGCTCCGTTTAAATACAGTAGTAAAATATCGAAACAAAAGCGAACGTTAAAAAGACTACAGAAAAGAGAGCGAGGTTTTAGTTTTTCTTTACTTTCTGTTATATATCCGTATGGTTTAGTTCTTGATTCGTTTCGCTCGCTCTTTTGTTCTACATTTGATTTAGTAAAAACTAAGAATGTTTTATTAAAAAAAAAATCAGTTTCCTTAACTTGTTTTGGTCCTTAACAGTTTCCTTAACTTAAAATGTAAAAATAAACGCGAGTAATATCCGTAAAATAGTTTTATTGCAATGTGTGGTACTCGTGTAAGTCTTAGAAAACATTATATTCACATAATATGTTATACCAAACTTTTAAAATACTTCGAAATTGTGAATTCGAAAATGAACTGAATAAAAAATTAATTGGTCCTAAACAATTAGCGATATTAATAGACTCTGAATTCACTGTCATTTACAAAGAATTCTGTGTTTTTTGATAATAGCTAATCTTTTTATGGCCAATACCGTAAAAAAGAAAAATCTTCGATTTCTTCTTACGCAACTATGAATATTTAATAATATATTCCAATATAATCTAATGTCGTAACAAAAAAAAAACGTTAACATATTTTAAAAAAAGGTTAATGTTTTCTAAGATTTACACGAATTTAATTGATAATAGGTTTTTTTTTTAATTCCATCAACATTAGACTATCAGAGATATTGTAAAGGTGTGGTTTAGCTACAAAGCTAAAATTAATTTATGTTATTAAAATATCATATATCTACGTGTGGTTGCTATTTTTGTATAGGAGGCAAGTCTATTATTGGCGTCTCACTCAGGCGATGATAGCAACAATGATTGAAATATAGTATTTTCTTAGATTGTCATGAGTACACATTTGAAATAAAACTATACTTACGGATTGAAACTCGCGTATAATTTGGTTACATTTTTGATTTTAACCCGACGTTTCGAATACTTTGCAGTAATCGTGTTCACGGGTAGACGAGATGTAAGTGTAAGAGATAATTGATATAGTTTGAAATCACAGTAATTCTAAAAAAGTTTCACTTCAAAAACTACACTTTTAGAATAAAATTAATAAGATGGGAGATTTTAATACAAAATAAATCATGTGCTTAATTTTTTGAGGGCTAATTATTACAATATGACACAGACTTTTTAGATGATATAACCCATGATATAATATAAATATATATTAAAACCAATGAGTTTTCTGTTTGTATATGACAAGTCAAATGATACGTCAATTCTGACTAGTGATTGAACATTTCAATGAATGATGATTGAACAAATTAATTTCGATATAATATTAACTCTTTGATTATCATTCTGTTTAATGCTACACATCAGTCATATGACATAAATATAATGGAATAAACATTTTTTTTATATTTATAGATAGGTATTAATCGTGATGCGCATTTTTTTTAAATCGTAATGCGCAATCAAAGAAATAAATAAAAACAATAGTTTAAGAAAAACAATAGTTTGATTTTCTTACATTGAATGTTTAGATTGGGCTTTACTAATGTTTATTTCATTAATTAATCTATATGTACGGTATTATTTTATTTTTATTTTAATTCATTTCATTTTAACCTATTCCTACATCGAAACCTCTCATCATAAGAAGTACCTTTCAATATATAAAATCTTTACAAATATATATTTGTTAGGATAATATTTCCAAATATAATAGAAACAAATTTTATACAAAATAAAATATTTATGTTCAAATGAAATCTATGTGTGAATTTCAAATAAACTAAGTTATTTCTAAAACTGGAATTGTAAACCGAATCTCTTCTCAAAGTTATCGGAAAAGGAATCGCACCTAATTAATATTACTAATTGCTTGAGAAATTACTTAGCGTTTTGTTTTGGCCGAAACTCACACTTTTAAGATTCAGAGAATCTGGTAAAAGTTTTATTCTACTAATTCTTGCCACATTAATTTCAATAAAGCGATTTTGTAAAGTAACTTAGTTGAATCAATAATTTAATTATTTAATAATTAAAGAAATTACCTTCATACATAAGTACTGAAGCGTGCAACTTACTATTGTTAATAAGTTTATAAATTGAAAAGCTATTTGTATCTGAGCTCCACCCTAAAGTAGTAGACATCAATGACTAACTGTGTTGTTACTAATAAGTCTACTCTTTGTTGTTGTTACTAATTGATAACCGAAAACCAAATATCACCGTGCGGACAGTAGAGAAAAAATTAAATTAAAACCGAATTTTCAAAACCCTATTTAAACTAAGTATGAGGACGTATATTTGTTTAATCTCAATCTTAACAAAGAAATCTAAAGTCCGCACTTCAAGATCACTTCAGACAGACATACGGTAGTTATTAATATTTGTGTTATGGTGTTGTATTGTCGGGTATTATATGTATAGTATCATTTTGGTATATACCAAGTGTAACATTACTATTTACTTTCTTTTACCTTAATCCTTAATTCGACGCCGTGAAGTATACTTGCTATCGGATGAAAAATAATCTACATAAAAAATAGACGTTCCAAGTTTTTGGTAATATACTGCGTAGAATACTATCTACCTACGTTGCCAACAATCAGCAATACGAGCACATAGATGGGATACGAACTGTTGCTTGCGAAATGGCTGGAAGAAAGGAGACACCCCGCGGTCTTGCAGTAAGTTTGTTTATTCATTACTTTACGTATTTTTTCCTTGTGATATTATTCAAAACTAATGATAACTTACCCTGAAATCTACTAATAATGTTTTGATCGCATTACTGACTTTTTTACAGTTTTTGTAGCGCCTGTAACTCGTATGTCCAGTATCAATATCAGTCCCTTGTCAAATTAGTACAAAAATAAATACAATATCGTACGTCCAGTATTTTTGCCGTTACCGTAATATTAGAAAACTAAACTTTTATTTTTTCTAGTAATAATACTGTTTGAGATTCGAAGAGAAAATATTATATATTAATTTTGTTTTTTAGGGTTTAAAGTCTAGAGGACATTGTTTAGTACCATTGGAGCCATCTGAAAACTCTTCTTCAGATATAGATAATAGTTCTGTATCTGAAAATATCTGTTCATAGAAGTAAAGAGTTATTTTCCTCATTTTTATTGATTCAGAAATAGAAAGCATGAATATATTAGATAGTTTGGAAAATGATACACAAGGTAATATTTCAATTGTCAGTGACAAGTTAAACCAAGATGATTTGCAAATGAAATGCAGTCACTAAGCCCTCTAACTGCAATCATTGTCCTGAATATACAACATTTGGACATTGCAAGTTCTACAAAAAAAATAATTTAATGAACATATATTGTACCAAAGGCAAACAAAGGTGGTGAAAAAAAATCTTTTCTATAATTACCATAAAAAATGATAGATAAACAGACTACCAAAGAGGAAATGATTGACATAGCTATATTTTATATATTGATAATTTTAAGTATTTACTAATTGTTTTTAAATAAGATAAATGTATTATTGTGAAGATTTCATACATTTCTAATAACCATGTTCAGAACATAAGTGTATTCGTCATTTTTATAAGTTTTCAGTAGTTCTACTAGTATTGTAAGTTAAAAAAAAAATATTATGAGACTAATTTACTAAAATATAATAGATATTTTATTAAGTAATCATTTTTTTTATTCCTTCTTTTCGAAAATTAGAAATATACTGCTCATGGTGAAAATGCATCAGATTCTTATGAACTTGACAATGTTCTGTATAATGGACATACATTTTTCAAGATACTGAAACACGTATATTTTTTCAAATATCTTCTAGGGTCCCTTATAAGCTAGAAAACAAAATCAGAAACGATTATAAGAATTAAAGTTGAACAAAAAAATCTGTCGATTTAAGTGTTAAGTTTTATTCTTTCATTCTTGTTTTAATACTCATTCCTGTATATTATCCTTTTTTTCAATTTTGATAGAGACAAGTTGGTTTTTATTATTTACTAAATATGTTTTTATATGCATTCCTGAACATTGTTCTTTTCTCTCATTTTTCTTTTACTTTACGTATTCCTTTTGTCCTCTAAAACCTTTTAAATTTTATTGTGTGATCATTGTTTACATTTTAATATTTTCCTTTGGTGTTTGTGTCACAATTTTCAATTCAATAATTTACGAGGGCTTAAAATAAATACTTCACCTTTTTTAAAAAAATAAATTAAAAATTCAAATTTGATAATGACTTTTGAGCTATTTTTCGTTATTTCGATAAAAATAGATGACGCGGAAAGGCATAAAAGCTCCTTAGCATTCGGTTTCGAAATAATTTTCTCTATCAACGCAGCTGCGGAGGATATTGTTGCCTTCACCCATACTCTACACGTGCGGGCCCGGAGCTGCCCAAAACCAGGATCATAGTGAATAAATAAATAGAATTAGTTTTCTGCAAGTGCAGATCAGGAGACCATCTACCGCCTTTACCGCCTTTCTAAAAAGTGATCGAGAACGGTCGCCTTGTACATATTTTGAACCGATCCCCTGTTACGTCTGCAGTCGAGGTCACTTGCCCCACTAACGCGAGTGAGGTGGTCCGGAGACAGCCAGCTAGCCGCTCCTCCGGCTAGCTGGCTGTCTCCGGTCTTCCGCATTCTACCAAATCGGACCCGGAGACCTCTTCCAAGATTTTTCTACTTTTGGCCTTGTCCACGGTCCACTGGCGAGGACTCGAGGCCAAAGCGTCCACTTCAATGCATCAGCTTAATCTTAATTATTATTCATTTACATTTATGATTATTATTACGTTAACACAAGTCAAAATTTTCTCAAAATAATTAACTTCGCCTTAATTTGCTACATTTTTTATTATTCTAAACATAACCGAGAAATAAAAAAAAATAAAAGTCTGTATGTTATAATAACTCCAAAACAGTCATGTTGCGTAAATAAAAAAAATACCCTTTTATATTATCAAAAGCATCAGTTTAAACTATTTATACTATTTCAGAAGTAGTACTGCTTATTGTTGTAAATTTCCTTTACACTAAGTAAAAACGCCAAAGACAACCGGAGTGGAGATGGTTTGTAAATGGATTCCATTTCTGGATGGTTCTAGTTTACGATACTATTTATTTTTATGTTTCCATGAACTAACACAATAAAAGCAAAATTTTGAATAAAATGACAACACGGCGCGGCGCCATGTTCGCTGATTTTAATGGTATATGTCTTAACTCCCGTTAGCAAGAAAAACGAGTTTATTAAGCGAGTTCCGTTTCGCGACACTGCGTTTCTTAAAGAAAAATAACAAATATTAATGGTTAAAAAGGGTAAAATATAGAAATTCCATCAATTTTACTTTGCAGCAATCGCGGTAATTGAGAAACAATATATTTATAATTAATTGAAATGTGAAACTAAAGGCGAAATAATTAAAATATATATTCATTACACAAGGTTAACATTGTTGATTGAGACATTAATTATAATATAAAAATGTAAAGAAAGAGTTTATAATATACAAATAATTAAGTAGTTAAAGGACCAAAAACTAACAAGTAGAAATTAATTAAAAATAATTGATGTTTTCTAAGATTTAAACGAGTACTACACATTTCAATAAAACTATTTTACGGATAGAACTCGCGTTAATTTTTACACTTTTAATTTTAACCCGATGTTTCGAATGCTTAGCAGCACACGGGTTTGCGGTAAGACGAGATGATGGTGTCATCATCATCTCGTCTTACCGTGTTATATCCGTACGTTACGCGGTTTATATCCGTAAAATAGTTTTATTAACAATAATTATTAAGAACAATGTAAATAATTTCACAAGATAGTATTAATTATTGTTTGATACAGAAAGTCAAACGAAATTATAGCAACTATTCTGTTTATTTTTAATTGAGAACATTTTCAAAACTCGGACTTTGATTGAAAAAAATATTTTTTTAGGCGCATAAAAAAGACACTGTTATTGTTGATTTGTTGATCGACACTTGTAATGATTATGAGTTATTAATCTTATAGATTTGCATAAAAATCTTGAGGCATAATGTCACTGGAACTTAGTAGGTAAGATTTGAATTTTTCTTTTGTCGCTTTTATTTCAGAAAATAAGAATCTGATAATACTGTGAAACAAACTACGGTGCGTATCGGTATTCGGCTGAAATATATATACAAGTTGAAATGTACAAGGTAATAAAGTAGTGCAGGTCTATATGAAAATATTTCAAGATAACGTGAGGGCATCGCCGTACATCAGACGTATCTAACTCTCTACCGGTCTGAAATACCTTCCTCTGCTATTGTAATCGTCGAATTTATATACCACAAGGAATTATCTACCTTAGAGTCTTGTTATAAAATTCAAAATTAAAAGAAAAATAATATTATAAAGTGGAAAAGTAAAATATGTATAATATAACTACATATTTTTTAGAATAGTTCCTACTGTAAAAGTCTGTACCCTATTTGATCGATTGATAAATTCATCACTTTTACAAGTTTTCATGATGTAATTGACTTCAGAAAGTAACATTACTATTTTTCACTTTTGTTTAACATTCTTACAATATAAGAACATACATATGTAAAACAAATATTTACCAAAACAATAATACGCCATCAAAGAAATATTTAAAAACCTTATTAAACTGGCGCACTAAGCCCTTTAACTAAAAACGATGTAGTCGCCTCGTATACAGCGATATAACCCTACTGTTACGTATTTGAAAAGGGGTGTAACTATCTCATTCGCCTCGAAGGACCGCTCGGGATAACGTTTAATACCGGGTAGTCTCGGCCAGCGCTTAGCAAATAATCAACACAAACTATGCCAATTGAAACCGCCGACCGTAATTGAAACTCTGAATACGATTGTATAACCTTCAAACAGGCATTTAAACCCAACATATATAAAAATATCTCTGAACGTTTTCTTATTTCAGTTATGATTTACTAAAACAGTTTATTATAAACTTAAAAAAATCCTCATGTTATAATCCTCATGTTTCATGTTATAATTATTATTTACAAGCAAACAAGAATGATTCTCAGGGATCGCGAAATATCTAAATCTTAAATCCCAAGTCGTTGGCAAAGTAATTAATAAAGTATGTTAAACAATAAAAATTTTATTTAACATATTGTAAAACTGTAAAAAGGATAATATTGGAAATCGTAAATCTATTAACGTTCTTCATTTGTTTTGCTTACAATCATTATAATTGATTTCTCTATTATGTAGCGATACTGGAATGTGTTTAATGGTTTATATGTGTAAAGTTTCTATAAATAATTATTGTTTATAAATATAAGTAATAAATAATAAATTACAATATTTTTACTCTGGTTTTAAATAAAGTCTTTTTATGTATTAGCTACTCGTTTTATAGTTAAAAGATCATTAATTACTTCTCCCAGAAAAATAATGTAGAGCGAATAATAATATAATTAGACTGAGAAAATGAACAATCAAAAAGTATATAGCCATAAAACAAACAACGACTTCTTTGTTTTCTCGTTAAGTGAAATCTTTTCAAACATCATTGAATATTAATAAATATGTTTTCTTCATTTAAGCTGCAATGAGATTTGTAAATTGATTGTTATCATAGTTTGTGTTTAAAATGCAACTGTTTTCACAGAGCAAGGAGCCGTCGATTAATGTATTTTTACATATACGCAAAAAAAATGTGAGTACCCAAAAAAAATCAATTAAAAACATTTGATATTTTAAATTTGTAATAATATTATAGAGAAAGTATTTTGTAAGTTCGTTTTTATATTTATTATTTAGGATAAAAATAACTATTTATTTGAATATTATTTAACTGATCCGTAGTCACAGGATCGAATCATTTGCTAAACGGTTTAATAATCTTAGTTAGTTAATAGGTAGTTTAAAAAACACTTTTTACATTTAATGACGTAGAAGTATAAGTTATTATTCGTTCCTCCGAGTTTGTGCACTCAACTGCGCTTGAATCTGTTATTGAGCCGGCAACAAAACACTCTCGTTTCGCATTCCACAGCCCCACTGCGCCTCGGGGCGGTATTTTAACTTTTAAAATGCTCTTATAATAATGGACACTTTTCGATCTTACTCCAACAAAAGTTCCTTAAGTAAAAAAAAATCTCATTCAAAAACGGATGAAGATATAAGTGAACTCTTAACGTATTACATAATAAAACTATAAGTAAAATATATTTATATTCCGTTCCTAATAAACATAAAAAAACATAATTGTAGTATAGCACTTTATTATAATACTTAACCGTCAATCCTGCCAGCTAACCTTTATATCTGACAGATTGATAATCGCCTCACCACTTTGTGTACGTGAGACAGTGTTTTATATCTATTATATGGATACAGACACTACAATAATGACGACGATACCTGGACGTCATGACATGATTTTAAACAAAAATGTTAGGTTTAACTCCTTGAGAAAAAAATGGTCTGTTTAAAACCAATAGAACGATTCAGACGTGTTCATAAATTTATAAGACAATTTATAATATATCAATTATGTTGATCTCAACGAGAAGATTTTACTCGTTATCTAACAAGAACAGAAGCGTCTTTTTCTAATAATAAAGTTTCTAGAATCTTTTATATTTAAATAATTTTCTTACATTAAATTATTTATGTTAAAGGCGACTTAACATCCAATTCCTAACATACTCAATTATTATGCATTTAGACTAACAAGTCACCAAATTGAGTAAAATCGCGGGTTATAATCTGAAATTACCTCTACTCAGAGGCGTCCCACGCCCGACCGAAGTGCCATTTACATAATAATAACACGGTATTGAGAGTTTGTTTAAACCGACACAGCAGCTGTGATATAATAAGTACTTCAATAATTTTTGTTACATATATTGTTCACAAGACTGCTAGATCGACGATACAAAACATTTTCGTAAAAAATATATTTTATAAATATGAAATTACATTTTAAATATTTCAGGTAAAGTTTATTATAATTATTAATTAAAGTACATTTTTGTTTATAAAAAAGTTATAATAGGTATGTCAAATTTTATTTGGACAATCTGTCATTTATTAAAAAATCCATATATTGTTAAGCCTAGATTCATTTGTAGCATACATAGAGCTTGATGACATTGAATCATCTACGTGTGAACCAGAGGTGACGTCTCATGTGAAGGAAACGTGTCCGTGATTTACGGACCTCTCTCTATTCTATCTGACGTGTTGTAAGATTCCTGTTATTGTATGATGTGCATTGTGTGATGATCAATTTAAGTGTTTGGTTGATTCATTGTTTACACCAATGTGACATTATATTCGGAAGGACAATAATACTCTAATGTTACATATAACAATTCGTTAAGAATTGAAAATTTAGTTTAGAAACATAGTTATATTATTAATTTTTTGTTTTGTAATTTTATTTTGTTTTATTTGTGGGAAACAAAAATATTTCAAAAAAAGTTGTCAAATATCTGTTAGCTTATGAAAATTAGAAATAAATGAAAACTGCTGAAGATTAGCAGTTCATTTTCACCTAAGATTTGAATAAGACTACTTAAAGTTTAAAAAGACATATCATTCTTTATCTACGTACATAGCGATAAAGATATCATAAATATAATATATATGTATATATATATATATATATATATACTTTAAAAATATAAATTTATATTAGAGAGCTAAATAGTATATTATAAAGGTCTCATCTTTCTCAGGATTACAATAGTCTGTCCACTTTAGTTCACTCCAATAAGACTACCCTTTAGACGATTTCATTCAACTGCAAAATCTAGATCCTTAGCCACAACTCGTTTAAAGTTCCATCTGATGGAAAACTATTTGATATAAGTGTTTGTCGATTTAATACCATTTGTTGAAGTTCAGTTCTGAATTGTCATTTGTATGGTAAGTGTTTTTGTTGGCATTTTAACAATCATAAGAGAAAAATGTTATATCTACGTATATTTATTAATCAGTAAACCATAGCTAGCGATACATCAGATGAACAAACAAGATATGATTACAGTTGTGCTCTAGCAGATAGCATTCAGTCATAAATTACAGACGCGTGTCCTGAGCGTGCATCAACAGTTCAAGAAGTAATATTTATAACCCTGAATATCGTTAAGTATTTAACGATTGTATTCAAAAACCCGTCTTGGAATTTATTATATTTTTAATTAAAAATGAAATTAATAGTTTTCAATAATTATCTTAAGATTAAGGTAATCGTAATATTAAAATATCACAGTAAATATAGTATATTTTATATGGTATAATTGTTTACATAATATGGATGTCTAACATTATATTTAAAACAAATAATAAATATTCAATACAATTGTTATTTTTCAATACACACTTCACACACAATATATTCTTGCTGCTACTACTCAGTTATTATTGTTCCAACTATAAGAGTTACGACAAGTGTAATGCGACTAATTGAATCAATGTTCATTATTCTAGTGCTTCTACATAATAATGTATTTTTTTATTTCACTATTAACACCTCAACAAATATATTTTAGGAAAAAATAATATTAACAAATAGTAGAAGATCAAAAATATAATTAAAAAATGAATACAAAGCACTCACACTAACTCAAGTAATATGATATGAATTACTATATAATGATTAGATTTTGACCAACATAACGAACCAATATTACAATGCCCTCGCTGTGGGTGACAGGAACAATGTTTAATAATAAAATTAAATTGCTAGTAATATTTTAAGAAATCAACATGTCTTTTTTTCAAGAAACTTATTTAAATTTTAAGACATCAAATTTCATTACTTCCTTTAAATTAAAAATCTTATATTTGCAACGATTTGCATATTTTGATCAAATCAAAATGACATAATGTTAACCAAATTGTATTTACACTCTGTTGAATTATTATAAAACTTTCTAGCGTTAGTAAGTTTTATAAATACATGTAGTAGTCGGTTTTGTTCATCTAATTTATTAAGCTAAAACCGGTAAGGCATTTTTTCAACAGTACTTTGGGACTAATTCTTTAAGACTAATGCAATGTCGATTCTCGACGATCGATTTATGTCGTTTTATCGATCGATATTGATTCTATTTACTAATGAAATAATTAATTGAAGCTGACAGCGGCTTTATACAAGTCGCTGCGTCGTGACATTTGAGTTAACGCAGAAATTCACTGCTCAAGCTAATGCGATACACAAACTGACACAAGAAGCATCACTCAACAAATGTAGTTACTTAAAGTATAATAATCTTCATCATAAATTAACTAATGATGATAGTTTAACAAAGCGACTTTTGATTTAAAATGTCATCTCTATATAACATTTTAAAGAAGTTCAAAGTTGCAGCGACCATTATCCGTATTAGCATATTTTGGTTGCGTCGTCAAACCGAACCCCAAACTAGTTGCCGTATTTTACCTTCAGTGGATCTGGTAAATCCGCTACTGATTAGTGCTCATTCGAATACTAATTTAGTATCGGCATTTGATTAGGTCTTTAATGGATAAGCACATATACAGGATAGTTGTGCGATAGTTGTTCATGCATAACAATACGAATTTTGATCAACGCTGTTTAATGCTTCCCATAATCGTGGCTATGATTTGAATAATTACGTTGGCTTTTGAATACTAATTATTATCTAGAACACATTTCTCTGAAACAAAGTCCTGTTACAAAAAAAATCTAATTGTGTATTAATCAGATGGGACATGCACTAATCAATAATGTGAATTGAAAGAAGTGGTTAATATTATTATATTAAATTAAATGTAACGTATAATTTTCTTCTTTGTAAATATTGTTACTAAGTAAAACTCCATTTAAAAATTGTATAAACAAAACATTAGCTCAGCTCCGCCGGCCATCACCACAAAGGCAGCACAGTGTTTGGAAAAAACAAAATAATTAAATGTTCAGAGCAAATGAAAAACTGTCGACTGGTTTATGGAGTGTGCAAAGATAAAAATGTAATTTGCATTCATAACGAGTTGCAGCAATACTGGCAGTTATTAAAGTAGCAAAATTCCGATTTAAAATATACTTTGACGGCGTTTGTTGAATGAATATGATCATCTTTTTATTACATTTGTTTTTAATTGACTACAAAGAGAATATTCTTAAAATAGTCAAAGAGCATTTTATTAATATTACTTTTACTTCTTTTATAATTATTTCTAATTAATGCTCTTACATTTATTTATTTATTTATTTATTTATTTATTTATTTATTTATTTATTTATTTATTTATTAACTGTTTCGAAAGTACTTAAAAACTATTTTTACAGCTTTTGCCGTACCATGAAAACCTCTTAAAATTTGTCTGGGTACCAGAAAGCCATTCAATAAATTGCTTTAACATTAATATAAAGTAGTTAATTGAAAATAATTATAAAAAAGCGTTTTCTAGGAAAAGCTTTTTGAACACATTTTTTTGAAAATTTTCACACCTTTTATATGAAACTTTTTTAAATCTTCTGGCAATTTAGTCAGATAGCAAGGTATTAAATATATTTGTTACTCTCGTTCCGTATCCAATATTACTATTATATATTTACTTATAAATCTTTACGGCATAAAAAAGTACAATAATAATAATAATAATAATAAATATTTAATTCAGATAAGATCATCCATATAGTGTTAGTATGTTAGTAACAATTTTTACTTATAAACTAGGTTAGTTATTGTTAGTTACATGATACAAATAATTAATCACAATTTATTTTATTTGGCCCGTCATTGTTTCTATCCAGTGTTTCTGGATAGAACAATGAGGGCGATCCATAATTGTCTTCAGAATGCTGTTGCTGCTGGCCCTCATGCGCCACAATAGAGACGAAGCTTTTTTACGCATAATTGCATGAAATCCGTCCACACGTGCAGCCGCGAACATTGCTGAGGCACTGCAGAACCGTGGTAGCCGCAACAGCATTCTGAAGGCATTGTTATACTGCACTAGTATAGTGCTGTAGGCTCGACGCGAGTAACTCACCCACAGGCCACCCGAGTAAAACGACTGACAAAAAGCCCGAAAAAGAGTAATCTTGACATCCGTAGTACCACGAGCAAACCTGCGAGCGAGCATATTGCTTCTTACCGACAGCGCCCTACGCTCTCTCTCAATATCCTCATCATCACACATAAATCATCAGTAATTATGTGGCCCAGATATTTAAAATTGGTAACTCTCTTTAATATTGATCCATTTAGAGTTACTGTTGGCACACGATCTGGTAACCGCTTACCAGCCTTAAACACAAGATCTCACTTTTCTTGGCATTGTATAGCAGGCCATGGGCCTTCGCGTACGACTCGCAGATCCCTATTAATTTTCTTAACCTCCCAATTGAGGGGCTCAGCAGCACCATGTCGTCAGCGTAGCTCAGGTTATTGACGCATTGACCATCAATAAAAATGGGTGGACTTAATGCTATAGCGCATTCTCTACCAGTCAACCCTTAAAAAAGTAAAAAGATAAATATGACGATAAAGCCGTATAAACAATAAAAGAATAAAATAAAAATTTGACAGTTGTAAAACTTACTATAAAAATATTTAAAAATACTATTATTTTTTTTTATGGAAAAGGAGGGCAAACGAGCATGCGGGTTACTGATAAAATGTGATCACCGCAGCCCATGAACTCTTGCAACATCCGAAGACTCACGAGAGCGTTGCCGGCCTTGGAGGTAGGAATAAACGCCTTTTTTGAAGGTACCCATGTCGTATCGATCTGGAAATACCGCCGAAGGAAGCTCATTCCACATCTTTGTGACACGTGGAAGAAAGGTTCTCGCAAACCGCACAGTAGAAGAACGCCATGCATCCAGGTGGTAAGGATGATAATGAAGGCGGTGACGTGCTGTACGGTGATGAAATTCGGCGACAGGCATCAGATCAAATAGCTCTTCGGAACACTCCCCGTTGTAAATGCGATAGAAGACGCACAAGGAAGCCACGTCTCTACGCAATGCCAAAGAGTCCAGCTGTTCACAGAGCACCGGGTCCCCGACAATCCGTACGGCTCTCCGTTGTACGCGGTCAAAAGGTAGAAGCTGATATTGGGGTGATCCGGACCAGAGATGAGAACAGTACTCCATATGTGGCCGGACCTGCGCCTTATAGAGCGCAAGTTTTTGGCCAACATTGAAATACTGCCTCGCTCTATCGATCACACCCAATTTCATCGATGCCAACTTGGCCTTGCTCTCCAAATGACCACGAAACCGACAGTCGCTCAAAATGTCGAGGCCCAGTATTCTGATACTGGGCGAAGCGGTAAGGGGTGTGCTCTCAAAGAGTGGAGATACGACAAATGGGGTTTGCTTAGTAGAAAACGCGCAAACCTGCATCTTTTGGGGATTAACCTGAACGAGGTTTAATTCACCCCATTCTGAGACCATCCCCAGGGAGGTTTCTATAGAAGACACAAGTTTCTTTCGACACTTGTCGACGTTTTCCCGAGAGAGACCTGCACGGCCGGAATATACCGCATCCCCAGTGCTGTCATTCGCATAACAATGTATGTTGGAAATATCCAACATATCATTGATGTGCAGAAGAAACAGGGTTAGTGATAGCACGCAGCCTTGGGGTACACCAGCGTTCACGGGCTTGGGGTCCAAGCAAAAACCGTCGAGAACGACCGGTATGCTCTGCCCGGTGAGGCAGCTGGTGATCCATTTGCATAAACTCTCGCGAAGCCCATAGGAAGAAAGCTTCGAAAGAAGCCCCTTGTGCCATACACGATCGAAGGCTTTCGCCATATCCAGACTAACTGGAAGACCCTCTCCCTTGCGTTCAATAGACGCAGCCCAACGGTGTGTGATATATAACAGAATATCACCAGCTGATCGACCATGGCGAAAGCCTTATTTCCGGTCATTGATCAACTGGCGACCCTGGAGGTTCGCGAGGAGTTGTCAGTTAATGATATTCTCAATTATTTTGAAGAGAAGAGAGGTGATGGCGATAGGTCTGTAGTTAGCTGGATCCGAGCTATCATCTTTTTTAGGGATCGGATGGGCACACTTCCACGAGACCGGGACTACGCCTTTGAGATAGGAGTGCTGAAATAAACGTGTTAGCACTGGAGTCAACTCAGGGGCACACGTTCGTAGCACCAATGGGGAAATGCCATCCGGCCCGCTCGACTTATGAACATCCAAGGAAAGTAGAGAACGACGAATGGTTTTTTGCCGGAAAATTAGTACCGGCATTGAACTCTGACACCGCTGGATGGTAGGCGGTGTTTTCCCTTGGTCGTTCAAGGTCGAGTTTGAGGCAAGAAGAGTGCCCAAGAGATCGGATTTCTCTTTTGCCGTGTGGGCTAGAGAATCCTTCCCCTTGTGCAATGGCGGTAGGGACGACTGGCAAAAGTTACCCAGAGTGGCTCTCTAAAGCCACTCTGGGTAACCCAAAACTTGCGCGTGCCTGGTGGGTACCTTGCCAACTGATCCTCAATTTTGATGACATGCTTGAACTTTGCTCTAGCGATTTGCCGTTTTAAGAATCTGGAAGCACGATTATACTTCCTCTTCAGAACTCTAGAGTTCCGATCCCTTGTGACTAAGCTGGCCTAAAGTAAGCCTGGTACGCGTGTGAACCAACTGGGACAAACTATTTGCCAGAGCAAAGTTAAAAACAGATCTCCCCGCGTAGTCAGTGGAACGCGACCCTAGCCACTCGGCAATTATGCGCGTTGAAGTCCCGAGGACTATGACTTCAGCTAAAGGAATCTGTGAAAGCAGGTCGTCAATGTTCTCCTGAACATGGCCCAAGAGTTGCTCCGTTTCTGCATTACCACTATGGGACCTGTAGAGGTACGCCTAGAATCTGACATGATCGTCCATTTCCACGCGCAGCCAGAGTAAAGACTGATCCCGACCTTCAAAATTCTGGAGGCGACGGTAGCAGATATCCTCCCTCACGAACACAGATACCCCGGCGTGTGGTATAAAATGATTCAAGTTTATACCCAGGGTATGAAAGGTACGCTGTGTCGCTAGGTTGAGATATCTGCGTCTCCGTCAAAAACAACAAGGCCGGCTGCGCCGTCTCAAGATGGTAGTGGACGGCGTTTAGGTTAGAGTGAATTCCCCGGATGTTGCAAAAATCCACATTTAAAGTGGAACGGGGTGCCGCTCTATTTCCTCGTCGTTTGCCCTCTGAAAACACAAAATGCGATACTTTGTCCGCCCCAGATACGACGGGCTGCTCGAGCAAAATCGGAGAGTAGTTTCCCCGATTTTGCTCGGGGAGGGATTCTCCGGCTTCATTTTAGTAACCGCATTCATGTTTTGGCGGGGGGGAGTGGGGGGTTGGGTAGTTGGGCTTCCGGAAGCTCTCACTCACCGGACGCAACATAACCAAATAAGTTTGGTTACTTCACGCCGATCTTTTGTGAGAGGGTGGTCCTTCCTCGGAAGAGCCAGCCCAATACGAGTTGTAGTCAGATGACTACACTCTACCACCTACAAAATACTAATAATAAACATGTCTCATCCAGTAGACTTTCAACGAACGGATAGGCGCAAAACGACTTTTTGACTTCCCGCGCGCCTTGATGGAGTCATGCGTGGCCCGAGCCAGCGGATTCGTGTTCAGACACTCGACAGGGCAACATTCCAAACTGTCTCTCCGCTTCGTAATTCTATAATCTAAATTATAGGGATTGTGGTGTTATAGAAACGGAATTCAGTTTTGTTTGCACGATACCCGCACCAAGCCCACCACGGCCAAAACGATGTTTCTCCGACGAACATATAAATAACTAAATATAATATTCATTAATATAGGATAAGTTCGTGATATATGAACATTAAAAACTATAAATATAAAATCAATAAACAAGATGCTCAGTGAAATATTTGTGGACAGTTTTTTTAAAGATAATTTGCTTTGGACGGCGTCTAATATGATCGGGAAATGAAAAGTTTGAGATTAAGAGGAGCGAGGATGCAAGTCATGAACATTTCCTAGTAGTTGAAATTTACATTTTAAATTCTGAGGAGAAACAGCATCGTTAAGAATGGAGAATAATTGACAAAAATGTCTTAAGGACAGATAGGTTTCAATTCAGCATTGAACGGTAGCTAGATGGTAAAATTTACGAAGATTGCAAATAAGATTTTTATGAAGTTATAAGCTGCGCAACGAACAAGTCGACTTGCGGCATATTTTAGTGACATGACTATTCCAGTTTAACATAGAGTCAATACGGAGGCCGAGATTTTTGACAGATGGAGCATAAGTGCGTTAAAGTGGATTTACACTAATACCATAGTTAAGGCACCGGCCATAGATATGGTGCAAATTCTTATTAAGTGCAGCGATAGCGTCATTTGTTTTGAAAGGTTTGCTCGTACATTTGAAAGTTAAAGGTAATTATTTAAAATGAATTTATTTTAAATTTCAATAAAACTATTTTACGGATATAACTCGCATTTATTTTTCACCATAATCTCGTCTTACTATGAACACGTTTGCTGCAAAGCATTCGAAACGTCGGCTTAAAATATAAAAATAAATGCGAGTTATATGCGTAAAATAGTTTTATTGAAATGTGTAGTACTCGTGTAAATGTTAGAAAACATTATTTTTGATTGTTACTGATTTCAAGCGTTCAGGTCTAGTATTTTATATTATCAATGCAGATCGATAAAAATATTTCACTTTGTTATAAACATTTATGACGTTACAATATTGGAATAGGGCGCTGTCGTTGTCCATATATTTCTTTTTGATGTGGTTAGGTGTAATGATTTTTAATAATTTTAGTTAAAGCTTATACATCCGCCAAGTATAATTCGTATGCCTACCATAGCTACATATGCCATAGTCGATAACTGTGTCAGCTGTGTCCATATATAGTATTCTAATGACTTCATATGTTAAGTTATATTTTAAAAATGCTCGTCTTTCCGCATTTTTTTTACAAACATAGTCTCTATGTGGACCTGGGGCATGTGGATCTGCTGGGGCAGAAATGACTATCAACTACTAGGAATGCGAGCCAGACCTTAATTTTTACTAAGCTGCGCTCTCAAAATCTTCGTGTGTTAGCGCATATTGAGCGAAGCGGGGGGCAAACAGCATCGAAGTTGCATTTACAAAACATCGACACTCTCTTCTCAACTATTTTTCAAGACAAAAAAAAATCAAAAGAAAAAAGAAATAAAAATCTAAAAAAAAAAATACTAAAAAAAAAACAATTATGAAAGTTGTTAAAAAAATTCAGCACGCGCATGTCATTGTAAACCTCAATTTTGGCTTAATATAAATTACCAATGAAATTTATGAGATTTTAGTTTTTTTTTCGTCATTATTTCTCAACGACATCGAATATTAATTTTTTTCCAAACTATCACCAGACTGATGTCATAATTTACATGTGCATAATTGTCGGATATACCGTTTTTGATTGATGCTTGCACAAAGGATGCAGAAAAGTCTCTCATAGAGAGCTTCGCTCAATTAATCAAATGTACATGAGTTTATCGACGATTTTTATGGATAGATAAAAGCATGTATCGTCAGATTTGTATATGGGGAATAATTTTTGAAGGATTTACTCGTATTATGAGAAAAACGATAAGATATGAATAATTATAGTTTTTACGTATTAATTATTATTCTGACATCAAGCGCGCATTTGCATAACTGATCAAAATTATAATTTAGGAATTCTAAGCTTCATTGTGTGAACGTACTACAAACTGTTAAGTCGTTTGGGAAGTAAAAAGTGATGATTAAAATGAACTCATCGTTATATAATAATTTGCATTAGTTTCTCTCTTTCCACAGAAAGTGCTATCTTGTGTCTAAAGCAGACTGCCCAATATTACACTAGCAGAAATACTCCGGTGTATGCATGCTTTTTTGATCTTTCTAAAGCGTTCGATTTAATGGCTTACGACGTTTTATGGATGATAATTCGGGACGCAGGTATACAGCCCGAAGTCATTTCTATAAGTTAAAATATTGGTATTTGAACCAAGAAATTATGTGAGGTGGGGCGAAACGCTATAAAACAGTCGCGCATCGGCTGGAATGCGAATGCGAATGGATGGGAGCCATAACCTCACCGAAGCTTTTCTACCTGTATATAAATGAGTTGATTGTGGAACTCAGCAGCAAACAGGTCAGATGCTGAATAGATGGAGTTTGTGTGAATAATCTTAGTTACGCAGATGACATGGTGCTGCACAGTCCTTCGGCTGGCTCTGTTAGGACTCCAATAAACATTTGTGAAGATTATGCACTAAATATGGCCTTACTTACAATGTAATATATGGGCATTAGGGTCCGCGGATGGGTACTTAACTATGAACCGGTATTAAAACTGAACGACGTACCGTTAAGTCGGTTAAAAGTTGGTAAAAGTCGGTAGCGTTGAGGCTAACATTATCTTATTTAAGGCATACTGTCAAACTTTTTATACATGTGCCCTGTGGACCAGGCATAGTAAAAAGTCACTGAACGCACTTAGAGTGCAATATAATAATGGTTGCAGGGTTTTGTTGGGACTGAGACGCTTCTGTAGTGCGTCCGAAATGTTCGCTAAAGCGAGTACTGACAACTTTTTCGCGATTTTGAGAAAGCGGACAGTTTCTTTATTGCATAGAATGCGGCTCCAACAAAATTATGAAAATGTTTAGTGCCAAGCTTGCCGAGCCTAAGCTTCATTTTGTTGGTGTGGCTCACCACAAGTGAAGCTAAATTATTTTTGGAGACAGCGAAGGGTGAAAAAAAAAACCAATTTATTTATTAAAACATATTTAAAACTAAGTTACAATTAATTAAATTATTGCTAAAGATTGACTCAAGAGCGCATGTTGTCTTCTCTTCGATTCCCATCGATGGTGAGAACGCAAGGCGTGCGGTGTCAGCTTCAGCTGTCGACTTCTGCTTACACCGAAGCTTGGCGTCAGCATTTAGTCGTGTGAAATTAAGTTAATTCTTACTATAACGGTTACCCTTGGCTATCCTTATGTAACAGCTAAGTAAATAATTTTAGTGTTTTTGTTGTGTTTATGTTAGTTAGTACGAACATAGTTGTAAGTTTTCAATATTACTAACAAGTGGACTGTGTCTTAAAAAAAAAAAAAAATAATAATAATAATAATAATAATAATAATAATAATTATTATTATTATTATTATTAGTCTTTTATCTTCAACAATCACATGTTGTTCTAGCGCGGGAGCCTCACGAACTTGTGCTTCTCAGGTTTCCGGCGCCATATCGGATATATCGGACGTGTATGAAGCAGGTGTCCATAGTGTATCTGCCAGCAGCGACGTCAGATTTTGTTATAAGCGTTTGTTACCCCTCACCCTAATATAATAATATACATATAAAATATTAAAAATATAAAATAGATATATTATCCTACACAACATTAAACAAAACCAATTTAAAAAAAAGACAAGTCTTAATTCATTATATTATAGATGTAAGATTTATATTAGAACCATAATCAATATTCTAAAGAATCACAAATAAATATTTTATGTATATGTTTACATAAAACTTTTATCTCAATTATGTAACTTTACGGGATGTTTGTTTGTCTTTTGCTTCATGTGATAAAACTTTTGGGAGTTATTTAGCAGTATATCAATTATTATATGACTACGAAGATAAATACAATATGTATTTTGATGTTCGTAGATGTTTGTGTATTATACTCTCGTTATGCTCGTCTGAGTTTGTTATGTGGTTCTTTGCAGACCAGGTCTCGTTTGAAACCCTCGTAGCCTTAGTTTTAATTTAGAAAGTGTCCAAAAGTGCTTATTTCGAAAAGTATGTTTTCAAAATAAGCGTTACTTACTCTTCAAATTGACGTACACTAATGATCACTGATATGAATTCAAAGTGGAAAAGATATAAACAAAAAAATAAAAATATTTCCTAAATGTGTTTTTCGAAGTGTAAGTTATTCCCTCTATTGGTAAAACATACTCGTATACTAAAAAAATATACGAGTATATTAAATAAATATATATATTTTTTAAATAAAACTATTTTTTACGGATTAAAACTCGCGTATAATTAGGTTACATTTTCATTTTAACCCGAAGTTTCGAATGCTTTGCAGCAATCGTGTTCATGGGTAGACGAGATGTAAGTCTCTATCGAAACTTAAATATAAATGTAACCAAATTATACGCGAATTTTAATCCGTAAAAAATAGTTTTATTTGAAATGTGTACTGGTGAAAATCGAAGAAAATATATTTTTTTTTGTTTGGTATTCTTTGCTAAAAGCTGGTGATTAAAGAAAAGCTTATGGGCTAGGACCAAGTTATTGATGCGGGGTTAATGGTGAAATTAGTGTGAAAGCTTCAGTTTTGCTGAAAAAACTTTCTTACAATACGGCAATTGTTAAGAATAGCAGCTTTTTATAAATTGTTGTAGATAGTTGGAAGCAGTTCTAGTATTTTTAAACTATGATGTAGGTATTTGGGAAATACTCTGGTTGCTGATGTTACTAACAGTACTGTATATAATTTATTCATTTTTCGAATTCAAACTCATTCTTGTTTCAGGTCAGTGTATTTGCAATTTTTTTATCAGTACTTGTTTCTTTTATTTTATGACCATTGAGCATGCTCAAAAAGCCTCATACAACATGTTCAAAAAGCTTGCATAAGATACTGTTATAAGGTACCATCTCGCGAACACGTTACACCATATACTGATAACGCACGTATGATTAAAATGGAAAACTGTAGACATTTATATTTTGCAACCCTACGTTTCGGCATAATTCAAAGCAAAGTTCCAAAATATCTTTACGATAAATTAAGATGGAACACAGAAAAAAATGAAAAATATGTTACAAGAGCCTCATCATAATTGCTTATTGTTTCTCAGAATCGAATTGCGGCCTTTCGAGGTAGTTTCCGTTACGCAGAAACAAAGTATTCGAAACGAAGCTACGTATCCTAAGAAACATATTATTTATTTAAAACAAAATATAAATATCACGTTTATAATTCACAATATTTATAATTATAAAATATCTTTATATAATGTGTATGTATATAAATGTATACTCATGAATATTTTGTGTGTATATGTTTCTGAACTTAGTATGTTTATACATACTATATATGATTAATAATTGGTATAATATATATGTTGTTAATAATATATATGATATAATTTGTTCAATTATTAATATGTAAAATGATAAATATATACGTTTATTTTGTCTAATAATGTAGAAGATTAATTAGTAAATTTTGTTAACTACCGTATTCGTGTGGCTTCGTTTCATTCGTCGCGTCGGTAGATGGTCCAACATTTCTACTGTTATGATAACTGCTTTGTTGAAAGAACGAGTCAGATATTGCCTATTATTTTAGCATTCATAAAAGACTTGTAAATTTTTATTTTATTATAATTACCTAGTATATTGTTTTATTATCATGGATCATATGGATATACATTTATCACATTCATACCTTATTATTAGTTTATATTGAATACATATTAAGATTATGGTATATCGCTACTATTTATTTTTGTTTCGTTTTTTCTTTTATTAAATTCGCAACCTAGCGTCCTCTCCCCGGGAGCGCGCGCGAGTGTCTGAGTGGTGATTCGTCACGGGCCACCTGCGTCCGTAGTTTTTTATACAATATATACATATTTTTTTTCGTACCTTGATTTGTATGTGTTGTCTCCATATTATAACATTTATTTATAATTATTTGTTTAATGTTGTTTGTTTATTAAATCTATTCACCGTCACTCGTATCAGCGACAATACTAGTATTATTAGTTTATTAACTAAACTGGTTTTTAATATTAATGGAATTAAGGTGTTGTAGAAAAGATGTGGTTTGGTTACTAGGTAGTATTGTGAGAGTGTCAACTACGTACCGTCTATAGATCTTGTGGGTGTGGGTGGGGATAGGTTAAGGTGGTGGATGCTGCCTCTTCCGCCCCTTTATTCCGTGTTGATCTCTCTCGGGGGATAGTCACAGGTGTGCAACAGCCCGGATCTCGGGCTGCTGCGCGCATTATTGGGATGTGTACGGTGGTCTGGAGTTTGGGGACAGTCATCCATTACTACAAAAATCCAGTTTACAATGGAGTTGCAGGCTAATAATTCCCTGGCTTTCCTCGATATCTTAGTTATCACGAATCTTGACATTACTTTAGGTCACACTCTGTCTAGGAAACCCACACCCACTGATAGGTATCTCAATGGTTAATTCCACTATCACCCTAGCCGGTTAGCTACCATTGGATAATCTTATTTGACAGTGCACAACACCTCTGCGCTGAACACTTAGAAGACGAGCTTCGGCATGTCAAGCATTCTTTTATCAACAACAAGCTGCCCGTGTCTCGCTAGCGTCGCAGGAATTATGTTAAAACCACCCACAGTTGAGCGGCAACCAGCACTTCTACTATAATTGAAGGGGTTACTAACAGAATAAGCAAAGTCTTGAAGAAGGATCCTTTAAGGACAATTTATAAACCACATAAAAAAGGATGCTGATTCTTGAGACCACTTAAAAGTACATTCCCTTGCAATGTGCCAGTGTATATAAAATTGATTGCGATTGTGACAAACAAAGAAGAGCATCGGTACTAGGATCAAGGAACACGTCTCACATTTAAAAAATAGGCGTACAGCAGTGTGTGGACATACCATAAACAAGCTCAACCGCTTTCTTCGATTAGATAAACCAAAGATTCTCGCTCGTGAACACAGATATATTCCTAGAATTCCCGAGAAGAAGAAGATTCCCGAGGCTATTGAATTTAAAAAATATCTTAATTTTAATAGAGAAGATGGTTGGAAATTATCTAACACCTTTGATTCTATCATGAAAAGTATTAAAACCCATGTCTGTGAACACAACGCCAGACCCATAGACACAGTTAGTGCGTTTTGTGTGCATCCTGAACTGTATACCCGTAAACTCAAGAACCGTTGGAGGTAGGTGACAAATGAACTGACTGACTGACAGACAGTATCATCTTGTTTTATTGCGAACACGCTTGCTTCAAAGCATTCAAAACATCGGAAATAAAAAAATATAATAGTAAACGCGAGTTATATCCGTAAAATAGTTTTACTGCAATGTGTGTTACTCGTGTAAATCTTAGAGAAACATTTAATATATGATATTTAAACTGACATATCTAAAAGATTAAACAGACTAAAAAGTTTGATGTTATCTCTTGTTCTTCATAAGATGTTAATTAATATTTTATGATGAACTGAGGTACAAAGTTTAAGTTCTGCCATGTATTGCTTCATTTACTTACATAAATTATTAGGTTATATACATTATTAGCACCTTTATGTAGCACTTCTTAAGCGATCAATGTCTTAGATTTGGTTTAAGCACTTTAATCATATAAGACGTAAAGATAAAGTCATGGAGTGAAAAATCAGGAGCAGTAAGTTTACCTGCCTTCGCTACAAGGGTCGAATTGGAAATTATAATTAAGTCTAAAAGTGCTAGTAGTAGTCGAGTCAGTTCGGAGAGGAGTAAGTTCCTTGCACAAAGGATGCAGAAAAGTCTTTCATAGAGAGCTTCGCTCAATAAAGCTCGATTTAATAGAAGGCAAGTCATTCTTCATCAATGTTCAAAACACCCATGATATTCATAAGTTATACTATTTTGAATTAACAACCCATACATCATATAATACTTCCTTTCGCCAAAACAACATATATCTTAAAAGTATAGTTACGTGCGAATTTTAACTTATTAGAGGTAAACAAGGTTTTCTCGTACCTTAGAAATCCGATCAAAATTACATTACCTGTGACAATGTTGACGGGATGTGGAAATTTTCATCGTAAACTTAAACTTCATACTATGTTGTATGAGGTTTACTTCAATTTGAAATACGTTGAAGAAATTCTTTGATATGTTTTGTAAGAAATGAATTTGAAAAGATACTTACATAGTGCGTTGTTATTCGTTTATTATAACATATAAATAACCTAAAACTAATGAGCGACTCTACCGAGAGCAAAAGAAACAATTAAAGTGCAATAAACTGTTAGCTAATTATATATTTTTTAATATATCTATGAAATAATTTCTTATAATTGCGCATTCTCTATACAAATTATTTTATATTGTAGTAAAAGATACATCTTAATTTTTCTTATATTTTGTTTCTTTAATTATTTCGTCGTTATAGAATGTCTATAAAATAATGAATGTTTGAACCTCAAGTTTGGTCCGTCCATTAATTTAAGAGCCAGTGCTGCTGCAAGAAAGCTTTGTGTTCTTGCAAAGATCTGACAGTACTTCTTATCGGGATAGTTTCCAACGTTATAGCATAGGTTGTGTTGTGGTTGTGTTAATTACTACGGTTATATTTTGGCTGGTGCTGCAAAATGTCATATTGCAGCTTTGAACTCTATTGAGAGGCGGGAAAATAGGCTAATTGAAAACCTGGAATTGTTTGTTGCCAATCTCCATGGCCTCGAACACAGGCGTAGAATTGGCATCCGCTCAGTATTTTGTCGGATATGTTTTGGTAAGGATGCATAGGAATTACACGAGCTTTTCCCCAATCCCCCTTCCATCATCGATCGTTTCGAGGCACGACGAATATCAACTCTTACGTTTTACCTCCTGTCCATTAACAATGCTCTGTTACACATAATATATATTCAATTTGTTTTCATAAGGACATAAATTTTAATTACTTCATCTATAACTCCGAGAATATTTAGTGAACAAAGTTTATGCAAATACAAACTGTGCATTTTTTTATTAAGGGTAGAACCCTAGGATTCGTCTGGTATCTACCCTCTGTCTGAGAATCGACGTAAAGTGGATTGGTTGTGATGCATTCGGTATGTTGTGAACACCAGTGTTTATGGGGATTTGTAAGGTGAAAAAGTAATAGTACATATAGTGACATTGGTCTGAGCAAATCAACTTGGAGGGCAGGTGGGGTCCAGGCGCCCCTGTTATCTCCAGTTGAGTTATTCCCAGTCATTGAGTTTTATGTATATTAGGGTCTACTGAGAAGTACCTTATCTATCATCTACAAAATAACACGAAGGAAAAGAGCAAAGTTAATAAAGTTATAAAGTGGATGCATTTCGTATCACTAAAAGTGCACCTGACTAATATTAGAGGGTTTGAATTAAATCTCCATCCACCCCAATGGTATTTGGAAACCGAAAAGCCAAACTTACTTATCATCACGAAGTCAAACATTGCACCACCATCGGACGTAACGTACCTCACTACCCTGATAACATGCTTAAACACCCCGTTGCGAAGCTTGTATTTCTAGAGAGTTTAATCCTCATCAAAGCGAATGGCTGTTCCTATATTACAAAATGAACCATGCTGGCTGGGAGGTGATGGTAAATGGCAGTCATGGTAAATCTCTCTGAATTGATCCAATAAGTGGCCCAAACACCGAATGTTTGTGGGCATATACCCAAATGCTTACACCTTCTAATAACCGAACCAGAGAGACATTAAGATCTCAACTTCACTGCGAGAATCTTAGGAGAGTTTTATTCCAAAACCTCTTCAAGAGCAGTTCCTAGCAGTACTAAGTTATACAGAGTTAAAGATATAGAAAACCAATAAATGTAATAGTCTCTTTTTGCTACATATTCAAGAAAAAACGACAACGTTTTTAATTTTATGTATTTATTTATTTATTTTTATTTTGAAAACAAACGGTATAATATTAATACATAAAATAGTAAACATTAAAACACTTGACCAAAAACAGTTTCCAATGTTACAATAAAACACATAATAAAATTAGGAAAAAAGATGCACAGCGTTAACAATGATTAGAGAATAAATAATAATGAAAATAAACAATTGGTAGGTAACTTTTGAATATACATAATATTCAAGAGTTACCTACCAATCTTCCCATTCTCTAATTATTATTATTATTAGAGAATGGGAAGACTGCAACTACTAAATAACAATAAAATTAATCAATCACAATTACAATTCAATCACAATTCATCAACTTATTCTTGACATTCAATTTAAATTTATTAAGAGAGAGATGAAATATGTCAAAATTAATAAATATTTTCTTGTACTGGGCACAACTTCTATTGATAAATGATTTATTAGCAAATTTATTTTTAGTGGCTTGAAAATTTATTTTAGCAAATTTATTTTTAGTGGCTTTATTTTAACAAAATAAACACCAAGAGTGAGATGGAATTACATAATAGTGTTTCCATGCAGTTACATCAAACTCAACTTTCATTATTATTTCCATTTACATTATTATTGTAAACTATAATTTAACAATTAAAAGCAGGTATAAAGTGAACTTCCGGTAATAATGAAAGTAACAGTTTAACAGTCGATTAAAATGTAATGCATTTTACTCGTCTGATAACTTTATAAATTATTACATGAATTAATAGAGTTATTTGATTGATTTAAAACATCTTTGTAATAAAAAGTAATTTGACATTTAACGCAGCAGACCAATTCACATCCGCTTTACATAAAAATCTTTAACAATTGATAATCAAAACTAATGCAAATACAAAAATATTTAAATTAAATCTAAGGAACATAAAATTATATTTTATATTCCAATTCCATAATTAATAATAATAATTTTTCACCGACATTTATACAAATAAAAATTTAAAAAATTACATATAGTTAATTTTGACAAATTGCCATTATATCAGTTTTCTCCAAGGACATGGATCGAGTATTGAACTAAAAGTCGCAGATATACTTAGACGACAACATCTTTCTCGGTGACTCAGTTTTCCACCGGACAGGTCTGGGGTATCCATCTCACCTTTTGGACCAAAAGTTATGGTGTGGTACACAGGTACGACCCAGGCTCCCCAAGCTTCTGCGTCTCTGCTTCTCAAACTTCCAGGCAGTAGTATCCTATTCCCTTTATATCCTTTTCTACTCTTACCACATTCTTTCCCATCCCATCCCTGTTTTTTTTCTCTAGGTCTAACAAAAGCAGTTCCCTCCTGCTAAACACAGAAGTGTGTTTCGGCTGCGAGGATGGCAGCCCAACGCAGATAGTGCAAAAGGACCTGGCGGAGTTGGCGATCGAGCAACGGCACGGCCCAGCCCGCAAGGGGAAAATCTGCTAGTGACACTGCTGTCTCCTTAGGTGGGAAAAAACTAGACGAAGTACCGTCCAATATTTAAGAAGTCTAGTTCGTAGCGATAATCTTCTCGAGTCTGACATATCTGCGCGAATCATCAAAGCCGCTGCTGCTTTTGGTAAACTGAACCAAAAAGTATTGAAGTCTCACGACCTAAAGCTCCACACTAAACTTGTCGTCTGTAGAGCTATCATTCTACCTCTGTTTCTATATGCCTCGGAGACCTGGTGTCTACAAGGAAGACATTAGACGTGTTGACGTCTTTCATATGAAGTGTCTCCGTGCCATCCTTCCTTTGAAATGGCAGAATTGTGGCTCTAACTCTGAAGTTTTTCGTCGGACTAAAATGACCGGTTCGGAAAAACTGCTAACGAAGGTGCTGTCAACTACGCTGATCTAGGCACCTAGTGCGTTTGGACTCCTCAAGGTTGCTAAAGTCAGTGTTTTATTCAGAGCTTAGCTCAGGAAAACACATACCCGGAGGACAATATCTACGCTACAAAGAAGTTCTGAAACGCCACCTTACATCCTGTGGAATATCTTGCGATGATTCATGAGAGGAGCTTGCTTGAGAACTCAGAGACTGGAGTGGCGAAATGTTGTCAAAACGGGCATGAATAATTTTGAGCGCGCTCACATCGAACATCTTGACGCCAAACGCCAGCTTCTGAAAACTCGACCCATGCCCTCCTATAATTACACATATAAAGATAGCGGGTAGCTTCACTGCGCTATCTGTGTCCGAATCTTTAAAACTAAATTCGGTTTTGCGAGTCACATTCGCGCTCACCAACGTCGAACTAATTATTAATAACAGTGTGTCGCCGTCGACGGATACATCTGGGAGGATATCATCATAATTTCCGCCGGGCACTGTCGACTGGAGATCGAGTAACCTATGTCACACATTCTTGGGGCAAGGCCATTTAAAAACATGGCGAGACTCTAGCTGTCTCCCTCGACATCGCTAAGGCATTTGAGAGGGTCGCATTGTAGTATTGTGCAATTTATTAATTTCTGTCTTAACACTTCTCTCTCTCTCTCTTTGTTTTTATCATTTGATATACTCAATATTTTTTTTTGATTTGGGTTAAAATATTAGAAATCTGTTGTTATAACTTTACTTATTTTGATATTCATAAAAGATCCAAAGAAATGTTATCAAAACCACAAAGAACAGATAAGAATGGACCGTCTGGCTTAATATCATTGTAAAAATAATTTTAAGGGCTTCTGAAATTATACAAATAGAATAAACAGTGTGCCATTTCTTCCCGTGAGTGTCAGTGGTGTTTGTGAGGCTGATAAAATTGCAAATCTTTTTAGGGATCACTTCATTGTTAAGTCGCCAAAGGAGCCTTCTGAGTCAGTGCTAAATGTTGAGATTAGCAGAAAGTTGGGAATTCAGTTTACTTACGAACAAGTTTCTCGTGCTATTAAGAGTATAAGAGGTAGAGGTAAGTCCCCAGGTTATGATGGTCTCAAAATTGAACATCTCCAGTATGCGGGTTCACACATGTCTAGAGTTCTGGCAATTATGTACAACATTTGTATTTGCCACAGTTTTAGGCCGAGTGAAATGATGTTTACCTTAGTAGTGCCAGTTATCAAAAATAATACAGTTGACTTGAGTGACAAAAACCATTACAGGCCAATCTCACTGGCTACAGTTATATCGAAGGTGTTTGACGGCTTGCTAAATACACAGATCAAAAAAATACTTTTGGCCACATGATAATCAGTTCAGATTTCGACCCCGATTATCAACAGAGAGTGCTGTGTTGGGTCTTAAGCATGCTGTCACATACCACGTTATATGGAAAACGCCAATTTATGCCCATTTTTTTGGGCTTTTGAAGGCCTTGTGACCTGGTTTCTTATGATATATTAAGGAAAAAACTAGAAAAAAATTATATACCACCGGAACTCACCAGTATTTTGAAATATTGATGTGGAAATTAGGTCAATTATGTTCGATAGGCTCGTGTTTTGTCACAATCCTATGGGTTGGGATGAGGGGTGAGGCAGAGAGGACTGAGTTCACCAACGCTATTCAACATTTATGTAAATGAGTTGCTTTATGAGCGCAATAACGCCAGGGTTTGCTGTTACATTCACGGAATTTGCATAAATAATATTAGCTACGCTGACGACATGGTGCTACTGAGAGCTTCAATCTGTGGCTTAAGAAAGCTGTTAAACCTGCTAAACCTGGAAAGCTGTTCAACCTGGATAGATATATATGTAAATCCATGTCTTTTAGCATAATACTCACACATTATAATGTCGAATAAATTGTCGTTATGGTCTTTGAAGCCGAGGGTAAAAGGCCAAATTATGTCCTACAAATTTCCTTAAACGGAATAGAACTAATAAGAGTCGACAAATTTAAATATCTAGGATACATTTTGACACCCGACATCAAAGACTATACAGACATTGAAAGAGAAAGAAGAGTCTTGCCAGTTAGGGCGAATATGTTGGATTTGCACGTTGGACTGATGAAGTAACAGTCACATTATTCAAAGCTTATTGTATAAATTTCTAAACGTGCATTTTGTGGGCTAGGTATTCGCGGAAATCGTATAATGCCTTACGGGTGCAGTATAATAATTCTTTTCGACTATTGTTGGGGCTGTTCCGTTTCTGTAGTGCACAAGGGATTTTTTATTTTATTTTTTATGAAAAAGGAGGGCAAACGAGCATGCGGGTCACTGATCAAATGTGATCACCGCCGTCCATGAACTCTTGCAACATCCGAAGACTCACAAGAGCGTTGCCGGCCTTGGAGGAAGGAGTAAACGTCTTTTTTGAAGGTACTCATGTCGTATAGATCTGGAAACACCGCCGAAGGTAGCTCATTACACATCTTTGTGGCACGTGGGAGAAAGGTTCTTGCACAGTAAAAGAACGCACAGTAGAAGAACGCCATGCATCCATGTGGTAAGGATGAAATGAAGGCGATGATGTGCTGTGCGGTGATGAAATTCGGCGGCAGGCATCAGATCAAATAACTCTTCGAAACATTCCCCGTTGTAAATGCGATAGAAGATGCACAAGGAAGCCACATCTCTACGCATTGCCAAAGAGTGCAGTCGTTCACAGAGCACCGGGTCCCCGACAATCTGTACGGCTCTCCGTTGTACGCGTCAAAAGGTAGAAGCTGATATTGGGGTTATCCGGACCATTATTTATCACACCCAATTTCATCGAGGCCAACTTGGCCTTGCTCTCCAACTGACCACGAAACCAACAGTTGCTCGAAATGTCGAGTCCCTGTACTCTGATACTTAGTGAGACGGCGAGGGGTGTAATCTCGAAGAGTGTCGATACGACAAATGAGATTTTTTGGTGGTAAACGCGCAAACCTGTGTCTTTTGGGGATTACACTGAAGATGGTTCAGTTCACCCCATTTTGAGACCATCCCGAGGGAAGTCTCTATATAAGACACAAGTTTCTTTCCACACTCGTCGACGTTTTCCCGAGAGAAACCTGCGCGGCCGGAATATACCGCATCCCCAGTGCTGTCATCCGCATAACAATGTTTGTTGGAAATATCCAACATATCATTGATGTGCAGGAGGAACAGGGTTGGGGATAGCACGCAGCCTTGGGGTACACCAGCCTTCACGGGCTTGGGGCCCGAACAAAAACAATCGAGAACGACCTGTATGCTCCACCCAGTGAGGAAGCTGGTGATCCTTTTGCATTAACTCTCGGGAAGCCCATAGGAAGGAAGCTTCGAAAGAAGCCCCTTGTGCCATACATCATCGAAGGCTTTCACCATATCCAGACTAACAGAAGATCATCACCCCTCGACCATGGCGAAAGCCATATTGCCGGCTATTGATCAACTGGCGATTCTCGAGGTACGCGAGGAGCTGTCGGTTAATGATATTCTCCATTATTTTTGAGCGAAGAGAGGTGATTGCAATAGGTTTGTAGTTAGCAGGATCCAAGCTATCACCTTTTTTAGGGATTGGATGGACAAAGACACACTTCCACGAGGCCGGGACTACACCTTTGAGATAAGAGTGGCAAAATAAACGCGTTAACACTGGAGTCAACTCAGAAGCACACGTTCGTAGCACCAATGGCGAAATACCATCCGGCCCACTCGACTTATGAACATCCAAGGAAAGTAGAGATTCACGAATGGTTTTTTGTCGGAATTTTTTTTCCGGCATTAAACTCTGGCACCGCTGGATGGTAGGCGGTGTTTTCCTTTGGTCGTTCAAGGTCGAGTTTGAGGCAAAAAGAGTGCCCAAGAGATCGGCTTTCTCTTTTGCCGCATGGGCCAGAGAATCATTCCCCGTGTGTAATGGCGGTAGGGAAGACTGGAAAAATATTACCCAGAGTGGCTTTAGAAAGCGCCCAGAACTTGCGCGTGCCACGTGGGTACCTTTTTTTTTTAAAAAAAAAAAAAAAAAAAAAAAAAAAAAAAACAAATGCCACGTGGGTACCTGGCCAACTGATCCCCAATTTTGACGACATGTTTAAACTTTCCTCTAGCGATTTTCCGTTTGAAGAATCTGGAGTCACGTTTATATTTCCTCTTCAGAACTCTAGAGTTCAGATCCCTTGTGACTAAGGTTTAGCCCAAGCCCGGTACGCGTGTGAACTAACTGGGACAAACCATTTGCCAGAGCAAAGTTAAAAACAGATCTCCCCGCGTAGTTAGTGGAACCCGACCCTAGCCACTCGGTATTGTGCGCGTTGAAGTCCCCGAGGACTATGACTTCAGCTGAGAGAGTCTGTGAAAGCAGGTCGTCAATCTTCGCCTTCGGTGGTCCTTCCCCGGACGAGCCAGCTCAATACGAGCTGCAATCAGATGACTACAGCTAAGCTCTACCACCTGAAAAATGAAAAATTTATTGCGGCAGCTAAAGTGGACTTTTTATATGCCACAATGCGTAAAAGGTGCGGGTCTCTTGTGCGCAGACCAACAGCATCCTAGAAATGATTGCCGGTCGTCTAGACTGCACATACGTGAGTCGTTGTTGTGCTGTGTCCACGGAAGTGGCAAAGATATGACTCGTACACTTCTGCGATGCCATCGCCGCCGCCCCCGCATCTCGCAAGATTCGAGTCAGAGTTACAGTTGCACGGTGAAGTTTTATCCATACTTCGTTGATATCCCGACACAGGAACCTAGCGCTTTTCCAATTATTTTGTTACTCACATGGCCAAATTGTTTAATTCTTTTTGTATCCCACCTTCTACGTTCCCTGAATCATTCAACCTACAGTCGTTCAAGAAAAAAGTGCATAGGTATCTTTTAAATGCGTTTGTTACACTTTTGACCTCAATAATGCAGTGAGAATGATGGAAGTCGGAAGAGTGTAGGTTTAATTAGTTTAAAAAAGGTTATTATACCACGATATAGCAAAAAAACTCATGGTTTAGCAAGGCTAGCAGCACGAGAAGGATGATATTTATTTAATATGTTTACTTTCATAATATCAAACGGCTTCTCCTGTAATCAGTTTAGTAAAACAAATTAAATTAAGATCTAAATTCGCAAGACGCAACTTTTTAATATTTGTAAATGTCCCGCGAAACCGCTTTGTCTTCGTTTCGTCTCGCGGGATGCATCTTTTCTGTTAATTTACCCAATCACCGTGCTTTTAGGCAAAGTAAGAACGCTGTTGGGGGTAATTTTGTTAATGTTTTACCAAACGACTGGCTTTAGATGAACCATCGTATGTACTTGTTTTTTTTTTATTTTTCTTTCTTTAAATATCAAGTATATTTTTTACAATTATTGTGTGAAATATATTACAAGTAAATTTAATTTAAACAACAAATTGCATCAAAACTCCTCTTGAAATGAAGTCACAGAGTCGCAGGTCTTACTGTGATAGTGACTGCTCTCAGATCTGTGATTTGAAATACGCTAATGATAATCTGCTTAAATTATTTTTTACCACATACGAAGTAAAATACATACACGGAATGCATTCTATATTTAAATAAAATTGATAAGCTTAATGTTGGAAAGCCTGACATTTTTGTAAAGGCAGTGGCTACTCTGGATATCAGTAGTCTTATTATTTTCTTGATATTTTTAATAGTTTTCACAAAATATACCGTATAATAGCTTATGTTTTTCTATTGTGTTTTAATTAATGTGATTGATCCCCACTTAGCGATTAAAAAGCCAAAAGACACTAATGTTGTATAATTTTCGGCTAGCGTCTATAGTACCGTAACATTGGTCCGTTATCGAGCTGGATATTTTATACGTCTCATAATGTTGCTATAAGATACATACACATAGGAGTGTGTATATAGGAAGATATACTATAAACATACATACATAATATATTCTCATATATTAACTTAAATATATAATTATAAAAACGACGAAGACACTATAAGGAGTCTATAAGGTTAAAAACGTGAGCTCTCAGTCTTCTCTGAAAGAAATCGCATTACTCTGCCCGTTTAACATTCGACGGAAGTTCGTCCCATCGACGGATTATAAAGAGCGTAAAGGAGTCCGAGTAGAATGTAGAAGAATGCTTCTCCTCCTTTACGCTCTTTATAATCCGTCGATGGGACGAACTTCCGTCGAATGTTAAACGGGCAGAGTAAGGAACTTTAATTGTAAGGTTTTTATTGGAACGAAGAGAACGGTTATGAAAGCTACTAAGAAACTCAAATCGTTAAATAAGGAGGAGTTAAAGAATTTAACAGTATAGAGTACAGAAGGCTAAGAATATGAATTTTCCTGCGAAAGCGAATCGGAAATAACCTGAGTTTTTGAGAGAGAGAGTGAGAAATATGATCACATTTGCGAAGACCAAATATAAATGTGTTTGAAATTTAAATAAACAACCCTAACATCAAACATCTACAAGTTAATTTCTCCGAGAAAGATAATATTCATTATTACAGCCTGTAAAAGTATTTCTTCTCTTTATCACTTGTATGCTGACGATTTGCAAAGCTGTTTAAAATCAAAGCTAGATGAACTTCCAAAAGCTCTAAACACGTTATATATCCAACTTTAAGCTATACAGAAGTGGTGTAATTCCTATGACCTAAATATTAACCCAACCAAGTCGCAAGTAATTATTATAGGCAGCCAAAGACTTATGTCCCAAATAATCTGGTCTCACAGGTTGCTGAGTTTAGTAGAAAGATTTTTGCTACAATCAGATCACTTTGAAGATTCCGTAATTTCCTTCTGGTTTCCCTTCTCTTACCTATTCTTGACTATGCTGACGTGTTTTATTTAGATTTAAAAGAGAAGCATTTAAATAAACTTGAGAGAATCCAAAATATTTGTATCATATAAACGAGTTACGTGATAAGTGTTTTAAACTTTTAAATATTTTTAAAGTTTTATCTGAGCCCATTTAAGGTGGATCTATATAGCTATATTCCGAAACCGGCTGGATTACGCTAATCTATTGTATGGAAATGGTTGTAAATAACATTTAAGTAAATTAGACCGAATACTTTACCAATGCATGCGAGTTATCGGAGTTTTTATTAAACAACCGCCATTCATGTAATGGAGTCTGACCACCTCCCATCACTTTTTATTCGTAGATAATTTTCTTGCTAATAAATATTGGTTGAAGAGTAAGTCTTTATCAGATAGCGGAATTATTTGTGTATTAAACGAGTCAAAATTCTTATTGGCCACGCTGAACAAAACCCCTTCTAGCTACAGTTCATGAAAAGCTTTGTAATATATCTATTTATAATAGCCATCAATTAGAAATTTTCTCGCTAGATAAGTGGGTCAGTAATATGGAACTCTTTTCAGTAATAGAAACTGATAGTAAAATTATTAACATACCAAAAAACCGTTATCCAGTATGCCAAAAAAATATATATTTGTTTACACAAAAAAATATATATGAGTTACACGGACGGGTCCAAAGATACCAATTTTGAGGGTAATGGTTTTCAATATATAAACCACAGACGAGTATTTCTGAAGTTCTCTCATATATAAATTCTATTAATTCTAGTAGTTACGTTATTTTAACAAACTCTAAAAGCACTATTTACTATCGGGCTCGTTGTACCTCGAACTTTCGAGGGATACCGATAGCCTACAGCATTTTAAATTCAATTCGAAAATTGCAGATGAATCAATCAGAGTTTCAATCTATATTACTGATATCATTGTAAATGTGTACTTCAAATGAAAGTGTCAGGACTATCGATTTAGTTACCACACTTATCCAATTAAGCCCTTTTTTAATGACACTTTTCAACTTAACATTTAAGCTCCGAAGGTTGTAAACGCGTCCTGAGGAGAACTAAGTATACATCACCAAACTACGTGACGTACATGGTTAGCCCGCTAGGCGGTACGGCTTAGTCTAGTGGGTGGTCACCAGATACTGCGTACTGGTTTTATGTGTGGCCTCATTAATATCACCCGAGGACAGTCAGATATTTTCCATGTTTACTTTACGTGTTGCCAACTTTAGCAACACATAGTGTGTTAATTGAAAATAAAAAAAATCTAGAGTACACAAATTTGTTTAAATAGCAAATATATTTGAAATAGTGTATGTAATACTATTACAAATATAAAAAAAAAATAGACTATATATTTTGTATCATTTATCATATGAGTAATAATTTTGCCATTAAACATTGAGTTTTATAGAAATTATAACCGATAAACATTATTTGTTAAAATTTATAAATTAATTGACTTCGTGATAAATTTATAGTAGCAACTTATAATATGGACATCAAAAACAAATCAAAGACTAAATATTCAATGACAGAAAGCAAAATCAGGGTATCCTATTAAATCAATCGAACAGTTCGACGGGGAAAGGTGGTGAGAGGAGGGTGAACAGAAGTAGTGGGTGTTTCAATAAAAATACGGGGTTTGATAATTGTAAGGGGAGAGTGAACCACGAATATCTTCGATAATTGTTGCATTGAAAAGATCGCGCTAACGAGCCGTTGTGAAATAAAACGATGGCAGCCATTTCTGCAGCGGTATTTTACCATACAATTTTGTGTCTATTTAATACAGGAATAATTTGGTTAAGTTTTAATAAAAAATTAACATTAGATCTAAAATAAAATGTGCCATAATAATAATAAAAAAAAACAAAGTAAAAACAATGAAAAAGCTGATAATTTTTTTTTTCGGTTTGTATATCGTAATCTCTGTAACTACCGCAAGAAATTGAAAAAAAGCATACGAAAGCCCATTTATGGTAAAAGATGGCTGTCTAAATAGTATTACACTACGGCATGACAGGAGTTAAAAGTTTAATAACGTTTTTACAGACTTAGATCAATAGTTATGAATTAATGTTCCTAACGTGTCTCACTTATACATTGCAAGGGACTAATAATTAGTTAGTAATTGAACTCGCATTGAATTTTGTTAACTATTGTTAATTATGTTTGGAGTTTGCAGTAAGTACCACCAGTTACTAAAATAGATTATTAGGGTAGGATAGGGTATTAACGTAGGTAACGCTTTCAATAATTTCTTTTAAAATTACAAGAATTATGATAAACTATTATAATTCGCATAAAGATGGCTAATACTGTACCAATAATATTAAAATATGTAGTATTTTATGACAAGGAATTCTTTTAGGAATTTAAATATTTCCTACTAGTCACGCTTCTTTCATAGCCACATCTGCATGGAAAGAAAACTTAAAAATAATAAAAGAAGTTCGTTTCCTTTGACGGCACAAAGCATGATTCGTTTCTGAAACTTGCATTTGATTTATAAAATTTCCAACGAATTATGTCTTTATATAAAAGAATATTTACTATAATAAATTAAAGAATTTATTTAATAGTATGTAGTTTAAAATATTTAGTGGTTTAATAAAACCACTAAATATTTTAAACTACATATATTTTTTTTTTAATAATGATAATAATCATTATTAAAAAAAAATGCTGCTATTCTGTGTTATATGTAATATGATACCTATCCGTCCAATTTTCAAATAAGTTTTCGATATTTTTTACATGTAGTTGATATAATGCTCCCGATACTAGCTGAAGCGTGTCTGTATTGCGAGGATTCGGTGATGCATAAAGTATATTTAATAAGCATAAATTATATATCTTTGATCGATATGTGTAAATAGTTTGGTGGCTTTGTTGATTTAATATTAATGTTACTGATGGCAGCTTTTATTGAGTTTTTCGCGAAAAAAAAAAATTTTTCGAATGTCCTCGTAACTATTGAAGACATCAAATAATTTATGGGTCGACTGGCAGAGATCTCTTATAGAGATAAGTTCACCCTTGCCAACATTCTGTATAAACGTGATGTTTACTTACGTATTTCCTTTTTTTTTGTTTTTTTAAAGTGCAATAAAGAATATATATAATAAAATTTTAAACCAACATACTAGATTGAACTCCTAAACTAAAAAATAAACGATTTAAAATATCAGAATAGTTGATCAAAGAATTTCATCAAGTACTTACTTACATTATTACTTGTTACAATCAGCGTCGAACTAGAATCCGATGATAGAATGTGGATAGTTTGTGCAATATACGAGAACCAAGTAATGGTAATTACTATTTGTAAACGCTAATGCAGTCTTGTTCGCTTTAAAATTAAAACAAATATAGGCGAGAGTAACTGCAAAGCTTTTAGCACAACGTTGCAACTCTGAAATATATTATAACAAAATTAAGGAATTATGCATATTATAACAAAGTGTTATGATTTAAAATCAAACCATTAACTTGAATAATAGCTAACAGTTTATACTTATGTAAGTCAAATGCTTAGTGAATATTATTTTATAGTTAAGATTTGTATGGAAGATTCTAAAAAAAAAAAAACAAAAGAATTTTCTCGTTTATGAAAGTAAAGCTTTGCTAGTTAAAGGTAAATCACTTTCGAGACCTTTTTGCATTTGTAGTAGTGTTTGGATATTTACAGGGATTCTAATCTTTAAATTTAAATTTCAAACCTTTTTAAGAAGAAAATATTATATTGACGATAAAGCGTCAGTGAATGTTAAACAATTAACAATATTTATCCATATCGCTTGTAATGTCTTGATCAGTGTTATAAATTTGTCTACATGCTACTAAAGAGGAAAATAGCACGGGTGAGGATTTAGGTATAATATCAAAAAAATTACAGTTAACACAAATGATTCATTGGATGAAAGTGAGGATTAGAGTGAGTGCGAAAATTCTGGAGTTGTAGAAGATTATAATTAAATTTTATGTTAAATATTAATATTATTCATGTTTTAAATATTGTTTGATTGATGTACTTGATATTTATTTATTTATTTAGACTTTGTGTACAAAGTACAATGAACCTAATGTCATAGGCATTCTTTACCAGTCAGAGATAATTCTTCTTATCTTAGGCGCATGTTAGGTAAAACAAGAGAGAAAAGGTAATGTAAATACGAACTTATATATGTATACATACGATACTGAATACTGTTAAGAAAACTAATGATAATAGTTAATAAGTAGTTATATAAATAATAGTTGCCTTACTTTCTTTTTGAGTGCTAAAAATTCTGATTTCTAAAAGAAGTACATTCCATAAAAGTACAGATCGAACGAATAAAGAAGAACACACATTTTCAGTAAATTGGGACGGACATAAGAGTGTGAGATTATTTTTTTTTACGGTCTACCTCCCACAGGATTGGAGTCTTTATTTATCTATTTCTACTCTTATATACCAGTCCTCGCGGGCATTCCCCTCGTACTTTCATTAATCATTCCTTATCTTTCTTGTAGCCATCACCATTCTTATTCTTATGGGTGGGACTCCCAACTACTTTTCTATAATTTGTATTTTATTTATCTTACGATTTCAGTAAATTTCAGGGATGTTATAGAGTACAGGGTGCAATAAGTTTTTCAGGGTTGATTTTTCTCTTATTTACATAGCTTTTTTATATTTCATCTAATCTTGTCTTAACCTATGTAATCTAATTACATATGACTTGCTGTTTTGCTTTACCATATCTAGTTTAATTATCTTCTTTTACGATCTAATTTTTTATATATTCTTATTTTTTTTTTTCGGTTTTTTTAAGGCTATTTACAAAGTTTATAGTTTACTTTTCTATTTCCAATACTATGTATGCTTAGCTATGCATAACTCAAAATACATACCAACCATAGTTTGTTAAACGGTTTTATTTTTTTTATGACATTCTTAATAAAAAAAACTTTTTTCTATTTATATTATCTACTACAATATATTTTAAATTGTTACTATCTATCTTAATACCTAGTTCTTCTTCCAGCTGTATCCGCTTATTCCAGCTAACGGGACAATCGAGGAAAACATGCATAGCTGTCTCTGCCTTCTCTTTTTCACAATTGCAGGATGGGTTCTCTTTGCACTTGAATCTATGCAAGTTCTAAGAGAACCCACCATGTCCAATCATCATTTGTGTCGTGAGACTTGTTGCTTCGAATTTCCTGACAATACTGTAGGCGGTTTTGATATCGGGTGGAAACTCTTTGGTTACGGATTCTGTGCTGCCCATCTAGTACCACTGATTCCATTCGTCAGGCGTAGCCATCCGAATGCTACGCTTCACGAATGAAATCGAGCACGAGTAGTAATCGACCTTCTGCTTAGTGTATAGCGCGGCCTCCTTTGCCAGGTCGTCGGCCCTCTCATTTCCCGTCATCCCTGCGTGAGCTTTAATCCAGTGCAATTTAATTATCTTGCATTGGAGAGACGAAGATCTTAAGTTCTCCCTAGTTTTGACAGCCAAGGGATGACGGCAGTTTGGGTTTTTTACAGCTTGGAGAGCTGCCATAGAGTCGCTATACACTCCAAACGAAAGACCCGCGTTAATACTCCTCAATATCTCCGCCATTGCCTTACAGATCACCAGGAACTCAGCCTGATAGAAAGTGCAGAATCACGGCAGCGCGAACTTTTGGTTTTAGTTTCCGAACTACCCTTCCACCATGAAAAGGCAGCTCCAACTTTACCCTCGATTCGACTGCCGTATGTGAAGTTCTGCACGTCGAAGCTGCTGTTGGCTTCTAGTTCGCTCTGGTTTTCCAGGCATTTCAAATTCAAATTTCAAATTCAAAATATCTTTATTCAAATAAGCATTTACACGCACTTTTGAATCGTCAATTATTACATTATAAAAATGTCAGTATAGTCAGTCCGTCTTTAAGCTACCACTAGCTCGGAATGCTGTTCTGTTGAGAAGAGCTAGCCAGAAACTCAACAGTTGCTCTTTTTAAAATAAGTGAACAATGTTTGATGTACAGATTAGAATATCCTGCAAATGAGTCAACAACCAAAGCTCCATAACCTAACCTTTTACTTGATCGAAATACGATCAACTAATCACTCATGTATGCTATAATAAGTTTATTTAACAGTATACTTTTAATTTTAGATTTAAAAGCAAGTAAAGGAAGGTCTAAGATATCTTGTGGAAGCTTATTATATATGCGAACACTCATGCCCATGAAGGATTTTTTAACTTTTTGCAGACGAAATATCTGCGTTGAAAGTTTATTTTTATTTCTAGTATTTATAGCGTGTCTGTCACTGTTTTTTACATATGTATCCAAATTGTGACGTACAAATAAAATGTTATTAAATACGTATTGAGAAACGACCGTAAGAATACCAATTTCTTTAAAGACATCTCTCAGGGGATCTCTAGCTTTTAAGTTATAAATAGCCCGCACAGCTCTTTTTTGTAAAATAAATAGAGAATTAACTTCGGCAGCACTGCCTCATAACAAAACACCGTAAGAAAAAATACAATGAAAGTAACTAAAATAAACAAGTCGAGCTGTATTGATATCCGTTAATTGTCTTATTTTTTTAATTGCATAGACGGCGGAGCTGAGTTTGTCTGCGAGTGTTAAGAGATGGGGGTTTCACTGGAGCTTTTTATCTAACGTTATACCTAGGAAAACCGTTGAGTCAGTCATTTCCAAAACTTCATTGTTAAGGAGCAGGTTACAATTCTGACTTTTTACATTGGGAAGTGTAAACTCCATGCATTTGGTTTTCCTTGTATTTAAGACCAAATTATTTATTTCGAACCAATGAAGAACAAGTGACAGAGCGCTGTTTACTTCGTCATAATTAGTTCTATTACGCCCGACTTTAAAAATAAGCGAGGTATCGTCAGCAAAAAGCACAATGTCACATAAGCCCTTTAAAAAAAAGGGCAAATCATTAATATAAAATAAAAATAAAAAGGGGCCAAGAATATATCCTTGTAGAACACCCATCTTTAGGTAAGAACCAGCCAATTTAGAATTATTTACATCAACCGTCTGGACTCTTTGATCTAGGGAAGAGGCAATAAGATCAAGCGCAACACTACGCATACCATAGTGGTTAAGTTTGCATAGTAACGTTTGATGGTCAACGCAATCAAAGGCCTTGGATAAATCGCAAAACACCCCAATTGCATTCTGCGTTTTTTCCCATGCGTCGTAAATGTGCTTAAGAAGCGTGGCACCCGCATCAGTTGTTGATTTACCTTTGGTGAAACCATATTGTTCACTATGCATGATTTTATTGCTAGAAACAAATTCTGACATGTGATTTAAAATAATCTTTTCAAAGATCTTACTTAAGGTCGGTAAAACAGAGATAGGCCTATAGTTTTCCGGTTCTTGTCTATCGCCATTTTTAAACAAAGGAACTACTTTACTACTTTTAATCAAATCTGCAAAAATACCCGTTTCAATACATTTTGAAAATTAAGCAAAAGTGTGGGGCAATTTCATTTATAATATTGCTAAGTAATTTAACTGATATGCCCCAAAGATCACCGGTTTTTTTTCAGATTTAAGGTTCTAAATGTTTTAACAATTTCATCAGATGAAACAGGCTTAAAAACAAATCATTTATTACTGACTTTAACGTTATTAGTTAGTTCCATGATTGCATCAGATGATGAAGAATTTAAATTACGCGTGACTGCTAATGGAATTTCAGTAAAAAATGATTCAAAAATGGTCGCCACATTTATATCTGTACTTACTACTTTATCATTAATTTTTAACTTCATAGGTTCATTAGCAGCCCTAGTTTTCCCAGTAACACTAGATAAAACATCCCAAGTTGCCTTTATTTTATTGTCTGAATTTACGATTTTATTTCGAATATATATCGACTTGGCTTGTAAGCAAACGTTCTTAAATATTTTAGAAAACATCCTAACTTTATTAAAGAACAACGGATGATTCCATTGCCTCTCTCCATATAAATCATATAACTTTTCTCTACTTCTATATATTCCTACGGTCGCCCAATGACTAAATTTAAGCTTAAAGTATTTTATCTTTGTTATTGACTTAAACGTATTATTAAATTCATGTAATACAAATTCGTATACTTTATTATATAGATTATTTGGATTATTGTCTGTTAAATTTACTTTAACTATTTTTTTTGCAATATTATTTTTGAAAGTAATGATTTTATTTTTTGTAATCGGCCTGCAACTATATTTTATTGGTCTTTTAATTTTACGATCAATTAAAAGAGAAAATTTTTGACCACAGTGGTCTGAACTTAAATTGGCCATTATCATCTTTTCATAAATGTTACAGCGACATAACACATTATCAATACAAGTTACAGAAATATTAGTAATGCGAGTTGGTTCCGAAAAGACGTTCAATAAATTAAAAGGTTTAAAAAAATTTTATAAACATACACTATACGAAGTTACATGTAATATATCTACATTAAAATCACCGCACACTATCAATGACTTGTTTTTATGACTAAGCTTTGTTAAAATATCCTCCATTTTATTTTCAAATTCTTCAAAGTCACCAGAGGGGGTTCGGTACACGCATAAAATAATATAATCATTGAATCTCAATGCAGGATAGCTCAATAATTCGCTCAACAGAGAGCGCCACTATGTCCGATCGAGACTTGAAGACTACATCATTACGAGCTAAGATAAATGAGCCACAATTTCACCACGATATCCGCACAACCCGCAGGATGCGGTCCCTGCATTGCAGACGACATTTGTTCCACCGGTCCTCCGTAAAGCTCTGGTCGCGGGTATCCTCTCCGGGCTTTGTATAGAAAAGCAGCTACTCGCACTCTTAGATCAAGCGGGAGGATCCCGGATAGAGCTAAGGCTGAGCTTAGTGAATTTGTGCGGTAGGCTCGGCACAGTTTTTGCTTTATTCCCCTCTGTATTGTCCCCAGTCGCTTGATGATTCCCTTTTTTGTGGCTGCGGGGGCCCAGACACTGGCATCTTAGAGATCTACTGGCTCTACCACCGCTTTATAGATCAAACGCATCACCTCCGGGTGAAAGTCCCCAGCTAATCTTCGCTGCCCTCATCAGCTGCTTGTGGTTTGCGACCGCCTTCCCGCAGACGCTAGAGACATGGATTTTAAAATTCAGACCGCTGTCGAACACAGCGCCCAGGATCTTGATCTCTTTACACGCAACGATGTCGATCCCGTCCATGCTCAGACATGGTGTGTTGTATTTTAGCTTTTGCGTTAATGTCATAGCCTTCGTTTTCGGAGGCGCAAATTTAAGCTTATTTACTACACCCCACGCCCAAACACGTTCGAGACTTCATAAGATTGGCCTTCCTATGGATCCCTGCACGCAGCCCTTAGTAGTTTTTCTGACATGTTCTGCGCCGGCATAGCGCACCTTTATCATTCTGTCGCTGAGATAGCTGTCAATTACCCGTCTCAAGTTCACTGGACACTCCTCTGCCAGTCGCACCCTGATGGCCGGCCACCAAGCGCTGCCGAAGCCGCCCCCCCATATCCAGAAACACTAGTGTCACAATCGTTTTATCGTTAAGTTTTGCTCTAATGTATCTTATTAGGATGTAGAGGGCGTCCTCGGTGCTCCTTTGTGGCATGAAACCATACTAGCGTTGGCTGAATTTTGGCAATAGGTGATACTTGAATCGGTTAATTAACATCTTCTAAAGAATTTTTCCAAGGACAGGTACCAGCCCAATGGGCCTATATGACTTTCGGGCCGTATAGTCTCCCCTAGCCAGTTTCCTCAATATTACAACGCGTGCCCGCTTCCAGGCAATCGGAAAATAGGCCAGCTCGAAGCACTTGTTAAAAAGTTCTAGGAAGGTCTCGGGTTCAATCTGGATTGCCCACCTTAATATATCGGCAGTAAAGCCGTCCTCTCCAGGGGCCTTCCTTGCTCCGGATTGTCGCTATAGTCCAGGTCTTCAGGATAGAAGGTTTCGGCTAATAACCTGGCCAAGTCTTTAGCGTCCATACGTTGCCACCGTTCATCAGAGGCACGTCTTCTTCTCTTCATGTTGTCGTACCCGCAACCCTATATATCCTCGCCCGAATAACAATAATATATCTTTAAATAAAAAATAAAAAAAATAAAAAAATATGTACACGTATACATAAAAAAAAAGCCAAGCCATCATATTATTAATATACAATTATTCTCTTATGTTTTTTTATACTTATTGTTTTTATTTCCATAGTGTTAAGCTGTTATTCTGATATGTTCCATGTTCCATGTTCCTTGGACACCTGGGCACTGCCCAGGGCCGTTTTTAGTACTTCCATATTAGTCCTATGTTCCTCCAATTTTTCGATATGTTCCTTCACAATTCTTGCGTTTTCCTTCAATCGCTGGAGAAGTATTTTGTCTATTCCTGTTTCGGTTACTATGATAGTCCGCTCGTCTTGGTTCTCCTTTTCCCTGTCTATCCTTGATTGCTCCGCCTCTCGAACCAATGCCAATAATCTATCCAACTGTTCCTGGACATTGTTTTTGATCCTCAAGGTTGTCGGTCCTCAAGGTCCTAGCGCTTGCCAACTGGGTTTTTGCCACTGTGACACACTCCTTGGCTTGCTGAGTTCTAGTGCTAGCTTTTTAAGTCTTGGGCTTTAAAGCTTGCGCTGACTCCTGCGTCGACTTTCGGGTTGCTGCCGTCGTACTTCGCAACGGTTCCGCCATCTGCTTTGAAGTTTTGTCGGTTGCTTCTGGATTTCCGACGATCTTTGGCTGGTTTTGATAACTTCGGTTGTCCTTTTGGTGGGAGTGCGGTATCCAAACATGTTTGGCGACTTTAACGAAAAAGATCAAAGGACGAGGTAAAAAGTTTATACACGAAAAGGAGCTGTTGTCGGTAAAAGAATTTTGCATAGAGCTGCTGTCAATTTTCATAAAAATAAAAGTGTATAGTAAAACCTTAATCTGAGTTAATCTATTTATAGCTAATTAAACACGGTAGAAAGTAAAAAAAATTACAATAAAAATATAGTAGAGCTTAGCTCTACATAAAGTTTAAAATTTATTGCTTCTCAAGTAGCGTCTCTCTAGGTCCTTTTCGAAAAAGAAAACCGCGTTTTTCTAGGAGCCTCCGTTCTTGAGATATCGCGGTTTTCGGTTTTCAAGATGGTCCTCAGTTAAAAGTTCAAGAAACAGACCGAAGTTTATTTCTCTGGTCACTCTGGCCTCTTTGCTCTGGTGGCGTCGTGCGTAGGTTCGTTTGAAAGGGCTCGTTCTGTTCTTCCCTCCTGCAAGGAGATCTGCTCTCCTTTTTTTGAAGATTTTCAGCTTTTCTTTTCTTGGTGTAGAGCCTAGAGATTTTGTTGCTCTATCTGGAATTCCAAGACCTCACTTTTTAAGACCTTCGATTCCGAACTTATTTCTGTTTTTGTAAATTCAAGATGGCGGTTCCTTTTGTGTCTCCGGAAGTAACTGTCGCGATCCTGGGTCTAGAGTAGCCGTGTTTGGTATCTATTGATAGGGCTTCAAGAGTTCTAGCCGTTGCGCTCCTATTTTTAATACTTATTTTTAAAATCGGATATTTAGAAATTTTTAATCGAAAAATGTTCTAAAAAAATTTTGACTTAAACTGTTAACATTTTGAAAAAAATTAAGGATATAGAGTTAATTAAGCGTTATTTTATGGCACTATTTTTAAAAAAATTTGGGTTAGTTTAGGGGTACTTCGTGTCAACCCCAAAATTTTAAAAATTTGTTTTCTCGAAAACTACTAGTCTTAAAAATCACTTAGAAAAGCACTCACTAAACCGTAGTAAATTTTAAAAACACTATCACGTAGATCTCTTTTAAAAGTTATAATTTTTTTTAAAAATCACAAATTTTTAATATGTGAGATTGTTTGTTGATCGAAGGTTTTTAGAATGATTGTTCTATCTCACTTCTTACTTCAAAGGAATTTGAAATTGGAAGTGAAATAAAAGGGAGAAGAGGGGGATTTAAAAATCGTAAAGAGAGTATGAGTGCATATGAGTTACGGACCTGATGAATAGGAAGCCATTTCAATTGTAGAAGGTAACAAGACACATAACCAAATTTGCAAAGATTTAAAATGAATCGAATGCATGATTGAGAAGACGGTCAAACTTGTTAAAAAGATTGCATTCAGGTCAAAATATCAAATGTCACTACAGTTAATTAGACGACAAAATTAAGTTTTATAGAAGAGCAGTCTCTGTCCTGATAAAAAGGAAATTCTTTAAGCGATAAAGAGTTCGTAGTAATCCTGCCAATTTTAGGCTTACATTTGTGACTTGGGTTTGCCAATCGAGAGAGGAATCAGTAAAAAATCCCACATCTTTAACTGAAGAACTAAATGGTATGGTGGTACCACTATAAAGTACTTGCGGTAGAGTTCTTAAATTTACTCTTCTGATCATTTTATAGATACCAAAAGCTTGATATTTGGTCGTGTTTACTATCCAAAGCTATCTGGAAAGATTGCTGGTAAGCAATCTTACAAGCTTTTAAAGGTCTCAAGGTCAGTTGTTTGATTAATGTAACTAGAAAATAACAATGGAGAAAGAATGCCACCTTAAGGGACCTCAGCTTATATTTCAAACCAGTTGGAAGAGGCCAGCGACAAAAAAAAAAAAAAAAAAAAAAAAAAAAAAGGCCTTCTCTATACGAACTAACTGTTGACGCCCCTGAAGATCAGTGGAGAATTTCGTGACTGATGTTATTAAATTCGTTTGAACTAAAGTCAGCACTTTGACTTTAATATCCTCCATGCCCGCACGAATATCGCCAGTCACTTTAAGCTGGGCAGTAGTAGTACTTTGGCCTCGCCTTAAACCAGACTGTAAGGGGCTTAGCAGGCTATTCCGGTATATAAACTGAGACAGTCTTCAAGTACTGTAGAAAGGAACGGATTTGGGGCGAAAATGATTGGGGAGAGAAGGATTAGAAATTATAGGTATAGGCAAAATGTAGGCCTTTCGCTAGGCTGACAGAAATACTCCAGCTTCTAAGGAAAAGTGGACTATAATGTGATACTGAAAGACGATGGTCAAGAATTAAAATGATGATACATCATCATTGATCATGGTCTATTAGAGAGGATGGATTTTTTGATCTCGTCTGACGTCACTGGAGAGAAGAAGAAGAAAAAATCAATATCAGGCAATAGTAATTTCTATAAGTAGTCTACAGAGCAATATTTGGTTTGATGACCAAGTGGAGTGGAGGTTGAGAAATGTTTGTTGATTTCATCCAAATCTTCTGCATTTCAATATGCTGCTGCTTACCAATACCGACACTATTTAGAAATTTCCAGGTGCTTGATGGGATGAGGAAAAAATGTTGTCTGGTTACACCAATTTCTTGGAGTTTTGGAGATACTCCTATTACGTTATATATACGTTATATATAACTATTTACGTTGTTAATTCATAAGGATAAGTATCGATGATTTAAACTTTTATTCCTAAATACATTTGACATTAGATCTCAATAATCTTTTTTTATGGAAGCCTTTTCTAAAAACACAATAGTTTAAATCCAAATACCACGAACAAATTCAAAATTATAATTAGAAAAATCTTTGTTTAAATCGGCATTTACAAGCACTTATGCATCACCAATTAGCAAAGTATACATTTTTTTGTATAAACAGTTCGTAAGTAAGCTACCACCAGTTTGAAATGATACTTTGCTGAGAATAACTGGCCAGAAACTCAACAGTTGCTCTTTTAAATGAAATTTGACACTGTTTTGTGTATACATAATAATAACAACCATGCGAATGATTCAACAAACCAAGTTCCATACATTTCGATCGACAAAGTACTATTGAATGCTATAAATTTAGATTTAAATGTAAAAAAACGAAGGTTTAAGATATCTTGTGGAATTTTATTAAATATACTATACTTAACCTCATGAAGGATTTTTTAAACTGTTTGAAAGCGAAATTTAGACATTACCAGTATATTTTTGTAGCTTGTATTTATCGTGTGTTTATCGCTATTTATTAAAGAAGTATTCATATTTTGACGAATAAATAATATGTTTTTATTATTGAAAAAAGACCGTAAGAAAACAATTTATGAAAAACATCAGGTAATCTTTATCTTTTAAGTTTTAAATAGCCCGTAGCTTTAGGAAAAATATATACAGAATTTATTTCGGCAGCACGGCCTTATTACAAAATACAATAAGACAAAATATAATGAAAATAACTTACAAAAAAAAAGGATTCGAGCAGCCGTATTGATATCCGTTAATTGTCTTATTTTTTTAGTTGCGAGTATTGAGAGATGGTGGTTGCACGGACGGTTCTTATTTAAAGTTATACCCAAGAAAATTGTTGACTCAGTCAGTTCTAACACTTCATTGTTAAGAAGCAATCTACTAATTTTTCATTGCGGAGTGTAAAGAAACTTTTAGCAAAGAAATTTAGCAAAACGAAAATATTATATTTATTACAACGAATAAATATAATATTTTCGTTTTGCTAAATAATAATTGGATTGAAAACCAATGCAATGTATCAATGTATTGGTAGCATTAATGCGACCAATGATTGATTCCAATGTAATGAATATACGAAAATCGCTAATTAACTGAACATTTATATACATTGCTGAAATTAAGAAATATTATGAACAGCTACAATAATTTTATTTTAAAATAGGAATGCAATGTTTTTAAAATTATTTTAACTCATGTACTACTACATGTAATCTACATACATTGATACGTACGTAAAAAGAACAATTAAATATTTTAATAGGGTCTTAAGGGACAAATTAAAAGTGGATACTAGTTCAAGAATTTTTCAAAAGCTGCCAGAAAAAGAATTGCCATCGAGTTGACGGTCGACTTTAAAAAACTTTTGGTAAATTCATTTGGAACACATCCGAAACAGAAAGGGATGCAAGGGCATATCGGTACTCCTATTTCAAAGGCGTAGTCCCGGTCTCCGGACCCAGCTAACTACAGACCTATCGCCATCACCTCTCTTCTCTTCAAAATAATGGAGAACATCATAAACCAACTGCTTCTCGCGTACCTTGAGGATCACCAGTTGATCAATGACCGGCATTATGGCTTTCCCTATAGTCGATCGGCGTGTGATCTTCTGTTATATCTTACACACCGTTGGGCTGCGGTTATTGAAAGCAAGGGAAAAAGTCTGGCAGTTAGTCTGGATATAGGCGAAAGCCTTCGATCGTGTATGGCACAAGGGGCTTCTTTCGAAGCTTCCTTCCTATGGGCTTCCCGAGAGTTTATGCAAGTTGATCACCCGCTTTTTCACTGGGCGGAGCATATAAGTCTTTCTCTACGGTTTTTGCTCGGACCCCAAGCCCGTGTACCCCAAGGGTGCATTCTATCCCCAACCCTGTTCCTCTTACACATCAATGATGTATTGGATATATCCAACATACATTGTTATGCGGATGTCAGTACTGGGGATGTGTCGACAAGTCGACGTCGACGAGTGTCGAAAGAAACTTGTGTCTTCTATAGGACCTCCCTGAGGACGGTCTCAGAATGGGGTAAATGAATCTCGTTCAGTTTAATCACCAAAAGACACAAGTTTGGGCGTTTACCACTAAGAAAACCCCATTTGTCGTATCGCCGCTCTTTTTAGCAATCTTCCTCGACGCCTCGCCAAGTATCAGAGTACTGGGGCTCGATATTTCGAGCGACTGTCAGTTTCGTGGTCACTTTGAGAGCAAGGCCAAGTTGGGCTCGATGAAATTGGGTATGATCAATAGAGCGAGGCAGTATTTCAATCGTGGCCAAAGACTTGCGCTTTATAAGGCGCAGGTTCGGCCACATATGGAGTACTGTTCTCATCTCTGGTCCGGATCACCCCAATATCAGCTTCTGTCTTTTGACCGCGTACAACGGAGAGCCGTTCGAGTTGTCGGGAACCCGGTGCTCTGTGAACGGCTTGACTCTTTGGCATTGCGTCGAGACGTGGCATCTTTGTGCGTCTTCTATCGCATTTACAAAGGGGAGTGTTCCGAAGAGCTATTTTTTCTGATGCCTGCCGTCGAATTCCATCACCGCACAGCACGTCACCGCCTGTATTTCCAACCATACCACCTGGATGCGTGGCGATCTTCTACTGTGCAGTTTTCAAGTACTTTTCTTCCACGTACCACTAAGATGTGGAATGAACTTCCTTCGGCGGTGTTCCCAGATCGATACGACAGGGGTACCTTCAAAAAAAGGCGTGTATTCTTATCTCCAAGGCTGGAAACGCTCTTGTGCGTCTTCGGATGTTGCAAGAGTTCCTGGGCGGCGGTGATCACATTTTAACTGTGACCCGTACGCCCGTTTGCCCTCGTTTATCATTTAAAAAAAATAGAAGAGAAGATTTGGGAAGTGTTTGTTACTTTTGTTATAGAAAGTAAAAATGTATGCGCAGGTTACATATTTTTTTAGACACTAAATACAGGTTCATTACAATCTTACAACAAGGAGTACAATCAAATATGTACTCGGGGACGACCTTGTTGATTATTCAACATAGACTGATTTAGTTCTCTATTCTCTAGAACCCATTGTGGAAATGAAGAGAATCACAGATAGTGCGATTTTTAGATATGAGTCAACGCAACTTAGAGTATACTAGCATATCGTATAGGAATTATTTAAAAAAAAGGAGTGCCTATAATAGCTTATATCAAATAAAAAAAAATAATGAAATATTCTATACATTTTTGAATAAGCTATATATGAAAAATAGAAAATGACAGCTATATGACGATAATTAGTAGTTGCTAAAGCTATAGAATAAAGTAAGTTGTGATAAACACTAGAAGAATTTGCAAAGATAAAAAGAATTTTACAAAAGAAATAAGAAAGAAAAAGAGAAAACAAAAAAGTAAGAAGGCAGATAAAAAGAATCAAATTATTTTCGCTTGTCTAATATATTAAGAATTGTAATAATGTAAGTTCATTACTATTAGTTTGAGTATAAATTACCCGTAACAATTTGATTGAAATTTGTGATAAAATGCTATTAAATAAATAGGTATTTTAAAATAAAAAAATATTTGGAATTGGATTCAACGTGTGGGTGCCGAGCCCATCGCGTTGCGTTGGAGTGCAAACAGTGTCTTTTACTTGCGACTGAGATCTAGATTTAAGAGGTCCTATGATATTCCTACCTATCCGATTTAAAAACGAACCTACCAAAGCCACTTTTGGAGTAGTTTATATAAGTATTTGATAAAAGGTTGTAGAAGAAATGAACATATTGCGCGGATCCTAAATTATTGATATACGGGGCTAGCGAATGGTGATGATACTTTGATTGAAGAAAATTAGTAATCTTCAGCGAATTAATTAATATCTTCTATCATACGAGTATAGTATAGAATATATTGTTACCCTAATTTTATAACTAGTTGATATCTCACGGGTACTAGTAAATATATAAATTATTTAAGAAAAAAAATTAATAAAAAACTACAATTTCAACTTGAATGCATTTTGATACTATTTTTATGCTAATCATTGTTTTTGTTTATTTATTCTAGAAACGTCTGTTTAATGGTAAATACAATTGCATTTCGTTGCTAATTAACAGATTGCATTATTACATTACCTCATTAATACGTTATTGATGAATATTAATTAATGAATTACATTTTATGCATTTAGGGATTATATCCTGTGTAAGTATGTAATTAATAAGTATATTAAAATAAACACAATATTTTAATTGTGTTGATTTTAAACAAAATCAACATTAAGTGTAAATCCTTTAAATCGATGGACAGTTAAACAGGGAGGTTAAAATTTAAGATTCGCGATGATGCAAACTGAAACTCGTTGAAAACATCTGCAAAGTCTAGTGCATTTTTATCTTATAAATTCAACATTTTTATTCTTATAATTTATTTCAATTAAAAACACTTTAATTTTGACCCAATTAATTTTTTTTTAATCATCCCGATGTTTGAAATCAGTATATTAGTAATATCTTTATGTTTTAGGGTGTTTTGAGAAATTTTAGACAATTAAAAAAAAAAGTTTGTTATTTCGACTCCAATTTCACTTTCCGGCACCCTGATTATACAATGGACTTTGTTTTGGTACCGTTCAATGGGAATTCACGTAACTTAGAGCGGATTAGTTTCCCATCGATATCGCTCTAGTTATATAATATTTTTATTTTCAAACCTGTAAACCATGTATTACTTAAAGATAATTGCGTGATTGGGTTGTGCTACCACTTGATGCTTTTTATGTTAGCAAAATGGATCACAATTGAACAAAAATATCTTATAGTCTTTTTGTTTTATAAGAAAATGTAAATAGAACCAAATTTTTATATTCAGTTTATAAGTTATAAAATATGCTGTATCCGCAATAAGTTCTTTAAATAACTTTAGTGTAAGTAGTGATGAAATACATTATATAATATTATTATATAAAATATAAAATTCTAAATAGCTATAAAGCTATAATTCAGATAGGCATTTAAATGCATTTTTGAATCGTTAATTATCACGCTATAAAAAAATAATATTGCGTATTCAGCCCGTAAATAAGCTACCAGCATCTCAGTTCTTCTGCTCTGTTCAGAAGATCTGACCAGAATCTCTCAGCTCTTTATAAATAAAATTTAAAAATATTTTATTTATATATAATAATAATAATAAAACAGTAAATGAGTTAACATACCAAATAAAATCACATTTTTCTTAACCAGGAAGTTAACGTGGTGGGTTCCGCATCCTTTATCGCTTTTTAATTAATCCAGTTCACAAGTACAGTTTCAGCTGTCTGCTTAATCAGATTTTAACATGAAAACACTATTTTGAAAGATCATTTTATTTAACTGAGTAATTGAGTCTTTAATGGTCTTTAGTCTGAGTATTTACTAGCCAAAATCTCAAAATAATTTCATATGGCAACTGAGTTTAAGTAATGATCTCTTTTTTCATTAAGCTCTAAAAAAATTAAATTCGTAAGCCAATTTTGCTGGCTTGACTATCGCAAAGTAAACATTCTCAACATTTTCAATACTTTAACTTTCCGATTAGTTATCATTTCGAGTCTTGAATAATGTCTGAAACCTGGATCGTTTTATTTTTACAGAAATTATGGAGAGCATTGTTAAGCACCAGTTTTAAATACTGGTTCTAAAACCGTTCTTAACATTTGGTCGGCTGTTATATGTTATGTAAAAAGATGTATTTTCATTTTCAGGTAAGCACTGCAGATTCATTCTTCTATTCAATAAAAAAAAAATCTACGTGAAGTTGTAAGTAAACTGATTTTCATAAGCAGACATTCATCACCAATTATCATTATTATTTTTGGATTACATAATTTATAACTATTTATTATTAGAATAATTTTTTAAATACAGGTTTGAGACAATTGCTATTAGGTTAAAAAAAAATTATTTATTTATTTAATTAACAAGTCTGTTTTCATTCTTCCTTGGGAATACTTTAAATCTTGGCACTAAAATAAAATCTTTGTAAAAGTATCTTTAAAACAAACTTTTCACAAAATTAATTTTCTTTTAGCTCACAAGTGGTTAATTCCGTTATGTTCTAAACACCCGCCACTCTCTGACCCGTCGCAAACAATTTGGAAAGCTTTTAAGGTCGCCACATGAGTTAAATTGAAATTATTGTATAAGTTCCGGATATTATTATTTTGTCGATTGCAGGTTTTCACTCATTAGGAAGAAAACAAGTAATTCATTATCGGTAATCTTAGTATCATTTTAATTAATACAAAACACGATTCTATCGAAACAGACGATATTTTAAAGTGATATAAATATATAAAAGTTTTATGGTATTTGTATAAGAAAAAGATTGAAATTGTGCGGTGTTAGCAAAGTAATTATTTGTAGAACTATGGATACCATACCTAACAATACAAATACGTACCATACATACCGAAAAAAGAGACTTAAGTAAGAAAATGGATATGGGTAAAGATTGGAAAACACAAGTATGAAGTGAATAAAAATGATATATTTATGACGATATGCATAGAATAGAAGTCCACGGTAGAAATATATTAATCTGACCCCAAATAATTGGAATAAGATCAAGTATGAATGTTGATGACGGTCCAACAGTTTTTATTATGAAAATTTTAAATATTTTCTAATCTAATTTATTTGTTTATATCGCTTCCACTTTTGACCAATATAAGTAACCACTTTTATACGGCGAATAAAAGTGCCAGGGGGTCTTAATATGATACTATACTTATTGATATAATCTTCACAATTCAATTTAGAAATAAACAACAGCAATAAAATAAAACCAAATTTTAAATATTATGCAAAATATAATCGTCCTAACCTAAAGTACTTTGTGAAAGGCCATTCATTCGAAAATATTTTAGCATCTCTAAGCTAATAGCGAAGTTCCATCGTTTTAATTAAAACAAGAAATAAAGCGATTTAAATATAAAATGGTTATTTTTTGTGAGCGGAGCTAATGAATGGAATATTGTCAAGGAAAATGAGGAGTGGCGACAAGAAAATATAAGTTAAATTTCTTAAAGTTGTACCTTATTTTAAGTGTTTAAGGTAGGTTTTTAAATGAACTCTATATTTTTACAAGAGTTTATTTTGAACTAGTTTTTCCTCGTAACTTTAAAGCTTTTTATAAAAAAATTCTTTATTATTAATAATGTAATTAAATTTATTGGTAGTTTAATTTTTTAAGAAACTAACAATTCTTTATTTTAAGATTTTAATATTTAAAAAAAAAAATTGTTGTTTTATTATTATGATTATTATTATTATTTTAAATTCTCAGGTTGCAAGCACCTGGTAATAATTTTGTGTTCTAGGAACGGGCGTATTGACAAAGTATCTAGACTACTTCATAAGATGGAAAAGATAGAATTTTAGTAAAACTGAGGGAAATAAATTCGTTACTCAAGGGGTGTTCAATATTACAAGTGCTACTTAAGAATCGCCGTACTGTTGCGCATGTATCTAGAATAACAGATTTATGTAAACTAATATAAGTAAATTTATTAAGTTCTAATACGTTTAAGTTGCTATGAATGGCTTTTGGTATGATACCTGTTGAAGATAAGATGACAGGGATAGCTCTTAGTTTGTGTTGATACCACATCTGTTGTATTTCGTCTGCAAAGAGGTAGATAGTTTTGAATTTTTTCGATATATTTTGATTTAGGATTACCGGTATTTGGAACTGAAATATCTATTAAGTATGTAGTTTTTTTATCTTTTCGAACTAATGTTATGTCAGGTCTATTATTATTTATACACTTATCTGTTATAATTTCCCTATTCTAATATAATTTGACTACCTTATTTTCTAAAATTTTTTAGGTTTATAATTATAGTATGGCTCTATATTATCTATAACATACATCTATACATCGTAAGGAATTCTCACAGTGTTACTCCAGAATCTTTTAAGCCAGATTTAAGAGACCAGCACTTATCTCTAAGCTCAGTTTCACTAAACCTCACAGGTATGGCTCTTATTTTACTGCCGGTTGATGAACTTGATACCGGTGATGCAGCTTTCAAATCGCATTGAAAACTATCCATATGGGAGTTAAAAAGGTTATTTAGTTTAATCATGGAATGTTTCAGTGATATGATGAATGTGTCAATATGTTTTGTGTAATATAAAAAGTTCTTAAGCAATTATTGTATAGAATTGAATCTGGTAAGTTTTAAAAATATGCATAATATTTAACAGCACTACACTTTTATAAATAGTTTTAATAATATTTATGATGATCAAATAAAAACTTGACTGTTTACTTTTTAAGCACCTACCCGAAAAAAAAATGTTAATATTATTCTTAACTCTAAAAAATTATTCATTGAACAGCTTTTTACTCAATATCTCCAGCATTACCCTATAATTATATGCCACATGATACAAAATATAAAAATAACTAACGTAAACTAATCTAATATTAAATGTTGCCGCCTGCCGGCGTATTGCTTGAGCCGCGTGTACGGTGTAACTAACCCTGTTCGATAAATAAATTGACTGTGAAGCTCAGTATAATTTTGCATCTAAGAAATAAATTAGAATTAACCAAAACCAATTTCTCATTTTTTCTCCGAGCAATAGCTAGTTAACAACATTGTTTACATGTACATTAACTTAAATTCTTAATAATAATTATTTTTAAAATATTTCATTTTTCTTTCATTTTAACTTTTTATAATTAACGTTAATACAATGATGTTTTACATTTTCGCTAAGTTATATCAGAAAAGCAGCGGTAGAAGAATATAAAGATTTATTTGTGGTCAGTGGAAAATCGGTAAAAAAAGTCTGATTTGTCTTCTTCCTCTTCTGACTCTGTAAGCAGTAGCAACCAACGGTCAGACGTAATATACTCATTGCCTATACATCATTTAAGGTCGGGACTGAGCTTCTACAAATTCGTCTTTATTTAAATATATTTGATGTTGTTTTTGGTATTTATTATTTTTGTAATTATTACTAATTGAGATTATTAATTTATTTTCTTATAAAAGGTTTCGAAAATAATTTTATATTGTCCCTTACTCTTTAATAGTATTATATGGCTTTTCAGCATACAGATGATATATTTAGAAGTGAATACTGAATTGAATAATTATTAATTATTATATTTTTTTTTTAAAACTTCATTTATAATTTTCTCATTTTGTTTAACATTGGTATTAGTGCCCTAAATGTTTCTAATATTATATTACTCTAATTTTACTAAGACTAGTTTAATTTTACTTTCAATAGATTTGCTCACTCTTCAAGGTCTTTAAATGTCATCTGTTTTTTTTTATTTTACGAATATACACGGATAATATGTAACTAACTCTGTTGAACGATCTGCCAACCTGGTAGTTATTTAAATTAAACGTTGATTCATCACTTTTAAGCCATTTTCAGTAAAGCAAATATTACTATTATCAAAATAATTTAATAAAATCTCAAATTACAACTTATTATTTCTTGTGCACTGAATAATACTAACAATGTCAGTTTTTCTTAAATAATTAACATGATTTGATATTTTACTTATTTGGATACATGTCAGACCTATATTATACTCAAATACATACGGCATATATATCCAAATAAATAAAATTTCAAATTTTGTCTGTCTGTTTGTCTCACTATCTCTGTCTGAATATCTTAATAGAAAGCCTTAATTAATATTTTTTGGTATTCATTCCAGATATTTTTTACTTTATTATTTTTAAGAACTGTTCAATAGAAGTAATACGTAACGTCAAGTTATTGACTGTCATTGTAAAAAACTATGATAGCGATACAACTACCTGTCTCTTTATATATGAGGGTAGGTGATACAACTTAAGTCACTCTTCCGCGGCTGTGTACTATGACTATCATGAGATCTGTATTTTGTTCGGACGATGTGTCGCCACCGGCTTCTATACATAGCTTGCCGGACAGTTGTATAGAACTTTAAGGAAGATGTGTCTTTGGTGTGATCATTCCATCGGGTTAGTACACAACCCCGTTTGTGTTTGCCCACTCTATTACTAATAATAAGTTTCTACAGATGCTCATCTCCCTGCCAACTTTGTGACCAAAATAGGCAAGGATTCATTGTCCGTTGATTGTGAATAGGCGATAACAAAAAATAAGAACACTTGTGTAAATCTCGTTCATTTCATTTAGATAGTTGCATTTATACGTGAAATTATTATACATATCTACCAGAAATTTTTACTTTTGGAACTTTACCTAACAACTGTTGATCTCTCTTCCTTTAAGATTTTTCCTATAAAAACCAACTTAATATAATTATTCTTAAATCACTATTAACTCAAAATAAATTCTTTTACGTAAAACATCTAACTAATTTAAGCCAGCTATTAAGTCTTGTATTGCAACAGACCATAAACACCCATCTATCTGTAAAACAAAAAAAAATCAGAAAGAATAATTCTTAAAAGGAAACTTTTTAACTCCCCAAGCTGGAAAGTTTATATCGCTATAAAATAACAAATGGCATCAATAATGCATCATCATATAACAAAGTCTTGGCAACGAAACTGGAACTTTAATCTTACGAAGCACAAACTGAATCTAACCTAGACTAAACCTGTCGTAACTTACGGGTTTGACCAAAGTTACTACTTAATGTGAATATGCAGTGGTTTTGGAACCTAAAATCATTTAGTATTATGCTGAAATTAGTATGAATAAAAATAAGTATGTATTCGTTAAAACTATAATTATTTTCTAACCAGAGAGAAACTCGTTAGTTATTATAAATGAAAATATTTTCCCAACAAGCTTTGAAAGGCGAAAATAAGATAGTTCAAAGAGACAGAAAAACTTCTCTTTGTATTTTCAATAATCAGCTTTGTTCCACTCGTGTAGCAAGTTCTTGGAGATATATCAATGTCTAGCTCAAGATCCTAAAGCTGTTTGTGAGCGCAAGACTTATCATCGTATTAGCTTACCAAATGTATGTTCTAAATATCCGTTTCACTCAACTTCTTTGTTTTTTACTTTATTAGTGATAAAAGAGAATTTATTTATTTTTGAAATGAACAATTATTAAGAATTTAAATTAATAAAACATAAAAATAAATTAAAAAATAAATTTAATAAAATAGATAACAATTATTTACTTAATGTTTAATTAAAGAAATATAAACATGAAGTTCCGTGGGTGAGGTGGGCAAATTAAAAAAAATACTATACATAGTAAGCATTTAAACAAAGTATCTTAGATGCGTAATCCTGCCATTCATCACCGGCCGTCAGTGATAGATGAGCCGATCAATCGCTTATTACGAGCGATACGGATACGCCTGATTTATGTTCAATTATCTTATCTGTTGAACTGTGACAAGCACTTACTTTATTGTTGTTTTATGATTTACGAATAGTCCTAGAATCTTCAAATTTATCATTCCATTGCTTCGAGTCTACTTCAAGATAATAAGGTCATTATCAGGAGTGTCGATGTGTTTAGTAAAATTGTATTGCTACATTTTTTGTCTGACAGACAAGCATTCAAAATAATATAAAGTATTTTTCACAAACCTTTCAGAACCATTAGTCAAAAGTAAAGAAATTATGTAAATTCAAATGGTTATTAATAAAACGAATAATGAAAAATAACGAATTTTTCAATACCAAAATCATCACTCTACATTATATGTCTTAAAAATGTTTTAAAAACCCATTTATAGAAGCAGATTTCCACATCCGTGTTAGGTTTAATCCCATAATTGTATCTGGCTCAAATCCACACAAAACATGGTTTTAAGCGAAAAGGTTGTTTCTTCCGGTTTGTTTTAGTATAAGCCTCTTTGTAGCGCGATTTTGGTTTTATTTATTATTCATTTATAATACACACCTTAACAGCGTTTTTTTTTCAAATTGGATATTAAAATGTTAAAATTAATTTAATACGAGAATGCCAACTCACTTTTTCGTTAGAAGCTAACCATTGATGTTGGTAAAGCCTTTAGCAATAGTTACTATTAAATAAACTACTACTAAATTATATTTATTAGTGTTTAAAATTAAATTATCTTTTTTACCTTATTTCAATATATTACAACCCTGACATCCCAGTTAAAAAAAATCGGTATCATATGGATTATTGGGAGGTTGCTCAGTCTGCCAAGTCACCGAACCCATACTTTTATAAAATTTTGGTTAAAAAATTTAATATCTACCTAATTATAATAACAACAAAGAAAATATAATTAAATTAGGGTTAAGTTGAACAATTATTTCTTTTAATTATATTATAATTCACTAAGAGTGAACATTTAAATTTAAGAACATAATTTTATTTCTTTCATGACATACATTTCCATGACCAAAGCTTCGTTTATATCTTAAAAGGTTGAACCCAAAAAGGTTAACGGAAGCAACAAAAAGGTACAAGTCGATGGACACTATCTTTGATTTCTTTGGACCATTTTATTTGATAGTTTTTTTTAAGTAATAACATTGCTGGTGAAAGAAGGACATAAACATTTTACAATTTCTTTGATTATATTTATAAAATAAACACATGTTGTGATGATATTTTATATTGTGTAAGATGATATAAAAATTATAAATACTTTTTGATACCTTGTAGAATTTATAGATATAAACATAATGTCACATCGAGAAATCGAAAATGCAGGAAAGCTAAAAGCAAGTTACGCCATCAAACTTGTTATGCCTTGTAGTACTGTGTTTAAAAGCAAAGCTTGATTTTTTTGGATACGTAAATTACTGACATTAGCATCATAATAGATACTTTCTTTAACTGTTCATCCATATTGTACCTTTTTATATTTATTTAAATGTCATTCAGTCATTAATTAAATTTTAACATTCAAAAGTATGTGGCGTTATTACTTAATTCAATTATAATATATTAAAAAATATACAGATTACAAAAAGCAAAGCACACTTCTCAAATGTAATTCAAAATATTTCTGTTTATACACAATACTATGGATACTAGAAAGTTTCTAAATTAATTAAATTTTCGGTTGATTGAGGAAACAGCCTCCCGATGTAATAACTTTTAAACTTTCTTATTAAATCACAAATTAAATTTGAGTTCGCATAAGTATCTTATTGCTTGACCAAAAAATATTACTCACTTTAGCTCTCATATAACATAATTTAAGAAGGAAATTTAATAATAGTGATTAAAATAGACAATTTAGAGAAAAATTTTCTTTTACTTTGGTAAAAAAAATTTTTTCATACTCTGCTCTCGATGCAAGTACTTCATACTATATATCAATCTGCATTTGGAGGTATTCAATAGAATGACAGGAAATACCAAACTATAATTCATTTGGTCGCTAATTGCTAATATTATTTATTTTATTTACCATTGAACAAAGAAACTCCGTGTCATCGCGGATAAATTACTCCGTTCTGCTTAAACTCGGATTTGTTAAATTATCGGGTTTCGCAGTTCGAGCGCAGACTGTCATTCATTTGCTCGACTGCGAGTGACAGAAAAACAATCAGATAGCTACTATTGAAACAAATTACATTTCTCGTTAAGTGAGCGTTAAGTTTTGGGCGATAGCGAACTAAAAATGTCGCAAATATATAAAATTTATTCATAAGATTATTATTGTTTAAAATTAGTTCCGTCTTCTTTTTTATTCCTTTTCTTTTTTTTAAATTATTTTTTAAAATAAATTTCTTCTAATGTACCTGTTATTTTCTTGTTTAATAAATTACTCTTAAAGACACGATATAAAGGCAGTAAGGAAGCTTCATTCAAGCGATACCGAAATTATGTTTTAAAAAGAAATGTCATTTTGTGTTTGTGTTTTTCTTAACAGTCCTAGATACATATATAAAAAATAACGATATATATATTACACCTGATATGTCCTCTTTTATTTGAAGGATATAATCATTTTTTTTCTAAAATAATATGCACACTTGTATATATTTCGCTTGAAGTTATCTTTCAGGTCGAGGGTTACTTTAAAAATCATTTAAATAAACATTATTCTCAAAAATATTAAACTGTAATACAGGACATAAAAATTCTTTTATTTCTTCTATAATACAGTGTATTCATACGCCATGGCATGTAGGTAATTAAGTGCCTCTTTCATTCTCTATCTCAACTCGGAAATCTTTTGTACGAATAAATGTTTAATTTTAAATGTGAATTCGTTGCAGTGTATAAAACCATCTTACTGTTATGCATTTCTAATTTCGGAAATTAGTTATGAAATTTTAAACAACTAATAACGTACTTAAACATTTATTTATGACAATAGCTGACGTCGGCTATTCAATATGATGACTCAATGATGACAAACATACAAATGACGTTTTAAATGGTTTATTGTTACAGCCATTTTGAGCAAGTCACTTTGTATGGGATATTTGAAACTTCTACCGCAAACGTTGCATAAACGAAATGTGCATCTTCCTTAGTTTTCTGTTGCAATGTTAGTGGAAGTGTGGACTTGGGTACCTTGATCTTCTTGGATACTTTCTCCATATTCAAAGGCTGGCACCGCGATAATGCAAGAGACCTGGCGGTGGTGAGTAACTGCAATAGGGTTACCCATATTCGCGTCGTTGTTTTTTATATTTTTCAATAAAAAAAAATAAATAAACAATCTAACAATCCATTTTATTTGTCATATTCCCATGATATCAAATAAAGCAATAAGATGAAGTATCAGGTAATCCTATGATACAGAATCATGATTTGTTTGAATTGATAAAAAATTACTCAGTCCTATTATCATATAAATATTTTTTTAAATTAAAAAATTAAAGTACAATGTTTTAAATATCAAGTTATTTATTAATCTGTTGTGAATTTCTCAAAATTGCTTTAAAAAGAAACTATGCGAAACGTAGAATATGAAAACGTATTATATTTCAACATCGAGTCATCGTATATAGCCGACGTTAATTCTTGACATAAATATGTGTTTAAGTACATTATCAATTATATACAATTTCATAACTTTTTTTTATACCCTGCAATTTACATCGAAAATTAAACAATTATTTGTATAAAACATTCCCGAGTTGAGATAGAGGAAGAAAGAGGTAATGATCTAAATGACAGCATATGAATACACTATATTATAGAAGAAATAATTTTTGTTCATGCCCTGTATTAAAGATTTGATACTCCGTTGAGCAGTACTGGAAGAAACTTAGCCCTTACATAATCTTAACTCTCAAATGGTAGAGTCATTTTCTAAAGTCACATGAAAAGTAGCTGGTACTACCCATATTTGTATCGTCTTTAATATATTTTGCCTTTTGAAACTAAGGTTCTGCTAATATATTTCACCCTGAATAATCCTATTTTCGATTTCGAAATTGCAATATATATTCATTAGTATTAGTTCATATTTAATTGACTGCGATGGCTCTGTTTAATTTTTAAATTAAAATATGTTAATTTTTTTTGACATTTGTGAAACAGTGATCCCAAAAAAAAAACCCGGTTGACTTAGTTGTGTGCTTGTTCTCAGATCAGGGCGTGTTTAGAAGCCTCGTAGCCTTATCTTTTAACTTGGAGAGTGTTCAGAAGGGTTTATTTCGATAAGTATGGTCTTTCCTAATTCTTCAAATTGATGTACATAAGTGATCACTGATATGGATTCAAAGTGAAAAATTTATAAATGAATAAATGAATAAATTAAGATTAAGATATTGCTATATCCTATTCTTAATTTTCGCTGCAAACTGTTACAGTTTCTTGATGTACGAATAATAACGGTTAGGAAAAGGCTTTGTTCAGATAGATGACACGTCAACTACGTAAGGGTAGATACTCGCCGTGTCTCGAAACGTCTATTGATAAAAAGGGAATGGGGGAGGGAAAAGTTCGTGCAATCCCTCTCCAAACACAACAAAATATAAATATTCTATAATACATTGAGCGGTTGGAAATTCTACGCCTGTGTTAGAGGCGGTGGAGATTAGTATCATCCAATGCAGGGTTGCCAATTAGCCTTTTTGCTCGCCTCCCAATTGATTTCAGAATCTCGCTCCACATTCACTGTAAAATTTAAAGTGAAAACTGTACTTTAAAGTACAGTTTACTTTAAGCTGTGAATGTCGGAATTGACACTCTCACTCACGTAGTATCAGAAACGACAAATCAACATAGTATTGAAATCTAATGCACAAGATACTCAATAAAAAACCGCGTATAATAATTCGCACTCACGAACTAAGTTTTATTTTACCTCCATTAGGTGACGGTGGTCTACTTCGATACAAATCGAAATGTACTGGTTGTCTTGCAAGCCGAATTGCAATATTAAGTGATCCAAATATTTAGGCCCTCATATCGAATTAATTGCTAGGACTCTATTTGTTTGCAAAAAATATTTAATTTTCCCACTTTTGTGAAACAGTGATCACAATAAAACATACCCGGATGAGTTTGTTGTGTAGTCTTTGAATTGGGAGAGTTTGGAACCTTCATAACCTCAACTTTTAAGTTGGTGCAAGAATGTCCAAAAGGGCTTATTACGATAAGTGTAATAACAAAATAGGACCCCTGGCCCTTCAAATTGACGTACACAAGTGACTGAAAAGGATTCAAAGTGGAAAAGATATAAATAAATGAGAACTGGCACTAGGCACACAACCTAAATACCTATATTATACGGCACCTGTCAATATTAGATCTACACTTAATATATGTTGTATTGTGTTCTTAGTATTTATTTTTTCTGTTTTAGTTTGTAATTATTGGAATATATATATATATATATATATATATATATATATATATATATATATATATATATATATATATAAGTGGTACTATGTTCGTGAGCGACAACTTGTTTAGATAACCCCAGAGAGGTTTTCGGACATTTATCCTGTATTTTTTCTAAAATGTATATTTTTTAAATTTTTAAATAAATGAAAAAAATATATATATATATCCTGGTATGCAGTACTGTACCCTTGCAAGAAATCCAAACTTGTAGCTGCCCTCTGCTTTCTTCTTTCGATCTGTACTTGATCTATACTAGGAAGCCAAAAATCGGCGGATATTTTTTGATAATTGTGTGTGATCTTCGTACCCATGGATACCGGGTTTGAGCAGATGTTGATGTTGCATTTTGTGTACAATAATAATTTGTCGAATATTAAATAATTAAATATAATGTTTTTTAAGCTTTATACGAGTACTACACATTTTTAATTAATGTATAAAATATGATTATAAAATATTATAATTAAAAAGTAGAGGTTAAGTTTTTTTGGTTTTACGATTTAAGCCGTATTGAAGTAGTAGGTAAAGTTATTATTTCATATAATGCAATGCTCGTTTACATTATATTTATTAGATATTCATTTTATTATTCCGTGTTTATAACTTTCGTGAAGTCAATATTCGGAGTTTTAAAATAATCAAATTAAAACACAGAACCTAGAACAGACATATTTTTTTTCGACGATAAGTGTAAAAAAAAAATTGTACAAACTGTATACTGCATTAATTTCGGCCAGTATTTTTTATATTATTTAGAATTTTTTTATACTATTATTAAATAGGCACCATAAAATTTCTTAATACTACAAAAAAAAATTAAGATATGTACGAAATATTTTATATTTCTTCATATGTTAATAATTAACTCAATGAATATACATTTTTTAAATATTATATAAAAAAAAATTCTTAAATTTTTGGTAAACTATATAACTAAGATATTATGTATTTTATAAAGTTTTAGTTGAGTTCTCTATGAGAGACTTTTTTGCATCCTTTGTGCAAGCATCAATCAAAAACGGTATATCCGAAAATTTCCAAATTTTTCTCACTGATAGACACCAATCTGGAAATGGTTTTAAAATATATATATATATATATATATATATATATATATATATATATATATATATATTTGATGTCGTTCAGGCATAATCACGGAAAACTAAAATCCCATAGACTTCAATGGCAAAAATTTTTCGCGCAAAAATTTTGTTAATATTAATCGGTCACGAGCCTCATAAGTAATAGTCTTGTTACAAAACCTGATACTTGTAATATCACGAGACTGTGTACTATCGTTGTTTACTTCAAATAAATTTATAGCTTTTAATTTAAAACCAGATAACACTTTTATAAGAAACATTTTTTTTCATTAATGTCTCAATAAACTGCCTACTTATATTATTAATTGCCGAATGAAGCGTTTTTATAAAAATTATTTTGAAATTTGAGTTACAGTTACTGTAAAAGAATAAGTTCAAAGACAATTGAATATTCCAAAAGACACCTCGTTAATAAAACCATTACACATTATAACGCAACTGAATTATTTGCGGTAACGAGCGCCACAAGTCACTTCGAATTGTGCCAATTCGCGCCTTGCATACGCACCCTGGCATGCATGTAGGTCCTCGTGTAATAATAGACTTTATTGTCTAAGTAATTTGGTTGACATTCATGCGTTGGAAAAGCTATTGTGAATTCCTAAGGCAATTTGGCAAACACGTTGACATGAAGTTACAAAGAGGCGTTTCGCGGCTAATTTATTGGGTTATGTGTCTTATTTTGTGTTCCAGTGGAATTCGGAGCGCTGTGAAGCTAATTCATAGTATTTGTTACTTCAACGGATGTAGCTTACATCATGAATGGTGTTAAAGAGCAAAATTTAAAAAACGATTTCTGTTATATAACATTTATTAAAATTAGAGATGTAATTTTATTTATTTTTATTTTATTTTATTTTTATAAGACATAACTAGAGGATTAAAATTAAAATATAAGATTACATAATTATGAATATAAATTTCAACCCCGATGACAGCTACGCACAGCATGCAATAATTATATAAAAATAATGTGCCTCAGGTTTACCACCTACTTAAATGACAGCAAGTGCTGTTAGACATCGTCGAGTGGCATTAAGACACATGAATATTTCACTATATTTTACTCGTAATAAGCACTTCTTCTTCGCTTGAATACAATACATTAACTGTCTAATAACTCCTGAAAATGATATTTTATACCCTCACTAACTCCCCTTCTCAAATAATTAACAATCTTAGTCAAATCATCAACACAAAATACAAAATACCGATTACTTTAAGGATTGAAGAATCTGAAATATTAATATAATAATAAAATGATAATAAATAATATTAAATAAAAAGTATACCTTACAGTGCACACTTAAACATTAAAAACATTAATCATCTAATATATCTGTACTATAAGTCTATTAATAATAAAAAAAAAATCGATTAAATAAGTAAGTAATAGGTATAATGTATCTTTTATTAAAGTATCAAATAAATAAATTAACTTGAACTTCTAGCAAATAAGGTCTATGATGATTCTTCATCAGACACATTAAGTATAGCTTATTATTACTTATTTTGCATGACGGGTTTCGTCTAATAGCCCTCATGTACATTTCTATATTCTGGTCGATTTCTAAAAGAATTCAGTTAAGTGATAAGGTCGCTTGGGCTATATGTCTTTTATTATTCAATCTTATATTTTCTATAACAAGTATGAAATAAATTATTTAAATAGATATATGTATTAATAAAATTATAATTTGTTATATAAACTGCCTTGGTGCCATTGATAATAGACCAATGAGGAGATATATAGAGCCCCTCGTTTGTACAAGAGGACCGCAATCTGTAAACATGTTGTTTAAATGATATAATGTAAACCATTACACACTCAACATATTTGAACAAGAGGTTCAACATGTCAAGTTGTACGTAACCAGAAGTGGTATCTGAAATTGATGTCGAGGATCGAGCATTTATCAATACCAGGCATTATATAACAAGGGGCGCAACCGGCCCCTCAATTTCGACTCGCTGCGCTTGCGAAATCTCGGGTGCCGTTTACATATTGAGCGAAGTGAACAGTGAAAGAAGAAATCATTTCAATCATATAATGAATCAATTCAATCAGATAATTCTAAATCGGCTGGTTCTTACCTAAAGATGGGTGTTCTACAAGGATCTATTCTTGGCCCCTTTTTATTTTTACTTTATATTAATGATTTGCCCTTTTTCGTAAAGGCTTATGTGACATTGTGCTTTTTGTTGACGATACCTCGCTTATTTTTAAAGTCGGGCGTAATAGAACTAATTATGACGAAGTAAACAGCGCTCTGTCACGTGTTCTTCATTGGTTCGAAATAAATAATTTGGTTTTAAATACAAGGAAAACCAAATGCATGGATTTTACACTTCCCAATGTAAAAAGTCAGAATTGTAGCCTGCTCCTTAACAATGAAGTTTTGGAAATGACTGACTCAACGGTTTTCCTAGGTATAACTTTAGATAAAAAGCTCCAGTGGAACCCCCATCTCTCAATACTCGCAGGCAAACTCAGCTCCGCCGTCTATGCAATTAAAAAAATAAGACAATTAACAGATGTCAATACAGCTTGACTTGTTTATTTTAGTTACTTTCATTGCATTTTGTCTTACGGTATTTTGTTATGGGACAGTGCTGCCGAAGTTAATTCTCTATTTATTTTACAAAAAAGAGCTGTGCGGGCTATTTATAACTTAAAAGCTAGAGATTCCCTGAGAGATGTCTTTAAAGAAATTGGTATTCTTACGGTCGTTTCTCAATACATATTTAATAACATTTTATTTGTACGTCACAATTTGGATACATATGTAAAAAACAGTGACAGACACGCTATAAATACTAGAAATAAAAATAAACTTTCAACGCAGATATTTCGTCTGCAAAAAGTTAAAAAATCCTTCATGGGCATGAGTGTTTGCATATATAATAAGCTTCCACAAGATATCTTAGATCTTCCTTTACTTGATTTTAAATCTAAAATTAAAAGTATACTGTTAAATAAAGCTTATTATAGCATACAAGAGTTCTTAGTTGATAGTATTTCGATCAAGTAAAAGATTAGTTTGTGGAGCTTTGGTTGTTGACTAATTTGCAGGATATTCTAATCTGTATATCAAACATTGTTCACATATTTTAAAAAGAGCAACTGTTGAGTTTCTGGCCAGCTCTTCTCAACAGAACAGCATTCCGAGCTGGTGGTAGCTTAAGGACGGACTGACTACACTGACATTTTTATAATGTAATAATTGACGATTCAAAAGTGCGTGTAATGCCTATTTGAATAAAGATATTTTGAATTTGAATTTGAATTTATTGAAGCGCTCTTTAAAATTAATCTAGATGCGGTCATCGAGATATATTTATTTTGAATAGGTTTCCAGTCGTGTTATTTTCTCTCGAAATATTTTTAACGTTGCGGCCTATAGGGATTTTCTATACAACCATTATTCCTCAACCCACAGATTTTTTTATGTTTTTTTTTTTTGGTACGTGTGGACATGCTTAACATGTTTGCAAAATTTCTTCTTGATTGGATGAGTCGTTTGGATGTCAATCCGGGACATTCAATCAGAAAAGTCTCACATAGAGCGCTCCGCTCACTCCGCTCGCTTCACTCGAAAATAAACTTTAGATTCTAATACCAATACTCAAATTTTCACACGCTTAAATAATAGTCACTATATTCTACCCAAGCAAGTTAAGACGAAAACACCGCATGGAGGAAAAATATAAGTACACTTTTTTAAACAGCCTATGTTTACTCCAATGGTTGATATAAGACAAATAACTGCTTTAATTTTGTTACGTAATGCAAAATAAAAAAAAAGTTACAAAATCTATATTTAGTACACCTACCAAATCAAAGTTATATTACTTAGTATTGTTCCATTAAATTGTTAAACAGTTGAGGAAGTGTCGGCTATAAATATTATGTAAACATACAAATAAATAAAAAAGCTGTATTAAGCATTGCAAGCATGCCTTGAATGATTATTACTCAATGAAGGATAATTAAACAGACAAACTATAAAGTTTTTTCGATAGAAAGTATTCAAATGGCCATTCACGACATGGTGAAGTTTGTAATGAATGAGGGCGGCCAAGGAACGGTCCCTGGGGCGCTCAGTGGTGGCTCAAATGGCCTATGTCCAGCTATGGATGATTCTCGACTGTATGATGGTGATGGTGAAAATTTAAGTTTGAGTTGGAGTTTGAGATTGAGTTAGAATTAGAGTTAGAGTTAGAGTTAGAGTTCGAGTTCAAAAGACGAAATATAAATACTTAAGAGAAGTTATTTTTAAGTTACGTTATTAAAATATTTATATAAAGCATTTTTATTCTATATTAAATATTTTGTGCTGCGTAGTCAAAATGTTTTTGTTTTGTAATTGTAATGTAACATTATAATTTTATATCATAATGTTTATACATTAACGCCAAAAGACGCCAACATTTTACGCAACATTTTCTTTTCTCTAAACTAAACTGAACTTTTCATGTAACGTAACATACTTTGCTACCACGAGCTATAATTTCCACGAAGACTGAAGCCTGAAGTTTCGAAGTTGAACAATAAAAGTCCAACGTACGTTGTTACGCACCGTGAAGTCACGTCGACGGTTAATGCAGCGCAATAAAAACATTGTAAACGACGAATATTAAGTAAAAGACTTCTTTCTTATTTACAAGAGATGAGAATTATGGTAAAGTAGCAAGGAATATTTTTAATTGTTTGAAATTAGATAATGTGAAAGGTTTTGCTTTTAATATTATAATAGTGTAAAACGCCCTATATAAATTCACATTCAATTTTACAAATGTGAGCTAAATATGAGACTACTTTGTTTAAACTCGTCTACTGTTGAATATTCTTGTGTAGTCTTAAAATTTGATTTTGGGTAACCCGAGACAAAATAGGAGAAATAGTTTATCTATAATCACATGACATGGTTTTAATTTAGACAGGATGCACTGACTGCACTGCAACTAAGCATATTCACATTGGGTGCGATCACTTCAAAGACATTTTTTAAATATTTATTGTTTAATATGCAACATATATAACCTTATATTTACAAGTTTCCTTTTTAAATAACCTATATTTTAGCTTGTTAGTGAGGGGCAAATCTTGAGACTGATTCAAACCAATTCACTTCAATTGATTGAAATGCGGAATTCACCTCTATTTCCGATTACACTGAAGTAATTACTTTATTTATATGCATTTGTTTAGATGTCGTAACATCGGTATATAATAAAATATATATATTATAAACATTTTATATAAAATTTAAAGAATGTTGAACAAACCGTGAAATATTTCATCTTATTTTTCTTTCTTTTTACTTAGGTATACAGTATATATAATGTCATTTCTTCTAGTATTTCAAACAATATTGTTATCCTAAAGAAATAAACTATTAAAACGTAATAATTTAAGTGATTCTATAAAATAATATTTTTTTACTCTTATACAGTAACTTAAAACATAGAAGTCTCATTAGTGACCAAAGTAAGAAGATAACAATACAGAATCATAATATGAAATTTCAGGTTCAAATTTGTCTAATAGCACCTCGCTGGCACTTTCTGGTATGTAAAAAGATCTTCCATTAAATATTAGAATTTATAATTTTTGCATCTCTGTTGATATTTGTATGTCACTCGTAGTGAATTTCGAAGGCTAAATGGTCAATATTGATAAAGAAGCGGTTAAAAAGATTACAGTTTATTTTGTCATTGCCTACTGTCAATCCTTGGAAGGATTAAGAACAGTATTGGAATGTGATTTCTGAAAAATGCAGTAATTGCAGTTGATGTTTGTGTTTCTAGTGGTATTATAAAATGTCATAATAAAACATGTGTTTTACAAACTGTACTAAAAGAAGTATTCTATTGTGTGTAAATTAATGATTATAAAAATTCTATAGTGAATAAAATAAAACGAGAAATAAATATTGTAATTTCTTTTCTCCGACGGTATAATTTATTTGACAAATTAATAAACTACAGTATTTGTCGTTTGTATTCTGCTTTAGAAAGCCAAGGCTTTTTGTACGAGAAATGACTCCGACTTAAATTCGTCCTTGAACATGTTTTATTAAATTTGTCCTAACATTGTTGTTTTATTTATACGCTGGTTATTATGGTATTTTATAACTCGTGGTTTCCCGCTACTTCGTCTAAACTAATATACAATTGGAATATATATAAGAAAAAAAAAGAAATATACAATGGTTTCTATACCTTTCAAACTTTTGCCTAAACACTATTCTCGTAAGCAACAAGACAATAATTTTTACTTTTTACTGTATTTAGTTCGCATTATCTTCTGGCCAACTGTGATACAACTGTTTTGATACGAGTCTATTCACGATCATAATTTAAAAGATAAATAATAATTATTATTGACTTTCTATATTTTCCCGACGTTCTTTTAATAGTTGAATATAAATACTTTATTACACCTGTGAAATCACGTACAATGAAAATATATTGCAATAAGTCTTCTATCCATCGGTCGCTCGTGATGAGGGAGAAAATATTAAAGCGTGTTATAATTTTTGTAATGATTGTTTTAACAGTTTATAATTCACAAGTAAAATAAAAATATTGATTACACCTCTTTTTTGAAAAACGATTTGAATTATATCCATATATTTGATTTATATCCAGTAAATTTTCTTTGTCATTAATATGAATTAACAATATTTAAAAATACCAATTTTATATTTCATTTTTTACGTACATATATTGTAGTTTTAGTATAGAATATCCTAGATAATATTATGGCTGATAAAATATAAATAGACATGTAAATTTTATCTGTGACCCGAACACTCGTTTGCCCTCCTTGTACGTAAAAAAACAATTCCTGTTTAAGAAAAAAATATATTAATTTGATACTATACTTATCGAAAACAGAACTAAAACAACAACATAGAATAAACTCACTCTTTCACATACAATTTGTAAACAACTAGAACTATCGTAATCAATTCAAATTGAAAGTCTAATAATCCAAGTAATTATTAAGAGGTATTCAATTCACAGTATATGTTATTTATTTACCATAGTCGTTAAATGGTAATCAGGCTCAAATTAGTATCATTCCGTTTTTATGCTTGAAAAGTGATGAACACACAGTATTTAATTGCTACTATAGTTTCTGGGACTATAGGATGATGATCTAAATTCAGTATCTTATATATTAATGCAGGAAGCGATTTCGTTGGCACACTGTAGCTCGAGAACCACTAAAGGGAAAAATATCTTTGATGGCTCAATTCAAAGGTCTCATTATGCTACACTGCTGAAAAATAGTGACAACTCTCAAATCTCATTAGCCTAATTGCAGTAATTAGTGAAAAAATTAATTTTTCCCATAGACTTTGCATGGGGAAATTTTGCGCGCGCTTTCAAATTTTTTGTATTATCTATTAGCATACTAGTCTTATTTGATGAGGAGTAGGAGTAGTAATGTAATTGTGCTCATGTACTGGGTCATCGACACATTAAATTTATGAAGACTTTTTCAATTTATAGTTTCAATATTAGTTTTCAAGCGTAGCTCTCCAGAATTTGACTTTACGCTGAAGCGTCAGTCGGTTTTCGTACATGGGATCTGTTATCGACCTACATAATCAACCAAGGAAACTATTTTTGGATGTGAGCCGACACAGTATCTAGCAGTATATTAAATAAGAACATACATAAGATCCGAGCTCTGGTGAACCCTTACTATGATCTTGAAGGGTTTAGTATCGCTAATAGCGATCCTAATCACAATCAAGCAGAATCATGGGCATGTTTCTAATAATCTTAATATAGGCTACAGGTATGCCCTTGGATCGCATTGTTAAAAAACTAAACTAAAGGTAGACTGACGAGGCACCTATTCAGAGCTCTTATTTTTTCCCTGTTCTGACCACATAAGTGTACGATCCTTGCTGAAATCCATATTCAAACTCAGAAAGAGTACGCTGTCGACAGAACCTCAAATTGATGAGTTTCATAGTATGACTTGTAATTTAAATGGCTTTATAATTACCAAAATCTTAAACACTGCCTCGTCCCTTGTAAATAAAAGGTAAAGGTAAAAACTATGCAGTTGCGTAGTGAGCTTAACTCACGCCTGGGGCAAAATACCTTTTGTAGCGCCCTCCCATTCGAAAACTATTTAACCTTATTTGTAAAACACACGCAAATTAGTAAATATATAAAGTTAAACAAATGAGGTCATACGCAAAGCTAGTTTTAAAATTTAAATCAAATAATATTGTTGTTAAAATTAGACTAGATTTTGAAATTATCATCAGATCATCTAAAAATAATTCAAGAGATTCTGAGGTTGGCACATTTAAAGAATCTCTCAAATACACTTACACTTACAGACACACACATTCACACACAAACACTTTAATCCCCCTGTAATACATACAGTAACGTACCTGCTGAGCTTCAGTAATAATAACACTAATGTTGAAATGTTTTTATGCATGCCACCAGTGTTTATTATTTATGTTACAATTTCTTGTACTGATAAATAGATTTAAATATATTACTTATCTTAAAAATGTTTGTATTTTAACTAAATGTAACTAAATTCATTATGAAATTTAATATTACTATTATATTCAGATAATTTTACTATTATATTCTTGTTTTTGTTTTTTTTTAGGTATATTATATATATTCAATGTTATCATATTATTTTCTTTATTTTACACCATCCAAAACATACAATAATAATTAAAAAAGAAATACTAAAAGATAAATGTATAAATAGTGGGTTTTATCGCTTTAAAGCGTTTTTTTGAGAATGGAGTCTCTTAGTAGAATGAAGGAGGGTGGTATATATATTTAAAAATTAATTATAGAAATTTACTATTCTCTAACGAGAGAAGAATAACGACTCCATACGAAATAAAAAGGACAACGCGTTTTTATGATTATACTACTAGCACAGCTGTGGACGCTCATATGAAACATCAAAAATTTTATTTTTGTTTTTTTATAAATTATAAAATATACTAATTTTCATACACATTTTCAGCCTCTCACTATGCATACATAGGCGTGATTACCTTTAGTAGTTTAGTAGGCGGTTTTAATCAGAGTTTAAGCGTTGATTTAAGTTCTTCAGTCATGGCCCTGGGAGATGTTTAATTTTATGGGTATAATAGGGGCGGGTTTATCAAATAACAGCAATGAGTTACAAATCAATAATTTTTCATCTATAGTATTGGCTTTCAAAAGTACAGACTAGTCAATTTTCAGGGCGTCTTCAATTAGTCTGGCTAAATCCATTCCACTTAAATTACGTTGTTGAAGTATTCTTGGTTTAGTTTCAGGAGGACAGCCACTATTATGCTGCTAAGTTAGAAACTGTAGTTTAGATTTTTGAAAGACACCTAATACATGTTACCGCCTTACGGATAAAGACTTTCTGTATAATGCTAATTTCCACGAACTTAGTAGGGATACGATAGCGTAATTGATAGAACGACGTAAAAGTTTCCCACAGGTCGCGACAAACATCCTGCTCGAATCAATATATTTTTCATTCCAAATTTATTTTTAAAAATATACGTATTTAATACAATATTCGTACATTTAAATTGATTCTAATAAAATTTTATCTGGATCATGAAAACTAACTTTCAAAATACAGGTTTTTTTCCTAAGGTGAGGTGAATAAACTTAAAATGTACTTTGTGCAAACTTACACCTGACACTTTCTTGGTGTCAGGCTAAATTTTTGTCTCAACTTTGGTTCCTATATTGAGTCTAAAGTTCAATTGACTGCTAAAAAGCTTAGTATTCTCGGGAAGGTAAGTTTAGAATTCTCTACCGGAGCCAGTGATACCAGATTATTACAATCTGGGGGTTCTTTATGACTAGAGTACCTTCTAGGTAAACATGTCACATCTTAGACTACAGTAATGCTTAACATCAGGCGTGCTGTGGTAAAACGCGTACTTGTTTCGAAAATAAAAAAGTGCCTTCTCTTAAAATAATTGATTATCAATATTATTATTAATTAATTAGAATACGCTCCTTTTTATTATTAACACTTATGATTATTTAAAATTTAAATTCAGCAAATATATAGTCAACTGTTCAAAATCTTAGGTTAACAACGAAAATATACTTTTAATGAATTATGTCTTTAAAAAAAATTCTTATTAATATTTATTACAATATCAGCTTATACAGAATAAATGTTAAAGTCTATTCAATAGTTGGACAGTATCGGCAATTTATGCATGCTCCACAATAAATTCGATGAATTATGGTTTTGCTGACTCATGTGTAGGGAGCTTATATCGTTATATTTGAATAGCACTGATTCGAATGTGCTCATTCAAGATCTTATAGTTAGTAAATTATTAAATTTCTATCGTATTTAAATAAAAGTAAACTTTAAATGATTTTTCTTGATGAATATTGTAATAAAAGTTTATATTTTTATTGAAATCATTAAGAAATGGGAAGTATGGTTAACAGAACAAAAAATTAGGTCAAAAGTAAGTAATTGAAGACCTTAAAAAAATATTTATAACTAAATCAAGTATACATGATAATTTGATAGTTGTAAAGTCGGAGTATATATCTAAGTTTTCTTAAGAAGTGGCTGTGTGTGACATCACTGACACCGCAGCGAGATAACTTGCTACCGTGGTTAGTGAAGTTCCAGCCAGTTGTCTCTAAGTAATTATGTTTAATGTCATCCGTATAATATACAAAAGTTAATTGGTGTTTGTCTAAAGATGTGGATTGATATTTTCCTGCAAGTCAAGAAAACAATTGTAAATACTATAATTTGTAAAATAACTAACTTCTTTAATATTATTCTCCAAAAGCGTAAAATTCTATGATAAATAAGAATTATAAATGAACTACATTCTCATAATTATAGCATTATAATATTTATTCATAACAAATACTTAATTATTTTTAAACTTAAATTTATTTATAGCTAACTATATTCTGTGATATAATTAGAAACTTTAAAGTAAAATCAAAAACAAGTACACAGAAGCCACTAACCGCAACCATTGCACCCATGCTCCAGAAATTTATGAACATGTAGTTTGGACAGACTCTGATATTGTTCTCAAAGTTGCAACAAAATTTTGTACGTTTTATCAAGTTCAAAATGCAAGAGTTTTTAATTAAGAGTAATATAAATACATCACTGTTATTAAATAATGGATAAGTATTGAGAGTCAGACGTACGGGTACTTACCTAAATATATTACACAAATCAGCAGACGTTTCAAGTTAGTCCTGATGGCCGTCTAGGGCGAATGGAGCTTACTTTTATGATTACGACGAGTACGAGCAGTGAGTAATACTGTTAGTGCACTTATGTACCTGCTGATTGATTTTAACATGAACAAGCGCAATTGTATCAGAATATTCTAAAAAGAGAAGATATCCTGGAACTAAAATATAAGTTTTTGTCTATATTAGTAAAAAAAATCTAAAAATTTTTATAGAAAGAATAACACGCCATTGTTATTTGAATTTAAGTTTATATTATTATAAATTTAAATTTATCTTGTAATTTTTTTTTTTTTTTTTTTTTTTTTTCACTCATTAGTTTATCTTTAAACATTAATTAATAATATTATTTTATAATAAATTCCTAGGCCCCTCTGACAACAGTCAAGGGAAGACATGCACAGAATCAAACACTTGATATTTATTTAAAAAAAAAATACTTTGAAGTACTGATTAAATATTAGAATAGCGTGTTTTATTGACGTTAACAATGCTTATAATAATGTAGATATATTTTTTTAGTAAAAACTTTGGAACGGATTGATAGTAGTACTAAAATTTGTAGATTTGTAGCCGTCCTACATTATTGTATCTATGTTTATTATAAATATTATAAATATATATTTAATTTTTATATTATTAAAATAACTAATTATGCATTGGAACGAGCCTTTAGCCTCATCGCGGGGAGCGGCGAAACAGGTTTTCGCGGCGCCCGCGCACCGCACCGCTTCCCCTTAATATAGACCTGCCCGAGCCGGCAGTCGAGTTATAGGAGCTAAACGTGATACCCGTGCCGTTCGATCAGTCATCCTCACCTACGTCTATGTGTATTGTGAACTATCGTGTGAACTTTTCTTATATAATCATTGCTATCTTTATTTATCTTCATCTGTTAATTTACTCGTTCTGCTCTAGACATTTCCTGTGTTGTGTTCAATAAACTATCAGTGATTTATATCTGTAAACGCTTGTTCATTTACTTCCTATCTCTGCTGCTTTCCGCATTTTCGCATCTGCACTGCTTTAGTATATACCCCTATATACTACCACCACGCACAACATGGGAGGTCGGCCCATAGATTTATTTGGAATTTTTTAAATGAAAGAAAATTGAAAATTATAGGTGATGATTATTGCATTTGTAAATGTACTAACAAAGGTCTAGCACAAGGTGATCCGTTGTCGCCATTATTATTTAATATAGTTACCGCAAATATTACTAAATCTATAAGTTCTGTTAGTGTGCTGCAGTATGCGTATAATTTTGTACTTTTTATTACATCTAAAAGTGTTTCCTAGGCCACTGTAAAATTACAAAATTCCCTTGATTTATTATATACCTTGTTAAGTGAAATTGGTCTTTGCCTGTAAAAGTAAATTATGTATATTCAGGACTGAACGCAGAGTTGAAAATACCTCCTTAAATGTTGACAACGTTTTCTTAGAGGTTGCAGATATTTCTAAATATTTGGGCGTATGGTTAAACAAGTCACTTCGATGGGCCAAACATATAAATGAAATAACAGGAAGTTTGTTAGATATTTATATGTATTCAAAATTTTATTAGGACCCGGGTGGGGAGTTCCTCCTAAACACCTAAGAAAACTGTATATTTCATCTTTACATAGCAGATATGTTATGCGAGTATTCTATGTGATAATAGTGCTAAAATACATCTTTCAAAATTAGATAAAATTCAAATATGTGCATGAGAATAATCGGTGGCTTTATCAAAAGTGTGGCAATGCATGTCATGGAATGCTAACTACATGTACAACCTTTAAAAATTGGTAGGCGTTATTTAGCAGGCCATTTTTTTTTAAACTTAGGTCTTTTAGCGGTAACGATACCTATAAAACCATATCCAAACTTTATTCTTATTATTAACTTTGTTACTGGAATAACAAGAAAAAACCCTTACTAGTTTTAATGTTTTCTAAGATTTACACGAGTACTACACATTTCAATAAAACTATTTTACGGATATAACTCGCGTTTATTATTATGTTTTAAAATTTAACCCGACGTTTCGAATGCTTTGCAGCAAACGTGTTAGCGGTAAGACGAGATGATGGTGTCTGTCAGTCAGTCAGTCAGTTTATTTGTCACCTACCTCCAACGGTTCCTGAGTTTACGGGCATAGAGTTCAGGATGCACACAAAACGCACTAACTGTGTCTATGGGCTGGGCAGTCGGTTCACGGGCATGGGATTTAATATTTTTCATGATAGGATCCCAGGTGTTCGATAGATTCGAACCATCTTAAGATATTTTTTAATTTCAATAGCCTCGCGAATCATTCTTGGTATATATCTGTGTTCACAACCGAGGACCTTTGGTCTATCAAAGCGGAGAAAGTGGTTGGGCTTGGCTTACTAGTTTAATATACCTATATATCATGTTCAGCCAATGTTTACTATTAATGTTCCTCAAATGTTTTCTTTAAACACATAGATCAGCAGCGTGGATTTGTCTTGTAACTTTAAATGTGATATTACGATATTCAGATATTAAACAAGCTTAGAGATAAATAATTTAAGAAATATTTGTAATAAGTTTATTTCAGATAATTATTCCAGCCGCTATCAATTTTATAGAGACGGCGATAAAGACGGTAAAAATATTGGTGCGGCATTTTTCGATCCACAATTACAAATTAGAATGAAATTCAAATTTCAGTATGAAGTTTCGATAATGAACACTGAAATAAGTGCAATTTATGAGGCATTATTGTATATTAATTCCATTGACATCAAAAACATTTTAGTATTTATTGATTGTAAGAGTTCACTTCAACACATAACTCGATTTACTTTAGGCGTGAATGGTGTTCTAATAGCCTACGATGTAATTAAATCTTTATTAAAACTTACTTGCGAAATGAAAATAATTTTACAGTGGATACCTTCTCATGTTGGCATAACGGACAATGAGAGAGTCGAATTATTACCAAAAGAAGCTTTGTGTGATGGAACTCCATCAGAATAGTACGGCAAATCACAACAAATAAATATTTGAACCTCGAATATTTACTGTGTGAAGGCGTTGTAAAAGTTTTAAAAACATTATTTCTTCTTAAGAAACTGTTGAGCCACAAAATATCTTTTAGAAAATTACATACATCGAACTTTACAAAACAGACACTTTGAAGAATAGGGATATAAAAAATTTATATATTTGTTCTGCGAAGATTATTGGAGTATTTCTCGACTTATTTAAAGCCTTCAAAAGTATCTCTGTCACACTATTATTGCTTCAAAAAGGGAACTTATTGGTATTAGAGGTCTAGTTCTCGATATGTCTAGCTCTTATCTCTCAAACTGAACTCATTGCACTCGTATAGGCGATTACACGAGCTCACTTTCTTCTCTCTCGTACGGCTTACCGCAGGGTAGCTTCCTTGGGCCCGCTCTCTTTGTGGTGTACATAAATAGCCTGTATAAGAAATCGCTATTCAACTGTAACATTATCACTTATGCCGACGATACAGGACTGATAGTACACGGGAAGGACTGGAGGGACGCTCAACAGTATTCAGAAAACCCTACTTAGGAAACACAAAAACAAGTAAAGCCTATAACTAAACTTAACCAATCAAAAATTTTCCCTCTGAAAACCAACAGAACTGTACTCGCTCGTCGCCAATATTATATTATTAGTAACTGACTATACAATATTGCTCATAAATCAAATAATATTTATCCTTTAACCTATAATAAATGCAAGTTTGTAATTTACAAATGGCTAAAATCTTTAAGCTACACAGATACAGAAATATTAATATCATAGTCACACACAGTCACAGTCACACACAGTCACAGTCACAGTGTCAGCGTGTGTGTATATACACACACGCTGACACTCGCACAGCTTGTACATTTAAGACTCCATTTTTTTTAATTTTGTTATTTAAATTTGTTTAATAATTCTTGTTTCTTAAATAAATTAATCTTAATTCGTTTAGTGGTGAAATAATATATAATTTTGTTTTGGTAATTTGCATACCATCCTGGGTGGAAGTCGCTGTCGTCGACGGTTCTTATTTTTGTTTATATTAATTATATGGTTATAAATGTAATAAAAATATTTGTATGAATATTAGTATTGAATAAAAATTTATATTATAAAAAAAAAGCTAAGAGAAAAACCAAAAGCTCGTTTGAAAAAAAAAATCTGTTTTATACCAGAAAAAGTAAGCGTTTAACTACAGTCCGCCCGATGTTAAGCATGACTGTTGTCTAAGGTGTGGCACACTTACCTAGATATTACCTGTTTATTTTAAATTTGAAGACCCCTACATTGAATTATCAGGAAACACCGACTCCGGCAGAGAGCTCCAAACTTTCGCTATCTTCTCTAGGAAAGTCTTTTTATGTAAAAGGATCTAAATGACCATGCGGGTCACTGATAAAATGTTATCACCGCCGCTCACGAACTCTCGCAACATCCGAAGACTAACAAAAGCGTTACCGGCTTTGGAGGCAGGAGTATACGCCTCTTTTGTAGGTACGCATGTCGTATCGATCTAGAAACACCGCCGATGAAAGTTCATTCCACATCTTTGCGGTACGTGGAAAAAACCGCACAGTGAAAGATCGCCACGCCTCAAGATAGTAGGGATGATAGTGAAGATGGTGATGTGCTGTGCGGTGATAAAATTTGGCAGCAGACATTAAATCAAATAGCTCTTCGAAACACTCCCCGTTCGATCTCATACAAGTAAGCTTTATTCTCGTTCTTTTATAGTTCAAGCAGTAAGACTGTGAAATGCATTATCTTACAACATACGTAATTCGAAGTTCCTTTAAATTTAAAAAAAACGATTTAAAAAGTACCTGTCTATGTAGATAAATATGAAATAAACAGTTCCTTTCTAGTAATTACGCTTGATATTTTTTATCGTATATATTCCATGTCTTTTGTATACAAAATAATTTTATGAATTTTATATAAGTGATGGAAATGAGGAAAAACTGTATGAAACAGCTACAAAATAAAATCAGTACACAGCGTCGACATTAGGTGTCTGAATGTCACTCGCAGTCTCACCCGTGACACACAAGGGCACTCAAAGCACTAGGTTATTTTAAAATCTTCTGCACCTTACTTTACGGATTCTTGTTATTTTGATATAAGGTTATTAAAATAGTATGGCACGTATTAAAAAAAAATACCAATAGTATATAATTTCTTTATATACAAATCAACATAAGTAATGTAATTGAAAAGATTGTTTTATAATGAAAAAGTAGCAGTAGATAACTGTAATTTTGAATCGCTAGTAAATTAATGTATTTTCAAAACACTGAATTGATGTAATTATAAAAATATATATTACATTATTATTTAAATAGTATCATTTAAATATTTATCGAACTTTCAGATACAATGAAATCACACAAAAGCGATCTCCTTTCAGTCTAAACTTTCCATTTTAATGAGTTCTGAGATAGAAGCTAGAATAAAAAGTCTCAAACTCCGTTTTTATTACACTTTGCCAGACGAGTAATACCTCAAACTCCAATAAGAGACTGTCTTTTTAAACTATCCAGTCTCACGTTTCGGGATGCGAAAACAAAAATCTATCTGAAATTAGTTTCTCTTAGACCCTGATTCTTTTTTAAGAAAAGCGGATTCTTTCCTATGGTAAACTGAAAAATTCACAATGTCCCAATACAGCGAAGTGGGTAACACTTTATTTGAACACAAATTCCTCGGCTTGCTGAATTCTTGGCTGTATTTTTGATATTTATGGCGGTTCGATTTTGTTACTTTCAATAATGTAGTCTGAAAAATGTACTGCAAATACTTAACAAACGTTTATATTATAAATCGTTTGTTATATTATTAAATATAAAAATAATTTACTTTCTATTTGTTTATAATTTAGTACTTTGCCAATAAAATTTAATTATTCGGCGATAAATTCATATTCGTAATTAATTTCACAGCTTCAAATTAATCATAAATAATATTATATATTTAGTTACAAGTTATTAACAGTTTTGAGATATTTGAAACGTTGGTAATACAATTTACGTATTTATGTTTCATTTAATAACTAATTAAAATGATCTTTACTAAAACCGGCCAACATAAATGTTAGTGTACGATTATGGATTATTTCTCAATTAAACTATATTATTTATCTCATATAGAACTTTTTATTATAACTATGATAGATACAGCAAGAACAACGCAGTTACAATGACATTCATACAAAGTGTTGCCACCTAGTTAAATTTTCAGGAACAATCAAAAACTACATATTGTATTACTCAACAATTATCTTTTCAAACTCGACAATCGTTTTATATTGTATTCAAAACATGAAAAAGTTTACCCGAATTGGGAATCTGATTCAAGCAACAAAATCACAAATCTATTCATTTCGCCCGAAACGCTGCCTCTTTGTTTCTTAAATATATTACGAACATTTGTTTACTATATTACCAAGTGAGCGATGCTTGTGACAGTTTTTTCGGGTATTATTATTTGTGGTAAACAATAGTGGATTAATAAAAGTTCGGTAAGTGATTAGTAGGATAAACGCTCTGATGTCAGTGGATTAATAATGGCGGCACGTGAACAATGTCGTTTTTGTAAATATGAATAGGTCAAAGATCACTTTTGCGAGAGAGGAAGCGGTTTGCCCTGTGTGGTTAAGGACTTGGTGTTATATATGTTGAAGGTAATAGAGGTAGTATCTTATGAAGGTAATTAAGCTTAAAGAGGTTGTATAGGTTAAAGGTGACATCGTATTTCTTTGAAGTAAGGAATTGAAGTGTTACAGTCTCGAGGATGTTATTTTGCCACACTTATCCTGTACCAGCGAATATAAATGATGTCGGCTTTGTCACTGAGCCATCAACGGTTCCGTCATCACAAGCGGGATAGTCTCGAGCTCTTTGCCTAGACTGTTTGCATTTCAAGATTGTATTTGATTAAATCTACCCACCCGCTTAATTTTTATTATGTTTGTTATGGTCTTTTGGATAGAAGGTAGGAATGTATCCTGAAAAATATCCTGTATACTTGAAAAGTACGTATCATCCCTATTGCACACATAAAGAATAGAAATAACCCAAAAAAATGTGGTAAGATAAACTATGAAACGCGAATTTTTTTCTAAAATAATATCTTCCAGACAAAACTGCGAATCAAGGATTAATTTTTTGAAAAAATTTGAAGGTGCAAAAACTGAAACATATTTTTTAATATCATACGTTTATTAAATATTATAATATATACAGATGTCAACGATTTACAGGTAAGCTAGTTACCGTACAATCTTGAGTGCCTTGAAAAGTTATGTACATTTGTCTTTACATGATCTTAGGTTTTGTCGTTATATATTAGAGTATGTATGAGTATGTAAGGGTATGACAAAATTATTATTTTTTTAATGAAAGCTTTCATCATTTATATTCAGACTCATTACTCTTATATATATTTCCTAATTTTTCTTAAAAACAAAAGAAACTATTGTATCAATTTATTTTAAATTTAAATCAGTTTTTTATTATTGACATTAGTCAAAGATTACTTTAAAAAAAAAACTGATTTTAAGCTCATAACTCCTTAAAAAGTTTCCAATTACTCAGTTGAGTACAATCTTGATTGAATTAATCCGACTTCAGTGATGGTCTGGTGGACTGTTAGCTACCAAGTGGTGAATGAGCCTTCTTTTTATTAGAATTTTTATTTGATTTTTTCAAAACATTGGAACAAATGTATCAAGGTACGATTCTTGGGAAGGTGGCTAAACCTCCTAACATCATCATGTACCTTAAGCAAGGCTGATCCTTCGAGTAAGACACAGTATCAGCTCACAAAGCCCGATCTCAATTCCTTAGATTATAATTCATGGTCAGTTTATTAGAGAGCATGGCATGCTCTAGGCTTTAAGATATTTTAGAATCCCAAAAAAGGTAAGAATAAAAGTAAAGATAACAGTTAGATATTGTGTGTTTTTGTTGATAATATTTAAAGGACTGTATTCAAGTCAAAGGAAATCATTATGAAGGAGCTTCATATATTTAACTATATTATTATGTAGAAACTAACGTTTTTTTAGCATATTAAGTTTCATTAACATCATTTAAAAGCTAGGAAAATTATGAAGCTGAGAAAAATAAAATAAAAAATTTTAACGGTAAAAATTGTTATAGAGCAATTCTGTCCAAAATTACAAAATAATTGGTTCTTAGCAAGGTATCACTTTAGGCAGTGAAAACGATTTTAAAATAGGAAATTGGTTAGGTGTAACTGGTGAAAACGTAATAATTTTGTCAATAAAACTATTTTACGGATCCGTAAAATATTTTTATTGAAATGTAAATAGTGTATTCGTATAAATCTTTAAAAACATTATGTAATAATCTACCTACTACTACATACTGTAAAATAATATCAGTTATTTTTATTGAAAATACTTATTGTAAAGGTGTAGCGATTAGAGCGCGCAATGGAACTAAACCGCTTTTAAATGTTGGTTGGTTGGAGATAACCGATATAGTTTTTTAAATAATGTTTTTCAAAATGCAACATGTTTCCTTTTATAAAATTGAATATAAATTTTGTACAATATGACTCTTAATCAATATTTATACCAATGACTTGTTAACCATCAGTAAAATATGTATTTGTAAAAAAAAAAGACATTAGGTAAGTAACGGACTCATAGTTGTTAGAATTCACTGTTGAATATTTTATTGGTATAATCATTATCTATTTTATAAAATTTTTCATGTGTTATTTTTTTTTAGATATATATGTAGGATATGAAAAAATAATGAATAACGTTAAAGATTTTAATATAATGTATTTTTTTATATTCTGACTCTTAAAAATAATGTATTTAGTTATTTTAATATTTAAAAAAAAAGATTAGAAATTAAATCTCCTGATGGTTGGCACACAAAATAACTTAGATGTCATGTTCAACGAAAATAGACAAATAAATATTTCATAAAACAGAACTTCAACAAGATTGAGATTGCTAAAAAGGTGTATTTCTGTTTTCAAAACTTATTTCGAAAATATTTTTTATTTTTATTTAAAGTTATATACTCCTACAACAACTTGATATTTAGAAAGGATCTTAAGTGAGTCTCCAGTGTAATGTTGATTGCGATTGAATCTTCAAACTATTGCTAAGTTGACTTCAGTACTAGTTGTAACAACCTCCCCAATTGAATCCAGTTGTGGCGACAAACAACTTCGTCGGACAGTTTTGAAGCAACTCTTATTGAAAGAAAAATAAGTTTAAAGACAGGTTTGTTTCTATATGAAATGTGATACTTGTTAAGCAACCTTTTCCAAGGTTTCTTAGAGTTTGTTTTGTAACTTGGGAAGTAATAACGACTATAATTTATAGAGTTAAGAAATTGTGGATATTCCAAACTGAAAACCTTTTTAAAATAAATTAAATTTTAATTTTAATTTTAAACTTGCCAGTCTTAACACCTGTAAGTAGTAGGCTCCCTCAAATTTTTAGTATGTTATCTTCCTTTCATGATTTCACCATTCCATAAGTTTTTTCGACACTTACATTTCAATATAGAACCCAATTATCTCACTTTAGCAAACACGAACCAATAAAACAACGATATATAAAAACTTCTATTCGCTTACAAAGTTAGGATAAATTGTTCGAACAAAATAGTTTCATCAACTTATGGCTCAGGATCAAGACAGTTGAAATGTTTCGCATTAATTATGTTTTTATAGATTATACCGTCAGGAAAAAAATAGTTTATGTTGTCTCATTTCCGTTTTTATTTTTGTAATCACAGAACCTTAAGACGTGTTTTCAATTTAAATTATCTTGATATACAGAGGCACGAGTAATTTACACGAGCCACATCTCATTTGTGACTCATTATGAAGACCTTATAATAAAATACAAATTACGCACCAAATTTGAATTGTTTTTGCTCCTAATTTACCGGCAAACATGAGACCGTCTCCAAATATTATGTGCCTCTTTAATAAGCTCCAAAGTAATTACAATCGAAAGACCCACATTAGTATGACAAGGTTGCTCCATAAATGCGAGGATAGAATGTTGGAACTTTGTCTAAATTAGTTGATGTTATAAAAGGAACAGTTTTAATCGTGGGTAATAGAGAAGGACAGAGGTCAAACGACGTAGCTAATGTTTTCGGGAGGGTAATACTGGGAGTAATAACATTATATGCTTTTTACATGTTCCGTGAATATTAAAAGTAAGTTAATAAATAGGTATAAATTGGGAGAATAAAGTAAATATTTATTGCCTTATATGATATTTGATATATTGAAAAGAAATTTTAAACAAAAATTATTACTGAAAATAATTTACATTACAAATAGATTCATATAAATGTAATAATATACATATAATTAATTTAACATAAATTCAAAAAAAAACTTTTATATATGAGTTTATATCCGTGACAACGTTTTGAAATCTGCGGTTTTATTTCTGAAGTTCAGTGTTCAGAGGATTTGGTTACCATTTGGTGAGTTTTAAATATAAAAATCGTAAATATCTTTAATAAGATTATTTTAAAAATCGTAACTGCTTTTTAAAATTACTCTATGTTTGTAATATACTAGTTTCTGCCACTTGCTTCGACAGCGAACTGTCTTGACGAAAAATGCTAAATAGCAAGTTACACCGCTCCTTCCTTCGTCTCCGCTTTACTCTGAGACGACAACACTTATTGGTGCTCCTTTCGGTTCAATTTCATAGTGATAACTTTGAAATTATTCCCCCAAATTATTTAGAGAAAAAAACTTTTTCTATATTAAAAACGATAAGTGTATCTATTTATATAATAACTTAATGAATACTTTTAAATGTGTATTTTAAAAAATCATGTATCATTGTTTTTATGGCTCACTATTTTTAATATAGCTTCTGCAAAAAAGGTATTTTATTATTGTTACGGTTTTATTTAAAACTTTTTAAATCAAACAATCCTACGATAAATTCGTGTAACTTCGATAGGTAAAGTAGTGTACGCAAAGATAGTATTTAGAGTATCTTTTGTCACATACTTATCTTTATAGCTAAACTACATAAAATGTTTTAAAATTGTAGTTGTTGTGACATTCTAATGTATAAGTTATATTACTTTAAGATTTCATCAAAATTAGTTCATTATTTTTTCCGCGAAAACGGTAAAAACAGAAAGACATACATACATATACATACATATACATTTTCACAAACTTTCGCATTAATAACATTAGATAGAATAATTTATATAAAGAATCTCTCACTAGTCACGTGAAGATATTCAAGTAGAGATGAGATCTAACTAGCTCTGTGATCCAGAACAGAGGCTGAATCTTTTGATAAACAAAAAACAACAATGTAACTCTTTAATTTTATTTTTCCATTTCAATGTTTCTAATATAAGACACTTTATATTTGAAAGATTATTGTTTAATTTAATACAAAATTTATTATACAAACTTTATAATTATATGGACGATTTAAATTTTTAAATAATGAACGTGAAAACCGAAGCTATATTTCTAATAAATTGTGCTAATAGTTTTGTTATTAAACAAACCGAATTTCAGTGAACTGCAATTACTTACCACATACCAACTTCTAAGAACCTTTAATTAAACTAAACGAAGGAAAATATATTGGCAAGTTCGCGAGTCGCGTGCCTCAAGCTTGAAAGTTTCTTACTAATATAATTAAGATCATCTCCCCATTCCCACTTTCACCCCCAGTTGAAACTCAATCCAATGTTCAACAGCAACGTGGGAGACAAAATAATTGATCATCCCTTTGTTCATAACTCAGTGTGATATTTCTTTTAAGATTCACAGAGTTGTAATATGCGTGATGATTTTATTCTTTAGACTATTTAATTTATTGATACAAAAATAAAAAACAAAACGTTGAAGTCCATAATGCTAATAATGTTTAATTTAAAACAACAAATGAGAAACAGACAAATAAAAGAAAAATACAAAACAAAATTAAATACAAACGTAAAGATATTTAAAAAATTACGTGTTCTTGGATTTTTCTCGTAACCTCCACCTGTGCCTCGTTATAGGTATAATGCCTTTTCTTGTCAGTTTGTTTTAAAATGTGACATGAAATCAAATTTTTTTTATACAAACGTTTGTGTTGAATAATTGTTCTTAAATCCAATTGGTTTTTTTTTTTGTCCATTTACCCATTTTTGTTGCCTTTTATATTCGGTTTATAAATTTACATCACGAGCTTTTGTTTTAATGTTTATAAAGATTTTGTAGAAACTTTTTCTCTTAACTACTGATGTCAAAATATCATATCATACATAGATCTTTATAACTTTAAATATTAAGAGACTTAAGAATATTATAACAATTGATTTATAATTATAATTGATAAACTCTTTCTAAGGCTCCGTTCACATTGTATTGCACTACATATAGACGTTAAATCTAGATTCTTTTTTATTATCTTTCGAAAAAAAATTTTAACAATTTTTAAATTAATATACTGGATCCTTCCAAAAAAATTATAGTTCAGTAAAATATTAATTACAAGAAAATTGGATAATAACTACAGTTCTGCTGTTAATAGGGTTAAAAAGATCCCCAAACGATAGTTTCTCCAAAGAGACTACTAAATCGTTACCGTATTATAATTCTTAAGAGTATGTTAAACCCTTTTTTTGTTTTGTAATTAAATCAAATGAATCTGTTTTATTGAAACTACGTTTATAACAGACATTTTTTTTGCATAGTCAAACAACTACCGGCATTAAAGATATATGCCTCAGTCCTGAGAAGAGCTTGCCTCAGAAACCCAGCAGGCTTCTCTTTTTTTTATTATTATTGCAAAACACAATGACTATTATCTGTACTATATTTTAAATAATGTTGAAGTATCTGGCAAAGAAAGCCTCAACTTCAGAGTGCATTAAAGTGTCCACTTTAAAAAAAAATATTTATACCGTTTTGTATTTGGCATATTTGGTAAAATGTTAAGTTATACATAAATAATAAATTCTATTGGATCACATAATACTATTAACTTTAGCTAACGACCGTTTGAATCTAGTTAAAACTAATTCGGCGCAGTTTGGAGCAGTACAATCTCACTCAATTGGGAAAAAAAAACACGTTAGTTCTCTGAGATATGAGCATTGAAGTTTAAGGATACGTCTTCAAATAGAAATAGGTAAGTCCTAAGCTGCAAATCGTATTGGGAATTCACATTACTTCATTCGGCTGCTTTAAGAGTGATGGAAATGCTAGATTGGCATGTACAGATGTGTTTTTCTTTATGGACTGTCTGTTTTTGTAAAAGGAATACATACAAAATAATATATTTTTATTATTTATTTTTATTTTGTATTATTTATGTATATGTAAGTAAATCATAAAAGGTAAGGTATTTTTATGATGTCTAAGTAAGTATATGACTACATTCTACCAAATACAAAATGTAAATGTCATTATAGGTGCCTGAGATTTGTAAGAGGATAACCTCTTATTCCTTGAAGACTGTATTATACTTGAAAGGAAATAAACAAGGCCCTCCAGTGCTTCGCTTTGCGAATCAAAGTAGATGAAGCAAAGCGCTTCGTTCAGATTGGATGAATCTACAAGTCGCCATGTATTGATGACGTCTGATGATGGAAGGAGAATTGAGGAATTAACTAATGTAATTCCTTGCACTCACTTAAATATGTCCTATAGAATACGGATAAGCTGGCAATTCAAAGCCTTTGTAATTTCTCGAGGTAATGGAGATTGTCATCCACCAATCCAGGGTCGTCAATTAGCCTCTTGGCTGTCATGTCAATAAAGATTAGATCATAGCTATGAAGAATGTTAGAAGTAAGCCCGATGTGTGTAATGTTAGAAGGTATTCCGTTTTTGCAGCTGTACTCGTTCTAGACTCAATGCACTGCCAAAATTTGATCAAACAACTGAAAGTGGTGACTGAATTCCAAATATACGTTCTTTAAAGTAGGGCCCAAAATTAATGGCTTTCTTTTCGTTCGTAGGTGGTAAGCGGACATGTCTGCGTTTTTATGGCATTGAAATTAACAAGATTGTCAATGCCATATTAAGGGGCTGACTGAAGATTGTCACTAAAATGCTGCACCGTGGCTTCTCTTTTAGCCTGTACTTTTTCTATGCGAAATATAGCTACTTCTTACTCCGGAGTTTTCTAAGTGGTCCAGTTTTGTAGGCGTCTTTTAAAGCAGGCCACGTCCTCCAAAACTAACTATAATTTATAGTTCAAAGGGTTTAGATCTGGCCTAGAGGAAGGCCAGTCTACAGCACTTATAAAGTCCGGAACATAGCCTAGGTCTATATAGTTTGGCCTTTGTGACCAGATCTCGAGTCATGTTAAAAAAATCTATGTTAAAATAAAAAAATGTATTTCTGAGAAATGTTATAATACAATCCAAGATAGTATTGGTATTTGTCTTGATACAATTTTTCATTAAGATTAAGTTTTGTGACTCCTTGATAGGATACCCCACCACGAAACCATCACTGATGCAGGGTAATTACCAGGCCGTATCTTTCCGACCACTTCCGTAACTTCAGCAATCCACTCTCTTTAACTGCAGGAATTGATGTAGGTCATGTCTTCTATATAGACAATATACACCAAGCTTTAGGTCTTTTTTATTATAGACGACAGCGGGTATCTTCATTTCTCGCGATAAAATTTTTTGTTTCCTCATGGGCTTTCGCCGAATTCGATAGTTTTCATCTTCGAGACAACTTCGACAGTTCTTATCGCCCGTGGCTGCCTGATCTTTTATGGTCTTCCACAGAAGAAGCGTTGGGTAGTTTGATACACAGCTGTTGAAGTGTCTTAAAAACGACCGATGGCTCAATTCCCACTTTGTAGCGTCATCTCTGCAATCCTGTTTTCTTTAATTTCTCATTCTATTTTCAAATTTAATGTTTTTATGAGCATATTAAAGACATTAAAAATATATTTTATTCCGTAAAATAAAAAGATTATTTGTCGTCAGCGTTACCCCAGAATAGTAAAACTAACAATATTGTAAAACTAACTTGACAATAGTTTCGTCGGTGAAGTATGCTAATTTCTTATTAGACCTTAGAATATTAGACCTTAGTTTACTAGCTAATCCAGCTATATGAGGGCTCCAGTGCAATTTAGTATCAAAAACGCAGTTTAGCAAAACCTGTGGAATCAACAACTTGCTACATTTAACATCATATTAGTTTAAACTTGTTATACATTTGAAGTTATAAATCTTATAATTTTTGGTTAATCTAATAAGTAAATCTAATAAGTTTTGGATAGATTTTTATTATTAAGTAAACCATTTATTTACACTGAACCAGTGCACTATTTGTGAGAGAGCTTTGTTTACTTCATACATTACTTGACGTCGTTTTACTTCAAATATCCAAGAGGTATCATCAGCAAGCAATACCATCTCTTTTTGTTTGTCTACAAAAGTAGGCAAATCATTTATATAAATAAGGAAGAGAAATGGGCCTTAGATTGATCCTTGAAGGACCCCTATATTGATCGGATCCCTAAATGATTTCATTTCATTCACCTCAGCTGTCTGAATTCTGATAGATAAGTAAGAAATCAGAAGTTTGAGATCGTTGCTTTTATGCCGTAGTGGTACAATTTCTTGACCAATGTTTTGTTCTGAACACAATAAAAGTATTGAAAGACTCAAAAGAATTATAAAGATTAAATCTATAGCACCGGGGTTTACCTGGAAAATAAAAATAACACATTTTAAATCTTTATATAGTAGTAATATGTAAAGATAATATAAATAATAAAAGATAATATGAAAATTACTCCAAATCATAAATACACGAAAATATATCTCCTAAGTAACACGACTGGAGAACCTTAATATATATATATTAATATGTATAAAATAAATGTTATAACATTGTGCAAAATTAATATAAGCCAATATTTATAATAACATTAAATATTATTGTGAAAGGTCATCAAGGTTCTAATTACAAAGGGTGTATTGGTATGTTGAGTTGAATATCAAAGCCTTTGATCAGTTATCGCAGACAGCTTTGTGTGAACGCTAGGTAGCATTAGTGGATATTGATAGTATGTTGTTTGTCATTTGATTATTGTGGTTAATACACAACTGTAAAATAAGTATTAAAAAATTGTATTGTTTATTACTATTATTATTATCATGTACGTAATAAAACAAAATGTCTACTATACGAAAACATTTCAAGAAATAAGTTTGATATACGAATAATAATAGTTAAAAATAAAATATCAATATTGTAATTAGGTTATCAATACATAGTTTTTTTACGTATTTTTTTAATATTGAAAATAACATTTTTCTTTTAACTTTTTCGAATCGTAACAGTAACTCACAAAAATGTTTATTTTCTATACCATCGAAATCATAGTAACAGTTATTATCCGAGTTCCTGAAAGTGAAAAGTTCTAGAATGTTACAAGAGAAAAATGAGTTTTATAATGAACTCGTAAACCATAGGTCCGCAATTTTATATCCGAAGAATGTGCCGACATTAGAGCTGGATTTAGTTATACTTTGACAAATGTTGACACTTATGTTTGTGCTTTCAAGAATGAAGAATATTACTTTCATCTAGCTACTCAGTATTGATTAGGGTTGAATTATTCTAGAATAATTTTAAAGGAAAAAAAAAATATTTAATACTTAAGAGAGTTTTTTTCTTTATTTAACTCATAGTTAAATTTCAGCAACATGTGCCAGTCAACCAACGAAAAACAAAATTAAATAAAAACAATGAGTCAAAACAAAACATTCAATAAATAACTTAAATTATCTATGAGTCGAGTTATGGCTACAATATATATGTAACCTCAGGCTCCGACATTGTTTTCTTTAAAACACAAAAGTCTTCACTCAATTACTTTATTTATTCCGATTCACAAAATAATTAACTTCAATTAATTTTTAAAAAATAATATTATCGTAATTAATTAGTTAATAGGCAGGTGGGCAACGGTCGGCTCCTCGTTGCTTTCAAAACATTGATGGTGGCGCCGTCATATATGTAACGATTAACTTAAATTTAAAATGACTACATTTTAATAACAAACACGCACCACATATGACTTTATGTCAATTATCACTCAACTTTCAACCAATTCACAACTTCTAACCTTTGTTCTAAACATTAGCGAAAATAAATATTTTTATTTAAAGATTTTTTATTGAACTCAAATATTGTTTACTCTGCAACGCTAAAGCTACTTAAATGCCTTATTTGTTAATACAATTTCAAATGTTTTTTTAAATATTATAATATAATCCTTTTATCCTAATCCTAATATTTTACAATATAATCCTTACCTATATCGCGTATATGTCAATAGTATTAAAAACAAAAAGTCAGATTTGCGATATGATTAAAAAAGTGTCTTTTCTCATTACAAATCACGTTTAAATAATACTCTTATGCTGGTATACCCTATATGATGAAAATTATGCTTATTACATTAAATTTATATTATTTATTCAAGAAAAATTGAAAATTTTCTAAATATATAAATTTTATTTATCTTTATGTGATTGAAAATATTTAAAAGGGAAGTATTCTAACCATAAAAATAAGTAATTAATTAAATAAGAGAATATTTTTAATAGGCATGATATATCTACCTATGAGACGTTATTATCGTGAGGCTATGTCAACTATATTACAGACATTTAAGTTAATTCCCCATTTTGTTTATAAAGTTTCATAACTTAAGTTCGTATGTCTCTAAAGACCGCAATCTCAAATAAATCTGTGTTCCTTTGGATTTTCTTCCACTTGGCGAGTCGCAACAAAAATTGTTATTCTGGACAAAAACTACCGGAGGAGGTTGGAGACAGGCCAATTTATTTTACAACGAACCGGGGCTTACTAGACTTAAAGCTACTGTCGGATTATAGGTTAGCGATTGAGCTATTTTTGATATTATTTTATTACTGGTACATTATACACGACAAAAACAAATAATCAAAAAATATAGCAATGTTTTAAAAAAGTTTGCATTAAACTATAAATGAAGTCAAAAAATTATTATTATTACAAAAAATACTTTGTGTAAAAGGCATCATTCAATAACCTCAAGTTGTTCTTCATGTTTCTCAGGACCTATTAAATAAATTTAATCATCAAATGTTTTTTTTTTACATTCCGTTGGCTAACGACGGTAAAACTGACCGCAAGCGACGGGACTGCGACCCAATCTCATACAATATACATGCGAAAACCGAGAAAGAACTACTTGATGACGACACGGCTACGATCCGGATATAAGACAATGTCTTTTTATCCATGACTTCGGAATTTGGTTATTTCCGAAACAAAACTTATATTATATTCTTTATTGCACTTTAAAAAACAAAAAAAAAAAAGAGAAAACATCACAGAATGTTGGCAAGGGCGAACTTATCTCTATAAGAGATCACTAACTTAAGCACTAACAGTTTTTTTTACTATATAATATTAGCCTATTGTCATCGTGTCGTAGTCGTCTCGTCAAAATGTTCAGAAACATTATACGTAGTATTATGACATGCATGTGGTTACCTCATTATACCGGTCCTTGGAAAATACGCCTCTCATTTGTGTTTCAGGAGGATGTTTATGGTTCTATCACTGTTTTGTATTTCATATACATTTTTCAGTTTACTGCTACTTCATTATTAACAAGTATTTGGAATTCGTTAGTAGAAATTATTTTGGAGTTAAATTTTTAAGCTTTTAAATCATGTATGAAATCTGATCATATGTTGTACGACAATCTAAATAGGAAATATTTCTTTTTTTTTCTTACCGTAATTTTTTTTTTATATTTTAATGTTTTTTAGTCTTTTACCAATACCATTTAAATAAAACTAAGAAATATTCGTTTTTGCAATCGTTTCCAGTGTAATGGATTCATAAATCTTAAGGAGATCGATTTTGACCGAAATTCTGTACATTTATCTGGTTTTATTAAAAAATCCAACGCAGCTATAAATTTCAACGAGCTAACTCAGCTTGTTTATATTGGTTTAAAGTTTCGCGCTTATTAGAGTTGGAAAGTTGAGGATTTTATATTTTAAGAGAAAGTCTGGTGTAATATAGAAAGTTATTTTGCGTATAGCTTTGAACTAAAAGATGTAACAATTTAAAATTATACTTCGTTCAGACTTTTCAGCCTATTCAGCCTAAAAGGCAGGCTCCGGAGAAAATGGTACGCGCCTATTCTAAGCCGCGACCTCACAGCTTTTACAAAACAGTATGTCATCTTGTAGTACAAATGTAGTAAACATGTTGTTTTGTGGTTATAACTTAATATTATTAAAAAGGGAAATTATTGAAGTTGATTTAGTTCATTCTTAAGCAATGAGAACAAATTTATATAAAGTCATAGTAATATGTTAAAACACGAATTGATCTTTTTTCCAATTTTTGTTAAATTCACCTTCATTTGCATTTTTATAAGGGTCAAACATGAAACCGTAAGTATGTACAAGGTAGTGAGCTAAAATTTTAAAGTAAAACTTCATGAATACTTAGTGATACACAGCGGGAAACTTGCGAAATTAGCGCTGTTTATACTGTGAAAGCCTGACATTTGCGTTTAAAGCCCCTCTGAAGTTAACATTGTCTGCAATGAAGTTACTCCGGCAAGTCCATAATTTAATATATAACTAACGATACATTATTTACTGTACTATACATTACATAACATACATTATTTACTGTACTATACATTACATAACATATATTATTTCAGAAAAAAACTTTTCATTTATTTTTAATACTTTGTTAAACAAAAACAATGTTTTTTGACAAAAATATTTATTTTATTTTATTTATTTTTCTAAGAAGACACCAAAAAAATCTCTTAGTTTAAAGTTGCTTGAAAATTTTCAAATAAATTGACTCACATAAAGCTGAATTAATTCTGTGTAGATAATATAGATATTTTGAAGTAAAGGTTTTTGAAATTTCATTAAAAACATCAGTAAAGATATTTCAGATGAACTATACATCGACAGCACCTTCGTCTGATACTTATTCTCCTCGGCCACACACAACAGTTTTAAAATTATTAATGATTATTTTAATAAGTTTCATGTTTTTGCACAATTAGCATTACAAAAAAAAAAGAGAAAAAAGAAAACAAAAATTTGTCATTTATAAATTTCAAATCTACTGGTGATTTAAACTTCGTTCGTCTCGAAAGGCCCGATAGAAGTGGTAACTGAATCTGATCTAGGTTCAATTATTTAATATTGAATTTGTTTAACTTAAGAAGAGCTAAAAGTTATATCTTTAATTTTATGTATGTTAATATGATAGTGTAATGAAAGATTAGTTACAACTAAAATTTTTTATCGATTTTAAAATATATTTTGTTCTTAGTTACAATTCTTGAATATCTACATAAAAATTTTGTGTATTTACAATTATTATACAAAATAAGACTGTATAGTGCTACACGTCTAGCGCTGTGGATTAGAATGAGAGAACTATCAGAACTCTGTGCCATCTATATTCTCTATTATTTAATTCTTCAATCAGTATATCTTAAATGTAAATTCTTTTTTCTTTATATTTACTTAACTTTATTGCATAAATAAAATAAAGTATTTAATTTAAAGACTTATTACCTGGTGCCATTCTCTATCAGTCATACCATGGTATTGGTGTGATGGCGCAGTAGGTGTAAAATTGCATCTGGTATTAAATAAATATATTTTATATTCTATAAATATAATAAAACTTTAAATAACATGTTACTGTACACTTAATATTGTATTTTATTTTAAAACTTTAATGTAATAGTAATTTGAAATTCGAACACTTATAATATTTGCTATCGATAAAAATGTATTACAGACTACGCTATTTGTAACTAACTAAAATATCTAATTAATAACAAACTTTCTTCTGGTGGCTGTGCCTAATCTAATTTTTTGAAAAAGAAATTGTGCGTTTTAATAATAAAAACCTTTTTTTTCCGTTGGAAAAACCCGTTACGGGTTCCCCGTCGGCCCAGGGGGGTGACGGCCGGGGGGGTAATGTGGGACTACCCGGCAGAATAGAGGATGCTGCCATTTTTAAGGCTACCCACTAAAAAACCAACGGTTGCCCTCTGTGCGGTAATGGGACGTCACGGGATCGCGTTAGCACACACAGTGACGCCCCGGCGAGACCCCCCAATGAGGGTGCCCCGAGCAATTAATAATAAAAACCTAGAAAAGACTAGTTAGGAACTGTTTCTGGGAGCTTAAAGTTTATAATTTATTTAAATTAGTACGAGCTTCGCCTCTTAATTTATAAAAGCTCAAAATATATTATAAAAAAATAAAGTAATTCGTCAACTGTTTACCGGCGCTAAATCAATACGCCACGGCACAGCAAGTACTAAATAAATACGTATAATAATAAACATACTTACACATTAAATACATACACTATGTTGTTTTATTAAAATGTTATATTTAATTCCGGTGGTTTTAAAGATGTTGGATGAACAAGTTTTTTAAATGTTGTCTTATTAGAACATTTCATACTCCATTGCTATCTGATTTATTTGTCAGAATTATTCGTTTTTCTAATCATTTAGCTCTCACCGTCTCCTCTGTATCGGTCTGGTTTCCTGTTCGACGCGATTACTGTAACTGCAGTAAGACTCTGGAAATGATTGTCTCCGATAACCATTACAAAGGCTTTTTCACATAATAACAATAATAATAATAATCTTTATTCAATACTAACATTCATACAAATACTTTTATTACATTTATAACCATATAATTAATACAAACAAAATAAGAACCGTCGACGACTGTTGTAGTATTAACTGTTCTACAGTCGTCAGCGCCTTCCACCCAGGATGGTGTGCAAATTACCAAAACAAAATTATATATTATTTCACCTCTAAACGAATTAAGATTAATTGATTTAAGAAATAAGAATTTTTAAACAAACAAAAAAATATTAAACAAATTTAAAAAATAAAACAAAAAATCCAAGGAGCAAAATTTAAAAAAGTCTAATGGAGCCTTAAATTTACAAGCAGTGCGAGTGTCAGTCTGTGTGTGTGTGTGTGTGTGTGTGTGCGTGTGCGTGTGCGTGTGCGTGTGCGTGTGCGTGTGCGTGTGCGTGTGCGTGTGCGTGTGCGTGCGCGTGCGTGTATGTGTGTGTGTGTGTGACTATGATATTAATATTTCTGTATCTGTGTAGCTTAAAGATTTTAGCCATTTGTGAATTATGAACTTGCATTTATTATAGGTTAAAGGGTAAATATTACTTGATTTATTAGCTATATTGTATAGTCGGTTACTAATAACATAGTTTGCAGAAGGAAAATTTTTGATTGGTTACGTTTGGTAATGGGCTTAAATTCACTTGTTTAGTCTTTCCTAAGTAGGGTTGCATTTATAAACAGTTGTCTAATCGTGAGCACTGGACATTCCGAGTTGTATAGTTTTGGCTTCTTATAAATAGTTTTCAGTGAAGCCCTTTGCGTGCGCTCAAGCGGTAACAAAGCGGTTTTACTAACGCCACCCAAGGAAGTAATACAGTATTGTAGAATACTTTGAGCGAGGGCATAGTATACACATAAGAGGATGTTACTGTCTGCTGAAGCTCTTAGTTTTTTGAAGACAGGTATCAATTTCCTCATTCGAAATGTTAATGTTTGCAAATGTTCGGACCAGGATAAACAATTGTCTAGTATAAGGCCCAGGTATTTTATACTTGAGACGTCACGAGATTTGGGTATTTGCAGGTGTTATATTTGGAACAAGTGTGAGCCTTGATGTAAAAGTCTGAAAGGGGTTGAGTATTGATACTGTGAGAGAAAGTGATATATTTAGTTTTTTGTACATTAAGAGTCAACAGATTTTTATCAAGCCATCTCATAACCACCCCGAGTGCGTTTTCTGCATACTGTTGAGCGTCCCTCCAGTCCTTCCCGTGCACTATCAGTGCTGTATCGTCGGCGTAAGTGATAATGTTACAGTTGGGTAGCGATTTCTTACATAGGCTATTTATGTACACCAAAAAGAGAGTGGGTCCAAGGACGCTACCCTGCAGGACGCCGTACTCGTGACTCGAGACTCGTGTAATCGCCTATACGAGTACATTGAGTTCGGTTTGAGAGATAAGAGCGAAACATATCGAGAACTAGGCCTCTAATTCCAATAAGTTCCATTTTACGAAGCAATAGTGGTATGGAGACAGTATCGAAGACCTTAGATAAGTCAAGAAATACTCCAATAACCCTCGCAGAACTGTCCATGTGCTTGGCAATAGTCTCTGTTAGCAATAAAGTTGCGTCTTCAGTAGATTTACCCTTAAAGAAGCCGAATTGATTTGCTGCTATTATGCTATTACGTTGGAGAAACTGGGTAAGTCTGCTATTTAATAACTTCTCAAGAATTTTAGAGATTACTGGTAGAACAGATATAGGCCTATAGTTTCCGACATTATCTCTTTCACCACTTTTGTAAATGGGATGGACTAAAGCTGTCTTTAAAATGTCTGGTAAAATACCAGTTTTGAAGGACTAATGATTCCTCTTGCTGAACTCTCTAGCTTCATAATATACTTTGCTTGTCTTTTGTGTCAGAGATTCCGCTACGTATATTGGCCTAGGTTCTATATCGAGCTTTAGGTGTGAAATATTTAGCTTATTTTCCTTCTCCATTCGATTCAAAACTTTCACAGACTGTAAAATCTTTTCCTTTACCAAAGTGGACGTAAAGTCGACAATAATTGTTTTTTAACCAACCTTGTTTGCAGACGTATGGAAAACATCTCGAATCTGCGTTTCATGGATGTTGTTTTTAGTTTTGCTCCCAGGGTTTGAACAATTTTAATGACGTCGTCTTTAGTTTCCTTCTTCTGAACAGGTAGACTTCTGATCTCAACAGTCGTGTGTGTGTTCGAGCGTCTGTATATACGCTAATTGTTCGCGTTTTTCCGATTCCATCCTAGCCAAACGGTCTTTTATTTCCTCGTATTGGTTAAACATAAATTCCATTGATTTAATGATATCACTATTTTGTTTTTGAACGTCATTAATGCTACCAAGTATTGAATTCTGCTGGCTTTTGAAGGTTTCGAATGACTGTTTTATATCTGACAGTAAGACAGACGTATCTTCATCGTGTTGACATTTCCGTGCCCGGGGTCTACTGGATACATTACTAGCATTTTCTGTGTCAGTGTCTGTGACTGGAGCAGAGCTCAAATTTGAATCAGATATAGTCTTGTTTTCTAGTGTAGAAGGTGGCGTTCTTTTACTAAGTGGCATTCTTAATACAATTAAACTTGGTTTCTAGTAAAATAAAGTAAACAAAATAATAATATTAATATTTTCAAGATCTGTCGCCCTTAGTCTAGTCGTATGTATTGAGCTGCTCTTGAGTCTAGAATGTGTTTCGTGATCGCTGAGTCATTCTTGTCCAGATTTTTTATATTATTTATATGTTCCCCAAATTTTTATATTGACGTTTCGCCGAGTTTTCCTTATGTAACGCTTTTCGCCATCTCAAGGAAATATGTTTACACCCGAGATGTCTAGGTTGCTTTCGTCTTTAGATAACCTGTGCTACACGTTACGCTCATATGAGCGTAACTTGTAGCAAGGACGGAAAATGTTATGATTGCGTTATAACAACTATCCTATCCTATCAGTCACCCCTGTTATATATAAGTAAAGGGATGAACGCTCTGTATTTTCTGAGATTTCCACGAGTACACATTGGAAAAAAATATTTTTTATGGATTTAACTCGCGTATAATTTTGGTTACATTTTAATTTTAACCCGACGTTTGGAATGCTTTGCAGAAAATTGTTTAAAAATTGTGAAAATAGTATTTTAATAGTAAATCTGTCAGTTGATAAAACAGGCGCGCGCCTACCCATTGCGATTCTCAGTACATTCTATATATCAATGACGCAGATGTATGACAATAAACTCATATAATTACTTAAAGAAGTAAAATCCTACCAAAATAATAAAATTCCTGTAGGCGCTAAAATAAAAATCTCTTAACATTATTGCGTCTAATAAATACCATTTCTATGGTGAATTTATTTTCTAGAAATATAGGAATAAAGTGATATCGTTCATCCGATTAAATGCTTTAAAATAAATCCAATAAATAAATTGATAGCTTTTGGACTGTTCAGATACAAACTGATTCTATATCAATAAGGCTTTGTTTGAATTTAGTTAAAACAATTGAGTCTATTTGTGTGAAACTTTTATTTATTTTGTAAAAGTGTAAAATAATGTGATGGTTAACTTTTAAGATGTCAAATAATGTGTTTGTACGTTGGACGTGTTTTCGATGAAAGTTTTTAATACAAATACTATTTTGAAATAATTCCTCCCTTTTAAGATTGAGTTAAAATTAAAATTAAGTTAGATAGATAAGATCTAAATTGAGAAAAATTAAGTTAGATTATATTCAAATCCTGTGGTGGATTTATTCTAACCTAATTCCCATTAATATATAAAAATATAAACTATTTTGAATATTCCTAAAAAACAGGAAACTGGTTTTATCTCAAACAAGAAAAACAATAATTAATATCGGCTCAAGCTCCTGCTCACTTGATCCATAATTATAATAAATCTAATTTGGACGAAAAATGCTTAAAATGGAGTCAAAAAATTATACAATAGTTATTCCTATAATATTTCAGCTATTGATAATAGTTCTGCATGATAATTGGGATCTAAGTGAATATCAAAGCTGATGATTTATTTTTATTTTTTTTGGGCTGCTTCATTCTGAGGTATAAATGAAATTAAATCGTCATATGATAACAATAGTTGTTGTCAAATGATACTATATTCGGGTCGCTCCTCCCACTAGTATGACAATTGGGTGATGGCTGATCTTTAAGTTATATTCGTGAACGGGTGCTGCTTGTGGTGAGTGATTTTTTTGCAAGCCGAGATTTTAATATTTATTTTACTGGAAACATTTTGGCATAACGTTGGAATGATTGCGGTGATTTTAGTTTTTCGCTAATTGCTTATTAAATATTTTGACGTTTGTGAAACAGTGATCACAATATCTGGCTGTGTTTGTTGTGTCGTTGTTCTCAGGCCAGGAAGCGTTTGGAATCCTCGGAGCCTTAGATTTAAATTGAAGAGTGTTTTTATAAGGGCTTTTTTTATTACTATGATATCAGACACTTCCATTTGACGTACACAAGTAATAACTGATAATGATTCAAAGTGGAAAAGAATAAAAATATAAAAAAAAATTGTATTAATAAATTAATATAAGATTCTAAATAAACAAGTAAGCTTGAAGCTAGTAGGTTTATATTGGGGTTTTATCTTAAAAAAATAAACAAGATTCAAATATAAGCCAAAAAATTGTAATAAAGCCAAAAAAAAATTGTATTCGTATAAGAATATTGAGAACATACTAAGACTAAAAGAGAGAGAGAATTTTTCATTGCAAATTTAACCCTGTAATAATATGTTAAGTGAAAAATATAGAAATGTTTTTAATTTACTCATGTAAATGGTTTGGGACAGAACTCTAAGCGAAATTAGTGATAATATGAAAAGGACTATTTGCATTTTGAGATGAATTCTCTCCATAATGCTAAGTCATAGTGTTGTGTTGTTGCGAGGATTTTTTATATACGTCTGTAAACAGTGCTTCATTAAATTTTGCGAACGAAAATTAATCTATCGATTTTATTCGATTAATCGTTAGATTTTCGTAAATTTGATCATTAATACTCAATAGTACTCGGTAACATGTTAGAAAAATTTTTGTTTGTTAAATTATCATAAATATAATTACCGAATAGAAAGACCCACCAATTTTTTAAATCGATACTGAGAGAATCGCATTTTAAATCAAGTAAGCTATTTCTTTTCAATTATAATAAAAGAACTTTTTCAATTAGATAGATCTTTTATGCTAAGCAGACTCGGTAACTGAATATTGAATGACCAAAGAAACTACCCTTTTATGATCGTAATTTTCTGCTGAGTAAGCTGACATTGGGTCCTGAGGGAGATGATAGTCTCTTTCTAATAAGAGGTCTATTCTTAATTTCGATCTTAGAAAAAGCTATATGTTTTTTTAAACATAACTGCAATTAATTTTACCTTCACCTTACATAATAATTTCAAAAGGTATTGTTAAACATTTTGTATTTAAAATAAGTTTCTAATATTTAAAATATAAATAAATTATGAAAATAATATACTTGACGTGAGAAAAACTTTTATTTATTTTATAGTTCAAAAAGAAGTATAATAAAAAAACCCTCCTATAATAAAAAAATAAATATAATAATTTCTATAGTTATCTTCTTTGCGTTTCCCCTCACTATTACACTCCTAAGGGAAATTACGAACATTTGCTGTTATGACAAGCCCCGGCTTCACTTGCAGTGAATAATTTTATCGAATAGTTTATGAAGTTGGCGTTTGTTTTCAGCTTTATTTCAAATGTAATGTGTTAAATCTCTATAAGTTTTGTAAAGCTATTTGCATTGGGTTTTACGTTAATAGAGTTTTGTAATTTGCGTCTATACTCGCTTGTCGGGATTATTGTAATCAATGTCATAACATAACTTGCTTTCATTTGATATATCCAGGACAAATAATGAATTATTTATAAGGTTAATTTACTTAAAACGTATACTATGATATACTCGATCAGAACGTAAATGTAATACTAGTTTTTTTTGGTTTGGAAAAGACATGCGTCGCCGCATAACATTATTATTGCTTATAATAAAGTTTTCTATTTGAAACAAATGTTTCCCTAATGTTCTAGTTTTTTTTTTTGTTTAAATTTCTGGAAAAGTTTAATCATCTTTTAATTATTTGAAATTCTTATAAGCGACATGTGTATTTGGTTGTGATACTGTGCACGATAAACACCTTCATGTTCGTCTACGTGATTTAAGTGTCAGTCGTACATCTCATCTTACCGCCAACGCACTGGCTGCAAATCATTCTAAACGTCGGGTTATAATTAAAAATGTAACGCTTGTTAAATCCTTAAATTATTTTTATTCAAATATATTCACTAAGATGTGGAATGGACTTCTTTCGGCGGTGTTTCCAGATCGATACGATATGGGTACCTTCGAAAAAGGCGTATATTCCTATCTCCATTGCCGGCAACACTCTTGTGAGTCATCGGATGTTGCAAGAGTTTGTGGACGGCGGTAATCACATTTCATCTGTAACCCGCACGCTCGTTTGCCCTCCTTTCCCATAAAAAAAATATATGTTATTGTAATAGTTTGAGGGAAAGCCCTCACTTAAATATTATAAAATAAGTTGTAAAAGCTGTTATTCATTCTGTAGAAGTTGTCAAATATTAAACGTTGTGGTTTAAGGTCTGATTATCATTTGAAACAACCCCTTATTAAACTTCTTTATATAAATAAATAAATAAATACTTAATTATTTACTTATCTCTTTTATCTTTTCTATCTTAAAAGTTAAGATTAATTTTAAGAGGATTCCCAATGCGCCCTGATATGAGAAAAATCATATAATAAGCCGAATGTTTTTTTTATAGTGATCACTGTTTCTCAAAAACCAAAAAATGTTTATAAGCAATTTGGAAATAACTAGACATATATCTCAATAAATTCTATATAAAGACCTAATGATTACAGCCAATTAATATTGTAAACTTGGTCTGCAAGATAACCAGTCACCGCAAACAGCACCCGTTCAAGAGCATAACGCAAATAAATATAATAATAATAATAATAAATATTTAATTCAGATAACATCATCCATATAAAAATAAAAAGCTTAATTCAACGCTTTTAAATTTAAATTAGAAGACCTGAGTTTTTCGGTGATATAGACACCAGTAGACACAGCAATTGAACAAATTATCTGTGCTTGTGATTAACAGCAGGCTCCAGGATATCTAAAGCGAATAACATCTAAATTGATAGATAATATGGCTTTTGCCAGACTCGATCCCGTAAGGATCAGGTAAGGCCGTTGAAAAGTTTCGAGAAGTGATTCTCCGAACTTCTCTCGAATTTTCCAAAGCTTTCTACAGGATATGCCTTTATGGCTTTAAAGCTTGGTATTTTCTGGTGGTGAAGGTATGTCAATACTTCAAAAAGGAAAAGTTGTTCTACTTGTATAAAATACAGGTTCCATAGTACATGGAGCATTGCTGACATCTTTGGTATGGATTAGAAAAATATAAGCTTGAAACGTTGGAAACAATTAAAAGACCAATTAACCATCTTTACTAAAACAAAACTCTAGAGTTTGAAACAGCGCAACAAAGTGGTCAGTGTGTCGGTCTTTCATCTGATAAATTTCAAAAAGTGCAATCCTGGACCTACCACGATTTTGTTGTAAAAAATTTAAAAATACGATATGATTTATTAGAATCGTTTAATTCGTATAATTCGTTTTACTAGTGACTGTTATATATATTTTTGAATACGATATAGTAGCCGGTAAATAGTTTCAAACGATTTTATTATATGTTTTTGAAATCGAAGAAAGACACGTTTTTAAGACGCCTTTATTTTGGAAATCTGCAAGGTGATTTTCTAAAAAATGTATATTAGTACCGAGGATTGGGAGTTTTTAAATGTATATATATATTTATATATATAATTAATTTATAAATTTATTTAAAGGATTTATTTACTTTATTTTTTGGTTAGCTATTTCGTTATTTTTTGTATGGCAACTTGCCGATCAGACTAACATTCTGTCAAGCATTTTAAAAGACGAAGGATGCTGTAATTTGTTCTCTAAAAGAAATAAATAAGTAGTAGTGATTTACAATGTACAATTTACATATATATGTATGTAATATTTAAAATTTATAACATAGTTACAATTTAATTTTATTTATATTTATAAGGGATAAATGGTATGTTGAAACTAATTTTTATAAAGAATTTGAGAAAATTAATGTTGGTGTCAGGAGATTCCTTGACCAAATCAAGATCTGTAATCACTGAGGGAATAAATGTAAGAACGGGGTTAAATATGGGGGGTTATATTTAAACGATTTACAGAATTTTGAAGAGAAGTCAAATTAAGAAAACTTTCTAAGAAAAGTGATTTAATTTGGTAGAGATTTTAAACTTAGCGATAGTGGGAAGATAACATTCTTCAGTTATCTTTTTGGATATAAAGGGGTCCCAAAAGAATTGGCGACGCATTAATATCCGTCTATAAACATAGGAGGATCAACACATTCAACTTACAGAGCGTTAGTTGGAGATATTTTCATGGCCCCTAAAATAATTCGTAGACATTTATATTGAATTTTATTAAGTTTCTTTGAAGAAGATTTACTAAAAGGTTCTAAAATATTAATACTATAGTTCAAGTGGCTTCGGACTATGGCGTTGTAAAAAAGTTTTTAAAAATAAGTGTGGGATAGTTTAGCTTATAATTCATAACACTTAAAACGCAGGGCAAATAATTATATATACGCAAATAATTATATTTACTTTCTTTTATTTAGTAATAATAGTAATATGTTTCGTATTGTGCACCAAAGAGAGAGAATAAAAGTACATTTACATTTTAAAATGATGAAAAGATGAAATTTAGTATGTCTTGTTAAATCCTTATCTTAGTAAATAGCTTTCATTACCTTCATGATTTAATTCCGATGAAAATTACACTATTAAGGAATATCAAATAAATATCTCAAAAGATAACATAAATTAAAAATTGTACGAAAACGTTACCAAATTATGTTAAGTATAAAAAGGATCACGTTTATTAAAATTTACGTAGGGGAAGCTGCGGGAGGAAATTTGTTGATTATATTTTAAATATTTTATAAGATTTTCACGTATACTACACATTTAAAAAAATATATTTACTGATTTACTTCATATTTATTAAGGCAGCCTTTAGACGCTAAAAGTCCAAATAAAAAGAATACCCCTTGGTCCGATGGAGATGAAAAATCTGTCCATTGATATATAATAACGACATAAATAGCACAAAAACTGAAATGAAATGAAAAAATGTCTGATATCTTAAACAACACAGTCACACACTGGTGCTGAAGAGCGGCAATCACCGGTAATTGAGCTGAGCGTAGCGAAGCTCTTTACTACCCAAATTTTCAACTCTTTGTTACCCTACTCCTCCTTCAATTTGCAAGTTACACGCACGAAATTTTGCACATGTGCGCATAATGAGCAAAACCCGGTCTGGATTGAAAATCAACCGAATCGTAATTGTAATTTTCGAGATAATTGATAAAATGTATCCTATATAGTAAACTCATAGAACGTTTTTGTTTCGCGCAAACTGCGTCGCGAGGCCAACCCTGCTTGCGTGGACCTAGTATCTTCACTGAAGATGGATCGAACTCTCATATATCACAAAAGTGAGTCATTCAACGGAAATTTTCAGGAGTCATTCGTAATATTAAATAATCCACCGGGAAAACACCCGAACTTAGAGTGACTAACTTGTTTAAAACTTAGTCACTAACTTTACAGTCAATTCTAAAAAAAATACACGTTATATCAAAACAAAATTCTAAGTCTTGAATGTTTAAAACACGAAATAGACTCCACAAAAAATCTTTTCAAGTAACCAAAAAACTTTTTTAAAGAAAAAAAAGATAAGCTCCCCGCGATCCCTCGTTTATCGCGAAATCCCGTTTACATGTTGAGCGAAGCGAGCCAAGCGGAAGGCTTCGTCTTGGTGTGGGATGTCGTAACTGTAGACCTTACACTTGCGCTAATTTTTTTACATTGAAGTCTATGGGATTGATGTTTTTTGGACATTATTCCTCAACGACAATTAGTTTTTTTGAAATTTGTTTTACAAACCATCACACCAAAATTTTAAACCGAACCGTTAAGCCGTTTCAATGCCAACTTTGTAAAACCAATGCAAATTCTTTCCAGTAGAGCGCTCCGCTCACTTCGCTCAACTAAACTAAATGCACATATGAAGTACCAAAGACTATATAATAATCAAAACGAAAAAAAAAATCCAAAATATTAGTAAGCGAAATCTCCATCATATTTTTCAAAATTAAAAATTTAAATATAATAAATTAAAATATTAAAAATTTAATATTTAACGAGAAACATTTTAATTCTCTGTGTTGCAACATAGGTTTATTTCAAGGTTGATGTATTTCTCCTGTCGTATAATATCTTATTAGATAAATTGTCAAGTCATGAGAAAAAGTTATTATTTATATGTGAGTAACGTAATTAAGTAAAAATAAACAATACTTAGGAAAATATATCTTTTAGAACAATTCATAAGCTAATTACAGATTACAAAGTTCTTCTCTTGAATACTTTTTAACTATAAACCTTTAATAAAAGATCCACCTTTAGCAGCATGAACATTTCTAAATGAACAAATTATTCTATAATGAAGAGAGCTTTAACGAGAATAGCACCGCAGTAACTATAAAAATATGCTAATTTCTTGCTTAAAGTTTTTCCAACATATAATGCATAGTTATCTATTAAAGAAGCAAAAAAGCATGAAACCTAAAGAGGGATTTGTAGATATAATATATTTATAATTTATTTTCAGTAAATTCACTTGCTCCATTTAGTACATTTATAAATGTTTTTATAAGTAGCAGTGGATGCTTCCCGGCTGAAATAATGAATTAGTAGCATGTACTTTTCAAATTATTATTATCATTCAGTGCCAAAAAAAATATCCTGAAATCCAATTTAATTGTATAAATTAGATTCAAAAAGGGAATCTATGTATAATGCAATATGAATTTTAAGAGGAACCTAATTTAACAGTTAGTTACAGTAAGGCTATTATTATTTTACATTACTCCCGGTATTGACTTTGACATTTTATAAAGAATCGTGCATTTTTTTGCAATTTTTATTCCGAATTGTTTACTTGACTTGTGGTCCTTTAAATAACATTGAACTATTAGAATTTTAGGGTTTGAGAAAATATTTAATATATCTGCGATTTAATAAACACAATTGTATACAATTAATTTTAAGATTACGAATCCAAATTTTAAATTGAATTAAGTGACTTCCTCCTACTAGGCCAGGTTAGTAGTAGGGTTTACAACTCATGATAATCATTTAACTTTTAATACTCTAAATCGCTGCGTACGTTTGCAAATTCTACGATTTACCGGCAAACAGCTGAGTATCAATTCCCCTTAGTGCCGTAAATTAAAATATAAAGAAAATCTTTTGACTAATAGCCATGATACACATGATACACATGATACACATGATACAGGCTATTTGGTCCAACGAATTTATTTGATTGTAATTTGGATTTTTGTTAAAGAAGAGATAATTTTCTTTATTGTTATTGATTTTTAATGATAGTAAAAAGACAATTTAATTTTAAGTCTAGTAAGATAAGATATATTAAAACTCTCATTGTTGGAAGATAAAATATATTATCTTTTATATGAACACTATATATTTTTAGAAACATTAAAATATACTTAACTAAGTTTAAGGTTAGATATAATGAGTCCTACATGCGTCGTCTATATTTAGATTATTTGAGTTTTAGATACAAAATATTAGTTTCGGAATCGGACATCGTTATTGTTTATTAAGACGATGTGTTTGTAATTCTTAACCATAAGAACACGTTGGAAATAATTTTCTTAAAAGGTTAAAATGTTCCAATATATTATTTGGTTAATGCTTATGTAACTGTTAAGTGTAATTAATTATAAGCTAAACTATCTGAATTGTTATTTACAAAGTAAGCTTAAAGTAAAATAAGCTGAAGGAGATATATAGAGTATGGCAGTATCTTAGTAATGACAAAAATTACTTATTAAATAAATGTTAATGTGTAATATGTATTATGTGTATCTAGAAGTTAAGTAATTGCTTCATAAGTATGACTTTTGTATGGCACATGTCATAGTCATTAGTAATAATATATAATATATTTTCTTCTTCATTGTTCTAGTATTTTCTTATCAGAACCACATAAAATTTGTAAATTGCGATAAATGATATTAAGTAGCGTCTCTGAAAAAGTTCCTTGCGAGACCCCAATTGCCAAACATAATTTTTGGAATCGTATCTGTCAGTCCATTGTTATTCCACAACCCTCCGGCATTCAAGGCGGCACCTTCAAAATAAATGTGAATTTCTCCCTTATTTTATTGTAAATCTGTGACCGAAATGTTGACGAGCTTTTAGGGGCTCGTGAAATTGAAAACGTTGATACTAAATGTGAAACTGACACTTTAAGACCTCACTTATTATGCGGTTAGATAAAAGTTTGTTTCCTGACTTTGAATTAGTTCAGTAACATTTCAATAGAAATTGATTTTTTGAAGTAAACAAAATTTAAAATTCTCAGATCTTGAATATAAGAAAAAAAAATGCAAATTAGGCTGATGTAAAAATAATATTCAATTACGACTTTAAAAGATCTTATAATATTAAAGTTGAAGAAAACAAACATTAATTAAAGATGGTCACACACAAGTATGTCATATATAAAACATTAGACTAGACAACAAATATAACCGAATTTGGAAAGATAGTAAGGCATGTATATTCACTGCCACATAAAGCGTAAAGTGAATCACGAAAGTCGGTAAAAGTTATCCGAGATAAAGTTTAATGGCCCTTGAAGTGCCTTATCTTAACTGAGATGGCTTTAACATCTCCAAAATAAAAATTCATTTAAAATATTTCTCCCTTTTCTGATATAACGTGATGTTTCTCATAAAATGTGAATGATTTAATTTTTAACATTCAATTGCTTTACTCGTTGTTTTTTTTACATACTGTGTAGCTTAGCGTTGAAAATACTAATCGGTCAATTCAATATTACTTAAATATAAACATAAAAAGACAAAACAAAATTTTCAAAAACATTCTTGAATTATGATATCTTTTTTGTAAGAAATTCAAGGTTACTAAGCTTAACTTATATGTATATATTTACGTTATAATGTAAACATAAATAACTGAGTAATAGCAGATTTTTTGAAAATATGTATATACGTACTTGTCTGTATGTACATGTGCGTGTGCGTATGCGTGTGCGCGTGTATATGTGTATGTGTGTGTATGTGTGTACGTGTGCGTTCATCTTCATTTTCTCGCAATCTGATTATGCAATGGACTTTTTTTTTACCAATATCGATTGGTACTAAAAAAATACGCATCGGCGTATTCATGCAACTTAGAGCTCGACCAGAGAAATCCAGGAAAAACTTAACAAAAAAAAAAAAAAACGAAAACCGCGTATTGCTAGTTATAAAAAAAAAATTGTGGGTTTCGGATGATTGTGGTAGAAATATATGTGTTTTGTTGTCAGAAAAAAGTGATGACACTTGTCATAAAAATATCTCATACAAATTTTATAATAAATAGCAAAATTATTGTACATTTTCTATTTATGAATGCTATATCTGCAATAGGTTGTTTTATTGACTTTAATCCAAGTTATGATGAAATGAATTATGTTAGAAATAGTAATGATAATCATAAACAAATATGTTATACATTTCTTAACCAGGAAGGAACTAAATATGATGGAACTTCACCAATTACCGCTTGTTTTATTTTCATTTGATTTATTTTTTGACAGTTTGGAAAGTGAAATGGTATTTTTATATAACTAGTGATTAAAGCAGTGCCAAAAAAAATACGATTTTTAATTTTTTTATTCTCTTATTACTAATACAAAAAATAAATATAATAATTTAAAAACATTTAAACGTTAACACAATTTCACGACTATAACAAAAATCTGGTAAAATAATTTTTTGTGTCGTAAAGCGATTTTAGATTATGATGATATAAAACACACATTAAACTTTCCATAAACATAAGTATCGACATAAATTATTATAATAAATAAACTAAAGTGAAATGAAAATAAACCAGAAAAAAACAATTAATTCAAATTTTAGAAACTTTCGAATTGAAAATCCACCGATAAATTAATATAGTCCCATTTGAAGCTTGGTTGTCCGTTGAATTTTAATTTCACATAGTTTAAATCGAGGACCCTCTGCCTTGCGAACAATACATTGTGATAATCTGCCCTTCCTCGGGGTCTTTGTTTCCAAGATTAAGAACACTCAAGTACTTGGATTTAGCTTAAAGTAGACTTGAGTAGACACTTTACATGAAAAGAAAGATTTTGAGATACAAGAGTTTAAATATTAAGTCGACGGCTTTTAGCAGACGACTTGATAGTATGAAGAATATTTTCTGAAATGTAACACTTACGTTATTTACTGTAATATAGTATGAATATAAAAGGGTTCGATTTCATGTTAAAGAACTTTATTCCTCTAAAAGAACATTACAATATTGTTCACTTACATGAGAAAACTTAAATATTGATTACAAATAACAATTTTCATAGGAACTTAAAATATTCAAATATATTTAAATTTTATATTAGTGAGTTTTTCTGCGATTTTGTTAAGATAGGTTTCTTTAATGTTTAATCATGTATTGCGAATTCAAATAAAATTATTTAAAAAAAACACGCCATAATAATTTTGAAAAAATCACTTACAAAGATAGAAGACTTGGATTAATTGATTGGACAGACAATTAGATCTCGTCTACCAGTTAACACGATTAAAATTAATATGTATCAAATTATATGCGAGTTTAATCCGTAAAAAATAGTTTTATTTCAAATCAGTCTCCACATGTACGCTTCTAAAAGGAAAAAAAGACAAAGCACTGAAAGATATTCCGTTTTTTTCTCAGGCAAATTAGGTCTTTTTTTTGTGGCAATGACATGGTAAATATATATATTTACAATAGGAGAACTACAGCTTTGCTACAAAAAATGGACGGAATTCGCCTGAAACAAAACGCATTGGCTTTTAGTTTTTTTTTACCGACATTTACAATAACAAAGATCTGCTGTAAATATATATTTACAACAGGTTTTTGTTATTTTGAGAACTGCAGCCACAAAAAAATATGGAATTTTGCGTGAGAAAAAAAAGGAATATCTATTGTAAAAGAATAATATTGTTTTGCGTAACATGTATTTAACGTAATGTAATGTAACATGTATTCAAAACATACAGACTTAAGTGTCGGCATCATAAAAAAAATATTTATAGTTACTGAAAAAATAAAAAGGTGACGTCTAATAATTGTAAAATTAATAGGGGAAGTGACAATGTAAGTCAGGATTTAAAACTGTTACACGTAAAAGAATGCCATGCCGTGCGGCCGCTCAAAAACCGCTCCGTTTGTGTTCACATAAAACGATGTAATCCGGGTGAATAATATCTTAAACTATCGAATAATTACTTCTTATCAAAACGCACAATCTAAAAATAATAAAACAAAAATACTTGAAATATTCAGAATTAAATTTCCTACACACATTTGTGGAAAAAAAAATTAGCAATTTGTTACCTGTTATAAAAATAAACTAAATTAAAAAAAAACATCTAATATAATACTGACATCAGAAAGCAAAGCGACAATCAAATTAAAGCGATTTGGTGTATTGCTAAATTTAATAACGGAAAAGGAAAATACCTAGGCAATAAAAAAAGGACTTACAAATAAAAGAAAACGGTAAAAAATTTGCGTAAAAAAGATCTTTTAAACTATTTAAATAAAATTTGTTAATAGTCCATTATCATATGAATTTATAATAGTCTAGCAAAGAGTAGATGAATGTTTTATATAACAAATTGTATTGATCGGAACTTTAAATGGTATTTACGTATAAACAAATTAAGTAGAAGAATAGCAGCAGCATTCGCTTACAGTCGTGTGGCTTCCACGCTGTCTATTGAAGCTGTTCATGCTACTTTTTACTGTCAGTACAAGCTCAACTCCAGTATAATATAGACATGTGGGGACTCGGCGCTGATTCTGAACGCTTATTCGTTATAAAAGAGCACGCTATACGAATAATAGCAAAAATATCCTCCATGTCGTCTCCAGTGTCTTATTTCAAGAGTATGGACATTTAAACTTTGCCTTCGTTATTTCATTATCCAATAGCGATGTACGATGTACGTAATTCAATATAAGAAAGATTTTCAATGTTAAAATGATAATATGCGGTAAACTTTTACACATGAGAATATTATTCCTAAAGGTGAACGAAGTCTGTTAAAATTGTGTAAATCATTAATACATGTAATTGAACCAGAAGTTCGCAGTTGGGTCAAAAAGTTCGCGGAACGGGCGGCATGGAGTGGGGAAGCGTCAGTTTTTGTACCTGAACTAAGAGCATAAATGGAAAATTTATGCACATCAATAAAATAGCCAATCCGGAAATGTACTTAATTATATTTCCGGATTGGAACACTGGTACACTGAGAAAATTTAGTTTCATGCCGTCATTAAATTACTTAGTATTCTGCTTTTTTTGGACGACTATGGACCTGTTCACAAGATATGAGTTACGATGGCTGTTGTGAAAAGAGTAAGGTTTAAAATCTTGGAACATCAATCTTATAATTAATAGACTTAGATCTGGGATCTAAGCCTATTAATAAATAAACCCTATTTTTTTAGCATATGGAAGCTTTTATTGCTACATGTCTCGTCTCAGGGGAAAGAGGAGTCGGTTATGTGGGATTCCCGGCAACATATGCTATAGGATGCTGCCATTTTTAAGGCTACCCAATAAACCAGGTGGTTGACGCCGCCGTCATAATGGAATAACACAGAATCACTTTCGTACTTAATCGCGGCGCCTCGATGGAACCACCACGAAGAGGGTACCCCGCAACGCAAGCACCCTCCTAAGTTGCTCCTCTGCCCCCCACTCAAGTTCACTAACAGAAAGACGCCGAAGCCTCTTCCTACAAATACCCAGTCTTTAAAACGGAAGTCCAAAAATTCAAGCTAGTCTTGCTCTAACTAGACCGACTACCAAAACGCCTAGGATGTACACCTGGTTCCCGATTTTTCCAGCTACCTGCACAGATTTAAATTAAAAATTAGCCCATCTTGCAAATGCGTCCCTAAGGAGGAGGAGAGCATAGCCCATATAATAGTAGATTGCCCTAGATTCGAAAGACAAAGAAATGACATCGAAAACCAGCTAGGGAGAAATATAGAGAACAAAACATTACACAAACTAATCGAAGACGGCGAAACAAGGGCTAAATTCCTAAAATACTGGGAAATAATAGCTAGAGTAATAATAGAAGAGAACAAAGAACTAAATATTCATAAATCAATAAAATAAACTAAACTAGGAACGCCACCAGACCCTCAATGTCGACTCGCGGTTTGCATGTTGAGCGAAGCGAGCCAAGCGGAAGGCTTCGTCTTGGTGTCTGAAAAAAAAAATTAACAGGGGGACAGTATAGTTCGATTAAAAAAATTCTGCACACGCATCCACAATGAGACTTCAATCTTTCGCGCTAATTTTTTTACATTGAAGTCTATGGGAGTGATGTTTTTTGGACATTATTTCTCAAGACAATGAATTTTTTTGAAATTTTTGTTTACAAACTACCACACATATCAGCAAGGTATGTGTGCAAAATTTCAAACCGCACCATTAAGCCGTTTTAATGCCAACTTTGTAAAACCAATGCAAATTCTCTCCAGTAGAAAAACAATTATGAGTTTAACTTCTCATCCTTTACTCTCCGTTCTGGGAACTTTTTGACCCACCTTCGTATTTAACAGGCCAACATTAGATATTTGGAATGTAATATTATTTTCACATTCAAAAGTAATTGAAACGATGGCTAACCGAACGTCTTTTTTCCATAGTAACTAAAAAATTTTTTAATATACACATGTTATAATTTAAAAATATGACATCGCATTGAAATTTATTTTGTTGACTTAATAATATGCACTAATGCTAAAACTAAATTAAAATGTAATAATTATGTAAACTATATCGTACAACCGTAAACACATTTATTTGCTCAATGTGCAATATGAACAATACATAGAGCTATGTCATTAAATTTTTAATTACTTTTACTAGTGGGTTTGTTGTCGTTTTGAAAGCCCGCGAGACCCACAAAACCACCTCTATCCTCCCCTAGGGCGGTAGATATCCATTACAGAATTACCAGTGGTTATATTAAATAACCGATTATGATTTATAAGCGATTTAATAAAAACTGCATATTGATCATGAAAAGTACCGTGACGTCACAAAGAAACCGAGAGATAATAAAAATAAATAATATTTAAATAGATAAATTCTAATTAAATGTTAGCAATGACTTCTTAATGGCAAGTGAAGGACAAAGCATCTAACACTCTAAACGAGTTATTAAACCTTTGCGAATAATTGTATTTATTTGCTTATTTATAAAATGACCTTATTTTTTTATGTTATGACAGTGTATATATTATTGCACTCTTGTTATAACAAATTCAATTTAAATATTTAAAACAACATTTATAATAACGATTTTCTTTTAAAAACCTAAATGTTCTTTTATATGCAGGATAACTGCTTTAAAATAATTAATATGAGCTGATTATCTGCTTATTAAAAAACTAATATGATATTTTCAATTTGTTTTAATTATTATGTATATCTCTGACATTTGAATTTTAAATAATTGATTAGCTATTTATTACTAGTATATATTGCTTACAACAAGTTAAAAGAGTCATTGTTATTTTAAGAGTTTTTTTTTTTCATAAACGACAATTTATCAAGCAAATACATTTTGATCCTCTTATTTTAAATAAAGTAATCCTGAAAAATTATTACAGCTTAAGTTTGAATTCATATCACGATTGGATTGAATTGAATTAAATATTTCCATTTGCATATTAAGCTGAGATAGTTTATTCAATTCACAATCCTGTTGATTTGCATATCAAACGCAATGCAATGCGGAGCAATTAAAAGTGTTGTTCCATATTTATTATTGAAATTACGACGTAGCTTCTGTTTGTTTAATTGAATTTTTTTAAATATCAAGATCTGTTTAATAATATCTAAAATTAATTTGCATATTAATTCTAAAGAATAAAAAAACATTTTTTTTTTAATAAAAAAACGTCGTAAATAATCCCCAGGAACTATTTGTAATAAACAGTTAAGTAATATCGTATATCATTTTGATTGCAATTAATTTTCACAGACAAGTTTCAAACATTAAATATTATTCTGTTATAACGAGCACTTTTCAATCGAATCGGATTTCATTCTCGGAAGAGTTGAGATCTTTTTAGTTTGAGATAAATTTATAAGTTTGTAAGTATTACTTTAGTTTCAAGTCTTGTTTTGTAACTTTTTTTAAAAAACTATCACGTTCTTTGAATTATTGCAAAATAATTGGGGCCCTTGCTCCAATTAAGGGTTTTTGTAAAAAAGTGGTCGATATGAATCTGTTATATTAATATGCTACTGATGTTAGTTGTTATTAATATTATGTTCCAACTTCGTTCACAACTTTAAAAAAATATTTTTGATATAAAGAATAATACGTAATACGCTTGATGGTACTCATTAATTAATTCACCCTCCTGCCTTTATCGTAATTGTTTATCGGTGATACTTTCAACTTACAATTGTACGATAGCAAAAATAGGTAACCTTGTGATTCGTAAGTATGTCGTTATATTTAACGGTTGCAAATTTATATGATTACTAACATGTGTTTTTTCTTTTGTGTTGGGCGGGCCGTTAATAGATGCTGCTTGCATACATTTTAATTGTCGGTAGTGGTTTGTTGTTGGCATCTACAAACCACCCGTGCGATGCCGCGAACGAAAGCCAGTATATTAAATTTTAGAATCAGAATGGAATGGAATGGAATCAGATCAGAATATATCAATTCTCTGAATTTCTCTTTGGTAGGAGTACCCGTATAAAAATTCAACAGGCGCTATTATCGAATAATCGTAAACCAGGTCTAGCGGCGGAACTTAGCGATATATAGCTAAGCCAGAGTAGAATAAATTAGACTAGAGAAGGGTAAATTGTACCTGCGTCTGATAGTCTGCGTATTTTTTCGCGAATAATACTTCTCTAAAGTTGCTAAACGTTAAGGCGATCTGCAAACTGCTTTATGGGGTCAACCTAGATGTTCCCATTATTTGATGTACTCACGATTTGGGAAGTGCATTATAAATTATCACTTACTACACCGGAACAATAACCAAGATTATTACGTACGTCAAAATAGATCAAGATGATCTTCTTTTAAATAAAAATCGAAATCTGTAACAAATGTCTCCACGGTAGATCTTGAAGTCGTTGATTACAAATATTCACCTCCTATACTTTAGTCCTGTCTTCTTCTATCTTCTCTGGACAAACTGAAGATACGTGACCGACGTTCTCTAAACGTGTGGAAATGTTGGTCACGGTAGAAAACAATTCGCTTATCTTGACTGTGTGCAGGTGTAGAACTACATTAATATTGGGAATTGTAGAATTGCAGCATTGTTTGAGTCTGAGCTGAGAAACTTTGGTAAATGATATTTTTATGATATTTTTGATATTTTTAAAGGAATTCAAGCAAACCTGGGTTCGCTTAGTGTCGCGCTCTTGATCACTAACTTCTGATCACATCGATGTAACAAATCAGTAGTAGGCGGTTGCAACATCATAAAAATTCCGGATAACATCGATTCCATCTTTGGAATTAATTTTGTCGCCACGAGGCTAGCAACAAATTGCATGATCTCCTATTATCGTTCATTTGATCCCATTTCTGATTTATAGTAACATTTGTCTAAAAATTCTCCATATTTCTTGAATGTGGGTTCTGGAAAAAAAAGATCAACAGGAGCTCTTTATTGAACAATTGTAAATAAATGTAATGGTTGGGGCGATAACTAGAGATTCTTAATGAGCGTGGTATGCTGGTGGCTGTGGCTTCACAAGTGAAGGATGACCATCCCACTGCCACTTATATGACGGTCGACTAGAATGACGACCATACATAATTTTTTTCCAACATCAAAGACAAATGTGTAACATATTGTATTTTTTTTTTTCTAAATAAATTGCCTAGATATTTTTCACTGTCAACATTACGCATATAATGTGATAAATGGGTGGAATAATATTATGCCTACTTTATTTAAAAAAGAAATATTGGAAAAACTAATCATTTATATTTGAATTGTATTCATTCAAATTGAATTGATTGCGATGACTAGTTTTTCGTAAAAACATTTTTGACGTTTGTGAAACAGTGATAACAATTTAAAAAAACCAGCTGATTTTGTTGTGTGGTTCTTTTCGATTTCGATAAGTATGGTATCAATATGGGCCCTCCTGACTTTTCAAATTGATATACACAAGTGATCACCGATATGGAGTCTAAGTGGAAAAGTTATGAATAAATAAATAAATAGTTAAATGACCAGCAATATAATTTTTGACATGGTAGATCAGATGGCGATCTTTTAGTGTATCATAAAAGAGTATGAAAGATCATGAGCATGCATAATTTTCACCAATATCAAAAATGTTCAATAAATAAAAAAACATCATCTAGCAAAAGATTTTCAGTTTTAAACCATTTATAATGATTTATATAATAAAATTCTCTCCGATATGTATCTTAATAATTAGTGGAAATACTGGTTACTCTTTTTTAGTATAATAGTTTTTTTTTAAACTAATCCGCAGTAATATAGTAAATTGCAAAAGAAACTCTTTTTGTATATATACGTTTGGGCTGGCCTCTGGGTTGATTTCGAATTATTTTTGTATAGAGATAGTTTGAACCCTATAAAAACAATACCTTTTTATTGTAGTAATCGATTATAAGTAACGGTAATGTGCTATTCTCTGAATATCACTATGATTATATTTTATTAAGAAATAAAAGATATTACTTCCAATTTGTTTACCTACCTAAAATATTGACTAGTATTTTAGAATTAGATTGTAATTTTTCGATAGTTCAATTTTTGTTCCTTTTTATTTAAACAATTTTGTTAATATTATGTATTATAATCTTTAAAACGTAAAAGGGTGAAAACTTTGAAGGAGTGCTTAAAAATTAATAGCAAATACGAAAGCCTCCAGTATACATGACATATAATAGAACAGCGTAGAATACATTGATTTACCGTACCAACGCCAAATTATTGGGATAATAATTATTTAAATAATAATATTTACGTTTTAAGAGTTCTTTAAAAACAGGCCATTTATAACATATAACATGTATATGCATACGCATGAACTGAATGAAATAATAACGCATGAATGCAAAAAAAAAGAAGCACAAAATTTCATTCAAAATAAGTATCATCTATTTTATATTTCTTATAATTAAGTTTTATTAAAAACTTCTTTTCTTAAAAGACTGTCCGGACTCAAGCTTAAATTATTTTTTATTAATGTAATTATTGTATCGAAAAAACGAGTGCTTTCACATTTATTGTACAAATTAGGATTATAATTTTTTGTGTCATATTTAGCTACGTTATAATAAATTCCAATTATAATTCCGACAAGTTTGGAACCATCGCCATAATACCAAACACATCATTAGATAGAGCAGTTGAAACTGACAATGGAAAAAATTGGGCTAAGCCTAAGAGCCACATACCTTTTTGCGTTATCATCCACATCCATTTTGCGTTATTGGGGGGGGGGGGGAGAGGCTTGGCAGTAAGGTCATAAGGTATTTTTATTAAAATAATGAAATGCAAAAATATGCTCTTTAGTACTAATCGAGTTAAATTGATTTTTAATCTGGTCTCTTAGCCCTATTGATTTTAAGAGTATTACCAAGAAAGGGTAGTAAAACTTTAGTCCTTTAACTCTAGGGTCGAGTGTAAGGTTGATGAGTGTCCCATAGATCTTCCCTTAATAAAAATTAAGGTAACTAATAGAACGAATTTTAGGAAGATTCTAGGGTTTGCCGGGTGGAGAATCTAAGTTAAGACTAAAAAAAACTATTATGTACTAATATATTTTTAATTTACTTCTTTAATAGTTTTTTTAGATTTAATTTACAAACTTTCAAAAAAAAGTTTTAGTTAAATTTAATTTTAAATGTTATACCTTGCTGTCTTTTTTGGGAGATAAATTATACAAATTAATAAAAAAATAATATTACGATAATTTTTTTATGAAAAGAATTTTATAATGCAAAGCCTCAATTAAGTTTAAATACATACAATGGGATAATTTAATTTTACAAAACTATACCTTACAAAACTTATAAAAAGTTCTTGATTTCTTTTGAAAATTAAAATACTATCAATAAGTGTGTAATTAAATAAAAAAATATTGAATTCTTAACACAAGTATCCGGTCTATATAAACAGAAAAACTGTATATTCTGTTAGTCTTTTTACTTTATTTTTAAAGTAAACAAAGCCGTTAACACTCAATATAAAGAAATTCTTTACGTTAACGAGGGTAAGAGGAATTTAATCATTCCTTTGAGAACGAGCTTCGAAAAGACAATAAACACTAAAACTTGTTTCAATCCAAAATCGCTAAATTCTTAAAAAGACTTTAAAACTAATTTGTTCTTTAATATATTGACGAGTTCGAGAGATGAAAATACTGCAATTCATAAAAGCGAAAATAATTTACTTATGCATTTTATACATGGTGTCTCTACTTCAAGCCGAAACCGGGATCCTATCGAGGAAAGATGGTAAAAGTCATGAGGAAATTTAGAAAAAAATTCATCTCATGTGTTTTTAAAATAATAGGCTTAAAAAAAGGCAGAATTGTGATCATACTGTAACCATTTTTGAGTACTGTAGTTAATATTTAGTATTTTTTTCATTTAAACTTTGTAATCATAACCCTAAAAGACATATCTGTAATCACAATCAAAAATAATAACGCAATTCCAAATTTCCTAGAAATATGACTTTCTGTCGAACTATGACTTTAAAATTTTTAAGGTTTGCGTCTTTGATAGGGCCTGCTTAAAAAGAATATACTACAGCTCCTTGGGACAACCTGTATACATTAGCTCAGAGATTGAGTATCTACTATACAAACAATCACATTCAATTAATAAAAACGAATTATTGACAATAACTGAGCTAAAGAGATAAGTCTTATTTATATGTTTATGTTCATGACACATACTTATATTTTGAATTATTATTAAGCTGTTGTAGGTATTAATTTAAAATTAATTCAAAAGTAAATTTATTAAATTAATTTAGTTATTAACTAAAGAAAGACAATATTGGCACTTATTTAGATTTTAATTCATAGGAAGCACAAAAATTGAGCTTGTATTTTTTTGTTAAAATTAATATAAACTTCGTGTTTTACGTACAAAATTGTAGTTTTATTATCCACCATAGGCGTTTACTTCGTAATATTTAATCTCGTCCCAAGTCAGAGCTTAGCTCAAGTTTAGAAGAATATCAAAGTTATGAAAGTTCAAAGTCGCTTATAAAAAATATGAAGTAGAGCGTGAATTTTGCACTAGAAAACTTTACGCTATTAAAAGGAAGTTTAGACGGAAATTTTTCTTGTGATTATAAGATACTCACAAATTGTTTTATAATGTTGTTATACCATTGTTTAAAACAATTTTGAATTTAGAATTCTATTTTATTATTAGTATTTCATTTTCTACATATATAGTTTTTGGTTAACAATATTGTTTCCGTCCAACGATCACTTCTTCTTCAGGGCGGGCATGGTCACTTCTCTGATACGGAACTTTCGGTTGGTTTGGCGTGGTTGGAGAAGGTGTTTGTTATAGAGATGAGATTGTGGTTCTGTGCAAGCGTAGAGTAACAGTGTCGATATTGTTCTTTTGCAACTCTTTCGGTGTTCTATCTCTACTAAATTAGGCGGAACCTTGAGTTTCGTAATCATTCTTTTTTCCGCTTCTTTCTGCAAAATCACGTCCTTGCATCACTCTTTAGAGTGCACCGGTCTGTGTATGCATGATGATCTTAAAGAGTAACTTTAAATAACAGGAACCGATCTATTAAATTAGCAGTTCGGCTTTACATCCATTCGTTATTGAAGCGTTGGCGTTGTTCTCTGATCACGTGTCAATTTCCGGAGAAGAAGGAGGAGAGCAATCGACTTTCATCGAGGTCCTTTCTACGTGCAGGCAGGCATTGGGTGACAGGTGGGTCAGGATGGGGATCATCATTGCATAGAAGTCATGGGAGAGATTCTCCAGGATTCGGTGTTAGAACCACACTTATGGAACCTCGCATACCATACAGTTCTGCGTGACTGTTTCAGGGCATCAACGTCATTTTCTATCAAATAAGACGATCGTTCTCGCCGATTGGAATAACTTCGAAAGTACCACTGTTCTTGCTGAACTTACATTGCGTGATTATAAAAATCGACGAAATAGGGTTACCCTCATCCCTCAAATATGGCAAAGAGAGCGAGGGCTGACCCCTATATGATGTTCGTGAAAGGGTGCTACTTGAACAAAAGAAAAAAGAATAAAAAACTAAGAAATACCCGGCTGAGATTGCTGCGTGGCTCTTCTCAGACCAGTGCTCATTTGTGAAGCCTCATAATTTCAATTTTATATTTAAGTGTTTCTTTTTAGAAGGGTTTATTTTGATAAGTATGAAATCAAAGTAGGCCCTCCTCCTTCTTCCGTATAACGTATATAAATAATCACTGGTATTCATTTGCAGTGGAAAAGAAATAAAAAAATTGTGACGGCGCCAGCGTGTGTGTGTGATAAATCAGTGTGGTAAAACAATATCATAGATACTATTTTACTTAGATTCTACATTCCACATAATAATAACCGCACCCTTACAACACACTCACCTTTTACACTAGACAAACTAATACTTTCGTATTGAAGAAATGATCAGGTCCGGTTGTTGGCCGACTGTTGGCCTATTGAAACTTACAGCGTTGTAAATATAGATTTTATGTAAGAAATATAACATATCACATATCATACCTTCATAATATTTTCCCTTATAAAGACATGTATATATATATATATATATAATCATTTTGACTTAAATTTTATAATATAATTGTGAATGCTTTAATCTAAATTCCAACTAACAAACTCACGCCAGAACATTTGTTAATCACATTTTACTAATGAGCCCGTTCAGTTTGCTGAAGGTAACAATGTCATCGTCGCAATCAGCCGTCGATAAGCGGACGGGTTGACGCGATTGGATTTTGTTGATTACATTTACTTACTAGTCAGTTAGTTTTTGGTTATTTGAATAAGAGAATTTAGGAAATTGAGTAAATCGGAAATAATTTGTTTTGGATGGTTTTAGATAATAGATAAAATAAAAGGTCTTTGTTTTAGTTTAACATTAATATAAAATCATAAATATTTAAATTTTCCTAGATTTTTGTTATATTCTAATAAAGGTAAAATTAAAAAAATTTACTGGATTCAATTCTCATCATAAGATACAAGCCAATATTAATGTTAAATCCTTAAACAGAGCTAAACGAGTTGTTTTTACTGAGGTAGCATTTTCATACGAATTTCATATTTTTTATATAAAACATAATTTATTATGTTAAATTTTAGGATCATTGGTCTTAATAGAACTTTTAACAACTTTAATGAAAAATACCACCATATTAATAGTTTTGAAAAGTGTGTGTCATTACTTAAATGTACTATTATTAACAATGTAAATATTATTGTTGTTTTGTGTTTTTTTTAATTGTACTTTTTATTTATCTCTTTTAGTTTATTATTTTACTTATGTGTAGCTTTCCGTGTAACTTTTTGTCGAAATTTTACTCGCGTATCGGTTCTATTTTATGTGTAAATTTACTTGAATATGATGCTGTCATTTTCCAATAAATAAATTAAAATAAAAAGAAAATTTGACAGGAAAATGAAAAAATGGAGAGTGAATGCCGGAAATAAGGTTAATGAAGCATTGCATACCTCTATGAACAGTCAGACGGTATCTAAGCAGGCCCGGCTAGCTGTCCATGGAGGGATAGTTTATTATGTATGAAACTGAAAAATATTAGATTTTGCAGAAAGAGTATAAAAGTACAATAAATTTAGGTGGAATGAGATCTTTTAGAAGTATTATAGTAGAGTAACTATGAGAAGTAAGATAAAAAAAATTAATAAGTTAAAGATTATTGACATATTCTTTTTTCATACATTTGGCAATTAAATGTTCACTGAACTTATTTAATTATCCTAAAAATTACTATTATGGCATTCTCAATTCAAATAATTTAGTCCCCTAGTAATACATTAAGCCCTCGGTCCATTAAAGATTAACACTAACCAAATTTAATTTAGAATTGCTTATGCCATGATCCACCTTTAATAAAGACAGGTCATTTACCATGGTTTCTAATATAGAAATTACAACTAGCTAGTATTAGCTTTCACATGGCTTCGTTATCATAGTGAATTCAGAAAATTTTATGGATTTTATTTAATATTATGAAGCCTCTGTACGGTGCACCGGTTTGTAGGCACATGTAGAAACTTTTACTAGAAGCTGAAATAAAATTTAGGTTTAAGTAGAGAAATCCAGTCACCACGAATTTTTATTGATGATTAAGGAACCTAAAAACTACTGAAATAACACCAGCAATTATTTTTTACTTTATATAAAATATAAAGTTGATAATTTTAATCTAAAAGTGGACTCATGTTTATTCTTTAACTTTGTAAAGTAATATTATAACTGGTTTCTAAAATAAAATAAATTTTAATATGATTTAGAAATATTTATTGCAAAATAACTAAATAAACATTTTCAATTACATAGAACACAATGTTACATAAGGTTGTGTATTTATACAATTAATGGTACATAGAGATTGTTATCTAGTTGATCTTGTGATAAAAGTCATTGCAATACGGTCACGATACGGTATCAGTTCTAATGCGATTTTGAAACCATAATTCTATATAATAGCTAATGAAAGAAGTCCTTTATATGATTCACTCATGTTAAGATCTACTGATATGTAAGGTATTCATCTTTTTAAGACTATCTGTAGTAATATTTAAACGTTCATTTTTTTTGTTGTTTGTTTTCTGTTTTTGGTTTTAAAGTGTCAATGACCAGAAATACATTCATATAGTTGCTTTAGAAAGCGTATTCATTGAGGATAACTTTTATTTATATATTTATATCAGACTGTATGGCAGGAAACATCTAGGGACATTTATATAGTTTGAATAAGATTTTTTTGAAATGGAATTAAAATGTTAAATAATAATGGAACTTTAATCGAGATACTTTTGAAGTGAAACTTTGATAAAACACATATGATTTCAAACTCGATGAAACGAGACAATAGAGACAAAAACTCATTACCTAGAGTATTTTGAAAGTTAAGCACGAATTTATTTGGGAGCGAATCATATACTAAATACCTAAAATGACAAACTACCTATAGAGTCAAAATTTTTACCTTACCATAGAAATTAAAATAATTCTACTTTCTTTAATCGCATCTAGTGACGAAGTGCCGAAATAAGGTTAAAAAAAGTCACAGACGACCAATATAATTTCAGTTTTAACCTGTGATATAAGTTCAAGGCTACATTTGTCAACCCTATAATCTATATTAGTAACGAATGGACCAATTAAGGTGTATTATTATTATTAAAAACGAATTAAAGATTATGTTTCTAAGGTTTGACTAAATTAATAATATTTATATAATATACTGATTTGACTTAAAAACATATAAAATTTTTCTTGGGCCAAAGAGAAACATTCTTGTGAGTGCAATACCAAATAGACAAAGTTGTGTAAAAGTGATAGAAAATAATTGAAATAAAGTGTTAAAGTGAATATAGTTGGCTGTGTCGCTAAGAGCTTTTAATACGTATAATCAAATTAAGTATTTTAACTTTATACACACAAATATATAAGTCTAATTTTAACGCTAACTAGCGTTTAGAAGTCTTATGGCTGTGATTTGCGCAAGGTTCTTTTTATTTTGGTCTTATTTTAGTGACAATAAGATTCTAAAGGTACCCATTTGTTTAAAGCAAAAAGAAATGGACCCTGAATGATAAGTAAATATCATATATAAGACGAACATCAATCAATAATGAACTTACAAATTTAATTGCTTACAGAATTATTGTTTTAATCATAAAAATGGTGACGTAAAAATTTTAAACGCCTAACCAAGTTTCTCCTTCGTTATATATAATATTTGTTATATGTGTAAAGTGACATTTTAATTCAAATTATTATTTATTTTTTTATAATTGATCAAAATATAAAATAATAAACCTGACAATTATCTTAATACTTCAATAAATATTTTCACTAGATACGGCTCTCTCCGTTGCCGTGTGTGCACACACTTTTTTATTTTACTAAATAACCAAAAAAAATGTCGTTACATTGTCATTTCAATTATGCTGATAATTCAAGTGAACTTACTTAAAACGAGTACTACAAATATCATTGTGCAAGTATCGATACATTAAACCTTAAATACATAGCACTTTAATTACAGACAGTAACAAGGCTAATCGTGAATCACTAATTAACCGCAAACACTAATTGGCAATGTGACATTATATCATTATACCGGAACCGCAGTGACAACTAAATCACGAAGCTATTGTAATCTGTTATCCTAAAAGTAAACACACCATGTTTGCTGGGATCAGATATAGAAGTGTTAAATTTAAAAATGTAACAATAAACGCGAGTTATATCCGTAAAATAGTTTTACTGAAATGTGTAGTACTCCTGTAAATCTTATAAAACATTAGGTACTATGAAACTATTCAAATGAGTATAAAGATAATTTATTATTTTATTTTACTTCTGCCTTATTACATATTATTATATTTTTTGGTCGGAGGTGTTATTTGAAGTTTAGCCACGTAAGACATAACTAAAATAAACCCATCTCTAATCAAAACGAGAGTTGCATCACAAAATATCCAGGAAGGCTAAGAATTGAAAAAAAAATCAAACTTGTAATACACTTTCGGTTGAAAATACCATTTTCATGCTAACGACTTATAAAATAAAGTCCACAATGGCATCCTATAAATCAACAGAGTTGAAGTCGTCATACCAAACGAAGGCTTTTGTTCGAGCGTAACGGAAATGAACTCCCCCTTTGGGGAAGTGTACATTGAATTTGCTCGTTTAAAAGTTTCAATGGAATAATAAAAATGCTAAACAACGGTAATTTCACCTGATTTTCTGGAAAGTATAACAATTAATTTAAAAGTTTGAATAAAACAGAAGAGTTTATATTTTGAGAATGTATAAATTAAAAAATCAAATATAATATCAGTTTGAGAATTACTGCAAATCATTTTAATTAAAAAAATACCGATTTGAGTTTTGTATATATAATGCATCAATTTTACATAAAATAGGAATCTTTTTTTTTGAGGATACGTTTTTAAAAACTCTTGTTTTAATTTTTTATTTATAGTTTCAGAGAACTCAAGTAGGATTCAATTCAAACAGTTATTAACTTAATCTCATATTATTTATTCCTATCACCGTTAAAAGGATTAACTAACATAGAGTGCATCTGTGTGTCATTAAATTAGCTATACAAAAGGAAATATTTGTTTTTCTTGAACATTTGAAATGCTCAAATTGGTCTCCACTCCAGAGCGTAAGCCTCTTACCCTACAGAAAATATTGTCTCTAAGAAGTCAAAGCAATAAAAGAAATAAAATGATAGATAAATATGCGTTACTATAAACCTTTACCTTTTTTTATTAAACATTGTTTAAACAAAAACTATTTTAATTTTATAGTAAAAATACCTATATAAAAAAAATTACATGCTCGTATATTTTATAAACTCATTTTCTTGAAATTTTTGGTTCCAACTCACAATACCTCAGACCTAAGAGTATATAGCATATCAACGACATTATCAGCCCATTCCCTTATTGCTAGAGTATCATTATCTACAATGGCATCCATATATTCCTGCTTGTAGGCACACGAGAGAACATTTATTACCTTCATTAGCCACAAGCGAACGCGCAATGATGGAACGGCTCGATCTGACGTTCGGAAATTACCAACATCAAAGAGTTTTAAGAAAATTGTTGAATCAATTTGTTATAAAAATATATATTTTCTTAAAATTGTATTTTAATGGTTTTAATGAACCATAAAATTCCGAGATTCATAATAAAGACAGTGTTTGAAAAACATTTCCTCATTATATAAACCATATTGAACATCTAGAATCAGATTCTAATTTACATGCCTGTCCCGAACAATTTCAGCTTCAGTAATAAACTTTCAACCCTTATCTATTGTCTCAAAGACAATATTTGCATGTCGTTTTCAAATAAATTGTATCTCCTTGTGTGGACAGAGGACATACATAATTCGAGTGTTAGAGGGCTGGAACAATTTACTTGCGGTCATCTAGAACGATATTAAGTCCTTTGTAAGACGTCGGATCGGATTTGAAGCGGAGATTAATAGGCTTACATGTTGACTGCCGGTTGTGTTAAATATGTCTTTGTGTAAAAAACACAACAAAAATTAAAACAGACAGTAACAATTTTGTATTTATTATATATTTGTATTACAAATATGAAATTTCGATTGCTTTAAATACAGAATTTTACGTTTTGATGAATTTGCAAACATTCCGAATACTGTTTCAAAAAGTTAAGTGATTTAATTGTATTTTAAGAATCAATGTACAATTTTTATTTTGATATAATTCCCTAATTTAACACAAATTGTAGTGTGTGAATTCAATTACTCTCCGCGAATGAAGTTTTTTTTTGTACAAAAAGTAGCAAGTTTCCCATGATTAATAATAATAATAATAATAATTTATTGTGTCAATAAAGTTTATTACAATATTTAGTCATTATTGATCCGACCATATTTTTTTTCTTTAATCCATTTCTCAACGCGTAATTTTTTGGAAAATATGAATAAAGGAGGAAAATAACTAAATTTCTGTAAGCAATGTAATGGTTCCGAATTTAATATTTTATCTAACAGTTTACATAGAGGCGTCTTCCGTGCTTTTTTTTTATCTTGGTTATGTTTGTTGCTTTTAATTTCTAATTTGAGATATAAAACCCGGAACCTCAATTTTCTGCTATCAGAGAAGGCCGCGACATTGCTACGAAAGCATGGGGAACGCTGTCGTGAAATTAGATCTTACTCCTGGTGATTATTATAATATTGGAGCCGAAGATGGGTTCTTGTGCTTTGTTATACATACCCGTGTAATTTAGCATTGGTAGGAATTTCACTCGTTTCTTCCTAGAGTTAATGAAGAAAAAACCTCTTCTGAGGCATAGCCAACATTTAAAGGATTTCAATGTATTTGCAGTAAGACTTATTGGCGACCCTGAATTGGTTGACGCCAACATTCAAAAACACAAGCGGAGAATTGCCGGCCTCTTAGTATTCTATAGGATACATTTCGAAGAATGTGCACAAGAATTACATGACGTAATTCCCCCATCCCCCTTCTACCAACGAACATCCCGCCGCACGGCGAGTATCCATCCACACGTTGTGAACATTCCACCTGTCCGAACGAAGCATTTGCTTCGTCTTTCCTGATTCACAAGGCGAAGGATGGAACAGCTTGCCTGCTTCGGTATTTCCGTCTAAATACAATGTGGATGTCTTTAAGAGAAGAGTGAATAGGTTACTGAGTTAATGCGCCTTACCACCTATTTCAACTTACCATCAGATGGAATGTAGTCAAGCATTAACTTAGGCTGAGTAAAAAAAAAAAGTAATTCTTAACGTTACCAGGGTGGAACGACAACACCTCATCTAGAACAGATTATGTCAGATTCTCGTCTCCGACGAAGAGAATGTTGTAAGCGTCGGACAGGTGCGTCGCCATTACTATAGCTTCGAAATAGTTCCATCACAACCAGGCACTGACAGTTTTCGTACTATTTGAAATGATTCTAATATTTTTATAGGATTTATTTATATTTTACACAACGTCCAACGTCAACTATAGTAAAATATTTTGTTATTTGTAAAAATTTATTACGTATTATTTGAAAATTTATTGTTAGTTCAAATGTCTTAATTTTTTATTTTCTTAAATCCAGGAATTCATGGTTTTTAAAGGCAGCCAAGATTTTCCACAATTTATGAATTTCTATTTTAACGGTGTCTTATTTTTTTTAATAATTTCCTTAATAATTACATATGTATCGGTATCGGTAGATATAGGTAGCTATACCACCGCTTTAAATTATATATTTTATAAATAAATGTTGTACATATAAAATATTTCTTATTATGGAAAAAGTTAAAACAAATACTAAGTCAGGATAACAAGAACTAAAGCAATTTTTTTTAAAATTCAAAACATTATCACTTGAGTGAAAGTTGTAAAGGATTTTGTGTTCCTATGACACTTTAGTAGATAATTTCTCGGATGGTTTTTTGGGGTTGGTGGTGAAAAAGTTCATATACCACTCAAAAGATAAAAAAAATTTTCGCATTTGGAGTTTTTGAAAAAAAAATTTTTTAAGTTCTTTTTTATATATTATATGTATATAAAACTCATGTTGGAGTTAAAAATAAGAATAACACATTTTGCTTACTAATTATTCATAATTGAATAAAACCTAAAAATATATATTTAATTATATAAAGTATGAGAAGTCTTATATAATTATTATTTTCAGGTGGTGTCTGGTCGCTAAGAAATTTGTCCATCTCCGTCCCCCGAGCTGTTCTGTCTGGTGAAGGTCAATCTGCAATCCTGCGATGCTCGTACGATCTGGAGGGAGCAGCCTTGTACTCCATACGGTGGTACAGAACCGAGACAGAGTTTTACAGATATGTGCCAAGAGAAATGCCACCAACTATGGTATTTCCACTACCTGGTGCTTCAGTTGATGTAAATTAACCAATTTATTATTATTATTATAAATGTCTCTATTAAGTTTATAAATGTTCTTACCTAAAGAATTAAATTTAGTTATTAATGCGCCAACATATTATTTTAATGGCAGTACCAGGTGCATTGAAATGCTAGCTCTTAGCTGATACTTTTATAATATTTTAGTCCGGGTTCATTCTATTTTCTAGAAGATTTTATATGATTGCATATTTTCAAATGAATGTTGATTGGTAAATATAAAGATTTTAAAAGTTATTCACTTCGATTAAAGCTTAATTCATATTGACAATTTTATACATATATAAATGACTCCAGTGTATTATACCTTGTTTATCCAGTTTTCCAATGAGTTTAAAAATTTGATTTTATAATTTTCCTACAGTTAGCTCAATCAGACCACCAGCAAGTACGTATAGTAAATCTGAACCGACGTCTAAGTGGGGATTACCAATGCGAGGTGTCAGCAGACGCGCCTCTGTTTCATACTGATATACGATCAGCACCACTCACTGTCGTCGGTAAGGTTTTTACACTGAAAATTTATAAAAAAAATATATCTTTAAGGCGTCTGAAAAATAATGAATAGAAAGCAGAAATACTTATTTATTATGTATATACTTACTTATTTATCAATATGAATGTAGATCTTTTATTAATATTCAACTAAGTCACATAAAATTATCAAGTTTTAAATGGAATAGATCCACCTTTCCGAGCACCCCGTCTGTCCGTCTCTCAGAGAAGTTATTCTCGAGGTGATATCATTCGTGCTAACTGTTCCGTCGACGAAGCGTATCCTGCTCCCAATATTACATGGACTTTGGATGATCATAAGGTACGTAATAATTAAGAAATAATATTTGCTTGGTGACCGTAACGTTGGTTTTTTTACTACAAGAGTAGTAATCAATATATCAATAGTTTTGGCACAATATTTAAAACATAAACACACGTAAAGTAACTTTTACCATTCTCAAATTAGTAACTATATATTTTTTTCAGCACTTAATTCTTTTCTACATAAAATAACACTTTACTCCCTAGAGTTCATCTTGGAATGGACATATAAATAGATTTTACTTCCTACCTCGAAAGTCTAGGCTACAAATTGTCTGAACGACACTACTCTCTTGGGACTTGATGTTCCAAGCTACCTGCAATTTAATTCCACGTGTAAATTGTTAGGAATGCTACTACTATACTATTTAACTTTCTGAGTATCCTTATATTTAAACAATGCTCTGAGTAATACAATTTTAAAGAAGTAATAGTTTTCATTAATGATATTAAAAATATATTAAATAAAATATATAAGTGTTAATAGCGAAACTTAGAGTATAAGCTTAAACCAAATCCAAACAATAAAGCTGTGCAAATCTCTAGGGAAATTTAGAATTGTCGTCAAACAATAACATCTGACTGTAGTTTTAAAGTTAAATCTACACTGACAAATCTTTTTATTAATTATCGCGAGTTAAATTAATTATTCATATTTACAAATAATTATTGATATTTTGAAAAACCTTAATACCGAGCATAAAAATTATTTAGAAATAAAGTAAAATTGCCATTATGAGTACATGTTCTACAGTTTACCATTCCTAAAATATTTTTCAAGTCATTTGGAAAATGATTTGATGTCAATACTTGTTTTGAGCAAATTTATAATTGCAAATAATATTACTCGAAAAGGATAGAGAGAATAAGCGAAAAAGAATAGTTTAAAAAATCAGTTAATAAAAATTCTTGCGGAGTTGTTTACTGGTTGACGTCTCACACATGTCTGAGGTGAAATAATGTGAGACGCCTCTAAAGTAGTGTAGTAGGAATGCCCGCGCGCGCGAAAAACAAACGTTCTATATGTTAACTTTATGAGACACATTTTTTTCAGTTATCTCGAAAACTACAATTACGATTCGGTTGATTATCAATCCAAACCGAGTTTTGCTCATTATGCGCATGTGTGCAAAATTTTGTGCGTGTAGCTCGTAAATTGAAGGAGGAGTAGGGTAACAAAGAGTTGAAAACTTGAGTAGTAAAAAGATTCGCTTCGCTCAGCTCAACAAAATGAACGTGGTCAGAAAACATCTTACATTGTAAATAGCACAATGTATATAGTTATAGATATGTTTCTGGAAATCAAGAGTAAAAGAATTAACATTGTGATATGTTAAAATAACGTGCGTGTTACAACCACGTCATCCAATCCCCCTTAAAAATAAAGTATTATGAAACCTATAATTAAAATATTTTAGTTTTTTTTTAAATCCTATTAAAGATAACAAAGCTGAGTAATAAAAATAAAAGTATTACATAATTCTCTCTCGCAATCTTTCTATATTATTTTCAGAGAATGTTAGAGACACCTAGCTGGTAGCATGTCGGGCAGAATGATGGAACTGTCATTGTAATGTCATTAAAGAAATACTTTTATATAATTTTTGTTATGAGTGTAGTAATCCTTTTATGTGAATTATCCTTTACACAAAACTTAAAAGATAAAGAACAATAAATAAAATAACAAACTTTCTGCTTGCTCTTAAAAATAAAGATCATAATGGCGTCTAATAAATTGCACTCCTCCAAAGTTATATGGACTTCCAAACTCCTCAAACAGGATTGGCCTTTGAGACCTATAGATTTCTGCAGCGTAGATAGATTATATTAGGTACAAATAACTAGCAAATTTATAAAAACTATAGAAATATTTAATAGAAATATTTTAATATTTTGTACGTGGTAGAGCTTAGCTCCAGTCATGTGTTTGCAGCTCGTATTGGACTGGCTCGACCGGGGTGGGACCACCCTCTCACAGAAGATCGACGTGCAGTAACCAAATTCTTTTGGTTATGTTCCGTCCGTGATTGAGAATTTGCGGGGGCCCAAACCCACCCTTCCCGCCAAATATGAGTGCGATATATAAAATAAATATACCCCAAGGGGGTACGGGCTTTCATGAAGAAGGAGAATCCCTCCCCGAGCAACATCGGGGAAACGATTCTTCGACTTTGTCCGACCTGTCGTATCGGGGGAGGGCAAAGTTTCACATTTCGTGTTTTCTGAGAGCAAACTATGAAGAAACACAGCGGCATCCCGCTCCACCCTAAATGTGAACTTTTGCAACAATCGGGGACTTTATTTCAACCTAAACCCCGTCCATTACCAGTTTTTTTTTTTTTTTTTTTTTTTTGTCAGGAAATGCATTTACGCATTCCCGGCCCGTCGGGGGGCGCAGCCTGGGGTATGTGGGACTCGACCGAGGTAATACCCACTAAAACCTGACAGTGGTCCGCCTTCGGCGGGAAGTAGGAGGGCCCGCGAAACTCCTTGCGGAACAGGGCCCCCACCCGCCGGCTATTGCTAGTCCCGTACCGGGGGAGCTTAACACGCGCTCCCCCCAGCACCCTCGTCGGTGCTAGCTACGGCAAGACGGTACCACGGGCCGTCAGCCGTCCTTCCCGAGGTCGCGGAGATGGTGAGAAAGGCCCGCCGGGCCCCCACCCGACGAACCTGCGACCTCAGGGGCCCCGCTTATGGTGCGGGAGCACCAGGAGGACCGCGACGGGACTTACCAGCGCCCCGGCGGCGTCCTCGTCGAGCGGGATCCGAGGTCCTCTCGCGACCCCGCTCAGCGGCCTCCTTCCGAGCATTGCCGACACAACTGCTGGCAGGGAGAGATTCTGACCGATCCGGGTGACCAGGACTTGCCGCTCTGCACTCCACGCAGGGCACACGGCGAGCGTGTGCTGGGCACTATCCTGGCTCTTCCCACCGCAGTGGAAGCAGTTCGCCGTCGCTTCGCGTCCGATCTTACACAAATAATCACCGAAGCACCCATGCCCGGTGATTATCTGTGTGAGTCTGTAGGTGAGCCTTCCACCCCGTCGCTGCATCCAGGCTTCGAGGTTCGGCAGGAATGCCCCCACGACGCGTGTGCGTGCTACGTGCTCTTCTGAGACCCGCGCGCGCCACGTTGCGAGAGCGGCCTGTCGTTCCTGCCGTCGTAGGCCTTCGATCGCCTCTTCTGGCCCGCCCCTGCCCTCCTGGTGGATGGAGCGGAGCCGGTGATACACCCTCGCATCCATCTCGGCTAGGATATCCAGGGGCGAAAAACGGGCAAGGATTGTCGCCGCCTCAAAGGACAACGTCCGGTAACCGCGTGCAACCCGTATTGCCATCTTTCGTTGGACGCTGTACACTTTCGTGCGACAGCGTCTGATGGCCAGCCTCTTCGCCCAAACAGGCGCCCCGTAAAGGGCTACGGATCGCACGACCCCGGCGTAGAGGCGGCGGACTTCCTCACTAGGTCCCCCGAGATTGGGTAGGATCCGGTGCAGAGCACCCGCTACCCTCTCGATCCGGGGGACCAGGCGTTCGAAGTGCTCCTCGAAGCCCCAGCGACTGTCAAGGGTGAGGCCTAGGTACGTCATGTACGACCCCACCCGGACTTCAGACTCACCCACTCGGACGCGCGAGTCGGGGGATTCCCTGCTCCTCGGCAGCTTGTGGAACCATAGCGCCTCGGTCTTGTGAGGCGCTATCACCAATTCTAACTCGCGGATTTTAGCGACGACGACGCTAGCCCCAAGTTCAGCGAGCTCCCTGGTCCTCTCGAATGTGTCTCCGCCGGCGACCACTAGTGTATCGTCCGCATAGCATACGATATCAACGCCAGCGGGGAGATCGACACGCAGAACCGCGTCGTATGCAAGGTTCCACAGTACCGGGCCCAAAACTGAGCCCTGTGGAACCCCACAATGGATCTCCCTCCGGATCCTCGTACCGTCTTGATCCATGTACAAGATGTACCGGTTGCGCAAGTAGTCCTCGATCAAGCCACGCAGGGAGGTATGGTATTTTAGCGCCCTCCTGATCGCGTCCCAGGGCAGGGAATTAAAGGCATTTACAATATCCAGGCTAATCGCCATCGCCACCCCACCCAGGGACACCGCCTGCTCCGACAGGGCGCGGACGCGTAAGACCGCGTCCACGGTCGAACGACCCTGCCGGAAGCCAAACTGGCTATCAGCTAGATCGGGACCGGTGCGGGCTAGTATTCTTTCAAATAGTTTGCTAACCTCGTCCAGCAAGCATATGGGACGGTACGCAGAGGGGGAATCCGCGGCTCTGCCTTCCTTCTTCAAGAGGACCAAATTTGCCTCTTTCCAGGCTTGGGAACGTGGCATTACGGAGGCAACTGTTGAACAGCTGCCTCAGCCTGCCCCCCAGGACAGACAGACTCAACACCAATATTCGGCCAGGGACTCCGTTGGGTCCCGGCGCGGTGTTACGGGCTCTCAAACGGCTAACGGCTCGATCAAGCTCCTGTACGGTCACCCCCAACTCGTCGCTCCAGTCGAACGACGGCTCCAGGGGGTGGACTAAAGGACTCGACGACCGGCCCGCCGGAAAATAGGTGCTGACCACACCCTCTAGCAGGACCGGATCGAGAGTCTCCGTTACCGGGGGCATCCAGTACCTGAGTTTCCCCAGGACCATGCGATACGAACGCCCCCACGGATACTCGTTGAGTCCCTCCAGAAGCTCGTCCCAAGACCGAGACCTGGCAACGCTGATAGCGATTTGGAACGCCTTAGTAGCCGCTGGGTACGCCCTGTAAAGTCTGTCTCTCTCCTCGGAGGGAGCTCGTCTACTCCTTCGGGCTCTGGTGTAATGGCGTCTGGCCTGCAGACATACTGCGCGTAATCGCGCCAGATCTGTAGACCACCAGTACACCGCCCTGAACTTGGGGCGACTGGACCTGGGCATGGACGCATCGCAAATCTGCGTTAAAGTGACCGGTCCGGAACCGGTCTGCTTCCCCTTCCGGATCGGATAGAAGCTCACTGGCGATTTCTGGCCACGCCGCGACACTGGTGGCGGCCTCGGCCTTATCTCGGTCGAGCCGCTTGAGACACCAGCGCCACGACGGGCTGCCTTCGGAGCTTCTGGGGTCACCGGGACGGCGCAGAGCCACATCGAAGAGGATATGGCGGTGGTCAGACAGAGTAACCACCTCCTCCGCGACGCGCCATCCCGAGAGTAGGCGCATGGCTGAAGGAGTCGCCCATGTAAGGTCTACAACCGACTCACCCTGCCAACGCACACAAGTGCTCACAGACCCCCGGTTCACGAGCCGGAGGTCCAGACCAGACGCCCACTCCTGTATGGAGTCTCCCTTCGAGTCGTTCCTGGGGTTACTCCATGCCCATGCGTGGACGTTAAAGTCCCCTAGGACGACTGACGGACGAGGTAGGCACCTGCGAATGCAATCAGCCACCTCGTCCAGGTACACCTCGTAGTCGGCGAGGGACCTGTTGGGAGACACGTAGCAGCCAACTATGACCAACTATGACCTGTCCCCTTCCCAATAGAGCGCAGTGTGGGACCCCCTCTCCACCCCCCCAGTATATGGCGACAGAGCCCTCGTCGTCTCCGAGTCCATTACCAGATATCTTAACCTGGCGACACAGCACACCTCTCATAACCCTCTATAAACTTGAAAATCGTTTTATACTATACGCCGGGGTATCTGGGTTCATAAGGGAGGATATCTGTTATCGTCGCTTCCAGATTTTTGAAAGTCGGGACCTGTCTTTACTCAGGCTGCGCGTGGACATCGATGATCATGTCAGAGTCTACACGTGCCTCTACAGGTCCCATATTGGTAATGCACAATAGGAGCAACTCTTGGGCGAAGATTGACGACCTGTTTTTCAGCTGAGGTCATAGTCCTCGGGGACTTCAACGCGCACCATGCCGATTGGCTAGGGTGACCTTCCACTGACTTCGCGGGGAGATCTGTGTTTAACTTTGCTCTGGTAAATGGTCTGTCCCAATTGGTTAGGACACTCGTCTACTAGACATAGACAGCCACATGCCCTCTTTGTTGGATTTTCTGCTGACTACACATCTCGGAAAGTACTAGGTCATTGTCGAGGCTCCCCTGGGAACCTCCGATCATTGTCTGGTACGAAGTGTAGTGCCCATTCAATGTCGAAAATTTCAAAAGAGAAAGCCTATCTCTTGGGCACTCTTTTTGCCTCACTCTCCTTGGACGATCAAGGAAGAACACCACCTACTCCTATCTCGTAGTCTCGGTCTCATGAAAATGCGCACTTGTCCATCTGATCCCTCAAAAAGATAATAGATAGGTCGGACCCAGCTAATTACAGATCTATCGCCATCACCTTTCTTATCTCCAAAATAATGGAGAACATCATAAACCGACAGCTCCTAGTATACCTTGAGGATCGCCAGTGGATCAATGACCGGCAATATGGCCTCCGCCATGGTCGATCGGCTGGTGATCTTCTGTTGTATCTTACACATCCTTGGGCTGCGGTTATTGAAAGCAAGGGAGAAGGTGTATGGCACAAGAGGCTTCTTTCTCTCGAATCTTCTTTCTTATTGGCTTCCCGAGAGTTTATGTAAGTGGATTACAAGCTTCCTCACTGGGCAAAGCATACAGGTCGTTCTCAACGGTTTTTGCTCGAACTCCAAGCCCATGAACACTGATGTACTCCAAGGCTGCGTGCTACTCTCAACACTATTGTTGGATGTGATATGTTAAAATAATAACCCAATGATATTTAAATCAAAGAAACAAAAACATGGTGAGTTTTGACATAGTGTCGCTGTTGCTTATTGATATAGTAAACATCTCAATATCCCAAATAAATATTCCAAAATAACTTAAAACCAACCCTAATATAACTTTGTAAAGCATAAGGATTACCTCTTAAAAATTCATAATGTAATATGAGATCTTCGATCGTCCGTTAATAGCAAACATTTTTATCGTGTGTTTAACGAGAACCTTTATATTAAATAAGTTTCTCATACTTTAGTTTACTTTTCTTATAGCTGTTGGTAAAACAACGAAAGAAGATCGCTTAATAAATGAGTTTAAAATAAATAAATTAAATTACTTTCAATCCTATATTAGAGTCACGTTCTTCATCTATTTACATAGTATATATATTAAGAAAGTAACTCATTGAATAGGATACTTGTAAAGTTGTAAGTATAATATTATTATTATATTATCATCTAAAGATAAAAGAAACCTAGACGTCGCGGGTGTGTATGGTAAGTATTAAGTAAAGGGAATTCGCTGAATACCATTATAAGACAGTATTACTATTATCCTCTTCCGGAACTTTCATCTACTACTTTTCCTTCACTTCTAATTTTTAAGATAATGTCTATTTTTTAGATTTGGAAAATCAGAAGTTGGTTGCTAGTTTGTCGGTCTCTTTTCTGTTTTATTATCTTCTCTGTTTCTTTTACCCAAATGAAAATTGTCTTAAAGTATTTTAGTAATGATGTGGTATACAAAAACACTTATAGATATTCAATCTCTAAAGACATTATAAAAAAAAGTCTTTTAATGGGAGTTAACTATATATTTTTTCCAGTGGCATTGTAATGTTACCAGACTAACAAGAATCACTTGAAATGAAATCACATCAAAGCAATCGAGAAAATAATCCTAATCTTATCATAGCAAAATAAGATTGTTAAAAATCAAGTTGATTCTATAGTTACAAATAAAGAATCGGTTTGTTTGTGCGACAAATTGAGAAAAAACCTTTCTGTTCCTAACGAGTGGACTCGCTCCAGACAACAAAGTGAAATGTAAATAAAAGTAAATGCTCCAAGTATAAACAGCGGTCAGGACTCAAACGGAAAATAATATTTCCTTTTTTTTTCTTTAGGCAGTTCATTTTTTAAATTTCTTTATTTTATAATGAAATCAAGTTTTAATTAGTGATCTATTTTAAAGGATATAATGATAATAATAATAATGTATATTTTTTAAATTAAATAAGTCATTTCATGTCATATATTACCTGAAATAATTCATTAAATTTAAAAGAAAAGTAAAATGTAAACTGATTTTACTACAAATAATTTACAAATTATGTTTATAAACATTAATTAGAAAATTAAGAATCATTTTCTGTAACTGTGCCCTAAAAATATATGACTAAACTTCTTTGTTTTCGACAGATTATTTTGAAATAAAAACATTTGTTCGGTATGATAATGCCTTCGAGTTTATAAAGACCGATTCCTCGGACAACTTCTGATTGTTCATGAATTTTAAATACGCCCTGTTTTGTATAATTTAAGAGACGACTTTGGAATTTTTAACGATCGAATGAAAATAATAAAATCAAAAGTTAAAGCATGAATAGTTTTCTCTTGTGACTTCCCTAATATTTTCTTTAAAGATAAAATCCTGATTTCGCTACTTGAAAAACTAAAAGTTACATAATTGATACTAGAAGTATGACATGTAAAGCGAAACTAAAATATCTTTTCATTAAAAAATTTTATTATGTAATTTGTATAAATTTTAATATATTAGCACATTGTTGTATTAATTAGATTGCACAAATAGACCAACATTTTTAATGCACAATTAGAAATAATAAATATAATCAAAACATTTTATATATTATTTTTGACAGAATACTTAACTTATTAAAACTTAAAGTATATTATTTATTGTAAAATATATTTTTTGTATATTATTCCTTATAAGTGCCATAATTAATTTTTTTCAATTATTATTTTTATAAAAAAAAATATGTTAAAAAGGGGATTTTTATATAGTTTACACATCTTAAACTCGTGGCCGGTGCTCTGTTTTTTTAATTATGTTTGTTAGATTTTAAATTCTTGTTTGTAATATAAAATACCTGCATAAAAGAGAAAAGTGTAGATAAAAAAATTTTTTTTTTTCTTGCAGATAGCCGAAACTGTATCCTGGAGAACTTCAGACCAAGACTTTAAGGAGCGTGGGGCCTTTAGTCAATTAGAACTGACTGTTCTTGAAGCAGAACACTACAAGGTTGGACTGACTTACACCAGTGCTAGTTTAAACCGGGTATACCAAGATCACTATATTTACGATCGAAATTTCGAAGAAGATACAGACTTGATAAGGTATTTTAGATTTAAAAGGTATTTTATATTTTAAATAAATATTTGAGAAATGGGATTTGAAATAATATAAATATAAAAGGAAAAAGAAATTTCTGAATCTTGAATATGAATGAATTTTCTGATGTGTCTTTGTTTCTATTCCTGTGCTCACAGATATACTATGGTACCTCCACCTAGTAGCCAATTTGCACTAGGCTGTGTGGCAACGATCTTCGACATCTATGCGCGTAAAAGTGACCCGGCCTTTATAAGAGAGGATGCCCCCCATCCAGCCTCAGTTACTGGGGAAGACTCATCAGGTATAGTTATTAGTGATAAAGAATGTAAATGCTATTTATAAAAGAAGCATTGTGTGACCTTTTTCAGGGAAAGTGAAAGAATTTAAAAAGAATAATTTAATAATAATATCTGGAATTGTTGAGGGTTGAGCTTTCTAGAAATCTGAATATTCATTTTTCTTACAGGTACACATGCAAGCTGCAACATGATTATGACAGTTGTCAGTTCTTTGTTACTTGCATTATGATCATCAAACATCAGAATGCAGTTTTAAGAAGATATGAAACTGAATGTTGTGATAGATATTAAGAGCCTTTCAAATCCAAGCCACATTTGTGAAATTATAATTTTAGTACTGTCACTGTAATATGGACAATAATTATAGTATACATTGATTCATATTATTTAATGGTATAAATTGTTTTTAATTTTTTAACTACATAATAAAATACAGTTTTAAGATAACCGATGTTACTTTACATGTTATGTTATTATTTGGCTTTTATATCTTATTTGTATTTAATATTATTTATATAAAAACAGTTGAAAAGAGATACGAAATATAAATTGTTCAGTTTATTGAGAAACAAACTCAAAAGTATTACCGTCAAGGTCGATTGGTCGAATTGGAAGCTACTTAAATTCGAATACCTCTCAAATCACTCACGCATTTCTCGAAGCGTTCTCAAATTCCTTCGTTTCTGAACTCCCATAATGGTTTGTACATTAACCTTAATAGAAATGGTATTTACATTGCCGAGAGGCAAATCGTTTATGTACCCTAACTGCTTTATTGGTATAGCTTCGACCCTTTCTGAGTGTTCAATGGATTTTATGGCTACTGAAATGGGTAACTTTTTATGGATTGGTTATTAAGTTTTAGGTTAGTTGAGAAAGGTGAGACTTTTTTGGTATGAGTGGTTCTTATCTATTGAAATTTAAATATTCACAATATGCTATAAATAAAACAATAACATTTTGAGCTTCAAAAAGATACGTATATAAAGCCAAAAACAAATTTTTACATTAAAAAATTGTAATCAAAAATATGTTTTTTATAATTGTCAGTATATTTTCCATAAACTTCAAATGTGGCTTGGTTATCTGGTAGATGCACATTATGATCGATTAAAACATGCTTAAAAAATGTAAATAATAGACTTACATTGAAACTGCATTTCTCTAAGAACAGATAAACGATTCATTTCACAATGCTGAAAGTTTATGAGTAAGAGGGCCTTTTACAAGATGCACACGTTCCTCCTGTCTTATAGAACAGAAATACGAGTACAATATCCAACAAATCCCGTGTTCGTTTGTTTTAATCCACCATAATGTTTATCTTTACAGGTTTTGGTAATAAGTAATATTAGTTGATACCTAAAACCGGCAACTAATGTTTATACGTAAAGGAATATTTTGCTTTTAATGTCGGAAGACAATAGTCAATTTACTAATTTAAAGATCAACGTTGCCGGGGGTACTATATGTAAGTCTTAATATGTATTTATTTCATGTTACAATACTATATGTGAATATGTAAATAAACTTATTAGTTACTTACTTAACTTTTATTTCATAACTTGTGACATTCTTTATTGTTTATTTCGATGACTACTTCTTGTTCAAAGTTCTTTGTTAGCTGTTATTATAAAAAAAATAGAAAGAAATTCTTGATCATTACTCTTTTTAAAATAACAAATAATACATTCATTTACATTCTTATGTGCAGCAGCGGTTAAAGAAATATTTAATTATTCTCACTGGAATATTGGTAAAAAAAAGTCAGAAGCAGTTTGCGAGTTTAGGGTCCGTCTGACCTTAACTGTCAATATATTATTTAAATCCTCTATAATATATAGCTTTTTGAATTTTCTTATGAATCATTTCAAAAGTTGTTTTTATTTTATCATCGTTATTGCATATTATCTATTCACTAATGCATTGCTAACAAACACCAATTTAGTGGTAAATACTGAATTAAACAAGCGGTATTGCAATTCCCATCATTTATTTATTTATTAGGAAGACAAACAGTCATATAGAACACATAGATAGGAATAATAAAAATACTTAAACCAATAAAGTTTTCACATATTAATAAAAACACAGAACTATCGTAAGACAACAAAACATATTTAAAGGTAGTTAAAATCAATAACAAATGAAAATTGATAAATGTTTAAAATGTTCAAAAATATTAATAATTAAGATGAAATTTTCTGAAAATATACATTTATTAATAATTGGTGGACATTTTATTACACAGAATGTAAAAATTAATTACACAAAAAGAAATAATAATAGAAAACTAAGAAGAAAGGACATTAAAAATCCGGTTCTTCAATTTACTATATTTAACATTAAAAAGTTCAATATTTTGAAATAAATCGTTGTGAATTTTACAAGCACGATACACGGAGTCATTACCGGCGTAATTTGTTACCAAAATTATTCAATAGAATTGATATGCTCAGACAGAAACATGAAATAAGTAGAAAATTGTTAAAGTTTAAGTTAAGGGATTTGTTTCTTGATGAAGAAAAAATGTCGTCACCGAGAAACAAACCTGTAATGAGTGAAGTGATATTTGTAACTTAATGTTAATGTGAAGTGCAAGTTGTTTATTTGTTAAATATTTATTAAAGGAGCGCGTCTCGCCGTTAAGCATAACAGCTTGGCAAGAACAAATTGTTTTGTAAATATTTTTTAAATAAATGTAGTAAATATTCAAATGTATATATATAGCTTCGAGACGCTGAAGCCCTATAAACCTTCAGGAATAATATTCCAATATTTCTCTATATAGCGAAATATGGTAGCCGATATCGCACTTGATGTGTTTGTTTGTCGCGTCTTATCTGATGACTTGTACGAAGTTCAGCAGTTTCGTAAAACACGTTTTGTTTATTTTCTACTTTTATATACGAAAACATATATTCTTTGTTCTTATATTTTAACGTCAGCTGCCTCTATAAGTTTAAACTGTGGCTAAAAAATAAAACACCTAATATATTTTATAATAAACTATATTATATTAATATAATGGATTATTTCATATAATATAATATTATTAGAATCGCTTATGTTTAGTTTCGATATAAAATAGGATTTTGTCGAAATTGTATTAAGTAGATTAATAGATATTTAATAGGTTTTTATAGATTTCATTTTATACTAAGGTTTATTAATTATAGCTCTATTTAATAAATATGTAACAAAATTCAATGTACGCAAAACAAGAATAAAATAAATAATAATCACATTTAATGTTTTTATAATTATTAATGAAAAAGACAAATAAGACTTGTTTTGCGTTTTTATAACATCGGGCCAAGAGAATCATTAATAAATAAATTCAAAGAAATTAAAATGATGACTGAACGGTTTTTACAATCTAGATAGCATATAGGTACCATTAATTTAATCAAATCATTTATGACTCTATATTCATAATAATTATGAACGAATTGTAACCACATTTCAACAATGTTTTGTATCTTTTTGTAAGTTGTTATACAACCTTTGGTAAAATTATGTCAAATAAAATTATTATTAAAATTATAAGATTAAAAACCATTGAAATTCAAATATCAAAATAAACGACCTATTAAAGTCTAAAAAACTTAGAAAGAACGTAATAAAAATTGTTGTGTTCCCTCAGAATTCTCGTTCGATGTCACACATTAAGGTTTATCACTAATAAAAACAAATTTCAATATAAAAATATACACATTCTCGACCGCGCCGGCGGCCGCTTCCGTAACTGTTGTTATTGAGAAAATATTAGATGTAAGATTCCGGTCCAACCGTGTTAATATTTTATAATATTTTAAACAGTTCTAAATCACTTTCATAAATGAACTTCTCACAAGTTAACTCTAACACGAGTATATCAAGTTAGAGGAAATATTTATCATCCATAATGTTGCTGTTCTGGCGCACTTCCAGACGATCAGAAGAGAAACCACTCAACAGATCTAGTTGAGGTTGATAGTTACGTGTTACGGATAGTTATTTTTATTGATTTACATAATCCTTTAACTAAGCCATCTCGGCACGAGACCTTTTACTGGTCCTTTAAAAATAGGTATTCTTTTAATTAGTGATAGATGACAAAAATAGTCAATTATTGTTTCCCGTGAATGAACAGGAATTCTCCAAATAAATTCAAAATTATATACAATGAAAGGCCGGGTGTCTTTGAAAACTCTAAGAAGCGACGTTCTGACGTTGTATCTGCACCGCAAGCCTGCGCGACACTATGGCGCCCTTTATGTTTTTCAAAGATCCGAGTTGCTCACCTGCCCACTATCTGCGTCAATATAAGGAATGTGATATTTTATACAATTCGTCCACAGGCAACCGTTTTAAACTAGAAAACTTCAATTTCAATTCCAATTATATAAGGGTCGATTGCAACATGGCGCAGAATATTCTATTGGAAAACTTTTTGGCAAGAAAATACTTCATTATTGCAGGTAAAGTATTATAAAGTTTTCTCTTAACTGAATAATATAATAAGTTGTACACAGTTTTAACTGCTATTAATGATTTAATTAAAAAATAGTTAAATGTTACATGGGGTGATAATTAATTCATTCATGATAACGTTTTGCTTCATCCACAAACTCATAATATGGCATATTATATTGTCAAGGTAATACGTAGCAATTTATTAAAGAATCAATTCAAAACTGCCTCAGGGTTTTATTTATTAGAATATAAACTCAGAAATCCATAAATGAGATTAAACACAATAATACGCATTTTACTTGCGGCTTATTCGTCGTTGACCAAAATTAAATCAAAATTTTAATATTTTTTGCTATTGACGGCGATTGCTTTTTATATTTTTTTCGTTTTATAATTTTAAATTATAGAAAAATTATGATTCTAGACTTCTAGATTATAATGCGTAGCTTCAACAAAATAATAAAATGGTAACCAGACTACACACCTACCATGTTAGATATCCAATAAATCCTATATTGCTAATGATGTTATTGTTCTGTTCTTGTTAATATTAGAGATTTATTTTTAAATCAGAAAAAAAAACTGGTTTTTCAGTATTTTGTAGAGGATAGAACCAACACTTTGCAATATTTAGAATTTTTAAAGAGTGTGTTATATGATATTATCAAAGAAGGTTGTATTACTGAATAAATGACACATCAAGTGTAAAACGCCCTTTTTGTATTCTACAGGTAGTTCCCGAGGTTATGGTGTTCAAAAAATAAACATCAAAATTACTCTCCAGTCCTATTAAATTATTTAGTCCTATTAAGTATTTTGATATAACAAACAATTTAACAAGCACTGGCATGTTACAAGTAAAATGTCACATGACTTTGTTTTTAAATGCTTTTGTTACTTAATAATTGTAGAGTGATATGCGAATTTCTAGCTTATGTCGTTGCATTAAAGTTGTATCTTTTTCAATAATTCTTTATTTTTATAGTGACGAGGGTCTAGACAATCTACTCGTGCAAACCTGTTGTGAGAAAGTGACATAGGTTAGGTTGTATTATATGCATTTTGTAATCGTTTTTGTTGATAGTTCAAATAGCATTACAGCATTTATTTAAATATAATTGATTATATTATATTTAAATAAATAATATTAATTAATTCAATTAATTAAACATATAATAATAACTTCATTAATTTTATTAATTAATACTATAATATTAATACAATTATTTATTTATTATTAAATTAATTTAATTAATTATATAATAATGAATACCATCAATATGACCTAATAACTACAAATATCGGATTTGATTTTTATAATATTGAGCTTAATTTATTTAATGAAAAAACCCTGTTAGTTTTGAGCAAATATATTTTATGAATGATAAACCTTCTATGTAATACGACTACTTCATTTAAATTCATTTTCTTGACTCGACATTTTGACGTAACTTATATAACATTCAGATGAACTTCAATAGGAATTTCCAAGTCAGACGCAAATGTGTTCCATCTGTATGAGCCCCATTTTAACCATAATACGTACACCTTGAAAAATCAATTGGGTAAACGCTAAAATAAGATATTACTTTCTATGCAGAGTAGTTTTAGAAACAAATTAAATTTAGCTTTCGGTATGATAAAATATCGTGTCTATATCTGTTACAAGAATGTTTTATATAAATACTTAAATTATTATAATTTCTTATTTATTCTTTTTGAACTGTATTATGAAACAATAAGGTTTAATTTCGCATACGATTACTAATGATTGTCCCAAATAATATTAATTTGAACTTTCCCCCAACATGAGAATACTGACGGAACAGTTTCTCTGTGTTCTGAAAATCGTCGTGTTTGTGTTATAAATTATGTACAGATAAATCATTTTTTGCTAGATTCTATTTAAATTATAAATAAGAAGATAAAAATATAAATGAGCAAAAAAAGCATTATCAAAGCCGCAGCTATTTTTAATACTAAAAAAGTCCTGGCTGCTAAGGGGATACTCAGCAGACGATTCAAGTTTTTAGTACAGAAGCATTATGAGCAAAAAGGATTTCATAATAAAATCCTCCTTCGCACCCGGCCATCTTGTTATCTAATTTTAAGTCTAGAATTTATGTTTTCATCGCAGCTATCATCGCTAATTATATTTGGGTTAACACGTTCACAGCGGCCGCACGACGTTTGTGAATTTTGAACGACTGCTGCTAGTCATATAACTACATAAAAGATAGAAAAGTATAAAGCCAATGTAATACAATTTAATAAATTGACATTTATAACGCTTAATATAATAAATAGTTACATAATCAGTAATACAGACATATGAAATAAAAATATCGCGAAACAATTTGTACCAAATATCAATATGATACGGTGCTATAATTTTGTGTTTATAAAAAAATTACGATAACAACTTAGAGTTAACTTAACTTTCATTGTTTAAGTACGACGGATGCTTAAAAAAAATAAAAATATATATATTTTTATTTTTATATCATCGTATTATATTTACACATATTAAAAACTAAGAATTGTAAATATCTTTAATTACAGTATTCGATATAATGTTCTATATTTCCTACCTCTTATTTATTTATTTTATTTATTTAATGTTTGTTGACCAAATGGACGGTCTTAATGGTAAAAAGTATTTTCTACCAGTCAAGTTGCGCACGCGCGTTCCATAGTACCGGAATGTGTCGTGAAAAATATTTTTGATATTTCGAGTACGTTAAAGGGTAATAATTATAACATAGTTATCGATGATCTAGTAGTTTACATGCAAAATAAAATATCAATAGTCCGGAAGAGTCGTTGGTGCGAATATGTGAAGCTACATTCAATTTTGACCAAATTACAAAATCAAGTGAGCTGATATTTGCGTTATTACCATCCGATGTTTGTAAAACTATACGTAAAGGAAAACGCAAAGAAAATCGTATTCTGAATGATATAATAAACCTGTTTAAAACTACTGATCCCGATGTATTGCCCGTGTTCGTGGCTCGAGACTTGGAGAAGTTACCACTAATAACGTTCGACCATTTGGATGTTTCTAAGCTTCTAAGGGACTTAATCGTTGTAAAGGGCGAGATGAAAGGTATGCGACTGCTGAACAATTTTAAACATTAAGAGTAGTTTGTCTGAGTACAAAGTTGCCATCGCCGCCGTTCTCGGCGGTTAAGATTAATATGAAAAGAGGAGCGTGCAGTGACAATAGATCGATAGGATTGTCTCAATTAGATGATACGATCATTATTTCTCACTTGGAGCAGTCAAATTGTGAAGAATCATCCCTGAAAAGCCATAATTTAAACTATAGAAAAATTAATTCAGAATTAGAGGGTAACAAGAAACCGTTACAAACAATATTATCGCAACGACCGGCTGATCATTGCGTCTTAAGCGGCGACGAACAAAGCGAACACAAAGTAAGTGCAAACAAAAATTATACCTCTTTGGTACAATTTCCGAACAAATACTGAACCGTGGTACACAAGAAACTACGGAAATCAAAAACCGACTGCTTGGAAAGACGGGTAATGTTGTCATAGAATAAGAGGAAAAATTTACGGCCGCAGATAGAAAAGTTCCTTTATTTATAAAGAATGTTCACAAAGACGAGGCAGAGATTGATATTATTAACTACATCAAGAACAAGACAAACGACAGCGTAGTTTTAGAGTTGTGTCGCATAAAAAGTTACCGCTGTTTATTGACGAAAATTTATGGCCAAAAGGCATAATTTTCCGTCGCTTCATAAATTTTAAGCCGAAACATCAAAATGAAGCACCTATGATAGAGGTTGCTCTGAAAAATCTTCCACCTATTAATAGATAAAGAAGTACTTAAATTAGTGACCTTTAACTGCAAAAGCGTAAAGCACTCTGCACAATGTATAGGGGAGCCGTGTCAAACATCTGATTTAATAGCTCTGCAAGAAACTTGGTTGTTGCCGGAGGAATTAGCATTCCTTGATACCTTGAGTAATAATTTCAACGCCACGGGGGCCTCTGCAGTGGACACGTCTAAGGTATTCTATGCGGTAGGCCGTACGGGGGTGTTGAATTACTGTGGAGGCGTAGTGTTTTTACAAATGTGTCTATTATAGAGTGCAATAACCCGCGTCTTTGTGTTGTCAAAATAGCGATACAAGTCATTTATAGTGTTCAGTGTGTACATGCCTACAGACGCAATTATTAACTTAGCATAGTTTACAGACGTACTGAGTTCGGTGAGTGCTATTATACCTACCTACTGTTACTGCTATTGTACCTACGAATTGTGTTTACATATTTGGAGATTATAACGCACGTACGTCTGAACATCCGTCCGTCCGACATGCCACATGAACTTCACGCGTGATGCAATAGTACTTGTAGTGACTTAGGGCATAAAAAATTAATTGTAAAATTATACAATATAATTGTATAAATATTGTCGGAAACTTCCTTGTTAGCGATGTTTGTGAGATTGATAAAATTGCTAATATTTTTAGGGATCACTTCATTGTTAAGTCGCCACAAAGGCGTTCTGAGTCGATGCCGAACGTTGAAGAAGTTTCTCGTGCTATTAAGAGTATGACTAGAGATAAGTCTTGATGGTCTTGGTGGTCTTGATGGTCTCAACATTGAGCAACTTTTTATACGGGTTCACACCTGTCTAGAGTTTTGGCAATTGTGTAGAATATTTGTATTAGCCACATTTTTATTCCAAATGAAATGATGCGTACCTTAGTAGTGCCAGTTGTCAAAAATAAGACAGGTGACTTGAGTGACAAAACAATTATAGGCCAATCTCACTGGCTACAGTTATATCAAATCAATCAAATCAAAAACTTTTTATTTGGACAACATATCAGATATTGCACAAAATAATAAAAAAAAGAAACTTCATATAAGAAAATTTATAATGGAGAGGAAAAGAATAATAATAAATAAAGTAAAATGGACTGAACTTAAAACTAATAATAAAATGATAATAAGGTTAAATTAATACATAGCTCAACTTTATGCCACATGATAACCAGTTCAGATTTCGACCCGGATTGTCAACAGAGAGTGCTGTGTTGGGTCTGTCACATACTACGTTAAACGTAAAACGCCTATTTATGCCTGTTTTTTGGACTTGTCAAAGCTTTTGACCTGGTTTCTTACGATATATTAAGGAAAAAACTACAGAAATTAGGGTACCACCGGAACTCCCCAGTATTTTGAAATATTGTTATGGAAATTAGGTCAATAATGTCCGATGGGCTGGCGTTTTTGACAATCATATGGGTTGGAATGCGGGGTGAGGCAGGGAGGATTGAGTTCACCAACGCTTTTCAACCTTTATGTAAATGAGTAGCTTGAGGAGCTCAGTAGCACCAGGGTTCGCTGTTAAATTGACAGAATTGGCATTGTTAAATCTAAATGTATATAAATAATAAGTACAACCTACTAATAATTACGCGTCGAATGTAAATTGTTAATATTTCTAAGTCAGTCGCTAAATACAATTGCATGCAGAAGGACGTTTGTTTTATTAATTTCATTCTCCAATAATACGTAGAAAAACTCAATTCATGAAAAGAACCTTATTACATTACCATATGGTCGACTTCGAGCCGAATAGCAATACCTGTGCATCGTGCGGTCGACGCTAGAAAGGGCGAGAGATACGAAGCGGCCGAACCAGTGTTATACTTGTTAACGACTTAGTTGTGTTAAACATTGAAAAGAAATTATAATTATTTGAGTAATTGTTTTTAAAAAATTGAAGATTATTGAAATTATTAAGTAATAATGAGTACCAGCAGTGAACAATCGATAAGTATATTAGAAGATATTGCCGCATTGTTACAAAAGACTCAAATAAATATAAAAAAGTGTCCTAAACAACGGATGACTACTGGATATTTACAATCAAGAGTGCAGTGTCTAGAAGACTATTGGTCTACCTTCAGGCAAGCTCATAATGACCTCATTAAGTCTACGACAAGAGAACAACGTGGATTGCTACCATATTTCGTAAACGAAGAGTTTTATATACAGGAAGACAGGTATTTATGTACGATGGGCGATCTTCAGGACTTGTTAAAAGCTACGAAGAAACCTGATGCAAGTACTAGTAATAACTCATCGCGTGAAGACGACTTTCAATCACAAGTAAGGTTGCCACGAATACAATTACCAATGTTCACCGGAAATTATGAAGAGTGGCCATCTTTCAATGATTTGTACCTCTCTTTAGTGCATAACAATAACACGTTGTCAGACGTACAAAAATTACATTATTTAAAATCCAGTACATCGGGTGAAGCCGCATTATTATTGAAGCATATTCAAGTTACAAATGCAAATTATACACAGGCCTGGGAAACTTTAAGCCATCGATACGGCAATAAACGTTTAATAGTGAACTCATTATTAAAAAGATTATTTGGTCAGAAAAAGTGTAGTAGTCAAACGGCAGCGCAGTTAAAATCATTATTAGATACCACTATCGAAGTTTTAAATAGCTTAAGCAATTTAAATGTCAATGTAGACTCTTGGGATCCATTAATAATATTTTTGGTAGTACAAAAATTGGACTCAGAGACACACAAGGAGTGGGAACAGACAGCGTACACCGTAAATTCAGAAGAGTTGTCTACACTTAAAGACTTAACAACATTTTTAGAATCTAAATTTCGAACTTTGGAACTATTAATGCCTACTACAAATATAAAAATATTTAAAGACCGAGTTTTACACGTGTCAACGGTTCAAAGGTCATGCGCTATTTGCAATGGGACACACACCCTGTGCCGTTGCAATGAGTTTATTAAGATGCCAATTATTCAGCGGAGTGATTATGTGAAGAAAAACAGACTATGTTTTAATTGTTTAGCATCGGGACATGCAGTATTCAAATGTAAGGTACCCATGTCTTGTCATATTTGCAAGAGACGTCATCATACACTTCTACATCAACAAAAACACATGGACGCGCCGGTATTAATTGAAGAACGCATGCAACCGATGACGTCAACTCAAGCGGATGAAGAAGTGAAGCAAATACACACGATGATTACGTCATATTACAACGCCAAGCATACTATTGGGTTACTAGCAACTGCCGTCGTTATTCTTAAGGGTCCTCAAGGTCATACTACTATGTTGAAGGCACTTATCGATTCGGGATCTCAAGCATGTTTTTTAAGCGAGAAAGCGACTCAGATCCTGAAACTCGAGAGAAAACCTGTAGATCTTCTCGTCTCCGGCATGGAATCCATGAAGGTTCGCGTGAAATATGAAGTCAAGGTACAAGTTTTATCACGATGGGAATCTAAATTCAACTTACCTATTCAAGCCTACGTGATGTCCAAGCACTTGACAACAAATTTATCTTCAAGCGGTCGGATGGCAGATATGTGGCCACATTTATCAAACATAAACTTGGCAGACCCGAATTTTTATGAATCAAGTAACATCGATCTGCTATTGGGAGTTGATGAATATGCTGCAATACTACAGGAAGGATTAATCAAGGGTCCACCAGGTACTCCATGTGCTCAAAGAACCAACCTGGGCTGGATCGTGATGGGAGGAGTAAACATGAAGATAAACAAGCGAGAAAAATCCTTAACGGCTATGGTACAAGAAGTAAATATTGATGAGTTACTAAAAAATATATGGGAGGTAGATACAGAAACAAAAAGAAAACATACACAAGGAGAAAGGCTATGCGAAGATTTATATGAAAAGACATACAGGAGAAATGAAATGGGACGCTACGTTGTGAAGTTACCTTTTAATACAGAAGAGCCAAAATCAAAAGAAGGAAACACAAGAGATACTGCATTACGAAGATTCGTTCAACTAGAAAGAAGACTAAATCAAAACACAGAACTTAAATACGAATACACTAAAGTGATAGAAGAATACATAAAATTAAAACATATTGAAGAAGTACCTGAAGAAGAAATAAAAAATAAATCAGTGTACTTACCTCATCATGCAGTAATCCGACGTGATAAAGAAACTACGAAGACGCGTGTTGTCTTCGACGCATCCTGTAAAGGTTCTAACGGCATTTCACTAAATGATGAACTTTTATCGGGTCCAGTTCTGCAAGAGGATCTCAGAAGTTTGTTGATAAGGTGGAGACTTCATGCGGTTTGTTTTGTTGCTGATATTGAGAAAATGTATAGAATGATTTTAGTAGACAAAGCGGATACGGACTACCAAAGAATGTTATGGAGATGCAATTCATCAGAAGAAGTTAAAGACTACAGATTGTTAACTGTTACCTTTGGAACAGCTGCAGCTCCATACCTTGCTGTTAAAACACTTACTCAGCTGGCAAAGGATGAAGGTTATAAGTTTCCTAACGCTGCAAAAATCTTGTGTGAAGATTTCTATGTTGATGACGTTATGTCCGGATGTGACGACGTAGAAAATACTATACAGATCAGTCGTGATCTCAAGGCTTTATTAAATCTTGGCGGCTTTGAACTGAAAAAATGGTCCTCAAACAGTAAAAAATTTATGGAGTCGATTAAACCAGAAGAAAGATCATCAAATGCTAATGTAGAACTTAAGGTTAATGGAACTGTAAAAGCACTTGGCATACAATGGAATTTAGGAAATGACCAATTTGAATACAATCTCAACTTACCTGCTCTTAGATCCATTATCACCAAACGGAGTATTCTTTCTGATATACAGAAATTTTTTGACCCGCTTGGTTGGATTTCACCTTGTATGATATTAGCAAAAATACTTATACAAAAACTGTGGCTTGAAAGGGTATCTTGGGATGAACCTTTAAATAAAATACTTTCAAAAGAATGGATGACATTACGCCTAGATCTGGAACATCTTCATACTATAAATATCAATCGATGGCTAGGAACAAAAATTGCTGAAAAGGACTCAATAGAAATCCACGGGTTCAGTGATGCTTCTATTAAAGCATATGCAGCAGTTGTATATTGTCGTGTTAAAAAATCTGATGGATCCTTCAAGACGACACTGATTGCTTCAAGAACTAGAGTAGCACCATTGAAAACTATTTCGTTGCCTAGACTAGAATTATGCGCAGCTTTACTATTAGCGAGATTGATAAAACAAGTTAGAGAAGCTATGAGAATCCCATCATCAAAGATATTTGCATGGACTGATTCATCAATTGTTATTTCTTGGTTGTTCGGTGACCCTGGAAGATGGAAACCATTTGTAGCAAATCGCATCGTAGAAATAATAAGTAATCTTCATAACAACCAATGGTATCATGTACTATCTAATGACAACCCTGCAGACATCGCATCTAGAGGAATGTTAGTAAAAAATCTGAAAAAGTGTGATTTATGGTGGAATGGACCAGAATGGCTATCTGCAGAAAAGATACAGTTCACAAGACCAAATGCATTACCTACAGATGTAGAAAAGAAAAAGGAGAAGATACAAGCTTTAAGGATAGAGAAAAGTGAAACTGGTAAATCATTACATTCACAATTCAAAGAGTTTGATACATTGAAAGAGCTATTAAGAACTATTGTAATTTGTAAAAGATTTTTAAAATTATTTAATACATTTTCCGAAAATTTACATAATACTATTGGTATAGAAGAATTAGAAGAAGCTTTAAAAATTTGTATTAAATCAGCTCAAGAAGAAGAATTTTTAGAAGATATACAGACTATAATAATAAAGGGCCATGTTAAAAAATTGAGTAATTTAAAGGTATTGGATCCATATTTAGACAGAGATGGTATTCTGAAGGTGGGCGGTCGCCTCCGTAACGCACCTTTGAGTGATGACATCAAGAATCCCATTATTCTAGGAACAAAAAGCAAGTTAACAAAATTGATTATAGCTGAAGCACATCAAAAGACACTTCATGGAGGAGTTCAACTTATGATGACATATTTGAGATCAAGATATTGGATTCTCAGAGTAAAATCTTTAGTGAAACAATATGTTCATCGCTGTTTAATATGTGCCAAACTGAACGCGAAGGTGAAGACACAAATAATGGGTGATCTTCCATCCGTACGTGTCACCCCAGCACGACCGTTCTTCAACTCCGGTGTGGACTTTTGTGGTCCATTTAATATTCTCACCAAAAAGGGCAGGGGAGCTAAGACAATAAAATCTTATATTGCTATATTTATATGCATGTCTACAAAGGCTACGCATCTAGAACTAGTTGGTGATCTCAGCTCGGCAGCATTTATAGGCGCTTTCAAACGATTTTGTGCTCGCAGAGGTAAATGCACTCATTTATGGAGTGACCAGGGGAGGAATTTTGTTGGTGCTAACAAGGAGCTTTGTGATGCGTGGAAGGAAGCTGGTCTGCAATTTGAAGGAGAAGTTACTAATCTATTAGCCAATGATGGCACTCAATGGCACTTCATCCCAGCATACTCTCCAAACTTCGGGGGCCTGTGGGAAGCAGGCGTAAAGTCTGTAAAATTCCATATGAAACGAATTCTTGCTACACATTTGACTTTCGAAGAAATGACTACCATACTCTGTGAAATAGAAGCGTGTTTAAATTCACGTCCATTGTGTCCTATAAACGATCATACACTTGAGGCACTCACACCAGGTCATTTTTTGATTGGAGAAGCCCCGATCACAGTGCCAAATCCAAATTTAAAAGATTTAAAAATAAATAGTCTCACGCGTTGGCAATTCACACAAAAACTACTTCAAGATTTTTGGAATAGATGGCAGAAGGAGTATGTTACAAGACTTCAACAAAGACCAAAATGGCTTAAGCGCGAATCGGAATTCAAGCTGGGTGATATTGTTCTAATAAAGCAAGACAATCTACCACCGGGTAAATGGTCTCTAGGCCGCATCATAGATAAACATCCTGGTCCTGATGGCCAGACTAGAGTATATAGTGTTAAAAGCGGTGATAGTGTAATTAAACGATGTGTAACCAAACTGTGTTCATTGCCAATTGATACCAGTTAGTATTTAAAATCTAATTTATTTCATGTTTATTTATACTTTGCTATGTAAGGCGTTTTTCTTAGTTATGTTGAAATTGTATAACCCACGTATGATTGTTTTTGATATCTTTATATACTTTCAAGTTTGCTTGTAATTTATAAAGGACTCGTATAGTCCTTTGGTGGGCGGTTATGTTAAATCTAAATGTATATAAATAATAAGTACAACCTACTAATAATTACGCGTCGAATGTAAATTGTTAATATTTCTAAGTCAGTCGCTAAATACAATTGCATGCAGAAGGACGTTTGTTTTATTAATTTCATTCTCCAATAATACGTAGAAAAACTCAATTCATGAAAAGAACCTTATTACATTACCAGGCATAAACAACATTAGCTACGCCGACGACATCGTGCTAATGAATACTTCAATCTGTGGCTTAAGATTTTTAGGCTGAAAGACATGGATTGACATATAATGTCAAAAAAAGTGTCCTTATGGTCTTTGAGGCTGAGAGTAAAACACCAAATTATGTCCCACAAATTTCCTTAAACGGAATAGAACTAACAAGAGTTTACAAATTTAAATATCTAGGATTCCCGACCTTAAAGACGAAACAGACATTGAAAAAGAAAGAAGAGTCATGTCTTGTGCGCAGATTGCGTAGCCGTACCAACAACATCCTGATTGCTGGTCGTTTAGACTGCACATACGTGAGTCGTTGTTGTGTTGTGTCCGGGAATGGTTAAGATATGACTCCTGTTAATTTATTGTCATTTAATGTTTAATTTAATGTTTTTAATGCTATTAATATAGTTTTTTAAGTCTGCAATACTAACAAATCGACTCTTAGATACTTTTAATTAAGATTATTATTATTATTATTATTATAACCCGAATGAAATAGAGCGAGATTTTTACCGATTATGCAAACGGAATCGATACATTGTTAAATTTAAGTGACGTGAGATTCATTATCCAATTTGCACAATTGTCACTGACTATCAAGGACTATGGCCTGATATTAAGGCGGACTAACACTGATCCCAAAAAAATTTTAATTGTCTCATTTAAATTTTTAGAGAATAGTTATGGATACCATTTCGATTTACATAATTTTTAGATCTGTTTTTTTTTTAATGTTTCATTATAATAAAAGTTCAAGAAAAATCGCAAAATACATAATGGTGCCAAATTTTATATAATTTAGTATAATGTAACTGTATACATAAAATTAAACTAAAAATATATCAAAGCAGAATTAGAGGAGTTATTCGCTCGACGATTACTCTGGTTATTAGCTTGCCTTTGAATTTAAGGTAAGATCTAATTTTCAGTTGGACAAAAATAATTATATGGTTATTTATATATTTATGTTATACTATTTATTAGATGGCTAGGTAAATTTGGGATTTTTTAAAGAGTGTATTGATCATCTTCAAGGTAAATCTTCGTGTGTCGTGTGTAAATAATGAATAACAAAAAATAACATTACCAACACATTTGCTATGGAGGAAGTGGTGAATAAAGTTGCTACTTTTTTCTCCAGAAGAAACGCGTATTCCTAGCAATATACATACATCACGTATTTCCTTAATAGCAATTGTAATTTGATCCATATTTTTACACCAACATTAAACGGAACACACCAAACACTGCGAACTTTGTTAAAGGAAATGTTATCATAATAGCATTTTGTTCTATATATCTTCTTATTAAATCTGATCACCTGAACTTGGCAGTACACTAATAGATAATTGTTTTTTTTATTGTATGAATCATTTTTTCTCATTACTGTTGGTTATTATGAAGTTAAACCTTTCAGTCTTGTATTCATGTGTATAACAAAATGAAATATTAAATCTAATATACCATTTTATTAAAAACATAGCTGATCAACCGATTAGCTATGTTTTTACTGATATACTGATAAAAATACTGATTTACTTTGAGAGAGTGGTGCCAGTACCTTGTTCTAGTCAGGCCTTTTAAGTAAATAAGTAAGTAAGTAAAAATTCTTTATTACACACAATAAATTAATAAGAAAAGTAATAATAATAAAATTCAAAATTAGTTTACTAAAGGCTAGATTGGTTTACTTTAGATATTTTACTTTAGTTTCATAGTGTCATACACCATGACATGTCATATGGCAATCTATTATAGGATACTGTGGCAGATTTTTTGACAGCAGAGAAAGAGGGCTGTTCGGGCAACCTATAATATGAAGCCAATCGTTAAAATAAATTGATAATACATAATCAACATATTTATGAAAAAAAAATATATATATATGCATAAAAATATTAATAAATTTAAGAAAATTTGCGATTTAACACAAAAAAGAAATACAAATAAACTGACTATGCCCGACACTAGATTGCGAAAAATGGGTATTTCTTTCAAGATTAAATGTATACGTTTTTAAAATAAGCTCGTCCCTAATAAATAATTATTTTAATGTCAGTAGCTTATCTTTATCCTTCTGTTTCTTCAAGGTTATCACAGTATTTGGCATTATTCTCATTTGCAAAATGTATACCGATGGATGCATTACCCATAGATGGATGGTCTGCCCATTTACCAATAAAAAAAAATTAAGTGGTATTCTGTTCTCTAGTAGCATTGCAAGAAAACATTAATTATTCTCATTTATTCCATACTTTTGTTCATTAGATATAGATGTCTATCATTGTTATCTTCAGAAATGTAAAACAAAAACTAAAATGAAATGATAACTAAATATAAGTGATTCTCAAATGTGGTTGGTGTGCGATAAGAGATGGTTTTGACTCAGGGTGTACCGGCTTAATTGCAGATACATTTTGACTCATTTTTTGGAGGTCCCTTCGTTTATTATTGTACTACTCCCTACAGAAGTTTTTTGAATTAGTTAGCTTAAAATAATTCCTAAAAGTGTCGGTAAATATAATATTTAGAACAAGGTGTGGTTATAAATATTTTATACATGATAGGTTGATTATTTATTAATAGTTAATGTTTTCTAAGATTGTGGCTTATCAAACATTGGTAAAACAAAGAGGATCATCGGTACTAGAATCAAGGAACACATATCAGATTTAAAAAATAGGCGTACGTCGTAGTCGGCAGTGTGTGAACACACAATAGACAAGCCCAACCAGTTTCTCCGTTTTGATAAACCAAGGATCCTCGTCCGTGAATACAGATTAGAACAAAGAATGATACGCGCTATTGAAATTTAAAAAACATCCTAATTTTAATAGAGAAGGTGGTTGGAATCTATCAAACACCTGGGATCCTATTATGAAAAATATTAAATCCCACATCTGTGAACAGACTGCCAAACCCATAGACACTTATAGGGTTTACGGGCATATCAAATCAGGAACCGTTGGAGGTAGGTGACAAATAAGCTAACTGACTGACAAACACCAACATCTCGTCTTTTTTTTTTCCGTTGGAAAAACCCGTTACGGGTACCTCTTCGGCCCAGGGGGGTGACGGCCGGGGGGTTATGTGGGACTACCCGGCAGCATAGAGGATGCTGAGTACAACAGTACAGTACAGTACAGAGAGTACAACAGAAGTGTGTTATGAATAATTTATACGTATAAGGAACAATTGTAATAATTAGTTAATATTTAATAATTTTTAGTCAAAATATATTACCAAAATATTTGTTACCAAAGCCAATTTGGCTGTAACTGAAGCCATTTTATGTATATTGTTTTTATTTTGAATATGTTACTACTACTAACGAAATTAATATAACTTTTATTAACTTACTTATTGTACATATATTTATTAAAAAAAAAAAACCTTTTCCAATGTAGGGTTCTAAGTTGACACAGGTCCGAATATGTGGTAATGTATTCCTTATTTGCAAAGTTACTACTTTGGGAGTAAGGAATTCATTGTAGTCATCGGTATCTTTGAATCGAACTTTAGTGAATATCTTTATCGTTTGAGGTCTCCTGAGTAAATCCAGACATTTCTTTTTAAACTTGTGTGAATGTGTTTTTATGTGTGTGTGAATGTGCAAGTAAGCATTTTCGAGATTGAAATCGGTAAACTTTTTTATTGACTTATTTTAAAGACTAAATTATGAAATGAAATTTATTAAAAGAATTAAAAATAATAATATAATATTTTTTTAACTAACAAGTTCTCGGCAAGCAAGCGGTAATGGGCTCGCAACCATTACCGCTTGCTAATTAAGTTTATCTAAAGTAAAACTAATATACATAACACCTTTTTTAACTATATATAATAAACATGGTATATTTATAACACAAAGAAAGGACTTGTAGAAGTATTTGTCTTAATAAAATTGATATTCCTTGGAATACAAATAAGAAGTATATGTTCTTATCTGCCAACGAAATTGAACTCCGTGGCCTTATTAGTTTTAGTATTTGTGGAAAGCTCTGCATAACACGGTATATGATATTTGATATCTTCAGTAAAATTTTATTAAATATTGGCTTATTAGCTACTCACTGTTAGCTTTGTAACAAAATAATAATTATATATGATTAGATGCAAGCGCTAGATATATATTCCTCTCTAACGAAAGCACAAACCAGCATGGTTTTATGGTACTAAAAATACTTCTAAAATATTGTCTTTGTTTTGACTTTGTTTTTTCAATACCTTGTTTCAAAATTTTGAGATTTATAAACAGGGGAATACTTTATTTTAATAAACCGTTCCTTTACATTTAAACACATTTATATTTTTAATAATAGTAGCATATATTCAACAAGTTGAACTTAATTGTTGAATATTATACCTCAATATTGTATGTGGTTTCAAACTTTCAAGAATTCTCTTCAAATTTATCCATATGAGCTGCGGCCTGCATATGTAACTCCTCTCTAGGGGAGAAGTTTATATTACCTTTCAAAACTTGGGCATAGCTTATAATGAAAGGGATATATTAATTATTAATTATATACATATGTATTGAAAAAATCCTGTACAATTTAAAAACGAATAAGATTATAAAATCAAAACATCACTTAAAAATTCTATAACATTTTTACTATTGAGTAATATTTCAAAAAGCAAAATAACCCAGTTTAGGCCTATAGCTCTGAGAAGAAGAACTGCTCACAGAAACTTCCCAATTAGATAGCACAGCACAACGTGGACATCCGACTTCGGGGATGGTTTAGTGGGGTGTTATCTGTCGAGGGGTGACAGCCATATTTGTGTGAAAAGGTGACCGGACGGTTGTATATAGAATACTAAATCCTTACTGACTTTACCGTCCCAATAAATGCTGTCATATATAGAATGCTAATATGAATGAAGCGAGTAGCGGTACGGAAGCTCAATTGGAAGAGCGAAGGGGCGGTTTCCTAGAGATCGCAGGTTGGAATCCTGCTCGTATCGAAAAATTCATTCTAAATTTATTTAAAAGTTCTGCTCACAATAGGCTACTTGATGCCGTTTCTCTGTAGGGGGGTCGTACTACTCCAGTCCAAAAAGTTCATATACAATGTAAATAGAAATAAGTTTAACTAAATTCTTTAACAAACATAAATATATGATGTGTTTATGTCAAAATTATTTTTTTTTTTTGTGAAAGAGGAAGGAAAATGAGCGTGCGGGTCACAGATGGAATGTGCCATCGCCCACAAACTCTTGTAACATCAAAAGACTAGCAAAATTGTTGCCGGCCAACTATAAGAAGATACGTCTTTTTTGATGGTAACCATGTCGTATCGATCTGGAAACACCGCCGAAGGAAGTTCATTACATATCTTAGTGGTACGTGGAAGAAAACTCCTTGAACACCGCACAGTAGAAGAACGCCATGCATCCATGTGGTAGGGATATTGATGAAGGCGGTGACGGGCTTTGCGGTAATGAAATATCTATATCGGAACACTTCCCGTTGTAAATGCGATGGATGACGCACAAAGAAGCCATGTCTCTAAAGCTGATATTGGGGTAATCCGGACCAGAGATGAGAACAGTACTACATATGTGACCGGATCTGCGTCTTATAGAGCGCAAGTCGTTCGCCAGGATTGAAATATTGCCTCGCTCAATTTATTACACCAATCTCATCGAAGCCAACTTAGCCTTGTTCTCCAAATGACCACGAAACTGTCAGTCGCTCGAAATGTCAAGTCCCAGTATTATGAGACTTGACGAGGCGTTGAGGGGTGTGTTCTCGAAGAGCAGCGATACGACAAATGATTTTTTTCTGTGATAAGCGCACAAACTTGTGTCTCTTGTGGATTAAATTGAACGAGGTTCAGTTCACCCCATTCTGAGAGCATACCCAGAGAGCACTTTATAGAAGACACAAGTTTCTTTCGGCATTCGTCAAAGTTTCCCCGAGAGACACATGCACGGCCGGTAAATATCGCACCCCTAGTGCTGTCATCCGCATAACAATGTATGTTACAAATATCTAACATATCATTGATATGCAGGAGTAACAGGTTTGGGAATAGCACGCAGCGTTGGGGTACACCAGCGTTCACGGGCTTGGGATCTGAGCAAAAACCGTAGAGAACACACCTGTATGCTTCGCCCAGTGAGGAAGCTGGTGATACACTTGCATAAACTCTCGGGAAAAACATATTAAAGAAACTTCGAAAGAAGGCCCTTGTGCCATACACGATCGAAGTCTCTCGCTAGATCCATACTTACTGCCAGACCTTCTTCCTCGCATTCTATATCCGCAGCCCAACGATGTGTAAGATATAACAGAATCACTAGCCGATCGAGCATGGCGGAAGCCATATTGCCGGTCATCAATCAACTGGCGATCTTTGAGGTACACTAGGAGCTATCGGTTAATGATATTCTCTATTATTTTGGAGAGAGATATTATCACCTTTTTTAGGGATCGGATGGACAAAACTACACTTTCACGAGATCTGAACTGCCCCTTTGAGATAGAGGTGCCTAAATAAACGCGGTAGCACCGGAGCCAACTCAGAGCACATGTTCGTAGCAGCATTGGGGAAATGCTATCCAACCCACTCGACTTATTTATCCAAGAAAATTATTTCCGGCATTGAACTCTGACACCGCTGGATGGTAGGCTGTATTTTTCCTTGGTGGTGCAAGGTCGAGCTAAAGGCAAAAAGAGTGACCAAGAGATCGGCTTTCCTTTTTGCCGTATGGGTTAGAGAATCATTGCCCGTGTGCAAAGGCGGTAGGTAGGTAGTAATTCATTGTCCTTATAATAAAATGATTGAAACAAGAACTTATAATCCCATTTCTCTTATTAGATAAATTTGAACACACTTTTAACATATTAAAATTAGATACAGAGTTTATATTTCTCATAAATTTTTTAAAATCTTTTTTTAAAAATGAGCCGAATATCTCATTATAGTCTTGGCAAGGTGTTTAAAAACTAGGTCCACGCAAGCGGGGTTAGCCTCGCGTCGAAGCGCGCTCGAAACAAAAACGTTCTATATGTGAAGTATATGGGACACATTTTATGAATTATCTCGAAAACTACAAATACGATTCGGCTGATTTTCAATCCAGACCGAATTTTGCTCATTATGCGCATGTATGAAAAATGTTGTGCGTGTAGCTTGTAAATTGAAGAGGAGTAGGGTAACAAAGAGTTGAAAATTTGGGTAGTAAAGAGCTTCGCTTCGCTCAGCTCAATTATCTACAGAATATCTTATAGCTTCCTCTTACCCTAGTATAACTATATAAATAATATAATTTACCTTACAAGTTTGTACACTGTAGTCTGGAGTTGATATCTAGGGGCCTGCTTATATCGAGCTCTACATTGGTAGAGTCGATCGATTGGTATTGAATAATACTTACAATTTATTTTAATTTATACTTATATAAATCTATTTACTAATTACTTATTTTAATTATGACTTTATGTATAAATATTCAAACTAGGTTTAAATTATTTTCTTATTTTAAATAAATATATTTTTTTTTTTTTTATTGTACATCGTTAAACATCTTTAAATTTAAATACGTTACTCTCCCCTCTCTCAGAGCACATGTAGAAAAATAAGCAAAGGATTAAATTCGCTGCATCGAGATGCTAACTTAAACGGTGTTAAGATGTCTTCGCCACATTACTGATGTAAAAGTTTGTCGGAAGCGGTGTGTTTTGTTTTTGGTTTTTTATGTTATTTACTCTTGAACAGTTCAATTAGAATATACCTCTATGCATTGTAGTCATTTTTATTATACGTCTATTTGTATGGTTTTTAAATAGAGTTTTTTTTTATTATTTATAATGCTATAATAACACAGCACTACAACCTCCATGACTACTATGGTTATATGTTGAACAGAATCTTCACTTTCCACGTAATACATGTCGGTCTGTTTGTAGAAGTGTCCGGTGCTACAAGAATAATTATTGAGTCAGTAACAATGTTTCTGTAAGAAAATAAACTATCGGCACTATCAAAAAGCAGTGTACGATATCTCAATGTTATTTTACTTTATAAAATTAATTAAGTCAACTCGTTTTAATTTCTTACGAGATAATAGTCACTATACTTATTTTGATATTGATAATGCTGTAATAATTATAATCTATAAATTATCTATACAAAGACATAAACTGTATCTTGAAATTAAGACATGGATATATTAAAATAATTGAAGGATGTAAGGAAGATATAACAAATATAATACGATTTATCACGTCTATCACGCAAAGACTAATAAACAGATTTTTTATGAAAATTGGAGTGGATATTTGTATTGATTATTTTTATTTACGAGGACTCTTCTCGAAGGGTTTACTTTTTTATTTATAATTAAGATAATATATAAGTCACAATAATAATATTATGACTGACAGCAACCAAAGCACAAAGCAACTTCGTCATTTTCAGCAGTTCACTATAAGCTACGCACAAAGACACGATACACACAAGTTTTAAGTTGTTAGCAATAAATACAATCAAATAATCTTGCAGTATAAGATATTGATTTTCAATTTTGTATTAAATAAGTTGTTTCTAATAAAACTCTCGATTCTCTGCTAGCGAAGCTCAACACAAATTGCGCCAAAAGTAAATAGGAAGGGGCATATAGTTTTTTATGCTTTTAGGGTCAATAAGGTTTAACAAATAGTCTTAGTGTGAAACATTAATAGCACGACATAATTTTTTTAAAAACTACAGTTCATTACAGTTGTGTCAGTATTAAATATGTTGTATGTAAGCCTAAATTGTTTGTGTAGTATTTATTATCGTGAAATCTTGATATACTCATCACAGCTTTTTGTGGTCATATCAATAAATTTTGTTTTACTAATATTTCAACCACCAACACTTCGTATGATCAACAAGGCGAGCTCTAGCTCGTGCAGCGCCCGTGTGCAATGAAACCCTGTGCAATGAAGCCCTCTAGGCCTGACAGCAGCTATAACTATTAACTTTACCGTCGTAACTAAACGTGAAATAAGGTGAGATTTTGCGTTGTAACAATATGTTCGAAAATTAAGGCGCCCACAGGGCGCTCTCGTTTAATAACTGCCGCCACCGCGCCGGCTGACTGGTTCTGTCATATCATTGTTGTGCCATGATGGTCCAAGACGATGCTCTTAGCTGTCTCAGGGAGCGCCGCGGCGCCCCCTGAAACGGCAGCACCCGTGTGTATTGCACATCCTGCACTATAGGTTAAGTCACCCTTGAAGCGAGCACTGACATTGGTATAGCGACGGGACTGTTTTCTAGAGTTCGCGGGCAACTACCTTCAGGCAAGGTAATGAAAATAATCCCATTATCAGACCAAGAAATTCATATTTCTTCGCAGCAGTAAAAACTTCTTGTCTGGGTTTAGTTAAAAACTCAGATATACTAATACCGAATCCTTTTCGAGTTCAATATCTTGTTTCTATAACCTAAACCATAAAAACGCATAAGTACAGGTCTGAGTCAGTCTCTTTTCAGTCAGCAATCAATGTTTGTTAACTCGATTTTGTCAAGAAAGATGTTGTTGAAGATGCAATCATGGCTATCCTCTGGTATTACATGCAGTGGTATAATCTTACTCTAGGAATTATTAAAACCTGCTGACAGTAACTGAAGTTGCTGTTTTAACATGATTAATATTTTCCAAAGAAGATCTTTGAAAGCATTAATTCTTGACGAGAGATGCAGGTTTTGGGAAGTGTTCTTGGAAGTTGATATGGCAGATTTTTGTCTTCTTTGTAGTGCCTTGTCAAAATTATCCATGTTCGATTCAAATACTTTCACGATGTCTTCCGTATTTTTATTAAGTTGACCTTGAAGGCCATAAGCTGAACTCATAAATAAATTCCCCTTGTGGCTTTGAAACTAGTTGGGCAAATTTCTATAACAATAACGTGAGTACACCGGGATAAAATATAATAATAATCATATTATATAGAAGAATTATTATTATTTTTAACATGAATAGGGAAGCATTTGACTACAGCCCGCTTGATGTTAGGCAAGACTGTAGTCTAAAGTGTGGCACGCTTATCTAGTAATTACCGAACTACTTACGCTACAATAATTCATAAGTTTTTTAACATCAAAAGTTCAAATATTATATTCATCAGTTTGCAACTTTTATAATTTCAATGTTTCAATTATTATTTCAAAACAATTAAAAGTTACAAAAGAGTTGATAGTTTCAAAGGTATCCGGTGTAAATTACAAAGTATCTATTATATTACAATTAATATTTGTATAATTTTATAGTCTAGGACGATAATAAAATTATTGTAAAATTAAAGTAGTTTTATAGTTTGATTGTTTATTTCTTATATGTTTATAATCTTGTTACGTACGTGACGACTCTAGGGACATTACGACACAGCGTTCGCCACGAACACCCACTGCGGCCCTGTTCCGGCAACCCTAGGGCAACATCGCACCACATCAATTAATTTTTTCCAGAAACTCTGTGTGTCTTATTGCTTAAGTTTAGACATAAGATTATTTTATAATTTGTAACCTGACACTTCAATTTGACATACACAAGAGATCCCTGGTATTGATTTAAAGTGGAAAAATTAAATGGCCTTACGTCACGACTTTATTTTTAATCAAAACACAATCCATATTCTTAAAATATTCAATAAATTGGAATGACATTCTATATATATTTTTACCACGAAACACTATCATTTCTATTCAATAGGTGATATAATTAAAAAGACAAGTTATTAAAAGAGTAAGATCGCCTGGCCACCCGCGTAGTGACCGGCGCCCAGGGTTTTTCTGGACTCAGGGTGTGAAATGGGATACTGACCATAAGGGCGTACGCAACCAGGTGCCCCATGGAAAATATGCTACTAGAAGAAGCATCAACCAACGTAAGTAACTTTGTTTTGGTACATGGCATGTAAGAGGTCTCCTTGTCTCCTTGAAGATAGAAAACTATCCATTCTTGAAAGTGAACTCGGCCGATGCAACGTCACCTTACCCGGAATAAGCGAGAAACAATGGTGCGAAAAACACATACCATTTATTTTTCCGGAAATAGAATCAGCAATTATGCTGGTGTGGCACTGGCTGTTCCTAAAGTACTCACTCGGGCCGTCCGTATAACCAATTATAGCCCAGTCAGCCATAGAGTAATATCGATGAAACTCAATGCGTCACCGACCCCACTTAATACTGTGCAAATCTATGCTCCAACAAGCTCATTGAATGATAAAGAAGCCGAAAAATTCTATGATGAACTCAAGATATGTATTTCAGAAATATCTGAGTGCGAGCTCTTTATTATTATTGGAGACTTTCATTCTAAAGTAAGAGATACAACTAACGACCTTGGTCTCCGTGAAATTCTCGGAATCTACGGACTTGGCATTAGAAATCAAAGAGAGGAAAGATTAAAACAGTTTGCCGCCGATAACAGTCTGGCGATAATGAACAGTATTTAAATATCACGTGAGACGTCTTTCACTTAACAGTTATTTCTCAACTATGTCAATTACATCATATTATAAATAAATAACTTTCGGTCCAAATCTGATAATTATAATTACGCAAAAGTTTCTTTTTTTAATCACAACAACTAATAGTGGCCCTATGAGTGCAATTTAATTTTTCCTGCACATACCCGTCTTGTGACGTTAACTTTTACACAAAAATTGATAAGCTGCTTGCTGCTTTCTATAAATCTTCGTTACTCTTCATTGCTTGCACCATGGCTACCTTGGATTCAATTGCAGAAGTACAAAGGTCAGTCAATTCTCAATTACTGGCAAGAATGTCAGAGTTTGAAGCTCAACTGAAAGCATCTCCCTCTGGAAATATAACAATGTTCAGATTGAGCGAGGAGTTCTCAAACTTTAAGCAGCAGGTGTGGAACATACTGACATTACTTCAGCGGCAACTAGCAGAAGTCTTGAAAACTGTAGACGTGGCTGAGACAAGGCATAGAAGGAAGCACTTGCTATTATCCGGTGTTCCAGAGAAGCAAAACGAGGATCTTCCATCACAAGTTGTTTCTTTATTTCAAGACAAGTTAATGCTTAATAATTTCAAGACGGCTTCTATGAAATCCTGTACACGGCTAGGAAATGCTTCTGATAATAAATGCCGACCTATTCTCATTAAGTTCAGTGATGAGGATACTAAGGCAACCCTTTGGCGCAAGAAGTCCCTGCTAAAAGGAACCAACTTTGTGTTAGCTGAATTTCTCACCAGGCAGAGACAGAGTTGGTTCTTGTCGGCCCGCAGGCATCTTGGTATTCGTAATGTTTGGACACATAATGGTGTCATCGTCATCAAATTACCATCCGGTAAAATTCAGAGAATTTACTCTCAAGATGAACTGGAGACCATACTACAGGAGGTTACGAGTGCCGATGTTAATTCTGCCAAGCCTTTGCAACCAGCAACTGGACTTTTAAGAACTGAGTCTAGTCGTGTTAAGCGAGTTCCAGCTAAGAAAAAGTAGATAGCTAGTAGGTCTGCGTGATTTATAACACACAATCCATTAACTTAAGAGTAACTAAGTTCTATAACCTTAAATTTAACTGATATTTATTTCCTTATTCTTTTTTTTTATCTCAAATAAACACAACACAGTTTAATTTATTGTAATAATATAAAAGAATCTAATTTAGTTACAATCAATACAAAACAATAACATTTGTCAGTTGTCATAAGATTGTCGTTATTTTGCTTTCAGACAATGGTTTATGCCATACAGCCACAGTTTTATTTAAATTAAACTAATCTCTTGTTCATAGACTGCAAAATGTGTTATCCTTAATGGTTTTAATGTGATTCTTTTTTTTTTTTTTTTTTAATATTAAAATGTTTTATTATTATTATTATTATTTTTTTCACTATAAATTGAGTTGTTGTATAATATTTAGAATTCTAATTATTAAAACAATTTAGTTTATTTGCATGGTTATTATTATAACTTTTTTTTCTTTAATAGCGTATCTTGTTAATTTTTGTGGTGGTTAGTTTTTTTTGTAATGTTAGAATAATTTACTTTTATTATTATTATTATTTTTTTTGTCGGTTTTTGTATATTTTTTTTAATATGATTTGTTTTATAGTGGTACAAATTTGTGTTTATAAATAAACACTTGTTTTTTTGTTTTATCTAGTTAATGGTAGTTACAGTTGGCTTGCTTATAATTCCTCTGTTATTATTTTATTTTTGTTTTTTTTTTTCTATTGTCTTTTGGTCTTCTATGTCATAAGACGGATTGTGCAGGTATTTTATTTTGATTAACATATATTTAATTTTATTATATATCATATTCATTTACTTCTTTATATTTATTATATTATATTTTATTTATCTTTTATTGATATATATATAAATATATATATTTTTTTTCTTTAAGTACTTATTCTTTATTTATAATGTCGGATGTAAGTAATTCATATTATTCTGCTTGTAGTTCCAATTCCATTTGCTCCTTAGACTCTGATTTTTCAGTTCCTTCTCTGCGTGATGAGCTCTTAAGTGAACTTAGGTTCAATAGAAATTATTTTAACTGTTGCCATATCAACGCGCAAAGTATCCCTCAACACTTTTTTGATTTTCATGACACATTTTCTGATAATAATATTTTTCATGCTATTCTTATTTCCGAAAGCTGGTTAAAATCTAATTTAAATTCTTCTTTATATCCCCTACCTGCATATGTACTAATCCGTTCTGATCGCAATGATAAGAGGGGAGGTGGTGTGGCTATTTACTTGCGTTTTGATATAACTTACAAAATTTTAATTTCGTCTAATTCTACCTATACAGCCTCTGCGGAATTTTTATTTATTGAAATTGATTTCAAGGGTATTAAGGCTGTTCTAGGAGTTGTGTACTGTCCTCCTACTACTAACTATTTCTCTGATTTAGAATCAACTCTTGAAAATCTTACTTCAGAGTATGTAAATCACATAGTCATGGCAGATTTCAATACCAACCTCCTTATAGACTCTCCTTCTTCCCGTAAACTTAAATATATCCTTCACTCGGTTTCACTATTTATCCTACCTTTAAATCCCACTCATACCAACATTGATTCTCCCGATACTTGGATCGATTTGATCCTTGTGTCTTGTAAAAACAAGGTGATCAAACATGGCCAAATAGCCGCTCCTATCTTTTCTAGACATGACCTATTATATATCTCCTATTTTGTTAAGCCTCCGAAACTTAAACCCACAGTGTTGCACATGCGAAGTTTCTCTAAATTAAATCTTGTGAATCTCATTGAGGATGCAACGAACCTTATTTGGTCGAATGTTTTAAATACGACTAACTGTAACGATATGGTTGCATATTTTAATAAAGATATTTTATACATTTATAACAAGCATGTTCCAGTAATACCTATTAAAGTACGTCACTCTCCTTCACCTTGGATATCGGATCAGATCAGAGCAGCGATGAAAAAACGGGACAAAGCTTTTCGTATATTTAAGCAGAAGCGATGTGAGATACACTGGAACCACTACAAAAAGTTGAGAAACCGTTGCAATCAGATGGTAAGAGCTGCTAAACGCCGATATATCCACGTTAATATATCTAATTCGTCTTCGGCTCTGATATGGAAGTTTCTCGACAAATTTGGTCTCCACAGTTCTAGAGACAAACCCAATTTAAGTGTGTTTAACCCAGATGTGTTAAATAACCATTTCTTAACAGTTCCTTCTATTAATATTAACGCAAAGCAGTACACCCTCTCTCTTATATCTTCCATGCCTACACGCAACTTTACACCTTTTAAATTTTCTTTAGTTTCCGAGGAAGAAATTAAAAAGACAGTGCTCTCGATTAAATCGAATGCTGCCGGTGAGGATGAAATTACTAGATTTATGATCGTCACTTTAATTGACGTTCTTGTTCCTACTTTAACATATATTATTAATACCTCGCTTTCCACCTGTATATTCCCGTCAGTTTGGCGTAAAGCGCACATAATTCCTATTCCAAAAACTCGTAACCCTACCACTCCAAGCGATTTACGACCTATCTCTATCTTGCCATACCTTTCCAAGGTCCTAGAAGCAACAGTGTATAAACAACTTTCTACCTATGTACATGGAAACAAAATTCTCTCTGAGTTTCAATCTGGATTTCGTCCTGGCCATAGCACAAGCACTGCTCTTCTTAAGGTTATTGAGGATGTCAGAGATGCAATGGAGGATGGTCAATTAACTGTGTTAGTTCTAATCGACTTCTCCAACGCTTTTAACGCAGTTGATCATGACATTCTTCTTGCTCTCCTCTCTCACCTTAATATCTCTTCCAAAGAGCTAAATTGGTTCTCAAGCTATCTTCGTGGTCGTCAGCAAGCGGTACGCATAGACAATAATTTGTCAGTATGGTGTGACCTAAACGCTGGTGTTCCACAAGGCGGTATACTTTCTCCACTTTTATTTTCCCTATTTATCAACTTCATTACCACAGATTTAAAATCCTCTTACCATCTGTATGCAGACGACTTACAAATTTACGCACATGTTAAGCCTGACAACATTAATAGTGCAATTGCCACGCTTAATAAAGATCTGCGACATATACACGATTGGTGCTCAAAATTCGGAATTAATGTTAATCCTTTGAAATGTCAGGCAATAACATTAGGTAGTCAGCGGCAGCTTCTTAAATTGGAATCTATCAATTTAATGTCACTGTCTTATGACAACATTATCATCCCTTTTTCATCTGCTGTTAAAAATCTCGGCCTCAACATTGACTCCACGCTAAGTAGGGATGTCCATGTTTCTGAAGTAAGCCGAAATGTAACTAATTCACTTCGTACATTATATCGACACAAGAGATTTCTTCCCATTAGGACTAAAACTATGCTAGTGCAATCACTGATTCTTCCTCTCATTGACTATGCTGATGTATGCTGCTCCAACATCTCCGAATGCAATTTAAACAAATTGGATCGTCTTCTTAACAACTGCATTCGCTTTGTCTTCGATCTTCGCAAATATGATCATATATCTCTTCACCGTTTAAAGCTTCAATGGCTTCCCATACGTGAGCGAAAATCTTCTAGATATTTATGTCAATTGTACACTATTCTTAACGATCCCCTTTGTCCCCAGTATTTGAAATGCAAATTTCAATTACTGGGAAATACTCATAACCTGCATCTTCGCTCATCCTCTAACCTCAATCTCTTTATCCCTTCTCACCATACCGGGTTTCTCTCTAACTCTTTCACAGTTCACTCGAGTAAACTCTGGAACAGCCTCCCTGAAATTATTAGACGGTCACCCAGCAGATTGGTATTTAAAAAATCAGTTAACCTTTTCCTTAGTAAAAATCCACAGTCCTATAATTAAATTGTCTATTTATTCATATTTTTTTTTATATGAAAGCAGTTTATCTATATTCATGTATATATATATATATATATCTATTTTTATAGCATCTTATATATGGTATGTATTAGAATTGTTTTTATTATTTAATTATGTTTATTATCTATATTTGTGTAGGTATATTTTATTTATTATAAATATGTATGTAACATTTACACGCAACTTCTGTCTTTCATGTGTACATTTGTTGTATTTTGTTAAATTTGAATTTTTATGCTGTTTTTTTTTGTTATTGTTTAAATTGTTTTTTTTTTACTCATTACTTTAAGCGCCCCAATGCTTTTTTTTTTCTTTTTTACTGCATTCTCAGGTTGACTGGTAGAGAATGCTTTTTAGCGTTAAGTCCGCCGATTGTACCTTTTTGGGCAATAAAGAATTAATAAATAATAAATAAATAAATATTATTGAAAGAAATCTATAGTTCTCAATAAATTAAATAATATCACTCCACGTATCCTGGACAGTTTTAGCTTAGCAAAAATTACGGAGTGTGATGTTGAGACACCTGTTGATAACAATAGGTGTCTCAACTCAAGGTGTAGGATCTGATACTAATATCAGATCCAGGGCAGTGGGCAATGACAATATTGGGTGTGATATGTTGTTTCCCCTCCTTTTGTATTATATTGATTGTTTTAACACAAATCTAAAACTTTTCAACACATATCATTCCATTGTTTGAAACAAATAAAATGAGCTCTCAGTAAAACATAAAAAAATGTGAAAAAGTTCTACTTACTTATTTAATAATTACTTATATTTTGTAAGTATAATTTGTTGTCTTTGTACTGTTTCATTTATTACTTCATATTTGTTATAAAAATATGTATGTATAAGGATTATGTATCAGTGTATAGTTTATTCTTTATATTTCTTTTATTATTATTATAAATATGTTTTAATTTTCTAACTCTCAAATTTGACCTTAGATTTTCAACTATTCTCAATTTGTGTGGAAGAAATCACCGTCTGGCGATAAGACTACTTTTTATACATTCCTAATTAATTTTTATTGAAAACGTTAAGTATTCTTTTTTTGTTCTGATATACAATAAACTGAAAACTAGCATCGGTGTACTTCAGCAAACGTGAGTGGTTTACCGTTTTAGATCACAAATCTAGTAGTTTTTAAATCTTTTTAAAAACTATTTGAATTATAATATGGAACTAAAACTGTACTGTACTATGTAGAGATAAAAACATTAAAATATTTGAGAAAACATTAATTTTTTTATTAAATAAATATAAAAAATTGAGAATCCGAAAAAACATGAAGTAAGTAAGTAAGTCAAGAAATCCACATCAGAAAACAACGATTTTATTTGGAAATATTTATTTTTACTCTTTGCCATAACTATAAGGTAGAAAGCGGCACGGCTTCCTTTTTTTACATTAAGTAAATTGTTGGGAAACAGGATTGTTGTATTGGTTTTCAATATTTTAGGTACAGATCAGCTATATAACTAACTAACTTTGTTTAGACATTTTTATTCGATTATTATGCTAATATGGTAAAATTATTTTTATTATAGACGTTGGCAAATTGTTTACAGGGCACAGAAAGGCTCACAATTATTACACACTTTAACTGTCACTAGTCCAAAAATAACGAAATGTTCAAAAACATGACGAAACAACCTCTGGAATTTCATATTGTTTCTCATACGTGTTCATCGTCATGAAAGTCCCATCAGAAATCTTTGCTTTGTTTTTCGAAGAAACTTCTTTCTCAAATTCTACAGATCGTTTGGTGATTGTTATATCCTTCTGACAGACTAACTATCTCACGTATGATTTGTAATACTTTATCGTCGTGACTTCTATTCAGAAGTACCTCACAAAATTATTTCGGTCTCTAAAAAAAGGTTGGATGGCGCCACTGAGCTTGTTAATTACAGACAAAAACTTTAATGCATCTTACTTTGACAAAAGAATTTTATTGAAAAATTATGGATTATAAGACGATAGATAATTATATATAATGTATAACCGTATATGATGTTAGATAACTGTATATCCAAGATGTTTTGATATTACTTATTGGTTTATCAACTACGATTTTTAGGTCATTTATAAAAACATCGAGTAACCATATATAGCTATGGAGTACCACCATTGTAATCAATCTTTTTACCTTAAAATTTGAAGGCAGTAATTGTAGCAATAACATGACCCCTTATCTTGTATATAAATATGTCATACACATTTTTATAAATGTGTCACATATATGTACATTAGTTTGAAATAAAACTATTTTTACGGATCAAACTCGCGTATAATTAGACAAGACGACGAGATACATCTCGCCTACCCGTGAACATGATTGCTGTCGAAACGTCAGGTTAAAATTAAAATGTAACCAAATTATACACGAGTTTAATCCGTAAAAATAGTTTTATTTCAAATGTGTAATCGTGAAAATCTAAGAAAATACTACGTATATACGTTACCTAAAAATAAATATAATATCACTTATTATACTAAATTTAGTTAATTTTTTTAACCTGATAAGTTCGTTTTTACAATTATAAGTTGAGCAACAAATACAATAATTGGCTACGCAACTGAGTTTCCAATTATAAGATGTTAGGAAAGTCTAATACATAAATTGTTTGTACATTGACTGACAGTGCAAAATTTCGACTGGGTTTTATCTAACGGGTGACGCACAGAAGTACCCGGCTGAGAGGGATTGGAAATGGAGATTACATCACTGTGGGCGGTTGCGAAGCCCAAAAATTGAAGTAAATGTGAGATGTACCAGTAAGATTGTAGGATTGTAATATTAAAGTCATTTAAAACAACTAAATTAACAAAAGGTACAAAATTAATTATTGTTATAATTATGGTAAAGGTATGTTGTAGAAATAATACTAAATTTAATTAAAATATATAATAAACCAATCAAAAAAGTTTAAGCAACAAGCATAATTTACAGAAACATTAAGGTTTAATGATTATTACTTTAAGAAGTTTGATTGATATACAAACTTTTTTGTTCTTACAAACATATACCGGCTTTGTTTAAAAGAAGAAACATACCGATTGTGTTTAGTTTTTTTGTAAAAATAATACCGTGTCGTGTTTTACCGATTTAATGTGTTTTCTTGGTCTATATAAACTTTTATAAGACTTTCTTTATTGGCTTTTAACGTTAAAACAAATGATCTAGAAGTTGTATCTGAAAAAAAAAAGGATTTAAAAAATTATTGGTTTATGTTTCTTGTTGTTTTAATTTTGCCTGTATTGTTGTTACTTCTGAATCCAAACCCTAATATTTATAATACTACCAATAAGATTACTTACGATTGTAAACATTTCATGTAAGTGATAAGTGTGACTTTTTCTTTCTCAGTGCCATTCTCCAAGTGGCCATAACAACAAATAGCTGACGCACCTTAAGAACTGACAATTGTACATATTATTGTGTACCAGATAATACCGATATAATAAAAGAATACTTAATTTGAGAAGTACGATTATACTCTATGATCTTCTTATTTATACTATACTGCTCAAAACAATTAGGGGAACAAGATTTTGTAATAGTACTAAACTTTTTCATGAAGTTTTAATTACAACGGGCCATTATAAAATTTAGATAAACAATTAAAAAAAAAGAAAAACAAAAGAACATCGTTATTTTGTTTTGCGGTTCGTAGTAGGTTGTTAAAAGTCTACATAGACGCAAATACAAAGTGACGCTATAGGATTTTCCTAAGATTTCAACCCTAAAAAACTCATTTATGAGTTTTGTTCGAGTATTTTGTTTATAGGCAGTAAGGGAAATTATTGTAAATATCGAACATCATGCGAAATTTGGCTGAAATTCAAGTCTCCGAGCCGTCGCGTTGTTTGAAGTGGGCCATACTATGCGGTATGTGGGAAATGACTTTAGAGTCGCACCTTCTGTTATCTGTAGACTCTGGAAACGATTTCAAGAGACAGGATAATGCTCCAGAGGGGTTGGACAAGGTTACAAAACAAAAACAACTACTACTCAAGATCGCTACATCATCAACTGTATTTTACGTAACCGCACTGTTAGTGCAAGAGATCTTCAATATACAATGGTGATGGCCACTGGTGTCGCAATTTCGGATCAGACGGTAAGGAATAGGTTAAAGGAAGTCAATTTACGATCATGCCGACCTGTTAGAGCTGTGAGGCTAACAGGGCAGCACAGACAAGCTCGTTTAGAGTTCTCCCAAAAACACGTTAATTGGCAATTACGTCACTGGAATCTAGTGCTATTTACGGATGAATCAAGATTCCGTCTGGCGCGTTGCGATGGTCGTCTATGTATCTACAGGCGCCCTGGTGAACGATATAGTGCAGCAGCAGTTCAGGAGTATGACAAATTTGGATATGGGTCGGTGATGATTTGAGGCGGTGTTAGTATCGAAGAGCTACACATACAGCTGCCATCACGTCGGATTATCTACAACGTCATAAAATACGTGTAATGGAGTGGCCGTCTATGAGCCCCGACCTAAATCCCATAGAACACGTATGGGATATGCTTGATCGAGGCATTCGGAAACGTCCTAATGCACCTCAAACGCTGCAGCAGCTCGCTGAAGCATTGATGGAAGAGTGGGAAAGAATTCCGCAAGAAAATATTCGAAGGATCATTAGAAGCATGCCGCGTCGTTGCCGAGCTGTGATTAGGGACCGTGGAGGTCACACACGTTATTAGTAGTTTCTGGAGGCCAAAATTTTAATAATAAAGTCACTTTTTCAACTGCGCTTAATTTACACACCACTTTGTCTTTCGCCCAAACTACACTAAATTTGAAATTTTATTTAGAAAAAAATATCAATATTGCTTTTTCATTAATTATTAATTATATTAATTTTTTAGCGATTAATAACAATTAAAACATCTTCAAAATTACTTTTACCTTACAAATATTTAGAGAGTTACAAACATTCAAAGTTTTGTTCCTTTCATTGTTTTGAGCAGTATATACACATTTTTATAAAATAACCATTTATTTCAGGTAAAATAAACTAACCTTTTCTAAAATAAACACCAAAACTAAAAGTAGTTTTCTTTTTAAAAATAATTAATTATATAAAATAGTATGAAAATAGCTTTTAATCGTACCATCCACGAATTAGCGTCCTTTCGCACCCACGGGCATACATTGATGTTGAATAATAAGTGAACGAATTGTGAACGTGCGACTCGAATCTCTGCTTCCGTCAGACCAGCTACATTATTTAGACGAAATTCTGATCGGAACTTATAATTTTTATTTCATTTTCAAGTTATTATAATATGCATTCATTTTTACAACGCCTATGGGGTATTTTATTACTGAACTAAGCTAATATTCACTTTAAAATCAAATACTAAACGATTCTCAAGCTTCCTGGACTTCAAAATATGTAACTAAGCCTGGTTTATTATTAAGATACTTATATTTATATTTACAAAGTGTTTTTTTTGTGTTTTCTATTATTATTGTTATTATATTAGTTATTATTGTTATTATATTTCTATTATAATTGTTATTTATTATTATTATATTATTATTTATTACACAGATTCTTGGTGTGTTAAATGAGTGTGTCGTGTTGCGCTGCTCACCTATAGCTGTAGACCTTTATTATAGACGGTCCTTGCTTATTTATGATCCATGGAAACTTTTGATGAATACCTCTTAAAAATACTGAATGCATTAAAGAATTTTGTTTACACTCAATATTAATATATATATACGAGGTGATTATATCTAAAATTCTGTTTGTACCACAGCCGCGGCAAACGAGCGCTGGCCTTAAAAAATAAAAATAACTTGTAGAATAGACAAAGATTCCTCTGACACTTGCTTCTTTGTTTTTCTCGGAATTTATTTAATAAAACTATTATTTATTAGCGATCATCCAAGTGCTAGATAGACAACACGGATTAAAACTCGCGTATAATTTGGTTACACTTTTATTTTAACCCGACGTTTCGAATACTTTGAGCAATTATTATTATTATACGCGAGATTTAATCCGTAAAAAATAGTTTTACTTCAAATAGGTACTCATTAAAATCTAAGAAAACACAAGATACAGTTCTGAAATATTCTCGAATGTTCGTCAATTATAAAAGATGAGAATAAATTTCAATTCTAAGAAATTTAAAATTATATAATTGTACATCATTCTTCTAAATATACTTTATTGATCTAAAATGATCCCATTTCAAATATATCAATGATGTATCATCATGGGTAGGTATTTTGTAATTTTTAAATATTCTCATTATCATCATAATTATAATACAATCTTGTAAGACTATGTACAGTATTATGAGTATAATCACTTAACAACGTTCTTAATATTACTAATTCTGAGCGCGAGTTAAAATATAGGACTGAGTTTATAACGTCGGAGAATGCCAAGCTTCAAGTTTGCAAACTTGTTATTTATTCGGGGATTATACTGGGCTTGTGAAGAGTAGGGACGGAACAAGTGGTACTACTATATGTTTACATTTCCTCTTTCAAATAATATGAGAGTATTGTTTTGTAAGACGATTTTATCCGCAAAAGTTAACATCTAACTAATCTACTACCGTAAATGGACGACATAAATTATAATACCATTTTAAATCTCTATTCTCTCTGGAGCTTTTGTTAAAAACATCGGATACCTAACATCACCTACTTAAAATAATTTGTTTTATTTGTAAATCAGTAATATATATTTCTGAAAAGATTTTACTTTTAATCATTTTTTTTTCACCTCCTATTATATAGCATATACAACTTATATTACTTTACAATCATTAATAACAATTTTCTTATAAACACGAAAATTAAAATATTAAACCAGGTTAAAAAGTAAGCATATCGTATACGACTTAACTCTTGAGCTATCGTCAGTTTGTGGTGGTAATGTACCGGAGATGCTGCTTCAATGCTACTTGCGTATCGCCAATGCAGCAAATGAAGCAATTATTTTCTTTTATCAAACGAAAGCACTGTTTAAACAAAAGAAATACTGCTTAGTGACGAACTTTTATATCACTTTGTCTTACTAAGGGCCTTTGTCATATTTTTTTTTAATAAATGCGTAGGCTATGCTTTGATATATTAATTCTAGAACAAAACATAAAAATTTATTAATATAAATTTTTAATATAAATTTTTATGTTATTTCATTTACCAATTCTAAAACCGATTTTCGTGGAATTGCAAACTATAGTCGCATATTCATCAAAATGATAAAACGTTGATAGAATACAACAGATGTATATATTTTTAAATTAGTTCTTCTCGTCTAGACAATAATTGATTTTAGAGTACGTCGTCCACCACATCTACCAAATAAGATAACTTGTTTATAAAATGGAGACCACAGTTGACTTCTGGAATTCTCATAATAATTTTAAATTGTTTTTTATGAAAGTAAAAATCCTCTCCAAATTAACTTGTTATAAATATTACTCGGAAATAACGGTTACTTGAGATTCAGAGACGAAGCTTCTTAGCATTTAATTCCCATTGCTAGTGCCGGGCCCAACGCGCTACAGGAGGAGAAGTGCCGGTGACTTGCAACCTAAGAGTAGGTTTAGGGGCCTCTATAAAATTTGTATTCACGCTCAACTTCACTGAATACACTTCTTTGACTACCTAATACCTAAAACCTACTCGGCGCCCCAAAAGTACATTCTAGATTTTAACCGATGATAGTTCTAAAAAAACTCTGTTTGTAGGTTATGGAGAGATTTTACTGTTATACTTTTGCTCCCACTTCTATAGAGTACATTTTTTTTATAATTTTTTAAACCAGAAAAGGTAAGTTTTGATTACAGCCCACCTTGTGCATGGGCTGTAGTCTAAGGTGCTGCATGTTTACCCAGTAAGTACCTACTTACTCTAGATTGAAAGACCCTAAATTGAAATTATCAGAAATACCGGGCAGAGAATTCCAAACTTTCGCCTCCCGCACAAAAAAAGCAGACATGAAACGCTTTGCACAGGACTTTGGAACCTCAACCGTATATCAGTGTTTTCTGGCTGAGCTTTTGGTTGTTTGGTCATAGAATGGAGCTGGGTGTATCAGGTTGTGTAGTTCTGTTGCACACTCTCCGAAATGTATCAGATAAAATACCAAAAAACTAGCCAATTTGCGGAGATGTTTCAGATTTTGGAGTTTTTCATTAGTAAATGTGGTATAACACGAGCCTCTCAATTGATTCTCATGCCCTTAGCTGCTATGTTTCTGATTCATCCCAAAGATTGGAGCAGTACTTCAAGCATGACCGAACTTTTATTTTTAGACAGCTTAGGTTAATGCTTGACTACATTCCACTTCATAGAAGGTGGTAAGTAGCATTACCTTAATAACTTATTCCCTCTTCTCTTAGAGACATTGTATCCAGACGGCAATACTTACGCAGGCAAGCTGTTCCAATCCTTTGCCGTACGAATCAGGAAAGCGAAGCAAAGCACTTCGTTCGCACAGGTGGAATGTCCACAACATAAGGATGGATACTCCAAGTCCTTCGGGATGTCCATTTGTGCAACGGGGATGGCGGAATTACTTTATGTAATTCTTGTGCTCACTCATCAAAATTCTGTCTCTAAATTTCAATTGAGTCAATAATCGCAAGATGAGACTGCGGCACTAGTAAATATGTGACCACAGTACTCCACACACTACCGGATCTGTGGTTTGTCTAACACAAGCAGCTGTCGCAGTGTAAAGTACTGTCGGACCTTCGTAAGAATGACAGGCTTTCGTGTATCTGCTCTTGATCTAGACTAAATGCTCCGACCATAGTAGAGGTTCCAGGTAACCTCTAAGCCTAGCAATTGAAGTCGTTCACTGTATTCCAAAGATACATTCTGAAAAGTAGGAACCAAGGTGAAAGATCTCCTTTTGGCGGTGAACAGACACTTCTGCGTTTTGGTGGCGTTGAATTTAACAAAATTGGCTTTACCCCATACAACTATACATACTACACATACTGCCTGAAGTTTGTCATTCATGCACATTTACGTTGCACCATGGCTTCTCTTTCTGACTGTACTAGATCTCTAATAGCCCAAGCACTCGGCAGATAATGTAAATAAATAAGAGATGTCGAAAGCTACAAATATGCTATCGTTTGCGTATCTATAGATACCCGGCTTCAGCAGGTTGTTTATGTGCAGCAGAAAAAGATTTGCAGAAAGAACAAACCCCTGAGGAACTCTAGCATTTGCAGTTAAGAGCTACGACGAGCACCTGTCAACAACAACTCGGATAGTTCTATGGTTCGGAACGTCCGTTACTCAGCCGATCAGACCAGAAAGTATACTGTACGCTGAGAGCTTGCTTATAAGGCTCGCATGGCAGACTCTGTTAAAGGCCTTCGAGACATCCAGAGAGACAGTGGCCATTTCTCCGTTCTTCTCGATGGCCTCGCCTAAAATGTGTATAGCATACACTAGAAGATCCCCAGTGAATCTATTTCGGTGAAATCCGTATTGACAGTGACTGAGGTATGCTAAAAGGTGCGATTTCAATACACGGTCCATAATTTTGCAGAGTATGGAGGTGATTGAAATCGGTCTGTAATTGGCAGGCAATAATTGGCAGGATCGGCACGTGTGTCTTTTTTGGACACTGGTTGCACGTTGGCAAGCTTCCAGGATTTCGGCACTATTCCAGTCTTGCAAGAGAGGCGATACAGACGTGACAATACAGGAGAGATCCAGAAAGCTCGACTGCCAGTGGATCTACCAGAGAGCTTTTCGCCATTCTTAGCGAGTCGATCAAGACGAACCTTCTGTAATGCCTTTTTATATGACTCGGTTAAAGACAGATTGGTTAAAGACTCTCTTCTTAGATCTCTTCTTAGATCTTACATCTGGAGCTTAGCGGTTTCGAGCGTCAGCTCAACTGAGATGTGACTTTTCTTTATAAAGAGTAAGCAACTGTTTCGACTTGAAGTGCCTACGCACCTTCCAGAGCTTTTTAACAGCCAGCCAATTGAGCTTTGGACGCAATATAGGAACCAAAGTTGAGAGACGAATTCAAGCTGACACTATTCTTAGTTTCAGTATAAATTCGTCCACCTAGACCTTCTGGTCGAGGTGTTTTGTAATCTTCACGGGTACGTTCCGAAAAGTAGTTGCCAGATGGAATGGTCTCTTTTAGGCAGAGATCAGACATGCCTGGGTCTTAGCTGCATTGAACCTAACCAGGTTGGCATCGCCCCATTCTAGGACTGCTTGAAGAGAAAGATTCGTGCGCGTGCGCCTCTATGAGTGACCGGATTTCAGTCACACTAGCTAGTGTTTTCGATATATATCTCTCCACAACTGTGCTTTTATCTGCATACCCAAAGGGGCCGGGTTTAAGCAGATCGTTAATGTGGAGCAAGAAGAGAGTTGCAGAGAGCACTGACCTTTGAGGAACACCGGATTAATAGTCAATGATGATCGATTCCTCAAAAAGGCTGATATCCACACACTGAAACCAGAGTTCAAACCGTAGGAGAAAGCTTGCTAATAAGTCTATCGAGCCATACCCTATCGAAGTCCTTTAAAATATTGAGAAAAAACGAAAGTGCTTTTATCCAGATGACCAACTTTCTTATGGATTATGTATTGTTTCTCTTGCACCATCACAACTGGGCTCTTAGAAGTCATTATTTGTGATAGGGTGGAAAGTCGGGTTACTCTCCTCTCTCAAATATGGCGAAGGGGGTGATGGCTGATCCTTGCGTTATACCCGTGAACGGGTGTTGCTTGCGGTGACTGTTTGTTTTACAGGCTAAGTTTGCAGTATTAATTATACTAGAAACGTTGAGACTTAAATCGGATTGATTGCATGATTGATGGTTCTAGTTTTTCGCAAATTGTTTATTAAAAATTAATGTTTGTGAAAGTCATCACAGGAAAAAATACCCAGCTGAGGTTTTCGTGTAGTTGTTTTCAGACCAGGGTGCCTTTGTAACCCTCGTAGCCTTAACTTTAATTGGAGAATGTCTCAACAGAGAGTCTTATTTCGATAAGTTTGGTGTCAACATAGGCCCTCTTAACTCTTTTCCTTAACTTACACAAGTGATCACTGATATTAATTCAAAGTGGAAAAAGATATAGATAAAAAAGAATAAATAAAAATGCGTTGTAATTTTATTCAAATAATATATTGTATATAAACAGTTGGCAATCCTATACTTTTGTATTATATTTTATATTATCCGTTAGAGTTTGATGTATGTTCTAATAGTTTTTGTTCTGATTTTGGCCACCTTACACTGTTAAAGCAATTGTATAGCAACTTAATTAATGTACTAAAAGATGCTGCTGAAATGACATATGTTGGTAGTGAAAATAGGCACAATAAAAGTAAATACGTGACGGGCTGGAATAAATATGTTAAAAGTGCTCACTGGGAGGCTCGATTATGGTATAAAAACTGGCTCTTACATAATAAACCCAGGACTGGTTATACTTACGATAACATGTGTAAATTTCGAAACATCTTTAAAAATAAATTGATATATTGTCAGAAAAAATCAACAACAAAAGCGAAAAGTCACTCAAATAAAGATTTTAAATCATTTTGGAAGCTAACAAATAAATTAAAACCGATGTCGAACCATCCTGTGAGTGTGGCGGGTGTGCATGATCCAGTGGACATAGCTAACTTGTTTCAGCAGCATTTTAAAATGAACTCGCCTCTAAGGCCATCTGTTCGAATGCCCGGTACTGGATCCGTGTCTGGGGACATTTCAGTCAGATTTACTGAAAAGGATGTTGCATTAGTTATATCAAGTATGAAAAAAGGTAAGTCACCCGGCCACGACGGTCTCAGCATCGAGCATTTGCAACAAGCAGGTAAACATCTACCTCGAATACTTTCCATATTTTTCAACATATGTATGAGTCACTGTTATTTACCTGATGAACTTATGTATACCGTAGTGGTGCCAATTATAAAAAATAAAACGGGCGATGCTTCTGATATTAACTATAGGCCAATATCCTTAGCGACTATCATGGCCAAGGTGCTTGACAGTCTGCTTGACAAACAATTAATTAATAATATTAAACTTAATGATAATCAGTTCGGTTTTAGAACACGTCTATCAACAGAGACTGCTATTTTGTGCCTTAAGCAGACTGTCCAGTACTACACTAGTAGGCAGACGCCTGTTTCTGCTTGTTTTTTGGACCTCTCCAAAGCTTTTGATTTGGTCAATTATGATATTTTGTGGCAGAAATTTCAACTCGAAACCACGTTACCACGTGAAGTTATCAATTTCCTTTGTTATTGGTACAACAACCAACTCAACAGTGTAAAGTGGCAGAAATCCTTGTCAAATGTGTATCGGTTGGAGTGTGGGGTGAGACAGGGGGGCCTGAGCTCGCCTCGGCTTTTCAACCTATATATGAACCGTCTGATAATTGAGCTCAATAACAGCGGCTTAGGGTGTCATGTAGATGGTGCTAGTATTAATAACATTAGTTACGCCGACGATATGGTGTTGCTGAGCCCATCGATCAGTGCGTTGAGAAAATTAGTTCTAATGTGTGAAACATATGCTGAGGCACAAGGGCTCAATTACAATGTAAAGAAAAGCGAAATCATGGTTTTTAAGGCTGGAGCAATGAGTTACAGATCAATACCCAAAGTATCGTTGTGTGGATTACCGGTGCGTAGGGTAATCAGTTTTAAGTACTTGGGTCATTGGCTAACAGAGAACTTGTGTGATAATAAGGACATCGATAGGGAGCGAAGGTCGCTGTCAGTTCGCTGCAACATGCTGGCTCGCAGATTTGCACGATGTACTGAACGTGTGAAAATAACGCTATTTAAGACCTATTGCCAATCATTTTACTTTATTATTATTATAATATTTAAAAACAAAAAATCAATCTTTTTGGGCTATATTTTTTGTATATATCTAAAAACACTAGAAATTACAATGTAACGTGATATAATGTAACGCTTTCGTAATAGGCAGAATTTAATTTTTTGCCGGGACAGAGGATGGTTTACGATTTTACTGGAAACAGTTAGCCTTATCTGAGTACTCAAATGGCCTCAAATTAAAGATAATTTTGTTACCTATTGTAAAGTATAAATGGGTTATTTTAAAGTAAATGCCAAATTACGAAAGATATTATTGTATAATACAATTTTAAACGTTCTACCTCGCTTGCCTCTTAACATTACCGAAAAAAAATGTTATAAGAAGCATTCACTCGATAGACCTTCATTTTTTGATTGAGAGCGACCCTTTTTCTAGAGTTGTTCGTTTTTAGTGATTTGAAACCCTTATGATGAAGTATTCATTGTGGTCTAATTTGTTAGGAAGTTATTTTCTTTGCTAACTTTAAAAATTAACATATTGGAATAAGATTTTTATTTCTTAATGCTACTGTCCCTGACTTTATCTGTTCTTTACTCAATAGAATTTTGTTATAGTATAGTCTAACATATTGGGCTTTATCTTTTTATCGACGATCGAAGAAGTTCTTTATAAAGTGAAAACATGGTTCAGAATATTCAATTTTCAAATTACCACCGAAATTATTATTTGATTTCATGAATAATGTTGTACATTTTTCTACTGAGTGATCACGACTAAAGTATTTTCTATATTTTCTTTAATATTTCATATTCAATGTTTTATGTCGTCAAAACTAATCAGAATTTTGTCGAAAGTGGCAGTTTCGATAGTATTCAATGATGTCAAATAAACTTAAAATGTCGAATCTGCCAATTTCGATATTATTATATGAAGATTTGTTAGAAAATAATACAGATTCGATTTATATACTTGTTATTATGTAAGTACTTATACAATTATTATTTGACTGACAGATTACTGAAAAAGGAGTGGGACTGAAATAAAACGTGATGTACTTTAATAAACAGTCTTATTACTTTTATTGTAATATAACAATCATCTTAATCTGAGATCTATCATAAGTAAAACTTAAAAAAAAATATTCTTCTCTAAGAGAAAGATTTTTAACATGGTAATAATTTTTTTAGTATAAACCCAGGTAACATACATCTTTTAAATAAAATAACATGACAACTTCAGTCTTTAAAATAAACTATATATAATCAGGTCTTCTTGAAATAAGTAACATGGCATCTTTTTTACTTAAGTTTTGGATAATATTATAACTACTTAATAATAAAAATTCAAATGTACTTCTTTGGGTGTATTAAATAGTATTAAATTAAACAATTACTTGCGTCGTATTAATAACAAAAGATAAAGTATTCTGTCCTACTTTTAGCAAATATAAAAAAATATTATAATAAACAAATTTTCAAAAAGATTATTAAAACAAATATTTTGTTCAATACCAATGTCTAATCATCCTCATTGCTCCGTAAATCATTGTTATCAATTGGTGTCCTTTTAAGATTTTTGTAAAATGAATGATATTGCTTAGGAATATGCCCTGCTTCGCAGAGATACATTAATTATTGTATTTTGCTTCAGGAATAGGCAAACTATCTGAATAAAGTGGTTTTAACGCATCATTATTAGTTGCAATAATTGTTTTCTTATTGCGACGGGTCTGTACTAACATATTCAACTTCAAATAATCAGATGTCAAATCATATTTATACAAAATTATATTTGGTTCTGTTCTCTCTATACAGATTTCTTTAATATTGTTCCACTTAACATCTTGATTCAAGGTGTTTTTCTTAAAATTTCTATTTTGCAAAAGTTCTTTTAAATCGTACAACATATCTTGACATACCTCTATGACTTTATATGTTTTATCATTAATTTTTGCCCATCTAACTAAAGCGTACCATTGATCTGGAGTATAAATTATTTTACCTTTGGCAGTTCGTTCAATAAGAGCATGGACGCTATCTGCATCTTGCTGGGTATGACCAGAATCTAGAAATCTATGGGTTATATTAATATTGTACTTGTAACTTGCATACATATAAAGACTATACACTACTCTATTTCTGTTTTGCCCTGTACAATTATCGGACCAAAACCTTATGTCTTCTGTATCATTAGCTACCTTTTTCTCTATGAAGTCCAACAAACAGCTACCAACTTCGTTTGCTCCTCGTTTACCAACATTTTGAGGCCATAAATAGCAAGAAGCTTCCTTAACTCCAGTGTCAAAAACTGTGAAATGCATCAATGACAACTTTCGTTTATAATAAAATAGAGAGACTTCGCCAGAAGGGCAGCTAAGTAATTTTTGAAAGTCGTATGTTGCGCACACAATTTTTAATGCACTTGTAATAGCGTCTTCTTTATCTTTAAATTTCCTTGCTGTTTCTTTGTTTGAAATATGATTGATAAAAGCCAATATTTGTTCCTCAGTAGGGTTTTCATTATTAGAAAATGAATGACACTTGTCACATATATCTTTTTTTGGAATGAAGAATGCAATGTTCAAATGTTCGTTAACTATATCTCGATTTCTTTTCTTGTCTTTCAGTTTCAGCAGTATTATTATATTTGTAGAGTTCTGACCATTGTTGGTACCATTCAAACATTTTGAGGCAACTGAGTGAATTATCTAAGTACAATTTGCTAGTATTTTTTCTTGTGTAATGTGATTTTACAGGTTGAAATGATTTTACGTGATCAACAACACTTCGTATCATTTGTTCGTCTATTTTTCTTGAATGGTTTGAGTGTTTGCCTCTATTGTCACTGCAAGTTACACCGCAGGTATCTAATTTAGGGTGTGCTGTTCGTATTGTTTGATCAGTAATACTAAGAGTTCCAGAAAACATCTTTAAACATACCTGCTTAGCCTCGTAGGTAGAATCATTTGTTGCTAAAGGTAAGTAATATTTTGTAGTGTATTTTCTTCTTGATGGCGCTTCTGTTGTCCTTCTTCTTTTATCAAACCTTTTAGTAAATTTGTTTATATATTCCCATTGCTTAGTATGATCAGCCATTTCCCAAAACTCATCAAATATTAGCTTTCGATTGCCGTCTGTAAAATGACTTGAACATTTTTGTTTGCAGGTTGGAGGACACGGTGATTTCATAGATTTAGCTGGAATGACCTTTCCTCTTTTAGAAACATACTGTTTTCCGGTATTGGTTAATAATTTGCTGCGAATATCAATCCAATCATTAACATGTCGTTTCCGCTTACGACCAGGATCAGTTTTGTATATTTTTTTACGTATGCGCGTAGTGGACGAATTAGGAGTAACAGGATTTTCAATGTCAGATGTTGAAATCAATGAACTAATACTTGAGATATTTAAAAAGTCATTAGCAGTTTGCGGAGTTGTTTTATTGACTTTGTCTATGTTTTGAATTTCATTTTGTAAGGTATGGCATAGTGATTCGAAGCTGAAGTCTTGTCCTGAGGAAGGTGACAGCATTGGTGTGTGTTTATTGGAGGTAGGTAACGTATCCTCTAGTGGTGGAGTTACGAGATTCGACATTTCTTCAGAGGAGGCCAATGGTATAACTATAGGCGTAACCTTAATAACACTATGAGGCAGAGCATTGCAGAACTTCTCGTCTATACTACAAGTAATCTCACTATGCTTTGGCGGTGAAATGGGAAATATTTCGTCATAAATATTACTTAAAACTCTACTTTCTTCTTGAGTGTATTCTTCATAAGGCACCGGAGATTCTAAAATAAATAAAAAAACTCTTATTTATAATGACTATAATTATCAAAAATCGAATGTACTATTCAAATAAGTTTGCAGCGAAGAACAGTAAAGTAATTGATATATTCGATAAATGGGGTCCGTAATACACTATCGAAAATACCGATTTCGGTAGTAATGAGATGTTATTTGTATTCGTACACTATCGCAACTATCACTTTCAATATTTCTCGGTAAACATTTATAAGGGTATACTATCGAATCTACCAATTTCGATAGTTTAACTTGATAATCTTAATTTTAGCAAATACGCTTTATAAAACCAAAATTGCGTATCACACAAAATATCTAATCACATATTAAGTTATACTGGTAATGTTTAACTCATACTTTCGAATAAAAACTAGATACAAAATGATATTTTGTTAATTACTTACCGGGATGCTGGTCATTGGTTTCATTTAAAGATTCAAATTGCTGACATTTCTCAGTTTTTTGTTCTCTTTCTTTTACTAAATTAACTAGGTGTCTACCACGGGTTCATTTTTATTTGTTAAACCTAGAAAACACTATTAAATAAAAATAAAACTAACTAAAACATTACTTAACCTAAAAGTCACGTCCTCACTCAGTCACGTCGCGGAGTATACTACCGACTCGGGTAGTTTCGAAATGCGAGCGTGAACCGTCATGTTAGAATATTATCGAATTTGCCGGTATCGATTATGTTCGTCGCTCACAATGTGAAAAATCGATATTATTCAATTCAAATTTTTGTTAAAAAAATGTTTTTCAAAAAAATAATTAAAATTCCTAAAAGATTATTATGAATTTAATTTAAAACTGCAATAAAATCAAAAACGGAATTTTGCAATTTCGATACTGTTTGTAGTGGCAGTCGATATAAGGCATCGAATTTGTCAAAGCCACCATCCAATGCAGCTGCGATAATAATACAAAATGCGACTGGAATCGAGTCCCGATGACCAACCCGGACCTAGGGTTAGTACGCACAAGTGTTTTATAATTAACTATTATCGGTTCAAGAACAGTTCGAATATATTTATTCGTTAATGCAAAAGCATAAAATATTAGTAATAGCAATAATGTAAAGCAAATAAAGGAATAAGAGACTTTATATAAAAAAATGAAATTAATAGAAATAACAGGAAATAGAACGAAAGGAATAGTTGAAATAAACTCATAAACGGAATTTTGCAATTTCGATACTGTTTGTAGTGGCAGTCGATATAAGGCATCGAATTTGTCAAAGCCACCATCCAATGCAACTGCGATAATAATACAAAATGCGACTGGAATCGAGTCCCGATGACCAACCCGGACCTAGGGTTAGTACGCACAAGTGTTTTATAATTAACTATTATCGGTTCAAGAACAGTTCGAATATATTTATTCGTTAATGCAAAAGCATAAAATATTAGTAATAGCAATAATGTAAAGCAAATAAAGGAATAAGAGACTTTATATAAAAAAATGAAATTAATAGAAATAACAGGAAATAGAACGAAAGGAATAGTTGAAATAAACTCATAAACGTCTGTAATTTTAATCCACGATGACTTCAACCTGTAGACCGAAGACGAAACAAGGCGATAACTTGGCACTTACCTTGACGCCGGGATCCAAAGACCTTAGATGCCGCGTTCAGAATTGCTTCTTCAATGGCTAGGAACAGGACACACGACGCTTCTTCAATATCCAGTAGAAGGATCAAAATGTTTGAGCCCGTCTCAATGAAACTCAATTAATTGGACTGTATAAGAATATAATTAAAAGAACGCGTTTCTTCGTTGCTGGTAGAAATTTAAGTGGCTGGCGCACCCGCACACACAGTTTGCCGACACACAGACGCTGATATTTAGACCGCTTGTCGCCAGCTTTGTCCCGCAACCCTGCTCCTCCACATCCCTCGGTTGAGAAGCCATTGACCACGCTTGAAAACCCTTGACACTTCAAAACCTAAAAATATAAAAAATATATTTTTATTAAAAGCCTCAAACATTTATGTTATTATAATGATATGTAAAATATGAAATTGGCTAAATCTAAGTAGTACATTTAAATATAGGTCTTAATGTATTAAAGTTTTTTCGTTTGTACTACAATTTTTATTTTTCCAACTATTAAAATAAATACTAGTTTCTTTAAGAGCTTTATGGAAAAATTATGCTTCCATAAATTGTATCATAAATTTATTAAGATTAAATTAAACTTTTTGTTAAGAAGCCTGGAGTGTCAAATATAAAACGTAGAGTGATTGAATAAGTTTTAAGGAAAGCAGTTATTTTAATAACCATATTAATTTATACTCCAAACAATAGGTACCTGATGTGACAGAATGTATGATGTGGCTGAATAATGCAGCTTTGTCCCGCAACCCTGCTCCTCCACATCCCTCGGTTGAGAAGCCATTGACCACGCTTGAAAACCCTTGACACTTCAAAACCTAAAAATATAAAAAATATATTTTTATTAAAAGCCTTAAACATTTATGTTATTATAATGATATGTAAAATATGAAATTGGCTAAATCTAAGTAGTACATTTAAATATAGGTCTTAATGTATTAAAGTTTTTTCGTTTGTACTACAATTTTTATTTTTCCAACTATTAAAATAAATACTAGTTTCTTTAAGAGCTTTATGGAAAAATTATGCTTCCATAAATTGTATCATAAATTTATTAAGATTAAATTAAACTTTTTGTTAAGAAGCCTGGAGTGTCAAATATAAAACGTAGAGTGATTGAATAAGTTTTAAGGAAAGCAGTTATTTTAATAACCATATTAATTTATACTCCAAACAATAGGTACCTGATGTGACAGAATGTATGATGTGGCTGAATAATGTAGGCGTTCTGACGGAAGCAGAAATTTGAGTTGAGCTCCGTTGTTCAGTTCGCTCACTTATTATTCAGAAGTGCTGTATGTGGGGTTAGCGAGGAGTGTGGACAGGGAAGCAAGATTAGTTGATCACAAAATACAAAGCTTAAAAGTGTGCTGTTTATTAGTTTAAACCTATTACCCTTTTGTGAAGATTACGACGTATTTTAATAAAATTAATAGAAACGTTAGCTGATATTCCGAAATAATAAAAATTTCTGTGTAGATGAGTAAAGATAAATTTATTGTTTTAGCAATGCTATTTATTTTTTTAAGCACTAAATACCACCATGGTAATTGTTAAACTCGTTTTTGTTTTATTGAAAAAATATGCAGAAATATATACGTTAACTTAACTTACAATGCTTCCTTTTTTTACATAAACTATTATAACATTTGAAAACTAAAATTTTCTGTACAGAAGCAAATTTTATGACATTATACGTATTAAATATAAATGCAGTCAAGACGTATAGCCTACATCTATGTAATATAGAAACCGGTAACCAATCATTTATTTTAGAATATAAAATAATACAACACTGTTATAGATTATAGAATAATAAAGACCGTGGTTAATTTAAGAATTTAAAGTTTAATAACAATACAATACAAAGGAAATTTATTTATTTATTTACAACTTTTCCACTTTGAATCCATATTAGTGAACAGTTGTGTACGTCAATTTGAAGAGTTAGGAGGGCCCATATTGATACCATGCTTATCGAAATAAGCCTTCTGGACACTCCAACTTAAGAGTTAAGTCTACGAGGGTTCCAAACACGCCCTGGTCTGAGAAGAACCACACAACAAACTCAGCCGTGACAAAACAAGATGGATCAAGTCTTGAATTCCATTTTTATATTTGCATTCCCCTTTAAAACTAATTGAAAATTATTTTCACTACCAATTAATGTTGAACATTACAGTTTTAGCTGAGCTTAAAATTGTTTCCTTTATTTTGAATTAACTTTTTTGTTACTGACTATATGAAAATGCATAGTTATTTGAGCAAATTTAACATACAATATTATTTCATATCTATTTTTAAAATTTAAACAATTTGATAAAAAAAAATTGAGACATACTGTAAGAACTCCCCGAAAATAATGCTTTTTAAAAAATATTTATTTCCTTAAAGCCCTTTAATCTTCTTTAATCAATAATTAATAATTTAATTTAATCATTATTATTATTATCAATTAACTAACATACCAAGAAAATTCAAAAAGAAGTGTTTCGAATAAAAGAGCTGGGACTGAGCATTAGGGAGGTCAGGATATTTAAGAAAGACTATGAGATGATTTAGCATAAATAATGAAAGTGGGTGAGAAAGGATACAGGATACAGGATACAGAATCTAAGTCAGCAATAAGGGATTATAAGGGATACATTCCAGGGTTGTAACAGTACGTAATAAAATATTTAAATTAAAAGTCATTTTAATATACTCTCATTTTACATAAAAATTAACTCGTTTTGGAAATAACAAAAATGTTATTATATATATAATTTGCTGTTACTAACAGAACCAGCCGCGGTCATTCATACATCGATTCTGCCTATCATAATAAAAAAAAATCCATCCGGTAATTTAGAAGATTAGTACATTTAAACAAATAAACTTTTCGGATTTATAATATTAGTGTCTGGTTGTAGTCCTAACGGAATCCCGGGCCTGTAGAGTTCGAGCTCATGAATAAGAATCACGAATGTTTTTAAAATTAGTCCGGCAATATTTACGTGAATCCGAATAATATTTACGTAAGTGCATCCAAGTTATTCTATATAACAATAATCACGGATCACGAAAATTTAAATACAAAAATAACATCACCATTAGAAGTTCTTATATATTAATTCCCAGGCAATAATAAGGTTATACTCTAATAGGGTTCTTTATATAATTACTTTAATATATTATTTAAACTTATTAAAAGACAAACTTAATGCTAAAGCGTTAAAGAAATAGACTGGAGAGTTTATTTTAAAAACCCATTAAGTGCTCCCCGAAGGAACTACCTGTTTTTTAGTAAAATTTTAATGTTTGAAAGGTTTGAGCCTAGTGTTAGTTACAATAAGAGTTGTCTAAATCCACTTCCTCATTACTTAATTGTATATTGATTTCGAGCTTTTTGATGTTTAGTTAGATTTTATACATTTTGTCTTTTTTTCATTGAGCAGAAGTTATTAACGTTAAACTTTTGTACAAATTAAATAATAATAATAATAATAAATCCACTTCCTCATTACTTAATTGTATATTGATTTCGAGATTTTTGATGTTTAGTTAGATTTTATATATTTTGTCTTTTTTTCATTGAGCAGAAGTTATTAACGTTAAACTTTTGTACAAATTAAATAATAATAATAATAATAAATCCACTTCCTCATTACTTAATTGTATATTGATTTCGAGATTTTTGATGTTTAGTTAGATTTTATACATTTTGTCTTTTTTTCATTGAGCAGAAGTTATTAACGTTAAACTTTTGTACAAATTAAATAATAATAATAATAATAAATCCACTTCCTCATTACTTAATTGTATATTGATTTCGAGATTTTTGATGTTTAGTTAGATTTTATACATTTTGTCTTTTTTTCATTGAGCAGAAGTTATTAACGTTAAACTTTTGTACAAATTCAGAAAGAACTTTATTTATTTCGTCAATTACTGACGTTGCTTTTTTTTTAATTTTTATTGTTTATTTTCTTACTTATGAATTGAGAGTTTACTTCTTAACATATAAATTAAATAATTTAGTTATTTTTTTTGTTTAAATTGCTTTACTCTTCACTAGTATTAGTATTATGGCTTTTTCCCGTAAATTCAACATAACTTTTGTCCATTCTTATATAAATCTGCTGATTCATTAATTCAATTCAAATACATAAAAGATTTTTTATTTGTTATCTTATTGCAATTATATGTAATAATTGGACCACAACAAGTGGTCAGAATTTAGTGATTCTAATAGAATTATTAAGCAGATTATGTGTTATAAGCACAATTTAAAAAACTTAAACATCTTCCTCAATTTAATATAACGGTAAATTTGCAGTTACCTATTGGGTTAGAAATTAAATATCGATTATCGCTTTTATTTACTTTTAGAAAAAGAAAATTAGCCAACAAATGGCCAGCTATGCAGTACATAGATTGTTCCATGTATTGAGTAGTGTTTACAATATCATACAAAATGTGGTTATATGGCGGTGTCTGCAATAGTCCATTTTTAACAACCGAAGGGTAAGATAAGAAATAGTAGAATAAGATAAGAAAGAGTAGGATAGAAAACAGACACGTAGAATCTGGGATCTCATATTATATCGTTGTTGTAGTAGTAGTTTTATGCAATTTAAAATCAAATTAAGTTTTTAGCAAGTTTATTGAAATACTATCTTCACTGACTATTGTTAAAGTGTTAGTAAAATCATTTACATGATGTCTATGAATCCAATATTTCTTAGTTTTTTCTAAGATTTCGCGTTTATAATTATAACATATGCAATATAACATTTATCCCTATACCAATTATAGGTTTTAATAAAATACTATGAGTAGATTTTATATATTGTATTTGTGTTTTACACGTGATCGTCAAAACACAAAAGAACACTAAAATATGTAGAACTTGTGACAAGTCACATAGGTTTAGTATACAATAATCGTTATCACAAGACTCATTTTTTATTGTGTTGAATTTATAAGATTTTTTTAGTTTATTTTCAACTCTACACCAATCACCTGTAAAGTTTGTAAGGTCGATAGGATATCTATCCACTTTACAAAGGATACATACATTATTAATTTTAATTTATACGTATAATAAATATTTAAGTAACTAATTATTATAAATTATATCAATACGCATATAATACGCAGTGTGATATTTTTTTAAAATTTGATTAAATATACCACAGAAAAATAGTCAACATGCATGTGTACTATAATATATACATATTGGTTTTGATCTAAAACTAGTTGGCGACACAGGGCTACTTAACTCGTTATCATTTTGTTTTTTTCGAAACTATATACCGAACAGTCTTCCTTCATCCGCGCTCTCCTTAGGTAATTTTAATTTGAACATTTATAATATTTGCTGTCGGTAAAAAAAATACTATGGACTAAGTAACTAAAACGGTTAATTGTATTTAACTACAAGCTTTTCTATGGTGGCTTTGCCCACGTAAAATGTTCCTGTAGTGATAAAATGTTTAGAAGTTTTTAAATAATTGTACTTTTTGTTATTCTAATGATAATAAACGTATACGTTTTTAAAAATAAAAAAGTAAGGGTTAGGACGTATTGCTTAGAGTTTTAAAGTGCACATTTTAGCTTTTCAACATTCAAAAAGAAGTCTATACAGTTTCTATTTTGAAATAAGTAATTAAAAGCTTGAGTAAAGGAATTTTGTAGAGTTGAATTCAAAATTCATGCTCAAAAAAAATGTTGACAACTTTTACAGGTTTTAATCAATAAGGTACGCGAACGACGTCGAGGTCATAACTAGTTAATTAATAAAATCCAATAAGATGTTCTTATTAAAACATCTTAGTAGTGAAAATGTCAATGTTTTTGTATTGTCTAAAATTTAAAAGCCATGTAAATGTAAATAACACCCTAATTGCCTTCATTGTCCTAGTTTCCAGTCACGCGCTCGCATCAACGGTGAAAATAGCTCTTGCACTACAGTGTACGGTGGCACGACGAATAACACACTTAATTATACAATTACTTTCTACATTGAGCTCTGCATTTTTTTTACTTTATATATGCTCCTGTCGTATTATTGTTCAAATTTTTAATATCCCGGAATTTCGGGTTTATTTAATCAAATTTTTCACTGTCGCTCAAAAACTAGTACACAATAGGGGCCTTAGATAAGTGGAATCTTTGACTAAGAACGTGTAGGTTCATTATCCTCTAAAAAAAAACTGTGAATAACAAAATTTCATAATTTTTTTGTAATAATTCTGATAATATCATTAACATTGAACTTTGTATGATTATTAAAATAACAATAATTTATTTTAATTAGTGAACATCCTTTACTTGATTTCGTATTCCAGTTACAGCAAATTGCTATTTCTGACCCTTTAATTTGTAATCAAAGCTATCGCATCTAAACGTGTATGCTTATTGACGGTCTTAATCATAAAAGCCTACACACACTAGGGCATAATAGTCCATGCCGTCCGTTCAATCTGAGATCTATATTTAGATTAAAGAAATTTAAGAAAACATTCAATGTATAATCAAGGACAAAAACGCTATAAACAAGAAGAATGCATTTGTCATTTAGCTACTGTGATAAAGTTAATATGAAAACATTAATTAACCCCTCCCCTCCACGCGTTCACGCCATCAAGAATGGATGAAGAATGCGGAGAGCTCGAAAACACTTTAATAAATTTCGTAAATGTTTATTTCAAACACGAAAAAGTATATGTAAAAGATATCAAATAATAAAAAGAATCAAGAGGTCACATATAGAAATAATAGTAAGGTGTAATTTCGCACAACAGGTGAAATTACAAGATAACGAGAACCAAAAGATAACGAGAATTAATATCAACTATTTTCTTAATAATACAATACACCCAATAGGGTGGAAAATTTTGAAGGATAAATGGTTTTTTATTGTAAATATTAATATTTAAGTCCATGTTTTTCAAAATATATATATTCAATAAAATAAAAACAGGGAGGTGTGACTTCAAACTTTGGCGTTACATAATGTATATTATTACCGGTAAATAACGCGTCACATTACATACCTCTTAATTGCCTGACGTTTCGACCAGGTTTCACCGGCCGTGGTCACAGGCGAACTGATGTATAATTCGAGATTGAAATAAATTTCAAGAGAGTCAGTCGAAAGGCTAGTTAATGGCACTTGTCAACTGAGGAAACGGTCTGTAACGTCAGCCTTTAACTGTACGGATTCATCACATCACATCCATCTCTTTAACGGTGGAAATGAAAGTTCTGCCAAAATTAATAAATGATAAAATTGATAGATTTTTAAATTCATTCTTAATTCGTCAAATTAGTAATACGAGAAGAAAGTAGTGAACATATGCACCTATAAAATGATGAGATCACGCAGAGGATTGGATGTATGAACGAAACCAAGGTAATGGAACTTCTTCAAATTTTGTAAGAAATTGTAACAAATACAAATTTTACAAAAAAGCATGCCCAACTTCCACCCATTGAAAAAACTATCAAAACATTTTTTTAAAAGATATCGTCTACTAACCCTTATTGTTGTTTTCACATATTTTTGTTTACTTTTAAATTAATCATTCTTAAAACAAAATTAGGTTCAAAAAACTTTTTCGAGGTTATTACAAAAAAACGAAAGAAATGAACGATAGGATTCTGGATGTGGATTACTTTAATTGTTTAACGGGTTATTGAGAATATAATTATGTTAAATGCAATACTGTGCTGTAATAATTAAACCAAATTATTTCGGGGCAATTATGAATTATAGACACACGTAAAAACACTATTTGCACGTAAAGATTTTATTGTCACAACACCTCAACAACTCAAGTTGTATATTAGGCACAAAGATAAATGAATATTTTTCATTTCGCGTTGCATTACATCGATTAATATTAATGTAAAAATAATATTGTTTTCTTCATAAATGTCCTTCACCTAATTCAAGTATATAACTTGTCTCTAAACATACTTCTATTCTGTATTCACCCTAAAAACCTATGTGGTCACAATACCAGGATCGTGCTCGACGAATCTGATACCAGACCACGCAAATCAATCTAAAATTAAACGGAGTGCAATATTCATGACGTTATATTTCTGTAAAAGTATGTTCTTTCATTGAGATTATCTTCTGCAATAGTGTTTGATAAGTTGTTTATTTGCAGTGTCAAATGAATAATCTATTCTACGTATACTTAACGTGTATATCTGTCATTTTTAATTTTAATAAAATTGAAATATTAAAACAAAATGCTTCTTTGACTATAAAAGTTGTATAAGCTTTTCATATATCTATAATTAATCAACTTTTTCCTATCGTTTCGTGAGGATTAAAAAGTAAATGTCTTAGTTAAGCTGTAGCTCATAAAATACTTATTTCACAACACGTCAATGCTATGAATTGATAATGTCTTTCGGAGTCTGTAAAGTTCATGATAGAGTTTGGACCGTTTTAAGGGTTTCGGGATTAAGATAAGAGCATTATTTAACGAATTTATGATTAAAAACTTTCATAACTCCTACTTATGGGTAGGGATTACAAAGACAAATTTACTACATATAATAAGTTTTTACTGTATATTATTTTTATTGTATATATTTATTTATATATTTATGTATATATTTTTATATATTTACATATATATAATTATTTTTATTGTATATATCAAATCAAGAACGGGTAGTCGATTAAAAATACTGGTGACGTCAGGCGTGACTGAGTCTCTTCGTTCATTTTTCTTATCTTAATCCATATTCACAACAAAATATGAGTTTACAAACTTTTTATTGTGTGGCAAATCTATACTATTTGGCTCCAGCCATTACTCGACAATGTCTCTGTTTTTATTTACAATGTCGCCTTCTTTTACTCGCTGGATCGCCATAAATAGGAATAACATGAAGTACTAATGCAGTGTGAATATTGAATTATTTCCTTATATTACAACTGCAATAATACCATTATACATTGATAATAATTTAAACATATTTAACTTATAATTTTGGTTGGTAAACATAACAATAATCTTAAAACAAAACTAAATTGACTGATTTAGAAAATATAATCACAATATAAAAAGTGAATACAAAAATTTATTTTTAAATAGTAAACATAACCAAATATAAATAGAACTATAATTATGGAAGTAATTGAACAAAAGAAGTAATTAAATAAATCATGAATTATTGTCTGATGTTTGACTTTACGTCGAAATATATCATATTTATTATTACGGAAATAAAATAAGTAGAAACATGCACATTTGTTCAAGTAACCAATTATTTATGGTTATATTTTAAATTTTACCTTAGTTTTGTAGGCGTTCAAAATAAAGAATAATACAATTAATAAAACAATCACAAATTATGCTCTGAAATCTGTTTCCAAAACAAAAATCGCTGTACATCGTAAAAGCATCGAGAATGCCGAAAACAACAGTTATATAAACGCCTCTTAAGCCAATACATAAAACTGTTCGACATAACATGACATACATTTAGTATATTTAGTTACCGTATTTTGAGATGAATATTGAATAGTTTTTCTACGAAAAATATGACCATTAATATTAATTTATGCTTTTATATCTCAGATAATATATGTACATCTATTAAGTATTTATTATTGTTCAATTATTTACTATCGTTATAATTATTAATTAATGGTAATTAAATTATACGATAACGATAATAGCATTTCATTTTAATGACCCACAATTATTCTATTCAATACACTTTTCAATATAATCAAAAGTTCTCTTTGTTCCTACGTTTATGTTTAAAAAATAATAATTACTCTATATATTTCTAACATGTAAAAAGTGTTAGCGAGATATTTTTACTTCATCATAATACAGTTGTTATTGCCAAAAAGAAGTAAGTTCTTAGGTGGTTATGATCGTAACTGAGACTATTGAAAACCGTAAGTCTCCTAATAATTACAAGCTCCCAATAAATACATACATACAAAAAAAAAAGAAAGTCATTTTGGAAATATCTTGTCACTACCGGGAATGGAACTTGGGACCTGTCAATAAAAGTTCAAGTATAGGTCTGGCGTCTGACGCAGTCATCCCTAGGTGCCAGTGCGCCAGACGGTCGTTATATTTGAGAATATTTATCTTTCACTGGAATAAATGTTAGGGGTTGAAAAAGGGATTCTATTAGACTACGTAAATTTATGGGAAGTAAAGAGGTTTTATTGTTTTCTCAAAGTCTGCATTTATTTGCTTGAATGTCTTCTATCGTCAGGGTAAATTATGACAGGATCACAATGTTATGGTCGTCCGTATTTATTTATGTTTGTCATAAATACATATAAATGAATCAATTTTATATAAGTTTTGATATATAAACATTATTAAAAAATATATTAAGTATTTTTTCATATTTTCTTTTAATAAAACAGTGTTCTTATAACCCCGATCCATCATTGACGTCCGAGAATACAAGCTTACCAAAAAGTCATAGACTTATATATGTTTATATTTATTTTATTAAATTCACTTGAGATGTGTTTTGGCTTATGGCCTTTGCGAACTGCTGTGAAAAACTAAACTATACAAAATATATATAGTACAAAATAATTCGTAGAATGTATTCCATTCTGCGAATTGTCATCTTTGATAACGTTGTTGTTCATCTTCTGTGAGTCGTGCCAAGTGACAGAAACACTGGCCGTGCACTGACATAGTGACTCGACTGTGAGAGCATTCATATACATATTGATTATTGGTTATGCTTTCGTAGACACACTTCTTTTTATAAATTTATATTTCTGCTAGCCTTATAACAAATAAAATGCTTTACACTTTATTTTTTGATTAATAACGCTAGCAATAACTGATAAAACAAATAAACAGTAGAGATTCAAAGTTTAGATATGGTTAAAAAAACAAAATTAATTTGATATTAGTATAATTTTTTATTATAATAATACACGATATGTGATTTCATTCCAATTTAATATCATGGGAAATTTAAAGCTTTATTAAATTTAGCAAAATTTTATTTTTATTTCAGAGGAACAAAAAAATTAAAATCGTTCCCAAGTTTAAAGTTTCAATGGTATCCGGTATAAAGTTACAGAGTATCGATTACAATTAAAATTAACGAGGGTATCCAACCGAGTCCAAATCAATTAGAATCAGAATAGATACTGAATACACCCCACACAGAATATTGTATTAAATTACTTGTAATAAAAATATTTATACATATTTCAATAAAATATGGAAATAAACATTATATATGTACTCTATAAGAATATGAATAGGCTATTAACAAGTACAAGCCGATCTATTACTGCCTCGTTGTGAACCAACGCCGTCTCATTAATATGTTTTATAGACCCTATTAAAAGCTGTCTATGTGTAAATTTTGGATCGTTTTATTAATTTAAAATTTTTAACTTTACAACAAAACTGTGAAAATAATAGTTGTATTTTTTTTATTTACTACCTCATATATGTAAATTTATAATATATTAAGATTTTTAGAGAAATAAAGAATGTATAAACATGATTTACGAGAGTGATCTTTGTCATCATTAAGATTTAAACTTTAAAGAACATCCTTCAAACCATTCCGCTCAAGTGACTTGTGACGTCTCTGCGTTCACTCTACCATTAGAACGATAACAATTCAGCCTCTTATTATCGCTCAATTATTGTGAGTATCTATTATAACATTTTTATAACAATTTATAGTCAGTCAATGTAGTGGGTAAATTTAACTGATCCGCTTTCTAAACTCTCGTTACTTAATATTAAACATCAGTATGCCTCGTTACTTAAACCTTTTAATTAAGATCGTATCTCGATTCAACTATATCATACTTAATAGAGTTTTAGTGCAAAAAGTTTTCTGGCAGATAGAATAAAAGCTTAATTTATAGAAGTCCTGATGCAAACGTTCATAGGACATATGACCGTAATTTAAAAATGTTTGACATTTATATGAAATAAAATTGTGGTGGTATTGAAATTGATCAAATTGGTTATTGGTGAATTTCAACTTTTGAAGCTACAACTTTGCACTTTACTACCAGAAAAAAGAAAAAATTGTTTTTATGTATAATTTGTATGTATGTGATATAATTGAAAATTATTGATCAATAACTAAAAACATTCATTTATTACGCACCAATACTAAGATTACTCTGCGACGACTGGCTCGTAGCTTTAAATCACACTTTTACTACTTCGAAGCCTTCGTTACTTTCATATATATATGTATACTATGTACTCAGATTGTCAACCGGCTTTCTTTAAATGTTCTCAAACATTTTGAAGACGCATAAAACATTTGTTCTGACATTGCTTACTTTTAAAAAATAATAGATTCTTTTTTTTTATAATATTTGGACTTTTTTGTATGAAATATGCATTATCTGCAACAAGTCTTTTTAAAATATTGATGGAATGAATTTAAAAATAACTTTAAAAATTATATTAGTATAACATTTTTCTTAACCGGAAAGTGACTGTCACTATCCATTGTTGTATTTAATTAATCAGTTTAAGTTGTATAATCTTTCTGAGATAAAACGTTTACAAAAAGTCATTTTAATCATTACCAAAAAGTAAACCTTGCATTGAGGAAATTTTATCTCTTCTACTGCGATAACAACAGATAAGATATAGAAAACAAGAAGACTACATTACGTAGATTGACCTCAGACAGAGAAGAGACTCTGGTTTTGTTGAAATAATCTTTTAAGTTCTCATTGGTGTTAGAGTCAATGGTCGGGTTAACTCCCGAGCCAGCAATTTTAATAATAAATATTTTATGTGATCTACGTCTTTGTTTTTCTTTTCTGGAGTAAAAAAGTTGAAATTATCTTTATTTTCTTTATAAATATGAAAAAAACATAATTCATATTGTTATCCTTCAAATACTGTTTATTTTATTAATCTATTAATTTTTTTATCAGTTATCCAAATTCTCATTTAAATATTATCTCTTCTTTACTAAACCTTTATTTTTAAGATAAAATAAATATTTATTCGAACTTATTCTGTATTTACGCGGCGGCAACACAACATGAATACCAATTATCTATTATAATTTGAAGGTACACGTCGGCCCAGCGGTGGACTTATAATAAAAGTAGGATACCTTTACTTTGGTATTAAATTTGTCTTTATTGAAAAAAGTTTAATTTATCAACATTTAAGAAAGTTTCTTATACAGAAGTATCTACTTGAGCGACGAACGGTTCCATTGAAACTTTTTAATTGTTAACTGTTTTTTTAATATTTAGATTTTGGTTTGAAGTTGTTTTTATAGACCTTAATATTTTATTCAAAATTTCATATCAATGGAAAACGTAATACTTAATGTAACAAGTAACTAAAACATAAAGTATACGTCTACAGTCTAAAAGTTACATATTTATAAATACAGAGTTTCTCCGACTGTTAACAAATGTAATTAAACATAAATTCGTTAAGTAGCTTAGTTACATGGAATGCCGTGTAATTAATATATCTATCCACATGTGTAGGACTATTATTATATTATATTGTTATATTAACTTAAAAAGTAATATAGTTTTTGAGTTTATCGTTTTCTTCTCTTTTTACACATAACTATAAGATTTTAAATCCTATACAAGACACCATGAATTTCGTAAATATTTTTACACATGAAAAATACAAGGGGTTTTTATGCTAAGCTATTTTCGTAAACCGAGTAATATGTTTTCATTCATATATAAGGAAATCGCAGTCACAAAGAACTGATAACAACCCAAAATACTGTGAGATTAGAAATGTGATATTGCTTTCTTTATTTGTATTAGAAATGATATTGTATTTATATTTGACTTTCTGACTCCAACTTTGACTTCTGTGAAGAGTTAGTGATTGATTTGATTTACTTTCTTTGTCAATATTTAAGACAATACATATCAATAATTAAATGTACTTCTTTCCCCATGATTTAGAGGTTTTTCTATCGATTTTAGATATTAATACTTTCTAAATTTAATTAATAAAGTTTAGATTTCTTATACTTATTAAATTTGAAATTTTATCATTCATTTAGTGTTAAAGTACTTATCTCTTCCTATTTCTGTATGTACCTTAAAGTAGTAAGGTGTCTTACATTTTGTCTTCCCAAAGGATACTATTATTACAAAACAAGAAGTTCTTTAAGGCTAATATCAACTAAATTATTGCCACAGGGTAACACTAGTTCAGAGATTACGAGGTGTTTATTTTTTCAATTAACGGACATTGTATCGTGTAACAGAAACAGATCATTACACTGTATTGTGATATTTACACGTGTTGTGATTGAAAGGCAACAAATGTTTGATTTTCGAGCAAACAACTTGCTAAAGTTAGTTTTAAACTGAATATAAAACTAAAATGAAATCGGCGATTCATGCAGACGTGATTGATGATTTCAGATCAAAACGGTTTCAATAACTTTTGTTCGAATCTAATTTATACATTGATGATATTATATTAGTGATATGCGGACTGACGTGAAAAATAACAAATGTTTAAAAAAGTTAATACATTTATTAACATTAACATAAAAGCTATGAATATTTTTTGTCAACTCCTACTTTTATGATTATTTGTTATAAACATAATTAAACCAAACCATATACGGTCCAAGAGACTCTCCATAAATATATAATAAACTTAATAAACTATTCGTTAATATACTATAATGCTATTATACTATAGATATCTAAAGAAACACTCAAAGCTACAGAAAACCAGGAAAACGGAACAATATACTCGATAGTTTTTCACAACATGTCAATACAAAGAAAATTGAGACACGCTGTTTATTTATTGCTGTTCAGGAATAATATTTTTTTCCTACATATGCCATTTTTGTCATAATCCTAATTTCTATTTTATCACGTAATACCAAGGAGGTAAGAGTTTAATTTTTTATGAGATTTGAATACAGAGATTTTATGTTATTTGATTACAATTAACGAGAAAACAATAATATATATTTTTATATTTGTCTACTTATTCATATGTACTAGAAAAAGTAGGTTATAATTTATTATATTAAGGTAATTATAAAAAAATTAAAATGAATATATAAAAAAATATATATTTATAAATTACTTATATGCGAGACGTATTAATTGAAGTTGATTGGGATTTGATTTAAAAAATAACATGCTTTATACTTTTTATCAAAAGATGATGAAGGCACTTAAAATACTTTAGTAATATCAGTTGAGGCAACAGTTACTCTTGTTCGTGTCGTCCGCTACCTCGCTGAGCTAGCTGTGAGCCTAGTTGTCTGTATCTTCTGTGCGACCAGTAGGTTCAGTCCTAAAAATTTCATCTTACCCTGGATTTTCTCTTTACTCCACCTCCAGATATAAAAAATGTAGCATTTAACAAATTTTAATTAACGAACTAACAAAACAAACATACAAAAATAATAAAACCATGTACATTTCTAAATATATTCATATAGAAATCTTGTTAAATATATATATTTAACAAGAACGTTTATTAAGTCTGATAACATAATTATGCTGTAAAAATATTAAGTTCTAAGAGTACAATCTGTAGTGCAAATTTTAGGATACCTTCTATGAAGCAACGAGTCATTAAACACACAACTATTATATGGGGATTATAATAGATTAAAAGCGGCTAGCAGCGCGCTCTTAATCCCTTACTATAAAATTTAGAGGCTTTCGACTCCTGCTATAGTTATCTTATCCATTGCGGTTTTACTCCATTCTGTAATACGCAATCAGTGTAAAAGCAGTAATGTAAATCGTAATGTACAATTTTGTCTATTGGTAATGACCGTCCATACTAGGTAAGTTAATATTGTGAGAAGGAATTCGGAAACATTGGAATGGAGGAGCAATAAAGTAGAGCTTGGACATGGTTAAGTAATCACTTAGTTAATACTTAGTAGAGTGTTGTAACTTCAATATGCGGATTTTTTACAACTGAACTATATTTTATGTAGAAGGACTTACAAATTTCTAATCGATGGCGATGGTTGTAGCCATCTTATAGTTTAATCATTTGAGTCAATATAAAGGAACGGTGCGGGCTCTAAAGTAATAGTATTTAATTAAGAATTCTTATTTTATTGTATAAATATATATTCACAATACAAAATATAACACTGAACAAGAACTAGAATAATTCGTTTAAATTTTAACAGAATACAATAGAGATAAATTTTCCTATATAAAAACGATTTATTATGTTTAGTTTAAAAGCTTTATAATGAAAATTGGTTTTAAATTATTGACAGACTAAATGCTTTAAGACTGTTGTATTCGGAATCGAATGGCGACATCCATTTTTCGCTTAAACTCGTTATTTTTAGAGAGGAAGTACAGTCATACGTAGTATACAAATAAATATATTAACAGAAAAATACTTTTAATTAGAACAAACATATATTTGTTCTGCTCGCTCACAATATTATGTAACGTTTATAAAACGATTTCAGTGCTTGTCTTTATTTGTATCTGGCTTGATATCTGTTTAAATATTTAAAGTTAAGGGTGTAGTTTAGGAAGATAAATATTAACTATGAGACCCAAACATGTTTTGTGACTATTTGTTATATATTATCCGTGATAATAAGAGGTATGATTATCTACGACTCAGTGTGTATACTCCCCACTCAAATCTGCAAACAAACATATATTTAAGGCAAACAATTCCTGTAACGAACATACAATGGAGTGTCCTGACGTTAAATTGCTAGGAAGTAGGTCAGTGCTAAGTACGATTTAGAAGTAGTGAAGTTTATTGTTTCTATTTGTGACATTTTGGGGCAGAATTTTATGATAATATTATTATGTGAAAGTTTATTTTGCAATAATCTTATTCTTTTAACTTAAGATGATATTATATAAATGTATACATACATAACTCGGGCGAACAAAAACTGAGGTCTGCCATGTGTACACCTAAAAAAAATATTTAATGATAATTTTATGTCGCTGTCTTAAGATGTTGTTTCAATAAGACAGTGACAAATAATCCTTCCAAGTACAATAACAACTTTCGTAACAGCTTTCAAAAAAGTTTCTAAACCTAACCTTCACCTTTAACTAAATAGGAAATGGTTTATTATCACAAGATTCATATCGACATTTTCTAAATGTTAATAACATTGACTGTAATGCGTATGCTTATGTTTATATTAAAACATAATTTATATATATTTGTTTTCTTTTAAAAAAAAACCTAAATAAATAGTATTTACTCTTAAAGTTATTAAAAGTACTTTTTTTCAAAACACTATAATTTAACGCAAGTAAACGAAAACATAAAAGTAAACCAAAAATCATAATGTTATATAAAAATATCTAAACCGACAAATGCTGTGTGTAATACCTACTTTCTTTTTTATTTCTAATATTTTATCAAAATCACTTTAAATTAGGTTAATTATTAACATGTGTCTCAGACAGCTTTTTAACTATTAACATTTACTCACCTTTCGTTCAAATATTCTTGCTTATTAAATACTCTTTATCTGAAATCGAAATTTTTAATTAGGTTTTCTTTCATTATCTTTTTTTTCTCTGGTCTTTGTTGTTGTAAGAGAACAATAACGATCTTTAAAACATGGTAAATAACAAAATATTTTCCTATTTTACTATAACAAAGCATGTATCTAAAAAAGTTAACATTCATAATATTTTTATGATCAGAGACTTTACTTTAACGATTAAAAAATATTCTTAATAAATAAGGGATAATAAAAATTGTTATAATTTTCAATTATACCTAGAAGCATCATTATGGAGCCATGTATAATCTAAATCGTCTATCTGTGTTTTCAACTATAAACATAAAGAGCGCCTCATCCTTGCTTTCCTAGAATTAAAATGAAACTCAATTGTCTGATTAAAGATTCCATTTCAAAACGATCTTTTAATATTCAGGCCGTTTTTCTCAATTTTAACTATTTGCTAGCTTCATTTCACATATGAGAAAAAAAACGGAATTCGCGCGGAACAAAAACCTTTAGAAGCCTTTTGAAGTTTTAACCTGAATGGTCAAAGAAGTTTTCAGTTAAAGCACATTAACGCCCCTCCATCCATCCTGTAACGTGATGAATAGATGCACTTTTTGTTGTGCAAGGTATAAGCGTTTTATTTTTAAACGATAGATAGAATACGAAACAAAGCAAAATATCGGAACGACTATGGTGTTCGAATAATACATATAATATTACATTTTATTTCGAAAGAAGCATAATGTAGAATGAAATACGATCAACACTACCAAATAATAACAAAACGGTAAACAAAAAATAAAAAATGGATTATTATCATCGGGTACTGTTCTATATCTTGGACCAAGACCACGCGCTTCGTACATGCGACTGCCAGCAATACGATACACATATGCTAATGTCGACGATATGGGAACGATGCCTAACAGATGTTACAATATTTTAGAAATGGCATTTTAATTTTAATATCATTTTAATTTTCATACATAATATACTCGTTATATATAAATAGCATTACAAGTTGGTGTTAGTGTAATATATAAACTCTAAACTCTTTATGAAAATACGAAAAAATATAATTAAAAAAAAAAAGTTTTAGGCCATAAATAGTCCGTAATAAAGGATTATAATTTTTAATTATAATATAGTAATGGAAATCGTGTAAATGGCGATATTATTAGTAAATTATATTAATAATAATTGAACTAGAATATATCGTATATCAAGAAGTTCTCTCGCATACCGAGCGCTACTAAAATTAGGAACAAGAACAAGTCTAACTAAATGAAATATACGGTAGTGAAATTTGTTTATGACTACTGCGTTTAAAATTAATTAAACTTGGAATTATAAAATCATGATAGATTTTAAACAAACATTCATAATAAGTTTAAAGCTTACTTATAACATATGTTATTTAGATTTCAAATATACCATATAATTTCTTATAAAATGTAAAAGAACATAAAAATTTAAGGTCGCCCAACCAAAATTTTAAGAATAAATCCATCTAAGTTTATAACCAAAATTATATAACTTTATAGTAATTATAGTAAATAATGTCGTTATTTGAAAATAACGTTCTAAATTCAGATATACATTCGTATGTTAGTAGCAAGTTGGTTGTCGGTTTGATTCCATTGTACGTGGTATTGTAACTTGCCCTAACATAATAAATACAAGTTCTACCGGATATTGGATAGTCGTGTACTAACTTACACGACTGTTATTGACTGACTGACTTATTCGATGTTATTGACGAATTACGAAATAGGAATTATAGTTTAATGATAAAAATAACACGATTTTAGTATTTTTTATTATAACATCCTGGTTATATACTTATATATATAAAATATATATATATTAACATTGTTTTGATAGATAGCAAAAAGGGTTGAAGTTTTCAGGATATATCTAGTAGTAATAGTAGTTACGAGAGAATTATAAACGCCTTTTTTTGTTAAATTAAATGAAGTAGCATAATATCAATAAAACTACCAGACTTCATTTTCTCCCGTTGATACTTACTAGAGTAGCCTCTCTTGTTGTTCTACATTACAACATTATTTACATACAAACAATCAAAATTCAGCTTCTGTTTAGTTCATTTTCTTAAATAAAACTAATTATTACCACAATTAACTTTATGCAATTAATGTTATGACAATACTTGCAAATTTGTTAATATATTGTAGCAGGTATTAGGTTATAAACTTAAATATGGCGGACTTTTTTTGAATAATATGTTTTATAATTATTACTACTTGAATAAAAGAAAATTATTGTGATTAAATTATAATAAAATAATTTTAGATATTTAGGCTATAATATTCTCTATAAAAACAAATACAGTTCTGAAAGATTCCAAAGTCTTCATTTGATTTTTCCGCCTTTATTGGCAGCGCGTTGGCGATGTCGAATTAGATTTCGATCGCAGTACCGTCTGCGTGTCCGTTCACTAATATTTTCTATGTCGTCATTATAACCGAAATACTGATTTAGCTTACTTATTTTACGAAAAATTAAATTTATTACTAAAAAAAATTAACTATATTATGTTTACAAAATTTAACATAACAATACTTTTTATAAAATATCCCTCTGTAATGTATGTCCTTTCGGATAAAAGATGTTTACCCCCAGTGACTGTAGCTGAGGGCAAGGAACTATTCGTACCCAGCTCTGTGGTGCCACTAGGTGGCAGATCGCAGGCTTGGTTTGATGCGTCTGTCAGGGCTGCAGCAGCCGGCTAACGGCAGGCGTATCAGGCTTGGGATAAGCGTTGGTCATCAAGGATCCGAACTCTAGAGTACTGAAGAGGAAATACAATCGTGCCTCCAGATTCTTCGAACCTTTCTTCCACGTACCACAAAGATGTGGAATGAGCTCCCTTCGGCGGTATTTCCAGATCGATACTACATGGGTACCTTAAAAAAAAAGCTTTTACTCCTACCTCCAAGGCCGGCAACGCTCTTGTGAGTCTTCGGATGTTGCAAAATTCCTGGGCGACGGTGATCACATCTGATCAGTGACCTTCATGCTCGTTTGCCCTTTGCACTGCACTTTGACTAAAGCTTACATATTAACAAACAAACTAAAGTGTTTGACTACAAGAACAAAAAAATTTGGATCATTTTCAAATTTTATAATTTTTTAACTTATTCATGGGGTCTAAAAGGTCATAGATGTATAAAGTAAAGAAACTGTCGATCTAGTTGCGGCCGAGGCTTTTATAGTACTTTTATGAAATAATAAGCGGAAAATATCATATAAAATTATACAACAATCACTTTTCCAAATCAATAACGATAAACGAACGGCAATTAAATAGAATTTTTCAGGCGCCAAAGTGTTCGTTTAATTGTTTTTAAACATTACAATATGCAGCTTTTTATTTGCAAGAATATTTATAATGAATTATCTCCTTGGTGTCATTTTAAGAGTAACACATCGTTCCATTTTTGAATTTTTCCTCAGATATCAGTTTACATAATATATTTAAACACGACACATTTGGATATTCATATAAGTTTTCCGGACCGCTGCTTGCATGCATTTGGTTAGCACAGTTATTTCGATGTCAAAATATGCTTAGAAATTACAACATTATTTTATAACCTTCTTCAAGATAAATCGAATCGACACATACGGAAATAAACGAAGCCACAATATTGTTGGTATAGATAGTATTGTAGAGTGGTTTTATCTCAATAATAAACAAATTAATTTGAAATAATTAAATCCAATTTACAATTCACATGAAAGAAAACTATTGACATTAAATGTAAATTACAATAACACTTTCATTGAGTTATTAGATAATGTAAATTTTTAAGAAGAAAGGATCAGAATTGTGATTTGAAAACATATGTTGACTGTGTGTATGACAGACTGGACAGATTTATCTATGCAATAAAAAGAGTACTGGTACCGGTATCAACCGAAGCAGCTCTCGAGACATCCCACGGTCTCGTTCCATTTAGACTATTGTTGTGGGGTAATTTGATCTAAGCCTTTTTAGTACAAAAAAAATTGTTCATGTAATATGGAGTTCGGTCTGAGGATAGCTCTATTTTGTAAATATAATATTCTAACTCTACCATGCATGCATCAATCAGAGAATTAAACGTGTTTGTACATAAATATCCAAAATTGTTTGTTAGATGTATAGATATAACTGAGCGAAATGTAGATCTAAGGAATAAGCTCAGTGTTCCTTAATGCAGGCTTAATTTACATAAAAGGAACTCCTTCGTGAACACTGTGAGGGTTTACAACAAGTCACCAAACAGGTTTAAAGAGTTTACTTTTGTTATATTTAAAATAAAAGTATCGCAGTGGTGCTGAGAGAAATGTTTTTATGACCTTAACGAACTTATGATATTTAGCTAATAAAATAAATTAAGAAGAAAGTGTAATAGTAGTGATATTTTATTACGTACCTGAATAGTGATAAAAATTAATTAATTTGACATCAACGTAATAATTTCGACATCATTGATTTATATTTAATAGCTACAATTTAATTAGTTTTCAATTTTTAATGAGGTATATTTTTATTTTTCTATTTCGTATTTGATTATTGGATTGATATCAAATAATTAACTATTGCATTGATACATTTACGGAGTCCTTAAATTAGATAATGTGCATGTGTATTTTTAACTTTCTCTTTTCAGTTGTGTAAGATTTATTAATTCATGACTTACCTCTATATTTGCAAACCATAACGTACCAGAGTGTAATTGTGTTTATGTAAATGTAAGATCATACTTTGTACATCTACATTTAGCCAAATAAAAATAATATTATTATTTGATCTTTATTAACTTCTCAATTAAGAAAGTTATTGTAATTACTGCGATATTCGAAATCACATTATTTTAAATATCTTTACGTTTTGAGGTACCCTGAGTAATTCAAGATACTTTTTTAAAATATGTTTATATGTGTGTATGTAAGCGTTTTTGTCGGCTTCATTTCTTTTTTTTTTGTTTTGGTACCAATCGATGCGTATTCATGTAACAGATTCTGATTAGTTCATATTTTACTTTTTATCAAGTGAAATCCGCTTATTTCCGATTTCTAAAAACTACTCCAGCGATCTGGGTGGTTCTAGCACCAATCAACAAATATTAATGTCACTAAAAGGAAACAAAATAATTTGTAAGTTTTTGTTTTTTGACCCAAAAAAATAGGGTCAAATTATTCAATAATCAAATAATGGAATACATTTTAATATGAAAAATAAATATAATGTCATGGGTCTGGAACCTAATACCGCTTAAAATCTTTAATATTTTAGTAAATAGGTATATTTTTAATAAACAAAGATAGATAAAAAGTTACCAATTCCATTTTTATTGAAAACGAAAACAGTTTAATACAACAATTTTAGATTTATTTTTAACAGTCGATCTTTCATTATATTATAAAAAAGCGTTATTAATTATAAAACCTAGTTCCAAGCTTCTAATGACTGTTTTTAATGGCTTTCATTATCTAGACACTATCCAGGGAACAAAGTGGTCTTATGAGTTACAGAAATAGCCACTTTACTAGTACTGCTGTTAACACTTGTGTACGAAACGTTTATTCCTTTATGAGCTCGGAGTTCATCATATTTTTGTAACTTCACTGATAAAAGGAATATAGGATTTTTATTGTTAGCGCCCATTTTGTAATATCTGAAAAGTCACAGTTTATAAAGTAGGTTTTGCACAAGAACTGATGGCAATAATGGCTGATAATATTAGTTATGTATTAAATATATTTTTCTACTTATTTTACTATAATATTTGTTAATTATAGTATATCAAAGCAAAATTTCAAAAACTGTATAATGTCTTATATATTATTTCTACAGAATTAGAATGATTAAACAATATATTTAACAATATATGTAACTTTTGACCTATTTTGAACGTGTGCTGATTATGTGATTTATAATATATGATATGTATTAAATGTCGCTGTCCGTCTGTAAGTTCAGGGATAAAAAGGAGCTAGTGGATTGAGCTCGAAGTACTCCAAAGTACGCTCCCCGAAATACAGTCTGTAAAAAACCAAAGCACGCAACATTTTGGTGATGTACAGGACTTTAAAGTACTGTTTGTAAAGAACTTTTCGTCCTCAATCATAATTGTAACACCAAGTTAATAGCTGACCAATCCCAAAAGTGAGAACAATACCTCTTGCAGACACGAACCTGCAAGAACCTTTGTAAGACACAAGCCGTGGTGCATGCCTAGAGTATCGGTTTATTTTATTAAGGATTCCCAATTTTTAAGCTGCTGTTTGATGTTCAGACTCGATGGTAGCTCTGAAATTTAAGTTTGATTTTAAGGTCATCTCAAGAAGCTCAAAGAGATAGGTACAGATTTACTTCAGTAAGTAGGAGTCAAGATCGGCTCCCATTTGCTATTAACAAATATGCCTGTATTTTGGTGTCATTGAAGCTAACAAGATTATTTCCTAATTCGCGACAAGATTTAAGGTCGGATTTGCTCGATCAAACATGGCCTCTTTAAGGAACGAATATTATCCCCACTGGCTCATCTCTCTGTAACTGTGTTGTTATCTATTTACTCCTTAATACCTGATTTGAGAGAATGACTGATGTGTAGTTAGAAAAGTATAGCAGAGAGAACAGATATTTGAAGAACACTGGCATCAATCGCTATAAGGTCAGAAGAGCACATGTGAACGACGATCTAATCAATAAATTAGGTAGGTCATATGCAGGGAGCTTGTTCAGCAGTCTTGGAAGCTAGACTCCGTCAAATACCCTAGAGATGTCGAGGGAGACCGCAAGAGCAAGTCAATACAAGAGTAACTCAAGTGCAAAATATTTTATAACTCAAGTTGATATTTTTTTTTTTTTTTTTTACTCCGTCTGAGTTAACGCTTGACTACATTCCACCTGATGGAAAGTGGAAATGTAGTCATAGATGGTAAGGCGCATTAACTCAGTAACCTATTCACTCTTCTCTTGAAGATACCCACATTATATTCAGATGGAAATACCGACTCAGGCAAGCTGTTCCAGTCCTTCGCCGTGCGAATAAAGAAAGACGAAGCAAAGCGCTTCGTTCGGACCGGTGGAATGTCCACAACGTATGGATGGATACTCGCCGTGCGTCGGGATGTCCGTTGGTAGAAGGGGGATGGGGGAATTACTTCATGTAATTCCTGTGCACACTCTCCAAAATGTATCCTATAGAATACTGAGAGGCCAGCAATTCTCCGCCTGTGTTCAAGGCTTTGAAGATTGGCGTCAACCAAGTCTTGGTCGCCAATAAGCCTTTTTGCTCGCCTCTCGATTGAGTCCAGAACCGCTAGATGAACCCTTGCGGCACCAGCAAATATGTGACCACAGTACTCCACACACGACCGGATCTGTGCTTTGTATAATACAAGTAGCTGTCCCAGTGTAAAGTACTGTCGGACCTTCGCAAGAATGGCAAGCTTTCCTGCAGCTGCTCTTGCTCTGGACTCAATGCACTGACCATAGTTGAGGTTCGAGGAAATCTCTAAGCCTAACAAGTGAAGCCGGTCACTGTATTCCAAAGATACATTCTGAAAAGAAGGAGCCAAGGTGAAAGGGCCCTTTTGGCAGTGAACAAACACGTCTGCGTTTTGGTGGCGTTGAATGTGACAAGATTGGCACTGCCCCATGCAGAGACTGCCTGAAGTTTGTCACTCAAACTTTGCACCATGGCTTCTCTTTCTGACTGTACTTGTTCTCTACTAGCACGAGTGCTTGGCAGATATCTTTCTACAACTGTGCTGTCGTCTGCGTACCCATAGATTCCGGGCTTCAGCAGATCGTTTATATGCAGCAGGAAAAGAGTTGCAGAAAGAACGGACCCCTGTGGAACACCGGCATTTATTGTTAAGGGCTCCGACGAGCACCCTTCAACAATAACTCGGATAGTTCTAAGGTTCAGGAAGTCCGTAACCCAGCCGATCAGACCAGGAGAAATACCGTACGCTGAAAGCTTGCTTATAAGGCTCGCATGCCAGACCCTGTCAAAAGCCTTCGAGACGTCCAGAGAGACGGCGACCGCTTCTCCGTTCTTCTCGATAGCCTCGCCTAAAATGTGAGTAGCATACACTAAAAGGTCCCCAGTGGACCTATTTCGGCGAAACCCGTACTGTCGGTCACTGAGGAGATCGTTACCTTCTAGGTATGCTAAAAGCCGCGAGTTCAATACACGCTCCATAATCTTGCAGAGTATGGAGGTGATTGCAATCGGTCTGTAATTGGCAGGATCGGCACGTCTGCCTTTTTTGGGCACTGGTTGCACGTTGGCAAGCTTCCAGGATTTCGGCACTATTCCAGTCTCGAAAGAGAGGCGATACAGACGTGTTAATATAGGAGACAACTCAGCTGCGCATGTTTTAAGCAGAATGGCTGGTATACCATCAGGACCACTGGCTTTATTCACATCCAAACGACACAATGTTCTCCATACCTCTCTGTTTGTGATGCGGATTTCAGGCATCGAAATACCGCAGTGAGGAAGATGTGATGGAGACGCATTGCTAGTGTCAAGATGTGAATTATTAGCAAACAGAGAAGCAAGTAAATTCGCTTTCTCTGTCGCTGTATGGGCCAGGGATCTGTCCAGCTTCTGCATTGCAGGCAGTGAGGCTTTACAGAAGTTCGACTCGATCGATTTGGCAAGAGACCAAAAAGCTCGACTGCCGGTTGGTCTGACAGAGAGCTCTTCGCCATTCTTAGCGATTCGATCGAGACGAGCCTTCCGCAACGCCTTTTTGTAAGACTTGGCAGCTCGGTTATAGGCTCTCTTCTTAGATTTTACATCCGGAGATTTGCGGCTTCGAGCGTCGGCCCAACTGAGGTATGCCGAATGTTTTCGGCCTTCAGCATGACCACATTCGGCATTAAGCCATGGGCAAGCTTTGCCACCGATGGGTACATCAGCAAACGGAATGAAATACTCCATTGCTTGATGCACCACATCGGTTATAGCATCTGCGCAGCTCGACGGATCCAAAGAAGAGAAGCAGACCTGCCGCCAAGGATAAGATGCAAAAAAGTGCCGCATCTCATCCCAATCTGCTGAGTTGTATTTCCATATTCGCCTGACACCATGCGGTTCGGAAACTGGTGGGGAATAAGTAAATACAGATTTCACCAGACAGTGATCGGAAGTTCCCAAGGGGGAGGAAACCTCAACACGATATCTGTCCGGATCAGTTGTCAGCAGAAGGTCAAGGCAGTTGGCTGTATGGGACTCCACATCAGGGACCCTCATCGCTTGCCTAACCAGCTGAAAGAGGTTCAAAGACAACGCGAAGTTCCGCGCCTCTCTTCCAGCATGGTCCGTCTTCTGGTACGGGTACAGCCATTCCTGATGACAGGCATTAAAGTCCCCCGGAAAGACGAGCTGCGCTGAAGGGTATCGATGCAGAGCCATATCAGCAGCCTCACTAAGATACTCAAATAAACGAGTGGTCTCCTGATCACCGCTGTGCGAACGGTAGACACAGGAATACAGGATTTTTTCGATTCCTGTATCTACTAAAACCCATATGGAAGAAAAAGTGGGGTCTTCAAGGTGACGGAAACGATGGATACAGAGGTCGTTCCGCGCGTACACACATACCCCGGCACGTGAGCGAAAGTTGTGCTCTAACGTGTAACCGGGATAATCCAGGTGTGCAGCACTCATAGGACATTGAATCTGCGTCTCCGTCAAAAAGAGCAAGTGCGGCTGCGCTGTCTCGAGATGGTGGTGGACAGGTTCGAGATTTGAGTGCAAGCCTCGGATGTTACTGAGGTACACTAAAAGTGAGGAGGAGTGCAACCGCTGAAAAAACTTGTTCCCTTTTTTAAACCTTTTCATAAAATAAATATATAAGAGTGAATAGGATGGGAAATGGCAGTTGAACGAGGCGCTGCGTATCGAACCCGACGTCGAAATTGGTGTTGTCATGCCACTGGGAGGCTAGTCTGGAGACTGCGGGGAAGCCCGAACTCCCCCGGGGATCGCCATCGGGCCTCCTCGTCTGGTCGCCAACCAGCACGATGGAGCCACCCTGGGATTTTTCGCAGCTGGCGGGGCAGCCTTTCGTGGGTGGCTAACCTACTATTTGGGCCCCCAACTATCTGCGGGCGGCCAGCGGAAAGCCGTCGCTTCGGATCCCGCTACCCTCCTCGACTAGGCACCCGACACAACCAACATCAACTCGACGCCAAACCGGTTCGCCAACGCAACGCAGCTGTTCAGACCCATTTCCCATATACGGCTTCATTGAGCAGCGTGCCGGAACACGACTAGGTCGCTTTGCGGCACGACTTTGCCCAATGGGTGGTAACCTTGCCGGCGACCCGATGTTATGGTCTACCACCGAGGAATATGGTCTACCACCGAGGAAAATACCGTCAGAACTAGTAGCTTCCTTCACATCGAAATCAATGGGAACTTTTCCGACCTCTTATATGTAAATAGTGATATCTACTCTATTAGAATCACAATAAATTATATATAACACATTATAATCACAAAGTAAATTAGGTCGAAGTTTAGTTTTATTAGCTTGGACGAAATGGAGTTCACGCTTGTGACCACGAACTTCTTCCCAAATTTAGTAGGCAGAGATTTAAACAATTGGACCCCGGTCTCTCCCCGGACTAATGTTCAAGCAAATAGCCCGGGTAGTTGAGGCAGTGACGTCCAATATGTCTGACATGATATCTTTGTCTCCGTGAGGAATAGTAAGTGGTGTCGGACTAGATAAAAATTTGATTGCAATTCTCTCACATTATTTAGTTGCAATTTTAGTGGATAAAAGTGCCTTCTTCGCCGTAAAAAACTATATTTTCGTGTTTTTTTTTCCTTCATATTATTTGGTGGGTGTTGGTGACATATTGTGACTAGGCGAGGTATGCTTAAGTACTTTAGCAAGTAGCAAGCGCACAACTTGGGTCCTCAACTTACTACAGACGGTCAACGGCAGAGACCATGCTATGAATCCGGCCGTCCTCAAAGTTGAGTTGCTCGAGACAGTGTCACTGTAAGCGTTGAACCGGTAATTAACAGTACAATCGTTTACCTCACAAGTCCTCATAGGTACTTTTTTTACAAAAAGATAATATTTTCGTTTTATCCCATTTAGTATAACTAATGCTTGATCGATAGATAGGGCTATATTAGTACAACATTTTTATAATTAACTAGTGAGTTAATTACAAAAACCATAGATATTTAATGAAAATAGGAAGGGAAAAAGTTGATTCTTAAAATTATGTCATTTCAAATATTTAAATTGTGTCAATTGTAATTGATTTATAGACTCTAAATTTCATTTATAATTGAACGTACATAAGTACATATAATAGAGAATATTAGAATGTTTTCGTTTTTAGTGTAATTTTACAACTTCGTTTTACTACTTGATTTGCGTGTTGTCTCCAGTCAGTGTTACGATTATTATGGTATGGTGTGAGTTGTAGCGGGTAATATGAAATAGAAAACTATTCATAATCTTCCAATATTGTATTAAAATTAACACGGCATAAGAAAAGTGTGAATATATTTATATAAGATATATATTTCGGCTGAACTGCTTTTTGTAAAAATAGTAAAACTAGGAAATAATTTTAACCAGTAAAATTTAAATTTAAATAGTAAAAATAGGAAATAATGTTATACATCTACTATTGTATCTAGAACATTAAAAGATACTGAACGTAGTTTTTATTTTGCGAAAAAAAAGATATCCGTCAATTACCCTCAAGATAAACTCTAGCAAAGATCCCAAGTCTCTACCTTTCTACCGTATGTATTCATGTTGTCATACCGTATTCATGGGATTAAGAGATATTGCCTTCGACCTCAGCCTCATTGTGAAACTTCTCAACGAATATGACGTTTCTTTATTAAAATTGTACGCGTATTGTTCCGACTGAATATTTATATAGTAGATTTTATTGCGACGATGTCTGAGCCGAAATGAAACAAGCTTCTTTTTGAAACGAAACAAGTGTATATTAAAAAAATATGGATAGGACTGGATTTGATATTTGATGTATTGCTTTTGACTCTCTATGTTTTTATTAGTTTTCCAATAGGGTTATTTGGACGTAGCTCTTCTCAATTGGTAACGTGATTTTGATTTTGTTTTTTTCTGGACTGGATAATCAATGAACGATATTTAAAAAGTCATCGCTGTCATTGACATGGATTGTAATAGGCAATGTGATACTGTAACTGCAAAAAATAAAAAAAAATCTTCTGGGTTTTTGTTATGATTAATAACGTTTCAATAAAACTATTTTACGGATATAACTCGCGTTTATTTTTTATTTTTTTTTTTTAATTTAAACTCGACGTTTTGAGTGCTTTGCAGCAAACGTGTTCGCGTAAACTCAGAAACCGTTGGAGGTAGGCGACAAATAAACTGACTATATGACAGACACCATCATCTCGTCTTACCACTAACACGTTTGCTGCAAAGTACTGGAAACGTCGGGTTTAAAAAAAAAGTGTAAAAATAAACGCGAGTCATATCCAAGAAATAGTTGTATTGAAATGTGCAGTCCTCGTGTTCGTGTAAATGTTAGAAAACATTATTTATCCGTTCTTATAATATCCTGCTTTAATTGCTCAAAAAAGCTACAATATGTCAGATATGGTTTCAATTTTTTTATTTTTAAAATTGCAAAGAGACTCAGAATACTCTAGGAGTCTAATATAACTATAAATAAACCACAAATAATAATAATAGAAGCAGTTAAAAACCATCCGAACATTATTATAGAGACCGCGCTCTAGATAATCAGTCTAAAAAAAGTGTCAATAAAAATGAACTGACACATTAGAACTTCTCTGGCAGTACTAAAGCTACGTGTTTGAAATTTTTGCTTGTTCCTTTTAAGTCCACTAAGAAGTTCTTAAGAAGTTTTTGAGAAGACCCCTAAGAGATTAAATAGGGGGTGAAAGTTTATTTGAGAGTTCCGTTGTTTTCAAAGTAAGAAATAAATCATATAAGATTTTATAAAAGCACTTTTATTGAAATTTATTAAAAATCGATTAACTGTAAAGTATTTTCTAAATAGTGATAAATAAAAAAAAAATTTGAAACGCTTATTTCAATTCTAAAAAATCCGTTAGCTCTATTCTAACTAAGATATTTATGTGGACTAAGAGATGGCATGTAGATTGAAATATGGTAAAATAGTAATAACAATTCATCATGTATTAACCTTAATAAATTAATTGAACAAAAAAAAGATCACCCTTTTTTTCTAAACAAGGAAAGAAAATCTTTTAAAACCTTAAAAAGGACCAAACAAAAAACTTTACCCAGATTTCTCAATTTTTCACATGAACACAATCTCGACTAAAACATTAACATTGTGCCGTGCTCGAGCCTAGAATAATTGATGCGACCAACAAAGAAACACTCGAGTTCTGGCTTTTGTAGGGTTTTTACAAGCTTTTATTACCCTTTGTGATGCCGGATGGCAGGATGGCAAGGTCCGCTCACGTAGAAGTTTATTTGATTTCATATTCATGCAGCTGACATAATACTTATGATATCGTATTCACTTCAAAGCTTTAGAAGTGCATAAATTTTTCATTGCACAGATTTTGAATAAATACCTAATAGCAAAAGTGAGCATGTAATTGTAATTTTAAAAATACTTGTAATGTCCGTATTCTACCGTAACTATACTGTAACAAGCGTATCTGTCCTTAATGGTTGCCGTACCGTACACTTAGCTTACAAGTATAGGGTATCCCCTTATGTCTGAACCATGTTGTTTTCAAAATTTTGTTTGCAAATTTTATGTGTATATTATATCTATAATATAGGTAACATATAATATTGTTTTGTATGCAATGTACACAATGATATAAATTAGTTTTTAAATATCTTTTACAACAACATTCTCTTAACGACAAAGTTGTAGTGTTAATGAAGTTGTAGTCCATCGAGTATGAAAGGTGTTGTGAACTAGACCAGTTTTATAAAGGCGTTACATTAAAAACAGGGTCATCAATTTCTTTTTCTGTACTTCAAGAAATAAAATAAAAACGAATTACTTTCAATAAGTGCTAGCTCGTAGCTTAATACTCGTAAATTCACTGAACAACAATAAAAAAACAATAGTGAGACCCGATTCATCATTCATGCCAGTGAGTCCATCGGCACCTGCTTCTGTATATGATAAAAAAACAGCTGAACAATTAATGAGGTCACAAACAATTGATCCAGAGGTCTGCTTCTCATATCTAATTAGATTTATTGGTAGCCTTAAATTAGGGTATTGATATCCATTTATTGTCAAACAAATACTATCTACTTAATGTTTTGCAAGAAAAGTCGCCGGGACAGTTAGTTTCATTAATTATAATATCATTACATTAATGCTAGATACAGACAGCCCTAACAGTAATTAACTAATTCTTATTATCCCAAGGTTCAGCAAAGAGCGGAGCACGTTGTTTAATGAATTATTCATGATCTCATCAAATAATGCTGACGACAGCTTTATTCGAGATCTCGATTCTATTGGAGAGATTTTTATATCAAGCTTCAGTGAAGCAATAACGTTTTGTTGTAACTATGTGTGCTGGCGATGTGATGTTTGATTTTGTCGATTAGAAATTAACTATCCATTTATTTATAATTTTCATAAAAGTATTGACGTGTAAAATAATCTACGTCAATAAAAATTTTTGTTTTATTTTGAAAACAAACGGTATGACAATAATATAAAAAAAGATGTTCATACGTTCAAATAAGATAACTAAAAATAGGTTGCGATATTAAAAGGATATAATATGGAAAAAACAAGCATAACTTTAAAAATAATATAAGAAATTAATATTTTTATTATTGATAAGACATCCTCTGCACATCACTTAAAGAAAATATTTAGAGATAGCACAAATCACATCAAAGAGTATATAGTTTTTTAAATTTAATAAATGTCCAAAGTTATTGAAAATGATTCGGATTCGTAGTTTCAGCATAATTGAGTATTTATTGTAACATTCGCCTTCAACAAGTTTTTCCCTTCTACGTAAAACCCGAAACGAGCGATAGTCGTTATAATTGTCATAGACTTTCCACGTATTACGAAATTTTAACTTTTCTTTACTTTTTTTGTGGTAGTAAAGTTTTTTCTTTACTAAAAATTATTATATTTACATACCTATATGTTAACTTTTGAAATTTGATAGTTATATTTGGAAATAGTGTACAAATCGATTCTTTATAAGATAATAAGTCCAGCATATGATATCGAAATTAAGTTCGTAATAAGCAGTACTTAGTTATGATGTCATATGCTGGATTTCTTGTCCTATTTATGTGTCCTTCGAAAAAGCCTGGAGATTTTGGTTTTCGCTGTGCTCAATACTCATCTACGCGAAATACCGTGACTCTGTGCCATTGCATCACACTGGTCTCCTGTGGTACCATGCGGTCTGTGGGTCTAAACTTAATTAAAACAATCAATAAACAATAATCTTGGTCACTTCACGAAATATCAAAAGCCAGTGAACGAAAAATATTGATAAAGATTTTTTTTTAATTTTACATTATTTTGAAGTTAAGGAATCTAGAAATCAGTAATGAGTAACAGAAAGTATAACATTTCCTTATAATATTCTACTAATAATATGTACGCTTTATAAGAAGATATTAAAAAAAAATCTTATTAACCATGAATTTGTGTAACAAATATATGTATTGAATTTAAGTTTTCTCATTTTATTAATATAAGTAATGTAATAAACTTAATTAATATAATTTTAGGAACAGTTTTCCTTTTATTGATTTAAATACAAAAGAATTAAGTACAAAAAGAAAATAAACTAAATTAATTAAAACATTTTTGGTATTACAAAATATATATACAGACGATAATATTTTTGGTAAAGTATAGAATATAACAAAATTTACAAATAATTTGGAAGTTGCAAATGGTCATCTGTTCATCTATAAACTAATTAGAACTTGTTAATTTTATGATAAAACTATAGTTGGGGTCCATTAGGCCACTACACACTAGCAACACACGAAAATGACTTCATCCTCAAAGCAAATAATACATAGTTTCGTTTGAATATATATAGTTCTTAATGCTATTTGTGTTGATTGGGATACCAAAGAGTTAACTAGATTTGATAGCAACGCAATCAGGGAATGTAAACGAGTGAATTTTCACTAGTTCAAATGTTAATAATGGTTACTAAAAGTACACAAAGTCTCTTTGCCTAATTGCCTAGAATTGTTTAAGCCCAATGATAACGCGAGCCATTTGTTAAACTATAATTCAAATATTTGAACATCGTTTGAGAAGATAAGGCGAAATAATTACTCTCTAAAGGGACAGCTATTTGATGTAGCTCATAATCGCAACCTTTTTCTGGCAAAAATTTAATAAAATATTTTGTTTATTTTTTTATACTTTGTATATAATATTATTTAATTCTGGATATAAATACTCTTACAATTTTAGAATCTGGCATTTTTACTTGAATATCAATTGTGTTTTCGTATTGGCGCCAATCGGTATTAAATATTTTTGTGATATTAAAATGGAGTATGGTGATAAAGAAAAACGAATTACTGTGACAGTATTAATCAGAGTAAGTATAAAAATAATTGCAATTTTTGAAACTATCTATCTTCTTATTACTTACTAGTCATCCCACGCTATTGATATGTACAATGAAACGAAATTTATTTATGATAAAAAAGATCTGGCCGTCTGTAGTATTTTAATAAAAAGGTAATTACAGTGAAAGAAGAAAAGTACGAAAAAAATCCACTCAAGTATAGTCGGAAAGCAAAGTTCATAAGAGCTAAATAAAAACTAGCCGTCTTGATTACAATCTCCTGGATCGTCATGAAATTTGAAGTCGAATTTTCTCATAAGAGATTACGTGTTTCTAAAGATAACTGGCCTCAACATTTAAAGGACTCTTAATGCCAATGATCTCTATTGACTTCCATTCACTCCAATTTTAAATGAGCTATAAAATATTCATTTTTTATATTTATTTAATATATACATATACATATAAATACATATACATATAAATATTTTTATTTTTTTATTTATTTATTTATCTTTATGCATAAAATACAATGGCGGACTTAATGCCGCAGGCATTCTTTACCAGTCAACCAAAGGTAATGCAGAGACTAGTAAATAAATACTTATTAAAAAAATGAATAATAATAAAATTAATATAATATATGACTACGTATTAGATATCCTAAAATAATTATCTTTGATCTGGTCCAATATTAAAGTTATATTTTATTGCATTTTATTATTAAATATTTGATAATATAATAAATATAAATTTCATTTTCAGTTCATGAATAGAATATCTATAAAATACAAATAAAAAATTAAAATAAATAGATATCTAAATAACTCTTATAACAAACTTTTATATAAAAATGAATTTATAGTTGTCGTTGCAGTCGGATCCCAAATTATAAACAAATCATTTACAAGGTGTATTTAACAGACAATAAAGTGTACATTGTAGTGAAGAGGAAAAGTGTCCATTGGAAATCCGGAGTGCAATTATCTCAGTAGACCATATGAGCATCGACGTCATCCCACTTGATAAGTGCCGATAACTCAGATGCGGAAAATTATGGATAAGAGGAACATTTTTTTAAACATAAAATAAAATAGAACCAAAAAACCTTCGTGCTACGTATTGATTTAGTAATATTCAAGAGTTTATTAGAAGCGTGTGTAAAAATTGTATTACGTCGCATTAGTACTCAATGAACGCAGATAAAAATCGAATGAAGAACTTGAACATGGGTATTTTAAAAGATAATGCGTTGAATGTACTTTAAAGATCGGTTTAAATACCACATCCACTCCTTCCCAGCTTTCTGCATAATATCAAAATGTCGCTGTCAGTTGCCACAGGAGCTTGCTGGTGAACGAGAGTTACGCTGGCAAGAACATTTTAGACCATCAAGAGTAGATCAACAATGAAATTGTTAAAACACTTTTGTATTGCTATAGACTTTGGAAGCATATAATGTAATACTATTAATAATATTCTTTTCACACTTCTAAAATAATATTGAATGTTCTTTCAAATAGATGGATGGATTTCAGATTTTTTTAACAACCCTTATTCCAACTTGTTTATTCGAACAACAAATCCAAGTTAAAATAATACAGCAATGTATCAGCCGATTATATTTCTTCTTTATCTTGCGAGAGCTCTATAAATATATAAAATGAAGCCAGACGTGAAGTCTGCCGTCTCGCCAATTTGGCGAGTGTAATGTAAATGTATCGCAGCATCTGGCTCCGACCTATTAAACTAAACTTGGTACACTCGCACAAAGCCTACTGCCTTTTTATATTTAAAATTAAATTTAACCGAATTGTAGATGTCATCGAGTCTGGGATAACAGGTTATGTCATTTACTTTTAAAAAGATCTCGCATCATACAAAGGACAAAGTTTAGGACGACTCTTAGTGAAGTAATGGATAATCATAATCTTATCCCATCAAGCAACATAAAAACAACTTAAAATCTTATAAAAAAAATAAAATTACTTTTTTATTTTGGTATTAAATACAAAAGATCTAAAAAAACTTGTTATGAGCACTTATTTTAGGGCTGATAATAGATACTTAAAAAAAAAACCTTTTTTATTATTGGCTACTTAACAAATATAATATGGTCCGTTTTATTTTTGTTCTAAGATGAATTTATTAAAAACCAAAGTCCAAATAATCTAACCAATTCTAATAATAAATTAGTTCTTCTGGACCCCATAAAATTCATCTAAAAACCTATGCATGTATCCGAGAATCTGTACTGTTCTTGAAGACAACTTGTACTTTCTCTTTTCTTTCAAACTGCAATCAAGAGAATTGAATAATGGATTACATAACTTATAAGCCTAAGCTTCATTTAATAGATTTTTATTTAGAGCACAATTACTCTAATAACGGACTGATTTGTTTATATTTTTAAAATTTATGATAATATTCCTACTTTGGTTCAAAGTTTCTCCGCTACTTAACCAACGTAGAAGTGGAATTTATCAAAACGCACTTATAAATCTTATCGCACACCGACGCCTACGTCCGTAAGACTCTCATGCGACAATTTTAAGTCAAACTCTTGAAATTGTGTAATTTAAAAAAAAACGATTTTTTCAGCATGCTCACAAACAAGAAATATAATACAGTATTCACGGTAGGCCCTTAAAAGCATAATATTTATATTTTTTCATTCAGAAATCAGTGGCCTTAAGAATAAATATCATTTATGTTTTGCTCGTTCATTAACACTAATATAACACAAAATTATTCCAGAAATATTTCTATTGAAACTGAACAGAGAGGCCCATAGCAACGAGGACAAGGAAAACACCGTAGTTAGGCGCCGGTCCAATGTTACAGATTTATGGACAATTTCATTAGAGGACTGTAGTTGTGGCTGTCCTTACACCGCATTCAATTTTAAAAACTTCGTTATCGATAAAAAACTTTACTTCGAATTAAAAAAAAATCTTATTTTAAAGTGGCATATAACATATTTTTTAACTAAACGATTACAATAATATCAGAAAAAAAATTGAATGGACTCGTAATAATGATTAAAAGCCAATAATTATTCTGTTTTTAACCAAATTCACAGTATTAATTTCATACTGTGGCTATTTCTTCGCTTTATTATTTATTAAATATGTAATAAAATCAGTTATAAACGATAAAAATGTATTGAATTATTTTTTTCTTTATGCAATTATTTTTTCCCACCGTCAAAATAATAAATCAAAAGATAATAAATCAATAAAAAATAATTAAATAAAACACTAAAGTAAAAATGTACACTAAAATTATCGGTGTGATACACCGCCTACGGCATATCGCCCAGGCGCCCTGCATTATGCATGAAGGTATATTTTTACTGAGCCCGCTATGTGCAATCACTTAGTATGGTGCTCGGCTATAATCGCCAATCTTCACGTTCTTCCACTGTTTTTGGAATTTTGCTGATATTGTTTGTTTTCCGATTTATCTTTTTCTTTAATTTAGAGTAAAAGTTTTTAATGCTTTTAATACCTATGTATTACTTAGCTTAGCTAACTTAACATAAATAACTATTGCATACTCTGAATGACAATACTACGAGAAATGACAAGCTATAGCAAACATTTTTTAAATATTATAAAGTCATATGAAACGAAGATAAGTTTGACTACACAATATTATTTTAAATATTATTTAGCCGGTCATACTAATATATTCTCTATCGAATTTAAAAATGTCTTAAAATTTTGTATTTATATCTGTCAATCAGATTACTATTACTGAATGAGTTATTATGCATCTATGGGTATTCATATTGCATTGATTGCGTTGCGTCTATTTGATGTTTGTGAAACAGTGATCACAATAAAGAAAAATAACCGGCTGCGTTTGTTATTGTAACTAGGGCACATTTGAAACTTTCGTAGCCTCACCTCTCTAAATGGGACATTTTCCAGAGGGGCTTATTTCAATAAGTATGGTATTAATATGGGCCCTCTTGACTCTTCAAATTGACGTACATAAATGATTACTGACATGGGTTCCAAGTGGAAAAAATATAAATAAATACTTGTATTTGTGTGAAATTATGCACACAAATAGACCTTACCTTTGGAATAGGCTGTTTTTATAATCTAAAGATATCAGGCTCTCAATATATAGAATAGAAGAAAGCTCAGCCACTACTCTCCACGATATCGTTTCGCAATGTAGAGCAAAACTGAAATGCCTATCGGTTCCATATCAGAGGCGATCTAAAATTCTCCATCTTCTTTATTTCATTTTAAACAATCCAACCTCTCCCGGCTACCTCAATAAAAATTTTCAATACCTTCATGCCGCACACAATAGAATCCTTCGTTCTTCATCCAACCTTAGAGTCACCATTCCATCCCATTCCAGTGACTTTTCCCACAATTTTTTTGGAACTAACTGACTGAAAAAATAAGAAGAGCACCTTCAAAAAGTAGATTCAATAAACTCGTAAAAGCGCGCTTTTTAAATTCATCTTAAATATCTGTATTTATGTATGTGTAAATATTGTATTGTATTATATTATTTTATATTTTACTTTATAATAATAATAATTATTAAGTATTTATTATATTATATATTATATTGTATTTTTATTGGTATTGTTTTTCGTCTTGTACTTTTTTTTTATATACACCTACCACAATTTTTCACCTTCACAAACATTTTACCATTTTTTATCCAAAACTATATGTATTATTTTTCTTTTGCTTTAATTCTTGTAGCCGCGTGAATATCTTGGTTAACTTTTGTTAGAGGCGGAAACATGTATATCGGTGAGAAGTTATTTTGAAATCCTACAGGCAGAATGTGTGTGTGTTTTTAAGGCACCTGCTAGAAAGTTATCTCGTATTAAATTATTTGATAATTTGCATATTATTTTTGTAATTTTCTTTGAATTTTTAATTTTCTGTGGTCGAATTTTTAATTTTCTGTCTGTGGATAAGAAATGACCTTGCTAAATTGTAAAATTGTGCTAGTTAAATTTTCATGTTTATATTATTTATTCTTCTTGTAAAAATATGTATTGTCTACTGAATTCTTGCTGTAGTTGCAATCTTTAAGATTCTTTTTATTTTGGTCACTTCATTTCATTGTAGTTTCGTTGCTCTTTTTAGAACCTGAAATTCATAAATTTTAAAGGTTCTTAAAGATTTAACTCGGTGGTAATCTCTAACATTCTTGCGATTACAACCCTTTTTCATTTTGAAGGCTTTGTACAGTATGTTTTGACTTCGGTGATTTGCCTCGTATTACTGTTATAATGAGAAAATCTTTGTAGCTTATTCTTATTTATATAAACCAAATTATATATTTGTGTGTAAGGAGCAGATATGACAGATATACGTATAACGTTTTAGTCCGAAGTTAATCCAATGAAAAAACACACTTATACAATATATCAATGGCTCCACTAAGCCCCCCTCAGCGTTGCTGGCAAAGAGCCACGCACATACTGACATAAAACCCCGTTAATTTATTACATATACTTTTATGTCCACACTATTTGCTTTGATTAAATTTAGGTATCGTAGCAATATAACATTACGTATATTCTTGTTGACAATTACAGATACGAATTAACACTTTTGACACTTTAGCATTTTACCCTACACTCTAGTTATTAGTAGTGATAGCCTTTTGGTTGCAGCTAGTATGTAGTTGTTTAAGAGATGGGGGTTACAACCCCCACCCTCAGAGCAGCATGGAGTGTTAATTCAAGCTTCATGTACGTACAGTAAGGAAGACATCCTTTCGTGTTCTTAAAGGTCGGTGGTGGAATAGTAAGATTAAAACCAACTTTCATAAAACCCCGTTATATATGATATACCTATATATACAAATATACTTAAGACTTTTATATTTAAATATTATGTAGTGGCCAGATTACCACTTAAACGAAAAGACAACGACATGCGACATCGCTATGAATTATTGACTTACATATATATTATATAAAGAACTAAAGCAGTTCATTGGTTTTTGCTATCAAAACAAATACTATTAATTAAAGACTACAACTTTTAAATCAAACACCTGTCTGTTAAATATAATTATCAGACTGAACTCACGCTATTATTATCGGAATTTGCCCGACTAGTTTCGAACCCCTTCTTGGTCCTTATTCATGAGCTCTGAGCATGGCGGATTCGCGGCGTGAACTGCGTGCGGGCGGGAGGGAGGATGTAGTGTCGTCTTCGGAGGTCTAGTGTAGTCACACTGAACTAACTGTGTCACTTTTGTTGTGACAACATATTCCCCCCCCCCCCCCCGCCCGCACCAGGGTCAAGGCCCGCCCAGCGAGCAGCCGAACTCAATTCACGCCCCGATTCTGTCACGATCAGAGCTTACACTTCCAAAATTGAAAATTATTTGATAATTAGTAAACAAGAAACTTTAGATATGATATTTATGTTAATATTATTTTTTTTTAACTTTGAGATTCAATGCAGGTTCTTTCTATCATAAGAACATAGAGAATTTTGATTTTACTTTGATCATATATAAGATCATAGTGAGGTACTGCCAATGAATAATGAATAATGCAACTGGATATACGTGCTGCAGTAATCAGAATCACTTCTATCTCTGATTACTAACACGAATTTCGAGCGAAGTACATAGAGATGTTGTAAAAATATATTTTCTACTAGGTTTTCGAACATTTGGTCAGTCCGTGTGAAAATTTAGATATGATGGATTTTATATATTAATATATAAATCAACAATTTAAAAATAGAAAATTTATTATTGAGAAAGTGAAACAAAGTTACTTAAAACATATTTTAATTATGGAATAATATTCTGAAGGTGAGTAAATATGATATTACCATTCCCGGAGCATAGCCGTGCCTGCAGAGTGTAATGTACCTTCTCGTCCGTACTGCACTTGGGTAGTACGTTTTATTACCTCTTTTACATTTCGTTTTATGATCTCAAGTAAAAAAATTGTTTGACCGTGATATTATTAAACATATTTTTTTCTTAGAATGTATTTAGAAACTATGTATGTATTTTATATTTTTTGTACACTTTCAACCAGGTATTACAAAATATACCATCGTCCAAAATGGTATTAATAGTAATGATTATGTCATTACATGGATAATAATAAAATGTATCTTTAAAGTATTGTGGCCTAATTTAAGAATAAAAATCAAAGTCTTTTTACAAAATAGATAAAGAGATATAATTCTAAGTTTCAAAGCCAAAGAAAGTCAAATTTACGTAGGCAAAGCAAGCATCTCATCATAAATGTATTCAACCTCAAACATAAAGGCGTTCTATCACAAAAAGGAAACTAGCTCTAGTTCTCCAGATTGACTACTAAATAATTCACGATACCCAGACTTATTTTCCTTCCAGATTATACATGAAAAGAAAAAATATCCTATACGGGCCTACAGGGCCATGTGATAAAATCCTGATCTAAATTTTAATCCTGAAAAATATTTACAGTTGCACTTAAACTATCGTTTTAGATAAATTATAAAATCGCATCAACGATACCAATTCCAATAAAAGATCACGTAATAACATTTTTCTAACTTTATTTAATAGATCAATGGTTCAAAAGTTAATTACATATTAAAAGTCATTTTACATTTAAAAGAATCGTAAATGATATATATAGAGGTTTTCAGATCCTTTGGGATTTTTGAGGAATTAGAAAGAATGAAGAAGAGGTTTACCTCAGAATAAAGAAAAAGAAAAGAAAAAAGAAAAACCTCCTACGTCCTAAAGGCTGAGGAGCTTAAAACAGAAAAGTAATGTTATACCAAATTATAAATTTGCAATAAAATAAATTCAATACATAACAAATAATTTTTATCTCACTCTCACTCATCTCACTCATCGGCAATATAACGAGATTTATGTGGCTTAAACTGTAAATCTTACCATCAGTTGTACTCATCTGAATATAAATGATAGCAGCGTTTTGCGAAGATGGCAATTAAGTTTTGTTTTCTCTATCATCGTCCATGCCTTAACTTCACGGACTTATAATAATATCCAGATGTCACAAAATTAACTAATAAGATATCTGTACAATAAAAAATATTTGAAAAAAAAAACTGCTGCTTCGTCATTAAATGATACAATACTCAATTGTTTTAGTTGTTGATGTTGATCATTTTGTGTGTCGGTTGTTTTTCTTCACCTAAAAGCCACTGAAATGATTTTGATTAAATGTGGTATCGATTTATAAAAAAATTACGGAAAATGCAAACACTGATTTGGGTTATAATTATAATATAATAGAACAACTGAACCGATTTTAATGAAATTTGATGTTCAGCTCCCATCCTAAGAGCAATCGAAATCTCATGCAATAACTGTAATGGTATAAAATAGAACAAATCTATTTAAACATACCAGAACTTTGATCCGTTTTTGTTGACAGAAGTAAACATTTATTTCATATTTAATTCTTTATTTGACACACTTTTAAAATAAAATACATAACACAAACAGTTGATAGTAATAGAAAACACCTAGGATAGGTTGGTATAAATCAGAGCAACTAAATATTACATTAATTATAAATAACATACATTTTTACAACTATCTCTATTAATATATAATAATTGCACTATAAAAAAATACTTAAACTGAACTGCTATTAATTTTACACAAATCCTTTGAATATAATATTTTTTATTACACAATAAGATACAATCCATTTAAAAATCATGTTTTATAATTCCGGTATTTTCAACTACAAAAAGCCTCCATCTTGATGTTCTCCTGGAAGCCTAAAAAGGCATGACAGTTTGGGGTTACTTTGATAGATTTAGTAATATGTAACCCGTATTGTATCCTTTTTTTAACAAGACTTAATACTAAATGTATATCCATAAGGGATAGGAATAAAATATTTGAATAAATGTATTGACTTGATTAGCTTATTTAATATTCAATAAATATGACATCTTCAATATATATAGGGACCTATAAGAAATGGGTTTACGAGAAATTTCAACTTCGTTAAACATAAAAATGTTTTCGACGTTAATAAAAATATATAATGCTCTAAAATATTATTTTTAGTTGTATTTTAATGAGTTTAAGATTTTTAATAACTCGTTACAATTACAATTACAATTTCAAGTTTCTCTATTTTTTACGTCAAGATTTTATTTTATCGCAAGTTGTATCAAACTAGGTGAGATTTTATCTTCAAATAATAATGATTATTAAAATATTTGACTTGTAAAATTTAATAAGAAATATAATAGAGGCTAGTTTCAGTACAAATATGCTGTAGAAAACTGAGATAAAATAGGCGTAAAGCAAATACAACATCAATGTATTTAATATTGGCGATACCAAAGATGTTGAGGGCACGGCTTGTATTTTAATAAAAATGCTTTCGTAACAATACAAGGATACTGATATAAAATGAATTGCAAGTTCTGTTAGAATATTTCATTACAAATCAGTATATGGGAACCGGATACGTCTTCGCCAAATCAAATAGTGCTGAGAAAAATCTTATTTTCTCATTGTATTTGCTGTTACATTACTTGAATAAACGAAGCTATTAAGTAACTGAGAACGTTAGTATTTCATTATGGCATATATTACAATAATCAATAAATATATATGTCGTAAAAAAAAGAAAAAAATTTTAAGATTCACAACAAGCAATTATTTTGTCATATATGTATATATATTAAACCCACAATAGTGTCTGAAGGCTATAGTAACTAGATTAGTCAATACTTAAAGACTAAAAAGTGAGCTATTCCAATATTACTTAAACCCAAAGCTCAGTAAAAAAAACTCACACGTATAGACTATTTATCAATGGCTCCACTAAGCTCGCTGGCAACGAGCCACGCATACACTGACATACAACGTTGCTTATTTATTATTTCCACTTTCATACCCTATTTGATTAAATCAGGGGATTGTATTTACAAATGTTTTTCTTATAAGTATTACATTATTTGAAGATATTGATTTGAAAAAGTAATAGCATTTATAATAAGTGTCAAAATAAAGGTGGCCTCTCAGAATAAGAAAGTATGAGCTACATATAGATTTTCCAATATCCCCTTAATATGTCTGCGACATGAACAATAAATACTTTTTTTGATTGAATTTAGTAAATAACTGGAAATCATTTAAAACGTTTTCATGTATATACAAAAGAAATATATAAATTAAACGTAATATATTATCTTCTCTGAGCCGAAAACTACAAACACCAAAGCTAAATATAAGTATGGCCCACCCATACTTATATACCCAAAAGGAAGGTATAAATATTTGAAATTTATTAAATCTCTAAAATGCACAAATTATGTCAGTGTTTTGGAACTTCCAACTTCGTGGATGGAGTTTCTTAACTATTCTGAGCCTTAGTTTATATGAACATCAAGTTTGTCTCCATGGTATGATGACGCCTCTCGTTGTTACAATGTCGTGATCCCAGATTTAATAAAATAATAGAATATATTTGAAAATGATAATTTTTGCAGCTGAAATGATAAAACATAATTATAACATTTATCGAGAAACTACAGAAAATGTTTGATAAAGTATCACAATATATTAATATATATGTATGACTTATTAAAGTAAAATTAGTACGAAATATCTATGAAGCAAATTAGAATCGCTAGGCAATGTAAACAGATTTTGGTACTAAACTAATTAACTTCCGTACTGTGTAAAACCTTGAATTGTTGCGGTACTTGTATCTGTAAAAAAAAACACAAGAAGAAATAAAGTTTTTTTTATATAAAATATAGATATAATGTGATCACAGAAGCCCACGAACTCTTGCAACATCCAAAGACTCACAAAAGTGTTACCGGCCTTGGAGGTCTCCTACCTCCAAGGCCAGTAACACTCTTACGCCTTTTTTGAAGATACACATGTCGTATCTGTCTGGATACACCGCCGAAGGAAGTTCTTACCAAATCTTAGTAGTACGTAGAAGAAAGGTCCTTGAAAACGGTAAACTAGAATAACGCCTCGTATCCAGGTGGTCGGGACGGTAATACAGGCGTTGACGTGCTGTGCGGTCATAAAATTCGGCGGCAGGCATCAGATCAAATAGCTCTTCGGAACAATTCCCGTTGTAAATGTGATAGAAGACTCACAAGGAAGCCACGTCTCAACGCAATGCCAAAAAATCCAGCCGTCCACAGACCACCGGCGTCCCGATAATCCGTCCGGCTCTTCGTTGTACGCGGTCAAAAGGTAAAAACTGATATTGGGGTGATTCGGTCCAGAGATGAGAACAGTACTCCATATGTGGCCGGACCTGCGCCGTATAGAGCGCAAGTCGTTGGCCAGGATTAAGATACTGACAGTCGCTCGAAATGTCGAGTCCCAGTATTCTGATACTTGGCGAGGCGTTGAGAGATGTGGTCTCAGAACAGCAGCGATACGACAAATGGGTTTTTTTGTGGTAAACGCGCAGGTTTGTGTCTTTTGGAGACTAAACTGAACAAGGTTCAGTTCACCCCACGGAGTTAATGAAGATAGGTCTGTAGTTAGCCTGGTCCAAGCTATCAACTTTTTCAGGTATCGGATGGACAAGAGCACACTTCCATGAGACCGGGACTACGTCTGTGAGATAGGAGTACTGAATTAGACGCGTTAGCACCTATATCAACTCATGGGCACATGATCGTAGCACCATTGGAGAAATGCCATTCGGCCACCTGGACTTATGAACATCCAAGGAAAGTACGGACCGTCGAATGGTTTTTTGACGGTAATTTATTTCCGGCATTTAGCTCTGGTTTCCTTCGATTGTAGGCCGTGTTTTCTCTTGGTTGTGCAAGGTTGAGTTTGAGGCAAATTGAGTGCCCAAGAGATCGGCTTTCTCTTTTGCCGTGTGGGTCAGAGAATCATTTCTCGCGCGAACGTCCTTCAAATAAATATACGATCTTTACTCTATACGTCCTTCAAATAAATAAACGATTAGTTTTTAACGTCTATCCTATCTATATATAATATCTATATATTTCCTCTAATAAGTAAATAATTACCGAACACTTTATTTTCCTATTTACAAAACAAACAATTACATTTAACAAATGCAAATTACTTATTAGTATTAGTATTAAATATGTAATAAAGTAATGTAAACAAACTTATGTTTACTAGTTTGTAGTGAGTATTATCAAGGAGTTGGTTACCATATTTTCGAAAATCTTAAAAATAATATAAGAAACGAGCACAAGCTCGCGTTACCTATCACTGCACTCAAAAGAGAAAGAGGAAGGGAATTTAGAGAAAGTATATTTGAGAAAAAAAATCCCAGTAAACATTGAAGCGTTATTCTTTAACAAATAATAAAGAATCGTTTGTCTATTGATTATTTTTAAATATTTAGTACATGCAGTACGAGTATGAAGCGTTCGAACCTAGTTTTATATTAAACATCGTCATGACGTATATAAAAATTTAATGGAGGAAATAATGACACCGATGTTGTAAAAAATTGGATTTTCGTAAGAAAAGAAATTTCAAAATCAAGATCAATCTAGACAGTCAGTTTTAAATAGTATAATTATCATGTTTATGGTTTATGTCGCTGTCGTGTTTCCGTAGCTTAAAACAATCAGTGGCTTATAGTTTATATTAAATTATTGTTTTCCTGGACGAATCTGCAAGCCGTTTTTTACGACGAAACGTAGTTTTTGGTTTTGATAAATCTTATTTGGTATTAACTATTAATAACAGTTAGGGCGACTGACATTTACATTTCAAACCATAAACAGAGGACATACCCTTAAACCATTCCATTACAAGATTTATTTCGAAGAGCCTTATACTTTGAACTATATTGCGGACGTTATATAGTTCATTATAGAATAAAATCACTATTTATATTACATTAGCATAACTCGTTTACAGACTGACTGCTTCGCCCTATATTAAATGTAATGGCCTGAAAGTAACAGTTATGGAAATTTGTCAGTTTATGGTTGAGTGGCGACAATGTATCAAACGATTCAAACTGTACCTACTTTAGGATCTCTTACTTCAGCCTCTGTCTCTTGCACAAGTGTCAGAAGTAAGATTGCGAATGTAATAACGATATTATAGCAAGGATTTAAATCATAGAAAAGAAAAGTATACATAAATATAAAACTATATGTGTAAGTATATAAGGTTTTAACTTTGTCGATCTTGGTGAAGATTTAAAAAAATATATTCATATGCTCAATAAGTTATATATATACTTGAAGGGAGTAAATCATAACCCCTCAGTTGTGAATAAATAATAGTTCTTGCTTAAAATACTCTAACATCTTTTATTCTAAAAGGAGGAGAATAAAATACTATACATTTTATCTGTAGGAATAAATTATATATAACAAAATATCAAATATATATGGTGTGTTCACTATATATGGATGCTCACTATACGACTGTTGTCCTATGATAATAAAGAAATACTGTTTTTTACTACAGCTATACATTTACGCTTAAAGTTGGAGATGTATTAAAAACTTCTTTAACTGTACTTCTCAAAGCCAGTGCTTCATAAATCAAGTTAATAGCTACATTGAAGGCTTTACGGGTATTGTTTATGAGAGAGTTTTCTATTTCACGTGATTTACTCTGAAATGCGAAAAACTGTATGAGTAAAGTTAAAACAAAGTTATATATTTTATAGGATTTCTCGAGGGAATTCGATCTTGTATCCTACAATCTGTTATAGAAAAAGTTACAGTGTGATACCAGTCTACCACCCGATGTCATATGACAACCAGAGACATTGTGTTAAATGGGCTGGCACACTATCAGATGAGTACGGGCTAGGATGTGGAGTGAGGCAGGCGGGTTGACCTCCCCAAACCTTTTTAACTTGTATAAAAACAAGCTGATTGAGTGGCTCAGAAGTACCTACATAGGATGCCATGTAGACGGGACATGTATCAATAACATAAGCTATGCTGAAGATATGGTCTTGCAGAGTCCTTCAATCCGCGCCTTGAAAAAGTTACTTAAAATGTGTGAGGACTACTCGGCGGCTCATGGGCTCAAATATAACGCCATAAAAAGTGAGTTTATGATTTTTCAGGTGGATGATGCCAAGGGTCAACGTAAAACAAGTTATGTTACTCTAGTGGGATCACAATTATAAGTAGTAAACAAGCCAAGCAGACGCTTTTCAAAGCTGTGAATCTTTCTACACGTGCAGTCTGTGGGTCGATTTCAATCGGCGAGCATACAGCGCACTGAGCGTCCTGTACAATCATGCGATCAGGATGTTGTTCGGTCTTCCGCGTTTCTGTAGTGCGTCATCTATATTTGCCGAGTCGTGTACCGATTCCTTCTACGCGATTATTAAAAAGCGATACTCACTGTGGACTCGAGTGCGCCAATCGTAAAACACTATCCTGAACGCGTTGGCCGATCGATGGGATTCCCTTTTATTTTTCGCTGGGTACAGCTTCATGCTCCCGCTGCTAACCATCATCTTTAGCACGTCAGTTTCATCGGAAGCCACAGATTTTAAATTAATTTCTATCATTCCTTGTAAATGTTACTAACCTTAATTTAAGTTGCTTATTACTAACACATAATTTGTTTATAGATTTCAATCTGAAAATAAATATTTATTATTATTTTTATTATAACAAAAATATTTTGTAATGAGGCAGTCAAAATATTCACTTATTCTTAACCAGCTTCTATTGACACCATATGAAGGTAGTCCCATCGCGGACAACGGAGAGACGACTGTCTACTTAAAAAATAATACAATATAATTACAACGTAAAATTATTACAACAAACCAGCCAAAAATACGTAATATATTTTAACAAAACTCAAAACCTATTCTAAAAAAAATAACATTTCTTTAAACACCACAAACAGAATTACAAACAGGTTCAATTCTTTAAGTGGCATTATTATCCTATCAGTGGATTTTGTAACATCATATTTAGATTATCACTATGAAACTAGCATATTATTCACAGCTAATTGGAGGCTAAGTTGACGGCTGTAATGATATGTATTAATTCAGTCGGCGTGTGGCCTGACGTCACCTCAACACGCCTCGCTCGCGTTAATGTGGATGTAAAAACTAATTGTACATTTTATTTTATATTTGGTTTTATATTAAGTTTACATATCAACATAAATAAATATACTATAATATATAAAACATTCTTACTAATGTAATTATAACTAAAATCTAATCTATGTGCGTTATACATAGGTATGTTGTTGTAACACCCCGCAATACTGTGTTATATGTACTCTTATGCCGTAGTTCTTTTATTCTTAAAAGTAAGCCGCTGCAGGGCTATCTTATTATTAATGTCATTTATTTTATTTTGTCTATATCCAGGTCTCTATTTAATTTATTTTCCTTTTTTTGTCTGTTTTATTTCGCAAATAAACAGACATTTTTTTACCACTTTGATAGTGGAATAAAATTATCTCTCTTCCTTTATTTCTTTTTTTATTATACTAAATCTTCATTTATTTAAAACGCCTCACGCGTGTACTCCTAGTCCTAGTCGAGTAATAATATCGTTTTCGTGAATTTGAATAAAGTTCAGCGAATAATTGAATTCAAGTAGTAGTACTTGAATTCAATTATTGTTAAGTGACCATAAAACATATATCATAAAGTCATGTACAAAATAGATATCCTTTGTTAATCAGTAATATCTATTAGAATATTCTTCTAACACATACTAGTAACACATAATACTTACTAGTGCATTTTTTTTCAACTCCTGTAATTTTTTAAAAATATTAAGTATAAATTCTCTGAACAATGCAAATGATAATTCATGAGTATTTTTGTAAAAAAGAACATGAATATATTTAACAGATTGTGAAGTGATTGGCAAGAAAGCGAAGAACAGAAATAAATTGTATGTGCCAACGCAAAAAAATAGAATAATGTATACTGTATAGTGATGAAAGTCTGTAACCATTGACCAGACAAAAATAAAATATTATAATTTTATTCATTTTAAAAAATACTTACTTTTATTTTGTCTCATGGCATGATATTTTTTTATTGATTTATTTCTATTTTTTTCTTAATGACACGTTAGATTTTTTTATTTTAACTGATGATGACATAATGATTTTACTTTATTATATTGTTAATTAATTAAAACTAAAGGTACGTATTAAATTTCAATCTGTTAACTAATGTAACTTAACAGAAATTATGGTTTACAGCTGTATACTACTTATATGTATTTATAGGACGTGTAGCTACTCTATTGACAACATTGACACGCTGAAAACCAGTAAAATATGTGAATCTTATTTTTTTATTATTTTGTTCAAGTAATGCATCCTATTCTTGAAATAAAATGAATTATTATTATATTATTATCATACTATTTTATGAAAAAAAAATGAAATGAGGTAAATTTTATAATCATATGTTTAAATCAACATCCTGCGTGGATTCGTCGTAGTAAAGTATAAATTTAAGTTTACTGTCTTATTTTAATTAAAAAAAGGTTTTTCAAAAAGTTATTCCATTTTTACCGAGAAGAGGGCTAACATGTAGTTTCAGCACTTTTAACACATTACTTCCGTATATTTGATATTTAATTGGATTTAAAAGGCGTTAGAGAAGTAAATTAAAAATTGAATAAATTTAGTGCATAAATTATTTAAAAAAAAAATAACTAAGTTACTATATCCATGACACATAATCAAAGTGTTTTCTCATATAATATCTACTTTGTGTACAATAGAGAAAAACTTCTGTCAACTCTTCACTGCCTGCTATGCTGAAGCGGGACGGATCCCTGGCCCATACAGCGACAGAGAAAGCGAATCTATTTGATGCCTGAAATCTGCAACACAAACAGTGAAGTATGGATAGCATTGTATCGTTTAGATGTGAATAAAGCCAGTGGTCCTGATGGTATACCAGCCATTCTGCCCAAGACATTCGCCGCTAAGTTGTCTCCTATATTGATACGTGTGTGTCGCCTCACATATTTACTGGTGCCGTAAAGTCTTATCTTGAGGTTCTGGACTTCATTGATAGGCGAGCCAACAGACTTATTGGCGACCATGAATTCATTAAAGCCAACCTTCAAAGTCTTGAACACAGGTGTAAAATTGCTAGCCTCTCAGTATTCAATAGGATACATTTTGGAGAGTGTGCACAGGAATTACATAATGTAATTCCCCCATCCCCTTTCCACCAGACATCCCGATGCACTGCAAGTATCCATCCATACGTTGTGGACATTCCACCTGTCTGAACGAAGCGCTTTACTTCGTCTTTCCTGATCCGCACGGCGAAGGATTGGCACAGCTTACCTGCATCGGTATATCCGTATGGTTACAATGTAGGTCTTCAAGAGAAGAGTGAATAGGTTGATAAGTCAATGCGCCTTACCACCTATGACTACATTTCCACTTTCCATCAGGTGGAAAGTTGTCAAGCATTAACTTAGACAGTGTAAAAAAAAAGAAAACAATTAGGAAGTCTAGCTTTTTGAGAAAGTAATGCCAAATTATTAAATAAAATTTGAAGTTATACACTAAATAATTTTTTTTTTTTGGAAATTCCAAACTATCTGCAATTATTGAGCATTGTAGGTATTAAGGGAATTTTCTGTTTATGGAATGTCAAGATCAATTTGTCCAGATTAGGTTAATAAGTGATCATGAGTTTTAGTAGGTACAACAAAAAACCAATAGTAAAACCAAATTACATAATTCAAAGTATGTAATTCACAGAAATATGTTTCTTTTCACATCATGACATTTAAATATAAACGTAAACGTTGTAATATTGTTAATAACAAAAGAAGTTTGAAACTATTAACATCTAACCTTTTTTATATTTCAATAAGTAAATACCAATACAGTAAATCCAAGATATTTCGCGAGTGCTACTTTTTTCAACTAATGCAGATGTAAAGCAAACAAGAGCCTACATTTCTCAGTTCACTTGGGAGTTTGGGATGACGTGACAGTTTGGGGTTACTTTGATAAAACTTATAATATCTCCCTTGAGTCTTTTGTGACCGCATTTTAAGGGAAATTGTTTTTTATATCGGTCTGTATTGTTTTAGTAATATCATGTTATTGTATATTCTGGTAAGGTAGAGTTTATAGAAGACAATTATAAATGTTTGTAATATGAGTATAAAATATTTAAATAAATACAATATTTAAGCTGTAATACAACATTCAAGGAAACGATTTCGTTAAATACCGTCTTTTCATAAATAGATTCAAATTTAAATTATATTTGAAACGAAAAATACTACATATATAGACTATTCATCAATAGCCCCTATAAGATCATTGGCAACAAGCCACCCATGTAAGACATGGGTTCATTTATTATACATATTTATTTTATTTATTTATTTATTTATTTTATTTTGGGGTCCGCATTATTTGATTCAGCACATTTAGGTAAAAAAATTGATAAACTAATACTTTATATTATTAACAAATGGTCAAAAAGCGCAGCTTAGAGTTCTGCACGTATTGATATTGATTATGAAATTAAAATAAGCGCAACAAAGCCGAATAGTTTATTTAGACAAATGAATTAAATAAAATTTTGTTTTACACATAATACATTTTATTATACTACATATTATTAAAAAAAATAAAAGTAACCATGTTAATAAACATTTTGCAAAACTTTAAAAAAATCAAAAAGAACAGAAACAAACTCTAATAGTTTAAAATATTTTACATTACATATATATTATTCTTTTACATGTATATATTACATATTAAAACTTCAGATTATATTCTAAGTTTTAAAATGTAATGTAAACTTAATAAGTGTAAAATATTAATTTTATGTTTTGCTTTTTTTTGGTTTTACTCTGTGAAGATGTACTCGCGATAACAACATGTCGTGCCGTGCCAAGTCGAGGAATACTATCCGACCGTCAAACATTTTCAGCTGGAACGGAGGAGTTACAGCTGGAATGTAGTTTTACTTGTTTTGCTATTATACCCTAATGTCACAAATTCAATACGAAATTAGTTTGTCTTAAAATTGTTCAGTAATCATTTGTGTTATAAAGTTTAAATAAATGTATGATATATATTTTTTATATCTTCTAAATAAATATGTCTCTCAACTGAAATTTCGAATTTCATTCACTATGTTTATTATTGTATTTACTAATAATAAAAAATAAAAAACCTAAATATAACGTAACATAATGTAAGTAACACCAAGTATCCCGATCGTATCGATATCGATAAGTATCGTACACATCTAAAACGGTTTCTTATCCGTGAATGAAGGTCTTAGTGATCCACTTTCGTGTCCATATTTAAATACTCATAATGTACATCATTGGTCTTCATCTAATTTTAAACTTTTCCTTACTTCTACACTACGGATTCAAACTCTTACAGAGTCCACGCAATTACTGATTGTTTACTCTGGAACAGCTTATCAGAACATATTAATAATGAATATTTATTAGTGAGTATTCACCCTTTGCGCTGGAGAAGCCTTTTCATCGGGTGAACCAGCAAATCGAGAGTAATCAGAGGCTTCTGCTTATTTCGTGAGTTCGTTCGAGGCCGGACGTCCTTTGGGAACAAGCCTTGCAATCCTTTTCTTGTTCCAACAAAATAACATGCAGCTTCCCATTTAATGGGATCACTACAAAAGTGCTGTGTGTGCGGATTATCTTAAAAAACAATAGGTCGGCTCGATCAACACCACTCATAAATTTGTTGTATTTTACAATAACATTGGACTTATTTATAACGACTTCAGTACTGCCTCCTCGAGTCCTTCCTACGGGAGTTATTCCCGCATTATTCCAAGTCGTCAAAGCCGTCACAACCCTCTTGTCCTTCCACGTAAGAACCAAAGTATTATCTTTGCGATATTTTTTTTTTTTTTTTTTTTTTTTTTTATTATAAATAGGCCAGCGCTTGAGCTAGAGATTCCGGAAGCGAATTCCACATCTCAGCAGTACGAATTATAAATGTGTTGGCGAAACGCTGTGTACGTTTTCGTGGAATTTCCACAGTAAATCGGTGTCGCTTTCCGGAACCTCGGGTTGTTCTTTGATGGAATGGGGACGATGGAATCAGTTCATGTAATTCCGATGCACACTCACCGAAATGTAACCGGTAGAAGACCGAGAGACTAGCCACTTTTCGTCGATGCTCGAGTTTTTGTAACCTCTTCTTACAAAGGGCGTCGTCACCTATGAGCCTCATGGCACGCCTCTCAATGGTCTCCAACGTCTCAAGCTGGTGCTTTGCAGATCCATCCCAAAGGTGCGAGCAATACTCCATGCACGACCGAACTTGTGCTTGGTACAACGTAAGTAGCTGTTCCGGCGTGAAGTACTTTCGCACCCTTGAGAGAATTCCGAGTTTCATAGCTGCTATTTGAGCTTTTGACTCAATGTAGGAGCCAAAGTTGAGCGTAGAAGACAAAGTCACACCAAGTAGCTCAAGGTGGTCAGAAATGGGAATGGTTACATTACGGAATTCAGGGGCCAGATCGAATGGCCTCTTCTTCGCGGAGAATAGACACGCCTGAGTCTTGTTCGCGTTGAACCTTACCAGATTGGCATCACCCCACTCGGCCACTGCCCGGAGGGTAAGGTTCAGACGCTCAACCATTGCTTCTCTGCAGGACTGGATTTCGGCCGCACTCGCCCTCGCACTGGATGTGTACCTCTCAACGACAGTGCTGTCATCTGCATACCCAAAGATTCCGGGTCGCAGCAGGTCGTCAATATGCAGCAGGAACAATGTCGCGGAGAGCACGGATCCCTGGGGGACACCGGCATTGATTGCCATTTGATCCGACGAGCAGCCGTCGACGACTACTCGTAAGGATCTGTCCATCAGGAAGTCCGATATCCAGTTACAAAGGCTAACGGGCAGGCCATACGACGGAAGCTTACTGATAAGGGCGTCATGCCAAACCTTATCAAAGGCCTTAGAAATATCCAGGGAGACAGCAAGTGCCTCCCCATATTTCTCGATGGCCTCACTACAGATGTGTGTGGCGTACACTAGGAAGTCTCCTGTAGACCGATTGCGGCGAAAGCCATATTGTCGGTCGCTAAGGAGATCGTTTGACTCTAAGTACGCCAAAAGCCTGCTGTTCAGGACACGTTCCATGCTCTTACAGAGTATGGAGGTGACTGAAATGGGCCTGTAGTTCGTAGGGTCAGCACGACTGCCCTTTTTGGGCACGAGCTGCACATTAGCAAGCTTCCACGATTTCGGCACTTTACCAGTCGCAAGAGAGAGTCTGAACAGGCGTGTCAGGACAGGAGACAACTCAGGCGCACAGGTTTTAAGAACTATAGCTGGAATACCATCAGGTCCACTAGCTTTATCCACGTCAAGATTACGCAGCGTTCGCCGAACCTCCATCTGGCGTATGTTGATATCAGACATTGCTGTTGTGCTGCGAGGATATGGTGGAGGTCGGGTGCTACCAGAATCAAGACGCGAACTTTCCGCAAACAGAGAAGCAAAGAGGTTTGCTTTCTCCTCGGCGGTATGGGCTAGGGAGCCGTCGGGCTTCTGTAGTGGCGGTAATGAGGGACGGCAGAAGTTCGCCTCAACCGAATTAGCCAGGGACCAAAACGCTTTACTCCCAGTCGGGTACGAAGCAAGTTTGTCCCCGATCCGGCTCATGTGGTTAAAGCGAGCCCTCTGTAACACCTTCTTGCAGGACTTGGCAGCTCTGTTAAATAAACGCTTCCTCTTGCTCACGTCAGTTGCCTTGCGGTGTCGAGCATCAACCCAGGTTAGGTACGCCTCTTGTTTTAACGCTTCCGCGTGCTTGCATTCAGAACCGAACCAGAGTTGAGCTTTGCTGGACAACGGTACATCGGAGAACGGAATGAAGTATTCCATGCCCTGCCGAAGCACATCAGTCACAGCAGCCGCGCATATTGACGGATCACCAGAGGAGAAGCAAACAGGCTGCCAAGGATAAGATGCAAAGAACGAACGCATCTCATCCCAATCTGCTGACTTGTATCGCCACAACCGTCGCTGGCCACCTTGGCAGAGATTAGGCTGGTTGTAGGTCGACACAGATTTAACCACGCAGTGATCAGACTTCCCTAAGGGAGCCGATACCGACACGGAGTACCGGTCAGGATCTGTTGTCAGCAGAAGGTCCAAGCATTTAGGTGTGTGCCCATCGACGTCAGGTATTCGAGTAGCGCATTGTACCAACTGGGTGAGATTTAACGCTAAAGCAAGCTTCTGCGTCTCTCTCCCAGCATGATCAGTTTGCTGGTGCGGGAACAGCCACGTCTCATGGCAGGCGTTAAAATCCCCCAGAAACATAAGTTGGGCTGTCGGATACGTCGACTGGGCAGCATCCGCCGCCTCAATCAGATAGTTGTGTAGTCTGGTTGTCTCCGCATCTCCAGTGTGCGAACGGTAGACACAGGCGTAGAGTATCTTCTCTTTGCCTGTGTCAACGAGACCCCAAAGAACAGAGAATATGGGATCCTCTAAATTACGGAGACGCCTAAAGCAAATGTCGTTGCGGACGTAAAGGCACACCCCGGCTTTCCGCTTGAAGTTGTGCTCCAAGGTGTAGCCAGGGTATGACAGGTAAGCCACGTCCGACGGTCTGCCTATCTGCGTCTCAGTGACAAAGAAAAGCTGCGGCTTTTCGGTCTCCAGGTGATGGTGGACCGGCACGAGATTGCTGTGCAAGCCTCTAATGTTGGAGAGGTGCACTTTGAGAGTGAGGGAGTGCATCCGCTGTTGAGCCTTCCTACTTTTTCTTTTCATTATGTTCATGGGAGTGTTTCGGAGTAAGATTATCAGCAAAGTGAGGCTCCACATTCTCGCCCTGTTGGCTAGCACCATGGAGCAACATCAATGGGGAACTGACTTGGAGACCGCGGGGACGCCCGAGCCCCCCCGGAGATGTCCATCAGGCCCTCACATCCGGTCGCCAACCGGCATGATGGCGCATTCCGGGATTTTTCGCAAGTTGGCGGGGCAGCCTATCGTGAGTGGCTGGCTCACTAATTGGGCCCCCTACTTACTGCGGTCGGCCAGCGGAGCACCGTGCCTCGGATCCCGCTACCCTCCAGAACCAGTTACCCGATGCTACTCCCATGGTATAAGCCATAAACCGGCTTCAGTTTGTGGAGCAACTACTTCACACTAACCTCACTAACGGCGTCACCAAACATCGTGGCGGAACACGGCAAAGCCACTTGGCGCCACGGCTTTATTCGGCGGGTGGTCACTAGCCACGGCAAAAACGCCTACCACGAGTTGGTAAACCGGGTTAATCGCCTCTTACGATACGCTACCCGGCAGCGGGAGGGATTAGTATTCTTTCTCCGTCCCCCCACGGATAAAACGTATATGCATATGTAGATCGATTCTCAAATTTTGGCTTTCGTATTTTACATGGCAGGTGCTTTCTATTTGTCAGATTCGTCCCAGTTAACTGGAACTTTTGTTTGCGTAATTCTTCCGCCAATATGTAACCTGTATAATGACGGTCCATAAACATGTGGTGCCCCTGAGCACTAGGAATTTTACCCAGTATCACTTTGTATAGATGCAGCGGTATTCTGGTCAATATCGGTAGATTGGGTCTTATAAAAGTCTCTGTTGTTAGAGATCCACAATATGGCAGAATACCACAAATGAAGCCGGTATTTGAATGAGCGAGCATATAAACATTTTTTAGTTTTCATTGGACTGTACGTAATGAATGATATTCGGCCTTTGAATTTGACAGTCGAATCATCCACACAAATCTGCTCACCCGTTAAAAAATAATTCAAAAACCTTTCATTTATATACTCGATGAAACATGATAGTAACTGCAAACAGGTTCTAGGGTTTCCGTCTTCTGAGGGTATTTTCTTGAGGTGAAGTCTCCAAAACATTTGACAAAACCGGTTTTTTGTAAACGTGTCTGAAGAAAAAGGGAATATAAAAAGTATCATACCGGTATTCTTGAATATTAGCCACCTGCATTGTCCCCATATTTAATTACTACAATAGACGCCAGAATTCGGTAAATGTTACATTGTACCATGATCGCCATATAGAACGGGATGATAAGGTCTTCCCTTCTATTTTCCTTGCAGCGTCATTGTTAGTATCCCGCACTATGTCAATAACTAATTCCACGGTGAAAAATAATTTAAAAAATCTAAATCTATCTTTTATATGTGTGGAAATACATGCGGTTCTACTTGCCTTTCACTGGATATAAACGGTATTGTTCTGGGGATTTCTTCGGATTCTGTGGGCACTGTCCATTCTGAAGGTTCAGTCTCTTCTGTACAGTCACTTTGACTTCCAGATTCACTATCGATTTACAAGTAATAGTAGTGTCAGTTGTGATTATATTGCGTACCATTAACCTCGACACATTAACTTTTACCTCGTAAAATTAACATTCATCTCGACTGTTCAAAAGAACAAGTCAAGCTGTAAAAAAAAGCTAATGATTAACGTCATCAAGATCAAAATTTTCATGGGAAATTTAAAAGGAGAGGACGTCTCGATCCTGCGTATTCCGATGATTCTAACAAATATGCCGTACGAATTTAAGCGTTTTCAATATCAGGCATTGAAAATTTGAAAATTTAACTTAGAATTTCTCTGTTTCACATGTGGGCAAAAACGTCGCGTGTCTGGAAATCGAAAAACCATCATATCTTTTAAATGTACAACTATACTGCATTTAATGTATATAAAAATGTGTTAAGTTTCAACTATATTATTCAAAGGTATATGTATAGGATACGAATTTCACCGGATCTTCTAGTTGTTAATAAATACGCACATGTTATAATTGAATGTATATAAATTTTATTAACGATAAATAAGTTTTAGGTCAACAAAACCTCATTTACACAAATCACCGAAGAAATAATGGAAATATTTAATATGTGGAAAATAGATGTTACCTAAATGTTAAGCATCTATATTATTTAATTCTAATATAATATTTAATAATAATTTAATTAATATAATATTATTTAATTCTAATATAATATTTAATAACAATTTATTATTTTAGAATTAAGGTTAAAAATGGTACTGGTTCGGAATAAAGGGCTTCATTATAAATATTATTTTAGTTTACAAAAAAATTATAATCCTATATTTTAATATACTGGACACTCAATGTAATACGTTTTATTCTTGACGTATTTGTGAACATAGTTATAATCATTAATGGAATATCAAGTTCCCAGTAATGATCGGAAATACTCCGCGAGTGATTACAAGCACGGAGATGACATGTGACGTGTCCCTGTATTGATAAGTTCTGTCTGAATATTTGATATTAATTATGATATTATTATGTAAATTTATTTTAAAAAGTCACAAAACCGTTTATAAATCGTGCCGCGACTTGAAACGAAATCCGAGTATTATCTAGTCACCTTCATTTAGGAACCTAACTAAACGAAATGAGTATTTCTCATTACTTTAGTACACTTTATACAAAATTGATTGTTAGACAAATTTTTCTTTTCAATTGATATTTTTTGAAAAGAATTTTGTTCTTCATTTTAAACTTCAATTGTAAATAATCTTCTTAAATAATAGTTTAATTCTCTTTGAATTAGATAAGAGCAATAGTGGACCTTGTTACACTACAAATTGATATTTATTGAAAGTCTTTTAATAATTCTTGCAAAGTAATAACATTATTTTTAAGATACTTTCATTTCTCTAAAAGAGTTCAAATTGTTACATGACTAATTCTGAGGGCATTTGTATATGTGTATTTTTATTTTAACAATTTTATTCTTAAATGATTAAATATTGCAATCAATAATACAACATTTTATCATAAGAAAAAACTATGTAAATATTTAAAATATTTAAAAAAAATGAAAGAAATGATTTCTATTTTCTACAAGAAGAAATACGGGTACAAATACAACTTTACACACACTTATGCATAAAATAAATCCCACACATTTATGAAATAATAACCTCGCTAATAACATCCACTTAAAGAACTCGGAAAAGTGCATTTTCTACAAAATTCTCCCACAGTTCGCAAGCATATGAAAATATATTCTTGAAACTGTAAAATAAAGCCCAGTATCGTGTGAGTGTTAAAAGGTGAAAATAAGGGGTGAGAACAGTTTGCGAAGGTAGCAATTAGATCTTTTCAGTTCCGTGATTGGTTCGACATAAAATAAGCGCATTAGTTACACACAGAGCACACAAAAATAATATTGCCGTTTTAATTCAAATAATATATATATATTATATTATTTGAATTAAAACATAATTTTAAAACATAAGTTTAAAATTATGAAGACGAACATAAAATTAAATAAAGGTGTTCATATTGCAATCTTCTAAATTTTTAAGGTTAAAACGATCAGAAATAAACATATTATACTTAAGACTCTCGTAGACCGTATGTAGCGCTGGACGATTCGTTGTCGATTGAGCGAATAGAGAACGAATAAGTAAAGTTAAAAATGATTTTGTTTACATCATGAGATCATGAGACAACCGGATTATTTGAGTAAGGCTGCTGATACAGCTCTCCATCGGAGCTCATCTTCACAGCTCTTTTTTTTGAGCTACTTTGATGGCTGTCAACAGGACTTGATGTTACCGTTACACGCTAGAAGATAAGCGATAAATTTTACGGAATCCTTAAACTTCTTTTAACTTGATAAGTAAGCGACAAGTTAGTTTGATTTAAAGGGTCACATAGCAAACTGCCTGAATCTTCTGATGAAAACAGATCTGCACAGGTATCGTGTTGTTTCATCCTCTTTGGGAACTTACGAGGACTCTCTGTAGAAATCTGTGCGGACTAGCAATAGACAAGCAATAGAGGTTTTCTTTCCCTTGACTAACATCTTGGTGGCAAAGCTCACCCATGGTTTAATGCTGAATGTGCTTATGCTGATAAGTGAAAACTTTCTGCATACCTTTTACTGGCCAAACAGCGAAAGTTATTTGCTTATTATTCAGTTCTCTTGTTGCTAATTTACAGACACTATCAACTTTACTCCCGAACATGTTCCTTATATTTCTATGCTAGAAATCCGCAATAAAAACAAAAAGATATGGAGAACTTTAGTTCTGATGGTATAATATTAGTTGTACTTACTTAAGTCTGTATAGACTCTCTTTGAAGATTCGAATAGTGCGGAAGTCCTTAAAGCTACAATACAATCCAAGCCCAAAAAGGCAACCATGCCGACCCTGCATATTATAGACAGATTTCAAACACTCACTTAACAAGATTATGGTACATATATTGAATTCGCATCTTCTTGCATAACTAGAAGGTAAAATAGATCAACTGATTTTCTTATAATATATGCAGCACACGCTTTAGACGAGGCCATCGAGTATGCAATGTTTCTGTATACTTGTTACTGTACAATTGTATACTAATTAAATTAACATTAAAAAAAAAAAATTTGTATCCCAAGTGGTGTTAAATATTTGGAAATGTTGATGAATATGATGCTTGGGTGCTTCGGTGCTTAAAGTAAGATGTTTCCGACGTACCATTCTGATATTTCCTATTCCTCCTATGTTCCTATCCTTTCCTGTACGTAGGGTACAAGAACGCTACTACACTATACTATTCTATATAGAATAATGTAGCAGCGTACTTGTAGAGATATCTGTGAAGAGATAAATAATTTGATTGTAAGCGCAATATCGCAAAACGACGGTCCTCTTTTATCGTATTTATGCTTGCTATGCTCTTTTATCGTATTATGTTTACAAAATTTATACAATTATGTCAAATAAAAAAAAATTCTTGATAATTTTTTTATAACAGACCCTCTAAAGTCAATATTTAGCCACTTGATTCATTTAAGAATAAATTTGATATAAGTACAGTTTTTTAAAACTTTAAATCATTAAATGAAGTGTGTAAAAAAGTTAACTCAAGGTTACGATCCCTGTACCGAAGTAATGAATAGGAGTCCACCCACACACTACAATACTTTAGGTAAATTCTCTCATATCACCCATTGACTATGCGAATGTCTGTAAATGTGACACTAATTTTATATCTCTTAATAAATTGGATCGTCTTTTTAATAACTGTATACGCTTTAATTTTCGTCTTCTTAATTACATATCCATACCATCTCTTTCTATCGCTCTAGGAAAGCCATTTAAAGGCTCTCCATTATCTATTGTGGAAACTTAAGTGGAAACAAAAAAGAGGAAAATTAATAAAAATCGTTAAGAGTCATACTAATTAGTTAACTTAGACTAGTTTCAAAGTTGTTTTGTAAAATTTAATTTAGAACAATATTAAAATCCTTGATACATTTAATGTAAGAGATCGTTTGTTTATTTTATTCTTACAGCGTTAACTTGAAGTCGATGACAAAGTATAACAAATACATTGAGTATTCAAAGAAAATATATAATAATGGACCTTTTTCTACAATTATATAAATTGTTTTATAAATCAAAATGTTCTCATCCAGAAACCCCAACACCATCAAGCACAGAATCCACGGTTTTTATTAAATATATCAAACAATTTGCATGCATTATTTCTAACTCGCGGCGTGAGAGAGCATTGAAATAGAAATATTATGTAAATACTGTCCTTTCGGAGCTTAGATGATACAAGGGACCTTCCAGAAAAATCATGTCCAAATTTATTTTTCAAATAAACAGTGGCATAGTTATATAGTGAATCTAGTTATACTTATATGAATTAATTTAACTTTAGTTAGTTATATTTCCACAACTTTGTTTTTATTTGAGAAGTACCTACTTACTAATGATGAAGCGTAATTTTAAATTTTATTATTATTAAGCTTGATATTTAATCATTTAAGGACCTATCCAAGTTACAAACGTTTCGCTTCTATTCTCTTTTTTTATTTTATTTTTAACAACTAAAAAACAAAATTCAAAATGTTTTGCTATATGTTAAATTAATTAACGTTAAAACATAATAGCAGAATACAATTTACAAAATGAAATTAAAAAAAAATATTTAATTCTAAAACAAATAAGTAAAACAATTCACATAATAGTCTCTCTGGATTAATTCATTGTCACGGTCGAGTGACAAAGCGATCCCTTAACTGTTGGATTTTTTGTATGTAGCTTTAATAATGGCGGTGTCCGCTTTACTTAGTACGGTAGTACTACCGAGTGTTCTAACATAACCGTCCCGGCCATTACTGTTTTACCTGGTTTAGGATTCCATAAAGGAATTTTAAGATTGAGGAAAGCGTTTGCGTTTGAATCTTAGCTCGAGCTAAGCTAAGGCTTTGATGATCACTAAGTTTTTTAATGTGTGAATTGGAGCTTGTCATTATTTTAATACTTATGTAATAAGATCTGTCTGTATTTTTTTATTACTTTTAAATTCAAACCATTATTTTTTCAACTAAAACAATATTATAATTTTCTTCTTAATTCTTTATAACATTTTCCTGTAAATACTTAAGTTGAATTTTTGGAGTTCTTATTGTTAAAACATTATTTTATCATTTTATAACAAATATGATGTAATGGATTTCAAGAATCGTTTGCTCGCGTTATAAGTACCGATATATTATAGGAGGAGTGAGCCCCGTGAGCTTAAATATTATTCACAAATATTATTCTTTACCTTTAAATCACAAATCTTAACACCTATTTTAAGGCAACGTTTATTTTATTCAGATCATTGCACATTCCACAATGCTGAACTCATATTTTAGTTTTCACAATCATGCAAATACAGTGCACTTTTGAAATCGCTTACGCTTTATGACAAAAATTTTATTTCTTCTAGACATGTGCTTTAAAAAATTAAAACAATAAGCACATTAAATTTAGTTTAAAAGTAAATTTAAAACGAACTTAACACTTTAAATTACATAGATATGTAAATTAACTGGAGCCACGAGGTAATGAGCTAAAGTGTCAAGCGCATCCGACGACTGAATTAATACACTTTCACCTGTGGCCACTAAAACAGCGGTAATTATAATTAACCAATTTCAAGACGACATTGAATTGAAAGGCAATTTCAATTCGTAACGAAAACTCAATAAATTTTACATATTATATTTTCCTTAAAAATTTATTTAGTTCATTTTATATTTAAATAGGCGTATCAAACCCGCGCACTTCGCTTGTGTCACAAGTTGCTAAACTACGAGTACTTTAAAACCAATTCTTTTGTAAAGCTCTGAGGTGTGGACTTCAGCTGTTAAGCTATAAATATACAAGTATTGATTTTTTTATATAATAATAAAACCGTATACTTCAAACGTAATAAAAAAAGGCAAGATAATAGTTTTTTAAAACGATATAATCTGAAGTTTATATGTAACATAATCTCGTCATTATGAGCTTAAGCTGATGGAACTTCAACACTGACACATTAAAAACATGTTTATTTGTTAATGACACTCCACATTGATCTCTCAAAAGCCCAAAAGCTCGAAAGCCTAAGCACAATGGCGCTGATGTCTAGAGACGATATCATCAATCTTAAAATATTGCTCCTCCGAACATGTCGCAGGCAGTATACTATGGATTATTTTTATGGCATTTAATAATAATACTATAACACAACTTTATTATTGAAAAATAAATGAATTTCATTTAAATTATATTTAATTTCGATATCAATTAAGGCATTTTAATTGGAGCGTGATGTTATTCCGAATTTAATAATTAAATATTCTCCGAATACCATCCTATGATACACGTTTTAATGTACAATAGTTCACACTTCACACACACTCAGACAGTGTGTGACCAGTATCAAAACACGAAGAAGAAAAATGCTATAATAATATATTTACTGTTATTGTTTTTTCTAAATACCGTCAATTCCTAAAAATGCTATTAAGGATCTGATCCGGCAACACAAAAGACAGCCCCAACACTAATACATGAATTTCCCTCGAGCCTTCGTTTCGCTAAATTAAAAACTCTGTGACGACCTCAGCTTTAATAATGTTGCTTTTAAAATCCAGTGGATTTATCCATTTACATTTCCAATAAAGATTTTTATAACAAAATAAAGCTTAATTTTCAAGTCTTTATTATTCTCAATCCTACAGAACTTCTGTGAAAAAAATAAGAGGTATTTTTTATGAAAATTTATATGATATAGGTATTCCTCCAAATTTATTAATATTATTGTCAAATAATAGAATAAGATTTGTAATAACATTAATCATCACCTATTATCCAAAAGCTTAAGATTGGACTAATTTGTGTCTTTAACTTTGACAACAAATTTGGAGCAATTAAGTCAAAGAACACTTTTTAAAATTAAATAATATTAACATTTATACATCAAATTTTATGCCCATAAATCCAAATACATTTCTAAATCAACCCTAAATACTTCAGTCCCAAACCTAATTACATACATATTTTAATATAACATTTCCTTCAAAAACATTCTTATAATAACTAACATGCCTCCAATATGAATCGCCCAAGGCAAACCCTTACTAAGTTATCAAAAATCGCTTTTAGACAGGCTATACATCATTTGTATTGTCGAATCGTAGAGATAAATAAAAGCGAAGAGAGGCGTCATCCCACTCTCCGCACTCTCCGGTTCTGTAAATAAATCATGGTCACGTGTCTCGGCATACGAAGTAGAATTCGCGGCGAAAACGCTTGGAAAACACTCGCGCAGAGCCGACTTGAATGCAGATAAAACGGTGAAAATATACGGATTTCAATAGTTAATAAAGTCGCTGCGGTTTCTTATTTATTAAAATTTTTATATACGTATTAAAATAAACGATATCTTTTAAAACATGTAAAATATCATTCTCAAATTGTTTTTCTAATCTTCTAGTATAGTTTTTACGACTATTGTTACCTATTGTCAACTTTAGCTATTATAAAAAATAGTGTGCAGATCACTAATAAAATAATTTTATTTATTTCTTATTAGCTATGAAATCCCAAACTATGTGAACAATAATTGATAGTGTGTCTCTTAACGTTTAAACTCAAGCTGTAGTAGTGATACTATTACGTATCCTGTTCTATCTCCCTTGTATTTTCACTTCAGTATTGGCAGGGGCGCGTGAAGGTCTGAATATTTGAATGAGGTGTTTGTAATACGAAAAATCAACTTTTGATAGTGGGACGTGATAGAAATCGAATTACTTATAAGAAAACAAACAATTTACTTTGAATTTGAAATCATATCTTCGAAATACTTTTATTTATTTAATTTAATATTTTTTTAAATTTAGTCTTAACGTCAGTATAAAAGACATAACAAAGGAGGCAGTATATTATTCAATAAAAAGGGAATTTCATAAATAATAAAATATAACATGTTCTAATATTGTAAGTAGTAATTGAAAAAGGTTTAACTTATGAAACTAAATATGAACTCCAATAAGATTTTTCCTGACGAAAAATAATATATCGTCAAGAGAGATGATCCATCTTCATTAATATAAAAAGGTTTTTAATATTTCCTTTTAAAATATGAACCTTTAATGTAATATACTTTTTATATATTCTTAGCTTCAATATTATTTTGTTGTAGAATGTTTTTTGCTACTAGCTTGATTTGGTGTCTTCATTCTATCCTCTGTTATACTTTTATTTATAGTTAGTTAACTGATTATTAAACATTTTATAATCATTTAGTATTTTTAAAAATATTCATAGTTATTTACTTATTTTATTTTTATTAAAATGAATACCCTTAACTTTATATAATACATAAAGGTTTTTATAAAGGTAGCATTGTAATGTATCGAATCCACATTCTCATGATGGGTATGTTTGTGTAAACTCCAGGTCTGTTCGGCGCAGCACACCCAACACCATATGATACCAAACCCACCAGTTTACCGTTGATTACTGCCGGACCACCAGAATCACCCTGAAGTAAAATATGATCTGTATAAACAATATACTGCTAATATTTGTGAAACTTAATAATCTATTTAATATTTCATTACATTGACGGGTACATTTTTCAACAGCTATCTCGTGATATGCTAGAAAGAAACATAATCAAACACTTGATGGCTCACGACAAAATAACTGCCTAGGCCTACTAAAATTACGCATGTACAATATAACTATAAATAACTATATACCTGGCACGAGTCTTTGGTGCCATTTGGATATCCAGCACAGAACATTCTTGGAGTTATTTTCTGGTACCCAGTATCATTCAGGTTCCTACAGTCCTCTGAAGACATTATAGGTACACGCACGCGATGTAACACATCTTGCATTTTACTTGTCTGTAATAAAATCAAGCTGTTATATTTAGTATATAAGACAAAATGTAAAATTAAATAGTGTGTAAAAATGATGGGAATACAATTATTTATCTTAAAATGTTTGTCGAATATTTAATTATAATTTATTGGAACTTTATATTTTTCTCTTTTTCAACATTTCAGAAATATATATGCACATGATTTAACCTACTTTATACCCTAAATGTCCCCATCCACTAACGGCAATCAGACTTCCCGGTTTAATATCGTAAACATCTCCAATTGCTATCGGTCGAGCCAAAGAATTGATTGGAATTGGTATCTGCAAGAGCAGTAGCTGGTAGTCAAAATCGTGAGAATGAAGACTGGAGTGGTTCCAGTAAGGATGCACAAAGTGTGCACAAATTCTGTAAGGTTTCGCATCACTCCGAAACGTTGAACCGGCGTACACATTTTCATTATTCTTTCTGCAATTATATTTTGTTTTAATATAAAGTCATAAAAGTACTTAATAGTGTAATTAAGTTTTTTAAATATCAACAAAAACGCCTTCAATATAAATCATCATCTTAAATAAAATGCTAAAGCTACACTTATTTCTCACTTAAAAATCTATACCTAGTTATTATATTTTTATTAATATTTATTAATTTTTATTAATATAATTTCCTATTTTAAATATATGTCGGATTGCCGAAGCTATTTGGATCTTTTGATGCACTCATATTGTTTTCAAACCAGTAACAACTTCAAATTCCTCTTTTTAATAACTTTATTTATAATGAAATAAATTAATTTTGTACAATGAGCCTCGTGGATTTGCGAGTGTACGCACAACGCCACGATAACATGAACGCTGAACTACCGGCCTATCGGCTCAATACTCTATATCTCATTACTATGAAGTAGGCGCCACTCGCAAACCCACTCGACAAACTAACTGATGTTAGCGTCGGCTCCTTGCAAGAATAAATTGACTTTCCATTTACAATTAAACTTCAAAATAACAATCATTCCTTTTTTTTTGAGAATAAACAAATTAAAATTTCTAAGATAATAATTAACAAACTATTTATTCATTTCAACGATAATCAAGACATTAATTTTGTTCATAAATAGTAAACCCAAGTTATGTGAACAAAAAATTGTAAATTTGCCGTCAAATAAATATTATTTTAACGAGATATCCTAATAAATTAACTTACATTTTAAACTTTATTTTATATTTTACTCAAAATTTCGTTCTAAGAATCGCAGATATTGAGATTAAAAATTAAATAGTGTGGGAATACTCGAAAGATGCAAGGATGTATGCTTCGCTATGGAAATTTTACGAATTTTGATGGAGATGTTAGTTCACATTAACAATAAAAGTTTTCTATGACCCCAAGATATTGTTAGTTTACTTTGTTTTCACTTTTTGTCCGGAAAATACGAAACTACTGTAGATGAATAAAAAATATAGTGACTTACCGACATACACATATCTCTGTCTTGCAATGAAAATGATTGCTCGAAAGTATTTGAAATGTCGTGTAAAAATTTAAAAAAAGTAAATAAATAATACCCCATTAAAATAATGATATATGCTTTAAAATTTTATTCATTTACAGAAATGTAATTAAAAACACTTCAACATTCAAAATGTCAATATTAATTTAAAATATTGATATTTAATTAAATCAACTTTATTAAGATTTAATTTAATGATCTACCTTATCGAATTAACTTATTCGCTAATCAATAGAAGTGATAATTAATATAATGCATTTCTAAAATAAGTAATATGCAGTGTCAGTAACTTACTTACAATGTGCTGCTGTGAGGACCCAGCTGGGAGCCAGGAGAGCTCCGCCGCAGTATTTACCGTAAAGAACCTGATATGGAGCATCTTGTATAGTTATTTTTTGACCTCCTACTATTCTAAAACCAATCTGAAATTATATAAATTTTGTTATGTGTGCTATAAGTCATAGTAACAGACTGTGTTATTTGCGGTTTTCTCTGCATCAAGTCGCTATATCAAGGCTGTTCCTCACCAAATTTCTTTTTTACCACAGATTGAAATAACAATCTGTTTCTTGGTTTAATATGAGTAGCAATAAATAGTTTGTTGCTTAAGTTTTTTTTTTATTATTTTAAAAGTTGGGCCAGCGAGCATGCGGGTCACCTGATGAACAGTGAGCAGTACCGTCCACGGTCTCATGTATTATCACGTACGCACAAGAGCGTTGTCCGCATTTGAAGAAGGAGAAGTGAAGGTACCCACGTTGTAACGGTCTGGAAAACTCGCCCAAAGAAATACATTTCACGTCTTGGTTGTTCGTCTAAAAATGTTCCTCAGGAACAGTCGTGAAACTGTTTAAAAACGACGCCTTGAGATGGCTGGGATCAGAATCGAAATCTGTGATGGTAATCCGAAAGCCTTTATTTTTTATATTGTCTATGTGAATGTCTTTATTTTTTTATATTGCCAATTACTAAATTATAGAAAACAGTCTTATTCAAAGAGACACAAAAACGTGTATGGGCAAGTCTCGCAGTAAGATGTTAAACTTCAGAAAAATTAGCCTACTATAGAACCAGATGAATATAGAGTAAAAGAAGTATAAAGATAATTTTTAGATTTACGACTTTTATAAATAAATCATGCACATAATAATTTTATTATTTAAAGTCCAATATTACATTGCATCTATAATAGATAATATATATTATATTACATACTATTCAGTTTCCATGTTGTTACTTTAAACAAATGCGTGTCAAATAAAGAAAAACTATACGCAAACATCTGCACCCAGACTACAACGCTAGATGGTATTAAAATTAAACTTATCTTTGTGTGAAAAGTTAAAACTATAAAGACTTACGTCAACTATCTGTCACGTAAATGAAAAAAGAAATCTTATATTTAGAACACGATGTTAATATTTGTCTGAACTCATACAGATCATTTGTGATTTTCCTTATCGAATATCCGAAGAAAAATTATATTTTATTTTAATAATAGTACTCTAAGCAATATGTTTGTTTATTCATCGTTCATAATTAACGTTACACCGAGTATCAAATAACAGCTATGCTAAAAAAGTCTCACTTCAAAAGTAATTACATTTCTTTTATAAGTAAAAAATATTTTCAACTATCTTACTTCCTCACTCATAGAATCGTCCAAGTTTCCAGCGAGCACCTCGTGGTAGTACTTATACTGTCTTGGAGGAACAATCTTCAAGATGTACGTTCTAAAGTAGTTAATGATGCACTCTCGCGTTAGGAGACCTTCAGGTACGGTATCTAAAATTATAAGAAAAAATAAAGAAAGTCAGATCTTATAATTCTACTCTAGTCTAATACTCATAATTCATATTCTCTAATAGATGAACTCGTATTATTTATAAATAAGAAAACAAGGCGGTGTTTACATATACCTAATCCGTTGGTTAGAGAACATCAATTTATCGTATTTTATTTATAATCGTGGTGATTTTGTCATTTATTAAAATTATACAGTTTGTGTTTAAACGTGTTGTTCTTACTTGAACGTACCATTAAGCTCTACAGCCATCGCCACACACAACAATGCACTGAACACGAGTAGTGGAGACATTGTTCTATTACATTTACTCTAAAACTGACTTCTACGTCGATATTAATGTTAAAATGAAGCTGAACTAATTATAAATTCACGGTTGTCGTTCACAGCCCTAATTACAATGACTGCTAGAAGTATTAATACGTGGGAATATATCTATTGTTTACTTTTAAGAGTTATTCTTATATTTATTTTGAATTTGTGAGACTTTGAATATGAGTATAAATGAATGTCAGTACGCTATTTATAATAGTTATATTAATAGTCAACAATATTTTCCATCAGTGGGTAAAACCGCAAGATACAGTTAGTAATTAATACAATGAAATAATTTTATTGAATTACGCCTATTGTTATCAACGTCATAAAATCCATTGAATATTGCTACATTCTAAATACCGTGAACTTTAATCACATGAGCAAAATTATCGATAGAAAAAAATTAAGACCTTTATATCAAGTAACGAATTAGTCTCTTAAAGTATATTAATATTAATTAGTGCAAAATAAAATAGGAATATGAAGGCATTAATAAACATTCAAGTAAACAAATCTTAAGTTAAGTAATATAAAAGTTTTTTTTTTTCTTTTTGGCTTTTCGGATGTTTCTCGGCTGGTAGACACTTATTTACATTTTTGTATGTTTAACCAATGTAAAACTTTTTTTTGACAATTCAAACTTCAGCATAGAGTTATTTATATATCGGTTATTTTAATCAATCTAATAAAAGACTTAGCTAAATTTGTCAGATATGCAGTATTTCAAAAATAACTTGGTGTAATATCTTACAAGCTAAGCAATATCAAACCGTATTTCAAAGATAAAACCGGACTAAAGCAAAACTAATAAAATTCCATAAGCACTTAGTATATTAGAAAATGATCCGAGTCCCATGTCCGAATCATAAACCCGAGCACCATAACTAACCTACGGGTGTCCCCAATGTTCTACAAACGCGAGATCAATTCCCTTTTTATATAAAAACATGTTTACACTATTACTTAGAGACATTCAATTGTAGTCTAAGATGACATTGTTTTTATTATATGCTCAAATAAACTCGTAGATCTTATTGTGTGATGTTGACTAAATAATAAATAGCGCGAGAGCAATAGCAATAGCAATAGCAATAGCAATAGCAATAGCAATAGCAATAGAAATAGCAATTTGTTTGTAATATTACGATTCCCAAAAAAAAACTAAATTACGTCCTTGAGCCCTGTCACAAAACAGAAAATATAAACTGTAAGGTTCAGGGTGGAGTTGTCTATAATATAATATATGTTCTTAAACATTCAAAAACGTGTCTATAGATTCACAATGATAATTCATGCATTAAAAATCATAAAATATTACTACATGGCAATAATTGATGAAGTAGAAGTTTTCTAAGATTTTCAGGAGAAAACATTTAAATAAAGTATTTCACGGGTTTAACTCGCCTCGATTATTACTTTTTAAGAAATCAGACACCTACACACGTCTCGTCTCACACGCTTGCTGCAAAGCATTTGAAATGTCGGTTATAATAAAAAATGTAATAACAAAAGCAATTTAAATCAATAAAATAGTTTATTTAATAAAATATAAAGTCGTTTCAAAAAAGTGTAAACGCGACACCCCTCGTGCTATTCGTTATACCGATAAGGAGTAGTTTGTTCCAGCCCCTCGTAAAACGAAAAGGTTTTTCAATAGAAGGGCAAAAACTATGATATGCTAATAATAAAACATCGCAGTGAATTTGAAGTTTCAAATAATAATTATATATTTTAAACCGTTATTTAGTATTAAATTATCTTTTAAAAAATTAATAAAATTACCCCTACAATCATTATTAAAAAGTATATATCAAAACAAATTAAAAACAAAAAAAAAAGTTTTCAAACAATGCCTCTGCGACATATCTGATCTCAACAGTCGAGAACACGTTACTTTATAATTACTTGTCGATACAAAATATAATTATAACACGAAATGTCAAGTCCGTAAAGAATAGGATTATTTTTAGCAAAAAGATGGCTAAGATATTTAAAATGTGCTAAATGATTTATTTTTTTATTAAATTGAACCTTAAAACACATTAAAGCATTTATAGCAAACAGGGCGCTTATGAACTTTGTAAATTTCGAAGACTTTGTTAGGTACGTTTAAGGTTTTCTAACAAAGAAAAAATAATACCTGACATTCTTTGAAGTATTTTGAGAGCCCTTCCCTGAAGTGGCGTGACGTGTCTCACTCGACTGACTTTGAAGTTTGTTCTTCATCTAAAAAAAATAAGTTATTATTACATATTTTAATGAGGCTTCGTTTAATTTATGATGATACTAGCTGTTGCCAGCCGCTCCACCGATGCCTCTATTATCGTATATTTTATTATACATTTTCAAACCAATACACACTTACAAACGTTATTTATTTTGACGTAATGTAATTTATTGAAAGTAGATGTCCTAAATTACTGTTATTTAAAAAAGTTTAATTCAATTCGATTCTATAAAATATGGCTAACATCCGTGCTACAGTAAACGATATACTTCGCTATCGCTTAAAAGATCGTTATAAAGTATTGTATTAAGTATCATATTTCATCTTGTTCTTATTATATAAATATTCATTAAAATAACAAGATAAAATATGATACGTAATACAATGGACTAAACACAATTATATTTATTTAGTATATTTACAAAGAAATTTACTACAACAAACTGAACACAATCATTAACAAAAATTCAACATTAAAGGAACGAAGAAAGGTAAAAGGAACAATACTATATAAGAGGATTATGTTTAGGACAACTAAAGAGAAGGTGGGATACAGTGTCTTCTTCATACATACCTTGATATACTTTAGCAAATGAGCTAAGGAATCAGAACTAATAGCAGATTTGACACAGGAATCCCCTGTCATTTCCCGTGACAACAGAGTAACTGGTAGTTTAGCCTAAAGACACGCACCGAGTATCTGTCCATTTAATTGAATAGTACATATCAGAGAGTAATTCAACCAATTTTGTTGAGAAGTCCGGGAAAATTTGGTACTGGTTTTAAGACAACTTTTCACTGGAGCAAGATCAATGATAATTGAAGGTTTATGTATATCAGAGACTCATAAGGAACCAGAAATAAGAGATTTTACAGATAGATTAATACTGAGTTGAGAAATAAAAACACTTTTAAGGAAACATTCTAAAAAGAGAGTTTTGGAGTTGTTCTGATAAAAGTTCATATAGACGATGAAGGCTATAAAACAGGTAAAGAATAAGAGGGTGGGATGAGAGCTGAAATATTTTATAAATAAAGCGATTTCAATGGAACTGGCGACTAATATTTTAACTGGAATCGACACGCTCCACTTGCTAAGCTTTCTTCGGCGACGATTTCAGAGTAATAAAAGTTTTCACTAGTGGTTAATTGGATTTAAAAATTCTTACTGTAACCTATATGACTACGAAGTAAAGCATAATAAAATAATTTTTGAGTCTGGGCGGGCTCTCAATCCTATAATTGAGAGCCCGACCAGACTCCAGGAAATTCCGGAAATAAGTTGATCCCCTTTTGACATTTTTTATTAAAATATACTACATAGTATATTCCTTAGTGTTTGTGATTGAGTATCATGCCTAAGAATTTAACATAGGTTAATAGTCTGATTTTCACTGGAAAAGAAAAGTTTTATCTTCACAGGTAAAAGAAAGAATTACACGTTTTCAGTGAACACCACTGTCTGATACTAAGCAAAACCAACATTCATGTATGATCAGAAAGCCACTAAACTAGATATTACAAACCTTTTTTAATCCGGAAAGTAAAATTCTCTAAAGAGGTGACCCTGTGGTAGTCGACTATATTATTAGCATATAGAGGAAGAATAGTAAACTAATGTTTAATTACCATCGATCAACAAGAGACCAAATTACGTATGTCAAGCTACTTTACTGCCTAAGAATTGAAAGAGAAATATGCAGAAGATATATCTAAAAATATCTTTAACAAAAGCCAATTGAATATCAATATACTTATACTATCGGCTGTGCCCTGCTCTTTCCCTGCCCTGGAAAAATCAAGGATACCCCTGCCTTCCTCTATCCACTCCATACGATTCTATAAAAGGTGTTCAATAACTTTGCATGATGAATAAGCGAGTGCAATTTCAAGGCCGGCAACACTTTTACGAGTCTTCGGATGTTGCAAGAGTTAGTGGGCGGCGGTGATCATATTCCATTTGTGACCAGCCCACTCGTTTGCCCTTCTCTTCTATAGAAACCTTTACCAGCTTTTAAAATAGGTGCAATAATTTGGGATTTTTTAATAATATTAAATACATTGTTCTCTACCACGTTCATACATTGTATAGTTAAATTGTCAGCCTCTCAATATCCTATAGGATACATCTTGGAGTGCATCTTTGTGTGCACAGGAATTACATGATGTAACATCCCCATCCACCTTCCGCCAACAAACGTTCTAACGCAAGTCGAGTACGTTACGCTGTGGACTTTTCACCTGTCCGAACCAAGCACTTTGCTTCGTCTCTTCGTGTGCGCGTTCGTTAACGATGCTGTCGAATACGTCCAGTGGCATGAGAAGCGGTATGGACTGGTGCTCCCGTTGATCGCCGATGGTAGCGGCCTCGGCTTCAGGCGCCTTTGAGGGGTCCGGACCCGAGTAGTCGAGCCAGACAGACGGTGAGAGGCCGTGAGGCCGAGTGGCAATAAAAGCTTCAAAACGTAAAAGAAAAGACGAGAATGGTTTCGTGTCATAACCACAACAACTTGGAATCGTTGTTTTTAGAGGAGTATCCTAAATAATAAATTAACTATTATAATAACTACTTATAACATTGGAAAGTAAATATATATAAACTTTTTATTTATATTAATATTTAAAACACAAACTAGTGTTTATAAATGCTGGTAATATTATATAATATGCCATGCAACTCGTTTGCTTGTCGGGTATGCATGCATTAAAACAAACCTGTATAAATATTTCTCCGGTACTTTAAAACTAAACGATAAGAAGCGTCTGCTTATAACAGTTTTAATTCTAATCCGACATCAAAACTTTTATTTTAAAAATTTTTCTTGATGTGGTTTTAAAATGTTTTGAAAATTTTAAATATCAAATATACTAAAAACAATTTAAACAGTTGCCAATGTTACTGAAACAAAGAAACCTATTATATACTTAATAAAATTATTTACTAATTACCACTTTAATTACTAAAAGGCGCTTCAAATTGTTAAAAACAAAATATTAGAGTTTTATAAAAGAAAAAATCAGAAATCAAGTCAACATTGTACTTTGTTGTTATTTACTGTGATTAAGTGACATCTGGACCGTACTGACTGCTTCTTAGTATATAAGAGTGCTTAAAATGGGAGGTGGCGTTCTTGTCGCTGTTATGTAAATAATTGTATTGTTATATCAATAATTGTATTATTCTGATTACAATTATTATTTTTTATATTAAAGATATTATTAAAATTGAAATTTGAAAAACCATGTACATAAAAAGTTTAATAATAACTATATAATAATTGTTTTCGATTTCTTTTACTGTTATATTAGAGAACATTAGATTATGAAAAATACAATATTAAATTATCTTTATATTATTAGTATATTTTATCCACAAAATTTGAGATTATCATACACTCAAGGAATGTTTCTTTAAATATTTGTTAGTCATATGATGCTATATATGATATTTGGTGCGACAATTAAATATATAACAATGTAGTAAATAAAAACGTTATAATTAAAAGAAGTGACACCCCTCTAACCGATTAACCTGAAGAGTTTCACCGTCACATTGTAAACTGAATGAGTAATAAACAAGTACTCCATTCGCCCTCCAGCGCTGGTTCACTCAGGGGTTGTTCGCAATTATTGTATAAGGGTTAGGCTGAGGAGGTTTATAATTAAATCGAAGTGTTTTGTAACACTTTTGCTGGGAGAAATAAATATTTTCAGCCTTTTTTTTGCAATCAAAAATTAAAATAATTAACTTTGTGCACAGAAAAGATGCTCAAAACTTTATCAACTACATGAACTAAAATAAACGTTAAGATGTGTTAGAGTGAAGCTGTAAGATGAAAGCAATTAATGGGAGCTACGAACTGGCTCGACCCTGTTAAAAGTACTTATCTTACGATAATTGTAAGGACTTGAAGCCCAAAAAGACACTCATATTTCGTTTTGATTATGAAACGAAAATACATTTAATCTTTCATAAAGTAATGTTACAAATATATTTAAATCTACGCACCAGGAATGTAATATGTGTCTTTTCAGGTCTAAATAACAATGTATATATAATGATATCTAAAATGGCCGCCCGGTTCTTAATCTGTAATATTAAAATAAATTAACGCACACTAATTCCTTGTGACAAATAATCGGTGTAAGGTTTAATAACATTTAAAACATCAGCCTCTAAAATGGATCACAATTTGCTCAACAACAGTTTTAGGTTTTCCCTAGAGTAGGAGCTGGTCTTCCGTTTTTTAAAAATAACAATGTTGGCATCGAGCTACACTTGGATTATTGATAATCATGTGCTTCCCTACTCAGGATTCTTCTGAAAAGTCAAAGAAGAAATAATTACATAAGCAAAATATTTTTTAAAACCACTCATATAGAAATATTTTTTTTTTTGTAAATTACTCCGCTTTTATTGTATAAATAATGCACATTATTATTATGATACGGATAATATAAATTCCCGTATTGAAAGATCACGTCCACTCGTCAGTTGCTCAATGGACCACCACTTAGTTGAGACCCACTACCTGAAGCAGTGGAAACATTTCTGAAATATATGTATGATATACAAGTATCCCTTAGGTATATACGCTACACTAAGAAACATAAAATAATAATTAATATTGTTACTAAATGTGTTCATCTTTCGTATTGTCTGTATGTGACGCACATGCGAGTCTGATTTCGAACCAATCATACAAGTGTAAAGGCCTAATTACTACCTTCGCAAACTTCTCTCAATATTTGCTTACTCATTCTGATACGATACTGACCTTTATTGCGTTCACTGAGAAGCTATTTTGCTATGCGTTTAAAATCTACGAGCTTTAATTTTGTACGAAATGCAGTGTTCATAGTTCTTTAAGTGGATGTTATTAGCGAGATTATTATTTTATGGTAAATCATTGCGCAGAATAATTAGGTAGGAATTTAAATTATAAATTCATTTCAATTTCTTTAAAAATTTCATAATGAAAATCCATCTTATACCTATTTTTGAACTTTTTGGCTTTCTAATTCATGAGTAAATCGAATTAAAATATTTTATTATTAAAGCAGCAATAAAATCACCGAAAAAAAAAGACATATTTCTTTTACTTCTGTTTCCGATATTAAAGTTAAGTGTGTTTACATGTCAATACATAAGTGGCTCAAAGAGGTCTAGGGATCGCCGTCTACAACAAATTGTTTATTAAGAATCCGAATTAGACATATAATACGAGGATCATCGCCAGTGTCTGGTTACTGAAACACTATAACATGTGCCTTTAAATGTTTATTGAAATCCTTATACGAACGGAATTCAACCTAAATAAAAACATGTAGTATTACAGTGAATACACTGGCAGACAGCCAATTATATATACGCTATATAAAAACCAGCAAACGTACAATTGTGTTTGAGTGAGGTGTTCATCGTCTACTCGAAGGTTTCGAGATCAAGTTTCTCGTTTTATTAGAATTGTAAAGATTATTTCATTGTCAATTTGCACCTGATAGGACATATTGATCTAATATGACCGGTTAACAAGATTGAAGATTGTTTGTACAGGATTTGATTTTCCAGAGGGAACCCTTTTACATCATTAGGTGGTTTGTTTTTTATATTATTTAGAAGTAAATAAGAGTAGGTAAATTGAATTATTTAGCGTCAATGTGAAAACCTGAAGCTCGTTTACTAGTTTTATTACGCAATTTTCTATGTTACATTAAAGTTATTTACTTACGAAATACAATTTAACTATATATAATTTATGAAGATAATAAGTGACAGACAATTATTTGGGTTGTGTAAGTCATATCTCTCAGAGTGCCATCAAATGTCCCTCATCTAAGCTCTGAAAGGATCCTATTTACATAATATTCGGATTTCAATGATATCTCCGCGACTTTGAAAAAAAGTATGCAAATTAACGGATAATGTATAAAAAAAACGTAAATTCTTTATTTGTTGGTGTTATGTTATATCTATTTCTATGTTATATTTTTGCAAAACAGAAAAAAAAAAACAATTCGTTTTTCCACTCAAAGCATTTATCCACTTGAGTAAAACTATTGAAATAATTGAATAGTCAATTCTATAAAATACAAACAATATATTTTTCAAGGACTATTTATAATATCTTTCCGATTCTTATTATTGGACCTTCTCTTTATAACAGTGCAACTACAAACTGACATTTCTTGTCTCAGAAAACATTAAAATTGAAAGTATTTTAAAACAGCTTAGTTTTAGTGTCAGTGACATGATTTTTTTTATATAAACTTTATATCGATAATAATAACAATATAAAAATATATAAAACGAAATTTCTACGAATTGCATGAATTAACCGTGCGGGTGCGGGGCCCATTGCGTTGCAACAGAGGAGTGCAACCAGTGTCTGGGACTTGCGACACAGATATAAATTGAAGGGGTCTCTTTAAAATGCGCATACATCACCTTCACTGTGTACGCTCCTCTCCCCACCCACCCAAATTTAACACAAATCTACCAATGCCGCCTTTGAAGTACGCTCTAAAAATAACTTGGTGATAGTTCTAGAGAGGCCAAAATCTTTATATATATAGTAAGTTGCTCTTATAACTAATTTTATTTTCAGTACGCTTTTATTATAGAGTATTCCACAGTATCTTTTTTATATTTAATTTACTTACAAATTAATATTTTTTTTTAACTTCCAATGTTAAAATTACCTCTATTTCTTATAAAATTATTGAATTTGTTAATTATAAAATAAAATTATAGATTTCTTAATATATTAATATGTTTTGTAACTCAATATAACAAATAACAAATAGTTCAAAAATATATTCACTAACCTAAATATAAATGTTTGTGTAGAAAACTTTAATTTAAATAAGATATATATAAAAAAAACTAACAAACTCCTATGTTGTTATGTTTTTATGTCTCAATTAAGAAATTTAAATCTAACAAATAACAATATCTAAGACTACTAAGAATATGGGCGACGTGTCTGTGAAGTGTTAACATTCAATCAAGACAAATAACCAAAGGCCACAAATTTAAAATCAAAAGTGAAATGTTTATTTCATACGCAAGCACCAGCTCGTAGATTTCAATCCACATCTTCTGAATGTGAAGTACAAAAACAAACACTCGAGTACTAAATGTAGTCAATGGACTGTCCCGGGCTGGAACATTCAGCGGTCGGTAGCAAGTATTGCTATGAGTATTGCCTAGAAGAGGTTAGTAATGAAATGAAGTACCTATGCCGCTTGTGTTTTAACACAAGGTTTGTTGTATTCAACAATTAGGTTCCTAATCTTTTACCACTGTAACTGTTTATGTATCTTCAAGTAAAAGCAACTCGAATAAAAAATAAATCAAAAAATTCGTTGATAAAATATCAGGTATAATTCTACATTTGATTCGAAGTAAATAATATTTTTTTTTGTACAAAATCATAATAGTCAAGAATGTTTCTTTTCACTATTATATGGGTGAATATGCTCTTATTCATTTACTCAGTCTGTGAGAGCAATTAAACCTCATACATACGTAACTAGTACGTCATTTGTACGTGAAGAAAAGGTCGGCCATCTTTTATATTATACTAGGATAAAGTTTTAAGAGACACATTTTTCATACTTATATATATATCTTTGGGCGTTAACACAAATTTAATTTATAAATAAAATGAATAAATAAATACTTTGTAACATTATACCTATCGTTTACTCCACATTAGTTAGTTTTTAAGTATATAAGGTGTATTAAGGAGTTATATTATAGTTCAATCACATATTGAATTTAATAATAAACGTTAGTAGTGAAAATTTAATATATTTCACGATGACTGTTGGTCGCTGTAGAGTTGAATTACTCGCTGATCTCTAATCACATTCACAAAACGATATTAGTATTGGATCAGAAGTACACGCGTGAGCGTTTTAGTCTTAAAAGATCACGTACCTAATAAATAAAACAATAAATGTAGACACATATTTATGATTACTATTTTATTATTTTTTATATTTTTTTTGCACATTTTAGTTTACTTATAATGACTTATATATTTTAATTTATTAACATTTTATTAGACAATATTAAGTGACGATGAAATGTAAAAAAAAATTAAGAAAGATTTGGGACACTACGGCATATTTATACTTTTGGAAATAGTTTTAAGAACTTTTTAAACCAAAAATATTACCAAATTAACGATATGATTATGATAATATGAAAGAAATAAATAAAGACACTTTCTGTTTGAGGGAAAATATATATATATATATATATATATATATATATATATATATATAAAATAGAGATTTTGACTTGGACAAAATAATATAAAACCTGAATAATAAAGGTGATACACTTATTTATTATTAGTAATTTGATATCAAAAGTTATATTTTATTAATGCTAGATTTTATAATTTGTAATGATCATATAAATATTGTGTCTTGAATGAATTGAAAAAGGTTTCTGGAGAGGTCAATACTCACATCGTCACGATAAAGTATTAAAAATTACGAGCAGTTAGTTTTTGAATAAGAAGACCACAGAAGAGTTTAATAATCATCAAGCGATCCGTAGAATTTGTTAAGGAAGGCTCATCTAAAAAAACAAAAGCCTCACATTAGAAGCGGCTTCTCATTGGACTCTCATGATGAACTCGTTTTAGAAACAATATAAAATGTCTCAGAATATAAGTGTTTCGTCATTTAATCCACACATATTATTGGACCTTAAACAGTTAAAGCACTCAAAACTTATGGAGCTTGCCATTCCCTGAGAAACATCCTCAAAAAATTATACACTTAAGATAAACAAGTATTACTAAATGACCAGAGAACTGACGAGGAATATGTTTATAGTTCATTTATTAGCAGTAGAAGTCGAAGAAGATTACCAACTTAAAACCTCGAGCTCTCACTTTCGATAATCAGTTCACTTTTACTTCAAACGCGGCATTAATAGATTCACTTCAAATTTGTTTAGACAAGGTGAGAGTGTAAGTAATTTTTAAGGGAACTTCTTAAACATAGGTTTGAGAAAATTCTTTAAATAATACCTAGGTCGAAATTCCCAGGCACGGTTGCACTCCTCTGCAACGCGATTGGCCCAGCATAAGAACGGTGGAGCGATTCGTCTCATAAGTTTTTTTTTTCGGAAAAATTATTTCAATTCCAAAAGAAAATAAAAACTTTATTCATATTTAATGATTCGGTATTGGCTACATCTCACTCGGTGTTAAGTATTGATCATTATAATTCTATTAAGACTTATTAATTAAAATGATCTATGATCTTAACATTTCTAACCACACACGTACACCGTGAGTCCTCCCTTAACGGTCTTTATAACTTTTATCGCTTTCTACAAATGTATGGTGTGAACTCTATACAGGTTAAGTTTTATTATCGAGTAACATTCATATTACGGATAATATTAACATAACTCGTTCACAGACAGACTACTTCTGCCTATATTAAATGTAACGGCCTAAAAGTAATAATTATGTAAATTTGGGTTCATATGGGCTTCGAAGGTTTTATAGAATTAAAGGAATAATATACTAATATGTGAAACAAGTAATTTTGAATGCAATGTATGGATTTAAGTCTGTTGTTATTGTTTCATGTGTATTGATATTAAAAACTTCTTTAACTGTACTTCTCAAAGCCAGTGCTTTATAAATCAAGTTAATAGCTACATTGAAGGCTTTACGGGTATTGTTTATGAGAGAGTTTTCTATTTCACATGATTTACTCTGAAATGGGAAAAATAAATTATAAATTAAATGCAAGAACATATGTGTAATACAGATCTCGATTTCAATAATACATAAATTACATTCATATTTATTTATTTCCTATTTACCTATTTACATATACTACAACAATAAAGAGGAATGGTCTGTATGCTTGTATTGTGTAAACTCAAAAACCGATTTCAAAAATTCGATTACCATTACAATACTATATTTTCCCTGAGATTTATAGGCTATATTTATCAATAAATAGTATATATAGTAATTTGTTACGGAGCGGGACCGCGAGTAACACCTAATAATTTATAGAACTTTCTTTCTTAAAGGGAACTAAATACTTTATAAACAAAATAGTTTTAAGCTTACAGTGGTTTAGCGAGTAGAGGTCATGAAGAATAGAAGAAGAGGTTTAGAATAAACATTTATATGGGACCTACAGACCAAAATAATAAAGTTAGTATTAATTCAGTCTACGGATGCGAGGGACACGACATCTTATTAAAATAATAATGTTAATGTTAGTGTTAATGTTATTGCAATAACAGCTTTGACAACTATTTTGAGATACATTGACACACATAGTACATTATATCACATCTGTTAAAACAAACATCTGTAAATATGAGAATAATACATAATTATAATAAAAGATGATTAAGAATTCGGGTTAAAAATCATAATATGTTATAAGTGATACTAAAACACAAGACGAATAACGCTATGATATTATTAGTATATTGTTTTGACAAGTCTTTTATACACGATATAATAAACGGACTTCGTAGGGTCATCATGTTTCGTGACACATTATAGCAAAGTTTCATACGTCTATCTCTAGAAAACGCCTCTGCCCTCTCTTTGTAGCGTTCTTTATAACTTCCATTTCTCAAGAGGCGCGCCTATTTGGCATCTTTGTTTTCAAATGTGGATAGCCGACAACACCATTTGCCAGATATAATCAGATATTTTAAATCAAAAATAATAAAATTTATATTATAATATTTTCCATTTCTCCAATATAAATAAATATTATAACTTCTTAGTTCTTATTTGCTTAACATCACAAGAACTCAATTTCAGACACAATATAGGATACTAAAGCTAATTAGTTTAGTGCCGAAATATGCGCGTTTACTTCATCCCACGATACCACGACTGAAACTAATTAAATCGCTTACTAAAACATAAGAACTTGTTATTATAGTAAACAAACCTTACCATTAAAAAATATTTATTAAATTAGTAGTATTAATAATTCATTAAAAATAGTTTAAAACGATGGGATTTTTGTGACAGTCGTGTGACATGTGACATTGTAGGACATAATATAAGCCGATAAATCTCAATCTTTTTTTAAATTGTTACTGTATTTAAATAAATGGACATCTTTATTATTCTCCTAAACTGGGCTTACCTCTTCTGATTCGAGAACAGCCTGAGATGGATATCAATAATAACGGCTTTGTTGAATTCTTTATGACGGAAGCCGTTCGTTTCATACTGTTGTAATCGTCACAGCATAATGGAGACATGCCTGGTGTACAAAGGATGAACTACGACTAAGAAGAGTTATTAAACTTTAACTTCATCTAGGGAGTGTTTCGAAACACTCACAAAATTCACTTCTATGCGTTATAGAGATTTATAAAACTTCGTATGTTTATAACATACGAGTATTTAAGACTATTTGGATCTGAATAAATGTTCTATGTTTTATTAACAGATTTAATTCACATGTGGTATACAATGAAGCTTGTTATCTTTTTAAGATATACAAGTGAGACAGTAGAGTCCCTTGAAATAAACTGTCAATCATGGAATTAAGTGACTGAAAGAGATAATATATACAATATACAATTAAATTACTTTCGAGTTTTTGCATTTGAAATTATGTACCGTCAGCACATAAAGAAATAAACTATTATAATTTTTTCTTTTTTGTAACTTTTATAGTCAGGTAAATCAATTAAATAACATTTAAAATGTGAGTAATAGTAATATTAAACATAATATTGATTTATCATCACTTTGGACCGATGAAAAATCTATGTTAACAGGTATCACAATACTGCTCGGAATGCTGTTGTATTAATTTTGGAACTATTTCTACAAATTATACAAAACTTCTTTAGTTTTGGAAGCCAAAGGTTTGTCTCGACCATGTGTCAACACCGGAATCATTTCAAATTAACAACATTTTATTAATAACACTTAACAAGAAATAATAATAATTATAATAATAATAAATATTCTTTATAGCACACCAAAAAAAAATCAATATGAATACAGTGGGAAAAAAACTAATAAAATATGCTACTAAAAGGCGACCCTATCGCTAACAAACGATCTCTGACAGGCAACCTGTGTTTAGAAGACAGGACATACTATGATAAAAGTAAAAGGGGTGGGCGATAAAATTGAGATATTTTTTTTGCAATATTATACATACAGCATAAAATATAATATTTTGTATCAATCTAATATATCATATTGAATAATTACATATTAAGTTTTAATTAATTAACATAAATAATTAATGAATGAATAAACTCTTGATGAAAGGGATTATAATACAATTATTTATAACAAAAGTGAAAAAATATGGGAGTGAATAGACAATATATAAACTAAAACAAATTAAAAAATAATAATTATGAAATATATTTATAAATATTACAAGCCATAACAATAAATATTGTTATTCATTTACATTCACTGACTCCACTGGCAATATATATATTTAAATATGACGAAACATTTTTTTTTCAAACTTTTCAATGAAATTTAAGTTTTAAGTTTGAAATTCTTTAAAATGTATAAATACTTGTACAAATACAAAATCATCTTGAAAGTGATCTATCTGTACGAGAATATCGTTCTGAAACTATCGTCATAATTTTAAGTAAAGATCGTTTTAAACTTTGACAATATTTCTTATTCTGGGCTCGTTTAAGAGAGGCTAACCTACATGTTTATTAATTTCTTCTTCTAAAACTAAACAATTACAATTCTTCATTCTTCAATACAATATACTTATAAGTTTGCTTGTAATAGAAAATAAAGTTCTGAGCATTAAAATTATAAATAATAAAGGTATATACTATATATATACATATATTCTTAAAATATCCAGCAAATCCAAGTATTTATCGATACAATCTTTAAATATTATCTAAACACCATCTCCCGATATGAAAGTGAAAGAAGTTATTACAAATGATAACCAAGGTTCATTGTCAGTACACATGTGGCTAACTGCCAATGAGTTTAGTAGATCCGTTGATAAATGAATTGCTTAAGATTATTGCGTCAAGAACATTTATTATAAACGTCAATCATCTTTGGCTGTAAAACTATATTTGAAATAAGTATGTATATTTAAATATCTATTACTACTGAATTTGTTGAAACGGGCAGGTTTCGAAGCCGCGACCTCCGGAAAATCGTTCCGTCGCTTTTCTAATTGAGCTACCGTATTGCTATTCGCTTCGATATGTATTACTACTAAATGCATCAACTCGTGAATATGAATATTCATTTTATATAATTTTGTAAGCTTGTTTGTTTTGGAACTGGTAGGTGGTGCCAGCTCGTGGATAAGTAATATTACTTTAATAGTCATATGAAAAATTAATAAAAACGCGGATTCTTTGTACTGCTAACAATTTATTATTGTAACAAATATAGAAGTTCATTGTATTTAAGTTACGTTAACTTTCATCTAAATATTATTATAATTCTGTGTTTTCGTGTTATTTATATCGTAAATGTAAATACTTTCAAAGGTTTTTTTATAATATTGATTTAATTATTTTCCTTTTTCTTTTTAAATACGAACATATTTATCGTTTAACTCAAAACTTTTCTATGTTTGTTTCTATGGAAAGATTTAATCTCAGTTCTTCAGTGTGTTGGCTCACAGCCAGCTCCGGTCCACTGTTAGTTGGCAAATATTGGACTGGCCACTTCAAAGATATCCTGTCCGGTTATAGTCTACAAGTTAATTTAAATGTGGCAAGCAGCACGTAATAGATATTCTGGACAGTAGTTCTGATAATGATTGATTGCTCGATTGATCCTCTGACAATTTTTACAAGAAGTTAATAAATACTTTATGTAACGCGTAAAATGGCGTTAAATCATTCCAAGTCTATTCGTTTTGCATCTACCTTTTTCAACTAAAAGTCTAATTCCTTTTTCTTAGAATATATTTTTTCTTGTTTTGCTTTTCAGGCATACGTATATGTGGGAGATAGCGAAGGCGGAGTATTTAGGCCGTCATCATTTAGACTTTGTTGGAAGAGGTTCACATTGTCAATGTATCAAAACAATGACATCGACACTATTACACTTCGTTTCCATACTGTACATAATCATAATCTAATCTTATCTAATCTACACAAACGACGTGACCAGGTCGGCGCGTCCAGAAGCAGTGTTCGTCAACATATCCATACTCGCAAAAATGACTGTGCACTTGCCAATACAAATCGCGTGACATCATAGCGTCGAAACTACTACTAAGTACAAACTTTAATTAAATTAATTTTGCCGTTTGCGACATACATATATGTATATCGTAATGTAAAATTATAATAGAAGCTCATTACTACCAGCAGTCCTAGTGATTTGGATGATTTTACATTCGAGTGTCCGAAAGTATATCCGTGCTTAATTGATATTAAAATAGTTTTAAAATACTGTAAAGTTTTCAGGCATATAAAACAGGAGTCGATAGGACGGCGAGAGGTAAATATATTTTTGTGACATAAATCTGAGTTTCGGTAAGTAAGCCCCGCCATTTGAGACGTTAAGTCTTTTCTTTTAGTTTTCATTTATTTCACATAGATAATAATGTCTTATTTTATTTGGCCTAAAATAAAATATTCCGTGTAAAACTATATTTATTTGTGGTTTGGAAAATAGACGAGAGACTAAAAATATACATACACTTAAAAGGTACTCTATTGTCAAAGTAGCAGCGGCGAGCAACGACAGGAGTTACGACTAAAATTAACAAAACTTAAATTAATTTACACACTAAGGTCATCTTCCGTCGAGTCGTTTATTCGCGAACTTTATTCGTGAACCAAACAGATAAATACACAGAATTAAATACATACCTTAAAAGACTTTATGAGTACTATTTTTCTTATTCTTTAAAAGGACACCGACGTGAGAAACCATAGAAAATATTCATTTCCAATTCTATTTAATGGGCCTTAAACCGAAATTGGTTGTGGAGAACTCACATTATAATATTCTATGTAAAAAGCACAAGTCAATGACACTTCTACAATATGTGAGTGAGGGCGTTTATAAAAATTTTATAACCAGTAATAAATATTTAGGTGATGAAATAAACCGTCTTTAAATTACAAACACATCAAAAGTTTCTTTTTAATTCTTTCCAATTTATCTTTGTGGACTTGGTATAAGAGATTTCAAGTAACTAAACCAAATTCAAGTTTATTTCTAATAATAAAATTCAATTATAACAATTTTGTGCTTTATTTATTAGAATATTTTTGTTTAGAACCTAGTGTTTAAAGAGAAGACGATATTATATCATGAAAATGGATTATAACTCAGTTGAGTTTTATTTCGCACTAAACTAAAGTTAAGTCGACTGTGATTTTTTTTATATTTGAATTTATATTATTTCTTATGTCATCAAAGCCTTGACATTTCATATAGGACATAATTGTTGTAGAATTACGTTGAAAATCATATAAACAACTGTTCTATTTACATATCTTTTATTTCAACTTTCAAGAGTTTCTTATTATTAATTAATCCTTTTATAAAACTAATCTTGAAGTTGACAACTTAAATAAAGAGATAAAAAACACCAGCTATCAAAAAAATACACAAATAGCCTCTAGAAGATATTACAAGATTTATCAAAGAAACCCCAAACTGTCATGTCACTTCAGATTCCCGGGAGAAATGCAAAATAAAACTGTTTGATAATGTAAGAATTTTCCCAGCACAATACAAAATATTTTTGTAAGTTATCTAGTTTAACAGATAAGTTACAATAATTATAGATCTGAGCGAAGTCAAGCCCTCACTGGTCAAGTGTGTTTCGTAATAATTCCTATTCCTTCTAGATGAATAATGATACGTCAAAGTGTGTCCCATAGAGTTAATATGATGAACGTTTTGAAATCGCACACGCAATTTCTTATTAGGCTTAAGATTGTAGCCACTATTTTTTTTTTTTGTTCAAGGAGGGCAAACGAGCATGTGTGTTACTGGTCAAATGTGGTCACCGCCGCCCACGAACTCTTGCAACATCCGAAGACTCACAAAGTGTCGCCGGCCTGTAGGTAGCCTATGATTCTTGTAGACTCCAAAAAGATGTCTGATGTGTTACGTGAAGTAAACCGATTTAACTGCTTCTACTAATTAATTTTATTCTAGAAATTTGGTATTCAAATATCCACTAACAATTATCTGTTCATTTGAATTTAAGAATCTCATTTAAATGTCATTTCTCTCTCTAATAAGGATAGTATTTAAGAAGAGTTAATTCAAGTCGACATCGCAGGAAGTCCAGCCAGTAGGCCATTTAGGTGATGTACTCCGCGTACGATGTATTGCGTTAGTGTAGCGTCATCGTTTCCAAAGTCTATAATTGTAAAAAAAGGACTAAAGGTAAGGAGATGTTATAAAAATTTATAACTTCAATTAGACAATTTTAAATCTTTAGTACACTATCTATATAGTATTCATTAATTGTTGTCGAAGACTTGCAAAAAAGAGAAACGAATGAAATATAGATGAAAGTTACACTTTCAAATGTGATATATTTAAAAAGCTGTGTCACACCAAATCACGATAATATATATTATAAGTCAAGTTGCAGAAAAACACAAAACATTGTGTTTTTTTCTAACCATCAATAAATTCAAAGTCATAAAAATTCGATTAAAATTTTAAGACATTCGTATTTATAGAGATTGGTATACAATGAGTAAAGTGTAATTGGATGTAATCGACCTCGTACTGAAGATCTCGGCCAGTCGTTAGTCGCTCGATGAAGCACGGATCAACTATGGGACACACTGCTTAAAATAGTCTCAAGCTTTTGGAATGAGTCAAGTGTACTAATCAATACTAAGTCAAAGATAATTCAATTTATAAATAATAAATAATATAATATAGAACCGTTTCGATATATAATTGTAATTATTTACCTTCAGATTGAATTGATTGAGGTAGTGGCACCTCTCACGGGAGATCGGTGTGACGTTATTGTTCGTACCATCTGGTAACCATCTGCTCCTTTACTATCAAATACTACAAAAAAATATTTGAATAGAAAGTGCCAAAAATTCTCTTTAAAACTAGATGAGTTAAATAAAAAATATATGGCTACTTCAAGTAACGTGCCGTCTGTAAGTAACTAACACGTGAAGCATGATATCGAACCAATCATAGAGTAGACAAAACCTAATTGCCACCTTCGCGAACCGCTGCCATCAGTTACACTCAACTGGCGACACTAACTCGGTATTGAGCTCTAAGCCTTTCGCTTAGAAGCCATTTTGCCAAAACTTATCAATGAGTGGATGAATTTTTTGTACAACATGCACTTCTGTAGAGGTCTTGAAATTACGTGTTATTAGCAAGGTTTTTTATATGAATAGTTGAGTTGGGCTTAACTTTTTTCTGTACTTTGTAACTTTTATTTTAAGTTTTAAAATTTGTCAGTAGTGAATAAAAGTTTCAAGGAACCCGAACTGAACGATACGATTTTTTTACTTACGAGTATAAGGTTAGTTAGGTACTTTTTATCCCGTCTAGAGGTTAAGATCTAATAATTGCGACTAGATAATAGCTTATTACAAAAAACAATTTATTTTTTTTATTCCAGCGAATTTATTTATAATGATAAAGCTAATAATAAACTTATGCATGTTTGAACATAATTTGATTACCACATATTAGATGGTGATCACGTAGGTATGACACATTTTTCCCTTTTCATATAATATTAAAACAAAATAGGTTATGGAAGGGGAATTATTAAACAGACAATCTAAAAATCTGGAGCTAGCTTCCCTTTCTGCTACCGTGGCCTTTACTTATAGTTCAGATTTAAATATATAAATATATTTCATTTGTCTCCGTTATTATGCTTAAACCGGATTTTAGGGGGCCCCTTAAAAAATTAAGCTGGATGTCGATACAAATACGCTATGTTTATAAATAAATTATATCTGTACAAACGAAATCTCTTCTCCAAAACATGCCTAAGTGTAATTTAAGTAATAATGTGAAGCACGGAATTGAAATATAATCAAATCCTTTGACGCTGTGCTTGATTATGTTGTGGTTTTTGGATGAAAATGGGTAAGGGCTGGCGTTTTAACTGTTAATTTAATTGACACCTGGGACCTACCTATAGCTTGAGAGCGCTCCGACAGTTTTACTCCAAGTACTCGTATTTAATAGTGATTACATGGATGGATCTTTGTAAGTTATTTAACTAACAATTAAATATAGATCGAACCCTTAAAATGAATTTTATGGTGTTAACATACCTTTAACAACTTCTGTTTTGTTCAATTATTTTAGTATATTTGTTTAAAAAAGACTACGTATTTTGATTTAAAATGAAACAAGTAATAGGTAATAACAAAACTGCAAAGAGAGCTTTAGTTTGACAAAGATTTATAACTTCATGTGGGAGACTACAACAATTAGTCAGAGTCATTCCATTTTGACGTATTTTCTTTTGACCAGAACTAATTATACAATGTAAGAACGCCTGTTCGCTGACAACGGACGGACGACGGTCGACATCTACACACAAACCTAAAACATGTGACTTGTAGGAACACATAGTAACTAGTCTCAAATATTACATTAATTTTGCATTATTCAACTTCAAAGAGGTTTTTCTTCAAATCTAGAATCTATCTGTATTGTCTGTAAATTAATCCGTCGAAGTATAAAGTTAAATAAATAGAATACTTATATTTATAATTCTTTAGAGATGTAAAACTGTATAAAGTTGACGGCTTAAAACTACGACGGCAGAGAAAATTCTCAAACTCACTAATTATATAGCAATACAAAAAATATCAATTTTGTGAATTACATACCTAACTACGACTATACGTTTGCAGTTACAAGACAATTACTTAAATGTTTATAAATTTGACGCGCACTTTTTATTTTTAACATATTTTATTTCAAATTGCCTTAAACATATTGTCTTTAAACTTGTTAATACACATATAATTACATCATAGTCTATGTTTGACTCACACTTGATTGACGAAAGACAAAAGTAGGAGAGATCATTTACTTACATATTCTAATTACTTATTTTATATAAACCTTCAATAAATATTATATATAGTGTATGTGACCATAATAATTTTAAAAGTGTATTAAGTCTAACAAAACTATATAGTGTACTTAACTATAACTATCCCATCAAAAGGCCAGTCCAAACTTTATGTTGAGCACTAAGTACTTATATGAAACACTCGGTGGATCCTAAAGAACGTACTTTGAATAACAAAACAGCTTTAAAATAGTTTCCATAGGGTTAAAGGGTTGTAGGTAAGTATTATAAATAATTTCAAACAACCGAATATATTTATAATGTTGTCTCATATGAACTTTTAAATTTAAACAAAGACGTTTTAAATTCGGAAGTTGATTTTTATTTAAAGGATTATCTCAGTTCAGAAACCTATCATATCAAGGCACACACATCAAATTAAGATCCTTAAAGCATATTTAATTATATTTCTCGGCCGTTAGCTTATCGATGAGTATTGCTTGGCAAATATTTCGTTTTAATCATATCTATCCCATTATGGTCTGCTAATTTCTTTAGCTCTTGTGTTTAATAAGTGTGTTTATAGACGGATAGACGGCCTGAGGCTAGTTGCGGAATGGAGCACCCCTTTGCCTTTTTTACACTCACACAGCGAGTAATATTTATTACATTTTTAAACTGCTTTAGTATTGTGGCGCTCCTTATGAAGGTAAATTTTTTCGACATTGTTTTCTAATAATATTTTATTTTACAACCTTTAAATATAAAATACAATAATTAACGTATTATATTATAATCAATATGTAAGACGGGATATATGATATACATATATGTAGCTGCGGCCTGTCTCTTAAAATTTTATAACTTTTTAAATATAATACTATACAATACCCAAGGCTTTCACATCAAAATCTCGAGATTATAAAGATTTTTGTGACGTTAAACTGAAAGCTCCGAAAAGAAACGAAGAGATTTGGAAGTGACGCCATTTGCGATTCGAAATCTTTTCTTTGAAGGTTTTCTTATCCGACGTCATTATGTCTTACTTTAATTGGCTCTGAAGTTTGTTTTGATGAAAAATAGAATCTTTATCAAACCTTATAAATAATATTATTTTTGGTTTAAAAAGTATAAGAATATAATTATTTTTAATGTAATTCTTTAATGTTTCGACGGTTCCTTTTCTACTTTTCTAAAATGAAGCTTAAATTTTGTTGTCCACGAAGCATTTGATAAAAAAAAACCTCTTTTTTACTATTGTTCTTAAGTATATATAATTTGGCACTGGGTACCTATAATCATGTTTTTTTACTATTATGAAAGTATCATTAAAAATATAACATATCTGTTTCGATCATAGTTACTTACTTATTTTGGCAAAAACGAGATTTCCTATACATATTGTCTCGTGTCTTCGTTTTCTCAATAAAAATATTATTAAGATATAGATATTGTGGTAAAGCTGAACTGAAAATAATATACATTAAAGCACCCCAAATAACGGATACAGCCCGGGGGAAATATTAAAAGATATATGGGAGTAATCCTGAGTTGTCGTCTTCAAAATGTAATATAAACAATCAGAACTAGACATTTAAGCGAAGGGATGACGTCAACTTGGAATGATATTTGTTTGTTTTAGGCATTATTAATTTTTTAATTTTTTTTTTACAATTCAATGCTGAAAGACTTTTTAGAAATAAATTTTATTTTCTAAATAGGCGACAAGTGTTTGTTATTTATTATTTTTTATATATAGGAAAATCCGGGTGAAACATTAATTATTAAATAGTTAATAATAACAGAGGTAAATTTTATTTTACTTCTTCATATGTGTGAAAGCCAAATTAGAATTTTTTATACGACATACGCATTAAACTGCCAAATAACTTAGACCATTTGAAATAAATATCCACAAGTATTGACAAATGTCCTTCGTATCGTTTAAGCTAAGCTTCGAAAGGACAGTATTTACATAATGTTTCTATTTCAATGCTCTTCCAGAGTCGTTTCAAAATAATGCATGCAAATTGTTTGATGTAGATATCTATTTAATAATAATAATAAGTAGCGTGTTATCTTTGTGGTCATGAGATTTGTTATTTCCTACTTATATAATTAAATATAAGATTGGATCCTCAGTTATCTTTGTTTCGTTAGCCGTCATCTTCATTTTTGTTTTAAAAATGTCTCCAACAAGTTTTGCATCTTGTTTATCCTTTTTAAAATTGTTTGTCTTATTTATTTCCGTACAATGTAAGTTTGGGTACATCTAACAAAATCGCGCTTACGAAAAATGAACCTAAATGCGTTCAACATAAACATTATATACTAATACATGACTACATAGTAGAGTAGTGATTGTGAAATGAAGTCGCATGTTCTCTCATAGCCGCAGTGATGTGAACGACGATAATACAGAGCTCGTCAAGGTGTTAAACGTGCATTAGCCAGCGAATAAATTTGCCGCATCTCGCTCTAAACCTGTGGGGAAAAACGAGACAGACAACACTACCATATTGCCTAATGTTGATGGATTGCATCCGGACGTGACTGTTACACGACAAGCATTATTTAAATTTTGAAAATAAAAATACAAATAGAGAGATTTTAAGGTTTATTTTTGACTCCGAGTTGACAAAAATACAAACAAATGTATAAACAGATAAAAAGCTTTAACAACAGTTTTCACTTATAGCTTAGATAGACATGACTTAAATGGTTTAGGAAATCACAGATACATACAAAATAGTCATAAATAAATTACATTACTAAATAAGAAAATGAAAAGCCAATATAAACTTAAAATATGCACCGAAACATATTTTTACAATAAATTTGTTTATAATAATGTGAAAACTATATTAATTTCGTTCATTATATGAAGTATGAAAAGTCATCGATCCGAGATTCCCCCCCCCCCCCTCCTCTGCCCATGAACAGTTTCTGTTTGCTTTGACGTATTAAAATATAAATTAATAATACATTTCTCTTCAATTTACATTTTTTTTTAATTGAAAATTCCCAGGTATAAAGTTATTTTGGCACAAAGTAATTGTTATCGTTAGGTTTGTATAAAATAGTGAAATATGAGGAAATATTTATTTTTAGTCAATTAATACCGAAGGAATAAACTTATTAAGATTTGACCTAAAAAATTTTTTTTTAATTAAATGACATAAGAAATAAAAAGAAGTAAGAAAAATCAACTTATGTACATAATGTGTCGGACGAAACAGAAAACAACATACATTAAACAACATCTTGATTTCGTAATGACGTACAAAACAATAATTTAACAAAAATATATATATTGGAAAAGTTTTGGGAGAACATTACACCAAGACACACAACATATCATTATAATAAAAAAGCAAACGCTGTGAGCTAAAACATATTTAAAAGTTGTTGCTTTTAAAAAAATCGTAAATGCATACATGAGATATGTTTAATTTAGTGTTCATTAGTTATTCTTAAGTTATGATTTTTTATGTAAATATGCTCTTTATGTATTAAATAATGTACGCTTTATTGTTGTAATTTTGTTATCGGCTTCCAGTATGACAGATACATAAATTAATATAAATTTCTTTTTGTCGATAAAAACATCCGCCGACAAACAAACACTACGAGATATGTTGAATACAAGAGAAAAAATATTTTATATCACACGATGTATTCAATCGATTAAGGCACTCGCGTATTTTATCTACATATTTTAATATAAGTGTGTCGGGCGAGCTACGTCAGCGGCGGGCCCCACCCCGGGTCGCTCACACCCAGAGTGTCGACCTCGTGGCGGGGCGCGGGAGCTCCCTCCCCCCCGCAGCCCCCCCCGGGCGCCCCCCCCTGCCGCAGGACGCGCTGCAGGCGAGGCTGCACGTCCCCCAGCAGGGCGCGCCGCTCGGGCTCGGGCGCCCAGCACGACTGCATGATGTCCCAACACTCGTCCGAGAAACACGGCAGGCGCTCCGGGCGGAGCCCTGCGGGTGGTCAGTGTCGTCTACTTTTAATATGCGGATAACTGAAGCTTAGTTTATTGAGGGCTTCAATTATTTATTTTTTGAAACCGAACAACGACAGCAGTTGACTAAATATCCTCCTGAGCTCACCTCGTTTAACATTGCTCCACAGCTGCTCCTTGTTCAGGAATATCTCGAAAGCCGCCGGCAGCTTGATGTTACCGGCGCATAGGTACCTGATAACGAAACGGACCGATGGAGGAATGTTCCAGTAGTTCCGGAGATTACAGGTTCGAATCCCGACCTTGTCGATGTTCAATTCTATTTCCATGTAATTTAAGCACTAAAAATATTATGACAGAGAAGTAGCTTTTAAGTTTTTTTCTAACGACCGATGTGCCGTTCGAGGCCCCGCAGGTCTCCCCTCCCTCTCCCGGCCGAGTAAGGTACCTCGCTCTAGAGGCGCCGGGTCGCAGCGAGCGTCACAGAGGAGAAAAATATACGAGACGTACGACGGATAAATAGGATGGCCAAAAGTATGCACCGACCAGAACAACACCCCGAAGGCGTACACGTCGACGGCGGCGTGGTACGCGCCGGCCAGCAGCTCGGGCGCCATGTGCACGGGCGTGCCCACGATGGAGCCCGACAGCAGCGCGCTCGCGGAGCAGAAGCCCAGGTCCGACAGCGCCGCCCGCCCCGCGCCGTCCAGCAGCACGTTCTTCAGCTTCACGTCGCGGTGCACCAGCCCCAGAGAGTGCAGGTAGCGGATGCCTGCGGACAGACGAGTTCGTTGCGGCACACCCGCCTCCCGGACCCTCGGACGGATTTAGAGCGATACGTTCGTACGAGCGACGACCCGATTTGTTTCCGCGGGTCCGATCGAGAGCACGGGGTCCTCCGTCGCCAGCGGGTTATATATAGTATAAAGACGGTGACCTTCGACGATGTCGCAGGCGATGCTCATGCGCGCCGCGAAGGCCAGCCCGCCCCTCACGGCGGCGTGCAGGTCGGTGCTGTAGCGGCGCGCCACCAGCAGCACGGCGTGCGAGGGCCCCCGGGACACCAGCGACCCCAGCACGCGCACGATGCGAGGGTGAGGGGGGATGCTCCTGCCCCAACACGAGAGGTCCGAGGAAAAGTCGTTTACTATTCATATATACGATAATAAACCGGCTTTACTCGTGTTATTACTATCGGATTTGCCCGACCGGTTTATAACCCGTTCGAAGTTCTTATTCATGAACTCCGAGCATGACGTAATCGAGGCGCACCCGGCGAGAAGTCGCACGCAGTTCAGTCCGAAAATAATCGAGCAAACTCCGATAGTAATTAGGTGAATACGGCCTCATAATTATATATAATAATATTCATGGATCACAAAAGTTTAAATACGAAAAAAAAAGTTTAGTCTGTAACTTGTCGTAATTATTCAACTTTTTCAAAAAAATTCATTTAATACTGTCGAAATTAACGTTACTACTTAGCACTAAACTTAGTAACTAGTGATGTAACTATATGACTCGAAGTTTACAGGAACATTCGATCGAATTCAATTTGTATTGTACAGTCCATTGGATTAAAGTTCTGGTTAGAAAAATGAACTTAAACTTTCATTTCAATAAAACTATTTTACGGATAAAACTCGCGTTTATTATTACATTTTTAAATTTAACCCGACGTTTCGAATGCTTTGCAGCAAACGTGTTCGCGGTGGGGTACACTTTCACAATACTACCTAACAATCAAACAACTGCTTTTCTAGATCACCTTAATTCCATTCATACTAAAATCCAGTTTACAAAGGAATTGCAGGCTAATAATTCCCTGGCTTTCCTTGATATCTCGGTTATCAAGAATCCTGACAATACACTGTCACACTGTGTATAGGAAACTCACACACACTGATAGGTATCTTAATGGTCAATCCCACCACCACCCTTATCAGTTAGCTACCGTTGGAAAATCTTTGTTTCAGAGAGCACGTAACCTCTGCGACGCTGAATATCTAGAGGACGAGCTGCAGCATGTCAAGCATGCTTTCATCAACAACAAGCTGCCTGTGCCTCGCCAGCGTCGCAGGAACCATACGAAGTAGAGCGGCCTACAGCACTTCTACCATATATGAAGGGGGTTACTGACAGAATAGGCAACATTTTGAAGAAGGTTTCAATAAGGACAATTTAATAAACCACATAAAAAAGTGAGCCAATTTTTGAGACCAGTTAAGAGTAATATTCCCTTGCAATGTGCCGGTGTATACAAACTTGATTGTGATTGTGGCTCATCATACATTGGTCAAACAAAGAGGAGCATCGGTACTAGAATCAAGGAACACATCTCAGATTTAAAAAATAAGCGTACGTCGTAGTCAGCAGTGTGTGAACACACAATAGACAAGCCCAACCACTTTCTCCGCTTTGATAAACCAAAGATCCTCGCTCGTGAACACAGATATATACCAAGAATGATTCGCGAGGCTATTGACATTAAAAAAACATCCTAATTTTAATAGAGAAGATGGTTGGAATCTATCTAACACCTGGGATCCTATCATGAAAAATATTAAATCCCATGTCCGTGAACAGACTGCCAAGTCCATAGACACAGTTAGTGCGTTTTGTGTGCATCCTGAACTCTATGCCCGTAAACTCAGGAACTGTTGGAGGTAGTTGATAAATAAAATTTAAAAATGCAATAAAAAAACGCGAGTTTTATCCGTAAAATAGTTTTATTGAAATGTGTAGTACTCGTGTAAATCTTAGAAAACATTAAACTTTCATATTGCAGGTATTTTGAAATTATATAATATTACGAAAGATAATTTTTTTCTTAATTATTTTTTTTATTACAATAACAGTCACTCAATAACAACAAAAAGTCAAACAAATTTAAATTGAATTTTTTTTTTAAATAATGATATTTATATTTATAATTCTTCAATTTTCAATTATATTATCGATATAGAAGTCTCTGGCATATTCTTCCTTAATTATTTTCTAGACATTTCTACAAATTTTGCGCAGTCTTTTTAAGTAATTTTGAGAGAAACAATGTCATCGCTTTTTTAGTGAAGACTGACAGCTTTGTATTGTGGCGTGCTGCGTATCAAACCCTTTCGCTAAGATCAACTGTATAGCATTGTACTGACAGTGATACGTATGCGTTTTTATCACTTTGTCTCCATGCTAAAGGCGCTAATTCATTAATTTTATATTTTAATTTCCTTTACCTGTTGCAGCAATTTCGTGTCAGCTTCAACGCCTTATCTTTGTAGACGTACCACTAAATCCACTTCTTTATTGCCTTGAGTAACATAAACATAAAACATAAAGTAGCACCACTTTTGAAATGTGGCGATCTTTCAGATCCCTCAAATTATAGGTCACTATCTATATTACCTTTATTTGTAGAATATATATAAAAATATGTTAGAAACAGGACGGTTTATCAAAAGGTAGCTCGACAAGAGATGCCGGGTCTCTCTTATAAAATATATATTTGAAGTCTGTGACCAGTCACATGATATACACTATACTGTCATATTTATAATGTAATAGTTGACGATTTAAAAGTGCGTGTAAATGCCTATTTGAATAAAGATATTTTGAATTTGAATTTGAAATTTGAATTTGATGCAGTAGGCGTGTTTTGTGATCTATCCAAGCATTCAATTGTGTACAGCATACAAAGTTGGTCAGGAAATTATACCACTATGGCATTAAGAATAATGCAATTATCCTCTTGATTTCTTAAGTATCTAATAGAATTCAGAAAATTGAGGTTAATGGAAGGAGATCTCCTGGATCGTAATATAATTATCAATTTATTGACGGTTGGGTTTTCATTTTTTGTTATAAGCATTCACCTGCTTTCGAATAGCGTCTGCGTCATAAGTGTCAATACCTCTTACATGTTTGCTTTTCTTTCTCTTTTTAGCCGTACGAAACACATTTTCTTCAGTACCGGAAGGTCTATACTTTTTCTTTAAGATGGTTCGCATAGTTTTTTTGACGACTCATTTTGAGTTACATTCAATAAAGGTCCACCATTAACTGATTTATTCGGATAACTTCACAATCGAGTCACGTGAGTAGTAGTTTAAATTAATGTCCAACAGAAACAAGAGTGTGCAGTTGTTTTAGTTTCATATTCTTATATTCTAACTTCGTAACGACAGATAAAAGTCTGTAGTCTGACTAACGGTAACCGATGACGCTTAAACTGAGCACGAATACAAATATTGTGGTGTCATTACAAACAGAGCACTTTTTGCAAGATTTAAATATTATTCCAAACTTTTAGTGCAATTTGTCAGATAATTATTATCGTGACACTCCCGCGACACTGACCTGGTGTAGAAAAACTCCATCGCCAGCTCATGGTAGTGTCGCTTATCGGCGGGCAGCACGGACTTGACGGCGACGGGCGCGTGCCCCCCCCACCCCCCGCGCACGGAGTACACCACGCCGTACTGGCCGCGGCCTGCGTAGGACGGCCGACACAGGTGGGTACAGAGGGAATGGCTAAACTTAAAATAGTGTATATCTGTACACTCACCGATCTCTCGCCCCAGGTCGGGCGTGCCGTGCGTCAACAGGTCCACCATGGACGTGCTCTCCAAGCACAGGCGGGCGAACGACGGAGCGTATCTGACGAGGGCATAACATTTTAAGCAATAATAGTGTCCTGCCTCTTCTTTAAGAGCATAATCCTCATAGAATGTTAAATAAAATACTTATAAAATAAAACTATTTTTCAAGGATTTCTTTCTAAAAAAATACAAAAAAAACTGATAAATTTGAAAATAATTGAACAAAATGCATGTAGTAAAGAGGAGTGAACTCATCTTTATAGCTGCTTTTCAGTTCAACCTGCAAACTACAAGCGCTGCCTACTAAAGTGTTTACAAAAGAAAAGTTCAGTAAATTAAAATAAACTACAATGAAACATAAAACATACAAATAAATAAAACTTACAAAGTTAATATACAACAAAAAAAGCAAAACAATAAATAATATTTATATCATTTATAAAGGTATACTAAAGAATACATTTATCTTTCAAATTTATGATAATGTAGAAGATAGTTTTACCACTTAGTAAAATAAAATTTATTTTTAATATATTTGTCGCGTTAATTGGTATATTTGTCCCTTAAATATGGAATTATTTATTTTTCATGTTATGAGACCTTTGACTAATTTGTTTCCAACTTTTGACAATATAGAAGCCAGAGATTACATTGAATCTTAAATTGCAATAGGTTTCGTAAAGATTTGATTGGAGGTGGAATATCATTTCAGCATTTAGAAGCAGCCAATTTAAAGCTGCCTCTAAAGGATGCGAGAAGGTTTAGGTCTGAAATAGTATATATAAAATAACGTAAAATTATATTTATTAATTAGACGTAACATAAGGAATTGAAATAGTAGACTATAGTCATATAAAGACTTCATTCATTTTATTAAGTGAGTCAAGCTGAATAACCGGAGTCTTATCTGATTTTCGAATTAGTATTTCACAATCCCTGACCCAAACAAACTTATATTTATTTTCTTTTGCCTTTAGTTTGGCTATACGCAATATATTCTTATTCATAGGAGTTAAATTTTCTTTCAGAAAGATGCCTGATGCCGTGAACATCTGCATTCCCCGTAGTGAGACCTTTTATACCAGTAGGTCGGTACTAGCGTTTATCTATTTCTTTGCAGCTTTAAGCAACCCAATTTTAATGTCACGACTAAATAGCCGGACAATAATACGACTCTCGGTTTTCCGTCCCTTCGAAGGTGAAGCAACATCGGCAAAGGTTTCAGTGTCACTACAAGGCACCTCTTACGATAAATGTATTGATGTTGAGGGATTAGATGCCTTCTTAGCTTTTACTCTATAGGCCCGTTCAATCTCACATTCTAGAAGAGTTATGCCAACCGACGTAGCCAATTTTACGACTTGATTTTGAGTTTTCGTTGGGATATTGAGGAGTCCCACAATTTTCAATGTCATTGAACCGATCTCTCTGATCTCTTTTATTGATTTCACTTTGCAATCCTTCATTAAGGTTTAAGTTTTAAAGAACTTTATTATCAACAAAGACATTACATTGTCACTTATGTGAAAAACAATAAATAAAAGTATTTACTTACAATTCATCGTTCATAGCCATTTTATGTACTATTATAATAAAGTATAATAATCCTACATATGCTTCAGTAAAAGTTCACAATCAAAAACAAAACAACAGACAATTACACCTAATTATTTCAGTTTGTACGGCCTCATACATCCAACAAAACCTAGTTATGCATGTACCTAACCCCTCAGTCTTAGATTAAGTGCGCAGGCGCACTAATGCTGTGTTAGCATTTAAGATATCAAGGGATGATATCATATCCGTTCCCATAGTCATAAGCTTAGCATTAAGATTTCTTTTGTATTAGAAATCAGTTAGAATAAAGCCTCCAAATCCGCTGCACGTAGTTGAATTTAATTTTAAAATATTTTTTATTAGTTTTTAAAAACACCAAGACTACCTTTATGATGAATTAAATTCAATCATCGTTCAGTAAATAATAATCGGATAATTGTTTTTTAAATGTATAGAATGAGTCAATCTTTTTATATGTGAGGGTATATTATTATACAGCCGCGCTCCGTTGACCGTTATTATTCTTTTGCCGTATGACGTGCGATGTTTCTGTATGATTCTGTAGCTAGCCCGTCGACTGCTGCGCTCGAATACTTGATTTTACTTGAAGGATAGCCTTTCAAAATATTTTCGAATAGATATACAGATATTATATTTGTATAATATTTTTTTTTTATATTCATTAATTTCGTTTCTTCATATATTTTGTTAGTTGGCTTTAGGAAGTGGTAATTAAAGAGTAATTTTATGATTTTATGATTTTATTTTGTTGGCGTTGCAATTTTTTTTATTTGAGATTTGGCTGCGGTTCCCCATATCTCGATAAGATATAGCAGGTGTGGTTTGACTAGAACGTTATAAATTGTATATCTTAGGGTGCGTGGGATGCATTTTGTAATATTATTGAGAGAGCCGCGCAGTGATATTAATTTTGTTTTAATTTACTGCAAATGGGTATTCCAATTTAGTTGATTATCAATACGAAGACCGAGTTAGTTTTCGTGAGTTTTCTGTTGTATGGGTTCATTAGCTATTTTAAGAGGAGAAAATGTGGGCATTGGTTTATTTTTGCCTTTAAAAATTAGAGGATGTTTTCTTTATGTTAATGAATAATAAGTAATATTGGAACCAGTTATATAAGGTATTAAGGTCCTCCTGAGATTTAGCTACAGGTCATGAATAGAAGTTCCGAAATAAAACAAAGACGTGTAGTTGGCGTACAAAGTAATGTGACCATGTAAGCCTAGCTCAAATATACTATTTATATATGTAACAAACAGGAGAGGCCCGAGTAGTGAGCCCAGTGGGACTCCGCAGGTAATAGGTAATGGATCACTTTGGACTTTGTCCGACTTTACTATTTGGGTCCTACCTGTGAGGTATGATTCAAATATTTTAAGTGTTCTGCCAGTGACTCCTATGGATTCTAGCTTTTTTGAAAGGAGCTTATGACTTACTGTGTCAAAGGCCCTCTTGAGATCGATAAAAATACCTAAAGCTATGTTCTTTCAGTCAATGTTTTGTTTTATGTCGGTGATAAGGTCGATAGTAGCCGTGGTTGTATTACTTCTAGACCTAAAACCGGACTAATTGTTAAAAACATACTTAATTGACTGTTAATAATTTTGTAACCTTGTGTGTAAAATTTTTTCTAAATTTTTTAACAATACCGGGAGTACTGATATGGATCTATAGTTACCTGGGTAAAAGCAATTAATTGTGTTATTCGATTCTCCAAACAATCTAGACGATAAATATGTTTTTCATAATCTTTCATCTTTACTTGCAAATCAGTTATTTCTGTTTTCATTTCATTAAAACCAAATTGCAATTTTTTCGACGTTTCATCTTGTGCATTGAGTCTAGTATTTATTTCAGAACGAAAGGACAGCGTCGTTACTATCTAATAATTCCACACCTCTAGGGTTATGAGCATTCGTACTTTTTTTTGAAGTTGAAAAACAAGATGCAAATTTCCAGGTTGCCCTTGAACTTGACGACTCATTAGCACACTCACGTAGCACACTCAGAGTGATATGTATACGTGAAATTACAACACTTTATTCGCTTTTGTGTGACACCGATGCTCGAGTGACATGTTTCACGTAAAAGTACCATTTTTATTTTAATCTGGTACTACAAGGGATAATTTCCATAAAAAGAAAAATAATAAAATCGAACACTAAAATAATTTATAAATTAATGAATTATAAAACAAAAATAAAAATTTAATTGTATAATGTTATTTTCACTAAGATTCGAAACTTAGCATTCCGCTTCAAATCGCTAAGACCATTCACAACCGATACACCAAATAATGTTTATGATAGCAAACGAATGTTTGGAATATACTAAGAGTAAAACAATGCAAGTGTCTATTTTTAATTTTTTCTTCTCACTAATTAATTGTGTATTTATTATTTCATTAATCTGGACACTAAAGCAACACTAAACTTCAATTCTTATGTCACTAAAATATAATTTTAAGTCGAACAAAGTACTTTGAGTTTCGTTACGTTTTAAGTTTAGAGAAAATGTATAATGTTTTTCGAACCCAGTATTAAGACCAGAGCAAGAGCGGCTGCGAGAAAGATTGACGTTCTTTTAAAGTTTTAACAGTATTTCACACCGGTAGATCTTCTGACATTATATAAAGCATAATTCTGCCTAATAGGCATATATTAAACATATAACTATATGGAAATATTTAATAAAATATGGTAAATGAATAAGTATTCGTTCTCGCTCACTTTTTGCGTATAGCTAGCTTAACGTCCTCGGTATGATTCAAGCGGTTGGTCAGAGCCGCCTCCAGCGACGTCAGCGCCGACTGGTAGCGCTCGTGCGCCACCGCTAGCTTTTCTAATATCTGTGGACATTAATTGTAATTTGAGTTTACATATTTTTTTCTGCAGTTTTTGGGAAATATTAAATTATCGAGCCGAGCGAAGCTCTTTACTACCCAAATTTTCAACTCTTTGTTACCCTACTTCTCCTTCAATTTACGAGCTATACGCACGAAATTTTGCACACATGCGCATAATGAGCACAAGTCGTTCTGGATTAAAAATCAGCAGAATCGTAATTGTAGTTTTCGAGATAATTGATAAAATGTGTCCCATAGAACATTTTTGTTTCGCGCGCGCTGCGTCGCGAGGCTAACCCCGCTTGCGTGGACCTAGTAATAATTACACCTGAAATACAATAATACATCTTACGAAAACATGGAAACCTGTCCGAAAACAAAGAAACTATATGTAATGATCTCGACGATCGCCCAGGCTGCGGCGTCCGGGAAAACTCGTGCACTCACACGTCGACCGCTCACCTGCGCGGATACGATCCTGGCGAGCGAGTGAGGCTCCAGGAAAACCCGCGCACTCACACGTCGACCGCTCACCTGCGCGGATACGATCCTGGCGAGCGAGTGAGGCTCCAGACGAACCCGCGCACTCACACGTCGACCGCTCACCTGCGCGGATACGATCCTGGCGAGCGAGTGAGGCTCCAGACGAACCCGCGCACTCACACGTCGACCGCTCACCTGCGCGGATACGATCCTGGCGAGCGAGTGAGGCTCCAGGCGGCGCGCGGCGCGGGCGGCGGCGCGACGCCTCCAGGCCGCGCTCAGCGCGCAGCACTCCGCCTCCGAGCCCGAGCCGAGACGCAGTCTGCAACGAGATGGCCCGTACACATCCCCCGTCGGGTCCCCCCGCGCCCCCTCCCCCGCTCACCGCCGCAGCAGGCGCGCCAGTGCGTCCAGCAGCCCCCTGAGCGCGCAGGCGGAGGCGGCCGGCGCCAGGTGCACGGCGCGCGCGGCGCCGAGCAGCGCCAGCGCCGCCTCGCTGGCGCCGCGACCGCCCGCGCCGCGGCACGACGCCTCCAGGGACTGCAGGCACCTACAGAGAGGCCGTTCGGATTCACTCCTGGTCGCTCGAGACGGATGCCGGCGTAAGGTTATTGCCGAATATTTTTGCCACTATATTTGGACGAGGGCAGTCTCGGTCTTTCTAAACTTCTTCATCCTCTAATCGACATCCTACCTTCTACCATCCCTCCACCCTCAAATGTTGAATATTTGTTAATGTTTGTAGTCAGTTCTCGGTGTAAATTTCTTTCTAAATATATTAATTTAAATAATATATTTACAATGATTGTGGTTAGTCGATTAAAGTAAACATCATATTTTCTGTAACTTTAAATTTTTTGAATGTAGTTATTTAAGAAACCGACCGATCTTCTCCGTGTCTTTCCATTTTACATGACGTAGGGCAAATATATCGCGTACCACGGCACTGTCGAAAGCCATATTTATAGAATTGAATTGAAATAATGATAACTTGGATTTGGTTAATCCTACTATTTTCTCGGGTATATTACCTTAGATTCAAGATTGCATGGGGTTTTCATGTTTGCTTAGTTCATGTTCAATATTATTTAAATTTAAATTGCCCGTCAAGAATACGGCTGTTTTAGAAGGAACAGTTCTAAGAAAGTGAAACGATCGAAAAGCGACAAAATATATATATATATATATATCATCTCCCTGTGATGTCTATGTATCTGTCTGTCTGTCTCGTGCCGTTACTCGAGGAAACATCTTAGAGACACGTGCAATATGTCATTCGAAAGCTCTTAACTTAAAAAGAGGAATGGCTATTTTAAAATTTTCGAAAATTTGACGGAAAAAGATGTAACTCAAAAACTATGCATGTTAGAGAAAAACGCCCAACAGCAAAGTCGTTGCTCTTCAAGAGATCTATCGAATGGCTATTATGAAATTTTGAAATACTACACTAAATCCACATATTATAACTACAGTTCAATAAAAATATTGCTTAATCGATGACGTATACATCATTTTCTAGACGCCCAGACATCACAGACGGGCCACACCACCTAGTAAGTATATAATATGTTACTGGCGTCAATGGAGCTAGCAACTAGCAACAAGCAAACATACAAAACATAGTTTTTATTAAATCTGTCAAGTCGAGTGATACTAGACCTACATTTTAAATATTAAAAACTCACTCACCTTTGCAATGTCCCGAAATAGCCGTCCTTCAAGCAGTCAACGAATTTATCTAATTTCATACTTATTTTTCGACTCAGACTTGAGAGAACTGAAATTTTTATTAAAAGCTTTTATTACATTATATTATCTCAGTTACATCTTAAACTTTTCTTGAAAGTTTTATAATATAATTAGAGGAAATACATTATGATATATACAATACAAATCTTCTTTTAGATAACTATCGAAGTGCAAAATGAATTAATGATAATGAGAACTACAGAAATTTCTTTTCTAATTCAGAGAACCACAATACATTTTGTATCAGTAGCAGTCCATGCATCGGCAAGTAATAAAAATATATTTGTGTCGTGTCTATTTTTTAATGTTAGATTAGAAAACTGAGAAACTTGAGAGAAAATAAAAATGTTCATTATTATTTTCAATTATTAGCGTTTACACAAAATTTCTTCTGAAAAAATTACCAAAGAATTATACAGTTTACGACCATTGGCGAAAAATACTGAGCTAACGAATGTCGTCATCGTTTAAAATAGATTGTTGCAAATTATCGTCTATAGCTAATGAATTTATCTGTCACACATAATAGTTTTATAAAACTTTTTAAAAACATGAGCGAATGTTCAATTTGATATGAAAAAAATAATTTGTTTTAAATAATAACTTGCAATCATTACAGAAATAAAAAGTAGGTGTCTGGTGTAGTTGTAGCTCGTCGTACTCACCGGCGCGCTGTACGTCGAGCGCGGCGTGCTGCGGCGACACGCTGCCGCCGCACGACGCACGCGACTGCGACTGCGACTGTTGGTGCGACTGCGGCTGAAGGGAGGGTATTCACAATTTATCCTTTACAAACATATTCCGGTAACAAAGCGGCCACCTTCTCGGATAAGATATTGCTTTAGACTTGACAAGAGCTGGACAGTGTGTTACCTTTCATCCTATTATTTTTTATGTATCAACCTAACGTAGAACGTAGTCAACGATTGTTGTTACGAGGAAAGATCTTTTTTTTTTATTGCATAAAAAAATTATTACTGAAATGTTTTTTAGTTTATGAATTAATATATGAAACTCGTTCAAAATCATCATACAGTCCTTTAAACGGTGAAAATTCTTTACTGCTATTCTTATGGATCGTTTTAGAGCCTAAAATTATCACGACGTTTATAGAACACGCCATACTCTCTGACCGACCATAAACCATAATCGAAAAGATCGAGACCGAGACTAGACGACGGTCTTCCTTTGCAATGAAGTCTGATACGTTCGTTTCCGATCTCACTCGGGTGGATCGAGCTTCGTACCGAACTTTTGACACTTTTTTTTACAAAAATATGGCTCAGCCATATTTTTGTAAAAAAATTATAATGGTTTGTCACTCAACGCGAATAATGTCCAAGTTGTACTGTGATGACTGATTGACAAGTTTCTACAGAGCTATGAAACATTGAAATATTGCTCAATACTAAATATTTTCCTCTCTCCTTTTAAAACTACCGCTTAAGTAGTTATTTTGATTTTATCTCCCTGTTCATGTTTTAAAATATACTGCAAGTCCTGAATCATCTTTCGAAATGCGGGACCCGGTTCTATGTGTTATTGTCATTTCCCGAGAAAAAAGCTTTTGCTTCCGAATAAGATTTCTTCGAATTCTGAACTTCACTGCTTTAATCGCTTTTTTCTAATGAACAGTACCAGGACGGACAGATCTGTTTTTATCACAAACAGAGGAAATTTCATTGAACCTATTAATAGAGCGTAATACAATTAATAACAAATAATACCGAGCGGATGAAGAGTTTTAATAATTGCATTGGTCTCCATATATTCTCTAGTTTTTGGGCTTTCTTTATCATTAAACATTTTAAACCTAAAATAACCAAAATATTTAACGCTGGTTGGCGCAAAAATAATATCACAATGGATAAGTGAATGTTTCTAAATTCAAAAGTAATATCATGTTTTTATTCATAGTAACAGTATTTGTAGCCACAAACAGATAATAAAAAATTCTTGTAACAATTACTTATGAAACTATAAATGTACACACATCTCTCTCAATCAACATTATTCATTGCTCTTTTTACCTTTATTACATTATACAAACTGAATAAAAACAGAAACGTTAGGAAATAATAATTACATCGAATCGAAATACATACAGAGTACGAGACCGAGATAACTTTATAAACACCTATTAATTCCTAAGTGCGTGCAGTGTCTCACTCACCTGACTCCACCTGTCGCTGCTGTAGCTCTCCTCGCTGGAGTGTATTATCTCGTAGTCATCGAAGTTGTAACTGTCGTACGATACAGCTTCTTCAACATCCGACAACGCTTCTGACACTTCCAATGCTTCCGGTACATGCGGTTCAGATTCTTGTCTTATTTCCGATAACCGGATAGCCCCCGACTGACTACTTCTCGTAGAATACGTTATTGAGTTTGTTAATGTGAAACGTCTGTCCTGGTGACAGGGAAGATCTGCAAGCGAGATACATGAAATGTTTTAGAACTATCTGATAAACGATACAGTGACTACAACTACGTAAATTTTGCTAGTATGTCAATAAGACCTATAATATTTATAACAGAAGTCAGATCAAACCCAAACATGTTTTTTTTTAATAATTCGATTAATTTATAGTCAAATTAACTGATAATTTTATGAACCACAATTAAATTTTTAATCCACCAGAAATATATACATTTATTAGTATGAATAAAGTTTTTAATCCACCAGAAATATATACATTTATTAGTATGAATAAAGCTTCTAACACACCATCTACACTCCAGTCCATGTTCTGTATATCCGTCTGTATCTCGTCCAACACCTCCTGCATCAACTGCACGAGCTCTTGTTTCTTATCTCCCTGCGAGAACTTGTCGTTTATAGCCTATGGACCAAAAAATAAACATTAGCAACCGACTACTGTTGTTGTTGTGTCCCGCGATTTAACTCATTCGCAACTGTCATTGTTACACTATCAAAGAACCATCGGCCTCTCTAATCAAACTTCGGAAAAAAAAAACAGCATTATCAAGTTTTTTAATATAGTATTTAAAAGCTGATATGGATAGGATACGGGATCACCGATTTCTTTCATTGCTTAGATCTAGATTTTTTTTGTAGAAGTTCCTTATATGATGTCGATAGGAATAAGGCGGATGGAAGCTACCTTTTCTACAAGACTGAAGGTAATAAAAACAATAGTTATATTTAAAGAAAATTATAAATATCTAAAATATTCGGAGCGAGTGTGTGCTGGTGGCCCGTGAGGGAAAGAGTGTGTGCTGGTGGCCCGTGAGGGAGCGAGTGTGTGCTGGTGGCCCATGAGGGAGCGAGTGTGTGCTGGTGGCCCATGAGGGAGCGAGTGTGTGCTGGTGGCCCGTGAGGGAGCGAGTGTGTGCTGGTGGCCCGTGAGAGAGCGAGTGTGTGCTGGTGGCTCGTGAGGGAGAGAGTGTGTGCTAGTGGCCCGTGAGAGAGCGAGTGTGTGCTGGTGGCCCGTGAGGGAGAGAGTGTGTGCTAGTGGCCCGTGAGGGAGCGAGTGTGTGCTGGTGGCCCGTGAGGGAGAGAGTGTGTGCTAGTGGCCCGTGAGAGAGCGAGTGTGTGCTAGTGGTCTATGAGGGAGCGAGTGTGTGCTGGTGGGCCGTGAGGGAGAGAGTGTGTGCTGGTGGCCCGTGAGGGAGAGAGTGTGTGCTGGTGGCCCGTGAGGGAGCGAGTGTGTGCTGGTGGCCCGTGAGGGAGCGAGTGTGTGCTGGTGGCCCGTGAGAGAGCGAGTGTGTGCTGGTGGCCCGTGAGGGAGAGAGTGTATGCTAGTGGCCCGTGAGAGAGCGAGTGTGTGCTGGTGGCCCGTGAGGGAGCGAGTGTGTGCTGGTGGCCCGTGAGGGAGAGAGTGTGTGTTAGTGGCCCGTGAGAGAGCGAGTGTGTGCTAGTGGTCTATGAGGGAACGAGTGTGTGCTAGTGGCCCGTGAGGGAGCGAGTGTGTGCTGGTGGCCCGTGAGGGAGGGGGTGTGTGCTAGTGGCCCGTGAGAGAGCGAGTGTGTGCTAGTGGTCTATGAGGGAGCGAGTGTGTGCTGGTGGCCCGTGAGGGAGAGAGTGTGTGCTAGTGGCCCGTGAGAGATCGAGTGTGTGCTGGTGGCCCGTGAGGGAGAGAGTGTGTGCTAGTGGCCCGTGAGAGAGCGAGTGTGTGCTGGTGGCCCGTGAGGGAGAGAGTGTGTGCTGGTGGCCCGTGAGAGAGCGAGTGTGTGCTGGTGGCCCGTGAGGGAGAGAGTGTGTGCTAGTGGCCCGTGAGGGAGCGTGTGCTGGTGGCCCGTGAGGGAGCGAGTGTATGCTGGTGGCCCGTGAGGGAGCGAGTGTGTGCTGGTGGCCCGTGAGAGAGCGAGTGTGTGCTGGTGGCCCGTGAGGGAGCGAGTGTGTGCTGGTGGCCCGTGAGGGAGCGAGTGTGTGCTGGTGGCCCGTGAGAGAGCGAGTGTGTGCTGGTGGCCCGTGAGGGAGCGAGTGTGTGCTGGTGGCCCGTGAGAGAGCGAGTGTGTGCTGGTGGCCCATGAGGGAGCGAGTGTGTGCTGGTGGCCCGTGAGGGAGCGAGTGTGTGCTGGTGGCCCGTGAGAGAGCGAGTGTGTGCTGGTGGCTCGTGAGGGAGAGAGTGTGTGCTAGTGGCCCGTGAGAGAGCGAGTGTGTGCTGGTGGCCCGTGAGGGAGAGAGTGTGTGCTAGTGGCCCGTGAGGGAGCGAGTGTGTGCTGGTGGCCCGTGAGGGAGAGAGTGTGTGCTAGTGGCCCGTGAGAGAGCGAGTGTGTGCTAGTGGTCTATGAGGGAGCGAGTGTGTGCTGGTGGGCCGTGAGGGAGAGAGTGTGTGCTGGTGGCCCGTGAGGGAGAGAGTGTGTGCTGGTGGCCCGTGAGGGAGCGAGTGTGTGCTGGTGGCCCGTGAGGGAGCGAGTGTGTGCTGGTGGCCCGTGAGAGAGCGAGTGTGTGCTGGTGGCCCGTGAGGGAGAGAGTGTATGCTAGTGGCCCGTGAGAGAGCGAGTGTGTGCTGGTGGCCCGTGAGGGAGCGAGTGTGTGCTGGTGGCCCGTGAGGGAGAGAGTGTGTGTTAGTGGCCCGTGAGAGAGCGAGTGTGTGCTAGTGGTCTATGAGGGAACGAGTGTGTGCTAGTGGCCCGTGAGGGAGCGAGTGTGTGCTGGTGGCCCGTGAGGGAGGGGGTGTGTGCTAGTGGCCCGTGAGAGAGCGAGTGTGTGCTAGTGGTCTATGAGGGAGCGAGTGTGTGCTGGTGGCCCGTGAGGGAGAGAGTGTGTGCTAGTGGCCCGTGAGAGATCGAGTGTGTGCTGGTGGCCCGTGAGGGAGAGAGTGTGTGCTAGTGGCCCGTGAGAGAGCGAGTGTGTGCTGGTGGCCCGTGAGGGAGAGAGTGTGTGCTGGTGGCCCGTGAGAGAGCGAGTGTGTGCTGGTGGCCCGTGAGGGAGAGAGTGTGTGCTAGTGGCCCGTGAGGGAGCGTGTGCTGGTGGCCCGTGAGGGAGCGAGTGTGTGCTGGTGGCCCGTGAGGGAGCGAGTGTGTGCTGGTGGCCCGTGAGAGAGCGAGTGTGTGCTGGTGGCCCGTGAGGGAGCGAGTGTGTGCTAGTGGCCCGTGAGGGAGCGAGTGTGTGCTAGTGGTCTATGAGGGAGCGAGTGTGTGCTGGTGGGCCTTGAGGGAGCGAGTGTGTGCTGGTGGCCCGTAAGGGAGCGAGTGTGTGCTGGTGGCCCGTGAGGGAGAGAGTGTGTGCTGGTGGCCCGTGAGGGAGCGAGTGTGTGCTGGTGGCCCGTGAGAGAGCGAGTGTGTGCTGGTGGCCCGTGAGGGAGCGAGTGTGTGCTAGTGGTCTATGAGGGAGCGAGTGTGTGCTGGTGGCCCGTGAGGGAGCGAGTGTGTGCTGGTGGCCCGTGAGGGAGAGAGTGTGTGCTGGTGGCCCGTGAGGGAGCGAGTGTGTGCTGGTGGCCCGTGAGGGAGAGAGTGTGTGCTGGTGGCCCGTGAGGGAGAGAGTGTGTGCTGGTGGCCCGTGAGGGAGCGAGTGTGTGCTGGTGGCCCGTGAGGGAGCGAGTGTGTGCTAGTGGCACGTGAGGGAGCGAGTGCGCAGACCTCATACAGCTGTTGCTCCTGGCGCGCTGCGTACTGTATCTTGGTCGGCAACACCTGCAGCTCTCGCGCCAGGTCGAACGACGCCAGGATGAACCGCTGCAGCAGACGCACGTGCAACTGAAGGAAACACAGAAGTACTACCTGACTTACGGCTGACTCACACCTTGTATCCTTGTGGTTTGATTTACATTGATTAATTGGAAAGTTCGGTAAGATACATTCTCATTTATCACTTTACACCATGTGTATTACTCCTAAGGGCATATCTTCTGCTGTCTTCTTCAGAACTTTTCACTAATTGTAAAAATTACCTACCACTGTTAAATCTCACTGTCAATAAACTTTCATCCATCCATACACACACACACACACACACGCAACATGTACATACACACGCGCGCACGCACCTCGTTTTTATATGTATAACAAACGGCACAAGCTTCCCAACATGTTTTGTTACTATTCTTATTCATTACATGTAATATATATTTTACTTACCTCACTCAATTTAGTACATTGATCCAACAAATAAGTCTGAGAGCTCTCAGTCGCGAACTTCAGAACTAAATTAAGAAAGTTACTTCTATTCTTAATAATTCTATCACTGGATTCCTTCTTTTTTTTGTGTTCCTCTTTGTCTGTGTTCTTGAACAGTTCTCTATCGTCTAAGATTGCCCATTGGCTTTTTACACGCTTCTTTTGAGGAAGACCTGCTACAATATTAATATGCATGCAATTTTACATATTTAAATGAAATCAATGTATTATTAGTAATTAAGTAAATGGCGGGAAACCGCTGTTATTAATGGAACATTAGCGCTAGTATATTGAGTTATTGGTTAAGACTTGTTTGACTTATATATATATATATATATATAAGCATTTCACTTGTTTTTTCACGAAATCATTCTCTGTAAAAGCCTGTCGACTATGGAATGCTCTTCCTATACAAGCGAGACGAGCACAATCTCTTAATGTTTTTAAGAAACTTGTTAATGATTTTTATTTAACGCTGCAATAATATTTATTTACTTTTAGTTATTTTAATCATATAATATGTATATATTTATATTTGTATGTGTATATATATGTATGTTTGTAGATTTATTAATTTTGTATATAGTTTTTATACGTGTATATGTCCATGTATTTAGTATATAATTAATGTATTTATATAAGAATACTCTCCACCAACTTATTTATTATAATTTATCATCTTGTGCACCCCTACTCATACGCTATCTTTTTTTCTGTACAATTGTATACGTCAAGGTTGCCTGGCAGAGATCGCTGCTTAGCGATAAGGCCGCCTCTTGTACATTATTTTATAAGATATGTATTGTTTTGTTTTAAATTTCTAGTGTTATTGGTGTACAATAAAGAGTATTATTATTATTATTATATATATCTATATATAGTCAGGAAGGAATATATATATATAGGAAGGAATATATATAGGAAGTCAAATAATATATATATATATAAGTATATATATATATATATATATTATTTGACTTCCTAAATTATTTACATAATTATTTAATCAGTATTTAAACTGAGGGGTTGCTTCATTCATATTATTCATTTTTGGAGAATTTTTCCTACCCATTGGGTGTTGTAAAAATTACGGCTGTTCTAATAACAACTAGTCTGTCCTTCGCACACTTTTGTGAAGTCATAGTTTTTATGTGCAAGTCTTCCCAATATACAAACTTATACATACTTGTACATATGAATATACTTACTGATAACCTCCCACTGGTCAAGCAGATCATTCATGAAGGCGTTTTGTTCCTCGCGTAGCCGTCTGTCGCACCTACTTTGTGAGAGATGGACCGGACTAGAAGTAGAAGAAAATAATTAATAAATTGATAACTTACACAAATAATATTATATACTTATATAAAAGTTAATACATTTGTCAGTTCTATGAATTGAGTTATTGTAGACTTCGAAAAAAAAAATATCTTTGTCGTTAAAACATCCTGAAGTCGCGCTCTAAACTTTTTTGTAAATTAACCGGAAGCGCTTTTTTCTTTTTGGGAACAAATAATAATCGATAGATCTTCTCTCCTCTAACTTGTTGTGTATCTCTCTCACCCCTCCCTCTCGGCCTCGGGCAGCTCCCCGCCGCAATACACGGACTCCGTGGACTCGGTGGCGTCACTTTGAGGGTCCCTTTTCTTATCTTCTCCCACGCTGTCCGAAAAGAGAATGAAGAAAACTTGGGAATTGCCGTCTATTTCTTTGACTTGACGAAGATCGAGGCAATTCTGGAAAGCAGAATTGATTTTAATAATTTAAAAAAACCTACTTAGACACAATAGATTGTCGTGATTGATGGAGGAGTAAGGGAATATTTTAAAATGGAACAGTCCGCTAATAAACGTTCAAATACCGATAGGAGAAGACACACAATATAGATAATATATACAAAACAATTTCTGCATAAAAAATATATTTCTGTTTTTGTTCCCGTGAAAGCGATTGATAATTATTTATACAATGGTGCGTTTTACTGTTGTGAAAAAATATTTTATGAAACATAAAACATTACAAGGACGCACATTATTTCTAACATTATTGAAGGATATCTAATAGGGCGCGTTACCTCGGCACTAAAAACGGAATTCTCTGCTTCATTCCACAGGTCCTCAGTTATTTCTTCTTTATCTTCTATCTTCTCATTCTTCATCATATAGTAAAGATTAAAGGTCGACCAGAAATCCTCTTCACTCCTCGAAGCACTTATCTTTGTACATACGTTATCATTAAATACGTTTCTCCCGAATTGATCCATCGCGTACAAATACACGGTGCTGTATGTTTTTAAAATGCTTTCTCTTTTCTGGTATAAATCTGCGTGTAAGTGTTTCAATGAAGCGTAGTTCTCAGTCCCGGGGTCTTTGATGTCGGGAGGAACAATTATTCTTAAGCCATCTTTGAGGAACGAATTGTTTATCTCGACCTCCAACATCGTTCCAACGTCGGTGTGTTCCGTGCGTGTGATATCCTGGAATTGTTTGAAATCAGTGTATGAAAAACACAAATATACTACAGAAGCAGAATATTTAATGTCGACTGCACAAATACACATAGATATTACTACCTGTAATGGAAGAGTGTCCCATGTCCTCTGATTACATTCAAGTTCTTCAACCAGCTCGAACTCCGAGTTGCCTACCGTCAGGTGTACTTGAACTGCGGCTCCGTATTGGATGTGAAGCTATAGTAGAGAGCTTTAGCATTATTAAAAGTATATTATTGGTAATAAAAATTTTGGAAAGCAGCCCTACTAGACAAAAAGATAAATATAACGTAATATGTAATTACTCTATATTTATCTCTTTTTTTAGAAGATAAATATAATAGTAATGTATTATTTTATATAAGTACAAACAATATTACATTGCATTTATAATATATATTATTCAGTTTCTTTGTGAATACTTTTAACAAATGCGTGTAATTAGAGGTTTATGGTAACTAAAATAGAACAAAAAAAAAAAAATTATACCGAACTTTTGGTTTGAGAATATGTACTGTACTGTAATGTACTGTACTGTACTGTACTGTACTGTACTGTACTGTACTGTACTGTACTGTACTGTACAATAAATAAAAAAGTAGTTGAACCACAATCAATACAACCGCTAACCGCTTCACATGTGATTTCCAATACTTTATCGTGATGACGCGACCTTTATCTAATAGTAACCTACACTCTACCAACAAGTGTGTAGCCGTTTTTCAAGATGAGATGGTTTTATTACCTTTTTTTTTAATATTTTGTAAAACCACCACCAGACTGATGTCTATTAGTGTGCAAAATTTGAAAATTTTTGATATACCGTTTGATTAATGCTTGCACAAAAGATGCAGAAAAGTCTCTCAGAAAGATTCGCTCAATAAACTATATCTATTAACATATTGTAACTAGTGCCCAAAATATAACAAAGAGGCTGATATAATATCGCACATATTGGACTTCCTTAAACTGTACTCACCCATTTGCATCCCCTCGGCAGACTTTCGGGCAGAAGACGCTTCCCTAACAGAGCATTGACCAGCCTCGCTCGGGCTCTCGGCGAGCTCCCCACCACCACCAGCGCCGTGGGGCGGGACGACCGGGCGGTGATGTCCTGGATGGATGTTGAAACTTCCGGATCTAGATGTATAAGAGATGTTGTTAGTCGATGAGAAGCTTTGATTAGAAAATTATAAAAACACTATATATAAATAATGTTATCATTTTTTTTTTCAAATAAGCATATTTTCACTATCACACAATGATCTGAATCGATTGAGATGAATTCTAACCGATTCCGCTGTTTTGACCAATTTATACAAAAATCTGAGCTCGAACCGAACAACCACAGTTGGACGTTTCATGAACACAATGTATGATGACTATATTATTCGAAAATATCATCAATGTCTGAGCGGGCATGGAGTGAACGAGTCCTACTGACCGAATGTGAGTACGTCCTGTACGTCCTGCAGCGCGCGCGCCGTGTCCCGCAGCAGCGCTCGCAGCGAGCGGGCGCGCGCCGCGCTACGACGCCACGCGCCTCCCGCCATGCGCTACTGCCGGCACACACACATAGACAAACACATCTCTACATTGAGCACGTGAAGAGTCTGACTACACTAATGACAATAAAATTTAATATAAGCATTTCAGCAAGGGACGAGTGAGATAGACATCGGACGGGATGAGGATTGATCCGGATGCTACTTACAATAAAAATGTACACTAATAATATAAAAAAGTTAAGCTTTATACGTTTTTTTTATCCATCCAGACTATTGATTCTAATTTAAAAAATATAACTTACTAGTACATATTTGTAGTAAACATTTAAATACTGATGGAAGTACTTTTACTTTAAACTATAGAGATTAGACTGCAAGTAGGATCGGAATGATGCAATGATTCATAATGTTATGGTTGAACGGTTAGGTATTTACTCATACTCTTTCAAAGATTAACGACAGTTTCGTACCTCGTCTCTGCGAATTTTCATTGCCTAACCAATAATACTTAAGAAATATGACTAAAAGGTTTTCTAAATTTAGGCTTCCTATTGTCAATTGTACAAAGGTAATAATATAAATGGTAAAAACATTAGGAAACCCCCTCGCATCTGATGGCCGTCATCGTTTTTACAAAATTGTAGAATATCCCATACATATATTTTAGTAAAATAATAAAAATGAAACCAATAAGACTCGTTCCACAAGAATCAATTAGCATTATCCGTATTAATGATATTCTTTAAGACGGCATTAATTACTACTATTCTAGTCTGCGGCACAGATTCCGGTTTATTAAGTCGCTAGCTGGCAAATGGAATTCAAATGGAATATGTGCACTTTTGTGTTTGGAGACATTAAATAACATTATTGTTACCACAACAGTTACCCTGGGGGCTGTACCGTGATGTTACACCTACACTATAACATAACATAACATTAAATGGCGAAATAAAAAAACTTCAGTTTGATATGTGAAATTTCGAGTTCAAAAAGCCACTTGATTTGCTTCTATTGTATAAAGACATTCCCGTTGAGCTGACGTCACCGAATCTTATTAAATATTGATGGCGGTCGACGAATCTTATTAAATATTGCGAAATATTAAACAAACTCTGCAGGAAATAAATATCTTTTTCTTTAACTGATCCAATGAAGCAGCATCACGTGGTAATACCAAATGTCTTTATCCCAATAATAAAATATTAATTATATATATTATAATATATACGCATAACATAATAGGAAAGAAAACATTAGAATATTATAATAACAATACAATAATCGTCAAATATGGAAGAGGAAACTTTTCGGTCAGAAATAGAATAGTATGTGATCTTACATATACAGAGTGTAGTTAAATTGTAATTCAAGCAAATTTTATATCTAGTGCGTTTTGAACACTATTAATCATCGGTGATGATATTTGGTTCCATATTTTTAATGCACTATAACGAAAACTACCCTCAAAGTCGGCGAATCGATGCGACTATATAACGAGCAAATATAGTTAGGATGACGTTCTAGTACAACATTTATTAATATCATATGACAAACCTAGCTTCATTCATTAGTCATTGCGGGAATTTCATAGCCTTACTTTAGGTATACGCGCAATTTTTATACGTTGTATAGATGTTTTGAACGTACGAGAAGTCTCGATCCTGAGAGCGCATCCGCTTAATTCAACTTAAACTATAAACAACTTGTAACTTGTGTACGACTTTCAAACTATATAATTTTCGAATCGAGTTGCCCGTCTTTTAATAAGTTACGCGCTTAAATACTTAATTGTTAAATGTTTCCAAAAAATAATTAAACTGATAAATGTTATAAAAATATATCAAAAGAATTATATACAAGTTTAGTACGACACGTGTGATTACTAATGAAATATTTATTATTAATATTATTTCATAATTTATTGATAAATAGGTCTGGTAATAACAGTTCTGCGTATGTTGCTTCATTATAATAGCTTCGAATGTGTTATCTTTTAGTGTTCTGAAAACGAGGCCGTATATAATTATTTATTTTATTTTTATTATGTTTAAAATCTAAATCTTTTAAGCAGTTGTTAATGAGAATAACTTAAAACTATTTGTGACGTCATTTACTGTTTTAGTGTTCTGTAGGTGACATGATTTACTCATCTTCTAAATCATTTTGTTAAATTGTAACTGTGACCCTAAAGCCAATACAATTAAATGTAAAATTATTAATAAGTTAAAAGAGTATTAACGGAGACCCGTCCGGGAACTTCTTTATTGACCTTCACATTGGAATCCTGTACCTCCATAACTACAATGTATGTCAAATTGTTATTGTCATTTGTGTCAATGTATCTAAAACAATCTTTAATTTTAATTATCATTTCTTGTTTAGGATACAAATGAGACTTCATTTTGTTTTTTCTTGTGTCAGTAAAGGTAATAAACAAAAACAACTAATGAATTATTACTTAAATTAAATGTAATGTAAGTCATAATTATCCTTACAAATAAGTATGGTAATACATAATAATGAAAGTGTGTAAAACGGAAAAATGGAAATTTTGTGTTCTATTCTTAATACAAAAATTACCCTATTTAAAATCAGACCGTACTTTTCGTCAAGGCATATTAAAATAATATGTGGATGTAATAAATACCACAAAGATAGTAAACTAAAAAATATCTAAATAATCTTTAACAATTACACATTGTATCCTCGGGTCTTTGACCACACATACATTATATAACAATGAAAGGGATGTAACAACTTAGTTATTTATTAAATTTATTTTTTTCACTTTAATCCATATCACTATGAATGTTCCGAACAAGTATTCAATTTGATATGAATGATTTTAATTGATTAATATTTCAATTCCGCTCACAGGACAGCCTTGTATTGAGTATAGCATGTCATTAAATTATATTTTATATTTAATGTTATATTTTAATATAAATATATATTAGTAACACACAATACTCTACAACTGCTACATTAGATCACAATAAACATTTATTGATCTTGAAGTTTATTTGTTTATACAAAAATTACTTTAAAAAAAATATATTTAGGTTCTATTTTATAAGTAGAAACAGTATGGAATATTTTCGGATCACTGAAGATTTTTGCAAAACATCACTTTGTTTCAATGACAAACAGTTTTAACTCGAAATTTTAATTTAAATATAAAAGAACTAATATAATACATATAATTAAATTGGACATCCCTATCAAGGGGCAGGGTGAGAGGCAAGGATACACCGATAACCTTAGGACTGGTGATGTTATAAGTGAGACTGCTTTGTTAACTTGTTTACTATCCTTAGAGCGAGGACAATGTTTTATTGGCCATGTGATAATATCAAATGTCTAAATTTAATATATATATTTCTTTATTTTCTCAGCTTCTGTTTAATCTCAACAAAACAAACATACTCACATTTATACATATGAGTGCTGATTTAAGTTAGAGTAAGAGTTTTGCACTTTGATCGGAATCTTTCTAAAGAGCAAGTAGCTTTGGAAGTCTAGACTTTGTTACTAATACTGTTAAAAGCTCAATAAGACAACTTAGGGAGGAATCATAAACAATTAAACTTATACAAAATCCTACTAGTTTTATTATTAAAGAATGAAATAAAATAAAATAATGCTTATTATAACAATAAAAGCTATAAATCTTATCATCTACATTTCAAAATGTAAAAAACAATGAAAATATATTATGAAATTTATTGCTCCAATGAACTCAAATGCGATTGTTCCCGTAATAACTTTTTGCAATTACCTAAACGAATACTTACATTGTGAATATAGAGAAATAAGAAATTTACATCAATTTCACTAACTTCTCACACACAGATATTAAATTAGCGTTTATTAAATGTTTAAATTAAAAAACTAATTGGCAATTAATATTGCAATTCTTCAATATCGTTTAAAACTGACTTAACAATAACAATAAACAGAAAACCACCAGTATTTACACAAATACAGATTTCACATCTGTGCTGACATCTGTCAGTTGTCATATTACAGCTAGACATCTAAGAATTAAAAAAAAAAACAGTAAATGACGTTAAGAGTATTGCCAGATAATATTTTAAGTTAACTATAAAAATTTTGTAAAAAATTCTTAATAATAATATTGTGCAATTATTTAAATAGTTTTATTATCGTATTTAATACTTTTTTATGTGAAATACAGTAAAACTAAATGTAAATCTGGATCTTTATTTATAATTATCATGGCAAAGGAATAAGTTATATATGATTTTTCTTCCGTTATATATTTTATTATCTGTTACTGCGAAAAAATCGTTATCGAATTATTAAAACAAGCTATTCTTTAAAATCATGTTTGATTATAAAAAGGTAGTTATATCTGTCAACATTATTAAAACATCAAATAAGCGTTTTGTTGTTGCACAAAACAACTTCTCTAAAAATAGAAACACACAAACATAAATATTTTCAACTTGAGATGTTTATATATAAAAAAAAGCATTGAAGTGTACATTGTTTTTTAAATTAAAGTTAAAATAAAATATTTCAGAATTTATCAAATGAGAGTGTCACGTGCCCTTGGCTATGGTTATTATTAAAATAGTAAAAAAATATATTATCTGTATTAAAAAATTAAAGAACATCAAATTAATTAATAAATTATTAATATAGGAATGGAATATTTTATTTTATAATTACTCATAATGGACTTAAAGCGCCATCTATTATAAACAAACAAACAAATTTGCAGTGAGATAGAAACCTCTAATCATCTGATTGCCAAGATGAAAGATCTAATGACCTAGTTCCCTCGACCAGTAAAAATAGCGGTCGACAATAGCTCAAACACTATTTTTAGAGCATATCACAAAATTGACAATTTACACAACCTTATCTCTTACCTTCGTTGTCTCAACATGGGCTAAAAAAGTAAAACCGAGACGTCCGTACAGCGCAACGCACGGAGATACATGTATAACTATTAACTACCTCCAAAATCGATACGGCTTTCAGTACACGTTGTTTTTCGGGCGGGCATTAGTGTGTATAGTTATCGCTAGATTTTTTTAGAGTAGTAAACAAGGGAACATGCTTTAAATTAAAAGAAAAGAAAGATTTAGTCATGGAAGCCAGTATTAAAAGGTATATACGGAGTGATTCAGCGAGTTGCGCTCACATGGTCGAAGAGACTGCTGCGAACAATAGAAAGAGTACAGATCCCCATGAGAAGTTGAAGGCCCTGTTGAATTCTCCCGAAGACGACACAGATGACACCCTGCCACCCTCCGACGCTCCTAAATTTGGGACAGTCATACACAACAGAATTTTTGTAGGAGGTTTTTCTTTAACCACAACAGACGAAGACTTATGGAAGTTCTTCTCCGGTTTCTCCACCGTAACAGCTGCCAGGGTGATCTATGACAGAGCTGGTGTGTCTAAATGTTACGGCTTCGTGACCTTCGCGAGCCCAAGAGTCGCAAGATTAATAGTGAAACAGGTTAGCTTTTTATTTAGCATTGAACTTAAATTTAAGATATTTTGGTCTAAATACTTACTTCAGATTTTATATCTTATTCGTTATCAGATAAAATGTTGACGCTCTGACGTGTCATGATATCTCTATATTTATAAACGAGATAATTTATAAATTTTTGGAAATAATTGTTTCGAAGTTAATTTAAATCGCATAACATTTTTATTGCTAAAATAAAATAATGTGAAAACCCATTTAATTACCAGAAGCGATTATTGTATATATATATTATGTTTTTTATAACTACTTTTAATATTGCAAATATTTCTTTACAATAAGCGGAATAACTATAACGACCTGCATTGCAGACAAAGAACCTGCAACCTTTTCTCTATAAACCGTACTTTCACATTATATTAATGTCTTTCGGTCTCTATTTAATATAATTACGATAATTGTAATTTATTTTTATGAACAAAGAGAAAACGTCTAAAACCCCAAGAACACATAATTCCGTGAATTCAAGAATTTGGGAAAACGAAATGATGTAAATAAATATGATCGATACTAGTTTGTGGTTAATTTCAAAAGATATGAATTTGTTTTAATTATATTTATAAAACAATTATTGCATAGATTCAACAATAACGAGAAATATTCTGGAACAATTATTTTATTTAATACAGTTTAGCAAAAGTTTCATGAGAAATTTAAATAATATTTATACCAAATAATACTTATATTAAATTTACTTAATTACTTCACAGACACATCTCGTCTCGAACACGATTGCTGCAAATCATTCGAAACGTCTTGTTAAAATTAAAATGTAACCAAATTTTTTAAATATTTTTTCTCGTGGCTTCGATGTATTACTAGTATGATGAACTAAATACAGAAATTTAATGTAACTACAGACTTACCTACGCGAAGGTAGTAAGTAGTAGTAACTGTTTACCATTAGATAGGCTGTATTTTATTTGTGTAAGTTGACAAAATGAACTTGAAATTTTTCATAAAAACCGTTTCCATGTCCGTCTCGACTGTACAGTACTGTAGCCTGCATACATGACGTTTCTGCCCTCAAATGCATTTCAAGTTCTTTGCATTTTAATAAAATACGCTGAAAATAGCTGAAGTATCTATCTCTTGAAGTCTTTCTCGTTACTGAAAAGCGTTTTTCACATCTGTGACATTTTAGTTTAAAACGTCGCTAACTAGTTACATTCATTTATTTTAAAGATTATTCTTCGTATGTTAGATTAAAGATTCTTTAACATTTTCGGAATTATTTAATTTGTTAAATTCAATGCAGTTCCACATTCGTTCTTGCACATCATAGCTGCATACCTGTTATAATAAAATTGATTAAACAATAAAAAACGTATTAAAAAAAAGTACCGACGTTTTTACGTGCAGCAATAAAATGACAATAACTACGAATACGAACAAGAATAAACGACACTTTGTCTTACATTAAAATAATGAATTGATTTATTTACCTGTTGCTGCTTAAAACTACGTGAATACAACTGAACATTTATTTTATGATTGGACTATAATAGGATGACACCGAATTCTGAAAGTAGTCCATAGATTAAAGAAATATACACATATAATATTTACGGTATCCGGAACATTCGTAAAAGCTTAAACTATATTTAACGGGACATTTATTAAAAGATAGAAAAGTTAATAGGACTGCTAGATTATATGTTAATCTAGAATCACTTAGACTATAGTTAAAAATGTAAAAAAATGGAATAAGTAAGAAGTTATCTCGCACTTTCTTTTGCAGAATCTACACATAATATTTTTTATAAAATCCGTACAGTTTTAATTATAATATATCTCTATCTGAAACCTTTTTCTAAGTTAGTGAAAGACAACAAATACACAGACAGCCATCAGATAATATTTATTATAAGCAATTATAGTATTTTAAAAATTTGATATTATTTTATGTATTTATTTATATAAATAAAAGTGGGTGGTTAACTAGCTGATTTAAAATCTCCTGTCTTGGAGTTTATCAGTGGCCGACGGAAACTATTTTATGAAACAACTGCCTTTCTTAAAATAAATTTAACAAGATCATCATGACAAGTGATGTCATTGACATCGAGAAAAAATAGCAACAAATAATAAAAATAACGTGATATAAACCTCGTATTGTAACATCAGGACCAGCTAAAGTCTTGAGCTCGAATGAAGTTAAGAAAAACAGAGTTCACTTCAATTATCAAGTAGGTACAGCATTACGTGTACGTATTTTACTGTAAGAGGCACTTGACCGAATTTTCTCAAACTGTCTTGGCTGAAAGTCAAGCTCACGGGTGGCTGAAGTCGCAAAACTGTTTCTAACATGGATTGCTCAAAGTTACTCAGATTTTCGTATTTTGTCCGAGGAACTTTCTAGACGAGGAGTCTTACTTGACAATTAAGGCAGGATTGGACGAACTATCAAATGCTAATTTAATGTATAAAACATTAAACTTAGAAGCGAAATTAAAGACATATTTTTAAATATGTACTCGGAAAAATATAATAAGTATTGAGCAATAGGCACTTTATATAAGTTTACATATATATACCAATAGACACAAATAAAAACTATTTTATATAACTTTTTTAAAATATCTTCTATAATCACAATATAATCAGATATACTGAACAGACTTTCAAGAAATTATGTGTAGTTTACAGGTTTTTGCCTCGATCAACATATAATAATACTATTCATTTCCATAAATTCTCTAATTCTTACGAAAACATAAAAATGTGGCTATAATTACAATAAAACTAAAAGGGTAAGGATTTGTGGTGTCTTATTATTTAAGCAGAACGGAGGGCAGGCGAACTTGCCGGTAAAAGCTAGTTGGTAAATGAATTATTTTTTAAGTAAATATTCAACAGATTCATCACCTAAGAAAAGGTTGGCACCTATCTTTCATTTGTCCCTTAGAATCCATGTAATTTTGAGGCTACTTTAATCTTTAATACCCCAATTCAACCCTTATCGCTCCTGGGATGTCTGACTTTGACATAAATATAGGTAAAAGCTTTTTAAAGCTCGTAAATATACGGCCCGAGAAATTAATGACGACGTCCGACACTGTGTCCGACGAGTGCAGGATATTTGCAGGGATACATATTAGTAATCATTTATTTAACTTTAATGTACATAATATCAATATTTTGTTGGTATTTAGTCTAATGAGATGCAACTCCTCCATATATTCTTTTCTTATTTATTTCTCCCCAGCGGCCTTAGCTATCAAAATGTAATCGACCGTAATTCCGAAACAAATATATATATATATATTTCGGAGCGAGTATTACGTGACGGTAGCAAAGGAGATGTCGGTCTGCCCGTTGTGTCATTATTGTCTATGGAATTCATGGTTTGCGAATAATATAAACTATAATTAAAACTACAACACTGATTTAAATAAACAGATAATATTTTAACTAAACTAATACAATAAGTTAACTATGACTAATTTTCACAATTACACAAATTTTTACAATAATAACAATTTTTACAATAAATATTTAATTCGAGTAATTATAACGATTTTAATAATAATTTTAACAATATTTATTTAATTCATAACCATTTTTAGTAAATATAATTTTAACAATAATTATTTGATTAATAACAATTTTAACAATTATAACAACTTTTTTAATTTAATAATGTGATACTGTGATTCAGGCGTGATCCGTGTCACAATTAGAAGTGCGACCAGGAGGGCTGCCTTAATCGAAGTGAGTTTGAATCGTCAACTCAATCTCTTAAATAGCCGTCCTTTCCGCACGCAACCTGATTCACTGAATGGCGTGACGTCAGTTGTTTACTTGAATTATTGAACACCTGGCGTGACGTCAGGTTAAAGATATTTATTACATTTTCAGTATTACCCTCCGACATATATATATATTTACACTGTCTAATTTAATGCTTGAGTACATTCCACCTGATGGAAAGTGAAAATGTAGTCATAAATGGTAAGGCGCATTAACTTAGTAATCTATTAACTCTTCTCTTGAAGACACCCACATGATATTCAGATGGAAATACCGACGCAGGCAAGCTGTTCCAATCCTTCGCCGTGCGAATCAGGAAAGACGAAGCAAAGCGCTTTGTTCGCACAGGTGGAATGTCCACAACGTATGGATACTCGCCGTGCGTCGGGATGTCCGTTGGTAGAAGGGGGATGGGGGAATTACGTCATGTAATTCCTGTGCACACTCACCAACATGTATCCTATAGAATACTGAGAGGCCAGCAATTCTCCGCCTGTGTTCAAGGCTTTGAAGGTTGGCGTCAACCAATTCTTGGTCGCCAATAAGCCTTTTTACTCGCCTCTCAATTGAGTCCAGAATCGCTAGATGAGACTTTGCGGCACCAGAAAATATGTGACCACAGTACTCCACACACGACCGGACCTGTGCTTTGTATAGTACAAGTAGCTGTCCCGGTGTAAAATACTGTCGGACCTTCGCAAGTATGGCAAGCTTTCCTGCAGCTACTCTTTTTTTTTATGTGAAAGGAGGGCAAACGAGCAAGCGGGTCACTGATCAAATGTGATCACCGCCGCCATTGAGCTCTTGCAACATCCGAAGATTCACAAGAGCGTTGCCGGCCTTGGAGGAAGGAGTAAACGCCTTTTTGAAGGTACCCATGTCATATCGATCTGGAAACACCGCCGAAGGAAGCTCATTCCACATCTTTGTGGCATGCGAAAGAAAGGAAACTTGCAAACCGCATAGTAGAAGAACGCCTTGCATCCAGGTGGTAAGAATGATAATGAAGACGGTGACGTGCTGTGCGGTGATGAAATTTGGCGGAAGGAATCAGATCAAATAGCTCTTCGGAACACTCCCCGTTGTAATTGCGATAGAAGACGCTCAAGGAAGCCACGTCTTTACGCAATGGCAGAGAGTCGAGCCGTTCACAGAGCTCTGGGTCCCCGAAAATTTGTACGGCTCTCCGTTGTACGCGGTGAAGAGGTACAAGCCGATATTGGGGTGATCCGGACTAGAGATGAGAACAGTACTCTATATGTGGCCGGACCTGCGCCTTATAGAGCGCAAATCTTTGGTCAGGATTGAAATACTGCCTCGCTCTATTGATCACACCCAATTTCATCGAGGCCAACTTGGCCTTGCTCTCCAAATGACCACCAAAACCGACAGTCGCTCGAAATGTCGAGTCCCAGTATTCTGATACTTGGCAAGGTGGTAAGGGGTGTGCTCTCTAAGAGCGATACGACAAATGGGGTTTTCTTAGTGGTAAACGCGCAAACCTGTGTCTTTTGGGGATTAAACTGAACGAGGTTCAGTTCACCCCATTCTGAGACCATCCCCAGGGAGGTCTCTATAGAAGACACAAGTTTCTTTCGGCACTCGTGGACCTTTTTCCAAGAGAGACCTGCTCGGCCGGAATACACCGCATCCGCAGTGCTGTCATCCGCATAACAATGTATGTTGGGAATATCCAACACATCATTGATGTGCAGGAGGAACAGGGTTGGGGATAGCACGCAGCCTTAGGGTACACCAGCGTTCACGGGCTTGGGGTCCTAGCAAAAACCGTCGAGAACGACCTGTATGCTCCGCCCAGTGAAGAAGCTGGTGATCCACTTGCATAAACTCTCGGGAAGCCCATAGGAAGGAAGCTTCGGAAGAAGCCCCTTGTGCCATACACGATCGAAGGCTTTCGCCATATCCAGACTAACTGCCAGACCATCTCCCTTGCTTTCAATAACCGCAGCCCAACGGTGAGTGAGATATAACAGAAGATCACCAGCCGATCGACCATGGCGAAAGCCATATTGCTGGTCATTGATCAACTGGCGTTCCTCGAGGTACGCGAGGAGCTGTCGGTTAATGATATTCTCCATTATTTCTCTGGACTCTGGATTTGCTCTTGCTCTGGCCTAAATGCACCGACCACAGTTGAGGTTCGAGGAAATCTCTAAGCCTAACAACTGAAGCCGGTCACTGTATTCCAAAGATACATTCTGAAACGAAGGAGCCAAGGTGAACGGGCTCTTTTTGGCGGTGAATAGACACGCCTGCGTTTTGGTGGCGTTGAATGTGACAATATTGGCATTGCCCCATGTGGAGACCGCCTGAAGTTTGTCACTCAAACGTTGCACCATGGCTTCTCTTTCTGACTGCATTAGTTCTCTACTAGCACGAGTGCTCGGTAGATATCTTTCTATAACTGTGCTATCGTCTGCGTACCCATAGATTCCGGGCGTCAGCAGATCGTTTATATGCAGCAGAAAAAGAGTAGCAGAAAGAACGGACCCCTGTGGAACCTCGGCATTTATTGTTAAGGGCTCCGACGAGCACCCGTCAACAATAACTCGGATAGTTCTAAGTTTCAGGAAGTGCGTTACCCAGCCGATCAGACCAGGAGATATACCGAACGCTTAAAGCTTGCTATAAGGCTCGCATGCCAGACCCTGTCAAAAGCCTTCGAGACGTCCAGAGAGACGGCGACCGCTTCTCCGTTCTTCTCGATGGCTTCGCCTAAAATGTGAGTAGCATACACTAAAAGGTCCCCAGTGGACCTATTTCGGTGAAACCCGTACTGTCGGTCAATAAGGACATCGTTACTTTCTAGATATGCTAAAAGGTGCGAGTTCAATACACGCTCCATAATCTTGCTGAGTATGGAGCTGATTGCAATCGGTCTGTAATTGGCAGGATCGGCATGTCTGCCTTTGTTGGTTGCACGTTGGCAAGCTTCCAGGATTTCGGCACTATTCCAGTCTCGAAAGAGAGGCGATACAGACGTGTTAATACAGGAGACAACTCAGCTGCGCATGTCTTAAGCAGAATGGATGGTATACTATCAACCACTGGCTTTATTCACATCCAAACGACACAATGTTCTCCATACCTCTCTGTTTGTGATGCGGATTTCAGGCATCGAAATACCGCATTGAGGAAGATGTGCAGGTGACGCATTGTTAGTGTCAAGATGTGAATTATCAGCAAACAGAGAAGCAAACAAATTCGCTTTCTCTGTCGTTTTATGGGCCAGGGATCCGTCCGGCTTCCGCATTGCAGGCAGTGAGGGTTGACAGAAGTTCGACTCGATCTATTTGGCAAGAGACCAAAAAGCTCGACTGCCGGTTGGTCTGACGGAGAGCTCTTCACCACTCTTAGCGATTCGATCGAGACGAGCCTTCCGTAACGTCTTTTTGTAAGACTTGGCAGCTCGGTTAAAGGCTCTTTTCTTAGATCTTACATCCGGAGCTTTGCAACTTCGAGCGTCGGCCCAACTGAGGTATGCCGAATGTTTTCGGTGTTCAGCATGACCACATTCGGCATTAAACCATGGGCTAGCTTTGCCACCGATGGGTACGTCAGCAAACGGAAAGAAATACTCCATTGCTTGATGCACCACATCGGTTATAGCATCTGCGCAGCTCGACGGATCCAAAGAAGAGAAGCAGTACTGCCGCCAAGGATAAGATGCAAAAAAGTGCCGCATCTCATCCCAATCTGCTGACTTGTAATTCCATACTCGCCTGACACCATGCGGTTTGGAATCAGGTGGGGAATAAGTAAACACAGATTTCACCAGACAGTGATCGGAAGTTCCCAAGGGGGAGGAAATCTCAACACAATACCTGTCCGGATCAGTTGTCAGCAGAAGGTCAAGGCAGTTTGCTGTATGGGACTCCACATCAGGAACCCTCGTCGCTTGCCTAACCAGCTGAAAGAGGTTCAAAGGCAACGCGAAAAAAAAATAAAAATAAATAGATATTTTAATTTGGAAATATATTTAAAAAGGTCTGTGAATAAAATACCGAAAACTTATTTGACATAGTTCGTCAAAAATCCGACATTATCAACATCAAAGCTTATCAGGATTTTTATACATGCATACTTCTAGTTCGTACAAAGGACGATGTCATGGCATTTTAATTTGCGATGACAATCTATTTCTGAAAACGATGAACGAAATGTTAGGAACATTCATTTGAACGTCTACTGTTGTATTTTATTTAGCAGTGGTTTTTATTTTAAACAAGGTGTATTAAAGGTATAGATAGCTTCATCAATTAAATTCTATACATTTTAAAGAATCTTATTATTTTGTGATAAATTATAAAAACAGTTATGATATATAGATATTTTTTTATTTTTTTGAGAAATATGTCATTTATATTCTCACCCAAGATTTGTAATGACTTTTTTAAGAAAAGTATATCTACTTGTGTCAGTCAGAACCTGTTACGAACTTTCATATGATAAATGGTCCCAATGAAATAAAACTATTTTTATGGATTTAAACTCACGTTTACTTTTTAATTTTAACCAAATTATACGCGAGTTTTAATCCGTAAAAATAGTTTTATTTCAAATGATTACTCCTGAAAATCTATAAAGTACTAAATAGTCCCAATCCCAAGCATAGTGGGTCGCTTATATAAAGATAAAATCAAAATACGTTATTAAAAGTTTGTTTTTATTATCGACGACACCACCGGCCCCGAATATTAATTGCCACAGATCTGACAAGAACAGATGAAAATAAGCATTTAAGACCTCTAACTTTTTATAAATTTCAACTATTCTTCAAATATTAAAACTCGGAGCGACTGACAGCGCTTAACACGTCTGAGAACTCGTACATAGACTATGACATAGTTTTAAAAATCTGTATTAAAATCCCCCTTTAATAGACAATGCTTCTTTAACGTTTATTAGATTTTTTTAATGTTAAAGACATTATGCCCCCTAAAATTACTCCTCAGTACCGGACGACATGCCATGGGGGAATTACATCATGTAATCCCTGGAGAATGTGCTCCAAAATGTATCCTATACTGGCGATTTTACGACTGGCGATTTTACGCCTATGCTCAAGGCTTTGGAGGTTGGCTTCAACCAAGTCATGGTCGCCAATGATCCTTTTTGCACGCCTCTAAATTGAATCCAGAAACTCGAGATGAGACTTTGCGGCACCAACAAATATGTGAACACAGTACTCTTCACACGACCGAATCTGTGCTGTGTATAATACAAGTAGCTGTTCCGGTGTAAAGTACTGTCGGACTTTCGCACGAACGGCAAGCTTTCCTGCAGCTACTCTTGCTCTAGACTCAAATAAAGGACATCAAAAATATAAATAAAATATTTCGTATAATAATACAATTTTAAATAGTTTAGGATCTTTTAAATTATGAATATTAATAAGTTTTAGTTAATACGACAGAAGACGAAATATAAGACACCAGTTTCAGTTCGTTAGTAAAACTGTACTGTTATTCGTTTACAATTTATCTGTGTCTGTCTCTTTCTTTCCCTTACAATTTAGTTATCATAATGTATCTAGTTATTTTACACACCTTATTGAAAGAGCTTGGTAACTTTATAACAGAAACACGCATCGAAGTCATAATGAGTAACGATGAAGACGACTATTACTGAAAATAACAAATGAAACGTATTGAAACAAGCGATGCAATGTTATTACATTGCATAACTATATTTAGTTAGATGTTATCTTTAAAGGTTAAAGTTTAAATAATTTTATTGATTAAATTATTTTTTTAATATTAAAATATGCATAAAAAAAGATTGATTTTATACAGCTACGATATGTAAGTACATACTGGTTTCAATAGTCATATCGTTTTTAATATACCATGTGGTGTTACGGTGGTGTCACGATGAGAACGACATCAAGCTTTAAAAAATTTGAATTCGATCATTTGTAATATGTGGGATATTCAACTTTGTCAATAAACAAATTATGTGTGTATTATTAAATGTATTGTATTTAACAAACGATAAATAGCTACATAATAGAGTACTATTTTTGTCTAAACTTCTCTCGTCTGTGAAATAATTTTCCAAGCTGGTCTTAATTTTTAAAATGAGAAATTGTTTATAAACTGAAAATAGACGGAATAATGCTTATTTAATACGGCTATTTACTTACACTGATACCAAAAATATATATTATTTACAAACTGACATAGATATTTTCATTTAATAATAACTTCTACTATAAAAATATTAAATAACAGAAATCTAATTTCAAGTCGTGATTAAAACGAGTATCGCAAAGTTCCTCGGATAAGTTTCGAAGTAAAAATGTTAAACTGATTAAAACGTTACCTTCGTGGTTGAAGCTTCATTTTACTATTTTTAATAGTTGCATAAAGTATATTATAAACGCTGATATGTTTAAATTTTGCAATATTTTTTTTAATAATTGTAAAGGGAATTGACTTTTATAGTAAAGCAAGGCTCAGTTTTCTTAATATTCAAAACATTATGATTACGATTCGCTGTATTCTTTTTATTTTTCGTTTGTGTTAATTTATGTGAGAGTAGTTTTAGAGTCGCTAAATTCCTATTATTATCAAATATTTAGAGCATGATGCGCTTAGAGATCGCTTGGCTGCACTAGGGTTTATTATTCATTACTGTACAATTCTTAAAAGTCTATTGTACATATACCTGTATGTTGCGAAACAGACTCCCAATAAGTATTTTGAATTTAATTAATTACTTGTTTGTTACACAGTTATTCGTTTATTACCTACTTTAGTAACAGATACTAAAAGTATCAGCTTTATCTTAGATGGAATTGAACTCAACGGTTCTAAAGACCCTCTCTTTTTATATTATTCAGGCATTCATATAAGATATAGTAAAATATTAAAGTAAGCTTGTCTGTTAGTAGGTAACTAACAGACAAACTAACACTGGCATTATATAAAATAGTCTTTATTAAGTGGCAGATTTCTTAAAAGAAGATATTTTAAATGGTTTTGTCAAAGTTTACGTTTATATTTATGGCGTCTCAGGGTTGCTAGTAAAAACTGGTAACGGTACATAAAAGGATCAATTGTCAATAAAATACTATAATAATTAATGAAGTTAGAGAACAAGCCTATAGGAAGTAGGTAATTGTTTGAGCTTTTCAAAACAATTCTATTGTTTTCAATAAAAATTGTTCTCTGCTTTTCCTCGCTTCATGTTTAACAAAAAAATAAAAACTTTGTGGATCATGTTAACAAAAAATGGAAAATACCCTCTTTAGGTTATTTTTAGTGTAAGAGTGAGCCGTACAGTACTATTGTAGTCAAGTCAAGTCATTAAAATAAGATTTTTAAAAACTATTTTTTAATGTTCTATTTTTTTAACTTTCAACGCCAGATACAGGGCGGCCTGTGAGAGAACACGACGGTGACAGTTTTTTTTTTATAAAAGAGAAGGGCATACCAGCGTACGGGTGAAATGTGATCACCGCCGCCCACGAATTCTTGCAACATCTGAAGACTCACAAGAGCGTTGCCGGCCTTGGAGCTAGAAGTATAAGCGTTTTTTGAAGGTACCCATATCGTATTCATCTGGAAATACCGCCCAAGGAAGTTCATTCCATATTTTTGTGGTATGTGGAAGATAGGGATGATAATGTAGGCGTTGATGTGCTGTGCGGTGATGAGAGTCGGTGGCAGGCGTCAGAACAAACACCTCTTCGGAACATTATCCGTTGTAAATGCGATAGAAGATGCACAAAGAAGTCACGTCCCTTGGCAGTGACAAAATATCCAGCCGTTCACAGAGCTCTTGGTCGCCAACAATCCGAACGGCTCTCCATTATACGCGGTCAAAAGGTATAAGCTGATATTGGGATAATCTGGACCACAAATGAGATGGATACTCTATATGTACCTGGACCTGCACCTTATGGAGCGCAAGTCTTTGGCCAGAATTGAAAAGCTGCCACGCTCTATTGATCACATCCAATTCCATCGAGGCCATCTTAGCCTTACTTTCTAAATGAACACGAAAGTGACAGTCGCTCGAAGAGACGATACGAGAAATGGGTTTTTCTTAGTGGTAAAAGCACAAGCTTTTATCCTTTGAAGATTATAACTGTTTAATTCGCCCAATTCTAAGACCATTCCCAGAGTGGTCATTACCGAAGACACCAGTTTCTTTCAGCACTCGTCGACGTTTTCCTGGAATATACCACATCCCCAGTGCTGTTATCTGCATAACAACATATGTTAGAAATATCCAACATATCATTCATATGCAGGAGGAGCAGGGTTGGGGATAGCACGTTGCCTTGGAGTACACTACAGTTCAAGGGTTTGGGGTCCGAGCAACCGTCGAGAACGCCCTTATGCTGTGACCAGTGAAGGAACTGGTTATTCACTTGCATACACTCTCGGGAAACCCATAAGAAGAAAACTTCGAAAGATGCCCCTTGTGCCATACAAGATTGTTGACTATATCCATAATAATTAACAAAAAGATTTCTTCGGAGCCCAACGGTGTGTAAGATACTAAGGCTACCAGCAAGAAAGCGAAGAAAGCTGAGCGAAACGAAAAATATATTACATAAACTTTAACTTTATATTATATCTGGAATTAATAAAAAATTATACATATGTCAATCATAATAAGAATTTACCATTTAATTGCAAATACTCTTAATCTACAATTATAATTTTATATATTGATAGATTTTGAATCTATCTATAGAAACGTGTTGATAATCAACTGTTTAAATGTGATAATAAACTGGTCCAAATTTGGTAAGTTTAGCTTGATCGGTGTAGGTGGAGAATGCGGACAAAATTTAATCGAGTTGACCAGTAAAGTGCTTCGCTTCACTCAGCTCAATAACAGTAGATCATCAGCCGATTGACCATGGCGAATGCCATATTGACGGTGATTGATCAACTGGCAATCCTCGAGGTACGCCTGGAGCTTTCGGTTAACGACGTTCTTCATTATTTTAGAGAAAAGATTATTATTTAATATTTTTACTTTAATTTGAAATAAATATTATATTTTTGCGCAAAATTTAACATTAAATAAATAATATATATTTTTTTAAACATGACTACGCTTAGAATATATAGTTTAACTATCTCTGACGTTCTGATCGAGGAAGGTATTTCAATAATTCTGACTTTCAGAACTGTATTTTTGGTTTATATCTTTAGATGTGTTCTGAGTAATCCTAGACACTTTTTTAAAACATGTATGTATGCGACCTGATTATGCAATGGTCTTTGTTTTGCTACTAATCGACGCGTATTCATGTATCTTACTTTTTTTGACAGAATATGCCATTTTAAGGCTATCCACTAAAACCAAACATTTTCTTTCATCGCTTGTATCGGACGCCTCGGGATCGCCTTAGCAGCTGGGCGTATCATCATAAAGATATTATTATATTTTAAAATAAATATTTCTTAATCTTAAAATTATTATCACAATTCTTTTTCTTTAATCCTTATTTACATTCCTAAATTAGAATTCAGACAAACAAGTAGCTAATGCAATTGAAGTTAATTTTTACCGGGTTAGTTAGAAAGTTACTAATAATGTTTCGCAAGCCGAACTGTTAGACGTCAGGATCTCATTCTTTAATATAATATGACAAATTTTAAATACAACAAAATTCTCACCGAGGGCATTTTGTGTTCAATTTGGAGAATATTTTCTTCCACAGTGATTCGTTTTGCTTTTAATTATGTATAAAAAGCTGTTTTTTCAAATTCTACATTTGCTGGAATTTAAACCTTTAGAATAGTGAAATACAAATGTCGACATTTTCAGTTGTTTTCGTGTATTAGACAGGCATAACCGTAAGAATAGCTAATTCAAGTCGTTTTATCAGAAAAATTGATACTGTGTTTTTGCACAATAATATATGTTCAATGTGAGGAGCCTCTTAATTACTATTTATTTGCGTTCATTTGGTACTTTACCTAAACATACATATTTACTTCTTTTTAAATTGATTGATGTAATGAATAACATTGATACAATCCGCCGTTTTCTTTGTGTTTTTACGAAAAAAAAACAAAACTCTTTATTGTATTTTTTTTTTGTCTAAAAATAATGTGTCTATTCACCCACAATTTAATAATTCAGAAAAGAAAAATATAGTGCCTTTGAGAAAATATCGTATATTGCTGCGCCTTGCAATAAAGTTGCCATTTTGTTTGATACAGATAGATGGATTAAGATGCATGGAAAAATCTGGAGTATCGACTTCATCGGAATTTTTATATTAATACAATAGTCAAAAGTTGAAAAGTTAAAGGCATTTTTGATATCTCAAATAAGTAATAAGCTTTAATATTAAATAAAGTTAACTTAATATAACTAATAACATACGGCATCCCAAGTATGGAATAGCTGCGGTTACTGACACACCGAAGTTATCTTAATTAATTTTAGTTGTTGGTTCTTGATTTTCACAGAGAACCTCAGAATGTGAGGACACGTATGCTTTCAATATATTATCATAAGTCAGTGGTTGATAACCAAAAAATTATTTTTTTTTATTTTTCCTGGTTCAGTTTCGAATTGTACTTACCAGGGCCACCGTTTAAAATATTATTTATTTCTATAGTAATAGATTTTTTACCTAATTAGCTTTTAATTAATCCGTAATTACAATTGACACTGGGTCTTGCTTCTTTAAAGATTGAAAGTATTGTTGTCTCGAGACCTATTTCCTATCTGGTGTATATTATTTATTTAAATGAGTAATTTAATAAATTTAATAATTTAAATGTGAGATATATTAGAGGAGAGATAAAGAATATAAAAGCATCATTTCAAGTCTAAGGTTAGTCTTACTTATGAAAACACATTACTCATTCTGTCCCAGTGAAAACAATATTTTGTAAAAGTGACGCTTTTGTGAACCACAAGGGACATTAAACGTCAGCATTTTAAAATCGACTGGAATTACCCCTGGAGGTAATTTTTAAAACAACGAAAATAAATTTTGTATGAAGTGAGAAAAGACAATTTCTTAAATAAAGGGCTTGTTTAAAAAAGTTATTTCTGAATTAGAGTTTTCTATAAAACTATTGCAGTCCTAAAATTCACAGATCTTCATAAAATAAAAATTGTATTTGGCGTCATCGAAAACATTAAAAACGTCAGTCTTCCATGCTGATACTATGTATAACGATCGCCAAAGGTCTCTGGTGTCCTTTGTAATATCATCTCAGTTTTTAACAATCTGTCTACAATCACTCGCTGAAATAGTTTTAAATTCTTCTTAGAAGCTTAGAGACAACTTTCAGTAGTTATAAACCTACTATACAAGGTCAGTTTAATATAGTAAAATTAATTTACTTCATGAAAATGTATATTTTTATTGGTCTCGTTTGTATGCTTAAGATCTGTTTTTTGGTCCCTCTTTGGACGGGGATCTTCTTTATAGTATGTCGCTCTGTGTGTATATAGTGTCATACTGGACACACAAATAGCGCCTTCAGTTATGATTTATCTAAGTGTCGATTGTTTGTAGTAATACTGTCCTCTCAATCGACGAATCTTCAATCTTCATATTGGCCGAGTTGGATCTCGTATAAGATAGGATTACCGTTACTGCTAGTTGCGGCCTGAGACGAAGCCGGATTCTTCTAAAAATAAACTAATATTATATAATAATTTTTTATATATAACTTTAAATATAATACGAAACATATTTTTAACTACTATTTATAATAAAAATCTAAATTTGTGTAAAGTAGTAACAGAGTATGAGGCATATCCAATTATAATTTTTAAAAATATTAAGACAAATATATATTAGATTTAGTTATTTTTTACAGTATTCAATGAGGGCCGTGGCACATGCGCCGCGACCCCTCACATTAAGCTCTAAGCCTCCGGTCTGAAAGTTTAACGAATATCTTATTAATCGCCAAAACCTTTCAAGGGCCGATCCCTTCCCTTCTTTTGTGGTCCAGAGGAAATCATTATGAAGAACTCTTTTGATGATATGCACTGTTATTGAAAAGCTGGGGCAATTATTAATATGTCTCGTCTGTTCTTTATCGTGTATACATGGTATAGATAAATGTGCCACACGACAGCATTGAGGTTAAATTTCTACATTTAATGTTTGTTTGAAGCAATTGCTAATTGCAAAATTGTCTTATTTTCACAGAATAACGCAAATAATGGTATGGACTATAATAACAATAAAGCCTATTTTAAAGTATTCTGCGTGCTTTGGCCTATCAGGTGGGTCGCATGTGTGTGAGTTGAGCAGATGTCATCAGCAGCACCAACCAGCTACTCCTGCCAGTTAGTTTTGTGGCAGAGACGGAAAGGAGGTCTCTTGGGGATACTAAATACATATAATATTTTTAATGAGTCTGATTTTATAAAAAGAAATACTTAATTTACGCATGTTATCATAATTATAATAAATGTTTTAAAATTTACCATACTATATATATGTTTTTTTTTTGTATAACCTTAAAATTTAAAATAAATATAACCGAAGAAATTTTAGTTACATTTTAAGAACAATACATATAAAACTCGATAAATACCATCTGGTCCACAAAGCAGAATATTTTAAAGCCGTGTGAGAAATAGTAAAGATTACTGGAACAATGGAAACCGTGAAAAGGCATGAAAAGGAAAGACTCAAAGACGCTGAGAGCGCACTTTGAGACTTGAGTGGAGCTGAATGACGAAAAAAGGAATTAAAACATATTTTCCATGTTTATTTATTTTTATATATTTTTTCTTATGGAAAACGAACATTTTAAATACATTTAAAACGTACCCATTATAAAAAGTTACTGCAAAATCAGTTATAGACGAAGAAAGTAGACAAATCAGTAATTCCAATTGGAATAAATGCAATGGTAATTCATGAATGTCATTTTTTTTAATGGAATATATTCCTTAAGTATTATATTTGGGACTAACAATATTCACGTAGATTTCGTAAATTAAATCGTGTAGTTTAGAAACGAAAATTCTCCCTCTCCTCTATATTTAAAATAAATGAAAAGCATTTCATACACACTAAAAACAACACGAAAACTTTTAAAATTCTCCCGTGGAATTAGCTCGAGTGTCACGTTCTTAAGATTTTTACAGAATGTAGCTTGAAATAGTTTTACAAAGAAGTTGACAGGCATTTTACTTACACTCTACTTTTGTTAACACGCGACGTACTAAATACATGTAGTCTAGAATGAGAACTGCCTCTCGCTGCTTCTTAAATCTATTTTATTGGAAAATGAAATACTTTTATAAGCGAATATTTATTAATTTATATCAAATCCAAGTCCACTTATATATTTTATTTTAAATATCTATAAGTACGTACTAAAATATCAATACACATTTAATATTATATAAAGTACAATATTGCACGAAACATATCATTGACTATAAGAAAACCATAAAAATTTGATATCAAGGACAATCGAGACTCGTAAGGAGTTAAATAGGAACAATTTACTTAGGTTTATTTGAAACGTGAAACGTGAAACCTTATCAATAAGGTTGGGATCGCACGTAAGGAAAACCACTTAAGATAAGGTACTCGTACGATATACTCGTGGAAGAAGCATCATCGACCCTTAATGTATTGTGATATGCAAAAATTAAAATGTTTGGGTATTTCGGTGCATTTTATGGGATTTTATGGGAAAAAAGTTACATTGCTATCCATCACTCTATCGTCGAGCAAGGAACAAAGGGTTAGATTTAAAAGTCCAACTCGTAAAGGGTGAAAACGAAAGCAATTCGTAAATAATGATATCAATTTAATTAAATATTTTTTATTCCAGAGTGGAGGAGTGATGTTTTCGCCCCTCGGCCGTCTTCGAGTAGCTCAGGCGGTCAGGAAGCAGGTATTTACGCGATCTCATATACTATTTATCATAAATTAAAATAGATCAGTCTTTGTAATAAATACTTAAACGGAACCACAAAACTACAAGCACACAGATGGAATAAGGCCAAGTATCGAACATGAATCACATCGCTAATATTGATTCAACCTAAAGCAGCGCGAACGCGTGCCATTTAAACACATCACGAGTAACCCGAGGGGGCTTGAATCCGATCGCGTCCCACATCAATTAATTTCATATATAATATTTTTCAATTTTAAATAGCAACTCGGAAATATTTCTATATCGAAATACTAAGAATGTCTAATAATTATTTAATACTATCGGGACGAACGGCTATAATTTCAGATAAGCCAGATTCCCGTCCTAGCATCGGAGGCGGCTCCGCTGCAGGCTCCTCTGTGCTACCAGCTGATCTGCCCCCCGCTGGCCCCGCTGCCCGCGTGCGGTCCGTGCGAGCTCCCTCCGCCGCCGTACGCCGTGTACCCGATGCCGTTCGAGGGCGCGGCGGGCGTGTTCGCGGGCCCCGCGCCCTTCGCGCTGCTGCGGGCCCCCTACGGCGCCGCGTGCTGCGAGCCAGCGTGCTGCGCGCCGCGCGACCAGCCGCCGCTGCACCCAGCCTTCATCTACTAGCGGGTTTGGTATCTCGCGTTGTAGATGATTCATTGTATCGTGTGATCGACACTTTTCGCTCGAAATTATACTATTGTTTGATAAATAATATTGCCTCCGAAACCGCTTTTTATAGATATTTTAAAAGTGGCGGAGCCGTTCTTTTTGCCCGGGTCTTCCAGTCTTTCTTGTGCTCAAACGGATGGGTTGAACTCTTTTGCAGATTTTTCGTCAGTATTTGGAGTAGATGGTTAAATTTTCAAAGTGATGCTAAAGAAGTGTTCAAGATTACTAGACTCTCGTCTATTTGGGTGTGTTTTGACAATTTTGTCTGTATCTGGTTGTCTCTTAGATAAATATAATGTTATACAATAATTAGCCTCGACGAAGTTATCGTAAGGGATATAAATGTGGATTTGCGTGCTATCATTAATTTAAGGTGGATGAATTTATCGAAATGCGTTATGTTTAGAAATATTCAGATTAGTAGTTCATTAGAGGAATCTCAACATTTGTCATAGGTCATCGATATCATATGATTCGTGAGTGATTCATATATAAGTTATCCGTGTAATATGAATACGTTTTCGCTATTAAAATCTAAATGAAAAAATAAAGTGAGTAAACATAACGCGTTGAGATATTTCATAGGACAATGGTCTAGTATAAACTATATCATATTGAAAGAGTGCGACGGGAACGGAACGGAATATAGCACAAATGATAAGTTGCTAGGCATTAGAATATATTACCTCAAGAAAAGACATTTGTTGATATCGCTTGTTATCCTTATAAAGGATTTTGTTCATCCATAGAATAAGATTGCTTCGTTGCCCTAAGACCTAGTTCAGAAAATAAATCTATTTTTTAACAATTTAGTTACAATGCTAATGACAATGAAATAATTCTGGGGTCCAAGATATTGTTAAATATTTGAAATTTTAAAACGTCTCACTATTGATATATTTTAAAGAAATTATAAATATATTATTTGTGGCAGATGTTTTAAAATTGTAAGTATTCGTAATCGTTATTAACTGTTGTCTTGGAAAAGACTAGCGTAAAAATATCCTCAGAGCACTGAATAAGTGTTTCCATTTTTTACAAACGGCATCCATCGAATCGTAGTTATGTCATACTTCAGAGAACTAGTAGAAGGAATTTAGAAAATGGCAACCTGAGATTTTAAAAAATTATAAAGATTTTTATGCAACTCAAAAGAATATTATGAGCAGAGCATGTTATTTATAGTAGCGTTTCAATTTTTATTGTAGAAACATATTTAACGAAGACTCCGTTAAAAGTTCAACAATAAATAGGACCAAAATGCAACGCAAGTTATATTTGTTGCCTCGTTGAGTATTCTGTTAGATTTGAAAATCATTACATAATTTGTAATCACACTCGTAGCGGGTAATCTGTTTAATACAATATTTTATATCCAATTTTGCATAACATATAGTATCATAAATTTAATTCTTGTAATTCGTTACTATGTCTATAACCGCTTCACATCTTGTTTCGAAGTATAAAGACTATTGATCTATTAACTGTCATTTAATATATAGATATTTACTTAATAAGTATAAAAGTAGATTAAATGATTAAATTCGATCTAGATTTCTGTGTTTCTAAACAATTCTATATGCATATTTATTAAGGCTCTTTAAAAACAATAACAATTTTAAACCACGTCTTTTTTAGATATTTCAAATCATTGTTAATACTACGAGTATCTACTATATCAATAAAATAATATTTCCTATGTATATTTAGATGTTATCTTAATTTTAGTATGATACATATAATAATAGTCTGCCTTTCATGTGTAAGCTTAGACTCGATACTAATAACAGCAAAACCAAACTATAGGCTTCAATCACAAGACGTGCAATTAAAACAGTAATGACTTCTTCAGTAGAGCACAGACAGCTCAGCATAGACACTGATGTCGCCTCGTGAGCTGCTTCACCACCACATAGTATGTGCTGTGTCTTCATCATCACTCGTAATGTAAATGAGAACGCTGTCAATTTGTTAACTTGGACTTTACAACTGTATTAGGCTGTAAGTATATTGCTGTTCTTATTCATATTTTGCTTCAACGCTCAAACTTTGTTTCTTGTTGGTATATAAGTGATATAAATACTTTTCTCGTATATTCTAGAATTAGTTATGTTATCGTCAAGTGAGATATTTTTATATGAGACGTTTATTAACGGTCCGATGTCGTTAGAGTTTCGTTGTTGGGCAGTTGTTGCTACACGGGTGGATGTAGCGTAAGCGATATTCACTTCTATATGCTTATAGTATATCGATGCGTATCAATGCTTATACATTATTTTTTTTTGGTGTATATAATAAAAACGTTAAAAGTGAATATCCTATTTTCTTAAATATTTGTGGCAATATCAATAATATTATTTGGTGTCCTAGACTCTACTGCCTCACATATCGGATATCAAAAATGACTAAGCTATAGTTTTTATTTTTATTATCTTCTATCAATATCTCTCTAGGCGTATAGGTTCGAAAATTAAGCGATGTAATTTAGACAATATTAAGTTTAACGAAGTTAGATTATATTAATATGTAATAAGAATTATTATTATCACGTAATATAATGTTGTCTGTGTATTTTAAAGCAGAGCCTTCCGCGAAAATTGCAACACTAAAATTTTTTGTCAGATTTAGATATATAATTGTGTATTTAGAAATATCATATTTACCTAACTTTTCGTAAATTACCTTTAATATTCAAAGAAATTATATTAAAGAACATTTATATTTTACTAACTAATTTGAGTTTCTTTAGAAAATATGGCACAAACGAAATGTAGGAATAAAAAATTATTATAAAACGCCATTGGTTTTGATTGCACCGAGTAGCCGTCCTTTTGTTTTCAAACCATTGAATCTTTTAACAAGGGTTTGCTTAGATACGGAACAATCCGTCGTTGGTAGCACGTAATGTACAGGGACTAAGACAATATCGTCGAGTTAGTGAAACTTCAGTAGAATGTTAAAAGAAACTGGACTTAATGAGCGCTTAATATTTACTATAAATATTTATTTTATTAATGAAAACACTTTTTTGCTATGTATTTTGTCAAAAGAGAATAGAACTTTATCAAAATTATCTCACGAATATGTTTTTAACTTTTTGCTGCTTTAAGAATATAATTTTGCAAATTAAATTATTTTTCATTGGTTATCACTCTTAATTTGAACACCTTTGAATAAATAATTTTATCTCGTTGTTATCGTTTGCGAGGTTTATTAGCGAACATCTAAAAGATCCAAAACTGCCATGTTAGATTTTCAATTAAATAAACCAATTAGTATATAAAATTCAGTGATCACTTTATTTACTACCAAAATCCTACTCAAAAATAATCTAAAGGCTTGTTAGTCGACCTATTTTCCCGTAAGTTAGTAACGTTTTTGATAACTTTACAATATATTTATATTCTGAATTCATTATCTTTTTAGATACTTGTATCGCTATATATTCTGTTGTTGTAGATGTGTACCCCTATACCGCGGTAGTTTGTTAAATGTTGACTACTTTTAAGAGTTCTTAACATTATTGTTCTTAACATTATTGTTCTTAACATTATTGTTCTTAACATTATTGTTCTTAACATTATTGTTCTTAACATTATTGTTCTTAACATTATTGTTCTTAACATTATTGTTCTTAACATTATTGTTCTGGCCTAACATCAAGTGTCGGCGCTGTACTTACTTATTGTGATGAAGTGTTTTCTTCTACTGCATCTTTATATGCATCTGTATTCCGATACGGATCAGTTAAAACAGTTGCTTGAACACCGATTACATTTTTAAAGTTAACATATTTTAAAATTGTTAAACATGAAACAGTGTTCATAGATCATATCTATGTAATTATATCTACTTATGTATTTAGATATAGGCTTGTTAACTTTGTATTTCATATTTCGTACCACCTGCCAGTTTATTTGTATTATATTTGATAGTTTTGGTTCTCGATATAAAATAGAAATGACATTTATAAAATGTTAGATGTTATTTAAATTTATAATAAACATTATTCGTGTTATGACATTATTAAATATATTTGATTTTTAAAGGCTCTTCAATTTATTTTTATGAAAGCTTACCAATTGTATTCAATGTTCTTAAAAGTATTATATTTAAGCTACATACGTAATATTTGATCGTCTTTATCTGAATTAGAAAGAGATATATTCCATTATCTGCGTGTTATATCTAGGCTAAGCGTTAGCTATAGTGTCACGTTCATTACGCACATATAGTATCGTACGAATTATTTTAAAGGTATACTGTATCACTTTCATCGAATGTACGTAGATGATTGTTGTCTGTTGTTATAATTAATAATAAATTATTGTCTAGATATATATGTGATATTGTTATTGGAATAATAGATATTTTAATGCTAATCTTACTGTACTCTTCTTGTTGACTTTTGTGTAATAGAACACCTAAGATAGTTGTAAGTGAACGTAATAAGGCGTGATGTGTGGCTCTAGAGTTAGATTAGGTTATTGTTATATGTGTGTGTAATAAGTATTAAAGTTGTAGATGTAAAATCTAAACTTTGGATGTTTTTAAATATAAATTGCCTGTGTACAAACAATTTTTTGCTAATTTAAAGTCTATGTCTATTAAAATATAAATAAAAGCACCTTTTCCGGCTTACCTTTGAATATACGACCATAGTTTATTTTTTATAACAAATCATTAAATAGACGAGTGCTTTAATTGCTATTAAACTGTTTGAACCTTTTCATTTCATGTCCATATGACAACCATTAGTGTTCTAATTGTTTTAAAGTCATTTTATCTTTAACTAGCAATATTTATAAGTTAATATTAAATATAATACAATTTCACAGAAAATAATAAATCACTTTAAAATGTAACTACAAAAGCTTATATTACATTATTTAAGCTGTTTTCATAAAATAGATGTTATGTTTCTTCGGACTTCAGAAAAATAAGAAAATTAAAAAATAATGTTTACGTCAGTTTATAAAAATCTCTATAATAATAAGAGTTAAAACTACCAGAGCTTCACTTTTAAATACAAGACTGGAATTCAAGATTTCGGAATGTATTACTTAATCCGAAAAGATTATTACAAAACTAGTAAAATTTTCTATTTTTCTGGGGTTCTTCTTCTTCCGAACAAATTTTTCCCTACTTGTTGATATAAGTACAATAAATATTGAAGCAATAACAAATAATTATAATAAATAAGTCAAGCATAATAAATTAATTATATGGTATACTTTGTTTCATTTATATTAATTTTAATTATCACTAACCCTGTTAAGAGATTGACTTCGACTTCGACTTCGACAAAAAATAAAAAAAACAAGTTTTAATCGAGGTATCGCTTCATGTAGTTATTGCACATTACAGTTTACTTATCACTATTTGACTCAAAAAATAGTAGCTAAAAAACTGTATGCGACAATTAGAAAAAGCCTTTTAGTCCACAACACGATTTTAGCACCTAAGTGCGTCATGGATTGTATAAAATAATGGGTGTTTAAGAAACAATAAATACAACAGCACTTCATATATGAGGAGAAAGCTTATTATAAAAATAGTTATGGACAGTTAGAAATGGTTTTAAACATATATTACCCCACGGTAATATGTTTGTTTATACAGGACTATTCCATCGAATAAGCCCGATATCGTGCTAATGGACAGGGCCAATCAAGAGTGTTTTTGGTGGACATAACTAGCATTGTGATGTCCATAAATGAGAATATAGTTAGATCTTTTTTTAAATCTGTAACAGAGAAAAATATTGAGATCTGATATGTACATGAGATTCTTGACATGTGAGATGTGGAATGCACTGAAATAATTTCGGTCGTAATATCTAAGCTCGGACAGCCTCACTTATCATTTAAAACGACTGGGGCTCCATGTTCCCTTTAAACAGGATACAAAAAGTGGTCTCGCTAAAGTCGAATAGGACAGTCCGTTATTCTTAATCTGTAACTCTAACTCCCCGCTGCGTGCTCTTCCTGCCAGAGGGTTACCCTACGGCCGCTACAAATGTTAATTGCGTTAAGATTATGCGGGGTATATCTTATTTTATATTTTAAAATTTTTATAAGACAACTTTTTGTAGGTATCGTGTAGGAGAGTAAATATAAAAATGTTTTTAATAATATCAACGGTGACTTGAGTGACAGCTTTTTCCGTTTTATGGGAGTTACAATTTAGAAATCGAAAAGAAGAATGGTTGCAGTATTGTTCCATCCTGGAAAAAGGGCATAGAACGATATATCAACCGAGTTAGAGGTCTAACAGATTGTAATGTTGCCAAAACTAGTTCAAGGTTAATATACTGTATTACAATAGCCCGCAATGGCGAAACCTACACATATGATCTTGTTACTCATAAAATTTATTTGATCTAATTTTAATAGGCTTAAATTCATCGTCTTCAACTTTAAATAAACTGAATTTTGGGTCTTAAAGTTATAGTCATTGAACAATACAATGGTTTTTTTTACTATTTTCGAAGACACTATAAGCAAGCTGTTTGAATTTAACAAAAGCGTTAAGTTTTGTGTGATATTGCTACTGACGTTTCTCAAGTCCGAAAATTGTCTTACTTTTTATTTTCATTATTTATCAATTCGCCTACCCCTTCTATTTTTTTTAATACTATATTTACGCCGATGATTTGCAACTTTATCAACTCTATTAGCTTTATCACTCTATAGTATTAATTTAACTTTTACGATTAATTCAATCAAGTCTGACCTCCAGCGCATATCCTCAGCGTCAGATCTATTCGATATTCGATTCTAATATTCTAGAAGATCGAAAATTTTGCTTATACTCCTTTAATTGTATTTAAACGCTTTCTCTACAGTGATTTGTGATGCAAACCTGGATGAGGATTTGGTTAACAAATTTGAACGTGTGCTTAACTCTGCCATAAGGTTCGTGGTAAATTTTACCACATTTCGTCATTTAGAATCCAACTAAGATTGTAACGTATACGTCAACGTAGATTCTTGAGCATCCTTTGTACCCTATACTCCATTCTTTACAATCCTTTGTATTTTAAATACTTTAAATGTCAATTTTCTTTTAGATAGTGCTCATTGTCAACCACTTCTTTCTAGACAAAATCTGTTATTGACTGTACGTAAATACCACACTCGTTACATGTTAAATTCGTTCGCTGTTGCTGCGGTCCGACTGTGGAACAATCTACTTGAGTCGTATTAAAAAAAACCTTTTTCACTTAATTCCTCTAAGATGCAGATGATGAATTTTAACAAAGTAAATACATATGATTGTTCTTTTTCTTTTACTTATTATAATAAGTATGTGTATTATATATTACTACTATATAAATACTATAATTATTAAAACTATTAGTATTATTTTGTATCTTATCAAGTAATGACTAATTTACTCAGCCTACACACAATTTCTCTTACACGGTGTGATTGGCTGATATATGTTTTGTAGGCAATAAAGTATTGAATAAAGAAATAAATGGCCTTTGGGAACCCAAGGTGAACCCTTTAGGTGAACACCTCGATCCGCCAGATATTGTCCAACTTAAAACAGAAAATCTCAATATGGGGGAGAGGCACCCAAAGAGTTGAGCCACCAATCGACAGACTTCTCGTGTAATGAGAAAAGGTAATACAAAAGACCGGAGTTTTTCAGCAGTTTTATCTACCTCCTCAGAAGTCAAATAAGACTGTCTATCGCCGAGACGTTTGGTCGAAAGAGGTAAATCGACACATTTGTATCTCATTCGGTGTTCAGTTGGGCACACAAGTCGTTGCTGAGCTTTAACTCAGTTGCAGCTTGCTTTCCTCCTGGCATGAAAGGGCTCGTATGCAAGCTTATTTTGGTATAAAATAAAAGACTTGTGCCAAAAAATAAACCAGATCCCTATGGAGTTAATATAGTTTAAATAACTGCGTTAAAACAAGTTAACGAACAATTGCAATCACAAATTTGACGTTTAATCTAGTTAGATAATTATAGTTAACAACAATAACACGAACAACCCATGTAATTATTAAAATTATATATTTGGAAATTTTTTAATTATAATTTACCTATCAATTTCAACTTTTTTTTTCTCGCAGATTTACTATACAACAGCAGATTTATAAAACAACATAAATACTTTATTTATTAATTAATAACAATTTACACATAAAAGCTATTTTATTTGAATTGGCCTAAAGATTATACAAAATAATATTAATTTTATGTAAAAATTTTCGGAATAATTTAAATAAGCTGTTAATACCATGTCATTGTATAGGATACACAGATTTCACCTAATATATCACAGGCAATATGGTTTGTTGGGGAAACTATTAGGTGGGAAATCTCAACGTGATTAAACCGGGCTTACGGCATTTGACGACTCTTGTCCACTCAAGAAGATATGAGACGCCCTTGCGAGATTGGCCGTAGCCTACTACTAAGGACTACGTGTGTTCAAGAATAACACGGTAGAAGGCAGCTACGAGCCGAAAAAAGAAAATAAAACCAACACAAAATATTAAAGTACACCGGGAATACTTAAATAATTTCAGAGGAATTCGACTTTCCAATACGATTGAAGAGGAAAATACTAAAAAACTAATGCAGCACATAAGTCCTGGGAGAGAATAGCAATATTGGTGTTTCCACCGTTATGAGGAATATTAAAAAAGTTGGATATAAAATTGATAAGGTATTGCCTCTAAACGGTTTAAAAAAATACAGTTTATACCTTCACAATAAACGACTTATAATATAAAGTAATTAAATAAAATACTCTTTAAAAAACCGCTATCTTGTTAAGTATACAATATAAAATCTAGAATTTATACCTTGTGCACTGTAGCATGGTACGGGTGACGTCTGTCAGTACCAAATGGCAAGAGATTGATGTTATGCATTTCATTTTTTTCGCTAACGATACTCAGAACATATATCTAGTTTTCTTTAATATTGTTATAAAAATTGATGTGTTATTCCGTTGTGCAGAGCCATTGCGTGTATGAACTTATATTTACTGATATAAAATAATCAACATAAGGCTAATGATTTTTTTTTCGTGACAACATTTTTGCTTTAGCGCATCACCGCGGCGGACATTTTGTTTACCCGTGTGATGCTGTCAGTACGAGCGTGTTAATTAATAAGGCTCTTTTTTTATTTCCGTTGGAAAAACCCGTTACGGGTACCCCGTCGGCCCAGGGGGGTGACGGCGGGGGTGATGTGGGACTACCCGGCAGCATAGAGGATGCTGTTATTTTTAAGGGTACCCACTAAAAAACCAACGGTTGCCCTCTGCGCCGTAATGGGACGTCACGGGATCGCGTTAGCACACAACGTGACGCCCCGGCGAGACCCCCCGAATGAGGGTGCCCCGAGCAACGTAAAGCACCCTCCCATCGTAGGCCTATGTTAGGTAAAAGGTGTCACCCTCCCCCCTCACCAGGCACTACAACTGGGGAAGGAAGCGACGGGCGTATTCCTGCCTCCTTCTACCCAATCTCCCCTACGGAGCGGATCAGCGGAGACTGACTCCCTGACCCGCTCCGCGGCCTCCTTTGCGGCGACAACTTGCTTGCAGAAGGAGGCCATTGCGATCCAGCGCCTCTTGCTGCTGACCATCGTGCTAATAGTAATGGCCATAAGCCCATTTTATAAAAATTTTTAAAAGCGACAGCAGCGCTATGACCAACTGAAGTTTTATCATATTCATAACTTTTAAACATAGTAAACAGTATTTAATTATGACCTATTTTACAGTATGATTCTCAATTCTTAAATGTAGTTGTAACAATATATTAATGGTAAATACAATAACTTAATATGATAACAATAGCTTATGACAATTTATCAAAATCAACAACTTTTATCACTTTAACGTTATATCAGTAATAAGAATAAAACATTGTTCTAAATAATGCTGAATTCCCAAAAAAAATAATTATAATATATTACACTTTTATTATGTCAACGAAATTAAATAGTTGTCTAATTGATTTTTGTATAACCTACATATTTAATTACTATACCATAATTCAATATGTAGGCTATAGTACAATAATATAATAAGCGCTATTACCGACTCTGAGATGGGTTTAGATGAAAAAAAATATATTTTTCTTAGCAACCTTTTAAGCAATCTTACCCTGTATAAATGTTTTGTTTCATTAATAAATTTATAAGCTCTTTAACAATAAAAATTTAACTATTTACGCACAATATACTTTCTTATTATAAAAAAAAACATCGACTCTCATATCGTAGCAGTACATTCCCTCACTAAATTCGTCTAGGCGTTATGTTATACGCATAACATTTTGCTGAATTTTTCTTTCTATTACAATTTATTTGTATACTAAATATTTTGATTGGGCTTAATTTAATTTACTACATTTATTATACCTTATGATGTGTTATAACTAAAAAACTAAAATATAATTTGTAAATCGCATCAAGTCTCCAGAGAGAAACGAAACGTTAATGACAGTGTCACCCGCACCATCCTAGAGCGCAGAAGGTATAGCTACATATCAAATATACAACAGTAAATCAAAACTAGCATTAAATACTGCTCAAAACAATTAAAGGAACAAAACTTTGAATGTTTGTAACTCTCTAAATATTTGTAAGGTAAAAGTAATTTTGAAGATATTTTAATTGTTATTAATCGCTAAAAAAAGATAATTCATGAAAAAGTAATATTGATAAATTTTTTTAAATAAAATTTCAAATTTAGTGTAGTTTGGTCGAAAAACAAAGTGGTGTCTAAATTAAGCGCAGTTGAAAAAGTGACCTTATTGTTAAAATGTTGGCCTCCAGAAACTTCTAATAACGCGTTTGGCCTCCACGGTCCCTAATCACAGCTCAGCAACGACGCGGCATGTTTCTAATGATCCTTCAAATATTTTCTTGCGGAATTCATTCCCATTCTTCCATCAATACTTCAGCGAGCTGCTGCAGCGTTTGAGGTGCAATAGAACGTTTACGAATGCCTTGATCAAGCATATCCCATACGTGTTCCATGGGATTTAGGTCGGGGCTCATAGAAGGCCACTCCACACCAGGCTGTATGTGGTGTCGCATAATCATGCATTACCATGAACTGTGGACCAATACCATACGCTGCGGGCAAGATGTGATCCTTAAGAACGTTATCAATGAAAGCTTGAGCGCTAAGTCGCCCAGGGATAACGATGAGGTCCGTGCGCTCTTCGATACTAATACCTCCCTAAATCATCACCCAACCACATCCAAATTTGTCATACTCCTGAATTGCTGACGACCATCGCAACGTGTCAGACGGAATCTTGATTCATCCGTAAATAGCACTGGTTTCCAGTGATGTCATTGCCAATTAACGTGGTTTTGGGAGAACTCTAAACGAGCTTGACTGTGCTGCCCTGTTAGCCTCACAGCTCTAACAGGTCGGCGTGATCTTAAATTGACTTCCCTTAACCTATTCCTTACCGTCTGATCCAAAATTGCGACACCAGTGGCCGTCATCAGTGTATTTTGCAGATCTCCAGCAGTAACAGTGCGGTTACGTAAAGTACAGTTATAGTAGCGATCTTGAGCAGTAGTTGTTTTTCTTTTGCGACCCTGTCCAGCTCTTCTTGAGTATTCTCCTGTCTCTTGAAATCGTTTCCAGAGTCTACAGATAACAGAAGGTGGGACTCTGAGGTCATTTCGTATATACCGCATAGTATGGCTCACTTCAAGCAACGCGAAGGCGCAGGAGAATTGAATTTCAGTCAAATTTCGCATGATGTCCGACATTTAGAATTATTTCCCTCACTACCTATAAACAAAATACTCGAACAAAACTCATAAATGAGTTTTTTGGGATTGAAACCTTAGGAAAATGCTATAGCGTCACTTTGTATTTGCGTCTATGTAGACTTTTAACAACCTACTACAAACCGCAAAACAAAATAACGATGTTCTTTTGTTTTTCTTTGTTTTTAATTGTTTATCTAAATTTTATAATGGCCAGTTGTAATTATAACCTCATGCAAAAAGTTTAGTACTATTACAAAATCTTGTTCCCCTAATTGTTTTGAGCAGTATAGTTAAGTAAAAGTAAAAGGGTAAAAGTTATTTATAATATGCCATCAAGAAAACAACAAGGTCTTAAACAGAGAGAGAGAGAGAGAGAGAGACGGAGATTATTATATATATCAGTAAGTTGGCCGTTATATTATCAAGGATAACTAGCGTAGGCAAACCACAATTTCGACGACATTGTTTTCACAAGACGCAAAACGCCATATAGTAGGAATTTTTTAAACAATAATTAAATATGAAACAGCAATAACATTTTATAACAGACTAACACTTACAGCACACAGTTCACTTCTGAATAACTAAAATTATGAATAAGCCTGATAATTAATAGTCCTGGCCCAAACGAGACTTTTGGCCAGTCCATATGACAAGAATCGTGTAAGAGCCGAGGGAACGAGGGAAGAATGAAAGGAAGTATCTCGATTTGGCACTTGAGATTCTTGTCATGTTGCATGTAGAGTCCCCTGAGAAAATTCCAACCATAATATCACTGTCTAATTATTATCATTTATTTTAAACTAGATGTAACCCAGGATTTTATGTACATAGTAACTATGTAAAAAAGGCTATGATCACATACTTTTGACAACTCGAACAATTTCAGTACAGATTCAGCTTAATTAAACTAAAATTTAAAATTCGATGAGAAACTTAACTTTTTATTACAAAATATGCCGAGTGGACTAAACAACAAGATACAACGACATCGTACCACAAAACGTATTCTAAAAAACTTATAAATACTTTTCTTTCTTTTTATTTAATTTAATTAGTCAATATTACAATCCTGAGAATATATCACTTCCTAATTAACTCTACACTAATTTAACATAATTTGTTACAAAATACTAAGATAAAATCAGATGTTACGAAGTACGAAGTGTTCATATTTTTAACGGCATGTCGCAACTTGAACTTTTTCTCACAGTACATTTTTGGTTATATTGAAAAACAGCTATTATTTATAATGGATGAATATTTTTTAATTTACATAGATAGTATTCTAATTAGATACAAATCTAAAAATGAATATAATTTAGCTTTGAGTTCTGGTATATTAATATTTTCAAAAGAATTTATTAAATAAATAAAATATATTATAAAAACTAACTCCAAGGGAACCTCACCTAAGGGACTCAATTTTATTTCTTTATAGTAATGTAGTTACAATAGATGAGTTAGACTGCTAATACTCAATGCCAACTTTCCTTCCTATTTCTTACTTCGGATCCTCTACCTTTTCCTCAATAATGATACCGCATTTCCACTTTCTCGTTATTTTAAATGTCATGAGTGACAATCGTCATCAGTTCATGCGCCAAAAATAAAGTAAAAAACAACAATTGAATCATCAAATTAGATCTTCTGTTTTAGTAAACAGATAAAATAGATACTCATTTATTTAACCACTAATGAGGAGAAAAATAAAAACTGCAGAATAAAAGAATATCCTACAATATTTCAAGTAGAGTAATTTGGGTTATATAAGTACCCCGCTAATGCGTCATACTAGCGATGCATCAGATAGTAACTTAGTAACTGGAGCCAGTACTGGTGGCAAGTTATCAGTACCACTAGCCCATTCATTCATTGGCGATTGTCCAGCTGCTTCGGATGTCCGATAACTGGACTGGGCTGGCATTTTACAGTTTCTCAGTTTTTAATAATATTATAGTATTTATTCATTTATAATATAATTGTAATTTATTTATGACTTGGGGTTTATCTCAAATGCACCATAAAATGTGCACGTTACTTTGTTTATTCAAGGGATGATTTATATTAAATATTAAACTGTTTAAAGAGAGAGTCGAGAGAAAAAACATATTAAAGAAAATAAAGTTTTTTATTAACAACCTTGTTTAAATATATTAATGTTTTTATAAATAAAGCATATCCATATTTCCAGTGCACATTGTTGGATAATGTCTCTAGCCAGTCCTAAAAATTATTAGACCGGAGGCAGCGATGTAAATTGTCAAAAATTATGTTTTTAATTTACAACTGTCACCTTATTTATACTTGAAGCATGGCGGTCAAGTCGCTTGACATAAACCTCCTCTCGGTTTCGTGTTAAATTATACTGAAGATGCCAAGATGCGACTTAATAGCGCTGTTTTAATGGTTAGCGAAATGGAACTTGGAAGTTAAGTTTAGATTGTTTGAATTATATGAAATACTACTAGTTATTACTAACGTTTCCACGCGTCTCCGCCTGCGTCAGTTGTACTTTAAACACCTCAACTGTATGTTTAACATATGTGTCAAATAAAATATTTAATATTCGTTTAAGAACATCACTTTAAAAAAGATAAACAAATATCGATATTATTCATTTAGAGTTTTTTGTGTAAAGATTATGGATTGGATATACATTTTGCTATGAGTCAGATTAGTTAAAGAAAAAAGTGCAAGGAGTGGCCATGATTAGTTCAACCATACGAGAACAGTATAGTTAGTTAGTTTTGACCCTTTTGTATTGAACTCGAGGAATTTCAGCACTGTGACATTATAAGAACCGACGTTTTACTATTACTGAGCACAAAACACTATCACATCAATATTATACGGAGTGAATTTAAATTTATTTATTATTTTTTCTTTTTGGGATTCATTAACCCTTAGGATCACCGTCTTGTCCGTCCGTCCTATATTCCTATATCTTATATTCCTTAGAGATGTAAAAAATCAAACTTCTAACCCAACGCAATACATCAAACACTCTACACGTACTCACCACGCCTCAGTTTGGCAGTCGCGATACGACAGCGAGCCACAAGGACAACACACTAAGCATCTTCTCCCAACAATCAGACACATCAAACAGCTACATTCACTCACAGACACTACCTTTACACTCACACAAACACTTACCGGTCACAGTTACACTCGACACTACCTCCACAAGTTCGGGATTTCCGGCAATAACACCTGCCCTTGCGACGGCGCCTCGGTTCAGACTCTGGACCACGTGCTCAGGGAATGCCCTAGGTTTGCCGTCGCACGACTCGACCACCAGATACTCTGTGGCTGCTTCGGGGTTGGCGCCTTTGATGTAGCGTCGCTCTTGAAGCATGGGGCCACTATCAATTCATATGCAAAACTTGCAAACTTTGTAATTACCCGTTTAAAATCCTTTAATAGCATGTAAGACATTGTATATATCACCAATGTAAATATTTACCTTTACCTTATCTTACCTTACCTGTACTTTATTTAAACTGTGTCTTTGTTTATTTTTACCATTTATAATTTGCTCGTGTCCTTTATTTTTCAATTTGTCGTGTCTTTTATTACTTTCCAACTTTATCGTGTCCTGTATTATACGTTCAATTTTGCCTATGTTTACTTTTTAACAAATTCTCATGATGACTCAAATTACTATTGTCTAATATCTATAATTGTTATTTTAAGATTACTTTACATATTTGAAAAAAAAAAAAAAAAATAAAAAATAAAAAATAAAAAAAAAATAAAAAAAAAAAAAAATAATAATAATAAAAAAAAAAAATATTGCAATATATATACAAAATAACAATTCTTAAAAGTATTTAAAAAAAAAAAAAAAAAAAAAAAAAAAAAAAAACATGACCATTCTTATACTCATTTTTATTGTTTCAATATAGTTTTTACGATTTATCTTGTGTCCTGCAATTCTGTTTGTTTATATATATCTGTATTTATTCTACAATGTTTAATTATGTTTCTATACTGTGTGTTTTTATTACCTTATATTTTTATTGTTTAATATATGTTTATCACTCACCTTCATTTCATCTTTTGTGCACCAAAGTGTCGAGTGGACATTGTATCAAATCGCATATTCCACTCGGCACTTCTGCATCACATTTTCATTCCCCCTACACCATCTTCAAAAATAAATAATCTCCCCCTGAAAAACTTATTTTACACTAATGCTGCGACTGCAAGCGCTCAGAACATGGAAGGGCAGGCTCATCCAGTCCGTCCCCCACCGGTTATGAGCGCTCGCAGTCAAAGCCCAAAAACAACGTATTTAGAAAAAAAAAAAAAAAAAAAAAAAAAAAACCCAACGCAATCGAAACATACAGCATTTTATGCCGGTAATTTCTGCAAATAATCGAAACTCGCAAGGGAATGAAAACTTAAAGGGTACTTTCCGTAAACTCAGAATCTTGTAATTTGGTACGAAGCGAAGTTTTACGGAACAGATAAAGGAAAAATTGCAAACACCGTACAGTTTTAATTACATTATATTTTAAAGTTACTAACCCTTTCCTTATGGTTTGTACGGAACATTCGTTGCGCGTGTCCGACTTGCACTTGACCGATTTCTGTAATGTATTCTATTTTATATTATATCTTTAAAATCATATTCACGAAGTATCGTTCATACTCTAAGTTTTCTGTACACAAGCCTTTCAGAACATTCAACAGGAGTTGGTTAAGAAATGATTTATTAACACTTTTGAGTCACTAAGACAAATATCTAACGAGAGTTTAAAGATTCCGTCTCATCATGTAAGATGCTGGCTACAACATATAAAGTAGTAAGTTAGTAATATTTATCTTACAATTGAAGAATTAAGTGTCTTGAAATTAATCTTTCTCAATTCAATCAGAAAGGACGAGTTCACGGATGCTTTAGTATTATAACTATAAAGTAATTCATTGATTTTCCTGTGGTAAGCGTGTAAAGAAATAATGTACAATACATTATTTTATTATTAAATTTTATTCATAAATCATTTATCATTATTATTATAAAAATATAATTTTACCGTCTATATATACAAATTAAGAAATCGATTGAAACCATTTTTATATGTTTAACAATTTCCATGATTCTTCATTCTTCATTTACAAACTCTTAATGCTCTAAAACTTCTACCAAAATACATATCTCTCGTAAAGAAGTCCAGTCTGATATTTAAACGACAACCATCGCCATCTATCGAAAAACGAGCGCACTGCGACCCCGCCCCCTATCAATCAGTAAGAAATGTTAAAAAAAAAAACAAAAAAGTTCTGCCAAGACTCGTGAAAAAGAGATGCAAGATAGTAAAGTAACAGAAATAAAAGAAAAAGAGGATGGTCGTCTAAATTATAGTGTGATACGTTATAATATTTGGGGAATTGATGTATACGTTAAACATAAAGAGAAAATTATTTTGCCCCACACATTTATTCATTGAATTTTTTTTTTTTATTTCTTTTATACATTTTATTGGTAGACCTGATTTGTTCTCTATTCTACTCTTATTTATATTTGTGTATTAACATATTTATTTACGTACTTATGCAAATTAAAATAACGATAAATAATTATACAAAAGATTACAAGATTTTTATTAGAAAAAAATAAAAAAAATTAACCAACCTTTAATTATTTTTAATAAGATTTCTCTAAGAGATTTTCATATACTGTCATACTATAATCGTATTGTCTCCATTTTCTTAGAGGACGCTTGGACCGAGCCCTCTACACACCCCCATCCTAGCATTTGTCTAAAGTGAACCTTACGGCTATAGCAATACAGTTTGTATTTACCTTGCACGGAACAAAATAAAGAACAGCTACTGAAAAAACGATTTTATTGTGATACAACAAGGTTGGGTTCTCACTGAACGCAAACGGCACATGGAATATTCTGACACAAAGATTTCCGAGACCCGACGGCGCGGGTAGACGAACGAAACCTTAATTTAAAAGCTGTATTCTTCACCCGGTTGGCTTGTTCAAGGTCAAGCTGTACAAATGACATTTGACAGCTCCGGCTCACCCTCGAAAGTGATTGAATTATTCATAAAGTCAAGGTGGGCAACTGTATTGTGAGATATGTGAGCTCTCTGTTGTTTTATTGCTCTGATACTGAGGTTCCATTTTGGTTTTAAGTGTCACTTAAAGCATAGTCGTGAGTCTCGTTGTTTAGTTATGCCTAAACTATTCGTCAGCTTAAAGTTTTGATAACTTAAAATTAATTTAGGTCTATTCCAGTAAAGTTTTAAAAATCATACTTCATTATCGTTGTTATTAGTTGTTATATGTTTCTTGATAAAATACTAGACAGATAAAATGGAAGTGTAGCAAAATTTGTAGACAATATGATAGTCAGTTTCCGTAAGATGAGCTACAAACAAATTTATTACAATTCAAAATCAATATAAATCTATGTTAACTATCAGGTACACGTGCTGGCTGAAGGTCAGACGGCAATCGCTCTGCATAATATTGGAAACTTATCAAAAGTACATAAAAAGATAATGACGTTGCCAGAAAAAAATAAATTTAGATTACTAAGCTGAAGGCTTTTATTTAGAGAGAGAGAGAGAGAGAGAGAGAGAGAGAGAGAGAACCTGATGGTACAGTCGTTTTAACAATAGATATAAATATTGTTTTATACAGAGTACTAGTACTATTGATGACTCTCTCCTTTGAAATCAAAACATTGTCTAGATGTTTATTGTAATGAGTCTCTGCTTTTCTCGGACAAAATCTTCAAGATAAGAAATCGAATAGTATTTAAGTCCCAAAAAACTGTTTACAACATAAAAATTGAATTTTTTAATAAATATGTAATATTATCTTGAAAGTCAATTTAACTAAATTTAGTATAATTTTAAATTTAAAAATTCGTTATAGCCATAAAAAGACTCCTCCATATTTTAAGTTAAGACTTTCTGCATTTGTAATTGTTTGGGAGATTCTGTTAAAGACTTCGGATCCCATCGATCGAAGCTCTAATAAAGATCAAATATATATTTTGGGTGTCATATCAGAGTTACCGTCTAACGATAACCATTAAACAACTAAAAAAGAAACCCAAAATCTTTTTCATAATCGCCATGTTCCGCGGAGACAATTACTATTTTAGTTAAATTTGTTTCATTTTTTTTTATACCAAATATAAAAATCATCTGTCTCAGGAGCAGTCGCGAGCGAGTCACTGTAAGAAGTAATGATGTACGTCGGTACAAGTTTAATAAAAATATTAAAGTTCCCGTTAAATGAAATAAATAGTTTAGTTTTTATAATAACTATCAAAGACACAAAGTATACATTCAATACATTACTCTAACTCTCTCATGTGAATTAACTACAATTAATAAAATATATAAATTAGCTTTGATTTTAGTGCGTTTCCTTTCACCTGCTCCTAGCGCCATATCATAAAAGAGCTCCAAGAAAACACAATGTGAAGCAAAAAGCGAAGTAATAACAAAATACCCCCGTCCACAGACAGACAGCTCTGCTGTACGAGTATGTAAAGAGTGATATTATCTTCCTAAGTTAGGAAGGCTTCAGCGCGTGTCGGCCGGAACTGTGCTTGGAGTTCTACGGCCCGTGTACAGGTAGGTTCTCGAGTGTTATAAGTTTTTATGTACGTCATAAATAAGTTATGATATTTTTTTGTCTTCTATATGAATTCACTGTAAATCTACCTATAATTTAAATCGTTTGTTCATTACAAGTTCAGTTTCTCAAAATTATAAAAATTATATGTGTAATATGTATGTAAATTATACTTATTTCAGGTCTTAAAAAATATATTATTTAAGGTTTTGGAGGTAAGAAGCTTTCTTGCAACAACATTCATGGTAAATGTAACCCATTGTCTAGTATTTCGTATTAACTTCATTATAAATGAAAAGTAGCTTGTCCAATAATTTTAAGACTTTTGTCATCGCATGTACGTGACGGCGTCACTACCGAGTAGACGCAAGAAATATAATGGACTGACTTTAAATGAATTATATTTGAATGAAATAATGTCATTCTGTAATGCAATATGAATTTTATTACGTTTCCTAAGAGTTTAATTTAATTTACTGTACAAGTCTTAAAAACGTGACTAAAATATAAAATATGAATGTACTTAATATTCTTTTAATTGTCTCCATGACTTAACGGAATGATATGGTTTTATTGCGAAATTAAAATGATATAGACATGTTACTAGTATAGTAGATAGTTGAAAACATAATATTCAATATATATCCACTTAGATTGTACTATTTTTTTCTTAAGAAAACTCCCTAGTTTAATTAAAAATGACCAAATGAAAATTAGATGATACACCATTTACAAAAAGATACAAGACATAAAATATGTATCTTATTCCAAAAAGCTTAAAGTAATGATTATATGAAGTCGCTATATAAATGAAAAACTCCCTTCACAAGCCTGTAATAAAATTAAAAATAATGTATAGATAGTGTTAAATGTTATTTATTGTCAAAATTTCGCTCTCTCCTGCTATTTCTAATGAAATATTTTGTAATATATTTTTTAAAAAATTTGAAAATGAGAAGTAGTTTGAAATTAATAAACTTCCAACTTGACGCCTTGAGTGAGAAGGCGTAGCCAGCGGCTACATGCTGCATACGTGCTACGACAGCCGTAGAGGGAGCGTAGCACGTAGAGGTGCGCGGATATTATAATAATAACATTACTTATCGACGATAAGACGATTTTCTTATCTGCTGTCAAACAAATAAAATATTTTTCAATATAATCAGGACTGTTTAATATTGAACACATGTACACGAAGGATAAAAAAACTTAATTTCTATATATTTTAATCACTCTTAAAAAGAATAAAGCTATAACTTTGGAAATATAAAATCGTGAGATATAAATAAGATCCGCTAAAATCTTTATGGCTTAGAACATAACTCATCAAGATTGCGCATCACTGCAATAAAGCTTCGTTTTAATCGTAAATTACTATTTTATGTAAAACCATTAGTAAATAGGTACAAAGCTTACATTGTGTTTTTTTATATTATATTTTTATTTAACTACGTAAAATAGGCTTAGCTGCTTCAATAACAGCATACTTTATCTGAAACTAACAAAAATAGTATACACTAATGTCTATAATACTCTAATCCTATCTCAAATGAAATTAAAACCGGTAAATGTAGTTAACATGAGAGCTTTTCCATTGACAGATAAAAATAATGTACATGGATGTCCTACAGTTCATACTCATACTCACGGTCTAAATGCGGTGAACGGTTACGTTCCTTGATAAAAAAGGACTTGGATTAAAAAACATACTTAATAGTCGAAACTTAGAGGACATTGGATTCGGACGCGGCCGTCGGGTTCAAGGAACTGGCCAATGAGGGCTCATGCAATTACCGCCTGAATCATGGCCAAAAAAGAACACTATGCGGCGTCCCAATTGCAACTGTGTTGTATTTTCTCCCGATTACCAGAGAGCGTTTGAAGGATGCAGCTGGGGGGTGGGGGGAGACGCCTCGCGGCGCCTCAGTTCAGTCGTGGCAGTCGAGCGAAACGCACGCCGTGATGGCCTACTATTGTACCAAATGAGGAACCCGCGGAATATAAATTCGCGGAAGTACATTAGTTTCGAAAAAACCGTCGGTTTCCGTTGATTGTGTGTTATTATATCGTCTAGGACAAGACTCTTTAGGACTGTTCCGGTTTGTGGCTAATGTGAGTTGAGATTTTGAAGCGTATGTCTGCAAATCACGTGCCCTAGATTTCGGGTGTCGTCGCTGGACCGCTCGAATGCTACTTTTTTCCATTTATTTACAAGGCACTGCTTGTAGTAGTTGTAGTTTTATGACACGTCTTCTAGAATTAGAAATTTTTACTAGAATTAGAAATATTGTATAAGTAGTATATCTTACAACCTTACAAACTCTGTTACCGTTCTTATGATACTCGCCATAATTTCAAAGATTCTTTTATAAAACATTTTTTTTTTCGTAATAAGATTTTTATTTATCGTAGCGATGTATTCCAACCGATATATAATATTTATAATGATAATATCGATACGTATAAAATATATTAATAACCTTAAAATCTATCGCCGTTTTAGCGTAACCACATAGAGTCTACGGTCGCGCCTGACGTACATTTATATCATTCTGCATTGTCAACTGCATTTCGGTTCGTAGAATTATAGCAGTAGAGTTGCTTTTTGCAAAATGTTTCAAAGTAGAAACATTAAACCCGAATGTCTGTAAATTTACTATCTTATTTCTTCATTTTTAGTTAGCTCCTCTGCAATGCTTCGCCAGTAGTGTTACTTCTCCGTAGACACACAGATCTAAGAATATACTTTAGGTCTAGACTACATATAGTTTATTAACTAAGATATAGTTTTTTGTTCACGACGCCTGGCACAGGGAGCCTGGCTGACCGGGAGCCTCACGCACGTGGGTAACCTTAAGGTAAATAATTGCTACCACGTGGCTCTGAGCTCAATTAACCTCCCCGTGAGGGGTCGGAGCGCACGCCTCCTGTACCAGTAGACCTGTACGACAGCTGTTATAAATAATAAACATTCTATCGGGCCGCTATCGAGGAACCTTCAGATGATTCGATCTATTATAGATATGAGTATTTTAAAACTCATACTATTTAATGTTGAATATTAACTAATGCTATTCGTAAGAAACTACTAGTTTACATTTAATTAAAATTATGAAACCTCTAATTTAAATTAAAAAGTTTACTTGAAACTTTAGTACCTTTTCAATATCTGCTTTTCTTCATGGATGCTATCGAGTCTCGATAGATTAGCGTCTATGACTATCAGTTTTCAACTAGACAGACGAATTAATATTCGGAACGGATCATTTGGCAGAACACATTAGATGAGATTGTATGGGTGTGCGTGTACGCGGTGTGTGGGGTGTGGTAGTGTGGGTAGGGGGGACTGCGGGTAGCTTGACGATCGATGCGGCGCGCGTCGCCCGCGTATCATTTGCGTGCGACCCTTTACCCCGCGCCTCCCCTGACCCGACTACCGACTACTGACACTGGCCGCTTGTTGTTAGTGCGGCGTGACAGTCACATGGCACGAATTATGTAATTAGTTTTTACACGTGAGAATTTCTATGATACAATATTTAAACCTACTATAAATGTTATATATATTTACTTTGAGTTTAACAGAGATTCAGATTTAGTAGACTTCAAACCTAACTCGATTTCTAAAATTAACAATCTGAATTATTTTCCACAATATTTTTCCTATTTAAGGTCTTCACTCTTGTGGAGATTGTTTTTGTAACTCATGGAAAATTACGCTTACTTTGAACTTTATAGATCACATAAGAGTAATTGATGTAAGTAAGAAAATAAGTGTTAAAAAAATATAAAAGATGACATATGTATTTAATAAGGATAATTAAAAAAAATACCTCTGAATATATTTTTTAAAGCATTTCTTCTTTTATTTCTATATATTATTTGAAAAAATTATTCCGTTCATATCTCCCGTGTCAATATTGTAATTGTTAAAACATTTCAGTGTTTTTTAATTTCTGATACATAACTTATGAATGCGGATATAAATGGCACTCTTTTACCGCGCAATTTGTAGGTGAGGCCAATATGTCAAGACTCTTTTCCCGCGACAGTTATTACTAATCACGGTTATATATAGATATACAGTAGCCGTGGTGCGGAAGAAGAGAAACAACTTTACTCTGGCAAAAACTGTGGACAAAAACTACCTTTAGATTTTATGACAAAGTAGGTAAAAATATTTGATTTAGAAACGAACGCTAAAAAATTAACTTCATACCTGTTTTAATAGACTTTGAAAAAATAAGGTTTAGTGTGATATTGAATGACGCAGGGATGAAACTAAATGATTACTAAGAAACTACTTTAAATATTTTTTTCTTTAAAAACACTATTTATAGTTTTACTTTACACGGAAACAGAATAATACAGATGTAACTCGTGGACACGATTGCTGCAAAAGCATTTGAAACGACGTTGAATTAAAAATGTTATAATAAACGGGAGTTAAACCCGTAAAATAGTTTTATTTAAACTCGAGAAAACCTTTGAAAATATTATATTATTTTTATTGCTTATGTTAGTTTAATATTATAATATTATGGATAATTGTTCAATTTTATTATGCCTATTATACATAATTTTATTAATACTCATAGATGCGAGGGAATTATTTTTAAAATATATATCAATGTACGAGTACATTCATACATTTATAAAAAAATAAATAAAAACATTGATTAACAATTTTTTAAAAATTGAATAAACTCACAATCTTATATCAAATAAAAAGTTACGAAGTCAGTGCATATGAAATCCTGAGATCATAATTTATGTTTTTAAAAACAAAACAAGAATTATCTCTTTAGAAAATTACTAAATAAGTTTTAAATTGGGTGATAAATTATTAATTCACGAGACTGAGACGTGGTCAGTCGTGAACTTAACAAGTACAAGTTTTTACAGCTGTTGGTACTTTTTATATGTTTGTCTGTCCTACAGCTTCTAATTCAATTTGGATCTTTTCTGTATGTGTATGATGTGTTGAGTTTCAGTCTTTCTTCTATATAGCTGTCATATAATATCTATTATGTAGATGTATATATCTGATACGAATTAAATAACGAGCAACCGATTTAATTAATAAAATGTTACTAATTAGCTTTCATTCTTTTTTAACAATAATAAACAGGGAAGGTGGAGATTTGTTGTAAAATTTTATCTGATGTTTTAAATGTTTTGGGCAATAGTGTAGGAATGTGTAACATGTGATGTCTGTCAACTGACTGATACATGCAAGTTAAATACCTGTAATGATATAAAAATTTAACCCTATCTACCTACTATTTCTATTATTTTTTAGTAAAAAAACAAAACTTAACATTTCATTTTTTGTTTTGTCTTATTATTATACTACTTTTAAAGTGTATATATATTCTTAGGGTCATATTTTGGAAGGATGATCAAAATAAAGTAATTTGTTTGTAATTGATTTGTTTGTGATTTCTGTCACGCCGCGCGCCTTCATACATTTATTTATAAGTCATTAAGAGTATAAAATAAGATTACAACAATAAGTAGCGCACTCGTCGACAGTGCAATATTATTTATTTCTTATGTAAATGTTTTCATCTCGTCAAAGGGCGCCGCCTTTCAGTGGGTAGCTACAACCCGTAAGCGATTATTTTTTATTTCCATGAATTGACAAAAATTTATCTAAAAAATATATATCATTCTTTCAGATGTATTTCATCACTCCGATAACCCAATTCTCAATTTTTTATATAACTTTACGTTTTTAGATGATCTGAGTTATTGTAGACATTTTAATAAAACGAATTGTATGATTGTGTTGTCAGTCAATCGACGCTTATTCATATCATCAAAAAGTAATTCAAAGTGCAACAGTTTTTAAGAAAACGTGAAAGAAATAAATAGCGCCAAATGAATTGTTAAGTTTAAAATTTATAAAATATTTTATATCCGCGTGATGTGTTGTGTTAATGAGATTAGTAAAAGTAAGGATGGAATAAATTTTATTAACAAAGAAGAAGCGTTGTTCCTAATAATAAATAAATAAATAAATATAATATCAACAATGATTTGTTGTTTTCCATTATTTATTTACTTATATATTTATTATTTTCTAACAATAATGCTCGTGTATGTGTGTGTGGACAAATATAAAAATATAGAATAACTACCCGCATTACAGGCGTTCTTTAATTGTAGTAATAGATGACACTTATTTTCAGCTTGTTGAAGTATTTCTTAACAAAAATGAAAATGTATATATATTCATATATAGATCGATTTGCTGTATGTGGTCTAAGAATATGTTTTTATTTAGCTATAGTTTAAGTTTATTAACGTAAAAAAAAAATTCAAATATTTTTTAACAAGGAAATTATTGTAATGGGGCTCCTACTCATTACGGCTTGTCTCTAGGAAACATAGGAAAGATATAAAAAATGAAAAAAAAATTATATAGTACATATCTTATAGTCGTATAAATATACAAGAGAGAGTGTTGTTTTAAGCTTAGCTTATTAAAGCAAGTGTTACATAAAAGGTATCTTCGTGAAGAAAGTTCCAAAGAAAAACTATAAATGGGAGTGAGGAGTATAATAATGGTTTCAACTAAACTCTCCAATTCTGTTCTGTGACAGAAGGCAATCAAAGATGACATCGGAGTTTTTAAATTTGTAAGTGAATTGTTATACAGTCTGGTCATACACTATTTAAAGTCGTAACAGTTTGTTACATATGTATGTTATTATATAATACTCGAGGTTAATAGTTTCTTAGAAACCTTTGCTCTAGAGCCTCATACCTGTATTGCAATTTAATAGCAAAATAAAATGTAGCGACTAAAATATGTTTCATCTCTATTTAAAGAAAAACCTAACGACTGTAGTAATGTCTTTGTTCAATTTATCATCATAAAATTACATTTATTACATTTTTTTCATCTTATTTTATTATTAAGCTGTATAAAAATAAAAAATATTTCACCGTCTTTATTATTAGTTACCTGATGGGCTTCATTTTTCTCTGATGTAACTTCTGAATATTAATTCTGTGGCGCAAAATCTCAAAATCCCTAAATATTAATTACTTTAATTCATAATCACAGGATTAAAATTTTAAAGGAATATGGGTAGATATAAATAGAAATATTGTATTTTTTTCCCTTTATCTCATACACTTCTAACAATTTTAAATCTTTTGTAAATGCTTTTTTCGGAAATGTTGTACTTAGCTTTAATAAATTTAAAGTGGGACATAATCTTAACTATAAAGAAAGGAAAAAGCAGAAAGAAAATGACAAATTTTAAATTAGTGCTAGCATAAGTTACTCAACGAAGGTCGAATGTCGGTATTGGCTTAAGCTTTGGCCAGAAGATAAATCATAAAATGAAGCTTCAAACTTCAAAAATATATGTCTATTAGACGTGATCATTTAGAAAATAGGTCATGAGAAAAATATTACGTAACGATATTGCATCACATGTTTTTTTTTTTATAAATTAATATAATAGTTAGTATATAAAACTAATTCTAGCCAACTTTATGCGCTACTTCAGGCTAAAAAATAAAAATGATTGTTTTAAATTTATAATACGTGTGTTGCGAAAAAGTAACACATATATGTATATTACTTGTTTTATAAAGGAGTACAGTTAACATGACGACTTGACGTTGACAGAAGGTTGTTTATGAATAAAGTTGTTTTAATGCTTGTTATAAAACTGATCAGTTCTAGGTTCGATTCCGTTTATGTTAGACAAAAAAAAAATTAACTGTATTTTATTTTTTATTTTTTCTAATATTATAAAATAGAAAATTCCATCAAGATTAATTGTTTATTTTCCTACAATATTATTCAAAGTGAAGTCTTTAATTTGTCAACAAATCAATTTAAATGATGTATTAAAAGTAATTTCATACGATATCTTATTAAAGTGCAAAGGATTACAATAACTACAGTACAGCTTTGGAATTAATTGAATCAGCAATAACTAGTCATCTCAGCAGGTCGTCGGACGTTAGTAGTCTTATATCATCAGCCAGCTGCACCAAACCGCTCCCTTAGGACTAATAGCGTAGGGGTTGGGTTGGTCTTCTCCCGCAAATATCGAGAAGGGGTGATGGCTAATCCTTGCGTTTGATCGTGACCGTATGCTGCTAACGGTGACCGGTTCTCTTGCAAGTCGAAATGCTATATTACTTCATTAAAATCTTAAGGCATTCATATCGATTTGATTGCGATGACTCGAGCTTTTCGGAAAAAATATTAAATGTTTTAATGTTTGTGAAACAATGATCATATTAAAACATACCCAACTCAGTTTGTCTCAGTTGTTCTCGGAACAGCGCGCGTTTGAAACCCATGTAGCCTTAACTTTTAAGTTGGAGAGTCTTCACTTGACACAATAAACAACTTTTAACCTTTTGTCTGCATAAATTAAATTTAAACTTATACATCATACCTTACTTGTTATTGTTCTTAAACTGTTGTTGCCGCCTCATATTGTTATTCTACACGTGCAATATACTATCTTACTGTTTCAATTTTAGATGACTCGGCTTATGGAATTATTTATAAGTATTCTAGCCGCATATCCTTTGATATATAAGTTATAAGTAATCAACAGACGTATATACAACGGATAAGAGTACTCCATTTTAATCTAGTCGTATTAGTTTGATTTATAAATGAAAATAAATGCAGTTATTAGTTTGGAATATTGAAATTAAAAAAATTAAGAATAGAGGAGAAATATTTGATTCATATCACGATCGCTTTTTTAATTTGTCCCTAAATCTGTACGTTTCTGACAAAAATGATGTAAACAATATCTAAAAAACAATATAACATATATTCGTTACTCCCTGCATGTCAGTTTTTAACTTATACAGCTTCATCCGATTGTGTAAATCCTATGTCTAATTCGATTTAAAATCCCGGATAAGACAACACTTAGATGTAAAAACAACGTTATTGCTTATAATATTGAATATTATGTACTTCAACCAAATCTCTATTGATTTATAACTGTTTGCATCTAGTCTTTTATCCACAATCGGTCTGACCTCCAGCCTCCAGGTCACCTTGGAGACAATGCGTACATCGTAACTGTCGATTAGAATAGAACAAGATACACTAGTCAATAAAACAGTGATTATTTTTAGAGAAGAAAAGAAAATATTTGTTTTTATTACAAATATATTTCATTCGACGACTTTTCGAAATTCAGTTCTTTATTGAAAATACTTTCAATTAACATTCACGTATATGCAATAATACCTTGTATATGTACATCTATATTATATATATTTGTTCTTTCGTATTTGTCAAAAACGATCGATATTAAAAGAATTAACTTTATCAAAAAATTTACCGCATTTAATTATGTAACTTACATTTCTTATAAGCTCAATATGGCGGTCACATTTATCAGATTTATCGTCCAATTTAATAGTTTTATATATAAGTGCCTATCAGAATCTATTACTGTAATAACAATTCAGTCCCTTATCTAGCATTCGTGAGAAGATAATATTCAAAGCGTTATTGTTTAAAAAGAGATAAATCAGCATTTAATATTCTGCAATCAGGATATTAAATAAAATCTAAGTTAAAAATTATTCATGTAGTTTCTCGCATGTTCAACTTCATGGACCTGCCCGTTGGAGCCGACAAACAAGAGTTTGATGTTTAATAAGTACGTTCTATTAGTGAATAGCAATAAATAAATAGTAAAAGACAAGCCCGCTGAGTTTCTATCGCCAGCTCCCCTCAAATCTGTGGCTATATTTTTCTTTTTCTGGTGGTAGATTTCCGAAACTGGTGGTAGCTTCGACAATGAATACATTTTGTAAAAAACTTACTGTTAATTTCGTTGTGTTTTATTATTAATAATTACTTAGTAGCCGTAACAGAATATATATAAATACGTTTAGTAACATGCACCTGCAGGTTCTTGATAAATGTAGAAATTACTATATATATTGTGTCATACAAAATTTTAGCACAACCCTATCTCCAGTAATAATTGGCTTACACAGAAAACTATTGAATGCGTCCACCAAATCGATGGCTTATATCAAAAACTGTACAACTATGGCCATTATCCACATTTTTGACCATAACTTATAATGACAATACTTGAACGGTTGAAGTCTAGCCGCTATACAATAACCGTGGTGTACTGAGTCGGTTCAGGGCGCCATTAAATTCACAATAACTACACAATTGCATTGCAGAGCCTTAACGTTACCAGTCAGGGTTGGCCCTCAGAAAAAAATAAGTTACTTGCGTCATATATATCGTTTTTTAAATAAACGATTAACCAATTAACATTAAAACAATTAAAATATGATGTTAACTTAATAATTTAAAAACTTTAATACTTTCATGATATATGAAACATATTTGCATTTTTATACCATTTCATTCCACTGTAAATTTAGTGTATTGTACGTTATTTATGATTGCATATAAAATCTGATGCCAACATGGCTATACAAGTCAAAATAAACCTTGAGATACTCGTCTTAAAGTTCAAATCGCATCAAACAAAATACGATATAAAAACTAAAGTAAAATTGACCCAGTTATTTTATACAAAAAAAAAAAACTCACTGTACATTTAGACGAAGACAAAAAATATATAGTAGTATGATAAATTAGGTATTATGATATAAAAATACTTGTGTAATATTACGACCTAAGTACATTGTTACAACTCTTGGTAATTATCCAAATTCCCAAATATGAAGCAATTTCATTTAAACATTCACTAAAATACACAACTTAACAAAATATTATTATAAAGAAAGTGGCAGCCCTACTGCTTTTACTCGTACAGAGATAGTGTTATTCACTCTTTCCCCCCTCCCTCCCATTCTCCTCTTGGCAAGCACTCAGATATAGACAAGGCAGGGTTGAGTCCGTTTATTTTCACCAAAATCTTAAAACGTTGACCGATTTGGCGACACAGCTTCAAGTGTTGAAGCCCTTCGCGATTCATAGACAACGAGCAATAACAATAACTTTGACTAGAGTTTTTTTGTATTTACTATTAATTTAGATTAATCATTATGTCTCATTCAAAATTTTTAATTAAATTTTAAAGCAAGATGACTTCTTGGAATCCGAACAATATGAAATATATTTTTATTAAATAATAAAGGTATGCCATATTTTTTTATTAAGTACATAAGTATCTATCAAATAAAGGCTATTCAATCAATATATTCTAAAATAAAAATTAAATAAGCTGATGAATATATTAATACAATATCTCAAAGAAGATTTATTTATTTTTTTTATTTTAGGTCTCCATATCATGAAAATTATTGTCGTTAGGAATTTAAAATTAAAAAGCAGTGTTAACCGACTTGTCTGAACATTTTACCATAAATAAGGAATAAATAATTAAAAAAAAAAATGTTATAATTTATTTGTTATTATACTATAATACAATTATAATATATATTTTACATACATTGCAATGTAGGTTGAGCTTTTGAACTGTGAAGATGCATAAAATGAATAAATAAAAAATATTCCTTTATTTTTAAAACCATTCTAATTCTTTCTTCTAATGATTTTCTTTCTAGCTCTATCCAGGATATGTCCGGGGTCTTATTAATAGTTTCAGTTTTGGCGCTTTTACAAGTTTCTTCAAGAAAATATTGCCTCCGGAATTTTGAAATAAGTTAAGAACTATCTAGTCATTTTAATGACATCGTACACTCACTAAGTTTTAAATTTAATTATTTACATGCGTGGATAGCTTTAATATTCTATGAAAAGAATGAACTCTTTGCCCCAAACATTAGCGATGGTGTTTTAACCATGTAAAGTCTAGTTTCATGCACCTCACATAATCCAAAAAAAGATTTAAAAAATAATTTTCAGCTCTCGCAAACAAAGAACCCTTTTAGTAGTGTCCTCGTTTCAAGTCGTCGTTGCTTTTGTACAATTAGATTAATTTATCTCAGCTGACAAGCGACACGCTGACTACGCTGTATAAAATATAGCTTGAGAAGTCTGTTCCATACGACGGAATGCGTGCGTCTGGAAAATATATATATATATATATATATATATATATAATAGAAATAAAACAATAGTAGGTATATGATTATATTCATGTATACATTTATTAAAGTAGGTTATGTATTTTAGTCCCGTCGTAAGCAAAAACTATGCATATTCTTTGCATACACTTAATAAGTTTATCTCTGAAATTTACATCTATTTTATTCTGCAAATTCAATGTTTGAATCAAATCTAAATATAGGTTAAATTGTTTTAAAAAAAAACAATTTAATTTCAATTTACTCCTCTTTCGTTTAACTTTATTATAGGAACTTATGTACTCAATTAGTAGACGCTTGTTGTTAAATCCTACGAATTTGTATTTGAAGGTTCTTAATATTGAAGTTTTTGTATCTACGATACCAATTGCTGTATATGTACTGTATATGTACTGTATATGTACTGTATATGTATATGTACTGTATATGTACTGCATATGTATATGTACTGATTTGTTATACCTATATTGATAAATAAAATTGTTTGAGAAATCCAACTGTTGAAGCTAACAAAACAATTTACTCCAAAAGACCGTATAATTAAATCCTCCTCAGCTACAAGAGATTAATTACAAAAATATGTCAAGTGGCACTAAAACACGGCTTCAATTACAAAGAAGCCCCAACAAGGGATTTCGACCAGGTCCAGTCAGGCATTAGAGACAAGCCCATCAGATTAAGAGTTGAAATAATTGAACTGAGTTCAAATTACTTATTTATGACAGGTTTGAAACGGGTGTAGTTTTACCGACTAATCTTATCTGAGTATTTAGTTACTACCATATATTTATAGACTTTTGAAAACTTAATAGTTTTAGTCAAGGACAATCACGCATATTGAAATGTTATTCTCAAGTTTTATAAAAGTCTTACATTTCCTTAGCTCTTACAGGCATTTTTTATACAATTAGAATTAAATTTGTATTAAGCAACCGATATATAAAAATCTATTTTAACATATAAATATCATTAAAGCGCAATTTCCAATTAGTAATAATAAAAATTTTCATGAAACAACAGTATCGGTTCATAAAACAACCCCGTGGCCTCAGATGAGTCGTATCAAATGTCATACCGATAAATAATAAACACACCCCGATCATAATGTTTTTCCGTAACAGGATTTACGGATCGCGACCGTATTTACGATAACAATTTATGTTTTTTTTTTATTTCTGCAAGCATGTTGAATGCAATCATCATATAAAGCATAAAAATATTAAAATTTCTCCTTCATCTTGTTTCATTGAGGAAGTGGGAAGTGACCGAGATAATTATGATTATTTTTTTACATTCTATCGGCTGATCTTAATCTTATGAACTGATAAGATTAAGATGTAATAATTCCACCCGTCGCCAGACAGATACTTTTAACCGACGTTAATAATATTTTCCAAAAATAGTACAAGTCAGGAAAAATTTCAATTTTAGTAATAAAGTTTTTTATGATATTCATTAGAATTAGATAAATTGTTATTTGTTGTAAGATTAATTTACATTCCATAAGCTTTTCGAGTTTATAAGTAAATTAATTAATTTAATATAAATCACATTAATAGCGTCAAATTGTTAGTATTCTGAAAGAATATTCCGAAGATGTAGTTACAGAGTTCTGTAGTAAGCTGTAGAGGCTCGAGAGAAGTGTTGGATAAATAAATAATAGCCTTTTTTTAATATTTTTTCTTGTATTCTTCACAAGAATTGAATGATCGTTGCCAAAATGTCTCTCTTTAGTGATTTAATTTCGAGTTTCCACCTTTATTTACAGTAGAAGTAAATATATATAACATCCATTTGCATAATATTACTGTTTGAGTCAAGGCTGCTCTTGAGTCTCGGCGAATCAGAAAATATTTTGTTACTAACCATATAGCACAAATATAAGAAATTTTTAAAACAACATCTTTCTATTCTTTTATTATACATAATATAAAAAAAATGAATAAAATATATAACATAATATTTTATTAAATTATCTAATTCAATATTATTAATATCAAAAAAAGTAATTATTTCAACGAAAATAAGAAAAAATTATAAATTTATTTTATTAATGAGTTTTGAAAGTGTGTTCGTTATATTATTTAATTTGTGTTCCAGAAAATAAATGTTGAGTTTCATTAGACAATCGTCGACACCATTACTACGGTCAACAAGTCTAGACTTCTTACTGTCTAGAATTAAGACAATATGTCCTAAGTAGGCTACCCTACGCTTAAATATTAATTATACCAATATGAAAGTGATAGTGTTGGCATAATATATAAAGAAATTACGGCTTAGATATCGTAACTAACCACTCTTTTATTATCAAACGTAAAATTTGATTTACGCATTATAGGAACCCGTCTGAGGGAACTATCTCATAAATTGTTTTTACAAAAGTTTGTGGAATAATTTACTTTAAATTGCTAATAAGTTATTTTTTTCAATATGATTAGAATCTGCGAACATTAATATTTTGAAGCAAAATTCGTTTAAAATCAAGGAATTAAACAAATACAAAAATGTCATTTATTTAGTATTAGTTTATAATATCATAACATATATGTGTAATCTGTGACTTATAAAGAGGTTAAGATGTATACTTAACTGTAAAATAAAAGTAAATGCATTTTATTAGAATATTATTTCGTGCAAAATATATAAATATTACGTGTAGAATAGTCTTCAGTTTTAAAACATTCATTTGAAGATTTGACATTTGTCGAAACATGCCGTCGTTTTATTTTATTTAGGAAACAACCTAATTTTAAGGAAAAAGGTTTTTTTGAAGTTGCAGCTCGTAAGAGCGTAAGAAAAAGCCTTTTTTGTAATTCTCAGCCTCAGCTCAGTCACAAAAGGAGTTTAGTAAATTGTACTTTATCTTTTAAATAGAAAATAAATAATTGATATTCCAGAACACATCACTCGGTTCCACACAGAGCAGCGTAGTTCCAAATTTAGCCGAAGCTTCTGTTACGTGATTACTACTATATATAATTATCCCGCTGTACTAAAGTAATTACTGTCCGAAAATGTAATATTAACAAATATATCTTAAAGTAGTTTTTTCCATTTCTATGAAATATTAAAAACCGCATAAATCACATTCTGGTAAATTAGTTGTTATCATATATTTTTGCGGAAGATATGTCCCTTATTATTCACTATAAAATAATTCAACTCCTGAATTATTATAGTTTTTGTTTATATCATTAGCGAAAAATTCCGAATTTTGTATAGGCAACAATTGTACCGAATCTTCAAATGCAAATTGCATGCAAGTTGGATGGCTTATTCACGGTAAAGCTATAATAGCCTGCAAACCTTCACCTTCTACTTCAACGAAAGTACGAGGGAGACTTTATAAAACGTACGAAGATAGTTTAGAGACTACAAAGAAACATAAAATCAAGAAATCGGTTGAAGAAAGTGAAATTAAATTGATATTGGCTCAAAATCTCATGGCGGAATAGAAGATGTGTTCATCGTTGAAGCCTTACACTACCTGCAGCAAAAATAAAGGGAAATACGCGAATGAAAACTTCTGAGCGAATCGGAACACAAAACAGCCTATTCGAAGGTCGAAGCTATTAGAATTTTCATTAAATTAAACGTCAACAAGGTACAAAATGAAAATATTAGGCAGCAAAGAATTTATTTCTTTTAAATTAATTTTTTAAACTAAAAGAATGTGCTTTTCACGTAAAGTATGGCTAAAAAATTAATAATATTAGATCTTTTAAATCACAATTCGACCAGTCTTCTCAAAATAACGATGTTCATAAAGTTGTTTTAATCTACTTGAATGATCAAGAAGACCAAGCGAACACAAGCAAGTCCTACCAGTAGAGTGCGATATAATTACTGAACAAAAAATTATTTATATCATCATTAGTGACACTGAGACTTATTTACGTCAACACTAATAATATTACGAAAAAATCCTGCTTCACATCAGTAAACTTTTGCAATCAATTTTAGATAGGATTTAAAAAAATATACTTGAGAAAACTATCTGTATCGTCTTATTAAGAAATTTAATGCTCTAGTTTTATCTCTTATTTCTTTTCTGACTAATCTCGATGGTTTTGAAATAAGTGACATATTATTATGAGATATGAATAACGGCAAAGTTACTCAAATTTTGTCACAATTTCATCGAGTTCGGTATGTAATTATAAATCAGGACCTATAGATATGAACAATTTAGAAAAAGTGCAAAACAAACTGGCGGATGAAGCTTCCTTTCAATTTGTGTTTTCAGTTTGCTTTGTTTGATTATATTTATGAAATTCATTCTAAATTTGGCTTCGAAAAATGGTAGATCATTTCATGGCAGCACAGAAACAGAATTCTTATGATGCCATGAAATAATGAAGATTTAAAAAAGCAAAAGAAGGTTTATGTGTAAAGAAGGCTCAAAGAAGAACTTGTATTAAATAAAGTCAAACCGAAAAAAAGTAGCAATATTAATGACTGCAATATAGGCAGGATTTTTTTTGGTACATCCAAAATCAATTGTACTGCTCAAAATCAATTGTGATGAATAGTTGATAATGCTATAAAGTTCAGAGGTACTAGTTCTATCGATTAATATAATTTTTTGTAATCTAAAGTTTACGATTATTTCAAATGAAATTTTTAAATAGTTACAATTTTTTTTTTCTATTACTTTATCCTTTTTATAATTGAAAATTAATTTATTTATATAACTGGTTCTAAAGAAAAAGACCTTATGCTAATTTCTTTTAAATCAACATGGCGTGCTCAGAGCTTCATTAATTGGTTAGTATTAATTTAGTATTCTAATTATATTCCAATCCATATATAAAAATTGACTATTTTTAAAAAAGTTTAATGAATGAAGATGAAGATACTCGGCGGTTCTTCTCAATGTACCTAATTTTGCAACGGCGCTACTAGAGCCTTACGATTCATAAGTGAAGTGTTTAGTGTTGGAAATAAAAAACTTTAACTTTGCTCGAACCATCTCTATGTCGCAGACGCTTTGTTCAACCTGCTCGAAAAAACAGAACAACGCTTTTCAAAATCATCGACAGAGCTAATAAACGTTGCGTGTACTCTACTCTACAAGACCAGATTTGCAAGAGACAAAATAGGATTTATAACTCCAAATGTAAAACAGACGCAAATTAATGTGCACTTAAATGAGAAAGATGTGGAAGTGGTTAATTCAACCATTGCTCGCCGCTCGCCGTAACAATGAAGCCCTCATATAGTTGGGTTGGCTAGTCAACTTAATTTCGCCGAATTTTTCTGTTAAAAAAAAAGATACATTATTGACGAAACTATTGCCAAGTTAGTTTATTATAGTTACTTTCATAGCATAATGTCACATGGTATGATACTCTGGGGTAACGTTGCGGGTATAAATTATATTTTCTTATTACAGAAGAGAGCCATCCGGGCAATTTACGGTCTAGCCGTTAAAGATTCTGGACGGGTTAAGTTAAACTTATCAACGTGGTCAGTACGTTTTTGAAAACCATAAATAGAATCATAGCATAGTATAAATACCAGACTACATACGTAAGCTAACCTGTTATGGCCTAAAAAAGTCTTTTATGGGACAAGCACTTTTTCTACGCGCTCCCAAAAGATGTGTAAGTTTTACCTTTTAAAAAATTTTAAAAAATAGTTAATCAATATTTGTGTACTTGCGGATACTCCAGTACAACATATAAAATATACCAAATCTTTAACTGATGATACACCATGAGTATGAAGCCATCGCTGATAGGCTACTTATATTTTAATAGTAATGTGATTTAAGTCTTTAAGTATTACTTTAAAATCGAATGATAAAACATAAATAAGAAGACCTGCATCCGAACTCCGAAGGCGATAGTACATTCTTCCGCACCTGCACCACCGTGGCGGTGCACCCAGAGAGAGGAGATAGTATTTACGTGAGTACAGCTTTTGAATTATGAACTTCCTGGTTAAGGAAGTTAATGCAATCAACTGGATTTTCTAAAACATGTGAGCATGTGTGTGTATGTATATACACGTTTTTTTTCTCGATGGAGCCTCGAGACTTAATTATGGAATGAACTTCGCTTTGGTAACAGTCGACGCTTATTCATATAACATAGAGCTGAGTAGTATTTCAACGAAAATAGTAAACAATTTGGTAGTGGCTTTTTAAAAATAAATACCGCGTATTTGCGATTTATGAAAAAGTATAGTTGTCATAATAATATTTTTTTTTAATGGCCGTATTATAAATAATTATTATAGAATAGATTTGATAAAAGAAAATGATTATAATTTAAAATTTTTCTTAGAGAGGAAGTTAATGTGATGGGGCTAGCACCATTACCGCTGGTATAAAGTAATCATGGATTACTTTGAAAGAGGGAAGAAAATCTAGAAAAAAAAAACGTGTGAAAAAGCAAAACACGATTTTTTATGACTGTAACTCCAGTTAGAGACATCAACTCTTTCTCAACACCATTTAGTCTCATTGCTATGAAAATGGTGCTCCATTCACAGAATTGATACATTTAAAATTGCACATATTAATTAATCACTATGTTATGCAAATAATTAAAAAACATTTTTACTGAAAACTGAAAAATTACCTACTTTTTAAATGTATAAATTACTTTTCGACCGTAGTCATTTTAAGTTACTTTAAGAGACTGCCCTCATTTATTCACACAGTGGCACTCAAGAACGTCATAGGTCATTGGCTCTCAAATCTTTAAACATTTTATTATATACCGAAAAATGTAACTTCGTATTTTCTATATAAAATATCCGAATTTAATCAGAATTTAAAATGATTGACATGAGCCGATATTAAACAATACCTCCAACCCAAACACGCTCCCCCCAGGTCGCCCCACGACAGTTCGGCGCCGTCCAAGGCTGTCTACAAAGTAAGGTTAAGGACTACTAGGTTTTAGTACGTCTGTGGTTCCGTACATATTCAAGGTCATTTGAATACATCCCAATGAAATGAAAAATGAGATAGAGTTATACTTCTTTTAAAGAAAAAGAAAACAAAACAATTATAAATAACATAATAATGTATTGTTCAAGTCATCCCTGTTTCTCCGATATCGGCGAAACCACGGATAACATTGTTTTTTATACTTATATAATAAAATAAATAAAAAATGTAAATTTAGATTACGTAGATATAAATACAGACAACAAACATTTTTATTGAAAAAAAAAATACAATGAATACATCTATTTCTTTCTCTTGACACTTCAGTTCAAACTGACTGTTCACAAGAAATGTTAAATGTTAAATTTATTTTATATGAAAATAGAGTAAGAAAACATGACCTCGAGTGGTATTCGAATATGATTTTTTTAATTCTCTTTATTTCCTACCTTATCCATTTTATACTTTAAATAATTATTAAATTTTTTCGTTCACACTATTTTTTTGAGTATAATATATGTTTTCCTAATGGACAATCTCCACAGATAGTAAGAATTTATCTATTTTCATGATAAAATCTTTCTTTTCTTTCTTACATTTAAGCACTAAAGTTCTGCCGTCGATAAGTCTTTAAACTTTGCATTTTGAAAAATACTAAGCACTAAGATAATATACGTTATAACTATTAAATAATTAACAATAATACAGAAGTAGTTGCTGTGCCCGGTCGCCGCTCGCTTACTGTTTTAACGCTGGTTCTAGTTTTCATTATTGTTTGTTTAATTTACGGCTTCACTATTAAATTTTCGTTATTGTGTTTTTGTAACTTCCACAAATTAAGAAGGGCTCGTATTAATTTTAATGAATTTTGAACTTTAACAAACTCACTCACTCAAAGACAAAATAATTTGTTTCCAAATAAGAACTGTTTAAAAATATTTTTGACAGTTGAAACCTAAATGTACGTATTTGCGCTAGAAAAAGCCCTAAGAAAGTCCCTGCAACACGTCCTAATCATAACTGTTTTTTTTAAATTACAACGTATTTTTTTAATCATTAGAATAACATAGAGTTGTTTTTTACAAACTTAACATTTTATTCCTACTGGAAAATATAGCGTGGGCAAAACTGCCACAAGAAATCTTAAAGGTATTAACTAAGCGTTTTTGTTACTTGCGAGTAGCGTTGTTCGTAGTAATTTCTTACCGATAATGAATACCATATAAATTAAAATTATAAGCGGTTGCATTTCAAATTAAGTATAATATAAAAAATAAAATGAAAATATATATAGTTTCGAAAAATCAAAACCGTAGCGAGTTTTAAAACCCCGGTGGTGCCATCTAGTGCATTGTCCATGCAGTAAAAATTTTAATTTTAAATGGTGACCAGGACAACAGCTATCTTCATACCAAAGTTCATCAAAATCCGTGGCGTAGGTTTTGCGTTATTCGTACACAAACATACAGACAGACAGACACAAAATTTTTACAAATGGGTAATATATATCTATATCCATTAGTTATTATACACCCTTTAAAAGTTTTAAAATATATTCAATGTACAGAAACAGGTTATTTACAGTTTTATTATATGTATAGATAATGATTAAAATAATGAATTAAAAATTATGAAACTTATTTTTATATATAAGCTAGTACATTACTGTTGCGGCAGAAAAACGGCCTTTGATGACACATCATGTGAGTCCATCACAAAATTTTGTCAAATAATGCGAGGAAAGGAAATATTAGTAATAATACAACGTTATACAAGAGTTACTTTTCAAAATCAATTACGAACAACGAAACACGGTAAGTTTTTACGCGCTAAAGTGTTCATTCGTTGTTTTGTTTACAATAAATCTCAGATGACCAGAAAACAGTAATCTATTAGAAAATAGTATTCTCAGGTAAACAGTATTCTATCAGATATTCAGTATTAAGTTAGTTAGAGCTGATTACTTTTTTTATGAAATTCTTTTCATCAGGAATTTCAAAAAAGTCATTGAAACAATTACAACTTATTGCAGATACAGCATGTTTTATAAGTTGTACATTTAAGAAAAAAAAATTATTAGTATTTTTTTTTTAATTTCTTAAAAAACAAAAAGAACGTACGTACGTGATATATTGTCTTCTAGTTGTAACCAGTTTTTGATGATTTTTGATGATGATTAATAGGAATCAAGCATCCCTATCACGCTATTAGTTCTTTATAAATCGCAAATATGCGGCACGAGTCTCTGGGCGCTGCCTGCGCTGCACGTATTTGGTCAGTACAGTTTCAATTTATCTCCACGAAGGTTGTCAAAATAATCCTATTATTTAGTTTGAAAAAAATATATTTATGTTCTTCATTTCTCTAAACTACTCAATTGTGGCGTTACTTTTAAAAGAATATCTACTGAAGTAAATAGTAAAAAGTATTTTTTTTGTATCTTCGTAGTAATGCATATTACTACAAAAGTCAGTCCTACAATCGTGTAGAATACCCACAATGTATCTCATATATCTATTTTTTTTTTTACGTTTTTTTATTTTTGAAGAAATTACTTTTAACAAGTCATTTATTATTAACAAGTGCAATGGAACTTTACTTGATAGTCTTTGAAACATTTTTAGATGATATACAATGTATAAATTTTCTTGTTTATATATATTTGCTTAGAAAAAGCAAATATATATATAAATGTTCTTTCTTGCATTCAATAATTGTAAATAAGAATTAAATAAATTTTATAATCAATTAATTAAATAATTCAACTTAAAATTTCAAACTGACATTACAGTCGCGCTTCCCGAGATGTGTGCATCTGTTTTTATTTTTTATCTGATTATAGTCTTGTGTGTATCGCTGTGTTATGTATTTCAAAAGATTGATTTGTGTGTATGTATGAACGGTCGTGCGTTTGTACATAGCTTCAATTCATTCATACTACAAAGACTTTAAAGTTACTCAGCCCTCTCTGTCATCAGCGACGGTAACGCAAATAAAATAATTTATTAATCAAACTTATCCTTTTTATTAAAAAACTAGATAAAACAAAAGTGCCAACAAAATAATAGGTTATATAATACCTAGCGATTTTAGTACATTCTCAATGTGAACTCGGACTTCTATCTGATACATCTTCATTTAACGAAAAATCAATAAACATTCTTATAGTCTTCGAGGTCAGCGATCCAGAGCAATCAGTAGACTGATGACATCGATTTCATAGACCATGTGTAATCTACCGAGTTCTTAGAACCTATCGACAGAATCAGATGCTTCTAGAATCAAATTTAAACACACATAATATCTTTTTTTAAATCTATTCTGAAAATAATATCCACATAATTATTTTAAGAACCTTTTTATGTTATTTATTGCTGTTAGTGACTGATAATATAAAAACCTTAACATAACGATAGATAGGTGGTTTGTAATGGAGGAAGCGAAGTAAATTACTGTTAATAATAATGTAAATTATTCCAAACGGCGTTTGAACTGCAAATGAAACTGGAAACTTCACTCAATAATGAGCGCTACGAGGCGTAGCTCGTGCTACGATTCGTCGTCTACGACTAAAGGGATTAGTAAATTATATATTAAGTTCTATATCAGACGTCAATTAGATCAGAGTCGGCTCAGTCAAAGGTTGGTTTGATTCTTACACTTCTTTGATTCGTGTTATCCACAGAGTGATATTATATATATAGAGTCTGGGTGTCTGGGTGTCCGATTTTAAAAAATATTTTATTTTTTCAAAGATTAGTGCTAGAGATCTCTTTAAAGTGAAAAGTTAATCTTTCATATATTTTTCTTCATTACAATTTATTTTTCCGGTATACATTTTTTGTACATAGAAGCAAATGTAATAAAATAATAAGTATGTTATTTTATGCTATTATATGCTATGCTATGTTTTTTTTTGCTTTTGACTTAACAACTTTTCTATTAACGTTCTGTACTGCGTTACAAAATAATTACGAACTTTCGGAACTTTGCGATCGTTTATTTAGTGTGTTGTGTTTGAGTTTGTGATTGATATTTTTGTTATGGATCTTTCGTGTCGAAGGTCTTGTTATTAAAACATGTATTAGTGTTATTAATTTGATGTTTCTTTGATCGATGCAATCCGAAATATACTTTTTAAGTCTTATTGAAAACCAATAAAGCTGAGGTTAAATTAAATAATAAAACCAATTAAAGTTATTTTGGCATATTTTTAAAGTAATACCTAATATCATGAATTTTACTAGAACAGAAGAATTTATATATTAATATTAAAAATCTGGGAAAATAAAAAAAACCATAGGTATCAATCTCAATCAGGTCCCGCATGTCTCTTGTGATATCATGTGGTCAGCCTGGACACACGTCGGCCGCGCCACGACGAGGTCGACGCGACAAATATATCTACCACGAGCAGTAAACGTTACGATGTAACGATGTAACAATGCATGTTTTTTCAAAATTCTTTAAGATAATTAAAAAGGACAAAATTTTAATATTTATTAACTTATTTATTCTGATTGTGTCATTAATCTTATCTTCAAATTTGATATGAAATACAAAAAATATTCAATGAACTCAATTCCTTAATACATTTGTCTCTTCATTAACGACTGAATTATATTTACGATACTATAATTGTTAGAAAATTATGATTATGAATCTTCAAAAATTCATTTTTACACGATACAATAATATTTAAAGGTATTTTGTAGATAATACAATATAAACTCAAAATAAGTCTTCCGTCAATATTCTTTCTTCTTCCATCTATCAACCTCCGACGTAAACCATTGTACTAGATCAGCGTGGGTGGTAATACCTACTTTTCGTTAATAATACTAATTTCATATTATATAAAATGGTAAATATTTTCCAAATATGGAATAAGTGATCTGTACAAATTAGGAAATTCAGTTCGTGCTATTTTGTTTCGAGATTTAAAGTTTTAAGACCCAACTTTTATTATATTAGACTTCTGCTTATGAAACTGAAAACAAATATAACATTGTACAATTGACGGTAAGTAAACATCGACTAGACCCTCCTCATATCCGTTAGTGACGTACTCTTGACTTGTTTAAAGTGGCTTATCTTTACTTAGAAAGAACAATTATGCATTATACAGTTATGCAAAATAAATGATTTACGTATATTTTTTTCTTTACGTTAAATTAACACAAAATATTTAATAAATAATTAATTCACGTCGTGAATTTAAGAATAAAGATCACAACAGATTTAAAATCCAAACGCGCTGAGCTGATAAAGATATTATATATAAAATATGTTCGGCTAATTTTAGGATGAAGCTCCTAAACAATATAACTAAACCAGCAAAATCCGTACTAAGGTGATCTATCGAATGTCATATCCAAGAATGTTCTATTTCAGAAGTTATACTTCAAAAATCATTTAACCACATTGATTTAATTCCAAGCGACGACATCGACCTTACGACTACATATTCTTGTAAAACAAGTAACATTAAATTACAACTTCTAGGATATATTGTAGACTGCTACATGGTCTTCTACTCATGAGCCCTAAACAAATATTCATCATAGGCTTAAAGTTTTGTCAGTAAACGAACGTAAGTCCTTTCAAATCTTAGGCCACTTTTGATAGCTTTATACAAAAGAAAATTTTCATAATCTATAATCCATAGTAGTTAACTTATTATCAAAAATAATCCACAGTATTAATGTATTTATAAATAAAGCAATATAACATTTTTAATTATCATAAGTAATTATAAGGGAATATAAGCTGATTATGTATTGAATATAATATTTATTTCCTAACTGTGGCAATGGAGCTGAAACTGTAAAGCTTATAAAACCTAAACTCCGTCTTGACAATGAACTTAATAAAGAGGAGATAAATATAATAAAACAATTGCACTTAATAAATGCTAAGACGCAGCGAGGATGAAGTAGAATATACTCTTAAGAACACACAATTCTATTTCTAAAATAATCTCAATAGATCAGCACGCGAAGGTCTTTCATACAACGAACCAACCAACCTTACTAATAATTCTTTGATTATTATTGACAGGTCGTAGGCGTTCAGTTAACAACAGTTGGCTAGAAAAATAATTGTATTTTTTAATATTGGAGAAAATATTCTCTTATATTTTAGGTAATCGCTTAACTTCAAGTTTTTTATTAATTTAGTATATAAGTAATTAATTTTTGTTTATTTATAATTTTAACAGATAAAGTTAGTAAAAATATGGAATTAATTAATTAAAAGGCAGATTTGTACAGTGTCATTGACATAAAACATTGCAAACCAAGAGAAGCTCATAATATGCTAGGGATGATAAAATAAATGCATTGTACGCGTTCTAGGTCATAAAAAACTATTCCACGCGTCGAAATATCATATAAAAAGCCGTAAACTATTTTAGGATGTATTATTATATGATGATAGCTCACAAATAACAACTCAAAAACTAGATATGACATTTAAAACATAAGCAACTACTCATACAGACGTTGTTTTATTGTTCAGTTTAACAAATACGTACAGAGATGGTTTTTCATATCTCTTTCGCTGCGGCTTCAAAATAATGAATACTGGTAGGGCTTATTTATACTTAATATTATTTTCTTTACATTTGCTAAAATCTAATAGATTACGTACGTTATTCTATTTTTTATAGTACTTCTTGTCATTTTCACAACATTTAGAATACAACTGCCACTTCCAGATTTCTCAATATAAAGTATTATCGATCAAACATTTTTTTGGTTATAGAAGAATGATTGTGTGTGTGTGTGTGTGTGGGCTGACAGCAGTGCTTATAACGGCGGGTGGGGAGGCTCGTCTCGCAGTCGATACTTCGCTGCCTCTATCTCATCGTTGTCATCTAATTAGTAAAAGCGTTTCAAATTTCAAAAATTCTTTCAAAATTTTGGTCAAATTAAGTACAGGTGAGCTTTTATGTCAATTGTTGTATCGCATTTACCAAAATTTTACAGGTTCTGTTGTTCTATACATTTTTTTTTTATTTTTATCTAAGTTGAGCAAAAGAGAGCCGGGAGATCCAACAGTTCAAACATCGAAAACTTTATTCATTCGCATGGAAATGTTTGTGTAATCCTTCTCAGATCAGGGCGCGTTTGGAACTTTTGTAGCTTTAATTTTAAGATAGGTTTAAAATAAATTAATAATTTCTTGGGAATCGAACTGTACAACTCATTAACTTAAATTCTTTTTAAAAAAATACATAATTAAATCACCTTTGTTCTACATGAAAAAACCTGCTTCATATCGAGTGTACTCGTCGCTCTTTCCTCTTTCCTTTTTCCTTATCATTCGTGATTCAATCCATCTCCTTCCTATCAGTGTTCTAGATCATCTGTATTATTTACGGACTTTGGTTAAGTATCTCTTTCTATTCTCGCATTGTAGGTGCATTAACTCTTTCCACTTTCATATATTTTTATTAATATTTATCATAAAACTGTTTGGCATAACTATAAATATTGTTATGCTCACACTGCATTTTTCATTAAAAAATTAATTCTATACAAGATTGTGTTTGATAAAAGTTTTAATTTAATAAATTCTTATTAAATCATAACAAGACCAAAGTAAAAGTTCTAGTAAAACACGTCTAACTTCAAAGTTCATATTCAACAAACAATCAAGTAGGCTTCGAGAGTAACGACCGTAAGACGATGATTACGTGTATTTTAATAAAAGTAATTTTCAAGGTATTTTTTTTATTATAAATCTTTATTTCTCTAAGAAGAAAGAATGTCTTTCTGTGATTAATAGTTTTTAGAATGATTTATACGTAATGGAAATTGTGTCCAGGTTTTGCATCGTCGCCACCCTTTTAGAGTACATAAGTATGGATATTTTAGAAAAATATATAAAGATGTTATATGTAGTATTTTTATTATATAAAAAGAAAATCAAAATAAATATAATATGATAAATATAAAATATACGGTTGGAATTTGAGCCATAATTAGTAAGTTCCAAGTACTAGTTTGCAGTGAAATATGTAAAAAAATAACTGCTGTAAGACTTTTTCACTTTATATGCTCTACCTGCAGAAATATATATATATATCGTATATCGTAGAAGGATGTCGTGATTGTTAAACAGTTATTAGTAATATCCGTCCCATCTAGGTTACTAGGTTTCGATGTGTCAAATACAACTACGTACAAATATATTCCCAAGTAGTATTTGTATCTACAATGATTCGAAGCGTAGGTGGTTTTTAAAAAAAAAATTCAAAAAATTTCATTGTTGTTGAGGAATAATGTCCAAATAACATCAGTCCCATAGACTTCAATATAAAAAAAATTGCGCGAAAAATTAAAGTCTCATTGTGGATGCGCGTGCCGAATTTTTCTAATTGAATTGTAGTGTCCCCCTGTTCAATTTTTTTTTTCCCACACCAAGACTAAACCTTCAGTTTGGCTCGCTTCGCTCTACATGCAAACAGCATCCGAGATCTCGCGATCGCAGCTAGTGGACATTAAGGGTCTGGTGGCGTTCCTAGTTTTTAAATATTTCCAGTTTTTATTTACAGGTGTTTTTTTAATATATGGAGTGATACAATATATTTTTTATATAGATTTTGATATACAGAAAGCTTGATTTATCAAAGAAAGATGGGACAAGGTAGAATAATTGGCTGGGAGACGAGACAGTATCTCAGAGGTTCCAGAATCGAATCTTCCCCCTGATAATAAACTTTTCAGTAATAAGGCTAATAGATAGGTCTAATCGATGCATAACCATATCGAATTTTACTGAAAGTCTCCACAGAACTTATTTATATAAATACTCACTACTTTTATAAAAATACTCATTACTTAATAGAATTTAATACGATGGTTTTAATACGATGGTTTTAACACTCTACTGACTACTCTAATGTTAAAAATAAAACCAGATGAACATAGATTTATACTTTCAATCACTATAATAGAACGGTTTAACGTATTCGACCTAGATACGATTTATTATAGGTGTCTGTAAAAACAAGACTATTTAAAGTCAACAGTGTAATAAGAAACTTAGATTTGGTCTTCCAAGAAAAGACTTAAAGTTCATAAATTTGTGTTTGTTCGCGGTTTAAAGTTACACGTGCAAAATACATACATACCGCTTATGTAACTGAACTTAATATATCTATGCCTAATTAAAATTTAACGAAATGGTTTTTGAATTATGTAATTTGTAATTATTTTTAAAATATTAAAAACTGAAAAATACAATTAGGAAAATTAATAATTGTTTATTATAAATTAAATATTAACTAAAATAGATTTTAAAGTCAAACATTGTGCTAGATATGACAGAATGAAGTTCATACGAAGTAAAAAATTATTATAATTTAATAAAAATGAAATAATTTAAAACAGAACGACCACACAATCGCTCAGGTAGGCTATCATATCATATCATATCATATATAGAATATTTATTAAAAGGTTTCATCACTGCGTTGGTATTTTCTTTGTTATTAAAAACTAAAATAATACATATGCATATAAGCTAATAGAGTCTATCGTCGCTGCTGCGATTCAAGCCGATAACATACTTTATCTACAAATGTTTATTTTTTAAACCTGAACTGGTCAGCGTCTGCCTACAACCCACCTGATGTTAGGCAACACTGTAGTCTAAGGTGTGGCAGACTTAACTTGTAAGTACCTATTTACTCGAGATTTGAAGATCCTAGATTGTAATTAAAGATATCCTAGATGACCGCTAGTACTGATCGATTACTCAAAAAGTGCGATATCCGAACAAAAAACCAGAGGGCAAACTGGAGGAGGAAAGCTTGCTAATAAGGCTATCAAGCCATACCCTGCCGAAGACCTTGCAAATAAATAACTGACAAAGTATCCCTTATTGCGACTTAAAAACTATCTCTCGTTTAAAAACAAATTGATGTTAGTCCATTTGTTATTACTACCACTTATAGACTATGCCGACATGTACTCTTTTTAATGCAAACGAAGTGCTTATTGATAGACTTGCTCGTCTTCTAGTAGATTTATTTTCAAACTACGTAAAATTCATCACGTTTCTTTTTTCTGTTCCGAATGGATTTCCATACTTGAAGGCAAAAATGTGAGCATTCTGTATCTTCTATATTCTCTCTTATTCCATCCTTCTACTCCTGCATATCTCAAATGTTAATTTTCCATTTTACCATACCCTCTCGACCTAAGTCGTAACTGCCACTGCAGTTCACCTCTTGAAATTGTTACCTGAGTGTATTAGAAAGGTCTCTTCATGTGACGCTTTTAAACGTTAACTTAAAGAGTTTTTCATTAACGGTTGCAATATTTAATTATATTTATCGATATCTTATATATGTATTTCTGTAAGTGTCTTAAATAAGAATAATATAATATATTATAATATATGTATTTTTTTCAACTACTTATCTCTTTTGCACTTCCTAACGTTCTCTCCTTTACATCTTACTTAGCATTAAGCTATCTTTTTGTACAATAATTTGTAAATTTGTGCAATGAAATATCAAAATAAAATAATTAATATTATAACTCGATAATAATTTCAATGTTTAGTACCTAATATATTTAGTAGGTAATTGAATTTAAGTTCAATAAATAAATATAATAATCAATTTTTCCCAATATTATAATGTGTTGTTCAAAAGTAAAAATATGTTAAATTGAATGCCAGTAAGACTGCTTATTAGTATTAGTTTTTCCAGCTACCAGTTTATTTATTTATTTATTTAAAACTTTATTGCACTCCTACAAACTAGGGTACAAAGGGCGAACTTAATGCCTATTGGCATTTTCCACCAGTCAACCCTAGATGATGTATAGAAGTTGCGGTAGGTAATTAAATTTAAAAATTTTGAATAATATACATATTTATATAACTTTATAAAACATAATATATATATACATATACAATATATATACATACAAAACTAATAGATACATATAATAAATAAATAAAAATACACAAATTACTATTATTATTATTATTATAAAATTACTCAGACAGATAATGCTCACGCACTTGCTTTTTGAATGACCAGAGAGTCGGCGCCCTTCGAATGGATTCAGGTAAGGCGTTCCAAAGTATTATTACCTGAACAGTGAAAGAAGAATGAAAGAAACCAGAATTATGTGGTGGAATAAAAGCAATTAGATTAGAAGAGGAGCGAAGTACCCTGTTATGAGTATGGCAGATGTACTGAAAGTTTTCCTTTAGATAAGATGGAAAAGAAGAATTATTTAAAATAGAATAGAGAATATAGAGCATTCCGGAGTGACGTCTTTTTTGAACGGAGAGCCATTTTAGTTTGCGACGGTATTCAGAGACATGATCAAACTTACGTACACCGAAAATGTACCGGATACAATTATTGTTCTGACGCTCTAACTTATTAAGAAGTTCCAGCTTAAGGTCCGGATAACACATATCAGCATAATCAATTATGGGGAATATTAGAGATTGGACAAGCATGAGTTTGGTCTTAAAAGGAATAAAAATTTTTAACCTATAAAGCGAATGCAAGGTAGCATTTACTTTCTTACTAACACTTAAAATTTGCTCTTGCCAGGTAAGCGTATTATCTAAAATTAAACCTAAATTTTTAAGACATTGGCTAAAGGGGATTATATTGCCGTTGTAGTAAATAGAGTGTAGTGATTGGCTATCCACCTTATCCAATAGTCGAGAACTACCAACTAGCATAGCTTGACATTTAGAGGGATTAACCGCAACCCCGTAACGTAGTGACCACTCCGAAATGGCCTTCAGATTATAATTGAGTCGATCGATGGCACTGTGAATACCATCGATTTCAGTTTCGATGTACAACTGTAAATCGTCTGCATACAGATGATACGAACAATTAATAATGGAAGTAATAGAGTTAATGAAAATAGAAAACATAATGGGAGAGAGTATACCGCCTTGTGGCACGCCCGTTTCAAGGTCAACCCAAGCGGAACGTTCCCGCCCAGAGATGACAGCTTGCTGACGGCCACGAAGATAATTATTAAACCATACAATAACCGCAGGAGAGAAACGCCAGTAATCCAGGATTGAAACTAGGATATCATGGTCGACTGTGTTAAACGCATTCGAAAAGTCAACAAGCACTAGCACTGTCACCTTTCTATTATCCATGCTTCTTCTTAAATCATCAGTGACCTTAATAAGTGCAGTAGTGGTGCTGTGACCTGACCTGAACCCAGACTGAAACACACTCAGCAGGTTATTATTTGTAAGAAATGTAGAAATTTGCTTAAGAACACAGGCTTCCAAAACTTTAGAAAGGAATGGCAGAATAGAAATAGGACGGAAATGATTTGGTTCTGTAGGATTTGCAATTTTGGGAAGGGGTCGTACTAAAGCCTTTTTCCAGAGAGATGGGTATTCTCCGGAGACTAGTGAAAAGTTTATAATATGTGTAATAGTTGGTAGGAGGATATCTAGGATTGTAGTGATCATAACCCTACTTACGTCATCACAACTCACGGCTCTGAATCGAATTGATAAAACAGCCTTCCTAATCTCGTCCTGACTTACAGAAGAAAATTGAAATAAAGATTTTGAAGGAGAATGCATTGAGGCAATAGAAGCAATAGTTTGAGAACGGATTATAGGGTCCAGTTTACAAGAAGAAGAAAAATGAGTGTTAACATCACTGAGATCTAATGAGGGCCCAATATCCAAGATTGAAAGCCAATACCAAAAGATTTGAGAAATTTCCACACATTCAAGGGAGATGCATTACATACATTCTCATAAAAGTAACGGCGTTTAGCAGTTCGTACCATCTGGTTGCAGCGATTTCTAGCCTTTTTAAAGTATAACCAATTATCATCATTACGTTCTCGTTTATATTTAGCGAAAGCACGATTTCGTCGTGACATTGCCATTTTTACCCCCCTAGTAATCCAAGGTGCTGGTGGACGCTTTACTCTGATCTGATGTAACGGTGCATGAGTATCGTATAGGCTAAGAACGGAATGATTAAAGAAATTAACCTTATCATCTATAGTAGACGCTGTCTCAATATGTGTTAGTTCAAGCTTAGACGCGTCAGTTTTTAGCTTATCAAAATTAATACGAGTGTAACTCCGTACATAAGCTGTTGTTGGTATATGCTTAGGAGGTTTTAATTTATAAGAAGCATATAGAAGATCGTGCCTCGAAAAACCTGGTGCCGACAGCTGTCCATGCACGACTACACGATCCGGGCAAGATGTGATTATATGGTCAATCCAGGTGCTATCATTATTAATGTTACAGTGAGTTGCTGTTAATGAAAGTATTGTGAGATTGAACGACTCAATAATACGGCGAAATTTCTGAGAACGGGACGAACCCTTTAACAAATCAGTATTGAAGTCACCCATGATTATGTAATGCGTGTATTCCGAACCAAGCTTATCAAGTGCACTCTCAAGAGTCGTAAAATAATCGATAGAAGGAGGACAATATACAACACCCAGAACAACCTTAGAACTCTTTATATTGAGTTCCAAAAATAGGAATTCACATGCGGCAGAGTATTGTGACGGGGATGCTAGCAAAATTCTGTAAGAAATCGATGCTCGCAAATAAATAGCAACCCCTCCACCACCTTTGCCTATCCGATCGTTGCGTATGAGCACAAAACCCGGCAACGGAAAAAGGGTTGAATCCAAGGAAGGTTTTAGCCAACTCTCCGAGATCAAAATGGCATGAATAAAATCGTTCGCAAAAGCATTGTCTAATTCATTAAAATGACTTGGAAGGCTTTGTGCGTTGAGGTGGCAAACATTAAAATAAGCATTTAGGCGAGAACTGAAAATTCCAGTGAGCTGATCTTTTAAATTTATGTCTTCGCAAGAAATATAAGAGTCATCGGAAAAATCTGCTGAGAAATAGGAATCATTATCTGACATGATAATAATAAGTTAAAATAAATAATATAATAGAAATACATTAAAGTTATTGAACAATATTCGTAAGTAATATGTAATATAAACTAATGTATATAAAAATAAATAATTTAAGAATAGAAATCTAACTAAATAGTAACACACAAAACAAAACAAAACTTATAATAATAAAATAAAATAGAGTAAAAACAAGTTCTCACAAATACCTGTTACACCAATTTTGCATCAATCGAGAATTGCCTGTAGATTAACAATGTATTGAACTGCGAAAAAACAATCTGTTAAAAGAGAATAATAATAACACTTAAAATTATAATTACAATACATAAATACGATTGAAATAAAACCCCATACAGGGAAAAAAAAATAACAATAATAAGTATTAAAATAAAACTATTAAGTGAGTGTACGTAAAAATCACCTTTACCTGAATACAAGAATCTAATAAAACAAATTAAAAATTAAACTAGTCTCATAAAACATTAATTCACTTATGTTGACAATGAATATTCGAACATTGATTTAAGTCATTTACAACTATGTGTTTCTAAACGTAAAAAAGAATATGATATAAATTGACAACTAAGACAAGGAATTCTGTCACAAATGTCAGTGCGAATGAAACTGACAATTATATCGTAAATATGATAAAAATTACGTGAATTTTTTAAAAACTATGTAATTAAATCTAAAATCTACCTACTTAGAAAAGTAATAATTTAATTTAATGACAGTTTTTAGTTATGAATATGTAGTATTGATCGGTAAAGAAGTGTTCCAATTATAATTAAATTGTAAAATTTAAATTATGTAGTTAGTTTTATAAGTGACCTCATTGAGCGAAGCTCTCTTTGAGAGATTTTCTGCATCCTTTGAGCAAGCATCAATATATATCGATATATGTATATCAGAAAATTTCCAAGTTTTGCACACTGATAGACATCAGTCTGGAGGTTGTTTTAATTTTTTTTTAATATTCGATGTCATTGAGGAATAATTACGGAAAAACTAAAATCCCATAGATTTCAATTGGAAAAATTTTTCATAAAAAATTTATCATAAGTGCTCAAATAAAATAGAATTGTGATCAGTTAGGAAAGCTCAAGTAGGAAATATACTTAACGACATCGCTTTTTCCGCAAAATGAGAATGACTATTATCGAGTGCATGTTTGATACGACGCACCCTGCATTCTAAATGACTCTCCCAAATCAAAGTAATTTAATAAGATGGGGTTAAGCCACCGAAAAGTCTTGTCACATTAATGGAGAGACATTAAGAACGGCTGAACACTTGTTGGTAGAGTGCATAGAACTATTTGATAAAAGTCAATACTCGCGTCGCCACGACATAGAATTAAGAATCATAAGTGAAGCAGTTCACCTCTCAGCAGCAAGAGTACCAAAGGATTTAAAAAACTCCAAACGAGCTATAGCTTTTTTTGGAAGACTCCTTTGAAAAACATAACAAAAGTCTCAATCTATCTTAGAAACGACTCCTGATTGGACTCTCATGATGGGTACGTATGAGAAACAATATAAAATCCGTGAGGTTATTATTATTATTTTTTTAATTATTTTGTTGGTGTTTCGTCATCCAGACCGGACATATTCCTGTACTCTAGACAGTTTAAGCGCGTAGTACAGAGCTTACTGATCCCAAAGAAAAAAAAATCCCCAAAAATCACACAATAAAAATAAACAAATATTACGAACTGATCAACGACCTGACCAGGAATATATTTATAGTTAATTTGTACGCATTGGTAGGTTCGTTTGAAATTTGGGTAGGTAGGAAGAGGAGCATAAATAGTGAAAGAGAGCATGTATGCGCATTTTAAAGGGACCCCTTCAACGTAAATCTGTGTCACAAGTCCCAGACACTTTGCACTACTCTCCCTGCCACACCCTGCCATGGGCCCGGCACCCGCACGGTTAATCCATTGAAGGCTAAGAAGCCTCGTGTCCAGACGCTGATTACGATGCCACTACCTCCCTATTTTAATATTGTGCCCATTCTTGATTTGAGATTGATTTCAGGTCATTTACCGCTTTCGATCATAACCTGTTGCTTGCTTTGCTGTCCGGATTCAATATCTCGCTTGAAAATACTTCATTTTCTCTCCTATTTTGGCGGGAGTCAGCATGCTATTGGCGCTATTAAGAGCCACTTAGAATGCCGCGACATGTTTGCCGCTGTCCCTGAAAGAGGAATTTTATTTCACTTAATGTTTTCTATTTTCATTAAGTACATTACTTCATTTAATAAAGCTGAGCCCTAAATAAAGCTTGAATTTCACCACCTGGGCGTCTAACGGCGACACACAAGATAAATATAAAATTTGTCTTATACGTTTCACCATTTTGTAGTCACTTGTTCTAACCGATGGTGTCATGATACGTTACACATTAACTAAATAAAAAATTGCTTTCACGATGTTTGTATGTTCCTTATATAATCTGTGAATATAATAACTAATAAAATAATTACGAACACATAATCTCTGTGTGAAATGTGTACGAAAATAATAAATATATAAATAATAACTGTCGTCAAGACTATTCACCCAAACATGCCAATTTAAATATTAATTAATTTTACGCAATTATGAATATTTGATTGACCCCATAGAAACGTAAAATAAGTGATTTTTAGAAAAATCTAATTGACACGAATCCTGAATGCAAGAACCTGTTATTAAAGGATAAAAAAATAATAATTTTAAGTTATAATATATCACACTTTACTTTAATTGTTTCAGGCGCGGAGATGTCGACCGGGCGGGGTGTCGATGGCGCTGGGTGAGCGCGCTTGGCTAGGCGCCCATGCGCGCCTGCCTCCTGCTGTGTGCGGCGCTCGCGCTCGCGCCGAGCCGGCCGCGCGCCGCCGCCGCCTCCTCTCACAAGCACGGACCACACGGGTCACACGGGCCACACGGGTCACACGGGTCACACGGATCACACGGGTCACAAGAGACACACGAGCCACACGGGCCACACGAGCCCCATCCAGCGCCAGAGCCAGCGCGATTAGAGCACATCAAGATACAAATACTTGCCAAAGTTCGTTTGTTTTTTATTTACTCTTCCTGAATTATCTTATACTTTTACTTTTAAGTGATTGTCTGTGACCTAATATCATCTGCCAACCTGCATGCCTACCTTTATACAAGTTATTTAAGAGCAATATTTTAATTTCTACTACACCCAAAAGAATGAGGATCGAAAGTATATATCATCTCAGTGGACATTTGTTTCTTTACTGTATAATTATTTCACGCACATATCATCCACATTCATACTTAAGACTTCTCGTTATAGACTTTCCATGTCTTTGCATTGTGTATTCATGTTATATGTAATTCCTTTTAAATGTCGTAATTTCCTGCATCCCTATCCTTGTCTCAAGGATGGCAAAGCAGTGATATCCTATTAAGTATAAAGAGCGCCATATAATATAAGTATTTAGTGACTTATTGCGTTGGACTTTCTTTTCGTTTAATAACCATTCCAATATATAAAACTATTTCTTGCAGTGGGTTTATCGAAAATAATGTACTGAAACTGTAATTATGGCGATCAAGAGAACAGGTGTATCTTCTATCTGCTATTACGTCATTGAATAATATTCAGTTTGAAAAGTAGATCTGTATGTGTTTCTCTGTTAAACTTTATTTTTAAGAAATTTTGACACTAAATGTTTCATGGGCCTTCAATATCCATGTGCAATCCTATTTACATTCCATGACCACGTTCCGACGCGTTCGTCCAAATTGCTCTGTGGCGAATATGATACATATAATGTCGGTCAAATTATAAGGAAACACAAAACACAATACTTGATATAACTCCTAAAATTGATTTAAATTTAACCCTTTATTAGCATTTATTAGACCTCTTATCTTAAACTTATTCTTATTATCCATTAGTGTGGTCGGTACGTGAAGTAACCTGTGCGTTTGACTTCAATTGCTTATGTGAGCTAGTTTCTTTACATGGAATTGTTTTCTTATTTACCTTTCTTAGTTAGATAAAATTACAATATAATTATCTTTAAACAACACCGTTGAGTTTCGTTAAGCCACATTTAAATAATTTGTGGTTATATAAGCATTCAAATTAGAATGGCTTACCAAAAAAACACTTTTACGAATAAACTTTTCCACTGCACGGACTGAGTATCACATAATCTTCTAGTGATAAGTGTGCCATGAGCGCCATCTAGTGAAAGTAATCCAAAGTCACAATTTTAAAATAAAATTATAAATTATGGCTTTATTTCAATATCTTATAATTATCACCTCACCGGAGCCGACCAAGTTTTAAGAACAACTAAAAATTAAAAATCAATTCAGATTACTGTTTTATATATATTTTTTAATTTATATTACTACAGAAAAAATATATAACCTACTATTACAGCTGGGTTTAGCGGAGCGACCGACGCCTCTGGGGGCGCCGCCACGTGACGTCGTGAGGCAGATCCTCGCGCGAGCGGCGGACGAGCGCCCCGACCGCCCTCCAGAGCCCGAGCCCAGCATGAGAGAAATCATTGCGATAGCGCACAGAGGTATTACACGAACATACACCCGACACACATGCCGGGAATGAGACACTAGTGACTTTTTTGTTGATTCGATTTTGAATTCTATATTTTCAAAATATTTCGTTTTATGTACTGCACAGGTTGTCTTGCTTTTGCATACTTTGTTTCAAACCTTAAGAAGCGAAGGTTTATACATATATAGTAAGTACACTTTACCACCATTAAATAATAGTCAAAAAGTTTATAAATTTTGATGATGTCTATATGAAAAACATTATCATTATAATTTGATGAGTTACTATACTTTTAAAATAATATAAATGTTAGTAAAATAATCACACAGCTAACGTGTTACGGTGTCATTAACTGCGTTTATATTTTCGCCTTAAACATCATTACAAAGACTTAAGAGAATCCGAATTAGTAAATAAATAAAGATATCCAATTCTAAAGATCTCTAAAAATGCTTTTATTTTTTGTATTTCTTATACCCTTTGAATTAATGGCTGCTAATTCGCTGGGTATGTTTTATGTTATTTTCTTACTAGTTCATATATAATATATGTAAATAATTACAAAATTATTATTTACAGGTTTATTCAAAATTTACCCGATTGCAACTTTTATTTAATATATACAATAATTTGTTTTTAGTTACATGTCATTATGTTTATAAAACATTTTAACAAACATTTTAGCTTCACTTAAAATATATTGAAAGGCGAAATTACTCATATATATTGTTATTTTTTGTACTTACAGAAAGTAAAATTGTTTTAATAGTTTGAGCTGAGCGTTTTTTCAGAAGGCGATACATTTCGTTTCATGTTATTAATGAACAAATTGTGTAAGTATTCTATTATTTATAAACCTCAATTTTTATATATTAACAAGGGTGGATTCCTATGACAAATTTATTAATATTTTACATAATAAAATATGTAACTGATAGGCTGTCTAGTAATCGGTGGCTCACTTTGTTGTGATGATGGGTTCGATTCCCACAAGGAACAAATTTAAATTCTTGATTTGATTGAGATTGTTAAACCGAGTCCGGGTGTGCTTCGTTGGATACAAATCCCACTGAACAGATATTTGTCAAACCTCCGCAACTAAAATTAGATAATATCTTCTACCTATATATCTACAAAAATGTATATAACACTTTAATTCATTATGTATCGAATATTTCGTCGGGTCTCGTTGAATAAGCTTTATCCTATTCGATATAAAAATGATAGATCTTTACTTAAATAGACATGAATAGAGCTTTTTCATCTTAAGACCAAGTTTTGGACGAGACCAAGAAATATATCACGTTTCTAATTATATATAAAACATTTTCAGAAGTCTGCCGTCGATTCTTTTCATCCAGGGAGGGTTAAGAAAGAATAAAACTGTGTGAGTTTTTTTTAAATTTACGTGTTCTGTTAGTATTTAACAACTCTTTAGATTATGAAAGTAGATATAACATACATTTAGTAGTAAATGATACAGATAACAAGAGTTGTGTTACGTAGATAGAGAGACTACTAGAGGACTGGCTCGTGGCGCCGCGTGCGAGATGAGGTGTTAGTGGTATGTGTTACCTGAAATTAAAAATACAGTTTAATTTTAACCTACATATGTAAAGAAAATACTTCATAAGTGCATACATAGTAGAAGTATACGACTTTAAGAATTATATCTCTAAGCTCAGACTGTGCGTTCATCGATCAGTGGTTACAAGTGACAAGTGATAATATAAAAAATATAACTCATAATTAAATACTTGTAATTCTACTGAGCTTAAATTTAAGCCACATGGTATAGCTTGCCTACCGATGTAGATACATTATGTCCTAGAAGATAGGATTTAAATTTGTTAATGTTGAGTCAAAAGATGAAAGTGTTGGATAAACCATCCCTTTGTACTTCCTCTCCTTCATTTCGTTCATTTATTTCTCTTCCCATTTCTCAGTCAATGGTAATGCCGGTATTTTCCGATGTCATTATTCAACATTACCAGTATTTACTACCAGATGGACTGAAATAACCTATGTTTAACTATTTCAATACGAAACAAACCACAAAACCATCAAATGAACGGAACTAAAAATTATATCAATAAGAAGATAACCAGACGTCCTTAGTGTTATCTCTATACGATCTGTAACGGAAGTGTCCTCACACTTGTGACTATGGCTGAACAGTTATAGAGTCTTTATCTCATTGAATCAGTTAACGCTCGAAACATTTTTATTTTCTTAAAACGTTAAATAGCAAAACTTCAATATACGAAATAGACAAATCAGTATTTGGCTTCATGGAATGATTATTTGTTTATACGGATTTGTAATATCCTTAAACTGAAATAGTTACGCAACCAGCACATTTGGGCACATGCCAGCTATGCGCGCGCCTCCTCTATAACACTTTGTTAATTTTTCAATAAAAAAATTGTTACTACTAAAATATACTGCAGAATATATCTAACTTAAAAAATAATTAGAACATAATAAGTTAATGATTCTTTCATTACTAGATGACCGTTCATACAGAGATAGCAAAAAGGCCGTGAAGAAATTGTGATTGAACTACCAAGTAATGTGTTGAATCGGTCACAAATCTAGAGTTAGGTGTTTACGGCTAATAGTTATAAGAACACATTACTTATAGATGTCTCATTGCTAATGTATAATGGAAATAAGTTTCCAAGCAACTAATAATAAATGTTTCAAGTCTCCTACATAAATTACTTTTTAAGTATCCTTACATAAACCTCTTAAAATGCCCCAAAATTTGTAGTATTTTTGCGGTTCAGTTGAATGAATCACGTTCATTTCTAGGAGTTATGATTGCAGCCAAGTTTTAGTTAAAAATAAATGAATACGCTTCAAAGAGCGCATATTTATTGTTTTCGGTTTATCCTACTTGGCATTCTGTTTATTACAAGAGAATAATTTGTGTCATTTCAAGAATACTTGGCTTTCTTAAAGCAAAAAATAAAATCTTTCCCCATTGAGTTTATTGGTTGAGACCTATCCTTGGTTCTGAAGCAATTATATGATAAAAAAGTGAATCTTAAACATCGATAAACTAAGTTTGTAATGAAAACAACAACACGTATTTTTGTAAACTTAATTTACTAATGTAGTCTCCTCAAAATGTTTTAAACCTTAGAATTAGAAGTAGATTACAAAATTATAACATTTACATCAAAGTTACATTAAAGTTTTACTGTTACTAAACGGTTCTAAATATTAATATTTTTCTTTAATGTAATTGCTTAAGACCTCAAACCATATTCAAGTAACTCCATCATAATAATTACAACATTCTCGTCTTAGCCGTATATCAAAATTATGCCTTTTTGGAGACAATAAAATTTTACAGTTAAATCCCTTCTGCGCCGATTTCGGTGAATAGAGCATTCCGAGACTCGTTTGTTTCACAAATAACGACCATTCACGTCCAACTTGAATTAAACGTAAATCAGTTGGTCTGTGTCTGTTGTTTCAAATCACTTTTATGAGTCTGATTGGTTGAATTTTATGTTTAGAATTGTTTCTCGAGCGATAATTGGTGTATTTATTTATTGCTTGCAATAAAAATTTGGTCTTAATGTAACAAAGCTACTGAGTAAATGAAATAATAGATGTGTTTCCTTGTTGAAGATCCACACGTAGCATGTATTAAAAAAGTTAATTGATCAAAGCAAGTTTTTCTTAAAAATAAGCTAATACATTCGTTTGGAGCTAAATCGTGAATCGTAGCATTATAAATGTCTTTTCCGTGTGAAATGGTCCGGAATAAGAGAGGATATTTTGAGAAGACAGAGACGCTCACTCCCTACTTACATGGATATTAACGTAGATTGATGCGGACTCAACGAACTCAAAATATTTGTATTTTAGAATTTACTTATAAGTTTGGAAAAATAAATATATTTATTATTTTTAAGTTTAACTTGTTCCTGCTGTTTTTTATTTTTTTTATTTTATTTCCGTTATTTTGTAGGCTCAAGACAATATAAATATGTTGGTCTTCATTTATCAATAATCGCATTAAATTAATTATGTAGATATTAGAATATAAACTCATTATCTTCGAAACGTCACATTACTTAATGACCTTAGACATAAGCTAACATCATCTCACTGTCTATGGATTAAAAATAGGATCCCAAGGAAGTTTTCATGTAAATATGTATGTATATACTTAACACATTGTAAAATAACTAAAGTATATTCATTAGTAGGCGCGTACTGTCCTTTTATTCTTTGCCTCTTTTGACATCAATATCTATTACAACTATGATTATTATAATAGTCGTTACTCCTATACTCCTCCAGATCAATACTCCTTCCCCAAAACTCCTCAAGTAAACCTCTGTAGCTCTTGTGATGGTTAAGTTCACCAGTTACTGTCAATAATGGCCCATATTAATATTATATATGATCAATAAACTTGATTATTTTGAGTGCAATATAAGGTCCTGTGTACTTACTCGGCTGCAAGTTTGTAAGATCTTAAATAGGTGAAGGGCATAGCGTCGTATATAGGTCCTTAACAATATATATGAAGATAGAGGACTGAATATATAAAAAATAAATAAAAGCCTTTTACAACAGACCAATAATCTATGACAAATTTTATGATAATAGTTTTTTTTGTTTAAAATGAAACAAAATATAAAAAACCAGAAATGTACGTAAACAAACTATTTTTATTTTAATGTTAGTTAAATTTTAAAAGTAGAAAGAACCTGTTAAGCCTCAATGTCAGAACATCGGGCAAAGACAAGAATACCAAAAAGAAAGTAGGTATGTTTTACTTCCCATTCCTTCGGCTACCTCTATACCTATAATTTATAAATACATTTTCAGAATTTCAAAATTTTGTTATATTCATGTAATATTTTGTATAGAAAGCCATTTAATATTTTTTATCAATTCAAAGAAACAATTCAAGTGAACAAGACCGTCCACTCTCATATCTCGCTTGATTACACTTTGAACTTACTTTATTTGCGTTCTCTGTTTACAAGTCACCGATAACGAGAGGTGATTAGTCGCAATTTGTAATGTTATATTTTATTTATTTGCGAACGTTCAAATACATTCGTGGAAATATCCAAGAATAATAGAGAATTCGTTTAGCATTTTGTGTTTCAATCGTATTATTATCTAATTGAAATGAATTTTAATATCTAATTTGAAGCTAGATTCTATATTTCTATTTTTCTCTACAAATGATATATTTATTATTTATTTTCAGGCAGTGGTTGTTTCAAAACAAAGGTGAGATGTAATTTCAAAGTACTATTTTGTCGTATTGAAAAGTTTTTTTCTTTATTGTTAAATATCGTTAATATTTATGCTTTTATTCTATTCTCTACTATTCTATTCTACACCTTGCACTATTATCCATACCAATTAATTTTCTTTTCGTTCCAGGTCTTGTTCCGGAGGTGATACCAGATTACATCATGACCCCTTAACTGTCCAACCTGTCATTAGTAACATTATTTATTTTATAAAGATTTAAAAAATTAGGCGTTACAATATTTAAAAAAGGAAGCAAAGAAGAATGGAATAGAGGTAGAAGTATTTGAAACATTTATTTTTCAGAATTTTCAAGAGTATAAGAATGATCCATGTTTATAATTTTATATTAATTTATTGTCTTAAGAAGAAAGTAGTTGTTGTGCATTTGAATCATTTATTTTGCAATCCTCGAGCACTCATCAATCCGATGTTAAATGAAAAGTTTCTTCCATTCACCTTGTAAGTGAAGAAGGCTGCTTAACTAAGTCCATTCATTGTGATCTATAATAATAATTAATTCTTTAGAGCAAATTAAAATGTACCTTCTCAATTTTTTGATACCGGCTCTAGATTTGTGCCGTGATGTGTACAATTATTATTATATGCAATAAAATATTTTAACTTATTTAATTTGTTTTCTTTATATGAAAATCACAAATTTTGTTTTTATTTTAAAAATTAGTACTGAAAATAATCATTTCATTTCTAACTGATATATAATAAACGACCTGAATGCTCTCAGGCACCGCGCACTGAAATGAGCTTTTTTAGGTGATCATTCATTTATTTTTCATTTATCAATTAAATGACTCTTACTTTTATAGTAACAACATAAAATTGATTAAAATTCAATGAAATAACAACAACAATTTTTAATCATATCTCCAACTTATCTCTTATGTTATTAAACTTCTGTCATTAATCTTTTCAAATACCTATTTGAGATTTTTCTTTTTAACGAGGTGTGATTTCTGTTTAAATTATAACAACCAAGGAAAACAATTTAAATGCAACTTGGCAATATTTTATCAACCAATAACGGATATATTATTATCTTGCACGTGTCAATAAAATAGATAGTTTAAAATGAATCATACAAATATGAAGTACACTCTGTAACTAGGGCACTGAGAGTTAGTGGCCATCATCTCGTGCCCGAGCGGTCGTCACTGACAATTATTTTCTTACCTGTTTTAATATTTTACATATTTTGGTAACCTTATATTTCTAAAAACAGAAAAAATAAAATATATACTTTACTTCGTCAAATATTTTGAATTCATACTTTATATATCGTTTCATATTGAAATTTTAATTATTTTTGTAGGTATTTCCATTTCTAGACTACGAATCGTTGACGCCACCGGGTATAGCAGTCGTGACATTTCAGATAATGCTATGTAATATATTATATATTTTCTTTTTTTAGTCCCAACTCGGGTCCAAGTCGCCGGGGCAATGAACTTTTGTATAAATATTTTTATCATTAATTACCCGATACTTCAAACAATTTACAACGCTATAGCAAATACTATGCGACTGCTTTTTCTTTAAATATTTGTGTTTTATTCTTCATATTTTTTTCTTTGCCATAATATCATGAAGATAAAATCAAAGATGTTTCATTAAAAACTTAAAGTCCTGTCTGTTTATTGTAACTATTATTAAGATATTTTTATGTAAGGAGAAAAAAGAAATTAAATCCTAAATATCAATAAAGTAATGGCTTTTACAACTTTTAGATTGACTATTAAACAAACTTTAATATAAAATTGGCTTTAGTATTTGCATGCGTTTTTTTTTTTTTTGTTAATTCTTAGAAATTTTGTAGGCAATAAATATGTAAGTGAATGTTTGTTTTATGAGTCTAGTTGATTACTTTTATTGCTCAGTCCTAGTAGTTTTCCCGTATTTTTCATTTAATTACCAAGGGCTTCCTATGTATCGCACTGTAAACAGTTTTAAATAGTTTCTGGTGATGAAATCCGAGTCGACTCAACACTGCTATTCACGAGTTCACACCGCGACTTACCATGACAGAAATCATGAGTAAAGGCCTCCAAGGGCTCTTTATTAAGCTACGTTTATAGAAATTATTCATGTAAAATCATATTTTTAGAATTTCAAAAAGCTAGGGGGCTATTTCAAATAGTGCACCTATCTCGGTTTTAACCTATTACATACAGATTCCCTTAAACTCATTGTGAGTCTCCTAAGTTATTTAAATAATATTTATAAAATTGGATATATTCAAGTAAATTACTATTATGTATAATTACGCCGTTGCACTCACTTAAATTCCATCAAAATTTTATCGACTAGTTTATTACTAGTTCAGGATTCTTATTCATGAGCTTGGAGCATGGTGGAATCGCGGCGTGGATTGCGTGCAGCCGCTCTCGCCGTGACGGTGGTACAGGGGGAAGGGGAAGACTTTGGTATCGTTTTCGGAGGCCTAGTGCAGGTCTTCGTTTCTCGAATTTACTGTGTCACTTTTGTTAGATTCCAAATAGTTTAAAAGGCAGAAACTAACCGGGCTTATCATTTATTATTTGGTTAAACTCAATACAGCCTAAATCACATTATGATGAGTTTGAAAAGCGTATAGATGAGTTCTGTTTTTTGAGCAGGTTGAACAAAGCGTCTTCGACATTGAGATGGTTCGAGCAAATTTAAAGTTTTTTGTTTCAAACACTAGACACTTCACTTATGAATCCTAAGGCTCTAGTAGCGCGGTTGCTGTAAGTAGGTTCGTTGAGAAGAACTGCCGAGATTGTTCATCATTATTCTTTAAACTTTTTAATTTTTTTTTATTTCTATATATCGATTGGATTATAATTAGGAGAATGTACCTAAACTAACCAATTAATTAAGCTCTGAGCCCGCCATTACATTGATTCGTCTTTGATTTCTGTCTCGTAGCAGATTTAAAAGAAAGCAGCATGAGGCATCGTTTTTTATAACCAGTTATATAAATAATTTAAGTTTCAGTTATATAACTATACAATAATAGAAAAAAAATTGTAATTATTTAAACATCTCATTTAAAACCATCGTAAATTTTAATAAAAAAAAAGTAAATATTTATCAACAGGACTCGTACCTCCGAAGTCTATGACATTACTTCACTCACAGCCTCCGACACCTGTGTACCACTCACAGCACTTCACATCACATGAGCTACCGTGGTGATGGCGCGCTACAGGCACTTTGATTGGTTTTCATACATAAATCTGTAACTTTGGTCTTAATGATGATATTCAGTAGATTTTTTTTCCCGTTATTCTTAAATACATATAATTTTAAATATTTCAAAAAGGCAATTTTGATTTGAATTCTGTCTAAATTATGATTATGAATTATAATATGATTAAAATAATATTCTTATTAAGAAAATTATTAGACTCTACATGAAATATTAAAAATACATAAATATTAACCTGAACAGTTCAATTATGTATATTCAAAATATAATTTGCTCGACCAAGTAATTCCAAATATTTTTTGTCGCACTTTTTTCTCAAGTTTGTTCTCAAGCTTAGGTACCTTCCTTAAATTGACCAAGAGACCAGACAGAGAAATGTCATGTAACACTTTAATTAATTAATCAACAACTTTGCTGTTCCAAGTTATTTTCTGAAACTTGTGGCGGGATCATTTTTCAAAGCCTAGACTGTAAGGAAAATGTAAAATCAGTTCCATAAATCTAATCAATGCATAATTGAAAGCACATATTCAAAGGTAGCTTAATCCACCCTTTTTTTCACGTTTTCTAAATTGTTCATGTCTGTAGGTTTTGAATTACAAATGGACATACTAATGGTTTGTTACAAAATCTGAGCGAGTTCACCGTCAATATACCGTCATAGTTCAAAATACCATGTGATTTATTTCAATACCTTCGCGACTATTATTGATCAAAGAAGAAATAGGAGCTAAAACTTGAGCATTAATTTTCTTCTCAGGATAATTTTTTTCAAAATCCGACAAAATCGATCATAAAATTTTATCGCTTGGTCTTCTTGATCCATCACATCTCCACTTCAAATAAGACTTCAAGTGGATTAAACCAACTTTATAAGCATCACTAATTTTGCAAACAATGGCTGATTTGTGATCCAAAAGATCTTGCAGTTTGATTTTGATGCCTGGCGGCTAGCATATTGGTTTAGTTTATAAGAATTAACTTATTAACTTATAAGAAAAAACAATGCTAAGCTGAAAATACAATACTGTTATGTGTGCCTATGCACTAAAAATTTTATTGATTATTTCATTTTTTTTTCTGCCGGTAGTGCTCATAAGTTTTCAACAATGAATACTTCTTCTATTCCGTCATGAAACTATGAACCTTGTACGTACGAGTTCAATATGAATTCAAATTCACTTGTATCAAGTAATTACTTGTTGTTACGATTCTTTGTACTCTCCAACGTTTTAGAAAGTCTCCCTCATTTTTCCTGTGATGTAGAAGGTTGAAGTTTGAAGTAGGTTATTCTAGATTCACCGTAAATAAGAAATCCAAACAATTTTTTACTTAAAGTAATTAATTAGTTAATTTTGGCTCAAAGACTGAAACGAAACTCAGCTACAAAGAATTTTTGAATGTTTCCATTATTGTTGCTATGTTTGCATGTGAAGATTCCGTAAAATTGTTTTGTATACGTTTTGAGATAGAAACAACATAATTTGAATTACTTTCTATCAACATGAGACTTAAGAAACAGATTTTGCTAATGGCAAAAATTAATAAAGAACTATAATAAATTAGAAGCAATTAAATTAGTTTATAATGAGTACGAAAAATGTGTGCAAAATTATTTGATAATATCTAATTTATTATAATGTGTTGATGCTGTTTTAATGGTCCTAAAACAAATCTATTATTCCTTCTATTCCGTTTTGCCGAGTCCCAAGAGCAAACTTTCAGACTTTCAGACAAATCTTTTGACGAATACATGAAAGATTAAACCAATTAATCAATTATATTTTCGACCTAATAATAAAACGTTCTTTTCAACCCAAATTTTCAATTCTTTTTTACCCTACTCGTCCTTCAATTTACGAGCTACACACACGAAATTTTTGCACACATGCGCATAATGAACAAAACTCGGTCTGGATTGAAAATCAGTAGAATCGTAATTGTAGTTTTCGAGATAATTGAAAAAATATGTCCCATAGAGTTAACATATAGAACGTTTTTATTTCATGCGCGCTGCGTCGCGAGGCTAACCCCGCTTGCGTGGATCTAGTATATAAAACTAGCTAGTCTATATAAAGCTAAACTATTCAAAGTTTATGTAGATTAAAAATCCCTGTTTAAAAATCATTTAAATAACTAAGGGAGTATTTCTTTCAGTACTAAGTAGTATTTAATTGTAAGAAAGCACTGATAACGTTCTTTGCATCCCATTCTTAAATAACTTTCTTAGAGTCGTTCCAAGCTGAAAAGTTATTTTCGTATGAAAAAAAAAATTATCCTAAATAGAAGCTGACAGAAAGTACCCTAATGTTTATGGAATATAAGCTAAAGAGCTTTATAATAAATAAAAATGATAATATCTGAATATAGTAACAACTCCTGTTCCTGCTAAAAGTTGCATCGTTCAATCCACAGACAACAATGTACTGAGGTCGGTTTGTCCTTACTATCTACCTTGTTTGTTAGGGACATTATTACCTTAATATACTTTCTAAATATTTCTTCTTGTGAAATACCTTCATAAAGTTAACTTGAAGGCCAAACTATAAATTTTAAAATTTTAAACTATACATAATATCAAATATAAAAAATAGAAAATAAAATAATATATTACAAAAATATTCTTTGCAGCGTATTTAACCAAACTTTAGATATACCTGCATAATGTTAACAAAATTTCTCTGGTTTCTAATAATTTATTTATTTTATTAAAACAAACCAATGAATGACCTTTGCTACTCCTAAATATATATTTATCATGTATAAACATTCTTATAAAATTAAAACTTAAATTGCCGTCCTGATTGGTCGACAGAGGGTGCTGCATCTATAAAAGGGGGAGAGGGGCGAGAAACCGTGCACTTACCATCCTATCCTGGTGGTAGCGAGTCGTCATAAGTATTTTTAGATTAAGTTAACAGACTGATACCATAGTAACTTTTCCCCGCCATCATGGGGACGTCTAGTATAAGTTTAAGCATTTTTAGTGTTATTTTAATTTTCTCTGTTTTATGGACCCCAGCCTACTCGAATGGTAAGTCTCGTTAATAATATATATTTTTTTTAATAAAACATGTATTTTCTTTTAAATTATTGTAAAAGATTATATTCATTATCGGTTATGTAATTTTATTTGCTTTATAAAGAGTTTTATAAAAAAAAAAGTTTTATATACTTTATTAAAACAATTAAAAGAATAAAGTAAAGTCCGCTGCCACAAAAGCTTCGATAGTGTATTAAATGAAAAACATAATCCTTTATCATTCAAGTATTCAAGTTCGAGAAGTAGTTCTTACCGCCGGTAACGCCTTAACGTTCTTAACAAAGATCGCCCTTCCGTATTAGGACAGCGGGTCACAGCTAGTTTTCAATATGAATAAACAATTATTTATCATAAAAAAATATATATTTCTAATTTTATTATAAGTCAAAACAAAAAATATAATAAACAAAGAAAATTATTGTAACTTATGATAATTTTTAATATAATATATTTTTTTATAGAATTAACTACATACCGTAATAAGTATTCTTGCAAATTGCAATTTTAAATCCTAAAATAACTATTAACTAAAAAATAATTTTCGAATTTGAGCGCATTTTTAAATGCAATGTCAAAGTAAGTTTTTTTTTCTTTGAAATATTTTATTATTTTGGTTCTCTAAAACTATTCAAAGTTAATAAGTAATAAAAATTTTGACGTCACTAAGATCATTTCATGTCAAAATTAAAATGTGTCCATATAGAACACTCCTTTAAAGTGAAAATAAAAAGTATTGAATAGTTTGTGTCAATATACCACTTATCATGTATATCATGTACTTTTCGTATTAACAATTTCGTAATTGAAAATTATCGTTTCTATTAGAAATCTCTGCGACGTCATCTAAAAATTGTTGTATCGTTATCCTTATACATTTTCTAAACTCTCTTAGGTTACATAAATCACTACAGAATAGCTTCTAATGTTATTTAAGATAAATATTTTACCTCACATTTCACATCTTTAAAATATTGTTTGTTTATTTGTGAAGCCATCATTACCATCATTCATTCATTTTGAAGATCGTACACTAGCATTTTTTTAATAAACCGACAAAAGAATATAGTTATAGATATATATATCGACCGATACAGAAGTTGCAAGTTTATCAATTGTGATAAGACTATATATACAAATGGCTTAATTAAAACACTAGTATCTTTATATTAATACGAATTACCTATCTATTGAATAAGAGAAGGTACACTTGGCAATGATCCGATAACTCATATCTTGGGTCACAGGAGGCTATCATGCCACGGTACCAATTATTCAGACTTTTCATACGTAGCAACAAAGATACATCTGAGACGTCTATAAATTTAAAGTTAAATTGCAATAATAGTATATATATATTTATTTTAGTATACGGTTAATTGTACAATTATATAAGATAAGACTAAGAAAAAAAATTTAAAATTTTTCATATAAATTTAAAAATATCTTTATTATATTCCTTATAAATAGGTGGTAGTTTAGGTTGAATTATTAAAATAATTATTGAAATAATATTATCAAGGGAATAGAATTAACCTTGAAGAATCAAGTTCAATTAATAATTCGATTAGAAAATATAACGCCTTGGCAATGAGCACCGGCCGATAGCTCCGCAACCCAGCGGAAATTATCTCTGACCCCCTTATCTATTGTTTCTTTTTTTTTACAAAGAATTCTTAAGCATAACAATCAACGTCAAATAATTAATTTAAATTTAAATATTTAACATTGAGACGGTTATTATACGTATTATACTGAATATTATTTGAAGTATATTTGATGGGGTTTTAAAGTTGAAATTAGATAATAATAAACGTTACAAACGCTTTCCCACGTCGGACGAAGTGTCGGCTTACTCGATGTCATCTACTAAACGATGGCATCCGTACACGAGTACTCTGAGAGGCTCATGGGATGAAATGTTAATAACATTTTACATTTATAAAGAGAGTCAGTTTATTAAAAGAGAGAAAGATTAAGAATATTATTAGAGAGAAAGATTAAGAAGTAAGGAAATAGTTAGCTAAAAATAAATAAACAACTCCGATCTGAAAGACTTTATTAACATGATTGAATAATAGTCGACTATTATTTAAGTGCATTATTAAATAAGTAGAAAGTCGGCACATCTCAACATCGCTGGATACATCCAGTGCTTCAGATCAATTACTCAATCTGCTGGAACGGTTAGGGGACCTGATTGTCTTAATATCTTTATTCGGGCACCAAGGGGCTTCTGCGCATTTATATGCTGTATTGACTTTAAAATTATTTATAAAAATAAAAGATAATAATTACTTCAGGGTCGATTGTCTAAACAATAATTAGGGCGCTTTCTAATACAAAGATCAAATAACCTTTTGTGTGAACGAATTGCTTTAAATTTTCAATGAATAGCATTTTGGATGAAGGATCTGTCTTTATGCTGGGTTTATTATATTAAAATGAGAAAACAATATATTTGTTTTTCTGGTTTCAGCTTAGGTTACTTTCTATAGTTATTATGAAGACAAAGCTTAAATTAAAATTGTATTACAAGGATTAATTTATATTAATCGATAAGTTTAACCTAGTACTAGATTTTGCCTGGTCTATAAAAACAAAACATATAATTAGATTGTAACACTGCTTATGTTGAATATTTTTCTAAAATTATGATCATTAATTTCATACTAGATTAATAATCACAATCTATACTAAAGGATAAGTTAAAGGTTCTTCTATTTATTTATTTATTTATTCTGCAACGAATTTCAATTGCTAGATGGACTATAACTTAAATTTCCCAATATTTTTCCTACAAGAAGTTAATATCTTCTATCAAATGTATATTTGAAAGAAAATTTCAATTAAAAATATATATATATATTAAAGTTCAGACGAAAGATGACGGTCGACCAGATCCTGGTATATTGTAAAAATGATAGGACCTTTTGAACTGGGCTGATTGAATGCGAGATAAATGTGAGTCAGTTGTTTGCGCGCCGAGTGATCCGGGACGGACGAACTTACTTAGTAATGTACTTGATCCCTGTTTACATTAAACATGTTTACAACAGATAAATAAATTGTGAAGTTAATTACTCTGTCCTGTTATATCTTAATTACTATCTACACAATGTTCATGATTTTACCATTCGATAAAATATAATATAGAAGAGTGTGGAATCATAAATATAAAAGTGTCTTCGTTTATGCCAATTTTGAATTAAGAAGGTTCAAAGCTAATTGCAGAGACTGGGAACACTTTAAAATAATAAGATGTTTTAGTAAAGACTGGTTTAAAATTCGTTCTAATAATCATGATAGAAACAATAGTACATATTAGAATACACATATAGCTTTAAAATAATTGAACTGAAATATTGTTGCGAAGACTTTAATTTATAATTCCATTTTTTACATTTATTTGTTCTAATAATACGATAATTATATCTTAATTCTCTAGTATTTACTGTATCGTTAATGTTATTTACTTCTCATTACGAACTGTTTATAGAAAGTAATCTTAAAGATATTATGTGACATAATTAATGACTAATTAATTAATATGGCTTTGTTTGTTTCAGATAAATGCGATTTGTCATGCAAAGGATGTGAGTTAAATTGATCTCAAATATTTTGATATCAAATATATTGATAGCTTTATTTCGATATCAAATAATATATCAATAAATATCGTCTATTTCATTCTTTATTAATATATAGTTTATACTCTAGTGCAGTTTATTAATATGAGCTTTATATTCAGCATCATCAGGAGCCAGCTTCTTGAACGGCCATGTATATAGCTATGGAGTAGAAGGCAAGGTTTCCATTTTCCTGACCGGAGCAGATAAACAGGAGACCGCAGTCACGATAATAGGACAAGTTTCAATTGCCGCTGAAGGAAACTGCGTGTTATCTCTTAAAGTCAATTCGCTTGCTATAGCTGGACCTGACGGAAAGGTAATTAAAATCAATTTGGAATATGTAAATACAGAAATATAATTTTAAAGTTTTTATCTTATATTATAATATCTTCCCCATTTAATTTTGCTTTACTTCCAATGTAGAAATACCCGGCTCCTAAGGGAATTGACAAGATTGTAAGATTCAATCTTCAAGATGGCAAAGTTGGTCCCGAAATCTGTACAGAGGAAGGCGATAACCGATCTTCTCTTAACATTAAGAGAGCCATCATATCGTTATTGCAAACTGAACAGAAGCCATCCACGCAGGTATCAATATTTTCTCATTATCTAGTTCCTCTTTACGAAGATAAAATTATTATATACTTAAAATACAAAATTTCTTGTTTATTCCAGCCCTTTATTTAAATTTAACATATTGTTACAGATTGACGTATTCGGATCATGTCCTACTGATGTTTCGTCTTCGAAAGAAGGAGGGTCGTTGTTAGTTCATAGATCGCGTGATTTAAGTAATTGCGCTTATCGTGAGCAAGCCAAAAATCAGCTTATTACCGCTGTATACAACCCTAGTTCCGTAAGTACTATAGCTACTGCTACACCCTAGAATATAATAAATGTGTAAAAGTTAAAAAAGTATCCAAAAACTTCAGTGTTTTGGATGAGATAATACATATATATATTTATTTATTTATTTTTAGGAAATAAAAAGTTCTCAACTGCTTCAATCTACCTTAAATGTCGAATCAAAAGTCAACAATGGTGTTCCTGAAAAAGTATCCGCTGCAGAGCAGTACTTGTACAAACCTTTCTCTGTTGGAGACAGTGGTGCAAGAGCTGAAGTAAATACAAAACTTATCCTTACTGGAACTGCTAAAGCCGGTGCCCTTGGAGGTGAAAAGCTTACTTTAATTAAAAAAACATATTTCATCGATTCTGTATTAAATGATGGTATTTTAAAAGAAAGTTTGGTTTTATATTACCTATTTCTATAATTTATTACAAAAATCGTTTGATTTATTTACAGGAGCTTGTAATATAGCTCGCACAATAATCTTTGAAAATCCACACAACGACAAGGCGAACAGTGATGTAAAGAACATATTAAATGCTGTCAAGGAGACCTGCAAAACCCTCGGAAGTGAAGCCGAGTTTAAATCAGCCGGCATATTTGCTCAATTAGTCAGGGTATGTACATTTATGAAAAAATAACAAAACACAAAAGTCCTAACAGATAAATTATATGGAAATAATATTACCGATTATTTAATCTTTTAGATATTCCGTTCAGCAAACAAGAACGATCTTATCCAGGTTTTTGAACAAATCAAGAGCAATAATTTAGAAAGGTAAATATGTAGCTGTAGTAAATAAGAATAGAATTGATACAATGGAAAAAGATATAAATTCAATGTTTTGTAAAAAGCTTAGTTGAAGAAACAGTGCTTATTATTTAACAGAATTATCTTCAATATATGTTTCATTCATCAGGCGTGTGTTCTTGGACGGATTACTTCGTGCCGGCTCAGGTTTTAGTATTGAAGCTTCAATTCAAATCCTAAAAAGTAAGGCACTATCGGCGTTGGAAGAGAAGATCGTCTTTTTGTCATTAGGCAATGCTAGACATGTGTCTAGTGATGCTATTAAGGCTGCGGCTGTGAGTTTATATAAAAAAAAATATATGTTTAAAAAGACAATATGTTATACATATTAAATAAAACTATACTTCACAGGGACTTCTTGATCTGCCTAACTTACCAAACGGAGTTTACCTGGGGGTTGGTGCTCTTGCCGGAACCTATTGTCGGGATCACAATTGTCACACCGAACAGAATGGTGGCATAGCTGACTTAAGCAAGAAGTTACTAAGCAAATTGCAAAATTGCAAACCAAAAACGAAGGTTGAAGAGGACAACGTAAGTTATTTTACTACTTTGTTGTTACTTATACCATATTCATGTAAGACAATCAGATATAATTATGGTCTTGTCTTTAGGTTGTTGCAGTTCTGAAAGGTATCCGAAACATTCGCCACCTGGAGAATAGCTTAGTTGACAAGCTAGCAACTTGTGCCGCAGATAATAATGTGAAAGCAAGAGTCCGAGTAAACGCGCTTGAAGCATTCCACGCTGACCCATGCGCTGCCAAGGTTTGTAAAAATATAAAATTACTCTCAAAGGCAGTTACATTGATTTCGTTAAATATTTTTGTATTTAATAATGTTTAAAATGCAGATTAAGAAAACTGCCTTGGAGATAATGAAAAACCGAAACTTGGATTCTGAAATTCGCATCAAAGCATATCTTGCCGTTATCGATTGTCCTTGTGGTAGATCTGCTAATGAAATTAAACACTTACTGGAATCTGAACCAGTACACCAAGGTTTGTTAATTTATTTAATTAAAATTGATGCTTGGGGTAAATATCATCATGTTAAAAAAAATTAATTATCGATTATATATATTATTTTAGTTGGTCGATTCATCACAACATCCCTTCGCCACATCCGCTCGTCAGCAAACCCGGACAAAAATCTCGCTCGTCAACACTATGGACTTATCGGCATCCCCAACAAATATAACATTGATGACCGGTAAACTTTCAAAAAATTTTAATATTACTTTTGTCACATATACCAGTAAAATGGTGTTAAGTTCTTAATAAATATTACTTTAAAGCTTAAAGGTGTCGTATTTTCTGCATTCTTCTTTTATAATAAAAAAAAATATATAATTTAATTTAAAAATCGCAGAAAGTACTCGTTTTACCGCGAATTGAGCTACAATGTCGACGCTATTGGCGCTGGCGGCAACTTAGAACAAACCGTGATCTACTCACAAGACTCTTTCCTACCACGATCGGTTAGCCTTAACCTTACTGCTGAAGTGTTTGGTCACAATGTCAACATCCTCGAGGTAAGCCCAAATATATGACTAGTTTTTATTAAAACTTCCAAATTTAAATTATCATTTTTTAGTCTTAAAAATTTCGATTAACAAATATTTACTAATTGCTATTAATTAAAACAGGTTGGTGGACGTCAAGGCAACCTTGATCGTGTGGTAGAACATTTCCTCGGTCCGAGAAGTTTTCTTCGCACGCAAGAACCTCAAGAAATATACAGTAACTTATACCACAAGTTTCAAGAGTCCTACCATAAAGTGGAAGGAAGCGTACGGGGACGTCGTTCAATTAAAAGCGAAGTGGAAAATTTTGATAAACACGTACGATAAATATTTTTCTATGATTTCTCGAAATAATAAAATTAGATCAATAACCATGTAAACATGTCTAAAAACTCTAAAGACAGAAATAACCTGAGCTAACTGCGATAACGATAACGAGTTTATCATTATAATATAATTTATTTCAGGTGAAAGCGGAATCAATTCAATATAATAATGAGCTAGACCTTGATATTTACATAAAACTTTTTGGCACTGACGCTGTATTCTTATCTCTTGGAGATGACAAAGGGTTTGATTTCAATAAATTATTAGATCAATCTTTATCTTTCATGAACGAAGGCTTTAATAAAATGAAGCATTTCCAGGTAAATAATAAAACATATTTTAATATCTAAAAACACATTTAAAATAAATAGAGAATAAATAATATATCCATATAAACAGATTTCGAACCTACGATCTATGGGACCCCGTTCTATTATTCTGCTTATTGTACTATTAAATAAATGATTATATAGATTATATAGATTTATTTGTCATGTTAAAAAAAAATTAAGAAGCTTAAAATAACTTAACAAATTCGCAGTTAAACTACAAATGTTTGTTTTGTAACATTTTTGTTTTAATATTTCATATTTACAATGTTTATTTTAATTTATAGCAAGAACTTCGTGGACACTTCCTTTTCATGGACACTGAGCTAGCATATCCGACATCGACTGGTCTACCCCTTAAATTAGACGCTGTTGGTTCCGTCACCGGCCGTGTTGACGTTTCCTCCGCTGTTGACATCCGACAATGCTTACGTAACCCTGAATCCGCTAAGGTTGACATCAAACTAATCCCCAGTTCTGATGTAGAAATATCTCTTACGATGTTGGTAGACGCACACCTAGTATCAACTGGTCTTAAAGTAATTACTAATTTGCATTCTTCCACTGGTGGTCATGTAATCGCAAAGGTTATTGAAAATGGAAAAGGATTCGATTTGCAATGGGGTTTACCAATTGAGAAGCAAGAAATTTTAACGGCTTCTAGTGATTTAGTAATCTTCGTTGCGGAAAATGGTCAATTTGAAAAGCAAACACTGATCAAAAATAACAATGGCGATAAAAAGGACTATTCTGGATGCTTCGATCAGTTATCGGGAGTACTGGGTTTAACTTTGTGTGGAAAAGTTTCTTTGTCAGAATTTCCGGGTGCATTTCCACTGTTCGGGTCATCAAAAGTAAAGCTAGTTTTAGAAAAGAATGACCTTAAAGGCTACCACATAAAGGGGGTTTTACGTAATGATCCTAACGGCAAATACGCACTCGGACTATTATTTGATGCCGAAGGTAAATTTTACTATATTTAAAATTATTATATACATTAATTATTTTTAATGTTTTTAAATGAACATTTTTTTTATACAATTTTTATAATTTTAGGATCAAAGAACCGGCGCACACAAATAAATGCCGGAGCAATTTACAATTCAGAAGAAAAATCAGTTGAATTAGAAGTAGAATCCCCTATCAAAAACGTTTATGCTAAATACGCTATTCTCACAAAACCTTCTGAATATGCATTAGTAACATTAATGAAATTTGACCAAAATAAATATTACGGACGCATCGGTCTAAATATTGAAGGCAATAATCAAAGATCTGTATGGAAGCCTGTCATAGAATATGAAATGCCAGGTCAAAATGAAAAGAAAAGCCTAAAAGTTGACGGGCAGATCGTCAAGGAAAGTAATGGTCCGTCTGTTAAATATAGTCTAGAAAATGTTAAGGTTAGTAGTAATCTTTAGTATCGAGTTTTCCATAGAATGCTACAAGATAGCATTACAAAAATATAAAAAACTTTTTATTTCAGATATTCCTATCTGATCAAAACGAAATGAATATTGAAGGTCATCTTTATCAAGAGCCAAAAGGAGTTGAGATGGATTTAAAGGGAAGGTTAGGTACACAGAACGTGTTATTAAGTGGATCTTTAAAGGGCTACGATGTAAAACTGGAATTCCAAAATACCCTTAATCCACACGTTAATTTTAAGGTCAATGGTCATTTTGAAAATGCGGAAGGTGTAAGTATTCTTTTGAAATAATGTTTACCTATCATGACTTTTAATAGTTACTTTTAACATAACGGTTTTATTAACAAAATAATGATATAAGAATATGATTTTACTTTTAGATCAATCACAATGATATTGATCTATATTATAGTGGCGACCTTCGAGATCAACAAAATCGCGTAATCTTTAACCAGCTATACAAACGTCATCAGTCTGCTGAAGGATTTAATATTATTACCAAAAATAAATGTAGGTTGTGTATACGTATTATTTACTAGTTACATTTCAATATGTGCATACTGTTTTGCAGTATTTGCATTAATTTATATAAACAATAACATTACTTTTTATATTTTAGTTGAAATTTGTGCACTGCCTATTAGAGCGAAACTTGACTTTGAAATGGACCCTAAGAAGTTTGACATAAACGTAGGCGGAGTTTATTTAGACAAGAAAGCTAACTTCGACCTTGAAGCGCGTACACATATAAAAAAATCTGGGGACTATCGTGTTAAGTGGATTTTGAATGTCGACAAACAAACTATTGAAGCATTAGTTAAGAGGGATATTGTCTCTTCAGATAAATCAAATTTAGAAAACTATATTGATTTCAAAAACTTTTTCAAGTATGAGCTCTCTGGTGTTGTTTTGCACAGAATCAAATCAAATGACGTAAATATCGGTGCCGTTGGCCACCTTAAAATAACGGGTAGCGGCAAGGATGAAGATATCAAGTAAATAATCTCAAAGCTTACGCTTAATTAATATAATTATGAAAAAATGTTGTTTACTACTAGTATAACCATTTTTTAACAGTAGATGTAATATTTGCTTAGGTTTGACGTAGGTGCTATTGAAACCTCACACCTCTACTCAAGTCACGCCACTATCTCCAACTCAAAAGGCGAACTATTGGACTTTTTGCTGAAGATTAACATTGGTAATAACGCTAATGGACAGCTTAAGTTTAACTTAAAAGATGCAATAACGGCAAACGGACAGTACCAAGTTATAGACAAAGATGGGAAAGGAAATGGAAATATTATGGTGCATTTCAAAAAGGTAAAACTTACTCTTATCTTAAAATCAATTTATATTGCTATGAAATGTAACACTAAAAAAGGCCCAAGTCAAATTTTTTCATAGTGCTCTTTGAACCCATTAATTTAATGGATGAAGGTATGTAATGTAATTCAGACATGAAGCTATCATGTCATTGTTTCCTTGTAAGCCATGTTATTAAAAAATATAACAAATATTACGTCCTTATAGCGCTATTAACATTTTTAAAAAAGTATATTAGCATTAGTCTCGCTACTCTGTACTGGTCTTCATTTTAATAATATAGTGCACAGCATATAGCACCAAATATCTTTTAATTATGAAGGATTAAATATAAAGGTTTGTAAGTAATCTTGCTCATCTAACAGACCGGAATAAATTTTGTAATTGTATTTCTAAAATAATTAATTACCATTTAAAGGTGGAACGTATCATCAAAGGAGATGTTAAGTTCGTTGTAAAGGCTCCCGTGTACAATGCTGACATTGACCTGTACCTGAACTTCGATAAGAACAAGGATGATAAAGTGCATTTTAGTACAAGCAATAAGTTCAATGAGAAGCTCATAAACAGCAAGTATGTTATTATGTATATTATTATTATTATTTTTTTAATAAAAAAATGTTAGTTTTATAATAAATAAAATCTTTGGGGTCTTTTATTAGGAATAAATTTGTATACTCCGGTAAAGATTTTGAACTGAACTTAGTCAAGGACGGAGTTCTGTATGGAATTGGAAAAGGTCGATATAACTTGGAAGTCGTACTGCCTAATCAGAGATGTCTGAGTTTTAAGGCTGATAGAGAACTCACATCAAAGGATGATGTAAGTATTTCTTAATCTAACTTTATAAAATATAATAAATCTTAAGCAACAAAGGGGTTAAAAGAAAGTGTACAACTCTTAAACTAATCTATTCGTCTTCATTGGGAAGAAATTTCGATGTAGTTTTCTACCCAAAATTCGCAGCTTTAGTGGTCAATTTCAGAAATAAATAAAAGAAATTCTTTTGTTAATAAAAAAAAGAAATTGAGACTTTAATAATACTAATTATTAACAGCAACTTAGATTTATAATTTTGAATTAATATAAATACAATGCGGTGTTATTGTTTGATGCAAAAAAAAGTAATTGAAGATTTAATACTCTTAAAGGTATTAAATGGTCATGCTGAAGCTCTTTTGTCCGATTCTCCCAAACGTGGCCAAGCTGGATCTTCAATAAAATACAAAGCCAAGATGGTTGACACTGACTTCAGTAAATTTAACATTGATTATGATGGCCAAATCGAGATGAACTTAAAGGATGGCAAGAACCTTGTAAATACGTTCTCATTCAAGAATGTTCCCAAAGGAGATAAGTACGACGTGGCTTTTAAAGTGAGTCTCTTTTCTTTCGTTTAAATTTTGGGTAACAACATGTTTCTAAACCATGAACATTAATTATTCTAGTTTATGCACTGTACTAATACAACTGAATGCTTAAGTGCTTATAAATTAAAACTTTCATTTATAGGATGAAATTTCTGGTAATCTCTTGCCAAATAAAGTTATAATTGACGCCAGCGCAGTTTACACAACAGATGTAAACAACTCTGATGATACCTTCCGAATAAAGGCTAGTTACGGAGATGACCTTGCAGCTGAACTGACAGGCATTAACCAAATATTCCTTCCTGAAAAAGGAGAAAAGAAGTATGTATATGTTTTTTAAAATTATATCGTTGGTAAATTAATATTCGTAATAGAATTGTATCGTTATTATTTCATGTTGTTCTAATATTATTTACTAATACTTATAATATTTTGCAGAATATTTCAAGTTACTATTTTCTTACTGACTAGTTTCTTTTAAATTTTAAGACAAATTTAATAAATATATCATATATTTACATATCCTTAATTTTTTTTTTATTTTATTGATTTTTAATTAAAACTTTTAGGTACGTTGACGACTTCACATTAAACGTTCGTCTTCCGTTTGAAAAGGCCCACGATCTCAAATGGGTCTCCAATTTCCAGTACTTACAACCTGAAAACAAGGCCGTTGAGGTAAACATTTATTATTTTTATTTATTTTGGAAATATCCTGGTTCGTTTAATAATAACAACTCTCAAATGCAAGGTGTTTTGAAAAACATTTTACTATACAGAAATTGTAATAATTTATTTTCAGTTTTACTGTTAAATTTTTATATCTAAATAAAAAAAAAAACTTTTATAAATTGGGAAACACCCGATGTGTTTTAAAGTACCTTTACAAAAGTGTCTTTGTTTGTTTTCAGGTAACATTTATCCAAATATTCCAAGTTAATGCTGAACTCTACAAATTGGAATCAAGTGGAAAATATGGTCTTAAGAATGGAAATACAAAACTGAAGTTCATTGTACCTCATTATGATCCCATTATTTTAGATTCCGACTACAAAATTCACGAATCTAGTAAGTATCGTTGATACATTACAAAGAAATAAAACATTTCTATTGTTTTTTAGATAACAATAGAAATTTATTTGACGTTTTAAACCGAAAACGGATATTATTGTAGTAATTTTCGCATTTTTCGTTGCAGAGGAAAAGCAATCAGCTGAATTAGATCTAAAAGCTCAATACGGTAAAGGAAAAATTTCCACTTTCAAACTCAATGGCGCGTCCGCACCAAAAGATATTGAAATTAAGTTTGACTTAAGTTCGCCCGACTCTGATATTGCTAAGAAATTAGAAGTCAATCTACATGCTAAGGTCAGTATTTTAAGAATATGTATCACTTGCTATAACTCTTGCAATAAACGTGTTGTTTTGTATTATGTTAGCTTTGTTGTAATGACTAATTTTAATATTAATTGTTAAGAGCAATGCTCACTAGAAATTATTGCAAATGTTCCTATTATGAACTTTTAAATTTGATATTCGCAGAACCCATCTCCAGACACATACAACTCCCTCATATCGATAGACGTCGACGGGCGCGCATATAAGAGCGAGGGATATGTTGTGTACTCTAACACACAGCCCGTAGTTGATCTGAAGTATTACAGCCCTTCGAATCCTAAAACATCCAGGTAAATCATATTTACTAATGTAAATAATTAACTTGATTAGGAATATTTATTTATTGTGTACTACATTCTTTTTGATTTCAGACTTTACTTCAAAGGGATATCAATTCGAGCAAAGGAAGGCCGCATTGACATAAAAGTGGAAAACATCAAAGATTTTAACCTGGACTCATCTTTAGAAGCTAACTTAGAAAAGGACTTGTATATTAAATTCCAGGGCAACTCTGAAAAATTGGGCTTGAAAAATTACAAACTTGACATCTCAAGCAAAGACGCTGGTAGCGGAAAACGCCTGGAATTCAACGCCATCAACGATAACAAGAATGTACTAAGCGGAAGGTAGACAATATGAAATATGTATATCTAATTTTACAATTATCGTCTGTTATAACTCCAAACCAACATATATATATAGGTTGTAACATATGACTAATTATAACTGCTTCTTTACATACATTTTTCTGTTTTAGTACATCATATATCAGTAAACAAGAGGGTCAAAAGACAATAATCGAAGGATCTGGAAGTGTAAAAATCAAGGATGAGCAGAAACCAGCCAACTTCAAGTACATTCGAACCATACTTACTGAAGGCAATGAGCAGGGAATAGAGGTACGATTATACTACGTTTTACTTGATATATTCAATAAGAATAGGTTTACGAATCAGTTACTTCTTTCTCCTTATTTTCAATTCAAATTATCTATTTACAGACTTTTATCAATCTTGCATTTGGAGACCGCAATCACGTTGTCGAGACTCGTGTCACAAATGTAGAATACAAAACCTCATACGTATACTGTGAAGAAAAAAAACAATGCGCACATGCTGAACTAAACTCCAAATTTGTTACCGGTAATGTTAATGGCTTTTAATTACAAACATTAAAAGAAATAAAGATGAACGACACCTAAAATAATTTTATATTTCAGCGCCTGATGCCCTCAAGCATTTGTTTAATGTAGGTCTTGATCTTCGCAAACTTGGTCTTGCTACTGAGTTTGGTCTTCAAGTCGCAAATGAGTTTTCTGATAAGAAATTGCCTCAATACGATCTTAACCTTCATGTGAACAGAGAAAACGACAAATACCATTTTCATATATACAGCCAACCTGAAAATGGCAGTAAGTAGTAAATATTTTTAAAAAAGGTTTATTTCTTTAAATTTGAATATAATAAATAGTTTTTTTATTTTACATATAATATCTTTCCTAAATAAATCTATTAAACACTCAACAGGATTCCCAGCCGGTATTGTGCTCTCATTCCCTAAGAGAGTGATCGCTTTGGAATCCCTTATCCAGTACCCTACCGACAAAAACTTACCTTTCCCCGTACACGGAGAACTTTGCTTATACCCGGATAAAAACAAACCGCAATCTAAAACTGCTGCAAGATTCAGCTTCGATGTCAATGGAAATGAAAAACATGGAGAAGTAACAGCTCTTATTGGATTCAGCCATCCCAGGCTTGGCAAAGCAAGTTCTATTATTGTTTTTTAAAAATATTTATTATAGTATTTAAAAAAAGAAAACAAAAAAAACGTTATACCATGAAAAAACCTACAAATTCTCTACTTTATCTTTTTAGGAAGCTCTTATGAAATTCCATGGGGTGATGATGAGACAAAACGTTAATTCCCTAAAGATTGAAACATCTAGCGTTGTTTCTCACTCTGTACTAGGAAACGTAAGTATCAACATATTCTAAAAATGTGCAAGTAATGATTATCTTAATTATTAACATTTTTGAGTAAAAAGTAGTCCCTAAATAAAGGTTTTATTTTACTTATGTTTCAGGACCGCGAAGCTAAATTTTATCTGGAAGTTAATCCTGTGCACATCAAGTTAATGGTAAAATTTTAACTTGTAATATTTTTTCTAATAATATAATAGAGTAAATAAATCTTTGATATTTCTTTTCCGTAATAAAACACAAAATTTTAAAAAATCCAGGTTGATACTCCATTAGTCAAAGTAGTGGACCTAGAAGGATCCGCAACGGTAAAAGAAAACTTACAACAAGCCGATCTTAAATTCAGTCTGCTTCAAGGAAAACCTGTAACAGTGTATGCTGTTGTAAAAGACTTTGAATACTATGAATTTACTACTGGCTATAGCGGTGAGTTAAAACATAAAATTTAGTATGACGGCAAAAAAGTATTACGGCAGAACATCGTTTTAATATTGATATGGTATATTTTCATGAATTGGTTTTCGTAGATGAATCAGAACGCAAGCTTTCTATTATCAGCCATTTGAATCCAGAAAAACGTGTGGACGTATCTGTAGATATAGTGCTTCCTGGACAAAAGAAAAATATTATTCATGGAGCGCTGTTCCTACAAGATAACCTTGTTAAGAGCGATTACGGCGTTTCTCAAGAGAACTTTAACCACTTTGTGGTAAGTATAATTAATCAATCTAGTGCAATAAAAACTGACCTATGTTATTGGTATAATATTAATAACTAGGAGCGCGTGAGGTTGGGCCTCAATTTTGATTCGCTGCGCTCGTAATATCTCGGTATGTGTTATCATATTGAGCGAAGCGAAGTGCAAACAGCACCGAAGTTACATTTACAAAACGTCGACGCATTCTGTTTTCAACTATTTTTCAGAATAAAAAAAATCTAAAAAAAGAAAAAGTTCTAAAAGCTTTTAAAAAAATTCGGCACGCTCATATCATTATAAAGCTAAATTTTCAAGTGAAAATCTTTCCCCATTGAAGTCTATGAGATTTTATTTTTCCGTGACTATTCCTCAACGACATCAAATATTTGATTTTTTTTTCCACCATACTTATGTTTATCAGTGTGCTCAATTTGGAATTTTTTGGATATAGCGTTTTCGATTGATGCTTGCACAAAGAATGTAGAAAAGTCTCTAATAAAGAGCTTCGTTCGTCTGCCTTTCACTGTTAATTTTTATTTTTTTATTTTTAGAGTGCATTGAAAAAGGATTTAGAAAACCTTAAACTTAGAATTCAAGGAATCGGAGACAAAGCAAGTGCTGACTTTAAAAAAATATTGAAAAAAATAGAACCAACATATAAGCAAATTGAAAAAACATACAGAGAAGATATTGAAAAGATGATTAAAGAAATTGGAAATGACAAATCTTTGAAAGAAATTTCTGAAGCTTTGTAAGTTAGAAAAATATCGATAAGTATAATTTGCAACATTTTTAGAGCTTATGTAGAGTATGAAATGTAAAAAGTGTACTTAGGAAATTCAAATTATTTTATTGCATCGGCATATACTAATTTTATTTTAATTTCACAATACACAATATAATTCAGAAAATGGGCTAAATGTTACATAAACATTGGTCTACCAGCCAACCTTATAATAACCAATCGAGGGTATTAGTAGACGTTAAACCAAATATTACACTATTTCTAACTCATAGATCTTTATAGGCACACCCTCGTTAAAATTGCTGCTAAGATCATTGACGAGGTCGTTACCGTCTTCAAACCCATAGCTGACAACATTGTCGAAACAATTACTGAAATATCCAAAAAAATCTGCGATATTTATGATAAACAGGTAAATCAATCAGATATATTTAACTCTAACACAAAACACCTGGTCATAGAAGAGCGAATAGAATTTATCAATAAAGTACGAATTCTTTATAGATTGAGCCGCAATTCAAACAGCTCTATAGCGCCGTAGCCGCTGTTTTTGAAGAATATGTGAATGGAATCATCGACACTGTTGCACACGTTTCTGCAATAATCATTGACTTCTTTGAACGGCATAAGCCTGAACTTCAAGAACTTGCTAATGTCTTTACTGAGATCTTCAAAGGTAAACATTTTTGTTTTAAATAAAGAAAAAATAAGAATAACAATAACGAAAAATTGCATAAAAATATTATTTTAACTTGTTTTTTACAAGTTTAATACTTAATTCATAAGGCATTGAATCTTCAATTCAACATAATTGGGTTTAAATATACAAAAGGACCAAAAAATACTATGTCAGACTATCTTTTTTTAAAGACTTAACTCGCATCATCGTGGTTCAACTGAAGGAATGGCGTGCTAGGTCCTCCCAGTTTTTCTCTAGTCTCGCACAACAGATCAAGGAAATGCCAATTCTCGGAATGATTAAAGAAAAGGTATGAAATTTTATATTTTTATTAATGCTTATCATATATATTTGAAACTATAAACAATTACCTATCGTCTTACGTGTCCAGTGGCGGGAGTTGGAAATCCCCGTGAAGGCGATGAGCTTGCTGCAGGGAGTTCATGCCTCCGTACGACCCATGCTGCCTACCGAAGAAACTAAGCAGTTCCTCGACGCGCTCATGCATTACGCCGAGAAGGTAATTGTGCGCTTGTTTCTATAAGCTTTGGAGTAGATATTTTTTTATTTCTCGATTTATATATTTTTTTTGTCCTTTACAGAAAATTAACAATAAACCTTGCGATGAAACGGCCGAACTGCGAATAATTTTTGAGAAACTAGTTACCGCTATAACCTCTTTGGCAAATTTAGTTAGAGCTCAACTAGGACAAATGGGTTTGCAGCAATATATTGATGTCACAGAGGTGAGTTTTCCATAGACATAACCTGTATCGTCCCACTGCTGGGCAAAGATGTCCCCCAAACATTTCCAGACCACCCTATCTGTCGCTGCCTCCCACTATCCTCTATCAAAGGAGGCGAGGTCATCCCGCCAGCGTCGCCGCGGCCTGCCGCGGCGTCGGGCTCCTCTCGGGGACCCTTGGGTGGTGATGTTAGCCCAGCGCTCGGGGTTCATCCGTGACACATGTCCCGCCCACTCCCATTTGAGCCGGACGGCCATTATGCCGACATCTGTGATGCCGGTACGTGAACGCAGCACGGTGTTGCGCACTCGGTCGACTCGTTTGAGTCCGAGGATGCTGCGTTCCATCGCCCTCTGGCAAATCTTGAGTTTAGACTTCTGTAACTTCGTCAGGGACCATATCTGAGCACCGTAGGTTAGGATGGGCAGGATACGCATGTCGACGAGTTTGCGCTTGAGTGTCAGAGGAAGGTCGCCCTTCATGTGCGCTTTCATGGACCAGTAGCTCTTCCAGGCGTTGTTGATCCGACGATCAATCTCGATATCTTGCCTGTTTTCGAAGCTCACTAACTGGCCCAAATAAATGTAATCGTTGACATATTGTATAAACTGCCCATCTACCTCAACCCTTTTTTTTTTTTTTTCCGTTGGAAAAACCCGTTACGGGTACCCCGTCGGCCCAGGGGGTGACGGCCGGGGGGTTATGTGGGGCTACCCGGTAGCATAGAGGATGCTGCCATTTTTAAGGCTACCCACTAAATAACCAACGGTTGCCCTTTTCGCCGTAATGGGACGTCACGGGATCGCGTTAGCACACACCGTGACGCCCCGGTTCTACCTCAACCCTACGTTTCGTGCTATTTGAAATGACTTTGGTTTTAGCCCAATTCATTTGAAGTCCAACTTCAAGACTCGCCGCGCTCAATTCCCTTAGCATATTCTGAAGGTCTTCTGCTTTGTGAGCGAAAAGGACAAAATCATCCGCAAAACGCAAGTTGCTCAGGGTTTTGCCACCGATGTTGATTCCCCTTGTCGCCCAGGCAGCTGGAAGCCTCCCGAACACTTCTTGGAGCACTGCTGTGAATAGGATTGGAGAGAGAGGATCGCCCTGCTTGACTCCTTTTTCTATATTAAATATTTCGACGGTGGTGTTTAGTTTAATGTTAGCTGTACTATTGCGGTAAATCAATTGTAGTAATTGTGTATAACTTGGCTCAACGCTTTGGATTTTGAGGGCTTGAAATATGGCTGGGTATTTGACTGTATCGAAAGCTTTTTGATAATCTACTAAGGCTATGTAAAGGGGTATTCTGTTGATTTTTCAATGATTTGGTTCAGAGTATGTAGGTGGTCTGTAGTGGATAAATATATAAATAATTTTATTCAATAAATTCATATTTTGTTACAAGAAAAGAAAAAGACAAGTTTTTATTATTACACTTTGTCATTAGACTCAGCTCCTGGGAGCATCTCCACTCTCACTGCCGTCATTTAGAGGCTCAGCCGCCCTGAGCTTCATCTCGCAAGCGTTGCGTGGGGATATCCCTGACCCTTGGACCTTAATCAAGACCTACAGACCACGCAGCCTTAACCCTCTCGACGAAATACCCTCTAAAAGTGAGTAAACTTTAACATATATTCACAACTTATCTTATTTCTTTAAATATAACTGCATTTCTTCAAATTAATTTATATGGTTTTTATTTCTTAATATTAAAATCTCTTAGCAATTGTCATCTCTTCTCTAATATATAAAAAAAAACAACACATTTGAGTTTTATACCTTTCTTTCTTTTTAGTGCGCGCAGTGATAGTTAACGGTCAGCACATCTTCACATTCGACGGCCGACACCTCACGTTCCCGGGTTCCTGCCGCTACGTGCTCGCTCACGACCACGTTGACAGGAACTTTACGTTAGTTATCCAACTCGCTAATGGGAACCCGAAAGCTCTTATCCTGGAGGACAAGAGCGGAACTACAATTGAGCTGAAGGAAAATGGACAGGTGTGATGCCATAACATTACATACTATTGTCTTACTCATTATTCCAAAATATAAAATTTTATAATATAAAAAGAAAAAGTAGAATGTATAAAACATTGTCTATTTTGCAGGTCGCTTTGAACGGCGCATCTCACGGTTACCCGGTTATTGAAAAAGAAGTGTTCGCATTTAGGCAAGCTAACGGACGCATCGGCGTTGGATCACTATACGGTCTTATGGCTATTTGTACTAGCAAACTGGAGGTACTCCTTAATTTTAAAACATATATTTTATATTAAAACTTTGAAATTACTTTTCGAAAAAGTAAAAAAATTTTCTTTATTAAAACATAATACAATAACCTTAAAATATTTTTTATATCAAAAAACTATTTTTGTTTATTTTCAATCAAGGTCTGTTACGTTGAAGTGTCTGGTTTCTATCTCGGCAAATTGCGAGGTCTTCTCGGAGACGGTAACAATGAACCCTACGATGACTTCAGGCTTCCAAATGGAAAGGTTTGTTTTGTGGATATTTAACATATTATATAAGAGTTTCCTTAAAACAATAATTACCTAATATATCTTTTACTTAATATGAAAGCTTTGTGGCCCGATTCTAAAGCATCGGAAATCTAGACATTGGTGTATTTCTATTTTATTCGTTAAAATGTTTAGTGCACCGTAGTATATAGACGTTTTTATGCAACAGTTTTATTAAAATTTTATAAAAATTGTTTACAATCGGCGACTTTTGGAGTTCCAAGGGACTTACTTCTGGTTAGAGGTCAAAATTGATACCATTCATCTTCTGTCATCAAGAGCTTGCGATTGACGTATTGCACGTGTCGCAACGACGTTTCGTTGAGTTTCAGTGACACACAGACAAACAAACTGACAAACTGACAGGATAGGGAGATTATATAAAGAAATATATGCACAAAAATACATAATCAAACAGATTTGTACATGAAAAATCTATAAACCTCTTCTTTACTCTCCAGATCACGAACTCCGAGAGCGACTTCGGCAACGCGTACAAGCTGGCCGGCAGCTGCCCAGCTGTGAAGGCACCGGAGCACTCGCACCATCAGATGCACGAAGCGTTACCACCCGCCTGCGAGGAGGTCTTCGGAGGATTGTCGCCCTTGAGGCCATTATCCCTCGTACTCGACATTGCGCCTTTCAGGTTGGTTCTAGTTGTGAAAACTCCACGACCGCGATCTTGTCAAAAAACAAAAATTTCAAGATTTAGCACACGAATTGCCTACGCTAAAAAAGTCTCTATTAATATTTGACCGCACCGGGACACTCGTATACATCATTCAATTTATCCCGAGGATACGTAAACGTCCTCGAGATGTTTTCCTTTTTCAAACGAGTCTAAGCTCGAAATAAGCTCAAGAATGCAGCTCTTACCTTTTAAGATCTATCACAGCTAAAATACTCGAACGCCGTTAAACCACAGACAGGCTTGCATTCACGCGGTATCGGGCGCGTCGGAGCCCTTGCAGCAGGCCTGCGACCTCGCGCGCGCGTACGCGGCGCTGGCGGTGACGGGTCTGCTGCCGGCCGCGCTGCCCGCCGCCTGCGTGCGCTGCGACGACGCCGGGCCGCCGCAGGAGCTGGGCGCCGTCTACGACGTCAAGCTGCCCGACAAGCAGGCCGACATCATCGTGTCCGTCGAGCTCACTAAGGTGCATCTCGTTTTTGATCCTATATGAGTACGGAGAAAAGTGTACGAAACTATCTCGACCGAAATCTCTCTTTTACAGTCCAACGAAAAGAACTTCAGAGAAATAGTCGTGCCGCTAGTCTCGCAGGTTATCGACTCGCTGAAGGCGAAACATATTACCGACGTCAAGGTCTACCTCGTCGGTATCTCCTCGAAGATGCCCTATCCGATTTTGTTTGACACCGATTGTTAGTATTTATAATTATTTATACACATACTTGCTGTTTTTTTAAAGAATTATAATCATCTGAAATCTAAAAAACCGTAACTATTTCTCGTTTTCATTTTCAGTGAAACTCAAGAACGCAAAAGTACAATTTGATGACGTCAGCCGCTACGACGACATCAAACCCGTGCAGATATACAACAAACACATCGACGTTATAGTGGATCAATTCGTAGAATACGTTAATTTCATAAAGAACCGACTTGGTATGTTTGACTACGATCTATCGTAGTAAGAATTCCAGCATACAAAATTAAAATGAATAAAAAAATATGCATATATTTTCATTTATATTGACTTAGTCTTGTCATAGTAGTTAGAAATTCTATAACATTTTTGTAATACATTTAATAGAAGTTTTTACATATATTTTGTTTTTTTTTTAGGTCTCACCAACGTTATGGCAACGTATAAATCGATTTTAGATCTTCCTCTGCGGGCAACGGCAGTCAAACATTACATCAGTTCCGTTGGTGACAAGTGTATTCCCCAGGACCTAGTTGTTAGTATAATATTGTTTTAATGACGCTTTTTGTAACCATTTATGAAAGGTATAATTTAAAAAAAATGCTATTTAAACGTAGAACGAAAAAGGCTTTGTTGAATGGTGAAATAGTGATTTTGTTAGCTCTCATTATGGTACCACTGGTCTGTATCTTGGTATTTCAAAAAGTCTTTCCTACATAATATGTAATTATAGTCGTCGAATAACTCACGGTTAAACGCCAAAAGTTATTCTTCAAAATTCTAAAATTATTTATAGATTAAAACTTAATTCTTATATGTCCATTACTTATGTTCAGTTGTCGATGTTACGTTCGGTTGCGTACGGCGAAGTATTCAAAAACCTCGACCTTACACACACGCTTATCGCCAACACACCCGACTTCAAGATTGGAGGTGGCAAATCTGTGAACCAAGTTGTTGGTATGTATTTTTATGAATATTACTATCTCAAACCATACAATTAGTATTACAAAGAAAATATAGTATTATAACGTATATTTTATATAATCTTATTGATATAGATAACGTTATTTCACAATGTAAACTCAAAATAATAATTTGTAAATAAAAATATGAAATAGGTTTTGGGAAAACAGAGCTACTTATTGATAAAAAAAAACTAAATAAAATTTGTCAAAATTTTATGTGCTGATGATATTTTTAGAGATAAATTTAGAGGGCAAGTTACAGGGAGACATCGCGCAAATAATATCCATTAACACCTTGCATGAAAATATAGTAAAATGTGTAATCGGTCCTACTTCAATTATGTAATTTTATATTAATTGTTAGGTTTCTCCGAGCACTCCGTACTGTTGTTGGGAGACAAGAAACAAAAGGATACCGAAAGTTTGAGAGAAACACTTAAGATTGACGATGAAGATGCGTGCATTGACATGTCACAAAACGTAAGTTTATTTAATTACTATTTTTTGTGTAACGAACTCGGTGCTAGACAAACTCTGACTGGTTCAACATGAGTAGGACCAACCACCCTTTGACATAAATTCTGTTCGATGTAGCTATAGTAAGTGCACGGTGAGCAAGAGAACTAAAATATCTTGAATTATGCTTCTGTTTGTCTCAAGGACGAGTCATCTGTAAGTTTTCAAATTTGCCGATCTCCACGTTCCTGTCACAACCTTCAAAACATCAAAAGAAATATCTGTTCGTCCACTACAAATGACATAAAACAATATTTAAATTTGCAGACTGGTGGCTTAACTTTGTCGGCTAGTACGTTCCGTGTCTGCAATGCTGGCCAACAGAAACAGTGGCTGCAAACCGCGGCCGCGTCCGTCGTAGCGCGGCTCACGCAGCACAACCTTGTGCAGTCCTGCACTTGCAGCTTTGTTGATCCCTTCAGAGTACGATCTGTGTGCATCACCAAGGAGAGAAAGGAAGCGGTAAGGTTTTAAATCAGCTCTCTTTATGATTGAATTGGCTCATTTCTCATAATTTTTTTTTATTTTCAGGCTCGCAGACGAAAGTAGGAGATGGTCGAGTAAATAATCGTAGTTTTATTGCTACGGGCTTGATCGATTATCTATATTTTTAAACTTTAAATAAATACATGTCTTTATTTAATTTCGTTAATGAATTGTCTATATTTATTAACTTTATTTATAGTTTAGATATTTTAGTCGACTGAGCTCGTTTATTATGTTAGAGTCACTGCTGTTATATAGATCTATTTATAAAATTCCGATTTATAGTGGTTTTAATCAATCGATGTATTAAAGCAAATTAAAATGAAATATATTATATTTAATTTAATACATTTATTTTATTTGAACCTATTCTTGAAATATAAAAACCTTTCTTTTTAAATCAATGTTTTTTTTTGTTTGACGTTGGCATAGATTGCGTTTATGAAACAGTACTTTTTAAAATTACAATTAGTAGTATTATATATAGTATATAAGTGACAGTCATACTTGTACAAAACAGTAATTAGAACAGCAATTGGACTTACAATTCAAGTGTGGTACCAAATAAAAACTCAAATAGCTAAATACGATCATTTTAATTGAATCATGCTTTCAATTTTACAAAGGTTTAGGGATTGTCACTTTAAAAACGTTCAATAAGTACGACATATACTGAAATACTAAGATACTAATGCCTACTTTACTAATCGACTTCATCTTCGAATTGGTTACAGTGAAATAACATATGCCTAATTGTCCACAAATTGATTATTGCAACATCGCCCTACCTTCAACATACTCCTTTGTACTACAATAGACTTTGGATATCTGAATGAGTATAAGCTTTAGATTATTAATTCGTTGGTTTGATATATTTTAACAATTTATTATTAAAATGTATTCCATTGTTTAAAAAATTTTTTTTAGTTTTACATTTAGAAACTATTATTTAAAGAAAAATAAAAATAATATATATATTAATATATAAATTATATATTATAAGTACGGACGGACAAGAATTATATTTATCACTTAAACATGAACAATATAATGAATATAAATTTAATAAGAATAAAATTCAACTTACAATATCAATTGAACAAAAACAATTGAAAATGTAATTGAAAGTAACTAAAATTAACCAACAATGGAAATTATTACCTTCCGTATTCCACATTTCTAACTTGAGTATCTTAAAATCGACATATCTTTGATCAAACACAAAGCCTAACTCCGTAACAAGAATTTATCGTAAAATGTCTTGTAATATGTCATCCTAGTTCTTGTTCTAAAATTTACAAGGATTGGTAATGGAACGATTTGAGAATAATGATAAATATTGTGCGTGTTTGGCTTGAAGAAGCAAAAATAATTTATTTGCGATTCTCTTAGCTTCATATTATTGATATCTCGAACAGCCCTCTTCTTTCTATTTCATTACAACATAATAGTGTTCATAAGCAATAACACAGTAGAGTTAACAAAATCTTTTTCCAAATAACTTAATAGTACATGACTGCTGATACTTTTGACGTTTGGTGGGGTAGACTTTGACTTATTTTCGTTGAACAATAAAATATTAGCCAATAAAAGATTGCTGTTTATTAATTAAAAAAATAAGAGAAAATCATCAGCAAATAATCATATCACATGTTTATCCCCAACAAAGTGGTAAAATATAAATGAGAATCAAGAGGCCCAAATAAACTGCCTTGTGGCATCCCCACTTTAAAAAAATAAATAGGAGAATGCTTTCTATTCTAAATTCTTTCATTAAGATATAAAGTAATGAAAGCGAGGGCCTCTTTTATAATTTTTTATTATCTTCTAACTAGAACTTCTCTTCAATTCAATTCCTTTAATAAATCAGAGAAAGTATAAATCGCATTATCCAAAAATATTCAGCAATAATTCAATACCGGTACCTATTGTTGAGCGACTAACAGTGAAATCATCCATTTTTTATTGTAAAATATTGGTTTTATTTATTTAAATTGTGCAACTGGTTTCAGTATTAGTCAGTCTTATTTTCCAAAATGGCGCAAAAATATCTTTTAGTTGCCTAAGTACGTTAACGTATGTACGTTAATAGGTCATTTGTCTTGTTAACACTAATTCAAAAACTATCAAAATTACTTATGCATATTTAGTTTAGTTTTCATTTAAATTAATACAATATTGAAGGAAACGTGTGAAGGTCGAATATAGTCAGAGCAGCAGCGGTTGAAGAATTCAAAAATTTAGTTATGGTCACTGAAATATCAGTAACAAGAGAATACCAAATGCAAAGGCTGTCCCCTGAGACTTCATCCAGTTGTCTCTTTTATTATTTGCTATTTTGTATTTTTTAACCTCCTGGTTAATAATTGTTGTTATTGTTGTTGTCGCACCTGTTATGGACTCCAAATTAACCTGGCACAGGACAAATTCTGAGGTCAGACAGAGGGTTATTAGTAGTCTATAGTCACTATACCTTTTAAAAATGTAAATAAATGAGTTCTAAGTGAAGACTCTCATTAACCCTTTTGATTACGGAGATGTGTGTTACTCAGAACTTAACGGTGATCCCCATTAACTGGAGCATTTTCTTAAGCATTTTTTCAGATTTGTCTTCGGTCTACGAATGTAAGACCATATTTCTCAATTTCATTCAAAACTGAATTGGCGTTCTATTCGACAAAAGCGTAAATCCAGGATTTTTATTCTATTTTATTTAATACAACTTTTTCTTATTTAATTAAAATTGTCCAATTCCTTTGTTCAACCCACGAGAAAGTGCGACGGTCTTCCGATAACTCCTTACCTTTTATTCCACCTCATAGTACCGGATTTTTTCGTAGTTCATTCACTGTGAAGGTTATACAACTCTGGAAATTATTACCGCTTGAAATTAGAAAATATTTTACAAAAACAGCATTTAAGAGACTTGTCGGCCAACATCTTAATAAATCATCAGAGTGTGTATTTAATGTGTATGTATGTTTATTATTATTAAGTTTTTAGTATTTTTTTACTTATATACCTAAAGCAATCGTGCATGGACCTTTTTTGAACTAGCAAACATTTTAAACGTCGGTAGTGTCGGTTTTATCCACACACCACGCAGGCGAAGTCGCGGGCGAAAGCTAGTATCCTTTATACTAATATTTTGCAGCGAAGTTAATTATTATAGAATAATAATAAATCAGCCTCAGAATATAATTAAACTCATAAATAGTGATAATATAAGATAATACATGAGTCAACTTGCGTTCAGGAGCAGGATAATGGTCAGTTTAAAATATTAACTGGTTCAAATAACAGTGCTACTAGGTACGTAATTTATTTAATAAGTTTGATTTTGTTTTTAATTAATTATATGTGTTTTTATATATTTTTATTATAAAATATTATGTTTAAGACAAACGACATCTTCTTATTAATAACTTGTATTAAAGGCCTTCTGTTATTTTTTTTATTATTAGTTAGACCTAAAAAAATACCTTATATACCTTATATATATAACAAAAAAAATAGCATATAGCTAGCTATATTTAGGTTTTACTCATTTTTTATCCATATATTATACTACGCATTCTAACAATTGATTCAAAATATATTATACGTGAGTAACGTTACATTACATCAGGAAAATCATGAAATATAATAATTTTGAGAGTGACATAAGCATTCTAATAATAATTTCCTCCTATTTGTACTTGAATTAAAATATAATAGGTAATATTTATATTGTATTATAATGATTTGTTTATAAAATCGATTAAATATTGTTACAAACAAAGTACTATTTAAGATCTTATCAATAAATGGTTGTTTCTTAGTCATGGCGCCGCTATCATTGAAGATAATTCTAGATGAGGGAGCCATCACCAGGACTCTGATGTTCGATACCACCACTATAGTGCGAGAGGCACACCACATCGTGAGAGACAAGATTTTGACCTTAGATCTTAATAAAGGTAGTTCGTAAATTACATCTATCTATTTTTGACTTTATAATTTCGATTGATTATAAAAAACAGACTTGTTGGTTTCGCTTCCTTTTAGAGAAAAAAAAATCTAAGCTATAAATAAAAAAAATTAAAACTTGATTTAAAATTAAATTCAAAATTTTCATAGAATACGGCTTTTTTCTGGCATCGGCTGACAATGAATGCTCGGGAGTGTGGTTGGATGACGGGGATAAGACTCTGGAGTATTACATGCTGAGAGACGGGGATTCTCTCCACTATCTTCTTAAAATTAGAAATTTGAGACTACGCATGTTAGATGGTAAATTTTATTTTATTTACAAAATAAGGATATAGGATATATTTTAAGATTAAAAGGTTGATAGTACCAGCATAAATTAAAAAGTTCCTGCATGTCACTTAATATTGTTAATAAGACATTTCATTTTATAACAAGTATATTAAATAGTTATATACTAGGTGCGGTGAAGACTCTGCAACTGGATGAGTCTAAGAAAGTCATTGAATTGATGGTTTATATCTGCGAGAAGCTTCGAATAAGTCATTCCGAGGAATATGGACTTGTAAGTTTAAACGACATACTATCAATTTTTTTTATATTTTGAGAGATTTTATGTAATTGAATAAATACTGTGGTTACAGCATTTTATTCTGTTTAAAGTGTTTCATAAACCAAAAATATTTTTATTACTTCTTCCTCAAGTTACAGTAATATATAAATAAGATCTATAATAAATAATTATATGCATCGATATTCTTCTAACAAATAATATTTAATTTTTTGTTTGCATCACGAGATATTTGAAACTATTTACAGTATATTTATTGAATAATGATATTTTATAATAATAACATGAATAATAATATATCATTATTCCAATACGTCCGAGGTGGAACCCAAGAATCCATAATCCATCATTAAGACGAGACATATTTGACGTCGGCGCCGATCTACAAAAAAATATTAAAAGAAAATACTTGACTCCGAACATAAGCAACGTAGAAGAAACTAATAAACGCCGACTTAAAAAAAAATAAAAAAATGTATATATTAATATTATTTAGAACTTGGCAGAGCTCGAATTTCATTTCCGAATTCTAGTTAGTACTTTAACTCGTATTAAAAAAATAATTTAACTTATACGAATATTACCGAAGTTTATTGTATATTAAAACCATTATTGAAGAACTTAGATTAAAATGGCGATAGATTCGATCAAAATCGACTTTACCATTATTACTCTTTCAGTGTCGAGAAGAACCAGAAACTGCTGAAGACTCAAGGATCGGAACGGGGACTTTAACTTTGAAAAAGAAAACCATCCAGAGAGAGAAAGACCCTAAGCTCGAACAACTTAGCAAGAAATTAAAAACTGATGATCTTGGTAATCAAAAATGGATGTCACGAGTGTTAGCAGCACTCGCCGTCCCCACTCACTCAAGAATCAGCCGCCTATTAAAATTCGTGTATTTCGTGATATTATTTGTATAGATACAAAGCCTAAACGAGATTTTAGGGGGAAAAAAATGACGAATTCTTAATTTTTTTTTATTTTTAATTTTATTAATTAGTTATCTATATGTTCACCTATATATTAAAACATTAAATATTATTAAAATACTTCTAGAAGGTTGTTTCTAACATTTTTTTTATCTGCCTGTCTGTCATGTACCTAACATGCCAATAAATTAATTATAATGTTGGTTGTACACATTAATATATCAGTATGTTGTGCTTACAGCATAATACTATTGGAAAATAAAAAAATCCTCACAAAACAATGTTTTCAGAAACATGACAATGAATATTGTTTCAGTGGAATGGTTGGACCAACACAAGACTTTAAGAGAATTAAAAGTGGACCCTCAAGAAATGCTACTCTTTAAAAGAAGGCTGTTTTACTCCGATCGTAATGTGGACTCCCGAGATCCAGTGCAGCTGAATCTTCTATATGTTCAGACCAGGGACGGCATATTGGAAGGAAAACAAGTTGTCACTGAGACAAAAGGTAAGAACATATTTACCTTAGTTTTAAACAAGAGACGGTATGTCTGTTTTTAAATCTACTATATTATGTATGTTCCGCTTTTGTGGTATATTTAAATAGTTTACTATTTTTAAGTTACTCAATATAAATTTAAAGGAAAAGCAGTAAAAAGATTAACCATTGGGTTTACCCTTCAGGTCATATATAATTATTATAAATTTGTAATAAAAATAAGATAATATTAATTTTAGTGTGAATTAACATGTATCAAAGAAACATTTAATAAAAAAAAAGTTTTCTTAGTACAATGGTCATTGTTTAATCAGTTGCAACCGTAAATTGTTTGTTACAATTTCTTCCAGCCCTTGAGTTTGCTGGTTTACAATGTCAAATACAATTTGGCAATTATCAAGAAGATAAACACAAGCCTGGATTTATTCAAAAGTATGTAATATAACTAAACTGTTCTGAATTTACATAATTTTATACGAAATATATCACAATCATATGTTTAGTTTAAAAGAGTTCCTGCCGGAGCAGTACGTCAGTTGGGGCGTTGAAAAAAAGACAATAAAAGAACATAAAAAGCACGTTGGAGTCCCTGAAATAGAAGCAAAACACCTTTATACGAAGATGGCAAGAGAGCTGCCAACCTACGGCGTCACTTTTTTTCTCGTGAAGGTTAAGTGTGTTTATATTAGATACAATACTATAATATTTAACTTGACTTATATCTCAAAGCCGACAATGCTCTCGTGCGTCTCTCAGTAATACAAGGGCCCGTGAGCGGCGGTAATTACTTACCATACTAACATACTAGTCGACTGTTTAATAAAAAAAAGTGGAAAGTGCTTTTATGTCCAAAAATAATCTTCTTTGCTGTCGTAGGATTCTTTGGTATTGAGGGCCAACTAAAATCAATTTTTGTCAACTTCAAAATATATTTCTGAATTTCATTAGATTAGAGGTAACCTTTTAGTGACGTAATTACTAAATAAAATTATTTTATCAATAATCTTTAAAATAAAGTGGCAGTTGAAACATTACTTTTCTTGTATATTAATTTCATGGTAAATTATTGTCATCTAAATTATATTCAGGAAAAACAACTTAGAAAAAAAAAACTGGTCCCGCGCTTATTAGGAATAAATGCGCAATCTATTCTTCGTCTCGACGAAGAAACGAAGGAAATCATCCAAGTGTGGCTCCTCACTCAAGTCAAGAGTTATAGAGCTGATTACGAATCATTTGCTCTCAATTTTGGAGATTACAGGTGACTAAACAGTAATTACTTTTTAATGTATTCAATTGACAATTATTTAATACAATATAAATGAAATTTTAAGCGAAAAAGAATACGTAGTGAAGACCAATGAAGGATTCCGTATCAAGGACATACTCGAGGGCTACATCGATATTATCCGGAGGAGTCTCGCGGCGCCGCGTAAGATCAATTTCACTGAAGGTGAAGCCATGTACGAGGATAACGTCGAGCGTTTAAGGTAATTAGTTCATTTTGCAGGAGCTTAAAATTAATCTTTCAATTACCAATTTTATATAGTTTTAAAAAAACGTTAATTATTAAATTCCTATTATTACTGAAACTTTAAAATAATCAGTAATTAAATTACCAGAGGAACTACAATACAAAATTACGCACCGTCTAAAATGATACAATCTTCGTTGGTGGGTCCGAGCAAGGTCATTTCGGTTGATCAAGGTATTTTATTATTTATATAATCTGATTAATGTCTTGTTAAATAAAAAGTATATTTAATTTTTTTTTGCGGTACTGATAGTTCCTTACGCAATAAATTATATTATTTATATATTTGTTATTTATTTATTGCCTACCGCACAAAGTACAACAGCGGACTTCATACTATAGGCATTTTCTACCAGTATTTTTGAACTCCAGAGATAGTCCTTAAAAAGAATACTCATACAAAAACACATACTCTGCTCTTACTTTTAGAGTTTTATTCTTTATTTTATATCGATAAATAAATATGTGCGACATGGATTAAAATATTATATTGTAACAATAAATATGTATATAACAAACTAAAACATATAACTCGAACTCAAAGTAACTGTTTCACAAATTGTCAGGACAACAAGCAAGAGAATGCACTCAGATATTAACAATAAATGAGTTAATCAAGACTAACTTAGAGAACAATCGCCAAAATCCGTTAATCAACAATAAGGCAGAGGTAAGACATTACTTTTGAAGTATCGTTTTATCTTTTAACGGCATATAATATTTAGCTGTATATTATTATGTAACGTTATAATTAACTAAATTATTTTTTTATCGAAGTTTTGAAAATGCAATTTTTATAGTTTTACATTAATACAAATCATCTTGTAATTGCATTTAAAAAATAATCTCTTTATTAATACTTTAGACAATATGTCGTAAGTGTGAAAATTTTAATTTTTTTTTTAATCACTCGGTTGAATATGTTAATGATGACTATTTAATTTATTAAGTGTATATCAAACTGTTATAAGTACATTTTTTCTTAAGTTTTCAAAAAAAACCTATTAAAGATAATGAATTTAATTTTTTTTTTATTTAAATAAAATGATTCTACGTATTGGTTTAGTACGGTCATAACGTGTTTTATAAAGAATTAATTAAATAGTATAAGATTGGTTAATTTTCTTATGGATCCTCTTTTAAAGTCTTTATAATATATTTTCAGCTGCAATTTAACAAAGGTCAATCGACAAATGGCTTTGAAAATACGATGAAAAACTTCAACTCTAAATGTGTCACGACAGTTTTGTATCTTTCAGGTAATATGTAATACAATATTATATGCATTATGTCCTGTACTTAGGTAGTGTCTTTGTATTTATATTTAGATTTAAAGCAGTATTTGGGTTTTCATATAACACTATTTGAACGTACTTAATATTAACATATATTTCAATACAAGAACAAATTATTTAGAAAATTATTATTATACTTACTTTGTAATTATACTTTTAAAAATTTTAATTACACTGATTTTCAGAAACATAAAAAATAATTGTAAATAATAACAACTCGTAGCATAGTTTGTACGTAGATCTTTCATTGATTATAATTTTTAATAAGGATTTCATTTTAATCTGACATATTACATTATTATCCGTAATATTGGAGACTAGTCGATTTTACGCTTTTCCGACATTTGAAAGGTCCTGAAATGATGTCTTTTCAAAGCACATTCTTCTAGACATACTTAAAACCTATTATTATGTTTTCTATAGATCCCAATGAACAGAACATTGAAAAGGTGAAGAGAACTGTAGCTTGTCTAAAAGATGCTCTGCCTGATGTAACACACGGTACGTAGTTTATATTTAGATTGAAACAATGTTAACTGTACTCTGGCTACTGAGCTCATAGGAGCTAACGATGTAGATCCTTATTGACTTTTTTAATTTAATATTTTATATAATATAACATTTATTTATTTATACAGTTAACGTTGTCATAACGTATGTCTATTGGGCTTTTTTCCGAAACCTTGAGCGATGTTCAAACTTTTGTAAGCGAGAATAATAAGGTGTAGGGATTTGATATTTTCAGATCTCCAGAAGTCGCAGGTTCTAATCTCTGTGTTTAATGTCATTTTTTAAAATCAAAACAAATTTAAGGTCTCACGACAATTGTCTTATTAATGATGAAAAAGAAGAATATATTTTACGTTAATAATAACCTATAAGTAGTACATGTAATTTATATTTAATTATTTTTATCAGGTGTCAAAGAAACTGCTGCAAACTCAAGCCCATTAAAATCAAAGATACTTCTTAATAATCTCGACGACCTGTGTTCCTACATCAACAACCTGTCTAATGAAACTATAAAAAATGATCTAGTAAGTATTTTACAAGTGTTGTAAGTATTTTATAAGTGGAATAACATATCGAAATCAATTCTAATTTTAGAACAAAGAAGAGAATCTTATAAAAGCTCAAGATACTGCAAAGAAGGCCGCAGATTTATCAACACAGATGCATCTGTCTTTGGATCCAAATACCAAAAGACGCAGTAAAATACTTATGGTATAATCTATATTAATATTTTATTATTAATTATTTTATTATATAATATATATTAATATTTTAATAGCATCTAAAGAAATATAGTTGTTTTGAACACCTCCTCGACTATTGAAACGCAGTGAAGAATCTAGGAACTGTTCATGAAATGGTTAATTTTTTACCAATAACATTCTAAATATACAAGTATTTAATCGTTATGATCCTATACACATAGTTATATACCATTGCCGGTCAGCGCCTTGCTATCATAGTAACCTTAAGAGGGCCATGACTAAAAGAGATACAGCATTGCACAAAATTTCAGAATTATCGCTTTGCTTTAAATTGATCTGTGTATAAGGTTGTATGAAGAGATGTAACCAACTATATAGTAACCTTAAACGCCGCTACATCTATGAAAACACTTGTTCCCCTGCGACAGAAACTAAATTTTTTTTAATTAATTTCGCCTTTGGCAACCTCCACAGTTTTTAGACTTTCTGGATACTAAACTTAAATGGTATCAACCTCAAGTTTTAATTAACTGTACTCTTTTAGCTATTCACTGTCTGCCTATACCCAATATTCCAGTTTTTAACTTCACTACTGTTAGTGACACCGAGATCATTAAATATTTATTAGCCCTAACATTTAAGTTAGATAAATTGTATTATGGATACGTTTATCATAAAATTCCATTCACCCACTTTATGAATTCTTTGCTATCATCTCATCTTATTTATGACGTAAGACTTTCATTATTCCTTTCCCAACGATTCCATTAAGATCCTCATTAACATCCCACTACAGAACTATTTCAATTTTATCTTTTATATCTAAAGTTATAGAAACAATCGTTTATGGCCAATTATTGATATTTCTTACTACACTCCATTTCCTTGACTAACTACAATCAGATTTCAGCGATGGACATTGTACTAATACTGCTTGATTGAAAGTCACTAAAGATATCAGACACGACATGTGAAACCAGCGTGTGACCATCCTTGCGCTCATTAATTTTAGCAACGCATTTATTGCTATCAAAGAAAAATAAGACTATCTACTTACTATGTTGACCTGATGCTATATGCGAAATAGCTCCCGCCAATATGCGAAAATTGATTCAAATGCCTCACATAACGTTATTTTTAATAATAACGTAACACCGTACTCTTGTCAAGAAAAACATAATTAATAGAGGTATTTTTGATAAAAGCCACAGTTGGGAGAATCATGTTAAAGAAACATTAACTAAATTTTATATTACCTTATTGCGCCTTAGAAAGTTTTAATGACAAATTAATTTAATTAATTTGTTACTATAGTAAGTCCAACTTAATGACCCACATTTGACAACGTAACCATGTAACGGTCTTATGAAAAATTATTGAATTTTTAGAAGTTGTTGTAAATTTTAAACATTTCATTTTATTGCCATAATTATTAAAGATAATTTTTGCCATAAAGATTTCATGTTTATTGCCATAATTATTAAAGATAATTTTATGACTATTTTCAATAATAAACCATTCTAAACATAATAAACAAAACTTGTTCTAAAGATCTGAATGTAGTTACAATGTTCATTTAAAGGGTTCATTGACACGACCCCTTTTCTTTATTAAACACTAGGGAAGCTACCCGCAATGATCGATAAACTTGAAATAAATATTTTACTATTTAGGTAGAGATATTATGTTTTTTTTTTCTTTAGTAACAGTATTTATGACAATACAGAATATTTATATATTCTTTTATTTTTTTTTGCTATGTTGATTTATATATCGATACTCTGAAAAAAAATATTATTATTATAATGTATTCCAGCGTTCCCGAGACAGTTTTATTCAAGACGAGAAGACCGAAGCATCACTGCGCCGTGCTTCTTTCTTGGCGGCGACGGACAACGCGTGGACAGCAGTAGAGAGTGCGGCACACTTGTTGGATGAGGTCGAAAAAGAAAAAAGAAATTATACTTCAATATCGTTGAATACTTTAATAAATTTTATTATTCAACTAAAAAGTATTATAAATTTTTTTTAACGTATTTATTTTCAGGATAATGAAAACATTCTTAGTTACGATGAATGTAAACAATTAGGAAAAAAAGTTCCATATGATTTAGGAAAACTACAAGCTACAATTGCAATGATTCTAAATTCACATGCAGGTAATTTTTATACTTCTTTAACTAACTGCACTCTGTATTTTTGATATATTTGAAATATTTAAGGCCAAGTAAAACTTATATTCCTAACTATATGGAATGGAAGTCTCCGGAATAATAAATTGTTCCTATCTGTCTGTCTGTCTATCATACTCAAATTTCATAAACTTTACTAAATTTAAATCGACAATTTTTATCCTTGAAGCAAAGCTTCAAAAAGTAACTTTGACATTGTGTTAGGGATATAAAAAACATTTATATGTCGGGTTACAACAAGCATTTTAAGAATATTATTAATAAAGAGAACAAAATTGGTAAAAATGATATTATGGAGTGATTTTGTTAGAAAAGGAATAAGATGCAAAGATCAAGTTTTTCCCTTCAGGTGGTAATTTTTTCAGCTAAATCGTCAGCCTAAGTAAGAGGGCACAAAAAACCTTTCCTGTTTACACAGGGACAAAATTACCTTTAATTAAAACTTTCCAGGAATGGTGTGTATATAATACAATAAGATTAGTGAAAAAAATACAAAAAGATTTTTGTAAGAAACGAGAATTGTGTTTAGGCCGTGAATTCTATCATTCTCCTCAGCCTATCTCTATGAGAGAGATGCATGGTGTGTTTACATAAGATTTTTTTTTAGATCCAGCTAATATTGACTACGAGGGTGCTGTAATGTCCATGAAGACACTCTCAGAAATTATGCCTTTATTAATACAAGGTAAATTAATTGTTATTCGATAAATATATCTATCAAAACTTTGGTTTCTTATAGTGCGTTGATTTTGACAATTTTTCTTAATAATCATAATATTTTATTTATCTTATCTTGATACAAAAAAAAAATGTAAAAAAGCGTTAAAATTTTTATTTATTTTAACATTTTAAATATTCAGATATAAAACATCTCATAACTGTTGTGGACAAAGAGACCGGAGAAGATCTAAAAAAATATGTGAGGCAACTCCTTGATTGCACTCGAGCCATGTGTATGCTTACAGGCTCTGACAATGTTAATGTAAGTTTAGAAAAAATTTAAAAGAATCTTTAGAAAGTTAAAGAATACTAGCGGGCTTTACAAACGTTGTCCTAATTAAAGAATAATATAATTGTAGATCCAAATCCTACAAAAACCCAAAACATAGACAATGATATGTTTTCTTTTCACAAAAAAAAAAATTAACCAATCTATAACGATTATGTTTAACAACGCCTATTATGTTTAGTGATATATCTAAACTACCCCTATTCAAACTTACATCAAAATCTTAATTGTTCCAACCGTCAAAGAAAAGTTTAGTGACAAATAGACAAAATATATTTTTTAAATGTACCTATAAACTAACTATTTATTTTTTAAGAAAATGTTTGATGTGGGCAATGATTATGCTGACGTGTGCAAAAAAATTACTGAAAATATTATGAAGTATAACAACCAATCGACCGATAACTTAGATTATCAAAATGATGAGGTGAGCCATTACACATTACATTACATTACACATTTTTTTACATCGTTTATTATAATATCATTCAAATTATTTAACCCATATCTATTCTTAAAAAAATATTATTTTTAAAATTATAAACACAATTAGTTAGATTTCAGGTTTAGGCCATTAAGTAAATCAGCAATGTTGCATCCTAATATAATTTTTCTTTTCACATCAGATAGTGAAACAAGTGCAAAATGTAGGAAGCAAAGTTCAATTATTACTAATGGGTACCAGTGAACTGACCAAGCTGGAGGCTTTAGATCCTCGTGCGACAGAACTAGATACTGCTGCCATCAAGTGCACGGATGCTACTGAGTGCCTTATAGCTTGTGCTAGGGTAAGCTTGTATAATGTAGACCATTTTTATAATTTATTTATGTGTGAGAAAGTACTAAAATAAAATGTGTATTTTTAACATCATGTTTTCAATTTTTGGCAAAATGTTCTAGTTTATAATTTATACTAAATAAGCCGCGCGCACATTTACTTACTTCAAACTTTTTTTTCAGTTTCTTGCTTTCCTAAACTTTCTATACTAAATATCTCAAACATTTTAATTTTTTTTAATACATTATTTGTTTTTTTTTTTTGTATCCTTAAATTATTTTTGATAACATTTAACACAGTTTTTCTTTTTCACCTCAGTTGACATTATCATCTATACACGAGCCTCATAGTAAGAGTGCGTTAACAGCAGCAACCGAGAACATTACATCTACAGTTCAAAACATGGCATTATTATGGAAAATTTTATCCGAGAAACCTAATCGAAAGTCATTTGCTAAGCAATTAGCAAATAGTACTTTTGAGTTGACTAAGACATTAGATAAATTGAGAAATGAATTCTCTAATATACATGGTAATTATATTTAAGTTTTTCTAAATACTCAGCATCTAAATCTATTATAATGGTACAAGGTGGGCTATTAAATTTAGAAAATCATGAAAATAAATCTGTAAAATTTTTGAAGAAATGGTATCCCAAGATTCCATCAGCCGACCTGGCCGCCCAAACTTGAAGCTTTTGTATCTTGTATTTGTTTTTTAATCCAATTTCGAACCCGTGGATTCGAACTTTTTAGATTATGTTAACTAAACTGATAGCGGAGTAAAACATTTAAATTTAAAATATTTTTAGATATTGATGAAGGAACTCAAGAATCTAAATTTAACAAACAACGTTTGAAGTTTATTTCTAAATTAAGATCTTCAGACAAAATTATAGGAGAAGCAGGCCTACAATTACAAAACATGAGTAATTTGACAGTCATTCCGGTAAGATCAAACTTATTTTGAATATTTTAGTCCTCAAAACAAAAATAATTAAATCTTTCATCTGAATTAAGTAACATACATTTTTATATTAATTAATTGTTTTCTGATTATCATCGCAAGATCGGATATTGATGTTCAAAACATTTATATTAATAGATTCCTAAAACTGAAGACAGAAAAGAACATCCTGAAGTAAGAAATAATTTATCACTAAAATTAGCGCATCTTAATGCAGCGGTCGCAGCTCTGGTACAAACTAATGGAGGTAACGCGTCATTCAAGTCTAGGCTATCGACCCATGTTTCTTCTAATTGTTAATAATTACATTAACATTTTTTTAGATACTTATGATTCCGATTACACTAAAGCCGAGATGGCAGTCGATATTATCAGTAAATTATTGCCAGATATTATAAAAGGTATGATACTTTTTTCCTGTAAATATACTCAGTTTAACAATATGTTCCTATTAAATTGCTTGGTTTTTTGTTTATAGATTCAAAATATTTGAACGGACAAGTTGATGAGACGACGTGGAAGAACATTTTAGAATACCTCAAGGACGTGCTTGAAGCAACAAGAGATATTTGTGAAAATGCAAACGAAAGTAATGAAGAAGTAAGATGAATGACAATTAAATAGGAATGATTTATTCTTAACTAAATTTTTAAATAGAATTATAGTCAGTTTTTAACAGTGTAATTATATAAGTATTTATAGATATTATATGTTTACACATAGTTAAAATGTTTAAGACTATTATTATTCAAGCATACTATTAGTAATGATGAACGAAGGACGGGAAATAATTTAGAGAAAATGTTATGTATGAATTTATTTATTTTTCTGCCTCTTGCAGAGTCGCAACGTTGCTGCATCTAAATATGTAAATGCTTCTAGACGATTAACGTATATTTATAATCCTCGTAAAAAATGTGAAAAGGAAAATGAGGTAACATATTTCTTCTACTTAAATTTTAATTAGTTACATAAAAATAACAAAAAGGGAGAAAGATAGGTAAAAGAAATCGAAAGGGAGACTTTCTTATTACATTTTTTTTTTTTTTCCTTAATATTTAATTTAATCTTCTTTATTATTATAGTTAATGTAATTTTTAATCGTTGTCATTACATTGAAACTAAATTTTGACAGAGACGAATTATACAGTTCATACTTAATCTTTTATAGATTATGGACTTGTCTAAATCTGTTGTTGAAGAAATAAGTCAGATGCTCACTCAAGTACATGATCTAACTGAAATCGTGGGGAGAGAAGATGGAGATTTACTTGATAACACTGGTGTCAAAGTTGTACCTGCTGCCCAGAGATTACTTAAAATCGCCGAGGTAATTACAAAAATATAAAAGACAGAGCAGCAATATAATTTATATTAAGATTAATGCAAATAATATTAAGGATTTAAAATGTGATCACTAGCTCTATTAAATTAGATGAATAATATTCATTTAATGTGGTATTAGCACAAAGTCAATTTTAATCTTCACTTAGATAACGAATCAAATCATAAATGAGATTTCTAATTTATTACATCTTTAGAAATGTATTTGAAGAAGCTTCCCCTGCTGTCACTCAGTCATAATTTAAAAAAACTAACAAATATTATATTAGAGTTTTAAATTTTAAAAATATATATTCAAAGATATTGTAAAATATTATAGAAGCATAAATATTAAGAATATCTTATTGCAAGTTTCTAAGCGACCACTTTCAAAGCATTTTTAAAATCTTTTGATATTAAAAATATATATTTCTATAATCTTTTGAATATTAAAAATATATATTCTCATTCAATTAATAAAGAGTTTTTATAAAATATAATAAGATAAACGTTTCAGTCACACTCAGAGTGGTCGGTCCTGAATGTTACTCATAGAACATTATTTGAGGACTAGGAGATTTAGTGGAAAAAATATAATTGATATGAACATTTCAATAAAACTATTCTCGCGTTTATTATTACATTTTAATATTTAGCCCGACGTTTCGGTGTCTGACACCATCATCTCGTCTTACCGCGAACATGTTTGCTGCACAGCGAAACGTCGGGTTAAATATAAAAAAGTAATAATAAACGCGAGTTATATCCGAAAAATAGTTTATTGAAATGTGTAGTACTCGTGTAAATCTTAGAAAACATGATATGAACATTTATATCTTTCAATATAAAATGTATCACCATAAAACCCAATGATCTCAAACCTTTGATTTCTTACTCTTCAAATAGAATTTATAGGGTTAAGGTAAATGGAAAAAAATCTGGAGTCCGAACGATTAAAGAGTTCAAGGTTGCTTCTTACAGCGTTTATCTTAAATTTATCTTCCCTGTTTAAAAATGATCTGCTGCCTTCATAGACCAACATAATATAGATATTATTTACAACTCTTCTTTAATAAGTTAAGTAAAACGACTTTATACATAGATCTCTCACAAATAGTGGCTTTAGTATTAAAAACCTTTTTTAGAGTTCCGTACATCGAAAAAAAAAGGATTATTTTTTTCGTTCGTCTGTCCGTTTGTTACCATTTTACTCAGGAACGCGTGAAGGTATTAAGCAGGAAATTTATATCAAATATTTAGGTCTAGTGTCTCTTAGAGCTTTGATAAAAATTAAACTTCGAAGCAAACGCAATCAAAAGATACATCTGTTTATGCCCCAAATTTCCACAAACTTTCGAAACTTGCAAGAGTATCAAAACCTACAGGGTATTTCCCGCGAACTCAGAATCTCGAAATTTGGTGCGAAATACGTACAGCACAGATTTACGATTTTTGCGAAAATCTTAAATTTTTAATAATTAATAAAAATAATTTTAATAATTTTAAAGTTACTATCCCTTTCCTCATGAACGCTTAGAGGTATTAAATTGAAATTCAAATCAAATACTCTGGTCTATAATACCTTTAATCTGTAAAAAAATCAAATTTCTGTGTCAACACAATCGAAAAAAACAGCAATTAAAGGCACATATTTTGAAACTTGCATCTACCCGCAAGGTAATCAAAATCTAAAAGGTACTTCCAGTCGACTTAGAATCTTGAAATTTGGCATGAAGCAACGTTTTATAGCACATTAAAAGAAAAAAATCCCAAAACCTTAAATTTTTTGTTTCATCACATGTATTTTTTTAATAATTATAATCTTATTACGCTTTTCTTATCAGAGTAAATTTTTTCTTAAATACCTACTGGTTTGTACTTGGCCAATTTTTTTAAATAATAAAATGACAAAACTTCTTATATTTTTATCTTCAAAAACAGGTACTAACTAATATACAGTTCAATAGAGAAGCGTTGAATGAAGTTCAATCTACAGTTCTTCTTAAGAGCACTCTAGTTGTTAAATTAGTAGAAGAAAATAGTTACTTATTCAACTACAATAAGATTGTAAACTTAGTTACTAATTTCTAAAAAGACTTTGGGCATGTTATTTTATTAAAGTCAGTTTCTTAGCATAATGGCGTATGATATTCTACTCTGGGGTAAGCCTGCTGATATAAATAACATTTTTGTTTAACAAAGGAAGCTACATGCAATTTACAGTATGGCTGGTATGTATTACTAACTAATTTGACTTAAGTTAAGTGACTACACAAATCAAAACACTGTGAAAAAATGATTTTAATGCGTATCGCCATTGTGTCTAATAACATAAAATAAGAAAAGGTAATAAAAAAATATTAACTTTGTAAAAACGATTTTCAGATAACTGCACCAAATATAAATGAAGTGAGATGCCAAGAATCACTTTTGTCTGCGATAGATCATGTTTATCATGAAATTGAGAATCTTAAAAGTACTTGGACGCCGATACTACAATCGCCCGAATATAAAGAGTATGAAAATCAACTTAATAATAACTTTGACGTTGTTAATAAAAGACTTAATACGTTAAGAGAAGCCGCTACTGAAAGTGATGGTACGATAAATTTTATTCAATATTATATTCATACATCTGTTATTAATTTAAATAAATAATTGTCAATGTCTTAGATTCGGAGAAATCAGAGCAAAAAGAGCGCCTTAATTCCATGTCAGGTGCTTTCAGCATTTTTGAGAAAGCAAGCAGACAGCTACAAGAAATGACTGACTCACGAGTAAGACTTGATCAGTAACAAATACGATATTTAAAGAAAGTTTGCTGTATGCCAGTATATATAAGTATAATGTATCTGTAATGTTCACTGTTCACAGATAAGATTTTATGTAGACCATTTATTTTATTATCACAATCTTTAATTATGATCGCAAAGCAATAATCCTGAAAACCTCATATCAAGAGAAGCAAGGAGTGTTTATTATAAATCTATACAATATTTTTATTATATAATATTTTGGCGTAAGGTTCCTCAAGAGAATAACTTTAACATGATTATTTTTGTCATACCAACAGTTACTGGACGGAGGTGAGAGCAGTAATGAACATCTGGAATCACGAAACAACTTGTCTCAAAAACTGGCTTACCTTAACGCAGCTATCGCAGCTCTACTGCAAGCCACAAAAGGTTCAGAACAATTCATATTTATTAAAAATAAATTAAATTATCTTAAATTATCCTAAAATAAATTGAACCAATTTTTGTAGATCCTAATAATTGTAACTATAAGGAAGCCAAAATAGCGGTAGCCTTTGCTAGCCAATTAACACAGGAAATTATTAAAGGTAAAATATTGGGATGCTTCTTCTATTATTTCAATGCTAGAAGTAATCTTTGTTTAAAATACTGAGTTCATGTTTATAGATTCACAACATTTGAACGGACAAGTTGATGAGACGACGTGGAACAATATTACAGAGTACCTCAGGGACATGCTGGAAGCTACTAGAGATATTTGTGAAAATGCAGATGAAAGCAACAGAGAGGTAACACTCATTCATCGTGATTTGATATCATCATGACTTTAGGTGTATCTTAAATGAATTTTATGTTTTTATCTTTAAATGAGAGAATATTATGGGAAATATTTACAGTAATATAATAGCCTATTTCAAAATTTAATTTCTTAAATATACAGTAAACCGAGCCTTTGTCACGTGGTGCGGTTATAGACATAAACAGAAAAAATATGTAAATAGTACATTCATCTATCATATTCCAAGTATATATCCATGTCTAATGTATTTAATGTACATGAATGTAATCTCGACATTTTATATATAAAATTTTTCTTCATATTTTCTTTTAATTACGATTATACGAAGTATAAAAACTAAAACCAAAAAACTGAAATATAAAGTATTTTTAGGCTAAACAATCGCTGTGTATCTTAATATCAAAGTTCATAGTACTTATAAAATTTGAAAGTAATAAGTATTGAAGTATTGATTTTTATTACTACAACAATAAATACTTGAACTAAGTTTCTCGAAATATTTTTTTAAATATAATTAATATACTTTTTAGCTTTTCAATGGGGCTATATCTCAATTTGCTAATGCTTCTAGACGATTGACGTATATTTATAATCCTCGCAAAAAATGTGAAAAAGAAGACCAGGTAATAATTTATTTTGTATAAAGAAACATCAAGCGTAGTTATATCAAGAACGAAGTAAAAAATACCTTATTGCTTCTACCTACCTTCTATATTTCCATTTCTAGATTAAAGACTTGTCTAAATCCGCTGTTGGTGAAATAAGTGAGATGCTCACTCGAGCACATGATTTTGTTAAAAACATGGGAAAAGATGACAAAGATTTTCTTAAAAAAACTCATGTCAAAATTGAAGTTTCTGCACAGAGATTACAAGAAATCGCTGAGGTGGGATAATTATAAAATCACTTTAAAATAATATAATATGGCATAAGCGTCTTTATAAATGAATGAATGTATAATATAGGTATAGAATTTATATAGTCTTAACTATTTACTACTATAATTATGAGGTATCGTCAAATACATAAATTAAAGATAAGTTTTAAAACAGAGGATTTATATTTTACATCTCGTAAATATTTTTTTTATTGAAACCCCAGATAACTGCACCAAATATTAATGAAATGAGATGCCAAGAATCACTTTTATCTGCGATACATGATGTATCTCATGAAATTGAGAATCTTAAAAGTACTTGGACGCCGATACTACAATCGCCCGAATGTAAAGAGTATGAAAATCAACTTAATAATAACTTTGATGTTGTTAATACAACGCTCACTGCTTTAAGAGAAACCTGTACTGAAAGCGCCGGTAAGAAAAAAATATTAAACAATGTATCAAATAAAACTATTTTTACGGATTAAAACTCGCGTATAATTTGGTGTACGACGTTTGGTGTAATACCCGTGAACACGATTACTGCAAAGTATTCGAAACGTCGGGTTAAAATCAAAAATGTAACCAAATTATCCGTAAAAATAGTTTTATTTGAAATGTGTACTCGTGAAAATCTAAGAAAATACTATGTTAAACAATGTAATTAGACTGCAATATTTAAATAATGACCAAATATTTTTTTAATTAATTATCCTCGATGTTTTCAAAAGAAAATCAAAAGAAACAAAAAATCAGTGCTTTGATATCCACTACTGACAGCGATCTCGACGACACAGGCAAACAACTACCAGAAAGGACTGCATTACGCGTAAGATATATAATGTGTTTATACAAAGTTCTTTAACTAACTAATTGCATTAAAAATATATTGGAGCTAATATATCAAGAGTGATCCTCTAGGTGTGTTTGCAGTTTAAGGTTTAGAAAATTGATAATAATTTGTCTTAAAAATCTTATTTTATCAAAATAGTAGATTGTCTTTTATGTAATATTAATGACACGTTAACAATAATTGTTGAAATGCCAAATTATTTTCAGATTAATATAGTCTTTTGAATGGGATTTAACTGTCTTAGTGCCATCTTTTATTTTTAGATGATAAATTTGGCAAAAACTGCCGCAGACGAAATATCAAGACTGCTGCCTAAAATGACAGCAGTGCTCAATGATACAGATGGTGAACAATTTGGTCAGCTTCAAAAACTGGGAAATGCCTTTGAAAGAACTGTAAATCAATTACATAGAACTGCTGAGGTGAACTTGGATATTTTTAGTAGTTAAAGTTGTACGCCTTATTTAATAATTTATATTGTCAAAATATACAAAAATTTGCATAACTATAAATTTTTTAGAGGATGTTTGGTGGTTGATGGTTTTAAATTAGTCAAAAATTTATTTAGGTTATACTTAATAATATATGTATGATATGGTTTTTTAAAAAATACAAGCTTACAAGAAAACCCAAATATTAAACTATTCATTATATTTCCAGCTAACTGCGCCAAGTATAAATAATTCTCAAAGTCAAAATCTACTGGTATCTGCAATTAACGATGTTTCTACAAAACAAAAACTTTTTATGGAAACCTGGAAACCATTCTTACTAGATCCTAAATATATCCATATTGAAAAAGAACTTCAAGACAGCATAAGGATTGTTGAAATGAGTAAACTTGAAATTGCAAAAGCCATCAATGAATTACGTAAGTACCTTGTAAAATTATAAATTATCAAATTTGTAAAGAATCGTGAGCTTGTTCCATTTGTGCAATCTCCAAATAACACAATTCTCATTATTAATAACTAGTTCCTGAAGCAGAATCAAGAGGCTACAAACAGCCTGATCAGTTACAAGCTACAGTATGTAGTCTCAAGAAAGCTTTATTCATATTAAATAATGATTTAGAAGATATGTCAAGAAAGGTAATTTTTTTGATAAAATACACTAATTTGGAACAATTCTCAGTCCATTAATTACTTTCAAAATGTTAGTAAATAAGTTGGTATTTTTTTGTTGCTTAACTTCATATTACTTATTTCATGGTACTTATCAATTCTATAATTATATGATTAGTCACCACCTAAAATATAATATGAGGCGATATTATGACTTCCAGCGTCCAGAAACTACAGTTGATGACATTTCTTCTACAAAGAAGTCATTAGCCCAAAAACTGTGTCAGTTAAATGCCGCTTTGGCCTCCATCCTAATTTCTAGTACAGGTGACTAATATTTGTTATTCGTTAAAAATATTTATATTTATTTTTCTTAGAATTTTCTTAAATAATGACAAATTAATGAATTTGAAAATGTTTAAACCAAAAAGTTAGTCCATTTTTTTTAATATTTTCTTCAGAACCGGATGTACGGCGCAAAACTTCGTCTATTGAGATCTTTTCGAAGCTTCTGTCAGATATATTGAAAAGTGAGTATTATTGTAATCTCCAATCTATCGGAGGTTGATTATAGATACTTCTGATTTAAAAATTGAGATAAGATCGGAAAGGCATTTTAAAGATTGTGTACAAAACAATAAAAATAACAAATATTTAATTGAATTTAAAAACGTATTTTTTGTATACTAGCAGTGTATATACAATTTTGTGTAAAAAAAAACCCTAAAGCCTAATTATTATTTCTATAGATGCGAAGCACCTACATGGCTCTACCGATACACAGACATGGAACATTACGTCAGAAAATCTCAAAACAATTATAAACGCTTCCGAAGTCATTTATAATAATATACAAGACAATCCTAAGGTGAGATTTGAATCACAAGAATTACCGTACAATTATAATTGAGCCGTATTTTTAGTCAAACATTTTTTTTCAGAACGTTGACTCTGCAGTTACAATAGTTGCAAACTCTGCAGCTGTCTTGAGAGCTATGTGCAATCAACGCACTAATTTAAACAAGGAAAATCAAGTATTAAACTTTGTACATATGTATATAATATAGCATATTATAATAAGATATTAGTAATAAGTAATTACTGTTGATTGTATTAATTTAATTCATATAACAGATACAACACCTATCAAGACTTGCAGTTGAACAGATCTCTTTGTTGCTGCCCCATGTATACCACCTGGCAAAAGCTGTAGGCGGAAGCGAAGGCACAGAATTGGATCAAGTCGGAGTTACAGTAGTAGAAGGCGCAAAACAATTATTAAAAACAGCTCAGGTATTCAAAATATTATTTTTAAACGAAATTTCAACAAAAATATAAGTAAAAAAATATTATTTAATTTTAGATGACGGCATCGACTGCAGACGATCCTGATTGCCAAGAAGTGCTTCTTTCTTCAGTTAACAATCTTAAGGAGCTTGATCAAAAACTAAGAAATACTTGGGAACCATATGTTGAATCTCCAAAAAATCATGAGATTAAAAGTCAACTTGAGCACAAGCATGATGTGATTAATGCTACTCTAGAAAAAATAAGAAATACCTGTCTAGGTAAAATAAAAATATATTCTTTCAAGTTATGGTTTCTAAATATTTTAATTTATTAAAACGGTACAAAAAGATAAATATCATGGCGAAAATTATATTGCTTTAGGATTTAATAATTAACTTACTAAAAAATATTAATTGAGTGGCTTTTTTACTAAAAATTTTCACAAATCCATAAATGAAAAATTTTACTCCCATTATAGCCAAAACCATTTTTTTCAATAATTCTATTAAAATATCAACATTTTAAAGAACAAATAACAAACAAATTATAGCTCTTAAATCTAGATAAATTGAAGATTCAATAACATAATTTCAATATGATAGGTGTAGATAGAAAAATATACTTTTTCTTTGTAGGCGATAGTGAAAACTTGGAGATTCAAGAAAAATTACACAACCTCAATATTTGGAAGGCTAAAGAAAAAATAAAGGAGGCTGAGAGACTGTTTTATGAAGAAAAAGATGCACCCGTCGACATAAATAAGGTCTACAATATTTTATATTTTAATAAATATTTAAATAAATGAATCTCAATTAGGCCTTCTTTAATATACAATGTTTAAAAACTTTAAGGCTGAAAAGAGTACTGGAAAACCAGTTTTTGAGCAACGAGCGCAATTGACACAGAAAATTGCACAACTTAATAAAGCAATGGCACTCCTGTTGCAAGGAATGTTGGGTGAGAAACTATTTTAAAATAACCAGCTGTTATTTATTGTGTTGACCGATAATATTAATCCGAATCCTTTTTTAGATCGGAGAAACCCAGATTATGAAACCATCAAAGAATCTATTGACGTCATTTCTAACTTGACCCCAGACGTGATTAAAGGTAAGTTTATAAATCGAGGATAATATCTTTTTTTATAGTTTCCTTCATATTATACATTACGTCATCATTTTCATCTGATCATCAGTTATATAATCATTTTTTTTAAATTAATTTCGTCTTACAGAGTCACTGGCTCTTCAAGTTAAATTAGACGATGACTCTCGTCAACTGTTATTCAGTGAAACAAAATCTTTATGCAAAGCAAACCAGGAAATCTGTAGCAGCGTTGAAAACAATAGTTTAGAGGTAATTATTTAATTTAAAAGTATTAATCTGGTAGTTCATTTTAATATAGTATTCTATGAGACTTGCATAAATATTTACATTTCTTTTATATATGATTAGGAGTTGTTACAAGAGGCTACTAAATATGCTCAAGCTTCAGGAAAAATACTTCACGTCACACGTGTAGACAACTATCCTAATAAAGAAAGAAAGGTAAGTTGTCATTATTTAAAATCAGCGTTTTCGTTGAAGTGCATTTTGAACTTCAAAAGTATAATCTCAATTATGAAATTGCGATCTCAGATCCTGGAATTAAGCCGCAATGCCTGTGAGAGGACCTCTTTGCTGCTCTCGCGTTTATCGCGTCTAGCGGGTCTCACGGACCGGACGAAAGAATATGGCGAGCAAGCTAATGGAGAGGGGGTTCGAGAGGAGAGGGCTTATGAACTGGAGGCTGTCGGCATCACTGTTGCCGATGCTGCACACGCCCTGCTTACTAACGCACAGGTATGACAGATGACGGACGAAAAGTTAGAACCGAGGGGAAAACCTATTAAATATAGAAATAAACATGAATGCTTTTTACCTTAGATAACTGCTCCATCTATTAATGAAGAAAACTGCCAGGCGGTATTATTATCATCTGTAGAAAAATTATCAGATTTGACCCAAACTTTAAAAAATCTCTGTATTCCAATAACACATTATTCTGACGCTCAAGATATTGAAGGCCAACTCCAAAGAGACCTTACTTTGCTTTACAAAGACATTGAGGACTTAAAAACAGCATGTCACAGTGGTATCGGTTTTATTTAAATGTCGTTTTTATTTAAATTTCTTCTTTTTCTTTGACAATAATCTCGTATAATAACATAAAGAATAAATTGGTTTTAATTTTGGTTGAGTTTTTATAAGCTATGTTTTTTTTCAGAGAGTGATTCTTTTCACTTACATCATCAAACTCAATACAACCTTCTACCCGAACAGATAAAATTGGAATCGGTAACTATTTAAAAAATATATTTCGTAATGATCAAACTTAAAACTAATGCTATTTAAATTAAATTAAATGTGTACTTTAAGCGATCACAAATGGAATCCGATCATCTTGTCCAAGTCATTTTCCCTATAGTCAGAAGTCAAGAAAACAATGAAGATAAGCTCATCATTGAAGATACGCCTCTAAGACAATTAGCTCTAAAAATACTAGAATCGATAAAGGTAGTTTCTTTTTGACTTTTCTTTTAATGATAGAATATTCTCTTTTAATAACAAAATAACTTTCACTGTAAGTTTTAATCACATCTAATTACTATTGGAATTTGCCTCACGAATTACGAACCCATTTGGGGTATTGAGTCTTTATTCATGAGTTCTGGAGTCGAATAGATTATCTAAATATTAAACATGTTTGTCCATATTTTAGACTAAAGTTAAATCAAACAGTCTACCTCAAAATGAACAAAAAGAGTTTGAAAAGTTTTCTCAGGATTTATCTGCTGCTATTAATACACTAGATCTATGTAATAGTAGATGTATAAATAAACCTCGTGTAAGTATCTGTACATATTAAGATTTAGACGTATGTTTATCATAGAGCTAAAATTATGATCAAATTGGTTGATAAAGTATTTTGTTTCATTTGTTACTTCATTTTGTATTACCACCAGCATATAGAGAAAACTAACATAGTGTTCTCTATATGATTGCCAGACTATTTTGCAGAACAGAGAATGAAATGTAACTCATTCCAAGCCCGTATAAAATTTTGTTATATTCCAGGATTCTAGACGACTTCAAGATTTGGAACTCGCAGTTATGGATTTGCAACAAACTTGTTTATTGTCAAAGCGCACAGATTCTCATAATAATGTTGTAGATTTAACGGTAATAATAAGTTTACAATTTTGCGAATGGCTATGTCTTGTTTAGTATGTTTAAAATTTATTAAATTTTATTCTTGTTTTTAAAGGACTACGTGGATGATGTCATAGGTGTTGTAAGAAATTTATCAAAAACTGCTGATGATGTGCTCCTTAAATCTACAGATGAAAGAAATGAGACTCTAGAGGTAAGGGATATTATATAAAACTTTATGATATAAGTGCTATAACTAGAAAAAAATAACTAGAAATCTATTTCTATAGGAACTAAAAAATAAATGCAAGAAAATACAGGAAAACGAAAACAAATTGCAAAATCGTGTATCACTCGATAGCGACGGAGAAAGTATTATTGATAACATGATGCGAATTGATCAGTTTGCAAAAGTAAGTCATAAAACACATGTAAGATAAACATTTACATTTTATACATGTTGTAATATTTCATTTATTTACGAGGAATTTTACAGAGCTTACAATAAGACTTAAGCAGTTAAGGTACAGTATTTTATATAATATACAATTTATTTATTATTTGAATAATTTCCTAGGACTGTGCCGACGAAATACAGGAAATGAGTTCATTGATAGTTAAAATAAACAGTGAATCTGCAAAAAATGTTCTTCAAGAAAAACTCCAATGTTTAACAGAAAGCTGTGATTTGTTGAGGTTTGTGTTATGTAAATATATTTTATAAATAAAGATATTTGGTTTTTTATGACTTCCAAACGTCCTCTTATCTTTCCTTTACATACATAATACAGATTTGCCGCAAAAAGCAGTATCTCCAGTGCAGCAAGCGTAGAGTTTGACGAAAATATTCAAAATCTTGAAATTTTCGAAAACAAGATTGAAAACATACTAAAGACGAACGAGGAGTTTCAGAATTTACAAGTTGTATGATTATATCTTAACTCAGTTATCAAAATAATATACTACAATGTTAAAAAATATATTTTGTCACTTAAATATTAACTTTTCAGAATAAAATGTCATTCAATCAATCACCGCATATTATACAATCAGCCCAAATGAAGGTAACGGAAGCAATTTTGTCAAGAAATAAAAATAACCTGCCAAAGGAACTTACTCGTTACGCAGTTACAATGCAGAATGAAATGACTTCACGGGATGATCAAATACGTTACAAGTTAGACAGATTTTTAATAAAATTTATTTTTACTAGCATGTATGAGCCATAATATAAGAATGTTTAAGATATATAAGGGAGAGAGTGTGAAGTTTAAGATACAAACTGTGATTAAAGAAAATAATAGTACATTTTATTAGTGATAGAATATGGATTTCAAATATGAAAATATAAAAGTAGCAATGAAAGCCATATATGAAGAAACGATCATTGGAGGTAAAAGAGAGCCAGTGCATTTAACTTTTTGTATAAAACACTAGATTGTTCTAGGGAACTAAAATAATTCTACCTAATTACGGTTTGAAATAATAAAAAAACGATGGATGTTATAATAAGATTTTTTTTTGAATTAATGAATGTAGACGATCGGTGAATCGAAAACTAGTAAGGGTGTATTTTAAATTAGGTTTACAGGACTTATTCGAGTTATTATAATCTTAATAAAAGGTTTATAGATTAATCAATCGGCCTCGACGTTTCGATCACGTTGCACTGATAGTGATTACGTGAAATATTATAGTAAGGATAACAAAGGTTTTGTGCTGTGCACGTAAAGATTAAAATATACTTGTTAAGTGTTTCGAGATAATCCGTGTTATTTATGTGTGACCGCGTTCTAGCACTCATATCAGAAACACTTCCAGTGACTGAAAACGACTGAAAATTTGCAACAAAAATGTCGAAGTTTTAGCCTAAAAATCAAAAGAATAAAAACACTTGTTTTGCGATTTCAGTGCGTTTTGAAGTTTTAAAATTATTTAAAAGTTTCTGTGCAAGCCGAAATATAATAAGATAGTTAAGATGTATCTGTGGCATAATGGGAATATATTGATAGAAAATCTAAATATCTATTCGTTTTCGATAGTATAGTTACGTAATGACGTAAGAGTAACTATACCATCGAAAACGATTATACTATAATATTTCATTCTTTATTTATTTTTACATAGATTAAAAGATCATTTACGAAGCTTGTTAGATCTCCTAAAACTACAAACAACTGCAAAGAGCCGACGCATAGCGAATTGGCAAGAAGCAGAAAATGATGATAGTATTATGAATGAAAGTATTTTAGAGGTAACAGAATAACTTGCATTGTAATAATTGTTTTAATCACTCCTAATTACCATCGGAATTTGTCCGACTTGTTTCGAACACTTTCGGAGTCCTTATTCATGAGGCCTAAGCATGACGGAAACGCCGCGTGAACGGAACAAGGGCCCCAAATGTGGTCGAAACTAGTCGGGCAAATTACAATAGTATTTAAGTGAGTACAGATAGATGTATATAATATTAAAAATTTACTATTGATAGACATTTACATTTCGATTAAAAAATGTTATATATTTGTGACTGTAAGTGAAGATATGCTGAAGTCCGTTAATATATAAAAATACACGTTTTTTTGCAAATAATATTAATTAATCTAAATTTTAGGAACTAAAAGCATTTTCAAGTAATATTAACCTTGAAAATGCAGAAATAAAAACACCAATGAATAATTTAATACAGGACAGTGATATAAGAAGTATGTTATTTTCAAACAAACTACCAGTTGAAGGGGAAATAGAGTAAGTATAAAATACCTATTGAAAATATTGATCTAAAAAACTTTTACACCTTCAGTATTTACATAAAATTATTATTACAGAGAACTTAAACATAAGTTAAGTGAGCAAATACAAAAAATGAGCTCTGTGGCGCAAACAATAGTGCTCACTTTTGATAAACCAGAGATGCTATCTAGGAGTCTGCATATGACTTTAGACGCCGCCGAAGAATTGACAGCGATATCCAAAGGACTAAAGGGAAAAGTAAAAATTCTATTAAATACAGCTAACGTTGATGGTTGATTGTTTTTAAATACTTATTATGTTAAGATCATTTAATTTTATATAAGTATAGACATCTGGGAGTCAATCTATATTTACTTTTAAAGTTTTATAGCCGCTCCAGTTACAAATATTAACTTAAACATTAATTTTATCAGGATTTGTTACAAAACAAAAGAATTGATGGAGCTGTACAAGAAATTAAGATGGTTACATACACTCTTATTAAGACTGCAGAAGCACTATCTCAAGTAAGTGATATATTGTTCCTTTGTTCCTTTTTTTATAATTAATATAATTATTTAAGATTGCCCGTTGAATGGATCAAGGATGGCCAACTAAGCTGAAAATTTCATAAATTTAATAAATAAAAATGTTATGTTTTTAACTTTAAATGGAACGTAGTGTTCGACCTATTCGTTCGGAGTATTACAGTTACATAATTATGAGTAAATACTGTTTTTAACGGGTATCCCCAACTATATACAAACACGTTATCCGTCCCTTTTTAACATTTTAGTTAAAAAGTGATACGTTTACTTTCGAAATGTGGACATGAAAGAAAACTTCGTACATCCTACCTATCTTTCTAAATTAAATTATTAATAAAATTAACAACATAATTTAAATTAACTAAACCAACAAAAGCTATCAAGATTACTGAACTCTAAAGGAAATGAAAATGAAAATGTATATTGGAAATAAGTTTATAAAAAACGGAGAAAGTTACGGAGAGAAAGAATATGGAACCCGAAAGAACTGAAGAATAGTTTTGGATTGGTTCGTTCGGTTCGTAATTTCACGCCGTTCTCGATATCGAATATTGTCAAATAAAGAACCCCCCCCTATACCACACCCAGGATCACGGTTGCCGTATCTAACAGCGCCAGACTAAGTTAGCCATATTGTTTCACAACGACTTCTTACAACTTGATATCTCAATAGCCCGAAGATTCTCCTCCCAAGTACGCTACAAATAAATAATTATAGCGGCCCAAAATGGTAAATTTTACCTATTTTTAAAAAATAGTCTTTGTATTAAATTAAACAATCTTGATGTAGTTTTTTTGCCGGAAAAGACATATATTGTCCACTTTTATATACTGGTAATAGTTTCATTCTCACGAGATCAGATATTCTACTGAAATATCAATGTTCAAAGTTGCTTCAGAGATTATTCACATCGTTTTCATCAAATGTTTGCACTTACATCTCGTCTACCCGTGAACACGATTGTTGCAAAGCATTCGAAACATCGGATTAAAATTAAAATGGAACCAAATTATACGCGTGTTTTAATCCGTAAAAAATAGTTTTATTTCAAATGTGTACTCGTGAAAATCTAAGAAAATGCTATATGTTTATTGATGCAAGTAACTGATCACTTGAGATTATATAATATAAAGCTACAAAGCCCAATTCTGCAGCAAGTAAGAATGTTAAGAAATTACATCATCTATGACGCTTTAACCAAAAGATTAAAAGATATAATTAATAAATATCAGCAATCAACAAACAAAAAGTGTGGGAAAAATACCATATTTTCTGATAGAATATACAAATATAGGCTTTAAAAGTAACATTTTAACTTCGAAGAAATTGAATAAAAAATAATTCCTCTAAAAAATTCGAAGACTCGAGTGGCAAGCGAGTGACATTACCAGCCAACAAAAATTAGATCTATTTTACCATTTTACTGTTTTTAGAACACTATAATAATTAATAAATTTATGATTTGATTCACAATTAATATTCAAAATCTTGGACTTTTTTTGTGAAATAATAAAGGGATTCTTAAACTGGATCTTCTCCATCTCTTTTGGAGATGTCTCAACTTAAAATTTACTGTACACCCTAAATTGATTATACCTTAATGACAATATTATGTTTGGTGATACTGAAATTTTTTTCATCATTAAAATATGGTTACTGATTTTTTTTTTAATTTTATCAAAAATTACATTATAAAAATATTTTATACGTTGTAATTTTTAACTACTTTATATGTTATAGTTTTAAGATTTAAATGCAACTTCAAACCGTAAAGTAGAATCATTAAATAATAATAATAAACTTCTCTCTCAGGTACCCGTCCCTGATTCTCACCGAAAATTACAGGAGATTTGCAAATCCCTACATGAAGCGTTGAACAAAATTGTAAGTACATCGGCGGTTAGACAGTTCAACCACAATATCAATGCTTATACCGCATTAAAAGAGCAATATTGTAATCGCTAAAACCACATTTATTCATTGTCGAGCTTAGGCCCGAACCACGTGCCCTGACTCTCCCGAGTACTGTGAGCTGCAGCGCGACCTCAAGCTGGCGACACAGCTAACAGCGCAGTACGCGCCACCGACCGCGCCGCTCGGACACTGCGTGGAACAGATGCAGAGCCAGCTGGAGCTTATCAGTAGGATCCGAATTTCATTATTGAATGAATCTGTTCGACACCATCGATTAGAATAGTAATTGTAATGATTTCATATAAAGTTAAGGTTACTCTGTCCCGTCGCCTAAAAGTTTACTAAACAATGATAACTTTATTAACAATAATAAATGAGAAATGAGAAAGAGAGAAAAATGTTTATATTTTTAGACATATTACGTTCATCGGAAGATATGACCAAGAATTGTCGGAGTCAACTACGCCAGATAACTTCTGCTGTCTGCAGCGGCTCAGAGCTTGGTGCGCAGTGCGCTTGCTTGGTATTTCATTATTACTTAAATAAATATGATGTTAATTCATTATAACTCTTTATCTCTTTGGATAGCTACGGATTTGGTTTTAATATTTAATATTCTTTATTCATTGGTATTTAAAAAATACGAAATTTAAAGTAAACGGAATGTTGCAGTTATCATTATCTGATGAAGACAAACACATCGCCCAACATGGAGACATAGACAGATATCGAATCAGCAAAACCGCAGATTCCATTCAAGATACATGTCTACAAATTGTTTGCTCTGGAAATGACGAACAGGTAATTATATATACTAAACTAAACAACATTTCAGGTCAACATCTTGCAGCATCATATCTTGATTTAAAAACTTTGCAGGCTAAGGAACTAGAAAGTGTTCTTAATAAACAAATAAATCAGTTACAAGAATCATTAGACGACAATTCTTCGAAAGTGAACAACCACCAGATGAAGGAACTGTTGGATCAAGGCAAAGTTATAAACATTCAGTTCAAAGAACTTCAAGAAGCATTAAACTCGACCACTTTCAGAGTAAGTCTCTTTAACTAGCTGATGAAGGATGTTGAAATCAACTCGATTTCTGAAATCGTTTTTTATTATATCTTTACCATTAGATGTCCTGAGACACTTTTTAAAAGCATGTATGTATGTGTGTGTATAAGGGTGTGCACGTTCTTATGTATGTAAGCTTTTTTTAGGCTCTATTTTCTTAATTTGTTCTGTAATAAGCTACAATAAGTTTTTTGAATTACTTTATTAATGTATTGTTAGAATTAATATCATAAAAAAATAAATAAAAAAAAAACGAAGATTTAAATTTTTTTCTTAAGCAGGAAGTTACAATGACAAGACTCGCAACCATTGCGGCTTCTTTTTACTATAGCAACCTTAGTTATTAATAAAATATAAATTATTTAATTTATTCTTTAGGAGAAGGAAGTTACGCCAAGGACATTTAAATTAATGGATGCTATTAAAAAACTTAATGTTCAAATCGAAAGAATTCCAAGAGCTAAAATTAATGATAGTCTAAAGAATCAAGAAACTGCTAAAGAAGTCGTAGAGAATATAAAGTAAGGACAACTGCATTCTACAAACAATAACTCTTTCTAATATATTACTGATATGAAATATATATACATACATACATACATACATATTTTGAAATTAAATGAACATACTATTATTTCCCAGGAAATTGATCAACAATACATCAACAATGATAAAAAAAGCGAGTTGCTGTGAGGAGAAGAGTATTACATGGGAAAATATCGGCGGTAAAGATGTCATTCAAGCTTTTGAAACATTAATCTCATTTGTCAGGTAAACTTTGTATTTTCACATTGTGTCATCGAGTAAATATACATATATTATGAAAAAGACATGACGTATATATTCAGCTTAAAAATATGATTGTAAAATTTTTATTTACAGAAGGAAAGGAACTGAAGCTGGTATTATGGAATCAGAGGTAATATTTTTAATCTACTAAAATTGAGTTCTTACCATTCTTGAAATTATGAAACAGATAACAGACCAAACAATGATATATAATCATTTAACTAAAAAAAAATCGTTCCTATTGATCAAAGTAAGTTTAATCATAAATATATTTGTTTCCAGGAATCAGATATCATTGCGAAGAGCTTTTTACAAACTCAGTAAGTGATTATACTGCATAGATATATCTAACTATTAAGTAAAATATTATAGTAATGTTTATCACTTTTAGGATCGACTTGACCAACACGTGGCTAACGAAACCGGCTTCGAAGGAAGATAAAGTTATAGGAGTCAAAGCCGTAGAATCAATACTAGAGTTGGCGGAAAAGGTACATACGTTTATTTGTACATATAAGTTACTTAAATTTATTTATTTACTTTACTTACAATTTCGTTTAAATACCGTGAATATTTAATTTGATATCAATTTATCAGATGTGCGAAGATCTCGGCGGAGGTGAGAAGGAAGAGTTAAAACATGTTATAATCGAAGCTAAACAGCTTCTAAGCGACTGTGCGTCGAAATATAACAGCGAGAAAGCAAGGTAACTACGTCACTCCATCATTGTCTCCAGTTGATTTCTACACACATTTTGTATTAGTTAATGAGAGAGCGACTCCTGTGAAATCCTTAAAAAAATAAGATGTTCATAAAATACCATTTTGCATGGACGAAATTGTTGGCGTGGCTCCATCGTCACATTTATTCTGTTTCATACTAAATATATAAAATAAACCATTTTGGTAAAAAAATAACTTTTATTACATAAATACGTCTCGCCGCTTTAAGAGCTTTGTCCGAACAATGGCACGACGATAAAAGGTGTCGTGTCAAACTCGTCTAGAGTCGAAGAAGAGCAGGAGAATAATAAGTGCCGATGAATGTTAAAGAGTAAGCACGCCAGTGTGTCTGTGCTGTCCGCAGCTGTCTGCGGGAGCGGCTGCAGGACGCCCGCAAGCTGTGCGAGCGCGGCGCCGTGACCCGCGCGGTGGAGGCCTTCCTGCACGAGCCGCACCACGACGTGGAGGAGCTCGCGCACGAGCCGGGTGAGGGAACTAGGGATCGCGTCGTTTGTGGAAATCCTTTCAAATTTTTATTTAATTCATGTTCTTCCCGTTTTTCCCAAAACATTCAAATTCGTTTATACTTTGTGTAGGTCTCCACAAAGTGGGATTGTATAGAAATTGAATGGTTCCCGGAAATTAAAAGTTTCAGAGACACGCATCCTTATAATATACTAATAAAATAAAAATATAATAATAATAAATAATATAAAAATAAAATACTAATAGTTCGTTAGGATCTCGATTATTATTCAAAATTCAAATAATTCGCACAGATGAGAAAAAGAGGAAGTTTTTACTTGAGAAGAAGATAGCGGAGTTGTTAGCGCACCTGGAACGAGTCACTAAGACCGCTCGGTTCGTAGCCGACACCGGCGTCGCGCCGAGACAAGCTCTCGCCGATACCACAGAGCAGGTATAGCTCAGGACTATGACACTTGACAACCTTTAAAACATTTGAGTCTATTGCTAGTGATCATAAAAAACCTAATTAATGTAACTTAAACATTCGTAGGTGAATACACAATCCCTTTAGATGTTTAAAAAATATAACAACCATTAGAATAAAAAACATAGGCTCTCCAAAATATTCATAAAACAATGGGTTGGTTTGTGATTAAGAAATACTTACATATTTCGATCGTTTGTTCTTAGCATTTCTAATATTTACTTGAATTAATCTACTAGAGAAAAGTCGATTATATTAAATAGCATTGACTGCCTCGAATTTACCCCATTACTTACGGTAGGAGATACTCTAATTAAAACTTTGAATACAACATTAAAAACGATTTTTTAGGTTCAACTTTTGGCACCAGCTCTGGTCAAAGCTGCCGAAAGAAGAATAACTCACCTAGATGACCAGGTAATTCTATGAAATTCAAAATATGATGAAACTGTATTAAGAGAAAAAAAATATATCGTATAAAAATATATCGTATCGTATGATAATGAAATAATTAGAGATATTAATGGGTGAAAGCAAAACATTTACCCTCAAAGCGTTCAGCGCATTTGCCCCCCTACACTACAATATATACATATTTTTAAATAATATATAACTGTTTATCAGGTCGCTATAGAAAACTATCAAAAGCTTTTAGCAAGTTACGCGGAATCTCTGACTAAAATCCGGGAGCTGTGTGATAGCTCAGTTGATCCCATCGACTTTTCACGGGCGGCTGGTAAGATTGAGATAAGATTACTTATTTATTTATTTTTATATTTTCCACTTTCAATCAATACCAATGATCACTTGTGTACGTCAAATGGAAGTGCCAGGAGGGCCTATTTCGATGCCTTACATATCGAAATAAATATCTTGTAGCGTGATACAGTACAATTTGAGTTATAAAAGTATAAGGTAATAATTATAAAGCTTTAACTAGTTTAGACCAATCAATATCAACTAATAATGAAATGATATTTAAAAATATAAACGAAATTATAAAAAAATATACTTATTTATTTTAGGAGAAACAATTCATCGCATTAAGGAAGAAAGCGGCGGGGGTCTACAAAAAAGTGTACATACATCTAGAGTGATTATAAAGTAAGGTTCCTTCACTATGTTTTTAAGTCAGTAAGCTGACAAGTATAACTAATTATAAAAGTGGCGGCAGCATACACAATGACAATGGTGCGCTATGTCCTGATAATAATCGTGAATCATTCAAAATATATAAAAATGATCTTTTTTCTAAATTACACCACACTTTACCGGCTTTCTTTTTTCTATTAAATTGGTAAATGTTATATTTGTTATGCATATATATTACAATTGTGTTCCTATGAATTATATGTCATATTTGTTCATAAATATCTAAAACGTGGGTTGGGTTACAACTTTATTGTGGTTTGTATTTCCAGGCTAGGCCACCGCGTGGTGGAGGCCGGGCTGCGAGCGCCACTGGCGAGGAAGGACGCGGAGCTACAGCGGACGCTCGCCGACATCAAGACGGCACTCGGCCGGCACGAGCACATGCAGGACGTGGCCGCTGAGGTTAGTGGAATTATTAGTCGACTACGTTACTTAAAATCTCTTCATTGATGTCAGAAGAGAAAAAGACGATATAATATTATCATTGCGGTTGACATTCAGGTGTCGGATCTTTATTTCAATGCTAAAATTCTATCTAGATTTTGAAAAAAACCGGTGAAGTGGAATCTGCATTGGGAGGAGAAACTATATTTCAAAAGGAGCCAGACTCGGATCAACCTATTTATGTAAGTTTTGTGTTGCCTTCCACTTTCAAGTCTTATAACAATAGTAAGATAAATATGCTATCTATCCAGGTTTTTTAAAACATTTTTCTTAAAATTACCGTTATATAAAGCATTTTTTTCAACAAGGTGTAACATAAAATTAGTTACTTGTAGTGTACAGGAGATTCTTAAATAATTCGTGGGTGTGATGTCAGACGGCGGCGCTGCAGCTGCACGCGTCACTCCGCGGCTGGAGCGCGAGACACAACGAGGCCGTCGATGGCGCCAAGCTGCTGGCCGTGCTCATGGCGCGACTCTCACACTACATGGACACTGGTAACACACTAACACAGACACACAAAAATGAACGGAAAAATAAAAACACCTACCTTTCCCCCTTTCTTTTAGTTTGGATTTAGTTGTGTAACTTTATTTGTTCAAATTTATTTATTTAATTGTTTAACTTCTGCTTGAACGGCTCAATGACTTACCATCACGTTGCCTTACAGATAACAAACGTGAACTAATCATTACATCGAAGGCGATAGTCGACAAGTCACGAGAAATAGCTAACATCGCCAGGAAACTGGCGCTTGAGTGTACCGATATGCGGATACGGACTGTAATTTATAATTTTATTATATTTAGATTAATCACTTTTTAGTGTCGAATTAAAAAAAATTGAATAAAAAATAAAAAACCTTAAAAGATCCTTATTCGCATTTTTAGTATTTATGAGTTTACAATTAACAATCAATAATTTTATTGATGATGGTACTTTCCGTGTCATTAAATTAATGTAAATTAATTTTTATTTATTTTTCTGGTACACTGGAACGTATCTTTCCTAATCACATACAAAATACCGTTCCACATTGACGGTTTCTCTATTCGCGGTATAACGTAACTCACGTGAGTAAGGAGCTTTTGCTGAATAGTGCAATAATAAACGAGTGTTGAAAGAGATAAATGATATTCGTGTTTGTCTCAGAATCTTTTACAAGTCTGTGAGCGGATACCCACCATTAGCGGACAACTGAAAATGTTGACTACTGTGAAAAGTTCGTCGCTCGGACAACAAGGTGAACGATAATTTTGGATTAACTTTAAGTTTTTTTTATATACTAATACTAATTGCCTCAAATGCACTTCGAACGCGACAGTTATAGAAAAGCATCTTTTGTTTGTTACATTCGCACAAACGAAATATCAAGATTAGTCTAAAAAATTTCAAAATATGTACCAATACATGTCATAAAAGTGACGTTTGTATTTAATTAAAACGCGTTACTTTTAGAAATATTACATGCACAAATAAATATATCGAACCACAGCCTATTTTGTAATACACAATATCCTAGAAGAAGTATAAAATATTAATATAATATACATGTATGGTGCTCTTTGATGCCTGGGTTCAATCAGTAATTTTCATCTGAAGATTTAAATTTAAGAATCTTAGCTAATATAATACTATTACAGGGAGTGCTGAGGACAAGGAAGCTATGAACATGCTCGTTGGTAACGCACAAAACCTTATGATAAGTGTAAGTATCTTTAACAAGAGATATCTAAATCATTATAAACTATAGATACAATTTTCATTCAATACAGATTAAATAATACCGGTGGTACAGAAGGTTCCAGTACTGCTTTGTTTGCTGGGAGTCGTTACCAAAATCCCAAAGCTATGACATATCTTGGTGCTTAGTTCTATAAAATGTATAAATACAATCTTTATAATTTTTAAAGTAAAAATAATTAACAGATTTAAATATGTTATCGGACTTGAAATAAATATCTAATTTATTAAAAATCAAAGAAATAGTAAAAAGCAGACACAGAAAACTGTACTGCTAGTGGGACGCTAAATGTGAAGAAAGAAGAAATAAGTGGTCTTACTTGAAGGGTCTCCAACAAAAAAAATATAAATTTTTGTATTGACAATACCTATTGGTCACATGAGCTCCTGTAATTTAGTTAGAAACAAAATTTTTAACTTATAGTTAGAATCAAGATTCCATTGTTAGCTAGCAAACTTCTTGGGACACGTTTGTTGCCGACATTGATCGAAAAACTATTAATTATTTATCGATATTTATTGCTAACAGTTGGTATGCTTGGATAACCATGACCAATTAATGAAGTGTGTGATTCCCCGGTAATGTTTAAAGTCACTAATAAACATTCCATAGATGTGATTATTTTTTTACATCAAGCACCCCTTTTTCAACAAGTGAGCAGCCTATCAAAATCAGACGGCCTATCGGGAGGACAAGTCATCGTGATCGATGAGACACACAAGTCATCATTTTTTGTCAAAGATATTTATATCTCAATCCCAACAATTTCGAAAGAAAAGCACTTTTACTGTAACATATTTCGTAACTGTATATCAATTTTAAAATGAAGTGAAACGAAAAGCTTTAAAAATTGTGTTCGTTTAGTTTTTTCTTCTTCACGATGTATGTAATATTAATTAAATTAAAAAACTAAAATGTCATCAATGCCATAATGTCATCTATGATTCATGGTGTACCATTACATGCTTCCTAGGTTTAGATGGTGCTAGCAACAAAAGATTCTACGAGAAACTCCCTAGTAACTACTCCACCACTATAAGGGCGCGTCTGTTCCGCACTCAAGTCACATACATGTTCCCTTATTTTAAAATCCAATATAAAGGGATTGCAGACTTAAAATTTATTTCAGAATCATTAAACTTTTTATACAAGATGAAGGCGGCTTCTTTTAGGTGTAATAATAATATTATAACTCATGAAAGAATTTTTATTTAAAAAATAAACTACATCTTTTGCGCAGGAAGCCGTGTTAGATTTGTCAGAAACACGGAGTGTTCTTGGAGTTTATTTTAAAATGATGGTCGTATTAAATTAACATGTTATTTTCTTTTATTATAGATTCAAGAGGTTGTAAAAGCAGCGGAGAGTGCATCTGTTAAAATAATGTCGTCCCAACGAGGATATCGTATGAAATGGGTCCAAAGAAACTATTATTGATTGATTATCTTCTATTTTTATACTTACTATCTTATTTTTAAATTCAACTTATGTATTACTTTTAATTTCAATGTAAGTAATAAATGTAAAACTAATACAATTTATGAGTATTTTAATAACTTCCCCTTCTTATATGAAATCCTAATTTGTAAAACTTACTCCGTGGAAAATTCGAAAATAATGCGAAATTAAATTATAAAGCAAGGTATAAACAAAGGTTATAAACAAATAAAATGCAAGGTTATAGACAATATTAATAAATGTATTTTTATTTACATTTATTAAGCGAAGCGAGCAAAGCTAATAGGAACCTTTTCTGCATCGTTTGTGCAAGCATCAATCAAAATCGGTATATCCATTAATTTCCAAATTTTGCACACTGATAGATCAGTCTGGTGGTGGTTTAAAAAAATATCAAATATGCGATCTCGTTGAGGAATAATCTGAATAATCTGAATAATCTAAACTGAAATCCCATAGACTTCAACGGGAAACATTTTTCGCGAGAAAATTTAACTTTATAATGAGATGCAGCGCAGCTTTTAGATCTTTTTTATTGGTATTTTTGTTTATCTTAAAAAATAGTTGAGGACAGAATGTGTGACGTTGTGTAAATACAACTTCAGTGCTGTTCGCACCTCGCTTCGCTCAATAAGCTAATACATACCGAGAGTTACGAGCGCAGCGAGTCAAGATTGAGGTCTGGTTCGCGCTCCTAGTTATAGTTTGTATTTGTGTTTGATTTTAAATAAATGAAGAACTCGTGGAATCTGTTTAACACCTCTAAGAATTTAGATTGATACTTGATACACATTAAGTTAAATACATAATTAACTAGCTATAGACAAAATAGTTTTTGTTTCATTAAAGCTTTATTTATAAATTTTATTGATTGTGTATTTACCTCTTATTAAGACATTTTAGACATCCAAACTAATTTATAACGTACACATTTTGTGTATTTTTTCTGTGAAACTTTCAATCTAATGTTAAAAAAATATGTTTATAAATATAGGGATATATTAATTCTAAAAACTTAATTCTAAAAAGATATCTTAAAATATATCACAATATACTTTAAGATATCTTTTTAGAATTAAGTGTTAGAACTGGTATTTAGTATGTTTCAGTGGGTGGTTTCGACGGTAAAATTATCTTAAATGTTGACCAGGAAATTCAGCTACTACCATACTAAATTTCATCGAAATCTGTCGGCGTAAGTATTGCGTTATTCGTGCACAGACATACAGACAAGCAGACAGAAAAAATGTTAAAAAATTGGTAATTTATTAATCGATTGGTAATATCGATTAATACAACTACACCCCAATAAAAGTTAAAATATATTCAATGTAAAGAATATTATTATATATATTTACAGTTTTATAATATGTATAGATATCAATGCCCTCGTAGACGGCGGTAGTAAGTTATAAATAAAACAAACCAATGAACAGTCACATAAATATATATTTACAAACGCAGTACAACCCTTACCTATTGTATGTAGTCTACGAGTTTTATTTTATTTTAAATTTAATTTGAGCAAATAACAGAATAATTATTAATAAGTTTCATAACAATATTTAGCACCTTCAAACAAAATATCCATAACTGGCTGCTTCCCGCGACTTCGTTTGCTCACAACTCACAAACTTTACCCCTCTATAATATTAGTATACTGTATTGTCCCAAATGAAGAATTATATTAAAAAATACACAAATAACCACGTTGTTTTTTATAAAATTTCTCTAAAGCTAATAAGTGTAAGGTCGAGGAATTAACATAACAAGGGACAGACTTGGAATTGTGGAAACAAACTAAAATGTCAGTACACCTGAAGGTGTAGTCTATTTAGAAAACCATTGTGAGTCACCTGAGCCAGACCGCATGTTACCTGTTCCCGTCGCTACTCCCGGGCTGTTCGTCCTTATTCACAATCTGCTGCAACTCATAGTCCTGAACGACCTGGAATATCTTGCTCTTCGCCTGATTTAGGTAATAGGGATTGAACTTCCGCAATGTCGAGCCGATCGTTATAAGGAACACGTCCAGCGGATCGGCCGGGTTCAGCTCTTGGAAGTCATTAGAAAAACAGGAATCATCCTGTCGTTTCCTAAAACTTATGTTTGGTTTAACTTCCCGCGTTTCGTGGCGATCGAAATCTGAATGATTTGCGAACACTTCGGGCGGCATCTCGACTTCACAGGCGTTGGCCTCTTCAAGAAAATCTGCGTATTCATCATTAGAGGCCGTGGTCTCGTTGAAGAAGGGCAGCATGAAGGAGAGCTCTTCTTCGTATTTGTAGTTGTAGATGCGGTGGTTGGGATGCCTCAGTCGGTCTCTGATCTTCCGGCGCATCATGTCGCGTATGTTTATCCATCTTGATTTGCAAATCGGCGCTGTAATTTAAGATAACACCAGAATTAAAAATAATAAAATTAGGAATTTTACTGTTTCTGTTACTGTTGTGATATGTTAATAAATAAACTTGATTTAAGAAGAACGTTGATTGATATTATTGAACTTACAAAAATACTTGTATATAAAATGAAATTAACTATATTGTTAGTGGATTAGTAAACAATGAAGTGACCTCTCACATTTATTTACATTTTGTACTTTGTGCGTGAGAGCGTCTATAATTAGAACTTGTCTTTCAAATGGATAGTTTTTCTCCGACCCGTGAACATAATCAATACTCATTAACTTACTTAGATATTTGTTTGGAAAAGACAAATGAAATCTAAATTATTAAAAGGTATTGTATAGTATTTTAAAAATCTTGTAGAAAATTATTTACGTAAACTAAAACAATGTAACTTGATACTAGCTCAAAATTAGATATACAAATGTGTATTTTTCTAATTGTTTGTACGTTTTCACATAATAATCGTTAAAATTCTCCGTGAAATCCATATCTTTTTAATAATTTAGTCTTAGATCTTGATTAGTCTTTGTGCCTGAAGGTCGTCTAGAACAGTCCATGTCTCGGTACCTACCCCAGACAAAGTGTGTGAAATAATATGATGGTCGCTAGAGAAGTTACGGCGGGAAAGCCTAACGAACGAACTTACTTTGGCATATGGTATAGTAACTAACTAATATGCAGAATATTATAGCAGAAGTATACATATTATGTAACCAATAGATATTTAAATAAAATATATTTATGTAGATGATGAAGAGTATATTACAGAAAAATACCAGACGATATATATCTACTTACCTAATAAAATATTTTACGTACCTACTACAATAATAATAATGATTTTGAAATTTGAATTAAACGAGTTATAAATGATTGTACGTTATATGTAATAAACTATTTCGAGCAAATTACGTTTTTTAAGACTGACAGACTGACTGAAAGACACGTGCAAAAATCTTAAAACCAATATTTTTAAGCAAAGCCCGAATACTACTAATTACGTAAAGGAATATATAGGTACCAATGCAGTCATGGTGACTGTCGCAATAAATCCTAGAATAAAACTTATGAACAGCGATTGTCGTGTAAAAAATAAACAAAACAACAAATATCTACCTTTATAATATTACAACTGATAAATCTATTCTAGATTTTTATAATCTCTATTTAAATATGGCGCGCTTATTTATAAAAAAAATAACTCACCTGGTCGATTTAAAACATCGCCAATTTTCTGCCAGACGACCTCCCTTGTGTCGAAATCCAAATATTTTGAATGTTTTTTGTTATAAATAATAGGATTTTCTCGAACCAATTTTAATAATTTCAAGTCAAGGGTCTTGTTAAAGGGCAACGGCATCGCACCGGCACGCGGCACGCGTCTGAGACTGGAACGACTGCGATTTGATGTGTTGCTATATTGTAGAAATATAATACCCATTATAGTCAAATATTCAATATAAATTCTTGTTTCGGAAATAAAAATAAATGATGATGATGATGATATAAAGATATAAGATAAGACAGAAGAAAAATATATATGAATAAATCTATTTACTTATAATTTATTTTAAATATTTAGTATATAAAATAGTGAATTAAAATATAAACTTTGAAGTGATTTCTTGTCGGATAAGATTAAAGTTTAATTATGTTAAAGAATTGTTGACTAACTAAATATATCAATAAATTTACATTTTGAGATGTTAGGTGCATATAATATTTACATACGTAAGCTTAAATAAGAGTTACCCTTTATCCGATTAGCGCAAACATTACTGGTAACACCAATCCGATACGAGTAGTGCACGAGACGGCAACGTCGCACTCACGTCGACGCTCCGACAGCGATATCACGATAAACTATTATATTATAAAATTATTTTTGTTGTATTTATCTTAATTCAAATGTTATGCACATATACTACTGATAATAATATCAGTATTAACATAATCACATTTCTTATCATAATTTTCTACTTTACTTTTTATACGATAAAGTAAAATAGTGTTTAAAAATTTTTGTAATATTAAAAATTTGTAAATATTTAAGTACGTACTTATATTAAGGTAAATATAAAATATCATTTTATTAAGCTAACCTAAAGATTATGTTTACCCATGTGTGTAAATATTTAAAGTAAAAAAAGAGAAACACAGTATCCCGGAACGTAGACGTATACCAGTCGTTGCGTGCAAAACACTTCACCAGTTATAAAACAAATAATAGAATAGCTGCCTTCTCACCATGCGATATGATTATCTACTCTTAGTAATATCAAAGAAGTTCACATACGACTAAGTTATAAAGTAAAAAGGTAATTCACGGCCCAGTCCCTACACTATATTCACCGTAAAGTGCGATAATATTGAAAATGTCTTGAAAATACAATTTTGTGCTATGGAATTAAATTGAAATAGTCGGTATCCTTTATAAATGTGTCTATGAATGAAGAAAATAATTTAAAACAATTAACTTACATTTATTATTTTTCTACGACTATAAATGATTAAATAAATATAATATAAACTACATCCTCTACAATCATATGATGAAGTTCTGTATAACTTTTTTATACATTCTACTAATAACACATTCATAATAATAAATCTTTTTATAATATTTAAGCAAAATAATAAAAATTTAAAAATAACATGACTATAACATATAGCATTTCAATCTCACTATTTTAAAAAAATCTATTTAAAGTATTATAGCCTCAGCAGACTTAGGACAAGCGAGATATCGACCGAGGCGGTCGTGTCGCCGTCAATGTCGATGACGTATGGCCCCTACTACAAAAGTCGAATCGTTCTCGCTCAATATATTTATATCGGAAGTGGAATATTTAAAATCGTATAAACAATAAAACTATCAAGAACTTTATTCCTAAGATAAATAAATAACAGTACTTAATCATATTTACCTATTAGTAAGACTATAAAAACAATACTTTAACATGACATCAATTTTTTAAAGATAACTTTAAAATAATTATATTTATAAATGTTTAATACTCAGTTACATAATTAATGCATATAAATAGCTTCCGATGCGGAAATCTTTATATCGTGAGGTGAGACGTCGTCGTCGTGTTGTTGTTGTTTTTGAACAATTTGTTGTAGATCATGTTCTTGAACTACCGAAAAAATTTTGCTTTTAGCAAGATTTAAATGATAAGGAGAAAATGTTTTCAAAGTAGCACCGATGCTCAACAAAAATGCATCAACGGGGTCCGCGGAGTCAAATTCTGTCGGTATCGCTCCTTCGTTGAACGCCGCAGTAGACATTGGATCTACTTCCTCAAAAGTCATCTTCTTCTTCTTTTTCTTTGTATTTAATTTGCAAGACTTTTTTATTTTGGCCTTTTGAGCTATTCCCTCATAATTCTGACTGTCAATAGGAGGTCCGTTACCGCAATCCTCATTTCCTGGATCGTTACTTCTCTCATCAGAGTCGAATTCCTCATTTTGTATGGATACATCTTTGAAGTATGGTCTCAAAAATGATACTTCATTTTCATATTTGTATATTTTCGGCCTCATTCCCGTAGGTTCTAAATTTTTACGAAGAATTCGTCTATAGACATCTCTAATATTAATCCATCTCACTTTACAGTCCGCAGCTGCAACATTAGTTCCATTATAATAATAATAGTGATAAGTAATTACTACCACTAATACCAGTATAAGAAATAAATTATAACATGAAATAACTAAATTTATAATAAATGTAAATAGTATTGATATAATAAATTAGAAGAGTTATAACATTTCTCACTTTCGTCTCGACCGTACAAAGTGATAAAAGAGTGATTTATCGTGTTAAGATATTTAAAACGTCGTAAATTATAAAAGCAAACGTGAGTAACCTACCGGACCTCTTGAGCTCGTCTCCTATCTTCTGCCACGCCACCTCCCGCGCGTTGAAGTCCATGTACTTGACATTATTATGATCGTAGAGAACCGGATTTTCCCTCACAAGTCTAATAAGTTTAATATCTAACTTCTCGTGAAACAACATGGCGTCTCGCGTCGGACGCGTCGTTTAGCGATCGTTCGTCGTCTGCGATCGATTTGTGGTGTGACGATTTAGTGTTGCCAGCTTTCAAATTTATTTTAGAATTTGACTTAAGACATTTTTATAATAATACACTTGGTTGATAATGACTGTCCTCTATTGGTATTTGTTTCCTCCTAAGACTTTTGGATACTTAGCTGTTTCTATATTACACGGTGTCGGGAAATTAGACAAAATAAAACAAATGTGCAATTATTGTATTTATCATAAATATATTTAAGTGATCGCTGTTGCTACACTCAGCTCATTGACCTCTGGCTGCAAACACTTAATAAGTTTACATTCGATTCAGTCTGCACGATATTATTTATATTTAGGTTCTGACTTTTCGTAGAAAAATACAAGTATCAATATCATTTTCGTGAGTTATATCACGGGTAAAGCTACATATGACGGTTTTATTAATGTTGAGGCTACTTCAGGTATTAAACATCAATGAACATTAATAATAAAAGTGAAAAAACAAATTTCTGAAAAAAGGAATCCCGACTTTGAAAATCAATATGAACAGTTCTAAATAATAAATATTTTTAATAAATAGATACTGTTTTAAAGTCGGCGCCTATCAATATACGTTATGCGGGCTCCGAACATAAGCGTGTGAAGCTGACGAAGAGATAATTTGACCTCGATTTGTTGACGTACCTACATTTTTTTGTGTTATTAAAAATAACAAAGGAGCCATTTCAATTAATTCAATTAATGTTCATTAACGCCAACTTCTAAAGTATTTTTATTATATTTTACATAAAATATAGTTGACCCGAAGTATTGGTTATTTAAATTATACACCTTTACTAGTATTGTTACTAACAGCTAACTAATCGTAAATTGTTTTCTTGAGCTAATAGTAAAGTTAAAAATTAAAATAAAATAATATTGTCCTAATGATAACTAAACAATGTACAAGCAGACAGTTAGAAACAAATATTGAAACAAAATACATTTAAATAAAAGCTTTATTAATATAATTACAATTACAATAAACATTATTGCAAAATAAAAAGAAATGAAAGGCAAGCTTCTACTATCATGTTACATGTTATTATTTATTATTATTGATATATATAATATAACTCATTCGCTCATATAAAAATATATCACTATGTATAAAATATGTGCTAGGCAAATATATGTAAATCTACGAAAACATTAAACTAATAAACTAGGCCTTGTTGACGGCTCCGTTTGCAGATAAATTAATAACACATTCATCACAACGCCACCTATCGGTAAACATTTTGTGTTTTTTTTTTTTGGCGCCAAACGAATAATGTAGATAAGTGGTGTTTACTTTTTCGGTGTGAAATATAATTGTGTCAGAAATAAAAAGAAACCCCTGACTACAACACAAACAGTAGCTATTGCAAGTTACACGTTAAATGACAGACAGCATAAATAAATCAGCATCAAACAACTCGACTTGATTTTTGTAACATACAACTCTACAGGTCGAGTCCTCACTGCCTCAGCTTTTAGTTTATACAACGTTATATTACTGTATTAAAATACAATTTATCTTACCTTGAATCTTATAAAATACCGACTTTAATTATATAAAATAATTAAAGGATTTTAATTTTCGTACTAAAATGTGTTCAAAGAAAAGCAATTAGTTGACTTACACTACATATTGCTTATTAGATTTTATTCTATATTTTTAAATATTTTTTATTCTAAATACATTAAAAATTAATAATTACATTTATAAACAAGAAACAAAAATGATTATGAATATTATTTATCACACTTTTAGTATTATTTTCTTTTTGTTTTTTTTTTTAATGAAATGTAAAAATTTTATAAAAGTAAATAATGTCAAAAAGAAAAAGTATAACATCATATAACATTTGTGTCAATCTAACACACATAGAGCGGAGACAGATGGCACTTACGAAAATAATGCAAAGATTTCGTTGCAAATAAATGTCGAATAAATTAAATAAAAAAAAATAGTAGACATTTGATGACGTCACCGCACCCAGTGCAGTGCGAGTTTTTCCGTCTGTTGTGTGTCCCTGTTTGTGCTGTGTTTCTGTGTGTGTGTGTCTCTGAGTGTGTCTTTCTCTGTGTGTATGTTTGTCTTTGTGTGTTTGTGTGTATATATGTGTTTGTGTGTATGTGTATTTTGGTGTGTGTATGTGTGTATGTTTGTGTGTATGTATGTGAGTGTCTGTATCTACACGTGGTACCATGGCGAACGCCTCACCCAGCGCAGTCTGTAGGCGCCCTGCTCCGTGCGTATCTTGATGGAGGCGCCCTCTGCCGCCTTCACTGTCTCCTTCACCTGCACACACACACACACTCACACGCTCACAAAACTGCTGCCCGTTAGAACTGATGGTGAAACTAACTCTATTAGTGGGCAAACTTACACTCTGCATCAAGTTTTGCGCATTTCCAACCAACATCTCGGTGGCCTCTTGATCCTCTTCGCTTCCTGTTAACGATAAGAACGTATAAGTATACCAATATTTTATTATATTTTTAGAACATTATTAGAAGAAGATTCCAATATAATAGTATTTTCTTTTGTGCAGTTAAGGTGAAAACAATGAAAAGATTTAGTCAGGTTGTTGATTCGTTTAAACAACAATAAAATAAATACTTCAAGATAAGAAAAATATAAGTAAGTATATTATAAGGAGAGCGGTTATCTTATAGATGTACATACATACTGTAACATATAAGCAATGCTGTACCTCTGTAGTCCGTCATGCCGACTGTGAATCGTTACAGCGGTCGTTAGCATATAAAAATATAATTATATAATATTAAATAGCGTTTTATGTAAGCAAAGAAATACCCTTATTATAATAGCACAGGATCTATCAATGACTTAATTGTTATTGTCGCACTCGACACACGCGGGGTTCAATGAATGAACCAGTTGTGTTTCCTGTCTCCTCGTCTCTCATTGATATTCAATATTTAAAAACGATGGATGTTCCAGATGTTTAAATCAATATCTTTCTTTGTGGGATGTATGTTTTAGCGGTAGAAGGAAGTGTATCCAAATATTCCGCAGTGCATATTAAAATAATGAGGAAGCACTAATGATATTCAAATATATAGCTATTTGAAAAGATTCGAAGCTACACTTGACCTCAAGCTGGAGGAACTGCACAGAACAATCGTATAATCATAAATACATATATATTTTTTGAACTAAAATTTCTCTAGAATGCTTGTGATAGTCGATGAAAATCAAGCTACGAATAATAAAAAAACCAAAATCATTGCCTCATGTACTTTTAAGAAAATCAACAACATCTTTCCGGAATACTGAAAATCACAAACGACCTATAACATTATATTTAATCTTACCACCGTGATGTAAGGACATGAACCTATCTTGGTCGACCCTATTTAGTGACGAGTAATCGATATAAGTTTTTATAGTTTCAATTTTACACACATAGATGTACAAACATATACATCTACATTCTTATTCCATCTAGTGGAAAAGTTGTCGCAGTGTTTTGGAGTATAGTTATTTTTATTTTGTTTATTGTTTTGGTAAGCACCTTATGACGACAAAGTAACAACATGGGAACTAAATAATATGTATTATAATATATGTTGATAGCGGAGCGGTAAGGCCATCAACTCTTATACTGGGTGGTACGAGGGCCCATAGTGTCAGTGTACTGTACATAGCAACACTCACTCACCACGCAAACAAACCAGTGACCAGTTCCTTCTCCTAACTAACCGTCGAAATATACACACTTACAAAGACGACTCTGTCTACTTGCCGCCATTACGAACACGTGACGTCTTTCATAGTTTATTACGTCCATTTTGAGTTTTGTCTTTAAGAGATTGCAACAACATAATGTGCGATATCTGTTAAAAATGTATTTGTTTGTTTCGTACTTTTCATATTAATATGTCTGTGAGGACTGTGAATACAAAGACTTTGGTATTCAAATGGACAGGTTCTTAAGGCAGAGGAGGTTTTGGAGCCGATCCGAGCAGAGGGTCCTACCTTGAGCCCCCAGCATGGTGGCCTTCACGGTGGAGAGTATCTTGAGCTGAGTGCCGATAGTGGGGATGCGCTCGCACACTTGCAGGAGGTTCTGTGGGAAATTATAATACTATATTTAAACTCAAACAAATTTAAAAATAAAACAAGTACTAACAATTTTAACGAAGCTATTGAAAATTTGTTTGGGGTGAATGTAGTTAGGTAATGAATAATAATTTGAACTAGAACTTGTCACTTTTCTTATACGCTACTCACTGTTCTGATTCTCTTGTCGGTGCACTCCAGAGCTAACTTCTTGGCCAGGCGCGTGACTTCCTCTGAAGCCTCAGCTATCGCCTTGGCGGTTGCGATGAGCTCACGTTTGCTGCCTGGAGCGGTCGATAGTATTACTCTGAGTACTACACGTCAACACGCAACACTCGTAGTATAGTAGGTGATATTTTTTTGGGATGATTGGTATTATTTTTATTATTATTTCGGTAAAAACTTGTTATATTTAAAACTGCTATCAAGGCCTGTATAAATATTTTTTATCATGATCAGTAAATCTTTTGTTAAGATTTCTTTCAAAAAGAACGCCAGTGATGATGAGAACATACGAATTTTAACACTGTCACAGGCAGGTGCCGCGTTGGTTCAGTAGCCATAGTGCGTCGGGTCGAAGATTCACACTGTTAGATTATTGTCCTCTACACGCTATTATTGTAATAACACACAAACATATACTTACCGCTGAGGTTCAAAGCCACTTCTATCCAAAAAGCAGGACAGACATATAATTAGCATAGCATATATTACAGTTAGCGACAAGCAGTATACAGCGCTTATCACGTCAACACATAATAACACAGCATCTTATTTTGAACAGTTTTTTATCCTTCTCGCAGCCTAGTCTTCTAATCTGAATAGCATCTTGTAATCAGTTACAAGAAATCTATTCATAGTTCAATATTAATTTGTATTTTTTCTTGTTTACTGTATTTGGTTTTAAAGTAGTAGAGTAATTATTAAAACCAACTTTCCCTGTATTGAGAGCATGACTCATTATACTATTTCCAATTGTTTATTTAACTGTTGACAGCTGGAGAGCTAGTCAAGTAGTGGCATCTTAGTCTATTACTGATGCGATTTCTTATATACATACATTGTTACATAAACGGTATATAATATAAAAACACTGTGACCTCCCAAATATTATATTTCTTTGTCTATATTGACGATGAATAATTGTGGAACTTCATAGGCGTGGAAGTCAATAATAAATAAATAATTGGAAATATTACCAAAGTCATGATGCGTAATTCTCGCGTGTTTTAGATTAAAAAAAGTAAACATAAAGACATAGAAGTGAAGTTATATTCCTATATACAAGCAAATTAGTAACTTTTGTTTTTGCATATCACATAAAGCGAAAAATATTATGTGGAAATTTATTATTTTGATTATTTCAAATATCATTCCAGTATCGGTGTATATAATATATAAGCGCAAAATGTGCAGTCACCGAAGTAGTTCCTCTCTGCAGCGAGAGGAGAACCTACCCTTGGAGTCCGACCGCACCAGGTCGGACAGGCGCGCCATCAGGATGGCCATGCGCTTGGCCGCCGCGATGATTTCGTTGTCCTTCGACGACCACTCGCGGACCGCCTTGTGCAGGTTGTGGGCCGCCACCTGCGGGAGACCACGGGACAAACACGTTATACCACGGTTACAAACGATGAAAAGTAATCTGCGAGGTCTGACTATTCCTGATTTAGCTACTTCACATGGGGTAACTGTCATTTTTTCTAAGTGGATCATGTGTCGAAGCCAACTTTCTCACTGAACAAAAAGGACGTTCGTCGTTTCACTGTTCGTCGAGAGCATTCTTTTAAGGGTCACGACTAGTATCGGTCACTTCGAACGATAGTCAGTTTCGCGATTATCTGAACGACGAAACCAGGTCGAATTTTCGGAGCGATCAATCCACACTGAGTTGCCCAATGGTTTACACTCGATCGGAGGATGGCTGTTTAAATAGAAAGAACAGCTAAGTCGCACTTAGAGAGCGATGAAAATAATTTCTGGACCGGATCACTCCGGTACCGGCTCCTAACATTCGATCTCGTGGAGCGAAAAGACTAGAGTATCGAGGAGTTTTGCTAAGAGGTGTCCGATTTCTGACGAGGTGACAATTTCGATAAATACAACAATATTTACAAATTATCATTCAGCTCGAATATTGACATCTTGGTGGTATTATTCCAGCACCTGGAAGTACTAACTTTTATGCTGCATCTAAATGATGACGACGGTTTACAAATACTTAAAATTTTTAAGTCAGTTTCATTTGTGACATAAATTTAAAAATTATTTGGGTTTTAAAAATTCAAATAATTCAAAATTCAAAACATCTTTAGTCAAATAGATTACGAGAACTTTTGAGTCGTCAATTTTCAAAGTAGAAAAATTTGTGTAATAAGTTCACGAGTAAGTTACCACCGGTATGGAATGCTGTTCTACTGTGAAGAATTGTCCAGAAACGTAACACGTATCGTATCGATGACGACTTCACGCATTTTACTAAATCAGAAGTATAAATAAGGTATAGAAATGGGTCTAAAAAGGATCCTTGCACCGCTCCTTTTGTTACAAATAGGGGCTGTTCTTTTAATAACTCCTCGTTTGTCTGTGAATTCAACGATGTGTAGGTAGTTTACTAAATAATTTTTAAATTACAAACAATGACGCAAAGTTATCATTTGACGCAGTAAGTAGTTCACGAACAACATATAGTTCTATAAATACCGTCGGCATTTCTTTTTATTGAATTTATTATCTTAGGAATCCGTTCAGATTTAAATTTTTGTAAAAATTTGAACGGGAACGAGCGACTACCAAACACGGCGAGCTCATATGTAGCGTATTCCTCGGAATCGCTCCGACGCTCGCTCCCTCGCCTTCCTTTTATATCGAATAAATAAAACAATAATCGAGTAAGGGAAACCGACCAGTATGGGCTGGCTGGGGTGCGGCTGGCGCCTGAAGATGTCCTCCCCCTCGTCGTCGGTGTCGGGCGGCGGCGGGCGCGGCGGCGCGAGGGCGGGCGGGGGCGGGCGGGGCGGCGCCGGGGCGGGCGCCGGCGGGGCGGCGGCGGGGGCGGGCGGCGCGGGGGCGGCGGGCGGCGACGGGGGCGCCGGCGCGTAGTGGCGCGACAGGGCGTCCTCCACGCCGCGCAGCGCCCGCACGATCTGCAAGGCGCAAGGCGGGGCGGGGGTGAGGGCGCGGTCGCGCGGGGGCGTGTCCGTCGGGCGCACGCACCTCCCCGTTGTCGTGGCGCCAGGCGGGCGCGGCGGCGGCGCGGCCCAGCGCCACGTCCTTGGCGGCGCGCACGGCCGGCGGCAGCGCGGCGCGCAGGCGCAGCGCGGCGTCGCCCAGCGCGGACCCGAACTCCCCGTCCTCGGTGTTGTCGCGCTCGCGCCCCGCCACCAGCAGCACGCGGTTCGCCAGCCTGGGGGGAGGAGGGGTCACGACGGCTCGACGCGAGCGAAACTCCCCGCCGACGTGCGGGTCGGAGATCGTACCTGGCGATGGCCGAGGTGTTGTCGACCATCTTCTGGGAGTCCTCGGTGCGGATGGCGTCCTCGCACAGGTACGTGTGCTTCTGGATCAGTTCGCCTGCGAGAAATCGATAGTTGAGTGGAGAAAATTTTGGTCGCCACCGAATTTTTATCTACGATTCGACCCCCCCGATAATCTTAAATTGAAATATGTTTAGGAGGGATGCTTCGGCTGTCGATTACGTATCTTATTTTTTTCCCACAAACCATATAGGGGAACGTCCGACCGTCACTTCCGCGTGAATCCTCCCCGTTGTCCTTTGATAATAAACGGTACATCTTCGGCGAGGACCGACCTTTTGTCACAAAACAAAAATTATCACCCGTGCTACCTCTAAACGATAGCGGACCGAGAGTCGATCTCGACCCAGAGGCGTCCATGTACTCTAGCGAATGATACCGTTTACGCCATCCTTCTGGTCTATTTGATTTATTAACATCGTTTGAATATTCTCGGACCCCAGATCGAGATCGATCGGGACCACCGATCGGTGTTTGATAAATATATCTTTCGTAAAACGAATAATTACTACTAATTAAGAGATAACTTTCAAAATAAAAGTCATATAAAGTCGTCACTTTGGTCGTGCTTATCGCAAGATTGTCCAACGATTGAAATCGACTAGACTCCGCCTGTAGCTTCTTTCGCGTGGCCTTCGATAACTGAGTTTTTTTTATGTATATAAAAAATGAGATAATATATTATTTTTATTACTACTACTGATCACAAGCCCATAGATTCGACCTCATTAAGTCAAGAGTCGTCGAAATCCAATTCAATGCTATATATTGGAACGAACATAGGACACGGACAAACAAAAGGGTACCTTCCCCATTCCACTATTGATACCTCGATAATAAACTTTAAAGTAATCGATGCGTAATATAAATATTACAAACCCGCAGTTCTAACGAAGTCGAGCGGATCCACGGCCTGGTCGCAGAGGTCTCTGCAGCGGAGTATGGCGTCGGAGTACTGAGACCTGAGGTTGTTAAAGTGCTCCTCCGCTACCTGAATTACACATAAACATTTTTTAAATATAGATTTTTTTATTAAATTTAAGATATCGTCACTCTACCCCGCGACCGAGTTACAAATTCTCAATATTTAAATACGCTCACTTTGCTCTCCGGATAGTACAGTCGTATTTTCCCAGCGCGGATGAGTTGCGGCGACAGCTTCTCCACCTGCAACGAACATCGGGGCGCGTGTGATCAGCCACGCACGTGAGGCGGCAGGAGGGGGCGGGGCCACCGCGCAGTGGTACCTCGTGCTTGAGCTGCAGCAGCAGGTCGGCGTGTCTCTTGTCGTGTCGGCGGGTGGCGGCCAGCAGCGCGGCGGCGGCGGCGGCGCGCGCGCTGAACGACGACAGCGCGGACGAGCTGGCGGCCAGAGACGACTCGCGACCCGCCGCGCCTGCCGACACACGGGGCGTCACGCGCCGGGACACTGCGGTCGCACTAGGATACCTCTAGGCTATGAGACGTCATCTAACTATTCTACGGATCGTGACCGAATACGTTTTATATCCGACGATGAAAAACGTATCGGTCGATGTATTTTATGACCGTGTGCAATGATATATGTCGTCCGCTACGTGTTCCCGTCCCGTCGTACCCTCCGGCGCGTTCACTGCATCGGTGAAGTTCCTCAGCGGCGCGGCCACGTCGATGAAGTCCTCCACGATGCGGTGGACGACCGCGCGCTCCATGGCACGCTCGAGCTCGTGCAGCTTGTCCGTTAGTCGCCTGAAGGATTTCATTAAAAATAACATTATATTTCTGTAATCTGCCTAAATTAGTCGTAAGTGTCCACCGGATACCTTTCGCTTTGCTTATTCGGTGGAAATTGTAATTAATTTAGAGATATTAAAACTCGGTCGGAGAGCAATATAATGCCGGATACGATAAATGTCACACTTCGGAACCTTACAAGTTAACTCCACAACGGAGCGACCGACGTATCTTATAGCGATACCAAAGTCGTATAATATGTTTCATTATAGCAAAATGATTATATTATTATTTTGTTACTCGACAAAAGACCCGAGCCACTCTTAAAATCGATGAGTCGAACCGTGTGACGGCCCTGGCCTCCTCGGTGTCCCCCTCCCCACTCATGCAGAGGTCCGCCAGCTGGTCGGAGTACCGCTGCACCTCCGAGCACAGCTGCATTATCTCGGCCTTCTCCCGGCCCTGGAGGTTATCCGCTAGCTATGGATATGCGATTTGATATTTAGACTCGTGTTTAATAATGTAATGTAAATATTACATATCAATTAAAATACCCTTTGCCCCTGTGACACGATGCTGTTGATCGCCTTCTGACCCTCGACTCTCGTGGCGGGCTCGCAGGCGGGATGTACCAGCCACTTGTGAGCGGTTTCCAACCTGATAATGTTTAAAATGAAGAGATGATGGTAACTGTCTTATTAATCAAAAATTACAAGGGAATACAGCTAACATTGTAATGTTATAGAATATAGAGTAGTGTGTTTTATTGTGATACGAAAATTATTAATTAATACAAAAACAAAATATGAAATGTTTAATGTAAAAGTTTATTGAACGCTCACCTGGCCGCTATGGTCTTCCCTCCTTGCTGTTTCTCTGCGGCGCGGACTCCCTCATTCACGATACTCTCCATTTCTTTCAGTTGTAATTTCAAATCCGATGCCAAGTTTATCGCCTAAAAGTTGCAAAACATTTTTAAAAATATTGTACATGATTAATTTAAAGGTGAAATATATTGTATGAGAAGAACAGTCAGATTCACACCTTAGGTTCCGTCCCGCGACCGTATTGTCGCTCATCACAGAGTAAGTCTGCATTAATTCCGCCGGATCTGAGAAAAGTTTCAAGATTTTAGTCTCCGTGTACGTCTGGACGTACGTGTTTGTGTTCTGTGTGAGTGTGTGCTTATGTGTGTACCTGGCGGCTCGTCGCAGCGGCTGCGCCAGGTCGGTGGCGAGGTGCTCAGCGGCGCGCGCGGCCGACGTGTGCTTGTAGTGGTGTGTGTGAGTGTGTGTGCTTATGTGTGTACCTGGCGGCTCGTCGCAGCGGCTGCGCCAGGTCGGTGGCGAGGTGCTCAGCGGCGCGCGCGGCCGACGTGTGCTTGTAGTGGTGTGTGTGTGTGTGTGCTTATGTGTGTACCTGGCGGCTCGTCGCAGCGGCTGCGCCAGGTCGGTGGCGAGGTGCTCAGCGGCGCGCGCGGCCGACGTGTGCTTGTAGTGGTGTGTGTGAGTGTGTGTGCTTATGTGTGTACCTGGCGGCTCGTCGCAGCGGCTGCGCCAGGTCGGTGGCGAGGTGCTCAGCGGCGCGCGCGGCCGACGTGTGCTTGTAGTGGTGTGTGTGAGTGTGTGTGCTTATGTGTGTACCTGGCGGCTCGTCGCAGCGGCTGCGCCAGGTCGGTGGCGAGGTGCTCAGCGGCGCGCGCGGCCGACGTGTGCTTGTAGTGGTGTGTGTGAGTGTGTGTGCTTATGTGTGTACCTGGCGGCTCGTCGCAGCGGCTGCGCCAGGTCGGTGGCGAGGTGCTCAGCGGCGCGCGCGGCCGACGTGTGCTTGTAGTGGTGTGTGTGAGTGTGTGTGCTTATGTGTGTACCTGGCGGCTCGTCGCAGCGGCTGCGCCAGGTCGGTGGCGAGGTGCTCAGCGGCGCGCGCGGCCGACGTGTGCTTGTAGTGGTGTGTGTGAGTGTGTGTGCTTATGTGTGTACCTGGCGGCTCGTCGCAGCGGCTGCGCCAGGTCGGTGGCGAGGTGCTCAGCGGCGCGCGCGGCCGACGTGTGCTTGTAGTGGTGTTTGTGAGTGTGTGTGCTTATGTGTGTACCTGGCGGCTCGTCGCAGCGGCTGCGCCAGGTCGGTGGCGAGGTGCTCAGCGGCGCGCGCGGCCGACGTGTGCTTGTAGTGGTGTGTGTGAGTGTGTGTGCTTATGTGTGTACCTGGCGGCTCGTCGCAGCGGCTGCGCCAGGTCGGTGGCGAGGTGCTCAGCGGCGCGCGCGGCCGACGTGTGCTTGTAGTGGTGTGTGTGAGTGTGTGTGCTTATGTGTGTACCTGGCGGCTCGTCGCAGCGGCTGCGCCAGGTCGGTGGCGAGGTGCTCAGCGGCGCGCGCGGCCGACGTGTGCTTGTAGTGGTGTGTGTGAGTGTGTGTGCTTATGTGTGTACCTGGCGGCTCGTCGCAGCGGCTGTGCCAGGTCGGTGGCGAGGTGCTCAGCGGCGCGCGCGGCCGACGTGTGCTTGTAGTGGTGTGTGTGAGTGTGTGTGCTTATGTGTGTACCTGGCGGCTCGTCGCAGCGGCTGCGCCAGGTCGGTGGCGAGGTGCTCAGCGGCGCGCGCGGCCGACGTGTGCGCGGCGCGGAGGGCTCGCTCGCCCGCACTCGTGCGCTGTGCCTGAGGGTCCTGCATACCGACATACAATACACACTGTATACAGATCAAATACATAGAAAAAGTCGTGTAGGTGCTTAAAAGAGGAATTATCTAATCGAAGAAATCTGTGAACGTTCAGTTCTTCATCCTTTTTTCCAATATTCATGATCTGTGTATTTTGACAGTCTGTCTCTCTGTAGCTGTATTTTTATACATGCATTGAACTATAATGTTCTTCAACTTAACTCTTTAAACATGTTTTTTATTAACATGTTAATTTTATTATTAAATAGATTAGTAATTGTTCTTAGCTTTTGCTTTGTTTAAAAGTTGGAACAAACAAAAATTATAGGTCGCATATTAAATTCCGTCAAATATATCATATTTCTGAAGCAAAAGATGTAAAGTGGGACCGAGAGGCGCGCTTCAAGAGCCACTACTAAAGTACTACTACTGATAGTATCCCACTCACATGTCCTCTCGTTTACCTTATTTCTTCTCGTTCCCAATACAATCAATCTCCCCTCAATTGCCCTTCTCTTTTCGGTATAAAAACAGCAGCTGCTTATCCTACTTAACACTTATATTCAGATTAGGAAGACAAGGTCGATGGACCACAGCGACAGTAGAAAGATGGTTACCATTAGCCAGATAAATCATTTGACCTCTCCTGCAGTGGTTACGATATAATGTTCCACTAAGGCGAGTACTAAGATAAGAGTACGTGCGCCTACGTTTTAAGCAAACCGCTGCATCTTTAATATATCCTTTGTACCTTTGTACGTGATGACTTTCGACTCTGATGACTCTGATGACGTTAAATCCTATAGCAATAAGATGAAGTAGATAAGTCTGGCGTGGTGCACGTCGCGTTTTGTCTGATTCTTGTAAATAGGCAGTCCAATGGGCGTACAAGCCGTTGTTGCTTTCACATTGAAAATTCAGTAGGTCAATGCGCCATTCGGCAGCATCTGGCGTTAAAAAAGCAGTCTTATTTAAGAAGGTACTTCTTTGCACGCATAGCTGAGGAGGGAGCCAAGCGTGCCCTAAAAAAATGCTTGTCCCGACCTTTAAAATAGTGGAACATGAAAATCCTAATTGATCGATATAACAACGCCTGCCCTGATCGTTTAAATAGTAGTTTGAAGACTGTATCGCTATGATGTGGATAAGGCTGCACTCAGCGAAAAACATCATATGTGGTTACATTTACTTTTGAAAGGGAACCCCTACGTCTGATCTCGTTGAGGTGTAGGAGTTGCTGTCAAAAATTATGTTACAAAGCATCTTCGATGAATTACCTTTGGACTGCACACCACACTGCGCTTTCATCTGGATTAAGAAATCTTTATATGATCGGTGTCTAATATATAAGCTGTATTTACATGGTTACAACATTAAAACCGGAATACATTAAAGATTAAATTAACACTTGTCATAACACACATTTACTTTGTTTTGTATTACATGTTACGTATAAGTCTATATGTTTATTAGTTTAATCAGATGATGGCGTTAGTAAATTCTTAAATCACGGTAGCGAGTTCACTAAAAAATATTACATGTATTAAAATATTATCATTAATAAATGCTCCATACGTTCCGGAAGTTTGGTTGTATTCACTGGATTTCCTGGCTCAGTATACCTTTGGCCAAGGGTCCTTCGAGCCGGATCGTTTCTTGAAGGAAAATCCTAAAGCATTGTGATTTGTATAGCATTATATATATTGTGGTGAAATCGAAAAATCTATCGTGGTATGCTGTGTAGTGTGTAAAGTGTCACTGGAGGAAGAAGCGTGTGTTCGTCGTGGATCAATCTAGTGGCAGAGGTGTATGCTATTGGCGCACCACCTAGCGGAGTGAACAAGATACTACGAGTGATTTGAAATTGGTAAAGTGCAAGATAAACTGTGAGTACATTTTCATTACATATAGACAGTGCGCGGCAAGACTTAAAAATTAAAGTATGCATGATCTTGTGAAATTTTAAGTGTAGATTTGGACTTAGCATAATTTGTTAAAAAACGACAAGACGGGGAACCTACGCCCGTTTTTTCAACTAAGTGTATGTGTTTCCAAAGACTTAGAAAAATTGCACGTCGTTGTGGGACTTGTACTATTTAGGATTTACCAGACACTTAGTAAATTTTGCACTGAGTGTGATTTTGGATAATTCTACATTGGTGGAGATTTAGAACACATCTACATCATATTTAAATTTTCAAGTGGAAAAATATATAATTTAAATATTGGTATAAAGAATAAAACTATTATACAAGATGGAAGGTGATTTCAGAGTTATGTTAGATTTAAAAAGTCAGATTGAAAGAGGAAGAAACAATTTTAAAAAGTCACCTAGAGATAGAATTACAGAATCGTACGTTCATGCAAGATTGGAAGGCTTAGAAGATTTAGTCCAGAAATTCACAAATAAACATGAGTCTATTGTATCGGGATACGAGAAGGAAGTTTTGGACAGTAGCAGCTATATCAAAAATTACGTATTCAACATCGGTTATGAAACTTATTTATTGTATAAATCAGAGTTAAAGGTTACCCTTACGTCACTTACACCTCAAAAAAGCAATGATTCTGGGTCGTCTAAATTAAATAAGGAGTCGGTTGTCAGATTACCAAAGATTTCTATTCCGGTATTTAACGGTGATTATTTATCGTGGTCTTCCTTTAAAGATTTGTTTGTCTCTTTAGTCCACAATAACCCTTCACTTGATGATGTACAGCGTTTACACTATCTGAAAACCCAAGTAAAAGGCGAGGCAGAACAATTGCTTAAACATATTCCTGTAACGCAATCGAATTAAGTAAAATGTTGGAATATGTTACAAAATAGGTATGATAATAAACGTTACATGTCTAATAGTATACTAAAACGTCTTTTTGCACAACGTGCTATGAATTGTGAATCCTCTCAAACATTGAAACATCTTCTCGATACCACCTCCGATTGTATTCATGAATTATCAAATTTGGGCATTGATGTGTCATCATGGGACATTATTATTATATACATTATCAGCTCGAAGTTGGACGTTGAAACTCGAAAGCAATGGGAACTACACGTAAATAACTCAAATGTTGATTTACCTACGTTTGCTCAGTTTAAAGACTTACAGTTGCTGTAACGACTGAAAGGCCAAAAATCCACGATCTTCCGGAATCGTCTTTTGAGACGAATGAGACTACTGTCATTAATAATTTTGTGTCAGGAGAGAATCAGACTTTACTAGCCACTGCAATAGTTAAAGCTGAATCGAAATATGGATACCCTCAGATATTGAGAGCGTTGCTGGACCAAGGGTCTCAGGCCTCTTTTATATCTGAAGCAGCTGTGCAATTATTACGGCTGAACAAGGTAGCAGCGAAGTGCTCTATTTTAGATTTAGGTGGAGGTCAAAGTGGCTTAACCTCGAAGGCGATGGTTATGGTCAATATTCAGTCACTTTATGACCCTACCTTCAAACTGCAGATAAAGGCATACGTTTTAAAGAACGTTACTTCCGTGTTGCCAGAGAAGCAATTTGTCCGGCCTAGTTGGACGGAACTAGGTCGTATTAATTTGGCTGATCCGCAATATAATTCTCCCAATAAGATAGATATCTTGTTACGTTCTGAGGTGTATTTTCGTATCCTGAAAACGGGCTTAATTAGAAGTCCCAATGGGTTAACAATTGCACAGGATACTCACCTTGGATGGATATTGTCAGGTTCAGTTAGCGGCTATAATAATAAAGAAAAGTTTTGCCATAATATAATTTTGAACCTTCATATTAAGGTTAAAGAAAATGAGTTTCTAAAGAAGTTCTGGGAACTCGAATCCGAACCCAGTGCCCTCGATACAAAAATTTGGACCCCAGAGGAGCAGTTTTGTGAGAAGCTCTTTAAAGAAACCACTTATAGAGATGACACTGGTCGGTATGTTGTGAAATTACCGTTTAATGAAGCTATTGTACCCAACTATGGAGACACTCGAAAGGTTGCGGTCAAAAGATTGATCAGTTTAGAGAATAGGTTGACTAAAAATGAAGAACTAAAACACGATTATTCTCAAGTTTTGCAGAAATATATAGATCTTCAACACATGGAGAAAGTTCCTGTTTCGGAAATTGAAGTTGTTGGAAATGTGTGGGTTCCACATCATGCAGTAGTTCGTAATGATAAAAGTACTACTAAAACTAGGGTAGTATTCAACGCATCTAGTAGATGTACCCCACAAAGCGTTACATTGAATGAAACCGTATTAGTCGGTCCCACTCTACAATCTGAGTTAAGACACACAATTATGCGTTGGAGGCTTTATCCAGTATGCTTGACGGCTGACATTGTAAAAATGTTTCGACAAGTCAGAGTGGCTAGAGAGCACGTGGACTATCAACGGATTGTGTGGAGGGAGGATCCTAAGGACAAGGTTCAGGACTTTCGGCTTCTCACTGTTACTTTTGGCACGTCATGTGCTCCATATTTAGCAGTTCGGGCTCTTCAACAACTCGCTATAGATGAAGGTGAAAAGTTTCCGATAGCAGCGAGTAGAGTGAAATCAGACTTCTATATGGATGATCTTTTAACTGGTTGTCAATCAAATGCAGAGGCAATTCTAATTTATAATCAAATGAACAAACTGTTAGAGAAAGGGGGATTTAAATTACAAAAGTGGGCTAGCAACAGGATAGAGTTAATAGAAGAGTTGAAAGGAAATTCAGGAATGGACAAAGAATTTGGTAAGGAAGAAATAACTAAGGTTGTTGGTCTTGCTTGGAATCTTCGGAGTGATGAGTTCAGCTACAGTGTCAAACTATCATCTGATTTACCAATGCCTCTTACCAAACGCGCAATCATAAGTTAAATATGCCGATTATATGATCCACTTGGCTGGATATCGCCGTGCATGATAAAAGCAAAAATTTTCATTCAAAAACTTTGGATAACGGGGCTTGATTGGGATGATAATTTGCCCGATGAACTTTTGAGCGAGTGGAAGAATTATCGTGCAGAATTATCACAACTATTAAACTTTCATATTCCTCGGTGGATGCAGACGACCACGTATGATAAAAAGGTAGAGTTGCATGGCTTCAGTGACGCAAGTTCTGCTGCTTATTCTGCGGTGGTGTACATACGTTGCATCTCGGTAGACGGTGTAATAAATACACACCTAGTTACAGCCAAAACTAAAGTAGCTCCAATCAAACAAGTGTCCATTCCTCGACTAGAATTATGTGGAGCTGTCTTGGCTGCCAAGCTATTGCTGGAAGTGGCTGAGGTACTAAACGTTGATAAGGAAAATATACACGGTTGGACAGATTCAACCATCGTTTTGGCATGGTTACAAGACCATCCGAGCAGATGGAAAACGTTTGTGGCTAACCGTACTTCCCAAATTTTAAAACTTATAGATTCATCTCAATGGTCATATGTACAGTCCAAACAGAGCCCCGCTGACTGTGCGTCACGTGGGATTTTACCGTCTGAGCTGCTCGAAAATAGTTTATGGAAGAACGGTCCACCTTGGCTACAGGATCACATCTTACCTTATGGAAAGCCACAATCCATTTACACTAAAATTGAACTCGAGGCAAAGGGGATACAAGTACACACAACTTCTGTACAAGCTTGTTCGGATGTTGACCTTTTTTCAAAATTTTCGTCACTTAGCAAATTGGTGCGTGTTGTTGCCTTTTGTAGAAGGTTTTTGAAGTTCAAGGACCCTAAAATTAAACGGAATTCCGCTACTTACCTTACCGCTTCGGAGCTTCAGGATTCCATTTCATGTTGTGTACGTCAGAATCAAGCTTATTCATTTCGTGATGATATCGCCTCACTTCTGAAGGATAAAATAATTAGTACTAGAAGTAAATTGTCCACCCTTAATCCGTTTATTGACAAAAACGGCATGTTAAGAGTTGGAGGGCGGATTGAAAAATCTGGCTTACCTTATGGTAGGAAGCACCCGATTATCATCTGTGGAGAATCGCACATAGCCAGACTCATTGTAGCAGATGCTCATGAGAAAATAATGCATGGAGGACAACAGCTTACGTGCAATTACATGCGCACTAAGTACTGGATCACTAAATTGAAAAATTTAGTTAGATCCTACATTCACAACTGTGTGCGTTGCATCCGTAACGCAGGAAAAACAAGAACTCAGCTAATGGGACAATTGCCGACATGTCGTGTGACTCCAAATAAAGTGTTTTTATACTCTGGTGTCGATTATGCCGGACCAGTAAACATAAGGGTCTCTAAGGGACGAGGACATAAGTCGTATAAAGGGTATATCTGCCTTTTCATTTGTATGGCAACACGAGCTGTTCATATTGAAACTGTGTCAGATCTATCGTCAGAAGGCTTTTTATCGGTTTTCAAACGGTTTGTAGCTAGACGTGGTTACTGTGCTCACCTTTGGAGCGACAATATAACAAATTTTGTTGGTGCTGCAAAGGAACTGAAAGTGTTGTTTTCTAGAGAGAAATCCTCATTTCAGGCTGATGTTTCAGCCTCATTAGCTACTAGTGGTACTGAGTGGCACTTTATTCCTCCTCATGCTCCCAACTTTGGCGGACTGTGGGAAGCAGACATAAAAAGCGCAAAACACCATCTCAGACGAGTGATTCAACCCTCTTACGAAGAACTTGCAACAATTCTAGCACAGATAGAAGCATGTCTCAATTCTCGTCCTATTTCTCAGGTTAATTCTGATCCTGACGATCCAATGTCCTTGACACCCGGTCACTTTTTGGTGGGTGAACCTCTAATAAATGTTCCGGATCAAAATTATGAATTTACGACACTTAGTGGCTTACGACGTTGGCAGCTTACCCAAAGAATGGTACAACATTTCTGGAGACGATGGTCCCAGGAATATCTGACACATTTTTTTCAACGGTACAAATGGAAGACCAAAGTCCCCGACCTAAAACCAGGTGATATTGTCATCGTAAAAGAGGACAACTTACCTCCCGCTAAATGGCTCTACGGACGTGTAGTCGCAATTCATCCGGGAAAGGATAAAATTACTAGAGTCGTTACATTACGTTATAAAAACTCCGAAATTCAGCGTCCCGCTTCTAAGCTGTGTCCCTTGCCTGTAAATGATTTCTAGAAAAAAAATACATTGATGTTAGGTATTGTGAAGGACTATTGGTCCTTGGGGGGCAATATGTATAATATATTATCTGTATTTACATGGTTACAATATTAAAACCGGAATACATTAAAGATTAAATTAACACTTGTCATAACACACATTTACTTTGTTTTGTATTGCATGTTACTATAAGTCTATATGTTTATTAGTTTAATCAGAAGATGGCGTTAGTAAATTCTTAAATCACGGTAGCGAGTTCACTAAAAAATATTACATGTATTAAAATATTATCATTAATAAATGCTCCATACGTTCCGGAAGTTTGGTTTTATTCACTGGATTTCCTGGCTCAGTATACCTTTGGCCAATCGGTGAATATGCTCAAACATTAAAAATCTATTAAAATTATACACCTTAAAGAGCAGATTTTACTGCTAGGTGCGATTTCAAAGTCAGTCTCTTCGTGGTGTTCTGGGAAGACCTTGCTCAATGCGATATCGAACACTATGTTGTGACATACCGCCAAGCACAAGACAATGCGAATGCGTCCGCGATCCAACACTGAATTTGGTCAGTTATGTTACATACGGATAAGAGTCAGTCGAACCATAGTCATCCGCGTCATGCGTTGTAACCACAGGTGGACTGAACATGGACTCATTGTCACCATGAAGTACCATCACATAGATCCTTAGCGAAAAAGACTGGGTGTTTAAATAGGAGTAGACTTGAAGTTTTACCTCTTAACTTACCTCGTAGTTACAAATATGCAGAAACTTTTTCTGATAAACTGTTGCAAGTCAATAAGAAAAATGATATATTAAGTACGAAGGATCCTTACAACAATGACTGGTTCGATAAAAACAACGGTTCGCCCAAAGCTTTATACGATTAATATCGATTGCTCATGTCACATGATAGTACAGGTGGAAATTTTGCTGTTAAAAAAGAATTGTCAGAACAAATGTGCAACACGATAAAGAAGCTTGCTAATACAAAAAAGCTTAGGGTGTTTTAAGCAAGTTACATAAGCTGATTTGTAAGTTCGACCAAATGAACTGAGGATTCGCAAGAACCATGTGCATGTAAGTGTGTGGAACAGTCTATAAACGCAAGGTTGCCAATCCGACCGACTGCAACTCATAATGCAGTATTTCACTACTATGTTCTATGTCACAAAAGATCTTCCCGGACATTCAGCTTGGCTTCCGATTTTGAACAAAGTGCATGTACAGCTATTTTCTTAGTTTATCAACTGCAGGCGCAACATAGAGAACAAGATCGTCGGGTGTATTTGTTGTTTGTTGTTTTCTTGTCTTGGGTGAAACGTTCGAGTGTACATCGTTAAGCTTTTTGACAGTACTAATAAAATTAAAATGCACAGAAAGGTTTGTGACGCTTGTTTATCTTAACAGGAATGAAGGTGGCATATTTTAAGCTTCTTTATAAAAATATAAATAATTCTCTAAGAAATTTCTTACTTTGAAGCATTTTGTAACGAGTCCAAAATAAGCATTACACAAAACAAACAAAATTTGAAGCGCGACACGGTGTCTCAAAGATTACAGACCCGGGCACTGCTCGGCGTAGATAATTTTTTATTTGTTTAAAAAACAACAACTTAAAATGGCTAAGAGGAGTATATACAATTTAAAATAAATTGTAGTGTCTTTAGTTTTCATTTATCATTTATATTTACCATGATAATGCCATTAATGATTTAATCTTTGATGTGTAACCAGGCATCAAAACTTAAGTAAAAAGTTTCTATTAAGCTCTCGAAAATAAACGTAAGTTTGAGTAGACTCACATCAAGGAACTCGTTAGCAGCGGCCGCCTTGGCGTGTATGACGCTCTGGAGCGCCTTCAACACCGCGACGTTGTCTTTCTCGCCGCCGTCCTCCACGTACGACGTCAACTGGAGCACCCTGCAGGACGAGGGTCGGTTACTTCTCTGCAGATGTCCCACCGTGGAGATCTTTTTTTTGTATAAGTTTCTCTGGGTACTACATTACTTCTAACAGGCAAATTTTTGACCTTTTAAATTGTGGCCTGTTTCATTTGTCGAATCGTTTTTGCTGGCTTTGGCTTTGGCTAAAATAATATAAAAATGATGTACTTGCCCTACTCTTTCCTTACCTAATAATTTCATGAATTTCATCGGCCATCCTTTGTGCCAGATAATTCCTGTTCTCGGCGGCGTCCTCGATACCTTTTCCACCTGAAAACAAAATAACATAGTAACGCGACAATACGCCGTGAGCTATTAATAACTTTTGTTTCTCGCAGCAGTAGCAGTAGCAGTAGCAGTACCAGTGTACAGCAGTAGCTCTGTCTTTTATCAACAATTGAAAGATATAAGTATTCCTGTCCATTTCCAAAGTACCTTCTGCTAGAATGTGTATATACGTCTTCATGGAGCAGATGAGTACTGGTGCCAGTCGCTTGACGCTGTCGAGACAGCGCGCCAGCGTGTCGGCGTGCGGCGGGTGAGTCAGCTCGGCCGCGCGCGCCGCCACCTGCGGCAGACACACGTGACACACGTGACACACGTGACACACGTGACACACGTGACACGCGATTCACGCGATGCTCACTGCAGGTTTAAACACTGACAGCCTTACCTCCCGCGCCGCTTTAGACAGGGCCGGTGAAATATCCCTAAGAAACTGAACCAGATCCTCCATTGTATCGATTACTTCTGCAACTCCTAAGTAATCTAAAACCTGAAAGAGAAGTATTAAGTATGTATTTGTTTTTGTAACTTAAGGCAAAACAATTTTGAGAAAAGACTTTTTACTTTTACTTTTACCTTTTTACATTCCTTAACAATTTTTCTAACTTCAGACTCGTCGAAACATAAAAGAAGTGCCGAGGTGCCTTGGAGGATACCACGCGAGCCTTCTATAAGCTTTTTCCTGTTAAAATATAAGTTATTATAAAAACTTATACAATAGACGAACTAGAATTATAAAAATATTAACAGTTCAGTCACACCAAATAAATAATATTTCAAACCAGCCAAATTATTTGGAACTTAAACTTCTATTTTTCCTATGGCGTATTAATAGTTGCACTCACCAAAAAAAAAAAAAATATTTAAAAAAATCTGTATAAAAGAGGGGAAGATAGGTTTGAACAAACTCGGTGGAGCATAATTACCTGGCGGGTCCGGAGAAGGGATCCCCCCGCAGCATGTCGGAGGCCTGCTGCAGCAGCGTGGCGGCGCCTTCCACCCGCAGCAGCGCCCCCGGCATATCGGCGCGCAGCACGCTATCGTCCGCAGACTCTATGGTCTCGTGACCCACCTGCAGGCCCACGGACGAGACGCGTTATTACACTAAATTGTGTTCATCAACACATTCATTATTGCAAACAGGCACGGGACTTACTATGTGTCTTTGTAATAGAGGTGTAGACGATTTTTTTCAACAATATACTTTTCACCCCTTCTATTCGCAAAGTGTCTCTTTGTTCCTCTTTAACCGGGGGCAAAATAGCACTTGTGATACAATCTACTATTATATTTATAGATATATAAGAGATATATCTAATAGTAGATTGTATCATAAGGGAGCCAAATAGTATTATTACGGCAAGGGCGCTATTTTGAAGCACGAGCGAAGCGAAGGATTATAGAATAGGTATTAGATAGATTCTAAAATAGATAGATAGAAAAAAATAATCTAGAATCCCGAGCACGGCGAGGGATTCTAACGAAGAATCCTGAGCGCAGCGAGGGATTCAAAGTACATCGCTCGAGAGAATAATTATTTTTCTCTCGAGTCATACATTCTACTTTTCATCCCCTTTCTATGATAAAATATTTACCTACTGTTTACCAAAACAGAGACGTCATTGGTGCGCTTTTGTTATTCTTTTTAGTAGCGCCGTGCGGCCAACACATACAGCCAGTAATTCATACAATTTGCGTTGGATTTCTATGAATGTTCATACCTATGTCCCAAATTCAAATCACTTTTCCGCCAGCTATAAAGTTCCTATCGGAAAAGTGCTACTTTGCATCCCGCTTCCTCTCTAGGAACAAAGGGACACTTTTCGAAGAGAAGGAATGAAATGTATTTTGAAATCCAAAAACAAATTTAATGTAAAACTTTCCCGCTAAAAGAGCTAACTGTCCTGTCTGTCTTGGCGTTGCTGTGATGTTACGCACCTCTAAACACTAACATCATTCTGTGTATGTGGACGATATTCAATGTTTATATGAAAGCATAATCTTTTGTATAATGGACAAAAATGAAGTAAAAGTAATGTGTAAGTATGTGTGTTAGTAGTAATAACACATAAAACACCAAGAGCGAAAAATTTATAGTGTGTAAAGATCATTTTGATATAATCAGTATTCGAATTATATATTTTGTCGTTTAGGGTCTACAATCCCACGTGGAAACTTTTTTTTTTATTTATTTAATTGAGAGACTTCCTCAAACGAAAGAAGTATAGAATTTATACATAACTAAGGGCTTATTTTGAAATTAAAAGTGTAAACTATGATCACGACAGTGAGAGTGCAAAATTATGAAAAAACAAATCGGAACTAATACGTATACTAAAAATTTTTCTTTTAAGAGATTTAAACGAACATTACACATTCATTAATTAATAATTACACAAATTTGTACAATTGACATGTCATAGTCAATATTCACATTGTTACAGTAGTGTAGTGTCGTCCAGTTATTTATAATGTGATCAAGAATTAAGCACAGGAATTGAGTACAGAGTTACTTTATAAACTAGTAGACATTTATTATGTTATGTTGTTTTTATAGTTACGTAATGATATTATAGTTACGCTGGTGGGATGACCTCGCCTCCTTTGATAGCGGATGGTGGGAGGCAGCGAGAGATAGGGTCGTCTGGAAATGTTTAGGGGAGACCTTTGCCCAGCAGTGGGACGATACAGGTATAAAAAAAAAGTGATATTATAACGACTTTACTAATTCTTTAAATTAATCTTCTCAATATTGTCGAGGCTGGAGTCTAAATGGTATTTAAAAAATAAACAAAATAAAAAAGTAATCTCAAAGAGGATAGCTTTTTTAATATTATTAAGATGATCTAAAATCTAAATGCTTATATATCTTTACTACCCAAATTTTTAACTCTTTGTTACCCTACTCCTACTTCAATTTACGAGCTACAGCCATGAAATTTTGCACACACGCGCATAATGAGCAAAACTCGGTCTGGATTGAAAATCAGCCGAATCGTAATAGTAGTTTTCGAGATAATTGATAAAATGTATCCCCTATAGTTAACATATAGAACGTTTTCAACCCCGCTTGCGTGGACCTAGTAATAATAGTCACCTTAACCAAGTTGTTGACGGCGAGCGACACCGCCTGCACGGGCCGCGCCAGGTCCGGCATCGCGTTCCCATCTTCAGCTTCCTCGTGGAGGATGACCAGTCGAGACACCTGCGGATTAAATGTCCTTTGAGTATCACTTACAATGGTAACTGAGATACAGATATATTTATATAAAATCTTAGATGGTCTGTACTTCATACTAATGTACTAACATTCTAAAATATAAAGTAGTATATAACGAGTGACGTCAACAAGGAATTTGAGAAGTTTTATCATCTAGTTGAGTCAATATAATTTCTCGATGGCATGAGTCAAGTCTCAACGACCTTATTATCGGATGTTCTTAGAAAACAGACTGAACCACTGGAGGACATCAATTATTATTAAATATATGCATATACAATATGAATTATCCTCCATGTAATAAATGTCGGAAAACTTAATACATTCTTTGTTTCATTTGTATATATACTAGCTGCCTGCCCGTGACTACTGACGTAATATTTGTTTTTCATATAAAATAATCTTTAATATCAGTTACCTCTAAGTTTAAAACCTGCGGCAACCTCACAAACACAACAGAAATCCAGAGGTAATGATTTTAATTGAATTCTTGTTTATTTTTTCCACATGAATAATTATAAAAATACTTTTTTTAATACTTGATTAGTAAATATGTTGGTAGCTGCATGTTTGACTGCAATGCGGCGTAGTTTTTCACAAGCCTATCCCGTACCTATAAACCGCACGATTTCTTGATTTCTGTAGTATAAATGAAGCTAAAGAAATGAACTACTTTCTTAAAATTTGATTTATATTTGAAATATTGATTTTTTGAATTCTGATAGTTAAGAATATTACAGCTATATTCGCAGCTAAGTACGCAATATATAATAATTTATATATATATAGTACGCAATATACATAAATAACGAATGCAATACATAGTAGTAAGACATGAAGTACATATATACATTAGTAGGTAGTGTGTATTAGTATAAAGTAGTATTATGTAGTATCCATATTTCTAAAAATTAAAAGAAGCCAAACCCCTCTTGCATTGTGAGAGACGAACGCCCTCCCCCTCCCGACAGTTATAATCGGGTTAAATTAATGTCTGCAATCTGAGTCAGTCAGTAAAGCTGTCATAGGATACTTGATTCACATTTATCAATGAGGCAGAGTTGAACGATAAACAGTTTAAGATCATCGAAATCAAACAACTTTCATTATCCATCCAGACGCATCTTTAAATCATTTGAAATAAGTATTATTATTATTAAATAAACTTTACTTAATTATAATAAATTTAATTAAAAAGTAAGCCTATGTACTATTATAGACCGTTGACGAGTGTGGTTAATTGTGCGCAGGCGCCGCTGCCATATAAGGTGCCCTACGCAATAGTCACTAGTTCATTCATTACTTTTTTGTGACGGTTGTCATAGTGACACGTATACAAGGTACGACGAATTCCTATAACGTTGTTTGGAATTCATATACTTTGGAAGACAATGGAGTTTTTATACATCGTAGTTACACAGTATTATAAAAATAATCCCTTGCTGTTCGAGCAAGAAGACGAACTAACTCTATGCCTCAAATTAATGTATTAAATATCTGTGAAGAAGCCTCTGCACGGCCGTCACTTGGCAGTTGTACTTCATCACGTAGTACGACAGAACAGCACTCGTGGTACGGTGTCTCAATGGTTCATTATATACGGGTCTAATCGACGGCTTAGCATGTTAAGCACGTATCTGAACTAGTGAAGACATGCAGTTTTTGGAGTATATACGTATTTACAATGAATATGACAGAAATATATATGTATTACGTAATCACTTTTTAACATCGCCATTTCTGCAGTGTTTTAAAGCACTTGAAATTATAACAAACAAATAAGTTTTATATTGAGAAGTTTATTAGATCGCATCTAAGTAATATATAAAACCATATGTAGGGAAAAAACTTAAGCAGTGCCCTACGTACATGTGTGAGTAAAGTATTCAGATACTTATTGCATATTAAGAATTTAAAATATATACAATACGGTGTTCAAAATAATCTGTTTACAAGATACGAGAAAATATAATAACATATTTTTTATTCATACTTGATAGTGAAAGTTTTTTATAGTTTTTTTGAAGTGAGAGTAAAATTGTTTTCGCAGAGTGCAAGTTCCGATGAAACTGATGATGAAATGTTAAATGGTTAAATGCCAAAAAAAATGCTGTGCTGATAAACAATTTTTTCTCAATAATAACAAGAAAATCTGTATCCTTATAATCACACAAGTGATTACTAAATATATTGAATTATTTAAAAACACTGTCTAAGAAATATTACGAGCTAATTTTGCTAAACCACACACACACTAGCAAGAGGGTTAGTCCTCGAGTGTGTTACCTATAACATACTTTTAAACCCAACTAATTCGATCCACGAACATGTTTAGAACATTTAAAATATTAGTCCACATATAGATATATCTGTGTGTGAAACGTCAAATAAAAGTGTAGATTGACTTATTTTAAAAATTGGGTATTATTTAAAAAACAATTTTATTTGTACATAAAAGTTATAAAATTTGTACTCAATAAGAACGCGTGAGGTTACTTCAGGAGACCAAATATCTTTGTTGCACTTTCGGAATAACTTCGAATCTATTGCAGTTCCGTTTTCTCGTGCAATTTGGCAGAGACTCAAGAAACTTGTATTGGTATTTGTGTATTGTAAATAAATTTATTAGTAGCTATTATCTTGAGTTTATTGAAAAGAATACTTTGAGTATTTAGTTTTTTAGTTACGTTTCATATTTGTTACACATATTTATTAAAGATTTCTAACATTTTTACCAACGCGTTAAGTAAGTTCTAAAAAGGCCGCTGGCACTTGCATGTTATTTTTCGTATAGTATCTACTCTCTGCCCATCAGATGTTTGTGGAAGAAAAGCTTTCCAAGATCAGATATTGCAGTTTCATAATGTCTCTGCAAGTATCGATTATCAAGTTAATCAACTATATAATTGACTACAGTCAAGTGACAAAGCAAAATTTTATTTATGTCACTAATGTAAATTATCGTAAGCACGTCTGAGTGGGCGCCAGCCGCAGTGTTTCCTTCATGCACCATATAAATCGGTGCCCTTCAAGATAGCTCGTAAAGGTAGGGCAGTAAAAGGGCGCGGTATTTCCCCTTCTAATAGTCTAACCATTTCACATTTCCGACGTTTGACATACTGAGTTGTGCGAGAGGCGTCTATGCACTTCCTTATGATTACTATTATATATTTAGCGTATTAAACCTGTGAAAGGGAACATACATGAAGGAATTTATGTTATTTAATACTATTTTACTAACAAAACAGCACACAGGCGTGCAGCCGCGTGGTGAGACATCTGGAATACTTCATTGTGGTCTACATTTTATAAAGGAGATGCGAATAAAGAGATACTATATTATGTCATTTAAGTGCGGTGATGCTTAAGATAAATAATGTTATAGTTGGTATTACTGAAGAAGAATCTTCTCCTTAAATATTAAAACAGAAAGTGTGATGTATCGTAATAACATAAAATGTTATAGAAATTCAAGTCGCTTATTTAAGTAGTGTTTTTAAACTACAAGTATTTATTACAGGCCAAGGCCAAGCTGACTCAGCAAGGTTAGCGAATGTCAGAAGAGATGTTTACCTCAATTTTGTTTGCTTATGCAAAAATTTAGAGATTAATTAAAATAAAATATTTTCGTAAGCCTGCGTATACCTACTGTATCTTAATAATATGTTATCAGTAAGCATTAAGGTTTTAGTCTGTTAATAGAAATAAAAATTTTAACTTATTATCTTCGAAAATAAATAGGGTTTAAGAAGGTACTGTACAGTTGCGAAAAGAAGTTGTTACAAAATGTATGTAGGTGACAGATCATTGTCACAAGTCCACGGCCCAGGCGTGGGAGCCGCCGGCGACCATATGGCGAAAGCCCTTTAAGAATGACACACGCTTTTAAAAATTTACATTTTTATTATCTGTGTGTATTATTGGTGTTGAGAAACTATTTTTGATATATTACATTATTTTATTTTTATTTAGTCTTGTTACTGCAATAATGATAATAGAATAATTTACAAGCGGTATAAATATATATACACATATCAAGTGTCTAGGGATCAAATAAATGTTTTTGCAATAAAAATTATTCAAGCAATATTTACCAAATCTAGTCTTTCAGATTAACTTTTAACTTTAATTCCTATATTTAGATATTTTGTAAAAATAAAGAATATTTGCTATTTTTGCAAATTGTTACAAATAACCACAATTAACAACGTTAATTAAATGGATAAAAAGGGACAAAAAAGGATAAAAATAATGATTTTCTAAATTTTTATTGCCAAGATAAGAATATTAACAATCCATTAACACGAAACACACATTCGCAACGACTTGGCATGAGTATGATGAGCTCATCAAAATCACTGAGGAATGGCCGCCCATGTGTTTTATAATAAGCCAAAAATTAAAAGGCAGGGCTCTTGTTTGAAGCATATCCCATACGTGCTCAAATGAATTGAGAACTGGCAATTGAACAGGCCATAGCGGAACGTTGATACGAGCTTCGGCAAGATTTTGTGTGTTACGACTCTAGCAGTGTCAGTGGGTTATCAAAAATCTTGGTATGTGTTAGCATATTGAGCGAAGCGAGGTGCAAACATCACCGAAGTTGCCTTTACAAAACGTCGAGGCACTCTTTCCTCAACAATTTTTCGAGATGAGACACATTGTTACATTTTTTTTTGTTTTTGGAATTTTTTTTTTTTGAAAACCACCACCAGACTGATGTCTATCAGTGTGCAAGATTTAGAAATTTTAGGACATAACGTTTTTGATTGATGCTTGCACAAATGATGCACAGAAGTACTGTTACTAATTCAGTTCTTAGGTTTCATTAGGAGTTAAGCTTTTAATTAAGATAAAATAAATTATAAAACGAGCCCAACTCGCGCTAATTTGCTATGGAATATCTATTTGATCTAGTTCACCCTTGCATTGCGGCTTCACGAACATTTTCAATCCATTTATGTATTTAATATATTACCTTATTTTATATATAGTTATCTTTTTGCACCAAAATCCGTCACAGTACAGTACCCATTAAAATAAACTCTGATATAAATCCTTATTATTTAATCAGATCAGATCTGTTTCCTATTAAGTGAGCTATTCTCGGATCTCGTTGCAGTAACCGGTTAGCGGCAATCTTCAAATTGTAGTCGGTGTTTTGCCGGGTCTTGTTAATTAGATCTGGAGCTGAAGTTTTTTAATCTGGTTTCTATTTCATTATGGTTCAACTTCAATTCTCTTGCTAATCTTATAATAACTACAGGCAAGATTAAGGCATTTCGAACACGCTTTTGGACTTTATTTCATTAATTAAAAGCTTATTCCAAGTGGCTTTTCCTTTAATAAAAATTTCAGACTTTGTAAATACATCTCCTAGCGATAACTTTACAACAACGCAGGAGATTACGAAAGTTTACAATTCCCATTTTAAATTTGAACTCGCTTGCAAAATGGCCGGCAAGCGAGATGAGTCAGATGTTAATTTTAGCAATATTATGAATTGTATCACCTGCTGTTTGTTTCCAAGATAAATATTTTACTAAGTTTTATTTAGCGTTTACTATATAATAACTAAAATTCGGCACCTTTTTACCACACAACTAACATAATTGTTTTATCTTCATGCGTATTTGAGTTGCGTACATGTAATTGACCTATATATTGTATGAATGTTTCTTGGTACATACTTTACATAATCAATTTTGAAATTTAATGAATCTATAACCTTCAAACTATATAACTTAATTTTCATAGCATCGAGTCATTTCATTAAACTTAAACTGAAAATATTAGAACTGTCTTTAAAGATCAGATTGTTCCTTTGATTCACGATTTTTCACGTCGACGAGTCCTCGACTTCATGAGAGACATTATAACAAACGAAACTAAAAAATATATGAAAGTTATTAAATATTAAACTATATATTTTTCACGTGACCTTCACGAAGGGAGAACACAAATAGTTCTGGTCGTAATGGCCGGAAGCTATTGTCGACTGCGGCCCTGACTACCATGACTTGGAGAAGAAAATAATTATTTTAGGTACGTTATACCCAATTGCATAAGTGTTCGACGCTAATTTACTAAGGAACCCATCAATAATATAAAATAATATATTTATTTACATTTGATTTACCGATTAGGCAAAAAAAGACAAAGACCTAGACAAAAGCTAGTCGTGTTATTTTGGAAATACAAAAATATGTTTAAGTAAGATTACAACTGTCTGAAAGGAAACGACAGGTTGGAGTGCGGGAGGTACAGGTAGGTTCTAATACTGCTCTGGAGCGAACATAAACAGTATATAAACCGTAAGTAGCTCCATAGTTACATGTCGTCGGAGCACATCACGGTTCATAACACATTGTTCATTGTACGTCTTCATTAGTCGACAGCTGATGAGGCCACTTCCTGTCTCCACTCACGACTTGCGGCTTATCAATGCTTTGAATGCTAAATTGTAGGTTCCGCGAATTATTCGTTCCTAACTAATGTACATTCCCTCTTATTATTATTTTCTTATATCGTATATGTATCCATACTATTTTAAAGAAATGAAATGTAGCCTTTATCATAAGTATGACATCATCGAAGAAGTGAATTTTATTTACACAGATACTTGGGTTGGCAGTTCACAAAATCTTCAGATTTCGAGATATAATTACTATGTGGCTGTATCTTTAAATATCTTAAAAACTAAGTAGAACTTCAGTTTTTTTAAATTGAAATATTGTGTTAAAATCAATTAATTGATGCAATGGCTGGTGGACAATAACTAACTAATTGATATTTATTTGTTTTAGAAAGTTATAATCAACATTTTTTCTTCAAATTTACATAAATAAAGAAGTAAAACGATAGAAGTTATCTTATACTAATTTGATAACATACAAATCCTGAGATGGGAGTCGGTGCAATAAAAGGTTAAATTTTTTGTTGAATATATCTGACTGATTACTATGAATAAATATGATACAATGTGATAGAAATGTTGGTGTGATTGTCTTATTAAAAACTAAGCCTCATTGTGGCGGGGAGATCAAAACTCTTGGATTGTCACAGTTCTGATTGCGGATGGAGTATCACATGTTGACAAGTGCATACCCTGCAGTGTGCATACCCTGCATTTTTGGGTTGGTATAAATGGCCACTTCTGTTTGAAGAGTTTTACATAAATTTTAGTATTTTAGTGTATAAACATAAAAAATCACAAAACTCTCTGACATTCCCAAAAAAAAAAAATCTAAAGAAAAAAGTCATATTGTGCATTTTATTTGCAAAGCTATGTTTAGTGAAACTATTTGATAATTAATAAATTATTACTTTTTAAAACTAATACTAAAAAATCAGCTTACATTTAAATAAATAAAAGATGTTTGTTTTCACAGCTACTAAGAAAAATTAAAATATATCTCAATTTTATTTTATAACAAATGTATAGGGAAATGTTTTGGCGATGGAACTAGATGTATCTGTCTAAGTACAATATAAAGTCAATGCACTCAAATCTTTAAATAGAATCTGAATGTACATGTAGGTTTCAACAACATTGCTAATGTATCACTTTCTTTTTGTGTCTGATTTATTTGAATGACTTGTTGTGAGTGCTGTATGGGAGTGAGTGCTCTTTAAAAGCATTGAAATAAGGTTGTTAATTATGATCTAGTTTCACAATATATAAAAGTATAATGTATACTACTATAATGATAGTCTACAATAATATAAGAGCAGCATAAATAATGTTTGAGGCAAATAACTCGATGAATATCAAAGCTACCCAAATAAAATGAGAAGGTACTCCATTACAATTTCAAAATCAAAATCGATTTCTTCACTTTACATTACTTATTATTTTTTTCCTATAAGATTCCTATATAAGTTAAATATCTATAAAACAACAATTTAACATGTTTTTTTAAAACTCTTAATTGAGTAATAGTTGAAACAATGACATCTAAACAAAATAATATAAGATTATAAAATATTTTACTTATGCCTGAAAGTTGAAATACTATTAAGTATATAAAAAGTTTTGCAAAATGATTACAATGCCAAAGTTAGTTTTAACTATTAAGATATAATCTTAAATTAAAGATTGGGTAAACTGCAAATATAGGTATTTTGTTTTGTGCCACGAAATAATTATTACGATGACTTAATCTTGGACGCGATAATATAGACGAACGTAAACAGTACTATTTGACACCTACTGCACACCGATTGACATTGAAATGAATATCCTACACACTTTATGAATATTTACACTGATAGGCTAGTTACTTCTGTAATTATAGCTATCTATACAATTTCTTAAGTATCTTCAACGAAAAAATGTTTAATATTAAAAATAATGAGAAGTTATAAGTTTGTTATAAACTTTTTGTTTATTATGTAAATTTTTTTTACCTTCCAAGCAAGACAAATAGTCATGAGGAGTTTTTTTTACTAGAATTAGATACTGCAGAATATCAGTTTACGAGGTTAATTAGAACGAAATAGACAGTTGGAACTTCTAAAAATAGTTTACGCATTACTCACCTGTTGAGCGACCGGCTCTAGGATACTCTCAATAATCTTTGTATGAAACACAGGCATTGTTACTGGTTTAGCGTCTAAATAACATTAGAAAATAAAACACGACACAGTTTTCGTAAATAACTGTTAACACAAAATACACACAACACAACTAAACTGCATAAGATACAGAAAAATACTGCGTGAAGTGTCAACTGTCAATAATATTAAAATATCTGTTAATATGAAGATGACACATGTCTTGTCAAATGTTACAAAAAATTGACTGTACAATGTAGGGCTGCCATGTTTAAAAAAACAATATGACTCATTTATGGTTTTTAAATTGCAATAAATACTAATCACCTAAAAATCCATTAAATATTATAACCCATACATTAATCTAAAATAATAATACTTTCGGTAACTCATATGCTTATAGATTGATTTCACTGCGAGTAAAGGACTTGATGAAATTGGTGTCTTCCATATGATTTTCAATATTCTCCAAAGTAAAAAAAACGCATCCATCCATTAGTATATACTGAGATAAAAGTGTTCTTGTGTTATGGTACATTACAACGGCTGACAAAAGTTTTAATAATGAATAAACGTGAAAATTTTGGCTAAGGTAAAGTATATATATGTGAGTTCATCAAAGCCCAGTGGTAGCCAAGGTTTGTATATCCTCAAATAATGCATTCAAATTAAAACTAAGCAAAATTTAAAGTTTTCATACATTATCATATATTTTTTTTCGAATATTAGTGGCAAAAAAAATTCTAACAGAATTCTTGAGACCTCTTGTCTTTACTTGAACTCATTACTGAACATTATTCAACCTTAAACAACAATTACTTTTCAAAATCAATGATAAACAATGAAAAACAATTATTTCTTACGAGGTAGTTTGTTTTGTTTTTCAATAAACCTCTGATACCGACCACAAAATAAATTTATTTGCAAGCGAGTCCAAGAGATTCCATTTTTAAATTACACGAAAGCTATGAGTTCACATAGATTTTGGCCGCTAAAACTCGACAGATATGGTTTTTATACAACTTTGGCCGACCGCTATTTGACAATACAGCAAATTCGATCTATCTAAAGAAGGTTGTCAAAATAATGATCTAATTTACAAATATGTTTGATAAAAACATTAATACTTATAAATAGAATGACCATTCAAAACTATGTGCTCCTTGAGACCATCTGGAAATAAGTATGGTTGCGCTTCATTTTAAAATCAATTGTCATTGCAAGCAGAACGAACTTGTCTAATGAAGTCATTTAAAATATTTTTTTACAGAGTATAACATACTTTAGGCTGAAGAATTGTTTTCATCATGAAATAAAGAATTTTTGCGTTCTTTATTAATTTATTTATTTATTCAATCTTTATTGTTCAATGAAATTATACAAGTGGCGTACTTAATTCTAAAAGCATTCATGAATAGTCAACCGATACTACGTACCGAAGAATATAAAAGACACAGAGATATAAAAATATAAAAGAGGAGTACAAAAGAGAAAATAACAGATATTCATTAAGTTTTAGAGAAGCTGTCCGGAGACATAAATTGCGATGAGACGTCAATAGTTAAAATTTAGATTTCAAGTGAAGACGAGAAGCTGGATCATTTAGAACTACATATAAACTTAACAATATAACTTGGATAGAGTTATAGACCGTCTTTTTTCGGGGATAACCATTTAAGCTTAGAAATATTAATTAAAGAAATCAAATTTCCGGAGACTGAAAATGAAGGGAAACCAGTTTATTTAAATTACCTTCAGATATGTTTCAGCAGTTACATCACCATAGTTTAACGAGGGGAAGAATTAGCGACTGCACTAACAGAGTTTGGTCCAAATAGGTAATAAAAAATACATACCTACCGGTATCGCGAATGTAGTAAATCACTATTTTTCGGTTTAGTTCACTAATTTGAATATACCAATTAAGCATATTATCAATATGAAAACGACGAGTTATTACTGATGATAGCATAAAAAGCATGTTATTGGGATTGATAATTATTTTATATTGAGCGTGTATTTTTGTAGATCGCTGGCATAAATACGATAAGAGGAAATAAGATTACCAGGTATAAAATAAATAAATAAGGAAACCAAAAATGGAGAGAGAATAGTACTTTGCGGGACATCAGTTGCCAAGTCACAACAAACTGATAAAGAATTGTCAAAGCAAAGAGCCTGCTGCCCCGGCCTAAGGTATGAATAGAAGCAATTTACCTCTTCAGTTGAAAAGTTTAGTTGTGTTAAGAGCGAGATGAATCTGGGGTCGCAGGCACGTTGTGCCTTTTTCATCATCTATTACCTCGTTCGATATTACCTCGGTCGAGTCCCACATACCCCAGGCTGCGCCCCCCATATGAGAATGCGTAAATGCGAATGCGTAAATGAATTTCCTAGCAAAAAAAAAAGGATATAAGTATGTCATGAACAACTGTTTTCAAAGCGTTAGAGAAATTAATTAATTGATATCAATACGGTTAATTAAACATATTTCATCGCAGGTCTCATATCTTCCGTAACCTTGTTTAGCGCGGTGCAACTGCTATAACCGAGACAAAAGCCAAACTGGAAATCGCGAAATTACAAGGTGGTAGAGCCTAGCTGTAGTCATTTGACTGCAGCTCGTATTGGGCTGGCTCGACCGGGGAAGGAACACCCTCTCACAGAAGATCGACGTGCAGTAACCAAATTCATTTGGTTATGTTCCGTCGGTGAGTGAGTTTCCGGAAGCCCAACACCCCCTCCCCCTCCTCCTCCCTGCCAAACATGAATGTGATTGCTCCAATAAATATACCCCAGGAGGGTACCGGCTTTAGTGAAGCCGGAGAATCCCTCCCCGAGCAAAATCGGGGAAACGGTTCTCCGATTTTGCTCGGGCTGCCCGTCGTATCTGGGGCGGGCAAAGAATCACATTTCGTGTTTTCTGAGGGCAAACGACGAGGTAAAACTGCGGCACCCCGTTCCACCCTAAGTGTGGACTTTTGCAACATCCGGGGACTTCACTCCAACCTAAACGCCGTCCATTGTCATCTTGAGACGGCGCAGCCGGCCTTGTTGTTTTTGACGGAGACGCAGATATCTAAACCTAGCGACACAGCGTACCTTTCATACCCCGGGTATAAATTAGAACATCATTTTATACCCCACGCCGGGGTATCTGTGTTCGTAAGGGAGGATATCTGCTACCGTCGCCTCGAGATTTTTGAAGGTCGGGATCTGTCTCTCCTCTGGCTGCGCGTGGACATGGATGATCATGTCAGAGTCTACGCGTGCCTCTACAGATCCCATAGTGGTAAAGCAGAAACGGAACAACTCTTGGGCCATGTACAGGCGAAGATTGACGATCTGCTATCACAGATTCCCTCCGCTGAGGTCATAGTCCTTGGGGACTTCAACGCGCACAATGCCGAGTGGCTAGGGTCGCGTTCCACTGACTTCGCGGGGAGATCTGTGTTTGACTTTGCTCTGGCAAATGGTCTGTCCCAGTTGGTTCAGACGCACACTCGTCTACCGGACGTGGACAGCCACATGCCCTCTTTGTTGGATCTTCTGCTGACTACACATCCCGGAAAATACCAGGTCATTGTCGAGGCTCCCCTTGGGTCCTCCGATCATTGCTTGGTACGGAGTGTAGTGCCCATTCAACGTCCGGCTCGCACAAGACCTGCGACCCGACGCGTTTGGCACTACAAGTCAGCGGATTGGGATGGAATGCGGTCTTTCTTTGCATCCTACCCATGGGGGCCGATTTGTTTCTCTTCCGATGATCACAGTGACTGCGCTGCGGCTGTAGCTGATGTGATACTACAGGGCATGGAACTATTTGTACCTAGCTCTGTGGTACCACTTGGTGGCAGATCGCGGCCTTGGTTTGATGCGTCTGTCAGGGCTGCAGCAGCCGGAAAACGTCAGGCGTATCAGGCTTGGGTTAATGCGTTAGTCATCAAGGATCCGAACTCTAGAGTTCTGAAGAGGAAATACAATCGTGCCTCCAGATTCTTCAAACGGCAAATTGCTAGAGCAAGGTTTAGGCATGTCGTCAAAATTGGGGATCAGTTGACAAGGTACCCACCAGGCACGCGCAAGTTCTGGGCGCTTTCTAAAGCCACTTTGGGTAACTTTTGCCAGCCATCCCTACCGCCACTGCACTCGGGGAATGATTCTCTGGCCCATACGGCAAAAGAGAAAGCCGATCTCTTGGGCACTCTTTTTGCCTCAAACTCGACCTTGAACGACCAAGGGAAAACACCGCCTACCATCCAGCGGTGTCAGAGTTCAATGCCGGAAATAATTTTCCGGCAAAAAACCATTCGACGGCCTCTAATTTCCTTGGAGGTTCATAAGTCGAGTGGGCCGGATGGCATTTCCCCAATCGTGCTACGAACATGTGCCCCTGAGTTGACTCCAGTGCTAACGCGTCTATTTCGGTACTCCTATTTTAAAGGCGTAGTCCCGGTCTCATGGAAGTGTGCTTTTGTCCATCCGATCCCTAAAAAAGGTGATAGCTCGGACCCAGCTAACTACAGACCTATCGCCATCACCTCTCTTCTCTCCAAAATAATGGAGAACATCGTCAACCGACAGCTCCTCGCGTACCTTGAGGATCACCAGTTGATCAATGACCGACAATATGGCTTTCGCCATGGTCGATCGGCTGGTGACCTCCTGTTATATCTTACACACCGTTGGGCTGCGGTTATTGAAAGCAAGGGAGAAGGTCTCGCAGTTAGTCTGGATATAGCGAAAGCCTTCGATCGTGTGTGGCACAAAGGGCTTCTTTCGAAGCTTCCTTCCTATGGGCTTCCCGAGAGTTTATGCAAGTGGATCACCAGCTTCCTCACTGGGCGGAGCATACAGGTCGTTCTCGACGGTATTTGCTCGGACCCCAAGCCCGTGAATGCTGGTGTACCCCAAGGCTGCGTGCTATCCCCAACCCTGTTCCTCTTGCACATCAATGATATGTTGGACATTTCCAACATACATTGTTATGCGGATGACAGCACTGGGGATGCGGTATATTCCGGCCGTGCAAGTCTCTCTCGGGAAAACGTCGACGAGTGCCGAAAGAAACTTGTGTCTTCTATAGAGACCTCCCTGAGGACGGTCTCAGAATGGGGTAAACTGAACCTCGTTCAGTTTAATCCCCAAAAGACACAGGTTTGCGCGTTTACCGCTAAGAAAACCCCATTTGTCGTATCGCTGCTCTTCGATAGCACACCTCTCGATGCCTCGTCAAGTATCAGAGTACTGGGACTCGACATTTCGAGCGACTGTCAGTTTCGTGGTCACTTGGAGAGCAAGGCCAAGTTGGCCTCGATGAAATTGGGTGTGATCAATAGAGCGAGACAGTATTTCAATCCTGGCCAAAGACTTGCGCTTTATAAGGCGCAGGTTAGGCCACATATGGAGTACTGCTCTCATCTCTGGTCCGGATCACCCCAATATCAGCTTCTACCTTTTGACCGCGTACAACGGAGAGCCGTACGGATTGTCGGGGACCCGGTGCTCTGTGAATGGCTGGACTCTGTGGCATTGCGTAGAGACGTGGCTTCTTTGTGCGTCTTCTATCGCATTTACAACGGGGAGTGTTCCGAAGAGCTATTTGATCTGATGCCTGCCGCCGAATTCCATCACCGCACAGCACGTCACTGCCTGCATTTCCATCCACACCACCTGGATGCGTGGCGATCTTCTACTGTGCGGTTTTCAAGGACTTTTCTTCCACGTACCACTAAGATGTGGAATGAACTTCCTTCGGCGGTGTTTCCAGATCGATACGACATGGGTACCTTCAAAAAAGGCGTTTACTCTTATCTCCAAGGCCGGCAACGCTCTTGTGCGTCTTCGGATGTTGCAAGAGTTCATGAGCGCCGGTGATCACATTTGACCTGTGACCCGCGCGCTTGTTTGCCCTCCTATATCATAAAAAAAAAATCGCTGAAGGGTTTGCTCTTGAAAATAAAATTTTTTTTGGACAATTTTTTCAAGAACTTTGTACAGATACAGTAAGTATTGAAACAGAACGACATTCATTACAAGTAGTGGGATTCGGCACTTTTGGTGAAGCAAGTGTTAGGGCTTTTCGGAAGGTTTTAAGTAAAACACTATGACATAGAGTAAAGTATAATAAATATGGGAAAGAGTAGAAAAATTTACATTTCATACAAAGTCAAAATCTTGAAACGGCTAATATCAAATTGACGTCAACATTTTTTCATCCTCGGAAACACAAGAAAAAACAAAACTAGATCTGTGCAGGGAAGATATATAAAAAAATAGTTTGACATTTTACATTACTGTTTATATATGAAATTGAAGAAAAATTACGATACATTGGGGGAGAAAAGAGAAAAACCAGATGATTAAGTCAGTAATACCCAATATTCCAAGAATCTTTAACGTGACGCCTAAGAAAACTTCAATATTTTGTTATTAAAGATCAAAAGAAAATTCTAGATTTATTTAAATAATTTATTAATAATCTTAAAAGTAAGTATTTTCTATCAAGTCTTTATTATGTGCAATAAAGTATAAAGAAATACTAAAAATACATTGAATACAAATATTTAGTAGACGATACATATCAGTTATATAATTATTGAACACAACACCAAGTATAGGTTTTAAATAAACTTATTAAAGAGATGAAGTATAGTTGTAAAATATACAATACAATTTAATAGTTTTAAACAGTAATGTAACAAACAGTTCGTGTAATATTTGTATGCATATAACAAGCTACGTTTACTATAGATGAAATTTATTATTAATTTAGAATATTTCTCTATAAATTTAATTATGGTAACTTTAAAATACCCGTAAACGAACTTGTCCATGTTTATAAATTTAATTCTATATATTATTACTAAACATATTAATACTACATCCACATTACAAATTTTAAAACTTAGTATCTAGAACATGAATGTTTCACGAATTAAGGAAAAATTGTCTGAATACTAATGAGTACTATTTAGTATACGAAAATAATTTTTAATGATAAATCAACAATTTAGTAATTGTAAATAAAGATTTTTTAAATTAAAAGTCCATAAAATAATACTTTGTAGAATTCGGAAAATGTATAATGTTTACCGCAAAGAATTTTTTGAACTAAAGAACACAGTTCTAAAACTCTATTTAGTGTAATGGAACCAAGATATTTTAGGAATTATATAAATGTAACTTGTAAAAGTCTTCGATAAATATTAAAATTTTAATACTGTTTTTAATTTATTTTAGTAGGTACCCAGTAAGACAAAAAAACTAACCTAATTATTGTAATATACTAAAACAACTGAGAAAGATTGTTAACAAAAACAATGAATTAAAATTTTACATTTCTTGTAGTTAGACCGTGGTACACGTAGCGCTTCATTGATATCTATGATAAAAGTATGCTATGAATTCTATTTTTGATTTATTTTATATACAATATCGACGACAACATAAATACGAGTGTTTAATAAGTTTATACAAAATAAAATCTGGCATGTGGCCGCAGCTCAACGGTATGTTTTTTAAATTAATTGTACGGTGAAGTTTATAAATATTCAACGATGTCGCACTTGATAGAGATGTTGGGACAGCTGACGCCGTACGAGAGGTTGAGGCCGTGCGGCTGACTCTTGTGTCTCTCCGTGAGCAGTTTGTGAAAAATGGGTAAGATGGCGCACTCGAATAGCTCTGACTCAGAGCTGGCCGCGTACATCTTGCGCTCCGAGGACTCCTGCCGCTTAGACTCCGAGCGAGAGTACGTCGCGGATTTGCGTTCCTCTCTTGTTTTTGGAGACTCTGTTAAAATGTCTTTACATATTTATTTTCCCTAATCCAGGCAGATTTAAAACGTTAAATATTACAAGATTATCAAACTGAAAAAAAATCTAAATAAGCTCAGAAATTCAACTGGACTCACCGGCTTTGTGTCTAGATGCGACATTCGGGCTGCTTTTGTGATGATCTGGTCGAGATGGAGCCGCCTGAGTTAGTCTAGGAGAATCCCCAATACCCTTGGCTCGTTTTAAAGGTTCTGCTTCTTGTCGTAACCTTTTTGAAGGTGAGTCGTGTGCTTTCGTGACCCTTATAGTATCGGGATCCTGAATTCTTTTAACTGGAGATTCTTGTTTTTTAGAGACTCGAATGATGTCTGGGTCTGGTTTTCTGTCTGGAGCTTCTATTGGTTCTGGTGGTGTAACTATTTTTTCATCGATTTTTTGTGGCAACTCATCAAGTCGTCTTTGCAATTGACTTTTATCACTTCTCTCGTCCTGGTAGGATCTTACCTAAAAAAAGTTTTACTCTACAAACTTCCTAATGAAAGATAGTTTAAGCTCTCATCTTCAATATACCTGAGCCGCTGACTGCCTTCTTTTTATTTGTCCTTGGTGCGGAGGTGTACTCACTGGTAACGGAAATTCTGAACCTCGTCTCTACCAAAAAATATTTGATGTTTATATTATTTATTTACTAATTTTAGATTTTTATATTTAATAAAGTTAGTTACTTTAGATATTCGGTCACTCATGCGAAGGGTATCGGCTTCTCGATATCCTTCCGGCGTCCCGGCTCTAGGAACACCAACTGGAACAATACTCTGTAATTAGTCTGTTTTACACTTATATAATATAATATATCGGATTATTTGTATTTGTAACTCTACCATGATTGATAGAAGCGTTTGAAGCTCTCCTTTCTGTGCTGCGGCTATCGGGCTCTCTGAAAAGCGTCGTATATATTTTAGGATCAGATTAGTTAAGAATTAGTGTACAACATTGGGAATAAGTTAATAAATATTGTACTTGAATATAGAAATTTTATCAAATTCTGTAGTACCTGTGATGGTGTGGCGAAGATTGTTGACGACTCTTCTCTGAAACACTCCTCTGCATTGGTGTATGTGCATGAGCTAAAAGAGTGGGTTATAAAAAGAGTATGTTTTTAGACAAAGATTACGTTTCAAAATTAAACTTACTCGGAGGTGTTTTTTGACAAGTGTATTGAAAAGTATTAGTGTCCCAAAGATCGCTTTGGACAACTATGAATTCTTTCTTTCTTTTCTCTGAATCTCTTCTTTGACCTAAAAAATATCATGTCAGGTAATTTTAGGTTTTACTGGACAATCTTAAGAAATTCCGTAGTTCGAGCCTTTACAGTAACAGAAAAAAGTCTCGGAAATCAACTTACATGTTTTTTTTCTTTCTGTTGATGAATAGTCGTGATCAATGTCAAGAATATCCTCAGGTTCCTGCTTAGGTTTGATGACCTGGGGAGGATCACGTTCCTGACCTGTAATACCACCTTCAGAGTGATTACAAAAACAAACAAAATCGATGTCATCAAATTATATAGTATCCTATTTTCATCATGAAAATGAGCGTAATTAATTAGAAAGTAACTGAATCAGAAAATCGTCTATGATCCATAAATAGATTTGAAACGACAAAATACGTCATTACTGACTCTAATATGTAAAAAAATGTCGAAGTGGTATCGATGATATTCATTGAACTGGTAGAATCGGGGTTCGACACCAGCCGTTAAAAGTTTATATTAATGCAAATTTGTTCGGTGACGGAATACACTGTTAAATTCTATTTATACTATGTAGTACCGGTAAAGCTTGACACTCGTCGCTGAGAGCGCGGGGCTGCCTTGTGTGGTTTTTCGCCCGGCTTAGACTTCTTCTGCAGCTCCGGGGTCTGTAGGCATTGCATGCTTGAGAATTCAATAGTCTACTTCTGGTGCATGTTTACATACTTACAAATTGTTAAAGGGATGTTTAAAACTAAAAAGGCTTTCAAGCTGTCGTTTCAAGTGTGGTATTATCTATAGTTTTAAAAATATATATAACCAAAATTGATTATTTTGCTTTTATCACTTGTGCCTTATCTTATCCTTAAATATCGGCTAAAAGCGAAGAAAGGATACCTCGTCTACTTACATTTGTTTTTTTATTGAAAAATCTTAGACCACCAAGCAATGAACAGCTTTCTATTTGTAAGCAATTTCGAAATTTAAATATAACTTTTGAAAAATTATCTCCTTGTTTGTCATGTGTCGAAGTACAGGATAGTATATTATTTGACCTTTAGCGGCCAAATAATCATGAACGATATGGATTTTTATACATGTTTTTCCGGATGTCTGATTGCATATATTTTTTATGTAAATTTGTGAAGCTCTTTTATTATTATTATTGCAATTTCTGGATAATTATTTCATACTCACCCAACGGGGCATTAAAAAACTCCTCTTGTAGATGCCTAATACCGCCAGCATACTAATACCTTTCGGAAAAAGCTCCCTAAACCATGGTTTAGAATTATATACATATATTAGAACAGTAATTTTTAAAGAATACCTTTAATACTTTAGGTGCCACCTTAGTATAGATGGGCTCTTGCACTTTAGCTGGCACAGACTTGGCGGTCGGTGTGTCACACGCTTTTAACGCTGGAATGGTCTTCGCTTCCGCCTTTGCTGGTTCCGACACTTTAGGCTTAGGTATGTCTGGCTCCTTAAATTCAAGTATATATGTTTGAAATAATCAATCATCTAAATTTATGCATTTATTTATTTCTCTTCCCCTTTTAATGAACACTTTTGAATAAATAATATTTTGACGTAAAAAAGTGATCACTACTTGTGTACGTCAAAAAATCAGAAAATTAAAAAAATCGGTACTTAGATATTATAATTATAATCAAATACTACCTCTGATGACCACCCATAAGGCAATTTAGCCAGTTGATCCTTTTCAGGAACTGCTTTTGACGAAGGTGGACTTGTGTAATCCAAATGGTTTTTGAAGGAAACTGCCTTGGTCGGTTCCTTCTTTGGTTCTTTTATAATCTCTTTCATAGGTTCCGGTACCAAAGTTTTAAGTCTGAATATTTTTTAATTACTTCAGTAACATTGCCTAATTATAATGAATATGAATATTTTATATAATATGTTAAAATTGTATTGTGTTGAACTTTAGAACATGTTAAAATAAGTTATTGTATTGGATATATTGGATTAACTCACTTCTCAGTAGACGGCTGGGTCTGCATACCAATATATTCAGACTCTGCCCCGGCCGAAGCACTGAGACTACACACTGATGTTATGTCACTTGTTTCTGTGAATATTGGTTGATTTATTTCTTGTACCACAATTAGTTACAGTTGATCAAAATTTGTAATAAAATCTATTTCAACATAACATGCACAAAATTCACTGAACAACTTATTGTATACATAGAAACTATTTATTTGTTAATTTTTCTTCACAACCAAACAATTTAAGAAAAGCAATCTAGTAGTAACTAGATTGCTTATTATTAATTGTGATTTTTTTTTTTTGATATTAACATCTATTTACTGGTATTACAAACATGCTACGAAATAATTATAGCATAAATCATCATTCATATTCATCGACTGGTACCACAACCACACCCCTATTGAGCAATTAGTTTTAGTTTTAGTGAACGCGAATATGCAGTTTTCTAAAAAATTAAAAACCACTTAACGCATGGATACATAAAAGAGAATAATTGCATAATAAGTAATGCGAGAACATGAAGTCCAAGAAAAAAGCTTACATACATACAAACATACGGATATAGATTTTTTAAAAGTTTTTAGAGTAACACCCCAAAATGTTAACATATTACACAAAATTAATATTTTTCTAAAATCGGGGTGATTACAATAACTTCTTTGAACGGAAAGTTAATAACATGGAAATGTGTATAAGATACTCGTATTTTGAAGATTCTGTTTCTAAAAGTGCGAGTGGTTCTTCAGTTTGTAATATTTCTCTTATGCATTCAGAGAACTTTTATCAATAAATATTTCACACCAGGATGACTGATGTTATCCCTCGGCACCGGCAGCCGTGTTCGAGTGGACGACGGTGACTTTGAATCTCTAACCGACGACTCCGAACTAGCATCGCTTCCAAGTTTACTCAGCAACATCTGAAGTGAAGTAATTTGCAAGTAAGGCAAAAATATTTTAAAATAATTAATTTATTTTAAATGTATAAATAATACGAAAATGGATTCCTCTCGTTCTCCCCCCTGTTTACTCCGTTACTCACAGACGGGTCGGTGATCCAGATCGATATTCTATCTAGAAGATAATATAGATTTTTTTTGACACTATAACTTTATTTCTAATTATAAATAGTAACTTTACATATTTAGAATAATAGAAATCAGTTATTATATTATGTTTAATTTTCCTAGAATAAAATGCTCACAGAGGATACCCGTCTACCTGGACACGGAAGTGGTCTCGCAGCGGTTTAATTTTCGGACGTACCTCGAGGCGAAGCGACCTAGGCTCGGCGGTATCGGCCCGTCGATACCATCGCAGAGGAACGTGTTACCTGCAGCTCGTTCTCCTTGGCCTGCAGCGTGCGCCGGTAGCGCGTGTTGTAGTGTCGCAGCTCCTTGAGGCGTCGCTCCAGCTCGGGCCCGTCGCGGTCGCGCGCGGCGGGCGGCGCGGGCGGGCGCAGCGTGGCGCGCACCCGCCCGCCCCCCGCCGCGCCCGCGCCATTTCGACGCAGCTCCACCAGCTGACACACACACACTACACTCTAGCGACCGCGGCGGGCGGCGCGGGCGGGCGCAGCGTGGCGCGCACCCGCCCGCCCCCCGCCGCGCCCGCGCCATTTCGACGCAGCTCCACCAGCTGACACACACACACTACACTCTAGCGACCGCGGCGGGCGGCGCGGGCGGGCGCAGCGTGGCGCGCACCCGCCCGCCCCCCGCCGCGCCCGCGCCATTGCGACGCAGCTCCACCAGCTGACACACACACACTACACTCTAGCGACCGCGGCGGGCGGCGCGGGCGGGCGCAGCGTGGCGCGCACCCGCCCGCCCCCCGCCGCGCCCGCGCCATTGCGACGCAGCTCCACCAGCTGACACACACACACTACACTCTAGCGACCGCGGCGGGCGGCGCGGGCGGGCGCAGCGTGGCGCGCACCCGCCCGCCCCCCGCCGCGCCCGCGCCATTGCGACGCAGCTCCACCAGCTGACACACACACACTACACTCTAGCGACCGCGGCGGGCGGCGCGGGCGGGCGCAGCGTGGCGCGCACCCGCCCGCCCCCCGCCGCGCCCGCGCCATTGCGACGCAGCTCCACCAGCTGACACACACACACTACACTCTAGCGACCGCGGCGGGCGGCGCGGGCGGGCGCAGCGTGGCGCGCACCCGCCCGCCCCCCGCCGCGCCCGCGCCATTGCGACGCAGCTCCACCAGCTGACACACACACACTACACTCTAGCGACCGCGGCGGGCGGCGCGGGCGGGCGCAGCGTGGCGCGCACCCGCCCGCCCCCCGCCGCGCCCGCGCCATTGCGACGCAGCTCCACCAGCTGACACACACACACTACACTCTAGCGACCGCGGCGGGCGGCGCGGGCGGGCGCAGCGTGGCGCGCACCCGCCCGCCCCCCGCCGCGCCCGCGCCATTGCGACGCAGCTCCACCAGCTGACACACACACACTACACTCTAGCGACCGTAGTCGGTTAAACGGTCAGACCGTCCGCCCCCCTGCGACTGCTGTAAACTTAAGTCGGAGCCCGTTCTAACTTCGTCCGAGAACCGACTTCAAAAACTATTTATTTCTTTAAATTTTTTCTTCTTTCCATCTTACTTTCTTTCATTTAAAGTTGCAGTCGATAGTGAGAAAAAAAATTCGAACAAGTAGAACCATCCCGATCGATGAATCCCTAGTCCATAATATTAAAAACTCGTCAGCGAGCGAGACGACCGAACTAGTGGCATCCGTTCACGAGCATAACGCTAGGGGCATCGGTCGCTCCCTTCGCCATATTTGAAGGAAGACGACGAGGCTACCGCGAGTGACGCCTTCTACGTGGGCAAAGAGATGCCGCCGGTCGACCCAAGCAGAGGAATAACAGAAGTCGTCAAACAAATTACGAAAGTTCCTAGTTATTATATTGAACAGAATTTATTTATTTAATAAAACTAATTTACGGATATCACCCACGTTTATTGTTACATTTTTAATTAAAACCCAACGTTTCGAATGCTTTTCAGCAAACGTGATCGCGGTAAGACTAGATGTTGGTGTCCGACCGTCAGTCGATTTATTTGTAACCTGCCTTCAACGGCTCCTGAGTTTATGGGCAAAGAGTTCAGGATGCGCACAAAACACACTACTTGTGTTTATGTTTCTAGTATTGTGTTCACAGACGTGGGCTCATATACTTTGTTTTCCCAATATATGCTAATATAATTCTTATGAGGCCAGTTTGACTGTCACTTGAAGAAAACACTCACTGTGTCGTAGTAATGAAAAGTAAGAGATAAATAAGGATAGTATATTCGTACCTTCGGAACAAACACCAAGCACAGTGTCCCAGTTGTGCAAAAAATTATAAAAATGGCAATCAAAACGAAAAGAGCATCCTTATGATCTGCCAAAACCTGTAAAAAAATATTTAAATTATAAAGTGAGTAGTCATTAAAGGCATAATAAACTATTAAGAACATGAATAGTGGTTTAGGGAAGTTTAATCGTCAATTTTATTTCAATTCTTAAAAGTAAATTTGCTTCAAAGCGATATTTAGATACTTTTTATGTAATGTTGTAAATGACAATAATTAATTTATTTTCTCCGTAAGAGCCATCAAAACTTAATATTAATCTCGGATTGTACGCCTGTTATAAATTTCGTACTTTCGTCTAGACTTGCAATAGACTTGCAAGTCTATGTTGAGTGAGAGTTGAAAAGTACAATCACCAAAGCTATAGGAGCGCCCATGATGCACATGATGAGCACGTTGTACACGGACAGACCGATGTGCTTGGAGTCGTTCAAAGCCGGGATCGAAACATGTCTCGTCTCCCACGCGAGGAAGGCCCCAAAAATCTGTTATGAAATGAAATGGAGCGGAAAAGTTAGCTGTTGAACGTTTTTTCATGCACATTATATGTACCGGTATCATCAAATTCTAAAAATAATAATTTTAAAGAAGGACATTTTAAAGGACAGAGAGACAATAATAAAAAAATACATACAATTTTGATTCAATGAGACATAAATGGATTTTTTTTTATAATCTCTTAGCATAAACATTTTAGTAGGTATAAATCTTATAGAAAATTTTTTAGCATCCTTAAAAAATAATTCAAACAACATTAGAAAATTAATGATAATACAAAAAAAAAAAAAACAAGCACCAAAGAATAGAAATAACTCTGAAACCGTCCAGCCCAGCAGTTTGTGAAACCTCACCAGCAGCAGTCCTTTATAGGCGTAGATAATTCCAATAAAGATAGGCATCCTCTCTGACTGGCAGTACTCGTTCTCCTGGACGATGACGATGTCCTCGCTGCTGGGGTGCGGCTGCAAAGCATCATAGGAAATGTCCTATAAGTAAAAAGTTCAAAGACTAGAATCACACATTTTGTTCTAGGTAGCTAATAAGAAGTCTGTAAATATTTATTATTTTATTATAAGGAATGCTTATATTTTAGGACATAAGGTATATAATAGGTGAAATAAATTTTTTAAAAGACAGATTTTCTTTTAAAAAAGGTAAACGTGTTCTGTTTTGCAGAAAGCCTTTAGAATTTATCAATGAGATTTAAAATCTGGAGAGTTTCTATATGAAAAACAAATGTTGAAGAAGCTTACATAAGCTTCCATCTGTTTAGTTGCTCGGTAGAAAGGGTCGGATATCTGCCATGTCGTCATGATAGCGAGGTCGATGCACAGCAACACTCCCACCACCATGAACAATTGGTAGTCTTTTATTACCTGAAAATAATTGATTATTGTTATTCTAATGCATAAAATTGTAACCGATTTCAAACAATTTAAAAAGATCCGTCGTTCAGATTTAAATTTGTACCAGTTCATAATTATCAATTGGAGTAGTGCATATATTTTGGAAAATGACCTTCTTATTTAGCTTAACATCCGTGAAGATGGAGTGCACGCGCCAGGTCTTGGAAAACATGGCTCCGAAAGCGAGGCTGAATCCCGCCATGAGGAGCCAGGCGCGAGCGGTGCAGATGTACGGGAACGCAGCTATTGAGAGAGACACGTGATTAAATAGGATTTATTCTATTTTTAAGGACTATTTATTCTGAATATCATAAAGTTTTGGAATCATTTTGCAAAAAGGTTTAGTAAATACTTATAATTTAAGGTAAAGGCATGCGGCGGCTTGAAGCAACATCGCCATGATACGAAATGATTTGAAAATGTCGTTTTAAAATCGTGCGTTGAAAATAAAACAAAATAGATTTCGTAAGCGTTAACTTAAAGTACTTACATACACTGGATGGCAAAGCTATGAAAAACACAAAATTATCACATACCACCAAAAGCGATGGATAGAAGGAAAATAAACCAAAGATTGGAAACATGCTGTCGACTCCGACGACCTAGAGAATGGCCTAGGTCTTTCTCAGAATCAGTCTACAAAAAAGGGGTAAGTTCCCAAAATTTGGTTAGCGGGTTCCATTCTGCCCGGGGTCGAAGCTCAAGCTGGGGTTGTAGCAAGCTATTACCTCCACGTGGTACGTCCTGAGAAAGACCTAAGAATTAATGTATTTGATGAGATCATGATTATGACGGAGTGCCAGCGTCATGCGAATCGAAAGTGCCATTTATTTATTGCCTATTATATTGTAACAATTAATTATTTATATCGATTTTAAACTATGATAAAGTTACCTTTCGATCCCATAAAGATAGAGAAAACAGAGATATTTATGAATGATAATAATTGACAAGAAAGCGCGGTGTAAGGAGAGGCGGTGACGTACCGATGCTGCTGAGGCTAGAGTCCAGGCCCAGGAAGATCACGCTCATATATGTTAGCATACAGCCCACGATGATCAGGTTGTTGAGATGCGGCGAGGACATCTTTATATAGCTGGAAAGGTGAATAAACACTATCACGGATTTTATATCAATTAAATATTTTGAAATGCACTACTTTTTTAAATGTATTTACCGCTGATTTCTATAGTGTATATTCATAGCCAGGAAGCCGGTGGCCAACAGGATACCGAGCACAGAGCATGATACCAAAACCGCGTAGATGGTGATGTTGACCTGCGTATGTTCGATAAGACGGAGCGTGCGATCTTTGGGAGGATTTCTGAAAATGTCATGAAATATTTTAAGCAATAGTGCATTATTCTGGGCACTGGAGCAACCTTTAGAGTTAGTCATACTAACTTCCCGATCCACTTAAAGGCGTCCCCTGCGGCGAGGTCGAGGCGGTCTCGCTCGGCGCAGTATTCGCCCACCTTCACTTCACCCGCCTCGCCCTGGAACTGCTTGAGGAGAATGGACGCCTTCCGCTCGTTGTCATAAAAGCGAACTGGTCCCTGTATCGAGAAGAATTTGCAGATAAATATCTGAAGCAATGAAGCCTTTTAAGGCAGTATAGAGGCAATGTTAATACATTCATTCGTCGTTCTGAACGTGGATCACTTACGGTGACACCTTCGAATGTGACATTACTCAGGGCGTCCAAAAAAAGTTGCTCCCATTCTTTATCTCGGTATTTGAAGTCTTGCACCGTCTTCTCCTTATACTTTAATTTGACGCGATGCGCGACCGTCTGAATAGCCAAAGCCATCGCCCAGATACCTATATCGTCGAATTATTTTAAATTTATACTCATTAAATATCCTCAATTTAACCTTACTTAAATAACTGACCATCGTAAGTGTAACCATGGAATCTAGAATATTCAATTCCTCTCCTTCTATCATATTCCACTTGGTAATCCTTGGCCGTCTGAAAACGAAAACTAAATATATTTCTTGTGTCAGGTCAGGTGAGACCTCTTGAACTGTCTGTTGCACTCACGATGCCCGACACCGTGGTCTCCCCTGTGGTAGCGAGCGGCAGCAAATCGGTGAGGATGGCGGAGTCCAGGGCGGCGGCCAGCTCCCGGCGCGAGCAAGGTGCTCGACGCGTCCACCAGCGGCTGCTGTACGTTCCCAGCAACAGCCACGAGTAGGCGCGCCCGAACATTTCCAGCCTGGGGACAGGGGGAGGCGGGGTCACGTTGTTCCATACTCTGTAATGTCACACTTGGAAGTCATAAGACATACTTGTATGCCTCGCAGAAAATCTTCAGGGCCCAGGTTTCGTTAAAATTTCCTAAAATAATTCTGATATCTTTCTCTTTGAGTTTCGTCAGAGCGGTCCTCACTTCCGTGGCGAAGCTTTGAGATTCGTCGACCATAAATTTTGCGGCGTCCAACTCGGCTAGGAGTCGGTTGTGAGCCTGGAAAATTTTAAGTTACTAAGTTACTATTGAAGTATTGTAGTTCATTTATTAATGGAATGAGTTTCTCGATAGCGTGTAAAGTTTTTGTTGAATGTCAAATATATAACTTTAGAAGCATTAATTTAATAGAACCCAAGCAAAAAAAAATTCAAAAATATTAAGTATACATTTAATAACATTGAAACTTAATACCGACAATTTTATATCTCGAAATGAAGCGCTTATAGTCTTTGCTAGCATTCGTAATTAAATATTTAGAAATTCTACAGTTCAAAAAGGGGCGTTACAAGATATTCAAATGACCTATTTTCTTACCAAAGCATAGCGAGGTTCATTCTGATATATAGTCCCTACTCTAGTCCAATTGAAATGTTCCAATAGTCTGATACGAGGCAAATTAAATGCATTTTCTGATGGGACAATGCGAAAAAAGTTAGGAAATGCTTCTTTTGTGAACATTGGGTGAGTGTCCGCGTATGAGAGCTGCAAAAAAAATATATATTTTTTACCTTTTTCCCCTTTCATATATTTTAATAGACAGAATAGATCACTGATAATTTTGATAACTGTAGTAAGTTTATTACCTGTGTAAGATGCCAGTGTTTGGAAGCCTTCGCTATAGGATCTGTGACATGTGTGCAAGCTGCTCCGAAGAGCATCAACTTGTGTGGTCCGCTATGCATCATGTCGAAAAACGACTTCACGCCGACTGCTGCATTACACTATGAAAGTATTGAACTAAATTCATTTGTTCTGTTATACTTTTCTCTGAGTTGTTAAAAATACACCCCATTGTAATGACATTTTAATACATAAATTTAGGCTCTTCTTTCTATTTGTATATAAACTTTGATAGGATTAAATCACTTACTTCAGTATCATTCCACCACATATGAAGGCGATAGTTGCGCAACACAGAGTCGTGTTCATTGACGTGGTCCAGCGCCAGCTTGACGCTTGGCATGACGCCTCGACCTACAGCGGTTTTAGCATATCTTTGGTACTTAGCTCATTAAACTATTCGTGTCTGGGAATGGTCTAATACTACAGCTGCTGCTTCGAGCTCATGAATAAGTGCCCCGAAGGGGTTTAGAACTATTTGTGCAAATATCGATAGAATTAACGTGAGTATACTTAATCTAGCCATAAATATTTTTACAATGAAAAATTAATCATAATAATACATTTGGAATTTGGAATCTCTCATTCTTACTTAAATATGTATTGTGTTTTCTTCATTGAAAGAATTCGAAGAAGTCCTGTGCGGAAGAAAATGGTTTTATCATAGGACATTAATAAAGCACCTAAAACCGTGTCGCGTATTTCGAAAGATATCTTAGGACTTGCCGCCTATAAAAACAACGTGGACATTATCCGATTTTAGTAATGGTGTGGTGAGGTGGTAGCTCTCAAAGACTGACTGAGATATATTTTTGAGAAAAAGGTGTCTTGAGAGGGTAGTTAAACCTCGTAACAACACCGTTTTTCTATAACCAAGGTTGGTTCTTTCATCAACACTCAGCACCGGATCATAAAGCTTGGTGCACGAAAGTGTGGTTGGAAACGAACGTTTCAGACTACGGTGAAATGAAGACTGACCGTCGTCTAGTCTCGATTATGGATCTGGATTATGATTTATGGTCAGTTTAGAGAATATGGCGAGTTCTATAAGCGTCATGATAATTTTAGTCTCTAAAACAATCCATAAGAATAGCAGTAAAGAATTGTCTCATGGAGAAAGTGTCTGTTTCCATTGATAACTGGCCTAGAAGTTTAAATTACTGCATTAAAGTCAAAACTTTTAAAAAGAGATTCATATATTATTCATTTTATACTTTATTATATTAATGTATAAACTGATACACGTTACGGGAAAAATATTTTATGCAATTGAATAGAATATTTTTTCCCTGTTATAATTGTATAATACTAAAGTAAATTATTTAGGTTAGTATGAGGGAATAATATTAGTTTATGATTTGATAAAGACAACATCTGTTTAACAATTACTATTAATGATTATTGGGTACAAGAGCAACTTATATATTTTTTTTGAGTTCCATCAATGACTTTTTAGATTCCTTCTAATATATATATTTTTTTACTATATAAGCACATTAGGTAATTTGCATCACTACCATACATGCATTATCTAAAGATACCAGTGTTGGAGTTCTCCACCCCCTTGCCGAAGGGAAAGAAACCAGCAATGTAGACATCGGTCCGTCGATTTAAGATGGCGTCTAGGTTCGGCTTCTGGGGCACGCCGGTGACAAGGCGCAGGGTGAGGAAGATCACCAGGAACTCCATTTTTAACTCTGTAAGAATTATTGAGTCGAAGTACTAGCAGCATGTTTCATTTCTTTGTAACTGCTTATTACAGCTTTCCTTCTTTACAAAGTGTGATATGCTTATTGAAATGGTTTCCATTTTTCTTTTTCTAATAGGATTTAATAATACAAAAAAAAATGAATATAGTAGTAGTATACGCAGTGAAAATTATTGTATAAAAAGGGCAGTGGTATTTGAATTAAGCTTAAATATACGTACACCGGGTATATATTTTTTATTTCTACAGATAAGCGACCCTACGATTTTTGTACCGTTCTAAACAAATTACACTCACGGTATTATCATTGTATCCTTGATTAAATATCCCTTGGCTTACGCTTCTATAATATTAAAATTTTAAAAAAAGACCTACATGACGTCCTTAATTTCGGGCTGTGTAGGAGCTAACGAGTCAATATTTATTATCACACAGTACCTACTAATAGTATATATTTAATATATAAGTTACTCAGAGAAATATATCAACGCTTACGACAGTGAACGTGCCAACCTACTCTACATGCAGAAGGATAGAAAAAAATATGAACCTATTCATATATTTTTATAGAAACATTATTTATCAAGTCGCAGGTGTCTTATAATAGTAATCATGTTATATAGCATTTGTATATATTTGTATTTTAGTATAAAATAATTAATATCAAACATAAAAATTTAATTAAGACTGTTAAAACTAAAGAAAAAAAATAGGTAGAGTCAATTTCCATGCAACGAAAATCAATCAACACAGTACTTACTTGCCATCTTATTTTAACTATAATTCAAAATAATGAGTCCGTCCGTCACAAAATCTTCATTGATATTGATAAAGTATTGCACAAAAATAGATAATACTTCATCGAAATCATTGCAAAATATCTCACTGAAACCTTTTCAGCTCTTCTCGAGCTCTGAATACATCATTTTATATGATTACACTAATATAATCTTTATTTCGTACTATTAGAATCTATTTTCAACTATTACGCGATGCTTCTAAAACAATTCCAGTCGAAACTAAACGGTGTAAAACATTCGCGGTGACAAGTTAAAATGATTATTAAGCCGACCATTTTAAAGTTCAATTTTAGATACTATGTAAAAATACGAAGTCTTGAAATAAAATAAGCGTGAGCAAATATACGAAATTAGGCTTTGCCGGGGCGAATCGATAGAGGGTAGGTTTCTGTAATAGTGATGTTCAACTTGTATGTCGATAATTTTATTTTAACTTTTAAGAACACCATAATAATTATTTACAAAAGGTAAAAAGATATATATTTTTAACTCTTACACGATTTCACTCTGCATAAAATGGTATGATACTATAAGTTGATGTTATACTTACTACCGCTTTCTAACTTAGATACTATGTAATACCACAACAAATATGTTTATAAATAGTTTTGTATTACAGTAATGAAGCGCAAAAAAAATTACGAAAATATATGTACCCATTTTATAGTCGTAAACTACGGACATCCTTAACATTGCACGCATGCGCATTTGAAATACTCGGGGTGTGTCTGGGAAATGTTGATAAAGATAACATTATGTCACATAAAAACATTTGATCAAACACTGCATTACAACTTGCCAATCAAATCAACAAAGGTGGTAAAATAACTTAATACATGTATAATCATAAAGATCTATAAAAAATAATTTTTATAAAAGTAAATATCTTTAAAAATAAAAAAACAATATTCTTTTTAATTTCTTAGAACAAGAATCTAAGGCTATTTTTTGTTAATTTTAACTATTTTGGACTCTTTTACGTTAAGAAATGGTTTAGTTTTGCTTACCACGTAAAAAATTTGACGTATCGAATTAAACGAAAGAATTACATTCCGTTATAAGCATTTATTTTAATGAACTTAAATAAATACATCTGTCCTCTATATAAGCTTTCATTCCTAGAAAAAACTTTTTATTTTAATACCGTAAATTAAAACATTGTAACCTTGTTAATGGTATAATTGGATCTAAAACAATCATCGAAATATTAATTAGTTTACGATTCGTCCTACGTAAGTAAAGGGAAATTTGAAAAGTTCCACATAAGCTGTATTTAGTTGGCAACATCGTTCGTCAGAATACGTGGCCCGTGGGTCTATGCGACTGATGTGTATTGTTTATATTTTTTTCTGACGAATATCATAAAATAAATCAGACAAGGCGGTAAGTGTATTTAGTATATTAAGTAATGTTCAACCTGGATAATTTTCAAAGCCTATATTATTGTTTATCACATCAAAACTTACTAGGAAAGTGACACAGCAGCTGTCAAAGTAACTAATACAATTTTGGTCGAAATTCAGATTTTTTTAATTATATATTATCTCTATATTTATTATCATAGTTCTCTCAATGTATAAACAATTACGAGACTATTCATGTTACCCATTCATACGTTTATTTTGATTTTTTTCAAACTTCATTTGTCTGGTCTTAGGGATAGAATTAGTTTCATTAATAAGTTATTTAAATGTCAATTAAAGTCTCTTATCAAAAATAGATGATGAATAAAGCAGAACAGTCTTTTTTATGCAAGGAATTATTTTATAAATAAACCTTATCATAAAAATACTTATCAGATTCAATGCCCTATTTTAATTAAGTAGTTATATTATATTATTAATTATTACTGTTCTAAATTTTATCATCAAAGCATCCTCTTTTATACGAAAACCTATTTATTATGTAAGATATATAAAGAGGCACAGCATATTAAAGAATCATAAAATGAATTACATAAATGAAAAAATATACTTCCAAGAACATTTTAGCTGAATGCTATTTATGTTTTTGAAATATAGTTGAATAATATTTTTTTTTGCTGTTTATGAATGTGTTGTTTTAAGAGTGTCTAAAGCTGAAAATTAAAATGTTAATTTGAAATTCAATGAACATAATGACACTGAAATATATGAATAATGTAAAAGACTTTTTTGTATGTGAGCTTATGTCATCAATGATTACTATTAAATATAATTATCTAGCTGTACTCACTTAATACCTATCAGAATCTGTCTGTCTAGTTTCTTAATCATTAGGGGTCCTTATTCATGAGCTTATTAATAATTTGGTAATTTCTGATTCTGGTAATGAATGAAATTCTTCTGGTAATGTAAGTTTGAAAATTTTCCAAGAAATGTTTCTTAATTATAGTTATAAACTAAATGTTTTATATTTTTACATGTTGATAAATAAATACTCATGAAAACTTCTTTATCTTAATAACTGTAGTTGTATGTTGCTTAAAATATAGTTCTAATTTATGTTTCAGATTGCAAGAGATGATTAATCCACAATACCCACCTCCAGGAAACAATAATGCACCAAACAATCCACTGGGATTGCAGACGTCTCAAGACCACAATGGGGTCCATAATGCCAACATTTACAGCCAAATGCCACCAAACGGACCACAAATGGATGTGACCCAAAAAATACAAAATTTAAACTTAAATGGACCACAGCCCAAATCTAACATACCTTCATCTCAATTGCCACCTGGTCAATTTCCATCTACAAATTTTCCTCCTTCCTCTAATTATAGTGGACAATTACCCCCTGGTGTTAAACCTTCTTCTCAAACAGGTAGGCCCTCTTACAGCAATAACCAACAGGTTCCACCTATGAGCCACAATTATTTGCCACCATCATCAAATTCAGGCCCAAATCAGCCCGGGTATCAGCCACAAACTTCGATACAAGGACCCCTAAGTTCAATAGGTAGATCTGGACCACCTGAACCATCCAGACAAGGAATGCCGTCACAAATGGGTGCTACTCAAGGGTTTCAAGGTCAACCACCCTCAAGTCAGTCAGGAATGTTACCACCTCAAATGGGAGGGGGTCTGAACCAGTTTGGGATACAGCCAGGATCTGGACAGATGCCAATTTTACCTCCGCAATCTCAAGGCTCTTTCACAAGTCAACCTGGTATACAGCCTAAACTCTTGCAAAGTGGTCAACCGCTTGACGTGTCTTCACAGGCCCAATCAAAAAGCCTCTTCGCTCAAACAGGACAGCCTTCACAAGCGGGTTTGGGTCAAGTAGGCATTCCACAATCCCAAGCGGGTTTTCCTCAACAACCAGTAATACCACAACAGCTTGGTATTCCACCGCAACAAGGTCCTACAAAACCTAGTCAACCAGGATTTCCACCTCAACCAAACATGCAACCTCAACCTGGCATGATCCAGAACCAAGGAACACCACAGTCTGGTGTATTACCACACCTAGGTATGCCTCCACAACCAGGAATGCCACCTCAGCCTTTGCAGCCTTTACAGCCAGGCATGCCATCACAACCGGGTATGCCGTCTCAGCCAGCAATGCCACCACAACCAAGCATACCACCCCAACCTGTTATGCCACCACGATCAGGAATGCAATCACATCCAGGAATACAACCACAATCCGGACATCCGTCCCAATCAGGCATGAAACCACAACAGGGTATGACTCTGCAACCAGGAATGCCACTACAACCGGGAATTCCATCACAACCGGGTATGCCACCACAACAAGGCATACCTCCCCAACCGGGTATGCCACTACAACAGGGCTTACCACCCCAACTGAGTATGCCACCACAACCCGGCTTACCTCCCCAAGCGGGTATGCCACCGCCACAGGGCTTACCTCCCCAACCGAGTATGCCACCACAACAGAGCTTACCTCCCCAAACGGGTATGCCACCACAACAGGGCTTACCTCCCCAAACGGGTATGCCACCACAACAAGGTTTACCTCCGCAACCGGCTATGCAACCACAACCGACCCAATTTAACCAGTACCAGCCAATGTCTGGACTTCCTCATATGCCTCCGCCTTTGAATCAACAAACGCAGTATCCTCAAAGTGGATATGCAGCACCTGGACCTCAACCAAATATGCAATATCCTGGTTAGTTCATATATGATAATTCCACTTATGATATACAACTACGAAATGTGATAGCCTCAAACCAGCTATTCCTTCCAGGCATGCCCCCGCAGCAGGGCTACCAGCAAGGTTACCAGTTTCCCGCTCAACAGCCGAGCTACTCTGCTCCTCCTCAAAAGCGGCTTGATCCAGACCAAATGCCTAGTCCGGTACATATATTAAATAATTACAAAATATTTTTTATTTATTTATATTTTTTCTACATGAATTAATATCAGTGTACTTGTGTACCTCATACTTATAAAAAAAAAACCCTTATGTACAGACACTCCAAATTAGAATTTATACGAGGCTTCCAAACGACCTGGTCTGAGAAGAACCAGAACTTACTTAGCAGGGTATTTTTTTATAAATAATTAATTCAAAACTATAGTCTCATCGGTACTTTATTCGATTATTCGTAATTTTTGCAAAAAATATTAATTAACCCTGTTTGTTTTCAGATTCAAGTGATGCAGGCCGACCAGCAGAACCGCGGCGGTGTTTTTGTGACCAACGACAAAGGGCTGGTGCCGCCGCTTGTCACTACCGACTTCGTGGTGGAGGACAAAGGAAATTCGAGTGAGTCTTTCGTATTTTAAGAAATGTCTATGCAATTGAATACATTGGTGATAGTCATCCAATAGTTGTACAATAAATATGAAGACATGTTAACATTACAATGTAAAAATGAAATATAATTTTTTACAGGTCCAAGATATATACGAAGCTCGATGTACAGCGTTCCAGTAACGACGGATCTGTTGAAACAGATAGCGATGCCGTTCTGCTTAGTGGTATGTATATGTATTATCAATCTTATGTCTACACCTCAATTACAAAAAAATAACTTCCTTATAAAATTACAGATATCTCCCATGGCAGAACCAGTAGGAACGGAACAAGAACCGCCACTCCTGGACTTCGCAGCTCTAACGGGATCTCCCACAATGGGACCCGTGAGATGTTGCAGGTGTAAGGCCTACATGTGTCCAAATATGAAATTTATTGATGGTGGCAGACATTTTAAGTGTGCCTTTTGCAAGGCTACCAGCGAGGGTGAGTTTATGCACGACCCTATCCGCATTCAGCTATAAGGCACCCCTAACTGTTTCGTGTGTACAACCCCTCAACATGACAATATGCACGTGGTTACTCCATCAGTGCCCATGGAGTACACGCAGTACATCACCAGCATGCAGCAGTACGGCCGCGCGCCCGCAGAGATGGCACTCGGCACCTACGAGATCGTCGCCACCAAGGAGTACTGCCGCGTGAGTGACATACAGACACACACACACACACACACACACACACACACACACACTCATACACACAAACACACACACACACCCACCCACCCACACACACACACATACACACACACACGCACTCACAAAATTGGTATTATGTACTAATACTTAATGTGTGTAGTATGTAAGGTCACGATGTCTGTTTAGAACAACACGCTGCCCAACCCGCCCGCGGTGGTGTTCGTGATCGACGTCTCATACAACTCCGTCAAGAGCGGCTTGCTGCAGACTGTGTGCGACAACATACTGGAGATTATAGAGGTTTGAGGACACTTTACTATTACTACATTATTTATTGGTAACAGAAATGGATGTATCTGGGATATTCGAACGTATCCTACTATACGCTGTGGCTATTTTAAAGAGTGGTGGTGGTGGTCAGTACTTGATCCGTTTATTACTAAGCGTATAGTATATATGTCTGTACGCCAACCCTCCTCTGGAACTCTCCGCATCCCACGGTATGAGAGTTTTGAAAGAGTAATAGAGCGATGATTGAGAGAAGAGTGTAAAAATTAAGTATTATCTCAAGGCGACTAGTTTTATTGAATAGTATCGCTCTGCGTTTAAAACCTTAGATATGCTCGCTCTTCTTAGATATTAAAAAGGCTTACGTCTGCATGTCATCAAAGATAGACTTTAAGCACATTTTTCAACCAAAACCACTCTGCTCTAAATATATAAGTACCGTGATCAACTCCATCTAGTAGCGAACCGTCGAACAACAATAGTTTATTGAAACAAAAGTTTAACAAAAAAACTATACATTTAAAAAAATCTTAACACCATGTTCTAAATACTGAGACTGAGAACGTCCGCACCAAAAATCAATACTCAAAAACAATACACATGCTCCACGAATTGGGCTTTCCAAACAATTACCTTATATAATTTAGTTCTGAATTTTCAGTTTAGTTTTCAAGACAGTAAAATTAACTGAGACGTCAAGAATAGAATAATTGTCAGAATAACATATTGCAGGGTTGTTTAAGTGTCCTCAGGTCTCAGGTACAATGTGCGAAGCTCAGATAACTCCAAAACTTAAGGGTAAAACTTCCAGAAATCTAATTGAAACAATTTTCATTTCTTTGAAGTATACGCTTAAGCCTTCACCAGAAAAGATAGGTAGTACGAAGTTATTGAATGAGAAGGGAAGAAAGTCCAGCGACTAAGTCTTGGATATGTGGATGGAATTACACTAGAGGGAGGACGAAAGATAATGATAGAGAGTATAAATGATGACATGAGAATGAAAGGAGAGGAGGTGGAGCTGACGAATGACAGAAGCTTATGGAAGACGAGAATATGTCAGTAGAAAGGCGGGATAATAATGATGACACAGTAATTTATTAATATTTTTTTCAGTCGATGCCAAAAGACGAACAGACCGGCGAGAGCTGCACGCGAGTAGGATTCATCACGTACAGTACAACCGTGCAGTTCTACAATATCAAGGTACATCGTTTTATATTGTCACGTAATAGTACCGTACTAGTTATAATTTGTCTAGTTTTTAAACAAAAAATAATAGTAACTAATTACAAGCGTGTCGCTCCAGGGTTCACTAGCGCAGCCGCAGATGCTGTCGGTGGGGGACACGGCGGACATGTTCGTGCCGCTGCTGGAGGGTTTCCTGCAGCGCGCGGAGGACAGCGGGCCCGTGCTGCGCGCGCTGCTGGCGCTGCTGCCCGCCGCCTGCCGCGCCACCAGCGACACCGAGACCGTGCTGCTGCCCGCCGTGCAGGTGAGGCGGGCTGGCTACAACTCCACGGTTAAACGTCCAGGGACAGTAGAGCTCGTCATATACATTTTTACCGGAACACGATGTCCGGTATGGCCCTCTCACACCGCGGGATGGCAATGATGGTGGTGGTGTGTTTCCGTGGCGGCCTATTGGCGAGTTTAAGATAAAAAAGGGCTCAGAAGATCGGCTATTTTCTTTACTATATGGGCTATTTCTTCAATTGTTGTTTGGACATCGTCCATGAGAAGATCCATCTTTGCATTATACTATAGGGTCTGCAGAACACTTATACGGTCGTCTATGTCAATGGGCAACCTGAATGTCGACCACGTCTTCCTTCAAAATTTGCAAGCTGACTGGGGCAGATATAATGTGTTAGAGACACAAATATAAAGTAGAGCGGGGTTGTCAGAAGTTCAAGAGTCATGTGCGCTTGGTAGTACGCTATTCTTTATCGTTTCTAGAGTACGATGAGCTAGTAGCCTTCTGGGTTAGATTCTCTTAGAGGACTGCTATCATATATAGGGGTGGTTGGGCTCTGGTGCTTAGGACTCACTTATGCCGAACACAGTGGCACTGAGACATCGACTTCCGCTGATTTTCTGTGCAACTGTGATACGAAGACGATCGAAACGGGTCATTCATGGTTATATCATATTTTCTATCATTAGTCGCCCTCTTACGTACAAATATATTTAGAATCGATGAACTTTCCCGTTTAGAGAAGTTTAGAAACCACTACTATACTTTTATGACCACTAACATTCTTGGAACTTCCATTTTGAATTAGAGTTTTTAATTATCCTTTAAAATTATGTCTAAACTCGATTATTACGTATTATTTCTAACCAGGCCGGCTACGAGGCGCTAAAGGCCGCGGACACGGCCGGTCAACTGCTAGTGTTTCACACGAGCCTACCCACTTACAACGCACCGGGGAAACTCATCAACAGAGAAGACCGTAAGGTGCTAGGGACGGACAAGGAGAAGCAGATTTTGTGTGAGTGCGAATCCGGCTATAATATTTACGTCCCCCGCCTCCGTCGTCCCCGAATAGGAAATCGTCTATCGTAAAGCTTTCGAAATTCGAAAAATATAAACTCGAAACCGAACCCTCTCTCCCCTCCAGCGCCGCAGACCACGGCCTACAACGAGCTGGGCCAGCTCTGCAGCGCGGCCGGAGTGTGCGTGCAGATGTTCCTGTGCAACAACTCGTACATAGACTGCGCCACGCTGGGCCAGCTGCCGCGGCTGACGGGCGGCCAGCTCTACAAGTACACGTACTTCACGGCGGAGAGCGACGGGCGCCGCCTGCTGTGGGACCTGCGGCGCGCGCTGCTGCGGCCGGCCGCCAGCGACGCCGTCATGCGCGTGCGCACCTCCACGGGCGTCCGCGCCACAGACTTCTACGGACACTTCTTCATGTCCAACACCACGGACGTCGAGCTGGCCGCCATCGGTGAGCACGCACGGACGTCGACGAGCGACGGTTCCGGTCGCATATTGTTCACTAAATACTTTGTCGTCTGTAAAACGGCGATCGCAATGAAAAGTACCCGGCCGAGTCGGTCGGGTGGTTCCTCTCGCACCTCGAGCGAGCGCCTCGACGGAGGGGCTCGTCTCGACGAGCGCGGTTGCAAAATTGGCTCCCTTTCGCTCTCCTTTGACGCACGGGAGCGATTCTCGGTATCGAATTAAAGCGGAAAAAATTAAATAATTAACCGATCGTCCCGGCCTCAGACGCGGACAAGGCCATCGGCGTGGAGATAAAGCACGACGACAAGCTGTCGGGCGAGGAGGGCGTGTTCGTGCAGGCGGCGCTGCTGTACACGCACCGCTCGGGACAGCGTCGTCTGCGAGTCATCAACCTGGCGCTCACGGTGGCGCACCAGCTGGCGGACGTGTACCGCTCGGCCGACCTGGACACCATGCTGTGCTACCTCACCAAGCAGGGTGAGGATTCCCGGAATTTTATACTGGTCGCTATACGTCGGAGAGAATTTTAAAATAACGTAAATAGATACATAAATAAAATAGTCGAATAAAATAATTTTATAAATATAATTAAAATATGGCAGGTCACGTCGTTTTAGAGCTCGAGAATGAGAAAAAAATCCGATAACTATATATTTGTCATTAAATATTTTGATGCTATCTAATGTCGATAATAGGTCATGGGGGAGGACTCGATTTACGACGCATCAAATCTATAATGCTTTAAACGTCATCGGCCGTTATGCTAAGTAACGGCTCGAGCTTAGCTATTTGTAACGTATGCTTTTAAAGAATGTCAAAGTAGAAACAGATTTCCGAAAGTATATATAGTTTATCAAATCTTACACTAGAATTTGTCTTCGGACTGGATCTTGAAAGAAAATTTTGATGTAAATTTTGATGTGTGTGTAGCGGTGTGGGCGCTCCGCGAGGCCCCCCCGCGCGCCGTGCGGGAGGGCCTGACGGCGCGGTGCGCGCGCTCGCTGGCCGCCTACAGGAGGCACTGCGCCTCGCCCTCCTCGTCGGGGCAGCTAGTGCTGCCGGAGGCCATGAAGCTGCTGCCGCTGTACACCAGCTGCGTGCTGCGCGGGGACGCCGTGGGCGGCGGTGAGTGGGCGGCGAGCGCGGCTCGGCCGGGCCCCGGGGACGCCTCGAGGACGGAGGAGCCTCCGGGGCCTCCTCCGAGCCGCGGTGGAGCTCGAGTCCTCGTCGTCTCGGCGGTCGGCCGATATGAATACTGAAATTTTATAGAAGATCCGAACTCGCGGCGAAGGACCATCTTTGAAATAACGAACCCCGCAGGCCCCGACATAACGTGCGACGACCGCTCGTGCGCCATGTACCGCGCGCTGACGGCGGACGTGGCCACCTCGGTGGTGTACACGTACCCTCGGCTGCTGGCGCTCCACGGGCTGCCCGATCGAGAGCCCACCCTGCTGAGGGCCTCCATGGACAAGATGAGCGACCGAGGCGTATACCTGCTGGGTCGGTGCCCGTCCGCTTACACCTGACGCGGGGGTTAGCCCGCACGGTATCTATAAAGGCGTCGTCCCCTCAGAGAACGGCGTGCACATGTTGCTGTGGGTGGGCTCGCAGGCGCCCGTGGACTTCGTCCGCGACGTGTTCGCAGTGGAGTCCCCGCAGGCGCTGGACGCGCGCGTGTGTGAGCTGCCGGAGACGGACACGCGCGCGGGGGCAGCCGTCAGGGAGCTGCTGGAGGACGCCCGACGAACCAGGAGGAGCGCCATGAGGGTGAGTGTCACGAGAGAGGGAGGGGTGCGACCGCCGGGACGGGGCGAGACCGGGTAGATTTGTTGAGATATTGGGCAGGGCGGAAACGTCGGTCTATTCTTGAATTTCCTATTAGTAAATGTTTAATGAGTATCTCGCCAGCGTTCAAAAGAAATGAAGCCAATTTGTATTTATAAATGCATAGAATTTGCTAAATTATTACACCGCAGCGTAGCACTCGTTCCTAGAAACCGTCCGACCCGTGAGCACATTGCATGTAATACGTGATCTATCTCCAGCTGAGTGTAATGCCCCAACACGACAAGCTGGAGTACGAGTTCCGTCGCATGTTGGTGGAGGACAAGGGGCCGAATGGGTCGGAGTCCTATGTGGAGCACCTCATGGCTACGCATAAAATGGTCCAGAAATTACTGTAGGGTCCGCCGGGTGGGGTCGCCGCGGGAGCGCCTCCTCCGCGTGAGTGAGCCGGAGTGAGCTCGAGGGCCGCAATATGCTTTAAGTTTCTGGGGCTTTGGTATAAATAGTTATTTGAGCCAATTAGTAATATTTTTTCCAATGTTGTTTAATTTTACCATCTCTCGGTGCTTTGCTATTTTTTTTATATTCGAGTTTTATGGTGGTGGTCGATATTAAAATGTTTATAATATTAGAGGTTACAAAAACTACTTTGATGTAAAAACCCTGGAGACGCTCATGACCGTGAGCCTGATTACGACAATTTAAAGTAAAGCTTTAAATCGTATCCGAAATCATGACTAAACCTACAAGTGTGAACGCCCTCGTGTCCGGTCCAGCTGACGGTGATCCGGCAGCACGACAAGCTGGAGGCTGTGCTGCGGCAGCTGCTGGTGGAGGACCGCGGCGTGGACGGAGGAGCCTCGTACGTGGACTACCTCTGCCACATCCACAAGGAGATCCGCGCACTGCTCTAGCGGCCGGGCCGAGGCACCGTGCGGCCGCGCGGCTGACGGACGGACGGACGGACGGACGGACGGGACACCTGGGGCTGGCAGTGAGTGGCCGTGGACATTGAGTGAGCCCCCGGGGGACTTGCCGCCCAGCCGCCTGCAGCTGACAGGATACTCGATATCAACTGACACATCGTCCGATATGCATAGTTTTTACTGATAAGCGTTATTCGAAAACTATTTTTTAATTTGATTCTGAACTGTGCAGACTTTAGGAAATGTCGTAGTACCGGAATCTTTATAAGACGACTATAGTAGAAAGGAAGCTCGCGCGCTCGTCTCGAGGATGTTCTCGTCCGTTGTTGAATACTAATTATTTACGAGCGTGTGGAGCCGCCGCTTAAGGCTTAATTTTGCCGCAAATGTTATGGTCCATTTAAAGTACTTCCAATTTTGTAAATTAAAATAGTTATTCACTAGTATATAATGCACATCTGTTTGTATGTTCGGGTTCTCGTACCGGTGGCAATATGCTTATCGGTAAGATTGTATTAAAATGCTAGAGTAGTAAATAAATATTAATTAAATTATGTTCATTTATTGTTATTTTTCTTGGCAATTTTTCCCCGAGATTAATTTAATGAATCACTAGACCCATATGTATGTATCCTTAGTTTTAGTTTTTGACTCGATTGTAATGACGTGTAAATAAAATATATTGGCATTATTATTATTTCTGGTTTGATATCGTCTTAAATTCCTTTCTCGGGCAGAATAATCAATCGAAACAATCCAATACAAAATAAATATGGCAGTAACCTGTTTATAATACATTCGAACCGGATTATTTCCTTAAGAAAAAAAAAACATTATTTCTTATTAGTTATAGCCATTATATACTCTGCTAATTCTATAAATATGCGAAACTAAATTCAACAACAAAGCTTCGTTCAGCTCCATCTACACAGTGGCGAATCTAGTATTTTATATACGCATCGAGCACGATATGACAGAGGGGACCGAAAGGGAATCAAAGTCTGTGTTGCCTTCATAAGACACTCCACACTTGTAGTACGTGAGATGTCAGAATTTACTGATTAAAGTAAAAAATTTAAAACTACTAATATTATGATATACGATGTAGTAAAAGATCTTGAATGTGTAACGATAGATTGAAAATAAAAATCTTATTAAGTTATAATTTTATTTTACATAATTTTTTATATTTTCTCATTGCCGTTTTTATGTCTCTTACATATGTAATAGTTGCCACTTTTTCTGAAACAAATAATATGTGTGTATAATTTTTGAAAATATAGTTAGATTTTATTTCATTATTCTTTCAACTGAAAAAAATAATTTTCACAGAAATACAATAAACAATGACCAGAAGATATAAACAAAAAATGACAATATATAGACTGTTCTTATTTTTGTAATATTATGTTCTAACGAAACATAATTGCGTACCATGACGTCATAATGTAGTTTTACATCAAATTAATATTATAAATAGATCAATGTCACAAAATTGACGTAACACTAACTTATATTGCTGCTTCTTCGCCACCTAATTCGAGTACATATTTGTTATCAGTAATCTTCTTCTAATAAAATATCAAGAGAAGATGCGATCAATTCTTCTAATCTGTGTTAAGCCCGTAATAACATCAGACCGCCAGCAAGGTTACCAATCACGGACAAAAAGATTTAGACGTGTTCCGGCACCATCTACGATAGTTATGGTTCTGCAGCGGTAACCATTAGTGCATTTAATCTCTCTAGAGCATTTCAACGCCTGTTATCTGAACTGGCGAGTACCAGAAGACCGATTATGCTGGAAGAGAGGCGCTTAACTTTGCCCTGTCTAGGTAAATTACGCTGTTTAGGCAAGCGACTAGGGCGCTTGATGTGGACGATCATACAGTCAACTTCCTGGATCTTCAGCTGACAACTGTTCCGCACGAGTATTGTGTAGAGGGTATCTTTTTTATGGAAACTTACGATCTTTGCCTTCTGTGTTGCCTTATTCCCCACCAGATTTCGGTCCACATGGTGTTATTCGAGTATGGTAAAACAAGTCAGCAGTTTGGGACAAAATGCGGCACGTTTTAAATATATGTAAAAGACTCTTCGAACCAGTTTTTCGTAGCCCTTAACAATAAATACCCAAATTTCTAAGGGGTCCGCCTTTCTGCAACTTTTATTCCCGCTGCATATACGATCTGCCATTACCCGGAAACCATGGGTACACACGACGACAGTGTAGTTGTAGAAAGCTATCTGCCTTGAGATCGGAACAGTAGGAACCAGGGCAGGTAGACGAGAGAAGCCATGGTGCAGCGTTTGAGAGACAAATTTGAAGCAATATTCGCATGCGACGATGCTAATTTTGTTTCATTCAACGCCTCCAAACCGCAGTAACGTCTCAGCAAAAATCTTAGCGTTCTTGCAATAGCCCGACAATACTTCACACCGCGACGTTTAATTGGCCACCGTCGTAAAATGTCATCTTGCAGTTCTAGACTAAACTGTGAAGTGTGCAAAAAGAAGAATTGGGTACCTTGAGCTGGTTGATGCATTGATAGCCTCATAGTGTTTTATAGCGTACATTTTGGTTTATGTGCGCAGGATTTAAACTAATTAATCTACCATCGAACTTTCCTACTCACAGCTAGTATATATCTTTACGTCATTAACATTCAGTCTCCGAACGAAGCGCTTTGCCTTTTAATATTTGATTCGAACAGCGAGGAACTGGAATAGCTTGCTTACGTCGGTATTTCCATTCGATTTTATTGTGGTTGTCTCCAAGGCGAGAGTGAATAGGCTACTACTAAGATTTCCACATAATTTCTTCATAACATCAGGAGGAGTTTAGTAATGCATTATTTTAATGTATTATACATAATAATGTTCCAGCGTAGTATCATAGCATATCAGACCAGGATTATATAATCAAATGCTATAAATATATTTTCTCTATTGTGCATTGTTCAGCCCAAAGACCTTTTCTAAGATAATATCTGAGAATTCAGTCCGCATTTGAAAACGACCTTCATTCTGTATGTAAATAATTAATTAAACAAATAACAATAAAAGTTATGGGCAAGTAAGATACTAACTTGTTTAGGATAGAGCACTTCTATGATAGGTCCTTTGTACTTGCAAGGCAGGCAATAGCGCTTACATCGGCGCCGGCGCCGGCAGCCTGCTGCCAGTGCGCTCAGAATCAAGACCAGGAGAAACACTAGGAGTTTTTTGTAATGCATTGCAGAGGTTTACTGGAAAATATTGAGTAAGAAAAAGTGAGCAGAAACCTCTACTTTTATTTCTTATGAGTTTGAATTATTTATTAAAGCTTTAGCAAAATTTTGTGGATAAAAACCACCTATCAACTTTTTACGTTTTATACGTTGTTTTTTTTTTTGTTTAAAACAAATATCTCGTTACTTATTTTCTCAGAACTTGAAAACATTTCGGTAACATACCTTCATTCCAATCTTAGCACGCACTTTAGGTCCACCGAATTGGTTGCAAGGAAAACAGTTGGCATCTCTGCAGTGTTTTCTGCCGCGACGACACCCGCGCGTCAGTTCCAGAACGGAGATTGCGATATGAAGGAACACGAGAACGAACTCATTTAGGTAGTTCATTTTGCTAAAATAGTAAGTATTTTGAATAAGTTTAAGAGTTAATTTGTCAAAATAAAACAAGAAATACATAAAAACTAAAAATAACGTAAAAATTCTTATGTATAATGTTATAATAATACCCAGTAGCTATTTTAACTGAAATGTTTGAAATGATGTTTATTTTTAAATAAATTCTCGGAAGGCCTCTGGCAATTCATTCCGGAAGCAGGGCGCATAGGCGTGAAGCGCTTAGACACGCAGATCGTTTTACAAATGCACTGTTGACGTATTACTTTTATCTTCGTGAATAACTCGTACGTTTGAATTTAAATCAAGTTGAACGCAAACGAAAAAGAAACAAAATCAAATTTTTTGACCATAGGACTACTTAGACTTGTTACCGTCTAGTTTTGGTTTAATTTTATGAAGTGACAAATGTTTATTGAAGTAAAATTATAGTTGTGGTGCTTGACATAGCCTTGATGAGTATCTATTGCTTTATGACCACCATGCTCGATTGATCAGATGCGTCATACAGTACACTTGTCGATTTATTAATTCATTTCAATGATTTTATAAAATATACTTAAAGTTAACTTTGTTTTGAGAGTTGAGTTGCCCTTTCCACTTTTTAATTATATCTACTAATCGGAGATAAAATACCTTTTCTTTTTTCACACCGTGGGCTATTATCCTCACAGGTAACGTATTGATGGCGCGTGCAGCCGTAGCAGCTTTCAAGGTATGAGAGGAGGAGAGTGACCAGCAGTACTATTACCTCTTGTACGAACGCTGTGTCCATAGCACGATGATGGTGTATGGTCTAGATAATTAAATTATAAGGTAGATAATAAAATGAAATTAAATGTTTTTAGTTAATGAGCACACATTTATTTACAAAACCTTGATCTACAGTCTTCATTTAAATTTTAGGAATAAAAAAAAGATTCTTACTTATCGCCTGCAGGGCGGATTATCAGGATTGCAGATGATCCTCTTCCTTCCGCATGCACTTATAAGTTGTAGAAACTCGATCGTTAATATTACAGCAATCACCAGGTGCCGCCAAATTTTCATTATATGCCAGACTCTAACATACGATATTTACATCACCATCATATTTACGAAACTCGACCAGAAAAATAATATATAAAATATCATTTATTTTTTTTCTTATTACTATTTTTAGATGTTACATACACTTTGATCTGTAGCGTCAACAAGACTACTTTTGAAGACGTAACATAACAATGACACAACTGAATTCATTGATAGAGATCAAAGACTCTTCAAATCAGATGACTTGATTAGTTTACAGACCTATACTTACCAAAAAATTCTAAATATGCATCCTAAGGTTCACTCCAAAAATATTTACTATATACTTCAATGTATTGAATGCTATTTCACGTTTCAATTTCTCTCTTCTTGTTTCTTCGCTGTATTCCTTCTGTAAAAGAGAAAGAATTGAGTAGAGTCGTTCCACCAAAATAAATCTGAAATAAAAAATAACTGCTTAAATTAACAGGTACAATATTTTATGCAATGGTGGAATTCGACCCAAAACAATATTTCTCGTTTACAGAAAATAAATATCGAAAATAAAAAATAGAAATAGTGTTTTAATAATTTATTATCATATTGTTAAATTTAGTCAAAGTAACAAGAAAACATAACTTTAAATTTTGTTTGATATGGACAAAACTGCATATGATGTTAAAAGGCCCTTGCGGTTTTTAAATGAACCAGCTCCAAATGTCCAAAGTTCTTTTCATGTTATTCGTGATTACAAATGTATTGTTATACCTTGAACATTACTTTGTTTCATCATTAACCATCATAGTAATAATTCTTGTCTCAGTTTTCAATTTCTATACGGCCCTCTGCGACACGGCGCTCGCCCAGAACATGGAATACTTTTTTTACAGCAGGCATTTCCAATTGCAAATACAGAAAACAAAGTCAACAGCATCGCAAAGAGTATTCTCAAACTAAACTTAGCCATATTTACCTGAAATATTTTGTAATATTCTGCGTATTATTTATTTTTTTACTCCTTTATTATGTAAACATGCTCACCATAGATTACTTCCCGCAAGGTGCAGGTTTTCTGCAGGCGATATAAACTTTTCTAGTGCAGCCTGACACGCTGGACAGCAGAGCGAAGATAGCGGAGAGCAGGAGGAAGATACCTTGAGCTAGGCCCATGGTCTACCCAAAGACCATGGCTGTTCGTCTGTTCATCTGTGGAATTTCCTACCTGTACCTTTATGCAGATTTTTAAATTTTATCCCGAATAAAATAAGAAAATATTTTATTGACGGTAGGTTTATAAAATAAATTGCCCGTTTTTTATGGTTTGGGTCAAATTCCAAATGTTATCTTTATTACATAAAGATATGTCAGCCACGTTTGTGACCAATCTTAAGACACTAATTAATAATTTAAAGACTAACAACAATGTGTTACTCACTGACTAATGATCGCTAACTAAAATGATAGTAACTTAAACATTTAATTTTAAATAGAACACTACTAACCTGAATTTTTGTTAATTTTGGTTTGTGACGGACAGAAATTTTGGTTTTGATTGATGTGCAAAATAGAATGTCGTTTATTTTAAAATATAAATAGCTATATCTGTGAAGGTTCTACTTGAAAAAAAACCAGCGTATTTCATTCTTATTTATGGCCTTTAAAGAGATACTGAACTGCAAAAAATTATTTCTGCAGTATTAAAGACTGAAAAACCATTCCAGTTTTTACTTTATTCTGTATACAACACGTCTTGAAATTACACGTTAAGAGTACATATATTAATAAACGACACTAAAGAAAAATCATGAACAAATGATATAGTGATATGTTAGATATATTAATAGATTTTTGTATATTAAAGTTACCTAAATATTTTTCCCTTAATTTAGAAAAAAAAAAACCTTTTGCAACGCTGAACATTTCTGATAAATATTTGAGTTTGAAAACAATAAAACAGACGGCGATGTAAAATATTTTTCAAAAAATTTATGTATCTTTATAAAATGTGAGGCCATCGCGTTCAGATTAAAATACTGCTTGTACTTGTTTGCAAAAAGAAAACACAAATAACAACAGGTTGTTTTTGAGGCGTTTACACACGTTTAGTTAAGACGGTGCAGTTTATCGCCGTTTGTACCCGTTACTGTAACCGTAACATACTTAATATATTTAATGTAGTCTACAACGTGGTATCAAACATTTTATAAAATAAATCATTTTAAAATTTAAAGTCTCTATCCCTGAAATGTTATGACGGCATTGATGTATAAAGGTCATCGAACTCGCATGTCACTAATTATGTAGTGTTTGGTTTTGTCGAGGTCGTTGTCGAAGACTCGTCGCCAACAGGATGTAGACTTTAATATACGAAGCAACCACCTGAGGATATGACGTATTGTGTAAATAATGTGATAACATATTCTTTTATCTGACATAATTATAAATAAATAATAAATATAAGCATGCATTAATATTAGATTTTAAAATTGATTTTGTTTCTTAATGTTTATTGACCGAAGTTCTCAATAAGAGACTTCTGCATCCTTTGTGCAAGCTTCAATCAGAAACGGTTTATCCGAAAATTTCCAAATTTTGCACAACAATAGACATCAGTCTGGTGGTTTTTTTTTTAAATTAAATATTCGATGTCGTTGAGGAATAATCACGGAAAAACTAAAATCCCATAGACTTCAATGAGGATGGGAATTTTTAGCGCGAAAATTTAGCTTTACAATGACATGCGATTGCCGAATTTTTTCAACAGATTTTAGAATTATTTCTTATTTAAATTTTTTTTTATCTTGAAAAATTGTTAAGGACCGAACATTTTGTAAGTGCAACTTCGGTGCCGTTTGCACCTCGCTTCGCTGAATATGCTAACACATACCCATATTTTTCGATCGCAGCGAGTTAAAATTGAGGTCTGGTTCGCACTCCTAGTTTTAATTAAGGGCAGTCCAATAGAAAGTTGTGGTCTCTATTGGTCGGACATCTTCTAAATGATGACCATTTGAAAAAGCCTACGAGCTGCCGATGTGTTTTATACGCACGGAATAGATATTCGCAAAACACATTAAAAGTTTTCTTTTCTCATTCCTAAGATCGTTATTTTTATGGAGTTGTTAATAATAGCTATTTTTACTTCTAACGGCTATATGTTCGTAAAATGTAGTTTACAGAAAGGTTCAAAAGAAGGCGTCGAATGTTCTTTAATGAGGCGGCGACATACATACACGTCTCTCGTGCCAAAATATGTTAAATATTTGAGGAAAATAAATGTATCATTTATTCTCGTATTTCTATGATTTATAAACATCGGCGGTCTATTTTGTAGAATATTACAAGTAAGTATATGAAACTGGAAATTTAAGAAATTTTTTATTGTTTATTTTTATTATAATTATTTCTTTTTCGTTTTTCATTGTTGTGGATATTTAAAATAAATTCAAACCCTCTTAGTTTTTTCATTGAGATTCACTTTAAACCAAAAAATATATCCTACAAACGGTATTTTAAATTAAAAATACAAACTTTGTTTTATTAAAAGCTATTACAAATAAAATTATTTTAATAAAAAGGTTTCATAAAAGAAAAAGTCGTTTCGATATTACTTCGATCAGCTCCATTTACAAATTATTATTAAAATAAAAGGAATACCAATTTTTTTTATGTTAACCTTACAGATACCTGTAAATTTATTTCATATATGTCTGTTTATCTGTTTTTTTTGTTCGCGTATCACAAAAAGAGTTGTAGAGTTTTGATGAAAATTAATTTAAGTTAATTAATTAATTAATTTTGAATTAAATTGTTTGAGCTATAATTACTTATAGCTTAGTTATAATTATCAATGTAACTGGAAATGTCCTAATTTTGTATATACTTTTTTAATAATAGATGGTTTATTATTCAGAGCAGAAGAGAGGAAGGCGATGTAAGCATAACAACATAACAACATAACATATTAGACACGAAGTATTTTTTTAGTTAATTTATCTATTTCTGTTTATCTTTTATATTATTATCTCTTTGTCCGATGAATGGCTTCGTAGATGTGGTAATACTATTCCACAAATGCCGGAAAAACTATATTAAATGAGATTAATGATAACAGTTAAGTTTTTCAGTTTGTCTATAAATTAATGTATAACTGTATAATTGTGATGACATGTTTTACAAGCTTGAAACATTGGGAATAGTAGGATTACTTATTGATGAATTAGCTATTTAGTGAATTAGATATTATGTAAGAGAAACATTGTAAATAAAAAAAAATGGTAGCTGTAACATATATACATTGACCTATTCATGACGTAAATTAGTAAGTTAAATGTAATAGAATGTCGTTAGTATGTTACTGATGATCACTTTATAAATTATAATAGTATGTCCAGTTCTTTCAAACGCTAGATGAGCGCACACGTCCTGTCTGTCTGTCAGGTCCGTGTGGCGCCGCAGCACAGCACAGCACAGCGCAGGCGACAGTCGTGCGCGTGCGGCGACACGCGTCCGGTTATTTTTAAAGAGCGCTCTAAAGATTCACGTCATGTTATAAATAGCTTGTGCATTAACATTTTAAAATATTCCACGTGTTTACTGAAAAGTTAAATGACAAAGACCTGTGGTATTTATTAAGAATTTCCTCGAAAGATTTCAGTGATTCAGAAAAATCATATTAAACATTTTTTTAGATATCTTTCAGTCGGCTGAAAGAACTCAAGAAGTCAGTAACTAGACTGAAGTAATAGAAGATTTCGTTTAGTGATCGACTAGTGTTAATATTTACATCTTAAGACAAGGTATGTTGCGTTTGTTTAATTAGTATAAGAAATAATGTTGAATGTTAACAATAAGGCTTTATATTTTTTGCGCTATTTTCAAAAGAGATATTTAGATTTAATTTAGGAAGAATCATATATCAGTAGGAGCGAGGTGTTTGAGGTTACATGTTTTTATTCGGTTTTTAGATTTACTCAATTAACTTTTTTCAACAAGTATTTAAATAAGTTTCTATTGATCAATATATAAATATTAATAAAATATTTAAATGAACTAATATTCAACTGATATAGTTTAATTCAATACCGTACTCTGCATTACTGAAAACACTCCTCAACTAAACGGTTTTAAGTTTTGGTTAAATATTTTTAAAATGTATTTAATATGTAAGACATTTTTTCACACTTAATTTTGTTTCTGTTGATTATACCTAATAAGAATGTAATAAAATTCTTATTTAGAAATGTAACGTCCATTATTTTGAATACTGACGACATGAAACTAATTAAATCGACTTATTAGTATATTGTCTATCAAAATAATATTTGTTATTCTTCCTTCTTGTTAAATAAACATAACCTTCCAAAACATCTCGAAAAATTGGTATAGGTTTGAAGATATTACAATTATTCATCCCAAAACATGGTCTCACAAATTAAGTTTTACCATAAGCATAGTCTTAATACATATAAATACCATTTACATTAAAATGAAATCAATTAAAATAGTTCCGTATTATAATAATATTAAGCAGGTGTACAATATAACAATTTTAATAAATTGTATAAACGAAAGTAATTTTTAAATTCCGCGGACAACTAATTATAAGAAACGATATTTCATTGATGTTTTTATAGCAGTTCATACTTTGTGTGTAAAAGATCTGGCGATACTCGTTCACATATTGAGGTCACTGGCATTCTAATATAAAAAACATCATCACTTATATTTTATACTTTAAACATTATTAAAGACGCCATTACTTTAAACATTAGTAAATTACTTACTTAATAAATATTTAATTTATTAAGTAAGTAATTTACTAACAAACACTGAAATTAAATAAATCGCATATTTTCTTCATTGTGGTTTTTATAAAATAGTATCGAGAAAATTTTGTATATAGCCTTCCCTTTTGCATCAAGTTCCCTTCATATCAACTGAGTAATTTATTAAGATATAAAAAAAAAGCAGTCGGTGGAATAGATAAGACTCAATACTACAGGGCCCACACAGTCAGTGCCTCAAAACAACAACAACACTGTTATACATCGCTTCCATACTGCACAATGCCGTAATCTCATCTTATAACACACACTGATCAACAGTGACAAAGAAGCCGATAGTTACGTATGGAAGAATACGATCAGGTCCGCGCCTCTACAAGAAGTGACCGTGAGCCTCTTTATACTAACAAAACGACTAAAACGATACAATTACAAATCAGCTGACGTCATTACGTTTTCCCTACTACTAAGTAATAACTTGATGAACTTTGATTAATACAATATCGATACACGAACTATATAGTTGTTTGATTAAAACAGATTTAAGTCATTGTTAAGAATTATTTAATGACTTCAGTTATAAGTAGAAAATGGTTTGGGTTAAGGAAATTTTTAGAGTTAAGTACAAAAAAAATATAGTTCAATTTATACTCTTATCATCATCGCTATCCGCCCTAATCGGATCAAGGCGGTTTTGAAAAAACTTAAACAATAATAAATATTGGTAATAAATAAATGTCTATTAATTTACGGATAGTGTCTTATAAATATTAAGTTAATATTGGAACTATGTAGAAAATTTATAAATTTTAAGGTTACAGCCCTTGTTTTACAATATTTCTATCAATTTATATAATATATAAGAAAATAATTGTATACGTAATTTTCATATCGGCTTGTATTTGTTTTTTGTGATTTTTTTGTATGTTTGAGTTTGCATTCGTATCGATTGTGGATCTAGAAGCTAAGGATTTTATTTATTTGGTTCTATAGCTTAGGATGAGTAATTAGGAAAAAACAATTGCCGTACTGTTAGATGTGTGCCGTCTGTGCGTAGTTGGTTCCTTGGATATTTACATGGTTAACAATATACCTACAATATTGCTCTCTCAGTTTTTTCTAATTTCCGGAGAGCAGTAATATTTGTTCCACTTCACCAAACGGCACAAGACGTCAATAATGAAACTGGCTGAATTAAAACACTTTCAGAGTATTCAAATCCGCTGACCACAGCAATATTTTAAAAAGTTAGTCATAAACTTTAGTTACAAAGAAGTATGTGTAAATGCCAATTATAACACATAAATGTTGGTTAGACAGACTAATTCAGGAATTTCGAAAGAGCAGCTGGTATTGTTATACCTACAAGAATCTTTGATTAAAATCTCAATGTTTGTCTTGGAACTGGAGATATATGTCACAAAACAGATCAGGATAGGAAAGCACTTTGATTTATTAGGCCTAGTTAGTTTAGTGTCAATATGTTTTTAGTTTCACACTTTATCTTGAATGAATGTACTGACTGAAGACCTGCTAGATCTCAATTTTTAATTCTGTTTGCTCAGCATATGTAAATTTCGACCATATCATTAAAAACAACAATCACAGCTAGTTGCTGTATGTGAGAAATAAAGATGCTTCTAATATACTCCCCAGAGAAAATCAGTATTTAATTTTAGCATCCCAACTGACAGTATCCTCTATTTTGATATATTTCTTTGGAATTGGTATCAATTCTTAATCAAAGAAATTTTATATCATTCCACGTTTACCAAACCTTATAAAACTATTAAAGGACAATTTGACAAAGAATCAAATGTCTTTGATACGTCAAGAAATATGCCTAGATATTTTATTTTCTTATTTAAAATCTTGGTCACCTCATTTGAAAGAGTAGAGCATCCTCCTGGTCTTACCGGAAACCGAACTGGTAATTTTCAATTATGTTATTTTTAGTTAGGTATTTAATTAAATTTACATCTTTTCATTTTTTAGTATTTTAGACAAAGCAAACACAGAAATGGGTCGGTAATTGTGTATATTATTTCGGTCTCTCCCCTCACTAATTTTCCAATAACTATAAAAATAAACTCTACCTGTCAAAAATAATTTCTCACAGTATGTGCTTACTTTCTAAAAGATGAATAATATTCTTAGAACACGCAGCCGTAAATTTTTTTACCACAATATTTTATTAAAAACATGAAATGGCCTATACTCTTGCCAAGAAATTAACATGTAAAAAATCTGTATTACTAAAAATTATTGTTTACATTAATACGTCGCGTAAATAACAACGTTTGCTTCTACGTTGACAGCTTCCTGTTTATGAGTATATATTGTATGTTTGTATGACGATTATAAGATAACATTCAACCGGCTCCATCTGGTGTGAGAATAAATCTAAATACGAGTAATGTGCGTCGAGAGCACGAGATGATCAACTGTCCAGTCCATTGCTGTACTTCCAGAAGATAATCATTTTTTTTCCAACTAAACAATAAAGTGTTATCGAAGTCAATAGTCCTGTATCTGTTGAGCGCTGGTATGTCAAAATTATGAAATACAAGTGACTGGTTCATTTACTATTGTTTACATAAAAAATATAAATATATATTTAAATAAACTTGTACAATAATGTAATTATTTTTGAATGGTGATTAAAAATCATGTCACAATCGCTAAAACACAATGCTACGGTTTTGTTTTAAGCTATTTTATTAGCGGTTTAGCACGAAATAGTTTGTAATTATTAAAGATAAGGAAATTTACAACACACGAATATACTCGTAACCTTTTATTATATTTTTAATGAAAGTGATATTAATAAGTTAAACACGGCGGTGAACGACACACAAATTTTGTAAGTATTATAAGATGAGTGTAAAAATATTAGATGACATTAACAGTGTAAGGTCGGACGTGTTTACAGATTACAGACTACACGTGCAGTAACTTAAGACACGCGGAGTACAACAAAGGAGCACTAAGTTGTGTGATGAGCGACGTCTCGTGAACGTTTGAATGTTATCTTCTGGTCATTGTGTTGTTGTTCGTGTGACATGTTTTAATATTAACTTCTAGTGAATGTTAAATAAATTGAAGGGTAAGCAATCGTGGAAGTAAGAAAGGACTGATATTAATAAGTCGATTTAGGAATACTAGAATTATTAAAACATTTTCTATTACAATTAATTTTAAATAATCAGAAAAATAAAAATAAGATCACATTATTTTTTATCAGGTTCTTTGATTAATAATTGACATCGTGTTTGCTACGTCACTCGTAGAACCCCTACGACCTGTAGTGTCGTAGAGGGTCTACAATATTTGAAGCATCTTATCGCAACTTTGTAACTAGTTGCAGTGTGAAAATAATGTTGAAATTTTTAGTTGAATAACATATACGTAGTAATTATATTAGTAATATAATATATCATAAAGTACCTTAACGAAAACCCGTGAGCTTACACTAAAAATACTATTTTTTCGAATTTTAACCAGACAGAGCCATTCAGCCCTAAACCAATCAAGGGTCGTAACAAAGAAATGGTACAGCTACATGACAAACGCGTGTAAGCGATTCCTATAACCTCAATAATGTCGGCTGATTATAACGAGTGATTTAAAAAATACATGCACCGAGTGCGTTGCCATTTCGAAAATAATTCATTGCGTCCGAATTAGGTCAGGCTGACTGCGTGAAGTTGTCTGCGCACACCGACGAGAAGTTGGTAGGTGGTGCGCGCGTCGTCCAGAGCCGCCCAGCAGAGCATCAGCATCGCCTCACGATTAAAAAATAAAATAAAAAATATCTCCACCCGAGGCGTGTTCCGAATACAAATTAAAATTAAAACAAAATGGCGATGGGAGCGCGTTCGCAGAGTGTTCTTATAACTGAGTGACCGACAATATGCTCCTCCGGGATTGGACTTAGTGAATAGTGTTAGTTCGTATTGAGTGCACTGTGAACAACGTGTCCTGTTTTTTAATAAGCCTCCTGTCAACCCTGTGAGTCAGTTTTAGTACACTTTTATTTATGATTGATTTAATTATATAAATAGCGGTAATGACGCCAGTAAGGCCGAGCCAAACAATTTCGACACAATCGTCTTACGTACAATCATTGCACTTAAGTGATTAATGATTTTCGGTCATTATTTAATGCCAATTATCATATATTTTTGTAATGATTTAAAAATCTATGGAAAATGGAGTTAGTTTCTTTATGTAATTAGTGTGTAATCACGGTCACTTACACTGTACTAATTAATTGAAATAATATTAGTCTTCCTTACATTGTATATACTTTCTAAATATATTACATTAAAACGCAATTTGCAACTACTTTAAATATAAGTAATAATATAATTGATTATCTCTGCATAACTGTTGGCAATGCATCTGAAGCACGCCTGTATCTATGAGCGTGAATAACTCATCAGAGTAGAGCTCTGTGATACTACCGAATACGATAAACAAACGTAAAGATTATACATATATTTTATAATATAATTAAATACATAAATATTCTTTAAATAAAACTGTAATGCAAGTAATGTAATTACGCTTGCAGCTCGAAGAGCTCTTAAAGTTTTTATAAGTATAGTTTTATCTATTTATTAATTTACTTTCATATTACAGCTTTAGTCTTTGTTAAGCCAAATCTATTCTAACCTAATAAAGTGTAATCTTCTCTTCAATTTTTATGTTGTTTTAAGTTTTAGACAATGAACAAATATGTTTAAGTTATTTTTAAGTAACTTTATTTTTACAAAACAATACTTTTCTCATCTTTATACGAACATTTGTAATAATGCAACCTTCGTATCGCACGAAGTCAGACATGAAACTTGTATATGAACAAGTTTATTATCACGGACAAGATTCGAACCTGCTAAGAATTGGAAACTTTCGATGCGGAATTTTTATTTTTTTTTTTTTTTTGCATAGCATTGACATTTGCTTCATAATAAATATTATAAAATAAATGCAGACAGATTTACAATATCTTTCATTCCGTATATTGCATCTTCGAAAATGTATATGAAGATGCGTATGACTCTACCCACTTATAAGATTTCTTGAAAAATATAAAGATTTGATTACTATCATGAAACAATTAATAGTCACATTGTATGTATAATGATATAAAAATATGAATTTTTAAGTATGGGAGAAGTATCTCTAGCAGCACCAAGTATTCTCCATCATTTGAGGTTCCGGTCTCAAACTCGGTCTGGACAAAAATAACTCTCGACTCCAAAAACACAGAATGAAAACCTCTATTTTTTTTTAAATATTTATAAGGTGATAGTTTCAATTTTTGGTACTTTCTAATATTCAGAACTTATACTCGTACGTGTGCGTGGAAGAGTCTTTAGTGGAGTAAATATCATCAGATGTCTCGTGGTTTTCACATAATTATTGAATTTAAAAAAATAGTTAAGACATTCCAATGTTGAGTCTTATGTGAATGTATTTTTAAGGTTACGTTAAGGTTTTTCCCATTCTTTGCTATTTACTCCGTCGGTTAAACAATTGTTATTTAAATCTCTAGGCTTCATTTTAATATATTAAAGATATGGCTGTGTACCTGTCACAAATAATATACTTAATAAATTAAAACAATAGGGCCAGTTTTAAAAATCAAAATAAAATAAATAGTGAACATATATATATATATATATATATATATATATATATATATATATATATATATATATATATATATATATACTCAGCTTCTCTTTATTTCACAATATGTTTTTGCACATAACATTTTTCTCTGATGAAAAATAACATATCACTTCTCGGGCTCAGACGGTTATGGAGCAAAAAGGCGTTGACCGCTTACGATGTGAATGAACAAACACACACACTCCGATATTATTAACTTTCTGATTGAGGAGCTTTTTGTAGATCGAGGCAGTTATTTAGTTTTTTTGAAAAGACTGAAAACAGCGAATTCGCATTTTCCAAAAAACTATGTGGATGGCGTGGATGTGGATCACTCGATGAGCATTCAGTTAACTTAGCTGCAGCTTATTAGTTTTCTAGCGAAATCGGTTGGTAGTTTTATTCTTAACTAAGAAAAAAAAGATGCTCGCGTTTCATCAAAAAAATAATTACGCGATTATGGCTGTTGTGATATCAGTCGACGCGTCTTAATGTCACTTGAAAGTGATCACAATTGGGTAAGAAAATTGTTAATTTTTTAAAAGAAAATTTAAAAAATAAATGTCATCAAATTATCTATCAACAAAATTAAAAAAACTTAAACTTGGGTCTCGCACGCATTCCTGTAACAAGTACATTATATATCAAAGCAATTTTTAGAAGACATGACATCACATTCTCTTAAGCTTACAATCTATGACGTCACCGTCTCCTAACACGTCACGTATTTATTTTCCTCAATCAAAGGAATAGAATGAAGATTTGGACAGAACTTCAAGAGTGTTGAATAGAGATGATCGTTGTTCCCTTTAAAAAAAGTTAAATACACGAGATTAAGTATATTAAAAAACGAAGTTGGTTTATTTTTTGAATATAATATAAAAGAAAGAAAAAATATATATTTTTAAAAATATAAGTAAAATGAAGTATTGGTATGTCTGAGATGTCGTCGGTCTCTCCTACTAATAACTGTCCGAGAACCTTCGTTCTAATGAGCATCTTGTGAGAAATGGGGGCCGTGCCTCTTTACAATGTTAAATTTGTATTTTTAAACGTAACAGTTATGTAACAGTGGAACAATTTATTTATTAAGCTACGTTGTCTCCATTGTTCCTATAGTAATTAAAATTATTTAAATTGTTTAACATTTTTAATTTACAACAACTGAAGCTAATCTTGTAAATCTAAGTTAATTTATTTAAATTTGATCATATTTCTTAATATCCTTAAGCTTAAATGTATCCTCAAGCGTCAAAGAAGAATAAAAAAACCTTTTTCGGTTATTTTTCTTTTTAATATCTGATTTCTCAACTTAGTTCAAATCCAAAATTCAAACACTAAGGTCAAGTGATGACTTTTGTCTGTTCATCAACCATCTTAGTTACTTTTATTTTATTTATTCTTTCTCACCATTCTTGTTTTAGTTCTATATATATATGTATGTTTAAATTTTTATTTGTAGTTCTTTTTTTGTTTTTTTTTATATTCTTTTCTGCTCAGTATATTTTTTTGCAGTGAAGTTTTAATAAACAAATACATTTTCATACATTATTTTCGATGCAATATATTAAACTTATGAAGAAAGCTATATACCTGCGCCTCTCGTCACCGGACAGCCGACGTCATGTTTTCAGAGTTTGCTTACAAACACACGGACTGCAATACGCACCCACTGCAACCAGGCCAGGATCATTCGTGTTGTTATTATATAACAATGATGAAAACAGTAGCCTTCTGAAATTGATGTTATATTTATTTATAGATGTAGTTTTAGATCGAACATTTTATTATTATATATATGCAGGTGGTAGAATATAAACTGTAATCATTATGTTGTTTTAGATGAGTGTGTAAGAAGTAGAACAGCCTCTTTAAAACCCAATATACAAATTCTTCAATGAGGAATTCATCTTAAAGAGCTGTTCCGTATTCATCTTACGTCTCTACACGGTTATACAAAAATATTATTTCTTTACGTCAATTCTCTTCCATAAAACCTCAAATCACTCATCATCAGTCAATTAGATCTACTTAAAAGAAGTTAAGAATCCGATCTATCTGCATTATCATACAGATAGACGATGTTCAACCTTGTAACACGTGTGGATTTTGCGTCGCATAATAATAAAAAAAGTAAAAAACCGAACCAAATTGTCAAGTTAGTCAATATTAAAACAAATAAAACGTCCACCCCTATGTTTTCATGTGCAGGCTCGTCGCTGTGGCTACACCACCAGCTGTCATATCCTGTTACAAAGAATTAATTTCCCTTGACAATGTGTGTTCGCACTGCGCATGCGCAAGGTATATCTAGCGTTTTATCTATACGTAAGTTTCGAAGTGTATTGTGAAAGACCTGAAGGATAAAATTCATCGTCAAAATATTGAACAGAATTAATGAATCTATCAAATTTAGTTTCAGAAATGCATACATTTTGCAGAAAGAGGCTTATTACATGTTTAATTGATATTGAGATTCCCTTATTATGTTTGTTGGTCGGTTCAAATATTACAACTCTAACCCACTTTTTATAAGACCACAATTTGAATGCTTTAAAACTTTATTCTTTGACCACATAAAATGTTTTCTACCAATATATTTACAGAGGATATTATTTGGACGAGCCGTCTGCTATCACCCAGAGAGTACAACACGGATGAATGTAAAACGTTACACACCAAATAAAATGAACGTATGTTGGTTCTTATAATTTACTAAAATATTCCTCATATATTGTTAGGATATTGTCAAGAGGGTTTGTCATATTAAAGGTACATTAAAATAGACGTTTAGAAATTGAATTACTCATGGCGAATGGCAACTTTTTTCACAACCTATATTTATTTTTAAGATTTAAAAATTATAAATTTATTTTTACATTTCTGTTGAGTGAGCAACGAATAATAAAATTACAATATAAGGAAATATTGTCATTAATCAAAATTTATAAATAATTCTATATGTGAAGAAAGTTGTAATAATGGCCTACTTTTAGCTTGTCCCTAGAAGCAGGGCGCGCAGGGCGGATGACTCAGTTTGCGACACACCAGAAGATATTACTCGCCACATGACATTGCAGATCTATTTTAATTAAATGTAACATGAGCTAGTTCAGATATTTATTTGTTGAACATTTTAATAGATTTTTTTATATTTTTGCGACTGATGAGCTCACGGACTTACTAATGTTTCTTCCTTCATCCCAGATTGTTAAACAGGCTTTATAAAATTTCACATTTATTACAACTACATACGTAGAAGTATTTATCTGGCTGTACTCTAGTTAATTTTATCGGAATTTGCCCAACTGGTTTCGAAATCATTCGGGGTCTTTTTGCATGAGATTGGATCGGACCGGAATGTTCTAAAAAAATTTCGTGAGGACAGACGAACATTTATATATAATATCAATCATGGATAGTGAATAGAAAATCTTAAAACAAAAACTTAAAAAAAATTGTAATTTTTTATTCTCACTCATAAAATATAATATCGAAACGTACCCACAATTCTGGTCGGAAGTTTATATTATAAAAATATCAATTAACAGATTAAAAGAACGAAAATTTAAACGACTATATATATAACCTACGATTATGATTTATTTATTTATCACTAAAATCATGTTAGTATTAAATAAAAATAGTACAAATATTTTTTCTTTGAATACTGAATGTTTTCTAATATTTACACGAGTACTACACACTTCAATAAAACTATTTTACCATATAACTGGCGTTTATTATTACATATTTAATTAAGACCCGACGTTTCGAATGCTTTGCAGCAAACGTGTTCGCGGTAAGACGAGATGATGGTGTCTGTCAGTGAGTCAGTTTATTTGTCATCTACCCAACAGTTCCTGAGTAAAAAAAAAATGTAATTTTAAACGCGAGTTATATTCGTAAAATAATTTCTTTGAATACTTTTTCTATTTTGGAAAACAGTTCAAAAAAGTTTCACCGCTCCCTGAAATATTAGAAACTTTTACAAAAATAATTGTATTTTAAATAGCGTGCTTTGAAATGTGTTTGAGTTGAGTTTTACAACAATAATACTTACGAATTAAAAAACGATATTGTAGAATAAAATTATTGAAGAAAATTTTTTTTTTGAGTTTTCTAATAAATACGAAAAAAATAATACTTGTCTTTTGATAATATATTTCCTTATAACACTTGACGGTAGGACTCTATTGTCTACTGTTGGTGAAAAAAATATAAAAACATTTCTTTAAATTATTATTTGTTGATAAAAGAAAGCTTGTTAAATAAAATAATGTTGATCAATGCATATGTATCTAAATCATTAGATGTTTTAAATAATTAATTAATTATTAGGTGTTTCTTTTAGTTTTAATATCAAATTTCTATTAAAAACTAATAATAACTGTCTGAATACCATTTAAGATAAAATATTATTTGTTTTCGTAAACAATAAAAAAGAAATATAAATAATTGAGCCTTCTTTCTTATAAGAGAGTTGCGAAGATAATAATATTGGAATAATTTGATTGGAACAATATTTATTATTTTCTTCACTAAGATTCAATTTGTAAAGAAGTTTCTCGGTCAACGAGCACAGACACAAATTAATTAGTTGAAAGACAACAAAGATATTGAAATTATAATACACCGAGTGTTGTTTAAGTTGAAGCCGCACGTGACTCTCCAATGAAGACACTTCACCAATAATAATAATTTATATAAATAAATGTCAATATGTATGTATGTATGTATGAATGCACGATCATCTCTAGAGAGCGACTATATTTATAAAAAATATTTTTTTGAGTTAATTTGTATTTAAAGGAGCTGTTAAAAGATAGTTAAGATTATAAATGTAAAGTGAAATAATAATTTGAGTGAGAAAGATTATGAGTTTTCACCGACCGCGCCTCTTCTACTATTAGTTGGCGGATTAGGTATTTTACAATTCTTTCTAAAGCTTCCGATATAAAAAATTTACATTAGTATAATTTAAATATGAGGTATGAATTCCTAAAACACGATATTATAATCTGTATTAAAGATTTAATTCGAGAACGTCGAGGGAATTAAATTACCAACAATTTCCGTGCGAGTTATGTTAAATGTCGTTAGAACGTTATATTATGTGTTAATTTTATTGTTATAACCATTTTGTATACACGAGTTGCGGGGTTGTACTTACACGAATCCGATATTACACTTTGCTACATTTGAGTTGTGTTTAAAACTCTCTTTTTAACTTTTATAGCTTATTAATTAAGATATTTATTTAAAAATGTATTCAAGTTTTGAACTTTTAGAAATTATAGAACATAAAATTAATTTAATTGAAATATCTCAAAGTATTCATAACCAAATTATATACATATATAAATGTATAAAAGTTATCATAAGTTAATGTTTCGTTGTATGTTTGAAAATGAGTGTTCTAAATAGTTTAATATTTCATCGCGGGTGAGTGCGGCGCGATGACCTCCGGCGATACGGACTTAGAACAAATAACTAAAATATTGTCGTTTTTCATTCCCTTTGATGTTTTAATACTTTTCAACTGTATTGCAATGATATCTACGCAACTCTCGAACTAAATATTGTTCTGAATATTTTTTTTATACAAGCTTTTGCAGTGTTTTTATTATTCATTTTGCAGATGAATAAAATCACTGTTTTTTAAAAATAAATTTCACGCCACGGGTTCAGGTACACTCGCCATATATAAATATATAAAACAATTTAAAGTATAGCGTTTCATTTATTTTCTTTATTAATTTTAAATGAATGAAACAAAATTTTAAAAATATAAAAGGGAATTGTGTCTAGGATAGCGATGTTCTCACCCCATCCCCCGACACCCAACATATCATTGAACGACACCTCGTTGTTGTAAAGTTGGTGCAGTCCAGCCGCCTCGGGTGAAATAGACATAAACGATGACAATGGAGATAAACTCAGTATATTATACTAACTGTTTCCCGTGGCTCCGTCCGCGTGAAAAACATAGAGGCGCTCAAAATACGATAGTAGATAAAACACTGTTTGAACCCGCGACGGACATTGCAGAGATGCATTTCGTAAAGCTTAATAAATTATTAACATCCTTAATAAATGTGTTATTAAATACAAACATTTTCTAATGTCCGATTATTATTAACAAAGACTTTCACGTTTAAACAAACTAAAATGTACAGTATTATAATATTAGTACAAATTTGGCGAGTTTTATTTAATAAATATTCTTACCATTGAGAAATTATTAAAAGATTTTCAAAACAAAATTTAAAATTTCATGTATTTTCACGTCATATTTAAGAAAAATCAAAAACGGTAATTTATTTGATCTTTCTTTCTTTAATACATTTATTAAAAATGCGACTCGCTTTTTTACTTTTTAAAGTAATTCTTCAAAATATTATTTTTACAAAATATACGTTTTATAGACGCGTCGAGACGAAGATCTTTTCTTTTAAAATCTTTTATAAAAGTAAAAATTTTGAATATGAGAATGATTTTTATTTGCATAATTTATTATTTTTTGGCAACAGAATAAATTATTTGAAATCAACAATGAATTAAAATAATGCTTTTGTTATTGAAGCAATCTATTTAATACTGAAAGAAATTATGTCGTCTTATTGAAGACATTTGTTTGTTTTGTTTTACTTATCTCCAAATATATATTTTTACGCAAAATTTAGAAAAAATATCGTATGACTAGTACGTGAAGGAAACCAGACACGCTGACGGACTCGTGATTAGACAATAACCACACTAAGAGGAATAAGTTTTGTATATGTTATTAATAAATGTTATACCACCGTATAATATATACCGTAATCAATTATACAGTACTGTGTCATACCGTAATCAATTATACCAGCTTTCAGAACTAACAGCTCATTCGATTTGAATTTTTTTTTTTGGCACTTTAAAGTCGATGAAGAATTTTCTTTAAGAATACATTGTATACATTAAATTTCTTTTATTTTTTCTCGTTTTGTTTTTGTTGAAGGATTTGTTTTTTTTTCTAAAACTAAATAAAAGTATTACTATCATGACAGCTGTGGTCACACTGTGGTCACACTGTGGTATAACACAAGTTACAAGTGAATATGTTCTACTCCAGCTCCGCTTATTGACTTATTTGACTTTTAAATCGTATGTATTAAACTATAGTTGTGAGCTACATTTATTGATTTTTTTTTCCAGTATGCATTTTTTTGCAATTGAAAAATTCTTAAATTTTAATTTTGATTTAAAATAGATATTCGAAAGTGTTACGTAAATATTACAGAACGCAGCCATTATCACAGTTAATAGAGAACACATTAGGAATGTTATCATCACGTAGCCTTCAGCTACTTCATAGTATGAACTGTACTACCAATAACACAGTGCGAGCTGACTGCGTGTCTCGGGCTCAGTACATGACCTGATTGTAGTCGAAAATAGTCTGCACTGGTGAGAGCTATTATTGCTTTCAAGTGAAATTTGATAGGAATATGATCTTTATTAGCTTCTCAATAAAAGGTATATTTAAGTAAAAGTTTACAGTAAAGGGATAAAGTCAAAAGTTTAATAGCTGACTATAGTTTAGAAATAAATAGTACAAAATAGATTCGGAACAATGGAAACTATGGAAATATTATTAAAATGATTTTTTAAACTTTTTAGTATTACCATGGCTAGTCTTCAGTTTGGACATTTATAAAATAACTTATACGTATTGGTAATTTTTCAGATAATTAAATATTGTTATATAATAAAAGACAGTATATTTCAATAACTTTAATGCTTTATTAAGATACATAAAACAGATTAATGTGAGAAGATAAGTGTTAAATAACTACGTAATGTAATTCGATCTGAACGATTAAAATATTAATTATTACAGATATATAAAAGTTTGTACAGTATCATGGAGTTAATGATTAAAAACATTTATTCGACAACTTACAATCAGACAACTTGTTTTATTATCAATATTATTTTTTTAGTATATTTAAGCCCTATTTAGGATATTCCGTACTCGTACCATCTTCTGTGTATGTTAATATTGTATTTTAACAATTCTTAACGCCCAACAACCTTTTATAAAGTCACTGACGTACCGATGCCTTCTTTTACTTACATTCTTTGTTTTATCTTTTCATGTTTACTTGCTTCTTACCGACCAGGTTGCATATATTAATAATACGTGATGTTTCTAATGATAATGTTGGTCGGTGTATCTATCTGCAGTTGTTTGAATTCACATCGCGAAAACTATTTTGCGGCAATACAACCTTCTAGTGAGACTTATTCTATTTCGTTCAGCGAATAGGAGAATATTACGACCAAACCTCCTATCTGCCACTACGTGTTTTCTAGTTTGGTATATTCGTCACAATTTGTCAGAGGTATTCAAATAATTCTTGTCTTTATGACGGTATTGAGTATAAAACTTTTTTTGGAAGAAGAGATTGTAGTCTGACCTTCGAATATATTGAACGGGAGTTATGTATAACGGTTTCAAACGAAACCGAAAAACTTTTGCTCAACTAATCGGTAAGCTTTAAAGAAGTCGGTGACGTGAAATGTTACAGCTCGCTGGGTCGAGTGCCCGAGACTGCCGCAGACTGCGCTGTGCGGTGCGAGCATGAACCTCGATCATTACTTGACTGAAAGTAATTGAAGTACTTTGTAAAGATACAATCATGTCTCATGTTGTACAGACAGATAAGAACGACGAAAACATCCCTTTATTATTTTTATATAATTATTACATCCGACTGATATTGACAATTGAACGTTAAAATTGACGTCTACATAATGTATTAACAAAGACAACAATAATAATCTAGATATAATAACATAAAATAAAAGTGCTTATTAAAGCTCTTATTTTTCGGATTAAGACAAAATTGTTTACTAGTTGTTCTTAAAATGTAATACATAAATATATTATAATCAAGACAGAACAAATATAATTTATGAAATATATATTATATACAACGAGCCAGTATATCCACGTTGATTAGTTTTTTCATAGTATCTATTTTATTTTAAATTAAAACAACTGTACAATGGCTAACATGTATTATTAGATATATATGTATATAAATTAATGTCTACTCAGTTTCATATATTGTTAACAGGATTTTTCTTTTGTTTCAGGGGACCAAATCCAGATTATAAAAATATACAATTAATAATTAAAATTCAAGATTTCAATAAAAATAGTTAATAAACCTAAATGTAGAACATAAACCATATTAAAGTATTCAGAGCCGTTTCAATTTAATACTGTGACTTATTTAAGGCGTATGGAAGTGAGGAGTGAAGTTTATATTTCCTGGTCGAGAAGAGTGGATATAAAAAGGTAAGAGTTATTTGATTTGTTTTCCTCTCACTGGCGATAACAGTTAAACCAAATCCTTATTTCGTTACTAAAGATTGTAATTACAAACTGAACTTGGATTGAAGTTTTAGAAAGCTATGTACGATTGGCTTTAATCTTAGATCGCGCGATTAAATTTAATAATTCTACAGACAAGTAACGAAGCATGTACGAACACTCACATATGTAAAAATTTAAATAAAAATACAATCTGATAAGCAATTTTATTTAAGTCGCATAAATATCCAGACAAAAATATCGTTAAGAATAAACTGTAAGTTTTACTCTTAACGACATTTTTGCTCAGAAGCTATTAAGCAACTTATTCTTGCTGCGACTCGTCAACTTGATGGTAATATTTGCATTCAAGGTCGGAATTATGCAAATTGTCTGCACTCGAGTCTGGAACATCCATGTTATATACAATTGTTCTTTAGCTTTGAATAAATAAAATGGAAGGTCGTAGCATTTTTCTTAACGTACAGTGCAGTTAAAAACAAAACATTTAAGACTCAAGAGCCGTGTAACGAGTATACTTCGTTTATTTGTATTAAATATAAACTCAATATTTATAATAAGAATAGTTCAAACCTTTACTTGAATGCATTCCTTGTGGTTGTGAATCTCAAATTGTACGGCTTCCAAGACTAATTTAGTTGGTGAAAAAGAGGCGGATGGAACCTCTGCAGATATATTTCGGAATTTTAAAACTTTTAGTATTGAACTATTATAGCCACAGACACTTTTAAAAATAAATTTTATTAAAAATATCGTATCAATATATATAATATTATAAAACATTTCTTACAAATCATTGTCTATGAATAGATTGCGCTAGATGCTCAGTGGACCGCGGGAAGGAGATTTGCTCTTTACTGCTTACCTAAGATTGATTAGGGACCGGTCAATCGGATGCTGCGTCTCTGATTCAGAGTCATGAGACTCAATTAAATCTATAGCTGTATATATATACAGCGGTGCCTTCATGAGATAGATTTCCCTTATTAATAAATTTAAAAGGCGTAAATATGAATTTGTGTCTTTTTTCTTGTTACTATTTTAGTTTTATGTTAATATTTAATAGGTACCTTGTTATTAAAATTACGGAACTGGGGCTATATTACATGAAAATAGGAAATAAATAAAAAAAATGACTAATTCCTGTGCATTAAAGTACTATCAACGTATATATAAGTATGTAGCTGTGGTGGCACCTAATAGCCGGGTTCGTATAAACTAAACTGCACGAGTCTCCTCGCACATCAACATGTGCTCACATATTACAACTGAGAGCGGAAACGAATTGCAATGCTTTTGTTTATTGGTCGGTGAAGTTGTTATACAATACACGAGTTCAGAGAATATTTATTTTACTTTGTCGGGGATGAGGATATGAAATTATTATTTTTTTAATAACAATTCTTATTAATTTTTAGTTTTGGATTAAAATGTGAGACACCGTGCCCTAACAGCGAGCCACCTCCGACTCAGCTGCTAGTATTTTTTGAAGCGGTTATGTAGCACAATTACTTAATACAACTGAAAAATTTTAAATGTATTCTATGCGTACTGTGTGGGATTAGTTCAGAAGTGGTATAATGAAGCTGCAGAGGAGAAAGGAAAATTTCTAATTTAATAATGTTTGAATTATTTCTCTCTCAAGAGGCTCAGAGATTTATCGTTAAATTTATAAAAAAGTAAAATTTGTTAATAGCTACCCCTATCTGCCCTTTTTTCATGCTAGTAAAGACTGGATCCACCTGGAATCCAATACCACCCTCGTACAGAGGATCCGCGTGAAGTAGCTATTACAGCTAAGTTACGTGCTAGGAGTGAGATGGCTTACAGTCTTAATACTTTGTTTTATAAGCCTCCTTTATTCTTAAGCTACATGGCTAACGTAATAACATTTGCATTTATAAATTTCCAATTGCGCCGACACCACTAACCATCACGAGGTATATCTGCTCGTTAATCAATACGAAAGCAAGTACATCAGAATTTCTTGAATTCAATTGTAAGTTAAAAAAACTAAATTTTCTTTAATAAGTACAATTTCTATAGCGAACTGTTGCTACAGCTCAAAGCAGATTTAGAATTCCCATGATGAGTTATTCGATGTAGAAGTAATTCTATTAATATATAAGATGTTTATGTTATAATCTGTATTTACATTTCTTTGAAGACGTAGGCACATAACTGAAAGACGCACTTGAAACGATAATTTTTAACACATATAGAAAACATCATACTATTTAATTATAATGAATGTCGACATTATACTATTCTAATACATTACTTAAGTTTTCAACGTGTTATATGGCTCACAACCATCAAACTCTAAAGTACAAGTTTGATTCAAACCAGTGCATAGAGAGCGGATTTCTTATTTCAGTCTAAACTATAAACAAACTATTCCAATAAAAGGAGCCATTGCTTTTTTATAGACTTCGACATTTGGACTAAATTAGAACTTTTGGTAGTTTCCGATTACTGTTGCTAGCGTAAACGAACATTTAATCGACGCCTTGAATACAGATGTATAAACATTATGAATTAGAACAGAAACAAATTATAACTGTAAAAATTGTTAGGTATTATATAGAATACTAATATTGAAGAATAGTGTCCGAAGTTCAGTTGTGTTATTTATTATTCAAATAATGAATCCTTCTCTATGTCCTGTGTCCTCTTCTCGCCACAATTAAAATAGGTTAACAAGATTACAAATCTTACAAATTCATATAATAATCAAGAAATCCAAATAATATATATTAATTCGATCCCAGCTCAGCTCAAAGAGGAATAAGTTTTGTCTTACATTTTAATCAGTTTCATATAACATGTCTACTTTAATTTAAATGATATAATATATGAATCGACTGTATTGTTATGCATTATAAAATTATATAAATTGAAATGTCTGTCTTAGTTTTTTTTATTAGGATTTATATAAAGGAATCAGTGAGGCAGCTGATAGAACTCTCCACCACTACCCATCAGCGCAGCTAGTCTTTCTGAACTACTTCAATACCTGTCATCAGGAATGGCTTCATTGTCGAAGTTTTCTTCCCGTTGAGAATTTTCGACCCCGGTGCAAAATCTGTGTATGTAAAACCTGTGTCAACCTATTTTGCCGAACACTAGATTTCGTTCTTCATAGTGTGATACGCCACCTTTTTTGCGACGTTTCCTTGGCGACAGGTCTTCTTCTTTTCTTAGGGTTCATCGCATTGCGCAGATAAAACAAATGAATCATAATATCATTGATGTATAGCCAGTGCCATCAGGCAATGGTCTTCTTCATTCCATTAGCAAACGTTTCCAGTGGTAGGAAAGTTCACCAATGATTTAATGCTGAATATGGTTATGCTGAAAAGCTTTAATGGTTAATTTAAGGATCCCGAAACAGCAGATGTAAGTTCTAAGTTCTGCAGAATAAGTTACCCAGCTACTAAGTTCTATTAAAAGGCATTACAGAAGGCTCGTCTAAACTGAATCACTAGAAATAACAAAAAGATCTCTTTCAGACCGACTGGAAGTTGAGCTTACTAGTCCCTTTCTAAAGCGATCGGGTCGAACTTCTCTTAACTCTCATGGCTTATTTTTCTGAAGCCTGATGGATCATACGATATGGCGAAGAAAAAAGCAAATCTTTTTAAATCTATTTTACTACTAGTTCGCATTTAGACACTGGCAAATTTTCTTCCGACTCCACCGAATTTTTTTCATTGTGGTATTTCGATAACAAAAAGGTGATGGTTGATACCTTTGTGGCATCTAGAAGCGAATAAAGCACAGACCTTTTATGACAACTTGATCCTGATATACCTGCGACTGTATTTAAAACCTTTACAACCGAGTTTTCTTCTATACTGACACATGTGTATAGTTTTTCTTCTAAGGCTGGAATAGTAGTTCTAATATCCTAGAAGTTTGATAATTTATCCAAAAAAGAACGCCATGCTAAATCTGTAAATTACAGACCCATTTTGTCACCAATATTATGATGCATATATTGAACTCAATACTAACATAGTATAGAACGGAACGATCTCCTCATTTTTCGACAGTACCGGTTCTGTTAAAATAAACAAAGTACTACTACAACCATTTTAGGTGAGACCAGACGAACGGAAAAGCGGTCGCCGTCTCTTTAGACGACTCAGTAGAGATCAAGTACAGCTTTAAAGAGAAGTCATAATGCGGCGTTTACGCGACAAACTTTAGGTCTTAGCCACCGCATGAGAAAAATAACAATCTTATTAAATTTCACGTCATCAAGACTCAGATGTCTATTTACCGCCAAAAGGAGCCCATTTACCTTATCCCCCACTTTCCAAAATAAATCTTTGGAATATAGTGACCGCTTTCAGTTGGTCGGGATAGATATTACCATAACTTTATATTTGTCTGTTATCAGTATAACAGACAAATATAAAGTTCTAAACTCAGTAGTTCAGGGAAAAAACAACTGCAAGGAAGATTATCGTTCTTGTAAAAGTATAAAAATACACATAGTGTCTGGATATAACATAACACATACTGTACGGTGTTAGGAATTACAATAGTTATTTCTCTATCGCTCTTCTGATAAGGGTCGAGTTTCTATCCTTACGCCGAGGAGTACAATCTGTATTCAAGGCAAGAGTGGATAAGCTCTCACTAATTTAGTGAGTCTTACCAACAATGACTACCTTTTCACTTTTCATCAGGAAGAATGTAGTCTTACATTTACATCGACTTATACGGTAAAAAAATAATTCGTTAATCGTAAATTATTTATAGAAGACATATATTGTTAAAGCGTAGTAACTGATGAAAATATAAAATAAAACAATATTTTTGGAAATCCTTTAATGGCATTGCACTACGTATTAAAGATTTAAGTTATACAAAGAATAATGTTACATGTACTGCGATGTATATTTAATATTACTATATCTTATTATTTTCTATCACACATTCGAGAACACCCAAAGTTTTAGCTTAATGTAACTTAAGGATAATGTAACACAGTAAAGAATGATCACTTGACCGGAAAAAACTTAGGAATATTTTGGTCCTTACCTTTCTGCTAAGATGGAGTCAAGAATATAATCGTAACAAAGATATATGAACATTTAAAAATATTGTGAGCTAGTAAAAGCATTGAACGTTTATCACCTATTATACAATAATGTTTAAACTCTAAGTTTGTTCTAGTTACTAGCTTTGGTAAAATTTTATTTTCCTCCTTTGTCTACTACCGATTTAAAAGAGATCTTTCAACCCATGTTTCAAGACTCTGAATTGGAACAAGACCGGTTTTACCTTGTATGTCATAAAAGGATTATATACTCAATATTTCGACCTTATGAACCTGACACATTGACTGATGCGTCAATCCAGTGAGGACAAGTAAATCTATCCATATACATTTAAAAACACAGTCAACATCGTTTCAAACCGCTCGTCTAATTAATATTGAAAATATGTATTAATATACAATCTTACATTAGAAGCAGTAAATCCAACGAATGGTCTGATGGTCTATCTGAGGGGTTTACTGCCCGCTATAAAGCAGTTAATGAGTTTCCAATAAAAGTTATAGTTCCCGATACAATCACAAGTATAGTACTCGATTACTCTTTTTATTAATTACACTTTTAAGTCGTCATAGCAAATGCAAATACTTACTAGTGGCGGGTGCTTCGATGATTATAACAATATGGTTTAATACAAAAATAGAAAGATAGAGGTTGTATTTATTATTAAATTACTGAGTGACTTAGACTGATGATCACTGTTACCTTTATATAGAGTTATTGTTTTATAAATAAATAAAATTGAAGTGAAAACAAAAGATACAAGTCTGTTGATAAGGACAGACTAAGCGGTCGATATCTTAAGATTTGAATCTTTGAAACATCATTGCTTATCGCGGTTTTATATTTTAAATATAAAGAATAGAATTGTAGTATATAAGTTTATCATTTTTGATCTATGATTTATTGGTCCTGTGAAATAACTATCAGAGTTATTGGCCTGTGTAGTTTGTCTTTACATCCAATCAATCAATCAATGTAAACAAAATAACTAAAGAATACTAAATAATACAAAACCCGAGTTACCTCAACGGCTGAAGAAGCATCTCCGTTATTTTTATTTTATTTAGAGTAGAATAAAATGTTACTTTTAATTAAGATTATACTCATTTTTTGTTTAGTCTTGTTTTTCGTTTCTTATGTTTTACTTGTTATAAAAATAATAATTTATTTTTAATAAATTAATATCCCTCTGAAAAAAAATTCGAGGGACAATGAAAGTTTCATTAAAAAAACAAAGTAGATTTGAATTAGTATTGAGTGCATGTTAAAGTTAATTAAAGTGCACGGTAATGTGTTGGAATATGTTCACGAGTGAGCTGTGAGGTTGTAAGACGCAATCATACACGCTTCCACAGGTGATTATTGTTGGTTTATTTTCATCTCAGTTGCTGCACTCCTTTAGATATTTTAATATTTATATTTAAAATAGTTTTCTTACAGTATTGTTAAAAGATTATTTATATTCTATATTATTCTCAGTAATCAGTCATTATTAATGTAAATATGACTTACAAGTATGTTATTTCATGAAATGTATAAATTTGTAGTGACGAGAGATATTCCTTGTAAATAAAAATCTGTGTGTGGCTTTTAACGTGAGTCATAGCTATTTCTATTGCCCTTGGAAACGATTCTTCTATACATTTGCATTATAACTTCCACAGATATCGACGGAAAACATTGTAATATGTATAAATTAATATTAGTATTGTATCAGTATAAAGCCAAATTATTATGAAATGATATTCAAAAGGAATCATGTTATTCAATAATCCCTGATGTGTTATAATCATAAACGTCTAATACACGATCGAATCTATAACATTTAATATTACAAAAACCAGACACACATATTGAAACTCGAAATAAAACTAATTTATAATTTAAGCCATGTTATTACATTTACATTTAATTTATGTAAATATCAAATTATTTTTCTATGGAATAATTTAAGTTCAATAATTTGAGAATAAATCTCTTATAATTTCTTATCTCTCTCTTCTCTTATCTCTTAGTTATAATTGTAAGAAAATGGAGAAGTCTTTAAGAGCCCGCTGCATCAAACTGGTGTGGTGTTACAATTGACATAAAATCAGAGCTTATAATTTAGTGAGAAAATGCCATATATAATAATAATATATATTATTAATTCAATCACATCCAATCTCCTTCGTTTAGTTCATTCTCAATACATATATCAGACAACAGACCATTGTTTTACTTTTAATTATCCAGCTATTAAAGAGCTTTATTACTAGTACATTAATGTTTTATTATAACTATATAGTATACTTATGATGGATGTGTGCTTCACAGCACTCACAGCATGTGGTCTGTGTTCAAGTTCTCTGTGATGATTCATTTGAAAGTAGCCATTCTGTTTGTGTCGCTATTAATATATGTTATATGTTATATTTTATTGATAAATCAAATGTAGATGTGAAAATATTATTTAAAAATTGCCTTTTAAATACTTTTAAAGTAAAAAAAAGTTAAAATAAATTGTAATTTATTATACATCCAACGGAATTTGAATCTTTTCTTGTTGTACAACACGTCTATTCTCTACGGCGTAGAAAAAACATAGATAATAAAAGTAATATTTTATGATTATTGATTCTTGAAAGTAATAAAAAAACAGTTTACAAAATCCCTTGACCAAAAATTTAAAATCTTAAAATATACTTTTATTTCGAATACTGAAAATTTATGGGTTTTAAATAAATAAAATCTACTAAAAAATAAAAATAGATAACACAATGACTCTTTTATGTTCAAAAAAAAATGAACACATCTTCAAAGTATATAATACTTCCGTATTAAAAAACTTCAATGAATTATCGTATTGATAATTACACGAATTCTTTACTTTTTTTCAACCGACTATACAATTTCCATGTAAGTATGTAACATAAATTGTGTATTGAAAAGCTATTGTAGTGAACCTTTGATCGCCGGTTGATCGTGTCTGACCTCTGACAACTAAGCCTCTCTTACTCTTACTAAAATATAATTTTTAAAAAAGTAATAACTTAAGAAATATACTCGTATATCGTAAATACTTAGATTATAAAAGATTATATTATATATAAAATTATAAAAGATTTATTATAAATAAATGTTACGTAAGAAATATAAATATAAAATAGGAATAAAGCAGTTCCTGATTAATTCGTTATTTACTAAATGCGTTCACTATATGTGTTTGTAACATATAGGGTTATATATTAACCAACTATAATGTTACTTACCAACCCTCCTCAGTGGTAGTAGTATCCTCTCCTGTGTACTACTGTGATAGGTAGACATACAATATATTAAACATTTTAAATTGGGTAAACACATAAGAATTCTTCAGTACTTTATAACAATTACCGACATTTTATAAAAATCATAACACTGTAATATGGTTCACATATAAATTACATGTTAAAGTAAGCAATGGTAGCGTGGAATGTCGGAATTAACGAAACGCCTAACTATAATTCAAAACTACTCAACGTAAATGGTGAAGTTAATTCCATACCTCCACTCTGTAATTCTTTGGAAAATTAAATCATTTTATTATTGCAAATGTTTATGAACCACCTAAGTTTGTAGAGCTTGAACATTATTGATGAGATTTAATTAGGTTATAGAATTCAAGTAAATAGTTAATTGTTTGTGGAGATTTAAATAGTAACATTGTAGAAAAAAATTCAATAAGTATTAACATGTTGTGAAAACTCCGCCACGAGCACCTGCATCGATAATATCTTTACAAATATTATGTTTAATCTGTTCACTAGATTCTGATCACTGTGGCCAATGCATCCTGCATTGCACCAAGAGAAAAAATAAAAAAAAATAGTTTCATATTGTTAACTACAGAACTAAAATTAAAAATGACTTTAATTTGCTATTTATCTTAATTTAAAAACTTCAAAATTTAAAAATTGTAATAAAATGTAAATTCTTTAACAATTTTATTAAATTATTAAACACAGTACATATTCACTTTTAAATTGCTGTTAGGGACGGATTATTTTTTAGTGACTGAACATCAGCAAGCTTAAAGAAAATTTTAAACATAATTTTTTAAAAAAAAAAGGATGTAAAGTGGCAAATATTCAATTTATTAGTAGAAATATATAATTATTGCTGGTATTAAAATAAAACCATCTTGAAACTTAATCAACCTAGGTGCGCCTCCGAACACGGCGGATGGAGCTTCAGCTCACTCTCATTCAGCAACAATGCTTCGTTCACGAAGCATTGTTGCTGAATGAGTTTCACATACTCATAGAATTATCACATAGAGTAAAAAGTAAATATAATCTTAAGCCTTATAAGAACTCGCGAGTGCAATTTTAAAACGTTCCACATGTTAACCATATGGGATAAACTTATACTATTTAATAAAAAATTACAATCACAAATGTCACCAAAAAACTTCAGAATCTATAAGTCACTTTCCTCTATGAGGAGTAGCATTATCAAATCAAATCAAATCAAATCAAACTAAACCAAACCAAACCAAACAAAACCAAATCAAATCAAATCATATCAAATCAAATCAAACCAAACCAAACCAAACCAAACCAAACCAAACCAAACCAAACAAAATCAAATCAAAACAAATCAAATAAAAAAAACTTTATTTAGACGTCACATACATTTACACAGAACTAAAATAAAATAACATATAATCAATGACTTGCAGTCGCCTAGCGTCACCCAGAGAAGACCACGTGGAGGTGGCCTGCGTATTCCTCCTCGCCGCATTTATATTCCGGCTACGGCTCTCTCCGGACTTACCCACACCCACTTACTTGAACTCTATGGGATTTTAGTTTTTCCGTGATTATACCTCAACGACATCAAATATTTATTTTTTTTAAACCACCACCAGACCGGTATCTAACGGTGTGCAAAATTTGGAAATTTTCGGATATATCGTTTGATGCTTGGACAAAGAATGCAGAAAAGTCTCTCATAGAGAGCTTCCCAAAAAAAAAATATTATTAAAGTTGTAAAAAGACAGTTGATTTATGTGGAATAAATGTATATAACGTACTTAGTTAATAATTGACATTATTGCACTCGACTTAGCACTAATATTTCATAACTGGTGTATATTAACTGATCCAGTTTGACAACACTGTAATTTCATTCTGGTAGTAAATTACAACCAACTAATAGACTCATTTAATTATTTAATTGCCACCCATATTTATTAATACCTTACCAGCTAGTTGCTCATTCTAATTTTACTCCTTTTAACTCCTTTTCTCTCAACCACAGATACTTAGCTTGCGTTAAAATACAAAAGCGCTTATTTCGATAAGAATGGTACAAAAATAGACCCTCCGACACCTCCGACACCTCCGCTGAGGGACACCAGTAACCACTAAGTGGAAAAGAAAATAAATAAATAGATTACATTAAAATTATCGTCATTTTAAAGCACAAAAAATGAAACAAATATTTTACATGGCTTCAATTTACTTAAAAGTAATATTATTTTTATATTATAATAACAAGATCACTTATCTACATTATACACAAATACTAATCCTATTTCCAGCTGATATTATTAATACTAAAGTTTGTGAGGATGTATATGTGCTTTTTAACCTTTCAAGCAAAAACTAAATTTAGATGAAACTATAAAGATATATAACTTGTACATCTCCGCGTGCGCCGCCTAAATCATTAAAGTTACAAAAAGATAATGTATCGTAGGATCGTTTGTTCTAATTATTCTAAAGAAACAGCAAAATGACAAACTTTTATGTGAAGTAGTGAGCCATAAGTGAGCAATAATTACATGTTATACTTTGTCAAATTCTTATTAAAATGAATAAATTCATCGCTCTTAGTATGTATAAATATAGATAAACTTTGTCTTTAACACTAAGCACTTTTATAGTTTAGTGCTCACTGATCTGAGCGCCATCTGCTCCTGATAAGTTTCTTAATCGCAGAATCTACACCTTGTCGCCTGTTGAGACAAATCACGTAGCAGTATTGCCAACATCAATATATTACCTGCGAGTATGTACTTTATTTTAATCTTTTCAGCTTTCAATTTTATTGCGACCGTACGACAAAAGATTGTAAATATTTTTCTCCGATTATTTGAACAAAATGCATACTAATCTTTACCTGGTATCATAAAAAGAAAGATTTTTTTCTGTATCTGTCTGTTTATTTTTCTGTGTATTAAATACAAAATTTAAATATCTGAGCAATCTATAAATAGTTTGGAACCTGAGAAAGAACGTAAGGTACTTTTAATGAACATACCACGCAGCAGAGCGGCGGGTTGAAGCTTGTATAAACTATAGATAAATTAAAAATTAGAAATGTCGTCAGAGTAATCAAAAACTCCATAAAACAAAGAGGGCAATTAAATATTAACCTCGTAAATTAGGAGGAGAGTGATAAGAGGCTCATAATAGCTCCGAATTAAAAATGTTTTAAAACCAATTTACAATTGTATTTCAATACAATAACTTCCCTACCACCTGGACATATGGCGTTCTTCAACAGTTATTGTTTTTAAACTTTCACGATTTTTACACATTGTTGAAATATATATCGCGACTTTATCGCGTAAATATTTTTTAAAGTACGGTACCTTTTTTTATTTGTCCGATGTTTCGATCGAATTGCACCGATCGTGGTCACGGGTCGACTGGATCGAAACGTCGGATAAATAAAAAAGGTATCGTACCTTAAAAAATATTTACGCGATAAAGTCCCGATATATATTTCAATAATTTTTTATATATATTTCAATAATTCTTCAACAGTGTTGAAGACAACACTCTTATTTTAAATTTTTTCTTTCACGGACCACCTCTTAGTGGAATAAACTTAACTTACGAACTAAACTAACTTAAATTTGGTAAATAGATTTGACTTTTTATGATACTTAGTATCTCTGCGACAGAATGATTCTTTAATCAAACACCACTTATTATACCTAAGGAATACCCGAGTAATAAAAGTTGTTTTAAGAAGACGAATTAAAATATGCATACAACCATCACTGATCACAGCAGCCACTGCTTTCAACTCTTAATTACTTGGTCACTCGACGCTACCTCCGTCTCTATTAGAAAGCACTTTCGAGTAAAAGCTAAATTTCTAGTACATTAATGTTTTATTCTAACTATATAGTGTACTTATGATGGATGTGTGCTTCACAGCACTCACAGCATGTGGTCTGTGTTCAAGTTCTCTATGATGATTCATTAGAAAGTAGCCATTCTGTTTGTGTCGCTATTAATATTACTATATATTTATTAATACTGATTATATTTACGAATTCAACAAGAAGAGGCGGTTGTCCTAGAACTGACTCTTAGTTCTGTGGATTCCGAAACCTATAAATAAGTTTTGATATAATTGACTCTATTAAACTGTAATTGTAGATTTTTTTATAAAAATACTTTAGATTTTTGTTTTCTTACATAAAATTAGATATTAAAAATAGAGTAAAGTTTTTAAATTTACCGACTAAATTTGATACAACACAATATAGGAGTTTTAAAGTATATATTGGTCGCGGAATCAACGAACCTTCAAGTAAAGTTGAAGCGATTCAAAACGTATTTTACAAGAGATAGTATTGTATAACTAATATACATCGCATAAAATTAATTTAAACTATATTACCCTCTACACGACTAGGACTATTGTTTAAATATTACACAATATACAGAGCATGGGCGCGCGATACTTATCAGTAAGTTCCTGCTCTAGACACTAATCAAAAATCACCAAAAATCTTTTAATCTTTCGACTACTTTAAACCTTCTCCTTAGTCATATTTGGGAATGACACCAATGAAACTTTTTTCCGACTCACACTAAAACAAATAGTAAAATACTTTCTGTCACTCACTTGAACAACTAAAACCAGTCAGAACAAATAGTAAAATATACAAATCTTTACAAGTTCTAAGAGTGTAACAACTTACTAATATCTACTTACAAGACTCAAAGTGCCTTTTATCGTCTTAGCAAATAAATCGTTAAGGGTTCTTTGTGGAAAATTGAGAAAGGGTCTTTCCTGCATACTGACAATATAACTCAAATAGATCATTATTATATTTACAGAACTAACACAATCTCAAGTTTTGGAAACGTTCCTTAATATTTTACTTTTAAACCTCGTTCAATTAAGACTTTGGAATATCCATAAAACTAATTGATCGGTCACGATTAAAATCCTTTTATCTTTTAATATATATTTAACCATTGCCACTATACTAGAGCCGCCAACAAGCAAGCGGGGTAGGCTGAGTGAAACGAAAAATATATTACAAAAACATTAACTTGATATTATTATTTATATATTTTTTTTTATGTAAAAGGAGGACAAACGACCCGCACGCTCGTTCAAATCTGATCACCGCCGCCCACGAACTCTTACAACATCCTAAGAGTCACAAAAGTGTTGCCGGCCTCAGAGGTAGGATTATACGTCGTTTTTGAAGGTACCCATGTCGTATCGATCTGGAAACATCGCCGAAGGAAGTTTATTCTACATCTTAGTGGTACTTGGAAGTCCCTGAAAAAATAAAAGATGATACATATGTCAGTCATAGGAAGAATTTACCATTTTCGTGTATAAAAAAACGTTTCATTTAAATATGAAGTTAATTGCAAATGACTCTTAATCTACAATTACAATTTTTTTCAAAATATATTTATAGAAAGGGCATGTGATAATCAATTGGTCCAAATTTAGTTAGTTTAGCTTAATCGGTGTAGAAGGATATAACGGAAAAAATTTGATCGAGCCGATCGATAAAGAGCTTCGCTTCGCTCAGCTCAATAAACAGCGCCTAAGTTCATACCGCGTCTAATGCAATAATTATTACTTGTCTAGAGCAAACGGTGTCAGTCATTGTAAACCTAGACGTATAGTGGACACATCGCTTTTTGCTAAATATGGCATCTTATATCAAAAAACGTTTATATTTGTCTAAAAAGTGTTATTTGAATGAAAAAAATGCATTTAGAATTACATTTATAGGTGACCACCTACCAAACTAACCTATCCAAAATAAGTTTCAAGTGCATAGTCGGAAAATGTCTAAATTCGCTAGTTTTTTTCTCTGTAAATTAAACTTTATAAACTACGGTACTTCATATATAAATTCGATATTTTGTTATTTTAGATATAATCTATATACGCGTTAATTTGCGACCGACAACATATGTTGATATATTACAAATGCAGACACGTATTACTTATATTATTTCGGTGGCAAGCAACTGGTTATTTATGATTTAGGGTCATCTTATTCCATACAAAAATCTTATAAAATGCTGTTATTGTCATCGTAAACTGGATTATTTCCGAACACTTCAATAAATTAACTTGCCGCCTCTAATATTTGATGGTCAAAGCAAAAGCAAAACGCAAATATCGGCTATCGACAATAGCAAACGGCTTCCGTCAATATAGGTGGTATTCATTTGGCGAAGACGCTTTTGATTAATGAGAATTTGATAAAGCTATAAAAGTTCTATCTTTTATAGCTTTAAATTTTTGTAAGAAATTTTTCGTTATTTGAACGTCTTTTTATTAAAATTTCTTTGTTCGATTTTATGGGTTTTGAGAAAAGGTTTCGTTTAAAAAATATATCGTTCTCTTTGCACGAGCGCACACTGATTATTTTCATTATCCAGATTCTAATTACCAACATAATATAAAAAAGTAATTATCGATCATATTATTAGTACAAGTATATGCCCATTATTTGTTCGTTGAAAAAATCCGTTAAAGAGACCCCATCGGCCGAGAAACTGATTACCGGGGAGGTTATGTGGGACAACCTAGTCAATAACCAACGATTGTCCTAGTTGCCTTAGTGAGACGATACGGGAAATAGTAGATATGATTAATTCTATGAATGCCTCACATAAGGAAATATCATCGTTTTTGTCCTAAAACTTGCTGACCCAAAGCCAATGCAAATTCAAAGCTCAATGTCTCATTGTGCTAGAATTTGTCTTGACTTTCTCTTTTTGACTACGCTATATTTGCTATTTTAATGCGATCCATGAGATAACTTACTTATTACAAAAACTTTAATTTGAAAATTATGTCCCTAATTAACAAAAAAATTATTTATGTCAGTCATAATAAGAATTTATAATCTTCGCGTGCAACAGAACGTTTCAATTAAAAATAAAGTTAATAGCAAATTACGACTAAATAATTTTTTTTCAAAAATACTTTATAGATTGTGATAATCAACTGGTTCAAATTTGGATAGTATCTTGAATGGTGTTGGAGGAGATAACGGACAAAATTTGACCGAATTGACCGGTTAAGAGCTTCGCTTCGCTCACCTCCATTATGTATAAGAAAATCAAGCTCCTACTAAAATGATGACTTACTAGAACTAATTATATATAATAAATTCGCCTAATCCGAGCTTCTATTGTAATCAGATTTATGAAATATATATATATTCTCTGTTTACTTTGGCACGGGCTGAGATCATTATTATAACAAATGCAGTATAAATAATATAATAAAATAAAGATAATGCAAGATCTGAAGTGAGATAATGTAGTCTCATAATATCTCACAGCCAGCGAAGGTGTTCAAAGTATTACTTTGATTTATTTGAAGATTATGTCGTACTAGCTGTTGCCAGCGACCTTACCTTACAAATAACATACAATTAACTCGTTATATATGTCGTTATTTTTCAGACCTTCAAAGGAGAAATAAACCACAACAAAGAAGACAGACTTCGATATAATTAATGTTGATGATGACTAAGGTTAAATGATGTTGATAAAATATAAATAACATATTTACCACAAACTGAACTAAAAAAATTTAGGTTCAGAACAATTTTTTTTATATTCACTGATTTACAAATAGTCCTTTATACGAATTAAAATTGCCAAATAAAATACAATTATCACTTACAAAGGTAATAAAATCAATTTAGGTAATTTAAAACAAATGTAAGCTCAAACATGCGGTTAACTTATAAATAAGTTGTTACAATAAACAATGGTAAAGTGAATTACCGGATAAATCCGAATTAATAATCGAAGCATTTAAGAATAATTAAAAACTACCCAACTTGTTGTTAACAATGAAGTCACGCCGCGACACGACACGGCGCGACCGGTGTGGACTAACGATTACAACATTACAGTTTTTATTTACACGACATTTGGTACTGTAAGCATACAGCACTCAGCTGAGTGCTAGTTTCACAACCTACTCGATCATATTTTAAAGAAATAGACAATTACTTGTACCGGAATGAGTAGGTTAAAACTCGCACTACGCACACTGAATAATATGGACCAAATGAAATACATGGCCTGGACTCTGGTTAGGAAATTATATAAACGTGTTGATTCTTCATGACTTCATTTTGTTAAGATTAGTTTTTATGCATATGGTAGGGACTGATTCGTTTTAACGGAGGATCTGAGAAGGCCTAATAAAACTCAGAGGTTCCCCCTTCTGGGTCGGAGATGTCATATCGGAGGGGTCGTAGAAGTGTACGCAAGCTTTCCCGTGACCCATCCATAAGGTATCCCATCCCATCCCAGAGTGTGAATCCGTCTGGTTTAGTGGGTATATAAAAATTGCTAGCTTCTTCTATGCTTCCGGAAGGCCCACATCACATAACCACCTTTCCCCTTCAAAGGGTGGGGTGAAGTCATAATTACGACTTCCAGGCGTAAAAAAGGGGGTTTATTCGTTTCATAATAACACGTCAACAACGAAAGCAGGTCATATATGTTTTTTAAAAGTTGTAATAAAACTATTTAAAATTCCGATAGTATTTACGGAAGAACAGCTATATATAGTAATAATGTTTGTTTTATATTTTCATTTAACGCTCTGATATCTGAATATACCCATAGAATTATATATAACATTATTGCATTCATTAGACCATATGTTAAAGAAGGATATACTTAACCTATATAACATCACACATCAGTGCTCACAAGCAGTATTCAAGATTCTATTAAAACCTGGATACCGTTGTCTTGGCTGGATTCCATTAATTTCTGGTTCTGAACCATTATTCTGTCATTGTAACGTCCTATTGTAGTGAATGGAGTCGCGAGATTCATATTTCTTTGAACCTGTAGCACCTCAGCTCACAATAGCAGTGCGGACTACAATACTTCTTCCGTGAGTTATGTAACGTCATGGAGTAAACAACTTGTCTTTTATTTTTATTTTTTTAATTTAATTTTAGTTTTTTTTTTATTTACCATGAACTCTTAAAACCAAATATAGTTCTAAATTTTATTTTTTTTTCAATATAAAAATAATTTTACTTTTAAAATATTATTTGTTTACAATTTTTACTATTATTCTATTTTCTTGTAATAAATAACTGTAAGAAACATTGTATATACCATATATATATTTTATTTATATACTGTAGGCCAATTATATAACTTTCTTATTGTAAATTTATAAATATTGATTTAGATGGAACATGTATTAAAAAAAATAATAATAAAATGTGAGATTGTATTTCCTGAAGCCTCTGTTAATAGTTTTGTTATCTTTAATAGTTTAATTTAATTCGTTGGATTTATCAAAGGCCTTACGAGATTCATCAGAATTATCAATTTCTCTTCAATGTTTTGTTTTCTCTATTTATATTTATCACAAAGTTACAAAAGTTTTGTGAATATATCGTCTGTGTTTTGTTAATTGATAAGTATATATACATTACATAATACTTAAGATAATGTATACATATTATAACGAAACCATAAATAACCTGTTTCCGTACATTTAATATATTTTAAAGCTTAAAATGGTGTAATATGTAATCAATATATTTAGTAAAACACAATTTTTTTTACATTTTATCTGTCTGTCTGTTTGTCAAAACCTACGCGACGGATTTTGATTAATTGTGGTGTGGCGATATCTGAATGTCGTGGTCGACATTTAAGACAATTTTTACGATAAGAAAATATCTATTCCTACGGAAAAATACAACATACCAGTTGTACTTCTTAATTCTATGAAGGTATCTTAAAAGATACCACTATGCGTCCCTATATATTGATATTTATTTTTTGAACATTAGATTAAAAGCATCACAGAAAAAATAAGGCGTACGTCCTATAGATTAGTTCGGATTTACTAAAATAGATGGCGCCACAGGATTTATAAAATGACTTCACTGGCACTATATCTTAGAAATTTTAAAACTGTATCCTAAAAATTTGAAATTTAAACACATAATATTTGCTATAGGTAAGAATTATCAAAATTGTAAATTAATTAAAATCAGAACGTGCTTCGTCTTTTAATAAAAGGTAAACATAATTAAGAAAATTTATAGCTCGAGTTATTTAACAAAACAAACAAAACACATCTTGTTAAGTTGTTACCGCTGTTAAATCAATACGCGTCGGGAACGACATCGCGGGTATAGCTATTTATTTAGTCTTGAAGTACCCGTATTCAGCTAACGAAAGTTTTATCAAAATCGGTAAGGTAGTTTTAGAGATAATCGTGAACATACAAACATGGAAAATATTGTTGATTTGTCATAAATTAGCTTCTATTTAAGTTGCTTATCACCTTTAAACGTTCTTTGCCTTTTTTTTTGCTTCGTGACGTCATATTCATATTTATATTTCATTTCAATTTTGTACATATTTTTTCGTATAAAAAAATATAGATAAAATTTTAAATTTTAAATAAAACCTTTATTTTCGTTCGTAAACTTTAATTGTACGCATGTATAAGACTCGTTTGTGTCTTGCCGTTATCATCGGTTATATTTTGACATAGTCCTTTTGTAATAGTAGATTAACTAATAGTTTTCAGATGATATACAATAACTTTGTTTTTAAATAGAATAATATAATCAATTGAAATTAAAAAACACCATTTTTAGATGTAAGCATTGTTTATAATTTGTGATGGTGTAACCACTTGCTATAGTTATAGTTGACCATTGTACGTTTTAATTATGGCACTGCCAATTTTAATGTTACTATATATATTATACAACTTGTTCTATCTTGTATTTAGACTATAAGCTTTACAATATGGGGTAGCTAGCTTCAATGAGTAGTTATTTTAAGGATAGACAAAATGTTAATAAGGCTGAACGACGCCACACATGAAAATGTGGGACATGATATATAGCGGTATGTCATTGTGACAGGAACGCGCCTCGTATCTTCATAAATGTCACTTTTGATAGCTGGACTAGATTTATGGAAATCTTGTTAAGTTAACATGTGTTCTCAAGCAATTAGTGATTTAATTGGTTTACAATTTGTTTACGTTATATTTGCATGTTTATTTTCATTATTTTTTTTTAAATATGTCTTATTATTTGTCGAAATAGTCTTAAACGCATTCGCTGATATTATTATTTTTCATAAATAAAATGTATATTATGTGAACCTCAATCATAGGTTATTATAATTAAACTAATAAACCCCCCGTTAATTCGTAACGGTCTTTATAAGATATTCCATTTAAAAGACATATGTTGCAGTATATTAGGGCTTGAACTACAACATAGGAGTTTTCTATAACATCTTAAACTACAACATATGCCAAAACTGCAAGGAATAAAAGTTACAGATATATAAACCTATAAACCTACTTTTTCATGTGCATATATATTAGATTAAAGCACTCCTTACAAAAAAGGAAACTATCTAAATTAAATAACTTCAAATTTTGGAAGATTCCAAGTAAGTCAACTATATAAAAATAAAAAAAATAGTTTATAATAGTATATTTTTTAAAATGCACTAAACAAATTGCTTCGTTTCGTAAATGCAACACTTTAAAAATTTTTATGTTTCATTTCAGTAATTTTTTTTTTTGTAAATACATTAGAAAATACATTCATAAGTTTTTTTAATTCATACACAAGAACTAGTATCGCCAACATAATATTATTTTTTAATTTAACCTGAAACAATTTGTAAAGAGTTATTAGTTACCCTGAAAAGAGTTTGACTCCAAAGAATAGTAACATAGAAGTTAAATATGACGATTATATGACGAGCAACTTTTGACAATGCGATAGTCTCCTACTTGACTTGTGTAAGTTGTTTATAAATTATACATTAAAGAGACTGTATTAGAAGTTTGCTTGAAATCTATGAATTAAAAACCTTCCACAATCTTATTAGAAATAAAATTATAAAGAAAATATCCGAAATAAGATCTGATATTTACTATTACTTAATAATGGATTCTATAATATTAGAGCCGTGGTCTACATTTTACCTGCACTAAAAACTGAACGTAACGTTCTTACGTCTCATATGCATATAAAATACCTATCTTTTGTGTGTATGTACGGTTGACCTAGATCTCACATTCCGGCGTTAGTCAGTACGGTATGATTGATAGGAATTGTAAAACTAATGGCGTATTCGGCAGAGTTGTCAGTAGCGAGCCGATGGAAAGTGTTAGATATAATTTGTGGTAGTAATGTTTTAAAATTCATAACCATGGATACCGCCCTCTTAACTTAGCGTCCTGTCGGATCATAAAATAATAAAATACATTACGAATTTGCTCATAAACACCTAACTCAGGGTATATAAAATAAGTACACGCGCCATTTTATACTCTTCTTTATCTGCAAAACCATGAGAGTAATCGAGTGTTTATAAATTATAAAAAATATGATCAAATAAATATTTGAGGGACAATTATGCAGAGAAGATGCTTTCTAATCTAGTGCTTAGCTTCAGAACACGAGATGCAGATACTGTATTTTTGCCCTGATCATAGACAACCACTGAAACAATACTTGTACATAATACTATATTTTGTATAGTTTATGTAGTTTTCTTTAAATACAAAATGAGGTCAGGTAAAATTTTAACCGCTAAGGAAACTCGTAAATATCGTTAAAAAACAAAGACTACAACAATAGTAACAATAAAGTAACCATACCTTTTGTAGATTTAGGAACGAAAAAAACATTTTTTGACATTGTATTTTTGTAGTTCTTTTTTTCACATGTTAGCCATGATATGTCTGTTAGACTAGCTTTCTTTTTATATCTGTCCTCAATTTATCAATGATGTTTAAACACGATATCTTAGTTTGAACAGCGACAGGAATATACTCTCAGAGGACGCAGGTTGGAATCCTATAGGTGTTATTAAATTTTGTATATTTTTTACAAATTTTCGATAAACATTAAAATTCTTATAATCACACTCAGATGAAGGGAAAATAATTTAATAATAATAAATAAGAATTACCAAACACTAAGCACTTGTAATTTTTGTTTATTGTACTAAGGTTACGCTCGAAATACGTGGAGGTAACCTGTTGTATTGTGTGATCGTAACCAACAGTCTGTGTATTTACAGTAGAAATAAGTAGAAATAAGTAGAATATATATTATAAAATAAAACTTAAGAGTCAAGAATAAGAAAATGTATTATTAATATATTAGTAATATTGTATAATAATCACAGTATTATCAGCTACCGGCCGTGGCCGCATCAACTCATTAGTTTACTAACTCAATCACAGCTTCACTTATTAAATTCAGATTTAGTTAATTTCCACTTTTATTATATAAATATATACTTATGCCATAAATACAGATTCCTTGTAACAGGAATCTGCCATTGAAATGGAGTTGTGATATTAAAGTGAAGTGGGATTTCGACGACAAATAATACAACTACAATAATTAAGATGTCTATTCTAATTCAATAATTATTTTCAAATTTAATTAACGGAGCAATCTTATTATAATATGCCGGTTTAAATTAACTTATAAATATATACATATAAATATATGAGACATAATATACAATCACAAAACTGGTGTCTCGTTAGAAGCATACTCTTGTCAAACTAATGAGTATGACAGAGATAACAAGATATTGATATATCATTCCCACACTGAAGTTGATAACACGAAGGGATGAAAATTGTAATAAGATTTTCTGATTAAATAAACATCATGATGCCGTTTATAGATGTGTATAAATTATAGTTGTTAGATAGTTTTTGATAATAACAAATTTTAGCACAAAAGTACAAATAGATTTCTGTATAAAATTACATATTTTTTACAAATTGTTTGTATTTAGGAGTCTTTATATACCTCCAGATAAACATTTAAGACGAACTTTTTGGTATATAACATGTCATTGATAAGATGAAGTAAAAAGTTGGTAAAATAGGTCGATTAAACCTAGCTCTGTTCACGAAATACACAAGATGCTTAACCTACTAGGCAATTAATAACAAACAACAAGAAACCCTTGAAGAATCGTTAAAAAGATCCGTGAAAATATTTTAGCTGGTTCGCTAGCGCTTCATATTGAATCGCTGTTATCAGTTACGTCTCACCTCCACTCCAGCCCGGGTCTTAAGATATATAAGATCTGGACCTAACAGCGTTCGATGAAATAACTGTTGTACTGTTTCAAGACTAGTTTCAACATGTTAGTTCATCGGCACCATAGTCCCGTCCTCGTCTAGGTGTGGCACCTGTATATACACTTAGCGCCCACCCCAAGAGCAATGAAAAAGAACCGAATTGGTTAGAAGGTATTACACAGACTAGGTATGGAGACAAATGCAATTTTGAACCTCTCTCTACTTGGTATTAGTCGAATATTTTGTGTACCAAATTATTGATGAAACGTACTCTCATAGTGATAGATAGAAGATCGGGACATCCACGTAGTGTTTTTACAACTGCGGCGATCAAAGCAGTGAAGTAAGAAATTTTGTCCCGAAAGACAGAATTTCTTAGAATTCTAGCAAAAGATTTTGTATCTGAAAATTAATATAGCACCTAAAACCATATCGCGTATTTTTAAGAATGATTAAATCAAAACAGCTTCTTAAGCAAAGTACGTTCTTAAGTACGCAAAGGCAGGTTATCGAAACATTTTATTTACTGATGAGAAATTTTTTACTACAGAGCATTGTGTCAACAAGCAGAATAACTGAGTTTGTGCTTAAATATAGCTCTGTACAAACTTCCCAATTAGTCAGAAGAGCACAACGTGGACATTCAGTGATAGTTTAGTGGGATATTAAAAATCAACGTCTGACCGAGATATAATTTGTAAAAAGGTGCCAAAATTGGCACAAGTAATGAAATTCTTTTGAAGATTCCTAAGATGGTTAAACCTTTAAAAAACACCGTGTTCCTTTACCAAAGCTTTTCCTCTCAGAAAGATTTACTTCATATATCTTGATCCACCCCCAAGTACAGTTAGAAACGTACGTTTCAGACTTCATAAGAGCTGAAGACTAACCGTCGCCTAGACTTGATATAAATCCCCTGGATTATGATCTATTGCCAGGTTTTAAGAGTATGGCAGCACCTCAACGTCATGACAATTTGAAGTTCCTAAAATAATCCATATAAATAACAGTAACTAATTTTTTCCATGCAAAAAAATGCGTGTTTCTTTTGACAATTGACCTCGACGTTTAAAAGCCAAAATGCGATTATCTAGTATGAGCTTTATAATATTTTTAATTTCATTGTATTAATATTATAAAAACAACATTACAGGAATAAATGCTTTATCTAAAAGAAAAATTCCTTTGAACAATATTTATTTATATATAATTGCTTAGTCATTTCAGACTAAAGAAACATTTTTAATAATAACTCCCCATGCCATCGTTTATAGCCTTAATTTGCACGGCAAATAGTAAAAATCTATTTAAACAATTACCTTTTCGTTATTTAACAAATATATCAATCTTCTTCTCTGTTTTTATAAATATGAATATAAGATATCGATATGGAAATATTAACATTTTCTAGGTCAAGATGAATGTTCAAGAAGGCGGTGAGGTGGCCGCCACAACGCCAGTCACTAACCCTACTCCAGATGCGGGGCCCCTCATCCCGGTCCCTGTGGCCCCTCGCAAGCCACCACGACGGGGACCCAAAGTGCCGCAGGAGAGGCCCAAGAGGGCCCTCTTTTGCCTTACACTCAAGAATCCGCTCCGAAAACTCTGTATTGATATCGTTGAATGGAAGTATCCTTTTAAGCTGTGCCAGGATTAAAAAAGAGAAGAAGGATATTACTTAATGCATTTTTTAAAATTAATATCTTATAATACTTCGTATATTACTTCTCACGAGGACTTCATTTAATTTATTAGAATTTTATTGTTGGATTTATTCAAAATATTGTAGAATAACAATAATGAATTTTTAAATCCTAAATACCTAATAAATGACAGACTAGTGAAAAAATATTAGTAAAATTATGATAAAACTTTCTAAAGTTATATTTATTTTATACTATTTTAAATGCTATTAATAAGTTAAAAGCAATACATCAATTTTTAGTGACCATTATAATTTATACGAGAAAAAACAAATGTAATACCGACTTTGAACACCCCTGAAAAACATACACCAACTGTGACCTATATTTCTTTAAAAACCAATACCTGTGGCAGCGAGCCAACAATCCAAGCAATATTCACTTGTTTACTTCGATCAAACTTCCGGTATATCTGATTCAACAAATAGACCTATATTAGCTAATTGGGTGCTTAGAAATCACAATTATGATCATAGCCTTGATACAAGCGTTGGCTAAAATTGTATTCCCAATAAAAATGTTAGTAACGTGTATAGTTAATGTTGTAGTTACTACCAGCTATGGGATTTCTTAACATTTTAGAATCTTGTGGATTTCACCTAATAATAGAATAGAATCAGTTTCAAGTTGACAACGACAAAGTCAAAACCCCAAAATAAAAGAAATTCACTTACCTTTTTAAATTGTTAAATATAAAAAATATAATAAGGTTTTGTTTATATAATCGTTTATTTATACCCGGAATGGTTCCTCTAGGACTTTTTATTCCTATTAATAAGATAAATCTTAATGAAATAGAACATTTTGTTCATTTTATACTGCATTTATTTCCTTCATAAATTATACCTCTTTTCCATCTTTAACTAAGTTATACATTTCTTTTTTTATATACATTTATAAATTCTGGACTAAAACCTGCCAGGTAAAAGCCTCCTCCTTCTCTTTCATTCTTTTTTGGTTTGGATGTTTTTAAATGTTTTGGTGTATAATCTAAGTAGACCGCATTTTTTTAATAAACAAAACATTTTTTTTTTAAATAAAAACAGCAAATTTTTGATATTTTAATTTTAGAATTAGTTGATTTCTATAAATGTACAGTTTAAATTACAATAATATCTTTTTTGGTTAGGTTTAAATAAACGTATTCATTTTATATATTTTTTAAAATGTATTTTTAGAAAATAAAAAATTTATACATTTAAATCCGTCGAAGGACCCAAAAAATACAGGTTAAGATGGTCAGTAGAGAACAACGCCCTTTTAAAAATAAACAAATAAACGTGAACCTTGTAACATGGCACCGCGCCAACATGCGACGTATCTATGAATGATATAAATATTTCGAAATTACCTTTCAGGGAATATTGACAATATCTTCGAAAACGAAAATCATTCCAATAATATACTAGAATGTGTTATTTATTTTATCAAAATAATAGAAGACTAGTGGTACTTAGCGTCATTTAATAATCTATAATATTCTATAATAATTCTGTAAGTATACAAAAAAAAAATCCTCGACCCGTTAAAGTGTGTTTATTTTATCATATAACTTAACTCGATGTACACAAATTGTGTTTAAATTCCTAACAATTATTCAATTATAGCCCAACAAATTGTTTCCGTCACGATAACATTTTATCACGTGTAATCCGTTTAAAAATTTTAGTAATGAACAAACCTCTGATATTTATCAATGAGTCACATACACAAATATGTTTTTTTATTAATTGTTTATTTTGGCACAACCCTCAGTTAGTCACGGTGAGTAAGATGTTCAATACAGAGATACTTAACGTTTCTGGAGATTCATTTTGATTCAATATATCAGACTTGTAAGACATTTTACAGATCTATAACACTATGATGATTTACGACAAAAGTATACCTTTTAATAACTTCTTTACATTGATCGAAAGCTTCATAAGTGTTTTAGTATCTTTACTGATCTTTAAAGACAAAATATTGACTATAATCTAAACTTGGGCTTAGTATATACTTAAAAAATTTAAAACCATGAATTTCCTCAACTCACCACAAGACCATTCGAATGGATGATTCTCACCACCATATTTGCCAACTGCATCGCCCTCGCAGTCTACACGCCGTACCCGTATAGCGACTCTAACTATACTAACTGGGTTCTGGTAAGAGGTTTTGGTTTTGACTACTAGAAGTTTTTTGTTTGTCAAAGCTTGAAACAGTTTAGTTGGAATGGTATTCAAATATTTATAATGTTTTCTCATAATGTTCTTGTAGGAGAAAATAGAATACATATTCCTGGTTATATTCACTGGGGAGTGTGTTATGAAGATAATAGCGTACGGCTTCGTGATGCATGCGGGATCATATCTCAGAAACGGATGGAATTTGCTGGATTTTACAATCGTTGTTATTGGGTAAGATATATAGTCGATATTTACCCCCTATTCATATTTACTATAATACTTATATTGTCTCATATTCCCCATTTGTAGAATGGTAAGCACGGTGCTGTCCAGTATCTTCAAGGATGCATTCGACGTGAAGGCATTGCGAGCTTTCCGAGTGCTGCGGCCGCTGCGGCTGGTGTCGGGAGTACCTAGTGAGTAGGACTTGTGATCAGATGTTAATGTGCTTTAGAAAAGCGGTCATAAGAATAATAGTAATTTGTAATGTATCAATATCGATATACAAAGGCTTATTTAAACTGTAGAGTAATTTGATAAGTATTTAATGTCAAATTAAAACTAATATCACAATTTTGAACTCAAAATAAAATACATGAACAAATAAATTCTTATTTGCATACAAAAAATCACTTAACACGTTTATTAGCTACGTTAATACTGCTAGCCAGGTCGGTAACCGGAATAGGCTAAAGCGTCATTTATATTGATCCCTTCCGGACCCAACGAGAAGGAAATCTAGAGAATATTGACTTTAGGAAATAGGTAATTTACTGGCATTTTCATGAATCCAACTTCGTCCGAAATTGTTATCTTAAATTTCTGAAGTCATTTAAATCGAGCCACTGTAGGGACTGAACTAATAGATGCTATATAAATATTTTCATACAGTAATTTGATTACATATTCCTTTGCATTATCCAGAGTGGAGTGAGACAACTGAAATAAAATGCAATTACATATAATTTTTTTTTTAATTTTACCATTATACTTATTTAAATACATAGAAAGCAAATGAGATATATGTACATATAGCATATTTTATTTTATAAACAACCTTCCTAAGAGCGAATAATTCCTTTCAGGTTTGCAGATCGTCTTGAACTCCATCCTAAAGGCGATGGTGCCTTTACTGCACATCGCGCTGCTGGTCATCTTCGTGATCATCATCTACGCCATCATCGGGCTTGAGCTATTCTCTGGCAAGATGCACAAGTCGTGTTATAATAAGAGAACTGGTAATACTCTTAATCTTGATGGGTACAAAACTGTATAAAAAAAATACTGGAAAAACCACGTCATTCTAATTGAACTGGGAGCGCGAACCAAACCTCAATTTTAACTCGCTGCGTTTGAAAAATATCGGTATGTGTTAGCATATTGAGCAAAGCGAGGTGCAAATAGCACGGAAGTTAGCACTTACAGAACGTCGACGTATTCTGTCCTCAACTATTTTTTATTATTATTTTAAAGCTAAAGTTTTGGGCGAAAATTTTTTCCCATTGATGAAGTCTATGGGATTTTAGTTTTTCCGTGATTATTCCTCAACGACATCGAACATTTGAATTTTATTGTTATTTATTTTTAATACTAATTTTACTTTTGTTAATTTCAAAACTACCACCAGACTGATATCTAACAGTGTGCAAAATTTGGAAATTTTCAGATATACCGTTTTTGATTGATGCTTGCACAAAGGATACACAAAAGTCCCTCATAGAGCTTAGCTCTATAGGAATTGTAATATAGCTGTCATATAAACCAAATAATACAAACTGATGTCCTACATATATGTCCTATATTTCAGACGAGATAATGGACAATCCCCATCCTTGCGATCTGGACAATGGATTCAACTGTTCATCCATTGGCGAGGATATGGAGTGCCGCGAAGGCTGGATCGGTCCCAACTTCGGTATCACCAACTTCGATAACTTCGGCCTCTCCATGCTCACTGTGTTTCAGTGCATCACGCTCGAGGGTTGGACCGATGTTATGTATAATGTGAGCTAGTTTCTTACTATTTTCCATACCAATTTTATTTTGTTGTTATTTTTATGTTTTGTGTTGTTATTTTTATAATGTTATTATTATATGAATATTTTTACAAATAAGAGTTATCCTACATATTATTATTTATTTAATATAGATACAAGATGCTATGGGCAATAGTTGGGAGTGGATCTACTTTGTATCTATGGTTATTTTGGGTGCATTCTTCGTCATGAATCTTATTCTCGGTGTGTTGTCTGGGTAAGTGTATTTACTATTTCAGTTAGAGTTTTCATTTGTTCCATTACTTACAAATCAACTATTTCACTTTTTCAGAGAATTTTCAAAAGAGAGGGAAAAGGCGAAAAACCGGGGGGACTTCCAGAAGTTAAGAGAGAAACAGCAATTAGAAGAGGATCTTAAGGGCTATCTCGACTGGATCACACAGGCGGAGTACCTCGAGCCTTTAGGAGAGAGGGAGACGGAACAGAGAGATTACGGGATCGGGATTGGTAATTATTTTATTTTGTTTAGGGACAGTCTTTAAAATTTGTTATCTTCGGTTATGGTATCGGTAGGGTTATTTGGTATTTGTAATATTACAATTCTCGTTTCGAATTCTCCGATTTTTATAGTGTAATATAACACGCTTTAAGCTAAATACGAAAATACTTATTATTCATAAATGAGAAGAACGCTATTTGCAACATTTTTAAATTCATTTAAATAATTCGATTCACATTTATCACATTGAACTACGTCATAACACTACTACAATCTTTATTGTTAAACAAATTAATACATTTTTTATATCTCCTTGAATAAATATAATAAAAATACTATATCATAATTATACTATATCATAATTATATATATTAATATATCAATCCATTCTAGATGTGAACTATTTGGGTCAAACCCAGACCGAGCATGACTCCACGGACCATCTTGGCATTGAAACCATCGAACCACAAAAAGTAGCAATGGGAAAAATGTGGAAGAAGGATTTTGATAAGGTCTGGTTTTTCAGAATGTAAGACTAATAAATGTCTAAAGCTATAGTTAAACAATTCTTCTATAGAATTTTACTTTTGCGTTTCTTGCTCATCATGAACTTATAAGAATATTCAAAACTTAACTATAACAATATTACAGGTAAACCGGCGCATGAAGCGTGCGTGTAGAAAAGCCGTTAAATCTCAGACTTTTTATTGGCTCATCATCGTGTTAGTGTTCCTGAACACTGTTGTGCTCGCCAGCGAGCACTACCAGTAAGTATTGGGTATTTCTTATATTGCATTAGGAGAGTGTTGTATGTGAACTTTTACTAACCTGGTGGCCAGCGATTAATTCTTAAAGGGTTGTTTTAATATTATAATAATTGTACTTCCTGAGACCTTTGAGTTTTCAGAAGAAGAGCGTCTTATTTTAATTTATGTTAAATTAATATTACTCATTAGTCTCTAAACAAGATTGTAATTTACATGGTGCAGCCCGAGGGTCACCATCACAATAAAATTAAAAAAAGGAAGAATAGCAATAAACTAGTAACCATTTAAATAAAAAGTAAATCGCAAAAATTTAAAAATAACTATTTTATAAATGTCTTGATACAAAAAGACTAGTATGCTAAGACCAGCTAGTCACAATAGATAATACAAAAAATTTGAAAGCGCGCGCAAAATTTCCCCATGCAAAGTCTATGGGAAAAATTAATTTTTTGACTAATTACTGCAATTAGGCTAATGAGATTTGAGAGTTGTCACTATTTTTCAGCAGTGTAGCATAATGAGACCTTTGATTTGAGCCATTAACGATATTTTTCCCTTTAGTGGTTCTCGAGCTACAGTATGCCAACGAAATCGTTTCCTGCATTAATATATAAGATTCTTTAAATGTTACATTAATACATAGGGATAAAGCCTCTAGTTTATGAGCATTTATTAATAATTTATAATGTTTATAGGTTTTATTATTTTATATAATTGAAGATACATTATAACAATAAATCAAAATATTACTTTTTAATTCTATTACAAAATCTATTATAAATAGTTTGGCCAACTTTGCTACCAAAATCAAATTCTGGTTAAGTTAAAATTATACTTTTTATTAAAATTAAGACAGAATTATTAGCTTCAATGTGCAAACGATTCTTTTCCTACTAATTCCAATGAAAATTGAATATCTTGGAGACAACTGCTTATATTACTAAGATCTACCTCAATAGACAAGACATTTTATTTTAAAAAGTTCAGTGTAATGGACGCTATGACTTAGCATAAATACAAAAAAGAGACAAACACACATTCACGTTAAACTAATAAACTTATAAACTAATAAAACCCCTCGTTTATAGATTCTTAATCTGCTTTTAATTTGGGTCCCGATGTAAATTAAAAATAACAATTTTCGCGTTAAGTATTTCACTAGTTATTAATTCTTCAGGCAACCAACATGGCTAGATCATTTTCAAGAGTACGGGAATGCAATGTTCGTGGCATTGTTTACATTAGAGATGTTAGTCAAAATGTACAGCTTGGGACTGCAGGTAATGAAACTTTTATCAAACAATTTAATCACAATTATAACATCATATCTATGAATTTGAAATTATCTTCTTTGGAAGGGATACTTCGTGTCCCTGTTCAACCGGTTCGACTGCTTTGTGGTGGTGGGTTCTATCAGCGAGATGGTGCTGACGCAGAGCGAGCTGATGCCGCCACTCGGTGTGTCCGTGCTGCGTTGCGTGCGCTTGCTGCGGGTTTTCAAGGTCACCAAGTATGTATGTGCATTTACAAAGGAACTTCGATGTTGTGTATTTATTCGAAGCTGTAACGTATTTTCAAATATGTATCTACTCTTTTCAACATGGCAGGAATTTTACTCACAGACATTTTACTTAAACAATCGTGTTATAGAAGTAAATGACGTCTCTTAAAGCATTTTTTTACTGTTCCACCCAACTAATTGCGAAGGTACTGGCGCTCGCTGTCCAACCTGGTCGCCTCTCTTCTAAACTCGATCCAGTCCATCGCATCACTACTGCTACTGTTGTTTCTCTTCATCATGATTTTCGCTCTACTCGGGATGCAGGTGCGTAGTCATAAAAATAATTAACTATGTCAACGATTGTGATGATGACAAAAGATTTATGACTATCAAAGTTGTTAGGTTAAAGATTGACATTGTTATTTTACATACTCAACCGATGATTTCGAAAATTGCATAATTAACTGTAATATTCTATTTCACAGGTGTTCGGAGGAAGGTTCAACTACGATCCGGTCGAGGAAAAAGATCGACACAACTTCGATTGCTTCTGGCAAGCACTACTCACCGTCTTTCAAGTATGAATTGTATATTTTTTCTATTTAAAAACATTTCAAAATTAAAAAATAAATGAACCATACCAGACGCATGTCATATTTGTATTTGTGTCGTAGATCCTGACGGGTGAGGATTGGAATGCGGTGATGTACGAGGGCATCAAGGCATACGGTGGTGTTGGCACGTTCGGAATCCTTGCGTGCATCTACTTCATCATTCTCTTTATCTGCGGCAACTGTATCCTTTGCTACTTATACCATTTATTTAAAGTTTATATTTCATTACTTATAGTTCTGCTAACTACATTATGTTATACATTTTGACATTATTCTAGAGGTTTTATTTACTAGAACAAATTGTTTCTTTAATTTCACATCAGATATTCTTCTGAATGTATTCTTGGCCATCGCCGTTGATAATTTAGCTGACGCCGAATCGTTGACCAATATCGAAAAAGAAGAAGGAGTATGCATTGATTTTACATTTTTATAAATTTGTGTAGTTTATTTGAATAAATCTATTTACTGTTATTTATATTTTTCGGGCAAATTCCGTTAATCTTTACAGCTGGACAACTATATGTAAGAGTAATCATGTATCACGAAAATTTAAATACAAAAACTACTTTCTAATTTATAAAATTCGCCAAAAAATTTTTTTTTTTTTATTTAGCAAGCGGCAGACGATCAGCAAGGAGTGGAAGGTGGTGAGGGAGAAGAAGTCGAAGGTGCCCTCGCAGATACCGATGACGAGTACATACATGACGATGACGCATACACTACGGATAAGTAAGATATGGCATTAAAAGTATCAAAATATTACGATAACTAAACGGTGGTACTGTATTACAAACTTCTAAAAACAAACAAACCTACAGCTCCGAGCGGGATTATGAAGAAACGGGATCGGAAGGCGAACGGCAGGAGGATATCGAGGGAGATATAGAAGGAGGTATAGACGAAGAAAACGAAGAGAGAGTCGAGGAGGAACAGGAGAGGGAGGACATGGACAACCTTCAGATGAACCACATAGGTAAACTCGTTATAATTTCTAAATATAAATATTTGAAATGAAAAGAAACGTAGTAATGTAACACATCTGATCCAATGCGGACACTCGTAAGACAATTAAAAGATGTGAAATCCCATGAACTGTGTGGTCGGTGCCCCCCCCGCCCCCCAGCCCTGTGTGTGTCCGCAGCGCGCCTGCGCCGCGGCGGCACGTGTCGCTCCGCGCGGCCGCGGCGCCTGTCGGCCGTCGACCTCGGCGTCGGCCCCAAACCCATCCCCGAAGCCTCCTCTTTCTTCGTCTTTTCCGACACCAACAGGTCAGCGGCCGGGATCACCCTCACCCGCTATTTTTTGTTTTTCGTCAAACTCACGCCGGTTTATTTTTCTTTACTTTAACGATTAATTTTCTCTATCGCTTTTGTATTTAGGACTTCGCGGGGCATGTTAGGCGCTCTCGAGTGCGACGACGATGTAGTTAGATCTGAATGTTTTTTTTCTATCTCAAGAAGATGGCGAGTGCGAGGAGGAGGGGACGCTCGTTACCGCTAGACCGCGGCGCATCTCCGAACTGAATATGCCAAATCAAACGCCGCCGATACCGAACGCTAGTAGTTTCTTCATATTTTCACCGACGAACAGGTGATTGGTGGTTCGGTACCCGTGTCTCATTGTACCAAAATTGGCAAAGCTATTTCGATTCTTAATTTTACCTACTGTATTAATCTTTTGCTTCATGCGTCCGTACATTTTTATTTACCCGATATGAGATGTGCAAGATTGCTAGCGCCGACATATTCAAAATTACAAATGTTAAAACCCAACAATTTGCAATGAGATCTCGGGGTACCTCTAAATAGCCCAATGTTAGACGTGCAGTTTTTTTTTGTAGAAACCTAGCCCTCCGTGATAGCATGTATAAAGATACTGACGAAGTATCAAATGTCTTATAAATGTGATAGTTAGCCCCTTTATAGTGTATAGAAAACTATAATAACGATCGCTGCATGTTTTCTTTTACTAGAAGCTTCAGCATGATTGATGTTTTAATTTATGATAATGTTTATTTATTAGATGTGAAATGTATGCATGTATCCTAAGCTTTTAACAATTGTGTGATCTACTTAATAAACATATATATATAAATAAACAATAATGAAGGTGTTCTTATTAAGTTTTTTGTTTTTTGTACAGTTATTTGTATTTTTAGAATTAAATTACTTGCCGTGTTTTGGCCCCATTGAGTATTTTGTGAAAATACTACCTATTTATAAAAAAAATTTATAGCCTGTTTTACTATACGACCCGAATATTAAACAAATATTAAAATATGAAATTGTTTTTTTAATCATTTGTAAAAGCAATATCATTTTTTAACACTTAGTAGAAATAATTAAATCAACTAGGTTTCGAGTCTTCTGCTATAAGATGTCGTCATCGTCCGCTTTCGGAAATATCATTTTGGTGTGCATCATGTTCTCCTCCGCCATGTTGGCAGCGGAAGATCCTCTTGACGCTGCCCAGAAGGGGTTTAGGAACTGGGTAAGATACTTTATGTATAATCAATGATAATCACTATAGCTATTACGGTATGTTGGTGTATTAGTTAGTGATCCAATGAAAGTTGTGGATTCGATGCCCGTTGTAGGTCCAATTCTGGTTGTACCTTGTGTCAATGTGTTTTTGAAATGTAAAGCAACACATGGATTACGGAATACAGTGGGAGAAATTTAAAAAAGAGTAACCTTATTCATAAGAAGCGACATATTGTGCGACAACGTGACTGAGGTATAAAATATAAGGATAAAACAACTCTTTCATATCTCGCAGTTGCTAAGCCAGTTTGACATGTTCTTCACGGGCATCTTCACGTTGGAACTGTTCCTAAAGCTGGTGACGTACGGTCTATTGCTGCACCGCGGCGCCTTTATGCGCTCCGCCTTTAACGTCCTCGACATGCTGGTCGTCTGCGTCTCGCTCATCTCTATGAGCTTTAGGTACGATCAAATTTGGATTGCGATATGTGAAAATATATATAAAATCTAAATCCAAAAAAAATACCCAAATTTCAGGTCTGGAAGCATATCAGTTGTGAAAATATTGCGAGTGTTCAGGGTGCTGAGGCCTCTTAGGGCCATTAACAGAGCTAAGGGACTTAAGGTCAGATATCGTGTTTAGATTAAAGCATTTAAAATCTTACAAAATATCTTTTTACATAACCTTGAATTTACAAAAAAATAACATGACAACGAATAGTGCCAGCTTTTATGAGTAATTCTAATGTTACTATTTGAAAACAAAAAAATCTTGAGAACAAGCGGAAGCACAACATCTACAATATACTGAAATAATTTTCCTGATTATAGCACGTTGTTCAGTGCGTGATCGTTGCAATCAAAACGATCGGAAACATTTTGTTGGTAACGTCCTTGCTTCAATTCATGTTTGCGGTCATGGGAGTGCAAATGTTCAAGGTAGGGGGCACCACGTGTGTACACAATATGTCGAACCGACACTTACTTTTTTACACCTTTGGGTAATCTTCTCAAATTATTTATTTATGTACTTATATATATCTTTTCTACTTTACTCATTTCTCATGATTTTGCTTTTCTTTTCCTTATAAGCTTTGACTTCTGATGTCTTCATGTCATCTGTTTGAGTTTCTTTAAGGCCTACTTTTTTTTCCATATGCAAATGGAAAAAAGTAAGGTTTCTTACCTGTCTTAAACTGAAATAAAATGTATGAATATTTTATCATTAGCAGGGAAGCTGTTTGTCTTGTAATTTAATGTAGGAATGAGATCATCAGTTTGGAGCTACTAAATTTAATAAAATCCTCCGTATTTAACTAAAGCATGAGTAGCCATTGAACCCAAAGGTGTAGATTTTACATCAAATCATTAGAAGATTAACAAACCCCGGTTACATAGTATAATCATCCCCCTACCTTGGCGTTTCTTCATATCCTTGGACGACGTCTAACAAAACAATGTATATAACGTATGTAGATATTTGAGACCCCAACCCCTGTGCTACAATGCCCTGATTATTAAATAATTTGCTTTGTCCCTATGTCCCGACGCTGCGTGGTTACCGGACTCTGGACTATCCTCCCCTGGTAATGTATACACGCTACTAACTCGCACGGTCTCCTTCTCTCCGTAGTATGTAGTTAAGTGTGTGATAGTAGCCATTAAGACAATAGGAAATATAATGCTAGTTACTTACTTGTTACAATTCATGTTCGCTGTCGTCGGTGTACAGTTGTTTAAGGTGAGATACGCAATATTTAGACAAATGTTGCATGGTATTGAATATTTCAAGTTTACATTTATTATTAAATTTATGTGTTATAACAATAAATTGGCGTATATCATGAGAAATGAGTTTCATTTTCAAAGCCATGAGACTTATATATGGAAATAGATTTTTTACATAGAGTTGCATTTAATTAAGTAAGTTTTGTTTCAGGGTAAATTTTTTAGGTGCAATGATATTTCGAAAATGACTAAAGATGAATGTCAGTAAGTAGCTTTAGGTTTCATTTATATCAATTTAAACGATTTAAAAAACTTTAAATTAAATATATATTCCTTTTAGGGGCACATATTTAGTGTTCGAAAATCGTAATTATGTAGTTAGGGATAGAGAGTGGAAGAGAAATGATTTTCATTTTGATAATGTGATGAAAGGGATGCTGACTCTCTTCACAGTATCTACTTTTGAAGGATGGCCAGGGTATGGTTTATACATTGTTTAATAAATATACTTATTATTCCATAACATATTCTCAATAATGTTTTTGTTGTTTCCAGGTTGTTATATGTGTCTATAGACTCGAATGCTGAGGATCGAGGTCCTATTACTAACTTCCGTCCAATCGTTGCAGCCTACTATATAATTTATATTATTATAATTGCCTTCTTTATGGTACGTCTAAAATTCTAAAATTCATAATTATGGAATATTTTTATTTCAGATTGTACATAGCTTTATTGAATTTAAAACTAACGTTTCGAGATAATAAAATATTGTATTTAGGACGCTGTTTTGTTCCATAGGTTAATATATTCGTCGGTTTCGTCATAGTGACATTCCAGAACGAGGGTGAGCAAGAATACAAGAACTGTGAACTAGATAAGAATCAGAGGAATTGTATAGAGTTTGCTTTGAAAGCCAAGCCTATTAGAAGGTAAATGAATCATAAAATGGAGATGACTTTTTTACAACAACAAGTGTTTTGAAAACAAATATCCAGCTTTCTCTACATTAATCTATAACAAAAAATTAATAATCTACAAATTTTAAACTCAGATACATCCCAAAACACCGCATTCAATACAAAGTATGGTGGTTTGTGACGTCACAACCTTTCGAATACGCTATATTCGTTCTTATCATGATCAACACCATAACGCTCGCCATGAAGTACCACGACCAGTCCCCGGAGTACAGCCGGGCACTCGACATGCTGAACATGATCTTCACGGCGGTTTTTGCTTTAGAATTTATATTTAAGCTGGCGGCTTTTAGATTTAAGGTAAATTAAATTTTACTTCAATAATAATTATTTAAAAAAGTCAAATAAAAACTTCTTTATCCATAGTTAAATACAAGCCCTATTTTGATTTATTCATTATTTGTTGCCTTAGCAAAATAGCAATCTAAAAATCTGTTTCGACACCTTAGAACTACTTCGGTGATGCTTGGAACACCTTCGACTTCATCATCGTACTGGGCAGCATCATCGATATCGTAGTGTCGCAAGTAAACGAACTCAAGAACCAGGTAACGTCTATAAATACTAGATTTCATAAAATTAGACAACCACTTCCACTAAGTGCTGCTTTAGTAAAAATTGTCTTATTGAGACCAAATCGAAAACATTTTTTTATTATATTATTATAAATATTGGTCAGTAGACTTTTAAAACCCAACAACGTCGAAGAAGACAATTTTTACTTCGGCGGAGTAGTTACTGTCCCGAGCATGGACATAGATGTTGTAATAACAGACGGCTGTCACTAGCTATGTATGTGTAGATAATTCAGACGATAACTATTTATTTCAGGGAAGTGGCATACCAAGAGCACACGTTGTCAAGGTAAGTGCACGCTTACAAAACAACAAAAATACAACATTCTATAATTCTATTACAGATAGTTTACATGTCACTAGATAATAGTCATATTCTAACATGATATACCTACATGTAAAAATGACATTGAAGACGTATTTTATGTCACTAATTATCTAGCTTTAGATGTTGTCGCTCATTAATTTGACAGGGGTAGCTTTCTATGTAAGGTATTTGCATCTGGGACAGTAACAAGCAAGCGACTCAATTCCAGAGTTTCTTAGATTTAGAAAGAGCACAAAGGCACTACACTAAGAATAAAACATATTGACTTGACCTTACCAAGTCTTAAGACTTAGATTTCAGACCTAAAATAGATTGTAAATACACAGTCTACTATATTACTTTGCACAGTTTCAATAGATCCTAAAGAATCGTCATAATACAAAAGTAGTTTTATAACGTATTGCTTTTGATTTCGTATCATAATATAAATTTCAATTCTCATCTTAACGTTACAAACAACCGCCTGACCCGTATCCGGTGCAGGTATAGACATACTCTAATAATATCATCTATTATTATATTCAACAAAGTTTTATTTCCGTTAAAAAATAATATCACAAATTAATTAATTAATATTTGAATTGAAATTTATTCAGAATGGTTGTGATTTGAAATTTACTGAAATGCAATCTGCATTAAAGTATATATTAACATAGGGATGGACCGGTGGATGGATAATTTACAATAGAAGATAACTTTACTCTATTGAAAGATCATGGCAAATCCATAGTAATCTAATAACAATTTTCTCTTAATTTAATATACAAAATTAACAATTAAACAAACAATATAATTATATATCAGAAAACTTATGTTATTGAATCGTTTACATCTCTTAGAATATTTATAATTAAATTTAAAAGTGTTTTCGGCGACACAGAGCCTGATGTTTCGAGAACATTTTGAAAAATACCCACATTTGTTGAGTTTGAATTATACATATTGATCATCGAGGTTCGCATTACTTTGCTCCGAGTACATTTATTTAGAAGATGTTGTATATCTTCTACAGTACCGCACATAGTACAGTTTTGTGAATCAGATAAGGTAAAATAATAATTAATTGTTATAAAATACAAAACATAAATGTATAATTTTATATGACGCCATTGTCTTTTGGGAGTAGTTTGTCTATAGTTATTTTTATTTTGTGTCCTAGTTTAACAAGCGCCTTGTGGTATTTGTTTCAAGGAAAACATGAAAACTGTATTATATATAATATAGTAAATATTATATTATCTGTAATAGATGTGATGTAATAGATATTTGCATAGAAATTATAAATTATTTTTGAGGTTTGTCAGAATATTATTTATAATAAAAAAATTCTTACAATTACCGTATTTACTATTACAACATATTTGTCTCTTTCTCTAAAGTTTCACTGCTACAGTGTGTACATTGCACATTACAATTGTTGTCACACAGATATTAATTGCTGTTAAGAAAATATCTACTTTACAGTTATCAAATAAAAAATATTGAATAATTACATAAAAAATATTGTTAATAGATAAGACAAAGCTTTGGATTCTCATTACCAAACAACCCTACTGTATTTACCTAAAATGGTACCATCACCAAGAGGTGACTTGTAGTGTTAGGTAAAAGATCACCAACACCACAAGAGCAGTCATCACTACCTAACACTGCCTGAACATTTTACAGGAAAGCTCCATCCCCTCGATTAATTTCTTTCGCTTGTTCCGAGTGATGAGGCTTGTTAAGCTTCTCTCCAGAGGTGAAGGCATCAGGACACTCTTGTGGACTTTCATCAAGTCCTTTCAAGCTCTGCCCTACGTGGCGTTGCTTATCTTGATGCTATTTTTTATATACGCTGTGGTTGGGATGCAGGTGATTGTAATAACAAAGTACATTTGTAATATATATTTTGAATATAATTTCAGAATTGTATAGTTCCTCATTTATTTCAGGTTTTTGGGAAAATAGCAATAGATGACGAAACGCCAATAACACGGAATAATCATTTCCAAACATTTCCACAAGCTATATTAGTGTTATTTCGTTCAGCAACTGGTGAGTTTTGCATCGTTTCGAGTCATGAAATAAAATAAATAATAATCGTAATTTTAACATTTATGGAATAAAACCGATGTATTTCGGTTTTATTTGTTTTTCTTAATGGAGTTTTTAAAGAAACAAGTTTTTAAGAAACTGAAACACTTATTAATTTACATATCAATTTAATTACTAACTGAGGAATAGAATTTTCAAGATATATTAGTGAGTCAAACAGAGCAGTCATAACAATTATCTTTAAATAAAATTTTCTTTATATTAAGAAAAACTATCTGTGGACCAATCCAAAACAGGTTCAACCTTTTGAAACTTCTAAAGATATCCTCGGATTTAAGTACCATTTCTAATTAATTTGAACTCTTAGGCGAAGCGTGGCAGGATATCATGATGGGAGTGTCGCCGGAACCGGAGGTCCGCTGTGACGAGAACTATGAGGAGGAAGGCGAGGACGAGAGCAGTGGCTCGTGTGGCTCCGTTCTTGCATTTCCCTACTTCATCTCTTTCTACGTCCTATGCTCTTTCCTCGTGAGTAGTAGCGTCTCTTTGTGTCTTCATTTGTTTTATCCCATTCACCTAGTTATATATTTTACGTTTTCTGTTCTCTATTTGAATGAATTGAACTGTTTTTTTTTAATTTTTCTTAACATATTTAAAAAAATATTACAAATAATGAATGTCTTATGGTTTCAGATTATTAATTTATTCGTCGCTGTCATCATGGATAATTTCGACTATTTAACCAGAGACTGGTCCATTTTAGGACCGCATCACTTAGATGAATTTATTAGGTAGTTGAAAAAAATATAAATCAGCAGAACTATATTAATATAAAATGTAATATATATAAATTTTGTTTTTAGATTATGGAGTGAATATGATCCTGATGCAAAAGGACGTATAAAACATTTAGATGTAGTTACGTTACTGAGAAAAATTAGCCCTCCCTTAGGTAAGAATTTGCAATAACTCTGGAACAAGCGTTAATGCGATAGATAGTATGTTTCTATATCAACAAAGCGTCTTGTAACTCGATTGGTGCAACTAGGAGGTACAAAATTTCATATTTGTAAACGTCGATTTTTAATAATATTAAACCAAAATCTGATCTTTCAACCTCTTTCAACTGCAAATACATAATATGTTAAAGTCATCGGGACGCCGTCAATTCTTACACTAAGTTTGAATGAAGGTTTCGGCAAGCTGTGTCCACACCGCGTGGCCTGCAAGCGTCTGGTATCCATGAACATGCCACTCAACTCGGACGGCACCGTGCTCTTCAACGCAACGCTGTTTGCAGTCGTGCGCACCTCGCTCAAGATCAAGACCGATGGTTTTCTATCAAATATTACTAATTAAATACTAATTACTAACAAAATTGTTTGAGAATTAATTTTTATTTAAGATATTGCTGGTTCACGATGATTATTTTGATTACTCAACTTGTAATAATTAGGTAATATCGACGACTGCAACACGGAACTTCGAGCAGTTATCAAAAAGATCTGGAAGAGAACTTCCCCCAAGCTCCTGGACCAGGTCGTTCCGCCTCCCGGGGACCCGAACGAGATCACCGTCGGAAAGTTCTATGCCACTTTTCTTATACAGGATTACTTTAGGAGGTAAGGTCTTTGTTTAATTTTGATGAATTTTATAATTAATTTGGTGACTAAGTTGTATTTAAAATTTAATTGTGTTAAATATATTATATTGTTTAACATATTGGTATAAAATTGAATGTTATATCCGTAATAATATTTTAGGGAAACCTATTCTTGACCTAGAAAAAGTATAACAATTGAGGAAGATAATTGTCGGCACAAAACTAAGTCTACTTTAAAGCTTCAAGCAAAAGTAGCACAAATATTGTTAGAAATATATCTAAGATAAAAACTTCAATTCATACGTATTGAAATTTTGAAATTACGAACATTTATAAAATTTCAATTCAATTCCGTTCAAAATTGACACAATGTTTTTGTTTCATAGGAATCACGCGTAAGTAACTCATCTCAGGAGACGTATGTTGATTAGGATACAGAATGTTCCCTTAGTGTTTTTCTCTTGCAACGCTCAGAAATAGAAAACATTCGATATTTTAATATTTATCGAAACAACAAAACGCTACTGCAGATACATGATATTTTAGCTGTTTTCGGTTGAACCCCGCATGGACCTCAGAGATTTTAAGATAACCATGATTATTAAACGTTTTTATAAATATTTGCCAAAAATCCACACCACAATCTAATCGTACTCCCACATTTACTTAGCATGCCTGTAAAATACTATTGACAAACAATTGCCATTTTTAATTGTTTTTCCCACATATATTTTAAATGTTGTGTTTTTTTTTTTGTGAAATATTATTGCGAAGTAACTATAGAGTTAGATCAACTCATAAGAAATACGCTGTATCAGAAACATTAATTTGAAAATTTTACTGATCGGATATATAGAGAACGTAGTTAATGATTGCTTAATCTTAATTATAATATCAAACAACATAACGAGCTTTAGATTCAAAGCAAACATTATAGTTTAGTAAAAGATATTAGTTGCACAAGCTTACAAAAGCAAGCATTAGTTATAAGTATTAAACTCATCGACACTCTCGATTTGTGATCACCCGCAATCAATTTATTATAAACCGTTAAAATAAAGGTTCAAAAAGCGTAAAGAACAAGAGTTGCGGCAGAACGACGAACAAACACACCAAATGACTCTTCAAGCGGGACTCAGGACTCTACATGAAGCTGGACCGGAGCTGAAGCGAGCTATTTCTGGCAACCTCGATGATATTATCGCTGAGAGTGATGTGCCGATGCACAGGGTGAGAACAATACAAATAACATGATTTTGTTAATATTTTAAAACTCAAACCTACTGCTTCATTTTTGTAAAATTTCTAATTAGTAAATAAATATATTATTTTCAAAGTAACTAATTCATAACTACGAATAATATTTTTTTTATTATTATTTAATATATAGATGATATATTTGCCAACAGAGAAATCACTCACTTTTTGGAGGAGTATGGTCAAGTATTCGACGACACGGTCCGAATAGACACTTCCACAGACATCGTAAACCAGGAGAATCACCCCAAGGTAATTAAATAATACTAGTACTAAAAAAGCGCGCGCAAAATTTCCCCATGCAAAGTCTATGGGAAAAATTAATTTTTTGACTAATTACTGCAATTAGGCTAATGAGATTTGAGAGTTGTCACTATTTTTCAGCAGTGTAGCATAATGAAACCTTTGATTTGAGCCATCAACGATATTTTTCCCTTTAGTGGTTCTCGAGCACAGTGTGCCAACGAAATCGCTTCCTGCATTAATATATAAGATTAATTAATAAAGGAACATTTATATTCAAAAAGATATTTTATTAAGAAATTATTATTATATGAAATTTATTATTATATATATTTATAATTATTTTTTTTTTGTTCTTTCGTATTTTTTTAGAAAACGTAGGAAACCACTTAAGTTCCATGATGCAGCGTGAGTACGGAATGGGACAGCCACCGGCAGCACCTAATTTGTAAGTAAACAATGGTCCATTGTCCATTAACTCAAAGCTATCGATTCTATATAAAAGTGCAACTTCATTATTAAAGGGCAAACGGACAACCTAAAGAACAAATACCTCTAAGGCCGTTAATATTCAACGGAGAGTCAGAGAAAATTTACCAAGTTCTAGAGTGAGTACCTACATTACGTCCCCGGCCATATCTAGATGTTTAAAATTAATAATAAATATTTAATACATAATTCACACAATGGATAGTAAATAAGACTGTCGCTTATCACATTGCAGAGCGACCACAAACGATCTAAAGAACGCTATTTACAAAGGTAGCTAAATTTCAATTGCAAGGTGTGACCGAGTGGTTTTCCATTCGCTAATCTAACCTAACCGCACTAATCGTCTCGAACGATACTAACACTAACTCTCTTCGTTCACGCCTCTCTCGGATCAGCAACCAAAAATCGAACTATCCGGAGATGCTCGGTCAGATCGGTCTCGCATTCGGCTGCGTGAACTATCTATCGACCCCCGAAACCTCCGGAGCGAAGTCGACCTCCCCGGTGTCCCGGCAAAAGATACACCCGGAGGCATCCGAGAAGCTATCCGTCCCGCGCAAGGCGTCGCCCGACAAGACTCCGTCGCCGGGGGAGGCCATAGTGCCGAAGATATCCTCGTGCCCGACGCGGCCGGTGGCGCCCGCGGAGTCCCGCGCCATGACGCTGTACGGGTACAACGCGGCGGCGCGCCTGCCCTTCGCCTTCTCGCACGCGCGCGCGCGCCGCAGCCTGCGCGCGCCCCCGCGCCCGCCGCCCGCAGGTCGGATGGTCCGCAGCGCCTCCTCGGGCGCCGCCCCCCGCGCGCCCCCCGCGCTCAAGCACAAGCTTGTAGATACGCCCGAGACAGGTCTGCACCGAGGAAGCTCCCTTCAGCTCCCTCGAACCTCCGAACTTAATGTTTCTTTCTATTCTTGATCTATCGAAGGGTGATGAGGAACGTGAAGGAAGCTTCTTAACGTCATGCACTCGCCGACGTTTAAGCTTCTCGAGCGGTATGTAGCGAAAGAGCGTCGACGAGAAAAATGTTTGCTGCCATAGATCACGTGCACCATGACGCAATACTGGGATTCGAATCGCACCACTCGCCTTCCTTCTCCTGATTTATAAAAATTTTAAATCACTTATTTTTCACAGTTTTTATACTAACGAAAACTATTCTATGACATCTAAAAATCGAGATACGTACGATTGAGGAATTATTAACATTTTACTAATTTAATAACAAAACGAATAAAATCTTGCAAAAATCGATGGCATGAACTCACATTTCATTGGAACGGCTAAATAGTGATGCATTTAGAATAAATATACTAATATAATTTTAGAAGCTTTTAGATGACACTAGGAAATTTAGACAAAATAAGCGCATTCCATTAAAAATTGCACGATATTTGTATAAAATCACGAGATCTCATCAGTGATTAGTTGTTCAGCTAACGGTAGAGGTTCTCATCCCTTTGAATGAAGGATGAAACTTATCAGGCTTCAATAGGCTCATATATAGTAAGCATAACGACATCAAATTAACAATGTTTATACTTAGCCGTAGCAAATAGAAGGAAATAGCTCTAGATGTAAACTGAGATCTTTGATCCCGATGAGCCTACTAGAAAATCAAATCTATTTATTGAAAGTTTATTAAGAACAGAAGATAGTCAATGTAGTCTCTTAATACATGAATTAAATACAGGAAGCGATAATTCCGGTCGAGGCGTAGTGTCTCTGCCGGGTAGCCCTCGGAACAGTTCTTCGGTCCCTGTGGTGGGCTCTGCGGAAAGTTTGGTGACGAGGGTATGTGTTAGCGATTTAAAGACTTTTTTTTCTTTCGAGATACATTAATAAGGAAAATAGGTCGTCATTGTATCGCAAACCAATAATATGAATTTAATTTTATTGCAGGTACTAGCTGAACAGGGATTAGGGGAATATTGTGACCCAGAATTTGTGAGAAATACCTCACGGGAGATGCAGGAAGCACTAGATATGACCCAAGAACAAATGGATAGGTAATATTATTCATAAAAAAACATCCATATGGTAACTCTGTGCTTTAATAATGTTTGTTGTTGTAGAGCGGCACATCAATTAATGGTTCAAGAAAAGAACTTAAAGCAAGTCCAAAACCAACAACCCCAAGTGGTAGGTATATAATAATATTTTTGAGGTTAATTTTACCACCGTTTGATATTCATTGGCATTTGACCAACCGATATCGAATAACAACGATTTTTAGAACATAACAAAGTAAATAAATATACAATTGCAATACAAAATTTCTACGGTGTTGAAATGAAACCTGTTCCGTAGTTGAGCATCGTTGCGCAAGATCCAGAGAAAGTATAATGCATGTAGGGTAACATTTGGGATGTTGTAGGGCGAGATCCTAGCCCGCCAGTACCACCCCCACCACCAACCAGCCGCTCCTCCACCTTGCAAACGGTTATAGCACCGACACAAAATGGCGCCCAACATGGCGCCGACAAACGACACCCGCACCATAGAAGGAAACGGAAACGCAAGCCGGTGCTTGTTTAGACAATCAATATCTTGGGTTCTTAATTTTACAGTTTGATGATGCTCAATTGTTTCCAGCTACTTTCGTAAATTAGAGCCTATTGGCGATCGAATAGCGACTTGAACAGGCGGAACAAGACTAGGTACTACGATTAATACTAAATTTCTTAAGTCGTGAATAGCACGGATAAAAGTGAGATTTGTAGTTCTGTAGGTATTTTATGAATAATTGTAGATTAATGACTTAGGATGAGATTGTAATACTTTTGATGCGATTATATAGTCTTCGTCAATTTACTGGAGAAAAAAAAATGCATAAACAATTTAAACCTGAATATTTGGGGACATAGTTTAAATTTTTTCATATTTGAAACATGCATTATATGTTTCAAGAGTCGTTATTGATAAAAGCTTTTTATACGCACAATTAATTAATACCTAATAGCATAATGAATTTATGTTGCTACATTAAAAAATAAATTAAATTTTCTCTTATAAAGAAAAATCTCAAAAGTTTGTTCGAGCTTTAAGCAATGTTTTTGTGATGTAAAATATGTAAATTATGAACCCTAAATTAATTTCAGTATTAATTATAATTAAGTAATTAGATAGTAAGTAGATAATGTTTCTGTCTATGGACCATTGCTATTAGTATTTTGAACCTTCCCGTTTTGTTCGTCTGTTGAACCAGACTGAGCTGCTAGTGTTTGTGATAGTAGAACCCTAATTTTAATCGTGAATTTTCTAACATTTTTGAAACAAAACACAAATTTTGCATTTACACTCACCTAAACTAATTAATTATACCAGGTTGACATCAGTGACAATACCGCACTTAAAGACTTGACAAACTTTATAATTAGGGGATTCATTCACATTCAAACGCTATTTCTAGGAATTGATGTTTTATTTGATAATCTAGTATATATATACATTTAAATTTTTATAACACAAAGTTTGCCTTATGCTAATCTCTGATCCTTTCTTTGGGTACATCGACGTCAACTACAAAATTCATAAATAAAATTATACTTAAGAACCAGTGTTCCTGTCTTTCGTCGACTATCGCCAATTACAACTAAAATTACATTTTATAAAAGACAGTACTCAGTATCAAATACGCTGTAATAGCACTATTCAACTTTATTATCTACTATCTTAAATCTATACATATTCACAACTCACAATTGTTAAGCCATTTCAAGAATCGCTTCTTCCACAAAAAAAATAGTAAAACAAAGTAAACATTTTTTGACAGACCTCTAAATCCGAACAAATATATTCCTAAAAATTTCATATTCAGTAACTATTGCAAAAAATTTAATTAACTTAGTATAAGAATTTCCTAGTAAGTGCCCTTTATTCTCGGTGTTTATAGTATTTGTAAAACCTTACCTGTTTGATGAACCACATTCCTCTAGACTTAAGACAATTGAAATCAATTAACTGTGGTAATATATATCATAAAAAAATGCACACATTGAGAAAGACATTGCTACGAAACTGTTTGTGAGGTCTATATTTACAGTTGGATATCTACGACAGTATACATTATTTAAAATGTTATTAAGTAATTAACATTTTGATTACCTTTCTAATGTAGTTTTTGTTTAAAAATATTTCCAAATAATTATATCCAGTGCCAATTCTTTGTTGTTTTTAGTGAGTTTATATCAAAATGTTGTTTATAAAATTTAATCTATATTTATTGTTGAACATGATCCTGACCTTGAGTTCAAAATGGGTCATATTAGTCACTATTTATCAAATCTTGTCTTGACATTGATCTCAATAGATTTGAAGATTAATCAATGTAAATAATGGAAAAAAATATAATATTACATTTTTGTCTTTTAAATATATTTTACTTCTAGCTTCTAGAAGTGGCTAGTTGTAATGGGACTCTTGAATGTAATTATGTAAATAAAAATGTAATTAAAAGATATATTTATTCCGTCAGTTCTATTGTTTAAAAAACATTGTAAATTTGTTTTCATATGAATAAAAATATAAAAACCGATCTTTGTGTCTCATTTAAATACTTTAAATTATTTTATAGTAAAATAATTATGAAATGAAACGATACTTTAAAATTAATTTAGCTTTACGTAATATAACAAAACTATTTATTGTTTGTCCCTCCCCTCAATATACTTGATACAATACACTGCACTTCAAAATTCACTTGTCAATCAAAGTGCCCCTAACTCGCTTCTCAGAAACATTATGTGATGGAGTTTCTGCCTGCCGTTTGTTCATACCTTTCCTCTCTAATTGTTTCTCAATAATCCTTGCATTGTTAGCATAGCTATCTGCTACCTCCCTCGCTTCAATTTCATCCTCTTCCTCATCAATAGTTGACACAGTAACAGAACTGAATTTACCCATGTTTTTAGTATGTTTTGTTACCATAATCTTTTTAGGCTGTGCCAAAGCTACTTGCTTATAAATATCCTTCACAGAACCTTCACCAGCCGATTGAACAAGGGCTCCATTCATTATAAATACTATATTATTTCCTTGTTCATGCTTATAGTAAATGGGAATTGCGCACTTCTTACATTTTAGACGGAATTGTTTCTCAATACCTTTTTCTCGTTTTAAAAATACTGTTTCATCAGTATCTGCTGTTATTTTGTGAGCGTGTTTAGATCCATCGACGACTCTTGCACCATCTGTAGGTCGTAAAGGTAGTTTGTCTATTGTGCAATCCAATATTAGAGACATTTGACCACATATACAATAATAAATGTGAAGAGGTTTTGTTTCATTATATTCTTCCTGATCTTTCGTGTCAGAGCAAACAATACTTCTGGACACAACCTTCGGCATGATGCAATAGTAAATAAATAAAACCTATAATATTGAATTGAAATATATTTTTCTGTGTTTGAACTTTCGCGATTCTTTAAAATTTGAACACTTGTGACAACTGACAAGTCTACACTCTACATTGACAGTTTGAGTTTAGTAGTAATGTAATAATTATTAATAAACTAGAAATGTAGTTAAGATAAATCGAAAGAAACTGTGTTACAATCATTAAACTTGTTTGGACCTGGCTCCTAACTTTAATGATGAAAGTATAAAATATTTTAAAAAAATGTTGCTAAAAGTTTGGCCACTAATTATTTATTATAAGTAAGGTAAGTAAAGGTTTAGTGTCCTATTAAAAACTATAACATTATAAAATAAAATCCCATCAGTTCTAGTGTAAATATAAAATTTAACTAAATAAATATATATATTTTTTTTGTTTCAAAGAGTAAACCTAAAGGTATACAGGAAGTAATTTATAAAGAAAATTAAAGAAATATTATTCTTTAAGATTTTTAATTTATTATTATAATGAGTTTGTTGGTTTAATTTTGTATAGGATTTTACCCTATACAAAAATAAACAAACAAAGCACTAATGCAATATATTTACTTAGAAACACAATTTATAAGTATCTGTCGACCATTGCTTATAACAATAGAATTGCAATTCTTTAATCTTTTATTTATTTACTTACTCAATTACACAAACAATAAAAAAATATTAGTAAATAAACTATACAAAACTACAGTTTTTAACGTTCTTACTAACAAACTATTTATTCATGTTTTTTTATGTCTCAATAAAAAAATTTAAAAAAAAACGAACATTTTTAAGCTAAAAAAGCAGAAATGTGTCTGTAGAGTAATAATTATTTAAAAAAGTGTTCTGCAATTCACACACGACAGAAGTGAAACTTTAAAATAATAGCCTAAATAATATCTTGACAAAGCTATTTTTAATATGTTAAGTTTTTAATATTATGAAGTAAAATATATAATGTCACATACAAATAAAAGACAATATATATTTCATTAAATATGCAAACAACTGCGACAATATCTATATCTAGCCGTTAGCTGTCGACCGGTAATTTATACTATTAAATGTTAAAGTAAGTTCAGTGTGTATATATAAAATTAAAACGACGTGTGACAAACTCCTGCACTCAATCTTTGAATTCTTTTGAAATCCACGTGCCCTTTTTAGATTTATTGTTCTACGTAGTTCTATAATAGCATTTTTAAAAAGTGACAAAAGATATCAATAAATTTGTGAATTTTATAGGCCACACATATAGTACGATTTTTATATCCTTATAGATTGCAATAATTACAAATTTTCTTTTTCAACAATTAAAACGGTGTCACTGGGCCAAAGTCGTTTTTCAAAATTGACAATAATTAATTTTTTTGCGTTTAAAAAATTGTCAAGATTGTCTGTAGACAATTTTGTGAATAACATCATCTTCCCAAATTATTTGGGATCGGCGGAATATGCAAAGTTAGAAATGTTTTAAAGAATCAGGATCATTCATCTAACACAATACAATCCACGGAAATGTTTGTTTATGGGGTTTCCTATACTTTTCGACTAAGCAATATCCCACAGTACCCATTTTTTTCCAAAAAATAAAAAATATACATTTAATTTTTTAACTAGTTTTATATAAATCCTTTCAATCTATTCATGTCAAGTTTATAGCGGTCATATAGTTAAATTATGTATAACAATATACGTCGAAATAGAAATAGTGGCTATTAAAATATCATTTAGACACCGACATAAATTTAAAAAGTTGGAAATAGTGAAGTTATGTAATCTATGCCCAGGTTCCTCTTCTGTCAACTTCAGACCGATTGTCTTTTATTCGGCCCAATTGTATTTCGTTGCACATGTTCATCGATTTCTTTGGAATTTGGGAAAAGAAAAACAAATTCTTAACTAAAATGGGAGCCATAGCAAGCAGATACCGTGTATCAAACGCAGGCCTCAGTGCAGCCGATGCACAAAACATAGAAAATGCTAATAAACGTGGAAATCCAGGAACTTTGGATGAATTGCACAAAAAAACCAAAGGCAAGTTTTGTGAAGATTTAATAATTTGTACTTCCAAAGATTAATATTTTAAAATTCTATACTAAGCGAATAGAAGTACCGCTATATTGCATTCATTCAAAAAGAACATGAAATATTGTATGGACGCAAAGTTTGGTTACCCTGTGATGTAATATTAAAAATACTCTACGAATACGATTGTGAAATTTTATATATATCGTTAATATTAAATTTTATTACAATTTATATTTTTTTGTGTCAAAAGTACCTTAGTAATAAAAGTTAATATTTGACTCTAGATAAGATAATATTAATTTAACCTATTTTACTTTGTATATTAAACATTTATCATATATGTAGTTAATATAATTTTTCATATATATTTTTACAACAATTTCATCTTGTTAAATCTTCTCTTTAAATAAAACTAAATACAAGAAAATAAGTGTACTACTTAGTAATTGAAGTAGTTATTCATTTCACATTGGCCTTAAAGAGAATAAATTATATAATTTAGAAAAATAATAATTGTTTTTTCAGATGTTTTACCAGTCAATTTTGAAGGTGGCAAACTTATGGTCAACAAGGGTATTTCAAATCACTTTCAGGTAATAATATTATCAATATTTATTTTATTTGTTTGACCCTAGGCTTTGAGTTGAACCTAAAATAGTCCAAGATAACATATTAACAGACTAACAGAAAATTTTTAAAATATATGTTAAGCTTTCAATAACCTGCAAAAAAATCTTCAAAAGGCTTTCTCGTCAAAAATCACTGATATATATTTACTTATTTAATAGTATGACTATTTTCAGATGTCCCACACACTAACAATGAGCTCAATGCAAAATGGCTACAAACTTGGTGCAACATACATTGGTACAAAACAGATATCCCCCACAGAGGCTTTTCCAGTAGTATTGGGAGATGTGGACCCTTCTGGTAATGTGAACTTCAATCTTATTCACCAACTTACTCAAGATATCAGGGTGAAAGTTGCTGCTCAGGTTCGTTGTATATCAAAATATAATAAAGATTCAAGAAATGGTTTCAACATGTTTCTATTAAGCTTAGAATTAAAATGAAACCAAAATTAATAAAAAAAAAAACTCTCAGGTACAAGAATGCAAACTGTCAGCAACACAAGGCACAGTAGAGTACAAAGGGCCAGACTACACACTTGCGTTAGCAGTTGGTAAACCTGACTGCAGCGACAAGTCATCCGTTTTTGTTGGACATTACTTACAGGTAATAGAAACATTGTGCCACTTTGGTTATAAGAATTATTACCAACTAAATGGATAAATGACACTATAAAACTATGTGCAGTCAGTAAGCCAACGCCTGACATTGGGAGCAGAGCTAGTGTACCAAAGCAGTGCTCGCATCGCAGGTGGAGAGGTGGCTATTGCGTCCGCTGCGGCGCGATACACCATGGATGGTAACATTCTCTATAATTTATTAGAAATACTTCAATTTGCACTAAAAGGACAACTTAGATATATTTATGGATTAATTTAAATTGTATATTACATTAATTAATTAAACAAATAGTGAAGTTTTACATCTAATTAGTCCATACCACTTGCACATTACTTGCTAATGCATGCAAAACACTTCTTAGCATCTTGTTTTTTTTTATTGGATGTGATGTTATTAAAATGACCATATTTTTTTAATAATTTCGATCCTGCTATAATGTGCTTTTAAATAAACCGTTTCTTGTTAATACAGATTCAGAAATATCAGCAACGTTAGGAGCAGCAAGCTTCCATGTCTGCTACTTCAAACAGGCCAGTGAACAGTTACAGGTATCAAAAGTTATTGTTATTTTAGGAGATGAAAAATAAGGTTTTTCATTAAGAATTACAAAATATTTTATTATTTGTGTATGTAAAAAACATAAATGTAAAATTGCAGGTTGTAGCAGAAATGGAGACCTCATTCAGAGGTATGGAATCAACAGGAACTATTGGCTACCAAGTTACAATACCAAAGGCAGAACTTGTTTTTAGAGGTTTGTATCTTTATTATAAATTAACGAGTGTTATTTATAATTATTTATATTTTAAAATTTTAGTCTATCTAAAGATATCTGAGATGCTTAAATGTATTTAAAATATCATCTGAATTGTATAACTCTGTGTTGTATTGTAAACACACTAAAAATCACAAAATAAATTTAGTAATATTTACACATGAAATCTTTTACAGGTATGGTAGACTCAAATTGGAACATAGGAGCCGTTTTGGAGAAGAAGCTGCAGCCCTTACCATTTACTTTTGCCCTCTCGGGCATGAGCAACCAGGCTAAACAGCAGTTCAAGTTTGGCTGCGGACTAATAATTGGCTAAAGTGTTGTGTATAGTGACATGATCTTATTGTGGTGGTGCACCGTGGTTCCTCAAGATTGATATAGAGTCCATGGAAATGTGTGATGGTAGGCACAGAATATTACAATTAGTGTCTATTTGTAACATTATGCTGAAATTACCAGTGCTTTGATAAAAGTAATAAAGTCATACAGGATATATTGTAAAAAAGAATATAGCTTCTCGCAATATTCTTGAGTGTAACCAACAATGCATCACGGTCTAGTTAGTATTGAATATTAATGGTGTGAATTTGGCTGCAATTCCTTTAAAATGTCCATTAAGATGTGAATTTGTTTGCAAGATACTATATTCTTAGTTAATCAGAATGTATTTACATGTGTAACTATTGAACTTAATTATAAAAATGGTAGTCTTCACGGGAAGTGTGAGTTAAATATAATTTTGCCAGTATAAAATTCAAATAATGAATGTCTGAGTCTTGTCTGAATTAAAATATCACAAATGTTATTGAGCATGGTACCTTATGTATTACTTTTTACATAAATGTTTTTATGTTTTAATTTTACACCACTACTGCTACGCACCAGAATGGCATTTACGACAATTACTCTAGGGTTTGCGAGTTCTGATAGTTTTATAGTATGATGCTAAGTGCTTGATGTGACGATGATGTCAGCCAACAATTATTATATATTGTTATTATAACTCAGGTAGTTCACTTGCATACTAAAATGAGTAAATGTTGCTGATATTAGAAATTAATGCTATTAATATGTATAGCACAATATCATCTGTTATCTAAGTGCTGCTTTCTTATATACATCTTTATATTCTTGTCTAATCTAATGACTAATTTGCTTAATATATTGCAATTTTTAAGCCATCTGTGGATGTGTAAAAGTGTGAACTAAAGATAGAACGATTTAGTATATACCAAAAATGACCCTAGGGATGTCTGAATATGAACATCAATTGCTTGTATGAGTTTCAAGTGTAGATAGTTAATGGTGAATGTACATAGAGCCTCTTGTTGAACTGTTTATTTTTAATAGAGTTATGTTAATAAATTAAATGCACTTTCATTTCTTGTACACCAAAAAATAGCATACACCTACTAGTTATGCTATTAACAATAAAATATAATTAACCATTTATATATATTTGTAAAAAACCAAAAGGTTACTTCAATATCAATGACTCGATGTCCTTCCTACATCAATAGCAGTTTTAAAAAGAAGCTTTTAAAACTTTAATACTTTATCTCAATTAAGGACATATTTTTTAATATAATTATTTAATTTCAATGGAATCATTTAAGCGTTGGATAATGTTCATTTATATCTGGAAATTTCATTGCATAATATATTTTCAGCCACCCTCTACCAGACTTGCTGGGGTCCCCACTCTTTTAGTGGGGTGATTTATAGATGATTTTATGTAACGTTAAAGTTTAAAAAAAACTCCAAATGTAGTCTAAAAATAACGTAAGTTTATTACATGTAATGAAATAAAAATATATTATAGTCTCATCCTGTTACATATATAACTGATTTCATCTGCATCCATAGAAATTCTTACACATATAATTCAATGTGGTGCCTTCGTTAGTTTAATAGCACATTTAAGTAAAAAAAATGATCTGATGAAAAATTATTATAGCAAAAGTTGTTAATTAGCAAAATTGTTTCAATAATAAACAGTTCCTGGCATCACCGAATGTTTTATAAAAAAGGGCCAAAAGGTACTTGTTGCATTTAAAACATGTTCTGTTTGAAACACGTTTTGCAATATTAAACTAACTCGGCAACCTCAAGAGGGGTGGACTCGTGAAAGCTGAAAACTCTCCAATTTTTAAAAACAAACAACACGTCAACCCAACTTCCATATGACTAAGATTTTTTATCTCCTTATACCAAAATATATTATTATGGCTTCAGTTATCATTTCAAAGATACATATATGTCTATTAATAATATATATTTAGTAATCTATTCGTAACCTAGACTTAAACATAGACGATTGCAACACTTTAAGGATCACAAAATGTCCCGGAGATCTGTTATTTATTCGTTATTGTAATGTTCTTTCTGAAATGTAATGAGTTATTAAAATTTATTTTAAACCCTGGCCGAAATTTAACCCTATATTGTATGATATAGCCTCAACGGTGGTCTGCATCCGCCGATACCAAAAGAACATTACAAATGAGGGCTGCATTCAGATCAGCGAGGCATCGTTTCCGGTCATCTTAAAGGAGTAGTATTCGATGAAGCCATTGTGAAATATTGCCAATAAATTTTAAAACATCATCACAGATTATTTGTTAAACCTGTTGACGTTCGAGTCAAAGAGTAAGAATTTAAGTAATTAAAAACGGTCGAGTTAAAACAATATTTCTGCGCAACGCAATTATACTAAGTACTGAATATTTAGATAATTTAACTTCAATTACAAAAATTGACGAATACCCTTCAATAAGTAGATCACAGATTAGACAAGAAAATTGTAGAGTAAAATTTAGTGTGTTGTTAAAAACAAACTACGATATGCTATCGAGGTAAATGGACGATAAACGGAGACATGACACATTTATTTAAAAATTAAGACTAATAAAAAAAATTAAATACCTATGAGATACAGTGATGACTGCAGTCCGCTGACCGGCTCTCGATTTAACTTGGATTTATGCGCATGGGGACAGATTTAAATATTTACAAAACGCTACCCTAGCTCACTCGCGCCCGTTGTGTTGCCAGTTGTTTTTGTTTTACCCATATTTTATATTTAATATTCATTATGAGTTAATATTAAAATACAATTCTATTTAAGAAGACGAGACTATACAGACAAATATATTGATACAGTCTCGGTCTTCTCAAACGAGTCAATAGTTCATATTACATAGAAACTACATATTCCATCAAAATTCGTTACAAGTTCTACTCGACCGTGAACACTTAATAAATTGCTGCCAGTAAGCGTAACTAGACAGGCGCTCCGACCGACCGCTCCGAGGATTTCCACCGGCATCATCAAATGCCATATAAACTAGAAAATAACTCATTTAAATATATATTTTTTGCCGTTTAGAAAATCCCTCTTAGACACAGATAAGCTTAAAGAAGAATGAGGTATTATTTTAATGTCCAGAGCGTAGACCTCAGCCGGCTGAAGAACGTCAATAACCAGACGAGCCATAGACGATTACCATAAACTTTACCATCACACCGATATCAAAATACGAATATTCAAGAAACTCATTAATTTAAAGCACTTGTATGTCCACTGCATTGAGCATTTTTATATAATAGTTGGCATGTAGTGGTCCGTCGTCGGGATGCAGTGGACCGTACACTATGTTACTGGCTTCACGAAGACCGTCCCGTTGTCAACAGGACGGTGTAGTGCAGTGAATTTTAATTATAATACTACCTCATTTTAAATATATATTTGGCTAATACCTTCCGGTAAAACTATAATCAAAAACGAATCTAAGATATGTAAGTTTGAAAGTATTCTAAGTACTCAAGTGTAATTCTTCAATGAAAAACACTACAAGATACAATTCAGTGAGGTAGTAAAATAATCGTACAATGGACGCCCTCGACTAGGTGAGATGTCTTTTTGTGAGGAATACATGAATTATATAATAATATTAAAGTAAAAACAAGTTTTCATATATATTATTAAAAAATCTTAAATCAGTTAACGTTGTACCACCAAAAAAATACTCAATATAAAATCATTTAAAAACTCAATATTCAACAAGACATCAAGTACGCCACAAAAAGACACCCCCCTCCCCCCTCACAATCCAACGAGCGAGCTAACGGTAGGTTATAATTCCATGTCGTGGGCCTCGTCGTCGCTGAACTCGGACATGGAGGACTCCGAGTCGCTGGGGGTCTTGGAGGCCCCCAGGCCCGTGATGGCGTCCTTCTCCAGCAGAGCCTCCTCGGTGGCGAAGCGGCGGACGTAGTCTGCAATGAGGTTAAAATAGTTAAATATACAAGCACTCGCTCGCTGCTCCGCTCGCGAACATATAATCGGTGCTGACATCTCGGTTTCAGTGTCACAAGTGGGGTAAAAGCCTAATACAGTAAAAGCTACTTCTTCACGGTTTCTATATTCACGGGATAAAAAATGAATTACTTTCCTTAAACGTTAGCGGTTTAAGTTCTTTTTACCGATGTCTTCAGTACAAATAAAAATATTGGACGTCGCGGTTTCGTATCGATAATTTGTTCATTGTATATTTAATTATAACAATAAGCTTAACAATTTTATAACAATATCAAAAATATTATTGACACTAGTTAAAGTATGATTTTTTCGCATTAAGTTCTTTGAAATGGGTCACTTCAATGTTTTGTATTAACTATCACAAGGCAGTCTTCACAAAATTTAATTTTAGTATTTTTTTATAAAGGCACTGGAACTTTAAAGGTCGCTAAATCCCGGTGCTTTAAAAATCAAGACAACGACATCTTACGAGATTTTTAGTTTCGTTGCAAATAAGAAAATGCTTCAATGCCGTATGTCGCCCTCGCCAGTTAGACACGATGCATCCAAATGTAAATGTAATATATGTACCTCCTAACACGACTCCGTCTCTTCAACTCACAGATCGAGCAATAATAACGTTCAGGTTCAGCTTGAACCTCAGAAGGAAGATTTTTAAAAGACAAATTCATAAGTCACAGCTCAAAAAATTACATTAAATTGATTCAAATTAATTATTATTTATTTTTTCTGGTCCCATAGAATGTATCTTTCTTAATCACATACAAAGAACTGTTCTACATTGAAAGTCTGTGTGTTCGCGGCACAATGGCGGAACGTAACTCACGCGAATAAGGAGTTTTACTCAATTAATGTATAGGTTTATTATAATTTACAAATTTTAAGACTTCCTACAGTAAATGCTATTTCGATGAAAATACGATATAGTGCACATTATAATCACGGCAAGAACACCTTTTATCGATTACAAACAAACCCTTCCTCTATTATACAAGCGAGTGAAACTACACGACACGAACCTGAGACTTTCTTTTTGTACTCTTCAGGTTTGTGGAGGTACATGGCCGCCGCGTCACCGTTGAGGGGGTCGATGGGGTTGGGGTACGTCAGAAGCTGGGGGAGGAACGACTCGAAGATGTTGGATAGATCTGCAAAATTAATTTACATTTTGATAAAATATATATTTTTATAAACTACGTCCAGCGGTATATCCTAGTATTAGATATATAAACTGATCAATCTTCTCTTACATATCTATGATACATACTTTTATTGTTTAAGTATTTATTTAGTTACAAAAACATATATATCATATATTGAATTGGAGTAATTAAAAACGATGCATACCATACAAGGCTGTCCACGCCTGGTTGATGACGTCCAGGCACACGGTGCCGGAGACCTCGTCGATGTTGGGATGGTACACCTTGTTCATGAAGCCGATAGACGGAGACTTGAAGGGGTAGTGGTCGGGGAGGTGTACTCGCACCCTCCACACGCCGCCCTCATATGGAGCTGGAATTTTTATAGAGTTTTTAGATACCTACAACTAGGATACAAATACTCTTTTAAAAAAATATCTATATATAAAAATATATATAAATTGGACTGGTATAAAAAATAGCTTATCGTGGACACACAAAGGAATGAAAGGCATGTAAAGAGAAGTTTTAAGTTTTAAAGAGAATTGTTATAAGAAACATACAACTACATGGATGGTGAAAAATCAAGTCTCTAGAATCTTTTATCTACTTTACAATTTATGAATAATACTTCGATTTATATTCGTTATAAATCAGACTCCAAAATTGAATTTTTTTAAAAGAAAATAACTGTGAAACGAAACGAAAAAAAATATTTTTCTATCTCTGTCCCTCAATACTAAATTACTACTCGAATATATGGGGTTATTTCTAGTAACCTTTACTTCCCTTACCTTGTAAAATAACCACTAATAAGTTTATAGAGTTCAAAGAATGTTGACAAATATTGTTTTTATTATGACTCTATATAAGGATAAAAAAACATAGTTCTAAACTATTCAGACTATTCTAAAGATTTCCTTTAGTGCTACACTCAGTCAAAACTTAGAGAAATGAAATTAATTTCAATGGTTTACTTACTGCCAGGGGGTCCAAAAAATTTTACGCAGAACTCATTCAAACCTCCCAGTATGGTCACCTCATGCTTACTTTCAATACTGAATATACATTGTTAATACAAATTACAAATATCTGTAATGGTTCATTTTAAAAATTCGCTTTGCTTTATAATTAGTAACATTTGTTATTAAATAACATTTAAACATTGTTAAGTTTGGTAACATTATTAATGACATTTGGTAGTTCTGTGAGATGTTCTCTAACATGAAACAGTCTGGCATTTCATTGTTTTGTAAAATTGCCTAAAAATGCCTAAATACTTAGGAAGAAGGTAACTACTTGGTTTTAGACAAACTCCTTCAACATTGTCAAATTGTAACTAAATAGACCAAGTTATCTTTTTTTTTATTCCAAGTAGGCATATAGTATTCTTATGAAACACCAGACTCTAGTTGCATTTATTGGAAAAGATCTTAAATAAATACTTTTACTGCTTCTCACTGGACCAACCAACAACTGTATGCTATAAGTCTCCTATACTTTGGACTAACTTGATTAAATATTTAAAAGAAGTAACATTTAGAATAAATAAAAAATTACTATTAATACATATTACCATATTTTTAGCGACAACACACAGCTAATAAAAATAATTACTGTAGGTATTAATAGCAAGACTGATAAGGTTCTAAATAACAATTGTATGTGGTGATAAGTAATAATGATTAAAATGGTATATACATGGAATAAGTGAATAAGAAAAGCATGATCACATGAAACTTCAAGCTAACCTATTTGAAGGTTAATTTTAAAGATATTATGTTGATAAGTTATGAATATTTATCAATTCAGTTTATTTTGCAGAAATTAATTGAGGGGAAATATCTAAATGACTTTCACTTTGAAATCTAGAATAAATATAATTAAATATAGATAGAAATATATATCAATTCTATTCTCAATTGAAATGATTGGTTTATTGACATATTATTAGTAAAAGAGGAGTTTTATTTCTTTAATTTTGCATAGTTAATTAATGAAGAATTTTAATTATGATTTGGTTTAAGATTTTGTTTCATACAAATTTGTTTATTCCATTATTTATATTTCATTACAATAAAAAATATTTGCTAGTCATTAGTTTAATGACAAAATTATTTTAATGTCGAAGTAGTGGAATATATGCTTTATTTATACAGTTTTATAATTTATATCCAATGACAAAAATTTAAGCACAAAGTTTTTTTTTGAATGCATTAAATAATTTAATAAAGATTTAATGAAGATTTTACAGTCTATTTATTTAAGATTTTATTAAGATTTTATTTATTTATTTATTTAATTAAGATTTTACAGCTTTATAAATAGATTGTGACCTACATTTGCACATAAAACCAATTTTAACACTTAAACTAACTTGTGAAAATCAAATCATTTTTATTAAAATATTTCTAACTGTATGTGTAACAATAAGAAACTAAACTAAATTGAAATAAAATTTTATTCAAAATTAAACATTAAAAATCTTTTATTGCAATGGCCATTTTTTTGTAAAAATTACAATTACTCAGTAATACTCTTATAAAATTATTTCACTGTTGTTGTTGTGTGTTTCTCGGTTATTTGGATTTCGAAGCTTTACTATTTATGTCTGCTGAGCAATGTTTGGCAAAATACCAAAAGGACCATGTAATGGCAAAATACCGTCCATTGGCTTCCAGATAATTATTTTTTTAATTAATTTAAATTGTATGTGATCATAACCTTCCTCAATACAATGGAACAATGGCATTCAATACATGCATAATAAAAAATATATTATTGTTTTTATGCTATTGAATAAATAAGCGTATATTCGGTTCCGTTATTAGGTAGCAAAGAAAAATACGCAATTAAGACCGTGGCCTACATACAGATTACGAAATACTACAATCTAAATACACGGAAGAACGTTCGCAACGTATCGTACTACTTTATCTGTTATATATATATATATATATATATATATATATATATATATACGTATGTCCACGGACGAACACAAAGACGCATCTATGATAAGCCCTTTTTAATAAAATTATAATTTAAAATTACAACTAAAACGAGCTTATAGCATATAATTGTGACTTTAACATTGAAAATGACTACAACGTTAATATATAAATGCAATATATCGATTTTGTATTGGATCGTGACAATCAGCTGATGGCCCTTCTACCCACTTATTTACATAGAAGGACCAACGCAGTCAGGGCTTTGTATGACTTTAACAAAGGATACAGTTTTATGACGTCTGTGTCCATGCGACGTTTCCCAGCGCTCGGTGACGACATCTTCGTGATCTATTACAAATAAATCACTGTATCGAACACGAACACTAGCACAAACCCACACTCGACGCAGCGAGATAAATTTTCGTCCACCAGCAGCAGTCAGAAAAATAACATTGTAGAAAAACAATGGACACTAACCATAGACTAAAATTTTGTGATGTGTAACATAAAGTTTTTTCAAAACAAGGTATAACATTATTATTGTTTCTTTAATAACAAAAAAATATTTATTTTATCTAAAATAACTAATGCTTAATTAATTCCTTATGATTTTTTATTCACTCTTTATAAATTTTATAATACGCTATTTTTTTTAATTACATAATATATATTTAAATAGAACGCATTCTTCAACTTAATATATTTTATTGGCTATATTTATTTTGTATTTGTTAGTCTGTGGGTTAAACCACAGAGTACTATATAGGTCAACCAAAGACAAACTAAGACCATTTTGCGTCATTGCGTCAAAATAAAAAAACTGACGGCTTGTCTACGCCCTATCGTCGAAAACTTCGCGTGTGTGACCCGTGGATCATTATTTATACTTTGATCTAAATATAGAATTATTTTGTTAATCACGTCGTAAAGTCAGTTTAAAAGGTGCATTTGTGTACTGTGATCCTCTATGTACTCAAAATTTGTGGAAACATGTGTTTTGATGTGAATATAACTTCGTGATCTAATGACACTAGCAAAGATAGTTGTCAACAAATTCTAATTATTTCGCAAAAGTGGGCTGTAAAGTGTCTTTAATTGCGCTAGGAATTTGCGAGGACGTTTTTGAGTGTTGTGAAATGTATGATTGTATTTGAGAGTCAGTGATAGGGACGGGGTGTTGAACTAAAATTCACTTCCGGTGAAGTGATGTAGTGTGGGTGCATTTGTTATTAGTCGCGATATATTACAGGATGGCGAACCCTACGGTTGGGGTCTCTTTTGACCAGAATGATATGTCCAGGTAACCAGGGAACATTTGCTTTAACCTTAAGTCCTATAAGCATAATATTTACGTTGCAACTGACGCAACACTCTTGAAAATTCTAATAATTGCAATAAAAAAAGTTATATAAAAATAGTTTTCAATAATTTTATCTCAGTAATAAGTTTAACATAATATAGACACAAAGTCATAACACTGCACCTTATTACTGTCTGCATATAGTTTAATGGCAGTTTGATAGCTGTCCCGGTTTGCTGCTGATTCAAATAATAAATAGAAGAACTACTTCAAGATTAAATCTTGAGACATTTATACAATTATTTGGACTTTCTTAAACCATTTTTTTAATATAGTGTTTTGTATAATATAGTATTCTAATGTTGCTAATATTTTTCAGTCTTCATTTAATGTTACTTTTGGTTTTTTTTGTGGAATATGCAATGTAACTATAAAGGAAATTTGTAATGGCTTCTTTTATTTTTTAAATGAAAACATAGAACTTAGTTAACTCTTGATAAAAATATATATATAAATTTAGCATTTTTCTATTATCACAAGTAATATTCAAGTAGCCCACTTATAATTTAAATAAGTAAATACTATAATAATTATAAATGCTACTTGATACCAAGTTTGTTTGTCATTTGATGCCCTCTGTTTAATGCCGTTCATTACTTAATAAAATAAAATGAACATTAAAAAATTATATTATTATGCTTAAATTAATTATTTTTCAATGCATAGTATCAATACTTGAGGTTACACTATACAATGTAACGTATATAGGTTGCTTCAACAATTTAATATATTTATAAAATAGAAATATATTTGTTTAAAATAAATGATAAGTTTTTGAAAAATCGTTTGTAACTTTAGATAGAAGATAGAAGCAATAAAAAAAAAGATGCCTAAGAAAAGCTACCTAAAATCAGCTAGATTCAAATATTTTCAAGCTTTCTAAAATGAGCTATATTGGGTATAGGGATAATTAGGTTTAGCAAGTGCAATGTTATTTATAAATATATTTAGTACATGTATCATATTCTGATAAGATGATTTAGTTATTTTTATATAATATTTTTTTGAATTGGTTTTCAATATATTATAAAATATTATGTTCTTAAAATACCCTATTTTATTATAATAAATAAGGATAAGTTCAATTAATAGTCACTAAATTAAAATATTAATATTGTTAAAAGTTAAAAAGCATTTTTTATTTTAAATCATAGCAATATATAAAACCTTCATCTAACACTGAAAATGAATAATAACCTAATCTTAATGTTTTACTATTTGAATTTCAGCTGGTACTTCAGTGGACTGTCCCGAGCTGAGGCCACCAAACTGCTCCTCAACGAGACAGAAAGTGGAGTTTTCCTAGTTCGGGACTCCAAAACTATACACGGAGATTATGTACTCTGTGTCAGGTAATAATTAGAAGTGTCTGAATGTATCCATTAATTATTTAGTTTGTGTTTCCTGTGAACATGAATCATTTACTGCTAAAAAATAATAAAAATCTATTTTATAGATACTTCATTAAAAATAGTACAGTTCAATATAGACTTAATAATTTTCCTTAATATTTCATTTTATTTTGTTAAATATATACATTAAAACATTCTTTAAATTTTTATATATTTTTATAATTTACGAAATTAACATGTGCGTTTTACCAAAACTAATATTACGAAAAATTTTGCAATTTTAATCCTTTTATTTTAGATTCTACTGGGACTCTTAATATATTCATATCAGTAAGTTAAGTTTTAGACTCCACATCTTTTGTTTTGAGGTTTATGTGATTGCGACCAGCAGATTTCAGTTGCTAATTTCATCCAAGTATAATAATATAAAGCTTTTTCTGTATCTATGTAACATTTGTTGCATTCTTAGTTTCATTTACCAAATTATACCAATGTGCCTAGAAATACATAATACAAATTATTAAAGTAGCTAAAATCACTTAAAATACTTTAAATAGTATGTTGTTATAAGATTCATAATATTATTACATATGTTTTAAAGTTGCCCTTAAGCCCTTGTAGTTTTTATGGTTCTTTGGTCCATACTTTACTAGAATTTTAATTTGCTCTCACCCTGTGATTGTGACTCTCTAGGGAATACTATAAAAAAATCATAAATATATAACATATTCCTGAAACATCTTGCCAGGTTACCTCCATGGTTCTACTCCGTGGGACAGTGCGAGGTGGTACTCATAAGTCGCCAGACTAGTTGCAACTATTGTATGAACTTTTACAAATGCATTGGCAAATACATAACACATCATCATTCTTTCTTTTTTCTAGTTTTCTTTAAGATGCACCTACTTCTTTTCATCTCTGCATTACCCTTGGTTGACTGGTAGAGAATGCCTGTGGCATTAAGTCCGCCATTGTATTTTATGCATAAAGAAATAAATAATAACAAACAAATTTTCATTACTGAAATTAATTTTCAATAAAATACAACGAATTAATACTTTCATGTGACTAAATTACTATTAGCACTTGCCAATTAAGAATACACTTTAGGGATCAAGGAACAACGTAACGTTAATTATATGATGAACTATTGATATTAGAAATATTTTGAATATATACATTCTAAAAGATCCAAACGAGACATACTTATTTAGTTAATTATTTATTATTTATTGATGTGGTTACTTCAATGACAGTCTGAAGTTGTGTGAAAAATATTAAATAAATAGACATTTATTTATTTATTATCTATTTCATTGAACTCTGAAGTATACTAAAATTTATTTCTATATGTGTAGTTATTTTAACAAAGCGTATTATGTAGGAGCAATTAATATACATCATACTATATTTTATTACTTCTTTATATAAATATCATTATCCAATGATTGTCTGTTGTTTAGTGAGGTGTGCCTGGATATCAGTATGTTATTTATTTATTCTTTATTGCATAATACTCAAAATAATGTACAATAAGCGGGCTTAATGCTACAAAGACATTCTCTACCAGCCAACCTGAGATGGAGGAGGGGATGTTAGTAGGGGTGCAAAAGAAAAAAAAATAAAAAGTAAAAAAGAGACGAAGAAAAATAAATGTAAGCAGTTATTTAAATAAAATACATAACACATTCTATATATACATACATTCATAGACAAATATATATTTATACATATACACGTATACTCATACTAAAATACACTATATATACATTTTCATCTTGATACCAATATCAATACATACACATAAAATATAGCAAAATACATACAAACGTCCTAAACAGATATGTACACTGTTCATTGGAGAAAGAGTTTCTTGACTTGGCGTTTAAATAATTCACGAGTTCTGGATTTTCTTACATGTTCTGGTAACTCGTTCCATAGTCTGACAGCAGCTATAATAAATAAGTTGGACACGAAATCAGTGCTATGAAGAGGAGTATGAAGCAGTAAATTGCTAGAAGAACGGAGTGATCTGTCATGTACATCCACTAAAAACTTGAAATTGCTTCTTTATTAAGGGGGGAAGGATAAAAGAGAATAGAGTAAAATAAACATAGAATTCTTTGATTTCTTAGTTTACGTATAGGCAACCACTTAAGTTTTGACCTGTAGCCAGAGATATAGTCAAACTTACCAAGTCCAAAAATGAAGCGAATACATGTATCGAGTAGGCGATCTAGTTTATATATAATATTGTGAATAAAGGTTACACAAGGCTAGTAACTCACATTAAGACTATCGAAGGATTCTTCTTTCAATTTCTTTTACTTATTTACTGACCTTAACTTAAAATAATGCAAAGTGTTTATTTTTTCAGGGAAGACGATCGAGTATCTCACTACATAATCAACCGCGTGGTGTCCCCCGACGGTTCCACCAGGTTTCGTATCGGCAACCAGCTGTTCGCGGACATGCCGGCCCTGCTGTCGTTCTACCGCCTGCACTACCTGGACACCACTCCGCTGGTGAAGCCTCTGCCGCAGGCCAGCGCGCAGGGCGGCCCGCCCGCCCCAGCGCACCTCTACCACGTGCTGGAAGTAGTCGTCGCCAAGTTTGACTTCGTCGGCAGCGTGAGTACAGCACTGCTTGGTCACTATTTGTGCAGGACTAGATGGTAACAGCTCTTGATTACTTAACTTACTTTATTTGCTATTATAATAAGTCTAAACTTCAGTAAAAGAGAATTATACCAGTGTATTCAGGATTTTTGTTACTTTTAGGAAGACACACATTTAACATTACCAATTACTAACGGATTATTGTTTAGTTAATTATTTATCAATAAAAAACGTTTCAGCGAGAATATAGATTATTAGAATTTACTTAAAATATTTCAATAAAAGACAGATATTCGAAGAAGTACGCAGACTATTATATCAACTTATACCAGAGTATGAGTTGATATTCTAAATCCATAATAGAAGCCTAAGCGGATCTAATATTTTGAAACGCAATTCATCTGTGGCCCAAATTCGCCAGATTGCCGGAAGTAAACCGAATGCTTTCTGAAATAGATTTCACCGTAGACTGTATTCAGCCGTGGTGTCTATAGTTAAAAATAAATATGACCATGGCAAACTAATTAAAACATAAAGTTGAAACGCAATTATTGGATGGCACAGGATTTTTAATAAAGTTAATGAGTTACGTTTAAAAGCTGCAGAGATGCGTTTTAATTACTATTTCACATCAGGGCCCTTATACGCCATGACACGTGATTCCTTGCCAGTAACGAGTGACGTCACAACGCACTCTGAAAAACGCATCATGGCTTGGAATTAAAAGATTGTATGTTAAGTGCCACACAGTAGGTGTAGTAGATTATGGATAGTTTTTGATTTCATATGATTCGTTCATGTCTCTAATACCGCTTCCAATAAAGTTACCCATTTCAAATAAAAACATTATAAAAGAATTACAAGATTAAAAAATATCTGATATCAGTAAAGCGTAATTGAATCTTATCTAACTATGCCATTATATAATTTACAAGTAAACATCACATTTTATTTTTTTATATTATGCATTAAGTTTGGATTAAAATATTTGTAATAACATTAAATGTCGAAGTACATTGTTATCGAATTTGAAAATGTTCGTTAAATTACTAATAAATTGTTATTAATAGTAATCGTACTCATATTCTTGTATTCTAATTTTACAAGTTCAAGTCACGCATACTACACGTGCGCTTTTAAAATTTGATTTAGTCGTCTACGGTCGAATAATACTATTGAATACGATTCCCCGTACGCTTCATAAATTTTTCGTAACGCGTTACTTTAACCGATCGTCCGTCGAAAGCGAACGAGGGCCCACTAATGTTAAACGAAACGACACCACTAATAGTGACAGTCGGGACATTTACAACGTATTCGGTTTAAATACGTGTACCACACTTATGAAAATACCGACAGCCTATTCGAAACGTTCTTAAAGCTATATATATATTTTGTAATTGTCATCGATCACGTGATATCTCAGGACGCGGACGACCTGCCGTTCCGTCGCGGGGAGCGTCTCATGGTGTTGAACCGCGACGAGGAGCAGTGGTGGACGGCGCGCAACGCGCTGGGGAGGACCGGATCCATACCTGTGCCCTACGTGCAGAGGGTACTAGCACACGGCCACACACACCACAGACACATACACATACAACAAAAACACACACACACACACGTTTTTAAACCACCGGGTTCCATTGAATTGAAACCCCATTGTCGTAAGTGTAAGTAACGGTAGCTCCCCTGCGCCAGCTGCTGGACGCGTCGGGCGCCCCGTTCCCGTCGGGCGAGGCTCCGCCGCAGCTGGAGCCGCCCAGCCCGCCCGCCGCCAAGACGCCGCAGCGGCCCTCCAACATGCAGGTGGGCGGCCGCCCAGCCGAGCGCTGCCTCCGCCCACACGATACTATACCTGTCTTTGTCTCGCTTGCAGCGCACTCTGCCGGCCTTGGCGCGCGTGCGACAGTCGCGCGTCCCCAACGCCTACGACAAGACGGCTCTCAAGCTGCAGGAGGGGGACATCCTCAAGGTACCTCCTCTCTACGGACCCGCGTCTCGTTCTCCTCTCCCCGTCTGTCGTAATATATTCTACGAGAAATCGTACTTCGCGGGGAAGAAATCTCAGTCTCGTCGATCTCGAATCGGCGAGTTTCGGATGCGATCTCGACGAGTTTCAGTGACGTCTCACAGTCGGTACGAAATATTAAATCGTAATTAAATAATAAAAGTAAAAAACGAACGTTCCAGGTGACAAAAATGAATATAAACGGCCAGTGGGAGGGCGAGCTGAATGGAAAAATGGGTCACTTCCCCTTCACGTACGTGGAGTTCCTGGACGACGTGAGCAGCTAGGAGGAGCGCGGACGGACCCTATAGCTGCGGTCACCTCGCGCGAGGCCGCCCGATACATATGTAGTTCGTTATAAAACTTTTTTACAATTTTAATATTGTATAATTTTTATATTTATTTTTATACATAATTAACCGATGTCTGTAATCCGTTACTGCAATATATTATTGATTTATGAGTGCAGTGAATCGATATGTAAATATTTATTTTCATTAGTCGGCATCGCGGTGCCGTAGCGGCCCACCGATGGGCTCCGTATTTAAATGTAAAAACGTTTGATATTTCTAAAACTGTTGCATTCATCGCACAAACTTACAATAATGGCAGCTTCACTTTGCACAGCGCTCTGCTTCTATACTACGATACTGACCTTCTACTATCTGCACTCTTATGCATTATCAGAACATATATTTACTTATCTTTATTTTTAAATTATTTATATTAAGAAATTATACACCGGAAGTATACGTGTACAGTTAATTTGAATCATTAAAAACAACGCAAACTCAAAAAATATATATTATATTCTGTCCAAAAATGTATATTATATTCTGTTCCATACTTCTACACTTTACCGCAATATTCAATATTTTGATATAATACTATTTATTTCATGATAATATGAACATACCGTCGATACTCTTCCTTCTGTCATCAACTTTACTAATGTGTCGTCACAACTTCTCTTCTCTTGTGCAATGACTGTGCTATTTTAAAACAATAGGAAACTTATTATATGCAGTATATATTATACATATTTAGTGGGTGGATCAACAATATTACGTTAACTTAACATACGTCATATAATATATATGGATGTGTATTCTTGTACAAACAAAATTATATTGATAAAACACTCTTTATAAGCTCGTTCATTAAGACTTCATCGTATCTGCGCTATTCGCTACTCTTACTGCTAAATATCTTTTAGCTACAACATGTGTTTATTTTAAAATGAAATATTAATTCGTGTGACTAAACTGCTAAGAACATGTTCGATTGTTGTATATACATAAAAATATTGAACCGTCATTGGCTCGGTATTATTTAATGTTGTCTTGGCGCCATCCGGGTATTCAATATTCTTTAAAATAATTTTTGTATTATTATTTGTATAATATCAAATGGTTTTTGTTGTATTTAGGCCATCCAAGTTTGATAAAATTTTAAATCACTTCAGTATTTGTAATTGTGTACATTACAGGAGATTATATAATAAGTAACATAGATTGAGGACTTTAGACACGCATTTGTAGACTACAGAGGTAAATGAGATTTTTGTAACTTATATTGGTAATTTTGAATATTATTAATATTTGGTCCCCTGTTTACTTTTCAATATATATGATTTTATCCTTGCTCGTGATTCTCGAGTTTTCACTATCTCACGAAGATGACTTGACATAAATAATCTGTGGTTTCATATTAAGGAATTGACAAAGTTACATCGAAGTAGGTATAGGTTTCTTTATAAATGTTTACAATTTTTACAACTGTACATAAAATCCAATGAAACTGATATCTTATAAAAGGTTTTAAATGATACTCAAAATGCAATGCACAGAAATAATTGAGGCGTGTGTTTATAAAAGATATTGCTGTACAAACACAAACATGATGGTATATATAAATGCCGCAATATTAGTTATGCTGTTATTGTGTTTTTAGTATTCTCTATAATTATACTCAAATTTATATACAATTTTTAACTCTGGTGTCTCAATAATTATTTTTTTTCTAACAATAATTAAAATGAACATTTAACACTCAATTCAATCACAATTTTCAGTCATATCTAGGGATAGTTGCAAATGTTCAAGATTTTTGATTAAATATAAGATTTAAGAATTTTGAAATGAACTCGATTTTTAGGCGATTTATTTTAATATGACTTCAAAGTTGTCCCTTTTTGTAACACAGGTTGTAACACAAACATGGACCGTGCTTGTTTGTTGCAGCCAGATGTAATTCTGGTAATTTAAATATGGTTTACAACTACTTTAATGTCGGATACATCAAATACTTGAAATCGCTCCTGACGTCATATCGCCTCTAAAACGACTTCTATTTACTAAGTAATTCTTCCAAAATATAATAGTCAATATTTTTATAATAATTGCTGGTGCAAAATGTATTTAGTATAGTCTTAAGGTATAATCGTCTGGACAAGTTTAAAAGCCATTGTATTTATTTATTTTATTATTAACCGCTGTGAGACAACAAATAATCAAAAACCAACATGTATTTTTTGTTAAATATAATGTCTTTTGTTCTTGTCTAATGAGTGTTGATTAATAAATCGCTCCTCATAAAATAAGTGTTGGAGTTAGTTAAAACCAAATGTTATTCATTGTATAAATTGCTAAGGAAATATATTTTGAGATTACGAATCGTATAATGTATGTATTGTAAACTTTTTGCGTAAATAAAAAATTCGTCTAATTTTTTTATGGTGTAACATTTTAATAATAATAAATTTAGGAAGGAGTACGTGAATGTGGTTTTTCTTTGAACTTATTAAATAAACCCTTAATTATTTTTAATTGCAATATAAAACCAGTGTCGAATTAGTTACATTATTTTCCTTAAACAGAATTATTTTAAATAAATATAAATGAAATCATTAAAATTCTTTAACTAATAAGAATAATTACAATAGCCACGAAAATATATTAAAACTATTTTTTAATAGTTTAAAAAAAGAGCTTTGAATAAAATAAAATCGTAGCCATATTAAAAATCAAATCAAATTATTATTCGAAGTCAATTGCATCACTTACCAAATAGAATACATAAACGAAAAGTATATAAAATAATTCTCAATCAATAAAAACGACGCAGACGGTTTGAAGATAAAAACGTAAAAAATGACCAGACGAGGGATAAATATTTGGAGATGGCCGTACAAATTGAGAAAAGAAAATTAAATCACGATCTTAATGAGGCTGTAAGGTACCTTGTTATTACACTCTTAAAAATTAACACAAATATAGAATTTAAATAATATTTTCAACATTTCTAGTAACATTTGCTAGATTTGCTCTTTTTTCATAATAGCAATATGATTAGCTTTGACTTTCGAATTTTGACGTTTGCCTTCATAAAATATTTCGGCTATTCGACATTATGGTTAAAATGCTAAAAAATAAGTTTTTTGAAAAAGATGTCAATAATCAATTGAAAAACGTTGACGTGTATTGAAGTATATTCATAACATTTTTGTTCATAATACTGGTTATTTCAGAGCGGCATCTTGTATACGTTTTATAGAAACGCCTTAGAAGCCATACATACATGATCATCTACAGTTTGAATTGACACAGTGCCGTATATAATTACAATCTTGTTTACGCGATAGCATTATTATTGAATTAATTGCTACTTCTTTTATAATAAAAAACACATAAACAAAGGTTAAATGAAATAAAATATGTGAAATTTAAATATAGTTTTTTGAAATCCAACATCTAGCACAAAAATGACAGATCTACAGATTAAAATAGAACCAGAAGAAGAAGATGAGCCTCTAGAAGTAGAAGTGAGTTTAAAAATAGAACATGAAGATGAGGGCCAGTCAGACATAAGTGAAAGTCCACCAGAAAACTTAATGGAAGACAATTTTGTAGCAATTAAACAGGAAGTACAAGATAGTATACAAATTAAAGTAGAGGGTAGAGAACTTAATCAGAACAGATGTGACAAAAGTCCAGATATAGTAACACAATGCAACATTTTAGAACCAGAACTGTTATATTTTGACAGCGGTAAAGAGCTCAGTATTTAAATGTTTTCTATTTTTTAAATACATTAGCAGATTATATGCATAATAGTTTGTATAACAATATAAACAGTTATATTCAATGCCCTATGTATTGATTATACATTTGTCTAAATAATGACCAAATACACAGTTATTTAAAAAAAATGATCTTATTTTTTTTCTAAATTGTATTGAATTGTACTTTGACTGTTATTATCATCACCATTTATTAAACCAGAAAAGAATTGATGCCTCTGTAGCTGATGTTGATTGGTTTTGTTTCTATAATTATTTAAAAGTTTTAAAATTGAGATTAATAATTTGCATTATCAAAAATAATGTTATTTTAATTGTATATCGTGGTACAGAGTATTTTTTCTTGAATGTATTGGTTATTTTGGTTAAAGTAAGATAATTAACCCTAAATATTTTAAATGTTTTCTTAATCTATATGATAAAGATAACATTAAATGATAGCTTTTATAGATCTTTATGTTAAACTGTTATACTTAAATACTTATTAATAGAACCTGAAGACCTATCTGTAAGAAAAACCAGACAATATTACTCTGAAGATGATGACACTGAGAAAAATTCTCAGGACTCGGATTGTGACTATCTCCCAACACAAACTAAGAAAAAGGTATTACTTCAGAATTAAATATATGACAAATATTTATTTAAACATACAATAAATCTTTAAAAAACCTGTTTCTGTACATTGAATACATTTTTAAACTTTTAATAGGGGTGAAATTAGTAATAAATATCACCAATTTTTCAACATTTTTCTGTTTGTCTGTCTGTCTGTCTGTTTGTGAACAAATAAATTAAAACCTAGGCGACAGATTTTGATGAAATTTTGGTAAAACAGTTAAGATAACTTACTCCAAGAATTTGTCTATTACGGAAAATGCGTACTACCAAAAATTAGTTTTAATTTGCAAAACTAGATGTCACCACAGGGTTTTTAAAAATCGATATCTTTTTGCATTTTCGAAACTATAAGTTAATGTATTCACCTGCATTGTGCAGTTAATATTTTAAAATAAATTATTTTGAGTTTGAGTAAAGGAGTTTGGTAGAGTTGAATTAAAAACTTTTTGAGATTAGTAAGAGCTCTGCCTAATAATTTGTGGTATTTCAACCCAAACAAGAATATTAGCCGCTAATTATATAAATAAAAACTATTTTGTTAACTTTTCATCGGCGATAAATTAATAAGCGTGAACGTCGTCGTAATAAATTATGTTGTTTTTTTCTAAGTTCCAAATTATTTATTTTTTCAGAAGGAACTAAATGTAAAGCCCACATTTAATGGAAAAATTAGAAGTGAGTATAATTTTCACTATAAATTATTTTTTAATCCTCTTAGATTAATTTACGTGCACGGCGGTCACATATAGTAATTTACAATTATATAAATTATAACCGGGGGGAGAACCGACTTGCACAAACTTAGACAGAATTGGACATGAAATAAGTAACTAAGACTTTTGTTCCATTCGTTTATAAGCAGCGATTTATCAAAGGAGGTCAGGCGGCGTGTAGAGTATGAGTTTACGTGGATTTTCTGTAATCAAAAACTGTTTCATGATTAATAAATTAATTGATTTCAAAAGTGACGGTTTTTAAATTGCTGACATGTTATATTATTCGACATTCTTCACCACGACACTTATTTTAATTACTATCGCCGCTCAAAATCGTCCGAGGGCTTTTTTACGGGTACGTGTACGTATGGGTTTTACGGTATTTTTATAAATAATTTATTAAGTCGATTTATACAAAACATACATTATACAATTTATTTCAGACGAAAAGGATCAAAAGTACTCCGACGAGATAACGAGGCACATAGAGATAGTGACGATAGACGAGGAGGCCCGTCGCGCGGAGCACCGCGAGCTGCTGGCGAGCCGTCGACACATGAACTACACCTGCGAGCCCTGCGCGCTGGGCTTCGTCGTGCGGGAGGCCCACCTGATGCACATGAAGATACACTCCCCGGTAATCGAGGCGCTCCCTCCCACAGATTTTCTTAATTTCATCGGAGCGTGTAAAGGAAGTTCGGGTGGTGTGCCCCCCCCCCCGGCAGGAGAACGGCTCGTACGAGTGCAGCATCTGCCGCTCGCGCGTGCGCTCTGCCGCCGTGCTGTACCGCCACCGCCTGCGGCACTACCGGCGCTACCGCTGCGCGCTGTGCCGCCTGCGCCTGCGCGACAAGGACGCCGCCGCGGCACACGTCATGAGGGAGCACCTGGGCCGCGCCTTCGCCTGCCCGCACTGCGCGCGAGCCTTCAAGTGAGCCCCTCTCGGCGGCTCTCACCGGCTAGCTCGTGAAATAGTACAACGTGTCGCTCCTCCGCAGACGCCCTCAGTACCTCAAGCGCCACGTGGAGCAGATGCACACGCGGCCGCAGCGGCTGGAGTGCCCCGTGTGCGGGAGAGAGTTCTACGAGAGGGGCTGGTACAGGTGCCACGTGAGGTGGGTGTCGGAGATACGGTGGCGTCGATTTTGTCTCTTTTTACTGCCTCCTTTCAGATAAGAAGTTGTATATTTTTTTTATTTATGTATGAAAATCTTTTATGCATATCCTATACGGGCCGGACTGTGTATAGACCTCGCAGATATTCTCTAAAACTATCCCTTTGATGGATATCCGGTCGCTTGTAGATAGATAATTCTATTGATCCTAACCCTCAGAACCCACAATGAACAAGTGAAACGTAGAGTGGACAAGAAGGCGATATGTTCCCACTGCGGGCGTGAGTTTAGGAACAAATCGTACCTCGTGCGCCATCTGCAGACGCACGAGGAGCGGCGGCCGGTCCTCTGCCGCCGCTGCGGGAGGACCTTCAAGAACCAGGAGGTGCTGCGAGTGCACCGCCGACAGCACCACAGCAGCAACCCCTCCAGGTCAGTACACGGTGGGGAAGAATATACCACGGCCATTCCTCATTTCTAACGGAGTCTGAAGCGTTCGTTCCCAACCACACTTGGTAGCTTGAGTTTTTTGAATCATTGCTGAGTATTGATAAAAGAACTAGCCTTAGTTATAAAAAATGGTGTTGTTAAGGGCATAAAAGGGCACAAAAATATGGCTCAGTGAACCTTTTATAGCTAACACCGCACGAAACCATCACTGACGTCGGATAATGTCCATGTTGTATTTTGCTGAGAAGCTTCTACAGTGATATGAGAATAAAGTCGGTCATTCTGCTTGTTGAAACTTTCCTCAATAGTAACCATTTTATTATCAGTAAATACATTTTTTTGGTGATTTCCTTTTGCGTACGGCTTAAGAAGTTATTTTGACATTAGCACCCTATTCGTTTTTTAATTATCAATTAATTAGTTCCGACTCCATCTCTTACAGACTACAAGTCTTAAATCATTTTTCAAAACACGCCACGTGGTTCTATATTATGCTATAATTCTTTTTCCGATAAAATTTTTTTTGCTTCCGGACAACTTTTATTCGAATTCTCGCCCGATTTGATGTCCTTTTTGATATGAATAGTAAGTGGACGGCCGGACTTTTTTGACAAACGAGGGACGTTTGTATTGTATGTCCTGCATAATTTTAGTTTTAATAGGAAAAAAATAATTTTTCATCAAAAATTTGACCAACGTAAGATGAAATAAATATAGAATTATACAAAAGTTTTTTTTTAGGTATGACATCGACGGCGACGGTCTCAAGCGTGTTCCGCCGTCCGGGTGAGTTAGCATTTCATAATGTAACTCGCGGCCGGTTCAGGAGTGTGTTGATCGCTGTGTCCGTGTGTCTCAGTCAGAACACGACGTGCGCGCAGTGCGGGCGCGTGCTCACGACGCGCGCCATGCTCGCGCGACACGTACAGCGCATGCACTGCGACAGGACCAAGAAGTTAGTGCTCACTAGGTTAAGCCGAGAATGAGGTCGTCACTACAAATATATTTAAATATGAAAGTTAATCTTAATTAATTGCGAATTATTTATTTTATTTTATACGTCTAATACGCTTTTAGCAGAGCTCGCTCGAGGTGAAGCATCGCCGTAATCTACGATATTACATTCTTACCTGAACATGGTACATATTTACTCTCGGTTTGAAGATACCTAGATTTTTGGCTCAAAAATAAAATTTTTATCCTTCTCTGACTCGTTGCGGTACGGACACGAGAGTTTTACACGTCGATAACGCAGCCTCATATCCACCCTCGAGTAAAGTGGCTCCCAGGTTCCAGTGCGACCACTGCCAGCGGCTGTACTTCTCGAAGGCGGAGGTGCGGTCGCACATCGAGTGGTCCCACCTGCTGCGGCGGTGCCACGCGTGCTCGTGCGGCCGCGCCTTCCGCACGCCCGCGCGCCTCCGCCAGCACGCGGCCGCAGTGCACCTGCGCCACAGCGCGCCCAGGGACAAGCCCTGCCTCGTCTGCGGGAAGATGTTCGCGGTAACACTCTTGCGGTCTCTGTTGCCGCCTCTCGTTTCCCCACCTCAATGTGAGCCGTCGATTTCAGAATCGGCAAGTTCTCACCCGACACGTCCGGGGTCACTCGGGCGAGACCTTCCCCTGTTCGGAGTGCGGTCGGTCCTTCAAGACGCAGTCGTACGTCAAAATACACTACAAGATAAAACATCTGAACATGACGAGAGCGGAAATAAAAGCTCAAAGTAGGAGAAAACTCATCATGCTGGAGACCGAGGGAGAAATGACGAGCGCGAAAATAAAGAAAAAGAAGAAAGTCAATAGGAGAAAGGATCCTCCGAACGTCGAGGGACAGGTGATAGTTAAAAAGGAATCTCCCGATCTATCTGTGCCGTTGTTTGAAACTTTCGTGGATATCCAGAGAGAGTATTAGTCGGTGTTTGTAGTCTGAACGGTCGTTGCCTGGTAGCATATTTTTAGATTACAATATTTACGTCCTATCTGTACTTTTTATCGTAAAATATGTCTTTGACCGAAAGACGAAAGCTAACATATTTATAGATAATTTAGAACGTTGACCAAAAGTGTTTCCTTCTAACTGGATATTCATAAAACCTTTGCAGCCGTTTCATCTTTCTAGATTAAAAAAAAAACATATTTCTAGATGAAACTGCATACTTGTTATTTATTTTATAATTGAATAATACCAGTAATAAAAATACAAAACAATTTTTAGTCATTTTAATATTTTACAAATAAATAACTCATATTCATAAATCCTTAGTGTAATGTTAATAAAAAGGTTGTTGATCTCTTTCTAATATTTAAAAAAAGCAAGATAGATAATGGCTTGTTAAAAGTTTTTGGTTAATATTTAAAATGTTTAAAAGCATTGTGTTATTTAAAAGTAGTGGTATTGCATAATAATGTTTATGAAAAAATATGAATGTAAATATCAAGGATTTAAGATGTCTGGGCTCATGCAGGCCAATAAATAGTAAAGTAACATTTATTACAAAAAAGGTAGATAAGAATTCATTTAGAAAAATAATCATTCAGGGTATAAGAATAGGAAACAAACAGAAAATATATATCACATTGTATTTATAAATAGCAAATTATAAGCAATAACAAAGTGTAGAAATTATTTATATAGACTTGTGATCTCTTATTTGTAAATTAAGTTTTATTAAAAAATAGAAAATGTTAAGTTTGTTTTAGATGTTGGTTTGGAATAAGTAATATTCTGATCTTAAATCAAGACATAAAATAAACATAAAAAGAACAAATTATATTTCTTTATAGTTTCAAAATGATATAAAATGCAACCCAATATAAATATTATTAGATCATCAAATTGTAAATCTTATAGTAGTGGGTAATAAAGATTATTGTACTAAAATAAAAAACAACTAAAACACTGACCATTTATTTATTTTTTTTCAATCATAAATTCTTATCCATCTTATATAAATTCTACAATAAAAAAATAGGAAAAGATAAATTAAAATTTAAAAGAACTTTGTTTATCCCTATAAATCACATTAACAGGAGTTACAAGATTTATTGTAAATGATTAACATTTTATGTAACTTCACCCCTTAATTAAAACCATTATAATATATATACCCTTATAAAATAAATTTCATTATAATCATTGGGGTTTTTCTCCACTCCAGCTGGCAATTTTCTTATTATACCACACATACTCTCCACGAACACTGTCTGGCGCATCTAGAGCTAAAAATAAAGGAGCTTCAGCACCCTCGTCTATAGATAATGGACCTTTATGAGATGACATATCGGTATTGACGTAGCCTGGATGCACTGCATTCACTTTTATACCTGAAAAATATTTTTATAAATTCATAAAACTCTTTGTATTGTTTAAATTTGCATTACAAAACAATTTCTGAATTTATTTAATAACTATACTTTATTCATATAGTATATTCTTGCAAATGTTATACATATGAAAATTCTTATAAAGCAATGATATTTGAAAGGTAAATATAAGATCTAGACAACCCACCTCTATCATTTAATAATCGTTGTTGTATCTTGGTCAATGCTGTTACACCAACTTTTGATACAGCATATGAAGAATTTCCCCATTCAGAAGCTTGTGTACCTTGTTTGGCTGCATCAATATACTGATTCATGAGTACAGACAACTCAGAGACTGTTAAACTAGTATCCTGGAATCTTTCAGCCAATGTTTTACTAGGTATGTTACTGAGGTGTCCACTTGAGCTGGATACATTTACAACTCTAGCTTCGTTACGAAGTATAGGAAATAGAATATCGCAAGTAGATAGAAGTGAGAAGTAATTCACGAATAAAGTTTGTTCTGCTTGTACAGCCACCGATTCCGTTGCGTTTCCTTTAAAAGCAATCGCAGCGTTGTTAACTAAAATATCGATACCCCCATATTTCTGTTTTATGTAGTCACGAAATACTTCGATACTTTTAGGTTCCGTGATATCTAAGCGGTGATATTTAGGGTTCAGTCCTTCCTCTTTAAGCTCTGCTACGGCTTGCGCCCCTCGTCTTTCGTCTCGAGATGTGAGATAAACAACACCGTTAAAACGTTTGCAAAGTCCTCGAACAATGGCAAAACCAATTCCTTTATTTGCACCGGTTACAATAGCCACCTTAGGACTCATTTTCTTATTTGCTAGTTTTTTTATAACTAAAAAACTAACCACTTTAATTATTAAAGGTCTGATAACTACTTCAACTTGATAGTTCTATTCACAGAAGAAGAATTTTCACTTATTTGTTTATCAATATACTTATGATTTATGACTTATGGTTAAGGTACTCTATATATCCTTATATTTGTGGTACTCTGTAACTTGTAAATAGAACATCTATTATCTGAAAAAAAAAAATTCTTAAAACTTCTACATTCCCGGTATTATTTGACATATTTTACATTTTGACACGTCCTTCAGCCCCTAATGAAGAGGCACTTCCGTACGCTTTTGTTGACATTTGCCCATTATTTGTCTTGCCGTATTCTACATACTTACATTTTATTATAAAAATGAGTAACAGCATATGCTTCATCGATATACAGGAAATACTAATCGGTAAAAATGTGTTGATAGGTGTTTAGCGGTAACAGGTTTATACGAATTTACTAAAACCTAAGCATGAGTTTTGGTGTTTGATGATGGTAAACTTTGTGTAAACTAGGGAAGTTTTACTAATATGGAACCTATATTCCCCGAACTTGATCTTCCGGGCGGGGTTGTTGGAGTCTTCATTGCCATTATTGAATCAATCAGCGACAAAACACCCTCTTGCTACGGATGACCAGGTCAATTCGTCTAATATGTCACATTCAGAAACTCCGGTTACTATATCTTCACCTAATCAATTAATGTATCCACCTTTCATTGCGCCGAGTTTATACAGCATTCAAGACAAAAGCCTCGTGTATTGTCCACGTCTAAGGAATTGTATGAGAACCTTCATCATCGGCTACAATTCAACCGATTAGATTTGTTTGACTCTTGAAAATAATCTTGATATACTTTATATCTCATTAGTATTTTTTTAATCTTTTAAATATCTCCTTAGCTTTCAATAACGGTCTGCTTCTGCTGCTTAGGCAGAAATTGTTATGTCTGTGTGGTTCGGAGAAGTTGATTCGTCTAATTTACAATACGCTGACGTCCAGATATATTCTAGTTCTATGTGAGAATAATAATAATAATAATCTTTATTGTACACACACAAATCAAACACAAATGGAATTAAAAATGTTAACATTTGGCGATCCTCACTCTCCTATCTTGTTTATAGCAGTGCTCCAAGAAGTGTTCGGGAGGCTTCCAGCTGAATGGGCGACAAAGGGCATCGACGTCGGTGGCAAAACCCTGAGCAACTTGCGTTTTGCGGATGATATTTTCCTTTTCGCTCACAAAGCAGGAGACCTTCAGAATATGCTACGGGAATTGAGCGCGGCGAATCTTGAAGTTGGATTTCAAATGAATTGGGCTAAAACCAAAGTCATGTTAAATAGCACGAAACGTAGGGGTGAGATAGATTGGCGATGAAGGCCAAGATGAAGTATCTGGGCCTCACCCTGGACGGAAAAGGGAACTTCGGGCGCTTTTCGCCCTTCTCACCCCGAAGTTGGTTACCACCGCAGCTACCTTTGGAAGGCTTCTGCCCAACGTCGGTGGGCCGCAGGCCCCATGCCGGCGCCTATATGCCGGCATCATGAGGAGCATGACCCTATACGGTGCTCTCATATGGTCGGGGTCCCTCACTGCTGACTCAAGGACCCTGTTGCGAAGAAATCAAAGGGTCCTAGCGGTGAGGATTATCAGGGGGTACCGTACGGTGTTCTACAGGGCGGCTACACTCCTGGCGAGCGATCCGCCTTGGGAGCTACAGGCGGAGGTGCTCGCCATTGTGTATTGGCACCGGGCAGAAGCCTTGGCCACGGGGGTAAGGTCCGAGGCGGCGCGAATTAGGGCTCTAGCTCACCGAGCCCTGATCTGACGGTGGAATAGGGACTTAGAGTCCCCTGCCGTCGGTATGATCACAGCCCCCACTGTGTCGGCCCTCATCTTGGCCGTTGTGTCAATGGGCGGCACGGAACACTGACGTTCCGTCTTGTGCAGGTGCTGACCGGGCATGGTTGCTTCGGTGAGTATCGGCACAATATAGAACGAAGGGAGGCGACCCCCTCCTGCCAGCACTGTGACGAGTCCGTCGATTCGGCTCGTCACACCTTGGCGGAGTGTGCCGCCTGGGACCACCAGCGCACTGAGCTGGTGGGCGTGATTGGCAGGGACCTCTCGCTGCCGCGCGTTATCAGCTCGATGGTCAGCAGCGAGAGGTGCTGGGTCGCAATGGCCTCCTTCTGTGAGCAAGTTATCGCCGGAAAGGAGGCCGCAGAGCGGGTCAGGGAGTCGGCCTCGTCCGCTGATCTGCTCCGTAGGGAGAGATTGGGTAGAAAGAGGCTGGAATACGCCCGTCGCTTCCTTCCCCAGTTGTAGTGCCTGATAAGGGGGGAGGGTGACCCCTCTTACCTAACATATTCCTACGATGGGAGGGTGCTCTATGTTGATCGGGGCACTCTCATTCGGGGGGTCTCGCCGGGGCGTCACGGTGTGTGCTAACGCGATCCCGTGACGTCCCATTACGGCGTAGAGGGCAACTGTTGGTTTTTTAGTGGGTAGCCTTAAAAATGGCAGCATCCTCTATGCTGCCGGGTAGTCCCACATCACCCCCGGCCGTCACCCCTCTGGGCAGACGGGGTACCCGTTACGGGTTTTTCCAACGGAAAAAAAAAGGGTTGAGGTTGATGGGCAGGTTATTCAATATGTCAACGATTACATTTATTTGGGCCAGTTAGTGAGCTTCGAAAATAGGCGAGATTGGTCGTCGGATCGACAACGCCTGGAGGAGCTACTGGTCCATGAAAGCGCACATGAAGGGCGGTCTTCATCTGTCACTCAAGCGCAAACTCGTCGACAGGTTTATCCTACCCGTCCTAACCTACGGTGCTCAGACATGGTCCCTGACGTAGTTACAGAAGTCTAAACTCAACATTTGCCAGAGGGCGATGGAATGCAGGAACACCGTGCTGCGTTCGCATATCGGCATCACAGATGTCGGTATCACGGCCGCCCGGCTCAAATGGGAGTGGGCGGTACATGTGTCGAGGATGAACCCCGAGCGCTAGGCTAACATCACCACCCAATGGTCCCTGGGAGGAGCACGAAGCCGCGGCAGGCCACGGCGATGCTGGCGGGATGACCTCGCCTCCTTTGATAGGTGGGAGGCAGCGAGAGATAGGGTCGTCTGGAAATGTTTGGGGGAGACCTTTGCCCAGCAGTGGGACGATACAGGTTAAAAAAAAAAAACCAAAAAAATGGTACAAATTTGGTGGCCTTATCACTTAAGAGCGATTTCTTCCAAGAAACCATTTAGGTTGGAAAGAAAGTATATATGAAACGTTGTGTGGGTGTGTGTACATAAGAACATAGACAGAAAGACTTGTGCGTCTTCAAACTTTGTATAACTGATCCTCCCGCAAATGATAACAGGCATCTGCATAATCTAGAATCGGAAGGAGAAGAGATTTAGCTAAAACAGCTTTGGTAGAGATCGAGAGGAGATTAGTTAATCGCTTCAAAGATGCCACGGCAGCAAACATCTTCCTACTCACCTCACTAATTTGAGAATTCCAGGATAACGATACCATTCTCTCAAAATTTATCCGACAAAATAATATATATTTGTAATTTCCTATTTACAATTTTTATTTTATGTTATATGTATTGTGATGTCTTTTCTGGGTTCATTCTTGTTTTTGGTCAAAATTTTGGATAAGTTTTCAGAAATAAACTTTCCGCTTATTCTATTTTCTTTTAATATTACTATACCGTACAAAGTTACACACATAACATGGACTAAACACCTATTTGTATAATATGTCTATAACAAGAAGAAAAAGAAGCAGAAGAAGAAGAATAATAAGGAAATGAAAGACTATATTTTTTGTTCCTTTCTGTTCTGTTTGTTTTGTTCGTTTACTAAAAATGTGTGAGAAACAAATGTTTAGACTTTTATGTTTCCCATGATTTTAAATCAAAATTTTCTAAATAAAATATATAAACGCGGAATATTCCCGATTCATATTTATGTTCTGAAGTTTAATATTTATAATAAAGGTCAGAATAAATATTATTTTTGAGTGGGCATTAATTGGCAGTTCAAATAATACTCCCATAATTTGTGAACGATTTTCGCTATTATTAGATTTTCTTGAGTTTCCTAAAAATTTATAGGAATTTTTACAATTTCTGAAAAACTAATTTCTAATAATAATATTTTTCTATTTAGTTATAGTGTCGGTCCTTTTTTTTTTATACCGCTAATAATTATTATGTCCTCATCGACGATGAACTAGCAACCCCTCATAAAATGACAATTGACAGCTCCATTACGAAAACACAAGCGCATAAATGTCTCTCCGCGATATTTTCTTGAGAAATGACTTCTACAAATGATGAAAAAGACGTGAAAAGTTATCAAATAAGTGGCCCCAAAAGCAAAACATATTTTATTGAACTCTACAAAGTACGTATTGGTCTTCTTATTCTTATTATATGCTCAAATAATGTGACGCCGTCGTGATCGTAAAGTTCACTTTACGTCCGCCATATTTGTCTCCTACCAAGTCTTGTTTTTCTACATTACTGTAAATATCACACTATTTACCATGTGAGTAAACAAAAAAATACATATTTTTTAATAGTAGGGGTGTTATTAACATAATCTATTATTTGTTTAATGTATTTATTTTATAATATTAAGCCTAAACATTTGCACATTATAGTAAACTATATCGCGATTTTGAATTAAAAAAATCCATTAACAATATTATTAGTTATAATGGATAGTCTGAGATATGTGTACAATAAAAAAATTATATATGTTATTGCAATTATGATACGCATGATATAATTTATTTGACACCTTTCAGCCATAGTTCTATATCATGAAGTCACGTATTTCCATCAAACAATACATACATTAACCACTATACATATGTAATATATCTCATAGATGATATCATTGTTATTCAATATTTATCTAAAGTGGCAGTTTAAGTTTCTTCATTTGAACATCAACATACTATAGCTTTGTTCCTTATATAGTATTAGAGAATGGAAAATATATAGTATTTTCTTAAATTTACAGCTCATCATTAGACACTTACATTTCCTCTATCCGTAAACACGATTGCTGCAAAGCATTTGAAACGTCGTGTTAAAATTAACATGTAACCAAATTATATGTGAGTTTAATCCATAAAAATAGTTTTGTTTCAAATGGAGAATATATTATATTTTTTTACCACCTTGGTAATGCTGAAGTGATCAATGTAGTAACAAGTATAGGTTTAGTTATATATTAAAAAATTCAAAATGTCTTAATTTTTCTGTTAGAATATATGGAATTATATTGTTACTTCATGTAAATGTTAACAATGTAATGCCCATGTGTATAACCACTTTTGTCATAAAATTCATAAGCTTCTAGTTTTCTAAAACAAAAAGTAGAGTTATAATACTTTTTGTTATTTTTTCAATTATTTATCTTGTAATGTATTTCATTCATCTTTTGTGTATGTATTTCTGTTTGTACTTTTGTTATTTATTTGTTCTATTTTTGGATGGTGTACAAAAAAGAATATGAATATGAATATATGAATATTTTTATACAAAATTATAGAGGTGTGGGGTTATTGTTAGTGAGACACTACTTTTGCTTTTATTTATTTATTTCTTGTCTTTATTATTATGATTAGTATTTATTTACAATTCTTTATTGTTATCACTGTTTTTCAAATGTCAAAATATTTAATAAACAATTTGATGCAATCAATTCAATACAAAGTCCTAATGTTTTTAGTAATATTAATATTGCAAAACTTGGCCTGCAATACAAGAAGTTACAACAAGCGGCACCTGCATTCATAGAATATTGAAAAGTGAATAAGTATTACATATAGGAATAACTCGTTATATTTTTAATAAAATAATAAATCAGCATGTAACAGCAAATCAACAATTTCTTATTATTCAGAATTAATCCATCCATATCAAATCTTATTAGCAGCTATGTTTTTGTTTGATGTTAGTTTATTTGTACAAAAAATAAAGTAAAACAAATAACAACTCAAACGTTCAATAATTTGGTTTCGATTGCTTCTACAGATATATTGAAGAAAAAGCTCATAAGCTATAATATATTTTGTTAAGGACATCCCATAACATATGAAAATGTCACAAAATCAGTTTGAAGTGTGGGTTGCAGTCATTAGATGCACGCCTGAGCGGCGAGTGCTCGGGCGAGGAGCGCGCGCGGCTCGTGTGCCAGTCGTGGCGCCGCGTGCACAGCTTGTGCCAGCACTCGGCGCCCACCACACAGCTGCATCTCATAAATTGGCTGCAACAGCACACCGCACACACCATCTTACAAGTAGGATTCATCGACATTTATTAGCTCACTTTGACATTTCGTTTAGTACTTTTCTTACATTCAAATCATTATTAATGAAGGTAACTAATAACAAATTTCAAATTAAATAACAGACAGAATGGCAGTCACCCAAAAGCAAAAATCAACACTCTTGGCTCGAACGGGCAATAGACGAATTTATTCAAGAGTGCCAGAATGCTATATCTAAAAGAGACGGAGGGTGGAGCCCACCTTGGGAGCATCAGCTTCGACTCAGGGCTTTATGGTTTAGGAGTACTCTGCACGACCCCTGGGGGCACGGTGTCCTTAAGGCATTACTAGACCCGAAAGAAACACAACCTAGTGACGATGAGGGTAAATATCACTTATGCCAACAGATAAATTTGATCAATACATACTTATAAAACTTAAAGGGATCAGTGAATACGGTAATTACTCGAAAGTAATATAAATTATATAATGAATAATGTCCAGTTCTAGAATGGTTGAAGCTGGAGCGTGGGGTGATGTTCGTGACGCGGCTCCGCCAGCTGGCCGCGTCCAAGTGCGACGACCTCGCGCTGCTGCTGGCCGCCGCCGTCATGGACAGGCTGCGGGCGGCCACCGTCGTCGTGTCCGACGTCGAACAGGCCGAGACTAGAGGTGCCGTCGCTCGCTTTTAATTATTTTACCCATAAATTATTTAATTTTATCTTTTATAAGTTAGATCCCCGTCGGTCGATTGCCGAGAGGTTCTTTAATTATTAATAATGTAATTAATGTGTAACTCGAACACGGTTCTTTTTTACAGACGACCGAGAGTTACCGAAGGACGAGGAGTCGACTTTCGTCAAAGCTCTGGGGGACGAAGCCGGTTTTACGGAGGAGGTGTGGATGCTCATCACCGACATAGAATTCGTACTCCTATATAAGGGCCAGTCGCGCTCCAGATGCATCGAACTGGTATGTCACTCGATCATTATATTTTATTCTACGATAATATTTTATCGGTGCGCGGGAAACGCGCACCGGACTATCTTTAAATATTCGAATTCGTCCGACGAGCTCGATTTAACGAATTTAAATTTAAAGGCCAAGCGCACCCCGCTCCGCGCGGGCTACCGGCTCGTCAAGCGACTCCACGGGCGCCTCGAGAAGTCGCCGCGCGACAGGAAGCTATGGAAGAGCGCCAGGGAGGCGGCCACGCTGGTCGCTCAGGTGCGTCGGATCTAATTTCGCTCGGGAGGCTTCCTCCGCGCTCCGACAATTTTTTACTCCTCCCACGCCTAAAAAAAATGAGATCGCCCAATTAGTAATAAAAGAGAGATATATGTACCGATCGACGGCCGAGGGTCCGGCGGCTAACGCACCCCTGCGCAGGTGGTGATCGCTCGCTGCATGGTGGTGCCGCGCTGCGTGGGCGCGGCGCGCGGCGCGCTGGGCGGCTGCGCCGGGCTGCTGGCGCTGCTGCTGGCGCCGGCGCGTCTGCGGGCCGCCGCCGTCGCGCTGGCGGCGCCCGCCACCACCTCCAGGCACCTCTACACGCTGGCCGAGGCCGTGCACGAGCGGGTGCGACGCGCTTCCTTACTTTTGGCCCGCTCGGACGTCGTTACGTCGTATACTGTCGAGTGACGTCGGGAGGAGAACGGGGACTCGCCGAGCTGGCGCTCCGTCTCTCCTTCGACGAGCTCGACCGACCGAAATCGAAATGCCGTCACGAGCGGCCGGTCAAGGTTTGAATTATTTTTTCAGTGCAAAGATGAGAGGACGCAGTTCGTTTGCGAGCTGTACGTCCGCGCCATCACCGCCGGCGTGAACGAGTTAGAGAGACTCAAAATTAAGACTGAAAAGGTAATATTCAAATAAATGTCGCGGTGGGTTATATTTTATTTCGTACTTTCGGCGACCTTTCTCGATGACCTTCGGCGGTGGATCGAATCTCGTCTAAATAATATTCGAGTAGCCTAATTTTCTTTTTTAAAATAAACATTCCGAAGATTCCCATTCGTTCCTCTTTCTTTTGTTCGGGTTATTATACATGGGAGATTACGTACAATGTTAAGTAAAACAATTTTTTTCAAATACCTAAACTGTTAATTATATTGTTAATAATATTAATACATACATTATATTGTTAACAATATTAATACAATGAAATCGTTCACTTTGAGAGTTTAGTTATAAAGACAAATATGTAAATACCGATATATCTTTATTTTGTTTGTGATTAAATAATGATGAATTATTTATATACATATACATCTTTATTTGCGGAACTAAATTTAATTTCCTATTAATAAGTACCGTTACTAATTTCAGGAGTCGGAAGCCAGAGCCACCGAGAAAACTTTATCGAGTTGGTTCTCCAAGTTGGGCGGACTACTGTCCGCGAGCCGCCGTCTATACTGCGAGTGTATTCTCACGGCTTTCTCCGTGCACCCCTCGCCCGAAATGTACGAGAGGGTGCAGGCGGCACCCCCACTCGCGCCCTTGAAGACTGTGAGTGTCATAATTTATTATCCACACGTCCTAAACATCCTAAACTTATTGTAACTTTAATCTCGAACCACTTAGTTTTCTATATTGAATTGTTGTTTTAAAAACAGCAGTTCATATTCGTTCATTACATGCGGACTAGGAAAACTACGACACTTATTTAGTTTTTTTAGTTTTTATTTTTTTAATTTTAATAATTACAATCACTTTTATAACTTTTAGCAGATGTCTTGAGAGGCAATTGGCATGTGATCGAGTCCTCCAGAGAGGGCAACCACTTCTTATTACTGTACATTCCAACATGGCAGAATGTCTTTTCATTTTAACCATTTTGGAAAGTTCGTGTTATTCGTCTGGCAGCCAATTCATTAGGGTGGTTTGCCAATATCCTCTGGTATGATGTGCAAGTAGCTAAGATTTCTTCCTTGATTTTTTTCATCTTAACATATGGATCTCTGAATGTTTAACAGGCCATGGGAATGTCCCATGGCTTGTTCGCAGTTTTTATAGCCTCAGGGGTCTGCCAGATAATTTTCTTTTTATAGAGATCCCCTTTCGTGGTACTCTTTGCCACGGGGGACGACCGGTAGTCTTATAACCTAGAGTGAGTTTCGCATGGCTGTCAAGTGAACTTGTGGACTGTATAAATAAAGGTGAAGACGATTTTGGTCTAGTTGAAAATAGGGCTGGATGGAATGCCTGTTGTACATATTTTTTTATTTCATTGGCCTGGTCGCCGACCCTAACGCAGCCTTCGGTAACCGATTTCTAGCTCACAGGCCGGGCCCCCGTGTACGCCGGCTGTTGGCCGGACCGCGTGGGAAACTATAAACATTACTTAACTTTTCCATTTTTACGAGGTGGTTGGGAATCATATGCATAGTGCTTTTCCAAGGCATTATGTCCACATTTTTAGGGGTATTTAGATCCACGGGCTTATGGTGCCCATAAATCGGGTTACTTAATTGGTGACCGAGATTTGGCGTTGCTTTTAATTTTGCACCATCCAGGGGCACAGACGCGATCAGCTCTTTACCCCTCTATTTATATTTTTTTATTTAGATGAGTTATTAATTTTCTATATTTTTTTCTTTTTTTGTAAAGGATATACAAGAGAAGAACGAAGAGGCCAATTCCGAATACGGCAGTTGGGCAACGGACAGTCGTACGCAAACAAATTTTGTGAAAACTTCAGAAACTATTAACTTAAAGAAAACTCAGAAGCAGGCAAACGTGCTGTCGACGGCGATCTTCGCGGAGGGCGAAGCCCTCGGCCTCGGGGCGGAGTTGTGTCAGGATCTCGCCGTGCTGATATCCGGACCTCGAGTCAAAACTCTGTCCTGGGACACGGATAGGTCCGTACAAATATAAGACCTAAACTTTATCTCGGTACCCGTAAGGTGATGATATTCAACATTCTGTTCCGTCAGATCGCAACTGCTGGAGAGCTGCCAGCTGTACTGCGAGCGCACGGGCGGCGGCACGCGCGCGCTCAGCACGGAGCTGCGATTTCTCAACCTGGACCCCAGCTGCTTCCAGCACCTGCCAGAGGAGCGCGACGACGACGGAGACCTGTACTACGGCATCGAGAAGGGTAAGGAGAAATGTTGTCGTTAGGTGCGAGTTGACATTTTGAAGCAAATATATTTTCATTGCTAAATTCGTTAGATTCGATCGAGCGTTTTAAAAAGGTGAGGCGAAGTTAAAACGTTAATAAAACGTTTAAAATTCGTTTCAGGTTATGAGCATTTGGTGGATATTCAAGAGCCGGATGAAATTTGGCAAGATGCAGTCTCTGATGATGTGGGAAAGAGTGACAGTGCTGCGATGGAGTCGCCCCCTGCCCCGCGTAAGAAGCAAAATAAAACTAAACGGTTTAAATATAGCTCGGATGAAGATTCCGAACCACTTAGCTTAGCCAAATCCAAAGATAAAAAGGAACGACCTCACAGCAAAGAGAAAAATAAGGAGCGTAAAGAGAAGAAATATAAAACGAAAGTGAAGCAAGAAACGAAAGATGATAGCGTAGAAATAATCCAAGAGAGTGAAAAACAGAAGAAAAAGAAAGAACGGAAAGAACGAAAGAAGGACAAGGAAACTGTTCCCAAACCGTTAGTGAGACCTAGTGTTTCACTATCCAGGCTTGTTGGTATGAAAGTGGCGGGGTTGTCGAAATTAAATAACAGTCTAGGCAGAGCCAGTGATGGTAATATCAATATAATAACCGATAGCGACTACGACAGTCCAGGAAAATCGTCGATAGCCTCTTTGAACGCTGAGGGCAATGATCCTGACGTTTTATTTGATGGTCTCTTTTCAATGGACGATATAAAATCTCCAGAAAAAAATATGAATGATAACATTCAAAGAGCAAATAGAAGTAAAATGGAAGAATTAAATTTATCTAGTGGCTCAGCAAATCAATATCATGTAAATTTACAGTCTACAAGTGACCAAAATCCATTACTATTTTCAAACGACAACAATGTCAGAGAAGATGTTAAAAATAGTATAAAAAAACTTATTGAATTTAGACGTTACAAGAATATGAATAACGAACCCTTAAATAAGGCGGAGGTGAATACCCAAAGGCTTTTGTATGAACAACAATCACCACAAAATAACACACCTGTATTAGCACTAAATACTCAAATTGTATCTAATACCCCTAAGGTGTTCGTACATCAAGAACAAATAAAACAGTTAAATGCTCTTAAAGATGAGGTTAATAATATTTTGAAAACCACATCCTTTGGTATAGAGAAGAATGGATTACTAGAAGCGCCTGAGAAATTAATATCGCCCAATACTATTACAAAACAATCTATTGAACGAATAAAGAAGTTAGATGAAAAATTTAGTCTGGCTTCTAGATATTTTGAACAGGATTATAAACTGAACAAATCAATAAGCACCACTCAGACACAGGGACTACTGGCACGAGACAAAAGGGTTGCAGAAGTAAATCAAAATAAGCATCAAGAAATCATCAAAAATTTAGAAAAAGATAAAATAAATTTTCAAGATAATTTAAAAACCATGCCATCTATTCGACTTGGACGATCATTCGAAAAAACTGAAACAGCCATTCAAAATAAATACCAAAATAATCCCCAGTATATCTCAAATACGTCACCCAGTTTGCTTCATACAAAGGTAAACACAGTTAAAACAGTAGCTCAAACTTCGCACCAGTGTCCTTCAAAAACAGTGCAACATCAGCATCGTCCTATTTCGCATAAACATAATCCCTGCCAACAACAATTCCATAGTTTCCTTAAAGATTTGCAGGTTAGCATAAATGCTGGTGCTTGTAACGACAAACAGGATTCAATAGTTTCACCCGCACAGGGATGTTCAAAGCAAACAGTTCAACAAAAGAAACCCGATAATGTTCCTAATACCTTCGCTCGTATGAGTTACATGAAAAACAAACAGACTGATTTTAAATCGAAATCTATGGATAAAACAATTCAAAATAAATGTATTCAAGGCGCACCAATTGAAAACCTGCAACATTTTCACTCCAAGGGACAATTTTTCATATCAAAGGCAGAAATAATGAAACCTCCAGTGTGTAAAGAAAAAGATAAAATTAAATTAGAAAGTCGAGACATTAAACCCAAGGTTAAAATACAAAATGCTGATGTTATCAAGTCGTCAACGTCGCCCCTAAGTATTGCTAAAAAACACCCGACTATGTCAAATATATTATCGAATAGAAGCCATGTTCCTAACGCCTCTAGTGCCAGCTTAAAATGTATCGAAACAATTCAACCCATAGCGCCTGAGAGAATGTCGTTTTTGTCGGAAAAAGATCAAGATGACATGCGACATTTATTACGTCAGCAATCATTATTGAATTCGATGAAAGGGCAACGTAAGACTGATATTCCAAATAGCTCTGTAGACAGTATTCCTAAATTAAACAATAAAATGCCGTTATTTGTAAATCCCGACGGACGACCATCTTTTGGCGAAAGCAATATAAGAGTTACTAAATCTATACCTGAACCTATGATTACTAAAGAAAAATCGGTCCCGACCGCTATGTTGAAGGTTTCTAATAGTAAGCTACAAAGTACTTCTCATTCCAAAAAACGGAATGGAAAGGAAACAAACAAAAGTACGAAAGATGCACAGAAAAGCAGCGATTGGGAAAGTGTTATGAATGCTTTGCTAGCTACGAAGACACCAACGAGAGTATCTCAGAGCGGACCGAACGCTTTAGACATAGCGCTTAATAAAGATTCATTTGAAAGATGCTATTCAAGCAACCCAATTGGCCATAATCAAAAGAAAATTCATTCAAGTGTTATCACAGAACCAATTAAAAGCAACTCTGATATTTCTGTCCACAAAACAATAGAAACATCCGTGACTAAATGTGTTAAAAAGTGCGAAATGAAATCAAAAGATAAAGATATAAGTAGCATTAAACTTCAAGCCAACACAAGACTGTTGCCGGTAACAAAAGCGAGAAATGAGCCAAAACCAATCTGTATAGAAAATCATTTAGACATGTCAAAAAGACATACATTGCACGGACCAGGGAAACCACTACCAAGTGTCATACAAAACAGAAACGATCCATTCATATCTGGTATAAAAAATTCCGATTATGACCTACTGGAAGAATTAATGGATGACGATTTACGTCAAGAAATAGGTGAGTTATCAGATGAAGAACCTTATGATGTGCCCCTACAAATCACAACAAAATACAAAAATTTGTTAAAAACGTCCAACATAACGAAAAAAAATAATCCAGAACTAAACAAAAGTTTATACGTTCATCAACAGCGAAATAGCGAATTTGAAAATACATATAAACCAACTCATTTCAATTTCAAAGACCCAATTAAGTGTCAGAGTGTTTTAAAGCCTGCCAAAAGGTGTACGTTAGGTACGAAAAATATAGACACGAAACTACGCATAATTTCAAACGAAGTAATCTCACCTGGAAATGTTAACAATAATATTAATTATTTTCCTGTACTTAATAACACTCCTGGAACTGTTAGAGACTCGAATGATATAAAAAATAATTTCGATTTAACTTCAAAAAAGACGAATGTCTGTGTTTCTAACAAAATAACTACCACGGTCATAAATCAAGATTCAACAGTAAAAATAGATAATCAAACCCCAAACCTTAACATTAATAAGGTCCAAAAAAGTCAACTTAATATTTTGGATCCAGCGAGAGTAGTTTTAACTGTCCCTCCAAGAAATACACAATCAAACGTTATGTTATTTGGTAAAGACTTCATCTACGACTCCTTTTCAACCGTACACCTGCAACAAACAAACGTGAATGGAAATATTTCAAACTATAACCATAACGCATATATTGCAGTGAATCAAGTACCGAAGGTAACTGTGTTCCATACAACGCCGTATGCAACACCTGTTGTAAATCCCGTGCTACTTGAAAATTCTATAGTTTTGCCAGTACATAATAAACCAAATAATCTTGCTCCTGAAGTAGCACAAACAACTTCAAGTTCAATTGTACATGGAGGGATAAAAGATAAGATAATTTCTCAAAATAAATTAAAGACCGATAAAGGAAATGACATACCTGTTATAGAACAAATGACTTCTAAATCTGATAAGGAACTATTTTCCAAGCCACCCAATGTAAAGCAAGTAGAGGATGATATCACCAATCAATGTGTACCCGAGAGTAACCTTCTATTGAATGTATCAAAAGTCAATTCCGCAGAAATATCAGAAGGGCATAACAAGTGTAGTTCTGACAAGACCAGGAGCTCAATCAGTCATATACCTATATCGGTTATTGTATCTTCAGACAAACACGGCATAATGAATTCACTTTATTTGGGTCCTCAAATGAACGACAAATCATCAATGTGCCCCCAAAATATTATAAAGGATAAATCATCAGAAAAAGCAGAAAGAGTGAACACTATAAAAGAAGAAAGCATAAATACTGTTACTTCAATGTGTCACGTTAAAAATATGATTGAAAAGACTGATTTAAATTTTTCAGAATATGAGGATGTTGCAAAACGGAGTAAATTAACTAATCAATTCAGTGATAGAATATATCAAAAAAGGTTACGAATATTAAAAAGAGAAATTGAGCATCGATGTCATGATAGGCCGATTGCCCTTTCCTATGAACCTATTAAACCTAAACAATTAAAAGAAGGTATTAATCTCAAAATTGAAAATATTTTACATGTGCCGTCGTCAATTGAGACGTTTAAAGACACTGAATTGCCGAAACCGAAATGTCGTCGTATTTTATTACGATCTTCAAATTCTTTAAATCTGTCAGAATCGCGGAAAACCGAAACTCTTATAAGTAAAGTAAAAAGAAGGCCCGTTGGTGTGAAAATGGGAAAAGCTAAGATGAAACATAAATTGAAAAAATTCTCTAAGAGGTTTAAAAATGAATTTAAAAAAAGTAATTCTGCAGCTAAAATATTTGACGCCTCTTCTATGAAAAAGTATCTAAATCCTGAATTTCAGAAACTGTCATTAGAAGATGCATTTGAAAGAATTGAGGACAAAGAAATGATGGAGAAATTAAATGTTTTTAATGACAAAACCGCAAATAAAAGTAATACGAGTAGTTTTGAAGAAAGTATTCAATCTTTTCTAAAACCTGTCTCGCAAATAAAGGAAGCCGAATTGCCTTTAGAAAAAGAAGCTGCTGCATCTAAAATACAGCATGGACCAGCAGATACTATCATAGAATATAATAAAAAAATTATGAAAATTCCGGAAATACCCCAAAAAAATATAGAAGATACAACAAAACTTGGTACATGTACGTTGGAGTCCCAAAGTGATAACATAAAGAGCATTTCAATGGAAGACCCAATTTCTCCCATCAATAATAATGTCATAAAATATGTTAGTGATAAAGATACTAGTGATAAAAATCAGAAAATAAATGATGAGTTCAAAGACAAAATTATTTTTGAAGAATTACCTAATTTAGATAATGATCAGTCCAAAAGGTATATTCGTATAAAACTCCCAAATGGCAGTTTTAAAGCAACAATATCAGGCAAAGTGAATGTTAACATTGATTCAATTTTAGAAGATCCTTCTATAAAATCTATGCTACAGGAAAAGATGAATTGTAAAACAAAATGCATTTTAAATATTAAGCAAATTGCCGTTCAGTCTAAAAATCGTCCATCGGTAATAAAAACTCATATACAAGATGTCTCTTATGTGCTTAAAGATAACCTAGAAACTATTAATTTAATAAGCGATGACGATGAAGATTTACCGCAAATTTTTAATACGGAATTTGGTAATTTCAAAATTGCCAAAATGGAGTCTAACTTATTCACAAAACACCAAAGAAAGTTATCACAAAAATGTGAAATTAAAATAGAACGAAATAAATTACATAAAAATGAAGTAAGTGATATAATTAAAAAAAATACTACAAATTCTACGATTCCTGTCATGAGTATATGCACTGAATCACTAGATATTCCGAAAAAAGTTTTAGACTACATAGAAATAGATGATTCTTCAAATGAAAGTATAACCGTAGATTCTAAGATAATAAAGCATTTCAAAGTAGAAACAAAATTGAATGCAAGTAATTTAAATAAACAGGCACTTCACGATTTTGTATCAAATAATATCAGTCAGAATATAAAAGAAAACGAACCAGAATTTTTAAACTGTAAAATATCTGAAACAAATAATTCCTACCAGAATATCTCAGAATTTGAAATAAAGGATTGCTCGTTAAAAATAGAAAAATGTGATAAACTGATAAAACAATACGAACAAATGACAATAAAAAATAAAAAATGTTTTGTTAATATAGTAAGATGTGATAGTTCTCAAAACTACAGGAAGAAAACGGACGAAGATTGTTCTGATTTAAAATCAATTGAAGAATCCGTTCCGCTCTCAAACCTTTTAAATGTAAACGAAGAACGTAGTGAAATTTATGAACAATCCTTAAAAAGGGTCGATTCAATGTCAATATTAAATGACTTATCGACATCTGATCAAGACATGTCAAGAGGTTCTCCATCAGTTATCGAAGAATTTGATATGTTTACTATTCTAACGGAAAATACTAATTCATTTAGTGAGATAAATGAAGTGATCGATTTGCTTCCAGTTAATTGTTTTGCGGACTGGTTAATGACAAAATCAAACATTTATGGTATAGGGCAGGGGCCCAATTTATGCAAAATGATAACTTTTGGGATCCAGAATACATATATTATATCAGACGATATATCAACAGATTGTGACAGTGATAGAGATAGTAATCCAGCTTGCGATGAAATTTATTATGAAGAAGGAAATTGTGAAAATAAAATTAACATATTTCAAGCTCCTAGCCTGCTTAAAATAGTTATAGATTTTTTTGCAAGCAACAGCCATATCATTGAAATCTTAAATACTATAAGGACAAATAGAAAATTTCAAGATGTTTCGCAATATCCTTGTTTGAAAAGGAAACTAAATGATTTTAAAGAAAATAATAATCGCAGTAAAATTTCAAAATTGGTAAATCAACCTACTTTACTAGATTATGACTATAATGTAAAAGAATTAGTTACAAGGCAGGAAAATAAAACTGTTGTGTCTCTCAAGAATAAACCAGAATCTTTAAAAAATATTTGTGATTCATATAGTACTAAAATTTATTCAAGATATGAAGTAGAGTCTGCAGGCCTTACAATTGAACTCGATAAGCAAGATGAAAATAAAAAAAGAAATAGTGACATCAAATTACTGATTTGTGATATTACCAAACAAAGCATGGCACCTGAAGCTTTGACATCGTTCAAACCTTTACAATCAGTAATGGAAAAAGACATTGAACAAAAACGAACAAATTGCAACGAAAATAATATACCCTATAATAATGTTGATATAAATATGCTTGATAATCGTATGGAGCAAGATAAAAAAATACTAAGTGTGAATGTATGTATGGAGCAACAAGTATATTCAGACTTAACGAAACCATTGGAAAAGAACGTTAGTATTCTTGAGTCTCAAGATGGTGGTACAAGGAATAATAATTTGGACAGTCCTTGTGTAAATCTCCAACTTGTGTCAAACAACATCGATAACGTGTTTGAAAACCTTAATGGGACAAAAAATACACGTAATTGCAACGAAAAAAACGATGAAAATTTTAAACCTTGTAGAGACAAAATCGTAACTTCCGAAGATGTAATCACTCTTTCCAATGAAACTACATTACAAGAAAATCCTAATAAATCATCATCGGCTATAAATGTGAATAGCCCTAGTTCTTTCATCAAAGAGAATTTAAATGATAATGTGGATATAATACAAGACATCAGCTGTATCAGTCAAAATAGAATGGTATCAACTCCTGACGTTTTATTAAATAAAAATAAAAGTGATCAAATCGGAATTAGTGACGATCATCATTCCAGTGAAATTTTAAATCAATCCATCACAAATAACATTAATATAAAAATTGGAAAAACTGTCGATAGCCAAAGTTCGTATGAAAATTATGATTTACTAAATAGAAAAAAAATAAAATGTAGTACTTCATTAAAATACTCTTCAAATGACGATATGGATATTAATAAACATGAGACTAATATAAAGGAACAAATTATTGATACTCATATAAATATAAGTATTAAGTTTAATAGTCCGTTGGTAGCTGAAAATGATATTGTTCTTAGCAAAACCGATGACAATCAAAGCGTTGCCCCTTTTGTTGATATGAGACCAAAAGTAACTGAAGATACAAATGCGTTTATTTTTGCAGATGAAATAATAAAGAATGTCAAAGAAGATTATTTAAAATTAGACATAAATATCAATTCTCCATGTACCTCTGAGACGAGTAAACTTTACAGCAAAGACGAAAATGCAATAAATATTAAGTCACTTGTTATTGAAACGCCACAAGTAACAGAAGAGGAAGTTGAAATTGATGCATCTTTAAAAAGGTCTAAAACAGAGTCTATAGTATCTTCTCTTTCTAGATATGATGATATTTTAAATGAAAACTCTAAATTAACTCTGCCCTTAGAAAACGTTAAACAAACAAAAGATTTTGAAGATGATAAATTTAAAAAGGATAAATTCTTTAACGGCCCAGGCTCATCTAAAATATTTGACCTACCCTATAAAGAAGACTACGGCTTTAGTGATTCTTCAGACTTAACAATTAAAAATCTTGAAACGCGAAACAGCGATGCCGAAAAAGATATTTCTTTTGAGAACATTGTTTATAAAACAAGTTCTGATCAATCTGAAACGCTAGATGAGATAAATTATAAAGATAAGGATAATATTTGTCACATATCTAAAGAGATTTTAAAGAGCGTTGAAATAAAAGCTTTATCTTTGCCATTAAAACAGCTAGAAACTATGAATACGATAAGTACAGAAAATATTACGATTTCGAAATATTTTAGAAACGAACAAGGCAATTTAAAGGTCTCAGAAAGTAATAATAGATATTTATGTAATTATGAATTGTCACCCTCTTCAATTAATGTTGATAATAACACTATTGCTGACAATGAAAAAACACTGTCGGCAATGGATAATAGGGTGGAAACAAATAGTATTATAAGCGGAAAAAATGAAATATCATGCTTAAGTGAAATAAACAAAATAGATTATAAACAGAAGGAAATCTTTAATGTCTTAAATGAAATGAGTAATGAGAAATTGGACTATAATAAATACCAAAATAATATTTCAAGTGCGAAGCCCAAACAAAAAAATGTTACCCTTGTCTACAAAGGAGATTCTCGTGTTGTATTGGAAGGCTCTATTTACGAAGATCCCGTTGTAGGTACATGTTATGTCTTTCCTTTATTAAATAGAACTTTTCTGCCCGATGATATCCTAAGTAATGTCTCTAATGATAAATCTATTAGTGTTTTACAACATTTGAAAAATAAAATTATGGAAGACAATCTCAAAGATGATAACGAAATCGACGGTGAATGCTTCAATTTTAATACATTGCCGAAAACAACATACCTAAGAGGCAGATTAAAAATTAACAACATAAATAACACAAATGATAAAAAAAATAAAAGAAATCTAAAACGTAAAATTGATAATAATGATAAACAAAGTGGAAAAAAATACCGAAAAGGTAAAAATATTGACTATCCAAAATTTAAATCCACTGCTATTAACGACACGGCTTATATTAAAGAGTACAAGCAAATTTTTGACTATTGCAATTCTATAACATTTTCATATTCAAGACCATTTCATATAGAACATATAGATGTATCTAACCTGCTCCAATCGTGGCCAATAAAAGGTATTACAGTTGATAATACTGATCAGACTGATTTTAAAAACCTACTTTTTATAGATGAAGATGTACACAAAGTTCCATATGACCCCTTGCAGCAAACTTTTTCAGAAGAAATATCCAATTATAATGATCAACAATATACTTGCAGTAATATTATTGAAAACAATTTTAGTATGGGTTTTGGTGAGAGGTCCGACAGAGTCATACATGTTTCGAAAGACGATAAAGATAATATTTCAAAATTATCGGCTGCGACTCTGTCGGACGTAAAACAAGCTCAGCCGTTTTTAAAGTCCAATCATCACGAAACAAATATAAGAAGAGGCCAAGTGGTTGAACCATATAAAGAACAAAGAGAAGTATTTAAACGATATTTGACCTATATTAAACTAAAAGAAAAAGTACGTACATTTTTTCAAAATACTACTCTCGAATTAAATAAAAATTGGCTTACAGATAATAAAATAAAATCTAATAAGCACTTTAAGAATCGATTTCCTTACGAATTGACTTGCCCAGACTACATTAGGCCAGTTCCATTTCAATGTGTGGTGCAAGTCGTTCAGGTAGGCCAACTACCTGTAAATGCAGCTCAAAATCCTGTCACATGTGATCCACGTGTGACTCAGGTGACCAATGCTAGTCCATCACAATGTTCAGGAGAAAACAGTCCACACGATTCACAATCGCCTATTAAGACTGAATATACAGAGCTAACAACAGCGGACATCAGCATACCTTTAGTTCAAGAGTATGAACGCCATATTGAAGCACAAGAATCATCGAAAACATTAGTAAGTCTTGATAACATTCCTGTCGAAACAGAAATTAAAACTGAAATTAAAGATGAAATCTCTGATTTCGAAAACGATCAAAACGGTTGTAATGAAAACAATGTTTTACAAACTTTGGTTAACAAACATATTAATAATATAGAATATCCGTACGAATCGACTGATTGTTCTGAAACCTTGCATACACAAACTAACACTGAAATAATATACGAACAAGAAGTATATAACAATTGCGATTTTATACCTGAACAAAAAAAGCAAGATAATCCGCTTGAAAAAACTGACCAAATTGCTCACGCAATGAACGCTGCGGGTATTACAACCACATCAGAAGCAGTGTCCAACTCCAGGGGGTTGGTCAATGTTATGTCTCAAAATGTTTGTCAAGAAATTGATAATAATGATCCCACTGCACCTAATAACATATCAAAGGCTAGTATCAACTCAATGACCTTGCAGCAAGCTCTTGCACAAATTTTGCCTCCCCCACTGAATCCGGCTTCACAGGAAAATAATCAGTCTTCGACTAATACATCGCTAACTTCTCAAGTCTTGCATATTGTTCAAGGAAAAAATTCGAATTGTAATCAAATAACTTTAGTAGATAACTCACAAAATTCTGTCATAAGTAATTCTAATACGCCTATGTTACACATAGTTCAAAATAAAGGATCAAACACAAATTCTACAAATGCAGGACAACATTCTAATTCTTTTGGAGGATTGTCTTTAGTCGATTCAGGATTACAACAAGGAAATAACCAACTTCTTCATATCGTCAATGCAGGAAACCAAAAGAATACTAATTCAGGACAATTGCTTAAGAGGGTCAATCTTGTAACTAATCTCACAAATACCCAAGGCTCTAATGAGCAAAAGATGGTTCAGTTTGTGTGTAAGTCTGCTGACGGAAAATCAATTCAACTAAATGCTCCACACCAAAGAAGCATGGTTTTACGGTTGCAACCCATCGAATCTAATATACAAAACAGCCCAAAGCCAACAGATAGCCAAGAGTTAAGTCCCGTTTCCAATGGTAATAACTCGTCACCCATTAAGGAAGGAGCGAATACACAACATGAAATAAAATCTCGTTCTGTATACGAAGAAAATTATGCCAAGTTCATTCAAAGCTCTAATAAAACTTTACCTGAAAAATCAACAACTCTACCAAAATTTAATCAAGCTTTTGGGAAACAGGTCTTTCAAGATAATAATCAAAAGGCAAATGATTTAAATTCTAATAATTCTCATTTATCAATCAATTCTACAGAAAACTCTGAATGCCAAGGTACGGATAGTGCTCTTAACATTGACCACATTGGCCAAATTAGCAGCCCACCATTACTTCTTAGAAAATCTCCAGCTCAAACATCACAAGCACAATCAAACCTAGTACAACAAATAAAGCAAACTATTGCCCCAGTGAATATACAAACAATGCATGGCGGTGTTATTTATACACGACAAATTCCTGTGAACATTGGTGGTGGACAAACAATCAATTTGATTACAGTTCCTAGTACAGAACTTTTGGATAATGATAATCAAAAACAACAAGGCGAAGTTAAATTTATAAATCAAAGTGATATAGAATCACCAATTATAAAACTTGTACCACATGTTCAAAATAATTCTTGTGTAGAAGGTTCTACAGATGACTGTAATAATCATATTGGAATGACAAATGAAAATGGCCAATCGACGCCAACCCAACATCAACCAGTCTTAACACAAATGCGTATAAAGTTGCCTATGCTTAGTAAAACACCACAAATGGTATCCGGTACTAGAGTAGTAAGACCATCTTTTTTTCAAATACAGCGTAACGTAATTGGAGGTTCTAATCAACCTGTTTATCAACAACTTGTTCTAACAGCAGCCCCCCCTCTTACTCAACATATTCGATTACCACAAGCCCAAACTACTCGTCAAGTAAAGATAAATTCTGATGGCCAATCTTCGTCGGAATCACAAATGAGTACATCGACTCTCGAACAACTTCGAGAATTTGATATGGTTTTGGAACAAGTAAAGGAGAGGAGCACAGTACAACCTAACGCAATTCCAAATAGTGCATTTTCTAAATTGCACAGCACATCTTCTGATACGACTGATAGTTCTTCTGTAACATCTACTGTAACAGAATCTACACAGCAAGTTCTTTATTCTATTGGAAATAATCAGTCCTTAAACGTGGCTTATGTAAATAGAAAACCCAATACAACTTTCGTGCGATCTCCTGATTCTTCGGGAATTATTGATTCACCATCATCTTCAACACATATTCAAATTCCACATACAGTCACAAGTGAACCCACTTCGAATGATGTCTCAACCCAGCCAAGTCAACCAAAGGCTGCTAAAGTTGGTTCTAAATCTAAATCAAGGCCAAAATCTTCATCAAATTCCTCAAATTCGATTAAAATTAACGCAGTACCTCCTAAAACATCTACACAAAAGCCGTTAGAAGATGAGCAGACGACTCAACGAATCCTCTACATATTGGCAGAATATAAAGAACAAGTTGAGAATTCTCCCGATAAGGATAAACCAGCGCCTAGACGAAGATCAAATCCTCCATCGAATCCAGGGTCATCGAAACGTAAGAAAAGTTCTAGTGGGTCACGACGTTCAGGAATGCGTGATATGAGTCCTGTGCACGGCGAAGACACGTGTCGGACCATGGGATCCGAGGACAGTAGTTGTGGCACCTCGCAAGGAGACTGTAACGATAGCTGCTTAGATAGTCATTCTCCACAAGACAGCCCACGAAAAGTAGTAAGAAAACTGACTTTTGATAGTGAAACAACTACGGTTTCGCAACCTAGGCCGCAACCACAGCGGAATGTTATAGTGGCGGATGGTCAAACAATAACCGTTGCGAGAGGAACCTCTGGTAAACCAACTACAGCAGTTCTTATGCCAGCAAACTATATTTTACCAGTATCAATGGTTAAGGGAGGACAACAAATAGCCATAGTTACAAATCGTGGTCCTAAAATTTTAACAGTTGGTGGTGGGGAGGGTGGAACTACAAATGCTCTTTTATTACAACGTCTTATTGGCCCAGCCGGCTTAAAGCCTGTTTTGACAAGACCGGGTGTACGTCACGTGCGGTTACCGACTGCGGCACTTCACAATCTTCAAACGTTCAATTTAGCAACGGCGACTTTTCAACCACCTGACAGTACAGCATCGCCAGCTCCTGGCTCAACTCCACCGGAGCTAATTGAAACTAGGGCAACCAGCTCGCCATGGGCAGACCGCGATTCGCAAGAAGTCAAACCTGAGCGTGGATCAAGTCCAGAAGACACAGAGCCATGGAATTTACCGTCTTCGGCAGATCCACACGACTATTCATACGAAGAAACGGTACGAACTGACAACATGGATAGAACTGTACTTGTAAGTATATATTTAAATATTTCACAATCATATAAAATTAATACTTATGTTTATCAAGTATATGAAGATTATTAGGCCCACATGCATTGTGTATAACTCATGATCGAACAATGTAGATGAATCGTGTATGACACACATTTTGACCTTCAGGACGCCATCCCAGATCGATACAGTCCCGATATGGAGGCGCAAAGGATTTTTGATAAGATGTTCGACGTTGACTCGAAAAGGTCGTACATCATAGATTCTCAAGACGATTCTCGTTGCGCATACGATATTGACGCGTCAGATTGCGACGATAAGGCCTACCACCAGGTGATCATAGAACTGACGCCGCCCCCTCAGATTTAGAAAGCCTCTTAGTAGACGTGCACGCCTCAATTTCTTTTATCCTTTGCCTTTTTCTTTCGGCGTTAGTTTGCCACAAGATTACAGAAGCGACATTTGTGTATTGGTAAATAATAAGAATTAAAATAACCAGTTCGTTAAGTTGGTGACAGGAATTATAGTTTCCTGATACAAAGCTTTCAACATAACGCATAAGCTTGCTTTTATATTTCGCTAAAATAATATAACATCCCATATTTAACTAAAGATCTTTGATACGTTAAAATAATTGTGGCTTCTATAATATACACATGGCATACTTTACCCGAATGAAGAAAACCCATATTGTTAAGTCTCATAAATGTCTTCCAATCATTTATATTCTTTGTGTTATGTTTTCTATATTATAATTTCATTTTCCCGAAAGGGGTATTTTAAACATTTTCGAATGCTTATTACCAAAAATCTTCAGTCGAATCATATTCCTGAATCTGGAATGTGTTTTTTTTTTGCATGTGGCAATGGTCCGCGATACTTCCCATAGACAAGTACGATATATATCATCGTGCATGTTACTTACTCATTTCCATTTAACGGACGTGTTTTTTTAGATAATAGTTTATAATTTATTCAGTGTTGTAGTCTAATCGTCTATAATTATCAATATTGTGGGTAGATAAATAAATGTTTGAAAAAATGACCACAAAGTAATGTCACATTTTAGAAGGCTATAGGTTGAAACAAATATATTACTCTATTTTTAAGATGTCATCGAACACGGAATAAGTAATGTTTTTTTTTCTATAAATTAAAAAATATCTTTAAGTAAATCTTACATTGTATAAATATACAAAAACACGATACCTTACCAAATACAGAAAACACATACTTTCTGTCTACGTTTCTTTTCATCAATTTATTTGAAATAAAATATAGTGATAAACTTGAGAAATTTTGAGAATTTTATTCTTGATTTCAAGAAAAAAATAAATTTGATTATTTTTTTAAATTTTCATCTGCTATTTGTTTTATTTTTAAAGCCTTTCATTTTATTTGTTTATGTACGTTATTACATATTAATAGTAACTATTAAACCTATACGGGCCAGTAACGTGCAGTGTGTTTGTAGGTGGTGCAAAGACGCGATGGCTCGCGGCACCACAGGTTCGCTCACGTAACGCATGCTGCGGCCATGAGGCACAAGTATGCTATACTTGAACACGAACTGAGACTGCAGGTCAGTTTCTTATTTTTTTTTAATATCTGTTACAGAAAATTTTGTATTGTCTAACTTATTTTGATCTTATTGAAAATTTCTTAAACCTTTTTTCTTCTAAGTCTGCATTCGACCTTATTTTAAAAATGGTTTTCGTACATCAAAAACACAAATATTATTTTTTACTTTTGCTTCTCCACGTCGATCATCTCATCGTACATTTGTTTTTTGGTTCCTTTATTTTAATATCAACCTTGGCCTCAGGGTTCTATATTTTCACAGAAATCCCTATCGGAAGAGTGCGAGGACCTGGGCGTGGATTCTCCCTCCGCCTCGGAGTTGTTCCCGGAGGCGGAATTGCTGTTCGGTACCTCACCGGCTCACGACGCACAACAACACTCACACACACGTAAACATGTTATTTTTTATAAGTAATTCAAAAAACAACATATTATACATTTTAATTAAGAATTATAATTAAAGCATTTAATTGATCTATCATTATTTCTGCATGTATTGTTTGGTGTTCAAAGCATGTCATAACATAATAATTATAACGACTTAAAATAATATATAATTATTACAGCACAGCCAACTGTTCTGAGCCAATGTGGGATCCCTCAACCGGATATAGACGACCAAATAGCAACAGATCATCTCCTCCGACACGAGGGCCTGGACGACCAGCAGGATCTCGGGGTGACCCTCGGACTGGATGAGGGCATCGTGACGGTCAGCGAGGACGGCATGCAGGCGACCATCGCTCTGGACCAGGAGGAATTCGCCAGATCACATCCCAATACTACCTTCCACAGCGAGCCCACCGAGGATGGAGAGGTTAGATCTTAAAGTGCATATAAATTAGAGACAACAAAAAATTAAGATAAAATAATGATATTCTGTTTGTTACATAATAGAGATATATAACGGATAAACACACACCAAAATGAAACAAGAAAAGATTTTGTCCGACGGATTTTGTCATATACAATAATCGGGAGAAAGTAAAATACGATTTAAATTATTAGTTTTCCGAATCATCTCAATATACATAATACCAATGTTTCAGATCCAACCCTTCATCATGGCGGGTCTCAAGGGCCGCCACATCACGTCGACGGTGTTTCACGCGACGCGCGCCCCGGCCACCGTGCTGGTGAGCGCCCCGCCCGCCGTCCCCGCCGGGCCCCTCGCGCCGGCGGGCGTTCCCGCTCGCTCCGATCTCGTGCTCGCGGACACGCGAGAGCTCCACCTGTCGGGACACGCCACGCAGGTCATCCGGCGCGTGTGCTGGGACAGGAGGGACGGCAGGTTCTCCGTGGACGACTCCGGGGCCCTCGGGGCGGGCGAGGAGGCCGAGACGGCCGCAGGGGACGGCCGCCGGGAAACCGCCCCGGAGTCCCCGGCGGGGGACGACGGCGCGTCCTCGCCGGAGCGACACGCCGAGCTGTTCTGGGAGTCGAATTCGACGTCGGAGAGGTCGGACGGCAGGCGACCCCTGGACTTCAGCAGCGACAGCGAAAAGTGCTGCAAGAGTCCGTCCTACGACGAGACCAACTCGACGGATTCCGGCGGCGTCGGCGCGCACGTGAGACTGGACTCCGTCATAAAGGACGCGAGAGGCCTCGAGCTGAGCGGCAGCGCGGACGGCTCGTCGGCCGACGACGCCCACCCGCCCGTGCGGACCTATCCCGCCAAGCGGACCCACCACTCCCCCGAGGCCGAGGCGGAGAGGAGCCTGACGGGCAAGACGCGCGCGGGCGAGCGGGCGGCGGGCGCGCGCGCGGGGCGGCGGCGGGCGGCGGGGCGCGGGGCGGCGGGGCGCGGCTGCCACGGCTGCGCGGGCGAGCCTGCGCCCCCGCGCGCCAAGCGCCCCCGCCACAGGAGGCACAGGGACTGAGCCCCGCGACACGGACGCCGTCGACATTGTTTTGTATATAACGGTAGACTTAGATTTCGTTCGGATCGGGCGAGTCATATTTTTGTTAGACTTCATTTGTGTCCGACCGTTCCTTTTAGATGTTGTTATTTTTAAGTTTTCGATGACTGTCACCGCTCGGTTCAAATTTTTTTATTTTTTTTTGTTACTTTTGTAATTTTAACGATTTCTATGACTGCGAGCGTTTAATGTCTGTAAAATTACGTGTAATATATCCATTGACGTGTCGTTTCGATAGTGTATCGATCGTGTAAAAATGTATTTCATAGGTGTCTCCGTGTAGATTAAGATTTTCCGTTAGGTGTATACGTGCCGTCTGATAGGCTCGGGTGAATTTGTCTCCTAGCGTCGTAGTCGTGTAGCCCCTCTCCGTAAAGCTAGACCGATGAGATGATTTCCGTGGCCGCTATCGAGATAAATATTTTATACTTATAATTTTCTATACTGTATATTGATAGTTTTAATAGAGAAGCAACTTCTATGGGAACCGCACAAATCGAACGTCCGGTGGACGTGGAGCTTTAATTGGCGGTTTATTTTGAAACTAACCGACGTCGCCGGTGGCTCGGATAGCGCTCGGCATTCACGGAGGGCGCTAAATGTCTATTAAACATTGTAGTAGATTTATAAGTTAGTGTGAATTTAATATCCATTAGTAAGGGTGTAAATAATTTTCGTCCCCATTATTGTTCGGGGCTCGTCTAGTCATACCGTTAACTATACCTTTAAACTCGCGGTATCGGATGGTTCCGATTTTCGGCTTCAAGCCGAGATGCAGTATTGTACCGCTTGTATATAAATTCTCGTATAAGGGGATTAGTTATCGCTCCCCCCTTTATTGAAGACTTATTTTTTTCGTGGTTCAAGCAAACTTGTATATATTTATGAAAGAAATAGCGAATTTAGTGAGTTGGTCCGCTGTAACGAGAACGGTCTCATAATAGTAAAATTTAACGTTTGTGGCTCGTAATGAGTCGGATTCGATTTAAAGCATAGTTCAGGATGTTACTTCAAGTAGTTGTAAGATAGTGATTATTAGATAAAGTTCTAATCATCTTTAGTCTGATCTTCCGACGATCTGGAGTATTTAACATAAATAAAGTCAACCAAAGGCACCTAAATGTCCAATTTTTGAGGCGCGATATCCATTAGCGTTTTTGAAATTTTGCTTTGAAATTGTAAAAAGCAAAAATTAAGACATTCGTACAGTGAGATTGAATTTTTTTATATAATTCAGTAAGTTGTTATTTGATATTGTAGATTACTTCAATATAGCTTTCAAATATCAGAGAATGTTTTTGTTATTTTTCATCTAGAAGTTATTCTATTCTATCTGTACATTAACTTAATAATGTATGGGAGGTTTCATTATATTTTAATTAACGCAGATGTGTTTTGTGATTATGTAAACATTATTTTTAAAAGTGCTACAGAAGAATGATCATTAAAAACTTATCTATTAAATATGCTTTTTTTTTACTTCGTTAAATTGTTTAATATTCTTTGTTACTGATGACCTTGACAGTCCTACAATTACTTACCCTATTCTTGAGTATTAGCCGCTGAATTTATGATGAAAATTTTAATGTACTGAAGACTCGCTAGATGTTCTAAACCGACAACACGCCCTAATATATTCTTTATTGCAATTAAATAAAAATATCAAAATACATTGAATTTTGAAAATTAATTCTTGTAATACGTAGACGGTTATAGACCATATCTAACACAAATTTTCTAAACTATTAAAGTTACACATCGCCAGTCCATTTTCGTTTGTCCTTTAATCTTTTCATAATCCCCAGGACCTCCATTCGAAACTCTAAGCGTTCGTCTTCATTGTACTTCACGACTGAGGGCAGGAGGGATGCGAAAAACGCCTCATCTTCGTTCATTATTCTGGGATCATTACACTCATCCACTTCGACAAAATCTACTTCAGATTTATCAAACTCTTTATGCTTTGGTTCTTCATATTCAGATTTTTTAGATCTTTTTCTCGAAGGTTCTCGAGGGCTAAGTTTTTCTGGCTTCATGTAAATATAACTATCTTCATTATTATAGTCTAAGCTGCAATCTTCTTCAGTTGCGGTAACTTTAATGAGAAATTTAAGATGTTCATATAGAAGATATTTTCTTCTTGGTCTGCCTGCCTTTGTTTTAAGTGATTTAACAAAAGTGTCACGTATATTTGTCCATTTGTTTAAAATATGTTCACCTGAAAAATAGTTTAAGATTCAGCTTCGATTCAGTTTCAATTCTTTAAAATATGGCTTTCACCCGTGCTATAGTGCACGATATATTTTACCAATGGCACGTCAAATGGAAAAGACACGAAGGAAAAAAGATTTAGATTCATATTATTTCACAACTACAAGTAGAAATACATTACCTACAAAATTTATATAAATAATAAGAGCCTTTATAAAAATACTTAGCAATCGTCATAATTATGCATTTGCCGTTTTTTAATTTCGTGTAAGCAAAACCATAGTCGGACAAAAAATATCGTGACGGATGGTGTAATGGTTAACCATTACAAGTATATACACGCAGTAAGAGTACATACCAGTAAATCTTTTATCTTGTGAAGTCATCTCCTCATATTTCTCATCTAGTAAAGCAAAAACTTGCTCCCAAGCAGTTCTTCTTTCTAGACGATCTTTATATATTTCTGAAGTCTTATCCCAAAGACATGGGCGGTCCCGAACAGCATGAATTAGTTCAATGACATCGTATTTAAATTCACGCATTTTTTAATAATTCTTATATTTAATGATCATAAAAACAACTCGCACTGTTGACACTCTCTAGTTTGATACGTCACTGAGGCGTCAAAATGTCGGATCGGATCGGTTGAGTGCATCTTGCTCTATAACCGTAACGAAGAAAGAGATGAACAAACGCAACTGAGGTCACCGACATCGCCCGACATTGAACTACGTCTCGGCCGTCAATACTTCGGAATTTTGCTCATATCCGTTTAAAGTAAATTTAAACGAGAATTCATGTTTATGGATACTTTAAAAAGTTACGTTGTTTGGAACATTATGTGTATTTTAAAATTTAAAATTAATAAAATAACGACATCCACTTACGTAACATAACGAAAAGACATTAGTCGTAAATACGATTTCTTTCATATACCATCAGGATTATTTCAAAATTGACACTCAAATTTGATAAATTATCTGGTTATGATAATCTCTAGTTCATCTAAACTGTATTCAGTCCAGCTAGATAAAGTTGGGTATTTAATTGAACAGCGTACCAACGAAAATTTTCAATAGAGATATGTAAGCTAAGTTATTGAAAATACAGAAACTTTTATATGCCATCATTCAGGGATACCGACTACTTAGGTGTTCGAAAACTCTTTTGACTTTTACCTAAGCCAGTTAAAACCAAAGTTAACTTCAAACTAAGCTTCAGTTTTAACCAAACTGTGTTTCTTCTTACACTTGAGTTTTACCAATTAAGGGCACAATTCCTTCTCTCACAGTAACCCACGTCATGCTTGTCTCATTCTGTAGATGGATATCACCACCAATCTATGAGGAATTAATATTCTAAAAAGAGTGTATAAATATATTTTACCTACCTCTCAAACTATAACCTGTTCAAGAGATGGATTTGTTATTTGTTTTCGAAGATCAATAATTGACAAATACAACATAATTGTACCTGTCTCATGCCTCTATTCTTTTCTTATTTTAATTGAGGGTAAATAGATATAACTCATAGTTAGTGAACATTGTCGATAAAAGATTTCTGAAAATCTGGGCAACTATAACGTAGAGTTAAGGAGGAAGTGGGAAATGTTCGTCCTTCAGCCTTCTCACACAGTACGGATCACAATTGTAAAGCTACTTAGCTGTCCGTCTTTAGATAGAGGATGGTTAGTAATAAAGGTTTGTACGATCAGGCACTACTTGGGAGGTGTATAGATGTATTAACTTGATTTATTAAAATGTTTTCTTTTTAATTGGGTGTGTAGTATTAGTCATCTTACGACCTCAGCGGAGATAAACTCTAACAGAGTTTAATTTTTCCTCTATACATTATTTAAGTTAAGATAATTACATTTCCATTATTGGGTCGGCCTCAGTAAGGTTTAGAATTGTAAAGCACATATTCCAACAATCGATCGAGGTGCGCGCGCAATAAAAATGTCACACTATATTTGTCGGAAAAATTACTGACACCTCCTCATAGGTTATTTTATTAAAATATATAATACATAAACCGTTGGTTCTCCGATAATAAACAAATTATTGTTTTTTCGACGAGGTGTGACAGACTCGCTCTGTGCGATGTTCTAATCTGGGAGGTGATACCGGCTTCAAGTTCTGGCTTGGTAAGTTCTTCATCAAACAATATTTTATTCGGTGATATCTGGTTAACCAAAGTAACAATAATTACTACTTTAAACATTATATAAACATTTTTAAAGATAGTGATTATAATGATTAGTGATAAAAAAAGAGTTTTCGGAAGTCGGAAATATTTTCATTGTATTAGGTAGGTAACTACCACTAATAACATTTGAGCAGTTTTCACAAGATTAGTGCAATCTATTTATTTATTAATCTATTTCCTTTACACAGAATACAAAAATATGTTATCATATTAAATATTACTTAAAAAATAATAAACTGAACTTATTTTAAAAGATATCTTTAATAAACCCGTCACAACTTGATTTAAAGAACAGGCTGATTCCCATTTTAAATAAATGTAATAGTGTTTGGTTCCACGTGGTCAGGGTCTGCAGGCCGGTCGCATGGACATGCTAGCAGCTAGTAACTTGCCTTATTAATATTGCAATGTAAAATATATCAAATGTATGAGATTAGTCTTTTATATTTTAGAATACTGTTTTTCAAATTCTATAAGTTTTTATTTACGTCAATGACCATAAAAAATTGTTAAATTGAAATATAATTCACAATAAAATAAAAAAAAAATGTTAAAATATTATAACAACGGTAAAGTTACTTTTAGATTTCTAAAAGTTTCAGATTCTGTTTGAGAAAAGTATTTGAACATTTAGTCGACTCCTGCTTTGAAGGTACTCAACCTTATCTAACAACTTATAATAGATGTGTTAATACAACAAAAAAATAATTAATATTATTAATAATTATTAATAATTAAAGTGTCTTGTACTTTTACATGCAGGAGAGCACTTTCTGTAAGTTTTAATAAGAGCCGAGAATGTGGACAATATGCGTGCCAGGATGGAGTGCCATGGCGGTGGCGGGGACTCTGATCCTCTACGGCACCCTGGACGTAGCTTATTTTGCTCGAATGATGTACACCGTGGCGAAGGCGAGGTACTTCAGGAAAAAGATTTGTATTTTGGATACAACCGACGTTCAATGTAAGGCATGACACTATTCTTACTACGTCATATATACCAGTGTTTCTATTATTTGGCATCTGTAGTTTTTTATATAAAGGAGTTTTTTAGTCTAAATAACCGTTATCGCTGACTTTTCAGCCTGGTGTCTCCTCAACGACATAGACACTCTGCTATATCACATGAACAACGCTAGATATCTTCGCGAGCTGGACTTCGCGAGGGCGGACTTTTACGAGAGGACTGGTCTCTATGCCAACATCAAGGCTGCAGGAGGTTCCGTCTTACAGGCGGCTACTACTATACGATACAGAAGATATCTGAAACCCTTCACCAAATTCACCATCACCTCTAAGGTGAGTCACGTTGCGACGCCTATCTTATTGTAAGTTGACTTCGAGAACAATCAATAATGTAGCAAAATACTGTTTTGTGATTGCACTTTATTGTTCATTAATACTACACGTTAATAGTATTTCGTAATATTATAAAATGAATACTTTAAAGCCAACTCGTGATAAACATTGCGAAATATTTAAAATTCAATACTCGTCACAGCTTTCAATCATAGACTAAGACAATATGACGTTCAATAACAATATTTATATTAATAAAATTGAAATATTTCTCTAAACATCAATCCAGGCGATCTTCTGGGACGAGAAGACGTTCTTCATGGAGCACGAGTTTGTAGGTCCGAGTGGGTTCGTACACGCGGTGGCACTGTGCCGTCAGCGCGTCATCGACACCTCGGTGGCGGCCATTGCTGAGCTGCTGCTGACGCTGCACTGCGCAGGTGGCTGCAGACACCCGCCGGAGAAGATGACCGAGGAGGTAGGAATCAATGAAGAGGCACTTGAGGAGACGTAGGGGGCTATTCGACATACTATTGGGTATAAGGGACGGCACTATCCGGGATCTGATATAATTCTAATTAAGATAATCTAAAAAAATATATTTAAATAAGAAAGTTTTATTTATCAGCTTGAACTGTGGGTGCAAAGCAATGAAGTTAGCTCTGCCAAGTTACGGCCGACCGGTCCTGCCCTCAACTCCTTGGAGCCTCCTCTCTCCCTGGGCTGTGGGGAAGGGGGTGCCAACACAAGTGAGTGAAGTCGGCTAAGCCCGAACGAAGACCTGCTCTCACGGAAGCAACAGTAGACGGAACAAAGGTCCAAGTTCGTTCGGGTCGAATAGAGGTCGAGTGCGGACGTCAAAGTATTTAAAGATTTCAATTGACAGTAGTTGGGAAATGCTTATTTATATTTATATATTTTTTATGCATCTAAGCGATATTGCTAGACAATTAGTCGAAGGCGTCTATCGTTAAGCAGTAGACTGTGTTTTAAATAAACTATGTTATTCTTCATTAATTTTGAGAATACATTAATAGATTTATATTTTAGACGCACAATAAATTCACTAAAATATTTTAGTCCATTTTTTTTTCAATATTGTTCGTAAAGAAGATGTGCTAATATATTTAAAACTTTAATAAGATTAATGTCGTCTTAAGTGTAACAAGACACTCGGTTATTATTAAAGTGAGCTGCATGAAGTTCCTCGCTTATCAAGAAATGCAGGGTTTTAAGGGTTGAGGAGTTTCCATTAAATGCATATTTATTTTAGATGAATCATTATTAATTTGTAAGCTGTAAAAAAATATTACAAATAACGAAAATTTGTCGCATCGTAACATCAAAAGTAACATAATTGTAAATTTCCTATGTGAATAAAATAAATTATATAAAATATACTTTCTTTGGGTGCTTAATTAATGGCGTCAGTATGTCGGTGAGTTTATTATAACTACGGAATAACACGATTTTATAATGTTAATAATTTGAATATTTGAAAAGTTTTTTGTTGTAAAATATAATTTATATTCGAGGTGTGATATTTGTATTAATATTTAATATATTTCTTTATAAATAATCTATAAATCTTGGAATTATGATAAATAATTGAGCGTATTAAATACATTTTAAATATGTTGATGTATATAATATCATTACTATTAAATAGATTATTAAATAATGATCGTTTTATTGTTATTATAATACTATTAATACCTTCGCCTCGTTCTATATGTTGCTTATGTGTATGTATGTATATCTATTGCCAAAATATAACGTAACTTGTAAACTGGTTTGCAATGTCATGCTCCATTAGGTATGTACTTGAAATGATATTGAGTCACTACTGGTTACTATTGTGTAAGTAAATAGTAATTTTATTGTTTGTTTCGTGTCTTACTCTCGTATTATAAGATGTAAATTGATTGATGTCTTATTATGGGTACTACTATTAATTCGTGTGTATCTTACTTTTATCATATTTATATATTTAAATCAATTAGTTTTGTTTTAAAACGTCGAGATGAAGCAGATTGCTTGTCTGTTTGATTCGAACAACTTTTCCTATTTGGAACATTTTTTTGTAATCCTAGTGAGACATACAAATTCTTATAAAATCGTATTTTTATATAAAATATAGTACTCTTCATAAACTATTATTTTAATGATGAAGCTGTTATTATTGGATTTACTATTTTGTTGTTGATTAGGTCTGATCGTGTTTTTTCAGCGATTATTAAAATATGTTAATTGTGAACACCCGTGCTTAGGTTTTATTGGGTATAAATAAAATGAATGAATTGTAATGTACACAATTTATTAATATGTTTCTTATACAAAGATAATAAATTGTAAAATCCTCTTTCACGGTCCGAATAAATAAATACTTAACATAGCTCCTGTCAGTCCTATCACATGCCCTTGGGGCCGCAAGGAGTACTTACAATACATATCAATACTTCGATCTAGCCATAGGATTGATACAAAAATTCCCCAACCATGGGTTATACTCGACTGAGCCAGATATTGAGTGAGACGCCATGCGTTTCTTACAAACATTATACTCATATATGCGATTGTATCGCAACGAGTGCGAACTCACGGCGAGGGTTACAATTGAATTAGCCTTTTATTAACAGTACAAAAATATTACTTTAATGTATGCTATTTAAGATAGGTATGTATTGTCCAAGGCACTGGTACATTTCATTACTCATTACAATTATTTTGCGATTTCTTGACAGCTAGAGAATGTATCTTATATTTTTGGTTTGGAACGGACATTCCGAATGAAAGACTATACATAACATGAATAGATAAACGCCTAAGTTGGACTTAAGTTTACTTAGATCGACTTAATACTAACTTACAAGAGAAATAGTCTTTAGCCATCGATTTTCATAACGGAGTCTTCGAAGAGATGAAACAGATCTACTGCGCTTATTTAATACATAACATATAGGTACGTTACATAGAATCAACACTAAAAATGCATCTTTTTATATCTATCAGTGAGTAGACAAGTTTTATCTGCTCGAAAAGTCTGCAAACCGAAATTAGTCTCATACAGAAGATCAAGTTCGCGTACGACTGCGACTATCTCTACCTACTAACATACACCGAGACGACTACTAGGAAGGATATGAATAGGCGTTGCGACTTAGCCGCGTACAGCTGCACAATATTATACAAATATATATTTCATCTCTTTACAACGTGGTAACTTCGACTACTAGGGAAGGGCAGGCTGAGACAGTTTGTACGAACAAGATCGACGCGTGCTCGCGAAGTGAACGCTAGTCGCCGGACACCAGCCGGGAGGCGCTCAGTGTTCGAGCGCGCGGTTCTTATTCTGATGCATCATGTTCTTCAATGTGGCGACTTCCGTGGCCAGCCGCGCGAGCTCGGCTTTGAGGTGGGCATCTTCCTCTTCTGCCAGTCTTTCGTCGGATCTGGGAGGCCTGTACTCCACTCCTAATGAGATCCCGGAATCCCTTTCATCACTGGAACCCTCTCCGTCCCAGGAAGGTGAGGAACGAGGACCCGGTTCTTGTTTAATGTGTTGAAGTGATAGAAGGGCACTGGCGACATCTTTATCACCGAGATGTGACTTGTGGCGTAGTTTAAGAGGGAGGCAGTTGTTTTCTGGAGCATACTGTTCCGCTGTCTCATCTCCGGAGCCAGAGAGAGATGACAATTCGTACGGCGAGGGGGCACGACGAGGTCTTGACAGGTTAAGTACCGAACCGGGAGGCTCAAAATGAGATGGGTGTGAGTAGTAAGCTTCGGGTGCGGGAAGCCTTTCTTGGTATTGTTCTGGGGCATGCTGAGGTGGTGGTGATGGTGGTGATGCAGGTTGCACTGGAGCTGAAGGTGCTTGTGATGGTGAAAACATAGCGTTACTGGTCAATTTACTTCTTTTTGTTACACAAAGAACTTGGTCACACGTTGGTAATGTGGCAAGTACTTGGTCAATGCTAATGAGCGCCTCTCCACAGATTCCATATTTTTCTTTTATCGCATCCAACTGAGCCTTCAACACGTGGTTTTCTTTTGACAGCTCGACAACACGCTGTTCGAGAACCATGTCGTTGAAGCGACGCTTTTCCCTGGATCGTTTGGCAGCTTCATTGTTGCGCCTCCTGCGATCCCAATATCCGTCGTCCTTCTTACTGTCAGGAATGAATTCCCGTTGCTTGCGTTGTCCGAAAAAGTCCTTCCTCTTTGAGAAATCAAATGAGTTGCCATAGTCATCTCCGTTGCTGGATGGTGGTCCTTGTTCCATTGGGAAATGGGGAGAGACAGAAAGACAAGAGCGTGGTGGTTGTGGTATACGTGAGGGAGAAGTTGGGCGAACGAGGGGTGGGCCCCCGCCACCGTTCAGCAGTTGCTGCTGACTCATGATAAATTCGGCGACCATGTTTCGGCGGACGACGCCTTGTCCGCACGGATCTTCAGTGTGGTTCTATAACAAAAAGAAACATTACGTTAGAATAATGTTACGATTATCTATCCTTACAAAATACGCTTGCAAAAACCATGTCGCAAGATTATGCGAAACTAAGGCACGTGGATAACATTAGTGTAATTGTATTGCTGTATTTCAACTTCATTCCCTATAGTTTCTAGGAAAAATATTTACAAGTTAATCCCTAACCTCAGGGCCAGTGGCGTAAAACAAATATACAAAGTTACCACACGGTATAGTACTGAATTTGAAACTGATTGAACAGTAATGGTATATGATTAAATAATTTAAAGTGCGTCAAGAAGGCACGCCTGTAGGCATCGACCAGAGCTGACTAAGTGCTGTATAAGCTTTTAACAGTTTCTGAACAATAATATTGAGATTTCGCAAGAGACTCACGTTGGTAGCGACGTGGACCGAGAATGCTTACTTCAGATATTTTATTATTTCGATGAAATCTATCGATTCAGTGTCATTGACCTTTTTAAGAATTGATTAATTTCCAAAGTTTAGTTTCAATTGCATTAGAATTATACCCACAGTTATCGTGAACAAAAACAGGAAGTCTGTTAAAACGACGAAATGAATTGTTATCAGTAATGAAGGATAACAATGAAAGAATCAATTAATTGCCCATTGTGGTGAAAAAATAAAAGCAGTTCCTTTTTTTATGAAGAAAGAGACGGGAGCGATCACGTTGTTTAACACGAGTCGAACTCCAAACAACGTGAGAGTTCTTTCTAAATCGCAAATTATTCGTTTCCAAAGATATTTACATGTAATTTTAAGTATTCCGGGGCTCGGCGCACGTGCTCCGACCAGTTTATACAGCATTATTCACAATTTCCTCCTTATGAAATTCGAAAAAGATGATTAGAGCCGCGCCGAAGAATTTTAAGATGTTTTTGAATTATTTCATTGCATTCTAACAACTTTATATAACTATTTCTTATTTAGGTTTCTGAGTATGTAAAACGTCTAGTTTTATTAATGTGTTATCGAGAAAATATTACAGATTAAGATAATCTTACAGTCGTCGGGTTCATCGCAAAATAATAGCAGTGTTGTAATCTTCAGATATCTTAATAGCTAATGGTAATCTTTAAAGATTTCATTCTTTATTTTTTTCTACTTATTTGGAATTATAGGGGACATATCGAGTAATGTACGGAACTGTCGAGTCGGTAGAGTCAGGTTGCCGGTGGAACGCGTACGGTGTCAGTAGGCCGCCCTAGATGCGCGCGCGCACCCGTTACGGCTAACTGTTCGATTAAAAGCCAGCTCTAATTGGTCGAAATGTCAGCCATACGTTATTTTTTTATACTTTTTTTTTATATATATATTTTTTTATATTTTCATTTCAAACTTGCCTTTTAAGGGCTTTTTTAATGGCAAAGGTTGACACAATTCTTTCATGTTACATTAAAATATGTGATGTATTCAAAATTCTTGGGTCACCGACTCTCAAAACCGCTATTATGTTTGTACAGTTATTGAATAAATACTTTTTGCTCGCGAGGTGTTAATGTACAAGCAAGGCAGGTTTCAAATAATTATGAACATGTATTTAGCATATACCTACACATTTGTTTTATAATAATTCTCTTCAATTAACTCGATACTAATATGTACTGTTGCTTAAAATTAATTTACTTTGCAAAATGTTTCATTTAGGAGTCGACGACGAAACATTGAATATTACGAGTTATTATCTTATAGAGTGTATAAATACAAAGTAACTGCTCTATTTTAAACTAAAAAATCGTCCGTTATGCGACGCTCGGTCGCACAAACGGTTAACGCAATAATGAGTCGCGGTCAGCGAGACGAATGTTTATTAGATGCAACACGATTCTATAAATATGAATAACGAAATCATACACGAAGGAAAATAAGTTACAAGCTAGGACTAGACCCAGTTTGAGGTCAATTAATAAGCTTCACTACCATCGACGGCATTAGATTTTCGACAGTGACCGAGTCAAAGTTAACGGTAACCCGTAACCTGCCATAGTTGAAGACAGTTAGATAGCTAACGTACTTTCTCATGCCCGTTAGCCAAAAGCTGGCATACGGTACCACCTTTTTATGCTTCTAAAACTTGTTATGAAATATTTCGTCATGAAGTCAAGGCTGGGTTGGGCAACTGACGCCATATTGACTTAGAACGAGAGTTGCGGGGACTTGTTACGTTGCACTTTTGAATTGTTATTGAATCTTATACGATTGAACATATCTTTGTGCTTTGTGTACAGGATGTGAGAAGAACTTGTGTAAGTTACTTTAATACTGAATTACTATAATGGCTTAAGGTTCAGTCGCATTCGAGTACATCTATTATTCCTTTTAGAATTAGCAATTATCTTTAATAGTTTTTTATTTAAATTTGATTGTGCTAGGTTGTTATATAACAACCTTCACATTGACCTAAGGACACGTGGTAGAAGCACGTTGCGCGCGCAATAGTACCTCGCGTCGGGAGGGGGGGGGGGGGAAGGGGAGGTACACGTGATCATTTCTTTGTTTTAATACGCTTATATGATATTTACTGTTTACTAGTTTTCTTCACTTCATTTATATTTATCTAATAATGTGGTACCTATGTAATTACCTATTTACGAATTAAACATATATTATCGAGTGTTTTGTAACACCTATTGAGTCAGTGCTGATAAAGTCCATATAATTTTAGAGTCTTACGTAATTTTTACGACTTTCAACATAAAGGCATCATCTGACCCCTCGGCCTTTGTATTCTGAGATTCTAGTCGAAGCCACGTCATAACTAGACTAGCAATACAGATTATAGAACCATAATGGAATGTAAAACGTATAAACGTATAATAATAATAATTTAAGTCTATTAGAAGTTGAACTGTGTGTTGGCGGACGTGACGCGACGTGTTCAACACTCGGTGTGTTGAAGTGAAGCGTGTTCGTCCTGCGGCACGTTCTCCTCTGGCGGCGGTCACGCGGCGCGCAGCACGTGCACTTGAACTCACGTTGCTTGCGTAACGATCTGCACCGTTATATATATCAACGTGATTCCCTAATGATATAACAACAAACTTATATTAACTAATGTTTTTTATATATAGATACTATTAAAGTGTTTACTAGTAAGTAGTTTTGGTAAGAATAAAAGTTAAATTATTATTCTTGACATTCACATTGTTATTATAAGAAACAGCACTCGTCGCTGAGTTTTATTGCGTGCACACTACTCTTGACCTACCGAAGACAATAGCTAGATATAATGTCCATAGACAATGTCAGCCATCTTGGAAAAAGTAGAGAAAGTAGTACATCGGTAACTTTCCACACGTTCGCGACTACTTCGCGGGAAAAGTAGGGCGGTCGCCATCTTTAACATTTTTCTGTCGAACAAAGTTATTGTTTGTATACGCCTGTGCAACAATGCATATTGTAAATATTCTTTTATCATTCAATTCGGTGGCAATGAATCGCCTTTGGCGCCAACTTATGATCTGCTTAAGCTTACATTAGCTCAAGATAGAAATGTTTATAAAACATCCGTTGGCTGTCTTGTTTTGTCTGCACATTCGTCTTTCAAGAATCCTTTCGTTGTCGTCGTTTAACCTCACAGGTTTGAAAGGTCGCACTTTTGGATGCGCTTCAAGCATTTTTTAGTTGTAAATCGCTTATACTTGACCGATATTCGCATTCCCATTTGCGAAGGCCCAATTAAACAGCACGTTATTTTGGGGACGGCCTCTCGGTCCCGATAATAGTTTGGTGTCAAGGTCCGTTTCGTAATTCCGACGATAAACGACCGTTGTAATATGTGCCAAGGCCCGCTGCTTCACCTTCCGGTAGGATTTACCTATCGCATGATATGGGAGTCCTCGTTCGGATCAGATTAATAGCAGAGCGTTGAAAGGAATTTTGTAAACGCAAGAACAACTTACTCTTATATCTTCGTTTTGGACGAGACAAAGACTGCTGTAGCGACCTTGCTCTAGGAAGATAATTGCGGTATTATTAAGAAACACTTAACCTATTTCCATGTACTAGATTCTAAGAATGTATATTTCTTACGTAAAGAACGCAATTCGTTTCAAGGAAGTATTTTAAATAAGATCAAGATCTTAATGAGTTTAAACTTCAATGCTTATTATTTCTTGGCTCTTGGCGCCGCACCGCGCTGAACTAGTTCAGAAATATGAGTCATGGGAATTCCCGGTATTGATTCTATGGTGTTGGCTTTGAAAATATAAGATGTGATACATATCTTCTGTTCCAGCATGTAACAACATCAGATATGGTCCTCTGTGTCGCAGTACACTCACTCACGTGCACATGAGTAAGTAGGTTAGAGTTACGCGAGCGGGCGAGATAAAAAAATAGGTCAAGTTATCTTTACTTGTCCTCGTAACGATCAAATTATCACCAGTCTTTATTGTTGCGTGTCAAAAACTAAGCTTACGTAATTCATAGCCGCGGTAACATACAGGGGATAACAAATATATGAGAACATTACTAACGCCGAACAGCTTAGAAGGTGATTCCGTTGCGAGCAGTAGGTCCTCGTACATAGAAGATCGTGCAAAACACGTGATGATTTCATCGTTTTGCACGATCAGGGCCAGTTACATGACCATCGCATAATGGGAATTAAAATTCATGCGAGTCATAATCCACGGTTACTAAATGCATGCGGGCGCGACCTCACCGTCTTTAATACCTTCCGGACAACCTTGCTTTGACTTCCTACATTACATCATTTGTACTCGTAATGCACTTTATACTTGAATGTTACACTTCTTTGTCCGTCTATTATTAGAGTACGGAACTGTGGAGAACAAGTTAGCAATGTGTGTGTGTGCGTGTTGCAGCGGATTGCGCAACGCCGCCCTAGGGACATTGCGTCATGGGCAGCGTACTGACCTTTACGATCGATTCAAGTCTCGAGTTGTTTTGTTGTTTGAACTTAACAAACAAGATCACTTTATTTCAGGATTCGGATTCCAGAGAATGAGGAGGCGTTACTTTTTACACCTAAATACAGTTAACTTTTATGTTGTGAACTTGAGGGGATTTTGTAAATATAAGGTAATAATAATAAAAGTGTTAAAAATGAGTTTAAACTAGTTCCGTACATCCGCAGGCGAATGCACGACGGATAGGAACCTTGAACCACTTGTGTAACGCTTACAATAGCTTACGACAACCGTCGTGTCGAAGCTATTTACGAAACTGCTTGCTGGAAACGAGCGCGGTCCCTTCATCATATACTCATTACATATTTTTATATTAAAAACATTATAATAACAGGAAAGACACAATTTAGTTGCATACATACGAGAATCATAAACATTACTTTTCGACTTGGCGGTAGTTGAAAGTTTTTTTTATAAATATTGTAGCTTGTAATGTATAAAGAACATTAGAAGTAGGACCAATGACGAGGCAGATATAAAACATCATGATAATTGACACTGACCTATATTAAATGTAACAATTTAAAAATAAATAATATAAGAAACAAAGATAAGAAACCGTTTTGTAAAACAAAGGAAATATATATGTTGCAAAATCAATGAGATATTGACGTAAACAAAGATAATAATTGAAACATAATCGAGGAAGCATATTCACAAACAAAAGACTCAAAACACACGAGGGTCGTGAAACGAGCGAAACATTTTGGCATGAGTCGGTCCGAGCGTGAGTAAACAATATTGAAACGAAAATTATACTGTTTAGATTTCTATGAAACATCCAAAACAATTTTAATAAACTGACTAATTTTATTTAAATGTATTTAAATTAAATAATATAGAAAGTAGTAATTACAAAAACTCGTTAAAGTTTTTATTTGTTTTTAGAAATAGGATTACCATTGCCTATTTTAGCGGGAAAACTTTTAAGTCTCTTGCTAAAGAATTAAATACAAAAACTAAATGTGAAATTATATTTTAAAAATCCCTAAGCACACAAAAAAATAATAAGATTTTTTTTATACGAAAGGAAATATTTAGAAAATATAAGGTACTTTACCACATTTATAAAAAAATATATATTGCAAAATTAATATTTTATGCATTTAAAAAATAAAAATCAAAATAAAACCACAAATAAAATATATAAAAAAAAATACTTACAAAAATATTTGCGGTAATTTTTGCACTTATCCGGAATTATCCAAATAGTGAGTAATGTTATAATATCACAAAAAACAGAAAAACACAATAACGTCTTCGGTAAAGTCTTAAGTGCGTTAAAATGGAACAATAAATGTTATGCACCCACTTAACACGTCCTGAATGATTTTGTCACTATCACAATCTTATGACGAAATATGCACTGCGAATGGCGTAGTACTCTAGTCACCGTGGACTCGACTGTTCCTCGCGAAGTCTAGAGTGCGACTAATTTAGTAGTGGGGTCGACCGACTCACGGTCTACAGCACGCACACATCTACGACTGACGCTAGTGTGTGTAGCTGCGCGAGTGTGAGTCTGAGCCTGTGTGGGTTTATTATTTACGTAACCTAGCGGTGTAAACTGTAATCACTTTACTCGGCGCTATTGACTCAACGTAGTGTCCGATTTTTTTAACTAATTCGCTATTGAGTCATGTCGTTGAGGCGTTTTTCTATTTCTGCGAAATATTTAATAATGATAAGCGTTCCTTTTTAGCAATTCACAATGGTCTAATGATTTTAATCAAATGTGAATAAATTTTGGTTTGCGAATCTTTCTACCTTGTTATTGACTATTTATAATGGTCTGGTGTAAAGTACTACATCAGTTTTCCTATTTAGTTGATATAGACTCAAGTTTTTTTTAATGTAAAATATAACTTAACAGGTTTTATAGAAACACTTTTGACAATATTCTGATAGATAAGTGAAATCCTTGAGACGACAAGAGTGGTAATAATTTATTTATTGAATTCATTACTTTTTTCCTCTCCTTGAAAAAGGACTCATTCTTAAATTTATAGTGAACTGACAAATAAAAATAATAAAAAATGTTTGTTTTCCTCTTACGAATGTCACGGCCGGCTCGATCTCGTGGATACCTAACATATGAAGGTCAGGCCCAAATAACAACTAGACCAGCTTCTCCGCCCTGGCTTCATACTTGCTGTCTCTGGACAAAACAACATTACCTATAGGAACACTTCTATATTATCTGTGACACGACACAGGTGTGTGACTTGAGTCTCTCACTACAAAATAAATGTACAAAATTACATGTAGCAAATACCAATGACACAAGACTTTGATTCTCTTATTGACACATTTTTTTTTATAAGTAATATAACTAATTTATAAAATGTATTATTTTCCACAATAAAACTCAGTGTAAATAAATAGCAATAACATATAACTTATATAATCCTCGGGTACCCACCAGCTTCCAGTTCCTCAGACGAATGCATTTTTTCAACCTTCAATATGATTTGAATTAAGGAAAAAAATCGTTACATGAGTCTCATGAAGTGAATATATCATTTTTTTATATCAAAACATATTTTTCTTGTTGAAATGATGGAATCGTCGGGAACATTGAGTGACCTTGACTTGGCATTCTTATATGATATGTAACTTACATAACGTACTCGTACTTCATTTCAAAATATATTGCTGATGGAAAAATGTTGGAAAGAAACCTTTGGTCTTTTTTTTAAATTAGGGATCAAAAGATCAGACGATCACCCTGATGGTTAGATGTAAGTCAAAGGGTGAAAATGAAAAGGTTCAGGACAGGAGAAAGGGGAGTTAAAAGAGACGGTGAGAGGAACAAGAAGGACTAATAAAATTGGGGGAAAGGGATTTAAGTATTTTTGGTTATTTTACAGTAAAGTCAATTAATATGTTAAGGCGCTGTCTCCGCCCACACATACACGTTTTCTAAGTATGAGAATTCATGTCTTTGATATATAATTATTTATTAACTCATACACAAATAAAAATAACGCACTAGTGTTACGAGCTGCCACAATAACATTCAAAACTATGTTCAAATAATCATTTTAATAAATTATATTTTTTATATTCCATTGTTTTCATGAACTTGAAGTAAAAACTATATTATCATGAGACCCACATTGACTTTTTTGTCAATATTTGTTAGTTTTTTTATATTTGAATGTGTTTTGTAACCTGAACAATAAAAACAAAAAAATATATAGCCTTAGTGTTTGTATTTTTATAATGAGAATAAAAAATAATAATCATGAAATATACTCAGTTAACTATTAAGTAACAGCCATTAATGTATAGTTTATTCGTTAACCTTATTTCCTTTGATTATATAATTCTTAATCCATTCGTATAAATATACAAATTATACAAAATTCCCATAATGAAAACCTGAGTCAAGTCAGACCGGGGCCGAGCGTTGTTTGTTGGTTTCTAGTACATTTATTTTATTTTATTATATTATTATTTTTTTTAAAAGTAGTTTACAAAATATATATTTACATTTAAAACAATCAAATTAATAGAAAGTAAATTTTTAATGACATTAAATACGAAAATCTTTTATCTTACAACAATGCGGTCAAGAACGAGATAAGGAGTGAGTCGTGAGGAGCGAGGAGCGAGGAGAGAGGAGCGAGGAGTGAGGAGTGAGGAGCGAGGAGGAGTAGCGGTTTTGTTTTTAAATATTAGTGTTATCGCATATGATTGTTATAAATACAAGGTAAAATGATTGATTGAATAGAATAATGTCACATTATACCATAATCATTTCGTCCAATGTAACATTAAAAGTGGTGTCAGGATTGAACCTGTGACCCTCCGGTCATTACGGGGTCTGACAGCAAATTATATATATATATATATATATATATATATATATATATATATATATATATATATATATATATTTTAATCAATTTCTAAAGTATTTTATAATAGCTATAAGCCACTTCGCGGGACTGACATATCCTGAAGGATGGCGGGCTCCTCGATGAAATATAAAATGTTCATCACAACTGCACAATGAGAGTGTAGTATGAATGTATGTAGTAAATGAACCTAAGCCTAGTGTTACAATGAGACTAGATTGTTTACAGTCGGGTCAATTCATCGATGAACAAAGAAATTATTTAGTAAATAATAATAACTAATGTGTATGTTTGAGAATACTTCAGTTTATTGTTCAATTGCTTTATAGTTTGTTTGCTTTTTACCTCATTGTCTATTAAGAGTGATAATATCAGTTCAATATGTTGTAGATTGTGTCTGTGTTCGACCACATATAGGAAGTATATAACCAAATTAACATCAATTATAATGAAATGACATATTATATACTTTTAATTGTTTAAAAAATAACTGAATAATAATCATCATCAACTTTGATAAAAGAATTGTTTATGAAATTAAAAATATCGTATTAGTAAGTTTTTTAATTTTATTTAGATACAAAATGCATCTGTAGTTCTTAATGTATATCTGAGACGCCATCGCTAGTTGTATAACTGATATATTTTATTTAAATTACTTGTTAATAATCTCGACTAACATAAATGATTTCTATATTTTTTTGAGCTTCTTAAGCAACAACAGCTGTCTTTATACATATATATGTTTCAAATCATACATTGTATTGTATTTGACACATGAGACTCTAACAGCTGATTAACAAAATGTTTGATGAAGGTGAACCGACAACGAACAGTCGGCTTTTATAACAGTAATATTATAAATTATGTGTATTATTGAAGTCATTATGTAATACTAACAAAACAACTCTATGCAGTGTGAGGCGTTTATAAAACTATGAGATAACAATATAATGTTAGTATAAAGATGCTGTTACGTGAAGTTCATGTCGTTGAGTTAAATAACAGGTATCTTAACAAATAATATTATATTATATATTGTTTTTTAAGGCCTCTGTTTTTAAGTTGTATATATTTTATTATGTTCGTGATCTATTTATAATATAGATTGTTGTTGTGAAAACAAAATATATCATTAAAGTATAAATATATCATAAAAATATTTTAATGATAATTAAACTTAATTAATGATATCATGTTATATTATTAATATTTAGTTTTATCTGTTTTCGTGGGAATATTGAGATTACAGAAACAAATGATGTTTTATTATATATTAATATGTAAAAATATGATTTTGTATTTACTCGTAGTGTTTCACTCTGACCTTCGCAGGATTTAAATAAAAACTATTTTCCTATACAAACTTCAAGACTCTTTGTACTTGATATTGTTTAATTAAGCATATAAATTTGTTCGTACAAATAAATATACAAATATTCTCATATATATATTACATAAGTGCTGCAGACATAACTGGTAACGTATTATCTTATATTATATATGTTTAGTTTGACGTGCTTTGACATACACGAGTTCATTCTGAAAAAACATTCTATGATGTAATAATGTTGAAAATACTTAACATATATTGAACTCTAATCATATTAGAATAAGACGCATTCTCAATATTTTTTCATTGTATAGATACATGGTGTATTGTTATCGTCAGACATATGAAATAAAAATGTATAAAAATATTGTCTGAGATAAACACATTTTTAAACTCGGAAAATACCAATATAGGGAATTTCTTGAGGTTCACATTTATCTCATTACAATTATTTTGTACGTTAATATATCATATGAGTTGAAGGAATAGCTTATTATATTGAATACGAAGACAAACGATCAAATGGAGAATCCGTTGGTAAGTTGTAACAACTCTTCATAGAATTAGTACGATAGGATAAAGAATCATAACACAAGGGAAGAAGGAAGAATATGGCCGTTTCTAATCTGTCTGTACATACATACAGTACAACTATTGTAGTAGCGACTGTGGAAATTGGAAACTACACGCATATTGAAAAACAAGCAGATTTTCGATCAAGTCACTCGAGTCATATTTAAGATCATCTAGTATCACACTTTTCTATCGTGAATGATGTTTGTTCGTAGACGCGTAGTTCACGCATCGTTCACGCGTCGTTCACGTGTTGTTCACGCTTCAATAAATACATTAAAATATATACTCTATTACCGATGATGTTAGTTGCAAGTAAAATATGTATGTTTTTGTATGTATGGTTCACGTGAGGGTCGCGTGACGCTCAGACGACATTGCGTAACATCAAGATATAGTATCTATGCGCTATTATATATTTATGTTTATATCACTATAGCGATAGACGAATAGATCTTGATATTTTGTCATATTAAGATATTCTAAATGTTTATTTCTTGATAATAGTTTATTTCTATTAGGATTCGCGAAAACAGTCAACAATTCGGCGCCAGTGGATGAGTCACCTCGCGACTTCCATGTAAGCGGAAGAGAATCTTGCGTGATTCAAACGTACCTAAGAAATATATATATTATGTATATAAAAAGTTATGAGTCACCGGCTTTTCTCACCCCCCGATGACGAGGGTGTTACACTTTACAATAATATATAGTAATGAATTCAATTTGATATAACAGAATTTTACTTAAAATTATTATTGTTTTGTGTTTTCGTTTTTTGTAGAGATTTTCGTGAGATTTCTTAGTGAGAACACTTTAACACAATCTCAATGTATTGTAACCCCTCTTCATAAATATAGGGATTTAATATAAAATATTTTTTTTAGTATTGTATGCAAGGAATGTATAAATTTGAATTATTATGTGTTTGTCAGTTAGTGGTCGGGGTTTTATAAACTAGCAGGAAGATGGTCAAAGATGCTGTGGATTGCTAATTCATTTACCGGGAAACAAGATGAGATTATAAAAACTTTTAAATATAGTTTCTTTACAAGGATCTAATTAAAACCCCGGCTTATATAACTACGGAAAAATAAGAGGATAACATTGACGTAAGATGAATATTTGTTTTATAATTTTTAAAACTGTTTTCCGATATTCAATTATGACTTGGAGATCTTGGAACGTGTTCTTAATTATAATACTATGTTAATTCGTATGACGTAAATGACATATATTTTTTTGTCATAATAATAAGACACGCTAATGTCATAAATATCAATTGTTTTCGATAAAATAAGCTTCCAATTTTTTTTTTATTTTGATATTGTATTTCAAGTTCACACTGGTGACAAATTCAAATTCAAATTCAAAATATCTTTATTCAAATAGGCATTTACACGCACTTTTGAATCGTCAATTATTACATTATAAAAATGTCAGTAATCAGTCCGTCCTTAAGCTACCACCAGCTCGGAATGCTGTTCTGTTGAGAAGAGCTGGCCAGAAACTCAACAGTTGCTCTTTTTAAAATATGTGAACAATGTTTGATGTACAGATTAGAATATCCTGCAAATGAGTCAACAACCAAAGCTCCACAACCTAACCTTTTACTTGATCGAAATACGATCAACTAAGAATTCTTGTATGCTATAATAAGCTTTATTTACCAGTATACTTTTAATTTTAGATTTAAAAGCAAGTAAAGGAAAGTCTAAGATATCTTGTGGAAGCTTATTATATATGCGAACACTCATGCCCATGAAGGATTTTTTAACTTTTTGCAGACGAAATATCTGCGTTGAAAGTGTGTGACAGTATCATAAAATGATTTTTTCGTAGGTCATTGAACTGCGATATATATATATATATATATATATATATATATATATATATATATATATATATATAATAATAGTAATAATAATTATTATTAATATCAGAGGTACAGTAGAATTTCTTTTTTCCTTTTTTGTTAGTTTATTAAATTTTTGTTAATGTGTTATAACATTTTCTTGTAGTTGTTTCTATTGTTATGCAATAATAAGCAGACGGTAAATTTAGTCGTGATATGGCGGAGTATATTGGTGGTGGTGACCAAGGACTTCAGCGGATATGGAAAGATGTAACTGCGTCGATAACTTTAAGGATATGTAAAGGTTGAAGGAGTTAGAACGTTCAGGAAGAGAGGGTGAGTGGTCAGCGCGCTTCCTCACACCCCGTGAGACACGACCATCTTTGGTACCTATAAGGGCTTTACTACGACAATATCTTAAAATAATTACACTTACAATAACATTTACAATTACAAAACCTTACTTTTTTTTTTTCATAAACAAAAATATTTAAAGGAATATTATTTTACTCAAATTCCTACGACTTGTTTTTTTTTTGAGATGTACCAATTGATGTTCTAAAAACTAAGGTTAAGAAGTATAATAATTATGAAACTATTTTATTTATAAGTTATTTTAGCAGTTCATTGTAGGCCTCCAGGGCTGTGATATCGACGTGGAATCAGGGCGTATATGAGTCGATACCACATAGTCAAGAAAATTTTAATATGAAGCAGTTGAATAATTCGCAGTGCCGTGGCTTTGGTCTAATATATAAGTATATAATGTGTTAATGATAATAATAAAAGTTCATAGACATCGTTGTTTGTTTAATTTTCGTCCTAACCGATGATAAAATTGTCGCCTGATAGGATTTATCAGCGTGATAAGAGTGTTTCGTAATAATATTATTGTAAATTTCTCTTTGTTCACCGAACAGGATGTTCGGAAATGACGATAAGAGATATCAGTGTAGACACAGAGTGCCTTTTAAAGTATTACATTAATGTGGATTTGAATGGAGCTTAAAATAAAAAACAGACCTGATCTCAATTTTAATAATGAAAATTTAAAGGACATTGCGTTTCTTGAATAGTAGCAATCGAGGTGTAGACTGAGTTGATAGGAAGTTGTCTAAGATTTATCTTTATATCAACAATTTGGAAGATCGTAAATATATAGAAAAAATAATTACAACATGTATTTTTTAACTCGATAATACCTATTATCTACATATAAAACAATAAAAAGTCGCTATTTGTCGTATATTGAAATCATTACATTTTCATACGTAATATATTTACCTATGTTATGAACATTTATATAAGTATTTAATCGGTTTTTTAATAATAGGCCGACGTTATTACTATAATGTACTTAATAATAGAGTTGTAACATTATTTGAAATTAACTATAAACGTGTATGACTATGTAGGGATTATTATATTTTAATTAAATATACAATGTTAAATTTATCGACATGAGCCCCAAACCCACAATAAGAACCCACAAACTCTGGGTTCCTATCTTGAAACGAGAACCGCGACCTCCTTCTTTCCAATCCTGCTCGTTTCGATCAATTATACATTGTATATTTAATTTAATGGTTTTTTAATGAAGAAAACGACATCAAACACTCCTCGACTCTTGTGATGATTTTCATGAGTAATAATCTGAGAATGTTCTCATGTATGTTGTTTTAGAATATATATATAAAAATTAATTTTTACTACCGAGGCAGTCTTTCATTTTATTTGTGTTTTGAGGAAGATGGTGTGAATCTGACTAATAAAAATAGTTGATATTATATTTTATTTTCCGACTCAACAGGTTTTCAATTTTATCACAAACTAAGCAGTAAGCACGAAAGTCTAAAGTAGGGAAAGATTGTTGTTAACATAGTTGACAATCTCTTAGTTACACTGCAAATATTGGGTCAAATATTGGGTCAAATATTGGTTAATTAACTATCACAGTCTGTCTGAAATTTGCATATTGCAGTGTTTGCATTTTCTGAGCTTTCACTTCACATTGAAACCAAAATTTCTAACATACAATCCTCTATACCAGAGTATTGAACAGACTGAGTTTCAGCCCTGAACTATGGACTGTGTCGCAGTTATCAGGTACGGACGGACGGACAGACGGATGGTCGGACAGACATACATAACGATATTCTTGTAAAGTAGCTTTCGCTAGTATTTTCTTAGATTTTCATGAGTACACATTGGAAATAAAACTATTTTTACGAATTAAAACTCGCGTATAATTTGGTTACATTTTGATTTTAACCCGACGTTTCGAATACTTTGCAGCAATCGTGTCAACGGGTAGACGAGATGTAAGTGTCTGTCAGTAAGTCTAGCTTTCGCTACTGACCAAATCAGTTATAGAAACGTTATCTTGTAGCTGAGCTGAGAGCTACTGTTCGTGTTTGTTTGATGTTATTAATGTACTAGTACGTAAATAAATTATGTTGCAAAAGTATAAAAATCTCCACAAAGTCTCGTCTCCATATTTAATAAACGCGTAGACAGCTCGTGTCGTTGTTATTAAAGTAACATGTTTTTGAAGTGAAAGATAATTGTAGAAATAAACAAAATTGTAATCTTTCAAGGAAGCTTCCAAGAATTGTTTAAAACACTGATAGCAGCGCACATGAATCATTTTATTATTATTTTATTTGTCTGTTGTTGTGATCGAAGGTTCTAGAAAAAATAGAAAACTGTTCCTTCTTGCGTTGAATTTAATTGTTAAAGATAGTTTTTATTAAATTAAATAAATAAATAACAGAATTAAGTAATATAAAATAAAAAATAAATGATAGTTGACGGAACAGTGTTGGAACAAAAAAAACAAATATTTTTAATTTGTTTTATCACTTTATTAATAAATTGATAATATTTGATAAGTTTAATATCAATTATCAAAGCACGGTGTGACTAATTAAGAGCCTACGTTGATAACTTCTATACTGCAGAGGACTCCCACAGACCAGTTCTATGGTTAGGGGATTCCCCCAACAGAGAGAAAGAGGAAGGATAAGTACTTATTATATATACAATAGACAGTGAAAGCGTTTACACAAAAATAATCGTAATGAAAAAAAATTAATCTTAAATACATTAAAAAAAGTAATATTAATAGTAATAATATTAGTAATACATTATATATATTTAAAAATGCAGTATGATAATAACAGACCGAAATTTTAATATATTTATAATGATATAACACGGGACTTTGGCTATAAAGTTTGGTTTGTCATTAACAGTTAATTAATTCAAAACATGAGTTTGTGTTAATAATGTGTTGTATAATAAATAAATACATTTTATTTCAATATATTATAAGTATATTACTTCCGTTGTATGTTCCTCTATTATGTATGTATTCAAATACGTTTTCGGAACAAAAACACAAATTAGGGGTTTATATAAATAACTTCAAGGTCAGAGTATATAACAAATAAATCTGTTTGTTTGTATGTATTCTGATATTTTTCATATGAGTAGTGGAGGGACACCAGGTCCTTCTAACATCTATAGAAGTTTTAGACCACCAGCAGCTTTTATAACTACCTGTATTTTGTAACCGAATGATGTCATCTGTGAGTCACTCCCGTGTCATACAGGTGTATTTATATCCCAGGTACCTAAATATTATTATATATAATTCCTACAAAATTTCAGATCAATTTGTGTGTGAGTCTGACATAAGAATATCTAATGTGTAGAGCCAACTCTAAGATTAATAGAAGTTAGTAGAAATTTGGAAAAGTATTAGATGACAACATTAGGTGATTACTAAAACATACATAATTTGAAGGCCGCGTGAGACACAGGCCTTGAGAGATGACTCTTTACATAACACGAGCCAGCGATCAACTAAATATTAAACAACATACATACATACATACGAACATCTTCACAGACAGCACACAGCCTTCATCTCACAACAATAAAAAGCTACTATCTTACTATTTTGATAATTTGATTATTTTATTTCAGTTATCATTTTATTATACAATAGTATTTGCTATTTCAAATGATATTATATTTAAATCAAAAACATTTTGATATTTTTTTGTCATTCTTAGCAAAAAACATTGATTCACGTTCCATTTAAATAAACAATTTATCAAGATACGATGATAAACACCGTCCGTAGTATTAAACTAGTAGAATGGACCGTAATAAATAATATTACCTCCGTAGCCGGACTCCACTCCACTCTACATATCGTACGTCACTAGCAATGAATATTTAATCGATATTACAACGTAACTCCCATTAATCGATACGTCATCGAGCAGATTCGAAGAAAGAATCATCGTCACTGTTTAAACCAGATGTAACGTCACTACAGTTAGAGGAATTATATATCAGTATACTTTTATCTTTATATAATACATGTTATTTCCCTGTTCCGTTGTTATTGATTTAATTATAATTGGCTTATGTTGAAGTTCATTTTATTAACATTAAACTGATAATTTACCTTTAATGTGTTTTGAAAATAGGTGTTTGTTATGGAATTAATAGAGAAAACTAAAACCTAATGGTTTTTTTAATTGAAACAGATCTTTTTTGTCGGCTCGGGTTCGTATTGCTCTTATTAGGTGTTTAAAATAACTATATTATATTGTTTATAGGTAACTATTTATTAATATATATAGATACAAGTATCTATGGTATCCGCCAGATGTAAGCCCCTAGTAAACGTGAGCGCGGGCACGTGAGTGTTCTAGTACAAGGTCACGTTACGTAACAGAATAAGCCATCTCATAACAGTTTAAACTATTGTCTTGTTATTGTCACTTGTATATAATATCATATTATAGTAAATATTTGAAGAATTCACAGCATTTTCTTTACATTGCAATAACACTGCAAAAGATTTCATTTCAATATATTATATGTATTTAGTTTTTTTTATATTTTATTTAAAGCAACGAGTCCCATCTTCAAAGTTAAAAGAATATGATATCTACTACTATTATTGTAAATGATGAAAACACATTTAAATCGTCACATAACTGTGATAGCGATATTATTTAAATGAATATTAAAAGTATAAGTATACAAATAATATTCTAAATATTGTATGATATTAATATTATCATTAAATAACAAGGTCTGAGTCATCAGTGTGATGTAATATTACCAGCTCTTGTTTACTCTTATGTCATAGTTCGTGTTGGATTTGACACTACTATTATTAAGAACTGAATTATACAATATTTTTTTGTATTTGATATGTGGGTGCATCTCAAATAGACCAGGAAAGAGGCGGGAATTATTGTAACAAATCGAAATAACAAAAAAAAAAGCAATTTTAAAATTAGGAGCAACGAATAAAGTCTTTTAAAAACCATTTCAAATGTTCTTTTATTTATGTTTTATTTATATAAGACAACTCCTTTTTTTAAATCTTGACGACGATTGTTAAAGTTTTACAAAGTAAGTAGTACAATGTTAACAAAGTTATAAAGATCTTTTGAAAGCTTCAGTGTTTTTCAGTCGTGTGACGCGCAGGGCACGTGGTTGAAATAACACGTGGCCACGTGGCCCCGCACTCAAACTTCATAAAAGCTCAATTCTTAAAACCAAAAGAGTTTCTTTAACCAATTATTGAAACAATAAAAACTTATTTTCGTTTATTTTGGGGAACACATTATTTTATCAAATAGGGTTGAGGTGACACACTCCGGGATAGAATATAGATAATATAGATATTTTATTACTATTAATGAAATGATATCAAACAATATATCTGCAAACTACTTTTTCATATATAGGTGAGTTCTAGTTATCTAGTTTGTTTAAGCTACGGTTACATCAGTGCTGCTGATAATGTAAACTGATAAAGCAGTTACGAATATCGGTCGAATTTGTTACACAATATGAAGTATGTGTACACCAGCCTAAGGCCAGCAGCGCCGTGCTTGCGAAATATTATTAATATTATCGATATCAATTATAGTGAGTTTTGTGTATTTTTTATAATCCTACTATAGTTGTTTGTGTGTATGATATTAAAACACAACTACAACTACATGTATATCTTCGAATAAACAAATAAAAAACATATCTTACTACATAAAACTAATAATATATACTGTAAAATTATTTCCTAATAAACTCCGGGACCCCGGGATTTCCGGGATCCGTAATCCCGCGGTCCTCGTTGTTATATAAGGCAGTAGAACGGTTCACGTGTCGTTCCCGCCACGTGAACTGCAGTCACGTTGGTCTTTATTTCAAGATTTTATACACTAATATAAAACTGTTACTGCATTTTAATTTCTATCGCAATCATAATACGGTTCATTTAACTATTAATCTGTCGCCGACTATAATTGCTGTAATTAGGATAATTGTACATACATATATATATATATCGATGTAGATATATATACTTTATACATAAATAGAAATTATTGAGCGTCATTTATTACGAAACTATTTATTACAAATTAATAATTCATAAAAGGAATAAAAAACATTTTATTTGCCATGTTTCTAATAAAATGTCGGACACTCATCCCCCATTTAACCCCCAAAATATATGTTTTCTAAGATAAGTTATTTATTTCATTGATTCTAAAAGTGCTTATTTAAAAATAACTTAAATATTTTGTCTTTGTGTAGAAACTCAGTATTCTAGTTATGGAAGTATTTTAACATGAGAAAGAGTACACACCAGTTTTATAAATGTGTTATTAATGTCTCTATCACTTCTCAAAGCAGAGAGACGAGCTGATTAATCATTGACATTATTCCTATTATATTAATTATAATTATTTAATAGAGTTACGCTTTAATTATTACCACAACTTTATTTTTATGGCTGTAACATATATGTAAAATGTATTCAACCCCTGACTTTTTTTCTTCGGTGCGGTGTGGTGTGGTGTTGCGTGGTGGACGTGGTGTGGTTTCGTTGACCAAAAACAAACATCAATATTGATTGGTAGTTATTTTAGTATATGTATCGCTTTAAATGCTTCGTCATTGGTAAATTATTTTTTCATCATAACAACAACGCAATATTAAAAGTAATTCAGTTTCTCTGATTAGATAGAGTCGTGAGTCAGGACGAGCTGTTGCACAATAAATGATTATCATAACATCATATTATCATAAACTACATGTAAATATAAAACATATTACATATATATGTGACATATTATTTAATGTAAACAACAAACAGAAAACACAATACTATTTATAGTTCAAACTATTCTTAGAGGTAGGCTAGGTATATATTAGTGTAGTACAGAGCCGTAGGAGGCTTATTGAGAACACTATGTGAAGAAAGAAATAATTCATCCGAATACGGGATAGCCGAAAATTTAAATAATATATACTTTAAATACACAGAGTAAAAATACATTAGATACACATAACAACATTATCCTATTAAATACATATTATTAAATATTAGCAATGAATAGGAAATGCTCATAAAAACCACATTTGAAATATATATTTTTTTCTTTATGGAAAAATAGAAGTAGTTCTGAAGTGGGAGAAAGAGGTACATCTCACACTACATATTTTCCACAAACAGGGAAATTGTTGAAAACCAGGAAACAATTAGAGTGGCAGGTAGCAGCGCCACCTCGTGGAGGAAAATAAAAGTGTGCGACTGATACCATCGCGGCCAGCAGCACCGGGTCTCACAGCTATATTAAATATATTGGAAAAATAACATTACACTATTAACAGAGTCAATACAAGAGAAATAATGATAGTGAAGTTGTCAATGTTTGTTTTAATACTGCATTATTGTTGTATTGGAACAAAACTTTTTTAAACTATTATAGTTTGACGAATTTATGTTAGAGCACCAAAGTATAGCTCGCAGCCACGGACTATAACGGCCGGATTAGATCGGATCGTCCGTTTTCGGATTAGGATCGGACGCAGTGTAAAAGCGCCCTTACTGTGATGCCAAATTGTTAGTGACGTGGCGCCGGGCCCACATTCTATCACATAATTATCACTCGATAGTACCTTATCAAATGTGACGTAATCAATTAAATCACGTAGTTTTGTTAATGTTGAATTCGAGTGCTTTACTTTGAGATGGTTCTATTCTTTGTTATAGAATAAGAAATTTGTGTTTAATTGATTTATATGTTTTATTTCTTACAATAAAGTGGAAGAAATCACTCTAGAACAAGGTCTTCGTTTGCTTTGTTTTTTTCTTTGTATTTCATTATATGGGTTCAATTAAGGTTTTTAAATAAATAAATAACTTTTAATATAAGTTTGCGTGAGTGTAAAAGAAAGTAAATATATTTTTAAAAGGTATTAATATATATATTGCTCAATTCGTTCCGTCAGTCAGTAAGTATGTAAAGTGCGTGTTGTATCTTCACACATAATTGGGTCGTCTGAGCGATGAAATGTCACGTCTGTCAGATGATGAAACTATTAAACTAATTTTAAAGAAATATGTATTATAATAAACATTATTAATTATTAAGTATTAATTAATATATTAAGTTGTCGTTTTCCTAAGATTGAAATTTTAGAAATTCCTTCTTAAGAAGGTGAAATTGGTGTTTAAATTTGTATATAAGTGTGTAAATATAATGATAATAATGTATATTATTATATAATTATCATTGAAAAATGTAATGTCGTCTGCCTTTAAGTAGAAAAAGTGTTATAAAGTGTTAGCACTAATATATTCCTCCTCACCAACACTATCCTGTTTTCCATTGAATAACCGTCCCGTCCCGTGTCGTGTCGTGTCGTGCCGTCGCCGTTTTACTTAGTCTCTGAATATGAGTGTGGCTGTGTGTGTGTATGTGTACAAATTAATCTAATAATGTATCTACCTCACGAAAATACAAATCAGTGTATTAGGTTTCAATTTTTTATCTATGATCTGTAATATTGTTAATATTAATAATTATTTTATATATAATTTTAAAATGTTTTTATTCCCTTAATATCTTTTGTCTTGTATATTTATTTATTATTTAAGACGTAATTTCTTTATTTTTTACGTCGCGTTTGTTTTATTATCAGAATAAATTTTAAGTTTCTGTTGTAAATATTGTCTTTGTCTGTACGTTGTATGAATGTTTTGTATTCTACATGTATTTCTCGATACTACTGACCTGATGATAATATGTGGTTTGTTGAACATCTATTAAGTGTCAGAGTTACGTTTTTTTATTTATATATTAGAATGTACCATTCTTTATATAACCAGTAAAAATAAATATTTACCTATAAATAAATACAAAATGCATTATTTAAAAATGTCTTAAATTGCAAACTTGTTTAACAACTCACTGTTACTTTAAAGTTTTCTGTAAAACTTATCAAATATGTATATTCAAAAGATGTAAATTTAGTTATTTTTATTATCGTCATTGATAACTTTTCCTCGAATTCAATTCAGTAGAATCAAACATTTGACCTTCAGAATATCCAACAAGTAAGTGCGGAACATATTCTATACGGCTTATATGTCACGTGAGGGGACTTCTATCAAAATTTTTTATTATGTATGCAAACTTCCGAGATCCAACTATTATATATGACCCGGCTGTACTTACGTTAATACTGTAGGAATTAGCCGGTCTAGTCCAAAACGTTACGGAGTCGCGGCGCGAACTCATTTCTGCCATGCTCCGAGCTCATGAATAAGGGTTCGAAAATAGTTCTGATTCGCAGATATAGTTCTCAAGTGAGTACACCAAGATAATTGTATATATTTAATATTTTTATTACATTAATTACGAGAAATCGTATATTTTATATATAATTGATTGTAAATATGTAATTCAATATAATGATTAGCTAGGGACCGCAGACAAACAGCGAGTATCATGACGAGGATAGGAAAATTACAAACGGATTCCATTCGATTACAAGAAACGTGCTGCAGTTGTTTAGTTGTTTTAGTAAACAACACGTGACGGAAACAACAGTATGGTTCCTTTTTGGGCGAGTGTGGTGACTCTTTAGTTTAAGGAAGCATCTTGACTACACCGCTTCTAGAATACAAATTAAATTGAAATTAAACAAATAATAAATAAAATATTTACACATATTATTTATATGTTAGTATAATTTCCTCAAAAGTGTATATCTTCAAAGTCAAGGTCGTAAGTATTACGTAAGTAGAACGTGAGTCCGCCACGTGCCGCCTGGAGGCACCTGGCGCTGTGCTTACGTAACACAGTGTTTTGCGACTACATACTATACAATATACATAGTTATTGATGTAAAAGTACCTAATTACTACATTGTACTTCAATGTATCTCAACTTTAATTATATAACAGAGCTATGTGTATCTAATAATAATATTTACTTTGATAACGATACTTATATAATTATTATCGGCTGTGAGTGTAATATGTTTGTCAATACAGTTGATATTAATAAGTGTTCGCGACAAGTTATTAAATAACAAAAAACTATCACAATTGATCAATATTACATACTTTACAAAAACATGAAAACATGACAGTAATATTTTAAAATATATGTTTAATCTTTCTAAATTATCTTCTCTCTGGCAACCTGTCGTTACCGTAAATTTAGATTTTATATCTCTGATGAAGTTAAAACTAACAGTTATTAAAAACTGACATCTCTCACAATGTCTGAAATTGTTCAAATATTAGTTTCATGTCAAGTCGAAAACAATTATATATGATAATTATAATGAGAAATTATTTGTTAACTGATTTATTTCATAACATATAAATAAAATGTATAACTTATTGGAGAAAAGTATTCTACATGTAATATTATATACACGATTTTATATGATATTAGAATTTATTTTTAATTCGTAGATGTTACAAAAATATCTCGCACACGAGGTAAGTACAGTTTATTATACAACATAATTAATTAAATAAACGTGTCCGAGCAACGAGCATGAGTAATACTGACCTGAGCATGTACAGCATGAACCAGCAGATCTATTATTAGCAGCCTTTCTTCTCTTTCTCTTGGACTGTGACCTGTGTTGTGCTAACACTTACCCTGTAGCTCTACCATTGTCTGTTTTGACCTCTACAACAATATATCTACATAAGAGCTATGTAAAGTATGTTTGTTTGTCTCTCCTTACGTCTCTGCGGACGGTAGTATATTTTGCACCCCCACCCTACAGTAAGGAGACGGTATGTTATTTTTTTTTATTCCTACTATATTAAGTGAAGACTTTCCTTTGAAAAATAGTAGTAATGTAAATATTAATTCACTTAAATTAATTCAAAGAACAAAATAAAAACAAATAAATAAATAATGATTGATCAGTCGATACACAAATTGTAAAGTTGAATAACCGCTGGTTCATTTGTAATAATAATAATAGAGTCGGCCAGTAGGTACTCGTAGGTACGAACACACGAGCAGTTCACGTTAAAAACGTGTGCGACTCTATCACGTGGAGGAAAGTATACTTATAATGTTTACAGAACTATTTTCTCCATTCAAGCTAATTTTGTTTCGTGTTGGACGTTGGATATTCGACGCTTGGTTAGTCCAAATGACCAACGTTTGTTCTAATTTATTGTTAAATAAATATGTTTGAAATACAATATATTATGGTAAATATAGTTTTGTAATTCTAATTTGTTAAGTAAAAATTATAAATAGATAACGAAAGGTTTAATATTAAAAATTAAAGTCAAAGATTTTTGTATCTAATTGAAATAGTCACATACACTGCACTTTTGAAACGTCGGACATTTCCGACTTATCTATCAATTTATATATTTTTATTGACTATTGAGTCACAGTCATTATGTCATTGGAATTCGATTAAACATTGGCGCCAACGTTGACTAGAATAACTAACACAGCGACTCCTAGTTGTATGACTTACATCATTGACTGTTTTAATCTTAAGTGGTTGCCCAATTATACATACATCTGCAAATGTTGGCCCAAACCTTGGCGACGTTGATATTAATACTAACATAATTCTTATATACCAAAGTTGGTTGATTTTAGGCTCTCTGCCATACCATGTGTTTAAGATGTATTAACTATAGTACAATAACATGTTACAATTAAAATGAGTTGGATTGAATTGTGTTTATTTTTATTTACTACCGGGACATTGTTGGCGTTCTTAATAATACAGAGTCAAATTAAGATTAAAAATGGTTTGATTGAATTGCAGAACGTGTCTAATGTTTGTCTATCGTCAGCACTTATCGCTGCGCAGGCGCACGCGACCTTTAACGTGCACCCTCCACGTGGGCTGAAGCGTGCTTTGGCATGTATTTAGAGTTCAGTACATTATTGTAGTTGCGTAAGAAGTTATTACAAGACATTGTAAGTGTATATTTAAATATTAATAGAAAGGTTTATATTATTAATTATTTTTATTAATTCTAGACAACTTTTTGCTTATGTTTTTAGTTATATATATTAAACTTAAATAATAATTATTAAATTATTATTTGTTTAATACAAGAAATTCGAATTTGCTTCATGGGACAATTGCTTTAACAAGTGATATATCGTTTATAGGATTTTTTTGTAAAATGAATAATTATTATATTTTAGTGATATATAATGAATTATTCTGTAACATTATCGATTTTGAAACGAACATTATCGATTTTGAAACTGACGCCATTTTTAAATAAAAAAAATATATTAGCGGAGACTGTTTATTGTAATATTTGCATGAGAGAAGGTAATACGGTTGCGATTGTTATCAGTGATATTAAAACTAAATAAAGACATCAAATCCTGCGTTAACATGATAATAATACAGTGCTAGTTAACAACTATCTCTAAGTGTAAAAGTATATGAAGTGAACATGTTCAAGGCTCGCAGCTCCTCGTAACTCTTCCCAATGTCAATAAGGAGGAAATAGCGCGGCGCTAGAGCAGCCTCGCTCACTATCTCACTTGCATAATAATAGAGTTGGCATTTCCTGAAATGCGATAGTTTTATTTATTTTTATTTCTATACATATCTATTTCTTGTTTAAAATATTTAAATCTAATATTAAAAAAAAATATTTGTGAGAGGTCAGAGTCACTTAATTCTTAAATTAATAGTTAATGATGTTTAATTAAGAATTATTTAAGAAATACTTAACTTGACATAATACATATATAAATATAAAACCTCACACGTAAGTAATGACCTAATACTATAAATAGGAAACTGATGAAGGTGCTTAGTATTCAAGAGCAGATCGGGAAATGTTTTGGAGGGCAGAGGAAAAGTTTAAAGAAGAATTAATGACGAGATCTTGCGGCAGACGAGCTGGTAATAAATTCATTACTCAGTACTACGACAGATATCATTACTTACTGCTATTATTGAAAGTATTTTAATAATGTTATAATAATCTGCTAAGAAACACTGCCAATAACAATAATCGCTGATATATTATAAATTTAGACATGTGTTTGTGACGTTCACGTGAATCCGGCATCTGAGTCGTTCACGTGTCGATTACGTATCGTCACGTTTGGAGCTAGCGAAACTAATTCGCTCTATTGTCTTCACAGACATAACATCGACGAGACCCTACGATATAACTGATACACGACACCCGGTGTTCAGTTTCGTGTTTTTTATTTTTATCTACAGCTGAATCAGCAGAATATAAAATAAATATTAATATATATGTATAAATAATGTTAATCGGTTTCATAAAACCTACGACATAACACGCGAGACACGTTTATTATAATCATTACGAGCATGGCTATTACATAGCTTATTATATATTATTTCCAATAAGTTTTGAGTCAAGACATCTATTTATTTATTGTTTTATATTTTAAGAGGCGCGTCTTCGCGTATCTATTTTGTTGGTTTGTTAATAAAATTTCAGTTAATAACTTGATATCACAATATATTAGGCGTGAAAAGAGATGTCCGCTCGTCAACAACACCGATCACTTCATAGTTGCCGATGTTACCTAAAACTGATCGAACATCAGAATATTTTTACTCAAATTTATAAACTCCAGACTTTCTTAATCAAACCATATAAGTTTAATTGAAATTTATATTATAAATAACTTTCAAATATTGCTGTTATTGTACGTCACAACAATTAACATCAAAGAATATCTATAGCTATTATAGCTATCCCGCCGATGGTAAACGCTCGGCTCAAGTAATCACGTAATGCAGCACGAGGCCCGGCCTCACGTGTATATTTACGTCAGGGGTAAGCCCGCCAAGGCTAGGGGGTGGCTGCGGGCGACAGGGTTACTAGAAATGCGACTGTCGGCGATTAGGAAAATTACATCCACTCGTTTAAATCGTGTATTGAAATACGGGAAATTTTCTACAACTTATTAATTATAATATTAACCAATCATGAAAACTATATAAGATATTTAACCCCTTCAACTTGCCCTACTGAGGTGCCTATATATAATATAATTAATTAATTCGTATATGACAATTCTTTACAGTAGAGTGTTTTCTTGGTGAAGAGTGGTCTACTTGATATTCAGGTTTGTTGAATTGTGTTAACATAAATCCTCGAAATAAAGAGAACTATTCAAACTAACGTCTAATAAAATGGATATCAGTTAAAGAAACAAAAGAAATGACTTCAGATATAAAAAACATTTGAAGAATGAATAAATAACTCGAATAATACATAATCAATGCATTTCAGACATCACGTGTGCGAGGTGTTGAGAGATGAAAAAAAAACTACTTTAAAAATATATATGTATATCCACGTGATGTTCCTTCTTTTTCATAATTAAAAGTAACAGTGAATAATCAATATCAATCAATGACAAGGATATTTCTAATTCTATTGTAAGTATAAATTTGTTTCCTAAGAACAATGATCTAATTTTAATCGTGTTATAAATAAGCTTAGCCTTTCTTACTAAAGATAGATTGCGCGCATCTCGTTTCAATAGTTTTCCCAACGCTGTCGTAACGTGGCAAGGTTGCTCTGATGAAACCTCAGCTAACGCGATCTATTGACTTTTTATTACAATAATAGTGTTTAGCTCATGTTTTTGTTTATTTCATTCTTTAATGGCTTGAGAGATTTAGTTTGAAACCTTCCGTAAAGTTTAAACAGACAAAAAACTTATTTTAATTTATATGTCATTTTTCTATATTAGTAACTGGTAAGAAAATATTTTCAATAAAAGAATATAAACAATTTGTTAATAGTTTAACGTCATCTAGCGAACAATTGATACGAAATAAAAATCGCAAAAAATACATTGGCAACGGTTTGCAAGCGTTGCTCAAGTTCGGTGTGACCGATGTGTTACAACAAAGCGCTTACAGCACAGCTATTAGACTCGTTTTACTTTGCTAATGTTTATTAGGTAAGAGTGTATATGAGGTTTATTAATATCTCTGTTTGTGTGTTCAATTAATTGATTTATAATGATGCAATACAACCTCCTGTGACAGAATATTATATTATTTTAACACATTATTTTACAAACTTATAAAATACTGGATCAAAGTTGATCTTAATTCTAAAAAGGTATTTTCTACAGATAATCTTAATCAAATCTACGTATGTTTGTATGAAAAATATATAAATCGCTTAATTATGTATATGAACATAAATATAAATATGGAAATAAATAAATAGATACTTAAAAGTGTATCTTTTTTTGCTTATATTATGAAACGATTTTGAATAAAATTGCATATTCATATAAAGGAGTCTATACACTTTTATAAAATCATACACAAATTTTAATAAAATAATTATTATTAGGAAAATATTATTTTTGGACATTTGTGTGGTCCGATAACTGTTAAGTAAATTGCTCCATCTTATTGCGAGTGTCCGAGTTTAAATCAAACTGTTTAAATCAAACTGTTTCTGATCGATTTTACTTTTCCCGTCAATAAGCTGTAACTGTATATAGTTTTATTGAAATAGCTGTAAGTCCTAATTTAGAGATACAATTATAAATTTTTACTGATCTCTATTGTCTTAATTGTTTTATATTAATTATGCATCAAGTATTATATTTTCCTTATTTGACATCGATGTAAGCTAAAAACTATAAAGGTCTAAGAATTGACCCTTGTGGTCTGCCTAAGTTTTATTAATTACTATGTTATGGTTGCTATTAGTACTTTAACATAAATGAAAATTAATTATAAAAAGATCATTATATTTAGTTTATTTGTATAAATATAATGTGTAATAAATCTAAATACTATGTACAGCCCCTCTAAGTCAACGATTTCGTCGGTGTATCGACTGACGATAGATGTCGACACCGGAAAGTAACGTCCAAGGACAATATTAATGGGTCCATAACGTAATAATGTGCAACTCTATCACGCCTCAATACTTCTACTTATGAAAGATTGCAAAGAATTACTGTTCATTGTGATTGTGATTGAACTTATGTGTAATGTGAACTTAATTATAATTATTCTGCGTCTATCGTATTGTTAAACTTTGCTGTTATTTTTAATCGAATATCCTAGTGTCATAAAGATATTCCTACTGCTCATTTAAAAACCCTTCACCCACAGGCTCAGACTGCGTGTCCAGAGATGATCAGTATTAGTTTTGTTTTGTATGTTATGATAGGGCACAGATGATGTTGCAAATACTAACAATAGAAGGTATAGACTAATGAGATAAAGGTTGCTGTGTTAGCAACTTAGCGATTATATAAACTATAATCGTACACTGAAAATAAAAAGAATCAATTTACTATTAATAATTATATCTAATAACAAGTTATTATTTAGTTTTATTATCAAATATCCACCTTTTTCATAACTAATGATTAGCCTCCTTTAAACTAACGAATAAAATATATGAAAAAAAATATTCGCCACTGGTAATATCGTGGCGAAATATATTTCCGCAGATATGTCAACATCACATTACCTCACGCTTACCAAACATACATACAAGTGGTACTATACGCGCAGCTGTACTGTGTGAACTTACCGCTGCGCAGATTAATTTAATATATTTATGAACTTCTATTAAATTAATTAAAGAATATAAATAATGATTATACTATTGAAACAACTGATAATACAAATAGAAAAGGTTTTAAGTGAATCCCATGTCGTCCTCATAGAACCCATCTTTATAGTAAATACAATAAAATGTTAATAAATTAAATAAATATAATAAATCTGTTGTGAGCACACTGCTCGTGTGAACGGGCTGCAGACCTTCAGATTATTTCGACATGTAGTTAGTTGACCTGTTGCAGTCCGCTGTGCGCGGCGCTGGCTCATTTTATATTATTATACAATTGTTATGTACTGTAACGATTTTATTGCTAGGTTTTATATTTCAATGTCAATGACGTCGATTTTTATATCATAAACCTCAATCTAACCTCTCAGCGCCGATTAAATGTTGTCACTCTTTTAAATATTTCTTGTCTTCTGATACCTAGCGTTATTAATTATATTTTTCATGCTTTTTAATATTTACACGAGTACTACACATTTCAATAAAACTATTTTACGGATATAACCCGCGTTTATTATTATATTTTAAAATTTTAAAATTTTTAAATGGTCATGACACCATCATCTCGTCTTACCGCGAACACGTTTGCTGCAAAGCATTCGAAACGTCGGGTTAAATTTAAAAATGTGATAATAAACGCGAGTTTTATCCGTAAAGTAGTTTTATTGAAATTCTATTTTTATTTTTATTTATATAATAAAATTATTTATTCTATATATATATATATTATATATTGTAACCCACTATTACTTTAAAATTTAAAGGAATGGAGGATAGTGAAAGATCAGGAGACTACTGGAAACGGATATTTGATAATTTATTTCCATATGGATGTTGTTTTCTTGAAGTTACTGATGTCAAATCGTATCAAAGTGTTAACGTAAATGTTATTAATATGAAGGTATACAGTACAGTAACCTCATTAGGGCGACAAAGTTATGCGCCTTCGAGGATTGCGACACGCAGCTGCGAATGAACCGTTTCGACACGCGTTTGTAATATCTACTGATAATTTTACATACAAAAATAAATAAAACACATACTTTATAAATTAAACTTTTAAAACCTATCTTAATATTACTTTAAATATTTGGTCATTCATTATTTTTATTTTGATGAAACTGACGTTTCTAATTAGCTTTTTCCCCACGGATTCTTTTGTGGATGAAAAATGTATGTTCATATGACGATTTAACAATTTATGTAAATGACACAACAGACACGCAAACAGACAAATTAGCGCAAGCATGTTATAGTAAACATAAGGTCCGATGTATCATCTTTTTTGATCAGAGATAATTTAGCTTTCTGGAGTTCAATCATAAAAAAAAAATCGCTCAGTGCAACAATTTTAGATTTCCTGGATCACAAAGTAATTGATCTGCCCTCCACAAAATATTGATATAACCTTTTTATAATTAATCCGTTGTTTGTTACATTCAGGGATAACAAACGATTAGAATGTACTTAAAAACGTATATATCTCGTGTTTTAGTAAAGTGTACAATGGCAGTGCAGTTGGTACATAACTAGTGTAAGTCCTTGAATAACTCAGAATGTCTTATCAGTGTTGAAATGTTGGCGTTGCGACATCTATGTGCTTCTTAAATATTCCTATTTTAATTAATTTTTTTAAATTTCTTTTTTTAAATTATTACAATCATTGTTTATAATTAAAAATAACGTTTGTATTTACACAGATATATCTCATGATGACATTCACAGACATCTTTTAAATGTTTACTATAAGTAAACATTTAATATTGGAGGGAGTGTGTCCCACTAATGAGTGGGACACACTCCCTCCCCCTCCTTTGAGCACCCTGCTCTTTAACACCCGCCTGTAAAGTTCCATGTCTCTGTCTTGATGTCTCTTCTCTGTGGTCTCCGTACTATTCTTATTGAAACTAAAGTTTTTTTATGAATCTTTTAAAATATTTGATTTGAAATTTGAATACAGTATACTATTTAGACAAGTCGGGCAAATTCCGTCAGTAATACAGCGAGTGCAGCCGGATGATTATATTTAATATTTATTTCTTTTCTGAGCCAAAATAGGAAAATAATTAATTAAAATATATTTTTATAACACATTGTCTCTTAAGTTATGAAACGCCGCAATAATAATTTGGCAAGCATGGAGTGTTACATAAGGGACCGGTTACCGCTCTTCACCTTGGACGTGATGTAACATGTCAAGGTTTGCTCGCGAGTTTGGACACGTTCAGTGAGAGGCTCCAGATAATTCACTTTTTGGGGCCGTTGTATTGTACTGCGGCCTAGTTAGTCGTTTTGGTTTGTAACGACACGTCGATTTCATATTATGGGGATGAAAGAATAGGCAGACGTTTTATCTGATGGTAGCTGGTCACCCCTTGATACGACCACATATAAAATATGGCTATATATAGAAACGATAATAGCTACTTCAGCTCGATTTTGTTGTGGGTGATGCTATCCCGTTATAGAGAGCCCTATACAGCTACAGTGAAACAGCTAGAATAAAAATTAACCGGACAGAATAAATTAAATATGGGTAACTTGTATCTGAGATTGGGAAGACTAAGGGTGAAGGGCAAACTTGTACAGGAAGGAAAGAAAGAACGACTTGCTGCAAGTCTGCGAAAATGCAGATATTTTAGCAAAGGGACGATAAACTAGAGTAGGGAATGTCAGCGGCTACCTCGGCTCACAGAGTAGTCGAGCTAGCTCTTGAACAAGGTGCTGCCGGCTATGGCAATGAAAGAGATTGTTTTATAGACATATAAATATTAAACAGACTGGAAGAGAGACATTGTCTTTAGGTTTTTCTAATCTTCGGTCCTATTACTTTAATATATAAAGTTATAATATGGTCTCTCTGCAGCCCAGTACAAAGTCGACCCGCAATCAGCGCCCTTGAGCACTTATCACACGCCACTCATAATATTGTTTACATTTTGCAACGGCTCTCAACTAATCAGACATATTATCTGTCCGTCTGTGATGTAACTCGCTATATATGCCAAGGTTCTATGGAGAAATGTATTTATATTGAAGTGCTTTGACATTTTAAACGTTTATTGTAATACTATTGGATGTTATATTGTATTGTTATTTCGTAGTTACTTCGAGGGAGTAACAAATAATTGCTCTGTTCTTGACTATGTTCGTGCCATCTAGCGTTACTAATTAGTAATTCTAAAGATATTAAGACAATTTATCCCTGTACTGTAATATGATATAGTATCTGTTGTGCACAAACCAGCAGACAAACATGGAGAATTTAATTTATAAGAAAATAAAAATTAATTAAGATTTCGTAATTCAGATAATAAATCAAACAATTTTGTGTAAGTACGTGTTAATCGTCCAAAAATGTAGTTAAGAAATTGTACAGGAACATTATTAGTCAATACAGAACGTGCGCGGCTCAGACGCACTGCAGCAGGAAACAAACACTGCAACATGGTAAATGTACTCAAAAGATTTTAACATAAATCAAAAGAAAATATTTTACTGAACAATTATTTTAAACTATTCTTGTAACATCTGCGTTTTATAGTCGTATGATTTAAATCAGCGAGCGATACCTCAGTGCGGTTGTGATTCATAAATGACATAATATTTTCTATGAAACACGAACAGAATAACAAAGAAACTTCGTGTTATGTTTTTAGCATCTTTAAAATATTACACTTTTAAATATTTAGTACTGATGTAAGGGACAGGGCTACTGTAGCTACTAGAATTTTAATAAGAAAGACTATTATATGTATAGTTATATAGAATAATAAACAATGATATTATCAATCAATGTTTGTATATTAAAGACATTTTTGAAATATTTTTTATTCAGTAGTATTGCAGCACATTCCTTCTTAGTGATTAGCTGTTATTCTGTCAATCTATTTAGGTATATATTTCTACAAAGTTTAGCTCTCCCATCAGACTTAGTGGTGTGACAAACAAAAACATATTTTTTTTTGTTGTATATTTTTATATAATAAAGAGCATTATATGAATTATATTGAAAAAGTTACTAAATTAGGTCATTAATGTTTGCGACACATAAACTAAGCAAATCTAGGTTATAAATCTTATAATCTGTTGCGTTACGCAAGTAGTTGCATCATAATCGGTCCAGTTGCATGTGAGCCAAGGTTTTGAGACCGGGTCGTTTTCATAAGTTTTTGAGGGTGTTTGATGATTGTTAAGTAATTATTATTTAAATATTTTCTTTATGTTATTGCTTTAAATTAACTTGAGTGCTAAGGTACACGGTAGGTTAATATAGGTTAATACTAATATTAGTATATACATGAATAATAAATATTTTTTAAGATCATTGAAATAATATTTCATGAATATTTAAAACCTTCAAGTGACGCCATCATGAAACGGTAATTCATGATTTATATAGTTTATTAATAATTATGCAGCAGTAACAGATGTTGCGATACATTGCACCAATACTACCGTTTATCTATACACACATACACACAGGGCACACACAGCACACATAGCACACACACACACACACACACACACACACACGCACACATACATCACTACATACACCGTTGTAAACGGTTGGACTAACCCAATTCGATACGTTTTGAGATGCCGATAATCTAAATTCAACTCTACATCATTATTTATAAAGATGATGTTACAATGAAGAGCTACTCTGGTTTTAGTTTACTGTTACGTAAGACAATTTAAGGTCACTACGGTTGCATAATCTATACATTACTGTGAGAGCGGCCAAAATATCTTGAGCCCTCAGCCTGGGTTCAATTACCCCCTTGTGACCTCTTGTACCGAAGAGAGGAGGGGGGGTTGAAGGTCGTGTAAGTTGGTCGCAGTGGGCTTTGCGTCGGTTAAATTTAGAATGTCAGTTTTGAAATGGTATGTTCTTATGATTTATGAACGTTCAGTTGTTATTTAGTTTTTCATTTCATTGTTTCATTTGTTTACAGTTTTTGAAAATATAATAACAAATGTTATAATAGTAAGTGTACATTGAGTGTCACAGATATGTGACATGTGATTATTAGTTTATATCAAACATCATTTAATATTTAATGATATAATTACAGGGGCGCCGACGGACAAAAATATATCAATAATTTCAATATAAACATTAAAGAAATATTGATATTGTGTACTTTTGAGTAAAACTACAAATAGTAAAATCAGTAGTAAACCAAACAGCCGCGGAGACCCGCTCGCTATATATGTCATTCTGACAGAGGAAATACTAAAAACGACTAAACTCAGCAGTATATTGTCATTGTACCGGAGCATTTCAAATTTCATAATATGTTATAAGAATGCAAAGTTCATATCTGATCAGTTACCTCAGAGTGCAGAAGAAATCAATAAAATAAGTAATCCAGTTTGAGATGAGTTCGTAGTTAATAAGTACTCTGTAGTTGTCAGTAACACAGTAACCTTCCTCGCAGCTAACAATGTTCCCAAGCTTGAGCTACACGTTCTAGCGCTGACATAATCCGCTTACCCACTAACCAGCCGGATACTGGCCGGGGCTGACACACCACACTTATATATCATATCAAGCTCAGTATAAAAGAGTGTCTAGTTCTTATCAGTTATTCTTAATCATATATATTGACATCTACTTAAAATAACAACTGCTTAATTTCAAGAGTATAAAACAAAACAAGAAAAAAATAAAAAAAAACCTTTTAAAAAAAAAGTTCGAGGTAAAATAATGTTTTTGTCAATAATACTTATTTTAAGAAGTCAATTATTAAAACTGAAAACGATTTAATTCAATGTAAAATAAAATATATATTTATAATTTATATAGGTGGCGATGTTCAACCCTGCCGCCTCATCTCAGGGATGTTCTGTCTAACCTACTGCTACGTAACGGGACTCGTGAGAAAGATGTCTGTGGATACGAGTGTATATTAACTGAAATTATAATATAACACTTTTATAAATCTTCTTTATTTTATTGGACCACTACTTAGACCTTTATTAATATATATATATTGAAACTGTCAGTACTGATAGTTTTCTTATTTGAGTGTAGGTTAACTCTTATAAAATGATTCCACAATAATCTAACGTCACCTCTCAGGCCGCATGTCGCGTGTCGACACACTGATCTACATCGTATCGATAACTCCGCAGATAATGCTCTCGTTTTTTATAAGTCGCATCATTACTTAATAAAACATTGCAATTTACACCGTATGGTCACGCTATAAGGTTAACATTTGTTTAAATTTGCACATATTTCTGGTTATTATTAAGATAATTTTGTTGAAGACTATAATAGTACACTAGTTCACATTTTAACTCATTAAAGAAATAATTATTGTTATAACACACACAGACACACACACACACACACACACACACACACTCGCACACACCCCTACTTCAGGATAAAGTTATTTCTAAGTCAACTTTAGTTTAATTTGGAAACATAAATAATATCTTTTAAATAAGACAATGGTTAAGGTTTTTGAGTCCATGTAAGTACATATTTTTTATAATAATAACATTTGTAAGACAAAGACAGGGAGAATAAAGTCTCGCAATAAATATGTAATGCCAAAAGATCTACATAGTAAGATATACTAACTATGAATAGAATATGACCGTAATTTACCTTTATGCAAGTGAACTATAGTTGCAAAAACATTGCGATGGTTGCGCAGGCGCATGCTAACGCAACGCAACTCCGGTAAGGTTAATGTCTTATCAAATTTAACCAAAAATTGTAACCTGCCAAGTATTTCACAAAGTTTTAGAAAATGTTTATGTAATGAATGAAACACTTTATTGTTGTAATATATAATGTAATTGTTAGATTGGTTCTTAACAAAAAAAATATAATGTGAAACTTTTTTAACAGAGACTTAATAAAACTGTTGAAAATATAAATACCTGTGATATTTACCAATATTATTTTGAAAGATTTAATTAATTCTTGAGGCTAAAAGTTCGTTTTTAGTTCATTTTGTGATTGTGTGTCTGTCTATGTGTTTGTAGCTCTTTAACGGACGAACCGATGTTGGTAAAGTTTTGTTTGTCGACTTGATTTCGAGTGTTCTTAGCACCCATTGGTTCACATTTAAGAGAACAACGACAGGGAGTGCTTCAGTATCGCTAGATATTAATCGCTATATATTTAACACTAATAGTATTTCTTTCGACATATTTATTGCACAGCGATGTAAGAACTGTCTACATTTAAAGATACTGCGGGAGATACTGTTAGTAGCTTATAAGGTTGTAGTAGTACTAGTAGTAGTAGTAGTATTTAAAGTAGTCGTTACCATTTAATAAATCTACTTTTAGGTTTTTTTGTTACATTTATACTAATTTTTATGAATAATTTTAATATATTGTATTGGATACATGGATGGCCCCTTTTTATAATATTTTTTGTGTAAACAAAATCATAGACTATACAGCTCATAGAGAACTGAAGAGAATGCACTCGAGCACTTGTTGCTTATTTCGTAAACATCATTATAGTAAACATGGATCAACGAAGTTTTAATACAAAAAATAATATAGTTATAGCAAACGAGTAACATTTGTATACTAAAGATTAATGTTCATTAATTTTTTTATAAAACTCTTAACTCACATAAAACTATGAATAATATTAGGTTCATCGACCCTTACGTATTAAAATAGTAATGATGTACACGTCACTTCCGTCACATCGGAACAGTGTTACGCAAACCTCAAGGATAGTTTAGGAGTTGCGACACAAAATGTCTTAACTAAGGAGCGGCGTGTCAAGGTGCCTGACTCCTTTCGATTCTTGGGCAATGGGACACCAGAAAATGCCAGCTCGTACTAGCAGATTTACTTTTAGTTTTTATCCCGAAACATTTTGTAATACTGACTGTATTGATTTTATTAAAGTGTAATTAAATATAAAAAAAAAATATAAATAAATACTTGTGTTCATAAAATAATGATTCAAAACGTTTTTTTATGTTTTAAAGAAATTACAAAACACATCTGAAGGTTATGAGGAAGTGAGGAAGTAAAGAGACCTCGAGCTCGCCTTCGACTGATAACAGACCGACAGACACACTGACATTGTCTCATACCTCATCGATTATATATGGCAACGGACAGACTTAAGCATTAATAATACATTCAAAGATATAGGTCTTTCAGCTTTAACTGTCGTATTTATGAGTAACTGTTTCTGGCTTCTCTACCTACGGACGAACAAAGCATTTTTCAAAACCATTAATATTATATCGATTAAATAAAATATTATAAACATAATACGGATGCACATATTTTGTGGGTCTTAAAAATAATCTTATTCTCTAATGTCACGAGTTTTCTAATGATGAATAAGATTATGATATTTTTAGTTTACTATAGACTTGATCGTTTTATATAAAGTTCTTCGTTTTAAGTACCTCTGACATACGTGTGTCATAATACGTAAGATTACAATATTATATATCGATGTAATATCATTGCGATTATTTTAATTAATTACATAATTTATATAATATTTAAACATTAAAGTTATATTGAAATACTGCGGCCTTTTGTAACCTTTGATTATTGGTTATAAGTAGAATATTAGTAGTTTTAACTGTTAATTAGCTTTTAAGTTAAGTAGTTTTTAGCTTTTATTTATATATTTTTTGAAGTCTCAAAGGTTCAAATAGAAACGTGAAGAGTCCTCGCGATGTTACGACTGCTGACGTCCCAGCATCTGTGTGTTTTGTGAGTTTAGCACAAATTACTACGGCCCTAACACTAAAAGTACAATATGATTATATTATTATTATCATTAACTCATACGTTTGTTCAAAACTGTGCAATAATAACTACTAGGGCTTGAATCCGATGTGCAAATAACCTCTTTCGAAGTCGATTCAAAAGCAGATGTAGTAACATTGGTATAAACTATCTGTATATATAACAATTTGAAAGAATTACGTAAATAATATAGTTCTCTATAAATATTGCAGTTAAAAGAGGATGGTAATTATTTATATTGTCAAGGGGTGGTATTTGCATTAAAAGATTTTGTATAGATTCTTGGTATTTTTCTTCTCTTTAAACTCATTTCAATGTCAACTCCAAAATACAATTCATAATAACACAGATACCAGTAGTTTTTAAACATTATCAAACTTCATGACTCAATAACTTAAATGAGGTTATATATATTTACGATTAACATCATATGACTCATTTTCAAAATAACATAGTGTTGTAATAAATATCTATTAATAGCGTATAGACAATATGTTATAACGACCCAGCGCGGAGGTCACTGGGAACTAGAAAGGTCCATGTGTTTGTCGGAAGTACACACCTTTTTTTTGTTTCAAGGTACAATGATGTAACTTCAAGGCGGAATAGAAGGAAAAATGTATAGCGTGGTACTGATGTGACCTACCTACTGCGAGTGAGGTGACGCCGGGGCCATTTGATTGTATTTGTAATAATTAACAAACAATTAACAATCATTAATAGACATACAGAAATGTCACTCTTTCCTTTGCAAAGATCTTACCTTTTAATAGTGATCAATTTAGTGGTTTTTAGTTTGAATATCTTTAAATACATTATAATGTTAACAATTACCTAAATGAACAATGGATTCAAAATAGTTCATTATGCAAGGGACGGTGGCGCAATGGCGTAAGTGGGACAGGGGAGGACTCGCTGAGACGAATATAATGTACATATGTTTGAGTTATATGATTTAGGAACATATTCATATTAATAAAATACTTATTGTATAAAAAAATTATATAATAAGATTGATATCTTGTTGTTTAATTTAATAAACAATACGAATATCTTATTTCAACCATAATTATTAGTATTACTTATTTATTAATAATATATTTTCTACTCGCAAAATATTGAAAAGATTTGATTTATTTATTAATGTGTACTTTACACGATGTTGTTTATCCTAAAACATTATTTAAATGTTAAATCTCTAATTAGGAGATTCAGTTCTAAGTCAATTACATTAATGTTGTATCTGTTAGTTGCTCCACACTGCGAGTGCGGCTTATCAACGTCGATTTGTTATTTTATTTGATTCTCTTTTTTTTTATACATACATATAATGTTTGTCATTAAGTTATTTTAATATAAAATTATAGAAATAACTCTAAACAGTAACTTATGATACAAAGAAAAAAAAATGGTAAGTTGTGATTTTTAAATGAATCAATTAGTCGGTAGTTCGTTTAGATCGCTTGAGAATGAGGTCAATGAAACATTAAATAGGTGACCCCATATACAATTGAATTACGAAACTGATATTACCGAATCAGATATTGTAACGTGACCCCATTTGAGGCGATAATGTTTTGAAACTAGTGCGCTTTTACAGCTCTTTAATTATATTGTGAATATTTTAAATATTAACATTCATTGAACCCCCCCAACCCCTCCCTCCCCCTCCATCAAACTCTATTATTGAGTCGTAGGTTAGTTAGCACTGTTAGTGATACGTTGCTTCGAGTGTCTTTAGACTTTATAATAGTTATAATAGATTATCAATCAATATAAATAATATAAAATGATTGAATCTTTCAGGTTGTTACGTAACACACTTGTCAGCAAGTGGGTCGAGCGCGGAGACACACTCACATGTAAAGAGTATGTCCTTCTAGATGTACTCATTTTTTATATTAAAAGTTTATAATTTTCTTTCATTTTTCCCTAATTATTATTTTTCTTCATTTACGATTAATGTAGGATAACATTAAAACAAAAAACCTATGTTAAGGTAAAAAAAGTTAGTTTATTTAATTGATATCAAGGAAATATTGAAATTCCAAAGTTTTTTGGTCCCAAATGCCACAACAACAATATACATGAGAATTCTATTCACATCTTTGTACATTATTAAATAAAAACTTAATATTTAATGATATTTAACAAACTCATTGATGTCACATCTAGTAATAATTTACACAATTAATAAATAAGTTACGAAATAACATAATCGAAGTCTTATTAATTATACATAACATATGCTTTGACTTCACGTGCTAGAACACTCAGCAATATTTTGAGTTTATTAAGCAACATAAATACATACATACATTTGTAGTTGTTAGCCACATTTTATTTATTAAATTATATTTTATTACTATAAAACCATAATATTAAATATTAATCTTTAAATCAAAGATTTTTTAAAATACTCTCATGTTCTACTCTCAAAAAGCAGATTCATGAAGAAACGAGAAGAACTTCATACTCCATAAAATAATACTTTGACAATTATATATATCTATAGTGTCAACTGATCAGTTGTTTAAATGTTGTGTAGAAAATATAGCTGCCAAATATTTATAAGTATAATATTTTATAAGAACTGTAGTAACTTAAATTAACAGAAAAATTTACAAATTAAATTAAAAAAAGAAAAAGAAGTTGATATTTTATTATAAGATTATTGAAACAGAGAAGTAAAAAAAAATGTTAATGTTATATTTCTATAAAAAGATATAATATAACTGAACTGAGATACGAATCTGAAATATGTCATGAGATTTTATTTCAGGACGTGTGTTCAGAGATGAAGTTAAAGTTTCTTTGGGAACCGACAATCACGAAGAGAGGAACATTTTATGTTCAGAAGTTTGATAACAGAATTATTTTTAAATAAAAATCATTCAGCCAGTTCTTAGCGTATCTCGTCTTCCATGGGCCTGCGGGCTGGCGGGCCGACGGGCTGGTGGGCTGGCGGGCAGCCAGGCGGGCCGGCGGGGCACTGCTAGTGTTTAATACTCATACGTTTTTAATCCATGAATCAGATAATCTGTAATGATAGTGATGTTATAAGAAGCAATATCAAAACGACTTTCTAGATAAGGTTATCAGTAATTATGAACATATACCTCTTCAACCCTCAACTACATATGCATATGTAAGGCTACATAATATATCACAAATATTGTTTACAAGGAAACATCTTTTTATTTCGATTACATCAAACATTTATTTACGTAATGTGTGCTAGTATACATTAATATAATTAAATGAATAGTATTCAAGCCAATGGGGATCATAATCTCCATTGGCTTGAATACAGTCCTTTAAAAGTCGAGGCCAGTTAGCAACAGAAGCACGCACTCTGTCCATGGGAAAATTCTTTACTGCTAGTATTACGAATTGTATTTGCCACATTTTTCTCAAAAATATAGCTCAGTCATTCCTTTACAGCTGTCACCACACCAAACCATCACTGAAATCAGACAATGTCAACTATATACTCTGATGACTAATTGTGAAGCTTCTACAGTGATACGAGAATAAACTCAGTCATTCTGCATGTTGAAACATTGCTCAATAGTAACAATTTGCTCATCAGTAAATAAAATTTTTCGGTGATCTCTCTTTGCGCACCGCTTATGAAGTTGTCTGGATCTTACAACCCAATTATCTTTAAAATTATCAGTTGATGTCCAGTGCGGCTCCTATAAGTAGCGAGTCCTAAGTCATATTAATATTTATTTCCCGAGATAAAAACTTTTGCTTCCGGAAAGGTTTTCTCGTATTTTTCTTTCACTGCTTTGATCGCCTTTTCCGTCCGAACACTTAGTGAAGGAAACGCTAAGGAAGATCTTTTTCTGTCATAAATAAAGGACGTTTCATTGTTATACCAAGTGAATGGAGAATATTTAAAATTGCCTTTGTCTTCATACCTACTCTGTAATGCTATCGCAGTCATTCGGTTCTCTTTATCACCCCCTCCATTTTAATATCACATAAATATTTGGCGCAAAAATGTGTAAAATACAATGACATTAATGACAGATTCTAAATTCAAATATAATTATTCAATTTTTCATTGTAAAAGTATAAATGTCCAGACTTCCTAGTAAATAAAAAACCGTTTATATAAATATATTTTTTAATTTGATTTTAAAACATAATCAAATAATACTTCCAGAAAAGGCTTTACAAATGTTTAAAATAAAAATTGTTTTGTTATTCTTTGTATGGTTTTTGTGATTATATATTTTTATTTAAAGTCACTTCAGAAACTGTACTATTATGGTAAGTTCTAATAGTATAGTATTGACTATTTAATATATGCATATAGTTTAGTGTCTGGGTGTGTGTTGCATAACCAATGAGTCATTTTAATTGTCATGTGTGGCAGCCCTTGATGGGGGTGAGGGGAGGGGGGGAGTGTCGCGACGTCTGTGACTCATGATTGTAGATAAGGTTAGGGTTGCCACGAAAATATAAGTAATATTTATAGTTTTAGATACATTTACATATTGTAAGTTATTGTACACTTAATTATGTTATTAAAGTCGTATGTCGTAGCCCATTTGTGACTTTTCTTTATTTTCACATATTTATAGAAAAAGCTCTTTCTATTCTCACTCTTAAGAATTAATTAGGATGACGATCTTTCATGACACTGAATGTCATGAAAGATCGTCAGCATTTTTTATAATAATTTAACAAATATATTATACTGTTAATACATCTGCAGGACAATAACAAGTCTAGACTAGATTCCAGGAAGACGCTGCTTTGAATCACATGTACCATTGCGTCATAGTCGACGTGACCTCAAACAGACAAACAGCTCCATTATTATATATAGTAATGTATTGAAAACTTGATACTAACTAATATTAAATACATACACTAATAATATCTGTTGCATATTTTATTTACTAAAAAATATAATTTGAATTTAATATTTTGAACGATGTTATATTATCGTTGTATATATATTGCGGTCAATATCATAAAAACAATGACTAGATATAATAATGTTCTAGTTTCATGAAATTCGCAGAAATTATGATAAGATTTGATAACAGTCCTGTCTATTGATAACTGTACAGAGAGTTATGTACAAAATGAGACCAGAAACACTAATTCATTTCATGAAAATAAAGTCAAATGAGAACATGTCTATAAAACAATATTTTAAGCTTGATATCAAATCGACAATATAAAAATTCTTCAAATTTTATTTAATTCGTTTCATAATATTAGTTTATTAAATGATCAGTTTAACAGAAAACCACACAGCATTACTAATAACGGGGTCCCGGTGGTACCTCCCAAGGCTAACGGGTCATTGACCAGCAAGGTGACCCCTATGTCACTGTGACCTACCCTAACGTCTGGGGTTCGCTTCCCAGAAACATATAATGGTCTGGAAGTCTTTTCAGTAAAAAATGGTATCGCAGCAAGCAAGGTCGTCTGGGCTTTTTGTTCTATGAGGTCACTTTAAAGAACAAAGACTAGTGTGGACCCCCAGTGCGACACATGTCACATGTGTCACCATAATGTTATGTCATTACTATATAAGTTGATAGAAAAACCCTCAGAGAGATCGATAAAACAGTTCAAAGTCTCTAACCTATTTATGAAATAAGACACCAATTATATTTGCTTTCGTTATAAAATAATTAAATAATAATTAAAACCTAAACTAATTTGTGTAAGTGTTTTATATATATCATTCAAATGTCCGTATTATATTTCTCATAAAAAGCGTTTAAATAATTTCAATCCTTTCATAATATAAAATAATAAAATAATCTTTTTCTAGTTCATTCAATGCAAATAATTTATATAAAATAATCTTTTATTATTATCTTCCTGAAATATAATTAATTATGCAATTGTTATTGTAACGTCCGGTCGTTGAAAGATGAAAAATATGTAGTGTTAAGAAATGTGATGTCTGTATATCACGACTTGTACAGACAGGATCAACAAGACATTTAATAGACAATTAGTTAATTAACATATGAACCAGACGTCGAGAGAGCGGCGCTAGTAAATTATAGTTGACTTACAAATATAAATTATATGCTCAAAATAAATATCCGGATTAAAACAAAATGAAATAAGAGGACCAAACGCAAGGTGAAGGTGACCCCTCATCGTGTGCGCACAATACAGTCTGTCGGTCTGTCTGCAGGAATGATTAGAAGGGGAGGCTTAGAAATTAATTTTTGTATTATTTTAGTACTTGCTCCTCGAGTCTGGAACATTCAATGGCGTTATAGATGTATGTATGTATGTACGTATGGATATGTTTGAATTGTGTCTGGACATCAAATGAGTCTGAATAATGTATTTAATTTATAATTTGACATCATTGAATTAATGTTTATTCAAGGAGACCCAAAGTCACGTCTGAAATGTTTTTAATATCTAAGAATAAAGGTTTTTTAAGTCACTAGCAGTTATTTTTGTTAATCTCTTCAAGACGAGCATATGTTTATTTATTTCAAGTGACGTGTTCATTGTGGAGGGTCACGTGACATGAACAATAGAGCCTTAACGTGATTAAAATTAACACACATGTAGCTTGTGTACTTTTAGTTTTAACTAAAATAAACTAAAACACATAATCTAAATATACCACGAATGAACAAAAACAAAACTCAACTTACTTATAAGAGTTAGTTCGTGTTTATTTGAAAACGTTTCAAATTATTTATACTTGTAGTTTATTATTAATTCTATGTTATAATAAATATAATATAATTATCTATATAATATCGTAGTCCAGAGAAAATTAGACATTATACGTAATATCTGATTCAAGTTTGTTGTAATGGAGTTAGAAATCATTTATCATATCAGATAGATGGTAGAGCAGGGACCATTAGCTTATATTTATGAAAATAAGATAAAATTACACCGAGTGGGTGAGTTAGACACATAAAACAGCTATAGAAATACTTTTAAATAATAACAATATTATTTATATTTTTAAATCGATAAACTACTTTATGAACATCATCGAACATTAAAATATACTTTTTTAAGTTAAGTTAAATTTCATGAACAAAAATCCCATACATTCAAAGTATATATATTTCAATACTTTGATGCGTTAGTAACTAGAATAACTCTTAACAAAATAACAAGAGCCTCTGAACAAAGATTTAATTTAAATACGAGTAAAGTGTGTAACAAAAGTCTGTTAATATTCTATTAACGCACACATACACACAGTAATGGCGATGAGTTTAATACTCTTGTATTATTTATTGGATGTTATTTTCTCGTTTAAATAAACACCAAAATATATTTAACTAGCTTTGGACTGTGGCTTTGCTTTGCAAGTAATTGTAGGTATTCTAACTTTAACTAAATGTTTTTGAGAATGATGTATTTAAGTTAATAATGGGATAAGCAGAGATGAGTTGTTTGATCTGTTCAGTGAGGAGTGATACAAAAGTTGGCTAACTTGTGTGTGTGTGTGTGTGTTCGTGTTTGTAGTTTAACAGATAAAAGAGTGCAAAGATTGCCGAATTATTTGTTTATTAAAATATATTTTTTTTTTTAAATCGCAACTTGTAAAAACATTATTTAGTAGACTAATACAGAAAGTTAATTCTACAAGACAAGGGCCCAAAAATATATAATAATCAGGTTTTAGAGATGTGTAAATTAATTGAACAATATATAATTTTAATCGTTTACATTGGAAATACATTCAGAAGTGTTAATATTAGGACATTCCTTCAAATATAATAATAATTTACTTGAACAGTATTTGTGTGACGAACAGACAAGATGTCTTCAGTATTTTAATTATAACGTCACCAAGGAACGTAATAATATAGGAATTCAAGTTCAATGCTTTGTGATTCATTTACAAGTTATTTAACTGCAGTTTCGTGGAAATGTTTATTTCGTCTGTGTGTCTCTGTGTGTGTGTTGTTTTATTGTTCAATAGTTACAGACACATTATAGCTTCGCTGTGTCTAAGAACCATTATATATTATAGTCTGTAGTAGCGGTTCAAATGATAGCAATGTATTAATTAGTATATCACAGGAACGATTCTCAGTTATGATAATAAATAATTCAGTTTTAAAAATATTCCATATCAGTATGAAGAGAAGTATAGGGTGAATTTATCTTATTAGATATTTCACGATGTTTAATACAGGTGATACAGCTTATAGAAATATAATGTTGAGTATATTTCTGTTTCAATCTTAATCTGGAACACCTGAAAATTATCAGGTTAGTAAAACGAGCCCTGATATGTTATTCTCCACGAGTAAGTCTGTTGAGATTTGCTCTCAGAAGTCCAGACGTACTTAACACATGCAGTAATAATAACACAAAACTGCTCCCAACTGGCCTTTTTACAAACCTAAAGCCCTTCGGTGCTGTCAGTGACCCCTTGCGTAAGGATTGCGTCACGTTGCAGAAATGCGTAGCCCCCTAGTGCATAATGGTCTGTCCTTATTTAACTTATGAGATGTTATATGTGCGAGGGAGATGAATAGATTACGTCAGACTAGCGCTTGGATTTTGTTTTTTTTTAATTCCAATTCCGCTGGTTTGGTTCATTTTATTTTCGTTTTTGCTATGTTATGTTAGTCATTGTAAGTTCTAGAAGATTTAAGGAAAAATGTAACCTTAATGCAATCAGCAAACAAAGAAACATATTTATAACCTAATTATAGGAATATTTTACACGATGGCCAAAACAAAATGATTAATCAATTCTTTTGGGATATTTAAAAATAGTTGGTTAAATGTGTAATTTCTTGTTTTTATATAAAACTGTTTTTTGAACAATATGGTATAAGTGTATTGTATTAAAGACTCTTAGTGTATAAATAACACTGGATCCCACAGATGCAGGGCCGCAGTGACCTTGTCGCGGGGTCGCCGCCCGCCGCCCGCCATCAAGGGCGGACTATTTATAACGACCGAAATGCATCAGATCTTAATATTATATATTATATGTAATTATAATGTACGTGTAGCTTTCATAATAACATGATATAGAGGAGGTGAATATTAGAATAACTTTTATTAGTTATATTTGTACTACAATCGTATGAGATGTGTTAAGGTTGTGTGTGTGTGTGTATGTGTAACATAATGTACCAAACATTATGTTCATCACGGCCTGGAAATGTATATTAATACATTGTATGTAAATATTTCATAAATACATATAAACAAATTACATTTATATGTGTCATACAAACACATCTATAACCGCAAAGCCTACCCCTGAGAGATTGGCAACTAAAATTGTTAACTACAGGTCGCTAAAACAACAGCTTTGAAGTGCTGCCCTGAAGTGTTTTCAGCAGGAATTAAAGTTGTTTTTAAAGCCGTCATTGTATTAGTAAGAATTATTTTTTGTTTTGGTCAAAAAAGTCCAAACATAAAGAGAAGGAAACAAGTCTTTTTAAATATATCTACTAGTATACATGAGAACTCTAACGCTGTTTAAGCAAGTTGAAGCTGGACCAGTACAATCCATCTGTTCAATTATCTCTTTATCATAAAATCTAAGTCTATTCTCTTATTGTATAAACTGGTTAAACTAGATATTAATAGAACTAAGTCTTAATTAAAAGATAAGAAACCAATTAAGATGATTGCTCGCTCTATTGCCTGTCCGTACTATGTCCATTCAGTTATTTAACGAGACAAAAACCCATGTAGCAAGTTGAAGCAGATGTTTTAAGAATACTTAATGAGTATCGAGACGTATGCGACACGACATCCGATACGATTTGTCTTTTTGAAGACTTTATAAAGATTACTCGTTTAGTTACATGTCAACTATTCAAATAATTTTTGTGATAAAAATGTTTCATTAAAATTAATATTAAAATAAATGATGCTTTTTAGTGTAGACAGTCTTGTGACATTATTTTCCGCATAATTTAGTGAGAACTTTTTCCTTTTTTTTAAATATTAAAATACATCCCTTGACCAAGACTCAAAACGTATTCTAACACATTAGTTAATGGTAGACCCACCGTCATGTTACTAAATTGAAACGTCGTGTACTGTAAATATTTCAAGTACAACAACAGTACCACCAGGTGTGGTGCGGGAATTAAAAATAAAGTAGTGCACCACCGCTGCGACGTGCGAGGATTTATATTAGCGTCGTCTGTTACGAGTTTTTTAAGTAATGAATTAAAAACCATAGTAAATATATAATAAATAGATGAAAGCGACGTCTGTATGTATATTTTATTAATACTATAAAGGCATATTTACTAAGTAAGTTACAGTCAGTATGTAACTTACAAGTTACCAAATTTATAAGAAAACCTATCATAAAAAATTACTTCTTATTATTGTATATACATTTTTATTAATATTTCTATGAATTATAAAATAAGAAAAACTCTAAAAGCCTACAAGGAATGCGCCCAACATGTTGGCATTTATTAATTGTTACCACAATGTATATAACCAGTCAACCGACCTTCAAAGTCCTTAATAACTCTACATTTCTCGGCTCATCCAGACTGGTCGGTGACCGGTGCTGAAGATGTAAGGAGCACTGCAGACTAACTGACTGTAGATGAGGACGTACTTGTGTGTCTGATAAAGAGATTTAATTATATTTATTTAGTTACTTATAACACAATTTTATTTTATTTTCAGAATTTATAATTCGTTGTAATTTACTTGTAACTATATGATTGTTCTCAAGTTACTTGTTAGACGTCAGCGCGAACCTCAAGTGACAGTCTGAAGTGTTGTTATAGTGCAGACAAACCCGAGAAAAGTAATTATATGTATATTGCACATACAATTTTTTTTTACTATTTTAGTAATATATTATAATAAATTTAATTGTAATTTATGTCGTAAAAAATCCGAGGTAGTTTATAAAATAAATATTATTCAATGAATAAAATTAATAAATGACGTGTAACTTGTAATGATGTCGACGTATACATTATAAATATGTAATATTTAAGGATCTTTTAAAATGACGTCTCAGTATTAATTTTTAAAATATATTCAAATCATCATGTACATGTAAGATGGAAAAGAATCAGTTTCATATTAAAATATGTTAAAATGACTCTCAGGAGACGGAGGTGGTCTGCGTGATGACCAACGTGACACCGGACGTGTGACATCGGGTACATTATACATATACATAGTATACAAAACTATAATAATACAAACTGTGTATATTTTTATTTGTAGTCAATGAAACGACGTATTCAATTTCAGGTTTTTTGACCTCCGTGGAGTGTCACTAATAGCCTAGGTTGTCTATCGTAATCTAATATACACTAAAAATATTATATTTTTCATTGTTCTCGAGTTATGTATGTGTATGAGTTCACGTTACGTCCAATGTGTCTTAGCGCTGTGATGTTTTATTCAGCAGTGATAATGAACCGCCCCGGGCGGACCATGAATCTTTATATTTAGTCATTTAACATAATCACCTCGCTCAGATTATAATTTACCTCGAGACCTAGAACTCAATACATTTAACTAGACCTAGAACTACTTAGCACCGGATTCTATCAACTCGTTGCGTAACAAACTAGTGCGCTACTACCTTTGTTAAAAACTTTTACACTTCTAACATATTATAATACAATTCTTTAAGATAAAAATATTTATAAACTTATTTAAACATTCTGTCTGTTTGTTTGTGTTTATTTAAGCCGTTTGTAAGTATCCTTTATTTAGAAGTAGTACTTTAGAGCATCTTTTATTGCATGATATATACAACACATATAGTATTGAATACCGCCGCTTCGACGAAATGAATAACTGTTGTAACAAATAATATTAAAGAAGATAGTAAAAAACACTATATTGCTGATATGATCGTATATACCGTGGTGTGTGTAATCGTGTCAGTGTCTGCGTGTGGGCGCTTGCGCATATTTAGTTGTCAGATGTTAGGAGGAATATACACTTGTTTTAAGAATTATGTGGTTCATATAAATTTAGTTTACATTATTTTTATTTTAGGAGATTTCACTATGATTTATTTAATGTCATAATAGTATTTTAAAAAAGTTTTTGCAACAATTTTATGTAAACACTATATCAATAATTATAAAATTTTCATGCCGCTTCTAGCGTGTGGAATATATTTATATAGAATATGTTATAATATGATTGTCTGTACAGTGTGTACAGTGCTTAATGAAACAACGGTGTGTTCCGGTGTGTTACCGACATAATGAGCTATCGCAGGGTAATGAGACTGATATTGGAGGACTATTGTTTGATACCATTGTGATCCTAACTGTATGTCGGCACACTTTGATAAAAGGCAATTTTAGCAAAACTAAAGTATTGCGAAACTATTGTGATACGGTATTTATTTAACAACTTATTGGTGACTGACTTCAATGAACTCTGACTGTAAAATATCTTGATGTAAAATCTGTAAAATAATAATTCAGATCAAACACTGACGACTGCGTTGCTTTAGTAACTTGTTTTGTCTAAATATAAATGCATGATTGGTGATTTTTGGTTTTTCTTATTTATAATAATTGGTGTCCAGAGATCATAATAATGGTTTTTGTATTTACTTAGCATTTAATTATAAAGTGAGCCTATTTAGCCTCAAAGTAAGCGACGGAGATGCTGTCAGTGCAGGTCGAGGCGCTGCTGGTATGTTGCCAGTTGATAGTACATTAATTATAAAATGATAACTTTCTATTATTTAATATCAAACTCACTTACATTATATATTATATATTTGGTACACGGTGAGTGTCTCGACGAGTGATTTAAGCTTCTTTGTTGTCTGGCGCTGCGCCGTCTGCATTTAAACACTATATATTATTTTATATTACGTTTATTTATTTTTTTTGATTTATAAAGGGAGTGCTTTAGTCTGTCTGTCGCTTAATTCAATAAAACTATACTCTTTGAGAATTTATTTTTTCGAGTCTGAAACAATCCATTGAAGATCTACCAGAAAAATAAATTAATATCGTCGTAGCCAATAGTAGATATATTAAATTATCAGTAATAATATGATTTTGTATTATAATATTAACCTTATTCCGCAATCATTACTTCATGATAATAATATTTTTTTTACGACATACTTTATTATACAAAACGTATAATATTGTATTCGTGTATCCTCAACTGGGTCATCGGTCATTGACCGATTTCATTGATAGCATTTTGATACTGCATTATTTTTTTGGAAGCAGATATTTTATCTATTTTTTTTTATTCAAGATAAAAGCTATTATTATTACGAAATATATATACTTATGTTATGTTGAGGGAAAATATGTAGGTCTTAAGTGGAGGGTCATGAAACCAGTTGATGGTAAGTGGTTTGTCCATCGGTTGAATCTTCTGAAGGAAGATCTGCGTGAAGGAGTTGTTATTGCCTTTCAGTACATTTCTTACAGTCAATGAAAGATGAACTTCCTCTGTAATATTTATAATTTAATATTTCTTGATATATTTCAGATGTGGAAGCGACTTCGAAGGTAGAGTTAGTATATCTTTACTAGTTAAAATATAAAAAAAATGTAACTGACACGTTCAGAGTTTATAATCTGTATTTCGTCTGTTTCTAGCCAGTACTTTTTTGTTTTTTTTTTGTTTAAGAAAATATATGTAATAAATAAATAACAATGAAACACAATGATGGTAAGATTATCTTTTTATTGTTAATAGATAATATTTATATTATTTGAATTATATATCTCATTGGTATATATATAAACTCCATTATTTGTACTGCACTAATTTTAAAACATTTGTCTGTTTAGATATGTTTTGAATTAAAAAAAAACAATAAGCATGTCATTTGTTCAGTGACTGTATAAAATATATTATAATGCTATTATCGTTATTTCTTATCACCGAAAAATAGTCTAATGAACTCAAAAATATATTAAGATCGGGTCTACGAGGTCAACCGCCTACGGTCATAGCTACGCGCTACGATTAGGCGGGTCAATGTTCGTAGACCGTCTACGAGTTGTGTATCTGTTGCTATGCGGTAATAATATATACAGATATGTTATTTGACTTTATATGGATAATAACACCTTTTTAAGTATTAATAATATACTAAGTTCGAAACTGAGAATAAATATTTCAAATAAAACTATTTTTTACGGATTAAAACTCGCGTATTGGTTACATTTAAGTGTTAGACACTTACATGTCGTCTACCCGTGGACACGATTGCTGCAAAGCATTCGAAACGTCGGGTTAAATAAAAATGTAACCAAATTATACGCGAGTTAATCCGTAAAAAATAGTTTTATTTAGTTTTTCAATATTTGTTATTGTTATAAATAAAAAGTACTAAAAGTTAAAAATTATTATTAAAGAAAATTTACATTATTTTAATCGAGTTATCACTCAAAATAATTTTGATTTTTTGATAATTGCCTGGCCAGTCCTAAATAGTTAGAAAAATACAGAACATCAGGATTTCTTGTTTGTTTATATGCACCCAAATACATCCTAAACACGCAATAATACTAAATACCTCTTATAAATATTGACAGTATATCATTTTTTATGCATTCTTCTATATTATAAGAGAACAAAGGAAGTTTAAAATGATAAATGTTTATATTCCTTACAACTAGTCTGAAGTTTCTTTTGTGACGTTTTAAATTATAAATGAATATTTTAGAACTATAATTTATTTGAATAATAAATTTAAATTATATTTTATCAACGAAGCTTAATTGAGAACTCTCAGCTAGTCTCATCTTCTGCTGGGTGCTGGGTGCTGGGTGCTGGGTGCTGTGTGTATGAATATAGAAAAACTGTTAATTCGGAAAACTTTCAAAACAAAAGTTTTGTTATAAATTAATTGAGAAGGAAAATCCATCTTTTACTTTGCATTATGTACATTTAAAAAAACACTTATATTCTCGTTACCAATTTCTCGCTATCACACACAAGCCACGCCGCGCTCCACACTTAGCTTACGAAGACATAACACATTTATTATTTTAAACAATAAATCATGTCTAATTGCATTCAAAATACAAAACATCTGTTGAACAAAATTTATGAGACTGAAGAAAATTAAAAACATGCTCATAAAAACTAAAGTGTGAAGTATAGCTCCTAATCGATCGGTCAATGACCCGTCCGTCCTAATGTCCGAGGTCCCCGACCTCATCAATTACATTACGCAATGCAAAATATTACGTTTATTTGTACGAGGAGCCCGCGCTGGTGTGCTTATACAATATTAAAAAATATATCATTATTATAAGCTCATCTGGTTTTCTTTTGATACTATATTTCAGGTTGATTTCAGGTAATCCTTTTTAATATAATTATAAATAAATAAGTAGAGCATTAATTTTAAAAGCCAGAAGCATGTTGTAATGAGACACTAAGATATATCTAACTACTACTTGACGTAACTGATCCAAATTTGTTATTTATTAACGAAATACTAGAGTAATAAAACATGTCTATAGACACACACATCAATAATAAGATTTAAATAAGTAAGTGTAATTCATCAAATCATCATAAATACCAAAAAATTTAATCTTTTTCAAATATATATTTTTGATAATGATATTATCAGTTTTATTTGGTTCTAATTTGTAATAATATTGTCATATAATACGACTTCTTTGCCAAGAGAATAATTCCTAAATCATCGACTTCATGAAGTTACATTCAAGTTTACAACTTTGTAAAATGTAATAAAAATAAACCTTTATTAATGTTAATAAGGTTTTATTAACATTAATAATAATGAAATCAAAAACAAATTATAAAGATCGTCTCATACCATCTGAATTCACCAAAATAACAAATTGTAATAAACAATATACGTCAAGTATGATTCCACCTTAAGAACGTCAATGACCTGCCAAGGTCCTCGATGATAAACAGCATTATATGCAAAAGGATTTCAGAAAAATATTCGTCACCTCAATTACAACACCTTCATTAGTTACGAGACCACATACGAGCTCTATTGTGCAGGGCTTTAAAGAATTACAACACTGACATATTAACATACACCTCTGTCATATAACACTGCTGTCATACACCTCTAACAATATGACATCACGCTGATGATATATGATCTCGTATATTATCAAAAATATAAACATCTAAATAGCATATGTATATTAAATCCCTACTTGACGGAGCTCTAAGCCGTCGTTAACTTATTTGTCAGTCTGGTTGTTTTTTCATACATCATGCAAAAACACGAAGTATATTTGGTTTGATGATAGCTAACTGTCCTAACTTAGTTAAATATCTAGTTAATTATAATGAGATACTTTAAACAAAACGCAACTGGAAAACATGAAATTATATTTTAAAAAATTAATGAAAAAAGTATTGTATGTTTCGATAGATGAGTTACTATCGTATATTATTGAGTTTAAACAAAGTTAATGTGACAGTAAGTTAGTTTAGTAATATAATATAATATCCGATGTCGTCACCAATAGTCTGGCGATGAGTAAGTCTAGATAGATCAACGGCCGGCCGCCCTTGCACCGACACACCGCCTCTTATATAAAGCCAATGCACGCGACGTGTGTCCATTTACATACGGTGTGAGTGTTCACATTATTATGAGATGAAATGTTATATTATAATTAAAATTATTTATGATATCTGTCGTATTCAGTCACTGATCCTTATAATCATTAGCAATCTATAATATTAAGAAAGACGAAACTTACATTTACATATTTATTTAATTTAATAACTTATATTCATATTACAATAACATGATGTGTTATTTTGTTGACGGGTGACAATGGAGCAGTCTTAATTCTCGGTATCAGAGTTTGATTTTATCCCATTACAGATGAAAAATACATAAGATGTAAAAATATTATTCTGCTAACTGCGTAATTTAATGAATAATTGAAGTTGAAGGTTTATTAACATCATTTACGAACTGATTTTTAACGTATAGTCCCAAAACCTAAATATATATATTTACCATAGAGTTTTTATGTGGTTAAAAAAGAGTTAAAAAAACCATAAATGTACACTCCATACAAACCCCAGCTATGAAGATGATGTTCAAGATATATCTCCTAGTACCGACACATGGTCAGTGAAAGCTCTTGGCTACTCAGCTAAACCCAACGGGTACCTTTATCGCCTCAGAGCACGTCACGGGACCGTGACTTACTACATGTAGGTAACTCTACCAATATATATATATAAAAATATAAAAATATATATATAATACTAGCCGTTACGTGCGGTTTCACCCGCAGACCAACGATATCATTTATTATTAAAATAATTTAAATCAGTAGCGTAAAGCCCTCCCCATGAACCTGCTAACTATAATCAGATGCGTTTAACCAAAAAAATTCTTCAGCTTTATTATATTAGTATATATTAAAATATAAGGTGTACCGTACTATTAATTGAGTTATCACTTTAAACTTATTAGCATTTTCTTTAAAAATATAACATATATTTAATCTGAATAATTTTATAATATTTTTACGGTTTTTAAGAATCTACAAATCATTAAACATAAATATATTAAAATTAAGCAATCAGTAATAAATATATTAAAATCAGCATAACAATAATAGAACTAGAAAATATAGTAATTTTCGTTTCATAGAAATATTATAAGCAATACAAGAGGAAGTCAATACATCATTTTTATTATATATTGTTTGCGATACGAAAATACATTTATTTATATACAGCCTTTCAAGGGTCGTAGACCTCACGAAAGTTGGGTGGAACGACCTGCAGGGCGAAAACATTATAGACCTTTGTGATCTAGTTCATTTACCTTTAAATTATCTACTCGTTATACCTCAATACGCAACTTGTGCATTATTAATATTATATTAAATAGGAGTGTTTTAATTATTTTTTTAGTCTTTAAAATATACTTGTAAATAAAAAGTGTATATTATCTGCTCATTCAAACTATCAATATTAATTGCGTTCATGAAATGTAACAAACTCAAAATTATATCATTATAAAAGTAATGTTAGCTGACTTTAACATGTAAATAATTACAAATTACAATTACTATACTTATGAAAAAACTTATAAATCACAGCTAATTCCTATCACTGGTGAGTGTCAGTTATTCATAATATGATAAATCCCGATAAAATGTATTATTTTGTTGCACAATTCGTTATTATTGTTGTATGTAAAAGCACAAAGACTCTGTAAACGAACATACAGTATGACAGATAACATTTTAATAAATAACACACACATGTGTACAGCAAAAATCATTAATATGTGTATGTGTGCAAATATCATATAAATATTGCTCAATAGTTAGGTTTATATGATTATTTTATATAAAAATCGTTGGCTATCAACTTATTATGTATTCGAAAGCTTAAGTATTACAAAGCGCGGCTGAATGTGTGAGTGCAGACTGCACCTTGCATGTACACGCCGTCTGTGAATCAATGTGTGCGTGCACCCTTCCCGTCTCGACAAACTTATATTTACTTCACAAAATGTGTTGTAAAGACTCTATTTTCATACAGTAAGGCTTATAATTGATTGCATTTTATTATGTTGGGGTTTACGGAAATTTTGCGAGTTGTTATTTTGATTCACATGGCAGGAGAGGGGCGTGTGTGTGGTCTGTGTATGTGTGGGTTCACCTTGAAAAGCGCCAGTTCTTTGTGCAATGGGTTATTCGGTTAATGGCACCAAGAAAGTCAATGGCGCGGGATGCTTTGAGTACAGTCTGCAGAACAGGACTCTGCGTGTTATGTCGGTATTTGGGTTTTATAATTTTGTTTAATATATAATTTTAGCTTTTGGTTCTTTTTAAAATATAATAAGATTTTAGTCCTTCTCGAGGGAATCAAAAGCTCTGGTATTTATGCGTTTTTTATTTATTAAATAACTAATGTAAATATAATTATTTGAGTGAGTATGTATGCTCGAAAGTATGAAGTTATTAAACAATATTTACAAACTGCTGAGAAGCAAAACTGTTCCAAACCGGTTTTGTATCGTTTGTATCGTATTATATTTAGAGAACGACTATTGAAAGATAATAATATGTTAATATTATTATTATCATTATTATTCGTATTAGTTTTGAATTGTTTTATGTTTTTATTTATTTAGTTCACTTACTTATTACATATTTTTTGACTCACAATTCAACGGATAATAAGAAAGTATATCTTTTATAAATTAATTTAATAAGGTGCAACATGAAGTGTATTTTTAAATATATGACCTTCAAAAAGTTTATAATATATATATTTTTGTTGGTGGCTGTACATTACGTCTCAAAATACCCGTCGTCCTGCACTCATGCGCACGCACGCACACTGTGTTGTGGTAGGTCGGTACCGTTCTAGGAGTTAACTCTTTTGGGTTTGTGACGTGACGTGGAGAGGAGAGGAGAGGAGAGGGGAGGGTACTTGTTATACTGCACTAAGTATGTGTCTTGATTTTTTTAATTCAAGATACATTATAAGTTAGCCAAATTAGGGGAATAATAACTCAATGTTCAGAATATTGACTATAATTTTATGAAATATTTTTTTTCGAAGTCATCTTAAGACCTTATTAACGTCAAATAGTTTAGAAAATATACATACTTAATATATTTTAGTGATTTATTAATATATTATTATGTTATGTTTTCTGAGTCTGTCTGTGTACAAACAAACTTATTTAAATACGACAAAGACAGGATAATATTAATAGTTTTTTGTGGTAGTTGTAACTATAATTCATGGTTATGTGGATATAAAACGTCATTATTTCTTTGTGTCTGCAGACAGACATGTATTAGATATGGTAAATAATTATTAATGACTTCATCTTCTCCGCATAAAAAAATATACTATTATTACATTAACAATGTATATTTCCTGCTTTATCACCACACTATTTTGTTGCCTTTTCTGAGAATAATAAAAGTAACGGAAGGAATCTTATACGTACGATACATTGCTTTTTAATAAAATAAATAATAACAAACCCGGAGGTATGTTTGTAACGCGAAAGATTATATATTAAATATACGTAGTAGAGGTTTGTCCTCGTGACAGTTTGATTATACATAATATATAACAAACATAAGTTGGCATGAAAGAATAGTGTATGTTTGTTTGTCATTGCTCTGTCTCCTTGTTCCAGTTAATTTCTTTCGTAACTAAGATTAAGATAGCTGGTGAGGGTTTTGCAAACATTTTTTATCGTCTTATCATCAGGAAGATAAATGTTAGTACTGGGGCTGTCACAGACGAGACGAAATGTGACGTTTAGATAAAAGAAACTAATGTACTCAAGGCGCAGACTGATACAGAACTACAGGAAAGAAAACAGTATATAGTTTTGTTGAAGCTTTCCAGATGTTTAATAACAGTTATTTAGACTAAACTACTGAAATAACTACTCATACGGTAATAATGATTAATTATAATTAATAACATCAATCAATACAATGTCTGAAGAGCAAAGCTTTGTGTGAAGAGATCTTCTCTAAGTGATATTTGCGAGTCTCGTCTCATTAAATAGTTGTTTTGTAACTTGCTGTGTTTACTGAGACGTGGCCTGATAGTCGACATGGGCACAAAAATATAAGACTTCATTATTATATTAATCATAATAATTATAATATTATAAGGTACTGGACTGCATATATTACAGTATTTCCATTAAGGCTTTTAAAAATATTAATAGAGAATTAAATCTTGTACATAAATAATAGTCTATACTTTTCAGAGTGACATCTGCCTCACTGATCTGATCACAGCGGACAGTGACGACGAGAGTGTGTTTATGTGTTTATTTAATATTAAGAATAACTACATTACATTAATTACAGAAAAAATCATTAAACACTAACAAAATATATGTTAATTTTCATGTACATATGTTAGCAAGTATACTGCAGATAACGGTAAGTTAGTTAGTTCTAAATAGGAATCTTCGAAATATATGTATTAATCTATTTATTTTAATATACGGTATATGATAATTATTATTTTAACAAGTGCTTTATTCTCACGTGAAGTATTTTACAAAAGAACGATTATTATGTCATTTTTTTGTGTTATTTATTGCATCTTCCTGGATCGTCGACCAGCAGCCGTGGTCCTTGAGGTTTAAATGTCAACACACCATCTTGCCCCTAAATACCAGAACCAGAGCTAAGGGTGCCCGCACAGGGACGTCACTGAAACGAACAAGAGCTTAATAATAGTAAAATATTATTTTGAGAGATACTTTTAAATAGGAAAAAACCTTTGTCATTGTAAGCTTAAAATAAAAGAATGTTAAATATGAGCGCTGCCGACTAGTTACGTCGTCTATTTGAATATATCTTTAGTTTTCGTACGAGACGGGAGGAATTTAACGATGTATGTATTTTAATTATCACTGGTGTGTGTGAAGCCTAATTTTATTTTCCCATCTGCTTCAAGCCTTGTTTAATACACGCACACGCACACAGATAAAGTTACTTGTAGAAATATTTTTTATACAAAGTACCTACAAATACCATTTAAAATTCCAATAGATTTCATATTTATAGATTGTATGTTTCTTGATGAGATTATTATGAGTATTTATTTATATTAAGACATGGTCTAAACATTGAGTGGACCCCTAAATAGGAATGTCCCAGGGGCAATGGCCTCCAGATCGTGCACATTATACTTAAATTGCAAAACTTCAGGAAACCTACAGTAATACATTTTATTTATATAATTACATATGCGTATTTTAATCATTGTAATATAGTTAACTTATTAAAAATACTCATGAGAGTTGCTGGCTTATTGAGTTGGTAGGCATCAATCTTATAAGAACATTAAGCTGTTATTTACAAGTAAAATACTGTTGGTACTAAATTCAAAGAAAACACTTAAGTTTTAATAAATAATAAATATATTTTCATAAAAAAAATAAAAAAAAAATATTACTAAGTCAACTCAAACCTCTAGAAGTGTTTTTGTTTTCAAAAACAATTATTATTCAAATGATTATTTTACAAGAGACTTCATCGACCCGACTCGCTCTTGATAACAGGCTAATGACGGACAGTTCTGTGTCTTCATTACTCAGTCCAGGCAACTGCAACTATCAACAATAAGCAATATTCTTATTGTTTTAAAAAAATCTCTCTTACTCTTACTCACTCTTACTCTCATCTATCTCATATATTTGACCCGGTCTTTGATCGCTGTCTCATGAACCCTGGTAACTTAGACCAGAGCCATTTCTTTTATTATATTGTTATAGTATGATATATAAACATAGTTCTAAAAAATATACTAGTTTACATAACGCTTATAATTACAACTCAACGCCCTTGTACTAATACCTTGAGTGTTATCAGGACGTCTGAAAAAAACAATTTTTATTTAACTATCAACGTATATTAAGTAATTATTAGTTGAAAGACCAAGGTTACTTCAGATAACATTAATTGTTGCTATAGCTTCAAATACAATACTGTACTCCAGTCTGACGACAATTATTCCAGAGTAAGATTTTTTTTCAGACAAACGCAGCCTTGTATGAAATTCTTTTTCGTGATAAGAGTTATCTTTACGCGAATTTAAATCAAATATCAAATATAAACGTATCTTAATTCAGTGTAAGGTCGCATGTGTGTTTATCTTCCCCTCACTGTATCTCCTAAATGTAGGTCAATGTGCGAAGGACGGCTGTGTTTGCTGTAAATATGTACTGACCGACTTTTTATCATTTGCTTTTAATTATTGTTCGCGGTCACTTGCAATACTACACACACGAGAAGGAATCCTTGTATCTTATTGTATTATACAGAACATGTACAATATGTTAGAGATACGATGGCTCACAGCAATGTTAGGATAATTTTAGCAATATCTATATTACTAAAATTACAGTTTAATAGATTGTTTGTCATATATGATATAGATTCTTATGCTTAGTTTAGTGAAACTTTGTATAAATTATTGTGATTTGATACTCGATGAATACAAAAATATACTAACTAATAAGTAATTAAGTTTATTCTAAACGCCATCTAGCGTCTAGAAATCTTGTCGCAGTAATTTGTCTACAGCTATCTTTATTTTGAGTACAACTCTAGTTTCCACAAGCATCTAATGTTACGTATTTACTTAAAATAAAAACATGAAAATAAATAATAAATAATATAATATAATATTACCTCCAATATAAGTTATATAATATGTTACGTTATACTGCAATTACTGTACATTTAACTTTTACTCTAGTAGTCTATTCTTTCAAAAGTTTAATTTTTTATACAACAGAAAGTTAAGTTCAAGTTCAAGTTTGTTCTCTCTGGTCGTGATGATGACCCAATATTTTATTCTGCCGGACCACCGACGCCGGCAAGCTGTTCAGTCCTTCGCTGTACGAATAAGAAACGACAAGGCATAGCGCTTCCTTCGGATAGGAGGAATGTCTAAGACTTGGAGATGAATACTGGTCGTGCGTCGGAATATTCGATGATGGAAGAGTACGGAGGAATTAAATTGTGTAATTCAAGAACACACCCACGAAAAAATTATTTCTTAGAACTCTAAGAGGCTAGCAATTCTGCACCTGTGTTCGAAGCTGTCTCAGCAAAAACCAACTCATGGTGGCCAATCAGCCTCATTGCTCGCCTCTCATTTGAATCCAGAGCTGCAAGGTGTCCTTTTGCGGTACCGGCCACTGTGTGACCGCAGTACTTCACACGCGATGGAGCTGTGGTTTATAAAATGCTTTAAAAAAAGTTGTCCCGGTGTTTGTTAAATACTGACATTTGTAACATAGACGCTGCACCATGGCCTCTCTTTCACGCTGTACTTGATCTTTCTAAAACTGTAATGTCGTCTGACTTACATAGGTGTATCGTCCATAAACACCGATTTTTAATTTTGTTTGTACTATACATGACAGTCCTGGACAGAGCTCCAGGGAATCTTCCAATGTTTTAAATATACGTGTATATATTTCCAATTTACAATGGAAAAATAATAACTTCAGAGATATTTAATTTATAATAATAAACAATTTATAAACAGACTAGTTAGATAGATATATAATTATACAAATGTTGTACTTCTTTGTCCTATAAGTAATAAGATATTGAAAAACTAAATGCTTTCTACGAAAATCATATCAACGCAACGTATACACTAAATATTATATACTATGTGCAAGTAATGTTAAAAATGATATATAAATTGAACGACACTCCCAGCAATGAGTCGGGTGCAAAAATCTCTGCTGAGTTGCTCTCAAAGTCAGGGTTCAAGGATAATGTACGAAGGGCGTTCACAACACACGAGATATTACAAAGAATTGGAAACAAACAAATACTGGAAACACCATTTGTTTGTATAATATTGTAATTAATTTATCTTTATATATATGTTTAAAATACAAATAAAAGTATTAATTATAATGATTATCAAAACGGAAAACTATAATATAATCTAATATAATATGACGCGTGTAATTCTACGATTGTTATATAAATAATAACTTAATTACAGTTTCCTTCCGACCCGAACTTTCTAAAAAGAGTTAAATTCTTTAAACTAATGTCGGATGTGCCCGAAAATAAGAGGAGGATGCGCACACGCCGGATTTTATTCCATTTAAGAAAAGGGGTTCGATTTTAAAATTAGAACGGCTCGGCGGAAATCGCTGGGTGGTGAATCACGCGCATGGCTGTTACGACGACTCTGATTGGCTGATGTTATAATAGTATCGTGTTCATGACATTACAATATTATAAATATAATATGTAGGTATATGTTTTGTCTATTTTTTATTTTACGGACGGTTAAAAGATATATATATATATATCGTATAAATTAAAGCAACAAGTAAGTTTTTTATTAGTGTTAATGATTAAAGGAGTGTCAGATTATTGCTATCATTTTTTTATTTATATTACATATTATTTTTTAAAATTACATATTATTTTTTATTTAAAGTTAGGAAAACTTTAAATAAAAAATAATGTAAACCTAATATTTAAGACAAATATTGTCTAGTAGTTAAATAATCAAATAAGTCAAGAGCAGACCCATGTTTAGAATTTAAATTATAACAGAATTATTAATAATTAATTGTTATCATTTGCAAAGTTTAAAATATAAAAGCTTTTATTTCTATTTCTTTAAAATACTACTTTAAAAAGTTACAAGAAACGTGAATTGTTACTAAATAATATAAACGTGAATTAATAATAAAACATTAAACGCGTTTAAATACCGAACTACAATAGTTGTAACTAAAGATAGTGTCAAATGTTTTTAAGTCAAGCAGAGGTCCTCAGTCCTCACAGACACCTAAAACATAACCCTCCTTTGCATGTCAATGACCGATTTCAGTTTTAAATGCAATATCAATTACGGCAAAGAAGGGTCTAAGATGCCTTAACTTATTATGGTTTTTAAACCGTTTTGTATTTAGTTTTTTAAATGACGTTAGCTATTCAGTCTTTACAGTGTTGAGTGCACAATGTGTGTTGGTACTTGTATAAGCTATAATAATAATATGATTAATTTTTTAATTCCTTAGAACACAAAATACCAAGATGATTTTCTTTCTTTTAAGCCATGTAACCGGTGATCCAACTGGCAGCAGGGCTCAGGGTCGCCCACTCACCGCTCAGGACGACCTTCGCACTGCTTCATCATTTAAAGATGTCGCAGATGTGTCAGCTATAACAAGCTATCTATCTTTAATCATCCTCTCTCTTTGTATGTACTCAATAGTAAAGTATTTTATTAACTTTATATCACGTCTCGTATAGTTTTTTATTGTTATTAAGATATAAACGCAGCGCACAACTTCTATAATTACAAACATATCTTTATAACCTACAATAACATCTATATTTACTTGTATTTTATCTGTGCTCGTACCGGATGACGCGTCGTGTAAATTTAGCGCCAGGTTCAGGGGCATTCGCGCAGACGCCATCTTGCTTTTGTTGCAATGTTTACACTGCACAGATCTTTACTGCAATGCAATGCGTTTATGAAAATCAGTTAGGTATTTTGGATTATTTATATAATAAATTATTTGAAAGATGAGTAGGAAGAAGACAGAGTTATTAGGTATTGCATTTTTAAAATTTTAATCTTATATTTCTTGTAATACTCCGAAGAAGTCGGATTAGTGGGGGTCTCTGTTAGTCTCAGTAAGTAATCAGTAGGAAGGTTATAATATAACATAATATATTGGTTTGTTAAGTGCTCTGGTCATTGCTGCTCTAGGGCTGAGAGAGATGACTGTGTGATTTATTAATTGACAGAACTCACGAGCCGCATACATATGACATATTCTTTCTATTTTATTTAATACTTCTTGAGGAACAATGGGTCGTAAAGGAATCCTAACAGACTGCTTGTAAGTTTTGATAACGTAATGTTTGTACTAACAGTAGGAATGACACCTCAGAGACCAAGGAACAATGAACCCTTTAACTCTGTTACCACCACCTAAGGTTTTCATATTATTTACTTATGTATTATTATATGAAAACCATATACAAAGATTCATCGAGTTTGTATAGTACTACCTGATATAATCTGCCATTAGTGTTAAAACTATTGCGGTCTCGTTGTCTGGTTCATATCAAATATATTATTAAAATATTATTGTTACTATAAATGCATTTCCAGTCATAGTATACATAAATTCTTACGGACAGACAGACAGGCAAAAAATATAAAAAATGTTGTCTACATTAGAACAAGAAAATATCAGTTATTACAATACACAGACAGACACATAAATTGTAATATTGTTACATATCTAGTTAGTTATATTGATGTTACATTAGATAGAGGATCACGTTGTGTATATCTTCACTGAATATAATACTGGTGTTGATTTTCATTTTTTCAATCTACACATATTTCTGTCGATTTAAAAAAAATAAAGATTTCTCCGACAAGTTTAAAGAAACGTACAATAATGAATTTTAGTTTAAGGGTAAAATTCGCTCAACACCTAGTAGTCCAAAAAAATGACTTCTGCGACTGCGATTGCGACTCATTACACTACTCATACACTACTCATTACTACATGCCATAGACGCTTTGATTTCTTACAAAGTAATTGTGACCGGTCAGTATCTCCCTGAGAGCCTCGTCACATTTAAACACAGGAGTCTTGTTTAGGATGCGGTGTTTAAAAATATTTATTTTTGTATGAGAAAAATGCATATAAAGAATAAAAACAATTATAATGCTTTTTGTAAATACAATAAATAGTCTGCGCATTAAAATTGCAAATGGCGGAGGCGTTGTTAAACATATTCCAAAACGAACACTTGAATTCTTTAAAAGGGCAACAATTATATCCACGGAGCGCATATTTCAAGAAGGATCACACAGAAGTGGGTAACATTGAAAAGTTCATTGGTATTACATGCACTTCCTGCTTCACCGAGGTCGCTGCGGCGCCGGCCATCTTGAATTTTTTGACGTTTATTTTTGGCGGGCTTCAGTTTATTCGTTCAGAAATAGTAATTTATCAAAATATTACAATTATTATTCATATAATATTCTAAATTATGAAATATGATGTAATTCTATATTATATACAGATTATATATTATTAGCATAATTGACGTCAGACGCTGAAACAATGCTTATTGCATCTTCATCGTGAAGGTTGTGTTTATAAACTATAAATAAATAATAATAAATTATAAAAACAATATATATTTTTTATAAAAATATCTTACAACGATTTATTTTGTTACATAATAAACAATGGGAAGGTTAGTGTAAGGAAATCAACAATAATATAATAATCAATTGTCATGAGCGTTCATTTTAAACTGCATTACCCTAGGTCAGTTCAGACACTCTACACAGCACCAGCAACTGCAAGATGAACTGCTTGCCCTGTAATTACACGTCGCGGCCACATCTATCATATCATATCCTTGCTAGTAATTATATTAGGCAGGTCATTTGTAACTGTTCTAAATAAATGATAACTTACATTGCAGTAACTCTAATAAAAAAACACCTCAAAATAATGTTAGTTTTATTTTCAAAGACTACCAAAAGTTGCTTATTTAAAAAATTAAGCTATTAAACTTCTACATAACATTGAGAGTGCCTCTTGCTGTGCTGTTATATGATCACTTCTTAGAGTTAACATCTAAATATATTCCTTTAAATTCCTCAATGTATATTATTGAACAAAACACGAATGCAAAACATAGCAATGCGAGGCTCCATAACTGTATACGACCTGCCGCAACGCTCTCAAGGGCGGACACGACGTGCGTGGAGACTGCGGCGAGATATAATACTACTAAATATATATATTAAACAATATTGTAGTGTCTAGCGGATTTATATAAAAAAAATACTTGACCAAATAAAGAAAACCATGAACAATGATCAAGTAAGAACTAAAATAAGAAAACTATATTTTTATAAGTATTATTGAGTCATGATAATATTCCTAGGAACTAATTGCCTAAGAATACTATTATGAGTAAGAAAATAATATTTTGTTTTATCTAATCACAATAATCTTATTAATATATTTACATTTTATGTTATTAAAATAGCTAATTTGGGAAATTGTTGTTATTGTTTTATTAAAATCAGTAAAACAATAATATCTTCACAGTATGTACGTCTCTGCAGCAGTCTCTGTGCTGTTACGAGCGGTGAATAAATAATCGTCGGCGCACGAATCGGACGTCAAGGCCGGACGTCGTCGTCCGCTCGTTGACGCTCAGCCTCGGATAGTGTTTACAACAAATTTCACTTTCGCGTTTTCGTTCTTCAAATTTTGAATTTCGATCATTCATTCACTCTTCATTTACTTACTTTATGATCATTCGTTCTTTTTTTGAATTATTTTCTACGAATATAACATTTTAGTTCACCTTAATACAATACTTGAAATTAGAATTTTTATTTTTATATTTCGTGATTTATTTTCAATTCCAACATAATGTAAGTTATATAAAGGTAATTTGGTAGTTGCGTGAGTTCATTGAACCCACCTTCACGCAATGTCAATTAGCACGTCAGCGCTAATCATGGCAACTGATAGTGTTTGTTGCGGGTCAACGCTTCCTAATGTAAGAGACACTGTGTCAATACGGATATATTATTGAATACAGTTTATTTTTACGAACACTTTTCCCTTCCATTTATTGATTTATAAAAGTTTCAATCGTGGGCTGATCAACTCGTGTTCCTAGTAACGGGTATCTTCCTGTCGCTAGCTCCAGAAGCCACCAATAATATACATTTTAAGATCAAGGGGTCTTATTACTTTTTTAAGGACTTCTTTAAAAACTTTTATCAGAAAAGTTTTAAATATTATTAGTTATCTGAGTTATTAAATGATAAAAATAAATATATTTAGATATTTTTATAAATTATTCTTCATAACAAATGTTCTTTTGGTATTTATATAATTTATTTCAATTATAGTATTATTAGTAATGTAGTAACACTGTTATCTATACAACTATCCCAGTAAAACTCTAACTGATAACATGTTTAGCCAAAGGTCAATGACATCGTATAACATAATTTCGCGAAGAGTAACGACCCCGCGGATATTAACTCAACAAATATAGAAAACATGTAGGTTACAGGTGTTGGAACATTGCTACGACTTGTCTAAACTTTAATCTTCGCTTCTTTTACAATATTAACTGTACGTGTTGGCTTTTGTATCAACATCTGTCACAGAATCAAAATAAAATATTTCCTGTTCATTCAAATAGGTCATTTGAATGAACTTAATAGAATTAAATGTAAATATAGCTTGTAATATGTATATTTGGAAATATATTTAAGAGGAACAATCGCAATCGAAATTAGATGTATAGTTTATTTCCTTTGCAATTCAAGTAGACTCCAACACTCAGAGTCCATATTTAAAATCATTATATTAATATACAGATAATATAAATCGAATGACATTAAATACTCTTCTACATTTGAAAACCGAATGGTTACTTAACTGGTGACGTCACTTCCGCGCTTTCCACGTTTCCGGCCGCTTTCCCGCGCTCATTGACCTTGTGTGGGCGTCAGCGAATGATTGATTAGATAGTTGACTAATTTATTATAATTATTGTTTTATATGTAGGTGGGGTTAAAAAAACAAAGAGTTTACTTGAAAATAACATTGTGTTAATTGATCAGTTTGAATAAAGTGAAGTAAACAGACTTTCATGAATAACAACTTTACCCAAATTAGATTTAGTTAACATAATTTAGTAGTAACATAACATATTAACTGGCTAAAGGATTTATATTCAAGAAAGAGCCTCGTCGGATCTGAGCCCACAGAGCGGTTCTACGGGATGGCGGGTAGAGGCTGTGTTATTAATGAAGTACATATTAATATAGTTCTCAGCAGATCACCTCCTTGCAGCCGGTCTAGTTAGAGTTCAAACAAATCAATTGTCGAGTGTATCGAGTGCTGGAGGTCGTTCACCCGCTGATGTCATTCAAGATTACTATAATTAGGTTTTTGGGTATTTTGTACTTTGCTTGTGAGATATTAGATGGCAAATTTGTATATGTCAAGGAAGGTTTTACTCAGTTGAGTAAAAAGTAAAAGTATGATTTTAATGTCATATTAATTTCTATTAATTGAAATTTTAAAGTCATCATCCAAATAATATAATAGAAGATGACGAAACTATGAAGTAATGATCAGCATGAGAGTCAGTTTGTTTTTATAAGAATCTCTACTGACTGACTGACTGACTGAACATCACTGTCGCGGTTTATGTTGTCTAATAGTAATGTTAGTTGTTATATCTATTTGTAAAGTATCTTTTCTTTTTCAAATTCCTCTCATGTGTCACTAAGCAACATCTATGTACATATACCTCAGATATAACTATATTATATTATATCACGTACACACTTAGTTAACAGAATGAGGTAAGAATACTTGTAATACTGTTCACTCACATATTTACAATCTTATAATATAATCTTTTTTATCTTAAATATTTTCACGATCACTCATAACACATTCCTTAATATTATAAATATGTATGTTATACTAATATTACGTAATTATTTATTTAATACATGGGACAGTCTTGTTTTTATATTACTTTTTATTTTTTATGTTACAATAATCATGAATAGTTTTTATAAATAACACTCTCTTAGATGTTTTAAGACAATAATTTGTTACTCAACGAAAAGAACACAAGATGTATTTTTTACGAAACGTTAAAATAAATGACAGAAACAATGTATATCTAAAGAAAGGACTTGAAGTTAGGTAATTTCACATTAATAACCAAACGGTAAGTTGTAATGTTGTAAAACAGTAGATATTGATATTTTATTTGTAGTTCAGAAGAGGGGTGTTCCATGAATCAATAACATGAAGTCAAGAGAATCGTTAAGATATAGATTCAAAGTATATAAATAATGAGGAATATATTTATTAACATGTAATTTACACGCATAAGGATATTAATAAATTGTAATTTACACAAAATGAACTCGAGAAATAATAATAAACTTAATGTTTTCTAAGATTTACACGAGTACTACACATTTCAATAAAATTATTTTACGGATATAACTGGCGCTTATTCTTTACGAGATGATGGTGTCACCACACCATCATCTCGTCTTACGTTGCGTTAAAATTAAAAAATGTAAAAAAAAAAAACGCGAGTTATATCCGTAAATAGTTTTATTGAAATAATAAAGTTGTTATAACGAACACTAGGCTTTATAAAATAGGCGGTTTGTTTGAAGTTATAACAATAAACTTTCTTTGAAGCCTCAGGTTTACGAATTATGTATTAAAATTAATTTGATATAAAATGTATGTATGTACGTAATGTACTAAAAGATTACTTAATGACGTATGGCTGTGAATTAATTGTATCCTACAGACTATCACAGGTGTCCCGAGTGTCAGAACAGGTCCTCCTGACACTTGTATTTGACGTACACAAGTGACCACTGATGTTGATTCAGAACTAATACGTTATTAGAATATTCAGAATTTAATTAATCTGTTTTATAAATTTGTATCTATTTCATTACACAAGCAAAACAAAATAAATTGTCAATATATTAGTAACTTTACTATTTAAAATAAAATATCATATTATATATCTATGTTTAATTAATAAATACCTACTTTGTTAGGTCCATATGTTCAGTAAACACACCTACATATGTTCCGGGTTCAATCCCCGGTAGTAACATAATTTTTAAAGGTCAATGATCTAGTGAAAACTGTTGCTATGAGTTAAGGCGATGCTGAAATTTCAGACACAAATAATAATTCGATTATTGTTTTATAAGTAATGTTAAAAATTATATTTATATTCTTAAATTATTTAATTTTATTTGTAAAAGCTGAATTACCATAAATATTACATACTCTGTAAATACTGTAATTCACTTTAAAATATTTAGATCTTATTTATATATTATAATTAATACTAACATACAATAGAAGATAACGGCGCCTTAACAGTAATAAAAGTAGGCCGATGTTGCTGAAATACGTCATCATTGTACAGAACAGCAGGTTTGATGCCCGGTTAGACATGACGTGTAGTGCTGAGATAGCTCATGGTTAAATATAGTATTCATAAAATAAAGGTATTCTATTCTCGCTGGTCAAGCAACGGTGAGCGTAGCCGATTATATGATGGGTAATTTATATAAAAAACTGTTAAAATATATTAATAGGGACAACACAACTTATTCAGTCTCTGTACCATGACAGTTTTATGATATAAATATGATGAAGTTAGTTCATAACAACAGTCAGTATACAAAATGAACAAGCATATATTATGAATTTTCCTCAACCTTGGCTCCGCATTTAGGATCTCTATACGTCAAGTAAATAGTACAATACTTTTATGTTGTCAGCTGATCTGTTGGTGTATGAACACCGGCGTGCTTCCGCCGATATCAGAGCAGGTACAGAGGATCTAGACAAGTGGCGATAACACTTGTCGAATAGAAAGACATATTTATTAATTATTAAATATTCATTGCGCTAAATATTAAGACAACTAGAGTCTGAGTTGTAAAAGCATTTAGAAAAATATCCTAATTTGAAAAAATATCACATTTAAGAAGATTCGAGAAGTTGAAGTTTAGTTCAAAATGTCGTTTTTTTAAACGCAGAAAATTTAAACGAATAATTAGTTGTCCACAAGTTTTAAATATAATTCTTATAATTTTAAAAGAGATTACTTAGATCACTTAATTTTTAATTATATTTGAAAAATATTGAGATATTTGAAAGAAGTATGTAGAAAAGTTATTTTTTCATGTTGTGTTTGCGTTTTATTGTGTTATAATAAAACCTCATTCAATATGACAGCTATGTCCGTGGGTCTCTACACGGAATTCATTATTTTTTATAAGTTTTGTATTTGGTATTAGAAATAAGAAGGAATTTCTTTCAATCTACTTTCATCCTTGTATATAAGTATAAGGAGACAAAATATTATTTGTTAAAAAATATCAATAATTTCTTTTAAAACGTTCCAACGCTTTTCATGTGGCTTCTGCTATCCGATATTCAGGTTTCTAGCTTCAGTAGTCAAGACCATACATATATATAAGTGGGTACATAATATTATTAGCAACATTTAACAATAATGACCTAATCCTTACTATAACACACGTATAATACACGTATATGACACACGTACATATATATGTACCTAGAAACTATATACACATATTATTTATATCTAAAATTTTATATAAAATAAATAAATTATAAAAGTACAGTAAATCTCGTGTTCATAAATCACAGAACATCTAATCCATTATAATTGAGGAAAATACTAACATAAATAACTTCCTGCTATAATATAGGTCAATGACATCTTTAAAATAGGTTATAGGAGCGAGCAGACCTTCCTGGTATTAACATTTTTATCATAATCTGTTTAGTCTACTAATAACACATATACTAAATGTATTTGTAATATAAAAATAATAATATAGTAAGTGTTTTCATGAACTCATGCTCTTGACCGTAAGGGTGCGCTAATGTCAGGTAGAAGCCGAATCCGGTCATTGACCCCAGGATATAATATCGAGTGCATTAAATATTATACGTAATAATAACAGATTACACAAAGAAGGTTATGTTTTTACTTTATTAATTATTTATATTAAATAATACAGAGGACGACCAGTGTCCTCGGATTTATAAAAATAAGGAAAGAATTTGAAAGGATGTGTTTTTTCTTACTTTATTAAAAATAAACTAGATTTATTATAGTTACTTGATATTTTATATTTCAAGAGAATTGTAATAATTAAATAACAACACTTTAAATTTTTTAAAAAACTTCTTACTTATTTTTTAATAACTTTGCTCTTGAGCTCTCTGGTTCTATAAATACATATACAATTAATTATATAACTATAACTATAACGTTGTAAGAAAATAAAATAAAGATAATATATAAAGTGATAATATACATATATATTTTATCTGCGGCTGTTTTAAAGAATTCAGACTGTTTTGTTAGGTAGAGTTGAGTTAATGTTATATATAATATATATTATTATATATGACATATTAATAATATATATTACATTACCAATAACGACTACCTGTATAGTTTGAATTATGTTTGAATAATTATTAACTCTTCCCAGATTCAATAATTATTCTGTAACTGTAAACACACAGACACATACACATTGCCATTATCAATAGACACAATAGTAAATAGCGCACGCACACACATTAAAATTACATTTAAGCACAATACTATAGTAATAATAAATAATAAAAATTTATATTTCCTTACAAGAAAGGACCTTTGTATTTGTAACTTTATGATACTGTAGAAATGCATTACAAAGCTTTTTGTTTTTTATTACAAATTATTAATTGAAGACGAAACACAGAATAAAATGAAATAATAGTACATATTAAAGACTTAAATGCGAACATTTCCACGTTTGTTTTAAAGCTACAGTGCCGCAGACAGACGAATGATTCAATGAGTTTTTCATAGAAACAATATATACATGAATTATTATGAACACTATGTACGTAACACTTTGAACATCACTCAGTGGCATCACATTTAATTTTATTGAAACCTTAAGTATAATATAATAATAAATTATTGATGTGTGAGTGTACACATACCTAATAACATAATATAATATGTATTGTAGTTTAATGTACATACAGTACACTCACACATGTACAATTGTATTAAATAACACAATTACATGAAGTTACATGGCGTCTGCGGTTCAAGATTTTCCTGGAAATGTTTTATCTCTTCCATTAAAAGATACTTCCACTATAAATTCTAATTAATTTACTTCTACGAATATTAGGGATTTTCCAATAAATAATTACCACTAATTTTAACATTAGTATGAAAATCTCATAATGATAGTTTCAGTGTGTAGGTTAGTGTTAGTGTTAGTGTTAGTGTTAGTGAATATTACTAAATGTAGTAATTTGTTTTTAAACGTGTAATAAAATGACTGCCAATCTATTTACTCTTATTATGATAAATGATAGAAATGACAAAATGTTCGCGAGGTCAACGACCGCACGGCCGAAGACCTGCCGTCCACGACCTTGCCGATGGGTTAACGATCCCACGTATTTTCGGGCGTTTTTCTCTAAGGAAAATTTTCTATCGACCACCCATTGAACTCTCGACTCCCCCGCGCACCAAAGAAATACTAACAATCAAAGCATTTCGAAGGGTCTAGTTGTTTGGATGCCCTGAGGGCAACGCTTTCTACGCTCCAGACGAGCACCCACATGTAGATAAAGAATTTAATTACAATTTGTCTCTTATTTAATTGACAATTGATGTTCAAATAAAAAAAACAACAAATAAATTAATATATTTTTAATGACATTAAAATAATGTTGAATGATGCAACGTGCCCTGCAGTCATTGATCTCACCTTCGACGTAAGAAGGATGCAGATGTTTACAGAATGAGTTAGCACAATCAGTTTATAATAATCATTCTAGAACATATAAAATGAAATACAAAACATGTTAAAAAACTATTTATGAAATTAAAATCAACAATGAACTTTTTATTTGAACTTACTCATCTTACACCAGAAGTGAAGGAGGAAAAACTGTATGATATAATAACTTCAACGAATTATTACGAGTGCGGTCAGAGCATGAAAGTGTAATATTAAGTTACAAGGAAACACTGATTTAACAAACAATTTAATTAAAACACTTAATTTTAATTGATATCGTATAGAGTAAGTCAGCAGCAGAGGTCCGTTAAGACCAACAGGAAAATGACGTCTTGTTTTTTAATCTTCATCGACATTCACACGACCTCCTAATAACCAGCAGGCCTTTGACCCACTCTAAAAACACACGTAACGCCATAGGCTATTATTAGTCTTGCAAACAACACACCACCCTATTTTTCCCTCACGCACACCGACATAATACATACGGGTATGTAGATACAATGTAAGCATTGTTTGTCAATGTGTGCGTAACTGAGGTCGACAACCGGCGAATTTTCGGCAGTGTTAACTATTGCACAACGTATCGAGACTTCTTCATATCTCTATTGAGATATCCTGTGCAAAGAAATCAAACTGTTCTAAATAAAATAATAGTATTTTAATGTTGTTTTTATCAATAGCTATAGATTTTTTAACTGAAATATATAATAACACACAAAAACACTAGATAAGTTATAAAACGGTAATAATTTTGATATATTTATTATTTTTCACTAAACTCAATATAATTATTATTAATCCGTGTTGAACATTAGTTAGTTATTAGTTACATTATAAAGAATACTAGAAAATATTATAAAACAGTAATTGAGTCACCGCAGTCAATTAATATATATGTATTTGTATTTAAATTGTTATTTTCCATACATGAATCACAATTATATAACCTTCCGTCACAAGATAGTATGAATAATTTTTAATGTTTACTTTTAGGAACCTAATGTTTGATTTGTTAAGCGGTGTTCAGACGAGCCGATTTCTGCTTCATGACTGGAATGTTCGAGTGTGTGTCTCAACCTTACAGACCAAAACATTCATAACAGATTTGTTATTTAAGTGTGTGTCAGACATGTGTATTCATCTTTATTTATCATCTACAATATTACTTATAAAATTAATTATGATTTATAAATTAATTGATTAAAATTAAATAATAAATGTTTGCGTATTTTCGTTCTTCGGCTGCATAGTGTTTATATAGCGAGCTCAACTTATACTGGTCACATATATATGTATTGAAATAATTTATTAAACCGGAAATTCTTTACAGATTGAAACAGTGAGGAACAAAATGAATATAAAATGAAGAACTATTATTAACTAACAATGGATATATAGAAAGAAAATGAATTGCTAAGGAATGGAAATTTCTAGAAAATAATATCATAATTAATCAAAACGCGATGTTATTGTAATTAGAATAAATCATTATTATGTTTATATTTAATAATACAATTGAATGTACGATTAAAAATACTGCAATATTGTTTTTAATTTTTTTTTAAATTTTCTATTTGGTATCAATACAGCTCTTTATTTTTGAACGAGATGATTTAGAAATAGTAAATAGTTTTAAGATTTTCTTTTGTTATTATTATTTATTTATTTATAAATATTTCCAACCGTTTTTAAGATACGTGTTTGTAAGATGTGTCTCAACTCAATCGTTTCGAGTGAGGCAGTTATAATGAATACAAGTTATAGCCACTATGTATATACAGACGTACAAAAATAATGTTTTATTGTATTGTATTTTTAATTCATTATCCTTATAAAGTGTATTGAATAAAAAACAAATTATTTCTGAGAACCTTCAACAGGTCAAAGGCAAATGTAATTCAAAATTGAACGCATCATTGCCTATTACAGGAGATCACTGAATATAATGTACAAAGCGATTGTAGTTCTTTTGTTATTTGTAATAAAAACAAAAGTCGCTTGTATTAATTTAACAAATACAGATGCGTCGCCGCTCGAGGTCGTTCCCCCGCGAATTCATTTCGGCTAATGAACTCGATTGGAAATAAAACATTACTTAACCTAATGCATTGTTATTGTATGTGTCACATCATTATATATATATAAAGACAAATCTCAATGTTATATAGATATATAGTTCTAAAAAAACACATTTATAGCGAGTTTAAATCATGAAGAGTCAGTCATGATATTATTAATTAGTATACCTGTCTGTTTTCTTTATGTTTATATTTTCAACAAGCATTACATAAGTTATTGTATTAATATATTATTTTAGTAGTACAGTGTTATAATAAACAGTACACAATGTGAACCCGGAATCGATGGAGCGAGTTACCGTAGATTACAAATATATGATAATATATGTAATGACTTACATCACTACTTATATTACTATATATAACTAACGCTACACGGATAGCAATTATATTATAAACAACATATATATTATATAAAATCAATATTATCAAAAGATAATATGTGTATCTCATGACATAATATGGAAAATAAAACTTTAATAAGTAAAAGATTCGAGTGCTGTGTGGGCCTTGATACCTGCTGTTGCAATTAAAATAATAATACTAATAAATATTATTAATATTAAAAACTGTGTAATATTATTAATATTATAACCGGCGTCATATTTTAAACCGTTTAAATGAAATCATACAAAATAAAACCTCATAAACTTTTTCCTTAAATAATATGGTTGGGTTTTCACTAAACAGCCTCAGGTCATTGTTTATTTTATTATTATTAATAATTTTATGCGTAATTAATAATTATAGTACTTCAACACTAGATATACGACCTGGCAACAACTTTATCTTCTTGTCATTTATTTTTCTGGTTGCCATGTTGAATTGAAAATAATTGAAATTAATCAAAAACTTCTTAAAGGTTTGTAATTAATCCTTTCTTTTATTAATCTTAATTTTATTTTTAGAATATATTAATATATAGAAAATAATTTTACATTTCTTGAACTACGACACGTTTTCCAAATGAATTTATACAACTTTTTAAAATAATATAATATATTATCCAAATCCTTTAACTTATTAAAAATATTATTTAACGAAGCAATTAATTATGAATTGAAATATAACTCTAATAGTATAATAATATAAGTATGTTATATTTACAAAATATTACATGTACTTAATATGAACAATATTATGTTAGAAACTCTTCGTTATTTCTTAAAGATAAACATTTTATTTAAACATTATTTATTGTTTGTTTTAATTCTTTTGAGGTCATTTCAGTTTCAAGGTTCATTATTTCTTTTTGTATTATTTCACATATTCATGGATGAGATGGTTTTTATTAGAATTATTTATTAATTTTTTTAATCAACCATTGTTTATGATTTTATTTATTAAGACATTGTATCTTATCATGTTTATTAACATTTATAGGTATTACCATAATTTTGGAGTAAAAACCATTTTTTTTTTCAATATAAATATATATAGAATTTATATTGAATATTTATAAATATAGAACCTTCTCTTTTGTTATTTACCAGTAGGTGTGAGGTGTACTCTGACTCCTGTGTACTACTATCAAATAACTACTAATGAACCCCACTCAGACGACGAACCAACAACGTGTCAACGATCCGCTATGTATAGAATACATTGTTTATTATAATTTAATTATATACCAACGTATGTATTCCCTAATTTTTGTTTTATTAAAAATCAATAAGTCATTAATATATATAGTGATAAAGCAGGTGTAGTTATTATCAAAGTGTTATCAGCAGGACGCGAGCACGTGGCGGCGGAAGGTCGCCGCGAGGTCGATAAACTCGTTTCGTAATCGTGACTCAGAGATTAGAACATTATATCATTGAGAATACTCTAAAATAACATTTATAGAATTCGAGGAATATTATGTATCGGGAAGCTTCAACATACTTCATACATTATCATAATTAGTATGAAATAAAGATTTATACTAACTAGTAAATGTAATATTATTGGGAAAATAAAATATTTTAAATTTCTACAGACACATTCCTAAACAACGTGATTGTGATAAAATATTAAAAGTCCAGTAAATGTACAAGTGTACTCGTTTCTTTAGTTGCTAGCTCGGAAGTGACAATATTTTTTTATAGAAGCTTTGGTTACAACACACATGAAGATATCTCGACGAAACAAGAAACAATAGCTACTATATTTTTGTTTCTTTATTACAAATAATATACTTTTACAAAGCAATTGGAATTAGTACAGTTAATTTCTAGAACGTGTTTCAAAGGCGGCATTAATTAGTAAATTCGTTTCAAATTTGGTTAGCCAAGGAGAGGAAGTATGAATGTAAGCGTATATGTGCATTTTAAAGAGGCCCTTAAACCTACACCTCGAAGTTTCAGACACGACCTGTAATTCCAAGAAGCATCATTAATCTTAAAAGTTTTTTGTGAAGTGAAATATTTTGAATAAGGTCACAGCGCAGGTGGCGGCTCCTTTCTGCACTTGTTACTTTATCGCACTTACATATCACAATTCCATGCTATTTTTAATCCTTCTGACACAGTATTTTGTTATCTTATCTGATGTGGCTTACAACAAGTCCCTAACATAGAGTGACCATTTTTTTAATATTGTAAAATGTGTTAAATTATAACCTTATTTTATTCATTTCATACTTCTCTGCGTAGTAAAGGTTTTCGCAATAGTAATACGAAGATATTTAATATTTTCTCCCAAACTATTAAATGTATCAGTTTAAAGCGATATTTGTATTGTTTATCAAAATATTTAATAATACATTTCAGGTAAAGAACACAACAGAGATATGCGTCCACACACTGAACAAAAGTTGGAGTCAGGAAGTAAAAACAAAAAGTAATATCATAAGGTAGTCGTGACCTTGAACAATATTAAATATTTTAGGAAAACACACAAACTGACGAATTATAAATGACTAGTTGATTGAATGACTCGTTGATATTAAGTACGTAGTGCCCGCGCGAGCTCGGTCACGTTTAATTTACGAACTACGGCGTAGATGTTAGTATCTACGACTTGCTTCTAAAACATTTTAAACTGCGTTCTGAAAATGTTATTATTTTTCTCTTCGATGACACGACACGATGACGAATATATACACAAATATATGTTCGTCAACACTCGGGACACAAATTTGTGAGTTCTGAGCAAGTGAGATAAGACGCAAATTGTACTATTAATATAATGTATGATTGCGGAATATCAAAAATATCATATATACATTATATATATATTCATTGCCTCTCATAGCATGACTCAACGAATAACAATAAGTTAATTAAAGGGCCAACTTACACTCACCGACAGCTCACAAGCCACTTCAATTTACTGGAAGAGTTATCTCGAAAAACCTCGTGACTCACTGCTGAAAGTGACTCACTGACTGAGTGACGTCACAACGTGACGGTACTTTCACCGCGCGGGAAAACGAGCTTCAGTGTTCCCGCTTTTACTACATACATACATACATACATACACTTTAACATAATATATATTAAAAACAAGTTTGATTGACGGCTTGAGATCATTTACTATAAATTAAATTACAATCTTATAATATTGCATTTACAAGATAATTAGTACCACGCTAAAAGATAAACATTTTAGTTTAATATTTTGGTATGTCTAAATTAAATGTTTTAAAACAGTTGTAACTGTCTTATTGCTTATTATCTATAATTATAACTTTGTATTGTTAGAAAAATGTCTTTATATTATGATCTGTTTTATAAAAATCCTTAATCTTCTTGTATCTGCTCACATCAGTTTTTTGTTATATGTTAAAATCTATTTGTGGCTAAAAGAATAATTTAAGTCAATGTTACAAACATACAAGTTGACAATTTGTATAGTACTAAGTTGTCTTGTATATTTTAAGTTATATATATGTATATAATATATAAAGCTTGTATTCTTATGAGTAATATTCGGAGGACTTATTAATGACGCGTGAAGTGCGTCACCTGTGTTCTACAAGACGACACTTTATACATTATTTGATGTTTATTTCATTTTTCTTACCAGGCTATTAAATTATTTAAGAACAAACCTATTTACTATTCGGGAAGAAATCATTTTAAAAAAAGGTATTTAAAGGTAAAGGTTTTTATATAATTTTAGATTTTATACATTTTCTATTGATTAATTTATATTTTTAATTTTTTTACAGGAATTTCATAATTTCCTTTAATAATATGTTATGTTTATGAATGGATTAAATTTTATTTAATGATACACAAAGAATCTTTTTACACGCAGAAGAGAAGACAGGTCGCTCTTAAAATTAACTCTTTTGTAAACTAAGTTTAAAATCAATAGGTATTTCAGTAAAATCAATAGGTATTTAAAAAATAAAATAAATAAGACAAAACATCGTAAGATACGCATATTTACATATTATTAAATATAGGTATGTAGTTGAGATTTTTTTATGTAATTAATTAAAACATTTAAAACCACAGTTTTCCGTTACCGCAAAGTGAGACAGTGCAATACAAACAAACTGCGTCACTCAAATAGTTTTTAAAAAATTTACATCCTTGTATAAAGGTAGGTTTTAATTATATATATTTTTTAATAATAAGAATGTCTTAATACTATTTTCCTAAAATAAATTAATAGTTTTATTTAACCTTATAAGTTCCCTGAGTATTCCCTTTCCCTGATAATTCCCTGATATAGGTGTTTCATCATTCAGGCCGGATATTCCCCGTACTCTAGACAGTTAAAGTTCCTAATACTTGTGAAGCTTCCTGTATCCTGGGAAATAAACATTTCCAAAGATCACACATTTATAAAAACCAAGACCAGGAATAGGTTTATACTTAATTTGTACGCAGTAGAAGATGGAGAAAGAGGAATAACAGCGAAATCTCTCTATTACTAACTTAAAGATCTTGGCCTCTCAAGAATCATCATCAGTTAATTTCTATGGCGTACTTCAAAGACATTGGTAGCTTTGTTTCATATTTTATTAGACAGGAGAGGAGTATATGCGTATTTTACAAAACCCTTTAAATATACACCTAAGTCGCAAGTCCCAGGCAATTTTTGAACTCTAACTTGAACTTGAAAAAAATAAATATAATTACGAATCAACTTACATCAGATTTATTAAAAACCAAAACCTGCTAAGATATGTAAATATAGTACATCAATACATAATGACTATCTGTTTCAACAATGAATCATTAATTGCAATAACAATTGTGACGTCATCAGTTTTTCCTATGACGCATCTGAAAAGTAAGTGTTTTTTTAGATAATAATATAAGTGAGTCGCCTCCACTCAAGGTGTGACCGCAAGTTAGTTTCAAACACGTTACTTAGTTCAAGGCGAAATGAAGCGTTACATAAGCTGCTCTTGCGCACGTCGGTTACGATGAACGATAGTAATCATGCTGTAAGAGTTGTGCCTGTATTAGATGTGTATATTATATTATTATTTGTAACATACAGCTCACTAGATGAAGATAAACGTAGTTCTGTTGAGTATTTGTACAGTTTTTATTCTAGCACTAATAATATCATTATATATAATTAATAAGGAACTAATATAAATAAAGACACATTGTTTTATCGATGATATGTAAAGTTCGTTGACCTGGTCTATGATTTTCATACGTTTTTTCGTATCCGCATCCGGTCGAAAGTGCGCGCAGTTTCATTTGCGCGGTGCGCATGCGCAAGCGACGTGGAAAGTACTGCGCGAGCGGAATAATAACAGGTTCAATGATACTACATTACATAAGATTTACACTAAGTGCATTAGCCTTGGAGAAGAAAGTATAGTGGTTGACTATAAGATGGCAATATATGAGTGATTTGATTTAAACACAACGAAAACACTCGCCGTATGAAACATTCTGCATGAGATAAGACTTCCTCATTTATATTATATTGTCTTTAACTTTTTCATTATCATATTTATTGAGTGCTAAGGATTTGGTTTCGTATTAATTATCTATGCAACATTCATCACAAGAAATGTCTTCCTTAAAACTTAACATTTATAGTTCACAAAACAAACGATACAAGATAACACCTTTAATAACATTACAAAGAAGAAAACATTCGCAGAAAAACAAAGAATAAGTTGCTACGTAACGGAGTACATTGACCTCGGTGACGTAAGACGAGCCTTGAACCAGAGTGAATCACCTCTGTTTTTAATATTATTATATTACGAGAAAGAGGAAGTTTCTGGATTATTAGTATCTACAATAATTTCTTACTGTATTACTAATATATCAAAAGACCACTGTTGGAGGAAACTAATATATAAATTTAATTTGTTGTTGTGTTCTTATAAAATATATGCATTGTAGAGCGACGTGTAGCGACAGTGATGCGACTGTTTTATAGTTTTAAAGTTTAATTTAATTAACTCAGAGTTTCCATCAAAAATAAATTATAAAACTCTATCTCTGAATTTACACTATGGATATATTAATTTCTGTGCTGCGAAGCTCTACTATCGTCTAACACATTGTAATATACAGTCACAATGGCACAGTGGTTAGGATCTCTTAACAACCAGTTCCTGCAAGGTTCAAGGCCCGGTTGCGTAACGCGTTTCACCTTACGTCACTCATTGTTGTGCCTAACTGTACTTTCTTCACTAATCGCTGCCTTCCTACCGGTTCTACTGTTTCACTGGAAATTGTTTAAGCAGGGGAAGAGGCGGGGCTTGTGTATAGTTATAATTAAATACGACGCATTATATATTTATTGAATGATTCATCAAGTGAATACACGATAGCTCAGTCGACAAAACAATGGTACAGACTATGAGTCGCAGGTTAAATTCTTGGTAATGTTGATTTCTTGTTTTGTATTTATTTAAAAAAAAGAAATACTAGCGTGGCCTATATGTATGTAAACAATTTCAAAAAATTATTAAAATTCCAATAATTAGTACTTACGAAATTATTATTATGAATACTCATAATAATAATTTTATTATTTGTATACACAAAACAAGATATTTTTTCTTCATACATCTGCAAGTTTAAATGTAGAGTATTTGTAATTCTGACCGAATCAATGCAATAAAACTCATATACAGACTTACTAACAAAGAAACTTTTTAGATAGACAAAGAGATTCAGAGTGTTGAATTAAAATGTTTTTATTTACATATCGCTTTGTATAAATGAATATATATTTTTTAAAGTTGGTGTCACTCAATATTACTTGTATAATATTAAACAAGCTAAGTCACTAGTCTATAACATAATAGAACACCTCTAGAGTCTATTTTTATCTATATTATATGTGTTATATTATATATAACACTTACCCACATGAACTGTAATTCACATAAACATCGGAAGCGACGCAAGCATTCATGTCAAATAGATTGTTATAGATAGTGCGCACGCGCAGCCACGATACTATGTATATTTAATCTCAACGGCATTATGTACGGATTATTATAATTATCCTGCTCACATTGTACTGTAAAAACTTTTACATGCTTTAGATTATTATAACGATATAAAAACACAACGCACTGACGTACGGTGCTACTGTGGTTAGACAAAAGTATCCCAAATATAGCGGCTTCAAAACCTGCATGTTTTAAAGAATAAAGTTTTCTTAATAATGATAAAATTTAAAAAAATAACCACAGAATAATATTATGGTTTACTCGTCATAAAATAATATAGATTAAATATTAAAATGTTTAATGAATATTGAATGAATGTCTGTACATAAATATAAATGAGTGTGAACAGTATGACTCTAATAATTGAAACATCGGAAGGAACTAAACGCACAGACACACTTACACAACAGTTACGTCAGTTTCCCGTTGCACAAGAGGGCGGGTGAGTGAAAGTGGGGTCGTTGCCCACCACGCGAATGTCAATGAGAAGCACGTGTTACGCATTGCGATGCCTTCAGTATACTTGTTAGAAGACAACACGACCAAATTATTATCATATTAATTAAAGGATAGGAAATTTTTTAATGAAAGTTCAATGAAATTAATTACTCTAATTAATCTAATTTCATCTGTTGTACGAATTTTCTTTATTTTCAGATTATTTTCAAGTTCAGGACTTCTTCCTGACATAAAAAAACTATTATTTAAATATAATATGTCATCACTTTCATATACATATGTTGAAAACGATTTTTATCTATCTTCTAGCCCTAGTCAATTAAAAAACATTTAAACAATATTAATATTGTTAATAGTATTGTATATTCTTTATCTATTTCAGTCTGACCGAGTTACCTCTTTACAGTATTGTGTCATAGTGGACTGTTGCCAAAGGAGAGAAATTTACTTCATACTGATTAATAAGTGTAGCCGCATTTTGAGAAAATAATATTATTTGTACTACACTTACAGAAATATATCGAGTTGAAGACGAGTTGGTCAACCTTTTTAATAATAGATGTAACATTTAAATAATGTTACATCTATTATTAAATAAAATTTAAATAAAGGAAACAAAATTTTAGTAAAGCCTACTCAAACGTCTACTTAAATATTGATATAAATTGTTTTATAACAAGAAACAAACACATACATATATATAATATGTTGTGAAAGTTTAATAGTTACAATATAAATAGAAATGTAACCAGATGCAGTACCGTTATGCAGTTTGTTCGGAGCCGCTTTCGCATTTCACCGTCGCGACGCATCTCGGTCACCTCATTCACAGTTCGTACTTGTAATACTGAGTTGTTTTAGGTAATACTTACTGCTTTATAAAACTTTATTACTTGTTATTGAGATTATTAATGATAATAGTATTTCGATTTTTTTTGGGTCACTTATTTTTAAGTTATAAATGCAAAGGTATTTAATATTTATGTTGTAATTATGTCGCTATCAAAGAATCTCTTGTTTCAAAAATTGTGGAAACGCGATGAGGAAAAGTGGTGAAAATAGTTCCCGCGTTGGTTCTCACGACTTATCTTCAGATGCAACTATACGATAGATATATAACATATTATATGATTTGTAATAAACATTAACCTAAGAGTATTAAATTTGTTGTTTAACATTTCAAATAACAATAAATATGCTTTTTATTCAGCGCTGCAGACTTTTATTATAAGTTATTTTACATTAAGAAATATTGTATTATTTTAAAAAATCAACTAGCGTGCGTAGCAATAGGATCACGTACTTCATGTCTAGGATGAGTTTAATTAGCTACAGATTCTAATCCATTAGAATAATTGTAATACTTATAATAAAATTACAATAAAAAGAACATGAGTAATTTTTTTCCTACAAAGAAGTACTAAAAATGAGCCCAAATATCAATAAGAACAGAACCTTCACAGACATTAAATAACTACAAGAATACCAAATCTCAATTAAAGAAAGTGTGACACAACGTAATGTTTGTAACTGACCTCATTCGAGTCACCTTTCACGGACTTTCACCATGTGACCCACTTGTTGTCTGTTATGTCGACCGTGAACCACCGCCCGAAGAAATTAAAAACTTTACGATTCAATGTCGCGTCTTTACTTACGTCAATAATTTAAACTTATATAGTATGAGGCTGAGTGGCTCTGAACCAGTGCTAACAACAGATTTATAAAAATAACATTAAAAGCTTAAAAATCTTTGGTCACTTTGAAAATTAGTATTAATATATTAATAATGTTAAGTTTATATAGCCTTGTTTAACGTTTATTTGTACATTTATAATACTTCAATTATTATCTTCTTTATTTCAGGCAACTATTTTATATAATTTATTTATATTTCTATATCTATTTTCCCTACCTTTAACCTTGTTTGCAAAAAAACTAATTAGGTCTGATAATTTTCTGTGTAAACAGGAAATCAATTAGATTCCTAATAACATTGCTGATGTATTAAACAATAACATAATTTAGAAGAACCTCAGTTCCAGCTAAATGAATCCAGGGCGGAGAAATTTAAAAAAAAAATCTAAATTCGAATGTCGTCGCGATTTGCGGTTACAATACGTCAACGACCTGTCGAATAGAACCGAATGACGTCGGCAAGACTCAAATATATTTACACTTTTGCTCGTGTCAATGACACGAGGATACCAGCGGCAGATTATTATCTTCAATTTTAACATAATATGGTATTAAAATATATTTTTTTAATATATCGATACATTAGGTATAATTTGGTAGGTAGCTATTACAAAAACAATAACATCTCTTAAATCGTATTTGTATCTAGTGGAAACTGATTATTCAGGTCCATGTTCCAGATTCGTATCCCGTTAGGTGGAGAAAGTGGCGGCGCAGTCTATGCAAATTATGCAATTACTGTTCTTGAACATTAAATTTAAATTTATGTAAATTTTTTATTCCATAGCTTACTACATAATGGTTATATTAATTTTTTTTTTGTTTTTTAATATGTCGTGAAAAAATATCACGAAAATTTATGAAAAACTATTTACAATCAGTTTTCCATAATATAGATATTGTCCGAACTGTTATAAGTGTTACAAGTAGACGAGAAAAATCAACAAAACCATCAACTATTACAATTACATCATTTCTCTTGGACGGCGTACAGTTATGCGACTTAGATATTGAAGCAGAGCGCAGCTTTCCACCGCTCTAACAAGAATGATCTAACGTGACAAAGCGAAAAAATGATGCCACGAGCCCGCCATATTGGTATGATGGCGGCCGCAAAAAAAAACTAACGGAATAAAATACCTAACCGCCGAGCGGAGAAAGGCTTTCGATTGTCCCACATTTCACCGCACGCTAATCGACACCACGACTACAAAGCGTTACAAAACTAACGTTCTAAATTCAAATAATTCAAAACTTAAATATATATTGGTAAATGTCAAAATCGTTTGGCGGGAACCTCGACGTTCAACTATACCGAACAATAAATACTGCAGTCAGACGGACAATCACGCGCAATAACATAACATCCATCCGTCCCATTCTAATCTTAGTAAATAATATCTTCATCTCGCTCTGTAGCCGACATTGAAAAAGAAAGCACTAGTTTTTGCCGCCACCATTTTACTGGAGAGTATGTCGAAGAAAGCTACGCGAGTATGTAATATTAGAAACGTCGATTTTATACATCAATTGCATCGCATTAGTGTTCATTGCATAAGAAAATTGCATTTCCCCGACATTCACTCGCCGCATGAGACAGTTTCATTTTTATGTAAAACAATGATTTACACTTGGAGCTAATGTTTCCGTTCTCATTAAAAACATTATTAATGTTAGGCGCTGGGATTCTTAAGACATGGCAATACTGATTAAAAAAAGGTGATTTCAAATTTTTGTATTAATGAGAAATTAAAATATATCACGTTTATGTTTAGTTATAATTTAAAAAGTTATTTTTCTAATAATACAATTTCTCCTGCTAAGTCTATTGTAGATAAGTTTATAATACCCATACACTGAACAATAAGAACCTTATGAATATCTAATAAATACGTGTTTCTAGACTCTTTGTTGTTTCTCTTGTCAAAAGTGTCACAAGAACCGGATTCTTGCTCCAGTTTCTACGAGCTCTGTATTAAAGTCGCCCTAAGCTCAAAACACTTTTGTTCTAAAATGTCGCAAAATTATCTTTGCAAATGTGATATAAAATAAAAATTAAAAAAATTGGATTATATATATTACATTTCATGTAAAATAATATATTGAACACAATATATTCAGACAGTATTAGTCTAAAAAAACAATATAAAACTATTTATGGAAAAGAGTGATTGCTGTGTCAAATATAGTATCTACATTTATTATAATCGCATGAATCACAAACATTTCAGGTTGGAGATAAATCATGTGCGCAGGCGCATGTGGGCGGTGTTATGGTATTGTAGTTAGCTTGAATCATGCTATTATATGTTACGATAACTGTACCATTACTAAACGCTTGTTTATGAGCTAGTTACCGTTGTTTCATCCGTCCGATGTAAATAACAGATAAGCATTCATTTAGTTATGATATCTAAATAGAAAATGTTCTTGTAAGAGATTTATTACTTAACTGTTTTTTAATTTTGTAATTTCGTGATGACAGGTACGAGTAACACCAGTTGGTTATACACCAAATGTTGATTTGTAATTATTTTAATAAAACATAATAGTTAATTACCACATCCTACGTAACACTTCAATAAATACGTGACTTTGAATCCACACGATAATTTCTCGTCTCAAAATCAGAAAGCGCGGCAACTTACACCGGCGGCCATTGCTGTTCAAACGTCACTATTACCTTTCTACAAACAAACTTACACCAGCTATTGCCAATACATCGCTAGATATGAAAATATAAAAGAATACACACATTAATAAAACGGGCAATGAATATTAAAATTATATATATCTTCAATAAGGTTAGTAAAAGAACCGGTGCAGAATTGCAGCGAAATGTTAAGTAAAATATGTGGGTCACTGCCTCGTATAACGGCCTGCGCTCGATGTCCTCCCGCGTAACGTTACGTGTGGGAAATTATTTGAATTTTGAACGTTAACTTTTTTCATCTCTTTTATCAGCTGCCATTGTTATTTTTTATTGTTAGTTAGTTTCGATGTCAAACCGTTACCGTTGTTTGAATAGATACCATACTATGCGGTTGTCACATATATTTTATTAATCAAATTTCTAGGTATGCTATTGGTTTTAAACTGTGACCTTTCTGTAATAAATATGCGTTTATTTCTAAAATAAGTTCAATATGACGAGGAATTAGACTCTATGCGTTTAAATTAAGTAGGTACTCTGTAGTTTATAATTTTATTTGATATCTAATTCCCGTGCTCTGGTCGATAAGCAACTGATCGAGTCAAAGCTTACTTTCCCTAGTTTAAGATCTCATAATACTATTAACTACTAATATTGATAACAGCGATTGAGTAGTCTTGATAATGTTGATTTAATTACAACTATAATTTATATAAATGTTAAGTAATATTAAGTAAATATAAGAGCTAATGGAATAAATATTTATTAGGAATTGAATTTCTTGAAGTTTTAAGGCTAATGCTACTTAGTGATTAATATATACCAGGGGTGGCCAACTCTATCGGACTCGAGCTCCACTATCCAATAATTTTTATACTCCAATAATTTTTGTAATATTTAGGACGGAAATAGGTAGGTACCGATAATGTTTTCCTTGTCCTCGATCGACTGTCTCAGGGGACGTGATCGACTGGTCGATGTCGATCGACGGGTGGGCCTCCCCTGATATAGTATATACAGAAATATATAATATTAGAATAAATGTTAAAGTATCAAAGCGTCCAGTCGCGCTATAATAAGCTATAAGCAGCTTTCTCTGCATCAAGTTTGCTCTTGGACGGAGATTATTAAATAATTAATATTTTATATTATCTTATAATTGCTTTTAGCTTTGAGAGGTGATGTGCAATTGCAATTTAAATTGCACCTGAGGTTAAAGTACCATTGATTGAGATTTTTATATTCGTGGGTTATTTTATAATGTAATAAGCAACATTTTGTCGAAACTGAAAAATATTTATTTTTGTAAAATCCATTGTAATTCGCTAATTGAAATAAGTTAGTATAATGATATACAACTAATTAGAATTCTTGAAATAGTCAAAACATTTTTAATTTAACCGAAATCGACACAGCCGGGAGATTGTTGTTGAGAAGGATGCACTACACCTTCCATTATCTTAAGCGTTTTCAATACTTTCTTCCATTTAAGACCAAAATTCTGCTTGCTTGCTTGCAGTCTATTCTCCTACCTATCCTTGACTATGCAGATGTGTGCTATTTAGATGTGACGAAAGAGCTACTTAATAAATTAGAGCGTTTACAAAATCTTGCGATACGTTTCGTTTTGGTTTACGGAAATATGATCAAATATCTCAATTTCGTACTCACCTTAAGTGGCTGCCTATCCACCTTCGCCGTGATATGCACATCCTTTCTTTTCTGTATAACATACTCTATAATCAAAATTCTCCCACCTATCTTCGGTCCCGTTTCCATCATCTTCCTACTCCTACTCGTTCTAAGAGTTCTTGCATCACTTCGATGCTTGAAGTCCCAAGATACAACACCAACTTCCTATTCCATTCCTTCACAATTCGTGCTGCAAAGCTTTGGAATAGTTTAACGAAAGCAGTCCAAGAAAGCACTTCAATTTTTGCTTTCAAAGATAAGCTCAGAAATCATCTTCACTCCGAAGTCACAAACCTTTCATAATTACTGTACTCTCAATGTATGTATATATTTATATCTGTATGTATGTATTTGTTTATATATATGGTTAGGTATTTTATATAAAAAATGTTAATGTATGTACTAATAACTATGAGTTTTTAGCTTAATTTGTTTATTTATTTATTTGTTTTAATTTTATTTTTTTTTGTACGTCATAACTCATGCACTAGTGTGCCCCGCAATAAAAACAGTGTCTCTCCACCATGGGTCAACTGGCAGAGATCTCTTATCGAGATAAGTTCGCCCTTGCCAATATTCCGTGATGTTTTCTTATGTATTTTTTGTTTTTTAAAGTGCAATAAAGAATATATATATTGTTTTTTCAAATATATTCCTCAGTAGTCTGTGGAATGGATTGAGGGGGATTTAAATTTTATCCCATAACTAGATCAGGGTAGTAAAAATTTCTAGCTTAACATAAACAATTTAAATATATATTGTTAATTAGAACCAAAAACTTAAATATGACAAAGTAGCATTCCCTAATAATTTGTTTTAAAAAAAAAAGACAGTCAGTAAATAGTCTCTACAAACATTTCTATGAAGTCACCAACAATTGTAATAATATCTTAAATCATAAAAAATTAATGTCTGAAGCTTAGGGAGTGTTTATAGATGACGCTAAATTTCTCCATATTTATTACTATTTAGCACAACAACTTTCTCCACAAATACAAACAATTATAACAAATAATAAATGTTAATAACTCTATTGATAAGTTGCATTTGATAATTAACTTCCTGTATTGTCGTTTGTGTATTTAATAAAATCTATTTCCTTCCAAATTTTCCGGTCATGTAATATTATGTTCCGTACGCGTAACTTGGCATTGGCATTGCGTGCGTATACGCAACCACTCACACATGCGCGCCTCCATCCATACACGAAAGTGATATCCCTACTTTCACCCACACAGCGGCGTGTATGCAAATAGTGTCTGCATGCAGTGTGTGTGTGTGTGGGTAAAGAAAGGTGTTTAGTTTGGTGAAATGGGCACAAACATGATGTTTGACTGCCGATGGTTTAGTTAAACGGAACAACCAATTATAATTGATTATTCGCTAACAGTTTTTAGTCGTCTGAGGCTTGGGGTGATGTATTGTATTGTATTGTATTGTTGTATGTCTTTGGTAATTATTTAACGTTTTAGTGCACTTATTGTATGAACAAAAAAGATTTTATAGGGAAGGTAACAATTATATTATCAAATTTGAAGACAAAGTAAAAATGAAATATTTTTTACAATATTTCTATCATATTAAACACGTATCTAGTATTAATGGATGTTAAACGAATCTACAATTATTATTTAAATAATAATATTAAATATTTGCTTAATATCAAGTTCCACGTATTGCGGAATATGACTTCACTTCGGAGTCCCACTTTTCTCAGTTTTCTCTTAGTGAAAGGGCTTCTAGAAGGTTCTGTGGAACTAGAAATATAATAACTTTAGATATTATATTTGCTGTTTATTGTATTAAAGAATAGTTTCATTGTTAACCTTTATTAAACTCAATGATATATGGTTATGTTAAGACATTATAATGGACATTAGTGACTTATGCACATACCTACATATTGGTAATTAAATTATTATATTTTGATTGATTTTCTTTTGATGTAAAACTAATCATAGCTGTGAATTTTTTGTGATCAGTTATTTCTATACCATCTATGCTGCTGATGTTCAGACGGTAGCTGTGCTGCTCAGGTGCCGCTAGTTCAGTAATTAATAGTAATTAATGACACGTAACAAAGATCGTATATCATATAATCAGTATTTTATAGAACTGTAAATATAAAGAACCGCAAGAGATAATCAAAACAAGCTCAAAACATAAACAACTCGTTACATTATGACCCAGAACTTGAGAGAAAGGTCTAGGTTTGTGACTGACTTGAGCTGTTGGTGCGGTGCCTTTCTCGTTCTGTCGCTAATGGGTTTTTTATATGCTGGTATTTTTGTTTTGTTTTTTATTATGGTGGAACAGTTCTAGGTTAATTTGTTAGAGGTCAAAGTCGTCTATCGAAGTAATATGCGGAAGGAGCTGTGACCCGGTGGTTCAAGGGATTTGAGAGGAGACATGTTTGTAGATGTGTTTAAAGTAAAAAGAGGAGCTCTATAGATAAAAGATTAAGATATATTCTTTCAAAAAACCTCTTTATATATATTCAGGTACTAAAATCGAATCTTTGCAGGGTAAATAAAATGACCTTAAAAATAACACCTCTTACAAAACAACCCCTTCCAGGAAATTAGAACTTTACAATATTATACACAGACAGACAATATTATACATTTAAAATATTATCTTATTCATATGTATATATAAATGGATTCCCTGTTTTATCCGTATTTACGTTTGTATGACCGTGATTACGTCCAATATTATTTAACCGACTTCGATGAGTAGTAGTATACTCAGGTAACTTACTATTTACTTACTAAGTTATTGAAAAACGACACAAGGTTGTATGATTTTGGCATTTTATATATTTATGTCAGTAAAGTTACTGTATCTGACTAATATATTAATGACACTGCGCTTAATACCTTTGGTATTGATATTTGTCCAGATAATGTTGTAAAGTAATTATATCATTGAAATATGCTTTAAGAACCAATTAAAAATAAACTATAATAATAAAAAAAATAAAAATATATATATGCCATAAGAAAGAGATGGCCCACGTCTTACATGCTGTCCTGCTTGCGAGCCAAGGTACGACCTGAATTAATGTGAAAAAATGAAGTAAGAAAATGGTTTATAGTTTTGTTTAGTTTACATTTTATAGGTTTAGAAGTTTTGGGATTGTGCTGTTAGTTTTAAAAAATATTTTTTTTATATAACCTCGAAATTTCCGTGTTGTGTTTTGACTCGTTTTAACTTTACATGTGGTCATCTCTCCTAGATAAAAAGGAAAATAGCCTGAGTATTTGATGGCCACACGATCGGTCACACCCGGGATTATGATGTGTTATTCAAATAATTAGTTTAATTTCTTATTAATTTTAAATGCCTAATAAATAAAAGAGAAACGTAACGGTAAAATAAAATTGGTCTGAAAAATCTCCGAAAGCAGCTATTAGTGCCGTTAAAAATGATGAATTAATTGTGCGTGCGAAGAAATACAGAGTAAAATATTATTTAGGAAATTAAGAATAGTAATAACAAAAACTGTTATCATCTTTAGTTGACGAGATTCAAAACTGATCATTTATATCAAATTTATACAAGTCAAAGGATTCTATTGAAGAAGACTTAAATTAAAGCATTGATTCGAAACGCACTTATAAAGTAGGACAGGACTGGCTGCAGCGGCTCTTATGCGGTAAGAAGCATCAGATAGATGCCGTGAGTAGATCACAAGTAAATAAATATTTTAAAGTAAACACAAATTACACCAAATGGCAAATAACAGGATGAGTGAATGAGTGAGTAAATATATAACAGTATGAGTGAATGAGTGAGTAAATATATAACAGGATGAGTGATAGTCTGTAGTTAAACAGTAGTTCACTGATTCAAACAAGTTCTTAGTGGTTAGTCCGTAGTAGAATCCACTGACAAAGGTTAGACAATATAACCAGATGCAATACTAAAAGAACGTCTATGTCGCTTGCATATAAAATATACACTGTGAAACTGGGATGCTGCAAGGACATGCAAAGGGATACGCTATCATGGTTTTAAAGCCATGATAGTGTATCCCTTTAAACCTTTAAAATAAAATCCATGTGGTGCCAGTATACGGGATCATCTAAGAATCTGAAGGGGTTCCATCTAATACTTCTATTGCGACAGAAATTGAACGAGGATATTGCCACTTCTTACAACTTTTCTAAGTCAAACACTTCGATGAAACTACTGTTCAATAATGATCTGAATTTTACAGGATATATGACCTATACGACAAAAAGTTATCGATGTTATTAAACTTATAAAAGCAAGTTTGCAAGTAAGTATTGACTTCGGGTGAATAAATCTGGAGAAAATACGTCTATGACAGTGGCGGTGTCAGTTACAAGACATACAGTTAGAACTGCATATATTTAGTAATTATTTTAGCAGAATACTATTCATTAAACTTTTTACATAACCTTATTCCTGACATATCAGAAGCCAACTCATACTGTTTTATATTACGTTAAACTAAATTAAAAGTAGTCTAATTTGTTGAAGTTATATATTTAATACTAAACTACAGATACAAGTGGCTATTGGAAGGAAAACTCTTATAAGTGTAGTAAAGTATTAGAAGTGTTAATCCTAATCGGGATTTCTATACGAATCCACTGAACCTTTACTATTTAGTAAAAGTTTAATTGTCGCTCATCTCTCTAGCCTGGCGTCATTGCATTGTTACAATATATTGCGATAAATAAACTGAAAGCTAAAACCTAAACCTTTTTCGAATTCTAATATCGGATTCGACAACAATGATCGTACTATATTTACTACTACAGTAGTCTATTTCAGTATGCAGGTATGCAGTGTTATCTTCTGATAAATACATTAACTTTGGCCGGAAGAGGGTATATATGTGATATCTACATGTGTTTTTCATAAGCCACATGTAAAGAGTAAGAGAAAGATTTGGAAATACTGCCCTTTAACTCAGGCTAAAAAAGTAAAATAGTAACTGAAAAAGTGGTACAATCTCATTCTACTACGTGCTATAACAAGTGACTACAACTAAGCTCTGCCATTCATAAAAAATACTATAATTATTGATAATTGCATCTGATAACAGAGTGTCAGTTTAACCTAGTTTTGTCTATGACCTATCACTACGGTCACGGCTGTGAAAGCGGGCCCTGCTAGCTTTCCCTTCACGGCCTGCTTGCACTCGGTAGGGTTGCCATTAGTGGAAAATACTTCGACAAATAAATTTAATCTTTATGAAACATATTAATATTATCTTGAAGTTAGTGTAAGATGGCTATTATATGTAAAATGGCGTATAATTAAAAAATCATATAAAAATTAACTTGTTCGTAGCCCTATTTTTCACACGAGCGCAGCGCGTGCACTTAATCTAATAGGTACCTAGAATATACTGGAGAATGAGCTAAATTCTATTCTCGATTTCCCCTCCCTCTATCCATAAAATTTTGCATTCTTATAAACTCAACGAGATAGCATTACAAAGAGTTGATGTCATTAAGGATCTTGGAATTTATTTGCCAAATGGGACACTAATGTGTTACTGAGCCAATTTTTACTAAAAATAGGAAGCACTCGCACTCAACATCTATTTCATGTACCTTTTTGTCGCAATAACGTTTCTTATAATGATCCAGTGTTTAGAATGTGTCGAGCTCATAATGAAATATGTAAAAATGTGGACATCAACGCACAAAGTCTGCCTGTTTATTTAACTAAATGTAATGCGACTTAAAGCATAGATACTTCCGTATTCTGTAAATTTGATTTTGTTTTTTAGTCGATTTTTTTTTATTATTACTATTATAGTTTTCTTTTTATTACTATTATTATTATTATTAAGTGACTTATAGTACAGATATATTATGGAACTACTTACCAACAGATGCTTCATCTCTTGCAGCTCTTTTGATACCTTTTGAGTGTATATAAAATTTATAAATCAAATATTATAATATATAAATATTATTACATACTGTACAATAAATCTTGACAGTACCACCGGTATTCAGTTTAAGTTTGCTTAAGTAACATTACATTCCGTTGCTGGTATGGAGGTATCGTTTCTTGTGGCAACACGCCACAATGAGATCAGACACAGTTAGCTCTTAAAATTTATAGGTATTTTCCATAAGGAATAAAATTTATATAATCATATTTTCTTACTAACCTTCTTGAATAGATTATTAATACTATTATATAACTAATGATGCTAATAATTATATGCCAATCTCAACTTTACTAGTGACAATACTTTTATCAACCACATAAAATATAGTTACATATATTTTGTAATATAAATGTATAAAAATTATACAACTTATACACAACAAATTTGTACTTTAAAAAAGTGAGTTATTTCGAAAACATTATGATTTTTTTTAAGCTCCACCTATGGGTTTTATTAAGAAGCCTTCTCATACTATTGTAAGGTAATAGAAACATTTAAACAGCGACATCTATTATCTTAATTTAATTATTGTAGTTTATAGATTTAATTCACTGATTGTATACAGAAATGGAATTTTTAAACTTTAGGCAATGATAATATTCAAATTCTAAATTTATATTTAAAATTTGGAAATATTTTATTCTTCAAATTGTATAACAGCAACCCAGGAAAGTGCAGTTTGAAGTGTGTAAACTGGTAACCCAATTAAACCCATATACTTATGAAGTGCAGGGGTTCGCTAGCCAAATTCGTTTTCCCTTAATTTTACTCAATGAAATGAAATTAACAAAATCGCTCAATGTATTAGCAAGATGATACCGAGATGAATGAGTGCATGTGCAGGAAGAGTACCAAAGATTTTAACAGGACAAGAAGTACAGGTGTGACAGCAACGGGAAATACCGCATAGGAGACTTAAATAAAAAAATTGAGCTTTATTTATCTGTAAATATCTAAAAATAAATTGTGATTGTGTGGTTAAAACGAGAGACCTTTTGGGGTTTTCGTCAAGTGGATTATTATAATAATATTATAATAGCATTTGACCCACTTACGAGTTCTGTGGGTTGACCTATCGGTCGCGAATGCGGAATGAAGCGTTATTTTTAGGATGTACTTTGCAGTTAACTTAATATTTATAAATGTCTTACGGGATGCATAGTTCCACAGTTCATTGCAGCCCATCTTGCATTTATCTTAATGGAATATGGTAAGTTCTTTGTTAGAAACTTTTAATGTATTACATTAAATTTATTATATCATTGCACCAATTATTTATTTCTGATAAAAAAAATATTTTTATTGATATTATGGTAACAGACTGAAATTTTGATTAGCTATGTAAACAATATGCTTATAGTTAAAAAACTGTTTAAAACTTAACCTTTAACTTAACTTAGCCTTTTGAAATGCTTTTTGTTTTAGCTACCTTGCAATTGGCTTGCATCAGTTTTCTCAATTCTCCATTACTGATTTATTTTTAATAATATATTGTTAAAACAGTTCAGGGATTAATTTTAATAAAATAAAAAGTTTTTTTCAGGTGTCGCAATTAAAATCGATAGAATGGACCTTTAAATAAATGAATAATCAGTAAATAAAATAAAACAAATTTCCTAGGGGATCAATTTATTGATAGAAATTTATAACTCAGTTTAAATATTGAACTGGAACATGTTTAATAAATATAAATATTTAGATAGTTCATAAAAGACTAGCAGAAGGGAAGATGATTTTATTAATAACAATATTACGATGGTGACTTAGTAACGAGAAGAAGGATGAAATGCGATTGCTTGTTTAAAGGGTAATGTATGGGCCTTACGCCCTAAGGCTGGACATAGTCAGTAATGAAGAAGCAAAATGTTCGCACTCTGTCATTAATTGTGTGCACATTTACATATTTACTTGTTGGAGCTGCCGTTTTTGATGCTCTTGAATCTACAACCGAGAAAAATAGATTTGAAGTTCTACGAGGTATGTGATAACACTGGTTAAAATATGTTAATACTCTTTCTTTTAATAAAATATATATATTTTTATATATTAAAAATATTATAATTTTTTTATTGTGTACTTAGAAACAAACTACAAGTCTTGTCTATTCCAAACAGTAATGCTCTAAGTTACTTCTTACACTTTAAAAATATTATTGCATTATAAATATTAATTGTACTTTTTTTATAAATATTATTTATTTCATTTTTAAATATTAATATCATTTGAAATATTTTTATTGTTTTTGTTATTATATTTTTATTCAAAGTTTGTTCAAAGAGTATAAAAAAACAAGTTTTAAATAAAAAGCCCAAATATAAATATATTCTTCCAGCAATTGAAGGTATGATAATCCGAAAATACAACATAACTGAAGAAGACTTCAGAATCATGGAAACAGTGGTGCTGAAGTCGGAGCCGCATAAGGCAGGCCAGCAGTGGAAGTTCACTGGGGCCTTTTATTACGCTACTACTGTCCTTACTACTATTGGTAAGGTTTTATACTTGTAAGACAATAAATGTGTCTTTACCAACCCCTGACATATATATACATATATAATTAGTAAATAAAAATATTTATTGATGTATATCTTACAAAATTGCACAAGACAAGAAAACAGTTTGAAAACATACAATAGATGACTTAAAGTTGAAAATTAAATAACTGCATAATAAGATTTACTATAGATATTTTAGAAAAATTCAACATACAACAATACTCTATATTTAACAGATTAAATTTTATATTTTATTTTAAATAAAAATTTAAAATAAAATACAAAATTTAATGTAATTTAATAATATTTTTATTTCAAATAAATAATTTAATTTAATAATATTTTTATGTATTATAATAAATATCTCTTATTCCAGGGTATGGTCATTCAACGCCGTCAACTATAGGTGGTAAGCTGTTCACCATGTTCTATGCCATAGTGGGCATACCCCTTGGGCTGATCATGTTTCAGAGTATTGGTGAAAGAGTCAATCGATTAAGCAGGTACAGACCATATGTCTTCTCATTTTCTTTATTTACATCTCAAATGGTCTTGAGCAAACTAAGCTATTGTGACAGTGTAGTTATGAATAATGTAGGAATTTGTAATCATTAATTTTAAGGTTGAATTGAAATTATTGTTATAATCTTGTAGTATAATAGAGCATTTTTAAAGATATATTTAGAATTTTTTTAAGTTACCTCCCTTTTACAAGGGTAGTTGCAGTTTAGAGCGTTGCTTGTATTGTTGACTTCTTCTTTAGATACATATTTAAAATGCTTATCTAATGCAGAGATAATTCTCTTCCAGCGTGATCATAAAGTCAATAAAGCGGGCTATGAACTGCACTCAGACGAGTGCGTCGGAGGTGGACCTGATATGCGTGGTGACGACTCTGTCCTCTCTCACCATCGCGGGGGGGGCCGCCGCCTTCTCGAAGTTTGAGGGATGGAGCTATTTTGATAGCGTTTACTATTGCTTTATCACTTTAACTACTATCGGTGAGACTGTCTATACTTAAAAATATATAGTTTTGATTATAATCATATTATTTATAATAATTATTTTTCTTCAGGTTTCGGAGATATGGTTGCTCTACAGAAAGACAATGCTTTGAATCGGAAACCCTCATATGTGATGTTCGCATTAATATTTATTCTCTTCGGCCTCGCGATAGTGGCGGCCTGTCTCAACCTGTTAGTGCTTAGATTCGTCACCATGAACACCGAGGACGAGAAGAGAGACCAGGCTCAGGCCGAACAGGTATACACAGGGTGTCCTTAAGTAGGTTTAACTTCACATTTAATTTTATTGAAATAAAAAAAAATATGAACACAATTTTTATGACGAACGGTCGGTTTATGATCGTCTCATATTAATCATAGATCGTAATACAATTATTTCCTACTAAGAATTAAATTAACTATATCATAAAACCATATACCGCTTCTCTGGTATTCTAAATTCTAATTCTACCCCTCTTAACAATTAATCTTTAATGACTCGGTCATATCTTCGAGCGTAGTTAGAATCGGTCAAATGGTCCACCTCGCCGTTGGAAAATATCTTGCTTACTCTTGCTTGCTTAGAATACAGATTCTTTTTAATAATAAAAAAAAAGGTTAAAAATGACATATCGTCTTTCCTAATCTGTGTCTCCCCTCCCCGCAGGCCCAGCAGGTGGCGGTCCGTCTGGAGGGTGACGTCATCACGGCAGACGGCGCCGTGCTGCGCGGCGTGGCGCGGGGCACGCGCCTGCCTGCGCCCACTGCGCTGCTGGCTGCAGGTGGGACACTAGCGACTAAACACATTAACAACTACTATGGCATTATCAACATCATTGGCATATCAACATCATTAGCATCATTGGCATATCAACATTATTGTCATTATCAACATCATTGGCATATCAACATCATTAGCATCATTGGCATGTCAACATTATTGTCAGTATCAACATCATTGGCATATCAACATCATTAGCATCATTGGCATGTCAACATTATTGTCAGTATCAACATCATTGGCATATCAACATCATTAGCATCGTTGGTATATCAATATTATTGTCATTATCAACATAATTGGCATATCAACATTATTAGCATCATTGGCATGTCAACATTATTGTCAGTATCAACATCATTGGCATATCAACATCATTAGCATCATTGGCATATCAACATTATTGTCATTATCGACATCATTGGCATATCAACATCATTAGCATCGTTGGTATATCAACATTATTGTCATTATCAACATCATTGGCATATCAACATTATTAGCGTCATTGGCATTTCAACATCATTGGCATATGAACATTATTAGCATCATTGGCATATCAACATTATTGTCATTATCAACATCATTGGCATATCAACATCATTAGCATCATTGGCATATTGATATGCCGATAATGACAATAATGTTGAATTATTGGCATTATCAGCAGCATTGGCATATCAACACCATTGGCATATCAACATCATTGGCATATCAACATCAGTGACATATTAACATCATTGGCATGTCAACATCACCGTTTTTATTAATATTACTATGATTTCTATTCAATAAAAACTAGATATTAATTAATTATAATATTTCAGGCGACGCTTCCATGACACCATTGTACGTGGATGAAGAATATTCACCCAGTATATGTAGTTGTTCCTGCAGTTGTTTCAGAAAGACTATGTAAGTTTAAAATAGACTTAGTGCATATCAATTTCAAAAAATAATTATCTATTCTAATCAAATTTTGGTTAATTAAGTTTAGTTACACTTTTATAAATTATGGATTGTATCGAAAACACCCTCCAAAATGGAATAATAAGCTTATCCACCAATAGTGTGTATTGTTTCAGGGGCATCCCCTACCGCGATCCCCTTTCCCCGGCCGCCCCCACTAACATCAAGCACATCAGGGCCAAGAACTATCGGGAGCTGGGCAACATCCCCCGGTACATCGAGAAGTCAAACAAGACTCGCTCGCAGTCGCTGCGACTCAACTCCGCTTCCGGTTTCCTCTACATGAACGACAAGACTAACGACTTCCACATAGACCCCGACGACTTCAGGGACATCGTGGCCAAGAGACGAGAACAGCTGAGGAAAGGAATGACGGGCTGCGACCTCGACGACCGCTACCTGCATCCCTACGGAAACACTTATCGCAGCCCGCACAGCTCGCTGTACTCCATGAACATGAGGACCGACAACAGGTCCAACGATCCGCTGGTGGACGACTACGACTCGGAGAAGTCGAGTTACGCGAGAAAGAAGCTGATGAAGAACATAGCGAGGAACACTAGCAACAGGCGCGTGGAGAACTACTTCTACGACGACGCCGTGCTGCACTTCGACGACGAGTACGCCTTCGATGGGTCCATCCTGTTCGCAAAACGGAGAAAATCCATAGACCGCAACTGGGACCACTTCACCTGCGAGATGCCCAGGAACTCCTGTTACGCGGATCAGATCTCCAACGACAGCTACGGGTACTACCTGCCGGACCACGAGGATCAGGACATGTACTTCGTCAACGACACCCTCACCTTTAACCTGCCTCCCCACCGAGCTAGTATTTAGATTATAGTCTAGGTTATAAAGACGGGCCAATTAATGTAAACTTTTAGCTTTTACACTTAGACGGTTATGCTTTTGGCTTCTGTAGATATCGCAGTCCGCTCAGCTCCTCATCGAGGTGATCCATCCTGGACCCTCTCTTTCGTTGACGACTGTTCAGTCTGACATCCGTCTCTCATAGGATAGCTTTTAATATGAATACGAAAACATCGCAAAACTCAATTATTACTAATGATCTTTATGAACATGAAACTAGTCATTCAGTAGGCAAGAATTTTTTTTATTTGATACAGAATATTGAGTTAAGAAATATAAAGTAAGTTATTACTTACTACATGATAATGACAGATAAAATGCGTGAAAAAAGACGTTGCTATAGACTACATTTTAAATGAATAAGATAACATTTTAAATTAAAAATATCAAAAGCAACAATTTTTTGTTTAAACCATATACTTGATTTTTTACATACATTTATGACTTTGTCAGAACACGCGAGGGACTTAGTATATTCCAAGCATGAGCCGTTGTTGACCAAGTCCAGGTTGTTACACATCCCTTACAATTATTTTAACTTGGCTCTAAGACAATGAAATTTGAATTATATTATGAGGCACATTTGACGTCTGTGTGATAAAAATACAGTTACAAAATCTAGTCATAAAAGATAGATATTTAAAAAGATGTCTGTCTGTAAGTCATTAGTGCAAACTTATTTATCCTCGATATTAATAATTTTATGTAATTGTGCCAAATTTTGCCAAAAATAATTGTGGTCAAACCATTTAAAAAATGTTTTTAATATTTTATTGGGCTTAAAGCGTTTTGAATCTTTAATATAAGGTTTGTTTATCATATAATTTATTATAGTTATGGTCTCTATTGGGATGTTCTTGAATGTTCTACAATATGACTTTAAACAATATTTTGACCCAAAGTGAAACTTGATGCCAAATTTGTTTATAAATATACCATGTTATTTGGTTTCCAAAACCTCAAATTTATAAGAGGTAATCACATATTTGTTAAATATAACACTTATAAGAATTAAGTTATAGTTTAAGTATATTTATTATTATTATAGTTATAGTAAAACGTATTCATTATTTTGCTACTTAATGACTGATTTTTTCTCAATTTTATTAAAACTATATTTGAACACAATGTAATTACAAACATGATGCTCTTCATTGAAAGACTTTATTTTCTTATTATTATATAATTTTACTGTGATTTTATTATCTGGAGCGCTTATTATTTTTAATGTAACGTTAATATTATTTATAAGAGTTATGTGACTGTAATTTAAAAGACTTATATTTTGTCTTTGTTAAAGTTATCATTAGTTAGCAGAAATTTTCAGGCTTGAAGAGAAAAAGTTCTCAACTGTCTACTGCTTGTTGAAAAAATGTGCCAAACCGTTAAAGTAATAAGTTGTTATAGATATACATATAGTCAGCCCGTTAGCACAAAACAACAGCGTTCTCAGCAAACCAACTTCATTGATTAAAAGTAATTTTTAATCAAATTTGCCTTAGTAATATCATAATTCACACAATTTATATTAATTTTAATTAAATATATCACTTTCCATTATCTTCCTCGTCATTAAATTGACTCTAAAATGGTTAGTGATTTACAGCTAACTATAATTATAAAAAACACTCATGTATGTATGTGTGCATGTTGTATAACTATTTTGTGCGTATGATAAACTAATTATTAAATTGTTAAGATATGTACGAATAAAACGGTCTGAGTTGATTGTAATTTAAAAGAATGTAAAATAAAATCGGATTTCATTAAAAAATTATTAAATCATGGCTTTCTTTCATTTTAATAATTTGAAATAATATAAAAAACTATGAAATGAGAAAATTATAATCTAATAATTGTAATTTGTACACCTTAATAATAATTATGAATAGTTGAAAAAAGCGCCATCTCTGGAGAGGATTTTTTATTGTCTTACTTAATAGTTGAGTAAACTTCATCCGATTAATAGTAAATTTTATATTTCATTAAGAGATGGCGCTTGAATAAAAATTTGTTACATGAAAACAGGTCAGAAAACAACCTCGAGGGATTAATTTCGATATAATTACTACTTTCTACCATTCATTTTAAATTTTGATAAACATATTTAATATTGTTCCTTGTATAACACAGAAATAAGAACATAAATAAAAACACCGTGTAAAATTATTTTGTGATGCTCGAACATATGAGTTTTGTTTTATATTTATTTATTTATTTATGAAGTACAAAAATGTAATAAAAATGTCTTAGTAAAAAAGGTAGCAACTTATTAATTTATGTTTATTTATTAATTTGATGAATCTACTTGTTTTTAAAAATTATGATTATTTGTTAGCAACATTTCGATTGTTAAGAATTATTAATGTACTTATTTAAAAATATACTTACTTTAATTTTATGGCAATTGTATCCTGTTTTACATCTTTTATATTTTATAAAGTACTATAACGAACTTATTACTTATAACGTTTTATTATTTATTTATTTAGTTAATTTTTGCACAAATCATGCCAAGGCAAGCATAATGCCACCAGCTAGCCCTCACATTAATAATAAAAAATATATAAAGTGCTAAGAAAAAAAAACAGTATAAAGACGAAAAACAAGTACATTTAGATACATTACCGTGTTTATACGATATTTAAATAAAGTTACACAATCAAAGTTACACATAAAATACAAAAAAATGTGTAATCCTATAGAAAAAGAAAGTTCTGTTTATTTCCACAACGTCTTAAATAATAACCATATATCCTATTTTGAAATAAATTATATTTATAAAAACTGTTATCTAAATTAAAATAGTTAATATAAAAACAGGTAACAAATAAAATGCTACAAGAACATTTATAATAAGTGCCTTTGAGATGAACGCACAGCGTACAAAAGATCTTTCGTTCCCTCTTAAATAAAACAGCTAGGTACAAACTCATTTCATAACAAATTGCTTACAAGAATTCAGAAAATTATAAATACGAAGCACTTTTTAAACAATCCACTTTAAATGGATTTAATAAATGCTTAAGTAGGAAGCCGTTATTTTCCTTTGAGACTGGCCAAAGAGAATATAAGAAAAATGGGGCCACCCCGGGGGAGGCGCCACCCTCGCTTTGAATAAAGAAAAGTTAAAATTTTCTTAAAACACCCCTAGAGGGTGGACTCTATCTATCTTCGTTTAAGTATTGGCAAAAATTACCCCCATAGTGCCGTCTCGCTCGCACTCACTGTGTCATCGTCGCTTTTTAAAAGATGGGAAATGGCGTGATATCAATTCTTTTTGTTTGTCAAACTCTTCAAAGTAAGAAACTTAATATATTTGATCTGCGGATTAATTTATAAAACTTATTTTAAGTAACACATTAACATGGCGGCATGGTAAAAAAAACACAAAACATTATATGAAGATATTAAAAATAATCAGACAATATACAAAATGATAAACTCTTATAATCCTAGGATGTCTTCATTTTATAAAGTTTATATCCGGCAACACGACATCAGCTCGTACTCATTACATGACCAATACTAATAAAAGATATATTAAGTTTTGAGTTTCATTTATTTAAAGAAATTTCGACATCTTTTAATACGAAGATATAATTGTATAACATAGTGACCTAAATAATTAGAATTTAGTAGATTAGTAGAATTTACAATTAATTTAGGTAATGTCTAATGTCAGTTAGTTTTAGAGAGAACTAACTGACTACAGACAGCGGAGATATCAATCGGAGATAAGTTTTAGACACACTAGGAATTTATTAGATTTTATTAATTTAATAAAGTAAGCTTTCGATATTAAATATAAATGTATAATTGTAATGTGAAACAATATGTTATGATTGTTCTGATTTCTAGAGTTAAGTTCAGTAAACCGCGACAGTGAACAGGTGTTGACCTGCGTGTAGGTACAGACAGCAACGACATGTAGTTCACATAATAAATGTTATATTATTTACAATATTATAGAACTGTTATTATTGTGTTGTACTAATATTACAAATATATATGTATATTATTTTACAAAATATATTTTGGATAATGTATGTTATTTGGTTTGGATATAAGCTTTTTGATTTAGAATATCAAATGTTTAAATCACTTCAAAGTAATAGGAATTTATTTCAGTTAAATATTTGTGACAAACATCTTTGTAAGAAAATTATATATATATATGTTAAATATTTTCTGTCCGTACTCAAGTTGTGATGACTCAAGTTCTTCAAAGTGTAAAGTTTAGTGATTTTCACTTACAACGAAAGCACGATTCACTTTCACGTTGCACTAAACTTTCCAAGGCCTCGAGATTTTTGGTTTGAAAACTTAAACTTCTAAGCAAGTTACTGTCTAAAGTTTTTGTCATAAAGTTTTTGGAATAAGATTTTAGGTCTGTTTTTCATGAAATAGAAAATAAATCTATTTATATTGAAAAAATATAAAGTTTATTTTATATTCTTATTAAATAATATTGATTTTTAATCATAAAAACCATACACGACATTGAAAAAACACTTTTGATAAGAAGATAGGCTAGATGCAGATTTTAGAATATTAAATAATAAATGCGTCGAGGTGTTAGTGTCAGTTGTTGTTCTGAAACTCTCTTCAGATGAATATTACTTTATTTCTTCAGAATAGCCGGTCGGTAATTCTTGTACAAATTTTAATATCAAGAGGTAGATACAGCTATTTATATTTTTCATCCCCCTAGTTTCTTTTGGCGATTATTATTCTGTCGGGGGCGGGGGTGGCTCGCCCGGTCTCCTTTTTGCTTCTTAAGTCCATCTTGAGACGGAACAGAGACGCGCCTGGAATAGACGTCACATAAATATATTATATTATATTATATATTTATAAGAAACACTAGTCTTAGTATATGCTTTTTATAATGTTTTAATCATTGTTAATGAGTAATCATAAGTTTTTATTTACGAGTTTTTTTATACTCATTTGAAAATAAAATAATAATTTTTTCAAAGATTTATTAAAAAAAACAGAACAATGTCAAAACAAAGACAACATTAAAACAATTCGTCTGAAAAACAATATATTATTCACAAAAAAAAGTAACACATAAAACAACTCCATGTAGTTCTTGGACCCTGCTTCTGTCACTTACCCCTTTACTGGAAAAACCGTGGCACCTACCCGGAAGGGGTACGATATTTAAATATAAGAAGAACCCCCTTTTTTAAAGGGAGGCCTCCCCCAGATTTATAGATCTTGCCTCGACTGCGTAATTACTTATCTTTGAGAATACAAATCAATCGACGCTATTCTATCGGTTTGTTTTGTTAATATCATACTACCTTTATTTGATGTTGGTTTAACTAATGCATTGACTTACTCCGAGAGGCTGAGAGAGTGTACCAGTACCTTACAAGCAAACAAACACATCTAAATCAATGCTTTTATTTAGCTCGTTTCAATGTCAATATTATTTTATTTAAAAACATTATGTAATTGTATTTTTGTTCAGTTTTCTTCAAATAATTTAAGTTCAATTTAAAAACTCTCTTCTCGGTCGTGATCGGACACGCGTCGTAAAACACGCAGTTACAGATAACTTTAACTTAACTTGGAAACGGGGATTTGAATTATTAAAACACCTAATACTTTAAAATATGTATATAATATATATAAGAGTTGGTCTCTTTGTCATTGCTCATTTATACAATATAAATATATTATATTTATTTTGGTAACAGCGGAACAGAGTGAGCTATTAACAATAATGTGTCATTACTAACATTATAGTAATACATAAAAGTGTCTGTAAAAAAAGTACTTATAAAGTACATAAAAAAGTAATTAATAAAGTACATAAAACACGACCAGGACTCGAACCTACGACTTCAGGGACAGTATTATGAAGTAATAACGTTATTAGTCTTTATAAGTAAGTATCATTTAATGAATAATGACATCACAGAGACCGAGTATAGTGTTACGTCATTGTTTAGATAAAATATATTGTATTTAGAGTTTTGTTAAGACTAGCTATTACCGGTGATTTCACATGTTGCCCTCACTATATAATGTAGAGAATTTATGTATATATTTTTTGTTATATTATATCACAAACCAAATAGTATTTCTGCTTAAAAGAGATAAAAATCTGAAAATAAAGTTTCATATTTGAAACACACTAAGCTAACACAATCTAAATTAAGTAAGTCGACTGAAACAAACACACAGATACTGAAATAACTATTAATAATAAAAAATATTATCCTGATGTCCGTCAGGTACTATAAGTACGAAGAAATCTTTACACATAACATAGTAAATATATTTATTTCTGTGTGACTATTTATATTTAAAATTTCCTTCATTACTTTCAGTAGAAGAGTAAAGTAGGTACAGTATATACAGTGTGTTTGTTATATATTTAAATTAACTCTTTCATAGCACATCCATCTGAGCGGAACGTTCTTTCAGCTGAAACATCGATAAAAATACAATGAGCGTAATAAAATAGCATCTTATAAAACGCCCCCCCGGGCAGGGGGGGGGGGACTTTTCTTTCTCTCGCCAAAGCTATTCTAAAAGACGACAGCTGGCTGTGGATAGGACTGATTATATATAATATATTATATCTGAAAGGGACACGTGTAATTCTCATATATATTATATTTATTATTTGTTAAGTTCTTTGATGCTGTCTTAATTAATAATTAAAGATATTGTTCTTGTATTTTCCTAGTTATTAGGACGATGTTTATATGAAAAACAATTTTTGGAATATTTTCCTGATAGGTTTTAACGATGAGTTGTTTTATTTATAAAAAAAATCCAACAGAAAGTGAATACTGTCAGGTGTTTATTAACAATCAGAGGGTCTGTCCACACTAACCCTCAAACAGTAGAAGGCGGTGTTTTTTCTCGTTTTGTATTAAAATCGCGCAAGCCAGGGAAATTGTCAGTCTGATGGGAAATTGCCAGCGCTCCGTGACCAGCCTTCAGAGAGACTGCCTTCAATTTATTATAGTTTTTGATGAACGAATAATAACAATTAGGACGTTTTAATTAAAAAATAATAGTAATACTGTAAACTACATATTAATAGCATTGTCACTATGTAATAGTTAGAAACGACATATACAAGTATACGATAGGATTAAGAAATGTATAAATTGTTAAATTTTTATATTTATGTTGTGAATTCTGTTCTATGAAAATATATTACAATATTAACAAATGTGATTTCTTTTAATTTATATATGTTTGTATTATAAAAAGATATAGAAAGAAAAATTGTATGCTTTGCTAAAATAAAATTTAAATTTATTATATTTAGATAATATTGATAAATATATTAAACAATATTTTTTTAAACATTTCTTATTAGAAGTAAAATCGGTACGTTTTTCTTCTGCCAAAGACAGCTACAGGACCAGGTAGAGAGATCTGTGTTGTTTGTTAACTTACCCTTAAATGATCCAGTTTTTCGAACAACAAAGAGGGAAGGGTAGGTCTGAGTATAACGGACGGTTATTTATTTTATTTGGAGCGTCATTTTTGCCTCGTCTCCCCTTTCGCGGATCGTTTTTGTAGATTCGTTGAGATGTTGCTTTTAAGTGGCCTAAAATAAAAATAATGACTAAAGAAATATATATTATAAAATATATTAAGAATCATAATTAACGAAATAATAAATAAATTTAAACAGTTAATTTGTAATGTAGTAAATAAAATTTTTGTTATATGTCAATATCATTCCTTTGTACAAGCTAAGCCACCCCCCCCTTTTCTAAGCTATTTTAGATTTCATTGATTAATGTATTTTTTTTTGTTGTAATTATTTATTTTAAAAACGGCGACGGTCACAGTTGAAGACGTCCAGCGAGTATCTTTTTGCGAGTCTTTCAAATAATTGTATAGATAAAGGAACAAAGAATAACCCCTCGGGGGGTGAGGGGATGGGGAGGACATTTTTAACGCCTTTTTAGACCCCTCTTGATCAATGACGTTTAATTTAATGGAAAAACTGCTGTAATGGAAATTATATTAAATAATATAGATTACAGGTTCATCTCCAGTTTTAATAAAAATAATGATATTCTTATTTTAGGATTGTTTTCAGGTCAATATACTAACGAACCTATAGTATGAAAGCAGTTAAGTATATGTGTAAAAAGTTCTAAATTTAGCTGAACGTCACTTCTTATCATATTAACTGCTTATTTTATTATAAATACATAAATATAATACCTACTATTCATAATTATTTACAAATAGAAGAGAAAAAACTAATTTTATAAAGCTGTGTAACTGACAGGCTCAAGAAACAAAATAAACGAACCACCAATAGAAAGGAGATCCTTTTAAAAATGAGAGAGCGAGACGGACGCATTCATTACATAAGTTAGAAAAGAATAAAAGATCACCCTGCGAAAAATTAAGATTCAAATAGTAAGAAAATTAAAATTCGACGGACGGTCCGATGCCGTCTCTTTTCCGCGTAGAGGTTTTTTTATAAACTATCCCTCTCTAGGGGTGAAAAAAAAGGGCGATCGAAGGGTGGGGTTGTTATTGGAATGGTAATGATAGCATTTGACTGTTTTTACCCGCGGCGAAAATAAATTTACATTTTTTAAGACAGTTTTCTTATTTTTACGTTTTTTATTTTATCCATACATTGTCTTAAAAATGAGGTTATTGAGGAAATACAAACCATTCGAGAAAGACTGATTCTCTTAGTTTAGTTACTATAATTACATACTCTTTAATAATTGCTTATAATATTATTTTGCAAAGAAAACTAAAACGACCGGTTTAATATATATAATTACAGACGTACCGACAGAGATATTTATAAGTTTAAATAAAAGTAATAAAAAATTTCAATACACCTGAAAAATATTATAGTAAACTTAAAATATAATAATAAATATAATATTTTACAGTAAATGAGAGTAAAAACAATCAGAAGGTCTGTCCGAGGAGGCTGTCTGTATCCGGGGGAAGCTGAAATTGTCTTAATTTTTAATCTCAGCGCCCGCCTCCATTCCTAATTGTTTTTAATTTAAACGCGAAATGAGAGCAGCTAGAGTTAACAAAAATTATATTACATTCTGAACTAAAATTAAGTGTAATATTATTTATTATTTAATGTTTATCATTGTGGATGGACACAAGCCAACCTCCGCTAGACTTTAAAAAATCTCTCCGTCTCTCCTGGCGGTGTTCCAGCCGCTGTGACTGTTTGTCTCCATCCGGTTCCGTAACAAAACCCACGAAATATGTTTCTTACAATTTAATGTTTTCTTTGCATTTGGCGTCTTTACAACACTGAAATAAATACATTACAATGAATATTAATTGTTGGAGATCATTTATTAATATACAACATGGCCGCTTGTAATGATTTAATATCAGATATTGTTTATTTTTAACACACCTGTAGCTAAGGGTTGGTTATTTGTTTCAGATAATTCCTTTTTTATATTAATAAGATATAAGTACTTCGAAGATAATAGAGCAATAAACAGTAATATATAAGTATTATATTTACCAGCGCCATAGAAACAGATGTAACTTACCTAAGGGAAAGTTTTTACAAGGGGTTGAAGTCACCCCTTTAATTTTTTATCGAAGTCCAATTAACGGCCGCTGAGACAGTCGTAGCGATATTAAGATACGATATTGCGTAGTAATAAAAAAAATTAAAATCTGCTCCGCATGTTTTTTAAATTAAATATTAATTACAAATACGATGCTAATATAAATGCATAATTATAATAATTTCACTTATTTTTCAAATATCTGAGCATATCGAAGTGATATTAAAAATATTATTTAAATGTTCTGCACTTTTTCTACAAAGTACAAATAATAATAGTAATTAGAAGTCTCTCCTCCCCCGCTCTGGGGGTGTTAACAAAGTTTTAAAAGTTGCGAGGGTCAAAAATAAATCTAAATTGGCTCAATCTCCGGCAACCCTTAGTTTTTTGTTGCAATTTCTACAACGACAGTAAGATTTATATAAAAGAATTTAAAATTATTGTTATTTTTTTCGATTTACAATAAAATAAAAAATGGTTGTTTTTAAACTTTATTAATATAAAATATTAGTCTGTGATATTGTTTAATGTCGTCGAAGAATACAAAGTTGTGTGTAATAGAGTAGTTCCGGTGTCACAGGATGTATCAGGCACCGGACGCTCTGCAACGCGACCGATATTAATTTAGTTATATATTTACGAGGCTTCGCTCTGCAGCGAAGGCACTTATTTACTTCCGATCACAATTACGTTATAACATATAAAAAATAGCAATCACAAATATAATATATAACATAAATAATGTGGGTGTTCTTTTGTAAGTCATATTAAAATGGAGTTAATAAAATTAACTTAATATAAAGTTATGTAAGTAATCCATTAAACTTATTTTCAGTGAAGCGCTCTAACTTGAGGCGTTGAAAAATTCGAGTTTCGAGCGATTCACAAATTAAAAAGTTCCGAACACTTTCGCTCTCAAACTCACAACTATTCGACGCCATTTTGGTTTTGTTTAACTTTTTAATTTTCACTCAGCCGTGGCGTTACCGTTCATCATTATGACCCATATTTAGAGTTTTATTTATTAATAGATTAGTAACTAATTAGGGATTATGGAACTTGAATATTATTAAATATATTTTAAATATGTTTTTATTTAGTTACTGATAGTAAACTAAGTATATGAAAATCATGTAGATGTTAGAAGTTAGTTGTTTTTTAATTATAAAAAAGACTCTATTGTTAAGTGTTTTCAAAGTGTAGGTCCATGAAGTAGAAGCGTCAAAAACTCCACGGATTATTTTATAACTAATTTATAAAATTACAATTAATATTAGTATTGATTATTTTACTGACAGTCACACTCAAGACTTGTGGGTTTCCCGAGAAATTATGTGTTTTTACTTCAGATTTTATAGGAAACTCTTAAGCTGCGACAGGTTTTGTATTAATTTAATTTCATTATAAACTACAAGCCATATATATATCGCGCTAAAATGATGAGACCTTTATATTATTTATTTTTTTATTTTGATTCTCTTTATTTTTCTGCACATACATGTCTTAAAAATGAGACTATAACCAATTTTTAATATACAGCAAATGTATCACAATCACTTTTAAAAAAATTGGCTTACATTGTTAATATATATTTGTATGATGTGAGAATAAATAAGAATTCAACTTAAAATTGGTATCAAAAGAACTGGAATATCAAATCATGTCACAACTATTTCTAAGACATTCTCGAGTGGTTTAAATGTTTCTGACTGTACACAGTACAGATAATAATAAAAATATTTAAAAAAGGTAAAAACTATTTTAAAATTGTTAAAAATAAAATACAAAAAGATTAGCAGAAGGTCAGAATGTAAATTATTATTTAAATGGAAAGATAGCGCTTATTTACTCTCAATTTACAAGAAACTGAGTTACACAAAGATACTTCACGATGAATTCAGTTTAATCCGCCATTTTTTTCGTTCGTGAAATAAGTACAGATAATAAACATTACACGCAGTAATTGTGGCTTATAAGTATTTAATTGGACTCAAAAGGAATAAGAGAAAAATTTTCTCGATATTGCATAGATTTCGTATCATTTTTCTGTAACACTTGCCTGTTAATAAAATATATAACTATTGAGACATATTTTACAAGTTACGGCGAATGTATGTTCAAATATCAAAATATTTATAATGGAAGAGAGTTTAAACAATATCTTATCTCTCCGGAAAGAGGGCGCGTCAAAAGAACTCTCTGAAGAAAATTACAGCCGCTTGTCTGTCTGCCTGCGTCCCCTAGGTATTAATAAATACTCATTTATTATATATATTGATAATATAACTTTAACGACCTCACACTATCTAAATTTAAAGTATTAAGTATATTTATTTATTATTAGTTAATTAAAAGTATATTAATGACAAACTAAATTATATGTATTTTTATTAAAGTCCTATTAGAATATTATTGTATATGGTATTTAAAATAGACAATCATATTCATCTTATTGGTAATGTCAGTTGTAATGTTGAATAATCAGAATCACTCGCCAATGTTTGTTTTACAATATTAGGCATCGATACAATATCTGTTCTATTTGATATGTTTCTTTACTTGTAAAATATAAGTTAAATATAGAAACAACGAGGCAAGTGAAGTCGATAAAAAAGTAATTGATAATGAATGAGAAAAGGATAAAATAGCTTTTAGTTACTGTCTTATAATTAGTAATTATTAAAATACAGACTTCACATTAGTAATGTGTCACGAACACACTTGTTTGAAGACAAACAACCACTAAAATTGTATTAAAACACTTCCTTAGTGAGGTTCCAAAAAAAGTAATCAAAAATCCCATCGAACTTACTTAAAGGAATTATAAAGATTATGAAGTTATTTTATCTTACAAATTTGAATCCACTAAAATCCAGAGATTCATTACGAGGAGATAAAATTTAAATTGCAAAATTCCCCTCCAAAAAAAGATCTGGAGGGAGTCAAAAAATACAGGAGGAGAATCACCCGCCTTCAGGATTTTTACTAACCGTCTCTTGCTGTCGCCAAATTATAGCATCCTGTTAGAAAATGGCCGCGCTTTATTAATTACATTACTTATTGAAAAGAAATATAAGTTTTCATATTATTATTATTTTTATAAAATATTATTTTAATTCAATTAACATTAATAGTTTAAAGTCTCTTAACAAATCTGATTAAGTATATTTTAAATGTAGTAATAATAATATAATTTTCTTAATATATTTAGGTGATTGTAAAATAAATCTAAAGTTGTGATGTTTTCAGATAAATGGTCGCAGTTAAACACCAAATTGCTTTTGAAACTTTACAGCGACTGAAACGACGTGTCACTTTGAAAAATCTACTCATTGATATATTTTAGTTATTTTATCTTGTTTATAATCGTGGTGTTTAAATAAGATTTAAATAAATAATATATCTTTCTTTATCTTTATATATAAAAGATCATTTAATCCCTTCATTAAGAGCCGTGTCGTCTCTCAAATAAAATCAATTCCAGTCTCCATTTTGAAAGTTTTTCGTCGTTATTATATTTGTAATGATTAAGAAGTTTTGATGGACCCCTTTCAATGTTCCTTTTATTCGAGGGTTTCTTTTGAGTTTAGAGAAATTTGAAAGTAATTTAGATTTATTATTAAACAACTTCAAACACATTAAAATAACATTTTTATTTTTGTTGTTTAAATTCGGGTTTTCATATAATTTACGGGTTTTTCATCTTTAAATAGAAAAATCCTTCCGGTTTTTTGATAAAAAGTAACAAAAAGAAAATATCGTATAATGGTCCATCTCAATCAGAAATTCTATCTTGAGACGGATGAAAAGTGTTGCTGCGTTCACTTGAGGATAGTAAGTGGAGAGGGTACTGTCCTATTGGCGAAAAAGTAGACATTAATTGAATATAGATCGACTAAAAATGTAGCACTTTTAATTTATACGAAAGCACTATATACTGTGATTTTATTAGAAAATTAATGTGAGTAACAAAATTAAAATTGTTTCTTGTTTTATAATATATAAGTTTACTATTTTATATTATTGGTATCAATAGAAAACAGTAATAAACTGATAAATTAAACTATAATATATTTTCATTACAATTCGCGCCAGTAGTTCTACAAAAGTAAGTCCGCCATTATTTTTAAGAAACGCCATATTGCCCCCTCCACCCCCACCACCCCCCACGCCGCCCACGACAGAAAAAGCTTTAGAAATTTCGAACAAAAATGCGCCAATGACGAGCCCTTAAAAATATAGGCGAGGGTGGCTCCGAGTGATCTACAGCAGTGTTTGAATGAGGCGCTTTGAATTATACCAGTTTTTGTTATTACTTATGGATTAAACTGAATAGTTAAAAAAATAAAATAAAAATAGGTTGCACGATACACACTAACACGTACCGACAGCTTATGATACATAAAAATAAATTTAAAATAAACGCTCGCTCACCATCTCACTTAAATTAATTTTAAATTTGTAATACTCGAGCACAAGAACACCACGACCTGGTCAAAACTCAACTGAGCCAACCCTTACATGCGACATGGGGTCAAAAGTTGTCTTACCGGTTATCTTACCGGGGGTTACAACAAAAGATAGCGAAGGGCGAACTGGACAATAGAATCACCTTTGCCAAAGGGTTGGCCGAAGGTCTAATAATACCGGATTGTATTATAATATTTGGACCTATTTAAGTAACCATTGGGCTCTATTGTGATCGCAAAACTGACCTGACCGGTTTTTGGCGGCTTTAAGGGTTGTGTTAGTGATGATGGATTTTATCGACATCGACAGGATAAGAGAATTACTAATTATAGTCATGTACTCCATAAAAAAGAAAACGAAATACAAAAATACGTCGTATTGGATACTATAGATTAGAAAAAAAAATGTATTAAAAAAATTATAAAAACAATTTTCACAAACACTCATATAATAAATAATATAAAAAAACAAGAAAACAAATTTAAAAATCCAACAACTAAAAATTAATATATAATAATAATGTAAGTATATCGATAAGTCCCTCAGCGCCGGGTGTTAACAAAGTAATCAAAGCTTTGAATTGTCCATCGCTTTGCATAAAAACCAGTTCTCACGAGGTCTGCAGCCGGCACACAGATACACATACACACAGACACACATGCACACAGACAACAACATCTAGTCAATAGTAATAATAATAATCAACGAATTTCTATAATAATAGTTTTCCTCATTCTTACACTTGGCTTTAAAAATGCATTTCAAAAGCGATATTTTGTAAAACTTATATTTTCAGTATTAAGTGGGTCAGAATGACTAGCTGTGAATTAAATGAATATATTAATAATATTATATTAATCGTTATTATTAGTATTATTGAGTATTCCATAATAAATTTATTATTTTCAAGTGAATTATTTATTCATACAAATATTTAAAAATTAATTACTTTATTTGTTTATTTAATTTAATATTCATAATAACTATGTCTCTGCGAACCAAATACATTATATGAAATAAAATTTCTAAAATTGTAATTCAAAATAATATCAAAAGCATTGAAAAGATTTATATTTTTCGTCTTATTTTACAATTTTTTTCTAGTTTTGAGTTTTTATGAAATGACTTTGAAATTAAAAAACATAAAAAAAATATTTTACAGAAACTAATATTTTGTTTTTATTTTTGTTTCATTTAATTTTTTATATTGATAAAACATTAGTTAAAAAATATATATCTAACGCTATAAAAAATATATTATAAATAATATAAAGTGTAATTTAAGAAGTGTCAGTTTTAAGTCAAAAGTTATTTGAGTGATTTCTAACTACTTATTTAACCAAGGACAGATGCAGTGTCCTACAGACATATTCCTTTCTAGCCGCTGCACTCAATCAGGTAGTACTCCTCAAATACTGTAAACTTGACCTGCAATATCACCTAACACTCTTAAGTTAACACGAAACGAAACACTTATATAATTAATATCTATAAATTTATTATGATAATAATAATTCTTTTCATCTCAAAGACACCAGAATCCCTTTCAAGATGAAACAAAGAAAAGCAAACATTATTGCAACGGTCGCGGGATGAGAATATTAATTTAAATAACAATGATGTCTGTACGTCCACGTTTTTATATACGAGGGTTAATTTGAAGACGATGGCGATTACCACCTGTGGGGTGTGTAAGGGTTGATGAGATGTTCTTTGACCACGATTCCGTTGTGAAGATTGAGGGGTTCGTGGATTGTGGTGATCTTCAGCGATAACTTTAATTTAAATTTATATTTTAATTTTAATAACTTCATTTTGCAAGTTATTTTCATTATTAACATGTTGTTCTACAAGATAATAAATAGTTGGAAGAAAAATATTTTAATATTCTAAAAAAGTAAGAAAGGCGAAATATTCATTATACATTCACAAACGGAAGTCGGAACTAATACCTACTTATTATTATTTAGATGTTTAAAATACATATTAACAAAATATATTTTAAACACATTCACCAAAGTGTGCTGCTGATACATATATCATCAATATCAAATGCTGATACATATATATGATTCATAAATAATTTTTATATTCATAATTAATAATTAATAATATTTAATATGAATGTAACCGTTTTTTAAATTATTTATACCACACACTGTTCAAAACAGTGCCATCTATTATATAATAGCAAAAGATACCGCCATCTATGGTCGAAAAGAAATACTTTATGGCCATCTATTGGACAAAAAACTGAACTAAAATTAATCCATCTGTTGTCGAATTAAATAACTAATTCAAAAGCGCCATCTTGTGATGAATAGAAGAAATATATAAATTTATAAACGAATTTAGACACAATGTAGAAAAAAATATTAAATTGTAACGAGTAAAATTTTGGATTTATTTAAAATAAAATAAACAAAAATTATTATTATTCTATTATACTATTCCACACGAGATGTCGCTAGTGAGGACTAACAATTTACTATCCTGTGTTAATGCTTCAAGATGAAGAGGTGAAAAGGTTTAAGTTAGGACTTAATATTATTATTATTATTATTTTAGTTATAATAAAAATATCAAGTTTAGTTTAAAAAAATGTCTGGTATTTATAATGTTAAATTAATGTAATTGATAATTTAATTTTGATGAAAAATGACAAAATTTTAAAAATATATATACTTAATCGAGTATTTTTAAATTACGTTACCTTTTATTTACCCAATGTTTCTATCGAATTTCACCGATCGTGGTCACGGGCCGACCCGTGCACAATTCCAATATATTTCATTTATGTATAAACATGGTGAAAGTTTAAAAACAATAAATGATAAAATTTTAGCACGAACGAATAAAAATATACTTGTTTATGTTTTACACACACACAAACACGTACACAAATAGAAATATAATATGATAAAAATAGAATATCATAATGCTAATGAACAACAACAACCTAAAGTTTAAAATAATCTCAAATAATGGAGCAGGGAGGAGGAAGCCGATCAATGTATAAAAAATAAATAAGAGGCGCTTAATTACAGGGCTAATAAAACTCCCGTTAAGCCGTCAACATTCAACAGGCGATAAAAAAACAACTTACATCAGTTCATCAGTAAATTGTTGGACAAATTACGGTTTAAAAAAAAGATAAAAAGCGTGTTAACAAGCGACCGAGCGACTGAATTAATCACTGACATAACGCTCGGGGAAAAATCTGTGAGCGTCCCGCAGACGGACGGAAAAAATGCTTTTAAAAAGCCATTTATATCCCGGCCCGTTTGGGGATGGGGTCAACGATCTGACCACTTCCGGTTTGCTTTTATGTATATGAGTGGATTATCTTCTTTAGCTGTATTTGTAATATTTTTTATCGACATATGAGAAAAAAATCTTATTTAAAATATTATTGGTGTTCTGTAGAGGAATAAAAAAACCGTAAAGACAGATAAGTTTCTTAGGATGCTACATTTATTTCAGTCGTTTTTCTGTAATGTCAGTTATAGCTGTCGACTAATATAAGTTAATTTATAAATTGTACGTTTCAAATATATAATTCTCCGAGTCTTGAAAACAAGTATTAAGTTTAGTGAATAAAAAATAATAAACAATTTATAACAAAAGAAAAGAGAAGATATTTTGTAAAAAAATTGTAGACTAAAATTATATTATATTAAATTGTAAATGTTTCAATAATTTTGTAATGAGGAGGTAAATACTTTGAACAGGAATGACTCCTTTAAATATAATATTCGTTCAATTTTTTTATAAATGCATTCAAATTACAAAATGTAATTAAACACCACCCTCCACTCCGCCCCTGAAACTCTTTTACAACATTTAAATATTAACCGGACGCGTGTAAAAGTGTTCAACTTCATAATATTCGTTCAGAGCCCACGGGACGTGTACGTGTGTACGTGTGTGTACGTGTGGTCGGCTAACATCCTTATTTATAAAGCTCAAAAGTGCAAAGTTCACTTAATTGAACAAACAAACAGAGGTTTTTATTACTTTTTTTATTACGGACGTTAAGGACGTTTAAGTCTATCTTCAGGAAACAGAATTGGGTCTATCTTAAAGCCTCGTAATAATAACTGATGGTTATTCCTCAATCCGCTGTTTAATTTTTAAAGTTTTGCAGTAACAGAAGGAATGATAAAATGATTTAATTTTCCTTAACTCTAAGTTTTTTAGGTTTTTCTTTATTTTATATTTGTATTAAATATACAGGGGGGTATTATTTTTGAATTAAAACAGCACAGAAAGGAAATTAATTAATTGGTAAATTTGGAAATTAATAAGTTTATAAAAAGTACTTAATAGGTTAGGTTACCTAAATAATAAAACCATTTTATAAAAAAAAAGTAATAACTTTTCTATAATTATAACTAAATAGATCAGATTAAGACTAGAAATGTGTATTATATTTCTTTAACATCAACGTTTTATTTTAAGTATTTGTTTAAGCAGGAATTTATAATTTTTATTTTTATTTCTTCTTTTAATTTGCTCTTGTTTTTGAATTTTTGCATTTATATAATTTTTTTTTTTACTAATTCTAAGAGGCATGTGTGCAGTGTTCGTATAAACTCTTGAGACTTTTAGGACACCAAGAAACACTAAACTTTTGTATCAAAATATGTTATTAAATTAATAAATAAAATAAAGTCAAAATATTCAAACATCTACAATCTCTCCTCCATAAAGCACAGGCACAGGCACAGGCACAGGTTGTAGACAACTCATGAACTCTTCAACTACTTACTTCAAATAATAATAACAGACAGTCGTGACAGAGACACAGAGATCACAGTATTCATAAATATAATATTTAAATATTTATTTTATCTTATATATTGATAAGTTTATTATTATTATTTTATTCTGATACAATGTTTGTAACTTGAATATTTCCACCGACCCTTTACACTGAGTAATAAACATTTTTTTTTTGTCATTCAACTTTTCTTTCTTACATGAGTTTCATTTAATACCAGGTGAAACAAATTATGCCTATAAAATTGAAAATTATAATTAATCTCAATAAAACTAACACATTTTAGAATTTTTACTGATTTTTAAATTATTTTTATTGTGTACAAATAAATAAGGTGATCAAGACATACAAGATAAGTAGCACCAGCTGTGATGACATTTTAAAACTGCTATTATAAAAATATAATAAATTTAGTGTAGTCTTCAAGATACACGGTACAGTCCCTAGATCATTGTTTTTAAATTTGTGTCTGTTTGTATGGTTAATCACAAAAAAGCATACAGACACTTACAATAACACTAGAAGTGTACGAGCCAGTAGTCACCATGGATGTGTTTCTATTTGGGGAGAGGTGGTGAGAACAGGTGGAAAGTCTTGTGGTGATTGATTTCTTGTGGCGAGTGTGGGGTCACATGAAACTTAAGCTACAGGTTATTTATTAAAAAAAATGTCAAATATTCTTAAGAGTTACTATATACTTAAGAGTTAAGATATCCGAGCACTCGTGCTAGTAGAGAACAAGTACAGTCAGAAAGAGAAGCCATGGTGCAACGTTTGAGTGACAAACTTCAGGCAGTCTCTGCATGGGGCAGTGCCAATCTTGTCACATTCAACGCCACCAAAACGCAGACGTGTTTGTTCACCGCCAAAAGCAGCCCTATCACCTTGACTCCTTCTTTTCAGAATGTATCTTTGGAATACAGTGACCGGCTTCAGTTGTTAGGCTTAGAGATTTCCTCGAACCTCAACTATAGTCGGTGAATTGAGTCCAGAGCAAGAGCAGCTGCAGAAAAACTTGCCATTCTTGCGAAGGTCCGACAGTACTTTACACCGGGACAGCTACTTGTACTATATAAAGCACAGATCCGGTCGTGTGTGGAGTACTGTGGTCACATATTTGCTGGTGCCGCAAAGTCTCATCTAGCGGTTCTGGACTCAATCGAGAGGCGAGCAAAAAGACTTATTGGCGACCAAGAATTGGTTGACGCCAATCTTCAAAGCCTTGAACACAGGCGGAGAATTGCTGGCCTCTCAGTTTTCTATAGGATACCTTTTGGAGAGTGTGCACAGGAATTACATGACGTAATTCCCCCATCCCCCTTCTACCAACGGAAATCCCGACGCACGGCGAGTATCCATCCATACGTTGTGAACATTCCACCTGTCCGAACGAAGCGCTTTGCTTCGTCTTTCTTGATTCGTATTTCCATCTGAATATAATGTGGGTGTCTTAGAATAGAAGAGTGAATAGGTTACTGAGTTAATGCGCCTTACCATCTATGACTACATTTCCACTTTCCATCAGGTGGAATGTAGTCAAGCGTTAACTCAGACAGTGTAAAAAAAAAAAAAAAAAAGTAGCTCAGGGTTAAGCTACTAAAGAAATATTTTTTTCAATATTACTTCTTTCACTTTAATTTTTTTTTAAACTACAACCTTAAATAAAAATAAGATAAAAGAGGAATACTTAGATATATTTGTAAAAAAAAGTTTGTTTCAAAGTTCTGTTTTGTTGATAAAAATTCTTATGAACATAAATAAATTTAAATATATAGAAATATAAAAAGAAATAAATATAATTTCAAAATTCTTTGTAAAATATACAACTTTACGAACACTTTACAAAACTATTCCTTAAAAAAAATACTAAAAGCAACAGGTTACAAAAATATAGAATGATAATAAATTCTCACAAGCTTGATCCACTTTGAACCGGTTTGAACTAGTTTCTTGTATTCATATAATGGTGTTTTGGGGGATTTCATGGGAATTGATAAAGTATATAAAACATGTTTGTAGATAAGTATTGATAATAGAAGTATACCCTTACTGATAGTTTTATATTAAATAAGAATAATAAAGATATATTTATATATTTTTGTAAATTTTATAAATAATAATGAGAAGATATGTTTCTAAAAGATAAAACACATTCAGTAACTTTCGTAAAAACTTTTTAATTCTAATCAAATACAGACTTAAATAACACATTCATTAATTGTTGTACAGTAAAATAAATCATAAGTTCTAATAAGACACGCTGCCAATGAGAAACAGTCATGAGGTTCCCAAACTTTATTAAAGAAACCTAACTTGTTATAATTTAGGAAATTTGTCAGTGGTGTTTATTTGATTGTTGGACAATTGTTGGTTCTCGTCACATAAAATAATTATTATCATCGTTATCAATATATACATATATCATATAAGTTGTATATTCACTGCGCTATATGTGGGTTTTAAAGACAGCTATAATAGTTACCAATCGACAATATGACATGGTGGTATGACTGGTCAAGTCAGTTCGTACGTATGTATGAGAAGCAGTCAAATAACACCTTGCCTTCTATAAGCTCCAAACTCGTGCTATAAGTAATCGTGGAAACTATCTGTAATCTTTACAGATTAAAACTTAGGAAAAGTGAAAAATTCCAAGTAAATTAATTAATTTTGTATAATTACTTCACGCTAATTAATTAATAAAATATTGATTTTTCTTTTATTTTGATTACAACAGTTCTCTGTTACATAGCATTGTGAGTATAAACACAAACTCTAGATAGACACACTGCAGCCGAAGGTGCCCATTTTATTATATTTATAGATCATACTATAACATTCTTCTAGACATATACTTACAACGGATTTTTTATTCTCCAATAACTGTTAACTATAGAATAATATTTTTGTGACTGATTATCCCTCAGACAAAACTTTTTAAGGTTAAAAAAAATAAAACAAAATAAAAAGGACGGTAATTACAGTATTTTGTGTAAAAGTGTTATTAAATATTATATAATTTCCACTTTGAGAAACTACAGAACTGATATACAACATAGCATCTCTTAACGGCTTCTAAGCTGGAATTTAGCTTAATACATTTTTAACGAGCGTTTCAAAAGGAACCCTGAGACATTCAGGCTTTTAATATACTTACAGAAATTGTGTGATGATTCAGTACTTTTGTATATACTGACAGCTTAAATTAAAACAAAAATGTTATTTTTAATTTAAAATGTTATTTTAAAGAAATGACTTCAAATTATTTTCCGAGCAACAATACTTAAGTCTAGTTAGCTTCTTATTTCAAAATGGCCTCCGTATTTATTAACAGCTGATTTGTTTACTATTCAGTGACATTTAATTAAAACTTGGCGGCAAACAAACTTAGGTTATATTAAAATGAGTTATTTAATTATGTTATTGATTTTACAAGAAAATTATTATTTATTAATTATTGGTTTATATTTTTTTTAATACAACTTTGGTGTATATTATAAGAATAACTAAAATATAATTACAAATAGGAGGTAAAATGCTATTGCAGTGAATAATTAGCTTGCAGTCGTAATAAGAGTATTCCAATTAGAAATAAAATTTAGATCACTAGATTCTATCTAGATTCAGGTAACAAAGGTATTACTAAATAAATATACTCTACAAAGAAGACAACATTAAAGTTATTTTGAGAATAATTCACAAAATTATATTTATTAAACTAGGGCATATGAAAGTACTTAATAATATTGTAGTTATTGCAGTCTTTTTCCAGAATTACGCTTGAATTATAATTTTTTCTCTCATAATAAGTATTATTATGATAATTGTAATTATATGAATAGGTTTAAATAATATTCATGTAGTTTTTTGCTCGTTCTCCTTCCTTGCTCTTGTGAACTGCAACTAGAGTAGGACATGTTATAAGTATACATATATATATATATATATATATATATATATATATATATATTACAACAATTACTTAACAATTGTGTTGCCTCTTTTAAATGATATCTCTTTGGGTTATCTCTAGCCTTAAAATAATAGTATTATAAACACAAACATGATACGTCACATATCTCCTGTATTATATATTTAATTCAATTAATTTATTCCTCTTCGTGAGACCCGTTTTAATTTAAGGCAATATTTTGACAGAGAAGAGCAATAATCCTAGTTTTATAAATATCTCATACTTATCTAAATTCATTTAAGTTGTGAAGTTAAGTAGAAATTAACAAAAAATATATATTACAAGTATAGAAGTCGTCATCATTTATTAAATTCTAAGTCATTTATAATATATTAGTATTTAGTCATTATATCGTATTGTTATATATCGTTAGTAATGTTAGTTTGTATTACATAATATGTAGAAGTGCATTTACATAAATATGTAAATATAAAAATTGATGTATTTGATTGTTTTTTTTAGGTTTTATTTGTAATAAATTATACATATTACTTAGTTATTATAATTTGAATGTTTGTTTTTTAATGTTCTAATTTCAGTCGCTTATTTTACATGTTTTATAAATAAGTAATAAAGTATTTGTGGAGACAAATTATGAAAATAAAAAAATAAATAAAAATTATTCAGACTACAAACAAAAAATAAATTACTAGCGTCAAGCTTGGACAGTTCACACAAATACAGTATTAAACTAACACACACACTTACAGACACACACACACACACACAGGCAAGTTTAAAAAATGCGTTAGAACATTAAACATGTTTAGGTATATATTAATAAAAATATGTAGGTCATTGACCCGAATACCTTCATTGCTATGAAGTACATATATTATATGTGATACATAGTTAGGTGTACGTAAAACAATTTTGTGTTACGTTAACGGAGGGTTCAGATCGTAATCAATTTAATTGGAAATTTCCTTTGATTAAACGCAAAGACGTTGTTAGAAGTTGACCCAATAAAAGGATACCGTTGGCAAAAAAATATGTAATTATTATATATTATTAATATATTTTTAAACATATTTTATATACATACTAGCTGTAGTCTGTGGCTCCTCCTCAAAAGATTGTAAAAAGAGGTTAAGAATTCGAGATATTATTTCAGAACCACTATTGGAACCTGAAAAAGACAAGATATATGAATTCTTTCTATATATTTTGTAATACTGATTGCATTAAAATATATTTTTAAATTCATCCAGTTGTAAATATCAATATTTTCAAAAAAAAAATATAATTATTTTTCCTTCAAAAGCAATTTACTATTTCTTATATTTCAATTTGTTAATTTTAACTTTTACAGTATTGTATAGAGTTCATACAATTATTTAATATTTCATAAAAAAATAAAGTCTTCAAAAATGTTCGTTATATTTGGTTATATTCCGTGATATGCTGATGGTAGTACATTCGTATATCTTAAAATTTCCGCTCAGTGAATCTTGCGGGCGGCGAGATTATGCCAATAAAATTTATGTAAGGCGCATAGCGAGCCAACTGCCGCTACACTGACTGTATACCTATTACTATACCTTCATACAATTATATATCAAAAGGTTACAAAACATATTTAATGCCATAGAAAAATTTTAATATAATCTAATCGGTTGAGCGACAATAACTTTCCTGAAATAACGAAACAGAAAAAAAAATTAAAAATTATATAATGCGAGTTCATAGAAAGTCATATGAAATATATAGAAATTTTACCTCCATATAATGAAAAAACATTTCAGAAAAACTTTTGATTTAAAATAAAGTTTTAATTATTTAGTTGAATACTAAAGCAATATTAAAATTAATTGGTAAAAAACCTTATAACACTAATAATATATATCGATAAAAAGATATTTTTTTTAGGTTGTTTTTTATATAATGTAGTTGTATAGTAGTTCCTGCGACTCTCCACGTTTGCTTACAGACCGTAACTGGTAGAGAGAATTAGTGTAGAGCTGATAGAAGATAAAAATATATTTTTGAACAGGCACTGCAGCCTGTAGTTACAAAGACTTCCTTAAAACATGCTGTATAAAATAGACTGAGATATTCTCAATAAGCAAATTGTTCAGCTTTATTTTTACTGTGAAATAAAAAAAGTCAAATGTATTTTAAAATAATATTGTATTTTTTTTGCGACGTATAAAAGGCCTAAATAATATTTTTTATCTTTGTGCTGTATAAGTACTGTAATACAGAGTTCGTCTCTGGTCTCTTGAACTTGTATTTACAAATAGAATGAACAGAAAGTTAGAATAATAATAGTATAAATGTGCTGTTCAGATACATGAGTAGAAATGGACGTTTTTCAAGCGTTAAATGTTGCTCCGTTCTTGCTCTTATCTTATATTTAGAATAATATAAATAAGGTTACCTGATGGCTATACCCTGTGCTGCTTTGCTAAGACAATAAGGGAAGCCGTTGGTGATTTACTGGGAAATCCATTGAACGTATGTCAGTCAGCGTCAGGCGGTACTCAGGGTGTCCCACACACCTCCAGACATTCCTGTGGGTTCTCAGAGTAGTAATAAAGGCACAGTTGTGTCGTGCTTCCCTAATGATAAAAAAAACCATAATTTGATGATGTCTACAAACTTTGTTCGATGATTTTTAAAATGGGTAAATAACTTTTTGCTTAACAATAACGAAACAAAACATATCAAGTTTTTTTTACATAATACGTGTCCTCAGAATAGGTTTTAATTTAATTCTTGATAAAAACGTAATTGAAACTTAATGAAACCATATTTTTAGCTATATCTTTAGATTTAATATGATCAATGAGGCGCACACACAGCACATATTATTGGACATCAGAGACCGATGTTGGATCTATTTTTTATTTATGTAGCTTGCGAGTCCCTCAGTGACTGTTGACATTACAGTACCTACTTCGATCACTCAATATCTTAAAATGTCAATGTGTGTCCGAAAAAATTAGAAATATTTTACATGAAAACGATTTTCATAATATAAATACTAGATAAAATTATAAAAGAAGTAATATATAAATTCAAACTTACTAAAACGAATATATAATTTTTGGTCAATAGAATTTGTTTTGTAAAAATATTGCCAAAATATTTGTCTGTCCTTTACAAACACTGTATAAACACTCTTATATCTAAAACCTATTTCAATATGTTGGAAATAATCAAATAATTGACAATTCTGCACATATTGCTTCGCTGTACTTTCTACTTCCAAGATGTTCATTAGATATCGTGGATTTAAACAGCATTTTATAATAACATACTACTACTTGAATGTTTAAACATTTTTACTTTACTTTTTACTTTAAAAGTTTGTATTTGTGAGAGCGTTATAGAACTCATAAAACTAATAAAACTAATAAAGGCGTAATTTGTTTTTGTACTCGTCTTTGAGATACACTTTCATATCGGTTATGGTTCTCTCTCTTAGTTAATATATTTTTTTAATACACTAAAAGTAGAATATCGCTGGAGTTTCTGGCTGGTTTTCCTCCAAAGATCTATTTTTGTAATGTGCAACTAGAGTTTGAGGTAATGCATGTCTATCTGAAATTTAAAAAAATATACTTCGATTTTGCTTTTAAAAAAGTATCAAGACTGTTTTGTGTATTTCTTAGTATTAACTGATTCGAAAGACATCTGAGATGAGAAAAATTCTCATAATTTAGACAATATAGAAAGATTTTATAAGAAAAATCTAAGATTATAAATTCCCAGTGCCTTTATATAACACAAATGACATAATCCAAAATGGCTGACTAGACTTATAACTGAGGTAATATATAATTTAAGATCTCTACATCAAAACATTTTATAACCAATATCATAAAACCGCCTTAATCCCGTGTAGCAATCTAGCACACATATCAACATAAAACTTCATGCCATCCCAGGGCGATATTAATATTAAGATTACACCCCTCCTCGGGAATGGGGGGGCATATCTTGAGAGACACGCATGCGATATTAATCTTTAGTATGATGTGAATAACGGCAAAAGTCCCGTGATTCTTATAGAGCGACAGGAGATTCGCGGTGGAGTGGGTATACTTGAGGGGTGAATGTAAAAACCACCCTCGCGATCGACTTATATGCTGTATCAAGACACATACGGTGTTGAAGGAGAAGGATACACGTGAGTTTGTGTATATTTTTTTATATTAACTTTTAAAAATGGTATGTTGTCTGTTATAGAACAATTTATTATTTATATTACATTTAGTCCTAATAAGATATTATGAAGTTAGAAAATATATTCTAATAATCGAAGAAGTCAGATGTAATAACGTATATTTCAAAGAAAAGAAATGATGAAAAGTTCAAAATGAAAGATTAGTTAAAATTATATTTTCTTTTTACATGCAGCAGATCAAATATGAAATGTATTTCCTATTCATTCGCTCTAACATTTAATTTCTTTTATAATAAAATATAAATAACTCTAGCACAGTATTCTCAACGTAAACCAAACAAAAATAACAAAACAAAGTAAGAATTCATGACTACTTTATTTGATACATTACTAGCCAAAGTTCACTTACCTCCTTCTCCCTTGTCCCCCGGCGCCTCCCTAAAATTTTACCTTGTCGTGGCGTACATACTGCGTATGAAGTGTCTTATGTTGCAAAGACCGTTTATTAGCTATACTTTGTACTTTGGTTTTAGATACTTTTAAAACACGATAGACAGGTCATTGACCTCTTATCTAACACATTTTGAATTAAAAAGAAAAATATAATTTTATTTTTCATGAAAAAAAAAATGTTAAATCGTTATGTAATCAATATAAATGTTATCAAAATAACAATTAAATGTGACTTTTTTTTAAATATTTAACCACAAAAAAGTACTTTGAAGAAACTAAGCATTTTACTTGAATTTATAGAAAAAGTTTATATTTAAATATTACACAAGAAAAATACTAGGTTTGACAAAAAAAAAAGAATCTGATTTCAAATGGAAGTCGTTTTGTAGTTTCAATCCATTATACAGAGTTCTAAAAGAAAAAAAATCCTACTATATTATTTTTATTAGTGTTAACAGTCAGTAAATATTACATATATCAACTCGGTCGTAGTTATAAGGAAAATTGGTACAAAGTATCGTTGCTCCTATCCATTAATTAGCTTAGCGACCTATTAGACCTCCTCTGTCTGCCGTCTAGAACATATATTGTAAAATTCTCACTAATATTTTAATAGTAAAAGGTTGTGAATTTACTTTAAATTTATTAAAGAAAAGTATTTTAATTACATACAACAAGTAATCTTTAGATATAATATAAATTAATAGATGCAAAACGATTAAATATTGCAATAAGCCTAAAAACAAAAACATTAACGTTTTCCGGTTTACGAAATTAAAACTAAAACGCTGACCCGAATTCTAAATTCAAAATCCCCTCACCACTACAAAAACAATACGGACACCAATAAACGCGCACTATAAAAGGCAGGTATTGCCAACCCTCGGTAAGAATTCACTTTTGCAAAAATATACGAATAGTTATACGACGCGGTGGGGTGAACTGAGCGGGAGGTGGGAGCAGGAAGTGGGTTGAAGTAGTGGGGTGTTTCTGCGCCAGGCGGGGTGTCTCCTAAAAACGGTTAAGTAGCTCCCCTACCCTCTATAACTATTTTATGCGGTCCCCTTAGAAAGACAGTGAGATGGGGCCGCGGTGATACGCCTATAGCGTAGTTTGGCTGGGGGAAGTGAAATTTTAACATGTCTAGTCTGTTAAGAATTCATGTTGGATTTATAATTAAATGTCTAATTAGGGTATTGCTGCGTTTACGTATTCCACTGCCATGAATTTTAATTTTTGTTGTATGTAATTAAGAGTGTTGTTAATTTTAAATTATATTATTTAAGTATAAATTATTATTTATAATAATTTTGAAAGTTATTCTTTTATAATATATTTTTATTATTATTTGTCCATTAAAGATACATTATGTGCATTAATTAACCTTGTTATTTAGAAAAATAAATGTTTGTTGAAAGTTACGTCTCACGTATATGTTCTCAGGTTTTCATTTAATATATTGTAGGAAAGCTTTATCAAAACATTTCCTTTGTTCTCTTGACAATATTTGTTACAAATATATAAAATGTTAAAAATATATTCGATGTATGATCGATTATTTTTTTTTTATCTTTTAAAATTAATATAAAAGAATTATAAAAATTTCCTTATAAAAAGTAGATAAATAGTCGGTATAAATATTTTAACTTTTCGCCAATAGCCTCCTTAAGGTTTGATATTTAAAATCAGACAACATTTAACTCACATTATAGAAGCACTGCATAAATTAATTATGCATACGAATCACAGACAAAAAACAACGCACTGTTGACACTTCTTCCAAATTCGTACATCAACTGACATAAGTATATGTAAATGTTGGTGTGTTCACCTGTGTACGTTACACTTGTAAAATAAACAGGTTCCGTCTTGGATTGAATACCTTTGTATCCTCGTCTCCAAGGAAAGTAAACTTGTTTGAACTATTTGTTATATCATTCGTGGGAAGAATCACTTTTTTCAAACTTGTTCTATAAGAAATAAGATAGGGTGGGTTTGAGATTTATTAATTGTGTTGTTGTTTAACTTTATTCTATTAAAATTTCTCTTTTCGGAAACTATGTTATTTTCAATTTTTTTTTTGATTTCTCTTTTTTATCACGACATACAAATAAAAAATTAATTAATATATGTCATTATATTGACCTAATTAATAGTATAAGATATTTACTATCTATATATATGTTTAAGTTTTTAATAATCATACATAGTGTTTTAATTTAGAAAAATCTCAAAAATTTATGTATTTCTTTTAGGTATGATTATTATTGTTTTCGTTTTATAAATACCGCAATAATAATTTTCAATAAACCCTTACAATTCTACTTCAACTTTGAATTCAAACTTGTTAAAATAAACTAGATTCTATATAACAGGTTAGTCTACAAGAAATATTTCTTCACTTTATAGAATTCCCACAGGACCACGATACATTTATATCAATAACCTGAATTGAAGGGGATGCTTCTAGTTCTACGCCGATAACAAATACAGATTAGATTTGTATTGAACCGGTTACAAGATGGGGTAAAAACAAGATTAAAAGACATTTCTTTACCTTCCCAATATTTATCTTCGTGAACCAGTTCGATTGAACTATAACAATTCCTATAATTTCTTTAAGAATTGGTAGTGGATTATAAATATTAAGTACAGTAAATAATAATACTAATTAACATTGAATATAAAATAAAAATAAATTTCAGATAAAAACGGATGCTTATATAATTCTAATAAACCAAATGTTGCAAACCTCTGCGCGGTTGCTTGTACCCATGTAAAAAGCCAACGTCTAAGGCGCACTGAGGGAGAGGGTGGTGGGGGCGCGGTTCATGTACACACCTGTTTTACATCTGTGTGAGTACATTCGCAGTGGTATTTGAGTGTGTGTGTTTATATTTTCATTTCAATAGTTTTTACTGCAACCGTAGGCGTGAGGCGTCCATGTGTGAGTTAATGCCGTATTGATTTAGCCGCTTGTTGGCAAGAAATTTATTATCTTTAAGATAAGTGGTTACAAAGTAAACTAAACTTTGTATATCGGGAATAATTTTATTGCTTTAGTTCGAATGTTATGTTCTATTGAAGCAGTGCTGTTATAGTCACGTTAAAGATATATAGGATGGTATTAATGTTGTTATTATTCTATAAATCTATTATTCACCGAATTATGACATGGAAACGGAAACTATAATAGTTATAACTAGCTGATAAAAAAATACTGCTTTTATATAAGTTTTATTATTATGTGTCACCTAAATCATTAATCTTAAGTTCGTCATCGCAATTTCAAACGACATTTTATTAAGGTCCATTTATTCTGCAGTGTTGGACAGAATTGGGTATTGTAACAATTTCTACACTTAAATTTATATTTATCCATAAGACGTTGTTGAAGACGTAATTACTGCTCAGTCACATCTTTTCTTGCAAAATGTGGCCCTCAAAACTACTTGTTTGTTTATGAAAACTTATAAAGAAATTTCTCATAAGATGGACGACCTATTATTAATCAAGGTATTCCGTATTTACTAACGTAAAAAAGACTATTTCGCTCTAACTAAACCTATTTTGATTAAATTTGGGTTAGTTGTTCAGCATATGCACGCCAAGTTCATTAGCTAAAAAATGTAATAAGGACAAACATGTACTTGAACACGACAATACACGCCAAAGAGATTATTATGAAGAAAACTATACGTTATTTATACTTACAATTTATTCCATTTTTAGGTAATGAACATAAATATGACACAATCTTATTTTTTGTTATTTTATATGTTTTATTTTGATCTAGGTCACGTACATAATAAGAAGATATTTCAATTTCGTTTATTAAATAAGTTTATATTTTAATCAACAAATGCCTATCTAATAATTATAACCACAACTCATCAATATATAAACAAAAAAATATATATATAATAAAAATTAGCAGACACAAATAAATATAAATAATAATATAGAAGATAAACGAAAGTATTGTCTAACCGAAGTATTTTAAAATCTATAAAAAAATTATCCAATTCAAATGTTCTCAACCTCTGAGCGCGGTTTGAAAAAGCATCGTCTAAGGAGGCGAGAGGGAAGGGGGTCTTATATTTTAAGATGGCTTCCGAGCGCGAATATCGACGCGCGCCCTCCCCCCTCCCCGCGCGCCCCCCTCCACCGCACTGATTTGTAGGGGACTGTTTTTCGCAAGTGTATGGAATTTTGATGGTTATTTTTGTTGTAATTTTTTTGTTTTCTGTTGTTTATTTTATTTTATTGGTCAAAGGTATTTTGTGTCTTTAAATTTAATGTTTGTCAGTTAGCTTGTTAATACATATTTCTCTTATAGTATAGTAACTAATATTAACCTCTTTTGTAAGTTAAATGTCATTATACAGAAGAATATAGTTTGAGTTTTGTTATTTAGTATCATCTAATTCAGATTGTATCAAGCGTCTGATATTTTTGTAAGAATATTTTATTGCTAAATACATAAATCATGGAAAAAAGTGAAGAGGAGCAGGATGGGAGACCCACTCCTGATGATTTCTATCATTACGTCCCGTGGGCGTGCAACCAGTTCCAGATGAGCGCTAATATATTTATTACTAAGATATTTCAACGTATGTATGACACTATATCAACTCTTATAATAATATAAGTAATGGCTTTTTTTATATTTCTAATAGAAACTCCTTAATACGTAGTATAGCAGCGTTCTTAATGAGACTTGATGTCTGTCAGTGTGTCTGGTAAATTGGTCATCTTTCTGCAACGGTACTTCCATTAATTTCCGGAAATAATTTTAGCATTCAATCTTATATAATAGTTTTAATTATTTCTGTACCACCCGTATAAATTTTTCAAAATACTATATTATACCTATATATACCATATCCAATGTTGGTGGTAAATATAAATAAATTGTTTTTTAATATGTTATGGTGTTATTGTATGATATTGAGTGTTGTAGAGATAAGGACTCCTTCGGCAACGGATGCAAAGTATCTTAATATGTTATGATTATTTAAACATCTTTATTAATGTATAATATATAATTTTATGAGAAATATAAAACAATTCTTTTTATTTTTTTTGTAGCCCCAAATTAGATTTGACAGATGATTTTAATATTTTAGGTTTTTTTTAAATATAATACATCCATAGACATGAATGAAAAATGAAATAGTTTTTCAAAATCATTAGTGTATATATATTTCAGATGAGTATGTCAGCGTGGCATTAACAGACAGAGCCAAGAAAATCAAGAGCAAAGCGAAACTAACACCATCTCGCCACGACTTGGGTTCAGATCAAGAAAAGGACGAAAAAACCGATTCAGGTCTCCCTCCCCTACTGGGGGATCAGAAGGTTGTTAGAATATCAGCGATATACGACACCTTTGATAATTTAGTAGAAATAAAATTTGAAAAGAACTTAAACATCCCGAGACTTCTCTTCAGAATAATCGGTCTGATCATTCAGTTCCATCTCTACATCGCCAAGGTAACGATCCACGGCGGCATCGACCAGTTCACTGTCTACGAAATAAACAAGTTCCTATCAGCATCAAATATTACAGAAATATGTCTGGACGATTCTTATCTTAAAGAAGCGAATTATGATATTCTTCTCCAATCTCACAGCGCCCTCCGACACCTCTCCTTATCCAGGTGCAAAATAGATGATAATGTTATTAAAAATATTACAAACAAACTGACCTTCCCTTTACCGGCATCTGTGACTTTATATATACTTAACTTATCGTCTAATAGGATAACAGATTTGGGAGCAAAGTACTTAGCAGGAGCTCTGAGGACTAACAGACAACTAAGTTATTTAAATCTAGCTGATAACAGATTAACGGATATAGGTGTTGGCTGTATTCTGGACTGCTTGACTGAATTCCCTCTATCATATGAGGAGTTACTGGCAGCGAGATCGCGACACATGGTGTATTTGAAGGAGAAGAACGTCTTAATAGAGCGAATGATACGAGAATTAAAAGCTGGAGAATTTGATAGGAAGGTGGCGAAACGGAAGTCTATACGACCAGTCACAATTACGACTAAAAAAGGTAAACTGGAAAAGGAATCATCTCTGAAATCCATCACAGATCCGAAGAGCATCTTGAATATGGATTTAATCTTCTATGACAAAGCTGTCAATATGGTTGAGAATACGCTCGGGGAGTTCAATGACCCCTACAGTTCATCCAACACAAGTGAGAAGGACGGCATCGTGTACTGCCACGGCTGTAACACACTTTGCTATTTGAATGTAGCGTACAATAATTTGACGTATTTATCTTTAAAGAAATTTCTTAAAGTTCTCATCTTCCAGAAGCTTCTAGATAGAAAACCGCGTGGTTTGATAAATCTGTGTATCGAAGGGAACTACATGCCGGTAAGTTGTAAGGAATTGTCGCAGATGGATGATATTTTGGAGATGGGTCTGATGGCTCACAATCGTAGACTCTCTGCAAGCAAGAAACGACCACCAGCGAAGAACACGCCGCGATAAGTGTATTAATATTCGTTTAACTATTTAGATGTAATCAATTTTATTTTTAGATATAGTCGTAGATTTTTACTTATAGTTTATAGTTTTATTGTTGATCTTAATAAATGTTTAATTGTTTACTGTTTTTTTAATTATATAACGGTCGGATAGACAGGGGATTCGTAGTAATAAGGTTTTGAGTACTAATAACTAAAAATAAATTAATTGAAAGTTAGAGAGGTCTGCGAAATATTATTGCATCATTTTTATTTTAGTATAAATATTTTTTGATAATATAAACGTTTTTATTTTAGGATTTCTTATCACCTATTAAATAAAAAATAATATGTACATACTTTTTAGTACTCAAATGTCTAGCTTTCTGGAATTCATAAAGAACAAGTACGAGTATCTTTGATATTAGATAAAATGATTTAAAAATTAATTCCCTCTTTTCTCAAGATAAAATATATGAATACAGTTTTAATAACCTCATCTCAAATTCAATATAAACCGCTCGTAAACATAAATCTTCAAACGAAGCCGCGGTTCACATAGCTATAATGTAAATATGTATTATAATATATTACCACGTAAGGAAGAGATTCAAGATGGCGTCGGAGTACTTCTTAGCACGGTGAGCCTGGAGCACAAGATATATGGAGTGGGATTTCATTATTATTTCTACATGTTTCTAGAAGAATTGTTACATTACTAATAATATGATAATACTATCAAGGGCTGCGATTGGCTGTCACGACAGTGACCGATTAAAATATTGACCAATATAAATATATTTCTACATTAATTAGTTTACCAAAGTAATTTAAATGAATATTAATTACTTTTATCAATAGTTTTATTCAGTATAAGGTTGTAGTGCTTTCAAAATACACAAATATAAACACATTAAGAAAAATATTATTTTTCAACATTTGTTCACGACCTAGCTATAGATATAATACAGTGCAGTACAGTACATGACCATAAGAACTAAGTTTTGTCCAGATATAGCATTACCAGTTCATTCTGGTTATAAAAAATCAAAAATATTTTTTAATACAAAAGCCGTCTCCACATCTCCCGCTCAAGGCGCACAAAGTTATAATATCGCCGGTTTTCGCGAAAGAGGGGGTCGTCTTGGGCTGGGGGTGTCGGTGGGGGGGCGCTACTTCACGGCTTACTTATTTACATAATTACGTATAATTCCGTACTATCCTACACATATGAATATATAGAGTAAAGTTTATTCTGTGTACAATAAAGGTGTTTTGAATGTTTTGTGAGGTTGTTATAGTTGCTTCATTTGTAACATTTATTTTATAAAGATATTTCATTACTTGTACATGAAGCAGCTCGGAGCTTACTCTAAGAAATTGGAATATATTATTTAAGCAAGTTTAAACTTTACTCTTATCAAATTTTATGAAAAACTGTTTCAAAATGTGGTAGTGATTTTACTATGTATTGAACGAACTCACTATCGATATTATATTTATCCTATGTTCTGATAAAGAAGATGTAATACACAATTAGGATTGGCCAAATCTAAATCCCGCAATTCTAACGAATCCCGGAACGTACATCCAATATCAGATCCCGGAAGCGGGAGCTGGAATTCTAAAATGTTCGTTTAAGATCGTTCCGGCACGTACTTACTTCGTTCGCCTTTCAATCTAACTTTGCCTCTTCCTTTGCTTTCTTGGAACACAGGGTTGTCACTTATTATTATTATTATTTTTTTAATATTAGAATTATTTTATAAAAAACTTGTTAATATATATCTTGATACATAGTGACCTTATTTATTGCAATAATATTCATAGAGAGCTTTTTTTATTTCTATAATTTTCCTTTTTAAATCTACAATTAGGTAATAAATTAAATGCAAATTAAATGCACCTTATATTGGAATTAATTAAAAGACCAAAACTGTTCATATTTAGCTTATGATAAATCCTCTGCAATAAAATATACCGTTACTTTTTAATTAACTATCATATGTTACATACTAATGAACAGTGTATGAATTTAGTTTAAAAGGATACATTAATGTAAAATTCAAACTAAAATAAATATTCTCTGATATTCCTCCAGAGAGACAACCCTAGACGTAATCTAAATTCAAAACGAGCGCGCGGCAAAGTTCCAAACCGTTATATCAAATTCTTGGTTGGAGGGAAAATACATTTATCACTAAATAAATAATATTATAAACCTACATTTTGTATCTAAATAATTTAAAAAATATTATTTAGCTATTTCTAACACTTAAAAGAAATGAATTGCAGTATTCTTGTGTACTGGTTTTCAAAATATGAACCAAATTTTTTAACGTTATAATATACAATATATACTTCATATTCAGGTTATTCTAACTGTTTTTCGGAGTATATAGAGGTCAGGTAAGTTCGTTAAGTATGTTATAACTAATAATATAAGTCAGTCAGTATATAATCCGCGGGTGTACAGTTGTTATATAGGAGCTCGTCGTCGAGTGAAGTTTCGATCCAAGAAACCATAATAGCTTTATTAATTTTAATAGCGTCTTGTTAATTTCAGGGCAGACTTCAGCGTGTTACCTACGACATTACACATAATATGAGTCGGTGCTTTTATTTAAATTATTACTTATTTATTTAAAACAGCACAGTAACAAACAAAAGAAATATTCATTTGTAGAAATATAACAAAAAATCAAGAAAAAAAAATTACAAAGTACTTAAATATAATAAAAGTTAATAAAAAAAGTAAACAAAATATATTCTAGAAAATTAAAATTACACCAATTATAAATAAACGATATGTTATGTTATTCAGCATCCAGTTGGGTCACGACACTCAGTAAGATGTATCTTATTTCTAAATGTATATAAGAGTCCATTTAATATATCAATAGTATGTATAATCAAGCTAGATGATTTATATGAGTAATGAACCAGTGATATATACTTCAAGTAGCTGAAAATTATTTATATATAAATGAAATATACACCTGAAAGAAACCTCACTACGTAGGAATTTCATAAATGCAATAATACCACAAGACAGGGGTTGGCGCCGAGATCAGTGCTTCTAAACACTAAGTGTTTTATTATATATTGAGTGATTATTAAATTCTATTTTTAGTATATATGAATGAAACAATTCATTACTTCTTAATAATATGCTTAAGGTAGCCGTCTTGTATTATATAATCCTAATACATATACAATATGTTTGAGAAGCACTGGTAAGTAGCTGTGTAAGATGCCGAGACACAGTTACGTGTCGCGGAGATGAGATAAATACTTTATTAGCAGAGGGTGAATATATTAAGGGTGTTTTTAATTTGTTTACAAAACAATAGATATCTGCTTACTTAATATTTACATGTTGTAGACGATATCTTTATATACAGTACTTTTATGAAAAAATGCGAGTTTTCATTTTTTTTTTCTGTATATTTTTATAAGAAACGTAATTATAAGCTAATATAACATTTAATTTTAATGAAATATGTATGACTCCTGAAATACTAAAATATTTTCGTGACACTATTCCTAGTAATAACATTAAAAATTCAAAATGTACTCATATTATTATTATATAAGAACTATCGATTACATAGCGACCCTCAAACAAAAATCCCCTTCAATAGTCAAAGTACGCCCTTCAGTGAGCTGTGGCCGCCCGCATCACATCACGGGCCAGGAAGTAGTCCTCCGATAAGAACTCATTTCAGAACGTCTGCAAGACTAATGCTCCCCACGGCTTATCACAAAAGGTACCCCCTCCCCTCTTTATAGAATTTTCGGGCTCGGGGGAACCCCCCTTTTTGCAGTACATTTTCATTTCCTTCATCTTTCCGCGCTCGAACTCTACAGATACGGGCTGAGGTATTAAGTAATTTTACTATTTATAAATTATATTTTCTGTATCGCAACGTAATTATATAAATGGACTTTCAAATATAAATATATCTCTTGGATTGCGAGTGTGTGTTTATATAATAATAAAGAAGTTAATTAATGTTGGATTTATATAATGTGGTACGACGCTTCTAATATTCTTTGCTACACCGTATCTACTTCAGGTCAATCCTATATGAGAAGATGTTACCACCCGGGTCCAGGGTAATCCTATTACCGTCAAAAGATTAAAGTTAGCCTCTACGACATATAAATTAAATGAGTATTATAAAATATTACATAATATAAATAGTGTAGAGTTCGTCCCTGCATCCAATTCCCCGTCTTACAACCTTAGACCCCCCGCTTCGTTAGCGAACTTCCATACTTTGTAATATGCAAATGTCTAAGGGGATGTTAGTCGTCTTAAAATGAATTAATCACGCAGGTAAGGGTGGGCGGGGTTGAATTATTGATTGTGTGCTCTGTGTGTGTGTGTGTGCGTTATATTATAATGTTTAATGTATTTTTTTATTAAAGATAATAAGTACCTAATTAATTGTTATTATATTTAATGTATATATTATACTCTGCTGAAAAGATCAGTAATAAATGTATATCTGTTTTCTTATGGTTATATAACTCAGGAACTAGAATATTACAACCATATTCGTAGAGTTATGCAGCCTGTATAAAGAAATAGTATATGTAACATATTTAAATATATTATATACACATATTATTATAGCCTGATTATTTTTATCTATTTGTTTTATGTGACATAAAAAACTATAAAAAACATTTAATAACAAACTTTATTCAGCTAGGTGTGTCTGCCTGTCGCTATCACGTTTTATTTTTAAATCTACTGATCGCATATACAAGTAGACATTTAAAATATTTATTTTTATTTATAATAGAATATGTTTTGTTATATTGTCTTAGTAATTTTTATCTTACTATTCGTCTTTACCGATTTTGATGTTGTTTTATATTGATATGTCTTTGGTTGAATCCTTTAGGTGTTTCTGTTTTTAATAAAATAATAAATTATTTATTATATTATTCAATTATTTAATAATGGCATGTAACGTGAAAAAGACTACTGGTTATTTTTAAAGGAAATATTTAGTTATATTTGTATAAAATATTTACTTTAAGTAGCTTCATGATGCATATTAATAATTTGATTGTTTGTTTTTTTATTTGGTTACACAAAAAATTGTTATTAGTAATAGCTTATTTAGAGCAAATAATATTGTAGATAAGAATATATGTGATATATATAACCAATAAAAGTACTGATTTTATTTTGTGATCATTTAATATAATTGGTTCCGTCATTGAAACGTCAAAATTAAATTATTTAATAAGTGAGTTGTAACCTACGATAGAAAGACTGTTTATTAATATTTATATGTTTGAAAAAGTAACAAAATTAAAATGTATTATGGTTTCTGAAACAACAAGTTATGTTTAATTTTTCTTTATTATATATATTCTAAATTATTATTAGCATCATAATTATATATTGTTATAGAAATAATAAATACTTTTTACATTGGGAATAATTGTATTCAAAAGCTAGAGGGTTTTTAAAGCACCCTTCAAAAAATACCTGTTCCTATCAACAGGTTAAGACATCAATAAGAAAATGTAAATTCTCACAGACACCAGTTTGATCCAGTTCAAACCAGATTCGACTGAATATACAAAGGCTAGGGTATGAAGGTCAATTGGGTCATGAGAATATCATCTATACCTAGTTGTAAAAATAGAGTATTGTAAATTTTATAAAGATTCTTGAAAAACTGGTTTCAAACTCTACGACTCTACTTCTAACTCTATCATGAAAATTATAGTAGAGTTTTAGAAACATTCTCTTAGTAACAAAATTAATTTAAAAATATTAATTTGTCTGAAAAAGGTGTAAATAACGCTGAACATACATACGTACATGTCTCTGAACTCTATAATACTAAGATAATGTAAATATTTCAAGGCACCCGTGATGCTCTATGAGTCTGTTTGAACTCATTGAACTGTCCAACGAAATACTCGCCCTTGACCCACTGCCTGCTCTATATTTAGTAGAGTTATGGAATTTATATTATTTTGTACTGATAGCTATATTTAGTTCAATAAAATTATGAAAAATATAATAATAATAATAATGATTTTTATTTTATAGAATATAACATTTAAATAAAACCTGTTCTTAAAATCTACTATATTTTTACATAATATTAAGAATTAATGAACCGGTTTGAACCGGATTAGAGCAGTTCTTGTGAGAAACTTAGAATGTTTTTTGTATCTTTTCTTGACCTGTTGCTGAAACAGGTATCTCATTGTTAAACAGAAGGGTGGTTTTATTATATATCTGATGTTATCGTTTTATTGTGTTATTATAAAGTATAGATAAATATAAAAATGGAGTATTCATTATTATAGCATTTTTTTAATCAAAAAAAAAATTTTTTTTTATTATGTAGTTTTTTAAATCGTTACACTTCTAAAAAGTTTTGCAATTCCAAATTTTTTTAATTTTATTACCAGGTCACTCTAAATTTATAAACGTAGTAATCATTAGACGGTCCAACCCATACAATAAATTTTAAGCGCTCCAAAGCGCCCAAAACGCTCATCTATACCGAATAACACCCCACCTATTCCTCTCAGAAATTCAAATTTCGAACGCCTCGACCACCGCCATCTTGTACAAGACGTCGATAGAGAACTAGGTGCCGCGTATTTTTTTCCTAGAACGTCTTAAGTTGGCCATTTTTACGCCACTTTAGCTCTTACGTCTACACCTTACGCCACTGAATCGCTCGCGTAAAAATATCGCTCTATTCCGTCTTCAACCGATCTAAGAATGTAACAACAACGACAATTAAAGACTTAAAATGTATCTTGTATCGTACGAGATATGGTCTTAAATTCCTTACCTTATTGAAACCATATGTGGCGTTTTAAAACGCAATTGTAAAACTACATCAACAATGGTTGCGGTAAGAGCAGTGGCATCTCTCTTTGTTAAGAAACTTTCATAGGGGTTAGAAAGAGATAAAAATAATATAGTTAGTGCGTGTAAGTGGGCGTGACTAAATAGTTTGGATAGTGGATCAAGTTTGGAAGAAGTTTGAAAAGGGTAGGTTTTTATTGGATTTTCGCTTAGTTTCGTTAATGGAACCCGGCGCTGGAATTTCAAGATGTCTGCTTTAATGAAATTTAAATTTATCTATCTTTGATACTTACTGACGAAGAATTAAGTATTTCAATATATTTTTTATATTCAATTAACTTTATTTTTTTAAATAAAAATAGTTTTTACTTACGTAAATTACATTCTAATTAGAATTACTCGTAAGTTAAAATCGATTTTATAAACAGAACCTATTGGAAAATATATTATATATTATATATTTTTTTTATATCCAAGACAATAGAGTATAAGTGGAACTTCCGGTTAAAAAAATTAAACAAACTTTCTTTAGTAACCTACTTTTTTCATAGTTCATAGTTACTTTGAACATTTTTTGTTAGTATGTGTTTTAAGTCAGTAAGTAGGTTAACTATTATTTGTATCTTTTCAAAATCTTAAAATGATTTTAAAATAAACAAATATATACAAAAACAACGAAAATAATATAGTTATTGTTAAAGTAATTATTTACTGTAATACTATTTAGTTTGTTTTACTTATTTATATTAAAATGTATTACATATACTAAAACCTATATTTTCTAAATAGGTATATACAATATAATAGTGTAATAGTAAAATATTAAACGGATTATTTCTTAATTTTTAAAACGACGGAAAAAAAATTCAAAAAAAGCATGTTACATACATATGAATTTCTAAGTAGTGTGTGAGCTACGAGACTACACCGACAGACCAACATACAAACTGACTTCAATGTTATAGAACTGATGTTAATTTAACTTGTTATTTAAATCCTATATCAGTCATAAGTAGGTTATAGATAGTTTGTTAAAATTATATTAAAAAGAAATAAAATATATACTATGAATCTTGCTCAATGTCTACTTCCAACTTATACGAGGTGTTGCCCGCGACTCTGTCCATTATTACTAAAAGCTCATTTTACGTTGGAAATAAAAGCCAAAAATGCAGATGAATCCTGAGGATCAAAATACAAAATACTAGCAGATAAATAAATAGTAGTAATAAAACATTTTATTATTTTATTTTAACTAGGAGTGCGAGGCAGACTTAAATTGGCATTTTTTTTAAACCACCACCAGACTGATATCTCTCAGTGCGCAAAACTTGGAAATTTTCGGATATACCGTTTTTGATTGTGCAATTAAAAGGATGCTGAAAAGTCTCTCAAAGAAAGCTTTGTTCGCTCCATTATATATTTATCTATATTATTTTTTAAATTCATTCATTTCAATTCATTATTATTTTAAAATATTTTATATAACTAAGTTTGTTACAACAACGTCACTATCAAGCAAAAGAAAAACGCAGGTGTAGTAGCACGGTCAGAGTTGAGTGGATGTCTCAGCACAAGGTGTCCTAGTGAGGTTGTATCAGCAAATGTTCTTCAGCTGACTTTCTATGGAGCAATAAAAAATAACTCTACATACAGACAACATAATATCCTAAGTCTCTTATTGTATATATTTCTCACCCTTCATATTTTTAGTCCTTTATACGGAACACCTAATTTTGAAAAAACTGTTTCTGATAAAAAATTTTTAAATAAAAATGTTTTAAACAAAATAACTTTTCAATAAAACTATTTTACGGATATAACTCGCGTTTACATTTTTTAATTTAACCCGACGTTTCGGATGCTTTGCAGCAAACGTGTTCGCGGTAAGACGAGATGATGGTGTCTGTCAGTCAGTCAGTTTATTTGTCACCTACCTCCAACGGTTCCTGAGTCTACGAGATAGAGTTCAGGATGCACACAAAACGCACTAACTGTGTCTATGGACTTGGCAGTCTGTTCACGAACATGGGATTTAATATTTTTCATGAAAGGATCCCAGGTCTTAGATAGATTCCAACCATCTTCTCTATTAAAATTAGGATGTTTTTAACAATAACATTTTTTTAAAATAACATTCCAACATTTTAAACTATAATATTAGTATAAAGTATAAATATAACAAATATTTTCTAAAAATATAAATTAGATTGTGGTAAGTTTAAGAAAGATGAAACGACAGACAAATGAACTGACAGACATACTTACATACATAAATATATAATGGTCACGCGGCTGAGTCTGTACATTAAATATAAAAAAAAGATGTTAAAAAATAAGTTGTTTTGTTAAAAAACATGTATTGTAGAGTGTTGACGTGCAGGAGGCTCTCAACTGTACAATGAAATGTTTGATTACAATTACAATAAAAAAAATATTTATGAATATTATTTTGAGGAACTTAAGTTTATTTGTGGAAGGAGAGTGAAGTGAAGAAAATACGCTTTAAAATATATGTATATATAAACACGAGTAAAACTGTCTTAACAGCTAGTACAAACTGCATATAAGGCAGTCGTGTGTTTTGTTAATAATAATAATAATAATAACATAATCGGCGCGTGATAAGTGGTCAGGAGTATTAATTACAGATAGCTCTGTTCGTCCTTCATCGACCAGGACAGGCGTGGAGTGGAGGAGACACTGCACAATAATATATACATACAAAAATATATAATTAATAACAAAACTTATTGCTGTCTGTTATCTTAGTTATAAATTAAAGAATATTAATTTATAATATTATTATTTTTTATTCTACAAAATTATAATTAATATTGGAGATAATATGTTTTCAATAAAATTATTTTTAAGTTCAGAAATAATATTTATTATTCTATTCCAAAATATTATTTACTATTTTACCATAAAAATATTATTATTATTTGTTTTTTTATATAAATATGTATGTATATATGTTTAGTGTTAGTACGACGACTCTATATATTCGGGAGTCATTGACCGGTCAGTCTGCGGCCCCCCGCAGAGATTCACACGCGCCTTCTTGTAATAGTTTACACGTCATGTTGTTGTTATTAGCCTTTACTTCAGTTTATTGATTTACTATGTTTATAAAAAATATATACATATTGTTATTAGATTTGATTGAATCAGGACGTCTTCTACTTGATTACGTATTGATTTAGATTTTATTTTTTAATAACTTTACTAAAGAAAGGATTTTCGTTTATTATTATTATTTTTATTATTTTAAGCATATGTTTAATTTATATTATTAGCACTTCAGTCAGAGGAGTCAATACCGACGGCTTACGATATATTGTAATAAAATGATGACACAGCACTTTTAAATATATATTAAAAAGATTTATAAATATTGTTATTTAGTAATTGACTCCTTTGTCAAACAATTATTTTTAATGCTTTTAAAGATAAATCTACTCCTGTGAATATATTACAGAAAATAAAATATTTAAAAAATAAATATTATATATATGTAATTCTGTAAAAATACTATTGAAGTACAATAATTTTACATGACTAAAAATGTTTATATATAATCGTAAATATTAAAATAAATAGTAGAGCGTTGAAAATTATCCAAAATAAGGGTAGCCTGTAATAAAAAATGTAAAGCCTTATTATATAAATATGTTTAACTTAAATATTATACACATCATCTACAAAACATAACACATGTTTTGTAAATATTAATATTTAATTCTGGTAATATTTTATTTCTTTCGACATTTTTTTCGTCTCATCTTTATCTGAATTACAAAGTGAGTCATTCAACCAACTAATGTCTTCGTCAAAATACTGAAAGTCCGCGCAGTTATCAAGAAATATATAATATTCCTCATTATTATCTCCATGAGCTTCACCAGGAACCAAATGAAATCATTTCCTTACATCAGAAATAGACGACAGAGATGACAATGAAGAGCTAATATTAATATAAAACAGAAATATTTTACTTACCTACCAAAAAACAAATCACACACACATTCTTTTATTATTATTTGTTTGTCTGATGGGAACCTGGCAATAAAATTCAATATATGTACATGATAAATTTTAATAACAATCTAGTTAAAAATGTTTCTTAGTCTTGATAAGTACTTCAAGAACAAATTAATATATATATATATATAAATATATATATATATATATATATATATATATATATTAATATATATATATATAACTTTGACTAACAAAACGAAAGTCAATATAAATATTTAATTAATTACATTTAATTTGTTTTTAAATTTAAATATTAATCAATATTCCAATATTTAGATTTAACTATTATAGAATTAAGATATGATAAAAATATTTAATTATTTAATCATAAAGCTTATCTTAAGCTTTGAATGGTCCTTTTAATGGTATCTATTCATCGCTAGATGGTTCTGTGTCAAAAAAAATTAAAACTAACAATTCAATCATGTATTTTAATATAAAAATATATATACTTTTTTGTTTTCGAAATTTAATTTATTTATGGACATACTTAATTATTAAATAGGTATAAATAAATTAACATAGATGAGAAAAAAAACGAGGGAAGCGGTTTTATTCTATTTAATAAGAGATGTCGCTACAAGAAGTGTTAAAGTAGATGGCGCTTTACAGTTTAGCTTTTTAATAAGAGATGGGGCTACGTGAGATAAGGATATAACAACATGAACAACATTTAAAAATATAAAATAATTAATTAAACGAAAAGTGCGCTTTATAACATTACTAAAGTACATTCGAAGTAGACTTGACTTTTTAATAAAAATTCTTATAAGGACTTAATGGATTAATTAGATGTACTAATCAGAAACATAAATATAGTCAAAGCAAATAGATTTCCTTGTTTTCTATCTATTATGATATCAGTTTCGTAATTTTTATAATATATTTTTTTTCTTACTCGCACTCTGTTTTATTTTATAAATGGGGTCAGTTACATATCCTAATAGCAATTTTTTTTTCTTGTAAGAATTTACAGATCAGTGAAATTTTAGTGACAATATTATATTAGACGGTGGTGATTGTATTATAAAAATTATAAAAGTCGTGACGCTATAACTAGCTGTTACCCGCGACTTCATTTATAGAGTCAGTACATTAAGTTATGGCTACTGAGAGAGAAACCTTTGACAATTTACACGACTGAAAAGTTCTTTACTACACTTACTTAAATTGCACTTTCTAGCACAGGCTGTAAGGATCGTAGTGTGATGCAGCTCATGTCCTGAACGAAATGTTCGTTTCAGATGTTTTCAAATAATTGTCATAATTTTAGAGATTATACTCCACATTCGCACACACACATACACACATAAACTAAAATTCAAACATTGCACTTAGTCTTTTAAGAAGAATTTACATTTTATAATATATTTTAATATGTATAGTATAATAAAAATTCTTATAATGTGAAATCTTTATTATAAACTATCTTCAATATCCAGCTTTCAGGATATTTCACAGATCACACTTACTTCCTTATTTCTACGCCAATTACTATTTTGTCATTCACGAGTACAAATTGAATAAAACTATTCTTAGAGTTTAAATTAGAAATATTTATTTAATAGTCAATTTAATGAGATGGAGGCGATGAACAACCATACACTTACATATCGTCTTACCGTGAACACGAACGCTCCAACACATTTGGAAATAATATACAAGTTGAATCACTTAAAAATAGTTTTATTTCAACTCTTATTATTATTATTCAATATTGTCTCTGATATTCTTAATAGTTTTATATTTTAATTTGTAAATATATTTCAATATTATAATATAATACAATCAGTTGTATTTGTATTAATGTGTATTAGAATTTTCTTGGTAATTATAAATAAATATTTATTTTTTTAATTAATTACATATTTTGTTTAATTTACAAAAAAGTATTGGCAAACATAATATAAAAGAATTTGTCTTATCTTAATCCGTTACAATTTTTGTAAAACAATGCACAAATATTTATATTATTTAGAATATTAAATATCAATTTCTTATTATTATCTTATTTTATGTAACCCTTAATTATCTAATCAAATCTTTCAAAGCAATAAAATAACAGTACACTAATATGATAACGGTCAATTAAAAGCAACCCCTATTCTCACGCTGGCCGCTGTCCGAGGGGTGTCTTGGACCGAAGACTGTCTACTTTCTCAGAAACCTGTTTTGTTTCCCACACCGGACACACCGGACACTGGTGTCGTAGACCGTCTTCATTTTTCACTAGACTATTGAAGGGTTAAGTTAAATTTGTGATAAATATTATAAAATGTTTTAAGTACGAAGACATTATATTTAAATAATAATTGAAAAATTAAAACATAGTTTAATAGCATTTCTTAATGTATGTTTGTGATTCAGTAAATGTTCTAGTGTCTACATTCAAAATGGTGAACATTAAGGTAATATATATTTATATTATATTATACATATATCAATTCAAATATCAATGTTTTAAAAACATTATTATTACGTACAAACCATCCAGTTTATATTTAGTACAGATGTGTGATAACAATATCACCCTGAGATTTAAATTAAAAAATAATAAAAGGTAAAAATATATCAATGAAACAAAGCTACGTCAATATAAAGGTCATATAAAATATATTTAACAGCAGCGTGGTGGGTCTTGATATAAAACAAACAATCAGACAATAGTGTGTAAGTGTATATAGTTCATTATTCGGAGAGAGTGCGAGGGCTAGGCTGTTGCCATAAATCCTGAAACTAAACGAGAAAACGTAATGAAACTGCTTGCATTTTACTCCCGGCATCAGTCAGCGCGCTGCGGAGAGAGAGAGGCTGCTGAAAACTCGCTCAAGACTTATTTTATATTATATATTTTAGAAATACCTTTGGTTTTAAGTCTACTTCTTTTGGCTGTGATTGACAGAGTTTCTGCAACATTCTATTTTAGTCTATCGTGAAAATCTAAAAGAATTTTTTAATTTTATTTATGAAATGAAATAAAATTTCTAATTAATCTCAGTGTAGATTATATATCTAAATAAATAGAGTAGACCGAGTCAGTAGCTACTATTCTTTGAGCGATTTTATAAATAGAATATTTTATCGATCAAACTTTTTTTTATATTATTTAATTATAATATCAACTGTATGTTTAAAATACATTATTGTAGAACGCCCGCACGCCTCTACACTCGAGGGCAGAGAGGAGCCAGCACAGAAAACAAATTACAAATCATCTCGCGAAGACGCTCAGCGCCAAATGACTCAGTTACAGCTAAATTGCTAGTAGATTGCTGTCTCGCAAAATTTCCGTTAAATTTAAAGCTGTTATAGTGCTTTAATGAAATAATATCGATTTAATTGTGGTTTAAATCGATTTAAACGTAATTGAAATGTATCGATATTGGGTTAAGGGCTCGGAATCAATTATTTTAACATACACCTTTAGTTATGTTTATATATTATAGTAAATGAATATAATTTAAAATAAAATTAACGAAGATGTAATTAGCTATATTAATATATCTACTATATATATGTATATATACATATATACATATGAGAGCACCCTGTACATACCTGATTACATAACCAACCCTGAGATACGTCACTGTCGGTGTTTCTTGGAGGTCATTAGCAGAACGACTCCCATTCTGAGGCCCATTTAGATAAAATGTCGGAGATTTCAACGAAGATTCTTACCCCCAGAGTAATGAGTCGCGAAGATTTTGGGGTGTTAACATATAGGGTGTAAATAAATCAGCACCTATGGGTGTCTTAATAGATTTTATAAAATAATATATTTCATTTATAAACGCCTCGTCAGATCAAAGTTTTGTTATATGCAGTACAATACTAACATCCAATTTAAATTAATTTTATAAAGATGAATTTTCACGATTTAATTTTATATAAACAAAAATAAAAATATATATTATTTAAGGCTATGTAAATAAATAATACACGCTGTATATAAATATCCTCTCAACCCCTACAGAGTTCGTTTGCTTATCTTTACTCTTTGCCTCGCGACGTCTTTGACTTTTATAATGCATTATTTAGTGAAGGGCTGTTTGTTTGTCTGTGTTAGTGTATTATATTAGTGTGTATGTGTGTGTGTGTGTGTGTGTGTGTGTGTGTGTGTGTGTGTGTGTGTGTAAAATAATTTATTATTCAATTACAAGTTCGGATGAGTTTAAGCAAGTTTTCGTATGAGTGCTCTTTGTTACGTTTTATTTATAGAATTAATTAAAACATTATTTTAGTCTGTCTGTTGCATAAATATATTATTAATAATACTCTCTTACGATGTTTAAAAATAAAACATATAAGCTTTAATAATAGCTATTAAAATCAAGAGATTTTTAAAATATTAATTAATTATTACATTTTATATATATTTAATATATAGTCATCATTTTAATATTAAACAATATTTTATCAAAAAGTTATAACAAGATTCGACGTCCTAAAAACGCAACCCTTTTCAATACTTAATACACAACTAACCCCCGCTTTAGGGCAATTCTTCAACGGGGGAAAAAACCCCGGTGGGGGTAAAATCCACCCTTATAGAGCCCGCCTTAAAGTAATTCTTAGGGAGAAAAAAGGGGTGGAAACTTAGCAACGAATAGAATGGCGCGTTTTTGCTCTTTGAGTTTGGTTTTAGTTTGAATTTAGAACAGTATTTTTTTGTTTGTGGCCAAAATTATTAGAGAGCTCAGAGGTGAGGTTTATATAAAAACTATTTGTACAATATTGTTTAAGAAGTTCTGTTTATTAATTATTATTTATATGATATTAGGTGTGGACATTTTGAGTTTAAGAGTAAAATTAATGTTACGTTTTTGTGTGATTACAAACAGGTACATTATTTTATTTACTTCTTAAATAATATATTATACAATGAACCGTATATAAATTAATAATTATAACTTAATTATATATTATTGAAATTTTATATGAATAATAACAAAAAAAATTTAGGTATAATTTCGTAGTGGCAATATTTATTTTTGTTTAACCAAAAAAATATTACAACATATTCATTATTATTGACATATTCTTAAAAATATTTTAAACTAAAGTAATAAAATATTCAAATAAATTAATATAACATTTTAAAATGGCAACATAATTACACCGATAACCGAGCGCAACTAACCCCCTAAAAAACTTTCTCATCCCACTAAAACGCACACATATAAAAATCTCCCCACGAACACACACAAAAAACGTTAACTACTCGCCCGAGGGGGAAGCCTCATATCCTTGCAGAATTTGTTTACTCGCAAGGAACTCGCAATCCGGGAAGCGAGGATGGAACCGGGGATTGGTTTTGCGTTCCAAGTTTAAATACGCTTCGTTTTCTTTTTTATTTACATAGTGCTCTCCTTCTCGGTTGCCAGCTTCATCATACAAAAAGTTTTTATTTAACGTTCTATTTTAATAAGATTATTATTTCTATTCTATATTATTAAGAAAATATTTTTTATTTTTTATTTGTTTGTAGTTCTCTTGATAGTTTTTAGGCCACTATAAAGTCTGAATATCCAAAGGCAATATGAAAACTCGTGCTTCGAATACGGAACGCGTTCAATCCAAACTTGAATTTAAACGTGGAGTTGTTCCAAGTTTCCAAATTTGAAAATTAGAGCGACTTGGCGGGAATTAAATACAATATGGCGTCGTGTTCAAGTTTTGCAAGAGCAAACTAATATAACAAATTTTCAAGAAAACTGCTGACTCATTCTCAAGCACAGCAGTAAGCAATAGCTTGAAACTAATTATTTATATAAGAGACGAAGTGAAGTTCAATTTTATATCAATTCCCTCTCAGTGTCTCCGAGCGTTTAACAAAGATTCAAATTAAGCGACTCGCAGCTGTGCCTACAAAATTTTCGTGTACTTCACCTGTAATTACAAAATATATTCAGAACTTGTAACTGGATTTAAATAGTAAGATAGTGTTGTGTTTTATGTCGATGAATTGATTATTATTTTTTATCGATTATCGATTACGTATTATTGTGATTAATTAACTATTAAATTATAATATTTTAGCAGAGAAACTAATGATGTAATTATATATTTTTTGTTTTTATATAAAAAGAAAATTAAAAATGGTATTAATATTTTCTACGTTATAAAATAAGTACATTTAATTTAAAAATCTAGATCCACACAGCGTCGCTGCAAGGCTAGGCATTATAAATTATTCCACCTCCCGGCTATCAGCTGACTTCCTGCAATCTCTTGAGGTTTTCCTGCCTCGCTCCAAGACTGGAATTTATGTTACCTTCCTACAAGACAATAACATGGCCGCCACTTACTTTGTTTAATAATAAACACGAATAAAATAACCACAGCTTAGAAGTAAATGTGCAATCAAATAAAAAATAAACTATTACGACTTTTCTCATCTTTTAAGAAAAAATATATGTTTTTATATAACCTGTCTGTATTTACAATATGTTTTATTTCAATCGTGACAGGTACATCACTACTCTCGTACAAAGAGACGCTAAGAAATTATGTATTCCTCTTCGAGAAGTTTCGGTATTATTATTGAATTTATTCACTTACTGCAACACTTTGTTATATTCGTGAGACGAATGCTTCTTTACATCCACCATCTTTATTTTTATTAACATTCGTTTCTAAATAAATTAAAAAAAATGTCGATTGGTTTTAAATTTTTATATTAAATAATTTTCTTAAAGTTTTATTCATAGATTCTTAAAAAACAAACAATTTTTAGTTGCCATCTTATTGCACCAGATAAAAGAATTGTTATAATTAACTGTAAAACTTATGTAATGCATCTACTTATTAGTGCACTCCATAAACAGTACAGAGGTCAAAATATAAATAGAAATACAATAAAATTGTAGGTATATAAATTTTCATAATAATTCCAGATAAGAAATCGTCCTCGAATCTTAACAATGTTATTTAAGCATAATATAAATGCTTTGAGAAAATTCAGTGACAAAGCAAATTGCTTTCCGTCGTGTATAGAGAAATTTATTGCCTCCCTCAGAGAAAACGAGATAGGAACTATAGAAATTAGCGAATTAATATGACGCAATTATGTCGCCATTGTTAGGCGTATCATCATTATACGGGAGGGAAATTTAAAAAACGTTCTAAATTCAAAACATCCTTATTTAAATGTTGGCACTATAAGAATTATCTACAAAGAGGTGCAATATACAATCACACACACGTTAAAGTGTAACTATCAATGTGTGCTACACGTCACACACATTTTATTTCAAATTTGGAATCATTCACCTCTTATAACGTATATATTAAATCAATATTACCTATAGAACGTGTTCACTATTCTTTATTTAAACACAGCAACATATAAATTGCGTTAGTCCGCGCCATTACAATAAACGCCTTCCGAAGAAACCGTTAGCGATAACATAGACTTATCGCATGGTTTGCAGAGACGAACTTAGATAAAATATAATAATATTAATGAATATTTATTGTAATATATGTATTTTTCTAACAAATATTTTAAGATTTTAAGAAAGAATATTTTATTAACATTATAAGGACCTCTTTGACGATTTTTACAATATTATTTTGTTATTTATTATACAATACAGATTTTGCTATTATACCCGTATAAGTGAGAAAGTGTAACAGTTATGAAAAAGAAAAAAATATTTTTTTTCTAATTTCGGATAAGTAAGTTACAATTATATATACACGTATATATTTTAAAATTCGTCTATCTAATTTCATGTTCATTTTGTATTTCTTAAGTACGCCTCTGTCCGACCCGCGTTAGAAAATATAAATTGGAATTCATATATTTAGGGGTCTAAAAGTGTTTTGAAAAGTAGTTGGAAGGGTCTAATTCCTTTAGTTTTACTGCCTTTTTGGGGGTTTTTAGTTTAGTTTGAACCCGATGTTTTATAAGGGTCGATGTTTGGTTAGGCCGACCTTTTTTAACCTTTAGGGTGGAATAGTTTTAGTTCTGACATAAAATTTTGCAAAATTTGAAAAGTCCCGGGTTCGCTTTTAGGTACAGTGGTATTTAAATGTACTTTAAACTTATTACGTACTTCAGGTTAATTATCGCGGAATGAAAGTTTATAGCGTATGCGTTTAAATTATTATTACAGATGTCTGTATGTTTGTTTATAACTTCTGAACTGTTTCTAATGTGAACATTTCTATTTCTGTTACATTTAATTAAGAATAGTGTAATAAAAGTTTGAGGTTGAGTTTAAAGATTTCGTTCTCATAATCGCTATTATTCAATGAAATAAATCAAAAAACATTAAATAATACAATTTAGGTAATGTGATATATATTTTTTAATATTGCTTGTACGATTACATTAAAATCAATTCTATAATTATATAATAAAAATAGTTGTTATTTGACTCATAATATATATTTGTGTAAAACACATAATATAAAACGCACAATAGTTCATAAATAAATATAAAAAGTAATTAACACATCCAAAAATGAAGTTGAAAAATTGATTAAAGCCCGCGTCGACCGCTACGCCGGAGTTAGTTCACGGAAACGTCAAAGTTTCGCGAGTGGGGAGGAGTGGTGATGGGAGGTGGGGGGAGGGGGTCAAAAATGAGCTCAGCGAAGACGGATCGGGGAAGTTTAAAATTAGAGTCCCTCCCTGTTCTTTTACATTTAGAATAAATAGTGCTTGCTTGTGTTTTTATTATTTATATTATTTTTAATATTTTTTTTTATTTTAAAATATTTTTTTAGTTTATTCGTTAAGCGTTATTAAGGATATTACATTATCTTATTATAAGATATTAGTTACATTTTTTTTAGGTTTCTTTTAACTTTTTTCATGACATATATTAGTTTGCTATAAATTTCACGTATGTGTATATTGTATAACATTAATAACAATATTGAAGATTGATGACATCATATTTAATGACTAATGTTTTAATTGATTTTTTACATTACATATAATAAAAACACGTACAAACTGAACACGAGACTCAACTATTCTATTTAATCGTCTCTTAAACAAAGTAAGTTAACTGAAAATTCTATCGACGCTTTAATTAATGACAGATGGTTTGAACAACATACTTACCTACATTGTTTAAATGTGTGTTTGTCTGTTCCCTAAAAACGTTTTTTAAATAGTTTTAATATAAACATCAATGCAGCAATTGCATTATGTAATTACTAAACAATATTTGACCGCAGCAATAGTCAATAAAAAACTATATTTGACAATTAGAACTAACAGAATTTCAATAATGCGATTTCAGTACTCTGTTGACCTCGTGCTTAGTAAATTGTATTATTTTATAGTTGCTTAACACATCAAAAGATATTAAGACATATACATTCTTAGGTATTTTATATATACTACATAAATACAAGGTATGCACTCTTATGTAAATATACATAATGTATATACATATTCTTAGTGAAACAATAAAAGGCACCCTACGTCTGCACTCCTACTAAGAGGTAATTGAAAATTCTATCAAAACTTCTGCTGAGTCCGCAGCTTCTTTGACAATGAGAGAAATTCGCCATCTGGCGAATTAATCACTTTTTTACACGACTTTCATCTTTATTAGCACTACTATAGAGGCTAGAGTTGAGTTTTTGTGAATATGTCGTATCTTGCCAATATTTGCTACTTGTCTCTGATTGAATCTTGATGTACTTATTAAATACTTTGAAGTGTTTTATTTAATAGATACTGTTGTTGTTTTGTAAGCACCATGTTTTATTGTTAGAAGTACTTTCATTTAAATGTTATTTTCATTAAAATACCGTGTTTCAATTATTATTTGCACAAAACGTCTATGAGCTGTGTGTCTCACGAGCACAGCGTTCACTGCAACCAATCAAAATGGCTATTAAAACTTGTGCTAAGCGAAGTCAATCTGACATCTGTATATATTTTTATTATTATCAAATATACATCATGATTAAAATTAACTTTATTATCTTACAAATATAAAATCATTATTAAATATCGAAATGTTAATTATAATTATCTATATCATATATTATATAAACAGAAGCTCCAACATTATTTATATTTATGACACGAAAACTCACATCAAATACGACAAAGCTCTAACTTCACATTTGTACCTTCTAGAATAACTTTTCACCCCACGAAGACGGAAAATTTACATAAATTTACAAATTTCACAGCGAAATAAGGCACGCCATAGTTCTCCCCCACCGAGGGGGGGGGAGGACCGTTTTTCATGTTTAATTTTAACTTTGGTATTAATAAATCCAGTCTTTCGTTGAGAAATTTTATTCAACAACCTTTCTAGTTTGATATTATGGTCGCGTCGCTCGGGACGAGTTGGTTTTATATTATAATTAGTTTACCACTTGACAGTTCATAAAAAACTAATGAGAGTTTGTTCGGTCTGTTTGTTTGTTGTTTTATGTTAAACGGTATTTTATATCTAGAAGATAAATTACTTATACTAAGAATATTATAAATATTTTTTTTGTTTGGATATTTGTTTGAAAATCATGCAAAAAAAAATTGTTTTGCATGAAATTTTGTATACAATGGACATCAAGATATATAAGAAATCTGTCAGAAAAAAAAACGAACGGTGGCCATATGAAAACAAAAGGGCACTGCTGTCTGTTAACTATGTTATATGTGTTATAACACACTAATCCGTTACGTTCGTTCGTTACGTTTATACACCGCAAGAGAAACCTCAGCAAAGAACTTACATGTTATGATTTAAAAAAATAATTTGTATGCAAAAGTGATTCAAACAATATATGAAAGGTAATATTAAATAAATATCTCTATATCAGAGGGTCCAGGGCTGAGCCGTGAGCCGTAAAACAAGGAACGGAATATTAAAACGGTACCAACGAACGCCATTAAAATGCGTAATTGCTGGATTAGACCGCCCAAGATTCCACTATCTCGTTCCTCTATACTTCCACAGATTAAATATTAATTTGAAACACAGATTGATAAGTCAGTTTGGCTGCAGCATTGACTCCTTTATTTTTTTTGTATTTAGATATATGATATATTGTAATGAACCTTGTTTTTTTTGTTACAGTGATGCTGTACGACGAAAAAATGCATTCAAAGAGAGTTTTGGATTATAAAAATGTTCAAAGTATCAACAAAATGCAGTGATTTTATTAATGGAATAAAACAATTAGTCTATGGCGAGTCCAAGATGGCGTATTGCTAATTTGAAGCTCGCTCCGGCGACGTGCTCGCCATACATCATGAGGGAAGTCTCAAGATTACGCGATTTACAGCGGCTTTTTCGTTTCGAACACTGTGCGTTTTATGCCTTCCCTCCGGAACGAGGCTCTGAATTCAAATGGAATCATGTTTAATTAGCGCGGCCTCGTTTAAATCGTATGTAGTTTTTGTGCCGGTATTTTTTTAATTATAAAACTTTTTGGTTTATATTAAAACTTTAGTACGAATTGAGGATTTTAGCTAACAAAAATATACGATAAAAAGTTATATTAATTATGTGGGAACAAGATAATAAAGCATAATGAATATAACAACCCTCGGATTTGTGTAACATGATAAAAAGGAAAAAAAACATATTAAAACATTCATAAAACGGGCCAGCGAAAACTTTTTGCCTCCACCGGGGCGGAGTGCCACCCTCAGTACATCTATAAATCTATATGACGTCATTAAGAAAGCTGAATAGCAGCTTCTTATATATATCCGTCTCCCTCCCGCCAACACTTTTTCCTATCCTGCGGCCGCTGGGAAGAGCGAAACGTCTTAAGAAAGAAAAGTGTGAACGTTTCTCTCGCTCGACGCCTTACAATGGAGAAAAGACGACGAAAATTAAATAATACTTTGTCGTTTATTGAAATTGCAGAGGGAGGGGGGTAGATTGTGAAAATTTTCGGGGGTAGAGGTAAAAAGGTATTGATTTTAGTTGGATTAGACGGTGTTTTGGCTTTATTTTGTGGTTTCGTTTTATTTAGCGTCTTGTAGCACAACCGGACAAACAAACGGATCTTGATCCTCGGTTGGTTTGTTATTATTAGTTTTAACAATGCGATTAATATAATAAGCGCCGTTACTGTTAAGTATGATAAATACTTCGGTTTCATTGTTTGTTGCTCTTGGGAATAGTTCTTAGGGACGAGTTCATTGACTTGAGGAATGTTGCCTCCAGTGGGTACCTAGAGGGGGGGGGGGGGTTAAATTTACCTATTATTGTAACATTTGAAGAATGATAAGAATTTTCATAACATAAAATATAAATAAAGTAAATTTACTATATTTTTTTTTTACATATCAGTTATGAAATCAATTATTCAGTGAATAATTCCGAGTATAGTTATAGTTCAGCAAACAAAAGTTTATGAACAGACATTATTTTTTATATATATATATATATATATCTAAACTACATATTTCGTCACTCTTTTAACTATATTTTCTCATTATCATTTAGGTTGCCAATAGATATAAATAAATAATATTGTCAATGTTAACTAAAATAAAACCTCTGTTTTCTTATATATTATAAACAATATAACATAGACAACAGAGGAACAACAAACCACGTGGGTGTTTTATCGATGCCGTTATCATTCTTCGGCGGAATAAAATTGGCAATACAAAAGCGGGAGGCAACTTACCCCCTTACAAAGGCCGGGCAAATAAGCCATTAAAAGCGTTGCGACGGTACTGAGCTATAAAATCTCTGCTTCTTGCCCCCTCCCCCCACCCTGGGGGGGTCCACCCCTCCCGCGATAAACTGCTTTTATGCCGTTCCTACTATAATTAAAATGGCTTGACGTTTTCTAGCGTGTATACCATAAAAGACCTAAGACGGGCCGCGTTCGAAATTTAATTTTCCAATTTTAATTACCGCGCGTCTCTTATGTCTGGAGGGTTGATGTAATTATAATTTAATCACGAACTTATTATGTGTTATGTAAGAAATTATTATATATTATCAGAATAAAACATTTTGAATATTAAAACTGCGTTCAATCAAAAATATATGTATGAAAATAAAAATTAAAGCTCACATGCACATAAGATCCAATTAAAAAGTAAAATCGATAATTCCAAATTCAAATGAAACCAGTTCAAAATTCGAATGAAACTATTTGTAAAGTCCAGTCGAGGAGCACGTGTCCACAGGACTGGTTGTGCGAGGGGTTGGAACTAGATTCTTTTACTTGCATTTGGTTAAAAACTGGATTTTTGTATACTTTTCAAAACCTGATTAACTAGTAGCATTGAACACGTGGTAAATTTTTCGTTATTGTATTCTACATTAAAAAAAACACTTTTTCTATATAGTTTTAGAATTTGGGGAATAAAAAAAAAATCTATAAAAAAATTATTTCTATATTTCTATAAATCGATGCGGAATTTTTACTGAATCTAAAGAAACAAACTCATGATTAGTCAAAATTTTCCCTAGAAGTTATGAGAGAAAAACTACAAATTAAAATTCTATATAGTAAAACTTTTAGTACCAAGACTAGTTATAACGTAATTTATTTGTATGTAAGTTGTAATTAATATAATTTCATAGTTATGGTTTCTACTATGTTCATATTTCATTAGACAAAAAAATATATATTATTTCTTGATCCTACATTGAAGTAAAGAAGTTTTTCTTAAGATTTACAAAATAATAAAAAAAAAAATTTGTGACCTAACTCTTTCAAGTCATCTCTTCACTTTTATAATTTAAATATATTATATTTAAATTTAAATAAAACAAATTATAATTATAATAAATAGTAAATAAAATTAATATACTTCACCAGAAAAAGTAGTATATTTGATTGTAAAGTAGAGAACGTTAATTAAAGTGATGATCAAAGAAGAGCGGCGTTATTGTACCAACTTCCTGGAGCCGAGCTCACGGAGAAGACGGCACCTGAACATTTATATATTATATAAATAATTAAACCTAAATACAAACATCTTTACATAAACTTATTACTTTTAATATATACCCAAAAAATTGTGCATTTTTGTATCTTTTTATCATGAAGCTTTTAATGATAATAAGTTACAAAAAATAATCTGTTGGTAACATAAAATAAAATGCACCAAAAAAAATCTAAAAGTTTAATATAATTTAAAATACCTACACTGTATCCACGTACTCCCTTCTCCTCACCGACGCGCGCCATCTTGAAAGGAAAACACAAAGATGCTGAATAGAGAAATTTTCTTGTGTAATTTTCGCGCTCACCCCTTTCCGTGCCGTTAGGTAAGTTATGAGAATACCTAGTATATGTATATTGTTTTTACTCCTTTTACCACCGTTGTTCTGTGACCTTTGAGTAATATTGATCTATTGAATTCTTGTTTTACTGAATTTTTTTAAATTTATAATTACGAAAAAAATATTCAAATTAAATTAAAGAAAAATTTAAGAATCAACATATTTGGTGACAATAGTCCACATTATTTTGATTTAAATGTCTATAGCCAACGAAAACATAATAATATTTGGAAATATCATAAATGTTTAAACAATAAATAGGTCTTAGCACCAAGTGTGCTGTCGTAATGTTTTTCTAATTTTTGTTAAAAAAATATAAAAGTTAAAGTTTTAAATTGCTATTAAAACACAAAACACAATTTGTTATTCATATCTGATATATATGTACAGCCGCGGGCGGGAGTCCTACAAGAAAATTAGTTATTAAAATTTCACTGACGCTACGAAATTTATCTCAGACGTTGTGTACTGCGACGTGATAGTCTTGAGGCTGGGTTATTTATAGAATAGCATTGTCATTTAAATATTTTTATTACAATTTTAAGATCTAATTAGTATGTCAAAAAATAATTTCAAAATCTAGATGGAGGGTTAGTGACACATGTTATTTATAAAAGTCAAAAATATGTTTCGATTTGAGTGAAAGGGATCCTCAAATCGAAACAACGAGAACGAGTTATTGGTTCAAAAGAAAAAGATCAGAATAGCTGGTCACTTGTAAAAAGCCGTAATCACTATTCTGTATATTTTCACAAATTAATATATGTGAAAAAATATAAAAACATTTCAAAGCAGAAAATATTCTGATGTTATCAAATTATGAAAAATATATATATTAAATATATATATTTATTATGATTTTAAGAAAAAGACCTATTTTATCCTTGAGATCTTAATAAAAAAAATTAAAGAAAGTATGAGAGCGTAAACCAGTTATTCCAGCCGCGAGTGACCATCCCTTACAACGGATATTGCATTATAAGCGATGGTCAGCGCGTGGGAAAGTAAGGGGTGAAATAAGACGTGTCCCTTCACACAACAACCGGTTACAAATAATACTTATTTTAACTCATCTATTAATATTATCTGTTAGAAGTTAAGAAAAAAAAAATTGAAAGGAAAATCAATATAAAAATGTTAATATTAAAAATATATGTAAAATATCAAAGCGGTCGGTCGCGGTACACAGCGAAGACGCCGTTAAAGTTTTCCGTGCTACTTTCGCGGCTCTGCAGAAAGTTGTGCGGGGCTCATTAACGCGCCCGGGACTCACACTGGACGAGACACACGCTACTATACAATATAATAACAATACCTTGTTTAAATTTATAAAATATTACGGCAAGACGGATATAAATTTACGATTTTATTAGTAACAAAAAAATGTATACATACTTAATAAAAATTTTGGTAATGCTATTTAAGAGAGTAGAGGATCGAATTATTGTATACTTTGTATTAAAAAAATAGTATTTTTTTTATAAGTGTGTAAGCGTTGTCTCGTCCCAGTGTACGTGTCGCCGAGTGTCTCCGCCTCCGCGCCCCGAGGCGTTTATACAATATCTGGCAGATAGCTACCAGCTATATATCTATTGACAGCACTCATATTTATTACAGGCATTTGTTATCTAACCGTGTCGAGTACTTGATGGATGGACTCACACACGTACCTAAGAAGAGTTTGTGCTTTAAAATCAATCATAAAGAGATGGATAGGATATTGTCCTACTACCCTAGATAGGGCAGAGTGCGTCCATAGTAATCCTAAATTGCGAAAAATTTTGTGCAAATGTTCGGTTAAATTTCTTACTGTTCTGTTAGATGATGAAGGTGAGATAAAAAGCGAAGACAGAAAGAGAAAAAGAAAAAGAAATTTAAACATAACATTATTCCTCAGAAATTGAAATTTGAAAATACGAAATTAAACCTTTTTTTTATTTAGTTAATTAAAACCTCTTTATATACCTTCAGACTTATCAATCGTTACGTTGCACCAAATTTTCGATATCTATATAACAATTAATAATTAAAATTTAATACCGGATAAGATATTATTTCGTTTTTTATTATTATATTGTTACGTTATAATCTTTACGTCAATCGTTCCACAGCCTTCACATGAGACACGTGAACTTGATATTTATTATTGAATATCAACAACGTAGCTATCTTTTTCTAGTTTTATTTATGATATTTTGATTGTTTAAAACTAACATACAAGAAAGTTTACATATGTAAAGAAAAATATGTACTAATGTTATAATATAGACGTTCTTCGTAGTATGTATCAATTAATTTCAGTAGTGTTTGTCAAAATATAAATATATTAAATGGTAAATTATTCATCCGTGGTACTTATGTACAAAATATATCAATATCCTGCTGTATAGCTGCAGTCACGTTGATCTATCCTTATTAGCCCGACTAGTTTCGATCCCATTCTAGCTCCTTATTCATAAGTTCTGAGCATGGAGGAATCGCGGCGTGAAAGTTTCACGTGAGTGTGTTAGTACAGCCGGATAATTATATATATAAAAATAGTAAATTTAATTTTTTTCAGCACATGTAAGTATAAAACCACAAACAACACACCATTTAGTATATGTTATATTATTGTATTCTTTGATAATCAATAAAGTTGTGAATTTAATTATAGATTTTATCGAAACGTAAATTATATTTTTATAGTCAATTATATCAACCTGATTTGGTGATATGGTCAGCTATCATGTAATAATAGTCACATATACGAACCCTCACTTATTTATTTAATACTGAGTCGAACAAAAAACCAATGTCTGTCAAGACGTTCCCTGACGCCTCAGTTACTTGATGAATTGCCGGCCGACGTTTTCTTTAACGATCTTTGTTACGTACAGTGTGTTGTTATTCATTTTAATTTATACGCAAGTTTTGTTATATTTAAATTGATTTGTATTCATATCTGTATGTATTGTATGAATGTGTGTAATGTCCAATTTCAAATAAAGATCAGTAATAGAAATTATTCTCTTTTTATTTTTCTGTTACGACCCATTCCATATAACTTATATTTTAATTGCATTTACTCAATTTTAATTACATTAATATATATAAAATTATCCAAATAAGATTTGTGTGTAGTGTATACATAAACACGAAAAAAAAAAAAAGATTTGTAAATATTTTTAAATATTTACAATAAATAATATAATAAGTTTTGAAGCTTAAGAAGTTTAGTTCACCCTTTAGATACTGTAATACTGTCTTGATCTGAGTACAGAGTTTTATTAAATTGAGATTCTTGACTTTGAAGTAGAAAATACTTAGAAAACAAACAGAGAACAAATTAACAAAGTTCAACTTGCGCTTTTAATATTATAACTTTACATTGAAGTACCACAATAATATATAAAAACATAATTTACAGCTGAAATACATTTTTAATAATAATTGTTATATAAATAACATATTAGAGGTAAATAATAATTAATAAATAGGATCATAAACAAATCACTCTGTATGTGGTTAAAGCGTGTAATTAACGACGAAGGAGGCTCACAAAAAACCCTTAGGTTCTTAGTGTCAGACGCACACATAAACACACACATACACACATACATAAACACACTCACACACACACGACTCTGACGGATAAGTTGGGGCGAAAAGCAGTGGCCTTAATAATTTTAATTGAATATTTTTTTATTTTACTTTCATATTAATTTTATTTCTAATTTAGCTTTTCTGCTTCTGTAATAAAGAGTTACATTTTATAATTAAGATCATTTGAACTGGTTACACATGTATAGAGAAACCTCTTCCGAAATAATTAAAATCTGCAATAACTAAACTTTACAAAATATTTAGAAGTATGAAAGAATTGAGATATTTTAAATATAATAGAAATTATTGTATGTACATCTACTTAAGTATTGTTTACATTGTGTTAACTGGTTTTTAATATAACCTAACTCTTAAGAGTTCAAGTTTATATTTTGAGAATTTCATTAAAATTAAAATATTAAATTAAAAATAGACTCCCGGTGACGTAGAGCTTTTTTAAATATTCGACTTATAAATATATTCTTTAAATTAATTGAATGTCTATATTTTCTACCGATAACATAAAATCCTTATATATTAAATGGCCTATTTAGTAAATGACTTCAACCCTTGTTATTTCTATTAAAAAAAAATTAACTGGCTATAAAAAAACTGCATTGCTTTCTACAAATTAACAAAAATGGTGATCACGTGTCTTCCCCGGGCCGGTGTCGGCTCATACAAATAACGTAAGTGACACATTGTCAGGCGATCAAATAACAATAGCCGCTGACGACTGATGGGTCTACTCTTTCACAAAAATATAATAATAATTTATTTAAAATATATTATAATAAATAATAATTAATTTAAAGCACAAGAAAACAGGCGTAATATTATCTCGTTTATCTGAAACTCTTATAAGTGCGAATAATTGGGGGCCCGGGGGCTTGAGGGGCTCGAGGGGGGTTCGTTAGGGCCTTAATGCCGGCAGACATTAATCATTCCTTTCATAAAGAGTGGGGGTCCGTAGATAAATAAGTGTAGTATGTGTTTTCTTAGGGTACCCTTCTTGAGATGTCGCGAGAGACTTGTGGATGAGACTGAGATATATATTAGATTTTTTACAATATATAATATACTGTAGTAAATATCATAAAGTATAATACATATTAATGACTTTTATATATTAATAATAAATATAGAATAGAATCTTGAATTTTTAGAAAAGGTGATAAGTAATGGAAATTGAATCTGACGTAATAGAATCGAAAAATAATTTAAAATGTCTATATCTTATATTATTTGATATATATTATTATAATAGTAATATCCTCATGTATCTATACTTTCTTGAGCGTACCGCGCTCTGCCACATAATTATTCATCTTAAATTGCACGAGCTTGTATGTATGTATGTACATGTATGTAAGTGTGCGTCTCAAATTACGCTGTAAGAAAGCTCGTTGGATGGAAAATTTATAAATTTATTAAGATTTCACCCTGAGTTATGAAAATTGATTATGATGTGTTCGTGTGTCAGGACAGCACAGTACTGCCTTATCACTTACAAGAAGAACTACGGGACGTTCTTGATATATTACGATGTATGTACCGTGTATATATTATATAAGAACAGATATAAACAATAATGTTTAAAACATCTATATTTGTAATGTTTTTTAACTAATTGCTGTGTTACGAGCAGGTCAGAGCAACGCTTAGTATATTTTACATCCACTCAAAATATTTGATACTTTTTAGTATATAAAATTATTAAATGAATTAATTTAAATAAAATTACAATGAATATAAAAGGCATATCTATTTTATAATTGTCCTGTGATGATGTTCTCTTCCCAAACAGAATATAATAATCATACGGCTACGAACTCGTAGCAGCTATGTGCTACGCTCGTAGATGTAGCGGTGCTACGATTACAATGCGCTCTCAAAAAGAAATTTCGAATGCAGACCTCATAATGAATAATCTAGATATTGTGAATTATAATTTCATGATATTTTAATTCACTGAAAGTTTATATTTATTTGACCACAGGTACGTTGTTTATAATTAACTATTTTATAAATATAAAAAATTACGTTCAGTCGACCACAGCGCCATCTGGAAATACATAGACATATAAGTTATTGTTATTCGTATTTTCATGTATACATATACATATAAATAATCAATACTTTGAGGTAATAAGATAATTCAAATTCAAATTCAATTTCAAAATATCTTTATTCAAACACGCAATTTTGAATCGTCAATTATTACATTATAAAAATGTCAGTAGTCAGTCCGTCCTTAAGTTACCACCAGCTCGGAATGCTGTTCTGTTGAGAAGAGCTGGCCAGAAACTCAACAGTTGCTCTTTTTAAAATATGTGAACAATGTTTGATGTACAGATTAGAATATCCTGCAAATGAGTAATATCGATACATTAATTTGATTGATGTTTCGTTTTTCTGATCTTATAAGATATTTTCGTCTTTTATATTTATAACATTATAATATATTATATTACTGATTTTGATAAGTGTTTACAGAATATATAAATTATTTATTATTAATTAATAAATAATTAATATATTGACGTGAAAAATGAACTGAGCAATTTAATAATATTATAACAAATGAATTTTAAGCAATTTTAAAAGTAACATAACGAAGTCAGTATTAATAATAATATTATAGATTTAAAAAAATACAATTAAAACTTATAATTACCTAATTTGGTAAACTCAGTCTTTTAAGAGAATATTTATAATCTATGTTCCAGTAAATGTTTGATAATCCATAAATGATATCCAGAATTATTTTTAATAGTAATGTATGAATTACTATGAAAAATAAGTCTGGATATATATTTTTATTTTATCCAAAAAATTATATACACAATACCTGCATAGGCTAGTAACATATGTATGAAGTATTTATATAATATATAAATAAAGTGTCACTGCAAAGTATTGAGTCGTTAAAGTTATCGAAATATTTAAATTATTGAAAAAACAAGTCAAAAAAAAACACGTGGTTAGAAAAACCTCAGTGTTTAATTAACCAGCGGTTAAACAGCGATTAACAGCCGCTGGTAATCACTGCCCCTGAAGGAGAAAAAATAAAACAAGCGATTAGTATGGAGAGGGATTTCATAATATTAATTAATTTAAAGTGACTATTTAAGGTGAGATTTATTAAATTTTATAAAAGAATCTATATTTTCGTGTATGTGATTTTTTTCAATGTTAAACTTTTTTTAAATTATCCTATAAGATATATATTTTTAATGAAATATGCTCTCTATATAAGACATATGTTTTTAGGTCAATATGAACCAACATTTGTTTAAAATATGAGAGAAAACGATCAAATATTCTAAATACTTCATTATTGTTTTCTTTGAATGACACATATATTTATTGAGTCCGCTTCCATACGAACTGATCCGCGGTTCTTACAATAAATCAGTGTGAAGCGCCACTTAAAAAAACGATTCATCCCCTAATGAAGACTACCCTGAGGGGAGTTTTTACAGCGATATTTTCTGCGGGGAATTGTTTACGCTAATTCAGTAATAATAAATAATCCTTAATCCTTAAATATGTATTTTTTTATAAACTTCTTAAAATAATGTCTAGTATAACAATTGATTAACACACACAAATCAAATCAAAATAGAACTATAATAAGTATATAAAAATTATATCGGTAAAGCGAAATATAATATAAATGTGAAAAATAAATACAGTAGATTTACAGGTGATATATCTTTCTTCTTTAGAAAAAAAAATCTAACTCTCTATTTAGTAAGAATAAATTGAACAGACAGTCTGTCGCAATATTAATAATCTGTTAAAATTTGGTGTATAATATATTATTAATTGAAGTGATGTTTTAATTGTTATTTTCATTTTTATATAAAATCTTGACATAAAAGCTTCTCTTCACTTAATGTTTTGTAATTAATTAGTTTCAATTCATTGTTCATTCTAAAAGTTTTTTCTGCCAGACATAACAAAAATAGTAAATAACTATTAAAACAATGAGGAATTAAACTATATTCGAATAATAAAGCGAAAACAGATACAACTATTAAAACAAAGAAATACAAATGTATTACATATATATTGCATTTCTATATTTTAAAAATAGACTATTTATTATAAACATATAAAAAAAAATGATATTGTTTATTATTTATAGTATAAATTAATTTTAAATTTAATCATATTCCAATACTTAATAGAAAAAAGGCCCCACAGATCAGGATTTTTGACTATTTTTAAATCTTAATGTTTCTATTGGACAACAGATGGCGGTGCTTAACTTATAATTTTAAAATATAAAACAGATACATATATAAAAAAAAATTAAGTGATAATTATATATTTTCAAATTTAACCAAGTTCTTCAGACTACTAATACTTTACAAAAAATAAGATAGCTTATATCTTCTTCACAATAGATGTCACTACAAGAAGTAGTTTTTACGTATTCCACAGTTGCGCTGATTCGTGTTAAACCTAAAAAAGTGAGACAATCTGACCCAATTCAATATTCATTTCACGAAAACAAAACACAAAAAACTCTCCCTCAAACCCATCTCACTTACAAGCCAATGAAGCGAGCAAATAAGCGAAAAATCCTCTCGTGGAAAAAGAGATAAATTGAAAAAGCGGGAAAAAGGAATAACGCGGCAAAAAATGCGTCATTCAGTGATGTTCAGCCGCGTGGCGTGTAATTGCAAAAGGTCGGGAAAAAAATACTGACAAGCTGGAGCTGGTGCTCGGAGAGTGGTTCTGGATATGATTTTCTAATAAGAAATTTTTGCTGTACCGTGTCTATTTAGGAATTAAATCAAATAAATATCACTATTAACTCAAAATGGAACTCTTTTATTTTTGTCGTTGAAAAATAATTACTAACATTAATGTTTTAGAAATTAAATGTAAAATTTTGAATATTTAGCCATTACATTCAAAATATTTTAATTATTATCGTCAACTATATTTTTGCAGGCTGTTTTACTAAATTTCTTGCAGAACCCTATTTTATATAAACGGCCCACGAGGGGAAATGAAAATGGCATTGATATTGAAAGCCTTTTAAAAAACTCAAGCCGTCAACTTCGTTCATATCCTCTCGTTTGACAAACAGTACTTTTATTATCATTTACCTGATTCGTGATATATATTTTAATGTACAGGTTGCTTTAATCTCTTTATAAATAATGTCATCAGAAAAATAAGTGTGTTTTGTTGTTAAGCATTATTTTCTTTAATCTTGTGACACGGGTGAGTAGTGCCTATGAATTCTTCAGACTGGTATATACTTTAAAATTTTCTAATTCATAGATTTTCAAAACACAATTAAGTGTTATTTTGTCATGTAACTTTAAAACTTTTTAAAATTTCTAATAAGATGTGTATAAAGCTTGTTCTAACGAACTATATAGTCTTATATGATTTCTTTAAAATTCAAATGCTAGTCGTTGAGAGATGTCGCTAGTAGTAATATTTTACAACCATTAAATTAGATTGCAAAAGTTTTTTAAAACTGCAATAATATAACAAACTAATTCAATACGTTCTTTTGAAAAATGAATAAGCAAATTCAAGTTACTATTTGTAAATTGAAAAATAAATCAAAAGGTACAGCTATTCACATACAGATGGCGCTGAATAAGTGACATTTTGATGTGCTAGTTAATTATTATTAAGAAGCAAACAGTACTATTGTGCTGTCGCTGGGTCTTTCGACACAGAAAGTTATCTTATTCTGAGACATGTATCCAGCTTGCAGTGTTAAATAACATTCAAGAAAAAAAAAACCTTATTTATTTCTTTGTGAAAAAAATATATATAGAAAAGTTAATAGTCACAAATATACTAGTAATATATATTTAATTGTCTGTCTACTGTACTCAGTGCTATTTGCTAGTAGATAAATACAAATGTATAAACTTCGTATATAGAAAAATGTGGAAAGCGTTCAGTCATATTATACGCATATATAAATATATGTTTTTAAAGACTATATTTATAGATAAATATTAATCTTCTTAACCTTCTTAAATCATTGACATCATCAAAATTGCAAATCATGTTCGTCCTTATTAAATATGCGTTCGTTTTGAAATATGTTGATATTATGTGTTTTGATTTATCGTGTATATCTCATGCAGGCATAGTCGGTGGTGACCAGTGTTAGAGAACAGCCGGTAATAAACAGTTACCTCTCTTTATGTTATAATTATTAAACAATATTAAGCAAAACAGAACAATAATTTGTTTTTCAATACATTTAAATATAATTTTATTGATATTATAGAGTTAAAAAGAACAATAAAGAAGTTTACACTTTACTCTGAGAAGAATAATCCAGTAGTTGATGTGTCTATCAATCTGTTTTGCCGACGGTTACAGCGGTAACTCCTAAACTAAATCACTGATGAAAACAGACAGTAACAGATATTTTTATAATAAATATTGTTAAATGTTAAACTTAAAGGGTAACAATTATTGTATCATTCATGTTATTTATCGTTTAGTATTTTTGTTAGATATTTTAAAATACGGGATTTTAGAAGCTGGTTAAGAGTAAGTAATCAATAATTTGTAAACTATTTATTCATGATGTTACTAAAGTTAAAGAATTAAAGAATAAGTTTTAAAAATGTGCGCACAAACGACTTTGTTGATTTCTCTTTGTATTTGTCAACAATTTTATAATTTAAATAAAACTCAAGAATATCACAAAAGACTCGAACAACGTACTCCTGAGAGTATATAATTTTATAAAATAATATTTTTTTAATTTCAATAATATCAATGTTTCATTCTTAACATTACCTCAAGCACTAAAAACAGAAGAACTTCGATACAATATTATTATTATAATAAACAATTAGTTTAGACTCTTAAGATCAAGTTCAAATTAAATAACAAACCTTGAAACAATTAATGATTAAAATATCGTTAAATTATTTTGTAAAGTAAGATTAAAAAAAAAAATTAAAAATGAAATTTTAATACAAATATTTTTAACGAATAATTTATATATAATATGTGTATGGGGCTGAGACCGCTTCTGGTCTTCTCATGAACATTACGCTCTATATCTCGGCTTAAAATTAAAATTATAGTTTAAAATATAATCCGTTAACATAGTTTCACTCATCTCATCTCGTACTCACTCGTGACAATTTAAAAAAAATATTAATGTTTAAACTGTACTGTGCTCTTAAGTTTATTATTTACCTCCTCTTATATTTCTAATATTATCTCATAATATAAAGGATTTTTGTTATAATGTAAAGAGTATCTCCCGAGTCGACGGCAGTGATATTAAAATGAACTCTAAGCTTAATTTCAGCACACGTGAACATGAAAAAAAAAGATATTTTCAGAATCGCTCGAACACGGGAACGGAAATAATTAGGGACGAGACGATACTTACACATTAATATTAAAAACTTTAATGAAAAAAAAATTAAAAGGATTCTCTGGATTTTATCCTTTTTTCCATTAGGGATGGAACTAGGGTTGAATGGAGTCGCCCTTAGACATTTACTGTTTTTTTCTTGTATATATGAAGTAACAGGTGTTTATGATCAGGTCATTTAATTGTTTTGTATTTTTTGTATTTTTGCTATATTTTTCATCAACCTACAATATATTTATGCTAAACTTGATCTTATAGTCTTAATCAATGAAAAAAATCCAATTTTGTTAGCAGCATAATTTAAATAGTTAATAAAAACATAGCAAACAATCTATTACATTTTATTATACACGTACAGACTGATAAATATTGTGATAATAATAAATTTTGTTATTTTGTACTTGAACATAAAAACTGCACATCCTACGACTCTACGGTTCTTTCTATGACAATGTACAATGAGCTTCAAAACTGTTATTTCAATAATAAAATATAACAATTGGTTGAATAGTACCACTATTGAGTACATTATGTATACGAGTACGGTAAAAATTAAAAATTAATTAAATTAAAATCAGTTTATCTAATTATACATTTTCGACTCGATTGTACTTTGGGTTTTTCTTTTCACGAAAATAAATATTATAATCCCTGGGATACTCCAATTACAGGAGGGGTGACTTGGAGGGGTGGTGGGAGGGGGAGGCTTTTTACCCTTTTTCCTTCACGCTCAAATTAAATACGGCAAAGATACTTATTCTTCATAATATTTTTTGAAAACGTCTGAAACGAATACAGTTTATTAATTAAACTGCACTTTTTTTAGATTAATTATATACATACTTATTAGCGTCGTCTTTGTGTGTAATACTGGCTTAGTGTGTGTGAGTTCAATCAGTTATTATAAACTGTCAACTTAAATAATATGTAGTATAATAGGTTTACTTTTCTTTGTTTTTAGTTTGCTGTCATATTACGTAATAAATAAATAATATAATTTGTAATTATTTTCTAATCACATAACGTCCCTGTCTGTCTGTCTGTCTGTCTGTCTGTCTGTACTCTATAAATATTTGTTTATTTATTTAAATAGCTTTATTGCACACACGTAAGTTATATACGGTACATAAAAGTAAAAGAAAAGATACATGGCAATGTGCGATAAATATATGCTTAAAACGTATAAAAGCAACGAAGACTAAATAAAGTGATATAGCTGAAATATGCTGAAATAAATAATTCAAGTTATTTCAGCGAGTCATTCAGTCTGAAAGCTTTGCCCAATTAATCCCAGCAAAAAACAAAATTATCTCTAAAATTCACTTACTAGAGAACAAAAAGTAACAATAGCTCTCCCTTATATAGACGAAAAATGAGCGAGGCCCCTCCTCCGGGGGGCCGCCCTGCAAGGGGCCATTTTTGCAAGGGACGCTTTCTTCTACCTGTGGTCTTTGAAGATATTACTTTTCGCTTCGAATGATCGCATTTGAAATTGTAGGTTTTTTATTTTTTATTTTTTACCTTGAATAATTATTAATTGATATATGAATATCTGCTTATATGTTTTGAATGAAATCAAATTATTAACTAATAATTATACTAATATCAAAATAATAGACAAAAAACAAGAACTCACTAACATATTTTTATTACTAAAAACCAATAAATCTTAATATTCTATAATACATTTTAAAAATATAATAAAAACCCCCTTCTATTTTAAGATCAAAAGTCGTTACAGACAGACATAAATCCTTTTTATATCTAAACTTTTTAAATGTGGTTCTAAAAATATGTGTTCCTGTAGTATGTATGATAAGGTAGAATTTATAGAAACGAATCTTGTGCCAGAGGCTCGGGCTGTCTGTCCCCGCCTTTATGAGGCTTCTTACTGTGGAGACGGCATCTGTATATTATCTTATGATTCGCATATTAAAATTATTTTTTTTTAAGAATTTACACTAGACGAAGCACACGTCTTTCAATGAGTTAATCTATCCTCAAACGTCTTTTTAGTTTCTGAGTATAGTGCTGGGTGCATATGAAACATACTAACAGTGTTATTGTTATATAAAATTACGTCATTTTTAATATAAAATCTGGAATGTATTTTATAGTATGATATATTATAAGTAGTAATTTGTTACAGTATAAAAGTGACGGTTTTGTAAAGACACCACTAGTCTTATTGTACATATTGTTGTAATTATATATACTTTGAAAGCATCATATATCTTTTTAAATACTTTTACTCTTAATAATATATAAGCACTTATTAAAGTGAACTCCTGCTCCGTACATTCGTCTCATTCCCATCCCTTTGTCTTGCCACTCTGTATTTTTTCCCCATTACATTTTCATTTTATTTCATATTTCTCCTTCCAGGGTGGGGAGGGATAATAACATTTTTCCCTTTTCTCCCCATCTTTATTTATAGGGACGGTTAAGGCAGAATATGTTCTCCGTGCATTTAGTAATGAGCTGAATTATTAGGGTTGTTTTTCGAGATTGTGCAAGATTTTTTTTTCTTTTTCCAGCTTCTGTTTTTACGAGATAAGTGTAGGGTTATTGTCAATAAATTTAAGAGTGTTTCGGTGATTCTGTTTTATGAATTGTTTTATATTCGTCTGTTTTATTTTAACCTTTTGTTATGATGTTTGTTTTGAGATTGAAGTCAACTTTACTAAGGGACATTGGCCTCGGTTTGTTGATCAAAATATTAGACTAAAATTGTTGCTGGGTATTCTTTTATTAAATCTCTTACATGATAAATAAAATAATATGTTTGTAAATAAATATACATACTTACTAATATAACTTATATATTTTTAATTGAACCAATATTAAAGTTATAACTCGATTTTGCACGATTTGAGTTAATATTATTATAACTACCTTCTAAATTGTTAACAATCTCTTAAAAGTAACGCGTAATATAATTAGCCCTGTCTCTAATTAACTAAATAAAACATTCATTCTGAACTTATTTAAAAAGATAAAAAAGATCTTAAAGCATGTCGTCAAAACTTAATGTTCTAAAAACACAAATTTAGCTTCAAACAAAGAGCAAAACAAAAACACGACACTCGAAACATTACGCCCGAAATTGCTCGGCTTAAAAACCATTAATAACATTCCTCCCCAAAACTCCTTCGCAAAATTTCGAGTTCCCGTTAAAACTGTAGAAAAACACCTCGAGGGGGAGGGGAGGGGGGCAGGGGCAGTCTAAAGAAGAAGAAATATGGATCAATAAAGAAATAGCGCTGTGTCCAATCGTGGCACCGGCTAGCACGCACACAGACACAAACCCTCGTCCGTACACTCGCATTTATTCGTACAGATGAAAAATTTTCTATGTGTGCGTGAAGCTTGTGTAACCGCAAGAAAAATTCGCGGCTCGGAGCGGAAGAGAGCTTCAATTATTACGTGCTCGAGATGAAACACAGAGCGAGCAGAGACTAAGTACATGTAGTAGTAATATAATAGTCTTTAAGAGGTAATCAACATTTATTAATATAAAATAATAATTTTAAACTATTATTTCCTTATTAAAATGCAAATTTAACTATTTAAAAGTAATGTCTACCTTCTGCTTCTTATCTTTCTTGTTTTGTTAAATACTAATATAATATAATTCCCGTTTGTTATTCGGATTGTCTATATGTTTATGTATATAAGAAAGCAATTAACATTTTATTTTTTAATATGTATTTCGTATATAGTATATTAAAAAAATAAAGTGTAATATATTAGTAGCAACTAACAACAATAATTTAGTTCATACTTTTATAAAGTGCAGAGTCTTGCCAAATCTGTACCGCCAGCAAAAATAATGCGACGAACATTAAAACAAGATAAGGGATACAGTTGGCAAAAAACATAAATTTTGGCAACATGTTACAATCTGCTTTATATATTAGAAGCCGTTAGGATTACTATATTTTTAGTTTAATATTGTTAGTGTTTTTCACTTATGTTCAATATTTATATAATGGTGTCTGTGTGTACAAAGAGAGTGTCACAAGACTAGAATTTTGGTTTTATAATTCTTTATCGATACTAGGAGAGATATAATATTCTTTATAAATATCACTTACTTATAAATATATTTGATTTTCTCAGAAAAAAGCTTCTTTAAGATGACGTTGAGTGTCAGCATTACAGCCGTCCAGCTTAATAAGACCCATTCACCCCATCCACTCCACTGAAGATCCCATAAGAAAACGGTCGATCATGAAAATTGCGGGGTCACAATTAAAAGGTAGGCTAATGCTTTGTTTTGTTTAGCGCAAATGACGCAAAAAGGTTTAAGAAATAACGACGAAGATATAATATTATATATAGTAAAATGTGTGTATGTATGTATGTGTTATTCATATAATAAAATAAGGTTGGAACCAGATACAGACTTTTAAGAATAGAAATTATCGGTAAGGCATAAAGGTCACTTATAAATAAATTTAAAGTTATTTTTATACAAATTATATATACCAGAGGTAAAAAACATTTTTTTACGTGACATTTTTTATTTTAATTAAAATGTTCTTATAAGGTTTTATCAGTTAAAATACCCACACAATGAACACAACTGATTCAATGCCTCACAATGAACTTAAGAAATATGTAAAACGAAGCGCCCGCCACGACACACAGGTACGGATTTCACGTTTCATAAATTTTTTTATTTTTTTCTCATATTTTTGTAAAAAAAAAAATTGGTGATATAAAGTATGTAACCATTTATCAAATATCGTATATTTTTTTGTAAATATATATAAGTTGAGAAATAAACTCATTAACAGGAGCAGGCCTTGGACTTCTGTGACCTCCACTTCCCGTCCTGCTGCGACCTCACTCTGCAGCACCATCTGCTAAAGCATCTCATAAGACTAAAATTTTTATATTCCAGGTATTCTTAGATGCCTACTTTGAATAGCTTACGAAATATAAGTACATATTGTCTCAAGTCCGTGCCTCAGAGCGTCCGTGGCGGTGGTGGGGGGAGGGGGGGGGCGTCCGACACAGCGCTCCTTTTTACGTTCCCCGCTCCGATAGAGGTTACCAACATTTACGAAAGTATTTCTTAATTTTACTTTCTTATGTTTTAAATTTATTAAAATGTCATTATCTAATATTTTCATGGGTTTGTTAAATTTTCATGGTAAAACAATTTCGTGATGAATTTTAAAAAAATAACTCTCAAAACAGAAAAACAATCAATATAAAACATTTTAATATTACAAAGGTTTTACAAAAGGTTCTTCTAAAGGTTCAAATAAAGATCCTATACATTTTGATATAAGCTTATATCAAAAAAATATATTTAAAATAAAAGAATAATAACAAAGTATTGTGAACAAATCATAAATTTTAAAAACTATGTTTGTTTTATTTTAATAGTTAGTTTTTAAGTAAATAACCAATATTTAGGAAATGTTTATAACCCCTGGCCAAGAAGGTGTGAGCGGCGCGTTGCCTCAAGAATGCTACAATTTTCCAGAGTTTTCCATTTCTCTGCCCCAGCCCCCACCCTGGGGGGGAGTAAAAAAATGGTCTCCGTTGCTAGGTAACGGGAGAGTATTCTGTTACTTCATTTAAGTTCCGTTAGTTTCGTTTGATCAAGTGTTATTGGATGCCCGTTTGTTTTATTTAACTTCTATCTTGAGAGGAGCCTGAAGAAGTCTTTTAATCTTTAATTTATTAAAGACATTTAATTAATATTATAATAAATTAGAAAAGTAAATCAAGATTAAAATTAAAGCCATATTCTTCGAGTTATTTATTAAGGATTATTCCCCAAAATCTAGATATTGTGTGTTTGTAATTTATTTTTATTTATAAAAACTCATTAATAACACTAGATTTTTTAAATAATAAATAAAAAGGAAGCGAATTAAAAATATAATTAAATTTTGTTCGTTAAAATAAATGAGAGCCCGCCAGCAGACGTCGTCCGCCTTTCAACTCACATTTTCTCGCAAAACAAATCCCTTACTCCTTAAGAAATATAAAAAAGACTGCCAAAACAGCCTACAGTCCTCCCAAATCACACACACAAAAATCAACCTTTACGTATTAGATATAAGATTGAAATTACAAATGCAGCTGTTGCATTTCATCTCAAAACATACAACACAAAAATGTCTTTACTAAAACTTTTATACAGACGAAAGTGAGCTTTATCTTTTCCATTTAAAGCTTATTTTCATTTCCACATAACTGGTAGTTGAGTAACATCTGTGTGGTGCCTACAGGCTGTTCAAAGTGTTGGTGAGTTTCCCCGAGTGGCGCCCCCTACTTCTTTGCGTCGTTAATTTACATTTTAAATTGCACTTACATAGCTGAGGCGACTTGCTCTGTATGTCCGTGAACCTATAAGTAGGTTTGTATGAGAGCGCTGCCTCTAATATAGATAACATTACAATATATTAACATATCTTAAGAGAACCTCTTTATATATATTTAGTTTTATCAGATCCTCACATCAAAAATATATGTACTTATATATAATTAAATATTAATCTTTTATCACAAATAGTGCTGTCTTATGATGATTAAGTTAAAAGAAACACAATACATCGTTAATCACTAGAAATGAGAAACAAACTATAAAAAAAATATGAATAAAAATGAACAGCAGGTGTGAGATGGTATCAGGCAATATTTATCGAAAACCTCAAATAACATACAAATCGATTCAATTCACTTTCTTTCGAAATCAATGACTTCCGCCCAAAAAATATAAGGCAATCGAAAGTTATTGTAAAATAAACATCCGCTGTATTCGAATGCTTTAAAGGAAAAATTACTTTTGGCAGTTTGAAATAAAGTTACATTTAGTTTGTATTCATTATTACGTCATAGTTGTGTTGACAGATGTCAAACCACTTATAAAATATGGAGAAGTTCTTATTGTAATGACATAAGGTCTAATATACACGTAAATGTTGTTCATTCTTTAAAAATTCAATAACTTGCCACAAGCACTTTAGTCTTCGACACCTTGTTGATCAAAGATTAGTTAATGTTCTAATAAAAATGAAATCTTTATATCGGCCATATTTAAAAAGGTTCCATTTTTAAATTTATCAAATGTACTAAGCATTATTATAAGAAAAAATAACCTATTGTTTAATTGTTTCGCTAATTTTTAAATTGTTATATTAATAGTTGTATGTGGGACTTTATAATATTTCTTGTGTTTGTGTGTGTATGTGTATATTTATTTATTTATTTATTTATTTATTTATGCACAATGTACAATGGCGGACTTAATGCCTTAGGCATTCTCTACCAGTCGACCAAGGGTGATGCAGAGATAAAAGAAGTAGGTGCATGAAGAGGAAAACAGAAGAAAAGAGCTAAAATAAAAAGTTATATAATAAACGCTTAGAAGTTTATGATAATTATAATTTAAATACTTATAATATCCATATATTACATATAGGTACATAAATATATATATAAGTAATAGAATAAATATAACATATACATAAATACATATACATAAATATATATATATATATATACATAAATACATATACAAACATAAACACATATTATACATCATTTACTGTTGAGGGGAATTCACTATCTCTTTAAACAAAAGTTCCTTTACTTTCGTTCTAAACACATAACGACTGCTAGACTTTCTGACTTCTAAAGGGAGCGCATTCCATAAATGAATAGATTGAACGAAAAAAGATGAACCAACGAAACCAGAAGAATGTGAAGGACATGATAGTAGAAGGTTGTTAGTTGAACGAAGGTTTTTATTATGATTATCACAAAGGAATTGAAAATAGGCAGTTAGGTAGGTGGGAGATGAGGGAGAGTTAAGAATAGTAAAGAGAGTAGTAAGTACACGTAAATTACGTCGCTGACGAATAGGAAGCCATTTCAATTGTTGACGGTAAGAAGAGACATGATCAAATTTGCGAAGATTAAAGATGAATCGAATACAGTTATTAAGAAGACGGTCAAGCTGGTTGAGAAGGTCTGCATTCAGGTCGTAATAGCAAACGTCACCATAGTCAATTAGAGGAAAAATTAGGGTTTGTATAAGAGCAGTCCTGGTCCTGATAGGAAGGAAATTCTTAAAGCGATAAAGCACTCGTAATATGCCAGTCACTCTGAGGCTAACATTTTTGACTTGCGTTCGCCAATGTAGAGAAGTATCAAGGAAAAGCCCTAGATCTTTAACAGACGAACTAAAAGGTATAATGGTGTCATCATAGAGTAGTGGCGGTAGAGATTTTAATGGCACTTGGCTGATAATTTTATGACTTCCAATAACAATAGCTTGGCATTTGACCGGGTTTACAGATAGTCCATAGTTATCAGACCAGCATTTAACAATGTTAAGATCGGTGTTGAGTGCCTTTATAACAGTCGATAAATTATTTACACTTCCCTGACGATACAGTTGCAAGTCATCAGCATACAGATGATACGCACACTGAAGATAAGGAGTTATGAGATTAATATATATAGAAAATAACAATGGGGAAAGAATACCGCCTTGAGGGACTCCAGCGTCAATGTCACACCAGTTTGAGAAGGATTCCTCTACACGAACTGACTGCTGACGTCCCTGAAGATAAGTCGAGAACCATTCCAATGCCGCCGGAGAAATTCTGAGATTGGAAAGTATTGATAGAAGGATGTCGTGACTGACGTTATTAAATGCGTTTGAGAAATCAACCAAAGCCAGCACTGTGACTTTGGTATCCTCCATACCCGCACGAATATCGCCAGTAACTTTCAGCAGGGTTGTGGTAGTACTGTGGCCTGGCCTAAAACCAGACTGTAATGGGCTCAGCATGCTGTTCCGGTATATAAATCGGGACAGTTGCTTGTGTACACAGGCCTCCAGTACTTTGGAAAGAAACGGAAGGATAGATATCGGACGAAAATGATTCGGGAGGGAAGGATTAGGAATTTTGGGTATCGGAATAATGTAGGCCTTTCGCCAGGCAGACGGGAATACACCAGTTTCAAGAGAGGAGTTGACTATATGGGTGATAACTGGTAGGAGATGTTCAAGAATTAAAACGACCATGCGTCGGCTGATATTATCACTACCGACGGCGTTCGATTTAATTGTAAGGATGGATTTTTTTATTTCTTCCGGTGATACTGGAGAAAAGAGAAAAGAGTCAATATTAGGCAATGGCGAATTTGCTAAGTAATCCAATGTGCGATATTTGGTTTGGAGATTAAGTGGAGTGGAAGTGGAGAAATGTTGGTTGATTTCATCCAGACCAATTATCTTCGGCATTTTAATATGCTGCTGTTTGCCTATACCTAGACTATTTAGGAAGTTCCATGTGTTAGCTGGCGAAGAGGAAACAATATTGTCATGAATGTGTTGGCGTTTTGCGTTGCGTATCATCTGGTTACACCGATTTCTTGCAGTTTTAAAGAGATTCCATTTTTCTTCTGTACGATCCCTACGGTATAAGCGGAATGCCCGATCTCTTCTTCGCATAGCCATTTTAATTCCCCTCGTCATCCAAGGTGCTGGTAGTCGCTTTAATTTCACCCTCCTAAAAGGTGCATGGACGTCATACAAACTGAGAACAGCATTATTGAATGCATCAACTTTCTCATCAACAGTAGAAGCAGCCACCAATACATCCCAATTTAGTTTGGATGCGTCTGATTTCAGCTTGTCCACATCCATATGCACAAAGCTACGCCTGTACAAGACCCTGGGAGGGTTTTTGGGTGGATTCAAGGTGTATGTAAGGAAAATGAGGTCATGACGGGAAAACCCTTGCGCAAAATGCTGACCATGAGTTTTAACGAGGGTAGGATCAGAAGTAAGGATTAAGTCGAGCCAAGTGTCTTCTACTTCGGTGTTGTGGTGAGTAGGCTGTAGGGGAAGGACATGAAGACCAGTTGACTCGACGATGTGAAGGAGTTTACGAGTGCGAGGGGTTAGAGGAGCAAGGAGATCGGTATTAAAATCGCCCATGATAACGTGATGCATATATTCTGACCCTAAAGATTCCAGAATTGTTTCAAGGCTGGAGAAATAATCAACAGAAGGTGGACAATATACAGTTCCAAGTAATAGTTTAGCACTTTTGACCCAAACCTCAAGGAAAAGATACTCTGCAGTAGACGAACCGGGGGGAGAAGAAGCTAGGATTTTATAAGGAAGAGTACTGCGAATGTATATGGCAACACCACCACCTCTCTTGTCAATACGATCGTTTCGTATGAGAATAAAGCCGGGTAAGGAATAACAAGTGGAAGAAAGTTGAGGTTTGAGCCAAGTCTCAGAAATCAGAATGGCATGCACGTCAGTGTTAGTGAAAGTCTCTGATAACTCGATGAAGTGACTCGGTATGCTTTGAGCATTTAGGTGACATATATTTAATAAATGCTTGGAGTTGTGATTAAAATGTAACCGTAAAGAGTCACCAAGGGTATCAGGTAAGGAACTAAAACTATTGTTGGAAGATTCAGCAGATTCATTTGAAGATAACAAGAATTCATCATTATTAGATATCATAACACAATAAACAATAAAGATAAAATAATATATGGAATATAGAATAAATATAAATATATATACACACAAAATAATACTTAAAATAAATATATACTTATAATATTAATAGATTATTAACAATTTAAATAACACTTACAAAGTTACTTATGCGTAGCGTCTCTGCACCACCCGCCGGCTGACACTTACACACAAATTAATTAGCAGAGTATCCGAACGCAACTCTTCTAACGTCATTGAATTGTGACATTTGACAATATAATATAACTATTAACTGACACAATAAACTTATTTAAAAACAAAATTAAAAACAATAATAACTTAATAGCTAACTAATAAAAAGAAAATCTTAAACAATAAAATCAACGATTTGCCACAATGCAATAGTAAAGCACAAAACTCAAACACCATATACAGGAATTGAAAGAAAACATTATCAAGAAAAGAATATAAAAGTCACGTTTTCTGCGAAGAATATTTTGTACCAGACTTCCCTGCACTCGTCTTAGGATATTTTATTAACAACGGCTTCAATTCTGCAGTGGCAATAAGTTTATGACGACTTCCATCAGGTGCTTTAATCATTACAATGCCATCCTGTGTCCAACAAGCCCGTATGCCAAAGTGCTCTCTTGCTTTGAGAAAGATATCCTGCCTTGTTTTTGTCAGAAATTCTCTGATAGAGACCGGTGAACCCTTAAGCGTAGTCTTGGCCCTCCAGATACAAGATTTCAGTTCGATAGAAGACAATCTCACTAAAATAGGTCGATGATGAAGTTTGTTTGGAACTCCCAGTCTATGACAGACTTTAATAGAATCAACTGAGATATCCTTAAGTCTCAGTCTCTTTTGAACTATGTCCAGAACAACTTGTGTGCAGTCTTCATTCTCAACCTCAGCAACTCCCATAAATATGAGAGCCTTACGCCTATGCCTGGTCTCAATTTTGTCTAACATACTTGAGCATTCACTTATTTGACTGCGTAACAGTCCAAGCATGTTAAACATCAATTCCCTGAAGGTACGGAACTCATCAGCAACCTTCGCCACTGTGTCCTTGGCTGACCCGCCACCCTGAAGCTGTGCCTCAAGCTCCTCCATCCTTCGGGTGAAGCATTCTTCAAGAGACTTCTGTGCAGACTCAATCTTTTGTAGCTCAGACATTGTTAGAGAAGTGTAGTGTGCAAGTGATATGCTGGCAGGTGGTGATTTTTTAAATAGTGTCACATTAAGTTTTACAAATGTAAGTAGCACTAAAATACACTGTTTTTAACAATTTAAAAATAAATATAGTAACAATATACACTAAAATAAATAAAAATGTTTTTTTTTGTATTTGCAAGATATGTTTACTTTTTGACACCTACCGCCGAAAAAAAAAAAAAAAAAAAAGTAATTAATTCATTTATTAATTCATTTATTGATGAAAGTTATATATCATATAACTTTCATCAATAAATGAATTAACAAATGAAAAACTATATAAATTCTATTTCAAGAAACAAAACTTAAAGCTTTACCAATAACATTTATAAATTGTGTAATAATACCATGTTATTAATAATATTTACACACTGTCTTGTCTGTCTGTATCTTCTTTGAGTCGTGTCATGTGTAGTATCAACAGACATAGAGTTATCATTGTTGTGATAGTCTATAAAGACATATCATTTAAAAACTAAATCTCTTGTTATATAAAATATTAGTAACTATGTAATCATATTAAAAACTAACTAGTTGCTTTTAGTTAGTTTTTAATTAACTTAAGAAATATATGTCGGTTTATTTTGATTATAAGGGTCGTAAAAGCATGACATATAATATAGAAAATATTTAGATTTACATAAATATATTTTTTATATATCATAATATATGTAAATAAAGCACTGTATCGTGTAAAAGTATCGTAATAAAGTTAGTAGGTATGCGGGCGGAAGGCGAGTGTGCGGTGAGGGAAGAATTCGCGAAAACACCGGCGAATTATTGCAGCCTTCCCCAGATATGCGGTACAGCTACAGGAGGTACTGGCACGTAGCCTGGGACCTTAACGTGGACGTCGTTTAGGAACAACAATATTATATATTTATATCATCGTATAGATATAGTCCAGTTAATCAGTTATTGATTAGCTTCTTTGAGAAATAACATATATATCTTAATTTTAAACAAAGTAATGTTAACCAAAAAACACGTTCTTTAACACCATGACCACAAAAAATAAAATAAGAAAAATAAATAATATTAAAATATTTATAAAATGAATATAGTGAAAATCCCGTGCGTCTGTACGCAGCAGTTCTAATGTAAGATTTACACAGGTTATCCGGAGAGGAATAGTTAGCTCGCAGACGGAAATCCGGGCGACGTCACACTAAAAATTTGCCTTACAAATTGTTTGCGAAACAACTGAGATATTTGGTAAAGTACATTTACATTTGCACTTTGTTTAATCGATCCTTACAACTACTATAGTGTTATAATATTACTTCATTATAGGGTGTTCACTCTTTATTTTTCTTGATACGAAACATATTATTATCAAAAATTGTCGGAATACAAAATATTGTTATCACAATACAAAATTTTTACCACCTATCATTTGACATCTGCTCAAGGACCCCGAACAATGGTAAGAAAGGGTCAACAGTGACCAACTGGTCAGAACCGGATCTAGCCGGTTTCCGGATGCAACCGGTTTGAACTAGACAACTGTCTCCATGAATTATATTTGTTTGGGAATAATTTATAGTTTTTAATTTCTTTAGCGTCTGTTACATAATATAGGCTGTTTCAAAATTTTCCAACATGGCTCAATTTCAGCAAAATTTTTTAGGTGCTTTTCAAGGTAATTTTTGTTAAACGGTATGTATATTGATCTATAAATATGCTTTATTTATGCCAATTACTACAAAACCTGCTATTAAATGAATATGTTAAAATTATTGTTATTATTAAAAATTTATCTTCAGTCATGGTCACCCTGGGCTGACCGCACCAAAATTGCATTCAACTGTGTCTATCGAGTATTATTAATAAAAATATCAACAAAAGAACGGGACAGACGGACGAAGGACGGTATTTGTTTTTTATTCGCACTTTGAAACACGAGGAAGGGTTAATAACAATTAAACACGCTTCATCGATTATATTTTAAAATAATCATAGATACTTAGGATACGAAACATAGAGAGGGGTAGAGAGAAAGAGAGAGAAAGATATTTTGTCTTCAGTAACGTATAAGTTAACAAAATTTTCAAAGCCTTTTGTCTAAGAAATAATCCAAAAACAAAAATGATAAACAAATTCTCACTGAAGAGAGATTTTTATATATTATTTTTACTCTACGTACCTACAGATAGATATATTCAGATAACTACTCATTATAGGTATTATTTTCCCAAGTAGGTTGCTAGCCAATAATAAAAATATTGTTATAACGAATCGGTACATAAAGCTTGAGTAGATATTTAAATCAAGCCTAATCAGATGGTACCACCTGAGACTGAATTTATAAAATAATCGATAAAAACTGATATCTTTTGAAATATATAATCTATTGTTTGCGTGATTGTCGTTTTTAGCTCAAGGATATTTACCACGAAATTAAATATGGCTCCGGTGATAAAAAACATGCTAATTTAATTTTATTTCTAGAATTAAATATGGTTGTAGTGAATGTTACTTTGTGATATGAAATAACTACTTAAAAATTTAATGATACATTCAATGGAACACATATTTATTGCAAAATAATCGATATTGGATTAAAAGTAGGTAATAATATTGTTATTTATTGTTAAACACGTCCTGCTCTGTGTCATGTTATTTTAATAAGCGTCTAATAACAGGCACAGCCGACTGCCGATTACTTATGCAGTCTTTTTCAAATTACACCTCACTTGTCTATCATTTTGCATTTTACCGACCACCTTATAAATTATTACGTTTTAATATGGACTATATTTGTTTTACCACATATCATTATATTTAAAAACAATATTAAAACAAATACTGAAGTTTGTGATTATTGTTATTGTAGATTGATTAAAATGAACATCTATAAACAATGGTCAAATATTAGTATAATAATTGAATTGTAATAGAGGTATTGTACCAGAACGAGTCCCAAGCAGCTGCACTAAAATCCCAACACTTACAAAACATTTAAAAGGATAAGGAAGGGTCAGTAAACCAGACTGACCAGTTCTATTCAAAAAATAGACAATAACGGTCCCAGAACTGACCCCGGGGGGACACCGGTCACTTTTGCGTGTTTTGTCCAAAACCGGTATTAATTTCAAAGGGTTATAACTTAAAATATTATTACTAATACCGTCTAACGTTTTTAATAGTTACCGGTCAGTTTGAAATTGACCTCCGACGATGGTCGTTGTGAATATCTAGTCTAAAGCCTCGGTAAAGTCTATGATGTTAAATCAAATAGTGTAGTCGATTTAAAATATTATACATTTTGGTAACCCTTAAAAGGTAAGTGAAAAACAACACATTTATTCAAAACACCCTTTTCCCACGGTGAGAATTACTTAACGGGGAAAAAATCTCCATTTTCCTTAACAAAAAACTGTCCAACAATTATCACCTCCCCGTTTTACTCGGCAAATAGAATTAGGCGTGAATTAAATTAGCCAGGGAATTAACATGGATAATACCAGGCTCTCTTCGCTTTTTCCTTATTTTTAGCGCCTTTTTAACTGTTTTTTCAGACACGTCCCCTGTCAGTTACATGGGTTGTTCACCCGCCAATTTAAAACGACAAATGTTGTGCTTTCTCTCGGTTTAACTACGTTTTTATTTCTTTATATCAAACTTTTAAGGTGTTGTTTTTTTTGTTTATTTATTGTTTTTTTATGAATGATTATCAAAGCAATGATAGCACAATTGGTTTAAATACCTATATTAAAACTTCTGGCTATGTTCTTTAAGTAATTATGAGCTATATACTCTTAAACGATATTAGGGTTGAAATCACAATGTTATAGAAAATATGAAGTGACATTTAGTATAGTTATGTCATAAGTATTTTTTATTTTGTCTTTTATTAATAGAAGATTTAAATTTAATCTCTATAAAAATCATAATAAAAAAAATATTATTCATAATTAAAAATTCTGTAAATATGATACTTTTGAAATTGTAAATAATTTTAAAAATTAATGTTTTTGTTTTATATAAGACACATCTAGATATATCAATAAAACAAATAACTCTGATGCAAGAGTATAAGAAAAGGGGTCCTTAAAATGTCAAAAGAAGGCGAATTTCCCTAAGGGTGCCTTCACCCCCTTAATTATATCTTTAAATGTCTGAGTGCATTTTTAGAAGGGGTTATATACAAGTACTACGACGAGGGGATTTCAAAGTTTTTGTAAAATTCCTTACTGGGGTCTTAATTATCTTTTAAGAATAGATTAAATATTTATTACATTTTTGGAGCCTTCTTCAACGAGAGATATTAATATACTTTATATAATATATTTTAGTAATATTATGTAATTGAAGTTAATTTGCAAACAGTGCAATAAAATATACAATTATAACAAAAAAAAAATAGATCATACAACTGCTTTAGAAACTACAACAGAAGTACAATTAATTTTGTTTTCTTTGACAATAAATTTATTTGTATAACACAAAAACCTATCAAACACATAATTACTTAATGTAATTTTTAAATAAAATATCTGTACAAATATTTTATTGAGAATTAAATAGAGTCACTTGTTATATTAGTTGGTTCACAAGTAATACATATCATGAATTGTAACATATTTTGTACATTTCAATATATTTAAATGCAGCATCAACTTTCTTTAATATAAATAACCTCCCATTTATCAAACTCCAAATAAGTTAAAACAGATACGAAGAACCACCCCATCTTGCAATTTAAAACAGGGGTACTTATTTCTTCTTTTCACCCTTAAAGGCGACCAATTTAGGTAGATCTACCCTTATCACAAACCGCCTTATATTCACTGTTATATAAAGCAAAAATTACGGGGTCCGGAGACCAGCCTTGCGTGGTTCATCAAGAGGGGGACCCCTAAAAAACGGAGCCCCTTTTAATCGAGGGAGGTGTCACGGTAGGATTGTTTCTTATTATTATTACATTTTTGATCGGAATAGGTAATTTTGTTTAGATTTTATTTAAAAACAATAATAAAAATAAAATTAAAAATCATATAATATATAAATATTTAAAATATATATATAAATAATATTATAAAGCAGGAAAGTTTATTTTAACTCTTCAAAACTACTGGATAGATTATAACAAATCATTATAATAGACATATTCTCGTCGCTATTACTGTCAGTTATCTTAATAGTAAATAAAATCATTCGTCCGTCGGTGGAACAGCGAATAGAAAATATTATAGTTGAAAAATTGTAATTTTTTAAAAATAATTTTGACGATTAAGTATATAATAAGATTAATCGATTTTAATGATTTTTTATTGTTATTAGACAATAAAGTCTCTATCCGGTTTCTCATAGGGACAGGATTACAAATATGAGTAATGTCTTATATTCCGTATTAACTTTGTTTTGTTGATATCACACACACACACACACACAACCAACCAGTACCTTTCCATATTACTTGAAGCCTTCTAGAAATCGGTCTAAAGTATATTAAATATCGTACAAAATTTATTAAAAATAACCATAAATTAATTTTTATATGACATAAATCCTTGATCATAGAGAAAAATCTAAGTTAAAAAATCTGTACAAAAAATAATAAGAGTTTTTTTTTGTTTGATGGAATCTTCGAAACTACTCAATGAATTTTTATTTCTGGTTATAATAGTCAGGTTCATGAGAAAGGCTTTAGACTATCTAGGATTAAGCTACTGCTTGTAATTATCTTAATAATAAATAAAATCGTTCGTCTGGATGAAACGGTGAGTAACGGCTAAAATAATATACAACGCTACGGTTTAGTTCGGCGGCGTCGTCTATCCGTCATGTTAAAAATGTCTAAATATCTATCGCTATATTACAGTTCATTAAACCTTCATAAATTTGACAACGGTAACTTAATCGTGAACAGTTTTAATAAATAATTTCTGTAAACCGCTAAAAATAGACGCAACAAGGAGTTTTACATCTATCTAGTATTCTTTATTATAACTACATAAAATAATTATTGTTATACATATACTTTAAAGGCACACGGTCTATAAAAACACAGCATTGAACTGCAGATTTTAAAATGGCGTCATTATATTCCCGCGGAATTTGAATGACGAATTGCGGAAGGTTTTTCTTGTTTAAGAAACCAATTTACACATTTAGCTTATTATTTAATTTACTGATGAAAATAGCTCTTATTACTTTGTCAATAAGGCCTTACAATTTTATTATAACAGCACAGACGGTGGCAAGATCTCCCTGCTGTCTCTAGCAAGGATTTATCTTCTTCCAAGGGGGAAACGTAAAAATAAGAAAGGGTTGTTTTTCCTGGGGGACGCTGGGGGTGTTATTCAATTAAGGCGGGTGGGGGCGATTAATTATACTTTCGAAATTATGGCGGAATAAAAATGCAACAGTCATCTTGTGGGATATTATGAACTATTAAAAAATATATGTTTTCTGACGAGATTAGTTTCATTTTTTTATATATATATTATATATAATATGTAAAGAGTTGTAATTTGTCTGTATTATTTTAACTTCGCTAAAAATAAGGTTGGTATTTAATACCAACCTTATTTTTTACATGCTAGTTTTAGCGATAGCAATAGGACCTACAAAAATATAAGAAATATTTTTTTAATTTTAATTGTTCCATAAATACAAATATATATAAAAATTCTTTTATTTAGTTTATTCTACACCTTATTGTTTTGACAAATGTTTTTTTAATTTTTCATACGTGACCTTATTTCAGGACCCTTCAACTGAAATCGTACATTGACCTACTGACGCATGTGTGAAGGTTAACACACATGTCAATACAATTACTATTTTATTTTGAACACATGGAGTTTACTTTACTATATAATTATAATTTTATAGTTTGCTTATGTTTTCGTAATTGGTCTATAGTTGATAGAATTAATATATCATTAATATTGACATTTCCTTTAGTAAAGGTAAATAAAAGAGGCACAAAATTATTAAAAGTAAAAAAATATCTGAAAAGGTCATATGAATGGTTAATATCTATTTTAAGAATAAATCGTCCCTACCTACAGATGATAATTTCTCTACCTACGCAGCAGCGCCTTATAAAAGAATCCACGGGGCCGCCAACCAATTAAAATTTCGCCGAATCGAATCCCCCACCTTCCTGGTGTACTTTTATTCTGTCCACCCCGTATAAAAGAAGCCATCTTGGGAAGGGGGGAGGCGAGTGACGTGGGTGGGGGAGTCTAAGTGTTGTTTTAATTCCGCCAAATATCTTTTCGCGTATACCTCAAGAGAACTTTTGAAATTATACTCTCATTATGCTTATGTAATCGTTTTTTTATTCTGATTTTATTTTATGTATTTATAGGAGCCTCCTTTTGAACATTTTATTAAAACTTTATTGAATTCATTGACGCTTATTGATATTGAGTGATTCTTACAATATTTATTTTATATACTTTGGAATAAATTTCAACCATATATTTAATAAAGAATTTGAGTTTAAGAAAACTAAAGCGGCTTCATTACTTGACATCAAAGCTCTGACTAACGAATGAAATAAATTAGCATTTAAATTAAATCTACCTGTCCGATAGTTCGCAGCGGACCCGCGCTCCTTATACTGATTTATACTGCATTAATATTGATTTAATTGTACCTAGATACATTATAATTAATTAACTTTTTAATTTCAAATCCATTACAAGAATTATAAGTAATATGGTAGGTCTCTAGTGTGTTTGCAAACAGTTTCATAAATATTTATCTACATATCGCTGTCACTTACTATACATAACAAAAATGTGCGTTGTTTGAAATTGTCTACTATTCTTATTTTTATTAAATTTTATATAATTTGATCAAAACACACACAGGTAAGGTTATTGTTTTAAAATAATGATTTCGTCTCTTAATTGATGTATTCTTTGTTCCAGATCCAAGATCGAGTAGATTGTGATGTTATACAGAAATAAATATATGTTTATATAATATAGTTGTTTTATTTAAAATATATTGTTTTAATTTATTAAACATTTATATTACAGTTATTTAAATATTAAGTTTATAGATCGTAAAGTTATAAAAGTGCTATCAAACAAAATAATAGAGTAGTGAGTGTGCAGAACGAGAAGTCGATAATAACTGGATGGATAATGTCTGAAGAATTTCTCGAATACACTTCTCTGGCCCGTACTACGGGTGTACGATATAAATTAATTCTCACCTACTGGTATATAGGTGAAAAGGCTTTTGTTTAAAAGTGATAAAATAGTGGAATTAGATTTATTTTTCGATTACTAGTTGCATCATTCTCTACGAAGGTACATCCAGTTATTATTTCAGGATCTCATCAGCTCTGAACTAAAGTTCTGAATAAGTAAAGATCTACAACACAACAACAACACACAGAGACAACTAGCTTATGATAGCATTTTCTTAAATATATTTTGTAAAATTGAAACCATATCGTTTTTAATTTCAATTCGTATTCAATATAAGGCACTCCTCAGACCGGTGGTTCTTATCTAGACAATTAGTTTTTGTTCTCAAGTCGAAATTCGAAAAACGTTAGTTGGATCGCGCTCCAAAAGGAGATCACGGCGATAGCATTATAAAGTTTTCACATTAGATAACTCTTATCACACTTGCGGAGAAAGAATGTGCTCGGATTTTGATAATCATTTTATTTTATGGCTTTCTAATTATATAACTTATTACATGAGCCGTATAAATATGTTATTGTTACACTGTTAGTTAGTCGACATTTTGAAAAGCCTTGACATTCTTTATTATTTCGTTATAATATTAAATACATTATTTTATTGAACAGAGGACTTTTTTAAAGTTCATAATATTTAAAATATAAATTGAGGGCATTGAAATAATGATTCAAAATTAATAAAGTGAATAATTATTCCGTCAGCTGTTATCTATATTATATATTTTTCTTATTAATTACCATCAGCTCTATAGTACATAGAATCAGAACAAATGACCGAGAGGGGTCGAGAGACGACGGGGGGGTGGGAGGGGGGTTTACGACAATGCCTATAAGAAAACGGCGTCGTGTTATAAAATTTGCATTCGGCTGGCAGCGTAATGCAGGCGGGGTGGAGGGAGTATGGAGAGGACTTTGTAGCATTGCCTTTTACGGATATATTTATTTATTTATTAAATAAGTATATATATAGCAAATTAATATTTGTAAGGTTCAGTTGCAGTTCATGGATTTTTTAAACTGATTATTTTAAAGTAGCAATTAGTTATAAGACAAGTAAATCTTAAATTCGTTACAAAAATAGAGAATCATTTAACTCTCCACTTATCTCGAACGTATAACATCTTTATAATATTAATTCATATTTAAAAGCCGCTTCCATATCACCGTACCCAAGGAGGGGGGTGTCCGACCTCTCGGGGGGAGGGAGGGGGGTAAACAGGAAAAAGGAGGGTAGGAAAATTTCCATTTTCTTACGTCTTTGCGCCCGCTCTGCAGCAGTTTTTGATTAACGGACGGCAAGGGCGAAATTTCATTATATATTCATCCCCCGGCTTATTTACTTATTTACTTTGCGAGTTATTGTTCTTAATATCGATGGAGATTCTTTTGTTTTAGACGCTTAAGATTATTTTACGAGAAACGAAGGAGTCGATATACTTTGTGTATCCTCGTTTGATTCAAAGAGTATTTATTATTATAAAAGAATTATGTAAGAAAAACTTGTATCTAATAATACAAAAGTTATAATCATTAAACATTTTGTAAATATTTCTTTAGAGTAGATATTTTTAAATTAAGTTCAGAGTTGTAATGTAAATATTCATTAAATAAATGTATTGTTAATAAAGTTGTAGTTATGTAGATAATAAATATTTATATTAAAAATATTCAATACTGTTGGATATAACGACCACGTTATTTTATATCTTTCCTTTGCTATACTGGCCTCTTTAGTAGAGTTATCTAACGACCGTCTCAATAATCAGCCTATACTCTGCTTTGACAATAATCAAATCTTAAAATAGGCATGGGCATATTCTGAGAATAACTTATTAAGAAATATGATTTTTTATTTATTTTTTATTTCCTGCATAAATAGAAAGAATCTACTATAATCTCTGACGACTTCAAGTATAATAAAATTATAATAACATTTTTGTTTCCTAATCGTAAAATTACAATCTGTTTTTTAACTTTCCAGTGCTAGTAACCGACCTGCGGATGGAGTTATGAGGCAATTTAAGGTTAACTACAAACTCGGAGTGCAAATCGATTATTTATTTCGACTGACTTTTGAATCTGTCCAATGGTATTTTAATAATAATTAAGTTTTACAAAACCGTGCGAGATTTTTGGTAGAAAAAGATTTGCTCTCTCCGACCTCTTGACAACTTAATACCGATACCTGTTATCGTCACTTTGTTTTTGAAGTCAATCTTCCATTCCTTGTTTTATTTTAGAATCAATGTACTAGTCAATAGAGCTGATGTGAATTTATTACAAAAACATTGCATTTTAATTTAATATTATGTTACCAACAAGATTAATTGAAGATTTTTTTATATTGGTATATGTTTCTGGTACTACAAGATCAGTCGGATTTGAAATCATATTTCTTTTTTGGATACCTCATATTGAGTGAGAATGTTTGATATATAAAGGCTTTAAAATAGTATGTCAACATATGTAAATGTTATCTTGTGGACAAAAATACGGAAAATGTTGGTAATGTTTCGGGTTTGAATATCAGGTCTCTGAACAGAATCTTTAGATATAGGTTTTTTTGTGTATGTGCGATATTTTTTATGGAAAATAATATAATAAAATATTATAAAAGTTATGTTTTTAATACATTTTTTTGTAAAAATAGTGATGGGGAACTGTTACTCATGTAATGTCCGGGCGATGTGAGCTAGTTAAGATAAAATATGAATTATATAAATATTTAATCAAGGTATCAAAAATAGGTATAAAAAATATTTTATAAAACCATATTTTTTGGACTAAAATTCTTTTAATTCAATTAAAAATTCTTCGAATAAAGAACTTGAAGAGTTAAATACGAGTTTATTTTTAGGGATTGGATTTTTATTCTTACCATAATGAAATAACACTTTGACTGTGTGTTAAAACAAATGCACACAGGCGTGTAGTGTGTGTTGTGTAAAACACACCGACAGCTCAGCTACGACAGATGTAATCCTGTGATGTAAGAATGTACTTCTTTATCAAGTAGTTCATACAAGAGGTATGACTTTATTCAGTTGTCTCATTCACTAAAAATTCAACAGATATATATTTGAATTTTAAACTGTTTGAACCTTTTGTAGGTAATACTTATTTTGATGGTTTTATTTTATTAATCACAATTATAAATATCCTTTGAGCCTAACTAACGTAATCTTGAGGCCACAGGCTTTTAATAACTTTAAAAATGAAACTACGACACCGATATTATATGATCATATTTTCTATACCGACAGATTTTAAAACAATATTGAATTTTGTTCAGTAACAATCAAGTTTGTATTAAGCGTTGATTTAAAAAAAAAATATTTTAGGAAGCAAACAATTTAAAATACACTATTTTTATGTTAAGGTTTCTTTGTTTTTAATTACATTATTTTTAAGAATAAATAAACCCTATATATTGATATCTAATAAGATTTTTTTCTTTAAAGTAGTGTAAAAGGTATAAAAAAAAAATTATTACTAAAAGGTTTTTAACATAAAAGTTATTAGATATACATATAACTTTGTATATAGAAAATATAATACAATATTTCATTATAAAATATTTTCCGGAACTCGCGACCAATAAGAAATGTTTGATATATCAGCGAGAACGACGTTGCATTTAGTTAGTGCTATTCGACGATAGATGTCACTACTAAATAATATAAATTCAAATATATCCTTACAGATTAAAAGAAGTAAGTTTAAATTTTAAATTAAAATTCAAATTAATTATAATGATTAATCAATATAAATTTTCATTACATTGATTGTGTTTTCATAATTGGAAATAGATGTCGCTACTTCGTCATCATAATTCATGTCGTGGTTTTTCTATTGTCATCATAGATGGCGGTGTTAGATAAAATTTATGTTATTGTATATTTGCAATGTATTTAAGGTAAAAATGAGATTTATTATATATAGGTTGAATGTAATACATACATATTTCATTACTTGTCACAGTACTAATATTTTTATAAACAAAACACTAAAATTATAAAGTTAGTTAGTTATTTCTGAATATTAAAACTTAAAATGAAAATATCAAAATTGTTTTATTTTTTTATCAGTAAACCACACCAGTATGTTTAATAAAAACAAAGAAAAAACCACTGACTAATTAAAATTTTACAATAACGAGTTATTCCTTTGATTGAATGATAAAAAGATTCATGTTTCCTGATTATTAAAAATTCATTATATTCTGTTTTTAATATTTTAGTTGTAAGTTTGTCAATTTTAATTTGGATCGAACTAATAGTTTTTCGCAGACCAATTGTTATTGTGATTTATTGTTTTTACTCTTTAATCGTATGTTTTTAAGATAAGAAGTTCTGATAACATATATTTTTTAAATTATTTTAATATTAAATGATTAATATAAAATCTAGAAATTTCGATAAATAGAATTCAATTTCAGTGTTTCGTAATACGACTGTTGTTTCTTTGCAAATAAGTAATTTCATACTTAATTGAATTCAACATAATTTTATATTTTTTTTGCGTCATTTAATAACAGACCTAAGTTGCGTTCAGTCTCAATCCTAACGTTATGAATTTTTAAACAAAAATGATTAATTATATTATTATTTATTTCGTACTTTATAACATAGCACCGGGAAACTTTAATAGTAATGTACAAATGGTTTAATTAAAAATTAAAATAAGTCAAATATCAAAATGATATAATTAAAACTTTTCTTCCAGAATACGATATTATTATAATACCAATATTAAAGGATACATTTAAAGAAACAAATGCCAAAAGATGGCCGCTACAGAGCGACTTAAGCATAAAAGATTACAGCAAACTAGATATCGGAGCCTACGACGAGGCAACAGAAGGCTTTGATATAGACAGCTTCGACGAGACGAAGGACAGATTAGAGGCTACAGCCTCCAACGGCAATGGACCGCAGAGGCTGGGAGATGACGAGTCACTGGACCATTACGAGGATGACAAAATAGTTGGTGGTTATGAAGTGGATATAAACTTGTATCCTTACCACGTGGCTTATGGGAGTAACTGTGGAGGAGCCATCATTGACAACAAGTGGGTGATAACAGCTGGACATTGTGGGTAGGTAGTAGGTATTTGTAAATTTGGTACTTCTATATTTCAAAAAATCTTTACTTTAATTTATATTTTTAGCAAGAAACCTTATATAAGAGCGGGGTCGAAATATTTAAACCAGGGCAAGAAAATATCAGTGAAGAAAAACTACATCCACCCTCAGTGGACGGCCAAGAATAAAGACCATCCCTTTGACTTTGATTTTCAACTCTTGGAACTTAGTGACAACTTGAAATATGATGCAAATATTCAACCAATAAAAATAGCACACATCGAAGACATGGTGATTGGGAAAGTTGTGACAGTCACTGGTTGGGGCAACACTGAAGAAAATGTAAGACATTTTCTAAAAATATGACTTTTTGGATGAGTACCTCACCCAGGAAATAAATCCAACTCTTGTTAAAAAAAATTGTCCATGCAATATATCTTGAATTCGAATTTTAATCAAGATTGTTTTAAAAATTATTTCACTTTTGGTACCAAGTATCTACTATCTATTTTAAAATTGTATTGTAAATGGAATGTTATAATTTTCTTTCTATAATGAAAGAAGACTTAAGAACCTATACTCTACTACACTTAAGTCTTAAATAGGAAACAAATATAAAGACATTGTTTTTTTTTTACTTCTATCAAAAAAATTGTAAAGAGATTTTTAAAACTTGATTTTTTTTACGATACTAGTTTTTTTTTTAAAACTGAACATAATATTTGTCACTGCTAACACGAAATTAAGGTGCTATTCTAAACATAACGGGCTGTTAAAGTCTTTGACCTTTCAGGGACCCTATTCCAATGTGTTAAGAGCAGTACGTGTCCCGATAATATCGAAGGAGAACTGCCAACAAGTACCCTTTCCGTATTTCAGAGGAGCGCTCACTCCGAGGATGTTCTGCGCTGGATTTTCAGAAGGAAAGAAAGATGCGTGCCAGGTATGAACTAAGTTAGTTAAGGAAGAATTTACAAATAATACACAATCAGTCCTCCTCTATGCGCTCTACGATATATAATATGTCATTTAAACTGTACAACAGTATTATAAGCATCGTCCTGCCCTGCATAGTTACATAGTGTCTGAGTAGTTTGAAGAATGATAGCTGCATCTCATCTTTGAACTTTATTAATCATCCTCTTTGGCTAGGATTTCCTATTTGAAAACATACTTTAAATTATTGAAGAGTTAGTTTAAGTTATAACACTGCAGGGCGACTCGGGCGGGCCCGCCGTGGCCTACGACAGGCTCCTCGGCATGGTGTCGTTCGGTTACGGCTGCGCTACCCCCGGCTCCTATGGGGTGTACAGTAAAGTTGCCAAGGTCAGAGCTTGGATCACCGAAACAACTGGACTGAGTCTAGAATAATTATTATTTTAATAAATATGTTTTTGAACGCTGCTGTGTTTTATTTTTTATCATATTTTACAAATATCTTCTAACGTTATACCCACTTACATATTATATATCTATGAGAAATCTATCCATCTTATTGTATAGCTGCAATATTGAAATATTGTTATATTTAAATATGTATCTAAAGAGAGACTTAATAGAGAGAGAGTTAATGTATTACATAAAAGTTAAAACATAGTTTCTTTATAAAATATCAGTAAATAATATATTTAAATAAGTCCTCGTATGTTATAAATGTAGTCAGTGTAACGTGTTTAGGAGCTGGTCGTCAGCCAAATATGATAATGAGTGATTCAACCTAATTGATATGGGTTTAATATTAATACGTTTATAAACTCATTTATCACGGCATTTTTAAGTTATATGATTTTATATAATTTAAGTAAGTTTTAGACACTACAAGGAATAGTAAATAAGTTTGTTTGTTTGTTTCAAAACAAAAACATCATCATATTTTTATTTTATAGATATTCAAGAAGAGATAGAAATCACTTTCTAATATTTGTCAGTACGGAGATTAAAAATACGGTTATACGTCATTTTATAAAATTACAATAAATATGTTAAAGAATTTTAAACACGAATTTTAAATACGAAACAGTTGGTTTTTGTGGATATTTATTATGTATAGAGTTTTGTTCATAATATTTTAAATGTACGTCAACATGTATTGTAGAAGTAATAGAGTTATATTATTTTTTTAGTTTTATAGTTTTATGTAGAAACAATAAAATGATTGTAATATTAGTTTTTAGTTTGTTTCTGAGTTCTGAAGTTACACGTGTTATCGGGTTTGTATTTTTATTCAAATATTTTTACAGCAATTTAATATGAGTATGTTTTTTTAGAATTTTTTGTTGCATTGCACAAAAAATACAACAGCTTATTTTTTTACTCATGTCCGTAAGATAACTTTCGGGGATTAAATATATTCCATATGGAGTAATTCTAGACTAAAATAAAAGCTTTTAAAATTTTATTAAACCCCTATTTACAGAAAGATACTAGTGTTTTAAAAATGGTTATATGTATTTATAAATATTCTACAAAATCAATTATTTCTTTTATTTAATCGTCACAATTAAAAACCAATAACAGCTATTTATTAGTTATATAATATTATCGTCTTTAAATAATCCACACTCCCTATCCTATCCTATTGAAACTCAAGACACCATCAATAATTTACAAACAGATTTCCGTCATAAAAACATTTTTAAGTAATTTTTCATCCTTATTATTTTTGTTCTCACCATGGCACTTTCTAATAGATGACAGCTTTCTATATCGGGTTATCTTGACTTCAATACTATATTTAATTCAGCACTTAGTTTTTAATTTTGCTTTTAATTCTTTCTACTCTATCAATACCTTTATTCATCTGTTATTATTTGGTTTAAATAATATTTACATGACGAATTTTTCATTAGGTTGTAAAATCCTCATATTGGGCGAATCTATCTACTGGGGTACCTCAAGGCCGTATACTGTGTCCGGTATTATTTTCTATTCTTATAACCCATACTTTTCCATATTTTTATCATCTTACAACTATTTAGACTTATAGTTTTAAACCATGTAATCTTTTTAGAGCTAAAAGAGGAAATCAAATTATTAAATATCTTAAAGGTATGCTTCAGGGCAGAAGAATCCTGTCTATTAACTGATCCTAATAATTCGCATACCATGATAATTACTGATTTAGTTTTAATTTACAATTGTTATGATAATAATCATTAGAAAACTATTCTCGATGTTGTCTTATTAACTCTATGAGAGAGCTTCGATACAGTACCTAAAGTAGAGTAGAGACAAAAATCTGACTTGTTTGCAATGACCATATAGGTAACTCAAGTTAATGATATGAGCGGATTCTCTTATCGTTGGTTACACTTACTCAAATTTTAAATTATCTAAAATGCCAGTACAATATTTTTTCTACACTTTTTAGGCTGACGTGTGTTATCTACACATAACTATTGGCTGATAAGCAAAATATCGATTTAAAAATTTATACATTATTTTTTATTCAGTTTTCTCCACGTTATGCACACACACACAGACATATAAGTCTACGTAAACGTATATCTTAAAAGCGGATCATAAATCTTCCCACTTGAAGGACCGCCGTCCAGTAGGTGTACCTAGAAATATATCAAGTCGCCCTCTGGTTTTTTTTTAATTAAATGAGATTATTAGTATATACAATACTTTATATTTATTTATTTGAGTATTTAAGTATATGTCTTTATCATAAAATTATTCTTAGCTACACGTTATACCGCGGCAAAATAATGAATACTGTAAGGAAAGGTTTCTTGTAGATATCTCTTTTAATATATAAATTAAACTTTGAATAACTTTTCTTAAGTAAATAAATAAATTATACAGTAAATAATTTAATATCTCAAGCAATTAGAATCTGAAATGTTTTTTGATTATGTCTGAGAGATTTTTTTTTTGCAGTATATTGGGGGGTCATGATGTAAATATTCATCAAGTCCCTTACCACGTGAGCTACGGAGACATCTGTGGAGGAGTACTGGTTCATAAGAGATGGGTGCTGACTGTCGCTCATTGCGGGTAAAATAATTAAATTATATTATCTACTATTGTACTGTCTTCTGACCTCTGAGTGTGTAGTTGATAGTTCATCCCTGCTGATCATTAACGTATATTTTTTATATACTTTTCGAATTAACTGCCACGACTAGAATTCGGCCGGATCAGTTTTATCAAAGGGCACGGCGCGGCTCAATTGCCAAAGTAAACAGAAGGTTTATCACAGGTGATAGGTTCAAGTCCTGCTTGCGTTAATGAATTTTTTATATTATATTTATTTAAAATCGAAATAATCTTAACATATTTTATCTTTCTCCGTATTTTAGTTTATATTAATTTTATCTAAATAGTACTATTATTAATAGTATTATTTATGAAAATATATTACTATAATAATATTAATTAAAGTGGCACATGAGTCAGGCAATCAATTCGTATACAAATAATCAGTTAATGATTTTAAATTATAAAAAGCCAGTTCATGAACGTGTTGGTTTCAATTGGAACTAAACAATTACTTAGTTATTTAATTAACATCGAGCGAAATCGGTTTTTAATTTACATCAATGTTTTAGGACCGATAAAGATTATATAAGAGTGGGGAGCAAGTACCGCTTAAATGGTTACAAGATTAGAATTAAGAGTCACTTTATACATCCCTTATATCAAAAACAACATACCTTTGACTATGACCTGCAATTGCTGGAAATTCACCGTGCTCTGCGATTTGGAAGGACCGTGAAGAATATTCGTATTAGCAAAGGAGAATATGGAGAATCTATTTATATATCTGGGTGGGGATACTCTGTGGAAAAGGTATATTGTTACGTTCTTTTAGATATAAATTATAGTTATTTAAGTATACCAACAATAATACACAATACATTGTTGTTATTATCGTTGTTTTCAGAGTTTCGTCATTATACTTTTTTTCATTCATTAATGTTTTCTTTAAACCATCATAATATAATGAATAAATATTTTTTAAGTTTACTAAAATTTAATTTTGATTACTTTAATAATATTGTGACTGATACGTCACCTGATATTTTATAAACAGCAACGAATCTTATAAATACATTTAGTTATTCAGAGGTGAATAGAGAGGTCTATATGTTTAATAAAAATATTGTACTTCGCGAGTTTTATTGTTTAAATAATATGTGAAATCTAGTAACTATATTGGGAATAATAACTTTTAGTATCTATAAAACAACATTTTATATAAATACACAATATATTTGATTTAAACAATAAAATTAAATGAAGCATTTAAATATTTAAAAACGTATTATTTATTGAAGGCATGCATCGTTGTTGAATTTGCTGAAACTGTAACCGACACGGAGCAACGTGCGCTGTGACGCGAGGAGATCAATAATATATTATTATTTCGTTTGTTTGTGTGTATGTGTTTTCGTGAAACCTCCGAAACCTCAATGTTTGATATGATCACGCGTCAATAACACTTATTTTCGCGGATCATTGTGGGAATGTCATTGCAATTAGTAAAATGAATCCTAATTTGATAGCTATGTATGTTTGTTTGTTAGGGTGAATACAGGGAAATATTGCAACAAGTGAGAATTAAACTGATGGACTTTGAGGCTTGTCAAGGGGTGGAACAGCCCTGGTACAACGACACCTTGACCTCAAGGATGTTCTGCGCTGGAGACAGACGAGGAGATGCCTGTCAAGTGAGACCAACATTAACATAAGACATACTTATAATAAAAGAACTTTCTAAATATAATTTTTATGTAAATTAAAAAAAAAAGTATTTTGTAAATAAAAAAAATAACTTTGTTTTTTTTTTACTTATCTTCTCTGAGTGTAATTAATTAATTGTCTAATAATTATATGGTTTTCAAGTACGTTTAAATTATGATTATAATTTTCTATAGGATTTACCTTGTTATATAAAAACAATAGCATATAAATGTGTTATATTATTTTTAATATTCCGCAGGGTGACAGCGGCGGGGGTGCGGTGTCCTACAGTCAGCTGATCGGAGTCTCGTCTTTCGGCTTCGGCTGTGGTCGAGACGTGCCCGGAGTCTACATCAACGTGTCCTACCCTGATATTAGAATCTGGATCAGACAATATACCGGCCTCTGATTATCAATGATAACAATAAAATTAATTTAAACAATATCTATATTATTTAAAATGAGAGACAGATCTGATAGTAGCTAGTATATTTTTCAATATTTGAGACTATTTAATTCTCGTACCATAGAGACTTAAAGACAAGACATTGAAATATTTTCTAAAATTATAGGTACATAAAAACATAAGCTTTGGTTTAAGGTACTCTCATTCTGTAATATCAATAATTTATATTTATGTTAAATATATACATGATTATACTTAGTAGAAAACATTCGCGTCATTGAGTTCTCTTAGACTAGACTTTCTTCCAATTGCAACCAAAATTATATTAGCACATATTCTACTCTTCTCTATACTTGATTATGCGGATGTAAGCTTTCTTAATCTATACGAGGACTATCAAAATACGCTTACGTAAGTATGACCACATTGCAGAATTTCGTAAAAAACTCAAGTCGCTTCCATTCGCCATCGTCGGGACTTGCATGATCTTTCTCTGTTGTACTGTGTATTATTTCTTCCAAAAACTCCTTCATATCTTAAGGAGAAATTTTGTTTTTAGGCTTTCTAGCTCACTTAAGGTCTTTACAACAATTTATAATCAAAATGCTTATACATTTCACAATTTTTTATAACTCCTTCACCATTCAAGCTACCAAATTGTGGAACGCACTGCCTCTAAAAGTGCGACAATCTAAGACGCTGTATACATTAAAAAAATCTTTTAAAAAAAAATTTTTATTAAAAGATGACAGAGAGACGCATGCTGATCTATAATATAATAGAAACTATTTATATTACGTAAATATAAACTGTTATTTTTATTTTGTTTAGTTTATTATTTCATATTTATTTTTCTGTATTAGTATGTAGTTATTGCTATGTATGTCTATTATAACTAAATGAAAAAAAATATTATATATTTAGGTTTTTTTTTTCATCAACCCATTATTTTAAACTAATTAATAAATTATTCAAACCTCAGGTTCTCTGGAAGAAGTCGCCGAGTGGAATTAAGAACGCCTTTTGTATCTTCCTCGTTTATTTTTATATTGTTTTATTTTATTTTTTTTGTGGTATATAATAAAGTATATAAATAAAATAAATAATAATAAAAATAAAATCATTAGAATAAAAATGTTTTGTCTTATAATCTCTTTCTCAAATTACAAGTTTAGTATAGTTTTTTATAAATATTTCTGCCCGATTTCATCTTCTCATCATTACGAATAAAAAAATCATTACATAATAGCTTGGCATTGTTTTCATTAAATTGTAAAATATTTTTTTTTATTATAATTGTTATACAATCAATTTTAAATGCATTAATAAATCTAAATTGTTTTTGCTTAATACGTGAAAACAAACAGACAAAAATAAAAGAAAATACAAAAAGCTGATTAAGTAGTCCTATATATCACTAGTCCGTCATCATTTAGTTATATTATTAATATTATTATTCATTATATTATTATACATATATATATATATATATATATATATATATATATATATATATATAGTGATCCTTTATTTTAGTGTTTGTTAAAAGATATAAATGACTATATTTTTTATTTTCAGTTTTGTTTATTTAAATTGTAATATATTTTTATTGTAAGTAGTAGAAATAAATAGAAACGGTTTTCATAAATAATCTTAATATGATAGTATCTCTGTATCTTTAACACCTAACCGTCTGAACCTCAATTATACACCAAGTATAAGTAAAACCACAGGCAGAAAAATTTTATTAAAATATTAATTTATTAAAAAATATTATCTACGACAGACAACCTGCCATTGTTTATATAAAGACTAAATCATTTTTAATAAATATTTAATTTCAAACTGAAAATATTTACGATTTCGGAACTGCAAATGCAAATACTGACAGCTCAGTTTGTTAAGCGCCAGATATGGAATTCCAGAGGTAGAAGTTTTTGATTCCTGTTTTGGTGGATTATTATTTCTACTTTCTTTATTTAAAAAAAAATTAAGTTGATTTTTTTATATCTTTCATGTTTAAACAAATTTCTATTGAAAACGACTCGTTCACTTCAGGAGTAAACAACGTAAGCTGAACTTTGTCAATTACCGCGCGTAAACAAGGGTCGTTGACCCCCGTGTTTTACTTAAATTTCAATGTTAGATAGAGAGATAGATTTCAGTGATTAATTTATGTAATTATTACTATTATTGACTTTTTATTCATTACGTATGAAGGGTTAATACAAAATTTGTCTCTAAATAACCGTCAATTATAGTAAAATCAATTGATATATATGTATGTTACTCATAATTATGAATAGTAGTAAATTGTTTAAAACCAGATCAGTTAATCCGTCGGTCTGTCACAGAGCATCGCTAATGTAATACATAAACGGAGGATAAAATGATATTAATACGTAATGAATTATATTATTAAATATAATTATTATTTATTTATAATATTATTTTATACTTCACAACAAATAAATCTAATGCAGTATGTATGATAAAAATATTTTTTATCTCTTTGTATTGGATTCAATCAGACGATTTTATTGAAAGCTCAAAGCTACCAATTTGTAAAAATATCGAGAGCAATGAGCGCCGCGAGTCCGTATCGACGGAAAATTTAAGCGAAAAATCACTGAAAAAGCATTTTACATTTCCAAAAACCCACCCTCAATATACATATATAACGTTAATGTAATTATCCGCCTTCAATTTTGTATAAAATAACGCGTGTGTGCGTACAATGTTTGACTGTGTGTGATTGTTTCGTGTGAGTATACGTACAACGAAATGCGTTGCATTCGTATGCGTTTATTTTATCTACGCTGTTTGCCGTATATTGATGTGGGGGGTTCCCCCGGTCACCCCAACCCCCGAGGGGGGAGGATCATGATGACGATGACGAGTCTGCGCAAGTGTTAGAGCAGGATGGCTAGACAAAACTATCTAGGATGCCTATAGCACTGTTGTTTCACCCTACGTTGTATAAGCATAGCTAGTTAAGCTTCATTTTTCCCCGCTATTACACTTTATTGACGTACGTCGTCTCGCTTAAACTAAATAATTAACATTTTAACAACAAAACAAAGGGCTCACTATGTTTTAGTAAAAATACCGACGCCCATAACTTAGTTATTGGTTACATCCTTTGTGGCTCAGCATATGTGGAATAGTTCAGGGTCTGCAATGATTGGGATGTGCTGGATGACTAGATACGCTAATACGAGTTAAATTACAAAGGCAAAAATAGAAAAAACAAAATAAAGCTTTATCACAAATGGTACATAGCTATTATATTAAACTGTGAATATATTATACGAAAATAGTTTTCAGCAAAATAAAATTATTACATAGAATGAATGAATGTATGTATTATATAGAAAAATCATTTTAACCAATCACTTACAACCAGTATTTAAAAAATAACTTTAAAATATAAATATATGTTGTATATCAAGCTATTATATATATATATATATAAAAATATAAGCGATTATGGAACGCACAGTACTCAATTTCGTAATAAAAGTACAATCGCGAAAACAAATATTAAAATTCGTACGCACGGTTCATATTATGTACTTGTATATTTATATATATATAATATATGAGCTTGTGACTGTTGTGTCAACTCGTATTTTCACGAAGCTTAACGAAAACGTCGAGGTACAATCGCGATGATAATCTCTTAACTGTGAATGTATTGCGGTTACTGTCATGATTCTCTATTTATGGGTTAAAAATTATAGATAATTATATTACACTCACAGAATGATCAAAAATAAATAATCATTAGTTAAAACTAAAATTTTAAAAATAATATATATTTTTTTATTAAGTCCTCAAGTTGTACTTACTTATAAACCTTTAAAATTTGTGACCCAATTAAGTAACTTTAGGAAAAATGGTCAAAAGAAAGCTTTTACAAACACTCTGTAGTACACACAGACGGAGTCAAGGGTAACAGCTAGTAACAAAAAATAAGTTGTGTCACAAGAAACCTAATGTATGAATGTATGATTTTACATATAAATTAATATAAATATCAAATCACTACAACGAGTGTAATATTAATAATGGCACATAGAAATGTGGACACCCTGTGACCGAGGGATTTACAGATAATACACAAATGAACGAGTTCCCTTCATATTTTAATGCAGCCGTTATTAATAAGACTTTATTTTGCACTGTAATGACGTGTTCACTGTCTATGTATAGGATGATGATTAAAATAATATATAATTATATATTGTATATTTTTGAATTTTTATTTAGTCTATATTTTACTTGAAAATTTAGTTAATATTGTTATTGTATTTTTACATTTTGCAATATTTTTTTTATTATAATTACTACATTATTTATTTGTACCTAAAATGTATTTTTCTCGAATCAACCTAAGAATGATCACGTTTAAAGTTTTATCAATTATTCCTCCACAGCATCATTCATCTCTGTAAGTGTGCAATAAAGGAATACAACTACAACTAGACGCTATAAAAACTGTCAGTGTGTGCGTGCGTAAAAGCTTTACGCATTGCAGTCATATCACGTGAGATTAAAACCGAAAAGAAACTGAAAAATAAAGGATAACTTCGCAATTGACAGGCAGTGTATGAAGCGTTTCATCTAACCCGCTGGGCGCACAATTGTTGGGTTAGGTTAGTTACAAACCATGGCGAGAATCACGACTAGATCGGATTTGCCAAATTCACTCTTATGTTATCAAGGAAAAGTATTAATACCGTTTGTTTCTAACATGACTCTGGTATTCATATTACTTTAGATGAGCATTTTGAACGCACGTTCGTCTTATGGTGAGACTAGTTTATGACTTCTCCGAAATAATACGGACATATAATGTAATGTAAATAGCAGTTTAATTATACCAAAGGTAAAACCTACTTAACATATTTTCAACAAAATGGCTGCCAATGTATTATATAATTCAGAAAGTGCCTCACCATTTTGTATATTATCTTTATGTACACAAAATTCAGGGTATTGATCGCGCGATAACGCCTCGCTTGAAATTAATAACTAGCAAATAGTTTATTCTAAACGTCCATACAAAATACACACACATACATATTGTAATTTGTAAATTGAATTCCTCGGTTAGGTTCTACTAGAGCCTGCAGGGGTGGGCATATATATGGAGTTTTATAATAAACACACAAAATCATTATTTGATGATTCCGAGGTGAACGCGAGCGAGGGATGGGGCCACCCGGGGGGTGTCTCCCATCCCCCGACTGGGCCGCTGCAGCAGCGATGCAACCTCCGGCATCAGTGTGGCCAGTGAGGCTGATGACGACGCGTGTTTACCACCTACGCAGGGCGCGTAAAAAAACCTACCGCGCAAAAAATAATAAAAAATATCCAAAAAAAATCAAACGGCCTAAAAACTCAAAAAATCGAATATTTAAAATACCAATCTTTTGGTTTAATAAAAATTTCGAAATTACGCGCATGCGTTAGAGTCATCGCTGCCGCCCGCTGACACATTCAAGTTATAGTTTTATGCAATAGACGATAATCAGTTTTTTCACATAATCATCTTAGCTTTTAAGTGATTTATTAATCAATAGTATTCAGCAACACTTGAACTCCTGCAATAGATGGGAACACCGGTTTTATTTCTGTAAACTGTAAAATTAGTGTTAAGGCAACTGAGAGGCAGTTCAGCTCGGATTCGTTGTAAAAGGGCTAAAACAACATCTGCAACCATCCGGGAAGAGCAGCCGAAGAGCAAACGAAGAAGATCCATGGGAAACAAACGCAGAAGACCATGGAACTATAAATGCAAAATCATCTAAGTTAAATGCGCAAGAACCTAAGATTTAGCAACATTTTATAGCTAAAGAAAAATTAGGATAAAGAAATAACAGCCATCGCCATTTGACGATAAAGAAACACGTTTTTTCGCAATAGAACAAGTTTTACGTTTATATCAACCGTTATTACAAGGAAACAATAGAAAGAAGAATTTAAGAATTTCAGTTTTTTAAGTACATTTAAACAACACTGGTTAATTTTGGAACTTTTCGATTCATTTTCCTTAAGTTTTATGCAGACTCTCCATATATATATAGTGAAATTAAATTAGTGACTCTGGACCTCGAACATAAGGCTAAGTGATATTTGAGACTTTTGGCAAAAAAAGTTTTGGAAAAGTTTCGACCAATTTTCATCTACCACTCCAGAATATATGGGAGATGAAAACAAATTAATCAAATCTAAAACTCGTGCCTTAAATTGGCCTTAAATTATTAGTAAAAAGGTAAGATAAAAATACGCCAAAAAAAAAAAATCTAAATTTACCAAGTTTACCTACCTGTTGATGACTTCTAGATTTCTTTAATAGTACAAAATTAAAAGTAAATTAACGTTAAGACTTAGTTAAATGTTTTTGTTATTTCTATACCTGTAACGTTTTATATGATTATATATAAAATATAACGGGCTTAAAAATAAACAAGGGCTAGACATAATAAATTAAGACAATATAGAAGAGGATATCTTCCACAAATCTTAAAAAGAGTTGGAAACTAAGACAACTCACGAGAATATTCTACAAGAATAAAACCTATATACAAACAAACTTTTACAAGGACTGACAGAAGAATTGAGAATACTTCAAAATAGGTAAGTTTAAATATACAAAATATACATTTGGCAATTACATTTATAAGTGTATAGAAATATGATTACAAATGGTCGCTATCACCGCCGCTCCTCTAAAGTAGGTCTGTCTCTCTTGCTCTCGCGCTACTCTCGCGTAGCTTCGCTAAAACTGTGTTCATCATCAGTAGTCATTTTTATGTATAAGTTATATTCCTTGACAGTTTTTATATCATTATTAGGTTGAGCTGTTTTGGCTCTTTTACTTTTACTTTAACTTTTATTATAATTTGATGATATTTGCGTTAAACCATCATCTACAGCGACATGTTGAGGCATGCCCCCCCCCCCTTGTTTATAATAAAATCCAATTGCTGTTTCGAAGTATCTAGCTCTACGTCAGGAGGCACCTCATGCGTGTCCAATGCCAAGAATGGCATAGAAACATTCGCCTCTAACTTTCGTTTTCGTCAAGTCAAGTTCAGGTTTTGCGATGACTCGAGTGGTAGTCAGTGCGCATGCCTAAGTCATCGCAGTCATTGCCCAGCCAAATTATTGATTGCGGGTAGTCGGAAAACTGCGGGAGGCAGGGGGAGCGTCATTTACCAATGTGATAGTTTTCACAACGCTCAATTATGTAGGGAGGGAGGGTGGAGGGGGAAAAAATGTATATATCAATATGGCGGATTTCAGCGGATTTTGTATTAAATTCTATCGGCCCCGCCTGCGCCCGGAATTTATAGATGGGCTTTAGCGGAACATTGATGGGTGATCATTAAATGGTATACATTTTATATGTTGAATATGTTTTACAATTTCATCATCAGGAAACAAATTGCTTTTAAATATTGAATGTGTCTCATTAAGTCTATATGTATCACTTTATAGACTTACTTCAAATACTCCATCTATGAAACAAGTTATTCCAGCTACATCTTTAAGCTGCTAAACCTTGAAGATGGTGTTAAATGGTGTTTAAAAACACTTTGCGTCACCACGTCTATGGCTGATTTGTTTAGCCTTATTTGAGGGTACGACAGTACATACGCTGAAATACATAAGTACTCACACCCTAGGTCTAGGGTTGGGGTGTTAATAAACTATATCATTGCATTCCTACCACTCACTATACCATGTAGCGTCGCATGTAGGTTCACACTTTTAGCCTTTAATTATCAATTAAGTTCCCCAGTTAGGACTGTGATCAAAATGTTATCAACTGGTACATTAGCTGATCATAAATTAATTGAACAGCGTTCTAATTTAAATGATGATATTGAAGTAGTTTATTAAAGCATAACAGTTAAATAGATATAATACTTTCAAGATAAAATGAAAGAGGAGGAAGACGACTAGAACTGTTTAACAACACAAATTTAAGAACTTTGTTCTTTTCGATAAAATATTTTCATGGATATTTAAATTTGTATCTACGATGTACAATTATAATATAATCGAGGTGTTACATCTTTAGAACAGCATAGCATCTTACTATCTTAGTTCTTCTTTTGAAGTCTATTAACGGTTTTCTCGAATTTTGACAAATCTCATTGTAACTTTTCTGATTGGTTGATGTAGTGACAGAGAGCCAACCAAAAGTCATAAGCACTGATTCTATCAAATCATTTTCATTGTTATTGAAGAAACCGGCCCTTATTGTGCTTTTTAATTCAAGAGTGTCTTTAATATCTATACGTTCTAAACTAAAGTGACATTATTAATAATTTGAAATAAAAGTAGTTCTAGTATATTGCAACTTAATCATTTTTGGGCAATATTATCAACCTTGGTTATTAGTTCTATTCCGTAGATCTGCAAACTGAGATACTAAATTCAACCCCATGTTCAACACAAGGAGTTTCTTAATTTTTGTTTCTAAATATTTGCGATAATATTAAAGAGAGGAATTTAACAAGTTTTGTTTATTGACCAAGAAGGTGTTAAAAATATAATCGGATATAAATAAAGATAGATGATAAATGTCGTGAATCGTTAATAATAATCATATAAATGATTTGAACTTTTGATAATTTACAATTTTATGTTTAAAGATTTTAATTAATCAATTATAACTTCGAATCACTATGACAGTTTCTTTACGAAGATTGAAAATTAAAAGTTGAATAAACGATCTATCTTATTACAATTTTATTTGGAAAATTTGAACGGAGTACAACCACATCATCAAGGAGAGCTGGAATCAGCGGTTGTTCTAGCAACGTATATCTCCGAAAAGGAAATATTTTTTAACCAATACCCATATGGACATATTGACACTTATGAATTGTCAACGAAGAAGAACAGTCTCAAACCTATTTTCATCGTCTAAAGATGTAACGAGTGTTCATTTGAAGAAAATGAGAGTAAGATTTGTGAAGTATTTTAAGTACGAGTCATGATATGTTAGTCTCTATTGATAGAACTAACAGCAGCAAAAATGCTTTTTAAGAATTACAATCGTCAGTATAGTAAGAGATATTTTTTAACTTTGACTTTATTTTTTATTTTAAGTTCCAAAATAAAAAGTATTGTTTATAGAAATCATGTTCCATTGCCTGCAAATCTTTTACAGACTGTCTTTTCAATTTCATGTAAGATTTGAAATTTTATCCACAACGCTGCATCACTCCACCTCGGCAGGTACAATCTACAATTTCATCTATAATATGAAAATATCCTCACATTTTGAAAAATATCAATAAAAATCTCTAGAGGATTCATAAGTGGGCTGAAAAATACGGCCTCCTGTTACAATCCTCAAGACAAGAGTCTTAATTATATAAAAAATAATACTCTTCTCCTGTCTGTCATATGGCACTTTTCTATAACCATGCACAGACAAATGTAAAAATCTTGGTACTATTTTCGATTGTGATATTTTATGTTCAGCACAAATTGATACAGTTAGCATAAAACTTCATTGTTCTTTTCTTTCTCTTCGGCGAATACAGAATGTCCATCGCTTTAAAGCTAAAATCAAAACACAAAGATTTCTACCACTGCTCGTCTATAAGACTTCCGTTATTTAGATGCATCTGAGGACCTGCTCAATAGAATTGATTAACTTCGAAATATATGTATTCCTTTTGGTACGGACTCTGCATTCGACGATGTGTCGGAATTTCGACAACAATTAAAGAGACTACCATCCACCTTCGCCGAAGTGTACATATTCTCTCTTTTTTTATAAAATATTGCATAACTCTTCTCCATCTTATTGAACTGAACGGTTTCAACCTACAGCCAGACCACATATGTTTTTACAGTCCTTAGAAGTGCCTCATTTTAATGATATATTTCATTTAGATTCTTTCACTACCATTGGCTCATATTTGAAATTCTCTTCCAGAAAAGATTTTTTCTGGAGATCCATCCCTTAGCTCTTTTAAGCTCAGGTTGAGACCCTTCTCTTAATGTTTTCTACAATTTTCACGAGTACTACACATTTGAATAAAACCATTTTACGATTTTAAATTTAAAATAAACGTAACGGATAATATTTTAATATATAAAACTCTATTTCGTCGAAAAGTGACTGATAGCGATATCTTAAAGAATAAATATAATTTAACATGATCGACGGTCGAACCCGGGACCCGCTTAGTAAAAGCAAGCGTTGAGAGCAGTACGGAAATCATCTCATTGAGTTAGTGTCTCAAAAATCTCTAATTTGTAAAAAGACAGTTAAAAGAGCAATGATTTCAGAATAATCTAGAGAAAACAATTTATTTAATACCATTACTTTGAGGATTTTTTAGAGGCTGAATAAAATAGAGATATTATAAATAATAAGCATTTATAAACTTTAGATTAGAAGTAAAATAGTATTCAATATGAACTTGACTCAAAAAACAAATGAGAAAAGCACACTATGAACAATATATATAAAAAAATGTTAGCTGATGTATCGCAGTGTTAGAACACACTCTGAGCATTTAATAAGACAATATTCATACAAAATAATTATTTGAATTCTATTTCAAGTTATACTTATATATATATATATATATATATATATATATATATAGCATTCTATATATATATATAGAATGCTTTTGATAAAGATAGAGAAGTTATCTTTTCGTCTATGTTCTTTATAACGCTCTATAGTATTTAAGGCTGTTTCTTTTATTAAAATTAATAATGGTATTGATATATGGTTCATAAATAATATTAATAATTTATTAATAAACTACTTATGGTGCTTTTTGTCAAAACCAGATTAATTAATTTATTATTGGTGGCATAAACTTAATCGTAAAAGTAGTCTCTTGACAAACTTTTAGTAAAAATTATAATTTAGTACTGGTTAGTTTTAATTTAAAAAGTTTTTTTTTTCATGAGTTTCAAAGTATTTTAAGTAAATCTAATAATATTAGAATTAGTTTCTATATTTGTTTAAAGAATATTAATAATTCTCATTAATAGTATTTTTAAAAGAGAGAAACGTTGTGGCATTAAGTTATATATAAATCTGATAGAGCTCTAAAGCTCCTGTGAGTATAATGTTAGTAGAGTTCTGTCTGCATTGCTCTCTGCTCTACATCAGGATACAAAATGTTACTACTACTACTAATACATGGAATATCAATTTAAACTGCAATATATTTTATTTCATGTAAATTACCTTTCCTAGTAGTAATTACCCAAGACATATACATATACAGATATGATTGCAATAACATTTAACTCAGATTATTAAATATATTGAAAGTTTTTAGGAAAAAAATATATTTATGTAATAACAATTTCCCGTTTTTATAGTAAGTATATCTGTAAATTTCAAACATAATATATCTACGACGTAATATAAATATTATTACTGTGTGCAGAAAAAACTATTGTCCTTACAAGTGCAATCTCTTTTTGTCGGTAGTGATCCAACCTTGTTCTTAAAATTTTGTAACTCGATGATAAATTATTTAAAACAAACAAAAAAGCCTCCAAATCAGTTTCATAAACATCTCGGTGACATTAACAATGTTAATAGAGAAGATAGATTTATTGGTAAAGCAGCCGCGTGGGTAGCTTGCTTGTTTTGTGCTCAGGAATGCGATGCTTGCAGCGGGTAAGAATGCCGGGTAAAAACGCTATGTCAGATGAGCTCGCGCCGGACGGGAGGATGCTCTACTTGCGGGTTTATTTATTTTATTTCAATTGCTTCCACTTCATACATACACCGGGATTACTTTTTAATACTCAATATATATAAATATTTAATATTAATCACAGGAAACTTACTTCGTGTTTTATTAAAAGTAAAATCTATATCGAAATAAAAATTTTGAGTTTCCGTTTTTTACACTCATTATCAGTATTTTTGTGTTAATTTTGCTTATAAATTTGCTGATAAATACGTTGTAAAATTTTAGTAAAATAAGAATATATTTAAATCAAGCAGAGCATAATCCGCTCGTGCACTTCTTTGAACTCCCGTCGTCAATTTTCTAACGCCATTAAGTGCATATATGTTTTTGTTAAAGAAAAATTCGTCTTATTACATTATGAAGGTGTTTTGCATACATTTGTATTGATCGAGGATGGAACGTGAGGCGCTGTGAGTCAGTCGGTGTTACGGTGAGTTTGGATTCGATTCCGGGTTGTTTTTTGATATTATTACATTTGATTTAATGTCACGTTTTATCTAACATTGTAATATTGTTTATCGGAAGTTATTTGTCGGAAAAAAAAAATATATTTAAAATAATTGATTTTTAATAATAATTCCGTTGAATGTCCTTTACATCCTTTAAGAACATATAAATGTATATTTAGTAATATTTCCTTTTTTTTTAAATGAACAGCAAATACTTTTAAGTATTCATATAAATAATAAATAATTAAAATAACAATACATTATTATTATTATATTAATATAAATTAAAAATGTAGTGTATTTTTTTTTTTTGTAAACTGAAGAATTTATGAACTAACGTTCTTCTTAAAGTGTTGGCGGGTTATTTCATTGAGGTTATTTTATTAATATTTTTGTTCAGCAATTATACTTATACTATATTTAATTGTATTTGTTTTATAATTCAAGATGATAATAATATTATATATGTGTTTAATTTAATGATAAATATTATCAGTATAGGTTTCTAAGGTACTAGCGACGTGCCCCGGCTTTGCATGTGCAATTTACTAATATAGAGATAATGATAAGTTTACCTCCTTAATAAAACACTATTAATATGTTTACTTTATCTCGGTCTTAATTGATTTTGTCTGTTCGTGTCACCTCTCGTAAAACAAAACTTGTCTTGTAAACCTTTACATTTTTATTGAGATTTTTATACAAATTTATTATCATTATTTCCAAAATTGTTGGGGCATTTTTAGCAATTTTCTTTGATATAAACCTCGAAAATTACAAACACAGATAAAAATAGAAACAATCGGTTCTACAGTACTGAAGTGATAATCTTACGAAGATACATGCGGCAATTTAATTAATTCAGATAGATATTAAAAACATTAATTATTAACTTCCTAATGATTACGGATGTTGTTGTAATTCATTTTTTTGAATCGTTTTGTAACACCTTTACGTGTCCTGTGTATTTTTAGGCAGTTTTTAAAAACATTTATGTGTGTATGTAAGCGTTTTCTTCACCTTCGTTTTCTCAGGACCTAATTTTCAATAGTCTTTATTTTAATACGGATCGATGCTTATTCATTTTTCAAGTGAATTTGATCGAGCGGTTTTTTGTAAACATAATAACGCTATTTCTGAAAAACTCTACGCGGTGGGGGTGGTGGGGGTACTAATCAATTCGGCAGTTAAAAGTGATCATAGAAAAAAATATCTCTTTTTTTTATAAGAAAATTTAAAAAATAGGTTGTTTCAAAATTATGGTTATTTTTTTTAGTTTTACAATATGCTATAATATAAATATCTGCAATAAGTTATTTTAATGATGTTAGTATAAGTAATGATGGAAAAGTTTGTATTAAAAATAATAATAATGAATATTTATATATTCATTATTATTATTTTTAAGATAATGTGATTGTGTTCGCACCCATTACTGCTTGTTCATTTTTAAATGTTACATTTCTGCAATATGAAAATATTTTTTTTATTGCAGAAATGTATGTACATTAGAAGCGAATAAACAAAGTTCTTAGAAACATTTAAGATAACTATATTTTTGTTCCTCCAAAACAAAAATATACGTGACAATTAAGTAAGAACAAATATTCTCTGGCATTTTATTATATTACAAGTATATTTTTTAGGTTGAATATTAATTAGAATAAAATTACTAAGGATCACTACCTGGGCTTTATCAAAAGTAACGTCAACTGCGCCGAACTAAAATAATGTATAAGAATTGTAATATTCACTACTTTAACATTTTTATAGTTCAAACATCTGGAACACAAAGAAACTAGATTTGAGATAAATATTATGGTCATTATTTATAATTATAACAAAAAAAAATTACGGTAGGAAGAGCAGGATTCAAATTAAGACTTGATCAAACGTTTTTTGAACCTATCGTACTGCTGTCGTTATTATTTTAAAGCGAGGTCCTTTTGTGTTATTTTTATTAATTATGTGATAAATAAAAAAAGATTTGAACAAACTTTTTAACAAGAATTTCTTTATTAAAAAAATATTAATGTTATAAAGCTTATTGCGTTTCATAAATATCTCATAATGTCCTGTGACTAATTACTAAAGACACTTTCTTTACATAATGTTAATCGTATGAGACTCGAATGAATTCAGTTCAGAAATGTACAAATATATACTTAGTTTTTTATACTTTGTAATAATATAAATAATGTTTTAAATCCTTTCTTTAAACTCAATAAAAATTAATTAATCCTACATATTGAATATCATTAATAATACTCCCTTTCACAAGTCCATCCTAATAATAATTATACCGCTATACAGCGAAGATTTCTACCAGTCGCCGTCCTACAAACCGAGCTACGCCTACAGACAAACATTTCTTTCTATACCTAATACTATAGCTAAAATTCATAGTGAAATAACTATAAGAACTAGCTTCTAAAAAACTTATTAGAACAAACGTCACAATGACGCTCACTCTCTCAATTGAATTTATATCTTATTTTATTATAATAGAGTATAGTTTGCAATAAAGATATTGAATAGTTAGTTCGTTCTCATTGTAAAAGAACGCGGCAGTACAGGCCAATGCACGATGCATAAAACTAGTGTTGAGTCTCGCATCGGAATAGCGTAGTGATGTCCGTTAGATGTTAAAACGTTAGATGAAATAATCATGTTTATTAAAAAATACTTTTACTACACGAATCTTTTAATTGGACTTAATTAATGTTCATTATTTAATTATGATTCTGGTATTTTTCAAGCATTCATTTTGGTGACGTTTTTTTATTATTTAGAGCTGAAAATGTAAGTTTTTTACCTATATAAGATTATCGATAAAGTGTAATTTTACTTAATTTAGAAGATGCAAAAAAGGAAACTGTTTATTACAATGTAGTGTTTCAATTATAACAAATATAACAATATGACAATATCTAAGGTGAGCGTTCCTGGTTCGTTCGATATAGGCTAAAACATATTATTATATGCAAGACGTTTCTTGTACTACGTGTAATCTAGGGTTGGACATACCCACAGACTTATTTTAAATTTAGTTTTTTTTTCAAACTTTTATATCCCTCAATCTTAATAGTTTGAGTAGACTTAAATCGTAAAGCAGTAGAGGTTAAAATGGCGTATCCTTCAAGATATATTTCAAAACTTTCATCTAAACTAAATAAAATGCAATATTATCTAAGGAGCAATTAAACTTTACAATCTCGTAATTATCCTCAAACTAGTATTGATATATAAAGTCTGTCTAAAAATAATCTTAAGGCAATGACGTATGCAAAATCGATGCAAAAGGAAGTGGGGCTCTAGTCGTGTGTCCTAGCACAGCCCTACGCCCCGCAGGCAAATATGAACGAATGTAAGTTGACTTAGAATAAGTATGTTCTGCAATCGAGAGTCGGCCAGTGTTAGATCATATAGTGTTCAAAGTGCTTGCGCGCACTACGTCGCAAAACAATGAAAACGCACCGGCGATTTTCGAAAATTTCGAACTAAAATTCCGTCTGGGGAATTGAAAACGCGCCAACCATTCACGAAATACGAACGGTGTTCCAAATTCGAAATGTGACAGATTCATTTTAAACGACACTATATTTTTTAAAGTGCCGTCCTTTCGGCGGGAAATGAAATATGGCGTTCCGTGAAATTGAAAAAAATGTAATAGAGTTACGCAATATTAAGTGTTAGAAAATTCGCTTTGGCAATTATTTTTAGAACGGTTTGTTGAGAAAAAATGTAAAGCACAGACTATACAGTTTATCGTTATGTGATTAAGTTGGACTATTGAGTGTGGACAGACAGGTCAGTGATATGTTTATTATATGTTATATCTCCGTAATAATTACAAAAATACAAATACTTAATGTAACGTTTATTAAAACCTACATTTCAGACTTAGACGGCATATTGTATTAGGTTTTTACTTTCTTCGAGCGACGGAGATATAAGAAAAAAGTATGGATACATAAAACATCTACTATTATAATAAAACGTGATTGCAATATTATTACTTATGATTACTTATTGGTTATTAACAATAGTAAAAATAATCTAACTATAATAAGTTTTATAATTTTATATTTTTAAGTTTGCTCGTGATTGAAGTGAACTGCTGCCATTTATATTAATAAATATAATATAATAGTTATAATTATATATATTTTTCTTTTTTATAATTGTATATTAAAAGTAAACGTAGTTTTTTATTAAACAGAAGATGCCGACAGTCACGAAGATTTTGTTATTAGATTAATATCAATATTAATAATTAAAATATTTAGTAAAAATTTTATGAGGCCGGTTAGTTTTTACATTTATTAAAACACATTTACAATACATTTAAAAAAATGTAAAAGACACTTAAAATTTTTATTTTAAAACAGAATAAAAGATTGAATGGATTTTATAAATTATTTTAACTTACTTAAATAAATATCTATTATTTTATATATTTTTCTATGACGTGTGTTTTAAGTTTAATAAAAATGAGTTCTTCAGTGATAATTTAATTTATTTTAATTTATAATAATGGAGACTTCATGAAAAAACATTGACACAAACAATAATAATAACGTGTAAATGTATTTTTTATATATATATAATGTTTGTTTGTAACTTGTTGACCTTTTCTGTTGTCGAGTTATCGAGTCGTAAAGTTTATTAGAATTCTTACAATATTAAATACTTTTCAATAAACAATTAATAAAATAGTGATATTCTTTTATTGTTAGAAAAACGATTAATTTTATAGTTTTGTAAAAACCGTTCTGTACCTATGTACATATACTCACGAGGATTAATATTTTAATTACTTTAAGATAATTGTGGTTTTTAACATTAAAATAAATAATTCTATTTTATAATATTTAATTAATTAATTAATAAACTAATGTCAAATAAGGCAAAGGACACATTAAAGAATAAGGCTCGGCGCCTCATTGTGTAATATGTAGGTATGGTGTATACGATGTACGAGCCGTGTGTGAACGAGCCCTGTGTCCATTGTACTGACAACACTCTACACATAATATATACTTATAATTAAAAAATATATATATTAAATTTAGAATAATTTTCACATTAAAATTAAATCGATTAAAAACAAAACTATTCAAAATATATTATGTATATATAATTCATATAAAATTGAAATCGTTTTAACATTTAAAATTGGAATTAGAATTGCTGATTAAATAATTTATCCGGTAATATTTATCTAAAATAATTGTAATATTAAATACTTAATATTTAAATAACGTAAAATAATTATAATATTTTATATTTAATTTAGTTAATATTCATCGGCGTATGACACAACGCGAACGCACTCGCCGGAGTAGTTTATACTAAATTTACATATATTTTAATAAACCTAGTCGCGGACACTAAGTGGAAAAACTTTGTAATTCTGTCGAGGTTCAAACTGTTTTTCTAGATATAGATTATCTCGTTTAATTACCATTAAGTACCGAAACATTAGATGTGGAAAGTTCTGGTGAATTAAATGATTGTTTTATATTTAATAATTTCACTTTTGTCACAGAGGCGATGTGTGAAGTAAGTAGTGTTTGTGTATCTCTTTATAAAAGAAACTATAGTTGAGACACAGTGTTAGGTAACAAGCGCTCAGCTTTAATATCTTTAGAGACCTAACATTATTTTTAATATATATTATATATACATATCTATTTGTTAGCATAAAAAATATAGTAATTCAATTATCAAATGCAAACCAAAACATATTTTTATGACATAGTACGCTTGTTATACTAATTTTCGCTTATTTTTATCTTAAGTACCAAAACATGAAATAAATAGAATTATTGTAAAAACAATAAAAATTATATTGATTACGGTATTTATTCGAATTATTATTAAAATATGATTTTATTAGTATTGGCCATAGATGGACCAACATTGGCATGGTTCTAATATTTAAAGCCCGGCGAAAAATGCATATACATGTCGAAGAAAATATCTTTAATTTCACTATCAATTTAAATAAAGAAGAAACGGAAATAAGAGGAGAATGGGATGAGTTTTGCAAATATTTTTTTGTATGTAATTGTAAGGGTAGGTACCCCTAGATTTTAGTAAGATTCGACGCCAATCACCAGGTGGTTACAATTGGTTCCGCAGAGAGTAGTTCAAGTTTTTTTATACCTACTAGTTTGTAGTCAACATGTTTCTCATTTCTATAATATTTTTTTCCGCTTAGATATAACGAGCTTTAATAACTATTATTATACGTTTGGTAGAAATTATAATATCAGTGCTCAGTTTATTTTATTATTTTTTTAATATGAACAAGTAAAGATAATAAGATATTACTATGTTTAAGAGGTATGGTTAATATAAATCTCGCATTTTCACTTTTAGACTTGTAAATTGAAGTTTATAAGAAATGTTAATAATTTCAATACGAATGTTATTTGTGTCTAAATAACTTGGTATCTAGTCAACAGTGGCTCGGTGCTCTATTGTCCTTTTTCCAGTAACCGATGTGTTTTACTATATTTTCTAAACACGCTATTGTTACAGCTTAGACATTTCGATATAAAAGCGGAAAATTAGTAGTTTAGTGCATTAATTAGACAATTAAATAGATGAAATAATTTTTTTATACTATATTAAAAGTACAACAGACAAACTACAAGAACTACAGTCTTTATTTAATATTTCATGACACATTTATTAGTTATAAAGGGATTTTTAGTGCTTTTAAGGAAGTAGATTAAAAAATCAAGAACTTTTATTTGATTACATCAGTAGTTCTCAGTGTTCAGGCCATATTTTTATTATAAAAATGTTTTGGAAATCCACTATGTTACTTTACTGTGGCTTGGTGGGAACATATCTAAGAAATTATTAAATTATTTTAAGGATTCCTTCTCCATCCAGGCACATACAAATACGAATAATATGATCGTCATCGGGAATCGAACCTAGATATTTCAAAAGATAAAAAGACTTGTCTGACTAAAATACACAGCCAAAATACCTATAATAAAAAAATTGTTTAGTCAAATTTTCTAAGTTATGGAGATTTTTTTATAATGTGCACACGAAGACAGGATAAAACTTGTTCTTTGAAAACTACCCTCAAATATTGTATACATAATTTAAAGAAGAAACAAAAGTACAGTAATATATAAGTGAGATGAATCATTACTAAAATATTTATATAATAGACAATAGCAAAGCATTAACATCGATCTTACTCTGAAAGATGGAGAGTTTGTTGTCTTAAGGTTTACGAGTGCGTTCGTTTTTCACGTCTGCATCACGTAAACTGGTGCTGTGCCAAAAAACACAACATACACCCAGGAGAGGTCTTGATACTTTCATAAATGTATAATTTTTAATTTATCATATTTTTTTATGTTGTAATTTGAACACTTCTGTATAAGGAATAACTAACTAATAGTATTGTAATGTAAGTGCAGTTATGGAGGAAGTGTTGTTCATGACTTTAAGAACGCAGCAATAAATAAAACATGGAGCTCACTGTCGCTACACACTCGAAATAGAACTTGTACTGTTAATAACACACTTTAAATGCAATATTTATTATAGACACAATAATAACTTAATTATATTATTTTAATGACAATTTTATAAGCCTCTAATTTATATAACATCTAAATATCTAAACAAAAAATTAATTCATATATAACAAGTATCAAATAAAATAGTCGCAGTATAGTAACATTAAAAACTTCTTACAAAAATAGATATCTGAAAAATGAACACATTTGTCGCGAGCCAATCCGCGAGCGACGTTCTCTGTGCTGGTGTTTATATTATAGTTTGTGTGTGTGTGTGAGTGGACTTAGATTTTTCGGTAATTCTATTGGCTAATGGCCGCGAGATTGTGTATCTAAAGTTAGTTATCATTTGATTCTTATTAGGTAATTTTTCTTTTACGGAAAAATGATATGTAAGTGTCTTTTATTTTTTTAATAACACTAATTTCAATACATAATTATTAAATATTAGAATTATGATATTTTTGAATTAATTAATTTAAAAAAATTAATCCTTTTTTTAATTAAAAAAATTAATCCTTTTTTTATTTTTTATTCTTTTGGTCGCGATATAATAATATAATACATTTTCAAAAAAAAGAGGTAACCATTACAAACTACATACAGAAAACTCATTTTATTTTTAAGGTTTTTTTCTTAAGGCCTTAACTATATTAATTGGTACTGTTTGAATTAATAAACACTATTTTTCCAGCGCAGTCGGGTAATAATCAATTTCAAAGATGCGTTCAAGTGCATGAGAACGGAATCTAAATGTATTTTTACCGATCCAACCTTGAATTTTAGATATTTTTGCACCCACTGCACTTGGCTGCGGCTCGGTTTTGATATAAAAAGAACATGACGTAAAACACGCTTTTTAATTAATATGGAGCCACGACACACGCACACTTCCACGGAATAACAATGGGATAGATACCATGAGAAATACATAAGTGATGCTAAACAATTGTAATAATATAATATCAAAGATACTTATGATTATTAATTTTATTAACAGATTAAAAACACGAAAAAAAACGTTTGGAAATGTTCTAATTTATTTATAATACCATACATAAAAAGGATTAATAGACCTGTACTTAAGACAGTCCAGAACGTATCTCATTATTTAATGGATATCAGTTATTTGTTACAAAGACAACGTTTTGTTCGTACTTCAAGGTGTTGTATCCAAATGTAATGGTTTGAGAAGATATACAAATCAATGGAACTTAAATGCAAAAACAATTTATCATTTTAATGATTTACATAATTTATAATCCGCCATGTTTTTCTATCGCCATGAATCACTAGGAGCGGCCAAACCACGCCTAGGCGAATAAATAAAATTTGAAAATAGAACGCGCTTCCTGCGATTCGGTTCTAAATTTAAATGTAAAAATGGCGGGCGTTTCATCCGGCGGCCGCAAAATTGTGCATAAAACTGCAGCGCGCATTACCGATCTAAACATCAAAAATAGAACTCGCTAGCGCCGAGAGCACACGAGACGACTTCTTACATATATATAGTTTTTTTATTACTTCTTAGTCGATTAATCATACATAAATCAAAACATCCAGAGACTTATATATTAATAAGAGAACTGTAAAAAAATAATTCAAAAAACATATAATTATTAAATTTAAGAACAGGATATTCACGTTATTATAAATAAGATTTCTTAATTATTCGGTAAATGTTTGTTGTAATTCGAACAACTTATATAATTCCCACGATGAGTCCTCAGCCTTACAACGCCAGATTGCCTTCTTTCGTCCAGTTCAAACAAACAGTTGGATGGTAAAGCTCTTATATTTTAGTCTAGTCTGTTCAATTTACGCCATTTACAAATAGATTTCAAAATGAAATTTACATTATTATTTTTAATAATTAAATTAGTCGCTAATATTTCTAATAACTTTGCTAAATTAAGTATACACTAATAAGTACTCACAGCTGTACTCTACAGCTCAAAGGCCATGTATGTTTGCTCAGATGAATATTTTTTTATCAGAACCTTTAGGAGTAATATCTTTAAAAGGTATACTTACGTATTTTTAGGCTTAAACACAAATCTTTTACCCCTATTTAAATAACTTATTTTAAATCTATTTTTCACAATAATATTTTCATAAAAATGACTGAACAAATATGTAATGCCTTATCTATTTCTTAAATAAGTTTGGTTAAGGTAATTAAAAAAAAATAAGAAATACATTTAAATATAAAATTAATATTGTTGCATATAAAGAGTAAAACTTATTTTTTTTTATTAAAAAGTTCTATAATAACATTTTTATTAAAAAAAACAAACTAGAATAAACAAAATATTGGATATAGACAGACAGTCAGAGTATTACATAACAAAAGTCTTTCTAGTTAGCTGTAAAATATATAACAAAATAGATGTGCTTTAAATCTTAAGTTATCTAAACAAAATGGCGTCTAACGCCTAATAATGCCATTGTCTCAAACTAGTAGAATTTCGGTTGCAAAATTGCGCCTGCGCAAGTTGACTCACGCGAAGCAATGTAGGGGGGATATGTTGTAGGTATAATCTAATTTATTATATTTGAACCTTAATACATTTAAAATAGGTGTTATATTTCCGTGATAATGTCTTTGAAGGCTGGTTTTACGAAATCTTACATGAGTTTTCGTTTTAAAACCGAAACGGTTTAAGATATTCAATGTGAGAGGAATATTTAAGGATTTCTGAACTGTTCTAATGGCATCCCATTCTAATTAGCTTGCGTAACTTTAAGATAGGATTCGTTAGGGTCTAAGGGAGGGGACACACTTGGTTCTGAAAATTAAAATATATAAATTTACGTAACATGTTCTTCACAATAAGGAATAAATCTTTTTTCTTTTAATCTTTTTATTATTTTTTTAACTTTAAATTACAATTCTTCATATATAATATTTATATATGTATATTGAAATATGACCTCGTCTGTAACAGAAGGAACGGAACATAGACCTAACATTCATCAGAAGTGAACAGTCGAATATCATATAAATATGTTATTTGCCACATAATTTACGTAAAATGGTAATTGACATTGTAACTACATTAGAAGTAAGGTGATATAGAGAAAAAACAGGTTCAGCGAGGCTGTGCTGATTGTATTACTATAGGCATTCTGAACCTTATGTGTATAGACATACGGGTGGTGATAAATAACACACGTTACACCTCGGTGTTGGGTGTTAGTGTCTCAGGAGTTTGTCTATTAATTAAATAATTATATTAAATTGTGATTCATTAAAATGTCGTTTTTTTGGGTAAATTTTATGTTAATTAATTATTATTTGTGTTATTTATTTGTTGTCATGTTTTTATTTTAAAATTTCTTTACAAAATTACATAAATCATAAAAAATGAGTCATACTTTTTAACTACCCTCTTGGATTGTAATGTACTTATATTATATCATAAATGCAATGTATGTTTAATACACGAACTTACAAAAAAAAAGAAATAGCTAAGTATACATAACAGTATACATTTTAAATATGCAGTTATATTAACAATATTATAAAGTATTAGTAAATATCATTTATAATATCTATTAATAAAGCAATATTAAAAGGCTCTTGATATCACTCAGTCAGTCAGTTTATACATCATTTATACAAACGTGATGTTCAAATAAATGTTTTAAGAACCTATATAATAATATTAGAAGTTCAATTATAATAAAAACACTACATCCCAATTAAAGGAACACTAAGGAAGCGGCTTCAGGATCGTAAAAATTATACAAATACTATCATTATTGAGTGTAAACCACCATTGCTAATAAAACATTAATATACTATATTATATATACATAATTATATTTATTCAATATTAAAATATACCTTAATAAAATATATTATTAAGGCTTCAAAAAAAATTTAACTAATATTAGTATTATTACTAAATAAAAAATACAGCATTCACTCGGACAATTCAAATCTAACCTTTATTTCTTACAAATTAAAGATAAATTTAATATAACAAATATTTCGAGGCAGATATTACAAGTACATAAATTCAGATTATGTTAAATTATTAAAAACACTCTGTCGCTTTACTTGTAATTATTACAGATAATAATCAATATCTCTTTCTGTTTGTTTAAAAGAATCATCATAAATATAAATTAATTAAAAATACATATTAAAATGATTATCTATGTCACGTACATCCTTATTAAGTACAACGATCGTATCTCTGTTCTTATATCCAGGAAGTCTTGCATAGAAATAAAAATTAAATATAATAGACTAAAGGGAGCGTTAAGGCAACAGGTAATCTAAAATAACTAACATAAAGCATAATGGACACGAACTAAAATGGAAACGAATAACGTCGAAACAGGAAGAAATTTCCCGACACACTAGCGCTCCCAGCGGCAACGCACGGAATCGAATAACCGCCAACTCTTTCGCGCTTTCTTTTCTCCCGTCTCGCTCGCACGCATGCAATCTGTGCCCATTTTTGGAGCTAGAGCGAGACGGCGCAAAAAAATGGCGGAACGCACATGTGCGCAGGCGTTCGTTTTCGTCTTATTTTTCGCAGGTCGTTCCCCTCGGGTGTATTCGCGTTCGCCGAGCTTTTTTCTTGCTAGAACTTTTTCGTCTCTTTTCCTCTGTGTCTGTGCTGGGTCGCGTGCGTGGGAGGAGCGTTACTTGCTGTCCTAGTTGGTTTCTATTACTCTGAAAAAATTATAAACCCTCATTTATAAAATATTTACATTTTCAGAAACTTCATGTCTCTGACTTTGTTTCTGTCTGCGAAGATATTTTATTACATTAAAATATTTATAAAATGTTTTATAAATAAATAATTTCTTGTTTAATGAGTTTAATAAACAAAATCTAAAACAGGAAGTACAATAATTGATCACGATTTCTACTGACTTCAATTATTTTACTGGTAAATTGTCAAATTATGTCCATTACACTTAAACAAAGAATAATATGAATCTTCATATGATAACTAAATTAAAATTACATTTCATATGTTTTATCCAAGCGAAGCCGAGTTCAAAAGATAGTTATGTATACATTAGTAAATCGCCAGCTGAGGATGTGGTTAATTAACTTGTGACAAACAAACAATAATATCGTATGTATTTAATTTTGTAGTTTAATTCTCTATTAATAGTGCTATAAATAAAAATAGGTTTAAATCAATTTGCCTAACACAATCTGTTCAACAAATCCGGATATCTGTATGTCGGTCGTGTCTCTCGTATTCAGTAGGTATTGTAGAATACTCCTTAATCACAATCAGTAGTTAACAATTTGCCAGATCTGAGTCATTGGTATTCAGATTTAATTGCAAGGAAAATATTATAACTGAATTATTTTGGATTTTACTTCTACTAGATGACTGTCATCAGAATATACCTTCACAGATCAACACACACATTATTAAAATACCGAATTTTTTTTTTAAATATTACATTTTATTATTATAAATTAACAAGGTAATTAATAGTAATAATACATATAATATTAAAATTTGTAATTTATGAAAATTCCTGAAAGCTAATTCTATGCAAAGTTATAAAATATTTAAATGCAGTATATTTTAGCTCATATAGGAACGAGAGCCGTTACTCCAAGTATCTACTCCAATTACCGACAGAGTTCGCTGCGCGCGCGCAAGATAAATCTTTTTGCGCTCTCCGATTAGAAAATTCCATTATTAATTGACTGGAGTAATTAAAACAATTTAGTTAATACTTTCATGGATTACAACTTTCATTTAACTTATTAACATTATAATAATCATATTATATTTATAAGAAAAAAAATTAATTTCCTTCAACATATTATATTATTATAAGCAAAGAAATGTGACTGGTTATATAATTGAATAAAAAAAAGTAAAATATATACTTACGATTTAAAAACATCTAACTTTTTTCTTTCACTGAAATTTTAAGAAACAAGAACACCATGACAATACCATCTGACACCACTACAATAGTATACACTACTACTGAGAGTAACATGGACATAATACGATCAAATATAAATGATATATTAATAAGATCTCTCATTTAATACGTATAGGCTATATAACATATAGTTATTTTTAGTTTGCGAACCAGTCACAGTAACTAGTACATAATTTGCAATTTTAACTGTTAATACTATTAATTTTAATGTATTAATTGGGTTGAAACTTCGTAATGATAATGGCGTTATATTTTATTTATCTACACGAAATGATAAAAATATGAAATAGTTTCTGCAAGTATTTTCAAGTGCACTTCCTAATCTAGCCAGGTTATAACGCAGTTAGGTCTAAGTGCATCCACGTACCTAGACATAGATACGAGTTATCTAGACTCTCACAAAGAAACCTTATAACGAATACATATAGAAATACTATGTCGGGATGATAACGTTATAGCAAATAATAAATACTTGTCGGTCATGCGGTTTATTTATAAGAATGCTCGTATTCATAGTCGTGGTCCTACATTTTGTTACGATTTGATGAATACGAATTATGTCACATGGCTTATTAAAAAAAAAATTGAATTTATCAGTAGAGTATAATTAACTTATATTATAAATTTTAGATTTTCATGCATTCAAAACATTTAAAAATTAATGTAAATTATTTTACGAATTTAAAATTGGATTGGAAAACATAACTTTTTTATTTTAATTTCAACGTTTCAAATGCTTTTGGTTAACTGTTCTTAGGAAGACGAAATTTAATACTTTTATACTTAATTATTTTTTTTGGTCATAGTTTATAGTTGCTTAAAATATGACCTTTAAACTAAAATGAGAACAAGAAAACAATCTATTATTTCCTTATTCATGACTAATAAGAAAAAAAAATCTATTAATTTGGGCTCGGGCTATAGATGCGCACCAGAAGCTTTTTTTCTGCGCGTCCGTACGGGGTTATCACGGAAAAGTGGAGGATTTTTCAAAATTTTATCTACGTACGTAGGAGAGCTGATAACAACACAAGCAAAGCTAGTGAGGCACCCTTCTTATATTTCGTAGTCAACATCGACTATGCAGTACGTGTAATCAACATGAATATTCTGCATATTTCAATGTTTTACTAATTATTTTTCTCTTAGAGACTTTATTTATAAGACGTATTACAAACAACATTGTATCTTAGGACTCCTTATTATTACCATGATCACAGGTAATAATATTGATTAGAAATAAATTTAACAATAGTCAAATTTGCCAAACTTTTAAAGAAAATAATTATAAATTAATTCGTAAATATAAATTATAAATAAACGTATCTATAAACAAATTGTAATAGTCTGTAGTTTCCAATTAGCAAAAATCTTATAAGAAATATATGAAGAGGCCGACTAGGTCTCAAGACGGCCGTCCCTTCACTATGTACTAATAAAGTAGTCCAAGAAATGAACACGAAATGAATAGTCATTTATAAAGTTCTAAAATTAATTAAATTAAATTTTATTGTTATTATATTAAAGTAATATTTTCTTTGACACTAATCTCGTATATAATTGTCTATTTAAGTGCAACGTGTGTTTTTTCGTTAGAAAAAAGATAATGAACAGTGTGTTTTAAATGGAAATTTTATAAGTAGTCGTGGCGCGGGCCGGTTGTTTTTTATATCGTTTTGAGGTAATTTCCATAGTTATGTAATATGTTTTTTTATTATATATTTTTTTAATAATTTATTACATATCGTTGTGTTGTGTTATAAAGGAGTTGTTTTGTAAACAAGCTTTTGTGAGTGATTTATTGAAAATTAAGGCCAATCTTGATTTTTATCTCTTTAGGTATATTTGATAAAAGTGTCCTCACTCTTATAGAAACTTAGTCTATTTACTTAATAATCATTCTTGTTGGAAAATTGTCGTTCACAGAATAAACTCAAGTGATTCATATTTTATTACTTTTTATGAAATAAACGTGAACCTAAAATTATACTTAAATAAAATTACGACAAAACATTTTCCTTAGAACTAATGAAATCTACAATCATGATTTTATATGAACATAATAACCCATAAGATGATAGAATTACTCGCTGAAATACTAAATTAAAACCCACATAAATACGATACTAAAATTATGCAGCGCTAACAGCTTTAAAAGGTTATAATCTTAAATAATTTGTCGAATGAACGCGTCGTAATTGTAGTAAAAAATGCACCCCACAGGTACAAAAAAGTCATTGAATGGGAAGCCGAGTCATGAAAAAATTAAAAAAAAACCAGGGCGGCACGTACCACCAATTAAGTCGTTCTTTTTTCAAACGGTGCAAGCGATTTTTTTCTTTTTTATTGGTCGATCTAATGACAGGGGGAGGTTTTTTATGCCACTCCTTTTTGTACGTTTCTAAACAAATGTGTCAAGATTAACAGGGTGTAACTTTTTTTTGTACGATTAGAAGCGGTGGGTTTTGACACGCAATATTTGTATAGGGAGTATTTTTTGTGCTTTTTCAATTTTTTTCGTGTAAAGTTTTGTTAACTTCGTGAATGATATTTGGCTACTGTTTAACGGTCGATTTGTTGCCGTCTTTTTTTACTGCCTACTGTTTTTTGAACATTTCAAAAGAAGGGGTTTTTTGTATTGGTACAGGCAGTGTAGAACTTTTTTAAATGTTGTTTTATTCATAATTCAATTACTTGTATAATACTTGACATTCATTATAAAATTATTTAAAAAAATATTATATTGTAGTTCTAATATTTTATATATTAATTTGTTACTTTTTAATTTTAATCTAAAACCTGTACAATATTATGATTAATATTTTAATTTCTTGGTGTAATTAATATAAATATTTAATAATCACGATACAGGTTAATGAAGTCGTATTCTTTTGGGGCATAAAAATTAAAAATTCAGTTCGGTAGTTATTGATCGTACAGACGGACGGACAGTTTTGTTTCAACCGAAGGTATCACTTGTCACGGAATACTACCATCAATAATGTTTTACGTACAGAGCTAAAGAACTATGGATATAGATATTTAATTTAATCAAATAAAAAATATAACAATAAAAAAATAATAAAAAAAAAGTTATAAGTTTCTTTGAAGTTTTTTTGACAAAGTTAAAAATAATTTAAAAATATACGTACGTACGGTTTAAAACGATATTGCATCGGCTTGTGAAAGTAAAATTAATATTGGTTATAGGATATTAGCCCATACTTTAATTGCAATAAGGTCATATTTCAGTATTGGGTGTTAATACTTTGAATTATAATAAAGTAAGATATCATAAAGCTGTTTCTACACTCCAGTACTGAACCCTCACGTCATTACAAAAATCATTAAAAATGTGTCTCGGTGCGTGACGAGTCATTACTAGGACTAACTTTCATGTTCCCTGCTTTAAGGAAACCTAATAGTTTTATATTTGAAACGAATAAAAATAAATGACGTAATAAATCATTTAATTATTATTATTTTTTTTTAGTAATATATTTTTTGTTATAACTACTATTATTTAAATAAGTAATTTAAAATATCTAAACAATCTAACCTAGATCTCATATTACTAGATATAAGTCATCCTTCAAAGCTACGAGTAACACAGTAGGCAGGTGTAATTAAAAATCTCCTCAAATGAATATATCATATAAATCTAATCTCCTCGCTGTTCTCACGTTACATCCAACAAAAACGTCAAAATACAAACACACAGTCTCTTATCACAGATCTTAGTTCTCATAGATACAATAGATACCGGTTTCAACCGGAATTAAAACAAAAAATATATTTGCATACGAAGGGCATTTTGTGCAATTGTTTTTTTTATTTTGTACCTCGTGTCATCGAAGGGTGTTTAGTTTTAGTTAACAACTAGTAGTGTAGTGAGATTACTACTAGTAGTAGAGAGTATTAACTATTATTAGTTAGGTGTTTTTAAATAATATAAATATGGTATTTTATAATATTTTCCCAAATATACATTGATATAAAACTTCTTTTAACAGATTTAACTTGTTTTTATAGTTATTAATTATTGATTAAATTGTAATTATTTAAACCAATGGTCAATATTATTTCATACCGTTAAAAGTATAATGAGAAATACGCTCTTATTAATATTATAACAAAATCATATTTGAAAATAAAATTGAGTATATATCTGTTATCCACTTATGTCTGTATCGGTTTTAAAGTTAATAAAAACTATTAAATATAAAAAATGCTGCTCCATTATTAATGTAACATGTTATTACATATTTTCATGCTTAGTGACCTCTAAGAGGTCCAAATGCAGGGGTCAGTCATTTGAACTTATGCGGATATTACTGTAACGTACTATGCTATTTATATTATTTAATTAGATATTTTGTATGAACATTATTTTTATTGAAATATTTAAATTTTATAAACTTAAAAACTAAAAGGTTTAAAAAAAATTTATTTGTCATTCATATGAGCTTTGAATAAGAGAAATAAACATTGATGCTAATAAAATATTAATAAAATAAAATAATGTGGACTGTAAAATATTGTATATAAATAATTATGGAAGGACTAAATAGGGTAGTGTTCAAAAAATACAGTCAGTAATATAATATTCATATATTTTTAACAAAGTCTGTAAAATTACTGTGGGTTAATTTGTTATTTCAATTATTTTATTTCTACTTTCAAAAGTATTTTATCATATTTTTTCTATGGGGTTCTTATTTTAGAATTGTAGGTTTGAATATTAATCAAAGGTTCTTAACAAAGATGGTTGTTTCAGGAGTACCTAATGTTTTAGAAAACAACCCCTTCCAAAAGGGTTGCTATCAAAGTAAGGGTTCGTTCCTTCGACAAACTGTTTTCGTATTTTTATAAATATTACTTATTAGCAAAATAAAAAAAAAGTAAACATTTTCCTGACTTAGTAAAAATGCAAAACTTTATATTTCGAGCATATTGTGAGTAGTAATTAAAAATGCAAAACAATGCTATCTAACGCCCTCTAGTGTGCTTACGAGCCATGAGAATACACTCCCTACACGCCACGCCTTGTCATTATTGTCTTTACCGACTAATGACGGCTTGTTTGAATAATTGATGTGTGTAGTTTTAAGTATAACAAAAAAATAGACAGTTTTTTGTAACGTAACAAACCACACCCACACTGTGTGTGTTGTTTAGTTAAACTAAATGAGTTTAGATCAGATTCAATATATGTTAAAACTATTTTTTTTTTCATTTTTATAAAGTTTTATTCGAATGATAATTTTAGTTTTGTTCATTTTTGACTTTCATTTTTCTTAAATTATTCAATTACTTTCTGACATATATCTAAAAATGATTAATTTCTCACATTCTTTTTGAGAAAAGGATTTTGTGTCATTATGAAATTATATTTCAAACGTAGGCAGGTTCGTAGCAAGCTACGCCATCTGGCGTGGGGTAGCAACACTGAAAGTTTCTCTACGACTTTCTTGAATAGGGTTAAAGAAAACAGGATTTAGAAAAGAACCTTAAATTATATTTCTTTGAATATTTACAAAATTTAAGATGTAGATACCCGTAGAGGATTCGTAGACGACCTGAAATAATGAAAACATGTTAGTATAATCTTAAAATTAGTAATAAATTTCTTTCAAGTATATTGCACAAATGTATGCCAAATATAACTCTTGACCGGATACAAAGTTTAGGTAAAATAGGGTAAAACGAGGCATTAAGGCCGTTGGCTAAACCTCATAAGCTAAGCTCCGCCTGAACACGAAAAAAATACAATAGTAAAGGAGGCGTACCGGAAAGAAATACTTAAAAATGAGTAACGAATAGTCGCTATACAATACCCTCGAGAGCGAGCGAGACAGAGCATTAAGAAAAAATCTAAAAGAACGCATTCTTTTCTATTTCCTCCTTCACTAATAGCGGCTTAGAAAAAAATCGTGTGCGCTACCCGTCCCGTTCTAACACAGGGGTGGAAGCGGTCGGGGTCGGGCGAGCGAGAGGGGCTACCCTTGCTTCGCGCCCTTTTTAATAGTTCTTATTTCGGCCGTGGTCCGAGCGGTCCGTCACGGGCAGGTCCGGTCTCTCGCCGCTCGCGGCCGGACCGTCTTCTCCTTGACCGGACACTTTTCCGCGGAAAAAACGCGGGGCGCGTGCGCCCGGCCCGGTGGGGATGTTCTTCGCGTGGTCTAAGGCGGGGGCGGGCCTGCGTCTTGCTAGTTGGAGCGGCGTCTTCGGCTGGCGCGCGCGTCCGCCCCACCCCGCAAGAAAGCGTCGCGACGCTCAAGTTTTCCACCAAGAAGTTAGTCGTCGCCCGCCCGCGCCTCAAGGAGGTCCGCTTCCGCTTTCCCTCTGATCCCACCGCGTAAATAAACCCGAAGTTGATAAATCGGAGCGCGAACTAAACCGCACGTTCTTTGCAGATCCATCGTGCGTTACCGCGCACCATCGCATGAATTCGTTGTGACGATACGCCCGAAACTGGAATTAATGTTGAAGTACTTCAACGAGAACATATCCCTAGCGCTCCAGGAGAGGTACAGGGACCTCCATGAGTATCGGAAGGCGGAAGTAGAGGACTCACCGAGGGAGGCGAAAGTACCAAAAATAGCGGAGGAAGGTGAGGCAGTCGGCGGCGAGGGCGCTTTCGAGCCGGGCGCCGCGCCGCCGTTCCCTCGTCTGCTGGAGCCGCCTAAGGAAGAAGACAGCTTTGTGACCAGCTGGCTCCACAACTCTTTCAAGATGACGGCTGCGGAGGGAAATGAAGCAGCTGGAGGGAGTGCGTTGGACCTCAGAGCTGCACCCCTGTCCCTGCACATACCAGCTCTCCAGACGGAGACCCAGCGGTTCAAGATGCAGGACTTTTGGAACCGCAGCCGGCCCGGGACACCGGTCCAGGAGCCCATCGATCACAGCCAGCCTGGCCCGGCGCCTCCAACTCCTCAGCCAGCGACACCTGATCACAAATTGATCACCGAAAAACTTGTCAGTGAAATTCAGGTGAGTGCCATTTTCCATAACGATGATGCCCCTGGTTTGTAATGTTTTTACTCACTCTAAAATAATATTAGATATATTTATGAAAATATAAATAAACGTTTTAATCTTACAAAAACAAATTGTTAGGAAGAAAATGAATAAATAGTTTAGTCTAAAATTTAAAAAATAAAGCTAATGTTCGTGCAGCGCGTTCCGCCGGTAACTTATCAAGTAGTGACAGAGCTCCTCAGAGATTAGAGATTAAAATAGTTTTTAATAAATAATTAGAAAAACATTATTTTAATAGTAAATAATTAGATTAATAAAATATAACAATTACTATACCTTTTATGAAACACTATTTATTTTCAGTATAACTAAAAACGTTTAAAATGAGCTCACATTTGAATTATCAAATAATTTTTAACTGCGAAAATATTTATTTTGATATAAAACAATGTTACACAATTCCGTCTATCTTCACCAAAACATATCGATAGACTGACCTCAGAGAGGTCTCACCGAACTCGTTCCAAATTTGAATGATCCCTACTTCCTTAAAAAAAGATACAAGACGAAGGTAACATATTGTAAAGCTTTTGTTAACCAAGAAAGGGTTAAGGGCCGCGTCAAACTTATTATTAAATTGTTTTTGTCCTTATGTCGCATCCGGTTTTACAAAGGATATGTAAATTACGATAATCAGTGATAATTCTATTATTTCGATATTAGCTTGTGATCAACTTGTCGACAATGCTTCGAATAACATACAATTTTAAATTTATTTAATCTTACGACAAATGTTTGTTTTGGACATATGGCCGCTATTACGACGGGTTTTGTCTCACAATTCGGTTACGGAATAATACCTATGTTCAACGTCTTCGCTCGGTTAAACCAAAAAAAAAAAATATTAAATATGTAATATTAACTGCAGTGCATGTGTTTTAAAATTAAAATTCGTAAAATGGAAGACAAAAGAATATTACTTTTTAAATTAGTTTCGGATTCGCTTACCTTGCATTTGTCTGTTTCCCACGGCACGGATTAGGGGCATTGTGATTTTATTTTTCTAATTTTTTTCACCGCGCTTTGTTTCACGGAAGGGGTGTTGACAGTTATTTGTTACTGAATCTGTTCCCATTTCATTTTTTTTGTTTTAATCATCGTTTGAATATGGAACCGGTTCTCGATATTCATATTTCGCATTCATTGTTTTTTTTCCTAAATAGAGATTTAACGGTTCGACGCCGAGGAGTCGCGGATGGAGCCGATGCACTTCTGTGGTTACTTTTTATAAATTAACGGTTCATTAAAACTCGTTCTAATCATTTGTACGGCTTTTGTTGGTTGAAGTATTTGTTATTACAATAAAATACTTTTTGTGTGACACATGATTGAGTAAAACGTTCAAACCTCATCAATTACTTAGTGTTATATTTTTGTCAGAATTATTTCCTGAAAAAATGTTTTGTGCATGGTTCAGGGATCGTCTCGTAACTGAGGAGGTTCAGGTTCAAGTCCTGATCGTGTTAATTAATTTTAAATCGATATTAGATATTATAAAAAGCCTAACATTTTTACCATATTTAATGTCAATATCATTCATTTAGATATACACAGAAAAACGAAATCCTTATTATTTCTTACAGTAATAATGTATAAAAAAGTCTAACATGATATATATCGTCATCTCTCTCTTGCACGTCTGTTCTCCTGATGGGGTGACGGGAACAGCAGCAGCAACAGCAGTCCCCATCCGCGGATTCCACCATGAGCGAGCGCTCGCTGGTGCCCTTTGCTCTGGTAAATTTACTGACCTCCAATGCTCTCGATGTAAATATAATTTATACTTACTTGTGTGTTACGCTTTTCAATTGGTTTTATTTGTTTTTAATATTAATTTTTTAATTACATTTCATGCACGTTGCGATTTTAGTCAAGATTTTATAAAATATTTATTTTTTTATTGTTATTTGTATATACTCGTATGTGATGGGAGTGGTTTCCACAGCCGCAGCAGCAGTCCCCTTCAGGAGAGACGCCGGACCGAAACACCATGCTGCCTTTCGCATTGGTAAATGTCCTGAATAGCCTCAATATTGATGTAATTATTTATTTAATTTCTTCAATTATATGCGGAATCTCGTTCCATCGGAAATTATTTTAATATAAGTCTTGTTTGTCATTTCTTTTTATGTAAGTTAAATATTTTCTTATTGAGAATAAACACAATTGAAATCCAGTTTTAAAATACAGTTGAAATACAATTTATTTATCATTATTTTAATCAAATCATTTAAAGTCAGTTGAATAAGTAAGTGAAATATGTAATATGTTGTGTAATAAGTAGCTAGCTCTAAATATACCTCTAATAATGTTATAATAAGCGCGTTATGAATTGTATTGTAATTATGTTACGACAGCGCCATATAGCTTTTTGTATTGAGGTCAAATCAAATCTACTCATGACATTGTATAGTCATAATTTTTTTTTATTTCTAAGAAAAAACTAAGACTGTATTTTGCACCTTTGAACGAGATTCCGTTCTTGGCTTTACAATGCTTGTAAATAAATATTACTAATACTTTACCTTAGTAGGCTCTCTGTCTTGCCAAATAAATGTTCTGTACAGTCACTTTTTCTTTTAGTAAAAAATTCTCTTCAACGCTAGATTATAGTTCTTCAAACCCTAATTTAAGAGCTTCCGCCTTAGTAACATCAAACACTTAACTAAGTTATATATTGTATATATAGAGTGTCTCTAAAACTATTTACTTCCACAGCAACAGGCGCGTTCCGGTCAGAGCATCAGCGAGCGAACACTAGAAGAGTGCTGGTCCACACTGCAGCGAGTGAGTTGGCACCTGTTTCAATGCGTATCGTTATCTTCCAAGAGTAGGGGATGTGGCGGCGATCTTATTGTTCGATTTTTAAAATTGCTTTCCTATTGTTTTTTTGTTCCATTTTCTAAATTATTTCTTATTTAAACTTTTTTAACAGTAATTATTTTTTGCATATTTTATTTGTCACTTTTGTGCCAGTATCATCTTACAATAAGCTCGCTTAAACATCTTCAGAGGGGTTTTGGATTTTTACCAAGTACTCTTTAATTTTAAGATTTAATTGAACTAGATCGATATCGATGAAAGATTTTATCAGCAACTTAGAAGAGGGTGGGGGGAAACGATTTTTTCTGGACAGGAACTACAAAGTATCTAGCTCAATCTATCTTGCATATTCATTAGTGTGGCAACATTTTCGCATAGAATCGATCAAGATAAAAAATACTGGACGCGATAAAACGCCTTGGGCGTGTTAACAATTTATTTTAATCGAGATTCGCGGGCGATTTTGTTTTATTTTTCTTATGTCGGAGGCAGCGCCATCTGCGTAAAAGGTGGTTGTATTACCCAGGAAGTACTTGTAGTGCACATCTGTATTTTATTGACTTATTGCCATACAACGCAAAAAATAATAAAAACCATGAACAATGTACGAGCCAAAGAACGCAGCCGAGGAACAACAATAAATAATATTCGATAAGAATAATACAGTTTAGAAAATCATAAAAGTATAATAAACATAAAAAATACATAAACAACCACTTGTATTTATTTAATTTATATAGTACATATACTTATATAAAAATAAAAAGAAACCTGCAAAGTTAATATTAAAATGTAACATTACCACCGCCTTAGAACATACTCATTAGCTATTCCTCAATGTACATTTAAATTTACTTTCAAAAAATAAACGGCTGAAGCAAAACCTTTCTAGTCAACAGAACCTTTAAAAAAAGCCTTATCGCGTACATTAGCATAGGAACATGCAAAAGCACAGGTGAAAAAATAAACTCGGCCGCGCGTCGGATGTTGAGCGGAAAAGTGCACCAAATAAGAACTGCTTAGTGCGGCTCTACATCTTTTACGAACAACTCATGTATGGGGACGGCTGCCATACTGTTTTAAATGATTTTTTATAAGAAATATATTAATATTTAAAAAAAATCACAATACTCGAAAAAGAAGTAGGTGAGCAAATTAAATATATTTAAAAATATTAACTCAATCCTGACTCTATATCATTTTGTTCATAAATGTACTTGACATGCGTTGTCGAAAAAATCCACATTTGCATGTCGATCCGCAATGAATTTATCGTTATTGCCGGAAGATTTATTGTTGGGGGCTTTCTCAAAAAAATCTTAAGAAAATGACCGCGTTCCAAATTTGAAATTCAAATTTCGTGTTTTTTTTTCAAATTGAGACGATTTTGACATTCAGCCTCGACATGTGATACATCGTTTTGTTTGTTTTCGCTGTCAGAACGCACAGAGTATTAAATACTTTTTTCAGAACGCGATAGTAAATCAATTGAGTGTTTTACTTTTTGTGCGGCTGCAAATATTCTTTTAAAAGGGTTCTTAATGTGTACGGACTAAATGTTTAAAGGTTCTTTTTACTGTCGGTTTTATTATAAAAAATATTTATGAAAGTAATTTACATCCGAGAAAAGAGTTGAGACGTTAATGAAATTTTATTTTTAAGCGGGTTTGACTATAACATCTTGTAACAAGAAGCGGGGGTGGGTCGGTAATTATGAAAAGTGTCCAAGGAGGGAGGAAAAATTGTTCGACGCGAAGACGTTTAAAAAAAGTGGTTTAATGACTGAACAGCTTTTAAACTTAATAGGTTTTGAAAGATTCTCACTAACTGCTTTTTTATTAAACTTGTTTGACGCGTTGTTGTAGACGACACCGCGTTATTAATAATATCTATACTTGTCTATACTCGATATTTTAGTTATTTAGACAAATTTTAATAATAAATATAAAAAAAATATTATAAATTATCGCTTTAAAACTAATAACAATTTAACTAATTAACAACTGAAAAGTGGTGTCTACCACGTTGTTGTTATAACCATATCGTATATTTTTGTTTTTCGCTAAGAAATAAGTTTTAATATGCAATAGAACGTTATAAAACTTATTCTAGAACTAACTTCATCCTGCAGTTAATCTTTTTTTTCTCGGCGTCATAACTCACGCCACGGAAAACGTTTTTTGGCGTAACTTGAAAATTTATTTCGCAATTAGCGGTGAGACACTCTTAACTCGTCGAGACATTATTACAAAACTTTCTTATTGCTCGTAAAAATTACGTTTTTTCGGACACCTGCTGCCCCATAATTGTACTTATCACCGTGGGGCAAACAGCGTCATGGCGATGACATCCCGTGATGCTGTAATGACCTTCCTAAAACTAAATAAACTAAAAACCACATTCCACAAAACATTATGAAGGCTGATTCAAAGTTTTTGTCCATAGCATAGTCTCCATAAATCAATCATAAATGCATTAACTTTTTGTACATTCAACTCTAGCATTTGCAATAAAAAATAGCGGGAAAATTATAAAAATGGCGTCAACAATGACAACCGTTTAAGGTAACATTTTCACAAATACTACAAATTGGCGGGAAAACACCCTCGGGACGGAATGAGAGAAAAACTGGACAAAAATTAGATTTATACAACTCATTCGCTCATGACGTCTTGATACTTGATCCTTTGAACGATCAAAATATATTACAAAATATATACATTAATAATTTCATATATATCTTAATAATATTTTAGTAGTAACCAACTACAAACTAACCTGTGATAACTTTGCAATTAAACACAAAATTAAGCAGTTTTATGTTCAAAAAAACTTTCAAGAAATCAACGAAAATGTTAATGTTTTAAATATAATGTTCAAATATCAAGACTCACCGGTCGCCTCACAGCCAGCTAATGGCCCGTACTGAGTAAAAAAGGCGACTCAAAGATAAAAATTAGCTGAAATTAAAGCAGGCTAACGAACGCTATTCTGTCTCGCTACCAATTTCTGTTTTCTTCAAAAATATTTTAAGTAAACATGATTTTCTTTAAATTAAACTCGTTTGTTGAAACTTTGATTTTTCTATTTATTTATTATAATATATATTTTTGTATAGTATACAAAATGGCGGTAGTCGAAGTATCATTATATTTAAACATTTAACAAACGTTACAACAAAGTTCACAATCACGCAGCCAACATTATAGAAAACAACTAGTTATTCCATGTCCCTAATTTTATGTATTAGTCGCTTGGGTGAGTCCTAAGTAAGACCTACGTGTATTTTTATAAGCCATTGAAGACGTCATTTTTCACCATGTGTTATTAAATCATTTGACGATGCTTTCATGCGGTTAATTGTAATGCGGTCAATTAAAAAAGATCATGAAACACAAACTCGAGAGCTAGAATATATTAGTTTTTCATAATATCAATCAGACCACCTGGAAGAAGTCGATAAAAAATGTCGACGTCTGCAGCTAAAACAAAACGCTGAGAAAAAATCTCCTATAGCAATGAAAAACCGCGATATACCTCTCTCTGTCGCACGCTAGAGAGTAGACACACAATGCTCTTGAATTCTCGATACGTCGTTTTAGAATCAGGTTGTTTTAAATGTATTCAATAATATTTGATATTTTAAATATTATTATTAATAAGTTCTAATTTTGAACATGCAGGCCGGTGATATGACATATAACATATAATTATAAACATAGTATATAATGCAAATAATGAGTCAGCGATAAAAAAAATATAATTACGTAAGATCGTCAAGATTTCAAACTCGTCTCTAAGGAACTGTGGATAAGTGAGTAATAAAAAAGTAAGCGAGCACACTCGCGCTAGTGACTGAGTATAGTAAGTAAGTATAGCAGAGCGCCTCCGGCCGCGGCGCGAGTGCACTGCCATTTTTTGCACACATTTGAAAAATACATTTTGAGGATAACAGACATATTATTGGCTAGTTCTGTGAATATTTGGACCCTGGGTGTGATAGTGCTGTGTTGTGATGATCGACTATTGCGTGTATCGATGCAGGTAGTGTTGCGATTATCGATTTTGTTTCATAGATAACGTCTTGTAGTAATGTAGTTTATTACAACTATATGTGATTAGTAGTTGTTCGTTTTACCTAATCTGTACATGCGGTTAGGGAAAGTTAACCTGAGAAACTTAAAAGTTCATCGCGCATAATGTCAAGCGGTGACATTCACTTTTTTAAAAACTTAGATACTTGTAACAAAACATGATTTTTATATTATTTTTATATAAACGGGTTTTCATATCAAATATTTATTATATTATTAAAAAATACTTGATACTTGTACTCACTATAAACTTTATCTTAAGTATATGAAGATTCTTCTCCATCTGATCTCACATTCAACATCTCTATTGTTATCTCAGTATAGAAGCTGTTCATTGAACTCTTACAAATCATATAGTTTCATACATTGCTGAAGCTGTACAATGATAAAACCTAACAAATAATTTTATTTATATTATAATCGACACTCAATATTGAAAAAGACAACAGAAAAACTGCTATATGATACAAAAAAACTGATTAAACTCTAAAACCATATATGTATAAATAACATATAATACAAGAATGAAGTAATAATGAAGTAATAATGAAGTAATAATGAAGTAATAATGAAGTAATAACACAGTTATAAGTTGTTTGTTTGTTTTGGACTTCCTCTTAGATAATAATATATTTTTTGTTAATTAATAGCTTGTGGTCATAATTAAATCAATTTTATGACCTTATCTTATTACTCGCATGTTTCTGTATGTTATATGTTTTTTAAGTTTATTAAATTATTTTTTACTTTATCAATATATTTATTTCTTTGTATAGGTTTTATGATAGATTGATAGTTATATGAAAAATATATAAATATTATCATTTTTTTTCTCTTTCACATACATAAAGAGGACATCAAAATGTTGTAAATATATTCACACATGTGTAAGTTATTTTAAGATGTTATAATAAAAATATAATATTGCATTTGCAAGAAATAAACTGTATAAAAATATGTTTTTCCTTAAGAATAAACATTTTTTATAGTTTTATTAGTTTTGTATGAGATAATTATTAGAAGTCTTATTTTACATTTATTTTTAAATTATCTTAAAGTAAATCTTTATTTACTTCATACAGTATGTAAGATAGAAAGCTAATGTCACCCACTATGCTATTCTAATTCAAGTGTGTGGGTACTTATAACTTCTTCAAACAAATTTCTACCAACATAAATTAAACAACGTTTTTCAAATATATATCTCAACATACAAAATATATTTATATTAAAAAGTCTATTTTTAATGTTAATATAGATTTGTTTCAAACAATAGTATTAATTATTTTATTTAGTACGTATATATGTCTATGATCTCAAATGCGATTTTAAATTAAAAAATATATTACAGATACTAGAAAGAAAAACAAACAAATACATTTATTATATTATACGCTCTTTTTGACCTGAGAATGAATTTAAATTTTATTAATTAATACGGAACAAGAATCGACCATTGATGATGAAACTCCTTGTAGTATTGTAGTTGTGACAAGGGAGGCATATGATTATTGGTTTTTATGATGAATTTGTTTATATTAAATTTATGAATATATTAAAAATAATTAGAAAAACGTAGGATTTTCCGAGAGTCCCAAGAAGAGCTGCAGGCTTGTATTATATTGTATATATCAAACCCATAACTCAACTTGTCGTAAATATTATTTATATATAAAACAGTTTATTGCGTTCTTTGATCCGATAAATATAAACTTCTTTTGTCCGTCTGTGCTCGAGGCACCCTGTGGCCTGAGACAAAAAATATCAACGAGGCCGTACGATATATTTCTTTTGTAACATTCACCAGAAAAACTAACTAAAATAACTATTATTTAATATGTCGCTTCTATTATCTTATAAGAATTATTAAACCTCCTTGTATAATTATTTATATTGTTCGTTGCATGGCGACTTAAAGTTTTGGAGTTTAATACATACAAACAATAATTATAATAACATTCATTAATATTAAATTCCCACCAGCAACTGAAAAAAACTATTTTTATCGCAATAACACTAAATAAAAACAGGCACGAAACTCAAACGCAAGAGCCGCAAAAAAAAAATAAAAAAAGAATTACGTAACACGAGCGTCACACAACGTTGTCTTAGGTCAGGAGGCACACACACAAACACACAGACACACACACACACGCACAGACACGAAGAGTGCAATGCACGCGAACGGTATCGTATTTTGCAAATATAAGTTTTTTAGCTATAGCTATGTAATTTAAACCTTGGTTTCCTTTCTCTTTCTAATTGGTACATCGTTCTGCTTATTCAGTATACAATGTTTGTTGTTTACCCATTTATATGGGAAATATATTATTTATTACGCATTTTCACTTTTCTGTAATATGAATCCAATGAGCATGTATCAACAAACAGAGATGTAACAAACTATAATCAACAGAATTTATGAAATATTATATTTATATGTTTTTTACTTAATACTCATAAATCTCATATATATATTTAGTATTAAAGCCAGGCCTAAAAAGAGAAATAATATTTCTTCCGTTTGTCTAAACTCGTTCGGCGCACGCGCTGGTCTCGGATGTGTGCGTCGGGTCTGTTCACAATGGCTGTGTGTGTGTGATGCGTAGCTCTTGTCTTAGGTTAGGGAGGTGAGCGACCTCTCTCGTTTTGCAGACTCCCATTTATTTTTATTATGGCAACACGTGGACCGTACACTGCGCTCCTATTACATTATATTCCTTTTTTTTAATGTTTTACAAGTGCCAATACTATAAAGATTTAAATATTTATCATAATAAAAATTATTTAAAAATATGTATATGAAATATCACATAATAGTTTAGTTGCCCTTTTAGTATATTTTAATTAATTTACACACAATCAATGTATAAAGACTATTGTATTTCGAAGGAAATAAGTTTAAAAAGCACTGCGTCGCATTGTGCGGTAATCGTAATGTAAAAATGCAAGTTCGTCTTTGATCGTGACCTGCGCACGCGCATGAATACTGTATGAACAGCCGCTTTGAAATTAAAATTTAGTATTTGGCGAAAGATGTGACCATCGTTTATACTTTGGAATGTCAAGATTTTTAAATGGCTTAATAAATTTAATTAAGAAAATAGTATTACAAATAGATTAAAAAATATAGTATTTTATAAAATTAATGAATTCTATAGTAAAATATGTGTCAGAAAAATAAGATTATTTACTTTTATTTTTGTCGCTGTTTCTTATCTTTAATAAAAGAACATATTGTCCGGTTATATCTTAGGTCTTAAAACGTAGGGCTAACGCACCTTCAGGGCTATTGATAAGAAAAACAAAGCCGCTATCACAATAAGTAGGTACCGCGAGGTCATTGACCGACCACTTCATTTTTAGTTTAATTTCGTTTTGTACCCTATATCATACTATATCCTGTAATATAGTTAATATTTTTGAATATATTATTATCTAAGAAAAACCCTAGAGGGCAGCCTCGGTAGAGTCCGGAGACACCAACACTAAAACTCAATAAAAATTCTAAGTGCATCACATTTCTTCGATAAACACTGTTAGATATTGCATCATCGTTCAATACATATAAAAATAAATCTTTCACACAAATCTCGCTCTAATCTCAATGACACAGCGCGTAGATTCGCTCGAAATAATTTATTCGTAATGTCATTTGTGCTTCATGTCCACGTTCGCGGATATTGCCAATTCTTTCACTATTCATAAATATAGCGAGCAATTATAGGCTTATTTTACTGGGAATAGGAAGCAAATTGGCGTGAAATATTTTTTGAGTTCGCCTGTGATGCAATTGATGGACATTTTTATTGTGTTAGGCTTGTTAGTGAAGGTACGGCGACCATTAACATGTAGCACAGAGTTTCAAGACTTTATTATATAGGAAACTGTATTATATCACTTAAATGGTATATGTACTAGAATAAATATATAAATAAATAACTATTACCACACTTTTATCAATTTGCATTTTTGTATAAAGTATATTGAATTGTATGTTATCAGTAAAATAAAACTTGAAACTTTAAGTAGAAGGATTTCAGATAATCATTTAACAAAAAAATCTATAATATTTATTTAAATGTATAAAACACTGCAACATGGACATCCTACACTATACTTGTATGTGTGTATCCAGTGCGTATGTGTGCGTGCTATCGCGGAAAGAAATGAGGTTATCTGAATGCGCTGTCATTGTTTGTACAAGTGATACGAGCAGACTTGAAGGGAAATAAAAATAACTCCTTAACCTTGAAGCACTGAAACTGTACATTTTAAAACATTCTTTGTGTTAAAAGCTTTTACATCCTAAAATTTATTTGAAGAATTTCATACACTCTCACAGATACAAACAATTAACACACTAATAAAGCAAATTTCACGCACACACACAAGTATACGTTTGTTGACATAGGTCAGTATTCACAGCGCTTTTTATGTCGCTGAGTTCTCTTTGAGATATATTGTTACATATACAATGATTATATATTACGTAGCTGTTATATATTGCAATATGATATCTGTATTTTTGTATTTAGTAGGTTTGTTTGTCTCATTGCGAAGGAATACATGTGTTTAATTAAATATATGATTAAAAATATTTTTCTTATTAATAATACTTCGTTAAAAATAAATTAAATTATTTATTATTAAATTAAATGAATTATTTTTTTTCGTTGAAAATTAATTGAATTCATTTGTCAGTTAACTAAAACAGTTAAAATGTCTGTCCGTGATAAAAGCTTAACTAAAAAACTCAATAAAAGAGTTCCATATAGCTCAAGGGTCTCTAAGTAGGTCAGCTAACCATCAGAACCAATTGATTACAATGAACTACAATAACTAAAGCCTATAACCGATATCAATTAAAAAAACACACGCTTCTTTTTATGCACACACATAAACCGGCTCAATCAAAAATATATCTTATCAGCTCTGAATACGGTATATATATCGCTGTCATTGATGTAGGAAGTATGTATGTGGGCGTAAAATGGAGATAGTGCAATCTTAACAGGGATCTGGCCAGACTAGGCTGTCTCTTTCGCACAGCATAGCCTACATACTTGAAATCGGGACGAATCATTTATTTACTAATCCTAGGATTTCTAAAATAGTCTATGAGGTTTTGTGTTTATAATTTAAATGAGAGTTACGAGAAAAAAAGTTGCAATGTTATTTAATTGTGTGTAAATCTTTACCTACTTTTTTTTTTTTCACCAAAGATGTATTAATTGATACTTAAAAGAAAAAATTGATAAAAATGCAGAATATTGTTTTCAAATTAAATAGCAATAAATTATTGAAAATAATAATAATAATAATGATTATAAACTCTGAACCCATTAGGGCTTTATCCTTTCTCATATAAAAATAATTTCTTTGTTTATGAAGCCAAGGCCGATACACAGGAATGAGTAATGCTCTTAAAGATATATCGATAAGTTTAAGAATGGTTTAAAAAAACACGTGTCACATCACAACAGGGATATTATAATATCATAACAAATCTTCAAATAATAATATAATAACATAATATTTAACATTCAATAAATTTAAATATTAAATTAATATCAAATAAATAATTTGTCACTCGAGTATAATAATATTAAAGAACAGAATGTATAGTATCTGAGAGTTCTTCGAAAGACGGCTCTAGTTTTTAATTACAATACATTTTTACCCCTTTGGTAAATAACAGGTTAAGTAACAACCAAATTGTAGACCACACGGGAAGTGATAAGTTGTTAATTGTACCTGTGACACCTGTTACCACTGCGTGTGAGCTGGGGTTTCAAAAATATTTAAAAAATAATACATTCTCAGTTTTTTTATTTAATTCATTTGCTTCTAAGTTTTTTTTATTCATTCATTCATTCTATTAATCTGTATTAATAAGATCTTATGTATTTTCTCTGTATCACTTTCTCTGTATTTTTATATTCTTTAAAATGTTATATCGACGTTTTGTTTTTTGTTCTTCGTCCGCTGCAACATTATTTTTAGCGCGACCCGGCTGACACTGGACGCATTTTTCTGAACTTGACTTGCTTTCTTTTTTATAAACGAGTGCATTTATATTGAGCTCTATTGATTATAAATACTTTAAGATAAAGTGTAATGATCATTAATAATATATATAAAAATATGTTTTTTTACGTTTATATATATTTTGTTGTCAACGATAAAAGTAATATTAATATAATTATTAATTATAAAACCAATCTAATTAACAACAGATGGTAACTATCACAACATCAATTTCCATAATTAAAAAAACGAAGGGTTGAGATCATTTTTCTTAATAGAGTCTCGAGACTCGGAACAATCTGCTGAAAAATTATGGGCCGTGCATTTTTCATAACTTAACGTTTTAAATTCTCATGTCTCTAATTGTAGAGTCGCAGCACGTACAGCGAGTTAGGTTTTGAATCTTTTTCATTACTGCACTTAACTTTTAAAGAGCTAATTTGTAAACTTAAAAAATAAGCAAAAATACAAACTAATTTATCATTTCTAAAGCTTCCCATCCACCACACATGATACTGTACTTTGAAATCTATTAGCCAATTATGATATAAATCTGGGTTTACCTTCCGGGAACAGAACCTTAGACCCATAGCGTATCAAAAGCATAAATTCTTTGCAATTTCTTCGTTGCGTGATCAACGTCTAGTTCCACTTTCTAACACGCGTGAAAGGGCTACACCGCCGAGCGTCTAAACTGTAAACTTGGCTTTTATTTTTATTTTTAGTTTGAGTTTCATATTTTATTGAGAATTATTGCAATACTCAAATACAATTCTCATTTTATTGATATGATCACATTATAACATGTTATTATTTAATTGAAGGTAAATATTTGTAAATATTATATAAATTGAATATTTAACAAACTTCATAAATCATAAGCGAGTAATCGTTTAGTCGCAGTCCTTCATACAATAAAGCTATTTTAGAAATAAATAAACGGTTTCCTGTTGTCTGAACTGCGAAAGAAGTATTTATTACAGGAATTAGATAACAATAAAAATATATTGTATTAAATACTATGTTATAATAAATTATATATTTTTCCTTAATCAAAACGAACGAAAATAATGCTCAATTATTATAAAGTTCTCGAGCGATGCGCGCGCTGTGCGAGGACATGTCGTGTGATCTGTGGAGTTATAACATGTTCGATAATGCATCGATTTTGTCACAGGTATTTTTTAAGCATTTAATTTTTTAATTTGTTAAAATCAAACTAACATATACACTTAAAACTAGCGGTACACAAGTAAATAATAATCGTCATAAATATTGTTTATACTTTTCTTGTCCTACATCGCACACTTGCGTGTCTGAAGTCGTTTCTTTGCAATCGCATAGAAGTAAGGATTTCAATAAATATACCTACGTATTATATAACTAAGAATTAACTAAAATTAAATTATTTGTTAATGAAGATTGTTATTTTGATTATTATATTAAATTTATATTTAAGCATCATAATTTAACATTATATAAATAAAATTATTTTATTATTTATATGTAACAAATAAAAAACTAAGAATTGGAAGTACATAACAACTACATGCATCTACCCTCGCAGTGTAAAACAGTTAAATAAAGTAAAATTAAAAATAATATCAATATAATATTTAAACGCGCCGCGGCTGTATTACTGTGCAACTGTAAGAGTCGCATATCATATAAAAGCGGCTGCGATAAATAATTTTAAGTCCCTATAATTCCGCCTTATCTAACTCACTGTTGGAAAGCAATTTCTTTGCCATGGCAAAATTATAGGAGGCCGCGTGAAATCTAACACCGAATGCACATAATGTTTGCTACACACGGACAGACTTATACTAGCTATGACATTTGTATATATTTTTATAATGTATAATAGGACACAATTGTATAATTATATAAACGACAATGATTCGCTTAGGTTCTATAAATTATATTAGTTTCAAGGTCAGTTGCTTTTAAAATCTTTCATTTCTTAATTGCCAGTAATTAGTTATTTTTGTTATCATTTAGCTTTAACCATATAAAATACTGCTAAATTACCTACTTTAGGTAAAGTTTCAGATTTTGTAAAACAGTTTAAGTTTGTTAGGTTGGTACTAATGGATTCAAAGTTTTGAATAAAATAGCAATTTTATTTAAATATAGATATCTAAAAGACCAATATTACTTTACGAGAAACTTAAAAAGGAAAGTATCGAAGTTAATATTAATAAAGATATAGAAGGCCTTTTTCTAGGGCCTGGAACGTCCACATTGTCAAGTTAAATTTAAAAAAGTCACCAAAATATTCCCAAACTCGATTTCGTATTTAGACAAACAAAATCAGCCTTCCTCATTTCCAGATCTTCATGCACAAGAACGCAATGCAGATGCACGCTCGCGAGCTGCAGCGTGGCCTGGGCGGGGAAGTCAAGCCGCACCAGTGCCAGCAATGCCTGAAGTCTTTCAGCTCCAACCACCAGCTGGTCCAACATATCAGGGTCCATACTGGCGAGAAACCCTACAAGTGTTCCTATTGCGACCGCCGGTTCAAACAACTCAGCCATGTCCAGCAACACACCAGATTACATACTGGTAAGTCTATCATATGTTAATTACGCCAAATGATCTATTCCCCATGAGGAGCCCTGGTACTACCATGCATATCATCTTCTGTCGGATGGACTGTCTCATCTACCCTCCAATAATTAAGACAATAATATTTTTGGTACATTTCAAATTTTTTCTATTTACAAACACATAAAACATAAAATCATCATCCAATTAAAATAATAATTTATTATTTGTACACGTTAAGGAAGTAACCCGTAGACAGATAACAATATATGTACACAAACTATGTCATCGTTGAAATTACGCTTACAATTATATTATTATTTTGTAATAGGTTTCGTAATATATAAAATATACACACTTAGATATAATACGCACACATGTATATGTGGTACAGATTAAATAAACAAATTTAATAAAACGAACGTACTCGTACATCACGGCATACGGCTTGCGTCTTCAAATCCAAATTTAAACCAGGCGGCCATTATAAAACAGATTGCATCGGGCTATTTACCGAACAAAAATACTCTTTCATATTTGTTATCTTACGTACTACTTTAACTTAATAATTCTACCTTTTAACGGGATTCTTGTTCAGCAAATAGTATCATTGAGACCTTGATTATATGTTGAAAGATTAAAAATATAATAAAATCAAATGAAAACATAAAACTATACGATAAAATATGTTTTATAAAGCACGTGCAACTCGTTATTCTAGCCCCACATCCGCCGCAAAAACAATCCGTGACTAGAACAACTTTTATAATTAAAACTACGTTCGTACCATTGGCCAGAGTTTCCGCGAAAAAAAATCACTTCTGCCGTATACGTGAAAAGCGGGAAAAAAATGCTAACCAATGGCCGCTTTGAGCTGGCCAGCCGACCAATCAGAGAGCGGCGTTCACGTACGTTCTACGTGGTTTAGAAAAAAATATATTTTACGTGTTTTTCCATTCTCCAACTAGCCAATGGGCGGCGATTCGGTTCCTTCCTATGCGCGTTATAATTGGATTAGTGAGTTTTTCTGTTTGTTTTTATTGCTATGTAAATTGTTTGTATTCATGTTTTATGTATTCTATTGATTTGAACATTTAATATTATCATATAGGTTCACGGTGTATTGACGATTATGATATATATCACTTATAAAAACCAATCTTGATTAGGGCCTATGTTAGGATACTATTTTACATATGTTAATATTATCGATATATCTATTACAAATACAAAATAAAATAATAATAAATTACAAACAATGGAAAGTAAGTATACGTTCATATAATTATACCTAACAACCCAACATAACTGTTTCAAAGCCTATGTTTACATAATCAATAACTTTTAAAACCGACTCAATGTTCTGAAGGCTACTTCAATGACAGCTCTGCAATAATAAAAATCAAATATAGCACATTGTCTCTGTTCCCACGCTTTTTTAAAGTCAATAACGCGTTGCTAGTAATTAAATATTTATCCACAGTTTCCATGATTGTCGGCCGCCACGCGTAATGAGTTTTTTAATTGTCGTAATTATGTACGTCTATATGACAGCCGTGAAGTGAGACTTTGATATTTGTTGACTCTGTGACGGATATAGAGTGTAAAATTGACATTTTTAAATAGGGTTATGTCCATTGCTTTTGTCTATCATTAAAAAAAAATTGTTCGAAATTTAACCATAAAATATAGCCATTTCTAATAATTTTTTTGTGGACCATTTAATTAGTTAGGTATTTGTTTTTTCTTATTATTTATTATTTATTCAAGTTTCACAAACACACAGTCACTGTAACTAGGAAGTACATTAGAGAGTTTTTATAATCCAAAACCAGCTTGTACAAAAGATTATTACTATTAATAGAGTAGGTACGTACTGTTTCAAACAAACAATATATTTTTTAACAAATATTGTATCATTCATTCTCGATAAATGAAACTGAAATGGACTTTTCTTTGATTTTACATAACAATGGAAGAATACAAACAAATTTCTTAAAACATTCAAGAGTAAATGTGTTTGTTTTTGAGAAACAAAAGCACATTTTAATTTATATTTAAAATAAAAGTTTTGTAGCGAGTTTTCTGTCCAAAAGTTTTTATAAAGATGTTAATATATTTGTTATAGTATCAGTTAAAAAGCTGAGTTCTTATCGGAGAGATCTTCCGCTCGGAGGCGCGAAAACTTGATAATAAGTCCGAGCCAGGTAACGTAAAGCGTGAGAAGTAAATTAATAATAAATAAATTAATTAATTAATTAATACATATTAATGATATCGCTTCACAATTAACTAAAATAAATAGTTTTACATTAAGACGCGGGTAATCCCGGCTCATTAATTCGGGACATTCCTATACGCTACAATATCCGTCAGGAAAAATATTTTTTATAAAAATTAGCAAAAATAATTTTATCAATGTTTGTTTTCAATTAATGCTAAGGAACCCTAAAAATCAGAGCCAACAAAGACTGTCCGAGCACAAAGTATTTTACTAATTTGCAGAGTTTCATCCCTTTTGAAATTGTTCTGAAGTTTTTTTATTAACATTTTCTGATATCACTCTTGATTATTTGACCGGGAGGTAAGGAAACTTCATAATTATACTTTTCTATACTTTATTTTTTATTGTTTCACAACATTTTTACAGAATAATTAAATGCACTAACTATACAACTATTCTCATATTTACGCCACGAAATGTAGTTAAGGGGTGTTATATAGGTGGGGGGTGATCTCTGGGGGAGGGGGAGATCAATACAATCATCGCGATGACGGTGTCCCAACTATACTAATTGTGTACGCCACTTTAGTGTTTATTATAATACATTAAGGCTCATTTTCGTTTGGCTCACGCTATATGTATGTGCAGGACCGAACCGTACGTGAATGCTAATTTTAAGCTTAAATTTGTGAATTTATCTGCAGTGCTCTATACTATAATATAACATGGGTCATTTATAATTATACTAAATAAGTATTATATAAGAAGTTAAATTTAGTCGCCAATAACTTCAGTTAAGGTTAATAACCCCGAAACTATAATTTTAGCATATTTATATATGTCTCGTATAAATAAAACAACAAGTCTTATAGACATATCAAAATAAATAATTAATATTGTTTATTAATTGACATATGTAATCCGTCATCTTGTTAAGTAGAGTATTTAAAATGTGTTCAGTCAGTGGCAGTGCTGTGATGTTACTATATGTTAAGAGGCACACAGACATCCCTGCTGAAATATTATATATAACCGCGGCTGCGGCCGGCTAATGTATTTCCTTTAAATTAAACCAAACTATCAAATAAATGATAATAATCTCTGTTGAATTTATTTTACCTTAATTATATAGGATTAGTTTAGTTCATCTATTATTTTAAGCTATCAGAGTTAACACAACTAGAATATTATTTAATATATAATGTTATTGTTGTTATTTTATATAATGTTAATGATAAACAGATAAATAGCATATTTATTTCATTTACATAAAGTCATATTAAGCCTCAACCGAGGAGGGGGATAATGAACCTGGGACCTCTGGGAGTTGAGGTAACTTGAGCACGTAATCCGTCTTATCGTTTTAGAAAAATTTTTAATGGAAAAATTTGTGTCCGGGAACGAAAGCCCTACTTGATGGATGTGGTTCTGTTATACTATTAATAATCTTGAGAATAGAGGCATATACTTAATTAATTAATATATATACATTATAATATCACTTTATATGATTATTGTGACTTAATTGTTGATAGTTATGTAACTAACAAATTATGAAATTTTAATTAAAAAGTTTGATAAAAACAGCATTTTAAAAGTTAGTTTCGTACACGTGGGAGCCAGTGGGAACAGTTGAACATTTTGTTTTACAAACTTTTTAGAGTCGAAAAATCATTTTTAAATTAGTTAGTTTGTGCAGTTAGTTTAAAGTACGCGATGTTTATTAAAACATATTCCAAATAACTTTATTTGGAAATATAAAACGAAAGAAATTCTCGTAAATAAAAGCCGTCAGTATTTTATAAAAACAAATAAGACTCAATGGAAATGCCGTAATTTCTATGATTGGTCCCGAGTCCCTTTCGGTTATCTTTTTTTGTATTTTTTGTTCGTTGCGTCTTTATTCCACCCTCCAGAAAAGAGGGCAGGGTACTCACCGACCGTGCAATCTTGATATTTTATGTAGACCAAAATATTATTTTTATTTACATATTTTTTAAGAGAATGTTAATGTTATCAATGTTCATATTCACATTACAATCTACTTTCATTTGGTTATTAATGTTGTCTTTATTATTCATTTGAATATCTGTTCTCTCTGCAGTTTGTCAGCGAAATTTTTTATTTAATTGCAAAAGCGAACTGCAAATTATATGGTTAAGTCTAAGTATGAACCTGATTTAACTCATACCATCATCTTTATAAAGAATCCTACAAATAAAGTGATTTGTAGTGTAAAAAATATTATAAAAATATATTATGAAAGTATCAAAGAGTGTTACCTCATCTATAAAGAAGCCTATTTACAGAAGAGATGGAAAAAAGGTTATTCCGTGTGATCGGTTTTTATTTGATTTCAGTCGTGTTTGCGTACAAATTAACGCCACCATCAGAATTGTTTTATTTTTTGTTGTTTTTATCTTTCTTTACCTTTTTTGTATATCTTTTAATTGTTTTAAAGGTAAAGTTGCTATGATGATAATATTAAATTGTTTTTATTTCAAACTTTTATTATTCGAAAGTTGTTTAAAATTAAAAGTATTGATAACTTCATCTTTAAAATTAAAGTAAACGAAGCATAACCCTTTTTTAGAGGAACGACTCGAGTTATCTTTCAATTAACTTCAAGTGTTTTTCTTTTTCTAAAAATATCCTCAGAAAATTATTATAAGCGTCATTTGCGTTTAATAATTTTGATATTTTTTGTTTTCGGATTTTTTGAAATGTCTTAAAATAACAATTATTTACAAGACATAAAAAATGATTTAATACATACAAAAAATACCATATATGATAAAAGAAACGATAAGATAAGTCGCACTCTGTCCCTTACATACATATTACCTATGTACTGTGACTGCTAGATGGCTGGGGTCCAAAGAGCCCATCAAAGTGAAGAACATTCGAGTATTAAGTGTTAAGTAATGGGAAAGAAATCAGGTCCCCCGGGCACAGATGTCGTGAGATTTCTGAAGCAAAATGAGCTTTTGCCTAATTTATTTTTTGCCGCCTTTCTTTCCCCGAGCAAATATTGACGTGATGGGCTGTTTGATAACTGTGGACTTGCCTAGAAAGAAATATATATTATTATTATATGATGCAAAAATAATATAGTATATTTTTTATTACTAATATACAATGTTAATAATAAACAATATTTATAAAATTTAATTTTTATTTTTCGTGGCCATCATGAAATATCTTAAGTAGATCTTTTTAATACAATATAATAGTAAAATAAAATTATTATGAATATGACATCCGAGTCTCATCTCCTCGAATCGAATCTCGAAGGCTGGAGGAGCGTCTAAGAGTTTTTTCTCCGGAACCGGACTTTCGGCTCGGCGATTAGGAAATTATATTGGGGAGAAATTGTTCGTTTTTTAGTGAAGGTGTCAGGGACGATTGGTTATTAAATAGGACTTAGAATTCACCCTCTTTTTAATTGTCTTCGATTTTTGTCTAGACTTCTTCATTTAAATATTATTATTATTAAAAAATATATATTCTTAATAAGTTGATTTGACTGAATCAGGAACAATATAGATTCGTTGGAACGTATTTAATATAAACATGATTGTATTTGTTATAGTAAGTTGTATGACTGCGACTAAATTAATAACGTCTATAAGAAAAGTAAGACAATGCAGAACAATCGCAATTATATCTCGCTACAAATAAAACAAAATATTAAGGTACCGCGAACAAAAACTGAAACAATTTAATCAGTACAAAAAAAACAAAGGAAAACAGTCGGCGTCTCGAATACATTTTTATTACGTTACAAAGAATACAATTAATTGGTGATATTAATTATATAGTGCTTTGTTTTTATTCTTTCTTCGGGTCCACGAGACCCCGACCCTTTGTTACGCCATATGCTTCGTTTAGGGTTGAACTTCTTAATTTTTCTTTAATCATAACCGTAATTGCATAAAATACAGATCGCTTCATAAATATATATTGCGGCGACTTTTACGATAAGTGTAGCAAATGTAAAGGTATTGAACAGAGATGAGCCTTTTTACATCACAATTAGAACGACATAACGAAGTGACGAGAGAAACAATATTGCGACAGAAAAACAGGTTTCCTGCATTTGAAATATGAATTTAAATGACTTGAAGAACAATGTGCTTAATAATGAGATAGTTTCAGTTAAATAAGTTACGTTATAAATAATAAAAAGTGTTCTTAACGCACCAGATGTTCTCATTCTCTCAATAAAAATCGTTTAATCCACCAAAAACCGGAACTCAACCATCAATATCGGTGGTGATTTTTTACCGGATTTCGGAACATCTGAATGTAACAGGTGCGGGCCGTGAGAGGTTTTTGGGATGCGATAAAATAACTTTTTTCTTAAACAATTGAATATTAAAACATAGTATCATCTACACAAACAGTAGCGTCTCTAACTCAGATGAATAGAACATGCAAACTCGCCCTCATTTTCGCGCCTTTTGTTTTTTACTAACTCCTAACTTGCTACTTAGCGTCTCATTCTTCTAACGTCGTTTCTTTAATTAACAACAATGGCGTTGCGTGCTTTACTTTTTTAATTTAATTACCGCTCAGGAGACAATGGAAATAATGTGTTCAGCCATTGAAAGTTTGTTTTGACATAAAAATATTAAACTTGGATTAAATCGAAGTATACAATATATTAATTGTATTATTCTAAATATATTTATTAAGCTGTTAGCGTGCACATATTTCCCGCATAAGTGCACTATTATGTTATTACAGGCATCAAAAGTTGCATCAGTACCGGCTAACGGTACCGTGCAATACTGCGGAACTGGTTCTCGAAACTAGGTATAGAGTTTGGTTTTCATTGCGTGAGGCCTTCCTGACCTTTGCGGCTGAAGGGTTAAGTTGTTTATCTGCGCACCTCCCAGGACACACCTTCATTAAAACTTTGATTTGTATCAACTATTACCAAATAAAACTAATAACTTAGAAAGTCATGTTATAATTTATTTTTATTGGATTTGATTTTCTTAAAAGTAACTTATACCGCAACCTTCGCCCTACAACCAGAAGACGCCCCAACTTTTTTCACTTCATTTAAACTTAAAAGATACTCGAGTTAATTGCTCTCCGCTCTCAGATAAATCGAACGAAAGCAATTCTCACCATTTTCCCTTATTTTTTGGCATTCTTAGTGGAGCCATTGTGAGCAAAGAATCGGTGATTAAAATTCAATTTATGAACAATCGGACGGATGAGGCGCGGTGCATTCTAATTGGACGAATAATTACGACTTCTATTACTTCAGGATTTATTTATCATTTACATAATAATATTAGATATTAATTACTAGTTACTATTGTCAATATCAAATTTATTATTAATATCATCACCAAGTCAAGAATCATGTTATTGATACATACGCAGCATATTAAACGCAATAATACGCAGCATATGCAGCAATCCATCAAATTATCCACACACTTGGTCAAAATGATAAAACCTAACCCGTCGTGTACCAACAGCGGACGAGGGGTCTCTCAGACCCCAGCCTACCTGTAAAATAATAGGTTCGCACTTTATTAGCATAATAATAGTGATACAACTATTATTTTCGGCATATTGGCTAACAAACGGACAGCTGCAGGCCATTTTTTCTGGGGTCATTGTCCACCGGAATTTGGGCAACGATGCGTTCAAAGGTCACCCTTTTGGTCGAAACAATAGACACAAATAGGATACGCTTCTAAATATAACAGACACAAATACTAAAATAATAATTGAACGTAAAAATATCATACAATAAAAGACCGGTACAGATCATATTTTTATTATTATCCTTGCACTCGTGTTTTGATCATCTTCTAGTGATCAAATTCAGTTCAAAGACTTTAATTTTAATTTTGAGGATATAAATTTAAAATAAACTAAATAATTAATTATGACATAACCACGATTATATATAATTAGTAAATTAAAAATATATAATTCGTAAATTGTACAAATCCAAATTTGTTCCAGCAACTTACTTGACAAAAAAATAATAATTTTGGAACATAAATAATAATTATACAAATCGAGTCGGTCCATCGGACCCTCGCTCAGAACTAACAGGTAATCAAAGGGTTAGTTCCCGAATAGACAAAAAAAATATTAAGGGTTGATTTAGAAAAGATCTATGCATATTATATTACAGTTGGGATCGTAACGGTCAATGTTTCAATGACAGTTTTTATATTAACATTTTGAATTATAGAATTGTATTATTGTTTTTACAATATATTTTAAATTTGGAACATGAAATTTAAATATTAATTTTCAAATTAGGAATTTGGAATTAAATATGTCCGTTGTAATGTAACAATTTAAAATACATTCTAAAGCAGGTTCTTGATATTTTTCACAATACTAAGTGCAACGCTAACAAAGTTCCCGGTGTCTGCGAGTGGAGTTAAATTTTTAAACTCACGGGATCTAAAATGTCTTTTGCGAATTAAAACAGAGACGATGAATAAAAATAATTGTTGAACTGACGCTTCTCCGTTCACACGAGATCAGGGCTGACTTTCTATTTGTTCATTTATTAATATATCATATTTGTACTATATTACAGAATATATATAATATTCAAACACTGTAGGCACCATAAATATGGAAAGCAGTTCCTCAAAAAGTATTGATATCATACATTTAAATATCACGAATATAAAAATAAAATTAATATAATTAATAATTGAAAAAATATATATATTTAAGTATATAATAACAAGTAATAAGTTTAAGGTAAATTTCCTGAAAGTTTTCAATAACAAAATAGTAAATATAAAATTAATTATTAAGAGCTGTCTACAAAACCTATAAATAAATGGGGGGTGTCTGAATGTACAAGTCGGTGGCAACCCTACCGCTTTCCAACTTAAAGGAAACTTGCCAACTATAGTTTTGTTCTTTTTGCATTTTTCTCAACAAACGGTTATTTTTTTTTTTGTTCCTCGCTCCTTCTTGAATCTTTTTACTCTTGAAACGTGTACCCTTTACAGAAGTTGGCTGGCTATCTTTCTTAAGTTGACTGTTGAGAACAAGAAGCCAATGGAGCAGTAGATTATCAATTATTTTACAGTATAATTTAATTAAATGATCCAACCTTATCTCTCGTTAGTATCACCAAAGAACTTAAACGAGAATATAATATATAACATATTGTTTTATAAGGTGGTTTCGTAACAATGTGTAATATATGTATTCGTGTATGTTTTATAAATATATCAAAATGTTTACTGTTGCATCATATAAACACAAAAGTTGGGTTTAATATAATTTCAAATAGTATCTATTTGTGGCTTATTTACAATATGTCGATATTCCTTTGGGATTTATATAATTTTACAAGAACAATATATAAAATATATTTCAGTTTAAATTCTAATACATTTAATAAGAAGAGGCTCCAAGCCTTTCTTTGTTCGCTGAAAACTCCTTAAGTTTTTATTTGACCACTGAAGCATTCGCGAGATAGCGCCGCGGTGAAAATTAAAAAAAGCATTGAGAGAGAAAAAATAGCGAATTCCACTCGGAATAAAACTTGAGCGGGGCTTGGAACTTTTATTGCTTTTATCTCTTTGTTTTAATTTGATAACAAAATGGCGTTATATTAAATTCAATATGGCGTCGTGCATACATTGACGAAAACGCCAATACGCATCGCCCGCCGGTTGCAGGTTGAATACTATTATATTTTTTTCATGCCCGCTGCCCACCCCCGAATAGTTGGGGTGAGGAGATAGTTGGGGTAGTGCGTGACCCCACCCCTCCCGCCCCCACAGGGGGACATCGCCCCCCACTCCCCCTACCACACTCGCGGGGGAATGCACTTACCGTGTGTGCACGCAAATTCATGCCCAATAATTTAAATTTCCGATAGGTACCCATTAATTCAAAATTAATGTTATGTAAATGAAGGCGTATTATGTTAAGCGTTCGTGGATTTTTATTATAATATATTTAATGTAATTCTTAATATTTATTCATTATAGAAAAATTAATTCAATGTCGGTTTACCATACATTATAATCTAATAAATCGATATTATCATAGGTACGTTATGTGGTTTTTATCTGAGTAGATATACATATAAAAGTATGCGAATTAGTTACAAAGGTACAAGTAGGTACCACACAAGGTAACTAAAGAAAAAAAAAATTTTTTTAAATATTTTTTTTATTTAATTATTGTAATTTGTAGTTGTATCCAAAGTGAATGAATTAACCTCTACCTCAGAATAGTAAACACAAACAAACAAAATTAAAGACATTAAACAGATGATTATCTAAATACGAGATTAGTGCTGAAAACAAGTATTCATCGTATACAAGTCAAAATGGCGCGTAAGATTGCGTTCCAAATTCAAAAATAAATCCGCAGCGCGCCGACGGCTGCTGGGTTTTAAAATTACAAGGAATGTTGGTGAAGTCTTTTAAAAAAAACGATATAATAAGTATTTATTAAAAAAAATATAAAATTTGAGAAAAATCTCTTCCAAATATTAATTGTAAATGCGTAACCATACCTAATCGATGTTTGGACATATTTTTTTAACTTTATTTCTGAAATAAATAAATAAACAGACAATAGATATTTTTTTCCAAAGACCGCCATGTTCTATCTGGAATGCCAAACCTACGCTCAGTCAAAGGCAAGACTTAGCAGGGAAGTACTTTTGTATGTAAATAGAATGCGTAGGCTTTAGGCCGCCTAGGTCTTGTGAGAGCCTAGATTTCGATACCAACAATTGTTACATAAAATTAATTACCATTTTATTTATTATACTAATGTTGTATTGTTATCTGTGATGTCTGTCCGATAAAAACTAAAATAATATATATGTACGAGTAAAACTCAAATAAGGTCATATTTTTTATTCTTAGTTTGATAAACACGATAGGCTACATCATTTAATTAGAATATAAATTAATAAAACAAATAATTTCAAAGCAACTGAGATAATTTTGCAAATTAATATCAATAAATATTACAATCTAAGTAGAAGCCATCCTATACGTACATCGTTCAAACTGTGTTAAGGCAAACGCCTTTCCCTTTGCATTTATTCATAGAGAAATAACAAAAATATCCATAGACAACTCTCGCCAGTTCGACGCGACCCCCCGCTCCCCCCTCTCACTTAATAGTTTTCAGGGCGAGGGGTAGTGCTAAGCGAAATGAGGGGTCATTCTACGCTGGACGGCTTTACGCGTAGGTTGTATAGGTTGAAAAATGGCTGGTCGGCTACAATAGTATGGAGAACGGTGAACCCGGAAGAAAATCGCTTTGGACAAGATTAAATCTGTTCTACGACTAGTTTTTAGATAATCTGTGGACCCTAACGAGAGAACTTCTTACAGACCTCTGGCGAACTTATTAGAAATACGACGAGTTCATTGTTCTATATCACCCTTAACATATTTATTTTTATAAAGCAGCGTGTCGTGACCGCGGTCACTAAACAAATATCCATTAACCTCATAAATAATCAAATATTATACAAAACAGCCTTGTAAAATTTACTATCAATAAAAGTGTCTACTTTTACGACAGATATTTGAACATTTACTTAATATTTCGTGTCTCAATAACAAACTTTATTATTATTAAAATTAAATTGAATGAAAAGAACAAACATCATTCACTCGCTCCCAATATCATTCGAAGTCGATCATAAACCAAAGCCGTCGTTCCGTTAACGCATTCAAGAGATTTAATATAACATCTATGTCATATTCATATATCGTTGGTGGCATCTAGGAAATAATTCTACAATATCTTTCTTAAATGTGTGCACGCGCATTCTTCTCAAACATGCAAAATGCACACATACACACCAGAAAAGATTCTATATAAGTGTGTGTGCGTGCGTTCAATGACCTATGCATTTGCTTGGTGAGGCTAAAAGTATGCGTTCGTTTTATTATGGACTTATTTTAAAAATGAGCTCGGTCATCGTGGGTTAGGTCGCGGTTCGACTCGCTTTTTGGGTTATTCGGTGAATGGTCAGGAACCTGGTTGAGTCAATTCCTTCTGATGTCGATCAAATTTTGGGGGCTACTTATACGAGGTTTCAGGCATAATGTTATATTTGGTAGTGAAATATAAGGTCAGTGAACTTTTATTTTTAGTTTAAATTCGTCATTAACATTTATTTAAATATTTCTGTTTGCATTTATTTTCTGTTAGAACATCCTTACAGTTTTACTTTATTACAATTTTAACTTTAATTTTAGACTCACTAAGCCGTTTCCTAATTAGGTCACAACGGAACTTAGCAGACCTACAGGGTCATTGACCTATTACTTTATGGGTTACAATTAAATATAAGAACAAATATTAATAGTACTATAATAAATTCTAAAACTAGGAATTGTTTGATATTAAGATAATATAGTGTAACAAGAATTATATATCTCGAGAAGTATAATAATAATTGCAGAGGCCATTTCTCTCAAGTGCCAGGAGAAAGAAGACAGTTTTAAAAACCTGGATAAACGAGGTGCTTAAAACAACATTACTGATACATACAGAATACTAATTAAACACACCATGAACACGCGATTTAATGGATTTCTGAATTATATATCATTACTATTAACGTGCTATAATACTAGTAAGGTTTTGTAAAATACTGACCTGACATCATCACAATCAATCTCAACTTAACAATTGAAGTAAGAATAATTATTGATTTCGAATGTATAATATCGGTTGATAAAAAACAATTTTTGTATATGTTATACGAATAAAAACTAAGTAGTAGGAATAAAATTATTAAACTATAATGTACATCCCAGCGTTGTTTTCAGGCGAGCGTCCCTACAAATGCCACTTGCCAGATTGCGGACGGGCCTTCATCCAGCTCTCCAATCTCCAGCAGCACCTGAGGAACCATGACGCTCAAGTGGAAAGAGCCAAAAACCGGCCATTCCATTGCAATATCTGTGGCAAAGGATTCGCAACTGAAAGTAGCTTACGCACTCATACAGCCAAGGTGAGCATCGAAGTACATGAGAGATAGTTAAACTCCTCGGATAAAACAAAAAAATAAATCAGATGCCAGTACGATATTAGTTGATTAAAAATAATGTTATGTTGATAGCTAAACTTCTTTGTGACAATCCTTTTTTTCAAGGCGCAGTGGCCAGTAGAATGACATAAGTCGATTACGTGATGATTCATTATAAATGAGTAATGCGGCTACAGTATATCATTAAATCGTTATCTAAAATGTACTTCTTCACAGATCATTAAAATTATATATATCTATGATACAGAAACTTCAATGATTATAATGTATTTGGAATTCTCTTATGTTTTTATTTTATTTTAATTTTAATGATATTTATTTATCTTTATAAATCAAAATTCCCTTTCGGCCGTTATTATTATTTTAAATCGTTATTCTTATTTCAAAATTCCGTTTATCATTATTTGATATCATGATCCTAATCTTTGCACTGCTATGCCCGCATCGCCACCGCCCGGTGGAACAGGAGCTTCAGCTGCACCTTGGTGTTTTGCAGCAACACGCGGCACTCATGATAGGAGGCGCCACGGCCACTCCTTGCCCTATATGCCATAAAGTAGTGTTCGGGGGCGAAGCCCTAGTAGAACATATGAAGAACACGCACAAGGATCCGAACGCGTCCGGCGTTGCGAGTAAGTTTCCGGCTGTTCGGTTTTATTCTGGGTCCTTTGAAAGGAATTCCATCTATGCTATAGATATTGTTCCTTATACCAGGTGTTGGAGGTCTTAGTTTTAAGTTATTTAAGCATTTCTTTTGTTCTAAGTGTTTTTTAAAAATTGTTTTACATATAAATACCTAACTTAAACAATCAGTTCAGAGAAAGATTTCTTAGAACAGAACACTTTAACAGAAGGGAATTTAGTTTGTAAGTGGGTTTCTGGAAGTCTATAACTGTGTTTATACCGATGTTTTAAAATAATTGTTGCTATTTAGCGATTTGAAAGTCTTCCAGTTGACTCAGCCGTCAGGGGTGTTGAAACCAACAAACGTATCGTTTCCATAGTCTAAGTTAGCTGTAGTCAAAGGCACGCCGTCCAAAGCAACTGTTATTGTTTCTCCTTTATTAGAAGGATAGAGTGTTTTCCAAACATCGCTTCAAACGGTTCTTTGGATGGTTGCAAGCTTATTATCATAACATGTTTTGTTTATACTTCTCACAGCAACAGCGATCATTTACAAAATTTAGTTGCATTAAATATACTATCAATAAATACTAACTTACTAACCACAACATTTTTTCCTCTCCCCCCTCCCCTAACCTTCCCTCGGTGACTGGTAGGTCCGCCAGCCACGTCACCATATCCGGCTAAACTCGACCCGTATGTAGCCAAGAGGCGGACGGCGAACCATCCCTGCCCGGTGTGTGGGAAACACTACGTCAATGAGGGCTCGCTGAGGAAGCACCTGGCATGTCACCCGGAGACACAGCTCACCAGCGGACTGAGGATGTGGCCGTGTTCTGTCTGTCAGGCTGTCTTCACCCACGAGAGCGGTAGGTGATATTTGTACATTTTGAAATACCTTTTTTCAAATCTAGTGAATCTAAGGGGTATTAGGAGTATATCCATTCCAGACTACATCACGACAGTGGTATGTATTATTTATATTTGTGGGAAAACTTTTCTTTAAAATGTTACTATCAAATTTATATAAAATGCTACAAGTTGGAGAATAGATATATTAAAGATATATAAATTTTCGTGATTCATGGTTATATATAATTATCCGACTGTACTCACTCAATTATTATCGGAATTAGCTCGACTATTTTCCAACCTATTCGGGATCCTTATTTATGAGCTCCTAGCGTGGCGGAAAGGCGGAAACTAGTCGGGCAAATTCCAATAGTAATTATGTGAGTGCAGCAGCGTAATTATATACAAAACTTCTATCAGATTCAATATAAATTTAAGAATATATTATATTTTCGGTCCAAATTTCGCACCTCTTTTATTACTATTATAAGAGACGACATCCGCTTCCAGGCCTCCTATCCCACATGGAACATATGAGAATGGAACCCAAACATCAGTTCGCGGCCCAGTACGTTCTCTCCCGGGCCGCGGCGGAGCGCCGGGAGCGGGACCTCATAGCGGCCGTCTCGTCGGCGGGGGGCTCCGGGCTCCTCAACCTGGCGCCACCCTCGCCCGCGCACTCCGACTCGTCATCCAACGGGCGCCTGTCCTCCTCCGCGGGCTCCGACGCCGGCGCGGCCGTCAACAAGCTGTCCGACCTGCTGCGCTCCGCCAACAACGGCCACCCCGCCTACGGGGACGAGCGCGTGGCCGCCATCGCCGCCGCCGCCGCCAACATGATGGCGCAGCCCGGCGAGGGCGCCAGCGCGGTGCAGGTGGCGGCCGCCAACCTGGTGTCGGCCATGCGCCAGCAGCTGGCGCGCGAGCCCGCGCCACCGCCCGACGCGCCGCCGCCGCCCGCGCCGCCCGCCGAGGCCGCGCTGCGCATCCAGCAGGCCGAGGCGCTGCTGCGGAGCCAGGCCGAGGCGCTGCGCCTGGCCGTGTCGCAGGCCGCCGCCGCGCACGCCGCCGACGAGCCCGCCGCGCTCAGGCACAACGGCGGCTTCCCGCCCGCCGCCGACGCCGCCGCGCAGCTCTCGCCCGAGCTCGTGGAGGCCTTCCGGCTCGCGCAGGAACAGAGGCTGGAGCAGGCGCTGCGGCTGCACGACCCCCGGATGCTCGGATTCAGTCTGCCGTCGCCCGTGCAGGCCGCGCAGCAGGCGGTGGCGGCTCAGGCGCAGGCACAGGCGCAAGCTCAGGCTCAAGCGCAGGCACAGGCTCAGGCACAGGCACAGGCACAGGCCCAGGCTCAGGCTCAAGCGCAGGCTCAAGCTCAGGCTCAGGTTCAAGCCGCTCAGGCCGCGCAGGCCGCCCAGGCGGCCCAGCAAGTGGTGCAGCAGCAGCAGTTGCAGGCGGCGCAGGCGGCGGCGCAGCAGGCGGTGCACCTCCAGCAGAACCCTCAGCCGTGAAAATTCAGTTATTACTAATCCGACGCGATTTCGTCATAAAATTAAAAATCGCGATTCGACTAAATTAAGTTTTTTAAATTTCAGACAAAATTATTATTTTGAAGAGAAATCGTCTCTGGTTAGTAATGGAGTTCGTTTCTTGCAGCGGTGATGTTTTTCTATATAAAATTGTTTTCCGAGCGACCGATCGAAGAAATTATATTTAAAGAAGTAACTGACTTAGATAGAACTAACTGTTGTAAATAGAAACGTTAGAGGAAAACTAATTCTCTTGTAAATATAAAAGAGTATAATTAAAATAGTCGAATGAACAAAATGGAACAGAAACTCGCCCGAACAAATAATTAGATGTAGACTTACGGATAATTCAGTGCAATCTTCAATAAATATTTGTTTGGTTGTTTGTTTGTCTACTATATATATATATATATATATATATATATATACATTTATTTTCTATTAGCTTTATCACAGAACAATGTATTTTTTAGCTTAGTACAAAGTTTTGTATGTGCCAAACTAGAGCACGATATATCGCATTTAGCGACCTTGCAATATTTAGTTGCATTAAGTTTCCAAATAATATTTATATTATGATATTTAATATTTAATATTCGTTGTCTGTCTCACGCAATAACGTCTCATGCTAGTCAAGTTTTGAACGCACAAATCTATATTTCAAATTATTTTCAAAATTATTTTACTTATTTTTTTTTTCATATATCTTACGTTTTTTTTTTGTCTTGGCTTATAATTTTATTTTTAATGCCATATTAGTGATAATAATGTAAATATATAGGTTAGATGTTGTTTTGTTTAGAGTGAAAGTAACGATTTATTTTATTATTATACGGTTATCATTTCGATTAAAAAAAAACAAATTATTTACAAATATTATTCTTTTTTCTTGTATATTTGTAGATATATATTGAATTATTATTTTTTCAGAAGACTGCCGTTATTTTTTTATGTAAATAAGCATGATTGTTTATTGAATAAAAATAGCGATTATTCACTGAAACGACGATTACGTCGTCCGACGACAACCGAATTGGACTCGTCGAATAATATCACCGTATTCGACGAATATAGTCTTGAATGGACATTTAACACGAGACATTCTTTTCAACACGGACTTCGACACAGCCCAATATTATTTTTATTTCATATTAACTCATAAACAATAGCCCGATTAATCATTTTATAATGATCAAAACAATATTCTTAATACAGTTGCCCAAACAGTAGATTTATAGCTCACAGACGCGGAATCGTTTGAAAACAATACAATTTCAAACGATACCGCATTCAATAAGAATGTCAAGTGTTGCCGAATATTAATTCTTTTAATATTATCATCATGTATTGTAATTAAGTGTCGGTCCGTGCGTACATCCGCGCCCCGACGAGTTTGTACGTACCGACCGAAATACATAATATAATCGTAACGTAGGTAAGGTAACGTAAGCTGATTTAACGTACGTAATTATTTAATTCTTGAATTGATATTGGTGCCTCCGACGAGCCGCGGGGGGCGTCAATGTACAAACAAAACACACAAGCAATAGCCCAAATCTCGTTTATAATTTACGTGACTTTTGGTTATGAAAGATAATGATTTAAATTTATTTGTGATTTTGGTATTTTATTTATGAAATACAACAATTTTCGGCATTTTTCTAATATATTTTGGAGTGATACGGACAGTGACGCAGGGTTACCCGATGATGATGATTTAGTTTCTGGGAAACGTTAAATTATGTTTGGACACAAATTTTCGACTGAATATATTATATACAAAACAAAAAACAATAAAAATTTAAGTGAACGGATCGCTATTTATGTAAAAAACAAAACCTCATAAATTTTAATATATAAATAAATTAATATAACAACAGAAAAAGTTCCTATGTATAAATGGTATTGTTTTAACTTTAGGTCGTAGTAGATGGAAAAATTTATTGACGTTTGGTATTTTTAAAGTTATAAATAATCCATCGTGTTTAAGGAACTAACGCGTTGTACAAAACAAAAAGCACGGATCAGGCATCCTAAATATAGATTTTTAGAGAAAAAGTTGCGTTTCCAAGAAAGTGTTCAAGTCTTATTCGTTTACATTTTTGGTAATCACGAATCCAATATTTGTAAAAAAAACACGTATTTTCGAGATAATAAAATTTTAATATTAGGTAAGGTTTTTGAATAAATTCAAAAAATAATTAGTTATATCTCGTGATCCCAAAAATGTAGATGAAAGTATTTTCTGTGATCATCGAAATGGAATAGTTATAAATAACGGACCGCGTCTGCGTTGTCAGAGGTTATTCTTAAGTTTTGGAAGGTTACATTTTTTAATGTTATAAAAGAAAGAAAGAAAATTTTTTCTACATTTATTTTACGATGAATAATTCCATAGTTAAGCTGTACATTTAACGGTATCAATAAAGCCTAATTATCAGTAAAAAAAAGTCGAAAGATGAAAAATATGATAATCTTTTTTCCACAGAATTGTATTTTTCTTGTTTCGTCGTTAGTATCCATAGTACAGGTTTCTGTTGACGAGTTAATACGGAGAATCGTATTTTCTTATTATTCGTTAGATGAATGCGCTGTTGGTCGGTTTTTATCGAAAAATGGATGCGACGCGACCAAATATGTCATAGTTTAATTGGCGATTAATATTTACGATTCAATGATTGTTTTATTTGTTATGTTACTAGGAAAATAAGTTGACAAACAGAATTACATCATCACACACTGTACGTGAGAAGTAACAGTGAGGGCGATAGACAAAAGATTTTGGTACTGATTTTTATTAGATATATAAAACTAAACATAGTATATACAGACAAAATACAATTAAAATTATAGAATAGTAATCGCCGTCACTATTATTTTTATATAAAGTGTGATAAAAATAAAAAAGTGTCAATTTTGTTTAACGAAAACTTAATATTTTCGATGAACAGAATAGACGAAGAATTGAAATGCGGGACGTTTTATGATTATTTTCGTCAAATTTGTTGATAATACATCGACGTGTGACAATAATGAGATTACGTTTTGATGATTATAATCGTAAGAAATCACGCAACGGATTCGCGTTTTCTACTTGCGATTACATTACATTTATTATTTAAAGTTAACAACACGACGGGAGACGACATCCGGTGTGTCAACAGTTAACTAACTCCCTGGATGTCGCGTCACGTGAGGTTGGTTTGTTAAGTTTTTAATAATGCATTGCTGTTAATTTTAATTACTCATCCTTATTGAATGTTATCGTTTGTTTTCTCGCTTCATACTTCCGTTGATATTTCTTTAATATTTAGCCAAATATACAATTTAATAACCGTATTATTATAAGATAGACAGGATAGCCAGGTTTTCATTATCTCACATAGTAGTAATTCTCGTATCGTATATTGTAAGTTAGTATAATTAATTAATGTAATGTAATTCGGGACTCTTTTATAAAAGTAATACGGACGGTATTTTTTATGAAGGGGTCCCGCCGGAGGTGACCTCGACCTCCGCTATGAACGTAGTGAACAACGAAAAACAAATAAATACAAAAAAATACGTGTACTGTACCTTAAGTGTAATAGACTTTGTATTGGTGTTTAATGAGTCATCCGCGAGTGTCGCATCCATCTGGAAATAAAACCAACATTTGATATACATAACTTATTTGATCTTTACTAGGTTTAAATGAAAGAAAAGCAACAAGAAAAGAATTCGAAATCAATTGCAGATGTTTGTTAAGTACCAAAAAAAGTTAACAAAATTCAGCCAACAGCGCATCAGTATTGTCTTAACAACACCCAGCCTCAGTAATGTCACAGGGCATTCACGTTGTCAAGCACAGACGAGAGACACCACGTTGAAATGTATGTCTTCAATAAAAGTTTTTTATCCTAATATTTTTCTACGAACTGTGCTTGAATTTCTATTATTATGAATCCTCTTTGAAATTGATGTATTCGTTTCCAATCGGTGTATTCTAGTCTTATTTTTATAATTCGTATCCTTCAATGTCGTGTTGAATACAAAACTCAGTATTGGAAATGCGCTTTAGAAACACTTTTTGGATAAATTGTAAATTGTGAAAATTAATTGTAAAATTCAAAATTAAGTACCTAACTATATTTCGGTATGAAATTGTAAAATTCAATTAGACATTAGAATTAAAATAACGTTAGGTAGAAGTCAAAATTCAGGTTTGGCGTTGTATTAACTATTGATAAAGAAATTAACAAAAATGTAAATAAATTTTAGGCATGTCACGTGATGGTATATTGTACCTTATCGGTGTTAGGCGACCTAGGTCATACAATACGTACCTAAAATACATACTGAAAAAATGTAGAACATTCAGTAATTTCACGACTAACCCCCAAGTTATAATTTGAATTTTTGTATAGTTATTAACATAAGTTAAGTATTTTCATAGTTATGTTAATTTTTTTGCGATGCCATGTTTTAATTATTTTAGTTTAAGCCGCAATGTGTTTATTAAATATTATTATATTTTTATAGAGGTTATTTTTTTGTACTCGACGCGAACTATGTATTTAATAGTTAAGTTTTAGTGTTGAATTATGTTAAACCGTATTTTAATTAACTATTTACTGAACAAACTTAACCCATTAATTTTATGTTAAATTTAATTTTACAACGGAAAATGCTTACTGTGTCATTGAAATGAGAATAGTAACTATTATTGCCGAAACGTTAGCTATAATTATTTTAAAAAATAAAACGATGATTCATATTTGTGTTTTTCTTTAAGAATCCTCCTTTTTGTATAAAAGTTATGTTGAACGCGCTAACGCCATCTAGTAGTGAGTAGATTAACTTTCCAACAAAAATGTTAAATAATTACATATTGAGTGGTTGATAATAATGCCTCAAATTATTTGTCACAAAAATTAAATTGATAATTACGACATATAACAATTAATTAAAATACTTATTTCCTTATAACATTTTTAAATTGTAATAGTTACCTATAAATATTATATTTTAGGACAACATATGATTGTAAAATCAAAAAACAGGAAAATGCCAAATTTCCTGTAAACACTAAATTCTATGGAAATATTATACAATAATAAGGAAGGAAGAAAAGAAATCGAATACATTCTTATTTAATTAAACTAATATCTTTTTAAACTTACTCAATACCTATTAAATAATAATAATCTTTAGCCTTACTTATATATATATATATATATATATATATATATATGTATACATATCTGTGTATTATATATAGTGACCTCTGTCGATTTTCTAATGTATTATTTGTATTGCATGCAGTTTATCTAAAGTCATACATGTTATATAAATCAACAGATGGCGCCATATAAACACTTTTATTATTTTATAAGAGATGGCGCGACCAACATCAGTAATGAAAAACATTTAGTCCTTAGCTTGTCTAAGGACAAGGAGGTTAATAATTCCAAGAAATATAGTATAGATGTCGCTGGGGGTACTAGAATGGTAACTCTTATTAGATTAATCTCATTAGATATGTACAGATGTATTAATATATTGTTAACAGAAACTTACTAATCACTATTAATTTTAATTACACCAATAAGTTATCCACTAATAGCAATCAACCTTTTTTGAATTTAAAATATTTTTTAAACTTTTTTTTTATTTTTGTAATGGAATTGAAATAGAAACGTAAATTTATTGGTATTTTTTCAACTTATCCAACCTTCTCCGTTTTTTGTCAATAATTTTTTGTCATTCTCAAGTACTACTGTGTTTTAAAAAAGCTCTCAAATTCTAATAAGTAAAATAGTACATAAATTGTAGCAGATAAAATATTTGTTATTTTTTCGTTTAATGATTTTTAAGTAATCATTCATATAATAAAAGCAATTTATTTATTTTCGGGTCCAATAATTTTCATTACATTTTCATACATAAATACTAAACATTTTATTCTCTTGTATTTTTGCATTTTGCAAAAAAAAATTAATTAACAATTGTGATCCTATTATTCTTGGTTCATTCAAAATTTATAAAATTGTTTGTTGCTTTATTCAACTCGATATTTATTTATTTATTTAATTATTTTCTTTATTATCAAACATTAGTCGTAAGAAGCAGTCGCTGGTCGGGGGTTTGTCTTAATAATAATATAATAAAATAATCAGTTTTGTTAGTATTACTGGAATTTCTCTTTTGAGACTGTACTAATTAAAATGAGCCACAAAATTGATATTATTATCATATTTGTTAGATGCAAAGAAAATCAAAATGAATATTTAGGAACACAAGTCAGCTTTATTTTATTTTTATTCTAAATAATATATAAAAGAACATTCTTAATTTTATAAAATTTTGTAAATACAAATTTTACAAACACAAAAAACTCTTCTGTCTAAAAAAATTTTTCGTTAAATATTTGACATATTTAATCATAAGATAACTTATTTCAATCCAAGGTTTGATCTGATATCTTATTGTTGAATACAATTTCGCCGACGAGATATTTAACAGTGAGTTAAGTAAGTTTGCATCTAAAGTTGTGTTTTATGATATCTACTTTCTAAAAAGTATAAAAGTAACTATTTAGTTCTGTGTTAGTTACTGATAACTTGACATTAAAAACCCAGTGTGTCCAAGATTGAAAGTATACTTCAAATTAGAAAGACCGTTGTAATACCTGAGATAATAGAACTGATTTAATAATAATAACTTATTATCAATACATTTTTAAACAATAAGTGTTAAAATTATTTAAGCTGAAAGAAGCGAAGCTTTTTACTGATCAACTCGATCAAATTTTGTCTGCTATCTCGTTCGACACCGATCAAGCTACACTAACCAAATTTGGACCAGTTGCTTATCACACGACCAGCTGTCTACAGATAGATTTTCAAAAAAAAAAAAAATCAAAATGTAGATTAAGAGTAATTTGCAATTTACTTTATTTTTAATTGAAACCTGTGACTGACGTATGTATAATTTTTTGTTAATTGCAGACGTTGGTTAAATCATATCAAGCTAAAATTTTCGTGATATATTTTTCGTTTTTTGTATCATTGAAGAGAATTTCGCTCAGCTTCTCCCGCTTGTATGCTGGCGGCACTATTTTTTGAGTACGTGTTTGTTACTTTGGAGGAAGATTGATTTGAAATAGTAATTAACAAATGCTTGTTGATATTTTAGTTATATTAATTGTTTCACAGCGATCGCTTATTACCGTTACGCTGGTAATATTCCCGAGCATTCCCAGCGGAGCGTAGTAATTAATATAATATTATAATAAATCGCTTTAAAAAAAATATGATATGAACATTGGAGGAGCGCCGAGTCGACGCGCTGATCGGGAGGTCACCTAACTATTGATACGGACTTTGTTTTTTGAACAAACTAAAAATAAAAATTGTAGGTCCCTTTTATATTTTTATTAACACCTGATAATATAGTTGGATTGTTACTTTAATTAATAATAAATATAATATTTTAATACTGATAATTAAAGGCTAATTATTTAAAAATATATTTTTCAAGTAAAAACACTAATATTTTTATGCATAAAGAATACGTATATACAGTAAAGACATTATTTTTAAGTAAATATAATACAGTGTGCGAGCCCTCTCCTCGCGCAGTGGCCTCATCGCGTGCAGCACTTATCACTAAGAATACGTTAACTGACTTCTTTTCCGTTTTTTCGAATCAGCGATATGTAATTTTCATTCCAACTCGCTTTTTCACGACTCAGGGGCGCTTCACTTGGCTTTTTTAACATTTTTTATTTTATTTTTTGTCCGATGCGTAATAGATGCAGTGATTATTATTTGGAACTGTTTTGAGTTGTTTACGTTTTTTTTGTTGACATCTTTATTTGAAGATGGATGGTTTCATTAATATTGTTAGTAGATATTTTATTCACGAATGATATTGAAAAGACTTGAGAACTGTTTTATGTACATAATTTTAAATATAAATATTTTTAAATCAACAAAAAATATTTAAAAAAAAAGGTAAAAAAATTGATTAAAGGTTGGCGACAGCTGCAGTTTTCCCGCTTCCAGAGACACGGTGTATGGTTTTGTAACAAATAAGGCTATTGCCATCTATTTATATCTAGTTAATTAACGTAGAAAAAAACTGACCCTATCGCAGAGCTACATGTTATTGTTGAAGGCATTGATTGGTCGTGCGACCAGCGCTGAGGAATAAAAACTTATTCATTAACATCACCAGGAATCTTCATTGCTATATTAAAATGTATCCCATCACTAAATAAAGAGCCACCACCAGTCACCACCAGTTAGGACCAAACGGATATCCAGTTTAATCTCTGATAAGGACAATTTCTAAATATATAATATGTTTAGTATATTCCTAAGATATAATCATATTTTTAACAGATAATAATTACAAGTATAGGTTCTAGAATCGTCTATATCTATATTAGTTTAAAGAAGAATTAAAAACTCTAAGACACTACACGCTATAAGCGTTAATAAATAAAATGTAAAAACTGTTGAAGCTAGATCCTACATGACCTATAATGACCTATAGTTTTTATCACAGAAGCAGGCGAGCGTGTCTTGGGGAGAAATAATAGAAATTATTAATTAAAACAATGTATGTCTCGACATCCGGATGCCATTTTATAATATTATTATAAGGTCACATAACTTTTTATTATTTCCGTTTTAATTCAACAACTAGTCTATTTGTCTGTTTTTAATACTGTTCATACTTAACACTTAATACTCAAGTTCAATTTCAACGCTTTTATTAATTTGAAATCTTGTATATATTTTCATTGGACATATTTATTGTGACATATACATCAATAATTCTACAATACGAGGGGGGGTTCAAGGCAACACACACTATATAATTAAGTACTCTATCACTGTGCCGTCGGTCCTTTTCAAAGACTTTCTAATGCTGGTTGAAAACTGTCTTCTCGTATCTTTCAACATATATATTTGAGTGAAATAACACTCATATGTCAAAATAGATACTCATTAACAGATCCTCTTTCAAAGACCATAAAGCCCGAGGGCGCCGCCTGCTTTTAATATTCTTAAAGCGTACATTTGCCGAAACACTCTGAGGAGCCAAAAAATGCGAGAAATGTATACTAGAGCTCGTGAAAACGAAACAACAACATCAGAAGCTCAGTGCTTATCTCCAACATCTCTTACTCTTCAACGTTCCTTCGTAACTGAATCAGATACGAAGACTCTCTTTTTCCCTAGACTTGGATCGCTTTGACTACAAGCTATATGATCAGTTTGAGAGGATCTGCAGTGCTCTAGACGATACGCCGACATTAACTCTAGTGTACAAATTACAATATATTTCATTATATTTATAATCAATATATTTGGTCATTAAGAACAGAATATATCTGGAAAATATGTAACAAATTATAATTATTAATAATGCAAACAGACAGACGAATACAACTTTTTTCTCAATAGTAAAGTTAATAAAGTTAAGTGTAAATAAAACAATGTCCTTAATAAAGACAGAGTATGCCTAAGGCATTAAGTCCGCCATTGTACATTGTGCATAAATAAATAAATAAATAAATAAATAAATATTCACAAATTGTATAATAACATATAATACAATACAATATACATCTTATTTACAACTTAACATGAAGTTGTTCATGTTTTACTTCATCTTTCTGTATCACAATTAACAATAAACGCATGTATTTAGGCAAATTAATATTTAAGAATAGAAATTATACTGTAGTACAGATACAAATAAAATTTTTAAGTTTTTCATTTTATTAGGTGGAAATACGATCCGTATTTCTAAATAATATATACTAATGAAAATATAAACAACTAATTGTACACGTATATTTATAAGCTGTAAAATAAGCAAAAGCTATTAAAATGAACGTTTAAAAGCGGTCTCAATAACAAACCGACAAAGAAGTAAGTAATAACAATTATAACAATAAGATAAAGCGTAAAATAATGTTTGTATAATCAGATGTGGTGTCGACTGTAGGTGTGTTCGTCTGCTTCCGTTACCCATTAACCATGTTCACTAAACTTTGGTGTAAAACTATATAACAAAAATATATATATTTATATGTCATTGACATATTTTATCATTATAATTGTTTTATTAAACTCAAATATTCGAGTAACAAAAGATATATAAATTCATATATTTTTGATGATTTAGTTTAATTTATATTAATTTGAATAATAGAATATTTTTTGTATATTTTAATATTTATCGCACTGTGGTTTATCGTATGTATGTGATAACTATCGTATCGTAAACGTAACGTAATGCTAATTAGAGCCGCAATCACAATCTCCTCTGCGCCTCGGCCCCGCGGTGCAGTATATCTGTATCATCTTGCCCTTTGAAAATTAAAATGATTGATAGTAAGAAAATTATACAATTTCACACATTTAGAATCACTTTTGAATAAGTATTACTCGAGCGTGAATTCGCAGTTATTAAAAATATATTGTTTTAACAAAATTGAACCGGAATTTAAATAAATATTAATAATACCTCTAACATATCAGGTAATACAATACTTAAACAGATGAATTTAAATTTCAAAATGGCCGCTGAATTTAATAACAGCTGATTTTTTTGATATTGATTGTCATTTAATTGAAGTTTGAAGTACTTTTGATAACAGCAGATGGAGTTGTTGTTTAGAAGACTATATCTTTATGATCAAGAAGCAGTAGTGTTACGTAATGGCCGCCACTGCTTCAGTCCTATTAACATATACTGATAACTATGTTATATGAACTGTGTCAATGAGAGTGTCTTATAAGTCTATGAATACTACAAAATTGATTGACACCCTAACAAAATATTTCAAGGTTTTACTTTTAAATATTATATTTCACGTTTCTGTATACGTTTAATTTTTATCAAATAAGGTTGTCTGAAGAAGATCGCTACTTAGCGATAAGACCGCTTTATTGTATAGCTCAAATGTGTCCATACTTCTTTTGACTGTATTTTTATTTATGTGGTGTGCAATAAAGAATATTATTATTATTATTACATTTTATATCAAATATCAACTTTCGATCTGCTGTCTTTGTCAGACCTCACTTCTCTTGAGTAACTCCTTCATAAAAATCCTCTTACGTTCAAAGTTTGTTATCATATTATTATCAAAACTGATATATTATATTTTTAAAAATAACAAGGTTTCGCCCGCGTGATGTGTTAATAAAAAGTACACAATGCGATTTTATTTTTATTTTTTTTTTCAATTTCAAAATTCAATAAATGCATTATTTTTTTTACTAACCACAAATTAAAAATCTAGAATTTTATGTGTCTAACAAAAAATATGACGAAGTTTCATACTAAATTGCAACCCCTATTTCACCCCTTGATGAATAAAGTTTCTAAAAATCCTTTCTTAGCGGAAGGTTCTTAGTTAAAATGAACCTTCCTGCCAAATTTTTAGTTTTCGAGATGCACTCATCACAAACAGTCACTTCTGTTCTTTGATTTTATTCTTCTTCTTTCTTCTTTTTTGTGTGAATTATATTCTTCAGTTATTAATATTCTATTGTCTGTTATTTTAGATTATTATTAAAAAATCTTGTCTATATATATGAATATATGTATCTTACTGCACAATCTCTTTCTTGTCTTATTTCTATAATATTCTCGTTCTACTGAAATAAACAAACATCATTTAATAAAGCATAGATATATTTATTTAATTTTAACTCTAAGACAATTGAGAATATAAAAGTTTAGTTAAACATCTTTATATTAATAAACTTTATTAGTATTTAAATTACGCTCTACGAGTATTACACATCATAGGTTGTATTACTGTCTGTCAATGATGTATTATTATTATGATTAGGATAAACTTTAATTGATGATATTAGTGTCATGTTGTCTCCACTACACTGTTATGACTATTTAGCTATAAATATCTATTATATCATATGTTTTTCGAACGTTTTCAACATTATTTTCACATATATCTTTATATCAACATTTTTATATAAATAAAAGCTATGGTACCATCCAATTTAGTTAACACCAGGTCACTTAGGGAACTAATATCGCATTGTAAAAAGACTTTTACTATTAATTGTCATATTAAGTTTAAAACTATTTTAAGTGTAGTAGGTTAAACACTGTTACATATTATCATTCCATACAACAACTATATTTGATATGAAATTTATAATTTTCAAAGAAAAAGACACCACTTATTAATCTAGTAGACTAGAATTAAAATAAAGTTTTATTTATTTATCTTACAAAAGATAAATAGATTGTGAGTTACTGTTGTTTTACTAATGTACTTATTATTGTATTTATTAGTGTTCTGATATCTCAGTAAGTATATACTATTAATCCACTATCAATTATCTTTATATAAGACAGTAATATGTCTGTCTGTTGTCGTCGTGTTATTAACAAGCGCTGCTCTATTATTATTGTTCTTAGAAAGTTGTTCCCATTGCCTTAAGTTTCTACTTCTATTGTTCTGTATATGCTTATATTGAACAGACTAATTATAACATACATACTATACATACAATATTATGTACTATGTATATTGACAATATATTGTCTTGTCAGTTGTAGTCGATTGACTGCAACACCTATATTGACTGAGGGTGTGTCATCCTCACACTGATGGATGTGAAGGACCTATTATTGTTTTAAATTAAAATGCCTACATGCCAATAACTACTATATATTTCCTATTTTCGTATTATGATGAAATATTAAAATGGTCTGTGTAAAACTACTCTATGTAATTGTTATAACTTCATACTTAAACATATATTTGTGTCAATAATAAATATAGGAATTTGAATTTAAATTTTATTATAAATTATATATGTAGAGAGCAATCTTAACATTTCTGTAATTAGATTCTAACTTATAAATTATTATGAAAGTATAAGAATATTGCCATTTTAGTAATCCAAATTTAATACTAAAATGTCACACGTAGGTTTTTATTAAATATACAAGAAAACTATTTCGTTAAATTTAATATCTCAAATAAACTGGGAACATTACGGGAAAAATATTTCTAACGGAGTTAAGTCGAGCATCGCGCTGAACACATCGATCTTATGTAGAATAGGCGTACAACGAAGTCAGTAGTGTGTGAATATACCATAAACAAGCCCAACCATTACATTTACAACCATTTATTAAATATTAAATAGGGAACCCGCTACATGCCATGAATGATTCAGGAGGCCAATAAAATTAATAAATATCCTAATTTTAATAGAGAAAATGGTTGGAGCCTATCCTACCTAGGACTCATAAACAATGTCTGCACCGTCAGACCTCAAGATACTGTTAGTACCATTTGTCTACTTCTGTTACTCTATTCACGCAAACTAAGGAACCATTGGAGGTAGAAGTCTAATTAACTGACTTACTGACAGACACTTACATCCCATATCAAAAACGATTGTAGTAAAATATTCGAAACGTCTCGTTAGAAATAGATAAAATGTAACTAATTCAACAGTTAAATCCGTTAAAAATATTTTATTCCAATGTGTACTCGACAATATTTAAAAAAATACTAATTTTGAACGTATTCAAGTCTCATCACATGATGCTGGCTCAAGAAAGAAAATAATACTTTGTTATAACGTCATGGGTACAGCAATAACAATATTATTGTTAGATTGATATTGCTTTGGCGTTTTAAAAACTACTGAACTTGATAGTATTTACTTGTTTTGGAGTTGTTGATGACAGATGTTATTAAAATCCCAGGTTGGCTAAACCTAAGTAGAAGCTATGCAAAAATATTTTTCAATGGCAGCACATTTTTGACGTAGAAGACAAGAAAAACGACAAATTAAATAAATGTACTCGTAGAATTTAAATTAGTATTTTTTAACTAGATGGCGTTAGTGTGTAAAATAGATCACGCTGTTACACTTATTAGAGTTTTAATGATCGAGAATCTTGAACGGTTTTGAAAAATTTATCAAGTTTTTTCATGTTCGTTACTACCTCAAGTAGTAAATTTTTACTTTACTTGTACTACAAATTGTAGTTTTAATATCTTGAATTGTTAACTGGAAAAATGTCTTAATATAGTTTAAATGCGAGGAAAACTATATGTATATATGTTTTTGTAATTCTAATGCGCTAAAGTCATATTTTAATTTTGATGGCTATCCTGTGTAAAAATAATTAGTTATAGTACCACCGTGCTCGGGTGAGACTGTGTAAGTGTGAGACGACAGATAATTTAATAACGGCGGGCGCTTCTCTAACGTAACGCTTTATGAAGCGTGGTGAATGATCTAACTGAGGCGATAATTTTAAAATATTATATATGAGAAATGTATATAAAATAGTTCTTAATGTATTTTATTAGATATTCAATATTCTCGTTAATGTTATAACTTCTATCATTAAATCTTTAGAAATAATAATATGTTTATTAAAGAAAAAGATAGATACTTATAATTTGTTATCTTTTCCTAAATAAAACTTATCTTTTTGAAAATAAAATATATATTTTACTGAATACGAAACATAAAAAATGATTAAAACATTATTTTTTTATTGGTTTATATATTTTTTTATTAATAATAAATATCTATAGTATTTTCTGTCTCGACGTCACTCTTATAAAAGCAAAGGAACGGAAACGTTGACATTTATACAAAGTCGTCCACTTTTATTCCGTTTATTGAACAAAAAAACATCCCTGTAAAGGTTATGTGTAACTGACCTGCGCCTGCGCACGCCGCGCCACTAGATTATATAATTAGCTGAACTATAATTGAGCTTCGGTCTAATCAATAATGTATATTTATAAGAACATAGATTAGGGTTCAGATAACATACATATTTAAAATCCGTATAATACAGGGTTGAAATTTGTATATTATATATTTTTTAAGTTTATTCCTTTTTTTTTATTCATTGAATATAGTGATATTATAGAAACTTTCAGTTTTCATAATATGCTTAAACTAACTTTTTGATAATGATATTAATAAAATATTGCGAGTTGGTTCCTTATATTAGAAAATTTACAGGGCATTGGTACTTTTGTTCTTTCTTGTACAAAAATATTTTTTGAGAGATAATTGTGAAAGAATATCTATGGCGGCTATAATACTCACAAAAACACGCTTAATTAAGAAATTCTTTAATTCTTTAAGAAGACCGATAGATGAATAATTAATATGTTTATTTGATATTGTTAAAAGGTGTTGTAACGCGGCCATTATGAAAATATCAATAACTCGCTAATGTTGCTTGCTAAGACATATAATAGACATTTTGAGTCCGAACAATACAAGGAATGGAATTAATTTTTATATAAAATACTTCAATTGTCTGGAATTTTTCGTTTTTTATTTGATTTGTTTTCATAAGTGGCGGCATTTTATTGTTTTTGAATGAAGGAGTGCCACTGACAACGACTTCTTTTCTGAATTTAATTACTAAGAAAAGTATTTATATAGGTATATCTATTTTAAATAAAATGCTTTAAAATTTGTATGATTTTAATCTTTACCAGATAAAATTGGTAGAAAAAAATCTACATTTCTTTGTCTCCCTGTTGTCAGTGATGTGTCGGTCATCTTCTTAATCAAATTATATATAATTTATAACCATATATATTTTATTGAAGTTCCAACCAAAACATATGAATACAAATTTTTAACATACTAAAAGAAAGGACAATTATATATTTTTTTCGGAACATGTTCCGGTTTAAAATTTAGTTTATTTTATGATTTAACTAATATTTAAATTTAATACGTTGTCATTTATATTATATAATAAAACAACACTAAACCAAATTTCATAAGAAACAGTTTACTAATGTTGATCAATTGTGATAATAACATAAACATATTATGTTTAAAGATATAATATTTTCACTTCCGTAAATTGTTCGGAATAAACTTATTCTAATAAGTATATTGACCGAGGCATAGCTCAGTAATATACTAAACGTTATTAAAATTCTTCTTTATTATGCGTGATGCGAGACAACGAACAGAAACACAAACATTTTTAAAAATTAATTTTGAACCGATAGCAATTGTTTTTTAATATACATTTTGCCTCATTATTATATAATGTATATGATATATTTATTCGTTGCAACATATAAGATATAGTAAGTTACACAACACATTAGGTAACTTGTCACTTAATATGTTAATGAAGGTTTGTCGAATGTTAGTTCATAAATAGCGGAAATGAGAACTAGTGCCTGACGAGGAGCTGGAACTGACTGCTTACTACATACAGGATACTGTTTTATTATATACTAGCTCTTAGTCGCGTCTCCGTCTGGGTGTATGCGCCTGCGCAACCTACACTGCATATACCTTTGTATTACATATACTTAAGAAGTTTAATATGAATAGTAATAGTTCTCTATTTATAAGCACACAAATAGACAGACATTGAATTTAATTATTATATATTTATCAGCGATAATTACAGTTAATTGTTATTATATGATGTTTGTATATTTTATATATTTATATACTTTAGTAGAAGTTAGTCGACATATTACTTATATTTATGAAGGGTAATCTTTGCTTTATTTTATATGAGAATAGACAATAATTTAATATTATTTAACTTTTCAGTATTATTATAAATTTACCTAATCTATTACTATTAACACAGTATTACTAAAAACTAAATAATTTATCTAAAAAACGATTTTTTCTTTTTACAATGAAAATATTTAATGTCAGTTATTCTACAGCTATTTTAGTGGAAAATAATAAATTTACAAAAGGTAGCAAGAAACATTAAAACGAAATACTATAAATTAAAGAGTAATCTATAAAAATAATAAATCTTCAAACAAAATTGTCACATTAACAGTTATATCAATAATTCAACGCGAGAGAAAACAACATCGAATGATTCTTTATTCCCAGGCTTTAAAAAATAGTTCACACACGAGGAGACTTTCACTGATCACATCAATTCACTCTTTATATAACACTACTGTAATTAATTTCACAACAAAACTATACAATATTACAGTTTATAATATGTTAATACATATAAAATAAAAAAATATATGTTCAAAGAATAAAACATTAAATTCAAATTTAGAAAATTTAGCTGTTTCAATTAAAAAAAAAATACAGAATGAACAAATTGTATTTTTAATTAAATATTATAATTTATAATCTGTTAATACATTACTATAACTCTTAATATAATAAAATAAAAAATATGTGTTCAAATAATAATAAAAAAAATAATAATTTAGAAAATTTAGCTGTTCCAATTTTAAAAAATTCAAAGTCTACGACAAAATATACAAATTGAATTTATTATACAATATTATAATTTATAATCTGTTATTACATTACTAGAACTTTTAATATAATAAATAAAAAAATATACATTCAAAGAACATTAAATTCAAATTTAGAATTTTTAGGTTTTCAAATAAAAAAAAAATTAAATGAATTTTTATACAATATTTTATATCATTTATACTAATTTGTGTCCCTAATATAGTATAATTCGTACAATAAAAACTCTGTGTGTAAATAATTCCACATATTATTATTAAAGTATATTTTTTATTTTTAACGCTTCCACGCTCCGAAATAAGTTATTTATTACATACAGATAATATATCGAGAATCACGTTCGTTCAAGAATTATTCGACTCTGTGCATAAATATTATCTGTCATTAGGCGATCTCCTCACTCTTTCGCTCGCGATAATAATAAACAAAGACAAAAAGTGTTTTGTAATCCCATCTTAAACTGTGACCATTATAGGTTGAACTCGGAAGGTTGATTCAATTTCCCTTTTCTCATCGATTTTCCTGAGGCGCGCGGGGGTCGGGAGATCGTGTTTGGGTGGTTCTGATCGTTTGTCTCGTTTCCTCTTGGAACGTATGTGATAAAATGGTGAGGACGCCCTTTTTGCGCATAGTCTGCGCTGCTAGGCGGCATATTTCTGAAAAACAGAGACTGCCTTTGAGTTGATTTTTATGAAACTTCAATATTTATTTTATTTAGTTTAATATCTACAAAAAAATATTTACAATTCATTTAAGTTTATTTCATTCATACAATATAAATATTTTATTATTATTTCATGATTAATTTCAGTCGCAATAAAAATATAACTTAAGTATAAAGAAGAAAGAAAAATAAGCTGCTTATTAATAATTAATAAAATATTGATAAATATTGAAAAAATAATATATTTTTAATATGAAAAATAAAAACATCAACTCCACGACCGTGTCTGTCCGACGCAGATGACGGGCGGCATTGCGTGGTCAGTTTTTGTTCGTCATCCGAACTGGACGTTCCAAGTTCAAATTTGAAAATTGGAACTCAAAGCGTTCGATATTTGAAATCTCAAATTTAGCATAAAATTCCAGCGTTCCAGAGTTCCAACGAAAGATATTTTGATTGTTTCTTGATTTATTCCAATGCATTAAAACTATTTTTTTTCTGTTTTTAATGTAATATTCATTTTACAATAACAATTATAAAAAATCTATTGACTTTCTCGACTATATGACTGCATATTAGTAGAAATAAACATTTTGGATTGGTTTAAAAAAATTGGGAGCAATATTACAATTTCTATATGTATCTATGAGGTAATTTAGAAGCAACATAATTATTGTACGTATCTATGACGTTGTATGTGGATTGGTTAATTCTTATATATTGAATTCTTATATATTTTATGTGTTTCTAAGTAGTAAATACTAATAAATAAAACAATCTCGTGCATTTATTGTCATTTCCAGGAATGGCTGGATTAAGACAAACGACAATATTTATCACAATATCTAACAATACATGTTTAAGAATTTTCTTTTTTTGCCGTAAATATGAATAAAGACGGTAATTATGAGAGCTTTCAAATAGACTGGGAACTAGATAATAAATTGACTATCTCATATTTATATGTGTTTTAATATGATAGGAGATATATCTGCGATAAAAAGATTATGTATGTATATGTAAATATAATTTATCATCTTCCGAATTTGGTTAGTTTTGGGTTTTGATATTTCTACAGGGAAAGTTAGGTGATAAGAGTATAGATATTAAGATATTGATTCAAAAGTAAGTTTCATTTAATAGCTGAAGGAAATTAACATAGTATCGTAATAATATATAAAATAAGGCTGCCTTTACACCATCAAGTTGTAAACAGATTTCCATGTATATTTTATTTATATACTAAGTGAAACAAAAATTACATAAATAAACATAAAAAAATATAATGTTATATATTTGTTTTATTGTATTTTGTAAAATTTTTTTGTCTTATAAAGAATTTTTGCTTTCTTACAATACAAGATATAAGGCAGTACTTATATCTGATACGAAAACGAGTAATCTAGTATTAAAATGAATGAATCCTTGAAACACTTTATTTTATAAATAAAATATTATAAATTATTATATGACATATCGATTATATGTCAACCTTTTTAAATGTAAATATAAATATTTTGATTACATTTTCATAAATCTAACTGATAACGAAGTGCAGCATGTTACAAATATTTTTTTATTTTTTAGAGAAATAAGCAATTAAATAATACTTATAAGAACAACGAAAACGTAAAAAAAATAGTAAAATTTTCAGCGACTTGAGGATAAAATAAAGTTTATTCGACACCAATGACTTTTGTGTGTTCATTCTGTAATGAGTTTATGGTCTGTGGCTAAAATATCGAATCTATGTTTTTAATAAATAAATAAATTGTGTCTCTGAAAATTCATATCATAACAATATTGATTTAATAAGGAAATTTTTATGTATTCTTTTGATAAGTTTAAAGATAGTTAATATGTAAGTTACATTATATTCTCTCTGAGGAAATTGTGTCTAGTAGTCTAGTAGTAGAAAATTATAATTAATTTTAATTAATCGTAGAAGTGTAGTATATTTTATATTATAAGAGACTAAGAAAGCACAATATATTGTTATACAAATGTAAAAATTCAAAATTTTTTAAAAACAACGACAGTACTAACTTATAATATGACAGTACTACTTCTTAGATTTTCACGAGTACACATTTGAAATAAAACTATTTTTTACGTAATAAACTTGCGGATAATTTGGTTACATTTTAATTTTAACCCGACCTCTCGAATGCTTTGCAGCAATCGTGTTCACGGGTAGACGAGATGTGAGTGTATCTTAAAAGAGTCACTTGACAAATAAAATGTAACCAAATTATACGCGAGTTTTAATCCGTAAACTTATCTTATGAAACGCAGCTAAACGTGACATCTCTGGTACATGTATGAAGCTGGTATGAATATCCTCCCTCCGGCAGTGGTTCCTAATGATGGGATACTTAAAAAAAACGTCTTCTCCATACTCAATGGATAATTTCTGTCATCCTCTGTGTCTGCTGTCATGATGACCAGATGACCTGCATGTTTTGTTTGACGAACTTTTTATACATTGTAAATCTTGGAACAGTCAGTTTGTTCAGAAGCTGACAAAACTAACAAACTAACAAAATATTGTAACTAATAATATTTAATTAATTTATAATTTTTTGAAAAATAAATTGTACATTACTTTTAGTTTTTTATTCCAATTTGGCATAAGGGCTTTTCATTTCGTGAAGGTTCTATATAATGAGGTTCTTGTAACACGTCTTAACGGTGGTAAGTCCGTGAAGAAGACAATGGCTGATGAGACACTATCAACATTTTTTTTTAATGTTTGTTTATATAACATCTATCAGTTATTTTACTATTGTCATTTGATTAATCTTAGTATAATTTACTAACGAGTAAGACAATTTACCAAAGATAATACGTACTAGAAAGGCTCTGTAGAGTCGAATTTGAAGATTTTATATAGTCATAGAGCGCATTTATGAAACGTCAGTCCCTTACACAAGGTTCATGAAGAAGAACCGTCAAGAAACTACAGAGATACTCTTATAACTTATAAATAAAAAAAATATTTTTACAGTATTGACTCACTTGATATGTAAAACAAGAGAAAAGAATGAGGAGGAAATAGGAAATAGGAAAATGTGGATAAACTGTGAAATATGAGCACTGACATAACGACTCACAAATCGAAGGAGTTGTCGTGAAAAGTGCTGCATGTTGTGTGCTACGTGATCTGTGCTGTGTGCTGCGTGCTGTGTGCTGTGTGCTGTGTGCTGTGTGCTGAACCAATCACAATATTTTAGATTAATATTACAAACGAAATAGGATTCAAGTTAATCATGGTATTAAAAGAAGTCTAGAAATATCTAATCACTTAAATTAAATAACATTGTGATGTTTTCTATTTATATGAAATGTTATTATTATTATATTAATTGTCATGTGGTTATTACCAAGTAGAAGAAAAAAAATAATGTGTTAATTTAGATTAATAATTTACAAATTGACGCCACACCATTTATCAGCAAATTTGTATTTAGTATTTTAACATGCGTTTGATACAACAACGCTTTTTTAAGGACCTCTTTTATTTCTCAGTCAGATCTATGTAAATATAAATTATAAAATAACAAAAATTGTTTTAACTACTTTTTATTAGATAGCTTTAAAAATATTTTATGTTAAATAGATAAGTTTAAAAGAAAATCTGAGGACTCCTTTACAAAATATTGTGGTTGACGCAGCACACAGAACACAGCACACAGCACACAGCACGCAGCACGCAGCAAGCAGCACAAAGCACGGCAGGTCATTCGTAACATATTTGGAGCCATCACGTTTGTACTCAGTATTATTATATCATATTTCACAGTTCATCGTTTTCCTATTTCCTATTTCCTCCTCATTCTTCTCACTTATTTCTTTTCTTCCTCATAATATTTAAATTCTACGCCATTCTATTTAGATTTCATACTTATCTATTTGTTTTCAGAACTTCACAGATTTCTTTTATTATAATATTTTATATATAAAAAAAAACAGTAGTGTTCTTTTAAAAAAATGTCCAATACTTATTTAGCTACTTAATATTTATTTTATATTTGTATTTTTCTCATTTTGTTAATTTTTTAAGTTTGGTTATAAAGGGTGTAGTTACACCCTCTCATAGAAGATATTTACAGAAAATATATTTACAGAGGCTTAGAGGTGTGAGAGTCCACACTGGGTCACTCTGATCCGTGTATATTTGCGTGTACATTTCCACGGGGCAGTACAACTTACCATCATTTGGACTTTAATACTATAAAATAAACATAAAATTCCCGTATATTTTTTGTTACAAATTGTTCTATTGTCCAATACAAATACAAAATATTTGTATACATTAAATTTCTTGTTAAGTAACCAAAGCAAGTAAATTAAATTGTACAAAAAGTAACCACAAAAAAAATATACATAATTTAATAAACTTATACTTAGCAATAAGGATTGAATAATAATATAAAATTGTTAAAAAAAACCATAAATATTAAACAATAAAATCCTAATAAAATATCTATTATTTCATATATTTCATTAAGCATCTCATCAATACTTATTAGTACTGTATTTTTTAAGTTCATTCATTTCATTTTACTTTGCGTAGTTCAATCATCTTATTTACATCAACTTACCTAATTATTATCATGTGTTAATTACATTATATATATAATATTATATATAATAATCGTCAAATTATCGTATAATTGATCGTAAATAATCGATCAAGCGATGCACTATTTCTAACTAAATATAAACCAAATCTCCTGATCCATAAAATCGTGTAGACTTAAAAAAAACAAAAGACAATGCACCCGACGTAAAAAATGGACGTATAATATATCACTTTACGTACGACGAATACAACCTTATGCAAACTTAGGCCACACCCCCCACCACGCCCACACACCGGTCGTCCGTTCCTCTCCCACTCGCACGGAATAATATCTCTATCTCTCGTAAATGCATACCGCCTCCACATTTTCAGCGAAGAGTTTTTAGTTGTCGTAAAGACATCGCGCGGGATCGTCGCTTCTAGAAAACAGTTCGCAAAAAAAAATACAAAAAAAAACGCCGCCATTTTTTGCTCTAGTTTTTCGATAACACTATCAATGATAATGACATGTAATAGTGATATCTCGCTCTTTAGCTTTTTTTGACTGGTTTTTAGTGATGTGCGTGTGTGTCGGTGTTTGTTTTGGTGTAAGGTAATTATCGATAATCGATACGATCGTGAATTGTTTGTAGGCAGGGTGCACGTCTGATATTACACAGATATGTACGTTGTGTAAAGTATTTTTATATAATCACAAGTTATTCAAAAATCTAAGCCACAAGAAGACACGCTCTTAATGTTTTATTTGATTTTAATATTATTAATGTTGGTATTAGATAAAGTTCACAGACTTCACTTCTTCACCCTCACATATAATAACCTGCGGGGTCTCTCAATCATTTTAAAAACTTTATATAACTTTAACTTCCAATTATTTTTAAATTGTAAAATAATGTTATTCATATTGAAAAAACTTATATACTTAATACTACTATATAAAACTATTTAAACTAATCAAACATAATAATCACTTTTCGTACACTAACTATATACAAATAATGTAAAGACAAAATATATAAGTGGGAACTTCTAATTAAACAATATAGTTATGTACAGTCACATACAATACGGTTTAAAGAACACAATTGAGGAACACTTATTTACTTGTTTATTATATTTTTTTTTGTTAATATAATATATTAATTAAAATATTTGATAAGAACAAAATTCGTTGAAGCAGATAAATAAATTTTGTTTCATGTTTATTAAATAATTGCAACAAATTAATAATAAAAATAATTATAGACTATTCATTAGTTATTTATATATTTAAAAAGTATTAATTGTTTAATTCAAATATCTATATTGATAAGTGATGAGTACATCACTAAACTAAAAAGTAGTGCGGCAACCGTTACACTCCCTAATTTAAATAAGAATATCTATACTGTAATAAAATAAGATATCAAATATTAGTTATATATATATATAGAAATTTGAAAAGGATTATAATGTAACTAATAAAACGATTAGTTATATTAAAGTCTGTTTTTTACCATAAAAAATTATTTAACCTGATAAACTCTATTTAGAGTTTTGTATTAAAAGTAAGTAAGTAGAGTCAAGTAAGTTTCATAAATCCTTTAATAAATTATCAGTAATATAATAAAACAACATTAAGTTCTATTTATTACTGTTTTTTTTCATGACTCTATTTATAAGATTAATTAATTCTAAAAGTGCATAGTTGTATGACAGTAGTAAAGTGGATATACTTGGAGTTTAAATGAACAGACGGTTACACTTTTACTTTGCGGGTTATTTTAGTTATAAAATTTGGGCTAAATTGAAATAATAATACTAACATTGCGCTAAACATGAAAAAAATATGCTTATTACAACACAACGCTTACAATTTTAAACTAATAATTATATATCAAATAAAAATATTTTTACTGATTAAAACTCGCGTATAATTTGGTTACATTTTTGATTTTAACCTGACGTTTCGAATGCTTTGCAGCAATCGTGTTCACGGGTAGACGAGATATAAGTGTCTGTGTGACAGTGTCTTTTTAATCCGTAATAATTATATAGTTAAAAATCCCTATAATGTAATATTAATTGGCAAGTCGCTCTACTAATAATTGTAGCGACGGTATTTCATAATTAAATAATACTCAGTACTTCATTTACTCGCTACATTCATCTCAAAATATGGGTTTTAAAAGAATTAAAACTTTATTTAGTTTAAGATTATTAAGAAATGTAGAAAATTACAGAACACTGCAGTTCTAGAGTATAACAAAATATACTTGTTATTAATAATATAACCATATTGGTTCTCTAGTCTAATAAGACTAGTTAATTGGAGTAGTAATAAAAAAATAAACATTTAATATCTTTGTTAAAAAAACATAAACTTATAGACTGCAATAAATAAAATAATAAATAAAACTTTATGAGAACCTAAGAATTAAAGGACCAAGATTATAAAAATATTACTATTTACATTACGGAACCCTAAATACTCTCTCTATATTCGTCTTCTTTTGTTCAATCGTATTAATATCATTAAAATACCGAATTACTTTTTAAACTTGTTCATTATTTAATGTGTTATTGTAGAGCGCTTTAAAATGTAGAGATCGTACTTTTATTATAAAAACATTTAATCTAAGCTTTTAAATTTATTTTATATATAATAACTTTTAACTTTTATATATCTTTATATAAAGATATTATGTTTGAGGGTCAATTCTAGAGAGAAGGGACTCAACTTTTTTTCATACTATTCATAGCCTTTTGGAGGAAAATATTAATGTATATTTAATATAAATATATAACCACACGGCTGCAGTTCATAAAAGTGTGTAAGTTCCCAGCCCCACGGCTGGGCTTAGACTTTCCTTTCTATAGCAGAAAGGAGGAGCTTAACCAGGCCGCTTCAGTGCTAATGGCGGGTCGCATATTAAAGAACTTCTTCTGCAATAACATATATATACTTGTTGTATATTAGAACCGGTTAAATATAATCATGTTTATATTATTTAAATATTCATACTGTCGACGGGGAATCGAACCAGAGACCTATCAATACTAAAGTATTGTCTATCATATTGTCGATATTTCTCTATGACACATGTAATGTGAAATTCAATAAAATATAATTTAATAAAATAGAAAGTGAATTTTTTACAAAATTACTAATATATTTTATATTAATACATTGTGATCACTGTTTCTTATCGGCTCCGAGTTACGAGCTCTATCATACACTTAAGCATGAGTAATTATCAAAATTATATGTGTAGAGTTTTATTTATTTGGAAAATACAATTAACATTATATTAAAAACTAAATAGCAGAATGAAACACATTTCCAAATCTTAATAATGCCTTATTTTCAACAGAGACTCTACAATCTTTTGTAATTAATAGAGTATATATTTTAAAGTAAAGAACTGGAGTTTGATTCCATCTTTCAAACACACACACAATCATATAAAATATGACGGTATGTTGCATCTGTCTCTAGCAGAACTTAATGACCTTTCTCTACATAAATTAATTTAAGAGCTTTTAAGAAATATAATCAATACGACTTAAGAATATGGTTTGTTATACAACATTATATAAATATGTTTTAATAACTTTCTCTTATTAAAATAATATAATTATGCCAATTATATTCAGATGTTATATCAAAATATGAATAGGCGGGGCGATGGGCGTGCCGGTGGGCGTGATCTAGCGGTCATTGAACTCTAGGATGCGATAACATGACTATAATACAGACTCTATATGGTGTGGTTTAGTAAGATCATTAGCAATTCTATGACCGCTAAGTGCGGAAACCTATTTAGCACACAATTAACTACTTTAATACATTATACATAGAGTTTAGAATTCAATAGACTATGAATTGTCTAAATTAAGAAGCTCAATTTAGATTGAAAGTAGTATAGAGCAGTTTAATTAATTAAGTCTTGTGAAGTAAAGAAGCAGTTTTAATTTATGTAGAGTTAATATGATTATATATCATCTCAGAATTAATGAGACTAGATTACTATATAAAATATTGTATTAAAGAAATACTAAAAGGGCATTAAAAATCTGTTTTTTTTAAACAACCTGCAATAGGTCCGGGTTGTAACAATTTTGTAGAGTTCCTGACATTGTACTCTTTTTAATAGAGTTATTTTAATTTAAACCTTAATAAATAATAATACAATCGCGCTATTTTTGTCTTAATAATTAGGTTTACTCATTAGTCACGCATTAATTATATCTAATAAACTACACAGAGAATATTTTAGACGATATTGTCACAAAAGGACGTATGGTAACTTTAATACCGAAGAATACTCTTAGAGAACCACTCGTATAACAAAACTGTTTATATATGTAGAGTTCAAGATCACCAGCTTGCAAAAGAACTATAAATATTGGTAAAAATAGATGCCATTTTTAATAATTATAAGATGTCATATTGTAATGGACAACAAAATTTTAAAATAACCACATTTTAAAAGATATAATAATGACGCACTCTCTGTAGGAGACATTTTAACTCAACATATACTTGATATTCACGAATATCTTAATATGTATATCTTAAAATATATATAATATATAATATAATTTGTTTCAGACGCTGACTCCTCCGAGACGACCTCAACTATGACACAAACGAACAAAAACGCTATATATTTCGAAATGTGCAATAATTCGTTTATAATAAATAATTTTAAACTCGTTAAATTTTGATCTAATGGTGCTTTTAAAATATTTAAATTAATATACTTACGTCCGATTAAATTAATATTAATAATAAATTAATTATAATAAAACTATTGAAGACGTTATACGAGAGTGAACGTGAGCGATGACTCGACACTGACTCCGCACTCGTTCAATTAGTGTAACAGAAGTGCAGTTAAGTGACAAAGTGTTTCAAGTGTTGGTGATAAAATGCGGTATTTATGAGTGACTGTTGCGAGCAGAGCTGCGGGATGTACACCACGTGGTACAGCCGTGGTGAAGGGGGCATGCACCACCACCAAATGGGGCAGTTATACCACGGCGCACCCATGATCAAGACTGAGGCCGGGGTCAATAGTGACTGTATGATGGCAGTGGACTACGCACCCCCCATAAAGGTACGTATTATGTTAAATAAGCTTCATAAAAATGAATGAAAAGATTACGTATTTAACTCTATGGTTTTTGCTTATTATAATATAAGTTATAAAGTGCGTCGGAGGATATTTTTAAACCATTCATGTTTATCAGCTCTGAGTCAATCAATATAATTTTCATAATAATCTTTCTTCAACAAACAAGTAATAGATGTACAACAGTAAATACGTCTGAACTCAAACCGCGATCCGTAAAAGGATCAAATCTTTGATCTGGATTAAGAAAATAAAAAACCGGGCCATCTGTAATAAAAACTTACTATTACGTATGAGTCTACGAGAACACTTTTTCTCTCAAGGCAGAATATTTATTCCGCGAAAATAATTAAAAGTTGATGGTTTTAAGACGCATCACGTCGATGAGAATTATAAAAATAAAATAAAATTACATCACATACTTGAGATGTATTTAATGATGCAGATTTGTTATAAAAGGACTCGTCTACTTCTAGATGAGAGTCCGACATCGTTAGTGTGATATTTCTGGTCAGATTTGAAATATTTTTCTTTGATAAATATTTTTTCGTTTGTTTCGTGTTTTACAATTTTATATGAATTTGTTTATAAATATATATATCTTAGATATGTATGCTATTTATGGAGATGATCATAGTCTATTAAAATTATTAACTTACTTATGACACAGGATGGTATAATGTGTACGTGTAGACAGTTTATAGATTATTTATATATATATTTATTTATGATGTTGATAGTATCTAGTAGATATCTCTCCGTGTGTACACCACCGTTATAATTCTAGCTAATAGGCTTAGATAGTTTTTGATATTAAACAATTAATTATAATTAGCGAGTAACAATTATAACACATTCGGCTTCGTACGAATTAATAAAAAAAAGAGAAATGTGTTTTTCAACGCACATTCTTAACATTAACATCATTTTAATTCATCTTTTTTATAAAATGATCTTCAATTTATATTTTGTATTCAAAACCATATTTTTTTTTGGACTATTCTGAAACTTTTTACTGATTTCTGTTCGCTGTTTAAAAGTTTCAAGAAAAATATTTTCTGTTAATATTTTCTGTTTAAAGAATAAATTGTAAATATCACAATACATGATTCTATTATAATAAATAATTTAATAATATAAAAAAAATAAAAAGATCAATAATTAATATGAAATAAAACATTATTTATATGCTTGTTGTGCGCTGTTACATATCTACTAAACTATTCTAGCGAGTAACTATCGCTTAAAAGTAATTTGTTTTAAAAATTATATGAATGAACTAGCCGTTTCCCGTGACTTCGTCTGCTTATATAGGATCAAGTACGAAATTTATACAAATATAAACGTTTTATGTTTTATTGTAATTAAAGAAAATTTTTGTATGTTATAGAAATTGTTATTGTTTTTTTGGGAACGACAAGCATTTTTATATTGTTTTGCAATAACGACGATAAATTCAGTTAAAATCAATATTTAATGATTAATATTGTAAAGTATTTTATTTTTTAATTTAACTAATTCGTTTTAATATGGAACTTATTGGACTTGGAAGATTTTATTTATATCTTAAGAAGTGAAAATATTATTTTGGAATATTACAGAGATATGGAAGAAAAATCGTAATATATTACACGAAATCTATAAAAAAAATATCAAGCCATTTAAATTTATATTTATTCTATTTTCTTAAATTTCGCTTAAATATACAGTACCCACACATTTAATCAAGCTAAAATAAAATTACGAGTTACTGAAATAACTTCTAAATCTAGACAATACAAGTTATATGTATATTAATTTAATTTTTATCCGTCCGTTAACAAAACTTACTTCACTTATAAATTTCACTGAGGAATAACTGTAGTTTAAAAAAAATTGTTTCAGTATTTATGATTTACATCAATAGAAGTACAAGCGACTATTTGATTAAAATTCATTTTTATTTTTGTGTCTGAAAAGTGACTTCATCCGCGTTCACACGTTTAATTTCATGTTTGTTTATAATTATAACCTAAACTAATAAAGCTTTTTAAGACAAAATTATAATAATATATAATTTACAACAACCATACAAACATACATAATATAATATATAATTATTCAATGAATGTGTTTGCGTGAGGCGCGATCGAACGAATTCAAACCTACACTTTAATAACGAGGAAGTGTAGGTGTTGCTGTCTGTACGTGAAGATACTTAACAGCCACTTAACTCCTCGCAAAAAATAACAAAAAATAATATAAACATTAAATGCTATTGATATATTAGAAGTACATATTACTATACATTTTAATATATTATGGTTTGCAATAAAAATAGCAGACGTCTTTTGATAAAACTTGGAAAACCAATTGTATATTTTTTATATTTATAACTGTAAAAATATATAAACTAAGTCTTGAGCATTGCAGAGAACGGGAGAGTATCAATATCCTCATAAACTTTTCTACTACTGAAATAATAACAATTGTTTTGTTCAAAAGTTTAAGATTTTCTTTGGTTGGAACGCACTATTCTAAACTACTTGTTTGAGTTGAAAATACAATATTACTGGTTTATTAAGGAAGGTTACATTGTTAGTGATATATTTCATACTGTGAACCTTAACAACAGTTTTAGAAAAAGCCAAAAATAAATATATAATGGACTTTTCTTCAAGGTTTTATTGTTTTTTTTTAAAGATAAATAAAAACCTTCCTAGAAGAAGACAGTGCATTGACAAAAAAAGCCTTCGTAAACTGCTAGTTTTTAGATAATATGTATCTGGATCTCTGCTGCAGGCTGGTACAGAAAAAAAGGCCTGCCTTCTTTATTAATACGTTCCAGTTGCTTCATTGTAAGAAAATTTTGAGTCTTTAGTAAGTAGTTTCACTTTAAATGTGTGAAAATAAATTTCAGAGACAGACAGAGATTATATAAAAAGTAGCATGTAAATGAAATCATTGATATTAGAAATTATGTCTGGAAGGAAGATGTGATTTGTACTTTTAAAAGGCGGTAGTTCTGGCGATAACAAAAATTATGCTTTGTCTGAAAAAACATTTAAATGGATTAATATTTTGAATAAGAGTATCTTGCTATACTATACTCATTAGTCCCGACCCTGCTGGATGACACTAAAACCTAGATTTTCAGAAGCAAGTCACTGAATAAAGAAATTTGGTGGATAAGAATAAGGATTACATGAGTGAGATGTGATATTGAAGTATAAAAAGTATATAACATAAAATGTATTACTTAAAATTACCTCTGAGTGCTTCATCAGAATATTACTGATTGCTTCACATTACTAATGATTTAATTTACCGAAACAATGAGAAAATTTAAGATGCAGTTCTTAGATCTTCCAAGCCATTAGCGTGTTACTGGACTCTCCCCTTGATTAAAAATATAATCATCGAGTGGACTGGCAGATAGGAATTAGTGACAATAATACGTGACAGTTTTTAGTAATTTCTGTTAACAACTGTAACAAAATCAGTAATGTATATTACGTGTGTTTAAAATATCCGTTATAAAGATTTAAAAATTTGAGTTCAATAATAATAACACATTGCCCTTTTTTATTTTCATCGAGCAGTTTATAGTATATGAATATAATCTAATGTCACTAGATTAACACTTAAATTGGATAGAAATAGAATTATTTCTAAAGTTCTAATGTAGTTGTACTTATATATGAGGTATATTTATTTTATATAATACTAACGTCTTAAAATTAGTTATGTGATTTCCTTAAGATCACATATTAACTTGTATCAGAGACTCCACCAGCGTTTTATCTATTGTTTTTCTGAACAGGATGTTTGAACACTTCCCGAACTGTGTCCAAAACGGCCATAAGCGCAATACCATTTTACGTACCCACGAAACCGTTACCCACCCATCGATAATGTCTATATCCATACAAATCCTTTATTTCACCAACATTTACACTTTAATTTTTCATGTGTCAAATTTCCATACTAATTAATTATAGTTTAATCGTCTATATTTATAAAAAAAAATTGTAGTAGTGTAATATTTGTAGTAATAGTAGGAAATGTTGAGATGTGTTTGAAAAAAATATTATTCTAAAGTTCCTTAATTTTGTAAAATCATAGTCTATTAAAACTATTGGTGTATTTTTTGGGACAAAAAATCTGTTTGTTTAACTTAAAAGAAATTAAAAACATTCAATTAAATATAAAAATCCATTACCGTTAGTTACAATTATTTTAATCCGTCATTTTCCGTCATGCGCCGCTCGTCGCTAGGTCACGTAAAAAAATACAAACAACCTGATAAGTTTTACGCACGGCTGAACGCAATTCTCTATGGCTTGGCATCGGGCGGGCAATATCTTAAATTATCTTTTTCTTTTTTAATTTTTCTTTTTTAACTTACTATTGGTCCGTGCGGTTTAAAAATGTCACGTTGTTGCTACGTGAACAATCACCTCGTTATCTGTTGATTTAGTTGAGCGGTCATTGACCATTCATCTGCCCATTTGTTAATGACCATTCATGGATCTTCAGATATTACTCCTTATAATCTAACTTGTTGATGAAATTTCATGTCTTTATCTTTACTTATTATAATTTTATAATTGATATACATTTCTTATTAATTATCTTTTGCATCTCTTTGTGTATCAGCATCTTATGCATCTCTTTGTCTATCAGCACTAATATCATTAATACATCTAAATATTTTAATAACTTAATAAATAAATGGCTACATGAATTTGGTACAACATGACTCGTCACTGGTGTGTTAAAACATGTTTTTAGATGACATATTTAAAGATGTGTTAAACAAAGGTAATAGAAAAACTATACGGTCTCGAGCACGCATTCCTACAAAAATACCAAGAATTTTAATTCCATAAACATGTTTTTATGTCACTAAGATAAACTAAAGTTATAATAAGCACCGTCATGAATAATCATTAGTCTCTCCATATATCGATGCAAAATATCCTAAAAAGGCACAGTATGGAGTGAAGAACACTGAATTTCTCGAGAACAGCCCAATTTACATATTTTTATTCCTCGATAGACAGTGTTTTTTAATAAACTTACTTGTTATAGCAACTTTTAGGTTCCACATTATTTTAAACTGCAGTTTTCAAGTTATTTGACTCAAAGTAAACTTCAACTTTGTATTTAATTGTTCAAATTATTATTTTATTTTACTTGTAGTTTATTATTAGCGATTGGTTTTATGTTTTGTTAATCTTGTATTTGCTATACCTTTTTGTTAAATTAAACTTTTTCAAACTAAACCAATACCTCAATAATAAAAAATATGTGCATTCTTGTATAATAAAATACTTACAATTAACATTTCATTACTGTTCTAAACATGTTTAGCCATGTTCTGTTTATTTAAATTTTATATAACATACGTGCAGGATTCGAATCTACAACCTCTGGAAGTTCATTCCACCGGCTGCTTGCTACCCACTTTGAAGATGTTAGGATTCTATATATAACCGTTTATATTTACGATAAATTTATACCACAAAGTAAAATTATTTTGATTATTATTAGTCTTTAAACGACAATCGGTGTTTTTAGTAACGTCTTTAAAATTTATATATAGTATTGATCTCTAAAAGCAAAAAATATTTAAAACATTACTAATATTTAATATTTAAATTATGAAATGAAATTTACATTCAACCGTTTTTGAGTGATATAAAAAAAAAGATACATGTAATAACTTGTAATAAAATTTAGATCAATAATTTTATTTCTCTCAATTATTTCTGTACTTTAACAATCACAACAGTTTTATCAAACAACAATTATAAAAACTAAAAATATAAAAGGGCCTAAGATTGATCCCTGCGGGAAACTCATTTCTTGTCATTCTAAATAATACAAAAAAAATATTGTACACTTGTAATTACGTTTAGTAAAAACTGGAAGTCAAGTGTTTTTGTGATAAAATTAGATTATTTTTTTAATTGTCTGATAGAATACACAAAAAAAATGTTTTTTATAATTGTTGTAATATGATCCCTTATATATAGAGCGCTTGTTTTCTAGTAATAAACTTATGTATATTGTGATCTAATAAAAACAAATTTTAAAAACAATTTTGAGTTATTTAATATAATCACTTATAGATAGTTCCAATTCAAATTCTAATTTAAGTATACATAACGGGAAATATAGAAACTATTGCAGGATGTAGTTGCAGACTGTGAATATCATAATGTAAACTATGTAAAAACTGTATTTTGCTAATAATGAATTAGAAGTAAAAGTTGCCAATAAAATCGTCAATGTACGTACAAAAGTATCACAATATTTAACAAAGAATCCACAAACAGACAATAAATTTCACCGATTCAGAGGCACAGTTAAATAAAGTTTTATCTCAATCGTTAACGAATGCTTATGTAAAAACGGAAAACGCAATTATCATTTTTATGTAAATGTCATAATGATTCATGGTCAATTAATGTATGCTAATAGTGACGTGAGCAGTTTTTTTCAACTAGCGTCGTTGTGTAATGCGTATAACTGTATTTAAAAATGTAAAGATACCTCTTCAGTTAATGAAAAACAATTATAGTTAGTTCATTGTCGACAATTACCTTTCTTGTTCCTGATATTCCATGTAAAATCATGTAGTACGAACTGGAATCACAAAATTGGTCAGTATTACTTAAATAAGAAATAATATGTTCAATGTTACAATGTCTTTTAACATTTAGTTTCCCAATACTTTTAGAAACGGAGTTTGAAATATCTCAGGCAAATATAAGCTGAAATTGCTTAGTGAAGATTTTCTCAAAGCAGCATTTTAATCAATTTTATGTTACACTGATATATAAAACCCTAGGTGTTGTGACCTTAAAATAAGACACATGTTATTTAGAAACTTAAAATGATCTCTAACTCACATCACACATTAATAAAGTCACCGCAAAAATACCCAAGGAAGTTAAAATAACAAAAATAAATTCTCCTCATCTGGGGGCGAGTGATCGGGGCTAACTGTGACGTCATTAATCAACCGCACGCGGGGGATGAAGACTGCGGAGGATCACTCAGTATGTGACAAACTGACAATACTGTATAATGTTTGTTATCTTTCATATTTTCGTCTTAGAAATTTTAGTAGTTTTATTTAGCATATATTTTTATCATTACCTATCAAGGCTTATATCAAGTGAGATAGAAATACTTCATTATATATAGAATATCATGTTTATGTAAAATAATATACTTAGCCGACAAGGTGGTATCGCGTATTTATTGTAATTAATAATTTACATTTTTATTGCTTTATATTTTATTTATGGGATTAATTGTATTTTTATAACGATAAAATTATGATGCAAATATCGTACGTAAACTATTATTTTAACTACTAAACATACCATAAAAGTGTAGGCAAATGATGTTGCAAAAACACTGGAAATGTAAAAAAAATACACTTACGACGTTTTTCTTGATAACAGTGATATGAAGACTTAACGACCGTGAAGATGCGTCCCTGTGTTTTGAGGAAAGCTTTGGATTTAACAGTAACTAATTGTCTTAGACGGATTGAAGTAAGCGTCATAAAAATAATAAGATTACATTAAAGTGGGTTATAACTTAACGAATTAAATATTTGCATTTCACAAATTCCGTTCTTTTAAGAAATAATATAAGTATATAAAATAATATTATCAAAATTATATGTGGCATACATACGTGCTACAATATGTATTAAACAATAGTATATTAGTAGTTTTTAGGCAGCTGTCCCCTCTAACCCCTATTCTGTAGGAGAGCGGTTGATTGCTAGTAAACAATCTAATAGTAACATATCTGTACTGAGATCGACTTTCACCATCTGTAAACTAGATTAGAGGTATTTTTATACAATAAAATACGTTTAAAACATATCTGCAGACATGGGTTAATTCAAAACATCCTGAACAAATGTGTAAATTACATAAAATAAACAATCCTTAACTTAACAACCTTCTTCATATTTAATTTAGTGCTTTCTACGATTATCGGTATCCGCATTCGTACAGCATTTTTCTGATAACCATTTACTAAACTTTACTTTGTACATTTTAATGTTGAATCTTACTGGTTGATTTTATAGAAGAATCCAAACGTTTTTTATTTCGTTATCACAATCGTATGCAACAAATAATGTAAGCGGTCGTTTCCTACCGTCGATATGTCCAAAGCCAATATCGGCGAAGTCCATACTGCGCAAGAATATGAAGCGCATCCTAATTAGCAGGCTCCTTGATTCGAAGGAACTTCTTAGTGATATAATATTTCTACCGGTGTAAGCTACACACATATAGAGTGAGGCGGTTAAAATTTCGAAAAAGCGCTGGCTGCCTTAGTGCGGCTTGCAATAAGCTTTAACAGGGTATGGCTTGATAAACTTAGAACTAAGCTTTTCTCTGGTGTCTTTGCATGAATATCAGTCTTTTTTGGGGATGACCGATACGGGTCAGCATTGATAGCTCATCTGATTGAATGGTTATAATGTCCTTGTCTCTCGAGGTAAGTGATATTTACAACTCTTTTCTTGATGAATATTAACAATCTGCTAAAATCCGGTATTTGTGGGTGTGCAGATAACACAACGGTTGTGGACGTCAAGTTAGTGCAGTCTTAATCTAATCGCCCAGAGGTAAAACTTAACACTTCCCTCCAAGCCGGCTCCGCCTTGGCTGATACCAACCTGGTAAAGTTTAATGCAGCCTAGAAGAAGTGTTACCCATCAAAATACCAGCTAGAGGCTTTTGGTAACGATAAGAGGTGAGCTAAGAGGCTTGTGGGTGAAACCACCCCTACTAAGGTTTTTTGGTCATTCATTCGTTTCGGTGTGTAAAATAGAGCTGCACAACTTGTTTCCCCCATCTCCTTTCCACCAACCAATATCCACGAACTCGGCAGGAAGGCAAACAATTCATGGTTGAAAATATTGTATAAAGTTATTTGCTTCAACATTTATTGTGAAGAAAACATAACTTTAAAACTCTCTAGGGGTCGGTATTGGTTATGAAATTAAATCTAAAATTCTTCAAATCTAGAGTGTATTATAGACAAAAATTGCACATCGTACACTATAGCCATACTTAACATTAGGCAGGCAGTAATAAAACGCTAACCTTATGTTGAAAAAATGTCAATAAAATTAAAATAAAGCGTGCCAAATTTACCAAGAAAAGAAGATGAAATATTAAGAGTAGTTTGAAAAAAATATTGTGAAGAACTTAGCAGATTACTGGTTTATTTATTTGTAACTTTAAATCAATACCAGTCTTGTGAAAGTCAAATGGAAGTTTCAGGAGGGTCTATTTTGGTAACATATCTATCGCAGTAATCCCTTCTATGAAAACACTCACTAACTTAAAGTTTAACTGCTAAGGTTCCAAATGCGCCATGGTTTAGAAGAACCAATTAATAAATCTATTTTTAGATATATTTTTTTAAATTTTATTAATTAAAAAAATGTATTAAGACTTTCTTGATCCATGATTTAGTAATCATGGATCAAGAAAGTCTTATATATAATTATCAAGCTCTACTCAAACATGTTGGACGAATTCCGATAAAATTAACGTGAGTACAGCGGGATAATTATATATAATAGGATTGAAACTATATAGTTTAGGATTTTCTTTATTTGCCCTCAAATCTTGGCTGATTTGTGTAAAAGTGGCTGATAAATAAAATGAAGCAAAAGAATTGTAAAATTGTATTTTTTATTTATTTTAACATTTCCCTGATTAAAAAAAAAAAGTAATGTATGACATTCTGGATTCGATGTATGGAATCAAATGACCATAACTGAAACAATTTACAATCCGCCTTTTTTTGCAAGTTGTCATGTGACGTCACCACAGATCCTTAATTAGTTTAAAAGACGAACCGTGTTCCTCCGCTATTATGTATGGGGTCCTTGATAAATGATGATCTGGAGGTGACGTGTTAACTGAGGCTGTGATGGGAGAAGTTTTGAGTTGAAAGGTTTTCAAATACATTATGATGTTTTATGATATTTATTTTGAGAAATTAGACTTTCATATTAGTAAAATTTAATTTTAAAAAAGTATATATTTTATTGTTATAAAATTTTCCGCTATTAAGATAATTGTTTGAAAAATATTTTTTTTGGTAATACACTATTTATTTATTATATATTATACGAGTACATAACCTCGAATACCGTATACACGTAAATTAGTGCTAATGAAGGATTAGGTACATGTCTTCTCCATATCAATATGTTGCTTATAATTTTAATGATAAATTAAAACGTACTATTAACACCATTCCATACACATATATGTATATTATTAATACTTTATTAGAGTAATAAACAATTATGCACTACGGGCGTAATAAGTATGTACGGGTAAACCATTTTCTTGCTAGGCACATTATAGTATTATTTTCATTTAATTTAATATATTAAGGTATTAATTTTAGTATAAATATATTAAGGTTTAATTAATGTACTACTAATAATAATCATATGTGATATTTTTTATGCTAAAAGTGTTATCAAAATAATGTTTTAATATTTTAAAATGTAATGGTGGAGTCGTTAGTGGCCCTGTCTCGTAAACCAAAAAAGGATGTCAATTCGATTCCCACAACTGTTTGTGTGACCCACAGGTCGTTTCGTGTCTGTGTGTTGTTTGTATCTTTTCCCCCCCCCTTCCCTGGTTATTTCTCTAACAAGGATGTACATAGAAGGCATTAAAATAGATATATATATAATTCATTAAGAGGTTTTTAAGGAATTGAGTTTTAGGAAGGTTTGAAATGGAATAAAAAAATCGGTTCTTTCCAGGAAAAATAAAAATAAGTCATTTACAAAATTTTTAAAAAGGTGTTTATTTATTTATATAAATTTAGCTCACCATCAAATAAGTTAGTATTATGTTCTTCTTGTCTCTTTTATTCATTCATTTCTTATCATTAGTAATACGTTATTTCATTTGCAATCACAAAGGGCGAGGACCTCGCTTGCTTCTGTTACCCGGGGCCATGCTATGGTGAAGAACCGATCATTTTTCCCCATGAGTACCTTACATAAGAAACAACGATGGAAGTGTGCTTTAAAATTACTTTCACTTTTAAAAACACATAAACGAATTTTTTTAGCCCCTTACCAATAACATTCAAAATTATATAAACAATAAAGAGATTATTAAATCTAAATACAAAATTACTGCAATGTCGTTTGTTTCTATAAAAATATTAAAAAGATATCGAGATTGTGAATTCCTAATTTGTCAAGTCTTGTTAAATTAAGAAGGTGACAAAAATAATACAGCCAATAACACTTCAGCTAATTAATGACATTGACATATAGATACTTTCTTTTTACTGTAGCAATGACATACATATACAATTAGTGAAAAGACACGTTTTTTTTATTCTGTAATAATATATATTTCTTAAGTACACAGAGCTTTTAATAATGAAATTAAAATTATCAATCTAAATATATTTTGTTGTTAAATATTTTAGAGATTATCAAAAGGATAGAATTATAACAACAAAATATGTAACTCGTTGAACAGTAAAAATGGAAAGCACTTATTTTTCTATATTTACCTTTAGTTTTTTTATCCAAAATATTATAAAGGATTATTGTAATTTTTTTTGTATAATGTGCGGATGTATTGTAGTTGTATTTTCGGATGTATTGTACGTGTTTATAATCGAAGTATTCTAGATTAAATTAAAAAGTTCTCTGACATTCAATCGACAGTACCTGTAAGTTAGTGATAACAGTTTTTTTTAAATACAATCAATATCATAACCGAGAGATGTTTTAAATTCAAACGTAAATTTTATGTACCTTTATTAATTATTGTATCCCTTTATTGAGCTGAGCGTAGCGAAGTTCTTTACTACCCAAATTTTCAACTCTTTGTTACCCTACTCCTCCTTCAATTTACGAGCTACGCGACGAAATTTTGCACATATGCGGATAATATGCAAAACTCGGTCTGGATTGAAAATCAGCCGAATCGTAATTGTAGTTTTTGAGATAATTGATAAAATGTGTGTTGTTTCCCGCGCGCTGCGTCGCGAGGCTAACCCCGCTTGCGTGGACCTAGTTATTTAGCTAATTAATGTCTAAAAACATGATGCAACATGCAGGTTTATTGCTACAAAAGTTAATTTAGAAAAAAAAAACTGTATCGAACACCAAACGAAAAAGTCAATATCTATTAACTAAATAAGTGGTAAATGGTAATATAATTACTAAAATAATCAAAAAGATACAAAATTCGTATCTCAGATTAAATAAAATTATTAATAAACACTCATAGTTTTCTTATAATAGTAAGAAGTGAGTGAAGTGATATCACTAAACATTTAATAAATATTAATGAAATTATTTTAATTAATTACAGGTATAAGTCCTATAGATCTTAAAGATGCAAAAACATAGAATAATTTATTAGAAATTATACAATAATTAAAATGATATTTTAACTCTTACATTAACATAATATTTATATTTTTAGTATAATTTCAATAATGAGCTCTTATTTAAATGCTCTATTGTTATTTCCTCATCGAATATATTAATTTAAAGCAAGATGCTTTGTTTTAAATTTTCAGTAAATAAATAAGAGGTTTCTTTACATGGGGTATGTTTCGCATCAACTTGTGTTATGTTCATATTAAGGACTCAAATATAGGACATCTTGGTGGAATATTTTTAGAATTTAATCAATAAGGATTTTTATATTATAACTTAGTTAATATTAAAATATATGTTTCATATATATTTAAGTGGCTTGTTTTGTACAATTTGTTATTTTCACAGTCAATGGTGTTATTATGGTAACAATTTCTTACCATAGAATATTTCTAATCTAACCTTGCCATCTGGGATCGTCTGTCTTTTTAAGACAAAGTTTGTTCTTATTTACTAATTTTTATTTTAAGGTCTACACATACAAACACACACACGCACACACACTTTTGTAGTTTTTGCCTCTGTCCTGAGTTATATCGACATCGTATCATAATTCCAAAAAAGCGAAAATCTGCGCAAGCACAAACCGTCTAGATTGGTAGTGGTGTCAATCAAAATTGATTTTCCTATATATTTTCTATGATTGATATAAATATATTCCCGTAACAAAATATTTTTATAATGTGAAATATAATAATTTAAAATTTAATAATATAATTCAAAGCAATAACTTATTTAAGGAAATTATTTTTTATTATAATTAAAATAAATTTATTAAGTTCTAAACCTATTTTATTCAGAATTATGAGAGCACTAAAAAGAGCTAGGACTTGATAGCGCAATATTAGAGGCATTGACTTTTAAATTACATAATAAATTACAGTTTATATTTCAATTAAGTTTGTCTCTGTAAGGCTTCACCTAATTGATAGAATTTTACGGCTGACTTACTTTAATATGTCAAATACATTACTCTAGTTCAACTGTGGACCTTTTAAGTGCATAAAGTTATTGAAAATATATATGTACTACATTTTGTACACTACTACTACATATTGAAAATATATATGTACTACATGTTCTATACAATTCATATCAGCAGAGTATAATAATATGAACAATACTTTAAGATTCCAGATATACAACATACTAACAGGTACATGCAATTCTCCTGTAAATTGTACCGAAGGTGTAATTTATTGCGTTTTAAAATAGGCCGGCTCGCGTGACTCAGTAAAGATGAAAGAAAACATTGTGATTTATGAGAGACATGCACATGAAGAAACTTTGACAACATCGATCTACAAGAAACAAAGAATATAGAAAATTAATTAAGTGAATTATTGCATCAATAATTAGACATGTAAGGGGGGGATTTGCAAATATATGAATAAGAATGTATCTTATTCATATGTTTCTAACCCCCCCCCCCTCCCCTCCCATGTAAATATCTCGACCCAGATTTGGAACATCAAGGTATTGTCTCCAATAGGATTCAAATCTCCAAAGCTCAATTTTCCTCAGGCAGGGATTGCAAACCAATACACCCAGCAGCCATCAAAGTAAGGGTCTTGGAAGCTAGGTCGGGCTAACACCTCTTGGAGGTCCGCTTCTACCTTCTCTATCTCACGGCTAGTGTTGTGACCCAATAACACTATTATCGATGATTTGTTAACAACTTTGTAAATAGAATGTAACTTACAATGACATCAGCAACTATTTTTATAACTTCATATTAGCACATTAATTAAAAAATGTAATGATAATAGGTTAGAAGGTAGGTAGGTCTGTAAGTGTTCACTTAATGATATTACTGATTGCTTTTTATGTTGAATGTAATAAAAATATAGTAAACAATATTTAGTTCTGTAGTATAAGTTTATTTTTTTATAATCACTTACTGCAAAAAGAGGAATTTCGTAATAATTTGGCCTCGACAGCCAATATCGCCAAAATATATACATTTAAGCCAATAAATAATATTAAAATTTTCAAATCTAGATATTTTATTTAGTTGGGAAATAAAGTATTTCCTTGATTAGAGTATGATATAATGTTGATTGAAACATCAAATCATCATCGGGTATAAGCGAGATGAACAGACAAAATGAGAATAATTTTAAATAGGTTTATTAGGAATTTTGTTTCATATCGAGCTTTTTATAGGAAACGTCTCTTCATAAAATAGAATAAAAATTTTCCATTAATATTAAATAAGTAACTGCACTTTATTTCCCTGACAATTCAAACAAATTCCGCATAACTCGAACTCTGCTGAGTGACTTACTAAGACAGATTAATCAAAATGTCTTGATGGTCGCTAGATACCAAAACATTTAGAACTTACGAGTTTATATTTAGAACTATAATTATTTTATTATATAATATAGTCTAGAGTAGAAGTAGTTTTACTATAATGTTACATGGATAGGACAACATCAAGAATTCACCAGTCGCAAGTAACACCGATAAATCAAATTAAAACAGCTCGTATTAGAGGTGTGACACTCCACTTGGATATCTAATGATTTAATAGAAGTTTTTGTACAACAATTTACAGAATAAATTGTAGTATTGTAAACCAAAGCTTTTTTTCACAATTACAACTACACTGGCAATAAAATAAAGAATTTGATATCTTGATGTTATTTACTTTATAAAATGTAAACAGGCGATTATAGATTGTGTATGAAGTATATCAATACTTTGTTGTAATAAACATGAATGATAACAGGAATTAGAAATAAGTGAGGAATGAAGAGTATGGATAAGGCAATAGAAAATGATGGATGAGTTGTATGAAAGATGATATGATTCAATTTGATACTGATAAGATGTATGGATGGATAGCAAAGAAATTTTTTATACAGAACAGTTGTTAGTTAGTTAATTTTAACAAACTAAGCCGTTGTATTTAGAGAAAGTCACTGCCCTCGATGGACACTACGATGATAGAGTCTTAAATTTGAAATAGTGTACTGAGGTTGTGTTCTTAGTATCTTGGCGCACTTTTTTTTTTAATAACAAGAAGTTTAACAAGAAGAATATTAGTGTTATAGTGTGTATTTTTTTTATAAGTCATAAAGAATCTAAGTCTATCATTTGAAACATATTATAATTAGTGTCAAATTAAAATGGTTTTTCAGCCGACGCCGAACTTTCGAATTTGCCCCCAGTTTTTACTGAAATCAAAACATACATTAACAATTATTATACTGTAGGTCAATATACAGTATGTATAAATTGCATTACATTTTTTTCTTAACGGTCAGTTAAAGAGTATTAAAAACAATAAAAAGATAATTATTAAAGTGTTACGTATTTTATATTATTTTATTATGTGTAATATAAATAACATAAAAATAAAAATGTTATTATTTATACATATTAATATATCAATTAAATCAATAAATATTTAAAAGCAACTCTTTCTTTAAAAAAAAAATTCGCCAGAGTTAGTCACAAAATTCGCCGAACGACGCACGACAATTTACGAACACTCAAGTTTCGGCGCGGTGGAAAGTTGCGACCAAATTTTTTCCAAAACCGAATCTGAGGGTGAAATTGACCGAAACCGAAACTGAATTTTCGGATATATTAATTGTATATAATAATGTTGAAGTATTTGTCTTCATTACAAGATATATAATATATAAATGTTATTTTATAAATATAAAGTCTAACGGACGCAGATATATTGATCAAGCGAGACAAAATAATGAGTTCCGTAATCATATATTATGTTAGATATTAGTTTTTGCAATTATATCTTTATTTATTCGTTTTGTACTTTAAGGATTTGAAAACTTGTAGAGAGAATTTTAATTATTATATTTCATAATATTATTCTGTCTTCGAACAAAAGATGCAGACTAAATCTTAGACATCTTTCTTTAATAAATGAAGTTTGTCTACGTCTATCATCAGCGTTGCTAAGTATCTTTTAAAAAAGAAAATATTTTTCATAAAATATGTTATTTTTATGTTTTGCATGATATATTCCTTTTTGTAAATAAACAATTTTTTATATGTATGAGTGAACATGTCAGTCTTAACGACGTAAGTATATATATAAATATATAACGTAATGTAGCCATTATTAAGTAATTTATTCTAACTAAAACAAGTACGAAGACAAGATAAACTTATAAATTGTTATAAAAAATGTTTCCATATGGTTTTCAATCAAACCACCGAACCCTAATTAAATAAAATAAGCTCACATCAATATTAATAAAAGTCATAGTTGTCGGTATGTAGTACGCACGTGCCGGCGAGTATTTAATAAATAACATCATAAAACACTGCACTTCTTAGATATATGTGTTTGTTAGTAATGACCGCGCCACGTGTGTGTGGGCTTGCTTTAGCTAATGGTGTGTTTTTAATTGAAAAGGAATCATCAAGTTATTTGTAAATTATATAGTGTTATAATCACCTCACACGATGTTTAATTATATACATAATGCACAAAGAATACAAAATTTAATAAAATCACACAATCAAATGTTAGATCATATTTGGTAAAATTCCAAAGTGGGTCTCAACATATATTTACAATACAAAAAGCTACGTACACTTTGTAACCAATTATATTAAAATAATGAAAAGTTACTATTCATAATTATTCGGCTGCACTCACGTAATTATTATCGAAATGTCCGACTAGTTTGGAACCCATTTCATAATGGCAGAAACGCGATTCCGCCATGCTCAGAGGTCATGAATAAAGACCCCGAATGGGTACAAAACTAACATTTATTCGAAATACACATAAAAAGGTAAAAAAAATGGTTAGTTTATAAGACTGGTATTTTTTTTATTAATTCAAAATATGAATGCCTTAAAACATCTCTTATCTACCATTCTGTTATTCCTTATCTGCAGTTAGATTAAACTAATACAAAATAATCCTGTAGGGTGTGTGGGTGAGGGTGTGTGGGTGACAGAAGATGATCGTGAAAAATCGTTTTCGTTTTTTGCGCCCTGACGTCTCTGGATTTATTATCTGTGGAAATAACTTGATCGAGTAAAGTTCTGCTTTCCTTTGATATTTACTGTTATTTTATTTGACGTTTAAATATTTGCAATTTTAATTAAATGACTAGTAATCCTTAAAAATAAATTAAAACTAACAATATTTATAGACTTAAAACTATATTTTTTTATATAAAAGATTAAAATAAAATATAAGCATAATAATAAAAGAATTAAAAACTCATTGACACAAGCAGTATTTCACAGCTGCAATATTTTGTTTATTGTGAACTTCATGTCTTATTATTATTTACGTTAACATCGACTTAAAAGGAAATGTTTCTTTCAGTGATACTTAGCATAAGGACACAATTACTTTTTTATTAAAATAATAACTTTAACAAGTCATTGATCTAAATATAGATTAATAAAAGTAACCGCAGCTGTTTTTATTAACGATACACCTGAAAAACTTTAATTTCAGTTCCATAGCGCCCTCTGACAGTTTTTTACGATGTTGTCAAGTTCCGCTGAAAAAAATGTCGGAAAAACAGTCATCGTTTAGTACAGGCAGATGTCGCTAGTGAGACTTAAACTTACAAGAAGATTTTAAACACTTCTTATTAATTATAATAATTAATTATAATAAAAAAAATAACCATATCAGTGTTATGACTAATAAGTAAATTTAAATTTTTAAAGATATAATTAGTTTATAAGTATTCGCTACTAAACTACTAATTATAGTAATTTATTTTGCATTTCAATACTAAATATGGTTATTATTATTAAATGATTATCTAGAAATATGTTCAGTTGTTTATTACGTAGAAATTAAGTAAATTATTAATTAAATATATGTCCAATCTAGTCATGATTTGGTTTGAGTTCCACACATCATCTACATGAATATAAATTATAAAAATAACTTAAATACTTTAATGTTCACTAACTAATATTCTGCTATAATCCTCATAATCTTAACACAGCACTATATTAACACAAACACAGACACCCTGGTTACTAAATATATATATAATATAAATAGTCCATTAGAAGATATGTTTAAATTACAGCCCGAGAAGAGAAAATTCAACACAATTAAGTTTTAAGGTTATGATACTGGTTTATTGACGGCACACCTAGCGCCACCTTCGAAATGGAAAAAAAAGAAACTAATTACATTATTTTATCCGTCTAAATTAAAATGACATTGTCATCCCGCCTATACAGCTACTGGAAGCGACTCCTGGATTCGGCCGAGCTATACCAACTTAACCCTTTACTGCGCATGTCGCTATACATAAGTAGGTGAGGGAAAAAAACACAAATTTATACCGGGTAAATTTTAAACCTATACTTTTTTTTCCTCTCCCGCATTTTTATGTCGATCCTTTGTATGTGTGCGTTGTGCCAGTTTTAATTACGTATCGACTTAATTTGCCTGCGAGCCCGGCTGTTTCTAGGGACCTCGGGAACGTTCCTGCTCTTAATATTGTGTTCGAAGACTTATTTACTAATATTGTTTGTTTGTGTCCGTGTGTGTGTAGGTTATGTTGTTATTGCTGTGCTCGCTCTCTAGTTTTGGTGGGAAAATATGCGTCTGGAGATAAAGTGCCCGTAATACTTGGATTACTTCAGTGATCAGTTTAATATTTATCAAGAAAATGTAGCACAGGTATGGAAATAACATAACACATTATATTATTATTAACAAATAATTTAATTTTCACCTCTTCAAAAATAAATAAATAATAAAATTTGTCTACAACTATAAAATAAATCGATGAATATAAAAAATAACGTAAACATACTACATGAGATATAATGTTAATTAATTATTAAAGTTATTCACCGAGTCATGATCGACGTTAGACAAACACCTGTTGAACATCATCAGTCATCAAATAAAACAAATACAGACATATACAATACTTATATTATAGATATACTAAATATATTTTTAAATCCATTCTATAATTGCAAATAACTAGAAAATAATATTATAGTATTAGTGTATAATATCTAACGTTATTTCGTCGTAGTTATTCATTGTCAGTGATTAATGATATTTATGTTAAACCGACTCTTATTATACTCTTATACAGTTTTTCAATTCATTAATAATTTATTATATTATTTTTTATGCATTCGTCAAGGGTTAATAAAACGAACCTATCCAGGAACTAAACTAAGAAACAATATCTAACTACGGTCTAGGCTAAGAGTTACCTACTGCGACACAAGATGGCGTCTTTTAAAAATATATATCGAACATTTTTTATTTTTTTAAATATTTTTTGTATAGTTGTAGTAAACCGCAGACAGTACAATATTTAGGAGTAAATCTCTCCCTATCGGTGTCCGGTTACAAACAAATGAACGTGTTATTTATTGGTAATATAATGAGCTCGCATCTTTACAGCCCATAAACATTCCTACTTCAATATATTTTATGAAACCCGCCTTCCGATTGTTGTCAGATAAAATTATTGATCTTCAAGATTCATGATTTTAAAAAATTATTAATAAAGAAAAAATATTTAAATAAAATATATTATTATTACATTATCAGAGATCATATTTATTATTGTTTCCATATAATTATTATTTTTTAAATATAAAAAATACACCATGTAACTGTAAGGTTACCCATTATACTTAAAAGTAATTTTACTTGACAGATGATTTGATGATAAAATTTTCTCTTAAAATCCTGATCTTTAAAAACTTTCTCGAAAGTCGGTTAAAAATCGCTCGATGCGTTCCTACCTCTCTCATAAATACGTCAACCTATCATATTGACAGCGGTGGGCGTCGGCGCTTACAATTTAAACAAACAATCCTGCTTCTCATTTTAACTGCGGATTCCTGTAAAGATAAATTCAAAATTTACGACCTTTGTTTCGCTTTAGCCTCATCGATGTACACGTCTTATAATATGACTCGCCTCATAGACCGTACAATTACTGAGACAACAACATAATCAAACAAGCAATAAAACAAACAGTTATGAATCGCCCGAACCAAATGAGATGTAAACTTAAAAAAGCTAATGATACCACAATTCGCTCCGCGCCGCGCCGCGCCAGCTTCCGCTCGAATTTTGAATTTAGAACTTTTTCCCGCCACCTTTTTTTATTCTTTTTTCCGCGTTAATGGTTTTGCATTTTTTTTCTTTTTTCGTGCCTTTATTATTGTTTTCGGCGCTGGCTAATGATGATTGTTCGGCGTAATGCGGGGGCTATAATGAATTGAATACATTCTTATCTTTTTGGATCGCACTTTTTTTGCATCCGAAATTGAATGGATAATGAAATTTTCTTAGAAAACTGATATGTCAGTGATATTTGATTAAATATGAAACATAATAATATAAAAAAATTATCCAATTACGTTTAAGTGTGATATATATAACTAATGAGCGTTTAAGATTCTTTAACACCCGAGTATGATATATATTAGATATATAGTGAGACAGGCAGAGGAAGTGAAGGGCCATTAAGTATTTTCAATACATCTCGATTGGCTCCATCCTCTGCGGTGCACCGCTGACTGCGGCACACGAGCACGGTTACAATATCAAGCATTAGAGGTTTAGTTTAAAATTACTCATTTTGTTTTACCGTAATAAGGCTTTGTTTGATATTTATAGTTGTAATTAAAGTTGATCATGCGCTAAAGGTGAAACTGTTTGAAAAAGTATATTGTCAATCAAATTATAGATATATATTATAATTCGACAACTTTTCTCATAAAAGTATACGTGTTTCCAACACGTGGGTTCCAAAAAGTATAATTCATAGACAAAATGTTATTATTTCTTAAGTCATATATTGCATTTATAAAACATTATACTCTAATTGTACGATTCCAAAAGAACCATGAACCGGCAAGAAACTACATGAAGAAACTACATACTTTTTTATATAATTATAATTAATCATAGTATTAATTGTATGTGTCATAATTGATATGTGCAACTAAATTTGAAAGTTGAAATTTGAAAGTAAAGTTACGTTACAAAAGAAAAAATCTATTGTAACTATCTTTTAGTAGTCGTATGATGTTCTCACTTTTACAAATGGTTTATAAAATTTTACACATTCCGAATAGTTTTTATATATTTGTACTAACAACTAACGGATCATATATATGTGTATATAATATTTAAATATTAGGTTTAGGTAGGTGATTAGACCATTTATCAGAGCTCTTAATAAACAATACAATTATATATCCTGGAGATGACCAGGATTACTGTAGTTGTAGATGAAGCTGTAGGTGCCAACTTCACGTTTTGGTTTTTGTATTGATAGGTCCTGGTATCCATCTTTATTTTGTATCCAAGATATTAGTCAGGGCTGACAATTATCAAGAAAAAACCATTAAAATCCATAGATAATGTGGTTTCATGTTCCTCTGTACTATTCAAATAGCGTAAAGACTAGGATCAATAATAGACTGGTACTCTATCAATTGTGTATATAAAACCAGGAACAGATGACCTTTACGCTATGAAGTGGCCCAAGGTGGTCCAAGATCGGCCAAGTATAAGACATATAATGGGGTTTATATATTTTTATATATAATTTTTTTATCACCTTAGTCATAACTATTGTTTATGTACAGCGGCTTGTTTGTTCTGAAATATATAAAATAAACTATAAAATACCTTTCATACATAGATATGAAATTTTCCATTCCATAAAGAACTTCTCTAATGCATTATCCGAAACTATAAGTTATAGCAAGAAAGATAGAGTACAGACAGCAGCAGCGATACGATATGTATGTCTGTTTAGACTTAACACTTAAACTAATTACTTACATTAAATTTATTTAAAATTATGTATATATTTTTAAAAGTGACGTTTTTTTCGATTTTTTTGAACGACAGATAATTACAACTTATTTTTATAATATATTATAATTTTTTATTTATATTGTAATTGCAAGGAATAGTACTAATGATCTAAAATTAGGAGTATATATGTATATGTATATGTATATGTATATATGTATATATTTAATTATTTCCTTATTAAGTTTATTTTATATTTATATAAAAAAAACCATAACGATTCGTACGACATTTCGCAGCAATGTTTGAAATCCTCTGAAATAAATTCATAGAATATTTTATGCATTTTCTGACCGTACGAGGCTCTCGTTTACACGCGCGGACATTATAAATACTAATATGTTTATATTTTAAATTTTGTTTATTATAACTTTCTTTATTAACTTATTTATGATAAAATATAATATTTAATTTCGAACAGTAAAATATTTTAAAATATGTATAAAAAATATATAAAAATAGTTTTTTCATTTCAATTATAAAAGACATCTAAAAAGAGCAGATTAATATATATCTCCCTTACTTACATTATCAAATATTATATCAAGTATAAAAGTTATATTATAATAAAATAATAAATAAATTATATATGATTTTTAAAAATCTCAGAATAATTATAAATTCTATACTTTAATATGCCAGTAGGTGTATTCTTAGGTTCCAAGAAGGTCGTAAGTACGATATGAGATCTATGTATGTACATATGCTTGAATGTGTGCGTGTACAAAGATATTAAAGTAAAAAATGTTAACTGGAATCGATAGATTTTAGATTTATTTATTTTAACATACTTTTTTATATTTATTTTATTTATTTATTTTTTATATATAGATTTTTTTATTTATCTCGTTTAGAGCTTCTTCTAATTTATCGTTAATTATTTAAATAAAATATGTTATTCAAATAAACTTAATAGTTGTGTGTGTAATCTTAAACGTAAAACTATAAAGATTTTTCAATATTGCATATACGATGAAGTTACCTTCTTTTGTGATAATTTTATAAACAATATATTTTTTAGAGAAAGAAATGTCAAAGCCTTTTCTTATACTCTTATGTAAACGGCGCAACTAATTATTATAAAGACCATCATTTTGTATCAAAATCGGCTTAATTGTTAATTTTTACAAACATTTAACATGACGAAATTAAAAGTTTTATTACTTAACAATTTGACTGAAAATGGATTTAAAGAAGTTGTTAAAATAAATGCTAATAGTATTTGAGAAAAGTTAATTATAATAAAATATACAACATTAGATACAATGTTCAGTCACATCTAGTCTAGTGTTCATTTCTAATATCCGTGTCAATACTTCATACGAGAAGGTGCATGCACGCACACACACATACCACCGTCTATTCGTTCTAGGAATAGGTCTTCTAGAAATCTATAGAGATGATGGCTATGACTAACATTTTATGAAATTAAATCATTAAATATGAATATAATATACGTTATAATGTTATTGACGCAGTTTTAAATGTAAAATACCATTTAACTTAAAAGCAATATAAAATAAATAAACAAAATATCATTTCGTACACTTACTATTGTTAACACTCAAAAATTAAGTAAAATTATAAAATTAGTTTTATCATTATTTCCTATACAATATAGAAAAATATAATACATTAAATATTAAACTTGGGCAACTCCATTCGTCTCTACACACACGCTCACGCACGCACACATACACACCACACCTGTGTGTTACGTCGCGAGAATAATATATTTTTGTTGCTTTTATATATTTTTTAGTCGTATTTTATATTTTCTTATGTATACATAAGGTTTTTTGCTCCAGCTCTTCCGCTGGAGCTTTTTGTAGAAAGTTTCTGGAAATTTCTATCGGTCATGAATATACCTCTTTAGATAATGACCTATTAAATTATAAAAGCATGGCATTATTGAATATTCTTTATAAGACAGTCCGACGAAGCAATCAGTATTGAATACAACTCAGTCTAGTTAAAGGTTTCATCTTTTAACTAAATCTTCACCGTGACTTCACATTAGGATTCAATTTAAAGTTGTTTGATATTTCTATTTCATATTTAATATTTTTATGTATTTTTTGTAATCTATAATATATATTATTGTTATTACTCTATTTGATCTCTTGAACGCCGTGATCTCAACTTTATATTAAATGTATAAGAAATATAAATTATCATTATCATTTATTAATTTCAGAATATGAACTTTATAAGTGGAACTACAAGTTCCACTTATAAAGTATATAAAGTATATAAGAAATAAAATAATAGTTTTATATTTTTTATTAAGCATGATGTGAAAATTGATCTCATCAAACCACCTCATCATCACGTATGATACAACATTATCAAAGTATCCACAGACGTACATACAGTTCCCATCTCTGAGTACAACTTCAGCATCTTACTAAGTCAAGGTATATCAAAACTATTTAAAATCTTGTATTTTATTATAATTTAAATATGAACTCTATTTATATCATGGTAAGATTTCTATTATAATAGCACATTATTTATAAAAACCATCAACGATTGTTATATGTACTATTGTATCCTGGTTATTATTAATGTGTTGAGTTTTTCTTGTATTTTCTCGCAGTACTCCATTGATTATTTCACTACGTGAGTCATAGCCTCAGTAGCGCAGTAGGCAGCGCGTAAGTCTCATAATCTTAAGGTCGTGAGTTCGATCCTCACCTGGGGCATGCTTTTTGTTTAAAATGGAAACGAATTGTCGTTTTTTTAGCTTTTATTTCGAGGTCCAGACTTTTACAAAATAAAAGCAGTACATTTACAATAAATAGAATATATGTTTATAATATATATGTATTTATATAAAAATAAATATAATAGTCCATGCACTTGTAAATTCTGAAGAAACTGTAAAATTGCTGTAATAGTTTTTTCAAGATACTAAATAAGAACAAGTAATTGATGTTGTAAGTTAGGAGACACTTCACTCAGTGACTCGTCAGCTCTTAATTTTTTAGGTCGCGGAGTATTGTTTGGCACCGGAAGTGCTTTGACACGTCCTTTGTGAATCGCACTTTATTTAATTAATGCGGTATATTTGATGGATCACTTAGATTTAACTTAATTCTTCAATCAAACAGTTTTAATTTAAGAATATTTACATATAATATGTTTTAATAAAGTTAATCTAGTTTAAAGTATTTTTAATATATAATATATTATTGCGATTCTTATCTTGAAAGCACTAAATTTCTTTCTATATCTTTGAAAAGACTGTGGAGAGATATGACTGTTGTAATGAAGAAAATTTATTTTAATATGATTTAAATTTATTTTTAGAACATGGCTCTAGGTAACTAAAAACTCTACTTTCTATTACAATTACGATATTAAGTATTTTTTTTATAGATTCTATGTGATACAGTGATTTTTGAGAGGGCTTTGATCCCTGAAGCTACTACATTTATAACTTCGGAAAGGTAGTAAAAGCATTTTATATTACCAGACAGCTGAAAATACATTTTCAGCGGACGTATTACTCTTTGCTTCAATAATAAAAAACCTTTAAAAAATAAAGAAAAACCATAAAAGCAGCCGTCTTGCGATGCGTTATCATTTTTATATGTTCACCCCCCTCAACCCTTTTAAGACTCCCCCACCCCCAATGCAAGCTCACTCACACATGGAAAAACATCTATAAATGGGTTAAAGAAAAATGTGTCTACCTGAAAACGTACGATGCATGCATTTTTTTATTCCTCTTACATTTTCTTTTCCATCCGCGATTCTCATATCGGCGATATAAAACTGAAAAATACATTTAATTTATGCAAACAAATATCGACCCTAAAACATTGTGTTAACGTAAAAAATACTTTGGCTACGCGCAAAAAAACAGAACACCCATACACGAATTTCGCTCGCGTACACACGAAACCGCGCCGTTTAGAAAAAAAATAAAGCGCACACATATAAATAGCATGCAGTTCGAAAGGGATGCACTCAGAGTCATAAAATACGCACACTACTAGACTACACCCACACAACGATAGCACGTCGCAAGTCTGGATACACAGACACGTATGACGCTATTCAAGCCTCCACACACACGCGCGATCCAAGAAAACCTTCCATGTGTTGTTGAAATGCTTTTCCTTGCAGCAACCTCTCGGGAAGAGTTTCATAGCGAATACCTCGCGGTAAAGACATCTAGACGATCTCTAAAAAATATCAAACAAAAAATTATAATGAAACTAGAGTTTTTTAAACCGTTTAAAAGTGCCACTTTAAAGTAGTTAATCGATTGGCCGCGGTCGTTTGTTATTTAAAAGTTCTTCACCCGTTTCGCGGCGTGAAATACGCGATCGAAATTTAAAATTAAAAATAAAATTAGAGTACCGTGCTTCGCGCCAAAAGGAGAAGTGATTGACCGTGGACGTAGAATTACTAGATAGAAGTTCTGATTGCACTTTGAATGTTGAGAGACACGTGTCTCTTGTAGCAGTGATGTAAATGTGTTTGTTAATGAGTGTGTCGGTGTGTGCGTTGCTTGTAGTCTTATAGGATTGCGTTAATTGAATGTTGGCGTGTTGTTTAAAAATCATACATTTCATTATTACATGCAATTTTTTATTCAAATACAATTTAAGTATCATTGAAAAGATATGTTATAACTCGTTCCTTTATGGAACTTTATAGAATTTAATTTATTCTCAGCTCGTAAAATAATTTTCTTTATACTATTATATTTAAATGAATATTCCTTTGTTTTAGTACTGGTCAAATAATATGTCCCCTTTATGATGTCATAACAAAATAATCTCTTATATTATTATCTTTATTATATATTTTGTTTTTGCCTCTTATTATTCAAATAATATTAATATGTATATAAATTATATTATTATATGTATAATGACCGGTGGAACTTCATACATTTAATGTTTATTCTGAGATTTGAGAATATTGATTTTTACTTTTAAATAAATTTAGCATTTGATAAAATGTCACACATTTCAGTTCCTTCTTTATACGAAGCTTTAAAACGAAAACTGCTTTATGAGCTACGTAATAAGACTCTTTTTTATTCGCACATAATAACAGCCATTGAAAACATGCTAATATTGAAAAGAAAATTTTCTTAAAGTACAAAGGATGTATGTAACATTTTAAAATAGTATAATGATGTAATATCATATTGTTAAACAAACTCATTATTTAATTTATTTTACATACAAACATACATTAACATGATTTACGATTAAAAAAATATAATATATTATTTTTAACAAAAAATCTCTTTATTTCTTACGAATGTATAATGTTTGTAGATTAGAGATTATTAATTATTTTGGTTATATTTCGTTTATATTAATGTATATTTATTTATAATAAAATCACTACCCTTTTAAAAACCAACCCCAAACATTTCACGTAAGATAAAAATATGAGCCTCAGATAAATATACGAGCACGACCTAGATACGTGGATCGATTTTAATTTTACTGCCTTTTATTTTAAGACATTCATATAACTTATAAAATAACATTCTCGACTCATAAAAGACGCAGAATCACAAATACTTCGCTAAACTTTTAGTTCTTGGGAATACATCCAAGATTGTTACATGTTCCTTATATTGTATTAGACGGTTATGACTCTAAATCCAAGGTATCAACTTTACTAATAACATCCAATACTTAACTCAATAATAATAGGATCTCTTATTGGACCCTGGTTCCAGTAAGAGATTCAAGTTTAAAATGAAACGCACGAAACGGGTGAAGTTATTAAACTTATAATATAAGTTATGCAAGAATTGTTTAAGAATACTTCAATTTCATACAAACTCACTGAAACTTTGTTCCAGCTACGGTCCAGCCACCTCCTAACCCAACGATAGTTCCTAAAAATACCTAAATAACTTTAATAACGAAGAAATTTATTTTTATTTGTAATATTATAGACGATATTGTATATAAATGTGGAGATATATATTTGTATAAGTGATAAAACTAGTGCCAATAATGTCTGTAAAATTGTCGAATTCTAATGTTTTTATGAAGAAACAAATGAATTTTCCAATTAAACGTGAGTTTGAAGACTTCTCTGAAGAAAAGAAAGATGATAATGATAACGCATTTAGTGATGCGAACTCAGAGGCTAGTGATGTGGAGAACACACCAAATGATGAAGCTTCCTCCGCGCTGGACTACACGGAGAATGCTCTCTCTCATCCAGTAGCAGATTTTATAAAAAAGGAGTTCCTACCGGAATTTGATTTCGCTAATCCATTTAGGAACCAAAACCTCACGTTCAAAGATGGTTTCCAAAACACTCGATCTCCATTCCTCCTGCCGACGCAACTTTACAAAAGTTTTTTAGCGACTCTTGGCAAGAGGAGGAGGAATGTGACCGATTGTTATTCTCTTTATTCAAGAAACATGCTTTTCTCGAATACATTTGGGTTGGAAGCGTCCGACGATGAGACCAACGTGGACAGAACCACCAACTCTCCAGATGAGGTAACAGTGTCTTGAGAAATAATTGTATTTACAGACACTTGAGTAATACGTTATTATCTGTTATAATCAATTATGTACTTCCTTATCTAACGTTAAACAAAGCCGTTTATCGATGCTTCGGGTTTTTATAATTTTAAATCGTTCTTTCAATCGCAATCAAACCAATAGTTATAATTATATTATACTATTATTAACATTAAACATTGTGAACACAAAGTATATGTAATAGGTCTGTCAATTCGTCACTGATTAAACATTTAATATTTTAATTAAACAAAATGATCAATATTTCAGTGAAAAGTATATATAATTGATTTTCAAACAAGAATAAAGCAGCATTTTTATTTCAAACAACTCTATACGTACAAATTTGACAAGGTTGTTATTTTCTCTTATAAGAATTATACTAATAATAATCTTTTGCTTATTGGGCCCAATGGGTTCAATGGGTCCAATAAATCCAATGGGTTCATCTGTTCTACATCAAGGAGAGCTCGGTGTTAGATCTTTCATCACAGCCTCTTGTTCCAGAAGGCAGGTGCGTCATCGGCGTTCGTGTGGAGTGGAGGGGGGGTGACCGGGGGAGGGGGGCAGGAACAGCCAGCAGCGCAGCCCGCCGCCGTGCCTACTGGTGAGATCGGTATTAATATTATATTATATTTTATATGTCTAGACTATATCTGCTTCCATCAATGTCTCCAATAAAGACTGTCTATATTCTAATATAGTTATAATTATACACGTCTCATATGTATACTAACTGTAAATATAGTTTAAAAGGATTTAATTAGTATATTTTATTTAAATTTTTAAGTAAATGCTATGTAAAAAATATGTTTTTAGTGTATAGGTAAATAACTTTTGAATTTAGAAAAAAGCAAAATACTTCATAATTTCTGAATATGATTTTCATATAACTCCTTTGAGCGAGAATTCAAACAGACTTTATTCATATTTTAAATCTACATGCTTAATAAAATATTATAATCAAACAAATATATGCCTTGTAGTTATACATTTAAAGTACAAAATATTATTATACTCAAACTTTAAAGCTATATACGGTCTTGTTAGTTTTAATTGGAATTTAAAATTTCTTGTGACATTTACGATTATACGAATTGGTTTATTTTCAAATTAGACTAATCTTTAAAATAAGTTGACCTTAATGTTAGTAGTAATGTTTTCTAATTGGAGGTCGAAGTAAAATGGATATGATGTAAGCCAGAACATGATCTCCAGGTACATCAGGCGGCGGCGGGGCGCAGGGTCTCGTTCACTGGATGTCTGTGATGGCTGAGCATATGGGAGGGGGGCACCACGACCCCTCCCACTACGCGCTACCACCATGGAACAATGGCAGCGTAGATGTAAGTACCGTTACTAATAAGTAATATCTAATTAAAACTAGAGAAATATATATGCGTCTCTTTCAATGCATTATTTTTAATAAGAACTACAGTTTTAAACAAATTTTGAGATCAGTACTTATATATTTCAACTTACCAACTATGTGTACTCCGTGGTTTCTTGTATAACATATATAATTGTTAGTTAAAGAAATTTTTAATATATTACATATTGAATTATTAAAACTTGAAGTTCTTACTTCGATGAACATGGTATCTAAATAGGACCTATCTCCTGACTCTTAAAATTGACATACACGAGTTGATCGCTGGCATTCAATGTGGAAAAGAAATAAATAAAAAGAAAAACCAATTAAAGAGCCTACTCGTATTTGTCGGTTAATCAAGAAAATGCTTTAAATTTAGTTTTAAATTAGTATTTAGATAAATATGAAATAAAAAAAAATAATTTTAGCATTTATCTTGACTGCATTGTCTTATAAATATGCTAAACATTTTCACATAAAACTATTACAATCTTATCAATTCATAATATCGCTAGATAATTGTAAATATTAGCATTAAAGAACCTAATTTGAATAACCCTCAGTTAATAATTACAACACCTCAGTACTAGAGTATTAAAACATTAAGTTTAACAAGACTAATAGTAATTATAGCAATTGTGATCTTTTGATAAAAACTTACTAAAGAAAGTTGTTATATCTTTTAATTCATTAAAAGATAACAACAAATCTGCGGTTAATTGCTGTAATTATCTCATACATTTGCTTGTTGGATTAAAATAATTAATATCCATTTAATTTACATAGCAGACTTTTAAGAAAATTCAATCTTTAGCATATCTTGAGTAATATTTTCAGCTATTATTCTTGTTAGTATGTATATTCACACTATATTATTAATAGCAATTTAAGAAAATATGTTTAAAACTAAATATAACAAAATGTCTGAAGTGCGTTCAAAGATGTTTACTACAAAAATCCGAGCAGTAGTTCTGACTTAGTGTGTAATCCCTGTAGACTACGAGGACAGAGTCGCGGACAACTGCTAGTGAATAAACTTTCAAAAGAATGTGTTTGTGTTATAACATAAGCTCATACAAACAGTTTTTTGTATATATGTATATCTATCTACGATTTCTCAGTATTGATCTTACCAATTTTTTTTTCTAAGTATAATATCAGTTTAATTAAAAAGTCATGTTTTTGTCATGTGTTTGCTGCTTGGGGTGCGATTTCTAAAATACTTCTATCGTTGGATTTTATTTTATATTTCCAAATTTATTTTGTATCTTTGATATCTTAATATTGTGGGTGTTTTCATCAATAATACCAAAACAATTCGGAGTACGTACGTACGTATCCCTTACATTTAGGAATCACCTACATCGTTTCTTAGATTAGTTTCCAAATTCCTAAGTGACACTTTCTTAAAGGACAGAATTGACCTGTTAACTAATTATTTATCAAAACATTTTTGTTCTAACTTGTCTCACAGTTTTATACAATTCACAACATATTTATTGTAAAATTAAAAAATATATATTAATATATAATTTGTGCCAGAGGTTATGCAGTCTATTGTGTTGTTTTCTTTGACAAGTTCATTTGTTACTGTTCAAATCTGTTTCTTAATTAGAGCTGTTTTAGGGGGCCCTTGTTTTTAAGTATTTTTAAAATTGACGGAAATAAAATTAGTGCTAAGTGACTGCTATTTCATTCTATTTCAAACATAACACTTTTCGTATATCTTTTCTTTGTAAGTTAAAATAAAAATAAAAGTTACTGTGAATCCTAACCTCACAGTTAAATCCTCCTCACACAGCTGACAGACGAAAGATAATTAATAAGGATTTAACGAAAAAAACGTTACCCACATTTTTTCTCACACAAAATTTACATAGAGTCGCCAACCCTAACTAGATCATTTACAATAAGAAGTATCTGTGCCTCGTATACGAAGTAGACAAAACCTGTTTAGCGATTCTGAACGCATCATTACCACATTTCTTTATAATTTTGACAAAGGAATAAGGCTCATTATTGAATAGCAGATTCATTATACTAACATTCTTAGAGCACTCGATACAATGAATTCGACGCCCGCGGCGCTTGCAAATGTATGCAAATTTTGTGGACAACCCTATTTTTTTATATAACGAAATGACCTTTATCTACATAATAATAGAGTTCATTTTGCCACGACTATAGTTGTATAGATAATTTCTATAAAAAATCTATTTTGAGTTGTAATCTAGATCATTTAAGAAAGATTTTTGTCTGGCAAATACTGAAGCTATACATGGAAGGATTAGATACTAGTGCAAGAGACTTTGATTAATCATGACCAATATTTTGTGAAGTCGGTTAAAACTATTTAATATTGTTCTCATGTGCAATATATTTGCATAATATGAGAACGTTCATAGAAAGTATTCAAATAGTTTTATTGATCATTTATAACGACGCCATTAACACAATTTTTGCAAACAAATCTAACGTGAGAAATTCTCTATATTATATTACAGTTGAAAATTATTTATCATACAACAACATGCAAGGAAATATCATTTTAATATTTTTTCATACATTATCATATACAGTTTGACGTAATTTCTATCAGATTTAAAAATTGCTCTTAAAATTCAAGCGTCTATAAGGCGGCGTTCACATTAAACAATTAATTAATTCTTTTTAGAGACTATAAATAATAAAATTTATTTTTAGATTTGCTTGCTTGACTGACATTATATATTAGATTTGTATAAAAAGTTAAGACATATGTATATATTAAATTTCAAGTTTTATATACTGAAATAAGTGTTTATTATTTTATTTCTTTTACTAAAATCTTAAAATAAAAACCTTTCATTTGTTAAAAGAATACATTTCTATTTATTAGTCTCGTTATGAATCTTTACTTCAAAGAGAATTTTATTTTAGGACCAAGAGGTCCCCGGATATATTACAGGATACAATTAGTTCTGAAATTCATTTCATTTTATTTAAAAATATAAATACGTTTAGTTATTGTTGAATATGATAATTAAAAGTATGTGTTATATATTAAAATATTAATTTTTACATATAGATCAGGTAATTTATAAAAAAAAATCAAAATCAGATCACCAACAACAGCAACCTTAAAAAAATATAAAATAAACTTAGTAAAATTAATAATATCAAATAATAATTAATTAATATGTCAGCAATGTGAACTAAGCCTAATACCTTATCAGAGGTAGAGTAAGAGTCACGCGAGTTGAATGAAAGTGCATAGTTCCACGCACGGCTTATCAGTGCTGAGAGAGTTGAATGTAGAGGTACTTATTACTTTGAAGCTGTTACATCTAGATATACATCTATAGATGTTATTATATCTATCAGACTACAACTATTTCTAGGTTACTTTTACCTGATCTTTAAGTCTCATTTCTTCTTATTTAACAAATATTACAATACAAAAAATAAAAATTCTGTCATATGATTTAGTTTATTATATATTTCTTTTTAATTATGTTTCTTTAATGGTTTAATGTAATAATATAATTCAATACTTTTTTTAAACAATGATCTTGATAGATGAGGTTTAATCAAAAGTATAAAAATATATTTTTCAAATTTTCCTAAAACAACGTTATTTCATTTCAATAGTTCTTTAAGTCGTAATACTTATTAATAGTATTACTGTTAATTATATTAAAATAATATATATATATATATATATATATATATATATATATATATATATATATATATATATAGATGACATTGACACATGATATCAGTTTTTATTTTCATAGATTAGCGTTATTATTTTTAAACTTTTGCAAAGAAAATTTAAGAAATTAAAAAACAAATCGGACACACAGACACACAGACAAGTCATCTTATTATCTATAGTCAATGACATATTTTTTTTTAAATAAATTTATGAACGTATTATTCTAAATATTAAAGATGGTGCAGATAAAAACCCTGTTACAATACTAACAGAGTGCTCACATCACAGCCAGTGCGTTGACAATAGATGATCGTTTCACACTACATAATGAAATAAAAAAAGCAATACAATACCACATTGAATCATCAAAATACAATAAAAATGTTATAAGCTACAAGTTTTTGACTTACGAGAAAAAAATTGCCAATATATACATTGTTCTGATCCCTGCTAACGATATTTTGATGAGAGCTGCGCCGTAATGAAAAAAACTAACTTATCACACGGGGTGGCTCGCACAAAAAATGCTTAGAAAACTATCTTCAAATACATCGGTGTGATATTATTTTTAATATCAAATAAATTTAAACTTTGTTTTTTATATAAATAATTACGTCATGTGAGAACTATTTCAAAATGTTTACAAAAACACATTAATCATTCCTATCCGCCATTTCACATTACGTAACCCATTTTAATTGACTTAAACTCATTTGTCTATATTTCTATTCACAATTATTTCTCACAGAAAAAGACGTATTACCAATCACTCAAGCTTAGAAAATCGATTGCGAAATAACAAAGCAACTAAACCGACTGACAAACATACCGTCTTAATTATTATACGTCAAGTTCAATTATGCACGTACAGTTATTTGAATAAGACATATTACCGAATCATTTGTTATATCACAATCGTTTGCTGGCTGTTTCACCCCTTCGATGTTCATTGCTGATTTCTTTAACATCTACGATACTCACACGCCCAGCAATGCGCAATGTATTATATATAAGGGTTGAAGTAAAATCCATTTGTCTGCTATCAGGATGTTACGCTTGATTTAGCTCAGTGTTATCTATAGTTTATTAATTTCTTCATCCAGGTGTGCTGGTGTGCTGTAGGGCTGCACACGCCTCTCTGATTTTATATTAGCCTGGAGGAATTTGCTTATTTCACTGTCTTTAAATGATCCCATAGAACATATTAATCTTTTTAAATAATAGCTTTTGTAATATAGAATAACGGTATTCCCATCGTATTATGAACACTATTTTGTAAACGTTATATATATAGTATATTCTTTATAAAAATATTTTTTTTAAAGTAGTTTTTAAAGTTACTCTCAAAAAAACTGAAGTAGTCTATTTTAATTAGACCTGTGAAAAAATTTGGATTAACACATTTAAAATATTTTCTTTTATCAAACATAAAAAAAAATATATAATATGTGCAGATTGTTTTCAAATGTGGTTATATGACCCGATTACAAATAAATAAGATGAGAAAAATACAGACCAAAAGATTACGGCTTCAAAAAAAACTCATTAACGAAACTACACAGAAAAAACATGAAACTCGTATCAACAAGTACAATACATTCACAATGCTGATCGCTTACACACGAACTATAGAGCTAATTTGGCTCAAGTTGAAATCCAGCCAAATAGAAAATGTTGGCAAAATAATCAGATAGATACAAGTCATTAGGTATATTAATAATATTCAATTCGGCTCCATCCTCGTGAAACAAGGGCCGAATTAGGAACAATAGTACGATCACATATCTATGGGAGGACGGTGGCCACAATTTTGACAGGCGAGAGACCGGTCCAGGAAGATTAATGGTCGGTCTACTCATCGCCGTAATGACGCCCCCTCGCGCGGTCTAATGACATCCAGGGTAGGGTGACTCTTGGATGAGATGTTTATCTATCCTTTACGAGACTCCAAGACTCCTACGGCCTCATAGCGTGGATTATGGACAAAAATATATTTAAAGATAAAAATTAAAAACAGAGAATTAATTTATAAATGAAACAATTAATAAATAATAATATAATTTTTAGATGATATAATAGCTACAAACAAACGAAACCTAATTTAGTTTTTATTGAAAATGCTTATTAATTATCGAAGCGATAATTACAAATAATTCACAATAGCCATTGTATTAAGGACTTAGTTTTTTCGTTGGTTTTATTAAATTATCTCAAATCATGAAGAAACCTTGATTTGATGTTAATTAAAAGTAAAACCGAGTCCTAGGAACGAAGCCCCGTGGTCACCCTGAGCGCATCCTTGGTTAATGTCTTTGCTGGAACGAAAAAAAAGGCTGGCATGTTTATCTTGGCCGAGACGCGGAGTCGTTGCGAATTGCCGGTGAGTTTCGGCCCCTAATCGATTTTAGCCGAGACACGTCTAATTTGGCGGATTAATAGTGAACACCCTAGCGTTCGACTAATTTCCTTGTTTATTGTAAACGATAATACGTTTTGTTTCTATTGTTTCTTTTATTTCATTAATTAATGTCGTAACGCGGTTAGTTATATATTATTACAATATCTGAATATGTGAACTTTTTATTTAAACGAAAGCTTTGTTTTCTATTATTTTCTTCTTTATTCATCACTTTTAAAATCTCTTTGGAAATGAGGAGCACACACAAACATAGAAACAAATATGATGAAAATAGGTGACATTGAAATAATGAAAAATCGATACTCAAATATACGAATAGAATATTTATATATAGGCTATTTTTCATCATTGTACAAGTAGAGTCAATAGGCTATTCTTTATCAAGTCGAGTCAATTCGTATTATAAAGAATTAAAAAGAAAAGAATCAACCTCTGGCGGACGGAGTCGGGTGCATCTAGTATGGCTAGTACGTACAATAAATAAACTACACTCTATTTCCCCAGCTTCATATAAAAAGTCACCTTTTACTGTTTCGAGAGAGTTTCTTCTCTCGGGGTTTGAGAAAAGTAAAAACTACGGCCGCTTGTTTGATTCGGATGGCATCAATGGGATTACCGACATCTTGTTTGGTATGCGGCGACAAATTATTGAATATATAAAAACAACTGAATTGAAGAAAACTACTGCGCCCTTAATATATATTTATAAAGATAATAGTGGTTCTTCAATTATTTATCAATACTATTGTTTACAGTATCAGTAAGTCAGTAAGTGTAAAAAGCCGTACAATACATAAGCACAGCTCATACTTATAAAAAATGTCATTGAAAAATACAATAAATAATGTGTCGATACAATATTATGATGTCACAATAATGCACTGAAAGATATTATTGGGAACGTAAATCCTACGTTATTTGCAAAGGGGTGAGCGACGCAGGGGTTAAATGGTTGTATTAATATATTAAGTAGTCGGACTTATCAATTTTGATCTTAGGTTGTTATAGCTTTACAAAATAATATATGTCTCAGTTTTATTTTTAAACCATTTCATTTAATATTACTAATGGTAATACAAGAAAAACTAAGTACCTATTTATATTATGATTTTCCTTTTTGCATTTTCTTCAACATATTCGACATATCTTTCAAAATGTAACGGACAGTCTCTTACTATTTTTACAAAGCAAAGTCTACGAACAAAGTTCAAGACATCTCAATCCAAGTACACAATTCGATTCTCATACAATTTCTATAGAGGTAACCGCTACATGTCTATTTGTCATCGTCTTTGTTCGAGTTCTTTCTTAAAACCTATAAAAAACTAAGATTCACGTTAATCCATTGTCAGTTGTAAATACTTGAACAGTCAAGGGGTTGAGGATTTTGGTTATAATCTTATAATACCATAATGTGATATAGGATTGACGATCTAATCAAAATAGGTTTATGTAAAAATAGGAACTGTAAATCAAAATAAACTGTGCAACTAAATTATAAATAAAATGGCGGTCGATTGTGAAATAAAGTGGTCATTAGCTACAGAGAAACAATAACGAATCTCCGACTTACCTGATAATTATATGTACGTGATCGCTCGGCGATTTTATATTTATTACGAGGTATTTTTTAATTGAAAGTTTTTTAAATTGTAATCATTTATATCAACGATTAAAATTGTTTTAAGTAATTACACTTACTGCAGGATCTGTCCAAATTACTTTGGGGTCTTGATAGAGTCTTATTTCATTACAAACTATTTGATGAACGTAAAAATAAAGAAAAATAAAAGGAAATTCAGCGAAACCAGTCACATCGACACACCCCCGCCATCCATCTTAGACTCGACTGACGACTCATCACACTAATTTGTTTCTGTGAGCCTTAAACTGGAACTGCTTCATATATATGTCGCTTTTATTTGCTATTTACAATTATTTATTTTATTGATAGCTGACCAGCGATATGATAGCTCATTCAGGAGAGCGACAGAACGGGTTCCCAGAGGTCATGGCTTCGAATCCTGCATATTTTTTCATTTTATGTTTATTTAAATGAAAAATATGTTTTTATTACAAATATTATAATTTAAAAATATTAAATGATAATATCACGATGTCCAAATAGAGATCTTACAGCAGCCCCCTCTCCCACGTCCCCATGCCCTGGATATTCTTCTATCCCTCAACATAATCCACCCTGTCACTCTAATCTGTGGTTTTCTACATATTCAATTAAATTTAATAGTGTTACTTTTGTTTTTAAATTGTACCTTAAAATGAAATATAATCATTCACAAAAATGAAACTAACAAAAAAAGTAAATTTTTTGTAGCATTTCAAATGATTTTTATTAAAATAAGAAACATTTTATATAGAATTAGTGTTTTTTACTTATTTTAATTAAATTGTTTTATTATTATTAATTTGGATTTTCGTACAAAAAAAAAGTCATATTTTATTTTGATATATATATTCCTTAATTTCTATAAAAAAATAATCCTTTGTAATCGCCAATTAAAATTTATTATAATTATCATTATAAAATAAAAAACGTAGTCTTTCATAATTATCTTATTATAAAACTATATAATTCTTAATATTAATAATAATAATTATATTAGTATACAGTACTCCTCGTATCGGTGACGCCTGTATCTGTCACTGTCAACTATGAGCCTTGTTGTAGACGACCTGATTAGTTTTGATACTTTAGGCAAAATAGACAAATATTTTTAAAATATGACATTTTTTCATACAAATAGTCTTTTTGAATTGAAATGTATATTATATTTTAATAAAATGATTAAATAATGAAATATTTCTTGATAGTGTATTCTTGTACGGAATATCAGTAATATGACGTATGCATGACTTTGATCTGACTGATGATTGATCTCATTAAGTTTGAAATAAAAGTGAGCCTTGACACCATTACTTAACAGCGTAAAGAATAATATCTTCTATTCAAACTATACTCAGTACTGAGGCTGACGCGTCGCTGCGTGTGACGGTGATAGATGTGGCTCCGAAGATACTACACATTTTGAGATATACATTTTTATATCTCAATATTTATAAAGTATACTTAGGTACTCTAAACTCATGTTTCTTATTTAAAAATTTGGTTTTCATTCAATGAAATATATATGTTTTGTTATTAATAGTTTATACAAATTACTATAAAATAATACTTACTATTTTCATAACGTAGTTATAATTTTAACTTTCAAAGCAAGAAGCTAGGGCCCAAGCCGTATAGAAGTATAGTGTTACCAAACTTTTGAACTACATTTACTTATTTTAATTTAATCAACTAACTGTGCAATAAAAACAGATATTTTATTATGACGTGGCTTAAAGATGTTTTATATATAATTGTAAATTCTCTACATCTTTATCACATATATAGATTATCTCAGCAGTGACAAATGGACGAACATCCCAAATCGAGTTTGAATGCCCGGAGACATTCGTTTAATCATGGACTTATTTTTTTCTTTTCTTGTTTTGCTAAATTCGCTCCATTTTTTATATATTTTATTACCAATTCATATATATATATATATATATATATATATATATATATATATATATATATATATATGCTATAGGTTTAAGATTGATTAATTAAACTGTAATATATTTATTGTCCATTAACTAATTACACTAAAATAAATTTAAATGAACAATAATGTCTTCAACATATAATCTGTATCTTTTTCCATTTATCCATTTTAAGCTCAAAATAATATACATTTTTTTTCATATTTTTATTACTAATTAACTTATGTAATATAAAATTTATAACAAAATAAAATTGACATCAGTATGTACTGAAGCTAATAAAACAAATATTGTCTAAAAACAGAATATTAAAATATTATCAACACTATATGAATGAACTTTCACAGATTAAAAAAACATATACTACGTTATATTATCTATATTCGATTTTTTAATTTTCCTATAGTAATATGTTCAAACACCATAGTTTTTATTCCTAACCTGCCTCAAACCCAGGATCTAACATAAAAATGTTCAGTTATTGATTATCTATACAATGTTATTTCAAGACCCGACAGCATAATATTTTACTACCCTACACACACATACACAAACACACACACTCACACAGAACACACACATGGATATCTTAAGAAAAATACTCGTGTCGTGGGTTTTTCTTGGAAATAGGGGTGGGATGGAGCCATTATTGATATTATAAAAATATATTATCGTTTCAGATAGCTAGTTTTTAAATTTTTAATATAAATAATATTATAACATATCTCTAAAATACATAAGTATTCAATACTAGATTTTTTTTAAATATTTGTTACGTGATTTGATAATTTCGATACTTTCAGATATTATTTTAAATTAAAAAAAAAAGACAATAACAACAAAAAGTAAGAATATCATTGTAATAACTATAGTATTAGTTTATATAAAAACATGCAATAACAATCTGCATTTAAAATACAATAATAATAATAAAATTTTCATATCATCTCCACAACCCTCGTTTTCCCCACGTCTCACATACATGCACGTCCTCGCCCGCGTCACACGTGATTGTGCATTTCGCTCTAACACGTTACACTAGAGCGAGACAGAAAACGTTTAGGGCTAACATTTTATATGTTAGTCGGGTCATGGATATAAAATCGTTTTTCCCATATATATGTTATAGCTATAACGTACAGGCATTAGAAATCTTTAATAATGGAGAAATATTGCTATTGTGTAGTCTTTGGATTATGTTACCGACGGTTTCGAGGATATTTGCGGGATAAGATACGAAAACATATGTTTTTACAATGACCATGTAGAAATTGTGTTTAATTTATCACTGTTTTAGCTTTTGATTCAAAGCCGCCATTAATTATATTTGATAAGACTTTAATGCACTTTCTCTTAAGAGTAATGTGAAAACGTTATCTTTATATATTATTAATATCCAATGAGGGCCTTATAATAATAATATTATAATATGTTTGTCCGACAGCATTGCCAACAAAAAGATCTGGATTACGGAGCCTGGTCGCGCCCAAGAGGCGCGATGGCCATCAAACAGGGCTACGAGGTGAGAATTGCTGTCGTGGCCGTTGTGTTGCATGTCGTAGACGTAGTGTACATAGTCAACTACAAACACGAACAAACTGAAAGTAGGTCCCATTATTATGTGTTTATTGTGCTTATGTGGGATGATGATAGTGCAAGCGAAGTTAAAATCCAGTATTTTGTTGTAAATTGCAGTGAATAGGGAGCACATTGCCTTCGTGGCACTCTAAATACGTCGTAACCCCAATTGCATGTCGTAGACCGCACAAGAACTCACAAACATTGGGATTTTATATTGTCAAATGTTTCCATATCAGTTTGAAGAGTAAGGAAACTGTGAGTGTGGGTAAATTGTCATTAGAGACATCAAGGTTTAGGAATGGCTTCATAATTGCTGTCGTGGCCGTCGATGCTGTCTTGTCTTGCATCTCGTTTACTACAGCGAATACAATTTTATACAGTTTCGACTTTTAAGCTTATATTCTTATCAATCTTTGTAAATACATTCCAGTGCATACAATTTAAGATTTACTTATAAAACTATGTGTCTATTGTATTTGCTTTATTTGTATTCATCTTTTTGTTGAGTGAATAACAATTAGAAGTTAAATTAGTCAATTAAATATTATGAGACAATTATTCACTTATCGCTTTTATCTGAACAATATCTGCGTCTTTTTGATATCTTGTGACAAATTTTAGTGTAAGTACATGTATGTATGTATGTGTGTGTGTGTATGTACGTATGTATGCTTGTATGTAGATATGTATGTATGTGTGTATGTATATACGTTAAAATGTCTCGTACGCAGGAAGCATTTGTCAGATATAATGGGGCTACGTCACTATTAAAATGGCGCAGCTGAATACCCAAAACATACGTTACATCCTAGACTAGAACGTTGAATAAACTATTGATACGAAATTAAAATTATTTATTAACTTAAAATCCAGGCCATTAAATCGTCTCATAAAATCTCCAAGCTCAAGCGTGTTCTTCCTAAGGGACTTATGACGAAGGGTCACGTGACAAAGAACTCTCATTTGCAACTGTCCTCAACAGAGACCGCCCCATCTGCAAGATTTTTAACATTTTTGTTTATATACATTTGTCATTACAATGACTTCAACGCCTATCAGTCACGTTACAAATAATTAATAATATGTTATTTAATTTATTTTTCAATTTATTAAATTCAACCTACATACTAATAAATAGCTTAAAATAAAACATATTTTGAAAATAAACGTAATTACATTTTAAAGTTGTCTATGTAACCCTCAAATGTCGATGTGGGTCGCCAAAACACGGCTGTTTGTTACCGGGAGCAGTTTACGTCAAAACTCGCTATTAACGGCGATAGATGGCGCTGTTTTAAAGAATCCGCAGCGAGCCCGGACGTTGACGCAAGTTATTTTTCTTTTACGACACTCTGTAAAAGTATTTTCGTTGAATATCGCCATCTATACTATAGCTGGAAGTAATTTAAACTATAAAGTCTAGAAGTTTTTGAGCATTCAGTTTATTGCGTTTGATGGAAATAAGAAAAGTGTGAACATTTTTATACGAATTACTTTATATTGCATCATAAAATATTATTACTTAATACTTCAAACAACGTTAGTTGTTACAAATATCACTTCTCTAAATCGATATTTATTATTAACCGATATCATATATTAGATGTGTATACGTATACTATAGTGGTATGATTTGGCCTGTTGCCGGTCAACTTGGTTCGTTTTAAACTAATGGCTACATGGAATAATTTAGCCGTAAACTGCGGATGTGATCACTTACATTTAATTCCGCGCCCGTGCGGGGCGTTATCTTCAAAATTAATTTGTAACAAATGCCCCATTGGCTCGGACCCGGATAGTTTTTGATTTATTATTTGTTTACTAATGATATTATAATGATATTATATTTGAGACTTTTGATTATTATAAAATAAAATTTATATTATATGAAGGGTATGCGATAAGTCAAAACCAGTTATTTTAATGTTGACACTTATTGATTCATATTTTGTAAATTTGCTACAATATATATATATATTTTAGATATGCCAAGTGCACGACATTCTAATTGAAAATGAAAACTTGTATTTACAAAGGGGTGACCAAATTCAATAATTTACATTAGGATGCTCTCGTTAGATCCAGTCGATTTGGCGCGCGGTCACACTTAATTGAGATTCTACCAAAATATATTATTTTCGGACTGCCCCTTGACATGCTTTGTTTAAGTTCCTTTGTCTAAATATGTATGTTTGTTCGTTTGTGACTCAGCTTACTTGATTAGTAAATTGAAGTGTCAGTGTGCGGTTACTGATTTCACTTACGCAAATTCCTAAGACTTTATGATATTGCTTTTTTTTTACTAAATACATGCTAAAGTATATAATATAAACTGCTCTCATCCTAAAATACTAATTAACGTCAATTTGATAACATCAATCTCGATATAGTCTCGCACTTAATAAATACATAAAAGCCACTTGTAATATTAATAGCAATCAGAAACTTCTTTCAAACTTAATTAAATGCTTTAAATATGTTAATTTTACCTAAATACTTATCAATATGGTAAAGTTTAACTAAAATGTCATTTAAGGTATCGCAGGCAAAATAAATCTCACATTACAAAAAGTTGACATAAAAAATTTTCGAAGTGAATTTGTACAATAATTTAAGTACAGACAGCAAAAACAGTATTTGATTTATATAACCACTGTCTATAAGTCATGCGCGTGTAGTTGTTGACAAAGTGACCACTGCTGAGGGAGACGGTGGACTATTTATTACCAGCGCGATGATACAAGGGTTAACTTACTAACTTCCTCTTACTCTTCTGATTAGATTCATCTTTGAGGGTTGCATTCTAAAATATATTCCTATTTTATATAATAATAGTATTCCATAACTTAATAAAAAGATTTCATAGCTTTGTAAAATTATGTAAGTACTAAGTATAAAATTATGTTTCAAATTATAAAAGTATATCTAATGTATTTTATTCACCCCATAAGTAAGATAATCATGCTTTTAGTTTCCATTTCTTGTCGCCATTAACAGAATTTATGAGAGGAATAACAGCTTTATTTCTATCTTACAGGCCAAGATGAGCACAGGAGATGGCACTGTTCACCAGAAGACGGATGACAGACTCGGTCACCATCAGTCCATGAGTCAGATGCTGTACGGCGCGGGCCTCGGACCAGGTCGGTCGGGTTAGTATCTAGATGACGGGTCGATGGAATGGCTTATGAGCTTTTTGTTGTAGAGGTCCATGACTGACGATAACCAGTAAAGCATAAGGGGAATTTTCTGCCCTTGTAACCCTCATATTGTACCAAAATCAGAAGTTTTTGAATATTTCCAAAGAAAGTAATTTATAAACGGATGAAAATATAATTAATTCATTTTCAATATTATCATTGTTTCATACGTCTAAATTAAATATCACTAAGTACTGTTAAGATTGAACCTTCTATTATAATTTTTTTTTAAAACAACATTTTATATCATCATTCATACCTCTCCAGGCTCGTCATCTTCATCACCAGTGGGTGGTACCAACACTGGGAGTGGATTACTAGTGGTACCACAACCATTAGGCAAGGGTCCCACCAAGCTGCAGCCGCTGCACTCCCACGCTAGGAAATATCATTGCAAAATGTGTCCTCAGGTATGAAATGGTTGCTTTTGATATATTTTATACCAATAACTGTTAGTTATTTGTTAAGTGGATAATTTTAATTAATGTGAATGGATTTTCTCAACAATCTGATATAATCGTGTATTTTTTTTATAATTTTTTAAAATAAACAAAGCAATCTTTCTTTATAATCTATATCCAGTGATGTATTGAATGTTATTCTGTCAACTTAAGATATATTTAATATTAATAGGATATCTTGAAAGTGTTTCGTACTGGACCTGGGTCCATGATCCCTCGTAAGAAACGCGTTCTTTAACAATAAAGCCAGCGACACATTTATTTTTTTACTAAATTATATATAAGTAACATACATAACTTAGGTAATGAAAATTTATTAATATAGGTTTTAAAGAATAAACAAAAATAATGAATCAAACCAGTGGGTCGTGTACTACTGTGCCAGGGGTTGTGACGTTAAATCGCGGGCTGTAATTAATAATTAATCTAATTAATTAAATTAATTCTGACTTTATTAATAAATGTTTGAAATTTTCTTTAGGCATGTTAGGCCATGTTAAGATTATCTAAATTCAAGAATCTTTGTTTAAGAATATTTTAATATATACAGAGTTATAAATCAACACTCGGTCTCCCAGAGTCTCAGGTTTGAGTCCGGAGATACTTATATTAAATTTATTTATACACAACTATTTCTGTCATCAGAATAATAATGTTATATAATATATTTTTTAAGCCTCATTTGCAGCCAGCCTTATAATATACAATATACAAAGATGGCAATCCGATTGCAAAATGATAATGAGCCCGCGCCACTCATCAAAATTCAATTCGTCAACCGAGTACCGTCGACAAAACAATATTCATTTGATTACAAACAAGAAATACTACTTTTTTATAATTATTGTAATGGTTATTGTAATTTCTTTCTTGTTCTTGTAAATAAATAATATTCATTATTATTTTGATACGTTAAATATATATTTTTTTGAGATTTCATACATTAAATTCATTTTAATAAGATCGTATATAATAAAGAATAAATTTAAAAAGGCAGTATGTATGTGGCTCCAATGAGTTACAGAACTAACCATTAAATATTAACTTGCATATTATTTATGAAATATATAATAATAATGTATGTAAGATCAGTATATAATAATGTATGTATTTTATACATACGCTCAAATTATAGTTGTTTTCTATCTGTACAGTCAGTGTATTGAAATTACAATTAAATCGCTATTGCCCGTTGCTCATCACGTCTGTCATACATTTTAATATACAGGATTATAAGTATACAAATAATACAGTTTGGAGTACTTTTAATACATTTAATATAATAAAGTCTATAAAATAGAGCTGTATATGAAGACAAGCATAATTCAATAATTAAATAACGAAAGCAACAAGATATTATAAAACAATACTACATGAGACTATTTCACTTTTGGTAAAATTATAAAAAAAAATAAAAGCAAAGGAATTCTTTCTCCGACTATCTTTTGTTAATTAGAAAAAATAAAAGTTCATCAATAAAAAAACAACCTTAATGAATAGAGATAAGGTAAAAAGTTGTTTGTCGTCTCCGACAAATCACGTGGCTAATCAAAACCGGGAGCTGAAGAATGTCATAGCAAAAATGCAGGATGGCCGAGAGACAGACGGCGCGGCAAAAAGTTGAATCGCCTAATACTCGCTGCGTTTGTGTAAATTTTAGAATTCCCGTATCACAGGAGTTCTAAACATTTTTTAAACGTCATTTTATATATTTAAGATAATTCATATATAATACTGAAAATTGTGTGTGACAATTTATTAAGACACACAGATTGTTTAAATTCCTACATTTTTAAATATATAATTATATTCATATGGGGGTTAAATTAAAGTGATAGTATATTTATATATAGTAACTTTACCTTTCACACTACAGGCTTAACCTTTGTTTAATAAAACAGAGCGTTACAACACTACCACGACAACCCTATTAAAAAACTGAGATAAAGATATTAAATATTTCAAAAATGTTGTATTACATTAATATTTTAAATAGATTTTAAAAACAATATTAGGGGATGATTTTAAATTATTTCTTTTATTAATTTAATTTAAAAGGTTGGCCGTCCCTTATAAACCGTGTGCCCTTTAAGATCGCCGACGGTCACTAAAACGGTCAACCGTGAAAAAGATATCTGATTTTAATTACAAATCACAAAAAAATAAAGTCCTAGAAAGTTTATATGAAGATTCAAACAATATAGACAAAAAAAAACTTTTAGAAAATTAAAAAGTAATATATATATACTTTTTCTTTCCTTTTTCTTTCCTTTTTCTTAATTTAAAATTGACCATATTATTTCAGATTCAAAGAAATTCCAAGGCATTTTACTGAAACTAAGAACACGTAATAACTTCCAACACTCTGCAAATAATCATACAAATTTCTATCATTTTGTCAAACACTAGTACACGATACTTTTTATAAAGAATAAGTAAAGGAATTTAAACCTTATTTTAAAGACATAACGACTATATCAGACGCATTTATGATATTTGTCCACCCTACAGGAAAACCCTAATAGCTCGCAGGACCAAAATCATTTTATTCTATTTTAGACTCTAGCACAATAAAATAGGTTTGATTTTGGATTGATTATTAAAATACCTTTTTGCTTCATATTAGACCGGCTCTTATAGTGTCTATTTATCACGAAATGGAAATCGCATCCGATTTCCGGTCATCTGTGGCTTTCCTGAAGGTGCTTAGGAGAGAATTTTTTTATTGCATGCAATTTGTGAGTCCTCGCCTTCATTAGACTGTTTTTTATTCCCTTTTACTTTATTTTCTTTAGGTATTAAATATATTTTTTTATGACAATTTATATATTTATTTCAGAATGAATACAAAGAAATATTCTTATGTCCAATGATTATCTTTATCCCTGGATAAAATATTAACATTAAATTACAGATTTAACTTAATATTTCAGTTGTACTGAATCACAAAACTACATTGAAATACTATAGTTCATTCTAACGAGGTATAACAATACAAATCGTTATAGTACATAGAGCGCGCGCGCCGGCAGGTGGCCGGTGCATGCGCCTGCGCAATTAAAACTTGTCACGGGAACCGCTCGCTATTATTAGTGTTGAGCAACTAAAAGAGAGGATACGATTATGCGTTGTGAAGATAAGTAACCTCTAACTAATAATAATAAACGAACGACTGAGTGAAAACAAAGACAATCTTAGTTTTGAATAGTTCTTACTTTTTTAATACGAAAACTATGTTTATTTAAACATATGCTATAAGATTGAATGTAAATATTATTGTTTATATTAAGCAAACAAATTGCATGAACGATAATACTTATAATAATAATTATTGATAACATTAAATAAGCTTAAAACAAATATCCTCGGTCGATTATTAACACAAACTACAAGGAGCCTATGATATGACATACCAGCACCTATACTCCTTAATGAATACTTTAAATCTATAAATAGATAGTCTATATAATAGATTATATAAAATAAAATACAACATTGCGTCCTTAACATAGAATAAGTAGAAAAACTTATGAAGTTAAAGATTATTTTTTTAATGACAAGAATTAAACATATTGCGACCATTAACTTTTTACATTATGGCAATGTTCGCACTATAATATATTAGTACAGGAACATGCTTCTAGTCCGCGCGTCTCGTGGCCCCAACGGTCAAGCATGCGTTAGACATGCAATTTACAATTTTCATATTTAATCTGCATTAACAGCCGTTAAACAGTTGAGTTATCAGGGCGCTGTATTGTTGTTAATTTACAACGCTATATTAACTTGACAGGCGAGAAAAATACTATATACAGTACACTGTAATCACCTGGGATAGTTTAGATAAAAGATAATAAATAATCATCACGTTTATTGTTACCTGGGAAAATTTATATGAGATTGTACACGTTGCGTATCAGCTAAGTAATAGTATAGAAATATATTATATTATAGTAATTATCTATTGTAAACATACTGGAAATATTGTAATATACATAACTTTAATATACATATAAGCAATTAATATTTCATAATGGAATTTCCACGTATTTCTATAAAACTTTAGAACTGTAATTCCAACGACTTTTATATATTTATTTTTTATATATTTTATATATTTATTTTACATAAAAGAGGGTCAAATTTAGTAAAGAATTTATTTTAGTAAAAGTAACATATACATAATTAGATGGCAAATAACAAAAGATCAAAAAACATATTTGTAGTACATCCTGATGTAATATCAAAAACCTTATCTTATTAACCAACTCACCCCTACACCACACACACATTTCTTGAGCACATTCTTCTAAACGGCTTAGAGGGTTGAGCTCAGAAGCTCAGACAGACCACAGTTTTGACATATATTAAACCTTTACTAACCAACTTATACCATTATTAAGATACGAAAATTATTGAAAATTTGTAATAAAAATTATGTATAATTAAGCATAGTTGTTGTTTATATAATGCTTTATATGTATATAAAAATTAATGACTATTTTTATTAAACTTCCAACGTGAAGCTAATTGCACTGTTGCAGACAACGCCACCTATACTTGATATGTGTTAAATAAGTTAAGGTAATGTATTCGTAAATAATATTAGCAACATAAACCGTATGTGGTTTTCTTTATTGGTTGTCTGTTTGTTTAAACACAACCACAAGAAGCTTTGCGGTTACGAAGAAAGGTCTAAGATACACAAAGTATTAAGAGTATTTAACTTGGAAAATAATTTTACATTCTAAATGTAACATCATTTCGTCTTTGGTTTAAAATTGTTTATTCAGAATATATGATGATATAATTTTCGGTTTTATTTAGGACTTTTAAATAAAAATACTAGTTTTAGGTACAGCCGACAAAAACACAACTGCTAGATGGATGGGTGTCCGAAATTTGATAACATCTTGAAACACGTTACGCAATATATTATCTGTTGTTATCACTGAATATTCATATTTAATACTCCACATAATATCGCTATTATGATTATTAATTGATTATATATTTCTGACTGCAAATTTAATAAGTTTTCTATAACGTTAGTTTCAATTTTGTTTCACGATATATATATATATTTATAATTATCTAACTCTTTTACATAATGTCTCGTATCTTATTCCACACATGCTCTGAAGGGTGTAAGGTTAAACACAATCTAAATAACAATACCCTTAACTAATAGGCGTTGCGGTGCGAAGACGCATTGTGACTGCGATAATCCATCATTATAATATAAGTAAACTAGGGATGTAAAAGTGTCGATGATTCATTCAGTTGCTACATTATTTTGTCGAATAGATAAAACATTACTAATTACATTAATAAATAAAAAATTCTATAAGTATAACATTAAAATAAATATATATTTTAAAATGTTTAATGTTCCCAACTTCGCGTTGAAACTTAGTCAAAGCCGAGAAAACAGCGTCCAGAGTTACTAAAAATAGTCAGAAAAAAAATAAAAACAATAGTTTCATTTTAATATAAAAAAGTCTAATAGTGACTGCAGATAACAAAAACATACAAATTTTAAAAAATATCGATAATCTATATACAATACAACCCTATCAAGTAGCATTCAAGCATAAATCAAACAGCAGATTGATCGTATTATGTCAACATGCACAATCAACATTTTTGCATAATAATTCTAATGCTTGTCATTTATTGAATAAAAAATTACTTCCAAGCACATGGGAACTTACACTAAGAATATGTCATTGCCAAATATATGTTGAGGACTGTGTGGATCTGAAGATTATTTAAATTATAGTTTCGTGATATTGTGGGAACAACAAACGTATAGTCATGATTAATTAGTATTTTTATTATACAGTTTATATTAATATATTCGTTTGTTAGAAATAATATTAAGCTCTAGAAACGTACATATAATTCTGTGTGACCAGTCTCTTATAATTTTTTTTTAATGTACATACGTTATCATAACTTATATAGTTATTTTTGTAAGATTAAAGTATTTATATTCTTGGCAGACAATTTAATATAATTTAATTAAAAATTACATATTTTTAAGTTCAGAGTAAACTGTATTCTATTGCTCTTTACATTTTCCAAATATATTGTAAATTTCAAAATATATTGTAAATATTCCACCCATATATGTAATCAACAAAATAAAAATGCAAACAGTTCAGTAAGAAGGGCAAAGTACTTAAACCCTTTCGCGCCCCGTACAATAGATCAATACGCAATAATCTTATAATAGCACTGTAAGGGTTGAGATGAAGACAAAACGTTATTGAAAGCAATCGAAGGGTTACAGTCCTTTTGGCACGGATTAACAAAAAGCCGATTTTCTGTGACAGATGTTTAGTGTCATGTTAACCAATCCTAATAGTACACTTGTTATTGGATGTACTTCACTTACTTTATTAATAAGAAAATATTAGTATTTTAAAACTATAATAATAACTAATAAAACATTATAGACATATTCATTTTATTTTTATATTTATATACATTTTACACTATACTTTTCACGATTCATTTCAAAAGAACATTAAACTAAAAATGCATAACTAAATAGTGTTTCATTTCAAAATAATAATTACTTTGTCTTCTTTCATAAAACGTGTAACAACTTAAATAGTTATATAGACCAGGAAATGTTTAAAATGCACTGAAATAGTTTTGTTGTCAACAATTCAATTAAATATTGAAATACAATTCGCTTTTTATGATTCGTAAAAGAATATTGATTTCAGAAAAATCTGACAAAGTAAAGATCGCACGCGCCGATGTCGATCTAAATCATCGATACGATCAATAGAACCCTTTACTTATACAATAATCATCATATATATAACTGCTTGGAATTATCATCCCTATTCTCATGACAATAGAGATTGCTATTACTTGATATATTTTACATGTCGCCCCGTGTACTATTGATGAAATATAATATTTTGTTGCAAGGGTTCATTACACCTCTGCTAAATTAGAGCATTCAATAGCTTTTTATCGGAATTCAATATTTCTTTATAATTTTAAGTGTTTTTTTGATTGAATTATATAACCCTTCATTTGATTGTATGTTACAAAGATCTTATAAAGTTATTTTTATAACACATGACTGGCTCTTAGTAAATTGACATGTTGAATTTCTATTATTGTACTTTAATCAAAAAGTACGTACTCTTTTGTATTATTGTTATAACTAGCTGTGTTTAAATTGTGTTTATTAATGAATATTTCAAAAAGTTACGTCACAAAAGGCATATTTTTGTATTTAATAAAAAACTTAATATAAGTAAAATTAATGTAAATACGTGCGTGTTCCACCTGCGTGCTTCCGTACTATACATTATTTTAATACAATCGCATTACGCCTTATCAATGCACCTTGGTTTTAAAGCATTATATTTTATTAGCTTTATTAAAAGCTCATTATTAACTTGTTTAATTTTGTAACGTTTTCTAGAAAACACACAATTCTAAATATATCCGATTGTCATATAACGGTTTTATCAAAATCTTAAAAGAATCTATCAAAGAAGCAATCTAATTAATTCACGCGGACATCCCCTACTGTTCTCACGATTTTTTAATTGCAACCAAGCAGATGTTTTGTTCCGCAATAAAAAATAAAGCACCCAAAGGTTTAGAAAAAAGCTAAATATTCATCAAACAAAGAATAATCAACGATGACGAGCATCAAAACCGGAATTCAATTAGAGATACAATAGAAATTGTTTGAAGGGACCAACTTCTTGTTCCAGAGAACTTTAATTATTCACTATACTAAGATTCACCCGAAGGAAGGTCTCACACGATCGCAAAAGCATCACTAATGACAATCACAATACTTAAATAAAAAACCTGACCCCAAAAGAATTTATGAATAAAATTAAAAATTTAACTATCCCTAAAATAAAGCTCAAAATAAACACACATAAGTACTCAAAGAGACAGTCTTAACCTGTGATATGCAAAGGAGTATGCAAAAACGATGGGGTGACCGAGACTGGCTATGCAAATCACCGTGCGAAGTTACAGTAAAAAACAAATAGTGAAAAAACCGCTTCTATGGGTGAATGATAAACATAAAAACAATTTTTGCATTGTCTCGTCACTGGTGTACCTTATAAAGTATGTAGAGCCACGCATCGTCCCTTGCGGTACTCCTTTCTTGTGAGAAACACAGGTTAGGATGTATGCAAATTAGGGATACTACTTAATCTTTTATTTTAATGGCATCGTATTGTGTTTAATCTATTCAGATTTTTTGGGGTAAAGAGGATGAGAAAAAGGAGAATAAAAAAATTAGTGATTCAACATATGCAAATGTCTACTGTCTTGTGTGACTATGGGAGTCTAATGTTCAGGGGTGAGATTTGGGAATAGTTGTTTTTTATTCGTTAACGGAAAAGTTTTTTAATCTTTCTAATAAATCTAGAGTGGGGATAATTTATCCCCACTCTAGATTTATGAGGAAGATATTGTTATTCAAAGACTTTTATATGTTTAGTATGTTATATTTTATAAAATACTAAACATATAAATTAAGGTTATTGTTAATTTATAAAATTAACCTATAATATTATAACTAAATAGTTATATCATTTATATTATAAGTAATTCAAACCCCTTTCTGTTACAGGTACGTAAACTCTACAACCCTTCTTTTAAAGGTATTGTTTTTTTTTATATAAATGAAGGGAAAAATTGAAATGTCTTAATTATGTTTACTATCAAAGTTATTTTAATTTTAATCAATAACAATTTTAAAGTACATATATATTTTATTGATTATAATCAACGAAATACGCAACTACAGACATCTACCGGTTGACAGCGCAAGAATAAACTATAGTTCCATGGATCTTTGATAGATGGAACTAGTGTAATGTTTCATAATCTCGATAGTATACTGTCTTATTATCCACTGTTTGTATTATAAAAACAAAAAGTACATAATAATATTATGTATACGTAAATATATCGAATAATTAGTTCTAAATATTTTTATAAAAATATTGTTTTATTGCCTCAACATCTTCTCTTAAGAGCATTCAATAAATCAATATTATAAACCATAACATCACTTAATCAATTAATTCGTGAATATACAATTAATATTATAACTTGAGGTAATAAAAATATCAGCGCAAGCGCAACCGCACACATCTGATGCGTTGCACACACATATAACGCAGACGCACACACACATATATAAGTGTATGAAGAGTGACTCGTAAGCCATGTGGTAGTCGCCGGCAAGTATTTTGACGAATTCCGAATAGAGTAGATGTGCATTGCAATGGTCTTAACACTTGAGCATTTTTATTATCTTATTATCATTTTTATTTAACGACTCTTACTTATTTTAATGATATTCATTATGTCAGTATATAATGATATAATTTCTTTTTATATTCAAGTACATATATTTTTTTCAATCAGTGAAATATATCAACGTTACGTATCTAACGTAAAGGAGATATATGTATCTATCGTTAAGTATTTGTTATTTCCGTATACCTGTAATTAACGTAATGCAAATAGGTAGTGGAAAAATTGTGTCATATTTAAGGAAATACTATCAAAGGATTAATTAAAGTATCTCTATTAATTAAAAGGTACATAAATAGACCACGTTCTTAAACGTTCAAATTAATTAAAGAACATCGATAACAATATAACAAGTCTTGCCGTCGCAACGCACTCGGCGCCTCCCATGACGCTGCGCGCACGCAGCGGAGGGGGAACCAAACCTGATTTTCGGTCTATTCTGACCTTGTGGCGGACATATTACATCACACGGTTTGAAATGTTTTATAGAATGATCCCAGTAACCGATGTAAGACCTTATGGCGGATCAACTTGAGTCTATTTTTGAATGGCGGACGTTCTTGCTGTTTGTCCGTTCATAAGACATCTAAACAAAATTCGTCGGTTACTAAGTAATGTTTTTCCGGCAATGTCTTTCCGCGTATGTTTTGTTGGTAATTGAAGTTTTCTTTAGTTTGTTTATTGTACTTTGTTCAATTACGGTTTCCGGATTTATCATAGTTTCTTCAAACAACCTAAACTTTTAGAAGATTATATTTCAAGTGTCTCAAGGAACTTTTTTTTTTAATTTTCTTCAGATAAAGTTAACATTAAATTTTCAATATTAATAAATTATAATTTACCAGTTTACGACCATGATCTCTTGATTAATTTAAATGTTATCAAAATAGATCTAGACTCGAATTAACGCTATAATAAGACCTCATTAGTGGGCAAAATATTTTTAATAATTATTAAAAATTTAAAATAAATTTATAAAGTTTAATTACTATAATAATATTTAAGATTTAATCTTCCCCCTCACGGATTGCCATTTAAATATTTATATAAATTTATAAAGATTACATCACTTTAATAAATTAATTAAAACTACGAATAAGTTAGTATTATATTTAAAATTATGTTAGAAAACTTTTATTTTTAGGATTTATAACTTAATATGCTCGTTGAAGTCTTTTCTTCATATTTAAGTCTCCACAGTACTGTACTGAATTAAATTTACTAACAAGAAACTAAATATTCTACATTATGCAAATGTATTCTATGTAACTTAGTAACTCAAATTTCAGAAATGATACTGTTATAAACATATAAATAATATATATCCTATATCCGATGGTTTTCTCAACATTTACAAACAAAATATGGTGTTTAAATAAGATATATAATCGATTCCTGTTTTTGTTGGTAATTAATTCAATAATATAATATATAAGTAATATTTTTAGATTTTTATAAAAATACTGACATATGATTTGAAGTGATTCAGTTCCTCAAGGTTATACCAAACATTGCTCGAGCGAAAATATTTTAATAACAAAATTATATTCACATAGAACCGGTTGTATGTTCTTATGTATTGCAACTAATATTAATAAGTATTTGAAACTCGTTTTGTATATTGTTTTCATTTCGTATATAAATTGATTTATGAGCGACTTTTATATAAACGTTAAATTATGGTGTTGGTATCTGTTATACTGGTTTTCTTGATATCAGGAATTCTTTAACGTCATTTATTAAAAACCGAAATATATTAAGTAATTCACATATAGTACAAAAATATTATTAGTTAGGTTGATACATTATATCTGAATTAATCGCTAATAAAACTTTTTTCGTATTGTTGAACTTGTGATGTAGTGTGGGAATTCAATGGCACTAATGGACTTAGTTCCAAAAATCCTAATCTTAAGAGAAGCAATTAGAGATGCGTTGCGCTGCCAAGTAAATTAACATCATCTAAAAAATGTGTATCATGAGTTGAATTTGAAATTTTTTATAATTTTTTTTTTAAGTACCGAGTCCTGTGTGACCTACTTGTACTAATTAAACTATTAAGTCTACATTTAAATATTAAAATCGCCCCCTTGTTACGCAAATCGGACATTCTGTTCAGGGCCGACAAAAAACATTTTATTACATCCACCATAAAAACAATTATTGTTGACCCGCCATTTTGTTTTTAGCAAAAAATGAAGTCGTTTTTATTCAAAAATTATTGGGTCAATGAGTCTGTATTTGTGTTTTTAAGTTATTTAAATATCTGAGTCACAGTTAGCGGCTTTATTTATATTCGTAGATGTCCCTTTAACATTTTATCGCTTGTTTACATTTTTTATATATTTCACGTTAACGGTTATTAGAACAAGTGTCTCTGAGTAAAGTTATGTATTGTAGAATTGATTATATTTAGTATATTAATACTTTTATTTTATTCTATTATTTGATACAAAGTCACAGTTTTGCAATATATTTTGTATATTTAACGCAATAATTAAAATAATACTAATAAGATAGCTAATTAATGTAATATAATTAATAAACTGAGAGATATTTTAAATAATAAGTTAAATTCGTTAAATGTTAATCCGCCTCAAGTTGCGTCACGACTCCAAAGTCAAGGCTGCGAGGAGGTAATTAATTTTGAATATTATGTAAAATTTAAATAACATTTTTTGTTCTCATAAATTATTGGCACTTTGAAAAATTACTCAACTCTATACAGTATTAATATTATCCCGGAATATACGATTAGAGGTTGATTTTTATTTGTTATGTAATGATGAATCAATAGAATTAACTAATTTTATAAGTTCTGCGCAGTTATATTTATAAGTATGGTTTTTGTTGTTTCTATGCGAATGATTGACAGCGAGGCATTAGTCTTGTGATGACTACTAGTTGTAAATACTCACGGATAATATTTAAATAATAATTATATTTACATTTATAAATATAACTTATTTAATTTTTTCAAAAGATTGTGTTTATTTTTACACATTCTGTAATTAATATAATTTGAAATAATAAATATATTTCATAATGTCTTAAAGGACGTTTAAAAAAATATAATTCTATAGAAATTATAATAATTTTTGTAAAATATTTTTAATATCGTTTTATAATTCCTAGTGTCTGATGTCTCTATCGCGGCGTGGTGACCCTATTAACAGGTTTTAGGCTACATCGATGGTCTGACCTCACAGAGCCTGTAACTTAATATATGAAATAACACTTTGAGGCGCTGTCAGCAATTATCAACTACAAAATACTTAACACAGAATAAAATTTATTTCATTCTAAGCTGCTGTATAAATAAAAATTTATTAGAAATTTGTTAGAAATGAAAAAGATTGATAAACTTTCAAAGCCTTACATTTTAAGAAAAATCAAATATATGAAAAATGTTTTTTAATATGTTTTTTACAGTTTTTTAATCAACCCTTAGCTGTTCACATATATTTGTGGTAATTCTTAAGGGCGAGTAAATAGCAATAAGCATAAGTTGCACTTATGATTACGTTAGAGCCCAGATCAATGCGATAGCATATTTTTTTAAAATAATAATACGAGGCATTAAATCTAAATCAAACCTTCATAACATTGTTTTTTCACTGCATTAAAAATAAATAAATAATATTAAGTGTAAGTTAAATAACATAACACGAACAAATAATAACAGTAATGACATCACTTATCAATATATCTTGGTACTTACATGAATATTATATATACTTATACTTCCTCGTACTAACAAAACTGTAAGCCACCACTTTTTAAAAGTAAGCTTATTTTTCTTGTTTTATATTTGATTTTTTTTTCTGATTTGTTATTTTTTTATAAGTATGTATTCTTACTTATATGTTTTAAGTATTTTTTGTAATAGCTAAAATATAACATCTAATCCGAGATTAATTATAAAATAAAACATAAGAATAACGGTCTTAAAAATTAAATAATAATAATCATAACATATCATAATTAATATACAAAAGGTTTATATATTTACAAATTATTAATTAATAATTGATGTCATTCTCTGAATTATCGCTAAAATTTTAATAACACTTCAATATTTTCATAGTTACTTTTCTATATATGTTTTATATGTATATTATATATGTCGACTATATATCTTTTTAATTCTTCAAGAGTGTGGGGTTCTATTCCGTCTGTGTGATACTCACCCCAGAGGAATGGCTTGGTGTATAGACATCTTATTAGGATGTTTAAAAACTTAAGTGAAATCAAGTGTGGAGGTTTTTTTTTGTTTCCTGAACTTGAACTTTTCGATAGAAAACACCCAATTTCTCCCTCGACATCAATTTTGTGCGTTGATTTACAACTGACGCGCTTCACGGCAATGTCAAAACGAGGATAAGCCTATTATTTATATTATATATTTATTATTTCTACCATAAATATTGTATTATTTTTTCTAATGATGGACGTCTTTCTTGTAAAACACACTTATTTTTTGTAACAAGTGGTTAGAAGAAGAATAAAAATGTTCTGTACTTTTTTTTTTAGTTCGGAAAGCAGATAAATAAAAAAGCTATAATATGGCTTAAGAGATGAACAAGAAAATATACCAGTACAGAAATTAAACTATTATTTTTTTCTTATATTCTTATAAATTTTTTCGTTATTAATACACGAGAAAATAATTATATATTTACATAAAGAACAAGTAACAAATATAAGCTCTCGGTATGTCTGTACTTATCTAGCGCAACAGCAAGTGCAGACCACATGTGATTATATTGACACCAGCCTTCCTAGTCGCTCCTTTTACACATCTAGATAAATATTATTAACTTCTGTGGCATAAAAATTTATATGAAACACACTGAGTCACTTACGTAAACATAACACTCGTATTTGGTCACAATAATCATATAAAAATTACATACAGTTATAACTTGTATAACGTCCTTAGCTGGGCTTACTTTCAAAGTGCACAGTTAACCCATCACGCTCGCATCGGTGATTATTTGTGTAAGATCGGACGCGAAGCGACGGCGAACTGCTTCCACTGCGATGGGAAGAGCCAGGACAGTGCCCAGCACACGCTCGCCATGTGCCCTGCGTGGAGTGCAGAGCGGCAAGTCCTGGTCACCCGGATCGGTCAGAATCTCTCCCTGCCAGCAGTTGTGTCGGCAATGCTCGGCGGGGATACGGCGTGGAGGGCCGTGGCCTCCTTCTGCGAGACAGTGATGTCCCGGAAGGAGGCCGCTGAGCGGGGTCGCGAGAGGACCTCGGATCCCGCTCGACGAGGACGCCGCCGGGGCGCAGGTAAGTCCCGTCGCGGTCCTTCTGGTGCTCCCCCACCATAAGCGGGGCCCCTGGGGTCGCAGGTTCGTCGGGTGGGGGCCCGGCGGGCCTTTCTCACCATCTCCGCGACCTCGGGAAGGACGGCTGACGGCCCGTGGTACCGTCTTGCCGTAGCTAGCACCGGCGAGGGTGCTGGGGGGAGCGCGTGTTAAGCTCCCCCGGTACGGGACTAGCAATAGCCAGCGGGTGGGGGCCCTGTGACGTTCCGCAAGGAGTTCCGCGGGCCCTCCTACTTCCCGCCGAAGGCGGACCACTGTCAGGTTTTAGTGAGTATTACCTCGGTCGAGTCCCACATACCCCAGGCTGCGCCCCCCGACGCGCCGGGTATGCGTAAATGCATTTCCTGACAAAAAAAAAAAAAAAAAAAAATCACGCTCTACTCCAGGGTGATAGATTACCCATCATAGACAGGAGACAAAACGTGGTCATGTTTAATATTTTGTTCTGTTACAGAATACCTCTTTGACCTTATCCCACCCTCTCCTTTCCCGATTCGGAATAGGTACAACCCGATTGTTTAACATCAGGCACAGTGGAGACATTATGGTAGGCTATATATAAATTAAAAAAATACCTATTGTGATATTTGATGTCTGTACTATGAGACAAAGAGACATGTGGGATATATAAAGTTAATGCTTATTACACCTTATAGATTCTTTGATTCAATTTGAAAAATCTCTCAAATCTTCCCACCGACTCTCAAATAGCATATCGCCGGATCACAACATAAAAAATGCTTTAAAAAATCCCGCCATGCCAACACCTGTTGCTCCTACGCATCCGCCAAACAACTGCGCCATCTTGTATTCAAGATGGCAGGCCATCTGTCAAAACTCATATTTAATCATTTAACATATAATATGATATTGAATTAAAGATGTTAATTAATTATGTAGGCATATAATTGAGATATTTTTTATGGTAGAAATGAAAAGATTAGTAACGTTATTATTAAACGATAGAAGTATCTGGAAGAAATACAATTTATTCTTACGGACTGGATATATCTTTACTAAATTCCATATCTATCTCAAATTATAATTATTACAAAAACTTGACAACACAAAACAAATATTAATTAGTTTATTCAGCGTAACAAATGAATTGAAATGCATTTCACAAATCACTCGAATGTTACAATTAAATCTACAGCGCTTATTTCACTTCGCATTTAAGTATTTCTATGAAAAAATTAGTGATCAAAGTTATTTCGCAATCCTTTGAACTGACCTCAGTCTAATTTCAAAATTCTCGGCCACAACTTGACCCGAGTTATGCAATAACAAAAACCAACAATGACTCCACATTCCAGAGGGCAAAAACGAGGTAACGGGTTCCTTAGTAAAACGGACCCGAAATCTTTTTCTCCAAACGGAAGCAAAAAGAGTATTCACAAAAAGTATACAATGACTTTTTGCAAATAAACTCCACTTTTTCTCAGCACGTGTTTGAATTTTAAATTTGTTTTTGCTTTTGTTTTTCTTAGTGTTGCGTTAGGTCATGGAGTGACATCGTCTCCACTCAATTGTTTACGGAATTATCTACTATATTCCGGCAATATAATTTGATCCAACAATAGAAAAATATCAAAATAATTTAATTTATTTTTTGATAAAGTAACGTGAATTACAACGTAAAGCATGTACGAGTATTTAATTCATAAAAAAAAAGATTTCGTTGTTAGTTTTTCTTAAATTATTTGAGTAAAAGTGCTCATAAAATTATTATCATATTCTTTTTGGGATATATACAAACATGCAAATATAATACCATGATTAGTATTATTTATAGGATAAATAACATCAAAGTGATAGTTAACCTTTCAAATAGTGTTAGTGTATTATAGAAAGCTGTTACCAGTAATGATGTATTACTACTAATGTATTGAAAAACAGATACTAAGTTCAGAACACGATTACATTCTAGATGACAGTTTCTGTAAAAAAAAACACCTATATTATCTGATAACGTTTCAGATAATACAGTTAAAAGTTTTAAAATATGATTATTAGAGAAGTCTAATAATCATATTTTATAACTTTTTTTATCATTTATATTTATATTAATTATTATAAATAAACTAATTATATGTAATTGTTTATATATATTTCTTTATTAAAGTACTATTTTCTATGAAATAATAAATATAACTTAAATTCAAAATCAAATAACTTGTCCACTAGCATAGTTATTCTGTTGTAATGTATGTTTAGTTATCTTAAATGTATATATTTATATTAATATGTTACATAAGGAATACATGTCATATAAATAATTAGAATTACCAGTTCTTTAAAATAAATCAGTAATATTTTTAAAGTCTTACACATCAGGTGGACTGAGGACCCAAAACTCCTGTAATTAGATTAAACTTCGTGACGTATATGCGTTACGCATGTGTGCGTTAATGCGCAGACGCAGCTATGCGATCCCAATGTTGCATACATTTCTCACCCCCGCTGATATTGGAGGATAAATAGTTTTGATACTTTTAAATATTTAAATTTAGGGAAACGAGTTCTTGTTTATCTATTAAAAATGAAATAGCTGCATTTAAAAATGTATTTTTACAAACAAGTTAATTAAGAATAATTACGGTTTAACTTCAATAACACAATTTAAATATTACCTTCTAGTATTGTTTGGTAAAAAATGTATAATAGAATTCCGAGTTATTAGCGTTATCGAATCGACAATCTTAAAACACAAAGATAAAAATATTTTGCTGTTTATCAAGAAATATTTATTTTTGTACATATTATTAAATAACTATACTCTTTGAGTTAAAATGTGAAAAACAGAATGTTCAGCATCAATAATCAAGACTTATCAATCGCGACATACTAGCAATGAATCGTAGGCGTACACAGGGTGGGTCGCATAAAGAAACCTTTTTTTTTAACATCCACCAAGAGATTTTTTCTACCTGCGAACCCGAAATCTACCTGACGCTGTGCTCACGCGCAGATTCTAACATATTTAAGAAAAAATATCTAGTGTACGCATTGAGGGGGCTTTTTGCTAGATTTTTTACTGAAATTTCACTTGCTATAAACTTTAGTTTTTGTTCCAATTTTTTCTGTTTATTTATACTGAAAAGGGTGATAATTTTGTTGTTACTTTTTGCGGTTTTGGGGTCATTGGCTTTTTGATATATTAAAAAAAAGTTTTCGCATTTCCAATAATGAAATGGCTGAATTTTGCCAAGTTATCTTTATAATAAATTATTTATATATCTAGTTAATTTGGTAACGTAATTATTTTTAACTGTAATTGTACCTACCATCCAAAACTTGTTGACCTTCGGTAACCTGCCTCTAGTTCACTTGTAAGTTAAATTTGTTTGATGAATGATAATATATGACCATCATTTGAAAGTGTCTGTATTATTTATTAAACCTATATTTTTTATAAAAATTTATCATCAACAAAATATTAATTTATTTCTAATCATAATATAAAATAACTTGTATTTTGTGTACAGGTAATTGTAACCGCTCAGGTCGTATGTCTGTCAGAGATTTTAGTTATATGTTATATATGTATTAGGCAATGACCATGACTTTCATAACAAAAAGTAACTCGTGTAAGCTCAATGTATACCTCAGTTGAAGACTGTATATAATTACATATTTTATAACAACTACCTACTGTATTCCGGTATTTTTATTCGTTAGTAGAATAATTCAGAAGCTGTTTCAAATATATTATTTAGTTAACTATTCTATTTCTCTTCTTATTTCTCTTATTTCTATAATTTCTGTGAATTGTGTGTCATATTTGTGTATATATCATATGGAGTATCATATCTAACGGATATTTTTTTAACCCAACGAAATTTAAAAAAATAATTTATAAATAAAACAACGTAAAAAGAAACCAGTAGTAGATTGACAATTATAAGATCTATTTGTATAGTTCCTTGCCAATTATAGATAAAATAAATTATATAAACATATGACATTCATATGTAATATATAAATATATTTATGAAATAACACACGTCTTGACATATTCAAATCGATTCACAAATAAAACTGTACGAAGCATATGGTAATACATAATAGAAACTTTTCTGTCAATAGAAGGCAATCGGCAGATATGTCGCAATATTTTTCACAAAAAAAAAATATTTTTTATGATTCTAGGGAACAAAAAAAAATTCAAAACTGACCCAATAAAAATGTAACAATGCAATAATTTATAGAAATAAATCACTAAAGAAAGAATAGAAATATAATAGATTAACAATATTTAATCAGGGACCATAAAATATGAGTACAAAAGAAAAAAAACTGCAATTCGCGTCGTGGGAGACTTTTTTTTTTTGTTAAAAGCTTCTTTTTAAGTAAAAAGGGGATGTGCTTTTGTCGTGACTCAGGTGCTGCATCTGAATAGAGAATTTTGTTCAGAAATCACTTGGCATGGAATCTAGCATGTTGTATAGAAATGTGATGTTTTATAACAGCGTTAACAAAACAAAAAACATAATTCAGATTAGAACTCCTAAAGATTCGATTCTTCCTTTCTTTAATGTACTACAATGTAGCTATAATATTTAAAAGAAATGATTATATTATTTAAAGCAGTGAAGTACAAATGCATAACATACATTAAAACAGGGCCGTGAGACGGACATCTGTTTGTCCACTATCCAAACAGCCCTTTGTTAGCATTTTAAAATCACTAAAACTCCGGAGTCAGGGATGCTAATAAATCCCAAAACTACGGGAAACGCACATTCTAGCAGAGCCCTATAGCAAATTCTATTAGTATTGCTTTTTCAATCTTCAAAGAAGAAAGACGTATCTCCACAAAATGATTGCGACAGTTGCTCTTATGCTGTTGATTTAAATGATAATTTTCTTCACAATTAAGAAGAAATAGGCTATTAAGATTTAAGGGATGGTTTACAAGATGTTACAGATAATGAAGTAAGACTTAAAGACGTAACAGAAACCAATCATAATTTAAAATAGATCTACACTGTCCATGATAAGGTTTATTTTGCTGTAATAGATAGAAGTGATAAAAGTGCTCTCACTGAGAGGGATGGGCAGGTAAAGAAATTCGAACATTTGAGGGATGATGAAAAAAACAAGGGTCGATTTTAAAATACAAAAGCTGGTGTCGGCGTCAAGCTGTGCGATGGATTGAGTACGGATGCAGTTTTAGATTTTTCTGTTGATTTCGAAAATCACTTCGAGACAGTTAATTGAATATGACCACTTGAGAATTTGTGGACATTATTCTGCCGCCTAGAAGTCGAAATTAACTTTAGAAAATATAATATCAAAACTAATTTTATTACAATGTTCTTGGAATTCTACATTTAGCACATCGTGATAATAAAATAAAAGTAATATTTCAAAAAATATATATTTAAATCATACTTAAGTATGACGTTTCTTAACCAATTGGAATCAGATATTGTCCATATATTTTAAAATTTTAAGACCCCTTTATAATTCTTTAATAAAACTCATGCCTTATATGAAAAAGCATTACAAAAAGTCTGATTCTCTTTTATTTTACAACCCTTAATACAATATGGTGGTAGACTTTTGTGGGACACTCGCAGACCAGCAGTTTTTATGACGATCAAATAAAAAACGCGGCGCCCATCTTCCGACAGGAACAGGAACTCATTTGATTATAATAAACATTAGATATGTATAAAAAATATAAAACCAGGTGCAAAAGAGCTTTGTTTTTTCAAACCAATTCAAATAATATTGTTTGTTTTGTAATATCCGATCTATGAAACACCCTTTCGTTATGTTAAGAATATTATTTTAGAAAAAGCAATTGGGACTCATTTTTTCTCGGTAGCAACACTTAAGTGCCAACAAAAAGTTAGAATGAAAGAGAGAGTTACCTTTTTTTGTTTTTCAGATTGCATAATATAAAACATGTTTTTAGACCGGCTTCCTTACAATTATTTGCTCCTTTTCACTAAAACAAAGGCAAACGTCGGTAGTTTTGTTCTAGCTATTAATAGTCTATAAAACTTTTATCAGCTGAGATTCTAAAATCATGTTATTTAGAATCTTGTTCTCAGTCCGGTTTTGAACATTTGCGTGATGAATGATCAGCCACTGGCACGTATGTTCTATTACCACGAATCAATATTACACTTTCCTCTCAGACGATTACATAATATATTTTAAAATCCATTGCTCCTTTTGTTTAGGAAACCAAAATCAATTATTTTAGAGGGAGCAATAAGTGGTGTTTGAGGACTGTATATAATTTATAGATAACTGCGAGGTGATTGAAGATCTGAAAAGGCAGACTCCTAAAATACAGGTTCCCATAATAAGATGAGACTAGACGAACGGATGTACGTCTATTTTATTTTCATGTGCAATTATATCTTTCCTGTTGCTGTGAGATTCTTAGTTATAATGAGCGGAACACGCACGTTATACTATTATTCTGAAGCAATAGTATGATGTCGAAAAAGAAAATTAAGTTCAAGTTTAAGTTGACAATGAATTTTTTGTCTACGTCATAATACTCAAATCATCAGAACTCCTTTTCTCCAAGTTTAATAAGAACAAAAAACAAAACTTATAGACAAATATACATCCCCTTAAAAAAAGGATTATTTTATTCATGCCATCAATTGTTACTTCACCTGAGTCCCGAGTTTAATTTAAATCAAGAATCTTATCAACATCCGACTTCCGCAAGACAAACAGGTGATTTTTTATATAATAAAAAAAATCTATTCAACTGATTGTTGACAACCCTTGCATTGCCTTAAAAATGAAAGCAATAAACGTACATTCAAGGACCAACGAAATTGAAATTTTAAATGTAACAACCCTTACTCATTGTTTTCTTTATTTTTATGAGTGTTTGTTTCTTTATATATTTTTTTAAATTTAAAAAATATTCTTTACTACTTCGTTTCTTTTAAGATTTTTTTAACAAAATGGTGCATCTTTTGTAGAACGAGAGCTTCACAAGTACAAATGTACAAACACGGAGTGTGATGTTGTCTTTATGTTGTTATACTCATATATATACATATGTAGCTTTGTATCATAAATAGGTCACCTTAAAATATACACATTATTCTGACCAGCAAATTAACTTAAAACCCTATTAATAGCTAAATGTAATGGGGAAGTAAGTCCAAGGAATGTACTTGATTGACCAAGTAATTTACAAGAACCTTAGTAACTGCCTTTTTAAGAGGATTTACAATAAAGATTTTAAGAGCCCAAAGCCTTAGACTATGTGGTTATAGACCAGACAGCTGCACATATATATTATATATATATATCCAGCTGATAAGATAATAATCGACGAGTCCTGTAAAGAGTAATATATCGAATAATAAACATCTTACATAACGACAAATTTATAATTTACTGTCATTTGAATTAATAACCGGTAAGTATATCATACAATATTATCTGAACACGTTTTTTATGAGCTTGCGCACGCGTTATAGTCGTTTGTCTTGGTTTTTAGACTAGCATCGTTTTTTCTGTTGTTAATCTATAGCTTTAGAATTGATGTGAATTTTCCTCCGGCTTTTTGTCTTCTATAACAAAACTCTTAAACAGATATATATTAAATACCGTACTGGTGTTTTTTTCAGCGTAATAACATTTTTTATGTGCAGAAAAAAACTAAAGAAAAAATTAATAACCCTGTAAACTTTTGCTTTTAAACGTTTTTGTTTTTAAAAGCATTTATTTAGAAAATTGAAAGTTTCATATTTTATATTAGGGAGCACTAAAAGTGTGAGAACCTTTTGTCTGGTGCTGGCTGTGATGTTGGATGATGCCGACGAGCCCAATTACTTCTGTTTTGTTTGAAGACTACAAAAGCAAATCATAATCTGCTTATCATTGATAGAAACTTCAATTTGATTAAACCGTATATATGTGACGTTTTAGAATCTTTTTTTAAACGACCAACAATTTTAAATAGGAGATAAGAGGGTCCGCAGGGTACGTAATTGATACAAGCATATAAATTTGAACGCTTATGAATAAGTTAAGTCGTAATACCTTGACTTTTCTGAAGATTATTTTAAATTAAAACTTAATGCAATTAATATTATTTGATACAACATCAATAGAAATTATTTTTAATTATTTTTTTAAAATTATATTTAAGAATATGAGATTTAGCAAAGAACATACATTAGGTATGTGTTTTATTTATAAAGAAATACATTTATACTAAAATTTAAAATATATATTGCTTTTTGATAACACTAACATTGGTAATGTGCTCAAAACAGTAACAGAAATTAAATAAAGGTTAATGATTATTATTTATTTTTATATTCAATTTTAAGGCTCGAAATATGTTCAAAGTTTTTAACTAACTATTTTTGCATTTTGGCCGAGCGGTACTTTTGTGTTTAGGCAATGAAAAGTGACTTTACACCGAACTACCTTTACTTATAAATTAAAATAAGTATGTTAATAAGATACTTGTTCAATTAATATTATAAAAGGTGTTAATCAATCCCCTGGCAGACTTTATATCTATATGTCTGTATAATTAAATACTCTATTAAGAATACTATTATTTTAAGCACCTTATGAGCACAGTTCAGCCGTATATGGAAATAAGATTAATATCTTAATAATCTCGTTTCAGGACATTTAATATCGTGTCAATTTTAAAGCCACGGCTGCAAAAAAAAGCAAAACAGGAGCCATCGTTGCATATTAACCACCCTCATTTACGTCTGGTCAATGACAGCCCTGTTTTAATCAATAAGTTCTTTTTCCCGCGGCGTCCTTGCTTATTTTTTTTCTCCGGCGCGACATTCTGCGCGAATTACGTTTATATTAAGTGTCAATCAGTGTTCTGTATTCCACGCGTGACGGTTCTATGACATATTACTCCATTTTCGTAGAATACGTAAAAAGCTCCGCAAAAAGACTAAAGCTCAGCCAAAAAATCGTCTACCGAACATATCTCGTATCGCCGGTCTTGTAGCCATTTTAATTATTATTTAATACCGAGGGACGAGCACGTGGCGACGCATCCCTTCTCTTTCCCTCTTAAGGAAACCGAACGCGCTCGCCGATCTCCATCCCTCTCGCACGGAGCCCACTTACACACATAAAAATCGTGAATAATAAAAAATGTGTACACATTTTTTTCGCTTAACCACCGCTCGCTTGTGTGCGTACGGCCTCACGCCGCTAAAACGAGAAGGAGCTATCCATGAGAGCGGTGCGGACCTCTCCCCACTCCAATTTTTTAAGCTCCAGTGTCGTTGTTAGCGTCCGTGTAATTTTTTTCATTTTATGTGTTAGTGTACCCCTCGCTCGGTGTAGTTCACTTTTTCTACTATAGATCTGAAATTCAGTCTCGTTTTTGCCGCGTCGGTCTAAAGGCGGGCGAACGGGCGTTTTATATTACATTTTTGTTGTCGTCGAGAGTAGCCGGTACGGAGCTCGTCTCAGGAGTCTGGAGAGGCCAGCTTTTTGTAGAAGCACATGTCTTAGCGTACGTTTGCTACTGCAATCGGTGCACGCGCAAATCGCCGAGAGCGAATAGGACAGAGCGAGCCATCACGTGTGGGTTACCCACAACTATACCAAAATATAGCACACAAAAATATTGAATACAAAAAATCCGGCAATTCTGATCCTAGTAACGACGCTCCGCATTCATAACTTAACTTCAGTCCGGCTCGGTGTTTTTTCTCCCGAGTTTTTTAAATGTTTATTTGCCGGTCGCACGTGGATTTTTTGAAAAATTTTGGCTGTCAAGCCTGGGACTGTGGCCTTTTGGACTTGTTGTGACTCTAGTGTTACCTTATTATGTGATATTTTTGTGACATTTAGATAGGAACAAACTGTGATTTATATCGTGATATTGGTGAATTGAAGAATATGAAGCATTGAATTATAGTAAAGGTATGTATATTTTTGTTTATAAATTAGTTGGTCATAAATTAAATCGCGAGTTAGACGTCGGAGGGGTTCCCGCGGGTGGAGAGGTATTTTTACGTAATATCTTCCCCTCCTGATAAAAAGTGGATGCTAAAATCGTAGAACGACTCAGTCGTCGTCTGTCAAACGCGACCTTGAAGTATGCCCGAAGTATACGGAAATATTTTGGCATCTACAGTCTAACTCTAGCGCGATGTTTTACAAATAATTTGTATTCTATTGTATGTTTTATAACTCCTTTGTTTGTAAATATTTTGAATTTATTAATGCCATTTTATTATTTACTTACAAATATATTTTATTACCTTCAAATTATAATTTTTTAAATCTGTCAACTTGGTCAGTGTTGTCCGAATTTTATGCAAATATTGAATTTAACAAATATGCATAATTACCTCACTGTTGAATACTTTGACACTTGCTAATATCTAACAATATTTTGTCTTATGTTCAAATCAACCATGCAGATTTTTCACAAATATTTTATTCTTCTACATAAACAATAACAAATTTGTTAATTCCATAAAAAATATATAAAAAAATTACAATTAATCTAGAACAGTATGTTTAATAACAAGAAACTGATTGGACAACCTTTTGTTATTCGCTTCAGTTACTGCGAAATAATCAATTATGAAATGACAAATTTACAAATAATTTAAAAATCAAATTTCCTATGACAGCTATTGCAAAAGAAAAACCGACAAAGCGATGTTTTAATGAACGAAGACTGTATGTTTTTAATCTTGTTATTATTTTTAATTAATATAACAATAATAGAATTACAGAACGTATTTATTAAAATTCAAATAAACACTTCCCGTTTTAAGACAAGTAAAGATTACAAATCTTAAATTCGATCGACCGTGGGGCCCGGGTACTGAGAAGTACAAACTTACTAATGCGGAAAGTAACTTAAAACATAACATCAATAGTTCTTATTTGTATAGTACTAAGGCTCAAGGTCCAATAAATGTATCTAAACCGAAAACGATTTAAATTGGTCATGTATTCGGTACGCACAATTATTATCTTTGACAGCTGTGTACGGTCAGATACATGTACAGTTAAAAACATAAATGCGTATTACGTAATTACGCAAAAAATTATCCATTGAAGATTTTTCGAAAAGAAAATAATTATAGTTTTGTAATTAGCATAATTCATGAGATAATACAATATATATAAAAAGATAAAAATAACTTTAAAATTATTTAATCTGTCTTGGTAATGACAATTTTTTTAATTTAAAATAATTTTGAACAGTAATCAATGAATAATGTCAACCCAGTATAAAAAAAATAAAAATAATATATAAATCAGTTTTTTAAATCATATTACAAATAGGCTGTATCCACGGCTGTACAAAGCATGTTATTATAGAAGGCATGTGGGCTAGACGCTAGATCATTGACACAACCTACGCGGCTGCTCACTCGTCACCTGCTAGAAAAAGCAGTTTTTTTGTACTTTGAATCTAGTTTTAAATAGATGTACATGAGTGTCCAAGCTGTTAGACAACTTTTAAATTAAAACTGACAATATTTTTAAGACTTTCTAGCGCACTTATACTTCAATTAACATTTAAAATTCGGACAACATTCGTAACAAATTAGTGTGTTTTTAAATTTATCATTTATATTATCATTTCTTGCAGTTGGTAAACGAAGGATCTCGTCTGAATTCCATGACACAAACAGCAAAAGATACCAAGGAAATTTTAATACAGAAACCGAATATTTTTATATGATAGTGCCAAATACGCTTTAGACAAATTATAAGACAATTATTTTGAAACTTAGATAGGACTTAATAAAATAAACAGCAAGATGATGGAAGGAAGGACAATCGATTACCGACCAGACGGCGGTGGGCTTGATTACCATAACTCTCCGTTAATGGCAGAGATTCCATTAGACAATTATTCCCATATCCATAGAAGTATAGAGCACTTGAGATCGATAGGGATGGCTCCTCCCATCGATTCTCACAGACATTTAGCAGCAAACCTGACAGATTTAAGAAGATACGAGCATCCAGACGACATGCCAGAAATTAAGCCGTCCGTACTTAGACTATCCGAATTCAAGAGTGGTCTTCAGGACATGAGGATTCACAACGACCAAGAAAATGACATCCAGCGTCAGATGACACCCCACGATGACGGAAAAGGTTACAGTGCACCATCAACACCCCTCTCAGAAAACGGCGGACAGAGCATCCAGGAGGAGAAGGTTAGAATTTTTTGTTAGAAGTTAATTAATAAAAATATATATAATTATATCGTATCCTTGAGGTGTTCAGAAGTTTTGGTCTGTGTTGACGTCATCGGTAATATTCGTTCATACAATGTTCTTTATAATCATTGTGGATGATCACGCTGCAGGTTTGTTCCGCGTACCAGACCATTAATCTTCGATGATTCTATTTTCGGCAGCGAATTTCCTAATATGTCTAAGAACCCACTTCCTCATTGATCGCTTATTACTTATTATTCTATAATTTGTAAGTGTTTATCTTCATTACCGCATACATCGTGAGAGCGCTCGAGCGATGTCAAACACCTAACAATTTTTGAAGCACAAGTCCGTATTTACATAGCAATCGTTTTTGCAGATAAAGTACATATTAATATCAATAACGAATTTATATTAAACATCCAACCTCAGCTATGTAACCACAGGTGTGCCAATTGGAGAAGGAACAAATGTTCTAACAAGAAAATAAGCAATTTTATCTTCTTAGAATATTTGTACTAGAAAATAATACCAATATCGTAACAACCATTCTCGAATTAGAAATATATATTAAATTTATTTGATATTATAAAGACGGTAATAATTTTAATGCAATATAGTCTTTAACCTTTAGTATTTAAGTGCCAAAATCACCAATTTCCCAAATGAAAGCCTTCATTACGCTTGATGAGTCCGGATGCGCCTTGAACGTACAAGGTCAGTCGTACTCAGGTCGATTAGAGGTTGTAAAGGACAATAAGTACAGTCTCATGCAATAGATAAGAACTTATGTTGTAACTACCTTACGCAGAGCTCAGCTCAGACCAGACTGGACCTGACTCTAGTCCTGGGTTGAGACCTAGGTCTGAAGCCAGACTCCACACCAAAGATACTTGAAATAATTACGAAAATATCAAAAATAATCAGCGATCTTTAGTTGTATATATAAAATATATTTAATAAAAATAAATAGCATGATACGGAACCATTAAAATATAAAACGACTCGTCTTCCGGGATGGTCGTGAGTTAAATTTTCGGCATTAAGTCAGTAATTATTAAGTATTGTTATATTATTGCTCTTATCATGTTAATCTCACACGTTAATGTAATATAAAACATCCTCTTATACTTACCTCATAATTTGTTTATTATTTTTTATTTCAAATATTTCGATAAACATTATTCGGGGATTTCCCCAAAACCCAGGCACAGGCAACTCTAGAAATCATAGTAATATGTTTGAAAAAATCGGATATTATTATTAATATGATTTAATATATTTATAATATACAAAACAAATTACAAATATCAAATTAAAAACATTGATAACAAGTGACCCGGTAGAACTAAAGGAACAAGGTCTCTGATAAATAAATACTACATATATAAAAATAAAAATATATTTCTTTATTTTTTAAATTATTTTATTACTTCCCCCGCTTTAACCCCAACTTTTGATCTTCTGATATCTAAATCACCAACTTTATATTAAAAATAACACAACTTTATAATTTATCTTATTTGTAGGGTGATTCTTATCTTTGTATCAAAAGCAAATTTATGAAGATTTTTATTTCAACTTCAACAATTATTGTGTTTATGTCAGTTTTAGTTAAGCTTCAGTTATTTTATATCGGCAACGATTTCTTCGATTTCAGGAATCAGCAGTCTTATTACATAATAGATATAAAAATATCTACTAAACACAATTCTAAACGTCGTATATTTTTCTTACTTCTAGACAGACCATACTTGTTATATTGATGGTTTTGAACTATAATCCACTTTAAACAACATAATGGCCCATAAGAATATTTTTGTCATGTATTTCATAAGATCTGAAAAGTATATTTTCAATAACACAATTATTTTTATCGATCTGTATGTTTCATAAATGTCATACAAAAATAATTTCAACGGACATTATTTTATTTAAATTAGTTAGTTACTGGATGCTAACTACTGTATGGTTTTAGTAATTTAAATTAATTAAAAATATCCTTCCTTGATAACTTGGAGTTCTACCTTCTAAGTTCTAAAATTAACATACGATCTGCTATCCGAGATTGAATTCATCTCGTATGGTATGACGGTCCACTGACTTATCCTCTTTAAAATATCAAACTTCAGAACTCCTTCATTAATCACTAATTTCTCATGGAAAAAAATGAGAGAAACTTACTTAAATACATTTTCTAATCTTCTAGAAAGAATTTTTAATATATCTCTAAATTATTGGCCACAATTTAAGTAAATTTAATTAAGTATTTCTTAAAAAAATCAATTTGAATTAACAACAAAAATGACAGTACAATGTAATAGCAGCAAAATGTCATAACTATTGCTCTTATTGACATACATATATACGACTTTTTTTCTCTATAAATATACTCGTACTTGTTGTCTTGACTGAAACACATCTGAATTTCAATTACCAGGAATAACCTTCAGTTTTTTAAGTTTTATATTAACACAAATTTAAATCCTTTTCCGTTTTAAGGTTACATTCAAATTTTGGATTCTTTTAGCATTCAAAAAAATATCTCCAAAATATTTTGCAGTAGTATTATGTAACGAAAATTTTAAACCAGAATATAGTATATATTTTTTAAGAACTATTTATTTAATAATATACTATGATGATGTTAGCTGATACATACTCCTGCAGTGGAATTCTGCATGTCAGACACCAGCAGTAATCTGTTCTTTACGGCTAATCTATAGATTATAAAAAACCTGATCTGTTTCCCGCGCAATTTGCTCGACTAGAAACCGAATTTGTTTCAAGGCCGCATTCCAATTTCAAACCATTGTCAATGTCGCCAGCGCGCGTGACGGATGTTTTCTTTGGCTACTTTATGACACTTTTTAAATTTAATCGAATAAAGGTGTAAGATGGCTTCCTTCCAATTAGTATTTTTATTTTCTTTATATGTATTTATTAAATATGTTATTAATAAAAGATAGATCATAAACCGAACAAGGAAAAGGAAAAGATAAAAGCTTCGAAATGTAATTAAGTATTAGAGCAACGAAACTCGACTCGAGTGTCGAGACAACTTTATCTATGAGCGCACTTCAAACGGTCAATGCCAATAAAGTGTGCACCAGACTTGTCATTTAAATTTTTTTGCATATGTATCAGTAATTTTAATCTAATTAACAAAAAACTTTTTATAGAGTTCATTGACTTAATTGAATAAAAAAAAGGTTCTCTATTCCGAATTTATTATATATTTTGATTCGTCATAATATTATACATAACATACTTTTTAGAGAAGTTAGAGATAGTACATATAATTTATTATATAGGTTTTTAATATATTTATATTGTCTGTGGAGACTATTATTACGTTATCTTAATATTATCAAACATTTTTAAACAGGTCGTTTATGAAATATTTAAATAAAGAAACAAACTAGCTAACATTATAATTTGTAGGCAACTCGCCATGTCTTGATCCAAACAATTTCTTGGAACGTACCACCAAAATATATTCTTCATATATGTAAAAAAAATATGAGCCGTCTTTATTGCGAGGGAGTAAAGTTGATAATGATATGGCAAATAATATTCACGATCGCATATCAACAAATTTACACTGTAATTTTGATTGACACCAACCATTACGGGCGAGTTAGGCCTTGCGTCATCGACTAACTACGGACATACGTTGCTTTATTTTTTCGGCGGTGGCAACATTACTATTGCAGCTGATTTATGACTCGATACTTGATATTGAACTTTAAGACATTGAAATAAAAGTCAAGGCCGGCTTTTGTGATTACGCTATTATGTTTGCTTGCCTACAGCTATTAGTGATCTCTTGGCGTGTACCATTATGTAGTCGGTTATTTTTGTATTTGTAATTTGTTTATATATTTTTGTAATTTGGCTTAAAAAATTAATACAAAACATTTTCTTTGTTTTTTATATACAAATGTTATACAAGAATAGCATTATTGATGTATGTATGTATTCAAGGTTACGTATTTCCTAAATAATAAATAACGAGTGAAATAATAATCCATTTGGAGTCTAACAAAATTACACTAATCACAGACCCGTCACGCGATTCGGCTATCTTTATCTTATGATATAATTATTTTGACGGCCCCGCCTGCGGCTTGCTCGGCATTCTTTGAATATTATGTATATTATTTCCTATTTATTATGGATATATATAAATAATATATATACCATATTCAAAATGTCTAATTTTATAAATACTACTTTTTAAAATTATATTAAATAATGAATTTAGTTTTTGATTAAAATAAGTATAATATATTTTCTGTCCTACGGATTATATAATGATGGTGAACGTAGCGCCTCAGCGAGATGTCGAGTCGTTAAGTTAGAGGTAATAAGCACATGCCCAAGATTATTACTTCCTTCAAAGTCACCTCATTACTTGAAACTATTTTAATACAACGAAACATACATTAAAACAAAATATAATTTAATAGTACAATACATAATAGAATATTCCAGACAGTCATGATAATAAAAGCAATATAATTATTTTATTGTTATTATTAAACAGTCGTAATAAACCTGTCGCTTCTATAAATCATTGTGATAGCAATACTTCAACTGAAATGTCACATGTTGTATTAAGTTACAGTTTTGTGGTTTTGCCTCTCACATTGTTCGAATACAAACATACAAGGGTTAACGAAATACCATAAAGCATTATAATACCCCTCGGGATAGCAATTTATTAATATACTTTGTGTTTAAGAAAAAAATAACGTAACAAGTGGATTTTGGTTTTAATTATTTTAAAATAAATATATAGAAAAGAAAATAAACTTCAATTCTGAACCTCAATAACTAGAAAAAAAAATTATAATTACAATATAACAAATATAAGAGGCACACCTACTGCATGGTCTGCGCGGACGCACGTGTGACGTCACCGGGCGTATTTAGCGTGGCCTTGGACCAGCTCAATGCCAAGAGAAATTAGACAGCTCATATAAACGCATCCGTCCTCAATACATAACATATTACATAATAAAACTCAATACATACTTAAATAGTATTATATTTTATAAAATATATAATATATAGTGTCACTTGTTAATACAAATGAGTTTTTAAAGTACTCTAAAATATGATATAAATTAATATTCAGCAATGGTCACATCGATCCATAGTTAACCCTATCATAATTTATAGTTAGAACCCCTCTCACAATTAATTTAACCCTAGCAAGTGCAGGTCGAATTTTAACAGTGTTTGGAACTCCTAGTCATCACTCAAGGGTCCAAGTCACCCTTAACTTTGATTTTACCAAACGAATTCATGAAAATTTAAGTATCAAAATTAGTCATGCATTCTATACTTTATTTTTTTGACATATACAATATTTAACAAATTTTAATTAATTCACTATGTGGTGCTCGACTTAATATATTATTTTCTAATGTATTAATAATATATATATGTATATGTTCGTTATTGCACCGTCGTCTCAAACAAATAAATTATAACCCCCACTGTCCCTCTATTAACATAGATAAGCTAAAGGTTTAAGACGCTCTATCTAAAGATCTCACTTAATTTATTATACCATAAAGCCTTATGTATCTTTCTTATATATCTAAAGCTTCTAATTAAATATATCTATGTATATAATTTTTTTTTTATTTGGAAAAGCATACTTACATTGGATTTGTAGAACGTCATACTTGCGCCCTTCCAAAAAGTCGGTTTATTGAAAAAAAAAAAACTAAAAAATACTTGTAATTAATATCTAAAAACCCAAGAATTCTGTAAAATCTAATGAGACATGAGAAGCCGTATAAGCCAAGCTTATAAACATTGGCTACTCTCCCATGTAATCGCAGTCAGGGTGGTCTAACATATGACCTACTGAGACCAGGTGTCATGGAAACCTTATGATATTGGCACTGTAGGATTTGTGTCCGTCTGTTGCAGCTTCATATGCATTTATTCATAGTATATCTTTACAATATCTAATACTTGAGTTCAACTGAGTATCGAAAGTCAGTTTATTTGTTAGTAAGTGGAGTCGTCCATGCATACTGTAACTACATAATATATATAGTTGTTAGTTAAGTTGATAGATAGTTAACCCATAAAGTGGTTGGTTTTAAATGAAGGCTTTGACAGAGAGCTTGGCTGAAGGTATTCGTTCCCTCTCAGTCACACTACTAGTCGTATCTATAATAGTTGGTTCAAACTGATAGTCTAGAAGAGGCTGATGATACCCTCGAATAAGTCCATATAAGAGCTGCAGTTAGACTTTTGTCTTGTCCAATCTTTTTGTATTAAATAAACTAATTTTAAAAGTCTTAAGCGACAATATTATTCTATGTAAGTACTATTTGAATCATTACTTGAAACCACGATCATATATAATATCATAAAAATAATTCGGTAACTCAATATTTATTTGCAACACGTGGGAACAAAAGTTAACTTTACTTAATACTAGTGGGAACACAGAAAATCTCTAAACTCTAAATAGACTACATCCCCTAATACACACAGATTGCAAATATCTGAATTTTTAACAGGATGTAACATAAGAGGGATGCGACCTGTCCCACGACCTGCAGGTGACGGTGCACATGCGGGTAACAATGTTCATCTAAAGCCACCCTTAATACGTTGTAATAACGATCTTAATAACCGCATATTAGAAGTTGGTATTGCAGTTCACTTCACACATGCTTCTTGAAGGGGCTGATCTAAAATCACCCTTATCTATTTACAATACAGTTCAGTCATATTTCTATCAGAACATCCTCGTGGGAACAGTTTACGCGAATAAGGAATTTTGGGTATTGTATGATCGAATGATTTATCGGTATCCCGAATTAGTTTTGTTAGAATTTCCTTTATTTGCATCTATTTAGGGGATGCGTTCATACATTATGACCAATAATAAAAATAATAATTAACAATATTTTGAATAAATATGTATCAAAATTTATTTGAAAAATCCATTTACTGTATACTTTTATATAATAAATATAATTATATTTTATTAAATAATTAATTAAATAATTTGTTTCTAAATTTTAAACATTATAGTTTGATCATTTTTCCTCATTTAATTTAATACTTTAAATAGTTTGTATATTTATAAAACTGTTGTATACAAATTTAAATAATAGTAAAATCAATATAACGCAAGCCATGCATCTGTCACTGCATTATCATAACAATAGAGCTAACGGTCAGTCAGCATCATGACCCAATGCCCCAGAGATGTATCAGGGCGGGCTCGTGGAGGGTGCATAGTGGACAATCACTTTTGATGGATAGATTATTTTTACCGGTATGAATTGGCTTATATTTTCTTTGAAAGCGATAGGCATATCTATACTAATATAAACACTGAAAAAAATGTTTATATAAAAGCGATAATCTTCGAAATTATACAATGGATTTATAATTCTTTCTGATTATAATGGAGTTCATGAGGAATGCAACACACTATCTCTAGTATTATGCTACTGATCTAAGCTATCCTAATAGTAATTAAAACTTTCGTCCTCGGGCGAAACCGCGAGTAAATTAACTTTAAATGTATTATTTTTATATTGATTTTAGCTGTAAGCTTTACAAAGAAATTGATAATCAGTATGCATATAAGATTTTGAAATAAATTTTGATGATTCCTGCAAAGTTTAGGATTTAAAGATTATTTAAACTATAAATTTAAGGTAAAAATTATCATTTTATCTTCTAATATTAAAAGTTCTATCAGAGCGTTTATTAATATTAGGTGACGTAAGAATGACTTGAAAATAAGTTTTTGACGTCAATATTAATTTAATTAATGACGCTAATAATTCTTTAAAAAAATAATTCCTTGTGTGCCTTCAAACATTATAAAATAGATTATACTTAGAGTAAATAAGAATATTATAAAATAAGTCTTACCACAGCATTCAAGAGTACTTGTCCATCGAAATGTGTGGAACTTGGTTTGTTGAGTCGTTTGCAGGGTTGTTATTATGATGTATAAGCCAAACATTGTTAAATATTATTTAAAAAGAGCAACTATTGAGTTTCTGGCCAGTTCTTCTCAGCAGAACAGCATTCCGAGCTGATGGTAGCTTACTCATGAACTTATTAGACATAAATGTCTATACTTTGTAAATTGACGTTTCAAAGTGCTTGTAAATACCTATTTAAATTAAGATATTTTGAATTTGAATTTGAATATAAAATATATATTATTTTCAAAAATGTGTTTCGTCACTAATGCTACTGCTCCTAGACCAATGATGGTAGAATGACGAAAATTTGCAGAGCTATCGAGAACAGTGACTCCTGAAGTTTTTTGATGACATTTATGATTGAAGTTTTTTTAAAATGGTCAAAGTGTCTCCCATAGAGTTAAAATGTGGAACGTTTTGAAATCGCACGCGCGAGTATTTAATAAGTTTAAGATTACAGCCACTATTTACATCTTTTTACTCTGCTCATTTTACAAGTATGTTAAACTCATTCAACAACAAGACTTGGCTCAGCTCCACCCGCCGTGCACAGTGACGGATCTGTCATTAGCCTTCTTCATCTATGAAAGATGTTTTAAGCACCGGCCGTGGTAGGTGTGCAGCACTTACGCATATGACTCGTAAGGCCGATACGGGAACGACACCTCCGTCCGCATAGAGTGCAGATAAACTGCGTGCCCGGGGAAGTTGGAGGCAGAGCATCTCGCTGATGACGTGCTACGCGCTTTTGGGCCAGTTGTGCGAACCATGTGTTGTCATGATTAACAACACCATCGCAGAGAATCTTTCTCCAAGCGTCTCGATTTACAGCTTTCTCTTCCCAGCTCTTTGGGTCGATACTAAAAGACCGCATATCGCGCTTAACGCAATCTTTAAAACGCAACAACGGTCGTCCAATTGGTCGTTTGGCATGTGCGATTTCGCTGTGGAGAATTTTCCGCGGCAAACGAGAAGGCTCCATCCGTTGCACGTGGCCAAGCCAGCGCAGTCGCCTTTACTTCAAAATACCTGTAACACTAGGCATGCGCGCGATACTGAGCACCCTCTCGTTCGTAACTCGATCCTTCCACGAGATGTTAAGTATGCGTCGGAGACAGCGCATGTGAAAGCTGTTAAGCCTCCGCTCCTGTTTGGCGTACGACGTCCAGGTTTCGGCTCCATACAAATGGACAAGATGCATGTCTGATATACAGTTATCTTAGTGTTCACTGTCAGATGTTTATTATCCCATACTCTTGTACTAAACCTCCCGAACACCGTCGATGCTCTGCCGATGCGAACGCTAATCTCAGTATCCAGGGAGAGATTATTGGATACGGTAGAACCAAGGTAGCAAAAACTATTCACAACTTCCAAACACGAACCATTCAACATAATTTCTGGCTTTTGTTGTAAACCTTGCGCCATTATAACTGTCTTCTTGGCATTTATAGACATAGCGAAGAGCTGACAAGCCCTGTTAAATTTGTCTATCATCTCCTGAAGCACCTCCGGCGACGCTGCAACGAAAGCTGCATCATCGGCGAATAGCAAACTATCAACATGGTAATCTTCACGGTATTTTCGAGATTTCAGTAGTGATATGTTGAAGAGTTTACCATCACTCCTAGTGTGAAGATGTATGCCTTGAGTACGCTCGCCAAAAGCAACTTTCAGAAGAACGGAGAAAAATATGCCAAAAAGCGTAGGAGCCAGTACGCAGCCCTGTCGAACGCCTCTGCGCATGTCGAAAGAGTCAGATGTTTTTCCGTTGAAAACGACAGAGCCCTTCATGTCAAGGTGGAACAACTTTATTAAGTTTAGCAGCTTAGGAGGACAACCGACACTTTCCAGGACCGTGAATAATCCTTCTCTACTAACTGTGTCGAAGGCTTTATTTAAGTCGACAAAGGCGACAAGTAGTGGAGTACTTTGCTCTCTAGACTTCTCCTGTAGTTGGCGCAATGTAAATATCATATCGATAGTGGAACGCTTCGGACGAAAGCCACACTGAGGTTCAGGATACACGCGATCAGCCAGCTGTTGCATTCTAGTCAGGATGATGCGGCCTAGTAGTTTTCCGGGAATGCTCAGCAAGGAAATCCCTCGGTATGAATTGCAGTCACCGCGATCGCCTTTCCCTTTGTAGAGTGTAATAATATTGGCATCGCGCATGTCTTGCGGCACGCATTCTTCATTCGAGCATTTCACAAACAAATTGTAAAGGGTTGGACCCACGCACTCCAACTTAACGATCTCCGCAAGAACATCGTCGCTACCCGGGCTTTTTCCGCACCTAAGTTGCTTAACAGCAGCGAAAAAGTCCTCGATCGTAGGGATGTCGTCCAATTCCTTCCAGATAGGCAGTACGGGTATTGAGTTTATGGCCTCGGGTCGTAATTCAACTGGTTGAGAATACAGTTGCATAAAATGTTCCACCCAGCGATGAAGTTGGCGGTCCGGCTCTGTGATGACAGTGCCGTCTACTTCCTTAAGAAGAGCTGTTTTAGTTGGTAAGGGACCGAGAGCCCTCTTGATACCCGAATAAACGCCAGCCAAGTCACCTGTAGACGCACAAGCTTGAATACTCTCGCAAAGATCGATAAAGTAAGCGTTAGCATAGAATCGAGTGTTCCGCTGTAGTTCCGCCTTGGCGTTAGATAACTCGGTACGGGTATTCTCGCTTGGGCTGAGCCGATAATGTAACGCGGCTTCCCTTTTAGCATCGAGAAATGGCTGAAGGTGTTCTATATTTCGCTGCAACCAGTCACTTTTGGGTACTCTTTCGCAACCGAACACTTCTACGGCGGCTTCGGTAAGAAGAGACTTCACCCTTATCCACTCCTGGTTGGCATTCATGTCTTGATCCCAAGAAGCAGTCTTGTTACGAATAAGCTTCTCGTAGACACCGACCATTTCGCAAGTTCCTGATGATGGAACCCTCAACTTTCTGCGGCCAACAGTACGAGACGAGTGTATCTTTTTTGGGCTGAACGAAGCTGTAGTAATTACGAGGGAGTGATCGGTGTCACAGTCTGCGCCATGAAACGAACGCGTGTAGAGTATGTTGCGAAGATCTTTTTGTCTTGTGAGAACGACGTCTAACTGATGCCAGTGACCAGACCGAGGGTGCTTCCATGATACCTTGTGCAAAAATTTGCCTTTGAAGTAAGTGTTTGTAACGCAGAGCAAATTTTGGGAACAGAATTCCAACAACCGCTGCCCATTCTCATTAATATTACCTATACCGTGAAACCCTAAGCAATCAGGCCAAGATGTCCGGGATTGACCTACACGAGTGTTGAAGTCACCTAGGATAATGAGGCGATCTCCTTTCCTAACTTGACGCACCGTCTCTCCCAACTCACCATAGAAATGATCCTTCTGTTCCGAGGGCGACGTTAACGTCGGAGCATAGGCGTTGATTAAGGTGATAAAACCACCATCTGAGTGCAAACGGCATGTCATAATACGCTCCGATACTCTAACCGGACCCACAACGGCATGCAATAAGTCGTTCCTGATAGCAAAACCGACCCCGTGCTGGCAACACTCAGAGGAATCCCTTCCCCTCCAGAAAAATGTGTAATTCAATTCACGAAGGGAGCCTTCTGTGACGGTCAAAGTAAATTATAATCTTATTTTAGTTAGTATAAGTAATTTGAAATGTTTTATAGTACTGGGTTGGTGTAATGGTTAAAGACTCATGACCGAGGCGCTATGGTTCCACAAGCTGCCGAGGAGCAGGGAAACCCCCGACTCGCGCGTCCGAGTGGGTGAGTCTGAAGTCCAGGTGGGGCCGTACATGAAGTACCTAGGCCTCACCCTTGACAGTCGCTGGGGCTTCGAGGAGCACTTCGAACGCCTGGTCCCCCGGATCGAGAGGGTAGCGGGTGCTCTGCACCGGATCCTACCCAATCTCGGGGGACCGAGTGAGGAAGTCCGCCGCCTCTACGCCGGGGTCGTGCGATCCGTAGCCCTTTACGGGGCGCCTGTTTGGGCGAAGAGGCTGGCTATCAGACGCTGTCGCACGAAAGTGTACAGCGTCCAACGAAAGATGGCAATACGGGTCGCACGCGGTTACCGGACGTTGTCCTTTGAGGCGGCGACAATCCTTGCCCGTTTTCCGCCCCTGGATATCCTAGCCGAGATGGATGCGAGGGTGTATCACCGGCTCCGCTCCATCCACCAGGAGGGCAGAGGCGGGCCAGAAGAGGCGATCGAAGGCCTACGACGGCAGGAACGACAGGCCGCTCTCGCAACGTGGCGCGCGCGGCTCTCAGAAGAGCACGTAGCACGCAGACGCGTTGTGGGGGCATTCCTGCCGAACCTCGAAGCCTGGATGCAGCGACGGGGCGGAAGGCTCACCTACAGACTCACACAGATAATCACCGGGCATGGGTGCTTCGGTGATTATTTGTGTAAGATCGGACGCGAAGCGACGGCGAACTGCTTCCACTGCGATGGGAAGAGCCAGGACAGTGCCCAGCACACGCTCGCCGTGTGCCCTGCGTGGAGTGCAGAGCGGCAAGTCCTGGTCACCCGGATCGGTCAGAATCTCTCCCTGCCAGCAGTTGTGTCGGCAATGCTCGGCGGGGATACGGCGTGGAGGGCCGTGGCCTCCTTCTGCGAGACAGTGATGTCCCGGAAGGAGGCCGCTGAGCGGGGTCGCGAGAGGACCTCGGATCCCGCTCGACGAGGACGCCGCCGGGGCGCAGGTAAGTCCCGTCGCGGTCCTTCTGGTGCTCCCCCACCATAAGCGGGGCCCCTGGGGTCGCAGGTTCGTCGGGTGGGGGCCCGGCGGGCCTTTCTCACCATCGCCGCGACCTCGGGAAGGACGGCTGACGGCCCGTGGTACCGTCTTGCCGTAGCTAGCACCGGCGAGGGTGCTGGGGGGAGCGCGTGTTAAGCTCCCCCGGTACGGGACTAGCAATAGCCAGCGGGTGGGGGCCCTGTGACGTTCCGCAAGGAGTTCCGCGGGCCCTCCTACTTCCCGCCGAAGGCGGACCACTGTCAGGTTTTAGTGGGTATTACCTCGGTCGAGTCCCACATACCCCAGGCTGCGCCCCCCGACGCGCCGGGTATGCGTAAATGCATTTCCTGACAAAAAAAAAAAAAAAAAAAAAAAAAAAAATGGTTAAAGACTCAGCATTCGACGCTAAGAGTAGCAAGATCGATTCCCAACGGGTCAGACATTATTTTTAATTTTAAATACGTTTATTTTATAATAATTAATAGGTTAATATTAATTATTTAATATTGGAGTAGAACATTGATTCGGAAGTGAGCGGACGTGTTCTTGTGTCGATTTAGAAATATTCACTTACCGACATATAAGAAAATATAATGTACTGATGAATATAAGGTGTGGATTGTATTAAGTTCTCTTTTTGTGTCAGCTTCTTTATACGACTAGGGGTGAGTTTTATATAATATAATAGATAAAGTAATTTTTAGTTATAAAGCAAAGTTAAAATGTTATTTATTTGTTCACGTAGCCTATCGAAACGCCTTCTTTTGGGAGAAGTCTTGAGAACGCATACGTAACTCAAACCAATGCTCGATGTAATAATCCGATGACTAGCAATTCTGGATGTGGAAGGGCATCAGCCATAAAATAACTAGTGCATAACCCTCCTGGCGCTCAACTGTTTGTATATGTGTTCGTGAAAGATTGAACTATGTGTTCCTCAATTTTGGTTTGATTTGAAGCATCTACGGCTAGATTAAAATGTGTATTATGAGACATAACACTTCATCTGATAGTCTTGTCTCTTGTGGAGCTGCAATCCCTACTTTTAATCTAAATAACTCAGCATCAATAACTGCAGTTTTGCGAATGTGATGTATGCTGTCTAAGCTTTCAACGGTGTTCGGAAAGCCTGTCCTCATCGTCCTTACATTCCATGTACCAAGACGCATGGAGTAGCGTTGTGGAAAGTATTTATTTCTTTTTGTCTTTGCTGCAGGTGAGTAGAGATAACGGCACCAACCATCTAGCATTTACTATTGTTCCCTTCACCCACAAGGAACAAGTCAGCACCGAGACGGACAAGTACCTTACTGCCCGGGGGCTGCCCGGTTTATAGCGGGCGATAACTTGTCAATGGGCCTACAATGGACCCTCCCACTGTCAAGGGTGACCCCTGGCGTCCTCGCTTACGTCTATCTGCTTGGACTTAGAACCGGTAACTGTCACCCTCCGTGTTGTTCTCCACTCAGCAAGCTGAGTAGGTGAAGTGGCCTCTCCACGGACAGTGCGTTGCCTGGGACGCAATATAGTGAAGCAGACATGCCCAAAACCTACGACACTCTCTCGACCTTACCAACATAACCTGCAGGAACGACGAAGTCGATACGTGCAGTGTTAGTTCAGTTGCAGGTGCTAACAGCTTGCACCAAGCCGGGTTTGATTCAAGTTTTCCTTCTTTAACGCTAGCTCTTCCGTTATTCAGCAGGGGGACCACGTGCAGGCGAGACTAGCTGGGTAACTTGGTTGGAATGTGTATACCCACCCCCCGATCTAGTATATATAAATTTAATAAACATTATTAATTAAAAAAAAGATGAAGTAAATTTACCTCTTATCAGACCGTTCAAAATAATGCTTATTAAAACGCATTAAGATCTATAATTGCATATCCAATATTTTATAAGTACACAAAAGCCCTTATTTCATAAAAGGCTACCTTGATACAAAAACGTTAAGTGAAATTCCCGATCACCTGTTACGTTACATCACCGTCCATAGACATTGAAACAATTAGACAGAAAATGCAAATTGGCAGATATTTTTTCATTCAATTTTTATTAAGGCGATACTTAATGAAAATAATATTAAATACGTTATTATTACTATATATTAAATATTATTTTTTGAATATATTTCATAAACAATTTATTTTAAAGTGCTTTAAAATGGAAGGAAGTTGAAACATTTACAAATGAGAAGGTAATAACAGCAATTACATTATTATTTATATCAAGAACAAAAGACATTAAACCAAAATCCTTTCTTTAATATTATGTAGTTTTTCAACATCGTATCACGTCTGTAGCACGTTTAATTAGTGTCAGTAATATACGATGAATTAAACATATTGACGATAAACAAAATTGCAATTTTAAATAATGTTGTGTCTGTTTTTTTTTATTTAGAATTTACTTTTATATATTCTATTTAAAATCATTACGCATCCGTAATTTATTGAATATAAAACGATTACTCATCATTTAAGATTTAAAACATTATATACAATTTTTAAAATATTCAACAATTAAATTATTTAATTACCATAACAACCTTGAAAGCTACTAACATATAAGAATATATATTTGAAATTTCATATCCATGAGAGCGGAGTATTAAATACTAAATATAGTAGATTTCTAAAGATACCACGTATAGTGGTAAATCAATACCATTATCTCGAAACCACTATAAGAATGAGTGATACCGAACAACGCAGGCAGTTTTCTGCGAAGTTTTAGAGAATTAACGATCATTATCTCTATGCCATAAAAAATAAAAACCAAAATCCCGTAACGCAGTGGTCGGTCTCAGCACAGCACAATTATCTGCGTAACACCAAACGAGATTGAACTATAATGTGCTGTACATTAAATCAACATTGTAATAATGTATGTGCAATTCCATTTAATATGCTCGTTGTTTAAAAATAAACCTTATCTCTAGAGGGTTAAGTCGTGATTGCGTATGACGATGCTGTGTAGGTAAGCTGTTTTAAGAGTGTACTCCTTTGTGCTCCCGCGCATCTCACGACACCGGGCGGAAATCTTAATGGATCCTGGAACCCCGACTAACGATGGGTTTCATCGATCCAATATTGCCTTGTGTTAGTAATGGGTTTTGTTCATATTTTTTTATAAGAATGCGTTGAAAATTATGAATTACAAGGTTAATGATTCAAATATATATATATATATATATATCAGTTTTCAAAGAAATTGCAGACGATATAATAAGTAAACAATACTATACTAAACTATATAATGATATTTTAAAGCAGCTTCTATATAATATGTAATAATAAATTGCTTTCTATAAATAACTTCTAATAAATTTCGTCTGAAATATCTGCTATTCATATAAAATACTGCTATCAAAGAGACGTCTGTCACAATGTCATTTTTAAACGTAGCATTAAATATGATTTCACGTTTTACAATAGTAAGATATCTGAGCGGTTCTAACTCGCGCCAAATAAACGTTCAAAACTAATTTCCACGCCCAAATCCAAGCAACTTCAATGCCAATATTAAGTGGTTTTTTTTGTTGGAGCGCACGATTTCCAACTTTTTCTTATCTGCTGTGGGTGACACAAGTAGAAAAAACATGAAATAAGCTATTGTAATTCAGATGTTTGGATTTAGAGACGTGGATTTAGAGTTTAAAATTGTATGGTTTTCATTTCTGTTGGGTCGATCTGGGTCTTGGTCTCTCATTTCTTTACATCAATGTTTTAAAAACAGTTATTCTGTAATAGATTTTTATTCGGCTCGTGCTGTTGAAACTATTCGACAAATTTCAATAAATTCTTTAAAAATGTCTTTCAATAATATATCGTTATCATAAATATATTTGTGATATCTGATTCTAAGAACTGATACATTTTGTATTTGGAAATACTTCTATTAGAGTTTGAAAGAAAAAAAATCATTTTATATTTTTTCTTTTAATGAAAAATCATATTTGAGTCATTTGACAATATTTGACTGAATCGCTTCGTGCTTCGAAAAAATATATATTTGTTCGAATACTTTTTATTTTTTTTATAAATTCAGATAAGTACTGTATATGTAAATATTGAATAAAGCTGTTTTTTATAAATTCGCTTGTTTGGTTACTCATATATACTAAGGGTTACTCGCGGTTCCACTCGCGGACGACCGAGTATATTAAGATAGTTAGAAGCAGTAACGCATTGCTTGATAGCTTTTAACCTTCCTACAGTTATTCACCAATATTACTACTACGAATCAATATTGGATATTAGTGCGTTCAACAAACAAACTCTTCAGTTTATAATATTAGGATAGATTTTATCCGTTGTTTTGTATGTATGGCGTAAATCTGTTCAGTAGTACTGAAGTTACTATCCAAATCTTTGTTATTAACTCAACATTTATAAAAATTGTAATTATTTTAATTTTAATTATAATTGTAATATATGTAACTATTCGTGAAGTTATTTAAAATTATAAGGAATTATAATATTATGTAAGTACGGCCAGTACATCTTAATATTATTTCCGCACTTGCAGGGTTATTAAAGTATATCATTATTATAAATTTAATTTACTATTTTACAATAAGACTTCTCCAAAGTTGTGATGAAAAGTTAATCAATCGACTGGTTTCACCACACCTGTAATAATGTCGTTTTAAAATTATAAATATTTTTAAAAAAAATGTGATATCGCTTGAATCGATTCGTTTGATTTAGTAACAGTTGATTTCTTGCTATTTACCTAAATTATCCAGTTTTTATGAACGTTTCGCCAATATTTAACGCATGGACGAGCTTGACATTGACAGCTTTTTTGTTGAGAAAATAAAGAGGTCGCTAGAGCGAGTGATATTTCTATGATATAATATTAAGTACTATAATTTTACGTTTATCTCGACTAATGATCTGAATAAAATGAAGGTTAAAGAAAAAATATTTCTATAATTTTAATTACATTTTTATAATACTGCCATTTCTATGATCTTTGTCAGTCTATGTCAAATTAAATTGTAAAGATCTTTTCGTTGAACAGAAGTTAAAAGTATTAGCACTGAAGTAATGAGATATAAGTCGGAATGTTTTATATGGATGTCCGTCACAAATATAAACTTTTTAATAATGTTAAGCCTTTTTTTTTGATTGTTGGAAAAATCCGTTACGGATACCCCGTCGGCCAAGAAGGTGATGGCCGGGGGGTTATGTGGGACTACCCGGCAGCATAGAGGACGCTGCCATTTTTAAGGCTACCCACTAAAAAACCAACGGTTGCCCTCATCGCCGTTGTGGGACGCCACGGGATCGCGTTAGCACTCACCGTGACGCCCCGGCGGTTCACCCCCCAGAGAGTGCTCCGAGCAACTTAGGGCACCCTCACGACACAGGCCTATAAGACGTGAGAGAGGTCACCCTCCCCTCCCACGGAGGCACTACAGACTAGGTAAGGAAGCGGGCGGCATAGTCCCGCATCCGTCTACCTAGTCTCCCACGACGAAGTGGATCAGCGGTAGAGGCAAGCTCCCTGATCCGCTCCGCGGCCTCCTTCGCGGCAATGACTTGCTCGCAGAAGGAGACCATGGCAACCCAAGCGTTCACACTGTCCAGCATCCTTAGTATGATACTAGACAGTGTGACTCCGCTATCAATCACGACCGCCAGCGCGAAGAGCTGGCGGTCCCACGCCACACACTCCTCCAGAGTGTGACGAGCCGAATCCACCGGCCCGTCACAGTGGTGACAGCCAGGGGTCGCCTCTCTCCTCGCCACCCTGTGCAGATATTCGCCGAAGCAGCCGTGCCCCGAGAGCATCTGCACAAGGCGGAACGTCAGAGTACCGTGCCGCCGATCTATCCACTGCTCAAGGTGGGGTCGAATGGCCCCTACAGTGTACAAACCGGCGGCTGGAGACTCCAACATGCGTTTCCACCGCTGAATCAGGGTCCTGTGTGCTTCGATCCTGATCCTTGCAGCATCAGGCGTGACGCCCCTGGCCCGGGCCTCCGCCCGGTGCCAGTACACTGCAGCAAGGACCTCCGCCTGGAGTTCCCAGGGAGGGTCACTCGCCAGCAATGTCGCCGCAGTAAAGAACAATGTTAAGCCTTAGAAACTTGTATTTGTAAGTGAATTGTGGATTAGTTAAAATAATAATAAATTCATTACACAAATAAATTAAATTAATACAACTAATGATCTTCTCGCTTCAAGAATTGTAAAATTTTCCTTGATTTTGTGTCAGACATAATCGATTAACAATTAGACATTATTTATTTAATTAAAACAATTGCTTGGATAATTTAATTAATTACAAGGAAATAATTACAATAGATACAAGTGTCTATGTAAAACGTATCTTTTTATTGTTAGCTGTACATACGAGTAGGTATAGTATGTTGTTTGAAAAAAAAAATATTTGTCATGACTTAAGAACTTGAATTTATATAATGCACCTAAGAAATTACTTCAAACAACAAACACACACATATATATATACATATACATACCTACCAAATGTCAATATTCAATATCAAACATTAAAACAGCACCTGTTTCCGCCACAATACCTATTTTAACATAATGAATAGGTATGAACATGTCTGTAATTATAAAACTCATTATTATTAACATTTATCGATTAATTGCGAAAAAACCACTTTTACAGCTGAGCGACTATTTTATTATTTCTGCCGACGAAATAAAAGTAGGAACATAAGAATTACTCACATTATTTAATCTCTCTCTCTCTCAATCTCTTATAAAAACAGCTAACTACAAGCACTCTGATATGCCTTATATTTTACAGCCTGAAAAAGCCTTTTTCAGATTATAGTCATTTCTTATTTAAACCCATCCAGGACTTTTTTTCGTAATGAACTTGCAATCATGCAAACAATAATCATTTTATTAGAATATAAAATTATCCAATTGTTTTGTCAATAAAAAAAGCATAGCATAGCATAGCATAGCATAGCATGACATGACAGTCTAATTCCGCTTAGAAGATATTCTTTACCCTTTTCAAATGAATAAAACTTCAGCTGAGTCTTTATAATATCCGTAATGTGAGTTGCGACACGTATCGTTGCCGTAAATATATTTGATATGACTTTTAAATTGTTCCGTTTTCCGGAAACCTAACAATTGGACTATTCATGTATGGGATAGGCTTGTGATTAGAACCCGTCTAATTCTTTTTTTCCATTGGAGTATATTTATAAACGACTTTTTTTTTTTCTGTGTCAATAAGAATATTCTTATAAATCTCTCAAAATAGTCAAAATTGTAAGTTACACAAAAAATCTTATTACGGCGCGACCCCTAAGCCTTGCAGATAAATAGCGGGATGCTGACGATTAATAATAATTTTAGGATGCCCAAATCTGTCCGGTTGCCACTTTTTGCTGATGTTTTTACTAAAAGGGGCCTTAAGGAAATTTGTTAATCTTGCGTATATTTTTTTAATATTTACTTTGTAAAACGTAAAATATAAATGATGATGTATAATTTGTTATTAAATTATCAATATAAACGGCAGTAATTTATCATTTGTAAGAAATAAAATTTAGTTATTAAGTACAAATAGATAATAATTACAGTTATCAGAAAGTGTCTGAGCCAAGCTGCCTAAAAGTAAGCTTGTCTGTATTTATGACATATTTAAGATAAACATGACGTACTGCGTCCCGAGGTCTCGCAATTTTTCGGGTTAAGGGTCAGTTTAAAACGTCATAATGGATGTCCGGTCCTTAATAAGGACATTAATCCCGTGACCCTTCTGCATCTTTAGGGGAAGTTATCTGCTTCAAATCAAAACACTTTATGTCACCCTCATGTAACTACATGTCATGCTTAGATTTAACAAACTAAAACTCATTTCTTTATTTTAACACTGCACTGGATACAAATAATTATTAATTATTCGTCACTAAATTAAGATCACTAGTTCCTTCGATTCAGAAATATCTAGACATGTGTAGATATAATAAAAGCATACTCTATGAGAACCAATATCTAAATGTTTTAGTAGTACCAGAGTTTATCGTTAATATAAAATCAAACATATATTTTTTTTATTATATACTATCGATAAATTAATATAAATTTTCATAAAAACCACATTAATCATTATTTAAAATAAATATCTTTGACAGTTAGATGACTATATTTTAGTTTTTTTTCTCGACAAGTTCTTTTGAATGTTTTTCATATATTTTTTTAGTGTTCGTTTCAATTAAGTAGTTTAATGTGAATCCACAAATGATCATTTCATTAGTTATTGTCGTTAAGCCTGATCGGTGTTTTTGTTTGATCTGACTCACTATTTTTTGTTTTCTATAACTTTAGGTGTCAACAAATTTTGTAGTTAACCGAAAATTTGTAAGTAATCGAAGCTATTTCAGATGAAGCGGAAGGTGGCGGTACAATACATCAATTTAACACAGATTCCTTTGCGGTGAATCAATCCTTCACGAAGACCTATTAAAAGTCAAGCACCACCTCGAATTTCCAGCCTCATGCCATTAAGTAGTGCTCCAAACTTTAATTATGTTCAGGCTGTGACCAATCGCGTTCGTGTTTGCGTATTTTGACTAGTCATGCAACGTGCTACCGAACCTGTAATCCGCCAAATAGAAACTCACTAACAGCATCCAAGACTTAATCTCAAAAGTCGATCTTATTTCCATAGTATGAAATGCCAAATTATGTAATCTTTAACTTTATCAACAACATTTTAAATTTGATTCATTTCTAAACAGTTTTCGTCAATATACACTATTACATGATGACGTAATTTGAGCTTTATTCGCTCCCTTCAAGAGTAATATCAGCTTAATTTCATTCAAACATTTTGTAGAGGACTTAAAATTGAGTCGCGTTTCGTCAATAGATTCTGGTGCCCGAAGGAACGTGGCCCACAGTTTCATTGTTGGACACCGAATAAACCGTCTCGCTAAGATGACGCAGAGGTTTTCGCTCAGAAACTAATTTGAAATATCACAATGAGTATCGATGCGGTTCCGAAACAGCCTTTTGATTGAGCGCCGTTCTATTATACACGTCGTTGGCACGCGTGGTGCCTAGCACTTAAAGCTTCCTTGGCAATATAATTTCAAAATATATTAGCAGATAAATACAATACAATATGATTTGTGGCGCGGAACAATCAAGCTGTCAGAACGTGTAATAGGTTCGAGTTTGATTTGCCTAACTTGTTTTTAAATAATGATTTAGTTTCGACGATAATTACTTAGATTCTCCAGTAGATTAACTTTGAGGAAGTCAGCTACTCAAGATGCGTGAAAACCTCCGTGAAGGTGGCATCCTGGCTTTATTGCCGTGTTAGGCTCTTGAGTAAATAAAAAACCTTGTTTCGCATAAACTAAGAACAATTTGTTGTGGTAGCTGCGGATGTCGTTCAAGGACAAGTTCACTTTCCGACTCGTTTCATTTTGGACGAGTGTATAATTAAAATTTATTATGACTTTATACAATGTTATATTATAAGAATTACTGAGATTTTCGGAATTATGATGATGATGATGATGATATCCTTGTCGTATCCGACAACGGCGACTCTTACTAGCAATTGCCTGTCCCTTGCCTTTGATGGTACCGAATATGGCTGGCGAGGCCAAACTTATTTTTAAAGATGCGATCGCACAGGGCGCAGTAAAGTTGACCGGTAGAGTTGTAGGTGTATGTATAGCAGGGCTTGGGTCGAGTTTTTCGGAGGTGGCGCTTAGCATCCAGGTCTTCAAGTCGCCTTTCTTCGAAATCTTGGACACTATTATGCACGGTTGAGCGCCACTCCGATCTCCGTAAAGCAAGTCCCTCCCAACTATCAGGTGATATGTTGCATTGTTTTAAGTGGCGTTTCAACACGTCTTTGTATCGGAGATACTGTCCGCCATGCTTCCTTTTCCCAGAAGACAGAACAGAATAAAATATCCGTTTCGGGAGTCTCTCTTCATCCATACGCGCGACGTGTCCACTCCATCTCAGCTGGTGTTTCATGATAAAAGCCTCAATGCCCGGCATACAGACGTGACGCAGCACTTCAGTATTTGGCACACGGTCTTGCCACTTGATACGTAGGATGGAGCGTAGACATCGAAGATGGAATGCGTCTAACTTCCTCAAATCGTTCTTGTAACAGCACCAAGTTTCACCGCCATATAACAGTGCAGGAATAACTACGGCTTTATAGACTGCCAACTTAGTATTTAGTTTAAGGTCATGTGAGTCCCATACACGAGCACGTAACCTACCGAATGCTGCAGCTGCCAGGGCAATACGGTTTGGTAACTCTGAGGCCAAGGTGTTGTCAGGCCTAACTATACTTCCCAGGTACCTAAACTGAGGAACTTGTTCTAGTACTTTGCCGTCCAGCATCATACTGGAGTGTTCTGCACTACCACCTCTTGGAGACTGTTTCATAATTTGGGTTTTTTTTGTACTAATCACCAAGCCAAATTTAAGGCATGCCGCATGCAGGTAATCAACATAAGCCTGAAGAGATTCCATTGAGTCAGCCATTAGGCATACGTCATCTGCATACAGAACATCCACCACAGAGAACCTGTTAATCTTTGACTTGGCCTTAAAGCGCGAGATGTCAAAAATACTCTTGTCACTTCGGGAGTCTAGTTCTATACGAGCTTGGCAGGCCCTCAAAGCATCCTTCATGACAGCAGCAAAGTAAAGGGCAAAGAGCGTTGGTGCCAAAACGCAGCCCTGTTTCACGCCACACGTGACAGGAAATTGGTCTGAGAAGTCATCGTCATGTTGAACTGATGCCATCATATTGTCGTGAAACTGATGAATTAGGTTGATGAACTTCTCAGGACAGCCGGTCTTCTTAAGCACAATCCAGAGAGCATCTCGCGGTATCCGATCAAAGGCCTTTTCTAGATCAACGAAACATAGAAACAGAGGACGGTGCTGTTCCAGGCTCTTCTCTTGCACCTGTCTGACCACGAAGATTGCATCAACCGTACCTCGTTTTGGCCGAAAACCACATTGAGATTCAGGCAAGATTTTTTCAGCAAGTTGGGATAGCCTAGTGTTAATTATGTGAGCAAGTATTTTGCCAGCCGAGGACAGAAGTGAGATGCCCCGGTACGAACCGCAATCAGTGATGCTACCTTTGCCCTTGTACAGCTTACATATGGAAGCATTTTTCCAGTCTTGAGGAACTTCCTCACACTCCCATATCTTCAGGATAAATTGGAAGAGGGATAGCTTTATTCCTGATTCACCATACTTAAACAGTTCGGATGGTAAGCCATCATTCCCAGGTGTCTTGGAGTTTCTGAGCCGACCTAGTGCTGCTTCAAATTCATCAAACGATGGAGGCGAGGCCAAATTTTCATTAAGGGGCAGCCCTTCAAGAGCCTCAACATACGGTATATCAGTGGTTTGCGTGACAGGATTAAGAACCTCGCCAAAGTATTCGGCCCATCGAGCCAACACATCCGTGCGTTCTGTGAGCTGACAGGAAGCATCCTTGTTGTTGATGGCAGCTACTTTTCTGGTTTTCGGGCCAAAGACAGTTGAGAGGCATTCGAAAAACCTACCGGTCTGATTAGTGTCAGCATACAGTTGCATTTCGGTTGCTTTATCTAACCACCATTTATCCTTCAGCTCCCGTACCTTCACCTTAAGCACGTGATGAGCTGTATTACGAGCTGAGCTGTCGGGAGACTGCAGGGAGCGCCTAAAATCCTCTACAAGCCTTTTTACTTCCAGATCAGATGCATCAAACCAGTCTTGGTGTTTCTTCTGCCGTCTACCTAACACGTCTAAGGCGGCCTTATGAAGACATTTTCTATAAGAGCACCATTCTTCGTTTATGGAGCTGGTTTCGACTAGCTCTGATCTATTACTGCAGAAGGCAGCATCCAGACTCTTTCTTACATCAGCGTCATTCACCAAACCTGAGACTTCTATTTTTGGTGGGAAGCGTTGCGCGGCTCGGTGCGCCGGTTTTATCCTGAGTCGGAGTTTGGATCTGACTAGCCTGTGATCCGTCCAACCTTCAGCTCCTCTCATAACTCGTGTTAACAGTACTTCGTTGAGGTCTCTGCTCCGCACTATTACGTAATCAAGCAGGTGCCAGTGCTTGGACCTCGGATGCATCCATGTTGTTTTAAGTTTTTCAGGTAGGCGGAAACATGTGTTTGTTATAGAGAGGCTAAATTCAGCACACAATGTGAGTAGATCCAAGCCATTAGAATTACATCTTCCAACCCCATGACGGCCAAGTACTCCATTCCAGACGCCAAATTCAGCACCAACGCGAGCATTGAAATCGCCCATGAGCACCACCCTATCCCTGGCCGGTATCCCTGTAAGGACATTGCGAAGCTCCTGATAGAATCTGATTTTATCTTCGTCTGAGGAAGGTAGAGTAGGGGCATATACACTAATGAGGTGGATGTAGTTTGTGGGAGATAATTGGAAACGTAGTGTAATTATCCTATCGTATATGCCTTTTGGAAGTTCCAGTAACGACTTTGCTAAACTGTTACGTATTGCGAAACCTACTCCACTGCCCGCTCTCTCGCTAGATGGTTTTCCACTCCAGTAATAAGTATATCCCCCAAGCCGCTCACACAGCTCTCCAGATTCGCTTAGATGGGTTTCGCTAATTGCAGCTATATCGATGTTATATCTAGCCAACTCTCTTGCAACAAGTGCGGTTTTTCTTTCGGGACAGGTATTCCGATCACTGTCTAAAAGTGTGCGAACATTCCAGGTAGCAATATAAAGATGTTTTTGCGTAAGTTGCTTCTTATTTCGACCACTTTTGATGGTGAGCAGATGATCGCGGTTAACCATCTGCGCTAAGGTGAGACGGACTATGTTTAGGCCACCTTTTCTAGGCCCCTCCCCATGTTGGGGAAAGCAGAGCGATCCTAAATAGGGCTTCTTTGTCGTCTGACGAGCTGCCGAACCAAACCTCCCGCCTCTATCGAGGACCGGAACGACCATCACCGTCTGACCGCCTAACGTGCAGAACAACAACTAGGGCTTAGGCACACCAGGCCCTCACCCCACCGCCGGGGCTCCATCGCCGCAGGACTTTTAAGATCATCAACCTTGTTCATAGCAGGAGTCATCTGCGCGTGAATGGATTAAAGTGAACAAACCATTGCGCTAAAGTAAGTCCACTCTCTCGTCAAACCGTACCCTGTTGCTAATGGATTGGGTAGCCAATACAATTAGCAGGAAACGGTAGATGCAGTAATTAGCCGTATGACGCCTAAGTCCAGGACTACGCCAAACGCCTTTCAAGGCTCATTACAAATGCCCTGCCCTATCGCCGTGGTGACCGATAACTCTTGTCTATCGACGTTGCTCGCCCACACATGCCAATGGGGTCTTTGTCCAATGCCCCTTCCGCCAACAAACATGTGTTTGTTATAGAGAGGCTAAATTCAGCACACAATGGTGAGTAGATCCAAGCCATTAGAATTACATTTTCCAACCCCATGACGGCCAAGCACTCCATTCCAGACGCCAAATTCAGCACCAACGCGAGCATTGAAATCGCCCATGAGCACCACCCTATCCCTGGCCGGTATCCCTGTAAGGACATTGCGAAGCTCCTGATAGAATCTGATTTTATCTTCGTCTGAGGAAGGTAGAGTAGGGGCATATACACTAATGAGGTGGATGTAGTTTGTGGGAGATAATTGGAAACGTAGTGTAATTATCCTATCGTATATGCCTTTTGGAAGTTCCAGTAACGACTTTGCTAAACTGTTACGTATTGCGAAACCTACTCCACTGCCCGCTCTCTCGCTAGATGGTTTTCCACTCCAGTAATAAGTATATCCCCCAAGCCGCTCACACAGCTCTCCAGATTCGCTTAGATGGGTTTCGCTAATTGCAGCTATATCGATGTTATATCTAGCCAACTCTCTTGCAACAAGTGCGGTTTTTCTTTCGGGACAGGTATTCCGATCACTGTCTAAAAGTGTGCGAACATTCCAGGTAGCAATATAAAGATATTTTTGCGTAAGTTGCTTCTTATTTCGACCGCTTTTGATGGTGAGCAGATGATCGCGGTTAACCATCTGCGCTAAGGTGAGACGGACTATGTTTAGGCCACCTTTTCTAGGCCCCTCCCCATGTTGGGGAAAGCAGAGCGATCCTAAATAGGGCTGCTTTGTCGTCTGACGAGCTGCCGAACCAAACCTCCCGCCTCTATCGAGGACCGGAACGACCATCACCGTCTGACCGCCTAACGTGCAGAACAACAACTAGGGCTTAGGCACACCAGGCCCTCACCCCACCGCCGGGGCTCCATCGCCGCAGGACTTTTAAGATCATCAACCTTGTTCATAGCAGGAGTCATCTGCGCGTGAATGGATTAAAGTGAACAAACCATTGCGCTAAAGTAAGTCCACTCTCTCGTCAAACCGTACCCTGTTGCTAATGGATTGGGTAGCCAATACAATTAGCAGGAAACGGTAGATGCAGTAATTAGCCGTATGACGCCTAAGTCCAGGACTACGCCAAACGCCTTTCAAGGCTCATTACAAATGCCCTGCCCTATCGCCGTGGTGACCGATAACTCTTGTCTATCGACGTTGCTCGCCCACACATGCCAATGGGGTCTTTGTCCAATGCCCCTTCCGCCAAAGCAAGCGCCGTACCGAAATCCGAATTCTCCGCCGCTCCTGCCGTTGAGGTCTTCACCCGTAACCCTGGGCACGGGTTCTGTGTTTTACCCCACAGGTCTGGGTGCCTATACGAACTTCGCCACTCTAACATCCCGGCCTACTGAGTTGTCGAGTGCCCACCCCCACGACGTGGACGCGCCGAATAGGAATTACCTCAGTGAAGGAATAGGGAAGGAGGCCCTAACCTCCCTGAGGCCGGGTTAATGTCCTGGTATGAGCCCCAGAACAAAGGCAAATTAACGCTAGTGTAATAAATATCAAGTCAAAGTATGTTTTTTTTTTAATTATTTCCGAGACACTTTAGGTGTTATCATTACAATAATGATAATAGATTATATCGATATCCCCTACTTTTATAAAAAATTTTGAGTATACAATTAAAATATAGACTAAATTTAACTAATTTTAAAATTAAAATTGTGTTTTTTCTTTCCAGGTGTTTGGCTCCAAAGCTGACCTTCAGTTGCACACACAGATACATCTGCGCGAAGCGAAGCCCTATCGCTGCACGCAATGCCCAAAGGCTTTTGCAAACTCCTCTTATTTGGCGCAGCACTCCCGTATCCATTTAGGTATCAAGCCTTACCGATGCGAAATTTGCCAGCGCAAGTTCACTCAGCTGTCTCACCTGCAGCAGCACATTAGGACCCATACAGGTGACAAGCCTTATCGATGCACTCAAATCGGATGCACAAAAGCCTTCTCCCAGCTCTCTAACCTTCAAAGCCACAGCCGCTGTCATCAAACCGACAAACCGTTCAAATGCAATTCATGTTATAAGTGTTTTACACACGAGAAGGATTTGCTCGAACACATTCCTAAACATAAAGAGTCGAAGCATCTCAAGACGCATATATGCCAATACTGCGGCAAAAGTTACACTCAAGAGACATACCTTAGTAAACATATGAATAAGCATGCTGAGAGAGCTGATAAGCGGCCACCGATATCTGCTTTAGGACTGAGCGGGCTCAACAGATCCTTAGCGGCGGCCGCACCTACAGCAGCTCCATTTGCCGATCACCCTTACTGGCCAAAAGTTAGTCCAGATTCAGCAGCCCACATGTCCGATGAAGGAGGATATCACCAGCAACGAGAAAGTGATGAGCACCATGAACAGCAGTTACAGCAACAGAGAGCATTGTTCGCTCAGCACGAGAGCCAAGAAGATCGCATACAACCTCCCGTGTCGTCTGCCGCGAACTCTGCCTTCACTCCCATCAACTCAATGGCTCCGCATTTAAATGGACTATCGCATCACAGTGCGCTTCCCACAAGACCTTATCTGTATGATCCACTACACTTCCAGCAAGGGAAGCAGCAGCCCAACTCGTTCCCTAATCAACTGATATCGCTCCACCAAATCCGTAACTACGCCCACCAGCCATCCCTACTACCCGCGGAACACATCCTACCCCACTCTCTAGCTCACAAAGACAAACAGTAACCTCCTTGCCGTTTCCAGTAGGTGCACTTATACTAGAACTTATGATGGTATTATTAGTCTATAAAATTAACAAAAAATATTAAAATCTTTAGAATCTCGCTCTCCAAAACAGTGGTATGTATCAAATACGAAATTCGTTTTGTCATTAGTGATGAGATATTCACGTTTTTAGACTTATATCGGTATTGTGTATAAATATTCTGAATTATGCGAGTAGTTATTATGTAACAAATATACTGGGTATGAAATGTGATTTCAAATATTATGTAAATCGTTTTAAATCATTGATTAGTTTTCATTAAAGCACACTTACCGTCGATGCGAGGAGTCTTTGATTGTATATCTTTTATGAGAAAGTTATTTGTTAAGTTTTATGACAACTTTTGTCTGCTGCCTTTAAGAAAACTAATCCTTAAAATTTGAATGTGAAAGCAATAATCCGAATATCGATTGAATATTATATAAAAATAATATACATGCATAATAAAAAAAGCTTTACGATCATAATAATACTCTTGTATGTTTTATATTTTTTTGTGAATTTAATCACATTTTATCCTGTAGTTGAGTCTAAAACTACTAAATGTTATAAAGTATAATTTAAAACAAAACGGTTATACATTTAATAGACATTTTATGAATATGATCAAGCAATAAAACATAGAATATACATAATTTTGTTGTGAACCAGAAATAGCTATCTTAATATAATGTATTTAATAAAACAGAGTTCCTGATCGATACACGAATAATGAACGATATCGATAAAATATAAATTCCATTTGAAATCACTATTTGTCTGTTGCATTTTTATTGTATTGGTTAAGATGACAGATCTCTTGTCCCATCACATTTGCACTCAGTTCCTACTTAGATCGAATAAAATGAAATTAGTCTTATTTTCGCTCTTATATTCTTATTAGTTATCTCACCTTTAGAAAATGTGGTCTTCCTTCAGATTAGTTCACGAGTGATGTTAGTTTGTGTGCGATGTTGATTACAGAAGAGGTTGTGATAACAATATCTGTTTAGCTCGTGTCGATGTCGGCTTAAGACGTATGTTTTATTTTTAATAGAATTTTCTTAGACTTAAAATTATTTTATACTAGGTTTAAATTATTGCCTATTTTTATTATATTGTATCTTCAATTTTGAAGGCTGAATACATTTTCTATTTGCATGTTTGTGTTTGTAAAAAAAAGGGCGGCCAAATCGCTTTTTCTCGTCTATCAATGAATGCGCACTTTTGTAAATATTTTGTAAATAATCGTACACTTTTTGAGAAAACTTTTTTTCTTTAAGTCTTAAATGCTTATGCTCAATTATATAGACGTAAGTTCATTCGGTAAAGGATACGTCTGTTATACTTATTTGCCACTTAATTAAGTTCGTTTCTTAAGTGTCAATCTAGTATATATTAAGTTGGTTCAACTGCTTATAATTTGAATGTACTTAACATTTTTATCGATATGTAATTGGACAATTGGTTTAGTGACATCCCTATCCCGCAACCTCCAGCAATGTAATTGCTATAAAATATTGTACTTAATTTACACAAAGTAAAATTTACGGAGGACACAAAATTTTTGATAATTCCATAAACCAATTGTCCGAAAAGAATATTAGATTAATTTTGATGTATACGAAATTGTTGATTTGTTTCATGAAAAATTCAAATAAGTTTTAAAATGTGATAGGACGGGGGGAGGGCGGGGCGAGGAGGGGGGTGCATCATAAAGTTATGGTTCCGTTTATAGTTAGAAGCTGTTCGGTTGTGGTTAATGTGATTTCGCGTCAGTTCCGTGGGAGCTGCTGTCTCGTCTGTCACAATATTAGCCAAATGCTAATCTTAAGTTCTTGTACAAATTACATTGTTTTATTGTAATAATCTACGGGCAATATTTTATCTCTTCCGAGTCGTTGTTAGTGTAGATAGATGACCCAAAAGTTTATCCAAATTTTTTAAATCATCGGTTATAAGGGATTGAAGATCGCCAATATCTCTCTATTTTAAGTAGAAATGTGATATTGTAATGATTTTGTTTAGTTAAGTGTAAACTTATTATTATCATTAAATACATATTTTTGTAAGTAATTTCGTTTTATAATAGTTTCGCTTTGTCTAGCGTTCCCGTTTAAGATTATAGACGACAGTGGGTGGAATCTTTTTTGTTACTTAAAATCGATTAAAAATTAATTACAACTATGCCAAGAACAATATTGATTTTATTTAAACCCTCTCCCGCACTTACACTTACACTTACTACACTTCTTCATCAAATGAAACACATTAATAGATCTTTTCTATTTTATTTCGTTAACAGTCAAGTACATTATTGAATAGGTACTTAAAATAGGTATTTACAATATAAATGGGGTCATTCTACCTACGTAGGTAAAATTCATACAACTCAAACCATACAGAATTAGAAAGCAAAATACTTTATACTTAAAGAATTAAAAGATGAAATTTATTTAAACACTAAGCTAACGAGAGATAAAGATTACAATAATAAGTTAGTAAGATTAAAAACGAACACAAAGAAATCTTCTATCCGTCGTCAGCCGTAATCCAAAGATTAAAACGAATTCTTATCCTCTCGCCAACTTTTTAAAGAAAAAGAAGCAGAGGATCACACAAAAGACACAAAAATGTTAATTCGTCTGATCCTTTAGACACATAAATCCCATCTCTATACTTAAAACTTAAAAGGGAATATTTTTATATAATACTTCATATGTATTGTCATTTAGTCGCCCTAAAACTAAACGAGAATCATATAAATAAAAACTACTCGCACAAAATAAATAAAAAAATGCTAATAAAAAAGGAACCCAAAATAACAAAACCGTTACGACTAGAGATCAAAACAGAAACCAAATAGAGAAAGCAGACGTTAACTAAACAACAAGCAGACTAGACCTCCACCTTGTAGGGGGAGCCGGGGATGTGGTCATCCCCCCATTTCACGATGACGATGTACTCCCCGCGGTCCCTCACGACGTACCAGCACTCGTAGTTATTCTTGCCCTTGTGTTTCAGCTGGACCTCGTCGCACGGACCCTTAGGACCGTAGATACCCACGTACATGATGTTGTTACCTGGATAGGCATAGGCAATAAGGTAGAAAAGAGAAGAACCCAATAGAAAGCGTTAATATCTATCATATAAATAGTCTGCCCTTACTAGATTTTGTTATATACAGAATATATAATAAGGTTGACCAAAAACTGAATATCATCCGTTTTCAATAATAGAGTTTTTAAGAATAATGTATTTTGTAATGTTAAAAAACAGTTTAGTAAATACTTTTATGTAAATTAACGCAGTCTTCTGTAACCTACAAGCAGTTGAAGGTAATAGCTAATAATCGTCCCAACTCACCTGCATCTCCGGCGTGCACAGTGAACTGGTTGTGTTTATTGAGATACGCCTTCTTCAAGCCCATGCCCTTGCTTGTGACCTTAGAGGCGTCGGACTTGAAGTGAGGCAACACGGGTCCTTGCTTCTGCGCCGCCTTCGAGACCTTCTGGACCGTCTCTACCGTTACAGACGAGGTCTCCTGGGCTCCGATCTCGGCGAGGTTCTCACCTAGAGTTTGATGCAATGTAGCTTAATAGTACGTGTACCAACACATATAAAAAAGACGACAAAGACAAATCTTTTGTTTATCTCTGATACATATACTAAAACAACACTTTTTAATTTTACTATGTATTTGCTTGATAGAACAAAAGTTGACATATTTTGAAGATATATGGCATGAAAATAAATCTTGAAAAGTGACTTGTCTGTCTCATCTCATGTGTTTTGTTGTGAATAAAACAAAAAATAAGTTTAAACTAAGTTGTTCATAATTACTATGAATGACGTAAATCAAGCGGCGAGCAGCAGATATTTTATTTTTATATATTTGATAATCTATGGACATGTAATTACTTTTTCAAACTGTGGGGCACATACGAGTAGTTGTTATGTCAGCATTCTTACCTATGGCTTCAATCTTGAAGGGCGAGCCCACTATATGCGCCCCGTTGTATTTGACGCTCAAATAGTAAAAGCCAGGGGACAGAGGGGTGTAGCGGACCTACAAAGTAAGAACAAAACTTTTATTTCAACAAAAACTTATTTAAAATAATATCAAATTTCTAAACTATCCAAGACAAAGTATTGTTATATTCAAGGTTGATAAACAATTTTAATAGTTTTAATAAAGTACTGTAAAAATCTATATTATAATATTATAAAGGAATACAATTGTATTAAAATTGTTAAAAAAAACAGATTCATATTAAAAACGAATCATCCTCTGTAATTCATATATATAAAAAATAAAGGTATACCCTAATACACTTTTATTAATACAAACAATTAATCTCAGCTTACTTTTAATTATTTTTAACATATTTAACGTTTAATAAGAAATAATAAAATCTTACAAATTTAATTACTTACACATCCATTTAACATTCATCGAGCAGCAATAAACCAGTAACAACATATTATTATTTTTAAAGTAACTTATTTCTGAAGTCAACATTTTTACAAAATATAACCACATCTAATAATATAACCATAAAATTTAAGATTGAGCTGGAGTTCATGTGATTATGCCTGTGTACTTGGAGGTACACAGGCATAATCACATGAACCGTACTTAGACGCCTTAATAGTAAAGTATCAATAGAGTGATACAGTGGTACAGTGGTACAGTGATACAGTGGTACAGTACCTTGTACCCCTCGTCGACGTCGGTGCAGTCCATGGCGACGCGCGAGGGTCCGTCCAGGGTGACAGCCAGGATACCGGCGCCCGCGTTGCACGTGTTGATGATAAGGTCCGTCTTGGCGCCTGGGGACAGACACACTAGGTCAACGACCGTAGAGGAGAGGTGGACTTTGATAATATATTGAATTCTTATTAATGTAACCATAACAATATAAATAAATAGGCGAACCCATTGATTTGTGATATTAATAATACTGTTACAATACAATTTGCATTATTTATTGGGTTAAAACTAGTTGACACAATAGTCGCCTTTGTGATAGTATTTGTAGAAAGCTAATCTAAGATCTATTTCTAGTATATATTCGTACCTGTCTTGACGGTGCCCACGCCTGGTCCGTGTACGTGCACGGCGGCGGGGTCCGCGTCGTCTTTACCGACCTGTATTTAATATTATTACATTTACATTTAATATTATTAGTAATGATAACACAATGATACGAAATTAATTCTGAAATAGTAACATTTGACTTATTACAGAAAAGTAATATTTATATTCATATTATTATAAATTTATTATTGAATTTCAAAAACTTTTATTTGAAGTAAATTTTAATCTTTAAACATATTAATTCACAAATACAAGATCAGTTAAAAACAAATTATTATAAAACTCTTGAATAAAAACAATAAACAAATATATGATCTTTAGTATGACACCTAATTTTAGTGCAAAATAAAGACATTATAAATATTAATAATACTTCTCATCTCATATATTTCTAAACTTTTATGTTATTACAATAATTGAAAAATTTGACTTTATGGATAAATTATCATTGTTGTAACAAAACATGATTTTCTTTTTTATCTTTCCGTCGGTTAAGAAAAATGATTGTTTCATAAAATATCTTATCTGATACCTTAATCCTCAGAGGAGACGCGGGGATGTGAACTCCATTGAACTTCACATTAATGTTGTGGACTCCGTTCTCCCTCGGCATGAACCTGATGCTGTACTGGTCCCCGTCGATGTTCTGGATGAAGCAGTCGTCGGTCTTGCCCGATGGGGATATTACCTAAGATGATGTTATATTGTTCAATTATAATAGTATTTTTGTATGAAATTTTTAAAATATATATTTACAATAAAAATAACTCTGAAAATTCAGTATAATATATCTTATTCATTTAATAATAACGGAAATGAGTATAAAAAAGTGATTTATTAAGTTGTTAGCAAAAATATATTTATATATTTATATGTGAAAACCTTGCAAATAATATATTCTAGAGTAGTTTTCTAACAATATTTCTTATAATCTTATATTTATTATAATATATGAGGCGCGTTTGATTTACGTCTCCAGCAGTCACGTGCGGTCACTTTTATTACATTTTTTTTCATATTATGAAAAGTATGATTCATTTGTTGCGTTAAAATTCAAACGATAACTGTATTTAATTTATATATTTATGCACATTTGTATTATTGTTATTTTAAAGATTTTATTAAAACACAATGATAATATATTTCATCATTAAAATATTAAAACTAAAATTTAAAAACATGAAAGAGAATATAAGAAAGTACGCAAAAACAATAATATTCAGATATGTAATGATATTAACAATATTATATAGCAATAACCATGGTGTAACAGCCATTGATAGTAAATGTTTAATATCGCGTTCCTCATGTTCACATCATAACTCATCTGACCCTCAGATATCTACGCGTCCGCTAAAACATACAGGTTTAAATAATTCATATAACACGTATAATAGATGGACTGACACTGATTTGTTTCAAATAAACGATTTGTGAATATTTGTACCCAAATTATAATAATAAAAAAGTGTGTAATGTTTCTTTAAATATAAAAAAACATATTATGTAATAATATAATGTAATAAGCGGACTCTAAGCTAAGCTAAGCTATTAATTTGCCAAGAAGCAGTTCTCGATCAGTTAACTTATAAAAGTATAGGCTATACAGTAAGGAACGAAATAGTTATCCAAACTAACTGACTAAAAGTTAAAACAATGTAAAAAATCATTAAGGATGTCAACTTTGTTTTTTTTTATTTTAAAAATATTTCTTGGTAAGTTTCTTCGAAAAGTAATTTTGCAATTATCTAAGTTTAGAAATAGTCCTCACCCTTCCATCCAAGCTGCCCTTGGCTCCGTTGAGTCTGATGTAGAACTGCGTGGGCTTGTCCACTTGAGCTGAGTCCGGGAACTGAGCCACCTCCAGCAGGTGCGCGTCGCCCACCGCCGGAGAGATGTACACCTTGAAGGGGGAGTCGGGGATGTGCTGCTCGTTGAACTTCAGACCGATACGGTATTCACCTGGATTCAAACAATATAGTAATATAATAAAAATCAGTTTTTGGTAAGACAGTTACCCAACTTTTGAATTGTATTGGTCTGTTTTATTTTTTATGTAATCTTTATTCCATACGACTTTATTATTATATTTTTAATATTATGATGTAATACATCAAGTAAAGAAAAAGCTAAACGTCATTCATAAATTAGTTGTAACATCCTTTCAGATCACCGACAAATGCCACAATAAATTTGCGACGAGCTCGAAAAAACCGACAAAATTGGGAAAAAAGTGGACAAAAACGCAATTTGAATTGCATAAAATCCTGGGAGGAGACGTCAATCCGAATAACCAACTAACGATGCGATCGATATTTCTTATCGGCCCAGTCGTAGATATTTAAATTTTTACACGAATTGCATTTTTGTACTAATTTGGGACCGAAGAAAGTTTTGGAATCGGTTTTTTAAATTAAATAACATACAATATGAAATGAATGGTTTCATTTCAATGTCCAAAAATTAATTTAAATGTATATTAAAGCAATAATAAATTAATTACATTTACTTATAATTATTATTATAAGATGTAAATAATTAAATACAAATTTTATATTTAAAAATGTTCTAAAAATACTCGAAGGTGAACCATGTTATCTGAGGAACTTCGTGGAGGGCATATTGTTACAGATTTACATCTCGTGTGGTTTTACGGTTGTATTTTTCGGTAGTTGGATTAAAAATCCTTTTTGTTTTTTGTATTTTTTTTTTCATAAGACAAGTGATTTGCTGTTTTGTAACTTAATTTTGTTTCGACATTAAACTTTTTTTTTCCCTCAAGATGTAGAAGTCTTCATTATAGTTATCATTTAATAGAATATACCTTGATATTTATTCATTTTAAGAATTTTATAATTTATCATTGGTCGAAATCGTTTCCATATCAAATTCTAAATCATATAAATTACCGGAAATTCCGCCATGAGTAATCTCCTAATGACTTTGTCTGTGACGTCTCAGAACACCTAACAAGATCAAGAAGTAACCGTTGTTTAAACGAATACAGTTTCATCGTTCTTTATCCAAATAATGATGTCTGCAGCAAGGCGGTAGTATTGACATGTCTCGGGTTCGATGTCCCGGCCGCTTCCTCTTCTTATTTCGATAAATTTTCAGTTTTTGCAAGTAGCAGGTGTGTTTTGTTATATTTTTTTTATACTGATATAAAAACGTTGAAAAGTATATTGTTCTTTTAAACACACTAATATCTGAAACTACCAGCAGATTCAAAACAGTAGCTTTTATAAAATATAATTTATATGATAATAATGTTTTCTGACACAATAATTTAAAAGTATGTCACTTTACGATTGCTACGAGCATCACCAAGTGTCCATTATTATATTAAACAATTTACTAAGCACGAGGTCACTTAGGGTGACTATAGCATTGTGAAAAAGCTGCTAGTACTAATTGCCATAGTTTTTACTCACTATTTTTTATGTTCAGATGGTATTTAGTAAATTGGATATAGTAATAATGGCTGTAGTAAAAGTTGTTGTTATATGTTGAATGTTTAACACGGTAGTATATCAAAACTACGGCTAGCTTTAGGAAATAATTAAATAATTTCAAAGATGTAATGCTTTTTGAGCGAATTAATATACTTAAGATATAAGTATTATTAAAATTCTAGAGCAGAGTCAATAAAGGACTTAATTTTTACTTCTGGAGATTGAAAAAAAAATCTTTTTAACAACTCGAAACATTGGAAAAAAGGCACTCATTAACACATTAACACTTAATTATACCATATCAAAATAATTTAATTTAAATTTTGTAATGTTTATAAAATAATATACCAAATATACAACTTTCATTATATTATTAAAAATGATCTAAATCCAACCAAAGAATTTGTCCTTGTAGGTTCTGATTCATGAATAGTTTAGAGTCGGTAGCTTTGACCGGCGAATTATAATTCTCTTTCGTTTCTTTCATAGAAATGATAAAAGAAAGTCTTTTTATATTTCTTTTGAAAGAAATTAGATCGAAATATAATAAAAGAGTTTTTGGTATTTTAATTTAATATGAATAAAATAGTTTTTTTAATATTATCAAATGAAAAAAAAACTTTTCTTTCCATATTTAGGTAAATTATATTTTTTAGGATTCGTTTCGAAAAAATTCGAAAAAATTCGTTTCATAAGGACGTTTCTCAACAAACATTTCATCCTCAAACTTAAACACTTCTTAAGAGGCCTTTTCTCACACTTTAGTTTAGAGTTAAATAAAGAATATAGCCCTATTCTTCATGATATACTTTGAGAAACTGTATAGTCTTAAAAATATTTTGATAACTTGCGCACTTGCTTAAAAAAATAACATTTCTATCGATTTTAATATCTAATTCTACTCCAAATTCTGTTTTGTTAATCTCTACTTCAAAGGCTTATAGGAAACAAGGTTTTATGTAACGTAGTCATTCTTTTAAAATGTATATTTGATATTTCTGTTTAAAATAATCATTTTAAAATAATTACTATTATTCAAATGAAAATTAATTTACACCAATTAATGTAAGTAACATACTTTTCAACTAAGTCACAAACACATTTACCGTCTGTACTTATAAAAGTCATCAACACAATGAGTTGTTATTGTAAAGTTTGTTAATAAATAAGTAATATTAACTTTTAAATCATCAATAAAAATATATAAACATCAATAATCCTGAACCGATAAACAAACAAAACTATAACAATAAAAATCAGTTAAACAAAGTCATTATTCGTCCAAATAGTTGAGAAATTTCTAATCGCCATGCACTTATGAAGTATCCGACAGCAAAAAGAGGCCGCTTCTTTGTCGGGTACGTGCTACTTTTTTTTGGTCGAAACGAACAATGGACCCCGGACAAATTTAGTTTTAGACCTCGAATTCCTGGACGCTGGTGTTTAGAAGTCATTTTAATTGACCGCCGGTCAAATATTACGGAATAAAAAGCGAAGTCTGAGGACGCGCTATGAGGGAATGTCTGGGCTGCTTTTAGAAATGGCAGAGCATTATAAAATATTGCATTCTATAATTTTAACTTTCATTTCTCATGTCATAGACAATTGTTTTTACAATTATGCGTGTAGGAATGTTGTTTAGTGGTTTATTCATAAATGTGGCTTTATTCTATAGTAAAAGTTTAAATGTTTTATTCTCCTTAAAAAGTAGAGGGGGGCGCGTCATTATAGTTGCATTAATAGTTTCAAGGGGAGTTTAATCGTAATTACGTAAGTGTTAATTTAAACCGCCATTAGCGAGTAAATGTAATACAATTTATTTGCTACTCAGTCGTAATATGCAAATATAAAATTAGCAAATCTAATATCATACCCTCGCGATTTAAACTGTGATTACTTGCAGCTGACGCGGCTCGTAATTACAAAGAACTGCATCATAGCAACTTTAAATATGATCAAAACTTTACTTAAATAAAACTGTAGTCGCATCGGGATACAAAAACAATATAAGTATACTTTTAAACAACCTATAAGTCGACTAAAAAGAATGGCTTCATAAAACTACAGCATAAAAAAAACAATTGAAGAGTTATGAGCGACATTAGTAAAAACAAATACAATAAATTCGTGTAATCACTGGCCGAAAATGCGACTGCTATTAACACTTTTAAAAAAGAATCTGTACAGCCGTTTAAAAAAAAACAAATTTAAAAAATCGATCTGTCAAAATGGTTCGCAGTAAATTTTGTCGCGGCAGCGGTCAAGCCGGCCGCCATTGGTGGACAGGTAGAGGGGGCGGGGACAGGCGCATAAGGAACGAGTCCGACGATTTATTTATGAAGTGCATTTCAGTGTTTACGTGGGTTTTTTACGGCGTACAGTTCACTATGGCCCCGCGGGGGCGGCAGGTCATTTGACTTGGAGATGCCGATGCGGGCACGATAAAGCGCCTTAAAATGAATTATTTGCCTTCGAGTTAGATACACGATCGTCGACGAACGATATTTTCAAAACGTGTAAATAAGCTCAAAGCGACGACATATTTTGTATTAAAAAATGACGAAGAAATATTTGCCCCTTTTTCAAAATACAAAAAAAATAAGATACCGTCCTTAATAACCCAATTTATATACACATTTCGAGATTATGTGGAGAAAATGTGACTTTTTTGATTTGTTTTTTTTTTTGCATATCATTTTCCAATCATCGAAACCTTCGAGAGAGCGCAACTCACCCGGTTCGTCCACCTTGTAGGCCACGTCGCAGGAGCCGTCCCTGCGGTCCTTGAAGTCGATGTCGGCCTTGCTGGGTCCCTCCAGCGAGATGGCGAGGTGTCCTGCGCCCGCCTCGCGCGTCCACACGTTGAACTCGTTGGCGCGCCCCGCCTCACCGCGCTCCAGCCCCGCGCCGCCTGCCTTCACGAGGTGAGCGCCCGAGTCGCGCAGGGGACCCACCGTGAACTGGAACGGAGACCCTGCGGGAGGAAAGGAGGGGTAGAACCAGTGTTGTTTGATCCTAATCTTTCCAAAGTAATTCGCCGAGGGAAGGAATAATACCATACCTCATGATGGCTCTCCTGATACATTACGGCACCAGTCAATTGCAAGGATTCCCGATTTTAGAAAAAGATACTGCAGCAACTTACAGAAACTAGAAGTATATTCAAATTATATCTCACCGGGAATATGGATCTCCCTATACTTGACGGAGACGGTGTGTACCCCCAACTCCTTGGGAACGAAGTGCACGGAGTACAGGCCGTCCTCCACCTCCTGGATCTCCGCGTCCTCGGAGACACCCCCCGGGCTAGTAACGGTAGCCGCCAGGTCGAAGGAGGTGATGCCTGATCATCAGATAATAAAAATTATGTGATTATAAGAATTGTACCCAAATATGCTAGTCTAAAAAATTTCAGTTTTAAAATATTTAATAAATGATATAAAAAAAATATAATTAAATTATAAAATATTTAGAAAATCTAAATGTTTATGACTTTGAATAACTGTATAAGTCAATTTGCAATCACTATTATAAATGTATATATAAAATGTATATCTAAAACAGTTTTTTTATTCTTTTATTGTATTGTATTGTATTGTATTGTAGTGCACGTTGAATCAAAAACAGTAAAAACCAATAAAGAAAATAAAATACAAATCACTCCCTACGAATGAAAGTGAGTGAATGAAGTGAGTGAATGAAACCGACTAAAAGTTCAAACACTGGATATGTCTATGGTAAAGTCGTCATTTAAAGCAGTCTCTATTGTGAGTGTTATATTCCGTACCTGGCATCTTGAAGGTGAGTTTACAGTCGGTGCCTACTTCAGTAAGTGGCGCGGGGTCCCGCTGGCGCTGGATCTTCTCGCGCTGGCGGTTGCTGCCCTCACCTGACACCTGGAGAGACACACACTCTAGTAACTTCGCTTTTATTAAATTGTCAATTTTAATATTTCCTAATAATATTTCTATGAAATCTCACAATGAAATGAAATGAAAATGAATCTCTCAATGAAATGGCTGAAGTGAAAAAAATATAAATAAATAATCACTGCGTAGATTAAAACAGACGGACGATTAAAATATAAATGTGGATAGTTGTTAAAGAAGAATTTCACTACAGAAGAAATGAAAGGCTCGAAAAAAATAAGGCTACGAAGCAAAAATTACACTGAAATGTCACATTATAAAAAAGTGAAAAAAGGTACATATGACAAATATGTGGGAAAATACCCCAAAATAATATGACTCCCAAATACGTGCAAGTAGATGACAATTTCTATATAATGTAAATCAATATTGAAATATATTAATATTGCTGTTCTTTCAGTAGCGATCGAATTTTAAACTGATACTCGTTATGAAAACAGTCCGAATAGTGATTAACCTGCTAATAGTATTTTAAACAACAGAAAAAGCTTTGGTATGAATAAAATATTAGAAATATATGTATGTTTCTATCATCTTTCTAAAATATTCCCTTAGTATTTAATTGACCACATCGACTCCACTTCCTACATCCTTAATTTCCAGTCCTACCTTAACAGTGAAGGGCGACCCTTCCACGTGGTGATCAGCAAACTTAAGATTAACGATATAGTATCCAGGCTCAGTTGGCCTGTAACTGATTGCAAGGACGCCATCTTTACTGTCAGCGCATTGGATCTCAGCTTTGCTGGGACCTGATGAAAGGAAAGTAAATAGATATATACACATAGTTATAGTTATAGATATAGACATAGTTAGTTTTTAATAATAAATTTATTTTAAAAAAGTTTATGATAGCCTACCTTCAATGGAAAGAGAGAGTCCACCATAACCGGCGTTCCTAGTGTCCACCATAAAAGTATTCTCCCCGTGGGTCTTGCCCTCCTTAAGACAGGCTCCAGAAACCTGAATATTAAAAAATAATCTATATAAAGATATTATAATTTAATTTACTTAACACAAAAGCCTACTGTTTTCTAATGTTGATTTTAACTCATATATATTTTCTTCCTTACTTTTTACTTTCTTTTTTCTTTTTTTACTCACTTTGACTTTCTTGGCATCTCCGACTTCCTGCTCCTGTACTGTAATGTTGAAGGGTGAGTTCTGTATGTGGACGCCCATCTTCTTGACAGCGACCACGTGCTGTCCTGCCTCACGGGGCGTAAAGCTGATGCCAATGTTACCGGACGGGAGACGTTTCAAGAAGCACGGCTCCTCCAGACCTGATGGAGCCTGTGGAGAGGGTAATGTTAGAGAAGAGCCTAGATGAAGCTACTTAACTTTTGCTAACTGCTTCCTACAGCGGAAAAGGACCACCTATTTCATAAGATTAGTGTGAAATATGCATAATGGCTACTTTTTTAACAATAATGGCAATAACCTAATGTCCGATACCTTCCCCTTCCTCTCGCTCTTGTTCAACCCTAAGCCACCACCAAGATAGGCAACGCATCAGTGTCAGAAGCTATTACTGCTCTAGGGATAATTTATTTTAAAAAATCCAAATAAAAGTCATGTTATTTGTTTTTATTCTATGTTGATAAAACATGCTGATATCTTTAATTTTTTATAACGTTCCAAACACAACCTCAAAAGTCAACAATGGTTCAAATTTATTTAAAAAAAATGTATTAATTAGATAAGCGATTATACCAGTGCGACTATTGAGATTATGAATACAAAATGAGTAGTTGATTTCAGTTAAACATCATTCAATACTGAAACATAAAAATCAATATTTAAATTTAAAGTGTAAATCAGTAAATACCTGTATAGAAGCGTTTAGGCTTCGGATGTCATTGTCACTGATCTTGCCGGGGAGGGTGACCTCGCTGCAGCTTCCTACAGAGATTTGGTTTCTCTTGCGACCTTCACCTGTGACCTTAAAATTTAAGAAATGTTATATATTTACTTTTATCACTTATATTAATTATAAGTCGATTAATATAAATATTAAAATTAAATACCTTAGAGACAAAGGGAGATCCCTTAATATGCTTGTCTCCAAACCTCACGGATATTTTGTACTCCCCGGGAGCGGTGGGGAGGAACGACACCGACACTGTGCCGTCTTTGTTGTCATGGCATGTTATCTGTAGTGAAGATAACATATTATGAAAATATGTTTTTAAATATAAATTCATGTGAATGATCTCGCTATTCTAGCATTGATAGTCATTCACAGATTATAATACTTCACGTGAAAGTAGAAATAGCATCCTCAACCTAATTATATAAATATATAGCTGATCTAACCTCAGCCTTGCTAGGGCCTTCAACAGCCATGGAGAGCCCACCAGCTCCAGCGCCTTTGGTGCTAATGGTGAACTGACTTGGCTCACCACTGACACCGTTGAGGAGACCTGGTCCGTATGCTGTTACGTAACCTGAGGAGATTGAGTCCACGTGGAACTTGTAGGGGGAACCTAGAAAATGATATTTTCGTTAGTATAGCATGTTTAAGTTTCTGTTTCCGGAGCAAATTCAAGCCACTGACCCTGAACATGTTCTCCATTGTACTTGACGTATAATTCATGTACGCCTTCTTCACGGGGATCATACTTGATGCTGACGGTTCCGTCTCTATTATCTTCTATAACCGGCTGATCGATGTGTCCACTCGGCATTTTTACTTCCGCTGCAACATAAAATCACCCATGTTAAGAATGGAAACAACATTTAGTGTAATATGCAATTTGGCGGATTACAAGCCATTATTTAAATAAATAAGTAATATCGTCGGAACTACATGGTAAATGCATTATAAATGGAGTTAAGAACATTAATTTGGTGGGGACAACACAATGCATTCAAACCTATTAGAACAATTTCGCTATAACCAACCTTTTCTAGTTTCAATGTGATAGATGGTGATAAAATTGATAGGTGTATAAGATAACCCGAGACCAGTCTTATTAAATGTTATCTTGTGGCCTTCAGAGAACACTATTGGTACGTCTTCCTTGTCTACTTCGGACACTGAGAAGTATTTTAATGTTTTATCTAGATATAAAACTGATGTTTCGGTCCAATCTAGTTCCTTTTCGTTGCCACCAACGAGAGAGTTCCAGAGTCCAGACATAAACGCCATTACTATTTATCGCTTGAATACCGAAACTGTATTGTGTTGTGTGGTGTGTTATATACTGAACATGTTTGAGCTAGTGCTTCTGTAACTGTTTTGTATGTTCTTTGTGTCTTAATAAAGCGAAATTAACACAATTTTTCTTTTGTGTTAATTTCGTTTTTTTTTTTTGTTGTTTTCGTGTAATTTATTAAATTAACGTTTTATTTTTATTTTTTGTGCATGATTTTGTTGCTACGCTCGTTATTAAGATGGAATTGTTTTAAGTTATCAATTGCTTTAGTACGATGTATATGAAAAGGGATTCAAATACTAAAATATATAATTTCATAAAATGACAATAATTTACAACACTAAACATCCGACACGACATAACGTCACATTTACGTCATCGTGTCGCTAAGTGTGAAGCCACAAGAGTGTGTCTGTATATAAAATACACAGTTTATGAGATAGTTTTGACATCACAAACCATAAAAATTGTTGGCAACTTAGTAGGTACGACTCAATATTTATTAGACTGCGGACGTAGAAGATTTAAAAATTTACTATTATACCTACATGTTTATAAATTCATAGTAATACAATATTTTAAACTTAATCGTATACAGTTACAATATTTTTAAATACCAGTACAATATTTTATATCAAGAAAAACATTTAACCGTTATTTATTAAACAATTCAATATTATTATTGAAATAAGGTTTAATAAAAACAAAATTAAAATAATATAAAGAAACAGCGGCCATTACAATTTGACGATGTGTTTACCGCCAACATTTCCGTTCAGTGACAATTTGACATCAGTCAGGAAATGGTTGTCTATTATATAGTGTGTAAAATATTTTAATATCTAATAAACATTTCACGCGATAGAGTAGAAGGCGATTTTAAATTTTAAATATTTAATGTTTCAGTTTATTCACGGAGGTTTTGAGTATCTATGGAGTTCGCAAACTAAACTCTTTAGAACGGTTAAAATACATACGGACAGTTTAGATTCGTAGGTTATTTTTTTTAATAATCCTTTCGACATCTCAAACGCTTACAGTTTTAAATTATATTTAAATTTCGAAAGTAAAAGGTTTTTTTTTTTTAATTCAATGTTAAATCGCACCAAAGGTAAAGCTTAAACACACAACGCCGAACAAAAAGTTTCTGCCAGATCCTATATGTAAATAATTTTTTTCTACTGAAATGTAGTGTAGATTACAAAATATAGAGTAAATGTAGAGTAATTAAGCAATTTCAAACATTTCCAAATGATTGACATTGATAGAATCTAGTTGGAAGCAGACCAAGAAGACGGCATTGGGCTTGCGACGTCTTTTATTAAATATGCAACAGTTGTAATTATATTATATTTTAAAGCGCAGGCAATTTAAGAAACTTAATTAAATCTTAATGTTCTACTGTATTGTAATTTATCTTAGTAAAATATTGAACCCTTCATCTGGAAGTGTCATCTAAGATATGAGTCCAAACAGGGACAATTTTCGTTTAATTGAAATTTTAAAAAAATTAGGTAATTTATATTAAGAATAATAACTGCAGAAGAAGTTGTGAAACAGAACGACAAAGCATTCCATATAATTGATATACGGCGAGGATGCTTTGAACATTACCACGGACACGTTAGAAGTTATAAAACAATAATTATACTAAGACAGACATACATGTTCCAGTCACAAATACCACATAAAAAATAACGGGTTTTATTCTCTGATCACAAAAGTTCCTGTTGGCGATAACTTCAAAGAATCTCCTTATGATTTATTTAATAGAAAACTATTTTTTATGTCTAATAATATTGCACTTGTTACACTTCACTGACAATAAAATATTGTATTTTTTATAAATAATAGTAACAATTGTTTATAAATCTTACTAATAGTAATGAGATCATTGAAAATTATTATTGAATCCTTTTATAATTTTAATATATTTTATTTGAATTCCGTTTCTTTGAAACCAATTTCAATGCCAAAAAGAACAAAGGAAATATTATGAATGAAATAGTACGTTAAAATTCAGAAGACATTATATCATATTATCTTTGAAAAGAATGTCATTATTCTTTTCTAGTAAGTTCTTTGATAGCCATTGTAAAAACCAGTCAAATATATTTCGAATTTAAATGTTATTCTAAAATCTATGGCGTAGCTACAAGTCAATTAACTGTTGTTGATTTACGAATACTCATAAACATTATAATAAAGAGGATAACTATATAAAAAGATTTTATGTATTCGAATACTTTACAAAACATGTCTGTCAATGACAGAACATTATTTTTTTTTAGTTTATTTTTAGTTTATTTTTAGTTTATTGGAAAAATTTTTAGTGCTTACAAAAATTCAAATGGATATTTTTAATCTGCGAGCACGTTCGTAGATCGGGATTAACATCGTATCCCAGAGTTTAATATTGTTATCATACTAAATGTCAAAATGATAAAAATAAAAAAACCTACGATTAGCGCTTCATAAAATAGATGACAAGCAATTAATGATGGCGTCGTAAATAAAAAAATATTAAGGTTACCCGCGACGTTTTAAGTTTATATGATGAGAATAAAATGTTGTTTACAATAACCACGGATAGCATTAGAAACCATTTAAAATAGATTTAATTTCATTTTTAGCAAGAAAGATAAAGAGAGAAGACTCAATTTTTTTTTATTATTGAGCAAAGCTACAATGAGAGACATTTCTGTATCCTTTGTGCAAGCATCAATCAAAAACGGTATATCCGAAAAATCCCGTAGACTTCAATGAAATAATTTTTTCGCTCAGAAATTTAACAAAAAAAAATTGTTGAGGACGGAATGCGTCGACATTTTGTAAATGCTACTTCAGTACTGTTTGCAACTCGCTTCGAACAATATGGTAACACATACCGAGGTTTTGCGAGCGCAGCGAGTCAAAATTGAAGTCTGGTTCGCGCTCCTAGTTTAAATCAAGATATGTATATCGATTTAAATAAATTGCAATTTTTCTGTATAGAATATTTTGTCCTTATTTTCTACTTCTATCCATAGTGATCAAGTATAGCTAACGCATTTTTGAAGGATCAAACAAATAGTATTTTAATGACATCCCTACACGAATTATACATATTTTTTTAAGTTGGTATTACTGAAGATAGTTGAAGAACCTCCAGAGTGGTAATACCGTAACTGTGTTTTAGCAAAACTGAATCATTTAAAAGTATTTGCTTCTTAATATTTTAATTCAACAGTTAAAAACTCTATAATATCAAAGTAAATAGATAAATTTGATTTACTAGTTGTAGTAATATATAACTATGGAATAGCTCAGTAAAGATTTTTTATTCCGTAGTTAAGTAAATTGCAATGCATATCTTCTTTCCAGTCTCTCATCACAACATAAATATTAATATTAATATTAATAAACAAACTCATTAGATCCAAGAGCCGTGATTTATCGCCGCAATTCATTGTAACATTTGAGTTGATATTATATTTATGATTGTAATGATTCCCAGAAATATTAGACTTCGTAACGCCCACGATAAAGTTCAAAATAAACTTAAAATAAATAACTATTTTTATTTTATAACAAAGTCCTAAGTTCAGTATTTTTGTGCTTTATGAGAAGCTTTATACATCTGCGTGAGTGTATCATTATAAAAGTGGAAACTGGAACAGATTACGAATAAACTAAATGTATCAGATTGAGAAATAGAATATTTCAGTTGAAAGCTTTTCAGCGAGAATAACTTTGTGTTAAGTCCGAAGGTATCAGAGAATGGTTTTGTAAAGCCACTATTAAGCCAGAAGTTAACTCTTCCTGGTGGTACTGACTGGTAGAAGTCAAGAGTTTGTGATATTAAAGCTGCATATAAAAAATTTAAGTGTTTAAAAACATATACACTACAAACTACTAATTAAATCCTCGAACAAAAACAACACCTCATAATAAATTTATTAGAAATGTATGTATGTATGTATTGTATTAAAAATACAACTAGACTAAACATGTAATTTATATTCAGGAAGAAGAAAATTAACTAATCCTAATATATTACTAATGCTAGTAATTAATAACAGCTCTGAGCGTATTACGAGAGTGTCACAGGCTTGATGGTTAACACCAAAATTTTGAAGATCTAGACAGAAATCCTTCATTACTGTCGTCTTGGCTTCCTATCCAGAATTACTTGACCCATTTGGCTCAAACTCCTTGAGGCATGTAAACGTCCAGCCATCACTCATCTAAGATTTCCGTAGTTTTCTAGATAAATGAGGTTCTGGAATGTTCCATGTAACCTTCGAGACTGGGCGGAGACCTCAAGGTGGAAAATAATGAGTTCACACTAATTATTACGATACCGACTGAGAGATATTAATTAATCTCGTGCATAACATTTGCGAATTGTATTTATTGTAGAGATAGCACAGTGCATAAAAGCTAAACAGTTTTTATGATATTTGAGAAAACTTCAAACATTGCAAGCATAACGTACGCTCCTACTTTAGTCTCATCATCGTGATATAATATAACTATTATAAAAACATTCATATAATCTAAAAATTATCCAACTCTATGAAAATTATTCGATATGATTACAGAAATAATCGGGGTCGTGTCTACTCTCCCGTGACCGGAGCTAACACTGGCCAAGAATGTCGCAGCAAATTTATACATCCGCCACCGAGAGCAGCTGCTACATCAGAATTACCAAAACCTACCGCTATTATAACTTTTTAGATATCAACTAACTTGCATTCACTAATCAATATAATGAAAACAATTCTAGAATATATTATATTCTGTAATACAATTAGTAAAATAAAAACATTAAACCTAATTGAATTAACTTCAAAGTGTTAACGGATTCAGTATTGCCATTGCAAGTTTTCATGGTTTAATGAATTAGGAAGTAACTCCCATTAATATAACATGTGTCGGTTTTCAAGGAAATATTAGTCTTAGCAATTAGTTTAATTGATTTTACGTCGCAATAAAGATATTTTATAATAGTATAAGGATTTTTGGAATTTAATTCTTTACATTTTCAGTTTTTAAACTCATTTTTTAAATCCTATTTAAAAATAACTGTCTAAATATTTTAGTTCGTCTTTTTATATATATATATATTTATTATTTTTTTTTTCATTTATATATTTTCCACTACTTTTTCATGAAAACTATTTAAAAGTTTATACATATTTAATGAGTCATAAATCGCACTCAAATAAAATCTAGTATTTAAAAGAAGTGACTGAGAACTATTAAAATTAAGTTATTTTCAAACATATTTTTTTTTGTCTTTTACTGTCTGAATTATATATAATCTGGAATAAGAGAAAAATATATGAGATACTAAATATATAACAAGTTTAAGAAGTTTTTTCAAACATTCAATTTTTAATTTTCAAAATGAGAAAGCTTATAAACAAACTTCCAAATGCTTATATTAATTTCCCATAATAATAATATATTTAACACATAACCTAATTTCAACATCCTCTGTAATCAAATCTTGGTTAATAGCCAGTATACAATATCTAATTTTGTTATAAAAAAAAATAAAAAAATATATAAATTATCAGTTCTATTAATTTTTAATTTGTATGAAATATATACCCATAATCTATTTTTAAACGAAACACAGCGCACTGTGACTCATTGGTCAGAGCGACGGGACGGTTTCCCAGAGGTCGTAGGTTCGAGTAATCTTAACATCAATTAATTCTATATTACTTAAATTTTAATATAAAAGAAGTTCAGTTCAATCAATATCTATACAGCCGTTCTGAAGCTAAACTTTGTAAAATTTTCCATACTTTTGTTTATAACACTATATAGGAAATATATAAAAAATATTTTATGTAAGGAAATTATATCAAACTTTAATTAAAAATACTATATTATGTTCATCTCTCATTAAACTTATGTAATAATAATTAATTCTAACCAACTTGTGCCTTTAAACATTTAAATTATTATCTTTTTCTTGAGTCATCAGTGCCAACAACCCTCCAATGGATGGAGCTGATAAGAGGTCATCTAAAGTTGATTTAAATCGGATTCTCAATAATTATTACTTTTAATTATCGTTATCTCTAGAACCAAATATATAAGAAAAATGTCATATATTTTTTGTATCTAAAAATGAATATATACAATTAACAAGTTGCGTCGCAGAACTACTCGTAATAAATATAGAGAATGTGTAAAACCGGCCGCTATAAATAATTTAATATGAATTCCAGCATTTCATATATTTAAATTTAGTTTTATTAATTTCATCTACATTATACAATATATATTGAAGATTTTAGTTACGTATATACAATATTACTTTATACGTATTTCAACTTTTTTCATGAAATTAATTTATTATATGTAAAATATTTTTTGTTGTATGAATTAATTTAATCGCAATATTTATAGCATCGCCTAAAGAATTTGTCCACACGTACAAAACGACATTACATTTTTTAACATTTTTTGTGAGTATCTATTGCGATGACCGTTTTATTGCTTTTAAAAAGATTCAATAACTCATTCCTACAATAAAACTGTAAATAGTTTGCATTATCAACCATTGATTTACGACTTATAATGATATTAATCATGGCGTAGCAAGTTGTACAGCGCGTAGCACTTGCGTAGCGATTGTTCCATTCAGAACTATTGTCGGCGTTACAATAATGCCATCTATTTACGTCACTCCAAATTCCCATGTATAGTGTTGTATGTGTAAAAAAAGAAACTCTAAAACCGTACTCCCGCCATTTCGATTTTTAAACACCAACCGTATTTTTTACCACTCAAATCACTTCACACTGGCCACTGAATTATTTTTTAAATTTTGAATGTGGAATTCCAGAGGATACCGCACAGCGGTGCGCGCGACCTGAGACTAGTCTGTCGGCATCCAGCCGCGTAGTAACATGCAACTAAGTATTTATTTATATATTTTATAATAATTACCCTTATTTTCAAGATTTTACACGTTATTTCGGTTGAATCATGCCTTCGAGTACAGAATACAATTTCAAGGTTTTTAAATCTCATTCTGTATGGAAATAATTGCGATTTAAAACTTACTCATAAAATTGTTTTCTAGTTAGTCTAAAATTTTTCTAGACTTCAACAACTTTAATCATAAAAAGATTTTTTAAACGCTTTTACTATTAAGAAAAACTATATTTAGGTAAATAATTTTCAACAAATTTAACAAATTTTTATAGATATCCAAGATATTTCATATTTTGGCTTCGTGGTTTCAATCATGTCAAAAAAAAAAAACAATGAAATATAATCATTTCAAAATATCTCAAATTTATCTATAAACATCTAATGTAGGTTATATAAACATCTTTTATATCCGCAGCGTCACTCATATCATGACGAGAGATAAATATATTACTTGAAACGAAAATAATAATTAAATAAACAGTCTATTTAAATGTGCATAATTGTATTATCTTAATAAGAGAGAATAATATATATATATATCATCAATATTAGGATATTTACACATTTTTATATTTAAAATCTTTTACAATTCAATTACTTTGTTTAAATTTAGACTACTTTTTTTTTCTTTTTGAGTATACCTAGTTTGTTTTTGCATAATATTATACGTAATAAATAATTAGTAAGCAAAAACGTAAAATATGTGAGGGATAAAGCGTAGTTTATAACTACACGAGGTTTTATTCTTAATAAAACCTCGTGTAGTTATAAATATACAGTATATAAATAGTTTTGGTATATTTACTTTTGATATTGTATATTAGATGTATAAATTTTATGTATTGTGCAATGATTAAAACACATACTTTCATAAAAAAACTTTTATAAAAATCAAATCAAAGAAATATTTTTAATTATAATAAAATAAAGTTTAAAAATGTCTTATTGTCAAAAAAAATATTTTATAATAAAAAACATAAAAAACTAATATTCAGATAAAAATAAAATTGAAAATAACAACTGTTTAAATTCGTGATTCTTACTTAGAGATACAATTATTTGGTAATATAGAAAATAATTTTAGAAAATATTAATACAGTTTTCGGAACAATTCATAGTCATATTTAGTGAAGAAAGACAGAGTATAAAATCTAAAATAAAAATAGTTAACATAAGGACTGATAGTTTAAAAAAGTTTACGAACCGACAAACAAATTATTGGAACCTCGGGTAAGAACTAGATAATATATAAATAATATATAATAATAATAATGTACATGACTATACAATAACAATAAACACTTAAACCAGTTAATTTAATTTTGCCGCCAATGGAAGTAATTTTTTTGTGGCAGTCGAGAGCCGCTGGCGTCCATCCAGGTCTTTGTTTTCAAAGCATTTTAAAATTGCAGATTACAAGACCACAGTTGTTCTTCATGAAACATCTACTGAGATGTAGAGATTAAAGATGGATTATATACTTAGGAAGAGTGTTCTTGAAATGCGTTATATATTATGTTTTGTATTGAAGTATTTTTAATACGAATTATTCTTGTCAATGTTTTACAAAAGTTATTGCATCATTTTTCAGGGTTCCGTAGCTCAAGAGTTTTTAGTATAGCTGTCAATTATAATATTATATGGTACCCTAAATTTAGGTTCCTTACATAAATCATATGCTAAAAAGGTTATTTAATATTTTTAAATAATCTGAAATAAGTAAGACATTTTTTGTTTGTATGTTATTCATAGAGTTTAATAAAAAATATTTATTTATTTGATTTAGTGACAACGAATTTATATTTGTCTAATTTTCAAATTCAATTATAAAAAGTGCTGTGTTCTATTGAAATAAAACTGAACAACATCTAAACAACGGCCTATCTTTATTATAATAAAAAAACTTTAAGATTAATAAACGTACAAAAACACAAAGGAAACTGTGACAAATTTTTATGAAATTTCCTTTTTTGCAAATTTATAAAATGAGTGAGAAAAAATTTAAAATACTCTATACTTAAAGGAAAGTTATCTATAAGAGAAAAGTTTGTTTAAACGCGTTTATCTTTTAAGGGACTTTTAAAGATTAAAATAATTATGATTATGATAGTAAGATTAATGAGGCGATAGATATTACGTTTCTGTTCTAATAGTAAATATAATCTTTCGCGACTGGAATCTAACTCTGTTTTAGTATATTTTTTAACAATTGATTAACTAAAAATTAGTAATGAAGTATAAACTCAAATACATTTTTTTTTAATGTGACACTGTAATTCTTTCTACTATAATAAAGGGTAAAATAATCGATACTGTGTGTGTGTTGTTTCTTTCTTAATTAATAACTCTAAAATGTAGGCTTAATTTAATCTTTTGTAGTTTCATTCATCAACAAGCTGCTTACTAGTAATGTTATATTTATCAACAAAAAATTCAAGACGATTAATTAATTAAAATAATTTATTAGAAAAATGTAATTAAATTAGTTTTTATCCAAATTAAAATAGAAGTCAGAATATAATAAATGTCATTTAGTTTTTTTGATCATTATTATGTATTGTTGTTTTTTATAATAATTGTATAAATTACGTAATCTAAAATACTTTTAAGTATTAGAGATATTATGATTTTGTATGAATTACGTAATCTAAAATACTTTTAAGTATTACAGTTATTATACTGTAATATAATTATAATTGTAAGCATTTGTAAAGCGGCGCTAAGTGAGTCAGTCTTTTAAATGATATTTCTTCTTTCTCTCGAGCGCCTGCCAAATGTAACACCTACTGTGTACACTCGGCGACACAAGTACTCTAACCAATGGACCTTCATTTTGACTTAATTGTAATGTAACTTGTTATCATCTTAGTATTGAAGCTTAAACAGAACTCTTAATTATGCATTTTTTACTACCTTAATTTAATTCCACTTTTTTATATATATAAACTAGTTTTTACTCGCGGCTTTGGTTGTGGATACCAGGGTAAGTTCAAGTCACACAGTGTCACGTGTATTGCTATTTTTTGATAAAACTGCCAGATTGTTAAAATGTCTAGTAGTAACACGTAACTTTCGAATTCAAAATTACAAATAAAAATTACAAATATAAATAATCGTAGTTCCTCGATTGAACTAACAGACAAGCAAACCTTTCATCTTTATATATAGATAATTAAACTTTATTCTAATATTTCTATGAAAGACGTCAGAAAAATTCACAAACTGATTCTCTTTTATTCTATTTATATGCGAATATATTTAATATTACAAAGACAATGTTTTTAAAAAATGTCTAATATAATAAAGAAGTTAATATGAACAGGAAGCCGCCTATTAAACGATCACATCCGCTGATTTCAAACTAAATACATGTTTACTAAATAATATTTATTACTATTAATATTTTATAGTATTATACATCGATCACTATATTAATATATTAAAACATACATGCGTCTTTTCAATTTTATTTTGGAATCAACGTTTGAAACGATTTCGGCGAAACTTTAAATATTTTTCATAATTTATCAATTATACACAATAAATAAAAATACTTTCAAGATTAATATTAATATAAAACTTCTTTTGTATTGTAAGTATTTTAATATAACCTTCTTGAAACATCTGTTTTTTGCTAAAAAACTTTTTATTTACTCTAGAATTGTATAACTCTATTACTACTATTTTTCAGTGATATATCTTATACTGTTATATATTCGCTATAATTAAAAGTTGAATTATATTTGTGTATAATGTATGACGCAAGTTAATAATACTACTCCAAAATTCAAATAATATACTTTTTAATTCCCCATAAAGTAATGGAATTCAATATATAATATGCTTCTCTTGTGTAGCAGTAATTTTTTTGGATCTTAAGTATCCAGACTCATTCTCCGACAAGACGAGGCGTATTAAATATATTATATTAAGTATAAATCAACCCTCCTCAGAGTAGCGTGGTGTGTTATGCTCCGACCTTACTTATTTAAGAACTTATCTTCATATAATTTTTCTCAGTACTTGCACAGAAAATGCAATTAACCTTAAAATTTCATAACATATTTTTTTTTACTAACTGAAAGATATAAAATTTATATTTTGCCAAATATATTTATGAAAAGGTATCATTTTAACTTAATTCATTAATTTAAAAAAATAATTATCATTGAAAATTCTTCGAAATGAACACCAAGTTCAAAAATGTATTTTATTATTTTTAATTACCTCAGGGTGATTATAAATTTTTAATGGTTTACTATTTCCAAATATCCGGCTATCCGTCTATCCAGCTGAACACACGTCAATGTTATCGGATTTTTCACGACCAGTTTCGAACTCATTCGGCATCCTTATTAGTTTGAAGCATGACAGAATCGAAGAACATATAAATATATTAATATATATAAATATAGTGAATGTATATAAGATAAGTTCATTTAATTGCTAAATTCAATCTAACCCGGTGTCTTATTTTACAGTCGTCTGACTCACTGACTCACGGCTCTCGGACGTCGCCCACAGACGAGAATTATAACAAGCTTTGGCACAAATAAACTTCACTGGATATATTTGACAGATTTTTAGTACATTTTTGTATAACACTATCACCAACAATATATATTTTAGAGTAATCATTTAACTGTGAGTCATTTTTTAATAATAAGTCTGAAAATATTCTTGCTACTTATTAAAGTTCGCAACATAAAGACGACGTCACTGGCAACAACTAAGTAGTTTCAAATAGAAACCCTATTAATTGTTATATATATTATGTATGGTTTCAAGAATGTAGGACTGTATATATGTTTATTTGTTTCTGTCTTTGCCGTCATAGCTCCCAAACGGATGTCTGGACCAACTTATTACAAGCTTCCTGAATTAATCCAGACGTTTCCTAGTTATGTTAAATCGAAATCTGTTCATCCATTCTCAATCCAGACACTTCTTACTTAATTAACATTTTTAATCAAAGTCTGTGTGTGTTAGATCTTGAGTAGATGACTTCAATTGAGTTTCAGTGTTTCATCAAACAGCTTATTTGATTATGTAGCTGCTTACAAATTAGGCAACAGAGAAACAATTAATTAAGTCATGAATCACATGCTTTGACAAATAAATGATCACAATTTTTGGGCAAACGCCAGACTCTGTAAGGAATGTAAACAAATTGTAAAGTTACCCTTAAATATAACTAAATTGAGTATAATTAATATAAGAAATAAGAAATCTCAAACCCTAATTATAATCTATAAGGATTGTGTCATAAGATGGCAACTAAAAAACTTATAATAAAACGTGTAATAAAGAGTAACCGAAAAAAACTAGATTATCAAAATATTTTTTAAAATTATAGCTCACAGTACATGATTTAAATAAGTAAATATCTTTATACATTGTTTTAAATTTAATACTAAAAATATTTTTCGTCTTTATTTCAATATTCTTAGTGGAAAATTATTGTAAAATTCATTTAGATCCACCGCTTCAGTGTTATATGACGCACCCGCTCTTAATGGCTGACCATTAATTTAACAAATCTAAAATATAAACAGAAATAATCTCAAACTATATGCGTTATACAAAAATTCAACAAAATTAACTCTAACAAAGTATATATAATAAATTATATTAACTTGTCCACCTGTCTACATAAATATAAGCACGCGTCATTCACATAGACATATATATGTAACTTTATATAATCCACGAGTATACGTTAAATAAAATAAGACGATGGTTCAAAATAATCATATTTTTAAAGCTTTTATTGACTTCGTATAATTCTTAGAAGGCTTAGACGCTTACCCAATTATATAACAAAAATATACAGCTTCAGTCTTCAGTATTATAAGTTTAGAGTTTTATTTAGTTATCTATAAAATTAACATTATTGTTAATTGCTGATTGAAAAGTAAGTATCAGTGATTATTATAATTAGACAAAATTGTATTGTGAAAAATAAATATCAAAATCCTTTTAATTTATCTGACAAACAGTCGTTTCTTTAATTAACTATAAACTTAGTTTAACTTACTTACCCTTTGGTTTCAACTCACTTAAACCCTACATTGGATATAAAATAAAAAATCTTTTTAACTTGCAATAATAATAACATTCCTTATTCATTATTTATAACTAGCTCGGCAGTGAAAACTATAATTTCACATATAAAATATTAATTCTTATTTTTATTAAAAATAAGAATCTGGACATTCCCCTCATTTTAACATCCCCTGCATATGTTGTTTTTTATAGTATAATATATATGAATATACTATACATAATCATGAATCTCGAAAGTTTAAATACGAAAATGTATAGTATATGTTTAAGGTAATATGATTGAACATTATTTGTATCAAGTAGTTTTCATTCAGCGCCATCTACATTCGAAACGTTGTACTATGACCCAAATTTGAAAGATTACGTTTAGAAAGGTTTCCCATAGTTTCCGAGAGAGGTCGGTATTCACAAAATTAGTAGGACATGAGGTTGGTGCAACATTTACATGGAAATTTTAAGTCTTTGCTATTGGGATACAAAATAGTGTTATAAATAAATAAAACAATCCTGGGGAAAATACAAACGCACCCATCACGTGTTTGTTCACTTGACTCAGACGAAAGGTTGCTTCACAGAACTCTGCAAATATTACCTTATTCTAAATTATGTTTTTATTTTTGTAGCATGATGTTATGTTCTGTCTGTATTAAGTATATTATATTCTGCAATATAGTGCTAATACAGTTTTGCCATAATATATTTATGGCAATATCGAACGTGATCATTAACCGACTGTCTTGTTAGTAAATAACAATTCAATTATTAAAACAAATTTACAATATATACCTTTTTGAAAATGCTGTTCTAATAACATTTTTTTTAAGAGTATAATTGAAGAATGTTGTATCAAATTTTAATTTCAATAGTTTTATTGAAATAAGTGATTCTGCTTATCATAATATCCTAAATACAACTTATCTGAGATAGTAAAAAAATCTTACTACACTCATACCCTTAAAACATCTTAAGATGATGGAACTAAGGCTCATTACCATTCTGAATATTCTTGAAAGTAAATAGAATATAACAGTTAATTTTTTTCTTTTTTGCATTCATTGCAATATAAAGCATATTTAAACGTATATTTGATCAACAAGTTGACTGGATACAGTAATGATCTTTTTTATTTTTTTTTATAATCATTATAGTTTCAAAGTTTTTTTAATAAGCTTACCTTCTAAAAACTGTCTGGTGGGTAGCCTGAGAGAGACTTTTAAGGACGAAGCGTATGCAGAGTCGATATACCACCGCGGGTCACCCTCACCCAGTCTCTTGCCCTCTCTACAAATAAAATAAAAGTACTCATTAGCCTGGATTCATAAATATATTCAAGTAAAATTATTTACCCTGCAATAAACTATTGTTCTTTGATAACTTACAAAAGTAAATAGACAGATTAACAATCTGTTTAGCATAAAGAGCCACCAGAAATGAAAAAATGTCGGATTTCTTTAAGTAATTATTTAAAATTTTTATATTCATGAAGACAGTATTACTACTCTTATATATAATTTGGAGACCCAAATGCAAAAGTAATAATAGTGATTTTTAAATAATATGTATTATATAAATATTAAATTACACAACATATGTGTGACTTGACAATATTTGAGTTTAGAACATTTGAATTTAATGGCTTAAAAATATAACAGTATCTATAAACTGAAACACCGACACAAGGAGGTTATACAAAACAAAAACAAACGCAGAAGTTAGTACAGGCGTGCACGGTGTTACATATTCTAGATATATATTTACCCTGAATCCATATCGACAGTCATCTACAACACCGGGATTTTATCGTGGAATAAAATTCGCCAAACGACGACATTCAAAATAAAAACTACATGTTTCCACCGCACATATGTCAAACGGTACTATTTTGGGACAGCCAAGTTCATACTAGCCGCAAACATAAATACCTCTGAAACTTACATACATTGATTCAGCTTTTGGTTTCAGTAAAGGTTTGAATCTAAAGCTGATGTAGTTTCCAAAGACGTCACGAGATGGTGTTCTCAAGCAAAACTTATCTGATAAATGTTTCAGAGTTTAAATAATAGATGGCGCTCAAAAGAAAGCTTTATTTTTAATTCATTTACAAATTATTACATATTTCAAGTATATGCTTTTTCACTCATATAAAACTGAATGTCATGATAGATGATTATTCAAGCTTAACATAATTGTTGCTTCATGACATATAATCCTAATTAACTCACTTTAAATTGAAGATAAAAACCTTTGATCTGAGATATTAAACTTAGTTAATAATTATAATATAGATTTTTTTTTCTAACTTCAATTACATTTATTATTTTCAATCATAGAACATATATACAATATAAAATATCAAGAAAAAGTAGCTTATAGCACTTACTAACGTAAGATATACTTATTATCACGAAGAATGAATTGGATATCACAAAGAACTGAATTCATTCATTGTTAAGTGAATTAATGGAGATTACTGCATATATAAAATCACAATCATTGTCTTATTATAAACAATATTAATATGTATTTATTTGTTAAAAACTATAGCCAGTCAAAAACATATAACTGTACCTATCCAATAATTATTAAGACATATAAATATAGTACAGTTTCAAAAGATTCAGAAGCACAGGCTACATAAACAAAATAATTTATACATTTTACAAACACATGTTAATATTTAATATAATTTTTGTTATTTTGTTTTATAAATGTTGTTGATAATTATGTCATAATATGAATCTTTTCAATTCTTGAAACAATTTACCTAAACCTTCACATAAGGTACGACTCTTAGCGCCATTGAAAACTGTAATCTGTACTTCAATATTACGCAAATACTGGAATTCTGTAGCTCACATACCGTTTAAACGTGCGCCCACGCAGCTTTACAGCACGCGGCACGATAAATAAATATCATCCGACTTTAAATTATAATGAAATCGTAAAACTAACATGTGTCTTACGTGTAATAAAAATATTTTGGGATTAGTTGAAAGTATTTTTATAAGACATTATATATATATATATATATATATATATATATATATATATATATATATATATATTTGATGTTAAACATAATTCCATTAAACAATGTTTTAATCAAATTATAAGTAATTTGATTATAAAGTTTACGATATATATCGGAATATATTACGAGCAATATATTTGCGGAATTTTCCGCAATCTTCTACAAAACATGCCCAATAGTTAAGACAAAAATCGCTCAGCACAGTCATCCGTCAGTGAAGGTATGGTTCTGCCCTTTATAAACATGCTGGAGGGCGAAGACAAACATCTACCATTAGCCGTAATAATAATTTATATAAATTAAATCTACTTTTATTTATATTAACAGCTAGAAATAAATAATCCTTCACAAAATTAACCGAAAACTAGTTTTAAATCAAAAATGAAGAAATGTTTTATTAACACACAATGTTACTTAAAGTAATAATTTTAGAATAATTAAAAATAAACATGAAATTTTTCATAAATTTTCTTTCAATGTTAATACTAATGTTATAAAGTATGTGTATGTCCGTCACATACCTACATACCTCCAAAACTGTAATGGCAGAGTGCCCTCATACAATGTTTCAAGTGTTACTAATGTTAATGGCGCTATAATTTCAAATGTAAATAACTCTTAATATATTAGATTGTATTTAAATACTCGTTATTCTGAAGTAAATTATAAAATTCTTAAATTATTAGGACTTTTAAACACAATTATATAATCTATATAGATTTTATTAATTTATGTAAAGATTATTGAAAGTTAAGAGATGTTTTATATTTTAAAAATCCTTATTGCACAAAGAAATCGTACAAACGGCGGACTTAATGCTAAAGCATTCTCTCCCAGTCGAATTCTTAATTTACACTATTATTTATTTCTATATGCAAGAAATTTTACAAGTTCCTAAAAAATAATCGAATTATTTCAGATAATTTACACATAACATAATGAATTATACCTCAACCTTCTTCAGAAATCACACTATTTGATAAACATATAAAATTGGTTTGGTAGTTTTTGAGTTTAACGTGTTCATACAGACACACCTAAGCGACCCCAAAACTTCCTTTTACAATATGTTTAGACAAGTTCTATATCAAGCTCTATATATATAGAGAATATTAGCTAGAGCTTATCTAAACATTAAAAGTAAGTTCTTTGTTAATTATTATTTTATTCTTCAAGACACAAACAATATCAGTCTCCTAGCTTTTTTTAAGACATCATACTTATGATATATTGCAGAGAAGAAATAGTGTATTTTGCCGCTATATTAAATGCTAATATTAAAACATCTTTTCAATTAAGAACCTCTTGTTTTTAAAATATTAATAATTTATCTAATAAAGAAGACTAGAATATTTCTTTATCAATAATAGCTGCGGATCAGTTATCAGAACTGCCTTCATGGTAATTGTATTTTATATATCGCTAAGATATTCAGTGTAATTTTGATGCTATTATTCCTTAAGTAAGAGAAATGCCAATAAATACATTCAGAATTCACATTCATTTCTGAAGCAAGCATTACTAATCAAAGTAAAGAAAAACACAACCCATATGTGCATAAATACATTTTATACCACTATCATACTTATATTATATATGGAAATACGTAACTACAGGACGTAAGGGATACTCTTTCACGAAAAAATTACTAAACAGATTTTCATGAACTTTAAAGTTATATAGCTTATACATTAGAATAACAGATACAATTTGTAAAGATTTTGTGTAATTTGTAAGTGAAAGGTCCTGCTCTCTGAGAGATATCTCACCGTGCAATGCTTGACCCATTGAAGTCACACGAAGATAATGTACAATACGATTGTTTGTCTTTAATAGTTCTAAATAAAGATCCAGGACATCCTGCCAAAATAGTAAGATATAAACACAATTAAATTGAACATACGTATGTATTTTTTTTCCAAAGATTATTTTAAAGTATTTCTCAAATTCTTATCAAAATTAATTGATTTATCGCTTTAAGTATTTAATAAAGTAAAACTTTCTTTTACACTAAATAATTTAAACATTATGCCACGAACGTAACCACGGTCGAAAGCTAGTTCTAAATAAATACAATATTCTGTTCTAATTGTCTTAGTGCTGAGTGTCTTCGTCTTCAAACAAGCTAAGTAATAAAAATAGTATAAATAAGTAATACTTAGTAATTATTCTTGTCAAGTGTTGCTTTGTATCATTAATACTTTTAATTTCTTTTCCACTTTGAATCGATACCAGTGATCTCTTGTGTATGTCAAATAGAAGTGTCTGAAGCCCATTATGATACCATCGTTATCGAAACAAGTCCTTTTCTAAAAAACACTGTCCAACTTAAGAGTTAAGGCTACGAGGGTTCCAAACGCGCCCTGGTCTGAGAAGAACCACACAACAAACTCAGCCTGGTATTTTTTTATTGTGATCATGTTTCACAATCGGCAAAATAATTAATAAACAATTTTAATTAATGAACAACTGGAACCACCGCAGTCATTCCGACATGATGCTCCAATGTTTCTATACAAAAACCTTTTTTGACGGTCTCTTTGCATCAGATGGAGTGTGATCATTTAATTATAAATTGATGAAAAAACTCAGTTCTGTAACTTAAATCAGACGACAAGACAACTCAACAGTATTATTAATATAGTTTTGAATAGAGTAGGAGTTATACACTTCACAGTTATACTTCACGTATATCATAATTCACAACATTTTCATGAACGACATATAATAAATATGTATGTTTAGATGTGTGTTCTTCACGCAAAAACTATTATATGAATTTGTATGTAATTTATAAATATATAGCATAAAATAACTAATGTACTACATACATACTAATTGTATGTATAAATAAGTGCACCTATTTCGCGTATAGGAATCAGACCCACAACCATCAACTTCGTCAATTAGTGGTCACCACTTGGTCATGAATTATAATGGGTTTTTTACGTAAAAAATAAATGTCCAAAATTTAATATATATAAAAAATGATTACAATTGAGTTAAATTTAAATTAAATTAATTTCTTAACTATTTTATTATTGGTCTGTTAGAATAACAATAATTAGAACTAAATTACACACTATATGACATATATGACATAATTATGACACATATGACATTAGTTTGACAAACATGAAAACACAAACAAGACAATACAAACACATACATTGGTCCATCCATTGCTCTGGATATAATTAATTAGTTTAGTAATGTATGTAACATATGGTACTATTAATTAACAAGGCGCTGAGAGATATATGAAATAATATACAAGAAAATATAGATATGATATGTAGTAGCTACTCGTTTTGGGGGGTAAGTATCAAAATAGTTTTGAAAGATAATTAATTACTTTTATTATTATTTTAAGAAATTATTTTTTTATTGTCATTACTTTAGTTACGTAAAATAAAATATAAAATAAACAGAACCTAAGTGTGTATTTTAGGTAATAATTTAAGGTTCCGTAGATATATCATGTTTTCAAATATGATTAATATTTAAATAATTGTATTTTTGTAACAAAATAATAGAGATATGTTATATATAAAAATGTTTTCAATTTAAAAATTACATAACATATATACAAATTAAATAACCTAAGTTACCTAATTTTCTTGAAGAATTATTTTGTAAGATTTAATTATTAACTAAAGAACTCCCAATCTTTAGAGCTCGTCTGTGATTGGTCGCGACAGGTGCGCTGGCGCACCGCCCGCCTTCATGATTGACAATCTCTACTCCAGTAATTAGTGTATTGTATTAACATTCTTCATATTTAAATATTTTCACAATTTTTTTTATAATATATATAGATATTTTTGTAAAATAAAACATATAATCTATAAAAACTCTTAAGAACAAGCTAAGGTTCCTTAACGACTTTTGGCTTGGTTGTAACACTGTCAGAAATAATAAAGATAACTGTATTAGAGAATATAAAAAAGCATAATAATGATATACATAGTTTTGTCATAATGTATATTTAATTAGATTTGCAGTATAGTGCAATATTTTGCAATATTGGAACGTTGCAGTTCGAATATTAGCTAGATACCACAAGATACTCCAGCCCCTACCAAGGTACAGTTACCCTACCAAGTTTACTGACCTTGAGCGTAGCAATTTACATCATGCGAAGACAGACACGAGTTTGATAGTAGAGGTGACGGGCAGAAGATATCTACGGTACCGACTGATGCCGAAAATTTGGCTAAATTTATGTAGATTGACTTTCAAGGTAATATGATATGTTTAATAATCTAATAATTTAAAAAATAATATATCTCCTATTTTATTTTTTAAGATAATAAAATGAATAATATGTAATAAAAAAATGTTATTATATATCTTTCATTGTGACATGATTCATAATTATAAATACTTGTAACCTGTTTGACGTGTAATGTATATTTATTAATAAATGACTATTGACTATACATACAAATAAAAATGTTAATCTTAAACTTATGAAAACAATAAACTTTAATAATGCAAAAGATATAATATATTATATCAAATCGGATACGAAGTATCTTTTTGAAAGTTAAAGTTACCTTTTCAAGGACTACAGTTCGAGGCTACGACCCTATTTCCTTTATCCTTGTACAAGGTGAAGGCTGCGCTAAATCCCCGACCGTTCTCATGAACTTCAAGGTGGCCTCAATTCAGGGCCTCTCCTTGAAATAAGGCCGTCTGAAAGTATCTGGAAGGCCGTTTTCAAAACGAGGACGAGTTCGTGACCTTGACGTCAAGGTATAACGTTACAGGGGTGAATGGTTAAGTTTCAGATATATATAGAATTAATCAAAAGAGGTCGCCTAGGGTTTTGTGTTTCAGTAACTTAAATATTTAATGAGTGGATTTTTATTTGTCTAGCGTATTTTTTAAAAGTATAAATTTTTAAACAATATATGAATTGTAAAATATTTATAGTTTGTATTTTAAACTCAGATATTTGATAATACTGTCATAAATAATAAGTTTAGAAACATTAAAAGATAAAATAAGTAAATTAATACACCGAAACTTTCAAATTTATCTGAGACACAAATAAATAAAAAAACAAAAAAAAACAATCGTATAAATAGTCGTATTTAAAGATGTAAGGAATAATGAGACAGAATTTTTTAAAGTCATACCTACTTCATTATTACATAATTAATAATAATACTATCTATATTTAAAAAGGCGATATAAATTTCTGTTTGTTTATGTGCAAATTCCGCAATAAGTAGTATTAGTTATTTGAGCTTACAATAGAACTAGAACTAGAACGGACGTTGTCAAAATGTTACTTAATGATAGATGTCTTGATACTTGCACTCCCGCGTAAATAAGGTCGCTGGCAATAAATAACTAATTTTTACGAAAAATTATGACGACATATGACAGAACGATTACCTAGTTTCTAGTTCAGCTTGTAACGATATATTTTTAATTTCATTTTTATTTAAAAGAAAATAAAAATAATATAGTAAGTAAAAAACTATGTTAAATTTAATTCGTCTATTCTGTTATGCTTGACATTTGACATTTTATGAATAACCACATGTTTTAAACGGATAGAAAAAAATTCTACTATGAAAACATATTCATAAATTCATCATAACAAATTGAGTTACGTATTGCTTGACAGCTGACAGATGACAGGGGTCACCATTTTAGTTTTCATCTGTCCCAACTAATTTGTTTTTCAAGATACTTTTTTTTTTCAGTTTAAGAATTAGAATATGACAATAATATTTAAATATAAATAAAATCATTTTTACAATTTCTAGATAACAATACCATTTTACGTTTATTTAAATATAGTTGTTCTACATTTAATTTAAAAAACAGAAAACGATATGAGTTCAAATCTAGTTTATAATATTGAAATATTTTTACTGTCACAAACCATTTAATTTCAATTTCCTGAAATTGTCATATCACTATTATGTTACAGAAACACCTAGAACTAGGTAATATATAATGCACAGAAAAATATTTTCCTATCTAGATGGACAGACCACCACAAGCAATGTTAAAAACAAATAACTGGCAATCCTTGGTGAAGATAAAGATTAAAATTAAGTTCTTATAATTCAACACGACGGTTATTGTTCTTATTTCACACAAAATGAACGCCTATCGAGTTAATTGAAAAAATAGGACTCATCTCACCGGAGTAGAATTAAGATCAGGAATAAAAGTATATTTTTATAAATGGAGGTTTTAAAATCAATTATTACACATTGGTATTCGTATGTAATGAGAAGGTATCAAAATTATGAGACAAGATAATAAGAAGAAGAATTTCAACGGACATGTGACTAGGGCCAAATATGAGAAGAATGGACCGTGATAATAATGGCACGAGAATGACAGAATTTGGAGCAGCACTGACTTATGATAGGGTCAATGGAAGAAGAAAACTCGTAGTGCCAACACCTCCCAGAGTGGCATAAGGGTAGGAGAAAGATGACGAATAAAATATATTTTGAATTTAAGAATTCTTTGATAGTCACTAGAGGGAAATATTACAACATGACATCCATGCACTCACACTAAGATAGTTGAACTACATCTAAGACGCACACAAGCAGATCCTTGTTTTTCATTCCGTGATCAGAAAATATCGTAACTATTATTTTTAACGTGTTTACAGAATGAAGTATGCGAGATATAATACAATAAAAGCATTTTCATTGTTATGTAAACAGTATATATTAATAGTCTAGACTCTAAATTCAATATCTAAATTCTAGGGTATCATATTACATATATTATAATAATATTATATATCACAGAAAATCTTTGAATCTGTAAACTTCTTTTTAGACTCTAAATAAGCTTGCCATAGATGATATAGTTATAGAAAATATATAAATGGAATTTTAATATTATTATTAAAATTTGGAGATTTTATTAGTTCGTAGAAACTCTTTTAATATAAAGTTTATATTTACATATTTTTTTATAATATTATTAAAAGCATGCAAAATTATAGTTATGTTAATATTTATAAACATTTTATAGACATTCTAAATAACAATAAAACTTACTGCGTTTCAAAAACAAAACACTGGCAACTTTTTAATTTTTTTATATAATCTGTGTAGTTTTTTAATATAACCTGTGTACACAGCAACAAAAAGTAACAAGTAAGAATTAAACGTCTTCGCGTTTCTAGTCGTAATAAAGGTTTAAAATATCATATCCGAGTTAGCCGTCGTGAGGAAACTCGCTGGTTCTATAAATACAGCTGGGATCGCTTTGAAAATTCTGTTACCATTAACTTTATGGGGTCAAAAGAGAATTTGATGCGCTGTCAACATCTGCTCTTATTATAATAATAACTTTGATAATATATTATTATTTTACGTATACATAGAGAAGAAAGTCGTTAACCAGCTACGGGAATACAAAGGATAAGTGTAATCGATTATTAATTTCGACTAATAAAGCAAGTATGGAACAAAAGTACTGATATGAATCTATTTTAACTGAAGTATATATACTAGCTGTTACTCGCGGCTCCATCCGCGTACGGAGGTTTTTAATAACACTACAATTAAGATAACTAGCGTAGCATAATTTTAGATAGCCATATATAGATAAACATATATTTCTTTAATTTAAGTTTTAACTAACTGTTGCTCACGGTTTTACCAGAAAAACAAACGATTTTATTTATTATTACGAGAAATAACGTAATGCTAGCCTTCCTCATGAATTTGACTATTATAATAAAAACATTTTTCAAATAATTAGCACGTTTAAATAAACAAACTCTTCCGCGTACATTAGTATAGGGTTCATCACTTCATTGATCAGTGTCGTAACGCTGATCGCAAGCAGTTCCATCACATGTTTCAGCGAGCACCGGATGTCATCACGAGTGTGCTTCTAAAACACAGATAATTTGTATGAAACCAGTCATATCATTATTCTAGTCTGGCATAAAACTTACATCGTATATTCAAGAACCTTGTCCTCGATAATATTTTATGTGTTTTGACATCGAATAAGTCTAGACGGTACTTTGATATTTCATATTTATATCGCATATTGCTCTAAAGTTATATGAAATATATAATATTATTATGATAACGGATAAAAAATTTACCTACTAACCAATGCCGTAGATTTTGTATAAACGGTCCTTCAAAATACAATATTAGGAATTAAATTATTTTTTACGAATTAAACTTAATTACAGATTAAATATTAAATTAAGATTGAAGTCAGTGGACTTACTAACAAACACATCTCGTCTACCCGTGAACACGATTGCTGCAAAGCATTCTAAACGTCAGGTTAAAATTAAAATTTAACTAAAATTATACGCGAGTTTAATCCGTATCAAATGTGTACTCGTGAAAATCTAAGAAAATACTATACAATACTAGGTCCGTCGCCGCGCACGGCTGGAGCTGAGCGAATCATTGTTGCTGAATGAGTTTCACATACTTGTAAAAATAGCAGAGTAAATAGAGTCTATAATCTTAAACTGAACTACTAATACTTTGACTATTTAATAAGAAACTACAATCACAAATGTCAGCAAAACTTCCGAACCTATAAGTCACTGTTCTCGACCACTCTGCCAATTTTCAACATCCTACCATTATTCGTCTAGGAGGAGTAGCATTAATAACGAAACACACTTTAGACTAGTAAGAGCTGCGCTCAGCTCAATAATTGTGGCGTTATATTTTGCATATGCATATTATTTGTAACCTAATTTATGTTTTCGACCTCGATTATATTAAAACCAGAACATCCGATATACATTATTACTTTTATTATATCAAATTGATATTTAGACAAGCTTCAAGAACGGATAACATACAACATATTTGAGACGTCAAAAATGAATAAAAAGAATAACTAAGTAATGAAGAAGTTTGTAGTCATCATTTAAGTTAAAAAGTATACAAAACCGCGGGTATAGTTAGTTTATATAATACTCTAATATTCTAACAACTGGCTGAAGGATAATGATGGACAGATTAAATATGAGCCTAACTGGAAAAACAATGCACATTCTACTCAGGTCTTTAGATTTTAAAATTGAACCAAATTTATATAAAATTTATCAAGAAAACATTATTTAAGTAAAATATTATTCGATCAAGTCTGGAAATAGGTAATGAAATCTTATTTGATAATTCCTAAGATAAATATTATGAATACGCGAATTACCGGCCTCTGATGGATCTGTAATATATACAAACCGAAATTACCAGTAAGTGGGAGGTAACTTTACATACAATATATATCTAATAAAACTGTCTGTTTGTAAGATTCTTGTAAACATTCATTACTACAGATTACTCAATATCTTTTAAAACATATCATGGTTTATGATGATAGTGTAAAAACAAGCTCTCCTTTAAGAGAATTAAATTATAAGTCTGTAACACTACCGACGAATAGAGTTATATTCTGAATTCAGCTAACAATTCATTTATATACTTTAAAATAATACTAAATCAACAAAAATACTATTAACACGTACTGTTGGTTCTAATACACATCTGTTCTAAAAATATGTTAGATTGAACTATTTTTAACTCGTTTAAAGTTAAGTGTTTATGTTATATTCTTAACAGTATTATCTCAGCACATTATTACCTTTCTGTATACAAAGCGAAGCGACTCACGTCTTAAAATAATCCTGTTAGCTAACACAGCTTTATTAGATTAAAATTGTATGACAAGCACGCTGTGTTTTACAGAAATTTCGTTAAGAAAACAAGAAATAAAGATTTTATGCCTAAAAACATATAATAATAATATGACACAAAATCGAGTAACGATTCCTAGTTTGATCTCAAATTCTGCTTGTGTTATTATTATTAAAATGTCAGTTGTGATTTGGTGTAATAGACATACATACAAATAAAAAGTATTAAGAGCTTACTACTCTCCTTTCAAGTTACAGTTCAGTCCAATTTTTGATGTTTTACAAACTATAGAAAAATTATTGGCCTAAAAATCTTAAACATGTCTTTTGGCAAGATTGTGCTTAGAGTAAAATCAATCGGTTTTTCTTATTTTTTTCAGACTTCCATAAAGTATAGGAAAAAAAATGAGACATATTGTAATACAATAACAATATCAGGTTGTAATGATCACAATTTATATTAATAAGGATAGAATTTATGGACATCAATTTGCGAAGGAACAAATTTAGGTATACCATGACAGTGTAAAGTGACCTGATGGGTTAGATGTTATCCTGGCATTGTAAAGCGGTGTACACCATATACAGGGTATACGATATCCATAAAGAATATCCAAAAGTAAACTAATAGGTTGAAGAACAGTGTAGCTAAAGAACCTGCTACCCTGTTTTATTTATTTATTTATTTAACCATAATCATGTTTTATTCTAATATATATATTTTAAAACTCTTTTGAATTACTAGCTTTTGACGAACGTTAATTTTAATGTTTTAACACAACTTTCTTTTTCGTATTTCTGTTATACCACTTGATGTTTTAGTACAAAAGAATGAACATGACAGGAAAAACAATAAAATCTTGCAAATATATCTTCCCACCAAACTTCAAAAATTATGAATTGTGGTCGAATTTCAACCATTGGCAAGCATTAATATTATAAAATAATTCGACTAATATTTTACGATGCTTCAAGTGACATCTTATATATTCAGTAAATGTATGTTCATATTAAAAGTGCAATTAATGCACTTACTAATGAATGCATTATAACTGGCTGTAATAACTCAGTGGAGCCGGGCCGTGCCAACCGCAACAAATTAAACTTGCTCCATATACTAGATACTATATTTCTAACCGTAGATTCAATAAAAAATATTAATATATATAAAGTATGTTCTCTAACGGATAAAGGTTATGTAAAGCCTTCTTAGTTATATTTTTTTCATAAAAAGTATACAATTAAATTTTAATAAAAACAAGTATATTATTTGAATTAAATTAAATGTAACTATAAAACCTTAGATATTGATTCTAGATATAAAGTCTAGACAAACTGTTCCAAGGTAGAGATTCGTAGAGATGATAGGCAAAGACATGCAACAAGCTTATACATTATGAGTGTAATGATTTTATTTCAGCTACGATTAAATATTGTGGCTTCTCACAGTGTTCTTTCCTCTTACTCATCTAAACCATTGCGAAATCATCAAAGCGATCATCATTTAATAAGGAGTGTAGAAACGAAATATTGAAACGCAAACATGGACTAACACACTCAATAGAAGTTTGTATAACCAGCATATTCTTAAACTACCAATAGAAATGCTCTAATCCTTCTCTAAAATCTTGCATAATATTAAAACAAGGCTTACTTAGTCATAACATTACATTAAATAAAAACAATTTAGAATATATATATTAAATTTCAAAGAAGATCATCAAAAATTATTCGCATCATGATATTTATTTAGAGTAAAGAATTCCTGTGACGTCACAAAAATAACGAATTTAAAAATAACGTTATTTCGTGTCGTTAATTAAAATCGCGGGCGCGGTATTTATAGTTTTATAGCACTCGGTAACGTGACACGGTGACGGTCTACGGGGTTGGAGTTAAGAGAGCTTATATTAACATTATCATGAACAAATCCTATGTAATAGGTTATTGACTGCCATTTCATAAGCTTTTAAAAAAGCTCTTTCTTATATAATTTATCATACAAATCCTAGGAAGCGTCTGCGATCATTTTAGACGAATATATTTAGACTAATAAATGTCCTGTATAATTTAGTGCTTTCTTGTGCAATAGACCGCAAGAGCGGCCCGTATAGTGTCCAGTTCTTTGTTTTCTATTTATACTTTAATTATTTAAGTTGAAAGACTAAATATAATATTCAACGATTTAAACCACGGGCTATTTTATATTTAAATTAGAGTACGTATCTGAGAGGTGATATATCTATAAAAGAGCATTTATAAAGAGTTGAAATTTAGAAAAATATAAAGAATATAAAATACGGGAGTGTTTTTGTTCTATAATATTCATTTCACATAATACGCTTTATAAGAAAGTACCTTTAATTCATTCTAAATTACTTTATCCTAGTGGTGAATATCTGAGGGAGTTTTCTGGCTCTATATACTCTAGTCAAACCTTTTAAGCCGTGTTCAGTTTAAATACTAGTCTCGCTATGACCACGGTTGACTCAGCTCATCAACAACCGCACCCCAATATATTGGCAACCGACAGAAGAAAGGTTCAAGGAAGGAAAGCACGAGGTAACTCAATTCAGAGCTCTAGCTCACAGAGCTGTTCAACACTTTCGTAAAGAAAAATAAATCTACAAAGACAGGGCTTGGAACAATGGAAAAGTTGCTGGCATCATCAGAAGGCTTTGGTGTTTGAAGATCCATCTATCTGTCCACTTTGACTATGATATTGTTGATAATTTTTTTGTACGTCTTGATAAAACCCAAAATTCAAATAAATCTTGTACCTTCTACTATTACTTATTCAGTTTTATTTCAGTTATTTGTTTCTTTTCTTCAATCTAAAATTGTAACATTAGTTTGCCACTAAGCCATTAGTTCCAGTGGGACGCCACGGGTTCGCGTTAGCACTCACCGTGACGTCCCACTAAGGCGATGAGGGCAATCGTTGGTTTTTTAGTGGGTAGCCTTAAAAATTGTAGCCTGCTCTATGCTGCCGGTTAGTCCCACATACCCCCCGGACATCACCTTCTTGGCCGACGGGGTATCCGTAACGTCTTTTTCAAACGAACAAAAAAAAAATTAGTCAACGTCATCAAGAATCTCATTCATTTCACTGAATAACTCATCTACATAATGCTCCGGAGAACAAGACTGCTGGGAGAAATATAGAAGATAGTTTGGAATAAAAGTATAAAAGAATATAAATAAAAATGTGCAGATGATAACAACATTGTATAGTAGATGTTGCTTAATTGTAATGTATTTTAGCTGGAGAGTGAAGTTATTTACGAATATCTGTCCCACTCCTAATTAATTAACTGGAACTGGAACAAGGATGCACTCCAGTTTGTGTCGGGAAGTTCTTTAATACAAAACTAGAAAATGACGGCAAGATTTAATAACATTTAACAAAGTCCGATCATTTTATTTAACTTTATTAAAATGTAAACATACGCGCTGTTCCTATAATGGAACTTTTTGTAAGGTACTTATAGGCATAACCTATATGTTTTTTTTTTCTCATTAAACTCTTTAAAATAGAACGTCACAATTTTACTGGGAAAGCTATATTTTTTTAATTATTAAGAACTGCAAATAGAGAATCAATACATTTATACATACATATCTTCATCTTACATCTTCGAAAAGTTCTAAAACTGTGTTTTAATATTTACAGTCTATAATGATTCCTTACGCAAAACTTTAGGACTATGGCTTCTAGGATAATATTAATTATTGCGTTGTATTTCCCTTTTATAATAAAATATTTTTTATTGTAACTAACTTCTCTTAAATAATTTACATTAACCAAATGTAACAAAGACGCAACATTTCAATGTTGGCGCTTCAACTTTCTATGCTCAATTGGTTGCAGACTGGGCGTCTCTTCACTTTTCCTGACGCCTATTATTATAAGTAGTATTAAATTACTAATTTTGTAAATAATATTGATATTATTAAATAAGATACTTGTCACTTTTTTAACATAGTTAATATTTTGTTTGTTTTAATTACTGTAAGAGCTTCTACACATAATACATTAGGGTGCGACCCTCTTAACTGGTATGGTACTGAGAAACAAACTCTAATAACACATAATATATTTATTAAACAGTCTCGTTTAATTTTTTTTTTTATAATTATATTCAAAAAATTTTAAAGCAAATTTTAGATTTTGATTTATTTTTTAAATAATATATTTTGCATGTTTATAATATCATATTAATAATGTTTGAAGTGTCTGTCTACACGGCTCAGTGCACGGCTAACGGCTAAGAAGTTTTGGCACCTACTTCCGTGGCCACAGATGACTAAGACTCTAACAACGTACATACATCCGATGTGGAAATACTAAGGATTCGAGATTTGAAATAATTTTCCACCTACTAACGGATCACGCGTTAGGCTATTCTATATTTCATTCTGTACCGTAAATAGCAAGATTTCTATAGATCATGTGATCATATGTTGACATTTCTGACTCTTGGGCCTAGACTATATTTACTTTATTGTAACTTGTATGAAACGCCACTCCTGCCAAGCCCAATTTAATGTATTTCTGTGTAATAATTGCTCTCTTCAACACACACGGACTATTTGTCAAATGGATGTGTCGTTTCCAAGAAACGCAAGATTACATTAGAAAAAACTTGACAACATTTATTTAAGTACTTTTAAATTAAATAAAACCTTACCTTATCTTTAATAAAACACTCACACGACACTCAAATTATAAAAAACAATGGTAATAGATACCAATGACAGGAACACTTACTTATCAAAAAAAGAATAATATTGAAGGCGGGAAGAAAAGCGCGCGAATCGACCGTTATTTCAAATCAATTGGGCTTCTAAGAAACAGTCAAAAATCAAATAGAAATTAAACTATGATATTTTTATAGGTGTGTACGGAGCCAGAGAACATACGTGACTAAAGCAATACACATGCTTTAATATAAATTTTAGGTGGCTAAGTCGAAATTTAGTGTGATGTATTTTGGAACGCGTAAATCTTCCAATCATTTCCCACTTGCATCGAATTATGATACGATGAACCCTGGAAGCTTTGTTGTGATTTACGCGAAAGTTATCATTTTGTAGACAAGCCGCCATCTTTTATTTGAAAGTGTAGCGTGGGTGTTTAGCTGGAAATGCTTTAAGATTTAATTCATTGACATTTTATGTATACATATGAATCACGTGTTTTGGAAGACGTTAGCTATAAAATAATAAAAATAATATGAGTATTTTTAGAAACATCTAGACGTGGCTCATCAAATATAGTTAGAAAATAAAAGTTTATAATTAAAACTTAGTTTATGTTACTCACTATTCAAATATCACAGCAATTTTAAGTCTACATAATCGTTAGAAATATTTATGAACGAAATAAACCCGTCTACCGCTAATGGCTTAGCATTAATTCTTTTTTATTAGAGACATAGGTCGCTGAATATATTTTTGAAATCAGTTTTAATAAAAAGTAATTTTAACTGCAAGGACCCGCACTTTATATTCGGTGTGTTCGTGACGTGGTCAAAACAATGTATCAATGTACAATGTAAGGAGATCTAGTGGTTATTTAGACGAATTGTCATATATCACATATCAAAGCAATTCAAGCCCTTAAATGTAGCTCTGCTAAGGCTAAAGATTCTTTGCAAAAGTTCGTTAGATTAAAGGAAAATCAAATATTGTATAAAATTTGCAGCCAGTCCAAAATTTCTCCAAATGGCGCCTGGATTTTTAAAACTTGGTTAAAATAAAAATATGAATCTATTATTTCCTAGCTGAGGTCAATTGATACTTCTCTAAACTTCGAAGAAAGTGACATCTACACAATCATTTATTTAATATGTATGCGTCTTGTATACTTTATGCGTACTTTAGATATAGTATTGAATATATTTATTTATTTATTTTGATATACTTAAGGCTATAAGGATTTCCAAAGAGCCCTGGTCTGAGAAGACACAACAAGCTCAGCCGGGTATTTTTTTTATTATGATCACTTTTTCACAAACGTCAAAACACTGACTATTTTCTTTTTATGAACAATTAGAACCATCGCAATCAAGTCAAGACAATCAGTCATAGCAAGCAGCACCCGTTCACGAGTATAACGCAAGAGTATTATGTCTAATTATCAAGCTTTATGTACTCACGTCAATTTTAGCGTTCAGCAACTCTCTGGCAGGGCCCCGGACGGGTTCCATACTAGTTTGGCAAATTCAGATAAAATTAATCTAAGTACAGTCGGATCCTTATATATTGTAGTAATCATGGATCGCGAAAGTCTTAATACATACCATAAATATTATTATTAATATATCATACTGTCTCATTACCGTGTACCGATTGACCACGGAGCAAGCCCTGGAACTTTAGCCGTAGCAGTGCAATACATGTTAATTTATTATATAATTAGCTGACTCGGTAAACGCTGTCTTGGTTTATAAAAGAGTAAAAAAAATACATTATTCTTAACAAATTGCGGTACGAGACAAATTGGTAGAAATTTTGGGTTTTAGGCATTTTTAAATTTCGAATCGTGAAGAAAATAAACTAGGAACGAGAACCATACCTCAATGATGACTCGCTGCGCTCGCAAAATCTTGGTATGTGTTAGCATATTGAGCGAAGCGAGGTGCAAATAGCATCGAAGTTGCATTTAGAAAACATCGACGCATTCTGTCCTCAACTTTTTTTATTATTTTTTTTTTTTTCATTAAGAAACTAATTTTACGCGAAAAAAATTTTCCTATTACAGTCTATGGAATTTTAGTTTTTCCGTGATTATTCCACAACGATATCGAATATTTGAAAAAAAATATAATTTTTTTTCAAAACCACCAGGCTAGTGTCTATCAGTATGCATAATCTGGAAATTTTCGGATATACCGTTTTTGATTGATACTTGCACAAAGGATGCAGAAAAGTCCTTCATAGAGAGCTTCGCTCGCTCCGCTTGCTTCGATCAAAAAAACAAAATTATTGTGTCGACCACATGGTGGTACCTTCATCCTCATCCTTAAGAATAAGAACAATAGTTTATATTCAAGTTCAGACCTACAGAATATGCACACAAAATTTCATAAAAATCGGTCTAGCCGTTCAGACGAGTGTTTATACAAAGTGTGACACAATATTCTAATTTGGGTCAAATTTACCATAGCTATAAACTACTCACGCCATCTATTATTTAAATCTCAAAATCTACCGAAATATTAGTTCGGAAACACGTGTGTAGACAGCGTTGTAGGAGCAAATATTGAAATTACACTAATGGTGTTATTTCATATCACAGAAATTAGATTACATTATTATTGAAAATATCCAGATTACCAAATTGTAGCTCTTGCAACGGTGGCTATAGAATCTTGTCACACTCGTTACAAATATATATCCATATTACTTTGTTTGCTGATAGTTATACAAATAGTTTTACAAATTTCGTCAGTTACCGCCAACTCTAGAATCGTCTATCCGTTTTTTGTAGTTAGTTAATAGAATATAATATTCATTATTTTAAGTTAAAACGTCAAAGATTTATTTCAAATGTGAAACCTAAGGTTCTAGAATCATATTCCATGGAGACGAACCACATACAGTCTTAACTTTTTAATGAACCAAATTAAATTAAATTTTAATGAACATATTACCCAAAAAAATTGTGGTACGCACAAAAAAAATTCATAGCCCATACCACTTCTATATTTTAAACGATTGAATTTTCATAACGAATTATAAATCTAACTTTGAAGATAATATAGAATGAAAAAAAAACCATTGTTAAAATTGTGCTCAAATTATTAACTGATAAAACCTTGAAAAGGAAGTGGTTACATTGAACCCACACGAGCAACATTGTTAGTTAATTGATAAATTCCAGGCATCTCACCCCGATATCCACAATTTTTGTTTTACAAAAACGCGTTTATTTTGGAATAATATTTTTCCCATATATTTATTCAGTTTATTACACTGTTGGAATATCTCTTGTGTACGTACAAATTTTAGTCACTTTTTACATTAAATATCTAAAAATGTTTTCGAACATCTCTAAAATAAAGCGATTAACAAAACATTTATACTAAATAAACTCAGTAAAAAGGTTTTTGTTTCATATTTCATTAATTATTGGGTTCAAGGGTACTTTAAATAATATACTGCTGTATATTATGTACATATACTGCAGTAGGTACATTTGGTGTAAATAAATTAAAAATACGATGGTCTTCAAAAATTTTGTATAATAAACCATTTATTTTTATATGAATTTGATAATTTGAAAGATTGACCCATGTAAACTTGGATTTAATTTTAATCAACCTTAAGCACAAGGGCTGTATATGAATATTATACATCTAAAGAAATTGAGAAATTCGAAAAATCAATCTCCTTGTTGCCAAATCAAATAAATATATTTGAAATTAACAACGACGTTAGAACAATAGTGGTAAGTAGTTGGAGTCTGTAGTATGTCGGAGTAAAATTGGTCTTTCAGAGCCATAAAAATATTCCCCGGTTCTGATGAAACTTCTACTTTGTCAACTATTGGTTCACGTCAGCAAATCAATTTGCAAAAGTTAAAGTGAAGTTTCTTAAGATGATATTTTTGTTGTGCAAGTTAATCATATCAATACCTTTTCGTAATATCAATCTGAGATTACATTATCTAGGGTAATATTTTCTGTATTCAGACATTTTTTATTTATTTAAGTATTTATTGAAATTGGAGTCCTTACTGTCCTTACAAAAAAAGCAGCAGCAAAATATTTTGTAGGAAACTTATAAAGTTCTACCGTAAATTTTCATTGTTCTATGACTGAAGGGATATGGAGGAGTCAAGTCCTGCAATTCAACAACTCAACATTACATACTCTGCGAAATGTATGTATGTAGATGTTCCAGACTGTAACAAAGTAGATACCACCTCAATCGTTTTTAATGCTGGTATATTGTTGAACCATCCCAAAGACGCGAGCAAAACTCTATGCACAACCGAACTTGTGCTTTAAAAAGGGTGAGCACCAGCTTGAAGTACCGAAGCACCTTAAAAAGATTGAGAGACGAGTTCGGTTTCAACAAAATTTTTAGTGTTACCCTAGACTATTACAAAAGCTTAGTGGTTCGTCATCGTTACAAGTAGATACCGAAAAATAGGGACCAGATTGACTGGCCTCTTTTTGGCAGAGAACGGACACGCCTGGGTCTTCCCTGTATTAAACCTAACCAGGTTCCCATCGCCCCATTTGAAGACTGTCTGGATGGAAAGGTTCATACGCTCGACCCTGGCCTCTCTGAATGACTAGATTTTTACTACACTAGCTATGGTGAAAGCCATATTGCCAAATAGCGATTAATTAACTGGCGATTGAATAACTAGTGACCTGGATCTGGACTTGTGAAATAAATAAATAAATTATTAAGTAAATAGATGATAGATGTATTATCCTCCATCGTATAATTTATCCGGAGTTGGCTTATATGATGGAGGATGAGCCAATACAATACAACACAACATTTGTGTTCGGAGCACGAATCAGGATATGCCCGTCCCGCTCAACTTATCAAGGTATAATTCCAGTTGAGTGAGTCGAGAATACAATGCTCGGCATTGACACCGCTGGATGTGTAGGCTGGGTGTTTCCATGGTTGTCCACAGTCGAGTTTTATGCAGTCGAGTTTATGGTTGTCCAGAAAATCGGTTTTATCCTTGCTGTGTAAGCCATGCTGTCGTTCCCCCTGAGCAGGGCCACGCGCCGCGAACCTCTACGTGTGTCTGTCCGTTATCGATGCTCTCGGGTACGTTGGGTGGCATAGGAAGCGATACGGGCCGATACTCCCTGTGCCACAGTTAATAAGATCCTTCGGATTCGCCTTAACTGTTGGCTAAAGCCCGGCGCGGCAACTATACCCGCCTCGCCCCTCTTTCAGTAGAGGCTTGCTGGGTCGGGTCTCGGCTGTCGAGCTCTTCCTGAGCGAAGGCATCGCTATGAAGAATCCGGTCTTACTCCAGCTAGGTTCCTCCATCTGTGAGGAAAATTCAGAAATAGATTTGCTACCTCTTCCTATGCCGTGGTAATCTCGCTCGGGTAGTGGCCAACAGCCTGGATCTCAGATTACTGTGTACTGGAAATAGTAATGGGTACCTCCTCCTCCTCCTCAGGTATTCAACATCGTCGTCCTCCTCCCTGGTTCTGAGTGCGGCTCGATGTCGGTTCGGTGAAGAGGGATATCTAGGTCTGACTCAGTTGGCTGGGATGGGGGAACAAGGGACCCGTCCGGCACTATGACAAGCTGGCCAACGGAATTGGGCGAGCCTAAGTCATACTGCGCGAGTTTCTTCATGGCGTTGCGTTGGCGTTCGTTATGTTGAGCGCGCTCTCCCTGAGACGGCGGCGCCCGTGTACATTGCACACATAGGTTAAGCCGCCCCTGCTGCTCACGCGGCCAGCCGTCGAAGCAACGCGAACGTATACGAAAGCGCCCGTTCCGCTCCAGTATAGCGCCGAGATGTATTGACCGTCTGGTTCAGTAGGTAACCTTAAAAGTGGCAATGTCCTCTATGTTGCCGGGAACGCCACATAACCGTCACCTCCTTTCTCTGGGAGGAGACGTCTACACGTCTCCTCCCAGAGAAAGGAGGTGCTTCATTGCTACCAATGAAGCTTCTAAATATATGCTTGACGTAATTATAAAATATGATGGAACCAGTTAACAGTAAATTCAGCTTCACAACAGACTTACTCAACTTACTTGTTATAAATGAACAGAGAACATTAAAGTTGAAACTAAGTTTGTGAAATAAAATAATACAATTTTTCGTCAACTTTCTTCAACTCATATTAATTGCTAACTTCATATTTTTTCGTACAGCCGCTCTTCGAGAGCACACCCCTCACCGCCTCGCCAAGTATCAGAATACTGGGACTCGACATTTCGAGCGACTGTCAGTTTCGTGGTCATTTGGAGAGCAAGGCCAAGTTGGCCTCGATGAAATTGGGTGTGATCAATAGAGCGAGGCAGTATTTCAATGCTGGTCAAAGACTTGTGCTCTATAAGGTGCAGGTCCGGCCACATAAGGAGTACTGTTCTTATCTCTGGTCCGGATCACCCCAATATCAGCTTCTAACTTTTGACCGCGTACAACGGAGAGCCGTTCGAATTGTCGTGGACTCGGTGCTCTGTGAATGGCTGGACTCTTTAGATTTGCGTAGAGATGTGGCTTCCTTGTGCGTCTTCTATCGCATTTACAACGGGGAGTATTCCAAAAAGTTATTTGATCTGATGCCTGCCGCCGAATTTCTTCACCGCACAGCACGTTACCGCTTTCATTATCATCCTTACATGTTGCCAGAGTTCATGGGCGGCGGTGATCACATTTTATCAGTGACCCGCATGCTCATTTGCCCTCCTTTTCCATAAAAAAAAAATATATCATAAACTGATGAGACAGGGTAGCTATAGTGACGACTTGTGGAACTTTTATGTAGGGTCTTGTTTATCAATTTGTTTGTCATATAAATGATACCCCCCATTAATTAAATGCAATGTTTATTGATTCCATTGACTAATAATAATGAGTTAAAAAGACTATTTTCTTTTCCAGAGATATTAATAGACAGCTACTTAAAGTATAAACTGTTGCTAATTAATTAATAAGATTTAAGTTAAGTATAAGATTTAAATTTTAAAGTCATAATGTGAAATTCTAAAACTTTTACCATTAAAAAGAATGATAAAAAAAATAAAAGATATTTTTATTCTTATTTATATAATGTTTAAAAATTTTACGTTCACTTTTAAACATAATAATCCATATCAAAATAGTAATTCTGCGAGAATAATTAACAATGTAGGTATTATTATACAGTTATCTTAATACAAACTACAAATATGAAAAAACCTCTGAATGCATATTGCCATACTAAAGTATGGCATCCCTGACATTCTATATTTTTTTTACGAAATATCTACTTGTTGCACCTACTTTCAAAAGTTGAATTTTTACCTGTTTATATGAGAAAGTGAACACGATATCTAATTAGCATGTTGTAGTATTGGTTTTAAATATGTGCTATACAATTTACCGTTAAAAACGGGACAGGGACACGAAATATGTGTGTTGTTTTTGATATCTTTATCCGTTACGATTACGATGCACCTGCAGTGCAAATACATCAAGCGTTGATTAACAACACAATATACATCAACTCATAAGCTTGTCACTACGATATAGCCGAGCGGTAATTTAATGTAAAACTAGTAACGGTAGCTACGTGGAACCGTTTGTTGTATCAATAATTATAAAAAAACAAACGATCTGACAAGGAAAGAGTCATCAGACCACAAAATGACTCATAAGTGCTCAGTGCCATGCTGTTATTGTTTTGTTTTGGAATACCTGCTGTCCGGATGAGTAAAGGACGTGGAATGCACTTTAAAAGATAATTGCCTGGATATCATAGTGCGGCGTGAAGTTGTAAATTTCAGTGATGTGTTTAGTATTTGTGTAGTTTGTTAAAGCCATGGCGCAAAGTTCTGTGGACTCCGATAGACTATCTTCTGCAGGAATATCAACTCATAGTTCAGGAACCACTGGTACAGTTGGTGGATCAGTTGTTGGTGTTAGAGCAGGAGATCCCAACCTCAAGAGAGATGATGAAGATGATTACAATCTGGGTCCTTTGCCTCCAATGTGGGAAAAAGCGTTCACTCCCTCTGGAGAGAGATATTTTATAGAGTGAGTAGATGTTTCTGTATTATTCTACTATTCATTATTAGTGGAATTTTATTAACCTTGATATTGCATTGAAAAATGAATAAATATCTTAACTACATTAGAATTATTCATTTACTACTAAATCAACCAGAAGAAACTGTTTGTTGTCAAACCAGAAGTTGTTAATGATATTAAAATTTTTATAGATACATTATTCAGATATTTATAAATATTTCTAATATTTTAAATAAAATATTTTTTTGTTTACCATACCACATACTTTTTGTTCCATAACTCTTGGTAAAATAACATAAAGAATTTTTAACTACAATATATTTCTTTCAATATATTTTTACTACTTCAATTTCTTTTATAAATAACTTTGTATTGATAAACATATTTTTTATTGATTCTTCTAAAGACTTCGTAGAAGTAAATAGAATTATAAATATTATATCTAAGTCAATAATCCAAACACTGAAAGTAGACCAAGGTTCAAAATTAAACTATGTATGTAGATTTCTACATGTAATGTAATTATTGGGTTAATTCTCATTATTATCGAATTAACCAATAATATTATACTAGTATGCTAAGACCAGCTAGTCGGAATAGATAATACAAAAAATTTGAAAGCGCACACAAAATTTCCCCATGCAAAGTCTATGGGAAAAATTAATTTTTTGACTAATTACTGCAATTAGGCTAATAAGATTTGAGAGTAGTCACTATTTTTCAGCAGTGTAGCATAATGAGACCTTTGATTTGAGCCATCAACGATATTTTTCCCTTTAGTGGTTCTCGAGCTACAATGTGCCAACGAAATCGCATCCTGCATTAATATATAAGATAATTAGATAAATCTTTTTCTGCTATTGGTATATAATTAACACTCTATAATATTCTAGTTACAATACGGGAACTTCACATTGGTTAGACCCCAGATTGGCGAGGGTTAGAAAGCACTCCCTTGGTGAATGTGGAGAAGATGAATTGCCATATGGCTGGGAGAGAGTCACAGATGAGAGATATGGTTCTTATTATGTTGACCATATCAATAGACGGACACAGTATGAAAACCCTGTTTTGCAGGCTCGGAGGCTAAGAGGTAATAAAGTTGTGTACTTAAAAATCTATCTTTCCTGTATGTTGGGAAAATGTATGCTACAAACCATGTCTTTAAAAATACTCCAAATTATTTTTTTTACCTTATTCTTTTACATATGTTTTAGCTGAAAAAATAGCTGCAGAAAATGGGAACAACAACCAAGTTAATGGACCTCCACAGTCAGGAGAGCTACGAGGAGAAAGGTTCACTGTTACTCTTACTAAAGGGACACAGGTAAGAATAACTTAACAAACATTTTACAAGCATCCAATGTTTGTATGGTAATTTTAATACCAATACTGAAATAGATAATCCATAAGTTAAAGTTTTCAATATTAAAATTAAGAATACATACTTATATAAATATTACTTAATCTTTATCTTCCAGGGTTTAGGATTTACTTTGATTGGTGCTGAAGGAATTCCGGAAGCTGAAGGCTACCTTCAGATACGTAGTATTGTTCCTCACAGCCCCGCTTGGATTGATGGTAAAATTCAACATAATGACCAGAAAGAAACAGAAATTATGAAGTCAATAACTCCCTTCTCACCTTTTCCGCAGGTGCGCTCCGACCAGGCGACGTGGTGGTGGGAGTGGGTGCTCGAGGTGTCCGCGGTCTGTCGCACGCGCAGGTCGCACAGATTTTCCAGTCTATCGCGCCCGGTACTGACGTTGTCCTGCAGCTTGTTAGAGGTAACTAAGGTGTTACTTTTAATTATAAATTGTTAATTATATTATGGGTTACTACAGCGAGTTAAATTACTTATGAGAGGTAACTTTATAATGGTGCTGTAGTTTTTGGAAAAACCTCTTATTTTTTTCAATACAAGTTGTGATACAATTCCTTCATTATAGATATAAAATATTATAATAAAAATTCATATACATATATTCCTCATTTTTCCCAGGATACCCTTTATCTTTCGATTCCGAGGACCCTAACACCCGCGTGTTATCGACTCTAGCAGTGGACGCCACCCCTGCCACGCCAGATGCTGTGGCCATGCAGCAACTTACCCGAGCTCTCAGAACTAGGTAGGATTGCCAATCGCATTGTATCAAACAATTTACAGTAAAACTGATATTTAATATGAATTTTGTGATCCCTTTTTACCCCATTAGAGATTTAATGTAAAAAATCCATAATAAATCTATTATCTTGTCAATTAATAAAATACAATATAGTAAAATATTTAAATATGTTTTGCTTACTAGAATTTAATGTATAAGAACAATGAGCAATCTCATTTCGGTTACAGATTTAACCTCGACTCACCTAACCACGAGACTCAAAGTCGCGATGAGCCAGACACGTCAGCAGCGGAACACAGCCCCAACCAGAGACGACTTATGTCCCGTTCCTTTGACCTGGATGAACTCACCACAGAATCAAACCCAGCTCCTCCGAGGTGTCCATCAGCTGATCACCTACTCTCATTGGCTACTGGTAAAGATATTTTTTTTATATAATATGTATAGTTCAATAATTATTATCTTTTCATGATTATGTAATTTAAAGATATTTATCTGAATTGAATTCATATTTTCACATTTGTTTTATAGAACATTTAAGTTGAAAAGCATTCTTATAACTGATAAGTAATGCTGTGGTTACATTTTATTAATTTATGTATGCAACACGTCTTATTTTTAAACATTATATGATTTAATGAAGTTAGACAATTTTTCCACAATAAGTGTAATTTAAAAAAAAAACAAATAAGTAGATAACCGTTTGGTTAAAGGCAAACATTTTAATTTCATAAACTACTTTAAAATAGTGCTTATCACAAGCACAACTTAAATATATGATCTTTTCAAAAACAAATACCCTTTGTATGTAACATTTATATTAAGATTCAATACAACCAATTTTTTAACTAGCTTATTGTTTATAGCGGTTTATCTAGAATGTTTGAAATTATTGTTGCATTTAATCAAAATTTTGTCATATTTATAGATCAACATCGCACTAATAACGCAACAAACGAGCCAGGTCGAGAATTAGTGGTCACTCTACGTAGAGGCACTGCTGGCTTCGGGTTTACTATAGCTGATAGCGTCCACGGACAGAAAGTTAAAAAGGTAATTCTAAATTTTCAACAGAAGAAGTAGTGAAGAAGTACTACATACGTAGTTTTTCGGTGACATCTACTCAAAGAAACTACAAACGTAAGGTAAAATAGTAGATTGTATCACAAGTGAGCAAAATAGTATTTTTAAGGAACGGGCGTTATTTTGAAGCACGAGCGAACTGAAGGATTCTGGAATAGAATGCCAAGCGCAGCGAGGGATTCTAACGTAGACTCCTGAGCGCAACGAGGGATTCAAAGTACATCGCTCGAGGGAAAAATAATTTGCTTTCGAGTCATACACTCTACTTTTCATCCCCTTTCTATGAGAAAATATATACCTACTGATTACAAAAACAGAGACGTCATTGGCGCGCTTTTGTTTTTTTGTAGTTGGTGCTGTGCAACTAACACATACAGCCAGTAATTCATACAATTTGTGTTCCATTTCTATGAATTTTCATACCTATATGTATGTTCTAAATTCAAATCACTTTTCCGCTCACTAAAAAGTTCCTATCGGAAAAGTGCTAATTTTCTCCCGCTTAAAGAAGAACAAAGCAACGCTTTTTGAATAGAAGGGATGAGAAATAATAATGAACTCGGCAGTAACATCGCCTATTTAGTACCAAATGTTCCAAACAATCTCAATGACTCGTATCCAGGTGCTGGACCGCGGGCGCTGCGCGGGGCTGCGCGAGGGCGACCTGCTGCTGCACATCGGAGACACGGACGTGGCCAGAGCACCGCACCAACACGTCGTACAGGTACACACACGAGGACGCGGAGCGAGCTCCGTGCCAACACATACACATACACGTACTCATATACAAAAAGACACAGCGTAAACTTCATACAGACACACACAGAGGTGACGCTAGCGCCACACCGACACATCGTAAAGGCGTATACACAGACACTCACACTAAATTTCAATTAATCAAGACAACACATTTAAATTAAAATTAAAATGCTTTTTCTTTTTGGATAAAAAAAACTAAAAACGTACTTCTTACATACAGCCAGTGAGTAAACAAACGTCTCGAGCAAAACGTAGAATTGTTGATTAAAACGTAACATATTTTTGAATAATTTGCATATCGCTTCGACTTTTTGGTATTTATATATAAAAAAAATTATAATATTTCTTAGTTTACATATTGTTATCGATTTCTGAGGCTGTGGATCGTAATGAATGATTTTTATTTATACAGGTCCTTAAAGATTGTCCAGCAATGTCGGAAACCACATTACGAGTGTGGAGACGTAACACTGTTACGAGAGCACCCCGAAGTAGATCTGCGACACGACTGCAACCCACCAGTAAGACTTAATTTAAAATTACCTTTCATGTAATATATTTTAGTTAATTTCGAATAACACACGTATGAACGTTATTACTCATTATTTAGTAGTCACATGTTATTCTTACTATATTTTACAGCGTCTACAAATAATAACCAACTTGGCAGAAGTAAGACGCCGACCGCAGAACAACTACGATCACAGCCTAGCCTTCATACAGATAATAATTTGAGAGAAATGCAAAGTGGCATGAATTCTGGTAAGCTACGTATAAATGTACATATTATTACGTAACAATATGAGCTATATATTAAGCTAATGTTTTCGATAGATATCGAATAGATCACATTAATTAATAAAGCATGCTCATTTACAGTAGAAGCTACTTACGCGGTTCCAGAACACAAAAACCGCGAAACTCGAGAAAGTATAATGGAACGACGACGTAGAAGTAGTACCCCCGGAGCTAGACTTACCCTCCCCGTAGTCACCCCCTGGAACGAAAACCAGGAATGGCAACAGCAACCCTGGCTCGACAACTCGAATAATATACGGAATTGGGCGGAAAATAATCAAAAATGGGACGAAAATCAGAAGTGGGACGGAAACAATACAGAGTATATAGGTAGGATGGAGGGTAACGGGTGGGAAGGGAACGGAGAACGGTGGAATAATAATTGGGGGGAAGTCCCGACACCCACGGTACATGTTGATATGAATGGCGCATACTGGAGAGGAAACGCGAGCGTCGCTGACAGCAGTGACAATGGAGGTATCGTAATAATTAAAATTTATTTAATGTTGTCTTTGTATGATTACTATGAGTTTGTGTTAATCATTATCACGTTCAAAAGGTGAAATACAAATATAATTACAACTCTAAATCAAAATCTTAATTAAGAATCTAAAACTTTAATTGAAGAGTATATGGTATATAATTTTTAAATGCAGTATTGTTATTAAACTCTTCTTGTCACTTTTATTGTTTTTCACAACATGGAATTTAGATGAAGCCTAGTGTGTTATAAGAATATATCACTCAAAACTGGACAAAATAAATATTTCAAAATTGTTTAGGGGAGGTATGTATTCTATTCTTTCCTAAAATAAAAAAAAAATTATTCATCGCATCCAGGGTTCCCGGAAGATGGGTTGCTGCCGTCCCCGGGCGCGCCCGTCCGTCCCGGGACAAGCTCGCACTCGCCAGACAACTCTACAGGTAGGGAAGGTTAATAACATTGTAGTTCGATTTTGTTTTCAGCATTTGTAAAAAATATATTAAAAATTAATTAAGATATAAAAAAAAAAATCTTTTTATGTCCACACAGTGAATAATTTGATAAGTTTATTTTCAAGTAAAATTCTGCTATTAAATTCTGTAATTTTAAATCATTAATAAACCGTAAACCTAATCTTATATAGAAAATGTAACTAGTTTCTAATACTGATATATGTGGTCTCCCTGCTCAGGTCGCTCCCCTCCTCGCCCCCGCAGCCAGTCTCCCTCCAGTCAGTCATGCAGCAGCAGACTCAAGGGGTCGCCCCTACGGTATGCAGCTACTATACTACTATGTTATATTATACGTTTTTTTAATCTGCGTTCGAAGATTTCGAATTAAATATGTCTACATAGTAACTTTAGATCACTAGACATATCGACTAATTTCGAAAAACAACTGTTTGATTGTAAATAACGAATCGAAAAAGAATTGTTTCGAATTTTAAATATGTACTTTTTATTATCCTTTCAAGAATAATACGAAAAAAAAAGGCGGAGGCGACTTATTAATTATTATTCATTCTTTAACATTATACAAAAGTATAGAAGTTGTTTTGGTTTGTTTTTTATTTACAATTAAAAAAATTTATGACAAAGCTGCCATAGGAGATGCAATCCCGTTACTATTGTGATTTATAAGTAAGTTAATTATGTTTTCAGTTGTTCTGTTTATTTTGTGTGTTACTTTTTGGAAATAGTAATTGCTAGTATTTTTTAAAACATACAATATTAAAAAAAAAGGTCATTCGTTCGCTCTTTATCATCATTCGTTCTTGATATTTTAATAATGTCGATTTTAGTTTAACTAAAATATATTTTTTATATAAAAAGCGGTATTAATTTAGGCTTAATGCTAGTTCTTATTTTGTTTTTAGCTATCTGTTTTTACATATTGCTCTTATGTAATGTGCAATGGACTACCTTTGTTGCTACCACATTAAATCATAATAATATATATAATGCCTCCAGTCTTCGTCCGTCTCCTGCGCGGTCTCCTCGCTTCGAGTCCGAGGCGCCGCCCGCACTGTTCGTAGCCAACTACCCGCAGGTGACTATATAATATTACATTTCTTAGTACATATAATTTTTATTGATTTATAAAAAATATTAATTATCACAAATATGGTAGCTGGTAACTATGACATTGTTACTGTTAAGTGAATTTTTGATAAGAAACTTTAGGACTGTAGAAACATTAAATTACATAACATTATGAAAGAGAGAAAGAAAGAAAGAGTACGACGCTCTCAACCTTAGTATGAATATTTAAATATAATTAAATCTACTATTTGGTAGACAATCTGATTTAAATATTTGAATATATATCACATAAACAATTTTATTTCAATATTATTTTATTATAGTAAAAAAATTAACATTTCTTCAGGTGGAAGCGGGGGGCTCCACCGACCCGGAGGCGGACGTGCTGGTACGGCTGGCGCGCGGTTCGTCGGGCTTCGGCTTCCGCATCGTAGGGGGCACCGAGGACGGCAGCAGGGTCGCCGTGGGGTACGTCGTACCCGGTAAGAGAGAAATACCGAGTACAACCGCCATAATCGTAATCTATTTACTATATCGCTACTCACACTAATTGATGTCAGGCGGCCCCGCGGACGGTCTGCTGCGGCCGGGCGACCTGCTGACGTCAGTGGACGGCGTGCCGCTGGGCGGCGCCACGCACGCGCGCGCCGTCGCCTACGTGAGCCAGGCCGCCGCCAGGGGACACGTGAGCCTGACTATATTATAACATATGGCTTTATAGCTTGATATGACCAAACATTCACTATAGACAATGCAGATTTTCACGAGAACACATTTGAAATGAAACTATTGTTTACGGATTAAAACTCGCGTATAATTTGCTTACATGCTTTACAGCAATCGTACTCGCGTGAACACGACCCGTGAACATCATTGCTGCAAAGCATTCAAACGTTGGGTTAAAATTAAAACAATACTAATTTCATATATGCTATTTCAAACATTATATATAACATTTTTAAAATATCGTCACAGGTGACACTTGGAGTGAGACACAATAGAGCAGACATTCAGTCGCTCGGACTGCCGACGATACCCACTCATCAACCTCTACATACGTAAGTTATATATGTACATAATAATAAATAAAACATCAAATTATTTTACGTTATGGTGGATCTTCTAATTTGCATGGTCAAATACCTAAAAGTTCCATAAATAACTACTAAATATCATATTGTATATATTCCAGCGAGCCCCATCACGGTCCCACGTACAACATCCTGCACCCGGCGCCGCTATACTCGTCCTCAAACATGCCCATGTTCGTTATTTACCATTTCATACTAACTTCCGGTTATATGGATATCTATGAATATCTTGTTCTTGTACTAACCTAATCTAACGTCATAATAATCATTGCATGTCATTTCATATTTGCGTGTTACAATCGCAATATAATTCCAAAGGTACGGCGGAGTTCAATACGACACCGACCCCGGATGGTCGTCGACGCCGTACGACGTCACAGTAACGAGAAACGAAGGGGAAGGATTCGGTTTCGTCGTGATCTCCTCTACCAACAAAGCTACGAGTACTATTGGTGAGAATTCAAAGCTTAGATATAATGTTGTTTATGTTTTTACGTTCCTATAGAAACAATAAAAAGAAACTAATCCATATAAACAAAAATCCCACTCACAACCTATCTAAATATTTTAAAATTATTTTAACATGGCTAATATTATGATTATTACGTATATATTATTTATATGTAGATTTATTTATTTATCCAGAATAATTAAACCGTTGAAACCATCCTTCTTACTTTTTTACAAAATATGATATATTGTATTGTAACATGTATCTTATCATTATGTTTTGTAATAAATAAATAAATAAATAAAATAAAATCCCTAACGTTTGACTATAGTGTGTTACTAATATTTATAGTTCGCAAGTTATTTCATTATGAAAATTGTAATGGTACAAATATCACATGGTATTGTTATAGGATATATATATATACATTACCTCCCACAGGCCAGTTGATCCCTCAGTCGCCGGCGGCGCGCTGCGGCCGCCTGCGCGTGGGCGACACCATCCTGGCCATCAACGGGCAGCCTGTGCGCGCTCTGCTGCACCCCAACGTGGTGGCGCTCATCAAGAGCTCGGGCACCGCCGTCACGCTCACCGTCGCGCCGCCCGACACGCGCTAGGGACGGTACTGACACGCGCTAGACACGGTACTTCTACAGTTTTTCTACTCAGTGTACAGTCCTTCCACTCTATGCATTGTCGTGTCATTCAGTGCACCGACCTGCCATTGGTTGTACAGTTTTGCTACTTAGCGTATAGTCTTGCCACTCTATGCATTTAACTTAATTATTTCAATGAAAACCAAATATTGAATTAGAAATTATTATGATGAAAAATTTATTTAAATAAAATTAAAGATTGTATATTTAAACGTTTTGTTGCAGATATAACACGAATTTCAACATGAATCTACTGATCTGAGCTGAAAACGTCTGTTTAACTACGGGAGATATATGTTAAAGTATTTGATAGACTTTAAATGACGCCTCTATTAGAAATATTGAATCCGATAGCTTTAATTTAATATCAAATGTATTTTTAAATAGATGTAGTTTATTTTATAAAATATACATGTAATAAAATATATTTAAGTAGAATTTCGTGAAATAGTCACTTCCAATTTTACCGTCCAAATTTTTTACTGTAGCGTAATGAAATGTAAACAGGACTTCACTATGACATGGTTGCATAAAGACTTGCTCAAGATCTTGTTAGAAAATTATTCTAGTAGCGATAGTATGCCAGACCTTAAGTAAATGTATATATGTAGTAATATTCTTAATATGCATAATACTAGTATTTTCTCATAATGTATGTGAGATGTTGATATTTTTTTAAAATAATTAATGGATGTTAAAAATGCACTTATTTTGCAATTCATTTTAAAAATATACACGTATACTAAGAAAAGATTGGATATTGCTGTTATTAACTAAATTTGAATAAGGAAAATAAAATACAGAAATAATGAAATATAAAAGTAATGGAAGTTATGTTAGTAATAAAGGGACCACCGACAGAAAGGAGTACTTAGGTATTAATGTTAATTATTATATAAGTATGCAATAACTGTGCCTTTAGACACTGTCTTGCCTTCGAACGTAGAATTAGGCCCAAAGATAGCTTGAATTTGGAGTGTTTTCTTTGTATAGCGTATACTAATTGTATATTTAATCGGACACTAAACAACATGTTTTAATTAATGAAATCGTATGTATTATATATATTCCATATTATATGACATTTTGAATATTTTAATTGGACACGCAGTGGATTAGATTTAGGATCGGCAATATTTTACAAACTGAATGATAAATTACATTTACTGAGTAAATACACATATATTTTCAGCAACAAATTGTTTTATTTGAGTAAGAGGTTATGACATTTAAGACTTGTTTGCGGGGAGCGCAGATCTGCGCTGTATAAAAAATATTAGCACGACTTAGGAAAAGGACGGATCAATTTTTTAATATGACCAAATGAATCATAGAAATGTTTTTTAACATTGGTATAAAACAAAATAGACTAACGAGAAGAACACGATAAGTCCAAACTTCACAATTGAAAATTAAAATGGCGGACATTGCAATGGCGGCTGCCCTATTTTTTTTTAATTGACAGCAAATGAAAGAATTTATTATTATTATTTCTTTACCTTATTCAAGTTCAATATGGCGAACGAAACAAAAAGGTGTCTGTTTTTTTCATAATGGTTAGGCTATACATATTATAAATATAACTAACCTGTATCTTTACATTGAGTATATTTATGTTATTTCTATTAAAATAGTCTTTATGAAACCTAAAGCCAAATACTTACAATCACTTAAAAATATAAGATTTTCACTGTCAAATAGAAATATAAAATTTGCGGTTGAATTGCTCCGACATGGTTGCATCGTATAACGTGCTTGTTAAAAATGTAAAAATAAACGCGAGGTATATCCGTAAAATAGTTTTATTGCAATGTGTAGTACTCGTGTAAATCTTAGAAAACATTAAAACTTTAAATCTTAAATTTAAAGACTATTAATCTTATACTTTAATGGACATATCTATTAGTGTTTTTTCTATGTAATCACGATAATGTTAATATATTTTAACAGATTACAGCATTTTCAAATAAGACATGTGTATCTCTCCCCCCAATAAATTAAAAAATATTTTGGTTTTATGTTACCAATATAAACCCAAATAATATTAAGATACATATTTTAAATGTGTTAAAAGTAAACACAAATTATTTTAATTGTTGTATGTATGCTTGTGGCTTAAGAAAATGTCACTAAGAAAGTATAAGGGAGTCAAAGGGCACGATTTTTTAGATCTGCTTACACGACCTCGTGCCGATTGTCATATGATTCATGAGCTTTTAAGACGAAACGCAACAAGGCACAGTGGTCCAGTTTTGCTATATACCAAAACTAATATTTTGGTGTTTGAGAAAATTTCATTCGACAGATTTTTATATTAGCAATAATAAATATTTTGAGACTTTTCATAGAAAGCGATTTTTATAGACGAAAAAAACATGTTGAAAGGGCTGTTGAGCGGAACAGGGACTCTAAGGTTTTCGTTACGCATATGTCCATTGGTCATTGAGCAAAAGCCTGCTAACCAAAATGAAAATTGAAAACGACAGTATTATATCCCGACCGGAGCTCATGGGTGAGGTAGAGCAGTTTTATATGTCAACCTGTTTGTTTAAAAAGGGTGACAAAACCTTTTTAAATAATTACAGACTCATCTCGCTCCTGAGTCACGTCCACAAGCTGGTCACGAGAGTCATTTTGAATCGAATTGTTTCGATGAGAAACAAGCCGAAAACCGAAAAGTCTATTATTCCATAGACTATATACAAATACTGTCGTACTATTTCAGTCTGGCTCCACGCCCCCAGGCTGGCCACCCACGAGATAGACCGACAATCTGGTGAGGGTCGCTGGAGTCCCATGGATGAGGCCGGCCTCGTTCCTGTGACGCTCAATGGGGAAGCCCCATGTCCAGCACTGAAGAATTCCCGACTGCAATGATAATAACTCATATCGTAGATGGCCTTTCTAATTCAACCTTTACTTGATGTACACCGATAGAACAAGTACTCAGCTGCAACGATAAATGATCTGCAGAAATGTCCATAACAGCCGCAGTAATGTACTCATCACTGGATTATTGCTGATAAATTTCTTCAAAGTTGATAGATTCACATTGCGGTCACAATTTCGGAGATTCTAACCACTCTAAGTACCTTTTAATAAATGTCTTCTAATTTCTTCATGATTCCGGCCACCTACGTGTTATATTATTAACAAATTTTTTACAGAACGCAAGTAACATCTCAGAATCTTCAGATAAAACTTGAGTAGGGATACTATCGTCGATGAACTGACGAAGACTTCGTACATCCTTCATATTCCCTAGTCCTAGAAACACTAAGAAGTTCAAGCTATTCACTAATCCACCCATTGATCACGGTAGTCGCAAAATAAATTCGCATAAATAAACACTCATAGTGCAATAACAGAAATGCAAATTTACACACAAACACCCCTTTATATATTATTCATCTACCCTCAATTTGCTATCTGCATAGGTAAATTTTCTACCAATGACCATTACGCTAACCGCAGAGGCGAGGAAGAAGAGAAGGAGGTAGTAAAACTATTTTTTTACTGCAGTGGCGATCCAAATTTCAAGCGAGAGTGTCTTGAATAAAAATATTTCAAATTATTTTGGTTCCTAATCGCTGAAGTTAACACTTTTATAAAAATTAGTTTTCTAACTATTCTAAAGTCCGGACACATATTTCGTTGTCTACTATTGTTTTCTGGAAATCTGTTGTTTTGTCCACCTGTGAATTTTAGTTTATTGTTTACCAGTAGATAAATTTTTCTACCATAATGCGTTTAATCCTTTCGATAGGACGATTAAGGCGACGGAACAGTAGACAAAGCGCGCACAACATTTGCCCTAAGAGCCTACTTGCTTTATTATATTATTATATTAGTATAAGCGTTTAACCTTTTTATAGGGAGAAATAAATTTTATTAACAATAGATACTTTTCCCTCTTGACATATGTCACATTTTCATTATGTAATAACGTAATAATAATAATGCCTTTCTAATTATTTTAGTCAAAATTTTTTTGTATTATTTTATGTTATAATGGGAAATCGAAATTTGAGTGGGTTTTCATATAGTTGTCAAGGCAAAGAGACAGACCTTTCAGATACACCTAAAACCATAGCAGGAATTCCAAGAAGTAGACAGGGAAAGTATGAATGTGGTATAAGGAGGCCCAGACCGCAAAAAGCAAGACCTATAGCCAAAATTAAACCTACACGAGCAATTTATAATACTATGCAACAACTGATTGACGATAAAACCCCTATAGTGCTAGCGTTTATAACATCTAATGCAGACTGCCGTCTGCGTCTCGAGGGAAAAGCTCATAAATGTTTATTTGCTCCACATCATGACGGATTTTATGGTCACAAAAAGTCGCACCGAAGAGTAAAGTCATTTCCTTGTGCTACATACTGTCGAAAATGCAGGAAGTCTTCATCAGTCCTCAATAAATATGTATATTAACTTTTGTTTTGTTATACAATAAATTAACTATTGTCCTTCTGTCATTACATAATGTCATCCACAAGTCTTTTTGCTACTTATATTTGATATGGTAATGTCTATTTCACTGTAAACTAATTTGAAACCTGGTATCCCCAAGCAGTGGCGCGCCTTCTACCGAGAAGGAAGCGTGTCGTGAGATTTGTTTTGTGTCATTACAAGTTAAAGTTTATATATTTCTTGTAAATTGTTAGAAATCCTTTGAATTATCTTAAACGGACTTTATTGTGATTATGTGTTATTAACTTATGTGCGCCCGAGACGTGTGATAAGGGTAAGTTGTTGGTTTTTTTCCCATTTGCTTATAAGACGGCGATACTGAGTGCTGTATTTCATTAAAAACAATGTTCCTATTAACATTGATCACCCAATATTAAATTTCAATTACATTTCGTTATATAAAGATTTTTAATGAAGAAATAAATATCACTTGTGCATCGAGTTTTTTTTTTGTTTTTTACTATTTATCAATGACATTGAATACGTATTGCTAAATATATAACAGTTTGTTTCATTTATTTATTTAGTTACTAAGGCCGGTTTTCAAGATTTCATAACAAACACATTCATGAGATTCTAATAAGAATCCCATTCCATGCAAATAGAGATCTTATGAAATGCAAAGTGAACAAACTGATTTTTGTTTTTTTTTGTTATCCTGTTTTTTATAAATATTATAAGGAAGTTATATAATTATTGTATTTTTTTGCTTAAATAATAATTTTAATTAATATTATATTTAATTATTTATAAAATAAATATTTTTGAGGTTATGTTTAGTCTACCTTCTTTAAAATATACAATTGTTATTTTTTTTAATGACTACCTTTCAATGACAAAGTACATACCAGATTTGTAAATTACTTTTAAACAAACTTAACTTTGTCATTTTTCTCACAAAACATCAAATTAAATATTAACACAATTACAATCAATAAAGTTATTAGACAGTTCAGACCTACAGTTAAGACATTTAATGTTATTATAAACATAATACTTCTCTCTATTTTTATATTATTTATTATTATATTATTGCTATGAGCGAGAAGAACACTGCATATAAGATTGATGTATATCTTCTTCATAATATTTGTAAGCATCAACAAAATGCATGTACTTCATTTTAAATTCTATTAGTTTTGGTTGCCAACAAATTAATGAAGACAAATCTTACATATGCTAAAAGTAAGTTCATTGTATGTTTATTTTAAAAAAAGAACATATATTTTCATGTATGTACTATGAAAAATCATATGTCATTGCTCATAAAGACTTATATTACAATTAATTTTAAACTTGCTAAATAATATTTAGAAGGTAATATAATATTGAATAGTATATATTAATATTAGTAGTTTTAGTTTTTTTCCTATATCATTTATTATTATTATATATATGTCTGTTTTCAACAAACTATGATTTAGGATATATTTTCTGAATGATACTTAACATTGGAATATATTCAATAGTTCTTTCTATTTTAAATATACAATATTACTGAGCTATATATGATTTAATTAGTTTATGGATATCTAAGTTTATATATATTGCCAGTGCTAACACAATCTATAATAACAAACTTATGGATTCTTTGTACTTTCTTAGCATATGATCACAAATATTTTAGTAAAAATACATAAATAAATAAGATATTTAGTTTCATTTATATATACAGTTGTATATAAACCTATGTCAACATAAATCATTCTGTTATCCAGATATTTAAAGATAATAATATGTGTTTTTACATTAATTACTGCCTGTTACAAACCAAATCTTACCTAAAATTTAATTGTAGAAATGATCGCTATATCAGCCTGTACCTGAATGAAAACGTGAAAAAACTTTTTATTGGAAGAGTAATTTCTAATTTTGAACATAATATATTGAAAAAGTTAAATGTATAAAATTACAGTATCAATCTTTCATTGTAATAAAAATAAAATGTAATATATTCATCAAAATTGTATCTATGTGACTAAACCCTTATTTTCTGATCAATGTCAAAGTCACTGGCAACAACTGATATTTAATGTCAAAAACGCAAGATATAAGAATTACTGCACAATTACTTATATGCAAGGTCTCAGGATATCTGTCTATCTGTAGAGCTGCAAGGTAAATTGTGTTAAGGGGCAATACTATTTATATTATAAAATAAAAATTCATACATATATACATACTATTATGTTAAATTTGGAAACAAAGTATCTGAAATCATACAAACATTAAGTTGTGCAAACTCATACATCTATCATTCTTGAAATAAAAATAAATTATGATATACATATTTACGTTATTAGTTTGTGTAACAAAACTGTAAAACATGTTCAACATAGCATTAATACTTATCCAATTAAACATATTAGTAAAATTAGTCTCTAACTACACTTAAATATCTTAGAATCATAGATTGATAATATGTATTTTTGGTAAGTTTGATGTATACCAGACAGGCAAGGGTTTTATTTTTGTATTATACAAATAAAAAATAAATATTAATTTTCAAAAAACGCTATGCCCATTTAGCCATTTGCCTAGGTCTTCAAACTTGTTCTGGAACAGTGATAGGTCATAGGCTATCATTAAATAGACTGAAATAAACAAACATTCACTTATTTCTTCCTCCCTGGGGTCATAGTCAATTATTTCTAATTATATCAACATATTATTAAAACATAATGAAATAGGTATAACATAATGAAATATTTATTACGGAAATAAAATATAGATTGGTATTGGCTCTAATTAATTGGTATTGAACATACGTTTACTACGACTTGCCTTTTATTTAGAACTACTGCAAATGTTATGGTATTTGAGTTTTTTTGTATACAAGTGCAGTGTCAACTGAATAGTAAATATTAATTATATGTTAATTTGTTTATTTACTTATTTTTAAACTATCTTCTATCTATATATATGATCTTACTGTCATGTCTGTCTGTCCGTCTGTCGCGTCCTGTTACTCGAGGAAGCGTCGTAGAGACAAGTGTAATATCATTCGAAGGCTCTTGGCTTAAAAGAGGAATGTCTATTTTGAAATTTTAAAATGTAAGAAATTTTGGCGGGAAAAGCTGTAATTCAAAAACTAAGCATGTTAGAGCGAAACATCTAACAGCAAAGTCGTTCCTCTTCAAGAGATGTATCGAATGCATCCACATACTACAGTTCAATAAAAATATTGCTTATTCAACAATGAATACATCATTTTCTAGACGCTCGGACATCACGGACGGGCTTCACCAGCTAATACATAATAAATATGTAATATAAGACGACAGATAATAATTATTTTTTTTAAACTATACAAAATTGTACGGATCCTATTCATAAAAAAATTGCTTAACAAGTCTAGATATGTTTGTCGATATTTTAAAAATGATTAAATATATAATATATATTTAAAATAGCCTTACAATAAACGTTAAGTACATTTATAAAGTAATTAGAGTATTAAAAGTCAAAGTAGAACGTTGAAACAAGCTGTAATGATATAGCATTTAACAGACCTTCACGGTTTTTGTTTAATGGGGTCTATTGTTATTGTTGTACTCGAGGTATAATAAATGTAAGCCTTTGCGTTTTATTTCAAGATAGCAGACTTTTGTTATCTATACTAATATTATTCTATACTATACTACTAATATTATTCTATACTATATTACTAATATTATTCTATACTATTATTATTCGCTGTTTCGTGAAACTACTGGATTTATGTGTATTTTTTTTTCTGATTATGATGGACAGGTTCATAATGAATGCTACAGCATTCACGTTCATTCATTCATTCATTACAGTTCCTTCATTCATGCTTGATAGCCTATAGCCTGTCTAACATTAAGCTACGGCTTTTAGTGATTAAAATAGTAAATAAAATCGTTCCTTCGCCTTTGGTACTGCAATTATGTATAATACATTATTTTGTATGAATGAGAAATGAACCATTGTAACCGACATAATCCTTGGATTTGCGAAACTCAAGTGGCAATCGGTAGGGCACATAGCTCGTAGAACTGATGGCCGTTGGGGTGGAAAAGTTCTCGACTGGCGACCACGAACCGGTACACGTAGAGTAGTTAGGCCCCACACGAGATGGACGGACGACCTGCGGAGGCTCGCCGCAGTCTGATGGACGAAGGCGGCCTAGAACCGGTCCCTGGAGCGCTCAATGGGGGAGACCTAGGTCCAGCAGTGGACGATTTCCAGCTGAATGATGATGTTTTTTATAAATATTTTAAAATAAACGTAAGTTAAAATCAGTCAATATAAATTGTGTTGTTCGTTGAACGAAAAAATCTCAACTCAGATCATAGAATGCATCTAGTGTATAATAAAGAGGTGTCCTGTCGTACCTCGTGTCCGGTCTTTTGTGCCAGACATTGTGAAGTCGTCCAAGTGAATATTCGAGATTGATGATGTTGATTAAATAAGGATATGATAAAGCGCTTTTTACTTGACAAAATTGATATTAAAACTATTTTTTTTCCGTTGGAAAACCTGTTACGGGTACCCCGTTGGCCCAGGGGTTGACGGCCGGGGGTTGATGTGGGACTACCCGGAAGCATAAAGGATGCTGCCATTTTTAAGGCGACTTACTAAAAAACCAACGGTTGTCCTCTTCGCCGTAATGGGACGTCGCGGGATCGCGTTAGCACATATCGTGACGCCCCGGCGAGATCCCCCGGATGAGGGTGCCCCGAGCAACGTAGAGCACCCTCCCATCGTAGGCCTATGTTAGTTAAGAGGGGTCGCCCTCCACCCTCACCAGGCCTACAAAGTATTTATGGAGCCTAGTTAACTTAAAGATAAATTCTATTATCAAAATAACGTAGTTAAACGGAAGTAATAATTCAATGTTAATTATATAATATTTGTGTTACGCTTGAAATATTAAATTAATTCTCTACAGCTGTTTGCTGTTTTCCTATCAAATTATTTAGAGTTCTGATTTGGTACCTCACTGATTAACGTTTACGAAAATGGAAATGTCTTCAAATCTAAAAAATATTTAACTATATACATGGATAGTTTTTCTCCATATTAATGTATTTTTTCTCTTTGTACGAATAAGTGCAAAAAACATGTACTACAAAGTTATTGAAAGGATTTTTCTAAAATTTGAATTACGTAAGTCGGCATACAGAAAAACTGAATTTGTATACATTTTAAGTGATGGTAGCTGACAGTCGATGGCAAGTATCATATAATTTCTTCTACGAAATTTAGGTTTTCTCAAGATTTTAACCTTGACATGAACTATGAAAAATAAAAATAATAGATCCTTAATTTTTGTATTAAATACATGCAGAGGAAACTTCGCATCCCTTTAGAAGTATAATGCGGAGGAGTAATGTGAGATTTGGCAAAGTTAAAGTTTACGTTGAGGGGTGCTGAAAACTGATATTTATGTGTAATATGTATTATAAATACACTAAATTATTATAAACATCGCGTGTCTGTACATGTCTAAATATGGCGTCGCTCTATAAATATTTAAGACGTTCAAACAAGAACTTGAGAATAATTGCTTTGCTATTGTGTCTCAAATGATCTTTATACATATTACTATTCGATTTTTATGTTGTTTAGAATATGATTATATAAAGTAACAATAAAAAACAAATCATATACATATACATAAATATTATTTATTTTACAAAAGCATACGAATTCTACAAAATATGTTCCACTTTGTAAATAATAAGTTTACCTATGTATTAAACGTTTGCCTATTTCCATATAAATACTTTAATGTATTTAGGGTGTTTTTTTATTAGTGCTAAATACTTTAATGAATTTTTGGTCAGAGATAGGATAGATCCTCCGGACATGACTTACATAAAACATAAAATATTTCAAATATTTAAATTAAAATATTAATTTAGATTAACGTCAATGTAACATTTATAATATTTTTGTCAAATAGTTGCAATAAATAAATAAATCGTCGCCTAAAGCAAAAGAAAACATTAAAAAGGTATATTCAATGATTATAAAGGTGTACCTTTCATTTTAACTCTTATAAAAATTTAAACTTGGAATTATGTTTAAATTTCGGTCATGTGACGAGTGGCGACCATCAATAATATTACAAAGTGGAGAAGATTGTTTAAACGCGCTCATCTTTGGGACCCGAGGGATTTGAAATAGTAGATTGTTTCAAAGTACATCAGCCGAGGAAAAAATTATTATACTCCCGAGTGTACACTCTACTTTTCATCCCCTTTCTATGAGAAAATATATACCTACTGATTACAAAAACAGAGACGTCATTGGCGCGCTTTTGTTTTTTTTGTAGTTAGTGCTGTGCAACCAACACATACAGCCAGTAATTCATACAATTTGCATTCCAATTCTATGAACGTTTATACCAATATGTATGTTCCAAATTTAAATCACTTTTCCGCCCGCTAAAAAAATCCTACCGGAAAAGAGCTGATTTACTCCCACTTATAAAGGAATAATGAAATACTTCGAATAAAAGGTATGAAAATTATTTCTGATAACGATAGGCATTTACGAGGAAGCCTATAGGATGACATAAGTATTACGGTACTATTCGTCCGCGGGTGGAACGGCAGACTCGTACTATAATAACAGTAGTATAAAAGGAGTATTTTTAAATTCTATAACCAGACTCAAATGTAACATACATTGAAATGGTAAATAATATGCGCTACAATGTTTGATGTGAAAATGCGTTCTGTAATAAAACGCGATTGTTCGTTTGTTTTATTGTAAAGTAATGTAGAACGTTGGAGTTATAATTTAGTTTAATTTGGATTTACACCTTTGACTGTGGTCATTATTATAGCGATTATTAAATATTTATTTATTTATTCTTTATTGCACACCAATAAAAAGTTTAAATTTACAAAAAAAGGAGCAAAAAAGAAAAACAAAGTACAATTAGCGGCCTTATCGCCTTAGGCGATTTCTTCCAGGCAACCATACAATTAAAGGATAATTCTATTAGTTGCAAGGTGGTGCAAAGTTATAAATTAGCAATAGACATACATGCAAATAATTACACTCTAATACATATATACTATAAATATAAACAATAAACTAAACAATATTTAAAATTATAAATTACGCATATATTATGTAAATAAATTTTAGTAATAAGTCGTCCTAATTAGTTAAAGTCAGATAGAATTCCTTGAGTGATTTCTTAAATATTTGAATGGATGTGGACTTGCGTACATCTAAAGGTAATTCGTTCCATAACCTAATAGCATTGACAGTAAAAGAGTATTTGTAAAATTTAGAGTTGTGGACGGGTAAGTCAAGTGTAGGATGTCGTGATGAACGCATCTCAAGGGGTGAACCAAGAAACTTAAATCTCTCCTTCAGGTATGAAGGAGAGTTTGGATGAAATAAAACACAGTACAAAAGTGAAAGAAAGTGTAAATCCCGGCGTAGACGAATATGCAGCCACTTCAGTTGTTTACGAAGATGAGAAATGTGGTCATATTTACGCCAACTAAATATGAACCGTATAGCCACGTTTTGAAGTCGCTCAAGTTTGTTTAAATATTATTATTATTAATAAAATCCTATTTGAAATTGAAGAGGACTTAGTTGACAACATGGTACAAAAAATAAATTATAATTCTTTTTTATTATTATAAAAATAAAAGCTCCAAATGAAAGGCTCTATCTCAGAAGTGGCACCGGATTAGACCTTCACGAATTCGGAGAATATTGGTGTTTTGTCATCCAGGATATGTTCCTGAACTTATTCTAGACAGTTTAAGAGCGTAATACTTCTATTGCTTACTTAAAGATTCTTCCCTCTGAAACTACCAATTCATTCATCTAGAACGTGCTTCGAAGGCGACAAAAGCAGATTTTTTTAAAATTTGTTTTACTTATTCCAAAAGAAATAATGCTTTCAGAAGATTTACACTTCCTTAATAAAAGCTCATTTTTTATTAGTAGTAGGATCAACTTTAATCCAAATAGTCAATTTGTTTTAGAAGGCACTGCCAATATTTTGTTACATTTTTTTAAAAGCAATTTCTAATAAGCAGGCACCTACAGTAAAAGTACATGGTATACAATGTCTATTAAATATTACACATTAGTAATGAATAGGATATCCAATAACATAGATTTTTCCCAAGTCCGCCTGAGAGTTCCGGAGACTCGTGTGAAAAAAATTAAATTAGATCTGTCTGTAATATGATATAACATGATTCTTACTTAGTACTAAGGTTAAATATTGCATTATATTTTTTACACAATTTATATATTTTTTTTCTTAATGGTCCATCCACGTGTTTTCGCTTATGAATTCCGTATGTTTCGTGGCCGCAAGTTTAATTTAGTTTCGTTCATCCATTTACAATACAGGCGCAACTCGAGACATTTTATTTATATTGAATTGAAAACAGAGTTGTATGAAATGTTTTTAGATTACTTTTATATTTAAAAAGATATTATAATTTACAATATATTTTAGTTATTTCTAAGACACTTCGGCTCACTTAAATATCATAAAAAATTTGTAAAATCAGTTTAAAATATTCTTTTTATATATATTTCATATTACTTTATTCTCTTTCTTTATTTAATAGTTATATAAACGGATATTATAAAGTTGCATGTTTTGCGATTTGAAGAACATTCGTACACTATTCTGCGCTAATTGATCCAAGTCATATATAATACTAGGAGCGTGAACCAGACCTAAATATTGAATTGCTGCGCTCGCAGTCTCGGTATGTGTTAGCAAATTGATCGAAGCGAGGTGCAAACAGCTCCGAAGTTACATTTACAAAACGTCTACGTATTCTGTCCTCAAAATTTTTTTTTAAAGCTAAATTTTTGCCAAACTAATTTTTCACATTAAGTCTATGGAATTAAAATATTTCCGTGATATCGACATCGTATATTTGAAGATTTTTATTTTATTTATAAATAAAATATAGAACATAAAATTTATAATAAACAATTTATAATAGACGGTACATAATACATAACTTTCGGCGTCAAGAAAATTAAGGTAGGATTAAAAATGTACATAACATTTATTGCACTTGTCCTTTGCCAACCGTCTTTTCTCAATCAAAAGTGCATAGTATTATATGTACGTATGTAAAAAATATTTACACAGTTAAAAGAAAAGCATATTTTGTTATAATTACAACACAATAACAATACTGGATTTTGGGGAAATTTCTAGTATTAGCTTAATTATTATTTAATTTTAATAATATTAGGCTTAATTATTGTTATCTGAGTCAATCTATAGGACGAATTTCACGTCGGAAAATCTCTGATTTTCTTTCTCTCTCTTTCTCTGAAATTATTTGTGCTTCTCCAAATACAATAGTTTTGTCTATCTATAAAGAATCTTTTTAAAAAAATGTACCTATTTTCACTCTTACTGAGTACCTACATGACTAGCGTGGGCTGTTTAAAAAAAACAATACCATCATAAATGACACTAAAACATGAAAGAGGCAAATAAAGAAAAATAAACAAATCTGCCGCAAGGTTGTTTCATTTGGTTCATTTTTAATGAAAATCCGCAACAGTCCTCAGTGCCCGCTTGACTACTCGTTGGGAAAAAAGTGTTTCATTGTGACAGTCTATTTGTTAAGCAATACTGGTCTATGGTGCTATATATTAAGTGGTCAAATTCGCATGCGTAGTTAAGGCACTCAGAATTGTACCTTGCATAACTTATTTAATTGCCAGAGTACATACGAGTAGTGCAATTTTGACCGATTAAGATTATTAAATGAATGTTTGATAGAAACTATCAAACATATCGTTTTATAATAAGTTACTTTTTATCATTATTGTACTGCATAAAACTATAGATATTAATATCAAACAAGGTCGTGGTGTGGTTCAAGGTCACATTTCATATAATTTTCGTAAATCCTTCACTTCCTATGGCTCTAATGAAGCCTAGTAACGACGCGATATTAGCTTCTGATATCATATTAATATGAATCGTTCTAAAGTGAGGGCAAGTGCTAGTGTATGAGTAGGATACAAGTTTTGTATATTTGGCATAATGCCAATAATATCCTTAAACCCTTAGTATTAATACCAGGAGCGCGAAACAGATCTTAATTTTGACTCGCTGCGTTCGCAAAATTTCGGTATATGTTGGCATATTGAGCGAAGCGAGGTGCAAACAGCACCGAATTAGCATTTACAAAACGTCGACGCATACTGTCCTCAACTATTTTCAAAATTTTTTTTTCATTGTAAAACCAAACTTTCGCCCGAAAAAATTTTTCCCATTGAAGTCTATGGAATTTTAGTTTTTTCCTTGATTATTTCTCAATGACATCGAATATTTGGAAATTTTCGGATATACCGTTTTTAACTGATGCTTACTCAAAGGATGCAGAAAAGTCTCATAGAGAGCTTCACTCAATTATAAATAAGTTTATTTATCGCGTGTGCTTAAGTATTCATCAAGTGGGTTTAGCTCTTTTAATATTGATACCTTGTATTTAGGAAAAAATCCCATCCTTGGCACGATTAGATTATGTTTTTCTCTTAGATTTAACTAATATTATATTCCTTATTTGCATTAACATTTAAAACATATTTTTAAATAAACAAAAAACTTTCAATTTTTTTTTTATTTTAATTTTTTTTCCAACTTCATAATAATATATTAGTTATTTTGTCATCTAGTTGTTTCTAGTTTTTAGACTTAAGCACAAAAACTCAATAACAGCTGGTCTTACCGTAAATATGATAACTTCTAAATATTTATAATTTGTATATCGATTTAAGATTAAAAGTGTGGATTAGTAGTAAATTAGTACTTTTTTAATTATTGTGTTAATGTACAATATACAAATGTGTAGACATGTTAATTAATTAGAAAGACTGTGTAATTTTTTCTTGTATTAAAAAAATGCCTTTTATTAAATCAAGCAATTTATTTGTATAAAAATACCCAACATTCACCTTTTAAAAACTAAGTCAATAGAAAAATAATTAAAAATATAGGTCAGTAGGCTCGCAAAGGAGAGACACGGTCCAGAGGACCTTTCTGTATAAATAAAGCCCTTTGCCTGATTAGGCTTAACACACGCATCCACTTCACATATTGATTGGCCTCTATCTAACTGGCGGGAAAAGTTAGTTACAGATAATACTTGTCATCTATAGGTCGGTTTTGTACTGGCTGTATACAAACTTTTTTCTTAAACATTCTAAATTCAAATTTTACTTCACCCCGGAAAATGTATTTCATTCTTTTTTCTCTTTACGTTTTTATTATGGCAAGTATGTAACTATGCTGTCTTAATAGTGAACAGCTGAGGGTGTGTATTTCTGTTATTTGTTTTTAATGAAGATCAGATTTTCCTATTGCTAAGAGTATGTGTAAATCACTAGCATTTAGGTAAATTGCCGAGGCGAGGCCGGTGCTACTCTTAAAGTAAGAAACGTATAGAAAAACAGATTTTAAATGTTAAAAAGTATATATATTCTAATATTTAAGAAAATGTCTTTAAATTTAAAACTACTATTTACATACACATGCGTATTACGAATAAAAAATTATGTAAAATTACCCAATATACCCTATTTCCTCGCATTAAGCATTAAAATCGTTTACCAGTAGAATTTAATTTCAGATGTTCATTAGTATAAATCGAAAAGTACTATGTTACTGTGTGTGTGTCTTGCTGCTAGTGGGCTGTTACTGCCTCATAGACGTGAGACGCGCGTTCTATAAGCTTGTGTTACATTTGTTCTACTTTGTTTGTGATATGCTCAAGTTGCTGATGAAGCTCGTCGAGTTGTATTGAACATGTGATCGGGTGAGTGACGTCACACTAACGTCCTTTTGTTTTGTTCAACAAGACTTTTCGTTTGATTTCGATTTTATATATTATTATTTAAAAAAATTAAGAGACAATTTTTTTCCATTTGTAAAACTTTTGCGTTATAAAGACAGAAAAGGGTAAAAATCAGTTTTTTAACTTTCTGAACTATAAATGAAACACGAAATACTAGGAATATTAGCGACTGCCATTTGCGAACAGCTAATAAATGTATTAATTTAAAATATATATATCCAATTATATCCATATCCATTGGCATGTATTCGTCTGTACTGCTTGAAACAAAATTCGTAACAAATGTTATAACAGATTGTAAATGTTTACAAATTGTCCTAAGTTTATAATCTGTGATGAATCTTTTGTACTCCAGACATTAAACACGCCGAGCACGCTATTTAAGAACTAAAGTATAGATGAACAGCTTTATGTATAATATATATCATCTGTTTACTTTTCTGGCATTCATGTTCATGTACTTCAAGGAATACTCTCTTCCCTCTTCATTTAAAATAAAAGCTGTAAACATTCGCTGTAAATGTCTTCTTGATTATTTTTTGTTTTAACTTGCAATGGATGTTGATGCTATTTTTATTAACGTTCAGAAAATTTATTTAGAATATATAGTTTAATGAATTTTTTTTTTACAGTCTAAGTGTCTATACCTGATAATATTCTTAAGTAATAAAAATAATAAATAATAATATCTTCAAAGGTACACTTTAATATCTTATACAAATTCATAAAATATTAATAAATTGCCTTGGGCTGAACATTTTCTTTAATAGCATATGTTAAAATATTTCAGATAATCTCAGCTCTAGAGCTATGCGCTAAAAATAATTTATTCATTACCATGACTTTAGAATATTATAAGACCTACGAAGGGTTTTCGACAAATCCTAATTTTATTATTTATTATGTGTTTAACTTTTTATTAAGAGTTTTGTCTGTTACTTAGTTTTATATTAACTTAGGTTTTTACAGAAAGAGGACCATTTGGTATTAAATTCTTCCGCTATAGAGACCGCATTTTAAAAAATAACCGTATAATACAAACCGTGTATGTTCAATACAATAATCTTACAGTGGATATTTTTTTATCAAAAGAGAAAACAAGAAGATTTTTTTACATACTTACTAATTTGGTGAAAAAAACAATTCTCCTATAAGTACACAATTGTATTTTGTTTTTCTATTTTTTACCTTTTTTTGTAAATTTAAACTTTTTATTGGTGTACCATAAAGAATAAATATAAATTACACGAAAGTTTTCGCGTAGAAAAGGGTTAGGTACACTTGATAATTACACTATATAATGTTTCACATAATACTAAGAAGTATATATACCAAGTATAATACTCAGTAAAGTATTTTTAAAGGTGAGTACTGAAAAGTGTTAGGGGCGTAACGTAACGTACACGGCGAACGTTCGTGCCGTTAGTACAGTAATGAAGGTGTTCGCTGCGAGCACTTGCATACATTTCAGCATACGCTGTAACTTATCATGCTCGCTGCGAAAGTTACATTACATCCAGTAACCTAATAGTATCCCGCTCAAATCACATGACATGGATGAGAAAGACGTCAAGTGCACAGACTGACAAATATTTTTATACATAATTCCCTGTACATATAATTAAAACTACTATATTTCCGGAGAGATGTTTGATAACTTTTGGTTGTGTTCTGAATGGCTTGGATGTTTTAGATTCATTGAACCCAGTAGCAACGTGTATTTTCCGAATAGGAAATCTCCCGGGGCATCTGGTTATTAATAAATATTACAAAGCTCGAAATGAAATAAAGATATACAAATCATTTGTTTTTGAAGTAGCAATAACTAACATGTCACCTTGAGCGATCCGAACAGTATCTCACAATGAAAGATTTCGGCCTAACATAAAACGGAAGCCATAGAGAATGTTAAGACTCAACAAACAAATCATACGTGAAATATTAGTTTACGCTATTATAAGCTGTATTATATTCGCTATAAGTGTGTTAGTCGAGCGCTAGATATGTAATTGTGTTTTGAGGAAAATTTTGATATAACTTTACTTTTATCTATTCTAGTCTGAAATAATACATTTTTTTATTAAACTATGTTTGTGTTAAATTCCTAAACGTTTTATATAACGTTATTTATTTTATATTTTTGGATTGATATGTTATTACTGCGTTTTTAGGCATTATATTTATATACAAACCTAAAAAATATTTTTTTAATTTTATTCGAAAATTTTTCTGTACAATTAATGTTTCTTCGCAGGTCTCGTTGCATGGTGGGGTTAAGGTGTCAAGATGGGAGACAGTTTCTTGCACCTGGGGGACATAGTGTCCCTCTACGCGGAGGGCTCTGTGGCAGGGTTCCTCAGTACCTTAGGGTGAGGATACATTTTTTATATAACTAAGTTTGGTTTTTAACGTGCAAACTAGTAGCTAGTACAGTACGGCATTATGTTAAAGCCAATAAAATATTTAAAGTAAATATACAGAGTATCATTTAATATATTTTAATTAATCGAAATGAAGTAGTCTTTAATTAATTAAGCCTAATACAAATCCTAATCTCAAAGATTAACTCACAACTCCCTAGTATCAGAGGCTTAACGCGTCCGAACCACGCTGGTTTGTTTAATTAAAGGATTACCGTTCAGTTTGAGCTGTGTATTACATCTGTTTGAGTATTTAATTGTCTTATACTAATGTGTCAAGTCAATCTAACTGATTAATTTATACAATCGGGACAATAGCTTTACATAACAATTCGGTTGTGGTCTTATTTCGAAGTGCTTCAGCTAAGTATGCAAAAATACCAAAAATGAATCCAAATAAAAAGGTTTGGGGACAGACGTAATTTCTAAAATATCTATTAAAAAGAGACAGTTTTAAAAATATGTTTTTTTAAAAGGCTAATACAAAATTTATTTTTATTTATTTATATATTTTATTGTAGACAAATTAGGTAAATACAAAATGCGGTTTTATCGCCAGTCGGCAATTTCTTCCAGAAAACCTTCGGTTTAGTAATAATTATTACTAGTCTAGAAAATGTGGGTATTTGAAAAATAATATATAAATAAACATATAATTATAATAAACATACATAGCAATAACTACATACTATATATTAAAAAAAATATATTAATTTATAAATTAATAATTTAAAGGAGTTATTAACGTCAAATCTCTTCTTTAGGTTGGTTGATGATAGGTGCGTTGTATGCCCGGAGGCAGGCGACCTGACTGATCCGCCCAAAAAGTTCCGAGGTGGGTTATGATATTTAATATTATATTATTTCTTGTCTCTACAACAGGAATTAATTCATGCCCTGTTTAACATGTTTTTGAAAAAAAAAAATTTATTATTATTGGTCTTCATATGAATTTTGCATTAATTAATTTATTTTTTTATTCAGTTTTTTTATATTACATTATTTTAATAATTTATTTATTTTATTCCATATCACAAGAAAATATAAATTAGAACAAAAGAAATAAATATGACAAACCGCATAACCAATATCCGATTTTTTTTTATTTTCAGAATAATATCTAAAAATAGAATAAGTAATATTATTATGCCAAATTACTTAAAAAATAGATTGTAATTTTTTTATTTAAACATATAGCCAGTGAGTACAATTTTCCATAATTGCAGATTGCCTGTTCAAGATATGTCCTATGAACCGCTACTCAGCTCAGAAGCAGTTCTGGAACACCGCAAAGCAGTCTGCCAACGCGAACGCTGATACTGACACCGGACTGCTGAAGAGGCTGCACGTGAGTATGACATCTGTACACTCACAGATACACCTGGAGGATAAAATTAGATTTTAATAACATCAGCATTTTAATTTTGACAGCCCTATAATATATTTAGGAGAAATAAAGTTGTGATATATAAAAGGTTTTATATATATTTGATGACAAAATATATATTCAATATTAATATATAAATAACATCAAGGAAGTTATTTATTTTCTATTACCCGTCGTCTAAGTTGAGTTAAATCTCTCCAACACTTTCAACTAAATACTAAATCAATTCCCAACTTGAGTTCATTAATATTATTAAGTATCTTCAAAGCAACTAAGTTATATGCTACTGATATTTATTACATACATATTATATTAATAAATTCATTAATAAGCCATATAAAGCAGAACTAATTGGAAGTAATGTTATGAATGTGTATTTGTTTGTTCATTAACTTGGAAATTACGGTGTATTTATAATGTATAAAACTTTTAGTCAAGAGCTGGTTTTAAAATGTTAAGTAACCGTAAAGAAAATGAGATCATTATTTTTATAAGCCGCCTCCGTCCTACAAAACATCCTTTGCAAGATGGCGTTGTTAGGAGGCACGTTGCTTTTCACGAAAACTAAGACCTTCCGGTACTAATACCGGAAGGTCTTAGTTTAAACTTCAGAGCATTAGACATTTAAAACTAAATCAAAAGCATACAATAAAAATAAAGAAGCCTCTCCTAAGAAGTTCTGAATTTACCTAAGTGCATAGTTTTAGAGATCAACTCTTAACAATATTCGATTGCAAACAACCACATATTCATATTATAAACACTGGATAAAAACAATTACGAGCCAAATAAAATTTAATTAAACATTTGTATAATGTAACTCACAATAGCTTAGTTAATAAGTAAACATCGTTACTAACATACTAACGCTATATATATATATATATATATATGGATGATCTTGTCTGAAATAAATATTTATTATTATTATTATTATCATTCATCTTTTATGACCGTGTGACGATCTAGAAGTATCATAAGTTCAATTTAATCTAAAACCTATAAAAAAGCGAACAAATCATATGAAAGTCAGCATAATAGCAGCTCCTGTCTAAAATCCGTGCCTAAAACTATTTCCTTCGGAATCGTATCGTCGATTATAAATAACTATTAACGTCTGCGTCTTAATTTATCGCTTTGAAGAATGAAATATTATTTTATAGGAACACTTTAAAACTGACTTGTTTGAAAAGATAATAAATATCAATTAATTTTTTTGTATATCCGTCTGTCAATTGTCTGTCTCTTATAAAAACAAGTTCAAATTTGTATTGTAAAAGAAAATAAAGATTAAAAGAAGTGGGCAGTGAACTGACGGACATTTCCAATTCTTATTATTTATCTTTCCATAATCTATACTAATATAAAAAAGGTTTAAAAAGTTTATTTGAGCTCTTCTCTTGAATTATCATTTAGATAATTAACAGTTTATGCTCTTCTGAAAAAAATGCTCTTCTGAAAAAAAATATAATTTTGATATTATTTTAATTATTCGAATAAAAGCACTGTCACCAACATTCCTTATGTATCCTTATGATATACTTATTTCAAAAGCCCGCAAATTATGCTATTAAATTTATTATGTTTATAAATTTGTGTTATGAGAATATGTATATAAAATAAAAAAATATAAAATAATTATTTATTATATTATAGTTATTGTATTATTCTACAACCCCAGTAGCGAGCTAGACTATTGAACATATATATATATATATAATAAACATTTATTATAAAACTTTAATTTAAATAAATAACTATTTAACCCAGATAAAACATAATACTTCTAAGTCTTAGTTATTAATAGCGCTATAAATTTGATGGATGCAGTCATTATACTTCAGATTGTTTTATAAAAGATATTTTCTGTTCTCTTTCTACAGCTTATATATAACATTAATTAGTCAAAGTTAACAGAGCACTGCACCGATATATTTTTTAACTTCCGCGTACCGATATATTTTTACTTGTGTTCTTCTGTCTTAATACCTAAAATTGTATTATATTTTTCATATAAAATTTTATTTTTTTATTGTATTATTTAAGTTCTCTGCCATTGAAATGTATGTTCGCCTGTTTAGAAATTTGCTCTTGTAGTCCCGTTAAAAATACTACCATTATCAGTAAGCATCGTTAGAGAATCTGTATTTGACTTTGCAACAATGAACGATCTATGCGAATTGAGAGGATTATTCTTTTCTTGGATGTGGATAGCCACATTCCCTCTTTATTGAGCACCCGGAACTACAACTGACGATTTAACAATGTGTCTGAAAATTATCAGGTAAATTTGGGAACCTAGGAAAATTTGGGGCTGTTTGACCCCAAATTAGTCTTTCGAAATTTGGGGTCGTCGTTTGTTATGGGGTGTACACATGTATACAATGTGGCCTATAAAACATCAACATTGCTGACCGGCGCGTCTGGAATGCGGTTTTGTTTCTCTTTCGAAGATACTGTGTGCATTTGCCACTGCTGTTGCCGCAGTAGTACTGCAAGGATATATTTACACTTAGCTCTATAGTGTCAATCGGCATCAATTCGATGCTTCTGTTAGAGCATTTGCAGCAGACGACAAGTTACCTAGACGATAATTATTACGGATCCGAATTCTAAAGTTCTGAAGAGAAAAAACATCCGTGCACCACTAAAGAAACCCTATTCTCCATTCATTGTTGGCTATATAATATTAATAATTATAAATTGGCTCTTACAGACTGGTTATATACAAAGTCGCTCAGTATGAAGCGTATTATACCACTAGCATCAGTATTAGTAAAAATAAATTATAAGAATTAGTATTTTTCAAAGAAAAATTGTTAATAAACGTAGTGATTATAAACTTCATTCCAGCATGCCGCAGAGATAGAGAAGAAACAGAACGAAATGGAAAACAAAAAGCTGCTCGGGACTGTAGTGCAGTACGGCAGCGTCTTACAACTACTACACGTGAAGTCCAACAAATATTTGACTGTATGTTACCTAACATGTCACAATATATGTATATATAAAATATCCAAGCTCTATACAGATTTACAAATCGACATAAAAAAAAATAAAAACTTTTTTTTACAATTTTATATAATAATACAGTAAATACTAAATAGCTATCATTGTTGTGAACAAATAGAAACTTTTAGAACAACTTACATTGACTTATATCTGAAAAAAATATATATTTAGTACCCACAGTGCAACTATCACTTTGCAATATATTGTCCTTATTAATAAAATATTATTTATTATAACTTCAAACAAGTTTTAATTTGACGCTTATTGCGTAACACAGCTCATTGAACCCATACATTTGATGATCATCAGGTAAACAAAAGACTACCCGCGTTGCTAGAGAAGAATGCGATGCGAGTACACCTGGACGCCAACGGGAACGAGGGCTCCTGGTTCTACGTCATACCTTTCTACAAGCTGAGATCCACCGGTTAGTATTCTACCTAGGGACTGTTCTTATTCCTCAAAATTGCCTGGCATAAATAAATACCGCTAGATATATTACGCTTTGGAAGCCCCTTTCGTACTCAATTCAAGAATAGTAAATAATATACATTTCTATATATAGATTTAAGATGCAATATAAAGAAAACTATCAGACAAATAATGTCAACAACAGTATTAGAATATAGGTTTAATGTATAATAGTTTAGAAAATGTACATATTTGTGGAAGCTAAATTTAATAATTGAACATATCTTGTAAGATATTAAGTACATCAAGGGTAATACCCCCAGGTGACAATGTGGTGGTGGGTGACAAAGTGATCCTGAACCCCGTGAACGCGGGCCAGCAGGTGCTGCATGTGTCGTCTCACCACGAGCTCTCCGACAACGCTGGCTGCATGGAGGTGAGGCACAGCGGCTTCGGCTTAACTAAGATATTATATAGACTCTTGTAGCACAACTCAGCAGAAATATTTGTCGTAGTAAGCTCTATTTTATGATAAGGAATATTTTACCAGACCGAGTTGGTACCATGAATGAACCGCTATCGTCATTGGTGTGGATTTCAGTAAATTTGTAGGACATAATTGGGTTACTACTGCACAAAAAATTTAAAGACAATATTATATCATAAGCTAGAAAATTATTTAATTTATTAATAAATCCATTAAATATTTTAAATTAAGGTGAATGTAGTAAATTCATCGACGTCGTGGAAAGTGACTCTATTCCTGGAGCACAAGGAAAATCAAGAGGAGATGCTGAAAGGTGGGGACGTAGTGCGTCTGTTCCACGCCGAACAGGAGAAGTTTCTAACCATGGATGAGTATAGGCGGAGACACCACGTGTTCCTCCGAACTACTGGAAGATCTAGTGCCACCGCTGCCACTAGCAGCAAGGCTCTGTGGGAAATTGAGGTAAGTCGATATAATAAAAAAAAAAGACCTCTTTTCATCAAAGCACTATCAGGCAGTAACGTGTCCCCGCAGGTGGTGCAGCACGACCCGTGCCGCGGCGGCGCAGGTCACTGGAACTCCATCTTCCGCTTCAAGCACCTCGCCACCGGACACTACCTGGCCGCCGAGGCCTGTACTAAGCTGATGTATGTACGGCTAGTACTATGAGGCAGTTTGTTTATGTGCACTAAATTAAATTAATATACGTGGTCAAGTTTCTAGATGATTTCCAAAAAAATACATATTTCGGGCATTAAACATTATCGTTAACCGACCGATAAAAATAGTGTGTGTATCGTAATCAAAAGATGTAGAATAATATTAAATAGGTAGAATAATTTTTCAAATCCATCCGATTATTTCAAAGATGGAGGCGAGTAGAGCCGAATATTTCTAATATAAAATGTAATCTGTTCGCATTCAGCGAGGGTGCCATAGACCCCGAGGCGGAGGGCGAGCCCGCCTACCAGCTGGTCTCGGTGCCTCACTCGTCGGAGATCGCCACGCTGTTCGAACTGGACCCTACCACCATGACGCACTCCGATGCGCCTGTACCGCAGAGCAGCTACGTCAGGTAACCGGCCGCTACAAGTTACTTTGAAATCCTCTACGCTGCTACGAGCGCCTACACCGCGCTAGAGACATATCTTTATGATTTTATTACAGTAGATAGTGTTTAGTGCAAAATTAATGATCGTTAGAAACAATGTTAAATATATAAGTTATATATAACTAGCATGTTTTAGGTAGTATTTTCTTAGATTTTCACAAGTACACATTTCAAATGTAATAGGTAATGAATATAATAGGAAATGTTTTAGGTATTATATCAAAGTCTATTTTTAGATTACAACATCTATGCACACACACATGGGTGCACTCTACATCAATACCTATAGATAAAGAGGAAGAAAAACCAGTCATGTCGAAGGTATAACAATTTTAATTTCTTTAAATTATATAATAAATTAAGTGCTAACCACAGTTGCACAAGAATTTGTCAATCACCTTAAAAAATAAAATATTTTGTTATTTTTGTTTTTTTGTTAAAATCTCACAAAAATAGATCAAATTTTATATTAAAATATATGCAACGTAGTTTTTTAAAATTTTAATGTTTCCTTAAAAAAGGTGGGCTGTTCAGTAATAAAAGAAGACAAAGAGGCCTTTGCGTTAATATCCGTATCACCCAGTGAAGTCCGGGACCTAGACTTTGCTAACGACGCATGCAAAGTCCTCTCCGCGCTCTCCACTAAGTTGAACCACGGAAATATCGAACCTAATGAGATGAAGTTAGTATATTGATATAGCGGTACTAGTATTAATACCAATTTCTTGTTCTCAGTCTCTGGATGACACCGCTTATAATTTTTAAAAGACCTATGTTCCATGCCATCTGTTTTTGAGAAACAGTCAATATAATTCTAATCTTTTGATAAATATTTCAGAGCTCTGACATGTCTCCTCCAAGACATAGTCTACTTCATAGCGGGCTTCGAGAACGAACCGAATAAATCCAAGGCACTTGAGCTGATTGTGGAGAACCCTAACCGGGACCGACAGAAGTTGCTTCGGGAACAGTACATACTGCGACAGCTGTTTATGATACTTCAGGTAACCAATTACATATTCAAATGAGGCTTATATTTTAATTATTGTATGCTCGGCTATTTAGCGCTTGAGTTGTGAATAAATTGATGCAAAATTTTTACAAATTCATATTAATAATCGAATCCACAATCCTTGTAATTTAAATTATAAAGACATATATACTATTTTTTTTCCAGAGCCCCTTCCAAGAGTCCCCAAAAGGCGAGCCATTTCTGAAAATCGAGGAACTGTACGATCCTCGGTACGCGCCCTACAAGTACATCTTCAGACTTTGTTATCGGATATTACGACTTAGCCAACAGGATTATAGAAAAAATCAGGTCATTATTCTGTGGATTATAAGTAAATATTTCTTTAAATGATATTAAATATCCTTCAACAAAAAGCGTGAAAAAGTAGTTATTAACTTGTCATTAATCTCGTGCGACAACATGTATACAATATTTTGACTGATTTGAACCCTTGTATTGTTAATATACATTTCAGGAATACATAGCTAAGTATTTTAGCTTCATGCAAAAACAAATTGGCTGTGACATTCTAGCAGAGGATACAATCACAGCTCTTCTTCACAACAACAGGAAACTACTGGAGAAACATATCACTGCCTCCGAGATTGAGACCTTTGTTGGTAAGAATTAAAAAAAAATAATGTTAGGTGTGGTTTTGTATATCTATTATTTATATTAATATAATGTAGTAGCTTACTCAGCGTCTATTGACAGTATATTTTAACAAACCAATCTCCAGAAACAGTCAAATTAAAATAATTTTGAATATAATAGTATCCATAATTCATAAACAACAAAATATGATACTTAATATCTCTTAACCCAGGTCTGGTGCGCAAAAATATGAAGACCTGGCAGTCTCGCTTCCTGGACTACGTGAGCGACCTCTGCATCTCGAACAAGAAGGCCATCGCGGTCACCCAGGAACTGATCTGCAAGAGCGTGCTCTGTGCTAACAACGCCGACATTCTCATTGAAACTAGGTAGTCTAGAGCTTTTTATAAATTTATGGCCCTTTCAATATATATATTTTTATGAATTTATTTGTAGGAATATTATTTATATAATTAGTATTTATATTTTATATTACGATATTTTTTTTGTAGTAATTATGTACATGTATCAGTATCAAATGTTATTCAGGTTAGTGTCGGATGATCCTAGCGACACCTACACGGACGAAGTGATGCTGTACTGGAATAATAAACGGGTACTTAGAAAACATATACTTAAAATAGGTTTAGAATAAAAAATAGAATATTTATATTAGAGATGTTAAAAATGTGTTATAAAAGTATTAACTTTAAAGGCTTTGTTAGAGCTTCGTGGAGTCTTTTATGCTTTTTTCTTCATACGAAATATTAAATAATAAAGTGAAAGTAATGTTTGTAAACATATGTAGTGATATTAATACTTTCTTTATATATTAAAAAAAAATCAAGAATTATCAATTATTTGAGGTTACGAGTCTTGTCTGTGGTGAAGAATCGTCCCTTTCATTTAATTTAAAGTACAAGTAAAAATTGCAATTTTAGTCTTAATCACCATCTTCCTTGTCTCCCAGGAGTCTCGAACGCTTTCTTCCCTAGCAGCAGAAGCGGCGTCAGACCCTCGCAGCGAGGCTGCCGCTGTGCTGGACTACTACAGACACCAACTCGACCTGTTCTCCAACATGTGTCTCAACAGACAGTACCTCGCGCTCAATAGCCTGTCGCATCAGCTGCATATAGACCTCATACTTAAGTAATAATTGTAAACACATTATAATGTTTAGTTTTATTTTCGGTAATAAGAAACTTTTAAACCGCGTGTAATTTAGGACAAGCAATAGTTTGTGAAATCTAAAATTATTTCGAAAAACAAAAGATTCATATAATATTGTATACGGTAAATATGGCCACTACTCGAGTTTCTCGGAAAGTATTCATTTGTTCGTAAACTAACGAACAAAGCCTTAATAGAGTGCCCTGTGTGCGTCCTCCCCAGATGCATGTCCAACCCGCTGCTGTCGCCCGAGGTGCGCGCGTCGTTCTGTCGCCTCATGCTGCACCTGCACGTGGACCGCGACCCGCAGGAGCCCGTGACGCCCGTCAAGTACGCGCGGCTGTGGGCAGAGGTCGCCGCCACCATACGAGTGCAAGAGTCGGTACACCCCCGCTGGCAACTCACATCGTATTGAGATTCAATTGCAATGTGTTTTAAAATATCACGTAATCGTTTTGTCACAGCTACCAATGCGTGAAAGGCGGTCAGGATGCGACTAGGGAGAAGATTAAGAAACTTCTAGATTTCGTGGAGGATTACTTGTGTAATGTCACTAAAACCTGGTATTTGAGTGACCACGACCAGAATAAACTGACCTTCGAAGTGGTCAAATTGGCCAGAGAGCTAATTTATTTTGGATTTTATAGGTAAGGAAGTAACGAATATGAAATTTTTCAAATGTACATACTATTCTCAAAATAGCATAAAATATTAGAATTTATTTTTTATATTCCCAAAATGAATAAACTACTGATAAAAACTATAATACTCTTATTATGTATGTTAATTTCACTTAATATAGGTACGGGAAATTATTTTTTAATCATATCAATCTTATTTTATAGCTTCAGCGATCTTTTGCGGTTGACGGAAACTTTGCTGAGCATACTTGACTGCGTGACTGAAATAGACATATTGAATGAGACCAGCGCTCTTACTGGAGAAGTCGAATGTAAGTACAAGAAATTTATTATAAAAAATAGTATAAATCCAATTATACAGGATTTTAAGTATAATTGTTATTTTAAAAATATGGCTAATATTACACGCAGCTGAGGAATGTGAGATAAAATCATGTGAGTAGTATAAAAAAAGTAATGGCGAAATTCAAATTAAGATAAAAATACAAATAGACATTGTTCTTTTTAAGCGGAAGGAGGTGTGTTGCGAAGTATCGGCGATATGGGAGCGGTGATGACGTCCATTACACTCGGACCCGTCGCATTAAACGTAAGGTTTTTAATATAATTTTGTTATTTTTTTGTATATCGTGTACGTGTGTTATCTCTTGTCGCCCCGTCAGTACAGTGTGTGTGTGTGTGTGTGTGTGTGCAGGTGGTGGGCGGCAGCGCTGCGCGCAGTGCGTCCGCGCTGGCGCTGGCCCGCAAGCACCCGCTGGTCATGGAGACCAAGCTGAAGATCATCGAGATACTGCAGGTATACTCGCTGTACTCTACTTACGTCAATTGATAGGCCACCTACACTAATTATATTTAGTTTTCGATGCCAACTGATTAACGTTCTGGGAACAGCTTAAAATCAGATAATCCAGTCTAACCCCGTGACCTTCTCCAGTTTATCCTGGACGTGCGGCTGGACTACCGCATCAGCTGTCTGCTGTCCATCTTTAAGAAGGCCTTCGAGTCGTCGGAGCGTCCGGAGGCCCTGTGTCGCATCGACGTGGAGGCCATCGGGCTGCAGGCCGAGGGCATCTTCAGCTGTCGGTAGGATGCCGCGCTTGTATACTGGGCCACGACAATTCGATATTAAATTATATTTAAATAACGATATCGTATAGATACACGTAATTATTTTATAGATTGAACACATGATGTAGCTTATACGATACTTACATAACAGTGTTACTACCGACTAAAGATATAATATATTTATATCGTTATTATATATTTTAATGTCGTGTTGTACCGAGCTTTTCAATTATATGTTTGTCATTAATACCACGTTCTAACTAATAGGTGGTGGTTTTACAATCTATATACGCAGCATATTCTTAAACTTATTTTATACTACTTTCCTTAGTCGTTGGTAGAATTTAATTTATTTATATATTTATTAAATCTTAGTTTACTCTTTTCTATAATTAGGTAACAAGACTTATATTTTGTTATTTATCATAGATTATGAGTAGTTTCGGATATATCTTTTTTATTATTAATTAAATTATACAACTACTGCAGTTGTACCAATATTATACCACTAATTTAAGTAGCCAGGCTTGGATCAGAAATGTAATCTTCCTTATTAACAGATTTTCATGATAATTGCTGGGACCAACTTACGTGCTAAGAAGTACTCAGATAATGGAAAAATTAACAAGCCATGCTAGGTCACCCATCAAACTTTATATCTGGGATACTGTTACTTAACCAACTTTAATAAATAAATCGTTATTTCAGAGCAATTCAGACTGTGCCTGACGACTGTCTTCCAAAAAATGTAGATTTGTTAGTAAGATTGAACTCTATTGCATGATGCACGGCAGGAATTTCGCTTCTAACTGCATGAAAATAAAGCTAAACTTTCTTTGATAACGCTTATGTAATCTTATAGAAGAAACAAACATTATTTGTCGTGATCTTATAACCTTTCACTGTATATAGGCTATCAAGTGAAAAAGTATAATTTAATTCTAACCGTTAGTTATGTTAATACAATAGTGTTAATGGTTGTCTTTAAAGATTACTAATTTCAAAGAAAAATCTAATTTTTCAACTTTAGTATTCTAACCAATGATAAAGAGTATTTCATTAAATGTGATGTATTAAGTATAATATTTTCTGAATTACTCAATAATAACAAAAAAATATATAAATAAAATAATTTGTTTAGTTTTAGTTAGATATTTAACGTCGTTCAATACTTACGTATGCCTGTGTGAGTATTAAGTAAAAAGTAAGTTTGATGTGAAGTTATTGTATTATTAACTATTATTTTGTATTTTATATATTGTTTTCATTAATATCAATAGGAAAGTTTGGATTTTACAAATACATATATTAAAACAAAACTTGAATGATAATAAATATGCATGAATGAATGCCCCTTTTCTTAACTAACATTATACTAACCTATCTACATATAAACTTAGGTCCTTTGTACAGCGTTCAACTAGCAATACTAAATTAGACCCATCTCCTCCTACAATAGAGTCCAATTTGTATTAATACACGATTAAAATTGTCTAATTACAACACGTCGTAATGACAATTCTTTCCCTAAAAGTTTTCATTTTATGCGGATAACGCAGATTTTATATTGTTATATTTGATGTGCAATACAGAAAACTGCAATATTTACTAAATATCTCATAATAAAGTCCATTGTAGGGACGGTCTCGACCTTGACAAATGCGGCGGCCGTATGGTGTTAAAGGTGCTACTACAGTTGTGTTCGCAAGGCGCTTCGGCCAGTCTCGTGTCTGGAGCCCTGGCGCTCCTGTTCCGACACTTCAGTCAGAGACAGGAAGTATTGGCAGCGTTTAAGCAGGTCTGTATAGTTTGAAGATTATTTTAATAAGTAAGCAATAGTTGTTTTCAAAGTTATTACTCATCCTTATTAGGTACAGCTGCTAGTATCTGATGCAGACGTAGAATCATACAAGCAGATAAAAGCGGACTTGGATATTTTACGTCAAAGCGTTGAGAAATCCGAATTATGGGTATTCAATAAAGGTCGTGCCGGAATTATTGACGATCACAACGGTAAGATGAAAAAACTTAAATTTATTTAATTACAGATATTTTATTCCAGAACATTTTCTTGGCGAAGCTTAACTTGATTTTGTAATAATATTTTTTTAATCTTAAGACAACCTTATAGTTACTTCTTTAGTCGCTCCGTAAAAGTTTCGATTTCTTCTATCATTAGTCTAAACGGACAACGAGAAAAATACCTTATTTACGTTTGTTCATTTCTCCATGTTTATAAAACTTTGAAATAAAATTGCCCTAGATAAATAGGCTTTTTAATGCAAATTATAAAAGTTAAATCTTTCTACCATATAACCTGAGTAGTATTTAGTTGCAACAACAATTAAATTACAAAAAGAAACAATGGGAGTATATCTTCGTCAGACGTGAAGGCGGCGGCGGGCGGCGGCGTGCTGGAGCGCCACGCCTCGCTCGACAACGTGCGCGCGCCGCGGGGGGACCGCCGGGAGTACGGGAAGATCAAGGAGGTACCGACACACTCGTTCCTCGTGGAAAACTTCCGTCCACTTCATCATCTTGATTATTGTAAATCGACAGATTCTGGAGCGCATGATCAAGTACTGCACGCAGGGAAATACGGCGCGCGAGGGAGGAGACTCGCGACCTAGGAGACACGAACAGCGTCTGCTGAGGAACATAGGGGTGCACAACGTGGTGCTGGACCTCTTACAGGTAGGGGTTCGGGTATGGGACGTCACTCTGGGGAACACGGAATAATAATGTAGGAAAATAAAAAAATATAACTATTATTCATGAAACTTTTTTTTGTCAAATGTAAAACAATAAATAAACTATTAATATTAGTTTAATTTATAAAAAGTGAAATATACGATAGTGATGTGACGTCACACAGGTGTAACTAGTATACGCAGAAAGAGTCCGCTAAATGTATCATCCTTAAGGTCCCGCACGACGAGGACGACGCATCCATGGACGAGCTTCTAGATCTGGCACACGCATTCCTTCAGCACTTCTGTCACGGAAACACACAAAACCAGGCCATCCTGCATAAACACCTCGATTTATTCCTAAACGCTGGGGTAACTATCGTTATAAAACTTATTATATTACCGTCGTTCTCCGATTGTCAAAACGAAATGTAGTCCTTAAGTTGCACTAAATGGGTGATCTACCGAGATGCACCTCGACATAAAACATTAGTGTTATCCTGCAAGAACGTGATGAAATCTCGACCGTCTGCTCTTTTATTCCCCCACGGCGAATAAAACCCTAATAAGATCACCGTCCTCACCAGATCCGCGAGGCGCAGACGGTGTGCGCCATCTTCGAGGAGAACGCGTCGCTGTGCGCTCACGAGGGCAACGAGAAGGTGGCGGCGCACTTCGTGCACTGCATCGAGTCGTGCGGGCGGCGCCCCGCCTACCTGCAGTTCCTGCGCACCATCGTGCGCGCGGGCCCGCACCACATACGACGCAGCCAGAACCTCGTCATGCAGGAGGTGGGGCCGAGACCTAGCCCAGGGCTGCCGCTGCGATCTTTATTAAACTTTGTTTTTTTATACAGATGGTGAACGCCGAGGAGGATGTGCTCGTGTTTTATAACGACAAGGTACTCTTCAACTATTTCATCAAAATGATGCAAAAGTACAAACAGACGGGAGAGATGCCGGAGGCGCTAACGTAAGAATATAATCTTAGTTGTTATTGACGATGAGCGATAGGTTTTTTAACATTTAATAGTGACCGATGATAATCCAATAGATACCACATAGATCTGATCAAGTTGCTGACGTGCTGTACGCTGGGCAAGAACGTGTACACGGAGATCAAGTGCCACAGCCTGCTGCCTCTCGACGACATCGTAGCGATGATTACGCACCCGGACTGCATACCCGAAGTATGTTTTACAAAGCTAACCGACCATCACGGCTCTGTCGGCGTCGACTACAAAATAACATATACATTAGAATTATTCGTATAATAAATACCGAACTTGATAAATAAATTGCACTATTGCTTTTCTACTTTATTTATCTATAATACTGATTATTAAGGTCGCGGTGTTTTACAATATAACCTGTTATGGGGCCTATCAAATTTATAAATAATAGTTTCAAAAACAAAAAAATAATAATTCTTCGACTTAATTGTATTAGTACAATATCGCATACTTCTATATATTGAGTAGTGACAATACAATTCAACCTAGTTTTCCTTTAAAATGTTATTGAAATAAAAAATATTTCTTATTAGATAAAGTTCTGTTTTTTTAGCGTATTAAATTTTAAGGAAATATAGAATGACAAATTTATTAATAGGAAAATAAAATAAAAATAAAGCAGAAAATTTATAATAAATTTATATTCTAAATTTCTTAAATTTTAATACGTTTAACATGGCTATACAAGTTTAAAACACAATTTCAAACATTAATCTGTTATGGCATCTTTTCAATACTATTTATTCTTTACTGCAAAGTAAGAAGCATTGGTTAGCATTTTCGAAAGAATCCCAATAGATGTCACTACTGCCCCTATACAGACACATATATATATATAAAGCTAAATATATTCCTCCCAAAAGGGGTGTAGAAACTAAACGAAAATAAAATATTTTTTTTTTTTAGTGTTTGATATACATTACCGATAAACACTTTATATATACTTAAAATATAATTTCAAATATATTAATCGGTGTTTGGGATAATCGTCTCGAGATCGGAAGTAGCTGTTCACTATATGAATAAAAGTTTAAGAAATTAATAGTTATAAAATACAATTTATTATACATGCAATATATAATATTATATAAAAATTATATTATCAGGTAAAAGAAGCATACGTCGGTTTCTTGAATCACTGCTACATAGATACGGAGGTGGAGATGAAGGAGATATACTCCAGCAACTACATGTGGGACCTGTTCGAACGCTCCTTCCTTGAAGATATGCTCGCGATCTTACAGCCGCATATGATGATCAGTTCACCTGGTGAGAGCCTTCTGTTAATTTAGCCTCTTGTTAATTAATTAATAATTATTTTAAATAAAATAATGTTTAATATTTCCTAATTCTTTAAATATATTAGCCATATAACATTTTTTTTATAAATTGTATAGAATTAAATACGGGGATATACCCGTCTCCGTCTCCTTGGGATAGTAGGATTCAGTGTGGTCTTTGTAATGGATTTATTTATTATTTAACTAAAAATGTTATGAAATGTTTTTTGAATAATTAAAACATATTCTTTTAAAGTAAATAATCTGTGAATGATTCTACACGTGATATTATTATTATAATATAAATATTTATTATTATGTATAGTTAGTTCGTTACTAAGAGTAAAACCCGAATCTTGTAACTGCAACATACCATGGCCTTACCATAGCTCGGCCTTGTTAGTTATCGTGGCTTACAAAAATGTAGTTAATTACCAAAACATGGCTTTCCTTCCTTATAAGTACTATATTTATTCAAATTTGTATGAAGTTTACAAGGTGTAGACAAAATATCTAACATTTTATAACATAATCTACACAAAAAAGAACAAAATATGATTATAGTTTTAATAGAAAATTAAATGAAATTATCTTTCTTGAATCATCATCTCCAATAACTAAAATGTAAATTAAGTTTGTAGAAAGCTATCTAATTGATTTTTATGTCGGGTTATAGATAGATTATTATTTTCTTATATTAAAATTGAGATTAAGCAGGATATTGTATTGTAAATATTTGTATCTATCCAGGCTCGTCCGTAGAGCGCGTGGTGCGTCCGTCGGGCAGCGCGCGACAGGCCTGGGTCAACTACGTCACCGACGTGCTCGTTCATACCATCTGCACATTCTTCAATTCGCCCTTCAGCGACCAGAGCACCACCGTGCAGGTAGACACCAACACCCACTACCGTCACACATCATCTGCACATTCTTCAATTTGCCCTTCATCGACCAGAGCACCACCCTGCAGGTAGACACCACCACCCACTACCGTCACACACCATCTGCACATTCTTCAATTCGCCCTTCAGCAACCAGAGCACCACCGTGCAGGTAGACTCCACCACCCACTACCGTCACACACTATCTGCACATTCTTCAATTCGCCCTTCAGCGACCAGAGCACCACCGTGCAGGTAGACACCAACACCCACTACCGTCACACATCATCTGCACATTCTTCAATTCGCCCTTCAGCAACCAGAGCACCACCGTGCAGGTAGACTCCACCACCCACTACCGTCACACACTATCTGCACATTCTTCAATTCGCCCTTCAGCGACCAGAGCACCACCGTGCAGGTAGACACCAACACCCACTACCGTCACACACCATCTGCACATTCTTCAATTCGCCCTTCAGCAACCAGAGCACCACCGTGCAGGTAGACTCCACCACCCACTACCGTCACACACTATCTGCACATTCTTCAATTCGCCCTTCAGCGACCAGAGCACCACCGTGCAGGTAGACACCAACACCCACTACCGTCACACATCATCTGCACATTCTTCAATTCGCCCTTCAGCGACCAGAGCACCACCGTGCAGGTAGACACCAACACCCACTACCGTCACACATCATCTGCACATTCTTCAATTCGCCCTTCAGCGACCAGAGCACCACCGTGCAGGTAGACACCACCACCCACTACCGTCACACACTATCTGCACATTCTTCAATTCGCCCTTCAGCGACCAGAGCACCACCGTGCAGGTAGACTCCACCACCCACTACCATTACAACATGCCGTCTACTGACGGCTGTCATAGCACAATTTCCGCTAAGAACTGTCTTCTTCACAATGATTATCTTCGCTGAATAAGTTTAATATTTTATATTTATATTGCTTTTATTTACTATAATTATTAATTATATTTTATTTATAATATTTTAATTTTCGTATTTAAGTAATAAGATTCGCATGAAATATTTATTTTTTTCACTCATTATAAAATTACAAGGTGAAACCAGACCCGAAAACTAAAATAAATATGATTTTAGTAACGTCTGAACCGGCCTTTATAGCTTTTGTAAGTACATTGTTGACTAGAAAATCATCAAATGTGTGGAGTACACGAATGTACCTGCCGTAGTTGCATATTATACGCATAGCTCACCTTTACTGAATTGAATTACAATCTTAATATTAAAGAAATATATATTCATAAATCAATGTTTTTTATTAATGATTTCATAGTAGTATCCTTAAATTGTAATTATTTTTATGTATTGAAATAAAATAGTAATAGTCAATCCTATAGTACTGACGATAAATTTGTGTAGAAAGGCAGTTGTATTATCACTGCTATTTTTAATCGAGCTATAAGCTAGTGACGCTTCATTATATTTTTCAATGGAAATATAAAGCTAAAAGTAATAAATTCGTAAGGTTTATTTCTGATACAAACTGTTTAAAAACATGTAATGTCGTTTTATTTAATTTCTGCTGCTGTGGGTCAACTTTGACGTAAGTGGAAAAATATATTTTTAATTATTTTTTATAGTTGTAAACAATATATAAGTTAACGTGACGTCCAAATAAACTAAGTTCTGGAAGTAAATCGGATCGTAATTCCCGACCTACTGTCCCTTAACATCGTAGGTCAGTAGACTACCTATCCAATACAAAGTAATAAAATCGTTAAATCTGATTTTATTTCCATAATGACTGTTACTTATACTAATGACATTAGTTTAATAATTTTCTAATAGACCCGGCAGTCGATCTTCGTGAAGCTCCTTCAGACGACGTTCCTTATCTACCAGTGTCCATGGCTCACTCCGCCGCAGAAACTTAATGTCGAAAAATGTATACGTACACTCAGTAAAGTTGGTTAGTATCATTTCATATCTTAAATTTTGTTCAGTTAGAAAAAACTTGTACAATCTACTGACTTGTTTTATGTTGTTTGAAGCATGTTCACTGACAAATATTTTGAGGTTTTATATTAATTGTAATTATTAAAAAAAAAGTAATCTACCACTTTTTTTTTCTTAAAAATAGCTTAATTAATATTGATTTTGTTATAGCTAAAAGTCGCAGTATAGCAATCCCGCTGGAACTAGAAGCCGAAATACAAAAGGTGTTCGAGAAGGCGGCAGCGCTGACCCGACAAACCAGCAAAAGACTACTCGCTACGAGAACTTCTAAATTGGAGAAAATGGCTTCACAGGTATAATATATGTAATTGATAAAATATGAAACAATTCAATTAATTTTTATTCATTTTTAAATAATATATTTCTGTCTCCAGTCAAATCTCCAGAACGACAGATCGGTAATGGAAGGTCTACAGGAAATTGTGGCCCTGTTAGAGGAACAGCTTCGTCCTCTTCTACAAGCGGAGCAGTCTCTATTAGTGGATATCCTCTACAAGCCTCATAGACTGTTCACAAGTCCTGGGGAACTTACGCACCCAGATACAAGTGGAATTTTTATATCAAGGTTACCAGACCACGATCAAATAAAATTATATAATTTTATAAATATATTTAAACATAGGTCTTAATATTTATTTTCGTTTAAATAACATAAAAATTAGACTGCAAATCAATTCTATTTCATATATATAGATTAATACGTCATACGGAGAAGCTTCTAGAAGAGAAAGAAGAAAAGTTGTGCGTTAAGGTTTTGCGGACCTTACGAGAGATGATGGCTGTCGATCCTGAGTACGGAGAGAAGGTAAATTATAATGTTCTTTTTAGATTGGTTCGATAAAATCATTTTTTCAGTCCAGGTGCATTCTCTTGGAATAGTAGACGTAACACAAAATAAATAAATATAATTTCCTAAATGCTGTATTCTAGGGCAACCAGTTGCGTAACAAGCTGCTGTCGCAATACTTTGTACAACGACGAAGTGAGCCGCGACCGAGCATCACTCCACCCGCCGCTCACGGACCCGGCGGTGAGACACAAACAGACAAACAGCAATAAATAGACACAATGACACAGACACACTTATAGGATACATACATGTTCATACTCATAGTATTACTTCAAGTCAAGACACTTATACTGTGATTAATATTTAACATTCTCTAACATAGTTTCTTTTAAGAATAGTATTTAACTACTTAAAATTTATTAAAGAATAGGATAAAATAAAGAATATGAATTTAAAATAATTAATTTAATGAAACTAGCTTGCACTTAGATCTAGAGATAGCACCGTATTAATATTCTAATGAACAATAACTAAATTTGACATAGAGTACTTATCTATTTATCACCTTTGTTTGTAAGCCCTCAGAGAGATGACGTGCAAAACAAGAAATTTCAAGCAAATGGCATGAAATTTCATGCTTTGCAAAATAATGGTGATCTTTAATTGACAATGGCTTTTTATGTTCAAATATTAATAAATATTTATATTAATTTGGATGACTTGCTTATATCTATTTTATTAGTAACATATTTTGCATTGATATATAATAAGCCATGTCCTAGTTTTAGATACTAGTGTAGAATGTTTGGTTTGTTTTCACGATGCGCATGCGCAGCTGGCACTGTTCCGAACCAGCGGAAGAGAGGTGGGTACTATTACATAACATGGAACTTGCTTTATTAATTAGTAAATTATAGTTTAGTATTTACTCGTTATCTGCATTATCTAAAAAAATACCTTTTCCCCTGTAACTCAATTTGTAAATATAATTCTCCCTTTTATCAATATATTAAATAAGTTCAATAAATTTTACATATTTTTAATATTTATATTTCCTATACCAGTTAATGAAATACCAATGCAAATATTTTAGAACTCTAAAAGGACTGGAACCGATTCCATAAACAGACATATATACAGGCAACTGAGGTGTAGTATATAAACTCACATAGCATGTACAGGTTACAGACACAAGCATGATCACTATGTTAAGATACTACACTAGTAATTCCTTTTTTAAATAATGCATGTTTTTCAATATCTTATTAAATTGTCACTTTACTCTTCCCTTTTTAATAATCTTTCTGCAATTGGACTCTATTTCAAAAGCATTTTGTGTAGATTGTGCAGTTTTTTTACTAATGTAGCAGTAGTCTTATTAGACTGCTATTGCATGAATACAATTTGACAAATAGAAATTCAAAGGAGACGCATTGCAATATCTCTTGTTCTGAACAATATTGCAAAGTAATAGAAACGTGACATCCGGTAGAAATAGCTTTTTAATTTTATAAGAGTGTTAGGTGGTAGTGACGGGTGCATGTCCTCAGCCAAGGTGTTGCTGCGCACGGGTCAGTCGCTGGCGCAGGTGCAGGCGCACCTCGACCGCGAGGGCGCCTCCGACCTGGTGGTGGAGCTCGTCATCAACTCCACTAACAGACCAGACATCTTCCTGGAGGCCATACAGCTCGGTGAGACCTATCTTCATATTAATATTTAGAAATATTATTTTCCTCAACTCAGAAGACTATTGTTACTCGGCTACAAAATATAATATTACTAGAACTAAATAATTTATTTACAGGTATAGCACTTCTAGAAGGTGGAAACCCTATAATACAGAATAGTATATTTACAAAGTTACAAAACGGTGAGATATCGCAGGCCTTTTTAAAGGTCTTCTATGACAAAATGAGGGAAGCACAGCAAGAGATACGGTCCCTGGCCGTCTCCAGCACTACCACCACCACTACTGACAAGCGGTCGTCGTCTACCGATAAACAGAAATCTAACAATATAGACAGTAAGAGTTATTCTTTTTTTATTATTAAATACTGTCTTATTTATATTCAATGTATAGCTACTTATAAATGATAATTAACATATATTATATACGCAAATTATCAGACCAATTATAAGGCTTAAATTTCTTATAATTGTTAGTCCTTGAAATTATTTAAAAGCCAGACAATGATATATCCAGATTGTCAACAATTTAGAAATGCGTTTCAAGAAATAACTTTTTTTTCTAAATTAAAGAAACAATATATTTTAGACAAAGGCGTGGGTCAGCCCGTGGTGGGTGAGGACATGGACGACGAAGTGACTAGCGCGTGTGGGTCCGCCGTGCACGCATACAACGACGTGCACACCATCTCACACGGTACACGCACTCACACACAATTTTAATAATTAGCAACAAACCTGAAAATTTGAGCGTTAACATTCAAACATATAACATTGTATATAATGTTATATGTTTGAATGTAAAGCCTAAGAGATGTCGCTTTCGTCCGTTTTATATATATTATATAATAAATATTGCCTTGCTTAGATTATAGAAAAATCATAATAATAATGACGACTGTTATGCTTTGTAACCACAGGAAAGACAGTGCTTGAAGAGATCATAGCGGAGAAGAAGCGGGAGTCTGGTAACACAGACATACTTCCCGCAAAAGTGGCCGTTATGAAACCCATCCTGCGCTTTTTGCAGCTGTTGTGTGAGAACCACAACCCTGACCTACAGGTATGATTTATATTATAATGTGCCTTAATAAAAGAACATTTCATAGCAAAAATTATATTTTAGATCTAATTCCTGATATTCAAGATTAAAATATTTCAATAAAGGAAATACATTCAATTTAGTATACTCGTTGTCTTACATAATTTGAAATATATATATTTTTTTTAGAATCTTTTGCGCAACCAAAACAACAAGTCAAACTATAACCTAGTATCAGAAACGCTAATGTTCTTAGACTGTATTTGCGGGTCTACGACCGGTGGTCTTGGCCTGCTCGGTCTATACATCAATGAAGGAAATGTGGCTCTCATTAACCAAACTTTGGAGACTCTCACCGAGTACTGTCAGGGTAGGTTTCGTCGTTTAATATAGATTTGCATTTATTTATTATTAATATGATTCTAACTATATACTAATATTAAATAAATGTTATCTTATTATCAGGTCCTTGCCACGAAAACCAGAACTGCATAGCGACTCACGAGAGCAATGGCTTAGACATAATAACGGCATTAATATTAAACGATATCAATCCTTTGGGCAAGACGCGTATGGACCTGGTGTTGGAGTTGAAAAACAACGCCTCCAAGCTCCTGCTGGCTATTATGGAGTCTAGAAATGACTCGGAGAATAACGCTGAGAGGATCCTCTACAACATGAATCCTAAACAGCTGGTGAGTGAAATGCTATATTTGATCAGATTATGTTAAAATTTTAAAGTGTAGGTTTATTGTTATGTTGTATTTCAATGAGTTCGATGTGAGTTATAATTATATTATGACTGTTTGCAGGTAGATGTCGCTTGTTCCGCCTTTCACCAGGAGAACTCAGTGGACCCAGACTCTGACAGTGAGGACGACGCGCCCGTGCAGGGAGTCTCTCCTAAGGAGGTGAGCACTGCTAGAATAAATATTTACTTATCGAAGGAAAAACATGGATGATCAATAGGGAGATATTTTTTTTTAATAAGAAAAGCGTAGTAGTACTTTTAATTAAAAAGTAAGCAATAATATCCCTGTGTCTATATTGCAGGTGGGACACAACATCTATATACTATGTCATCAGCTGGCAGCACACAATAAGGAGCTGGCGGCGCTGGTGCGAGCCTCGCCCGCCGGACCCGCCGCGCCCGCGCTGCAGTACTACCGCACGCACACTGCGCAGATTGAGGTACACACACACACACACGCCTACTGTAGTAATCACTAATAGTTCACAGTAACTTTCGGTTCGCAGATAGTGCGCACAGATCGCAACATGGAGCAGATCGTGTTCCCCATCCCAGAAATCTGCGAGTACTTGCCGGCGGACAGCAAGCACCGTGTGCTGCAGAGCGCGGAGCGGGACGACCAGGGCAGTAAGGTAGCAGACTTCTTCAGTCGACTCGACAACCTATTCCACGAGATGAAGTGGCAGAAGAAACTGCGTGGTGAGATCTCGCTTTATTGAGTGTATATTTTATGTAATACATGTAAACGTGACGTTAAATTATTTTTTAAATTAGCTAATTTTTAGTACATCCGTGTGTTATGCTTTTTTCAAATCTATTTCAAGGTAATTTTTTTTTTCTTTCACCAGGCCAACCCTTCCTGTTCTGGGTGTCGTCCTACATGTCGCTGTGGAGCAACATATTGTTCAACTTTGCCGTTTTGATCAATGTCATCGTCGCTTTCTTCTACCCGTTTCCCGAGGAGAATCCTAGTGAGTTTAGTGAACCGCTACTAACGCACTAAGTACCGCATTAGCCCGGTGTCTGTCCCTACAGTGTGGTGTGTTGTTCCAGAGCTGGCCCCTCAGCTGTCGCTGGTGGTGTGGGCGGCGGCGCTGGCGGCGGGCGCGCTGGTCACGTGGTTGCCGCGCGGCTCGGGCGCGCGCGCTCTGCTCGCTGCAGGCATCGTGCGACTCATCTTCACCGCCGGGCCCGAGCCCACGCTGTGGACGTTGGGCATGCTCACCGTACGTACTGTTGTTGCTTTTCGCTTTTGAGGAATTAAGAGGGATGCAGAAACGCTCGAGGAGAAGATGGGGAGTTAAAAATAGGTATCCAGCTTGAAAACATTTGAATTCTCTGCATATTAGTCTATTTCGGAACATTGGCACCATACTTACGTATTGTTTCTTTAATGGAATTCTTTTTTAGAAAATGTATATTCTCCTCCTTTACTTGGACGCCAGATCTTCGCCAGGCCATAGGATATCTAAATTGAATCTAAAATAACTATAGATATAATAAAAATACAAAATTGCAGATAGTGGTAAAGGGCATCCACCTGGTGAGCATCATGGGCAACCAGGGTACGCTGTCCAAATCTACTCGGCACGTCATCACCGACCCGGAACTCCTCTACCACGGGGTCTATCTTGGTTTCTGCTTCCTGGGGATTTGCTGCCATCCCTTTTTTTTCTCAGTTTTGGTACGATAGAATAAATCTTTGTAGCTAGTAGAGATTTTATTCAAATTAATTCTTTATAACATATGAATTGTAAAATCCAACAGTTACTAGACATAGTGTATCGGGAGGAGACCCTCTTGAATGTGATGCGATCAGTGACTCGCAACGGGCGGTCCATCCTACTGACGGCCGTACTGGCGCTGGTGCTGGTCTATATGTTCTCCATCGTAGGCTACATGTTCTTCCGAGACCACTTCCTCGTCAATGTCGATCGCCTCGACGGTAGATTATTCAATTACTTTATCCTTTTGTTTTTAAAGATAATATTTACCACAGAGAGAGTAATATTACAAATGTAAGAACATTTTGAAAACAAACGTTTGATTCACAGATGACGATGATCCTCGCTATGAGGGGGACAAGTGCGAGTTAGAGTCGGGATCTTGTCGTACGGCACCTGACCCGGCCGCTAAGTACGCGCGAGGCCCCCGCTTTGTGTCGGTGGGAGGAGGCCTGCGAGAGCGGAGCTGTGATTCGCTCATCATGTGTATAGTGACCACGCTCAACCAGGGCCTCCGAAACGGAGGGGGCATAGGGGATATATTACGTGCACCCGCCAGCTTTGTAAGAACACCCGCCCTATTTTATTACCCGATTTAACTTATACTACTATTATATATTTATTTTCCCCAAGGAACCTTTGTTCGTGGCGCGCGTGGTATACGATTTGCTGTTCTTCTTCGTGGTCATAATTATTGTTCTGAATCTAATCTTCGGTGTGATAATCGACACTTTCGCCGACCTCCGTAGCGAGAAACAACAAAAAGAACTAATTTTAAAGAACACATGTTTTATATGTGGTACGTATGACGCGAGTAACTTCACTGACTTTTATTTCTATTCATGTCTATCATACTGTTATCAACTATGTAATCCCGAAGATATTCTCAGAAATCGTGTAATTTCGATCGCAGGGTTGAACAGGTCGGCCTTTGACAACAAGACGGTCTCCTTCGAGGAGCACATCAAGAGCGAACACAACATGTGGCACTACCTCTACTTCATGGTGCTGGTGCGGGTCAAGGACCCCACCGAGTTCACCGGCCCCGAGAGCTACGTGCACTCCATGATCAAGGGCAACGACCTTGAGTGGTTCCCCCGCCTGCGCGCGCTGTCGCTGGTGGGCGGCGGCGAGGGCGAGGGCGGTGAGCTGGAGCTGCGCAACCTGCAGGCGCAGCTCGAGCGCGCGCAGGCCGCCGTGCGCGCGCTCACCGATCTGCTCACTGACCTCAGGGACCAGGTGCGCGGCCGGACGACATGGACCTTGGCTATACTCCCTCGATTTAAGTGCTGATTGCATTGTCGACTTCGCAGATGACGGAGCAGCGCAAGCAGAAACAACGCATCGGGCTGTTGAACTCCACCTCGGCGTATCTACAGAACCTGCAGATGAATCTGCCGCCGTGAGCAACACGCCGCACGCACACGCACGCACCGCACACGCACACAACGGAACATCTCATTACACGATTGATGCGTTAGCGGGTGTGTCTTTCTAGCCGTAACTCGGAAACTATCGCACAATATAATGAAATACTTTAACTTTGATGATAGACGTTGAACTGCGGTGGAACGAGAAATATAATAAATACGTAAAAATTGAAAATTAGTTAAATGATATATTAAATTTATTAAATATTAAATTTACATTGTTTTGCCGACATATAGTAGATTTTTAGTTCAGAAAGCTGCGATGTCCGAATCCAGACACGCAAATACTATGCGTAAGAAATATTAAAACATTGATGTTAACTGAAAAAAGCCAAAAATAAGCAATAATTCATTTGATAATTTAGCTATTTTATATAGTTAATTATTTTTCAAATGCTTTATATAAGATATTGTTAAAATAATATATATATGTTTGGTAGTGCCGCCATCATTTAATTTCACAGACTCCAGTTTAGAATTCAGTAAATATCATGAATATATATTGAATTTTATTATAAAATTAATTATTTTTGGTGACGTGATATTCATAGAATTATGGTTGTTGTTGGGGAGCCGACATAATGGACTCTAAGCCAAACCTTTAAGGTTCAAACTTATTTTATTTAGACTTAAAGTCAATTCTGTTTCTAGATCTGTTAATGCTCTCATGTTTTATTCATTATTTTTAATATTTTTTACACTATTTTTTATTTTCTCACGTCCTTCGAAATATACGAAGGAGCATTTTTGAATACTGTTACGGTTTTATTTCTATTATATTATTATTCTCAATCGGCGTTACAAAACCTGTAGCCGCGTGATGGGAAGAGTTATTGTGCTGTTATTTACTTGTAACTTATTTACATTTGAGAGCTCCCCGGTATTGGATGTGCAATATGAAGTAGCTCAAAATCCGTTACCTATTTACTATAGTTAGGTAAAAATTGTATTTAAAATCTATTATGATCTGAAAATCTTTATTATATTGCGTTGAATGTTACTAGGTTATATGGGTAGTGTTAGTTTAGGTTTTAACAAATTCTATCAAATATATTTTATTAATGACAGCCTTTTCCCTTTTTAAGGTAATGTGTGAGAAAGTTTGCATTTTAGCATGAACTGCGAAAACAGATTTTATGCTGTTAGCGATAAGAGCTGTATTCGCATAGATTATGACGGTTTTTTAGATGTTAAGTATCTTTTCTCTAACGTTAGTTACAGAACAATATTTTTAACCGCCATTGCGACCTCGATACGACGTTTATAAAAGTGCCATTTTTAAAGTACCAATGTATTTATAGCATATTTATAAGTAATAATAACACGTTTGTATGTAATATGCTCATGTCGTATACTTAATAATTTAATAAAAATAACAGTTTTATGTAATCGTAATTCACGAAATAAGTCGATAACACGACTAATATTGACTATAACAATAGTTATACGAGAATTATTAAATTCAAATTATTTACAAAACCTTTTTTGTCAGTGATGTTTGTACTTAATCATTGTATATTTTCTGTTGCATTTTCTGTATTTAACATTCCTTCTACTGTTATTTTTTATATACTTGTTTATTGTCTTGTTTATATATTCTCAAATATCTTATTATTTTACTGTATATTTATACTTATATGTGTAATGTCTACTTTGTATACAAAACATTTAGAAAAACATTTTAGATATAATCTCACGAATTCATTGTATTTGACTGACCACCGTAATATGTAATTGTAACTAAAGATTAATATCTAAACTCTCAGATGTGTCTTTTTACATACATTCCTATATCATAGATCTGTATCGAATCTTGGCGCGGTTAGCTGTACGTCTGTCTGTTGGTAAATAAAAATATGGCACAAAACTTGTTTTTTATTTTAGTTCTTTTCATTCTATTAAAACTTGTTCATTACAATTGTTTCGAATTCTTGTTAGAACTGATCGCACTTATCATCTGACAAGTCACCATTTAAAACTGCTCATATTTAGATTAACAAAGTTAGACTACATATAGATTATGAGTTAACATGGAGGAAGAGTATAACATTTAGAAGTGGTTTAAATATGACTAATGTCATTAGAAGCGCGTATCATGAGATTGTAAATGAATTGGTTCAAGTATGTTATCTGATATCGATTGATAAAAACATCACTCTCTCATTGTGCTTGCAAAAATGTGGCGCGCCGGTGTGCTTTTAGTTTTGATCATCTACTGTAAGTTTTTTATTTATTTAAAAATTTAATGAGTGTAGAATATTTTTAAATTTATCAGACAAAATATTAAAAATGGAAACAAAATAATAGAATATTTAAAATTAATTTCGAGAAATAAATAAATCTGAGTAATTTTGATTAATAAAATGTTTTATATAATACTGTAATTTTGTTGGTATATTTTTAAACCTTTTTTGCTAAAAAATGGAGTTATAAGTGCCGATATATTGCTAATTTATATAATATCTTATATATTTTATCGATATTAACACCTCCATCATTTACTTTACTCAAAATACATCAGAATTTAAAAATAATATCAACTAACAGTTACTTGCGACTTCATCTACGGACAGACCTTCGATAACTCATCCGTCATCACAAGGTTTTGTAAAATCTGTAGCAGTTGTAGATTATTGTGTATTATTGAATTCTATTTGCTTTACCGTACTGTGGAAAAAATTAACAAAACACAAAATTTCATCAAAATCAATCCTGTAGTTTTTGCGTAAACGATAAACAAACAAACAGATAATTTTCTAAATTACAATAGCAAATAGTGGTCTTTTCTAAAAAGAACAAAAGTCTAACCTTATATAGAAAAGGAATTAAATGCTTCAAAATTTTTTTAGAAATATCAGCCGTGGAACTTTCAAAGATAGCGTTGAAAATATATTCATTGCAAAATAAAACTTTTTCCCTCCGTTTAAAATTCAAATTGAAAAGTGATATTAAGAGCTCTACAACACCCAACAATAAAGATTATATATTGAAGCACTTCATATGATTTTAGACAAAAAGTTTTATTAGTGTTATATTTAACTTATTAATATAATACTAATAACGTAAAAAATATATTATGTTGGATACTTACGTAGAATATGTAACACACGATACAAAACATGTTGACGGTTATTTTTAAACGACTTCAAAAGAATAAAGTTCTCAATTCGACTATATTTTTGTATGTTTGTTACGTCAGAACTTTCAACTGAACTGAGTGAATCGATTTTGATGACTTTTTTTGCATGAAAGCTCGTTCTTCACGTGTGTTTAAAAATTACAGCAGATATCCTACGATTGTGACAATCGTATGTGTATGATTTAAGTTTTATAACATGACATCACGCCTCCATAAAAAAGAAACCATTAAAAAGACAGAAATAAAAAACATTTACCAAAAAATTGAAACCGCATTCGAAATGAACAAAATACCAATAAGTACCTTTGGTTAAAAAGTGTCGCCAACTTCCTAAACAGTTTCCCTCATCAAATTATTTTATTAATTTTGTAGATGGTTTTAATTTTTTTACCATTTAAATTTACCGTAACTATTTTGTTTTTAATATTGAAATTTGAAAACAACATGATCGCAACAAGAATTTATTTAAATTAAGTGGAATTAGTTTTATTTAATTTATTGTGAGACGAAATAAAACTTATTTAAAATAGTCTTAGGTCTAATCATATCAAACTAAAATTTATATATAAAAGCAACGATTTCCTAGTAAATGTTACGTATTACGTTAAGAATGTGGTTGAGATTCATAAATAATTGACTCCAAATTGTCAGTTTCTCTGTTTATTCACGAAAAAATTACTGGACAGATTTTGTTAAAGATCTTTGTATAGTAATTAGTTTTTAACTACATAAAATTTTGTTATTCTGGCGGGATAAAAGACTATTTTCTAATAAAAGCCTTTCAACAAATTCTATGATAAATTATAATACGAGGTATGTCTGGTCACTGTATATGCAAGTAACAGTTACTTTGAAATGTATATTTTAAGTTGCGAGCGCTCAAGACAACCTACAAGTAGCAGATTTTAACACCTCTGAAGATCCAAGTAAACGTATCATCGGAGGCAATGATACATCAATAGAAAATTATCCCTACGCTGTACAGGTAACTTTTATTTTTTAGTGTTTTTTACTAAATTAAGAATATTTTGATTATAATCTAGCCTCGTACTTTTGGCGTTTTGGACACATAATCTTGGTGTGCAATTCGTTGACTACATTTAATTTTCTGTAGATCCTCTACAACTCGCAGATGTCATGTGGAGGCGCATTAATTACTTCTCGGCATGTTCTCTCTGCAGCTCACTGCTTCATTAGCACGTAAGTTACATTTATAAATTATACTTCAAATGCAAAGGGTCCAAGACACTACATTTACAGCTCCTGTTAGATTTCATTTCTAATATTCTCACAGGTCAGGTAAACAAGTTAGTCCAGTGTACTTCACAGTAAGAGTGGGTTCTACTTATGCTGGCAGAGGTAAGTTTCCAAGTATTAAATTTTTAATATTTGTATTTGTTATTATTCTTTAAATATCTAACCTAAATATCACGTCTATTTAAAACAAACATCGTTACAAGAATTCTACTGTCAAAATTCCAACTTCATAGATATTAGTATAATATCTATGAAGTTGAAATTTGGTCTCATCGAAGAAGCAAAGAATGAACTCTCATGATAAATTTAGATAAAACATGTATTATGTATAAATATTAAATGATTTGTTTGGCTTCCTACAAGGCGGCTCTGTACACAGAGTATCGGAAATAATAGTCCACAAATCATACAACACTCCACTGCGGAACAACGACATCGCGCTTCTGACGTTGTCCTCGCAGGTGGCATTTTCCGTCAGCGCGAGACGCGCCTTGGTGGCGAGCTCTAGCGCCGTGGTGCCGGACTACGGGCTGGTGGTGGCGGTGGGATGGGGACGTAATGACGTTAGTGCCTATACATTCATACATTATAAGGCACATGTCTTAGTTATTTGTTAGTTAAATATAAATAAAACGAGAATGAACCATAACCATCATGATTGAATTCGATAAAATATCAGCTACTCATACTAAATTCCTCGCCATCGGTCCGACCGAATGCCAGTTGAATGTTGCAGTGTTGAATTTTATGTTATTTTCATAAATCCCCCAGACAACAATAGTGCAGGGGCCCGAGGTGCTCCAGGCGGTGGAGGTGTACAAAGTGTCTCATGGCGAGTGCCGGGCGCGCTACCAGTTGCTGGAGCAGAGTACAGGGCAGCCCTTCCCCGTCACAGAGAACATGCTCTGCGCTGGACTACTTGATATTGGAGGTTAATAATGCTAATACACCGCATTAGACGCAGCTGAGATCTTAGTATTCTTCTGAGATATCTAAACCATAAAATACATGTTAATGCCTAATATATGACTTGTAAGATTTATATTTTTTAAACTAAGCAAATATTTGTACAGGAATAGTATAGGAAGTAATATTAATAATCTATGCCGTCATCGTTAAAGTACCACATATGATAACCACTGTTGTATTCGAGTTCAAGTGTCCGCTTAAGATAACGAATCTTTACAATCCTACAAGATATCTCTTATCAAACCTGATATTCCTTCTTATTATTCATATTTTTTAAGTTATTCTTAAGAACACCAAAGATCTATAATAGTTATAGATATATATTATTATATATGTTATTATTAGGAAAGGACGCCTGTCAAGGCGATAGCGGTGGTCCGCTTATACATCGCGGGGTGGTGGTGGGGCTGAGCTCGTGGGGATGGGGATGCGCCTCGCCCATCTTCCCCGGCGTCTATACCAGAGTGGCTTCATATGCCAACTGGATAAATAGGACTGTAAGTGTACATATGTAATACCTTAAAAGGGTAGGATTCAAATTTGTACATTCTCCTATGACCTTCTTATTTCTTTCTGAGACATTCTACAAGAAAGGTACTTCAACATTTCGATAAATCGGACAAAACTTATTTCATGCTATATTAATCATGCTGATATATCCATCCATCCCCAAAGTAAAACATTAACTCTATTCGCTTATTCCATAATAGGTCTTATAAATATGCTTAGTACTATCCACCAGTGAAGTATCTGTATTTCTTCTCAATGACGCGCATATTAAAAATTCAACTCTAACTCGTGATAGCCTTCACGTTGCAAGAACATTCAATCGAGCTCAAAATAAGGCGCTTATCAAACCTTAATCACATATTAGGGCATTGTCGATAGTCTTTCAATGACTTCACAATATGAGATGAATAATAAAATGGTCTTTTCAACATAAACCTTGTGAAAAGTTTTTTTTACTAGAGATTAGTTACAGTGCCAAAGATTGAAATATATTGTTAAATTGATTACATTCCTAATTAATCCATATATTACTAAGACTATGAAGGTGATAATAAAGTCTGTAATCACTGACTACAGATTTCGGGTGTTTCTTACACACGCTTCAACGCAGCCGCCTCCTTACACTTTAATATACTTCTCGCTGTTACTGTTATTATCTCTTTAATGGTAAGTCTATTCACATTCTTCATTTCTAAATTAACAAACTAATTCAAGTTTAAATGGTTTAAATTTTAAACAATTTAAATCTGATATTCTTATTTATTATTTTTAAAACTTTCTTAGTGCTACTTTTCTCAAATATTTTAACTTCGCTTTTCTATTTTCCTGTAAGTGTTAGCTTAAGATGTAGCAATAAAACAAAATTTAGATATCACATATGAATATTTAATTTACGAGTAATGATATAGATATAGTATGTTACACGTACAATAAATATAAGGTACAAGGTGACTGTGAGTGCGGGCGCGTCACGAGCCCGCCGGCGACAGCGACACCACCACCACCTGCCGCCATGACACTGTAACACGACCACCGTCAGCCACCGCTGCACTAACAGCTACAATACACATGTTACAGCTCAATTAAACCTTCACCTTTATCCGTGAGCGTATCCTCCACCCACAAGTCTGCGGCGAGGTCGTGAGCACGCGCGGCCAGGCGGCGCGGGGGGGCGGGCGAAGGGGCGGGGCCGGCATTAACGCCGCCCCCCGTCAATCCCTCAGCCGCCGCCCGCCAGTAAGCGAGCTCCTTGCTGACCGGAGCACGCTCGCCGGGGGCGGCCGCGCTCGGGGGCCGGTACCTCTCCTCGCGGAATGGGACGAATGCTCCGTCGTCGTCTAGCGCCAAGGTCCGGGACAGCACGGTGCACGTGACGTCACGCGCGGGGTCCACGATCAGATAGCTGCGGTCGCGCTCCTCGCACGCATCGCCCGGACTCAGTGTGGTTTCGCTCTTTAGGTTCATACATTTACATTATTTTGATAAATTAATTGATATTTTTTCTTGTTGTTTAAATAAAATTTTCTAGAAATAGTACTATTTAATGTTGTTCCATTACGCACCCTCGGCGCGGGGTCCAGTATGACGTGTCTTCTGTCCGCCAAAGCATCCTCCAGCACGTAGCACCGCGCACGAGTCCTGTCTGTCAGCACGTACGTGTCGCACTCCTCTCCCGGCTCGTCCGCGACGTCCCCGGACGCGTCCCCATCCCCGTCCGCGTCTCCGTCCCCGTCCACGTCCCGTCTCGCGTCCTGATCGCCGCCTTCACATGTCTCTTCGCACAGGGACGTGTTGTCACACGACAATTCGTCCAAAGCGTTATCGCTAGCGAACTGTCCTTGCGAGAGGTCCAATTTCTCTTTACCTTAGATATGTAAATTACATAATTAACTAGTGAACGACACGTTGTGTTTCCAAAGGCAATGTTTGAAGGCGTACCGTGGTCGGGCAATAGTCGACAGAGGGCGTAGTTTCTGAGCGGGGCGGCCCGGGACACATGGAAACGCGCTCCACGCTTGTCTGAGAAAAGAGTTCTCATAATACTATAGGACTAAACAATTCTATACAGTATTGATATAAATAGATTACCTTCGTACGTAGCTCCTGGTTCATTGATTCCGGTCGCCAGCAGCTCCTCCGTGACGTGTTCACTGAACGTAGGATCCTACATGTGGCAAAATATATATTAATAAAATATATATATATGCTATAGATAAACGATGTAAACCTACCCTAATATTGTGCAAGTGGTACCTTCGGCGCTGTGTGCTTGTAGTGCAGACTGATTTTACTGAGCTCGTGGTCGAGATGAGCGAGCCGATCTGCGTGGGTCCCCCCTTCAGCCTCCCCGTGTCCCGGCGGGCCTTCGGGGCATTCTGACACGGGAGCCTCCACATTATCTACACCATCCTGCTTTAGGATGAAATTTCAACGAGTGAAACTAAGTTTGAGTTATAATAATAGACAGAGAAAAGGTTATATATTAAGTAATCCCATAAAAATGTAAAAGTAATGAATACAAATTCTTTATTACCTTATGGCCGACAAGTCGTCGCTGTGTGGGTGACAAAGCCGGACTGTACTCTAACGGAGACTGCGGTGACACCGGACCCTTATTAAAATAAAATTATGAATGAAACACTCGATCATTACAACACACGATTACAGTAATGTTTCTTATTAATGCATGTGAATACTTATTCTAGAGTATTTCGAAAAAATATATTTTTAAATTCTGTTTTAAGGAATGATCAATGAAAAGAACTAATTTCTTGCTAAATCCCATGCCATACCGTTCACTGTAAGATAGACAATCATAACTCTTGATAATTCTTATAATACTGTCCAGAGCTGTGATTTTCTTTACTTTCTTTACACCTACAATGTGCTACAGTATATGTAATCAAAATAAATTTAGTTTACACATATGTCACATTATAACATTTAAATATGTAGTAAAGCAATATAAATCTTACGCTGTTCGATATACAGGCGAGTTTGCTTTTCAGGGTCATCATGTATTCAGTGTAGGACTGGTTTTTACTGGGACTGCTGGGTTGCGTCGAACTCGTCGAGTTAGCGTTCGTCATGCCTAGTGAAACACCGAGTTTTAATAAAACACATCTGGCCATAGTTTATCTGTTAGGGTTTTATTTCATATAAAAACTGAAGATTATTAATATATAACAATAAAATAAATTTAGCCTCAGCCTCCCCTCGACCATCATCGACTTACCCGCATCGATATCAACAGCTCTTCGAGCCAACGCGTGGTGAACCGCCCTCTGCGCCACCAGCTGCCCCAAGTTTTGCCCCATCAGTCCCATATTCTGTCCTATCAGCCCCTGTCCACCCATCACGTTCTGACTACCCAAGCCTAAGTTCTGACCCGCTAGACCTAGAGTAATCGACAGAATAGCATTAAACATTAACTATCTAGCCCTATATTAGAATAATTCTCAAGCTATTTGCATTAACATCAAACCTAGATTCTGTCCAAGATTTTGTCCGATGAGGTTCTGATTGAGGGGTATGTTCTGCTGTAGGGCGGGTGTCAGCGGAGCCAGACCAAGCCCAAGCCCGAAGCCCGGTAAGGTCTGCCCCATGGGGTTTAGCTGGCTCACAGACTGAAGGACTTGCTGCTGGGCTGCGTATTTTATGTGCACAAGGATGAGAGATTGACGGTGATGGTACAGGCGATAAGAATATTTACAAACTAAATTAACATTAAAAGAAAAAACAATGAGCGCTTTATGAAACACCACGACAGCTCTCTACGTTATTATTGGAGCACAGGCTACAGATATAACATAGCATAAACAAAAGCAAATAAAATAGTAATTAGTAGGTGCATACCTATGAAGTCGTTAGCGGTGGCGAGCATGGGCGTGTAGTAGCACGGCGGAGCGTACGGCACCCGCGCGCCTACGTTAGTGACCACGTTATAGAGAACGAATACAATTAACATTTATACACGTACTGCGGTTAGAGGGTCGATATACTCATAATAGCATTAAATACTGAATAAAAATATCACAAACTGTTATTTAATTACGACATTAGTAACTAAGGGTGAGGTGGCCATGCGTTACATAGACACTGATATCGGAGCGAGTACCCACCGGGCGGCAGCGACAGCAGAGGCTCGGCCTGGGGGTACTGCGGCGCGTTCAGGAGCCCTAGCAGGTTGGGGCCGGACAGACTCTGCTGTTGACTGTGGGAATAGTTAAAAAATCAACATCAGTTTACCAATTATGGGTACATTACAAATAACTCTATATTAACGTAATAAGAACATTAAAATTGAAAACAAATTCTTGATAATTTTTAACAAACTTTTAATGCGTGTTTACAGTACCTACAAAATTTACTAAAAGACAAAATAAACGTGATGGTATAGGGATTTTATGAAATTGCTCACTTTATGATAGATTGCTTTAATAACATCCGTTGTATATTTTCAGCATTGGCCAAGGACTCCGTACCACCACCAGTAGTAGGAGTCAGTGTAGGTTGGGCGAGATGAAGTCTGCTGAGTCCCATGGGATCCGCAAACCCCGGAGCAACGGTCCCCAAAGCAATGTTTATTCCTATATCCGTCCCAACGCCCATCGGTGTTCCAACTTGACTCAAGCCCAGTAGTGGCGTGTCCGTAGCGATTTGTAATGGAGTAGTAAGATTAGGTTGCAATGTCCCATTTAACAAGGCGGGGTTTATGGTACTTTGATAGGGGATCGCTTGTGGTATTGTTGCTTGAATATTTGCCATACACGTGATGGGTGGTGGTGGCTGTGGGAGTGTTTCAGCGGGTTTGTGTTGCATTTCTGCTGGTCGATGGTCAATCAAAGTTTGCGGAGTATGAGACAACTGCGTTGGCAGCGAGTACTGGTGCGTGGGGACAATTTTCTCTTGTGGGATGGCCTGGGGCATGGGTGTTGGCAGTGGGGCTGGTTCCGATTGTACCGGCATTGGCTCGGGCTGTGGGGGTACCAATGTTTGTAGAGGAGGAATCATCGCTTCCGGTTCTGGGAAACCGTTAACTTGAGTTTCCTTAACCGGTGCTTTGGCGGGTTGGGTATTGATTACAAACGATTTTTCTATTGTCTCTGGTTTTTGAGTTTCTAAGGGTTCTTCAAGCTTTTCATCTGGGACATCCTCACCGCGGTCTACTACTGGACTGACTAGAAATCTTGATATCTTCCGGGTGGGTTTTGTCGATTTTTTCTCTCCATTAGATTCTATACTACCAGAACGATCGGGTACCGATCCACTGTCTGATTGATTGGAACCTGTAACAATATAGTAGCGGTTTCATTTATTTTATTTTTTACATTCTTATTAACGTGGTATAATTTAAATACGTGGTTTGTTGTACCTATTATAAAAGTTATTTTTAAGGTCCTATTTACTTAATTTTCCTGTATTTATTACTGACAAACTCCCTTAATTTGTAAATATATATATCAGTTTCTGCAATTTCTAAGCTTAAAATTTTTTTTTTCTCGTATCACTTTTTATTATTTTAGACACCAAGGACTCTGTTGTTCTTTCTCCATAGTTAATATTATGCCTTAGTAGTATAAAATTTATTTTACTTGAAGTCTTCGTTAGTTTGTTAGTGAGGAACAAATCTTAAAACTGAGTTTTGTACCAGTCTTCCTTACCTTCTCTCATAGTAATGCAATTAAATATAATCAAGATTGCAATCTAAAATGGCCACCGTAACACAAAGACGGATTATATATTTTCGTACATCTTACGCAATATAGAGTAAAATACATCATGAAAAACAAAAAAAATATTATCAATATTATTTTAAGGGCCATAAATAGCGTTAAGTTTAATATACTTTCATAAAAACAGCTTTTTATATTTATGTATGTCATAGCTTATTTTGAGATACTATTGTTGTGCTATTAAGTAATATATTATACGTGCCTAGCAACTTCGTCGTTTCTTTTACATTTGTCTTTTTATTAACCAATATTTAAATATTATAATTTAGTCCATAAAATAATAATCAATGAAAAAAATAAGAGTCTATGTAAAACAGTGTGTCACAATTTTTCTGATTATACCGGCTGCCAATCACAGAGTTCGTGCAGAAGCTTCGTAATAATAATATCGTATCGTTATATATATAACCTATACTGGAGGCGGTGCTGATCTTCCTGGCGAGCAGGTCAGCGCGCTTGTCCAGTGGCTCAGGCTGGGTTTCCGGCTCCGGCTCGGGCTCCTCCAGCTCTCCCAGCGCGATGCTGTCCTGGGACGCAGTCGGAGTCGTGCACTCGGAATTGTCCTGGTTGGAGTCCGTCAAGTTGTCCTCGCGCTCCGTCGTTTCAGAGTCGTAATCCGTCTGTTGATAAGTTATTAAACTCTTGAAAAGAATTTCCTTATCAATTAAAAATATATTACTTTTAGAATACTTTGAAAACCCATCAAACTATTATCTATAGTACACGTAGAATCATCACAGATTTAGAACACATTAACGCAGTTACTGATAAACTCTAGTTCATTTTTAACTATTTTGAGCTGATATGTTGAAAAAAATCTTGTAAACCTTGTCAAGGTGCAGTTTGAGTCTGTCGGGAGGCTGTGCGTCCCGCAGCTGTCTCACTATATCGCCGATAAGCTCCGTGAACGAGGTACTTTGCCACTCGGGGAGTAGGTTGTTCGCCACCTGTAAGTATTGTTGGTGAAACAAAGGTAGAAAAAAGACAAGCAGCGTTACATTTAGGTTAAAGCACTTACAAAATTATTAGCGAGCTCTTCGGGGTTCACATCCGGCACGTGAAACTTGAAAGTGACGGTCTTGGCCTTGGACTCGAGCTGACACTCCACGACAGTGCCACCCTCGCTCACCGTGAGAACCGTGAGGCGAGGGAACTTTTCTTTTTCCCGGGAACGCTTCTTTGAGCCGCGGGACTTCTTATCGCTTGTTATCGGCGAGGGGGCTGCTGTTCCTGAAACAGAATATTATCAGTATATTTTTATTTAGCTACATTATATTTATAACAGTTCAGTATATTATTGTTTCACCTTCTTGTGCTTGACCCTCTACTTGCTTTTCGTCTACGGAGCTGAGCTCAGGCTGTCGTATAGCTTCAGGGTGTGCTGTTGGAAATTCCGTCATTGGCGTGTGAAACTGTTCTTTTTGACCGTTGGTAAGACCTTCCTCGGGCTGTATGTTTAGCTGTTGAGGAGCTATGTCTTGGACTGTCTGGTTAACCTCTTGCAGAACTTGCGGAGGCACCGAGGTCGGCACGGTCGATGCTATTTCAGCTTGTTGATAAGTCACGGGCGGATTTTGAGGAACCGAAGTAGATACCGGAGCGGGGGCCATGGTCTCTACCTGGTTGTATACGTTCTGCATTTGAACCGGATGACTCTGATGACTCTGTTGGTACATCTGCAAAGGATTGGCGGAATAATTCTGCACCGGGGTGCCTTCGTGACTAGATATTTGCCTTTCGTTCTGCTGCTGCACCACATTATACTGCGCCAGCATGTTGTGCGGGAGCGACTGGCCCTGCAGGTGCACCTGACTGTACTGGTCCCCCACCGCCTCATTCTGCACCTGCGCGGGGTACTGCATGTGGTCGACGGACATCTGCGGCATCATCGCGGGCTGCTGGTACAGGTCTGAGGGCGCGGGCTCGTGCAGGTCTGCGCTGAGCTGGCTCTGCTCGGAGCCCTGGCGCGTGTACAGCGGTCGTTGCGCGCGGAGCATCTCCTCCACTTTCTGCTGCTGCTGGCCCATCAACTGTTGCTTCTGGGCTAGTAATGAGAGATTCTGCTGATCGATGAAATTCTGCTGCGACTGCAATTGTAAATCCTGTTGCGCCAGAAACTGTTGCTGTTGCATGTTCCTTATGTGCTGCGGCGAAAGCGTCTGTCCGGGCATCTGCAGCTGCTGTTGCGCGATGAGCTGCTGTTGCAGCACGAGTTGTTGTTGGTTTAGCATCTGTCTCTGCACGTTGAGCTGCTGTTGGGCTTGGGCCATTTGATGCTGCGCCTGCGCGACCTGCTGCTGCTGCACTAATATGGCGGGATCGACGGCTGCAGTTAGTAAATTGGGCTGCATAAATTGCTGATTTTGTTGAAAGTTTATGTTCTGACTAGATTGATGCTGCATTTGAGCATTCAGCATATTCTGCTGCTGTACGGCTTCTTGCTCCATTTGAAGTTGATGCTGCACTTCAACATTTTCCGTCTGCTGTCCAACAACTTGTTGCTGCAATTGCTGTGGTTGCGGTTGAGGGTGTTGCTGAAGTTGTTCGGTTTCTGAATCCTTCCTAGCCTGCAACGTGTCCGGTCGATGTATAATTTGAACAAGAATGTTTTGTAAATTTTGTAAAGACGGATCCAAAACCTGACCAGAAACGAGATTCTGCTGAGGCCCAGTTATAAGATTCTCCTGGCTTGTTAGCTGCTCCTCCAATTGTTTCTGCTGTATGGCTGCCGCTTGATGAGCGATTATATTTTGCTGCTGCTGAATTATTTTTTGTTGCAACACTTGGCTTTGGTTATTTATCTCATTGGCTACAAGTTGTTGGTTCAAAAAGGTCGTCTGTAGTTGTTTCTGCTGGGGATCCAGAAGACCTTGCTGTGTCGACTGCTGGTCTATCAATGCCTGATTGGACACCGTCTGCTCTAACATTTGCTGGTTAAAGAGATTCTGTTCGATCATCACCTGCTGTTTGAGGTTTTGTTCAAGAAACTGCTGCTGTTGCAAAAACTGATGGTCGGCGGTGAGGGAAGGCGAAATTCGCGCTTGCATTAGGTTGTGCTGCAAAACCATCATCTTCTCCTCAGTCGTGAGGTGTTGTTGAAATTGGTGCTGCAGAATTTGTTGTTGCGCTTGCAGTAGTTGGGATTGTTGGTCAAGCCTGCGACAAAACAAAATGTCTGTCTGTAAGGATTATAACCTCGTTAACTATTTTAAGTCAATATTATTTAAATAAAGAATCTTACTGCACAGCTGCCAATGTAGGTTGTGATCCAACGCCGTTTAGCAGACCCGCCTTCACCTGGTCAACAGGCCCAACCTGCTGTTGATTTTGGATCATTTTTACCTAAAATTTAAGAAATACAAGTAGCCAGTTAAAATTAAAATGAAGGTGAAACCACTAAAACGTAAAGAATTAAAACCAAGTATGAAACATAGTTTATTGTATTTTATATATATTTTTAGTAGGAACTTATAGAATTAAGTTTGGCTCATATTTCAAAATATTAACCTGTCATATGGCATCTTAAAATGTAAATTATCCTTATTTCTTACATCCTCTTTGGTGTACAATAAAAGGCATATTCTTATTACAATATTTTTCATATGCATATTCTTATTATAAATTCTTTTTACAATTGCAATTTAATTGAAAAGAAGATATTAAAATATTCCCACCTGTCTCAACTGCTGCTCTAACAACAACTGCTGCTGTCGGTTCTGTTCATTGACTATCTCCTGATTAAAAAGCATCTGAGATTTCTTTTCACTCCTTTCACTGTAAAGACACTATTTATGAGATATGTACTTTAATAAATATCAAATTTATTTTACTCCATAGAAAATATAATTTCTCATAAGACAACTAATCCTTCATGCTTTTGGAAAACAATACACAATAATAATTTAATACAATAATTATTAATATTGTCTCTTAATAATACAACAACCAAAAAGTTACATAGCGATAGCAAAATTTTAAGACTCACAAAAATATAACCAAACATCTTTTTAACTAGAAGTTGTTTTAACCGAATTAATATAAAAAAATGAAAATTATCGATACGAATTGTATTTTCAAGAACGACCGCGAGCACGCGAGGTTGTGTAACAAATATTTAACACACAGAGAACCCGTCGTCATGGTGACCGTGTTTATAAAAGTTAGTAAGAACACCCGGCTTCCCGCGCTTATTATTACGCATATCATTTTTTTATTTTTTATCTATATTATTATTAAAATAAATATACTTATATATACCGAAAACAGTCAAAAAATTTATAAATTTTAGAAATCATAATAATTACATCTTGAAAATTATAATTTATTTCATATAAAACACAAATCAATAAAATTGATATTAATGATTTGAGCAAATCTAAATTCCTAACCGGAATGCTAATGATAAGAAAGCGAAATGACATACGAAATGTGGAAAATACACGCGACATGATTATCATAAATAAATAATAAACGTAAATAAAACCGTTGTTTTTTTTAATTTACAACAATACAACATACTACAACACTGAGCTCTCGTAACACATACAATGATTGATTAGATTTTAATAAATATATTAATTTAATTTTACCGTATTATCGTCTGTAACAGTCACCGACGAACGTTATACACTGCAATGCCGCGTCAGTGCAATTAATTACGCGCAATGAAGCGTCGAAATAAGCGTACGAATTGTGAAGGTGTCATACAACACGTAGTCAATTAATATATGCGTTTTTTTTATTTTTATTTTCATACACACGTTATAGTACATTTGTAAAATAATATATAAAAAAAATCAAACATAAATTATGTTATTTATTACATTCAGCCATCTTAATTTTATGTTTATAAGCGCCGCCATGATTAAAAATACGAATTCAGGGTCGCGACATAATCTACCCGCCGGTACTCGTCTCTCGCATTGTGTAAACATTGACATTTGCATACATTCATTGAACACTATATAAGAACAAACATGTAACAACCACAAGTTATAAGACATGTAAACTGTAATGTATAAAAAATTTTAATATAAAAGTGTTATGCAAATTATTATAACACATTTAAATTGTCAGATTTTATTTAGATTTGATAAACAAAATAATCTATGGAGTTATCTGTATGTGTTATATTATGTTTTATGTATATATGGAGACTAGAATCATAAAAGAGATAAAACATGAATTATATTATTTACAAAAATTAAATATGAAGAAATCTACTTGATATCAAGGCCTGTTTTGAATGTAGTTTCCATTGTGGTAATTATTATTTTTTAGGTCAATGAATTGGCAGATTGTTATTATTGTATATTAATTTTTTATTATGTTATTTACAAAATAATTTTTAGGAACTCTTAACCTATCCAGAAGGATAATCCATCCATCCACAGCATTAGAATAAAAATAAGTAAGTCGCCCGCGAAAATTCGAATTTATTTAGCATATATTTTAGGAATTCGAAAACCTATGTCAGGTTTTCTTTTGACTGCATTTTTTTTGGCAAGTGCAAGTATTACTTTCATTTTATTTATTGTTTTGCACGTCTCAAAATGAGACCATAGCCCATTTTTAGTTGCACCTATCGTCACACTGGTACAAAAATATATTTTATTTAGGCTATTCAAATATAAGATTCTTTATTAGATATATTTATTGTACAACTTACCGATTTAGGGAGATGAGCTGGCTCTTGAGCAGCTTAAAGACGATCCTCGCATCCTCCTCCATGATGAGTCCCGCCTTCGCCATTTCCTTAGCTACCTCCTCGCAGTCATCTCTTCCGATATCGAACTCAAACTGTATCGCCTCGTTCTCTTTGTGAGTGTATGAGCTGGACACAAAGAGCAATAATCAACTCAATACAAGAACTTCTTACTGTAGTTAAAGAAAGGCGTGTAATTTATATTCATCTTATGTATATAATTTTTACATTTATTTATATATACATGTAGAATATATGTTTATAATATATCTCTGTAACAAAATGTATGTCAAATAGAAAATAACATTTAAATTAGAACAACAAGAAAAGCTGTTTAAATGATTAATTAGGTAACATAACAACAATACCGTTTCTTTGGGTCAATGATCTTCAGTCTGAACTGTATCTTTTGCATGTCAGACGTGGTGACCAGATCTCGATCCACAATCTCCAAACGAAGACCGATGTCCTCGCCGAAGAACTCATGATTCAATAAATCTTTCACCTTCGGTCTGGGGTCCCAATATATGCAATAATATTGTTTGACAATAATTTTAAGTTTAAATATCATCATAATTTGTAACATAAATAATACTATGTTTATTAAAATATCATCAAATTTTTTAAATATATAATAAACCTCGTTACCTGTCCCCTTTATCAGGTCGAATACATGACTCTATGATGTCCCTTACTTCTGGAATGGCGACTTTTTCCAAACTCTGCGGCTTTACACCCTGCAAAAAGAAGGTTATTTAGATAATTTACATCGTTTCAGTATATCTAGAAAAACTAAAATATTTTAAGGAAATACTTCTTAAATAAAAACCTCCTGTTCTATACGAGCCCGGCGTGGCTCCACTCACCGAGACCACCTTCTTGTATATCTGTGCTGGTCCGCTGCACTCGCTGTAAGGGTACTCCCCGGTGGCCATCTCCAGCATGCACATACCGAACGCGTACACGTCTACGGACTCATCGTAGTGCTCCTCGTACATCTCGGGTGCCATGAACTCTGGGGTGCCTGTAGGGTTATTTTTCTTTTAGCATGAATGGTTCTGCTCGTAAGCAGCAGCAGCACGAGCATGACCGTAAGTGGTAGAGCAACAAACAATTGTAAAACTAGTAGTTTAAATCTGTATGAATATAATAAAATATATATATAAAACGCTGTTACATTTACGCTGTTTTTTATAGTATGTTCCGGCTTTACCTATAACCGACTTGGCGAAACTTCTATTCTTGAGAGTAGCGAGTCCCAGGTCCCCGATCTTGACGCTGCCCGTCGTTCCCGTGATAAAAATATTGTCACACTTCAGATCTCTGCATGAACAAGAATAATACATGAACAACTTTTAAGGTAAAATTTTGCTTTCTTTAGCTGATTATGTATTTATTAAAGACTGATATTTTAATGACAAAAAAACTTTATATCTTACCTGTGTATAATAGGTGGAGTGCGCGAGTGCAGAAAGTTCAATCCCTTTAGTATTTGACGGCACCATGACTTGAGAACTTTAGGATTGATTCGCTTAAACCTTCTGAGATATCTGTACACAGATACATATTAATTAGGTATAAGTTGATGTTAATATTTATTAATATTTATCATATGTTTAGACAAATATTCACGTTGTTTACTTGGTATTTTAATAAATACCTCATGTCGAACTTATAAAGGAAATACAAATAGATCTTGCGAACTCTTGAAAGCCGTTTCCGTTATTATATAGTCTATCATGTTAGGCTAGTTTTAATAAAATTAAAATTCTATACTTAAATATTTCTTTTTTGATATAGGAGGCTATAAACTTCATCTAAAAATATTAAGCAATCAATTTCAAAATTCAAACATTGCTAAGATATTTAATTTTAAAGAAATATCGAAAGAAAAATTCATCAACAAGAGAATTCGAAACTATAACCTCTGGGATATTGTCATATCGTTCTACATGTTAGACTACTGTAAGAGCCTTAATATATATAGTATTCTATATATTATCGTTTTACTGTGCGACATCTGTTATTCATCTTTCATAGATATAAAATATATACAAAATAGTGTTAGTATGTCATACTAACGTCTTGAGAGTGCCGGAGACCATAAGCTCGGTGATGAGAACGATGTTCTTCTTCTTAGCGACCGTGCCCTCCCAGTAGTTGTAAAAGCGTACTATGTTAGGATGTTGTAGCTTTTTTAACATGTCAGCTTCTTCGCGAAACCGGAGGCGCTCCGTCTTGTTCAGTTTTTTTTCCTGTTAAAAAGTTGTAAAAAATAAATAAAGCATATGCTAATGTTATGTTTATTTACTGTAATAACACAGTACCACATAAAAAATATTTTATTTAAACCTTTCAAAACAATTTCGGTTCTTTACCAATCTAACATTTCTTAAGTACTGTTTAAATACATTTTATTATATAGTTTTTTAGTTTTATCAACAAAAACATATTTTTTGTCTGTGTACATATAAAAAAATAGGTGTACATTACATATTTGTAAGGACCAACTTCTAAGATACTTCTCGCCTGTACATTTGTTCTTTCACGACGGTTTTGGATAAAATTTATGGTTACGGATTATTATCCGAACTTTTCGTTTTATTGTAAAAAGTAAATGCTATAGTATGAGGCTCCTCACCAGCAGCTCGCACCACGCCACAGCCACGCCAGTCTGCGTGTCCAGTCCGTGGTACACTGTCTTGAACGAACCGCGACCTACCTCCTTGTCGTACTTGAAGAACCTACGCACACCTCGCCATTACTAAGCATAGTATATGTGGTATATAATTCAAAGCTCGCTAGGAAATTTATAGGTAGAAAATTATCCAATTGTCCAACAATTTAAGATAGTATTATAATCACCTGCCACAGGGAGAGACGCCGATGGGCTCCTCTTCATCCTCCTTGTCGGCCTTCTCCTTGTCCTTGTCCTCTAATTTGTCCAGCTCGTATATGGGACCGAATACTAGACCTGCAACATCATTTATTGAATAAGAGACAACATACAATCATTTAAAAAAATATATAAATTGTAATGTTTCTTATATAAATATATACTTAGTTTTGGTGTATAATAAGGAATATATAATAATAATAATAATCATATAAATACCAAATGTAAAAACAAATAGTTGAACATTTTTAACTTATTAAATAAAAGTTACTTTTGGGCAATACACAGTTAGATTGCCCAGAAATAACTTGATTTAGTAGTAGAATTTTCAAAAAATGAATAGTCAAAATTTAACGAAATACAAACATTATATATATAAACTATCTATTATGATACAGGTCTGGCGATAAAAAAATTTTTGACAATTCTACACATATTGCTTCATTGTAACCCTCTAAGGTGTTGTCTATTACTGTCCTCAGTTAAGCCATATTATAATTACTGTTTTTTAAACTATTTAAAGTTATAATTCTTGCAGCTTGTAATTCTGATATCATCATAGAACCAGTAGAGCCGTGGTTAGTTATTCTTGTCTTCTTTGGCTACCACGCTTTACTTGAATTATAATTTGTTCTCACATATCAAGTATGACTCAATGATATAATTAATTGATATTTTATAAATAGTGTTTAAAGAGTATCCATGGAGGTTATCGGTTCTACTTCATGGAAATGTGCTTTGGAATCATACAACTATTTTGACATTTAATCTATATATATGTTTATAAAAAATTCCTAGTGAACAGGACTGCTTCAGTTTTCTAACAAAAATATTTTTGCAAGTTTTGTTCGTCAACCCGTATATGGTCCATGAGTTAGCCAAGTGTAAGAGTTTGATGAAGTTAAAAGATTAACGTATTTTATACAATCGTTATTACATTTACACATAAATAAAAAACATATTTGTATGAACGTGTATTTTCCGCACCGTTCTGTTGCTCCTGCGGCTGCTCCTCGCCGGTTTCGTCTGCGGCGGTGTGGGGGAAACTCTTTTCAGTGGCCGTGGCTATTTCGATGTTCTCCTCCTGCAAGATACATGATATGATCAGAATTAGTATAGATATTCCATATCGCATTTCTAAATGACATTGTTTAAAAAGGGGGGTACTTCCCTAAGGGAGGTATCTTCATGGAGAGTAGTGTAAAACTGTTAAGAAACTAAATCTAAGTAGTCATAAGCCGCGCCCCTCACCAGGTCCTGTTCTGAGATGAAGGCGTCGTCCTCCAGTCGCGCCACCAGCTTGTTCCCGCTGTCGTCCAGCTCGGGGTCGCACAGCGCCTGGCCAGAGCTGCGCCGCCGGTAGCCGCCCACGGGCTGACTGGCCTGGGGGGCACAGATGGAAAATTATTTAAAAACATAATAAGACATTCACGTTAATTCGAGCAACTTGTGTAAAATAATATTTATTTTATAAAAGATATATAACAATAATTGCTTATATTAATTAATTATTGCTTTATTTTTTAAATTACTTTAAGCGCCCCAATGTTTTTTTTTACTGCATTCTCAGGTTGACTGGTAGAGAATGCTTTTTAGCGTTAAGTCCGCCGATTGTTCCTTTTTTGGATAATAAAGAATTAATAAATAAATATACAGCTAGGGTATAACATATATACTTGATACTCACGACACTAGTAGTGAGAGAGTTGAGCATATCAAAAGTATTGCTCTGTTGGGTGTGTATGATGGCCAGAGCATTGTAAGGTCGAGGGCCCAGCACGGGCGTCTTCATCACGCCCACCTCGCCCCCCACCACCACCTGGGGGACGTGAGTCAGTTTGTTATTGCATTTGTTTATTTGGCTTCGGTACAGTCTCATTAAATATTATCACATCATAATACTACATAAATTAATAAATCAAAGTTATCTTCAAATAATAAATCTTGTAATAATAACAACAGGTCGCTTAACCGCTTATCTTAAGAGTTTTTCTTTTACTGTGTAGTGCATATTAAAATCGATGTAAATCTAGATAAAATAGATTATTTACAAACGTAACAATAGTCAGTAAACCTAGTTTTATGTCTTAATACATGGAATGTTTACTTACAAAATAATAATGGAACCTCATAAAATAGGTAGTAAATTGTAAAAATATATAAACTGAGGTCCATTATTTTATTTTTATATGTGGTACCTTGAAGGTCTTTTCCTTGCCATGCACGGTCTTCTCCTTGGTCGGTAGGACTGTGGAGTCGAGGTGATGAGACGGCTGCGAGATCTGATGTCCGTGGCTGTGGAGACCAGAGGTCATCTGTAAAGGGATAGACAATTTATTAACTGCTATATAATAAAAGGATTTCTAATACCCGAGTAATAACATCGAATATTGTTTATACCACATAGAAATATGTTTTTAATTAATAGATGGAATTGGGAGGTATTTGTATTTATTTTTATTTTTTATTATATATATTTTTTTTTTCTAATCTGTAAAGGTATATAAAATAAATTGGTAGATATTTTGTTATTTAACCGTTTGTCTTCAAAGGCGGACTTGAAATCCAATTGCTAACACAGAAAGAATAAAATATAAAATAGTTAATAAATCTAATCTTCCTAAGTGGGTAACAAACAAACATTCAGAACCACTGAGTCGTATCCTGCTTACTATTCTTTAATCGACTGCAATCTGCGGAGTAAATTGAATTCGCTATTACAGGAACTATCTGACAGGATCAATTGGCAAACTAGATACACTTTATTATTAGAATAATTTATTTCCCTAAATAAGTATATATTATATAATATAATTTGACATAGTTTTATTTAAATAACATACATTTTATATAAATAGCTTTAAATTTTAATTAACACCTTACTCTTAATGATTTCTAAGATTTACACGAGTACTACACATTTTAATAAAACTATTTACGGATATAACTCGCGTTTAGTTTAACATTTTTTAATTTAATCCGACGTTTCGAATGCTTTGCAGCAAACGTGTTCGCGGTAAGACGTTACTTGATAAATTGTATACTAATAATAATAATAATTTTTTATATATAATAATATTACTATTATATATCGATAGATATAAAATTTTATTTCTGTAAATTTAGCGTCTCGAGAAATTAAATAAGAAAGAAATAAGTACAAAATAAAGATTTGTAGTAATATCTGTTCTAGCCCTAATTCGATTTGATCAACTAACAAACAGAATTGACAAACAAACACATTATAATATTCCATAATTCAGCCATTAACTCAAAATCATTAACTATAATTGCGAAGTATTTACACATTAAACAAATAAATTTTGACTCATTTTGTGTTATATACAAATCAGGCATATCTTCAGTATCAATTAAACTTCTATTAGATAAACCTTGTATATCTATTAGATAAACTATTAAGAAAGTATTAAGAAAAAAATATTTTATACAGTAATGACAAGCACCTACCAAATTAAAAAACCATTTGAGAACAAATCAAACAAAACACAAGTTATACACTACTTCTTATATCACCTAAAATGTTTTCTTTAATATTATAATATAATAAAAAACAAGAACAATCTCGCAATATATCAATCCTCTAACGAGCGACGCGTAAGTAACACTGGTCCATTCATAACAAACACCGTAGATAAAGGTTCAGAAACGCATAGTATAAGGCTGACCACACACTAAGTGATTGAACTGCTCAAACGTGAATTAAATAAAAACACGTTATTTAAATCTTATATGATAGAGTTCCAATCTTAATAGAACTCGTTTAGTCTGTAAGCAGCCTAAGAGTGAAAACTGTGCATTATGGATATGATGAGTGACGGCACACTCTTCAGTCAGAAAGGACTGTGATAAAGCGTCAGTTATCTCATGATGTAACGGCATTCCGAGCCGCTGACAGAGAAGGTCGTGATAAAATTATTGTATTAACGTAATTAGAATTTATCGCGTCTATACTTAGATCCTGACTCCGAACTTACTTGGAGCGAAAAGTTATATAGTTAAATACAATACAGTTGTGTTTACAATGTATTGAAGTGTGTTTGTGTGTTTAGTTAATTGCTGCCATTTGTAATGTTTGTAATAGTTTTATTAATTCCTATACTTTTTGCTAAAATTAGGCTTTGACGTCGCTAAATAATAACGAAAATTATTTAACAATAGTGCCCTTCATATTTTATATGAACAAGACAAATATTCACCATATCTGTTATAATATACCAATATTCATAACTATTTCAACATTCTCTTCAGTAGATTTTATACTATGATAATAAAACAAAGAAATTGAATACTACATATTTATTAACAAGAAAATTACAGAAAAAGAATGAACTGTGAAAAGGGGCGCTATCGCGACACTGGCAATTTACACAACTAGCGTGAGCAACGCGACGGCGCTTCTTGGCACTAAAAGAGTTAAGAAACATGTTTAGAGAATTATTGAAAACTCTAAAAGAGAGTGCAACGAAAAAGTAACGAACCAAAAACGAAAAATATCAAACCAAAAATTATGTAGTCGATTTTTATAACATTTTCTTCACATTTTTTACACATTTTTAATAAAAGTAACAGACCCCCCCCCCCCCTAATATTATTTTATTTCTCAGTATTATTTTGCTACAAAAATGCTTCTCAGCATACGTCGAGATCGTGTAATAACAAAATATCTTAGAAACGACTGTTTTATTGCCACCAAATATAGCTAAGAATCATCTAGACTTTCGTTTAAAACCGCACCCAAATAGGTTTAGCATTTAAAGCTATGCTGCCTGAGACAGACATAAATATATAATATACAAATGTCAAACATAAGTCGTCGACGTTTGAGTCGTCTTTTTCCATGTGATTGATTATAATAATATATTATCCCATTTAAAATAATATTTTTATGAAGTTATACTATAGTAGGTCTAGCAATTTACATGTCTACTAAATAGATATTTTTATTAGAAATAATCTAGTTTATTAATAACTGAATCTTCCTATTGCCTATAATGTCATCCCCTCCAAGACACCAACCAAGTAGTAAGCCATGTTTTGTCATATCAGTTTTGTACAAAATTAGTTAATTTATATAATAATATATATAATATAAAAGACTAACGAAGCTATTGCTTTTGTCTTTAAAAAAAATTCCTTTTTCTATATTATTGCAAAAACTGAAAAAAAAAATTCTATGTTAGATTTGAAAAACATTTGATTTTCACTTTTTACATTTATTTAATATTCATTTACTGGAATTAAAAAAATATATTTTTCTTAACATAATGTTAAGAAAAATATATTTTTTTAAAAAATTAATTTTATTAATTATTTATTGTTAAAAAAATATTTAATGTATAAGTTATATTCTCTAGACACGTAAATTAACTTTCCTGACTAAATAAGTGTCTCTGCTTGAATAAACACGCCCGGATGTTAAATAAATATTAATGAAATTAAAATTATCAAGAAACATGGTCCGACCAGTGTACTGGTAACAAAAAAAATATTTATTCTTGGTAATACAATAGTTATTACTTATTGGTCAGGTATTACGTGACTGCCTAGACTCGACGCATTTCATTTTCCTTTAATAATGATAAATAAAATCTTTTGAACAGAACATTGACGTATTGTTGACAAGACACGAACCACGTATGCAAATTTGACTGTCACAGTTTCTGGAAGGATTAATTAAAGTTAATAAAACCGTCAACAAAGATTACAACAATATTAAGAATTGTGATTGGTTGTCGAATATTAAATCATCCAATCAAATAAGATTCACGGGACTTAATAAAATAAAGCAATCGAAGCAATGGAGAAAGGAATTGAAAGTAATAATGTTCGGAAGCAAAAGATTTTATCTCGGGAAGTAAATATAGCACCTAGAAGGTCGAGTATTTTAAAAAATGACTTAGGACTTGCCGCCTGTAAGAGATGGACTGGACATTATTTAATTGATAATTTAAAAACAAATGGGGCGAAAAAATCAAAACCACTTCTTAAACGGAAGGCAAAAGGAGGTCACCGAAAACTTATTTGTGATGAGACTTTACTATTAAGCAATGTTTTAAGCGTTCAAGCAGAATGACCGAATTTATGCTCATAGTTCTGTAGAAGCTTCATAATTAGTAAGCAGAGTACGATGTGACATTATCCGGCTTCTGTGATGGTTTGATGGGGGCTAGCTATCAAAGCGTAACTGAAACATATTTTTGTGAAAAAAATGTCAAAACATCTTCACAAGTGTTATCAAGATACGATTCTTGAGGATGTGGTTAGACCTCTTAAAATACCATATTTCATTACCAAAGCTGGTCCAAAAGCCACATTTAGCACCAGGTTTTTATAACTTGGTGCTAAGTGTGCTGGCCTAAATGTGGTCGGAAACGAACATTTCAGACATTATCACCGCTAAAGACTGGCCGTGTTCTATCCTCTATTTCAACACCTATATGATAAAGAATTTTCCCATGGAGAGAGTACATGCGTTTCTATTGATAACTGGCCCCTACGTTTGAAGGACTGTATTAAAGCAATGGAGATAATTTTGAAGGAGTTTAATATATTAATGTTAAATATTTTTTTCTTCTAATAATATTTATGTCAAAACTGAGTATAGTAATAATATTTATAAAATTATCTTAAGTCGAATTTTGTCTCCAAAATGTTATTATTATTTAACTGCAATCAATTAAATGCTATTTGTATAATGCAGTCATGTAATACAATATAAAAAGATATCTAGATAACATCTAGACTTATATCTTTATAGTTTGCGGTAACTACGATGTCAAAGCGCCGCATGAGACCGATCATGACGTATATCCCGCGAGACACAATTGTTATTTCATAAATAATTGAATCAATCAAATTCCCGAATGATTTGCATCGATTGGAACATTGAGAACTAGTTTTCATTCAACTCAATAACGTATTGTATTACGATTTCAGCACATCTTTCGTTCAATTTCGTCCGGCAAATTCCGATATATATTTGTATATATATTTCTCGATATATATTTTTTACGTGAGTACAGCCGCATAATAGTAATCATGAATCACGAAACTTTGAATATTATGATGACATTGGACATTAGTTCTTTAATAGCTGATAACTTTTTCTCCACGGCATATTTTTTTAGCAACAACATATTTTATCCCCTAAATATTACCAAATTAGAGCTAGGCCATAATACTGATGTAATATAAAAACAAAAACACCTAGAACAAAAAGAAAATAAAGTTAGTGCCAAAACTACGACGTAAAACTTTGAAAACCAGTCAAGATAAATTTTGCTCGTTATCTAACATCTGCAGTGGAATATGTTATAACAAAATATATAATAGCAAACGATGTAGGTTGCTATTGTCCAGGAGCGAGCTAAACTTTAAAGTACATTATAAGTAAGGACAAATTCTGTGATATAATTTTATCTCAACGAACTTCCTAGCCTATATTATATTAGGAACCAAGTGCAAGGAGGTTGCAATGTAAGCGCTATACATTATTAATATTACTGGACACGGCAGTTTAACTGCTGACGAAAAATGCAACATTAAAAACAACATTATTATCTTAAGCTGAGGAGGAAGTTTTATCATTCGTAGTCGATATCTATACTAATATTATGAAGCGGAAATTTGTTTGTTGAAACACGCTAATCTTGAAAATTACTGGATGGTACTGAAAAAACTTTTTGTTTATGACAGACAGATTCTTGAGGAAGGCTATAGCTACGCTACTATTAACATAATAGTAAATAAAATTGTTCCTCTCCGGGTTGAACCGCGGATAATAGCTAGTCTTAACGTCAAAGAGCTTCTTTTCTTTTTCAGCTGTAATCTTCGTTTTTGTCAATAATAAATACTTCACCATAACATAACATTAACTATTTCAATATACTATTGTGAATTAAACCTCGATATGTAAACAAGCAGAGTGTTATTATATAGACACAAAGTGTTATGATTTTCGGATAACTATAAAATCGATAAACGCATTTTAACTGGTAAATATTAGATTCAAAACCAACATAAGACATTAAACAACATAGGCGACTCTAATCTTCTATAGAGTATTATGTAGAGATAGTAGTATATTGTGTAAGAATTTACTGCGCCAAATAGTCAAATCTTACCTCGATTACTTTAACGCATATACGTTGTACTTTGAGGTACCCCGTTGTAGACTAACTTATTCTTGCGTACGTCGTAAAGACGTTATCATTTCTAGTCTTTTCTTATATTTTCACACATTTGAAATAAAACTATTTTTACATATTAAAACTGGCGTATAACTTGGTTACATCTCGACACTTACATCTCGTCTACCCGTGAACACGATTGCTGCAAAGCATTCGAAACGTCGGGTTAAAATTAAAATGTAACCAAATTATACGCCAGTTTTAATCCGTAAAAAAAAAATTTCAAATTATTATTTATTTGATACTAATGTTTGGAATAAAAGAAATTAGACATTATAAATGTGACCTTCATGGTCACATTTATAATGTCTAATTCAACTAAAGATCTGTGATTCAGTTAAAAGTAAATGTATGGTATATATATATATAACAGTAAATATAAAGCTGTTAAGAATAAATATGTTTTAGTACATACTGTTTGTTCAGGACAATCAATGTGTGATTTATGATTCTGATAATTTACATCTTCATATAAATATTGGTTATTACGTAATCATTGTACCTTTCAAGGCGTCAATTGTTTTCATAATATTTAAGTTTTTTATCTATATTATATTATAGAAGGTTAGTATGTTTGTAACATAAAATTGACTACTGGACCGATTTAAAATTATATATATTCTTCAGTAACATAGGCTATATTTCTCTATATATAGTAAATAAAATTGTTTGTCTACGGGAGGAAACGTGAGTAAAGAAAAAACTCAATTTTCATGACTTAGCTAGGTCATACGTATTTTAAGGGCAGTAGATTTAGTTCACGACCTAGCTTAGAACTAATAAAAATTGATGTTCCGTCGGTGTTGATATAGTTATTAGTGACCTTAATTGCTGATCTGATAATTGTGGGTTAGATTCCCAAATTATATTTTTTATGGTTTCTTTTTCTGGTGTTTGTGTCCGAGATTTATAATATATTTATGAAACTTCGAATTAAACTTTCTTTTAATTAATTTTATGATATTTTGGAAATTAATTAATTTTTATGATAATTTGGAAATTAATTAATTTTATGATATTAATAAATTAAAAAAGTTAACAAAAGTTAAAGTTAAAAACAAAAAAAAATTAGTAAATAAGAAATAATAATATATACGGTTGAATCAAAATCCGATGTTAAAAAATATGTTTTAACTTTTAAAACTTATTTCACAGGCAACTCTAAATATGTTAATGAATACAGCAGCGATTTTCTTAAAAGTTATTATGGAATTGAATACTGTTAATTACTTGATATTATAAAGAATTGACTAATAAATAAATTATTATTCATGGTATTATTGGGGAAAACAATCCCTAGGGCTGGATCAGTAAGTTATTATTTTATAATATAATATGTGTATTTGTGGTTAACATATATTCTATAGAAATGCCAGGATAGTAGTTTAAGACCTAATCCTAAAACATTTTAAGCAACGTAGATTCAAAAAATGATGTAAGTTTTGTGTTAATTAATAAAACCACCCCTTCTTAAAACAGCAGCGGCCATTCCAAAGGTTTAGATTATTTTTTTATATTAACCAAGAGAAACAGTATAGTGTTTAATTGTAACCGAAAAACAACTTCACTTTCAGAAGCATCTTTTGTTAAAATGTCAAAATATCGATAGTTTGTAAATACTAATATGTAGGATGTAGATAGAATGTAGCGACAAACATTACAACATATAAAACAGTCGATAACAAACAATTTCATATATTCATAAGTTTTCGAAGAATTAAACATATGTTCAATATTTATTCTAGGTTACTATCTGTACTACAATAATATTATAAAGCTAAAAACTGTTTGTTTGTAAGATGTGTTTTGTTTAAGCGCGCTAATTTTCGAAATTATTTTGGACAGATTTGAAAAATTCTCTTAAATTGACAGGCAGGTTCTTGAGTAACACTAGAAGGTCATCTAGCTACAGATATTACTTATCCTAATAGTATATAAAATTGTTCGCCCGAGGGTAGAACCGCGCGTCGTAACTAGTATATATTTGTCTATAACTAAAATGTTAAACTAATACATAAAATAATTGACCTACCTCATGTTTATCTCAAATATTTGATAGACATTTTTGTGTGTTTTATTGACACTCAGACGTTCTTAGCGAGCACCGCGAAACGTGAGAGCTCTTAGATAAATTGTAGTGCTCTTAAACTATCTCGTGTTATAATATTTTTAAACATGTGCACTTCGCAGTGTCGTGTTGTGGTCACAATCACGTCACGTGACCCGACTGACCAATTTGACCCTTTCAATTATGTCACAAATTTGTGACAAATGGAATAACTAATAAGTCATAATAAAGGCGGTCCATTTTAATTATAATAAAATCCCAACGGTACCGAAACGGCAGAAACCTCATACTTTCAACTAATCATTCCTTATTATAAGGATATTTTGTAAATTTATACCCGAAAAATAATACACGCTTAGTAATATTTTGTCTTTCAGTCGGAGTGAGACTATTCTTTATTGATTTTATTAACAAAATTATAAAAAAAATAAACGAAGGACAATTTTAAAAGTAATTTCGAAAATTTTTTAAATGGTTCAACTTAATCTAATTGCGACCTGAAATACCGATGTTTTGACCTACTGTCGGAATCCAAGATGCTCGACAACGCTCTCAGAATTCCGTGCCAAAAATATATTAATTACTAACTTGACCTAGCTATCGTTTTATTTCATAGCGTTCCTGGATTCCGTCTAACTTGAAAGAAAGGCGAATACTATTTTCTCAAAACTATCTTTGCAAAGCTTAAAAATAGAGTTTCAATTACAATTTGATAAAGTTATTTAATAAAACGTGTCTCATTAATTAAATAACCTGTATATATCGGTATACATTGTAGTAAATTAATTGTATTACAGCTAATAATTATTGTATAGAAGAATTACATACGTTTTTTTGGTTTCCTAAGCCAATAAAATGTGATTTCATTCAATACAAAATAAAACAGAAATAGAATTGACCACAATTGTCATTGGACAGGATATTTAAAGAATTAAATGTCTACATTTAATTTGCACAGTGCAGTAGAAAGAAATCTTATCAAATTGTTGTATCACATATGTTAGCTAAATTATCATTCATATATCTTAAATGTCATCAGACACTATTAATAGAATATCATTAATCAAAAACCCATAGGAATATAAATACTTCACTCACCTGTCCATATCGTGATGATGCCAAATGTACATTTCTGTTCTTTAATGAGAAGTCCGGTCTTTTCCCCAAGCCATAGTTGCTTTTGTTTTGTGACATGAACTTCTTGGGCCTGTCAAGCCGCTCCGTGGAGCCCGTCTCTGTCTCTTCATCTCGTTTTGATGTTGAGGGTATGCCACGATATGCTCCTCTTGTGCCTCTGATGGTTTTTTCTGGACTTTTGTCTTGTTTTCGGGTAATAAGATTGTCTTTTCTCTGTTTATTGCTGCGTAATGACAAGTTGGACGCCATATTGTCCATATTGCTCCATCAAGCCACTCAATATATCACCAACTCGCACTTAACATTCATTGTGATAATTTTAATCTCAATAATTATATTTATTACTAAATACATATAGCCAGAATCATCACAATTTTAGGGTTTCAGTGCTAAATTTAATTCCATTACAATTTTTTTATAGTATACAATTGATAACTAATAAAATAAAAAAATGGATTACAAGCTAATTATTATTTTATATAAAATAAATAACTAATTCCGTCTTTTGTTTCTCTCTCTGTGTTGGCATCCTTCACTAGCAACCATTTATTTCCTAACCCAAAATATTTAATCTAAAGTACAGTCTTGAAGAAATTTTGGAAATTTATTACAGAAGTTGTTTATTTTCTGATGTTATCTGAAATAAGAAAAATATATATATATTAGATAAAACTAAACATAATTTTAAAAAAACTTCCATGTTAGTAATTCAATACCCTCTATCAAGTTATTTATAAACAGATAACATAATATTCAGACCATTTATTTGGATCACTCTAATAATTTTAACATATGTATATAATTTGATAAATACCAGATTATTGAGATAGAAAGATCCATATTAAACTGGTTACATTATTATCTTATGCTTCATTGCAATTCCCAAACTTATGCTTTTAATAGTTGTTTATAATATACTATTGAAAACAGGATTCAGGTTGAAATTTAAAAAACCATTCAATATTTAAAATCAAAATATATATGATAATATGTATATATATTAAATATTATTCAGTATATTTTGTATGAATTACTGACAATTTTGTTATTAATCTCTAATTGTAGGAGATTGAGTTTTGAGGTGGTTGACATTTAACAATGGGGACAGCTGTACAGTAAATCCTTTCACAAGTATCTTTTGTATATGACACCAGTGACAATACTCACAATTTGATACACAAAATCACATGTTGCATTGTAATACCATTATTTTGCATTTGACACGTACCTCTATTAGCGACAGATAAGCTCAATAATTAGAAGATCATCAATCTCCTTTCTTCATGTACATAATAACAAAACAGTGCATAAAAAAAACAATTAAGTAAAACTAGTTGCCGGCAAAGAGATATGCAAACCGAAAAATACATAACGATAATATGTTAAATTACGTCTTACGACCGTTTCATTTTTTAACACTTTTCACTTCCGTTACTGATCTATATTTATAGAGCTAATTCGAATTCTACAAACCTCGATAGTTTTAAGTCTAAAGGAATGGCGCATAGCTAAATCAAACTGAATTAAATAGAGTAAAAGTGCACTGACAGTCCGTCAAGCTCACAAAGCATGTATATATAGATAAATGAGGAATATTCTATACCTTTGGATCCGTAGCGCTGAATGCTTATATCGTTTTATCGACTCATAATCATTACATTAACAAAATGTACATCCCATTCTATTAATACTTACAAATAAAAATCTGGAATCACACCATTGTTTTTTCTTCTGCACAATCAGAACTCCTGTGTTGCAAGTTAAAATAACAATTAATGTCTGTCGTAAAGTAGGTCATCGATCAGGACAAACTAAACTTTTGCTACGTTTTTATTTATATTATAAGTACAAATACATTTATTAAAGATTTTTTTGTTCAACCGATATTTTAGCTCCAGCATTCTTCGTTGAAATATTTGATGTTAGGAATATTGTCATTCTTATTAAGTTAACTAACAACATTCTACTTAGACGTAGTTTCATTTGACGCAACCGTTACTTTGTATTGAAATAATAATAATATGAAATAGTAAAAAATAATTCCTTTTGCTAAATCACTTTAAAATAAAATAAAATACCTATATCATATTGTAGATTTTTATGTTTTGGTATTTTTATAAAATAAGAAATGAACTGTAATGGAACGGATTATTTTGTTTAGTATTTTAGAACAAAAAAAATAAATATATCAAAAAATATTTATATATATATCATTAAAATAGTAGAATTTATTATAGTTTATTTGAATTGCAAATAGTAAAACGTAATACATCTTTTATTTTATTACTATAATGACAAAAAAGTATGTACGTCAGCATTTTAACAAAAGATTGACATTTACTATTCAAAATATTTCTAAACTGATTTATAATGTCGATTCTGTTATGTGTACATGGCACATTTTAATTTGTCTATTTTACGAAAAACATGAAGTAAAAATATTGAAATAAATATAAAACATGGCTTTTGTCAGTGCTGTTACCGGCGACGACTCTACAAAGAAATTTATGGATGTCTTGCAAAATGATTTCAAAACTCTCAGCTTAGAAACCAAGAAAAAATATCCTCAGATAAGAGAGGTATACACCTTCTTTATTAATTATAAAAACAAATAGATGATTATATATTTTAATAGATACTTAAAGGAATTATATTTCTCTTAAGTTTTATATTGATCTTTATGTCAAACAGAAAATAAGTAATAATAATGTTTTTTAATGTTATTAGATATATTTTGCATTTATATATACATATAGTAAAACCGCGAAAACTTACAAGTGATTTCTATATGTATGTGATAACATATATCAAGTGGTTAAGAAACCTTGGCACTTAAAACATGAATAAAGAAAATATTACAAGCTAAATACAACAAACTATTTTAACAAAAATATGTGTAAGAAAAAAATAAGAAATTCAAACATTTTTCAGATCAAAAACTTAAGAGTTCACTAGGAATAGTTAATGTTAAATCATTGTTGATTAGTGCTATTAATTAAAATTATTAATATTAATATAATTATACTGCCAATTTTCATATATTAGCAACTCATAAAATTTCCTTAAGAAATTATAATTACATTATCTGTCTCACTTTTTAGACCATTTAAAATAAATATTGGTGTAAAATGCTGTGTATGCATTTTCAATATTTTATATAACATATAATTGAAAGATAAATAATAAGTTGTATATTTACTTTGTATTCTTCAACCTTCATCCTCTCATTTTGCTCATACATCTAGGATACCCAAGACACCCAAAGTGTTACATTGATAAAAGAACTAAAAACTATTAATACTTTAGTTGTCTTTTTTATAGATGATTGCACAACATTAAGTACATATTAAATAATATTGATAACAATTCATACTGTTTATCCAGTTTGAGTAAGAAATTCTACAAACATGGCAGACCCGTAGTAAAAACCTTTTTCCAAAGCCGTGCATTCTGTCATAGGTTAAACACATTGAACATGACTTTAAATAATATTGCTATAAATTTAATATCACTTTAAATGTACCAGGCATGTGATGAAGCAATAGAGAAGTTGGCCCTAGCATCAAATAATCCCCAAGCCTCTCTATATGGAGTTGTAAATCAGATACTGTATCCCTTAGTGCAAGGCTGTGAATCTAAGGATGTTAAAATTATAAAGGTATTTTAATAATAATTTTTATATACACTCAATATTTTTGTTATTATTAATACATACTTCTGAAATCTATTGTTACTATTACTAGTAAAATATTAATGTGCTGAGAATTGCCAACTTTGTTATTTTGATATGTACCCTAAAGTGTTGAATTTTTCTAGCTTTTGAATACTGAAATATCTTAGAAAGTCAAAAATCAATATGCTAAAATAAAATTTGGAAAGCATTTGTCGTTTTTTAAGCATAAAACAATGAACCTTTTAACAAAACTTGAATTTTTTCCATTTTATTGGTGTAGGCCTCTCACAAAATAAGATAAATTTTAATATACTAATATATTGTAATACTTTACAAATTTATCGTATTAGTTTTTTTTATTGAAAAATCAATTTTTTGGATGATCCAAGATATTCATTTGTTTTTTTTCATTTGTTTTAATTTCAGAGAGATTATATAATAATTAATATTGTTGTATTTCTAGTTCTGTCTAGGCACAATACAGAGGCTCATAGCCCAGCAGGGTATAGATGCGAAGGGAGCACGCCATGTGGTGGATTGCCTGTTTAATCTTGGCCAGTCTGGGGTGTTGGAACTAAAGTTACTGCAAACTGCGGCACTGTTGATGACCACCTCTGACCTGGTACATGGTGATACTCTGGCTAGGGTAAGATTATTTATTGACCTAAATTTTTTTTGTAGCTAGGATGATACTTGCAGAAAATATCATAACTGAGTAGTATTAGTTTCTTTGTTAAATTTTATTGGAGATATTTTGAAAAATATGGCTATATTCATTACAATTACAGAATTGCTTTAAAAATACTCTATAAATAAATAATATGAGTATTATTTAATTACTATTATAATAAATGTTACTTCCAGACTATGGTGCTATGTATAAGGATGGTATCAACGAGTGAGACTCGTGATATCAGCACTAGTCATGCCGCTGTGGCCACCGTGCGGCAACTGGTCGCTCTTGTGTTTGAAAGAGCACTAGCAGAGGCTAACGGTACACATCTTAAAATACATTTATGTTAAATGAGTATATACACTAGTACACATACTTGTAATACTTAAGCATTTACCTTATTCTTAAATACAGGATCAAACAACTTCCGCCAAGAAATTTTAGAGATGTAACTTATTTATTATTATATAATGGCCTCTCGTTATAACTCGGTTTTTAACGGGCGCCCGCGCTCTCGTCTCGTTATTCAGGATTACAAAAATACCCGGAGTATCTTAACTGTTTAACTGTTAATAAATATGTGTGTTATCCGTCGACAACCGCTATATAACTTCTGTCTACTGTATATTTGTATCCATTAAATATGAATGATCAACCAAAACCTTTAATTCTCGTTACAGGGACATTAAGAGTAAATCCATCAGATATTAGAATCCAATCAAATTGCAAAGCTCCCAAAGAACTCAAACCCTGTGCTGTGGACGCCTACCTCATATTACAAGTATGTCGATATATACTATTAAGTACTATCATTTATTGTATATTATTATTGGCCTCGTCGGTTTCTCCACCAACACAACCCATACAATTAAAATAACAAAATGAAAATATATGTTTTTAGATTGAATTTTGGAGTCCTGAAAACAAAAAAAAGCTTAGGTATGCCAGTTGGCTAAGCTCAATGATTTAAAGTTTTTTTTTTTAATAAACTATTCTGGCATAGCACATACATAGAAATAACCATTTTTTATTAAACTAATTGGTATTCAATTATTATTATTATTATTAAATTAAATTAAATTAAATTATTATTACTAAAATATTTTATTTTTTCATTAGGATATAATACAACTGATAAATGGTGATGCCGCTAACTGGCTGGTGGGCATAACAGACGTACCAAAGACTTTTGGACTGGAACTACTTGATACTGTCTTGACTGATTTCTCTGATGTTTTCTTTAAGGTAAGAATTAATATTCTATTTCGAATTATAATCATAAATTTATTTGATATTAAAAAAAAATATATAGTATATATGAAACGTTAAGCTTATTTATGGCATATTTTCTTCCAGATCTCAGAATTTCGTTTCCTTTTAAAGGAGCATGTGTGTGCGTTGATTATAAGATTGTTCTCACCCAACGTCAAATACAGGTGAACTAATTTATGAAAGTTATTATACTTTTAACATTTTGTATACTATACAGTATAGTAAAAGTAATTTATTAAGTAATAATAATTATCGATTAAAAGGTATTCACCTAGTAGTAGTAGAAGTAGTAGTTTTCAGAAAGCTAACGTATTTTGTCGCCAGGGCTGCGTTCCCGCCCCCGCACATCCCGGGCAGTGGCACGGGCCCGGGGGCGGAGCGCCCGCACTTCCCTGTCACCATGCGGCTGCTGCGGCTGGTGTCCGTCATCGTGCACAAGTATCACGACGTATTGGTCAGTGAGACTTTAATATCCAAAAAATATTTACATAATATAGTAGACATGGAATCGATCATAAACCGTAATTCACAGATGACTGAGTGCGAGATCTTCCTATCGCTGAGCATCAAGTTCCTGGACCCCGACAAGCCGCTGTGGCAGAGAGCACTCGCCCTGGAGGTGCTGCACAGGATGAGCGTGCAGCCCGGTACGACACCGACACGACACACGACACGACACTTAGCTTCACAACTAACTATTTATATTTACATGATGCCGAATATTTTGTAAATGATTAATTTATTATCATTAGTATGAGATAATGAAACCGATGTTTTTAAAGTTAAGAGCTGACATTTATAAATATTAAATTTAAATTGTACAATACGACTTTTAAACGAAATACTTAATGGTAGTTGACTCTTATAATCATTTTTATTGTATAAATTAAATATTTGACTTATTTCATTACAGAGTTATTGAAAGCGTTCTGCGAGTGTTATGACATGAAACCGCACGCGACTAATATATTCCAGGTAGGTTTTTAGACTAAGTATATTTATTGCATATTTTTGCCAGCGTCTAATATATGTTGTGGGTTTGTAGAAAATTTACAATTATTTTCAAATTATACATAAACAGTCCTCTAAGTGAAGTCCTAAGAGAATATATTAACGTTATTCGTCCGTAAAAAAGTATGTTGGTGTGTTTTTCAGATTTCGATAGTATCTTCCTTTTAATTATGTCCCATAGCCCGCTCTCACGCACACACTCTTATAATGACACGAGGGTTCCTATTTTTAGACATTATCCCTAAATAAATAAGAAAAACTGTTTATAATATTCTCTTAGATTTTCACGAGTACACATTTCAAATAAAACTATTTTTAAGGATTAAAAGTCGCGTATAATTTGGTTGCATTTTTATTTTAACCCGACGTTTCGAATACTTTGCAGCAATCGTGATCTCGGGTAGACGAGATATAAGTTTCTGTGGGTGAAGATGTAATTGACAGACACAAATCTCGTCTACCCGTGAACACGATTGCTGCAAAGCATTCGAAACGTCGGGTTAAAATAAAAATGTATCTGTTAAAAAATATATAATAATGTAACTGACATGATATAAAATGTTAATATAACAGTCAATATGTCTTTTCTAAGGACATCGCCACAGCCCTGGGCGCCTACGTACAGAGTTTGTTCGTGGCCTCGCAGGTCAATACCTCGGCCGGTGAGTACAGCTTAGGTGTATTGAAATAGTAAACAATCTATCTTTTACGAACGGTACGTTTTCATAAGTTTTCTAGTACATCTGTTATCATTTCGTAAATATTGAATTTTTACAAGATACAAATGAATTGGTTTTTACATTTTATTTATTTACGTTATGTAAAAAAACTTTCAAAGTTAAATCAATATAAATAAGTCGCTAGTCATTAGAGATCAGCAAAATAAAAAAGTGCATCGAGATACCGAAGTGTATTAAGCTACTGATGCACTTTTTTACGTTACTTACAGACACGATGATAAGATATTTATTTTGGAACCAAATAATTTTTCACAAATTTTGTTATTATATTATTTCTGTAATAGTGAGTAGGGGAGTGATATATATATGTTTATATGTAACCAGCAGTGATGTTCAGTGGTGGCTCGTAAATCGAAAAACCTTTTTATCTATACTTAATATATCCATAAATACTGTTACCATAAAAAAAAAATTTGAATTTTTAATGTCATACTTACATGAATATTCATTGTGTTTTCTTATTTACTATATAAATGTACAAATACACATTACAGGAATAAATGTTTTATCTAATCGAAAAAACAAAATTCCATGTAATAATATGGTCAGTCTTGGTATGAAAACTTTCAGCAAATTATATTAGCGCGAATCATCATCCAGATCATTTTTCCTGTCCTCGTTATCGTGGACGTCTATGTCGGGTGTTCCCTGGAACTTGGTGTCGTCGTCGTCGTCCATGGGATCGGGCGCTGGGCCTTCTACTGTTACTCTCGTCAGTGATACCTCGTAATCTTCTTCGTCTTTCTGATGTAAATGTTCTATCTTTTGTGCCTTTGAGCGATCTGGAATTTCATATTAGTAAATGATAATAACAACTTTGGCTTCTAAATATCTTTTCTATAGTTAAAGGCTGAATTAAAAATAAAGAATTCCAAATTTTTTTGTCCTTACAATGAAAGTTATAGTGAAACGCCTTGAGCGGTACTCTATTACTCTCAACATGAAGCGATATCTTTTCGATAAAATAGTTTGTATCAGTCGTCAGCAAGAAGTCCACATAGTAAGGATCGTGAGCCAGATACAGAAGACTAGTTTCGGGAAAGGCAGCTTTTGTGCAGAGGTGTTTTGTCTATCATCCTGAACCCAGGCATTTTTTGACGTAAGACCCGAAGAAGCATGGAATTTATTTTGTAGACCCGGTTGAGGCACAACATTAATACATATACCGACGGGGTATTAGTCTGGAAGCAGAAAAGACGCCCGACCCCTGATAGTAGTCATTCGGTTGTGAACCGGCTTTTGACATATTCCCGACTAACTGTCCTGCCTCTCTTCTGTCGCCAGTTCATAATGGCTGCAGTCGGCTAGCGGTTCATCGTGCCTCAGATCCCACAATCTTCCCGACTAATCTCACCCTGCTGCTACAATTTTTGACTGTACCAGTAACTAATTATCAAATTGGCAATGATAATTACCCCACTTCCTGATACGTAAGCTGGACGCGTTAAGGTCATGAGTCAGTATCTCCATGTACAGGTCTACCAGCGGGAAGCATCTGTGCATACAGCTCTCGTAGTTACCAAATCGGTTGCCTCGCCAGTCTACGGGGCACCCCATGCGCTCTCTATAAGCTTAGTTTGATGTTACCAAAGGAATCTGAATTGTATTATAATTTATTCGTATGATATATAATCTGTCTGTACTCATATAAACACTACCAGAATTTTCACAACTTTTCAAACCATTTCCTTATTTATATAACCTCGGAACATGGGGGAAACGCGGTGTGAACTACCACTTGTTGCCGAATGGGTTGGAAACTAGTCTTAAGTTCCGATAGTGTTAAAGTGATTACTATCGGATAATTATAGATAAAAGAAATTAAAATAACGTATTACACACACACATATATATATATGTGTCACATGTTATTTTAAGGTTATTATAGGTCTTTTATAGGTTAAGAATAAAGTTTATGATAATCTTGATATAGGACGGTGTTAAATCACACGTACAAACACATACGTGCAGTTCTGTTTCTGGAAAACGAAGGTCCATACTGAAGTAACGGGTTCCACGCACATACCGGCCGAGTAGCGCCGCGTGCAACGCACATACGTGCTATACGACTCTGGGAATTGCGAGTAGTCTATGATCTCAAAAGCTTGTTTTCCTCTACACTATTATATATATATAATTATTTTATTTTAATTTGTCGAACAAGAACAAAATAATCAATATATTATTTTATAGAATAGTAATAGTAAAATCGCTCATAATATTTAACAGAATTTGTTCTGTGGCACTCACTGCTAGGACTGATGTCACTAAGGCTATAAGAACTAATAGAGTAAGAAATACACAGCACGTATATTATTTTATTCATTTTCTTTACTTCTCGACCGAATAGATTTGATTGTCATTGCTTCATTTATTTAATTTGAGATGTAATGTCACATTTGCTATTTCAGGGTCATCCAGCATCCCGCAGCAGCCTGGTTTTTATTTTAAAGGTGTCTGGTTACCTCTATGCGTTACCTTTGAACCTGGAGTGGCTAAATCGGTTTAGTAAGTTAAATATAACTTTTTATTGGATTAGACAGACATTCTACTATCTACAATTTATGAAATTCTAGGTTTGTTTTGATAAAGTTCGTAGTTGTTTTAATTTCTGTTCGTTTGAATGAGAGATGTTGCCGCAGTGAGATATTATACTTTGACTCGGACAAAAAGATCACCTCACAAAATGATTTCGGGTCTCAATGATTTATTACTCTTTGATTTGCTTATTACTCTTTAATAGTATTATTTGTACGTTAAAAAGTCAAACTCATAATATTGATATATAATCATAGTATAGAGATGCTGGACCGCACCGAGGCGCCCACAATACAAGAGGGCTACGGTATCTCTGTGGCGTACGCCTGCCTCGTCGAGATCATCCGCTCTATTGCTATCACCATAGAGGGAGAAGAATACTTTAGGTATCTATTTATTAAGTATATAAGGCAGAGTCAGACCAGGGCGCGCTTGGAACCCTCGTTGCTTTAGTTATAAGTTGGACAGTGACTCTACAGAAGGGCTTATTTCGATATGTAAGGCATCGAAATAGGCCCTCCTGGCACTTCCATTTGACGTACACAAGTGATCATTGGTATTGATTGAAAGTGGAAAATATAAAAAATAAATAAATAAATAAAAGTTTTATGAACTGTGAATTTGCAAGTAGCAAAAGCATCACTTCTTCAAGAAAAGTGTGGAAGGATTTAGGATATTGAAGGATAAAAAGAGATGAATAACAGACAGAAGGGAAAGGGGGTAGTAGTGGGGTTAGTAATTTCTTACCTCTATATTCTATAAGATTCAGTGCGTAAGTAAAGTTTTGTTTTCTATTTTAGATTACAAGAACTATACGACGATACTAAAAACGATGAAGAAAAAGTAATAAACTCGAATAAACCGACCAATAATAACCTTAAAGGTACGTGGAAATTATTTGTTGTATACCAAACTAGTAGTATTAAAACTAGGTCCACGGAAGCGGGGTCAGCTTCGCGCAGCGCGCACGCAGCGCGTGAAATAAAAACGTTCTATATGTTAACTCTATGAGACACATTTAATCAATTATCTCAAAAACTACAATGACGATTCGGCTGATTTTCAATCCAGACCGAGTTTTGCTCATTATGTGCATATGTGCAAAATTTCATGCGTGTATCTCGTAAATTGAAGGAGGAGTAGGGTAACAAATAGTTGAAAATTTGGGTAGTAAAGAGCTTCGTTCGCTTCGCTCAGCTCAATAATATAAAATATAATTAAACATTTTAGATACAGAAAGTGTTTTGGATAACAAGAACGACATAACTAACAACGGTCACACAGAAGATGATCAGAACTCCAACGTGGATGAGAAAACAGAGAGACAGCTGAAACTACAGGTATTTATGAAAATAATAATTTATATTTGAGTCTAATCTAGGACAAAAACAACTGTTTAATAATTTTGAGGAATATTATCCTAAAAAGTGAAATTAAAAATACTGAGTAGGTGTCGCATTTTAATAACAATTGGTTTTGATAGTTAGTACTGTAATACATTGTATATATTGTACGAGTAAATTAGGATATTTTTTTTTACATTTTAAACATTCTTACATTTTTAAATAGAATTAAGACAAGTTATGAATTAAAATATAAAACATTTTTTGATACTTTATTTTAAATACGAGTATATATGTGTTACTAAAGGTGTGTTATTCGCCTTGTAGTTAATAAAGTCGTCGTGGTGTGGTCTGGTGTGGGGCCTGTCCGTGTTGGCGGACGCCAGTCTGGGCGAGCTGGAACACGTGCTGCGAGCCGTCCAAACCCTCGCCAGGGTCAGCGGGAAGGTATAACCGTTTATTACATAATGCCACTTTATTTTTTATCGATACCATTTCGTGACGCTAGTAAAGTAATATGTCCTAATAAATAGGACCAATTTGTGTCCAAATTGATTTCTACTATACGAAATGTGTCCGTGTGTGTGTCAGATGGGCGTGTCTGTGGCGCGCGACGCGTGCGTGGGCGCGCTGTGTCGCTGCGCGCTGCCGGCGCAGTACTGCGTGCCGGTGCTGGGCGCGCTGGCGGCGCTGGTGAGCCCGTGGGCCGGCGCGCGCCCACCGCCCACGCCCGACCCCAGGCACCACGTGCTGTGGGTGGGCACGCCGCTGCCCACCGCGCAGCCGACAGGTGACAGTTAGTCGCGCTGCTCCTCTATATACCGCCCCGTCGGGGATCTACACACTGGTCCACTCGTAGTCTTAGATTTTGGTAACCGAATATCGATAGTGATAACTTTGTCACGCTTCATCTCGATCAATATAAAAACAAACCTATAGAAGACAACCCGACCGTAACACTAACGATCTCCAAAATAATCAGAAATAAACGAATATAAACGTAACCATCCCCGGCCCATAACCCCCAGTGTGTCCTCAGGCCAGCAGCAGTCGTTCGTGATGGTGACGTCTCGCCACGTGGCCGCCCTGCGCGCGCTGCTGCTGGCGGCGGCACGCGACGGTGACGCGCTGCAGCACGCCTGGCTGCCCGTGCTCACCACGCTGCAGCACCTGGTACACATACATACACACCTACTCTTACTATGTTATAATCATGTGATAACTTCTACAGCCTTTCTTTCGCTATGTCCTATTATGATATCGCATCGCATCGGACCATGATATATTTCTAATATATATATCAGGTGTGGATCCTGGGTCTAAAGCCGTCGACGGGCGGCAGTATGAAGGCGAGTCGGGCGAGTGCGGACGCGAATGCTGTTATGAGCACGTCGGCCGTCATGGCGGACCTGCCCGGTGAGAATTAACATTAATTATATAGGAATACAGTATATTGTGGCTCGCTTTATTTGTAACGTTATATAACGTAAGTAGAGTTTGATCCATCCATCAACAATCTGTAATATGAATTTTGTAATGGTTTAGAATTTAGATGTATACTATTATATATCTTTAACACCAAAAGATTTAGTCACTCATTCATGTAAAACAGCTAGAGTTGATCTAAAAGCGATACACCTTAAATATGCTTTTAATTTAAAGCTTAACATAGACGTAACGCTGTCTTTATATAGTCATATTATTGGCGAGTTGTAATAATGTTGTTTTCAGGTCAGCAAGTTCCAGTTGCCGAGTCGCTGGGGATGATGAGCGGTATAGCAGTTTTTGTAGTTTTGTGTCTTTGAAAAGTTTTGTGCACATTGCTTTAATTCACACTGTTGTAAGGGGAATATCATGAAGGAGCAGATATTTAGAAGAACCAGCTTTTCAAACTTCTATTATGTTCTGATGGAATTCAAAATTTAACTGAAATTGTAAAGTTTTTACATGTTTCATATAACTAATAAGCTTAAAATGTCCAAACATAACATAAACATAAAATAATAACTTCTATTTCAATTGTCGCTAGAGGTCGCTTTTGTCCGTCTTCGCGCTCTGGGATGGAGCTTGCTGGCCGTATTTTTATTGCACATTTTTATAAAGCAACGCAATTTATTATATTAAGTAGAATTAAATATCATATTTTAATAAACGATCACAAATCTAGCACAATATCTATGTACGTATTGAAATGCTTCATATATGATGCATCGATATATTCTAGTCTTCGGTGACGTTCGCTTCGAATGCATGACTGTATGTAAAATTATTTAAAAATCACTAATTATAAGTAATAATTTCAGCATTATCGGCGATGTTGTCGCGAGTGTTCGAGGCGTCGAAGAACCTAGATGAAGTGGCCCTCCACCACCTCATAGACGCACTCTGCAAGCTGTCCAATGAGGCCATGGAACTGGCTTATTCTAACAGGGTGAGTTGGGTACAGGCTGGCAAATCACTAAAAATAATAATATTCTCATCAAAAAAATCCAAAAGTTTAATTATTAAAATAAAGTGTAGCAACACAACTTTTTTAAACATAACTCGCCATTTCATTATCATTATTTTCATCAATGGACGCTGCAGAAATAAATTCAGTTACACTATCGTAAAAAACATTTATTATAAATATAAATTTTCTAATTTTGAGTCCTTACCTAATTTCCGATATAGATCCTTTGTTCCTCTTTCATCATATGAAAACATTTTCTATTCTTCCTTTGTTCTTCCTGAGTTATTTAACTTATTTTGCCCCCTTTAAACTTTTTTATAAATTCATTTACAATTAGTGTTTTAAAAAGACCAGAAGGGGATAGTTCATTAATTAATATGTATAAATTTTACTAAATGTATAGATGTATAGATTTTACTAATGTATAAATTTTACTAAAGTAAGATTATATATAAATAATCCTTCGGGGTTAACAATTTGTATATATTATTAACTAATTTTTTAAATAAAAAATATAAAAAAAACTCAATATCTTTATTTAATAAAGATATGAGTATTTGACATAATTTATAATAAAAGGGGTGGTGTATTTTGTGTATATACATAACTGATGATTTTAAAATTCTAAATGAATATAAAATTAAAAATGTATCAATACCAGCAGACTTTGAAAAAGCGATTCTTGAGAAATCGTCCCGTCACTTCACCAATCGACCTATCGTGTACATACCCTCATTTATGAATGTAGCTTTCTATATACAATCGTTTTTATTTGATGATTTCTATGTTAACATTCCAGGAGCCGTCTTTGTTCGCGGTAGCTAAGTTGTTGGAAACCGGTCTCGCCAACATGCATCGGATGCAAGTCATGTGGAGACCCATCACTAATCATCTACTAGAAGTGAGTATATAAAATATATTCTTAACGATTGATAACACTCTTCTAATTCCTTTGGAGATGCCGAAGGTCATTTAAGATCATTGAACATCGACTGGTGACGAAACCTGGATAGCAATCAAATGCCGGAAAAATTTTCTATATACTGTAGTAATTTCCAATTTGTAATATGACTAGCCGCCTTTTGTGTTAACCTTTATTATTTACTTCATTCTTTAATATAGTACATTTGGAGTTATTAATCTATGTAGTGTTTGTTTGACATCTTGATAAAATAAGTCTTGCTTTAAAAAAATTACTTAAACCACTCGCCTTATGTACTTCATAATGTCAATTTCATCTGTTTTATTAAAAAATATTTATCGTCAGGTATGCCAACACCCTCATATCAGGATGCGGGAGTGGGGGGTGGAAGCCATTACGTACTTAGTACAAGCTGCCTTCCAATACCACCACAACCACCCTGAAGTAGTTACGGAGGTATATATTAGAATGGTATATACGTATATTTTAATGGTAGATAGTAGGGTGTATAAATAATAAATGGGTGTCTGCAGGCTCGCGAGCGCCTGGTGTTGGAGCCGCTGGGTGAGCTGTGCTCGGTGCGCCATTGCGACGTGCGAGCGAGACAGCTGGAGTGCGCGGCGAGACTGCTGCATCAGCGAGGGGACCAACTGGGCGCCGCCTGGCCGCTCATGATGGAGATCATATCCGCCATCGGGGACCATCATAGGTACCCAGGAAGAGGACCACCTGTGGCGTCTTTCTCAAGCTGATAAATCTATTTAATTATTTTTGCGTTCTGTGCAAACTTTGATGTTTCAAAATTACTAGCACATAATGATAAAGATAATGATATTAGTATATTTACTAGTGCGGAAGGGAGATCTCCACTCCACACTAATTAGTGGTTAAATTCTGTACTGAACACCACCCTGTGTCGTCAGCGAGCAGCTGGTGCGCTCAGCGTTCCAGTGCGCTCAGCTGGTGGCGGGCGACTTGCTGGGCTGCGCCGGGCCGCGCTGTCTGCGCCGCGTGCTGGCCGCCGCAGCCGCCTTCGCCAGGCAGACCAAGGAACTCAACATCAGCCTCACCGCCGTGGGACTCATGGTGAGACCCGAGGGCCGCCGGTGCTGACCGGCCCGGGTTATTGCCGACCGGTCACATAATCAGAATTGAAAGTCGTTACATCAGCAAAATATTAACGTTTGGTTACTTGTGGTTTTTTGAAATCGATATAATTTATTTGTAATTTTATTAAATAATAGTTTATTGAATATATAATATTTTTTATGAAATGCTTAGACACCTTAGCATAGTGTATCTCTTAAAGTAGTCTTAATGGCAGTGGAACATCTCGGACTACCTGTACCACAACCGCGACAAGCTGTCGGACGCGCTGGGCGGCGAGGCGGCGCCGGAGGGCGCGCCCGAGCTGCCGCCGCTAGACAGGTTGTGGATGTGTCTGTACATACGACTCAGTGAGTACTATTTGATGTATCTAACTCTATTCCCGTTGGTCTCTAACCTTTTTTGTCATTTTTCATCTTTTTTTTAATTACGTGACTTATTAGCTTCACTTTAATTCGGTTCGGTATTATTAAAACTCAGCTGTTTTAAAACATTTTGATGTTTTTTTGGTTTCCATCCTACTTTGGATTACTTCGATTAAAAAAAAACAGTTTTTCATCTTTCATAATAAGTGTCTTAAAAGCTGTTGGAATAATGTTAAGTAACATTGACGGTACGTCCCAGGCGAGCTGTGCACGGAGCCCCGCGCGCCCGTCCGCCGCGCCGCCAGTCAGACGCTGTTCAGCTGCGTGGGCGCACACGGCTCGCTGCTGGCCAGACCCGCATGGAAGGCGCTGCTGGCCGTGCTGTTCCCCATGCTGGACGAGGTACTGACCCACTACATTGTCTTTCATCGTATCTATTGACATGGTCCATATTTTCTTTACATCCCATGATTTTCATTAGGATTTCACTTTATGGATAGAGATCGCTTATTAGAGATAAGCTTAATAAATGTATTTTTTGTGTCTTTTCTAATGTAATTTTTGTTTCACCTGGTACATAACAAAATAAATAAAAATTATGTAATCTTCATTCCTCGGCCTCAGTTTTATTCAAATGACGGCTTACTTTTCTCATGTATATTTTAAGAGGAAAGTGATATTTATAATATAATGATTACGGCCTCAGTCTTAGATCTGTCTTTTTGGTAAAATAGAAGAAAAAAGGAGAACATTTGTGCCTCAATATCACATGTCGGTCTTTTTTTAATCTTGTAACTTCATATAAACCTGAATTAACTCTAGTGTATTACTAATACTAAAGCAATAACCTGCAGGTCCAGAAGCAATCCAATATAGCGAGTTCAGAAAAAGTGGATACAGGAGAACATATACTCATCCATCATACTAGAAATACAGCACAGAAACAGTGGGCGGAAACACAGGTATCATTCATTTAAAAATTGAAAAGGCCTTTATTTTGGCAATTAGATAAATATGTTACAAGAGTACATTCATATTTTAATGATACTTGAAACCATAAATATACTATATACTTTAATACTAAAGATTATTTTATAGTACAAGATATCTGAGGTAATATATTTTTAACTATATGAAAAAATGATTCTTAGGTTCTAACCCTCTCCGGAGTTTCTCGTGTCTTCCACTCCCGGTTCCAATTCCTCATGACGGTGGGAGACTTCAACCGCTCCTGGGCTGCCCTATTGGACTACATAACTGATTTCGCACTTCGAAGGAGTCATGAGGTTGGTTATGGTTTAATTTTATAAAACATATATTTCTGAAATCATTACAATATAAATAAGCGGTTGAAAGTGACCTCGTCGCACTTAAAACTATTAATAGAACCCGAAATACAAAAATTATTTAGCCGGTCACAATGCTATGTTATATGATTGTCAATAAATAGGCTACGAAATGCAAAACGAATGATTCAATTCCAACTTGTAATTCTAGACATTAACGAGCTTAAGGAACTTCTTCAATTTTGTTATAATCGTCCCGCAGGTGTCTGTGGCCGCCCTGAAGTCGTTCCAGGAGGTGGTGTCGGCGGCAGGTCGCGCGGAGGGCGAGGTCCCCCGGCGCGTGTGGGGCGCCGCCTGGAGCGCTTGGACCGCCATCGCCACTGGACTCAGCGCGCCGCCAGGTACGAAACACTGACATTTGTTATTGGCTGATCGAGACTCCGTACTCTGAATTATATAGATTTAATAGACTACCTATTACTCGCACTTCCACAAGCAGACGGAGCGGTTTTGTTTATTATTTCGAAACTTAAAAGTAGTAGTAGTAGTAAACTATATCCTATAACTTAGTTCCATTTTTATTATAATAGCTTTAAGTATATGTTTCTTAAAGAAGATTAACTAATTTAGGTAGTTTCTTTTCGCTGCTATGAGAGCTCACTGAAACTAAAATAGGTATAAAAAATAACGAAATAAATATATCCAGTATCCAAAGATGACAAACCACTGGAGGTGTACGCGCCGTCGCTCAACTTCCTCACCACGCTGGTGCAGATCTTCCCTCTCATCTTCCAGCACATACGACCCACGTACGTATTACTTATTTATTACATAACCTCAGAGATTCTCATGAAATCTCTATAGATGATAATAAGTTTTTTTTTTTTTAAATTACTATAAACTTGACAACTTACAAAATTCCTACTTCTTTTTTTATATTTGTAAACTTTTATTACTATATTATATAAGGAGCCATATAAGTAAGACACCCAGCACCATAAAATATGCTTCCATCATGAAGGTTGTCCACTGAACCAGAGCGTTGCCGACGCCGTCATAGCGAGACACCACGCGATTATTATTTAATTAATTCGATTATTATTTAATTATTTCAATAAACTTCTGATACAGTTTCACGCCAGCAGACGTGGAGAAACTTGGCGTTTGTTTATCAACGGTTTGCAGCGTGGAGCCCTCGGCCTCCGCCCTCGACAGTATCGGTGCCGGGGCTCCCGTCAGTATGCACGCATTGCACTGTCTCGATACTGTGCATAAGGTACACATATATATTTACTAATATAATCAAAAATGTTTATGTTATAACTGTATTTTATATATTACATTTTTGTATTATTGTCCGTCTAATCACAAAAATTACTTACTATGAGAGTATTTTGTAACATTTTATCCCGCAAAAATAAAAAGTTATTCTAAAAACGAGGTTTAGAAGTCGCGTTCACGTTCCCACCGTTTGATTTTGTAATTTCAAGTTGTCAATAGTCATTCGCTATCTATTCTCACATTTCGCCATCGTAAGCACGGCTAGTTTAAATATTTTGTAGAAACTTATAGTAAAAAACGCTAACATGTTACCCAGGAGGCACTCGTCCGACACGAGTTGCTCCCGGCCATGTTCGGTGCACTGACGTCACTGGCGGGCGCCGCCGCCAGCCAGCCCGCCGCCGCCGTGCGCTGCCTCGCCGCCGCCGCCTCGCTGTACCAGGCCGCGCCCGAGCCCAGCGCGCACCAGCTGCCCCGCCTGCTGCAGGTGACACACGACATATTGACCAACTTACGGGCACCTAGTTGTCTGTTTATCTTTTTAAATTTTAAAACATTTATATCTAGTGTGTTAGGTGTACGTCCTTATCTATACTGTGTCCCCGCAGGCGCTCCACGCGGCAGTGCGCGTGCGCGTGCGTCGCTCCCCGGGTGAGCGTGACGCTTCCGACGAGCCCGCGCAGACCGCCGCGCTCCTGCTGCAGGTGACCACGATACAGACACACTCACTATACAATACTTTGATATTCACCCCTCATTGGGATGTCGGTACGATAATCTTGTTCGGCTAAGCTGGGACACTATCGTGATATAATTATATCCTCCAAATTTGTTAGTACATTCACATTATCTATAACCGACCATAGTAATTTTACAATTTTTTTTAGGTACTAGCGACCGGACTGCCCCTAGCGCGGGCTCGTCCCGACGAGTACGACGAGTTCTGGGAGATGCTTCCGGGGGTGCTCGAGACGTTCATGTTTGAACCGCCGTAAGTCGCTCGACGCAATATTTAATAAATATTAAAACAGACCTTCATCGCCCGCCTTATCATGTCGCTCCTCAGCGTGGGCGGCAGCTCGCAGGCGCGCGAGGTGGTGGGTGTGGTGCGCGACGAGGTGCTCCGCGGCTGCCCGCGCGCGCCGCCGCGTCCCGCCGCGCGCCTGCTGGCGCTCGTGCGCGCGGGCTCACTGCACGCGCAGCCGCAGGGGAGCGCCGAGCGTGAGTCACACACACATGCCTTGGATGTCAAATATTTATTATTTTAATTATAACAATTAGACTTCAACGATAATCGAAGCCTTGCACCTGTAGATTTGTCGGGCGTAAATAAAATAATTTCTGGAATACTTTCAATTTATACTTTTTTACCTAAACATATGATCGCCTAATTCTATACATTTTTATATACAATAACAAGTCTTTTTAAAATACCATATCTACTTTAATTACTACCGTGACGCTTCTAGCGCCGATTTCTCGGTGGTGTAAAAGTTTTATAATTAAAACAGTTTGTAAACACAAATTGCATCACATTATATTTTCTAAAGTATTTAAACGAATTACATTTTTAGAAAACGAGCAGGAGCTGAAGGAGAGGGAAGAGTTCGCTCGAACATGCTTCGAGACGCTACTACAGTTCTCGATGCTCGAAGAAATGGATTCGTTAACTACGGCTGAAAGTGATTAAATTTTATATTTATTAAATATTTTTCATTAAATTTTAAGCAATGTTTTTTGATGTCTTACTTATTTGCAGGCGATAGTGATCCTTTAGCGATCATGCCATTATTAGACCGTTTCCAAGAAGTCATCACTAAGTACAGTAGAGACGAAGAGAGCTCGGAACCAATACCGAGGTAAGGATATTTTTTATATGAAGTTTCAATTTAAACTTCTTATAAAGCTACCGTGTTAATTAAAGATGTAAACATACAATTAGTGTATAAGGTATTATGTGATTTCCGTGCGAATTGACGTCGTCGTCTCCTCCCTGCAGGCAGCAGGTGTCGGAGGTGTCGTTCGTGTTGCGCGCGGTGGCGTCGCTGGCGGGCGCCATGCGGGCGGCGCCGCCTGGACGCGTCGACGCCGCCGCCTGGGACAGACTCATCGGTAGCGATGACACTGTTCTCATAACTAATTAACGATTTTGTCTTTTCTATGAAAAGTTTATTTTCATTATCATTTAAATTTCAGAATTTCATTTCATTTATTGGTGTTGTATGTTGTCGATGCTGGGGTGGTATTTCCTAAAATCGTTTACAAACATTTTTTTAATTTTACTGTAAAATATGTAATTAAAAATATAGAGATATTGATTTAAACATTTCTCCCCTATAAATATATTGAAAATGTCATCATCCAGGTGTCACCAGCAATTAAGGAAATAGGTACATCATACTCACCTGGAGTCTTAATATGTATTAAAACTTAGTTCATTTGTCAATTGTTGCACCTAAAGCTTGTTATTCACAGGCGTGTACCCGTCGCTGGTGTGTCTGTGCGGCGGCGCGCGCGCGGGCGGGGCGGCGGCTGCGCTGCAGGAGGCGCTGCTGCAGTTCGGGGCGCTGCTGGCGCCGCCCAGCGGTACTGGATTACATACATTCTACTAGTCGAGTCTAAAAAGTCTAGGTCTAATCTAAAGTAGTCGGGCAACCTCCGATAGGAATTACGTGAATACAGACGGATAATTATATATAATAGTAGTCGTGGATCACGAAAGTTTAAATACTACAACAATAATGTTTCAAGCGCCAAAGTCATTTGTTTCTTTTGTTTTTCAATAAAGCTCAGCAGACCGAGCAATAAACAGCTTTATGCAAGCCAGTTCAAAATTGAAATAAAACCTATATTAAATTATCTACCATGTAACATGTACATGTACCCCTCAATTTTAAAATAACAAGACAAATATGAATTTACATAGAGAATTTTTTCACCGATAAAACACGACATATATTTCATACAAGCCACTGCAATTTATCTCGAAGAAAATTGTCAAAATAATACTCTAATATCCAAGCATATTTAGAAAATACATAATTAATATCTACTTCATACTCTACTAACAGTTGGTTCGTTAATTATTATAATAAAATATCAATATAATTTTGTTCCAGGGACATGATCGAGATCGCCACCAACTTAGTTATATCCTGTAACATATAAAATTAATGCAATGTTAAATTGGAACTTCCGACTTAGTCGGGAGGGACAAATTCGATCAGTTCATGGAGGCTGGTTCGAACCGTTTTGTATATAGGTTTGTAAAATTAATTATTTTATCGTTTAACATGTGTCATATTCTTTATGTTGAGATGCAAGATAATATATAATAAACAAATCAATTTAATTTATTTATATTATATTTTACTTTTTTATAACCTATTTCTAGTAAATGCAATAAAGTTAAAATTAACATTTTTTACTATACATTTTTAGTTGTGTTTAAAATTAAAACTAACCTTATACCGAGCGTACATTAATGAACATGGTTAATATAACAGCGAAAATAATACCAATTGATTTATATAGTATGCAATCGAGGTATTTGACTTGTATATATTAGAAATTTTACTCGATAATAAAAATCATGAATAAACGTAAGGTTTTAGTTAGCTATAGTAAGATTTCCAAATTAAATTGTAGATGGCGCTAGTAATACTTGTTACTTTTATACATTAATATGTCGACATCGAGTAAAAATATGAATAAAATAGAAATTTTAGTATAATTTCAAGCTTCATTTTGATAAAATCAAAAGTAAATACTTTAATTTATGTTAATTTAGTTATTTTTCTTGGATTGTCATTGCGGCAGCCATTTCGTTATCCAATTTATTAAGCACTAAGTATGATATATAGTTTTAAACTAGTAAAATGGTGTATTATAAATTGGATAATAAAATGAAATGTAGTTACAGCTATCAGCTAATAAATATATCATCGGGCTTCTATGTAATACAAATGTGTGTGAGTAGCTTTTTCACATCTATAGAAAATTGTTGTTGTAATAAATAGCAGCACCTTGAAAGTTGGTTTAGATAAAATTTAGTTTACAGATTTCATTCCATTTTAGTTGTGATTTTATATTAAGTGTCAGTCAATAACATTTTAATGTTTATTTATCGAAACTAAAAAGTATTATAATTATAATTTTATTTATACGTACCTAAATAAATGAAGTGATTCCAAATTTCTTATGAATAGTATTATAGTTTGCGTTAAATGATAAATTGACTGCATCATAAAAAAAATATATTATTTTGAACAATAAATCCCTAAATATGCTTAAAATAATTTTTTAGCGACCATTTCAATTAATAGAGATATCAAAGTAGTAATTATTTACATCAAATCATTCGAGCATGTTAAGGACAGCACGCCCCCACGAGAAAATGTATTAAAATAAATAAGTAATTACATCAACTTGTTTTATTTATTACTGCTATTAGCGGAGTCTGCGTACGTTATAGCTTTTACACATGGAAAGAAAAGTGGGTTCTGTCAGTTCCCGTAAGTACCAAGTGCAGAAACATGTTAGCTGAAACAAAGAAACATATAGTATATTCTTAGATTTTCCCGAAAACACATTTGAAATAAAAAAAAATTACGGATTTTGGTTATATAAAATTTGGTTACAATTGGATTTTAACCAAATTAAACGCGAGTTTTAATCCGTAAAAGTAGTTTTATTTAAAAAAAATATATACTTTTATATTATCAAAATTCTAGAAGGCAGTAATAGATTTTCTAAAAATAATAATTTAACTGCTATACAATTTCATCTCCGTGTATAAAAGTTCTGATTGGTGCTAGCTTCAATCGCAGCAATTACTCAAGTTCAATGCACTAATACAATAGCTCTTCTCAATGATCTTATCAAGGCGTTTATTGAAGTTGAATGCCGAAATACAGTTTAAGATATTTTAACTGTTTTGTGGGTTTAAAATACTTTTTAACATAAAATGGCATTTGTAAAATGTTCATGCATTTTATAAGATTTTGCCTCATAGTAGTAGATTGTTTAATGCTCGTGTCGCTGCACTCGAGACGCAATAAAAAGTTGGCGTGACTCTAAATAGCGCTTTCGGCCCCATATCTTTGTCGAAAGTTATTTTGAGGCCAACGCAGCGACACAACACGGTCTGTCAAGTCACTTCAAGTAACATTTTAAAATAAATTAATTATAAAATTACGGGAAATTGGGACTATTTTAAATCATAAATAGTCATAATTCTAAGAAATAATTACCGTGATAACAAGAAACTAATTTTTAAAGTCACTATCAATAATTAAAAGCAAGTTTTTTTGAAACAAATAAAACCATTAAAAGTTATCATGCAATCAAAATATTATTATTAATAACGAATTGTAATCATACCTTAAGAGTAAATAATGATTGTAATAATATATTAGTTATTGCGGAAGATAGTTAAAAATGAAGCATCAGTTCAACGACCGGTAGCCTTAAACATCGTAACAAAAATAAATTTGAACTATGTTTAGAATCTTTACTCCCGCCTGAACGTTTGCGGTAAATGACTTGTCTGAAATTAATCTCTATTTATTCGTTAAAGTTTAATCTTAGAACAAGTTTAATCGTATTCGATGCTCTAATTTTTTGACGAAAGTGAAGGGCAAACATGATACCAGATGGTTCAATATTAATAGTGGCTTCGTCCGAATCAAATATACCCTAAGGCAGAAAAGCAATAATATTAAAAAGCACCCTTATGCCTTTACTTTTTAAAAGATGGATTTTTGATTTATTATCTCGTGTGCAAATTTCTATTTAAATAAATGCAGTAATTTTCTCACAATAGAATCGAACCCTAAACTTTCCCATTTCTAATAGGTACGATTTTAGAGACGAGGATTGACTTGATTTCGTTCCTTATTATTCGTATTATATTTGAATGTACGGATGTCAATATGAATATCTGTTAAGCTTATACGACTTTATATTAATGAGCATAAAAAACAACAGTAAATTTTATTCAGCAACTTTAGTAGTGAATGTAGCATAAATAAATTACAGGATACAACTGCTAATGTCATTGTATCATTTAATAATAATCAATGTTGAACATGTTCTTAATTAAGAGGTGGGACTAATCCCACACTTCCTCCTACTTAAAACTTTTATATTTTTCTTAGGTTGTAAAAATCTTAAAATTAAGTTCTAAAGAAAAATAATTGTTTTCAAAAATGATTAACTATTATCGTATGAAACATTTCAAATTATACATTCAGTAGTGACTCTCCCTTGCCTTGTGAGGGTGAAATTTACTAAAGTGATGTCATTGTGGACTTTCCCATAACATATGTCATAGGCATTCTTAGTACATCACATTAATTAAACGCCCATCGTTTGTTTCAGGACCATCCTTATTTTTTCTTTCTATAATTATCTATTAATTTGTATCGAAATAGATACCTACATTAGAGACAACCAAACAGACCGAATATCGACATGTAGCAAAAAATTACAAAATTAATAATTATTTAAAGCGACTTTAATTTAATGAAATTGATTAATATGTTTATTTGCTATGTTAAAACTATTTCAGACGCCCTAAATATGGTTCTCAGAATTATGTCACCAATCATCACTTATGGTTGGGTGGTTGACGTCCAAATAAGGAAAACGCAATGATGTCACCACGCCTACAAGTAAACGAGTATGTTTAATGTTGTTGATCATACTACGAGTAGGATTATGTCAAGGATTCGAACGAGATGAAGGTGTATTCAGTTTTACGTAGGTAGGTTTAACTTAAGTTGTGAAATGTTAATTGAAAACTTCAATATGATGTTGAAAATAGCATATAAATTAATTGGCGGTTTAATATTGATAATACTCAATTTAATTACACTTTCTTACACGATTTTAGTATACCCTCAATAGATAGCTGGTATTAATAGAGGTGTTTGAAAAATTAGGTATACATCTCATTTCGGATTCACGATACTTGTACATGTCAATCATTATTTCAATAAGTAATTGATATGAAGAATTAGAAAAAGTGGACGTCTTCGATGTTTTACACTTTTTGTTTTTATTTACTAATGGATTTTATTCAATAACGTCAATATCTTTGTAGATATATTTTATTTAAAGTTCACATATGACACCTAAAATAACTGTATAAATGTTTTTTATTGAAAGAATTTCAAGATCAGTCGCCAGCTTCATTAGCAACCCTCTTCGAGAAATGTGAGTGGACAGTATTTTGTCCCTCTGCCGGCACTTGCATATATGGGACTGTCACACTCATAAGACGTTGTTTCCTTAGTAATTTTATTGATATTTGTAGAACCATAGTTATAGATCTGTCAATCATTTTATTTCTATGGGCTTAGTAAATCTTGATGACGGCACTGACAGACTAGAAAGTGTAAGATTTCAAAAAAACAAAATGAAATTTGCGAGCAGTCTCGAACAATGGTCATTACTGAAGATTTTCCTAAAGACGTTTGGTAAAAACACAAATTTAACTTCTCTCGCAATTCATAGCGCGAAAATTTTAGCGTGACTAGGTTATTGCTATTTTCCAATTAAGAATTCAAATTAAACTCAAAAAGAATTCAATTTATTGCAAAGGTTCTAATAACAAAGAATTGAAAAATATGCGCCTGGTGGGATTTAAAATATTTTACATTTTAATCAGCGAACAATTTCAAATTTTTAAGTTATATACTTTTGTCTCATGTATGTGTAATATATACATATTTAATTGTGATCACTGCAATGCATGGTAATGAAAGACAAAAATGTTTATAATTTCTTTTATTTTATATCACCGGAATGTATCGGTGTGAGTGCGCTGAACGCTAACATACAGAATGCTTAGTATTCCTCGGCACCTTCACCTTCTCCCTCAGCGGAGTCCATGCCGACCTCTTCGTAGTCCTTCTCGAGAGCGGCCAAGTCCTCGCGAGCTTCAGAGAACTCTCCCTCCTCCATACCCTCTCCGACGTACCAGTGCACGAAAGCGCGCTTGGCATACATAAGGTCGAATTTGTGGTCCAGACGAGCCCAGGCTTCAGCGATGGCGGTGGTGTTGGATAACATGCACACGGCGCGTTGGACCTTGGCGAGGTCACCGCCGGGCACCACGGTTGGTGGCTGGTAGTTGATGCCGACCTTGAAACCAGTGGGACACCAGTCGACGAACTGGATGGTACGCTTGGTCTTGATGGTAGCGATGGCGGCGTTAACGTCCTTAGGGACTACGTCACCACGGTACAACATGCAGCACGCCATGTATTTGCCGTGACGTGGGTCACATTTCACCATCTGGTTTGCGGGCTCGAAGCAGGCGTTGGTGATTTCGGAGACAGACAGTTGTTCATGGTAGGCCTTCTCAGCAGAAATGACTGGTGCATAAGTCACCAGAGGGAAGTGGATACGTGGGTAGGGCACCAAGTTAGTCTGGAACTCAGTTAGATCGACGTTGAGGGCGCCGTCGAAACGCAGGGAGGCAGTGATGGAAGACACGATCTGACCGATCAGTCTGTTGAGGTTGGTGTATGTTGGGCGTTCAATGTCGAGATTTCTGCGGCAGATATCGTAGATGGCCTCGTTATCGACCATGAAGGCACAGTCGGAGTGCTCAAGGGTGGTGTGGGTGGTGAGAATAGAGTTGTAGGGCTCGACGACGGCGGTGGACACCTGGGGTGCAGGGTAGATTGCGAACTCGAGTTTGGACTTCTTTCCATAGTCCACTGAGAGACGTTCCATAAGGAGAGATGTGAATCCTGAGCCGGTACCACCACCGAAGGAGTGGAAGATGAGGAAACCTTGCAGACCTGTGCACTGGTCAGCGAGTTTACGGATGCGGTCGAGTACTAGGTCAACAATCTCTTTTCCGATGGTGTAGTGACCACGGGCGTAGTTGTTGGCCGCATCTTCCTTACCAGTGATAAGTTGTTCTGGATGAAACAACTGTCTGTATGTGCCTGTGCGGACCTCATCTGTGAACAACATAAAATAGTACTTAGTAAAATGGCTATAATTTTGATCCGTTTTGATTTTAATTTCTTACTTTTTTCTGCTTTTTCTTGCAAATCATTTAGTCTTATTTTAATGGGTACCTACCTACTACTGTAGGTTCCAAGTCGACAAACACGGCACGAGGCACGTGCTTGCCTGCTCCGGTCTCACTGAAAAAGGTGTTGAAAGAGTCGTCGCCACCACCAATGGTCTTGTCTGTAGGCATCTGGCCATCAGGCTGGATGCCATGCTCCAGACAGTAGAGTTCCCAGCAGGCATTACCGATCTGGACTCCAGCTTGGCCAACGTGTACAGAGATGCACTCACGCTATTAACAAAAAAAGAAATCTATAAAATCTTAATTGAATTATGAACTTTTTATTCCGGATGTGGTGAAAGTATAAAGTGAAAGTATTCAAGTACAGAAGAATTCAGGCAAGCGAGAACAATTGACAAAATAATTCGTGAATGATCTATAAAATTTACTTTAATGTTACAGTGTCACTAAGGTGACATCATCACAAAACCTTGAACGAGGTCAAGAAACGAGTCATCGATATAAAAGGAACAGAATTATAAAAAATATTGAAAACAGTAAACAATTATCCATAAATGTACCTAATATGCCTAACAAGGGAAAAGTAGGTATAATACTCTACCACCTATTTATTGATCGACCGTAAGGGCGTGTCACCAGTCAAAATGACGCGGCAGTCTCGATAATAGTCATGATAGATTTGAAATTAAGAATTTTAAATTTAGAATGAGATTACGACTTGAAATAATAACTAAAAAAAAGAATAGAATATAGCAGAGTATTTGAAAAAAGAATCTAAGTCCCTACCGGCCTCGTGTTAAGATGCCGACAAAATGGAGGACCGGCAATTAAATGAATGAAGTAGGAAAGTACAAACGTAAAGTATAAGAAAATATGGTCGTGAATTACATAGAAATTACTCACCATTTTGATTGAGTTTTCTTGAACTTAACGTAGAAATAAGTTATTAAATAAATCAGTCGACGTTCAGCGCTACCGGTTAAGAGGCTTGCCGAACGGTTAATACAAGACAAATTCCGTTAGACGCTTATTTATACAGCTGGCGCCACCGAGAACCGACGCTTCTCATTCCACACTCCGATTGGTAGAATCAACTGCCGCAGAGGCGTATCGACCAATAGCATGAAAACTTCATTATATCACCATTGCAGGAATATGTGGGCCGGCGTCCGGTGATTCATATAATAATAGTGTTGTCTATCCAGACTATCGAAAATCAATAATGTGTAGCATGGAAATTGTTTTGTAATATATCCTAAATAAAACAGTTTTCTTGTATTTTGTAACAATTAAAGATTCGAAATAAATTTGTACTTCTAGGCCGTAAAAATAATAATATATTTCCATATCCATATATAATTGGACATAATATTTCTTTTTAACCCAAATAGTAATATTGACAACAGTCCATGAAAAATATATACAGATTAATATATTATATTTATTATACTTCATTTAATAAAAACCTAAAAAATACGAAAAAAAAAATAAAAAATATTATTATTTAATTTATATAAACATATTAATAAACATTCACAAATATATAAAAGTATTACAAATCAGTATATTTTTATTGTGTTTTTCATATAATTAGAAAATGACATAGATTTTTTCTTTAAAAAAATTTTTTTTGGTGTCGTTTTCTATTTTTATATAAAGTGATACTTAGCAAACTGAATATTTTCAGTAGAATGTATGTTTATATTTGTGTCATTTTCGTACGCTTTATCGTTGGAGCACAACACTCCTTTTAGTTGTGTGAAGCCGTCTACTACTACATGTAAAAATACGAATCGTATGATTCCGTCTGGCATGAAAATATATTTTTTAAAGAATAGTACTTATTTCTTACGCTTTAAATATTGCATTTTATCATTAATAAGTTAAATAATAAATTTTTTGTAACTTAGCTTTGCGAAATAATGTATATATGTAGATTATTAAAGTAAGTAAAGTTCGTTATACTTTACACACACTTATAAATTTTTTTGTGTGTATACAGTCAGTGCAGAGTTTATAATATTCTTAATTTAGACATATATTCAAAGCATAGCATATGAAAACAATTTTGACTTTAACAGTAGTCGATAATAATTTTTAATAGTATTTTTTTTTTAATTTGTAATCCTGTTTTTTTAAATTTCGTACAAAATTACACATTATATATATATTATATATTTTTATCCTATATTACATTTACAATTAACAGTTAGTACCAAAATCATTAAATGCTATTCAAAGACTAAGTAATGAAAAGAAACAATTAACCCCAGGAAATTAACTATATTAATCCATACTTAATACATTAACTATATTAATACCGTTCAAATCCAACACCTGAACCATTTAAAAATTATATATATTATACGTAAGTTAATAATACCAGTAGTTATAGATATACAAAGTTTAAATTTTGAACAATGGTTATGTGTGTATTAAACATCAGTATTCAGTAGACGAGTCAATGGTAATGACGTCATGAATGTGACGCCATATTGTACTAGTATTTTCTTCCATATTGTTCTGAGGAGATAACTGTCAACTGCAAATACACTGCACAGTATTATTTTTAATGTTATATGTATATCTTAGTCTATTAAAAATAATTTTATTTCCACAAAGTAAGCAATTATTACAAGTAGTTTGTTTAATGAATTTCATTTTAATAAAAAATGTATATGGATTTTTGAACAAATAATCCTAACTCTTCTCTACTCGTACTAGCTTCATCCATTGAATAAATTAATAAATTAATTTTAAAAAATTGCATATTAAAGAACGTTATTTTTGAAATAAACTGTAGACGAATGAGTAAGATCGTATAACGCTGCTACACATTATTTGGTTAAAATAATCGCTTATGACGACTATTATCTCTTTTACTGATATAGATTTCGAAATACATGCCATAAAGTATACATTATGCTATTTATTAAATATCTAGTATAGGATTACATATGTGCTCATTATTATAATAATTGTATTGAGGCACCGTAAAACTTTTGGTCTTCTAATGATTCATAATTCTGAAAAAAAAATTGAAACATTTTATTATATTTTTTTTTTGTAAAGCGCCATCTGTAAGTAATCAATATGATTACTACATCAAGGTCTTAACTCTACTTCTGTACGTAACTACGTAGTTACGTTGCTTTCTACTGTCTTATTGAGGAAATATTTAGTTTGAAACAGGTGACATCTAGTTTACTTTAATGTTTACATTGAATATTTTAAGAAAATATATGCATTATTGAAGTGAGAGTTTTTTTATGAAAAAATTTATTAAGAACTTCGTTAGGACATAGAAGTATAATACATTTAAAATGGGTGACTTATAATTAAGAAACAAATCCGTTTCTGTTTAATTCCGAGAAATCCTGATTTCCCGTGCTCCTTTTAACTGTGAGAGCGCTAAAAACGCCATTCTGCGCGCGAACGATTTTGAACTGCACGCGCACATACGAGCCGATAAACATACCAGCAAAATTTCGGAAAAAGTAGTATATGACCTCTGCAAAGTGAAATAATAATAATATTGTAATAAAAATAGTGGATTACGACTTTAAATTTTGTGCTGTGTTGTGTTGATTATCTTTTGACATCAGTTATTTTGTGTAAGTCTAAAATTAATAATTTATAAAATATACATTTTCGCATGTTTATGACCTCGACATTATATGACGTAGTGTTTTTATAGCGAGTCTTTTTGTAGATAAAATAGTTCTCAACCTTTTATGGTTGTTTGATATCCGTTATTTTCTCAGATATGGTCTAGGATGGTAGGATATAGCCCGGGGCTCGGTACGAGAACGGTAATGTGTACAAATTATATTTTTCTTATTTTTAACAATGCTATTATATATTACGTATTCTTATTTGTAGAGTTATAATATTTTTTTATTTATTTCTTGATTATATTTAAAGTTTTATTTGTACTATAAAAATAACTGTTGTAAAACATTATCTTATAATGTAGAGATCGCATTAAAATCCATTTTATTGCTTTACGTAAGTCATGACTTCATCTCCATACATTGGTGTAATCTCGTGGTGTATGAATAAATAATATTTTTAACAAAAGGAACTGCAAGTTCTAACAGGTTTTTATACATTCAGAGATACTGCATCGTTCACTTAATGTACCTTATAAATTATAATCCTACTCTGTCTTAAAGTCAGTTTACTACTATAAAAGATAATAATCATATATATTATTAAAACCTCTGAGGTTTGAATAGACTTCAAAAATTGAATTATGTACCACTAACTTTATTTTTCTTCCTAAGATACTAAGTGAATTAATAAAAAAAAAATAAAACGTCAAGTTTAACAATCATGTAAAATGTTTTTCATGTTCCATGAATTATCCTTTTGTTAGACTAATAACCAATACTTTTTACGAAATGTATTTTAATTCACTCTTGTTTAAAGAATGTATTGTTATGTTTGTAGTTTTTTTGTCCTATGATTAAACATTTCTAGATACTAACCGCCACCAAAATACTTACGTTTAAAAAAAGAATCCAGAATGCCTTTTCTGTTGAGTCAACGATTCTCTTATTCAAATATATAGGGATGCCATATCTAATCATTTCACCCATTAATTATTTAAAAGTCGGGAAATTTAAAGCTGGAAAAAAAAAATTTTTCAAATTTTAGTTTTTGTTTACAATTTAACTGCAACGATCTTATTATTTGACGGATAAGTACGGAGGTTATTTTCTAATACAGTTTTCTTATCCACCATATCTTAAAGAAATATTACAAAAAATTTACCTGTTTGTACTATTATTACATTAATAAATTTTTTGTGATTCACTTGCTTTTTCAGAGCTTACTAGTAGATTGCTCTTCTTCTAAAAACTCAAAGGTTATAAAAGTAAAATAATTGTATTATTAAACCTAAAATATTTTAAACATTGATAGTTTTAAAAGTTTACAGTAGACCTACAGGACAAATAATATTGCAAAAGTCAGTATTAAAAGATAAGAACGTATTAAAAATAAATAAAAATATATTTTAAATATGCATGGTATGTAATTTAAAATATATATAACGGCCTTTCCTTCCGTATCATACTAAACAATTTATATTGTGAATTTTAAATATTTGGGTTATTTATTTGCTCTTATAATAGCACCATATTTAATATTTACTTTTAATCTAAACCTTATTTTGATGCTAGCAGAAAGTAACAATTCTTATTATGACAAGTTCACGAGGAAAGCTAAAGGTTATGGATAGGCTATGGATAGGCTATGGATAGGCTATGGATGCTGGAGCATTACGATACTGTTCTAAATTATCTTAGAATTGTATAATATAGTGTTACCATGTTTTGTAATACGAAACAAAATATTCACTATAATTATTTTATTTTTATTATAAAAACAAAGTTACTAATTTAGGGAGTATTTAGCAATGCAACATGCAACACCGAAAACACTTGTGAAGTGAGGCGCCGATTTTAATATAAATTTTAGATTACCGATGAAAAATTAAAATGAAATGAAAAATAATAATAAATTAGAAATGTATTTTAGTAATTTATTATTATTTTTTATTAACTTTTTGACATTTAATTTTCAAATACTTCACGTAGACATGTTTGTAATGAATGTTTTGGACGTATGTATGACACATTGCGGTTTCTACCGGTCACTGTCTATCCGAAATAATCGTGACTTAAATGATCCACAAGGCTTCATTTATTAGAATTCTGAGATGACATAAGCCAATTGATTCATCTTCTAAGATAACATCACTCAAGAAATATTAATTAATACAAAAATGATTGAGTTGAACGTTTATATAAAAATTAAACTTAAGAATTTCTAACATATTTTAAATAGAAATAAAACTATTTTTTACGGATTAAAACTCGCATATAATTTGGTTATATCATTAATTTTAACCCGACGTGTCAGACTTACATCTCGTCTACTCGTGAACACGATTGCTGCAAAGCATTCGTAACGTCGGGTTAAAATTAAAAATGTAACCAAATTATACCGGAGGTTTGATCCGTAAAAAATAGTTTTATTTCAAATGTGTGAAATAGTAATTTAAATAGGACCGAATACGAGTTTAAAATAGGAGCATTAAATTTAAATTATTAAGATTTCACACCTGTTCTAGGACATCAATAGCATCCGTTAGTATTCACTTTCACTGGAAAGCTGCTCGCTCGCTGTTATTATCTCAAAATGTAAATGAAAATGTATCAATAAGCGCTGAATTTGTGGCGCTATTAAAGTGCTTTCATTGGCTGATTTGCTGTTTCCTTTGTTCATTGGTTCATTTAATATTATAAAAATTGTGCCTTAATATTGAACCATTACGAAAAATACATAGAAGTTCATTAATAGATATATATAGGAGTTAATTAAAACTCCAAAAAAAAAAGAAACTTTTATTTATACATATTTATAAAGAGAAATATGCTGACTACAGTTTTTAAAATATATGTATCTATATATTATATATATTTTTAGTTAGAATAAACGACAAAATTCGTCTAGAAAAGTAAACGTTACTATCGAAACTTATATCTCATCTAAACTTTTTTGATTTTTTAAAACAATAACTTTTTTTTCTTTATGGCTAACAAGAAGATGACGGAGTGGTGGTTACGTGGCACTACCACAGAGAACTTCGCTACTTTTGAGAACACCCATTAATACCAACTCCTTACTGGGACTTCACAAGATTGATTGCTTTCATACACCAGCGTGACAGTCTCCCATAGAGAAAGGGTACACCGTTTATTAGAGACAACAAATAAAATAATTACAATAAAAAATATAAAACTGAAATCAAAAATTCAAAAATAGACAATATATTATATATAATATTTTTAAATAAATGTAGTCTTTGTCTGGTCTGGAACCCTGAAGTCCCTGAAACCCTGAATTAGGCGTGCTGGTTCATATTGTGAAATGTCATTTCAAGTATAATTAAATATTTCAACTCGTTATATCACACAATGCCTTAATTAAACAGCGCATAAACAGTAATATACGATAATAGTTTTGAGTCAACGAATACGAGCCAAGGTTATGAGGCAAAAAATAATTTAGTGCACTACGACCGGTCCGACCTGTTTTGTTTAAATACTGAAACTGGTGTTTGGGAATTATAATTACATCCTTGGGTTGTATATTTTAAAAAATGAATATTTTAATTGACATTTACAATTGACAGTTAACACAGGAATTAATTAAGACAAAGCCGCCAAATTTCGACTAATTAGATTGTTTTTATATTTTAGGTTATGCATGAGATGCATTTTAGAGTAATATAAAGAAATATATATATATTTAATTTGTCCATTCGTCAAGAAGTTAGAAGCGACCGAAATACCGACCGAGATTTGGGAACTTCTTGTAGGTCGGTAAAAAACAAAGCGAGGTAAATAAAAATAGCGATACAAGTTACAAATTTTATATATTTCTTTATTACTTTCATAGATCTTTAGTAGCTCTGTTACAAACAATACAATACAAAAACCAGGGGAATGGGAAGGGGGATTACCTTTAACAACAACAAGAGTATTGATCAAACTTGTTTTCATTGCTTTCGTACAGATATCATATATAATATTTTTCTTTAAAACTACAATTATAAAAAGTAAAATTCTATAGTAATTCTTAATATCATACAACAGCGGCACGAGTAAAAGTAGTGTTGTATTAATACTGCCAAATCAATTATAACAAGATGACGAGTATAGGTTTATTTCAACCTGTTGGCACCGCGGCCAACTGGGCTGCCTCTAGTGTTCAGGAAGTTACATCACATAACCTAGACCAGGGATGGCCAACCTGTTTGATGTCCGTGCTACAAAGATAAAAAAATTTAAATAGGTAACGTGCTACAATAAAATTTCATTCGAAATGTTAGCGTGGTGGTACTAAAAAAACAAATAAAAACAAATCTTCTTTAAATATTTTTTATCAATTAATGTTTTACAATTATTCTGTTTTTGTGCGTGTCATCAAAACTGTCAAACGTGCTAGTTGTCGCTCGAGTGCCATTGGTTTGCCATCCCTGTCCTAGACTATATCTCAGACTCATCGCCCTCATTGCGAAAGGAAAAGATAACCTTATTAAATGTCTTAATAAAATGGAGTTACCCGTCATATATCGCTCTTGACATATAAGTATATATAGTTCCTCATATTCCGAAATAGAATTTATTGGTAGGAAGCATTCAACACTTAATACTTGTTATAATGAATAGATTGAATTAGAACATTTATAAATGTTACAATCTCAAAGGATGACAATATTGTAATATTATTTTATTAATATTATAAAGAGATAGAAATATTTGTGACTTTAACATTATAATGTTTTATTTTCTAATGTGTATAGATTATTTAATGTTACGACTGGTCATTTATATGTCTTATCAGACGCGTACTTTTTTGTAACGTGATGTAAATATTTTAACTCGTGGCTTATCGCTTACTTCTTTCTTTTATTTCGCGAACAGATCAATGACCCTGAGGTCGGGCCCCGCTCAGAATACCTAATACGTATCGTAAAACTTAACATTTACATTTAAATTACCTATTATCTTGAAATAAACATGTTCATTTAGATTAAATGTAAATGTACAAATGTCATATTCTGCTATGTACCTGACAAGACATATATAGCAGAAACATTTGAATTAAAACATTCTTAATATCTTTATTTACATATAAAGACATTTTACCATTATTGGTTTATTCTCTGAAGTGATTATATTATCCAGGGTTAAATGATTTCACCAAGTACAGACAATATCAGAAATACCGGAGACCCTGACACCATTGTTATTTAGATGTGTAATAAGTGACGCCATTTTGTATTCCACGTCACATGAAGTTATCCAAAATGACCTTAAGTGTGACTGCAAAATGAGGATAACTCGTGTTGAGATGAGTTGCAGTTATTTTATTATTTATAATATTAAAAAATCATTAGCATATGAAATAAGTAAAATATTATATAACAATAGTTTACTAATTTCTCAAATTATAATTAGAAATCTATTTTTCATATTATAATAACAGCTGACTTAACAAACTAAATGACTCACTTTTGAATGTGTTATTCTGTTTTAAAGGTTTGAAAAATTTTAATAGGACAAAGTCATTGTCCTAGATTCAGGGTTTCCATCTTCAATATTTCTACAATTCATATCTCCGACTTCATGGATACACGCCAAGTTTTATTATAACTCTCCCGATGCTGATCTCACGTGTTTATACATTATACCAATTCCCAATTATTGTACGTAAGCAAAGATTTGCTTAAAGTACGCGTATAATTTGGTTACATTTTAATTTTGTAAGTGTAAGAGTTCATCTCGTCTACCCGGGAACACGATTGCTGCAAAGCATTCGAAATGTCGCGTTAAAATTAAAATGTAACCAAATTATACGCGAGTTTTAATACGTAAAAAATAGTTTTATTTCAAATGTGTACTCGTGAACATCTACGAAAATACTTTGCTTAAAGTAATCGAAATTCAATCATTTTCTTCATTCATTTTGATTTTTACGTGTTTTAAAATATTTTTAGGTAATATTGTTCAATATAATTATGATGTACCTTATTGATGAGCTCTGAGGATGGTGGAATCACATGAGTTCAGACCGTGATTTCGCCAGGTTCATGCTTATACACTAGTCGGGCAAATTCCCATAGTAATAAAGTGACAGCGGAATAATTATATTTAATAGTTATCATGGATCACGAAACGTACAAAAAAATATTGTTCAAGCTACGGTTATTTCAATAAACATATAACATAACGTACCAATTAGTACGTAACAACAAACATATAACATAACATATTCAATATTTTTTGGAGTCTGTCTTAACCTTAGCTCATATCAAACCGTCTGATTCTGGTAACATCTAACGAGGTCGCCTTCTGTTATGTAATTTAAACCTTCAATAGAAAAACCGTGTCATATTAGTAAAACTCATTCATTAAAAAGCAATTCTCCTTGAAAACGAGGTGTGAATGAAACAGAAATATTAAGGTGGGTTTGTGAAAAAGGATAGCAGATCATGAAGCGTAGGTTTTACATCCGTTGTATAGCTTTTGGTTCCTACTCGGTAAGTGTGAATAGAATCAAGGTTTAAAGAGATATTATTTTTTATAATTATCAATCTGTTCCAGAACCAAAATCGCATAAAACTTTGTTCTTGTTGAAGTTAAAAAGTATAGATACATTTATTTGTTTTTTACATTATAACCGAATCGAAACGGACCGATCCGTAGATTTAGAAAACACAATATTATATTTTGTGTTAAAAAAAATAAGAAAAGCTTGTAGTGAGTGAAGTAAACTTTATAGAGAAAACAGTTTATCGCTTTGAATCACAATCTATTTCAGCTTGGCATTCGACCTCCAACCGTATTCTCGGAACATCTGAAAAGTGATATGCGTATTGGTATTCATAATTTTTTCTCAATTCTATAGATATAAAAATATTTAAGAATTTCATTGGTGTCCTTATTCCTTTAGGCCTAGAAATATACATGAGCTATTAAGCGATAAAATTGAAAACGATACAATAATATTAAAAGTCTGTTGTTATTGTAAGCTATAAAAAAAGACTAGAAAAAAATAAGTCTACATTTATATGTATCGCATCAGCTATCAGTAGCATTTTCAAAAAAATTAAGATTTTTATTATTGTAAAATATTATCTAATACATAACTAATAGTGCTATAATCAAAGAGGTTAGAAAGCTCAATTTTTTTTCTGTCATATTAAGAACAAATATGTTTTTCGAAAAAACTAACTTACCTTGGCTCGCCTCAATGGTGTCATACTACACACTCTAAACGTACTATCCTGGTGGGCGGGCGCCGTTCTAAAACCGATCCGCCTACGGGACCTCTCAAACCTTTTATTACTTTTATACCTTTAGTTCTTGTAAGACTGGTTCACGACTTAGAACGTCTGGAACTAAGCCAAGATCATTTCTTTATATATTGTTCTCGGAAATTCAATCCAGATATTCATCTAGAATGTAATTTTCTTTCATATTCTTATTGTTATTAGGCTCAAGAGCTGAGCAATGATTTACCAAATTCTTTGTAATGTACGATATATCGAGATATTCGTCTAGTACGGGGATAAGCAACCCGCGGCCCGCGGGCCGCATGCAGCCCTCGAAGTATATTTTTGGGGCCCACGAAGCATTAAATTTTAATATATCATTTTCCGTCAAAATATTATCACAGAAATTAGAAATTAAAAGCACATTGACACTTATGTATGTAATACAAATAACAAATTTGTATAACTTTAAAGTATTTAAACCCATCGTCGTGTCGTACCGACTCATAAATTTAGAATTTTACTATAATTTTTTTTAATCATGCGGCCCTCTATAGAAAAAAGTAAGCTGAATGCGGCCCCTTAATCAAAAATGTTGCTCAGCCCTGGTCTAGAATGTACTTTTCTTTCATTTTCTTATTGTAATTACGCTCAAGAACTGAGAATTAATACACCTTATGTTAATGAATTATATATTAGGACTATGTAGTACAATGCTAATAATAGTCATAAACTATATAAACGAGATATATTGAACACAGCCTCTTCATGTCCTTGAGGTTACTCTAACATAGTGTAATCAAAACGTTAGTTCATATCTTACAGTTCAGTTATACAATTACTCTTATCAATATGATAATTATAGATCTTAACTGAAGGAAATAAAAATTCTCTATATTTATTTAGTTAAGTATTTGTGTATCATTATTTTTTAATAACGTAAGTTGTAAAGGTTGTTTTTAGTACCAATTTATAGTATTTATTTTTATGTAAGACTTTTAGTCTGATCCCATTGATTGTGAAAATAAGATATATGGTTTTTTTTTAGATTATCACGAGTACACATTTCAAATAAAACTATTTTTTACGGATTAAAACTCCGAATTTGGTTAGATTTTTATTTTAACCCGACACTTACATCTCGTCTACCCGTGAACACGATTGCTGCAATGCATTCGAAACGTCGAAATAGTTTTATTTGAATATGTTTTATACTTAATATATATAAAAAGATATTACAGTACATAAGAAATAATCAATATACGAAGTTAAACATGAATTACTTTTGTATGTACATAAAATTAATGGGCGCGTTACTATTTTTATATAAATCTATATGTATTTAAAATATTATTATTAGTCTACCATTGTCGTGCCAGTTTGTACGTTTGTGTGTACTTTCCACGTGACAGAAAGAAAACAACAATCTTGTCACACGGTGTTGTTTAAATCTTGGCACATGAACTATATCTTAATTATTTTTTAATACCTAATGCAAATTGTAACTTGTTTGTTTGTGTGTCTATCTGTGACATAAGTCAGATAAGTGACAAACAGATTGAAATACTATTAATTTTATTTGACAGTTGCTTTAAAAAAGGTGGTTCATTACATTTTAAGCCTTTTACTGTAAAATTAGTATTGATTATTTTTTTTACACTCACAAAAGTAGGTGTACGAGATTTTTGGATATTTTTAAATTATGTTCACGTTTATTGTTGGTTTTTTGTATTTTTTTTAATGATAAATTAATGACGTTTTTATTGTAATTTAGGATATGATGGGGTTTACATATGTCAAAAGTTCCATAAAAATAAAGAAAAAAAAGGTCTAAGATTATGTAAACAGTTTTTCGTACTGTTTATATATAGGTATATGTAATGTGCACGTGACTTTAATAAAGGTAAACGTGTAAAAATCAGAATACAAAACAACAAGTTAAAAACTCGTTACCTCAACTACAACGTCCTTGTTGACAGTTGTCGCACAATTACCGCATACCTACGACCTGAGCACAGACAGCTATGCTAAAAACAACTATAACTTAAGAGGCATAAGACTCCATTTGTAATAGAGGGTTATCCAGAAAATTATAGATACAGTATATTATTAATCTTAGATCTTATTTTTCACTGAGATCACAGATGTCCTAATCGTTTTTAGGAGATATATAATATGATATGTAAAGACATTACTATTACAAAGCAGAAAATATTGTTTATTTATTAACCATAATCTTAACTAAATAGATTTGAAAAATTATTTTTGTTTATTAAAAGCAGGTTCACGAGGTTATACGCAGTATTGTACATGGGTGAAACCGCGGGGCACAGCGAGTGTTATTAACATAATAAAGATAAGACTATCTGATTTATAAACTTGACCCATATTGCCATTTTTGTCCGCAACCTGTTTGACCTTATACTGTCATAAGACGAGATTATTTCACTCGTGACAGAATTAAATTGTGATAGTAACATTATATTATCCCTTATGCGATTTAAAATTAGTTTAATAACATACTAAAATAGTAGAACTAGAAAATAATATTTGGCATTTCATTTTAAAATGATAGAAAAATTATTACAAAGTATGTATGGAAATTGTTCTTCTTCTTCTTTTAAATAATTTGGCAATTTCGAAGATACGAATTCTGCGAGTGTCAAGTTAGTCATGAGGGTTACTTTAAATTTTTATCGGTAATTCTTTGTATATATTATTCCGGTTCCTAAAACAAAACAAAATGTTAAACCGTCCCCATTGTCAGAATATAACTGGAAATTGTTATTTTCAATTTATGTTACGTCTGTTAGATATTGCCACAACGAATGTAAAACTAGATATTGTCTGCGACTTCAAACATCGACCACAAAAATGACAACATCTACAATTTCTAACACACGAATATACAAAAGTACAGTCAGCTTCAAAATTTGATGACCATATTCAAAATTCAAAAATAGCTATACACTTAATTACATCAAAACTGCTGAAGATGACAAACAATGAATATCATTAGAGTTGAAATTACTTCAACATCAAGTTGTCAAATTCATCAAACATATGTCATGTTCCTAACAGATTTTATTTAATTTAATGTATTTTTAAGTTTATTTTTATAATAAAGTTGAGTTTATAAATGAAGTACTGTAAATAAAAATAAATCATCTATAATTTAAAATAACAATTAATAATTAAACAATGTTTTTAAAATATTCTTTTTGTAATGTGTCATTAGTGTTTTAAAATTGAAATGCAAAAGAAAGAGACGATATAGTCTTTGTCTCAACTTTCATTCCATGACATTCACAAAATTATAAATTTGTGTCAATTATATTTTAATGATGTTCATTCAATATTGGCGTTTGCGGTGTTTTGATGTATTATAGTGGATAGCTAATTTGAAACTTTAAATATGGTTGTTAACTGTATAATATACTAAAATCACAGCGTTAGCTCAAAAATAGCGTGATTTAATTTGCCTCGTAGCGCCATCTAGTAAAATACTATGCAACTGCATTTTTACAGACACCATTTTGTTTTCTTTGTGCCTTTATTTATACAAATTGTCATTTTACAGTGTTTTTGAGATTCTGTTTAAGCGAAAGAATCTCTAATTATACTTACATATTTACTAAATTCTTCAGGTTAGTAGTGCTAGTTTATGCTCGAACATAAAGACGAAGAGACAATAATAATAATAGGCCCTTAAGCTTTTTTACAGTTATATCTGTTTAGTCATGAATTTATTATAAGCATAGTCTTGGCTTAGAAACATTGCGGTTAATAATAAAGAAAACATTATATCAAAATAACGATGTGTCATTGGTCAAAACTGAAGCCGAGGGCATCGCTCGCTGAGTAATTAGCGGCGAACAATTATAAGCATTTCTTTCATTCTGTTATCGGCTAGATATGACTCAACTCGTTACCAATCGGTCTGCACAATATTGCACTTAAGATGGCCAAGAAGTCAGAACAAACCATTTATCTAAGTATTATGAGACCGTTCGACTCAAAAATCAAACATACAGAACTAAGCAAGTTAGAAAACACATTGGAGGAGAATTCAAATAAGACGAGTAATATTATTTTTATTTTTATCGAAACTCGAATATCCTGTCTTTAATTTGTAGTCATAACTAAAGATCTTTGTTCCTGTTTAATTATGAGCGTGTGAATGAGAGGGATAGTAAGAAATTCGAGAGTGAGGGAGAGGGGCTGTGTGCAAAAATAAATGAAAAGGCGGGCAAACTACGGCGGTGATGTCATGCTTGTAAGGCGAATAGCGGTCAAGGTACCTCCATCTGCAGAACGAGAGAAGAAACAAATATTGATCTCACAAAAAATAATATAAAAGAATGTTATCACAAATCCGCTTATTAATTACTAATATTAACTGGGATTTAAAAGTAACTCTGTTTGTAACACGTCAATTTGTACTGATGATCTGTTTAAGATAAAAGATAATATAGTAAATAATAATCTCCTTATAAACATTTAATACTTTCTTCTCTTATCTTTATGAACCATTTACTGAAAACCATAGGATAGACTCAAAACTACTATATTGTTTCAATATCCGCTGTCAGTTCTCTGAGCAGGCGTCTGTGAATGAGTGACGCAATCTGCGCCCACGCACTTACGACACGAAGCCTTTATTGGAAAGGTATTTTTGACCTGTCATACTTACTGCATTACTCGCTTTATTAAAATATCTTTATTAATAGTAAAAGCAAGTATATTTTTCGTTAATCAAAATAAACGTATATAAAGCCAATTGTAACAATATGTTTCATTACAAAGTAAGAAACAAATAAACGAAATATATGCGAGATATTTAAATAGCAATAATATTATTTATTATGATAATTGATTGGTTCATTAATATTATAATTAATATTAAATATACAGACGTTTAACTGCCAAGGTTCAGTTTAGCATAGTTTCTTCTTAAATGGTAACAGTCTTACCTTTAGATGAATATTTCCGCGTATTGGTTCTGTGACATAAAATGTCTATTTAAATGTGTTTCTGACGTATACATTCACAAATGGTTATAGAACTTCTTCCTGATAACATTTAAATAAAATAAAAGTAAAGATTGCAATAACAAGTGTGTACATTCGTTTTAATTCATTTAACAGCTAAATAAGAACTTTAAGTAAACATAAAGAGGATAAATTCACAAATTATATATTACAGAAGATTGACCACTATTACATATGAAGTAAAAAACAATTTACAATAACAGTGTCTAAAATCTGATGAAATCATACTAACAAATCCCTTACCTCATTCCCAAATTCTTTACAAAACGTAACACTGATAAATATTTTGAAAATGACCTGTAATAACATGACCAAACGGTTCAAAATTATATAAACGTACTAATTAGTAGCCAATGTTCGGTAAAATAACATCGAAAATAAACAGACAGGCCACATCAAAGATGTTGTAATATGTCTGGGTTATGTAATTTTAGCTGTCCTTAATTACGACAAATTATGAATACAGATATATAAAAAAATGTGTATCCTATTAAAATTAATGAACACTTCCGGTTCATCTATAATACAATTAAATTAAAAATGCTGCAAATATCCGCTACCTATCTAAGGCACTCCTCTTTAGAACATGCGACATCGTGAGTGGTGACAAACTAATATGTAACTATACAAGGGCTGTAAAATAATAAACAACAAAATCTTCAGTTTCTTTCAATTAATATGACCGTTTTCGTTTAAATATAACATTATTTTTATAAAATATATTTGAAAAGTAAGTATCAAACTATTAAAATTTAACAAAACGAAACAAGACTCAACCTTTAGGAACTTGGGACCTGCGACATTCCGTCACCGTCGTTTTAACAACTGAGCTATCGTGACACAGCACTTGTCGATGAGTCGTTTATTATATATTGAATTGAATTATATTAAGCATGAATAATATGTTTTAAATAACATAAAATATGTTAAATAAATTTTATGCTCAACTGACATATAATTAATACCTTATAAGTATTATGTATATTGCATTTGATATTATAATATATATTTCCTTTTGTGTTTATATTGACTATAATCTGTTATAATCACGTTTTTTTAATAAATACTGTTGAAGTAACTTTGTACATCATTAAAAAAAATAGCAAATCTTAGATGTATCCGTATAATTTGAGGAATTTTCATCACAAATGAATAATGTAAATATAGTAAATTCTTTAATACAATATAGTAAAAAGGAATAACAGCCCTAGTCTTGTATGTGTGTGTGCATAATGGCTGAATGATTTTTCTTTCTGATCACGTATGCTCCGAGTATCATACGTACACATTGTAAACATGAAGATGACAAATTCTTTGAATCATATGTTTTGTCATTAACATATTATACAATATGTTATTTTTATATGACAAAAAAAATAAATACGGTCAAACTGACAAAAAATATCTTGTTAAAAGGTCTGTGTACTTAGATGCTGTTCTTAAAACAATATTTACATAATCCTATGCATATGTACAGTTGACAGTACAATTGACCTTGTTACCAATTTATTAAATGTATATAAATCTTTATAAGTATTTTAATGTTTTTATACATATGTACCCGGAATACCAAGGAATATACTAAGTACTCTGTAACGACCGCGAATATCTGCTTCTGATCAGCCGTTCATCTTATGATATTACTACAAAATGCTATTGAATTGTATATTATTTATCTTAAACTAGTTTCGTGGTTAACCGTAGGAATAAAAAAAAGACCCTACTCGTACCAACGGTTTACAATGTGTGTCTTATACGCGAACTAAGTGCAAGCAACATCTTTTTAATATAATATATATGTAGTCAAAAAATGACATTAATGTTTCTATAAACATTAAGAATTTAAAACAAAATCCAACAAAAATGGGGTCGAGTTAACACAAGTGTTATGTCGCCAATTATCGAAGTATTATAACAAATTCCTGTTTCAATTTCTTGTAATTAGGGGTATTGAACTAAATTTTTACATGTTTCATTCAATACCATTTTCATCCGAACTTAAACCCATACGAGTTTCATCTGATTGTTTTGCCAACTTAGACTAGCTTGGCAACTAGCTACCTTCGAATTGGCTGACCCCTGTGTATTAGAATTGTTGTTTGTATATATTACGACGAGTTCAAAAAACATTAATAGCGTGATTTAGGATTACACTCGAAACGCAATTGCAAAGTAGGTATATTTTAAAAAAATACTTTTACAAAGTAAATATTAATAACGAAATGTTTTTTTTATTTCAATACACATATAAATACTGTAAATAAATACGAATATATTGTTTGTTTCACTCATAATATATTAAGTAGTATATTAAAAATTAAAACAGTCGTTCGTCGTAATGCCAACAGGGAATATATTTTTTTTAAATATAAAAATCAAGTAAATAGGTAATGAAAGATTTCTCATTTGAAATAATGATAATGGCCAAGTGTATTGTACAAAATTAAAATGAAGGATTAAATACTTTAAAACTACAATAATTAATGTTGTATTTTTTATTCATCAAAGAAATGACAATCCAGCGGTGTATTGAAGTTATTGGAAATAAAAATATATGCATAATATTCGAAAGGTCCTGAGATCGATTCTCAATAATTTCACAAAATATGATTTATATTTAATTAAATGACTCTGACAACTTTTATATTTTTTATTATATTATTTTGATATTATGTATAATTTTTAGACAATTTTTTAAGATGTATGAATAATCTTATTACCAGTGTTATTTGTGTTGAAACCGAAGTTCTTAGAATGTAAACACCGTATTTCCATACAAAGGTGTAACAAATACTACTTTGACCATAACGATATGTTGTCCGGAAAGGTATTACGTCACTTCTGTGAGAAAATGTTTTAGAATTCCTAAAATCATGTCTAGGTACTTTAGGACGATATACTAAATTTTAGCTTTAGCGCTAGTTGTTGCGAATTCCTTTACGGAATCGATAATAAGCTATATATGTATTTATACAGTATGAAAATTAATATTTGACAAAACTTTATTTGATTGTAATATCTATATTTACGATCACCTCTTTCGTTAATCGTAAATATAGATATTACAATACTAGGGTAGGACAATTACTCAATGAGGGGTCCATATTTAAATTAATGAATACTGACTAACTGATTTTTGAATTATCATACTAACAATAAATTAATCAATTTACTAATAACTTATTAACTATGACTTATATGTAATACAAAATATAGATTAAATGGCTTTATTATTATTATTATTATTATTATTTTTTTTTTTTTTTTCTATGTTTACGTCGTCAAATATTCGAAAAATATTGTTTTGTCATTTAACTTTTTCGAATTCTTTATGTAATAAATATTTATCATATTTAAAGTAATTTGTAACATAACATTTTTTTTATCTCGTTCTAAACCTGTGATATTTCTAATATATGTATTGGCAAATTATTGTTAAAAATAATATAGCCTCATTATAACTGCACCTATTCTGTAACTATTAGACATGTTGTTTGTCGGTGTGTGGGTGTGTTGCAAAATACAGCTGACATTTACAGAGAGCTTAACTTACAGAATACGGACTTCTAAAACATTACTTATTTCACCTTGATACACTTGTGTCTAGAAACAATACAAAATCTGTAAATTATAATTATTCTTGCGCAATGTATGTATTGTAGGTAGATTGACTAGATAGAGTCACTTAAACTGAGTGCTTTTTTATTGTTTCAGATATAAACCATGGCCACTAAATCCTACTCCAAACACAAGGAGTACAAAGAGTACTCTAGCAGCAGAGGCACTGTCCCCTACACTGACGAACAATTCGGTAATAAACAAATTATTTAATATAAAAACAGCAGCCCCCCATGAGACGGACCGACGACCTGGTGAGGGTCGCCGGAGTCCGATGGATGAGGGCGGCCTAGAACCGGTGCGGCCTAGAAGCGGTGCCTATGGCGCTCAATGGGGGAGGCTTATGTCCAGCAGTGGACGATTCCCCCCTGAAATGATGATGATGATGATGAAAAATATTTTTTTTATTTACCCAGAATAAAAAATGACAATCCCAGAATCAATCAGAGTTTTATTAAATAATGTATTAATTTATATCAAATTGAGAACGTATATTTTTTGTCGAAAACCTTGAGACCGGAAATTTGATGGTTTTATAACGTATCAAATAACTTTTTTAGTTATTATTATATTAACGGTGTCTCAAATAACTGTAGGTCATTTGCCTCAATAACTTCACAAGCACTAAGGGCAAATATATTAGAGGAAAACAGCTTACCAATTAAATATCAGCAGATGTTCAATTAACATTTAAGATTAAAGAACAAAAAATAAGACAGCAACAGTTAGCCGGTAGTGTTAAAAAGCACAACAAATCATCGTTAAAATATTTTTGTTTCAGATATGATAAAATCCGAATTAATTCCGAAGGGTAGCAAGTTAGATTCATTAGGGCGGAGTGGGGGTACGAGGGAGTACCACTATGAATACAAAGAGGAAAAGCACCCCTCCGGGAAGTATGACAGGAAGGACATGCATACCGTGGAGGTAAGAATATACAAAATTTTAAAGAATTTTCGTGAAGTCTGACGTTTCTTCATTAGGCGCTGGTGATCAAGGCTTCGATTCCCACCACAAAAAAATATTTTAAAATTAATATATGTTTGAAAATTAAGATTTAATGTTTAAAATACAAGGTTCTTTAGTTTAGTTTAGTTTAGTTGGCTCTAGATGGCGTAGGCATAATTAATAATAACAGAAATTACTTGACATTTTTTTTTTCCATATCTAGTTTCTACTTATAAATATATTTCCTCAATTGCATCCCTCCAGGAATACACAATCCCCCCAAAGACAGTACCAAAGTCCTCAGAGAGCAGTTACTACTACGAGCGGGAGGAGAGGGAACTGCCCTCTATCACCACGGGTTCCAGGACTTACAACTATGAGACCACTAGCTCTACTCCTGGTGAGGGTCTTCTTACATTGGTCTATTGAATGTCAGACAATAGTATAGGAATTACTTTAAAAATAATAAAATATGTTTTAATTTAATATTATCACCAATGCATTTTTTAAATTGTATTTAAAGAAAAATCTATTTTAAATATCTAGAAAGAATTTTTTAAATTTTCTTCGCTTTTTTAATTGGTTTTCATCATCTTTCCTTATTATGATTAGTTCGTTAGCTCATTATTATATTATTTTAAGGTTATACAAAGGTGAAAAGTACTAAAGTGACGAAAGACCTAACTCAAAACGTGGATGAGCTGGACTCTCTCCTGGACGACCTGCAGAAGGACCAAGAACGACAACTGTATAAGGGTACACCTTTTGAAATAATACTCGATTGTAAAACAAATTAAAGTGTACATGTATATTATTCATTGATCAAGTAAATCCTAACACAAAAAAAACTCAAAATTAAGAAGAACCTTCCATAAGAATTGGTTTCTTTTCATTTCTTTCATGTTTCCCTTTCTAGTAAGTTTTTCTATTTAAAAACAGAAAACAATTGTAACTCAGTGTAAAACGTTTTGTTTTTGTATTAGAAACATTATGACAAAAATTAAATTATTTATTATAACGTCGTCTTTAGTGCATTTTTATTACTAAATTTTTACAAACCCCAGGTGGATACACATCAGACACAGCTGAGAGTACATCGTTTGACTACAGGAAAGCGTAAGTATAACATATTATATAATCCGTTCATACGTTGGTTTTGAATCCTTACATTGAAAAATGTAAATACATCTAACTAAAAATAATTAAATTCCAATTTATGAAAATACCAGAAATGCCTCTAACCACTTTCATTCCAGAACTCCTGCGAAGGCTCCCTCCAGTGGGTATTCCACGCTGCAGCGTGATGCGCGCTCCGAGAGCACCTGGAGCTCCGCCCCCCGGACGGAGGTGCGACAGGAACTGTACCGGGAGGAGAAGACTGGTAAAAATACATAAATGAGATCTAACGCCAGAAAAACATATTCTCTTCAAAGTTAGACATGTACTGACATTCAATCAATGCTGTATAATCTAATACCAGTATCTAAATCAGTTGTTTGCTTACAGAGTCACGCGTGGTTCCGTCCCAGGTGTCCCCGGCGATCCCGCAGGTGGTACCACCTGCAGTGTGCTCCCACTGCCACCATCCACCTTCTACGGGCACTGTGAGTTATTGGACAAAACCATTAATTATTTTTTCCATTCAGAGCAAAGAAAATTTTTCCAAGAAAAATATTTTATTACTCGAAAAAAAATTGATATAGATAGAATTTATGATATAGAAAAACCACCAAACTATATTTATGTTTAAAAAATTCAATGACGACTCTTACAATAAGCTACTTCTCCCCTTAGCTCTCTCGCAGTGGTACCCCTATGAACAAAGTGACCACCACGGTGAAGACGTACACTTACGAGGTGCCCGCTGACCAGGACCCCACCACCGTCCCCATCCCCACCGACTGCAGTGAGCATCACCACCATGAGTATGTTGTTTATTTTTAATGATGTCGCATGCACATATAATCCATTAAATGGGTTTCTAGAAACTCCATCCCTTAAACAGGCATCATAGTACAGACAATTAATAACTTTAAAAAAAGATCATAGAAAATGATAGATATAATAAAATTGACGAAAAGACAAGGCACGAAATCTAGATAAATAGTTTTTCTAATGTTACCTTTGCTGTAAATTTATCTGGATTTGACAATACAATCGGGATTTATAACTATATATATTATGTTTTCAGCAGTTCTACTATCACCACCACCACTAGCACCACGGGAGCCCCTGCAAAGCTGCTATCCCCAGCCCCAGGCTGCCAGTACTGCTCCCACTGCAACACCAGCACCCGCAGAGAGTACCGTGTGCACACTGATGGTGAGAAACAATATGGAACTTACTTTGATATCCTTTACATTTAACATATTGCATAATTCGCCGGAAATATTATTAATTAAATTATAAAAGGTGTAATTATTGATCAATTTGCTATTTTATGTCAAATAACTAATGTTAATAAATTCTTTTTTTTGTACTATATTTGATAAACATTTAGTTGAAATTAAACTTTTTTTTTTCCGATTTTTAAGGAGTTCCTCAAGGACATGTTGTATAACTTCGTAATTTCTATTGTAACCAAAGTTTTTTTTTTGTTTCACAGAACACTCCAGCGAGCGCGTAATGTACCCGCAGCCCGTCCCGAACGTTACTTTAGAGCCGCAAAATGGACATGGCCCTTATGTAAGTGAATTATTCAGTAAAACCTATGACATATATAAAAGTTATAAATTACATATCTGCCGATCTTATAACTTTTATTTCTTTCAGGGTCCATCCTACAAGTACAGCGAGACCTCCTACTCCTCCTCCAACTCTACTCAGCGTTTCCCGCGCTCTCCGTCTCCCTCCCCCGCCGCGGGCGCGCGCTCCCCTCCCCTCTCCTCTGGCCACCCCGTACCCTCTCCGTCGCCCTTCCCGCGCCCCCATACACCTTCCGTTGGGGAGCAACAAACACCCAAAAAACTAGACGACCTGCTCGCTGAGTTTCCGGAGACGGTGAGGATTGAATAACAATATAAATAATAATATTATGAAAGATGTTAGAAGGTAGTAGATAGGTTGCTTACCCTCGTTTTGGTGGATTATCGGTACACCCGGTAAATAACACGGGTCTGAATCCCATTATAGGGGTCCTTGCTTCTAATCAATAAAAAACATTTTTAAAGTTAGTTTTAAAAAAAGTAAATTGAAAATGTTTTTCCTACGAATGCTTTTAAATTGAATACGCATTGTTTCCAGAGATATCCTTCCCAGCCCGACGGCGTGGTGCGTCGTAAGGTGGAGGTGACTCACGAGAGCTCCTCAGCGGGCGGCACGCGAGCCCCGGGCGGGGACACTCTCAAGCACAGCCCGCCCGTGGCCGGGGCACGGAACGTGTCCGGGCCCGCCGTGTACTACCCGCCGGGACACACACCCTTCGCTAAGAAGGACGCGCCCGTGTCTGGCTACCAGTCTAGCGTGAGTCACTACAGTACTCACTTGCAGATATAAACTTTAAAATTACGAGAAAAGTAAAAAAATATTTGAACCAAACCAAACAAAATGCATAACCACACCATCCATCAAAAAGGCAACCGTAATCTCCCAAATATTTTTCATGAACCATAGTTCATACAATTATTACACACATAAAATGAATATATATGTTGTCCCAGGCGATGTCCCAGGGCGGGGGCGCCTACGCGTCAGGTCGCGGCATGTACGCGTACGAGTCGGGCGCGCGCTCCAGCGAGAAGCACTCGGAGAAGAAGGTGGCCGTGCCGCTGTGTCTGCCGCTCTGCTGCGCCATGCCCTGCGTCATACTGTAGGCGGCAGGAGACACCCGCCTGGACTGCATTTTTTAATTTAATTTATCCAACTGGCAACACTCAACTGTAATGTCTATACTGGCAAATGTGATTTGCTATCTGTTGAAAAACCGGAACGTTGTTATATTTTATTGTAATCTGCAAAATTTGCTTTCACGTATTGGATTAAATTTTTAATAATTCATTTATTTTATACATACATTTTTATGTATGTATGTCTTGTTTAGAATATTAATTATTAATTATTATCAATTAATATGTATAAATAAATGTGTTACTTGATGTCGGTTTTGTAAAATCTCTTTATATAAAATTAAGGATTTTTATATTGTTTTCTAAATAACATCATTGTATAAAATAAATAAAAGATGCTCACTAACAATAATTGTGCCATTAATGATATTAAAGTGCCCTCGTTGTCCTCTTACCTGTATAAATGGTATATTTTTATTATTAATAAATTTAAATTACTATATCTATGTTTTATTTTTAAAATTATCAATTGATACATTTAACTAATTTGGTACTTTCCCTTCATTTCTAAATATTTTCGTCCTTACAAAATAGTAATAAAATTACGAAAGTAGATTGATTGCTTTCTCTATGGTTACAACATTTAAAATTTTGTTGCAACGGTCACTGATTGATAAAAACTTTCTACGCCAGATGGCCATATTTTATACATCCAATCTTTGATTATACATGTTTATAATTAAAGATGCAAGTTTTGTTTAGCAATCAGATACCTGATAGATTCAGTAAATTTTAATTATACAACACTGTTGTACAGTACTATTGAACCATAGACTTACCAAAGAGAACAATGTTAATATCTTCTTACTATTTATAGCACTCTGTATCACTTAGACAATGTTAATATCACTTACCACAAGCAAAGCATTTAGTTTTTCTGAGTCGTAGTTGTTGTAGTTGAGCGAAGCGAGCGGAGCCCTCTACTGGAGCCTTTTCACAATTTTGTCCGGGGTTGGCACAAAAACGGCGCGATCAATCGGCTTGAAACTTTTAGGGCTTATATAACACAACAATACGCGTAACATAGAAAAAAAATCAAAATGAAATGTGTACTCGTGAAAATCTAAGAAAATACTAAAAAAATCAAAAATTCCATGTTCTTGAGGAATGATAGATAAAAATAAAAATCCCCTAGACTAAAATGAGAAAATTTTTTCGAACGAAAATTTGGCTTTACAATGACACGCGCCTGCCGATTTTTTTTGTTACAGCTTTTAGAATTTTTTTTTAGTTTTTTTTTATCTTGAAAAATTGTTGAGATCAGAATGCGTCGACATTTTGTCAATGCCACTTCAGTACTATTTGCACCTCGCTTCACTCAATATGCTAACACATAACGAAATTTTGCGAACGCAGCGAATCAAAACTTAGGTCTGGTTCGCGCTCCTAGTTACTTATATACATTACATCATCACTTTCATTTAAACCTGTGCAGTAAATTTGTTGTATTGTAAGCAAAAATTGTGTCAAAAAGATGATTCAAATGAATTTAAAAAAATCTTATATGTTGTGCTTAAATTTTATTAATTAACTTGTAACTAGAGATACAGACTATGACTGACCGCTTAGCCGACTAGCCGACTAGTAGGTTGCCAAATGGCCGACTAATATATGTTTGGATATGTTTGTTTTTTTAATATTTTTTATAATTTAAGATGTTTTTAAGTTGTAATTTTCAAATAGTACCTAATTGTCGAATATTTTTAAGTACTTGGTACTATAATAATCAATAATGAAAATTACCAAACAAATATTAATAATCGACCTTGCCGTGCCCTTGGGTGTTGTCAAAATAAGGACACAAAAAATAATCTGACTTTTTTACTGAATACAAATTCTCTAAGAAACGATTAAAGCTCAAGTAAATGAAATGCAAACAAAGGTATGCTAACTAAAACAAATAATAGATATTACGGCTAATTATCAATAAACATTTGCAAGGCAACATTTTTGATTATTTTTATTTTTACGCCTTAAATAAGCCGATACTAAAAACAACCGACTAGTCGCCGCTTTCTATCGACTAATCGGCGACTAGTCACGGACTACTGACAGGCCGTCTAGTCCACCAATTTCTACTTATAGCAGAAAATTCATTCAAAATTTGTTAAGTTTATGTGATGGGCACAAACACAATAAACAGGCAAACGGATTTTTAACTAACGTTTCCAGGTATGCTTCAACTAAATATATTTTTTATTTCGAGTGATTGGCATGTTGTGCTAAAGAACAAATAGAACTAGATAGTCGTAGCCAATGTGCAAATAATCCCTACTTTCAAATTAGAATTTATAAATAAATACATCTACTCTTTTGTACTAAAACATATATTTATATTTAATTAAAGGAATAATGAAACATAAAATCGTAATAAAAACACATATATTTTGCTTTTATATTATACCAAAATTTTGGATCAAGTCCAACAAGGCAGTCTGCGGGTTACATGGCCCGCTACACAAGCTCCACGCCCGGACGCACCCGCGCTTTACATGTAAGGCCTTTAGTGTCTGCCCCAGTTTAGTGGATCTGTTTATTATAACTAGTAATATGGAATATAAAAATAAATGAACGGTACAGAGAGCTTATTGTGTAGAAAAGTTTAGCAATCTCATTCGTCATATTAAATTCTTAGAAAGGCTAACGTCCCGCGTTTTTTTTACTATTTCTGATATAATAACATTTTGAAATGCATTTTTAAGAAAATAATAATGACATTTACAAGACTAATTACAGTTATGTACAAAAAAGCTAATATTTCACTAATTTTGGTCTTCGATTTCAATTGGAACAATTAAAACAAATATAACAATAAATACAATTTAAACAAACATGTGCAGAAAGTATTTTTACAAACAAGCTAAGGATATATTGCAAAATAAGTTATTGCAGTTAAATTTGGCCAATAACTTTGGCTGCTAACCAATAGTTAACAATACTCAGAGGAGCGCTCAACATACAGTTATTATTTTTGGTGTCAGCTGAATAATCAACATTTTCTTGTTATGGGAACATTTTGTATATATATGATCACTACATTAGCAAATGATAAAGCTTTTTGTGTAATAATATTACAAATATGCAAAATCATAAAAAAATATTATTTCAACAAATAAATTGTCTGTTCAAGATTACTTCATACAATATAAATTTAGAATACAAAGCTATATTAATGAATTTTTAAAGCAAAACTATTGGTCCTTTAGTAAAGCCTTTGGTTTGAATTAAATATATATTGTATAGATTTTTACATACAAACACTTGTGGGCTGACTATGGTACAGTATAAAATGAATTTTTATAACATTTTATCAATAACTTACTGAGTTTATAACTCTAACAACAATATGTACAATTGAGCTCATTCTGTGGAAACTTAATATAAAATTGAATATAACAAACAAAGTGTAGTTTAATACACACAGCATATGGATTAATTAAATTAACATGTTTGGAAGAATGACAATAAATTATTATACATACTAAGTTATTGTATTCTTATAAAATATAAACTGCACAAAATTGAACATTTGAAAGATTTGTATAGTTGTTACAAAACGGGACTGTAAACGGCTTTTTAATAATTTGAAAAAATGTTAAGCTTTCATAAAATCTAGGTTAATTATAAAACACATTTATACTGATTTCTGGCACAACTCTTGTGGCACATGAGCGGTGAGAACCACTAAACCGGGCGCGTCACGGCGGCCCCGCCCCCCCTCCCCCCCACGACAAACACCTAACAATAAGAAACAAATCACGAGAAACAACATCGACGCGGGGCCTCGCGATTTACATTTGTCTAAAAATCACCCCCAACATACTGAAAATAATTAATATAACAGTTCAAGGTATCATTTTCGCTTACGAGATGATTGGTCGACTTACACGTTGCAAAATTATTAACTGTTAAATGATATTTGACTTGATATAGCAATATATATGTATAATATACAATTGGAACTCCTATTATTATTAATTACCTAATTTCTCTTTATAAATCACAATCGGTAACAAGATAACTCAATATGAAACAGTCTAGAGATTTTTACTCAATGAGTCCCGGCGGCAGGCACGCCGCCGTATCACTAATATCACAACTCGCCGAGAGAAACAAACCGCCCGTGTCACTCGCGCCGGTGCACATCTCCGACTCGCCTTTTACAACTTAGCTGTATGTACATACATATTCGAGCGCTCACATTCACGGCATTTATATACAACTGTCACTTAAAACTAAGGTAAGGACACTTGGAACACAGCGAGACACGGAAGCTTCGATCGGATCAGCGATCGCACGCGGGCTCGTCAGTCGATTACGACGTAGGGTAGCGCGATCAGGTCCCCCAGACGCGCGCACTCGTGCCACTCCGCGAACAGCGAAGGGCGCTCCGGACGGTTGAGGGCGTCTCGCTCCGTGGCGACCGCCGCGGCGTCCAGCGCGCCCTCTAGCGCCTCCAGGGCCTCGTTCTCCGCCCCCACGTCCGGCGGCTCACCGTCGCGCTCGGTGAGCTGCGGCAGAGTCAGCACGGGCGCGGCGGCCGCCTGTTCATACCGATAGGGCACGCTCGCCTGCGCGGATTCACACAGCGCGTACAACTCTCGCCCGTCCAGGTCCGTTTTCGTCCGCTCCACCGTGCGGTGCTCTTGCGGCTCGCTGACGAAGCACTTTTCCACTTCGACGGTCACGCGCGGTTCTCCGAACTGCGTCACGTCGTCGGCGCTCAGCAGGGGCGTCTTCAGTCTCTCGCTGGGCTCCTGGTACGCTACGCCCATCATCTCCGGTTCGATCTTCGGCTTCTCCCGCACGGGCCGCACCGCGGACGCGGGGTCGGGCGCGTCGGACGGAGAGGAGTCCGCCGAGTCCTCGTCGAGCTCCGGGGCCTCGGCGAGGACGTCCTCGCGGTGGGGCGATGGGTAGGGCCGCAGGGGCGGCGGAGAAGGCGGCGGGGAGGGATGCGGCGGCGAGGGCGCGAAGGCCGTCCAGGGCAGCGCCTCGCAGAGCGGCACGCGCGACATGTTTTTGACGCAGCGGTCGTCCGCGTAATCGGAGTAGTTGTAAAGCGGCACGACACTGGAGAACAGGTCGGGGTCGTCGGGGCGCGCGGGCGGTCGCACGGCGAAACGGTGAGGCACGAGCGGTGCGCGCGTGCCGTTTAGTCCGGGGAGCAGTGCGTGGTGCAGTGCGCGCACGTGCAGCGGGCGCAGGGCGGGGCGCGCGGCGGCGGGGCACGAGGGGGCGGGGCTGTCCTCGCACGTGCACTCCGCCCACTCGCGCGGGTCCTCCAGCGGCGGCACCTCCTCCCGCTTCTCTTTCGCCTCGGGCTCCGGTTCGGACTTCGTCTTCTTGACTTCCCCGCTCCCGTTCCGGAGCGGCGACTCGACTTTGATGACGCAGACTGGAAGCGAGAGGAGGAAAATGAGACGATGAGGAGCCGTATGCGGTCCGTAGCGGATGGGCGCTCTTAAAGCGTCCGCTTGAATAATCGTTTGTACTGACCGTCCGGTTCGATGAGCATGACGTCGGGGGAGGCGGGGGAGCCTGGGGAGCGCGGGGAGGCGGGGCGAGAGGGTCGGCCGCTGCCTCGGGACTGAATTTGTTCCAGCAGTTCCTTGGTAGTCTTGACCTGGAAGTTATTTTAAATTATATTTTTAATACTAAAAAAACTAAGTATTCTAAAACTATCAGAAGGTTTTAATAATAGAGATATGTTCACTATCCAGAGTTGTAATGCAATTACAACTCTGGAAAGTTAGTATAGTATATTTTAGTATTTTAGTAGTAAATAGTTTAGTATATTTTTATCCAGTTTTCAAATTCTTTAGACATGAAAGTATAAAATAAAATTAAAAAAAATTTTATGTACGAATAGTACCTTTTTAGCCCCAGCAGGAGGTAGTCTATTAACTAGCGCAGCGTACGGGTCGGGAGGCTCTCGTCGCCAGCCGTTCCGTCGCCGCTCCGGTCCGGATCCGTTCCGTGACACCCAATTATGTTGAGACTGAGGCTCCGCTGACGTCTCCGTACCGGACCCGGCGCGACCGTGGCCCCTGATATAATACAGTATTTAGATGAAATACTCATTACATTTTATATAAATCCACTTTACCAATCTTACGGAAAGTTTTCTATTTTGTGATATAAAAAATATTTTTACCTTCTTTTCTTAGGTTTCTTATCACGCTTCGCCTTTTTCTCGTCGTAAACGGGTTCAGGAGATAGCGGCCTTTTTATAGCTAAAAGATGTATTTATTATTAAATTTTCTTGAACTTTTTCATTATATTTAATAAATGTATTAAAATGAATAACCTAAAACATTATGTTACCTAATGACTTTTAATGTATAAATTGCGAGTACTGAATAGCCATGTCAAAGATACGTAGGTGATCCTGCGGTATACTCACGAGGCGTGGCTGGTTTGTGCGCGTGCGAGGGGGGGGCCGGGGCCAGCGCGGGGGGCGGGGCTGGAGCCACGGGGGGCGGGGGGTCGTCGTCTACCAGTATAACATCTTGGGAATCTGACTCGTAGCCACCCCATGCTGAAATATATAGTTTGTGGTTACTTGTTACTTGTATTCTCACCTTCATATATGGTACCTTCTTTACAATAATATTGATTTATCACCTGGCCTAGATTGTGGTCGAGGACTCGGCACAGCGGGACTCACCAGATTCTGGAAATATATCAAATCGACTCTATTAACAACACTATTAAAAGATAGATTTATTAATTGAAATATTGTATTATGAATTGTCTGCATACCCTTGAAAGGGCCGGTGAAGTGAGGGGGGTGCCCCCAAGTCTCCGCACTTGGCGCTCCGCAGACGATCGGTTAGAGCCTGGAAGATAATTTTTCTGTTTAAATTGATTCTTTAATAAGATCTACAATTTTGTGCAGCCTACGGTTTTTAATAAATATTCATATATACAGGGATAGCTAAGAGAAATATTGGTTTATTATAGTAGTATAAGCAAAAATATTATTACATACATATCAGTTTAGAAATTATTAAATAATTTTTTTTTAAAGCTCAAGTTCAATTTTATTGTTTTTAAGCAGTTGTATACAGTTCATTAATCTCAATAACAGGGTTTGTTATGCTAAAGCAATAGTTTAGGCCCAAGCTATTACACCAACTAAAAGAATGTAATAAATAATATAAACCTTAATATTATTATTGATTAGTTAAAACAGAAATATAAGACTTTATAAGATAGTATAAGAATTCTTCTGTACAATCATTGAGTGCAACACATCATTAACTTCATACTAAGCCAGGACGTTACCGGTGTGTGCGGGCGAGTGCGTGGTGGGAATAACGAGGTCCCGCCAGCGCTTTACCAGCACCTTGGCACGCCTCGCCAGACCCGGCTCACTGGTCTTCCTCCTGAGCTCATTCACGTGCTTGCCCAATCTGGTGGTCTGGAAGGTAGTTTGACAATATATTAAAATAAATTACATGCCTTTTGAATTGCAAGTATAGAGTATATACTACATTCACATACTTGTCATTGATTGTTTCATTTTAAGTGACAAATCCTTTTGCCGTGTGGAAACAATTCTTCATTCTTTTAAAAAACGAAAATCATAAAAACATTACCCAACTTAGAGTTCAAAATCCTAAACCTGGACCATGGATATAACCGACAGATTTTATCCACTCGGTCAAAGAGGCACCTATATACTAGTTAGGAATATAGCTTTAATATAAGCTTTACTTAGTCTTTATTGTTATTGCTTTTCTTACCTCCAACAGCTCTTTTGTGATATTGAATTTCTCCAAAATGGATATAATTTCATTAACAGTCTGCATGTCGACGACCTGCAAGTGCAATATGAACATTTATAAAAATTAATATGTTCATAAAGAATTTGGATACCATATAACTTAGAGAGCTGATAAGCGAGTGGATTCCTTAAAGTCAATTCCCCTAAATCAGTCAGTGCAGCATCACATAACCACCTTTTTTTAAATTCAAATTCAAGTTTCAAAAGCAATTCTTTTGGTATAAATTTTAAATACTTCCAAAGCCATATCAAGTAATATACTCGCCGTTTTACGACACGATTTTACGATCAACAACAATGTACTGAAACCAACTGCTTAAAAGAAAATAGCCAAAGAATTTTTTTTGCAAGTGTGACAGGAACAAAACATTTCTTATACAAAACTCAGATTCACTTGATGACACTCAATATAATGATAAAAAATGAATCAATAAATTAGATTCATTAGCAATAAACATCTCAACTTAAGGAAGTTAACAAACATGTTAAAGACCCCGAACTAGACACAAGTATGGAAATTTCCCTAAATGTTTCTAATAAACAAGAAACATATACAAATGAATGGACATATTTAAAAATGTTACTAATAATAAAAGCAATTGAACATCAGATATTTCAAACTTACAAGAATATAAGGTTTTTAGTTATACTAACGGAAATGGGTCTGAATGAATACAATATTTTAAAAAAGGCTGAGCGATTAAACTTACAAATTGTATCTATTGAAAATAAATATTTATTTATTAAATGACATTTGTTATTAATTTATAAAATTCCACAATAGGATCATTTAACCAATTCTAGATAGCAAGATAATATAAAAAAAAAAATGACCTCAAAAATATATAAATGAATCTCTAGAAAGAGTTTTGTTCTTAGGTTATTTCTTATGAGTAATAGAGAAAACAACTGATGTTATCCGGTTGAAGTTGCACTTATTTTACCATTTCTTTTGAAACACTTGTAATGATAACAAAAGATAAAATGGTAATTTTACTGAAAAGATTACTAATTTATATAAAGTATATTAATCAAAAATTTTACATATTTTCTGTAAAGTAATTCTTATTACTTGTTTAGGTTATTGTGACAAAAATCATAAAACAATCTATATAACATTATAATATATGTATAAATACTTCATTAAAAGTAATTACCTGATATAAACATCATTCAGATCCTGCAACATATTATTGGTGTAGTTTTTGTAAATTTTTTTGTGTGTATATAAATCAGTCAATAAATATAAATAAAATTTGATGTCTTGAAAGCATTTTCAATATCCAATCTTTGTCTTATTTTTATGGGAAAGACAAAACTGGTTTGAATAATAAAAAAAATGTAATAATTGCAATAATTTTATAAAAGCTCAGCTAACTACGCTGTATGAAATGTTTGCTAAAAGTATGTTTTTATAAAAGTACTTATTCACTGTTTAGAAAACAGCTATGTTGATGAAATTAGTAATAGTTCGTTTTTGAACAGATCCTACTATTGAAAGGATGTCTTTACCTTTAAGTTAAATTAGAATACAATACAGAAAACAATGGTCTAAATGTGTGGAACATCACTATTATCAAAAGATATATTCTATCTTAAATTAAATAATATTAGTTATATAATTGAATACACAAAATATAAATGAGTTAATCATCTATAACCAATATTTAGTCTCATGTTATGCAATGAAATAGGTTGTGTAAGAAATTTAATTATATAGTTAAAAAAGGGATGTAATTTTAATTTTATCCGGTAAAATGTTTGAAGATATTTTTTATATGATTGTTTTAGTGTCATACTTAATACTTAGGATTTATAAGAACATATTTTTGGATACATTATACTTGTACACTTTTTCACCTCTCTATATTGTTTTTATTAAATATTTAACTTCTCTATCCTCGCAATCATTAAGATTAGGACAATAAACCAAACTTTAACGTAACATTAAAGTTTTTTAAACCAAAACCTTCAAGAACAGGAATTTAGGTGATGCAGATGTAAATTAGATAGATAGAAATATAATTAAATATTCTTATCCTTTTAGAATTTCTAACCTCATGGTCAACACATGACCAAATAGCCTTAATACATCTCATGGTAATCAAATTCCACACAGTATTGCTAACATGTTGTTCATTGCAAAATGTAGGGGTATTGGGTAAAATAAAACATAGCATATGTTTTATTTTAAACCTAATATAATGATAATTTATTAATGCTAGAGTCAACAGACATGTGTTGCTGTGGTATCCACAATATGACTTTTAATACTATTCAAATAATAACTATTTTAAATATTTTAAATGTTTAAAAAAACAACAGTTTAAGATTTTAGTTTATTAATGTTTAAGTATAACTTTTAGAAAAATTATAAAAAGTAAGACCAGTTCAATATATGCTTTAGACAAAATAACCTCGTTCGTGGTATTTATACCACGAACGACTAAAACGCTACGAATTACGAATAACAGTTAGTAACAGAATATCATAAATGTTAAATTATTGCGAGAACTAGACTGACCTGTAGTTACACCATAGAAAATAAGTAAAAAAGTGCATCAATTTCCTCAATCCATAAGTAAAAGGGCACGACGCGCTCGTAGGTTTATTCCATGCTGTTTCCATTTATTTCCACGCCCGCAGGTGGGCAAAAGACAGAAAAAACACATATTTCTATTTGAGTAAAGCCAGATGTTAAACCACTAGATCAGATGAAAATCTAAGGAAAAGGTCACGCGTGGCACAATTCCATACTTTCACATTGCAAAACATTTGGCACTAGGGACAGAGGGACGAGTGGAACGCTGGCGACGTCAGTGGCCCCGTACATCACTTGCAACGCTCACGTATCCACACACACACCACATTTACATCACGGAACTCGCATTACAGAAGCTCCCGCGATAAAGAGAGTTTCTACATGGTTTGACATTCGCTAAAATCGCTTTGCATCTATTAGACAACCTTCAAAGAGGCTGAATCGCAACTCGAATCGGGTGTCACAGGCCTGCGGGGACGGTTTCCGTATCTCCAACTCGCTTATCAGTTTTATTATCTTTAAAACTCGCAAACTTACATTGTAATTGCTATCCAATGCATTCAGAAGTCGATTACTTAGCTCATGAGCGTTATTACTCATTTATAAACGAAAATATTTAACTAAATACGACGAACGTGTCTCGGCTGCGTCGTAATGGCGGACCGACGACTACGTATGCCCGTGCCAGGGCATTTTAGCCGAATAATTCAGCTGATATCTACTACAGGCGACGCACACTCGTGTTTTTCCGTTTCTTTTGACGGGAAAAGGCGTAGTTGTTAATAAAATCCAGTAGATGGCGGAATATCACGAACAAAATATTCCCTGTTTATAACGATTTAATGATTATTATCCCTACAAAAAATTTATAATTAAAAAATACTCTATAATTCTATTATCAAACAGTTATTTCTCAATGTATAAAAATTCTTAGAAACTGAATTAAAGACGGTCTGGCAACACTGATTTTAAATTTTCATGTGTAGCAAATTTATAAGCAATATTAAAATTACATTTACAGAGTCTGCTTTATATATTATGTGTTTCCAAACGAATAAAAATAAAGGAAATAATTTATCAATTGAGATAAACAACTTAATAAATTATATATTCAATCAATGCATAGACATTGTTCTATTATATTCATAATGTTCCGTTTTGAAGTAATTAACTTCTAAATGACTTCTAATTAACTTCAATTTAAAAAGACCACATTGAAAGGACCCTAATTATTTATATGCTAATATAATGAGATAATGATAAGATATAATTAGATTAGTAAATCTTGTATGCCAGCTTTATTTAATTCTGTTGTTTAGAAACTACATTAAAATGGGTTTTCGTAGTATATTCAGATATTTTTATAGGAAATAAAATTCTTTCAACTGACTTTATAAATTATTATAAAATATAAAATTTGTTTATTGATTAAGACTGCATTTTACTTTATTCTAATAACTTAAAACATTTCTGCACGTCAAATTGAAACTGATGTTGTGGTAACATCGTTCGTACAGCTTCGGGCTCGGTCAGTTAAGGAGTCAAGGCATCTTTCAAAAATGTCACTCAACGTTGTGTTAGTAGTCGTGTGTCGCGTATTATATTATGGCTTTTAATAAGAAATAAATATTTGTTATTAATATGAAAAAATCCTATGTATCCGATGTCATTAAAGAACTACTTTAAGTGGTATAGGCATATGTGATTATACGATTGAAGCCATCAGGTGTTTGTAAATGGCGAAAATAATAGTTTATTTGGGTGTTATGTAGTGAGTGGCGATGGATCGTCGGTGTTCTCAATCAGTTCGGACACTGATTTTCGACGATTCTGACTCTGATCCGCCTAAAGGGGTTCAGAAGAAAGAATTGTTGACATCAGAAGTGCCGTCTTCGTTAAATCAAAGCGCGGAAGGTCAGTGAAATATTTTAACAAAGTATTGTTGTCATAATCATGATGTAGTAATTTGCGGCGTTTTCAAGGTTTATTGAGCTGTCGATATAATAGTTGCGAAGGTTTCGATGACCTATTACAATTAATTTCTATAATTGATTATGGTTTGTAACCATTTTTAATGCGATGTTCAATAGTTAAACATTTTTATTTTGATGTCTACCTTATACAGGCAAAGTGTGTTAAAATAAAATATAAATCTACCTTCAATAATAATAAATAATTAATAAAAAAGTAGGGATAGATTATTCCTCCATTGTATGTTTTTTTTACTTCTCTTAAATTGTTTTTTTAAATCTATTTCTGTTCTATTTGCTCCCACAACTCTTGATATAAAATAATAGACAATTTTTTTATAATATTTCTGTCTTTTTGCCTCATTACCTGCATTTAGGACACATCTCAGCAGTACGCTATTTGTTATATATATACTTAATATTATAAGAAGGTTTTAGATTCTAACTTGATTATTATTTCTCGGGTCACACCAATTATAATACAACACAGTTTACTTGCTATAAAATTTTCTATAAAAGTAGGTTTACATGTATCTGGGAAACAATAATATGTAGCCTAAATAGGTAACCGAGTGTAAACACAGCCTTACTAACAATGACTGTGAGAATATACTCTAAACTCTATAGTAAAGCTATTGTTTCTGTGATGTTAATTTGAAAGCAGATAATGTTAATCTACTGACTTCATTTCTTTTGTCATACTCAAGAGGTGTTTTTATGGAGTGTTTTTATGTGTCAATTAACAAAAAAAAATACCTTATAGCTTGAATGGATAAACTTAAATAAATAAAGAGAAGGAAGCAAATGAAATATTTGATAATTTATGTAATTTTTAAAGATAAAATGTAATAAGCATTTATTAAATTCAATAACTTTGTATAATATGAGAAACAACACTTACAGGTAACATGTTAGTTATTAACAACTGATTATTTATATTCATAATTGACTTTTATATGGCCACTTATGTTAGTAATCACTTTTATAAGTTTTAAATTATGTGTTTTTATTACATTTCACTCTTAAATCCTAATATATTTCGAATTCAACTCCTCTGTTGGTTCCATGTTCATACCTAATGCCCACTTATTTTAATAATAACTTAAATATTACATTTGCAATACTTTCTTTAAATACTATTAATATTTCTAAAGTATAATCTGTAAAATTAGTTATTAAACTATTTGTTGCATCACTATAATTAAACCTTTTGCTACTCTATCAGTCAATAAAGTGGACCTTATGTTTATGACTAAGATATATGTTTGTGAACTATGCAGTATGTTACTGACAGAACTCTGTGCTGTGGCACAGTTAGCTTTACATGAAAATATTATAAAAAATCTATAATATTCTTTTAAAATTTGTTATTTCTGGTTTATTGATAATGTGTTTTCTGTGTGACTAAATTATTCATTAGTTAGAAGCTGTTACTAAAATTGGTTAATTAGTAATCAAGGAATTAATAATCACCTAATTAATTAACTTTTCATATTTATGTTAAAGTGACTCAACATGTAAATATTATTAGTTAAATAGTTTTGTTATTAACACAAAGTATGTCTTAATGTTTTATCATAAATTTGTATGTTGTGTCAATGTTACAATTTTACATAAAAATACTATTTCTGTGTAAAATTGTGTATTTCAATATATATAAATACGGAGTTTAAATATGTACATAATTAATACTTTAAACTTGAATAACTTATTAAAACATGTGAGAAAGAGAAACACAAGACTATTCTACTAATATAATCCTAAATATAAATATTTGCTTTATTTTTATAAGGAGCACCAAATATCAATGAATTATTACTGTTATTAAGAAGTTTCCAATAATTTAAATACCATCTTTTGTATTATTTATTAGTTGTCACCATTTATTTATTAAGTACAAAAGATAAAAATGTATGTGTTAAGTCATTTCAAGATCAAATCAATTTTAAATAAATAGAGAATGAGTATAGCTTTCAAATCTTATGAAATTAAGTTTTGTATGAACCAAGAGTAGTACTTTTAATGTTATATATAATTAAAACATAAATTAAACAGCCCTCAATTCACTTATTCAAAGATTAAAGTGGTAGTTTGCAAATGTATCTTATCTCAGTATAAATTGGTCTCAGTGACTCAAACAAAGCTTTATAAAATGTAAAGAAATAATTTACCTTAAATGACTAATATTAGAACTTCCCTTTTAAGATTGTTAAGACTAAACTTTTATCTTTATTGGGCCAACAAAAGCCATAATGGAGTAGGGTACTCAATTCAACTCAGAGGCAATACCTCCACCTCTTAAAGTAATATTAGATCAATCTTATTTTCCCTTTTTATACACAGAATATCTATAAAATAATATTGTTTACTCTAATTCATTTTCCTTTTGAGTTGTTACTAGTTAGTTGTTTGGTATTTTAAAAAAAACTACAATGTTACAAAAAGTAACATTATTCTTATATTGAAACAAGACTCTTTTAAATTGTGATAGTTTTAAAAGTTTGTGGAAGGCCACCTGGATCTACAAGTTTGATCTAATTAAGCTTTAGAAGAACCAATTGTTTTGTTTGGGCCTCCATGCGATATGTATAAGTGGTTCACTGGCACTTGTATATTTTACCAGAATTATTACATTGATTTTTTGGGACAATTATTTTTTCAAGTTAACATTTATGCACCACAGACTAAAATGAATCATAATAATCTTTTTATTTTGAATTATTGGTATTTTAAGAAAAAATTATATGGATGAGTTATGTAAATTTCTTCAATGGCATATCTAAGTCAGTATGACAGTGGTTGTGGTTTCTTTGGTGTTGTAAAAAAGTTTACGACAAACTGTGATTACTTATTATCTCAAGATTAGAACCATTTTTAAACAAAAACTCTTCTTAAGTGGTTGTTGTAACTAACATTAACAGATTTTATTGGTAACTCTCATTCTTAAGCTGTTTTAGAGAATCATTTCTATAAATTATTTTTACAAAAAGTACTTTTAGTACTACCTTATTTTAAAAGAGTAGATATTGACTAATTTTATTTTCTCCATTCTAATGCATATGCCATATGAATATTAATTGAACCGATTTGATGTGTGTATTTGAGAATAAATTAACATTTTAGTGTGTTAAAGTATATAATAGAGATGGGCTAATTATGCCTTTGGCCTACTAGTTGACTAGTCAACAAGTAGGTTAGTAAGTAGCCAACTAGTACGTTGTAGGTTGTGGAACAGGGACTTGGAGTCCCCTGCCGCCGGTATGATCACAGTGGGGGCGGTCCGCCCTCACTTCGACCACTGGATCAATCGGCGGCACGGAACGCTTACGTTTCGTCTTGTGCAGGTGCTGACCGGGCATGGTTGCTTCGGTGAGTACCTGCACAGGATAGCACGAAGGGAGACGACCCCCTCCTGCCATCACTGTGACGAGTCCGTCGACTCGGCTCGTCACACCCTGGCGGAGTGCGCCGCTAGGGACCACCAGCGTACTGAGCTGGTGGGCGTGATTGGCAGGGACCTCTCGCTGCCGCGCGTCATCAGCGCGATGGTCAGCAGCGAGAGGTGCTGGGTCGCAATGGCCTCCTTCTGCGAGCAAGTCATCGCCGCAAAGGAGGCCTCGGAGCGGGACAGGGAGTCAGCCTCGTCCGCTGACCCGCTCCGTAGGGGGAGACTGGGTAGAAGGAGGCGGGAATACGCCCGCCGCTTCCTTCCCCAGTTGTAGGCCTGGTGAGGGGGGAGGGTGACCCCTCTTACCTAACATAGGCCTACGATTGGAGGGTGCTCTACGTTGCTCGGGGCACCCTCATTCGGGGGGTCTCGCCGGGGCGTCACGGTGTGTGCTAACGCGATCCCGTGACGTCCCATTACGGCGAAGAGGGCAACCGTTGGTTTTTTAGTGGGTAGCCTTAAAAATGGCAGCATCCTCTATGCTGCCGGGTAGTCCCACATAACCCCCCGGCCGTCACCCTCTGGGCCGACGGGGTACCCGTAACGGGTTTTTCCAACGGAAAAAAAAAAAAAAAAAAAAAAAAAAGTACGTTGTAGGTTACTAACGCACTAGTCAGCCAAGCCTATTATTGTTTCTCTTAATTTTTTTAAATTATTATTTTCAAATAATAATAGAAATCAAAAACGAATATTATAAATTCAAAAATATATATGAATGGATATTTGTCTGTAAAAGTAGTAAACTGTAGGGTAGGTACTGTACTGTATGAATGAGGCTTTTGTCAAAATAAGTATAATATATCAAAAAATAATCTGTTTTAATACATGGAATAACTTTTCACTGTATTTAAAATAATCTAAATTAAATGGCAGTCAAAGGTAGACCAAGCGTTAGATGCTTTTAAGTAACACAACAAAATTCAGTTACAGTTATCAATAAAGATGCAATATTATTTCATTGTTTTTTCTTATTAGGCACTACGAGTAGGCGGTCTTCTTGACTAATCGTCTACTTGTTGTCTAGTATAAAGCAGGCTTTACTGACTAGTCGGCCGAACTCTAGTAAATATGTATGTTGAAATCGTTCTTTCGTTGCCACACTCTGAAGAAAGCAGAATCTTTTATCAGTTTCACATTGAAGTTAGACAAATTTAAATTTTGTCGAACTCATGTTAAGGTTGTGTTATTATGAATTAAATATATTATAGTACTATGTAGTATATCATAATTAATTATTATTAAACTCGGACTGCCTTACTTTTAAATATTTATACCCGGTACAACTTATTCTCTGTTTTGTCACGTTCTCGCTAATGATTTACGTCACAGGTATGAAAGTGACAATAAAGAATAATATGCTTTTGTAATATGTTATACTGGGTATAAATATTTTTATTATTAAGGGTTGAATCTTAAAAATAGAAGCATCTAATCTCATGATTTAGTATGTTATAAAGCAAAGGGAAAATTAAATAACAGATAAAGAACTATTAGAGAAACTCATTTATTAAGTATCAAGATCCTAGTATAGCTATATGTAGTCAACATTGCAACCGGTCGCAGCCAAGATGTGAGAGTTGACGCTATTAAGAGAATTCGCGTTTGCTTTTTAAGTCTTATTTAGGTATTGTTTATCTCATTTTGTATTGTTTAAAACTTGTGTGTTATTGTAAAAGTATCATAACTGAAGCGAGCGTACCCAATATTATAGTTAGTTATTAATTTTCTCACAGGGATCAAGTGTTTGTTTGTTTGCAAACTTACGAACTTACTAGTCGCATTTAACTACCAGTTAACACATGCTTAATATTTCTTTAGGTATATTTAGGATTGTTAACTTTTCTAAATGTAAACAAAAAAAAACTTATACTAAAAAAGAGTACTATACATATACACTTTTATAATATATAACAAGTGAAACATTATTACGTTTGGAATGGTACATATAAATAACTCATAAGAAATGCTTATATTATGAGCTGTTAAGTTTATGATTTATTGTATGTACTGCAGAAATATAAAAATAACACGTAGTAGTTAATATTTACATACATTATGAAATATTAATGAGGTCAAATCTTCATCACTTATTTATTAAAAAGTAATTTTTACGTGTTATAAAAGAGTTTTAAAATTATTTATGTGTATGTTTATTTGCGCAAAACCCGAAATGTAGAACGAATCATAAAATAGCTATCTGTTGATAGTTTAATATCCAACTAGTCATATAAATTTAATTTAGAAAAGAGTTTTAATTCCCACGAACACAGAAAAAAAATGTTTACTATACTTGTCAATATTTTTTGGTTTTTAGCAGTAGGTCAATTGTTCCCACTCACATAGACTCTGGTGGTTCTAAAATCTGTGATGGATTCCCTATTCTTACTACGTCTTTGTATATAAATGATGTCAGTTTCCCAACAGCCCTCCGGGATGTTACTGGATGGGTAGCGATCAGCTGAGACAAGTAGATGAGGTCACATTTGGAATATAGTTATGGCTTGATCGGAACAGTATCAGATATCAAACGGTGGAACCATTTGACAGTACAAAGTAGAGCCACTCTAATTTTGAATGACCTTGGGCTTTATTCGTTCTTTTTCTTCTTTTCGCGTTGCTTTCTTTATAGCACATGTCTGATATTTGAGGAGTTTGTGATTTGATACTTGCTTCCGACTTTCTTGTACGTTATGAAAACGGACAGCCGGTCCATATAATGGTTATTATTGCTATGGTCCCTAGATATCTTCAAGAACAAGTTGCCACTGATAAGGCATGGTGAAGCGTGAATATACTAAGTCAAACTGAGAGGAAGGGAAGGGAGTCTGAGAATTCTCTCTCAAGTGCAAAACTTAGCTATAATAACTTCTTTACGCTTATCTTCTGTGAGGGTAATACTCCGCTTGGTCCAACTCCTATACAAGCCGCAGCTAGGCTCTACCACCTAAAATCATCATTGTACTAAATACCATTGACGTCTTCGAAAGTTCCATCTTTGCTTTCGTATTTGGTATCAGTAACCGGGTTTAAGTTTATTCAGTATTTTTGGTTTTCCGTTTACCATCAACTATACTTTTAGTTTTCTAATATATAAGTAATATTAAAAAGCTGTCACACTGCTATGAGCAAGACTCAAGTGCCGTGTATTGCAAAAGAGCTGTTTTTGTGATATTCGAGTAAACCATGGCTTTTTCCCGACAATAAAGATTACGTAAGCTTAGATTTTTCATAGAAATCTTTGTATTGGTTTCTCATATATCGATACGAATTTTTTTCTGTTATTGTGTTTTCATTATTATTGCAACTTTTTAAGAAATTATAAGATTGGTGAAAATAAGGACAGGATAATTTAGGGTATCCTTATATATATAATTTAGCATTTTTGTTGTTGAAAATATATATTGTTCATTTGTTTTAATGTTTAGATATCAAGCTCGTTAGAAACAATGGTTTTGATATGTAGTCTAAGACATTAATCTAATATAAACATCAAAGTCCCCCTCATTGTTTCAACAATATATTCATACTAGATAGTCCATTACTGTCAAAGTAAAGAAATATATTAATAGGTCTCATATATTGATTATATTGAATGTTATTAATAGCCTTGTAATACGATAACAGCTTAGGGAGTGTCTTTGGCTGATAACTTTATGCTTCGTTATATTGTTTATTTAAATTGTAAAAAAAAAACTTTTCTTTTTATTTGTTGTATTTTAGACTATACAACAAATTGACCTAAAAACGAGTCTCGCGTGTATTAACACGCGTGTCGCAATTTTCAAATGCTGAGGTGTGGAAGTTTAATTTGTCAGTTATGTTTTACGAAACTTTATAAAAAAACATAAAATAAAATGTTATTTAAAACAATTTATATAATCTAAGAGCCATGTGCCTGATTAGATTTTCAATTAAACATGTTCAATACATTGATAAATGTAATATAATGATATAATCACTTGATATAAAATGATAGAAATTATAGACTACAAAAGTATTATTAGGGGTTGAAAAAAATGAGCCCTCAGTAAATTTCATTATTTGAAATATATTATTTTAAATAGCTTACGTTATTTTAGTCTGTTATCCAGTTATTCTCTAATATTAAATATTTTTATTTATAATGATGAATAGTTGCCATAGAGCTATTATTAAAAATTAAAAATCTCATTATTTTACCGATGGTCTAGTAGCGGTAATATTGTTTGCATTTATTGGACCGAAGTTAGAATCCTGACTGTATATATATTTATTAATAATTTTCCTGTTTTTGTTATTGAAACAAACATGCCATGGAAGTCCTAGAAGAAATTCTGTTTCGCATCTACCAACTTCCGCTGTCATAACAAAGAAGTACCTTAACATTTTCATATAAAAAGTTAAAACGTTTATAACATACGAGCGGCCATATTGTTTTAATACTTGTAACGTCATAATAAATTATATGGTAGTAAAAAAAAATTAGCTTTTTCCTTTCAAAATATCTATTACTAGTTGCTACTCGTGGTTCCACATACAATTTGATTAATTAGTAAGACAATCAGTATAGTTTCGATGATTAGTCCGTATAAACAAACAAACAATTTTTTTCGCTTTATAATATAGTATACATTGTAGTATAGTTTTCCTATTCGCATGCCCATCGGCTTGAGATACAATTCATTTAACGTTACATATGTGGGTATTTTGTTTTATATCTTGTCTGAAACTACTATAACATACCTACAATTATTATATGTGAATACTGACGTGATCGAAACTAAGTTTAAGGGACTTTTAAAATTCACAAATTAGTCCAGTTATATATATATAAATTTTCCCAGTATTAATCTTTTTAACACATTGATCAAACAAAGAAAAAACAGTAGAGATTTTAGAAATTTTTAAAAATACGCTTACATTAGAGTTATCGCCAGCACTAGAAATTGTTTCTTTTTTTATATAAAGGCAATTTTATATTATTTGTATTACTTTAGCTTTCAATAATTAAAATGTCCTTTCATATCATGAAGTACGCCAATCAATGCGTACAGATCCTATCAGATTGAAGCGGACGTAAACACGGTGTAAATAATTGATAAGCTATCAATATCTCACGTTTCACTGATAACATAAGTGTGCATTTGTCTGATAGAGTGGAACTTTTTGTTTGTTATTTTGCTAATGTAAAGCTTATTTTTTATCTGTTGAAACTGAAATACGTTTGAATGAATGAATGAATGAATAAATGAATGCATGAATGAAACCTTTACTCATTCATTCAATCTCATGTTTTGTTATAAAGTGAAATAAGATAGTATTAAATTTTTATTATTTTAAAAATTACATTGGTACATTGTTTCTGTGTTATATAGTCTTGCAGTTATATATTGTTTACTTGATAACTACCGTTTGTTGTTATCAAAAGCACCGAGTGTTATCACGTTGTACAAATTGATTAATAAACAAGTCGATATGTCTGGAAGTTTCTAAAATATTATACATATTATAGAGTAGGCCTTAATCAAGTACTTATTATATTTGTATGTCTCGCTCTCTTACTCTCACAAATCTATCCATATTTTCTATAAGAGGAAAACTATGAAAAATTTAAATTATAATTGGTCTGTATTTATTTTGTTTCCAGACTAAATTTTTTTTTCCTGTCTAAACAAATTTAAATACTATTTAATTGTTTTAAAAGTTTAAAATTAGTATAAAAACATGCCATATCTTTCCTTGACGTAAACTAATCACAAAATCTTATCAATACCGGTTTAAAGGTACAATAACAGACAGTCCATTGTTTTAGATATAGGTAATCGAAATAAATTTGTCTTCAATAAAATAAAAATATATATAATATTTATATATCATACTGATAGGTTTCGTGTATCACTATCTATGAACTCAATTAACATAATAAATACAAGATATCTAATGTTTTTTAATTATATGTTGTCTAAGGTAATTTGTAACAATAACGAATTTTTTTATCTTAAATGATCTATGATTATTATTATAGAGAGTGTTAGTATTTCCAGGTCCATTGAGTTCATAACTATGCAAATGCTAACAAACTGCATGCAGTTGCATACAGGTCCCGAAACTTGCGACCCAGGTGTAGGTTTAAGGGTTCCCTGAAAAAAGTGTATGCATGCTCATCAGGCTGTATTCACGTAAATACTATCGTAACTCCTAGTTTCGATCTCATTCGAAGTTCTTATTCATGAGTTCTGAGCAAGTCCACACTGATGCTAGCAAATAGAAATAAAGAAATTATATTTTAAAAAATAATTATATATTGCATTTTCCTATGAACAATGGATCAATGTTTCCAATGCCATTTCATATACTTCATATTACTATGAAAGTTCAATTAACATAATATATGTCTGTCTGTCTGTGTAAGTAACATGCTAATGTATAACGATCTGTAACACAGTTGGTGAATTTTAGTTCAAGGTTTTAGAACCGTGACTTAGTCTCGCTGCCCTTCACGTTGTTTTAATTAAAACTTCTATAATTATATGAGGTTTATTGAATTTTTACTATTATTATTAGAAAGCAAATCTAAAATAATTAAAATTTGCATTTATTTATACATATGATTTTTACATATATGTAAATTTCTTTTTAATGTCCAGGGCAATTATTTCTTGTTTAAATAACTCTCAACTCTAGCATTATTTTTCTATATTATTAAAATATCTATAAATCATCAATAAATTATATTAATCTATGATGTTTATAAAAATGTAATTATAACTTTTAAAATGCAAGTGAATAATCAAAGAATATTTTTTACTCATCTTCTATGTCAAACGAATAAATGTCTTCCTTGGTTAAATATTATCTTAAAGAAACGTAAGTCAGTGATGAAAACTTTGTTTTTTATTATTTTAAGTGGCTAAAACTCATTAACTTTGTTTTTTTACTGTATTATGTTATGTTGTAATTGTTTTGTAAATATTAAACAATAACATTATATTATCTGCGATTAGACAAATTGACTTATATCACGCAATAAGAATATGTATATAATATATAGAATGCTGAATTCATCGAAGCTAGCGGAGCTGGCGTTATTATGACTCAATTGGGAAAGCGACAAGATGTTTTCCAGATGTCGTGGACTCTAATCCTACTCATATTTTTTTTTCTATATTGTTTTAAACTTTTGTATTAACTTATTTATCGGGAATTCAATAGCAAAGTGATATTAGTTATAAATGTCATCAGATTAGATTGATTTTATCTAACCAATAGTATTGTGAGATCAAACTAGAAAATATTTCCTAACTCTATTATATCTCCGAGTTTACTATTTTTGGTGTTGTTAACTCTCAGAAAATAAAATAATACACTTTTTCCGTTCGTATCAAGCTGTACTTTTTCCTATTGTAATCTTAAAAACTATAAAGGGCGAGAGTATACTAAAATCAGATTTTTAACAGCCTTACAATTTTAGCTGGTTTAAGATTTAAATTTTTTTTTATATTAAAAGCACGAGAATTTCACAGATAACAAAATTTGATACGGAAACACTGTCAATGTCATAATATAGAAAAATGTTTTTATTATTAAAAGTCGTGATCCGACCTCTATAGATACTAAATAGGCGAGAAGGCTCTTTATACGAGATAATCGGAGCGACTCGATCACTGCTCAATTGTCACAGTTTTTACTATTTATATATACTACACTTAAAAATAACTCTAATAATACCTTGTGATAAGGTTCAAAATATCAATTACAAATCTTCTGGGTTATTTGAGCTTAGGTTATATGGCAAGATGAAATATTTGTCACACTCAAAAAATAACTTTAATACCTTGTGATAAAGTTGAAAATATCTATTATAAATGTCCTTAGCTACTTAAGATTAAGTTACAGTTTTTATTATATATATATTTGTCACACTCAAAAATTAACTCTAATACCTTGTGATAGGGTGCATATCGATTACAAATCTTTTTAGTCACTTAAGCTTAGGTTATATGGCAAGATTAAGATTTATATTACATTTTTGACAAATGAAATTAGACTTTATGTATTAGTAATTAGGTTCAAAGTATGATTTATAAATATTTTTAATTGTGATTCCTAAGATAATATTGAAAGATTAAAATTTACACTCGTTTATTTTAATATGTTTGCTAATGAATATTGAATTAATTGACTTAGTTTTCATACATTTATTTTAATTGAATTAGCTTTCTTTTAAAAATATATATATAATTAAGATTCCTGATAAGATTTGAAGTATCTTATAAACGTAAAAAAATATATCGTTATAAATATTATACGATATGAATATGTATAATGCGTAGGCGCAGGTTTAACTCACAAAGGTTTCACTTCTGATCACCCACAATTTCCTCGAACAAGTCATCATTAAGGATTAACATATAAATATATATAGACCTTCCTACCAATTGTAAATTGTATGTTTCTAAAACATATTACAATCTTAATAGATTAATAATTTATTTGACTGTTCTCTTAAGAAATTTAATTATTATTATTTTTGTAATTCTATACAAATATATATATTTTTTTTCATTGTACGTTTTTTTTATATTTCAAAGCGAATACAAAGAAACTGATATAGAATGATTTAATACATATTAAATAAACAATAAAATAAAACAGGCAGAAATATTATAACCTCTATATAATATACAATTTGACAGGCCGTTTGATATAAGTTTGTCTCGAGAAGGTAGAACCAATAATCGATATATAACCGCCATATTTGATATTCGTAATAAGTTACTGAGCAATTTACGACTGTCCCAGAGTAAGTTACGACCCAGAGGTAATAAACAACTGTATTATTATCTTAACCGATCTAGTGCACTTAAGATTGCTTATTTATTACCAAAAGGGCATAAATTAGTTACAAATATATTTTGTAGTAAGTATATTATCATTGTTTATAATCTGTGGTATGTAGGACTATATGAATAAAATATAATTCAAAATTTAGTACATACTCGTTTTGAATAGACATACATACACCATATCAATTATAATTAGTTCTACAGCTGCAGCAGGTCTATACCTATGTTGGTTGTTGTTGTTAATACCTGTGTTTGTTTTTACATAATAAAAATGAAATATAATTATCCGGCTGTACTCACGTAATTACTCATAGTAATCATGAATTACGAATGTTTAAATACAAAAATTACATAATAATAATTTGTATCTCAAAGTCAATTTTTTATTAATAAAAATATCGATATTATTATTTATATCGATATATTTTTGTTGCTTAGGAACCTTCCTATCATTCTGTATCATACTTATAAAATTCATGACATATATATATTTTTTAATAATTTTTTACATTAAGAAATAATTTATATTTATTATTATTATAGCATTTTTGAAAAGGGCGAATCAATTAGTATCAGGGTCTGGTTGTTTATTGTACTCGGTCTGGTTTCAATTACGGATAGTTTCATTTCTTCTTATATACTTACTTTCTTTTTTAATATTTTGTTGATGAAACCAGATCGAACCAGATGAAACCAGTAATTCTTCAAATGAAATTTTAATTTAGTTTCTCCGAGTCCAAGATCGTAGAGTAATCATTGTTTTACCTTCCCAGGTCTCGCCTTAGTGCTTGATAAAAAATATATATAATAATTTATATATTTATATAAAATAATCATGTCTATTACAGACCTCATCGAAAGTTAATAGTTTCTATTACAAATTTTAGTTACTATGTAAAATTAAAATTAGTAATAGATGAAACTAGTAGAACAACTGAAGAGAAAGTTTTTACCTCTTACTTTATAATTAATTTTGTTAGGACCTACATATGACTTAGAAGTGATGTGGATATGACGAAATTATATTGATCTATAAACATACATATGTAACATTGTGTACTGTTATAAGAATATATGTTGATGTATGTCGCATAATGTTTGTTAGTATATATGGGCGCCGAACCATTTATAATATAAAAATACTTATTCTTGACATATTTTTAATGTAAAGTTATTTAATAAGTAGGTAAATTTATTATTAACTAAATAACGTGATATGAGGCTAATAGTTCGGATTTAATATAAATTACTAAATATTTCTCTGCTCATATTATTAAAAAAAATATTTTTTTTACTTAATAGTTTTTTTATATATTTAATATTGATATATAATGATATAGTATCAAATTGAACTTAAATTATTTTTTTATGTCAAAATATACCTTTAACGATAAACATTTATCACAATTAAAGTAATATTACAACAATCTTGCTTTCTTTTCAATGCCATCTATAAAACAATATTGTTTTTTTAAAACTTCTACGGCTTTAATAGTTTTAAGAGTTCAATGTTTTTTTAAGGATTGGTAAATTTATTTTTGATTGGTTGGTATAATAAACAAATAATTACAATTTCTATTTCAAAATTATAAATAATTCTTTGAATGGCGGTCATAAGTTCTGCTAGCAATGTTGGTGTCGCTGCATCCAATGTCACTCGCTCATCTGTGGGCGCTTGCCCCAGTTATCTTATTGATCTGCTGAGTGATTGGAGCAGTTCGATCTAACTTTTGATTGCGCTGCAATTACGAATGCTGTGATATTGTATATATGTACCTTGTATTACTAATGATACTTTTACCTTGAACTTTTGTATACAAATATAATGAAATTAATTAATTTATTGTTAGAACGTAGCCTGCTTTCCTACTTCCATTATAATTCAAGGAGTAGACATATTCTGGTAATTTATTACCATTGTACTAATTTATTACGAATGGTTTAAGTTGCATATATTTTTATTATAATAAACTGTACTTTAAATGAAATTCTTACTTACGGATCAAAAGTAATCTCGATGTTTAATCTGAGTCGGGTTATCGACACATTGGACAGGTTTTTTCATGAAATGAATGTACGACCTTCACAACCAGTCAAGGGCGTATTAGCATGTGCTATGTAGGGCTTTACGATTGTCTTCGGTTTGTATATAATACTAATTATAATACACGTGATGAGTATTACACATGGTGTTGTTGATGAATATTATACATATTTTTGTTGATGAGTATTACACAGACTGTTGTTAACGAGTATTATACATACTGTTAATCTTATTGGAGTGAAATTAGATTAAATGATAAGTACTTGTTATATTAACCTGTTAATAATAACATTAACTTCTTGTCTAGAAAATAGCATTAAAATATTTCTGAACTATATGTAAAATATATTTTATTCACTAACAAACATACGTATGTACATAGCCGCATATAATTTAAGTGTTTTTTTATTGGCAGTATTTATTATTAAAATTGGAACATAAGTCAGTTAAAATAAATTATTAACGTATTAAATATATCGTAAAATTCTTTTATAATTTTAAGAATCATAAAAAATTATATTAATTTTCATCTCGCGTTGTACACATTCTTTTATAATGATTTGTTTTTAAAATAACTGCAAGGTAACGAGTACAGTGGTAGCGAATCAATATGAAGCTTTAAGCAATTTTTTTTACAGTGCGAGCTATCTTTTTGTCATATAATAAAAATAATAATACCAATAATTCTCTCTCTTTCTTACGCCACTGTAAGAAAGAGAGAATTATTATAGGATAGTTAATCTGAATAGTTTTGAAATTGTGTATTTCTATTTTGTTTCTTTCGCTTACATGTGTTATAAAGAAAATTATCTGCCACAAATTAACAATCTATACTGTTATATAAAAAGTGTGTTTGTGAGTTTATATGTCTGGGTTAATTTGTAGAAAGTTTTTTTATCCCTGAGTTCTGTATGTATTATTTATGTATATATAAATGTAAGTCTAAGAAATAAATAAATAAATTCTATAGCAAAAACAAAGACGTAACACAATGTATGGAAGTTTAATATTTCAGTCAAAAAAATGGTTTTTTATGTTAAAGTAAACAATAAGTTTTGTGATCAGGTTTCACGTACACTTTAAAATTTTTATAAAAACGTACAATACATACATAAATCAAAATATTGTATGGAGATCAAGTTTATTTACAGCGTGTTATTTGATGCGTAATAAAATTATTAAAAAATATATACTGTCGCTCCATCGCCGTTTGCGACAGTTGGCGGTGAAGATGAGGGCAGCTGAAGCAACTATATCTATATATATGCTATATATTAGACAATACACATGTAAAAAATATTTATTAAGAGGGGGCAGATAAAGTCGCGGCTAGTATAAAATGAAATCAGAAGCTGCGCGATAAAACCATTCTTAGTTATAAAATACAATTAAACGAATATAGGTACTATTATATAATATAATATGATGCTATTCTGGTTGGCAAGGTTTATGCGAAGCTATAAATATAAACACTCCGTCTAACCTCTCATTGCTCGAGGTCATGGTCCGTGATCCAGCTGTTTACTATTAGAATAACCCATGTTATTTTTCATACAGAAGAAAAATCACCTGGAGTTGTTTTCAGGATAAATTTCCTAAAACCCAAAGGTGCCAGACGAGTTTTTGATGCACATGTATGAAGCCTCAAAAATACTGTCGTAGATATTGTTTTTAAAATTTTCTATTAAAATAAAAAAACTAAATTGCTTACAAAAATGTTTTTAAAATAATATATTTTAAACTTGTATGTTAACACAGGAATGTGCATCTCTAGAAAGACGGATTCGTGGGCGGTCGCTAGTTAGAAGATCTAAAAATATATATTACAAGACGACATTCGCTGTTATATTTTTAGCTTGGAAATAGATATCACAAAAATACTTGAAAATGCAACGTGTTAAATTCTTCAGCAAAGACGAGATAGTTTACCAAAAAAAATTACGACAATATGAAGGCCGAATTTATCAATAACACACGAATAACTTTTCGCATTTTGTCTTTAATATTATAATGTTGTTTTTGAATGTTTTTATAATATATATCTGTATGTTTGTAAGGTTAATTTGACTCTATTTTGTAGGTTGAAGTAATGATATTGATATCGATTTTACATGAACGTATAGAAATAAAATGGACAAAAGGAATAATATACATGAACTAATTAAAACGAACATAAAAGTCGTAAACTTAAAACTAAACAAACTTAGTATATGTATGTGTATATATGTGTAGATAATATGTGTGACGTAAAAAGAAACATTTGGAGACGAATCAAAAGGTCACGTGATGTTATTTACAAATTATTTACAAAGATATTTGGCAAGAAGTAAACCAAGTTTACTGTAATTTTGTAATCGAGAATGAATTTTGTAACTTATTTTAAACCACTTGTTATATACTATCATGTTTTTTTACATTCATGTCTTATTATCTATAACTAAGAAATATCTTACTTTAAGAAAAAAATGCCCTATAAATAATTTATATATAACTATTACTGGATGTTTTGTTCACAATTGATTTCCAAATTAAAAATAAATTAAATAAAAATTATCTAATAATATTTCTTGAATATTATTAATTCCGGTTTCCACGTTTTATTCCGGTTTTCCTATATTAGTAACTCTTCTCTTAACTGGTTTGACTCACTTTGATGACTTATAATTAATTGATGGATTTACCTGAATTAATACATATATAAGCAAATATAATATAAAAGCAAATAAAATATCCGGACAATCGGATATTCGCGCCATTTCGCCATGCTCCGAGCTCATGAACAAGGGTCGAAACGAAACAATCCGGGCAAAACCCGATAAAATTGATGGTAGTACAGAGGGTATCATGGATCACGAAAGTCCTAATACAAAATTTTGCAATTAGTATATTATAAAAACGAAGTGTGCATAAGTATAGGTATAAGTATGTCTGTGGCATCGAAGCCCCGCTGGAGTCGTGGCGTACAACGTGACAACAACGGGTGTTGCTATTAATAAAAACAATGTCCCCGCGACCTACCTCAAAGCTATCTAATGTTCTTAGATTTTCAAGAGTACACATTTAAAATAAAACTGTTTTTTACTGATTAAAACTCGCGTATAATTTGGTTACATTTTTATTTTAACCCGACGTTTCGAATGCTTAGCAGCAATCATGTCATCCAGATGACTAATTAACTGATTACTGACAGACACTTACATCTCGTCTACCCGTGAACACGATTGCTGCAAAGCATTCGAAATGTCGGGTTAAAATAAAAATGTAACCAAGTTATACGCGAGTTTTAATGCGTGAGAAATAGTTTCATTACCTAATATATGTTCTTGATAGGTCTAGTAGAATACATGGCTTTATGTTTTATATAAATCTTAATACCATTTCATGAAATCTCAACGACTACAAGGTCGCCTGCTCTGAAACATTGCGTGGGTTTTATTTATAGGAACTCGCTGATATAGAATTTTGCGAAATTCCATTCTAATAGATTTTAATAGGGGATGAAATTTTAAAAACTATACGCTTGTATAACTTCTGATAGTCTATCCATCAGTTTATAAATAACGAACGATAAGATAGTTCTTCCAATTCCTTTGTCAAACATATTATTTTATATTTTTATAGATTTTCGGTCATGTTACTGTAATTACATACAAAAATGAACTTATTTTAAAGAATGTATAGTTTTAAATTAAAAGATACGAATGTGTGACAAAAAAAGGTAATGACAATATTTTGTTATTAAATTTCGATTTCGTTCACAATTTATTACTATATAGTTATTAATTATATATTTTTTTGTTTTATTGATTCTTCTTTATTATATTAAAACTTTCGTATAGTTGTTATATTATACACGAAAGATAAAGAGTAATTAATACTACAAAGTAGGTATTAGTTTTCGGAAACTTGTTTAATTATAGTATTAGTATTATGTTTATAGCCTTGTGCGTCCCACTTTTTAGATAGTTCTATCATGAATAAAAACTAGCGAATAGTGACTAGTAAGGACTATAAAAGTGTCCCGTCTGTACTATTATGTTCCTGTACCGAAGCGAAAACTTTGTTATTAACTTAGCTCATATATATTCGTCTTATGAAAGAATTTTCCATCACAATTTTATAAGGAACAAACTTCATATGTTTTTTAAAGTATTTCCTTCTAAAAAACATTGTATCTTCTAATTTCCCCGAGGAAAATTTTCTTATCTTATTAATATTAATAATAAGTGTACATAAGTTTTATGGAGTGAAAAGGAAAAAGAACCATCAAATTAACCTCTTACAGAAGTACAATTTTGCTTTAAAAAATATATATCTTTAGGAGTTGTTAGGTCTGCTTCACCATTCTTGATACTTTTCTCTTTTCGTTACACACTCCTGTCTTCTTAAGGGGTGAAATGTGAAGAGAAGAAGAATTAAACTGGGTCTCAAAACCCAGATTTAACGAGGAGGTACACTAAATTTTATTGTGGTGTTCATGATCTAGACTGATCAGAGGATACATTATTAATTAATTTTAACTCTGGTAATTAATTAGACCAAAGAATATAATTATTAAACAATATGTAACATTATTATAAAGTAACTGTCAGTGTTCGTATTTCATAGAATATTCTTATATTTATATTTTATACACATTAATATATCAAACTTTATACCACTTTTTAAATGCATTTTTTAAAAACCTGTTGTTACCAGTTAACCTCCCCAAAATAGTAACAAAATCATCACATATATAACAATATAAGAACATATATCATATATCTAACAGTCAATTTAAATCTACTTGATATATTTTATTATATGTAGTCATTTATACAGTTGTAAGCGAGGTGACACGACGCGAGTAAATACTGTTTTATGTAACACGTGATGTGTGATCGGTTTTAATGCAATGGGAGTGTGATGTATATATACATATTTATATATGTTTCGTAACATCACTATCACACAGCATATCTAGTTCTTTGAGAATTATTGGAATATAAGATAAGGTGAAGAAATAAAATCAGTAAAACTGTAATATACCCACTTTTTGTATTAGTATTATAAATTAGTTTTAAAAAAAAATTCAAAATTAACAATGTTAGAGTATCCATCAAAGTACAAATTCGTGAATAAGATTGATTGCAAATTATGTACCTTCTGCGTATATAATGATAAACTGACTTAAAAATTGTTTGCAGATGCGAGCAAACGCACCAATCTCGTGCGCCTGCGCCGCTCCGCGCTCGGTAAATCCGCACCGACTCTCTCCGTCCATGTGGTGAGTGAGATATTACGCTCTTTACTTTATTTCTCTCAAATAACTTTTATTAAACTGATGCAAGTGCACGGAAAGTATTTTTATTATTTCTAAACTTGGAGAGTTTTTATTAATATTGTTTGTTTGTTTGTTTATTTTGCAGAAAGAGCCATGCGCTATCTCACGTCGCCCATCTCGTCTGCCACCGCCTCCGCCTCACCACAGACTTTCGCTCGTGGTAAGTTAAATGGATAAGTATTGATTATTAACAAAAACAAGTAAATAGAAAATCTTTTATATTTAAGTTCTTGCAAATCTCAAATTGGTACCTCGTGGCGGATGTCAAATGTCAAAAACGTGACTCAAAATGGGAGCATTTGAATACGTTTGTACAAATTTCATAATACAATCTCGAAACCACGACAAAACTGTAAACATTCCGAGCAATTAAATTTCAAATCTATTTATAATGTCTTTATTAGCTTCGAGTTGTTTGTATGTTAATGATATTTATTTATTATTGTATAATAAAATGTCGATCAGCAAAAGTTTCCGTCTGTTAATTGTTTTTATAAATTGTCTATTTTGATATTGTTTTGTAAACTCTACAAAAATAATATTGAATTCGTTGTAACAATATTTATTGTTATTGTGAGTCAATTATATTTAAAATTGAATTGATAATGTTTTTGTAACTGCGCCTCGTCTCGCGATGAGTCACGGTGTCAAAATCCGCATTAAGGCACGCAAAAAGCGTTCACGTGTTGTATGTTGTAGTGTATACAAATAGTGTATAACAATAATGAACCTAGCCACATCGATAAATAAAAAAGGATAGATGTATATTGCTATCTTCCTCTGAAGAGATTTGACAGGTTTAGATTGAAAAGTTAAAAGCTACGTGGTTTATAAAAATATCTTTGTACAAAAAGGTTTGTTAAAGTTTAATAGTTGATTTTTTTTTAGTTGTCAGTATTAGATATTTTTATTGCTACGTATATAATTTTGGAAGACTTGGTTCTATAATTTTCATTGGAATTAGAAAACAATGGAAACCATTTTGACGTTTATTGTAACAACTGTTGAATGTGGGTGAACTTCTCAGCAGTCTGAAAATATCCACGAAAATCTGCTTTTATGAGGAGCGTGTTTGAAAGAAATCATGCTTTGATTGATTAGTTTATAAACAATATTTCTTTTATATTTGTCCTAAATTTTAAAATATCCTAAATTTGGAAAATAAAAATTACTAGACTTTGTTTAAATAAAATAGGTTACAGAAATTTCATAATACATCCATTAAATAATATATTTCCCAAAAATTCCAAATTAAACAAATTTGACATACTCATATTTATTTCACGTTATCTTCATTAAGATAAATTTTTTATCTTTACATTTTGATGTTTTTAAAGATATGTGATGCAAAAATAAGCACTGAATGTAAAAAGGGTAAAAGAGAGTGATGATTCACTTTAATTCTACTTCTAATTCTTGCTTCAACAAGACCTGATTGTAGAGACTCTTGAGAACAAGATGCGTCTTAAGACGCCTGTTGCTTTCATTGTGAGACACAAAGGGATGAGGGTTAAGGTCAGAACGCTTTTGATCATGTACAACAGCTGTTTTAGTATGAATGTATGAACGTATGTACGTATGTATTAGTATCGGGTTTATAAATAATTGAGTTAGAATTATCTATTTTTGTACTATACTACTTTTTTGTCTATATTATTAGTGCAATTGTGTAATGGAATATCAAACATTTACATTCTTTATTGTTACATGCCAGTTGTTTTAAAATATTCCCAACTCTGCACTATGACTGCAGCTCAATCTGTACACCGATTACATGTTATAATCAATTGCCATGCGAATCACATCAAGCGAAGGTCTTACTTTAAATAAATATTAATTAAGAAGTCTAGAGGATATTGTTGCAAAATAACATAAAATTTGCATTTTATTTAATACTAGCTGTTGCTAGCGATTTCATCTCCCTCTTCCGTCTCCAGTTGTGATCTATCATAATACAAAATTCGTAACATTTTAGTTAAAGTTCAAACTGGTTTTTAGTGTTTGTTTAAATTGTTTTTTGCTTCAGTCATATTCTAAATGCCTACTCTGCCAGTATATAACTATAACTTATTGCTTCAGGAAGAAACAAACACAACCACCTAGAAAAAATTAAAATTAATTGCTAAAATATCGTATTGAATTTAACAATAATTTATTAATAAAATCCATTTTTAAGATCTCTACTATTTTATTATAAGTATGTATGTTCCTTGAAGGTTGGATCCGGTCGCTGTAGTTCGCCAGGCACGGGCCCCCTGTCCCCGGCGGAGGGCCCTCGCTGGCACGCTCACCACGCCCACCCACTACACCACGCCCTGCTGTCTTCTAGTGTCAAAAGAGGCAAGGAGCTGTAAGTATTTTTTATCTATAAAAAAAAAAAACTTTTTTAAACAATTAAACCATTTATACCAGTAAATTCATTCTTATAACAGACCTAAACTTTTTTCCTTTTGGTACATTATTTTTTTATGAACTCAAATCATAGACGAGTCAAAAGTTTTTTGTAATCACCATCATATCCATAACATTTTTTTTTTTTACATATTGATTGAAAACATCAATCATTTTATATAGCAAATTATTAAACTATTTATATGTATGTTTATAAATATATGTTCTTAAACTTATAGAAGGAACTACTGAATTTATAGTATATTTTTTAAATAAATTAATATGTCAGTCTCGTTAATTAATTAATAAACAATAAATATTGTTTTAAAAGATAATATCGAATATGAAGTATATAATATATCTAAATATTTTTATACCTTTTTAATGTTTATATTAGTATTATTCCTTCATTTGTATATTTTTTATACATTTATATGATAAAAAGATTTCTCTGTAGGTATATGCTAAATAGATTTAAATACACGTACTATATTACCATATCTACGTTTGTTGTATGTCTGCAGAAATAAGGATGTGTGAGTATAAGCGAAATTATTTAGTATTTAAACGTCCGTTATATATGATTATTATTATATGATTATCAGGCTGTACTCGTGTAAATACTATCGGAATTTGACCGCCTAGCTGCGAACCCATTTGGCGTTATTAATGAGCTTCGAGCATGACGACATCGCGGCGTGAACTTGCGATATTATTTACGTGTACTGTGTGCGTGTGTGATACTATAATAGTGTGTGTGTGAGATACTATAATAGTGAGCGATAATAATTAAATTTCTATTATTAGTCCTGTATTTAAATAATAATTATCTCTTTTGTAATAATAACTTCCTTGTAGAAAATAGAACTAATAGTTTAGTTCATTCAATATTGATGTATGTATGTATGAACAGAGATGGACGGCGGTGGTCTGTAGCGTCGCTGCCATCATCAGGGTATGGAACCACTCCTGGGAGCTCCAGCTTGTCGGTAACTATACTAAATGATTATTTTCGGGGGTAGTTGTTTTTTTAACGAATGTGTAGTAGGTTCAGTTCTAATGACAAAATTATTGGTGTTATTATAATCATGTTAGATATAAAGAGTTTAGAGATATATAAAATGTATACATATAAAATTAGACATACTAAAATAAAATATAATATATTCAATTTATTGAAATACAATACCAAAGTTAAATAACTTTTTCCAGTATTATTCCTAAACTAATATATAATACAATGAAAACAAGAGACCGTATTATAAGTTATTAATAAGATAATATTGTTAATATAATAATTACCAAAAGATAATTGTACCACATTTATTTTTATCTACAAATGACAATATTTGAAGTTATGAAATGGACGTTTAATCATTTTTTTTCTATCACTTTTCTTATTAATTATCACATTAAATAATGTAATCGGTATAGTTATAGATTAAATAAAAATATTTTTATGACTGACGGTTTTTTTGTTATCTGTTTTTATTTTCGTCTCAATGGGTAAATTATTAGTAACATTTCTTGTTACCATTTCATTCCATTAACTTTTCATGAAATAAAATTTAAAAAATGAAGTATTTTTTTTGTCATGACTAATAGTTGAGTCATACTTTTTTGAAGATATTTGATACATTTCTTTGAAATATCTAAGTATTGAATTTGTTATCATTCGGTAAATATTATTGACGAACAATTACTATCTTTTCTTTCCAGAACTGCAATGATATTAATTCTAAAAATATTTATTATGCTTAATATCAATGCTCAAATAAAAATGACAGCACTTACAACAGAGATAGCGTGCGATTAACCAATAAAATACAAAAAAAGTGTAAAACTATTTTAGTATTCACTCAATGTTAATTATCTGTGCATTTTTGTGACATTAAGACGTGTTTACTCTTAATAGCTTACTGTCTCGTCTGTACTCGTTATGCAGATGACTTGGCCGACTTTCAAATTATGAGATAAGTTTTTTATTAGGAAAATCGACTTTAACATAACGTAATAAGAGCTAGAATAGTTTAGATCTCGTTAATGCAATTACAAATGTTTTACTTGGATGCTAATTACAAAAACAATTGAGGCTTTCTTCGTCTTATACTTGAAGAGAGCTGACAGATTGTATGGCAGATAATAAATAAAAAATACTAAAACAAAACACACCCACTTAGATAAGATAAATCTATAATAAGACAACAAAGATTAGAACGAAGGTCTGTTTGCAAGATTTAGAATCTATATTTATCAAAATGTGACACAGAGTGCAGTGCAGATCCGAAATAAAAAAAAATGGTTAGAAATTCAAAAGTTGAAAAGTGTAACACAATTTATTCAGTAATTATTACGCTAATGATAACAATATGCGTTATACAACATTATTACTGACCTGCGTCGAAAATATCACGTTAAGACTTTAGTATGTCATATTATCAGAGTTGTCAATGTGTTTGACAGGTGTGGGTTTGGCGCCATTCAGCGATCACGTGCACAGACCACAGACTGTTAAGTTTCATTATTGGTTAACCAAGGGTATCCGGTGGTGATATCTTTAAAAATAATTTCAGCATAGAAATAAATTGTATTTCTTATTAACATACAATAAAAGTAATTAAACAGAGTTATTAATCACATTTAATTTATAAAAAGAATCAAAAATATTTCTCGCAACCAGTTAAATTAAAATACGTTAATTATAATTTTTAACATATTTCATGTTAATATTTAACCTTTTTATTTAAAATATTTTTAAATATAGTTGGATTCAATTATTAACATTAGGTTAATTATTAACCTATATGCCTAGAAACCGATGCAGTGGTTCTTAACTAATTATAACAGTAATAATATATTGAAATCCTTCTATAATTTATTATTATGAAAATGAAACTATTTCCTTGAACTAACGATTGCACTTGTGTAAATCTTCTATAATAAAACTGCTGTAAAATACAAGGTCACACAACATAACATTAAATATACAGACAGATATTACTACTATTATCAAATAAATTGTAGCATTGAAATAAGATAAACTAACAAATTAATATAATTTACAAAATAGTCGGACTAAATAGGTCGCTGTATCGAGTGCGGCCTACATCGGATTTTGAATTTTTTTACTCACAAATGTCAAAAAAGTCTAAAATTGCTTTCAATGTAACATGCTTGTTTATACACAATTTGAAAGGAAATTATATTTATATAAATAATTTACAGAAAATTTTCACTAGTGACTTCCTATTCTCTTTATTTTTTTAATATCTTCTCTAACTATCTTTTTAAAAATATTATCATGTGACCAACTTACGTGACATATATGTTTACATTTTCTGTCTTGACTCGACTCTGTAATTTTTGCGTGTAATTTATATATTTTATGTATATTTTATACATAATGATATATTAATTTTACTTTATGTGTATTCTATATATGTTTTTTTATTTGTTCCCTCATATCAAGTATGACTGTGACTCAAATAATTAATACTAAGTTTAATTGTAATTCTATAAATGAGTGCGTGAAAAGAGTATCAATGGAGCTTCTCTACCTACTTTTTGACACCGTGCCACTATTGTGTTTCATAGGCGTCATATGTGTGCAATTAATTAAAAAAACCTGTTAACCTGTTAAAAAATTTTAACCTTGACCCATTTTATGTATTTTTTAATAATTACTATAGGTTGATAATCGATCCCTGATAAATGTTATACGCTCGATGATTTAATAGATCGCCGTTAATCTGTTTATCTAGATATACATAATCGCTTATAAGCACAGTAGCGGAATAGGTACTTCGTGTAAATTATAACTTTTAATAAAAGTTATGTTTTAATGTGACATCGACACTATTAATGTTTTCTAAGATTTACACGGGTACTACACATTTCAATAAAACTATGTTACGGATATAACTGGCGTTAATTACTACATTTTTAATGGTGTCGCGGTAAGACGAGACTAAACTGATTGACTGACAGACACCATCATCTCGTCTTACAGCGAACACGTTTGCTGCAAAGCATTCGAAACGTCGTGTTAAATTTAAAAATGTAATAATAAACGCGAGTTATATCCGTAAAATACTTTTATTGAAATCGACATTATTATAGGAAATTATGTTCTTGTTTAGGAATAATTTAAAATGTAAAAGTTCTTTATTCAAAAGAAAATGAATAGAAATTGTCTGCTTATTTAGATTTTAAATAAATATGCATAGACTCCCACAAGTCATAATTAACAGTTAGTTTTTAGGTTTTTTTTTATTCTATTCTTAATAAAAATCTAATAAAATAATTATGTTCAAATATCGAGGGATGCAAATACAAAAACATCTCTCTCTCCCTGTATCATCGATCTATATTATCGTCCAAGCTCCTCTTGTTGCAGTCGCAATGCTCGTCGCAGGAGCGCCTGCTGGCGGCGCAGACGTGCGAGCCGCCGCGCGCGCCCTGCCCGCACTGCCACCATCAGAACTCGCTCAAGTTAGTGACTTATACTTGTAATACAATACATGTCTGATGAGAAATATGCATCTGTTTCGTCAAAAGTATGATCTGGAAAGCGAGGCAGCGTTAAAGAATTCATGGCTTCCAGTTATGAATGTATCGTGAACTCATTAAGAAAATTTTCGTAATAAAATGCTCAATATTAAGAGGTATAAAGTTTAATGAAAAACTAAAAAACAAAAACTTTATATTCATATAAAAAAATTTATAATTCTAAACAGTTCCTGAAGTATTGAAATGAGAAATCGCCTTCTGTTTGTTTGTATCTTATAGCAGCTCGCAAGGCAGCGGTATGAACTGGGCGTCTCTGTCGGACAGCGGCGGCAGCGGACACGTGGCGCGAGCGCCCTCGCCGCGGGCGGTGCCGCGACGGGTCAGGAGCCGCAGTCTGAGGTACTGCACAGCATTGTACTGAACATTAGAAGAATATTGTTTGATAAAAAATCTTAAACTATAAAAAACTAAATCAAATCATATCAAGAACTATATATAAGAACTAACATGATTGTACCATAAAAGTCAAAATTATAATTTCGTCTCATTCCCCCAGCTCCCCCTCTCGCTCGCCGGGTGGCTCGGCGGACGCGCGTGACGATGCGGTGTCGGCCATGTCGGCGCTATTCGCCGCCCGCTTCCCCGCAGCTCAGAAGGCCATGGACGATAAGTGAGTTGGGCCGCAGGTTCGAAGCCCGGCTGGGATCTAAATTTGTACAAGGATTATTGTATAAATATAAATATATTATAAATATATCCTTCATTTCGTAATATGATTTTATATTCTGATTTAAATATTCGACAAAATAATTTGGAGATTGGTGTCTATTGGTGTGATAGATGGCGGTATTTTCAGATTACGATCGCTGATCGAGGAGCTGGCGGAATTGGATAAGAAACCCGATCGGCCTCCCATTGAGCGTTTTGTGCAAAGACAGGTATTTTATTATTATTTGATCCATTTTTAAAGAAGTCTAATAAAGTTCAACACTGTGTCTCGATATACCATGTTTTAAACTTTGGATTTGTTTATTTCATCATTTGTTATTTTTCTTAGGTGTTAGAAATGGCACGGGACTGTCTCCACAAATCAGAGTCTAAACAAGTGACCAGCACATACTTTTACGATATGGCCGACAGTTTGGACAGGTTGCTAGCAGAGGTATGTTGTCCTGAAAACTAATTTATTATCATTATGGATGACAATATCACAGATGAAATTATGGATTACATCAATGTATGACGTAAAATATACTTCTTGTAAAGAAAGAAATTCGTAAAAGCTAGTATTTGAAATAGAGACTCGCAATGGAAAACATATATGTAGTTTTAAAGTTAGTGGAATATGTTAATACATATAAAATATATGTATGATGTTATAAACGAGTTTTGACAAGCTACGATGTGTAAAAAAATATTTAAATGATTTTTCTTCTAGACACGGGACAAATCAGCGGAGGCTGGAGTACAGGTGGCTCCGCTGGTGACGCGCCTCACGCTGGCCATGGCGCGGCCCGCCAGGCTGCTGGAGTGTCTCGAGTTCGATCCCGAGCGGTTCTACCGACTGCTGGAGGCTGCTGAGGGACATGCTAGACACTTGCAGGTTAGATATCTTAACACACAATGGTTTAGATAGCAGAGCGCCGCTACAGCTTTTTAAAGTAAATAATTATTTTTAACATGCAAAAAAAATTTGTTAGCAATGAATTCATTTAAGTTGGTAAGTAACATAATATGAACCATCTAATATTCATTTTCAAATAGATTAGAGCCAATATTCAATGCTTTAATTAGTAATTAATAAAATTAATATTATTTATTATTCTTAGGGTATGACGACAGATATCCCGCAGTACATAATCCACAAACTGGGTCTCTCCAAGGACCCTCTCGCCGAGCTGCACGTGCCGCCCCCACCACCGCCTCCACAGAACGCCTCACCCTCCAAGTAATAACTCTTTTCATATAACACTATAAATATAAAAATAAATTTGATTCTTAATTTCATAAAATTCACGAGACTATGTTGACATTGCACATTGTTCTTGTTAGCACGTAATAGTAATGAGTTAAAGAATAAAATATAAAACATGGTAAAACTATATATCAAAAACATTAGGACTCAAGAAAGGAAAATTATATTGTTATTTGAGTCGCAGTAAATTCTAAATCGCATGAAAACACGCACAATCAATCAATCGTAAAATAGTTTTTACATCGAACTACTCGTGAATATATACAAATGTATGAATTCATGTAAATAAATGTATTTAACTGAAAATATATTTTAGTGAAAATTTTAAAAGGGATTGTACATTGTTTCAACAAAACTATTTTACGAATATAACTCGCGTTTATTATTACATTTTTAAATTTAACCCGAAGTTTCGAATGTTTTGCAGCAAACGTCGGGTTAAATTTAAAAATGTAATAGTAAACGCGAGTTATATCCGTAAAATAGTTTTATTGAAATGTGTAGTACTCGTGTAAATCTTAGAAAACATTACTGTACATTGTGTTCTATTTAGAACATTATCATGGCCATTTAAAAATCATTAAGAACTTTTATAGTGTTTTTAGAATCTTCACCCACTGAATTATACGTCATTAGCATAATGAAAAGCATCTTTGAACAGATTTCAAAAGCTTTACTGATATCATTAGCGAACGTTAGATAGGGCAAAGAACCTAAGACAGATCCTTGAACAGTTAAAATTATAATTTCTATCTTATATTAATTAAATCGTCTCTTATTTGTACGAAGCAGGAATAGTTTTCAAGGTAAATTTACACATAAATTAAAAAATATCCTCTGATTCCCGTCTTTTATAAATTTTCTGTCGAGATGTCGTGACGCAATATATCAAATGCCTTGCTAAAGTCTATGCGTCTATTGCGGCAATGCGATTTTTACCATCTCATTTTTCACAGATATATTTAATGAATTTTATTTTATTTTTAATTGAACTAGCTCTTTTACGTTGAAATTCGAAATTTTTTTTTTTATGGAATATTTAAAACATCGTGTATTATGTTGATTATAATTTATTTTTTTTTATTAGAGGATACATTGCATTCTGGGAAATAGTTTCCTCAAAAGGCATTTTAAATTGGATGTAGTATTCTTTTCAGTTGTAAAGCTTCTATCTTTATTAAGTATTATGCCATTTCGGAATGTAATATCTTTAGAAAGTGTTCAAAATTCATATAAGTTATGCATTTTGTTTTTGTTTAATTTATTTCCTATTTTAAGAGTTATTTTTATGTTGAAGTAATAATTACAGTCTATGTGCCATTTTATTTTATATCTATTCATATTAAACCACAATTAATCGCGATGGACACTAGTCTTATACATTTTTTTTTTCAAAATAATAACTCGATGTTTAGTATTTTATTACACTTATTGTCTTAAATAAAGAAGATTTACAATTGGTTTTTACAATGTTGCACATTTATGACCACAAGTAGAAAAGAATAATATAACAAATAAATCCAAATATTGATTGTCAAGCGAGATATGACATAAATTTAATTAAGTTGATATTTTAATATTGGGTCTGGGGTAATGTGCCTCAGTATGACAATTCGTAAAAATAACAATGAAATATACATATTTCACCCATATATAAAAAGACTTATTAATTTTATCTATTATTACTAACCCAGAATCCGGGGTCGTCAGTCACCCCCGGGTGGGCCGGGTGGCGCGCCGCCCTCTGAGAACGACTACCAGGTCATCAAACTGATCTCCAATGGCGCCTATGGCGCTGTGTACCTAGTTAAGCATAAGCAGACCAGGCAAAGGTATAAAAAATATATTATTAAATTAAGATTTTTTTTTGGATTGTTTTTTGTTTTTCTTTTATGAAATAATTTTTATTTTCAAACATTATTATTATAATTTTATAAATTTTCCTCTTTTTTTTTATAATATTATGTATTAACCTATACAACTCTTAACCTTGTTCAATTTAATTCACAAACAATATTTATTTTTAATGTCAACGAGATATATATAGCATTTTTAAATTTACTTCAAATTATATATAACGATAATTTTCATTGAAGTAACCTCAAAGTAATGTTTCCTTTTTTTATTATTCTTTTTTTTTGTTTCTAGATACGCGATGAAGAAAATAAGCAAGAACAACTTGATATTAAGAAATCAAGTGGAACAAGCCTTTGCCGAACGAGATATCCTCAGCTTCGCCGACAATCCATTTGTGGTGGGTTTATAAATAATTGGTTGCTGGTAAATGTTATTTATTTATTCGATATTAATATAACCGTCCATCTCGCAGGTGACGATGTACTGTTCGTTCGAGACCAAGCGCCACCTGTGTCTTATCCTGGAGTTCGTGGAGGGCGGAGACTGCGCCACGCTGCTGCGCGCGGGCCCGCTGCCGCCCGACATGGCGAGACACTACTTCGCGGAGGCCGTGCTGGCCGTCGAGTACCTACACTCATACGGCATCGTGCACAGGGACCTCAAACCAGACAAGTGAGTGAGGCACTATTTAGTGTGATTATACTAAAATAATTTATTTGTCGAACTACTTGGCGTATTCCTAACAGGGAGATAGTGGATTTAATATTACATAAACTAGACTTATAGTCAGAAAACATCTACTTTCTTTCTTTGAAATTAAATAAGCATAGAAATTTATGAAATATACAAATATTATGTCTCGAGATACAGTTTAAATTATTATATTTTGATCCTTGTAGGTTGTAGTAATAAAATAAATGGTATAGAAATGTTAATATAAAAATAAATTATATAATTATATATTTTTTTATTTTTAGCCTCCTTATCACCGCAACTGGACATATCAAGCTCACTGACTTTGGTCTCAGCAAAATGGGACTCATGTCTTGTAAGTACAATGATTACGAGTTTTTAACAAATAAACTATGAAGTATTATAATAACATGAACTTGTAGATGACAATTAATGAAGCATAACATTTATTTATTTCCTAAGAATGTTATAAGTAGAATAGGACTGAGTCTGCACAGTCTCAGATATATTAAGATTGATAAAACTATACAATAAAATGATACTAGTAAATATTATCCAACAGTGGCCACGAACCTATACGAGGAGTACGCAGACCGGGAGGCGCGGCAGTTCTCCGACAAGCAAGTGTGTGGAACACCCGAGTACATCGCACCAGAGGTCATACTGCGACAGGTATGGAGCACACACATACAAATGTATATGCATACATTCACGCACGCACACAATCACACACTCGTACGCACATAGTCAGTGTGCCTTTGTTTAAAGAATAAGTGCGATCGTTAATATAAGATGAATACACTTTGTTATACTTATATTACAAAAAACTGCCGTAATTTAAGTTTATTACATGTTATTGTTTAGCTCTTTTGTTATATTTTTGTCTGAATATATTTACTTTATTTCAACAATGGTACCCCATTATATATATTAAGACAATATTTATTCCTAGGGCTACGGCAAGCCAGTGGACTGGTGGTCGATGGGCATCATCCTTTACGAGTTCATAGTGGGCTGCGTGCCGTTCTTTGGTGACACCCCGGAGGAGTTATTTGCTCATACTGTTAATGGTAAAGTAATACTTATATCATTTATATAGAAATAAATTTAAAACTAACATAATTTTCTTTCATTCTTTAAGGATTATACTTATCAATCTTATATATTTATAAAGATATCCCGACTGCTCGAAGCGCACTCCAAATTATTTAGTTTAGAATACTGAACATTCGCACAGCTATTAAAAAGGGATTCTTGCATATTTGGAGTTTTTATCTCAAAACGGGAGAGGTACTGTTATATATATGAGTAGTATATAGTGCCTAGCATCCCTAATTCACCTGCCTAGTCATCCCTCTAAGATTCCTCATATTATTTGCTCTTAAGATTATAGTCAGTTCGAGTTCATCATCCGCGCGTGACACTTGCCCTTTTAATTAAGCCCAATTATTTTGTATTAAAAAGTGTTTGATAATTAAATATAATCTTTTTTAAAAAGGGCTTTCTTTTAACCCGTATTTTACCTTTACATAAAAGTCTTTGTTCTTTGAAGTTACTTACGCGCAAAATTTGGTATTCGATTAGAATTCAATTACAAGAGAGGACGGTGAACTATAGGTAAAAAAACTGTTTGACGTGTAAGGAGACGGACATCTAACTGGCATATACTCCACAGACGACATAGAGTGGCCGTCCGAGGAGGACTTCCCCATCGCAGTAGAGGCGCGCGCCATCATCACAGAGCTGCTGGCGCGCAGCCCACGGGACCGCCTGGGCACCGCCGGGACACATAGCGTCAAGGTAAGCAGCCTGTGTGGTGAACAATGCAATACTACTTTATAATTTATTTGCATCATTTTTCAGCATCGAGTCATTATATATATCTGTTTTCATGCGATTGCGATTAAATATTACTTAAACTAATTTAAAAATATTTTATTTTTTATATTAATATTCAGGAGCACATATATTTCTGCGGGCTGGACTGGAACAACCTATTGCGACGCAAGGCGGAGTTCATACCGCAGCTAGAAAATGATGAAGACACGAGCTATTTCGATAGTGAGTTTAGTTATTTATATAACAATACTTTTTATTATAACAAGCAGATCATCAAAGTAGAAGATTAGAAGCGCTTATTGACAACGCTCTAATCTATATCTCCTATCAGGCGAAAACATATTGTAAACCTCAGCCATCCAAAGAAAATGACGTCTTGATTAACGGGACCAGTGACAAAAATGTCAGCCCTTATTTGAGTATTGGTTAGAACATTTTTAAATTTAAACTATTTTTATTTCCACTCAGGTCGTTGCGACCGCTACAACCACAGTGAGGTGGAGACCGACGAGGCCGCTGAGGTAGGAGAGACGCACGAAGACGAGGCGGGCTTATTTGCCGCATTCTCTTCCACTTCTCCACAGTGGCGCCGACATTACTCCCACTCCCATTCCCACTCACACTCCCACTCTCACTCGCAGTCTGCGCTCTCCCATGATTCAAGGGTAAGTTATAGTTTTTTTAAATGTTATATTTGCTAAGCTTTTGTAATGCCGTAGATTTATTGTATTGTGCTTTTAGTCCACCTGATTTTATTCCAAAATATTACTATTATCATTTAATTTTTGCTTTTTTAAATCTTTATTGCGTCTTAGGAAAAAAATATTATTATCAAAATTTATTACAAATCTGTAGATATAACATATGGTTTATTATTTGTTAAAAAAAATGTTTTTGTAATAAGCTCTAAATCATTATACTAAATATGTTTCCTAATAATCATTTTATAAGTTAAAATTGAGTTCAGTTAATTTTTTGTTACGGAAATATATCTTTAATTTTTATATATTATTAATATTTCTTAATAATTATTTGGTATTCAGCATTATTAGGAAAAAATTTTGTAGCTACAACTAGTCCAGCGCGCCAGTTTTTATCTGAATGTTTTAAACATATATAAATATTTGGAATTTTGAATTTTCTATACACTATTTCAAGTTTTGAAACAATGTTAATATGTAAACAAATTGTTAGATAAAGTATATATGTTTTGTGAGCTAGTCTATGTCAATAGGTCTTTCGAGTTCATGGGATCATAGCTCTAAGCATTCTCGTAGCACGCTACATGTCCGCTTGTTGCAGAGCACGGACAGCTGGCCGGGCACCCCGGACAGCGCGGGCCCGCCCACCACGCCCACTGCGCCCACGGCGCCCATGCCGCCCACCGCACCCGCGCCGCCCACCGCGCCCACCATGCACCACCCTAAGTGCCCCGTGAGTTTGCCGTACAGCTTGTGCTTGTGCTGATATTTGTCGTAATTTTTTTTTATTTGCACATTTTTTATTACTTTCTAATTTTACCTCAGTATGCATATATTTTTTTTATTATAATTATTTTGCGCTTTGTACGTATATAAATTATAAAATGAAACAAATATTAATATAATCCTCCCTTAGATGGTCTCGAGCGCGGCGGGAGGCTCGACGGCGGAGTCCTCTCAGACGGACTCAGACGACGTGTCCCCGGCGGCCCGGCGGCGCGTGGCGCTCCGCCCCCTGCAGGCGCACTCGCTGCACGGAGGACACATGCTGGTCGCGAGGATGTTAGTACTAGTCAATCGTTCATACTCAATACTCTTCAAATTCTAAATTATGTTATTTATTTCCTATGATGAATTACGAAGTAACAATTTTGTTTCTTATTTATTTTGCAATTTACTAATAATAATAAAATTTTGTATTGACTTTCGATGCGTAAATCCGTCATTCATTTGTATTTTTTTTGTAGCAGCAAAATGTTAAATTGTTTCAGACCGGATATCCCCAAAAAAGAAGACAAGGGTATAGACAAGCCGGATAAACCTGAAAAGACTAAACCCATCGCACTGGCAACGAAATCTATGCGTAGATCAGCAAGTACTTCCGGCCTCTCGCTTGTCATACATCCTGGTGAGATGTTATATAATATTATTATGTTATTTAATATGATATAAATTTTAATGTTTCTAAAAGGGTTGGCTAATACTATTTATGTATTTATTCTTCAAAAAATATATAACACAATCCAGTCAAATTTTAAGACCATTAAATTAAAGGTTTCGGAGTGCATGAAAGGTAAACTAATAAATACATATGTTTGTTTGTGTTATATTTTACTAACTACCATCACATTTCAGCAGACGATACAATAGCGGTAGTAGCTGGTGGGGCGGGCTCCCCCTGTGCCGGGAACACTTCCTCCACGAATTCATCGCGGGACTCCTCACCGTGTCGAGACCCGCCCTCGCCCTTCGCCCTTGCCAATCATTCGTGAGTGTTAAACAATTTTAGGAACTCGTGTGACATTACTATATAGTTTATGACTATTTGGTATATTTAATTCTTTTATTAAATTGTTTAATTTTAATGACAAAATTAAAACTATAATTAATTATTACTTATGTTTACATCAGATTTTTGTATCGAAAATGTTTTATAGTAGATTTTGCTCTGAATTTTACCGCACTTTTGTTTGTGTCTCAATCAAGAGCAATAGATAGTAGACATTTAAAAAACAATATACTAATTAAGTATATTTTTTCAGTCTCATTCAATCCTCCAAGCCTCCCATCGTGGTCCGTCGTGGTCCACGCGGCTTCGGGTTCACTATACACACCGTGCGAGTGTACTATGGAGACACAGACTACTACACCATGCACCATCTAGTGTCGGTGGGTGGTGGGGTTATGTGAACCCTGATAAGAGTTTTGCAGTATAATCATAATTGTTTTATCCTATAACAATTTTCTTGCAGTCTTAAGATTGAATACTACTCTTGTGAATTTATTTAAATGTATTTACTTCGTAATATATTCTTTATTAATATTATTATTTTGACAACCATAGCAATGGTTACTCTAGTAATTCAAATGTCTCTAAAAATACAAAATTATGTTCCGAAACTGGTAATATTATAATATAACACAAACAGTGAACACGAGCCGGTATCATCTAGAACTTTTATTTGTTAATCAATTAATATAACTTCAATTAATTTTAAAATAAACAGTCCCTAACATTTTGTAACTATGAGCTTGTATATCGCAGGCGGTGAGCGAGCAGGGCGCGGCGTGGGCGGCGGGGCTGCGGGCGGGGGACCTCATCACACAACTCAATGGAGAGTCTGTGCAAGGGTTGCTGCATACACAGGTATAAGGTTTCTGTTTTTTATTCTTATTAATAACAAAAGTAGCTGTTCCTTACTTTTCCTTATGCGTTATATGTTTGGAACTTTAATTTTAACCTAATATTACAGATCAGGAACAAAATAGTTCTATGTATATTTGCCATTTTTTTAAATATTTTTAATGTTAGAGGATTCTAGAGTGATATTTTGTAATTTTACCCAATAATTAGTATGTCAAATATTTTTTTTTTTATATAATACAGTAAATAATTGTTGATTATTGTCTAACGATGTAGGAAGTAATGCTTTCATATAATCGTAGGTTCTAAGGCTGCTGCTGGCGGCACCACACGCCACTCTACGGGCGACGCCCCTCGAACAAACAACTATACAGGTAGGTTTTATATATAACAATTAATTTTTATGTTAAATTAAATTAGTATGAAATAGTTTAAATTTGAAACTATTTTTGTATATATACAATTTTATCGTTTTCAAATTTATTTTATTTTATCTATGAACAAATAGTATTATTATTATAGCTTTCTCCTATTTCACATGACAAAACTAATGATTGTATTTAAAAATAACGATATTGATATACATACCTGATTGCTAAACGTCAAGTACCTAACCCCCCCCCCCCCTGTCCCAGGCGGGCGGCAGGAAGCGCGCGGGCGGGCGGCGCGCCTCGGCCCCGCCGCGACCGCGCCCGCGCCGCCGCTGCTCGCTGTTCAGACGGATCTCCACCAAGAGAGCCAGCCAGGAGATGCACCAGGCATGATACACCTTATATATCGTTGTATATTTATGATATTAAAAACCATTATCTTAACTTTTTCATTGAATAGTAGCCAAATAACACGAATTATTATTAATAATCCACAGATGGTGTCCGGTGCTTCTAGTGAGCTGCCGTCCCCGGCCGCCTCGCCCGCGGCCGACTCGCCTCTGCACACCACCCACCCCACCACACACTACCAACGGTGAGTTACTAATATTTTAATAATTTCTATTATGAAATGAACCGACAAGATAATCATTAAAATAAAAAATAGTCGATTCCTAAATTAAATAAAATAAAACCGTTCCAGCCCGTCCTCCCTCCACGGCCTCAAGCACAAGCTGGGAGGGGGTGAGGTCCGTCGCGCCTCGCTGCAGCACATGCCGCTGTCCCCGCTGGCGCGCACGCCCTCGCCCTCGCCGCAGCCTGCGCCGGCCTCTCCCACCAGGTAATGGTTATGTAACATTTAATAACGGAATGTCCCATCGCCCCGTGTACGTCAGCCTCATACTAACCCTCGTGCGCCATCTCAACTCCCTAACCCCCCCCCAGTCGTGGCTGTGAGGCGCGCAGTCCGTCCCCGCTGGCGGCGCGCGAGTGCCGCCGCGCTTGGCCCAGACGAGACCCCGCCTCGCCGCTGCTGAGACGAGCGCTCTCACCCGACAGGTACACACTATATACATACACTATGGTTTTAAAAAAACTACTACGTTTTTTTTCAGTTGTTTTTTCATCTCATTATCACACATGTCATGCTTTTTGTTGCTTTTTGTTTTTTACATTATATTATATTACTTTTATTTATTTGTCCTACAATTTTTGTTCACATTTGAATTTTTTTCCTCTTTAAATTATTATCAATTCAAATTGGTTAACTTTTCTGCGAAACAGGCATAGAAAATGTCTATAAAAAATTATATGAGACAAAACAGTGGGTACAGTAACAAGTGTCGCCGTCTTACATATGATATTATTTTTGTACAATCAACAAAAATGCGGATGACATGGAAATGTATAAAAAATAATATAATAATATTAATAATAATATTCTTTATTACAACTACCTACACAAGAAAGAAGTGACCAGCACAGAACTAAAGTATATGAACGTTTTTTATTAATAAGCCTAATTAATAAATAGATTGCACCCTCGCTCGGCGGAGTCCAAGTGCTCCATATCCCCCCTGTGTTGCGGAGGGGTACCGAACGCGGGGGGTGCTTCGTCGCGCCGTGGGGGAACGTGGAGGCCCCCGGCCCCCGCTCCCCCCACCCCGCCTCCGTCGGACAAGGCCGATGAACCCACGCTCCCAAGGATAGCAGAAGAGAAAGACAGCCCCACGCATCACGCCGCCAGGCTGCCTACTCGGTATACTAATAGTATTAAAAATCAATATATTTTGTTGTCACACAGCATTAAAATATACTAATAGGGTTAATTTCTATTTCATATTTAATTTATGGGTTTCGCAGTTCTATCATAAGGAAATAGCTGATTCAATTCAGTGGTTCTTTTTTAGTATTGGTGATTGTCGAATAATTTCACCGAGCTAAAGGACAAATAAGATTGTGTAACATTTCCATACCCTCCCACAGGACTCCCGCCAAACAGAGCACTCCCAGCATATTCACGTCGTCCCCGAAGGCGAGCGTCACCCGCGACGCCAGCGCGTCCTTCGCCTCGCTGTCTCTGTCCGACGAGTCCTACGTCGACTTGGATGTCTCCAACATAGACACCAGCCGGGACGGACGGACGGGTATGTTTTGAAACATTTTATATAATAGCCAGGTCGACAGACAATGGCAATGTTTGCAGATCTAAATATTTTACTTTATGACGCATATTGCAAGTATTTTTTTTCTTAATGTTTTTGTCATCATCATGTTATTAGATTTATTCTTAGGCAATCTTGAATATCTACAAAAAAAGTCTATTAAAGTGTAAAAATTAACTAACAAGTTCTTAAGTTTTGTTCCACTTTATTATGGTATTAAGAAAGTGGAGTTTCTTTTCAACATATCTATTTTAAAATTTTAATTACTTTACCAATGCTATAATATTTGTTATTACAGACGATAGTCGCTCAAGTACAGAAATAAGCGTGCCGTCCTCAGAAACTAGTAAAAAAAATGCCGTGACACAAGAACTTGCACCTAATGTAATAGAAACTCAACCGAAGTCAAGGAAGAAATCAGACTCCAGTCTAAAAGACGAGGATCTCAAAACCAAGGAAAAATCTAAATCCAGACAAGAAAAACAGGAAAAAGAGTTAAAGAAGCAGGATTCTATAAAAAAAATAGAAAAGACTGATGTAAAAATAGAGGAAAAACGAATAGAACCAAAAGAAGAGAAGGTTAAGGAGAAGGTAATGGAGAGAAGTGGGTCCGTCAGGAAACAAGAGAAGCAAGAAACAAAAGAAGCTAAGAAACAAGAAAAGCAAGAAAAGGCAGAGAAAAAGCAAGAGAAAATGGAAGCAAAACGGTCGGAGTCGATGAAAAAGATCGAATTAAAGAAGCAAGAGTCTTTCGAAGTAAAGGTGTGTTGCATTAATATTTTTTAGTAAGAGACTTAATAAAACTTTTTTCTTTTCAATAAAGTAAATATGATTAATTTAGGACGTAAATTGTAGTTGTTAATTTAGTATTATTATTATTATCACATAATATAATAAATATAAATGATCAGTCCCCAGAAGCAGAAAGCGAGGGTCGTAAGAGCATGGTGAGTAAGCTCCTCGGAGTAATGGGACGCAAACGAGACGACGAACTGACGAGGAAGGACAAACGAGATAAAAAGAAGGTAACTAAAGTATGTAATTCATTTTCAATTAAACTCTGGTTTAAATGGAAAAGAGTTATTATAAATATTTTTTTTTTGCGGGTTTGTCCTCTGATGAATTCAATAAGTGATGACTTGAACCTGAAACTTTTTTCTATATATGTTAAATTAATATCACTATAACAGAGTTGTTGATGTGTTTGATTAAATGTTTCTTCAAAATGTTTATCTCAATGTTCTTAAACTTTTTTGCTTTGTCTATTTTGGAATTCTTGAATACTGTAACAACACTAAGACTTCTTTAGCCCACATTTTACATCTGTCAGTTTTAGCTTTAAAACAAAATAAAAAAAGTACATAAAAGTAACAAAAAAAAAACATCTTCATCATTGCTAACATCAATGATTTTTCAAATAAGTTATTTTTGAAGTTAATTAAGAGAATAATATGTTTGATACTGTAATATGTTTATTCATTTAAAATATTCCTTTTATTTCATGGATTTTGTGTGTTACGTCAATAGTGTCTAAAAAGAAGAAGGTTTCACTGACGCAACCTTGTACTACTTGTGCAACTACGTTTTTATTATGGTTTTATTTTAGAATGGTTTAATGGTGAAAGTAAATTTTGAAATTGTCTTTTTTGATCATTATTAAATTTAATTATGTATCTAGCAATTGTGCAATTCTTGTTTCAAAAAAATAATATTATTTTAAATATATATTTTTTTATTTGTGTTTAATGTAAATAAATGCCTTATTTAACTTATATTTATTTCAGAACGCATCTATTCCGCCGCCACAACCACAAGTACAAAAGAACGAAACAATGGACAAGAACATCGACAAAGAAGACGATAAAAAGGTTAAAAAGGGACGGGGAAGAGCCTCCAGCTCATCCTCAGGAGAGAAATAAGATTGTGTTGGAGACATTAAAATGTGTCTTAGAAAGAGAGAGACAGACATATTTGATTCAGTAACTGTAACTCGTTACTCATTAGTGTTTGAAGGTGTCAGGTACATGTAGAGAGATATTTTTGTCCGTTTGTCGTAGAATGTAGTTTATGTCAGTGTATTAGAGTAAAATTTTGAATGGCACAAATTGCTATGTAGATGTAATGTTTACTAAATTGGCTATAATTCTTTTTTAACTTCTAAAATTTAGTACTAATAAAATTAGCAACTCTTTCAGGATAATAACATCAGTGGTGTAGGATCAGTATTTTGATATTATATTATTATAATATAAAGATAATAAACGAAAATTTATATTTCAAAAGTAAACAATTCTAGATAATGGAATTTATGTATGAATCTGTAAACTTTTTTCACTATAATACATATATTTGTCTTACATACTTTTTAATATTGTCGATGTTGTGTGAAATTGTAAAAATAATGAAAAAAAAATACGCTATAAGCTTTTAGACTGTTTAGATTTAGATATCAATAACTCGTACCGGGGTCCATTATCAATATTTATAAAAGCAAAAAACATTGTGTTGTTTCTAAACCATATCTCGTATAACTGCCGTGGCATTTTCAAGCTTGTCCGGACCCAGTAGTACAACCTTGAGACGTTATTAAATGGTACCTATTGATTTCCGGAAGTTGATTTATTTTGTGAACGTTTTAATTAGAGGTTATTTTTGTGATATTTTTAAATGTAGTTGTTTTTTAAGTTTTTAATTTTAATTCGCTTTTTAATTGTAATTGTTTTTATTTGTATTGTGTATTGTTAAACGCTTGTTTATCACGAATAACACCATCTTAAAATGGCTGGTATGAATCATTAGTTCTCGTTCTAATTATTATAAATATTTTTTTTTGTATAAATAATCTACTGGAAAATCTATCGATTGTTAATTTAATTTCATATATTGTTTTTCAACATTCCGAATAACAGTGCCATATATTGCTTGCAAACAGAGTTAATTCTTTAAAATATATTGAATTCTATGAGCAAGTACTTCATAACCTTCTGCTTTTTATTAAGTATTCAGAGGCTTTTCTTTCTATTGTATGAATACAAGAACATTGCGTATTTATTGGTTAAAGATATACATATTTATAACAATTTTCTATAACTCTTAGGTCACTATTTAAACTTTTTAGTCTACCTGTATATCAACATTATTGTTGTATTAAAACAAGCGAAGGAACGGTAGGGATTTAATACTTTTCGGGTTTAAGAAAGGTAGTTAGTTCTCTGATTTTACATAATATAATAAATAATACTTTACTTGTTAATTTTTGGTTTTATACAAAAAATAATAAGTAATTTATTTAAGAGCTGTGAGGAAGAGATGTAATTATTTTTATTAAATTTATAAACATGATCTTGTAAATATAAATGATGTATAATTTGAATTTCCGAAAGATGAAACCTATCCAAGTACATATATGTGAATTGATTTTGTTATTAATTTGGGCATAAAAACTAAAGTATTTTATTTGTAAACACTGTAAATTTTGACATTTTATCTAATATTTAACATTATGTAATACTCATTGGTTGGATAATTTTAGTTTGCTTGTATTTTTGTGCATGGCAATACAGGGTAAAAGTGTGTGCACTTGCCCTATTTTATTTAAAAAGAAACAGAATATTCAACTAATTTACTGACTTCAGATCGAAGGATCTAAGGATTGTCTAAACTTGCTTTGGGACCATAATATTGTTTAAACAGATTGATGTTACAGCTTGTTATTTTTTTAGGTCAGAATTAATGTGAAAATACGATTGTCAACTTTAAATGTATAGGTTAAGGTCACACTTTAGGTTGCAATGTATGTAATGAATTTATTGTATTATTAAATTTTATTTTACATACTATGTTGCCTGCCATGAAATTTAAATGCAGTTTAAGTGTAGTTTAAAGCATTGAATGTGATTTAAATAAGTGTCTATAGTGAGACAAGGAAAGTTTTCTCTCAGTAAATGTGTGTGATTCAATATGGATGCGAAATACAGAATAAGCTGTTTATATATTGTTTTATTTTAAATTATTAATTATTATTCCCTTTTTTTATAATAACATTTTTTGTATTAATAATTTGGTGGAAGGGTAATAATAAAACAGAAGCTGTTTTTATATTTTATTGAGGTGTCCATTTTGATTCAACAACTGAAAACAAATATGCTATAAACCCATAGCAAAGCTAACTCATTACTCTATGGAGGATATAACTATTGACAGGCCCACAAATAAATACAAGTACAGGATTTTGTGCGGAATAAGTTTCAATAGTAGGAACTAAACAGAACAATATTCATTTTTTAATTTCACAATTAGAATAAATCAAGAATCAATTATGAAAAAACATTGCATTAAATAAATTATCTAAATACAAATAATTTTAATAATACAATAATTCTATATTATAATTATGAACAAGAACTTAAATACTGTATTATTATTTAGAACACATAGCCATTATTAGAATAAATTCAAGATATTATTTGACAAAATTTGCAATTGTAAATCTAACTACAAAATATGGCAAACAGTTAGATAGTCTTATTGTGTACTGTAGTCACACACATCATATTTAACACTTTTAGTACTCTCAATAAATTAAACAGGCATCAATATAATATTATCAATAAACTACAGCTTAAATCAATTCTAACATTACCCTGTTCTACGGATATCCATAGAAATGTTTACTCCAACTGAATTTTATCTTAATAACTGATTAATTAACATTTACATGAAATTAAATATCGCAAGTGCTAGTAATCTAATCGACCAAAACACTTCTCTCTTACCCGTTTAATTAAATTGTCATCGGGGGTTAATTTCCAGTCAAGACTTCTGAAATCAGGCTCATCTAAATCTTGAGACTGAGATTCAAATAAATCACGAGAATGGTGTCTAGGTTTATCCATTTTATACTTCTTATGAGTTTCTCCGCTTTTTATTTCTTTTTGTTCAATATATCGATCTCGAGGCGTTTTCCACACATACGGTTCGTTTAATTGTTTAGGTACTTTGGGTGGAAAGAAGTACGAAAAGAATGGACTAGATGACTTTGGTTCCTTTTTGTCTTCATTATTAGATACATCCAGGAATGAGAAAGTGTAGTCCGCGTCAATCATCTGCTCCCTCACATACGATGTTACATGACGTCGATTAACATTTGTAGTTTCAATGCGATTGCATGTTTCAAAATTATGTAGCTTTATTTGGGTGGTCTTCACATAAGTGACAAATTCGTAGTGTTTCTCTATACTATCTGCGCATTTGTAGCAAATTGTGGTTAAAAAATCTGAATCTTTCACCATTATTTTCAAACAAACAAATATTTTTTCCAATATGTTGGTTTTTTGGCAGAAACCGCTAAATAAAGACGCGTTAAATTCCGTTACTGAGAGACACAATCTACAAGATTGTCGCGATATATCCATTCTACAAAAAATTTATTCACATTTATCTAAGCGATACGTATCAAGCAAACTTATATTAAGTTTCCCGCGAAAATGCAGTTAATGTATACAGATAAAACAGAACTTTTCGAAAAATATTTTGTTTTATTTAATTTTAGTCACTAGATTTCGGGAAATAATTTAGGGAAATATTTGCAAAAAATACTACTTTGGACGGCTTACTGTAATAATACGAGTATACTTGGCTTTTATAAGCTATCTTTTATACTGGAAAAGTAATACCGTCAACTGTTTTGCGAATGCTACAAAATAGAAGGGATTTTTAAAACCTATAATAAAATAAATTAAATGCATCATTTCGTATAGTATACGTTTGGAAATGATTGTTAATGTTACACAATGTTATTACTTCTAAAATCAGACATCTCCTTTTATACACATAAATAATTTTTTCGCTTGTTAGCTGTAAAAACCTACGAACTTCAAAATGAATTGCCATTAAGTAAATATTTTAATAAGTTTTAATTTAGCGTAGAGTTGTACAAGATAAAATTATGACACAAGTTTAGAAATGGCGATATATAGGAAGCAGACATTATAAGCGAAGTAATCCAATTTTATTGCTCCAAATATTTATAAAGTAATAAAATGAGATATCCGTTTTTAGATTATTGATACTGTGGGCCGGAAAGATTCGGAAGAATTCTTGATTTAAAATTTTGCTACGATGGACGGACAGGCCGACGGTACATCAAGCTAAAATGAGTGCATGGCACAAAATAGTAGATTTCTGCAAAATATTAAACATTTTAATTATGATATGCAACTTATTTTAAAATGTTGATTCGAAAACGGACAAAAGTTATGTGAGGAAATCATATTTATCCAATCTTTAAATCATTAAAACTACAAGGAACCAGTGTTTGAGAATCCAATTAACACCATATAAAGTAAAATGAATTAATAACGAATTTCATTGATTCTACCTATCAAGGTCGTCTCTACTATCACAAGCCATCACACTATTATGACAGTGTATACATAAATAAATACATCGTTATATTCGTCGTTTGAAGCGAAGCTATGTTTAAACACCGCATTCTTCTACTTTTAATTTGCTGTAAACAGTGACATTTAGGCGCTTGCATCACTTAAGAGCTTTAAAGCTTTACTCTTCGGGTACTTCAAATGATATTCATTTGTAATATATGATAGCTTTTTGTTCACAAGTTAGCATTAAAAAGTTAAGTCACAATTTACAGACAAATTTCGATTCGAATTGACTAAACGTCGTCCTCCTTCTTGCCCCAGAATTTGTCGAACCTCGTACGAGCTCTATCGAGGACTTCAGCGGCCGTGAGGCCTCCGACTGGACTCTCGTTGACGACAGTGGTATCTACTACTCCTGGTGCAACTTGAGTCGCTTCAGTCGACTTTTTAATGACTTCTTTCTCCACTATAGGTTCGTGGTTTGGTGTTTCCGGAGTCAGTTGGTTGCTGTTAATCCCGTTAATGCCATTTACTTTGTTTAAGTCCAAAGCCTTGGTTTCGTCGATAGGAGTAAGGCTAATGGGAGTAGTAGGTGTCTTGTCAGTGCGTTTGCTCAAGCTCGTTGGGGATTCGCTTTTCTTAAGCGAACGAATCGGGGACATTTGTTGATGATGAATTGGAGCGATTTCTGGAAAAGCGTTCAGAAGGTTCATTCTAGGTCTGGTTTGGATTCTAAGCTTGATTTGAAAAACACGAATATTTTTTACATATAAAGCACAGATATTCTTCTAGTAAGGCTATAGAGTTTAGGAATTATAGATAAGTGTAGAAATATTTATAAAAACTAACATGGTGTGGCTAATATCATAGTCGACTACAACGTGCCCATATTTTATTAACGATTATTCAGTTCTAAGAATATGCTGTTTATTAAACTATTTGGCATCATTATATATTTCATAATTCCTTAAACTAAGAGTATATGGATAAAATTGCTAATAAAAATAATTTAAAGTTCTATATTAATTTAAACAAAGTATCACTTTTACATGCTACCTTCTAGACGAGATATCCGCACCAACAGAAAAAAATTGGTTATCTTTGATCTTTTGTCCTATCTTTTTATCTTTTCTGTTACATTATTATATTTATACTTCGCATATGTTGGTGTTGGTATCAACAAAACCTATTCATGCCTCCAAATCATTCGATGGGAAGGGGTCATTCAATACTAAATTTGTAACGAACTAACTAGCACTTAGAAATCGTAAGAAGTCATGCAAAAGTTAACAAAGAGAACGCTTCACTAATGTTATGAACTGCCGAGGATATAAATTTACATACAATTACAAGAAGGAGCCTAAAAGCCATCGTCTGATGATAGCCAGGAAATGAAGACAAAATTACCAAACGTTAGAAACTAGGCCGATTGGCAATTTTCTCGTACATGAAAAGTGGCAGCATGCAAAAGTGATGAACAATGACAATGGTAAAACAAGGGAAAAGTAGGGGTGCGATACAGTGAGAGTGTACGCAAACATCGATACAGACACACACACAACAAGTGAATACATACGTGGTCGACGTCTCAGCGGAGTACGGTCAAAATAAAAAAGCATCTCAATTATTGGAATAACACAATTTAATCATGAACTATAATATAAAACAGATTATATATTTCTGGTGTCACTGTGTGATGTGGCAGTGACCTCTAAGTGACTGAGTCGTGTGTAGAGTTCACTGTTTGTCACACTCATTAAAACGGAGTCGCTTAGGGTTCGGTAGTACCTGCCGCCTTCGCTTCCTCGGTCACGGAGGCGCTCTTAAAGTCTGAGCTAGGGCGCTTAATGGTCTCATCTGAAATATGTCGAGTGACTTGTATGGTAGATGATGTGAAACGCTACAGTCGTGTTCTATGTCCACAGAAATGTTAGTATTTAATAGTTTTGTTTAATCGATTCGTCTGTACATCCAGCTATAGAAACAATGTCACATACCCAATACACACAAACATTCACATTCACACATGGTTCAAAAGTATGAAGTATGAAAAGTTCAAACGATGATTAGATGTGGATAGCTGGATGTTAGAGGTCTTATCAACTATTTGTGTGGACGTCGAACTGTTTCTACAATGTATGACCATAACAAACACAAGAATGTCAATAAAAATAAAATATGAATTTTAATGAGTGTACATTTTAGTTTGTTTCGTATGTACATGATTTTATTGTGTTCATCAGTGTCAGTGTTGCAAGCTTCTACGCTGCAGTGGGGTTGCTATTCACACGGTATTACAATACAATGGTAGAATGGTAGAAAATATGTAGTTAGCTATCTGTGTTGCATGAAGTGTGATGGCTTTGAATGTTTAAAATTCAATCACTATTTGGCTGTAGGGTGATTAAATTTTGAAGAAGTAACCTACATAAGTTGAGAATCTTAATATTACATTCATTTACAATTTTTGAACGCCTATCTACCTAGAAGAGTATCTTCTGCATTGTTTCATATTCCAGTATGACGAGGTAGGTAAAATGTTACGAATATATTTCAAGCACTACTGTTTTGGTTGGTCTTATATTGACATATAGTTTTAAAATCTGTAAAAAATATTTCATATTATATAGTTAGTGTTTTATATTAGTAATGGCTAAACCAAATGAAAAAGATACTCCTGGAAGCGAGTGAAGCTATCACAATATTCGAACTGACTACAGTAAACCTCAAACCCAAATGAAAATGACAGTTCAATATCTTAACTTAACTTAGTTTAATAATGTTTGCCGTCAATCTGTTCAAAAGACTGCACTCACCGCTTTTCACGTTCTGAGTTACAGTGAACGTTTTCCCGGTATCGAGGGGAACGGTCCAGTTGACAGGGTCCGGGGAACGCATGTTCATTTGTTCCGGGGATTTAACCCGCGTTGGCTCCGGAGGCGACTTTACGATAGGAGAGTCGTCGAAGAAGTGATCCTTGGCGACCGAAGCGCTACGGTGATTAGGAATCTCATCGTCTGAAATTTTAATTTGGAATTTGGCGTTACGATAATTAGAAATAGCTGTAGAAATAGCATTATTTCTGTAATAAGAGATAGAGATAGCTAATGTTTTTCGTATATATTAAGTGTTTTAAATTGTAATGGAAGTATATATGTTTCTTTGTTGATATTTTGTATAATTGCGGTCGTGGTTTTTATAACTAACTAAATCCATCCGATTATGTCTAAATTCTATATCTATATCTACAACTAGTACACACAACATTGATAACATCATACACGATGCAAGTTACAAAGAAAAAGAATTAAAAAGAAAAAATAAAGCCAGTTACACACGTGTAATTTAAGTACTGAATAAACTTGTCATACAGTGGCTGTTCCTAAAAAACTGTCATTGCGGGTACATTCCTTTTTTTCCTACACTCTATATTTTTACAATAAAAAACAATTACAATATTTTTTTTTCCCTTTTTTTGCAAAATTGCATTGTAGTGAATTCTATTAATTAAAACTATACGTTAGCTGGCTTTAACCATAGAGATTAAGTATAAAATTTGAACCTCTATCTATTTAAAGTATAATTATTTTAATGAGATCTATTAGATTTCCTTGAGGTACTAGATATAACTGGGGTCATGCAGACAATCATCAACTTATTGTTTGTAGTAAGTGCGTTGTGTCATTCCTATCCTAAATCTAATATTTATAAAGTTAGTTATTTTATTTTTTTGGTTTGTGTCATAAAAGTTTCTCGGTAGCCTTATTCTTAATTGCTTCACGTTAAAATGTAATAATTATTACTATAGTGCGTTATGTGTGAAAAACGGACAACACGGATATACACTCTTCGTGAAGGTGGAAGCCATTCCCACTGATGGTGCCAATGCAAAATGTGACTTGCCGTTGCGTAGACGCACTGACAAACGAAACATAACACATAACACCAAAAGCGAATCCAAAGCTTTAAAGTAAATAAAATTTAGATCTACACAGACAAAGCCAATTCAATAAATGCAGTAATCATTCTCAAATAAAAGACTCATCGAAAATTTATAAAGAAGAAAGTTTGAAAATTTTTATAAGCAATATAATGTATCACTTAAAGCTGTCAATTTCACTCGAAGATATTTAAAATTTGAAGTATTTTCACACTACAAGTGGCAAATCGTCGGTTCACTAAATATTATCTTTAAACTCTTTATTTAAAGCATCACAATAAGCTGGTGTTGTTTCCTTTGCCAAAAACACAGAGCGTCGACGCAACTGTCACCTGTTTTTGTACGCACCCAATTTTATGCCCACTTTTGAGACGCTGCGGCTGCGTCGGGCCGGTCCCGTCGTCCCCATGGTTTCGTTGACCCCGAGGGTCCCATTAACCCTGGGGGCCCCGTTTGTCTCAATGGCCCCATTCATTAACCCCGTCCCGGTTTTGGTCGGTGCGGAAGGTGACCGGCCACCCCGCGACGTCGACCTAACTCTACTACTACTTCCCCTACTTAACGGCAAACCTACAGAAGAAACGTACGTTCCACTAAAATTTTGGCTATTGACAATTGGCTCCAAAAATGTATTTCTAAATAGGTATGTAAATGATCACGTTTCTAGAGCCAATGTCTCAGAATTGAGGGGTACAGGCATCAGGCAGGAATACACCATAATATAGACAGTTCCATACTAACATTATACATCAATTATGAAAATGCTAAATTCTAGTAATTAACACAATAAAAATGTAATATAACAACATTTATAAGAAAGTATAAGTATAATCAAGTATATGACTTTTAGGAAAGATCTTCATATTGCCCATAGTAACTAATTTGGCACGTATAGTTTTCTATTAAGAAATGGAAACGGACAGATCTCGATAAGAACAAACAGATCAAAAACAGATAATCACGTATGTCTACAACTACACATAATCCATACACCAAGATACTAGTACTAACTAGCACACTGACATCATATCAGCCAATCGGAGTTTTCGGAGAGTTTTTCGATGAGCAATTCTCGACTCCGTTTTAATAAGATATTGAGTAGCAGTTAACTAAAAGCAGCATGGAGGAATACGTACCGGTGGGCTTGTGCGGTCGCTCGGCGAGGGGGGCGCGCGGGGGGGCGGGCGCAGGGTCGGCCGAGCGGGGCCGGCGCCGGGGGGAGCGGAACGCACCCTCAGACCGCGCGCCTGAGACTCATGTTTGGTGAGATCAATACAGTCGAGCCTTGAGTAACGATATGTTATAGGGTTTATCTCACGTGTGCTAATATATAACTAATAGACACTCACCTGTATGCCCTAGTACAAGATTCTAACCTACTCAATCGCGTAAAAATCGTTAATTTGTTTGTGATAACAGCAGTGGCATCTAGCTGAAGTGAGTAGGCACTGCTCTTGTTTTATACAAAGCGAAATTTACGCTAACCGATCAAGTAGGTTAGAGAACCCGTACTCGACACGTCGGTTTTAACGTGAATACGATTGCATTCTACACGTCTATTGAAATGGAAAGACTTGAGTATAAACCGTTAGAAAGTTTTTTTAAATGGTGACTACTCACAAAAAGATTTTGGAACGGTAAGCTCTAATTAGAAGGATGAAAAAATACATTTAAGTTATATATACCTTTTAGTTAATTAGGTTTCCTGTCATACTCAGATTATTTAATAAAATGTTTCTTAAAGGTTTTTAAGTATGCTCTTAATAATTATCAATCTTACCATCCTGAGCAGCTCCTTCATCGAAGCTGTGGCCTTGGAGCTTCTTCCTTTGCTTCTGAGGAGATGTCTTATGAGGCGATCGCTCTAGAGCCTTAGTCTCCTGGAGCTTGGCATGGATAGATTGGTGTGGTGCCGAGCGGAAAGACCGGAACTTCTTAGGAGAGTGGTTTCTAGATTCCTTACCATCTTTTTCATCCTTAGGCAAAGCCCTGAAAATACTCTTTCTGTTAATCTTATTAATTACTATGGAACACAATACTTCGCTCGGCTTTTCTAAATCTGGCTTATGATCACTAAGCTACACAGCGTCAATATGGCTTTCTGGCGGTCTAAGCCATTCTTTGCTAGCACCAGCCTTTAATCTAAGTTGATCTAATTTGTGGAAGCATCACAGCAGGCTCGGAGGACAAAAGTATAGGGGTCTAGGCAGCATTCAACTTCAAAAAAGTTATATGCACAAACGTAATGACCCTCGGTGCTGGGATGTGATTTTAATTTGGTAATATCTAGTGCATCACTTACTTGTGATTGGTGGAAGCGAGTGATAGGGCAGACAGCGAGGACCGGCGGGACACTTGGTACCAGAGCTCGATTTGCTTATTGTAAAGCTGAGTGATGTGTTCAGGAGCTAGTTCGGTTCCCCAGCCGCGGTACTGTCGAATTAATGGTAATTTTGAATATGATTGAAAGCATGATTGTGATATACCACTTCTCAATTTTTTCTCAATGAAAGATTTTATTTGATTAGTGGTATGACAATGCTTATTGCCAATTATGGACTATGAGTTTGGGGATAAATTTGGTGAAAGAAATACTGGGTTTGAATTTTAGATCGTCATGAGGTTTCCTTGTTTATAATTTTTCCTTTTTTATAAATGCCTTTAAAAAAATAATATAGATAGTAAAATATTCTTTGAAAGTTAATAAATTAAATTATTATCCTAGTTCTCTTCGCTAGCGTAAATGAAAATCGAAGAGGTAATCCAGCGGTTACTTGGTAACGAGAGTATCTCTGTGTAATGTATATGATCAAGAAGCGAAGTGGGGCGCAGACCTTATATTCGCCGGCACGCTTGCGCAGATCCAGGACCTCGCGGTACCAGGAGTCGCCCTGTGCGAGCCCCAGCGGCTGCAGGCCGGCCGCGCGCAGCGTGGTGGCCGAGTCCTCCACTCCCGCCCCCACCCCCGCTACCCCCGCGTCCCCATTTCCCGGCCCGGGACCCGAACCCGCCCCCGCCCCCGTACCCTCCGTCTCCCCCACCAACCTCTCGCTCGCCTCCTCAATCGACTTCCCTTTCCCCCTGCATTTTGTAAATGTCCCTTTAGACGCCTCGTACACGTATTGAGAGAACGGTCTAAATTTCTTTTTGTACTCGCTTTTGTAACGTTTCCTATTATCTTTGGAACGATCCTCCCCGTTGTATATGAGGGCCGATAGCGCGCTACGGAACGTCGATTTTCTGCAAAATTCCATTTCAAGTCAGACGTCGGGCGTTACGATGATATGCGGCAAAACAAAGAGCTCGCGAGCCAGGTTAGTAAGATTCATGCTCAAATAATTGTTAAGCTCGCAATGGTGGTAAGGATGTTCGTCCTGGAAGAGTCTAGAAGGATGCGCCGACTCGGGGCGCGCCCGGATGTCGATAGACTTAGGTGTCAGAAGTGTTAGGTGATACAACGACAAACAATCTAACAAAAATTTGAATTAACGTTCACATCGACAAAAGTGCAGGACACATCGATATTAAAAAAGAATTCTATTAGATGACATTCCGAACTAATACAATAGTATTGACTAGTACTACTCGGCCTAGGAACCGCCACCGTGAGGAGATTAAGATGTAAGCAAATACCAAAAACGAAATTTAGACTTGTTCTGCTGTACCCAGTTATTGTGAGAACGTAAAAATGGCAGAACATACACGTAGGAAACTTTTACTATCAAATTTTTTAGTAGACATTTGAAAGACGCCCGAAAAAATGTATTCAAGTCTACATTACTTCCATTACGTAGAATAAATAGATTAAAGTTTTTTGAAAAGTGATACTACGTTAGAGCCTATAAAATGTATCAAACGACAACCTTGACCGCAATGAAACAATGTCGTGTTGCAAATAAATCGTTTCTCTAGAAGGTCACAAACACAAAAGAATGCTTTATAGAAAAATAAAACGTTATTAAAGACATATTTCTTTTATTAATGAATATTTTTAATTTGTCCCGTTTCTAAAGTATTAATTTAAATATTAAATAATATAACATATATATTTTTTTAATATTAAATCTAAATAAAAGTTTCCTTCGTGGATAGATAGTACACAAATCTAGACATAGATTATTAAAAGCAGTTAGCAGTGACGAAATTTTTATAAAACCGTTACCTGAAAATTCATTTATATGCAAAAAATTTAATAATAATTATAAAAAACTTTAAATTAAAGTGTATGTTACTGAACAGTTAATAAAAGAATTATTATAAAATGTATACTCATTCATGTCATTGAAGTAATTAAAACGAATATTATTGTTAAATATGTTTTATTGTATATGTGCGTGTGTGATTGTGCAAATTTGTTATTATTGTGGACAGGTCGCTAAGATTAGTAGGTTCGTACCCACTTTATTATGGTTTCTTGCGGAAAAGCTGCTTTAGCCAAAGCGAAGCATTTTGTGAAGGATGATTCCAACTTGTGTAGTATTGTTATAGACTGTTCGTAATAAATCAATATGTTATTATTTACATAAAGAAAATATAAATACATGCGTATAAAAATATACGAAACAATCTATAAATTTGAAAAAATATATGAAAAGCACGAATGATATCGTGAAAAAGCTAAAGCTAAAATGCTATCAAAGCCTATTTTATAAATAATATCTACATCATATAAATAGGCTTCGATACATTATATATATTATTTTATAAAAAGTTATTTATTGATGTAGAGATGATTAAAATATTTCATATTTGCATTGTATACGTAGATGTGTGGTAATTCACTATCGTTAGTAATATAATTTATTTTTAATTTTTTAATGAAAATTGTCAGATTTGATGGCGCCACTAGCGCATGTACCCTCAGTACTAGCGACATCTACAATGCAAATATGCAGCTAGATCCTGTGAAAGGGTGTGCACTGTGTATCCCTACCTCTGGACCCCAGGCTTCTGCCCGTTCCACAAATAGTCTTCTATGTAGCGCTTGGGGCCGTCGTCATGGTCTCCATCCACGTGGTTCATTAGAGGTTCAGCTTCTACTAACCCTGAAATTGCAGGCCTTAAGTTTTACTTTTTGTATCATATTTTTTAGACAAATTTATTCGATATTTAAAATCAATATTTGAGGCTTTGTATCAATAAAATGATTTCAATTCTCTACTTCGGTTGCTCTATTAAAAGATTTATCGTGTACGTTACATAAGATCTGATAATTTAAAATTAATTAAATAAATTAGTGGTCACAAGCATTCCCTTAATAGTAAATTACAGAAACCGATAGGATTGACGATACCCATTTGTATTAGTTTGTCTCAATTTATTTTAATGGATATCTTAATTCGTTCAGTATTTCACAAATCCACTTATTTTTTGCCAAATTGTTTACGCTTACAAAATTACAACTGCTGACAGCAATGCGATATTATATGTTAAAACTTTGTTTATTTACATCTAAATGTATAACCATGGGAAGCCAACCCTTGAAATATAAACAACTCAAGAACAATTAGAATTCACAATTAGTCTTCATTCGAAGTTTCGTTTAAGTTATTCAAATCTGTCTCAAACTTCAAGTTTGGTAGTTTTGCGCCGTGCATGGCATTTGAATAATTAAGGCTAGCCCTTTCAACGTCAAGGTGTGAATGCGGAGACTTTGCTTGAATGTGAATTTGATATCCTCAAGTATTTTAAACTCGATATAGTGATATAGTTTATTAAACCCTCGTCTTTCATTTTCAACTAATAATTTTGACAGCAATTATTTAAAAATGTTTCTAACATCTGTATATGAAAAGTAACAAAAGATAATTTTAGTGGTCTAGATATCATAATGTAAATATTTTGTGAACAGTGCTTTAAGCAAGTACTTTATTTTTCTGTGTAGATTAAATTAATAACGTTTATTTAAATTACAGTACTCATATCAAAAAGTATAGGATTGGAAAGTCGAATCTTGTTTAGAGATCTGTATTTGATGCTACTACTTTTCACTAGTACGATATAGTATCATAGTCAAATTGGCGAAACTACGCTTCGGTTAAGTGACACACCCTCAGACAGACTGTACTTTGTAATCACGTCTCAAGTCCGCATCCCAATGTTTTATGCATGACGAAAGTTTGTTTATGATACTGAAATATTTAAATATTATGCATTTCAAGTATTTTACTAATGGAACTGGCCATTTATTTTTGGTTTTAAAATAGGAATGAATTGTGTATAAATGCTTTTTCTAACGAAATCGTTAACTAGATATTTTATTCGTTAATGTGGAAGGTTTTATGTTTTTAAAAACGAAATGGGTTTAAAATATTTATATTTTTTTTAGTAAATCACCTTATAATAACATTTTTTTAATATTTATTTGTATATTCTCAATATTTGCTCGTATATTTAATCTTGAGTACATTTCAACAAAAATACAAATATTTTATAATTTGTTATTGATTGTTATGTAAATATTAATATTAAACACGTGTAAAGTTCAGATTTTAAAACTATTTTTAAAGTATTTATTTATGTTATATTTTTTCTTATTTTCCTATGGGTTGACTGGTGGAACACTCTATAACATTAAGTCCGTCCGATGTATTTTTTTTTGGAACAATAGAGATTTAAATAAATAAATAAATAAAATATGTCCAAAATAAAAACTATCATTTTTAAAACCTTTGACCTGTCTAGCTTAATGTTATTCTCTTACCTTCAGCCACTGCAGCTTTCTTGAGCGCTCCCATGGAGATGCTCTTCCTAGGTACCACCTCATCTTTAGGCCATGCGAACTGGTTGCGGTACTCCGTGCTGGCTGCTTCAGGCTCCTTTGCTGCTAAGACTTCACCGAGGGCGTTGGTAGCCTTAATGTGTAAGTATATGATATATATAGTATTGCCGATTTAAAATCTCGTCAAATTATTTAGATAATCTAATATCTCCCATTCGGTAAAATGTTAATTTAAAAACGATATATTTAAGCGTGTGTATGTGATCCTGATCCAATCTCGAATAAATTAATTTTAGTTAGTATAGCTTTGGTCTAGAGTGAATTACAATCGAATGTTCAATAGCAAGAAGTAATAAAACGACATGGGTCACTAAACGGAAGCCCTATTGACAGTTGTAACATCGTAGATAGTTTATTGTAATAGGATTAGTTAGTTCGGAGAATGCATAATATTATTACTTCCATCTCGCTATTTTCCCTATTCAAAAGTCACGAGACTATTGAAATAGATTCACCCCTTGCATTCTGGGTGGTGCAGATAGCTCTAATACTATATGTTTTCATACAACCAGAGCCTTGTTTATAAACTAGGATTTAATTAAGTTTATTTATGTAAAGTTCTAAATTTATATAGTAATAACTATATAAATTTGGTATAGTTTGTGTTATTTCTTTTGGCCGACCTCTACTTAGATGATTTAATTATCGTGAATTTTAAATTAAAATCTCCTTAGAAAAATATCTCGGTGCTTAAAAGTTGAATTTAAGTAATAACATATATTTAATAATTTAGTAGATATTTTATAATGTTACTTTCGGCTCAACGGTATCAGTCCAGCGTGGTTGACGGGGACCTTCAGATTTGCTGCGTCTCCCGGCGCGCTCTGCATCGTTCCTCTGAGCGCTCTGCAAAAGATATTCAAAAATATGTAGGCTTAATTAATTTTATAATATAGGTTTTATTGACATTCCTGTTATTATACTTACATAAAAATAAGAGTTGTTAAATAAAAGTCATTATTCGTGATTTTTCTTAGATAAATTAACTTAAATATTTTGAAACCCGACACTAATAACTGACCCGGGCGCGGTCGAAGGCTGAAGTTTGCTGCGGGCGAATATCATCAGCTGGCGCGGGGTCGAACAGCTCGTTCGTCTTGTACGCCACTCCTGGGTACTTCTTACGACGAGGCATAGCTGGTTCGATAGCCCCTGGGAACAAACCTAAAAATTTTAACTAAACAAGATGTCTTTTGTCGAATAAAAGTATCGCGATGGCCAGTAATTTTGAAAATGTATTATTTTTATCCTTCCTTAGTCAGCGAAGGAAAAAATAAAATGAATTTTTTTTTTTGTAATTAGACTAATCAGGAATTCTTTTTACGATCAAATTTCTTCTTGGATTAAAAAAAAGCGGATAAAGGACTTTGTTATGGCCAGCAACTTTTTCCTAATCTGATTTCGTTAGGTTTGTAAAAAATAACTTTATATTATTTGAAAGTAAGCCCTGAATATATTATAGGAACATCACTCGACCTAATTCCAATGATAAGGAAGGATGTATATGTAATCTTAGATCTTGTAATGGCAGGAAGATTCTGATCTTAGAACTCAGACCAATTTTATGTTGTTTCATTGGTATATTAACTGTATGGATTAATCAACTGGCCTTTATTTACTTTGAATATATCGCTCTCTAATTTAAAATATAAGATTATACTTTAATAAAATCGAATTTAAAACTGTAATCATTAACATTTCTTAAAAACTAACTATCTGATTTGCTTCACTTTGTAATAAATAATGAAATAGCCGAGAATCGAGATTGTTGAAAAATTTGCAATGTAAAAAAAATATTTGATTAAATTTACAATTCACAATTTACTACGAGGCCTGTGAGTTTATTTATTGAATCGATAGAATATTCTGTTACATTTGTTATAATTATTTTATCTTATCTACATGTTTATATGTTAAAATACTCGATATCTTCTGAAGTATCTACTTCAGTCTATTATATATTATATTGAAGTCATATGATCTATAAGATTAATATGTAGGGGGGTGTTTACTCACCCCGTGCTATAGGCAGCGCGGTGGGGGGAGTGGGAGCGGGCTGCTTCACCACCCCCTGCTGCTGTTGCTGTTCCTTGTACTCGTGCCATCTGTACGTGCTGCGGTATTCCGAGTGCAGCTGCAACAATTACGCTGATCAGTTATGTGACAACGCTGCTAAAAGAAGCTAATATTATGTTTGTTTTAATTATATCATATATATGAGTAATTTTTATAATGTATACAGAATATATAAAATAAAATTTTTCAACATTATAGTATTAAAAGAGATTTTTGACTAAACTGCTTATTTATTCTAGAATGTTCTCATTAAACCTAACCTTAAAGAAGGACGTCTTAAACAAATGTGCTCTAAATAACATTAATGTCCGGGCACGTAGGAGAAAGCAAACAGTTTTATCTAAGACATTGCACTAAATCTAGATAAAACACGGGCAGCCTGGTCGATATTCTGTTACTATGCAAGTATTATTCGCTCTGCATGTTTGTAAGCATATTCAATAGCATATATGTGTGTGCGTGGTTGTGTCTGTGTGTGTAAGTGTTGGCATTTCATATCGACAAAATCTTAAGACAAGAGAGAAACAAATATATTTAATCGTTTTGATAATTTTTGTCATTATTGAGATGGATTTAAAACACTGATTTCTTCCCTTAGGCTAAGAAATAATTCCTTAAAACTACAGATACAGATTTAGATTGCTTTTTATATACTTTTTGGTTTAATTGTTTTATCTTTTTTTTGGAAGCCAGTCCAGGTTTTAAGTATAGATGGCACATAAAAACGGTATAGCCGTTGTTTCAAAGCATGTTAATCAAATCCTCTAAGCTGTATATAACCTTTGAAACTTGTAGTCTTCATTGTAAGTACGATTAAGTTAATATAACATGATAGCATTTAATCGATATTTACGAAGATTTTAAGTTTTGTCTGCTTAAAAGATTTAATATGTAATAAATTATTAACATGTTTTTTTGTGCATATAATCAATATTTACGAAGATTTTTGGTATTGTCTGGTTAAAGGATTCAAAATCTAATAAATCGTGGATATCTTGACAGAATTATATTTTTTTTCGTTTGTCACTTCAAATGTACAATGTTTACCTATGTTTACTGTTTATATCTAATATATTAAGTAAGAGTTTTTTATGACAATGTTAAAAAGTGGAGAGGGGACAGAGAAATACTAAAAAAGCATAATAACAAAATCTACGACGATATCGCTTGTAATTTTTCGTATTAAAAATTGCCTTTGATTTCTTATATAAATTAATATATTTGGTCACAGATAAAAATCTAAACATCATATCAAATATTTATAATACTATTATCATGTAGTAGATGTAAATATCATGAAAATAATATGTTCTTATTACGTTTAATAATTTTCTTATATAACGTTTAGAAATTGTTAATCACAGTTTAAATTAAACGATGTTGATATAACCGTAATTTTAGATTACATCTCCTTACCGTGACTAAACGGCGGCCATTATTAATTCCGTGAGCGGAGATACCGTGAAAAGGTATTACGTGTCGCTTCAATTTCTTCAAAAGCTTAAAAATTACAAAATTTTTTAGCATTTCAATTACGTACAGTTTCTAACCATTTTTGGAAAAGTTCCAGATTGGGGATGTTCTCTTCTCAAGGTTTAAACTGAGATCTACAATATGGTGTTTTTTTGTGGAACTTAATGATTCTGATGTAACATGTTGATGAGAGCATGTTGCTGCAGAGTTTCACCTCTGGGTATTATATAATGTATATCTTTGTCTCTCTTATTTTCAATCATACTGTTGCTACCTCACATAAATACTTGATAATGCCTAGTTATGATTTATATTATACCTAGCGATGTGTAGATTTATGTCTTTGACAAAATATAATAATAATAATATATAGTATATAATAATAATATAATTATACAGATTTACATTGATATCCCATGATGTTGAAAAGAACACAGCCCACTTTTTATATTAAAAATAACTATCGATGAAATTTTGTTAATTTTCTTCTGTCCCCTTTCCTCTCTTTAATATTGTAGCAAAAGAAACTTACGTAATATGTAAAATGTGTAAAGAATTAATTTATAAAAATATAAATTTTATACAGAATTATGTTAGATATGACAGGACTAAATAAATTGTCTAAATATAAAGTGTTGTGCATTTAAAATTGTATACATAAAATATACTTATTTAAGACAGAAATAGACAATTCTGCTTTAGATTTTGTCTATACTAGTCCTATAATAAAAGGACTGCATTGCGACAATATACTTTTGTACTTAATTAACATAACGTAATGTATTAAAAAAATAACTAACATAGTTTACCACCGTCTTTTGACGTTTGAAATGACATTGACGTTGACGTTGACGTATATATTATGTCATGTTATTGTCTCTGTGTGTATACATCAATTAATTATAAAAAAAAAAATATATTTTTAGATTAGAATCAAATCGCCTTTGAGTATATATCTCAATGTATGTGTTAGATTGCATTTAGGAATACAATTGAGTAATATTTTCAGTATGATGTCAGAAAAAGATAACCTGAGTGGTGCTGTCGCGGTTTGTTTCCTACGTGTTAAGAGTGTGACGTGAGACGAATTACAAAACTTGACAGAGAAAGTAGACCATGAAATTCTAGACTCTACATTAGTATCGAATTTTAGTTACAGAGATTACATGTTTGACAGACAGACAGACACTTGGCTTGAATTACGGTTAATAAATAAAATATCGAATTTCAGTTTTGTTATAATCACAAAGCTATAGGAATATAATACAAAAAATATTATAAATCAAAGATACCCATAACTTTCATAATAAATCTCTTCCAGTAACGGTTATGTAGACGTTTGAACCTGAGTAACCTCTTGGTAAGATACTAAGGAGTATTACTAAGCAATTTCGAAGTTCGAAACTGCTGTTAGATGTTTTCTTAGTAACGTATTATTTTATACTCGTTTAACGATAAGAAATAACGAAGTTTATTCATTAGAATTACATATAATTTTAGAGAATATTATTACAATTTATCTTAATTTAATATACTATACTAAAATAGTATTTGTTATCTTGACTGACAGGCTCTTGTCAATCTAGATTACTTCCTTAGTTCTACAATCAGATTCCTTTCGCGTTTAAGTCTTCAGAAATATTTTGTTATAAAATTAATGCATCAAATTTTATTATTAAAAAGGTCTATTAAACAACACATTATTGTTACAGCTATATTAAATACAAATATATATATTAGTTAGAGAAGTAATAATAATAATAATAATAATAATAATAATAATAATAATAATAATAATAATAATAATAATAATAATAATAATAATAATAATAATATACTTTCTTGTACACCCGGATAGTACAAAAATATAAACATTAAAAACAGAAATAACAAAATGGTACAAAGTAGAACAATAATAATAAGTTATTTATTTAGCAAGTTGGATATTAAAAAAATGCTTACATTTAAAAATCTTTTAAAATCTACATCATCATATTTATATTACATACATCTACAAATGTTACGTAATATATGTACTAATTAAAAAATAATAATGTATTGAAATAAATTAATTGAGTTGAAATATTCACTTTTAGAATATACGGTTAGATTTTCTATTTATATAGAAGAGAATAATGATTATAATATCGTGTAATCACTGGTACTGTTTAAGGTATTTTAGAAAATGATAACATTTACAAAGACAATACTGTTCAGGCCATTAAAATTACATTAATCTTATTTTTCTCAATAATATTTTAATAAAGATTGGGTAAAATCAATGGTTTAGAAGTTTTTGCATTAAAAATAGACACTCACATTATTGTATCATTATTAATACATTAATATCGTGTAAATAAAAAGCGTGTAAAAACACGCTATAGAGTTTTTTAATGAACTCAATCTCAAAAGAGTAATGTTTGATTTGTATGAAGTAAGAGCAACGCCATCTAATGGTAGATAGATGACGTTATTAATTCGCAATTTTGCACACTCTATGTTATAAATGATAATTGTTTAGTATATGATACTATCTATGGAGTTTAGATAAACTTCAACATAAGTGGTAACAAATGAAACTTAAATATATTTGGTTTTGAATCTTATTTAAAGTACATAACTTATGAACTTAAGTTGTAAAAATAGACCAGTATGTTTTTTTTTACTATATTACAAATAAGCATATATATAGTAAGCAATATGTTGTCGTTTTAATATTAAAAAAAATATATATTTTTTAAATTTTAAAGTCAATATAAACTACATTGAAAATAAATAATATTAAAATAAATTAAATTATTAGTTCTGGTCGTATCAATAAAATATCATTAGAGTGAACCAATTCAATTATGAATATTGACTAAGTTTTGAGTAGTTTCAAGTCTGAATTAGTTCATTTCATTCGCCAGATAACGAAAATTTCTCACAAGGCCGAACAGTCATACAGTAATTATTAGCTGTATTAATTCCTTCCTGAATTCTGACCTGCTGTTAACTAGCTGTTAGTCATACTTCATAGTTTATTTGACGAGTTTTGGTGAGATAAGTAAAACATACATAGATTTGATACGAAGGTAGTTATAAAACATAGTATTAATACTATATTATATATATTATATACTATTCTTTGCCTGTAACTCCGTTTGTTTGAGAAGAAACGAAAACCACGAAAACTTCTTTGTAATATTTTATTAATACAAGGTCAATTCTGAATATTGTAAAAGAATTTTATATTTTCATTAAAATTAACTTTTACATACAAACTTAGAAATTTTACTTATTTTTTATAAGTGAAGATACATTGAACGGTAGTTGCTGACCGTAACAACTGAATTGACCTAAATGTGCGCTTGCGTCACTCAAGCGTTGATTTTATAAATTTAAATCTAATTTCGATATCAATAGATCTGTTTAACACTTTTTACTCTAATTTACTTTCATTTAATAGTTAATAGAGATAGATATTTGGGGTTGTAATTGGAAAGTAGGCGGGAGCCAAGAAAACAGTCAATAATTTATATTTATGTACACGTTACAATTACAAAATGTACAGAACCTTATTTACACAGCATGGCAGCAGAAAATCCGAGCACGTTTTATAAAAAATACATATCAATATACACTAATATATACATCATAACTATTTATTATGTTATGATGTATATATTAGTGTATATTGATATGTATTGTATATATTGATATTTATGTATTATTCGTATGTATTTGTATGTATTTATTAGTAAGTAGGTTTCTTATAATCGCACCACCAACAATTACCTGATTGTTTGCATTAAAAAAAAAAAAAAAGTATATAATGACTGACATTTTACAATTTCTTTTTAATTCGATTGATGATCGAAAACATATTTACAAAAGAATTTGTTCGTCACAGATACATTAGATTCAAAATATATCTAAGTTCTAAATATACTATACTATTTTTAATAGATAAAAATCTTTAAATCTACTGTTTTAAAGCTACAAGATATAAAAGTTTTCCACATAAACTACGTGACCTCGCTCTGATTGTTGGAATCACGGGAAATTGATTTAATATCTTTATTATTGTTTTTATAACTACTGAAGCAACTCTGAAAGATTTTATTTTATACTAGCTTTTGCTTTGCTCATATTTTCTCTATATAGTTATATAAAATAGTTTTGTAGATTCTACAATGAAACGCAATATTTATAGAAATAAAGAAATCTCGAAAGTTCTTTACAATATTATTGTCTGTGATAAAGATACGGTTCTATATTTATAGATAAAATTCTTTCTTTTGTCTTTTGTCTTTTAATGGTCAAATCTTTCACATTAAAATCGTCTATGGAAAAATATTAGACATACAAACATACATAACCATCCGTCTTTGAAGTTGGTTAATATGAATCATCAGTGTATATCAATAATATAATATTATTAAGGTTTTAATGTTCCAAAGATTATGTACGCATATCTTTTACTTGTCAGATTCGTATAATCTTCAGAAATGTTTACTTTGGAGTTATCTTATCATGTATTTTGGATAAAAAATATAAGAGTATTGCGAAAATAAGAAGATTAAGAGATAAATGGTTAAATCCTATTCGAGATAAATAAAATATTTAAAAAAAAATCGAAAATGTATTTAATTTATAGAGTACCTACTTAGTAGTATGTGTACAAAAGTGTACAAAAATGTACTGAAATAAATCAAGATCTACTTTTTTTTATTTCAAAAGAAATCAAGTCTTGATTAAATTAATTCAGTCTATAGATAAAAAAAGCCACATCATTTTAGGTCTCATATTTCTTTATTTAAAAAGGATTGTTTCTGAATCTCTTTAAATTAAGCTGTTTATGAAAAAGATAAATTCGTGAAAAAAATAAATATATATTAATTTTAAATAAAAAAAAAAAATTAACATTAAGTGCTATAGGTTTTCTTTGATGTACAATAATTTGTACACAATTTCCTTTGTTTATGTGATGTACAATAATTTGTACACAAATTCTTTTGTTTGTGTGATGTACAATAATTTGTACACAAACTTTAATGAGCGTATAATATTCTAATCAGTAACGGCTCTCGGCCATTCAATTGAAACAATGGTGGGAGAGGTCTGTTTGAAGCCGGCGAGTGAAAGCTATGAGAATGTGATATAAAATGACATTGTTTGGCTTAAAATAAGGTAAAAGTGTGCTACTTACGATATAATGATTGATTGACACAAAATATATATTATATCTGTCTGTCTGTTTCATACAATGTATATATTATATTGGAAATCAGATCTGGAAACTAAGCTATGTTCATTTTTAAAAGACAGTTAGTTTTTAAATATAACTGATTTGAAAATATTCATTAAAAAAGTGAAAATTATTCAGATGCTTTTCTATTTATTTGTTTTTATTTTTATTTTTATTTTGGTTATAATTGAATCACGATTTCATAAAAAATAGTAAAAAAAAAATAACAATGAGATTGTTCTATTATTTTTAGAAAAGCTGTTATTATTATTCGTAGTAAGAAAAGTAAATCGACTTTAAAATAAAAATAAACTATAGACAGACGAAAATAACATACAAACCCTTAAATAAAAACTAATTAAATGGGTATCATTGTGAAGCCGGTTATATTGTATGATTTTAAAACAAACTTACACACACATGTACACAAAAACACACGTGTGTACACACACATACACACACACACACACACTTTACAAGATCGCTGTTAATTACATTTCTTTAACTTTTCTCGTTCCAGTTTTGATTGATGAAGAAACTGTTCGCAATTAACGTCTACATTCCGCTAAAACATATTTCAAACATCATAATAAGATATCTATTCGTACCGAGTACCATATTATATGAGTCATGTATTTATAATTATAAGTACATATTTGGATGGAATTTGTAACAAATGATCATAGAAATTAAATAATTTTTCTCACATTTAATCTCTATTATTATATTTGATTATAGAGTCAATTTATTTATGTAATATACTGTTATTATTATTATATTTGTATATTTAATTTACATATTATAATATATCTCCTGTATCGACAAAGATGGGCTTAGAAACTTAGTCGATTTTTATAAAATGGTGCATATTTTGTTTACATTTTATGCACTTATTTCAATATATTCAAATATTTCATTTAAAATAATAACCTTTTTTAAATACAGTTTTAGCATTCGAATAATAACGTTTTTTATTACAAAATTTTGCGTAGAAATAATAACCTTTTTACTGCAAATATAGCATCGAATCGAATAAATTTTTATTAGAACTTTAGTATTAAAATAATAAAGTTTTTTATTGCAAATTTATAATTAAAATGATAACGTTTTTATAGCAAATGTAGCATTAAAATAACCCGTTTTAATTGCCATAATTGCAAATTTAGTACCTTCAAAACATAAATTCCAAAATGCATTCGAATACACGTAATTGCCGGGTCACGTATTATATTATATGTTTTTATATCATGTATTTAGTTTTGCTTAATGGTAAATATTGTACTGCAAGAGAAGATTGCGTCACTACCAAAATGTCTCTCATTTCCCAAGGTTTCAGTTAGTAATTCTTTGTCAGATTTGTTTAGAAAATATATTATGTAATGTATGAGACTTATTGTGGTTTTCTTATACATGACAATGTTGCGTATTACGTAGAGATTGTTTTTTCTTTATTTTTTTTTATTATTTTATTCCTAATAAACAAGAGTTAAAAGGCGAACTTATTACCTAAATCTACTAAAACTATGTAATAAATTTTTCTTAATATTTGGTTCTAATTTTTTATATTCAATAATAATGTGCTAATTTTCCTATAAATTGTAACATTTTTGTTGTAAGGTAATTTTCCCGTAGCTAGTATTAGCCTGAATGTATGTCAGACATATTGGTTTAGTGGGTTCATTGAACTGTGATCGATTTAAATTTTAGGTCACTAGATTAATTTATAGGAAACTTTTAATAGTTTAAAGTATAAAACTTTAAAGTAAAAGAATATTTTCTTAATAACATTAAATTGATGTTTTATACACTATTAAGAATATTTATAAACACGATATAAAAAAGATTTAAATAAAACAGAGTCGAATTGTACAATAATTCAAATATACATTAAATAAAATTAATTAGTGATTATTATTTCATATTATTAATATATTCTAAAATCCGTATTTCACTCTTAAGATGGTCAAAAAAAAAAAACATTATAAAAGTGCTTTAAAAAGATTTTATTACTATGCCCCAGAAGCTGAATATATTTGATAATAAGGAAGACTTGGCAGCTGCAAAGAACGAACTGTCAAATGAAAAATAGTGGAACAAAAGAATGAATGAATGAATGAAAAATGTACTAAACTGAACTGAAATTGTTATTGCCTCGGAACTATGTAAAAGAGATTAAAACAAACGAGAAAAATCATAATTAAGCAAAATCTAAAACAATATGTTTCATTGATAATATCAGTCGTAATTACAAAAATATAAAACTTTTTTATCAAAAAGAAAAAAGAATGTAAAGATAAGACCCCTAACTTTTAAAGATAAAAATATAAAACTTTTATCTTATCAAGCAACCCTTCGGCTTAAGGTAATCTGTCATAACAGTAACCTCAAGAGAAACAATATTTTCTCTCCGAAATTTATCTCAATAGATTTTAACATGAATTGTGGGTTTTTCGTTATTTTATTTCCTTAATATATATAATCCAATTAAAATTAATATTAAATAAAATTAAATAATATATATAATATCTATATATTTTTCATCATAAAAGTACAGGTAGTGAAGTAGCATCTTTTACATATATATTTATAATAAAAATACGTTTGTGCCAGAATATACAACGTCTTCATACATCAAGTGTCATGGCGTATTTTATGTATGACCCATGGGAATTGTTAAAACAAATGTGAATTGCATTTAGAAAAATATTTCAAGACAGATTAAACAATAAATAAAAAAATATTTATAAAATTCAATTTATTTCTGTAACATTAATAGTAATCAAATATATTATATAAATTCTTCAATTAAATGTAGTTTTCTTAACGTTTATGAACTTGACCAAATATTCGAAATTTAAAAAAAATACCAAGATGGTGAACGATATATTTAAATGTCAGATTTGATTTCATAACTAGGTAATGTCATGTCAAAACTACTAGACATAAGATTGATGTTTTCTATTTAATGTCCGCCACTAATGTATGTCCATTAAGAAATAATCTCTATTATAGAAAATGAAAGTATTTTAAAATAAATAAAGAATTACGAGGAAGAAAAACAAAACATTTTTTATAAGTTTACTTACGAACAAAAACTCTATTTGTTTTGAATTCCAGATGTCTGTAGTACTTGTCACTGATTTCTAAACGTTTTAGAAGGTTTACTTTGTACCTACGTGTGTGTGTGACTTGTATTTACAAATTATAATACTCTACAATATAGTCTCAGTTTAGTTCGCGTGTTATACTCGCATGATTTAAACTGTCGCTTAAAAAGGTGTCCTACATTTTGTATACAATTTTAATAAATCTCTACTTGAAGGACTCTACATAAAAGAAAGCAATTGACACATATTTCCAAATACATAGGAATATTGTATTAAATGGTTTAAAGAACTTTAAAAATATATATATATTTTTATAAACATATAAATAGATTCTTTATTTTTCTTTCTTTATGAATATAAATTATTGGGTAATAAAATTTACCGTACAATACTAATAATAATAAAAATTGAGTTGTTTTAACGAGTAAGCATGAGTTGTTAGTTATAATATTAAATGACTGTCTGTACATTCAAGGTTTCATACAAACCCTGTTAAGTAAAAGAAATATGTATTTATAATACAGAAAACACATTGTAATACTATATTATTTATTCAAAAAAATAATAATAATTGTATTTAGTCTACTAAAAATTTATACTATAAATTTATACATGTATTTATTGTCTATGACGATATAAAATACAATTTATTTTATAATACTTGATGAGTACTCACTTCAGAAGCCCACTGAACATGCTTCGTGTCCAAAACGCTTCTTTCCATTATATGAAAGAGATCACGACACCATCTCACTCACTCATCAAAAACATTTATAAAAAACTTTGTAAGAATTTCGAAAAAAGAGCTCGTTTCGTTTCGTTTGACAGCAACGGTTATTTAGAAAATTCGCTCGGAAAAAAGGTAATTGTCGCACGTTCTGCGACTGCGCTCTCTACACCTCAGTGACTCACTAAGAAATCAACAACACCGACGCCATGCAAATCATGCATTTTTTTACAAGTAATCGCTTAATCTATAACAGCTGATGACTAAGAAAAAATCCGATAGCACGGTCTGTCAGGTTAGTGTGACGAGACAGGGACACAGATATTATCTATCTCTATCTATCTATAGGGGGCTAGATAAGTGGCGTAATGATTTGTATATAGTAGCGATAAATTCCTTTTTGTATCCTATTGTTTTATTAACACCAGTATTATTTAATTTGCCACAGCCACCAGGTACTGTTAATTGATATCAACCGGATGAATCATCTTCGAAGTGGAGTCTAAGGCACTGTGTACATGGCACTTTGAAATATAAAAGACAAAATTTGGCAATTTGCTTGCGTATTTTCACATTTGGCAACAGTTTTTTTTATTATGTTTATAACGATTGCAAGTGGTATCGAGACGCGGGGCGATGGCCGACTACTGTAAGAGTGAGGGAGTGGTGGTCGCTGGTGGTAGGATCGATACCACAGTCTGGGGCGCACGCACTGACCGCTCGGCCTAAGAAACTATATTTAGAGTGGATAGACATACATACAGCACGCTATTTATGATATACATTATTAATATATTCCTTAAAAAATATTATATCTTTATAATATATTTATAGTATATTTTTATTTACGAAAACCAACTCTATGTTAGTACGAAAATGTCTTCAATATGCTATATATTTCAAATGTTTATTATAATATTTGTTATAACAGAAATTAACCACTGACCATAAATAGAAATTAATAATAAATATATTCAGACGACTAGTGACATGGTGGTTCAGTTTGCAGAATGCCCTCACGTTCAATACGGAAGTCGAAGATTTATACCCGGATGATATTAATGTTTTCCTAAATCCATAATTGTATTTTAATATATATATTTTTATGTCTAGAAGTAATATAAGACATTATAAAAACTAGTTCAATGTCAGTTAATTTCAATTGGAGGTAAAATCAATAAAAAATACTATCATAAAAACGTTAGATCTATTATTGCTCAAATGTTAGAAGTGACGGCGAGCGAAAATGACCGAGTGATTGGAAATGAACGGGTGATTGGAAATGAACGAGTGAGTGAGCCTAATGTCATTATTTAGGTTGATTCAATCGATATGAGAACGTTTATTGAGTACAAATTTTGTTTCCGTATGAATTATATTTTGTATATTGATCGGAGGTATTACATAATTAATATCTGTATGAAAATATCGCTTTTGATATATAAGATTTTTTAGTTGAAAAAAATTATGTATCACTCAAATTAAACCTCACGCAAAAATGAGTTTAATATTTTATAGTAAGTTCTATATGAACGCAGCATTATTACACATATACACACACTCACACACACACACACACCCATGCATACATTGTATGTGATAAGCAGTAAAATTTGTTTTGTGTTACAAAATATAAAATTTTGCTAAGTGTGGAATAAAAAAATATTTTTTTAATACCAACAGAACGAGGAATGACATATTTGTTGTATATTTTGTTTTTATAATAATATATTTGAAATAGAATAATCTTAAATATGAACATAGAATTATGTCAATGAGGCAAAAAAAAGATAATCTAGTTTATGTAGGATAGTGAAACAATTAAAGGATTTTGAACCTTAAGAAGCACGATATACAGTCTAAAATCTTTTCTTTCTAAAAAGTTTGATATCACTAATACTTCTTTTGTAATACTTTGTTTACAAATACATTATTACCTGGATGTAATCAGCCTTGAGGAAACTATATTTAGTATACAACAACGTAAACAGTTTAGTTGCAGCAGATTTGTACTTTGCTTCCGTAAAATATAAATAATAATAATAAATCCTCCCCCTTCCAATACGGTGAAGGAGGTGATAGCTGACCCTTGCTTTAGGAACGGGTGGTGATGTATGGTTGTTCTTGCAGGCCAAGCTTGCAAAATTAATTGGCTAAAATCATTAGGCCTTCATTGACTGCGATGGTTCTAGTTGTTCGCAAAATTTCTTATTTTTTGTCTGTGAAATTGATCACAATAAAAAATGAGTTTATTATGGTTTTTCTGACCAGGGCGCATTTGTAACTTTCGTAGCCTTAAAATTTTAAGTTGAAGAGTGTTTTTATTGAAAGGCTTATTTCGAAAAGTATACAAAATAGCTTCTCCTGACACAGAAGAGAACTTTGATATTAATTTTAAGTTTATTTTTATTTTTTAAATGTCTTTCTATTATGAATGAAAATTTTATTTTCGTACAGTTTTATCGCATGGAGAGAAACAAAATCTTAAAATAGACACATTTTTAAAACGAAAGATACTTTGAAGACGTTAGCTGCAGCTGGAATGACGCAATTTATGACTGTTTATCTTAGACGTATATATATCTGCTATATGTAGGATGTTAGTAAATAAAAAAACAGAACACAATGACTTTTCAAAGCTAAAAAGGTTAGCAACAAAAAAAATATTTATCTCAATAACAAAAATTAATTTAGTTTATTATTTCAAATTAATTATTGTATAAATGTTTGTTAGAGATAGGTAAATAGGTATAGTTATCCAATATAACACAGTTAAGGTTTTTTTATAGCGGGCTCACTGCTCAAGTTTCTTATATACTGACATAGCAACAGTTGCGTCTGTGTCGGTGCACAGACGGCAGTTAAATCAACAACAATATTTTATATTTTTTAAATCTCCACGAAGTCTTAAATGTATTACTACCAATTGACATATTTTAGTTAAATTACAATTTAAATGGTGCAGTATATTTTTTAATCAAGAAAAAGTATACCATTACCAAGGTAATTTGTAAAATATCTAAAAGTGTTAAAGTTTTATTAAGAAGTCTAGATAATTCAATGATTTCAGAACTTTCAAAAACACTGGGCCTTCAATGTCATAATACTGGTGAAGCAGTAAGAGTGAGGAAGATGAGTTAGAGTATCACAAGTACATTTTATTATATATAACCTTTTTACTTATAAGATATTGTTGATAATACATTTTAATGATGAAGCCAAGAGAACCGGGAGCAGATAATCTATTGCTGTCACTGTTTCTGTTCTTGTGAGTAAATAGGATAAAAAGATAGGAATCTAAGTTCGTTAGAAGTAAGAATGAAGATCGTTCGTAAGAAGTAAGATATTAAGAAAAAGGAGAAGGAGCACTCAGATACAGTTCTGAGGATGACAAAGAGCAGATAACTTCAGTGATGATGGATTGTAAAGTTGTAGGTTAGGACAGCAGTCTCAGACACAAGATGGACGAAAATTATAATTTTTTTATGAATTTTCTAATGAAAAATGTGTACCTAATGTTTTAGCAGAAACGCTATGTTAAATTCTTATTTAATGTTTATTATACTTATAATAACTTAATAAAGTAACTTTTGTAACTCTATCTCTATTTCTATATCTACAGGATTTCACTTTCGGTTAATTACTCATTACTTACAAAATTATATAGATTGACTTTTTTTGTGAATGATGGCGCTAGCTATGGTGAAACAGTAAAGCTGTCGTCTTTTAGACTCGGTGGATCATCTCCCACATTATCATTGTGGTTAAACAACAAAATCGATACTGTTTGGTTTCCATATTGTACACAACCACAATCTTACATCTATTACACACTGATTACATAAACAAGTCGACAGTTTCATAGGAGAAGTGACCAGGTCCGCGAGTCCAGGTCCAAAGTGACCATTGGCCTATCCATACTTACAAAACGGCTCTGTTCAAGTGCCGCCATTAAAAATCATCTGACGTCACTGTGTTTGCGATAAGTAAGTAATCAATTGGCGAACTTTAATTAAAATAATTTTTTACCTATAATTACCACATAAAATATTTGGGTTGTATTAAATGAATATTGAGGAACTATTTAAATAAAAAAACTTTCTTCAGTACACAAATTGTTATATAGTTTTGTGTTTTAATATATTTTTATACTTTACAATTTAATAAATAATTCTTAAATATAATATGAGTTAACATTTAGTATAAAATGAGTTAAGTTCTCACCTTTTTTATCTTAGCAATATTAATAAATAAAAACTTTGTCTATGTCAAGCGAATGTACAAAGCACGTACGTAGTTACGTAACGTAAAACATTACGTGAATACTTACGTAAAGTTTTACGTTATGTGAATAATTCATATCAGATAAAATGGAATTTAGTACTTTGACCTTTGTTGAAATTTATTTCTAGAACATATAAAAGTGCATACACTTGTGAAAAATGTATGTAAAGATGAGATTTTGTTTTAAAGATCTTTTTAGCTGTTTAGCCAAAAATTGTTGGCTGATTGAGTTAGTGGGTAGTGATGTTATCTGTTGAGAAAGAGGTCGTTGGTTCGACTCCCAAACGGGAATCAATTGTGTGTTCCACAGATTTTTGTTTTGGGTCTGAGTGTTTATAAAACCCCCCGGACACAGAGTGCGACAGTTGTTTTTTTTATAATAAAATAATAGGAAATACATTATTTGAAATAATTATTTTTAAATACTACTGGTTGCCCGTCAGTTCGTCCGCGTGTCCTCTGCGGATTTAAAGATTATCTTTATACTCTGAATAAAGTTATATTGAAATAATAGGACCAATTGACGACTAGCATTTATTATTTCTAATTTAAAAAAATATATTGCGAAGAAATCCTGAAAAATCAGAAATGTTCTAAAGTTTGCTGTTTTCGTTAATAGTCGATTTACAACAGTTTATTATAGTAATTCCGTAAGTATATAATACATAATATAGTATATAATACTTACGGAATATAATAAGACAATACATAACCTCGTCCTAAAACCGTACTAGATGAATGTTGCAGCCGATTGTTTTTAATGATGAGGAATTTCTGTATTTTCTTATTGTTGTCTGGCTTCTTTTTGTAATATATTCGTTTTGACCTAGAGTTTTCAGGGTTGAATATTCATTAAACTTTTTATATTTTTATGTTCATTTTTAATTATTAGAAATGTTTCAATTCTTTTGTTTATGGTTGCAATTAATGAAGTAAATTTTAAATGAGTTAGAGAGTTTAAACCTTAGTTTACACTTATAATAATTGTATGGGATATTAAATATTCCTGTAGCTTACAGAAAACCCATACTTTTAGACACATTTATCAAACACTGCTACATTATAAATATATGTAAATTTTCTAAGTCAAAATGAAATACGATTTTCATTTCAGAATAAACATTCACTTTCAGGGAAAATACAAAAATAAGTTTAAGCTGTAATTAATATTAATATAAGGGGGTAGGAGATGAATATGAAGACTAGACTTACATGATAGACTTTAACAATATAAAAGACAGTATAATATTTTTTATAAATTTGATTAAAAAATATATAATATAGATATATATTTATATATATTGAAATAATCCTGAAGTAGTATTTAACACAAAAGTATTAACTTAACATTGTAGATAAAATAAAACTGGGTCAAACCATATTCCAAAGAGCTTTCAAAAGCCTGAAAAGCCTGAGGCTTCTATAGGACAAGACAATTCCATCTTTATTTTCGAAGTTTTCAGAAATCAAATTTATGAACCAACCCTCATGAATAAAGTTGAGTTAAAAGTATTCTCATTTTAAAAATTAATATTTTTTTATTTAATAGACTTAAAAATTTTTTTTTGAACTGCTTAAATAAAGTTTTTTCGTTTTTATCGTACTTAAAATTTACTAATTTACTAATATAATCATTTTATTTGAACATTCTTTTGGTATAAAATAGATTTTTAAAATTCATATTTTTTTTTCTAATCTTCAAAATTAGGACGTCTATTAGAAAAAGGTCTATCCAAAAGGTCCATCGAAACTTGTTATGATGATATTCTTGAACTAAGTCAGAAAAAAACAATTAATTTGAAAACTTCAAACTATAGAAAAAAATCCATATCTGAATTACTTATTAAAGAAACTAAAAACTACGTTACAAGTGTCATTCACACTTTTGTTTCAAAACTTTTTTAAAAATATTTATTATTTGCAAACCATTGTAACACGTACCTACGTAATATTTTTCCCGTTATACTACAGAAGTCACAAAATTCGCTTTTTATAAAATAAATAAAATAGTGGTAGTATTCTGTCAGTTTCTATCTATAATTCTTCGGTAATGGTTGGAGAGACACTTACATCTCGTCTACCCGTGAACACGATTGCTGCAAAGCAGTCGAAACGTCGGGTTAAAATAAAAATGTAACAAATTAAACGCGAGTTTTAATCCGTAAAAAATAGTTTTATTTTAAAAAAGCTAGTGTATCATTAAGACAATTTTGTATGTTTCTTTTGTAAATCTGATAAAACGAGACAATGAATAAATGAAAACTTAAAAAAATAATTTTTTGATTCTAAACGAGAAATACTCGTTTGATGACATTATATCATTCTTGGATACTGTTGTATCAAAGTAGAGACTATATACTACATATTATAGTATATTTAGTAGTCGTTGTATATAAAAATTTCTTTTAGGTTTTAAGTTATTAACTATTGAAAAGAAAGTAATTGAATTGAAGAATTATTCTCCGTCAACGTCTTGGTTAATAATTATATGATATAAAGTATGTATCGGTTAATTGAAACGTGAAATATATTGCGTTCTCATATTTAATCTTAAGATCTCAAATACTTCTGACGTAAGATAAAAAAGATAATATCTTAGATTTCAGTTAGGAAACACAATGATGAACGTTCTTAACACCATTTTGATAAATATATAAAAATAAATAAATAATAGTTAGTATTCAAAATTTACTAGAGTGTCTAAAGTAGTAATATTTTAGGAATAAATTATAACTAAATGTTTAGTTAAAAAATTCTGATTTCATAATATATGTTGTGTAATTACTAAAGTATTGATTTAAACTTAAATACAACACTAACATTGTATTAATGAATAATTATTCTATTCCTATTTGTATTTTTATAGAATTATAGACATTGTAATTTGTTAGATTATTGTTGGTTTAAAGGAGATTTTAAAGAGTTCGACCAATAGTTTCTTTAATAAATCTGTTATTTGGTTAAAACCTAGAACTTCTGCAAAAAAGTTTTTTTACCAATGGGGTGACTTATGGTGACTTTTTATGGTGACTTAAATTTGATAGTTGAAGAAAGAAGTAGGGGACTGCATAACTTGTGGTGTACATACACAACTTATGGTGTTTTGCTGTGTTCCCCACAAATGCTCGGCGCTTGATTTACAATGTTCTGTTATGGTTCATAAATTCGGAGCAGGTTCTTCCCATCGCGTTTACTATATCAAATAATTTATCATTTTTTAAAGATTATTTTTAAATAAGCGCCAGTAAACTGTTGTCTGTTTCAAAATGAACCCATGCTTATAAAACACAAACGATTAAGAAATACTGAAAGTATTTTGAATTTCAGTTTTTCTTCGATAGGGTTTTAGTATGAATTCCTTAAAGAAACCTGAGGTATAGTGAGGTGAGTTTTCTCAAAGGTTCTGAGATCTTTACTTCACCACAGCACCTCCCACACGCACTGCGCCACACTTAAAACTTTTGAGATCATACGCGCTACAGTCTTGATCTGACATCGTGGGACTTCTTGGTCCCTTAAATTGAAAATCAGCTCACGAGGATACAGCTCTCATTTACAGAAGAAGTGCTTTTTTCTTTTAAGAAGGTCGATAAGTATCTGCAGACTGGAAAATGTGATTGGGTAATTTAGATGTATGTAACATTGTATTCAGATTCTGGTGATAGTTCTATGAAAATATTTAATAAAATTGTATAACCTATAGACATTTTTTAAAAATAAAGTAAGTAGTACTGCATTGAAAAATGCTGTAATAATTATTTTTATTTAATTTTGTATTTTAAATATAAAAAAAATATAAATAGATTTAATATAAACCAATTCATTAATTTTAATCCAAAATATTGTCTAAACGAGTTGCTGATCCACCTAACATTAAATTACTATTAAATGGAAAAAAAATGTATGTACAAGTAGATCACAATGCAACGATCAATGCACGTTGTTAAATGCAAAAAAAAAATACCATATTATTCTGTAGCTTTCTGAAATCTATAAGTTTTTGAGACTCCCTTAGATGAATTATGAAGAGAAAATAAAAAAGTGGTAAGGAAAAAGGTATCCATAAAACATAGCATTATTTTATTATTTCGTTTCATATTCTAAATATTATTTTATTACCCTTTGATCTTCCAAAATATCAAAAAGCAATGCATCTGGAATTACATTTCAATTTGAGGACGGCTTAGACGATATAGCGTATGAATGCTTCAGGCTTCAAAGAAATAAGTTGGCGGCTATGAGAGCAATATTGGAAACTGAAGTTAAGCTGCATGCACACGATCTTATGAAAATATTACTTTTACTATGACATCTTAGTATAACATATTTTTTAATTATTAGTTCAATAAAAAAATGACTCCTTATATGTAATAAACTCCTATGGTAAATGGGATTTCTCATTAGCAAAAATTCAGACTGTCCTCCATGTTTGAAATTAGTAATTAAAAATGTTATTAGCTTTTTTATGTCCAATTCCATATAAATTAAGAAAAGGACCTACCTTTGGCGCCTGTATGGTAGGTTTTTGAGGAAACATTGCTTGTAAATTTCATCCATATAGGTCACAGGCTTCGACAAACAATTTTAACGACAGCCAATATGAATGATATAATCGAGTATAATCCACCAAATAATTAATCTATTATTATTATTATATATTTGCTTGTTTGTTTGAACGCGCTAATCTTCGAAATTACTTAATGGATTTGAAAAAAATTCTGATTATAAAAGATGGGATCATGAAAAATGCTATATGCTATCTAGCATTATTGTACAGCTTCTATTTATCTTAATAATAAATAATATCGTTCGTCAACGAGTGGAACCGTGAGTAAAGGCTTGTTAAAGTTAAAAAATTTTAAGAAACTGACAAAGAAAACATAAGTTTAAGTGCGCAAATATAAACACTAAGTGTTTCTATCCGCATTCCAGCATCCAGCGTTATAATTGACTAGGATAAGATGCAACGTAGAATATATAATAAATATCCTCTCAGCTCCTTTGTTATCTAAACCTCAATTTACTGCCAACTATTTTATCCTTTTTGTTTTTAAGAGTTAAAAGTCGCTCGCAATTATTAGGTTATTTTAAGCTGAAAATAAAATACACAAAAACTATAATTGTCTATAAGTGCTATGTACCATATTAATATATTTATTTGTCTTTTTTTCAGTGTTTTCTGCATTCATACGATTGAGACAAGTCTTGTGCTAAGTTTGCGACCATTTTTTACCAAAAGAAGAATAATTAAAATCACCGCCGTAATCTCTTATGAATGGACATATTATGTATATTTTATTGTATTTTAAAGTATTTTATAGTATTTTAATCGTAACAGTAAAGAGGCAAGAAATTAATTATCTCAAATGGATTTAAAAAATCCTGTTTTTTGTTAATTCGTTTCGGAGCAAAACAATAAATAGATTTAGATATTTCATAATTATTGCATGGTGTATGTAGAATAATTTGTATTTCTATAATTTTCCAAGGAAAACACTATTGCTATTGGACAACAAAACAGCTGGACAGATTTAGATGTAATTTTTGGAACTATTTGCTTACTGTCTGTGAATCACATATATGTACACTTCGAAAAATTGTCTCATGTTCACGGGAGCAAAAAAGATAAAGTTATATACAACGAATCTAGAAATACAAAGAGATCTATTATTCCTATATATTATTCAAGTGGGGGCAGAGGAGAGGGTGAAAGGGTTGGGAGCACCCTAATCCCCTGGTAACAACTTGTTAATTAAATAAATAATTGATTTATATATTTCACTACCCTTACTATTATTTTGATGTTATAAAAATAAAAACTGTATATGTCACAGAAAATAAATATATTGTACTTTAAAAATAATTACAAATAAAATGTAAAATGCTTTAAAAAATACAAAATGTCGTTCTTTTGCAAATTTAATTTGACGATGTTTGGATTTTAGCCAACATTTAGTCTTCAGAATACAATGGCAATGAGATCAATACAAATTGAACAGAGTCAATGACCACATAGTTTTTTCTTAATCATACAATAAATATTTTTAATTATCAGAGAATTTTACGAAATAAGTTATAAGAATTCGTAACCTGTTCATTTAGTTCATTTATTCGTAACATGTTCGATTATTAATAAAAATATATAAATAAAAGACATACTTAAAAAGAAAACACTTTTTACGCAAGCTCATTAAAAGTCTACTCACCCACAAACTCTTATATGATATCAAATCAAATGTACCAAAGAAATATATTATGATAAAAGCTTCGGCGGTTACGAGGTTTGTGGCGGTTCAAGGCTGAGGTTATTGCCCTCGATGATATCCAATGGGAGCTCAGAATCATGTCGCAATATTTAAACCGCCCAATAGGAGCCTATTGTCGCGTCAACGTTAGGGATTGTGAAGGAAAAGGTTGTATAGGAATTTTCGCTCCATTGGCTGAATTTTTGATGCCTCATATCAGTGTATTATTAAGCAAGTCGAGAAGAATGGAATTCTATAAGTATTATATGATGATAGTCTACGGGATTATTGTATTGAAGTTCAACAGATTTTTTTATGAGAAATTTAATCTTGGAGCATGTTTCAGTTATAATATCAGACTGTAGCGTAAAGCACATATTAGAAAATTTTGTAAGTAATCTTAATTAAAAGTACTCAAAGGCTTCTTGTCGGACTAACGGAACGGAAAATTGCTTAAATTTGTTAAAATTTTAATCTAATTTAACTAATTTATTGTCAGTTTTTCACTAGTGTTTAATTTAGTAATAAAAATTGACTTTTTTTTTTTAAATGACATGTTAAGCTTTCTTATTGATGGATTGCGTGACGAACAGGCAAGCGCTCTTGACAGTGTTTCAAATAATTTCTATTATTATAATTGTTACAAAAAAAGCTGTAGTAAAGTTAAGTTTTATTCCCTTAACAATGTGTACATAAAAATCCTTTTAAAAATGTTTTGATTCCTGTTAGAAAGACTTGTTTTTTGTTTTCCTTCACAATGTTTTATAGCTTTTAATGAATAAATGAATGAACGAATGTAAATTGAATAAAATCAATTCGTCTAATTATTCGTTCTAGATCAAGCTCACCTTTATCATTCTTCGTTCCTTAGAGACTTTAAACTCCGATTTTTTTTCTTTTTCAGCGGTTTTTTTGTGTTAATTATATTTTTTTTATTAACTTTTAAATAATGAACTGGTTGATGAAAGCAATAAGGATTGCTGTTATTTTTATAATATATTTTCAAAATGACATTTCTTAAAATTACTTATTTCTTTTTTGATTTGTTCATAAATAAAAAGAAAAAAAAAATATTTACGAGCTTTCGATTTATATTTCAGTAATAGATCTTTGCTTATTCTTTCATAATTATAATAAAAAGTTTAAATAAGTAACAATAATTTCTGATATATAGTTTCAAAGGGAAGAAAAACATTTCAATCAATATTGCAAATGTATGAATAAAACAGTTTTTTTAAATATTTTAAGTATTTTTTTTTAAATACGCGTTTATTTTTTTTAATTTTGAACTGAAAGTTACAAAGGCTGTATAAAATAATATACGTGATAATTTATGTCTTGAAAAGAAAATAATCTTTAAGTTATGTCAACATAATCCCTTTACGATTTCAACTTAGCACTTCAAGAAAAGACAAATGTTTTTAGGAAGTGGTTTTTTTTACGAACTTTTTACGAACAACCAACAAGTAACTTTATTATCATACAAGGCTGTTTGGGTCCGTTTGTTTGAGATTTTCTTATACGTTTTAAGTAATTTAGGACAAATATATAAGAGATTTTAGTTCGTTTTTGTGTTTAAACATGGTAATCCATTATTAATATTATATATAATTATGCGGCTATATACTTACTAAAGTTATTATAGTGTATTATAGTTATTATAGTGTATTATAGTTATTATAGTAAAGTTATTATAGTGTAATTACTAAAGTTATTTACTCGAGTAGTATCGAACCCATTCGGGGTTCATTCATGAGCTTTAAGCATGGCGTAATTGAGGCGTGAACGTGAACGACACTTCATTCAGAGCTCATGAATAAGAACCTCGAATGGTTTCGAAGCTAGACCCCAATGGATTCGAAACTAAATTGTATATAATAGATTTTAGTTAGTTGTAGAAAAGTAAGACCTTTCACGTCTATCATATACGAGAGCTGATAATACTTAAAGACCTGCAAATATTTACAGCTTGGCTTCACCACCTGGAAATACCTAAAAAAAATACAATACAAGCAAAAAAACATATAATCTTATCTAGAATTAGTATTTAAGTTATTTAGGCACTGAAGCCATATTGTGTCCTAAATTGTTTTAGAGAATCCCACACAATTCAGCTGACCAGCTGGTTATTAGACATTTAGGCTGGGCTTCTCTTAATTAGGTTTTGTCTGGGCATTTATTAATAACTTAATTGATAAACGCGATGACATTATATAATACTAGCTGTTACTAGCTATTCCACTAACGGACGAACGATTTGATTTACTATTAGGATAACTGAGAGCTGTAGTGTGAATGTGTGTGCGTGTGTGTGTGTGTGTGTGTGAGTAGTGGAGATCGTAAAGCTGGACAGCCTATAACCTCCCTCATGAACCTGCCTATCAGAAGGAATGTTTAGAAGATTAGCGCGTTTAAACTAGCAAACTTTTCCTCTTTATAATATTAGTATAGATAGCATAGATATCTTCTGGCAAGATGGAATCACCGTGTAATAAATATTATTATTTATGGATTCTGGAGTCCAAGTTATAAACTTTAAGGTTAAATACAACTTCATCACTTAACCTAACTTTTAAAACAAGTAACCTTTGGCTAATCCTTTACCTTCCCTTCTATCTGATAATTCAATCTAGAAACTTCCTGAACAAATTTAGCCTCTTGGGGCCGCTCTAATCCTGAATCTGGAAGCAAACACTGCTTTGGAAACTTTTATTAATACGATAACAGCATTTTTATAGGAAAATTTTCTACTAGAAGTGGAAGATTTACTAGTAGATTTAAGTTTTATGTAAAATCAAAATGCATTAGCAAGATTGGATTTAAAATAAATACAACTCGTAAAGTTGATCAAAATATTTTTATATTCAATAACCGAATTTGAGGTGGAGTGGGGTTTGTCCGGTCATATGTATTGTATTACATATATCAATAATCAATATTGACGCATACAATGATAAAAACTTTGAAGACTTCAATTATTTTGAGGGTATTTTGTGAATAATGTTAATAACACTGATTGAGTGATCAATTATTCGTCATCTCATGAATGTTTATGTTGCATTCGATAAAAGATATTAATACATTTACAGCTTCTTGTAAAGCATTATCAAGTATAATATCTACAATTAATTATTTTTCTGGGAGTTTCCTGTCTGGTCTGATAAATCTACCCCATTTTCAGAACCGCTGTATAAACGCTGTATATATAAGAATTGAATCAGCATACATTATCTTTGAGATAAGAGATAGATAGATATAATATCTATTCTATTCTATTTTAACTCATCTGAGTTGCCTGTTGGTTTAGTAGAAACTGCGTAGTGATTCTCATTGTTAAACCAAGCCTCGCAGGTTTGAGTCCATATTTTTGTATCCATTTTCAGCAGTCCACTAATTGTTGACAAATTATACTTATAATAATATTTGACTTCATTTCTTTTGTATATCCTCTAAGACATTCTAAGACACAAGAAGGAATTTTGGAACATCATTCACAAATTAAGTTTAATATATTCGTTATTTGTTGAATATTTAAATTAAGTACATTAAGATACTAACAAATATATGCATAATGTGATTTTATTATAACTAAGCAAATCTTATACTGTAAAATATAACTATAAAATAAGTTCTAATACACCCCATGAATAGAATTCACGTCCAACGTAACTACAGTTGTGAATCGTCATTGTTGTTCGTCAATCTCTGTCAATACTCGCGTCATGTGTGAACAAAGAGTGAAGCGAAACGTGTAAACAAAGCTTTTAGATGCCTAAAACGAAAGTGTGAACAAAGCTTTAGAGGCTCAATGCACCACGTCAATGAGAATCACAAATTGGGCGTAGTGGGTGTTGATCTCTACCAACTACTGAATTAGGGATTCAGCCCATGTTTAGGGCCTTTGAGAATACTTGATTTGTTTAGTTTGAGCTTTTAGGTGTTATGTTGACTATTTCTCGTGGGTATACTACTAGTCTATATCCTTCCTTATCAGTATCCTATGACGTTTATGTGTAGCAATTTGTCAAGTAGAAATGACTTTACTATATATGTAGCAAAAATCTCTATAAAAGCATGTAGATAAACATAATGTGCTCTTAAATTTTAGAACTTAAAAATTCAAATATAGCTACTAGAAGTAATTAGTATTCAAAACTTTATATTTAGACGTTCGTTACATTTCTAGTTAAACAAACTTCGTTCGTTAACATTCAATAAAGTTAGCCGCTCATACTTCAATAAGCCATCGAGTATGTGAATAAAAAATATTTTTCTCCACTATTTTATACCATATTTTAAAATCGTCTATATACAATAATAAAAAAGAAACTACTTCGATATTTTTCTCTAAATATTCTTCTTAAATGTTCATTGAAAATACAGACAGACATAATCTAGACTGACCTTATCCACAGGCATGGAGGGGCACGCGCGGCACAGGTTCCAGAATGAGCCGATCATCTGGGGGCAGCCGTCCGGCGCGACAACAGGCTAGGTGCGACTCCTCACGAAGTGAGCATGTGATTCTGCTGCTGTCAAAAATAATGCGTCATTTTAATAATCAGAATTATTGTATTATATAGTACAATAGTATATAACTAGGAGCGCGAACCAGACCTCAATTTTGTTTCGCTGCGTTCGCAAAATCTCGGTATGTATTAGCATATTCAGCGAAACGAGGTGCAAACAGCACCGAAGTGGCATTTAAAAAACGTCGACGCATTCTGTCAACTATTATTTAGGATGAAAAAAAATCTAAAAGCTGTAAATTAAAAAAAAATCGGGACGTGCATGTCATTGTAAAGCAAAACTTTCGTTCGAAAAATTTTTTTTTTTTATTTTTATGTATCATTCTTTAAGGACATGGAATTCTAGATTTTTTTTTCTATCTTATTATTGTGTTATATAAGCCCTGAAAATTTCAAGCCGATTGATCGCGCCGTTTTTGTGCCAACCTGGGACCAAATTGCGAAAAGTCTCAAGTAGAGCGCTCCGCCCGCATCGCTCATTTATGCGTCTGTGCTCAAGTAACTAATTTCGAGATTTGCCCGACTAGTTACGAACTCATTCGGGTCCTCGTGTATGGTCAGAGCTAAGGCTCAAATTCCTAAAGCAATTATCTGAGTACAGGCGGATAATTATATATAATAGTAATCATTTATCATGAAAGTTTATACACAATGGTATATCTGCGCATCGCACTGTGACGTTAAGATTGAGATCGCTTGAAATAGTAGCAAAAATGCTGGCTGAATTTTCTCTTTCAATAGTAATGCTCATTCTTTGACTAAAATGAGCCACTCGCTTGTCTCCAGATGAAGCAATAGAAATTTGTGTCACGTCATTTGACTAATTGAAGATGAAATGAGAATAGAATTTTATAATTAATTCATTTTCTTTGTATTTGTCCTTAGTTAGTTGCATATTTATAACCTAGAAGAAATATAATATTATGTATGGGATATAAGAATTTTGTAAATTGTAATCTATGAATTTCGAGGCAATATTGAGTAATAGCGCCGAAATAAAATAAAAAATAAAATTAAAATAAAATTTAAATTAAAATAAAATCTAGGTACCCTTTCTTGTTAAAAGACTATCAGACTCCTAACTTAACTTCTGTATACATGTCAAAAAGACTGCAGCTAAATTTCCTGAAAATTCTACACCAAAGATAGAAGCAGACCTTTTGAATATATAGTATAGCATGGGTTCTGAAAGCTCGGAATGAATGACCCAGAAAGAAACGTTTGAACGTCAAACGATAGACTGTTTCCTTCTAAATGTGAAATGAATAAGGAATCGAATATGGGAGTGAGGTGAACATAATATAATCCTCCTTTTATTATATTAGGTTATAAACGTAAGAATTATTTTTACCAAAAGAATATAGTACATAGCAATACCGTATGTGAATAAAATAATCACCAAACTAATATATAGATATAAAATAAAAAGAAACAATACATATAACGGATCTTCAATCAGCAAGTCAGTATATGTTTTATGTCATACATTTAGTGCAGATTTTTATTTATTGTATACATCGTATTATAATTTTATTTTAATTTCTAAGTCACTGTCTCAAACCTATCATTTCTTACAAAGAAAAAAGTTATATATAGTTGTTAAACGGCATTTAAAGAAGCGTATATTTTTTCAGGTTTTAAAAAACTGGCTGTTATATAAAAACTCTTCACGCTGAAACCACACATCAAAGGGCGGCCTCGATAAAAAATATTTAAAGCGAACATTAACCTTTTTTAGAGATTTTTGTGTTGCGCTTTCAAGTTTTAGACTCTGGTATACCTCTGACCGGTGCAGCTTTTTTGACATTATAACTGTATATATGTTAACATTATATATTATATATAATTTATAAAATCAAAATAGGCCCTCCTGGCACTTCCATGTGACGTACACAAGTGATCATTGGTATTGATTGAAAGTGGAAAATATAAATAAATAAATAAATAAATAAATAAATATGTAATTGGATTGTTTATTAAATTATAGATTCTTCGAAATAAAACTATTTTTAAGGATTAAAACTCGCGTATAATTTGGTTACATTTCAATTTTAACCCGACGTTTCGAATATTTTGCAGCAATGGTGTTTACGAGACGACATGTAAACGCATAAACTTTAATAACTCACATAGGTAATTTGGACAATATCTAAAATAAACTTCAGCTCTAACTCGGAGTCGAGCCAAATTGCACTTTTAGTTATAGCTTTTAACATCGACCGATGAAATGTATAATGAAATGTGTAATGCATACAAAAACTTAAAATTTTATGTTTTCTATAACATATTTTTCACAATGCATCGATATCACCAATAAAATTTAACAATAAGATACCTCGAGAAAAGCTTTAGAGAACGGTACGCTGATATTTCTGTTGGTGGAAAATAATGTTTAGATAAGGGCTTTTCTGACCGCTTAAACGATGAGACTATACTGCTGCATAGTGAAGGTGGCAAGTCTTTTGAAGATTATTCAAGTATGAATCAATCTTGAAGCCGTTGGCTTATAAATTAAATTAAATTCTTCAGCTGAAAGCAAATTTAAAGTTTATTTTAAACACCCATTTGAAGCTTTTACTCAGAGCTCAGCGCATGGTGAATTCGAAACTAGTCAGACAAATTCCCATAGAATTGATGTAAGTACAGCCGGTTAATTTTATAAAATAATAAAAATGTAAAACGAAGATATTAATACAAAAAAGGCATAAAGGATAGACTTTAATTTTGCGTGGTTTGAAAGGGTCCTATCTTTACTTACTGTTTTTATTGTTTGAGTAATTGTCATAGTAGTATTTATTTTTGTTATTGATGGTCATAATTTATAAGTACAAATTAGAATTCAAATAGACTGAACGGTCATGAAGCGTAAAATGGCTAACCACGCCCTGCGCCCGCCCTTTTTACTGTTCTATGAACTTTTACATTAACAAGAATTCAAAGATTCTAACGTTTCTAGTAATAGATAAACACTCAAAATTCTGAAGAAGAGTCGTTACTATAGCTAAAGATGAAAAAATATTGCGAGATAGCAAAACTTTATTAAAAGATTGTGAAAATAAATGGATTCCTGTCAGTTAAATTGAATTTATTATAACATTTTTGACTTATGAAAACAAAGCAGCCGAGACGTAATTATAATAAAAGGCTAATGACCTTTAGCACTTATTCTGCTAAATGTGAATATGAAAATGTGAAAAAATATGTTCCGTATATTATTTTCTGAACCAGCAAACCTTTCACTCTACACAAGCTCTAATAGGTTAAATGAAGTAACTACATATAGGACTTTGATGCAGTGTTGCGAGAATTTAACGCTAGTATAACTTAGTTACGATGTTGTTGATTACTTAGCAAGTAGTTTAGTTTAAGTGTTTAATAAGTTGTCGATAACATCCTGCGTCGAGGGATCGATAGTATCCCACACTAGAGAGGTAATAAGGTTACTACAAATAACATGAGATCTTGGAACATCTAAGTTATATACGAACATACGAGGCCATTGATATATTATTTAAAGTCTTGGTAGGTTTTTATAAAGATTGACTAAAGTTATTACGACTAAAGTGGTCTTGAGCATAATATATTTGTATGTGATTCGATTTCAAAGTATTACATATTCCTCACGTTGTCTCTAATAGACTACAGAAAAGCGTTACACGTTCGAAACATTAGTTCAGATCTACTGATCGGAGCCTGGAAAAATATAGTAGTGTATTTTGTAAAACGCATTCCTAATGCATTGCTATATTTTTTTAAAAGGCGCTTTCAAATATCAGCCTTTATAAATGCATTTCTATATAGTTTTATAGCATTTCTTTAATACGTAAGCTAAAATCCATCATTTTCTTTCAATTCGATGCTTACTTGTAGTTCTAATGGCCAGTGCTTTAAAATATACAAAAAATAGGTTTTATTATATAAGTCTAGATTTTAGGGCTAGATAAATTGAATTTCTGTAGGTTTTATAAATTACCCTGTTCGATATACTACCATTTATTATAGACTAGATAAAATGTAGTGGAGTATTTTTATTGATTCTTTTGACCTACAACTACTCTTACCTAATTAAAATTACATACGAGTATCTTATTTGATGTATTTCATGTTTTACAGGAAATTAGACCCATGACCTGAAAAAGAATATGAGCTACTTTCTAATCCGGATTAAGGAAAGCAATCCGAAGAAAAACGAACAGTCATAATTCTTACCAGAGGATTCACGGATAACAACTTCATTGATTCATTATTTTCATGAACTATAATTTTCATGAAGTTTTAAAACTATCATTCTTTAAAAAATGTTTGGGTTCAATATTGCGTTTAACTTTTTAAGACGGAGTTTTTATAACTAATCAATTAGCAACATTAAAAAATAAGAGAATCAAAAACAATATTGTATTATAAATGTAAGAAAAGATTATTAAAATATTACTTTAATTGATCGAAGGTTCGGTTTCCAAATATCCTTCTACGTGAATAAAACCACGGGTAAAGGTTGTATTATAAAATACGAAACTAAATACATAAATATTATGTTTCAAATCTCTTTATACAAGAAAACGACCTTTCAACGTCCTTTAGGAGATCATGTTACTGAGGCTGTCAAAGGGAAAGACCCTTTTTGTCTACGAATATTAGGCGGTACTAGAACAGAATGTATTACTTCTCAACCCACGTATTTTTGAGTACTTTCAAATAAAATTATTTTTTACAGATTAAAACTCGCGTATAATTTAGGTAAATTTTTATTTTAACCCGACGTTTCGAATGCTTTGCACCAATCGTGTTCACAGGTAGACGAGATGTAAGTGTCTGACATTATTATTACTTATTGGCTACTACTAAAAGACTAAAATATAGTTGAATTTCTATGTAATTATACATCTTAGAGTTTAAGGTTTCCCTTTGACAACTATCTGGTGTTGCGTTATCATAATTTGCGCTTGAATTGACAGGTTTGAGTTCGATACCTCCTTAACTGATATTTGGTGAGGTAGAGTCCGTGTAATATGCGTATATCTTAGATAAAACTATGTTATATGTAATCTACCGCTCAGAAAAGTATCGTGAGTTATTCAGTTTCTTTTTAGCTGTTAGATATACTTTATTTACTTTATTCTAAACTTATCTTTTATCTTTTCGGTTTTCTTAAATATATTTGTGGAAAAAACCACATGAATTCAACGCTTTCTTACATAAGATCATGTATTAAAATATATACTTATTACGGTAGAAAAAGGACAGACAAGTATACTCGTATATACAATAATATTTAGGATAGTGTTCAACTCACTCGCTCTCAGAATTACTTTTGGTAAAGTGGTCTTAAAGAAAATTACAATATATAAACTATATATTTTAGAATTAAATCATAAAAAGAAAATACAAATAGGATTTGTAATATAATACTTTGTTATTTTTTTACATAGTGCTTCCAACACAAGTAGTAAATACATCGATTTTATGACAACATCTGTCGCGGCTTTATAAATTAATATCAAGAACAATTTACAAGTTTATTATATAATGAGTATAAAATGATTTTAGATAACAGAACACATTTAAATATTTGATTTCTTCAATAAATATACCATAGTTTTGCGGTTGTCCGTGCTATAACTCGTGGTTCATGAAAATTTAAACTCGCTTGACCCCTGAGGGCTGCGCTAGGGTCATAAAACGTATATATGTTAAGGGTTCTTAGCCTGGAGTTCACTGAATGATATAATATAATTAGCCTCCTAACTTCTTAACATGGCTTGAATATTAAAATGTTATTAGGTTATAAATTTTCTCTGTTTTTAAGATTTAAAGGATAAATACATTTTATAAACAAACATACTTACTTTTTTAGTAAGTAAAATTACGTTTGTATGAGAAATCTGTTACAGACATGTGATAGCTTAGCATAGAACTGATATTTATCTTTCAGAGTATACTTTAAGAGCCGATAGAATGACAAAAAACAGATACTATCCACCAACACTCACTCCTAAGAAGGGTTGAAGTAATATCTGCCAAAACTTTTATCAAACCGTATCCAATATCAAAAATAAAAACGTTGAAGAGAAGAGAGTGTGATGATTGATATGTTAACCCCAATTTTTCAGAATAAGTACATCTAAATATCTATATCATAAAAATAAAGATTATATTAAATATTTTTTTGAAAGTATTAAACATAATATACCACTGCTCATATATATAACGAAACTTCTTAAATTATGTCTGATTTGCGTCTTGTAATTATAATTATTTAATTTTATTTCAAAAAGAGCAAAAATTTGATGAATCTTATCTAAGAACATTTTAACTTCTCAAGCACGAAATGTCATAAATAAAATTAAATAGTCCTTAAAAAAAATAATATAAATATGCCAGTAAGGAATTACTGGTATATTTTTTTAATAATTTAGCATTAACGTTTTCCTTTCTATAACAAAATAGTTTAATATTATAAAGCCAACAAAAATCGTCATTTCAAAATTGGGAAGCAGCGTCGTTACTTGTATTATATAATTTAAAAAATTAAATGTTTAATGAACATAAAATCTATATAAATTAATTCAGATAATCGGTTCATAGAATATGAACATATTAATCAGAATGCATATTCATTTATCTGCTCCAAATGCGTATTGTTTCATTTCATTTAATCTTCGCTGAAAATACAGAATACAGTACAATCAGCAAAAAATTGCAATCATTTGTATTTTTATGCCTGAAAAAATCTATTAAAATATGTTAAAAATATATTTCAATGAACATTCTGTTCTGTTCTAAATGTTTTATATTACGATATTTAAAATAAAATCAAGTAAAGTAATGAAATGCGTATATCATTGACGGAAACCTTTTTTCTCTTACCCGTATTGGACTCAATTCTTAAGCAGACTTTTTATTAAAAAACACCTCGACATAAATTATTATGTTACAAACTTTTCGGCCTATGTTGTAAAAAACAGTCTAACGACGATGACATACAACACTTTTGGATGAAACTATGTCTCTCTTATTAGACATAAGCTTCATCCAGATTCTAAAGTTTCCTCTAACATTCCTCCAACATTTAGATGCAGGTTCTATAATGTAAAGCTTTGAGGCTTTCAAAGTAGGCGTTAGTTCTCATCCTGACTCTCGTTTGAGTGAAATATATTTCTAACGAACCACTTTTTCAGTCTGGGAAAGTGGAAATCTTTGGAGGCCAAATCTGACGCATTAAAGTGGGTAACTATTTCATAGCGCAATTCCTACAATTTATCTGTCTTATCACAAGATGAATAAGCCCGAGCCTTATCTTGGTGAAAGAGCAATTTCTGCGCCAATAGGGATGGCTATATTTAATCTCGACGTGAAGTCGATCGAATAACTCACGATAATATTGTTTATTGCCTATTTTATCGTGTTTAGCTACTCGATAAAAATAATTCCATGTAAATTCTAAAATATACTGGACCTTTCTGGCCGACTGTTATTTTTTCGGGGACTTTCGGCGACTTTCGTCAGACACCATTCAGTGAACTGATTGGACTCAGGTGTATCAATGATCTATTCAATCTCTCAAATCGGCCCAGAAGCTCGTCCGTATTGCATTTGGTCAATGCCAAATCGTTCTTTAGAAGTCGAACACGTTAGTCTTATTTAGTGGCTAAACTTCTTTATTTGCAGAAATTGACACCACATACGCTTTCTTTTAAGATGCCAATGATGTTAAATAACTCGCAAAATTTCATTTCACGGCCATTTCACACAATTTAACTCTTTTCGTGACGTTTTCTGGCGTTACAGCTTTTTGTTAAATATTTTCAGAATTTGTGATGCTATTGAATATACCGTTGAATATGCTATCGCAGTTTTGCTATAATACTTATCAAGCTAAGATGAAATATCATCAGACTTTGGCCGTTATTTTAGTTAAGGTTAGTAAGACAAGGAGATATTTTTTTGTTAGAGTTAGATCTCTTGGTTAGAACAAAGATATTTCAACGCATTTAAGTATAGCAGAAACCAACTTTTTTGAAGAAAATTTACTAATTAAACCTCTGATACTAACTGAATTTTGAATCAGTTGAAACGATTTAGCTGAATTTAGGAATTCATTTTTTAGTTCCGATAACAATACCATTATATTTAATAAATATTGTTATCAATTCAAAATGGCCGCCGAAGCAAAATGGTGGATTACATATTTACATTTGTACAACCCATGAAATATTGGTAGCAAATAAAAAGAGTTGATTTTTTCAATACAGTACAATATTTTAAAAATAATCTAAAATGGCCGCCATCCTAAATTGTGGAATAGATATCATGATGAAATCCATTTACTATGGGTATCTTGACTTGAAGAGTAGACAATACACCATGAAGAAATTAAAACCAAGACAACCACTATCACAAAATGGTGATACAATTAAAGTAAAATTGAATACTAAGACTTTATTTTTATAAATTTCTTTTATAGTCTGTTGCTGAAATCTGGAAGTGTATTTTATAAAGATACGAAGGTTTAAAGGTGAGCCTCTAAAGCTTTTAAGCCAGATCTTTAAAGATATCTTGACATAAAATCGCTTCGACGTCCATTTAATAAATTTGTATGATGTAGAAGATATTTTCCGACTGTACGTCGATATATTTTCAATTACAAGCTAGATTCGGGTTTTGTTGAGTGAGCTTTAAATTTCATGAGCGTTTTAACACAAATATCGTTATTTTATAACATAATAAGTCAATATTAACAACTATTAATAATATGTATTTATTTAAAAAAATATAATATGTTTGTAATGTACAGAAAATATACGTTCTTGGAATATATCCTACATTACATTTTGAAGATTATTAATTAAGCTTTGAAAGTATATATTTATGCTTAGTTTATACTAACTTATGTTAGTTTTAGACTTTTGTTAGGGTTGTCATTTTGAACTTTTTTCTTTAGTTCATTCTTTGGTAAAACTAATTATAAATAATATACAAAAGCCATTACACAAAACTGAAATAGTGCATTTATTTTGCTTGTTAGTGTTTCAACTTCTGTTGAAGACGTCTTAAGTCTACAAAATATTGTTATTATAATTTATAATAATAAATTTGTTATTTTAATGTAATTTATAATATCAACTTCTTATTATTGGTTGTAGAGCATTTGACTTTCCATAGTACATTAAAAAGATTCTAGATTTGATGTGAATTCAAAAATGAAAAATTTATCTTTGTTTTACACTATTATAGATTATTTTTAATGATAAAATCTGCTTATTTTGAACGTATTTATTTGACGAAAAAAGTGTAAAACTATGTTTCCACAAGTAGTTACATAATTATGATAAGTCATTCGACTACATATAATATTACCAGCTAACATACGGGAAGAATCGTATTGCTGTTGTCAATTTAAGTAAAAAGGTTCAAATATAATATTTAAAGATAAAAATGAATCAGATATACAACATACTGTTAGTAATATTTGTTTATTATAATTTAAATGACAAAAATGTTTGATATGTGATTTATTATTTTATTAATTATTAGGAATTTTTATATGAAGGTAGTTGTCATCTGTCAGTTGTGCTGTAGTCGGGCTAATCGGTTACAAGTTGGACACTAAGGATTGTGTTGCAAGAACTGCGTATCATTTAAAACTAGTCTTAACAATATGTAAAAAAGTCTAGACTAGTGTGTTGTTTGGTTTTGAAAAGTCCTTTATTGAAGAGGTTTTCAAAAGAGATTTGAATGAAGTCTGATAGGCAAATACATTTTCCACTTTTTTCTTTTATTATATTTCTGTGTAAATCTCATAGAGATATTAGAACCAGAGTACTTATCATCCATAGAATTAATGATCCAAATATTTATAAAACTCATTTGTATTGCGAGACTTTCTCTTGCGAAAATGATACATAGATATTTACAGTTAAATAGCTAAAACTTGAACATGATAGTAACAAAGTTTCTTATAGTGTTCCAATACAAAAAGTAACCCCTTTTTACTTGTTTATCTGTGCCAAGTTTTTAATACAATACCATGTACTATTCGGTATGCATGATTGACGGACAAAACTTACTGTTATAAAAGCTTTATGAGCCAAATATTACAAATTATTAGGATGTACAAGAGGTACATAGTAATATAATTATTTAAGATATATATACATGTAATTTTATGTATAATTTTTTTTATTAGTATTTACAAGTTTCCAGTGAAAAATGATACTTCAAACAATTTTCAAAATAATGACCGACACGATATGTTTGTGGACTGGTTGTTTCAAAGAAATACCGGAAGTCACAAGTGTGAGTCCTGCTCACATCTTACATCATATATATATATATATATATATATTTATTTGCATTATATAAGGCTGAGACTACATAAATTTACGGCACTTAAATATTCTGTTTATGGCCTAAGATTATTTGTATCTAGAGGTGATAATATTATTTCTTAGTAAAAGTCAGTTGAGTGGAACGAGTCTGAAAGAAGCCTTAGGTGAAGTTTGAGTGATATTTAAGTTAGACTTGGTGTTTTTAAATTGAATTAAGTAATGCTTTTACTTTAAATTAATTTTTTTATTTATTTTGTGCGAGAAATATTAATGTTTAAATAAAATAACTTGTGTTTAAAAATTTTATATAAAATGTGTCTGTGTGTAATTTTTTAATGTATAGTGTAAAAAATCGGAATAAGAACTTTGAAAAATATATGCTTTTATAATATATTTAATGAATTAAAATAATGAATATATTTGTTTTGGATAAAATAAATCGAAAACCAAGTCATTATGGATTGCTTCGGATAATAACGTTTATGCAAAATTGTGTATAATTTATAGTTATTATATTTCCTGGACATAAAATCGGATTAAGCGTTTCTATAGCATTCACTAAACCGAATATAATGTTACTGTATAGATTAAATCCCTTTGACAATTTTAAGCCGGGTATAATTCCGGACACGTCCCCGGACCAGGGCCAAGTAAATTATGTATTATTTATTCTTTATAAATTTTATATATATAAATATTACATAATTCAAATATTCTTAAAGATTATGGATTCGTTTAAAGTAAAATTCGTGACGAAGTATTAATGAATTAAATTTATATTTTTCTCCATTTTTTTAAAAATTAATTTTGACAAAACTAATTTTACACATTTGTATTATCCCTATGAACATATAATAAACTTCAATCTAAATAAATTTACGATTTGCAAATTAATTACTATAATGTACTGGTAACATTAAAAACGCGTTATCATAAACGGCTCCACACTTCTTCAATCAGGATCAAGGAAAGGACGAGTGACGTCACGGTATGGTGTTAACGATCCGTGACGTCACCAACCCATCTCAGTTTAGTCTCGAGATAAGACGCCTACCATACATTACTCTACCATTTTATTTTATTTCTCATATCAGTGGGCTTTATTAGGCGTTGTCATCAAGTCGCTCGGGTGATTCTGCGTTTTTAAGGTTTCAAGATGAACGTGTATCACACTGTACGGACCAAAGTCAAACAGCCGCTGGAGAAATTGGTAAGTATTCAATTATCTTATTTAAGTAACTCCAATATTAAATTATATTAAAATGAAGGATGCACTAAAAAGTTTCTATTTTATTTGACATTTGAAAGGGGTGGGACAGTCAGCTGATTGCAATTATAGATTAGATTTGCGCTAAAGTGCAATCATATTAAGACATTAATGTTAAAATGGAAGGTAATAAAAATATAATAGAAATGACTATTGTCAATAAAATTAGAAATATTAAAATGGAGTCTAGATATATAAAATATAATTGTAACACTTACGAAAATCGATTCCCAGCGTGTATTGCACAAAACAAGAAATAAAATGCGTTAGCGGCCGAATAAATAACACAAATTTACGTTTCGAAACAAAATTTTGAATAAAGAATGGTGTTTAATCGTATCGCGAAGCGCGATACAGTTGTGTTTTCGCGCTCGGCACCGGCTTGTCGCTCGACTGCCGCAAACTCCGTGAAAAATCAATACCCACCCCCGAGAACGTGCCCGCATGCGGAACTTAGCTCACAATTTAACATTGCTCACCCATTTCCGTATTAGGTAACGTTGAAAGAAAGAGACGAACGTACTTTCAAGCTTGCACATCATAAACAACCCTCTCTACGCGCCAATAAGCGTTCTCAAAATGGTGGATTGACGTTTCGGCGCGAAAAATGACATTTCTGTCAATGATTACATTGAAATGACTGTTCAATCGATTATATTTCTTCATTTCGGTTAATACGAAATCAATAGCCTTGATTCGTTTACGTTGTGTTTTGTTTGTATCCTTTGTGGAATTTTTATAAAATCGATAATATATACACATGCCAGTGATGTGAAAACTCTTTTTCGATATTTAATTATAAATATATTTTTAATTTAATTGATATGCAAAAATGGAGTTTTGTATTGTATTGCCACGTTTTTCAATTTTGCCCGTGGGTTTTATAATTTAAATTACATTAAACTATTTTAGTAAGAAGATTATACTTCTATTAATGATAAAAAAATGCATTTAACACACGAGTATATATAATTTCGAGTAGATTAATGTATCGTCTATGGCTTTGATAATTACACAGTATAAAAATGATGAACCAAGTAATTGCCGCCCTCTGTTGGCGGCTAACGCCTAAATTAAAACTACAAAAATGGACAATTACATTTCATGTTAACATTAAACCGAACAATATAATTAAAATATGTCTGTAACTCAAATTTTTAAAGTATTATTAATTTATTATATTTGTTACTACAGTATTTTCAGTACTTTCAGTATTGGTTTTTCCAGGATCGTCATATTCTGTGTTTTCCAACTAATAGTTTTTTATAAATTATTTATTAGTATTGATTTTATATTGTAGGTATTATATTTTCTAGCGATAGGTAAGTACAATATCATATAGTGTATTTCAAAAATATTTTTTGATATTTTCAATTATTTATCAAATTAATTTTAAAATTTCCCTTTAACTAAAAAAATAGCTTACTACTAATCTTTAGAATTAGGAATGTAAGCAAGATAGACTAGGATGAGACAGAAAACTGTCTGAGGAACAATGAGTGTTGTAAGCCTTATAACCTTCTAAGTGTATATACGAAAGAAAATTCGTGGAAAGCTCGCAAGGTCATAACATTAACTGCAAAAAGTTATAATGTCAACCGTTGCATAATATTTAACATCCTATTGCAACGTGTTTATTATTATAATTATAAAATCATGATATGTTTTAAACCATGTTAGATTAAAATTTTTTTTTTCTTTATCTATTAAGAATTTCGTGATTCATATATTATATATTTATCTGGCTATAATATGTATTGAACTCCCGGCGCCCATGGAGTTGGAGTTTGAAACTGATCAGGAAAATTCCGATAAAAGTAACGCGTGTACAGCCGGAGAGTTATTTGTAATAGTAATTAAACTTAAGCTTTTAATTCTTTCTAGTATTTTTTTTTTCTAATAAAATTTTCTGTTATCATGTCTTAATAAGAGAGCGGTGAGATTTGCGGAAAATTGTGGGTCATAAATTTGAAAAGGTTGCAAACATTCAAAGACGGAGAAATATCAAGAACTGATGTATGTTCTAATGTTATACACAGTGGGTGATACATATGAAGCTTATACCTGAATCGTAACATGTATCAAAAACATACAATACATTCCAAAGGAAAACTCAAAACATTCTCGATAGCTAAACTTTTATTTTATATAACACATTGGTTTTGTTCTGTTTGTTAAAGATTTTCGATTCCACCACGTTTATACTTTGGTGAATATTTTTGATTGTGTAAAAACTTTTAAACTTATATTTGTATGTTTTGAATATATAAAGCAAACTATTTTTTAAAGACGTTATCTTAGAAAGTATTAATAAAATAAAATGTATTATTTAAATTATTTACCTGGTAATAAAAATAGTTTTTTGTGAACTAAATAAATAAAGATAAGTGTATCAAAATTAAAAGTTCTTGGTAAGGAAGTTCGAAGGCAATGACCTAGCTACATTCTGTGACGAGCAGTGGTGCAATGCAGTTAAGAATTACGGATTATAACCGCAGTGGATTCGATTTTAAAAGTTAAATAACAAACATAATATGAATTATAAAAAATAAGTGTGTTTCATAAACTAGCTTTATATGTTGAAAATTAATAAAATTTTATAAAATAGCCGCTGGAGCAAGACTTGTGTTTAATACAAATTAATATACATATACTAATATTTGTATTATAAAATTTTTTGAATAGTGTTAGAAATTGAAATATCTATACAACTTTTTGTAACAATATAAACGTCCGTCTAAAACAGAGACTTTGTATTCATTGTTTTTTACCCTCGTTTAAATTGGAAAGCCATTGTGTAACTTCTTTGTTAAAAGTTATTTGATTTAACTTCGAATAAAGTAAAAAGTTACGCTTTAAACCGCAGAGTACATATAAAGCTTTTATCAATAAAGAGATGGTATAGTATCACTGCAGCTAAATGGTAGCAGCTTGTATGAAGTGTCTCGTCCGTGGTACCACGCACACAAATGATAACTCACATTCCCGTAAACTAACTAGTAGTTTAATACTGTGGGTGCACTTACTTCTCCATATCCCTCCAGGAACAGATATCCATGGGCAAATAACTCAATAGCCACGTCGTTTAAAAAAAAACAAAAATCCGTTTTTCGAACGGGAATTCGGTAATGTCAGATTCGTAATGCTAAGACTAAGGTCTAGTGTGTCTTGAAGAAACTGGGGCTGATATATGCAGAGGCCTCAAGACTTGCGTTTTTAAAAGTTGCGGCCTGGGTTCAGCTCTTAGGCCTCATCTCTGGTCCAAATAATCAATCTTTTGAACGTATGCCATTACTGTTCGAATGTTTATAGCCTTGTGAAAAGCTGCTTTCCGACTAACACGATATGTAGATATGTAGATATTATAAGTCGGCCAAATGCTAGACTTTTAAACATACCAACTTTTAAATGTAAATTCTCTAGAACCAATTTGGGTTTAACAGCCCCGTTAAATAGAATTGTCAAATTATATAATTGTATATGTAGGAATGCGGATATTGATATTTTCCATGACTCTTTAAGAACTTTTAAATTTAAAATTAGATCATACCTCAATAATCAACTTATATAAATAAAAATGTTTAAATTTATTATTATTATTTTTTTAATGTATATTATGATACCTCTTACAATTGATATGGGTTTTAGTTTTGGTTTAGTTTAGTTTTATTTTGGATTTCTTTTTTGTTAACAATAGCATTATATTCCCTTTTTTTTTAACTTTCATTCTGTTTTTGTTGTTATTATTTTTGTATGATTAAACTAAAAATAATTAAGTTTTAAATTTATGTTTCTCTGTATTTTTTTTTTCTTTTTATTATTTTTGTTGTTTTTTGTTTGTTTTTTTTTCCTTTTTTTTAATTAAGCATATTTTTAATTACAAGTGAGCAACTACCCTCTTTTTGCATGTTAAGTTAGCCTTTAAATGGGATGTACTTTGTAACTTTTTTATTCAACCAAATGTTATAATATGATTTTTTCATTGTATATCACGTTGGCTTCCTATTGAATAAATAAATAAATAAATAAATAAATAAATATCTTGCTGTATGCAGCTCATATGAGTTAGGAAGTCTTCTGAATATCTAAGAGATAGGATGTCTGTTGATGATATATTTTAGTAATTGATGTTTTAAGCACAATGCTGTTCTTGACAATTACTTTTTCCCTTCTAGATATAAATATTAGATACTTCTTTTTTGTAAGCAGTTACGCTAAAACCAGTTTGTATATGAAAAATACAATTTGAAGCAAAAAAAATATTATTTTAATCAATTGAGATACTTATAGAAAATTTGAATTGAATTTTGCAAATCATAGCTACAGTTTTGATTTATCACAATTCTGTCATCTGGTACAGAATTCTTCCAACATTAGTTTTGAGTAATGCGCTAGATGGCGCTTTCATTTGCGTAGTCAAATAGTATAGTATTATGTATAACTAACATTTCAAAGATGGAGCTAAAGAAAAAATGTAAAAGCTGTAAAAAAAAAATTAAGTAAAGCAAAATTTTCGCTCAAAAAATTATATGGGATTTTAATTTTCCGTGATTATTCCTCAACGACATTTAATATTTGAAAATTTTTTTTAAACCACCTACAGACGGTTGTCTATCGGTGAGAAAAAATTGGAAATTTTCGAATATACTCCTTTTAATTTATGCTTGCACAATAAATAAAGAAAAGTCTCTCATAGAGAGCTTCGCTCGCTCTGTTCCTTCGCTCAATTAAAGAAAAAATCTTTAACATTATTAAAACAAAAACAGTGCAACAGTTTTCTAATACTTCATTTCGATGTACCTCATAAATCGTAAATTTTAGCCACTGCAGCGTTATGGATTTAATTTGAAATTGTAAAAACGTAATATCGACTTATATGTATTATGTAATATTTCGTTTTTATTATTGTATTATTTAGTAGCGTTTTACAAAAATAGTAAATAAAATAGAAGTTATTTCTAGAATTCTGCTACTGAATTAATATAAACTTGGATTAATAAAGAGGAAAAAATAATGTGAAAAAAATTGGTCTCTTTCCCGATTAAGGTATTTGTGTCTAATATATTAAAACAATACAATAAGGACAAACCTGTCCACAACCAAGTCTTTATAGAATTTTTTGCATCATTGACGAACGAGTATTTAATCATTTATAAGGGTAATATATAATTATAAGTTTTGATTGTTTTTTCTTCAATGTACTTTTTTAGTTATTTTTTTTTTTTTTTTTTTAAATTATTTCATTATAAATTTTATTTTTTCTTTCGTTTTATGTTTGATAAATAATTTATATTATTGTTTTTATGTTTGCTTTTAAAGTTTTTGTTATGTTTGTTTTTATAACAGTGGAAACTTTATTGATATTATGCACTATTTGTTAATTTTATTTATAAGTTTGTAAATATTGTTTGTTTCCCAAATACATAAATAAATAAATAAATAAATAAATAAATAAATAAATAAATAAAACGCTTATATGTTTAAAAAACGCTTATATATTACACAAGCCTTATATATCTCATAACGCTTATATACTACATAACGCTTTTATACTACATAAGACCTATCTACTACTTAAAACTAAAATACAACACGAGTTGCTCGCGACTTCGCCTGTGTGATGTGTGGATAAAAAGTACGTAATATAAAACTGCTTTTTTTAAATTTTGAAATCACAATTACTACACAGGGTGTTTAAATGAGAACGATAAACAACTACCAACAAAACCGAAATGTTGGTATTTTAAATAAAATTATTGCCAGCGCCATCTATTGACGGCTTGCGCAACACAAAAGAAAAACATTTCATTCGCAACCTCTATTTTACCCTCGTAGAAATGCAATTTCAAAATCCCATTAATGCGTATTATTTTTTACTAATTTGAACTTAAGGAATTTAAATAAAAAATAACGTGTGTCCAATATTTATAATGACGAAGCTTACAACAAACATACAAACTTGCAACCCTTATTCTATCCCTTTAAGACTGGAATTTCTGAAATCCTCTCTCCTATTAACAATGTACTTTCCTGCCAAATTTAATTTTCATTGGCTCAGTAGCTGTCGAGATTTCGTGATGAGTAATTGTTTATCGCTTTTATATATATAGATAGGTAGGACCAATAAGAACAACTTTACAAACTCTTAAACTATTACGTTTCATAATATATTATTATATTGTTAATGGTATAATTTCCGTAAACAGGAAAAGGTCAGGCTATCAAATGGTACTTCATACCTGTTTTCTCCTCTATAATTCCCCTAAATATAATAATAGGGAAAGATTTTTTTAACCTCGCTTATATTCGGGACTTCGGAGTTGGTTCTAACAAAAATAAAAATATTGAAATTAAATATTTTTGCAGTTGTAATATTTTTATATTTAATTTTTTTAACAGCGCCATCTAGACTACTACGACAAAATTTTGGAGACATTAATATTGCCTACAAATATATTAATACAAATGTCGCCATCTAGTTCAACTATTGGTACTAATTATTATTGGTTTATAACTAACCTGGGCGTTAATGATATCATTATTAATCTCATGACAGTCGTTTTGTTGTTACTTGTTAATGATGAAAATATTAAACGTTATTCATGAATTATAAATTTTAATAACAATAATAATATATGCGACATGACAAAAAATGCGACATAAAATATGCGACATGACAAAATAACAGAACGGGATTCTTAGAAAATCAACGGTTAATAAAGACATTAAAAACCCATAAAAAACCGTCATTTCTCAAAATTAGACAAACTTTTTAATTATCTTGTGGTTTTTATGTTTATGTTATTTCAATGTTGATGTCTACATATTGAAAAATGTATTTCTTAATGCAAAGTGTCATAGTGTCAAAATAAAAAAAAACTAATTGAATGAAAATAAAACTCTTTAGTGAATTGAGCCTCATTTTATTCCATTGCCTTGAATATATTAAGTAAGTTAATTTTAAACTCTATATCAACACCAACAATTAAACCCTAGTGTAGTAAACAAGACCCTAACATTAGATATGCTTGTAGATGTTACAATGGATGTACTGAGTCACTGTGACATACGGCCCTACTATTGTTATTTTAATCTCGAAGCATTTTCATATTCATTATTTTAATTTAAAAAAAAATTTGTTTGTAAATTTAGTTATTTTGTTTATTGAGACTTGTGTTTTGTATAAAATTTGTAAAAAAAAAATGTCGCGTAACTTTAAGTAGGTAAGCATTTACTAACACTCTTAAAGTTATGTCTATATTATAACTAAATATAAAAAATAAAATAAAATATGACTTTATTTTGATAGCGAATCGAGTTTCAATAGTAGTATCGAGTTGCGATCTGAGTATATTTTCAGTGATATTGCACGCCCGATCTACGTAAACGCCGTTGCGTCTGCCAGAAGCAAGGGCGTGTTGTGTGTGCGTACACAAAGAATATAAAACTAAAAGATGCTACATAATTACTATGCTTCAGTGTAGAATGTATCTGGGTTCGGTTCTCGGTCGTGTAGTCCATGGTGTCATTTAAAAACTAACAGTGGGGATAATTAGTAAACAGATGCTCGTTTGATAAGTAATGAATAAACAAAAAAGAAAATGTTAAGACTGCAATTTTACTAACTAAACTTTTTTTAATTTTAGTTAATAAAAAATTATTGTTACACTATATTAATAGTATTAGTAAAAACACAATAACGATAATCGGAAAAAAAAAATATGTAATTTTTTTTTTTGTAAGCTTTCTGTAACACTGTATCGGGTTGGAAAATTAAACTTCTACATAGCTTTGTCTTTGTCTACAAGCTGTAAGCTCTGCGCATGTGTGCGTGACGCCATTACCCGCGGATTCTAACCTAAATTCGAATTTCGAGCTTCGCTTTCCGCGGAGGCGCGCGCCCGGCCAGTTCTTAATTTAAAAATAAAACATTTTTCGCCCAGAATTACATTAAAACGTTCGATTTATAGCAGCAATACGTATTTTTCAATAAACATCTTGTTTCAAGTGTTCAATAGAAATCTAAGAAGAATGTTTAAAAATAGTGTGTATTTACGGACAGCCAGTGCTGAAAAGCTCGTATTTTGGTGACATATCGCGTCGACCTTACAGTTTGACAATTTTTTTTCGCGGTTTTTATCACGTGACTATTATCTGTGACTTGTGACTTAAAGTAAATGAGGTTGGTATTGTTTTTTTTTCACATTTGTGTACTTTTGCCTGTTAACTGTTTTAGGTTTATTTTTAAATGTTAGTAGGAATGTAATGACTAACAGATAACTAATGAGATTTACATTCAGCCGTGATTTATACGATTTGTTTAAGTCTTATAGCAATTTATATCTTCCAATATGTTACTGTATAAGAACCAATCAATCTCTAAATACATACATATCAAATTATAACTAATTAATGAAATATATATATTTGTTTTCAATTTCACACTAATAAATACATTTTAAATAAATATATATTAATAAAAAAAACTTATTTTCTCACAGAAAACAAGAATATTTGGATAAAGATAATTCAAATTTGGAATCAATTTTTCTTCCGAAAAATCATTTTTTTTAATAAACAATTCTTTTTTTTTTAAAAGTTTCATGTTCCTGAAATGTCGCCAATTAGTAGTTCAAGGCTAGTTAGCTAAAAATAACATTAATTTGTTATATAAACTCTAAATTGTTGTACTTTAAAAACTTTAAAAACGGTTATTCGTATATAAATACTTTATTTACAAAACTACCCTTTGCCCTTTCAACTACCCCTAAAACGTTAGGGCAATTGTTTTTTAAATCAGTCTCAGATATTTTATTACCATAAATTTTACCTTTTTTTTCTATTTTCATTCTTTCCAACGTGACCTTTTAAACTACTGTACTTTAAGAAGTTTTGTTCTAATATTACAATAATATTAAGTTGAGGCTTTTAAGTTTTAAGAAGAGCAATCAATTAGTGTCACCTTAAAAATCGCGGTATTTTGAGTAAAACAATATCGTTTCACAGATGTTTTGGTACGAAACAGGAAAGTAGGGTTATTGTAATATTACTTTAACGTGATGTTATAAATATTTTAACATAACAATTTTAGTTAAAATTCCCTCATACAATTATTAGGTTCTTTGAAATTTGAAATGAAATATACAAAAAAATTTATATACATTTTAGTGGCTCTTGGCACTTGAAAGTATTAAATTGGAATTAAATTGTTTGAAGACAGCGACTATTAAAAAGTTATAAATATAAAAAGCTGTTAATGTTAGTTAAATATATATAAAAAATAAATCTATATTTAAAGCCTTGCATGTATTACTGTCTGTCTGTCTTCATGTTTGCATATCAATACATATAGCGTATTATATAACTTCTATTTTTCCCGGGTATTTTTATTAGAACACTAGATAACATAATAATATGTTTTATCAGATATATTGTCTCTGGAGAGATTAAGCAAGTCACGTACAGTCATGAATTTATATATATATCATACAGGATGTGTTGAATATACAATGATTTTTATTAATATAGCTTATATTCATATGAAATATGTTAATAAAATTGCAAGAAAACATAATATTCAATGAGTATTTATTAATTATATTTTTCTAATATATATGTCTTGAATTTCGTTTCTGTGACATACATTCATGCTTCATACATTTAATTTGTAATATGTACAATTCGCAAAACAATATGTATATTAAGAGGATGTATTAACGAATGTATGAAATGAATGTATGAATGTATGAAGAGAATGTATGAATTGAATTATTTGTGTACATCCTGTATAATTGATTGTTTGTGTTACCGCCTACGTTATTGTATATCTAATCTGCTCAGTGTTGTAATTGGAAGGTTTTATCGATTAGGAAGTATTTTGATGATCGGTTGTTATTAAAGACACACAGACGTACGACTTTTATTGTATATTGACGAAAAAACATACAAAATTGTTTATTATTTTTAATATTAATATAATTATTACATGTTTTTGTACGTTTTGTTTATTATTTTATTATGTATATATAGATAGACTTAACTAACATTTGAAGCTTCAACAATATATGAAATTTGTGAAGTGAAAACTGATTTAAAAAACAGAGGATTATTTTTTAGATCCGACATCTTGATATATTTTTATCTCAAGGTTTTGTGAAAAAAATACGAAAAATATTCCCAATGGAGGTTCTTTGAATTAATATCACTGTATTAAGGAAGTACAATCAAATGCAAAAGTGCGTATGAAATATGAATTTTAATAATGTTTATAAATTATATAATAAATGTAATGAAAATACGTTCTCTCAGGCGTTTATTTGGTCTTAAAAAAAGACACAAAAAATACAATTATAGAATTCGAATTTGACAGTAAAAAACATGATAATCTTGAAACTTATTAGACATATATTAATATTATCTAGTATAATATAATATAATATAATTTAAATATAAACAGAATAAATAAAAAAGCGCTTACATCTGTCTATCCATTTACCTTAATTAAGAAAGTATTTTTAGAAAGCACTTTAAGCGCTTAGAGCGAACCAAGCAATTTTTACATCACGCACACATATAAAGTATAAACATAGACACAGTTGCTTATGTGTGGGTTATACACATGGAGAAGATTACTTTTAATTAATATGGCCTCTGCTTCGTGTATTAATTTTGTAGTAAATACAAAGAGTAAATTATATATACAAAATATATTCGCAGTTACTCATGACTTCGTATCAATGCCATTAAAATATATTGGGTTTTTTAATTATAGATATTTTTACTATTTTTAGTATTATTATTATTTTAATATTATTATGACGTAGAATCTAATTAAGCATGATGTTTAATCAAAATAATATTTGTATATATAAATTTTCTATAAATAGAACTTTTGTAAGCTGTTGCGAACGAAAAAGTATACGCAACTTTTAAACATATTATATCTAATTTTCCACTACAATGTTTGTTACAGTGTTGTGTTGTGTATGTATCGACCTAATTAGTAGTTATCTTATCAGGGGATTATCATGTATTGATCTCGCTCATTACGAGATATGAGAGTAAAGATATGCAAGTTTCAGAGATGATCCCTCACAAACATACACATATTCTCCTAATACAAGATTTCATATCAAGAAGGCAATCAATTAGTTCTAGCGTCTGTTTTCACTATAGGCATGTATCTTGATATAGCTGACCTGGTTTCGTCTCTTTATGGAGTACTCCAATTGCATACCAAATGAGTTTTTACGAGCAAGTTTCATTGATATTTAGACTAACTTTGGTCGGGACTTCACGTTTTTAAATTGAAGTACTATGAAAACGTCAATGGCAGTCGAAAATAATACTAAAAAGCTTTAAAGTTAGAACTTCATGCATTATTAAATAGTTATGTCCTTTGTGCTTATTGTTTATGCAAATCTAAAAGTTTCATATAAATAAATTTATGACTTTTTATATGTTTGATTTATTTTAAATAAGTTTCTGTTTTATTTAATATAAAATATTTTTTTATTTTCATTGCATAGCCATGGTGTTTAGATCTCAAACATGAAAGATACAGAGATTATTTTTAATAAATCAGACTTGTTTATAAAATATTAAATATTTAAGAGTTTTAAACTGTAAGCCATAAAAATATTACATACTAATTGTATATTAAAAATCAACATGCTGTCATTCAAAAAGATGGGAAAAAGCGTCTGTAAATAAATCATATACCATAAATAAAATAAGTAGTTAGGCCATACTCTATCTCACTCTTAGACCATACTCTATCTCACTCTTATTTTTTCTACAGTTTAGAGTTACACTTCAACCTCAGCAACAGTAAAGATATGTAGTGTTTTTCATTAAATTATTAAATAAAAATAATAGTTAAACTAATAAGAGAAACCGTAACTCTTTTCCTAAATTAATCAAAAACAGACATCCTCTAACACATCTGTGATAAAAATATATTATAAATTATATATAAAGCATTAAAAATCAAGGACGTTATTTTTAAATAAATATAGAAAATACATCGATACCTCCTTGACAAACCTGCTTCCTCTCGGAAACTGTTCCATTGTTCTGCCACTAGAGCTACTGTATCGCTGCACTCTGCAATGAATTTAGCTTTTTATATAAAACTGACTATACCTACTGTATCTAATACTATATCAATATAAATTTTTACTACAATATTTATGTTAAAATAAATAAAAAGTTTATCATGTTTAACTTATACCAACATTTATTATTATTATTTTAAGTTAAGCCTTGTCGCATGTGTTAGCGATGTTAATGAAATATCTCGCGTGTTCAAATCTATTATAATTTAGTACTTATGATAGCGTCTATACAACTGAAGATCCGTTCATATCAGCTGGATTCAGTAGGTTTGAAATAGGGTTAATAGGGTTAGGGAATAATTTATATTATTAATAACGGAACGTCTAGTATTTGTGGAATTTAAACATAAGAAATGCGAAAATTTTAAGAGTATGGCGACGCAAAACGTGGTTTGACTAAGCCCTAATAATTATAGCTTTCCATCTGATACCAAGGTGGTATTACTGTAAAAGGTCTTGACTACACCTAGACCTGGAACAATTTACACTTCCTTACTAAATATGATACAAAAAAACTGAAATATATATATATATATATTGCTGAATTCGTTGACGTTTGTAAAACAGCGAACACAATAAAAAAAGAAAACTAACTCGTATATTTAAAACACACAAAACTTTAAATTTAAATTAGGATCAGTTATTTTAAGTACATATAATAACTTCATTAGAATTTCAATAAATAACACAAAGGCAATCGTAAAACGCGAGGTTCATAGTTTCATTGCTCATTTGATGTGAGAAGCCCAGAATAATATTTAATTGCTTCTATTACTCTAAGAACTGGTGTTATGGCTACGATTAATAAACAACAGACATATTTAATACACGTCTACTAGTGTGAGTTACATATGTTTGTGTGTGTCAGCCAAAAGCTTTGTTAGTCTGTTCTTTTGTAATTGATTGTTTTTGCTGAATTACTTATAACACTTATATTCCCAAAGTGACGGCATTGCTTTACAAACTTTTACTCAAATTTTGTCTCAAACTATTCTTAGCTATTGGTATATATACACATAATGTTATTGTAGTAATACAAATTAAAATATACTGATGTAAGATAATTTATTTTAAAAAATTACATTACATTATATTTACATTGTTGAAATTACAAAGAACTAGTAATCTTTTTTATTTCTCTAATAAAAGCATTTATCAAAAGCCAAAGATAATTTTTTCAATTTCATATGGGCTTACATTATACTTATAAAATATCATACTATAATTACATTGCTGCAAAAGGTGCATGCAGAAAAACCGGAAAGAAACTATGGATAATCCTAATTTAACTATTAGTGATAGTATTTTTTATTGAGCAAGAGACATATCTCATATATGAGAAGGATTAAATTGCGGAACCGAAGGAATATTTTAACTAATACCTAACTAAATAAACCCTATAAAATTGAAAGAAAACTAAAAGTAACTAACTAAATACTTCTAACTATATTATTCTAGATTATTGAGAAAGCTAAGTATACTAAATTAACTAATTTCATAAACCAAAAATTGTAAAAAATATCAATAGAAAAAGAGAATTCAACCACGAAAGCATGGATTAATCTTGTTACATTGATAACGGAAACTATACGACTCCTCTTAGTGGCATGATTTTCTTTGATATGACTAAAAATTTTACTTTGTGAACCACGATATACTGATTTGGAAATTTGCTAAGTAACTTGACAGGAAGTGTGCAGTGCACACGTCTAACAAGAGTTGTAAATGGAGTGAAGCATCCCTTCTAATCTACATTTTAACGAAAGAATGAAGTGTACCTCAGGGCAGTATTTTAGGCGCAATACTATTTTTTCTTCTTATAAATGATATTCCCGTAAAAATACGAAACAACAATTCATTATTTAGTAACGATGAAAAAAAAATCCAACATATATATATAAATTTAATAATACCTATATACTAACAGGCATCATAAAAAAAAATTTACGTAAAGAAGATAAAACCGTTTATAGATACTCTAGAAGAAAAGATATTTGTTTCCAAGTTAAATACAATAACTACACGAAAGATGTAATAGATTCAATTAAATTTAGGCATATAATTGGATTAAATATGCAAATGGAAAAATCAAATTGACAATATCTTTAATAAAATTATAATAAATTGAGCGTAAAATTAAAATGTCTAGGGTTAAATAATATTTATTTAAAAGTATTTTTTTTAGATGGCTTTACGAATATTTACCACCGAATATTTACCAATTTTCATCACATGAAGTGATGAATAGTAGCCTTTCTAAAAAAGTATATGAATAGATTTTGGAAAAAAATGTGTCTATTCGATTAATGAATTTAATGCTTACATAGGCCTTTTGATTATTTTTTTATGTTCTTTATATATTTATTCCTATAATATAACTATTATGACACTTTTTTTGTTTTAATTTTACAAGAAAACATATAAGAAACCATTAGTATCAAAACGTAATACATTTTAGATATAATGATAACTAATTTTATTAAATAGTAAGCACTAGGTGTGAGTGACCTTTACCCGGAGCACTGACCTTAGGTCAAGAACTCATGAATGTACAGTACTTAGTCCGAAGTAAAATTAATCATAATAAAATTTATTTCGGTATGAAGTTTATTAAATCTTTGATGGATTAAAGATATTAAGAAAGGACTAAGTATAAGAAATTAAATTAAGCTTTCAGGATCCATGATTACTATTATATATAATTATTGGGGCTTTTTTTTTCATGGCTGAATCACAGCGAACTGATCTCGAATGGTCAAAAATAGTCGATCAAATTCCTGTCATTGTTTTTACATGAGTACAGCCAGATAATTGCATTTAAAGTTAGATATTTAATAAAATTTTAACTTAATTTTTTTAAATCAACACATTAAATTATCGAACTTGGGATTTACTTATCTTTTGGAATTCAGTTAATAATTTAAATTAAATTACTTTGTTTATTTTTATATCTTTAATTTATTTTAGATTAAAGATATCACTTTTTATTTTCTTATTGTTTATCTTTTGTTCTTTTTTTAATTTTTTATATTCTTTCTATGATAAGGACATTTTTAAAATCATAGTATTCTTTTGATTTATTTTGATTCATTGTCTTATTTTTCAGGATGATTCAATGATACGAAAATATATTTTGCCTGGAACGCTCGTTAAGTTTGTTTTTGACTTGTGTCATCATTTTAATAACAGCTATTTGACGATTTAACTTTACAAAAGACAGGGTGGAAAATAAGATATATAAATAAAAAAGTTGAAATATCTTTTTCTTCTTCTATAGATTAATAATTATAAAAACGTGCGGTATAAAGATAAATAAATGTAATAAGACATAACAAAAAATGAAAATGTTATTTTCAACAAAAATAAATGTAACAATATATTGAACTAGGCAAAGCTTTTAATGGCGTAAGCTCCCGCTGCGTCAAGCGACATGAGACAAAATCTATGCGACGTAATCAAATACGTAGCAAAACAACACACTATAAAAATTATATTATATTCCTGATATCTATGCATATTTACAAAGATATCAAAAAGATCAGAAGTGTACAGCTTCTAAGAGATTGAGATATAACTCAATCTCTTAGAATCTTTATAAAACAATGATCAGATGAAAACATACCTGGCTGAGTCTGTTGTGTGGTTTTTTTGGACCACGATGTGTTTGGACCTCTCTTAACTTCAATTTTAAGTTAAAAAGTGTCTTTTACTTACATTTGCAGGACAAAAGTGATCATTGATATCGATACCAAATGGAAAAGAAATAATTCTATAAAAGATATTGCAGAATCGGATAAAAAATTCGTCCTAGCGTGGCCAGTAGACATAAAATGTATTTTTAAAAACTTTGTCATTCGTAAGGAGTTTCGAATGATATTAATTAGAAAGACTTTCAAAAAAACTTAAATTTTATCAGCGGCTTAATTTAATTTTTTATTACATGAATTTACCAAAAATGTTTTCCTTTTAATTAGAAAAAAACTCTTGTTTATTCTAAAACGTACAAGTTTATTTCGTTCGAAAATAAATTTAACATTTACATAAACAACTGTTTAGCAAATACTCGTTCTGTTATTAAAGTTCAATGCGCTACACCCACACATTGAAGGATATAATATATCTATGTGTGCGTGATGACATTGCTTTGTCATTAGAATGAACAATTAAAAAAAAACAATCTTAATTAAAAAAAAAAGCTAAAAAAGTAAACTGGAATCTATTTATGCCATCAAAAAACAAATATTAGGAATTCCAACTTCTCATTATTTTTAAATAATTTTTAATATACATGTTAATATTATACTAGTTGTTACTCGCGGTTCTTCTCGCGTACGAAGAATTTGACTATTATTGTAAGTAAATCGAATGAACCATGAGCCTTTCTATCAAAATCAAAGAGACTTTTTTTCCTTCAAAATTAAGGCGTTTAAACAAACTTCTCGGCTTTTTCTTCGTTTTTATGCTTATTTTTAAAAACTTAATATGATAGAATTAAAATTTAAATTAAATTAACGCAAATTTAATGCAAAAAAAAATAATAATTACAATTATATATAAAAAATATGACGTTATGTCTCCAGTGAAGTGTTGTCGGCGCCGGCAGGTCCCATTTTTCGGCAGTTGGCTTTTTTATTGGAGAGCTATTAATAATGGGGCGATGATTTGTGAGATATTAATATTAGAATATCGTAATGGCCGTCGATTGATAGCCTACTTTATTTGCCATAGGTGTTACATATTAAATATTTTTACTAAGTATTATTTTGGTACTTTTGAGATAAAAATATATAGAATTATAGAATTATCGACTTTAATATGGAATAAGGGTATTTAAATTCGAAGACTTTTAAAGCGGGTTAGTCATTTGCCTAACTATTCTTAACTAACAAAAAGAAAGATCAGATTGTGTATAAGTCTTAGTTTTTCATGTTATTTAATCAATTACTCAGATCTTAATTCTTTACTGCATAAACTGAACAGAGAGACTATATAAATGAACTAAATACATTTAGTTAAACAGTTATATTCTAATTTTTGCCTCTTCTAAAATGTTTCTGTGTAAGTGATCTGTATTCTTGAATATGGTTTCTTATTTTGATATTCTTAGGTAAAAATGGCGGATCAACCACAAGTAACTGGTGCTACGACGCCAGAAGCAGAGGTCCCAGACACAGGGCAACCAGCAGCAAAACCACAACCTCGCAAGCAAGCTAGACCTCGAGGAAAACCACAACCAGAAAAACCTGAAAGGAGTCTTTTTTGTCTCGGAAAAAAGAACCCAATTAGAAAATTTTGCTACGATGTCATAGAATGGAAGTATCCTTTTCTAATAAATTTACCTTACAAAAATAACTTGAACTAATAATAATATTTTCCAATTCGACTAAAATTTATCGTTCATTGGAAATAGAATTGTTTTGTTTCCAAAATACAAAAGGCTTTTAAACTAATGTATAATATCTTATATTATATATGTTGCGTATTAAAATTTGTTAAAAGATTTCAAAAAAGGAATTTTCTTTGTTTCATCCGTATGTATGTATGTATGTATGTATGTATATTTAGATGTTTCTATGTTTGCAATTATCTCTGAAACTACTTAAACAATTGTGATGATTCATTCGTCCTTTATAGGTTTATATGTAAAATATCTTCCTAAACAAATTCAGACCATTCGAATATATGATATTGACGACAATTTTTGCTAATTGCATAGCATTAGCTGTCTTCACGCCCTACCCTTCAGGAGATACGAACAACACTAATCAAATATTGGTAAGTATATTATTTAGATAAAAGAAACGTTGTTCAATGCATAGAGAATAGCAATTCAACGGGCTATTTTAACGATACGAAGCAAAATTGAAAGCTGTCATCACTAGCGCCGTGAGTAGTGTTGTATTTTTATCTATATGTTTTTAGTTCTAAGGTACTATTTATCAATCTTCAGGTGTCTGTTATCTGTGGCAAAACTTTTTTTTTAAATTTCGACCGCACTTCTATATTATGACAGTAATTTTACAAAGACTATCGATATATCCACTCTACTCTCTGACCAAATATTATATGATATATACTAAATATCGTGATTATTATCTTGTACCATTTGGATTTGTTGTCCCAATGTTTGAATTAATGGTAAGAAATTTAATATTGGCCGTGATAAAAGTATTCGTATGGAAAATATTTATCTGTTATCGGATAAATATTATTATTTATCGGTTAAACATTTCAAGGAATGTTTCAGATTTTCGAACAAATGTATGTATGTGGCCTAGTGCAAAGGATTGAACCCCAACACCATTTAAAATATTTTCTATTTCTACAAATGTGGAAGTCTCTGAAAACAATAACAAAGCCCTGACTTCAAGTTTAATTTTCAGGAAAAAGTAGAATGGATATTCATGGCAATTTTCACGGGTGAGTGTGTGATGAAAATCATCGCGTACGGGTTCCTGTTCCACCCCGGGGCGTATCTCAGGAACACCTGGAACAGTCTGGATTTTACTATTGTTACTATTGGGCAAGTACAATTTTTTTACTCTTCGAAAAATATTACGTGAATATATTTTAATTACTTTTATTTGTTTAGGGAAAATAACTCACATTCCAACTAAATAAAATTCTATTTACTAATTCCACGAATTTGATACCTAAACTTGCTATTCATACCATTATTATTGGAGGAGAGCTTAGAGTGCTTTTGGAACATAAGACTTAATACAATAAACAAGCGAGGCGGAGACGGAAAATTTTACGAAATTCTTTTGTAAACGATTAGCGGGAGCGGTTTTTTGTCTCCGCTCCGCTCATGTAATGGGAACAGGCGAAAACATACACCATAGCGCTATCAATATTGATGTATATCGTTACACTTTTTGGGTCAAGGTTATTTTATACAAACATAACTACACTTTTAGGGAAGAATGTTCGGAAGATTAAATTTTAGTATTTGGTTTTCCATGGGACCTTAAGGATTTGTGGTATTTATATGGAAATTTAATTATAATGTAAATAGTGTATATTTGTTTTGTACATCATAGGATATTTATATGGGATATTTATATCATTAAGTACACTAAACTAAATATTTAAGAAATTCTCAAACAACTCTTTTTACGAAAATTGGCACGTGATAGGAGTGAGGTCTAATTTAAGCCATAGAGACAATATAGGTCATGATGACAATCTCATGATAACTTACATTCTATAGAAACTATTTTATTTTTATTCTTTTACAGAATAGCCAGTCAGATTCTTCAATTTATTTCAAAAGACTTATTCGATGTGAAAGCTTTAAGAGCTTTCAGAGTGCTTCGACCTTTGCGACTAGTGTCTGGAGTACCAAGTATGTATACGTTTCATAAAACTTCACCAAAACATCAGTCTTTTTACTTATATTCAATTCAATCTCGAAAAGAAATATTTTTTTTTTAGAATCACTATCATTCAAATTATTTGTATATATTATTTTTCAAATTTTAATTTCCAGGTCTTCAGATAGTTCTTAATTCTATATTGAAGGCGATGGTACCGTTGTTCCACATCGCGTTTTTGGTTTTGTTCGTCATCATCATTTATGCCATCATCGGCCTGGAGCTGTTCTCAGGAGTCTTGCACGATACCTGCTTTGATAACATCACTAGTAAGTTGAAAGTCATAGTTGAATATGAACATTTTAGATAAGTGCTACGGTGTAAATAGGTTTTGAAAAGTTTTTTGGACCTTTGTTTCCGTGTTTATGTTACAATATTGAATGAAAGAATATTTCAAATGTAACGATTAGATGTTTAAAGTTAATAAATAAATATTTACAGCATTCCTTCTAATTCTGACATCTTCAAACCTTTATTATTTTGTTACCATATATTTAAATATCTTCGTACTTATATATATATTTTTTTCTTTTAATGTAAAGCATTCTATAGTTATAATAGGATCTCCTGTCTTAAGTCATTGTAACAAAATTATATTTCGGAAAAAAAACCTATTTACTTTATGTACGTTATATATCCTATTTAAAGACCCCATTACCGTATCATCAAAATATTAATCTTAGATAGATAGTACCATACGAACGACTACTTGCGAATTCAAATCATATCTCTATTAGCATACATAATCTTATATGGTTTCTATGCCCAAAGTAGACTTCAGACATCTCATATATCAACTATGTTGGTTCAAACTATATTAAGAACGAGACAATACATTAATGTTTATTTACATGTCAATTTTCTTTTATACAAATCCACCTGAGTTTTGACATGCTTTCAAGGATAAAAAATGTGTTCTATTATATTATTTTTATTGTTTTAAGGTAAGAAGTAATATTCTTGTTTTAAATATGTCTATCAATAGTTGTCTGGAATTTTTGATGTCTCGTACAAATTTTTCAAAATAAATTTAAATTATCGTGTAAAAAACTGATACATTAAAAAAAAAAATCCATTCCAGAGGTAATGGTAGAGGATCCAACGCCCTGTTCCCGTGATGCCGACGTCGGGAACCACTGCGAGTCCGGACAGGTCTGCCGCGACTACTGGCTCGGACCAAACTTCGGCATCACCAACTTCGACAACATCGGCTACTCTATGTTGACCGTGTTCCAGTGCATCACACTCGAGGGATGGACTGATATTATGTATGCGGTAAGTAGGGAGATGTTTCCTTGTCATATCTTAAGATAGAGGTTTGTCACCTTAGAAACAGCATAATGTATAGTCCAGCTTGTTTTAGCCACTATTTCCGTTTATGTGTATCGATTGTATTAAAAAAATATGCAATAAAAATATAATGTTTAAATATAAAATAAATATATAATACAGTGGAACAATTTTGGAGTTAAAATTTGTTTGTCTCGCTCTGTGCAATTGTTGTCAACAAATAGTGTATATAAATATGAACACTGGCTTATTTCAGATAGCAGATGTAAAAGGCAACACGTGGGTGTGGATATATTTCGTGTCTTTGGTTATTTTTGGAAATTTCTTCGTCATGAATCTTATTCTTGGTGTCTTATCCGGGTAGGTACTTCTACTATAATATTTTCATGACCTAAGAAAAAAAATTAACTCTAAAGTTTCCTTTCAGAGAATTTTCCAAGGAAAGAGAGAAGGCAAAAAATCGTGGAGACTTCCAGAAATCACGAGAGAGACAACAGTTCGAGGAAGATCTCAAAGGTTACTTAAACTGGATCACGGTAGCCGAGGAGTTGGATCTCGAAAACGACCAGGTACAGAAGGAGGAAGACCAAGACTCCCAGGGTAAGGACCTTAAAAAAATATATAAATAAATAAATACAAAGATATTGACAAACAACATCAAAACAATGTCACAGGATATCTAAAATAGATTCTATAGTATCAGATAAAGCCGCAATTGACAGATTGCGGTGGAAACAATATCCATATCTATTACCGTAAATAACATATATATATATATATATATATATATATATATATATATATATATTAATTACCGTAAGAAGTCAATACATAGCTAATGTGTATTTTGTATGTGTATGTGTATGTGTATGTGTATGTGTATGTGTGCAGGCCACAAGAAGGAGCGCCGCAGTGTGGACGGCTCGCAGAGCGCGGCGCCCGGGGACGCGGCGCCCGCGCGCGCGCGCACCGCCAGGAGGATTGATAAGGTCGGGACAGGGGGATGAGGTGGGGAGGCTGGGGGAGGGAAAGATGATGTAGTGCATGGTAGGGAAAACTGACAAATTGAGGAATAAAGATTTATCAGTAGAGGGGAAAGTGGACATAGTATTATGGTAAATAGGAAGATATGACACATGACAAGTTTTTTCATAATTAAAATCTAGTCAATTATCTAGTCAAATTTAAAAAATAAATAAAAAGCCTCGACGGTAAAGAACTAAATTACAGCAGAAGAGAACATCAGGGATAAATTTTTAGTATCTTTCTTTAGCATATAAATGTTTTAGTTGGTTTGCCACTTATGACATGAAAATGTTAGTAGAATACTGAATCCCATTTCGTATCACTATTTGTATATATATTGTTCGTCATCGTTAAAATATATATGGATTAATGCTGATTTTGAACAATATTGAGAAACTTATAAAATTAAACTGTTTATACGTATAGTATGATTATTCAACTCGACCAGACAATGAAGTAAACATTTATATCTGTTATACACTGTCGAGGTTGAGTGACACGATATCTCTTTTGGCAAAAAGCCCACAAACTATGTTAAAAGTACTAGATTCAGGTATGTCATTAATGTAGTGCCGTATACATCTGATGAAAATTTATAACGTCGACATAAGAGTCGTTGTTCTGACCACAATAGCTTGTAACTTGTAACTTATATGTATAGAATGATTATGTCTATATTAATATGTTTTTATTGTTCCGATAATAAGTTTGATTGTGGTTTATAATATTAAAGGTGAACCGTCGCATGCGGCGCGCGTGTCGGAAGGCGGTCAAGTCACAGACTTTCTACTGGACTATCATTGTGCTCGTGTTTCTAAATACTTTAGTATTGGCCACAGAACATTATGGGTAAATGCGTCATGTCAAATATATTATTATAGTATTAATAAGGAAATTTATTTTATGCTTACTATATGTAGGACACAACACTTTTCGTTTTTCAGTCAGGAGCCATGGTTAGATCAGTTTCAGAACTATGCAAACATCATGTTTGTGGTTCTGTTCTCGACGGAAATGCTGGTGAAGATGTACGCTCTAGGATTTCAGGTAAAACCATATAAATACTATTTTTTATTACTAAAACATGGAACATTTATAGAATTTTAATTTTTGAAGATATATTCTGTCGTATAGTCTCGTCATTAAACTTTTTTTTTATGTTGAATTGTCTTCATCTTGACGGTGATGAATTCAACAAAGCGGTGCTGACACTAACTCAGTCAGTAGAGTAACAAGAATGAAATTTTGAAAGTTACAGATTCAAGGTCGTGTTAGCTTAGACGATTGTTATTGTTACACATTTTTCAAATAAGAACATGTCAAATTTTAATTGTTTTTTTTATAATTTCTTTATTTTTATACATGGAATTTTATTAGAATATTATTTGTTTTTTATTTTTTTTTGTTATTCTACTAAGAGTACTGTTTTTATTGGTTTTATTTGCATTAGATATATTTATATTCTTAAAAGAATATTTCTCCACAGGGCTACTTTGTATCTCTGTTCAACCGTTTCGATTGTTTCGTGATGGTGTGCTCCATAGTGGAGCTGGGTCTCACCTACACTAATAACATCCCACAGCTGGGTATCTCCGTGCTGCGATGTGTGCGTCTGCTGAGGGTTTTCAAAGTCACCAAGTATGTGGTTACTTTTCTTTCATTCATCATTACATTAATTTCAAACAAAGTAACAAAATGATATAATAATTGATGTTATCGTTGGCTAGATATTGGCGGTCTCTGTCCAACCTCGTGGCATCACTACTCAACTCTATTCAATCCATATTTTCCCTTCTACTCCTACTTTTCCTTTTTATTATGATATTTGCACTTCTTGGGATGCAAGTGTTCGGAGGAAGATTCGACTACGCACCCGAAGAACAGAAAGAGAGACATAATTTCGATTCTTTCTGGCAGGCTGTGCTGACTATGTTTCAGGTATTAAAGTAAAACAAGTATACTAAATATATTCATTTTAAAGTTATATCGAATTGATTATAAATAATGGGTTTATCTAAGATCCTAACAGGCGAAGACTGGAACGTAGTGATGTACCACGGAATCAATGCGTATGGTGGTGTTGGCACCCCGGGAATGTTGGCATCTATATACTTCATCATTATATTCATATGCGGCAACTGTATCCTTTAATTGAGGTGGTAACAAAACGCTGATATCAAATTTGTGTAGGCTCTATTCAGGTAGACATCTACAGTGTTCTAAGCTTCAGTAACGGACTGTCCATGGAAAGTTCTTTTAAAACATGTTATAATAAAAATCAGCTGTATGTAACACGGAGTGCAAACCTATCTTAAATTATTAAATAAAAAATTGTCTTTTGTGTATATAGATAGATCTATAGATCTATATATTTATAATGTTTGTGGTAAATAAATAAATTTTTTTATAATCTGTCAAAGTATTCAAAATTACCTCATTAAACATTATTATCTACAAGTAAAAGATTTTTTCGCACAGTACTCGCGAAGCTGTTGGTTATTTATATAATTACCTTGAATGTCATATCAGATATTCTTTTGAACGTGTTCTTGGCTATCGCAGTCGACAATTTAGGTGACGCTGAAGATATGGATGAAGAAATTGTCAAAGAAAAAGAGGTAAATTTCAATAAAATAACAATATATAAAAATTTTTTAAAATCTCATGTTTATTTAATTATTTATTTATTTATTTTGTTAATCGTCACTGAAATCTCTTAGGATGCAGATAACCCAGAAGCAGGTAATCCACAATTAGATGAGGAAAGAGGTGAGACGGACGACGAATACTTGAACGAAGAGGAGGGATATTCGAGTGAAGGGTTGGTTGCCAGGCTTTTGTATTTTTATTTATTAAAAGGCAAGAATTCATATTAATTATTTAAATTGTATCATACATGCAGCCAGAAGTATAAATCATATAAAAGAGTTGCTGGGTAAGTTGCAAAGTTAAACAAAACAATAATAAATAAGAAATAATTTAAAAAATCACAAAATTTTAGGTCCTTAACAAATGTCTTCGATATTCTGTGTTGCTGATAAAAAAAAAATGGTAATATTAGCTCAAGGCTTGTTAAAAATTTGGCCAAAATCTAAATCCCCAGTTTTGACTCCTATCTCCCATATATAATAAGTTTTATAGCTTATTCTTTTTCTTTTATAAGTAGTTCATTCATCATTAATTGGTAAACGTTAGGTTTTTATAAAACAATTGTTTTAAAATAAATAGGTCAGAACACGAGTACGAAGAAACAGGTTCTGAAGAAGAGGTGTGTGAGGAACAGGATCCTGTAGATAATGCTAACAATGCTCTCGTCGCAGTGGAGATGAAACAAAATGGTATTCTTCTATATATTCAAATTCTATTTCAGAAACTCATTTTTCTTTTACTGAGCGACAGTTCTTATAAAAGCATTTTTTTTTGGAAATGTTCTATAACTGCAAAGACTTTAATGACTCTTTTTCAAATATAATAAAACTACCATTTTTATATAAATTTTAATTTATATTCAAATAAACAGGGGATATAAAAAAAGAAGACTCGCCTCCAAAACGACAGCCGACAATAACAGCCCGACCGAGAAGACTCTCCGAAGTAGAGATTAAGACTCAGGAGAAACCAATCCCTGATGGAAGTAGTTTCTTTATATTCTCAAAAACAAATTGGTAAATAAAAAAGAATTATATAATTATTTGATTTATGTAATTAACATTAGTATATGCTTTTTTATTAGTGGAATAACATGAATACTTTAAACTGTCACATTTTAAAAATTATATTACAACAATTGGACTTTTTGAGATTTTTAAGTTTTGGAAATAGAAAAATCAATTCAAGTATCTTTAAAAAGAAAGTGAAGCGCTGATATTTTTGTAAAACAATATTATTTTATTGATATAGATTTATGAAAAGGGAAAGTAGGGGTTTTGTAATATTATTTTAAGAGCTGGAGGTAAGTCCATAAAATGTAATAAAGAGGAGAAAATTTTTTGTTCGTGTCATTAAATTTATTTTTGTCATCAGGTTCAGAGTCACATGTTACAAGATCCAAAATAACTCATGGTTTAAAAATTTGATCCTGCTTTGTATTTTGGCATCTTCTCTTATGTTGGCAATGGAAGATCCCGTAGGAAGGAAGGGAAGCGAGAATTGGAGTGAGGTTGGTGAACACATCGATATTGAGGATAATAGTATTATATTAAAGATTAAGTTAATAGAAATAAGTTAAGAGAAAGCACTTAGTTCCATGCCTTAACATACAAGTAATATTATTCCAGATGCTACGTAAGATCGACTACGTGTTCACGACCGTGTTCACCATTGAGCTGGTGTTGAAGCTGATCACTTATGGGTTAATTTTTCACAAGGATGCCTTTTGTCGCTCCGCCTTCAACCTGCTGGACCTGCTGGTGGTCATTGTGTCTCTCATCTCGTTGAGTGGGTGAGTGTAATGTAATGATAAAACAAGGTTCGCACATACAAAACGACTTTTGTATCTTGTATCATCACTTTTCTTTGTTAGCTCTATGCTTTATGTATACATATCCTATATTATTTTTTTCTCATTTGCAGTAACAATAACGTTTCATACATCAAGATTTTAAGAGTGTTCCGAGTTCTCAGACCTCTGAGAGCCATCAACAGAGCCAAAGGATTAAAGGTCAGTTCAAACTACTAATAGAGAAATAAATTATTAACATGTATTTTCTTAAGATACGAGACATAAAATCTATTTTATCGGTTTCTAGCACGTAGTTCAGTGCGTGATCGTTGCTATTAAAACAATAGGCAACATTTTGCTGGTGACCAATCTTCTTCAGTTCATGTTCGCTGTAATGGGGGTGCAAATGTTCAAGGTAGGGAGTAGAGTTAGTTTGTACCAACGACACCTTTGGGTATTTTATCTATATCTGGAGTAAGTATCTCGCACCCACTGACTTAGTTGTGTGAAAAAAGCGTTAAATCATCTGATTTCGTTTCGCTTGTGTTTGGCTTTTACGTGTTCAAGACTAACTGCTTGTCCGTGGGTCCAAAAATTCGTTTTATAGGAGCATGTTTTGTTTAATTTTCCTTAATTTAGCCCAAAGGTGTTGCGTGCTAGTTGAGTTGTGATTTTTGGACTCAATTAGGTGCTTTAGTGTGTTTTTTTTGCACCAATCCCTACCTGGACATTTTCACTCGAAATAGGAGTGAGGTACATATTTCAGTTCATTTGGTTCCTTGTGGTTTTATACAGTCAGATCAGGACGCTGGCATTATTTGATTTTGTTTATTTATTATTATATACAAAATAACTAACGCAATGTATGTAAGCTGTATTTTATTGATTTTTAACATATTTTTTTTGTTTTATTTTTTTACACAAAATGTCCCGCAACATGTACACAACCACACTTTGGGGTAAATGGTTCACTGATTCGGTAACGTAATTGTTGGTTGGTTAACACTTTTTGACTGTTTGTTTGTTCATGTCACAGTATGTTGTTAAATGTGTTTTTGCTTCTATAAAATCGATTGGCAATATTCTTCTCATAAACCACATGTTGCAATTCATGTTTGCGGTCGTTGGCATACAGTTATTCAAGGTAATCTGTTTTATAAGCATTATTTTTGAGCATTCTGCAATATTTTAACCAAAATGTGCTGATTTTTTGCTTAGCTTTCCACTGTGATACCGAGCGAGGTCAGGTGATTATTGATGAATTTGTTTAAAATGTTTTTGTCTGCATTAATGTAATTTGAGTTCGATTTCAGGGTAAATTTTGTCAATGTACAGATAATTCTAAAGTGACGAGAGAAGAATGCCAGTAAGTTGTTTTTACAGTAACTTGATAGAAAAAAAAATCAATAAATGACTTAATATTTACATTTATTAAACAAAAACATTATATTAATTTTTTTTTTATTTGCTTCGATCATTCTAATTATTTGCCAGAGTTTTAAAACATATATTGTTAATTGTAGAGGTTCCTATCTCATATATGAGAATGGATCTCCGAAGATCAGGGACAGAGTCTGGATTCGTAACAAGTTCAACTTTGATGATGTTCTGAGCGGAATGTTGACTTTGTTCACGGTTTCCACTTTTGAAGGATGGCCGGGGTAAGGACATTTATTTTAGGTGTACAAAAGTTATTACTGATGTACAAATTAGAACAGGCTTAAATCTATAAAAAAGACGTCGAGGACTAGGCTCATTTTAATTTAATTTATATTACTTCATGTTTTCAGGCTATTGTCAACTTCAATGGACTCTAATGAAGAGAATCATGGACCTATAGAGAATTCGCGTCCATTGGTAGCATTCTTCTACATCAGCTATATCATTGTTATTGCATTTTTCATGGTATGTCTATAAATTTAATAATCAAATTTGTGGTTTTTACTGTAACTTTAATTAAATAGTGTAAATATTTTCATATTATGTTCAATTTTAATTTTAAAATCACCTTCTCACTTGCAGGTGAATATTTTCGTAGGTTTCGTTATAGTTACATTCCAGAAGGAAGGAGAGCAGGAGTTCAAAGATTGTGAACTCGATAAGAATCAGAGAAATTGCGTTGAATTTGCCCTCAAAGCTAAGCCTATTAGAAGGTAAAATTATTTGAGAAAATTATATTAGAACACAAACAAGAACCTCACGAATTATATAATAATTAATAATATAAATATCGAAAGATCGCTTATAAATAAAAATGAGCTATACAAGTTATTTTTCTACAGATACATTCCAAAGCACCGGATCCAGTACAAGACGTGGTGGTTTGTGACGTCACAGCGCTTTGAGTACGTCATCTTCTTCTTCATCGTCCTCAACACCATCGCGCTCATGATGAAGTATCACGACGCGAATCCTGAATATAAGAAGGTTTGTGTTTTTACTTTGATATATGATATTTATTTTTAAATATAAAAAATCTTAAATAAAAAGTTTTGGTGTTTATAAGAAAAATATTGCAGTATAATTTGTAATATTTGCAAGTAAAGTCAAATACTTAACCAATATAAATATATTAATAATGTGTAATTTAAACTTGAGTCTAAAGCACTGAAGAAAGGGTTGAGTTGACGATTTTATGAAAAAAATAAATTTTATAACACGTTATATTTATATTTATATTATAATATTTCTTGGGAAGCCCATTGATCATTTTTTTCATTACAAAGAAGATAAAATATAATAACTTAAAGATTATAATAAAGACATTATTAGACATATTTTGCATTTGACTGAAATAATTTTCCAGGTCTTAGATTATCTAAATATGATACTGACGACAGTCTTCATGTTGGAGTTTGTGTTTAAACTAGCTGCCTTCAGGTTTAAGGTAATTATATTTCAGATTTATTTGCTATACAGGTATATATATATGGGGGAAGCTCTCTGTGAGAGACTTTTCTGCACCCTTTGTGCAAGCATCAATAAAAAACGGTATATCCAAATTTTGCACACTGAGTAGTCTGGTGGTGGATTAAAAAAATTAAAAAAAAAACAAAAAATGCAATAATGAGACACATTATTACATTTTTTGTTTTTTTTTCTTGAAAAATAGTTGAGGACAGAATGCGTCGACGTTTTTTAAATGCAACTTCGCTGCTGTTAGCACCTCGCTTCGCTCAATATGCTAACACATATCGAGATTTTGTGAGCGCAACGAGTCAACATTGAGGTCTGGTTTGCGCTCCTAGTTATATATTGTATATTGATATCGTACTTTCAGAATTACTTCGGAGATGCTTGGAACACGACGGACTTCATATTGGTTGTTGGTAGTATTATAGATATTGTAGTAACACAGGTTAATGAGAATAAAGATCCAAATGAAGTAAGTATATTTTTTTATATTCGTTGAGTTTTTTTACATTTTCTTAATAATGACTTATATTTACAGTTTGGCACTTCAAAGGAAAGTAAAGAGGTACTTGATAACGTTAGTTGATTTTTCTTTATCTAATCCCAAATTTTGTAGATAAATTAGGAGTTTTGTTTTTATTGCGTGATAGTAGAAATTATAGTGTGTGTGCGTGTGTGCGAGAGATTAGTTTGTAGTTGTAGAATTTTGTCAATAACCCAGAACAAAACCCTCACCCAAACAAAATAATTACTTTAACTAAAAATGCCTAAATTTCAGGGAACACATTTAAAATATATAGCTTTCTTCCGTTTATTCCGAGCGATGAGACTTATAAAACTCTTATCACGGGGAGAACGAATACGAACTCTGCTATGGACCTTCATAAAGTCCTTCCAAGCTCTACCATATGTAGCGTTACTGATAGTACTTTTATTCTTTATTTACGCTGTTGTCGGTATGCAGGTACGATGTTCTAGTCTTTTCTTTATGCTCTGTGCGAAGAAATACTTAATAAAATATTTTTTCAGTTATTTGGAAAAGTGCAAGAAGATGATGAAATAATAACAAGAAATAACAACTTTCAAACATTCGGTGGAGCTTTAATGGTGTTGTTCAGATCCGCTACGGGTAAACGATTTTTCGTTTGAAATAAAACATTTTTTTACGGATTAAACTCGGGTATAATTTGCTTACATTTTAATTTTAACCCGACATGATTGCTGTAAAGCATTCGAAACGTCGGGTTAAAATTAAAATTAACCAATTATACGCGAGTTTAATCCGTAAAAAAATCCGTAAGCAATAGTTTAATTTCAGATTTTTCGCTTCCTTGGTCTCAGGAACCGATTTTTTATTTCTCTGATAAGATCAAACTATATCAATAATTCTCTTGATAAAGGTTCCTTATTATAAATATCAAAATATACAAGTCATTTTGTAGTTAAGAGTTTGAAGATTTCGATTTTAAGAAATAACAGAGAAATAGCTTACGAAGTGGGAAATATTATAGATCATTATATTAAGATTCAGGATGCTGCATGAAAAACTGCATATAAAATTTAAATATCTCTTTATCTGCTTCTATAACTTAACGTACTTTTCAAAACCGCATTTATTTCACAGGCGAGGCCTGGCAAGAGATAATGATGGCGCTTTCCCCCAATGACTCGGAGCACCCCGGCGAGCCCGTGGGGTGCCTGCGGGACGGGGACTCCGGCGACCCCGGGGAGACTTGTGGCACCAGGCTCGCCTACCCCTACTTTATATCCTTCTCGCTGCTCTGTACTTTTTTGGTGAGTTGATTCTACTTATTTCAGATTTCTATAAATTTTGATTTTATTCAATGAAATATCGAAAACCACGCTTGGCTTTCATTAATTCATATGAATCCAGTGGTATTAAAAAAGTGGGTATTCAGTTTAGTTTTAAATTACATTGGACAGATCCGAAAACTAAAGATATACCAAAAAATTTGTTCAAAATATGCTTTGTTAACTTCAAAGAACTAATATTTTACAATTACAATTTACCACTTGTTAGTTTATTATCTAATTGCATTCACCCTTGTAAAAATTTATTATTTTTTGTTTCAGATTATAAACTTGTTCGTGGCAGTTATTATGGACAACTTTGACTATTTGACTAGAGATTGGTCCATTCTTGGTCCTCATCACTTGGATGAGTTTGTAAGGTGTGTGTGTATAGTTGTCCGAACCTGGTCGTCAAAAGCATCCGTGTTCATCACGATGGCGACAGCTCGATAACTTTTTTGTTTCTTGATGGTCAGCTTAAATATAGTTCATAACCGGATATCTGTTTACTAAAGTCTAAGATTATTATACTTTGGATATTTATTAATCGGTATTAAAATGTAGCTTACTAATTTCTTATCTAGACTTTGGAGTGAATACGACCCCGACGCAAAAGGAAGAATCAAGCATTTGGATATTGTGACGTTATTGAGAAAAATAAGTCCACCACTTGGTATGACTGATACTATTATAATAAAAAAAACAGGATTTATATTTCATCATCATTCATCATCATCAAGATTAGAGTAAAACTTACCACAGAGTATTAATATTCACCTACATAATCCTTCAGGTTTTGGTAAGCTGTGTCCTCACAGAACAGCCTGCAAGCGCCTAGTGTCTATGAACATGCCGCTCAACTCAGACGGTACTGTCAACTTTAACGCCACATTGTTTGCCGTCGTCAGGACTCAACTGCAGATTAAAACAAGTGGTAAGTTGTATTTTTTTATATGTTCTTCCTACCAAAACACTTTTACCAGAATAAAAATTAAATATGGACACATAAAAAATGGCCCTTTGTCCAAAACAAGCTGTATTTATCTATTGGTATATACCAAATCCTGAGAATGATTGACCGTGGTAATATTTTTTAAATGTCTTTGCAACCAGAGATCATATTAAAACATATTAGATAATATCTGTAGTATCTGAAAGTGTCTTATCCCACTATATCCAAATGTAGTGGAATAAATATTTTCGGTACTTCTATGCCATAATTGCAACTAATTAACTTCACTCTTAGTATTTGTTTTCATATTATAGGTGTGATCGACGAATGTAATACGGAGCTACGAGCCATCATTAAGAAGGTTTGGAAGAGAACTTCTCCCAAACTTCTGGATCAGGTTGTACCACCCCCCGGGGACCCAAACGAGATCACTGTAGGGAAGTTCTACGCTACTTTCCTTATCCAAGACTACTTCAGAAGGTAAGTTATGGGCTGTGGCTTAATTGAGAATTGGAATATATTTAAGGGCATTAATAAAAAAATCTTAAATAAATATTTTTATTAATTAGGAATTGCTGCTTCAGATATTATTTGATGTCTTTATAATTATTAAAGTGCTTATTTTTAGGTATTTATTTGTTATTTAAATATTATCTTATTGACAATATAACTTTAATATTCTCTGTGTATCTATTTAGTTTATAGGCTTTGCTATTATTTTGTAAGTCCTTGGTCCAGTAGTTATTTGTAGCAACTAAATGTTATTTATTTGTAGACGTATTTTAGTACTAATGTCTGAAATTAACAGTTATATTTCTATTTTTATAGGAACCATGCGTAAGTCCACATTTAAGTATTAAGCAACCCATCCGGGCGCTGTATTTTTGCTTTATCTTGGAATTTTAACGACAAATACGACCAAGAATGATGCTTTTAAATTTTTATACTGATTTTTTGGATTATTCTTACTTTGACACAAAATCATACAATCATTTTTATACATAAACCCATCTATCTACAGTAACTTTAATTGCTTTATTTAAACCGTCCTGATCCATGATTATTATTATATATAATTAATCGGCTGTAGTCTCGTCAATACTATCGGAGAATGGTTCAATCGCGGCGTGAATTGTTCACTTTTGCGTCGAGCTAATCAAAAAAGGACCTAAAATGGGTTTGAAATTAGTCGGACAAATTTCGATAGTATTTATCTGAGTACAGACGCAAAATTATATATGTTGATTTTAATTTTAAATTTCTGTTTTGGTGACATAAGCATTGTGTCTATCAAACCACAATTGTCAGTTATAATTTTTTTTTTAATTTCCATGTACATTATGAATGTATGATTTCGATTTATTTTGTTTATAGATTCCCAGCACCTGAGATTTTTTATCCAACATGGATTTAGCATGATTATTCTTTTATTCCCAAATTCCTGAGCATGTTTTCTCCGCCTGTAACTTATTGTTCGCTTTGACACACATCCGCCGGTCATCCGATTGTCTTTGTTTTTGCATGTAGTTCAGCACAATTGGCTTCTCTAACATATTGAGTTACGTCGAGGAGACATGTTACAGGGCTTGTTTTTTAAGTTAACTTCATCAACTCCATCGATTTCTTTTATACAGCCTCAAACGAATAAAAATAAAAAGTCAATTGGTGTACTTGTGTCGGCGATCTGAAGGCGATCGATCTAAATACAACTTAGTTAAACCTTACAAATCTCTTTAATCCATATATGCAAAAGATCAGGATTTATACGAACAGTACGTCCGGACAGATTCCGCAAACGCAAAGAGCAGGAGGCTGCGGCATCAGCGCGGAATAACCAGATGACGCTGCAGGCTGGCCTTAGGACACTGCACGAGGCCGGGCCAGAGCTTAAAAGAGCCATCTCAGGGAACCTAGATGAAGTCGTGCCAGAGACCGTGGAGCCCATGCACAGGGTGAGGGAAATGCCCATTACATTGTTCAATTTATAAAGACTGAGCGATATCGTAAATTTTAATTTGTTGCGCTGATCAGTTCGGCTGCTGAGATCTATAATTATTTAGTCTTTAGGAATTATAAAATTGTTTTATTTTTCTTCTTTTATTTTTCAATATTTTAAAATTAGTGTTTTTATTGATTTTTTTTATTGTTTGAATAAATTAGCAGTTACATAAACTAAGATTTAAAACCAATTTTCGTAAAGCGATATGATATCTTATTTATGCGTTCACAATGCTTTTTTCTTAAAAAATTATATTTCATTGAAATTTAGTATCGTTACATTTTATTTATTAATGTCAGAAATATAATTACCAAAACTATTTATAAATATCTAATATTGCCAATATTTTTAAAAATAAATATTCTATATTATTTATTTAAGAACATTGGATCATTTTATTTTAACAAATTAATAAAATTGTAGTATCTTATTAATATGCTCTGGTATTTTTATTTATTATTTTAGCGTAATCACACACTATTCGGCGCGGTGTGGACGAGTATCAAGAAAGGTCGTGAGAGTTTCTATCGACCTCCTCCGAGTAGACCAAAAACTGCATCTAATGGTTTAAAATATACTTTATAACCTTCATATATTTCACTGCTTCTATATTTGTTAGTATATTTATTTAATTGCTTTTATTTTTAGGTAAAAAAGAGAGTCAATCTCTCAGTTGGATGATGCAAAGAGAGTTAGGCCTGGATGGAAAAATACCAGATGATGAGAAGTGAGTAAAATAAATATAAAATAGTAAAATAGTTTTAATAAGTTTATATAATTAGATTCTCGTCCTAGATTCATAATAAAAATAACCTCTTATTATCATATTAATAAATAGTAATTAGACTAAACATTTAGACCAAATATTTTAAGACGATTAAATCTTAGCATCATCATCATCATCATTTAAAAAAAGGGCTGCGTATAACACATTTTTTTTTAAAGCAAATTCATGGACGGCAATCATAGTGAAGGTGAAGAAGAAATAGCGATGCAGCCTCTCCTTCAAGGAAAAGATTCTGAGAAGATATTCAAGGTCATCGAGTGAGTATTACTTTGGGTAATTTTTTGCTTTATTTCTAGCCACGACGCGCCCACGAGCGGGAAGTATGGAACATAGTATATCAATACTAAATAACGTTCTATTTATAAACTACTAACTTGTACAAATATACTAGACATTGTTTGTATAGTTAGTAATAACTTCTTTCTTGTCCAATGTGATCAGATACTATATACGTAAATATAGTTTTATAAGAACATATAAAAATTTTCAATGTATGTACTGTGTTGTCGTTGTTATATGTTTATTTATTTCAGTCACAACATGGCACATTAAAATTAAAATCTAATATCTTTATATTAATGCCATTTCATTCATTAAAATCAAATTCGGACACAATGTATAAATAATGGTTATAAGTGATACGTTATCTTTAAAAACTTTTTTATTTGTTTTTTACGCCATCTGTAAATTAAATTGTCAACACAAATAAGTAAGTTACATATTCCAAAAGTAGCGCTAGTGTGAAACAACGTACATTCTACGTAACAATTAAGTTCTTGTCATATATTATTTTAATAATTAAATATAAAAGATTATTGTACTTTCGAAATATACGTTAATTACTTTCAATGATGATCTCTAGTTTCAAGAAGAATCGCTAGATGGCGCTGTATTGTAACATGAAAATTATTTTATATGAATTGTTTCTTATTGGCATGAATATAAAGATAGTTAAAAATATTACGTTTCCAGAAAAACATCCAACGATTTAATGCAGAGTATGAGAAACAACTGTAAGTTTGTTTTAGTGTGTTGTGATTGTGTTTTCTTAACCTGTGTAGATATCTAATTAGATATTTATTTTATTTCTGTTACAAGTTTGTAGATTGAGGTAATTGTAGGTGGTGCAAATAACAGCATGCGTGGTAAGACTAGCTTGGATCGGCTCTTGATACTGTAGATTCGTAATAATGTAACAATGGCTTTAGAAACATTTGCGATAGAAGTAAGTGATTATTTTGATTTAAATTTGTAATTACAATACTTTCATATTTTATATTTAGATCGTGACAGAATGCCAAGAAACATCAAGAAAGTGCCTTATTGTGTAGAGAACCCAGCGGAAAATCTCATTACTCGTGTATGTATTTATTTGTATTTATTGTATTCCAAAAAGTGTTTAAATACAGATGGTTGTGATCATCCTTAATCCATTATAACAATTAAAATAATATGTTATATATATCGTATTATATATGTATTCGTAATGTAAAGGTTCTAATGGAGCAAGGTCTGGGCAAGTACTGTGACCGTGAGTTCGTATCGAGCACGGCGCGGGAGATGCAGGACGCGCTCGACCTCACACAGGAGGAGATGGACGCGTGAGATATGGATTATTTTTTAAATTTAATAGCAAATGAGAAAACGATCCAGTTAGTAGTAAATCTTGCAGTCATGATATATGGAAATTAGAGAAGTGGCAAATATATTTACGTTGTCGATGCTTATGAATTCCTCAAGGTGAGGAGACTAGGAGACTTGTAGTGACAAGTAGAGTTTGGACATCCAGTTAGGACTTCACACCTGCATGACGGGGTTGTTTTTTGGTGATAATCCTGATCAATTCCAACCATATAGGGGCTCATATTAAACGATTATTTATATAAATATTATTATAGAAGGTGTACTGTAACAGTTACGGATTCGTTATAATGTTAGCGAGTAGAATATATAAGATTTTGGAGCTTTAATCATACAAAATATACTTTTGACATTTATATCATTTTATTCAATACTTTAAAAATCATTATCAATTTAATGTTTTCTAACATTGACAGGAGTACTACACATTTCAATAAGACAATTTTTTGGATAACTCGCGTTTATTTTTACATTTTTTAATTTAACGATAATAAACGCGAGTTATATCCGTAAAATATTTTTTTATGTTAATTTATTTTAAGAGATACCATTTGACAGATGTTGACGATATTTGTATACAAATGTTATTGTTATATAGTAATATGTACAAACTCCCTGTTTTACAGTGCTGCTAATCAAATTATTTTGCAAGAGAGAACAATGAAACAGTCTTCGAGGCCCGATGATGTGGTGAGTGACATAAAAATGAAATATTCGGTCCAGTTAAAATAAAATATTAATATCACCTCAATTGTAACCAGGAGAGCATATTGTCAAGGCAATATCATCCGTTCCATCAACCGGCCATTCAGCCGCCGCCGAGAGAGAAATAAACAATATATTAATGTTATTGGTTTCATTGTCCCTGGACGGTTGACACCGGACAGGCGTGCCCTGTGGCTTTGTTCGCTTCGCTTTGAGGCAAGACGAGAAGATTTTATGAAATATTTTGTTTTTTGTTTTGTGTCCCCATTTTGTGGAGTTTTGGGCGAATTTTGGGCTTCTTTAAATAAAAATTCCAGGTGGATTTCGTTTTGAATTATTGGTAGAATTTAATAATAGTTGTTATTCTAAAACTTAAAATAAATTACTTTCCATATTTTCTGAATTATTTATTAAGTGTTGTGTTTCATTGAATTTATATGTGATTATAATATATTTTTTCTATGGGACGTTAATTCGTTTCTTGTGTTATTTTGAGTGAACAAATCATTTTATAAATGAATTTTATAATTATGCATTTTTCGTAATTAACATTTATTAACGCATTTTGATATATTTAAATATATTTTAGCTTTGCTGAAAAACTCTTATGCTTAAGAAAATGTGCTTTTTAATAAATACATAATTATTAACAAGGACTTATTGAAATCAAACAACGTGGCTAGGTGCCTTATATTTATTATTATTAGGGATGTACTGTGCCAAATTAATATTTTGTAATATTCAAATATTAGAATATATATTTCGCTGTGTATATGCCTATTAAGTATTATATATTGTAATATGTATACAATTGTTGTTTAAAGGAACTAAACTTTAACAAAAGGTTATTAATATTAAAGTGCGAAAAAATGTTATGACCAACTAATTAAAATATGTTTTTCGATACTAATATATAACCATAATAATATACCAAGCTGTTTTAATATTTTGTATAAAAATGTTTAAACATGTTCATAGAAAATAATACTTTGATTGTTTTTAAATTGTGATCACAAATGACCTTGACCATGACTAGAGTAATATTATGAGCTGAGCTAAAATATTAATAAATTATTTATAAAATATTGCTATTTTGTATAGTTTTAAGAAATATTTTAATACTTTAAAAAAATATAAAAATATTTTTGCCTGGTTGAAGTATATTTTTTAAATTTATATTTTATAGATGTTGATATTATTATATTCTGAAAATGCTAATGAGTGTATTCTAGTCAAACAGAACTTTGCTTGTTTCTAAGATTTTCTTGTATTACAATTGATAATATATTTGTATGTTGTATTTTATATGGATTATACTTATAATTGTTATTGCGAATAAAAATTTTAGAAAATTATACTTAAGGTGTTCGTTTTATTTTTCTAATAATAAATAAAATAAGTAACTTTAGTTATTTATTATATTATCATTTTCATATTTTATTATTTCAAATTGCTTAAATTTAAATTTTGATAATTTTGATTCTTCAATTATTTTCTTTAACGTGTTCTATTTCTTCTTAGTAATATCGTCATCGTTTTCATCCAAAAGTAATGAAAAATGTCTTCTTATATTTAAAAAAGCTTCTTCAAGTTCTTCAGTACTAGGTGTGTGGATAGGTTCAAATATTTTCAAATCTAAAAATTGTTTTGAAACACTTTTCTTTAAACCATCATCATTTATAATTACTGAATAAATATTACTGTTTTTGTTTGGATGAATTTCATTTTCATCAGTTTTGATTTCTAAATCATCGTAAATGCTAGCGTCAGGTTCTTCTAAATACTCTTTTCCTAAAGGATTTTCAGTGTCATTTGACATGTCGATAATTTCGTCTTGTAGACGTTTTATTAAAATCTCTAGATCATTTATTTGTTTATCGATATCATGTGAAGAAGCCTGGATATTATCTGCCTTATCAGTTGATTCAACTGTGAGTGTTCTCGTGTTCATTGATTCTCTACTTTTAGATTTCTCATCATCCCTTTTATTTTTTTCAATTAGATAATTCATTTTTGAGTTTTCTGGAGCAAGATTTTTATAAAACTTTTTCATGATTATTGTAGATATCGTTTCATTCTTGCTTTACACTCATCGATCTTCGCCTGCTTTGCAAGTTCTTCACATAGATCGGGGTCAGGTGGTGGGGGCAGTGGTGGTGGAACGGGACAACCAGGCCAGGGTAGGTCAGGATGTGCAGCGGTCTTTTCTTCAATGTCGTCACATCGGGCGGTGCCTGTCATTTGCCTTTCTACGACACACACAACCGGTTGTTCTGACACTGTCACTGGTGGATTTTTTATCTTTTCGATACATAAAGCAAGACACTCTGGGGGCTCTTCAGGAGGTTCAATGGGAATTGGTGGGCATATTTTAATACCAGCTTTTATTTTCTGCTGAATTCGCTGTAATTTACAAGGGTCGGGCGGCGGAGGTTCAGGACTCGGCTCGACTGTACATTTTTTTGTCTTCATACTCAGGCATATTGTAATTGAATCTTTTTAAAAATTTATTTCGTAAAACATTATGTCCATCAATATATGACTTGTTTAATTTATAATATGTCAACGTTTGTTCTTATTTTGTAAAATTACTTCTACTAAAATGGGATTGGTTTGTAGTTTATGCATAGAGAGATTAGAACTTTTTGGTTTTTATTAATTTATTGGCTATGATTTTTAAAACCAAAAGTTTAACATTTTAATAATTATTAATTTTAAGAAAATATATTATTATTTTTCATTTTCAAAACTTTTACTAAAAATATTGGTAGTTAGCTGAATAGTATTCGTTGTATTTTATTTAGTAGAAATATCTCTTAAATAAAATAGAACCTAAATATCCTTCTAAATAAGTATGATATTTAAAACAAGATTTTAGACTGTTGTTGAAGACTTATCAATATCAATCCTCGCTGGCTTTTGAACTTGCGATATATCTATATAAAGAAATATCTTCGTCCATGCTTAGTGGAAGGTTTTCTCAAGTCTTGTATACAAAGAACTGAAATAGACTTGTATGTATTGGAATGTAAAAAGACCCGGGATACTGAACCAAATTTCCACATAAAATAATTTTTTGTTTTTCACATATTATATTTATTTCTTTTTTGAAATTTAGAAAGTTTAATTATTAATTGATAAATAAATAATAGAGAGTACGAAGCTTAATAGTAAATTAACGAACAAAATATTTTTCATAAGGATTCCTTTTATAAGTGGATACTGCTTTTAAAAATTGAATGCCGCAAAAGACTAATGTTTTTAAGGAAAATTGTTTTTTTTTTGATGAACCTAAAAGTGTAAACATTAATAGTAGAAGCTTTCTTGTGTAAAGTAATTTCGGTTGGTTCATTAGTTATCATTAATTGTAACCATATGTTGTTTTAAATATACATTTTATTAAAGATAATGGTAATTAATTGTATTCCATACACGAGTATAGAAACACGTGATTCTTCTTAACTTCTGTTCTTGTTAGTGGCGATATCAAAAATATATATTATAATATTTCAGCTATATTGTAGACAAAACTTCTCAAATATAAAGTACCGACAGTATTTGTTTGTATGAGATCTTAAGAGTAGAGTGAGTATATATATATATATATATATATATATATATATATTGGAAGAAACTGCAACTACAAATTTATGATTATGATACCGGAATTCCTTCTTTTTTACTCCTAGTGCACTACAAATTATTGGGTAGCTCATATTCTAAAATGAAAAAGACAAAATATTATTTCTTTAATCTATATTTTTGTGGTTTAAATATCTGGTTTCTTTTCAATGAATTTTTCTCTGTTTGCTTTACATTGACAACTGCCGTGGTAGGCTTGTTCTAGGATTGTTTTCTTTCCATCAGCTGTTTCGTTCTCTTTGCCGTACGTCAATACACAGGGCAAGCACTTTAGGAGCTCCTTGCATTTTGTGCAATATTCTTCCTGGTGTTCTGACATGTTACTGGTTTGGTTAAAATTTACTATATTATACACATTATTTCATTGTTGTTTGCGGTAATTGAATATGACTATAATGGCTAGAGAGATGATCAGTTAATGATTGTTGTAATTTTGAGAAGAGCAAAAGAGTGACACTCAGCTGCCAGCCATAACTTGATTATTACTTTTGACACAAAGCAGGTTGCAAAATAGTATTTTAGTTTAAGACTATGAAGATTAATCTGAGAGAAGTTTAATAGATTTCAATAAAACTATTTTACGGATACAACTGGCGCTTATTATTAAATTTAATTTAAACGTTTATTATTAAATTTTATTTAATTTAATTAAATTTGTTCGCGGTAAGACGAGATGATGGTGTCTGTCAGTCAGTCAGGTTATTTGTCACCTACCTCCAACGGTTCTTGAATTTATAGGCATAGAGTTCAGGATGAACACAAAACGCACTAACTGTATTTATGGGTCTGGTATTGTGTTCACAGATGTGGGATTTAATACTTTCATGGTAGGATTCCAGATTCGATAGAGTCCCACCATCTTCTCTTGCTCTGAAGAATGGTAAGAATATAGGTTCGTAGAAACCTCAGACTACAGATGATAAACAAATAAGCTCAAATGTAATACCATCCAATTCCAGAAGCTACGAGTTCGTTTGATTTTGGGTGTTATTACTTCACGTAGACGTGAACGAGGTTGCCGTTTTAACAATGACCTCTACGTGTGTTTGGCTTCTTCCCTTTGTTCTCTTCCCGAAATGATAGTTAGATAACATTAACTCTCATGTGAATGAAAATAAGAAATAGCTTTTAATTATTGTTAGTAATATTTGTTTATTATAATTTAAATGACAAAAATGTTTAACATGTGCTTTATTATTTTATTAATTATGAGAAATTCTTATAATATGAAGGTAGTCGTCATCTGTTAGTTGATATTGTAACTGACCCTCACCTGAGTGTTGTAGCGACACATAGTATAAAATAAGTTGTAAGTGCTGTATTCGGGCCATTCTGTTACAAGCTGTCGGACACTAAGGATTGTGTCGCAAGTACTGCGTATCATTTAAAACTAGTCTTAATATTATATGAATAGAATTAAAATATTATAAGACGTTATAAATTGTATCTTAACGAAAATGCGATTGGGTGTATCAGAAACATTTTGTTAAAATGAAACTATTTAAATGTTATGTACGACAACAGCTTTTTATTTCAAAATAGAGTAAATGCAACACCTAATAGAACTAATAAAAGATATTAATAAATTTATTTCCATCTTTCATCAATTAAATTTTTGCAGAAGTTACATTAATAACAATGGATTTACAGTTTTTGTCTTTTCCAGTTTTTTATCTTAATGTTATATTATAAACGGTGCATTGAAAGTTCTAAATCAAATTCTTTGAAAAATTTGTTAAATGAATGCAATAATAAAAGAAAACGTTTAGTTTTATTTATATTAGACCTTTTCTTAAAAAAACAAAAATAAATAATGTTGTTGTCTTATTTTTTACATGGTTAAAACTTTTGTTGTTCTCGTGCTTGTGCAGAAGTAAAAAAAAACAAACTGTTGTTTTTAATAATAATAATCTGTTTATTTGCAACAATATGGTGTATGATTTGAAGAAAATAAAAAATAAATAGGATTCACATATTCTATCGCTTTTTTGCGAGCAAATAATCTCGTTAGGGTCATACAAAACATGATTGTAAAATTTATTTTCATTTATGGGATGAGAAACAAAATCAAAAGTTTTGGTCATATCTAGAAGACTGAAATAAACTTAATTATCAAAAGATTCTTTAATAATTGTCATAGAATAAAAATGTTGTTGGAGTACCTTTTTTAAAGCCATATTGTTTGTCTTTTAATGTGTTGAAAGTAGTTAGAAAATGGTAAAGCTTTTAAGATATTACTTTTTAAATACTTTTGATAGCATTGGTATTAATGTAATCGGTCTGTAAATATTTAAGTAAGTCTTATAGCGTTTTTATCAAGTTTTACATTTGAACGTTTTAGTCTACGCGGAAATATTTCTTCTTCCAATGGAATTTTTATTCTAGCGGCAAGAAACAGGCTCCAGCTTTTATTACATTCTTTTGATTAGTGTTTTTTAAATTATAATTATTTTGATTATGTCAAGTTTACTTACAGGTATTTGCAATATACGATTTTTAGTAAATATCTATTTATTTATCAAGTTGTCTATTTTATTTGTATTATTATTGTATTTTATTTAAGTATTTTTATTATTGATCATTATTATTATAAGAATAGATCATATTATTTCAAAAATATATATTTTTTAAACACCCAAAATTTTATTAGGGTCACTAATATTATCATTAATGTATTAATGTAATCCAATATGTTATTTTGTGTACGATATTGTTTTTCTGTGATGCCGACTATTTTAGACACTTATATATAAATTTTTTTGATTATACTGTAAAAGTTTAAACCTTTCATTTGCCATCCTTCATCACTTTGTCACAATTTTACTAATTATAATTACATAGTCATCGATAAGGACTGTCCTTATAGAAGAGTACATTTCGATAAAATGGTATCATAATGGAATGACGTAAGCCAACAATAATTACAAATAACCTATTATCTTTATCAATATCTAAGTTTCGGAGGGTTTTAAACAGAATATTTGTGAAAATTAAATTCATTAAGGTCTAAGAGGGGATATAAATGAAACATGATTTTGCTTAATATTTTTATTGTTTAGTTTTTATTGTTTTGTATGTATTACTGATCACAATATTTGTCGAAGAACTTTTCAGCGGAAAGATCGTCATCATCGTCATCGTCATCTTGACAACTTTCTTTTTGACCAAATATAGAAAAAAGCTTTGTTTTTATAGTCGTGAACATATTGGAATTAGTACTAGGTTCATGATCTTGGGATACTGGCTTTGGTGGTTTGTGGCTTAGTCCAGACTGATCAAATGGCGAACTTTGGTTAAATTTTGCGTCCAAAATATCGTCCGCAATCTTTTTAAAATCTGCTTCTTTTGTTATAGAAACTGTAGACAAAACCACTGAAGCGACTTGATCCAGTATTATTTTAGCTGGTTCTACCATCTTCTCCAAGCTTTCGCAGCCAGTGCTTATATCTATTTTATCAATTTGTGCTTTTACTTTTTCAGGAATTAAGGATATAATTGATTTTTCATTTGAACAGTCTTTTGACTTGAGGTCTTTATTTTTACCGGTTGTTGAGTCGGATTTAAGATTTAAATGTTTGCAACTTTCTGATTTTAAAACTTCAACAGCTTCCTTCGTTTTGGAACAGACGGTACCTACGAAATCTTTAATGGCGCATTGAATTGTCGCCACTGTTTGAGTTTGAGAGTCAAAAAATTGTTGAACACTGCTTTTTTGGGGAACGTCTGTAGTTGAATTACTAGGTTGACCTAAGTCTGAAGGGCATCTTGGTTTTTCCAAAAGATAGTAGGTAGGTTTGTCTTCGCAGCTTTCACCATGTTTTACACCTATTAATTTTTCAATTTCATTTATGCAAGTTGCACTACCCTTCTTAACTGCTTTTATGCTCTCTTTGAGGCACGATGAAATACAACATTTAAGTTTTATCTCGTCCACTTTATCACATTTTTGACAAGCGCTTTTCTTTTCTTGATTTTCTTTTGAAGAACATATTGAAATTTCTGGACATTTGGTGACAGAAGGTTTTCTGAGGCAGGATTTATTCTGGTCAGTTTTACTTGGGCACTTCGCGGAGTCTTCGGGATTTATAAATGTTGTCTTGCAATGCATCTTACACTTGTCATCTGTATTCATTGCGCTTACACAAGATTTACTACTTATTGTATCTTGAATGGATTTACTGTTCGAATAAACTTCGTAATTAGGTTCACAATCTAAGGCTTGAGGCTCTTTTACTGGTTCCTTATTACATTTCCTTTTAGGTGTAACATAAGAAGGACATTCGTCTGAAAAAGTCTTTGAATATGGTTGTATAACTTCCTTACAATACTTATATTTATTTGCTGTGGGTTTTTCAAACATAGAGCCTCTAGGTTTTGTAGTTAGTACTTCTTCGGAAAAACTTTCTTTTATTAGACTTACGTTATCAGGATTACTAGGATCCTGTACAATTTCACAAAATTCAAATACCTTCACGTTTCCATCTTTAGATTTTGCTTCAATATTTTGTGGTAAAGGTCTGGTGCGTGAAGTATTTGATGTAGTGCTTAAATCGTAAATTTGGCTGGTCTGAGTTTCTCTGTCCTTGTAGCTTCCGAAAGTACTTGAAGAATCTTCATACAAATCCTTAGAACTCATATTATGGATTATAGGGAAATAAGTCAATATTAGGTTGTGACGGAAGACATCTTAATGGTGTTCTTTATTTTATATTAAATTTAAAAATTACATTTTATTAAACTGTAGAAAATTTTTTTATTGTAACAAAATGTCAAACGGACATTGTTCTTTAAACTTGATGACTTTTGTCATTTTTTAAGAATATAAAAAAAGAGGTTAATATAATCAATATTGTCTCCCTAAAAATATAGGTATTATATGAATACAATTAAGCAATTATAAAATAAAGCCTGCCATTTATGAGTGAAACAAAACAAAACACCGGATTAACATATGGTGCCTTTTTTTGAGCCCTATGTAGAAGTTATAATAACATTATAAAAATTTGGAGTAACTGATGTATTCTGTTATCTTTTATTGAGGTCCACTTCTATATTCTACAAATATAATAATAAATAGGGGTTTATTTCTGAATATAAAAACAAAATGTAAAAACTCATATGCCTTTATTTCGTACTGGTGCGTTTGCCTTACAAATATACTTAATAAAAATAAAATGAAACTATTACATGTATTACTTATTATTATGACGTGACGTATATCACTTAAATCGATATGCTTTCGGGTCAAAGCAAAATAGAGTTCATTTATAAATAGGAAATTATACAGTTATTGTAAGAATGAGAATTTTACAGTGGACTTTCAAGGTCATAATTATTACCTCTTACATAGCAATTGTAAATTATATAATTACATCGATTATTTACTGTACCAATCGCGTTTAGTATTAACATTTGATGTTACAGTTTGTGGCTAAAATATGACATATTTTTATATATTAACATGTATACAAGTTCTAAATTAAGAATATATTACTTTTTAAAATTATATAATATTGGTTAAAATAGAATAAATGTACTAAACAATACCGAGACAAGTCCACCATTTCTTTGGCGATAAAATAATTGCTTCACATAAAACAAATCTATAAGAAAAGGTATGTAACGACGCCTACATCTTTGGCATACCACTAAACTGTATGTTGCAAAAATATATTAACATACCAGGCACAGAAATATTTGTTATATTTACAAACAAAATTAAATAAATGGACGGAAAAGATAAGATCTCGAATTAAAATTTATAACTTAAAACAATTTCTACATTTGAACATATAATCCATAATACTAAATTAATGTAGACCAAACTAGAGGCTAATTATAAAAAGTAAAAAAAACAGGTATAATCTCATAGTAATTTCAAAATCTATAAACATTAAGTACTCATATATTAATTTCAAGCATCGTAGAACATAAACATATTTATGTATTTTATTATAACAATATAAAAATAAATTAACTTATATAAACAGTAACAATGAGGCACTCGCCATTGTGCTTAGACAGAGTAAATGAATATTATAATTATTACACAAAATATTTACTATTTGTTACTTGAGGTAAGGGAAATAATCTTAATACTAATTCTGACAATAAATGAAGTACATCCTTACAATATTTACATCTTACATTCAATGACGAATTATCAATACTTTGGCTCTCTCATAATTTATAAAAATAAAGAGTATAAATGAATCGTCCGGTTACACGGGAAGGCGAAACAGAAGCGATACTGACCTCGAAATTAAACAAATTGGAGTAAATTATAATTGTACACATTTATTTATCTACATATACGAAGATTAACTAAAGGAATGAATAATAAACTAAAATTCTCACAGTTAAATGTCCTTTATCACTGTTTTTCGTTGTGGCTCGCCGACAGCTACTGCTCGCACGGCGCCCGGTGATATCTGTCGGTGAGAAAGACGATATATATCATATGACATCATGAATAGAAAACCTGACAAACAGAATCCTAGTATTGAATCGTAAATATCTGTGATCCCTATTCGTATAGAATCTCCAATCCCCTAACTTTGAAAAACTTTAAAAGCAGAGAATCACTTAAATTTAATGCCCTATAAGTTACTTGGTGTCCCCCGGGTGTGAGCCCTTTGTCTCCCACGGGAGGGAGAACAAATCGACAAATGTGCTAAAGAATTGTCTTTTGCCTTGGAGTTTTGGCTGCCCTTTTATTGTTGATTTGTTGACTTTTTTTGCACGAATTAATGTGTTTATTAGTTGATTTTGATTTGTCAATTGCTTTTGATTCATTATCGTTTAATATTATATTGCAATAAACGAGATATATATTCTTTAAAATATTTATATCTTGCAGTTATATAATTTATGATATTTTTTGTGTTTCTTAGATCGTAGGTAAATTCAATTATCCATTCAACATATATTCAAAACGCTTTAACTAGATTCATTGCTGTACTTTTCAGGTAAAAAACACCAATTAACAGGTAAATTTCGAACTCCATGGTATAGGAAAACCACAGGCGCTAACATATCTCCCCGAGGTAACCCTGTATGACAACAATGTAACATTCTGTAAAGACCATTTGGTCCCTATACATAAAGATATAAAGGTTAAATTGAAGTGTATGTGTTTCGTCATGTTAGTGACTGTACACCGGTAGCCAGTGATAAAACGTACAGATTTATATCTCCCACAGCGTCATTTGTATCGCTGTTGTTAAACGTGAAAACGATTTAAAGGCAGTAAAATTTCAGAAATGTAATGTGTGGTTGAACTGAGGGACTTGGATTTACGACGGTTAATTAAATATAACGTTAAGTATGTTAACATACAAAGAAAACATATCGTCTAAACATAACTTTAAATAGTCAGAGTTTTATCAAAGCAACTAAACTCTCTATTAAATTGTACATCTTTTAAAAATAATATTTACGCAGACTGTAAATGTTCCTTATAGATTTTAAAATAACTCTAACTATATTTTGACAAAAAGATAATGATAACATTTTATCTTAAAATCAATAAAAATCTAAAAGTGGATAAGCACGGATAGGATCGAACCCGCTACCGTGGGAACGGGAATAGTATGAATTAATACTCACCACTTGGACAATAAGCCGGTAGCTGAGTGACCGTACGGACCGTACGAGTACTGCGAGTACGGAGCCGCGTACGCGTACTCGCTGGCCAATGTCGTTGTACCTGAACAAACGTTATATATGAATGCAAGTACACAAGTACTCATTAGCTCGCGTACTAGTGAGTACCGTATATTATAAAAGTATAAGTCCGTCGGTTATTAACGTTTATTTAAACTTTATTTTCTAAGATATAATAAATATAGCCATTTTTGTTATAAGCCATTTTATGACAAAAATGGTTTTAATTATAAAATCTTTCTCAGGTTATCGAGGTTTATTTTACATTAATTTCATATTTTAGTGATTGATGTCATTTTTTTATGTGTATTGTTTTTGCTTGTGGGTTTTCAAAAATGGGGCATAATATTTATAACCCAAATATGACGCCAATTGTTTTAGACACAAAGTAAATTGAGTTTCAAGTTAAATAAGATTAATTTTATTTATTTCGCAGAAATATATCAACTAAACTAAAAGCACCCTTAAGTAATGACCTTTTAGTAATTAATACTAAAAACGTTCTAAAGAATTGTTACAGCTACTTTGAGAAACTAATTTATCATTATAAGACCTCTTAAAACATGAAACTGAACCAAGAAAAAGTCAAGCAAAAAACAGCGGATAGTGCTTTAAAAGTAAATGAATTTGATCCACAAAAGTAGAATCAAAAGAAATCGGAAAGACTCTCAAACTGGAGTACTCAACGCTCCAACGTAAATCTAATTTTCCCATTCCCCCTCTTCAATGGAACCATAAAATATAGCGTTACACAAATTTCGCACTTGAGCTAATAATTTCAAGTGCCAAAATTGCGGCACGGGGTTTCTCTTTATGCTTTTGGTCTTTAATCTACCGCAATCTGCTTATCCCGAGTGGAAAGGGGGGGATGGTATTTAATAGCTCGTTCGGGGCTATGCAAATAATTTTAGAGGGGGCCATCATACGGGCTTTGTCTGAGCGAGTAACGAACCGCAGCGGATGCAAGGGCGCTTCTTCAAATGGGTCGGTTATAGGTAAATATTATACGGCACTGGGCGTGGCGGGTAATGTGTACTATGCTTTAACTACAAGAGTGTTTGTCTTATAATTATTATAAGCTACATAATAAAATTAACATCTATAGAGACAAATTATATCATGGGCATAATTATAAAGAATACGTGAAGACTAGCCAGTTTATCAAATCCTCCAAATTAAAATTTGTTTATATAATAAAACTGTGATGTACTTTATTTAAAAAATAAATAAACATGTGTTTTCAATTTATATAAATATGAATTATTTAAATTAAATCTGTCTTTAAGTAAAAGCTCTAAGTTATTTACATAGAAATGTAAATGCACTAAAAATTCATCCAAAAGGGGTTTCAAGTCTCAAACGGGCATAATATCGTGCGATTTAACAAAAATGACAACTTATATTCCTATGATTTTTCGAAAACAATAATCGCATCATTAGACGAAAAATTAAAATATCACAATGAACTAAATTCAGTAATTTTTGCTAACATGTAAATTTGTGTTCGAACCATCAAAAGCCATGACTATCATCATTGAAGCGATGGTGTGTATTTAAAAAAAAAATAACAAGACCCATCGAAAGATATACCACCGATCTTAACACAAGTTCTTACTTCATTTTTACAATACACGAACACAACTTGCAATAATCTATATAAGACTCACCGTCGTAGTGCGCGTAGGGCGGGTAGGCGGCGGGCGGCTGCAACACGACCAGCGCTGCGGCGTCAGGACTGCCTGCGCCTGACGCTGGCTCACCCGCCGCCGTAGACCCGGAGTCACTGGGGGGCACCGCTGTACGAACAAGAGCCAAGCTATTACACTGAACGTTATACAATACCACATTATATATATATATATATATATACAAGATTTATATAGTATTATGTGGTATATATATATATACCACATAATACTATATAAATCTTTATTGTCCTGATTATTTTGTCTATTTTTGTGACTTTGAATATCTTTCTAAGCTGAAACTCTTGACCTATCTCAATAATCTGTTTATAGTGAAAAATAGGCTGTATACATGTTATTACTATATACAAAACGACCCTTGTTGTGGACAAATATGAAGTTTTATTTCAGAACCACTGACAAAATGAAAGAATATAGTTATAAAAAAAATTAATTATCGTTTTTAATAATTAGACTTGTTTAATCCATGATTATTATTATAACATTATTATTATCCGGCGGTAGGTACTTGCGTTAATGGTATTAGAATTTGCACAGATATCGTCGATTTCACCATGCTCCGAGCTCATGAGCAAGGGCCCTGAATGGGTTTGAAACTAGTCGCGAAAATTCCCTTGGAATTGTCATGAATACACCCGAAAATTTATATAAAATAGTGAATATTATTTGGTATACAATAAAAATACGAGATATAAAACATAGTACATTTTTTACATACAAATCTGTTTAAATATTTGATTGTGGTTAATATACAACTTTAGCTTGAATATAAACCAATGAAACACAAAGTTGAAAAATAGTATGGTGTTCAATTTATTCCGAAAAAGATTCTTTGAAAGTTTTACAAATGAGTTGCGTTCGTTGAATTGAACGTGAATCCATTTGCCAATGAGAAACCTAACAGAATTGATCGATATTTACATACGTTATACAAAACATACATAAATTATGATTACTAATTTATAGTATTGAAATAAAACAATATTTAATAAATTTAAAATACGTTAAATCCATCAAAAATCGTTTTATTTTAACTGTATTACTGTAAAACATTTAAATTTCTTCTTCCCGTGATCGAAATTTCTGCAAAGCTTTCTAAAAATCGGGTTAAATTTTATTGGAAAATGTATCCAATATATTAGTTAAAAATTTAAATTATTTTAAGTTCATACTTGTGAAAACTAAGGAAATACATTATATACTTAAAAATTTTCATTTAGATTTCGAATAATATTATTAACGATAAAATTAAAATTCAAAAAATTTGGTTATAATTTTTTTATGTTCAAAATAACATTTTAAAATTCACAAGATATAATAAGAATGCTATTGAGGTCAAAAATATAGCTAGCTTCTACAGAAAATACATATTTATTTAAATAATTGGCTTAACGCCTCTTTTCTCAAGTTCACAGATTATATTTTTATAATCTCTGGTCAATATTAATTTGTTATTAATATTGTTACATTAACCACGTGTTAGGAATGGATTGATGAATGAACTCGGAACTGATTCCCATGTGATAGAACAAGATATCATGATACGGCTGTGAATGAAAACCACAAGATGAGCTGCGGTTAGACCGTTGCCATGGGAACACTGCCCTTCGGACTTAGTTTGTAAAAGTTTGATTCATTACTTCGATTCCTGACATCTTTTTTTTAATTGAAATGTGACAATTTTAGATATTTTGTCCAAAATTTATTTGATATAACATAGTATTAATATTTTTATTCTGTTAGTATAAGTCAAAAAGACTAAATAAAATGTGAGTTTTCAATTATTATTTCCATTGTTAGTTGAAGTTCAGATTATAGTGAATATAGTTAATAATAGAAATTAAAGGTTACAAACTGTTGAAAACATTGGTACACTAGAAGTAGCTGAAGTCAGCGACCTGATACAAAACTAGACAAGTTCGAGTTACCGTCTCCAGTTACGGGATGCGGTCGTCATTGTCATTGTTTCCGGAGACTGGGAGAAGATTGAAATTATATCTTGGGTTTGTGATGAGACTCTGTTTGTTTGTTGTTTGTATTTGTATGTATTATTACATATCCAGGTTTTTTCGTTAGATAAGGTACTTCTAGAATATAAGTGGAAAAGCAAGTTTCTTAGTATATGAAAGCATTTTTGTGATCTGCGATTATTATTATATATAAATATCCAGCTGTAGAAAAGTTAATTTTACAGTGAAATCTTCGCCGAGTTTATGAATAAATGTCTCAGAAGAGCTAGAAGTGTTGGGCAAATCCTGATAAAATTAAAGTAAGTATAGTCGGATAGTTATAAATAATAAGTTTAGCTTTTCTAAATTAATGTGACATTCTTGCTTTATTTCTTTTTTGCTTACAATATTATCATTATTATAGATTATAGATATAAAAGCCTGCCTCTAACAGAATACGAGAGATATCAAGTTACACAACTTATGAAAGCGTGTAACTTAGTCGAAGTACTTTCCTCATGCAGAGAAGTTACAGAGGTTTGAATTTAATTGCATCCTAAAGATCTTTCAATTTAAAAGTGACGCATAAATATGTTGATTAGAGAAAACTGTTAGATCATTAAGAAGCCAGTTATCCAATTATTGAAATAACAAAACAAAGAAGGTCGTGACACCGTCAATATCGTCAGTCACGCCCCGAATGTGGTGACAACTAACTGTGCCTGGATTCTTTCCTGTGGTTGTTTGGAGGTCATTGTTTCTGATGAAAACTTCCTTATTGTGCGTTATCTTTTGTTTGTATAAAGACCTAGATATACAACGATATACATTGAAACTAGCCCGTCTTGAATTATTACTAATCAAGAATATATTATCTTGTGCGTTCTTGTTAATATTGCAAAATTGATCATATTGACCAAATCAGAATTATCAAATGAGCCATTTAAAATGAATGATCCACTCACCTGTATGTGGTGTGTAGTGGTGCGTGTGGTCGTACTGCGCGTCGAACAGCTCCCCGTAGTAGCCGGCTGAGCCACCCAGCTCTGATAGCAGTTTGTACTCGTCCTTCAGACTCCACTTGGAGGACCACAGCTGGAGTTAATAGTATTCATTTTGTCAACTTGACTTTATTTTACATATTGGCGACGAGATTTTTGTACTATAGAATATATTAGGGAATAGTGTTTTTTTAAACACAAAATGTTTAATTGATTATTGCATGAGTTTTATTAAATGTAAAAGTACTTACGTTTGAATATATTTGATCTCCATTGTAGTGAGTTCTCTGTCTTTTGACGTCGTCTTCAGAATGACTGTTAAAATCTCTATTTTCATCTGCAGACAAATAATAAAACGATAAAAAATTAGAATTCAAAACGTCATTTCTTAATAGCAGTGATATTTTTGCATATGGAAAGAGAATTCTTTAAGCGAATGCCAAATACATAAAGTACATATACGATGGCGCAATAGAGAAATTTAAGAGAACTTATAAGTTAATATAATATGGGCACAATTTGTGCGGGGTGTAATAGCGCACTAAATCTTGCTCGTTCTGCTGAGCGCACACCGCTGGGGTCGGGAGTGGGGGGCTTCGATAAAATTGTTTAAATTGAAGAATTGTCTGTATGAAAACAGATAGTAAAGTTTTTTTGGTATAATATATGATTGGCTTAAATGTAAGCTAAATGTGTAATTCTAATAATCACGATAGCTATTTTCAATATTACTAACTGTAAAAAGTTATGTTAAAATTGAGGGTTAGGTTATATTGAAATATACTTAATTACTTTCAATCCATTTTTGGCATAGACGGCATCACCTAAATGGATTAATAAAAAATGACCTTATCATTGGAATTAAAAGAAGTTTTGAAAACATACATTTTATAAATACATTGTTGGGTAAATATCATGCTTTCACGTTTCATATTTGTAAAAACATTTAACATATAGTGAAAAAAAAAATTATAACTTTGTTTACGCATAAAAAAGGTAATCAATTTTGGTAATATATTATTTATTAATTTATTATTATCTGAACCTTGTCTTATAAATATAATGTTTAATCTCGCTACCGTATTCCATCAATAAAACTTACCTTGGTCTTCATGTCTCTTCCTCTTCAGGGTGTTTCCGTTGTGCAGCGCATCCACCTGCTCGATACCCAGGATACCGTTGATGCTGTAACTGCCGGTGTTGTTGACATGCTCCGTGGTCGGAGAGAGCACTGCAGTCGTGGGTGCGTTGCCTGAGTGTGTTATAACCTAGAACAATGATTGATGATTCAGATCAAAATTAAAATTAAATCATTTGCAGTTTTTGTTTTTGGAATATTAAAATGGTATATATTTTTGCTACCAATTACAAAGGTCTGACAATTCTTACAGAGACAACGCTGCCCTGCGCTGAGCTGATCTCTTGTTCTTGTTGCTGCTGCTGCTGCTGCTGGTTGTGGGCGTGCTTCGCTTTTTCTGCTGCTTTATTACGAACGATCCTGGGTTAAATAAAATGATTGTTATAAAATATATAAAATGATTACAATAATCCTTAATAATCGCGAATCATAAGCGAAGTAAATTCAATGTAATTTTTTTATGTATTTAATAAATACAGACCCTCGTATGAAATTTGCCAGCTCACAGAACTTAAAAAAATTGCATATTTATTGATCCATTATGAAGACAATCAAATAATAATAATAATTATGACAAGAAAGTTGCATTACTGGAGCGGCGGGCACGTGGCGACATCAATACTCAATTTGGCGGCGCGGGCGATTCGATGCGGTGTATTGTTGTGGTAATGCCTAGTTGGAGCTTTTTTATTTTTTAAGATATTTATGGCTATTATTATAAACAATGTGAAGTCTTTGATTTGTACAATTTTGTTTGATAAAATAAATCTATTAATGTTTTAATTTAGAAATAATTATTTTAGTCATCTTGTTGTTATTTAGTTATTAAAATGAATTTTGAACAAAAATTCAACATTTTCCAAATTGTATTGGATTGTATTAAAGCTTATATTTTTGCTTTATTTGTATTTTGAAAAATTTATTTTCTTATTATATGTATATATTTTTATTGAGCTATAGTCTTATTATCCTCAAAAATTTGTTTGTTTATACGCAAGCTAATTTTCAAAACTATCGGATTGATTTCAATTTGTTTTTGATTATGATAAACAGGCTCACGAGGACGAATATAGGCTGTCTATCATTACGCTTCTATTTTTAGTTATTTTAATAGTAAACAAAATCGTTGGTACATAAGTGAAAACGCGGATAAAAGCTAGTATAATATAGTAATAGAATCAAAGACACTGATTGTATAGTTGCGAACACCTTTGTAAAAAGTAACTTTTATAAAGTGTCTTTGTAAATTTTAATTAGTACGTTCAGTTGTTTTTAAACCTATCAAAATTCTTAACAATGTTTAGTTGAAAATAAGATATTATAACAAATTTTACATGAATTAGTTTTATAATTAGGAATCGTCAGTCGCAATAGTTTATATTCTTTTAGCTTAAATGACTAACTATTTTTACATGTGTCTGTCGGTCGGTCCCTGGTCAACAGGTTCGAAAACAAACCGTGTTATTTCAATATAATATATCTTTGCTCTTATCTTTATCTTTTCCTTTGACTTTTTTTTTATAAATTCTTTACTTTTTAATACATTATATTTCATAGATTACTTACATTTTAAAATAAAACTTATATTATATAAACTAACAATGTAATATATAATATAATTCCAAGTAAACTTCTAATATGATGTTTGTTCATGATATTTTTATTATTTTGTATCTGTATTATATTTGTGTTACAAAAACGGGTTTAATAAATCATGGCATATATGAACAATAATTAGTACTTCTTTTGTGTATATTTTTTTATATATTAAGGTATATCATGTAAAATTATTTCTCTTATAAAATTGTATTATTAAAAATAATTATTGAAAGTATACCCTTTACATATACTATTACTTTATATCAAATTATAAAAAATAGTTCCTTAATGTACGTTCAAGTAAATATATGTTTATGTTATTAATATATTTTTTTTTTGTAGGATAAACAGCTTCGTTGATTATAAATATGAGCAAATTTTTGACAGAAGCCTTGCATATAAAATCTTAAACGAGAAAAACCATTATATTGTAATTTAATACAACTTTTCTAAAATTAAATTATTGTATACATAATGTATAATAATCTTGTAACTATAAAAGTATATTTTAAATATCTACGATGCAATGTCATTATTTCGTTTCGCGGCCATTTTGTCACCGTCGTTCAGTTGACAGTTCATTTCCCGCCATGATGGATAGTCGCGGGAGTGAATTATTGCCAGTATCTCGCGGGTTGACATATGCAAAAATTGTTTTGCAAACTTATCAAAAAGGTCAAATTGGAATTAGGGTCGCATCTCGTAATAGAGTAGTCGCTTTTGACGGAGCACTCTGATTTATGACCTTTTTTTTATTTATAATATCGCACTAATGAGTTTTTATTTGATCCATTTATGAGGATTACTTTTTGTTTGGCTCTATTAAGTAATTTGCTTTTTGCTTTTGTGAAACAGTTGTTTTATAATAGATATTTTAAATTTAATTTGTTCTTAGCAACACAATAATAATATGAATATTGTACTGCCATATATCCTGATATATGGCAGATTGCCACGAAAGCAAAAACATTGAATAATATTATACATTTACAAACGAAAGACTTTATATTAATGTACATTTTTATGACTTATAATATTTGTACAAAAAATATTTCTATTATAATAACTTTGCAAAAACCGAGAACTACACCGGTTTCCGGACGGAAGGGTTACTCGTATTCATGCTACCCCAACATTTTAATATCTTCCTTTGCGAATTATGCATTCTATTGCGGATATTTTTGATTTATGGTACTATTATTCAGCATATATAAAATAGAAAGTAACAGGAAATAATTATTGTAAGAAAGCACTGAAATTTCAGTAAAATTATGGTCTTTTGTTAATATAACAAGGATTTTAAAAAAGTTTACGGACATGCAGATTACAGTTAGTATATCTAAAGCATAAGGAGTAATTATACCTTAAATAATTAGAGTAAGGTGATTTATTTTAATGAAACAAAGACAGATGGTAGAAGAAGACACTGAAGGGTTGGTTTGTAATTCTTAATCTCGCATGCAATATGTTAGACGCGATTAGAACTATTTTTTAAATTAATCTTTTGTGGGAATTTAAATCACGCTGATGATAAGCAGCTTAAGATAATTTAACCTTCGAAATAGGATAATACAGAACGAACGGAAGGAAACCTGTAATCAAAACCAATTTCCTAGTAATGATATGATAAAAAACCGAGCGTCAACACTCGACGCTATAAACAACCCAAATCCTATCTGACAAATTATTCATTTTGCGCGGCAAAAACCAAATGTCAAAATGGGGCTGCCAGAATTATAGCTTCAATTACCAACTGTCCCGCCCTCGATTAAAAATGTCTTAGTCGTTTGGCAAGTTGGCGTTTTTACTGTTTTTTATTTTATTATTATTGTCACGGTAAAATTTTATGGTTATGATATTACTCGCTACGAATATATTGCTTAAAAATAGAGATTTGCCCGTTTTAGCAAAGTTAAAAACGTGCCAAATCCATGTTTTAGAAATAGACATGTAACTTTTTTTATTTAATATACTAAAGATCTTTTGGGCTAAATTTCAGGAATTTAATTTTAATTTTGATCCCAATTAATATCACCTTTTGTATTTATTTCTTGGGGAACAGAAATGAAATAAATATATTACATAAATATATAAAAGGAATTCTAATATTATTAAGAATATAACAAATAACAAAATCTAGTATACTATTTAAATGATGTTCCAAGTAGTAATTTCAGTTTGAAAAAATATTTTTTTTTAAATAGGGATAGGTTAAAAAAACTGTTCACAACTTTTTGGTTCGTTTAAAATTAGTCAAGATCAAAATTGAGAGGGTCGCTTGATTTACCCCAAATCCAGTTTCAAATAGTTTCGTATTTATACATCATGAGACCACAGGAAGGTCGTCGACGGGACATTACGGACGCGTGTCGGTCACGTGTCGTGGGGTGAGAATCGCCCTTGTATTGTGGAATTACTTTAAAATTGACTCCAGCATGGCTTCAGTTTTGAGATATAATCTAAAATTGAAAAAGGAAGTGTTTATATCAGAATAATTTCGTCAAGTTGCGTTACGAGTGACGTCAAGATAATTTATTTCTAATTTTCTGCAAATGTTATATACATTTATAAAGAAAAATTCTTATCCAAAGAAAAATGAGACAGATCTTAATAAAATAATATTTCTTTTATAATATTATGGTTATATTATAGTATTTTTTTAACTATACCTAATCTGAACGCCCTGTGAAGTGTAGGTATTAATTTCAATACAGGCGTGGCTTTCAAGGCAAGTAGAAATGAGATCTTCAAATGTTTTTACCGAGAAACTAAGCGATTTCGCCCCTTTCAGGGAAAGTTGCACACTTAGTTGCATTACAAACTATACCTTTTGCTGTTGTTATAGAGTTTATTTTCATTTAAGTACTGAAAAAGAAAAAGAGTTGCGCTGAAGTTTCGTGAGGCTAGTGAAATAGCGATTTTTATGAGTAAATTGATATTTTATGAATATTTTTTTAGTGTTTTGTTTTATATAAAATATACTTATTTAAATGCATATTTAGTAGTGGTTTAACTAAACGTTCCTAGAATTTATATTGGATTATTAGTAATGCGAAAACTGATGGATACATATATTTTTGAGAGTTCATTGTGTATTATTTGCTCTTAATAATAATCATTTGAAATATATTTAAAAGGGATATAATTATATATAAAATAATATAAATTTTCGCGTATTTCATGACCTAAGCAAGGGGTTGCGTGTCTGTAACCGGATGGAGGGAGAACAAAGATGGCGTCACCGGAAGAGGACACGTGCTCAGCGCTCCGGATGTCCTGACTTACAGAGTTATTGCCAGTTATAATAATTGTGACTATCATCGACATACACGCTTCTTCGATTTACTTCTATAGCTTTATTAATATTAGTTATAGATTTGTGTTTTGGGAAAATATTTTAGGTATAAAATTATGAAAAAGACTTCTATAATATATTTAAGAAATTAGCTTGTATGATTGTATGTTAGAAGTTATCTTGTAACTATATATTTTTGATGTCAAAGATTCATCCACAAAAAATTACTATAGACTTTAGGTGTATGCTAACGCTTAAATGAAAGTGCTTCTTGTAAGAAACAAATTTACAACTAATTTCAGGAATAATAGTGGAACAAATAATTTTTTATCAACATATTGTGTGGTTCACGCAATCACAGTTAGAAAAAAAATTACTATTCTTATTAAAAATATATCCTCTAAAACAAATGTTCCCAATTTAATTTTATTCAAGAGATTGAATTACACATATTTTGTAACGTAAATAAAATAATAAAATAGCTATCAGCTGAAGGGATAACACGCTCTCCAACCCAAGTGTTGCCCTTTAAAAATCCTCGCCTCTAATTACGTGTTACCAGATAAGATACCGCTGATCTGTATAATCTATGCTACCGTTTATTAATTTACGTATCTCTATTGATCAATATGTGATAGGTTATCTTTTACTATTTAAAAAATAACATGTTGTTATTTAATATATTTATAGTTATAATATTTATAACCAATATTTCTATAGTATTGTATGATAATAACATATGAGAAAATCAAAAGGTCAACCTCTCTAATTGAAGTCGAAATAAGAAACAGCCAATAACAACTGTCACTGTCAAATATTGTTTTTATTATAAAAACGAGGCAATGGTCTACATATGAAGGCGTGATAGACAATAATAAAAAACAGCCACACAAATGTCACTGTCAATTTTTTTTTTATTATAAAAACCAGGCAATGATCCACACGAGCACAGACATATATTTCTCAAATTTTTTCAAAGACATGAAATGAAAAAATTGGTCCAAAGCCTCTCCCTCGTTGAAGTGAGGTCCATTACGAAACAATAAAATATCATCGAGGCCAATACTGAGGGGCTTAAATTGTGTATTGTATTACACGAGCTTTGATCGAGCGAATAAAGTATTTTTGCAGTTCAACTAAAATCATTGATGTGTAGATATAGCTTTATTTATTTATTAATCAATATAATCAATGATTAAAAATAAGACCGCTTTAAGCATGTCGAATTATCAGAACATTTTTCAAGATCGTATTACCAAAAAAATATGTAATTTAAATTTACAGAACATACAGCACACTTGGCTTGGGCCAGTGATTGTATCACATTACCACATCACCAAAGTTTTATAAATATTCTGAGAGGGAATAGTTTGAACATAATAATTGTAATTTATTAATAATGATATATTTTTAGTAACTCTAAAAGATTTAGAAATATTGAAACACTGAACAAAGGAATAAAATATGTATATGTTAATATATAGGTTCAAAATATTCCTAGAAAAACTTTTGTGGAATAAAAAAAAAATGGCTTACCTATTAATACTGGATACACTGGGAACGTTATCCTGGCTACAGATTCCTTCACTCAGCAGCCTGTCCCGGATTTCCCAAGCGAACATGGTAGGATTTTCTCTCTTATAAGCTGCTATCGCGTCGACTACTGGTGGAGTGGCGACCTTAGGTTTGGATCCACCGATGACACCAGCTTTGAAGCTACCCGTTTCATAGTACCTAGGAACAGTAAATAATATTTATATAGTTTGTTTTGTCTTTATTTACATTGTTTGTTTAATGAATCTGAAAGGGAAATCCCCTTTCCCTACCTTTAAATTATTTTAAAAGATTAAAGTTATTATCTTATTAATTGTTTTTAATTGTTATTATTATATATAATTATCTTATTTCTTCATAGATGGTATTAATGTAAAAAAAATGATTTTTGTAATGACTGAAAATCTGTAAATCTATAAATATCTACTAAGAACAACTGAAACCAATGTGAAGGTACTCGTATGTATTCTGATAATTTCATGGATAATTTAATTTGACGTTTAATTAAATTTCAATATATGATATTAACAATGCTCACACAAACAACATATTTCAAAATAAAGCTGTGTACATGAAAATCACACCATACTGTACAATTTCTGATATTCCCAGATCAACCATAAAGTCCCTCGGACACGCCCCCGCCCCCTGGGACCTGGCATTAGGATTGAACAAAATTAAATTTAGACTGCTCAATAAAATAATGAGTGTGTATTATGACAATTCGATTATGTACCCCACCCTTTATTGTAAAGGGGTGCTGTTTTGCTGACAGTATCGATTATCTTTTTTTTTATTGTTATAATATTATATTAGGAAGTATTTATGTTAATATTCATATTCTCAAGCGAAACAGTCGGTTTGTTTAAACGCGCTTATCTTTAAAACTATCAGATACATTTGAAACATTCTTTCTTATTATAGGCAAGTTCATGAGAAAAAAAAATATTTGTCCGCAGATGGAACCGCGAGTAATTACTTGTGATTGTATATTATTAAAATTTCGTTGACATGAAACTGTATATATATATAACAAAGATCTAATATAATTATAATGGTTTAGACGATGAACAAACAAATGATACAATTTTAAAATTATATTAATAGATTCATCATCACGGCTAGGACCCGAACCTACGACCTCTGGGTTTCCCTAGCCTCATGTAAAATATCAATATTAATTTCCAATTTCTTTATATTTAATAAATATGTAACCATATTCATACATGCAGCAGTGTGTGTAAGATAAATATAGTATCTAATATAGTCAATATATTAGGAGTACTTGTTAATACATTTCTAAAGTACAATTAACCTTTGAACAAGAAGCAAGGGTTAGCTCCAAGTTATTATTATAGAATGAGTGAAGAAATTTCAATGTAGAATATTTATAGACATCTACTTGGATACTATTATTATATAGTTACGCCAATTCATCGAACTGAGTAGCGGTCTTGTAGTTTAATTTTTAGAGCGAAATGATGGTTTCAAAGAGGTTGTTGGTTCGAATTATGATCGTTTCGCTGCTATAGGCTAAAAATTTTATGCTATTTATAAAAAAAATCGCTGCAATTTCTTAAAAACAAGCTCAACATGGCATTGTAAATTATACTTATTGTTTTTTAATATGGTATTTAGAAACAAAATCGAAAATTTCAGATTCTGTTTCATAAAAAACAAATAATTTGCCATCGAAATCCATGTTGAGTTCTGATTGGTTGATGGCGTGATGACGTGATAGACAACCAATCACAACTCTTGGCAAATGTCAAATCATTTTTTCTTTTATCCTTCCAGCAATTGGCTTTCAATGATTATGTTTTTGTGTATTTCATTGGTCAGTTCTACTTAAGTATTTTTTTAGATACAAATAAAAACAATTCGTTGTTGTAACGGTTCTATTATAAATGTTTTTAGAACAAGGGAACAGGTCATTTAACTGAAGGCAAGATTAAAATGAATCAATTATAGCTTAATTATTTTTAGGTTCAAAATTGTTTCAAATGATATATTATTTTAATAACAATGACATAATACTAACAACTAATAGTAACTGTCTCTCGTCAGTCCCTACAAGGGATACATCCCCCGGGATTGGGACAATCTCTTTGATAATAATAGATTGTTTTTCATTAACACTTGTAGAATACGTGGAAATGAAATTAATATTACATTTTGAATAAAATGTAGGAATTAACGATGTTATAGAAAAATTTTACAATGGAAATTAAAACCCATGATTTAGTTAAAGTGATATTGATGATTTCAATTAAATTTTAACTAAATATTGGTAATAAACTTATTACATGTTTTCGTATGGTTTTTTGGTACTTTTATATTTTATAAAGTAACTTAGAGTTATTCATGATTAAGTATAAATATATTATTAAGTACATTTTTTAAGTATTAAACATGAAATATTTGCTATTCTCCATTTTAAGAAGATTAAAAACCTGGAATTTGTTAGAAATAACAATATTAAGGTCGCGTTACTCCCCTGTAACAAAAAGAGCATATTCAAAACACTGCATTATGGGACCCTAAAAAACCCCTGTCCCGGAGGGCTGGGAGAGTTATACGTTTGTACAGTCGTGGAGATATCATAAACTGTTTTTTTTATAAAATATTATTCATAGTACATTAGTATAAATCTATGAGTAACAAGCAGTGTTACAAAAAGGGTTATAATTTTTTACAACTCAGTTTTGACATTACATTATGAAAATTTTAGCTCCATTTTCATTTAAAGAAATAAATTTAAATGCAAATATTCATTTTATTTATATGTAATAAAATATAATAAATTATTAGCACTTGTGAGTCCACCAGTACCTCGCATCTCACGTAGAGTGTGATCACTAATAATTGACTTACTCTCCCCCAAATTACTTAAGAGCGACATTGGATTATGTTATTTGTAAGCTTATTTATGGTTTGACCGCTTCATATTATAATTAATATATTACAGATACAACCCACATTATATTACCAATTACGTGAGTGTTTATTGGATAAGTATGGTATCAAAATAGGCTTCAGACATTTTCATTTCGTACACAAGTTATAATTATTGATTGAAAAGATACAAATAATATATATGACTAGAAATTAAATAAAGAAAAAAGTAATCTTATCTTTGTTTTCCTTAAACTAAAGTTGGTTTATTTTATAGAACTTCATATGATATTTATAAATAAAATGTTTTTTTTTAGTTTGTTTTTTCTTGTTGATTTTTATCTTTATTTTATCTTTAGCTCTTTTTATAATATTGTTGTGAAATAGCTGTCTGTATATAATATTATTAATATACTGTTGTTGTTTTTAAATATTCCATTATTGGTGCAGTTGATGATAGTGTGAGATCTTAAAATTTATATAATATAAATAAATTATAATATACACATATATATAAATTTAATGTGATTATATTTATTAATTTATTGTGAACCTATCCAGTTACATCGATAAAAGTAAATAGATTATCTAGTTACATCGATATCGCCAAAATGTTAGATATTCGATATAAAATCGATACAAATCGAATAAATTTAAATTACAACTAGATATTGTATATAAGTGTTCAGTTTTTCAACCCTATTGCAGTTTTTATATAAGATGATTTTATATACATATATTAAATATATTTTATGTACATGTGTTTTGTGTTAAATTTCCGTAAATCTGTGAATTTTCATATAAGTTAATATAATAATAATAATAATTATGAATATAATTATGATTAAGAGATTCCGTAAATAATTTTCCGGACTTAAATTAAAACCAAAACCACTAACATACAAATGAAAGTAGCACGGTTCTGTTCGTATATAATAATTACTTGTTTTTCTATCCGTACGTCTATACGCAGAAAGCGTGAAGTCCGACTCACTTCCGTTAAGAACTTCATTAACGAATTAAGAACTTTATCACTTTTATATAGAACACAAAATGGCTTGCCATCCTCACAAAAGGTACAGTTCGCAACAATGTTTTATTGCGACATACGATGAACAAAATCGTTAATTATTATCATTGTAATAAAGGCCATATTTGCGTGATTTTACAATTAAAAGCTCTGTTGTTTTGTGTACTGGAGTAATGATTTTAAAGAAATAATTATAATTACGAATTAGCTTAGTTCTTAACGCCTCGCTGGTCTGGTCTAGATTCGAGGATGAAATAAACTCATGTTGTACATTTCTATACAAACTCTTTAGTGTTCATTAAAAACAATTAAATGTACAAATAAACACGAAAGACCTATCTTTGTAAGATAAATAATGAAAAAACATGCTTTACAATAAAACAGATTAAAAATTGAATTTAAAAATCTAAAAATAGAGAGTGATCAAAACACTCAAATGGAAGGACGCACGGGGCAAATAAATTGAAAAGCAATAGCGGCTATTCAGCATCCCCGCGGGACTAGTGATGTGCTAGTAATCCCAGGGTTTCCGGGATTCCTGTCCCGGGATACCGGATTATAATAGTTTGACTAGTAGGTGTATAACGAAAAACTATTAAATTAAAACTTAGATATTAGTATTATTTTTGTTTAAACATAAAATAATGAATATTACAAACTGTGTAATAATTGTCGTTGTTAATACATTATACTGCATTTTATTCGCAAATTAATAAATAAAAACCATTGTTTTTGATAAAATAAACATTACAATAATATAAATTTGTATTCCGTATGCGGCGGGGACATCACTACGGCCAGTTTCAATTTAAACTCAACAATAGTGACTCGGACATTCATATCATTGTATGTTATATCTATTGTCTTTGTCCATTTTGATTTGTTTATTTCACTCCCATTGTTAAGTAATATGAGAATATATGTGTCTAATATTTATTGCGATTATTAAAATATTTATCAAAGAAACAGAAAGATAAATAAAACAACAACGAAGAACATACGATTTAATTTCGAATTCCGATAGAGAATATTTTAGAATCTTCTAAAACTTTCTAGAAAAATCTAGAAAGATAAATAAATTAAGTTGTTTCTAGTAAATTAATAAGCGTATTTCATTTAAGCTGTGGTTTAGTTAATTACAATTATTGAGGACAGTTCTTATTCGTTTAACCGCAAGTTAATGTTAACCAAATAGTTGTTTTGTTTAAGTGTGTGTGGTAAATGTGTTTGTGTAAACTTATGATATAGTATACATTTTGTAAATAGTCTACAAAAAACTTTTCCAGATTAAATTAATTATTTTTTAAACGTTATCTAGCGAATAATGGAGCTCTAAACCTAAGTTATATAATAATTTTATAACTATTTAATTACATTATTCGGCTGTACTCACGTTATTTCTATCGGAATTTGCCTGATTATTTTCGAACCCATTCGGGGTCCATGTGCTCAGAGTTCATGAATAAGGACCCCGAATGGGTTGGAAACTAGACAGACAAAATCTGATAGAAATTATTGAGTAAAATCGGATATTTAATAGCAATAATAATTTATCACGAAAGTGTACATACAAAATATTAATTTTATTTATATTAAAAATGTTATCGTTGTAAGTTTGATGCTCATATTTATATATATTTTATATTAATATTTAGTTTCAGGTTATTATAAAACTATATAATAAATATTCAGTAAAGCAATACAGGTCGTAATATTTTATATAACCAAATAACACTACACGCAGACTGATTAGTTCCTCTTTTGATGTTGCAATAATCTAATAAGGAATTATACGTAACATGCAATAAATATATAATATATATTATTTACATATATTTACTTATATATATATGTACTTTGAAATGTGCTTTTGTGACCTCAATATTGAACAAATTGAGCAAGTTCATTTTTGTTATAAATTAACCAAATTATACAGAGAATCACGAAAATGTCGTTTAAAACGAATCTTGAAAGTAATTATGGATAGAATATACAGATTATTATGAACCTTATCATCATGGTATAAGGTTTATAATGGCTCGTACAGAGAGTCTATGGTAATGTAATGTCTAACGGATGGAGTCACAAGCTGCGCACGCGCCGGTTTGTTCATACCGCGGAACGTATTGTTCTGATTTAGCATTGTCACACACACATGTAATTAAAATAAAGGAGGATATGTAATAAGGTTATATAGCTATATTTATAAATATAATATATGTTTGTATTTTATGTAGCAAATGTAAAAGTTTTAGTTACTTGTTTATATGAACAATATGGAAAAAGTTTTTAATTATGTTCTATGATTAATAATTAAAAAAGTATTTTTGGCACAGTATTCTTAATTATAAAAAATAGTTTTATCTAGGGCAGTAGGAGACTATCCCAATCTATTTAAAAAATAACATTTTAGAATATACTATCAAATATAAAGTTGTACATTATCAAGCAAACCCTGTCACGATAGCTTAGTTTTTAGAGGTATTCCTATTTCCAAAAGTAGTAGGTTCAAATCCTTTCAATGACAATTGGGGTGTTTCTCTTTATTTAGAAGGCTTAATATAATGTTAATAATCTTACCGAGATAGTATTTTGGACACACATCCGTGCGAGACGCGCAGTTGTCTGCTGATGTCACATGGCCGCACTCCACTATGGGCCAGTTCTACTATCCTCTGCCTCACCACATCAGGTAATGGTCTCCCATTTACAAATACGCCGCCTAGTTGGTTGACCCCGCCGTGACCTGCGGAAGGATTGTTCAATTCTTTAGTTTCGTAACCAGAATAACTACCGGAGTTCAAGATTTGTTCTATTACGAAAAGATTAGTGTTATATAATACAAGTTTTATATATATATATTGAATTCATTCTAATGCTATCATGCATGGACCTACTTCTCCTTCTCACCAGTACCACAAGTTGACTGGCAGAGAATGCCACCAGGTTTTGCAATAAAGTTTATATAAAAAAAAATGAAAAAAATCTTATATTTTTATGTGAAATGAAAGATGCTGTGATATCTTAACGTATGTCGTTATACGTTAAGATATCACAGCATCTTTTTAAATCAATATTTATTTTTATGTATAAGTAAATAAGAAAATATGACAAGGACAGTCATTACCATGACTGTGGAGTGACATGAAGAAAAGAGCGAGACAAAAGAAAAGATGAACTGTAAAAAAGATGACATATTAGACTGAATGAGGCCTGACGATTATGGAGCAAGAACAATTTTTGAAATTGGGATAATTTGTGAATAAATAAATTCCACAGATAATTAATTACACAGATTCAATCAATAAACACACAGGTCTAGTCTAAATAATATCATAAGCTTCTGTCAGTTTAGTGTACTGTGGTGTTATGGTCTTGACCCTCTGTCCGGGTATCGAGCGCGAGTATCCGGGCGTGACGATAGATGTTGATGTACCGTCACTGTAGGTGTTTCAGGATTTTGAAAGATATTGATATCTCGCTTCTTATATAAGATATACAATAATTTGATATTACAAAACTGAGCAGATATTATTATTTTATATATTGTTATTATTCATAATAGTCTTGTAGATAATGAAAATGGCCAGTTACTGCCTAAAAACTATAATAAAGATAATTAAAAGTATATTGTTATATAGATACTAAATTATTTTCGCTATAGATTAAGTTCAATTTTAAAATAACAATGTATATTTGTTGACTAGAATACGTAAACAATATATATACTTTAATAAGTAAAAATTATAATTTGATATTAAACAAAAATCTGCTTTTACTAATAATTCATATTTTGTTAAATAAATGTACATAAATAATTCCATTTTCTTTGTATTTATTATAACAAAACCAAAAAAAATGTTGTGCACGTGCGAAAATGTACCCTGTTCCAGTATGACCGGGAAAGCGAGACAAGTTAAAGATAGCCGGGTATAGCCGGGTATAAGGCGTGACGCATCGATCGGAGACGCCCCGCGCCGGTCGATACTATGACAGGGTTTGTTTTCATCTCCTCCTATCAAAATATGTGCTTTTATCGGTTATTTATCTATAATATGTTTACGATTTTATTACTGTTCACCGGTTTTTATCAACGAATACATCTATGGAATATTGTTTTTTGAAATCTGTTCTATATTTAAACTTATTTTCTAGTTAATTCCTATTTATATGTTCAAAAAAGGTTCGGAATTTTTTTATAGATTATAAAACAAGCAAAATATTTTTCGTTTTTGAATTATAATTCTAAATTCAAATTTATTTCAAATCTGGATTCAGGTATTCTTTTTTTGTGTAAACATTCGTATTCGAATCATTTGGTTTTTTCTTTGGTATTCTGTTCACAAAATAGAAACTAAACTAAACTTAAAATATCGCGTTATAGCGTTTTCCAAAGCTGCAGAAATAGCTGAAGAAATAATAATGTGTATATGGAAGCTGCTCTAAAAGAAAGCAAGGTACGACTCCATCGTTTCCGTTCTGAAAATACAGAACTAACCTGGAGTACTAAAGTAATTGATAATGAAGAATTAAAAGTAATTTTGTTGCGGATTCATCTCAAAGGACCTCAGAGCATACATAATTGTACATACTTTGTTTGATCATAATATTTATTTAATTAATACCTCATATTGAATATATATGTTAGTATTGTTATTTTTGATTTGATTGAGTAGTTTTTAAGATGTTTTCAGGTACTTCTTATGAAAAGGTCTTCAGTATATATATTGTCTAAACATGTTAAACTACGAAACTATCAAATGTATTTATGATAGGCAAATTTATGAGACTATTTAGCATTTTGCTACAGCTCCTAGTTATTCTAATATTAAATAAAATCGTATGAATAGCAAGTAACAGCTAATATTTTATTAAATGTTTTAAAATTAATTAACATTATCTTTATTATAGAAACTTTTATTAACTTATTGTTAGGTTGTTCTTTAGTTTGTTTAGAAGTGACTTAAATTAATTAATAATAATGATTCTGAAAGTAATGAAACTTGTATTGAAAGATATTTTTTTTTTTTTCATGTAATAAAGTTTAATTATTAATTAGTATGTTAGTTTGTAGTTAGAACCACTAAAGTGTATGGATCTCTCATAGTTGTGTCTTGTATCAAAATGTATATTTATATAATGTTTATGTATGTGTAGATTATATACACATATATTTAATTTTATTTTCTATTGAAAAGAGTTAATCATGAGATATTATTACCCGGGTTTAAGATGACTATCACGGTCTGTGTGTTTACTACTATATTTTAAAGTTATATAACAATAATCTTGACATATATAAAACAATATTGTTTTACACAATGATGTACTATTACTTATAAATAATACAAATTAATTCCTTTTTTAAATTCACAAAATTGTTCAAAATGTATCTAATATTATTGTTATATTGAAAACAAAACTTTTTAAAGTATGATAGTTTTAATTAATGAAAATATTATTTAATATAAACTAAAGATTGTCCGTACGATAAATATCTAAAGAAGACCATCCCAAAAGCATATTTCTCATGGAATCCGACTATATCCGACAAGAGCGGCGACACCTGGAGGATATCCGTTCATCCCTCCGCGCCATCTTGTCATTACACTTAATTACAAGGGCGCTTTGTTACTATTTTAGAAGATATTTTGCAGGGAAATGAGTTTTTTTAATTAATGGATAATGTAATTGAGAGGGGAATCTATATATACCGTTAAATAAAAAAATAATATAAAGAGTCTTAGAGAGTTAAAGATTATGAACAGATAAAACATATATTTATTATGTATGTAAATTATAGTTATCAAAGTCAAAGTTTTTTTTTTTTAAATTCAATATATAAAGATTAAATGTCAAAATAGTTGTATGATTCCAAGGGACAGTTCCATGAAGTAGAACCGATAAACTTCATGGATATTCTTTAAACTCTATTTATAAAATAACAATTAATTATATCATTGAGTCATACTTGATATGTGAGAACAAATTATAATTCAAGTCAAGCGTGGTAGCCAAAGAAGACAAGAATAACTAACCATGGCTCTACTGGTTCTATGATGATATCAGAATTACAAGCTGCAAGAATTATAATTTTAAATAGTTTAAAAAACAGTAATACATACAAAAAATATATTTATTGTTATATCTATCTTACAATTTAATATTGAGAGATATTAATGAAAAATCATAACCCACAATTTAATACTTACATATTTAGATACATAATTTTCTTTAATATATTAACTTCTATCTATATATATTTATATTATAAAACCAAAAAGTTTGTTTGTTTAAATTCGTTCTGATTATACAAGAGAAGTTCAAGAGAAAATATAGACTATCTATCGTTATTTCGCGAGTAGAACCGTGAGCAACTGCTAGTATTATTATAATATATATTTAAAGAACTTACATGAAAAAAAAAACATTAAATATCAGAAAATGTATAGCTTGATTAAACATAAAATTAAAACGAGAATAATATATTGTATACGGATGTTTTTATATATTTATATCATTTATACAAGAAAAATAAAGTAACATATGAGTCGGACTCTCATTAAAAGGTGCTTTCAAACAACCTTAGGGTTGTAAAAATTGTAATATAATATAATCGATATATACTTACTACATATACCACTCAGCCTGGACTAATACCTACAAACTTTCTACAGGTCTTTTAAGAGTTTTCTACAGGTCTTTTAGTTGTCTACAGGTCTTTTAGAAGTTTTCTACAGGTCTTTTAGTATTATTTATATAATAAGTCAAGAAACGAGTTGTAGTTTTATATTTAGTAGCAGTAAGGCTGACTGAAGTCAGAATCGGTTATTAATTTAGCTAATCTTACAATAATTTTCTAACAAGTTCGGGGTTTTAGAAAAAATAGCCACTATAGCTAGTTTTGATTTTAAGCCATCTTCTAAAATCTAAATAAAATATTTTATTGTCTATAAACATATACTTAACTGAAAATATGAATAGAATGAAAAAATAATTGATACGAGCAGGATAAGAACCAGCGTCCTTTGAGAAAAAGACTAATAAAGAAAACATAAAACCCATATAAGTCACCTTATGAAATAGACGGTCATATATAGAATATTTAATTCACAGAAAAAACTTGTGATAGCTATAGATAGAGTAACAGGACGCTTTCCCGGAGGTCGTGGGTTCAAATCCTGATTGCATCTATTAATGTCTCATTCTATATTTATTAAAAATAATATTTAAGTTATTTTAATAGCTTAGTATTAACATTTATTAACGAAAAGATAGTATTAAGGTTAACAGTCTCGTTACCCAAATAGTCAGTGTTTTCTTATAACAATTTTAATTCTGTGAGATATATTCAATTGAAATATATTCAAATGTATGTAAATATATCTTTCATCTATATTTTTCTGTACGATGTCGACATATTCATTTTAAGTAAAGAGTTTTATATATCTGAGTAAAATAAAATGAATCATAAATTTTACTCAGCTATTTATTATTAAAAATATTAGCTAAATCTACTAGAATAGTATATATGTTAGAAGAGAAGACATTGATATATCAATATTTGCAATGTATTTGCAATATTTGCAATGTATTTGCAATATTTGCACTGTATTTGCAATATTTGCAATGTATTTGCAATATTTGCAATGTAAATGCAATATTTGCAATGTCTTTAAACCTAGCTTTTATCTACACTCTGGCTTGTTCAGATTAGTACCAAGATCTTATATAAGATCAGTGGGATCAGTTCTCATGGAGACGTCTCCATGGCCAGGTCTTAATCTGGCCTACTCTTTATAATTAACTTTGACTTTGAGTAATAATCACATGACTTAAAACTTTATTTTACTCTCCATGTGTTCTAATCTTCTCCATTTCTCCATTTCTCCATATATCTATTTATATTTATTTTTATATGTTTATGCCTATATAGTAATACAGAGTGACATTAGTGACGTCACAACTTGCTATAATATGGATTTGGTTTTGGTACCATCCCATCAGCAAATTGATATCAGATGTTTGCAATCTTGTCTTGTAATTTTTACATTAAATATATTACCTTTGTAATACGGAATTACCTTTATGGAAAGTTACTGATTTTAATTATTTTTTGTTATTCTACTAATGATTTAAAATAAAAGATTTTAAAAGGTATAGGTAAGGATAACTCTGTCCAAATTGTAAATTTCCTGTCAGATTATCATTTAAATCAGTTCTCTGTAGTTTTTAAAATTATAATTATGTATAATTATTTCGAAAGATTTCATCTCCGTTTCACAGAATTCAGTTAAATATTTATAGAAGATGAGAGATACGGTAGCTCAATTGTTAAAGCGACGGGTCTTTACTAAAGGTCGCAGGTTCATATCCTGCTCAAATCAAAATCAAAGTTTATGGGTTGTATATACAAAATAGTTAACGCTATTTTCTATTGATTCATTGTTTTCTGGATAAAATAAATATCTTCACGATATTATAAAATTAGACCTGCATTTTAGCATGAGTATATCTATATGTATAACAATGTATTTGCCTGTATATATAATATATTATGTATTTTATTTAAATATCTGCTTACTTTTTTTTTGCACTCCTAGTAACACCCTCTCCTGCACATCTAAGGTTGGCTGGTAGAGAATGTCTTAGTAGCATTGAGCCCGCCTTTTGTACATTATGTTGAGTGTAAGAATAATATAAAAAAATAAAATTTATATAGCTATTAAAATAAAAAAAGTAACATCTTAAAATAACATTAAAATAACCACTCCCACATAAATTTTAATTAAAATACTTTAAAAAAAAAATAGAAGCTAAAGTTCTGGAAAGTTCTAAAATACTTTCTAAAAGAAGTGACGGACGTTTCCGTTTCCTGTGAGGATATTTTATGTTTGATTTGACTGATTTTGACGCGCCATTGTATTGTTTGTTGCACTTTTTATATATATATTTCATGATATCTTAATATTTTTTTATAAGTAAAAAATTATAGATAATATTTTATAATAGTGCATTGATATTATATTAAGCTCCAATTTATTATTATAAATATTACTATTATATTTAAGAAAATATGTTATAACTGATATAATATCAAATTGATTACGAAATATTGTTATTTATAAACACATTTCAGTGTAGTCTATGTGTTTAAAAAAGAAAATTAAAATTAAAAATAATTCACACATCAAAAACTATAAACAGCGCATTCCTATACCCTACAGTCATGCGCGGGCGCACACCCCTACCTGCGCACTGTCATTTACTATTCTGCTATAGATTATCATTGTTAAAAGATTTTTAATATTCAACTTATATTTTTAAGCTCATTACTTTATTTTAAAATATATATTTTATATATTTTAATATATGTATCAAACTTATACAAATAACTATGTATATATTTTTGTTCAGTAATTCATATTTTCCAAGTATGTTTTTCAACATATAATTTTTATATAAAAGTAAAAATTTTTACCTCCTTCTATTAAGTGCAGAACTGTCATCAAAAATGTATGTCAGTTTGAACTTATCTTTGAAACTGCTGAACCGATTTGGATGTTCTTAGGCCAAAAAGAGTTCCCATAACAAAGTCGAAAAATAATTAAAGAACATGAACAACAATTTTTATACACAAACATACATATATATCTAGATGAACCCCCAAAAAAATTAAATATGTAATTAAATATATTCCAAATCCAACCTGCTATATTTCTCCTTTTAGTCAATTAACCTTAGGATCAAAAGCTTCTCCCCCCCCCCCGTCATGCGCAGGCGCACACCCATGTTGTATGCCCTTTGTGTGGGGTCATATGATCTCATTGTTGACCTTGGATATATTTTAAGTGTTCTTTAAATGATGAAACTATTGTAATCTAATAACATCTTGAGTAACGAATTATGGTTTTTAATAGACATTTATCTTTTATTAAATAAAATTGTTTAATTAAGATTACATTCAAATGAAAATACCTAATAATAAAATGAAAAATCTGTATATATATATGTATGTTCTTTTTAATATAAAAAATTGTTTTAGTAGCACAAACTTTGTGTATCTTATATATTTAAAGTAAATAGCCTTAAAACATATCAAATGAATGAATGTCCGAGAGGAAGCCACATTAGCATACTGTGACCGGACGCGCGCCCGACGCCATTGTGCGCCATCTTGTTATAAATATCAACGTATTTTGTTTTTTTTCTGTTAGTTAGGATTATATTTAACTTTAGTTCAGACGCAAACAATATTTTAATTTTAATAGTTAATTTTGGATTTGTTATTTATTTTATATCAATAGTTTTCTTCAATCAAAGACATTGTAAAGATTATTGAGAATGTTCTAGACTTCCATATTGTATTTAGCAATTCATATGCATTTCATACAAATATATATATATTTTCTTTGATTTTCACGAGTATACATCTCAATTAAAACTATTTTTTACGTATTAAAACTTGCGTATAATTTGGTTACATTTTTATTTTAATTTTAATGTTTCGAATGCTTGCAGCAATCGTGTTCACGAGACGAGATGTAAGTGAGACTTACTTGAGTTTTAATCCATAAAAAATAGTTTTATTTAAAATATATATATTTATATGTGTTCATATCTTTTTCTTTTTATATATTTTTAGTGAAAAACATTGTGCAATTAAACTTACTATAATGTAATTAACTTTCTAATTTTTTAATTAAAATATTTTTTACTTTAATAAGTATAGTTATATTTTTTATTACCACAGATTGTAGATAACCGTTTACATAATATAAGAAGCAAAACCAGTTACATTTCGAAACCGAAACACCTTTCTAGAATCTTTACAAAACGAAGATCGCCGTGATATATGCGCACGCGCATCCACCAATCGCTTCAGCGCTAGCCATGTGTGCGTTACATATAGCGCGTACACGGTCTGTATGCGTGTGTGTGTTTGTGTGTGTGCGTGACATATGAAACCTCGTATGTAATTTGTCTCGGGTTACCACAGCTTTGTGCTGTCTGTTTTGATTTGTCATTGTATTTTAGACTTTAATGTCCTGTTATAAGGTTTATTGTGTGTTTGTGTGTAAGTGTGTGTGTGTGTGTCATTCAGTCTAGGCGCGTCTTGATCGCCGCGTGATCTATGACTCGATGGTTTCCAGGAAGTAGTTTTTTTTAACAAACGTATTCTATTGTTTGTTTAAATGTGCTTTTTTTATTGTTGTTGAGTTTTACTACTATATATATATATATATATATATATATATATATATATATATATATATTATATTTTGTCATACAGTCTTAGATTATTATAACCTGCTGGTATCAGTAAAAATAGTTTAAAACATTGTCAAATTGGTACCCCTTTTCACTGTTCTTTGGGCAATACAGACTATATCTTACAAAAAATAAAAAGAAAATATATTTCGCAGGTAACGTAACAGGTATACAAAATGTTATATATCATTGTAATGAATTTAAATTAAAAATATATTATTATACTTTCTTATGATATTTACAGTTATTAAATGTATATTATAATAAAATATTGAAAACAAAACTATACTATGAGATCAAATAATAATAACATGAAAATGACATTGAAATGGACGAAAATAACAATATTAAAATAAAGAAAATAAAAAAAAAAATAATTTATTATACATATGTTTTATACAGTTATTTTAAAGTAGAACGAATCTTTGATTTAATGTAGTATTCAATGCTGAATCTATTATTATCTTTATGGCTATATATATATATTTGTATTTGTATGTTATATGTCCGTGCTCGGCGGGTGGAGCTGAGTCAAGCATTGTTGTTGAATGTGTGTAACATACTTGTAATATAAAGTAAATATAGTCTATAATCTTAAGCTTAATAAGAACTCGCGCGTGCGATATCACAAAGTTCCACATGTTAACTGTATGGGACATATTTTGACCATTTAATAAGAAACTACAATCACTAATGTCACCAAAAAACTTCCGGACCTATAAGTCACTGTTCTCGACAGCTCTGCCAATTTTCAACATCCTACCATTATTCGTCTAGGAGGAGTAGCATTAATAACGAAACACACTTTTGACCAGTAAGAGCTGCGCTCAGCTCAATAATATAAATTATATTATGAAATTATGCACTCACTTAAGGTACTAATATCGTGAACAAGCTGTTAGTAATTATATATATACTATTTTTAATATCATATAGTATTCAGTAAATTTAATAATTTACAAGATATATTAATAGTCTCGTCTGTCCGTCGCGTTGTGTTTAACGTTTTGAAAGTAGTGTGGCTATTATTAAATTGGTTTTACTAAAATTTTGGTTATAAATTATAAATATATTATATTTTAATTATAAAATAATAATAATAATTCGTTATTGCCAGAACATACATTCCATAACAATTTTCATCAAAAACAAAGTTACATATACACAAAATATAAAAAAAAAATCAAAAATCAAAAATTAAAATAGTAAAATAATATAACAACATACAATGAAATAGAATTAAATTAAATTAAGATAAAGAGGTTATATATATTGTCTTATAAGTCTGTGCTAGTGTTCTGTAACGTAATATTGAAGCATTTTTTTTTATATCATGTAGAGCAAGTACAGTTAAGTAGAGTAAAGAATCTAAATAGAAATAGACAAAAATTTGCAAGAACTTATAAGATTGTGACCACATGGGGTTCATTATGTCGTTCTGGAACCAAATAGTTTTAATCAAAATAACTTTAGCGAAACAATAACTTAAAACTCAAGTTATTCCTGAATTAAAAGTATTTCATTATTGCATATAAGTACAGTAATTATATTTCTATGTAGAGTTTATTTCATATACATACTTCTTAATACATTTCTGATGTTTTTTTATGTAAATATCTTTAAATATATTAAAAACAAAAGAATATATGTATATAGCGTCCCAAATATAATTTGATATGCGTAAAATGTATCTATAAAATCACAATTTCATGCGGCCATATCGCTCTCAATTTGCTTCATACGCGTAAGGCACAGCCTTTCAACTTGTCCGCAAAATTGAACGCATCCACGCACACTAGCAAAACAAGCCCCGCCCTACCGGCACCGACCAATCAGAACACGCCGCTCGCCCTCCCGCGTGAACCCAGCCTCCGCATTGGTCGACATATAACGATCTCGAATTTGGAGGGAATTTTTCGGGTGTTTTATGAAATCACGGCGTCGCAGATGTGCGGTGATGTTACTAGGTACTTTATAGAGGCATGATTGTATGCGGTTTTTATGTTTGTCGTTTGGTGTTATGATAATATCGTTATGGATGGAGCACTCCTTGTTTTTGCATAATGTACCTACGCTTTTTTATCCGCTAAGGAATATGGCTCATTTTAAGATAATTGCATATTTCAAGAACGTCTTTTTGTAGTCTCTTGTGGGAGGTATATGATGATTATCTAGTTAAGTAACTTTGATATTAGCAAATTTTGTTACACAGGTTTTTATACCTACATAATTTATGAAGATATTAAATTTAAAAATATATTATGATTAAAACGATGTATGTAACATGTCTTACATGTGTAATACTCCATCATGTTCTGGTTGTATCTGTAAGCGGCGGACAGGTCCACGCCGCCGGCCCGTAGCCCGAACAGGGCGGCAAAGGTCGCCTTACTTTGACCCTCCAGCTTGAACACTTCTCACTTAACACTTAACACTGAACCTCTCTCATCACAATCTGTACACTTAAAGAACCTCGACCGCCATGTTCCAAATTCAAATTCGAATTCGATTTCGTCACCGCACTTTTCGTATTTTAAACATTATTTTTTATTAAATATCTGGAATTGACATTTTAAATGTAGCTTTAGTATTATAATTCATTATTTTTTGTGAGTCAGTTAATTGCTGCTCAAACTGTCTTAAGGCTTTCAAAAAGGCGTGAACGTTGAAGATAGAGGCGTCGATTGGTCGTTAAAACCGATTTGTTTGGTTTAATTTCTACTGTTTTTGGTTGATTTTCCGGTGTTTGAGCACTACTTTTCCGGTTGAACAGCGGCAGGTGGAGCTATATGGTTGTTTTCTCACGAGAATGATCTAGTTATGGTCAATCAGGAAGTAGAGGATTACCTTTTAATTGTCTTAAGAAATGTTATCTCGTTGATAGAATAGAAGACGATAGAAAACTTTCAAATTAGTACTGTTTTCTATGTTTTACGTAAAGTTTATTTTGATTGAGTTTCATAAGATTCACAAAGAGTTTTTATAGGTATCTATAGATATCTATAGTATAGACAAACTTAGACACTGCACTTCCAATAAAAAACGAATCACTAATTCTATTTTCAAAATATACACATAAAAATATTATTTAAATTTTAAGTTTTTGAAAGCAGTTCCAAATTCGAAATTTAAACACAATAATACGAAATTCCAAATTTAAAAAACGCCAATCAATACGTGCTAATGAATCAAAGGCTGAACGGTTAAAGATTAAGATTTTGAGGTATATTTTACGCTCGGTTCAATCAAAATCAATGGATTGTGACAAATATCGGATGTCTGTTATCCAAGATGTCCGGCTCCGTGGGATTTTATTGTTTTAATTTCGAAATATCAACAAAACCTCTTATTATTTATATATTTATGTCATTTTGACGTTTTAATTATCTTTCGAATTTAATATTTTTCGATTTGATAATTGGTTTAATAAGCTTTTTGCTTAAGTTTAATTTAAGCGAACAAAAGAAAGTATAAAAAAGACGCAGTTCACAAAGAAAAAAAATTATAAAAACAACATTAAATTTAATAATGATTTTTGTTATTATTTTAATTATAATTAATTATCGTGTTTAAGTAGGCATGTTTAAATTCAAGATTTATTAATTTTGTCTTATAATTAGTTAATCTTAAAAAAAATGCTTCCGCCTAAGAATTTTAATTCTAAAATTCTGGTCTTACTCTAGTTATTTCATTGTATGTTTACGGTAAAAAAATATATGTTCTGTAATTACTAATTATAATAAAAAAGGATACATTCTATATAAGCAAAAAAGAATACAGGATACTTATGTAAGATACCTAGACTTCTTTTATCAGTTTTATTTGGTTTTATTACTAATATTAATAAAAAAGGATACATTCTATATAAGCAAAAACGAAAACAGGATACCTTCTTAATATCAGTTTTATTTGGTTTTAAGTACTTTAAATATAAGTTAATATAATATTCTTATTATAAACATATTCTAGAACTAGAAGACCTAAGTAATTTGATACACACACATGTAACTAAATATCTTGTGTGTGTTGTAGAATTACATGGAGTATTAGCTTTCATAGTACATAATATGTATATATGTCTTATATATGTATATAGGGTGTTCGATTCCCGGCGCCTTCAAATTATAAACTAGATTTGTTTATAACTTTAAATTTTTTGTTCGACAGTGTTTTACAAAAGAGATTTTTTTCAATTATATTTTTATTATTTTTTGATGAGAAAATGTTATGAATTGTGTGTTTTATATAATTTTTTAATACAGATCGAAATTATAATTTTGTAATTGTTTTATTTTTTATATCAAAATATTAAAATCAAAAAATTACATTATATCGATTACTTCATACCTACGTTATTTTTAGTAGATATTTTGTATTAATTGAAAATATCTTTATTTTCCATACACTACTCCTATTAATATGTTTATTCTATTTATATTTTTACGAAGATTACTGTTGATTAAATATATTAGTTTTTTCATATTGTTATTTTAACATTTTAGTTATTTAAAATATACCAAAAGGTTTTCCTACGCACTGAGACATGTCTTTTTTTAAACAATTTTATCGCACAACTGAATTTCACTCAAAATAAAAAAAACAAATGCACTTATTTACACATCACTACATTATTTTATACACCACAGACTACACATAGAACGTTTTAATATTGTATTCCAAATTCGAAATTCGAAATTCGAAATTCGCGCTGGGTTTTCGCGCGTCTCGCTCGACCGCGCGCCGCGATATCAAAACACCCTCTACGGCACGTGGCGTCCGGGAACGCGTTCGGATACAACCCCTGGATGCTGCTTTTAATATTACTTTTAGGATTTTATTTAATTGAGATTATTTTTTAATTTGTAAAACAAAAATTATGAAATATTTATTTATTGTTTCTATTAATGTTATATGAATACGACTTTTGTAAATAAAAACTAAATCATTCTAAAAAAAAATCTCGAAAGGTGTTTACAAAAACTGTATATTGTTAATAAAATATCAAATATCGTATCGTTTAAGGAAAATGAGTAAAAATATGTATAAAGCAAATTCCCAATGATGAAAAGTCTGTTTAGGCGCTTCTGAGGTTAAAGCACTTATGATATGTATATATTAAAAGTATTTGTTGCTAAAGAGGATATTGCGTCAGAAATATTGTATTCCATATAATAAGGTAATAAAAACTTCATTTTCTATTGTCCATTTATTAAATACTAGTTTCTTTATCTGATTGTAAAAAAACAATTTAAATAACAATAGTTATGTTATGTTTAATCCTAATTTAAGCCTAGAATGAATCCAATTACAGTTCTTTTAAATAGTATTGAGTCATACGAAATTATAGACTTATACATAATTATACTTACATCACTAAAATACCGGTTTTAAAGTAAATCTGACGCAACGAGTATGGTAATAACTGTATCAACTCGTTAAAATGTTGACTGGTGCTTCCAGAAATTACTCGTTTCGTAACAAGGAAAATTTTATTAACCATTATTCATTTTAATTATCATACATATAACTGAAATTATTTAAAGATAGTTGTATTTAAGTTTAATCATATAATATAAATAATATAAATAATTTAAAAAAGTTATAAATAAATATATATATTTAGTATATTTTCTACAAGATATCCGAACGCGTTGTCAAAGCAGTGCGTCCCTGTCATCCTGATTTTTTGTATCTCCTCTCTCTTTCGCACTTACATAGCAATTAATATTCTTTTTCTCTCACACTTATGTAAAATTAGTTTATACCTGTAATGATATATATTTTGGTTGCAAAATTGTGTTTTTGGATGATATTAATTGTATTATTTCATTTTAGATTTATTTATTACACAAACAAAGTTGATTTATAAATGTAGAATATATTTATAAAGAGCGTAAAATATTATATATAAAAATCACAACTAGGGATGTTTTTGATTTTTATTATTCCTTATATAATCGAAATATTACAAAAATTGTATCAAGATCATAATAAGATAAACTTCATCTTATGATATCTTAAAAGAAGACACTATTATTAAATATAAATAATATATATATAAATATATATATTTCTAATATTTAAATCCTATACTTTTATATCTTAAATCAATACAGACAAGACAACAGATTAATTGATAACAATGTATACTAATCGACGAATTGACAAATTAACTAATAGACAGGTACGACCACGAAGAGTGTGGACTTGAGAATGACGACAAGTAATAATATAATCCTAATATACATTTCTTTAAAAACTGGTTTCATTTTTTAGCCAATTTTTGGATTGGATTTTTATAAGAAGCTTTTTGTAGAAGTTATTTTTTTTTTTTGAAAGTATTGATTTTTATTTCCATTACTAAGAGAGTTCTCTATACTATTATTATAAAGTTAATGTTGGTTTTTTTAACGTGCTAATCTTTGAGACTACCGACTTGATTTGATTCCGCTTATGATGAAAAGTGGAACACTCTACCCAGGCATCCTTAAGGTTTAGGATATGATATGGTGAAGGATATGAGACATTGGGTATTTTCTTATCATTTAATTTTTAGTCTAAGTTTAGTATTTCAGTAAAACATACGACCATTAAATGTCACTAAGATGAAATCTACAAAAAAATAATAGAAATTTTACTTATTTCTCGTTTACATATTAGATTTTAACTATTTCTCATATACAAAAGATAATTTTATTATGACAAAAGCTTTCTGTTAGATCTCACTCAATTAGTAAAATATTAATATTGATATATTTTAACTTATATTATTTAGAATATTTTTTTTAATTTCAAAAATATTGCAAAAAATATATGTGCACTAAATAATAATATTGTCAATGTGCTAGATCCACAGTTTTAGTGGTCGTAGATGTATGACGCTATCACACACTAATGCGTTCCTTTGACAAACTTGACGGTTCATTAAATATATATATTGCAGTGGAATATAATTGCTTCTAGAACAATAACCACTAAAACATTACACACACACACACACACACACACACTGAAGTTCTATCAGCCCTTATTAATTATAAAAATATTAATAAAATCATATATGTTAGTTTTATTTCATTTATATATTTATCCCTCAATTTACCTCTATTTTTCAAACATGTTTTTTTAGCAAAATCTTTTTTAAAAATATTGACAGCATTTTTCTATATTTTTTATTTTTATTCATTTTTTTATACGAAGAAAGTTATTAACGGTACACGAACCTGCGACCCTTAAGTACACTCCTACCGCTCTGTTAACTGAGCTGCAGTGTCATTGATTATCTCGGATAATTCTATACTATTTATATATAAATATTTATGTTAGCTAATTGTAATGGAATTGTGCATGGACCTACTCCACCTTCTCACCAGCGCCATGAGTTGACTGGCAGAGAATGATACCAGGCATAAGTTCGCTCTTTGTAATTCTTTCTTTTTTGGTTTTACAATAAAGTTCAAATAAACTATTAAAATGTTTTTATTAACAAAGAAGTTGTTTGAAATAATCAATAATCATATAAGCTGTGCTCAATAAATGTAGTTTTAAATAATATACAATGGGATTGATAAGTATAATATTTTAGAGGTCCCAGGATCGAGTCCTGTCCTTGTGAAATTTAAATTATTCAGAAATAGTGGCTCTGTTTGTGTTTTGTCAAAAAATATTTATTAAATTTGTTACACTCTTTCGAAAAGAGTAGGAGAGTTCTCTACATGTTCTCTGCATGCGGATTTGAAATAGACTAAAAAGATATGAATATTATGATATTTTTTTGTTAATAGATGTTTTTATTCGATTATTACATTTTTAATATCTACAATGTAATACTTTTTTTTATAATAATTATTGATAAAACTATTAACATTTACATTATTGCGAGTATGTTATATGTGTATTTTTTTACTATAATTGATATGATATTCTATTATCATATATAATTTATATGATAAAGGTTAATGAGAATGTTTTTGTAAAAGTGTTTTTCGTATCTCTCTATAAGTTGTCGCACGCCATATATAGTACTAGCTGTTATTCGAGGTTTCACCTGCGGACCATATTATTTTAATAATAATAAAACTAAAAGCCTTTGAACTGCCGTCTAGAACCAAAACAAGAAGTGTACAAAATCGTCCGGTAGAGTTGAAATAATCTATGAGGTTGCTTTAACAAACAAACAATCAAAGTTTTCTGCTTTATAATATTAGTGAAGATATACGTAGCCTCTAATAAGATATTTTTTTTGTAAGAACATTTAAAGAAAATATTATTAGTAGGCTTTTGTTTTAAATAACTAAAGAATTAAAAATTAATAGACACAAGTAGGAATCAAACCCGCCTGCTATATTTATTTTAAAATATAATAAGCGTAATTAAGCATAAATGCTTAAAAAATAATATCAAAATTTATCATTTTTTAATATTTTATAATATGGTCCTAAGACAATTATTTAATATATTACAATTTATATTAATTGAAAAGAAATAATAGAAAAAAGATTTTAAAAAATATTAATTAAAAAATTTACTTATTTTGAAATGTATTGCATCATTTTAGGACAAGTTTTGATCTCTATCTCTATCTCTATCTTTATCTATATCTATCTCTTTTTATTTATTTGACGTTTAGTATATATAAGAATTTTTCATTTATATTATACATTTATCACTTACCTTAATATATAAACGATATTTAGGAATTTCTTTTCAAAACTAATTTCTTAACAAATATTTACGCTTCATAAAGACAAAGCTATATATTTGTAAAGTTGTTTACATCAATAATTAATTAACTAGCTTTGGAAATGGTTTTGCCCACACAGTGCAAAGTAGGATATACAGAATTTTAAGCAATTTGTAAGTTACACGGCTATAAGACAGATAAAAAGTAATATTTTTTGTAATTAAATTGTAATATAATATTTTTTGTCATTAAAAAAATGAATTACAGACAAAACCTATCGATTTAATAGTATAGATAAATGTTAAGATCCTGTATAAATTTCATGTCGGATTAAAAATGTACCTAAAAAGATCCTTCTAGCTGCGGAATAACAACGTCACGGCATTAGTTCCGCGCCGGGAGTCGAACCAGTGACCTTTGAATACAATCAGGATGCTATGAAATGTGAGACTTTCACTTTTACCCTCAATTAAAAAAGTAAAAGACAAGACCTAATAGAGTTATAAAAATAACTTTTAATATTAAAATAAAAATCATTTTTATCAAGAGGATTATCAAAATCGGTATATCCAAACTATATTTGTGACAATCTAAGTTCAGAACTGAGAATAGATTAACACACACAAACACAATATAATAGTTTGACAGCGATATAAAAACCGTGTGTAATCTGGAATCGAACTGGTTCCCAGGGAAGTGGCTGCGGTCCAGATATCCATTACACAGAGATACTAGCTTGAGATCTGTCTTTACATCATTTATGATAACTTTATACGATTTCTGTTTCTTAGTGATTCAATTGATTGAGGTTAATAGAATATATTAATATTATTGGAATTACATAGTTAGGGTCTAGATGGCGCTGTAATTAAATAATTTGTCTTTAAAAAATAATTGTGTATTGCAATGTGACGAATAAAAAATGCAGTTTTTATGTAAATTATATTAATAATAGTACATATAGATGAATTTTAGTTAATTAATTTAACGTTCCCCAGTTATTACATGATTCGATTAAAAAAAATATATATATTTAAAAATCTAATTTTTTATGTTAGTGACTAGTTCCGAGTCATCTGTCAATGTCTTAGTTTGTAGAAGAAAATTACGAATAAAAAATACATTTGAAATAATTTTAATAACAAATCAAATAGAGCATTATATAAAGAACAAAATTTTTAATATATAAAACATTGCCTTATCATAAAAAAAAAGTACAATGACACTACAAAAACGCAACCCTTCACAGGCACGTTACTTTTTTAAACAATTTCGCTTTCGATGCGCGTGACCGCTGGGACGAGAGAAACTGCACCAAACAGGTTTTATATACAATGGGTTTGGACATTATTATTGTATTTAAACTACTAAACATATATTTTTAATAGATTATATTAAATATACTTGTATTAGACCTAATTAATTATGAATATGAGCTATCAGATATATAACCTATTGTGAACTGTCAAAATTAGGTCTTTCATAATGGTATAGAATCTTTAAAAATAAGGTCTTCCCTAATGAAGAGAAACATCTGTCAAAATTAGGTCTTTTATCACGTCATGATGAAAATAAAATAAAAATATTAGATAGTTTCGAAGTTCAAAGTAAATTCCATGATGGTAGTGGTTTCATTGAAGCCACGTCTCGTCGTGTAGGCTGGTGAATGGAGTGTTTTTTATTCCAGTACACTTGACTAAATCACTGTGAAATTACTTGCCTGCCGGCTGGCGTTTTGTTGTAATGAGGTTTGATGCGAGTGTGAGTGGAGATAGTAACGTGTGCTTTTATTATTATCTCATATAAAAACAATTATAATATTTAAATATATTTTTTATATTTTATTATATTACAGATTTTAGTAATATATTAATAATGTAGCATATTAAATATTCTGTTTATGATAATATTTATGTATGTTTTAACAGGCGTATTTCAACATTTTAATTCTCAATCAAACTCTATGTCTAAACCCGCTACAACTCGCACCATACAGACGTAAAGACAGACAGTAGCAAATGATTCATCTCAGTTATATAAGAATCAATATGGCTTACGAGATTTGTTAGCGAGAAAGTTATCAATATAAAAAGACTTATCAAACTACTATTAATATTTTAAAATAAAATTGTAATATTACATCACGATAAGAAATACAATGAATTATGGAAATAATGAAAAGTATTGAATATAGTAAATGACAAGAAAATAAAGAAATATATTTCTTGGTTATTCTTAACTTGTAATGTAAACTGATTTAGAAAAAAACTTATTTGAAAAAACGTATTTGCCAAAGCCACTTAGAACGTCAATAATAAACGGTTATATATAAACTGAAAAGAGAAAGTATATTAATTGTATCGCTTAATTAAAGTTACAATACTCAATAACTGAATTATGCAACGCAAATAAACTAAACAGAGCTGCAGAGTATTAGATATAGAATATAATAAAAAAACATTTTTTTATTATATTCTATGTCTATATCTATTCTATATATATTTACTTTTAAATGTCAATTAGTCTTCATACTGGCTGGTGTAATTATTAAAATAGAAATTAAAAAATATATACTTTTTTATTTTTTTTATATGTCATTAGACTTAATACTGGCAGGTTATATTAAAAATATATATAAACTCACCATCTCCACTCTGGCTGCTGTGCGCGTGGTACTGCTCATCTGTGAAATCGTACTCTACATCAGGTCAGACCATCTGCTCTTTAGACTATTTAATGTATATTTATATTTAATTATTAAACATCTTAATTAAGATTAATTAAATTATTTAGGAAATAAAAAAAATCAGAACTAACCTCCATTCCGATGATCATTACTAATCATCTCCTGGCTCTGGATGGGCGCGTGGATGAGGACCTTCTGCTGGGGGCTGTGAGGGTCCAGCCCTTCAACCTCCAGCAGTGGCGCGTGGGTCTCATACCCGTGAACAACTAGTGGTGCGTGTAAATCCATTATGGCATCACATAAAAAATAAATGTCCACAAATCAGCACTAAGTTCTATGCTTTGTCTATTCTTATAGTTTCTTAACACTTAAACTACGAGAATTGGTAGAGTATTATACGTTTACGTAAATTTATCCCACTGTCACCTCCTTTTACGTATTTTGGTGCGTTTTTTCAACATTTTACCTGAAAAAAAAAAAGTTGAGGTCAAAAAAGGATAGTACTACTGTACTACTGTACTACTGTACTACTGTACTACTGTACTACTGTACTGTACTGTACTACTGTATTACTGTACTGTAGTTACTACTAATTATTTTTTCCACCTTGAATCGACATTAATTTTGGACATATTATATAATAAATAAACATAATAAATATATTTGTAAAACTATCATGTAAACACAGATACACACACACACATACACCCATACATACAAATTTAAATCTGTAATATTTCATTTAAGAATTAATTTATTTTGTTATAATTCTATTGTTATGGAAGATCGCAGTCTTCTGGCACAGGAATAATTATATTATTCTTAAAAGAAGACTTCTACTTTGTTAATATACATGACAGTTTGAAGTTGAAATAAATTATTATTATTATTATCGTGATTAATTTTATCGAAATTTCAAAGTTGTCCGGGATCCGGGATTCATGAGCTCGGGGCATCCCGTCGTGAACAGCAACATTCGAAACTAGTATGGCAAATTCCGTTTTTACGTGAGTGCAGCCGGATATTTATATATAATAATAAATACTAGATGTATTCCATATATTTTTTAAAACAAAATATACTCGTACGTTTGTTTAAATCGTGCGAGACCATTTCCTAACTATAATATTAAATGTTTTACTTGTTTTGTAATTTTATGTAGACAATAGAAGACAACGTTTGAAACACTCCGTATAAGATATAGAATACTAATTTCATCAGAGACGACACGACAGCTCAGTTAAAGGAGCGAAATTATAAGAGCGCAGGTTCGAACCCTTCTCGATTTATTTTTTTTTTAATATAAAAAATAGTATTATAATACATAGGGAATATTTTTCAAATTCGATAATATTTAAACAACTTGAATATTAATTATTTAATAAGGTATTCTTTTTCTTTATGTAAGCTTAGAAAAAGCGAATATATGTAATGTATCAAAGAAATAGAAAAAAAACTATTAGAAGATTTGTACGATATTAATTCATATATAATTTTAAGACTAGAAAATAACTCGCATTTAATTCTTTATCCTATTTTCTTTATGAGGTATGATGAAATTTCTGTATATTTTTATTTCATTTATTACTATACTAGACGCATACATCGAAACACTATCCTCATGTATATTAATTAAAAAAATATATAAAGAAAAACAGAGTTAAGAAAATTTACTCATATTTATTCCAATAGATTTTTTAATAATAATGATAGTTACGTAATTATATTTTTTATATAGTAATGTGAAAAAAAATTGTACATTGTTTTTTTTTTGCAAACATGTTAAATACATATATATATATATATATTAAACATAATCCACAGGAGCTTAAATGATTAAATACTACAAAAAGGTTAAACCAACAAGGCTGTGGGAAATCCAGTGCACAATGGCGTCCACACACATGAGAAAAGCATCAGAAGATACAATAATATATGAACTCTCAAAACTTTTATTATTTTTAACGTAAAAAAACAATAATATTTGCCCTGTCTTGAAGGTGCAGGATTTTTTTATATTTATAACAATGCTCTCATAATCTAATATTATATTTTAATATCAAGAACAAAATCATGTATTTTTACATATTTAAAAAAGGTTATTGAACCTATAATTATTAAACTTATCCTAAACTCAATCTCTTGTATCGCAGCTCTAAGGCAGATTCACACATACAGTGATTATAATCTAACACAATAAAAAGTAAATTGAACAAAATTTGCAGATTGAATCCTTATATTGTAATACCTGAGTCATTGTGAGTCATTGGATTTTGTTTAATAAAAAAAAAACTAAAAAATGTTAACTGACAGTTGTGTAGCGCCATCTTGTTATACTCTTCCTTGAATGTCAGCCGCCAAAAACTAATACTTTTATAAAACAAATTTTACATTTAAAGAAAACATTACTAAAAAAATATGTCTATAAAAAACTAACAAACAATAAAATAATACTTAAAAGAAATATAAAGAATCACTGAATAATAAATAACATAAACAAACAAAAAAAGTTATAATAATAAAATATTATTTACCATATGTAATGACAAGTTGAAAATCTCTAACAATTTAATAACGTGAGAACTGCGCCTTGAGTTGACACCCAGTGTAATAACATGATATTATCGGTTTTACATCTACAATAAAAAAGTTTTAAAATTGTGAAGAAGTAAGGACATTTTTTAATTTTTTTTGCTCTTCTAGTTAATGAGTCCGTTTTGGCTTGAGGTTTAGTGTTGATTTGAAGACGAGTATACTATTGGTACGATACGCATCAAATAAGGAACTTATAAAAAAATATTATTTTTTATTTAAGCGATGCCAGCTATTGACATTTTTGGCATCTTTACAGGTTTTATGTAAAATTACCTGACTAACTATATTTCTAGACAGTGTGACTTGACTAAAGAAGAGTTCATGTTGTATGTATTAGCATACAAGGAAGTCAGAAAAGGCTGGGACTTACACTGTTTTGATCTTATCTTTTAAATCTTTTAATCAAGGCAAAAAGTATAAAAATCTTCTTTGTCTTAACTAATGTAACATTACAAAAAACCTGTATTATAAATAAAATATTAGTTGTAAATGGTTATCTAAAATACATAACACATATAAGCCACCGTACATAATCAAGATGGCCGCCCAAACTGACGGGTTCTCACGAACACAAAAACAACGACATTGAACTGTGAGCAATTGTTTCGTTAACAAAATGTTAGACAAAGGTATATTTAATTATGGTTAATATGACCACACTATATTTAATAATTGAGGATTATATTTATTAGGTTTTTATCACTTTATTTTATTATAAATATGATCATACTTTCAATTTAAGAATATATTATATTTGTATATAAAATTTTAGCAAAAATGTTTCTAATATGTTCTTAAAGCAATATATGCTTTTTTTATTATCATCAATTTTATATTTCAGATTCCAAATTTAACTTAACATTGTATAAAGTATAAAAAAAAATCCTACGTTATATATTTTTTATATATAATAATTAATACACATAACAAATGTCCCACGTCTGTATATTTAGCACCCACCCTACTCATAACTCGTTTCAGTGTAAACCTGTCCTTATTTACGATATGACTCAAGTTCCCAAGGACAAACCGAAATGATTTCAAAATGGATTACAATTAAATAGCCAAAAAATATAATAAAGATGGCAGCTATCTCTTGTTAATGGCTATTATTAATTAATACTATAAATAGACTTTGTTTTACTTCAAACTATTTAAGATAACTTTATTAGTATTATATTTAATAAAATATATATAGATTATAATTTGATGGGGATCTGAAAGAAAAGTGATTTTTAATAATAATAAGAGCTTGTCACCTGAACTCATATTTACTTTCATACCCCTTAAAAGGGTATTAATTAATTCATTAATAAGTTAATAATAGTAGTATTTTTAATTCGAAAACCTAAATAAATTTAATAATTGCTTCTTCTAGTGTTGTTTTTCGAAACTATCGAATTTCAGCATCAAAATTAACCCTCAATGTATTGGAGCGGAACGATAAAAAGAAAAATACTAAAAATGACTTATTTTGTAAACAATAGCAATTTTACGGTAGATTTCACCCCCTTGTTATGCGTAAGCGCATGTCGAAAACGCAAAGGCAATCGTTGGTTATAATTTTATAGATTTAGTACAGCGCTATACTTAAATATATAAAATTCTATATTTAAATATATAACCAAATTTGTTTTTAACATTATGTCCATTTCGTGTACTCTGGTCATTGCCGACTTCTATATCTATCTTCTGTGTGTGTGTGTGTGTGTGTGTGCGTGTGTGTGTTGTGTGTGTGCGTGTGTGTGTTGTGTGTGTATGCATGTGTGTGTGTGGATATGTGTGTGTAAAGCAAACAATGAGAAAATTCCCATAGCCGTATCGTTTATTACCCTATTATAATGTTAATAGCTAACCCCGCGCATGCCGATGGTCAAACTCACCCCCGAGCATTGCATCGCGTGACCGTCAATTGTAGTTATTTTAGGGTTAGTTGATTAAATGCGCATATTTAATTTTGATTTCCGTTAACAAGTGGGAAAAAATATACATTAAATTACAAAACAGACAGTCGTTTAACATTGATGATTTAAAAAACTATAGCATTTTTGGTTTTATACTTTAATTATAATAAATAAATATAAAACCAGGCGGTGGTTACATTACTCATAGGTATATTAATTTGTAACCCATTTGAGGTTCTCAATCGTGAGCTTGGAATATGCCACAATCAGGTATTCTTCACTCTTGACTTTTATCTATATACTAGCTTCTGACAGCAACTTCGCTGGTGAGTGTTTCAGTAAGCATAATTCTTTTTTGTTGATATTTAAAAGTGAGTTATGTTTTCTTAGGAATAGTTTTTGAGATTATAGCCTTCACACCGACAGACGCCGACGGGGGACTTCATATTATATTTACTTTAATATATATATCATATTGATGTTAGTTCCTTCATCCACGTATTGCAAAATAATTTCTTGTACAATTCGAGATTTTTGTTTTATGTTTACAGAATCATGTTATTATTTCCTTTGAAATCTATAATGCAAAATATATAAGGGTTTGATTACTCGATAAAGAATATTTTCCTTTTGACAGTATCATGTCCGTTATCAAAAAATTTTTAATAGATATATATTTTTTTAAGATAGGTGTCATGACTAGAAGATAAGACACAAATAAAGACCGTCATTATTTTTTATAACAAATAGGGATAGATTGCTCTTATGAAACATTATTTCTAATTACTCGATTTCAAAGGGTAGGTCCACGAAGAAGAACCGGCAAGAGACTCCAACTGCAACTCTTGTATTACTTATTTACAAAATAACAATTAAACATATTGACTATATAAATTAAAAATAACCTCAGAGTAGTAAAGACAAAACAAATTTAAACTTACACAGACACACAATATTCAAACACACGCCATTAAGCTGGAAGTTGGAAGCTTTGATCTTAAGTTTTTATTAAAGTCGCTAGAAAGAATTCTAAACACTTAGCAACAAACGAAAGTAGATTTTTCCTTTCGCGCGCACTCCGATATGACATAATATTACATTGTGGCGTCCTCTCATGACCCCGCCATTGACTGCGTGAGAACTGACTAGACTTCAGTGGGTTAGTGATCTTGACTTGAACTGAACTAGATTACTTAATCTCTTTGTTTACATAACTTGAGAATGCAGTGCTATTATTATTTATTATGTTGACTTGAGGATAGTTTTATTATGGGTGTTCTTATTTTGATGGTTCCATGGTCTTGCTCATTGATGTTTTTCGAACTGAATTGAACTGAACTGAACTGAACTGAACTGTAGCATTGCTTGAGAGTGTTGTATTTTGGTATGGATGTTTCCAACTTGAGGGTACAGTGGTATGACTCTTGGGTTCCAACTTGAGGATTGAGTTGCATCGTTTATTGATGTTTCCAACTCAAGGATACAGCGGTATTGATTATGGATGTTTTTAACTTGAGGATACTATGGTTGGTTGGTTATTGAACTAATTTTGGGTAGGTATAGACTGACTAGATGGTATGTAGAAGATGCCTAAAAGATACCTGATTATAGTGTTATATAATAACTTTTTATTATTTTAATGTAATGACAGTCCTAATTATTCTAAAGAATATTTATAATTCATGTTATAAAATTTAAAGGGTAGTACAGTCTAATACTTTCTTTATCGGAGGTTTCTTCTTCTTATGAAGTACTCCATAAACCTGATATAATACTATAATACATTGAGAAACGAATTTCCTTGTTCTTGATATGATTATATCAAATAATTTCCTCTTTTTAATTGTAAAAGCAAAAAATCTTCTAAGATTTAAGAGCTCTACATCATTAATAGACAAAAAATTCTATAGCAATAGAAAAAAAAATCCAGAACAAACTTTAATATTTAATATTAATATTTCAATAATAATAAAACTATTCCAATATCTAATGGAGTATATTTAAAGCATTTTTTTTTATAATTATGTTTATTAATTTATAATAAAAAAAATAAAAGATTACATTCATTTAATATTAAATCCATTCATAATAATTGCATGTATTGTTTAATGAAATTATTGTTTTTCTCATCATTGTATTTAAATCGAGTAATTGTGGGGTGAATGACCTTTGATAATATTATCTATTGGTAAAAGGAAAATGTTTACTTTTTTTTTACTAGGAAGAATAAAAAACAAGATAGAGAGCAGACTGTTCACCTGATGGCTAGTGGATACCGGGTCAGATGGAAAAGCACTAATATGGGTTTTTGAATACGTTTATGTTTTTGAAAGCAGAAGAGAGAAGAGGTAGGTAGGTTGGACAATAAAATTAAAAATCAACCGAAAATAAGATCTTCCTTTTTGACCGATATTCGTTAATTTTAAATTATTTTCATAAATTATACTTTAATAATGAGAAGGTTCTCGAATATAAGATTACCATATACAGAAAGAAATATGGGGTTTCACTTTTAGTAATCTTCTATATCGTTGGAACTAACATTTCAAAATATTGACAAATATACAAGAAAAAAAAAGGATATATGATAAATAAATTATAAACATCAATACTGACTTTATTCCAGTACAGTTAACCAAAATCCCGCCAAATCTGTAACCGTCAAAACAATGACAGACTGTCACTTTACTTTTTAAAGTCCTACCCCAAGACATAGTGTATAAAAAACCCTGTTCGTTGAACCTCGGTCGTTACACCCACCTGCAGGGCACCTGACGTAACCGACACGTGTTCGCGCCAAAACTCTTCATTGATGATCTTAAGACGTTTGTTTTTTTTATTGATGATTGTGGGACCTTAACCTTTGCAATAAGGTGCTAGTAAAAAGATTTTATATAAATACTTTCTCGTATCAATTTGGCCAATTTAAGTGGATGGAAAAGTTTAAATGTATTTAGAAATATTTTTTTGTAAATAGTTTACAAACTATTTAACATTATAGTTTTTTTAAATTTATTTTTACTTATTATATTAATAATTATCTTTAGTATAATGCAGTGTGTAACTAATTTCAACCGAACTTAGACACCTGATGTAACGGATTCCCGCACGCGTCATTGTTAGCGCCATTAACGACTTGCACATGTGTTATTGAAGTTATTTGTAATAAATGTAATTTTAGAAACATTATATGTATGACCAAAGATAATTTTTACTCGAAGAAATTAAAATAACTATAATCTGTATAATTAAATTCTTCTCATAATCTGTAGTCGTTTCCGGCTCTATTCTTGATAATATATAAAAAATATATCCAATTTTTTTTTATTATTACGTTTTATTATCAGTATTCTAAAATATATTTAAAATTGATATTTCATACAAAATTATTTTGAATAACTGAAGTATCTAGATAAAGTAAGTGTAATGACAATTCCCACATAAATTTACCACCTGTTACAGTGTTAACATATTCAAATATATTTAAATTATCTATGGCAACCCTAAATAATATTAGCAGTTCAACCCTAAATATTATTTAAAATTATCATTATATGTAATTAAAGATACAGGAGTAAAATAAACTAATTCCTAATCAATATAAAGAAGCCAAATGGTAAATTAACACCTTAAACAAAAGGGCGGCAACCGATTAGCGAACGAGCACAGGTGGCATGTGACTTGCGTGATTTTTTTAACCGCCGAGCAAATGTCAACAGGTTGTATAGGTTTATTAACCTTCATGCAGGATAGATATTTATTTTAATTTTATTGTTTGTGACCAGTATTAAAAAAAATATATATTTTTTTATTTTGTTCGTTATCCTGTTAATAATATATAGGAATTATGTTAGAAATATTCGTATAAATATAGAAGTTAAATAATTTATATTACTCAACATACTAAGAACATATTTTTTTAAATTTCTGTAATTGAATTATATTTTGTTATTTTAATTAAATATCGTTTTAATAGATCTTATAAAATATTTATGAAATAGATTTTATAAAAGTTTTGACCACGAATATACCATTAAGCAAAGCCCACAGAAAAGTATTTAAACCCAAGATATTATAAGGAAAACTTCAATCCTTATGCTACCAACTAAAAAAAGTAAACAAAGTTAAAAAATACATTATATTTTTGTCTATTTGTTTCATGATTGAAATCATAAAACATTTCTCTCTCTTTCTCTCTCTTTTGCTCTTTTTCTCTATTCAAAATAATAATCGTTGAATTGTAAAATGATAAGGCTATTTCTTTATATTCGTATATATATCGTTCATATAAACGTAAAATAAGTAGTCAAAACTTTCTTATTATTATAAATTTTATAAGTGTCTTCAAAATGTACATGATTCTGAAGTAATGTAAAGTATTTACGGGACAGAGATTTATTAAATACAAATTCTTATGAAATCCTACATTTTTTCTTCAATTTAAATATTCTGAGAAAATGTTTCCAGTAAAAAATAGCTTCCGATATTAAAAAGGTTATTTATTATTTACTATGACAATTAAATCCTGATAATATTATCATATGTTTAAAAAATCTAAACATATCATATTTACATTTATATTATAAACTACTTGTCTAATTGAAAACCAAAAACTATAGTCGATTGCGAATACCGTTCAAGATCAAACGAATCAAACGATTAACGACTTCTTTTACTTTAAAATGTGTCTTATTTGATGTGAATAAGGTTTCTTTTTATTATTGAACAGAAATCATAAATAACACAAAGTAGAATTTATCAAAAACCACACAATTTAAATGAGTCTCTAAAACAATAGTTTAGAGTAACAATTTGAATATCATATTCAGAACTGTACTTCCTAAGAATTTAAATCGTCAATTCGATAGATAACAATGGATTAACTTTTAAATTTGAATTTCGAACAGGTGGCCAGAGAGCATTATTGTAAATACGTTAAAGACGGTTACTCCTTTTATATACTTACTATAAATTTTTAAATTTGGAATTTTATTGTAATATAAGAATTGCAAAAAAAAGAAAAATATAAATATAATAAAATAAATAATAATATATAATTATTAATAAATAGAATTTTATATGCTACCATTACTAAACAAATAATAATACATTTTTAAATAAAAACTAACCTAAACCTTTGTCGAAATAATTTAAAAAAAATAAAATAATAGTTTTTTAATGTAACGGAACTCAATATATCTAACACATGTTTCTGACATTACATTTTTTTTTATTTAAATTTCGGCACGTGCTCAATTACAGGGGTGCAGTCGCTTCCTGTGATGACAATGATACGGAAAGTGATAGAAAAAAATTATAATTACACAGCGGTTGTAACGGAATGCAGATTTGGCGGGAAACATTGACATTGACAGGTTGATTTTATTTTTATTTCTAAACAATTATATTGAACAAAGGTTTGCATAGAAGATTGTTTTTATTCTTTAAATAACTATATTGATATAAATATTAGAATAATAATATTTACTTTTTAATCTATTTTCCCACCGAGTTCATTAGACTTACATGACCTAAGTGCATGTTACTTTTTCCGTTACACCCTTACAAGAAAAAACCTAATAATCAGCTGTTCAAAACAACAACAAACTCAGATTACTGAACACTCAACCATAACACATACACATAAGACACAATTTCATAAAATGAATTAAAAATATATAATTTTTCAATTGAGGAGAAAGGTTCAATAAATGTCACTTTCTTTGTAATATATATGTGTTATAAGAAAAAACTAAAAATAATCATAAACGTTTTTTAAAGATTATATTCAAATGTATTGTATATTATAAATAATAAGAGTCATCGCGCCTCAGGCCAGGTCTTTACTAACCCAGATAGTAACTAAATTATAGCCTAGGACCTGAGCTCAGAGACTAGATATTTATTTATCTTTCTGGATACCGTTATTTTTGTAGGCATCTTCATATTTTATTGAGCGAAACGAGCGGAGCGAGCGAAGTTCTCTATGAGATCCTTTTCTACATCATTTGTGCGAGCATTAATCAAAAACGGTACATCCGAAAATATCCAAATTTTACAAACTGATAGACATCAGTCTTGTGATGGTTTAAAAAAAAAATTCAAATGTTCTATGTCGTTGGGGAATAATCACAAAAAACCATAACTTTCAATGGGAAAAATTTTTTGGCCGAAAATTTAGCTACAAAAAAAAGTAGTTGAATCGCTCAGCGCAGCGAGTTAATATCGAGGTCTGGTTCGCGTTCCTAGTATTTTTAGTTACTATACAAATAAATATTTTTTTTTACAACGGTATGATGCTTGAATAAAAGATAATACATTAATATACCGCTAATGGATGGCTTCAATGAAGCTTGTGTTAATCATTTACATGTATAGGAAATATATACGTCATTTAATTTCTTGAGCATTTCTTTCAAAAATTTATTTCGTTACTGACACATGTATGACACTCATTGATATTTATGTTAAAGTAAATGAAACTTAACAGGTAAAAATAAAACTATAGTAAATAGACTATTAGTAAAAAATTTTTGTAAAAATATATTTTTTTTAATATAAATAAATAACACAATAGCAATAGAGATGTTTTCTGTAAGATATTTCAATTAACATAAAATGTACTTTTTAGGTTAAATTAAACTCAAGGTTAACAACACCTGAAAATTTAAGTTTAAATTTTATTAAATTTTAATCCAAAAAACAATTTTAAATAAGAGACAATTTTTATATAGAAACTACAAAGTGGTCGGTTAACAACATTATTACGTACAAAATAAAATTATTAAAAATAATAAATGGAATCGAAACCCAATATTGTATTTTCTACTTCCACTGGCCGCTGACTCAATTGACTAGTGATGTACCGCAGCCACTTATCGATGTTAGATAACAATTAAATAAATATTAATAATTTATTCGTAATTTTTTATCTGACATAAAACGCCTCTATTTTATTTACTTTAAATTTAATCAAGCATGATGAAACCTTGAAGTTAATTCCAATAATTTAATTTTGATAAATATTATTGAGATATTTAAACATTTTAAACACAAATTAAGGCTATTGTAGATAAAAATAAAAATTATAAAAAAGTCGCAATAATGGAATTCTCACATTTAAGAGTAAAATTTAATTCCTAATAAGACTATATAACAAAAGTTCTAAAATAGCATTTGATCTATCGATATCAAAAAAATGCTCTTCACTATCTCAAACCACAGCTATTAGTGGTCTGTTTACTATTTCCAACAATTACGGTCCATCCGCAATAAACACGGTGGGTATCAATTCACTATTTACTTCCGAGAATTTTAAGCCAATAATAAAGAAAAAAATTATTTAATTAATTCTGGTGGGACAAACAGTGGCACTGTTGGCCCAACATTGATCCAATGTTTATTTAATTGTCAAATTATTGGCTAAGGTAGATAATATGGAACACTCTAAATCTTATTAGATTTATAAATTTTAAATTCTCTAAGCAATAGTTATGGAAACTATAACCACAGATCGAATTATTTTTAGTTGATCTAATAAAGGATTATTATTAGGTTTACTAGAAATTATTAGGTTAAAATCTTAGGAGAAATAACAGAAAAACTAAAAAATCAAATAAATTATGTTGAAACTTATTTCACAATTGTATTTTTTAATGTGACTGTCGTATCTTATAATTATTTCTAGAAGGCTAATAAAGCTTTATCTGATGTTAAAAATAATTGCTGTAAGGCTTGTGACCAAGAGCTGGCCATTGTATTGATGAGTCTCGGGTTCCATTTCGGCAGTGAAAATGTTTTAAGATATGTTTTAAGATATACATATAAATTTGTACCATTTTTTACAATTATTTTTATGTACAATTATTATTATTTTTTTTAATTTATTTTTTTCTAATTTTTACACTTTGATCAGTAATACCTTGTGTACGTTAATTTAAAGAGGCAGGAGGGCCCATATTGATTCCTTACTTATCGAAATAAGCCCTTCTGGATACTCTTCAACTTAAGAGTTAAGTCTACGAGGGTTCCAAAAACGCCCTGGTCTGAAAATAACAAACTCAGCAGGATATTTTTGTTATTGTGATCACTGTTTCACAAAGTATATATATAATAATATATTATACAATAAACCATATTATTCTTATACGTATCCGAATAAAGGAATTATTACGGAAACCTATATACAATATTTTAAGAGAATTTATCCAAAAAGTAAGGAACTAAAGTTCCTCATGGCCATATTTATTTCATACTTTCTACTCCTTTCCAATATTGGATATAGAAAAAAGTACGTTGTATTATAAAGTAATATATCTTTGTTGCAATATATACATATATAAATATAATTATATATTAATGAGTTACACTGAAATCATCTCATTTAGTATCTAGATCAGACACAACCGGTCTATAATGGCCGTCGCAGGCGCACTCATTGTAACGTCTTCGCCGGATGTTCCGCCATTACTCGCTCGACCGTCCCAAATTCAAAACGGAGCCGTTTCCGGTGACGTCAGCGTCCGCCATTTTGTCTGCGTCTGCGCACCATTGTGATCCATGGGAAACGGGAATGAAATGAGTTTCCCTCAGGAAATATAAGTGCATTTTTATGGGATTTCTAATTAATTTGGAGTTTCATTCTTTAATGTCTATAAAATTGTTACTAGTTAGCTTCTCTTCTTGGTTTTACGTTTCTAGAAGTTTCTAGACGCGAACATAGAAATAGTTTTTAAAATGTTCACGTACTGCACATAGAATTGAATAATAAATTGGTAGAGAAAACTTTGTCACCGCAAGTATAGATGGAGACTATATTTGTTATAAAATTATAAGACTAAACATTTCTAATATTTTTATTTTCTGTATTTTGTTCAAAACAAAATTATTTCTAACGGAACTGTTTCAAAGCATCTTTAATTGTAAACAAATAAGTCAATGTCAAATCTAATCAAAATTAATGCTAAAATAAGAAAAACATTAAAAAAATTAAGCGTTGACAATCGATTGGCCTTCAGTGTGAACTTGGCCTAACCTCGGTATCTAGTAAAACAGTGAGAAACAGTCTGTATGTCAGCCATTGTGTGTTATCGTTATGTAGACAGAATGATCTAATAACTTTTATGTGTGTGTTACCTCATAAAATAAGTTGTATAATAGTGTACAACTATAAAATGTATAATGAGTTATATTCTAGTGTATACCCTTTTTTAATTTTTTTTCCATGCAATATTAAAAAGATATCACTTGAATAATTTAGATCTCGAGGTATTTTTGTTTATAAAAGGATTTCCAAACTTTTATGATATAATTTGCTATATTTTATATAATTGATACAACACTATTTATCGATTCATACCGATCTTGTGTATCGATAGTAAAAAACTTTTGAACACTAATCAGTACCGCTTCCTTGATTTTAAAATTTCTTGATGTTCATAGCCAGAATAATTGAAGTTCGCCTGAATGTCTATGAGCAACCAAGTCAGGGCTCGGCTGCCCTACTCCAAATATAAAATGACCCCAATAATCTTTTAATCTAACAAAAAATATGACCATCTGAACATCCCTAACAAAAACCGAGGTCGATAGTTGACTAACATTTTTTATCGACATCGATTACCGTCGAGGTTATCGAAGCGTTTGCGCAACACTGCTTCTTGACACTTATTGTTTAATTTTTAGAAAATTCTTTATATTTGACGTAAACACCGCTATTAAAGGTGTTTTTATTACTATATTTATATTTAACATCATATAACATATATAATGTCTAAATACGTAAGTTGTAATTTTATCCAGACATATACAATGACAATTATCTTTTTTCGTCATTAAATATTAAATTATTATTATTATCTTTATACGTAAAAAGTAATAACATTTTTATTACTAACTTAAGATACGCCATTTATTTAATTAAAATGTTTTTATTCAAATATCTGTGAACTTTAATTCTATGGTTAATTGTAATATAAATTGTCACACGATCGGAAGCAAATCAGTTATTTAGATGTCATTGATTTTTCAATAAGATTTAAATAAGTTCAGTTTTGTAATTTAATTAATATTGATAATATTTGTATATTTGGACTAATATATTAAGATATTTCTATAAATCTTTAGTTATAAATATAGTTATAACAAATAAGAACTTTCTAAATACTTGCTGTTTATAATTAACTGTTGCCGCATGCTTTATATTTTAACGAGAAAATTACTATACTTAGTTTTAACAGACAACTTAAACAATATAATAAACTAAAGTTTTGTAATCATAGACCATGTTCAATATTACTATTTTTGAAAAAAAAAAACCATTTCAAGTTATCATAAAAAAAAAATTGAATAGTACAATATCAATAAATTAAAAGTATTTAAAATTAAGAAAGTTTAATAAAACGTAAGAAAAAATATATATTTTTTCTTTAAAGAGAAATCTTTATAAACACCTAAGATAATTTTTTCTTTGCACCAAGAATGTTTTTACTTAACGTTTTTCAATACTATCTGTAAACAGTATATGAGGTCAGTTCGAAGTAACGATTATATGAAAAGAAACAGCATTTGAAACATGTTAGAAATTATGGCTGGCTTCAAGAAATATTACCATGGAATCGAATCATCTACTTCTGAAGATCAGTCTCCATATGTACATTCCCAAAACTTTAGAGCATGGCTGTGATGATTTCTTTATTCCTTTTGTTTCTGTTTAAGAGGTGTTCTTTTAGGGGTTCACAAAGACTTTTGGTTTAACATTGCAAATTCCTTGACCTCTAGCCCCAGATTCTGTAACAGCCAGGTCATCAAACCATTACATAAAAATCGGTAACGGCCAGCATATCCCAATGAGTGAACGTGCAGCCAACGAGCGAATCAAACAATCCTGCGTCCTGCTCCACTGAACCATGGCCCACGTGCTCCAAGCAATTTGTTGATGCACTGCTGGTTTCGATGTAATGCTCTATGGAATTAAGGTATGCTGTGGCATCTCTGACGTCACACGCTTGTACCAGTCCAAAGCATACAGCGTAGCAGCACTTAGGAGTCCTTAGATCTAAACAGAAGAGCCATAGCGTAACCTATTCTTTTACGAATTCTATTACACTTCTGCTGGTGTCTATGTCGTTCTTTATGGCATTAAATGATGCTATGGCATCTGTGACGTCACCAGAAAGCATTTATCAATTAAAGAAACGAATCTAAAGCTTAAGTCATTTAAGCAATTAAAGAACTAAGCTTAGAAGATTGATTAGCTGTATATTTTTTGATTGTATTTAATTCAATTTTCATAAATATTAGTAGTTCCGAGCTGAAGAAATATAAAAGTGATTAAGTTTACTTGGAACTTGTCTTCTTTAGGAGCACAGTTGATAGAATAACATATTAATCTTCTAGCTTTAGTAAAATAGTAATACGGATATTAAAATCTTTAAGAATATACAACCTTTTTTCATTTGGAAATTGTATGGTATTGTATGGTATGTATGGAAATTGTATAGTATGTTAAGCCTTCATGATTATATTCATGCAAATATAATTTCCCAATCATTGTCACTAATAAATATATAAATTACCAAATTTCTATTTATACATAATTTGCATATTTCGTTTCTGCACCAAAATATGTATGCAAATTTATGTTACATGAATGAAGTGACGTAAAAACACAGTGTGCGTGAAGCGAGACACGCTGGCCAGCGCTGATGATTGGACCATAACTTCATGGATTTTTGATTATTAGAGCATATGTTAACCCATATATAGCACATATATATATCCAACATTAAATTAGATTTGGTAATTTATATTATAAATATAATTTGACAACCGATTGATCTCGTGGTAGCTGTGTTACAAAGTCATGTTGTGGGTGGAGTCCCCACACGGGACAGCTATTTGTGAGATCCACGCACTCCTGTTCCAAGTTTGTTAGCGCCCGTTATTTTTCTTATTAAACCCTTTGAAACCCAGAGACATTTTTTCTAAAGCATATAATTTTTTTTTGTACAAAAAATTACGGAAGCCATTTTTCATTGCGGAAAAACGTCACCGCGATGACAAAGCCGCGAATTTATAACAAGAAAAACAATTAAGAAATATATTAGTATTATTGTAATTCAAAACTTGTTCATTAATATTGTAAATGTTAAATTTAAAATAGTAAATCAATTCGTTCGTATCGACGGGCGTTTAGAAAGTGCTACCGTTCTATTGTGACTCTATTTTTATTTTCACCGACAAAAACCTGTGGAAAGGTGCCGACGTTAGAGCGGTTCGGAGTTTTGGGTCTTGGTGTTAAATATTCTGATGTAGTAATCGATTATCAGAACCTCATACTTGACCAAGCTTGAGGTTCCAACTCTTTATTGTTTGAATATTTTTAGTCATATTAATTATAATGTTTATCAAAACATTATGTATATTTTACGAATAGTTTAAAATATTGATACTTTACAATATTTAATGAATTTAACTTTTTTCTTTATTCTGGAGTAAAAATATTAAAGCTTGGAACAGATGAACAGAATCTTCTGATGTCTGAACCATCGACTCCACAGATACATATATGTCTATAGTTTAATATATTAAAAGATCTAAGTAAAATAAGAATTGTATGTTGTTTATAGTATATGGAAAAAAAACTATTAAATTACAGTAAATATAAAAAGAAAATTATTTGCAAGCCTTAAGGATACTTAATATTATTATGGTAATTTAACATTTAATTAATATAATATTTATCATAAAATTAAGAAAAAATAAGACAAGAAATTCAGTTTGAATATACGCAGAAGAGAACAAAGAGCAGCCTAGACAAAGTTCGCACACTTGAAATACTGATAAGATATATTGTATTATATTATATAACTAGGAATAAAACTAACATACGTCATTTATAATATATATAATATATTAAAATAAATAAATAAATACTAATTAATTTGAAAATTAATATTTACCATAAAGTGACCTAAAAACTATATACTTTTTGTTTAAATTTTAATGAAACTAATATTATATGTTGCTTTTTTTTTTAAATATGTCAAATATACCAAAAATACATTTATTTATTTATTAATCAGTGTATAATAGTCTTTATTTAATGATATTGTGAATCAGGGTTTATATATTCCAGCACATGTTTCTTTTATATCATAAGTATTTTGATAGTTTTCTGTTGTTTTATATAGTAAATATATTTATTATTATATAAATTATAATTAGTCTGTAAGAAATACGTATAATGGTCTTTATGTAGTCATTTAAATTGAAAATCTATTATAGCTATTCTCGCCGACGCGTGCGCAGAAACCAATTGGTTTCCTTTAGAAGTAAAATTATTTGAATAGTATAATGCTAATTATATATAGTTAAAAGATATAAAATTTAAATATTGTAAACATCTTTATGAAGATCTTTATATAAATATACATATTTATATGTCGGAGACTATTATAAGTATATAGTGTAAAAACAATAATATCCAAATCAAACATATGAAGGCTGAAAAAATCTTAATAACAAAGTCAAAAAAGTTCAGGGTAAGTTTTGAGGTACTATAATATTTACAGACCTTATTCTGAGTATCTAACAATATGGCAACATTTTTAATAACGTTTTCTTAATAAAACTAACAATAAAATGTTGGTTTTGTTAAGTAAGAGTCAGTTTAGATTTACACAAACTATTGCTAACAACCCGAGCCATTAGAAACGTACAATTCAATACTGATTGGCGAATAAAAAATATATCAAAATATGAGTAATGCTGAAACACGAAAGGGAAATGAAATACATTAAAAAAACATACCTCGTTAACACAACTGAAATAATAGAAATAATTAATACACTGTATAGTTCACAGTAACACTGTTACACAGCCACTAAATTATTTCGTTCACGCCGACACGTCCAATCGCGTCGGCGTTCAGCACTCAAATGCGGTTGAGTGGAACAATTCGACTCCCGCGCAGCCTGAACGACCGACCATGTATCACACACACACTTATGTAAGTCCTTATATAAAAGGCATATAATTTTGACGGCGGAAAAGGATCATTAAGTCAAGTTTCGTGATTGCGTTGACAGTACTCTGGAATTAATTGTTTTTGGTGCGGCTGTTGTGATTTTACAGGAAAATTTTGATAGACATTTTTTATTGAAATTTACACTGAATTTTATTTTATTATAATCGATTTCTTACTTAAAAAGGTTACATTCTAAATGTCATAGAAAATAACTTTTTTGTATGTAAACTTTCGTGATCCATGATTACTATTAAATAAATATATCCAGATGTACTCACGTTATTATTATAGGAATTTGCCCGACCAGTTTCGACTCATTCGGGGTCCTTATTCATGAGCTCTGAGCGTGGCGGGGATTCGAAACTATTCGGGCAAATTCCGAATATTTAATTGAAAATAACTTCCAATATAATAAAAATAAGTACAAATTTAATCTAAAGTTAATAACATTTTTTTACTTTTTAAGTTATTATATATAATAAAACTTGTTTTCCTCTACCATATTAAGCTATTTTATGTTTCTATTTGAACATAAAATTACACACTATAAAACACTGTGTTATATTTAATACATATAAGATAGCTCTTGAAGCTACAAAAAATATATTCTTAGGCGTATGTCTGTGTCATGGAACATTAGCTTTAGACATATATCTTCTCTATAAAAAACGCTACAAACCTATCTGCGTAAACATACCTTTGTATCCGTAATGATTTTTAAATAGCACTATATGTTTGAAACTTTCATTGATCTACTTTACTATTGACTTGTTATTATATGTTAGTACAAGAGAAAACACACACACTATATCTACAAAATCGCCAGTGTGTAAGCTCCCTTATTCCTATTATTTTAAGTCTATTTTAAAGTAACAGAATAATAGTTTTACATGTTAATACAAAAAAAGTAGTAATCATAAAAAATACATTAGAAATATTAATTATTATTTGAAACAATTTTACTTCAGTAGGTTTACATATTTTGAGAATATATCATTTTTAGAGAACATATAACTATATTATATTTGGGAGGTCATCACCAATAAATAAACACTTTATAGATATGTTAAGACTAATAAACATTTATTTTAAATTATTTTCTTAATTATAAAAATACCAGTAAAACATTGTGCAAATTGATTAGAGTCCTCAATCTCACATTGTATCCACTCCTTACCATTTCTACTTCTCTGCTATTGAAGCTGCCTTCATACTTTCTTTTACAAACTCATTTGTATCCAGTTATAAAGTTAGGAAGTTTGTTTATTCTTCCCTTTTCGTCTTACATTTTCATTGCATTTATAAATAATTTCATGGAGGCCCAAGAAGACCTGACAAGGTACTCTAGAGATATTCTTTTAATTATGCTAGGACTCATTAGGCTGTGTTGAAGGAATTGCTGTTATAAAAAACTATTTATTTTAAACTATAATCCGCATTTACACAATAAAATTAACGTGATTTGTAACAAATAAGTTACAATAGAACCTCATATTGCACAAGAATTGTAATTAAACGAAAAAACAACAAGAGCACTGCGCTATTTGCAGGTGGATTGTCTGTCTCTATCCCACTGATATGTATGAGTTTGCTGTCTCACTCTAACGGAAGAATGAGTTGGTGAATAAATTGTAACGGCTGAATGTCGTAACCGACTCCAAGTACATTATTTTTATAAATATTAACTTATTTAACCAAAAACCTGAATACTTAATACTTAATTGGATTATCAGAACCTGACGAAAATTTACAGAGAGCTGCGCATACGCATTGGTTATTAAAGTTATTATAATTTTAGACTATAGTATAGTATACAGAGATCTCTCTTTATGTCTGTAATTGAAGTAAATGTAATTTTACATGTACCTAATTATACTTCTAATGTAGTATAATAATATGTTGATTCGGAGGCTTTATGTAGAATAATGAAATTATATTGTACGTTTGTTCATCACTTAATACTTAAATCTTATGAACAATACTTTGATTTTCAACTTTTTTCAAGTTTACAGAAAAAGAGTTCAACGCGTTACAAAAGCTCTTCACAAATGAACAAACTGAACGTAATTGTAAATATTTGAAAATAATAAAAAATAATAAGATATTAAAGTACAGATATTATAAAATAATTAGTTATATTAATTATTTTTTATATAATAATAATAGAATTAGATACATTATAATAAAACTGATGATTTTCAAGAATTTTTATATAAATTTTATTTTTCTTTTTATCCTTTTAGATATTGAATCAATATCTTATGGGAGTCAAAATATTTAATATAAGAAATATATTTTCATATATATCTGTCTGTCTGTCATTACTGTAATCATAGTAATAAGTAATACTATATAACTTAATATAATTTATAGAATTATATACCGTAATTTATTCTTAATAAATGGAAAATTTTATTAATTAATAAATGATATTGACACATAATTTTATTTATTAATTTGAACTGTAAGTCTATACAAGTGATCACTGCTGTACGTCAAACTAAGTGTTAGGAGGGCATACTTCGCTTTCATATTTTTCGAAATGAGTAAGTTCTTATAAAATGAGTCTCTTTAAAGCCGCGGTCTGAAAAAAACTACACAACAAACTCAGCTGGATATTTCTTTATTATATGTTTTACAAATTTCAATATTTTGTAAACAATAGAAAAAACGACTAGAATTATTAATTAATTTGATATGAAGGCTTTATGTTACAGAAATGATTTTAAAAGTGATGGTAAAACTTTATAATATATAATAATTATTTTACTATTTTTTATATTTGAGATAATATATTATAAAAGTATTAAAGTCAAAAGAAGAGTCAAAAGAAGAAGTCAAAAGAAAAGAAAGAAAGTCAAAAGAAGAGAAGAGAGAGAATTAATAATATAGGTTTAATTACTTTTTAAATAAAAGACATTGTATAGCAACATTTAATAATATTAAGGAACTGGTACTCCCTATCGCCAGGAGTCCGAGTGAGGGGAAGACGCCACACAATTATCGTACTTCCGTTGCAGGACGTTAGGGATGGGACATGTCGATTAAAATAAAATGTAATACATAGACGCGGTTTGTAAACTGTACATGATATTCCAAATTTTATTTAAAAACTAGTTTTAGCATTGTACCAAATTAGTTTAAAAATAAATATTAACATTTTGAATTTTTTTGATACAATATCGTGTTGTTTTGTATTTTTTGATACAACAAAAAAGTACCAGTAATATTATGTTTCATTTGAATTTATAAAAAAAATATTTTCTATGTTAAGAAAATAAGTTTTTTGATAATGTGTATCTATTATCAATAGCTTTACGGTGGTCGATAAATAAATATCGATGTTTTTGTAAACGAGTACATCACTAGCAGCGCAAGCGGCGGAGCGTAACGAAGAAAGCACAACCGTTCTAACGGACACTCGAAGAAATTATCAGTCTAGTCTTAATAGTGATGTAATTATAATATTAATTGATATCTATATAATAATAAATAACAAAGTGGAAACAAGTTACATGTTTAAATAATATTAAAAAAATAATAATTTTAAATATATCCATATTAATATTTAATTATAAAATATTTCTGAGCTCTACACATTTCACAAGAATGATTATTTTATATAAAAATATGTGACTTTAAATTTTTCTTTTAAAAATATATTTTTTTTAAACATTATTTCTTAACGTACAATAATTTAAATAATAACCGTTTAAATTATAGAATTAATATTACAAAAAAGGAATAGGAACTTAATGAATGGAAAGTCTTATTTCTTATTTTTTTATGTTTTAAAAAAAACTTATTTTATATATTTACAATGTTAGACAAATATAAAACATGAATCTATCTACAGAGTAAGAAAAATATACAACATAAAATTACTTACAATATATATGTATTAAGGTCTTATAAATAATTCATTTTTTATTTCAAGAAACCGTGTTATTATATTTAATTAAATTTGAATATTTTGCAATTAATAATATCGTAAAAAGTATAATATCATATATATGTGTTTGTATGTATGTGTGCTCTATAAATAAATTTGAAAGTAAACCTATGAATATAAACGAAAATATTACAACATATATAAAATTATATACATCAAAAGTAAAATCAAAACCAGTATTGAAGCGATTGCATTGGTCAGAAACCAGTGCTGCATTAATTATTATGACCTATACGTGCGAGAGGGACAGCTGCTATCAAACAAGGACAGACAGAGAGAGAACTTATGTATGTAGTTTAATCGGCGCACGAGTCTCACATACGTAACCCACACATAGGTTGTTGTGTGTCTGTGTGTGTGTGTGTGTGTATGTGTGTGTGCGGAAATTTCTAGCACTTATGATTGATGCCTTACATGACACACAGATAGACATCTTGTATGTGTATAATGATTATATGTTAGACACTTATTATTACATACTAGATACTTCAGACCAACATCGTTTGGAACTCGTCACAGATATCATTGATCAATTCGTCAATTGTGTCTAGTATTGATCAATATATTTATAAAAAAATACATTTATTATACTAGCGGTACTGTTACTGGCGGTTTTACTCGTAGAATAACGATTTTATTTACTATTAATGTAAATGAGACTAGTTTTCAAATCCGTCCAGTAGTTTCGAAAATTAGTGCTTTTAAACAAACAAACTTTTTCGCTTTATAAAGATTTTAAAAATTTAAACTTTTTCAAGTTTGATAAAATTTTAAGTAATGTTTTGAATAAAAGCAAAATGTTCAATAAATTGAAGCAGTTTATTGACGGTTGAATTTGAAATATTGATATGTTGGCTTGATACAGCCTTCCTATAAAATTATTATTCTTTTAAACTGCCTTCCTTTCTATTAATGTAGTAGTGAGATTTTATTATTATTATGAAAATATATTATTTTCTCTAAATTCATGTTGTATAGTAAAGTTGTATTTAAATAAATATTATATCTCTACCTTTTAAGTAATTCATTGTATAATAAAGTTAATATAATATTAAAATAATAATAATAATTTAATAATTAGTTGTTAATATGAATGTAAATCTGTCAATAATATTAATTATCTCTTTAATCTGTCTTATAAGACTGAGAAGGTGTTTTTGAATTTTCCAAAATACACACACACACACACACACACACAACGACTAAAAATTATTAACTATGTTAATAACTTTTCTAAAATTATATGTACTATAAGCGTTTTTGTATATCTTTATTAGGAGCAAATTTTGTTTAGGTAAATACTTTTATTTGAAGCTAATAATGAAGTTACTAACTTTTGAAGTTTATAACATTTGAAAATAGCAACGTATCCTTTGTTAATATCATATTTATATTTTGTTTTACATAAAATATAAAAAAGCTATGAACATATTATATGTATATTCATACATTCATGGAATGAAGAGAAAAATATTTTAATAATATACTAAACAAAACAAAAAGTACAAGTACATTTTCCATCATATTCCTTTAGAGTCCTTCACTTGCTAAGACATTTACACCCCCAGGAAGTGAACCGTGGAGCCCCAGCAGGTGTACTTACCCCCGAGGGGTCACCGCTGAAGCTGTTTTTTAGTATGAACTCCTTACGATGCTATGGGAATATTATGTGAGAATAAACTATATGCCATAAAGCATTACGAAAATAAATAGTTTGTATAACCTTTTGTAATTATTAAATTATATAATATATTTATTATAAAACGAGGCAAACTCAACCCAGAGATAGATTCTACTATAATTATTTCTATGCCGTGAGTAATCTCTTTAGTAAAATAACGACTCAAATAAGCGACTCAGGTGTAAGGTCAATTACTCATGGACTCAATAAATCTTGAGCCTCTGTTTTATAAAGAATATCCATTTTATGTTTTCGAAAAGTTTCATCCAATTCTCAAAATGTTTACTCATATTTAGAATATAAGTACAAAGAAGACTATAATACCTTAAAAAAACATCTCGATCAGAGCGAGTCGCTGATAACAACTACTAATAAAAAAATAATAACAATGTTTGCAGTAGTATTAAATGTTCAAAATAATAATTTTAATCTAAATATAAATACCTATAATAAAATTAAATATAATAATAATTAGTACAGATAATTAAATATTAATTATCTGTACTAATATGAAAAGGTGATGTTTGTTTGTTGATAAAACGCACTAATCTTTGAAAGTACCGGATGGTTTTGATTCCTTCTTTCTTATTATAATAAGAGGGTTTAAGAAGATGGCTATCTAGCATTACTCTACTGCTATTAGTTACCCTAATAGTAAAATAATTCGTTTGTTCGCAGGTGGCACCGCGAGTAACAGCTAGTAAAATAGTAAAAATATTAACTTTTAATTTAATTGTCAAGAAAATTAATTAACCACAATTAAATTTTTAATATTGTGAGATGAACATGATATTTTGAAAGAAATTACTTAAAAGAAACAGCGGATGAAATTTAGAAACGTTAATTAAACTACATATAATACAGAGAATGGTGAAATATATAGAGTATGTGATGTAGAGAAGATTATAATGATATAATTTTGTATACCTTCTATATGTTTATAATCACATACATATATGTAAGGCTTAGGTTTTACAACGAAATCAGTATTAGAATCTTCCCAAACAGAGATATCCAATCTCTCATACTCTCTTTCATCTCCTAATACTCTTCAAGTATATCTTTGAATAAGTTTATAGGTAAAGGCTGTCAGTAATGGCTTCTCGTTCCATATCACGCAAAACCCCTGGTCTTTCACCTGCTGTAATTATAATAAAAAGATCGTTAGCACGTTATTTTCAAAGACAATCGCAGAAGAAGCATATGGTTCATAACTGATGTGAGTTGGTTGACCTGCGCACGCGCCGTTTATTTATCAATTACGATGAGATTTGAACTTCGCGCTCTGCCGACCAACTGTGGCCGCGCGGAACGACGCCCGCTATGAACACACACAGGGTATTGTGGCTTCATATAATAATAATATTCATATATTTTATATTATGAATACAATAATCTCATATTATTTAAAATATGTCCTTCAACTTTAAGGCCAAAAAAAAGTAGAACATATTTTTATGTAATATCTAAAATAGTCCATATAATTTGATGAATATATGTATGTTCATAAATTTATTGTATCTGAAGGAAAGATTTATTAGTCCTTGCAGGGATATTTTAAATATCTATATTTGGGTCGCTATTCTAAATGAAAGTCCTCGATTGACGATTTTACAAATAAATCTGATTTCAAATTAAAATAATGTTATCAAATCAAATTGTACTAAATAAAACAAATATAATAAATAAATAAAAATATTATATTATTATAATAAAATAAATAATATTTATATATACACCATTATCCCCATCGTCTATACTCTCATCGCACAAGTAAGGCACGCTTAGTGCAATTTTTTTATTCTCTCTACAATTACTGTGTGTGTGTGTATGTATGTGTGTGTATAACTGTTAAGAGCGCCCCGAGATTGTTTTATGGTTTAAATCGACTTTCTGATTCAAAAGATTACTTTTTGTTTCCTGTTTTATATAAAAAGGTTTTTGAATTAACTAGTTTTAAATACAGTTTATTTTTCTAATCATATTATATATATATAAATGTATAGTCATTTTAAAAATATATTATATAATAAGCTTTTTGATTTTAAGTTCTATAGTTTATTTAAAACAATATTTTAAAGTTGAGAAGTTTGTTTGTTTTAACACGCTATTCTTAGGAAGTACTATATGAATTTGAAAAAACATTTTTGATTATAATATAAAGGACATGAGGATAATGTATGATATATATATATAATAGATAATAGTTTAAAATAACATAACAAATTGAAAAAGCCAGATTTGAAAATTAGTGTGGTAATGTGTCCCTAGAAAAGTAATTATTACAATGATTTTAATTAAATCAAATAATTTCTTTGTCTTTTCTTAATTAAAAGTTATAAAATCCATGTCTTGCAATAAATTTATATTTATATTTTTTTTTTTTCGATCTGGTTATAATTATTTCACAATTACAGTTTTTCATTTCTCTTAGACATTGAGCAAAATTAAAAAACCGCAAAGAAGTAAAGGAAACCTCGTGAAACGTCAAATATATATTATTTATTACTAGGTATTGTAATAATGAAACATAAATTAAGATTTATTTATGTATATAACACGGCATTTGCAAAAATATACATATAACACAAAATTATTGCGTCTATAATTGTTTTTTTATTGTTTTAATAATAAATAATATTTGTAATTGCTATCAATCTCTACTAATAATCGCTGTAATTTATATTTCTAGACATTAATGCCTAATTAAAATAACAATTACTATTTACATAACACAGTATAATTAATTACATAATTGACAATGTTCAATTATAAAAAATACTAAAGCGCCATCTGTCTTTGTTGAATTAAATATTATAGCATCAAAGGAAAATCTTTGTGAAAATTTGCAAAAAGCGTCATCTATGTTGAATTTGTTAAAACATTAAAAACTACCACCAATCACCAAAAGATGGCACTTTAAGAAATTAACATATGATAATAACATCTAATTAAATTTCTATCTGCTTAACAGTGTTAATTTTTAAAACAAAGTTATAAAATCTATTGATAAAAGAAAAGACTGCTACCGAAACTATGTAACGTTTGGTTGTCAGCAAGCCGAGAAATAGATTACATGGGACGACGTGAGAGGGCGCTGAAATATTTTTCTTTAGCAGTAAATAAAAATATGTCTTCATTTAAAATAAAACTAATCATAATGTATATTCTATAATTTATTAAAATATTATAATTAAATATATTTGTACGAAATTTAAATTATGTAGGACCATAAATAATACAAAAAATATACAATTAATTTTATTTCTTTTCTTTTCATAATAACAAAGAATTATTAAGCTAAAGGTTCAAGTCAGAAGATATCTTCAAGTAAGCTTACAATTATATTATTAACACATACAAAAAATATATATACTTTATTTAGTAAAATAAAGTAATTCTTTAAAATGAAAGTAAATTGTCAATTTCGCAACATTTAAATGAAGATTAAAAAATTAATAAGCTTTAGAAAAAAAACTAACTTTTTATATTCATTATAATTGTAAGCTTACTGAGAAAACAATACAATTTTAATTATTTTATATATTCTCCATTGACACTGCCAGATTACAGACTATATATTAGTTGGCACTAGTATTTTGTATGTCAAAGTGATGTATTACTAAATGTATCTTTATACACATATTAAAGACAGATAATTGTAATTGAATCTCATCAATACATACTAACAACAAGATTCCAATACTTCGTTTCATTTTTAAACGAGTTGCTTCTAATAATCCTGGTGGATCTGAATTCTGTGACAAATACTTTTACCTACCACATACCAAAGCTTTCTGGAAGTGTCAAGTGAACAGCAAATTTTAAAAGTTGAGAATATCATTTGAGAAATCACATCACACTACCCCATCCTAAAAAAGAACCTTCCATTGGTCCAACAATACGTCCATGTATACTTTTCACGACAACATATTGTCCCAGTCCCAATTAATTAACCTAAAACCCAAAATATCTTAGCTTGGAAAACTTTGATGAAAAACATTATCATGTTGTTCAATCCCTAAAAAAGTAATAAAAAAAATTGTCGGGTATAAGTGAGTTATCCCCGTATTTTAAATATTGTCCCCCAAAGTAACATTTCAATACACTTTTGTCAATATGTTCTCATGATAAGTAAACACCTAAATCACAATATTACTGAAAATAGTAATCATACAATGACCGTCCACTCTCGTACAATTAAATCATAACATTTATCTAAACCACATTGATATTTGTTACAACTTTAAATTATTCTAATTTTATTTTAAGGATAATTAAGTTTATTTTACAATCTATAAAACTCTGAAATTAGTGTTATAGTAAAAAATAAGGATAGAGAGAAAACTTGTGTAATACAACGCTATTCTTAAATGTCTTCAATTCCCAATTATTTATTTTACTACTTGTAGATTTATTATTTTTAGGACCTCAAGTACAAAGAAAGTTTTTATTAGAATGTTAAATAAGACTTTGGCAAATGACTTGGTGTTATTAATATAACATATTATTTATTTTTTAAATAACAACAGTGAAATTATGAGTATATACAATAATTGTATGAAGCAAAATGCAAAAGGAATACATAGGCCATTACAATAACAGTTGAATCATTAAACAACAATAAAATATATCATGAAAACGACTAAATAAATATTTTATAATATAACACATTAGAAACAGCCATAGAATCACAGGGAGGAATAATTTATAGAGGATCTTAATACTTAGAGCGTCAGCTCTGTTTCAATGTCCTATAAAGTTATGATATCTGACTGACATTTTTTTATTAGAATTAGAGTCACTGGCCTTCACAATTCTGAACTCCTTTCATAACGCCATCTTGATTAAACTATAGTTATAATAACTACTTTTATATCATTCCTGTCCATTCTGATCCATAATTACTGTTATATATAATTCCGCCTGTATTCAAGTAAATATATTGTCAGAATTTGCTTGACTATTTTATAACTCGAACCCATTAGAGGTCTTAGCTCCGAGCTGGACGGGATCGTGGCGTGAACGGACAGTTGACAAACTAGTCATGCAAATTCTCATAATATTTACGTGCATACAGCGGATAATTATATATAATTTCTTTTTATTATTTAAATTTGAGAGACAATGAAACAGACTTCTCAAGAAATAATAAAATATTTTACGTACTTATTTTTAAATAATAATAATATAGTATGTACTTGGTTTCACACTTTATTTCAGGAAAGTTCATGTAAAATATACGAGTATATTATGTTAGACATGTAAAACAGCACCTTAAAATTGTTATTGAAAGTCATATATCATGAAAAGACACTCAAATTGACTCAGCATTTGGTGGTAAAAAAAGGAAGAAAGCCATGGCTGGATATACAAGAAAACCGTTAAATATGACATCCTTAAAAGAAACTTGTCCAACAAAAGATAAAATAAGATAACATTATAAATAGCCATTATACTTAAATTTAACAAATCTCAAAGACTTGTAAAACGTTTATATATTAGAGATCAATTAATAACTATATCTTTTAATTTATTATTATAATTACCAAAATTATTGTTGAATATTTCATTTATTAGAAATGGCAATATTTTGGAAGAGATATATTAACATCAAATTCGATTTATACAAATAACTACAAAATAAATATATCTAAGTTTTCATAGAATTATTATTATCTATATATTATATTATTCATTCAGAAACTCATTACATTATTTGATACAATTCATTATTTTATCAATGGAGGACTCATCTACATAATGCATCCAATGCAATAAACACCCACGTAATTATAGTCACTTATTATAGTCTAGTTTAACATTTAGTTTCAAATAAATCTCTATTTAACCACATAAATTCATCTATCTATACATAACATTCTTTATATATTGCGATCATAAGACGTTGATAACTAGAATTAATTAAAATGGGTTCTACATTCGACAATTATTTCATTGTTTTTATTCATTGCCAGTTTCAACTCGATACATGGAGAAGAGTTGAACAATTATTATATTCTGTACTGCGTAAGAGGCACGTAACTCATTAAAGTAAATATATACCACTTGATCAAATAATCATAAAGCAAATTGCCCCGTGTGGGGACAACAATGTTTGAGACGTTCCTCTCACGCTTGACAGAAATAGTTACGAGAATATCTATCTATTTCTATTATTCACTAACACAGAGTAACAGCGACTATGTTTATTTATAATATACGGAATTTCGAAGGCACTAGTGACCTAGTGGATTGAAAGAATAAAACTGAAATTCATAGATCGCTAAAAGTTATTTGGTTACTGATATGACTTTGACTATTGACTAGAGTGAATTTGAAAAACTTGTCTTTTTCTAACGATTTTCAGAAGCGAAAAATCCAAAACCTCACCGATTCAAGATTCATTTATTAACATTAAAAATCTTAATAATACTGTATTTAAACAAGTAGAGAAATCACGAATGGGGCACATATGTTTTTATAATAGAGAGCTTAAAATATAATAAGTCCCGGGTACACTCATAATTTTTTCTTACTGATATTTAAAATATTGTTCTTTCAAACTGTGCCATTACCATTAAGAATACTAAGCATCCTTCGGCTTCAGATACATAATATATAATATAATAAGAAATTGCAATAAGTCAGATGTCCCCAAAACAGTTCTACCTCAAATATTTTTTGTAATACATACAAGACATATATTAAGTTCTCTATTAAAAATTCATAATCGTGATAATTAGGCAGTATCGTGTTAACATACAAGATATTCTAGTAATTGGTTTTCAAAGTAAATGTCTTTCAGGAATCCCGTATGTGCGTATACACTTATGTCCTAATCACACGTAGCTCTCAACATGAGCACTAGATATTGTGTCCTAGAAGGACGCTTCAACGAGATACGTCCCGTCCATTGCAACACCAGTTTGATTACCCTGAACAGTACTGCCAGCTGGAATGTATTTCCCGCATGCTTGCTGGAAAAATAATACACAACATGAGAAAATTATATAACTTTAAGATTAATATCTAACAGAGGCTGGATAAGAATAAGAAAGTAAATTCTTTACATGTACGTTGCAATTTTGTATATTCATATCACATGAGAATATGCCAAGGCATAGTGTAAATTTGCAAAAAATATATTGATCTAGCGACACAAAAAAAAAAACACGTATAAAGCAGGAATGCATTAACAATAAAGGTTCAAATCAAAAGAGCTCATAAAGATGCCAAATAAAAGGAAAATGTGAACGTTCAAAATGTCAATTTTGTGCTGAAGCATGCCTAAAAAAATACAATGTTTTATGTAGACCCAGTAGTGTAGTGTTAGTGCCTGTGTTTATATATTAACAATAAAATGTTACTGGATGTCAATTTCATAGAATATTGTTAAGTGTATATTTAATCTTATTGTACTAGTATATAAGTGGACTATTAGTACGTATTTCAATCGTGTGTGCAGTGTGTTGGCGACTGCAGAATTTATATTATAATATTATTTGTAAAATTATCATCTACTGTATCTACGACATCCTTTCAACATTTACAACACTCGTGGATCTACTTCTATGTAATCGCATTATTATTATAATATAAATAATTAAATATCATTTCTCATAAATATCAATAATATTGCGATTTATTAACAATATTAATACTTAATATAAACAAATATACGGTATACAAATCCATTTATATAAAGAATATTTACGACAACAGCATCACAGCAAAAGCCTCCAAAATACATTGAGAATTTTAAATATAACAAATATACTTATAATAATTATAATTATATCAATAATATCCATAAAGCGACAATACAGCAGCCAACACCCTGCAGACAGTGAAAGCCTTATTCCAGAACACCACACAGCGATTACGACCAATTGAAAGAAACATTGATTTTAGAGTGCCATAAGCTTTTTAAAGATATCACTGCGTGGTGAGACTAGAATGACGTACTGGTAGGGGGTCTTCGCTGGGGGCCGCGGAAACTGAGGTATCCGAAGGTCTGGAGGTCGCAGTATACCTCCGAGTTCCACGGGCTCGCTTCCTACTCGAGTCTAAAAGCAGGACCTGTCAGAGCCAATTGACGAAATAAGCCAATTGACGACTTGAGATAATTGATTGAAGTCTTCCATTGTCAATACATAATATTATATATAATATGTTGTCGTGTTTAGTGTGTTTGATACGAACTCTAAGTTAAATTATATTTAAGCTTAATAACAAATTACTATAAATAATTTATAACAGAAAAAACTATACTAATTAAATATATAATAAGAACTTTTAAGTTTATACAAAAATGAAACTAAAACCTCTAAAAATATATATATTACTTACATATGTGTTAAACACTTACCGTTATTAAAGAGATATAAAGAAATATTATTAAATTTGTTTATAATTTTTATTCATTATAACAGAAAAACAAACGTATATATTTTTTGTTTTAATTTCTTTACGCAAGCTTCAAACGATCTCAATTTTGAGTTTTTTGCTCAGAATTTAATTTTTTATGAGTCTTTACCTTAGCCACGGAGCAAGGGCTTAGCAGACACAGCTATTTTTTTACATAACAGGCGGAAGCATTCTTTGATATTTCATATTGTAAGCACCCAGGGGACATACATTGAGGTCACACAACACGTGTGGTTACACAAGCAACGGAGCCGATTACGTATTTTAGTATTTTTAAACTTCTATGGCCAACTTGATTTGAAAAATCGCACGATGTGTGAAAGAGAGAACGACATTTGATAGGATTGTCTCCATAAATAATGGTTCCGTTGGTTATTACGTTTTTTAGGTTTGATATTTAAAAAAAACTAATAAATTTTCTTCCTTGTTTTAATAATACAATAACGATTAATCACATTTTTGTAGAAGCAAATTATATTTGGCCATAGAAATAACTTGATCTTAATACGTAATTGGTACGACATAGACGCGTGCTTAGTGCTTTTAATACCTCACGAACTGGGCACGTGACGAGGCCGATCGGACTGACGCATCGTACTGAACGACGGCGTCTCTGTTACGAAAATTTTTTACACAAGTATAGGACTTATTTTCCGGTATATGACTGTCTACTAGCAAAGTGCTGGTCCACTTTTTTTACTATGAGAACGAATTCATATTATAACAAAAATTTATCGTCACCTTAAAATATATTGAACCCTAATTCCTAACCGAAGTTATTTATATTATTATTTGCATTTTGGTTATTTCCCACTCCTATATATAAATAGAACAAGTTCAGATACCTGGTTCATGAGCTGTCTAATGCTGTTAAAATGAATGACTTTGACAGCATCATTGATGGAGTACTCATTAGTAAAAAAACTTACATAACCACAATCAAAACAAGTACATCATAATATTAATAAGCGTTAAGAGAAAACCGATTCACACACCCGGTACAACTACAGGATATTCACCTGGTACTTTTGTGGGCAGCAGCCGCAGCGAGCACAGCACGCTAGCAGAGCTGGCGCTCGGCCAGAGTGTGCTGGCGACGCTAGCGGTGATGGCGAGCCTGGACGCTTAGCCGCACCGTTGAAAGGATTCTCCATTTCAACGAACTCCCTATCCTGGAAATATTCAGATTGGCCTCGAATCTGTTGGGTTTCAGCCTATTAGTGTGGTGTAATTGTGAAACTTATTCCTAGTAGTATTATCTTGATTTGTTTTCTGTTTACACAGTTGCACGAACTTCGTTTAAATCCATTTTTGTATTCATTACATTTTGTAGGATACGACCATCTTGAACACCATTCGCCGCACTCAAGCAATATCTATTACCGTAGTACGTTCCAGGCATCTCAAAAGATGGTGATGTTGCAACTCGAAGATGTCTTCATCCCGACCCGCATCATCTAACTCGACCCCAGACTCCTGAGCAGCAAGACGAGCTTCTGCTGCCTTCTTCTTTGAGACGAATGCAGCACCAGAGGAAGCTTTGGCGATGCGGATACGAGCAAGACGGGCTTTCTGAAATATTATATGTATACATATATTTAAATTCACATTATTAAAAATATATGTATATTATATATTATTAATATATGTATATATGTAATAATGCTTAGTTTTCATTTGTGAAGGTCACATTTGTAATTATTTTAATTGTCATGAATATGTAATAAGCATAATAACATACTATGTAGTGTCTAAGCATTAATTAAATTCAAGTGGCGGAAATGTATATCTGTTAATTAATATAATATTTACAATATATTATATTTAAGTATCTTTAACTTAGTAGAAAATTTCGTTTGTCGCCAAATAAACCTTACGAATAACAATATGTTCTTTTTATCTTGTATAGAATTATGAAATAGTCAAACTAATTAATTACAACATAATAAATATAGGGCAGGAATTAAGCAATAATTGTTCTCACCCTCTGAGCCTTCCGCTTATCAGCTCTCTGGTTCTGGTGATAGATCCGGGAGAAGTTGGAGACAATGACGGGTACAGGCAGAGCGATTACAAGCACTCCAGAGAGAGAACACACTCCACCTACGATCTTCCCCGCGATAGTGCCTGGGACCATGTCACCATACCTGGAAAATAATGTTTTAATTAAAAAAATCTTCTATTGAAAAAGATTTTAATGCGATTTATTCTATCTTATATATCAAGGGGAGCATTGGGATGATAGTTCAGATGGCAGTGACATGGGACGGTATTTTACTAGTAGCAGGTTTGAGTCCTTCTTGTATTAATTTTTTTTTTCTGTTTAATTTTTTTTATTAAAGTAATCATAACATGGTTATAAAGTTAAACCAAGCCCTTGCGTTATATATTGCGTTATATACTCGGAACAGGTGCTGCTTCCAGTTACTAGTGGTCCTGACTGTTGACTGCTAATTGTTGACTGAATTGATTAAAATATTTAGGCATTCATATCGATTTGATTGCGATTGATTGCGATGGCTTAAGTTGTTTGATGACTAAAATATTCAATGTTTTCATCGTCATGAGACAATGATCACAATAAAAAAACAAACTCAGTCAGAGTTTGTTTCACTGTTCTTCTCAGACCAGAGCACGTTTGGAACCCTCGTAGCCTTAAGTTTTAAATTGGAGGGTGTCCAGAAGGCCTTATTTCGAAAAGTATAGTAACAAAATAGGCCCTTCCAGCTTTTTTAATTGACATACACAAGTGATCACTGATATTGATTGAGTGTAGAAAAAATATAAATAAATAAATAACTTAAAAATTCGCCAGAAGTCAACAGACGAATTTGAAATTTTTGTCTTAAATAATATGAAAATGTGTGAATAACTTTTTATATATAAATAACTGTTGAGTTATAGATTTTCCGCAGTAGAAACTATGATATAGATACGAAAATTTCATACTATACTCAGTTCAGAAAGTTGGGCGAAAAAAGAAAATATTGTTCCGTGTATTATATAATACACGGAATAAGCAACTGGTAGTTGTATATATTATAGATAATGTAGCATTAATAAACATTTTTTAGATATTAAAAAATAACTTTATAGAAAAACTTTTTTTTCTTTTTCCCTTTTTTAGCTTATAATTGAATGTTATTATGAAGATGTCAATTACCGAGAAATTCAAATTTTTGTAAGTTCGTACAGAATAATTATTTTTTTCCATTTTACTTGTCTTACATTATTCTTTACAGAACTTATAAACAAAGACTAAACGAGTTCAATTTTAAATGTTACTAAATGTTAATCAAATCAGTGGTTCAGAGATATGAGCTCGCAAACCGTTAGATATACAAACATATATCCAGTTCTTTAATATGTTAGAACATAATAACGACTACTCTATATCTTATAGTTGCTTGGAATTCTTAATAAGATTTTACTAAGATTTTAGAACGAACATTGAAAATGGTTCTTCCGTTCATAAAATGCTCCAGTGAGATTGAAAACCACTTCCCCACTCAACCTAAACTCTACTTTCAGTCGTTGTATAAAGATTCAATTTTCCTTATCAGATAATTTGTTTTTGAATAAACAACCAATCAACTTTGAACTGTTTATAAATGGCTTCCTGGGTTTTGGAAACTTTTAATCAGTTGCGATACATACTTATATTTAAGGATTTTGTTTACAGAAAGTAAATGGGATTATAATATTGCTTTTTCTTGTCAGTCTTTAAAATACATACTAGGAGCTCGATCCAGACCTCAAATTAAGCATATTGAGCGAAGCTAGGTGCAAACAGAACCAAAGTTGCATTTACAAAACCTCGACGCATTCTGTCCTCAACTATTTTAAAAAATATTTTAAAAAATCTAAAATAGAAAAAAATACTAAAGCTTTTAAAAAAATTCGATACGCGCTTGTCATTGTAAAGAATTTTTTTGAAATTTATGGAATTTTAGTTTTTCTGTAATTATTCCTCAAAGACATTGAATATTTGAAAAATATTTTTTTTAAAACCAACACTAGACATTAGTCTGTCTATCAATGTACAAAATTTGGAAATTTTCGTATTCAACATTTTTGATTGATGCTTGCACAAAGGATGCAAAAAAGTCTCTCATAGAGAGCTTCACTAAATTATTACCTCAATAAATGTATTAATAAAAATCAAGTAAAAGTGGACTTAAATAATATCACATTATTATATAAAACCGACAACGTATATATTTTAAGATCTTTCTTGGTAAATACTTATATATTTTTTTTTATTTTGTAATATTAAAAATCTGACTAAAATTTAAAATAAATAAAAAAAATAGTATAAACCGTATAATTTAACAAACTCTTAAAAATTCATCTACACACAAATTATGGTTAATTAAAAGCGATACACTAGAGGGCTTGCGCAGAACGCTTTAAAGCGCTGCTTCAGCTAAAAGTACAGCGACAAGCACACCCTTATTCTCGAATATCATGTGTAGTGCTTTTTCATGTAAATAATTTATATTTTTTTATAAATAAAATAAAATATAAAAAAAAACATTTAGTCTACTACACTCATTCATTTCATTTAAATAAAAGTATGTAGTAGTCTATTAAAAATGAATGTATGTAGACTAAATGTTTCCAGCGACTTTTTCTACCTCCCACTACCACTCGCTCTCTAATATTACTACCTCATCATTACTTAAAATTACAAATCAACAGAAGTATCTGTTAGATTAGATGGAAAATCCTAACAATTCGTTAACAGATTTAACCGAGTTTTTACTTTGGATTCCTAAATGTTTTTAAGAGAATACCTAAATTTTTTAGAGTTTTTTAAAAAAAAGCCCCGTAAAATGATGTTTTCTAAGATTTATACGAGTACTATATATATATAATTTTATTGCAGTCCCATAAAATTCAAATAAACAGAGAAACCGAGACCAAATATAGAAATATATGTATTTATTTATTTAACTCTTTATTGCACCATAAAACTAAAGTACAACAGGTTGACATAATGCTATAGAGCATTCTGTACCAGTCAACCGATAGAGAAGAAAAAAAAAAGAAAAACATAACAACTATATGTTATTGTATATCTTAGTATCATTTAAATAGTTATAAGCACAAGTGATAATGGAACATGTAGCATTTTAACAGATTACCTTGTGCGCTGTAGGATAATGCGTGTGACACTGTCATTAACGTTTCTCTCTTGAGACTTGACATTTTCCCATTTTCCCACATTCGTAATGTATAATAGCTGTAGTAAATTAAATTAAGCACAATCAGAATGTTTTAGTCTACAAATTAATTATAATAGAAAGAAAAATTCAGCAAAATTTTATGCGTATAACATAACGCCTATACGAATTTAGTGACGGGATGTACTGCTACGATATGAGAGTCGATGTTTTATTTATAATAAAAAGTAAATAGTGCATAAATAGTTAAATTTTTATTGTTAAAGAGCTTCTAAATTTATTAATGGAACAACAGAACATATATATATATGGGGTAAGATCGCTTAAATAGTTGCTAAGAAATATACTTTTTCTCATCTGAACTCATCCCAGAGTCGGTACTAGTGTTCGTACTGACAGCATCACTTGGGTAAACAATATGTCCGCTGCGCTAATGCGCTAGAGGCAAAATGTTGTCACGAAAAAAAAAATCAATAGCCTTATTTTGATTGTTTTTGTATCAGTAAAGATAAGTTCAGACACGGAATTACTCTACACATCGGAATAACACAACAATATTAAAGAGAACTAGATATGCTCTGAGTATCGTAAGCGAAAAATATGAAATGCATAACACCGTCAAATGCAGACGTCAAATGCAGACGTCACCCGCACCATCTTAAAGCGCACTTACTATAACCTGCTACATTTATTTTAAATAAAAGAAAGACTTCCGACACTTTTCAGTTAGTTCTAAAAAAGAAAAAATATAACATTAAAGTAATCTCCGAAAACTATGAAGCCAAAAAAACTGAAAAATATTTTTTTAAATGTTTTCGGAAATAGTTACTGCAACATAGGACTTTGTCTTTAACAAGTAAATATAATTTTGCAAGAAAAAAAAATATTAAAAAAATCCAATTAGATTATACTAGACAAGTGAAAACTATTTCATACAAGACGCTAGAGTAAAATCATTTTCATGCCCATGATTTTCGTGGGAACAAATCGTAATAACCGTTTAAACATGATAAAGTAACAAACATTCATATATTCATTTGTACCAATAATCATTTTATAATATTATTAATATATAGGTTGTAGAAAATATTTTTATTTAAAGCTCAAGATTCGATTCCATAACTAATTGTAACCTACAAAATTTATACAGAAATATCGGTAAAGTCCGATTAGCACTTATATGTTTTTGTTTTAATAATATTATTAATACTATTGTAATGATGTACAAAACTTCAAACTTATTGAATACTTGAAACCCTACATGGAAATCGTAGATGCGAACATTACTTGAAATTATTTCTCTATAATAACTTATAGTTAAATTATTATTATATAAAACAAAAAAATTTTGTTTGTTGTAATAATAGCAATATTACAAATTTTATTTACATTTTACAAATATTCGAAAATTTCGTCTATCCACTTAACTTCAATAGATGAATCATGTTTAGAAATAAATTGAAACCGGAACAAAGCTATTAATTTAATGACGTCAAAGTAAACCAGATACAATATTTTAATAATAAAGAAACATATTTTATGTTTAAACAAAATTTATTGTTAATCAAAACAAAATACGTAATTTTTTAAAAGATATGCACTTACCCTTATCCCCAATAAGGGATGCAATCTTTTTAACATATTCTAAGAAATTTGGTAAATTTACAAGATTGACTTCAACCTTCTAGAAATGCGTATAGGTAGAATCTCAGATAAATATCATGTCTCTTAGCTGGCGCTTATGACACCCTCATAGAGGTAGAAGGTGATCCTTGTGACTTCGAAAGAAAACGAAATGCGTATGCAAATAAAACTATTTACAGATAGCTTGTTTTAGAACCGTATTTATTACTCCAATGTATTAACGAGGCAAATAATCGTATGAACAAAGAATGTCTAAATACACCCCAAATCTGACAAGAATGACATATAAATGTCAATTTTCTATCACATTACTAACGAATTCAATAACAACCTCATTTTCTAGATTTAGTCATACCATACTTGTTTACCAAAGTTTCATTTGTTCTAGTTGCTTACATGAAGACTCATTTTGTACTGTGTAAACAACGTGATGTTGTGAACTTTTAGTATATATTATTAGTATATATTATTATTATTTAACTTTTAATATATTCTATGTTATTTTATAATAACATCATATTATTTGAAAATGTTTTAAATTTAATACCAAAAGAGCAACTCATGTGATTTGGATTTTTTTAAATTTTATTTTAGGACAATATTAAATACCGAACAAAACAAATATTTATGTGTAAGTCAGAATACTAATGTACTATTTTACTAAACTTTTCTCAGTCATAACCCTTATAAATCATGTGGTATTTCAATCAAATATTCTCTAACAACTGTATGTCCACACAATTTTGACCCCAAAACAATTGTAATCAATTGATTTCATTGTAGTCAGTTGACTGGCGGACATCCAGAACTGAAATGGAAAATCGTAAATAGAAATTTTAAGAAAATAAACTAAAAAAAGCGGTCTTAATTTTTCCAAGCCAATGGAAACAAACTTGTTTTTGTGTTCTTGTTTATATGTTTTAATGTTTTTTGGGAGCATTGTAACATGTATCTTATCTTTCTTAGAATAAAGTCGTTATTTGTTGTTTAATCTAAAATCGTAATTTTTTAATTAATTTTTACATTTTTGGAATTTATGGTAATGTATTGATTTGTTTGTTCTTAACTACTGAACGTCTATGTCAGACATAGACCTCATTTTGTGTGACAGGAAATACGATTTTTTCATTTCACTCCTTCACACCTCTGACTCCTTACGATTAAAAAAATTAGGATTTATAATAGTAAAAAAGTATAACTACCTTTTTGGAAAAAAACTCAATTATTTTCATTGTGATACGAATTTCCAAGATTTTCAATATAGAAATAAATAAAAAAAAAACATGAAATTATCGAACACCAAATTTCACGAGAAGCAGTATGAGAAATACAACCTATAGAAAACAGCTGGACATCAACCCGACCGTCATACAGAAGAACATCTTCACTCAGTCCACTATACTCATATTATTTACATATATACTAGAAATCATTGAATCGAAGTCTGATGATAGTATTAATAAATGGATTTCGCGGACGGAGCCACAAGCGACAGCTAATAATATAAAGCTAAATACAACCCTTGGGTCAAATATGTTCTCTAGTTAAATATTCTTAGTGTGTTGTTAAACTCAAAGCACACACGAGTGCTGAAACCATTGTTTATTATTCCAACGTATTTGTATTCCGTTAACCGTTGACGTTTACAAAATTTATGTGACATTTACGTAAGTTTTACGTAAAGTTTACGTAAGGTTTACGACACCTCGAGAATAATATTTCAACGTTACAAAAATTAAATAATTGATGTTCATTTATAACTCGATATCATTAAGTATTTGTATTTAATTCACGGCAGTTTTGTGTTAATATCAAATGTGTACGATTATCGTACAATTCATATATATATATATATATATGAAGGCTATATTTTAGACTTGGTGGAACATGGCCCGCATTGCCAGTGTGGCAAAACAACAACATCGATCCCTTGAATAAAACTATTTTACGAATATATCTCGCGTTTATTTTTACATTTTTTTATTTTAAACCCGACGTTTCGAGTGCTTTGCAGCAAACATGTTCGCGGTAAGAGGAGATGATGTTGTCTGTCAGTCGACTGACAGTCAGTTTATTTGTCACCTACCTCCAACGGTTCCTGAGTTTACGAGCACAAAGTTCAGGATGAACACAAAACGCTCTAACTGTGTCTATGGGTTTGGCAGTATGTTCACAGACATGGGATTTAAAATTTAAAAAAAATGTAATAATTTACCGCGAGTTATATTCGTAAAATATTTTTATTGATATGTGTAGTACTCGTGTGAATCTTAGAAAACATTATAACATCGACATTGTTACACTTCGTTTCTATACTGCACAAAAACACACTCGTATCTCTTTAACACACTCATCAACCAAGCCAAGACAGTAAGTATCGGAGAAGTGACCAAATCCGTGCCTTCACAAAATGAGATCGACCTATCCATGCTCACAAAAACGACTCTGTCTTTTTGTCGCCATTACAGATAAAATAACGTCACTGCGTGTGTCCTACTAAGTAATCAATGAGTAAACTTGAAATGAAACAAAATTGTTATCGCCAAAATATTTATATGTTCCAATTTGATTATTTCTTCATTATTAAAGAGAAAGAAAGAATAAGGGATTCTTTTATTTACCTCGTAATTGACAACATTTAAATATATTTTTTCATATCTTGATTCTAAATAAAGTAGAACTTATTTGCAGCAACATTTAAAAAGGAATGGAAAAATATATCTTGAATTTGAAAGAACTTCCCCAGGCGTTACAGGTGCTACTTTTCATCCTGAGAACGTTTTAGACGACAAAAGCTGAAATAAATATTAAATGTAGACGGATTGCACTAGGATTGTGGGTTTCATAAATCTTGTTTAGACGGAATTAAAGACAAAGGATGTTATACATATTTAAGAAAATGTTAATGATGTTATTTATTATTACGTTATAATTTATATTAAAAGTGGTAATTTGATGGAAACTATAAAATTTATATCAAATTATATTAATTAATGTTTAATACATTTATTTGTTAAATTTCCGTTCACATACATACACTTATTATTTATTTTATTTTGTTCATAACCTATTTTTCAAGGTTCTTTGTTCCACAAAAATATTTGTTTAATGAATATATATATAATGAATATATGTACGTTTGTACGTACGTGTGATATTCTTTGTAACCCACTATCCTAAAATTCACTACAATATGAGTCAAGCTCTCGTCCCATAACTAAAATTGGGACCCGTGTCCAACAGTGGGGTTTGGATAGCCTGACATTTATCCCAAAAATTATGTATTAATATATTAAAGCACGAAGCATAAATAACATTATGTAATTAATTACTTACAAATGTAATAATTAATGAAAATTAATAATTGATTGTCAAATTTCTGTAATGTTATATAAATAAATGTGATCTAATTCGCTCTTAAGCTGACAGGAAGTAACGAGCTGTTCACTCGCTCCAAGTACTGACTAAATATAGTCTCGTCGCAATTTGGAGCTCTTATAACCTAGAATACATTTATACAACATATATATAAATGATTTGTAAATTAATTAATGTTATTAAGGATGACGTAAGGTGTGTGCTAACGCGATCCCGTGACGTCCCATTACGGCAAAGAGGGCAACCGTTGGTTTTTTAGTGGGTAGCCTTAAAAATGGCAGCATCCTCTATGCTGCCGGGTAGTCCCACATAACCCCCCGGCCGTCACCCCCCTGGGCCGACGGGGTACCCGTAACGGGTTTTTCCAACGGAAAAAAAAAAAAGAAAAAAAAAAAAAAAGGATGACGTAAGGTACATGTTATTTATTTAATGTAAAACGAGTATGAATGTATGAAATGGAATAGTTAACTCGCGTGGGAATCGAACCCATAGTCCCCTAGTTAATGGTCAGAGCCGTGAATGAAAGACGAGATAAATATTTGAATTTGATACTGAGAATGCTATATAGGAAAACCTTCATAAAATTGTTAATGTTTTATAAACACATATATTTATAAGTATGTCTTTAAATATTATTTTAGACAAAAAAAAATTAATTCAAAAAGAATTATTTCAACTTTCCTTGCTAACTGTATTAGTTTATTAAACTGAATTTTATGTCCAATTATTATTCTGACAGAGGATTTAAGCTATCAAGTGGCGAATTCTAATGGTTTTTTGATTGACGTACATCAACCACTTCAGTTATTTTGGTAACTACGTTATTATGACGTAGATATGACCTCCCCTTGCAGCCTGTAACATATATAGTTGCATAATTTTGTGTACTGATGATACTGATGTATAAATATAACTCCATTTTTCTTTTTTTTTTAAATTTTTTTTTGGGAAAATCATATTATGTATTTTATTTTAAACCATACTATAAATTAAAAAAGCGAAATGTTATTCAAAAAGTAGCTTTAAAAATGTAAGTAGGCATTTAAAAACAAAACAAACTTAATAAATACTTTGGCTCATAGGATGAATAGTGTTCCGGGAACAGCTGTTCATTTTGAAACCACTTTCTTTGATATGTCAAAACCTTGAAGCTGAAAACTGCAATTTCAACTTTAAATGAATAGCTTTAGAGGCGTATTTTGGTTTTAATCTATTACGTATGCATTTCAACGCTTCGTTCGAGTGACATTGATTTTCTGTCTGCAATGCGGATAATACTGGAATAAAAATGCAGGCATATTAAATACCACTCCAAACCAAGCAATTTGCTGAACGGTAATCAAGGCACTGGAAGGCCAGTCAAAAATACTTCCAACAATTTTTAAAAGTAACATTAACCTATCATACGGCGACCTATTACTCAACGAAATAAAAAAAAATCAATAACAAAAAACCGGTAGAAATAAATTATGAAACTTTTCAGGATGCTGACATTTTTTATTAATTTTTTTCTTTATATCTAATTCTCCTTCTCATCTCATTATTTTAGATGTGGTACTTCATGAGGAATGTATTTCCAAATCTGAATGGGCCAATTACCATCAGTTAGAGTGGTGTTGGCCTCTCGTCCCATGAGAGAAGACCTAGCTGATGTGAAGCTCTATCGGTGTTTTTTAGTGTTTATCAAAACAAAATGCTTAGTGTTGATCAAACTTCAATTTGGAACTTAAAGCTTCCAAAGGAATTTTAAACTTACATAAAGATCTTCTTATTCAAAATACCACTGTAAAAACTAGTGCATAGTTATCGAGATATTGTCCAACTAGCCAACTAGTTCAACGAACCCTGCTCTTGCTAACAAGAGAAAACAACAATTAAAAGTAACAATTGGAAGACCATCATCAAAAATGGAGACAAACACTTCAAACAAAGCAAATAGCTCACAAAGATGTTCTTTGGAATTCCAGCTTAAATCCTCAAATTGCTTCCGACCTAAATATGAACTAGAACAAGTTTTATAATACTCAATTTTAGTGTTATTTTACAACGCTATTCAGAGTCCACGCGATGCCGATATAAAACAATTTTACGATGCAGTTGACGTGTAGCGTACATGATAACGCGCCATTTTGTTAAGAATGAATCAGACGAGTTTTTTTTTCGCCATCAGAGATACATTATTAAATAATAATGTTGGTAAAATTTTCTCTTTGCCTTTCTATGACAAATGTAGTTATGAAGTTTTGAATTAAAACAAAAACATTCAAAAACCTAAGAGAAACTATTATTTAGAAGTTTATATTGTACTTAAAACGTGCAATTTTTTAATTTTAACATATAAATAATGATCCCTTTATGTAAACTTCCGTGAACCATGACTACTGTATAATAATAAAATCACGAAAGTTTACATACATGCGACGTGAATAGAGTTCAACCGAGAATAGTTCACGCCGTGATTCCGACATGCTCAGAACTAATCAATAAAGACACCGAATGAGTTCGAAACTAGTCGGGCAACCTCCAATAGTAATTACGTCAGTACATCCAGATAATTATATATAATATGATTGCTATAATTAAATTATATGTATTAAAAAAAATATGATAAAAATAATAAAGCTTCGATGACGTAACAGTTTTCGGTTTTCTCATTTCCCTGTTACAGTTACATAACGCCACAATGTAATCAATAGTAATTGAAACTGTCAGAGTCGTTACTTTACTGACGGGCGATTTTCAAACTTAACTAATTTGTATGTTGTTACAATTCATACTTTTCGAATAAATTTATTTAGAATATAAAAAATTCCAAAAAGTAAAAAAAATATAAATTTATCCTATTTTTAGATAACTTAATAAAAATAATTTTTTTTTGGAAGAATTAACAATCTCTGAAAAAATAACTATAAAATTACTCTTCGGTATAAAGAAACTACAATTATATCAGGTTATTTACACCAAGGACTTTAGTTTATCCAATTTATAAATAGTAACAAAACAAGCTTATTTTATAACTTCCTTGCAAGTGTCTACCGACGCCATCTGGCCATTATACATGTTTGAAACGCAATTTATATATTTTAATACTAGAATCAGCCATCGATTTCACTTGCATAATTATATTTTATTTAATGTCATTTATAAAAAAAATATTTTCAAATTCCATTTTGATGTTAAAGAAAAAATCTACCAAAACACAAAACTTTATAAACATCACTAATATTAAGTATTTATTATAAATGATATATTATTAACAAAATATTAATAACAACCGGCTATATCTAATATGTTCCGAACAGGCATTAACTGGCGGTTAATTAATGGATGCTAACGACTTATTAGTTATATAGAAAGAAAGATAATTTATCATTTATGAATGTTATTTATTGTTATTTTTATATATATATATATGTATATTATTTATTATTATAACGTTCTCATATATAGCTGTTTAGTAACTCTGTCTGACTGTACTACAGACGGTTAATACTTATTAGACTGTAAACATTTTTAAAGACACTTTTTAATACTGTTTACTATAAATGTAACCTCATAATATTATAATTATACTAATATAATAGAATACCCAGATTCTATTATATTAGTATACTTATATTTAAAAAATTGTTTAAATTTTTTCTACATATATGATCTCTTATTTTAATTTTCTGAAAGTTTTAGTACTACAACACTGTTACAATATTTATTACAACACTGAATAACAATGAAAACAGAATATAACATTAATAGTGTACTCAACAAATCTCTTTATATAATGATAACTAACAATATTAAATAACAAATTACCTTGCGTCTAACTAACATTGACAGCCTGTTACAGCCATGTTGGCAGGCGGCCATTTTGTGTCATTTTAGTAACTGAATATGAAATTTGATTATAATTTAAACGGTCCATTTCGTTTACATTTATTTTATAATATATTGTTGTATCAAATTAAAAAAATTGTTGTAATTATATATGTTAGTTTATGTAACAAAATTAATATTTAATTAGTTTCACAATTACTTACTAATTGAAAAATGGTATAGTTTTGTAAATGTCACGAAATAATTGAATATAAAATGATAAACTGCCACAACCCCAAATTAATGTTTCAACCCCTCTATAAAGCTTTATACATTTATACTTCAATTTTATATAGTGGATATGAATGAGTTATTTTTATAACCTCTCCAACATGAATTGAAAACTTTAATAACCTTTTCAAATAATAACTTATACACAATGTTCAACTAGAAAATAAATGTTTTTTATTATCCTAAAAAATAAGCAATGCAATGAATGAATATATATATATATATATATATATATATAGTATTTTTTGTAGACTATTTTACTTTTTGTAATTTAATTGACTTAAATAAGAACATCGCCTATTGTTTTCTAAATGAACATGTCACTCACGACTTATTAATTATATGAAATATTTAAGCTTTAACTTTAAATTATGAATAATATTACATTGAAAACATTAAACTAACCTACTTTGATATTTCCCATTCGTTCTTTCATTCATTCTCGGAGGTCAAAGTAAAAAAATCTAGGTCATCTTAAGCACTGGCTTCGTTAGAAAATGCTAAATTATGAAATAAAAATTAATCTTAATGGAGATCTTGTAATAATAAATGAATGTAGTTCTATTTCTATTCTATTATTAATAATTAATAACTATTATGAATCATTAATATAAAAAAAAGTTTTATATTAAATAAACTGGGTAATAAATTTAGAAAATTCTGTATTGTATACAATCAAAGAAAGTCTCTCAAAGATATATGACGCTAATATTAAATATAGCTTTTCGGAATTTTTTTTTATGGATAAGGAGGGCAAACGAGCATGCGGGGCACTGATCAAATGTAATCACCGCCGCCCATGAACTCTTGCAACATCCGAAGACTCACAAAAGCGTTGCCGGCCTTGGAGATAGGAGTCAACGCCTTTTTGAAGGTACCCATGTCGTATGTATCTGGAAACACCGCCGAAGGAAGCTCATTCCACATCTTTGTGGCACATGGAAGAAAGGGTCTTGCAAACCTCACAGTAGAAGAACGCCATGCATCCAGGTGGTAAGGATGGTAATGAAGGCGGTGACCTGCTGTGCGGTGATGAAATTCGGGCAGACATCAGATCAAATAGCTCTTCGGAACACTCCCCGTTGTAAATGCGATAGAAGACGCACAAGGTATTAAAAATTATTGATAAATAGTTATTATATCGATTTGGTTTATCTATGTGAGATGATCTTTCAATCTATAAAGATTGCATTTTACTGTATTTATCTATCTCTTGTTATTAATATATAAAGAGAGACCACAACGAACTGTTATTTTATTATAGGTATTGAAACCTTGACTATATAATTAAAAATAAGCTGTTTTCAGGCTTTTCCTGCGCTTTGCAAAAAATCTAATAAAATATTAATTTCTATATCAGATATTTTCAACAAAAGAATATTCAATTAATATATTTTTTAATTCTTATAATACTTAAGAGGGCGGGTATCTGAATGTTATTGCGATTCCAATCCAAAGCAGGAAATTATTCACCCTGAATAAATATAGCCATTGAATTTCAAATCCTCAGCGCTGGGATAATTGTATTGCTATTTTATGTATTTACTTAATTGTTTTTGAGAATTGTTTTAAATTAAAAACAAATAGTAAATATTAAGACAATAGATCTTAGAACTATCGATATTTTCACTGTACAATGAATATCAAATAAGTGAAATCATTAATTCATCATTTAATTATAATACTTATATCAATGTGTTAAAAAGGTCATTATAGTTTGAATAGATTTAAATCTAGTGTTATTAATAAAATCATATTTACAATACTCCATAACTTTAGTAAGAAAAGATTACACTATTTACTTACTATGTATTTATATACTTTAGTACTTACTTACATATACTTATTAGTATGTTCTTAAGTACCTACATTGAGAAAACAAAACTTATATACATATATTTACATAAATTCTGAATATAGAAATATATTATATTCGTCAAAAAAAAAATTTTTTTTCAATAAACAAATACACAGACAAACTCGGTGTCTAATAAATATAACAATGTAATAAACGGCACTGTGAGGTCGTTGTTGTAAATTGATTTACGATGAAACAATAAAACATAGACGTACAGAGTTTACGGACGGCAGTTTGGTGGTTGACATAATTCATTGCTTCTTTAAAATCTACTGGCTTCCCTGTGAAGGAGGAAAGTGGAGGGAGGGAGGGAGCTTACAAAATGACTTTATAAAATATCCGTATCATTTTATATTTAAGTCTATAATTCCCAATTAATGATAATTCCCACAATTATTTTTAATAACGTGTTATAGTTTTACAAATTATAACAAAAATTTTATCTTCATTTTATTATTTAAATATTTATTTTGTTCTGTGGGTATTATAATTATATATTTTATTTTTGTTACATTTATAAAAAGGGTAAGGAGCTTAAAGCTTAATTAATTGTAGTAGTCCTTTGAAGAAACGTGGTTTTCTTGAAGAAAATATGTGATTCATCTTTGTAATAGAATATCGAAATCATATTTATATACTAAATTAATATGTCACTAGCTGTTACTCGTGGTTTTACCTTCGAATAAGTGATACAATTTATTATTAGTATAACTAAGTATGTTCTGATGCACTTGCCTAATCGGGAAAAAAATCAAATTTATCCAGTTCAGTTTCAAAGATTATCCCGTTTAAACAAACAATATTTTCTGCTTTATAATATAAGTATAAATTTCAGTTAACTCACCCAATTTCTTTTGATTCCTGTATTATGAAAACTTTAAGAATATATGCGACATTATTTAGTTGAATAAAAAACATTATATCGTTTAGTATTTTCTTAGATTTTCACGGGTACACATTTGAAATAAAACTATTTTTACGGATTAAAATTCGCGTATAATTTGGTTAAATTTTAACCAAATGGTTAAATTGTAACCAAATTATACCCGAGTTTTAATCCGTAAAAATAGTTTTATTTATATCGTTTCCATACAAAGATAAGATATGTTTTCTATTAAGAGGTTCTGTAACAAGGAGGTTATCTAGTCAAAGGCTGTATTTGTCAAGTATCGATCTCTCTGCAATAACAATTAGGGTCAGCTTCCATCGACTCAACAACTTAAACAAACGATGATAACTTTGTAATAGAGTTTAGAATTACACACTCCATCTTTGTATCTTTCCTAAAAAAGTAGATTATAATTTTTAGGAAATTAAACGTAAAAAGGACTAATTTACATTTTTTGGTTGTAATAATTCAAAGTAATAACACTGAGCCAGTATTATTACGCCATCTTTTATTCTATTTAATTTTTTAAAAGCAATATACACAATATCGTTATATTTTATACAAAATATAATGTTTAGAGATATTTAGTAAGATCAGCTCTATATCATTATACTGCTTAGAGGCGTCGGTCATCTTCGGAAACACGAGCTTAGCCGATGCCCATTATATATCTTGAAAACTGTACGTCCTCTTTTGAGCTTCAGCTAAATGCCATAAAAATCATCTAATACTTTCTACAAGAGACAAAAACACAAAAATTTGAACTTTAATATTCATTAAAAAATAAGTTTATCAATATTAACATATGAATATATTTGATACGAATGAATCGAACCAATCAAGAGCTATTTCAATATAAGTGTGATGATTTATATTCAGCGTTTCATATCGTATAATATTTTTTAATATATTTCAGAATTTATAAAGCGTGTGAAATCTAAACGACTTGTTAGCGCGAGTGCTTTTGGATTGAAGTAGGTTTTGTGTTTTCAGGCTCTGCTACGTTTTACAAAATTGTAGCTCGTTTACGAAAACCACTCGGAGACAAATATCTTGAATAAGCAAAACTAAACCCTATTATTATTACATATATATGTTATTATTCAAATTAACCTTTTTACACTTAGAATAGTACAATTATTTATGTAAGCTGATAAAATTTAATTAAACGAAAGGCTGTAACAAAATAATATTAAAATGAACAAATAAGTCCAAATAAATAATAAACTATGTTGATATTAACCTAAAAATTATAATATACCTCTGGTAGGCATGCCACTAATCGTAGACATCCGGAGTCGTTGACTCTAACCCTATAAAATGAATTATATTTTTTCAGTTAACTTATTTCATTGAACAGTTTTGCATTACTTTCAAAATTAAATCGTTCCCTAAAAATATGCTTTTAAATATAATAATAGAGTGTGTCAACAATATCATGAGGAAAAAAGAAAATGAAAGAGAGAGACAGACAGACAGACAGAGAATAAAACAGAAAGTGAGAGAGACAGAGTCAGATAGACAGTTTGAGTTATGACATGAACGTTATGAATCCACTACTTTATTAGACATTGTTTTCTCATATTGAGTAGACTAGGTTATATATGTGTGTGTGTGTGTGTGTGTGCGATATTAAAAACAATATTTGGAGTTAAATATAACATTTAATTTGAATTACAACAAATAAGGACACTATAATAAATAAGGAAAAAAATAATAGCCTAAACAAAAAAAAAAGTAGATTAATCATAAAATGTTAAATAAGAATTATAGAAGCAAGTCAATATACAAATAGAAAACATTAAAATTTTATTCGATTTATCCGAAAGCAAAGCCGCGACCATGAACTAGTTTTTTTATAAATTCAAACGAGTTAGTATTTTTTATGACAATCGGAAACTTACCCACTTGTACATTAGACGAGAGCCAAGTTTTAAATCAACAGGTTTTTAAAAACGTTGACATAAATACAACTGAGTTATAAGTCTCTTTAGCTATACATAAGTCATATTTCATATTATTTTAAACTACTTACTAACATGCAACCATGCATGCAAGTGACGCATTATGTTATTTCTTTTAATAACTACATATTTTTAACGCAATTACCATTATCTTGATATAGTTATAAAGTCAGTTTAATTTAGTGTAGTTTATTATCCAGGTTTTTCACTCGATCCAAATATAAAGCACTTATAGAAAATTCTTAAAAATCATATATTAGCGGTTTATAAATATCAGCCTTGTTTGTTCATTTATTTTTTTTATATATACAATGAAAAATTTAACAACAATTAGCTGAGATCGAACCTGTGGTTCTGGAACTGAGTTGCCGTCTTTTTGACAACATCGCTATCATGTCAGTATTGCAAACAACCGATTTTGTATTGTTAATGGGGGCAAATACTTAATATTGATATAAAAATAAGTGGCAATTACAACTCAGATCATAATAGCTTAGAGAAATAATCAAACTAACAAAAAATACCGAAGGAGAAAAGTTTAATTACATCATAATAATATCATTAAATTTTTAAATGTAAATAAAATATTTAAAGACTGAGAACAAGTGAAGGAATGGCGACTTGCCAGAGATGAGATAATAAACACATTTTAACATTATTTCTTACATAAACTTATAGATTATGAAGCTCATAAAAGAACCATTAATTTTAAAAGTTTTTTTAATTATAATAAAAAACATTTCTAGCACTAGAGAAATAATCTCTACGGGAGGGGGGGGGAGTTACAAAAACAAAACAAGTTACGGACACAAATAACACCCAGATTTGAAACAGCAATCTACGATTACAAATATTACACAAACTTTATTGTCCCGTGTGGGAATCGAACCCATTACCTTTTACTGTTCAGGCTTGGCCATCTACCACTAACCACTAAAATAACTTATATTCCTGATTTGAAATATTTAAATATAAATAAAAGGTTTATGCATATAAACATCGCATTTTATTTTAATCTGATATTATCAAATAAAACAAATAATAGTAAAGAAAATCAAATATAAATTTTATCAATCACTTCACAATTAGAATTACCTCAAAAAATAAAAAAGAATTTGTTGTTATCATTTCAAAGAAGACCCAGCATTGCAACAAGAATATCTTAAAATATCTCATTGAAAGTATTTTTGAATATACAACCATAGTACAGATACAGGTTACTCAAAATTACAAAAATAAATCTATGTTTGAAACAAATAAAATATACAAAGGCAGTTGTTGCCAAAGGCGATCTCTGACAAACAATTTTCAGGTGAAAGGATTTGAAACCACAAAGAGGTAGAACAGAGAAATATTACTTAGTATATAATACACATTATATTTTCTTATTACATATAAAAATTTGACATTAGAACTGATACAACACTGGCATTAAATGCGTTAATTAAAGCTATCATGAATCTTCTGCCTTTTATCGTTTTAGTTTTAGTAGGCACATGTTTTCCTCTTCCATTCGTCATGTCGTGTATCCTCTTCATGTGTCTTCTCTATCTCCACTTCTTTAATCTCCATTTCATTAATATAGTCTATGTCCCTTTGGCCTTGTTCTCCCAGTTCCTTCATTTCTATTGTCTAGTGACGTGACTTTTATCCCTCATATGCCTATACCACGATATCCTCGTCTCCTCATTTCTATAATAGCACCTTTTGATTTTCATATACTCGTTTCTCTACTTCACTGAATTTAAATATTGTTTTTTTTATTATATATTTAATTTTATAAAACAAACTCAACGAAACAATGTTATCAGAGCTGCACTAAACCCGTCAAAGCGAACAAACTTCACAAGAGCTTAATCAATGCATTGTGCCGTGTCACTGATATGTGTGTGTAAACATACATATATCAAGTGTTGGCTAATGTATTATGTTTAATAACAATACATAACATATGATTAATTATTCAATGAAGCACTTTGTAAGTAATAACAGGCAAATAATCAGAAATTAGTAGGCTTAAAATTGAAGCCTTATTTAGCTATCATGAGAATCATATCTATATTTGCCTAATGAGTTTTATTTGCAATGACCGAGCATATCTGGATTAAAGGCGTACTTTCCATCAGCTATTTTTGACAGGCTCTTTTCAGTTTAAAATACACTAGGAGCGCGAACCAGACCTCAATTTTGACTCGTTGCGCTCTCAAAATCTCGGTATGTGTTACATATTAAGCGAAGCGAGGTGTAAACAGCACCAAACTTACATTTACAAAACGTGGACGCATTCTGTCCTCAACTATTTTTCAAGACGAGACACATTATTACATTTCTGTAGGTTTTCTTTTTAGTTTGTATTAAACCGCCATCGGACTGATTTCTATCAGTGTGCACAATTTGGAAATTTTCGGATATACCATTTTTGATGGAAAGGATGCAGAAAGGTTTCTCATGGAGAGCTTCGCTCTATAATAAAGCTATTATTCATTTTTTTGCAAAAAATATTAAAATACATAAATATATCTTCCAAATAAACTTTAACCCAATAAGTTAGTTTCTTAGTTACAAGATATAGGATAGATAAATAAAATTTCGAGAACCCTACTTTTTGCCAAGTATTATTTTTTGCATTATACACATACAAAAAACTATTATCAACAAAAATTACTTACTGAACATATTAAGGAAATACTTTGAAAAGCCATGTTAAATGACGACAGTAATAAATTTTGTGGTTCAGAGGGAAAAGGGCCGTGACGTCATCCCGCCATCTTGTATATTAATTACAGCAGATGTAGGCAGAAACATTTATTATTTACACAAAGTTATAGAGACTATTAAAAATATATTTCACAATTACATACATTCGAGTACTAAATATTTTTTTATTTTTTTTATTTTTTTGCATCATAACGATAATATTATTTTAAAAAAGAGTCACAGAAATTAGAGTAAAGAATTATTATTTTATAGATGTCACTGTAAAAGAGAAAGTAAGATTGTTGTAATACTACTTTAAGAGACAGTGGTAAGCCCTCAGTTCCGGGTGACAGCAAAGCTTGGAAACTCCACTGTAAAGTAATGTTTTATATAATACTGTTACTACAGATATTGTGACAGTTTGTTTGTTGCTACAAAACACACGTACAAATAGACAGAATTTCAGTCTGTTTGAATGAACTTATTGCATTATTAAAAACTGGTAATGTAATATAAATTATTATTAACATTGGTATAGAAACAAATGGACATTTTATTTATCTGCGTTCATAAAACTAATGCATTTGGTGTGTCGGTTTGTTATTATTCTTTTACATTTAAAAAACTAGTTGTGACTCGCGGTTCCTTCTGCGGACGAATCATTTTATTTACTATATTCAATGATACCAACCTTACACATTAGTATAGATGAATCATTTATAATAAGTTATATATTATATTTCTTGCAAACTAACATCTATATACTATCTAGCACTTGATATGCCTTTTTATGGGATAATTGATACCACCAGATTTTTTGTAATCAGTGGTGTAATATTTTTACGACTTCATCTGATACCCAGAATCAATAAATTCTATCAAATATATATTTAATTATTGTACTTTATTTTCAAAATGTGTCCTAATATTTTATAAAATCGTAGCTATAAAATGGAACATTTAAGTAATTGTCTGTGTTTTTTGAGAATTAATTCGTTAAACCTAAACATATATTTTGGAACTAAATTATTTCTGTGCAAAAAAGTATATCCTTAACTCCTTGTATTATTCGAGGAGGGCCTGAAAATCCCTGTAAATATTTTTAACCAGCATCTGTATTTTAAGCACAAACTCGTACACGCCTCAAGTGATTGCCGATAAGACATGTATTTTACATTGTATGATATTATTATCGATTTTCATTATTTTCATTATGGGATATAATTTTTGAATTTAAATAAAAATACACTGCATAGTGCTATACAATCCATCGGGGAAGCAACTAGGCACGGTCTAAGGGTCAGAATAGTCATGACCCACAAAATCTTGAACGTCCAACTGGCAAATCGTGGGAATATAGACAATTTGAAATAAAAAGTACGAGGGAAGGAGAGATAGAGAGACAGAAAGAGAGGTAGAGAGAGTACTTGAAAACTAGGTAGAATTACTTTTAATAATTTGCAAAGGAAATGACATGACAGAACCCGCTGCAAAGTCTTTGTCTGACATCGTGCCTGGAAGCAGCGACAGAAAGCTTCTGTCATAAATATACCTAATTTTATTTAGACTCTTGGTCTCCAGACAGACACTTTTCTTGTTATAAATAAGTATATGGTTATTGTAAGGTACGAGTCCTTTGAGAGTTTGAATATATTTTTGTGGCATAGAAATGATAAATATTACTGTCTGGGTCAGAACCGGTTACCTTTTTATTGGTCAAAAAGTAATAAAATATTATAAGCTAGAAGAAAATTGGATTGTACCTTCTTTTATTCTGAATATTGATTTGAAAACTTATCATTTTATTTCAAACACCTAAAATCCCAAGATAAGACTCATTTTAGTGGATTTACCAAATTAAACTTCAAGTTTTTAAACCATGTCTACTTACATGTTATCCTTAATTCTTTTAGGCGTATAAGTATTAACAACTCTTAATGAATTTTAGTATAATTGTTAGATAAAATAATCGATTACAATAGCGTTATTTTATCGCTTCATTAATTAATAGTCGATAGCTTTTTAAATGATATAAAAAAGGTAGATAATAAAACAAAAAAAATTAAATAAATAAATATCTAACGTCACATCTAAATTGGTCTTTTCTCGTTTATGATATTAATAAAACCTTTTCACCAATGTTACATACAAGCGTTATAAAGACATTTAAGTTATGGCTTGGGTCGCTTTTGGTGGACACTTCAAATTTATTCAGAGACCAAAGCATTTGGGATGAAATTAAAGAAGACCTCGGAGCTCTACACACACCTAAGAGTTCTAACTCTTAGGTATGTGTAGAGATAAACATAGCATATGAAAATCTCATGATTATATAGTAATGTCTCTCTTTAAAAATAAAGACACATCAGAGCTCGAGTCACGACTTTATTTTTTCTTAATAATAATTATGGTAGTGTTTAAACAAATAAGGTAGAGTTGGGATCAAGTAGAAAAGTATAGGATATAGAGTCAATAAAATCCTTTATTAGGCAAGATGAAGACGATAATTATGAGTGCACGCGATGAACTAAGAAATGAAAAACGAATGGGTAACAGTAAAATTGGTGATTTTTATTACCTTTGAAATGGAGAACCCTTCTTCATGTTTGGTCTCCATCATATAAAAATTCTATCTAAATGCTTTTCAAATGACTCTCCCAAATCAAAGTAATTATTAAATTATTAAATTAAGTGATTATTAAAAATAACATGACACACAGCGGTTAATAATAATAATAATAAAAGCACAGAAGAACAACAAAGGTTCGTCTAAAAATAAAACACTCACTCTATTCTAGAAGTGGCTAATGATAAACACGTCTAAGAAACAATACAAAATCCCTGAGTTGTTAGTATGTCGTCATCCAGACCGTACATATTCCTGTATTCTAGACAGTTAAAGCCCGTAGTACTTGAGGAGTTTACTGGACAATAAACATCCCTAAAGATCACACATTTAAGATAAACAATTACGAACTGACCAGGAATAGCTTTATAGACAATTTGTACTTTGTAGAAGTGGGAGCGAGAGGTGTAAAAGTAAAATCTCTATCTACTTAAAGATCTTTCTAGAACGAAGAGTTTCTAGAACGATCATCAGTTAGCTTGTATTATTAGAGACAGGAGTGTCTCCAATGGAGGTGAGCGTGTATGCGCATTTTAAAGAAGTCCCTCAAATCTAAAACTGGTACACAAGTTCAATATCTAAGCACTTTTTTACACAGTCCCAGAACTATTTACCCGGCACCCGCATGGTGTAACCATGATAAGAAGCTTTGTCTCATACTATAAGTTTTACTGATATTGTGCACCTTATTAACCTACATGCAGTTAAATGTCTTATTATGTACTTATTTTCATCAATTTTGTGTGTCAAAGGCCTTTGACATACGAATTGACAAAGATGAAAAAATAGTCACAAATTATGAAACGAACATATATCACAAAATGAAAACTATATACAGAACTTATAAAAGTATGTAGCACAGGTGAAAAATATGATAATTCATATATTTATTTTAAATGTTTTCGTATATTTATTTATTTTTCTAACCAGCATGTTTATATTTTGTTAATTCATGCTGTTTCTTTTTAAACAAAATTTACATTGTTTAGACACACTTTTATGAGATAGATAAATTTTTTTTCAATTAAAAAAAAATCGTTTCAAAAACAAGAAGTCAATATAATAAAAAAGTGAGATAGTAAAAAAAAATATCTCAAGTTAATTTTCAAAAGCCAAAGATAATAATGAAATATATTACAAAAACGTACGTTATAAAGTTTACGAGCATTCAAACTTGTTGGTGTGTTTTTACACCCGCCATTATCTACAGAACTGTTTCATATGAACAAAGGAATATTTATTTATTTTTCTCTTTGAAATAAAATTTTTGTAAAGGTTTTCTGAATGTACATTTCTTTTTGAACTGTAGAAGAAATGTAAAACGAATAACGTATGAATTGGAAAATTTTTCAGGTAAATTATAGACTGTATTTTATGCAATTAAAGAAATAAAAATTTGTATTACTTATCAACAGTTGAATTATAACAACTTTTTTAAATTATTAATTAAAAGATATTATTTTAAGATTTTGTCTAAGATGCAAGTTGCAGTTTCCTTATTGAACTATACGTATAAATAAAATGATTGGTTTCTGTTAAATCACTCACATATTATTTAAATATTAGCCACTCAAATACAAGTGCTATCCGTAGGTCATAGTGTTTGGAATCTACCTCTTACTCTATCTACTCCTACTACTCCTCCTACTTCTCTGTCTTTCCTGACGCTGTTAATTACTAATAATACGAACACACAAGGGTGGTCTACCACTGGTAAAATTTATTTTTCCATTATCGAACAAAAGAGTTTGGCGTCGTATAAAAGTTGTCACATATTTTATTCAATTTCTTTGATTATTACGAATTCGTCCAAAAACATTCAGGATTAGAAAAGCTATATTCAGTTGAAACTCAAGTTAATTCTAATCAATCCATCCGTAAAAAGAGGAACGAATCTGCGCCTGCGCGGTGACCTCCTAAACTATTATTATTTTATATTTTTATAATCGAGATAAATCGTGGCTTGTTTTTAGGATACATATTATTTGAAATAAAAATTTTTTTTTACGGATTAAAACTCGAGTATAATTTGGTTACATTTTATATTTTAACCCAACATTTTGAATGCTTTGCAGCAATTGTGTTCACGGGTAGACGAGATTTAAGTGTTTTAATCCGTAAAAAATAGTTTTATTTGAAATGTGTACTCGTGAAAATCTAAAAAAATAATATACATTTTGTTATTGTCTTCATTAATAATAATATTATCCTTGTAATTGTCGAGGATATTTGGTGCGCCATCTTTTTTCTTAGTTTAATCAAAACAATCCCAAAAAATTAAAATCCAAAGCATCAGATAAAACAGACAAAGTAGTATAATGATACTATGATAATATGGTAATTACGAAATCTATATAATTCCTTATTAAAAGAAAAAAAAATAAACTAACTCCATTAACTAAAAACGAAGGGTTACTCTGCAGAATATATATATATCTTACCATCTATATATAATTATAGTTGTAGTATAGTGTTACATTTTACACAATTTGTTTGTTATATGATAAGACCAGCACCGATTTTTAAGCCTTTCTTATGGTGAACTGTAAAACGACTTCAAGTTTCAGTAAATTTAAAAGTTATTTCCAAAGAGGTTTGAAGTTTGGAAATATTGGAAACATATAGGAAACATAAAAGGTATGTGGACAACTTTCACTTAGTCTGTATTTAGGGAAATATTTAATAGTATTTATTTATTATCATAAAAATAAGCTGCTTATTTCCAAAGAAAATATTTTGTATGTCTTCGTTGTTATTAAATACAATTAGTGTTAATACGATTATACCGACCATATTAGACAAAATTAGTCCAACTCACAGATTAAATATAATAAAAGAATTTACATAAATTATGGATTGAAATTTATAACAATAAAACTGTGTATATGTGTATGTGTGCGTGTGTGTGCGCGCACGTGTATGTGTGTGTTTTATTCATAGTTTATTTTCAAGTAATTTTGGTTACCATAAATACATTACTACCCAATAAATTGGAAATGCGCAATAACCTTAATAAAAACTGAGGCATAATTCTTTGTGTTTACAATTTTTTATGAATCACGTGTACGTGTTTGTATGTCTGTGTGTATTTACGTATGTATAGTGACCATTCTACGGATTTGTCTTAGAACACATATGTTTTATTGTAATAAAGTCAAATATTATAACAAGAGCTGCTCGTATTCAACCCCAATGGACTACGAGGGCAGCGTTCGTAAGAAAGCATTTTCTCGACCTCTTTTAGTGGACTGGCGCTGCATAAATTTGCTTTCACAATTGTTTTTTTTTTATTTTAACAGAATAATACAGGTTCAATCTAAATAATGTCAAAAGAATTTTTGATATTGAGCTTGTAGCTTGTAGCTTTGAGTACTTATAAATTTGTACAAAATGTTTATTATTATTATTATTATTTTTATTAATTTTTTTTTTTTTTTTTTTTTAGTTAATAACTTACGAAACGAACATTAGTGGCACTGTGCTTATTTAAAAAGATATTCAAAGTCGAGAAGATGACTAATGTCCAATTTTAACCTCTTAAACTACATTATCATTATTCTTAATTTATTTGCAATATACAATAAACTAATATACGATATTTGATTTCGTAATTTTAAAATCATAGTGAAGATGTGCCCTTCATAAATATACATAACTATAATTATAAATTATTGTAGAGGTATGAGAGAATATTCATTTACAAATAAAATAGTAATAAAAATAAGATAGAGAACAATAACAGCACCCTTTTGTCTTTTAAAGCGAATATTGGTTGTATGTTGTTAAGATGTAACTCTGGTTACCCAAAAAAACCCGGGATTCCGCCATCATGAGAGCTCCATGATGAGAAATGGGTTTAAAACTAAGCGTTCAAAGGCCCATAATAATTACGTGAGTAAGCTTTGCTGACTTTAGTAGAATCACAATTATTATTCTAGATTGAATTTTATTATGTTAAATAATTATTGATTATTATTACCATTCATATCAAATTAGAGAGATTAAGTTTGAACTGTACAATGACAGATGGCAGCACATTTTATGTTTTTAAAATTTTTTACAAATATTTTTGTCACGCTATTTATTAAAAGCAAATTCTGTGTTGAATTGTCAGGATAAATTTCAGTAGTTATTAATTTACTTTAATTTAAATGCTATTTTTATTAGTTAAAATGACTTCTTGCGAGGATGGCGCGAGAGTTAGCCTAGTTTAGTAGTATTTAAGAATCAGCACTGATGTCTAGAAAACTGTAACTTATTAGAGGAAGCTCTAGACTGGTGGAGAATAAACTTTAAACTTAATAAAATTGAAGAGTTTGTGATAAAGTGTCAAACTAACAAAAATAATTTATAGTTAAAACAGAAGTTGATTTTTTTTTTTTGATTTTGCATAAAAATATAAAATAATAAAAAATAAATGTAATTCTAATCCAAGTTAAATGAAAAGTGACAGTTGCAAAAATGGCTCATTAAATTCCAATGGTTTTGCATTTTTTTTATTAGTACCGACAATTATACTTCGACATATATAATTTTTTTCGGTGGTAGACCATAACATCGGGTCGCCGGCAAGGTTACCACCCATTGGGCAAAGTCGTGCCGCAAAGCGACCTAGTCGTGTTTCGGCACGCTGCTCAATGAAGCCGTATATGGGAAATGGGTCTGAACAGCTGCGTTGCGTTGGCGAACCGGTTTGGCGTCGAGTTGATGTTGGTTGTGTCGGGTGCCTAGTCGAGGAGGGTAGCGGGATCCGAAGCGACGGCTTTCCGCTGGCCGCCCGCAGATAGTTGGGGGCCCAAATAGTAGGTTAGCCACCCACGAAAGGCTGCCCCGCCAGCTGCGAAAAATCCCAGGGTGGCTCCATCGTGCTGGTTGGCGACCAGACGAGGAGGCCCGATGGCGATCCCTGGGGGGGTTCGGGCGTCCCCGCAGTCTCCAGACTAGCCTCCCAGTGGCATGACAACACCAATTTCGACGTCGGGTTCGATACGCAGCGTCTCGTTCAACTGCCATTTCCCATACTATTCACTCTTATTATATTTAATTTATGAAAAGTTTTAAAAAAAGGAACAAGTTTTTTCAGCGGTTGCACTCCTCCTCACTTTTAGTGCACCTCAGTAACATCCGAGGCTTGCACTCAAATCTCGAACCTGTCCACCACCATCTCGAGACAGCGCAGCCGCACTTGCTCTTTTTGACGGAGACGCAGATTCAATGTCCTATGAGTGCTGCACACCTGGATTATCCCGGTTACACGTTAGAGCACAACTTTCGCTCACGTGCCGGGGTATGTGTGTACGCGCGGAACGACCTCTGTATCCATCGTCTCCGTCACCTTGAAGACCCCACTTTTTCTTCCATATGGGTTCTAGTAGATACAGGAATCGAAAAAATCCTGTATTCCTGTGTCTACCGTTCGCACAGCGGTGATCAGGAGACCACTCGTTTATTTGAGTATCTCAGTGAGGCTGCTGATATGGCTCTGCATCGATACCCTTCAGCGCAGCTCGTCTTTCTGGGGGACTTTAATGCCTGTCATCAGGAATGGCTGTACCCGTACCAGAAGACGGACCATGCTGGAAGAGAGGCGCGGAACTTCGCGTTGTCTTTGAACCTCTTTCAGCTGGTTAGGCAAGCGACGAGGGTCCCTGATGTGGAGTCCCATACAGCCAACTGCCTTGACCTTCTGCTGACAACTGATCCGGACAGATATCGTGTTGAGGTTTCCTCCCCCTTGGGAACTTCCGATCACTGTCTGGTGAAATCTGTATTTACTTATTCCCCACCAGTTTCCGAACCACATGGTGTCAGGCGAATATGGAAATACAAGTCAGCAGATTGGGATGAGATGCGGCACTTTTTTGCATCTTATCCTTGGCGGCAGGTCTGCTTCTCTTCTTTGGATCCGTCGAGTTGCGCAGATGCTATAACCGATGTGGTGCATCAAGCAATGGAGTATTTCATTCCGTTTGCTGATGTACCCATCGGTGGCAAAGCTCGCCCATGGTTTAATGCCGAATGTGGTCATGCTGAAGGCCGAAAACATTCGGCATACCTCATTTGGGCCGACGCTCGAAGCCGCAAATCTCCGGATGTAAGATCTAAGAAGAGAGCCTTTAACCGAGCTGCCAAGTCTTACAAAAAGGCGTTGCGGAAGGCTCGTCTCGATCGAATCGCTAAGAATGGCGAAGAGCTCTCTGTCAGACCAACCGGCAGTCGAGCTTTTTGGTCTCTTGCCAAATCGATCGAGTCGAACTTCTGTAAACCCTCACTGCCTGCAATGCAGAAGCCGGACGGATCCCTGGCCCATACAGCGACAGAGAAAGCGAATTTACTTGCTTCTCTGTTTGCTAATAATTCACATCTTGACACTAGCAATGCGTCTCCAGCACATCTTCCTCACTGCGGTATTTCGATGCCTGAAATCCGCATCACAAACAGAGAGGTACGGAGAACATTGTGTCGTTTGGATGTGAATAAAGCCAGTGGTCCTGATGGTATACCAGCCATTCTGCTTAAAACATGCGCAGCTGAGTTGTCTCCTATATTAACACGTCTGTATCGCCTCTCTTTCGAGACTGGAATAGTGCCGAAATCCTGGAAGCTTGCCAACGTACAACCAGTGCCCAAAAAAGGCAAACGTGCCGATCCTGCCAATTACAGACCGATTGCAATCACCTCCATACTCTGCAAGATTATGGAGCGTGTATTGAACTCGCGCCTTTTAGCATACCTAGAAGGTAACGATCTCCTCAGTGACCGACAGTACGGGTTTCGCCGAAATAGGTCCACTGGGGACCTTTTAGTGTATGCTACTCACATTTTAAGCGAGGCTATCGAGAAGAACGGAGAAGCGGTCGCCGTCTCTCTGGACGTCTCGAAGGCTTTTGACAGGGTCTGGCATGCGAGCCTTATAAGCAAGCTTTCAGCGTACGGTATTTCTCCTGGTCTGATCGGCTGGGTTACGGACTTCCTGAACCTTAGAACTATCCGAGTTATTGTTGAAGGGTGCTCGTCGGAGCCCTTAACAATAAATGCCGGGGTTCCTCAGGGGTCCGTTCTTTCTGCAACTCTTTTCCTGCTGCATATAAACGATCTGCTGAAGCCCGGAATCTATGGGTACGCAGACGACAGCACAGTTGTAGAAAGATATCTGCCAAGCACTCGTGCCAGTAGAGAACAAGTACAGTCAGAAAGAGAAGCCATGGTGCAACGTTTGAGTGACAAACTTCAGGCAGTCTCTGAATGGGGCAGTGCCAATCTTGTCACATTCAACGCCACCAAAACGCAGACGTGTTTGTTCACCGCCAAAAGGAGCCCTTTCACCTTGGCTCCTTCTTTTCAGAATGTATCTTTGGAATACAGTGACCGACTTCAGTTGTTAGGCTTAGAGATTTCCTCGAACCTCAACTATGGTCGGTGCATTGAGTCCAGAGCAAGAGTAGCTGCAGGAAAGCTTGCCATTCTTGCGAAGGTCCGACAGTACTTTACACCGGGACAGCTACTTGTATTATACAAAGCACAGATCCGGTCGTGTGTGGAGTACTGTGGTCACATATTTGCTGGTGCCGCAAAGTCTCATCTAGCGGTTCTGGACTCAATCGAGAGGCGAGCAAAAAGGCTTATTGGCGAGCAAGACTTGGTTGACGCCAATCTTCAAAGCCTTGAACACAGGCGGAGAATTGCTGGCCTCTCAGTATTCTGTAGGATACATTTTGGAGAGTGTGCACAGGAATTACATGACGTAATTCCCCCATCCCCCTTCTACCAACGGACATCCCGACGCACGGCGAGTATCCATCCATACGTTGTGGACATTCCACCTGTCCGAACGAAGCGCTTTGCTTCGTCTTTCTTTATTCGCACGGCGAAGGACTGGAACAGCTTGCCTGCGTCGGTATTTCCATCTGAATATAATGTGGGTGTCTTCAAGAGAAGAGTGAATAGGTTACTGAGTTAATGCGCCTTACCATCTATGACTACATTTCCACTTTCCATCAGGTGGAATGTAGTCAAGCGTTAACTCAGACAGTGTAAAAAAAAAAAAAAAAAAAAATAATAGTAATCATGAATCAAGAAAGATTAAATATAGAGAAAGTCATCTATCTTTCTTTTGAGGTCATGATTTATCTTATTTCAAAACTCCATATCAATCCAGTGTTCTGCCAGACATCTGGATATGAAAAATTCTATATGTGCAATATTGTGTTAAGACTTTTCTTTTCAATATGGTCACCCTATGGAAACCACTCTTGGCTCTACTCCAGTTATTAAATTGTTACGATCACATATAATAGTTTCACGAGTTAAGTACGACATGAGTTAAGTACGAAAGTGTTAGAATCGTTTTTTCTTTGAAGTTTTTAAATCGTACGTTCTGCTTTGTTCACGTCGCCACCCGCATTGTATTCTATAAATAAGTATGATCTTCAATACATATATATTCACATTTATTTGTCTGTTTATTGCGCATAACAAGATTTGTTTTATATCCATTATACAGGTTCATTTTTTTTAAACCTGAACAGTTAGGCGTGTTTACCTAAAATCAGGCCTGATTTTGTAATCCTTTGTTAACTTTAGACTGCTCTTAGCCATGTAATAAATTGCATATATTTATATCATATTAAACAATTCTAAGTTAAATTATATCTAACTATTAAAATTATTCTTAAAATATAGTCAAGTTATTTGAGACACAATTATAGACAATACAGTTAACCTAACTACAGTAACAACACAAAATGGAAGAGGAAGGAAAAACCTCGTAAACCGTATAAATTCCAACAGTAATAGTTTTTTCAATTTAAGAATATAAATCCTTGTTATGAAATAATAAATATCGTAATAAAGTATAGTTAAAGAATGAATAACATCACAACATGTACAAACACGTCTTGTACAAATAAATGATCGGAATGAAAAATATTTTGATCAATCACGTTTGTTTAAACAGAAAAGAAAAAGTATGATGTCCGCACTTTATTATTTATGTACGAATAAATTTGTTTTCCTTTAAAATATTTGGATAAAATATTGATTTAAGTTATATATAAAATATACATACATACATACATAAAATAATAACAAGGTCAAATCTGAATTAAAGTATAATGATTAGTTCAGTAGCTTACTTTTGCCAAAGAAACAGTTTTTTTAGTTTTGTCTGTTTGTTTGCACATCAAAATTAAATCATTACTAGTTACTTTTTGATTTAATTTGATTTAGTTATTATGAGTAAATATGCTTTTGTTTTTTGTTGAAAATTTTATTTGCTTTCACGGGAATATCCCAAAAACTTTTACTACAAAACCATTATTCAGATTTCTAACAATATAATTATTTAAGAATATTAATATAAAATAAAAATATATTATGTGTGGTGATTCGTGAAATCAGACAAAGTCACTGTCAATAGTTACTTTTATATGCTAAATAATTTATTAACAAATCGACTTTATCGCCAGATATCTAATTCATACCATTGAAACATTCACAATGCAAATATATTGAGTACATAATAAGTTCTAAATCTCTAGTGTTTGGCATTCCAAATATTATTATTACATTGTAATACAATTGCATATTAAATTAAATATTAAAGTACAAACTATTCAACAATGTACTAAATTTTTTTTTTTCAAACTATTTTGATGACGTTGCATTTTTTTGGTTAAAAAGTAATTAAAACTGGTTAATAAATTGAGCTGTAAATATATAAACTGCTGAACCATTCGTGTTCTGCATTACGATACCAAAATATTATTAAATACTAGAAGCGCGATCCAGACCTCAATTTTGACTCGCTGCGCTAGCAAAATCTGTATCAGCATATTGAGCGAAGCGAGGTGCAAACATCACCGAAGTTGCATTTACAAAACGTCGACGCATACTGTCCTCTACTATTTTATTTATTTATTTTTTTTTCGAACTATATTTTTTCGATTGAAGTCTATGGGATTTTAAGCTTTTTCGTAAATATTCCTCAACGAAATCGAATATTTGATGACTGAGTCTATAACTTTGCAACATTTGGAAATTTTCGGATATACCGATTTTGATTGCTGCTTGCACAAAGGTCGCAGAAAAGACTCTCATAGAGAGCTTCGCTCGTTCCAGTAACTTCGCTCAATAAATATTTAACACAATAAGACACTAATTGTACCAGGTGACTAGATAAACGATATGAACTAGAAAGTTCATATTTTTCATCAAATATTACCAATATCTAGGTTCTTATTTGAGAAATATAAAAAATAACGTACATTTAGTTTTGTGCGCTGAAAATAAAACAAAGAAATGAGTGGATTTCTTAACATCATTTATCAATTTCAATTTTGAACAATATTAATAAATATATTTTTTGACGTTTCCACGACGAGTGGTAAACATATAGGTCAATGTCTGGAAACACGTCAGCGGTCCAAGGTTCGATTCCCACAAATACCTCAAATATTACATTAAATCACTTGAAATGAGTCATTTCAAAGAAATTTATTTTGCTCAGACGTTGTGTCGCGTGTATTTATATTTAGATTGTTAATTTTATTGTAATGTATTCTTAGAATTGAATTATACATTGAACAGAATAAAGTTGTATATTTATTACTGTAAGTCATGTATTATAATTGTATTTTGTATAATTAAAAGTAAAAAATTTAAATTTGACCTTTACCAAGCGTCCTTGGAATAAAAAATAACAAATTGATAGCATAGGTTACGACTAAAAACTTTATTCAATTATATATTAATAATAATTACCTCGTAACTAAATAATATTGGTTTTCAAAATATTTTACACGTCTCACACAGCTTTGAGGATTTCTTTTTTTAACATGCGACAGTTTATATACACATAATCGCGTATAATACATACGTTTATAATATTATTATATTATAATAAGCAAGTTTTTAGGAAACGTGTCCGTAAATACCTATCTGAACAATAACGTACTTATTAATTACTATTTCTTTTTTTTTTCTTTTACTTTGTTAGCGTTTTATATATTTTATGTTTTTGTATGTGTATTTATAAATATATATTATTTATTATAATGATAATAATATGTATATTTAAATTTATTTGTTAAGATAAACATATTGTAAGCTTTTTTTTTTCTTTTTTTTTATAGCATTATATATATATATATATTTTTTGTTTATTTATTAACATTGTGTTGTCGAATTTTAATTAGATATTTCTTTACACTACATTGTTATGTTATATTATGCCCCATCTATGTTTTTCTGTTGATCATGTCGGTCGAATGGTTGAGAATGTATTAAGTCCGCCGTTTGTACGGTTTTTTTATGCAATAAATTATTATTTTTTTTAATTATTAAATACATCTTGTACTCGTGGGTTCATCCGCAGACAAAAGATTTTAGCTACTTATTATTAAGATAATTAAGACCAGTAGAGTAACGCTACATAGTTTATAGCCTTCCTAAACTTATCCAATATTATCACAAATATTTTTCTAATATATGCGATGGTTTTGAAAATATTCGCGTTTAAACAAACAAACTTTTCCGCTTTAGAATACTTGTTTGTATACATAGAGGACTATTAGTTATCTAAGCTAAGCTAATATATTCCTAAGCATAAGCTGTGTCCTTATTGCCATTATAGTGTACAATAGATTTCGGTCTAGACGCGAGCCAGACTCCAGGCTTAGAGTTTGTTAACATTAGAACGTCGCTCCAATATTTATCTTTTTAAAAAAAATCTTTAGAACTGTCATCAACAAATAAGTGAGAAAGTTTTCAGGTAATAAAAGATTAGAAAAGATACAAATAAATGGACCAAGGTCGATCGAGAAAGCATATTGGCACAATCCGTTCACTTCCTCTTGATATGTAACGACTAAGACCTGGAAGTTTGCCAAAACTATCACCAACTTGTAAGCTAAAATTATCTAATTACGATACAAGTTATTTCCTAAATATTTAGATATGTTTATTTTACATGTCACTGTGAAAGACGTCTGTATGTAATATTTAGTTAATAATAAATAAAGATTTCATTCACAGTTTAAAAAACTTATTGTTCATCAACGTACCCAATTTAATTTGTATATATCGTTGTATCTTGTACAGTTCATCTGTGGTCATTCGACTACAGCTCCTTGGGGGGCTACCTTCACAAGAACTCTTCACCAGAAGATTATCGTAAGGTTATTATTATTATTATTACAGTTCTTTCGTAAAAGAACGAGATTCAGAATTCCAAAACCCTTCTTTTAGCTCTTTCTTAGTGTCCTGTATCCCGATCCCCTACTTCAAAACATATGCAACTTATGGAAAGGTAACATCACTTGCCTGCTTATTTCAAACAACATCTCAAAAATATATAAATATATAAAGCTGTTATGTAACGAATGAATAATATATAAAAATTTCAGCAATAAAAATACATATATCTAATAATCTAATAAAAAATATTTGTCTATTGGTTTACTAATAATGTATAAATTGAGTAAATCTCATGTAGATATGTCTGTGTAAGGGATAATATACGTTAAAAATCCATTTTCCTAGTTAATGTAAATAATATATAGAAAGTGGCAACAGCTGGGAGAGAAAGTTCGAGTGTAATCGAAACCCTTCAAAAGCTTTTTGGGTATTCGGATATTGAGTCTGATACAATGTTTTGAGACTTTCAAAAAGCAATATAAAATAGTTTTCAGTGGATTTATCTTTAGATAAGTATAGAATAAAACTCTATTGATACGAAGGGGATTCAGTACCTGGACACGATAGCTCAATTGGTATAGCGATCGGACGGTTTCCCAGAGGTCGCAAGTTCGATATATATTTCATTCTGGTTTTAGTTCAAAAATTATATAAGCTTATATCATGTATACAAGTTAAAAAAAATCAAACATTAGTGTATGTATATTTATTATAACAAATAAAATATGTTAATATATTAACGATATCTGAGTAATTTCCAAAATGTACTAAATTTAAAAGCAAATTAAGACATAGTATTTATCTCATATATCTACTATAGCATAGTACATATATTTTATTGTTATGAAAAACACTGTTTTCTTTCGTGATTTTTTATAGATATAGATTTATTTCTAGGTAGTCTAGACGGAAGCAAGACAAATACAATCGTGGTTGGGAGTCTGCCAGCAGCCAGTTGATTAGATTAGAGTACTGGAAACGTATACAAGGTGTACATTTTTTACGTAACAACATACATTTTGATTGAGAAAGTAACTTCTGTAATTATTTGATCTTGTAATCTTGCAACATAAATATTATGAATAGGTTAATGTATTTAAATGATAACAATTTTAAATAATGTAATAATTATTAAATTGAAGGCAAAATATGTGTATTTATTAATTTTAAAACATTATAGGGTTAAAAATTTTAACATTGAATTACTTTATAAATCGAATTTTAGAATGGCTTTAATTTATTAAAATTGCGAAAATAATATTAATTCAATAAGTTTAGTTCTTAAGACAATATCACTAAAACTATAGAGTTATGTCAATTTAATTAATTATATTAATAACATTATGATTATTCTATCAAATTACAATAGTTATGAAACTAGTAAAAATTTTTACGTGTGTTTTTGAAGTGTTAGAGGTGTAAGCATGACGACTGTCTCTCCTGAAAATAAATATGAAAATTTCTACAGCAAACAAAGACTATGAGAGGGATTTAGTTCATTCAGCTGTAACACTTGGAGTATAAAAAATTGCTATAATAGATATTTTAAAACGATCTCCTGGGATAAGGAAGTAATTCTAGTCAGCCAGAACCTAAACGAATAGAAGGCAAATGACTTCTGCCTCCTTTAGAGTCTTCAAAGGTAAGCTTATTCTGAGTTTTTTGCTAAAAGAAGCACATTTTGAACCAGAATTATTTGAAATTTTAAATTTAAATTAATTTTGACTGTCACATTATATAAGGCATGATATTCACTAAGCATATATATAAGCTTAGAGTTTAGATCTGAACAGTGACGTCATAGAATCTGTACTGATAAAACAAAGCAATTCAATTATTCTCATCGTTCTTTAAACCAACTTCTTTATTGTTAAGTAACTTATTACAACTTAAAAATGGTAGCTTAATTTTTTCGAATACTTTGCAGTAATCTTGTTCACGGGTAGACGAGATGTAAGTGTCTGTCAGATAGCCAGTTAATTAGTCATTGATTAGTTATTTATTTAACCCTTTATTGTAAACAAGATACTTTACTAAACAGATTTATCGACAAATATACAAAGGGCGAGCTGAGAGATTTCTATCAACAAACCCAGGAATTGAGAATGTACAAAATAAGTAAAATTAAAATAATATAGTATAGAAGTAATAAACTGTTTATACTAATATACCTAGTCTAATTAGGGGATGGGTTATATTCAAGAAATTTAAATTACGGAAGCGATTACAGAGTCGGTTGCAGCGTCAAGCTCTCCATTAATTATGGACTCATCTCTCCGTGCGAGAGCCGTCTGTGATAAAGCTTTAAATAGAGATCATTTATTTATTACCTTTTTTTATTGCATTTAATATATTTGTTTATTTATTTTAAATTACATAGTATATTATTATAGTTATTTAGATTTATTTTAATATTACTTTTAAAATATATAGAACTTTTAGTATATTATTAAATATATATAAATATATGAATGCAATTATAGTTGTTTCATACTTGGCAAAGCATTGATTTCAATCAAATTCAAATCAATCGCTAAATGGTTAAAATTAATAATCGATCTTCATTCCAAATATGAAATCAACTCAATTAGGTAATTGGCACAATGAAGTCAAAAATGGTTAGGTTTGAATATTTGTAACCAAAATTGGATCAGTAATGTTTATTAATTTAGTACTTTTTTTAGAAAAAACACATTCACAGCAAATTTATTATCTATCGAAATTATTTATTTAATTATAATTTCATTTTAAAATGAACATACACTATACAAGTTGTTACTCGCGGTTCCACCCGTAGACAAACTAATTTATTTACTAAGAGTAGTAGCATAGAATCTGAATATAAAAAATAATATTAAAAAAAAATGTCCATTCGATAGTTTTCTATATTACCGTTGAAACAAACAAACTTTTCCTCTTTATATTATTAATGAAAATTATTAAACTGTTTCTTATAAACTGTACTTTGCTGAAAAGGACTCATAAAGTGTTTATTATTCATTAAACATTAAAAATTATTTTACTTTTACTCTTGGCACAAGCATGGTGGTGACGTGACGTCACTGGTTGTACGAGTAATGTTATAAACATTTAAAATTATTGTACATAAAATACAATGATATTTTTAATTATATATTTTTTTCAAAACATACATAAATATATATATATATATTTTTATTAACGTTTTTTTAATGGCATTTGGTATATTTTAATATCAATGAAAAGAATTTTATTTTTTTGTATTTATGTATATAATTTTATTTATGTATAAAATTTGTTTGTTTTTTCCAGTGTAGCTTATAACAATGTTCTTCATACGAATATTTTTATTTTCTTTGACGTAGAAATTGAGTGAAACACGTAAAATATTTATTTTAGAGCTGTTTCGAAATCGCCTCTGATGTATGAAACTATATGTGGCGACAGTCTGTCTGTCACACGTAGTGTTACAGTTGACCTAGAAAACTAGTTACGTAAGCAAAGGTAAGTTATTAGTATCGTAAATAAATTAATATTTATTGACAATGTAGAGTAATAAAATTAAAAGTAATGGACCTGTTCCGAACTAAGTTTTCTTTGCATACATAAAATAACAATAATATTACTATACTGTGCCAAGTATTACAGGTGAAGGTTTAGGAGTAATACGTAGTTCCGAATTACAAATACGTAGATAAATATAAGACTGATATATAGGTCATTACGAATTACTAAACCATCTGAGTTATTAGTTCGCTTACTAGTACTAATTCTTCCTTCATATTTCATTTTATGTTAAATACATTATAGTTGTGAATTATGTATAAATATTATGATTTCAGTTGTTCAGTTCAGTTCAGTAATAACTAAATCGAAGATATTAGAAAATTTAGTAATTTTTGTGCCAAGGAAAAATATATGTAACTCTTTTGTTTTTGAAAACTATTTTGTGCCTACAATACAGTTTTTTGAAAATTATTTGTGCCTATTTTATATTGTTAAAAAAATTATAATAAATGTAGTGAAGTATACAGACAAAACACATGAAATCCTTTTTAAAAAGAATTTATAAAATAGTAAAAACTTTTCACAGGGGAAGTCTATTAAAATAAATTTATATCTTAAAAACCTGATATGATGTTAAATGAATATAAAATAAAAAATAATTGAGTCAGAAAGGACACGAACCTCGGACTTCTGGGACAAAGATAGAAGATAGAAGATAAGGTAGGTCTGCGAATTGAAACACCGTGTCGCTACTCAATCATTTTACATACTATATGTTATTATAGTCTTTAATATGTCGGAGGTGACATCTTAGGTTTCTTTTGAAAATCTGAACCAATATTTATACTTGGTTGTTTTGAAGATACCACAACTAAATTTAAAGTTTAATATTTTCTATAAATAGTTTTAGCCGAGTTGGAATCAATAAGCTAAAGAGAAAGCCAAAGATGTTTATAGACATTCAGATACTTTTGAAGCATGACTTTTGTGAGTGAATGAGTGAGTGCTTTTAAGATTTTTAGATAATTATTACAACCTACCTAAATTTTTGATAAAATTATATTAAATATTACTGCGATTCAGTATGCGATGCCATGTGTAAAAAAATAGTCAAATAATATCTTAAAAGTAAAATATTAATATGCTTTTTCTTATCAACATAGATACCAAAAAAATATGTAATAACATTTTAAGTTGACTTCATCACTAAAAAGCGATCTCCTCCATGAAATATTTGGGTAGAGATTTGAAAAGTGAAGAGATAAAAAATATATAAAAACATATATCAAGTCAATGAAAGATGGATTATTTGAAAAAAAAATTAAATCTTATAGGTGGTCCAAATTCACTTCTTTAGGGTTTAAGTTGGTTATCACAAGGAATGCTCCTGGTTTAAATGATAGTTTTCATACCCGTAGTTTCTAAAATTCACCTTTAACACTCATATAAATTTTATAATTTTTTAAATTAGAGAAATATTATATTATTTAATGCTATATTTATGATTGCGTTACGTATATACCCATTATATATATATGAGCCATTATGTATATATATATATAATGGCTTTAAATTATGCACTTTTGTAATATATTTAATTATTAATATATGCAATTATTATATTTTTAAGTAACATAATATGATAGATAAGATGTGCATACAATCAAACCAATTTACAAATATCTTTTAAATTTGTTTCTTTTTTTGTTTTGTTTTGTTTAAGATTTAAAATGCTAGAAGATATATTAAGGACTTATCTTCAGACCATATAACTCAAAAGGGATGAAAAGGTTCCCAACCCAAATGTAATAAGGGAGTTGTTATCAAAGGTCCGATACGATGTTATAAATAACACTGAATTTGTTGTATATATTCTTAACATTAAGTCATTCAATGTTGTGACTTGAGTGCTCATGTTTTTAATTATTGTTAATTGTTAAATTATTTTCAAGACTAAATTTAGATAGTCTTGAGATATTTATAAACTTAATAGATGCGTTACTTCACATAAATATATATCTTAATATATATTTATAAAATTGTATCTTAAAAGGCCTTAATTTAATAGTAATAAGTTATGCTAGATATAAAGTAGGTAAATAAAGACTATGTATATAAAAAACATTTGATTAGAATTAATTCACAATTAATCATCTACCCATCACTTTTATTACGGTGCGTAATTTCTGGACGCTGAAACGCACAAAATACGATTTAAAAATGTTTTACGATCTCGCACTCGTTTCACAGATGAAATGGCAATTAAAACGCGCTATGCGCCATCAATATTTCATGGGTTAAGCCCTTTATGGAGGGAAATCCTCAACTCCATGACAGCAATTACTGAACTGAATGTTTAATTTTAGCGACAGGTGTCAAATCTAAGGCAAATTGAAAATGTTCGTACAAACTTACCCGAGTGTGGTCATGGTGACGATGGTGTACCAGAAGGCGGCAGGAATGGAAGTAAAGTTTGTATCTTGCTCATTTTTCTCAGCATAGAACATGACAGTCGCAAATATAATGATAGCCATAGCTAAAGAAAACACTAAGAATCCCAATTCGCTGGCGCATGACTTTAAGGTATACCCCAAGATTCGCAGTCCTTGTGAGTGTCTCGAGAACTTGAAGATACGGAACACCCTAAACACTCTCAAGGTCACAAACGCTCCAGATACATCGTCGTTGTCAGTGATTCCCAAACCAATATAGTACGGCAGGATTGCCACCACATCGATGATAGACATGACAGATCTCACGAATTTACATCGATCTGGCGCAGCGAATAATCGTAGCAAATATTCAGCTGTGAATATCATCACGCAAGCTGTGTCCAAACAAAAGAATACAATTTTATATCTTTCACCGCAGGGCAGCGTGCCCGCGCGCCCCGGTCTGTGTCCGCATGGGACTGTTTCCACCACGTTGGCCATCACTGAGACAGCAATGAAAAATCCGGTTACATAGTAAAACACTAAAGCAGCTGTTGATGTGTGAGGATTTTCAAACGCTCTCCACATCTTCTGCCGCAAATCTGTCAGCTGAGGCAGGCTTTGATCCCCTGCCTCACTAAGCTTATCATCCATGAGCCGTTCCGCATTTTCACGTTTCCTATCCCTGTAGTCCTCATAACAACAATCACCAATGACATCTGGCAGGATTCCGAAAAACGCCAGCTCCTCATCATATCCAGTTAAGCATTCGTGTTTTGGATAATGAAGCTTTCCAGTTCTATAGTAATTAAGTATATGCCTAAAGATATCTGGATCTCTGTCAAAGAAATATTCTCGGCTATCCTCATCATAAAAGAATTCTCTTTCAGAGGATCCGAGGAGAGAGTCGGGGTATTTTTCAAGAGTATTCCTCCATGTTTCAAAACGCCGTCCTGAAACGTTAATCAGTAGTTTTTCATCCTCAGCTCGTCTACGATCCTTGGGGACGGGAGGGGAAGGCAGTGGGTGCGTGGCTATGGGAACCCAGCCGATGGCAGCGGCGCGCGCGAACGGCAGCCATGCGGCGACGGACGCCATCGCGTGCAGTCGGCGCCACCGTCGCCGCTGTACTGAAAGGTGCCAGCGGTACTGCCCCCCTGCGTCGCGCTATTTTGGGCAGCCCGCCCAGATGATATGGGGTTACCAAGTTATGATTTAAAATAACCCTGAATACAGATGTTTTATTTTATAACGACCTGTTGAGGATTTATGATTGACGTTAAAAATGATGTTTGTATGTAAAATTATTCATTCTTTGATATTATACCATTCAGTCTTAGATAATATGGTGATGAAAGCATTAAACTCTATTGTTTTTCACGTTTTATATCCTTGAAATTCTAGAATAATTATTAAAATGCGTCTTACAGTAATGATGAGTAAGCATTATAATTCTACCTACGAAATATTTTTTTAAATATCTAACTGGTAGAAAATGTTTTGGCCACTCAATTCTTAATTTCCATTACTTCTACTAAACAATTTTGTTTTGTAAATGGTTTATTATTTAAGTAATTAATTTATTTGTCTTATTTTATATTATTTTACTAGTTACATAAATTTTCCGAGGTAAAATTAATCACCCTATATAAGAGTCCGATGCTCCCCTCCTAGCAACTCTATCCCGGGTGAATATGAAATACGCTTGCGCGAAACGTGACGTCACTACCTAATAAATTGATTTTCAGCTACCCGTCCTCTTCCTACACATAGTTTGCGATATAACTTTGTCTACCTCGCACATTGTAGCTCTAGTGACCTTTTGTATATTTTTCTTTTCCCAAGATTTTTTTAAAAGCCCTTTGTCTTCTGAAGTGAAATGACTTAAAGCCTTAGGCCTTTAGATTTCTTAAATGAGTTTCTTTTGCAAGGTATTTAGTCAGAAATAGGTCTCAAAAACGGGTTAACGACATCAGGATGGGCAGATTGATTTTCTATCTAGTTATATACACTTTTAGCTTAGCTGAACGAATCTAGAGCTGCTATTAGTAGCACTCATTGATAGAATATAGCGGCAACTTGTTTTATTCTTTAAACTAATAACGATTTAATTTCTAAATACTCAATGAAAATATAATGGCTCTTTCTATTTCTTTTTAACTCTTTTTATCTCTTTCTATCCTAAAATTAATCATTGAGGATGATTGATTGACTTATAATGATTTATTGGATGTTAAAGCTGAAATTCATATAATTAAAAGCTCATATTTGTACTTGAATACAGAATGCACAAGATTTATCGTCATCCACCACATTTTATTACGCAGCTTTGCTGGGAGAGATATTTTCTCGAATGAAGAGCTCATATCTTTTCCCGAATTAACTCAGTAAAAAGTAATGTTACATTTGCTAAGTTAAATAAAGACAAACAAACCGACTTTAAAATTAACAAATAAACTATGATAATTTCATTAACTACAGTTGATTAACTTCTTACGTTCTCTAATTACTAATGTCTTATTTTCAGAATTACATTGTTAGAATATAATACAAACAATTTTACTGAAAATTTAAGTATTTTATAATAATTTACAAAAACTAAAACACTACAAATTTAAGTAGACAGTCTTCTAAAAAAAAATGTGCTATAAAAGAGAATTTTCTATAAAAATATCTATATATCTTTAAACCATGGCCTCTACTACATAAACATATTATACGTATGGAACATCAAATGTCAGGCCAACAAAAATTTAAATGACTGATCGAACAAAAAATCATTTAATTTATATGTTCTGATAATCATATTATTAAAGAACATTTATATTTATATTATTTATTAAGCACTTTTTAATATTGGTTGTATTGTAAAGTAACTTTAAGGATTATATATAAAAATAATTTTAAAATTCAACAGTACATACAAAAGATTATTCAAAAAAAATTACAAAGCAGAAATAATAAATAAGGCATTTAGTTTGTTTGAGGTCTCTACATAGAATCTTGAGAGAAACTAAAATGCAGCATCCAAATTTCATGATAAGTTATTTAACAGCTATTCAAACAACTCTATTTTATTGTACGTCTTTCGTAAAGAATAGTATTATATATAATTATTGTAAATAGCATCGGAGTTGCCCGACTAGTTTCAGATCCATTCAGTGTGCTTAATAAAGTTCTCAATGTTATTGGATTATGGTGGATTCATGGCGAACTTCGCATCGAAAATTTATATAAAAATAACAATTATAAGCACAAGATTATGCTTTAAATTGTTGTTAAAACATATTAAAAACTTAAAAGATAATTTATTTTCTTCATTCTTAATTATCTAATTATAAATAAAACCTACGAGACGTTTTTTTTTATAGATGAAGTAACTTAGTTTGTTAAAACTATATACATAGATGAAAATTGTAAACTTTAGACGTTTCAATAAGTTTATTATACATTTAATGTAATTTGCAATTTATATTATTTAAATTTTACAAAAAAAAAAATTGGTAAAATAGTTTTAAAAGTTTTTTAACACATATTTAAAAATTTTGTAAGAAACCAACGTATTAGAATATCAAAGCAGTTTTTAATTGTGACAAATTAACCATTAAAAATCCCTTATTATTAAATTATTTTTTTAATTATTAATAAGATCTAATGCACGTTTAAAATAATAATTTTAATATATTAGATAATTATTTGACCTTAAAAATTGGTTTAAAACTAGATAAAATCACAACACCAGTTGTTAGCGAGCTTTTCATAATACGATGTTAGCACCCTCAGTCACCTAGTGCTCGATAAATTGGATAACGAAATGGCTGCTTTAGAATTATATATTTAGGAAAATTAAATAGAACTTAATATTGTATACCACTGAACATAATATCTATATCTTGTATTATACTAGATTACTTTTTTATTAGTTATATTTCTGTTTTGATTTGGATCTATTATCTTTATTTTTTTTAATTAATTAGCTGAACAAACAAAAGTAAAACAAACAACTCTAATAGTTTTTATTAAAAAAAAAAAAGAGAAGAGTTTTTCCAACAAAAACTAAACTCCATACAAAAATGTAGACAGCTATATATTAACTTGGTAATTCTCTCTTTGACCGCTAGATGGGGTAAAAGTATAAAAATCTAACAGCTCAAATTTTTAGTACCAAACGAAATCTTATAATAAATATACTATCTCATAATGTTTATAATTATATACATATCTAAGTTTCGGTGTAAATCAGTATCTGTACGTGATAAATTTGTAGATTATAAAATGTAATTGGTTGATAAAATTTTAGAATGGCATTCCAATACAACGGCGGATTATATAACAAATTTACTTTCTTTGACTCTGATAATAGATGTGTCAGGTCATCTCGAAGTCTTGTACTCAAAATTCCATCACCCAATTCCATATTTTATAAAAACTCTTTTGTTGTTAGGGCTATTCTATTATGGAATGCCTTACCATTAAACTTAAGACAATCGCCTACTATTGTGGTTTTTAAAAAATATTAAAAACATTTTACCTTTAAATAAATTAGTATTATATCTTATCTTATTTATAAATTTAAAAATATTATATGTAGTAAGTTCTATTATATGTACGTATAAAAGTATCAATTATATATTTACTCAGTTTTAAGTATATCTTTTTGCACCGCCTTCTTCATTTCTTAATATTTTATTTCATTACTCATTTGAGGTTCTCTGGAAGAAATCGCTGTTTAGCGATAAGGCCACCTCGTTGTACAACATGCATTGCATTCTATATACTTGTAAATTGTTATGTGGTGTACAATAAAAGTGTTAAATAAATATAAATAATAAATAATAGCTTTCACATGCGACTTTGCCTGCGTGGTATTTGGATAAAAAGTAAACACAGCGAACTACTATGATTTTTTTAAATTTCGAAATTACCATTACCACACAGGGTGATTAAATGCGAACGACAAATCACGACCGACATTTGATATAAATGCTAGCTTCATGTTTAAAAAAAAACAAACATTTCATATAAATTTCCAGACCCTTTTTCACCCTCAAAGTACTGCAATTTGAATTATTGTTTTTTATTAATCGTTAATTTAATTCAAAACTTTTATTTGTCCAACATTAAAAAGGATGAAGTTTCATAAAAACTTGACACCCTTACTTCTAAAAATCCTTTCGTAACGGACGTCCCCTAGTTACAATTTATCTTCCTACAAAATTCATTTTTATTTAGGTAGTTATTAGGTTTATTCAGTCATTGAATATTTAAAAAAATCTCGTGTACAAACAAGCTTATAGCCTGGTGATACGGTTTAAAATGCTGTTAATTTGTGATCTGCGTAAATGACCTGAGAATGTTGAAACCACCAAAAAACAAGCAGTAATCGGCGCAAGTCCTATTAACTTTTATTTTATATACTAAACTTTTGTATGTGTATATAATGTGATACAATTTATTTTGAAAATTGTCTTAAAACAAACAAACTTAATATGATATCAATAAAATAAAAAAAAATCTATTTCAAATTCAGTACATTTTATTTTGTATTAAATATTTGTTTCATAACAAGAAGACCGATATATCCCATAAGTCCACATTAATAAACACCTTCTGGTGGGGTTTCAATTTTTCCTGAAATTCTTACCAGAATGTGATTGTGTTAATAGTGAATATGTCTTAAAATAAAAGTCATAACATTCATTTGTAAATAAGATCTATTAGAGTATATTATATCATGTGATGCTGATATTTTTTTTATTTAACTTGAAAAGGTATTAATAATTTAAAATAAAAGATTAAAGACTTTATAAAATTTACATTTATTCTTACATTACATTCACGTACTATGTACAGTCAGAGAGAAAGCGCACTATACATGCACAAAAATATTATATCTTCTTTCAACTGTATTTGAAACTAAATATATGTAACTATGTTATATGATTTATAAAATAAATATTATGTTGTACAAAAATTAAATCTGATTCAAATCATGGTATCTTTGGTATATCATTTTTTTATACGGTTATGTGATTTTGTGCGCCAGGGGGAGGCAGATGTCATGTAAGATGACGCTACGGGGATAGAAAACCCATTGATTCATAGAAAGCCCCCATTCTAATAAATGTAACCCCTACATTTCATAAGAAATTATCATTTTTTTATACAGTAACATTTTATTTAACATACACTATATGTATATGCGCTTCAACTGAATATGTAATAGCCACTATCTTAATATAAATAAATTGCACTTCTCATTACTTTGGTACAGATAGGTACAACGTGTTGTACTAAAAAAGGTAAAATAAATGTGAGCGATTGTACGCAGTACAAATACAAAGAATTGTAAAAAAAAATAACTTATTTAAATTATATTAAACTAGCTAACTCTTAATAAATAAATAGGTGGCGTAATGTTCGCGCCAGTTGTTAAGAAACAAATCGTGGGCAAAAAACGTGACCATAAAACAAGTAAAAACTTATTTTAAGGCCTAATATAGGTACATTAAGCTTTATTGATATTCTTTCAATAGACTACGTTTTTGCACAACTCGGACTAGATTTCTCATTTTCCCTTACACGTAAGTGAAGCTGACCTTAACTAATTATTATAATTTTAAGTAATATCACGTACGATTTCCTTTCATTGTTGTCCACTCCCGTCGTTATGGAATGTTAACGAGATCTCTTGACTAGAGGAAACAAAATTACACTACATTTTGTCGAAATATACGAACATTGATGCTAACACATACAGAATTATATATTTATACTTAACTAAATATCTTAAAACATATATATTAAAAATCGAGAAAATGTTAAACTGTAAATTTGGTATAAAACATATGCATTAATTCTAAAACTTTCAGCAACAAAAGATTAAACAACTCGGACATTAAATTTATTAAAGTTCCGATGGTATATAAAAAAAATTACTTTGTCATCCGATTTTATCGAACATTTCTACTAAATATCGCTTCTCATAAAACAGTTTATAAAAACCGTTTTTCACATTTTATTTTAACTACAAAAGCTAAACCGCCTGAATACATTTAAGCTTCTCAATATATATCGAAGTATTATACATTATTTATTTGTTGTACATATGATGAATCTGCCTTAGAAGACAAAGATAAAAAGAAAAATATATATTATTTTTACCACTCGTATTACCTTCTTCAAACTAAATATTATAAGTATTTAGTACGCTAAATGTATTCAGACAATCAAAGTACACTATAAATAAATAAAATAATACACATTTTATCTAATACTGAAGAACAAATAACTATTTGATTACGTTTGACTAGAAACATTTAATATTGAGAGATCAGTTTCTGGACCAACATCGCACTAAAGTCACTTCCTGTACACTTTAACTCGAAGTTACCTGAGATATTCGATTACCAACTTGACTAGAAACAAAGCAGTGGCTAGAAATCGAGCAATAAACTGTTAGTAACATCCGAATTCCCCGGCAACTTCACTTTCATTTCAAAGAACAAGCAAATGCTGCTGGGGGATAGGGCGTCACAAGAGATGATCGTCCTGGTCATCGTGGTCTTCTTCAGACTCGGCTGAGTCTAGACTTGGGACGTGATCTAGATCCTGTCCATCGCATTGTTGGTCTAGATCAGTGGATGGAGCGTCATCGTCTTTCCATTTGTCCATAGATCGTCTGCGAGCGTTCATGAAGAAATTACCAACGGTCGTTGGTTCTAAGCCGAGTTGCCGTGCTATCGTCACTTGCATTTCTTTCGATGGCCTTTTTGTTTCCTGAAATTTTTTTATTGAAGCATTAAATATCTAATATATTAATAATAAATTAAAAATAATCTTAAACTTTTAAAATATACTTAATATTAAAAAATAAACATTTCTTTTTTTCCAATATTTTTTTTAAATAAAAAATTCAGAGTTAAACAAAATACTGCAGAATTTATCTAGTGATAGTTTTGACTATAAAGTTCTCTACTTACACAAAAATAAAATCGATAATTGAAATGGATAACTGAGTTTTACCTTAAAAATAGCTTGCAGAGTACGCCGCTGCAGATCTGTGAAAACCAAACGCGGCTTCTTCGGGGAAGGCAGGGTATCCGAAGCCATATCCTCCTTGCGTTTGCAACCTGGAATTTTATAAATCTAATTGAAGTCATGATAAATACGAATACACAACGTATAAGTAGTACGTATGCATAGGAGTCATACATTTTCATATTTAAAATATTAATAAACATCAGAACATTTTTTTTAAAATATTATTTTAATAACTTAAGAGTTATAAATTTAAAAACTTATGAAAATATTAATATATCCAAATTATTTAATTAAAGAAGATATTCTCTTGTATTTAAATACTTACTGCCTCTCTGAGGTATCTGGGCCGCTGTAACAAACAAAATATTATTGAATTTAGTATATATTTGGATTTCTTTAATAAATATTTTACCCGACGACGACTTAGGTATGAAACCATGACATACTCCTTGCCGTTATCGGATGAGATGTAAGATACAATCTTCTCTTGTAGAACTAGAGGCCGATAAGCCTTTGCAAAACTATTGACAACAATCATGCCACTAAACACTGACTACCTCGTATTCTTTCGCACTGATCCTGAGTGATCATTAACCATAAATACAGTGCGAAGGAAGACTCAAAAATATAAATCTAAATTCTATTCACATAACTCTAGAAACTATTTCGAATAGCCCAAAAAATCATTCTTTCCCTTCAATAACACAATTAAGGTTAAACAATGGTTCAAACTGTTCTAATGTTGAACTTTACCTCATGAAACATTAAATCGTAGTGTGATGAGACAATTTGGAACATCTTTAAAATATAATAGTTCCAGAGGGCTCAAAACATTGCTACGAAACATTATAAATGCATACCTGGCGACAATGTAAACAACATTAATAAAGGATCTGAAATCTCGCAGGCACCTATAAAATCATATTTAAATAAATCTATTGCAGCCCGGGCGCGGGGGAAAACAAAAAGGGAGGGAGGGGGCAGCGTTAGCAGTCTAACATACATCTTGGCTTCTTGAAGCTAACAAAATACACTTACCTAATGCTAAAAAATATTAAAAACTAAAACAATAACAATAACTTTTCTTTGAATAGGCAGTATCATTCGATTTCAGTTACAATATCTTCTCATTTTAAATAAATGAGATCTATAAATTATACTGCCTATACAAAATAAACATCTATGGAGAGCAAATCTCTATTTTTACACAATGTTTAAAATTTATTCGTCTAATTTAAAAGGGCTTGTCACAAAGCATTTTATTTAAACATATACTATAAACCTTAATAAAATAAATACGTATATATGATATTACCTTTGCGACAAGCTATTCTTATACAATGTTTTATGTTAGAAACCAAGTCCACTGCTACGCAGCCAAGGAAAGGATTAGAGGATAAAAGAATCGAGAATACGAAAATATTTTAATAAATCATCTATGTAAACGAAAATATTACAAATTATTTACTATTTACAAAATCGATTTATGTTTGAAATAAAAAACAATATAGAATATTAGTTCAAAAACACTGTCCTGGATAAATTTACAAAATTAAAGCAATAAAATTTAGGAAGTGACGAAGGAATGGGAGTATTTAGGAGTAGATGGAATCCAGGAATCAAATCAAGGGAAGGACTCACAAGCATGAAACGTCCCCGGCGGGTTCGTAAGCCGGTGTTTCCCAAGGGGGCGGAGGCCCAGCGTACATGGAACCCTGAGGCATGGGTTGATACTCCCTGGGATATGACTGCTGCTGCATGTTGTTTACATTGTCGCCTTTTATTGTTTGATTGGGCGCATCTGTAAAATTAAATCTCAGTGAATTGATTCAGAGACAAAATTAATAATAATAATTTTGTTGTTTCTTAATATTTCACCTAAATAATAAAGATATTCAAATAATATATTTATTTAAATATATGTAATGCTTTATGTTACAATATTTTATAAATAATGACTTATTTCCTTGTTAACTATTTATACGCTGCTTATTTTATAGCATAAGACATACAATTGAAACAAATATCTAAATAAGTAATACAACGGATTCAGAACAATTACTATTTTCCAAAACCATGGACAATAATAAAAATACCATAAGATCTCGAGATACCTAAATAACACTAGAACAGTCTACGAGGGGGTCGCTCGATCGATAAAACGGGCGGCAGAGGGGGGCGGGGTGTGACGTCACAGCGGGAAGGGGGATACCATGTGCAGGTTCTAGCGCTTTAATGTTGTTTTAATCTGCGTTTTCGCAAAGGTGAGGAGTGAATTTTAATGATATTTGAATTGTGTAAAAAACTTCATATCTATTGCTATTAAAATAGTTTAATTATTACAAATTACAATAAAATAAATTTCCATACTTTTTAATTAAAAAATAAATTATCTTTTACCAAATGTAAAATTAATTGTAGTAAGCACTAACAAAGTCTAAAATATGTACTCAACATATTAGTAAGTATGTTAATACAATGGTTTCTTCATAACAAAAATTACTAATTAATTGAAGTATTCGTGAATAATTTTCATATATATTTTAAAGATGTCTTAATACAATTTAGAATACATGTAATATAAAAATACAAACTTGGAATTATAACAGATAATTTAAAATAATAAATATTTCGGAACCTGTAATTAAACAACAAGAGAACGAATGAGAAGCTACGAAATAGATAATTATTCATATGCCCTTTTTATTAATATTCAATAATATAATAAACTCGCATAATAACATTATATGAGAATAATTATTTCCCAAGATATTATTTCAATACACAAAATTTTATTTCTACAATTATTGGTTTTAATTTAACATGGTTAAAAGCAGCTCCGTAAAAAATGAATGTAATGTAAAATGAATGTAAAATACAACGTCATTTATATATTACTAAGCAAAAAAAACTTCATTTCATAAAAAAATAACCCAATAATGAAATTTCATATAAAATATCACGACATTAGAATTTTCCTATTTTAATATATATTGCTTTCTCTTTTTATTCTGACCTCTCACACCTTCAGACACGTGTGACACCCACCAACAAGATGTCTTCAGTTTTCCAATTATCACCTTTTCTTGACACTACATGGACGAGACAACAACTACGTAACCCGGAATGCTGTCGTTAACAGTTCTCTGTTTTAAGAATACGAAGCTAATGGTTAGATTAATATTAAAATATCTTATATCTATATAAATTTATTAAGTTAGTGTTGTTGATGTAAATTAAAGAGAACAACTCTCATATATTAAAAGCAAAGATGCAAATACAAAAGAAATTTTCGTAAATGGAATGAATATTGATATCCATATATTTATTAAACTAATTTATATGTTTATGGACTTTTCGTTTAAGTTATTAAAAGGTTATTTCAATTGGAAACATATATGAAATTACTTTCATAATAGAAATATTATTAATATACAAATATTATAGCAAACGCAACCCAAAATTAAGAGCGTTTGGAAAAACATACAAGAGTTTAATAAACCCTATTCTTAATAAATGGTTAATTAGTAGATTTCTAATAATTCTCAATATGCACTTCGTACATGAAATGGTTAAGACTAGTCTCAGGTCACTAGGTTCCAGTAGATAGCAGTTCCAGTAACAGACAATAACAGAGAAACAGATACTATGGCTTAATCACTTACCATCAGATTGTCAGTTTAAACTTTGGACCTATCAGATTAATTACAACTAAAACATAGCTAATTCTCTCAAATTAGATCTAAGACTTAATCGGATTATATTAAATTACTTAATTAATTGAAACGAATCCAAAATTATTGAAAAAACTAACAACATAACAATTTTTTTGAGATTTTAGATCTCGTTCTGTCGCAATTTACAGTTATTTTATTTTGATTCAGCTCCACCCTCCTGGATTTAGATTTTTAGTTGAATAATAATTAAAACTAAGATATATAGATGTTCTCTAATTGAACAAATACTTTTTTTACAGAAATGTGATGTTTTAAACATCACATTTCTTGAATTTATCGATACATGACGTCCATATTTGTATTATGTGTTGGAATATCTACTTATTTTTAAAGATAACACATCAAACTTATATTCTAACTAAGAGACATACATTTACATATAAAAGTAAAAACCATTTTTTTTATTTAATTATACTAAGTTTTTTTGTGCCCTACAAACTGTTTTTCTAAGCGTTTTTAAGTTTTATTTCACACTCTTATAAAAAAAAGAAATAAACTATTTAACTTCGGTGCACTGATTATAATTTTATTTTAAAATCATAATTGTAATGTCTTATAGCAAATTTCGTTTTGTTATTTTAAATTTTCTATCCTATAGCTACATGTATACAAAACGCACAGTATTTTGAAATCACACAACATACTCCCACAAGTGGGGCAATCTTATGAAAACTAACTCAACACAACTCATCAAAATAAAGTTTCAATTTAGTTTTAGTTTAGTTTAGATTTAGTTTAATTCAATAACTTACTTTCAAACAAGAATATAGTTTACTTTAAAGCTCTTTCATGTATTCTATTACATATACACTATATTTTTATCAATCTTAAGGTCTGAATATATAAAATATTTTTATAGACCTCTGGGGGCAAATTAATCAACGTGCTTCAGTTCATAGATTAATCACAAGCTATAAAAACTAAACTTAGTTTAATTTAACGTGCAACAATATACGGACTAAACTAATTTACGAGTGCTAAAATATGTACTTTAATCGATGCCATTACAGTGGCAAAAAATTCTGATGATGAGCTCAGCGCTTTAATAATATATTAATAAGGACGAGAAATATTTATAGAAATACCAGATTTTGATTGTATCAGCATTTCCAGTTTTTCATTATTAAACATGAAAATCGCATTTTATAAAAAAGAATTATAAAAACAAATGGCACCATTGTAGAACACACTTCATTATTTCTTCAGCGTTGAATGAGTGTGCTACGAAGCGCATGAACGGTAAAGTCACACTTAGTCCCTGAAGACAAAAATGGCTATAAAGTACCAATTAACTTAACTAGTTTTGCAGCACTAACCTTCGGTTAAGTTAACTTACTAATGAGCTAAACTCAGTTAGTTAAAGTGTGGTTTAGGCGTTTTATAATGCTTATAATTCGCAAAAGATTTTTGTAGATTTTACCTTTATTTTGTACTGAAAATAAATAATAATATTATGTAAATTATTATAATTAAAAATCCTGCTTCTTTTTTCTTCTTGAAACAAAAATATAAAGTAATATATACATACATTTCTTTATATGTATATCAACGTCAGACAGCCATCTTGTGGTATCAAAAATTACACGTCACAACAAAGAAAAAAAAACATAAATTCTGATATATTTAGACAAAAAGCAACAGCGTATCTAAAGCGAAAGTGTAGAAAATTTTGTAGAAAATTTAAACCCAGACTATTCGATGCAGTATTTTTTGTGATACGAATATCGAATATATCTTATATTAATATTTTTTTGTGTTACGACAAAATTGCTATACAGCGTCGGTATGGATATTATAGTTGTATTGGTAGTAAATAAATTATATAAATATACCCTATGATTCTCTCTTCTCAAATATGGTTGAGAGATATTTCTAACTGTCAATAGTCTAATGAGAATAAACCGGGACCTCCATATTCATACTATACTAATAGTAATACAAAGATTTTTAGTTAAAAGTTTTAAGAGCGATCTTCGTAAGTCTAGGTATATTGTAGTATATTATTAATGGACTGTCGTGATTGACTTGACTTATTAAGTTTGATCTGACTTTTTTATATTCCTCAACACATGTAGATACACAATACATGACCATAAATTCGTAGTACCTTTATGGCATAGGGTACAAATAAACGCCATTCATAGAATAAGTTAGAATTGATTACAAGTTTAAAGAACCTAACAGAAACTTAGCTAGCCTAATCTAGGTAATGGTCGCCATCAGTTTCAGGTCCTTGCCATCTATTTTTAAGACCATCCCTAGATCTACCAATCTAGGTCATAACCTATATCTCAGGAAGTAATCCCTGTACAACTACAAGTTTTCCCATAGAAACTATATCTAAAAAACTAACTGATTTTATACGCAGATGGCGGTAAAACAAAACATTTTATTATTACTTAGGGTGAACTACCCTACTATAGTCTATTGTCACCAAATCGCCCTATGACCGTCCCGTTGGATCTAGTGATGTGACGTTATCGATTGTCTAGTAATCGATATTTACAGCTGATTAGTAACATTTTTTGATATCGATTTTCCAGATCATAATAGGTAGCAAAACCTTTTAGAAAAGTCGCCTTCGTGTACGGAAAAACTTATATTATATATAAAAATATAAACAAACATATTATAAAAATATACGGAATAATAATTTAATAAATAAAACAAACTAAAAACTTTACTAATTTCACTACTATCGATTGTCAACAATTCGTTGAATACGGTTAGTGGGGGGGGCGTTGCATATTTAAAAAGCAATAGTTTATTGTCATTAGCGAGTTTACAGATGTAGTACAAAAAACGCTCAGATATTATAATTTTCGAATTAAATATTATCAAATATTAAAAAGATAACTTCATACAGAAAATGTTTTTATATTTAACATGTATAAATGCAATACGCATAATGTAGATTTTATTATCTATATAAAGTAAATAACATAAAAACTATAAATGCTAAATAAATATTGTTCATAAGCACGCACTATCATCTGATATCACTCAATCCTCAAAACATATCGATTAGCGGCGAAGGTACGTCACTAGGACGAGGCGATACGACATAGTGACGCGGCGTATCGAGCGGCCGCAATCGATTGTCGACAATCGATGCACAGCTGACGATGTTTGTAAACCACTATATCGATTATATTGCTTCAAACTTAATGTCATTTTTAATATTTATATTGTAATAGTAAACAGGTAATAGAACATGTTAAAGAATAATTTAAATAAAAACTAAAGGTTATGAGAAAACAAATTTTTTGCTACATGACATTTTAGTCTTACGAGCTTAAATCTACAAGTGATCATCTTACATTTAAGACATAAGAAAACATTTTGAAGATATAATTTTTTATTAAATATCCTAATAAATTATATTACAAAGAAGTAATATGAACTCTTGAAGTTCTAGACAACTCTAGAAATATAAATAACTTGCAACATACCTGCTAGCCTTAACGCCGACATTCTTTGAAATTCCGGCTCTTGGAGCCATTTCCACATCCGCCTAAAGGTTTCCCTGCCAGACTTGAGCTTAGACCACGGCTTCGGATTCCGTAGCAAGTCACTTAGCGTCCCCTGAGACCGACAAAGCACCCTCTGTGCGAATATCGCTTGAGGGATCGAGTACCTTTTCAACTCTCCACTTATCCTTTGAGCCAACTCTTTTGTATTAATTTCCTCAGTGTCATTCTGCCCCTGAGCTTGCTGAGCCTGTTCGTCCCTCGTTTCTCTCGCAAGCAGCGCCGCGTTGAGGTCCAAGCCCGGGCTCGGTAACGGAGGGGTGGGGGACCTCCTTTCAAACGAACTGGGGGACGCACTCCGCCTGCTATAAGCGGACTGTGGTGATAGAGGTTCATTATATGGCGTTGGAGATAATGACGCGTAAGATTGCTGTTGCTGTATAACAGTAAATGTCCCTCCCGCATGATACGCAAATTTGTCTGATACGGTGCTGATCGGAGGGAGAGGGAGAAGTGGTGTTAGCGTGGCGTAGGACGCTGGTTCGAGTCCCGGAGGTGTCAGTCGTCCGTTTACGGCGGATAAAGGGTGGAAGGCTGCATCGCCGTCGGGCAGCAGGTCGGCGGGAGACAGCCTAGGCGGCGAGGCGTTGCTGGGCGCAACTATAACGGTGAGAGGCGCTCGGTCTCGCAGCCGTGACTCATCCATGGCGCGCGGCCGGCGGCGGCGGCGTCGCGCGGGCGACTGGAACACGCCTGCGCGACGCACCCTTCCGTCTCCGTCCTGCAAACCCCTACTCTGTCACCCTTGTTAGCAAACGTCCTATATACTTGCTGCTGTATTTAGTACTTAATTCTAAAGGCTTAAGGTCTAATTTGAATTGGAAGGAGACGTCCAGTCTGGTTTTATGACGTGAACACTACAATGCACCCTTAACCTACCCTGAGGCACAGAAATGAGTATTTTATTTATCATTCTAACGGATAGCTGTCCATGGCTAGAAAGGTTTTATTGTTTGGAGTATAGAGAGGAATATAACAGCAATGTACTTTATAATATAATATTTTTCAAAAGTAAATTAATTTTGTATCTCAATATAGTAGGGGTAGTGCCCTCGTTCGAGTCCCGAGGTACACTGTCACTCTGCTACTTGCTCAGTAGAACTTTGTATAAAACCCACGTTATTTACTTCTAATTAATAATACAATTATTAATTCATTTCAATATTTTATGTATTATGGAAGTACATCTATGTAAATATTACAATTAGTTCTGAAAATTACAGGCCTGAAACAAAGTTACACACACGTAGTACACGTGCCAACATATACCGATTTCAGAGAAAATATTCCTTTAAAACGACACAAAGGGGGAATCCGATAGCCTTCTTGACCCTCGAGAGCTGGGCCATTGTATCTATGTATATAGAAACATATAGATATATGTATGCACATCGTAACATCTTAACTTATATAAAAGCTAGTAAAGGTAATATTTTATATATAATATATTATAAATAAAATATTTCTATAATTATGACTTCAGTTTTGTAAATAATTTTTTTGTATTTTAATTGATTTTGTCTTTAGAATTCGTGATAAAAATCGTAACAATAAATTCAGTAGATATATATTGTGACAATGTATCATAAAACAGTATTCCCACACTATATTACAATGTTAAAAATAAATACAGGTATCTTGAAACATTGGATTGGGTTGTTTTGATTGATTGAAAAATTAATAATTAATATTAATAAATTTTTAGATAATGAAATTAAGAATTAAAAACGTTTTTCAATCAAATAAAACAAATTTTATATTTGTATGTTTAGTATTTTAATTCTTGACTTAATAAATATGAAACGAAATATACGTTGGATGTAAAAAGCCACACTGTATATACTAGAAATAATTAAAAATTGATATCTCGGAGTTTAAAGTTAAATAGCGATGGCGTAGGTATGGGGTAGGCATGGGGTAGGTATACGCAAATATAATAAAGTCCCACAATTAATATTAGACCCCGAAATACTTAAAATCTGATATAAAAAATATGGTTCAGAGAAAAAAATATTATTTAATTAGAAATTAAGTAAATATTTAGTGGTACGAATATGTGTGACATATTTCTGATGGTACACACGTAGGATATTTAAAATTGTGTATTAACTTTGTTTTAAATTGGCATTCAAATATAAATCTGAATTTGAAGATTCAAATGAAATTAAATGAAATTAAATGAAATGCTTGTGAAACCAAATTTAATAAAATATTTATTGATTATGACTTGAATACTGTCAGAGACATGAAATCATCAGATAATTTTTTATCAAAGAATAAATTAAGAATAAAGTAAGAATAAAAATATTATTTCGTAGTTAGCTGAGGTTTTTGAAATTTTTGTTATATAAATATACTTTATTATTTTTATGTAAACATATATTAAAGTTACAGATATTAAATTTATATTTGATCCAATGTTAATTTATTTTATTAAGTTAATAAATAAATATAATGTCATTTATTAAATCTAACGTACCATAATAACATGCTATACGAATTTAATATATATCTATATGTTATAAAAAATATGTCATTTTTTTGGAAACAAGATTAATGGTGATAAATGTAAAACAAAAAGTATAAAAAAACAATACAAAAAAGAGCATGCTTGTTACACACGATAGTGTACCCGCAATGACCCCGACACCTGGCGTGCGACAAAGGGAAGTTAGTGATGTAACAAGTAATTTATCGATAATACTACTATAAAAAAGTTTAAATTATTTTAACATCACAAATCACATTCAATAACAATTTCGAATTTATTAACCAAATAAAGTGGTTAATATATTGGAAATTGTTATTGAATTTCATATTTTTGTTACATTTAAACATTATGATAAGAATATATTAATGTTCAACATAAAAAAAATAACTTTACAGTCCTATAAAATTTATTATACTTTTGTAATAATAACAAAACTAAACATTTTAAATCCTCGTTTATCGATATTTCATACAAATATCTAATGATAAGACCCAACACTACGTCCCGCACACCGTACACTTACGTCATAAAGGATTTGCCCACATCCAATGCTTTGTTAACTAAAGACTATTTTGTATTTTAATTTATATTCCTTCCATGTTAATACAGGCTCCGTTATCTAAATATATTTGTGATGAATTATGACATTCAATTAATTTAAAATAAAATTTATAATTTTGTTAACCGTATGACAAAAGAATTTTTAAACATACCTAATATGTTTTAAGGAATCTCTCCCAGAAATATTGAAGGTACTCTCGCTTTACCTATCAATTTCATGAAGCAGCGTTGTCCTTCTATAATACAGTATTTAATACTCTTAATCCTAATTTTCAAGAGATAACAATAAAATACAACGTAATATATGTAACGAATATTTTAAAATAAATATAAATAAGAAAGAATGACTTTACTAGAAATAATATATTCAAAAATATATTATTAAAAATATTACAATCATAAAGATCGTAAAAAACGACAAAGCCGGTTGTCCTAAAAAGTATATTTGCGTATAAAACGTGATCACCCCTTGTAATTCAACCCTATTTAATTACCATATGACAGCTGCGCGCGCAGCCGTCATGTGACGTCATATCGATTGTTTTATCGATATCGATCACCTGTGTGGCTCGTGCCTAGCTTCCGGGGTCAATGGCCATAGAACATATGGTACAAAGACTTTAAAAGGTTTCTCGAAAATTGAAAAGAACCCCAAAAGAAATTGCAACTTGGATCGATAGTCGCAAGAGTGGACCTGTTCATCAACTTAATATATTATGTTATTAGATACATTGGTTTTAGATTCTTAATAGAGTTAATATTTATGTAAAATGCGCGCCAATATATACGGTAAAAGAAAGCCTACATTCCAGCCAGATTACATTTCTTATTGTTTATCCATTTGTCATCAAAAATATACGCTTGTGACAGGACTTCAGCTATTACTTGTGACATGAAGACAACAGCTAGAGGATTATCTAGAAAAATCGATATTCAAAAAACATATATTTCAAATACTTCACCCAATCAATACGACGATCAGTTTCGTCATCCTCCATTGATATCTTAATTATCTTCCCATCAACAAATACATTTACTGTTACATCCATGACCTGAATTATCGAAAATTGATAACGTGATCTTATTGGAAATTTTTACCCCTGCACGTCGTTTCTATGACAACGGACCATGAAAGAACAACAGTGACAGTGTTTCGTGTGTTCGTTCTAACGAACTTATTGCGATGTATGTGTGAAAGAGATGGAGATGATATTGTCATTTCGTTTTCAAGTGAGCTGCCCCTAGTAAAATCGATATCGCACAAGGCTAGGCGTCGATTATCCGGTCTATGCAATGTCAAAGACGTAAAGCAATATAATGGCGGTGAGTGTATAGAAAATTAAACCTTATTGCTGGGAAATAGGGATTATATTAGATTATGTTATTTATGTGTATAATGTCTATCGCGCGGGAAGTACTGTTTGCAGGTCCACCGCGTGTTACATCGACTATTGATTTTTGCGATCGCGGCTCGGTCAACTTCGATTTATTGGACTTCAATGTTCGTATAAATAACATTCCATATTTTGCTACGAATACGTTACTATTAATGAATTATCAATATAATTGTTAGATAGTATTGTTATGAACTTTATTCAAATTTATATTTCATGAATAAAACACGTCTTTATTATATTAAATTTATTTTAATAATTAAATTATGTCCTTTATACGCTGTAGCTACTAATTCTAATATTTATTTGAGAACTAAAATGTGTTTATCTTTCTATTAGAAATGAAGTATTGATTTTTCATAACGCGTTTTACCTCGGCTTTGTTTGTTGGTTAGTAGAAAGTGAAATTTCAGAACCATGTTTTGCAATGAAACGTGGCTTATGACGTAAACTCTTCGAAAAGTAAAATAAACAAATGTACTAACTTTATATTTCTAATTTTATAATATATTAAAACAATAGATAATAATTATTGAAATTGTTGAAATTTTACGTTATTAAGTCCAGTTCGTATTACGTGTTTTTATAAATCAATATTTATAATAAAGAAGTATTATAATACAAAAACGACATTTTACTCAAGAAATACGTTTGTTTTTAATGTCATTTAAAATGGCGGTGTATTTAAAGCGGTATAATGACGTAGGGTTCTTAATCGTTAATTATCTAACACTACTAATGAGAGAATTGATTTTAGCCCTTTTATTTATTTCATAGACAATATTTTTAAATATCTACATATTTCTCTTTGGAAATTTGATTATGAATATGTAGCGACTTTGGTGACTGATAATAAATTTCTTAAGGACGTATTTATTTTAAATAAAAATTTTGACAGCAAATTATTTCTTTATATTAATTAATTAAAAGTCTAAATAAATATTATTAAATATAAATATTAACGGAAGGTCAAGGGCTGGTAATAAAATAAAACAACTTTGTTTGTTTCTTTGTATTGCATCAACTGTAACACTTTCAGTTTTCATCGTTATTGAGCAAAGTTTACCTACATTATTATAATTGCTCATTATTTCACGCGAAATCATTAAAAACTATTCGTACATAAAAAACACCTAATAAAATGAACGCAACACAACTTGACACATAAAAAACCTAATTTAAAATTTGTGTAATGACAGCGCGGGAACAATATCAGGTATTAATTACGAAAATAGTTTATATTGTTTTGAACACATTATTTTTAAACACAATATCATATTATTAATATTTTTTTTTATATGTTTTTTAATAATTTCGCGTAATCGAGCATAACAACGCATGCTATGTCAAATGCTCCCTCCGACAATACAGCATAAGTGCCGATCATTTTGTTTAAGCTTTAAGCACCAATTTTCTTTATAACAAGTCGTTCGAAATAATTAAACGACTAAAATTCTATAAATATCTTACTATGTATAGGTTAAAAATACATGTAATAACATTTTTACAAGACTATCTTTAGTATTGCGTGTGTAAATCATTGTGACGTATTTTCAAAGTCAATCACCTGATTTACCCATGCACTAACAATACAGAAAATTAGATGACAAAATATATAGTACAGGATAAACGATAGAAATTTTGGTAAAGGATCACTCAGCATAACAATGAAAATATGGCGTCTATTTGGGGGTTGCAAGTTCTTCCGAGTGATCACTTCATATATTGAAACTCTGATCCAGTAAGAAAATAATACAATAAGATATTTACAGACAAATGACACGGACAATCAAATATATCTACTAATAAATAATAAATTCGCTAAATTAATTTGACACCGCTTCCGATGAACTAAACTCGTTACTAGGAGCTAGTGGTTACAATTACAATTAATTACGTATTATTTCAACCATCAAAAAACTTATATAAGACGGATTTTACTTTATTAGGATAAAATTATATTAAATGATTTGATTTATATCAAAGAAGCGTTGCCAAAAGGATAACTATATCTCAAATAAAAAGCGTGCCTAATCCAAATTGCATATATTATGATAGAGCCAGTACATAGGTAAGGGTACAGATTTAGTACTAAATTATACAATATTAGAAGTATTTATATCAGCGTCTACGCATCCAAGCTTTACTTAATCGTATAATTATGACGAGGGCATAAGTTTATTAGAAATTAATAGAAGAATTACAAATTATTGGAGTAAACAAATGTATGATTCTGGATAAAAATAAAGAGATCCGTACAAGCCTTCGCATAAAACAATCTAACAAGGTTACAAGGACGAGGCTTTTAAAATAACAATACATTTACTTCTAATTAGCACGTTGTATAGAACGCATCGTAAATATACAATATTGTTATATCTAAGGCACATAATGTTTAGGCGTCCATTACTCCATATCGTAACAATGCTAAAAAAATGTTAGAAAAAAAAACATTGCGACAAACACAACCATTAATTTATATGTTGATTTAACTACATATATAAGAAATCGAAATAATGAATAAATCTGTATATATATACTGACACGATGGCTCAGTTCACAGAGCGCTGATACAGTCCGAAACTAACGACTTCAATTTTTAATATTTATTTTGTTTGTGTTTGTCGCATCAGACTATTGCAAAGCTATTTCTACTGAATCTACATACGCTGTTAATAAAATTGTACACCCCTCGACTTGATTAACAAAATGCATTTCATACATGTCAATTACAATACCCACAGCAGCACTGTATCGCCAATCATACAAAAAACTATTTGAATATAAGACACCTCCTGAATGAACAATTTGATCACAGTCTAGATTTTTCTGCACCAATTAGCTTCATATCGTATATACGAAATCGACGGTAACCCCAATTTCGAAAGCTTACGTGACGTCACTATGTAATTCTTCTGTATTATATTTCTAATAATGTCTATAGCTAGCAATTGACTATAATCCCCGTCTTCGCCTAGACGTACTATACAGCTGTATCTATACTTTTCTGAAATGGCTATGAATTACCAAACTGATTTATTTTACAACTTAGTTCTCAGTTCTTCGGCATATTTTCTAGAAAAAATATCGCGTTACAAATATTCAATTGGACTTCAGTACCAATCTATCACTAAAGCCGTTATAATATACTTGAAGTTATTGCTTGTTGGTTATTGCTACGTTTCCTAGAACACTAGTTACATTAGGGCAAAAGATTAATTGAAAATAAAACTGGTTACAAAATGGCACTTAACATTATTATATATAACAAATCATAAACAGCTTTTGAACATTTTACATTCAAATGTTATAATTGTGGGTAGATTGAAATTATAATTTGTTCGTCTGATGCAATTAATATGAAGTTTCTACAACTCAAGTTATACCACTTAAATCTAAATCTACTAAAATTGTGTATATATATTTGGATCTCATTAAGTGTAATTTGGCCACAAATTTAGTTCTCCCTTACTAATAAACGTAAGGAGTTTTGTAAATACTCTTTTTTTAACAATAAATTTACATTGTAACTCTAATGACTAGCTTTTCACGAATGGCCGCGGGATTACTGTGAAACTATATTTTAAAACCAAAGTCCTTTCAAATCCTGTCTGTGCTAGCGAAACATTAAAAAAAATGCCAAAATAAATATCATACACTACATGGAGGTTCAATTAAATTTTGCTATAGGAAAGGCATTAAAAAAATAGACGCAAATGTTTCGTTAGTACATATTATTAATTTCTTTGGCTCTAAAACATCGATATCATGAGACCACGTTAGTTCAGAATGGATGGATTAAAAAAAACACTACAATTTACACTATCATGTAAGTTATATATTTTGTAAAAGGCACCTAAAAATGTCCCTCGACAATGTCTACTCTCATCAATAATTATTGCTTTCGATTCGAATTTTCATAATTGACAAAATTCCTTTCACAACGGTTATCTTGAATAATATATAAAGAAATCTTCAAATATAATATTTTATAGTTTCCGCAACACTTAATTTTCACAAATATTGATTGAAATTTCGGATCGAAATTGCAAAAACGATTGATCAGCTCTCGGCTAATTATACATCTAAACTAATGTCATAAGCAAGGCTCGTCTTTCTTAAATATTCGTTCAATAAGTTAAAAAAATTCGTAAACTAATACGCTTACACTAATTTGAATACAAAACGCACAACAATCAAACAAAACAAATTAATATCACACTGTCGTCTGAATACTCGACGCTAGCATTGGAAGCATCTGTTTCCATCTCTTTCTAACTGCCTCATAGGTCAGCAACATAATAATTTATAAGCTGCATTATATTTATTTTTTTATATTTCACTAAATTACTGGAAGGCTTGATCATATCATACTCGATTTATATTCTATAAAAATATTAGAATATAATATGTTGTTTTTATTTTCGGTAACATCATATTTTACATAATTATTATTGGAGTATTGAATTTTATTTATTGCCTATACGAACAAAAAACATTGACCGATTTCACCCGTAGACGTCATATAACAGATGGTCATAACATTTAATCTCGACGTCCTAACAAAGTTACGTCCACTAACACGGGCAAAGACGGCCAATAATAGCAAATTCCAAACTTAAATTCAACTACTGTCCAAGTCCAATCTTGACAATCAACAATATTTACACTAGCCCCGTTCCACTTTCAGAAAGTAATATAAAACCAGCCAGTGTAGCCGCGAAATTATTGTCAAATAAAATATAATTTGAATTTCGAATTCAAACAGTCCGATGCGTCACCGGGCGCCAGTGCGGGAGGGGCGCGGGGGTCCACCTGAGCACAGTCGCGCTCGAGCCGTCGGGCACGCCGCACGCGTCGGACGCATCGTGCGCGGATCACGGCGAGCGCAGATCGGGAGCAGGCTTGTCCGGCGCGATGTCGTCAGACGCATCCACCACCTGGCCCACGTTGGTGCCAGTGTCCATCGCAGATGCGTCCGATGTTATCACGTTGGATTGGAAGAATCGTTCTGGAATGTAAAAGACTTCGGAATTATGATTCCATAAATTCGACGTTGAATTGACATTTAGCCAACGCTAGATGCCCCAGTTTGGGCGCCACATCTTTATTCTATAATTCACTTTCTTAATATATTAATGTTATTATGAGTAAAATTACCATCGTCTAAAAGCACGACATGGTCAGGTCCCGCTGGTGCAGTCATAATATTGAACTCTTCCTCTAATGTTGGGAATGGAGCGTTCCATCTATAATAATCATAACTGAATTATTCATTAAGACCATTCTTCAACGATAAAAAAATTATGTTTATAGAAAAAGTTATTGGAACATGAAAATGCAATAAATGATATAACATTACACCTAGAGCATCAGCATACTCTTATCTTTAAACGTAAACATAGAACTAGTTGTTACCGCGGCGGGGCGCGCGGGGCCGCTCGTGGCGCGTAGAGGCCGAGGCCGCCCGGCGGGGAGCCGCCGCCCACCGCGCCGTAGCTGAACACCTGGGATCATGATACACTCTTAGAGTTTCATTTCTGTACTCGTGGTCTCGTTTGCATGGAACCATTACTTCAATCAAGTAAATGCTGATTGTTTTCCCTCGGTTGTCGAAAGATACCCTCTTATTTTTAACGTTTCACAAAACCGGTTTGGTATGAATATGAAGTTCTCGTATAGAGTCAGAGTCAATTGGTTTTTGGGATCACCCATAAAATCTCATCGATGAATTGAATCATCATGCTCACCTGTTGCGGCTGATGGAAGTGGTTGAAGTGCGAGATGGGGGCGCAGTCCCGGTAATGCGGCGAGCGGCGGCGCGGGGAGGCGGGAGGGGAGCGCAGCTCGGGGGGAGAGGGGGGCGCTCCGCCTGCACCCACCTCGCTCGCTGAAAGGAAGAGTTATTATTGATATTCCACACTTAAATATCAAAGATTTTTTTTACTACAGTTTGCTCTTATTGCTATAATTATATATGACCATTAGATCAACATACCTGTAGATCTGATGATAGTGACAGGTCTCGCCATGGGCGGAAGCGGTGGTGGTGGTAACATCGAGCTGGTAAAGTATGGAGGCTTTGGACTTCTCGATAGACTATGCACCTTTGAAATAAAAGTTGATAAAAATTGATATATTATTCTAATAAAAGCTTTGAAGGATGTTGAGAAATTATGCCTTCACCAAAAAAAATATTTGTGATGAAGTAGTGGAGTTTATTACCTGCAACTGCTGCACGTCAGCGGGTGGCTCTTGACACACGAAGGTGACAAAATCTCCAAGAGAATCCTGCCCGCCCTCGTACTTGCCGTGCTGGTTTAGAGACTCCGAAGCTGGGGTATAATAATTATTGAACAACAAAACATAATTCATGTTTATCATTGTATATTTATTCGTGCAGCGCTTTTTCGTAAAGAGGAAGAACCGAAACATTTATATTATTAGGAAATGAAACAAAAAGTTTGCCATTATCTAGTCAGTACCTACCAGTGGGATGTGTGTCAGGCGCGTGTTGGTAGAAGATCGTGTTGGAGGGCACAAGCGGCGCCTGCGCACTCAGACCAGACGAACTGTGGGGGATGCCTGAGGGAGATAACAATGTATTACATTCTTTCATTTATTATATTTGTGTAAATCTATTTAGTATTGAAAAAAATTGGATGGATATTATTGTTTACCAACTACCGTCTTTTTGAACCCCTCAAAAACAAGAGGTTTTATGAGATTATACGTGACTATATGCGTGACAACATTGCTTTAAAATGGAATTGCCGATTTTAGTGAGCTTTTTATGACAGAAAAGCCTTAATTATCGAGATGATTCTTACCCATAAATGGTTACGACATAGAATATTTTGTATTTATATTAATTAATATATATTATATAGTCTTTAGAAACCTACCTCAAGATTAAGACCATTTTGCACAATTAAATAAAGTCATTGAACCAAACAATGAACTGTACCCTAATAACATTATGATGATTCAACCACATTTAGTACACCGTGTACGTCCTATACGAGGACTGAATACTAATCAGACACTTATGTTAATATGTATATTGTATTAACATTGATTTAAGAATAAGATAAACAAATCGATTGTTGTGTTAGACGAAATATGATTGAACGTTTACAAACATTAAAGTGTGGATTACATATTGAATATAAATGACATATTTATATAATAAACCAAATAGACAATACAAATATTGATTTATAAATCAAATAAAAGAGTATCCATGGAGTTTTTTGCCGGTTCTTTTTCATGGATTTAATCTTGGGAATATAACTAGAGAATGTCGTTTGATACGTGCTATCTAAGTCTATGTGAAATAAAAATACCTAATTTTAAAAATTCACGTAAATACTGTCGGAATTTGCCCAAATAGTTTCAAACCCATTCTGGGTTCTTATTCATGTTCTTGTTCAAGGGCAAATTTTAATAATTAACCGAGTAGAACTCGATAATTATATATAGTAGTAATCATGGATCACGAAAGTATAAATATAAAAAAACTCTGACTTTGAATAGAAATAATTTTTTTATGAATTATTTATATCGCAAGTTATGTAAAACAAAATGTACTTAATGGATGTACTTAAAAGAAATTGCTCCAGTAATAAATCATAGATTGCGACTTTTGATATAAATGCTCGGAAGTTCGTTCTTGATGATATTGTCTTCCAAAGAATAAAGTGTATGTCTAATAATAAAATGAACAGAATACAATGACGTTTGTATAGGAGCGACGTCATCGCTCCTAAATTTAAATTCAAAATGGCCGTCGCTTGTTTATTGTGTACTATTGTTTTTTATTTATAATAATATTCGTAACTTGTTACATTCGTAACATCGTCACAAAGATAGCAAGCTGTGTTGCACTTACTAAAGCACTGTCCAACGAGCATGGCGGAGGGCGTGCCTCTGTCTGCGGGCGGCTCGAAAGCGGGCGGCGCTGGACTGTTGTACCCGTAGTAGCTGGACTCTAGCTTAATGCCGCCGCCCGACCCGCCGGGAGACTCTGAGCCTGTCTCTTGGAGGATTGACGCTGGAATTTAGTACATTATATAAGATCTTGACTTTTAAGTTACAGAATATCTGTTTATTTATATTTATCATATTAAGTATGTTGGTTGGATAATTTTATAGACTAAAACAAAGCCCTTAAATTAAATTTACATCTTGATCTTAAAATATGACTCACCTTTAGACAGCTTCCATAGTTCCTTCGAGGAGAAGACACCGGTCGCTAAAATGATATCGTTGCAAATAACACCGTTGTATGGATTATGGGTATACCCTGTAACCCACGTTTCGAAATATTATCGTATACACTATTATATACCAAATAATGAGAACAGGGATCTACCCTAATTCTATTAACAATACAATATACACTCAATATTTCAAAATAAAATACCAAAACACACATCTAGATAGAAACTGTATAATACGAAACTATTTTAAAATTAAAAATAAAATGACGTTCTTCAGTCAGAATATTTGACGTCCAATTAAAACTTTAAAATAGCATCGAACCTGTAACCTTGGTTTAACTTTTGACAGCTAATTTACTTTCATCATTATATATTCGAAATACAAACTATAATTTTGCAACAGAAAATTGTAAAATGTCAGAATCATGTCAGTAAAAACGATATAAAACGATTCAACTCGAAAGCAGATTAGTTGTTAAAAGTTAAACAAAACAGAGAAAGAGAAGGAACACCGACTACAGTACATCAAAACAATCCAATTGAAACACGAAAAGCGAGTGCAAGCCAATGCTGGGATCCAAATGATTGCTAACAGTGACCACATATGTGCAAACTCTTTACACATGTGACTAAGAATGATGTTCCAGTAAGCTGAAATTAACGTCGCAATATATGGAAATCAGATTTTTTTTATTTAGATGCTATTGTAGTAAGTATAAAGCCTTCGAAATAAAATTAATAACAATATATATTAAATGTATATTTATAAATGCAATGAATTAAAATTAAAGTTTTATAAGTACGTTCAAGAAAAGCTATTTGCAATTTATGAAGAGACACAAAACACCATTCTTAGCCACACGACACGAGCACGACACGACACCGACTCGAGCCGGTTTACCTTTGTTCTTAGCCTCGTGTTCATTCTCTTTGTCCCTAGTGGGATGAGGCGAGAGAGACCCGCTAAGGATATCTGAAACATATCGATTATATGTACTAAAATATGCTACACTATAAAAAGCCTTCGTAAATTATAAATACATGCATAGATATTGCAAATCATCATGTAATCTTAGTGCCAGCGTTACTGAGTATTTGTGTATAGAAAATTATCTTCACCAGATACTACCAGACTACCAGATAAGTCCCAGAAAAACTTTGATTTAGCTCTTTCAATAAATATGAATGAATTCAAATCGAACAGTTAGGTTCTAGAACTTAACGGTTAACTCATTAACCCTGACACCAGAAGCAGATATAACTGAGCGAGAGACCTGGCAGACCGTCGCTCCCATTACCATAGCTGTTGATGAAGTTCGCCAGATAGAGATCGAGTTCACGCACAGACACGTTGATGTGGTAGGGGTTAACACATAGACCAGGCTGTGTGCATTCTGGATGTTTCTCTAATCGCTCGCCATCTGTGCTTTCTAGAGGTATCGCTTTAAATAAAATCACCATTACTAGGTCTAAACGCCACACCTGAAATTGGAAAGAAAATTATAAAAATCAATCTTACTTTTAGATTTATAAAAAAATTATATAATGTTCAAAAGATAATTCTCTTTTTTTGGAAAATTATGAGTATAATTCCTGTATTTTTGAGTTTTACGAACATACAACTAACAGGCACAAAGTATAAATTCTATACAATATTTTGTCGATCACGTCAAGAATTATCTTGTGTTCAAATCGAAACTCCATAGTACCTTATCAGCTTGTCTCAAACAGTCTATCCTTCTCATCTTCCCCTTCTGGTCTGGGTTGGACAGCACGCACACCGCCGGCCGCTTGCCAGTGATGCTTAGCACAAAGTCCTCCCGACAGTCCTGTGTTATATCCTTTCTTAACTTCCCCAGTAACCGCGATGCCCATTTCTGTTTCACTTCTGCTTTTTCGTTCTGAAATTATTTTGGTGTTGGTGTTATTTTTTTTTTTAATTTAGATATATAATATAACTTAAAGGAAATAATAAATATAGATTTAACATTACGCGAATATTTTAAATAATTTTCGAAAAGTAATTTAAGTGAAACTAAAAGCTTAGCTTCTTATTAAATTAAATAAGACAGCATGGCTTTATAATAACAGAGAGTAATTAATTAAAACCTGTTAATTGCCAACATCATCTAGATTCATTAAGTTCTTCATTTATCATAAGAGTAATATTCACAACAGCCCACACGAACATAGCATACAACATAGCATAGACTATGACATAGATAGTAGACATTTTAAAATCACAATGAAGAAAAGACAAAATTCTTACTTGTCCTCTTTTACCTAGAAATGTACAATAAATAATGTTGAGGCGCTGCTATTACATACACAAGTTGAATAACCAATATAAAGTCCACTTTGTCATATGTGTTAATAGCAAACGGCATAAAGGCCATCCATGTCACCATAAAAGCAAAGTACATCGTAAATTGAACGATCCAAACACCAAATTAAACAATTATTTTTAATAATAAGTACCCTCATAAATTGTACAAGTTTGAGGCTTAATTTTAATCAGAATTAGGATAGTAAATCACGCGACAATGTATGCCGCGGTATTCAACATTCGTAGCCGGAATATCTTTTACCGATAGACGCATTGCGACTGCCTGCGAATGCAGACATCTTTGTTTTGTATCTTCCGCATCGCGAAAATTCGTTAACATTTCAAAAATTGAATTTCGTAGGACATGCAATATTGATAAGTCGCTGCAAACGTTGAGATTTTATATTTTGCTTGCGATACATATTGAAGTAGTATGAAAACGACGTATTTATAATATATTCTTGAACTTATAAAAGAATATTTATCTTACGTTCAGTCTGCTTAAATTATTTAACTACATTTATGATATTGTTAATAAATATCGTATTTTATGAATGTGATCAAACATTAATTATTTTAACATCGATATAACTAATATACAACAAAATGATAATTTACCTGTAACTCATATTTAGTGTGTCGCTCCTCCTCAAGACTCATCCGTTTTTCGTGCTTTTTGTAATATTTCCTTTTGGCCGCTTGCAAATTGAACCACGTGTACGAAAAGGACTTTACAAAAGGCATCAGGGCCTCTATGAACGGATGGAACTCGTCCTGTGAACATTCAAGCAATCAACCGAATTTAAAGAGGTTATTGTCCTTTATGGATAATTGTCGCCCAACGTGGGGCCACATTTTGTTATTTTTTTTAAATGAATTTAATATTTCTGTCAATTGTATCTTGACTTCAATATTTCATGAAAAATGTTAATAGTAACAATGTTAACACAGTAGAAGGTTACGTCTATTATTCTTGCACTCGAAACATTATTTACATACAAAGCATTCGTAAAGTAACAAAAGAAACCAGAGGCCAAAGTAAGTCACATAATACAACTTGGATTGGTTTGAACTAAACTCTAATGTATTAAATATATTTTTAAAAGTTTCTCTTAACGCGGAAAAACAACTTCTATATAATAATCTGATTTCAACACTAACATATATGTAAACTATTTACGTCTCATTTTTCTACAATTTTAGAAGCTATATTTTATATCATCTAATCTAAAATACTAAATTTATCTAGTCATTATATTTCTAGAAGTTATATAATTTATATATGCATTAATTATATCGCCCAATTGAATAACCTATTAAATTATCGAACGATATATACTAACTCGAAAAATGTTAAAATTGTATCTCGTTAATCTCATGCAAAAGTTTTAGTTTGAAGTGTTAAAACTGTAACACGAATCTTATTATTAAATTTATATTATCTTCGACGAACAAGCTATATAAGTCATATAGCATTTTAAAAAAAACATGTAATCATTTATCAATATCCAAGAGTAACTAACGATGACGTAACCGTTGGTTTTTAAGTGGGTAGTCTTTTAAAACCACAGACTTATCTATATTTCCTAAAAGAGTAACTAACAAAAACCGTTAAAAATATTAACCCATGGTATTTTTCCACATATAAAGAACGAAAGTTATCAATAACCACAACGGTGTTCTCGGTTTGATCTAATCATGCATTCATGAACCAATGTTGTGATTTACGCCTCCCTGTATTGGAATTTGCAATTGTTTTTTTTAAATTTAACCGCACTTTTATAGTATAACGGTAAACGCCTGTAGATGCATACGTAATTGTTCGTGGAATGAAGTGGGTTATTCGAAGAAATGAAATTTGAATATCGAGGATTTGTCATGTCTGGTCTGTCACGATTTCTCTTTGATTCTGGCTCGTCACTTCATGGTTTAGTTGTTGAGCATTGTTAAAATAATATTGTTCATTTAATTTAAGGACAAAATTTGAAGGAAGCCATAAGATACTAAAAATATATTTACTTTATATGTAAAAATTAAATAACAGTAGGTACTTTAATCTCATTATAATCAAGATATACGTAATATAAATTTGATTTCAAAAATTTAAAATTAATAACATTTGCTAAGTTAGGCCTATGAAGGTTGGATTTTATTAAAATTGTCTCAATACACTCATTATCAGCATGTTATGTTAGTTATGAGATCACTGTTGTATACATTTTGTATACTAAGTGATATTTGTTTTTAAAGAGTATACAAAATCTAATTTCAAATATTTTTGTTAATATAACCATCAAAGACATTCATTACATATCAGTTAAGTTTTCGACTCTACATAGCTTAAAATGTACGCAAAGCAAACTGAAAACTAACTTTCCTTCAAACTTATTCTGCTCTACCGCAGCGCCTCCCTTGTTGTTCGGGTTTTAAAGAATACGTTCTTACGTATTAAATGGTACAATTACACTAACCTCCATATTGAGACCGATCATATTTTCGTTTACAAATCCATATTAACAAAGTATTCAATTGCTATCGAAAATAAATTCTACAATATTGATTATTTAAAAATTTTATCTCATCAATATATTAATCATAAAATTTGTAAACATACTAAAATCTAAAATAGCATCGACATTACACTTTTACGCCACAACAACCACCTACGTATATGAAGCATCAATGAAAATCATACATAAATCATTATACTCCCAAGAAATTTTACTATAAACAAGTGCAGTCATAACATTGGCTAGACAGCACTGTGCCAAGCTGCCAGGACCTGCCACGTGGCACTGGCATCTCTCTGTAGAATACTTGCCAGTAGCTTGACCAGGTAGGGTTAACGCACCGATTTGTGACGTTAGGATACACCTAAGGTAGAATTTTACAATAGAATAAAAACATGAAAGATTTTTTAAAATTTAACTATAAATTTCATTCATAGAATTGTTTGTGTCATGATAATGAGACATTTTATATACACAATACATACAAGTAGCCTCATTATCATGTACAACTAATCATAGAAGTAGAATATTGTCTTGTAGAATAGTAAAAAAGTTATCTAATCATATTGCCTGTAAACAGAAACAATATTTACGAGATAACGCGCCAAAATGATATACAAATTCAGCTCACCGCATCTAAAGAGGTGCAAATACGTAGCATATGAGCAAAATGCTAAACAGAAGACAGTTGGCGAAGTTGGGGCGGTAATATTGAAGTTGGGTGACGCGAGCTTGGAGATTTGCTAAACTTATACCAAAATAATAACGTTGTGTTTCACATTTATAACTTTAAGGTAATAGTGTTCCAAAAGCTGTTTAAAGATTAAGATAAAGTTTTTTGTTTACGTTGTAGTAAACTGTAGACAGACCTATTCATAAATGTAATGAAAATCTGAACCAACACTCGTAAAACTAATGTAGAAACAGTGTGTTAGTCACTTTCACAGATCTAGCAAGCTATGTTTACACACTATAGCACTAACAATAAAACTAGGTATCCCTTATCGAATCACACGAACTCAATAAAACTAGGTATCCCTTATCGAATCACACGAACTATTAGGAAAACTTCCAACACCGATTGCCAAAACACTGGAGTGCGTTCACCCTAAACATTTTGGCGGCAAATCCAACACGCTTACTCCTTCATTATTTTTTTTCTTTATTTCGCGGTCGTCCAATTTATTTTATAGATATTGGCGCTGGTTCATCGGGGATGCCCAGCTGGTCTTGGCCGTGGCATCGGTTGGCGTACCTAACTGGGTCAACTACGTCACACAGGAGCTCTGGCCAAAATCACGGCACACGCGGAAAGACGCCATGAAAAAATCAAGCCGGCCATCTTGCCACGCGCCACGTTTTGGCGCGCAACAAGTGCTGCGTTCAAAAACGCATACGCTTAACGGACAGAACACGTATATCTACAATAAATCCCATTGTTGTAAACTGAATGCAAAATTCGATTATATGCATTTAGGTAGTTAACCCGTACGCTATTGGAATATAAAATCCTCCAAGTTTCCAAGCTTTAGAACGAAGAATTTCTACAAAGCCCATTTCAAAACAATTCCAACATAACATCGACAAATATAAGATGCAGAGGAAAAGTTACATTCTTGTGAGCTGGATAAAGTTTTACAAAAATAAAAATAGACAAATTCTGTTTATGAAAGTGGGCTGTAACCAAACTTACAGTTTAACAACTTTATGTATATATAAAATAAATAAAAATATTTTTGACATAGTTACAACTATACCTTATTTTTGTATCCTTACTCTTCATATTAGAATCGTTGTCAAAACTTAAATATTTTTCTAAACATCAGTTTCTTAAGATAAGTAACAAACCCACAAAGAGTAAACTAGTCAAAACTTTAAAATTAATACCAACAATCTTCAATGACAAACAAAGAGGGTTTTTAACCAGAACCTCAAAATCCATACAAAAAATAGAGATAAAATGATATGTACTCGTTTTACGACGTCGTAAATAAATCCGACTGAGGTATCAAGAAAAACACCTCGAAATCAATCCTCTAGCCATCAAAGCGGTTTCACAACCTTACCCTGAATTTACTTTTCAACAACATAAGACAATAAAAAGTTTTTTATCAAGTAACTAATAAAAAATAACACCTATATAAAATATTTATAATATTTTATAAATAAATTTTACTGCTACCCTCAATTAGTTCCCAAAATCGGTTAAAAAGCACTCAATCGTTTATAGGCAAATGTATTTATACAGCCAACAAGTTGAAGACCGGCAGCAGCTGAACAGTTTGCGCAGAAATAGAAAATAGTTTCAAGAACTAAACGCGTGGATACAGTTACAGCGGGACATTCATAGATAGCAAAAGATAAATAAATAAAACGTTGCTCTAAGAAGCAATAACCTGATTCGATGAAATTTTGATGAAATATTAAATTTAATAAAAAATTGATAAGTTTTGGAAAATATTGCAAATACAAAACACAAATACCACTTATATCGACCTCAGTAAAAGCTTTCAGTCCTAATGCGATATTATTGAGATTACTTGTCTAGCAATTTAGCTCTTCAATTCGCTTAAATAATTACATTTATCTGGTGCACTATGTAATACGAAATTTAAAATTAAACATGTTTGAAGTTACATATGAAAATTAAAGTTTTGGGAAGTTTTAAATGGATTAAAAATATTAGTCTCATTGCTTACACTACAGTACATTAATATGTATAGTACATTTGAAATACGATATATTATAACTATAATCAACTTTGGAGATTTAATGAAAACTATTTTAAATTGTGTTTGCACTTAGAGCACAAAATATTTGAAACAAACGCTAAAACGGATCAAATATATATAAACACTCTTTAATATATTATATATATATTTGATACATAATGTCTCGCTCGTAGTGAGGCCACACACGCCGTGCACCCGCTCCGACCTTCCTCGTGAGAGCTGGGTATTGCTTCTAATGCAGCTCCGTATTACAGACGATTGATATTTTATTTATAAACAGTAAGAACTACTTCATCAACTCTGCTTCTAAAGTAAATTATCATTTAATGGAATTTTGAAGTGCGAGTTGATTAGAATAGGTTTCAAAGCTTTAGCAGTTATAGGTTTACTAGAAACAAGATAATATTGAACATTTGTATATAATTTTAAGACGGCGAGGGTCTTTATAGAAAGGCTTATTTAGAAAAGTATAGTATCAATATAGGCCTTCCTGACACATCATATAACGTACACAAATTATCACTGATAGTAATACTAAGTGAAAACGTTTTACTATAAAATATTTATATCATTTATACTAAAACCTTCTTCTGACAAAATTATAATAAAATGTTAATGTTTTTCATCAAAACAATAAAGTATCCAACATATGGATTTTAGTAGTTCCTATACATTATTGTGATTGAACCGCGCACGCCATTAATGATACAATAAAATACAACGATATATAATTTTATAAAGTCAAAACTCCACACTGATATAATGTTTTCAGCAAATCAACTGTACTCTGAGACTCTACAATTAAAAATTGCCCCATAATAAACATTATTATATACTTTTACTTTATAACCATAGAAGTAGAATACAACTCTGAAACTCTACAATTAAAAATTGCCCCATAATAAACATTATTATACACTTTTACTTTATAACCATAGAAGTAAAATGCAACTCTGAGACTACAATACTAAATTGCCCCAAAATATACATTATTATACACTTTTACTTTATAACCATAGAAGTAGAATACAAAAGATTTATAATCTTTATAATATTAACTATTTATCAGCCTGCGGCTCCTTTTATAATAAATTGTTTTGATTTGTACTGACTTGTTTATATAATTTATATTATAGCTAATTAAACACGAATAATCAATGTCATATCGAAAATGAAAGAATTATAATAGATATTTTCATTTCCTTTTATAACTCATTTAAAGTGGATTTAAAAAAAATTGTCCATTTAAAAAAAACATTCGTTGATGGATCAAGACGTGTCTATAGTTTGTTCTAAGGTATATTTTTATTCTTTATGTACAATTATGTTAATCTGTAGTATTAATCTAATAGTATTAAACTAATCATATATTGTGCGATTACATTTGCTATGAGAAAAAGCTTTGCAGTCACTAATAATAGACCTCTCTCTTTCTCATTCTCTACAGTTCCGAGTATTTATTAAAATGATAAAAAAGACATGACAGATAAGAGAGTGACTGTATCTGTACACGAAACCATAGATAATATTATGTAATTGAAATAGACAAAACAATTTTTCCTCCATTCCTCAAACAGCACATAAAGCAGAAACTCACAATGAATTACAATGTATTAAAATTCCTCGTGTCTCCGTACATCAGACGTGACTACATCCTGGAGCAGGTCCGGGATATATGGGACAAGGGATTTTATTATCACTATCTATGTCAACATTAAAACTAATAAATATTATTATTACATTACAAATATTATTATTACATTACAAATATTATTATTACATTACAAATATATATTTATAATGTATAAATATCCAAAATAAAAATGTGAGCCATATGCCACATGAAGCATTTTTCAGTTGAAAAGATAACAAATTACAAGTAAAAATTAATCCGCGAAATTATTACTTCTATCGAAGAACAAATAAAAATTTCTTCTATTTTCTTAGTGTAATAAATAAAACTTCAATTTATGAGCTAAACTTATCTGAGATTGGTCGGAGGAAAATTGTAGCAACACTGAGCAAGTTCTGATTTAAAACTTACTTTTATCGTAGCGTTAATTAATATCTACGAGAAATTTAGTGTTTGTTATTAAAAAATTAAATGATAATTACCTTGAATTATTTTAATGAAATGTTTTCTCTAATTTAAATAAAATAGTAACAAAATATATATTTTTATAGTTAAATTTATATTAGACTCTTATTTCTTTTCAAAATTGGTATTTTTCTCGGTTTGTATGTCCTTTAAGCAAAATTTACGGACTGGATTTTAATGAAATTTTTGTTATAGTTTGATACGCTATAAGTCAAGCTAAAGAATATTTCATGAACTCATAAACTTCATGAAATTCTGTAATTTCCATACAAAAACAATATAATAGATATGTACTTGAATCTACTTCATAGAATCAAATAAAATATTTATTATGTTTTAAATAAAAGCATAGAATATATACGGTAATAACTTGAATTATGTCGACTTACCTAAGTCAGGGAAGCGACTTACCACGACTTACGCGATATTCAAATCTCGTCGTTTTTTGAGTAAGTTATAATTCGAATAAATTTAGAAATGGATAGTTATGACGTTCAGGAACTTTGTACTCACAATCATAAGCTGACTATTAATGAGCTCATACAAATGCACGAGAGGCAGTTATATTAGAAAATGGAATGACAATTAAAAACTTGACTGAGGGCCTCAGTTCAATTGAACAGGGCTTACAAATATTATAAAATATCGACACTCACACATAGCGTATATCTTTTCTTCAAAACGAGAAAGAAATGATATGAGATAATTTAACGGAAGAAAACAAAATCTTTGGATTAAATCTATCTTGTTATATTTTATGAAGCCTTCCACTTTATTGCTTATTATAAGTTTGTATAATACAAGACTTTAATAAAAATTATTTATTTGTATGTGTATGGAAAACTATATCTCGCGTTACGCGGATTCAACCTACGTATACCAGGACTTACGCGAACTTTCGGGGTTATCACTCAGTCCCACGTAACCCGTAATTTCAGGATACCACTTTTTAAATTTTTTAAATTATCTAATAACTATAAACTGATAATAAGTCATTTGAATATTATATTTATGTATATTTTTATCTTTTTTTCTCCTCTATTAAATATAGAATTAGTTAAAACTCTGGTCAACTGCACTGACTATAATAATAATCTATATTGCAGTGACGAAACACCTACAATTTTTCTATGACTACAATTTTTACTCTCAAGATTCTATTCTATTCTACAAGATATTGTAGTATCAATAATTTACATCAAGAAAACGCATAAAAACGTGAATAATTCAAGTCAAATATTCTGGAGCCGAGAAGACATTCAATGTACATTAGCAAATGAGGAAACTGAAAGACCACTTTGCTTAACTAATTTCATAATACTTGAGCTGTCGGGTAAATGATGGTTTTGTGCTTTTTATAAAAGTTATGACGTAATATGCTTCATTTTGAATTAAAATGTTACATATAAGAAATATTGTTAGAAAATCTATATCTTAAACTAAGACGTTGAACCCATGCTGTGGTTTAAGCTCAGTCAATTCCAAATTAAAAGGCCTGTCCTTGCAATGGGACATCTAAATATATTTTGTTTCACAGTTAGTGTGTAAACATCAGTTTTGTGATAATTCAAATTTGATAAATATTTTCTTAAGAAATGAAATATTCAAAAGTACTAAATAACAAATAAAAATAACGTATATCCCGTGATTGTAGTCTCGTGTGAGAAGCTTGAAAAAGGCAAAGGCCAACGCTTGACACAAAAACCAATAAAAAAGTAACTTGGAACTTTTTCTTTTCGCGAACGTGCTCTACGACGGAACGACATTGAAACTCATTACCGAAAGTAATTTTAATTGTCTTTCAGACACGACTCGAACGGACTTTTTATTATACTGCACTTTATGTATATTGTTTTATCTAATATAATTAAAAGTTCGATAATTTTAAACACTGTACAGTATAATTTTCATGAAGTTTGCTATGTATAATTATAATTTATATTAATTTACAAATTTTTATATCATAAAATATATTTAAATATATTTCGTAGAATGTTTGTTAATATGCATTTTCATTATGTTGTAAAAGTACTGTATGATAAGAATGCACATCTGAAGAAGCAGAGCCTTGATGAATAATAATCATAATATTACAGATATATATATACATATGATAAATATGGTATTTTATTGACACTAGTGTTGGTTGTAACTGTTCCGGGATCCCACGTTACCGCTACTCAACAAACAGATCAAAAGCCTATCTAGCAAAACCCCTTGTTTATATTCCATTTGCATCATACAAGGTGACTCGCGGCCGATGCACCATTGCAACTGTCGTATCATTCTAATCACGAACACATTTTTTCTACAATGGCTTTGCTCGTATAAATGTTATGTTAATGTTATTGTAATTGCTATTGTTATTGGTGTGTCATTGCGTAATATATTTTTGAGGTTAGCGGTCATCAACTTCTTAATTGAAAGACTTGATTGATTTGAATGATTTGTTTCCTAATAGTGTATTCTTTAAGAATCTTTTTATTAAAGGTCAATCAAGCTATATAGTCAAGCTACAAAGTCAAGCTATATAGTCAACTTAAAGCGTATTCTTTAAGACCGTCTAGTGTAGCATAATATGGCATTCCAGAACAAAGATAACTAGAGAATGTGGCCATTAGTATAACAGAAGTTGTTACCCAAATCATGCTAATCCCGCAATCAAGCGGGAAAAGCTAAAATTATTCACGTAGAGACCTAACTTCCAAATCCAACTAAGACGGCAACGTCTCGAACACCAACGGATGACGTTTAACGACAATCGTATGCAAATACATTCCGGTGTTGTCCCGGGATAGCACGGGATTACAACTACCCACATCACTAATCCGTGTGTAAGTTAGTTCACTGTTGTCGAGGCTTAGGGTAAGATATCGGGCTCGTATGTTTGAATATTCGTGTAATGTATGAACTGATATATGCACTTGTGACGCCGAGTTACGACAATATCGGCACGGTAATTTGCGTCGCAGCTCTATGATAGTGATACGAAACATTATCAGATAGGTTATCGATATTTGATTTTAATAAATTTATTATCTAACCACGATGGTATAATAGCATATACCTATAAATCATTATTAATAAGACGTTGGTACGTGAAAGATGGCGCCAGACGATAAATACATTCAAAATATTGATCATTAATTCATCACATAGATCACACTCAGAGAAAACACTTGAAATGCTGCGCCGCACTTGATGCGGTTCTTGAATAATAAAGTAGAACCAACTCTGCAATGCCTTTTATGAAAATTAGACAAAATGCGCTTAAAAATAAAGAAATGAAAGTCACGTCTACTCTTAAGTGCTACGTTTCAATAGCCCAGTCATTAGGAAGAAAGAAGTAATTAAAAGTGTGATAAAAAAATCTTAAGAACAATAGTGTTCTGGGGCGAGAGGGAGAGGCGCGTGCGGCTCTGCTAGTAAACATACAATAATCAAAAAAAATATTGTGCAAGTGTCGAACTATAAACAAGATAGTGTTTGGCAAGCTGCAAGGCGCTCCCGATTAGACTGCGCCATCATTCCGCCGGTTCATTCAATATTTTTTTTTACCGAACGCTGTAATTTCTTGGCTCGAACGCATCCGTTTACATGCCAAACAATAAATTTATTAGTCGAACGGAGGAGTGGCAACACTAAAGCCGCGTCACTCGTCGATACGTCATCGATTGCGTGGAATTTTCAGAATTTTGGAAATCGATTTAGGCATGTATTTTCTATCGATTCGCATGCTGCGTCCATTATATAACGCGCTCCGTCAAGGTGACTCGCTCGTAGCCACTACTGGATCTATTTTAGTTTGAATTTCATAAATATCCCGTGACAGCTCATCTCTCCTCTCCCGCGTCTTTTGCCGCCATGGTTCGGCGGCCATCTTCGGAACGGGCTTGCGTAATTATCGGGGTCTGGTGTCGCACAGAAATACCACCGAGCGTCGCTCTGAAGCGTCCTTGCTAATTTTAAAGTCCTTTCCGAAAGTTTAACGTTTATGAGGTAAGAGGTGTGACGTAGGTCTGGCAAGTTGCCGGACGGCGTACGGCGGCCGGACCGAAGAAAAATGGAAGAGACGGCCGCGTGCGAGGTTATATTTAGTCGTGTCCCCGCAGTGCACCTTGAGTGACGGCCGAGCCATCGAGCGAGCCGGGAACGGCATTACAGCGCAGATAATGGCGTCGATATCGGCTGGCGGGAACGATCGGAAAACTAATCGTATATTACCGTACGCGTGTCCGGGCGCCAGATGCGCTGACCAAAATTGCGGGCCGGCGAGCCCACCATCAATATCAGCGACCTAATTGAATATTATACAGGAATTTGTGCGGCCGAAAATCTGGCTGGGTATATGCGGTGTCCATATATCGTCGGCTAACGGTGTTAATGTTTTCTATGGGCATGACACGATGCGATGCAGTGTTGCAGATCTATATTTAGTCGAGCTGTTTTAGCTCTGGGTCTCAGCGTTTGCGCAACACCGTCTCGCGTTCGAGCGTTCTATTATCGGAAAAATGGACCGATACGTTGAGAAATATTGTCATTTACAGCTTCTTTGACTTCCCTTTGCTTTGCTTTTAAAACTGTTTCAAACACAAACATGTAAGATTTATGCTGTGTGGCTGTTGGTTTGAATTTATTTCAGGAGTATACGTTTCTTGTTCGATAGAAAATAAATATATTTTTTATTACGTCCATTGTTATCACTAAATATTAAAAACTAATAATAAATTTAAAATAAACATGTACTAGAAAGGGCAACAATTTTCTAAATGCCGTCTATTAATATTAATGTAAACTAAACTCTACTTGAATCGGATCCAAATCAATATATAAAAAGACTTATAAAGATATAAAAAGACTATTAAAACTAATGCTATGACCGACGGAGTCACTATCACAAACTGAAATCATTTATTTCATTGGACAATGGCATTTAAAGCTATGAAATTTACGACACGGCTATAATCGTTTAAAAATAAACAAAAAACTGAGCTCCCATTTAGGGTTAGGTGATTGATACCGGATATTTTGACATTTGACAGATGACAGTACAAAACAAATTTAAAAATATATATTTTGAATTGCCATTTATAAAAATCTTTCATATTCTTTAATTTGGCGTTATTTTATATTGATATAAAAATATATAAATTAAAATAACCCTATAATAATAAAAACACAAAAGCTCTTTAAACTATAATGAGCAAAGCTGACGTCGACATTGAAGTTAGGAACGAAATTAAATTTAAAACATCTAAAAAGATATCTATCAAATTAATGAGCTGATGGGAAATATTGAAGCATTTTCTGATATTATTTTTAATAGAATAAAGTAAATTTTCATTGTAATGTAGGGTGTATATACACCCAGTAGCTGGGTCTGAAGGGGCACTTCGAGGGAAGATATTGTATCGGACGATCTCAAACGTCCCAGACAGGCTTAGATAAGTTTCTATTAAGAAATTATACACTATTAAAGTAGTATAGGTGCGTCTAATTCGTTTTGATAATATATAATAAATTTAATAGTAATTGTTTACAAGCCATTCAACTTGTATAGTTTTTAATAATAAACTAAACATAAATAAAATTACTAAAACTCTTTAGTATGTATATATGTATAGTAGTATGTATGTTATAAAAAAAATAATTTGTATATAACAAAACAATTTTGAACAGAGGAATAACATCGTACCCAGAAACAAAATATTTTTATTTGTAGTAGGTGTACATCTCACTTATAAAAGCAAAAGTATAACTGTACAGTTCTTATTACATTTTTATAAAGAAAAAATAAAAAGAAATCGCAAGAATCAACAATATTATCAAAATGAAAATGGCAGATATACCCACAAAATGATAACGTCAGATTTCTATCACAAAAAATAACATACAAGATAAATATTTGAAGTTGGTTTAAGCTTTCAAAATTGAATATCAAGTTGTGGTCTCAAACAATGTTACATGCAATTGTTGTGAAGTTTCTCGTCTCATGTCCAACTTACCAACATAACTCTAAACTTGAGTTTAACTCTAGTTTATTAAAAAAAGCTCAAGCTTGTTGTATCTTGGTTTTATTACGAGTTAGAGAGTTTTTTTTGAGTTAAACTTTTTTCTTAAAAAAAAAATCATACGTTAAGTAAGAATACTTAGATATTCCCACAACGCAATCTCCCCCCAAATTATTTGCAAAGCTTTGGTCCAAGATGACTGATAAATAGAAAAATACAGTTTTATTACAATTATTTTCGATTAAACATACGACCACCGGCTGAATATACCTCTAATTCTTAAGTATCTGTACTTTTAAATATAATTTATTTATTTACAAATTCATAAAACCTTTATTAAAAGTATTTTAAGAAAGTGTAAAAACCACATACATATAGGTTGTTGTTTTCAGAAACGACCTTCAGGAACTTCAGTTCAAATAAGACTTTATATTTAAAGTGTTTTTATAGAAATATATTTTTTACAATTTTATGTTTTGTATCATTTTATTAATGGTGAAAAAAGTAAACAGAATCTCAAAAGCTATAATAATTAAAGATTTTGAAATATTCCCTGAAAATCGCAGTTTTCAGCAAACAGCGCTACATAATGCTGATTATGAATTATTTCTGAGTTGACATTGACAATGACCAGAGTCAAGGTGCCAGGAGTTGGCAATAGTGACGGTTGTAAAAATATAAGAGTAACATACCAAAAAAACTAATATATTGAATTATAAACATTACTTTAGTTAAATTTTACTAAACTTTTCATATTTAAAACTTTTATAACTGTAGATAAAAGATATTTGGAAAATATTTTTCTCTTTTTATAATAAATTATTTTAAAAAAAGACAACTAACCAGTTGGCATTTCTCAACAATGTTTCATCTTATCACTTTGACAGTTGAGGACATCGCGTCAAAAGTTTTAAACAATTAGAAACTGTACAAGAATTTAGATATTTTAAAGAGTGTTGGGATTTAGAAAGTGAAACATGGCCTGAGCTAAGCTGAACATAAAGCCTTAGTAACTATAATATATGTTGAGAAGATAGAAAAATAGTTATGGTGTCGCACGAATTGCGCCATGCTTTGACCAGATTATTATATAATGTACAAAATTTGGTTTAATTAGAATTATAAATATATAAATTGTTTAACGATAGGACTGCCATTTACAACTTGTATAAAAGTCCTGTAAAACCATACACAATAGATTGAAGTAGAAGATGAATAAATTTTGATCGAACATCGCAAAATTATCTAGATGAAATCAGCTTTCCAACAAATAAAATGAAAACTATTTATCAATTCCGGGGCTACAATACCTCACAGACACATACATCAACGTTACCAACCCCGTTTTTGGGGCTAAGTTTAATCCATACCAAGAGGGTAGATGTAGCTGAAAAGCATGCAAAAGATTTATCTGCAATTCGAGTCTGACGTCTCATAAGCGCGACCTACACTTAAAAGCTTTGATTTTGTTAAGCCAGCTACACACTATACATCTAACAAGTGACTTGATCAAGTATATACGTATATCGAGTGACAGGTGGCGCTGTTCACGCCTTATCACTAACGTATGTCAAGCTAATATATGTTATGAGGTTCTTACATTTCATTGAACACTGGTCATAAAATTAAAGATCTTAGTATACATTAATATTAAAAATAGTTTCATTGTTTAGTTACGTTTTTAATTTAATATATTATTATAATTGCAAAAATTATTTGTAAACAGATTTTGATAATATTTCGCAAATCTGTAATCCAGGGAATAACAATCAATTATTGGTACGACTAAATGTGATGTATATTTTGTGTTCGTTATAAAGATTCGAATATAATCTTGATAAATAAATGTATTGAAAAAATAATATAAAAAATTTGTGACTGAAAAATGAACTGAATAAGTTAGAATTAAACAAATATTATTTCGAAGAGTTAAATCACTTAAAGACTTAAAACTTAACGTTCTTAATCCGCCTGTTTTTTTGTGAAATTTGGTCCCGAGAACAGTAGGACTGATTTAGTTAGTTTTTCAAAAACTTTTGGAAGAAAATCTGGCAATATGTTAACTGGATCTCAAAAAAATATCCGGCATTTAATCATTAAAATATATATTTTTTAAAGTTAGCGTAATAGAAGATTTTTACAAGACGTACTTTTTTTAGTTTAACGATACGATACTTTTACGAACAACGAGTTTAGATTCTACCAAATTATTGGTGTATATTCTTCGTGTGTTCGTAAGCAACTATAAACATTATAATATTTATATTATATGTTCGTAAAATATAGTATATATTATATAATTTAATTTATGTCACTAACCAATGTATTATATTTCAAATAAATACATATTATCTTTAAAAAATAATTTTAAGAACATACATATATATTTGTTTTCAGAAACGACAATTATGAAATTCAGTGCACGTTAAAATTGGATTTCATATTTAAGTAGTTTCTATAGAAATATTGTCAATATATAACTTTTACAATTATATTATTTTACAAACACGTTATAGAAATGTAAGTAACAAATACTCTCGTAGTTTTTTCAACAAATGAATATAAGAAATCTACTTGCTACGCTTTTTCTTCGTAGCATCAAAACTTGAGCCGCCTACGAACCGAGATTTGCAAAAATAATACGAAAATACCCTACAGTTTGTTTGTTACCGCTACTTGTTTTTATTCAAGTTATTTAATATATTGTTTTGTATTATCTTTAACATATAATAAAACCTTTTTTTATAACTATTTGTCAATAAAAAACATTAAACATTCACTAGAAATCTCTATACAAATTTCTATATTCTCTAAACGAGTTCAAATTTATATTTCGAACATAAACTACTAGAATAATTCAACCAAAAATTGCGATTCCAATTTCGGCTCAAATAAACGGAGCGAATAAGCCGATAGGTTTACGTAATTTAATTATCGAATAGCCATAAGGATAATTGATTATCTACAGCTTACCACAGAGTTTTTAAATCAAAATATTCCAATCCGCTAATGGACTTTCCTTTGCCTTTGGAATAAAAAAAAAATGGACAAATCAAAAGGGTACGTGCATACATTCTTGTAGGGAGTGCATTCAGGAGTCATGCACATATACATTGTTAATAAATTTGATTAAAAACTCTCTAACAAATGAAAATAATAATTACATGAACATTTTAATCGAATTTATTAACTGAAAAGATATTTACAAACATTTTCATTGCGTGCACCACAGACCTTAAACAGATTAAAAGACAGATACAATGTAGATCTGTGATACATGCAAAGAAAATTTGAATATAGAACTAGATATCAACATTAACAGTTAGTGATAAACATTCAAACACCGAAAGTGGCAAGAAAAGGTGATAGAAAGAGAAAACAAACAACACGAGAGGGGGACGGGGATAACATCGAGTATATTTTGTTAAAACACCGATGCGACGCGGATCGCCTGCGACTGCCCCCCGGGTACTAAATGATGTGTTTTATAATAATAATTGTGATGATATTTTTGTTTGTCTTAGGTATTTTTATTTTTAAGTCCATATTTATTTTAAATAATAAGGGTACAATATGACTGAGAATAAAATTCTTTGGTAAAAGCCCTTAAACAATTTTCGTTTTAATTTGTTTTTTTAATATAAATTTAACTTTAGAGTTTTATTAGATTGGTTTTGTTACTAGTCAAGTAATTAATTCAAAATAAGATAACTTTAAAGTCTTACAACAATAAGAAAACTACAATTCGTTATGTTGACTTAACAATTTAAACTGAAAATTTAGAGAAAATCTTATTTTGAACTCAACTATTTGAGCTAAGCAAAACTAACGGAAATACGTATTTGAACATTTTATTCGAAGGATAAAATTCTAAGCCATTGTACAGTGCTGACTAAACGCGCAGCGCGCTCGAGCAAGAACAGGATGGAAAAGTGGCCATTATTGGATTCCATTTTCGAATTTCATTTTATTAGCGGTTATCTAAATTTTTACATTATATTTAATTTTAAGCCATTTTAAATTCGATGTTCATATTTTGAATTTATTTTGTTCTTTTTATTTTTTAAATTCCATTTTTGAATTCAACTTTCTGTTTGTTATTTAGATTTTATTATTGGTTGTGTTTATTTATTTATTATATATTGGATTACAATTTATTATTTTAATTAAATAATTAATATATATATATATATATATATATATATATATATATATATATATATATATATATATATATTGTTTTTTATTGAATTTACTTGTTTGAACGTTATATTTAAACTCTTTCTTTCAATTTTATTTTTATATTGCTAAGTTCATTCTATTCATTCATTTGCTTTTACTACGGTTTACTTAGAGCTGTTACGTTTGCAATTATTAATTTATATTAAAAAGAAAATGATGAATCCTAGTATTTTGTTTTTTTTTTCAAAACGTGTATCATGACATTTATGTAAATATGAATTAAATATTACACATTAAATATAAAACAAAAAAATAATAAATAAATTGATAAAATCTTTATTAATTAACAATTTTATTGCTTTACTAAAATAATATGTTAAACAAACAACAAAATAACCGATAACAAATTAAAAACTACATGAGATGACCTTGAGATGAAAAAAGAGAAAAATCTTCAAACGAAAACCATGAAGCTGAAAAATACCATTCAGAGACATAGTCGCTATAAATTCCCCATAAGTATCCCGACTGCAGATACCATGGACGCATGATGGCGTATTTCGCCTGCATTACTTCTTATATTGATTTATCTTTAAAACTACTGAGTAACTATTTTATTCATCAGTAGTAGTTCTACTACTGATAAAAAAAAACACTACTGTAGTATCAATTACTTTTACTTAGTAAACAATTACTTCATATTTTGAAATAAAAGCTATTTATTAAAAATATTATAATGTTTATTAGATAAAATAATATTAAGTAAAATCATATTAACAATACATTTGTTAAAAAATAGTAGATAAGATAAAAAATCTGTTATTTGATGAACAATTTAAATAATAAATATAATAATATATAACATAAGAATAAATTAATCTAAAAAGCTTTTTAAATCTAAATGTCACATGTCATTTATGTTTTTTTTTCCACGTGTTTATGAGCTTTCATAGCGATAAAATATATTGTGTAAAACATACACATACATATATAATTGATTATCTGTTCATTCATCTTTTTAGTTATCATATCATTAATTTACCCAACGTTATTAATTTTTATTATTTTAGTTATTTATATTTTTTTATATAAGAAACGTTTATATTATTTAAGTCCAAGTCTAATAACAAGAACGGAACATCGAGAAAAACATCTCACAATAGTTCATGAAGCTTCCTCGTAAAGAGCTTTCAGCTGAAGCTCCGAGCCCGAGCCCTGTTTATTACAAATCGATCTGTTTACAAACTCCGCTTTTCACATTACTGTAAATTTATTTGATCCCGTACTTTGGTGACGTCTTTTGAAAGCTTATTAATAAATTTTTTTTTTGTTTATCTTTTATCGATAATATTGACTACACATCACTTGTTATGAAAAAGTTTTAGAACCGACAAATTCCAAATTCAAAGAAGTTGGATTTATTAATTACAGTACCTTCGTAAATATCGTAGCACGGTCATCACGTGCTAGCGAGCGTACCCGAAAATACCCGGGCGGCGGTCGCGCGAAGTAAGCGACATTAGCTCACAACATCTGTTAATATGATCATTGTTAATTACATATGGGCTTTGTTGTTAATATATTGTAGCCACCTGTCCCGAGGAGGGCGCTTGGAGGTACGTTGCTACGTCGTCCACCATGCAGGCTCGCGGGAGGTCGGGGAGGAACATAATACGCTAGAGGGCGCGCATAACGCGTGCGGGCTGCGCGGCGCGCCGCGTCCGACTGGCGCGAGCTATGCTCCCTCGCCCCTCGCCCTTGCTGTCCCCACTCCCGCCCACTAAATAGGGGTGCTACTTATGAGTTTTCCGCAATGTAATATATCACGAAAAATATTTGAGGAAATATGCATATATTAGAACGTTGTATATTTAGGGACAAGTTTCCCAGGATTTTCTAATCGCTTACCTATTATTATGAATGCTATTATTAACAATATTTGTTTTATGCTGCTCACTATTAAATTTTATGTTACACTCAAAACATTACTAGACGTGTAGTTTACTACCCGTCCCTTACACTTAAAATTCAAAATAATTACTTGCTCGAAATTTCATGGAAACAATAAAGAAAAACTTGATAATTTAAATAAACAAAAAATTATAAAAAAAAATAACTTTTCCGCAAAGCCAACCCTATCCCACAACGTCGTAATGCATTCGCGGCACTCGCTGCGTCTCGGCGCCGCTCGGACCCGATCGGTACTAGCTCGGCTTCCCTCGGAAAGCTCTTTCGCATTCGGAAGATAGACATGACATATCTTTTAAACTATATGTTAAAAGTTTCAACCTTAGAGCTTGGTCATAAGATTGAGTTTCTCTTGTAAGTATACATTTTTAAGTGTTGTATTCGACTTTTGAAATATCCTAATTTATCGAACTTCAAATGAATCGGTGGAACTTTATTGCACAGTTATAAAGAATATTATCGCTTGACAACGTTTTTCAGCTGACTAGTCTATAAATGTCACGTATTGCGTGTGTGTGCGTATTTGCGAGTGTGCGTGGAAAACACATCTTGGGCGGATCGGCGTAGCCATTTGGGCAGTTTTTCTTAAGTAACCTAATATTCGATAATAATAATTAAACAATATTTTAAATTTTCGCCGTATTATAATTAATTAGATAACGTATAGATAAAATAAATATTAACTGTAAATAGGTATTTTAATAGTATTTTCGTCGTAGTAAAAACGAAAATGTAGTATTAAAGTTAAGCTCAGTCTTTTTTCAATGTTGCAATGTTTATTAATCTGTTGTTGTACTGCAGTGGCTCTGCGGTCTGCGCACTGTCGGGAGTTCGATTCTAGGATAAACGAATTACTTTATAAAACTTGTACAACATACATGTGTGCGTCTGTCTTTTATTAGTATAGTTTAATATATATCATAAACCTTAATTTTATATATTTAATTTGTTAAACTCTTAACTTTGTTTTATTGTAATCTATTATAAAAACTTCTTATATTTTTGAAGCATTTTTAAAATAACAAAATTATGCTTTTCTTAAAATGTAACTTAATGTAAGATCTTAAAAATCATAAGTAAATTATTGTTTTAAATACAAATTATGGTTTAAAAAAGAAATAGAAATAAATAGAACATTAAAAACCTACAGCCCTCGGCGGCTAGTGGCGGCGCTACGCCAACTGAGCTACAGTGTCAAGTAGACGTTTGGCCAATTACACCTAACCAACAAGTTTACATATGAGCCTTAGAAGTTATGTTGTATATATAAAAAATAAATTACAAGATTAATCTGAATAAAGTACATCGTAATATTTACATTTATATATATTTATTTTTCTTTTTTATATATTTTTTTCTATAACTAACACTGCAAAAAAATATATATTTATTTAATTTCCTTTTCCTTATTTTAGTTAAACATTTAAATTTAAATTTAAATTTAAAATTAAATATTTAACTAAAATAAGGAAAAAAATGGATTAACTTATTCCTGATGGCATTTTTTTTGGGTCCCTCGTACTGCTGATGAGAAAGCGTAGTGGGTGCAAAATTATACCTTACATGAAATAAATATATTGTACATACTTCTATAACAAAAACATACATACACTATGATGATTTAATAAAACGTAAATTTTTTGGTTTTATACTATTTAATAATTTACAGACCTTTTAGACTTATCAATAGAATGCCTAAATCATATATATTGGTTTCGAAGATTTACACAAGTGATCTGCTAACACACACAACAACAAAAACAATTCAATTTAATTATAACAAAATATTCTATATATAAACTTATTTAATATTAAATTATAATTACTTATAAACTAAACAACATTAACAACAAATAATAAACCACAAATCCCACCACAACCACAACCACAGCCACAGCCACACAATAATAAGTTGCAACAAATCTCCGTATAAGATTAATTCACTCCCAGAAGGCAGTGCATTTAAAGCGACACAGATAATTTATTTGAAGCTGATTAGTATTAGGGTAAAGAGCAGCCTGATATTACAGGCGCAGTTTGACACAGACCAGACACACGCAGAGGGATCATACTTATTATATATATTAAATATCATATATTATTATATATAATTACTGTCGGAATTTGGCTCACAAGTTTTAAAACCCATTCGGGGTCCTGATTTATGAGCTCTGCTCATTGTGAAATCTGAGAGGAATATCGTGAGTACAGTCGGACAAATATATATAATAGTAACCTTGAATCACGAACATTAAATACAAAAATTAATATATATCATATTAATTGTTTATTAAAGCCCATTTCAAATCTCTATTACTGTAAGGAACTCTAAAAATTTGGGTAATTATTATTTTCTTTGTTAAACTAAATTTCTGGTGAGAGAAATAATTCTAACCCAAACAGAGGAATAAAATGTTAAGTTAAAATTGTTTTTATTTTCATTAAAAATCCAATTTTAACTAGAAACGCAAAATATTGCTGATTAATGATACATCTTCAAATATATAATCATTAAATAAAACGCCTCTGTCACTATCTACTCTGTAAATAATCACAGAGTAGTAAATCTAATATAACACAACTAAGAGACTCAAAATCCTAGGCCATATATTATATTAGGCCGAGAACAGAGCGCCGGCTAAATTATTCAAGCGAGTGTGCACTCGACTTAAACACAGATTTGATTTTCCCTCCACGTATGGCGTATGAGAGGAATCTTTAAGTTTAAGAAATTTAAAATTCTTCCAGTGACAATTTTGTATAACTATTCTATTACTTTTTTACATCCTTCTGATTATAATTTAGATGCATTTAACCCTGCATGAAAGCTGTACTGATTTAGATGCAATATTTAATTGAATAACAAAAACGCAAAAAAACTATCTATACCAATAATAATGCCCATATCAAAAAGGCGACTTCAAAATGGCTTACTAGCCTCACACAAAATTCTTAATTTGAAAAAACTTACCAGTTCCACAAAAAATTCTAAATTCAAAAAGGATTACCAGCATTACAAACGAATGATCACGAACAGAAATAAAAAGGCGTCTTCAAAAATACTTCCTAAATCTACCAAACATTCTAAATTCAATAAGACTTACCAGTTCCACAAAACATTCTAATTCAAAAAGGCTTATCACTTTCACAAAACATTCTAGATTAAAAATGGCTTACCATCTTCACAAGACATTCTTACTTCAAAAAAGCTTACCAGCGTCACAAAACAGTCTAAATTCAAAAAGTCTTACCAGTTTCACAAACCATTCTAAATTCAAAAAGGCTTACCAACATTACAAACCAGTAATTACGAACAGAAATAAAAAAGAGCAGCGCCCGAGGCGTCGATGCAGTAACTCTTTTTAATTTCGCCTGTCGGACTTTATGTCCCCGATAGGTCGGGCGCTGTTCTTATCGCGACTGAATATCGGTTATGGTTATTTGAAAATTGCTAAATGGCTCCGCGATATTTAAATACGGACGGATATTTATTGATTGTGTGTAGTTTTGTTATAATTTTTTTAAATTTTTTTTATTTATTAGTTTTATATTTTAAATCTTTTTTGTATGAAGAAATTTTCTACAAGTTTGATGATTTCTAAGTCAACCGATACGATTCACAAAATAAATACAAAAGAGGGGTGCGATGGGAAACGCATACTACAAATAATAAAAAACATAGAGATTTTGAAAACAACCAGGAAATCTAACCCACGACATCTGACTCAGCAGGCAGGATCACTAACCACTGACCCTTAGACCAAACAATTTATTGATAAAACGCATTTATCTAAAATGTAGAGTTTTAAAAATATTATAACTATTTATTTATTTATTTATTTATTTATTTAAAACCAAAAAAAAAGAAAGGATTACAAAGAACGGACTTAATGCCTGGTGGCATTCTCTGCCAGTCAACCCGTGGTGCTGGTGAGAAGGTGGAGTAGGTCCATGCACAATTAACTAACATAAATATTTATATATATTATATAATATTTAAAAAACAAAATATACTTATAATGTATAATACTATTACTTTATAATTATAATTACGATATATTGTCTGTTCAGTTCTGTTTGTTTTGAAAAATAAATAAAGTTAATATTTGTTGTTAGCTAGTACTAAATGTGCTGGCTAACAACAAAACGGATTAATCATTATTAAAAAATATTTTAAAAAAATAATCGTCTTTCATTACATTCTTCAGGTTTTTTTGCAGTTTTGTTGCTCAGTTCAGAGCTCAAATACTCAAAAAAGATTAAATATATATTTTAATTAAAAATATCCATTTAGTAATAAATTGTGAAATGGGGACAAAGTGACTTCGTCAAACTACTGAAGCTATATGAAGTGTTAAAAAAGTCAACAGCGAAAAAAAGTAACAAAAAATAAAGACCCTAAAGTGCCCTGAATTATTTTTTAATAAAGCAACTGTCGCATCAGAAAAACCATTTCTTTGTCTCTGGCGATTTTACAAACATAGAAATAACGTGCACAAATAACACCCCCACTCTATACAGCAACTCTACCGTGTGGGACTCGAACCCATGACCTTTGGCACAGCAGGTACAGCTACCAACCACTAACCACTCCAACCGGCTACAACCCTACAATATATATTTTCAAATAAAACTCGTTAATTAAAAAAATTAATGAATTAAGACGATATCGTCTATAAATAATAAATCGTATATAAATATGTTACTTACATATGTAATTATGCAAATTTTGAAAATTTCTTAGATATATCTTTTGTAATATGTATTTACAAGTTTTAAGTTTTGCTATATTTTTGTTATGTGTATTAAATATGATTTCTCTATAGGTGTTAAATGAATTAAAAAATATATGTTATGTAGTATCAAAGTTTTCTCAACTAAAAGCAGAGGTGTTATGTGTTTGCTTACAGTAACCAATAAATAGCTAAGTGTGCGAGACTACATCAAAAGATAATCTCATGTGGTGTAGATACAATAACTTCTAGACATTCCCAATATAATTAATTATATAGATACATAATCTTTATTTTGGCATCACGTACATTAAAAATATACACAGAAAAATAAAATATAAGTAAAAAAAAATTTGTCTATAACAATATTATAAAGCGAAAAAGTTTGTTCGTTTGTTTGTTTAAACACGTTAATCTTCGCAAGTGCTGGATGGATTATAAAAGTTCTTTCTGATGGTTCACCAGGGGAGACCAACCTGTCGATCGCGGACAAGGAAAAAATTATCGGTACTTACCTCCCCTCCTAGCTATTACGAAAATTATTGGTCCTAGTCGGTAGATCGCAAAGAATTAGCAAGGCAGACAGAAGATCTCTAGTCCAATTGAGTTGGCCACCCCTGGTATAGAGTATATAAATCTAAATTATTTAAATCAAGAAGACCCCGAATGGATTCGCAACTATTCGGGCAACGTCCAATCGTAATTACGCGAGTACAGCCGAAAAATTATATAAAATAGTAAGTTGAGATACTTAAAAAAACGAATTTTATACGTTTTACAATTTTGATGAACTATAGGTCTAGTGCGCAGTGGCGCTGCTTAATCAGACAAAGGTTGTGGGTTCTATTCCGGAAGATTTCTTTGTAAAATCTTCCGCGACATATGCTTTTTTTCTTCTTATATATTAAAACAGTTTTTTATAATTATATATAATATAGCGAAGCAAAAGTCTTTATCATAATATCTATTACACCCCAGTCTCCTCTAAACATTCCTAAGGCTACCTACATCCGGTTATATGTAATATAAATTCCTCTCCAATATTCACAAATTCTCAGTCCATTTTAATGTTCGGTGGCAAATTGCAATTTTCTTATGCTCCAGTGTCGCGTTAAATAAAACTTACAATTTTCCGCTTAAATGGGAAGAATATATTTATGGTTAATATGTTCTTAGAAGGGATGTACGTACGGACTCTTCTAAGTATAAAAACTATCTCAATAATACGACTTTATACAGAATTTTTAATTTTCTACAATACCACTGTATGTAAATTAATAATAATATAAATAATATGTTCTTAGAAAGGATGAAGTACAGACGTACGGACACTTAATATAAAAACTATCTCAGTAATACGACTTCATATAGTTTTTATTTTAATATTCTAAATATATTTAAGATTATGAATTAATTAAATAAATAAACTGATATAAAAATATGTTGTAATACAATAAATATCATATATATCCAGAATATTTAATCTAAGCATGAAAAGTAATTAAATAATATCATAATAATAACGTCTATTAAAGACATAACTATCTCAAGACCAGCCTACGCTACTCTGGTTTTTTCCGCTGATTTATGCTGCGCTTATCGCGCTTCTGAATTTATTTGTCTGCTCGCTGCAGCACACCGATGCTGCTTTATGTAGAGTTAAGCAGTTTTAGAAGTGACTAATATTGTTTTTTAAGATGATTGGAGCCTTTAAATAATTTTGTATATTTTTTTTTTTTAGTGAAACTTTACCATGTTGTATACTTGGGACCCTTTTATAAATTTAAATTTGCAACTTATTCAGTTGTATTTACTTTTAAAACAGCTGCTGATGTAGACGTTATTATATTTATGGGTTAAACTATAAACAATTGTTCGTACTTTTCCTCAAATATTGTAAAACTTCAATATTAAGTAAAATGTTTAGTTGGTAAAGTCATTTTGCACATACTTTGGTTGGAGGTTGTAACAACTAGGAATAATAAAAAAATTATCTATCTCAAAAAATTTTTAGAGCTACAAATAAAATAGTATTTTATATAACATTAAATATGGCACAAAGGTAAAACGTCACTTCTTCAAGATATAGAAAATATAAATCTTTAACAGAACCACTTGTTCAATTAGATTGGATAGGATTGGATTGGATTGGTTTGCACTGTTGGAAGACTTAAAATCTATGATCCAGAGAACTTGTGCGAACTATTTTCGACACATTCTAATAATCGAAAGTAATAGAAAACAAAATGGGGTCATTTGATTAACATTGTAATGTACTACATAGCACATAGCGACAATATGGGCAACGAATGTGATATATTATTTAGGAACAAACATAAACTAACAGAAATATATAATATAAATGTATATAATAAAAATTTCAAATATAGAATATTATAGATAAGACAATAAAATTAAATCGTCCCTATCTAAAACTTCAAAACTCCGAATTTCCATAGCGCGGTGGTAATTGTACAAATTATAAGCATGTGACCGAGTGACGCGGATTACAGCCTCCGCCCGCCCTCAGCCGCCTTCAGCCGCCTTTAGCCGCTCAGACAAATATGTTCAAACTTTATGTTATTATATGTTATATATCTGCCTGATAATATAATAGAAATTTAATCCTTTGTTTTCACAACTGTTATTTATATCTATTGCAAGACAATTGTATAGGAAATTGTATACTTAATAAAATAAAACCTAGAGGAAGAAAATTATAATAAAATCAATAAAATATAATAAAAGAATAAGTATACAGCTATATTTTTGAACATACAAAATTTTTTATTAAAATCATTAGGTTCTGTCGCAATGGTGGCAAAAGCTGCACTCTATTTTCCAATAATAATCCGAAAAATTTTAATTATAACAAAAATTTGTATCGTCGACAATATTGCTTCAATAAAATAAAATGAAAAATATCAAACGCTGGAAACACTTAAATGATTTTTTCACATAAACTTACAAATGAATTTTAATATAAGAAAAATATATATTGGGACTTTATCGCGTAAATATTTTGTACGACACCTAGGATAAAAAAGAAATATTTACGAGAATCAGTAACGATATATATTTTTATTTTGTACAATTTTAATATAAAAAAAAAATACATAAAAAATTCTTCGCATTCCCTGTGCTATGTAAGTGCATAGGCATTTAGCATTTAGACTGTAGCTAAAAAGTAACGGCGTCGTTATGTAACTTCTAGGCGGGGACTAAATGCTATAGACGTGCCGTGGAGCAACGAAGCACGAATGCGCTTTTGCTTTTTTATTTTAATAGGCACTTTACTTAAGTGTAATTAAATTTGAATTTAACCTCAGCATTCTTTAATGATATAGAATTGTTACACAAAATATAAAAATTAAATCATTTTTAGTATTGCTTATTATGTGTAAGATACGTGAGAACATTTTCTTGTTATGGGTTACAAAAATATATTTAATATCTTCACTCTTGGTCTTTTTATTGATTAATAAGTAAAGTAAATAAAATTATAAAATTTAGCTTAAAAAATCTAATATAATTATAAATTTGTTTGATAAGTTATTAATACGTTTAAATTGATAGTACAAATATTATAAAATAATATTATAATATAAAAATAGTTAAAGAAACAATTTAAAAATAAATACTCATAGAACCAACTCTAATTTCGACAATTCCGACATCCCCACGACAGAGATTCGTTTCGCGCCATATCGTCTCGTTTTTCCCGCGCTAATTACGAACAGCCCGCGAGCCAACGCAGTTTGTGGCATTCGGGGATGTTAGCTAATCGTAGTTGTAAGATTACATAGAAACGCAATCTTTTTTAATGACAAGGCTAAAGTTAATGCTTAAAGTTTGTTTTGTTTCGAAAATTTAAATGTTGTCCCAATTTCGTTTTAGTGTAAGGGTACTTATCTCAACTAAACAGTATTACATTTGTAAGGTAATATAAATGTCCTTGTAAAACGTCTAAATGTCTTTAAATGTACTGGATATTTGCGTAAAAGAAGGCACAACAACTATAGACGAATTGTTTAAATGATACACAAGACATAACCATTTACAAATTTATTGTCCTTTATTCTTAATAATCTTTTTAGATTTAGATTTAATTAAGCTAGTTGCATCATCATTCATCTGTTGGAAAAATGCTTTAGAAGTCTTAAGGGATTTATCATTGCTTTCTACTGCTGCTTTTGTGTTTCTATTTTCAGTTACTTTCATAACAGAGCCCTTTTTCTGTTGCAGCTTCTTCTTTTTCCTCCTTTCTCTGTTCTTATCTGTTTGTGTTCTTTCCTCTTTACTCATCAAATTTCCTTTGGGTTTTCTTTTAACTTCTTCCGGAGCTAGTAGAGCTGCATCACTTGTGGCAACCGGAGCTACTTCTTCCATGGATATAGCTGGAGTATTGCTTACAATTTTGACTTCAGCTTGAGGTGGTTTCGGAGTATAATGGTAATGACATAAGGCATCAAGCTTAGAAAATAATTTACTCATGGCATCCCGAATTTCTGTGTGGCTCTCTGGTTCCTTCTCTTCATCCATTTCACCAGACAAAGCTTGTTTTTGTTTTAAGTACTCTGCTTCATACACTTGTGCTAAACTCATTTTGTTTTTAGAATGATCAAGAATTTCAGGCTTTCTGAATAGAAGTTGGTCATTGACAGGCTTTTCCTTTCTAGTCACATCATCCCATGCCTTGTCTTTGATGCGTTGTCTTATTAGCCCTTCTAAAGTGACTGTGGTTTGCTCAGTTATGATTGGTGGTGGTCGAGTTGTCAGATCAAAATCAAGAACTTCTTCTAATAGAGAGTTTTGTGGTCTCTTACTACCATCAACCTCACCTCTCAATTGCCAAGGTGCTTCTGTGATTGATTTCTCTTCTAACCTTGATATCTGATTTTGTAATCTTTGTTGTCGTAGCTCAAATTCTGATTTGTTATTCTTGTCATTACCATTTACTTGTTTATGATTTGGTTCCTCATTGTCATCAGAATCACCAGATTCTGAATCTGGCTCAAGAAATCTAACTTTCTTGTCAACTTTCTTGGGTTCATTTTCTTCTAAATCATTATTATAATTCTCAGTACCATCATCATCTCCATCATCACCATCCTCTTCATCATCATTACACTGATTATTATCAACATTGTCTCCATCAAAAAAGTCATAATACTTTACATCTTTTTCTTCATCATCTGACCCCTCACTGTCAATTTCCTCAAACATATCTATAGATTCCTCATCATCCTCACCTTTTTTAACTTTTCCCTCCATTTTCTCTTCATTTAACAAAAACTTCTCCATGTCTTGTAATTTAAAGAAATCATCATCAACTATAGAGTTTTTCATGTTTTGTTTTGTTTTACTTGATTTTTTTAACTTGGATTTCTGTTGTATTTCTTCTTCATCTTGAGGCAACCTCAAGTTTTCTTCTGAAATAACAAAATCTTCTTTCTCGGATTCCTCTTCAGTACTTTGGTCTGGAAACTGGATTGGAAATGTAAGATCATTTTTACTGGAGACACAATTTGCTACGTCCCAGACTAATTGATCCCAACACTCTGAATTCTGTAGTTCTATTTGCTGCCAAATCTGCTCTTCGTCAAATTCTTTTACAATGATTTTATCTAATGCTTGACTGTTCTTTGATTTACTGCGCTCTTGAGTTTTAGTAAAGTCATAGAGCGACTTCACCAAGTTTTTAATATCTTCTTTTATATTTTCTTGAACTGCTAAATATTTCACAGGTTTTTCAGTGAGGACACTGAACTTATCAATTATATCATTAACTTTTTTACTGGTCATATTTGATAATATAAAGTTTTATGTATATAGAATATATTTTATTATATATAATAGGATATGATGTTTTAATTTAATTTTTATTGTACATTTAAACAAACACGAGGTCTAATGTTTGACTTAAGACATGCGATTATGACATTATAAATACAATTTCTGACAAATGACATATGACATTCGCAGACAGCCGTCTATCCACTTTATAAACGTATTTTTATTTTTTTAAATATTGAATACTTTTATATTATATTCCGGGACCCACTAATTTAATAAAGAGAAATGATTTCATGAATTTAATTTAAATTCATAGAAGTTATTAACTGTTGTATTAATTTAAGGTTTCTGAGACTCTCAAAAACTTAAAATCATGTGAGCAGAAGGTTGCATATATACGAAATACTAATATCAGCTTGATGTTCGAAGAAAACCAATATCCAATTTTAAGTAGTACTTATCTGTGGTGTCTATTTTATCTATGTAATTAAAAAATATATATTTTAGTCTGTATGTGACTGTTTGTGAAACCTAAAACATTATATTTCTGTGCAAATGTATGTAATTTTACTTGTTTATTGAATAAACTTTAATTACCTTCTCTTAATAATATATTTAGAGTAATAGTATCTCTATTAAAGTATGAGTATATATTTAAGTGTCGTATTGGTTATTTAAATCCATTAGATAAAAAGGTAAGATCTACAGTTTGCACATTGCTCTATTTTCTCAAGAACATTCATAGACCTCACGTAGTATTTTCTACTTCAATGAGCATCAAGACCTCATTGTCTTGAACTCATAATATGTTTCTTTCAACCTGTTTTTAAATGCCATTTACTGGAGAGTAATCTTAAGTGAAAGGTAAAGCGGATTTTGTTTCATAAACATATGGCTAATTTCTTTCGAATCTTACACATGAAATATAAGAGAGGCTTCCTCGCACTTTATTTCGCGTCAGATTTTATTTCTAAGATAGATTTTTAGTTAATCTATATAAATTAAAGTGTTAAAAGGGAACTAGTATAATTCAATTAATATTTACGTGCTATAAACATTTCGAGTTACATACCATAAACTACTAACATACATAAAAAAAAAAAATTAAATTTTAGATTTTCACCTACTTTCAATTATACTTTTATTTATGGACTTTCCATTACAGTTTTTAAATCACAGTTTTTTTCCCTGAAATTGTTATCCCAGGTAATGGAGGCCCAAGACCAGATGGAGATCAAGTATAGCAGTAATGAGGTGGGGGGGCTGGAACTCTGTATCGTATGTGGGGACAGAGCCAGTGGTAGACATTATGGTGCTATTAGTTGTGAAGGTTAGTCAAGACCACATCTTAAATTATTTAATGACAAAATATAGTTTTGGTGGAAGAGTTTGAGTTAATCACAAGGTCACCTATAAAGCATAATCTAGTCTAATATATTTTGTATATTCTAAAAAAGTCAATATGTTATTTTGATTGCTTAAATTTAGAATCATAACTCCTTAAATTTGCAAGTGCCATGGACTTAGTAGTAGCATAAATAATTCATTTCATTATCGTTTTTGGTGCCAGGCATTTAACATTGAAATACTTGGTTTAAATATTTTGTTTTTGTTTCCTAGTTCCCAGGGTCTTTACATTCGTGAAATTTTTAATTAGAGACTGATATTTCCTAAACACAATGTCTTTATATAAATCATCAGTTTTCATGTTAAATTTAGTAGTCACTTTTTAATCATATATTCTTATAACTTCTTCTAGGCTGTAAAGGTTTTTTTAAGCGCTCAATCCGCAAGAAGTTAGGCTACCAGTGCCGAGGCAGTATGAACTGTGAGGTCACAAAACATCATCGGAACAGATGTCAGTACTGCCGTCTGCAGAAGTGTCTTGCTTGTGGAATGAGAAGCGACTGTGAGTAGCAACTATGCTTAAATATGGAATACAACAATTGTATTTATTTCCATAAGAGATATAAGAGTAAATTTTAGTACTGTGAGTCAGTGAATATTGTTTGTTTCTTTCCAACTTAATTTTAAAAGAATAAGCTCAAGAAAGTTAAAAAATTTAAGTTATTTTACCTATTATGCAGTAAACAAAATCATAAATTAAAATTGGTATTGAGACAATAAAACCCGACGAGCAGTAATTCTTGCTCTGTGTGGACAGCGGTCCAACACGAGCGGAAGCCGATAGTGGACAAGTCCAAGGACGAGCGCAGCGCCTACTCCAAGTTGCTGGGTCTGGCCGGCAGTACACAGGCACAGGTACATATTTAAGGATTTTCTATCTCTTATTTGGTAAGTAGCATCATAACATATATATAACACTTAAAACTAAGATAAATACGACTGAATCTTCTGTGTTTTAAACATGTATGATCGAAAATATTTCGAAAATCCGTAATAGTCGAAAATTATAATGAAAAAAATTAGTAAAATATTTTTTCATTTAGTATAATAGTAAATTGCACCCATGAGAAGCAGGGTATGTATGTCGTTAGCAAAATAAGCAAATATTGTTGTTCTGACCTTATTATTAATTTTTAATTTAGGTTATTTATAATTTGTTTAATTGAATTAGATTTTGTATTAATATTTTGATTATATCCAGATAAGTCCTAAAGAGGAGCCAGCAGATGCCTTCGGTGCCGTGTCTCCGGCAGCTCCCGCTCTGAACTTTGCTTTAGCCGCTGCTGTCGCTTTCAATAAAGGAAATCCGGGTAAATAATTTATACCTGCTTTCTGATCATAATCTGGGATATTCTGGGAACTAATAATATAAATGTGATTATCTAAATTTAATGTCACAATATGTAAGTGTTTAAGTTTGGTTTTTTATAGCATAAACTTTTATTTCGTTAAATTTTTCATACCAAATACGAAGTTTTTAATATTTAAAATTAATACAATTAACATTTGTTTGTTTCGATGATATTAATTTTCCTTCGTTAGTGTCTCCATATCTGTCTGGTGACGCAGAGGGCGCGCGCCGCCACCAACTCATGCTGCAGACGCATCTCGCCAAGAACCTCTTCAAGATGGGACAGTTTGGTGAGTAAAATACATATACAATACATATAATGAAAGTCTGTAAGTTTTCTGAATATTTGAGGTATACACATTGATCACGTGTTGATTGATTAAAATACAAAATATAAAAAAGGAATAATACTATTCTATGTAATATTAATATTATTCGCAGGTGCTATCAACGAATATTTACAATCAGCGTACGGCGCTACGCCCCCCGAGGTACCACAGTCCGCGCTGCATGCGGCGGACACGCAGGCCGACGGTGAGGACACTTAGTCTGATGACTCAGACATACACTACATACACTCGTAACGCACGTCTTAATGAAGATCATAGTTACTAAACGACAAACACAAAATTTTCCCTAAAAATAATTTCAGATATAACTAAATTTAAAGCTATACTATCTCTCCCAATTGTAAAAGTATATGTTATCATATTTACATTATATGTAATTTATATCTATATGTATGTATATGTTTATTTATTTATATTTATATTTCTATTTCTGCCCTTTGAAATCATCTTTGTCACACTCATGGGTAGCTGGTAGAGATCTGTTATTAGAGATAAGCTTATCCAATGTTTTTCTCTTTCCTATTATAATTTGTTTCACCTGGTACATAAATAAATAAATTTATTTAATTGAATAGTCTCTCCCACTCGAGGGCAACTGGCAGAGATCTCTAAAGAGATAAGTTGATCCTTTATACATTTAGTTTTATTTTCTGTGAACTAATTTCTGTTATAGTGTTCTTGGTACATAAATAAATAAATAAATAAATAAATAAAATAAATTTGAACGTTCAAGATATTGTAAAAATGTATGTATTAAAAATAGCTTGAACTCCTCTGTCCCGCAGCGGAGGAGCCCGGCATCCTGAGCTCGGCGGAGAGCCTGTCGCTGCCGCTGGCGCTGCCGGCGGGCGCGGGCGGCGCGCTGCGGCTGCACGGCGCCTGCGAGGCGGCGGCGCGCCTGCTGGCCGCCTGCGCCAGGTGGCTGCTGGCGCTGCCCGCCGCCGCCGCGCTGCCGTGAGTACTCACTACGCTTGGCACTACATAATTCTATCCTTTTTTAGTCAGGTTACAACCGTCCTTTTCTTCAATACCTACACTTCTAATCTTAACAAGAACTAAGGAAAAATTAGTAACAGCAGTAACATGCTTTTAATACTTAATTATATAATTTAAACAGACATTTGTCGGTTTAATGGATCGTGTCATTGTAAGGAATAACCATAAATAGGCTATCGAATGCAAAATATTTTATCAAACCCGAAAAATATTGAATCAGACTTGATATTTTTTTTAAATACTTAACACAATTCTAACAATATTATTTTTTTCGATATAAATATGAAAATCTCGTATCTTCGAATGCCAGGTTCGAGATCCAGGTGACGCTGTTGCGCAAGTGCTGGGCGGAGTTGTTCGTGCTGGGTCTGGCGCGCTGGTCGAGCGCGCTGGCGCTCGGCGCGCTGCTGCCGGCGCTGGCGGCGCACCTGCAGGCCGAGCTGAGGGAGCGCGCGGAGCACGGGACGCCCAGGGAGCGCGGGGGGGACGCGAGCGGCGCCGAGGTGAGCGAGTTCATACCGGCATTGAATTAACATCCTGGCCGTCATATTGCTTCGGCGGCACAGTAAAATCATTCATGCTTATGATGATTTGAACGCTGATAATGTATGCTAACTTTTATAGCGAAGCTCAGAAGGAAAGTACTCAATTTCGACTAACTATCTTTCTTTAAAAATTTTATTTATTTGTTTATTCAAAAGTACAAAAGAAATTACATTCTATATTAATTTCAACCTTATAACAAATTATTGCTAGATAATGTTAAGTGAGTAGTTAAGTAAGTTAAGTTAAAATATTTCTAACGTCGTGATAATTTCGTACATCAAATCGAAATTATCACATAATTACATTAAATTCACTTCCTCAGATTACAATATCAGACTACTCGGACGAGCGCATCGCAGAGGTATCATCGATGCTATGCCGCTTGCATCAATTTGTATCACACATAGAGCAGTTGCGTCTGTCGGATAGAGAGCACGCGCACTTGAGGGCTCTCTGCTTGTTCTCACCTGGTTAGTAAATGCAACAATGACCTCTATTGTCTAATAATAATATTATTATCTAAGTATATGAAAGTCATTTTATATTGTTAAAGATTTTATGATCTGTCATATAAATACAGTAATTTTAGTAATTACAAAGTAATTATAAATCGACTTTCATATGATTCCCATCGGGAACACAATATATTGGTCTGTATGATTTTTAGTATATTTATATACATTTATGGGTACGTATTACACCAGACGGCGTCCCGGACTTCCTGACCCGCAAGCTGCAGGACTACCAGTCGCAGGTGCTGCGCTCGCTGCGCGCGGCCACGGCGCCGGACGACGAGCGCGCCGCCACGCTGCTGCTGCAGCTGCCCGTACTGAGGACCTTCAGCGGCAGCTTCATCGAGGACGTGTTCTTCGTTGGCTTCGTTGGGGACGTCAGCATCGATGAAGTCATACCGTATCTGCTTAACGCGGAGCGATGATTTGTTTTTCAATACATATTGCGGATGGTGCTAAACTAAAATTACCCAATATGTTATCGATTTGAATGTTAAATCTACAGAAACTTAAAATAATATGACGAATTTATTATATTACTCACTAAGTCTACAAGATTGTAATTGTATCACAGGTGCTACAAACAAGTTAGAACCTTGTGATATGAAGCCCTAACATTTTAAATTAGTTATACTTTATTAAGTATATAAAATTTATAATTGGGTTAATAATTCTACTTGCCAAATTTAAGGATGGGGTATAATTGTTTTAGTAATAGTAAAATTTAGTTATAAGTAAACCTTATTGGCTGACTAAATTTATCATAATTTTTTTATTAAAAGTTAGTATTAATTATTTGATATTTCATCAATTAATTATTAATATCATAAATATATAACATTTATTAGAATTAAGACAATAATTATTTTATAATTGTTCATCATCCACCTGATTAATATTGGAAGGCTGATGTCAACCCTCCTCGTAAGTGTTGATAGGTTTTCTGTCACTTTTCAGATAAACGGTGTAAGATTGTAACCACTATTATTGTTGCCTTTTAGCTAACTCTTGCAGCTTCTTCAGGAAGATATAAGACTGTCCTGTTAGCTGTGACCACATTATATTTTTTAATTCTCTATTCTTTATTCAGTTTCCTATTAGATATAACAGAAAATGTAATGGCTAATATTTAATTAAAGTAACATTGTTATATGAATTTGAGATTTAACATATATTTACACCGTCCACTTATTTAGTAAAATCGGAAAATAGGGATATATTTGTATTATACTTACTGTAAGTGCCTTAAACATAAAAAAATTATTAAAACACATGTTTTTATGGTTTTATTTTAGTTTAATAAATAATAAATTTCAAAACAATATATTAAATGTTGTCATGGGTTAAAAAAAAACACTTTTTAATAATTTTGATTTATAGGTATTATTAAAAGAATAACAATTCGTAATAAGTTTGACTTCATTTCGTAAGGTTGATTTTTTTTTATACACCGTGCCACTTGATATATGGAGTGATGTTACCAATGTCTTTCCCTTTGAAAGTATAACGCTATAAGTATAAATCTAATATATTTGGATATTTAATATTGGACATTTGAAGTATTCATAACCTAGTGATAATTTGGTTTAACCTCGAATCTATTTAATTAAAAAAATTCTAATCTACACTATTTTACCTTAAATGGCTGTTTTTTTTTTTAAATAGAAGCAAATTTATTATAATAATGTAGAATATATTGCAAATAAATAAATCATAATTTTAAAGTTATTCACAATTAAAAATACATTTTCAATCATTAATTCATTCATCAAAATTATAAGTAGTCCAGTCAAATAAACATTTGAGTTTGGAAAAATTCGCATAGAGCTGAAAATTGGTAAAGACGTTGAATAAGTCATTGAAATGAACCAATGAAATGTCAAGTCCCCATCGAACCTATGAGTGCAAAAAAAAATATTTAAGGTCAAAGGTCGCAAATTCCGATTTTTCCCATTTTTATCTGAAACCTTATCGTAAAAATAGATAAGACAAAAGTTGTAGATCATACAATTTTCCACGACAATTGTCTCAATAATTTGTTTCGTGCGAATCGCTATTCGTGAGATATCGCGATTTTAAAAGTTAAAAAACTTATATCCTTCACAATAAGTACACACGTAATGTACTTGGCACAGTTTTTTTAACGTGGTTTCCCTGGTAGGTATACTCCACGATCTATGATCAAAAAATTTTAATTAGTATACAGATTACAGATAACTTGATACATTCATCAAAGTCTGACTGCATATCCAAAATGTCAAACTCATATTTCATTTTTACATGCCATAAATAGTTGCGATACTACATCAGCCATTTTTAATAGGGATAAAAAAACAGCATTCAAATTATTCAAAAAACGTGATGATTTCATTGATTGTGCAGAAGTATTTACAAAGATTAACTCCTCTCCACATGACATCGTAACTACTGGAATTTGTTTTCTTCTTGCTATTTATGGTGCTCCAAAAAAATTAATTCTATAGACAAATCTAGAATGTTAATAGTATTAATTTTGTTACAATTCTTTTTTCATAGCGTTAAGACTATCTTTATTAAAAAAATATTATTATATAAAGGGAGTTATGTTCGGACGACAATGAAAACGTTTTTTAAAAACTAATTATTTTGTTTAAAATTAGAATGTGGTTCCTCAACTAAAGCTGAGACAAGAGTGATTTTTAAACATTTAATAAAATAAAAGTAATATGTTAAACAATTAATAATGGGTACTGAATACGCAGAAATGGAACCGTTAGCTCGTGGAATCCGCACTTCGGCAACTTTAGGGCTATGTAGTTCTAGTAACGAGGATCTAGAAAGTTTTTGTGTTAATAATAAATATTCAGAAAAAATATGCATAGATGTGATAATCTAAAACTATTTATTATTAAGAGCTTTTATTTAAGTCAACATAAAAATGTATTATATTGCACACAAATATTTAATTTGACAAACATCAATTTAGTGTATATAGTATGTGTATATTATATAGTCATAAACTAAATGGAGACAAAAGAATTGAGAGAGTGTTCTAAAGAACAGTTGTCTGTTTATTTCTTTATATATAGGAACAAAACACGACAACTGACTTAAGTAACATTTGCACGCAAAACAGGTTCAAAACAAAATTCGTTTCTACTCCCATGAGCTATATAATTAATTACTATGTAATTGAGGAGTGTACCTGCAGAATTAAATTTTTCGTCAACATTTAGCCACCATCCAACATTGGACTTGTAAATAGAAGTATCAAAGAGATTGAATAAATTTTAAGTAAAATTAAATAATTAATTTAAGTTTACAAATAATTTAAAGTAGAATACTCACAGTTTATGTACTATTTTTAAAAACTATGTCACCATGGTCCACTTTCTGAGATCAGAGAGATCACTTAACAAGTAAAAAAAAAGCCTGAACTTAAGAGTTCAGCCGCATCACTCCATCAGGATAAACTTTTATTATCACAAATAAATCTTCTAATATTAAATAATGTGCATTTAAAAAATTGAATAATAAGAAATGCAGAAGCAAATTTTCTGGACAAAAGACAATAACACTCCCCAGCAAATGCCGTCTGCGTATACGCAAGAAAAATTATAAAACACACCAAAATAGCAGGAACAAATAAATCCACGTTTATCACGCTTATATGCGTTTATATTTAAACAATAGACCTAATCAAACTGAATTAAACATGATAATTGGAAAAATTAGAGAGATTCAAATAAATTATGTTGAAAAGATGAGAAATCCTGTCATATCCAATAGACTATCCTTCGACAGCGCCTGATAGCTGGCTATCAGGGTGCGACTGGCAGAGGAGGAGTGTCCGGTGAACTCGAGACGGGTAATTGTCAGCTATCTCAACGACAGAATGATTAAGGTGCGCTATGCTGGCGCAGAACACGTCAGAAAAATACCAAGGGCTGAGTGCAGGGATCCATAGGAGGGACAATCTTGTGGAATCTGCTGCTGGACCCCCTCCTGAAGGACATCGAGGGCATGGGCGAATATTGTCAGGCCTTTGCCGATGTCGTCGTCCTGGTCTTTGATAGGGACAAGGCTGCCGAGATCGAAGCACGCGCAATTGCCGCTCTCGAACGTGTTCCGGCGTGGGGTGTCGTAAACAAGCTTAAGTTCGCGCCTCAGAAACCAACGCTATGACATTAACGCGAAAGCTAAAATATGACACACCACGCCTGAGCATGGACGGGATCGACATCGTTGCGTGTAAAGAGATCAAGATCCTGGGCGTCGTGGTCGACAGCGGTCTGACTTTTAAAACCCATGTATCTGGCTTCTGCGGGAAGACGGTCGCAACAATTTAAAAGATATTATAGTAGATAATGTAAATAGAAAAAAGTTTTTTAGATATGGACTCAAAATTATGAAGAATGTCATAACAGGAAATAAAACCATTTAGCAATTTATGGTTGGTATGCATTTTGAATAATGAATAGATAAGCATAGATGGTATAGGAAATAAGTAAACTCGGTAAACAAATTTTTCGCTTAAGATACACAGAGCGTATATCTAGTTCTCTTTAATATTGTTATGAAAATTAGTGTGTTATTCAGTTGTGCAGTGTAACTCCAAGTATGAACTTATCTTTACTTATATAAAATAATCAAAATAGAGCTGAAGATTTTTTTTCGTGATAAAATTTTTGCTCTATAGCAAATAACCGAGGCGAACATTTTATTTACCTGTGACATGCTGTCGGTACTAGCGCTAACACTGACTCTGATATGAGTTTAGATGAATTAAATTTATTTTTTCTTAGCATCCTTTTGGAAATTAATACCCTATACATATTCTGTTATTTCATTAATATAATTATAAGCCTTTTAACAATAAAAATTTAACTATTTACGCACAAAATACGTTTTTTATTTTAAAAAACATCGACTATATGTTATAACAATACATCCCCTCACTAAATTCGTCTAAAGCGTTATGTTATACGCATAACGCTTTGCTTAATTTTTATTTCTATTTTCTTTTATTTGTAGACTAGAACATTGTGATTCAGCTTAATTTAATTTACTACAGTTAGTATATATTACGAATATGGTATAACTGAAATACTAAAATATAATTTGTAAATCGCGGCAGCTCTCAAGAGAGAAACGAAACATTACTGACAGTGTCACCCGCACCATGCTACAGCGCACAAGGTATAATTATAGTTACTACGCAAATGGCGTCTACTATTAAAAATAGTCGAAGTAAACAAACAAATCGAAGTTTCAAGCAGTTAGAGGCTATAATATCATTACGTTTGTGTATATTTTTCGATTCTTTAATAATAAAATATCATATTTAATAAGAATTTTGACTTCAAATTGAGCCTAAAACTTGAAAATTGAATCTTAAATCAATAACATAATTGATTTTACAAAATTTATTGAAAAAGATTGTACAATATAAAAAGAATGACATATTTAACCTAAATATCGTGGAATTTTATTTCTACCCTACATTTCTACTAAAAATTTCTAACGTAAGAAAATAGCGTCCTATATATTTTGTGATATAGGTGTAAAATGTAAAATTTCAACGAACAGAAAGCTTTAAAAGGAAAAAGTTTCATTGCAAATGCGATATGGCGGACGTAACAAAATGGCGTATGAGATATTTTTTACATTGGTCGCACATCTAAGCTTTTAATTAGACGATTAGACTATAAGTGAAAACATTATTTATAAAAATCCTTACACCTTCCATATACCATGCTTATACCATCCCTACATCTTCCTAATAACATCCTTATCCCATTCTTATACCTTCCTTAAACTTTCCTTATATAATCCTTACACTTTCTTTATATCATCGTTATACCATTCCATGTCGGTTGTATAATTCCAACATAATAAGATGCAAATATTGATGACATAAAAAATATTCATACACACTTTAATAATTGTCTTTTCATTTTATTTAAGAATATATAACTAGTTGACGGTGACTGAGAACACCACGGTTGAGTTGATTCATACAAGCTTCAGGTAATTGTGTACAGTAAGAGTGAAATGACATACAACAAATAATTTTGTAATTTTAGTGATATTAACCCTAAAATTAATAAGAGATCAATAAAAATAGAAGCCCATTTTTTGGCCAATGTAGGTATTTTATTTCAATCACTTTTTATAATTAAAAAAAAAAAAGATTTTTATTGACTCATTATAGAAGACGATAAATATCCATATATCTTGAATATACATAAATATCTAAGAATTGTATGAATGATGATGATGACAAACAATAAAGCTAGTTTCACATTAGTAAAGTATTTTTGATAGTCAAGCAAATGGCAATCGGTGTAGGATCATGCAACATATTTATACCTTAATAAATGAAAATCTTAATAAGTATAATTGTAAATATTATTGTATATTTTCTTTAGAACTTTAACGAAATAATTTTAAAGGTCATCTCAAAAATTCTTTATAAATTAGTTAGAATTTTATATCTTTTTAGTGATCCACTACAAAAAAAAAACATTTTTTAAATATAATATCTTTGATAAATATATAAGTGTGTTTTTTAAAAACCGATAATGAATATTTTAAGTCATAAAGTAATATTTTTGAATATGACAATACTAGTTTGTGTAAAGCAACGCGAGTTGTGTCAGACAAGAATTACTGCTAAATTATTGCATTTTCGTAAAAAATAATTGGATTGTAGTGAAAAATGTATTTTTTTGGGATTTAAAAACTAATTCAATTGTGCGTAATCATTATAATTAAAAAACTGTACTTTTTCTCATCATGCTTATAAGATTTAATATGTCCAAGTCTAGGGTTGACCAGAACACAATAAATTATATCTTAATGATTTCGTTTTTAGATATATTGTAGCAAGATTAAATATTTTTCAGCTCAAATTGGTTGTTGTTCATGTTTCGTGCCTTATAAGTGTCAAAATGGCAGGTTATTGTTAAACATAGATACATCTGGCAAACTTGTTCTCTTCCGTTTTCGCTAATTAACTAGTTTTTTTTCTCTATTCATCGCCCTTATTACATACCGTTATACAAAATTGTTATTATATAGTCAACCTTGACATTGATTACGAGTTTTGTCAAAAAATTGTTATCTTAATCATATGTGTACTTTGTTTTATGCATACATTTAACATTTGTTTGTTTTAAAATCAGATCCCGTGTTGTGATGTGTGTGTTAACTTCCACTAAGTGATATAAGAAAATGGCAAAGAAATCAGATAATACTGGTGGAAAATTAGTTTCTGTGTCCATTGTAGGGTTGTCTGGTAAGTGACATGCATAGTAGTTAATTTAATTAATATGACGTACATAAAGTTATTTTACCAAGGTAGTAATGTTATTAATTTCAAAATTTACTCTTCTTTTATTCATAAGTAAGATATTATTATCCTGATTATGGTCTGGAAGATAATATGAAATTTTCATTTAGTTCATCATTTTTTAATATAAGAAATAGCATAGGTAGCTGTCTATTCCTCAACAGATGTCTATATTCCCTGATTCTTCTGACTGTTAATGCAATATAAAATACTAATACTATTTTAATCATATTAGTGTTTTGGTAATGAATATTGTAATTGGTGTAACATAGATTTAATTCGCAAATGTATATTTTTTCACATTGTCTGTAAAATCTCATAGTCATACATTATGGCCAAAGTATCTTACAATGAGAAATAATCAATTTATTTATTTACATCTTTTCTTCTTTGAATTGGTATCAGCGATCACTTATGTATAGAAATTAGAATTGTCAGAAGGACCTACTTTGATATCATACCTATTGCAATAAATCCTTCTTTGACGAAACTCTAAACTGAAAAGATATAGCTTTCTGGGTTCCAAACAAGCCCTTGTCTGAGAAGAACCAGAAAAAAAACTCTTTTGATAGTTTTATAAAAATATATTTACAGCCATGAATAAGTTTCTCCATTAATGCTTTGCTAAAATGACATACAATAAAATAATAGACAAATTAATATAATACTTTATTATCATTTCGTTTCATTATCATTAAAGAAAAATAACATCCTTTTTAATGTTTGAATTCATTTGCTATCCACTTTCACAAGTCTATAATTATTTTATCAAAATTGTTTACTAACTACTTGTTATATTGTTATAATTATTCCATAATTAAAATTATTACAAATAGCAAACCAATGAAAAAATATAACAATATTATTTCTATTACAATTGTCTTGTTATTTGACAATATTAATTAGAGAAAGTACAATGAGAAACTATATTTTTAAATATTTATTGAATGAAAAACACAGCAACATAGGTAGAAATCCTCCCATAGATTAATTTTAAATCTAATTATATTTGAATAAATTTATGGATTCAAAACACACAAAAAATATATATAATGTAAAATATACAAATTATTAAAAAGAACATTAAATAAAACTAAATTAATTCCTAACAATACAAAAAGCTGTAAAAATAAACTTGGATTTAAATCTCAAAGTCAATGAAGATAAGAGATACCCCTATGATTCGTTTGAAATAAACGATTACTTGACATCAATTGTGTATGTCTATTGTGAAGTTATCTTGTTCTCTACTTCCTTTACATTTCCTCTAATATCATTAATATTGTTAAATAGTATATCAAATCTATTTATAGAAGTATAAATAGTTATTTAGAATCTTTTAAGTGAAACTCTTAAGTGGCAGTGTCTTGTTATATTTGTTTTTAATATTACTATTTAAGTAAAGGTTCTAGAAACCATTATTAAAAAAATATTATTTGAATTTTTTTAATTATCCAGTATATATATGTAGAGTAAAATTATTAAAAAATAATAAACAAAAAAAAAACACTGATTTTTTAAAGAATAATTCTTAAAATAAAAATAATCTGTATTTAATTTGCTTGTATATAGATATTCTTCCTTAAAATGGTATATTGTAGGATGCAAAAACATACACATACACAAAAAAAGTAAAATATAAATATTTTTAGTTAAAAAAATTGTTTAATGTTTACATGAATAACATGAAATTAAGATAATTCATGCTCTTATTTGTGTTGGAATATAACTCTGCTATTTAATAATTTTCATGTTGAATATTCTTAAAAAAGTATTTTGTGAAATAGCTCATATTTTTAATTGCTTTCAGGTACTGAAAAAGAGAAGGGGCAGTTAGGTGTGGGCAAGTCCTGTTTGTGCAATAGATTCGTACGAACAGACGCCGACGACTACAATGTAGATCACATATCTGTTTTAAGTCAGGTAAAATAAATGATATATAAAATTACTTTAAAATATGATAGACCTTGAGTTAAAATTATATATTTTATTTTATTATAAGTCTTTATTTATAGTAACAATTATTAATATTAATAACTAGGTGTGTGTCGCGGTTTTATTCTCCTCTTATTAATCGCGAAATATTATATAAGCTTCCTTATCAACCTGTCTGTATTAATCAGAAAGAATTTTCAAATCTATTCCGTAGATTTGAAGATTAGCGCTTTTATACAAACAAACTTTCAAGTTCTTAATAATATTATATTATTGGTGACTGTTTTTCATTATTTATATTTGTTATGGTAATTACAAAGAGGTAAGAAGTATCTTTAGTTATTGAAATTAAAAGGAAACTTTCCTGAATTAACTAGGAAATATTTACAGTACATACAAAAAAAATTGTTGTTAAATTATTAACATTTCCGATATACAATAAAATTTGTTTTTATTTTTATACAACTGCTGTATATAATTTATTAATAAATCTGTCTTATTACAACAAAATTATCTTTTGGTAAGCAAATAAAATTTCATGTCAACTAACTCTATAATTAAAATTCTAATATTATTGTTAAATTAAATTAGGAGATATTGTTTTTATAAATCTTATAAAAATGTGTTAATATTCTGATTCTGTTATAAAAAAAATATTGCAGTCGGACTTCAGTGGTCGAGTGGTAAACAATGATCACTTCCTGTATTGGGGCAGTGTGCACAAGGAGCAGGATGAACAGGAGTACCGCTTCGAGGTTGTGGAGCAAACTGAGTTCGTCGATGACGCCTGCTTCCAACCTTTTAAGGGTTAGTGCAATTCAACATGCTGTTCATCTGATGTGCTAGCTCTTTCAGGACCATATTCGAGGACAGAAAATCATTCAGAGCACAGTTAGGAAAATTATTTAATATTATATGTATATTAACTAGAGTTTTTCAAAGTGCTGTAATAAATTCAGTGAAATTTTAAGTATTCATGAAATGAAATCTAAAATATAGAAATAAAAGATAAAATGTGTGTGTTGTAAGTTTTTTCCAAGTTCGGGAAGTTTAGTGCCTGAAATGAAATTTTTAAATTTCATTAGTTTTGATATATAAATGTGAAGGTTGATGATAACTTAATGAAGCAGCTTTCTTTTTGCCAAAAGTTAAGGCTGTTATTTATTTTCAGCTTTTGTATATAATGAGAATATGGTTTGTGCTTGTTAATTGGTAACCCAATTAAATACATATATATCTCCAGCGGTGGGGAAAATGGAAACCTACATCAAACGCTGTGTGGCCACCAAGCTGCAGTCTGCAGAGAAGTTGATGTATGTATGCAAGAACCAGCTGGGGATAGAGAAGGAGTACGAGCAGAAGCTGATGCCAGATGGAAAGCTGGCGGTAGATGGGTTTCTCTGCGTTTATGATGTTAGTCTCGTGCCTGGACGGAGTTGGGAAAAACAGGTACGTTACAGAATAATTAACTATCTAAGGGCTGTCAGAATACGTAACAATTAATAATAAATTATATCAGTGGTTGATAAAAAGTTTTCTTTCATCTTAATTATATATAACTAGCTTTCTCCCGCGTGGTGTTTGAATAAAAATACACGACGTAATTTTTTTTTTCAATCTTGAAACACAATTGAAACAGTCATGAAATGCGAACGACAACCAATACCGACATTTAAAACGATGCTAGCCCCATCTATTGACGTCTTGCCCAAAACAAGCAAAATCATATATTTCATATGAATTTGCAACCCCTATTTAGCCATAGAAATGCAATTTTCAAAATCTCATTAATATATTATTATTCCATAAACTTTCATGTGCCAACTTTAAAAAGGATGAAATTTCATACAAACTTGCAACCTCTATTTCATCCATTTGAAATCTTCTACTATAAATCTCTTATTAAAATTCACAGAACGAAACACTAGCAGCAATCCTCCAGAACATAATAAAGCTGAAGAAGCCCGTGGTGTTGGTGACCTCAAAGAATGACGAAGCCTGCGAGCAAGGAGTGCGTGAGGCGGAGAGGCTCGTGCAAAGGAAGGAGTTCAAGGGAGCCATACCCCTTGTGGAGACTTCCAGCCATGATAATGTCAACGTGGACCAGGCGTTTTTCCTACTGGCTCAGATGGTGGATAAGTCCAAGGCTAGGATAAAGGTTGGTTTACATTAGCTTTTTGTGATTTACTTTAATATAATTTTACTAGCTTTAGAATAATTATAATGAGTAAGGATATAAAAACCAAAAGTCAATAAATTTTTCTTATTGTGATCAGGTCATAGCAGTTTTGTAACATTATAAAGAGGACATGTTTGTGTTTCATTTAATATTTTTAACTCAAACCGATTTAAAAATTCTTTCAAGTAGAACCGCGAGTAACAGCAAGTTTACTATAAAGAATATTAAATATCCTTAAATGTCGATTTTTGTAATGTACGTAAAAAGGATTAAATATTTGGTTGTACACAACATTTTGTTCTAAATAATATTTAATGTACAGATTTATATATATATCATATTTTTATAAATATAAATAATTATTGTCGTTACGCTGTTAATTGGAATTTATAGATATATAATTATTTATATTTTACTTACCCGCCCCCGCCTATGAACTAAATAGTGTTATCTCGTGAATATGAAAGATTTGCCAAGAAAAATTATGTAAGTTTGACCAGAGCATACAAACTATGGAAAAAAAATAATAAAAAATGGGGCCCTACTTTCTGATGATGTCTACACCGACAGACAGATAAACAGACAAATATATAAAAAACGGTACTAATAAATTTGATGATGATCTCAATAAAACATGATTTCAATAAAACTATTTTACGCGAGTTATGCGTTTATTATTACATTACGAGATGATGATCTCGTCTTACCGCGAACACGTTTGCTGCAAAGCATTCGAAACGTCGGGTTAAATTTAAAAATGTAATAATAAACGCGAGTTATATCCGTAAAATAGTTTTATTGAAATGTAAATCTTAGAAAATATTATATCAACATGTTATTATTTAAAAAACTGTAACAGATAATAAATAGTATATATTTATATATATTGTAGTATATAGTATATATTGTAAATATTATAATATTGTTGTTATATATGTTTATTAATACATTTCATTATCGTACGTCTTTTAACAGTCGTGTTTAGAAATGACTATTGTAACACTATAAGTGGTTAGCTGATATTGTCAATAGCACACAGTGACGTCACATACATTTAATTCCACTTACAAGGAATATCTGTTACATCTATCTGGTGTTATGTTTCTTTTCAAGGTTTTATCTATATTATATGTAACGTGTTTAAAAGTACTCTAATTCCTATTAATTCTCTTGTCTGTAAGAAATTAAATATCATTAAAATTATTATCAATCCAAAATTATATACTATATATTTTATACAACCCATGAAGTATGGGTTTCCAATGAAAGGATTTGAAGTGTAGACTTATTATATATTTAGGGGTCATGTCTGATCCAAACTTCCTCTGTTTATTAAAGAAAAATAATTTATTTAAACAAAATAATTTAGCTGCTGAAAATTGTCAAAATATTTTTTCTAGTGTATCATAATATGTTATATGATACTATAAATACGTCTGTCTATAGATTATACAATTGTTATGTTATTTTTTTCATCAGGTTGCTAACTACGCGGAGGCGCTGCGGATAAGAAGAGAAACTCTGGACTTTGTGACCGAAGCGTTCACACAACTGATCAGGATACACGTACAAGACCACAAGTATGTTTAAACTACTGATATTAATATACTAGCTTCTACATACAGGTCTATTTTTCAAAGATCTATAGCTCTTTACTTATTACGAAAGTGGGAAAATTACATACAAACTGAATCCCTTATAACATTAAAGCTAAGTTAGTAAACTTAGTCTTTAATTAAGCCAAGTTCTATAAAACTAAATTACGTAAAACTATTTGCTTCTTAGATCATGATCTTAGTTTCTGAAATCTTATTTATGTAATTCAGTATTATTTATTTGTTATATTCTACTTATTAGTATTTAGTAATAATTCTGAATTACAAAAATGAAATCTCATACTGAAATGATAATACATATTAAGAAAATTATGTAAATATTTTCACTATCTCTCTCTTTATTCTCAGTACATACATTATGTTCTTCAAATATATCAAGTCTTTTTTCATTTAAAGGGCAATAATACGTTTTAGACGAAAACATTGCATTATAAAATAAAAAAAAAATAAAAAAAAACAATAATTTTATATTGGTTGAATCTTGAGAAATTTCAATTACACATCCACAAAAATGTTAAGATATTGTTAACCCGTTTACTTATAATACAAAAATAATTTCCCACACACTAATTAAAACTAATTTAAAAAATAATGTGTTGTTACAGAGAAATGTGGTCGGCAGTAAGTAAGCGTCTGTGTCACTATCCCGAGTGGATCAAGTTTGTTCAACAATTCGGCAATGATGGTACTCAGGTAACTTTTGAGACATTTTTTATTTATTAGATGATTATTATTATTGTTGAAAAATTTGAACAACAATTTTTTTTATTTATTATTACATATTACATATTATTTATAATCCATTTATATCGCTCTCCAGGTTGTGTTTCGACGTCACATCCGGCGGCTGAAGGAGGAGCGAACCGCCAAGAAGCTTCGTAAACAGCTCGCCAAGCTACCGCAAGTACTGGCCAGGATGCAGCTACCCACAGACGACATGCAGGAGAGGTAGGGCTTTATATAAAAATTTGATAAGGATATACAGTCGTAATTCGTAAATATATCTTGACGCGAAAGAAAGAATTTGGTACTTCCAGCTTCCTAGCTAATGTAGAAATGTATCTGTAAAAGCTAGTTTTGGTAATCTTCCGTCGGAGGCCTTGTTCTCCCGCGGCAGTGGTAACCGGCTCGTTGTTCCAGTGACTGGGGCGCGGTGGTCCGTCAAATCCGCTCGCACCGCCACTGCTCGGTGTACTTCAGCGAGGCGCGCGCGCGGGCCAGCTCCGCCAGCGCCTCCGACGAGCCCGCGCACGACGCCACGCTGCGGGTGGGCGAGCGAGCGAGATACCAGGTACGGACACACGCACGCACATACTGGCACACGCACACGTACACGCACATATTCGTTCTTATTTCCAAACCAAAAATCTCTATGATTACCTTCGTTTAAACAAAATATAATATTTTTCCTCTTAAAATACTTATTAATTATTATTAATTAAATATTTTCTTTCAGACTTTGGGTCAATCTCAAAAGATTCCTTTCGAGATATTAGAAACGAACGAAGCCGCAGCTATTTTCAAAACTTATCTCCACGAAGCTCAAGAAAAACAAAGAAACTATGAGTAAGTTAACTATGTGAAATTATAATATTATACAAGTGATTACTAGTATTGATTAAAAGTGGAAAAGATATAAAAAATAAATATATTTAGCTACAAATACATTAATATAAAAGACAGTAATACTATTTCATTAAAAAAATAAAAGTCTTCCGTACAAGAATATAAAATATTTGTTTGAAGAAATTTTGTAACACCACAATCATTGCAATGTCATATTATTATGGTCGGTCCTTATATCATATGCAAATGACTGTAGGTGGTGTCAGCAATTCAAGCGTCTGCTGGAGGAGACGGGCTACGTGACTCCGGGCAAGCAGCTGTCGGAGGTGAGGGTGCTGCTCATGGGGCGGGAGTGCTACGAGGCGCTCACGGACGAGCAGCAGCAGAGGGTCTACGACGAGCACCAGAGGGAGATACAGCGACGAGCCAAGCATAACCTGCAGGTAATATGGAAATATATTTTTGGTTTGTGACTGTTTTATTTTATTTTTGGAATATAGATAAAAATAAGTGGTAAACGGCACCATCACATTATAATCGGATGGATATACCGACACGGAGAAGCTGTTCCAGTCCTTTTTTGTACGAATTAAAAATTATAAGGGTCGTTCGGACAGACAGCATGTCACGACGTAAGGCTAAATTCTCGCTGTATTTCGGAACGCCTGATGGTAATGGTGGAATCTATTCGTGCAATTCCTGCGCGCTAAGCCAAATTGCACCCTTGCCTTAGCACACGGAAGATACCTGTCTACAACTTTGCTGTTCTCTAAAAATGTTATCTTTTTTTTATTATAAAGACTGTTATTTCCTAGGAACTGCTATTAGAGCATGCAGATCTGTTCTACCACTTCAAGCGGATATCCCCCACCGGTACCATCACTCAAGAGGACATTAAAGAGATTACTGATGTACTGCAGGATGATTTTAGGTGAAGTTTTAAGAAATAATCTCAACTCATATCAGACAATAAATGAAATTTGGTTTTTGTGCATAAAGTCCCAGACTGAACAAAAGTCACGTCTTTGAATTGATCAATATGTTAGTGTTAAAATATATTTTACATTCACTATTCAATATTATATTCTGTCCATTCTATAACATCTTGTATAATAAAGTTGTAGAATTTGCAAATAAAACTATTTTTTACGGATTAAAACTAGCGTATAATTTGGTTATATTTTTACGTTTGAACACGATTTCTGCAAAGCATTCGAAACGTTGGGTTAAAATAATACGTAAGAAAAAATATAATCCGTAAAAAAATAGTTTTATTTGTAGAATTTTGCATAATTATAATACATATAATAGATCTTTAAACTTTATACTGTTTTAACAAATTTAAAATTTTTTTTGGTTGTTAGTGGTAGATACTTACTTTTTAGTTTTTAGTTATTGTTGTTTTTAGAATTTATGATTAGTTTTTGATTTGTAAAAAATGAACGAGTGCTCATACTCACGTTTACTACTAGATACTATAGATCATTTACTTATTATATATACCCCATAGATACAAGATGTTGGACCGCATGGAACAGGACCGCAAACTGATGCTGTTCCAGCACCTTGGCTTCGTGCACTGTCCTATGAGGGAGCACTGCCCCGCCACCAACAACTGCCTCGACGCCACGTTGCCTGTTATACTCAACACTAGGGTTGGGTGAGTGTCCGTCTGTGCATCTTGTAATTAGAATTTAAAAAAGAATGGTTTTGTTTAATGTAAAATATTAATTTTATTTAAATTGAAAGTTACAAACTTAGAAAAATTTAAAGTATAACTCTTATAATATCGTTTCAGGTCGCTGACTTCCTCCAGTGAATCTCAGTGTCTGGCGGGGCCCCCGGCGGCGCCCTGGGCTCTCACCAGCGATACCGATTACATCAACGTTATTATATTAGGGGTGAGACTCGCTATTTGTACAATCTTTTATATATTTCATGTAACACTGGTAAACATACAATAATAAATATATATGTTAACGGAGAAATTCGTCTCAAGAAGTGATCCACTGTCAATATTACTACAAAACTGAGCCCATAATCGGTCCATCCCCAGGTGGAGTGCGTGGCGGGTGAGTTCGGCAAGCGCCTGTCCGCGGGCTGCGAGAGCGAGCGCCGCGTGAGCGCCGCCGCGCCGCGCCGCCTCGACCTGCGCCTGCGCACTGACGACTTCGTCGCCGACGCGCCCGCTGACTTCGCGCCCAACGGTGGGACGATACGGGACTATAGCCACGCTTGCACATACATATTTACCTATCCTACCTTAACCGTGGGACTAACTTGTTAGATTTACTTTTAAAAGATTTTGATTCTTCCCACACTAATTCTCGTAATTAGCTAATTATGAGGCACCTTATAATATTGAACGCTTCTACCCTAATCTTTTGGTACCATTATAACGTTTGGTTTTTATAGGATACTTTTGCGTTTATCAAGACCAAGAGTCATTCGAATATATCAGAGGTTGTGCTGAAAAAACTCTCCTATCTAGTCTAGAACAGGAGGATAAACTTCCATTTCAGGTCAGTATGATTATTTATTGTAATTCAAATAAAAACAATCGCTAGTATCACTACGCATTAAAATGGCGAAATCGAATGAAGATTAGTATTAAATTGGCAGCTATTTGTAAGAGCTATTTCGATGGAATCCTAATCAGATATTGGTTTGGGAGTTATTTAGTTTGTTAGTCTCTTTCATAGTTAATTAAAACTTGGTACTCATTCGTTTCCAATTATATTCTCTTATTTTTCACAATCCTCGATAGGGTAGCCAACAATACAATATCAACGTTTAAAAATTTCTTAAACGATTGTAATGGCCTTCATAATTATAAGAAACATTGGTTGGAAAAAAATAAAAATCTTAAGAACAAAACAAGTTCCTATTAAACAGTTATAAAATAGAAAGACATCTAAAAACTTAAAGTTACATTCATTGATCTATTTTTTCATATATTTATCGTGTTATTTATATGTCTTATATGTTTCAGGGCTTGCCATTAGTAGTAGTGTTCGTCCAAGACGAAGGTATGGATAAGAAGGAGTTGGCCAGACTCCAAGAGGAGGGACAGAATCTTGCAGATAAGTCAGTATATATATTCAAATATTAATTTATTAATTTATGCTAGTGGCTCCATCTGGCACTAATATATAAAGTTTACTAATATTTATATAGTCTATAATTTGTCAAATCATATAAGGACAACATACTAATTTTCACATTGGTTGCTGAAAGCATTTTCGAGTTATAGATGAACAGACTGATAGGGAGAAAAATAGAAAGTCAAAAAAATATAAAAAAGGACAATTTTGTATAGTAATCCATGATGTTTAAGAGTATCTGCAGATTTAAACAGCATTATATATATTGATATAATTATTATTTTCAGTCTGCACTGTTCGTATATGGAGGCTTCAGTAAACGAATTAGGAACTGAAACTTTTACAACGGACGCAATACAGGAATTAATACGAGCGAATAGAGAGAAAGCGAGCTACGCGCATCTGTACCGAGACTTGATTGTTTGCTTCGATGCTGATATACGGTGAGTGATGGAAAAAAAATGTGTGAAACTATAATATCTGAAAAAAAAAAAAAAATTGCCCAGTCATTGCTTAACTTATCATATTTTTTCCCGATACCATTCCAGTTCAAGTTATTCCTTTCCAGTTTAACGAAATCTTAATTTTTATAATTTCTCCAATAAAGATGAATTTTCATTCGTGTAATTATTCCTCTGTTTATCGGTCTTAAGTGGTAATGTGTGTGTCAGTATCATGGTGTGTATGTTCTGCGACGACCCGTACTCCCCGGAGCGAGCGCTGGCTCCTCTGCTGCAGCACCGCGCCTGCTTCCTCACGGGCGACCGCTCCATACTCATTGAGACCTTCCTGGGGGACTCCAAGAGGAAAGTCGAGGTATCACGCTGTTTAAAAAAAATCTTTCTTATATTCCGACATACCCGTATACTAATCAGTATAAAAAAAAATAAAACTTTGAAAATTCTATTTGTAGGTGATAATATCGAGTTTCCACGGCGCTAGTCAGTTCAGGGAAGAACTCATACATGGCTTTATACTCATATATTCGGCGAAAAGAAAAGCAAGCTTAGCTACTCTCAAGTAAGTTATACGATAATTAGTATACTTTAAAAGTAAGATAAGTTATAGCCTTATCATATACTATCGAGATTTTAATAATATAGAATACTAGTTTTTGACCGCGGTTTCGTCCGCGTTATTTTTCCTTCAGTGAACTCTTTGCTCTGTCTACACCGTAACGGACAAAGACGTGATGCTGTTTGTTTGTATAGTACAAGGTATCTATGTGGTTGCTCTAAAATAGTATTATCTTCCTGTGGATATCGTAAACACTGAATATGTAATTAGAAATAAAATAAACTTTCAACGCAGATATTGCGTCTGCAAAAAGTTAAAAAATCCTTCATGGGCATGAGTGTTCGCATATATAATAAGCTTACACAAGATATCTTAGACCTTCCTTTACTTGCTTTTAAATCTAAAATTAAAAGTATACTGTTAAATAAAGCTTATTATAGCATACAAGAGTTCTTAGTTTCGATCAAGTAAAAGGTTAGGTTGTGGAGTTTTGGTTGTTGACTGATTTACAGGACATTCTAATCTGTACATTAAACATCGTTCACATATTTTAAAAAGAGCAACTGTTGAGTTTCTGGCCAGCTCTTCTCAACAGAACAGCATTCCGAGCTGGTGGTAGCTTAAGGACGGACTGACTATACTGACATTTTTATAATGTAATAATTGACGATTCAAAAGTGCGTGTAAATGCCTATTTGAATAAAGATATTTTGAATTTGAATTTGAATTTGAAATATACTTGGTAACTTTGTTTAATTTCTGGTTAGTAACTGGTTTAATTAAGTGAAAACGGCCAAACGGCGGTTATAAATATGACTATATTGTAAAGTTATATAACTACATCGTTTAAGATGATGTATTAAGAATTTTTAACTTTTTAAAGAATTGATAGTAGTTTTTCTTTTGCCAAAGTATGGTAGTAACCCCTTTAGTATATCTGGACGGATCTGCTGCATACACCTCTCTATCTGTTTGCTGATAAGTAGCAGCAGCTTGCCTGTGCACCTCTGGGTGTGTTTGTTAATAAATATCGGCAGCTTGTCTTTCCACAATTGGTTTAGCTTGCTGACATTTACATACAGCTTTCCGGTTTGGAATAAAATTCATTTCATATATTTTTTTGTGCCTGTTTAATTTGTTTTTTTTTTGGTTATATTTAAAATATATATATTTTTTTTACATACGCGATTTATTTTTATTAGTTGTAGTACTTTTTGTCTGTAACATAAGTGTTTTAGAAAGAATTATGTCCGATTTCTCTGAAGAAACAATCTGAATCTTTAGAGGACAAAGACAATATATAGGACTTCAACTGGTCTCGTTGTTATATTCTTGGCTATATAGACATAGGTTTCGAAATGACCCCCTGCTAATTTTCAAGAAAATTGACTGGACTACCTTCCGTACCTTAACGTACAATTTACAGTCGCGGTAAACTTCAAAAACAACGCTGAATATTGAAATAATTAAACTAGCTAATTCTGCGACACCTTCGAATCGTGTAAATTGATAAGTTGTTAATATTGTTTCCATTTTCAGCGCATTTTCAATGAATATCCCCAACCTGCCGATACAAATGGTGGCCGTGACCGAGGGCGGGGGCTCCGCCAGCGCCTTCTTCGGCACCGACCTCGGACACGCTCTCATCACGGACGGAAACGCCACCGCCGACAGGCTCGCGGCGCACTTCACCACCTACAGCTGTGCGGCCGAGAACAAGGGTCAGCTGTTAACTATTTTGATTGTCTTTTTTTCGTATATTTGACTATGTACATATTAAACAAACAAATTATCTATGGTTATTAAAATAGAAAGAATTCTTTCACTACTCACCCTATATAACTAATAACTGACATTACAGCGGCGTTCTACACGCCATTCTTCAAGGAAGTCTGGGAGCGGAAGGGTGAGATCGAACGAGCGTTCCGTCTGGAGGCACCACACGGGAGGTCTCACAACCCCCACAACCCCCACAATCTGCCCGACGTGGCGGCCGCGCGACCCGCGCCTCCCCCGCGTCTGCATTCCTACCACCTCGACCACAAGTGAGCGCGCATTATATTATATTATTAATTATAACTGGATTGAACATATACAGTGAACATAATGATAGAAGAGTATTTAAAGCCATAGCAAGTTTCTGTCGCTATTTATTTATAGTATTATTTAACATAAATTAACAATAATATAATATTTACAGAATGGAACATAAGTTAACCAATTCATTGGATTTACTAATCGGACCGGACTCGAGAGCGGACATTGACTCCGAGTACAGTGACACTCTGAACAACTCAAAGAACAGAGGCTTCTTGAAAGGTATATCTAAGACACTTTAAATATATATACTTGTAACTAAGCAAAGCTAACATATATTTAAAACACTATTATAAAAAAAGATACGAAATTTTTTTATTCATTCCATTTTTTTATTATATCTATATCAAAAAATTAATTCTATATACATATTTTTTGTAGGTTTCAGTGTGTATCCTCCTCCCAGCACCCCGCCCGAGCCCGCTCCGCCAGATCACAGGATGCACGCCGACTTGTCACGTATGTATTACAATGTCACGGGTTCGATTCATTCTTATAAAAATAACATATTTGTATTAAATTTTATATATTTATGCCGTTTTTGAAAATCTGATAAATAAAAATATGCATAATATATTTTACACTATCCTTTAAAACTTTCTAATTCATTAAAGTATTGATAAAAAAATATTTTTTACTTTAATCGCCCTTATGGAAAACTGACTGCTTTTGACTGACTTTTTTTGATGGTTAAGATTATAAAATAATTCTTTACATAATTAAAATGATTATTCACGATAAGTAACTATACCACGCAGCTGATCTCAACTGTTCGGAGGATTCGCTGAGCACGCACGAGTCAGGTGATAATAGACGCTATGTGTATAGCGGGATGGTTCAAATTAATCTGTAGTTCAATAGAATGTGTTCGCATGGTGTAGAATAGTTTAAATTGTTCATGGAATATGGCTGATACTCATTTATACACATTTTATATAATTATTAAATAGTAATACATTTCTTACATATTTATTTTACATGACAGTACTTCCATGAACATAATATTATTTAAAATTGTATTGTATCCAAATATTCTCATATTATCAAAGAGCGAAATATCACACTTTTTTTGGGTCCACAGTTACAGGTTAAAATTAAAATATGTTGCTTGAAATGGCGTCTCATATATATTATTTGTAGATATATTACATTTAAATGTTATTATTAGACAAGCATGCTATATTAAATGTTTGTGGTCGGATTTTATGTCAGTAACGAAATATTTAATATCAACATAGCTGACAATCGATTATTTGATACTAAAGTTAGTGAAAAAGAAAGACATTTGGCTTCAAATTGTCGATTGTAATGTATTATACTTAATAGCGTTTTTTTTTCGTTTATTTTTTTTTAAAGACATTTAATAGTTCACCATAAATAATTCAAATGACCTTAATTATGGTATAAAATAAACTCATCCACGGTTATACATTTTAGATGGCGGCGGAGGCTGGACGCCGGCTGGCTACGGGCAACGCGCTTTCACCACGGGCCGAGCGCGCCCTCATCACGCACACGCACGCGTCAGACACTCACAGACACTCAAGGTATACGCACACGTCCAAGGATTTGATCTCATACTCATAACCCTACGATAAACACACGCATATGCGAGCTGACAGACACATAAATCCTTGCAAATACACACACATTCATATGAAAAATAAACACATGTACACTCAGACATAAACAGACATACATACGTAGAGACGTATCTATATATTTTTTCTGATACATAATTCAATATAATGTAATTATTAAGTAATCAATATTAATATTTTTATATTATCAGCAACCGGGTAAATTAGACATGACTAATTACACAATGGTCAGTGATGCCCTACAACACATTACTATTGGACCATCGCAGCATCGGGAAAGAAAGGTATGGCTTTTTCTAAAAAATATATTAATTGTAAAAAAAATTATGAATAATTGTACATTGTAAGCATGAAAATATTGTGGAAGTATAGCTGTTTTTGTTGTTTGTTGTGTTGTAATTGCTAAATTATTTATTAATTTCTTCTAACACGATTTCTGAACAGCTTTTCTGGTTAAGATTAAAAATATAATTTAACATATAATATTATAATATATTAAAAATATAATTAAATTTAAATCTATCGTGCAAAAGAAACACTTTATAAGATACAAATGGTACGAAATAATACAGCGATATATTTCATTGTCCAGTCGTCACGCGCGGGCGGCGCGCCTCACCCGTCCGGCGTCAGCTCGGAGACGGAGCTGGACGCGCAGTACGCACAGGTGGGACACACAGACATACTTTATTATTTTTTATTTCAAATGGACATTTTTAAATATATATTAACGGCCCTTCGAAGTTTTGAACTTACTGTAGAAAAAAGTACATTACATTTTTTTTAATAAAAAAAATATTTCTTTTTTGGGTCTGTATTTTTAGTTAATAATGTATAGATGATATTGGTCCTTAAAACATAAAAGTTGACATTTTAAAGTATTATCATCAAAACGATACATTCTTACAATATTTTTATATTTAAATTTATATATTAAAAATACTTATAACTTCAAAATGTATAATAAAAAAAAAATACAATTTCAGATTAAAGAAACCAATGAATACATGGAAGCGCCCCCCATTAACCTCTATTATAGTAGAATAAGGAAACATCGAAAACACGAAAAGACGCCGAAGCACCAACCCTGTTAGTATTGCTAAGGGTTGATTTTTTTAACACAAACAAAGTTTTCAACTATGGAATAGGTTTTATACTTAACAAATATATTATACCTAATTTTTGTTGTTGGTTTTCGATCTAATGATTAACAATACATACAGACGTTTTATACTAATAATCAGTTTGCTAAACATCATAAACAAATTCTTGCCAATGTATAATTTGTTACTAATTTTTAACAAAGAATAATTTAATTATCAATATATTTTTTAAAACAATATAATTGACTAAAATTGAACAAATATTCATAGAGTATTCGCGTCTGATCAGTGTGTCCTCAGTAAAAGTGTGTGTGTGTGTGTGTGCAGCCTTCTCTGAGACGGACAGCTCGGGCTCGAGCTCTGCGTCGGGCGGCGCGCGCGCGCACGTGCGGCGCCGGCACCACGCGCACGCCTCGCGACACTACAAGAAGAGGTGGGGGAACACACTGACACACACTGACACACACATGAACACACACATTAACATTAATACTTACAGAACAGCGCTTTCTTGTCTGTCTGTATGCTAGTGTGACTTTAAAAGCTATGGTTTTCTTTATATAGGAATTACTATGTAATGAGAAAATGATTAAGATTTAATGCACAACCTAAACGAAACAAACTTTCTATATAGGAATATTTTTATATACATATTTTTGATTTTTATTTCCGATATTTCAAGTTATGTGTATAGGAAATTATATTTATTTTAATAATATTATATTTCGTTGAAGCAAACTAAACCTTAATATATTTAGCTATTCAAAATAACAAAAAAAGTATTTTTTTATGTATTGGGATGTGTCCAAAATAAACACAATCGTGCCACAAAAGTGAATAAATATAAAAAAATATGTTTGTGTTGCAGATCGTTAGGTAATTTAGTTGCAGTACAAAGTCCTAGAGTGCCGAAGTTAGGTATGTTTGTTGGACCGCCTGAGTTACCTACGGGCTACAGAGCACGGACGCAGGAAGACAAGGGTGAGTGATATATAAATTATTATCATGAAAAAATCTATATGTATGAAATAATCGTACAGAATGTGGTATCACAAATTAAAATATACAATTTTTTTTTACAGGGAGTGAGTCAAGTGAGGGTAGTTCTGATAACGAATCGCGACGCACTCGTCCGCTGCCACCACCACCTCATCATGAGCCACAGCAGAAGGTAAATTAAGTCACAAAATGGTTTTCATTAAACTGGATAAGTCCAACATTATATATTTTTATAAAATGGGTTGCTACTATCTTAATTTGTCCTAACATGACTTTTACTAACGAAAATATATAGTTTGTTAAATTTCATTGCTACTAGGTAGTTTAAGAAACAAATGCGAGTAAAACTTTTTTTTATATTCAAACGTATTTTAAAAATGAATTTCTTATTATCAAATATCTACAATAATTTTTGTATAATGTAATAAGTAATAAATATATTCTTGTTATACGTAGATGCTGTCGGGCGAGTATCCTTCACCTCAGGAGAACTCCGTGCCGGTGGACTCACGCCGGAGACAACAGCCTGGAAAACACGACCGGAGACATAAGGTTGTTGTTATTTATTAATTATTATAATTTTTTTATTTTAAATAATTAGTTTTTTAGTACAATTATAAATACTTTATTAGTTATTACTATTACTTTAGTACTAGATAATTTCAAAACATTTATGTACCAAAGGGAACGCGCTCGAGAGTTAGTTTAGAGATTAGAGTGCGATATGTACAATTAATTTCTAATTTAAATAGAATATAGAAAAAATATTAATCATCAAGACGAGGATAAATAAAAATTACAGTTGTGTTGTTTAGAAACGTTCGTAATAAATTGTGCCGTAAAGCGTAACCTTATTGTATAAATAATTATTTATATTTTTAAAGGAATTTTCAAAAAGCAAAGACAAGAAAAACGCTGCCCAGGTACAGAACACGAATTCAATACAAAATTGGGGTCTCCAAGTAAGTGTACCATAAATCGAAATTGCAAAACCATCTATCGTAATTATAGTTTATAACGTTTTTTGTTTATTTCAGGGTCCACACGGAGTTCCGCTCTTTGTAGAGAAATGCATAGAGTTCATAGAGCGGGAGGGACTCGCGTCAGAAGGACTCTACCGTGTGCCCGGAAATAGGGCGCATGTGGACATGCTTTTCTCTAAATTTTATGATGGTACATGAAATATGATATATTAACGACATTTAAAAAATATTTTTACTGTAAATATATTTACAAAAATCTGCAGAATTTAATTCGTATAAAACTCTCTTATTTGTTCTAAATATTCTTTCAGATCCGAATATAGACTTGGAATCACTAGATATCCCCGTAAACGCGGTGGCCACTGCGCTGAAGGACTTCTTCTCCAAGAAGCTCCCGCCGCTGCTGGACGAGGCCAGCATGGCGCAGTTGGAAGATATTGCGGGTATCATATATTTATCAATTTACCTAATATTTTGAATGATAGATCTCGTGTGACCTACAGAGTTTTGCTTTATGTCCGGGTGTGCTTTATGTCAATTGTTAAAAAAAATGTTAGTAATGAATATCAAAATTTAGCATTAAATCAAAAAGTGTAGCGTGTTTTATTATTGTTAACTTCTCGTTCCTCACGATCGGGCTATGTATGAGATTACAACTCGTTTTGTATAACTCTGTCCTGTGTGTAGCGATGCGCGGCTGCATAGCGGGCGGCGTGGAGCTGAAGGACCGCAGCTGGCGCCTGCTGGCGCTGCGCGGCCTGCTCGCCTCCGCGCTCACGGCGCCCGCGCGCGCCACGCTCGACTACCTGCTGCATCACTTCGCACGGTACACACACGCACTATAACACACACAACCACAAAAACACTTACACACACGCTGACGTACCCGAGCGCGCCACGCTCAACTACTTTCTGCACTCTCACTGCCACCAACGATACGATTTATCGTATACATCGGCAAGCTAGACGTGCCGCGCTTTACCGCGTCTCAGTGGCTCACAGAACCATACAGTACTTGACCGATGATTACCATTCCCCAGGGTGGCGGACAACTCGAAGCTAAACTCTATGGACAGCAAGAACCTCGCGATCTGCTGGTGGCCAACCCTGTTGCCGGTGCAGTTCAGCGACATGGGACGCTTCGAGATGACGCGCCCCTACCTCGAGGACATCGTGCAGACCATGATCGACCAGCATCCCTTTCTGTTCCGGGGGCAGGAAGCTTTCGTCATGGTGTGAGGATTGTGGGTGGGTACTATTATTTATATTTTTTGTCTACATTAATTAGTTAGTTTCGTTGGCATTTTAGCGTCACGGGGCGTAGAAAATGCTAAATTGTGTCATATAATATAAAATTTTGATTCCAGGAACCCACAATGCATGTTGCATTCGTGATGGACGACGTCTGACGTCGGAACAGTGACGTCATCGATCAGTGACGTCATGAACTGAAACGTTAATATTATCGCGTACCGTTCCAGTGAGGTTATACACTAGTGCGTAAGGCTATGCGTATGCACGCGACTATAGGCTTTATTATATACGAATAAGTGTCTATATTTGTGTGCAATGCCGACCCCGGCGGTCGGTACAAGCTATCGTTGTTGTAGGTTTTATGAATTCGGTATTATATTGAAATTGACGGTTATTTTTACAAGTGTTGTCATATCATATGCTTAGAAACACCGCGTCGCTTCCGTATTTAGCGCTTTTATTTATAGTTATGGACAAAAATTGATGGACTAAATTTGGATCAGTATTTTAATGTAGGTAATCGCATCTATTATATAAGTGATTGCACAAAAATAAATAATTAACGGTGTAATGTTAATTGTAAGTGTCGGTTGAAGTTATCAATTATGGCAACACCACGTAATGAGCACATTCCGTTCCGATGTAACTGTTAATGATAATATAGTGTACGTTTTATTGTGCGTAAGAGATTTTGATAACATTTTCATTTTGAGTGAAAGATTGTGACTACAAATTAATTGTTTTTTTATATACAATGGCTCGCCGTTATACCTTAAACAGCGTCTTGTCATTGTCTGAAGAAATTTAAATGTCTATATCAAATAAATGCATGGTTTTTGATTATTATATGGTAGCTTATTTTCATTTAGACTGATTTTTTTAACGATTGGTTGTTTTTTTTATTAAACAATAGTTTAATTTCAGGCCACCGCCTGATTGGTTACATTTATTGTAATACATTATTTAAAATTGTTTATTAAATTATATTTACACTACGGTGAATAAATGTACGATATAAATATTCGCGCAGATATATCAATATAATAAATAAAAAATATATATATTATTATTCACAAAATGCACGATCTCATACTGTCACACGCTTTTTTAATTTTAGCGTACATTTGATCACAATTTTTTATTTTTTTTAAGACAGTACAGGCGATGGTATTGGATCCGTTTTAAAAGCGGACGGCCTATTTTGTATATTTAAGTATTTTAATAGACTGATGCTAGAAATTATTTTCTTGGAATAATGAAAAAAAAATGAAATATTTTTGTATACTTTTATTTGTTATAAGTTGTTTGTAAAACTTTTTTTTGTAAGAATAAATTATTAGTTGCTCGTACTTTTTTACTGTTTTTTTTTCTAGTTATTACATCAGTTTTTTATCACAAATAATTTAATTAATTACAAATGAGGCAACTAAAATTTTATTAATTATTGAATTGGCCAATTAATTTTAAAGTATTTAATTTATTATGTTAAATACTCCCAGTGCAATTTTTTCGATTTTATAATTTTATTTGGGCGTGATGTAAAATGTATCCTGTAACGCTTAGTATTGAACGTATAGAAAGAAATACAATTTCTATATATATATCTATATATCTATATTTATTTATTTGCGTAAATATGTGAAATCAATGTAACAATTCGTAAGTAATATTTAATATATAGATGTCTCCATTAAGCATAGATAAGGTTATGTAAGTTTTTATCGATATGATAATGTCATTAATATCATCCGTCCCCTTCGCACATTTACCTTCCAATATGGCGGCGTAAGTGTGCGAGAGGGACGCCAACAATCGTGTCCTATAGGGGAATGATGCGAGGGAATTTTTTATATTTTACTATGAATATAAAGAGACATAGAACCTACTTTTGTTTGAACGTTTTCGCTTATCAACGCCACTCCCCTTCATGATTTTTGATGTAATTCCTATATAAATATTCGATGTAAATATTGTACATTGATTGATTTCGCGTAATTTATTTATTGAGATTGTTTTTTTTATTGTGAAAGCCATATATTTGTTACTCTATGAAATATGATTTGTAGAGTTTATTTACAGCGCTTTTGTGCCATTATTTAAAATTGTGTGATTCATATAAATGAATTACAATGCGTTGTTTTTTTTAATTCTTGTAGGTTCTCAAATGTTCTAAAGTAGTATCAATGTACGCTTGAACAACTGGAGAGTCAGTGGCTGCTTCATCTAATAACTAACTTCTGGAAATTCTGGAACTTCAAAAATAAATAAATTTTTATTTAATTTTAAATTAAACATTGCTGTGTTGCATAGTTGTTCAACAACGTAACGTTTAAATAAATTAATTGATAATTGTTTTCGTAAGCAGTCATTGAAGTTACAGTTGTTAACAGTTTTGCTATGTGCGTCTCAACTGTAAAACACAGTTCAAAAGAATGTGTCATATTTTATAATAAATAACCATCTATGTAATAATGTAGCGTTTTATTTCTCACCAGTTATTTAGCGCGACTTCGTCTGCGTGGTTTACACACTTATAACAATTTAAAAAAGAACAAAAAGATTAAGATCTTAGCGTGAAGTTATTGAGCTGAGCGAAGCGAAGCTCTTTACTACCCAAATTTTTAACTCTTTGTTACCGTACTCCTTCAATTTACGAGCTACAAGCACGAAATTTTTCGCACATGCGCATCGAATCGTAATTGTAGTTTTCGAGATAATTGATAAAATGTGTCCCATATAGTTAACATATAGAACGTTTTTGTTTCGCGTGCGCTGGCTACGATGGCGCTGGCACGTCGCGAGACTAACCCCGCTTGCGTAGACCTAGTATACTCTATCTGTATTTTGAAATAAGGTAAATGGGTAATGTTAACTGCGACATATACAGAGAAGTACACTCTCAGCAGTGTGTAACTTTTACTTTAAAGGTTGTAAATAACAAGGAATAAAATTATTGGTAATAGAACGATTTATTTTATTATGCTTAGAGCATTTCAAGAGTTAAAACTTCTCAAATTATTTACACATCTACATAAAACATTTATCAGATACAATACAACAGACTCGCACAAAGTACAGTCAGCAACAATGTTTATAGAAATCTACCATAAATTATATAATACAGCCAACAAAAAAAAAAGTTTTATGAGTGCAATTACAATTACTGAAACTAGTTGTATTAAACTAATAATATATACTAAAAGTAGTATTGAGATTGTAAATATTACATGTCAACAATAACAGCACATTCCTACTATGAACTGTCAAACAAAGTAACACCTCACTACACTACACTTTGAGTCAAATCATTTTTTGTACACATACATTTATTTAGTGTACGTAATAGGTCCATTTTATTTAGAGTGTTAATCCAGTTCCAGGTCACACGCATCCAGCCCCCCAGCATCCGCACCAAGGTATGGATCCATCTTGAGGAGCAACAGATAGCTTCCTCGATTTGTGGGTACACGCTGACGCCAAAGAGTTCACGGAAGAACAAACACTGTTGGTGCGCTCGTGTTCAGAGTGAGATGTTGTGATCTCCTGAAAGAAGAACATTTTATGAGACCTTATAAGATAAATCGTTTAAATTATATGAATTTCTATTATGTTTTTATCATGTTTTAGCTTTTCTAATTGAAAAAAATTAGTGTTTACAATGAATCCTCTAAATTTTAAATTATACTTTCCTAAATTTTACTTTCCGACTGACTAAGCCGCTAATATCACAAATACCGCATCAAGAAGTCTGCGATGACACGGTACTAAAGTGTCTGAAAATATGACGCAGGGCAATCACACGCGTAAGTTTGCCCCAAATACGATAGAGGTATGATGGTGTTTTGTGGTGTCAGGTGCGGAGTACAATAATACAAAAATGAGTGAGTATATTATAATATACTTAAACGTACATAATATTTTACAAAATACTACAGATACAAATGAATGTTTAATGAATATGAGTTTCTTTAGGCAGCTACTGTACTTACGAAGCATGCATAAGCGTGTGACTGCCCCTTCCTGCAGTGCTGACGTCTTTCTATATTAGTGTCTTAAGTACCTGGTAGCTATCCCGCTTGTAGCGCGGGCTATAGCTCGTTGAGGAAATAGCACTCCGTGGAATCGGTCGGTGCCTTGTGCAGTGCTTGTGCTTCGGGTCCTGTTCCTCGATCAATCTCTCGTTGTCACTCTCCACTTGTACGGGAACTCCGTTTTTAACACCATTTTTGATCTCGGCTTTTTTCTCTCTCCGCTTTCTTTCACGTTTCTTAAATGTGAGCGAAAATCGCTTTCTCTTTTTAGCTTTTGGAGATTCTTGTCTTTGGGGTACTATGGATTTTTCTCTCTCCGATCGACTCGTGTCATCATCAGGCGGTGGAGCTTGAGATTCTGAATCTGTTTTTAAAGTAATTTCAGTTCGAGTCGAGGAGTCTGGTTCTGCGTTCTTGTATGCGACTTCTTTTTCGAGGTTTGCCAGTTCCATTCTTCTCAATTTTCTTGGCAGTTTATTTACTGTTGCGTATATTGGTTCTTCATGATCCCCAACTGGTGCGGATCGTGAGCGAAAAAAGAAGTCAAATTTTTTCGGTTTTGTAGGCATTTTCTTCTCCACAAAAACAACTGTACTTGCTACCTCTGTAGTAGTGGATTGTATTTCACTAGATTTTTGACTGGCGTTACTTGGAATGGGATTCGTCCTAGGATAATCGTAAGTTAATTCTATGTTCTTTTCTGTAACATAACACTTTGGTGTTTGTTCTTGACAAACTTCAGTCTTATTGGTCGAGTCGCGACTGTGACAACAACACTTTTTCTGAACTATATTTCTGGTATTGCACATAAATATGGAATTCTGTTGAATGTATGTAGTTTGTATAGTCGTAGGAGATGATTGAACGTCTCCAAGTAAATCTTCTATGTTACCTCCATTATGAAATCGCGGGGGTTGATAGGGAGCGATTACAAAACCTGGGGGTGGTGGAACACTAACAGTAAACGGTGGGGCGGCAACGGATTGAAAGAATCTTGGCATATTCGGAGCATCATGAACCAAGACGTCTACAGTGCGATCAGATCCATTGTTCGATGTATTTGGTTGCGCTTGAGCATTGTTTGAAGATTCTGAAGTGTCTTTAACATGTATTGTTTCCTTTGTATTTGTTTGATTATTATCTTCTGTTTGTTTTGCTTCTTTTTGGCAGTCATCACAATTGCAGGGAGTTGCTGCACCGCTCTGAAATAATAAATAATATACATACAACATTTATGTATCCAAACAAGTACTTCAGAAGTGGTAAACTGCGTGCGTATTAAATATATATTATGTGATGGTTCAATAACACTGTAAATATAACTCTCAAGTACCGTTTTTATTATAGTTAATAATATAATATCTTCAGGCATGCGTTGCATACTTCAAACCATATATTCCATTATGTGCGTTTAAATGTACAATGAAAAATAAGGAAGTTATATGAGTTCAAAAAGGTGCCTAATATGGAAAAGTTAAGTGACAAGCCTTTTTAAACCTGAAGATTACAATTTTTCTTAAATTAAAGTCTCTTAATCAAATGCAGAACGGTACCTATGGGCTTGACAAGACAGTTTAGTAAGTACATAATTTTAGAATAAAGCTGCAATCATTCCAGCTGTTATATGGTTCAGAATTAGTGGTAACGTCACCTCGACAAATTTGTCACGTTAGTAATATGATTTTGGACGTGCGTCACACTTCCGAAGGTATTGCATTAATTTTAAGAAGTTCTTAATTCAATATTTGATGGAAAATTATAAGTTAGTTAATAAAAAAATAGGAAATTGAAATTATATTTACAATACGATGTTTGTGTTGATAAATAAGAATTTTTATTAAAGAACATATGATTGTATATGTGATTATATATAATATCTACAAAATATAAAACTAATAAATTTTATTTTACACGTTATTTAACTTGTCTCAATAAATAATTTCCAAATAAAATGTTATTGCTAAATGTGCATAATGCATGCAGAATTTCATGAAAATTTTCACAAACCATCATCATTTTTCCCGATTCGAAGACATTACACAAAACCACTACACTGCGATCCAGACGAGCGACGGGACTGAACTGAGTGTATTTATAATTTCTTATAGGTGCCACAATATTTTTTACGATGGCCGCCCTTGACTCAGATTTCTCCAGTCAAAATTCTAACTGAAGAACTATATCTTTTAGTTTTTTTGGCAATTTAACCATTCACCATCTTGGACTCTTTAAAGAATCTATTTCCGTGCTCGAAAGCTGGTATTAATACGTCAATCATTTCATATGAGATTGTTTCTTTAGTACGTTTTGATAGATACATTTGCTTTGAGTTGTGGGAATTAAAGCCGTTATTTTCCTTACAATTTATTGGAAATATCTACGCGTATATTTTTTATTTTTTATATTAATTTTACAAAGATGATTATAGCGAAATATTAAAAACAAAAATATGTTTATAAACGTGTTTATTATTTCTATAAATGTTAAAATATAAAAAAAAAAATTGAAAATGAAAGTATAACTAAAAACCACAATGAAAGTAAATAGTATATATATTTTTTAATATATGTTTTTTGTATGTCCACTGCAATAATAAATGAACAATATACATTTTTAACTTCTTATATTCATTGCGGTAATAACGGTCAATGAACTCTACATATATTTAATAACTTAGATGTATATTGTTGTAATACCTTATTCTCCGTCTCTCCCTCTTCCGGCACCACGCTCAGATCATGAAAGGCAACAGCTCGCACGCTGCCGTCTGCGCTCGCGCACTCTGGGCACGCGCTGCACACTGACGCGCTGTCCTGCCACACAATAATGTGCTTTATCTATCTACATATAAAGTTCAATAAAACATGTTAAAATTTTGCTTCACAAAGGATAGCCTACCTTGTAGATGGTATGCATAGTCTAAGATTATTGAATGAATAATTAATTAAAAGTCGTATAAATATAATGAAAATTATTAATGATATCTCTAAATAAAGCTACCGTATGCCTAATTTTTATTAATAATATGTACGTATAGTAAATATTAGGACAAAATTAAATCCGAGTACACAAATAATAGACAGCATTGCTTGGAACTCAAACTAACATTATTAACTGGCGGATGAACAAACTAGATAACCATGGCCAAAACTACTAATTCAGGTTGAAACTAAAATTGAAACGAAATGTCCAGGATTAAATGTAACACTGTCCACTGCGTCCTGTCACTTACGCTATGGTCTTCTTCTTCCTCTTCTTCATAAACATCTTCGCCCTATTCATGCAACATAAAATAAATTTTCTAGAAACTAATTAAACGAATAATAAATAATCACATGTTGATATTAGTTTTTAAACCTTACATTTTGGTATTCCGAATCATAATTATCACCTTGAGACTATAAAATGTGTGCAGAAAATAAAATGCAAAATTATAAATTAAAATAACAACAAATAAAAAAAATAGTAATAAAAACTAGTAACATTGCCAAAATTATTAAATATAATTAATAAACAGTATTATGCATGCTAGTATACTTCAACAGAATCTGCGAATTAACTCTGCTAATCTTTTTCTTCTACATTTATTTAAATCTAAACTTAGATAACATGTTGAAACAATATTTTAAATGAAGTATATTATTATATATAATTATCCAACTGTGCTCACGTAATTTCTATCGAAAATTGCGAGGCTGCAATACTAACATTGCCATTCGTTTCATTCGTTCATTCGTTCAAATTCGTTTGGACAAATTCCGGTAGTAGATACGTGAGAACAGCCGGATAATTATAGGTAATCATAAAACACGAAAGTTTTAATACTAAAATGAAATATATTATTAAGTAAGCAACGTACGTCCGAATGCTCTGGAGAGGATCTTCTCTCGCGCAGCATCCGGTCCAGGCGATCGTATTCGTACCGGAGAGCGGATATTTCACGCTTAAGCTGATCGTTCTCCCGCTTCAATTTCTTAATATCTGATTGACCTTAACATAAATATTAAGAAATTAATATATTGTATTTAAATTTAATACTGGTCAATGTTTACCAATTAAAGTCTATATTAGTACATTTAATATCTATAATTTATAATAAAGACAGAGAAAATTTTGCAGGATATTATCCAAAAACATGTGGTGCTATGTTAAGCTTATTAAAATTAAAAAATATATATATCAAAAATTTATCGATACGGTAGCTTAATTGGTACAGAAGTCACGTGTTCAAATCCTGAGCATGTAATAAAATTTCAATTATATATTTTTTTTAAATAAAATAAATGTTAAAAAAATATAAACCTTGTAGGAATCTAACCTCTCTCAACTTCAGCGTTAATATTGATAGTGCGCAGACGCAACTCCTCGTTCTCGTAGAGCATTCCCCGCGAGGACTTGCGGTCCAATCTATAATAAAAGAAGATAAAAGGACTCAGAAAATCTTATTTATATCCAAAATTTATTTTTAAAAAAGATTATTTTAACGTATTTTTTTGCGATTATAATCTTTTGCAGTTGTGTTGTGATTAACATACGTATCACATTTGTTTTCGCTACACTTACTTGCGGTTCGGCTTGACGTTGACATCTTTCCTGCGCGTACGCAGCATGCTCGCTCCCGTCATACCCGACATGGTGCCCAACTCCCTCCATGCGTTGATTAAAACCTGTAAAGTATTATTATAATAACAAAAATATATATTTTAGAATATTTTTAAAACATTAGTTTACATTGCAAGTTTTATTAAGGGCTGCTGTTAAAAAATAAAAAGTAACAGAACATATACAGACAGCTTATATACCTCTATATATTTATCATTCTAATCCCTTGAGTCTCACCGATATAACCTAGGTCGTGTGATGCAGATAATGTTAAATACATATATATTTAAAGTGGCTCTTAAGCCTCACGCCTACTTACACCTACGAAAGATAGATACTTACGTGACTATAGAATTAGAAATTGAAGTGTTAGTAGGGTATTATGCTATTAAGTATATTTCATTGGTTTAAAATAAATCTCATTTTAAACCAGTAAATTGATTTCACTTATATTGAACTATCTATAAATAATATAGTCGAACAATCCAGATCAAATAACCATATAACCATAATAGTAAAAATAAAACCGCATCATGGCAAAATCAGACTTTACACAAAAATTCCTACGTGAATACAACGTGAATTCAAATATTACAGCTTCTAACATATATATAAATATGTAACATTCATTAACATATAAGCATTCTAAACGCCGGTAATTGTCACTTATAAAGCTATATCATATACATCGAAATCTTATGTAATATTAACATTTTAATTTAGAATATATATTACAAATAATATAATTTTGCTTTTATAAATCAAACATATTTTAAAGTGTCAAAATAAACATCTTAATTAAATACATCTAAAATAGTCTTACCTTAAAACCTTCAAATTCAAACCTTCCAATAATAACCATTCACAAAATCAAATAAAAACATAACATTCTTTGAGGCTTAACTTAATTAAATTAGACAGAATGCCGTACCGCATACCCAATACCCGCAGACTGGCAACCATGCCACTCCACTACTCTTGACCTGTTCTCGACTTGACTCATGCGCAATGGCCGCCTAACTTAATTATGAAGTCACATAGGGTTATTAAATCCCTATAGCGTATTGAGTTATACTAGAGTATATTAGAGTAGGCATATTTTAGATTTGTTATTAATAGTATCATTGTTCTTGTTATATAAGGCTTATACCAGGATTGACTCGTTACTAGCAACAGATTATGGTTTTTAGTCTCGGCTTTTTTTAATCAAATTAACGACTTCAAACAAAGTCAATATAATGAAGGTCAATTATCACAATTTATAAATCTAAAGAAATATTCTGGATTAGCTAATCCTGGCTCAGGCTTAACTGATATTAAAAAAGCTAATTTTATGTAACAAAATGTCGTAATTATCTGGCTGGGAGTTTATTAAAAATATTAATTTATATAAAAGAACAATATTAAATAGCTTGATATAACGCAGTAATTAATAAAAAAAACATGAAATACTAATATTAGTATTCTTATATATATAAGTTAAACCCCAAACCTCTATTAGCAATAAGTTCGTAGAATTATTTATATTGCCTCAAAGGCTTCATGAAGTCAATATCGTAAGTCATAACTTTTAGTGGAATTTTACGATCCTTTAATACTTTATCTATAAAAGTAGAAAGGTCAAGGAGATATCAGCTTTATTGCGAAAAACAGAATGGAAAATATATTCAGAATAAAAATAATATTTTAACGTGGGTAGAGCTTAGTTGTTTAAATGCTTTTCCTATATAGCTGGTTCAGAATTGTACAACCTTCTCACAAAACCTTTACAGATACGTTTCGTATCATGAGTGAAAGAGATAGAACCTAAATAAACCTTATTCTCGTTAACTTAGACTCCTTCATCCGTTCATGTTACTCAAGAGTAAATTACTATATGCACAAAGGTGTCGGCTCCATTTATAAAGAGACTTCCTAACTGGAAAAAGCAGCATAGATTTATAATATACAGTTAAAAATAATCTATTTCAACAATATTTATGTAAAATAGACCAATCTTGGTAAAAACATCATTAATTTAGTACCAAATAACATTATTTAACAATATTTATGCATAGTAAGTCAAATATTTTTAAAAAAAACATAATGTAACTAGTGCCCAAGAACAGTTTTTTTTTTATATTTTTATGTTAGAACATATTCAGATTTAGATATATTAAATGAATGTCATGTATTCTTGTAGGACATCCTACTCATGTATACTGTTTGAATCTCGTTCTCACTAACCTTAATTGTAAGGTCACATCGGTGTCTCTAGTGTAGTTTGAGACAACCCAAAGGAATAAAAATCAGGGCCAATGATAAAATCATTCACAAAGCAATGTTGGCTCTGTCATTATTTGCATACAAATATATTAAATATCGTCCGAAACAGCATCTAAAGATGATAGATAGTCTCCAGCGCGCCAATATTGCAATCTAAAGTATAATATAGGAGAATATTCATGGACGGTAAATATATCAAAAAGATATATTTTAAATGCCGCGTTGGTATTTCTAGACAGAAAATTAAAAAATGTATTCTTTATCTATTTTATAATAGGTATTCTTAATAAAAAATAAGTGAGTTATATATAACTATATAACTATATATATAATTTTATTATAAAATATCAAATAGTCAACATTATGTATTTTGAAAGCCATCTTCGGTGTAACAAATAATAGACCCAAACGGGAATAGATCCTCGAAATACATTACAATAATTAGGAGGAAACTGAAATATACTTATTACACATCAAACTTACCTAATACATTATATAGACGCACTGTTGATGAGTTACAGTAGTATGGAGAACGGAAACTAGAAAAAATATTTTTACCATTTTCTATAGCTCCTTATAGCTTGGTATTTAATATTATTTAGTATTATGGTAAATAACATATTTATATTTAACATAATTTCGTTACAGAGCGTATTTTGTTTATACATTTATTCGATATCGTTAACAATGAACAAAAATATGAAATCAATATATAATACTTAATATTAAGAAATAAATTGTTATTATATTGGAAATGTTCGAAATTCAGAATGTAATAAAGCGTATTAAGCCGCTTTGTTACTCGGCCAGGCACAGAGCGTTCACGGAGAGGGGAGCAGGGCGATAATCGACGAGGATGGATGGAGTCTAGCGGGGGCGAGAGCGGGCGAGCGCTGTGGCGGGGAGCGGGCAGCGGCAGTACTCTGACACGGGTCGCTCGTGGCGAGCGTCGCTTCCGCTGTCGCACCCGCTCCGCTATGAAGGTGAAAGTAAAAGGCGCTAGAACCAAAAATATGGACAAGCTCATAGCGGCAGTCCAGGCCCGCGAGTGCTTGTGGGACAAGAGCTATAGGGGTCACAGGAATCGGTTTAAGTTGGAGCGGTATTGGAATGAAGTAGCAGCGGAAGTTGGGACTACAAGTGAGTACGCCCGATAATCGCTCGGTGCGGCCATTTTGTGAGCGATATTTATTGACGTTTCGCTTCCCTGCGCTACGCTAGCGCTTGTATTGAGTTGTCATTTTAGAGTAAATATTTAACGCGCTTTTGATACGTTAAATGATATTAATATAAATACGTCAAGGTCAAACTTTTTAGATAGAATAGACATTAAATTCGCAAACATTTTAACTGTTTATTTTGTAAAATAAATATAAAAATAAATAAAATGTTTATTACTCAAAATATTTAAACTGGCTTATTAAGTAGTCATTCAAATATAATTGTTCAAGGCATTTCAATTTTAAACTACATTTTAAAATTTATAGCAAAATACGAATAAAGCAATTTATGTAAATTGAAATATGGAGATGTATTCGTGTTACTTTACACTTTAAATTCAGTTCCTACATTTTTTACAGTTTAGAAATCAAATAATTAATGAAATATAACATGATTAATATTCTTTTTATTTAATCATATACTAATAAACTTATTGTTTATCGTAAATGTATAAAAAATAAAGATACCTAGAATACAAAACAAAATATGTTTCTCAAATTTTTTTTTTTTATTTTTTCCAATTTTATAATTCAATAGAATGTCATTACCCCATTTACGCAGTAGTTATTGAGATAAAAAGAGCTCTCCGTAAAGTAACTTACATCGCTAGTTTGAAAAAAAACTGGCTTCCTGTGTGTAGTTTATTCGATTGCATATATTATATATAAAACACATGTTTAATTGTGTTAGACGCAGACAAACAGATACTTAGTAGACAGATTCGTTTAAAACTACGAGATACGTTGCTATTATGTTGCAATTTGTTTATGTCTGCTATTTATAAATATTTTTTATACAAATTATCGTTAAAAAATTTCCACTTGGTTAAACATATCTACGAACTTAAATATTTCTTATTTTCTATATACTATCACCAGCTTTTGACCATAGTTTCACGGACAAATAAATAGTTTTAACAGATTTAAGCGTTACAAGCCGGTCTGAAATAGGACTATTTCCCTTCTTAATAAATCTTATTGACAACTAGGGGGCCCCTTCGCTTGTCAAACCCCGGCCTGCAGCCACGAAACATAATTGCAAAATTGAAAAATAAATTTTAATTTCCGCTCAGGGTACTGTTTATGTAGTTACCGCACGTTACGGTAGATGGCTTGAATTACAATTTGGCAACGAATCATAAATGTATATGAAATGTCTTCAATAAATTTACATTAGTTAGTAGTTTTTATATCCTAAAACGTGAGTGACTGGTGATTTTCTTGACATCTTGATAAAGTTTTTATAAAAATCACTCAAAACACTCGTAATAATTATAAAATATATATTTAATATTAATAATTATGTAGACAAATAAAATTATGCCAACCCTTTTTAAAACTAAAATAATTAAAATTAATCATTATCATCAATTAAAAAAATTAAACTAAAAATATCTAAAATTGAGTTTATATCAATTATGTATCAAAAATTCCTTTTCAGGTATAAATTGTAGAAAAAGATGGAAGAATCTCAAAGATCAATGCCGGAAGGAGATGAAGAAAGTCAGCCAATCGGAATGGCCTCATTTCGAGAAATTGAAGTTCATTCACCATCAGTTCTTAGGTGAGGATGAAGAAGGTGATGAAGATACAACAGATGAAGTTTTTAATGGTCTTGATGAATCGATTAAACGACCGAAGTTGGGGTACACGATGAGGAAAAAACTTCTCATGAATAAGAGGAGAACGATTGACGTTGATATGGATAAGTTGATAGAACTAGTACAGACGAGAGAAATAATCTGGAACAGGCAGTTGAAGGGGCACCACAATTGGTACAAGCTTGATGAAAGCTGGAAGGAGATTTCTGAAGTACTTGGGGTCACACGTAAGTATCATATGTTATCTAATTATATAATCTCCCTATTCTGTCAGTTTGACAATTTGTTTGTCTGTGGTGTCGCTTTACCGAAACTCAACGAAACGTCGTAGCGACACATGAAATACGTCAATGGAAAGCTCTTGATGGGAGTGAGAGAACATGAATTGAACAATTTGGATCTAAAACTAAAGGAGAGGACTTGTAATACATTGATTTTATCATCTCCCAGTAATCAGAAGTGGGTGTTTTAGACCTCTTAAAACTGTTGCATACAAATATAGTATATGGACTACGGTGCATTAAACATTTTGCCGAATACACTACGAATACACCACTTTCTAGAATCCCGATGCGTAAGAATCGGGCCACATAGCTAGTGCTATATAAAACTTAAAAAAATATATTTTTAAGTGTTCAATATAAATTATATTACGTTTTCAGGAGATGAAGCTCGTCTCAAGTGGAAATATCTACGCGATCAAGCCAGAAAGGAATGTCGTAAGCAGGTGTCAGAATGGGAATACCTTCCAAAACTCCAGTTCTTGACTAATCAGTTTAACGATTACGAAGGTCACGATACCACGGAAGATACCTTCAACACAGATTTTGATCCAACTCCCGAACAAAGCAGCAGTTTTTATATGGAACCGCCTCTAACAAGTGATGTTAATATCAAAGATGATGAATTCGACGAATTTGATACAAAACCCATCATAATGGAGACTGATTTTTATGATGATGAAGATGAAGCACAGAAAGGGGAAGGGGCCATCATGGGAACCCCAGAGCCTGCTAAAGACGAGGACATCGGATTTTTCAATAGTCTTATTCCTCATGTTAAGAAACTTCTTCCTGCCAAGAAGTTGATGCTGCGGATGAAGATGCAAGAACTTGTGTATAATACTGTGTACAGTGACACCTAGGACAGGCCCTTAGAGGGAGAGGACCCTCAATATACGTTCTGACAATAAATTTAATAGTGATGTGCAAATCATGTGACCCCTAAAGCAAATTATATAAACACATGGTATGGTGAAAGTTTTAGAATAAAGTTTGTAGCGACAAACCCTGTTTATATATTTATAATATTTGTCTCGTCCCAAATTCTTTACGATGGAATTTCATTCAATTTTGGATGGATGGAATATAATGCTTAGTTTCATAGTAACACCATTTTAGTAACACTACAAAAAAATATGGTTTTAAGTCTTCTAGTTTGTAATTTTTTTTTCTCATTATTTTATTTTTATCATCCGTAAAATTGTGATTTTCAGTTAGCCGTATTGTTTGTATATTGTTTTGTACTGTAAAGTATTGCTAAACAAATAGATACACGTATTTTATCTTAAAGGAGGCTCTGTTTTATCAATGTTTAAAATGTTCTTATAACCTTTAAGATAAGAAAACATATAATTAGTATCATATTTTTAAGCCTTTCTTCATCATTCCATATAGAAAAAGAGGTTAGTTTAGATTATATATCTTTAGAATTTGTATATATGTAGCTATACAATTGTGGATCTTTCGAAGAAATCTGAAGAATATAGAATAATGCTGTTAGAGTTAAATATTAGATATAAAAAAATAAATATATAAAATCTTATCTTTATTTTGTTTCTTTTTATTTATAAATTATTTACAAAGTAACTTCTTTTTTAATGATTTATACATTTAGAAATAAACTAAACAATCAAATATTATATTTAATGAAGCAGATATTTTATTCAAATATAAAGAAATTTAACAAACGTGGTTATTTTGTTTAAATCTGTGACCTAATTAAAATAATATAACAATCTTACTATCCCTTTTTACAGGACATCTATAGAACGTTATTATCTTACTCAAATTACTGTTTCTATTGTTTAAGGTGTTAATATCATAATCTGATGATGGCTCAAAAAATTCATAGTTCTCAAATAGGAATATTATAGTAATATTGAAATAAAACTTATTTTAACTGGGTTTTAATGGTCAATGGTAAGCCACCAGATCTAAATTTGACAAACTTATTTAATAACAATATTTGATTAGTATATACTTTTTTTTTTTCTTAAATTTATAAAAGTTATTATGCAATATAACTATGGCACCTGGACTCGTCTATTTTACAAAATACAATAATATATTATACAATACATACAATAAACATTTTTGTTAAGAGGAGAGGGGGGGGGGGGGTCAAAGTTACTTCCTAGATTCGTGCTATGCAGAGAAACATAACAGCTTGTAAGTTCTACATTTTATTCCGTATATCAAGTAAGATAAAAACGATGCTGAAATATTTTTTTTATTTTTTACTTCATGCAACAATTACTTGACTATAGTATCCCAAAGTTCTACGAACTTGCGAGCTGAATTAAAATATCTTAATCTGCAGATGTTTAAATGTTTAGTGATTTTAAAAATAAAACCTAACCATTTTGAAGTTCTTCATAAAAGACATGATCATGAAAATTCAATTTAATTTTCATTATATTCTCTAGGTCTTGAATATTTTTCTCTTCAAATTATTTTTATATGAGAGAATTTTCTGCCTTCTTTTTACAAGCATTAATGAAAAACTTCCAAATTACGCACACCGATAGACACTTGTCTGGTGGTGGTTCTACATTTTTCAAAAATTTAATGACGTGGAATAATCATGGAAAAACTGAAAATATCATCGACTTCAATAGGAAAAATATTTCGTGCGAAAATTTACAATGAGGTGCGCCTGCTGAATTACTTTTAGAAAATTTTCTTTTTTTATCTTGAAAAATAGTTGAGGACGGAAATCGTCGATGTTTTGTATGTACAACTTCGGTACTGTTTCCACCTTGCTTCGCTCAATACGTTAACACATAGCGATTTTGCCAGCGCAGCGAGTTAAAATTGAGGTCTGATTCGCGCTCCTACTTTACATAGTATTCGGTAGAAATATAGAATTGCTAGATATTAAGATCCATGTTATTATTACGCTACGAAAGCCCTCTATTAATAACTTCATTGAAAAGAGCTTGATCATGAATGTTATGAATATGTTTAATAACCTTTAAATCGTCTATAAAACAGATAAACTTCGGAATTTTAAAAACATGTTACTTATAAATATTAAAAATAGGATTGGACGCATTTTTGAGCCTTGAGGCACTCCTAATTTATTATTAAAAAATACCTATAATTATATTCAAATGAATAAAAAATATGAATTACGTTAGTAATATACTAACCAAAAAAAAATCTAATAAAATAGAGTTTAAAAAGTCATATCTCATTTAAAAAACTTGATATTGAAGCATCAGCACTTCCCTGGAGCCCAAAAATCTCAGATAAGTGACCTACTTTGAAAAATGCCGACTAAGACATAATGCGGGTTCTCAACGAGACCTTGAAGATCTTTTGGATACACTGCCACGTATTCTGTATGTATACTTATATATAAAACTACCCTCTCTATAATAGATATTTAGAATAGTGACAGTATGTTTTTCTCTTTGTAATAATTTTTTTTATTGAATGTATACGATTTTTTTTTTACTATTTATATTTATTTATATTTTCTAATTATAAATTCAGTAAAGTATCAAACCTTAAAAAATAATAATAAAAACCTTATTATTTTTTAAGGTTTGATATTATTTATTCAATCTCTTCTTTTTTCTCGAAGTTGCTTCAAATAACGTCTTGTTCTGACAGAAATCCTGATGCAAGATTTCTTGTAAATGTCCTGACAGCTTTGAAAAGATTTCATGTTTAGGTAAGTAAGTAGTATTTTGCAATTATAGATTTCTCAATTACTTATAATTTTGGCAGCTTAGAATTTTTATTTTTATAACATACATATAAACGCTTATAAATATATATTGTGTTTATATCATACCAAATACAATTAGTATACAGTCATTTTTATTAAAAGTATAGTAGATTTATAAATATATAGCTATAAGAGATAGTATTGCTTGAACGTTTGGAAAATAAGGATATAAAGAAAGATTTAAATAAAACAAATAGAAAGGTTGAGAAGTAAATTCCATAATCCCGACGCATGTAGGGTTGAGGATAAAAGTAGTATTGTGAGTTATCGATACTTTTTGGTAAGGAAGGGCTGGAAAATGGAAAGTTTCGTATAAAAAGGGGCTCAATTTTTGAATCTATATAGCTAAGTTGATATATGTATCGAATTAAATATTACAAAAAATAAATCGAATCAAAAGGATTTGAAGACGACTTTATTTATTTAATAAGTTAAATATTATATGCATTTAATTAGTATACGTCATTGTCATCAAGTCCCCTATAACGAAACGGATTGTGCTAGAAAGAACTTAAAAAGTTTAGATTTTGTACAAAAAATAATTTCGTTCTGTATATATTTACATATTATTTATTTATTAAAATGAAACATTCATTTAACTATATTTAGAAGTCCCTTTGAATTAGTAGTATAACAATCTTTATATGAGAATAATGTTTTCATATTTTTAAATCGGAATTCAAAGGGATTCCTAAATATAGTTAAACGGATGTTTTATTTTATAAAATAAATAATGCAAATACATATAGAGAATAGAGATATAAAAGAGCAACTGTTTTAATTTTAAATAAAAAAAAGATAAGTATGATATATTTTCCTTATTGTCGGACAGATATATAGTATATGTATATGGAGAAGTTAAAGTTATGGGTCTTGTGACCTACATTCACAATAGATGAAGTTAACTAATAGTTCCCAATATAGCTATTAGCTTGTTATTGTTTATGATTTCAACTCAAAATAATCCTGATTTACTGCTTGAGTGGAAATATTGTAATGGATTTTGGATATTTTGAAATTTCATTGATTGAGTTGTTTGTATTCCGCTTATGAATGTAAATTTTTGGGTAATGATGTTTGTTAGAAGTTTTTTCTTTATAAACATGAAATGTTTAAGAAGTTATTAGGTCATTGATACTGTGTTTATAAGTCTCTAAGTATAAGATTGAGATGAAATGACGCATAATGCAATCATTTTTAATTATCCATTATGTTATTGTCGAAAAAAAATTTTGAAATAAAAATATGAAATAAGTTGGAGCTGTCTGATATTTAAAGCTAAACTTTCTTGAACTGCTAATAATATTAAATATATTAATGATGAAGCCTTTATTTTATATATAAACAAGCTTAAGGCTCATCTAGTGAGAAATGACCTTCGCCCATTATATTTGAAGAGCTTATAAGAAGAGGCTTGTCCTGCGCGTTTAATAAGTTAACCTTATCATAATGACCTGAAAACTCCATCGACAGATTTTTTTTCCGGATTTTGTTTGTATGTTGCAGTAACTTTGTACTAAGTGCTGTCAAAGAATTTCGTATTCCTGTTCTTCACTGTATGGCTCTTTTTTAAGTAGTAAATGCGGTAAACCGTGTCTTTTGGGAAACTCTCTTCGTAACCATCCATAGGGACGGCTCAATAAAAGATATATTTTTATTCGGCACCAGTTTACCGCGTCCCAAAAAGAATCTTTTTTTTTATGTGAAAGGAGGGAAAACGAACATGCGGGTCACTGATCAAATGTGATCCCCGCTGCCTATAAAGTCTTGCAACATCCGAAGAGTCACAAGAGCGTTGTCGGGAGCTAAGGTCCTAAATCGTCAATAATATCCTATTACAGTCTCCTTTGGCCACAGTAAAATTTTTTCATCAAAAAATCCGAACATTAATTTAAAGTCAAAATTACTGAAAGAACATTTTTCATGTAAAAAACCGAAATAATATTTATAATTAAAAATATTAAATCATAAACCTAAAATAAAAACTCAAAACTATATTAAACGTTAAAAATGTGAATATTCATAACCTCACATTAAAATTTAAAATGGAAATCCAAATCCAATCAGATTAAAAAATCTTTGCAAAGTAAATGCAAACATTACAGATGTATGAAAATAAAATGCATGAATCAATCAATGCACTGCAGAACTTATTCCAAATAATGTTCCAAAATAAATGATCTTAATTCGCAAATGTTATTTTATGCGTCTCCCAGGTCGTTCACCTCACACTTAAGTGATATTGCAAAGAAATTAATATAAAATATAGATGCGGCATTTTATTATTTATTTTATTGAGGGAACAAATTGTAATTAAATTACTGTTTACCTAAAAAAGAACTAACAGTGATAGAAAATACCATAGTCTTTAATGATTTTTTTACTAACGATTTTTTTTTAGGTTTGCGTTTGAATGCAGCTTGCCTGATGTCACTGTAGTCTATAAGGTGACAAGCTGACCTAGAAGACAACTACCTACTATGGATTAGAAGACTCCTACATTATAATACTCAGGAAACACCGACCCCTTAAGAGAGTTCCAAACTTTGGTGTTTTCAGAATGAAAGCTCAAGCACAACACTTTCTACGGAGTTTGGAAATTCCACCGTGAATTGGTGTCTTCCTACCGTTTCTGGTTCTTCGGTGATGTCAGGGAGGTGCGCGAAAGTTTAAAAATATATATATATATATATATATATATATATATATATATATATATATATATATATATCTTCTAATTTTACTATCATATTGACTGAATCAATATTCCAAGAATTTACAGATTCCAAGATTTTTATTATATGTATTTACGTATTAGTTATAAGCAATTAAACTTTTTCCTATATTGTTACTGTCTAAATTCGTGGACAACTAGGTTCAAAGTAATTTCTTTTATACGTTTATTTTAAATTCTTATTATTATGTAATTTACTTTGTACATAAACTGCGAACACCATACTATGATGTTCAAGTGATCTGATTATGAAACCGTATGGTAGTCACTTGAAAAATTATTAGTATTTTGATGGAAGGTGGTGTTGAAACCAGAAAGTTTTCTTTGAAATCAGCTGACTAGTGAATATATCGAATTTGGTTTAGATAAAGATTGGGTGATAACACGAAATCCTTAAGTTAATAAATAATAAATAAAAATTTATAATATTATTTAATCATTGATTAATCTTAACTTATATTTTATTTTAGGTTTTGATTTAAAACAACGATTGTAAGTTTGAAAATTCCAAAATATTTACCAATATTTAGGTCAAAATTAATTTTAATGGCAACACACGACCTCCAAACAAATTACATATAGGCATGAATTCGTATATCTCGATTCATAATCTGTGAGTGCACTCCAAATATTTATTGCTATCAAAATGTATGCAACGTGAAAGCTAAATAGGTATTCGTGTTCATTTATTATTATTTATTGTACTCTCGTGGGTATAGTTATGATATAGTAGTTTAATTGTTTTACTGTCTTGGCCGGTTTTCAATCACGTTGTGATTCATGATTGAACAAAGCGAAGTGCTTTGTTTATTAAATGTTTTAGAGTTAAATGGTTTTATTGTCAGATCTAAATTTGAAATATTTTGTTGGTTTATAATCGATTGAATTTTGTGCGATTAAAAATATTGAAGACTCTCAAAGATGTTATTGTTGTTCTTCATGTTAATATTTGCCTTAACACAGGAAAAAATGTTTATTTAGTGTGTCTATTTCATCTTTTTAAAAGTGAATCTTTATATTGTTGGTTTACTTTCTGAAAATAATGACAGATTCGGTTTTAGAGAATCAATGGTAGTTGAACTTGTTATTTCGCTCTTTTAGAGCTTGAATTGTATGATTTGGAAACTAAGTATACATTGAAATTTTAGCATATCTATCGAAAACTTTTTTTTTTAACCAGAAAGGGTAAGCATTTGACTACAGCCCTCCTAATATTAAGCATAGCCTGTAGTCTAAGGTGTGGCAAGCTTACCTAATAAATACCTATTAACTTTCGTTTGAAGACCCCTAGATTGTAACTATCTGGAATCACCGCCTCTGTCAGAGAATTCCAAATTTTCGTCGTCCGCACAAGGAATGTGGAAGCGAAACGCTTTGGAACTTCAACCGTAAATCGGTGCTTCCTGACTGAGCTTCTCGTCGTCCGGTGACTAAAAGGAGCTAGGTGTATCAAGTTGTGTAGCTCTGTTGCACACTCGCCGAAATGTATCCGATAAAAGACCGACAAACTAGCCACCTTGCGGCGATGTATCAAACTTTGGAGTTATGTTAACCAACTAAAGATGGTGACAGTAACTAGATAGTTTTGTGTCATGAGGACAGATCAAAATTATAGTAATGATTAACAAAAACATGTTTGTCTGTTACTGACGTTTGCGTACTATGAAAGGTGTATTAATTTTACTTTGCTTATTTTCTTAAAACTAATTCTTAAAACTTGATAAGCTATATATTTTTCAATAATTTTGACTTCCTGATTAACATAAAATAGTTATTATTCAGTTACCGACGAATAGACAATACCCGGATACTCTTTCCATATACATATGATATCGGATAGACAAAGTCGTTACAGATGTAAACCGAGTGGGTGGCCAAATTATTATGCCTCACGCGTACACTAACAGAGTTGCATGTTTTATTAATTCAAGTTATATGATTTAACTAGCAGTTCCACGCGGCTTCACCCGCGTAAGCTACAGTACGGGTGCTACACGTTAAAAACACAAATTGACTTCTGATCCATCTCGAGATCAGAAACAGTAGATATTTCAATTATTTTGATATAATTTTTAAAATATAATTTTCTATTACTGGTTTCAAATTTTCGTTTTACTATTAGAAGATAGTCTTAGAAAAAGGACAAAAATCATACCAATACTTTTTATTATAAAAATAATAATTTTAATAGTTTTGTGTCACGACATATGTAAACAATTGTTTTACACAAGTTTCTGCGATTGTTATTTGTTTGGGTATAACTCTTAGGTATATTGCTCTTGTTCTGAAAACACAACGGTTTAACAAGTTAAATTATCGTAATATTAGAAAAAACAAATTTTTAAAGTATGATAGTTTAAGAGTTGTGGCTTTGGATGTGGATAAAGAGTTGTGGCCGCCTGTCTAAATAATTAGTAGTAGAAATAGCTTGAGAAATGGTAAATTTTGTTGATTTCCTAAAACAAACTTGACCTCCACATGACTAGATGATTTCAAAGTGTAGTAAACACAAACAAAGCCGACCTTGCCGCTTATAACACTGTTTACAAACCCATGTCTCAGAGCTACACGGTGGTAAAATTAAACCATTCTGAAGATAATAAAAATATCGTTTTGTATTACAGAATGTGGAAATTTTTAGTCCATGGAAACATTTCTTGGGACTCGTTAAGCTTTTCTTAAATTAGATTTAGTACAGAAGAAATATATTATTGAGCGATGTTTTCTATGAGAGATTTTTTTGCATCCTTTGAGCAAGCATCAATTAAGAACGGTATATCCGAAAATTTCCAAATTTTGTATACTGATAGACATCAGTCTGATGGTGCTTTTAAAAAAATCAAAAATTTTCAAATATTTGATGTCTTTGAGGAATAATAACGCAATAGACTTCAATGAGAACAATTTTTCGCACGAAAATTTAGCATTACAATTGGAAAAAATTTATAAATAAATAAAAAAAAAATTTAAATATAAAACGTTTTGTAAATTCGGTACTGTTTGCATCTCGTGTCGCTCAATATTCTAAAATACCGAGAATTTGCGAGCGCAGCGAGTCAAAATTGAGGTCTGGTTCGCGCTCCTACTTTCTATACCAAGGCTGTTTTCAGCAAAAAAAAAATCTGTTGCTATTAAATGAGAAACTCTTCCCAACGGACTCGATTGCTAACGGCTAAAAAACATTATATTAGAACGTTTTTGAAATAATTATAAATATATATTAAACATTTATGATTTTTTTATTCCGTTTCACGCATTACTGACAAAGTTTTGTGAGATAGCTTTGTGCCTGAAAATATTCAGATATCTTCAACAATCTAGTTAGCTGTTAGATGATTAAGATTGTTTGTGTTGGCCGGTAAAGAGCTTCGCTTACCCTCAGCTCAACTAGATATTTTCTTGGTGTCATGTCTATAATAACGATGCTTAGTCTTTTTAGCTAAGATAAATTTTTTTAATCAGGGTTTAAAATCGATGTTTTGGTGTAAAAAAAAATCCGCATATAAGAAACCACAAAGAGTTATTATACATTGAGACTTTAGATAATACTTATATATTACATCTCATTATATTTCACCATTCAATTTATTACAGAATATACATTATACATATACATGTATTGTATTATGTAATAAATTATCCCTGTTTAAAGTGTAAAATAATGCGAGTAATTACAAAGGACAGAGCTAGTCATATTAAACAGAAAATAGAATCGTTCCAAATTCCATGATATAATTATCCTTACGGAATTACTTATTCCATTACGATTAAGTTGTTTAATAACGTACTTATATAATCTGTTTGTTTACAATAAATAAATTTCTTACATAAATGTTAAGCCATAATATAATTTACTGTAAAAAAGCTTAATAGAAATAATTAAAGTTCCATGTAAGTTTGTCCTAAATTCTTGAGTCTATTATAGTTGGCGATCGTGTCTTGGGTGAAAATAGTTCTCCTATGAAAAGGGCAATGTAACAGACAATGCTTTTCATAGTATATCGGATTAAAATAAAGGTTCCGTACCTTAAAAGAAAAATTCGGAACCCTTATCAGTCTATCAAGAATCTTAATTTTTTATTTAATATATTTTTATGCTAAAGATATAAGACATATAATATATTCATAATTTATTTATTTTATGTAAGAATAAAGTCAACGACAAAATTAACTGAAAAATTCACGTTTAAATTATGATATCAAAAATGAAACTTCAATTCTCAAATAACGTTTGAAACTCGTGCCAAGTGTTACAAAACTTTGATGTTAGTGTTCTCACCACTTAGTAAAGCAATTACACCGAAAATGACACAGTAAAGACTCTTTTACTGGCCATAAAATAATATACGTGTCAAATGAAACACTTTGTTAAATCAAATTCAATTTTCATGCCCTTTATTTTTTTAGTTTTCAATAAATATTTATTTTAAACTAAATAACGCATTCAAAGAAATACAAACGAATCAAAGCTTTATGAGCAGAGGTTTCTTTGAAGATAAAATCTAGATTTTTGATGCTTTAGATGTAATCTAAAAATTGGTAATTTTATAATTTATATAATATGTTGTGGCCTATCTGCTTATATGAGAAGTTGCTAAATATGAGAAACTTCGAGTGATGAAACTAGGAGTGATGAATAATAGGAGACAAGGAAATGAACAAAAATGGGGGTACAGAAACCATGAGGAAAGTTATTCTAACATGCTATAACTAATGTTAAATGAGAAATATTTTAAAATTACCTATCTAAAAATAAATGCTGGATCAAAATATCGTGACATAAAAAAGACTTATTATACTTGGCCTATTATCACTTTTAAACATTATTAAATCTATTATATATTATATTTGAAAGTGTTTATAAACATCTTTAATTTATTCACTCGAATACCAAAGCGACAGGGACGGACACCCAGAAAGAAGCACACCAGTCCTTAACATGATAATATATATTACATTATATTTTTAACTACAATACAAATGTACATATATACGTAGTATATATGTACATTTGTATTGTAATTTGTTTGTTTGTATTAGTTAAAATTTCTGGCTAATAAATAAGGCAAATCTTCGAGGTCGTTTCTTTAGATCTATGGTGTTTGTTTATGCGTATTACGAACTTTGCTAGAAATAATATTGATTTTATGTGAGTAAAAAATTATTATATTATAAAAATCGATATAGCTTTCAGCGTTATACTTTGTTGTTAAAGAATTATAGCATAGTGGTTTTGTTGTTCTGCAAGACAGGAGAGTCTTGCAAGTTCAGTCTTGTTCCTGAACAAAACTTGTTAACTCAGTTAGTTTTACTCTTGCTAATATTAGACTGTTTTAGAGCAGTTTTTGCCAACACAGTACACAGTACAGCATGCCCTGACGCTAGTCTCTACTACTAAACAAATAAGGCTTAGTTCATGATAAAGAAGCCATTAGTAATTGAGCTGAGCGAAGCGAAGCGCTTATTAGTCAAAAGTTTGTTTCGTTGCTAATGTTACTCCTCCTAAACAAGTAATGGCAGGATGTCGAAAATTTTTAGAGTTGTCGAACACTGTAATAAAAAATCTCAGGACCTATAGGTATAGGTCCGAAAGTTTTTTGGTGACATTTGTAATTTTAGTTTTTGGTTAAATGGTCAAAGTTTGTCCCTTAGAGTTAACATGTGGATCACAAGCGCAGATGCTTAAAAGGCTTAACATTAAAGCCATTATTTACTCTGCTAATTTTATAAGAATTCGAAAATCATTCAGAAACATTGCTTCGCTCAGCTCCACCCGCCGTTCACAGTGGCGGACCTAGTAATATAATCTTAGAAATGTAAATAGTATGAAATAATCCTAGAAATACTTGAAGCAACTGGTCTAGTAAACGTAAATCCTGAAAAACAACACTCACTGAATAAACGCAGTAAACTTTAGTATTAATAGCTTTTTGTTTATGTTTCAAATGTAAACTATCTGGTTATAGAGCAAGAAGCGTACTTTCAATGGACTATGAAATATGTTTTCAGAGGTCATTCGCTTTAATATATTATTTATTCAGATTTTCATATCACTGAAACCTGTAAATATCTTTAATAGTTACCTAAATTAGTCAGGTCAGTAAGGTAGGAAAAAAAATATTTTGTTGTTTTGGAGATTAGTCCGTGCAGATAGACATACAGAAAGACAGACTGTTTCTTTTTCTGAATACTTGAATTTAATAAATTCAGCGATTTATATAGGCTTCACTGTCTATTCTTTTATATATCATTTTGATTTTTGATGTATGAATAAGTCAATTAAACTCTTGTCTATTCAAAAAAGAAAAACTATATTTTATTTATTGTCTGTGAGATAAAATCACGGGCAAAAGCTAGTTAATATTGTATAAAAATTCAATATTATATAAAGAGCATACTAATATTAATGGCCATTGAGTCGGAATTAGTCTTCATCGAGAAGAATCGACAGGAAACTCTAGTAACTCTTAAAATACCCGCCCACCATCATCTTGTTTGTAATTCCTAAGTATCGATTAATTTTTATGTTCATGACGCAATTAATTTTACATTTTACTATCTCTGTGGTTCTGGTTGTTGTTTTATGTAAACGTGCTCTTAAACCTTAGCTCTTACCCTGTTTCATAATAGATAAGCGTGGAGTAAGGATTTGATAATTGTTGGTTTCTAAATTTTTTATATGGGGGGATTATTGGGGGGTAATTTTTTGATACATGGGAACTTTTTGATGATCTTTTATCTATTTATCAGAAAATTTGTTGTTGGGACTAAACAGAATGAATATTTTCAAATAAAAATGAAGTCATAAAATTGTACTTGTTACCTGCGATCTATTTCATCGTAACCAAAGGTATTATATAATAAAGCTATATGACCTACTTTCACATTCAAAGAAGGACCATGTAAATAGGTAGGTTACTCGTGGTATTAGCGAACAAAACCACGAACAGACATGTTTCAGAACATAAAAAGTGTAAGTCAATTAAAAAGAAGTAATAAAAAAAATTAAGATCTCAACAATTAAAATTTAAATAATTTAGATATGAAAAAATATATATTCATGCTAATATATCTAGTTCCAGAAGATATTTTTGGCGGAGACCAATTTATTTCGGTCTATGAAAAAAAATGGGATGTTTTCCAATATGAAAATTATCTACCGCTGGTGTTGACACATACAGCTTGCGAAATAATTTTTATTATATACATGACGAGGTATGTGAGATTATGATTAAGAAATAAATATTAAACATTTTGTTTTTATATAGATAACTAAATTTTAGAGAACTTGGAGTATTAAATGTTAAATCTAAATTTTTCATTTTTTTATTTACTAAAAATAAGCCAGCAATCTATCACGCGATCTAAGCGTGACGTAAAAAAAGATATTAAATTGTTTTAGACTAGATAACTATATGTTAATAAGTATGTGTTATATACTAGAATAATATATATTGCTTTGATAATAAAGCAGGTCTTTTTTTTAAAGGAGCTAAGCGAAGCGAAGCTCTTTACCGGTTAATTCGATCAAATTTTGTCCGCTACACTGTTTAGGTCCTCCTACACTGTTTAGCTATACTAACCAAATTTGGACTAGTTGATTATCACATGTCCTCATTTCTATAGATAGATTTTGGAAAAAAATCTAATTGTAGATTAAGAGTCATTTGCAATATTTCATGCGCAGATGATGATGATGATGTAACATTTTTTTTTAAAAGAACATTGACATTGATATTGGGGAAATCATATCAACCTAAAGTTTTTGTAATACATTTTTTTTCGCTCAGCTTCCCCAATTTGCGTGCTGACAGCCCTAGAAAATATAATCAGGAAGTAATCCCATAGTTGCGTAGTACCAATAGAAAAGGACCTACAGTAAAAATTTGTATTTTATCTTGGCATCTCAAGGAATTTCAGTGCAACAAGATCGCATACGTCGATTGATAAATATTGATAAATATTAAAATATTGATATTACAAATATTAAAATATTTCCTGAAAGTAAAAGAGGAACTACTCTAACTTATCAAACGTGACCAAATTTGTGCAAGCCAAAAATAAAACGGATGCACGAACTGTGAAGTCAGTTTAATTTATCAAGCAGCTCATGGCTCTCATCAAAATAGAAAAGACAGTGTAGTCAAAAAGAAGCTCCTGGGGTCAGCTAGATTTAGGACATAAACGATGATATTTCCGTGAGGCTTTGAGAGTATTAATTATATCTACTAGTTCCCGTTTCGTCCCACTAAGGCGTTTAGGACAACCGTTGGTTATTAGTAGGTAGTTCCACATAACCTCCCCGGACATCACCTTCTTGGCCGATGGGGTATCCTTAACGGATTTTTCCAACCAACAAAAATGGGTATTAATAATATGGTCGATAATAACTTTTTTAAGTCAAGTATTCTTTAGGTCGTAAAATCTACTGAAGTATTATTTAGTTTTACTATGTTTCTGCTAAACTAACGCGTTGATAGATCATATCTTAAATAACAAAATATCCAATTTATATATGAAGTACCATATAATTTATAAAGTTTAAATTACAAAGAAAAAACTATACAGTTCAGTCATTTGCCAACCATGTAACCGAGAAACGACGCAACTTATTTTGGATATGTTAGTTTGGCGACCACCAATAAATTTAATTATAAATGCATTTTTTCATTTTTAGACAAATATATATTGTTTTGATATGTGGATCCACATTTCAATGCATAAATATTAATAAAAACTTCTATAACTCACGTCGAAAAAAGTATCCTAACACTATTTTTTTTATAATTTATTTAGCAAATGTGTCCGCTATACGTTTACTTTTTCGGATTACTGACAGGACATCGTTTGCTCTAAACAACTTGTAATTATTACATTGGACGCGGGATATACTGACGTTTAGATAATTGAACTGAGCGAAGCGAATCTATTTACTGGTCCGGTGGTACCGCGGGTAAGAGCTAGTTCATAATAATTATCGACAGGCTATATATTGATATTAAATAGCTCTCTCGCTAATCATTTATAACCCAGTAAACACATGACCTTAATTTGACATCACATGAAGATAATACACGGGGCTTAAAAGTTCCATGTAAAAGTGACAGCTTTATACGTGTGATATAAAATATATGTCAAATGTGTTATCATACTATTGACTGTCCTTATAATTTTTTTAAATATTTGTGTGGCTTAAAAAGATACCTTATGTCTTACGAAAGGTGGTAAAAGAGCTTTTAAATAAAAAAAACCTATGTCATCAGATGCAACTCTTCCAATAAGACGAGAGAATCCCCCAATATACATTTCCAGGATGAGTTTATATACGGACAGGTTGATGATCTTATTGTAATGATAGATTTAAAACTTTGAATGTATATAGCAATCTAATAGGGCAGATTCAGAAGCACTTTTCTATATATTAACTGTTGAATTGTGAATATATCCAAATTTAATATCTGTACAACGCATTATATAAGCACATAATCTGTGGTAGGAAACAAACAAACAACAAAGTGAATTTCGACTTCCCTCTTATCTTATATTGACATCATTGTGATGTTAGTGACGTCATATACAGGTCATTACGTCAATATATATTTAAGATATACGTAAATAAATGTACTTATCGCAAGACAATGGCTTATTGCCGTAGGGTGCAATAATGAAACAAATTTAATATATTTTAATTTTATTAATAATTGACAATCAAGGGCTTTGATATCAATGGTAAAAAAATATTTGTTGAAAAACATGTGTATACGTCTGGATAATACATAAATTACTGTAATTATATTGAAATAAAATGTTTTTACAATAATCAAAAAATTGTATCGTAATATTAAAAATATAAAATATATGAAATGAAATAGGGTTGTCTGTTTGTAATATTATATTTTTCAATAGTTTATGATCGTCTCTAAAAAGAGCATCCTTTAAGAAAAACATTATATATTAATTAGTGTCTATGTTTATTCTTATTTTATCTTTACATTGAAGAGGGTCATACAAAAATATGACTGGAATATTTTAAGAAAATAATAAAAGTTGTAGAAAATTATATTGTGGTAGCCCTTATTAAAATAAATGACGTTTTTATTTTCTAGTATTGTAAACAGAAAGCGGTTTAGGAGAAATTAAATATACAAAATCTTATATCTGGTAGATAACCTTGGCACCTTGTCTAGTTTCATGATGCCATGATATACAGTATCTAAGTATATAAATCTATCTGTCTACGTATATAGGTCAAGTTTTTTAAAATTATTTTTATAATAAACGTTAAGATTGAAAAGTATTTTGAAGCTATATATTTGTATAAACTATTATACTAAATAATAAATAAATCTCGCTAAAGCATGTTAAATATCAAGCGTTCAGACAGAATAAAAAATCAAATCATCAAGAATACAATAAGAACTATAGATATAGTAATGAAAATTAAAAGACTTAAATGGAGATGGGCAGGACACATAATAAGAGGTCACGATAAATGGAGCAAGAAAGTAACAATGTGGTATCCCAGAGAGGGTAAAAGGAAAAGAGGCAGACCGGTGAAAAGGTGGGATGATGATATAAGACGAGTGGCAGGAGTGATATGGAACAGAGTGGCAAACGAAAGAACAGAATGGAAACGGTTGGAGGAGGCCTTTGCCGATAGGCATACACATTTACAGAGAATAAGAAAACAAGATATAATATAAAGCGGAGATGGGTTCTGGAGCGGTTGTGTACCTTTATTCTAACGAATGTGCATAATTCTTTGGAGTATATCTTTGTTTGTTATTATAAACAAAATATATTATAACTTTGGAATATATTTTGTGGTTATGCTATATGCAATATGTATCTGAATAAAGACTATTATATTACATAATATTACAAATAAATCTCAAAAAATAAATATTTAATATATATAATACTCCATTAAGAAATGGACAGGGCATGTGGCAAGATACAATGACAACAGATGAACCAAACAAGTGACCAAATGGCAAGGACCGCTAGGAAAAAGAAGCGTTGGCAGACAAAGAACAAGATGGGCTGATGATATAACACAGATGGTAGGGAAAGAATGGATGAATGTCACCACAGATAGAAACAGATGATTAAAGATGGAGGCGCCTTTTACCCAAAAACGGACCGTATAATTAAAAAAAAATCTAAATAGTACCACAATATACATACTTATGTATTTTTTTATATACGGGAGAAAAAGCTTAATAAAAATAATAATATATTATACTCTTTGTAGTTCCTTTGGTAATAAACAAAGATCACACGCGGATATTCAAGTATTTCAGATCATAGATCAATAAACAGACTGACGTACTAATGATGATGAATGTATGTTATAAGAATATTAAAATCCAGCCGATTTTTACTCGATTTCTTTGGAGAAACATTTTTGTATGACAATGCCTATGACTGTTTTGGACTATGTATACTTGTCAGATCGTACTCATGCCTATTATATTGGAATTTGCTCGATTCGCGGCGTGAACTCATAAAGAGCTCCGAAGTCATTAGTAAGGGCATCGAATGATTAAAAAGTTTTGGGAAACACAAATTTCAATATAACGGTATGTAGTAAATACTTGAATGATTTGTTTTTGGAAATAAGATCGAAAATGAAGCCACCTTATTTTTATTGTCTTTTAACTTTTAACTTGAATTAAACCTTCAGAGAAGTTTTAACATACTTGGATAGAAGGGCAAATGAGCAGAATGTCTTCCTGTTGATAAGTGCCGGATGAAAGGAAGTAGTACACAGAGGTAATGGCAGAGGTGTTGGCTTCCGGCTGTCTCACTTACTGTTAAAAATAAGTTGTAATTGTTATTCACTCGATTTTCTGTTCTAAGGTGGTACCTCGTACAACTAGTGAGTTGTTTATATCAGTTTGTTTGTTGCTACAACAACATTTATTGTTGGTTCTTAAAACTTAAGTCTCTATTAAATTTAAATCTTTCTACTTATACACAAATCTTGTTATCTGTAAATCTGCATAAAATGTATTACAAATACATTGGTTGTTCAGGATTATATAGTTGTGCATAAGAGTTGGGCCCTATCACGATCTCAATTTTACTATCAATTTTTCTATCAAAGCATCTACAAAATAATATTGTTTTACTCAAATTTCTACGTCTCTCTTTCTTTTTGAGCTTTCACTATTTGATAGCTCTTTTTCTAAAATATATAAAACGTTTTGTATATAATAGTTTAATAAATTCATGTTAGGTTATCTAAAATACTGAACTACTAATGAAAACTACAAATAGATACATCAAATACTAAGTACATACAAATAAAATAAATACATATAAATAAAATAATTCCCGAACTCCTCTTTTTTATTTATACATAATTGAATGAATGAATTTATTATTATTTAATTGTTATTTTATTATATCGGCAGGAATTATAAGACTATACGCTATAACTATAAGTTAACAAAACTGTGTATGTACTTAATATTTTATTCAATAATATCATAAAATGATTTTGTCATTAATTTAATCGTTTAGTAAACCATAAAGTTGTAATCACATAGTAAAAGGAAAACCGCATAAGGGATTAAAATAAAAATAACGTAATAATAATAATAATTCTGATAATAATAAAAATTATGTTACGTCTAAATTAGACTAGCCTTGAGCCTGATTTTACTCATAGTCTCACTTTTATAGTATTTGCCTTACGCTGAAATGCCGGAAAATATATGATATATAACATATATAATAAAAATATACATAACAGATACGACCTTATTCAATTTTCTAGATAGCATTTCTAGAGATTTTTAATAAAGCAAAGGCTAGGGTTCGTCTTTGTAAGATCTTGTAGTGAAAAATTTATTCTATTTCTGTCTTTACATATTTTTAGAAATAAAAGTAATTTGTTACTAGCACCTGTAGCTAGATGAAAAACAGAAATCCAAGAAAACGATTTATCACCTTGAGGAAGATATATCTTTCTCGTGATAAAGTTTAAAAATATGTAAACATTGTAACAGTACCCATATCTACGCTAGATTCTTGAGATATCTTAAGTTTTTGTAAATGGGCTACCTTTTAAAGGCTAAAAATGTTTTTTATTTCAAATAAAACTATTTTTTACGGATTAAAACTCGAATATAATTTGGATATAATTTTATTTTAAACTGCTTTAATGCTTTGCAGCAATCAATTACTGACATACAATTACATCTCGTCTACCCGTGAACACAATTGCTGCAAAGCATTCGAAACGTCGGGTTAAAATTAAAATGTAAGATCTAGCGGTATACTAATTAGCTCATGTAACAACAGACAGACAGTGTTGACAAACTTTGACTGATGTTAGTTAGAACAACGGAAGCAGAAGTCTTATCAAAAATAACAACTATACAAAAGATGTACAACACTTGTGAAAAGAAAATAGTTAACCCGATTTCCAGAAATGATTGAACTGGCATTGAACTCGTAAAGAACGATGTATGGGCAATGAAACGACTATAAAATGAGCCGACAGGAGCCGGCTGTGACGTCACCAGTTAAGTTGTGGATGTACTTGTAGAACAGGTGATTACTGATCAACTATTAATTAAATAAAAATAGGTTTTAAAAATATATATATTTATTTTTATATGTTAGTTATCCAAAAATCCAAATATTCTCTTATAATCATCAACATTCATACTTAAGAAACTTAACATATTTTAGGATTTTTGGACCCTCAGATGACTTGACGTGAAGCCTTCTTCAGAATGAAACACAAAATGGAAATAATCTAAGATAATCAAATCAAATTTATAAATTAAAAAATGATCATTCGAATCATCTCAATGTATAGTATACTTAATATCAAAATAAATGAACAAATACTGCAGTATATTTTGTTGACTTTTTATAAATTTAAACAAAACTCAGTGTAGCCCAGGTATTAAGTATTTATTAGTAGCAATCTGCTTTAGTTACATTTACTATTGGACTAATAAGTTTTATCTTGTTATTTCCACGGAGAGGAAGTTCTCGTATATGTAATTCATATGTTTTTAGCATCTTGCAATTAAGATAAATATACTAGGAACGCGAACCATACCTCAATTTGGACTACGCTCACAAAATCTCGGTATGTTTTATTATATTGAGCGCAGCGAGGTGCAAACAGCACCGAAGTAGCATTTACAAAACGTAAACGCATTCTGTCCTCAACTATGTTTCAAGATAAAAAAATATCTAAAGAAAAAGAAAAGAATTGCTAATTGCTATCAGTTTGCAAAATTTGGAAATTTTCGGATATATCATTTTTGATTGATGCTTGCACAAAGAACACAGAAAAGTGACATCGCTCAATAATGTCAAAAATATTTTACGTGAGTCAGAAACTTGGAATATTTATTATTATAATTGATTGTACTAGTACAATCTTAATCAAAACTTAATAAAACGTAATAAACTTCCTGAAAATACAATTCTGGGATAAGTATTATCTGTCTGTAAATATATTATGTGAATTTTGGTTCTGTAATATATATTTTATTATAAACTGAAATAAAAAAAAACAAGCGCGATCATCGATCGTTCTTCTTGTATAATTATACTTTTTCATATCGATAATGTACTTATTTTGGAGATAATTTGACAACTTAACTATGCAGTTGTAAATATTTTCTTATTTTATATCAATATTTATGGCGTGTAATTCCTTAACTGCAAATATAAGTTTGAAATAGTATTTTATCTTTAACAATTTAGTTTTTGTTAATAATAAAAACTAATTCTTTGCCAAATTTCTTGTTTATTTATTTATCTCTTTCATACTTTTATCTTTGAAATATAAAAACTTAAAAACAGACAATATCTTTCAACTTCACCTTATTTAAAACAAGTCAAAGCTTTATCAGCGCCTTATCTGGTCTAAGTATGATCTTCAGGTGGTATGACCTTGGCTCAGTGGATCTCCATTGATTATTGATTGACACACATAATGACACGTCGACAATATTAGGTTAAAGTGGTCGTATCTTTAATCTTTTGTAATATAATCTTGAAAGAAGGTATTTTAAATGAGAACGAGGTACAAGTCTTACCATTATCCTTTAAAGTAATATTACAACAATCTTACTTAACAGTTTCAGTCTTTTTTTGTAATTTATAATTATTTACAAATAAAAGTAAATGGTCTTAGATCAAATTTATTTTATACATGTTTGAAAATGATTAGGACTATTGTATATAATTATCCGGTTATTCTCACGTATTTCTATTTAATTTGCCTGTCTAATTTCGAACCAATTCGAGGTTCTTCTTCATGAGCTCTAAGGATGATGGAATCACGGCGTGAACAAGTTATGTTCACACCGCGATGCCTTCTAAACTAGTCGAGCAAGCTCCCATACGTGAGTACAGCCGGATAATTATATATAACAGTAACCATGGATCACGAAAGCTTAACAAAATAATATTGTGACAAAATTGCGACAAAAATACAAAGTCATTTAAAATGGTTTCTTTAATGTGCCTATTGTCAGATGTCTGGTATTTGCAGCACCCTTTTCAGTCGGCTTTAAGACCCATTTCATCCATCAAACACCCATTAGTTGTTCGTGAAAAACTCTGTTTAAGCTCTTTTGTTCAGATTGTTTGCGGATGAGATCTCTTATATCTCTATCAGGATTATATTCGATAAAGTTATACTTTGGTACAATATTATATTCTGCAATATGCAATATTTATGGAAATGGTTTTTATTGTTTTATCAATATTAAAAAAATATATATAATAATAGTTTAAACAAATATATTGTTTTTGCTTTTATAATTGCTAAATAAATTGTACATTATCCGGTTTTTGTATTTTTAATAAGCTTTGCTTTAATTAAATATGTGAAATGAACGCGTTTTAATTATTATTTTAAAATTCGGATGAAAAAATATATTTTGAATTTTGGTTATGATACGTATATCACAATGTTAATTACAGGTTTTTAATGGTTTTTAGAAAAAATTAAGACGAAGAACTATAAATATTTTTAATATTTTCCCGTTATCAAGGCGAGAATGTTGATAACAATATACACGCAGAACAGAAAGACAATTTCTCAAAGTTTTTTTTATGTTTAAATGTACGTTGTTTTGAATATACTGCTTGGCGATTTCGTTCGTGTTCGGTTCACAGCTGATAATATCAGCTCCGACTAACGGAAAAGTACCCATTTTAAATATACATATATTTTAATTATTTATATTTTAAAATGTACAACCTTCTTGTAACTTTTATATGCGTCTAGTTAAGTTCTAATTTTGTCTTCAGTGAACCAAGAATGTTATCTGTTACAAGGTCCTTGACCTGTTATGAAATCGGTAATTCAGTGAGCGATGCGGCATTAACCGACTGCAAGGAAAAGTGAGGTTATGATGTTAATATACGTTCGTATGTGTTTCAGCATTTATATTTTAATTAAAGTATAAGGACATGTAGCAGGAGAAAACGTTCGATATGTTGACTCAGATTATAACCTAATAGAACATTAAATTACATTAAAATCCATTAAGTAGTTTTATAGTTGTATAAATAACGGATTTGCACGATTATATAATGAAAGAACAAAAGATATAACCAAAAAAAAATTATCAAAATTTGCATATATGAATAAAATTGAAAACAAACAAAAAGGGAGAGAGTATATTAATATATAACACATGATATTTATAATTCAAATATGTATTATAATAATTAAGTGGTTCAATATACATTTATTTTTAATTTAGTACTAAGTAATCTCAAAAGCTATAGTGACAACTGAAATAGGTCAGAAAGTTTGCTTTTATGTGTAATCCTTCTTACTATTCCAATAAAACTACGAATTCAGGGAAACTTTCAGAAGCTTTCAGCAGATTTCATGACAGCTTTTTATTAAAATTATTAATTAAAAGCTACTGCTTATTAAATATTCCATTCTATACAATTAAATTCAATTTCATTACTAATGTTAAAAATAGTTTTGAAATGAACTTAGATAATATAGAAAATATATTCTTCATATTTTATTAATAAGTAGGTATTATTATTATTATTTATCATTTAAAACATTTTTTTAATACTTTTCTAAAACGTTTGTAGTAATTATTGTAACCTATAAGATGTTATTTAAAAAAAAAATTTCTTACTCTCATATTAAAATTTTAATAATAAAATGAACTTACCTGAATTGTAGATAAAACTTTTTAAACCGCTTCCAAACACAATAAATAATAAAATACACAGAGAAGTACAAAACAATATATTTATAAGCACTTCACTTTCAAACCGCATTCAAAAGTATCATTATGTAGAGAGTTGTGGAGTTGTAAATTTTCACTCAATTTCAGAAACTGGACTCTGGAGACGGTATGGATTCTTTGACAGCGAGATTTAGACTGACTAAAATTAGCGTAGTTGATCGAATGCAGCGCAGGGCTGCCAACTATACGTATTTTAAATTAGTTTTACGAATTGCAATTCACTGTCTCATAATGTTTTTATTGTAATGACAGTATGGAATTTTTTTATTAATTGCTGCGTAGGGTAACAACTATATGTACTTTAAATTAGTTTTACGAATTGCAATTCACTGTCTCATAATGTTTTTATTGTAATTTTTGTATGGAATTTTTTTATTAATTGCAGCGTAAGGTTAGCAAGTATCTGATTTTGAATTATTTTACGAATTGCAATTCACTGTCTCATAATATTTTACTATATTGTCAGTATAGATTTTTTTTATCAATTGCCGCTCAGGGTTGGCAACTATTTAAAATTATGAATTATATGTTTGATATTACATTTTGTTAATTTAATTGTATTTTAAAAATTATAATATTATTTACTTTATTTGACAACCTTAGCGGTTCTTTTATTCATGTTCTTTGGCATCTTCAGCGGTTTATGTTGCTTAAATTGATGGGTCCCAGGTTTGATTTTGAAAAAATATTTAACACGCCATATCATAAGGTAACGATGTGGCGGGTTATATATTTCCTACATTTAGAAGGATGGCCTGTGCTATACTAAAAAGTGTTTGATATTTATGAATATATGTGGATATAAAATTTTATTTTTATTCTATATTATTTTCAGTATTATATCAATATATTGTATTGTTTGTTTGTCAGCTTCTACACATCTAAATACTGTTATTTAATCATCAAATCATAAGTTTAATTTAGTTTTGATTTGAATACCAAAACTTCTAATTAATAGTACACTTGCATTTGTAAACATAATTGAATAAGCAGAACATATATATTATATAAATCTGTGGAAGTAATTAATGACGTGTTCGAACAAAGCTTCTTTGATCCATCAAATTATAATAATTTAATATCAAAATATCTCGGTTAATTTTGTGAGTTTGATTCAAATCATCCGAAATATTTAATGAATCATTAATATTAATTGACAATTGTTTATATGTAGATAGGCTATAGGTGATTTTATACGAGAAATATTTTTTTTTGTCTGTCTATAAAGTTACGTTATAAAAAAACTAAATCATTCTTAAATTTGAATATTATTAAATTCAGAATTATATAAACGTAGGTATTATCGACCTCCAATATAAAAATATATGTATTTTTAGGGTCTAAATAAGGGACATATTTCACTGCAATAAAATAACCAGAGAAAGAATGGTCTTTGTATTTTTATTTTGGGATATATCGGGATAATGACTTGGGATGAAGATGGGATGAAACCGTGGACACACACTAAAGTGTGTTTAAATAGTGATGACGACATAAATGTCGTAAGAATAATTTGTTCATTTCCTTCCCCGTTTTAATAATAGTAGTAAGTATCCTAGTTATATATAGTGGGATTTTAACAGAAAAAAATAATATAATTTAAATATCAATCATAATATAGAAACAGTATAAGAAAGCAGTAACTAAAAGTTTTACAAATCAAAATCATAATTTTCCTACATTGAGTACTTTAGAACCATTTCTAAATTATTTCAATACAAATCGTTTACTTTTACGTTTATGTTGTTATTGTTTTGTGTATGTTATTGTTTTTGAAATTTAATGAATTAAGTCATTATACTTTAGTTTTAATATGTATCAAATGTTATTACGTAAACTTCCAAATTAGATTTACCGGTGTAAGGGAGTGTTCACATGAAGCTATTTTTTTGTGGTAGACACAGTATAGCACAGAATGAATAGAATATATATTGATTCTAATATTGTATAGTTTGTTTGTTTAAATAGGTTATAGTTTTATCGGTTTTAGGAATAGTTCACATGAAGCTGTTTTTTTTGTGGTAGACATATAGTAGCACAGAATGAATAGAATCTATACTAATATTATATAGCAGGTAATTTGTGTGTTCGAACGCGGTAATCTTCGAGACTTGATTATATTTCGATAATATATTTGAAAAATTTTTCCTGATTATGACAAGCTGGTTCATGAAAAAGGCTATATATCATTTCGCCACTACTATATGTTATCTTAATATTAAATAAAATATTACATCCTTCGGTGGAACCGCTAGTAATGTTATAATATATAGAAAATCTCCCTATTTTTAAGGAAAATTTAAAGTATATGAGTCAAATATGAGGTTCTCCTAACAATAGTCTATTTGTAATATATTAAATATTTGCGATTTCTAATATTGAATTTTTTATACATTTAAAAATATACATATTATAATCGCTGTATAAAATGCAGTATTATTTAATGCTTACTTCAAAACGGACATTACATAAAAAGTCAATACGTATGTTTTAATCTGTTCTATCCTATTTTTGTAATATGATACAGTGTGCTGTGTGGTCTTGACTAAGTGTTGTGATCTAAGTTGTCTTAAGTAATACTTAAAGCGCGAATGAGTTCTAAGTGTTAGGTACAATATTTGTAATGAGATTGCTAAAGAAAATTTCAATAACAATCTTTCTTTCCAGAAATTCAGAAGCAGAAGCTTTTTATCTTACAAAAGATTGGCCTCTATTTAAGTCATCATATAAATATTTTTTCAAGAATATTTTAGAAACATCTAGCGTAATACACATTTTATTAAATGATCAAATTCAAATAAATTACAGATCATTTATATAATATCAATGGATCACACGAGATGAATGGAGGCTATTAATAAAACAGATAGCACTTCAATGTCTATTAAAATTATTGGTTATTTTTAGTTAAAGCGCTTCCGGCAATACGCTTCCGATTGCGATCTTATAAATTCAAAATGGCGCATTTTTAATATCTCATTACATATTTATATTTTAATTTCTTATTGTTTATAGCTTATTTTTATATATTTTTTCGTATAAACATTTTGTATATTTTTATATATCAAAAAATAGGTTCAAAACATATATTTTTATTGATTTTACTATATGTTTCACCAATATGTATACATAATTTCCAACAGTCTACGCACCTGCTGCTCGTCTTTCGCGCGAAGTCACACTGAACTGCCAACATTATCGTGGAGTTGCCAACTGCAGTCACAATAATAAAAATATATGATATTGTATAATAAAAAAAAAATGTTATGTCACACAGATCCTGCAAACATCGCAAACTTTTATGTAAAAATTAATATTCTTTTTCAATAACGGGTTTCACGTGATGTAAATCTGATATAATATTATAATTCTAACACTAAGAAATATGTATGTTATTAAATGTACAGATGACATATAAATAAATGAAGGAATTTAATTTAAGAACTGACTCTCATTTGATATACAAAAATTTAAATATGTAGGGAAGACGAAACGAAGTAACAATTTTTATAGAAAATTATGCATCATTGTGAATGGTAACCTAAATTTAAATTAAAGACTTAAATATCATTACATAAATAAAAATATAAAAACTTTAGATTGAATCCAGTTAATAGTCAACTACCCTCACATTTAAATTTGACACGGTCTGGACATTTTTTTGTGATTATTATTCAATAGGGTTTTGGGTATCAGCTTTGTTTGCAAGAGATTTTCCGCGATAAAGTACAAATAGTTATAATATATGTCGGGTCATGTATTAAGCTTATGTATTCTCTTTGGCAGTACATATTGTACTAAAATAGTAACACAAAGGAGATTAGCATGGGCCTTTAACATCTTGGCTGCAGCAAGTAAAATCATAAACCATCATCTGGTGCGACAGCGATTTGGAATGGGCCAACGATGTTTCCGTCAGTGCATGTCAGGTCTTTTTGGACTCACCAGAAATAGAGCAGCTAAAAATGCTATAACTTTGCGAAAACATAATTTTTTTTTTGTACTGTTAGAATATTCTTGAACTTAATTATCTTAAGTTCGATTCATTTTAAGGATTTGCCAAACAGGAAATCAGATATAAACCAGGGTAAGAGGAAGGCTAAACTGAAAGGCAAATTATTTTACTTTCTAACATTTGTAATTTTCTTTTATTAAGCCAAGTTGGTGTTGTAACATTGCCTTAAATTATCATTAATCAGGCTTTTGGTACCCGTATCGCCACGATGGAGGGCTTCTGTAGCAGTGTGGCGGCAATGTCGAGGTGGTATTTGGATTACCCCCCAATTGAGGAGATTTGTAATCCTTAAAATAACAGCATCGTATATGCCGCCGGGACTTTCAAATAACAAATCACTTATATCTGTCTGTGTTGAATCCATAAAGGATAAAGGTAAACTGGACGCACATATTTTTATTAAAATACGTTTCGTTGCTTTGATTTATAGTAGTTATGGCCATAATCCGTTTTTCAAAGTATCTTTGTTCGTGTAAATGAAAGATTTTGGTCAAATATTATTAATCATAAAAGCTTTGTGTAAAAATGAAATTTTGAAAAAATATTTCCTTCAAATATATCTTAAATCTGTATATTTATCTTAAATAAAAATATATTTAGATAATATATTCCAGAAATTTGTTTTCAAGCCTCTAATTAAATAAATGTAAACATTAAAAGCTTAAAGAGATTTAAAACAACAACCAGAACTCGTATAAGAAATGTTAATTTAGCAAATAATGAGATAAGTATGTAGAAAAAACATATAACATTACAAAAATATATGTAATAACAATCATAAATAATATATTTTTTTATTCATAATATATATAGGCAATTTTTGTTCCATATTTGTAAAAATGTTAGTCAAACTACCTATAACTTATTAAGTCCTAAAAAGCTTAATATCAAAGCAAAAAAAATATTTATAAATAGTAGACAAATAATAAATTCTTGTGTTTTACAAGAGTTTTCACAAAGCAGACAATTAGACCTCGGGTGCAGTCAAGTGACGGAATAATAGGAGAGGTTGAGCGCACTTAGTAATTAGCTTGTGTGTTCAGACACAAAGAAAAAGATTTCTATGACTTTTCAGACTGTATTTTATCTAAAATACCAGAATACTAAACAGTATTTTGGATAAATTATTTCTATAATTTAGCTCTTATTAGCTAAATTTAGATTTTGGCCTTGAGGAAGAGTAGACCAAGTTTTTTTTAGTAATATTACTTTAAATAGAATATTTTATTTATATGTTATTAATAAAATAATGTTGCTCTGGAAATGAATTAATAATTATATTATTTAGTGTATTTCTTGTTTCTGATTATATGTAGTTAATTTTACGTCTGAAGTTTAGTTCAAATTTATTTTGGTAAAAGTAATCATTTAACCAATTTTCGTTTGTAAATTGATGCTTGAACTTTTTACTTTAGGTGTTTCAATTATCAATTATCAATCAATATTGACAATCTTAATCATAATCATTTGTAGGTCTGCTAGAGATTTTGCTTCTACTAATCAAGATTGTCATTACGCAAATAAATCATTAATTTTAAATTTAAGACTAAAAATTATTAATTCATGAACCCGGGAAGGACTTGAACCTGCGACCTCTGGAAAGCTGCAGCTGGTCTGCCGATTGCCGAGAAGCTCCGTTGTCGTTATAATAAGTAAAATGTATTTTTTTGGGGAGATTCTGGAAGCCAGCAAAGCTATTTAGAATTTTAGAAAGGTTCTTGTAATCAATTATTAAGTTAAAGTCATATAAAAGTCATCATAATCAGATTTCAGCAACATGTGACTAGAAGACCAACAGTAAGAAATAAATAGTTGTAATAATTTCTCTTCTTCATACTTTACAATGAATAATATCTTTTTATAGTATTGTCTTTGATTTTCACGAGTACCTATTTCAAATAAAACTATTTTTTACGAATTAAAACGCGCGTATAATTTGGTTACATTTTTATTTTAACCCGATGTTTCGAATGCTTTGTAGACGAGATGTGATGAGATGTGATGTATATCTTTTTAGATAATATTTTACCATTTTATATTGAGTTTTCGAAATAGAGTAAAAGTAATAAATACAAATTGATTGATTCTAAAAATATATTCGGAACGTTTCAACTGACATATTTGAAATCGGATTTGAACACCCACGCAGTTTTGAAAGGTCAAATGTTCATAATACTGCAAAGGGGTTTTCATTCTGAAATAACTTTAAATGTTATTTAATGTAATTTTTTTTATCTAGAATTCCTTTTGCTTTGCATCAACAGATCTGTGATACACTTAAATAGTATAACTATATTTCTTATATAATTTTCTAAAATATATAAACTTACAAAATATTTCTTTTTTTCAATTAAATTCAGAACTCACGTTTACTTTAGGCTATTTATTATAAAGAAATTTGTAAAGAATTCGAAGCGAAAACTAACGGATGCTTGTCTAACGAACGCTGTCTTCTGTGCTGTTCAATCTAGTTTTAAAAGACCTCACGTTTATAAGATAAGTATTTTTCTTACCAAATTTTTGTTTCATTCAAATAATCCATTTATTGTTTCTTATTTTCTGGTTTATATCGAATTTCATTTTATTGAGAGAGAATTTCCTTTTATTCCTTTTATGATTTTATTGATCTTCAGATTTGATTAAATGAATCAAATCAGAAGATTTTGTTATGGTTTGTTGATAGGTTGATATTATTTTGTCTATGTTAATAAAACATAATAATAAAAATTTTAATTATTTTATTTTACTTTCTTTTTTTTTGGATTTTTTTATTATTAGTCTATAAACTTCTTCCGTTTGTGCCAAATTAAAAACTTGAGAACTACTAACGCGAGACAGTATTATTATCTTATATAAATTATATCCTTAATTAAGTGTATAGTTACAATAGATTTTTTCATGATTACAAAACGAGAAAACGATCCAAGCTGACTCCTTGTAATATCAGCTTTGGTGGTACTCAGTAAGAATATTCCAATGGTAGAATAAGTGAATATCTTGAATGTTGATATATTCTCTCTTATAATCTTCTTGAATATTGAATATTGATATATTCTCGTTCTTCTTATTTTGATTTACATATACTTTCTAGTTAATGCAGTTACTAACAAAACCGCTGCATATGTATTAATATAGACTTAATAAATAGATTTGAATCGAATATTATTTATTATTAACGTCTATGCTGACGTTTCAGAAGTCTAAATAAAACACTGAAAGGTCAAGTTTAGTTCACTGAAACTCGTGCTTTTTAAAAATCAAGCTTATCTTACTGGCAGAGAGTTTAGATTACTTTAAACGTTCATGAAAATTAAACTAAATTTTTTAAGCACATATTCTCCAAAAAATTTGTGAGCTTCTATTCTTGTAGATTGAATATTTTGAGACATACTACAGACGTTCCAATATATTTAAAGTTGTATTAAAACCAATAAGTTATTAGCTCAACTACTCTGCTTCCAAACAATCCTTATTTTTTTATTTTTATATAATACATATTATATTTTTATTCAGTTTTAAATCTGAGGTAAAGAAATATATAAAGTTTTTATTTTTATCATTATTACCATTACCTTCATAATATCGTGATATTTGTAATAAGATAAAAAAAATGTAATGTTATTACTAAGTAACACTTATATGCCTTGATGAAATTGAAACTTTGTTCGTTTAAAATAATCTGACAAAATATATTTAATTTTCATTTTAAAATATATTTCAATTTATCTAGATGATTTAGTTTATCGCCAAAATAGTTCTGATGGAATCAAAAATAATAAAACCTTGAGGATATTTTAAAATAACTTGAAATAAAATTCATATTCTAAAATGATAAGGCTCGAGATATCAAACTTGTAATTTTAATTTAACCGACGGTGGCAGTAACACCAAATTCTCTTAATAATGTTACAGTAAAAAAACTAATAGCAAGAATAGTTCTTAAAAATTTAAATTCTTATAAATCTTAAAATTATCAAAACAATATTTGAACTGCAAATAAAATTTTACTTATTGTTAATATTTATTTCAATACAAATGATAATTACTCGACGCTTTGCGAATCTTGAGCAATCGCTTTGTTCGACCGACACCGTGTCTGATATTTCCACACAGTTCTGCATTATCGATTGTATTTGTGGATAAAACCAACATACATAGCACCGCAGTACCCAGCAAACGCTCCCCTTGTTTCATAACAATAGACGGGCAAGAGAGAAGCGGGGAGATCCACTTAAAATGGTTAATTTTATAGCATACATGTAAACCCCGCACACGTAAAACCAACCCCGCGCAGGCGCACTAAACCACCCCACCCAAGTCACTTGTCGACCAAAGCCGGCAAAATTCTTTTACACCCCCGCGGTGACGTCCCAAGCGCAACAACTAGTTTCAATTTCCTCGAATTTTAATGAAAATATATCTTAAAAATGTCCCTTTTACTCGGTGTCTGTGTATCGCTTCGGCTTTGATTGTTGCTTAGTGTTTTCTACCTAGGATAAGTTAAAAGAAGTGCAAGGACCTTGGGCACAGGAAAATGGCGGAGCCTTCGCGTTTAGCCAAAATTTAATTGGTGTCGATTATTCGATACATTTTTAACAGGTCTTTTCATTGTAATGATTGCGAGGACTTTATTATAATCGTTCACTAGTTCGTGTCAGTTTGCCCGTGCAAGGACACGTTTCTAATCGATAATTCGTCGGCAATGTCGACTGGTCTCTAGTCCGTTAGAGTCCGGAGCCCGGTTAGGTTCGTCTTAAGCTGGTGAAGCTTGAAGATTGCTGTTCATGTCAACAAAAGAGGAGTAGTTTAGCGTCCAGCCACGATATGACTACAGAGACGGCGACGCCGAATCAGGTATGATAAAGAACCTTTTTGCCGCAACGGTATTACTAGTGTCAAGGACTTCAGAATTGACTTACATAAGAGCAGTTTACTATTACATTACAATTTTCATTTTCATAGCTATAGGAAAAGAAATTTTCAAAGGAATTTTATAAGTTTGTAAGAGTACATTTTGAAAGTAAGCTTCGCTTTGTTCTCTATTACACGCTTATTGTATTATTGCCATATAGAAAAACTATTAAGCAGATTTTTATAAAATATTTAAGCAATACTCGAAAACGCCAACTCACTATCTTGGACCAATTAAATTCATTTGTGTGATATAAAAGACAGTTCATAATGTTTTGTTAACAAATTTTATGCGCTGTATTTTGACTCGATACTCTCGGAATCGATAATTGAATTTGCCTGCATTAGGATCTTTCGACGCCATCCCGGAGTGATCTTATTACTTAGTAAAACAAAGTTATATCAATATGAAAGCTGTATTTTATGTTTACAATTCTAAAAATATGTACTATTATATATCTATAATACCAATAAATGAAGAAGTCGACTTTTAATTTTTTTTACATGACACTTAGAAAATGTAACTGAATAACAAAAAATGCAAAACTAACAAAGGAATATTTAACCTTGACATTGTCCTTATTTTGTATGGCTTCCCAGCTTTCCCTAGATTCTTACTTCACCTGTCACCGGATACTACTAGAAGCTTGCACTTGGACATTCACTTTTCTCATATAATGTTTTTTACAGCATATTTAGAGGAAACATATTTAAATAACCTATTATATTTTATATCTTTTCTTAAATAACACTTATAAACAAAATATTTGTACTTACAATTACGTTACCAAATAATATATATAAATAATATTTTAAAATAATTAGAAAAAACCATAAAAAATAGTAACCCCATGTGACCATGACGTCATTTAACCAGGTTAGGTAAAAACCAACAAGGAATAAAAATTAATTAAGTTATAATGAGGTCATTGTGTCATGCTAATGGCTGAGGAGCGGCATTGTCAGGGTCGCCATATTTTGTTACAACCCTTGATCTTTTGCATATATACATATTTTTGCATATATATATATATAATTTTTTTTTTTTTCTTGACATACCTACAAGTATCATGAAACTCTTAGAACATAAGTACGAAGGATACTCTAGTAAATAAAATAGCTTAACACAACAAGTTCTAAGTTATTTCAGGGGTAGCTTGGTCGTAAAATGTTATGTTTTCTAGGGTTGCGCTCCCCCAAGTTATAAAAAATACATTTCAATGTCTATCGTATCTTTGAAAGTAGATGAATCAGAATAGAAGAAAATTAAGAGATAGATTTTGTGGTCATGAATTAAAATATATTAAACCCAATCATAACTTTTTCTTACTCTACTATATATAAAATACAAATAATTAAAATATATCATATAAATAAAAAATATCAACAGTCTTAAATCATATATATCTTTTAAATTTCATCCTTTGACAATATATGTACATTTATATCACTGTGCACCTTTATATATAAACATATATAAAACAAAATACACTTAGAAAGTATGAAATTCAAGTAAAATTTCTAATTGTATAGTTTTAATTACTTACTGGTCGTTGAAAATGCATACATACAAATTCACCATATATTTTAAATTATATAAATTTATGATCATATAATGTCAAAATATCCTTTCACTTTAAAAACCCCAAAAATGAACGTTCCGAAAATATGTTCACACTATCTCTAAGTTGGGGAAGCGACGGTCAAGGTTTACCAGAGGTCGCAAATTTGAATCCTGCTCGTGTTTCTTTGTATTTAAAAGCCTTAACGACCCATCGCACTTGAAATATTCATTCATTGCTGACAAAGCTACTTTGGATCCTACCTTGAAGGAGGGAAGGTTCTCACCGCTCAAGATATCCACTTGAAAGCAACAGAGACTTAAAAATCACTTTTAAATATTCGCTATTTATAAACAAAGTCTTAAGGATTTAGATGAGATCATTGAAGAAAATATCAAGAATCTTTAACCTCTGGTACCAGAAGCTTTGATATATGGTTCCAGGGTAGATAGTGTCATACCACTTTGTTTAACCATGTTTATCAAATATTTAATATAAATTAATTAACTATATTATTATATTATTCAAATCTGAACACAAAAGTATATTACGGTTATAATAATTTTAGTAATAAATCAATATTTATATTAACCAACGCATTACTTTGATACACCTCCCTCCATTCCAAAAATAAGTAATAATTTAAATCATAACTCGACATGCGATCATGCTATATGATAAATATTCTGTGAACGACTGAAATATCAATTACTCATATAACGTTATAATTATTACAAAAAAATTTAATGATTTTTTGGAACTTTAGTTATTTCAAGTGAGTACTCTCAAAGAAAAAGCTGACATACATACGTCCTTTAATTCGTTTAATACAGTAAAACTTTTGTAATATACATGTACGTATATTTGATAAATGTACTCAAAGCAAGCAAAGTCGCGTTCCAGTTTTATTATAGGCTTCCGACTAGAAATAGTTCAACAATCAATATTTATTATGGAACTGGTACGGATAGCAAAAAAAGTTATCCTTTTATTTATGTGAATACATTAGTGAATTTTAATAAAAAATAATTGGATATTGAATAAATTATATCTTATTTAAAAGCTTAATAAATGATTTGATGTATTTTATGTTTTTTGAACTTAATTACATTTTAATATATTTTGCTAGTATTATGCAGAATAGATTCATAATGAAGGAATAAAAGAATAAGATAAATATTCAAATCTACTAATTTGTTAGATAGGAAAAATCCAAATTCAAATATTCATTAATATTTATAATATTTTATTACCAAATATTAAAAAAAAATTACAAACTGCAAATATTGGATCGTCATTATATATATTACAACAATAAATATTATTTTACTTTTTTATAAATTACCCTTTTTTATTAATTACCTAGAGATGGATTATAATATATCATTTATTACAAAAATATCTTGGCCCATAATCTCACTAACGCTTTGTTGAATTTAATAAACTATGTATTGATTTGAAAGCAACGAATTTTATTTCAATAACACGTCTGCCAATTAGATCAAAAAGACTCTTGTAAATGCGAAATTTAGTGCTTAATTATTTGCGAGGTTTCATTAAATCTTTTTAGTTTTAAAACGAACACTTCGGTATGAATTTAAAGAATTATTTACCTTTCAAATCTGTTCAACTTTCAAATTTAAAATTTTAAATAATATAAGTTAAGTCACGTTGTGATACATTAATAGTTTTATATTTTATATATTTTCTACATTAATTTCTGTTTCTTGGTTTCTTTTATTAATTAGTTAAAAGCGACTTTTCTTAAGTGAAATTATTTTACCATTGGCTCGGAGTATAATAATCGTAATTTGAATAATAATAAAATTTATGAATATTCAAAAAATGTATTGCTGAATAAATGAAAACAAGAAAAAGTAATCTAAAATTATCAAAGAAAATCAAACATACTCTTCAGAGTATTAAGATTTATACACTTACTTATATACCTTCACTTATATAATAATACTAAATTACTAAATAGATAGTATATAGATACATTTTTAGTTGTTTTTATGTTTGTATAACTAAAACAGAAGACGACATTTTTCTTTCTTTTCTTTTCCCACAAAACAATCAACTTTCAAGCAAGACTTCTTTGTCGGGAGGTTTCAATGTGAGCTGGCAATTCACACTATTCATAGGCATCTTAAAGCCTGTCTGGCTTCCAGACAGCTTGTTGAGTTAGCGGGATCCTCCCCTGCATATATGACTTGACTATATAATGTATGTCTAACTTCTAACAGAATATTCGAAAATGTATCCAACTGTTACAAACGCGGCTTAGTGATAGGTGTCTGTGTGTACATTTGTTACTTTTTAAGAAAAACTACTTAACGTGAACGAAATTATAGTAACATATATTTTTTTTATATAATATGTAATATAACGATCACCTTGAAATTCACTAATAAAATAGTGCAAATATATATCTTAATACAAGATATTTTTTTATTGTACTTTTAGAGATGTTATAATAAATATCGACATCAAAAAAGTTATATAATTTGTTACGAAATTATTATAAAATTGTTTTTAAAATCTGTAAGTATTAATATTTTTTATAATTTTCATGTTTGTAATACAAAAGAATGCAGTATTTTCCCTGTGACAAAAGCTCGTCTGGCTCGCAGACACTCTCATAAAAATCAGCTTCATAGCGAGTATCTGGTGAAGCCTTTTTAATTGCTTAAAAGCATCATCTCTACTTATGTTTTTGAATAAATTATAATAACTAGCTGATGCCCGCGAGTCCGTCTGGCCTGAACTGAATACTGAATAGTCTTGTTTATTCAGAACCACTAATCGAATCTGCAACTCTGAAAAAAAATTCTCTTTCTTAGTTGTTCATCCATTATTATATATAATTAGTTTTTCGGATACATGAAGAGTATACTGTACACTGGCGTAATTCCCTGATATATGGTATTAAAAAATCTAAAAGTAATCTCTTATTGTACAACGAACAACCCAACATACTAGCATATATGATATTATAAAGAATTTTAAAACCAAAGTGTATCCGCTTGGAATTCTACCACCCTTTGACATAAAGGACAATAAATACCCATAAAAGTGTATTAGTCACGGTCACTGATTCTTATCTAGAGACCTAAACAGGCTATTACTTTCCTATCAAGGTCTTTGATCTAGTTTTGGAACCTGTCTCCTCTCTTGACTATACTGTAACGTATAACTTAGTTTACTAAATTTTTAAGTATACAGTCAAAGCTGAAGTTTCCTTCAAAAATTGCAGTAATAACTTTTGAAACATATTCAAACTTTTTAGTCTTCAAAAATGTTAAAATTAATTTCTAATAAAATGTAGAAATATAACTATCCTAAACACTTCTACATGTAACAACTACAATAGAGTTATATACAAAATAACTATACAGTTATTTTAGGACATACAATAATTTAAATACTTATAGTATTTAAATTATTGTAGGATTTAAATTATTGTACGTAGGATAACTACATTCCCTTACAATAATTTATATATATTGTGTATTAACAGAATATTTTGTACTGGCTATGTACCAGCTTAAATGGAAGAAATTCCTTGAAAGAAATTATTTTCTAAGGAAATATATTCAGGCTAGCTCTCGTTCAAAGGTCCTGTGACGAGAATAAACAATTATATATTAATATATCTTATATCTATCGAGTTCTTTTTAAATATTAGTCATATTTATGGGACTAGAGTATGCTCACTAGAAATGGTACCCTGACTTTGCTCTCCAATAATAATATTAATTATTTATTTAAATATTTTAGTAAATGTTATGAATTATCATATTTATATGGTACACGATAGTGAATAAAATGACTATAAATGTTTAACCATTTTGTTATAAAATTTTCTCAAGTTGAAATTCATATTATGCACTTCAATTGAGTTGTATAAAATTTATTGGTTTCATGGCCGATTGCAAGGAACCCTGACAGTGAATGTCCGATCCACATAACCCTAAAATAAATCTCCCCATATCACCCCGTTGTATGTTATCAGTAGTTCTCTATCGAAGGGGGCTGACAATGATTCGACTAATTTGGTAGAATCATACTACTTTGATTATTAATATTATAGTAGGTAAAGATATTTTTGTGAATTGTAATTTTTTTATTGAAATTGTATCCTCAAAATTATTTTTTCCAACATAAATTAAAAAATATATATTTCAGTTTTTCTTTTCCACTTTGAATCAATATCACTGTTCATATGTGCGCGTCAGGAGAGCTTATTTTACTATAAATAAAACTGCCTAGAGGTCTATGAAGAACCACACAAAGTCAACCGGGTATTTTTTTTTGGTATAAGTATTCTAGATAAAATTAGGTAAAGAAGCAAAAATGCCTTTTATATCAAAATAAAATAACTTACAAGACTTACAAAACAACAAAATACTGAATTTATCCAAACATCACTTATGCATTGCAATCACATCCCCTAGCGAGGGTGAGTAACCCTTGAGGGGGTGGAAATAATTGCTCACGCGGTCGCCCCGAGTTATACGTTGCAGTACAAACAAGGTGTCTATGATAATAAAAGATTTTTATATTCGATTTTTAGGAAAAATACATTAAAAATAATTATTATAATGTACATACTGTCATATTAATATTCCTGAATTAACACATTATATTTTAATACGTTTAATAAAGTAAGTTTCCAGTCTGTCTGTATGAGTGTATGCATATTCAAATAATAAAATTGACAATTTTAATACTAAAATTGTTTACAAAAAAACAATTATTTTCTTTAATATAAAGTAAGTTCTTTTAAAGTCAATATTACATCCATTAATGCATTTTGTAAGTCATTCCACCCTTAACATGAAAACATTAATCATTTAAATAGAGCGGTGTGGAAAAATTATAAAGTTATTTTCATCCCCCCACATTTTGGAGTACCGTGTTTTAATACTTGTATGTTTATAGACTTGTGGTTTCATGAATTGACAATATTTTAAAGTTTATTATTTTACTAATAATAATTATTATATTAAAGTATTTAGCTTAGATTTAGTTTGAATTTAAATTTAGTTTTATTTGTGTCTCTTTTTTCATTCTATTATTTATTGCTTATACCGCCTTATATTTTACATTTTACTTCTCTATGGATTGACTGTTAGAACAAGATCTATAGCATAAAGTCCCTTTTTACTTTTTTGTACAATAAAGATTTAAACAAATAAAATATAGATTTTGGAAGATTTTACCTGTTTTAGGAAGTGATAATTATGACAATGTTATAACATCCTCCAATTTGATATGCTTGAAAACACACTTATGGGGATTCTCTGATACAAAAGCTCCTGACAATAAAAAATGTCCATAAGAGAATCAGGTATCGATTAGTGAATACAAAAAGCACTGCAAGCCCTAACTAGAATTTCTTGTTCTAACCCTTTTACACTTTTTCCAAAAGTGTACACTTCACGCACTTTGTCCATAACACACTTCATATCTCTTGTTTCAGAGCACACTTCAAAGTTTAGGGTTGCTCGTGTTTAAATGAAGTTCATTAGAAATGTTTTCTAGCTTACTTTAAGGGGATAGAGGGGATAGGGGTAATTAGACGGAAAAGAATCAAAGGATTGTGTTCACTGAAACTTAAAAGCTAAATAACTTTGTAGCTATGGAAAAGTAATGCAATAAGACCTTATATTCGCAGAAAAAATGTTTTAAGTCTTTCACTTTTTGAAAAAATAATGGTATAATATATAAAAAGAGGTTTCAAGAATAAATATAGAATACGTGAAATGTAAGCTTTTTTTGTTAAATAATTATATTGTTGTGTTCATCTACAGGCGGACGCCAGCACCGCATTTCTGCGAGCCGCACGCGCAGGTCAGATAGAGAAGATTATCAGCTTGCTGGAACAAGGAGTGGATATCAACGTCAGCAACGCTGTGAGTATAGTTAACGTATATCTTATTAATATTATTAAGTTTTATTATGAGGTTATAATTTAAACGGTATGAAAAAAGTATAGAAAACGACTACAAGCCGAATCTTTTTAACTCTGTATGGAACAGTAATCTAACAAAAATGCATATACAGTAATTAAATTATATACCTTAAGTTATTATTATTAAATATAATTTCATACATATTTCCATCAATAATAGCTACCAAAAATTTGAATCTAATACGGTTTTTGTGTGCTTTGAGGAAATAAGTTTTATGATTATAACAATAAGGTGCTTTCTTGAAAATTTATTTATAAACATGCAATGAAAACACGCGAAGCAGTCACGAAGCTGTGTTCTGTTGTTACGTAAATATTGCGGATTAGAATGCAGCATATTGGGAACTTCTGGATAACAGCTGAGAACTAGTTAATTTAATTCTCTACTGATTACAGAATTCTGAGAAGACTTTAGTGATCATTTGCTAATCATTTTTATTTTGACTTTTGATACCAAATGAATTGGAAGATAAGTTTAAGTATATATACATTTTTTTAAACTATTATCATTCATTTCTTACTGAGGTTTAGTTCCTATTTATCAAATAACTTTTTGTAATTGATAGAAATATTTTATAATTAATATATTACGTAATATATAGGTATATACTCATTTGAACCTTATCTTACTTGTAGGTATTTGGTTAAAAATTAGATTTGATGTATTATTGACCTGTGAAATAAGTCTGCCCAAGAAATTAAAAAAAAAATACTTAATCTCAATAAAAATAAAATTTGTTAAAAAAAAAATCAGTTCTTTTAATGATATTAAGTGCCTTTTTAATAAAATGTTATTGGACTACTATAATATGTTGTTTTAAATACATTACTGAGTAAAATTTGAGTTATAACAGTCTATTAAGTTCATTTAATTCCATCTACTCTTGATGAATGTGTCAAAGAAAATATTGGAATGGAGCCAAGAATGTTTACAATGTTCATGTAAATATTTGGCGCTTCCTTTGTCAGCCAACTATTTGGCAAGAGTTCACCAAGTTTGGATGTTATGCCATGTGCTATTAATTACTTCAGAAGGGAGGTTTTAGAATAACTCGTTAAGCCACGCTTTGAATTTAGATTGATGATCGAATGCTTTTGTAGAATAAATATTTGTGATAGACTGTTTTCTAAATATCAACTTCCAAGTTTTCACACACACATTTTCAACTTTTGATAAGATTTTCAAGTATCTATTAGTATTTTGAAGTACTTGAAATGAATCTTCTTCACTAATATTATAAAGCTAAAGTTTGTTTGATTATTTGGCTGAACGAGCTAATCTTCGAAACTACTGGATGAATTTGAAAAGATTTTTCTGATTATCGTATTCAGGTTTATGAGGAAAGCTATATATTGGCTATCTAATTTAACGCCATTATTAGTAAGCTTCCACGGACGGAACCGAAGGGTAACAGCTAGTTAATATATTATTATTATTATAGAAATAATCTAGCTAGTCTTACTCTACAGACACTTACACCTCGTCTACCCGTGAACACGATTGCTACAAAGTATTCGAAACGTCGCGTTAAAATTAAAATGTAACCAAATTATACGGAATTTTAATCCGTAAAAAAATAGTTTTATTTCAAATGTGTACTCTCGAAAATACTAGTCTTACTCTATTTTCAAAATCAGGTACTCAGAGAGTTGTGTTTCACTTTTGAAAAAATAATAATTTATAATTAGTAGATTCGACAGCGTCTTCCACATGTGGACATCCTCATACTCGCATTGCTAAATTTTAAAAAGGACCGAATCATCATCGAGGCTTAGATGATGTCATTATATGCACATGTTCCACGTAATCTGTAACCCAAGAAGTCTCTCATTAGGTCAGCAGATTTTGAGTTTTTTTTGTATTCTATCCATGAGAGTAGCTTCTGATGGTTCTATTTCTTCTTTTTTGTCAAAATACCTTTACACCAAGCTCGAAGAGTAGCAGCAGCTCGCAAACAGCAGGTGTTTACGAACTTGTAAATGAGATTAAAATTCTTAAGCCTTTACAGCCCTATCTACAAACCTTTTGAACTAAAATAATTACAAACAAGTCATAATTATCAAGACAAAATAGAATAATTCTATGGTTTTCTAGCATTTATGGCATTATTAGGAAGATATTCGTTCGGAAGAGGGTTTTAATCTGATTTCGATTAACGGACTGCATGCGACCGCTTACTTTACCACCTCTCAAGGAATTCTCAAGGAGTTTTCTCCTCTTTTGAAATATGCTATTTTACAACATTGTTTTTATAGGAAGTGTTAGTTGGTACTGGACCAAATAATATATGCAAACACTTACTTGATACAATTTCTTTAAACACAAATTTTAAATTTATTATAAAACAAACTATCATTAAGTCCCTTTACCATTTAACCCTACTATAAATGCTTTCAACTTTAAGTGAACAAATATATTTTTTTCGACAGAATGGTTTAAACGCCATTCACCTAGCCTCCAAGGATGGCCACGTGGAGGTTGTTCGTGAGTTGTTGCAGCGAGGCGCAGCAATCGATGCTGCCACCAAGAAGGGCAACACTGCTTTGCACATTGCTTCGCTTGCTGGACAAGAGACCGTTGTCAAGCTACTTGTCCAAAACGGGGCTCAGGTGAGTTCCTATTTTATGATATAAAAAAAACAATGTATTTTTTGTAATTTTAGATATCACTTAGGAGATGTTTACAAAATGGGATTAGATATTGAGTAAACAAGCGAAACCATTAGGCTATTTTCTCATCTGATCCAGTAACAATGTCAATTATGCTTGAGCGGAGTTAATGGAAAATTTACATAATGAAATTGATTAATTATTTCCCGTTCATATATTTTGCTAGTTTGCTTTAGTTATTACGTAGTTTAGATTTTATTGGCATACATTAAAACGCAAATTTTATTTTCCATAAACGACAGCCATTTCCGATCTTAATAGCCATTTTGTGATCGATGGTTATGACTATGTTAATTGCGATCTAAAAAATAGTATTATGGTTATTTTAGAGTAAGTAAAAAGTAAGTTAACAGATGCCATGAGGGTAGGTATGAATAATAAAATGCTAATTTAATGTTAAAAAGATGAAATACCTAGAGAGAATTGTTTCAAGACCAGTTTCAGATCCCGTTTAATTATTCAACAACTCAAAAGGACCTTTAATTTACTATCGGACAAAAGAAAATTGAAGTAAAGTGTATAATAACATATATTATGGAAAGTTCACTTTAGTATTTTTATTTATAAGTAAGAAATAAATTCAGTTGTTATAAAATTAGTAGTTATTTTGGCATTAAAATGGAATTTAGAATTATTTTTTTTTAGAATCAGATTGTCATTTAATTGTTAGGATTTGGATTTGGATTTTGGATTTGGAATTGCTGGTACATTATCGTATTACTCGAGTCTTAGTAAATTTGCCCATGGGAAGAATTCTTAGCAGAACTGGGTCTGTCGGGTATCCTTTAAAGATAACTTATGTTTCGTATGAACAGTGGAGCATAACTGAGGCAGTTTTATGGTTACTTTTATTTGTTCAGTTTTGAGTGGATACCGTTGTGCACTCAAAATAAATTTAAATTAGGTTAATATTAATATTCTTAAACAAATCACTTATGTCAAAGTAAAATCGGTTCACCTTTATTATTATTTCAGCAAGTCAGTGACCCGAGTCTTTCCCGGTTGAAATAAATCGACATCATAATAACAAACAAATTGCGAACACTTCTCTTTATAACTTTTTTATGTTCTGGAAATTACGTCAAGATTATTTATTATGAAGGGTGTAAATTTTCGTAACTTCTGTCATGATTTCGGTCTTCTTTCGTGTTTTAGTATTAAAGTTTTTGACTTTTTGTGAAAATATTGACGTTATATCCTTTATACTTAGGATATTCGTATTAATTTGCTTTTGTTATCTCTACTATCGACATGTATAATAATTAACACGAATCTGTTTTTTAAAGAAATTTCCATGTGTTATTTGTCTTTTTTGAATTGTATGTTGTTGTCTATTTTCTTTATAGGTCTATTTGTTTTGTTTTGCGCATCAGGCAATTAAATGGATTGTGATGAAACTTTAAGTTATGTGTTATGAACTATTTTCCAATGAATTTTTTTGCAACGTATAAAAAATCGCTAGTTTAAATGGAAAAACATTAATCTGAAATTTTCCAATATTTTGTGACATTCCTATTTTGTAACTATCCTGCGTGATCTTATTTCTGAAGTGTTTTGGCCAGTTTTTAAGAATATGAAACTTATTATATCATTATCTTATATATTGGATATATTCTTGGTACAGGTAAACATCCAATCTCAAAATGGATTCACTCCACTATACATGGCCGCGCAAGAGAACCATGATGGTGTCGTCAAGTTTCTGCTCGCAAATGGCGCTAACCAAAGCTTGGCCACAGAGGTAAATAATACAAACATTTTATTATCCATTTTTGATATTAACCACAGAATAAGAACTATTTATAACAACAATAAAAATAAATAAAATTTAAAGATATATAATAATAATAAAAAAAAAGTTAAATTCAACAACACAATTCAGACTTGTCAGGGCTTGCAAGTGCTCATGACCACTTCCCATCAGGAAGCGCGCCTGCTCGTTGCCCCCTATGGCATAAACAAAGAAACAAACGCCCTTGTGTATTCTCTGATAATGCGAGAGACTGTGGGCGTGAACATTTACCGTCGGGTGACCTATGTTCGTTTGAAGATGAAATAAATAAAAACTTAATAACCAGCATTTAAGAAACATAATTTTACTATTTACGACAGTAGCCAATCAGAACTTTAGCCACCCCATTTTATCCCTTACACCATTTATAGGACGGATTCACTCCTCTCGCTGTGGCTATGCAACAAGGCCACGAGAAAGTGGTCGCTGTCCTGCTGGAAGCTGATACGCGTGGTCGCGTCCGTCTGCCCGCTCTACATATCGCTGCTAAAAAGGATGATGTAAAAGCTGCAAATTTGTTACTGGAGGTACGTTCTATATTTTGGAATTTGAATGAAGATATAGATTTTTTTAATATTTCATGAAACATTGGATAATATTATCAAAGAAATTGAAAATAGCTGATTATCTTGGGTTAATTAACATTATGGCATTGGAATGCATTTAGTTAAACATAAAACAAATGATCAATTCATAAAATGACGTTTTAAATCTCTAAAATGTTTTATTTAGAATGAACACAACCCAGACGTGACATCTAAATCCGGATTCACCCCCCTCCATATCGCCGCACATTATGGCAATGAGTCCGTCGCTCGTCTGCTATTGGCTAAAGGCGCTGACGTCAATTGCGCCGCCAAACATAATATCTGTCCACTGCACGTAGCGGCTAAATGGGGTAAATAAGAATATTACATTTTCCATGTCAACGATCATTAATTCTGATTATATGTAGCTTTTAAAAGAAACTCTCAAATTTATGACTTCAATAAAATTTGCTAGGAAAAGACAACATGGTATCCCTGCTTTGCGATAACGGTGCGAATGTGGAAGCGAGGACCAGAGACGGTCTGACGCCATTACACTGTGCCGCTAGATCAGGTCACGAGAGAGTCGTTGACGCTTTGCTGGATAGAGGCGCACCCATTACTAGCAAGAGCAAGGTAACTTAAAAAGAATGATGAAAACACTTTAGAATCATATTTATTAGAAAATCAAAAATCATACATAACCTACCTACTTATAAATTCTCCCTATAGAATGGCCTAGCCCCTCTCCACATGGCAGCTCAGGGAGATCATTCTGAAGCTGCACGGGTACTTCTTTCTCGTCGAGCTCCAGTCGATGACGTCACTGTCGACTACCTCACCGCTCTGCATGTGGCTGCTCACTGCGGGCATGCAAAAGTCGCGAAGCTACTTTTGGACAGGTAGATAACATTTTATATGGCATGTCAGATCAATGAAATGTAAATAGTTTGATATATAAAATGACTATGAAATATGCAATAAATATCATGTTTCTTTTATCTAGGCATAGTTTGATCAAATTTAGTAATTGTTTTATGCCTATTTATTTTTAATAGAAACGCCGATGCTAATGCAAGGGCTCTCAACGGCTTTACACCTCTGCATATCGCTTGTAAGAAAAACAGAATCAAGGTTGTGGAACTGCTCCTGAAATATGGAGCAAGTAAGTATTATTTCTTTATTAATGCCCTGAAGAATTTATCTTATTATTTTAATAAGACATCCGTTTATGTATCTTAGCAACGTTTTAAATCTGTGTCTAATAATGAAGCCATTTACATAGGTATCCAAGCAACAACGGAGTCAGGGCTAACTCCTCTTCACGTGGCATCTTTCATGGGTTGCATGAACATCGTTATCTACCTACTCCAGCACGAGGCCAACCCTGATGTACCCACTGTGAGAGGGGAAACGCCTTTGCATTTGGCTGCAAGGGCCAACCAGGTATTTCTGATTTGAAGTCATAAGTAGAAAAATTATTTAACTGTAATTTTAATTAAAAGTGATAAAATTCAACAAAAAACATTCATTGTATTTCTTTTTTACTTTATCAACAGACTGATATAATTCGCATCCTACTTCGCAATGGAGCTGCAGTAGAGGCAAAGGCCCGAGAACGTCAGACTCCTCTCCATATTGCCTCTCGTCTTGGTAATGTTGACATTGCAGTGCTGCTTCTACAACATGGAGCTGACGTAAGGGCAATGACTGCTGATCATTATAACGCGCTGCATATTGCTGCTAAACAGCATAACCATGATGTAAGGGTTAATAAAAATGAGTTACTGAGAAGATATTAACAGAGTATATTTTTAAAATAACAACATATTTCATTTCAACAGGTGGCAGCCGCCTTAATTGAACACAATGCGCCCCTAACTGCTACTACCAAGAAAGGATTCACTGCATTACATCTTGCTGCCAAATATGGCAACTTAAAGGTAATATAGGAAAATCAATGTTTTTTGGTAACATTTTTAATAAAATCATCTCGAATATTCTAACATACTGAATATTCTCCACCATTAGGTCGCAAACCTGTTACTAGCTCACGGGGCGTCTCCAGACCAAGCGGGTAAGAATGGCATGACACCGCTGCACGTTGCAGCGCAGTACGACCAACAGGCCGTTGCTAACACACTGCTCGAAAAAGGAGCTGATGCTAAGGTAATTAGAGAGAATGAATGATAATAGTATTACTTATATACTTTAATACAATTATTTATTTGCAATTTATAAAGTACAATTCTATGGATAATTTTATAGAATCCATAGAATTTTATTCCTTTTATATCCTTTAACCCTTGCAATTTGAAACTAGTGTTTGACGTGTTATGGTTGCAAGTTTTAATTTTTAATAATATAACAGGCGGTCGCAAAGAACGGCCATACACCGCTGCATATTGCGTCTCGTAAGAACCAGATGGAGACAGCAGCCACACTGCTGGAGTATGGAGCACTAACTAACGCTGAGTCGAAGGCTGGCTTTACACCTTTACATCTTGCTGCGCAACAGGTAAAACTTAATCTATTTTACTGATATTACTATTTACTTACTCAATTCAGTAATCAGTTTAATTGATATAAGTAGTTATAATTTATTTACGAGTTTATATTCAATAATTTGTGAATATAAGAGTTGGTATAGTCGTTCCAATATATGTCTTAAGTGCCATTTTCTTAAACATTAATGTGATGTCCTACCCAGGGCCACACGGAGATGTGTTCGCTGCTGCTGGAGCACGGCGCGGACGCGGGGCAGCAGGCAAGGAACGGGCTCGCGGCGCTGCACCTCGCCGCGCAGGAGGACCGCGTGCCCGTCGCGCAATTACTCGTTAAGAATGCAGCTGAGGTGAGTAGGAGCTGTTGATTTTTGAGGTGCACCGTTTCAGTATGGCTCTTGCACACCTGCTGCTTCATATAGGAACTAAGATGAGATAATGTGAGATTTGAGAGTTTTGCATTATTTAAATCACTTGTATAGCTGATTGTTTCGCAAGAATAATGAACACATAGGTGTCTTTTGTCGGCGAATTAAATTTTACATGTCGTATAAATATTTTAATATCCAAAATTATAGTAAACGGTTTAAATTTGACAAAAAAAATTATAAAGGAATTTATTCCTCAGGTGGATATATGCACTAAGGGTGGTTATACACCTCTACATATTGCCAGTCATTACGGACAGGCCAACATGGTGCGATACTTGCTCGAAAATGGCGCTTCCGTTAAAGCGGAAACCACTCACGGGTAAATTAGCTCTAAAAAAACTGGATTTACCATCAAATTTTAAGTCCAAAAGTGGTTACTTCATACTTTTTAGGTTTGAAATATTAAATGACACATATCATCTCTGTCTAGGTACACCGCCCTACATCATGCAGCTCAACAGGGCCACATTAACATCGTTAATATTTTGCTTGAGCATAAGGCAGATGCTAATGCTACTACTATGGTGGGTACATTAAATCATCCTTTTGATAAACAGCAATGTTTGTAAATCGAAAGTATAAGTTAAAATCCCAGAGTATAACACAGTACTATATTTTATTCTAGAATGGACAAACTCCTCTTGATATAGCTTCTAAACTCGGCTACGTCACAGTAATGGAAACCCTCAAAGAGGTCTCTGAGCCATCGATAGCACCTGCTTCTCAAGACAAATACAAGGTCGTTGCCCCCGAAACTATGCTGGAAACATTCATGTCTGATTCTGAAGAAGAAGGAGGTAAAAGTTTGACTTATTTGTAATTATAATTTCGAATGAGATAAATATATATATTTTTAATAATCATTACTGATAAACGTTCTGTTTAGGTGAAGACACAATCCTCAACGACCAGCCATATCGGTATCTGACTGCAGATGATATGAAGTCTCTGGGAGATGACTCTTTGCCCATCGATGTCACCAAGGATGAACGTACGGAATCTGCTTTGAGTCATAAGAATATCATGGAGATATCGCAAGGTTCGGAAACAAATTTCAAATATACTTAATCGATCATCATAATTTAATAACAAAACAGATGTCAACAATAAAATACCGTACATAAAACTGAATCATTTTCCTTTCAGGATCAGTGAATGGTATGCCGTACCAGGCTCAAGAAGTGGTGGTTAAGAGTGTGAGCCGCTACAGCACAGCTCCGGAAGGCTATTGCTATAATGTAGATCCTACGCTCCCTAAGTCAGTATTCCTTTCATATATAGGCAGTTCAAGAAAATTATTTTAGATAAAGTTTTTAGATAAGGAATAGAATCACCAATTCCAATATAATACTATTGTATAACAGACAAGTAATAAAATAATGTACAACATATACACAATTTATTTCTGTCTTAATACTTATTGCAGACTATTGGTGTACACGATTAATATTAATTCTTGCCCATGCCTCCCGGATTTTGAAACACAGGAAAAAACTTCAATGGAAGAAGTATGTCTTTTAACGTACCTTATTTCATATTATTTTAGTTAACTCTAATATATTTTCAGTAACCTCATATCCTCATATGTTTATATTTATAATTTTTCAAACAAATAAACTATTTTTAATTCTTTACTTCAGCTTCCTGGTATCATTCCTAGTGGATGCACGTGGTGGGGCACTCCGCGGTTGTCGTGGCGGAGGCGTGAGAGTCATTGTGCCCCCATTGTCAGCTCAGCAACCAACTAGGATTACTTGCAGGTAAGGAATGTTTAGAATTTAAACAATCAAAAAAGATACAAAACTTGGTTCATATATGTTTGTAAAATAGCAGCTTTAACATGAATAAATACGGAAGGGCCTCTATATTCCAATTACGAAAAGTGTGCAAAGCTTAATCTACTAAGGATCGGTGGAAGACATATCATAGAATTTATTTTACGACGATTTCTTCACGATCAGACAGAATAGATTCACAAATATAAGTTTTAATACCAATTTGTGTTTTTGATCGGTTAGATACCCGTCACTAAAACCTCTACATAAGACATTGCATACTCATATAAAATTACTCGAATTAGTACCTTAGCATAAAATTCAATGTATTAATTTTTTTCAGATATTTAAAACCGTCTCGTATCAACCACATGCCACCTTTGATGGAGGGTGAGGCACTTGCTTCAAGAGTGCTAGAAATGGGTCCAGTATCTGCAAAATTCTTAGGGTGATAAACATTCTATTATTTATTAACTACGAGTTCTAACATGATAAATGTATTAAATTAATTTCTATTATTGATTTCATTATTTTTCATTAAAAAAAATCAATAAAACCAGGCCAGTAATTCTGGAAGTGCCCCACTATGCGTCTCTTCGCGGTAAGGAACGTGAAATAGTGATACTTCGCTCTGACAATGGCACCAGTTGGCGCGAACATAATGCTGACGCCACTGATGATGTAGTGCAGGATATTCTTCATGAAACTTTGGAAATTGAAGGTACTAAGAGATATAAAATTAATAAAATAAGTTATATATTTATATATGTTTTAATAATGAAAAATAACAAATCTGAACATCAAAATAAAATTTAAAAAATATAAAAAACTTTGTAATACCAGAAACAAGCGAGGATGAGAAAGGCTGGGACGCTCCACGCGTGACTCGCATCCTCACACACGACTTCCCACAGTACTTCGCGGTTATTTCCCGCATCAGACAAGAAGTGCATGCCATAGGACCCGAAGGTAAGGTCACATATAGTACACTTTTTAAAAAGGTTACTGTAATGTGGTTAGGTAGTAACTTGCTATATAGCTAAAGGTTGATTTCTACATGGCACAACTTTTTCTTTCCAATACTTATTTGAACTCTGATTATATTTGTATCAGTTAACCACCCAATAATCATTATTAAAAGAAAATTAATAAGAATATAATTTAAATATATGTTTCTTGATGAATCCAGTGTTAATTAACTTACCTAGTGCAATTAAAAGATCATTAAAAGTAAAGTGAATTTAAGATAGATTGTTGTGTTATAAATAATTAAATCCCGCAATTATAATTTTTGTAGGTGGCATGGTATCCAGTTCAGTTGTCCCTCAAGTGCAGGCCGTGTTCCCCCAAGGAGCCCTGACCAAGAAGATCAAAGTGGGCCTTCAGGTAAATCTGTTCAAACCACGCAAGGGAGTTAAGGATATAAATCTTAAAAAGATAACAGTTAATAATGTTTCCAAAAAGAAACGTTTCTCATTAATTTGGTAGTATTACTTTATATGATCTCCTGACCAACAAGATCAAGTAACCATAAATGATCTTATCAAATCTGACGCAGAAAACGGGTAGAACTTGGATGCGTAGTAGGTACATGTTAGTAATAAACAGTATTAGAAATAAACAATATTTAAGGAGGAATCAGTATTTTTATAGTATTAGAAAATTCTGACACAGTCGGTCTAAAAGAAAATGTATGTTATGTAACCAAAATATGTTAAAAAATGTTTAACTAACAATTATAAAAGATATTTTAAATATTTATTGGTTTCGTAATCTTTTCTAAAGGTATTAAATTAAAGGGCTTAACAGGTAATTTCAATATTATCGGATATTTGTTAAAGTCCAATAATATTTTGTATATTTGACTTATTCTTAATGATTTTGGAAGAGATTAAACTAATTTAAGATAATTAAAATGAAATTAAAAACATGGTTCTGATAGTAGCGTTAGAATTTATGAACAAGATACATTAGTAAAATGTGGAAAAGTAGTATATTCACAACTAAGTATATTTTCTCACACTGTTTATGGACAAGTAAATATAGCTTATTTTTTTATATGCCAAAACAATTGTGTTCTACTAATACATCATTGCCATACAGCCTTAAGTACAAACGTGGATGCCAAATCTTCTTATTGCTATATTTAGTTATATATCAGATGTCATTGTTTAATATGAGTTTATTTTACATATACGAACATATTTTTATATATTTTATGCATTATACGTGTGAGAATACTAAGCTAGATTCACGGACTTGCATAGCAATAATTAATATTAATAGTGATTACTTGGGATTTGTAAATTATTGCCAATAAGGATATTTAGTAATCTATTAATGTCATTGATTCGAAGGAATTAATTGCATGGCAGTGTTTAAAACATTTTTGACCTTCTTGACAATAAATTATAATTAACCAATGTATAAAAGTAATCGTAATAAACATAAGCGTTTGACTTTATTTGAAACGAATTTTGACGTTAGGTAAAAATTTTAATAATACAATAAATAAATGTGATTGTCTGTTTTTCTAAAAGTATTAATTATGTATCACATATCTTCACTAAATAGTTACCATTTTTAGTAATAAGTTGAAATTAGGTGTGAAATTATGCGTTACTCCGATTGTAATAATGTTATACCCAATAAATTTAGTCAAAAAAGTACTTGTAGATGAAAAACAATAAAAAAAATAACAACATAACCTTGTTTTTAATATAAGCTTTAATGAATAATGAAATCACTTGAAATTCACTCACACAGCAATATAAAATTCAAATGCATTCTTGTTTTCTCTTGGTCTTTAGGTGAGATCGCATGCGGTTATGTATATATTATAAGGTTTGTTTTATATAACTTTTACTATTACCATTACGGTTTTATTGTTGGAGTGGTACACCTGGAGTGACGTATAGTTAGGTAGTAATTATTTTTAAGAATGCTAAATTTATTGGGTAATGTTTATAAGGTTTGTGTGTTGTGCGCATTCTTGTTTCCTAAAGACCAAATGAGATGCGCATGTTTTTTTTTACTGTTTCAAGCTTTATTGGGCTATGTGTGTTGCATTTCGCTATATTTCGCATGTGTGAGAAGCGAGATAATGTTTTATTAATTTTGTTGCTTTTCTTGTGATTTCATACGTTCATTCTTGCTTATTTATGCACCATTCCTTATATTTCACCTATATGTTATTTTATAAAAAAGTTTATGACTGTGCCTAGCTTTAAAAATGAAAATATAAATAATATAATATAATATTATATAGGTAAGTACATTTTCATATATTTTATTTTAAACCTCACTGTCTTTCTATCTTCTGATCTTATTTGGTCTTTGGGGAAAAATTATGCTACATTAATAAATCAACAAATACTTTTATTCTTATTTTTATGTAACAAGTCAAGTTTAAGCACAAATAATAATTATATTTTACAGGCCCAAATAATTGACTCTGAATTAACTGCCAAGCTACTAGGACGAGGCGTGGCCGTGTCACCCGTAGTTACTGTAGAGCCAAGAAGACGAAAATTCCATAAAGCGATAACCCTTAGTATGCCAGCCCCAAGACCTCACACACAAGGAATGACGAACCAATACAGTACATCTTCAGCACCAACATTAAGACTCCTTTGTTCCATATCAGGTACGCTTAAGATAATACTGCTTATATTATATCGCCAACAAGCTTAGTAACTGGAAGCAGCTGAAGGATTTCATCAATTAGTGACTAATGAATAGTTATGATTAATCAGACTTCGAAAGTATGATTAGATAGAAATTATTTCTAAAACAAACTCTGTAGCTTAAATACTGTTTCCTGTAGCTAAATAAACTTTAAAGTGTTGCAATGGAGTATTATAATATTATATTCGCTATTTATTTACGATATTATATTTTAAATGTGTAGAAGTAAGACTGCTAAAATTGTGGGCTATGTAAGCAAGCAGTATTTCATTACAACACAATAATTATGTAGTAAGTCATAGATCAAGTCCATCAACTTTAAGTCTACATTAAAAGTGAGATCGGTAGAAATAGTATGTTTATATTATCTCAATCATATAGTTTTGCGATAGTAAAAATCATAAATCAGATAGTTTTGATAATAGTTTTTATCCTCTGCTATAGATAGGATTATCTTGATGATTGTAGCTAACGTAAATATAAAAAATACTACATTTAATAGAAAACAATTATCCCAAAATTATTGACAAAGGGAAGAGCATGTTAATCGAAACGTATTAATTAGAGTAGTATTATTTTTTTATCTAATCCTTAACATTTTTCAAAAATATACGAACAGTTAGGGGTACATTTTACTAAGTCAAAAAATATTGCCTCATTGATATCAAATGGCGCTTATAGCAAATACACAGTGCAGCTAAAGGGCATTTCCCTATGTGTGCGTTTTGTGCGTGTCTACATTGTCTTTGTTCTCGTGTGTTTGTGTGTGTTGCACGCTCACCGTGTGTGGCGTTATATTATACGCTGCTAATCGACGCGCATCTACAGGGGTATATCGCAAAAGATCTCTCGAAGGTAAAAAAATATTAGACATACTATACCAGTTAAAATCAACATGTTGGTTAAGTTTCACTTTATATTTTTATTTTATATAATTTATACTTATCCTTTTAATTTTATATTTAATTTTATCCATCAGTAACCATTTTATTGATGTCTATACTGGAAGTCTTATCCAAATAGTAAAGAGATCAATTACATTGTTATTTTCTCCCCTTTACCTGAATGCTTTTCCATCTTGCTTTACATACATTCTTCCTTTTTGCACGGGCTGAAAGTTTTGCTTTCCTAACTCACGTACATTTTATATCATAAAGAAACAAACTTGGAACTACAAAAATGCACAGCAATTTGTCACATAATCTCGGTTTAGAACAAACGGTTACTATTCAGAATCTTTAGATAATTTTCATTATAATATTGGCACATTAAAATAATCTAGCACAAATATAACGGACTATATTGATAAGCAAATAATAGAGCTAATCTTTTGTGAGGGTGCCATACAAAGCATTTACATTTCACAACAACTCGTCAATGTTACCAGATCTTTTTAATTTTGCTTCTACTGTTACTGTATCAAGTTACTTTCCAAAACGGCCTATCAATTTCATTTTCTTTTTCATCTTTTAAGTTCACACTTTTATTTTACATTATTTCACCATTCGAGAGAAATTGTTTTATTTTAGTTGATATTTATTTATTTTTTCAGTGATTGTCCTTCGAGAGATCTGTTTTTCGTAAAATCAGACAAAATTTTAAACACTTAGACCATCATTTTTTTATTCAAATATGGCACTACGCTTGTAAAACAAACCCTATAATGAGTACCACAATTAAAATCACAATTTTCATTAAATTAAGTATAACACGGTACGTTATATTTTTTCCTATGGTATGTTGTCCTGTGCTTGTTGTGTGTTTGCTATAGGCCGTTTTGGAACCATTTTATTTATTATTTATTTTTATTGACCTATTTCTCAAATAACTTTGCTTATAAAATACATTAAATACAACTTAACATTTTAGATGAAATATTGTAGTAAGATGTACATTTTCTAATGTTTGACTTAAATAGTAGACAAAAAACATTAAATTTTTTGTAATATGTATGCTTATTGCATGAACTGTTTATAAATAATAATAATATGAAGAGACCATTTCAGCTATTAAGCTGCTAAGTAGATAAATAGTACATATAGTATTGTAAATCTCAATTTAAATTAAAGTTTAACAAAATTTGAAAAATATATATTTTATTAGGAGGAACCAACAGAGCCCACTGGGAAGACGTTACCGAAAATACACCGTTGACATTCGTTAATGATTGTGTGTCCTTTACAACAACCGTATCTGCTCGTTACTGGTTGATAGATTGTCGCCATGTTGAAGATGCTACAAAAATGGCTACTGAATTATACCGGTGAGAAGTCTATGACGTAACATTCGAACAGTATTTTATAATTAACATGATGCTAAAAATTGTATGTATATGTTTTATTGAAGAGAGGCGATTCATGTCCCATTTATGGCACGTTTCGTAGTTTATGCGAAACGAACTGATGAATGTCAAGCCCAACTTCGAATGTTTTGCGTTACTGATGATAAAGAAGACAAAGCTTTGGAACGAATTGAACGATTTATCCAAGTGGCAAAGAGTCGTGATGTCGAAGTAATTTTTTTAAGTTAATATGAATTTTAAATTATTGGGCACTTAATGATGTTATCGTTTTATCTTCTCTAGGTACACGAAGGTAAACCAATTTATTTGGAGTTTGGAGGCAATTTAGTACCTGTTGCAAAATCTGGTGAACAATTGTCAATACCTTTCCGAGCTTTCCGTGAAAATCGGGTTGCTTTCCCAGTTATGATTAAGACGCAAGACTTAGAACCCATTTGTAGATGTCAATTCATGAGAGATCCTAAAGTACCAAAAGGGGAACCATCGCCCACACCTGTACGTAATCCTAATAAAACATATTTGAATAAAAATTATTCATACTGCAGGGTCAAAATGAACGACTGATGGTATATAATCTATTAATTTTAAGATCGCTATTCTTAATATCATGGTGCCTGACGACCTGCCAGTAGAGAGAATCTCTCCATTACCAGCAGACATGATGCCGCATCGCACTGAAGAACAAGAGCTGATCTGGAGACAACGACTTAGTGATCCAAGGTAAAAAAAAAAATTAAAACTCCAGTTAAATTATAAATTAATAATAATTTAAAACCTAATTAGTTATTTTAATTAAATAATATTTATTAACCCTTTGAAGACCTATCAGTCAATCTTAAACATAAATGCATTAAGAGATTTTATATAAATATGGGCAATATCCTTCATATAAATAGACAAGGTTAGACTTAACAAGATTTGCTCGATATAACAGGATTAGCCTTATTCAGTCCGGTGACTCGGTCTACTGTAACACGTCTAAAGACTTCACTAACTGGAACGTAATAAAAACGTGTTATTATGATTAGAACGTTTTCTAGACAACGATCGTGGAAGTGAAATTATTGTGCGCATTATTAAATTTTATGTTCCAAATACAAAGTAATTAAGAATCAATTAAAAGTGAGATAACAAATTAATATGTTGTAGATTGGAAGATATTTGTAATTTACTTGGTAAAGACTGGGTAGCTTTAGCGTATGAACTGGGTGTGAGTGTGGCAACCGTCAATCAAATTCAAGCAAAACGGATAACTACGGCGGAGCAGGCTCAGCTTATGCTCAAACTTTGGAAGACTCAATCAGGAACTAAAGCGCATGGTACTTAAGAAATTATCTAATTTTATTATTTTTAAATACTTTGACAATTTTACAATAATAACTTTAAAAATTTGTATAAATAGAATTCAAATGGCTTCTGTTATGTAATAGATAATTCATTGGAACTTGCTCTTTGTCGTATCGGAAGAGACGATATTATTGCTCCACAATCGGAATTAACTAATGAAAGACGAATTCAAAGGAATATATACCAAGAACGACAAGCGTCTGAAGAAATCGAAGCCTACAAAGGTGAACGTGGCTTTTGTATAGCTATCTAAGAATTGCTTTAAAAATGTACATTATTCCGGTATAATTTTCACCATATTATAACCAGTATTATTTTTGTAGCTGAAGAAGATAATAAGCTAAAGGAGAGTATATATGACGACAGTGAGATCGCAGAACACTCACGTACCGAGGAATTAGATCAGGATGAAGCTAAGTACTCTCCCGAAGAGAAGTCCATATTAGATAAAAGCGAAATGGATAGAACGCCTACACCAAGTGAAGAAAGTGAGGAAGACGAAGGTAGTGATTTTTTAAAAGCGATAAATTTAATATAAAAATAATTGAGATTTTTTTTTCATTTAGTTATATTTTGTTAAAGATGTTAAACGTAGTGTGGCTGAAAGAAAAGAACAAATAACCAAAAAACTTAGCTCCAGTAAAATCCCAGCTTCTAAACAGAAAAAGGAGCTTCGGGAGGAAATAATTGAAATAAAAACTCAAATCAAGCCTGATATTAAGAAATTTCAAGATATCGAGCAACAGGTAACAACCTAACTAATTATATAGCCTATAAAATATTTACGATTTTATTAAAATAGACTTAAACTTAGTATATAATATTTCGAAACATTAAATTGATATAAAAAAAAAACTTTATTTGTTAAAACACTAAAAAAAAATTATGTTATTATTTACCTTCATTAAATTTAAGCTAATAAATAAATGGTTAAATATTTTTTCGTTAGTATTCTATAAATGGCACATATTATGTTTTTATTTTTATTATTATTTTTATTTTCATTTAGGTTAAAGCTGAGACTAAAATAGAACATGTTCGTTCCAAACAGACAACCACAGTTCATGCTGAAATCAGTAATGTAAGGGAGACTGAAATTCATAAAGAACAAGTTATTAAAGAAAAAACAGAGGAGGTAAAACCTGATAGAATAGAACAGTTCAGAAAATATGATCCCTCATCGCCTGCAAAACCGACACCTAAACATCTACAAAGACATATGCGTAATGAATCTATGAGATTTCCGTCCGGAGATTTCTCGAACGTCACAATAACACCAAGAAAATCTATCACTAGTGAGACAGAAATAAGACATACTGAAACTAAAGCGGATACTTACACCAAGGAACCTATTTCCCAAAAAGAAATCGATAATGCGAGAGTACAAGAAAAGTTAGATGATGGTGAAAGATCTCCAGATATAGTAGTTGAAAATAAAAAGGATATAGCTGAAGCTACATTAAAGGATAAAATAAATGCATTTGAAACTAAAATCTTACGAGAACCCGTAATTGACGCTACAAAAACCGTTAAACTTACTAAAGAAGCTTTAAGACGACATACACAGGAACAAGAACAAGGTATTGAGTATACTCAAGCTTTTGTCAGAGATCAATCCAAACAAATTGAGAATCAAAAGATTGTTATTGAAACCGAAATACATGTTGATACTGCTAAATCTGTTAAGGAAACAATACAACATTTTGATGCCAGAACCAAATATGAAGATCCAAAATCTAAAATATTTCCTAAAACTATGAGAACCGATTCAACATTAGTACAAGTTTCATCTGAGGAGGATAGCGAATTTTTGAAGAAATCAACAGACTCGGAAACCGAAACGGAATCTCAAACAACCGTCAAAATTGAAAAAGACAAAAAATCTAAATTTGAATTAAGCAAACGTACCTTTGAAAGAACAGATTTCCGACAAACTGTTATAACTGAGCAGAATGTAAAAGATGAAGATAAAAAGACAGATGACAAGGCTCTGAAATTAAACGATCATGATAAAAAAGATGACGACGCATTAGCTGTTAAAGTAGCCAAATTGGAAAAAAAATTAGTTGATGAACCAAGGCTAAAAGTTACTCAAGAAGATTTGATTGAGGTTTTAGAAGAAAAAGATGTGTCAGTCGAAGAAAAGACTAGGGAAAAGGTAGCTTTTGAAAATTATCTATATATATATTTTTACTTTTATATTAAAATAAATTTCTTTTTCGATATTTCCTTATTTTAGGCTGAATCACAACCTTCGATGACTAGCACAAAATCGGATTTGAGCAAACACACTAAGAACGACTCTCTAGGATCAGATTTGCATGAGTTAACTGGCCATAAAGTATCCCAAGAATCTACCGTACTTTCTGCTATCGATAAAACTGATTCACTGGCTGATTTACTGCAGAGTACTGAAAAAGATGTTAGTTTCGTTTCGCAAACGGAATCCAAGGTAAATAAAAATGAAAATATATTTTTATTGTCTAATTAGACATTTATTTCTGTTCTTCAGTTTATCAAAGATTTATTTTTCGCTTTCTTATTTTAATTATATTTAAGGGCATACTTAATGTAATAGTGAATTTCTGCAGCGGCCAGCAAAGGGTCATTGATGGACGAACCAGGAAATGTTATCGAAGGCGAGACACACATGCGTGAATTCATCAATGACTAGTTGCGGCCAAGGCTTATACAGTACTTACTAGCAAAAAATATAATAATAGATTTTTTTAAGAAACCTCAGACGATCGAAAAATATAAATATTTTTATTTGCAAGTCAGTTCGATATTTAAATAAAATCTTTTTTAAATATGTCATTGGTGCCATGTTTCGGAATAAAAGGTCGTTCCATTTTTAAATTACAAGATATCCATTTTTAAATTACATAGTATATTTGGCCGCAAAAACTTGACACATGGATGTTCATACAAGTTTTTCCGGCTAACGAGTATTTGGTCAGTACAGCAATTTTGATTGATCTCGAAGAAAGTTTTCAAAACAATGTCCCAATTTTCAACCATGTTAGATAAAAATATAATACTGAAGTTCTAAACTGAGTTAAAAAAAAAAGGTACATTTAATTAAATTGATTTTTTTTTAGATATATTCAAAAGAATCAAAACATAGAAGTGATTCATTAGATGAAACCTCACAATTTTCCGATCTAGACGACCAAATGGGCATGAGCCCAGCTCACAAACCTGTAACAGAAAAACCAATTATTGAAGAAAGCATCCAAGCTGAAGAAAGCATTTTAGAGGTATCCAAAGATCAAACTCTTAAATTTTTGAAATATGAAACTGAGCACAGTGTCCAAGTTCATTCTCCTGCATTGCCAACAAAAGAAGAAGATAAGGTAAGAAATTAATTGAAAAATTATAGTGATATTCTGGTACAACCCATCTAAGTGAGTATGTCAATTAGATAATCCATGAAAACATCTCAGTAAGAAAGAAGTCTTTAAAAAATTAAACTAAATATATAATCCAGCTGTACTCATACTAACAGAAATGGTCTAATTAGTTTCGAACCGATTCGGGGCCATTATTCATGATATAGTCACATTGGGGCCAATAATCTTTTTATTATAGATAAATTTTTCGAACAGTTACATGATCTTAATGCGTTTTTGTTGTAGATATCACCAGTTATAAGTGCAAAAGCAAGACAATTCATAGAAACAGTCCCGGAAGATGATTCAGTTCAAGAATGTTTCTTCTCGAAGCGTATCTATTCGGATTCATTAGAAGAATCCGATCACACTGACTCTAGACGTCACTCTGAGGCTGACTCTTTGAAATCTGACCAATCTGATATGAAAGCAAAGATATCTTCCTCCGAATTTGATGAACGGGCAGAGTACGAAGCGACAGCTGACTCTGGGAGTGGATTTGGAGACGAAAAATTTGAAGAAAGCATCATAGGCTTTGCTACAATAAAGAAAGACTCTAAAGTTTTGGAGTCCACTAAGCAAGATTCAGCAGATTCCGGATCTCCGCAAACTGAAGAGTCTGACGTAGTCTTTAAGAAAATAACACCAAAACGCCATTCTCGAACTGAATCTGTCTCTATTACAAAACTAAGTGATTTAACAGAAATAACAGTACCTGTTTCCAAACATGAATTTCAAATGATTGTAACTGAAGCAGAAGAAATAGATAGATCGGACAAAGACGAACCTTCGGACAAAATATCTTCTGAAAGTAGCAGAGAAATCGAAATATCTGATCGAAAATCATCTGAAGGAATTTCAGATAAAATTAGTTCTGAAGATGCTGTAACAGATAAGAAAACTTCCTCTGAAGAAGAACATATTATTAAGGAAGACGTATTAGGTAAAACCCCTGTAAAAGGTACTTTCCATGAATATGATATGGGTAAAAAAACCGAAATCGAAACAATACTAGCAAAGGGTGAAACTTTAGACAAAGGTAAAATAACATAGTATTTTACATTTTTTATGTATTTACTTATAATAATCAAATAATTTATAGCTTGCCTTTTCGGTATATATTTTTTTCATTTTTTATAATAGTTAACAGGCACATGGATAGATCATATGTATATTTGTCTCAGTTTATCAGGAAATTTATTATCTACCTCTAACAGTTTACCAGATCTGATTAACTGTCTGTCTGTCTGGCATCCTATGTCTACGATACGATAGTTTTAAAATACCTCTCTCAATTATCTACATTTCTTTTGTTTTCCTAGATGACGTTACTAAACGCCAATCAGTAACATCAGTAGGATCAGGATCTGTAAGTGAACTGCGATTAGACGAGAAACGACTCTCAGACGCTCATAGTATAACTGAATCTAGAGACTATACATTTGAGGAATCTGAAGATGACATTGGAACACAAGGAACACATGTTGACGTTCACCGGGAAAAAGTACTGAGCTATCAAGATACGGATAACAAAGTTAAATCCCCAGGTAAAAGTTACATTCAATGATTGCACAAAGTATACCTGCAGTGTAAAATGTAAAGCAATGGAAAGATAAACAGATTGTTAGGTTTGAAAATATTTTTTTCTATTCACAAATTATTATTATAACATTAGAATTAATCTTTTAAATTGACACTTTAAGAAGAAAGTTATAAATAAAACGTTTATAAACCAAATAACATATTTGTTGGGAGTAGTATGTTTTTTTAAATATTTGTATATTTTTTTTACAGTTAAGACCGAACCTTCCAAACTCGCTAAGTTAAGTCATGGCGACTCTTTAGATGATGTAGAAGGTTTTCCTGAAGATCATGTTATTGATTACATTCACAAATTACCACATATTGCGGAAGTGAGGTATGTTTTTAAATTCATTAGAATTAAATGAATCTTGTTATAACTGTGGTTATATTTTTATATTCTTATTCCAGTTTCTTACCGGAAAAACAAATAACGAGTCAGTTTTTAAGCCGAGAACGTGAAGAACATATAAAACGTGAAATTGTCATTAAAGGCAGTTCAACAATGGAGACCCTTCCCCCTGTTGACCCAATAATATATCAGGATATTTTGGAGACTGATAAAGCTGAATCGGAATCAATGCTTTATACAAAAACGCAGAAAATGGCTGATGACAAAGATGAACTCATTTCACATTCATTTGATTCCTTACTGGATGACAAAGTTTCCACAGTAACAGAAACAACATTGGGTGATTCCGGTGAAAAAATAACTACCACCACTATGACTCAAATGAAAGAAGGAACCTTAGGTGAAAAGATTACTAAAACAACTATTACCGAAACCATAATGTTTCCATCCGGTGAAGAACGTGTATCTATTAAAGTGTCTGAATGCATCCAATCGCAAGAAGAACAAATCACAACCTCTACAGATACTATAAACTTAGATGAAAATGAAACTTCTAAGCTCATAAAAGATATTAAAATACCCCAAGAATTCCGTGACCCAAAAGAAGATGAGAATATTTCTTCTCAACCTAAACCAACTATAACTGAAATAGCAGATAAAACTTCTGCTGCAACTATCGTAGAACAAACAATAACCCCATCTGGAGAAGATATAACAAAAACAACTGTTACCGAAACTATTGTATATCCTTCGGGGCAAAAAATAACTGCGCCGAAAGTTTCCGAAACCACTCAATTATTAGAAAAAGAAATTGTTGCTGATGACTTTAAATCTTTTGATATAAGACCGGCTCAAACATCAACTAAAGCCCAAAAACCTTTAATATTCATGGAAACCTTAAAGAAAGAATCAGAGGAGGAAACAACAACGACAACCCACACTGCAACTGCAAAAACTCCAGAAGGAGATGATCTTTTGAGGACCACTTTAACTGAAACTATCAAATATCCTTCAGGTAAAGAAACAGTTTCTACTAAAGTATCAGAAAGTATTAAACCTCTCAGAGATGAAGAATTTTCAATATTGGTACCTGAATCCGGGTTGGAAGATAGAATCCAAATGATGCTTTTAAAATCAGATGAGTTAGATGAAGATGAAAGCAAGACATCAAACACTGAAACTCAAAACGAAATAGGACCAAACGGCGAAGAAATAAAACGAACCATTATAACTGAGATCACGACAGCTCCTTCAGGTGAAGAAAGGCAAAGAACTACTATTACAGAAGTAACAAAGTATCCATCAGGGGAAGAATCTATATCAACCAGAGTGACAGAATCCGTGAAATCAATTCAACATAGTGAACAACAAATTGACTCTCTACAAAAATCGGAACAACCTACGGAATTAGACATACTAGATGATGGTGATAATAAAACATCAACCACTATTACTGAAACTGATGTTGGGCCTAACGGAGAAGAAATAAAAAGAACAATTCTAAATGAGACCACAAGATCTCCTTCAGGTGAAGAAAGCGTAAGAACTACTATTACCGAAGTAACAAAATATCCAACGGGGGAAGAATTAACATCTACCAGAGTTACAGAATCAATGAAATCGATTCAACATAGTGAACAGCAAATTGTTACCCTTCAAAAAACAGAACAACCTACAGAATCAGAATCTAAATTAGATGATGGTGAAAATAAAACCTCAACCACTGTAACTGAAACTGATATAGGGTCTAACGGAGAAGAAATAAAACGAACAATTGTAACTGAGACCACAAGATTTCCTTCAGGCGAAGAAGGAGTAAGAACTACTATTACCGAAGTAACAAAATATCCTTCGGGGGAAGAATTAATATCTACCAGAGTTACAGAATCGATGAAATCGATTCAACATAGTGAACAGCAAATTGTTACCCTGCAAAAAACAGAACAACCTACAGAATCAGAATTTAAATTAGATGATGGTGAAAATAAAACCTCAACCACTGTTACTGAAACTGATGTCGGGCCTAATGGAGAAGAAATAAAGAGAACAATTGTAACTGAGACCACAAGATATCCTTCAGGAGATGAAAGCGTAAGAACTACTATTACCGAAGTAACAAAATACCCATCGGGAGAAGAATTAATATCTACCAGAGTTACAGAATCGATGAAATCGATTCAACAGAGTGAACAGCAAACTGTTACCCTTCAAAAAACAGAACAACCTACAGAATCAGAATTTAAATTAGATGATGGTGAAAATAAAACCTCAACCACTGTTACTGAAACGGATGTCGGGCCTAATGGAGAAGAAATAAAGAGAACAATTGTAACTGAGACCACAAGATATCCTTCAGGAGATGAAAGCGTAAGAACTACTATTACCGAAGTAACAAAATACCCATCGGGAGAAGAATTAATATCTACCAGAGTTACAGAATCGATGAAATCGATTCAACATAGTGAACAGCAAACTGTTACCCTGCAAAAAACAGAACAACCTACAGAATCAGAATTTAAATTAGATGATGGTGAAAATAAAACCTCAACCACTGTTACTGAAACTGATGTCGGGCCTAATGGAGAAGAAATAAAGAGAACAATTGTAAGTGAGACCACAAGATATCCTTCAGGAGATGAAAGCGTAAGAACTACTATTACCGAAGTAACAAAATATCCATCGGGAGAAGAATTAATATCTACCAGAGTTACAGAATCGATGAAATCGATTCAACATAGTGAACAGCAAATTGTTACCCTTCAAAAAACAGAACAACCTACAGAAGCAGAATTTAAATTAGATGATGGTGAAAATAAAACCTCAACCACTGTAACTGAAACTGATATAGGGCCTAACGGAGAAGAAATAAAACGAATAATTGTGACTGAGACCACAAGATTTCCTTCAGGCGAAGAAGGAGTAAGAACTACTATTACCGAAGTAACAAAATATCTATCGGGGGAAGAATCTACCAGAGTTACAGAATCAGAAAAGTCAATTCAACATTCTAAAGAACAAGTAATTGAAGACAAAACTAAACATAAATCAGTCGCATTCCAACCAGATGTAGGCACAAAAAAAATATCTATAATATCCGATACTAAACAAGAACTGAGCAAAAAAGAATCAGTACCAACATCAAAACGAACAGTAGGTATAGCAGAAATGTCAAAAGAACAATCTGATGTAAAAATAACTTCATCAAAGTTTGACATAAGTAAAATAAGAACTGACACGTTAAGCCAATTTGAATCAGATAGTTTAATTGGTAGGAAGAAGTCAATTCCTGAAGACTTAAGTATAAGTGAAACTCAAGAAATAACTAAAGAACAAGTTACAACTGTAATTGACGATATATTGCAAAAAGGTAAGATTGTTGCAGCTTCAAGAAGTCCAATACATGAAAAGGATATCAAAATGGTTAGTAAAGAAATACTGGAAACGGAAAGAAGATCTTACGATGCAAAAGTACCACATAAAGAAGAACGCAGACATTCCTGCATAAGCCCTGCTATTTCTTTAGAAAGAATAGCTGAATCTGAAATAGAAATGGAGGAAGAAATATCGAAATTATCCATTGATAAAAAATCAACACCATCGGAATTAGAGAAAGGATCTAAATCTGAAATAAAAAAATCGGATTCTGCAATGAAACAAATGGCAGATAATATTGAAATTATTATTAAACAAGCATCTGAAGACTTAGACTTATCGTCTGAAGAACCTGTTTTTGAACCTGAGGAATCAAAAGAACTTCAAGGAGACGTTTCTGTAGATTCTATTATTGAAGAAGCAGTACATACAGTGGAAGAGTATTTAGACCAATCCCAAGATGCTATAGTGAAAGAAGCAGATGTTAAGAAAGAAATTGTATTTGAGGAAACTAAAACACTAACAAAAGAGAGGCCCGCTTTAATGAAATCACTTTCAAAAGATAGTGGTGAAATTGTAATTATGCCAAAAAAAAAGCAAACTCGAACTTTTTCAGTTCAGAGTTCACCAGATGAAGTCGAAGAACAAATTTATACCGATTCTGAATCGGGTAGGTATTTATAATAATACTTTGAATACATTATTTAAATTTTTTAATAATTTCCATTTATAGTGAAGGTAAATAGTTTATTTTATACTTCGTTAATATTATTTGCAAAAACTTGTTTCATAAATATTTTCAAACAGCATTCCAATAAAACTATCAATAATCTTTTTTTTAGATATGGACAAAGCAAAAGTTTTAGAAATCATTGAGCCATCATCGGATGTAGACGGAAAGCTTCCTACGTCCAGTTTTGATATAAAAAAAATTAAAACTGACTCACTTGATGACGCAGATGATTTTCCTGACAAAGAGGTATGTACGAATAGACGAATATTTTTTCGAACGATATTGGGACACTGTAACTTATATAAATTGTAATTTATAGACGGAGTACTTTGAAGATGGAGAGAGATATCCTGAAGAATCAGAATCTTTTCATTTGAAAGATAACGAACTTTATAAACAGCCAGAACCATCTTCCAGTGTGCAGCCAGATTTTGACGACGATAAGTTTTCTGAAATACATGTTAAGAAAACTCACTTTGTAGATAGCGTTCTAAGATCGGAACTAGTATCAAAATCAACAACAGAATCATCAGTAACAACTGTAATCTCTACTTTAACTAAATCATCAGACGATGACCAAAAATCAGTTTTGGAAGATGGAACATCGGCTGATTTGTCTAAAATAAGTGGGGCAGATTTGGTAAAAGATCCTTCAAAAACGTCTATTGAAGCGAAAGAAGAGTCTAGAATTGAAGACCAAACCGATGACTTATCAAAAAAAACTATTGATTTAACAAAAGACTACTCAAAATCGTCAATAGATAGTAAAGATACTTCAAGAGATTTTGCCACAAATGAATTGTCGAAAGATTCTACAGTAGACTTGACAAACGATTTTTCTAAAGCATCAATAGATAGCGTAAAAGAAACTTCAAGATCTTTGGATGAAAAAACTTTTTCTGAAGAACATTCATCGTTTGATGTTTCAAAAACTTTGGCTTCTGATGCTTCAGACCTAATATCTAAAAGTAAAGAATTTATAGAGGAAGAGAGATCAATATTGAAAGCGTTTTCTATTCCTACCAGTTTTTCACAGGAACCATCAATAATAAGTGAAAGTAAAATAAGTGAAAATGAGGATAAATCTGGTCCTGAAATAGATAAAGACTTAGATGATAAAGTTTTGAAAGCCCCGGTTGATTATGACAAAAAGGAAAAAACAAATGAGTTTGAAGAAGTTCAAAAAGAAGATTTGTCTGAAGTTCCTGATATAAAAGAATTAAACAGGAGATGTTCAAATTTACTTGATGATATTTCGGCACAGGGTGCTCTAATAAGAATTGATTCGACTCACGTTACTCATGGTAAGAATAATGTATATTCTTTATTTATTAATTTTCCCGACAAAAATCTTAAATGAATTTCTGCTTATCTTTAGATCTCTCATCAAAATTCTCCAAAACTCCACCACCATCACCTGTTGATTTAATAATGAAAGAAAAAGTAAAACGTGACGAAATTATTATTGATAAAACAACTGGACTACTAGCAAAGGGTAGGTTTAAAGTTTTTGAGAGTATTTTAAACTGGAATCTTTTTGACTTCTTGTTTTAAACTATAATTATGCTCTTTAGGTTCAGATTCTTCGTTTCTTGATGCAAACCGTCAATCGCCGCGAGCATCCTCTGCTGGAGATAGTCTTATTAGTGAAACCGAAGCCCACCAAAGCGGTCAGTACTAACATAATAATATGATTATGATTTCAAACATCCTTAAAAATATTACAATATTATAATTGATATTTGTAACCCAAGGCGTCAATAGAATTATATCTATCGTATCAATTATTTTTTTGTTTCTGAAGTACAAGGTGTAATTACGATAATGTTTATAAAAACAATTCATTATATTAATGTCATAAAAGTTTTATCACCCCATTATTTTCTTACTTTGTAACGATTCGATGATTGTAAGTATACTATATCCTACATATAGATATTTAACGTATACGGGGTAACAACTTTTGAAATACTACCTTCAAAATAATGTAGTTAATTTAAAATAAGAGTAATAAACTGAGTTCGGATTCAAACAAAAATATATATGCATTATAGGTAGGTACTGGCAATTTCATAGCGAAACCTTACTCATTAACCATTAGAAATAATACCAGTTAAATTGTTTCGCCACACTATTTAGTTGCCAACTGTGCATGTCATTTAATAATTAGTTACTCTAAGTAAGAAAAGGTTTTTCGATTATATAATATGCAAAAATCATTTATCAGCACTTGCAGTAGAACGATAGTCCAACCATACGGAAAAATCATCTCTGACAATATTTCAGAACAATAACATAGTTTCAAAATTTTGCTGTAACTTAGAAATCATATGCAATAGCTACAGAACTTATGCTAATATTTGTCGCACAGTAAATTTTACTTTCTTTCTTGCGGAGTCCTCACGTTGCTTAGGTAAGTGGACGTAATTGGAAGAAAAATCACACAATAATTTCTTCAATGTCGCTTTTTAAAATTTCTTATGGGACATGTTGGTCTTCCTGTCATTTATTAGTAAGACAGTTTTTGTTTCCACTTCATGCTCTTTTTTGAGTAAAGTTTCGCTTTGATTTTAAAGTTGTATTATTTTTTTATATACATTTCACGTCATCACCATGCCTTCTTCATTAATACATAATGTGTCACATTATATTTTTCTCACATCGTTTTATTGTTTTTTACTTAATGATATTGGCAGGCTTATACCATATTCACCATGTGTATTATAAACAATGCAACGCAACGCATATGCAAATATATCGTTTGTTATCACTTACCACAAACTTATGTAATATAAAATATTTATATACAATCTAATATAGATTGATGCTATTTATGAAACAATTATTGATAACATATTTTTATTAATTACGTCATATATAAGTAAATTTTTCTTTATCTCTCTTTTCAGAACTTTTGACTGAAGCTTCTAAAGCACTTACTGCAGCTGCTATGCAAAAATCACCCACAAAACACGTAGCAGAAAATTTAACATTCGTAAATGTTGATAAACCAACAATAACCATCGGAGCCCAAGAACTCGTAGATCGAACAATAGAGAAAAGCATTGATGTCATTGATCAAATCAAGAAAGAGATGCACGACGATGTGCAGATATCTTCCTCATCAGACACATTTTACTCAGAATCTAAGATAGAAACATCAACTTCTTCCTCTTCAATTCAAAAGACAATTGAAGGAAGTCAGCTTAAGTTTCAAAACATAGATCCGGAGGCTATTATGTCTGATATGGTATCAAAATTCGGCACTACAACTGAGTATAGCACTGTACTCTCCCATAAAGAAACAGAAACAAGGAAAATATCTGGTCAAGAATATTTCTCCGAAACTAAACAGGTATCTTCATCTGACGATGATTCACTTATTATTAAAACTGAAATAAGTCATGAACTTCGAGGTCAGGAACATGAAATGAAAGAAAAGATGACAATAACAAGAGATGGAGACCAAACAGAAACGTCTCAAAAGAAAATGGAGAAAGCCCATGAAGCTACTGCAAAACGGTCAGATGTGGAGACCAAAACTTTTTTTAAAAGCACTGATGATACAGATATTATTAAGGTAGAACGAGAATTTTTGGAGCAAGGTCTCTATACCGGCAGACAAACCAAATCTGAAGAAAAAATGACAGCTTTAAAAGATGAAATAGTTAAGAAAAAGCAGGAGATAAAAATATCGGAAAGAGATTTATCTCACGAGCAATGGGGTAAAGAATATTTTACTCAACCTGGAGAATTGGAGGATATTAAAGAAGATGGGGATACTAAAACCAGAGTTGCTTTTGTTGATTCCAGTACCAAAATAGTTGAGAAAGATGAAATTTTATCTAGTGTTGAGGTGACTGATAAAGGGCACATAATCAGTTCAAAAGTAGAACATCATAAAGAAGAGTCTGTCATTGAGAGTAAAGAACACGACGATCTGAGTTCTGATGCTTCACACATACCAAGCTTTAAAAGTGAAACCGTTGATAGACATGATTCATCTGAAGCAAGCCCTAAAAGTAAATCTAAATCTTTTAAAAAGGATGACGAAATATATGAAGTAGACTTTATTAAAGAAATAAAAGTGTCAACTTCTCCCGTTAAAAGTACATTTAGTCGAACAGGAAGTCAAGATACACAATCAGAGTCGGAGGTGCTACCAGAACTACCTCATGACGATAAAATAGGTGAAATTTCACATAAAGAAGAACCTTCTAAATCTCCAGTTAAGCTACCCCAAACCCAATTAGAAAATTTAGTTTTGGAGGTATCTTTTCGAAAAGATGACTCAGAAAGTGACCAAATTTCAAGTTTGAAACTCGGCGAAATAACATCAGTCACAACTTCAACGACAGTAACATTGAGTACCGAAACCGTATTAGAGCTGAAGGAAACAACAGATACTAATGTAAAGCCATCAAAAATACATACTTTTCCTAGCACTTTAGAGATTACCGATGACATAAGCACTGCCTCCAAAGACGTTATGATAAAATCTGGTGAAAGTATTGATACCGAATATATGGTAAAGTCTTTAGAATCTCACGAAGGTGAAGTTTTACAGAAGTCAATGGATTCCACTGTTAGTGCCGAAACATTGCACGCATCTGAATTTTCTACTGAGGCTGATTCAGCATTTCTTACAGGAACGGATCAGAAAAAGGAAGGAATAAAACTGTTAAAAGAAAAAAGTACTGAAGATATATGTAGTAGCGGTTATGATACTGATTTCTCCTCTGCCGAGTTTCATGGGATGAAACTTGAGTCGGAAAGGGTGGCTTTGGATTCTATTATATCTGCTCAACCTTTGGCTGACTTATCTGTTTTAGAAAAAACAATCGATGAAGTCAAGCAATCTCTTGAAGCAGCACAAGGCGAAATAATAAGCGAAAAAAGTGACGGTAGTATGAAATATAAGCAATCACCTTCTGAATTTCAATTTAAAATATTGATAAGTCCTGATAGACCAGAAGTTATTAAGGAGGAACCACACTATACTGACGACCAAATGGAGAAAAAATTCGTGGTTGATGATAATAAAGAAATAAAAAAACATTATTCGACAGACAGCATATCGCAAAAAGTAAGCTCTCAAGAAGAAACTACCTTTACTGATGAAGAAAGAGGTACAGTTCAACAGAAAGAATCCAGTCCACCTTTAGAAGGTGACATTTCCATAAAATCTGACAGTGGACCTCATTCTATACTAGAAACTGAAAGTGATATTGTCCTTTCTGATAAAAACGACTCTTCGACAGGCAGTCCTGAAATTAAACTGAGAGTTCAAAAACATATTAAATCACAATTGGGTGTTGTAGATAGACGATCTGCATCGGAAATTGAAGGTTGGTCTAGTTCTGGTGAGAGTCATTATCAAAGCTTTGAACATTCGGAAAGCAGGCCGCTGTCATCAGATATAGAAGTTATGATGACGGCTCAAAGTGGTACTGATTATGAAACTGCCCTTACGAGTCAAGACTTATCTTTTCAATCTCTAAGAACTTCAAAAGATTACTATACCGCTGGCAGTTCACTTGCTTCTAGAGATAGTATGAGAAGCCTTGATTCGGATGCATCTAGTCATGTAGCCAGTATTGATATATCTGACGCATCTGAAACATTAGTACCATCGGCAAACGAATTGAAAGAAGAGCTCATGGAAAGTAGCACTTATGTCGAACAATTTCTTCATGGTCAGGAAAAAGAACAAACTGTAAAAATGAAGGAAGTAAGTGATGATGAAATATCCGGAGATGAAGAATGTAAATCGGATGTAATGGGTCATGTCGGTAAAATGAAAAGATCACATGAAATGCGTTTTCAACCAAAAGAAATGATCCCAGAACATTTTCCTACAGAAGGGACATCCGAAAGCATTGAACTTGATGATGATTCTCTAAGAGACAAAGAAGGATCCGATACAACAATTTCAAGTCAATTAAGAACTGATGAGCTTTTATCTTCGTCTATATCCAAAATAGATGTAACACAATCTCAAGTAGAATTAGAAAAAGACGAAATAAAAGAAACTGTCGCTAAAAGTCATGTAGAGGCGCAAGAAGCATTACCCTTTTCCGTTACGAAAATAGACAAACCACAAAGGGAGTTTGTAGATGTAGAAAGTGAAATCATCCCTGTTGGCTCGGCGGAGTATGAAGAAATAGAAAGATTTGGTTGTATAATTACCACAAAAACAAAACCTCACGCAGATGATACCATTATTAAGGAGACTGTAATTAAATTGAACGAGAGTTTACCTCAAACCCAATTGATAGAACCAAAATTAGTTGCAGTAGAAGAAGTTTTCATTAAAAAAGAAGCTATAGAAATAAGTGCTATACCATTTCCAATCGCCGAAAAACCACCTCAGCAAAGAGAGTTTGTGGATATTGAAGACGACATAATTGCAGAAGGTACAAAACAATACGAAGAAATACTTAAATCAAAAAGTGATTCCTCGGTACCTAAAACGAAAATTGAAAAATCTGGTATAAAAACACCGGAGGGGCAATTAGAAAGTAAACAAAGTTCTACCTCTAGCTTAAAAACTCATGAATATCTATCTACACCACATACACCTCTTTCAGCGCCTAGTCAAAGCTCTTTATCTACAGACAACGGACGAGAGTATGTTCTTGATGATATGTATGATATATCAGAAACACCGGAATTAAAATCTGATCTTCATACTGTTAGCAGTAGATCTGAACTTGTAGTAACTACTGAAGAAAGAACTTTGCAGACATACGAAAAAGAGCAGGAATCACCTACTAGTGATGAATTTGAAATGGTTGATAAGCCTTGTGAAATGGATGATTTTGTAGTTATAGAAGAGGTTGCAAAAGAAGCACAAGAAACTGATCCAGAAGGAAAAAGTCTGCAAATAAAATCACAAACATATGTAAAACGACATGATACGGAAGTAGAAGAGTATTTATCAAGAACAACAAAAAAACAAGAAAGTAGTAACAGCGCTTCGGGATCATTGTCAGATGAGGAATTGCAGCTTTATGAACTTGAACAAAAACGAATACAAGCTCAAGAACTAGCTGAAATTGAAGCAGGTAAAAGGTGGATACAAATGCAATTTGAGGGAGATCCAAGATATGACTATGAAAGAATTCCTTTGGAAGATATTAAAGAAGAAGAAATGACCGACTTCGATGCAAGTCGAATAGGTAGTTTAAGTTCACAAAAAGAATCAATTGGTAGTTATGGTAGTTTTAGAAATTCTTATGGTAGCCTTTCGGAATCGGAAATGGCTTCTCGAATGAGGTTTAGATTGAAAGGTGAAAATGACGATATTTCAATTAGTTCTCTTCAAGAGTTTGAAAACCTAGAGAGAGCTTTAATGGAACAATATAATCAGCACTCATCATCTCAAGAATCTTCAAATGGTTCTCTACCTAGGCGATATATTTTAAGCAGAAGTCAAGGTGATGATATATCTGTGTCTAGCTTAAAAGAATTTGAAGGATTAGAATCAGCCTGTCTCGAAGCTTTAAAAGCAGAGTTAATTGCCAAACAAAAAGAAGCCCTATTATTAGCAGATCCGAAAATTGTAAGTGGTAGTTTCTTAGAACAAGAGAAGCGTTCATATGATAGCAGCAGTGAAAGTAGTCCTCCTTTAAAAAGTAGTGGCAGTCCAGGACAGAAGAGTGGCAGTCCTTCGCAAAAAAGTGGAAGCCCATCTCAAAAGGTTGGAAGCTATGGAAGCCCATCACAGAGGCTTTTAGCTGATTCAGCAGCAATTCGAAAAATTATAGATCAACAGTTAGCTCTAGAACAAAGAATGCAAGAATCTCGTCCGAAAATTGTAGTTGTTAAGAAATCAGACGAAAGAGGTTCATTTTTTGTAACAGAAGAGGTGCCGGGAACATCAGAAGATAAAACTTTAGAAGTTGAAGAAGAATGCAAAAAAGCTTCTACCTTTACCTGTGCTGCAGCCCCTAGTGATGGTTCCGCTGAATCTATTCCAGGTGATTGTGAAGAAATGATGAAAATTATGGATTTAGAAGAAAAGTCTAAAGAACAAACAAAACAAACTATTGAACAGTCAGCGGGCGGTGTAATTGAGATTGTGCGAACAACGACGGTTATTCAACAAAAATTTGTTGATGGAAAAAAAGTGTCTGAAACCATAAAAAATTTAGACAATGAAGGCGCTATAGATATACCGATTAAATCAAAACAATGTGATGATAGCGCGATGTCATTCAGTTCAGAAATGTCTTCATCCTTAGCCTCGCAACCATCAGAAATGGATAGTTTAATGACAATAATTGAAAAGCATCCATCAGAGACTGAAATCGTCTCATATACAAAGCATACTGTAGTCACTTCGGAAAGACACGAAGATAAACAAGAAGATTTTGATTTTTCTAGGGAAGGCAGTGCAGTGCGTGAGCTATCGCCCTCCTCTGGGAGGTCGATTGCTCATAGTATTGTTTCGGGGAAATATTTTACAGATCCAGCAAGCGGTTCTTGGAGCGGTCAGGACGAAGAATTAAGCTCATCTGGTAGTTTTAGTAGGTCAGTATAAAATGATCGACTTATATACTTTATTTATTCATTATTAGCGATTTATGTCCATTATTTTAATAAAATATTATCAACTAACTAAATAATACTCTGACAGAGCACGAGCAGATCTTATGTTAGGCAGTACAGACAGTCTAGAAGCAACTAGTTCCAATGCAACGAGAGCAACATATAACTATGAAGTTGATACACCTATGACTGGAAGTCTTACCTCTGGAGGTGAGTTAATATTTGAAATTTCTATTAATGATTAATTATTTTATAATCATTGCCTTTTTCAAGCTACCCAAAGCGCTAAAACCATTGTAACATGAAAATAATCTTATATTTAATTAATTCAAATATCACGATACGATTGTTCTTGTTATTCATATACTATTTTTAGTGTCATATTTATATAGTTTTTTTTTTTTATCTATTATTGTTTTGTATACACCTTTCATTACATTAAATTTTAGTATAATAGTGATTCATTTGTTAAAAGTAATAGCCTGCTACTTTTTGTTTCTGATTTTATTATCTTAAAATATTGTTTAAAAAAATAAGTCGATATTCGAAAAACTATAGCGATTACGATACAGTCGTACTTCAATTAATTTGCCATAATTAATATTATTATATTTAAGAATGTATTATTTTTCGCTGAAGTTTAAAATGCAAAGGTCTAAAATATCACATAAGCTGATTTTATATGTAAGCATGCATATTATTTTATATATTTTCTAACTTTGTATTGCAGATTGTCTAATGTCCTTTTTAAATAAATATATGGAACAACCTTTTGCCAGATAAAAATGAAGTATATTTACTAACTGTTCATCAGCAAAAGACATTATTATATAATAAGTCTTTGTGAATATGTATATTGTAAATATATAATATTGTACTATACTATATTAATCAGTGCTTCTAATAAAATAGAGATTAGACAATTCATTATTCCTAAAGCTTCTCTTAAGCTTTCTGCTTTGCCAAGCTTGATACTAATTAGAAAGATAACATAGCGCGCCCTCCAGGCTCAAACACCATGGTCTCCTCTCTTGACACCTTGGATCCAGTCACGGCAGTTCAAATGGAAAGCCTAGAACACCAGTCCACAAGTGAACATTACTCTCAAGATTACGAAGTCCATGAACCAGATTCTGATACAGAAAGACTGGTAAGGCATTTTTTACAACAATTGAAAATGGGAATACCACTTTTATCGTTTAATAAAAAAAAATCATAAAAATAAATATTTTATAAAATACAATTTTCAGGAGCTGGATGGTCGCATCCCCCAGGCTAAGGAGCGGACAATCATGTTCGATAGTACTGACACTCTAAGCGCTGTCAGTGGTGACGGCTCGGTACGAGAAGCTACTGTTGAAGCACCAGCAGCCACTTTCTACATTGGTGACACACCTATTCTTAAAGGTATTTAAAACGCGATTCAAAATGCTAAACTTTGATTTTGTTTTGGCTATGAATTTGGGATGTTATTTTTTTAATAGGAGAGAAACGGGAAGAACCAGAAGATAGTCAACCAACACTCTCCGGCAGTTGCCCTGCAGCATTGCCGCCACCTGCTCAATCTTCACCGCCCATTCCTGCCCAGAGAAGGTAGTTTTATAAATATATGATTTTCTTTTAGTAATATTTTAGATTAAAAATATAGATGATTTTACCATCAACACGTGGAGTATGTTTATATACGATATAATGTTGTTTCTAAATTTTCACATTGTGTTTACAATGTTTGTGTTCACCAGTTAATCTCGGAAAAATATATTAGGTCATATAAAAATTTCTGAAATCGAATCCGAGAAGCCAAGGCAAAAATCAATTCCAATCATCATTTCTTCTTATTTTTTATTCTTATATAATTAAATAACTTTACAATTATCCTAACCTTTCTTGATTTGACAAATTAAATTATGCTTTATTTTTCTTTAATATTCCTTATTAATATTGATTATCGCTTTTATTATTTTTTATTATTATTTTTACTATATGAATGTACCTACTAAAACGCAAAAATTGTTATTACAGCTGCTATTGTTTAAGTCACTCTCAAGAAAATCTCCGCAAATAGGTACACTGTTTATATTGTATTGCTTTCAATATTTCTTTGCCTTATTGTTTGGTTTTGGTTGGTATTAGCCAAAGCTTGATAGGTATTTTAAATATATTGGTTATTTTTAAAATGGTTTTTTGGTGCGTGGTTTTGTTTTCCATACAGCATGTGGTTTTATGAATGTAGAAATTTATTTTTCTGTGATATACATTCCTTCTTCAATAACATTTTGCTATAAAGAATAGACGACCTACAGAATGAAATGTATGCCAAAATACACTATTAACCTACCTATGTTAATTTTACATGATCTTTTCAGATCCCTTTCCATGATTCCAAAACCATCGTCATCAGGTTCTGATGAAACGAAGAAGTAGATTGTAGTTCATTATTTATTTTATTTCATTATAAGGTATACTTTTTATTTTCTGCTAAGGCTTAACAGATGTGCACTGTTTGCTTCTTATTTCTGATTAAAAGATATATTGTATTTTCGTTAATGTAATAAAAAGGATCAAAAGATGTTGATAATATTTGGAATAAAGAGTGGGATTACAGTTTTAATATATCCTGGAACTAAAACTAATATTATCATAGTATACAAAGAATTTTCTATGAATTTTGGTACTAAATTTTGTACCGTCGAATTTTCGACTGCGGTCCATGTTACTTGACCTATAAACCTCTATAGATAGCTTAGCTTTTTAGTCTTGGAAATAATCGCTTAATCAATGATGTTAACACTGTAGAAATACTTAAGATAAATATAGTTAGACGTTTCTGGTATTAACCCCTTTTGATATTGAAACTTTAGAAGCAGAACTGGAGAATTAAACTGTATGTGTATCGCTTTAAAAAAATATTGGCCGTTCACTTAAAATGGGACAATTTGAAATTGGTTTCAATTTTTGCACAATTTCTGAATTAATTAGATAGATAGGTACAAAGTGTAATATAGCATACGGGGTTACACGATCAGCATTATTTAATTTGTTAGTATATATTGCTTTAAGAAAATGTCTTGTAGATATTATTTACTTGAGTTATTAGCGGACTCTTAAACCTTTTTCACTTGAGATTTTTAAGCTGGTTATAAATAGGAAAATGATTCAGTAAATCGTGAAATGATTCGATAAATTGTGAAGCTATTTACAACGCTTGTATTTTTTAGAAAAAGTATGTTTGTTTGTAAAAAAAAGAATGAAATCGGATATATTGGAGTTTGTTACAAATTCATAAGGTTTGAGACTGAAGAACATGTAAGACGTAGACTTGTTAGAACAAGCTTAGTAGTCATTAGCGCCATTATTAGCTTCTCCATAACAAGGCGGATGCTAGGTTAAAATAGTTAAATTTGTTTAAGATACGTGTGCTTGAAATAATGTTAAATAATTTTAATGCTGCTGTATTAAGTTTAAGATCGATTTCGTTGCTATTGTTTCGTTGTATTTGAATAATGCTGAATATTCTATGGATTAACTAAATATTATTGATTATTGAATAAAAATGCTATGTCTCATATTTCATTGGTTGTTTTAATTTTAAAAAACCTTTGTTACTATTTTCTTTAATTTATCCAACTCTCTTTTTACCTCGAGCGCACGAATCTTTCCGAATGGGGCGATGCCAACCTGGTTAAGTTTAATACAGCGAAGAACCAGGCGTGTTTGTTCTCTGCCAAAAAAAGGCATTCCATCTGGCCCCTACTTTTTGAAATGTATCCGTGAAGATTGCGAACCACCTAGACCTACTTGTTGTCAGCCTAAACTCGTCTCTCAAACTTTGGTTCCTATATTGAGTGAAAGGCTCAATTGGCTGCTAACAAGCTTGATATTCTCTGCAAGATGCCTCGGTATTTCCAGCCGGAACAGTTCCTAACTCTTTATAAAGCACAAGTTCGGTCGTGCATGGAGTACTGCTTGCATCTTTGGGATGAATCAGCCAAATACACGTTAGAGAAGTTGGAATCAATTGAGGGATGGGCTAGAAGGCTCGTAGGTGATACCACCTTTGCCAAGGCAAAAATCCAAAGTTTGGAACATCGCCGCAAGGTGGCTAGTTTGTCGGTCTTTTTTCGGATACATTTCGGAGAGTGTGCAACAGAGCTGCACAACTTGATACACCCAGCTGCTTTCATTCACCGAACGACGAGAAGTTCTACCAGGAAGCATCGATTTACGGCGGCGGACGGCAAAAATTTGGAATTCTCTGACAGAGCCGGTGTTTCCTGATAGTCACAATCTAGGGATCTTTAAATCGAAAGTTAATAGGTATTTATTAGGTAAGCGTGCCACACCTTAGAGTACAGTCTATGCTTAACATCAGGCGGGTTGTAGTCAAACGCTTACTTTTTGTGATTTAAAAAAAATAAACTCTTTACTTGCTTTAACTTACTCCTAGCTTTAGCAGTTGAAGAGTGTCTCACAGAAGGGCTTATTTCGACAAGTTGGGATCGAAACAGGCTGTCCTACTTTTTTCCATTTCACATACACAAATTATTACTGATATAAAGAAAATAAGACGCGTTAATTTATAAAACTTTATTCAACAGAAATATAAATAATTTAAAAATATTACTTATTTCTAAAAATAAATATTGAAACACTCACAACAAAATTGAAAATCTGTTACAATTTTGGAGCATTCAGTAAAGTAATATTTGTGCATACAACTTTATTAAAAGAATTTGTATTATTTATTATCGAGTACATTTAATTTTATTGGCACATTTTTGCACAATACATTACCAAAAAAAAACAACGAAAAATCTTCAAATGAGAAATCAAAAAATAAATAAGTTTTTTTACACTAGAAGCGATTTCTCATTCAAAAAATTTTCGTATCTTAAATCTATTTTACGCTTACATATATTATGGCATTTTATTAAAAAGTGTTTTTTTTTTCAGATAAAATATTGAATTTTTTTAATTTAACAGACGGTCATGCGAAGGTTCTAACTCGTTATTCATTTTTATTTTATTTTCAAGTAATACTATATTTATGGAATACTGATATAAATTATTTATGTAATAAAATATAAACATAATATGTATTATATTTTTTTAAGATATATATCATAAAATGTTTATGAAAAAAAAATATATGTGAAATTTTTTTTCCACTAAATATCTGTCAAATTCAAATGCTTATGCTAAAAGCAATTTACTTAAAAATGTCACCATTTCTGTTTCAAATGTTTTGGTAACTTTCTAATATTTTAAATCTTTTAAATGATTTGTAATAAATAAAGTTTTTAGCCTCTTGTGATAATTCATCCTAAAATTAAATCTTCACAATGAATCAAACTCCGACACGTCGCTTGTCTGAAAATAAATAAGTTGTATTTAAATAGTGCTAGTTTAAGTATTGCTAGGGTATTTTAATATATTTTAATATTATATATATATTGTAAAATTTTTATATATATATTTTTTGGTGCGCTTGTTAGACGTGTAACTTTTAAGTGATTGAAGTTATATTAATACTATATATATTTGTTATAAGGTAAGGAAGGTGGTGCTAAAACTAAGTTTTCAAAATCATACATATCTTACTAAAATATAAGATATGTCATTGTGAGCGGAGCAACAGCTAATTAACAAACAATATGATTTTAATAGTAAGTTTATCAAATCAAATCAAATCAAAACTCTTTTTTAATCGTTTAAACTCATTATTAAGTGTGAGTTAGTGAGTGATACCCACGAGGTCTGGTTTATAGAGGTGCACGTGCGGCAGGAGGAAGGTGGAACCAAGATCGCGTTCCGCCATTGTGTTTGCTTCCTATAAGGGTTTACATGTTTACAATTCCATAGTGTTTACATTGAAGGAAAGAGATAAGGTGCATAGAAAATTAATAAGAACAGATTTACAAGGGGTTTAATAATATATATTACAAGTAATTTTATTATCAATTTATTACCTGATGGGTGAGTCTAGTAGATGAAGCAGCTCTACCGGTGCTGGCGGGTAATGTGCCGCCAACTGACCTAGCTTCTGATAAAGTTCTGGAAATATTATATATGATACGTGATCCAGTATTTTTAATTGATATTCAAATATTTTCTCAAAAAAAAAATTTTTATTATTTAAGAACCGACATTTTAAAATTTAGATCTTATTCTAGATCTTCGTATATTTTTATAATTTGAACATGAAAACAGTGAAATATTCAAGTAAAACTGGGTTTAAACAAATATATTCCGTTTAGTCGATACCGCACCAACTTAAATTTAAAATATAATATATGAATATTAATGAATTTAGTATATTTTGAATCTTTCAATTTATCTTCAATGCCGATTACGTCATTAACATATATTTCTACGAAGCAAGTACAAGTACAAAATTCCAATCTAGTACTTGTATAAATTCAAACACAAGTACAAAATAAAACTGTAAGTACAATATCAAGTACAAGTACAAAAATAAGTGTAAGTACAATGTTCTTGGTACAGTTCGTATAAATACTTACAGCTCTCCGATACGACGTTCTGCGTCTGTCCATTCTGACATATCTTCTTGACTAAAAAATTACATACTTTTAAAGACTTAAGTTTGTAATTTCATTGTAAATATCTTGACGGAAATACACATATTTATTTTTTTAATTTATGAAATATGTTTGTAATTTAGATTAAAAACTTTTTGATCCTGATATATTGTAAGGTATTTGAAATTTGTTTTCTTAACCATAAAACAAATATACAATTCAAAAGTTTCTAAAACTAATGATTTTTTAGATTTAACTATCTATAAATAAATAATTATAGTAAGACAGGAAGTCCTCGTACACATGTATGTTACGTATATATGTATGTTACCTGTAAGATTTTCGAAGTGTATCGAAGCGAGATAACTCTGCTTCTAAATCATTCTTATTAACAGATGAAGAGTCGTCTCTGTCACACTTAACGGAATTCTCGTCTGGACGAATTGTTGTTGAAACTTTAAAACCAGCCGATACCAGTGCTCCTTAAATCAATAATAATTTAAAACAAAACTCAACCAGCCTGACGTTAGATGAGTGACCTAAACACTTGACTTGACTTTATACATATATAGTATAGATAAAGTCATCATCTGCGTATGACTGATTGTTCGATGACTTCTGAACTACGCAATTGATTTTACAGTTATTTGGATCCGATAGATAAATGTGTATAATTCTTTCACAATAAATTCTAAAGTTATAACTTTAGAATTTCTAAAAAAGCTGAGCTTAGGATTTTTAAAAATATAACAGATTCATACAAAATTACGTATAGCACCTTACTAATTTCTTAGTATTTATATATTTTAAACTACATAACCACCATCTCTCTCCCTCTCACCTTGTTTATTCCCTCTCTCTTTGTTGACGCTATATGACGATTCCATACTATGTTTTCTGCGCATCTGAATTGAAAGTTAACTCATATTATTGTTAATAAAAACCATGTACGCCTCAACAGGCTATTAATTTCAATAAATTAACACTATCTTTGATAATATAAAATAAAATCGAAACAATTTTTTCTTTATTAAAACCAAAACAATTTGTAATAAAATATAATGAAAGGACATTCCTAATATTAATACATACAATTTAAATATTGTAAATGGATAACTAAATTTTATACAAACCTCGTCATTCATATTAATAGCTCCTGATTCCAGATAGCTGATGAGTTTGGCTTCATTAGCAGCTTCTGTACTTTTTCTTCTAGAAAGATTGTCGCGACTGTAAATTAATACATTTTTGTTTATAACAACTAAATTAAAATAGCATATATTCATATGTAACTTGTGAAAAGGTGTAGCTTAAGGTAGTAATTAAAAAAATATCATTATAATTAATATTAAAATCTCACAGTCACCAACTTTACATGTGTGCAATAGTTACCACCTACCACCTTTCATACCTACAAAATTGGCTTGCAAAGATTCCGCTCCTGTAATTGTACATTATTACCACAATGTCTGTATATAATTTCACCAATTACGATGTCTTCTTACCTATCATGGAGTGGATGCAGACGTGCTCGTGGTATCATGAGCGCGGGTGGTGGAGGCGGGGAGTGCGCGGGGGGCTCTGGAGCTTGTTTGCTGTGAGACCTGGACCGCGTCTATATTGAAAGAGTATTCATATATATTACATTAAGTCCCGTGTTTCTTAAGCCGAACTTGGTAAGTAATGTACAATCAAATTTAATAACAGCTCTCATATGGATTATTGAAAAAAATACTTGTAACCTCGAGGTTTCAATTATTATATCCCTTCCTTTCTGGTTGTATCCTACCTTAGCTGGAATATAAGGCAGAGAAGCATTCTGTACACTACATGTGTCTGCAGCTTCAGTTCTTTCAGCGATCAGCGCCCGTCTATCCGCTCTTTGTTTAGATGGCATAGTACCCTGAAATTTAATGTTAATACTCGTTAGTATATATATTTTTTAAACATATATAACAATAATGAAAATTCCAAGTCACATAATTGGAAAAATGTCTTAATACCTGATGTAAGCTGGGCATGCCTTGCATACACCCAATCACGAAGGTCGGAGTCGCCGGACTTCTCTGACTACAGCACCTCTTGGAAGCCCAAATAGTCACAACGAGGATCACAAGTGCGCCTATCACGGTGACTGTTATCAATACAGCTGGAAAAAATAGTTTACATTTAGACAACTTTACAGATGAATAATAACAACGATCAAAAACGCCAAAATATATAGTTGATTACAAAGAAATACCTAAAAACTGTATAGAAGTTAAGTTAATAATATTTACCTTTAAGATTGACTTGACAAGTTCGACCCGCGTACCACTTGAAACATTCGCAGATCATAGCACTCTCTCGGTCGAAACATGTGCCATGATAATTGCATCCGCTACATCCAACAGCATCAGCTGGAAAAAAATTAACAACAATAATTAATTAATTAATTATTTAAATAGTAACGAAGGATAGAGTTAATAGTAATTATTGCAGCTGGTGAATAACGTTTTACCTATATCAAAACTATTAAAACATCATATATCAGAAACTTACATGAACATATTCTTCCAGGATACAGCGTATTCACACTAAGATCTGCAAAGCCCTCTAAACAGCTGCATGTATACGTTCCCCGAAGATTAAAGCACCTAGCGTGCTCAGAACAGTCATGGAACTGTGTGCTCGCACATTCGTCGAAATCTGAATAATCGCAATTGCTCAAATAAAGTTTTCATTGCGACTTACTAATATGAAATAATTAGCAAGGTAGGTGTATATTTTTTAAGGAATTATCGTATTATTTGGTCAAGTATTAACAATATTTTCTAACGTACCGCTGACATTAAGTCTATCAATAAATTCTTCTGCTGCATGAACTTCTGTTCCTCCGAGACTATAATTATTATTTCGGAGATACTTCTCTATAACTTCTTTCAGTCTGCTCTCATGGGCATTATCGGAGAGCTAAGTAATAAATATTTAAAAGATAAAACATATATTTTATTTATAGTCAAATGAATACTTTTAAATTACCTCTCTAGGAGTATTGATGCACAAAATATTGTTATTTTAATGGCTAACAAAAGTACTTTACAACATTTAGTTAGATGTGTCTCTGGATATTGGATGGTCTACCGATTGGTTTTATAATTTTGAAATAGATATATGATTTTAAGCAAGAGTCAATCTGAGATTACAATGGGTTCCTTCTCATATAAAGAGTTCCTTCTCGTATTGGTCTAAGACGATATGAGGAAGCTGATAAATTAGAAAAGTTATCAATAACTGTTGAAAAAGAGATATCTACCCTTCCTTACACAGAAATTTTATGTAATTTCAATAATAAATGTTGTTTTTTTTAACTTTCATGATCCATAATGACTATAATTATATTTCATATTAAATGTTGTGATAAATTTAATGAATATTTTAACTCAAGAAGTAGAGAAAAACGTATTTGGTATTAATGAGTGTTCGATTCCCCTGGATTTATAATATTAAGTTAAGTAGAAAATGTATAATTATAGCATCGAACAAATTTTCATACTCGATGAAAAAGACGAAGGATAGAATATATCACTTCCCTTAATATTTCTGCAGAAGCACTTACTTCTGCAGACATATTATAAATGACTTTAGTAGTCATGGTGTAGATAGTTTTATGTAACTTCTTGGTCAACCGGCAACAGAAAGTTTTAAATCTGCTATAAAATATTTCTATATCGGTCCTACATAGGTATGTGTGCGTGTATATACATATTTTTTATGATTTAATTGTTATTTTGGACATGATGGTGGTAATGTATCCAAAGTGGATAAACTACCCATAAAAAAAATTAAATATAAAAAAATACCTGTACGTAGAAATCATTAATGACACCTTGGTACACAACATCTTTAGTGCGTCTCTCAATAGGATAAAATCCTGTTATATGGACACCATGATAAACATCTCGTAAATCGGACTGCATTATCATTCTGTTTATTCCTTCGTGGGTTGCCATTGCTAGGTTATTATATTCTTTACTAGAATTATCCGAGAAACCAGTGTGGAACTTAAGAACCTCATTTCCTCGAGATCCCAAACCTAATCTTACGGAATATGTATATGTAGCTGCAAATTCAAATGGAAAGTATTATACAGTAATTTTATTACATATATACTTATAATATCAATATATCTTGAATATTAGCGTAAGATCTTACGTTTGCAAGGTCGATCTGGGAACATTCTAGCAAAACCTTGCCTGCAGACGCACTTCATCATGCCATCAATTCTCTGACATCTCTCATTTCTAGAGGCCTTACAATCCGGTTGACATTCTTTTCCAAATCCTACACCTAATTTCAAAGTTTAAATAATCAAATTTTTTCAGTCAACAATAAAATATAAATTAAGAAAAATATATTCTACGATAACACATTGAAAGCATAAAGATGAGTTAAGAAACCTTTTAATTCAATTTATAATTGAAAAGCAAATAAAATTGTTCAAATACTTGCCGATTGGGTGTCCAACGTTTGTAGTTTCTAAATAAGGCGTTCCAGCTAACAATATTTCACCAAACAAGACTTGTGATACTCCGTTACTATTAATTTGTTCGTTTCTCGTCACACCATCATAATCTCCAGTGTCTATATCAGTGTTAATTGTGGGTGACTTGCCTCCATTTTGTGATTTATTCATAACCACAAAGAACGTGTCGTTTTCTTTTTCGTCCTCTGTTTCAATCTTCTGAATATTTTCTGTTACCTCGTCCTTAATTATAAAGTTTTCTCTTTCTTCTGATGACATAGATATATCATCAAGAGCTATAATTTTAGTGTTCGGAGGAGAATCAACAACAGAAGTTGCTTCAACTTGCATTTGAAGAGGAATATGCTTTGTTACTGTTTCAACTATAGTAGTCGGCTGTACTTGGGTAAATATTTCGGTTATGACATCTACCACGGTGGAAGTTTGTGTGTTAGTAAGAACTAGCGTTTGAGTAATAGCTCCCTCCGACTGACTGACTAGACTCGTCTTGGTATGTGTTACAGTTAAAGTATGAGTTAAGTTCACATAACCGATGCTAGAAATTATCTGCGGTGGTTCCGATAATGTTTTTGTTAAAGTGATAATCGTTGTTTTAAATTCTGTTTTAGTTGGTATAATCTCATCCGATATTTTTATTTCGTTACCAAAGTGATGCGTTGAAAGGTAATTTGTATTTAATATTTCTTCCCGTAAAGTTAATGTTGACGTTATAGTTTTTTCAATCAAAGAAATGACTTCTGGTACTTTAGTTAAAACTTTATTGTCTTGGAGTACCTGAGTAGGTTCAATTGTAAAATCGTCTTCGAGTATGGATTCAGAACTTTCTATAATATTTGTAGGGGGTATTCCTAATGGCTTAGACGATAATGGTCGCACTATTTTTTTAATTGAAGTATATCTTGTCGGTGCTATTACTGGACGAGATAAAGTTTTCGTAGGTCTAATGACTGTACTGGTTTTGGCTGGCATTTTCAACTTACTTGTACTTGATTTTCTATTGTCATGGAATGGATAGGGCTTCCGAGTTCTGTTGTAGTTTCCTATTGAAATCACTTTATTTTTATCTCTGCTGACATTTTCTTGACTTGATTCAAAACTATATACAGGATCTGTATTATGAAAACCGTATTTTTTCATAGTTGAAATAGGTTTACTATGTTCTATTGTTTCCTCTTTGTTATTATTAGGGTTCGGGAAGGCTAAGTTATTTTTTTCTGTGCTCTTATTGTTATAACCCACATTAATGGTTTCACTAGAGGATTCATATTCATTAGAATCATATATCTCTTCTGAAGGCGATTCTACTGAATCCATGTAAGGCTTAATAGCAACATTCGACGGTGAAAGATTGTTCGGGAAATAAACTGACGTAGGTACAAAGTCAAAGCTTGAAGAAAATTCAATATTAGATGAAGTTAACCAACCGGATGAAACTGGTGTAGGGAAAATAACCGATGTTGTAGAAGAAGTGGTAGGTGTTAATATTGGAATATTTTCGATTACTATCTTTGACGGTTCTCTTGGCGGTGGTAATAATTGGGATGACGGTTGATCATAATTAAAACTGGGTCGTTTTATTTTGTTTGAACCGTCAAATGCAGGTCGATAAGTTGATACCTCCTCCCTGTTTATAGGTTTCCTTACAGGCCTTGGTGTTGACTGTCTAGGTGGCAATGTTCTTGGTGGCACGTTTCGGTATGGAGGTGTTCTGATAGGTAGCGCAGGCCTAGGAGTCAGGGGCGCTCTGGTGGTCAATCTTGATGGTGGCGTTGGAGGGCTCATACCCATAATATTATTATTTAAAGTTGGTTTAAATTTATAGTCTGCAGCTGGTGGTGGCGGTGATAAATCAATTATTTCAGTGGATGTGCTATTAACTGGATAATTAATAGTTAATGTTGGCGGTGTAGATTTATGGGTTTCCACTACTAAAGGTTTCTTATCATGAATGTGCACAATAGACGTAATGATATTTGATTCATTATTATGTCGGGATTTATTGAAATAGTCTGATACAATAGTGTTAGAAATCTTTCCATATTTATTGTCAGTTTCTTTATTGTTTGAGGATTGCTTAGTAGTACTTGGTTTATTGGTGGATAAGGTATATATTTCTTCTCCTGTATTGAGATCAACATCTTCATAGGATATATTGGTTGCGTTTTCCATCAATTGATTAATTTGCCAATGCGGTTGATGTAATAAGTGGTCCAAAGGAATAGCTGTGTTTACCGTAAAAGGCCTTGGTTTTGAATATACGGTATTGCTATAAATTGGATTTATACTATTTGATTGGAAAGTAGTTTTATTATGAGCCTTAAAGGGTTTTTCTGTTTGAGTTCCGGGATTAAAGCCAACAAAATGTTTACTTGCATTCTTATTCTGAGATACTATTGAACTTAGTTTGTTTTGTGAAGAATCAAATGTGACGTTATCTTTTTTATGAGATGTGCTAATTATAGGTACTTTCATCGATTCCGAACTAACTTCACCATCAATTTCGCTATTGAGGTAAGTGTCTTCCATCCCGTCATATATTTCTTCCGCGGTTTCATAAGTTAATCTTGGAGGCTTCTTGGACGCTGTTATAGTTGAGGGTGTGTCTTTATCATCTCTAATGGGTATATCGTAAGCCGTTTGCTTGATTCCATATATTGCAGGTATAAAATTCGGTCTTGTGGAATATTGTGAATTATTTGGATTTTGATGCTCTTTTGGTTTTGAAAATGGTTTTCCAATATTGAAGTTATTTGAAATATGTTTATTTTCCCAGAACTCTGTAGGGGGTTTACCAACAGTGGCAATTTTTTCCCCGAAGTAAGGTAAGTTGTCGTTGTTTTTATCATAGTTTAAAGGAATTACTTGCCTTGTACTTGTTTCAATTTTAATATCTTTTAAATTATCTTCATTAAGAACACTAGAGTACCAACCATGAGAATTGGTTGAAATATTTGGTACCAGATTTGATAATCCTTTATGATCATGGCTATTTATATTCTTTTGGTCGTTTACATATTGGTTTATTTTCCGTTCTGGGTTAGTATCTTCATTGGTCATAGGGAAGTTAGCATGACTGTTTAAGGAGGGTGGTATTACAGGGGCAATGTTATTTCGTGTTGGCTCTTTTATAGTAACTTCATTAAAATTATTGTTGTTATATTTCTGACCAACTATTTGCGTCAAGCTGGGTTTAGGAGTTGAAATATTTTTTTTATAGTTATTGTAATATCCGCTAAGTACATGCTCTTTTTCTTCAAATACAAGAGAAGGATGTATTTTTCCATGTAAAGCAACACTCTCATACTTAGCAGGATCGTCTTCAACTCTAATAGCGAAATTAGTACCTATTGGAATATTGGCATTAATTTGACCATTGTCAGAAGTAGTTGTAATAGGTACTGTTATGCTTGAACCCATGACATGTCCTGACTTGTCAGTACTCGCAACATTAGTAGCTGTATTAAGCGTTATGGTATAGGTATTTTCTTGATTGCTGCTTGGCATTGATTTATTTGCAGCGTTGGAAGACGTAACTGTGTATGGATTTATAAAATGACCACTTCCTTGTTTATGTGATTGATTGTTATTTTTATTTAATTTAGAAGGATTGCCGGTAAGAGTGGTCGGATGAGGTATTTTTATATTATATGTGGAAGTAGGTTGACTATTAGGCAACTGTGACGCAAAGTAAATCTCTGATGTAATTTTTGGTGGATGTTGGTTCGATACCGGATGTTGAATATTTACATAAACGTTACTCTCATGAATAGGTTTTTGTCGTACATTTGGCCGTTGAACGAACGGTTTATTACTATCATAGCGATTTTCTTGATGATAATGTCGCTTTGGTGGTGGTGGTGGAACTGCAAGATAATTTTCATAATCTTTATCGATTTTAGTACCATCCTTTGGTTTATTTTTTAATTTTGCTTGATTATATTTCTCAAAATCACCTTTATAATTTTCTGGGTTATAAACTGTTATTTGCGGTCCAACTTGTATGTGAGATATTTGATTACTTGTTGGGGAAGGCGTACCTTGCAGTAAGTCTTTCGGCCGTTTATTATCGTTCCAATTCGTTTTTTGGTCATTATTAGTTTTAATTTCCTTGTAATTAAAATGACCTTTTTGTAGATAATTATCTTGTGGTTGGCCATTTGAATTCACCAAAAATTGATTTTTGTTTATAACTACATTATGCACGTTGGTCATATGAGGCGCGTCAATACTAAAACTGCCAAAATATCCAGGTTCTGGATAAGGTAATGGATCATCAACGTAGTCTCCAGTTTTATGAGGCTCTACCGACCCTGCAAAGACTAATGCAGTTGAGCTTCCATGGGGAATAATTACGTTGGCTACTCTTGAAGGTTGTATATCAACTAAAAGAGGTTTATTTATAGAATCTAGTACGTCAAAATTTACTTCTTCGCCATGCGTCGTAATTTTTGTACTAACAATTTCTGACGAACTAGGATTATTATCAGGCACTTCCTGTTCATTATTTTCTTTTGTAACAGGTCTTCTTTCGATAGGATGATTTTGAGGGTTATTACTCAAATGTGTAGCCCCAGATGTTCCATAATCCAAATATAAGGGTCGCCCTTGAATGACTGAATTAGGAGACTTATCCTTAACGAAACTAATTTCTGTATGTTCATTAGATAAAAGCGGATTTCCAGAGCCTCGTGAAGGAATATGAATATTATGTGGGCTAAAATGAATTCCATGTGGTCTTAGTAAATTTTTATTTGGTTTTGTGTTAAGCTTAGGTAACTCTGGTGGTCTTAAATCATATGAATCATCTGTTTTCGTAGCAGTTACAATGTGATCATTAATAGGTTTCTCTTTAAAATTATATTGTTCGCTATTTGCGACAACACTGTCCATCGTTGGTGAATGAATATGGCTCTGCATCTTAATCCCCGTACCTACTAATGATAAAGGTCCACCGACTGCTGGTTTCCCTACAATAACATCTGAATTAGCTGTAATAATTTCACCAGGACTTATAGGTATACCTCCATTTACTAACGGACTTTCATGCACAATTTTTGATTTAATGAGATGTGCTTTAGAATGTTTATGATCTGCAGCCCATGCAAAATTTTGTTGTAATGTGACATTTGTATAACCTATTTGTGACTCTGACGTTTCCATTTCATCTACAGGAATGTATATTGGAAAATTACTATTTGTTGACTCGTTAACATTATCAATTCTCTTATTAGCATTATAACCAACCACTCTATTAGGTTTGATAGTAGTTGAAGTGGTTGTGGTCTTATTTGATTCTTGTCGTCTCATAAATCCACCTGTCATCTTTTCGATTACAGGTGCTAACTGAGACAAGCCTTTAATACCCAAGGAACCTAATTTTATAAGTTCAGCTACAACAAGCTTGTTCTTATTAACTTTTTGGGGTTTAGATTTTTCTGGTAGCTTAGGAGTTGTATTTTTTGTTTTTAATGGTGTTGGTGCTTGCTCATTCGTTAACAAATCGCTCATATCCAATGTATTACTTTCATCAGAGTAGTCGTTGACTTGTGTATATTTTTCGACGACTTTATCATTTGGTGGGCCTTGGGAACTAGTTTCATATTCGTAAGGATGATATTGTGAATGGTCATAAGATGCCTTATTAGTAGGGCGTACATCCAGCTTACTACTTTTCATTCCATTTTTTTCTAGTGTTTGTCCGAGTTGTGGTTTAAAATTTGTATGTTTTGTTGTTAATGTTTCAGTTTGTGTATGACTGCATGTGCAAGAAGATGTACAAGAACTATGACTCATCTCTGATGGCTGTATTAGATCAAAATTGTTGTGTTCATTATCAATTCTCTTATTTATTTTTGGAATATTCAAAAATGTGTTGCTGGAAGCTGAAGGTTGAATAGTCTTTACCTCCATATATTTTGTCTGAAATAACAACACATACTATATAAAAAATATTTTCTGTAAGCTGTAAGTTATAGTTTAAAATCAAACAATTAACCAAAAATATTTTTTAGAAGGTACAATGTTAAATATCTCTTCATTATGATTAATGGGATAAACTTAAATAAGCATTATGAGATTAAAAAGAAACAATTTTTTTGGGGTGCGCATTCAAAACCTTGACCCTTTAGTGATAAGGTAAAACTCGATCTGGATAGTCAGGACCATATTCCAGCATTTTGGGTACCATAATCTTACTTTCGTTGGCTTTATATCAGCTAAGACATCAGTAGCATAAAGATTTGTAAGTGATTCTGTTGTGACTACTGATACTATTGTTTCAAATGTTGACACAGCGCTTCTTTTGTTTTGAACTACTGTTGTTAGGTATGTGTAAGTAGTCATACAAGTCTTTATTATATAATTATGCTGCATAAGCTGATGTAATGGAAAATAAGCACTCATTTGTTGTCGATTTACAAAAGTAGCGACAGCTGAAGATAACAACGATTTTGTCGGTGTTGTTGAAGTCACATAAAGCGTTGGTTTCGACGAAGGTAAGTGCAAAAGTTTTAATTTTCGCTGAGAAAAAAGACAATTATTACATAAAGCATATTTAATAAGATAATTTTTAATCCGAATCACATATTTCGATTACGGATGACCAAATCTTATGATTTACAAATCTTCTAAGAATCAGAAACCGCAATGAGCACATTTTATTATCATATTAACATGTTTGTAGTTTGAAATGCACTCAATATATACTAAACTATTATAAACAATTTGTAGCAACTGTGGGGTTTAATAAAGTTACCTGTTCTTGTTTTCCTTCTGCACTTCTGTCCTTTACTAAAACCTCAACTCCATTTGACATAACTCTTGTAGCAAGATTTTTAAGTTTTCTGTCATCGTCACCACGTTCAACATTGATACCTCTTCCTGGTCTCCATGGGGAATTATCGTAGACTATAGCATTTGTATTAAATGCTGAAATAATTTACTATTTTAAATGGATTATATTAACAAACGTTTTATTACCTTATTCTTACTATATAATTCTTTTAAATATATTTGTACCATCAAATGAGAAAAAAATTATGAGAAACTTTATATTAATTATTTTAAAAAATCTATGTGATATTAGTTCAAAGGGTCCATACATTGTAGTGAAGTAAGTACGTTACAATGTTAGAACTTATTACTTAGATTATCTATTTATATTTTATTATTTTAATTGCTTATCAAAATCAAGAAATTGGAGTTAAAAATAAACACTCGAGAGCAATTGGAGTTAAAAAGAAACGCATAATAAATTTATACTTATTTGCGGTAATTTTTTATAAAATTTTGTGCACATTGTATATGAAATGTCAGTTATTTGAAGACTAAAAAATATACATGCACTATAAAATAACAACAACGTTCCTGTTGTTGTTGTTCTATTAATTAAGTTCAAAATCAGTTTTCATACCAAAAAAATGACCATTTTTTTGGTAAGACCAGATAAGGAATTTGAACTAAACGCCTGATCATGCTGAGTAGCAGTGACACTTATGGAGGTAAGGTTAATTGACACTGATTTGTCGATGACTAGTGTAAAGCCGTAAGTAAAATAAGTAAAATAAGGCCGTAAAGCCGTAAGTAAAATAAGTAAAATAAGGTAAGTAAATTAACGATTTATCGGTAGAGTTTACGCACAATTTTAAATATGTTTTGATAATTTTGAGAATGTTAATCGATAGACGAACACCTAAAGAGAAAAATATGGTTTCACGACAATGCTAAACTTAGCACTGCTGTAAGATGGTAAATGAAATAAGTGGTCGAATCTTTGCTGTGGCCAGCTCGAAGTCCGGAACTGAATCTGCAAATTTTTTGGACGACCTAAAAGACTACGGACTAAATAGACCAGCTGGTGGTGGTGTGGTAACAAAGTATATTGAACGAGTATTTTTTTTCACTACATTATTAATCTTTTACTAAACATTATATTTCGTTTGGTTTTTGGTTTATTTTAATTATTTTAATAAAAAAGTTGTTGTCTATGTCTATGTTTATAAAAAATATATAAATTGTTGTCTATGTCTATAAAAAAGTTTCGTAGAAATTTAAAAAATATGTAATAATGGGGAATGAAGGACGCGCGATGAAAATAGTTTCAAAAATATTTTAACATCTAGAAAATTTTGAAATTTTTAATGAAATTTTTTCAAGAGCAATTTTCTTTTACTTCTGGAGTGATTATTGCTAACTTTTTTTACTACTACACATTTTGATCATATTGACTTAAGAGATAGACCGTATTAAGGAAATATTTTTATTCATTAAACACTTCAATTACAATTATTAGTGGTTATTATTATCTTATTGCAGGTTCGAGACCATTTATATTATAATTCACCAAATAGAAACACAAATAATACAAATTTTGCAAGTAACAATAAAAAAAAATAAGAATAGAATTAACAGTTTGATTAATGTAAATAAACAAGCCACAAAAATTAACGGTCCATCTCTATAAAAATAGGTTAAATTTCGCATTAAACTAAAAACCACACCAAAGTTAATTCGTGCTTTAAACTAATTTATCTAAGCTTACTACCTTTTACAACTACAAAACCACTGGATGTTCAAAGTCTTTTTAAAAAAGGAAAGAAATCAAAATCTTATTATTTAGCGGCAATTTCTTAAGGCGCTTGTTGCAAGACAACGCTTGCGTTGCAGCCGCAATGAAGGATATTATTGTTTTAATAGCCGCAGCCAACGTTTTAACAGACGCTGAACATCCAATTGCTTTTATATTAGTTTAATAGTAAATATTTTGAACTCACCTCCCGAGATGGTTGGTGGGATAGATCCATCCTACTGAATCTTGGATCTTCAAAGGACTGGTGATCAGGATTGTCATCAGTCCAGTCAAGTACGTGAAGTTTGTGTATCGTTATGTCACATGTATGAAGTCAGACGCTAATTTCGTCCAGTCTCAAGAATAGTAACTAATTTTATAAGTATACTTTTAATATTTTATGAACTTTAATTTATTTTATTTTGTGTATCAATAATGAAATATTTTTTTATATATGTATAATTATAAAACGTATATAACTTTTTGATGGATAAATAAACGTTTGTTTTTAGTATGGTTAAAATAAAAAACATTTTTTTAATTATTTATTACATTTTATTATTTTAACATTTTAAGTCGTAATTTGCAATTTACAAAGGAAAGCAAGTAGTATTATATATAAAACAATGTAGTCTTAAATTAAATTTAATCTAATATTTTATGAGTTATTCTTAGGCAGTGGCTAAATATCTGTTACCTAAAAATATATGCTTTTCGCACAACAACTCGAAATGGTAACACATCAGAATATTTTTGGTGACCTTAGAAGAGTATTAAAACATTTATATCCCTATCCCTATCTACAATATCAAGTACAAACGAGTATTTGTATTTAATTATAAATTCTAAAACTATAAGGCACTATTCATAACTAACTTATTATGATACAAAGTAAATAAATTACTAAACCATTACTTTACACACCTAACAAATCGTTCGGTTTTCACGAGACTTCATCTACGGAACTGCGTTTTAAATCTCGTAGTGTAGATGGTACATCTAACTTTACGACGTAAGTTGGTGAAGCATTGTTATTAACGTGATCACTTATTTTGCCTATTATACTTTCTAAACTTTGTGTTTCGGTTTGTGATTGTAAATTAGATTGGGAGTTTGAATAACTTTTATCGGACATAATCAAATTTTCTAAGAAACTGTCATCCTGTGAACTTACAAGCTGATCAATGGAAGGTAAAATAGATGGTAATATTTTTACGTCTTCATAATATATAGCTTCCCGTTTTCGTACGGTTTGAGTCTCATCTGACACAACAGTAGATAATACTGTGCTAAATTCTCCAGGGTGTCTTCCAGATACATATAAAGTAACTATGCTTGTGTGTTTTGGAGGATCTGCTGGTTTCGGTTTTGAAGCGCGAGGTTTACTCCTCTTTCGATGTGGTGGTGGGGGAGATGTGGGCGGTGGTGTATAATCATCACTATCCTCTAAATCTTCCGAAAAGTCTTCGTTACTATTCAAATCAGATAATATGTTTGGTTTCGGACTGTTGCTGTATATATCATTGTTTAAATTGCTATTTTGCAACAAATTATTTTGGAACAAATCAGGTTGCGCTAATCCAAGTAAAGGATTGGCTGTTTGTAAAGATAGCGCTTGTTGCTGTTGCTGTTGCTGTTGTTGTTGTTGAAGAAGCAATGGTAACAACAATGAATTGTACTGAGGTGGTGGAGCGAAAACAGTGGGTGTCGTTACAACAGTATCAGTAATGAATTCAGTTGCAGTTATAACATCTGTCGTTGGATTAACAATTGTAGTTAATACAGGGACACCTCTGAATGTTACCGATAAAACCGTTTCCCTAGCATCGGTAACTGTTGTGACATAAGTTGTACTTCTCGTTTTGTACTCGGTTATGGGAGTTTGTACTATTTGTTGCTGTGGTAACAGCGCCTGCCCTTGCAGTGCAAGGAGAGGGTTAATTCCTGGCTGCTGATTGCCTAAAAGCAGTTGAGATAATAACAAATTTGCTAATGGTACATTAGCATTAATTTCAGGTGTTATCGTTTGTACTACGGGTTCAACATTATAAACTGTACTGGGCAATAAGTGAGAGTAAGATGTTTTACGACCCCTTATTGTTGTAGGTGTAAATATAATTGTAGTCGTAGGTGTTTCATGTATAATAAATTTAGTTATTTTAGTAGCGCCATTTTCAGCTAATTCAGTTGATTCCAATGCAAGTACTAATTGCTGATTACCAAGAGGACCGATCGATGTTGAAATTTGGTTTAACAGTAATGTTTCAATACTAGGTTTAGCTGACAAAACATTTTTATATTCTGTAATCTTTCCATTGACTATAGGTATTGTTACTTCAAGTGGAATCTGATGTGTTATAGTGATTTTTCCATCGTTCAAAATATTATCATATTTATTGCGCCTTTCCCCACTTAGATTCTCGAAAGAATTTCTTTGCCTACTTGAAGATTTACTTGTTGTTGTTGTGCGTGACCTAGACCTACCAGTACTGGGACGAGAAGAACCGGGTCTTGAAGACTGAGTAGATTTACCAGCAAGTCGCGGAGGTTTTAATCTAGATGAAACGGTAGTTGTTCGTCCTGAAGTTCTTGTTTTTCCTCTTCTATAGGCTGGAGAATTTGTTGTAGTTGTCCTACTTTCTCCTCTAATTATAAATGGTTGTCTTGACGATTGGCTTTGGGTTTTTGAAGCTGGTGTAGTTTTACTATTTACAGATAAACGTGCATTATAACGTCCTGGTTTTTGTTTTTGAGACGAAGGGGTTGGTGGTTCGGTATCTGGCTCTGGGTCTGGGCGTCTTGTACTTGGAGCTCCAGATCTTCGAAAGTTTGAAAACTTTCTGTTACCATAATTAACTTGACGTTTAACTCTTCGGTTAAATGCAAACGGTCTAATTTTAACTATGTTTGTATTTTTATTTAGGATGTTAGGCACAGGTGAAACCACCTGCTGCTCTTTTCTATCCGAAGACTCATAGTCATTATCTTCTTCAAACTCTTCTTCATCTAATAATTCTTCATCATCCTCAAATTTCTGTTCATTTTCCCTTATTTCTTCCTCTGGCTCCGGTTCCGGTTGCTTAAATAGATTTCTTCTAGGGAACAAAGTATTAGGTCGCTGTCTGCGTAAAGATAGCAAAGGATTAGTTGTTGAACGTGTGGTTGATCTTCTTGTTGTAGTTGTCCGTCCTCGAGTAGTTAAACTACGTCTAGAAGATGGCGTGGTTGTTCTAGAAGCTATAGCTGTGCCTGGTAACCTGGCAATGGGTGGTCTTCTAAATTTCAAGAGGGGATTGTTTGTTGTTAGTTTCACTGGGAAGTCAGTTGTTTCGTCTAAAGCTTCAGTAGCACTCTCCTCTTGTTGAGTGGCAAACGTTTCAGATTCATTCGGATCTGAGGGTGGATACTGTATTGAAGCGGACTGTCTACTGCCTCTCAATTTTGATGAAGCAGAGGGTCGTATTCTAGGAAGAGCTGATCTGCTGGCATAATCTAAGCTGTTGATTCTAGAAGAGCTAGACCTAAACCCTGTCCTTCTAGATGACGGTGAAATATTTCCTCTTGGAAATCCACCTGGTCTCGATGCAGGTATATTAGCCGACAAGTTTATAGATGCACTACTGCGTCCTGCGAATTTTCTTACTGAACTCGATGAGCCAGGCAAAGCAGCTTGTTTTCGATTACCACTAAAACCACCTGAAGGACGTACAGATTTTAATGTTGGTGTAGCTGTAATAGTTGGTGTAAAATCGGCGCGTGTTATAGTTGTTGCGCTATTTGGAATAGGTAGTCGCTTCGGACTAAATGTTGGTCTATTTCTAGAAGCAAATGGAATAATAACGGGAGTAAATGACGGCTTTTTTGTTGTAAAAGTGAGACGGCCTTTCTTTTTCGCACTAGAGCCTTCTTCCTCTCCTTCATTCTCGGTTGTTACCTCAGGTTCAATAACAGAACTTTGAGTTATTTCTGGCGTTGGACTAGTTATTGATCCTTCAGTTGTTGTGGTGGATGGTGAAGTTGATGTAGTTGTAGTTTCCTCCTCTAAAGTTTTATTGTCATTCGTAATAATTGTGGAATCACCGGAAATTACTGCGACTTGCGAAAACAGAATCTTCTTTTCAGGTATAAAAGTATCATTCTCAATCGGTTTTACCTCAGCAAATAAGTTATCAATATAAGTTCCTTGCAAGACAGTGGATGACACTAGTGAAATGTCAGGCACTTTAGTTGCTTGTATTTCTTCTTTTAGTTTAGTAGGCACAATTTGTGGTTTTTCACCAACATCTTTTATTAAGTTTTTATCCACTGCTCCAGTTGGAACCTTTCTTCCTAACTGATTATCATCGACTAATTGTGTATTATCAACGATATTTGTGACAGTTTCCAAACTACTTCTTATTTGAGATGTATTACCAGCATAAAATGTTGTGAAATATGTGTACGTTGTAAAAACTGTAGTTTTACCATCATCTTGTCCTAAAGCGTCCCCATCAATCGACGGTTTCGCATCTATTTCAAATTGATCAGGTGTCAAAACACTAACAACATCGATTGGTGTTGTGTCAATAGGACTCACGGTGGGTATTGCTTGAGCCAAAGGCGTTACAACGTTGGATACAATATCTTCACGACTAGTTATCGTGGTTGATTTGTCCTTATATAAAGTTGTCCAATATGTAAAAGTAGTGTAATATGTAATCGGTAAATTATTTTCCTCTTCAGGTTCTGTTTTAGGTGTAATGGTCTCTGTTACAACATTTGTTATAGTTTCTAAACGGCTCTTTACGTTGCTAGAGTCTTTTCCAATATACATTGTAGTGAAATATGTGAAAGTAGTGTAGCTAGTTTGAAGTAATAGAGTTGGCGATGGTAAAATTTCGTCAATATTACTCTCGGAACTTATTTGATCGTCAAGCACATTATTGTTATCTAAATATTTTGTTTCACCTTTTGAAGAAGATGATTTAATATCTGTAACAAAATTATTATCCGAAACGAGAGGATTTGATTCAACACTAAATAACATATCTACTTCGATCGGAGAAGGTTGGGGTAGATTTTCTTTATTCTCATTTTCATCTTGCCGATTTTGTTCAGTTGCTATACTTTTTTCTTCAGTTAAATTGTCGTCTATACTTTGTTGAGGCATTCCTTTTACTAGTTTACAATTTCTAAAATCAAATTGTGCTCTTGTATTTTCTGGTAACAAATTTATTTTTGTTGGTTTCAATTCATCGGGACCAACGTAATTGGTATAAACTTCTTTTCGACTACATATATTAGCATCAGAACCGACATATATTGTAGTAAAGAACGTATAAGTTGTATAATAAGTTTGAACTGAATCTGGATTAATGCTGTAAATAATATCATCGCTTAAAATTGGAGTAGGCGTTTGAGAACTATATGATTTGTCTACTTCAACAGATTCAATTACATCTTTATTTTTGACAAGATCAATCATACTATTTATTCTAAATCTATCCGAATCTGTTGGTGCAATCTCACTTTCATCAAAGGCACCCAGCAATGATGGGTCAAGTTTTGATAAATCAATAGTTGATGTAATAATGTTAGTAACAACTGACTTATGACTAGCAACACTTGAAGTTTGATCGCCAAAAAATGTGGTAAAATATGTATACGTTGTGTAAAGTGTTTTGTAGATAAGATCAATTTCATTTACGGAGTCTTTTATGTCATTTTCCACAGCATTTAGACTTTCAGTTGGAGTGTGCTCCGTACTGACTGAAACTTCAATGTGGCTTTGGCTTGTAGAAACACGCTCTGTAGTAGTTGTTAATGAAGGTACTTCTTGTTCTATGTTTTCATCAGATTTTAAAGGTTTTAGATCTTCAAAAGAGGTTACTTCATCCCCTTTAGAAGAACTTGATATAACTTTTTCCATCGGTGTTGTTTCTGAAGGACGCTGGGTGTCAGTTTCGGTTATTTTATTTACTGCAATATTACTGTCATTATCGGAAAGTACTTCAGGTGATTCAAGTGTTACAATCATGGGTGTATTATCCATGTCTGCTGATAAGACAGTAGTTGGAGCAATATTCAAATTTGTTTTACATATATAATTGGTAATATAACCCACATCACTCTCGACAACAACGTCAGATTTAATAGAGGTAGTAGTTTCCGTGCTTTCTATAGGTATAAAATATGTTGTTAAATATGTTAAAGTTTTATACGCTGTGGTCATAGTTGATTCGGTTTCTAGACCATCAGTGCAAAAAACTTTTTCATGTTTATTATATTTATTTTCGGTTGTAATTTCTATTTCATATGACTCATCACTATGTCCACTTTCAGTAGTAGTTAATATTTCTGGTTCTACTTCTTGAGTATCTTCATCTTCGTCTTCACTTTCATCTTCCATTTTTTCAGTCACTTCAGCAGCAGTATTTTCAATTTCTTCTTCAGAATTTGTGAAAATTTCACTTATCTTGCCCTCCGTTACAGCTGATTCTTTGGGATCTTCTACAATTGTAGTTGTCGGTTTTACTAAAATTAAGGGGTCAGTAGCTTTAAAATTTGAATCTTTAATAGGTTCAACTTCTAAATCTTCTGTAACTTTTGTACTCTCTGTAGTTACAAATCCCGGTTCTGATGGTTGAATAACATCAACGTTCAGTTCAAAGTTATTATTATATTGAACACTTACTCTATCTGGAACTTTTTCATCAACTGCGTACATAACGTTTTTTAAATTGTCTTCGTCTTTTAATATATTCTTTTCAGATATATTTTCTTCATTACTAAACTGAGGCACCTTGGTATTTAAATCAACTTCATGAGGTTTGAAAGTAGATGTGGCTAAAGGAATATCAGCAGACAAAAAGGTTATTTTAGTAGCAAACTTATCTACAGGTTTTGCTGAAGGAAATACGTTTACCTCACCGGGATTAGGAGTTTGAATTGTTTCAGTGTTTGGTGTAAAAATAATAACAGTATCCCCAACCACAGTCGTAAAATCAGCAAAGCCAGCATAAGTAAACGTCTTTTTAGGTCGTGGTTCACTTTTTTGTCCGAACAACTTTTTAGGTAATTTAGTTTGAGACAAGGATTCTTGGGGTGGACGAGATTCAACATTATCAATATAATAAAATATTGGTGAAAACTCATTTTTAATAGTAAATGTTGGTAAATCGTAACCAGGCTTAACTTTAACAATATTTGACTCATTTATTCTATCATCTTGTTTTTTTAAATTCTCAAAATTAGATTCTGTAATTGGTTCATATGCTTTACTCTGACGATATAAGGTGTTTACATTATTTAAAAGATTAGGTTGAATATATTCCAGTTTTTTCTCATTTTCGATAGCTGGTCCGTCAAGATAATTGTAAACTTCAAATTTTGGTTCCCCACTGAACGGTTGAGCTTTACGTGCTGAAGGTTCATCAAATATTTGATTTTCAACATGATTATCAGAAGGTATTTGAGGATTCCAAAATTTGAAAGTCTCTTGAGCAGGTTTACTAGCATATACAATTTCCATTTTACTACTAGGTGCTAAATAATCAGTATTTTTAAGTACAAATTTATCGGGATCAATAATACCCAAATCTTGTTTAACGTTCCATTTCCCATCGAACGCGGAATGTACTCGGGTCGGTTCAACCAACACCGCATCATCAATATTTGAAGGTTTGTTATAAAGAACAAGTGATGATTTAGTAAGGAGTTGCGCATAGATACGGCCATTATCTAAAGTCGTTCCTAATATCTGAGTTGCGTACTCAGTTGTGACCCCATCTTGAATAAAAGTCCTTGCGGTTGACGTCAAAAGACCAATTAAAGGTTTGACGCTGTGATATCGCCCAATCTTCGTATTATAGTCATTACGTTTTTGGTCGTTCACGAGCAGCACTGTCAGGTCTATGTCGTATTGTTTCCGTCAAGTCGTGGATAGGATAACATTGAGGTGCGTTATATTTTACAAAGTCCATTTGAGTTCGAAGTTGACCAGGACCGGGGATTAGATTTGAAAGAGAAAGAAAAACATATAATTAATTACGCAATACAGATAGAATACAATACTTAAGTAAATGCTACAATAGCTATTAATAATAATATAGTTAGAATCCAATTTGTACAACAGGAATTATAATTATAGATAAAGTTGATTATTTGTCAGAAGATTTGAATTAACTTATTCAACTAGAGGTAAACTCATTGACAAATAATCAACTTTATTGAGCAGCGAGTTACAGAATCAGAAACATTAGAAGATTAAAGATATATAGTAATTAGCAAGAAAATTCTATTAAATTGTTTTCATTTACATAGATCATAAATAGAAGAAATTACAAAAAAACAACTATAGCAGGCATATTTTACAATAATTACAAGTGTCACAAAAGTAGTATACATACCCCTATTCTCCGAGACTCCCTCCCTTTTTATTCTCGATACATCTATCGACTCATGTTCGTTGAATTCTGAAAAAAAAAAATAGTAATTTCATGAAAACGACCTCAAAAATGACGAATGCACTTATATCCTACGATATACCATAATATTATTAAAATTAACGTTTGTATTTTTGGAAGTTTGTCTGTCAAACAAGTGGTAGGTGGATTTGTATGGAGTTTTACAGAAAGATAGTTGACAACCTGGAACTGGATACAGAATACTACATTTCAAAGTGGAGACGCTGCCATTATATATACTTTGCAATAGGTATTTTTTTGTGACATCAATAAGTTCAAGTTACTTGTTTTAACCCTTTTCAATATATTTCTGCTTTATATTCCATCCAGGGAAGTCGTGGGCAAATAACAGTTTTAATAAATTAATTTAAGCAATTTTGAGATATATTTTATTTGACCCCGAGATAGAAAAAATGCATTCATTTCAATTTAATTTCGTCATACTCCAGATGTATTAGAAAGTGAGAACAAGGTCGTATGAGATTACTTATGAAATTATAATGAAATACCTGTGCCTGTAACATGAGTAAGGTTTATATTGCTACGTTACAGATTCATACTTAATATTAATATCCACTAGTGCTTTTAAAACTGTATTATAATCCCCGCAATTACATAACATTATTTCTAAGATTTACACGAGTACTACACATTATAATAAAACTATTTTACGAATACTTTGCAGCAAACATCGTCGTCCAAACGTCGGTAAATTAAAAAAAATTATAATAAACGCGATTTATATCCATAAAATAGTTTTATTGAAATTACATTTTAATTTTATATTCAACTATCTTCTAACCACGTTCGTCTGCTCCTCCGTCATTACATATATGTAGTTTAATATATAGTAAGAAAAATATAACATATAGGATTAATAAACCTTTCGGATGATGAAAAAGTTATCGAAACCAGATAGGAAGATTATCCTGATATACAAACTGACAAACATTATTTATAAAGATAAATAATTAATATTCCTTAATCACATAGGGCATATTATTATATATTACTAAGGAAATTTAGCATTCTAATTGTGAAAGAAGATTTAAAATGGTCCAGTAGAGTTTTTTTCTGTAAAAATTAAAATTTCTTCTTTATCTATCATGAATTCGCAACTTCATTACCTTCATACAGCCAGACAGACAGGCGACTTAATTTTTGAATATATATAGATAATATATAAGGATAAAGACTCGAAAATCATAATAAGTTATATGTGGAATTTCTAAAATTAAAATTGTCTTATCTTTTGTTTGTTTATATATCAGAACCAAAATACCATATTCAACCTTAAAACTGAAAAAAATTAATTCAAAATTGTCTAAAAAAACAAAGTCGTTTACATTTAATATATTAAATATACGTATTTCAAAATATTAGAGGAAGTAATTGTGAGAAAGAAGTTAAAAGCTTGATTGTATGTTTGATTGTCTCTGTTGAGTTCATTTTGCAACATTTTCCCAAAGGGTGTTTATATCTTTCAACATTCCTTTCTTAAATATTAGATCATCAAAAATTTCAGGTCAATATTTCATACTTTAAATGTAGCTAAAAATAATAATATTAATTTTTATAATAAAATAGCTGTTACTCGCTGCTTCTTTTTAACGATTTTATTTAAAGACACATCTCGTCTCGTGAACACGATTGCTGCAAAGCATTCGAAACGTCGGGAATTTTAAAATATGTTCAATATACAAAAACAGGTTGTGTATAGTTTTATTATATAGATATAAAGATACATTTTTGAATTTACGAACATACAAAAATACAAACTTTCTGATTCATAATATTAGTACAGATTAGTATAGATTGAACCTTCGTGTATGTAAATGAAGGATTTGATTCGGAAATGGTATGAATCGGATTCAAAGTATTTATGTCAAACATTACTTATGCAAGTAGCGTACTGACCCACTGTCTCACTATCCCGTAAAAAGTATCAAGACTGCTGGCCGCGCTATATTTTTCTATTCCCTAGATAAAGCTATTTTATAATACGGAAGAAATATAACATATTTATTGGATACAAGATATAAATGCATGTATGGAATTTAATAATTTTATTGTGTTATGGGTAATTTTAAAAATATTTATATAATACTTCCGTGAGTTTTTGTATGCAATCAGAAAATATTGCTGCTGTTGAATAGTGTTCCAATAAACATATTTGTATGTGTGTCTGTCTAATCGTGGAACAATTTCCCCGGAAACAGTGTGTGCTTCACGCATTTTAATGTTGACCGACATCCAAAGAGGTTGTAACCGTGTTTGAAGACAGATTAACGCAAATAACGAGTATATGTATATTTTCTGTATATTTCTTGTCATTCTATGTTAAAATATAACCTATGTAAATTTCAATATAAAAGAATTTTTTGATCCACGTACAATAAAAAAAATAATTAAACAAACAGGATTCGAACTTACGACCTCTGGCAATCCATCATCATCCCTCTGCAAACTGAGCTATCTTGCTCCAGCTGGAGGTAATATTAATATCTACATATATTTATAGTTCGTATATTATTAAGTGTAATATTGAAATAACTTGAGAATAGCTGTAATAAATATTTATCAGTTATTTAATACGTTAAGAGAGAGCCAGTTTCTGTTAGATTTAAAACTGCACTGTCATATACAAAATAACTGTATATAAAAACATAGAAACACATCTTATATGAATATCTTGACCGTTATATCTTGTACAGTCTAATATTAGGTTATTATGTATTAAGAATATTATCAGAAAACATCTTAATAATAGAAAAACAGTGTTTTTAATTCGTTTCCACGGATACAACAAAGCTTGTAATTAAATTCGTCAAACTGATGATGTATTTTCGCACGGTCTATAAGTCATTGAAATGTGTACCCTATTTCTTTTACAAAAGGTTTTCATTTCAATGCTGTGAAAATATATTAGCATACGTCGAAAAGAATATGTTCTAAATTCAAATTAGTTTTTTATTCATGTGAATTCTAGCCAGTGTTAATAATTGTTTACTCCATTAATTGTTTTTTTTTTCCTTTCTTAAATCATTTCACTTATGTCAGTCTGTTCAGAAAAGAATAAATTCCAAATTCAAATTTGTTTTTTTTTACCCACGTGAATTCTAGCCAGTGTTAATAATTGTTTACTCCATTAATTGTTTTTTTTTTCTTAAAGCATTTCACTTTTCAGCCAGTAGGTATCTGTTTACTGTTTGTAACGAAAGTGAACGGATTTTGTATTGCGGAATAATGTTGAACTAGATTTTATACAGAGCAAGATAAATAAAATATTATTTTCTATATTTCGACCAATATATTAATTGTAAAATATCAATGGTATGAACAATTTTTTCATTCAAATAAAACATTACTATCCTACAATAAAATTATTGTAGTAAATATTTTACTTTTACAGAGTTACATCTCAAAAATAAATTAATCTCTAAAATTTTACTGAACCAGTATGGCTTTGAGTTAAAAATAAATTAACTACTGAAATTTGAGAAAAAAATAATGTTGTTTTATAGAAGTTTGATACGAAATGAGTGAGTATGATTGTTATAATATTACTTTAAAAGATGTTGGTCAGGTCCCGGTAATTATGTTTTAGAAATATTATTTTATAAACGAATAAAACAGTTATTAAGCGCTTAAAATTATTGCTTATAAAAGTATAAACGTGTTGTAAATTTTATATAGTAATAAATTAAAAAATAAGGTGTCTATATAACCCGCTTTACAGTATGAAAAGTGTTGTAAAATGTGTAAAAGGGAAAGTCATATACCTTTCCTACTTGTGAAAGAGAGATGGATAACTATGTCAGTGGGTAAGTCAATGCACTTACATTGCAGTTGCAATTTGCAATACTTTAAGAGTTGCTCGTTTGAATTTCAACTTTATTTCAAGTGTTTTAAAAACCAATTTGCATTATTGTTAGGGAATTCCGTTTTACAAAGTTGGCTGTGGCCAAAATAAGGAATATAATTTAGAAAATTATTGGTAACTTTCTATTTAATAACTTAAAATGTAACAAAAAAAACACAAACTTAAATTCTTTTTATTTTTTTTATAATCAAAAAGTGCCGACTGTTTTAATGTTAAATTCCAAACAAAAAACCATGCAAACTCTTTGATACAAAATGTTAAAATGTCGTCAGATATATTGTGCTAAAAAAATATTGCGAATCTCCGTGCGATTTTGCCGTGAGACAAACGCGTTTCAAAATTGCAAACATGATGTATATTATAAAAACACTATGTGTTACTCCGTGTTCAACACGCGGACTAATTTCATTTACTATTACTATAATTAAGAGTAATAATTCTGGCATATAGCCTTCCTTATAAACCTGACTACCATAATCAGAAAGAATTTTTCAAATTCTTCCAGTAGTTTCGAAGATTGGCGCGTTTATACAAACAAACTTTTTTGATTAGTATAAATTGAGGTCTGATATTTCAAACTAACTAATAGACGAACGAAAAAATACTGTAAAAGCATCTTAAGATTTAATATTAATTGAAAGTCAAATTTTAAAATGTAATAATTAACTTTCAATATACTTTAAAAGGGATTTAAATTATTACTCAACAAACAAATGACCAATATTTCAAAATGTAATACTGGTTCTGATATGCTTTCTAGATAACATATACGGCCTTGCCTACACTCAAAGATATATATACAATAATATATATCTTCTATAATTAACCTATATTGATAGACGATTCGCAAATTTATGTGGATCCAATTGGTTTAAAATTAATTAATAATATCTTAAAAGTTAGAAAATTCTTCATCAAAGCTAATAATCTCTTCAGTATATCTGACTAATAAAACATGAATAGCCTATTTTATCACCCACCATGAATCAAAACTTTACCAAGTATCAATAATCAAATATATTGGTGACTAATGGCAATAGTCTAAGAATGGGGGTTACAACATTTAGTCTAGACAGAATTGTGCCTAGGAACAGGAAGTCTAGCTTCCAAATTAGTCTTCGCAAGTTTGTATTATGTTTTTTGTCTATAACTACTCAAAATCGTCTATTGTCTATTGAATTTGGGAGACCAGTATCCTAAATTTGGAAACGTGGAATCTATTATGGATAGGGTGTACCAGATATTTGGTAATGGAAGTCTATTAGTAAAATCAACTAACTTTTCGAAAAATCGTCATATAAATAAAATATCGACTACTTTTTTTTGGTGTCTTATATCATACACTAAGTTGGTAAAGAGCCGAACTTTTACTTTACGTTAAAAAAAAATACATAATTGGTTTAGGTTTTTAAAAAAAAGACTCACTAGTTATTAGACTTTACAACTCAATAAGGAAATATTAGAATTACATTAACTTTACAATATCATTATTTTGTGTCTTATTAAATCACCTTTAGCCAGGAAGATAATATATTCAGCTTACAAAGGTTACTACTGATTTATTATTAATACTAATTACTTCTACTACAATACTGAGAATCTTCTAGTATATAGAATTATATAAATATAGACATGACACATGATACAATGTTAACAGACACAATACTGTTTATTAGAACTAACGACTTTTTGTATTTTATAAACTCATGTCTATTAAGAAATATTGAAATTTCAAAAAAAAAAGCCACAAATCAAACTTGTTTTGGATATAATTTAAACATTTAAATTACTGTTACTTGCAGTTTTACCCAGGAACCTTTTGTTATATTTCTATTAGGATATTTTATTTACTATTTATAATAAGAGTAAAACTATAACCTTCCTGGTGAAACTGCTTGTCATAATCAGAAATATTTTTTTAAATACATCAAGTAGTTTCAAAGATTTGAGCGTTTAAACAAACAAACCTTTCAGCTTTATTAGGTATAGATAATAATACCCTGTACATTTCAAACAAAGCACATGTAAATAGACTTCAATGGTCGGAAGTGTTAGTTCCTGATCGTCTTCATTAGTATTGTTACATCACTATACAAGACATACATACATACATACACACATACCGATCCTAAAACAACAATAAAGAGGCTGTGGTATGCTATTGTTAAATTGTTAGATTTTTTTTTAGACCAAATACTTTTAATATTTAAATGTTCTGTCTGTGAGACTATCAAGTCTATGTCTAACCTGAATTACCATTAATTGATATAACAAAGGCGGGAATCTAGGGTGTTTTTTATATGTGTTACATCGACGTGTTTACGAGATGTAACGAAATTATGGGTGTTTATTGTTAAAGGTATTTATTTCTTGTTCATTCATTCACTTACATTCAATTAATAATTAAACAGTGTTTTAGACATATGCACTGCAGTTTTGAATGATATAGACGATATTGATGTAAATATAGAGATTTCACATGTAATTTTTAGGTTCACTATTTTAAGGATAAGGACGTTGTCAATTTATCGATGATATTTTTTTTAAATTTTAATGTAACATATATATACAAACTTACCATTATTTTTATTAAAGTTCGAAAGAATTTTTATTACTAAAACTATTTTTTTTTACTTTGATTTTGATAAAGTACAGACCTGATACAATCTTAATCTATCAACTGACACTTTCAAAGCTTCCAAAAGTAAAAAAAAAACAAACAGATTTAAGGATATCGAAAATAGATAGAGAAAATACATATGGAATATATAGATTACCTAATATATAATGTCTGATCTACAAACATGGAATACCCTAACCAAATAACAGAAAATCTCTCCATCTTCAATTTCGATATATTAATTTAAAATAGTTTCAGGTAATAACATTTGAATTTATATAATTCATGTCTCAAGAAAGCGACAGTGAAAGTCAGTTAACAAATATTTATAAATAAATGTTCATTCACACGCCTGATGTGATAATTCTGTTTGTTCACGGTCTAACCCGAGAATTGGCTTTCAGTGATGTTGACATCTATCTATATTTCTTAGGAAACCGTATAAATATTTTGAACTTTATTGCCTTGACATAAGATCTCATATATTTACATTTTACACGCACGTACTTTCTACTATTGTTTGTTAAGCTCTTCACCGAATATTGCTTAATTTATGCCAATTATATTTTTTTCATAATACATTTGTACAAAGGTTTTATATAGTTTGAAACAAGAATTTATTTTTAAAATATAAAAGAAAGTTCGCAATACGAAAACAAGTCACAGCCTTGAGGCGAATTCGAAATTCAAATTAAGTGAAAAAAACAGATCAAAGTCAAAATGTGCTCTCGCCGATAACATACCTTTGCAAGTTGTAACTGAAATTGCGACAATTGATTTCGATCCTTATTGTAATAATATAAAGTGTATTTTCATTTGCAATGTTACAATGTGACAGGTGACTAGAATGTCAAGTACTTGAAACCGATTAATCGAATAATTTTTAGGACACTTTCCAATAGAGGCCGTTGGCATCGCAGTGAAAGATTATTAGCATTTTACGATAACCATCTATTATACAGACCGACGAATATAATGACTTCATTATTATTACTTCAAAATATTTGTTTAAAATCAATGGCGCATTTGACATACAGTTGGCCATGTTATTTGTAATATGGCCGACTGTTTGTCAAATGTGTCAAAAATATATATTTTGACATCAGAAATTCTGTGAGTTAAGAAAAAACAGTTATAGTAATAAAATTGAAAGTGAGGAGCAAAAAGGTTTCAATCGAGGTCAAGTGAAAATACAACAGGTAATTCAAATTTAGGCGCGACACAGGTTCTTTTCTCCCGCCTTTTTAAGATTCCACAGATTATAAACGTTTTTTAAATTTAAATATTTAAAAAGTTTTATTGACATTTATTGTATATTATCTGTTTTAAATTAGAATGAACAAAGAATATAATTGAATATGGTATCGACTTGTTTGAGGAAAACACTTCATACAAGAAACCTTTTTAAATGTCAAAAGCCACACACAAATGCAAACTTGTTTTTTTAAACCTAAAAAAATGGAGTATTAATCAATTAAATGTTGTTAGTTAAACAAATTTAAAAAGAACTAATAATATACATATTGTCCTTGATTTAATATTCTTATTTAAGGCGTGGGTATTTTTATTCGTTCTTGCGTTTCGAAATAATTATTTCATCTTAAAAATCTAACTCTAAAGATCTTAAGAAATATTAAGAAACTCATTTTAATAATTTTTTTGAGATATTTTCCAAAACAATAATTAGCCTTTAAAGGAATTTAGAACTAATATACCAAACCTTAAAACTCCAAAATAAATATATCCCAAAACTTATTGTAAATAAAATTTTCGAACTTATTTAAGATAATATATTTAAAAAATGAACACTTAACAAGACGTAAGTAATATTATAAAATAAATAATTATTATAATTATACTAACAAAAAAGTTTGGTTAAGGGTTCTTTAACCCATAAAAATATAACATTTAAATACAGCTGAGCTGCAATACTTATATACTTATATCCAATACGAGTACAATTATGACCTCGAAACGGCCTTCCTTTCAGTTCCAAGCCCCAACTGGTCTCAGTTCCTGATTCCATCTGAATAACTAGAACTTAATATCAAAAATAATATAGCTTTTGTATACCAGGAGCATCCTCTTTCTCTTTCTAATTAATTGATTTATTTTGTATTCACGGATGTGTGTGTTAGAAATATATTTATTACTCTATAAATACGCACACTAGTGCATTGACAACACACACACACTATCCAATCCTATGTAAATTATTTATGAAAAAAAAATATTTTGTTATAAAAAAAATCAAACATTAGAAAGAGAAAGAAGACGAACCTTGTATATAAAAACTATATTATTTTTGATATAACATTTTCCTCACGTGCTTGTAACTTTTTCATGTGGATTATACAAAACCAAAGTAAAAAAGTTAAGAATACAATGGTGTGTTTTTTTTTTTTTTTTTTTTTCCGTTGGAAAAATCCGTTACGGGTACCTCGTCGGCCCATGGGGGTGACAGCCGGGGGGTGATGTGGGACTACCCGGCAGCATAGAGGATGCTGCCATTTTTACTCTGTCTGTCTACTCAACCAGAAAGACATATACAAACATCCTGTAAATTAATTAATATCTCGTTATATGAAACATGCTAAATATATGCAATGGCGCTAAGCTGAGGTTAACGGTTTGAAACGGTAACACCACGTAACTATTACGGTATATTACGTTACGATGACTAAGAAATAGATTGTTTTGAAATTACTTACACGCGATGTGTCCAAATTTGTTTACATCATGTATCTCAAAAAATCTCACTGTTCTTATTTCTTGAACTACCTTCATTTTGCGGTATACGATGCAATTATAGTGTAGTCTGAAAACAAGTGTCCCGTTGCGCTTGCGCATACCATCTGTTACTATCGGAATGTTTATTAGTTTGTGTTCAGTTTTTATGTTACTTTTTCTTACAATAACCATATATATAACAAAAGTTAGACATTATATTTGTTAAAATAGGTGTTACTTTTAATACCATATACCATGAAAAATAAATATTATATTAAAAAAATATCTCAATTACATTGCCAGCGTGGACTACAAAAATGCGTTAAACACCATTTTCCATACACAGTTTCATCCCGCTTTTTAATAATTTAAAGGGTTGATTTACGAAAACAAATAATCTAAATCCTTTTTCGGACATCGTTTTATATTTTTTTCAAATTTCAACTAAATCGATGAAGGCAATTCAGCATGAAGGTTTAAGCGTCGCAAACATCCTATCAAATAGACTTTCGCATTTATAATATTACTTGCATAAAATGCACAATATACACGTATAAAAAGAAATATAAAGTATAGGTATAATAATACTTAGTTACAAACTCCTTCATAGTTATATTAGTATAAATTGCCCAGTAATAGTAACACAGCGTGTCCCGTTGCACGCCATCTGGTGAGTGAAATCAGAACACCTGACTGTAATTTAAAGCCTACTCGCACTCCTCAATTATTTTTATTGATACCATACTAGCAGTACATTAAATTTATTCAGAATACAAGATTATGATCCTGTTATACCATTTTCATACCAAGGTCAATGATCTTTACAGCATCCGTGTACTGAAAATTATAATAAGAAATTTGCTACTATTAAAAAATAATTATTTTGATATTTACGGAATAGGAAGTCAATGAAAAGTAATTTACATTTTTTAAATTGAATACAGATATTTAAATAAATATATATTTTTTTTATGATGAACTAAAAAAATATTATTTTTAAATATTGTAAGGTAATTCCGTAGTTTTTCAGTTGCATTTTTTGCAGACCAATGAATCCTTAATGAGTTAATTACGGAATACAATCATTGTTTCTATTTTCCATACGATGCATATCATAATGCGCGTGCGCAGACCACGAATGTTCACGCGCATCGCCGAGCGTGTAAACTATGTTTTTTCATAGAATAGATAAAAGTTATTTCTACGTTGATTGCTTATTAATTGTAATGTGCATTGTTTCAGATTTATAACTTAATTTTATTGTAGTTAAAAATTTTATTACAAAAAAAGTGTACTAAGTATCTTAAAATTCAAAACTATAGTTAGTTGTGGGTAAAAAGTAAACGCAATTAAAAACACTGAACTTATTTATTAAGTTTATAATGAACACTTAAGAGAGAAAGTATACGGACAATTGACATTAACAAGCAAACAGATTTAATCCTTAACCTCTTGTGATAAGAAACAAATTTGCAACACATAAAACACTATGAAGGTGTTCTTAGATTCCCAACTATACATTGAATAATTATACTCAAATAATGAGATACCTAATGAAGAGCCACAAACAAAATGCCATCATACCAAAATGTAGCTTATGTCGATGTGGCACAGGCGAGAATTCAATATCCAACAGTGCCTTCTGTTTGGGATGTCTGACAATGTACCTGTCACTTTCTATCGGCCCTCTGACCAAGATACATCTCTGTATCACTTTCACTGAAGCATTCAAAATGCAAAATGTGAAAACCTCCTCTAAAATAAGAAAACCAATCTAAGTAACTATTTAATTGTAATATTTTCTGAATAATTTTGAGGTAATGTACAATCATATTTAAAATAGTGTTTAAGTAGTTCGTGATATTCAGGGAGCAAGTGTCTTGTCAACTGTCATTAACTGTCACATATAATAACGGTTTTTTTTAATAGACCAAGGCTGTGGTTTTTTTAATAATTACTAACTTTTTACTATTTACTATTTTTTTCGATTTTATTTACTTTTAGGATAATTAAGAGCCCACCTCATGACCCTGCCTATCATAATCAAAAATTTTCGAAGGTTATCGCGTTCAACTAAATAAACAAACTCTTCAGCTTTATAATATTATTAGTAAATAGGTGTAGATAGATTTTAATCCGTTAATTTCATTCTTGTAGATCAAATAATTGTTCTAAAATATGTAATCTTGATGTTGTTTACCAACAGTAAGATATTACAAAGTTTTTCATAATAAACGATTATATCATCACTTGAGAAACGCACGATTTTTAATAACAAACACAAAACAACTGAATTGAATCACGAAGTATTTAAAAATATAATAGTTGTTGGAATCGATTCACATTAAATCTAAAAATCAGTAAGTCATGGTTTTTATCTTTAATGATTTAAACATTAACATTAAATAAACAAATTTACTTACATCATTAGTCAAATCGTTAATAAATATAGTTGAAATTAAATTTAAATAGCATACCATACCATGACTAATATGTTGATATTCAATGGCAATATTACCTCAATTATTGTTAATATATTTAATAAAAAGGTTGATAACCTCACTTCATATCCGGGATGTATGTTACAAATTATTTCCTACTATATTTAAAAAAAAAAGTCGCTGTAAACACTTGAGTAGAGTAAACTCGACTTAAAACAACGTCGGTCAAATGTCATAAATGACATATGACAAAAATAATTAACAGATTGATATTATTTATTAATTATTGCCAATATGACATAAATTGTTTTTAAATTTAGAACGAATAAATAGAACTTTACGATATGCACTCACACATTGTCAAACTATTTTTGAAAGCTGTGTGTGTTGACAATAGAACACCTGTCTCACCTACATTCATAAACCAGACGTATACACACACATATACACATACAATACATATTGACCGTAACCTCAACTTTAAATTCTCAATAATGTGCAATATTCTGTATTGTATCGTTAGATCGTGTGTTTGTGTTAGTTTATGGTCGTTTTAAACATAAACCTATTAACCTGAAAAAACACACATACATGTATATATGTTCTTTTAATATCTCATAAATTTAATAAATATATGTTTTAAAGGTGATATCAATGTGTATAGAATAGGCTATTAGTAAGCCTCTACATACATTGTGCAACAACTATTTTCTATATATCTTCGCTTTGTATAAGGTGCTAATGACAGCCATTAAAAACTGACTTGACAATAAGTGTCGAAAATCTATGGTTAACAAATCCTCCGGATATACTTTTGCCGCTTGTTGATGACTTATTTTTTAAATGTTACCATTTAAAAATAATATAAGAAATCAATAAATCTCGATTGTCATAAATTATATCCTAATTAAATTCTAAAACCTTGAAAATAATCTAAAAGTAGATCAATGTACAATACAGCAACAAACAAATGTATTAAATTAAATTCTTATGTTTAAATTCAGGTCACTGTATAATCTGTGGTTATTTAAAACTTGTATTATGTCTTATATAACAACTTATTACTTATTTCAGATAAGTTTATGTATCTGTATAATATTGTGATTATTATTATCCCTCTTAATCTTAAAACTATTACCTTTAAACAAACCTACCTTAAAAAAAAGGTTTAATATTACCATAATTAAAATTTTTGAGATCTTTGACTTTTGGAGCAAACTATTAAAAAACACTTCCAGAAAAATTTGATACAACAATATTGTTTTGGTAAGAAAATGAAGGGTAAGATTATTATAATATTATTTTAAAAGATAAGTTGGTATTTAATTTTGATATTTTTATTCTGCAATAACGTCTCAAGCACATATGTCGTAGCAATTTTAATTTGTAAAAGCTCAAAGCTCCATCATTTTTATCATCAAAAATATTCAGAGCTTGTCATATTGATCAATTAACAATTAAATAACTAATGAATAATTAATGACGCCATTTGTAAACGGGTTCAAGGTCAGTAATAGTTGACTTGTTCATACAAGGCTGTGAGCCAGTAACTAGAAATATTTGAAATTACCACTTATCTACAAATAAGCAATGATTTAGTGTTTGTCCATCTGTTGCCTTTTATAGCGTGAACTGTTTTGTACATTCCCTTTAGAGATTAATCAAATATTTTAGAGATTTAAATCTGATTTAATTATATATAATTGAGTAGATTTTGTTATTAATTCATTTAGTGGTCGCTGATTGGTTGGTTTGATAGCTCAGTGGTTCGTTGCAATTCCAGTTGTGTCAAAGGTATCGGGTTCGATACTCATATATAGGACAGTTGTTTTTGTCTTTGTGTTTGTTAATGCTTCTGTCAAAATAATTATTTGTCTAACACAGAAAATTGTAATTAATAAATATATATTGTTTAAAACGTAATTAGTTTTTAAGAGTTATAATTTAATAACAATATATATTGTATATAATTCAGCTGTCGGTCTGTCTGTCACTCATTTTACATAATAACCTGTACATTATGCAATCACTTACAGTACTATTATATTGTAACGTAATACTTATATAGATTTATACAGAGTGTTTTTTTTAAACAAGTACAAGTCAAGTTTTTAATAAGTAAAAGAAAAAGTTTTTTTTTGTACTGATAAAATAAACCTTGCACAATATTTTTAACATTATATATACAAATCCAGCGAAGACTACAAAGTTTAAAAAGAAGAAAATCTAGACATTAATCGGGAAAATAGTGTAGTATTTTCTTATATATTTATTTTATTTTTAAACGGCCAGTTTAACAACAGATGGACAAACAGACAGATACTAAGGACAGGGACATTTTAATATATTAAACATATTGAATATTATTTTATTAGCGTAGTAATCATCTTCTTTATGAGTAAATCGCATCCATTTGAAAGTGGAAGTTATATATATTTAAAATATTTTTAATATATATACATAAAAAATCATCCTGTACATCTGTTACTTAGTAGTTATAGTGAATGTCCAATTTTTGCAATTTTGTAATTATTGAATTATTACTAAGCAATTATTGACCATTAAGTTTAATATATTTCTGATTATTTTCAATGTATAAATAAAGACATTTGTATTAATATTATTATTATATAAATATATACAAGATGTTTCTAAAATATATATATATATATATATATATATATATATATATATATATATATATGTAATATTATTATGTATATATTTTAAAAACATCTTTATAGCAATAACTATAAAGCTTTTGCGCTTACAAGCGTTCACTTGACTTTGGAGACGAATGGATCAAAGCAACATGATGTAAGTCTTCATCCTTCGGATTTAAATCAAATATCAGACTCGTTTCTCTTATAAATTATTATTTTTTAATTATACTAATTATGTACCCTCGTTATTTATCTATATTTAAGCATATAAAAGTAAAATCATATAGTACAAGTAATATTATTATAATTACTTAATTAGTTCAATGAATCTGTAACTCACCGCAAACTTTGTTAACTCAGTGGGTCGTATTTTTTGCGCCCCCTGGGTCATGAGAGCGACCGGGTAACACAGTGCAGTGGTAGGGTGGCACTTCTTTTGCATATATTATTAGTACATGAGATGTTATCAAATTTGGTACAGCATTTATATTACTAACAAAATAATACTTGCATTTTTTTATTCAGTTACTTGTATTAAGCTTAGTTAAAAAATATTTTACTGATACATTATTTTATGTTTATAGTTTGATAATTGAGTCAGAAAATATATTATTTATTTAATGTTATAAAATCCTTAATAAAATAAATAAAGTCCTGCAAATATATAAAACCATAGTCACATGATAGATCAAGCACACAGTACGTTGAGTTCGGATGCGCTACGATGCTTGTGATCAGCTATTGTTCTAAGATCATAGTGATGTGACTCGATTATATCGATAATTTTCAATAATAAAATATATCGATATATTTAGTTTTACATGGTTATTGTAATATATTTATTATTTATTATTATATACATTACTTGGAGATTCTATTATATATGTATTATTTATTATTATTATTATATATGATATACACTTGGTATCGCTGAATAATTATAAGAATTACTTCCTTATAGCCCTAACCTATTATGTAATCTTACATTTTATCGACTAGTTTAGTAGATATGGCATAACAAGGTGAACTAGCAGAACTAATAAGACCATATAACTTATGCTTATTAAAGAATTGGTTTTCTACCCATTATTAACAAAATAAATGACATTGAAAATATTCAGTTAGAAACTAATAATAACTGTAGTATGAAAATATACATATACAAAATTGCAATATCTAAAAATTCGTTGTAGTTTTAACAATTGCATCATCATATTTCAACAAGAATGAATATTTATAAATAAAAGTTTTAATAGGTAAAAATAATAGTTTTATACAAAAAATACTTTTAAAATATGTTAATTTTTTAATAAAAATTCAAAGCTTATCGTAATAAATAATAAAACTATCGATATATAGCTACTCATCACTAGATTTAGCTTAAAGTAAACGTATATGGTGTTTTGAAGTGGACCACCGTTATATTAACGACGGAAGTTGCTTTTTATGGCTTTAAAAATTGGCTTTTATATATATAAATAAACTTGTTTTTGAGATATATCAATTCATTCGTTTTAGGCTCACCTCAAAAGTAAAAAGTCTGAATTCCTATAGCTTTAAATCTGTCTGTCTGTAAATACCTTTACTTCAAACCTGACTCCTCATTACGGTGCTTATTTGTCTCTTACCTGTAAATAAAAAATATATTTAATATGGTTATAATATAACATACAAAAAATTATTTTAATTAACAACATATATAGCATTTTCAACAAATAAACCTCATGAAAGTTTAAAAATATTAAACCAATAATAAACATTAATCATATAAATTTAATTTTAATTAAAATATACTTGTCTCAAACTTTCTTATCTTTTTCTTTAAAGATTCGATTGTGATAATCTGTTCCTTTAAAGATTCCAATGAGATGAGCAGGAACTTATAAGAAACAATAAAACTAAAGACATCTAGGTCTATCATTCCTCGCTCTAGATCTAGGGCCTTATAAGATCTAATACTAAACTTGTTTTTGTAAGACGTCCGGTTCCACTGATGAGTAAGTAAGTGTAACATGGACCACAAAAAATATATAATACAGTACAATAATGCATTAATTAAAAAAAAATAGGTTTTCAAATAAAATCTCAGATATTATATATAATTATAAATAATAAGCCATATATTTTTGCAAAATCTTTCTTCGTTAAAAATCGCATCAAAATCTGTACATGATTTTTTTAGATTAAAGCTTTTATACAGATTCAAATAAAGCTTTTTTTATTTAAGTTTATCTATAATATTAATAAATAAATATATTAATTTGTCTGTAAATATATTTATATTAAAAAAATATCCAAATCAGTAATAATCACCAAAGTCTTGACCGGTTTGTATTAAGTAGGTTGCTATTGCCTTGAATAACTTTAATAATAAATGTGTCATATTGTAACCATAAAGGTTACTGGTTTCGTATATTTTTAATTTATTCAATAGCTGTATTTAACATAAAAAAATAATATCCTCTATTATTATAAAGAAATTCACTTTAAACTGTGATTTTATAAAAATAATTATTGGAACTCTCATATGAAAATAGTTTGACGCGAACGGATGTTACTTTCTAAATCCTTGTTGGTTATACGAGTTGTGATGTGATTAGCAATTATTGATGAAACTTTCTATTGTTTTATAGATCGTATGTATTACATAGGTATAAAGTTGGCACAGAAAATGAAATTCCTCTGACGTTCAGTTCATTGACCCACGAACAGGGAAAGTAAAATCCGAAGCTTTTGATTCTCATTTTGTTGGTTTTCTTTCTCTTTTCTGTAGAGAAAGAAAAAGAAAAAATAATTGGCAGTTTCTACCAAATAAATAATAAAACCTACACAGGTAAATGACGAATAAAGAGTGACTCATAGACAACCAAAAACGTTTTTTTTAATGTCCTTCAAATCTTATTTTAATTCTGTTAAGCGCAGACTGTACTTGACCTTTCGACTAACCAATGACACTTGAATATTTAAATAAAGGACGTTCCTTAGATTTAAATATTGATATTTTTTTAACGGATAATTTTATTTAATTTAGGATAAAAAAAAAAGCGAAAGCTATGCGAAAAAAGTGGCTATAATCTTAAGCCTAATAAGATTTCAAAAATTTCCACGTGTTAACTCTATGGGACACACTTTGACCATTTAATTAAAAACTACAAACACAAATATTACCAAAAAACTTTAGGACCTATAAGTCACTCTCCTCGACAACTCTGACAATTTTCGACATCCTAGCATTATTCGTCTAGGAGAAGTAGCATTAGTAACGAAACACACTTATGACCAGTAAGACCTTCGCTTCGCTCAGCTCAATAATAATACTTGAAAACACTGAACACCTTTTAAGTCAATACTCTGACCCATAGCAGATACACAAAAACGTGTTTGAAGATGGACAAGTCATAACTTTAGTAAATTAATGCGTTATGAGACCGGATTTTTTCTTGATTAATCATGCCATGAATATTAAATATTGTAAAATCATTACAATAAATTAATTTTAAATATATATAAGACCCCAATGTTAAACTTGACTAACGGTGAAAAGTAATAATCAATCTACAATCTAAGATTACATATTTTGTAACACAAACTCAGCTTATATAATTAATAATTTTAAATTATTTGAGGATATAAATTTCAGCTGAAAAATAATAAATGTCAGAATAAAAGTTAAAAGTTTAAAGTAAGAAAGTTCCAAAATAAAAGAGAAAAAATGTTTTGACAGCTCTAAACCACGACACTATTCCACTGTGGATTGGCGGGTTATAAACTAACATTTAATCATAAGCCAAACCCAAGTGAAACCAGTGTCCTATATAGATGATATTTTGAATCACAAATACATTCAAATCCAGATTTGAACATGTTTTCCGTATATATAAACGAGTTGGTCGTTGTGTCCGGCTGTGACTACTTTCGATTCGTGAATGAAGGTCACTCTGTAGAAATTTTACGTTCCTACATCTGGGACTTCTGTACAATAAAATAATATTGATATATATATATAATAGGCTGAACTCACGTAAACAGTATCGGAATCTGTAGAATTATTTTCGCAGCGTGAACTGTTCACGCAGCAAATCTGTCATGCTCCCTAAGAATTATCGGAATATGCCACATGAATCGCAGCGTGAACAGCGTGAACTGTTCACGTAATGATTTCGATTTAAGAAGGACCCCAGATTGGGAACTGTATCCAATTTTTTTTAGTGAGTAGGCACATTCGGATACTTATATATAATATTATACAACAATTTATTTTATATATATTATTTAGATAATATTTATGTGTACATAAACCAGTTATTACCTAAGCTTAGAAAATCGACGCGTGCGCAGCTATTAATGCAACAAGATTGCTAAGTACATATTCCGATACATTCCAACAACTTTTCGTAACTGTCCATACTTGGTGTATTTAAATGACAAAGTTTTTGCAATTTTTGTTTTCTAGACAACTTCCTTCTTTAAATATTTTCCTTCGCAACTCTTACTTTTATATTAATTACAAAATAAGCCTATACTAAGTTTAATTGACTTGTAAGCTTTACATACGTAATATTTTAAGATTTTATATAACTTTATTTAATACTAGCCTCCACTCACAGCTTTATCTGTTTAGATTTTTTTATCCGTGAGCCTTTGCTATGTCTTTAATAATAATAAAAACCATACAAAACTTCGTTCAGTAGTTTATGAGTTTATCGCATTCATACAGACAGACAAAGCAGATGAGTGACTTCATATATAGTATGGATAGTTTAAGTAATGATATAACTTTTAAGATATCCAGTTTTTTTCATGCAAGTTATGTTAAGGTCAAATTTAAGATAAAAAACAAAAAATGTTGACGTCATACTTATTGATTGAATGACGTAAATTAAAAATAACTTAACAAACAGTTAAAAATGGAAACTTAACTAAAATTTTAAATAAAACTAAGTAATAATTAAACTATTTTTATAACCGCAATAATTGATGTAATTTAATACTTAAAAATATTTTATATATCTAATTTATGTGAGAGTGAAAAAGAAGATTCTATCTCTTTCATTCTTGACAGAAGACTCTAGAAAATTCTTCCATAGATGACAGCTTTAATTCAAGTCTACATTGTTTAACAAAAAATAGATTAGACTGAGACAAAGTTATTTGTATCTGGATCATATATACATTAAGAGTTTGTCATTATAATACCAGAGTTCTTGCTTAACTGGTTTTTGTTTTGTAGCCGTAGTAATCTTGTGGGCAGTATTAAAGTCATTGACTAAACATGACCTGTGCATTGAGTGGAACCATTACGCACCAATTGGTACGAAAGTGGTGAATTGACCCAATGACTAGTAAATATAATATACTAAAGATTAATAATATCACATATAAATCAAAACAATATAACAGCTTTTAGCTGTTAATCATGATATCATAGAGTAATATTACAGCAACCTTACTTTTTTTTTTACACAATATTGTTTTACTAAAATATCTGTTTTTTGAGGTGTTTATTCTTAAAACTCAAATATCCAAAAAGTAAAATTATTTTAATACTCAAACAAAACTTTTTTTTAACTATAATAGTTTTAAGGCAGTAGGTACACAGCGGTACTCTTGTAACGTAACCGCATGAGATTGCCTGCAACTGGAAAATTACCACAGATCTGTGTAACCCTTAAATTTGATTATAAAGGTGAGTGTTCACTAAATTCATACATAATAATAAATGTAACAAGTAGCTAAATTGTCTTCCTATATTATAAATAAAAAATATTTAAAATGTTTGTTAGTATAAATGAACTTATCTTCAAAACTGAATTTAAAAAAATCTGATTATAGGCAGGTTGATGAGAAAGTTTATAGCAGAAGGAATATACGCGAGTAAAACCGCAGTGAATAGCTAGTTAATTATAATATCACTATATTCAATGTCTATGTACTATGTGCAAAAAAAATGGTTTTACAATAAAAAAACTTAATATGTAAACCATTTTGTTTTTTTAACTTTCAAAGAATTTTTGTTTAAGGTTAATCTTCTTTAGTTTAAGAAAAGATGCAATAAAAAGAATTATATTCGAGAGTAAATTTTTTGACCTTTTAATATGAATGAGCTTAACGACCAAAGCTCTAGAAGTTACGTAATGACAGTAATTACTTCAATGACGTCATTATGTAATAATGAATTAATACAATTGTATCATATAGAAAAAAGTCAACATTTATTATCAGTTTAGTGACATATCACATAAAAAAATCCGGTCCGGTATATATATTTAAATTATAGACTTTTATCATTTATATACAAGAGCAAAGCCAGGAAGCAGATATATACATGAAATATATCCCTAGACTTGTTCATATCTCTAACCAATTATAAAATATATATTAACTTCAAATTGTCAACAGTTCAACCAATTTTAGTAACATGAATTAGTGTTTAATAGTTAATATAATATACTGTATAATTTTTTGATTTGCTTCTATTTTATTTTGTTTGTTTGTCATTTCATTATCTATATAAATATAAATACCTATATAAATATTCTAAAGTGGAAATATTTGTCGCTAAAACTTGACAGCTAGTACGAAAATAAAATGATTTTCTAAACATACAATCAAATTCAATTACAATTTTTTTAATTTAACTAAATTTATTCTAAATAATGAAAATATATTTAATTACACATAATACAGGACACCATGACTTGTAGTCGCCTATTTCTTAGTAATTTTAAAAACCTCGTTCTCGGGAAAGTGAATCAGGAAGCTTTTACTTACTACTTTCTTTCCTTTAAGCGACGATGTAACAGACAGACCTACTATATATATAAAACTAGATATTTCTCACAACTTCTTGACTTGACTTGATTTGAGGAAAATGGAGGTAGAAGAAGGGTGTTTAGGCCTCCGGGTCTCTTGTAGCCTGGTCAAGCCCATATTAGATATAGTCGTATGAGTACAACTTCACTATACATCTTTTAAAGTTATAACACATATATACATATTAAACTCACAGATTGGCTCATCTGGCAAGCCCATCAACCACTAACCATTACAGTAATTCTAAAAATATAATATATCCATGAAGTAAATCAGTAGTTACGAATAACATAAAACTAAAATAATCCATTATATATATAAAAAAAATCAGTCTGAACATATAACGAATAAGAAAACCAATAAATAGTATAAATATATAAATAAAACATAAATGTATATTAAACATGTTTCCAATAGTTCTATCATCATCAACCGGACACAGCACATGTCTTAATTGTATGAAGGATGTTGAGAAACTCATCTCAGACACTGACTTTCTAACACTCTCATGCCCTTTCCCTTTGCAGACTTCGCTAATGGCTCAAACTAGCACACATTCTGATTTCATTATCATTGCATATACTAGATCCTTCGCTTTTTTGTATTTAAACTTTCATTGACTATGACATATATATATTATAATTATCTGGCTATACTCACGTAAATACTTTCGCAATTTGCCCAACCAGTTTGGAATCCATTCGGGGTTATTCATGAGCTCTGAGCTTGACGAAAGCACACCGTGAACTTGGTACTAGCTGGGCGAAATTCTGAGAATATTTATGTGTGATCTGGCAATTATCTAGTTATATATAATATTAAAACCTTTATTGTAAAAAAGTTTGTAACAAAACATTTTTGCATGTCAAAGCTACCATCTACCAGCTATCAACGCTGAAAGATAGTTTGATTTCAGAAGAACTGGAGACAGAAACTCAGCAGGTATATCTTCTTTTAAACAATACTAAAACTCTAGATTACATTTAAAAAAAAACAGAAGTAGTAATAAAAATAAAAACTTAACACAATTTTTTATAAGAAATCGAATCTTTTCAATACGAGTATCTTTTAAAATTCCGAAGTATAATTAACTTTTCCAAAACAAACTTTATTAAGAACGCAAAATCAATGAACTGCTCTTAAAATGGAGTGTGAAATTATATCGCTTTTTATTTCGATGTTACTTTAACCGGGTTAATTACTTATATATAATGTAAGTCAGTATGAAATTCATCACCAGTAATCGAACCCCAGTATGTCACAATTTTATTACAATTTTAACCATTCATCCTATGCTTTTTGTTTTAATCTATTAACGAAAAAATATTTCAAAATTTTTTTTTGTGTTTTTTAATTTATATATGTATGCGTATTAAATCACCTTGGTGCAAGCCTTACAGACCTTGGACGAGGTAATTCAAAAGGCAGCCAATATTTAAATCTACAAACAAACTGACCTACTTTTACTTTTATTAATAATAAAAAGGAAATTCTAGAAGGAAAAGTTATGATACTTGTATATTCTTGTAATATAAATCGAACTTTATAGAATAAGTTGATATTAATGATGACTCCATAATATAATACAAAATTGAGGTAATAATATCTAATCCACGGACAGACAGACATCAAGAGATAATGACGTAGATATAGCGAGGCAATGGAACTTTCTCCACGAGAAAGTATAAGACCATCGTTTTTTCTGTGCCGTACTTCATGGTTTTTTGAAAAAAGTTAAGCATTACGAAAAATGAGCTGTTCTATGGTTTATCATTCGTGGTACAATTCTTTTTATGATGATATTTTTGTTAAACGGTATTTTAACATTCATTTTTTTTTTTACTATTTGGTATGACTACATTTTTTTTTTTTGTGTATAATAAATATTTTCAGTATTTTTTTTGGGTGAAATAAAAATATATTCTTATATTATATTATATTCTAAGCACATATACGTGTTTAGTTTCAAATATACTACGAATGACTATAGAATAGAATCAAATAAAAAAAATATACAAAAAAATATTTTTTTAAATTTTCTATATTTATTTTAGTAGCATGGACCAGTAGGCGTGGTAGTATTTATTTGTCAACCATTTAATTTTTTATATAACTTTCCATCCAATAACAAATCAAGCACGTTATATTTAACAAAGGCTTTCAAGGTCCATCGCATTCAACTGAAATACTAGATCTAACCGAGTGTCAGCGATGTATTTAACTTTTTTCATTGCCTGTAAAATAGTAAATATTTTTATTAAAGCTTAACTTCTCAGATTTAGTGGTTTTAGATTTATGTGATTTGAATATCAGGCATAGTGTGTACAACCATGCCATGACTCCTATACTAACATTTTATTCGCCCATCATATCTAAGAAATAAACACAAAGAAACACATATATCCGTCAAATCTCTGATAAGTCACAAAATTCTTCTTTATGGGTGTTAATATACTAAATATTAATATACTATTTTCCGCTCACACTGTGAACGAACAAACGTGAGCGGATGAAGTAGAGCGAGATCCTGTGTAATATTGCATTTTATATTTCATATCTTGTACATGTCACCGGAGTTATATGAAATAGACATCTAGTATATTTGTGTGGGTGTGTGTATGTTTATGTGTGTGTGCCAAATAGACATAGATGACAAATAAAATGATCTCAGATTACGAATTTTGAATTATGCTATACTTATAGTTTTGGGTGGTAGGAATTAGCGCAGTTAATTGACTGCAGCTCAGAATGGATTAGCTCGAACGGAAAAGGACCCTATTACAGAATAGCAACGTGAAGAAGCCAAAGCTCTTTTGGTTATATTATTGTTTACGTCTATTTCCAAAAACCCAAATCTCCAACTCTTTCTGTTACCCCTTTGAATCTTCCTTTTTTTTCCTCCTAAAAAGATGGCAGCGTTTTTGTAATTCCATAGAAGTTCCAGAGATTTGTGTCTGTTGGTGTTCATTTACCACCAAGTGATTCACACACTCGTTTACGTTCCTCTAACATAAAAAAAATCATTATGCTTGCAAGTCCTCAACTATCCATTAAAGAACAGATTGTAATTATATACATATGTTTATATTTATGTTGAAAATCTTCCATAAAAATGAAAAAGTCATTAAAAGGGAGACTGTACTTAGAATTCCGTAAATTTATTTATTTCAAAATTATAATTTAAGTAAAGTACAATGTCGTATTATTTAATGAAAATTATTTCAGAATTATTTATTCAGAATCTATTATTCAATTTTCAACATATAATGTCCTGAAACTGGATCTATTTTATTGTGGACAGGATAGTTCAAAAAACAAATACCTAACAACACCCTTTTTATAAATTAATATACCGTAATAAAATGTATACTCCAAGTTTCATTTATAAATATTTCCTGCATTTACATAACTATGATATAATTTATTGTTTGTCTGTCTGTTGCATCAGTGAAGTATTATTAGTGTAACTTAACCATCAAATTGTAGGTTTGACTTATTATACAATCTTGAAAGTATATTAACGTACTGTTAAGAATTACTTAACGTGGGTTTTTATGGGTGTCTACCTTGAGGAAAAGAATATACCAGGCTAGGCTTATGGCCTCACCATCATATCATGAATTAATATTACTTTAATATTATTTTTATAACTATAAAACAATATTGTTTTACTGAAATTCCTGGGATTTTCTGTCTTTTTGAGGTGTATAACATGATTATGTTTTAAAAACTCAAATGTCCTAAAAAGTAAAATTATTGCAATTTTTTAACCATTTTTTCAACGTCTATATTTTTAAAAGTATGTTAGGCCATCATGGCTGTAAACAAGCTACAGTAGGTACTCAGAACTACCGCCTGATACAGCTCGAAAACAAGCTGCTTGGACTACAACCATACTGTTCCTATCAGGTATAACATTTATAAAGTAATTCTTGTATATCTAATACCACTTATTACAGAGTACACCGCAAGTACCATCACTTTCTCCGACGTGTTCTAAACATACAGACATATCTAACTGTTACTGACTAATGACTAACATTATTATAATAATGTAAACTTACATGATAAAAAGACACTTATATATTATATATTATGATAGAGTTGAAATTACGTCATTTATTCAGTTTATATATATTATAAACAAGCTTTGTGGCCCGATTCTAACGCGTTGAGATTTTCATGGTGTATTTGCAGTTGATTTGGCCAGATGTTTAATGCACCGTAGTATATACATGTTTTTTATGGATGTTTTATTAAAATTTCATTATGGGATCTAGGACGTCTAAAACACCCACTTCTGGTTACTGGGGGATGACAAGAATGTATTTCAAGTCCCCTCTTTCACTTTTATCTGGTACGGTCATAATTTTTTTGACCTTTGGACGTCCAAAGAACCCACTTCCGATTAGCGGAGGAGGTTAAAATTATTACCACTCATCTTCTCTCACTCATCAAAAGCTTTCGATTGACGAATTGCACGTGTCGTAACGACGTTAAGTTAAGTTTCGGTGACACCACATACAAACAAACTGACAGAATAGGGAGTTTATGTAATAAGATAATCATTAATCATATTTTTCTAAACGTACAAACAAACTACTTTTATACTATTTGTAACTAGATGTGTCAATACAAACATTGCATTATTCCCACGAAGAGACTAACTATCACGCGCGACTGCGCACGCGCCGGTGTGCGCAAGACATTTAATAAATACCTAATGTTATGTAAAAGTGAATCCGAGCGTAAAGATGATATTGCAATTTCATTTTTATGTAACTATTTTCTAGGTTAACAGTAGATACAATTATAATTAATATTTTTTTAAGAAAATTAATTTATAATATTATCAGAGCAATAATTCATTTGTAATAATTTTTTTTACAATAATTTATTATGTAACTTAAAGTTAATATGTAGGTCATTTTACTTCCGCCATGGACATAAGAGTGTATTTATTTCAAAGGTCGCCATTAAACGGAAATAATGGTTCCGTGATCAAATATATTAGAAATAACTCATGTTCGTAATTGAATTATTCAATTAAACGTCAAGGTGCTTTTAATTGAAAGGTTGGAATTCGAAAAAAAAATTTCAGTAAAAAAATATGTCATATTTGAGTAGAATTATAATAATATTAACGAATTTATAAAACCGCTTTTTATTGTATTATATAATCCAAGACAAATATTTTATTAAAATATAAATATACAACAAAATTTTATCTAAATTCCTGCTGTTACAACTAATTTTATCAAAAAATCAATAGTTTATATTATATATAATTATCATCGAAATTTGCTCGACTAATTTCGAACCCACTCGGGGCAATTCATTGATTCATCCTTATTCATGAGCTCTGAGCCTGGAATCGTCAAACTAATGAACTATTCGGGCAAAATCCAATACTATATACATAAGTACAGACGGATAATTATATATAATAGTAATCATGAATCAAAAAAAATTTAAAAACAAAAAAATTAATATTTTTTTTTTGTTAATATCAATAAATAAAGTTTGGGAAGCACTGTAAAGTCACTTTCTATAAACACTTGCCGACCTCAAGAACATGTATTTGAGGTCGTTGCAAAGGCTGTTCTTATTTTTATAATTAAATTGGTCTTGATATGATTTTATGATATTAATATCTATTATTTATGGCTTACAATAAATTGCTTAATAACTTTAGCTAAAACTAAAACCTATGTATTTACAACACGGTATTTCTTACGTAAAATTGTCTATTACATAGTAGAAGAATATAAGTTTCTCATATAATTAAACATTGTATCGTAATCTTTAAAATGCTGTCAGTATTCAGTAGCCTATAATTTTTGTAATAATTTAAAAAGCATAAACTTCCTATCAATGTAATAATACAGTCTATAGATCGTAATGAGCTCTGTGTAGCACAAACCTTATCACTGTTACAATATCTAATAAAATGATATAACTTCCTGATTAAATAATTTAAATTATTTATATATTTGATATTATAAAAACATTCATGGACATTTTTTGTAATAGTATTTTCTTAGATTTTCACGAGTACACATTTGGAATAAAACTATTTTTACGGAATAAAACTCGCGTATAATTTGGTACATTTTGATTTTAACCCGACGTTTCGATAACTTTGCAGCAATCGTGTTCACAAGACGAGATGTAAGTGTTTGACACTTATAACCAATTAATACGCGAGTTTTAATCCGTAAAAATAGTTTTAATTCAAATTTTTTGTAATAATTTATAAGGTTTACTATTATAAAAAGTGATATTATTTGTCACCATTTTAAGTCGTACGATAGGTCTTAGTTCTTTGAAGTGAAGAGAATAAATATATCGATAAAATATATCTATATACTTATAAAGATATAAAAATGTCTTTGAATTGGTGTTTAATTAGCTTTAAATGAATCGAAAACTATTGTTGAAAATATTGATTCGTTTTACTTACCGCAATTTTGGATGTTAATTTTAAATAATTTATTATAACTTTAATACAAATAATATTAAAAAAATATATACATTTTTTCAAGTTAAAGTAAATGTTAGTAAATTTTAAAATGATATAACTGCACTTATAAGTGTTACGTCAAAATCCTATGTAATATGTCAATGGGTCACTTATTTGTAAAGGAATTTGAACTTTAACAATTACGTGTAAAGATTAAAATCATGTAATACATACATATCATTGTCTCTCACAAATGCTAAGGCCATTGAAAAAATGTTTGTATGTGAGAAGCAGAGAATGTATGAAGTTACGTAAAAATATAAATTATATATAATTTTTATAAAATATATAAATGATAACATATATATATATATATATATATATATATATATATATATATATGTATAATTGAAATTAATTTCCAAATTTTTAATTTACCTTTCCAATAAAAAAAATATTAAGAAAAATCAATTATACATATAACATGATTATAATTTGTATGTATTTAAGCTAAATTTCCATCAATAATAATTTCTCACGCCCTTAAGATAAATTCATCTTAGAGCCGACAAAAAATTTAGAAAGTAGATGCTGCGTCAAAGGAATATCACCTCTGATGCTATGTACATAAGAAAGTATTTAGTATACACTCACGCACACACATGCAAACAAACAAACTTGTTTGACCTTTCGGTTTGTGAAAGTGGACGGCTGTGGTCACACTGATAATAATTACTGTTTGATTCTTTTCGAAGATTTTCATCATATTTGTTACATCAATTTTTCGTTAATAATCTAAAATACAATTTTAAACTTTCGGACCCAATTTATTTATGATATAATATATTCCTGGCCAATTTATATAGTGGTTGATGATATTCCTTTTAAGTTAAGGGTAGTAGGTTCGATTTCCCCACGGAAAAATTTTTTGTCCTTTCCAATCTGTGTCTTATATTTGTCCGATATTTCTGTTCACAAAACTTCCCGCAACAAAGAGCTTATTTCTCTAGCACGTAAGTTATTTTTACTAATAAATAAAAATAACACTTATTAAAAAGCAATAAAATAAAATGATCTTAAAATGTATTCATATAAAAATTCTTATATAATATTTCAAATTCCGCTACCGCCTCCGCTGTCGCTTCCGCTTGTACACACAGCCTATTAATATTTACCTCGATCTAACAAGATCTTACCGTAAATGCTAATTGAGTTTATCTGTGCTAATTCCATAATACTGTTGACAAACCAAAAGCATTAATGAAACAAATATTTAATATCAAATATCATGTTATTAATAAATAAATACAAATTACATATGTTAATGAAAACTATAATATAAATAATATTCTGTATGTATAATAATCACTCCCCTGTATGTATTAAGTATTAGAAAGTTAATAGTTAGCATACCTTTTTATGAATCAAATTAAAAAATTATATAATTCATTGAAATTATCACGTTTTCTTGCGTAATGCAATTGATTTGATCGATTTAATTCATCAATAAAAAAAATTACAAAAACATTCAATTATCATTCAATTGTCGTATAAAAAAAATATTTAAAAAATCATACATTCAAATTAATTCAAGTTATTTTTACGTTACATCTTCAAGTGGTAATATTCGGTATAATTATGTAAACCTTCACAGACATTCAAACAATACGAGTTAGTGATACGCCCTGACGAGTGACCCAGTGAGGTGCAGGTTTCACAGCGGATTACAGGGTGGAGCCTCACTGCTGGCGACTTGATTGCAAATAATAAAATATATTTCTGATATAGTTACGAAATATATTCATTTATTTATATATACATATGTACGTCAAATGGAAGTGACAGAAGGACATATTTTGACACAATACTTATCAAATTAGGCACTTGTGTTGCAACACTCTCCAATTTAAAGCTAAGACTATTGAATATTTTAGATAATTTAAAATATCAGAAGCAACATATATATGAATATTAATTTTATTACAGATTATATATAAAATGAACTAAATATATCAATAATAAAAGTACTGCTTATATAAGTCTTCCCTAGAAATAAAAAATATATTTTAAAAAATATAATTTTCTATACACTAGCTCCAACTAACACCAAACCTTATTTCAAACTACGTGTATGATCAGGTTACTACTGTGACCGAGTTTTTTTATCTCACCGGGACATTCTGACACAGTCTCTCCACATGTCCATAGTGAGACAGTTCTACTGAACCCGCTTGAATTAAACACGACATGCTTATTTAATCTGTGGCAATCCTCGAGAATGAAGTTAATTTTTTTTTATAATTTAATTAACAATTAATAACAAAAATTTTACGTTAATTGGTTGAAATGTCCTACTATAAAAAATTAAGTTTGTTTATTAAAGTTCAATTGCTATGAATATTGAGAGTATTTTTAATTCCTTGAACTAGTTTAATGAAAGAAAGGAATCAGTCACAGAGAATCGTGCGCCTGCGCATAAAGTCAAAATCTATTTGCGCTGACGCAATGAGGTTTCACTTTTGAACCGGGTCGTGACTCGCTCATGGATCAAAGAACAGTTGTAAATAACGTGTCAAAGACCTACTAGACTTCTAGACTTTATACTAGAATATACATTTTATTTAAACCACAATAAATCAAGCATCGGTTTCTTATAAGTTGATTAATAAAAAAAACTTTTTATTAAATTGTCTTATTAGTTGAGGATGTCATAAACAAAATAATCATAAGTGTTAACGGAAGAAAACTTATGTATAGTATATATATATATATGTTATGCTATTATTACTGCTTAATATTGACATATATATATATAAACATACATATAAATGTATATCAGCAATATGTACATCAAGCAGTACAGAACATGCTTTTATTTGTTTTTCAAATGCAGTAATTTTTTAAACACCAATATTGTAATGTTATTAATAATTACAGCCGTGACAAGATGACATACATCTCTCTTCAAATACTTTTCTTGTGAATAATTATTTATTACGAATCAATAATATTTAAATTTTATTATATAATACAAACTCACACTTCACAATGTTTTAATAAAGTATGTAAAGAAACGGTTTTTTACCGTTACTAGAATAGCTTCTAGAATATATTCATAATTTTGGGTATGAAAAGGAATAATATATTTATAAAAATTTATATGTGTCAGCTGACTCCACCCTCTCATATAAAATAATTTCTTTATGCAAGCTAACTAGTACTTGTAATGAAATTATGTTTTTCTAAACATTAACCTAAATATAAGACTGCACATATATATATATATATAGTAGTTTTTTTTTTGTAATTCCTCTCGAACCAGGGTTTGGAACCCTCGTAACTTTATTTTCGAAGTCTTTTCAGAAGGGCTTTAAATAGGTATTGACACTTTCATTTGACGCAAATGATCATTGATTCAAAATAAATCAATAAATAAAATAAATAACTCCACCCACATCAAAACTTTAATGTTAAAGTGTAATTAGATTTTGCATAGAAATAAGAGGCACGAAAAGCTGAACATCATTTAATAAGGGGCATAACTTATGGCATGGTCTCATCGCTTTGACATTTAGCGAGGTGACCATTCACTTTGCTTGTGCAAACTGTTGCTTAACACAAATTAACAAATTCAACATCGTAAATTTCATTGTGTATGACGAGTTTCATTACTCAAGAAGTATATTACTTCTCAATAATTAAGTTTTGTATGTACTTTCATTAAGTACAACAGAATACATAACTGCAGCTTAGTAGTATAATGATTGCAAGACATTTTAAATATCTATATCAAAAATATTAAAACTATGTTATCCTAATACATTAAATTATTTAATGTTAAAAAATTAACTATCATTTAGTTGTATAAATTAATAGCTTTAATATATATCATTAAAGAATATGACTCATTCATTAATTTAATATTTTAACAAAAAAAAATGTATCCAAATGTCGTTATTTAAAATTACTAAGAACTCAATGATATAAAACAAAACAATTAAACTAATTATTACTAACTAATGTTAATATCAAATTATAATTTTGCGCAATAATTTGTAATTTAAGAATAAGAATTTTATATATATTATGTATTATTATATAGTAATGATGAATAAACTGTAATTGTATATTAAATATATATACTTATATATTTTTAAAGTTGTTCTGAGCGCGTCGATGTCTTTATAAGAGGAGCTTTCATGATCGTTCCGAGGATTGTGTCAACTTTTTATTATATGTTAATTTATTATAACCTTGGGTTTATTAAACGTCCTTAAACTTTAAAAAAATATTTTTCTTGTTTTTATTATACATATATTAATATATTTAAAAAAATCTTAACGAAACTTCCGAAGCTACAGAGTATTCGGCATAATCATATGTTATATTATAGTTATTAATCATTAAAAGTAATTATTAATATAATTTTAGTTTATATTATTTTATTAACTTACCTTGACATGTCACAGATAACACAAATAGTGCATATAACAAACTAACACAGTATCCCGCCATTTTAACACAAAACACAATATCACTCACACTAACATAATAGTTCTACACTTATTATCTTGTCATAGTGAATGTGCGCGGGCGATAGTTGGCGCTTGACTGAAGCGGCCTGCGCAGGCGCAGCCGTCGCCGTCTCTCACCTTCTACACAGGGGTAGGCAACTGTTGAGAAGCTTTTGCTATATAGACGTTGAATTTTTATTTTTTTATCTCTCTTTTCATCAGATCATTAGAAACTAGATAAAAACAGTTATATAAGTAGGTACATGAACATTATTTTTCCACGCCCTAATATTATTTATAATAAATCCTTATTAAAGTTATAGTTTTAAATAACAAGTACAGGTATAATGCATATATGAAACAATATATATATTAAAAAGCTCTTAAAATGTTGTCGACCCCGGCGAGGCAAGCCCAGTTCACTTTCGAAGCCGGTCGTACGCGGACATCAAACACGGATCTCAACGATCGAGTACAGTGGGGCACTCAGCTTTAACTACGAATAATAGACAGACAATAGTCAATAAACGATACTGTGTGCTTTACTGTATGAGGTACTTAGAGATAAGTGGTCTATTTAACGAAAATTATTACATGACACACACACACAGTAGTTTCAATATTATAAGTTAAATTAAACGGCTATTGTTTCAGTATTTTTATATAAAAAGTATAATTTTATTCTATTCACACGCAATCAAATATAAAATCTTTTTAGTGTAATAAAAATACGTCTGAAATATTTAACTCATATTATTCGATAAAAAATATATATATTATGATCAATGTTTTGACCTACGTTTTTTTTATAATTTTATAATAATAATATATATATCATTTACAGATTAAAAATTAACAAATTTTAAAGTTTAGTTAAAATAAAATAGTTGATGGCAAAAATAATATAAAAATCAATCAATATTACTTTTATAAATATTGTGGAATCCAAACACAAGATCGATAAACTAGAGCGACCTTTAAAAATGACAAAAAATATCTATATATATAAAATATATATTTGGTACATTCAATGAAAACAATAAACAACTTCTGTTCATCATTTCAAGGACGTCCTAGCGAATAGACCACTTCATTATAATATATATATATATATGTAATATATGTATATATATGTAACTGGTTTGACATATTTTTATAATTAAAATACTTTTCAGTGTCATATAGAATTTTACATTACACGTTTGCTAAATATGTATAATTTATGTATATAATTCATATGTAGTTTAAAGTTAGGTTTTCAAATTTTATTAAATAAGAAATAGGCAACATAATAATTTTAAAGTATATAAAGTATAAAAAATGTTATTTATACATCACAAAAAAATATGTATATATATGAAACAAAGTGTCTGGTATTGCATTATTTGTTCTACGTAAAGATTTAAAAATTGTTACTGTAAGTTTTCTAGAAATTTCGAAACACAAAAAAATATATTTATATGTATTTGTAAATTTATAGGTATTTGTTTTTTATTTAATTAAAAATACTATTATCGTATTCCCAGGAAGCTAAGATGTGAGCGTTAGAAGCAAATAAACAATTGTCTATTAAGTGGCTATCTCGTTCATAATGCTCGTAAAGTTTGATAGTTGCAGATGAGAGGGATCTAGAACTACACTTGGCGAGCAGAGACAGGTTCAGGTCAACTAGCGCAATTATGTTAAGAAAAGAAAAAGCCATAATAACATCATGAGAAGTATTAAGAACCTCAACAGTAACAATAATATCAGGGTTGATTTGACGATGGTAAGGCTACTAATTCTCAGAAGACCAGAAACTGCAATAACCTGTAAACCAATATCTGGTGTTTGTATGATAAGTCGCTACTTGAACCAGGTTCTTCATGATCCATTAATAACCCAACCAGGAGTGAAATACACAGAACAGAAATGGCCATCTGACAAAAGTCTACTTAAAAAATACTGATTTTCTGTATATTATATAAATATTATTACAAAAATACACATATCCGAATGACTGTTAAAGTTAACAGATGGCTTTAAAACAGAATGTTAAATGTTAACTTTTTAGTTATTACAGTTTTTTTAAACAAACATATAAAACAATAATTATATTTAGGATATGAAACATATATATTATAATTATATTTTTCTATTACAAGTTATTTGGTTCTCTTGAATATTGATATTGTAATTCTATATTGATTTATAGTGAATTAAATGAAGTGTACATTAATGTTTGTCAAAAACCTGTCACTTTAATATTTCCACTGATTTATCAATTAACTAACTGACAGACATTATCAATACACTGATACGTCAATAATAATTCTACTCTTGACAAACTTCTAATTTTAATGTTTTTTTGTGTCTAGTCTTTTTGTGTCTAGGTTTTGAGTATTTTAATTATTATAAAGGTCATTACAAACAATATTACGTTTATTTTATATGTATTTTCGCTATTAGTATTACTTTTATCGGTAGTTCTGTAATTTCATTCCGGAAAAAAATGGTGGTATCAATAATCAATAGAATATTTGAAGGTTATTTGGACTGTGATTTTTTTTTTCAAAGAAATTCTGCAAATTAGGAACATTTTTGTTTTCAAAGAAATTGTGCAAATGGTAATCTGTTGGATCAAGATCGGAGAAGCATGATTGGTGTCAGGGGTCACAGAGACTGAGAGAGAGATCTGTCAAGAAATATGGGATCTTTGTCCTGAAGCAGCAGGAGGGCAGAAAAATTGACCAGCATCTCTTGTATAATAGCTACATTAGAAATCAGGGTTTACAGTTGCTAAAAATACTGTTCTGTCGTTATCGTATGTATGTATGTGTATAATGTGTCACTCTAGCACTAGAACACCAATTATTTATCATTACATTTTCCACAGTCCAATTTCGCTTGGGATATAACTTGACCCGTTCTTCATGCTTCAATGACATGCCTTCACAATTATCGTACAGGATCTATTTTTAACCCTAAGAAAAGAAACGAAAACGAATGAATCACTAAACTGATAACAAAAATACAGGAGTTTTAATGTAAAATACATTTGGTTTTGGGATTCCAAACCAAATGTCACAAATTCCAAAGAATACATACGTATTTAATACTTATATTTATAACTAGTCTTTATAAATTTGTATGTATATGTAATTTGTATCCCAACGAAAGAAAACATTTACATTATAAAATGACGTACAAACATAGATGCCTTTGACGATAAAAAGTAACCTCTTCCAGACAAACCTTTGGGTATAGAAATTAACAAGAACTTATAAGAACAGGCCACAAATATTGTTTCAGTACAAACTTCTATATTTGTTTATGATTCTGCATTTAAATTTGGAATGCTTTCATTATGTCAAAAACTACTAGGACTTAAAAGAAAAACAGGATTGCAGTGATTGCCTTGCACAAATTGGATGTAGGGTGACCTCGGTAATTTTTAAGACACTTTGATATCGTATTAGTAGTACTTTCTCTGTCAGAACATAAAAAATTGAGGCGACCACGTACGGTGAGAACTACTAAGGCTAACTATTGATGCGGTAAAAGACAGAATTCACCACAACTGTATTAGAAAATAAAAAAAAATATCGGGAGAAATGAAGATATTTCATAGAACTCTGTCGAATTTAATATAACAAGATCTGAAGCCGTGGTTCATATCGTAATTATACAGAACATGCCGTAAATCAATCCCTGTAGTTAAAGGAACTGAATCCATCAAAACACATTCTATCCCAATATTTACAAAATACTCATAAAAAGAATCCATGATTGAAGAGCAGTACAACAAGCAAAATGAAAAAGTGTATGATCATAAGGTATAGCGTGGCCATCATCCTTCATCAATCATGTTTTGAGGGGAATCAAAGAGATAAATTTTTGTGAAAAAGGGGTGAAAACTTTTGTCAAAATGTATCAAGAGACCATCTTGGATTGTATTGTAAAACCTCCAAAAATACGCTTTTTAAAAATTATCCATGGACTATCCAACATGATTCTGCACCTGGTCACAAGGCACGACCTTGAAATTTGAAGACGGGCTCTCTAGTCTCTAATGCCATGCAGACAGTGACTCACTTAAAAAATCTCTGGAGCAAAGATTGGCTACATATTCCATCTACATAGTGTGTAAATCCTTATATTCGTGGCCAGACAGACTAAAGGCCTATACAAAACCCAAAGGTGGTCATTTTGATAAAAATTAAATTTTGTTGTTAAATCTCGATACACATTTACATAAGAGTTATATTAAGTTTAAATTACTTTATAAAAAGTTAATGTATTTTCCATTGTAACAGATCTTACGACTAGACGGGATCACAAAAATACAAGTAGGGAACCAACCGAGAAAGATACTGTGTTTTATTAAAACCAATGCTTCTATTATCCGATGTTAGGTGGACTTCTCGACACTTTAAAGGAACGTGTCTCTCATTCGGGAATGTGAATTTTTTCCAAACCGTCGCATCAATAATTATTTATTTTATTGGAGGTCACTTTAAATTATTCACCCCATTTGAATTCTAAGATTGAGTAAATTTATATTTAGATACCAAACAAGTCAACGCTTGCATTACTACAAATGAATAACAAATATTTGGAAATTTGTTGAAATAAATAATAAATTTTGAAATTCAAACTCATGACACTAAACGGAATGCATAATTATAAATTTCTCTTTAGAAGCTTTTGAAATTTATGAACAACTCAGTAGGGACCTACTTGATTCGCTTAAAATCTAAACTGCATATTAGTTCAAAATTAAATATTTGTATAAGAGCAATGCAATTTGCAGAAACATTTGCTTGCTATTCAAAACCTAACCACGACATTAAATTTGTGAAAGTGACATCTATGTAAACATTATGAAAATACTACGTTCTTAAGTTTGTTACGTGATGCGTAGAATATTTAGAGAATAACCAGATAAGAGATGGCGCTATTTGCAAGTATTTATTTCTTTGAAAATAACGTAAAATTATTATAATAAGATAATTATAAATAAATGTACTTGATTTTGATAAGAATTATTAGTTTTTTGATAGTTTGAACAAATTCTTCTTGTTTTATATATTTAACATTAATGAATCTTCTTTTAAAAGCATCTGAAATATAAACCATAATTTACTATAAAATAGGAATAATCAAAGTTAAACCCACTTAAGGAGCAATAGAATAATATTATTAATATAAAGTTTTAAATTAAGAATTTTATATAAAATACAGTTCACATACTTAAGTACAAAATATGAAGTTAGATGGCGCTAGCTGGTCATTTATTGTATTCGAAGAAACACAATAGCAATTTCCGAGAACCATCAACCGATTCAATTAATGAGGGTATATTCGAGACCATTATTTAATTATAAGTTCTGTATTATTAATTAATCTATATAAAAATGATAATCATAAAAAACTTAATATTGATAAAATTAAATAGTCTATTTGCGCTCATCATGGAAATTTAATATTAATATAATCAACGGTTCTGAATAATTAATATTCCAACGGAATAAATATACGTAGAATTGCGAAAGGTGATTCAAGAGTATCAATTATTTTAAGGGTTTTATTGCAATATCTGGGCTTAAAAGATTGCATGATATTATAACATATTTATGTTGGTAAAAAACAGTTGTTATCCCTGAAATCTGAATCCCAGTCAAATTGAATTTCTGACTAAATAAATTATGACAATTTTTTCTGTGAGAAAATAAATAAAAATTTCTTTTGTTGATATACTAATTCCGTACTCCTTTTTTTAATTTTTTTTTACAGTCTTTAACATTTTTTTTTAATTGGGTTAATATTTAAATAAGACTAATAAAACTTTTAACTAAGAATTGAAATTACCTAATCATATCAGGTAATTTCAATTCTTTGTCCAATAATATATTTTCAATTCGCTTGGAAATTCCAAAAGTCACAGGTTTGAATCACGTCCGTGTTTATTTTTATTTACATCAAAATTACGTCAATAATTTAAAACTAACCACTATATATAATGAATAAAATGAGAACACTGTTATGAACATATAAAAATAAATTACTTCTTATATTAATATAAAATGTCTATTGTCCCTAAATAAGAAAATATTAGGCATAAATTTAGTTTCACTTCAATGATATAATGGACGTCTTGTTCGCAGATACACTTTATATTATAGAACGCTATATAAATTATACAAATTAACATTATAATTAAAATATTAGCAAATTAAAACTATCGGTGTTTTTCAGTAAGAATGAAACGACAAAATACCAACACCAGCAGCACGAGCAGCACTCGAACCTGCTACCTCCAGCATTGTTTCCATTATTTCTTAGTTTATATTTAATTTAAATTGTAATATAACTTTAAATTATGTTAAGGGCATAAATAACTTACCAAATATATAATTATTACCTATATTTCCGTAATTTCTGGTCCAAGTACAGCAGATACAGCCACAGATTCTCAGCAATCTTTGAATTTAAAGAATTATATTTTTTTTCAAATTAAAGATTATAAAATTGGTTTTGTTTTGATAATTTAAAACTATTTAGATATTTCATCAAATTAATTAATTTTAAGCATATGACACGCTATTGCAATGAACATGTAAACAAACATTTTACTCAATATTTTTTCATTGATTTCTAAAGAGAATGATATTAATAATATTGATATACTTGTTAGTATATATCATACTATGCTGCTTAAAAATAACACAAGCTGCTGCTGCATGCTGATTTTTCGTCATTAAGTTACTTCTTTATTTAATTTTTATAAAATCAATATTAAAATAAAATAAAAAATAAAAATTTCATAATATCAATTAAGTATAAAGGTAAGTCCTCTTATGTCAAAATTTTGTCATCATCCATTTTGTTCCGCCATAATATGAAATTGAAAAATAGCCGCCATATTAAATGAGTTTCTATTGTATAAAGAAAATAGCAAAACAAACTTCAAAATAACAAAGTTTTTAAATCTTCTTTAATCTTTAATTCTTCGAGTAATATCATGGAACAAGTATGTATTGATTATTATAATATATACCTATAAATATGACATTATTTTGAAATTTCAATCAATAACTGATGTTTTAAATATATAACAAAATTATTGAATTTATTTGAATTTGACAAATAAAAAAGTTGAGGTTTGACACATTTAAATATATCATACTAAAACTAAACGTAGTTATGGCTTATTATTTCTATATTCAATCATTAGGTATAATAAGTTATTCATAACCTATAAATTACGATCAACAGGTTGCAGCCTCCGCAATAACTCACTAAGAATAACTTAGTAATTAATAAATAATTACTATCTATTAAATAAATACATAGATTGTAAGGACCTGAAGGCAAATATTTAAAATAGTAATTAAATACAAATCTATTAAAGTAGGTAATAATCTATAACAATGTTATATATAAAACTCACTTTATATACTAAAATTTTTAACAACACAAAAAATATTTATGAATAAACTGAAGTAATTATTTAAACTAGCAACTATAATAGCTTCATTGATCAAAACCATTCTTAATTCTCTAACCGTAGTCCTCACCGCGAACATTGCCGCCAAAATAACAAATCATAAACAAACTTCATATTAGCAACCATTATAATTTTATAACGCCCCGGGCGTAAGAATAAGAGTCGAAAAAAAGGAATCCTTCCGTAAAGAATTTAGGATTGTTCGTTGAGACGAAACTTGCTCGTTATAAATTTTGTGTAAGATAACAATTGTGCGTGTGGGTGTGTGGTATAGTCGCTGACGAGTATAGTTACAGCACGCAATAACGCTAACAAGCGAGTGAGCGGGATGGCGATATGATTGTAGAGCGTTATCTCATTCTTGCCGCTGGCAACATGGCGCGGTGACTCGGGCGCAGGCTCGAATCGTATCGCCTGCCCACTCAAGGTTCGCTGACTGCCGTTCTTTTGTTTTTAATGTTGCCACGCTAGAGATTCTTCCTAGATTCAAAGGAACACTTAATTAGAAATTAAATTGGTTTTGTCTTTTATTATAGAATATACTTTATATTTAAGTTATTAGGTAAATATAGGTAATAATTTATTTTAAAAAATCCATATTCAAAACGTAAACTCAAAATTTTATAAAATAAAGATAAATAATTTGATTGTTTATAGATCCCGCAAATAGAAAAAAATATTTATATATCATTTTTTAAAGCGTGATTGTATTATTGTATTTTGTTGAATTAATGACTTTTATTATGAAAACTTAGATATTATAAAATAAAATAGCCATAATCGCATATTGAAATTATGTAAGTATACTTAAAAACAATAATGTATTTTATTACCAATTACAAATCCATTGCTTGTTTTTTATGACAAGATGGAAAACAAAATTCTTTGACATCGCCACCCTGAACCGCAGACGAAAACAGCGTCAAGCCGAGGACCTGCTCAAACCGAACGTCTGCATACCGATCGTTGGTTTTTTATATGCGCATGTCGGTGCACGAGAGCTGCGGCTGTGTGCGGGAGTGCTTATCTGTGTGGGTGTCAGTTCGTTCTCGCGCGCGACGCACCATTGTTGTTTGCAGTAGACTCGCGGCGTTCGACCGGCTACGGTTCATTTTACGCTCCTACCAAAACTGCCGGTAAACAAAATAATGAGTGTACATCATAACGTGCATCGCGAGTGCAACAAGCTACAGTGTGTGATAAGAATGTAATACGTGTTGTGTTAAACGGTGTGCGTTTTTCAACGTGTTTTGGAGTTTTGGCGTGTGGATAACGCCATGCCCGTGTTTAGGTATGTTCTCTAATTGTGGACAATCAGTTATGAAGTAGTTGTCCAACACTTTCGCTCCTGAATCGCTTATTTTTTAATAGTTGAAGCCGCGTGCGCTTGAACCGCGTGTGGCCATGGTTACGATTGTTTTCTTCGGCAATAGTTTTAGTTTTATGTGGATATGTCATCTGTTATCACCGACTCGGGAAGTATGTCGAGCAATGCATAATGTAATTAAATGTGTTATCGAATACGGTGAACTAATCGCGCCTCTTGAAACATGAACTTTGCATTCATTTGACTGCTTGTATGCAGCTAAGTGTTGCAACGAATCCTGGCTCCAGACTGAGTACTTGAATGCTTAAACATAAAAACTCAAAACTTATGAACGCAACAATTTAAATTTAGAACAAGTTCGTGGTAATTTCAAAACAATGACGTACTAATATAATTCCGTAATTCTCTTAAAAATAAATGATACGAGAGTTATAATAACTTTCAAAAGTAATTAAAAAGTTTATAGTCTGTAGATTAGGTAACACTTCAGCGGCCATTATCATTGCAATATCAAGTGTAATAAAGCATCGTAAAGTTACTTTATATTAAGCATTATAAATTAATAAACCTAACAAATCTTATCAAACACTCTAAAATGTAACATTGTAAAAACGTCACATGTAATATTATACAATTATAACAATTTGTTTTGTAATATTATAAATGTATATAATTTTGTTATTTAATATGTATATTTGGTGTAAAGAACTTGTTCGTAAGTTTACCGACGGACGGTTTATTCTAATAACTTTGACATGAATAATAATTTAAACTAGAAATAACAACTGGGTATACCATAATTAAGTTAATTTAATAATATAATACCATCAACTACTTCTTGGCTTATAGAAGTAAATACTATAAGTATATTAATTATCTATATTAACTAAAAATAACCTAATTTAGTTTTTTATAAACATTTCCAAGTATTCAGATTATTTAAATCACCAATACAATTAAAATAACATCAGCCTATTAAAAAGATAATATAATAAAAACATATTTTTATTAGACAGATATCTAGAAGAAACTTCTAGAACTTCTCATTAAGTCTCAAACTAATTTGTAAATAAGTTTATAAGAAATGATGACATGACTACTAATACAATAGACCATCCATCATGGGATAGATGGGATTGGTACTAAATAAAAACCCAATATGTAGAAGACGATGAAAACAAAGTTAAAAAACTCCATTTTATTATATTACTAGCTGAAATAAAAAAAATTAATTGTAAACGAAAAATTCTAACCGTAGTTTTAGTAATCCTACGACACTTATAAATATTTATTTGCTCCAAAAAACAGTAAACAAGCACCTGCCTTACAAAGTGTATAAATTGTAACTAAATTATAGGTTATCCGTACATCTGTATGTATTATTTATAATAATTGTTAATTAAAAACAAACTAAGTTAATAATAAACGAATAGTGAATCCTTAAAATATCTGTAAAACAAAGCTACAAAATCTAAACAAAGATTTAAAAAATAACTGCCATTTTAAATTCACAAACAACAAAATGGACGCAATTCACATTCGCATTTATTTAAAAATATATTAACTATTTTTATGATTTCATTTTTAAATATTTATTTATTATCGTCAAGTTCAAGTTGAAATCGTATTCAACGTTTTTGTAACAAAATTAATTATGTGATGTAATTAATAGCCATACAATATTAATATGAACTGTATTACTCAGTTTGTTTGTTTGTTACTTCAATAAAAAGCGGTTTTCTGTTATTGTATTTATGAGGCTGTATAGTTTTCTTAGATGAAATAGATTTTTAAATTTTTTATACATTTTAAAATTTTTTATTATTTATAGATTTCTATCATTTTTCATATAGATTTTTAAAAACAGAAAAAAAATGTTTTAAAAATCAAATTCATTTATTCGAATAAATACAATAACTTATTATTTTTTTCTCAGTTTTTTCTATTTTAGATAAATCCTTCGTAATATTCGTATAGTAGCACTTTAAACGTATTCAAACAAAATTCTCTAAACAATGAATGAGCGGCAAAAAGCATTATAAGTAAAAAAAGAAATAAATCCGGTTTATAGTTAGTCTACTTTATACATTCCAAAAACTGCCAAAAAGAAAACAGCCTGCCTTCTGAGAAAGGAACAATCCTCTTATTTTGGTCGTTATCTTAATAAATTATTCATATAATCGCATTTCCTACGTACAATCAATTAAAACGTATTTTTTATTGTTTATTTAATTTGCTTACCAAATTGACTTGTCACTTAATTGTCACTTATTAATATATAACAATATTAGACCAAAAAAGTTTTTCAATACGTTTTAGTGTTTGCGTGGATGTTTTGTTAAAATCTGGAAATGAAGCTGGGACCCGTCGTTTATTGTACAAGGTAATTTTAAGTAAAAGCAATACACAATAGATATTTACTACACGAAAGTTTAGTGTCGTTTACCGACAGCTATAAAATACCAAGTTACTTTATGCTTACAATAATAGCTGTAGGTTCAGCAGTGCTTGATGTTTGAATTAAGAACTCAAGAAACCATAGTTTAAACCAATTTACCTACACTTTTTAGGTAAAGCAGTACTTCAAATTTAAATTAAGAACTACAGAAACCATAGATTAAATATAAATTTACCTACATTTACTGTTTTAGGCAAATTAGTACTTCAAATTTGAATTAAGAACTACAGAAACCATAGATTAAACAAATTTACCTACACTAACAGTCTTAGGTACAGCTAAACTTCAAATTTGAATTAAGAACAACTGAAATGACGGATCAAACAATTGTGTTCTAGGTAAAGCAGCGCTTGGAATTTAAATTAAGAACAATAGAAACCACATATTAATCAAATATACATTAGCGGTCCTAAGTTTTTGAAATTTAAATTAAGAACAAACAAGTGAAGCCACAGATTAAACAAATGTAGACATAATAAAGCAATACTTTAAACATAAAGATTAATAATGGCTCTAGTCTACAAAGACAGCTATTATATGCTATGAGAACTCACTGAGAGCTGAGAATGCTAATACGCTCGTGTTTAATGCGCACGCATACTGAATACTGTTCGTTCAACTAAACTTCATGACTGAGGTTTTGAATGTAATGTATGTTTGTAACAGATTTATATGTATTATATATATTACCTTTAAAATAATACATATAAGAGGGGTTCCAGGAAATGTATTGATTACCATTGTTCGTATTATATTCTCATAGTTCGTGGATTTGAATTTTAAATGATTTCGAGTTAAAGTCGAGATTTCATAGTTAATTTGGTCTAATTTATTTAAATGTAACTGGTGCTGTTATCAAATTAAAATATATTTACCTAATTTAAGACACGTGTATCTTAAATTATATATATTTTGTGCTGTTTTTATTAAAAGAATATATGTAAGCAGCAATATAGCTTATAAGCGGTTATTTAAGCAGGGTATCGCGTTTCAACTTAAATTTAATAAACTTTATTAGTATCAATGAGGTTTTTTTGCAATAACTTCATATTATATTGTGTATAGGCTAGTATTACTGAATAAAAACTGAACTGACCACTGCCAGATGCTTAAAATGTCCCGTCACTAATAATCTTTTTTATTTATAAACCGGCGAGGTGGCTAAACGTAAAATTAACAGATAAAACTGGTTATATCGACCGTAACGTAATAAATTACGTACAGGCGTCTCTTAATGGGATATTCCTAGAAACGACCAAACTCAAAAATGAGGCAAAAAAAACGATTTTTCGTCCTTTTTATGTCAAAGGATCTTAGACCTTACGTATTGATAATGTAATTGTAAATATATAAAAAATTGTTTGTAATAATTGTGTAAATATGATTTTCGCAAGGGCGTGACTTGTCCTTTTAATGTACTTTTTGTCATTGATTTTAAATGACTGATGGCTGATGGATTGACGAGGAGTCATTTTAGTCTATTTTTATTCTTAATGAGTCAAGCGAGTCGGGTTTCAAGATGGCTGAGTAAATAACTATGTATACAGACAATAAATTATATTTTTTATTATAAAACCTTTGTTAATAAAGGCTTATTTATAATTCTATTATATTAAGAACATTTTAGATAATACCACATGATATATTTTGATACTAGTTTGTCGTAAAAACACAAATAATATCAATGGAAAATGAGTCTTTAAAACAATATTAAAAGTATCAAAATTATACCAAAAACATATAGTACTATTGTAACCAGATTAAACTGGTTTTACACAGCCTAAAAAATTTACTATAAATTTTGTTTATATTTTTTAGTTTGTCTGAAACACAAATAAAATCGATAAAAAGACCTTTAAAACAATATTAAAATTATTAAAATCATATAAAAAAATATATTGTAACCGGATTCAACTGGTTTTTACAGCCTACATTTTATTACAATACATTTTAATATTTTAATGAATGTATTGTAAATATAATAAAATACGGATAGTCAGACAGTCAGTCAGCTAAATATAGATGTAGTTAGCCTCTGTTTGATCTCCTTAATGGTGGTGATATTAAAGTTAGCCGTATAACTAGTTTGGTTCGGTTGCGTGTAAGGTCCATAATTATTCGCTACTGGTCATAATAGCCTGCTAACAAATGTGGTGTGAATTGGCTCCGAGCACAGGTTTCAGATGACTCTAACATTAATAATACTATTTAACTTACGGCCTCCATTATATGACGTCTTTAAAAATATTATATGTTAAACCTTATTATATGCTATATATTTAAAAAGTTATTATTTCTCCATTTTTTTATGTAAATTTTTTGTGTGTATACTTTTGTGTTCCATGATTATTATTAAATATAATTCGGCTGTACTCACGTTAGTATCGGAATTTGCCAAACTAATTTATTCATGAGCCCTCAGCATGGCGGAATCGCGCCGTGAACTATTCGGGCAAATTCCGATAATAAAAACGTGAGTACAGTAAGATAATTATATCTTATAGAAAAAATTATATAAAATAAAATATTTGAAAATGGTTCCAGAGGTTTCTATAATAATAAAATATATTAGTATACATTTCAATAAACCAATATTGTTTGATCCTCAAAGAAGTTGTTGTCCTAACGGTTTCAAGGACAAACAAAAACTGACCAAAGCTACTGTTATTTATAGCACTATTAAATTTATAATTTATAGCTCTTTGTTCTATGAGAATATTAATTATTTGATCTTAATATTTGATAATATTACATATAGCATTGTTTTATATTTCAAAATGTTATATTAAAAAACTCGTGAAGTTTCTCACAATATATGAAAATGCATTTAAAATTAACATAGGTCATGTCAATGCTCGAATATTTCAATATATGAATAAGCGACTTTTATTTATTGTACTGTAATATATAATATGAAGTTTAAAAGTTTGTTTAATCTAATCTTGTAATAGGATCTAGACTTGGCTATCTAACATGACGCTAGTATAATCTAAATTATCTAAATAATAAAAAGTCAGTTATTCTGTGCGAAATACCGCGAGTAAGAGCTAGTATTAAAAATATTAGAGATTTTTTTATAAATCTAACGTCGTGTAATATGAATTGAACCCAAAAACTTGGAGATCAAAAATATAGACAAAATATACTTTATATATTCTACAATATATATTATTTACTTAGATTTTATTTTTGTATTTTCTTATTTATGTACCACCAAAAATATAAAAATATATAATTACCAGCCAATTTACTAAGTACCACAAAAAATATAACAATATATGACAGTTAGTGCACTAACAACCTTTTTACAATGCGATATTAGTACACTATTTCACTTAGTGTTTACAAAGTAAATTGTAATCTGCTTTATATAAGGTATATTATTTACTGGATTGATTTGTATAAACATATAATTAAAATACATAATTACAGTAGTATAGAGATATATCATCTCTCAGTATAATTTTATAGTTTAAAATATATTATTAAAATCTCTGTATTAATTGCGTACACGACAGTACCAAGTTGTATTACTTAATTACGTCGATGATTGACCCCCGGGTAATTACTTACGTGTGATTTAATGATTATAATTGCAAAACAAATTAATACTGCCCTCACTTAACAAGTACAAGGAACATCAATGGTTTTGTTTGTTAAGCTACTGTCTGAGATGGCAAATGATTGATGGGTGACCGTGTTGATTATTAACAGAGCGCTAATATATAAATTTTAACATTTTATTTTCAAGATGTACATATTATTTCGATATTGTAAGTATTTGTTAAAGTATATTTTTTATAACTAGCTGTTACGCGCGGTTCCACCCTAAGCCGTAGAAGATTCTTTAGAAGCAGTAGTGTAATGCTGGATAGCCTGAACCTTCCTCATGAACCTGCCTATCATAATCAGAGACAATTTTTCAAATCTATCCAGTAGTTTCGAAGATTAGCGTGTTTAAACAAACAAATAAACACACTTTTAATGTTTATATTAGTAAAGATAGGATATATTATTTATTTCTATTTTATAGCAATTGTGAAATTGTCAAATAAATAATATATAAAATTTTAGCACCTTCTAATATTTTATTACTCTTTGCTTGTAGTTGTTGTAACACATGTCTAGAAAGTGTCTATATTATTTTAATATCATACTTTATAAGCGTGAAATAATATAATTAAGAGGTTATCCGTAAATTTAAGATGACCTTTAAGCGTCACTTATTTCGGTAAAACTATAACTTGTTAGAACTAATGTTGTCCTTTCATTTTAGACGTAAAATTATAACTAAAGACAACAAAAATGGTCTGTCAGTTCTAATTATAAATGTAAAAAACAATAATGAATGCACATTTTAAATGAAAGTTAATTAATGCTGTTTTTATTGATTTAGTTATCAATTGGCTGCATTGAAGCACTCGTCTTCATTAAAGTAAGTGTAAACAGTTCTAAATATAAATAATACATTACTTATCAGTACGTGACTTGGACCTGTAATACGATATATTAATGTTCATGTAAAATTCGTATATTCCTTACACCGTATTAATATACACATAAGGGCTATAGTCCAATGTCTCGTGAAGGAATGTGACGAATTAGTAATCTGACTCCGGCGTTGCCTGTGTCAGTGATTTCTGATCTTTTTGTTGTAAAAATGTGTTTTCTGGTAGCTTTGTTTTATTTTAAACACGTACCTTTTATGTAAAGACATTATCACATTGAACTATATTTAAAATACATATAATCAATGATATACGGAACCAATAACAATGTTCAGATGTACTCAGTTTATAGTTCATGAAACTACGTAATGTTAGCTCGTTCGGAACTCGGATGGAAATGATGCGTCTCGCTGGAAGCGAGGGTGACCATGATGGAGCGAGGAGTGGGACTTATAAACATTTATATACTATATTTTCAAGAGAAAATTCTAATAATAGTTCTGCACATATCGTTATATTACAAAATCCTAAATGTTTAACAATAAGTTCTATATATTAGGCTATATTTCTTTATTAAATCTTTTTAACCCCCCCTTCTCACCCTCTGCACAAAATACCAAATCAAATTTCAATCTTAAATAACTGTTTCCTCAATAGTTAATTTTTTTGTGTGATGAAAATTGTATTGTCTTAAGCTATCATTCAGGACTGTCAGTCTGATGCACCATAAGTTTTAGCGGTATATTTTTCAGGATTCCTGTGCTGTTATTTTTGTTGGAGCAAAAAGTCCAGAATTCATTGACTACAGCATGCCATAAAACTTTATGTAAAACTTTCTGAGCGTATTAAAAATAATTGTACTCACTCAATTTTTCTTATTTCAGCTGTTATAACAACAAATTAATATAGGATACAAATAAACATTTTCAAGTTTACATTTCAATTACTTGTACTATAATAAGAACTAATAAATGTTATGTGGGTAGTTTAAATACACGTTGGCTAATGACATTTGCATTCTTCCTACCTAACATGTCGCTATAAAAATTACTTATACATAAATAGACATTAATGTTTCTTAACTGTGTAGTAGTTTTTTTTTTTTTTATTCGTAACATTTAATATGAAAAAGCTAGCGACGTAAACTATAGCCAATTACCAATTAGACTATTACTCAGAATATATTTAAATATAAATGTATATTTGCATTTTTTTTATAATATAAACTAATATATGTGTTCAAATTGAAAAATAATACTTAATTTATCAATTCGTAATAAATTAGTTTCTCAATCGCGTGCAGCCTCCGTTTAAATTAACATCTAATAGCCTCTTACAAACTTGCATGCTCCGCTCAGCTTCTGTGCTGATCTTGATGTTGGTGATTGTTGGTCGGTTCTATAGTTGGTTCACATTGGGCCAAAGCTTGTCACACATGCTTCGTTCTATAATTGACCAAAGCTGGTCAGATATGTTTGTAAATGTGTCAAAATTCAATTGTTTTTTGAGAGTTGTGTGTCTGAGTTTTTTTATTATAATTTTGTATATTCGCTTCAAATATCTGTCAGTTCAAATGGCCCACATTTAGGAAAAACCTGGAAAAAAAAGGACAAAAAGAGCTATGATTTTCTTATTATAATTATCTATACGATCTTTTATATTGCATTTGTCTCAAATGTCTCTGTCTGGAATCAAATATAGAACCCTTTCAAGTTTAGTATTGACAAGTGTTTCGATATAAAATTAAATTAATAATATATAACATTAAGGTCAAAGTAATATTTTTTATACTTACATAACGAATGTATCATAATCCTACAGTATTGGTATAATTTTATTGTATTAATAAAATTATTTTTTAATACCAACATTAAAATAACATAATTCTTAATTACGTTATTTTAAGTTGAAATCTTTCAACTATTTTGGCTGTTATCCAAAATCTCGAGTGTCGAAAAAATCACGAGGAAATGATTAATAGATATAAACTTAATATAAGAAGGTTATATTTTTTGTGTAAATAATATATTATTAACAATTATATCATTATAATGTCTGTCTGTGTTTGATCTAAATAATATGTTTATTTATGAAGCTCAGATAAGGGAAATTCTATCTTGGATAAATAATTGTTTGTACCTACTATTATTGTTATAGTTAAATAAAATTAGTTAAGTATTTATTTACAGTAACTTATATAACTTATTACAGTTTCGTAAGTATTTTTTAAATATTACTAAGTATTTGAATATTATCAACTATCTAAAAAGTATACACAAAATTACTTATATATACCCAGTATATATATATATAAGCCTAAAAAAATATATATATATTTTTAACTAAACATTTATCGTTTACCAAAATGCTAACTTATTTCAGGTATAATATATTTAACATATGATATCAACAAATAGCACTATCCTAGCACTTCCTTGCACCTATCCTTGGTGTCTATGGCGAATCATAAAACCACCATAAACTGAAGCCATCACAGTTTACAATTCAGCTTTACTACCAATTCTACATGTTTATGAACACTTCGTTTTTGAGACATCCTATGTGCTATGCTATTTGGCCCTTGAGGTTATCCACTTATATACTATATGTATATTCTAAATACAAATAACTTTCTTCAACATTTACTAAAAAATATCAAATACGCCTATTTCTTTTATTAATACTAAAATTAATTAAGACAAGTAATTTCAATTATTTACTAAAAAAAACTATAAAATATATAATATATATATAGTCAATTTATATATATATATATTTTAGTGGTAGATCATGTTATTCTCTTGTTTAGAATACTCTTATCTCCTAAACATAATCTCTTTACGCTTAATAATTTTTTTACTTAAAAGTATTTATATTATGTAAGTAACGAAATACTTCCTGAAAACATTACAATATCATTCGTAAAGGTAAATAAAAAAACTTATATTTTAATTACGAACAAATCAGTAAAAATATATTATGAAACAAGCAAAACTAACTCAAATAAAAAAAAATACCACAGTGTATGTATTAATCAAACTCACAGTTAGTCTACTACTAATATCTATTCTGGGAAACATTTCCTCGTGAAGCAACTCATGCTATAATTACTTGTAATACAAAGCTAAGTCCCACCCTATCATAGCCCTTAATAATTATGTAGACATATTTAAATACGTGCATTGACATGCATAACTGTCTTCAAACGCGTCGGTCACATTACTCATTTGCCTCTCCACATACCAATATGATATATGCATGCTATGCGCGTGCGCACTGATTGTAGATATGGCTTTTAGGTGACGATTTTTCATGTCCAAGAATCATACATATTATAAGGAAACAATTGCTGTGGTTTTGAATAATTTACCTTAGTTATATATTACATGCGCAAGTGCACTTAAATGCGTTCTATTAACAATTAATCAAAAATAATCTTATAGATATCATATCTTTGAAACATGAAGGTGCGTTGTTTCTGATATTATACATACATTTTGACTTTTCAAAGTTTATTATTAAATTAATTATGATTTATGAAGATAATTACTCAAAATAACATCGAGATATTGTTATATTGACGTCTGGTACAGTTTGTATAGATGATAACAGTACATACTTGCCAGCGTTTATCTTTATTAATATATGAGTACAAGTCTGACTAAAACAAAAAATACTATTAAAAACATCTAAGTTTTATACAGTTTAAATTCATCAAAATAGCTTCAAAAACATCTAAGTTACAAATAAATTCATGTTTGATTTTTTTTTTTGTAGTACTTTTTATATCAAAAATAACTATTTAATATGTGTATTTAAATGTACCGTCACAAGAGCAGGTATTTAATATATTTAATTTCAACAAGTCACTGTTCATCATGTTTGAACGCCATAATTCATTGGTTTCCTGGCGCCTGTTCCGTCGTGGTCAGAATGTTAACAATCGATTGGTTCATGATAAGTGAACGTTTAATGTTTTCTTCAGAAGCTTTGCTTTTAGAGCTCGACGTAACAGTAATCAGAAACTATTAAAATGTCATAAATCGTTAGTATTGACTTAAGTATTTGCTGGAACTGTTTCCAATATATTATTTCATTCCCCGCAAGGGTTTTCTCAACTCTTGGCTCGAGGCCAGGGATTTGGAGTGTGCTTGACAGACTACTTGACCTGGTATATGTAAGACACAATGCCGTTTGCGGTAATTTTAAAGATAAATTTAGGTTTTCGATATCTACGTATACTGAATGTATCCCTCTTCAGCTTAGCGAGCTTGGTGGCTATAAATAAACTGCACTCAAAACTCGACCCTATCGCCTTTATTTGTCCCTATACTAATGTTCTCTTTTTGTATCTTTCCAGATGTAACTCAGCGCAAAATCAAACGGAACACCTCAGCTATAGCAGTTTAAGTTCAACCTGACAAAAGTTATCTGTGATCTCATTTAGTTAAGTTAATAAAACTATCGCCTAATAGCATAAGTGAAAAGACAATCGTCAGATGTAAAAGACCGGCTCGAAGGACCAATTCTAATTAAAGAGTCACTAATATGGAGTTATAGTTGGTCATGGATGACAGATAGTATGTAGTGTTGAAGGATGGGATAATGGAAGTTGGGGCGTTAGGTTCTTGAAAATGCCGCATGCGCACTCGAGTTCAGCAGCGAGCTCGGGCGGCGACGACCTGGGCTCCACGGACGAGGTCAAAGTATTCAAAGACGAGGGTGACGGAGAAGACGAGAAAAGAAGCTCCGAAAATCTTCTAGAAGAGAAGTCTAGTCTTATCGATTGGACCGAGAGTGAGGTAAGTTTTGTTCCTGTATTAAGAAGTAATTATGACAATCTTGAAGAAAACTTCAAGTCTCGTTAAGTAAAGTACTCAGTCTACTGTAATTTTTTATAAAGAAATTAAATTCTATTCTATCTGAGAAATCAACGGATGTAGGTAGATAAAGATATTTTTGCAAGTCATTTACTATTATTATAAAAATATAAAATAGTCATTCAGACAATCCTACAAGATTTCTAACATGTTTGAATATTCTTAATGTTTGTATAACTTGAGTTGTCTAATTATTTATTTAAAATGGTGATGAATTTATACTTTTAGTCAAATGGTCAACCACTTTGTAGGTGGTCGTTCAACCACATAACTTTACCTCGCCATCTTGTCACTTAATAATAAGTAACAAATAATAAGCGTCACTTCACGCGGCGCTACAATTAGTGAATTGATTTTTAAAAAAATACTTCACACCAATTACGTATCTATTGCTTCCGGATAGATACCGAAATTCATTGCAAAAATCCTGCAAATATATTTGTTGTGGTTTTACGTATAGTAAACCCAGCAGGTGCTTATTTCAGGTAGATTTCTTTTGACATATTCTTCGTATTAATACACAATGGCTTTGATGCATTCAAATCATAATATATTGATCTGCAGTCAGTACATCTTGTTTAAACAATTATACAAGTGCACTTAGAATTTTAGATATGCACGAATTTGATCTTTATTATATATAGTATAAGGACTATCGATGTTTGTGGATTGTCAGTCTATTGTGGGTATGCTTCTATTTGTGATTTTACACTTTCAAACTATCGAAAATCAAACGAATTGTACGATTTGGGCTCGTTCAAGTCGGCCCACTCTATAGCTACTATTTGAACCAGTTTTTTTAATCACAGAACTTCACACGGATCTATTAGTCACATTCAGTGCTAACTTGTTCCTTTATGATTTTTTTATGAAAAGTTTGTTGATAAAACACTATTGCATTGAATTTATATATGGTTGAGGTGTTTGTGTTAATATTCATAAGACGGGGTTAGTGACCCCGTTATGCCCAATTCTACTCGTAGATAAAGATCAACTTAACATTAATGATAAAACCACTCAATTAGATGAATACTGCCACAAATAACTGAGATAACATCTTGTTACGTGAACACAGAATCTTTTTAATCGCAAATTACCCGTAAAACAAACAAGCAAGCACCGAGACCAACTTCATCCTAAACATTGGTTTTTCGAGCGCCATATAAAAAATATTTAAAAAAAATGACAGGTACATTTCCGAAAATTATGTAAAATATTGGATTCCAACCGACATAAATTACGTAGTCATTGTATTATTTCCGAAAACTCTATTATTCGCTAGGAGGGGGCGCGGACACAATGAGACTCTACCTGCATTCAGGTATTCCTTATAATAAACACGGACTCCCACTGCTTTTGTCCACGAATTTACCTGTCGACCCCGAGAAGAGGGAGTGCAAACATTCCGTGGACACCTACAAACGGAACTCTTGTATAAATCTTTTGTCCTTCTCCCCCCAATCCCATTTTCGTTAGTACAAATAAGACAGAAGATGCTGAATTCTGAATATAGTCACGGATGGTATAAATATTGGATTATACTTAGGTGCAATTCTGCCTCGTGTGTCATAATAGCGTCGATTATACTACGTGATACCATTACAATACTCTGTGCTCACAATTTAAGTTTCGATTTCTTTTAAATTACAATTTTCGTTTCGTGAATTGGATTTATACGTGTTTTTACGCCTTCTTGATTTTGTATATATTTTTTATTAGGCTGTTTGTTCGCAACAGCCATATTCTTGATTTTCCTCCATCTTATTTTCATTATATTTCATTTACGAAAGGTATGATATAATTATAGATAATTATTGCCTGGAACTCAATAAATTCTTCCTGAAGAGTCCAGTTACTAAAATAGTTCAGATTTCTTGCTTTTTAGAAGTGTCTAAGTTATTTCTTGTTATGCACATAAATAATGACAGGCCACATTACTCTCCACTTTAAGACTAAACGCCTTTTTATTCTTATTCACTTGGCCTGAGTTAAGTTAAAGTGCTCGAGAATTATTAAAAATTTCTTCTACAAGATTTTATATATTATATATAATTATGCGGCTTTACTCACCTAAATACTATTTAAATTTGTCCGTCTAGTTTCAAACCCATTACGCTCTGAGAACGCATTGGCTCCGTCATGCTCCGAGCTCATGAATAAGAACCCAGAATAAATTCGAAATTAGTCGGACAAATTTTGAGAGTAATTACGTAAATTCAGCTGGATCTTTATATATATAGTAATCATGGATGAGTAAAAATTAAAAGTATAAAAGTAATATAATAAAACTGCAATGGACGGAGAGTTCATTATTCCGTGGAGTCTGAAGTTCTCGTCTCCAAAACTATATTTAGAACAACGATTCTCTTATGCTATCCGTTTCCGTTGCTTTAAATTCAAGATGTGCTCAACCGTTTTTTCTTGAAACAAATGACTAATCTAAATTTTCTTAAAACATTTAGTTGAGCACTCCTGAGTTTTTTTACTAATAAAATGAATTTATATCTCGAGGACAGACACTAACAGCTCTTTAGCTGCAAATCCACATTTATTCAGCCTTGCGAGACATTTGGTTAATTAGTATTTATTGCTACAGCTTCCCGTCTTCGGTCGCCATCTTGATACAGATACAGTATTGTATTTATGAAGATTATAATTTGCATTGTTTTATGATTTTTTAAAATAAACTATGGAAATGTAGATTAAAATTTTGTAATTGGTATTATATATAATTATCCAGCTGCACTCGCGTTATGACTATCAGAATTTGCCCGAATAGTTTCGAACCCATTTGGGGTCCTTCAGAGCTCATGAATAAGGACCCCGAATGGGTTCGAACGTGAGTACAGCCGGATAATTATATAAAATAGTAATCATGGATCATGAAAGTTGACATACAAAACATATTTATGTGTGTTTGTGTATATATTATAATGTAATTTCTAATCTTAAGAGAATGCCTAAGCATTAACGTCGACGATGTCTTTATCGCTTTGAAATATAGCTTCTATTAGAGACACGACCTTCTACCGAACTGTCATTAGCTTCATGTAACGTGGGCTTTATATATAATTATAATTCATTATGTCTGTCTGTATGTAGGCAGTTGCATTGGCCTGTATAATTATTATTAGCTACTAGAAGAGATTTCTAACATCTTAATTAAACAATAATCAAATATCATATATATTTTTTAATATTTTTCTCGATGTTTAACACCGTATAAAACAATACATTATTACAACATTCTATAAACATATAATAATAAATAATGTACTTCTAGTAATTTACATCAATAACATCACCTTCAGGAGAGCATTAGCTATGCAGTGTAGCTCGAGTTTGTTTATAACCCGCCATGTTTGTCTCGTTTCCGGTGTCACTTTGAATATGGTAATAACCTTTAAACAAATAATTAATATATACATTAATTAGTTGTTGCATTAATTTTATTACTCAATACATATAATTACTAGATTAATTGCATTTTTTTTTGTATAAAGTACTTGTCTATTATTTAAATTAAATAACTTATTATTTCAAGCTATTAAATATAAAAACCGGTTATATTTAAAACCCGTAAATATTACAAAAACCGGTAAAAATAAACTTGATCAATTACAATAATAAAATACCTCTATATATAATAAAAAATATAATTTCCACAACCAAATATAATACTGTTGAATAAAAATCACATCTCTAGAAAGTTATCAGCGATCAATAAACCGATTGCTTATCTGAAGTCCTCAAAGAAACCTTGATATGACCACTGGTGTAGTTTCTGCTCAACTAGACATTAAATAAATAGAAATCCATATATTAAGAAAAACTTTATTTTTTATTACTTGAGTGGGTAAAATGACATTTAATGTTTTTTTTATCGATTTTTCTTTTTAAAATTACACATTTTGTTTGTTTAATCTCTGATATAAAATGAGAAAATACTTAACCTACAAAATGTACACAATACTCTTTGTAACGAAATCCATAAAACCAAATGTTATTTTTTCTAAGCGTGAATCGCACATTCAGATAGTTACGATAAATCACCGCACAGTTAATGAACGCAGTCTATCGGTTTTTTATTTATTTTTGTACCGTATTTTTAGCGTGACTCGTAAAAGGCACATCACTAGCGTTTAAAAGTTTATTGTCCACTAAAGTTTACTATGGAATGGTTCCGGGAAAGGTTTTTCAAAATAGATTTACGTATAACTTACGTTTGTTAACTGTAATGAGGAATTTTTACTTAAACAAACTTAAATTAAAAAATGTTATTTTCTTGAAAATTGTTTGCTAATTATATATATATATATATAGGTTTTTTTATAAACAAGTTAATTACATTACGATTACAGAATAGCTAGATTGTAATCTGAATGTAAAATTTTATTTCTGTAATAAAGACATAAACTGAAAACAATTCCTCAAAAACTACGATTTAATTAATACATTAAAATGTAATCAACTATTTTATTCTAAAACCTAAATAAAACAAAGTTTTTGGTTCAAGCGATTAGTTACCTTATTGACGAACAAATTGACACGCTTTAGGACGAAACTCCCTTGAACCATATTAAAGTATATAAACTTTTATGTTGTAAATAAAAGATTGAATACATTCGCTTGAATTTAAACTTCGAATTCTATTTTTAAAAAACCTGGTAAATAATAAACTTCAATAAACGGAAGTTATGATCACAACTAATTGGTCACTTTTATATTCAATTTTTCTTTCCGGAAATTCGATTTTCGAATCTTTTAAAATAATGATTGGATTTCAAAGTTCTATAAAAAATATGTGGTAAAAAACATTTCCGAATAACAATTTGACATGAGCAGGACTTTGGTGTTCTTTTTTTTTTGTAAATTATATTTATTGTAACATGATATTTTGCTTAAAATATTTTTAATCATTATACATCTTGAACAAATCAACAAAAAAAAATTATAGACCCATTTTTTTTCATATAACAATTTCTTATATTAATAATATACATTTTATATATAAGTCTGTAGTGACAAGACGTACTTACACATAAATTAATATCCGAACTATTTTTGGAACTTTATTATTAATCAGCTTCGTTCAGGAATCCCAAAAATACCCGGTTAATATTTGATTTTATTTTAATATTAAATTAAGTCTTATTTAAATTAAAATATTATTTTAATCTGACTAAAAATTTAAATTCTTTATATAAGACCCAACAATTCAAGGCCCGACTAATTCCACTCATAATAACTGTATACTTGGGCAGTAAAAATACTAATTAACTGAGTAGAGCTCATTAAACAATAGACACTTGGCCTTAATAAGATGAGACATAGTTAAAATTTGTAGCTTTATTACTATGCGAGATTAAGATAATTATATTAAGGAATATATGCAAATAAATATACATATATATGTTTGTTCTAAAATGAACAAAGAAACTCAGGTTTTTCTCCTATCTTAGATTAAAGTTAATCCATCAGTGAACTGACAACCGCTTATCAACTTTAACTATTTAAATATTAGCTTCCGTGGGTTATCTGTCTGTACACGCTCGTACATTTCTTTATTTATTTAGTCTGTTATGAAACAATGCTGTTCGTAGTATATTTTAATATATTTAAATGCTCTCTAAATAAATAATATAAATATATGTAATTAAGTGATTTAATTATGTACTTCGACCATTATTAACCTAGTATTTTCTTAGATTTTCACGAATATACATTTGAAATAAAACTATTTTTACGGATTAAAACTCGCGTATAATTTTGTTACATTTTTGATTTTAACCCGACGTTTCGAATACTTTGCAGTAATCGTGTTCATGGTTAGACGAGCTGTAAGTGTCTGACCATCATTATTAACCTGTTAGTGTCATGCATATTTTACCAATATGTGCTAAAAACCTGGCATTTTTTTAGATAATTTATATGAACAAGACAAATATACCAATATTCATAATTTTATCAACATTATCTTGGAAGGATTCTATGCTATGATAATAAAAGCTCAGAAATTGAGTACTACTTATTTAGTTACCAAAAAATTACAAGAGATTGAATTACACGGTGTAGAAGAGCGCTATCGCGACGTTGGCATTTTTCACAAAAAGTAAGAGCAGCGCGACGGCGCTCCTTGGCACTAAAAACTTTTTAGTGCCAAGGAGCCAAATTAAAAGACTTATTACGAATTGATTTCAATCTCAATAGACAGTACCACTATTCGAACTTCGAACGTTTCAAATTTCGAATAAGGAATCATTCAAACATGGCTGACCCGTTGACTCATGTTCACGAACAAATGTTATCACTCTTCTTTTGTTTGTTTCTCGAATATCATCCGAGGGAATTGTGACCAGCGCAAAAGGTCTCCACCGTGCTTAGAAATGTGTGTACATTTAGCTCAATTAGTGTTGGACATTTATTTCCGTGGCCTTCCCGGCCATGTCGGTTCTCGCCTTCGTAAGATTTTTGTAATGTATCCTGTTTTTATATATCAGTGGAGTTCAAACTTTTGGTTATCAGCTTTCACATATTTGTGGGTTTATATTATTATTTATGATAATTGTACAGCTACTTATACTATCAAAGAGGCGCAATGAATAAATAAAAAGCGCGGGAATTTAGTTAAAATAATACCACGCTTTATAGAATATTTAAATAAAGAACGCGCCAAAGTAAATATCATTATCTCTATTTAAAGTACTTTACTGAAACGAGATAAAAAAACAGTTACACTATTGTGAGCAAGTTTTAAATGACTCTACATTGATACACGAGTTAAAAAGTATGGATATGGATTATTTTTTATTAAATAATATATCTTGGGAGTTTATTTTGTTTATATTAAAAACTAATATAAATAATATCTATTTGAGATGTTATGATTCACGCTGCAAAGTCGATAAAAGTATTTTTAATATTATAAACGGCAAACGCCATTAAAGCTCATCTATGTTGAAGTTTCGACGAAAGAGTTGATGGATCGTAACTATTTATCTGAGCTTTAATTTAATACGGTGTTTTTAACCACAAGAAGTCTGGTGCAGTGGCGCCAATGTACACGTGTTCCGGGTTTGAGTCTCGGGTTAAACGATTTTGTTGAATTTGGATGTTATAAGTTTTTAATGTTAATCTTATTGTAATTTGGATTGTACCAATAAATGAACTAGATTAGAATAGTAAATAAATGTGTTTCTATTTTCAGAACAGCTCAAACGATTATTAAATGTATTGTTATTAGTTTTAATTCAATAAATTTAACACAATTCCCGTGAAATGTAATTATTGGCTGTATCTTGTAATCATAAACTAAAAATTCAATGTGTTTTTTTTTAATAACGAGATTTTATCATAAAAACCGAGAATAAACCGATACAACACCTGCTCCGTCAAACACGACCGATCATTATGTTAATGCTTCTCAAATCAAATTTATCCAAACAAATACAAACCTTATGTTTTTTAACCGTTAATCGAATCTCGATCGACACGTCTCAATGGACAAAAAACTCGAACCGTGTCAAAACTTACAACGAACAAGGCCCAAACGGGAACCAATTAAGCAAAATGAGTGCTTATTCCGTATCCTATAAATCGATAATGGCATGCGTGGGATCTGTCACTTGGGATCTTTATAGCATTCTTAATTATAAAATTAACAGCACGTTCTATGTACCATATGAGACCTTGTTATTAAAGCTGAAAGTGACAGATTTACGTAACCGTGGAAGCGTCAGTTACGCCTTTTTGGAACGCCCTGGCTACTAACGAGATAGAAAGAGAGGAGAAGATTAGATTTCAAAACGCAAGAACGGGGTAGAAAACAAACAGAACTCTCGAAAATACTTGTGAGATAACAAAGACTGAGTTCCACGAAGACGTCCAATAATTTGTCTTTTTAATTTTACGGACGTCCATAGCTTTTAAATAATAGTTTTTTATTTCTATAAGCCGACCTCGGTCAACTCCATTAGGCTGGAACTATTCGAACTCATTACGACCGCTTTGCTGTGAAATTCTTTATTACTTATTGTTTCGATAGTTCTCACATGTGTATGAAAGAAAACCACTTCTCGTTTTACTTGGTCGTTTAAATACTATAATCTCGTTTTTGAGAAAGCTTAAGAAAATTAAAATCCAAAGTGGTAAAATAATAATGTAAAATAAAACCGAACTAACAATAAATTGAAACGGGTATAAAAGGAACCGGTTCTGCCCTTCTATCGGTTTAGTTGTAAAAAGCTCATTCCATATAATATTACCCATTACATCCTGAGAATCACTGCCCGACCAATCGCCAGAAAGAATTCGAAAATGGAACGCAAGTTCGATTTTTAATTGTTTCCACTTTTATATCGGTATGGAAAATGTTTTACGACGAATTCATGTTTTTATTTTCATTTAATTTTAATAATATATTAAATTTTATTACCAATTTATTTTAAAAAATGTATACTTAAATAATAAATACTTAAAATAGCGCAAATAATAAGTCCTTAAACCCCAATTATTCCCACAACTGTATTTCTATTGAATTGAACGGAACTTGGTAATGAGCGATTAGTGTTACCAGTAACGATAATGCCCTGCTAATAGCTGGGGTGGGCTTGCGGGGGATTTTTTAATATATTTTTTCGCTTCACTATTAAGCGATTTGTTTATAATAGTCAAATTATCTTCATGTATATTTTTATTCTGACTTTTTATGTGTTTCTATTATTGTAGTTAAAAACATTCTTTATTACATGAAAATTAAAAAACTCACATACATAGCTTCACTAATCAAGCACGGATCACCAGTTCCATAAAAAAAGAATGTGCCTCATCCCATATACAGAACATATTTATTAGAAATATTTTAATTATACAATTTGCGTTTCATTACAAGGCTTTATGTGGCAATTATTACATTTATAGCCATTATATATAACATTTAAAAACATTGCACAAAAACATTGAATAAAAAACATGAGTCATTTCTAATATAAATAAAAGTAGTTCGAAATTCAAAAGAGCCATAAAAATTCCAAATTCAAATTCAAACAAATATGAATTTGACAACATTTAGTGTAACGATAAACTATTTTTACAAAATCATACAAAAACTTGGCGCTCATTCAAACCTATATTTTTAAACTTCGTACAAATCACATTGTAGTCACATGGTTATTAAGATAAATCATTTCTTTATATCAATACGATGCATTATGATCTTTATTCCATATATATAAAGTTTATTTTCGTACTATAGTCAGTAGTCAGTATTTTATAGCTAGACTTGTTTAATCCTTGAATAGCGTCGTATTTTACATCCAATTTAACTCGCGTTATTAATATTTTAAAACTGTCATACCGTTATATAAATTATTAATAAATATTCTTTTGTATTATTATTTTTATTTAAATATGTTTTAATATTGATTTTATTTAAAAGCGTTGAATATTTTTTTGTTGTTATATAATTATCATTGTAATATGAAGAAATATACAAATAGGGTACATTGGGAGGTCTGATTCTACAAGTACTTATACATCGAGCTAACAAGTCCAACTAACTGGGAAATAAAAGCGAAGCACACTAAAACTACTCCGGGGGCGAAGTACCGTCAGCAAAATAAGACAAAAAATATATATATATTATTCAGATTTTTTTATTATTTTATTTTCATGTTTGTATGATATTATTTCTTATTAACTTTTAAATAAAAATATTATTGAATTAATAAATTCTCATCATAGTTATTACTTATTTTATATATTACTTGTAAAAATATTCTATAATATATTATAATTAAGCTAACCTTAATAAAAATATAAATAAAAAATTTAAACAAAAATATACTAAGGTATTTACTTACGTAAAAATATACTTAGGAAGGTTACATAATATAGGTAATATAAAAAACTAACTACATGTTGTTGCTGACGCTACCCAAAAATCTTTAGAAAGGGGAATATTTGTGTACAAACACGTGTGTGGCAACACCGGTAGCGTTAGCAAATAATCCTGTTTGTAAGAATCCAATGTTTGACCATCGGATTCTACCTGGGATCACCACTGTACCAACATACCATATATGTTAGATACATTTCTAATACATTATATAGCTGTCATTTTAAACCTTATCCCATACTTAATAAGGGTTAAGTTGAACTAATTACATCCTCAATATTTCATAATGTTTCATCATTTTGAGTTCAAATACAAAATTTTATTTCCTGTACGCATATTAAAAATAATAATTATAGGAGTTATAGCGATACCCACATACATACATACATACGTACATACATATACACATCCACACATACATATATAACTTTGAATATATGATTATTGATAGTGCATCTTACACTCAGCTTTCATAGATGATTAATACCAAGAACCTATAACCGTTAGGTGCGGTATTTAAATATTTACAGTATCTTATAAAAAATAATATTTTAAACTTGTTTGTCAACAGCAGTTATTATTAATAATGGACTACTTATTTATAAAATTAATATTTAAACAATAATCTATAAAAAGTCTTGTATTTTGAATAAAGAAACATATATATATATATATATCCTGTATTATATTGAATATATTGAATAAATATTTTATCAGAAAAATTCTTAAATAAGTACTTGAATAAACATACCTTGCAAATTACTACCAAATATATAATAATAATAATAATATGCTTTTTATTGTACACCAATTAAAGAATTAAAAAAAGATAAAAGAAGTAAATTTACATTTTAAAATGACGTACAAACCGGTGATATATCAATTACTATAAAAATAAGTTATAAAACAAACAAACAGACACACATACCACACGCCGCATCCAACACGTCGCACATCAATACAGACAGTCATGCACCCTTACAGGTAAAGAAATATTTATTCAGCCCCATTGTACTCTGGCTCTACTTCCATGGCTTTAAGTGGATTGAATGTTTTCTATCGACTATAGATTCCTTTTAAATCTAAATTATAAGTATTTAAATTAAAATAATAGCTTTGTTTATTGATATATAATAATATTTTTTTTGTTTTTTTTTTTATCTGTATAATTATTATTTTTATCATATTTATTATTAAGTTATATATTGTTTCTAAGTGTGTGGTCAAATTAACTCAGTATTATAAAAGGTAAATATTGTCAATTATTATAAACAAATCAATCTTATTAAAAACTATTATTTAAAAACTTACTCAGAAAATATCTTGTTTTAAGTCTAAAAAAGCCAAAAACTTCAAGTGTCACATGTGTACAAGTGCAGTCTCTCGACATAACTGCCCTCTTGCGGGCAATTTTAGACTTTCCTACATCTTTGTTTTGTTTTGTACCGCTTGTTTTAAGAACTGGATTAATGAGAGGGGGAATTGATGATTCTTATCTACGTATTAATTTTAAGATACTATTTCACTTTTAAAGCTTTTATTAAAACATTTGTAATACTTATAAAAAAAGATTGCTTTTATTATAAATTTAAACATTCACTACAATCAAATTTAGAGTAATATACTTATTAATATATACTTTTTAAATTATGTATAGACCTATAAAACATTATAAATTAGAATCGACTTAACTATACGATATATTACTTTTTAAATATTTAATATGGAAGCGAAACCTACTTGGGCAGTAAAAAATATAGTATATTTAAAGAAAACAGCACCAAGACTCAAATCTATGACCCATGAATGTACTTACCCGTCCGCTTGCCAACTGAATAATAGGGCTAGTTAATATTTATTATAAAAATAGTAAGCACATGGCTACCAATACTAAAACAAAAAAAAAAAACAACAATTCGAATGTAAAGAACAATCTAATATTAAAAATAAAATTATTTGTCTGTGTCTAAAGTATATAATACGTTATTCCAAAAATCTTATCTAAATCCCTTTCAGACTGTGATTAAAGAAAGACGTGTCTTTTCCTCGCCATAATCCTAAGCACCCACACCTAGTCCTTAACACCATTGTAATACGGTTCAAAATTAAACAAAACATAACCTTATCTGACGTCTTAAGGCTTATCTTACAAAACCATAATATTTGGGTACTCGTGTTTTAGAAACAAAAACCTTTACAGATAAAATTTTACTTAAATATGTCAAATAGTCACAACAGACAAGACAAAATTTATACAGCTTAAAAAAAAAAAAAATGTATATATATATATATATATATATATATATATATAATTTATGACGTCACTTTATTAAAATATACTTTTTTTTCCACATCCGATTATTTTTTGTGCTGTCTTATAGATATTTGTGTTGGTCTTTCTTATCCCGAAATCTTATTTTGTATGATGCAAAATAAAAGTAAACAGAACAAGGTAAGCCCATCCGTTGTCTTTGTCTGGGGTTGGAGGACATTGGACCAATTGTTTGTCAATTGTTTGTCAAATGTTTGGGAATACGAATTTATGAGAACCTTAGACGTATTGTACTCTATACTTGGTGGTAAATCTTCAAGGTCATAAAAGTATTTAAAAAAACAATATCAGATTCTTATAACTTTCTAAAATATCAGGTTAGTTTTTCGTGGAAAGAGGGTATACGAAAAAAAAACCAATGAAGGGACAGGAAGTTACTATTACTAGTTATTTATTGGTCCTGATCAGAGACAAGATATTTAATCATCTGTCCATAATGATTGATCAAATAAATAAATTTATACCAAAATTGCTTTAGAGAATTGATCTTAAGAAGATAATATTTTTCATAGAATTGGTTAGCTACTCGTTGGCCAGACTGATACCGTTGAGGTTGTCACTGAGGAGTAGCACAGAATTCAGGAAAACTAGGAAAATAGGGAGCGGAAGGAAAGGGTTTTGGTCATCCGTCTCTCCTTCTCACCAATTAGAATATTAGCTACCTTATATATAATATAATAGCTTAACCTACCTTAAGTCGATTTTCTGTGAAAAGATACCATCCCCTTGAGCTAGACTAGAGAGTGTTTAAAATGCATTCTAAAGACACATACCACCACCACTTCTACCACCGCAAATTGATATTTCCTGAGAATGAGTTCTTTCAATAGAAGCATTATTTGGATCACTGTCTTATTGTTGTTATATAAATTCCCAATTAAAATATTAAACTATCTAAAGGTCATTAGTAAGCTCTAAGTCCTTACAAATTAGTTCACTGGATTCACACATTTTTATAAATACCTTCAATATAACATTTTATGAGGTACAGGTTATCTTTAAATATATTTAAAAAAATAGAAATGTAAAAACGAGCACCAATAAAGAGTTAAACAATTTGTCTCTAACCATAGAATAACATTTTATTATCAAAAAAGGGAGAAAAAATCTAAAAGCTAATGAAGGGAAACGGACAGTTACACTTAACAAGCTTTTTAATACCGATGCCATGTACCACGTGTTGGATCGGAGGCGCCATAAATACAGTACGTCTGCGCAAGCGCAGGTACGCCCGCCAAACAAGATCGCTTCTTTTTTAAAAAAAGCAATCCCATGTATACTATTTATGACCTTATTGTTATGCATTAAAGTACAATTTCAATCGGTTTTATCGGTCGAGGATTTCCATAATTCACTTTATACTTTCTCGCTTCTGAAATAAAGCTCCTTTTACGGAGAGACTCTCCCTAATACAAGAGGAGCAGGACTGTTAAGCTTGAGTTTTATCTCGGTGTGATAAGGTTGTTTTTTGCGTGGGTGGTGCATTTTTTTTTCTGGTTATACCAGATTTTTTATTGTTTTTTTTTCATTTGTGACAGCGACCGGCTACGGTGGGTGTTTCGCGGGTCAGCGAGGATAATAACTGTAAATTACCGTCGTTCAGTTTATTGAAATACGCTGGACGTGCTCTAATGGGAAAATTTTAGTGTTCAACTATATTGTATTGTATTCAATTTAATTGTAGTACTTGACTCTACTGTCTGGGATGGGTATTGTTTTTTTTTTTTACTACTATCCTCAGATGTGTCATGACCTTTAGTGAGTACTGGTAAAGTTGTATATTATACATAAATGTAAAAATTTTTGATTATATATAAGAACAACAAAATCAAGCTATAAATTTATAAGTTTTCCTACATCTGTTAAACTTCACATAAAATGGATGTAAATCTAAATATTTTAATGTAGATGTTTTTTTAATATGAATTTCAAATTTTAAACATATAGCATCATTCAAAATACCTAAGTGTCTAACGAGCAACGCAAACACGGGCTCCAATCGTTTGTCAGGAGTACGGAATCAAATAGATGATCTACAATCACGGAGACAGATATACTTAGCACGTAGGTGTGAAAGAGACAGCTACTGGTTGTGGGTCCTGTCATCGAAGTGCTAATGAGACGAGAGGTCTAATTACGTGTGAACACAATTCTGATGATAACTTGCAAACCTTTATTTTATTATTAGGGAGTATTTTTACGAGTTTTTTTAAACGAATTAAAAATATTGAAAATGTTTTCTAAGAATTACACGAGTACCACACATTTCAACAAAATTTTTTATGGGTATAACTCGCGTTTATTTATACATTTTTTTTTTAAATTTAAACCCGAGGTTTTGAGTGCTTTACAGCAAACGTATTCGGAGTTAAATTAAAAAAAAAATGGAAAAAGAAACCTGAGTTATATCTATAATATAGTTTTATTAAAATATGTAATTATTTTTTTTAATGTAATCTTCAACACAGTTGAAATATTAAAGCATATCAATCTCCTTCTGATTAGCAAAACCGAATCAGACAGAACATAATTACAGAGGTAAGCAAACGAAGGATGACGTCACTTCCACTATTTATCTTCGGAACGATTCGTGACCAAACCCAAAAATAAAAGACGAAGGTCCGACCGTTCTGAGAACTGAACTTGTTAGTACCATTTATTACACCACAGGCAACTCGAAAATGCACAAAATTGAAAATTTGACTCCATCTTAAGATTCGAGTTAATTTTAATACAAAGTATCCAATTTGTAATATGAATACTTATTAAAGTATTTACTATTGTTGATTTGAATTTGGAACATGTTTCACAATTTGGAACATTTTTTTAAATGTGGAACATATTTTTTCAATTTGGATTTTTTTTTTAAATGGTATTTATTTTTTTATTTTATTTTATTTTTGTTGTAATAAAAAGTTTTTATTTGTCTATTTTATATAAAGTATTATAAAGACTGGCTTAGTAACAACCAAGTAGGTATTGGTCTGTGAGTGTCGTGTTACCAAAAACCTCTGCGAAAACTATGTATGTGCATTTTTTACCGAATAGAAATCTTTGTTTTTCAATACAATGTCTATGAAATATGGAATGTTTAGTTTTACATTAATTATATTTTAGCTAATTTTTGATGTTTTTTTTAATTCTTAGAAACATGAGCAATATTTATTTCTGGTTTTATTTCAACTGTTTTTATAAATGTAATTACTGCACCAAATCGATACCAATTAACATTGAAGTAACTTTTGTTAAACTTGTCTCAGGTTCGATTCCTGTTAAACGATAATGCTTCGGAGAATGCCCGAACCGTCGACAATTAGTTTAGATGGGTGGGCGTTTTTGTATGTAATGCTTATTTGTTAAATTTACTATGAAGGTAATCTGATCCCTTGTCATCTGTCAATACTAACAGTACACTCAATAAATAAAAACATCCTTTATTATAGGAACGGTATCTAACAATAGCTTAATATGCGAGTCATTTGTATAGATTTTTTCGCTAAAGAAAAAATAAATTAAAGAAGCTAATAGGTATCATATCTTTGGTTAGTTAGTGTTGGTTTTGTTGATTCAGTATAAAATTCCGCATCGAATGATACATAGAAATATTTTTTTGAAGGTAATTTTTTTTTTATTCCCAAAATAGTATAACTATATAGAAATTATGACGTGATAAATCTTAGTAATTACCTACAAATAGATATAAATAAAAAGTTTTCAAAATATAACATTTTCCTTATAATATAAACACTACTTCACGACCTTGTTGATAAGATAACAAATATTTTTGTGCAACATATTTTTGGAATTTGTAAAAACTTGAATAAATTTTTAATACAAATACAACAAAATATTGTAATCGGATTTCCAATTCTGACGGGATAATTTTTTGTAAGATCAATAGATTTTTTCAAGTCTGGGATCAGGGTGTAGATATTTCGTTATCATATTCACACACACACACAAAACACATTGAGAGACATACACACACACACGAATAGACACACGCGCCAACACACGCACACAAACACGCACACACACACATACACAAGCACACGCACACACACAAACCACGTGCATAATAAAACAAAATAGATGTTATGTTATCACATTATTCGACATCGATCACGCTGCCCGGATTAAGATACCAAGATTTGTTGAGATAAGCAGCTTTAGGGATCCGCGATAGTATGTTATTGCTTTTGTTATTGCTGTATGTTATTATATGTGTATATATATCATATATATTGCTGGTGCAGCGGCAGCTTGACTGCATTATGTATATTAGGTCCATGTTGCTAAAATGTTTATGTAAAAAATATCGTAATTATAAATAGACTATCTGATATTAAATTGACATTCCAATATTCCAATTAGCCTATTGAGAAATAAAAAAAATAGGGAGAACGGAAGGAGGAGGAGTATGAGAGTACTTCAAGTTAAATATACAAGGAATTTAAACTTTTAAAACCCATAAAAATAACGAATGAAATATTTCACCTAATAAGGGTTCAATATTTCTCGGAAACAACGTAAATGTCAGGCACCAATTATGTTAGTTAGTAGTAAGTTTTATCTAGGCATCAATGTATGTATGTATGTTATTCATATATTCAGAACTTTTTTAATGATACCATTACTCACTATAATTAAAGATAATAAACATACATACATCCTAAATTCATCAGCCAGTTTTTAATATATTCAGGTATTGTATACTCTGATGAATTATTCCTAGCCATCTAATACCATCTGCCGTCCATACATGGTTGACATACCATTGCGTTTATGATAAACAGCTGTTCTAATTACCATTAATTAAAACAAAATTATATTGTAATTAACATTAAGAAACAAATATTACAATTAATGTAAATAAATAAAATTTATTCGTTTTTTCTGTTTAAATATGTATTTTTACCCGGCATAACTCCATTCCGGGTTGTAACGTATGCTTATAGAAAATATTATCCAAGTAAAAAATATTTTTTATTATAACAATGTTGCCAGCTGTTTAATATCCAACTCATTGGTCGTGTTAAGCAGAGCGTGTTAAATGTATTGTAAAAATATCTACTATACTATTACATTGTAGGTTCTGAAAAGTTCCGGGAAAAGAAAATATTCAAACACGCTTTACCCCGATAATATATATTAATGTCAAATAATTACAATCATGTAAACTCAATTGACCGGATCAATGGTCGTCGAAAAATCTATCAAATCGGACTTACCCTTGATTTGGGGTAAACACGTCTGAGTGGGGTAAACTGATTGCGACTCATCCAATTACGACCCTCTAAGGATAGATTGGGTAACTATTACTTATCACACGATATTAAACTATTCTATAAGGATTAATATAGTTAATAGATTTCATATTGTATTTTTAATTGTCATTATATATAATTATACAAGCTGTTACTCATGGTTTCACCTACGTATAATATTTTATATACTATTAGTAGAACTAAAACTAGTTATGTAGTGCTATATAACATACAGCCTTCATTTAAAACCTGCCCATGACAAACATAGATTTTTTCAATACGATCTTACAGTGTCGAAGATTAGCTTTAAACAAACAAACTTTATACATTTTAATATTATATATATCGAAATATCAAGTGACACAATAATAACCCCAAACTATCACTAAGGTGTTAAGATTGCTACGGTCCATTGACCCTTTAGAGGAAATGCTCGAATTAATGATAGCGGAAACAACTCGATTGGCTATGTCCATTATTATAGTATATATTGTTTGGGAAAGGTTTCAAGTGGAGAGAATCGCGTGAGGCGCGCGGAGAGTGATTCGTTCAGCTTTTTATCGAACACTTTTTACTGTGATTGATTATGTCATAATCTTCAATCATAGGTATTGTAAAATAACTTATTTAAAATATCTATTTATATTATAAATATAAAATTCGTAAGCTTGTGTGTTTGTACGAATCTTAAGAACGGTACAATTGCAAGTTAAAAACGCTGTCTTCTATTTGAATGGAAGGAGACGCGTTAAATATATAAAATGAATACGAAGTATATAATTAAATATATAAAATAGTTCATGCTAAATTATTTTTGTTATAAAAGCAGGTTAAAACAAATTGCAATAAGGATATATTGTAGTAATTTAAACATTATATGCTAGCGGTACATTAACAGCGGTATGGAAAATGTTAATATTTTAAACAAAATAATATGATTCATTTCTGAATTAATTAATTAATTTTCCTTAAATGCAAGTTTCTCAGGAATTCTCTGCGAGCTCGAATTAGTTATTTATGTATAGATTAAATATTTTTATAAAACTAATAATAATATTAAATATAAATAATAATAATAATACTTTTGATGGTATTTTTATATTTACAAATGAAGCTTAAAATAAAACAGAAATGAAGGGAAATACATGAAAACGAGAAAAACTATTATATATATATATTAATTTATGAGAGCTAATGTTGTTGTTTTATTTCCAGGACAAGTCTGGCGAGCCTTACTCTGGTAAACTATCGGTTAAGTCCGATCTCAGTCCCGTTTTTGGTGAGTATTCTAAAATATATAAGTATTTTATATATTCTAAATAAAAAATTAGAATTAAAAGTTACAAAAGAAACAGGCAATCTTATCGCCATACAGCAATTTCTTCCAGATAACCTTAGATTTAAAAAAAAATTTTACTGGTGTGGGGGTCAATTTCTACCCTTTCCATCTACCTAGACCAAATATTATATAAAATATATGACATATGTAAAACTATATCATATAATTAACAAAACAGTTACTTCTTTTCTCTTCCGTTTTTCAACTTATTTATATATTTTTTACAGTAGATATAAGCTTTAGTCGCTATCATTAAAATGTATATTAAGTATAATAACAAAAAATAAATAAAAATATGAAAATATGTTAAAAGTTTGCTAAAAAAAAATGTTATAGAAAATAGAAGATATATTTGAGACCACATGTTCAATTTAAATTATAAAAAAATCTTTAAAATATTAAGTTTACTCATCACTATATATAAAATATAACGAAATCAACTATTCAAATAATAAATCAAAATTGCAGAATGTAGATAGACAAACCAGTCTTGAGCAATGTCCTTATTCAAGTTTCTGAATGAATTATTGGGTAGCTAACAAGCTATTTGATATACAGACTTTGGGTAAAATACTGTTTGAATTTATAGAAAAATAAAACCTTTAGCTTGAACTACATTCATTTATTATATGTTGTAAATTCTGTAGTGAATGAATGAAATGAATGATTTAAAGTATCTAAGGAGTTTTTACTTTTTTAAATTGCAATTAATTTACCGTTTACTTATTTTTGTCTGGTATTGTCTTAAGTGGGTAGTCTTATATGTTTAATACCTTCTATAATAACGGTAGGTTTATAAAATACTCGAACCCTTTCAACTGAAAATCAGTGTATAAGATAAACTTCACCTTGTACGAATGCTGAGTTGTCCCCTTTTCTTGACATCACATAACATTGGCACATATTTATTTTTTGATTTAATATAAATACTTATCATTGTGCTTTTAAAATTTTTAATTTTGTTGTACTTTAGTGTTATATATATAAAATCGTGTAAAAAGGATGTAATCCTAATTTTCTTAAATATAGTTCATACATACATACACATATAAATAGGTACATAGGAAACCAATCTTTCATCTAATACTATATACTAAATCTAGAAAACCTTTGTTTAGGAAAAATATTTTATTTATATCTTATCTCATACTTTCATAATTAATCAGTAAAAACAATTTAAAAAATCAATGCACTTATAATGACACATATATTTTTTATTTATCTTCCATCAAAAGTACGTTACTTGTAAAATTTTTATCGAATTTAAATGAATTTGGAATTCGGATAACTTTCCAAAATGTCCGCGAGTGATTAAGCGCTGAGGAAAAAGGAATAACATACTTTTAGCATTAACGAATCATCGCTCTTTATAAGGAATTCCTTGCGCAAGCGCATGATATTGAGTACTTAACGTGTAATTTATTTCGTAACAATGCAATGAATTTAAACAAAACATCTTAACTCCTATAACATTATTATTATATTATATGTATGTTTCTTTCTATATGTCTAATACAATTTTTTTATAAAAGATACCGTGTGATTATAGAATCGTCACTAAAAGGATGATTAAATTTTCAATATGAATCAGCACCTATACTTATAGGTGGGTATTATCAGCGTGGTAATGCAGACCTCGGGCGGCCATTACGTGAGAATTATGTGTGTTTTATCGCCAGCTTATAATCATCTGTCACTATCGTTACAATATTTTCGTATAATTTCATCTGACTCCACCCCCATTAGTGTTGTGGAGATGTCGATGGTTGAGCATCGATGAAATATATTGATTTTGATTTTTAGAATTGTATATGTAAACTAATTAATTATGTGACTTTATTGTACATTAGATTCTATTTTGATTTAAATTATAAATAGCTAATTTATCGATAAGTGAACAATCGATATCCTAACATCACCAATACGTCCGAGCGCCTCGTTATTTGTTGTTATTAGTGTCGTTTTTTGTTATTTTTTACTCTGGATGTTTTCGAGGAACCGGTTCTGGTCTAATCTGATCAGGCTGCCACGACTCCGGCTAAAAGAAAAAAGTAGTATTGGAGAGTTAACGTATTTTATGGGAAGCTATGTTCTATGTTGAACAATATTATGATTTACAAGCCTCAGGTTACAGGTTGGGTTATAATTACTATCGAGGTATTGTGTATTAATTATAAACATTTTTAACAGTTTCCTGTAACTAGCAAAGAAAACATACCAATAAGTGCGGCATTCCTCGTCATGCTTTAGATACTTTCATGGGAAAATATCATTAATACTAACAATATTTATGTTAGAAAAATACTGTAGCAATGGTTTCTTAAATTAGAACTAATTGCCAGGAAATCGTTCTTATTTACTTTTCTTTTGGAATTTGTTATTAAACATATTTTAATAAAACTTTTTCTAAAAACGTGTATTTATATTTAATATATACACTTGATGTGAAACTACATTAAGTATAATCTAATGTAGTTTCACATCAATTATTTTTTACTGTAATTTCAATATCTTTTAGCTTTTTTTAAATTTAAATTTTTCTTTTATCAACACCCTCGCACTCACACATAGTAAACAAATACATATATACACACATCTACATTGTCTTTTAAATACCATATTCTCTTGAATAATTTTCAAGAAACAAACAATAGCATAATAAAATATATTATAAGACAATTAACAACTGTCTTTACTCTTTATTTCGGTTCGTTAGTTCGTTTAATATTTATCAATTTTTTCGTTCCACTCCACTTAACAAGCTTTTTATACAAATAATCTTGTATTGATAGGCTGTCATTTTAAGATTATAATTTAATAGATAAATTAGTTTTTACATTCATATTGTAAATTTGCCATAAACCAAAATATTATTTTATGAGATAAGATATTGAATCGATTGACGAACAGACGCTAATGCAGTAATAAAACTTGTTATAAGCAGCTTTTATCTTACGTCTTAAGAATCAACATTAGTTCAAAGATGCGTATCGGATGAATAATAAGATGCGACTACAATACTGATGCATCTTAAGTTACATCTATCCTTTTCTTTTATATCATTATAATCTCCTCTCTCGTTCTTACGATCTGCAACTCATATTCTGAGCTACCTGTTGGTTTTAAGTCATTATATCCAACTTCTAATTGGAACTTGATATGAGACAATTAAGCCTCCTTAGATTAACGAGCTTTTTACTACCAGCTCCAAGAGACTCACTGACAGCGTTAGATTATATATTCTTATACTTAATGAGAATTAATTGGCGTGAATCGCATACTTATTCAATTTTCAATTTATTCAATTGTTTTTGTCCTCCGTCTATGGATGTAGCCTTTACTTCAGCAGCCGTTCAAGGCACCTTTAGATAATGAATATTAAAAACGCCTCGTCTGTTTATGTATGATATTTATAAGTTATTTTTAATTTTATGCAAATCTCTTTGCCTATAGTATGTGATAATTAATTTAACAAGAACTAAACATGTGTAAGCTCTCATTACATTTGAATATATTACATGGAACAGGTTGTCTGACGAAATGTCATCTTTTATTACGATTAATTTAAAAATTTCTGGTCGTGTTGGAGTTCTTGTGCCATGTTTAACATAACAAAGCTTCAGTTGGTCGTAATTTTGAAATACTGGTTCTTATGGATCGCTCTTCCTTAGCTGGTAATTGCTTTTGCTAACCTGCCGTCCCTTATGGGCGTCCTCATCAATCATTCTTGTAAAAAGCACGCCTTTTATTCAAATTCACATTTGATTGTGTCGCAGATTGTAGTTTTTACGTTTTATCATTCAAATATATTCATATTACCACGCATAATGACACCAATAAGTATCACTTGAAAAAAAATGGTGAGAAAACAAAAAATCTATAAGAAATAAAACCCTAACCCATTGAGAGTAGACGACGCGTGATGCGGATCTCGCAACCTAAACAAATAATTCAGAAATGACGTGACCGCGGCTATGGTCACCCGGCCCTCCCAGGTAGTGCACAGATTTAGGCAATCGTTTCATGACTCACTGATTTACAAACTAGATTTATCGGACATTAGCATCTTTATATTTTGAAATATAAACATAAAAATTTTTAAATTTATGCAATTACTAATTGATCTCCATTCCAAAATTTTAATAATTAAATACAGTTCTTAAAATATTAATCTCGTTTCTGGAGATAAAATAATTTCGGATCCATTTATGACTTCATACATTTTAATTCTTATTGGCAATAAATGTAAAATTTATGTTTTTATTTAATTTATGGAACGGTTTCGCTAATATGCATAGCACATTAACAACTCGTCCAGCCTCCGGCGATCTTGAGCACGTTGATAATCGCTGTCCATAACCTATATTTTACTTATTAACATCAAAGTTTTGCACTTCATTCAAAACTTACTTGATAACTAGATTCTGTGAATGATTCACTGTTTTTTATTATTAATATATGATTATTTTCTGTTGAATCAGTTATTATTTAAGTTCGTCTGTCTGGATCACCAGTAGCCCTACATGGTGTAACTTTAACTGCACACTCTCAAAACGTGTGTACATACGTCGTTACACTCTGGGTCAATATTGGTTTAGGCTTAGACCCACCACGACATTCTAAGAATTAAATCTTCATGGCAATATGAAATGTTAGTCATGCTCAATTTTAGTCTTCCATCGATCAATTATTAATAGTCTTACTTTGCTTGCAATAAAAGTATTGTGGGCAATTTAAATTTAAATTTACCCATATTTGACTTTTATTTATCCTTACGTTGACAATATGTGGAAGTATGTTGGATATTCGAAAAACTCAGTTTTTCCTTCCGATCTGTCTGTCTGTATGTGTGTCTGTGTGTCTGTGCGTCTGTGTGTCTGTGTGTGTGTCGAATTTTATTTTTCGAATTTTGAAAAACTAAAGATATATTTGGAATCAGCATCTAAATGTAAGATTCACTTTTCAAAATTATGTTGATTGTCCAACGGGAAGGTGGTCAGATCGGCCGCCGAAGTTACCGAAAAATTGAAAAAAAATTTCGAATTTTTAAGTTTTTTAAAATCCTATCATAAACTACATATAAAAAAATAAAAAAAGCAATAGAAGTTGTTTTGTTTGTTAATTAATTTGCGAGTTATAATTTGCCGATTAGGAGTTTTTCATAGCGGCAAGCTCGATTGCCGCGTGTTTAATGTTTCATTTATATCATAGACAGCAAATGCCTAGCAAATTAGTATATATGGTAAATGGAACAGTATCGCTGGTGGTTGAGAGAATTAAACATTCAGAATATCCGCAGAATATAATTGAATTATATTATATAATTATTCGGCTGTACTCACATAAATACTATAGGAATTTCCCCAATAGTTTCGAAAACAATACAATACAAAAATATAATTAAACTATACAAAAAAACCGTGTCATACCTTGTTATGGCTAGAATTAATGTAATTACTTTATAATCATGTGTGTAAATTTTATAAGATCTATAAACTTAAAATATTATTTCTAGAAATGAACAAAATAAATTACATTATCATATCATCGAGATACGCGTTATCATACAAAGATAAACAAACGTCAACGAAATATTTTAAAACATTATTTTGTATAGTTCCAAAATTGTAATATTGTTATATTTATTGATACCCTTAATAAAATCTTTTTCCCTTATATAAAATATGCATATAATACAAAATGTTTTCTAAGATTTACACGAGTACTACACATTTCAATAAAACTATTTTTCGGATATAACTCGCGTTTATTTCGGATGCTTTGCAGCAAACGTGTTCACGGTAAGACGAGACGATGGTGTCAACCGTCGAAACGTCGGGTTAAATATAAAAATGTAATAATAAACGCGAGTTATATCCGAAAAATTGTTTTATTGAAACATATAATACAATTTTAAAAATGGTGACATTTTTATTTGATAATAGACTTATATCAGATCTATCTAATTATTTTTGTTTTCTGTTTAGCAAAGAATTTTGGCAATAAATACATTATCTAAAGCTGAAATCATTGAACTTCATTAAGGTATATCTATATACAATCTATATCTTCACCAACACGAATAATAATAATACCAAAAATTTTATATATGTTGATAAAAAAGATTCGATATTTTATTACACTTGAATAGGCGAACTAAAAACCTGAGACTACACTTCGAAAAATAGAATAAAAAAGAACAAAATAATTAATCCTTTTTTATGATAGCATTTTAATAATCATCGAAAACGAATATTCGTTACATCACTAGTTTTAATTGACACTCGATACAGAAGGTACAGAATTGTAAGGCATATTTCATAAAGTTGAATATATTCTTTATTTACAAATCAAACTCGATCGACGTCGAATAAAAAGAAAAAGTCATAGCATTATCAAATTTTTCATTGCAGAATGTACCAAATATGGAAAGAGATAAAACAGAACAAGTAAACGAAATTAATAGGTACTTATTCTGTGATACATTGTAGTAACGTATTATTTAAAATTTATTACACATAGAATACAATTGATAGTCTTTGCATCATTTACTTGAAGGGTAGCTTTATAAAAACTTGCTCTATACCCAATGTTTTACATTTAAAGATGAACTGCCGCCGGTTGTAACAATTAATGATCACTTTGAGTGTCTCAAATTGTTATAAAAATTACATATTTTGTGTCATTTGCTAATATGTTGCAAAATTATTAAACAAATTTATATTCAAGATCGTTTTTATCATTATTATTTATTGATATCACCTGCTTTGAAATACTTCCTCCTGACAAGTTTTACATTTAATAAAATATACTTTTATATCACTAATACAGTAATTTCTTACCGGATGTTGATGTAACCGACATCAATATAACTTAAGTACTCAAATATTTCGATTAATAGAATCTAATTAATAAGTCGGCTATCAAGAAACTTTTCAAGACATACGCTTTTTAAAATTTACTTTTCTATATAAGATATGAATAAAGTACAATAGGAAACAAATATAGGAGGTACAACATTAACAATTACACATACAAATGACTGTCATTTACCAGTCTACTCTCTAGTGCGGTTTCAGGACTTTATGTGTCAGTTTTAGATTTATATATTTATATACATTTTTATTATACTACATTTATTATAATTACCTATATATATTTAGTTTAAATTTATAAGATTATTAGATCACTATGTGATGTGTCATCTTGTGTTTTTCCATCAATACTTAGTACTCATCCTTTCTATTCATTTCAGGTAAATTCGAACCGCATCCAGCGGCCGGCTTCAACATGGGCTACCTCATGGCCCCCTACCCTTACCCTAATGGGGGGGCGCACCCGCTACCCGTTTCTATGGTAAGTTATAAATATTTTTCTTTATATATTTTGAATGAGGTTTTCGATATCGTCTCTTTCACGCGATATATATGAAGAGTTTAGAGATAAGTTTTTTCCTTGTAGAATATTTTTTTTGGTTAAGTCTACGTATCTAATGATGTACTAATAATAATGTCATATGACGCCATTGATTCTTGAAGACGTAAAAAAGAAACTCTTGTAATATAAATTGTATAATTTGCTTGCTAAGAAAACGATACCTCTCATTAGCTAATCTACTCGTCTTACGCGTATGTAATTTCGTGACCAGACCTACGACTAAGAGGTTATGCACTGATTAATCGTTTAGTGAAACCTTAGCAGGGATAAGATGTATGTCTGTCGGTTTAAAAATTTACTATGTATTAAATATATTTTATAGACATAAGATACTTATTCAAAAATATAGTACGACTTGACATAGACAATTGTTTTTTGATCATTATTTTATTTCATAAAACCCGACGTTTCCAGAATACGACAGTCAAATACTATATATGCTCTGACCCGTGGTTTGACCCGAATAAAATTGCACTACTATAGATGATGACCTTTCTCATGGACCTTCCTATAATAATCAGCAAGAATTTTCCCATTCCATGTAGGTAGTTTCAAAGAATACCGCTTTTAATTGAACAAGCTGTTCCATATTATATTAATACCTTTTAAAAGTAATTAAACCGACAGATATTAAAGATAATTCAGAAAATAATTTAAATCTAATTGCATTTTTGTTGTAATTTATATGAATCCTGTTTTTTCATTCATTCACTCATTCATTTTGTAGTTAAAATGATTAAAAAAAATAGTTCAATCACATTCATTATTATAATTGCGTTTAATATAAAATGATCAGAATATAGTAATAAATCTAAATGTCACTGTTGGTATTATCACGTTAAAACTGTTGATAAACTTAATTAATTGCGATAATTGAAATTAATTATTTTATTACATACTCGATAGTAATTTTGAACATTTGTAACTATGAAAATATATATTTTGTTTTTTAAATTATAAAAAAGGAACTTTTGTACTTGTTCTTATAAATATACATCAATCTCAAAGTTTAAAATCAAAATCTTTACAAAAAATGTATTTCTTACTTAATTTAAAAAAAATGTACTACATTCAATTAATACTTGAATCAATAAAACATTTATTTAACTCAAACAATATACAAACCAAGATCGTAATTTAATCAGATACTATTTTTATTGGATTATTTCCTCGTAATAACCACCACGTGTCCGGGAACGAACCCGGGACCGCCGGAAACCGTAACACAAACATTTTTATTTCTGTCTTCTGGTGATGCGCTTGTTTTTCAAAATTGTACTTTATTGCACTTGTTATAAGTGTGCTTTAAGATTACTGTTGCATACATGTATCTATTAGGGCTGCTAAAAATAACATTAATAAATATTGTTGACTTTTATACAATAATTTCTATAAAATATAAACTAAACATTAGTTTAATATTTGTAATATCTTTATTATTTGTTCTCTTAATAAGGTAAAAAATGTGGAAGATATGAGAAATCAGCAGTTGACAACCCTAAAGCTACTAAGGGTGTTCCTATAGTAAAATATTTTATACGGCGTAAAACAATTTTAATCACAAACGCGTCGTCGTCGTATAGAATGTGTTAATTAAATCTATATTGATTATTGCATTTTTGTCCCTCATAAGCGATCATATGATTACCGAAAATTTAATATAAAAATTCTGGTTCCGTACCAATAATATACTCTTAAATTTAAATTAAAGTTATAGCTATAAAATTAGAACTCATTTCAATGATCGAACGTTGCAATGCCCGTCGATACGCCGGCACGCATACAAATCTTTTGAGACGGAAAAGATACGAAAATATGAAACTTAAGCGCAACAGGTGGACATATGGCCGTCTCATTCTTTTCTATGAGGTTTTAAGTCGTCTCCACCCCCTCGTCGCCGCCTCTATGGGGCGGGAAATCTAAATGAAGGAGGGGATGGAAATTTTCTTTTTTCTTTTACGGCTTTTGTCTGGGTGAATGCGGCCAGCAATTTCGGGGTCGTTTAGGTTCCGTTCCGAGTCGGGATTTGAAAATGGAATGTTTTATTCGGTAAAATTTGACCGCGTTTCGGAAAAGTTTTAAATGAACTTACATCACTGAGGTCGAAATGAAGTATTTTAGACTTCATAGTTAGAACTTTGAATGAAACCAACACAGAACAAAAGCTATATCATAATATTAAAATGATTAGAGATGTTCTAAAATATATCGTAAAATAGTATAGAGTACTTGTAGAGATATATTATCGATGCTTCGTAGTAATTTTCCATAAATCAATTGTTCTCTTTGATAAGGAATTAATTATAGCACATATTAATTACTCGCTGTTAACGTCGGGTCACTTACAAACACTTGTACTTATTTTACATTTAAACATTGTATTTATTAAAGTCGCTTTAGAGTTATCATATTTTTATATAAATTTAAATTATTATTTATGTCTAATACTGTTTTAATGACATTGGTTAATAGTCGATCGATAGATAGGTTGTCGGTTCTCTCAAATTGTGACTCTATGTAGAGACCCCAATTATAAGATATCAACCCACCATATCGCCAGCACGTAGTGTCGTGAGCGATCACCCAGATGACTCTATCTAGAGTCGTGCCCCATAGAGATGTTAGGATAAAACTTTTTTATTTTAAACTTTACGGAACTCTACATGTGAGTGAACATCACGGATTGGTGGCTGGGTGAAGTATTAATACACTAACTGTATTATTTACTCAAAAAAAAACTCTTATTGTTTATTTACTAAATTGCCATATAAATTATATTTTCTCGAAAATACCACGAACTCTCTACCAATTAAAAAATATTGGATATTAAACATTTATGAAAAGTCAAGTGAAAAATGAAGAGAGAAATCAAACTGATTTTTACCGAATGATTTAATACAAGTACTTCATCCTGTAAGCGCATGTGAAAACAGTACGCTGAGAACATCGCATGAAATCTATAGAAATTATATATTTCTTTCTACCTTCACTTCCACGACTTTCGGAAATATAACTTCAGAATATATAAGAAAAATACTTAAATTATATTAAAGTCTAACCAGATTATATTCTATCGATATAAAAAGAACATTCAATTTGAGTCTCCAATTCTCCGATACCGGGCATAATTCCGTCCGGGAAAATCATTACACACGCCCCGGTAATTCGGATTTCGAGAGACCCTCCTCTCCCCTATCCACCCTCCACGCTGCATCTCATTTTCAAATACCATACAACTAAGCCGCCTCTCCTCCGATACCCCCAAATCGACACTCCAATATCGACTTTATTCTATACATATAAGGTTGATTTTAAATGCAACTGGAAACTTCATCGCCATGCCAATAGTAACTTTGCATCCTACAACCTAAAGTTAGAATTTCTTTGAGTTTTCTTGTAGTACAGTATGCGAGGGTGGACTGGGGTGAGATGAATAATAGAGGGGAGGTATCCTCTCTTTATTTTTTCGTGAATTTTTTATTTAAGAAAGGGATAAGATTTTAATGTGGGCGCTCGCTGCCTTTATTACTCGGGATTGCAAGATACTCCATTGTTGGAAGTCTTGATGCGTATGGGGTTTCCGCTTAAAGTATTTTGTATGGGAGATAGTAGCGAGCTATGTCCGTAATAACGTTTTGGTTTTTTTATTCTGTTGTCGTTTTGTCGAGGGTGCCTTATCACAGATTTGTGCTTTTGATTGTGTTTTGTTGGGACTTACTCTAGAAAAATTAAAACAAAAATTAAACACATAAAATATACACTCCATTTAAATTATTGTAGTAAATTTCATTGTTTTCTTATTCTAATTCAGTACCTTAGCGAGCTAATAAGCCTGTCTTTGTTTGTCTTCATAATGCACCTCCATTGTTCCAACCCCCTGTTATATTGCGGCGGTATTTTTAAATAAGTTTTCGCACTATTGTTTCTTAAATTAATATTTTCTAAGCTTTGAATTAATAACAGTTATACAATAGAATAAATGAGAACAGGTTTATAATTGTTAGACTTCACCGGAAGCTTATATACATTCCACAGTTTCGTCTGTCCTTGAACCGTTCCAAAACCAATAATCAGATGTGGTATGAGTAACAGACATACGCGATTTTAGTTAACGTTAAAATAAAATTAAACGTTTTTATAATTACTCATATCTTATATATTAATGCAGGAAGCGATTTCGTTGGCACACTGTAGCTCGAGAACCACTAAAGGGAAAAATATCGTTGATAGTTCAAATCAAAGGTCTCATTATGCTACACTGCTGAAAAATAGTGACAACTCTCAAATCTCATTAGCCTAATTGCAGTAATTAGTCAAAAATTAATTTTTCCCATAGACTTTGCATGGGGAAATTTTGCGCGCGCTTTCAAATTTTTTGTATTATCTATTGTGACTAGCTGATCTTAGCATACTAGCATATAGTTAAAATATGAATTTTATTACTAAATATTTAGTATTATTTGTAAGAATATTTTATGAAGACCGGATATCGACCTCGGTCATGATGATTAAAAACAATATATACATAAATATTTAATTAAAATTAGTCTCACGTTTTCTAACTTGGGCAGTTCCTTGAGTCAGATCGGAAGTTAGAATTATATTATTAATTTACTTTGTCGGTGTTTTTGGACTCTTTGCGCGTGCCGAGAGCCTTGTTGATATATAATTATATACTGTCATAACATGCGGTTTGGTTACTAAAATCATGATGTATGGAAATATGAAATTAGTTTAATAATTCAATTATGTTGATATTTCCGGAAATATATTTCAAATTAGTCATTTTTTAATCGATTATTATTTTGTATGATCAAATTTGTACATATAATATCCTGTATATCAGCAGAAATATATAATTTCAAATTTAGAATGTTTTTATTATTTTAGAATTGAATATTGTTCCAAATTTAATTTTAAAATATGTATTTTTTAACAATTTAATTGAAGTATTACTGGGATCGCTTATTCATACTAAAATAAAAATATTATCAAGTCTAACTTACCATGTACCTATACATGGTACATATAAGAATATAAAACTAATCCTTTTAAACTCCTTACTAGATCCAAGTTGTCATAATTTCGCGCAGGGGCGAGGGTAATACTTTTAAAAGCTTTGTGACATCTCATTGTACAGTCGGCGGGAAAAGTGCATGGAGGAGTCTTCATATTTAGGGCCATTCATATTGGATTTTATACATTAATAGGATTTTTTTTTATCCTTATAAAAATATATATATTTGATTTTTTAATTATTAATTGTATTACTCATTAATTATTAAAATTTTGTAAAAGTAATAATAATTTAAATATAATTGATGTTACTTTTACATACATTTGTTATATTTTTACAAGTAACAATAAATAAAATAAAGCTCCAAAAAGCAGAATTACGTAAATAGGTTACTGAACAAAACTTGTGCATACCATTGCTAGTGCATTTGCGCTTCAATAAGATCATACAAGTCCATCCCTACCTGGTAATTGCCTAGAAAGTCCTATTTTCAACTCTCCCACCACCCTACCCCCCACACACCCCCTTAAGCTACATACAAAACTCCCCCCTATGTATATCTGATGAAAGCTTATATTGCTTTAAAGATGCATGTTTTGTCGCCGGCTGTACATATGCAACATGTATGAAAATTGACAAAGAAAACTCGTTTATACGCCTCTAGTAATAAGAGTCACGTGAATAACTTCGATGTGAATGTTATTGTGTTAGAGTTGCTTCGTTTCCAGTTTCATATTTGAATTTCGGTATAATAAGATTTGTTCGCTTAATGTTGGATTTTGGAATTGTAAAAGCTTTTGATGTTAAAATATAAAATTTTGATGACACGTCACTTTTAAAATATTATTGAAAATGTATATTTTTTGATATTGTAAAGAAAAATTTTTAAAAAAGAAATATGTATTGAAATCTCAAAAATATAACAAAAGTTTTTATATTATTTAACAATAGATTAAGACTTTTTTGTTTGTCCGAAAAAATAGGACAATGGGCGGACGTAACACTATAGTTTACCCGGAGATAAAACAATAAAATGAAAATATACAATACAGCGGTATAAATATTTAACTTAAATTATAAGAAATATTAAGTAATTAATTCCAAGATAATTTCTAGAACAGAACACATTACCTTAATAAGCATTTTTGGATCAAAGACGTTTAAACAACAATAAAAACACAAACCGTAAAAACCGCACATTTCCGAAAATATTGACTTAATAACAGCGTTAATAATTACAGCGCGTACAAATTATTCGCAATTAAACGAATTAAAATAATGAGGTAATAAAGTACATTCAATAATAAATATACATTTATATTGTGATATGGTGACGGATTAACCCCATACAACCCTCAATGAGCATTCAATTTCACACAAGTGTTACCATAAACGAAAATATTAAATCCAATTTACCTACCCCACATATTAACCCTCGATTATCCTCTCAAAAAACATAAATTATGACTATTATAAACTCTTAAAAGCTATTGTATTATAATCGACTATCCCATACACCACCCCGCTGTTTGCGCGCCAAAAAAATGAATATGATTTTATGGCAGGTTTAATCTATTATACGCGCGGATTATGTTATGAGTTATATTTCTATTTGAGGGGCTGTTAACAAGTTATTTGACACTATGGCGTGCGGTTTGATGATTTGGACCCCCTAATTATGAACCATCTCGCAGATTTTACTGTAGTTAATTCTAGTGATGTATTGAGTCATTTGAATGACTGTATGCTGATATATATATATATGATAGGTATGGGAAATCTTGTTAGAAATGAGAATATTCTGTATATATTATGTACCCTATAAATGATGTATTAATTTTCATCGAATCGAAAATCAAAGGAGCGATTCCCAGAGGAGAGGCAGCGGTTTAATGTGTCCAGGGCTTGGACAAAGAGGATTATGTCATTTCTATCAACATGTGCTAATGTTTTTGATATCCTTTGTAGGATTTTCCTCTCCTCTACTGTGTTTCTGAGAAACGTGATTCTGCTATTAATATTAGGTCACGTATAAACATACAATTTGTACATGCAGCGTGGCATTTTATATTTCTAAATTGTTAGTTGTTTTCAAACAATATTTTTTCAGTAAAGCTGAAATTACTGAAGCGTTTGCTTACTCCCTACGTTTGCTCACAAAATACTCAATTACGTAAACAAGGGAAAATAGAAAAAAAATGTTCAAGCCGACAATGTAATGTGAAAGAAAACAACACACCATCCACCCGAGCGCATTTGCTAAACAAGCGAAGTTTTCCCACAAAACGTGGGTTTAACGTTAATATTTAAGGGTTATTGTTGAAGTAATTGCTCGCTTCGCGAAATAACCTAATGGGTGTGCTTTGAATGTTGTAAAAATCGATTCACCCATATTTGTTGTTAATTATAGTCGGTTGAGCCGCCCTTCCGCCTCCGCTGCTTCGAATGTGATTTGAGACCCTCCCTGGTCCAATTACAGAGTTCTCAAAAGTCCCCCCCTCTTGGCCTCCCCCTCATTTTTAGATCGAGCCTCGTTTTAATGACCTCTCGAGCCCCGATGTTCATTTGTCGCGAGGGTTTTTGCGTACGATTATTTTTCTCATTTTTTTGTCCATGTAGCGTTCCCGATTGAAGCACTGAATGGTTAGCTTTTCACGATCGAGTAGCTTTTCTTATAATTTTCGTACAAAAGAAATATACTTTGCCCTCGAGGGTCTTTTCCGCTCGACTCGCTCAGGGTTACGCAGCCTTATCTAGTGGTAATAATTCGAAATGAAATTCTAAATCAACATCAAATTCAAAATAAACATTATTACATTTTATATTTTCATTTCAGTATAAGATATTTTTTTTCTATTTTTCGTGTAATTATTTAAAAGCAGTGCACCCCATATTAAAAATTTGTCCCCATTAATAGAAGCAAGGGGTTCCTTTGTGCGCTCTATGGAATCCTGTAATTTTATGATTCTGCAGTTTGCCCCATTTTTCGTATTAATTGCGTAGGGTATATTAAATCTGAATTACTTTTAGCTGTACTATCAACAGCCATTAATCGACTAATATTTATCAATTAGTCCGCGCTCTTAAATATTCCAATATCGGTATTTTTGTCGTTTTTGCGAGTTCCAATAATAAAATTGCGATCGCATTTTAATATAAAATTGGTTGGTTGTTTTATGACTTTTACGTTACACAAACAATTTATTGAATTTATTGAAAATATTGATATTTTCGATAAATTCAATGAGTATGCTATGTTAGGTATTTCAAGGATTTTATTCGTCATCAAATCAAACAAGTAAATATACTGAGCTCTTCGTATAACTTAAACAAACAGATCGAAATAACATAAGACTAAATACAAATAGATCTTCATGAGCAAATAGTATCGTATTGTGAACTGTCCGAGCTACTCCTTCCCATAGCTGCAAAAATCACCCTTGTGTGTACGGAGAGAGCGACAATTTCTAAAAAAATCTACGTTTTTTTTAAAGTAAAATTTTAGAAAACGACTGCACGACATGTGTCATCACATCACGTCAATGGAGGGATTATGATAACCATCGGATGCCATCTAGCCTGGGGAATCACCCTTTGCGATCTCAGCATCTCCGTCGAAACAATAGAAAACAACTGAAGCGAATGTCCATTGAAAAATCGACTTTAACCACTCGAGATAAAGTCTAATTTCAAGTGTGGTAGCGAGTATGTCGCTGGGGTGATCTTGAAAAGACAATTTAACCCTAAAAAATGGTGCACGGACATTAATCCGCATGTAATATCGCAAATTTGTCATCGCTCCAGCGATAGCCCATCTGTCATTGAACGCCGAGCGATTTGCTGATATTAGAGACGGCACAATGACGTCGAATAGACACCACTCAGTGAAGACAAAACCAATAAGTGTTTGATTGGATTGTGTGCTCAGCTCTTTACATATATTATTAAATTTTATTTTAAATATCTGCAGAAAACTTAATCTTAAATTATACAGTTATATATTAATTAAGTAATAACCAGGTAAAATTGTGTAATATAAAATTCAAACAAATTCACAATAACCACTTACGCAAGTTAACCCCATGTCAATAACGCCCTAATATTGTAACAATATATATGAATTTGGTCGAACAAATTGCCCTTTTTGACGTGTTATTCAACTCGCATGCCACGGGGGTAGATGGGCAATAAAAAATGTATTAGACTCAGCAGACACGCGCCGGGCATCTTCAGGTGACGTGCATTGTGCTCTACCCTACTGATACTAATAATTTTTATGTCGTATTTATAACTATACACGGAGACAATTAATTTTATATTAATGTTTTATATATAGTATTGTATAACGTTGATAAAAATTGTTTATAACAAAAGCTATATTGTAAAAATATTCTTAAAATATATTTTTTTCTTAATATAATTTTAAAAACTTTAGTTAAAAATATATTTGTTTATAATCATAATTATACATCACAATAAAATTTTTAATTAAAAATTTTGAAAGCTAAATTTTGTAAACATTTTAAAAATTTCATCCCTTTTTCTTATTGTAATAAAAATTATATTTAAAAATATCTTTATTTAGTATTATAATTAAGTGTCAAATTAAAAAACATATTTTAATACATTAGTTTGAAAATCAAGAAATATAATAATTGTAACATTAAAATCAACAAGAACAAGTCGTCTTATATAATATTTATCTGGAGCTAACCTGTACAAGGGTGGCTGACATGTGCGATGGGCGTGCGCACATTGTTTGTAATTATATGTCCAGTAAATGGCTGTTCTTTATTTGAAATTGAAATGCTAATCTCGGATTATTAATGGTGGGTAGTTTGATAGGTTATTGTTTGTGTCAGTGACATGGGTATATATTTATGTACTACTATATTCCGCCTGCAGCTTCGCCCGTGCGGCTTTCAATGACCGTAAGTGTTTTTGGACATAAAAATAAGTTATTATTATTAGCCCAAAGATTCGACCTTATTAAGTCAAGAGTCGTTGGTATCCAGTCCAATGGTGTATACTTAAACCAATATTTGAACCAACTTCAGCACCACCTGCACTGCACTGCATTGTACTGTTATATGTAGTAAATATATGCTTATATAAATATGATTGATCATATTTTTCAGGATCACACATCTGAAGTAACTTAAAATATAAAGATATTATAACTGGTGTTGAATTAACGTTTAAGTTGTGGACACACATAATATAAAGCTGGGACCACATACACAATAGTCTAGGTTCTAATATGTCTAGCCGTACATTACCCGCTATATCCGCTAGACAAAAACAAGCGCTGTCTGAATAATAATTTCTATTTAGTTTCGTTTTATATAATATATATGTTGAGGTGTTTATGGAATGTAACTAAAATTATATTTGCATTTTTATATAACTAACCTTTTAATTAGATTTATTTTGTATGGAAAAAATAAAATTAAAACTAAATGAGTAGAAACTTTGAACAAAAGCGTTGTTTGGAAGTTGCCCTTTCATGGCTCGTGGCATTGTTAGTTATTCAGGCTTGTTCTAAACAAAAGAAATTAATTGTAGAAAACTGCATGATTAGTTTTCTAATCTTAGTATAATCTTATTACAAAAGCGGTAGAGAGAATCTCGTTTCTTAAATATATTTGAATCAGTGCATTAACCGCTTTTTAATGAATCTAAAAAAAATACCCAAAACATAAATATTTATAACAAAATTACGAATTATTACATACACAATATGTACAAATCCTTATACACCATCAGCTAAAGTAGACGTAACGTCGCCTGCGCAGGCGCAATTTATTAAAACATGGACTTCCGACGCTGGCGATTAACTGTTTTATTAAAATTAACATATATAATAATCTAATAATTATCCAGTTTTGGAGTTTCAATACAAATATTTTTATTTAACATATTACTGAAATATTCAGATTTATATGTTTCGCTTAAATATTAAATCCCCACTCATGTGACAATACAACCTACTTACCTACATTTACAAACCTCACCTATTTCGCTATAAACCTTGTGGCGCTCTTTCCTAAATCCAGCGCTTAAATCTGAGACCTGAGTCTAGACGGACTGAATATTTGATGCCCCGTAAGAGCTTTTAGCGTCGACTTTTAAGATAAAATGTTTGTCTCTTCGTCTTATATTTTATTATTAAACTAAACGTTTCTTTATAATGTCATTTGTGATATTTAAAGTTTATTTTACTTTTAAATTATGTAATAAAGCTGTACTCTTTTGGCCAAAAAAAAAAAAACAGATTTCGTAACAATCGATTTTGGTTTAAATATAGATATTTCCAAGATTACGGACAAATACATAATTCCTTTAGCAAGTGGCGTGACATTATCTCATAAAGTGTCTGAATTAATATTCAAAGGCCGCCATTTTGCGTATCTTGGTAGCTAAGCCACGCCCACTTTTGAAATTAGAATAAAATTATACCCGAAGCGTTTTAACGGACACCGCTATGGGTAAAGATCTATTAATCGAAATTCAACCTTATCATCTAGATAATGCAGTCTATGAGATATAAATGATTTTATCATAGTTAATTAGAGTTATTTTTCAATTATTTGAGCTACAGAAGAAGACTTCACGTTTCATATTGCTTAAACCCTTTTTGTATCATGTTAGAAAATAGAAAGATATAAGAAGTTAAATTAAATTAACAGCTGCAGCAGCAGACCTGTGAAATGTCATAATTAACAAGAATGTGCTGGAGCTATCCAAGTGTAAGAGATGCTCCACCACGAGAAATAATCACTTCACCGCTTCCTTGGTTCCGCTCCGAGCGATTGCGTTTAGTATGTCATATATTAAATATATCGTCTATTAATAAGACTAAGATATAAGCCAAAACTTGAATAATATATATATGTCATTATAAATATTAATATATTACACAACATTTATAATGAAAAAGTCACCGACATATGATGAGCTCGAACCAACGACCTCTTGAACACTAGCCATTTATAATATTCGTTCCAAACCTATACTCTAATGTAATTCATAAAATGTTTTTCTTATACAAAAAAAAAATGTATTGTGGTTGAAATAAAAAGATTTAAAAACGTAATCAACTTAACCTAAATTCTGTAAAACCGAGGGTTACAATCTCAGTCCCTAATATCCAAATATAACGAATTATCTTATTTTTCTTTATATAACAAAAAACCGAGCTTATCATGACAAAGCTTGAGACAGATGGTGAGATAAAGTACAGGCATATTTTATTATTACAAGCTTATCAAAATATTGTGAACTGGCTAGTCAAATTATATTAAAAAACATACGGTAATATGAGAAACTTACAATAAAATGTAATATAAAAACTATTTTTTACATTTATATTTTACGTCACTGTATATCGTGTCGTATTCGAATATCATCGTGTCGTGGTCGTCTCAGCTAGACTAACAAGCGAGTGATTACAATTCGTTCCGCGTACAAGCATACGTGAGGTGCTGGACGCTTCTCATGAATCTCAGTTTTGATAATCTGTCGCTTGTATAGTTTTCTACTCATTTTTTTGAAAGGAATTTGTACTTTTTTTTATCGATATATGTTCTTAAATTAGTGTATATTATATATCTGTAGTTTTCTTGGTATAGCCGTGGCAATGCTGTGACAGCTCCGAATCCAGATGAGCAATAATAGAGAAGTGAATACTTTATTAAAAATGTTTTAAAAATATATATTATTGTTAGTTTCCAACCAAAATCGAGGAAGTCTAGAGAAGTAATCTCAGTGCCCTAGATAGTAAGACTTGTTCAAGCTGGGAAAAGAGTGTAATATTTAAAAACAAAGAATAATATTATTATAATTACCCTTTTTATATCTATTTCCCGTTTTTTAAATGCTTTAGAATAATGATATCATTTTTGACAAATACATATCTGATTGAAATACCACAAATATTGTTCATACTTGCAAGTTGCACATCAAAACAAGGGCGAAGGTTAAATGTGGAGACATCAAAGAAAATACTCTAATTTGAATAGATTACTCGCATGCAAATTGTTTGATTATATCGTAAAACATGACACGATGGTTATAGAGAGGGTCAGAGCGAAGTAATATGACATTTTATGTTAAAAATGTTATAAATTAAACCTACCCTCATTTTTCATGGATGAATTTTTTGAGGCATAATAATTTGTTACAATATCTGTAGATTTGGATATCCTTTTGTTGAATGGTATATAGTTTATTATAGTTTACGAAAGTTTGTTTATTATTCAAACTAAAAATACGTAAAAAATATTATTTTAGTGAGTATAGTACGAATTATTCTAAAAACATTGAAACTAAATTAACATGTCAAAGGACTTTTGGTTATTCAGTAGTATGTAAGCTTTAGATATCAAGTTTCGAATTTAGCACAATATTTAGATTGACAGTTTTTTTTAAATAGATACAGCGACTGAAAAAATATTATAATATGAATATATTTTTTATATATAAAGTATAATTAATTGTTTTATAATAGTTTTATTTACCGGTTCGGAAGGAGCAAAAACCCTCACGACCAAAGACGTCAGACGCAGTGGTTATTCCTGAAAACGTCTATCATTTAACTAGAAAACAAAGCTAAGCGTCGGTTAGCCAGCTTTCGTTCGCAGACGGCGTACTTCAAAGGGAACCGCACCCCCTGCGCCTGGGGTGGTATTGTTTTGGAACCGATATGTTTGTTTACTTTACAGGACTTATTAATAGGTATTTAATTGATACATACTAATTTTGGTAATATCTATATGCTATACTAATGTTTGATGATTAAATGAAATAATATTATTTCCTACTAACATGTCTGTAGAGATAAAAATATATTTCAACTCTTATTGTTACTTAAAATTTATAAGCTGTCCAAAATGTATAATGAGACATATCAATATTCATAGACGAGATGGCCACGTGCCGGAAAGAGGGAGACACAATATAGACGTTACCCCTCTCGCTCGCACGCACTTTTTAATTTCGAAACAATCTCGAACGTCCTCTCCCATTAAAATTCGAACACACACTCCCTTTTATTGTTTGACGAATGCCACGGATATTGTCATTTTAAATATTTTTTCTAAGGTCTCCTAGTCATCGACGCTGGTGGCATGGAAATTGTATGCATGAATGCATCTGAAGATTTCAAATTTATTACTTTACTCAAGTTTATGCATTGTTGAAATAAATTTATAGAAATACACAAAAAACTAAAATATATAACAGGTATGCATCCATAACAAAATTGAAATATACTAATAATAGACATACAAATCGACAATTACCAAGATTAAAAGAAATGAGCTCTTTTAAAGTTTCTAAAAGTGTCATTACCGCACACGCGTGTGATATAATTAGAGTCATACATTCAATAGCACGGTCCCACGTCGGGCGCCATTCCTAATTGGCGGTTACACTTAATTGTACAGCCTTAGGCCGCTGCTTATAAAGACATCAATTTTGGTTTAGCCCGCAGTTCCAATTACGTATAATGATGTGTAGTATATTCATAACAAAATAGCTTTAGAAAATCCTCAACTTCTTGTAAATTATACAGAATTTCAAACACGTTTTTTAATACAATGTAATAAACTAATACACATAAATAAATCTTTGTACATCAGATAAGTGAGAAAAAGCTGATCTTATATTATTGTAAACTGTTACCTTATCTAACTTATCATGTAGATGTTATCTTCGAGTGGTTGGCTATAAGAATAAAGCGAAAAATTTACACGATGTAATGTATAGAAAAAATATTTACAACAATGTTTTTGGAGCTCTTATCGTTCGTATACATACTATGAATCTGGAACCTCTTGAGATTATTAAACTTCAGATAAAGAAAAATAGTTGGAAAATTCTGATTTAAAATTGTTATTAAAATAGCACTGTATCTAGATTTGTAAAGAATAGATTTAAAGAGGTTCCTCAGCTGTGGAAACCTTTATTAGAATTTTCAGCTTCGTAACTAATTGGAGTTGAAGATTCTTGAAAACACTGCTGCTGTACATCTACATGTAAGCTAACCGTGTATTTGTAATTCGATTTGTCCTTTTCAACAGTACTCGTTTGTCTAGTCAATCAAGGGCTTCTACATTCAATTAATAGGGGGTGCATGAGAGGCGTATTTTATTTGGTTAATTAATAAGACCAAATTCAAACAAATCCAACTATTGATACACTCAGAAAGGGACTTTCTAGGGTTGGCAATTTTAAATTTTGATTATTCTCTTGTGACTAAAAATCAGTAGTAGTAATATGGAAATAGAAAAAATATCACTAAATCAAAAATCTATTTTGGTTTAAATTTTACAACGCTTTTGAAAAAGTTTAGATGTAATAATAAAATATGATTATTTTAAATTGGGTACATTCATTGATATTATATTATGAATTCTAAGTATGTTTGTCATAAAACACCTACGTCCACATTACACAAAAACAAACATCGAAAACTTTAAAATTCAAGTCACGTCAGCCCTAACGTGAAGTAGATGAAGGGTCCAAGTTTGAACCCCATTGTGCGGATTTCTCCTTGTTTTTTAATACAGGGACATTTTCTATTATTCGTCATTGTGAGCTGTTTTCGTACGTTGACATGCATTCCCATTGTGGACATTTGGATCATTATGATACGGTGGGAGGTCAAGTGGTTTGGAAAATATTAATGGTATTATTACTTAGTCTATGGAGAACGGTCTATCCTATATATGTATTTATCTAAATATGTATTTTCTGCTATAAAGCAATTCATTTCCATATGTTATTTCGTAATGTAATTGTCGTAATCCATCTGGGAGAACCCACACATGAAATCAATCGCATGTTTTAAGCATAGGTCTGAGTTTGGTAATTATTTTTTCTTATTCCCTACCGCTACATTTAAACAGCTATAGGATTCCGTACAAAGCCGTCATGTCGAACAATGGAGCCATTAACTGTGAATGAGATATCACTTATTGTTTTTTTAATTGTTTCCTATGATTTCTTATTTTCTTTTCGGTGAGCGTTTTTCAAGCCCAATCATGCTTCGTTTTCAGACTAAGGTAATCACGGTTTTATTGTATTGACTGAAGGCTTTAAAAAATATTCATTTCATACTCAAATCAACCAGTTCTAAAGGTAAAGTATTGCTTTATGGTCTCAGTTTTTAAATTATTCAAATTTATATAATTAATTCAAATATCTTTTTTTTTCTTTTTTAAAAGGTAGTAAATATGAAATTAGAATTCTAATAGTAGCTGGTTATTTGCCTTTGAATAATGTACTTATATATTTATAAATGAGCGATAACAAATTTTTAAGAGGTCTTTATATTTAAGTATCCTTGGTCAATTCAGCATTGAAAATGTTACAATTAGACTAAATGGTCAGCGTCACTTGACAAGTCAATCTATCGATTTTAGTTGATCACAGATCCACTATTGAATGGAAAACGAACTAAGATATTCTGAGATAAGATGGCATCTATAAGGAAAGTTGTATTCTTATCTTTTTAATATATTTACCAAAAGTATTAGTAGTACATTTACATTTCTAACAAAAACTTTTGTCCCTTTAGTTTAACATTACATATCTAGATTAGAGCTAAGTATTTATTGTCTAAAATACTATTTACTTTTCTTTATTCAGTTATATTCTAGGTTATTCGTGAAATTCTCTCACAATTCCATCAAAAGGAGCTATAAATGTACATTAAACTATTTAACATATAAAATGTCACTCCCAGAAAGTCTCTCGTATTCAATTTACCCCTTTACATTAATCTGAAAAGCTGCAAAAATACTCGTAGCGGTACTAATATACATTTTATGGAACAATTTAGCTCTAACTGTAATGGCATTACAATTAAAAACTAGTTAAACATTTCGCCTAACGCGCTCCCTAAACGCGGCGAGACTGAAATGAGACGCATTTTTAATTAAACCCCGCCGGAAGCCGCCATGTTGCCGCGCATCCGCAGTCGCCATCTTGCGGCGACCGTTTGACAAATTGGTACGGCAGAGTGACGCGCAATTTTCCCGCTTTTTTCCGGCCCATTGTTCGCTTTTCCCCAACAAAATGAAAAGTCGCGCTATTTCTATTTATTTATTTCTTTTTCGGTAAATGTTACGGTTCAGCCACTGTATTGCAGATTGTTTTGTATTGCGGTTGTTCATTTCTCACTGTCGAATTTTTTGAATGTCAGTTTCCGTTTATGGATACTCCATTATATTCACAAAACATTTGCCAACTATGTCACTAATCTTCTCTCTTATAAAAGAAATTGAAATAACACAAAAGATATGTAACTATGAATAAATTACAGTCTTCATATCCAAATAGGATCATAAAAGATCTCTAAACAAATTATCTACATTCATTAGGTTACACTATTTGTAAATTCGTTGGCTACATTGAATACTAATAAAACCTACACTAAAGAAATCTATTCCGCCTTTCCTAAGTGTGTCATATTTATTCAGTGCGTGCGTCAGTGTGTGGGTGAGAATGACAATTGATAGGCGTTGAAATCTCTTCAACAAAAATTGTTTCACTTTATTAAAAGATAAACACGAAAAAAACAGATATCATTAAAATTTATAACTAAAACGATAAAATTCACCACAAATATTTTTTTATCCTTTTATTTATTAATTTCTATTACTACAAGATTAATGAGAAAAATAATGTACTTAAATAAAAAAAAACATAGAATGCGCCTAGTTATGTCTCTCAAGTAGTTTGAATACTGGGTTTGACTTTTATTACCTAAACCGTATTTTATTACTTAGTTCCGTCTCATTAGAACTTAAACATGACTACTGATTTCGAAATCCCGTCTAAGTCTACACAAACATTACGCCCTGGTTAGAACCAAAATATATTAGTTATGATGACATTTCAAAGATCTTTTCAAAATTCTAAACGTATCCTTATACTAAACAAATCAGGCAAGCGATCCGAACTAGATACTATACTGGCCGCCTCATTAAAACCGTCGGCGAGATCAAACGATTCCGAAATACGCTGCAGACCTACGAACAGTGAACACAGACTAGAATTAATAAGTGTCACTAAATATACACGTCACAGAAGATATCCGTTATCTGTTACTGATTTGCAAGAATTGATGTTTTTTAAATAGATTTTTGGTTTTCTAAAGAATTTATTGTTTCATTGAAATCCATTTAAATTAAAAACATGTTTCTTGGCTGGTTACATACAATTTATATATTTTATCCAAGATTTATGATATATTGATTAGATTCCTAATATATAACAATACTTTTAAAGAAATAGAATAAAACATTGTAGTCAATAGTTTAATCAAAATAAACCAAATAAATACATATTCAAAGCAGACATGTAATTAAACATAAACCGTTTTCACGGCATCTAAAATGATACAAATTCGAATTGATAATATGTTTAGAAAGTATACAAAATGTTAATTTATCCTCGACGCCCATAAAAACGATTTCCTTTTGAACCAGTTTATAAAGATCAAGTTTTCCTATACCATATCAAATGTTGTAAATTCCACTATTCTATCATATACTTACATTATTTTCAATATTAAATGCTAGAGGGGATTGATTGGGCCTAATTGGGTCGTTATGTGGTATAATGATGACCAATTAGTAAATTAAACGAGTCATCTAAGGCGGGACCTCGATATCGTTTTATTTTTTATGACGAACTATATTATAGAAATATGGTTCTAGTTTGGGTCCTAGTGGTACCCTTAACTATATACACTAATATAAAAAGTTGAATTATCTTTTTTTATTTTAACTTAGCTAAGTTGTATAACTTCGTTATTACATGTCTGCTTTGAAAAAAATATTTGAGTTTGAGAGCTTATTTTATTAAGAAAAGGTTTTTTTTAATAAATCATTTTTATAAACACGACGATGGCTATTTCTTTTAAAGGTTCGAAAAATAGCACTCGCGTTTGCCAAAAACACGCAGACGAAATCAAGGACAAAAGGACACAAAACTTATTATAAAAATTTAATCTTCTCAGGCTTATCAAAATTTGTCGCGAGACGATAAATCACAATAAATATAACATATCTAAAAGAAATCTCAAATCATAAGTCACTTAGCGCTCACAGTATAGCGTTTAACGATTACTTTATAGCGGTCCATCAACTCAGCTTCTATAAAATTGAGTTTCGAAAAGTTAAATCTAAAAAAAGCTTCCAGTTTCTTTTTTATTGTACCTCCATAAAATCTAAGAGGTCGTAATCATGTCTCAGGAACAGAAGACTTTGTTCTCTTTAAGTTTTTAACCTACTAGTTGATCTATTTGTGACTACCATCGTAAATCTACAGTCGTTGGTAACTATTACCTTTATTAGTCTTTGTTATAATTACCTTCTGACTAAATACCACTTTAAGTTTGATACGTTATATAAAGAAAAATGGGATTAAATAAAAATAATTAGATTGGCAAAACGTCAGCACGGACTCGAAGCTGCGACCTAAATTAAATAATAGAATATCCAATTTTTAACATGTAAGAATTTTCTTTGTATAGAAATGAATACTTATAAATATCTTGACAATTACATCCTATTACAATAACTTCAGCTTCTCTAGCCTTTTTATAAAAGATGTGTTATAAGACCTCTAGTCTATATTAGTCCCTTCCCATCTTTTTCCGTGTCTGAAAATAATTTGGATCCGCTTTTTGTGTTACAGAGATCACATTTATATTTTATCTCTTCATATTAAAGCACTGCATATCTTCTGTCTACGCTTTTTATTTTAACAAATTGTTGAAGAATCTTCGTAATATGTCATTTTGTGTAATTCATTTTCCCTCGGAGCGCCATCAATTTAATTATTTGACGTTTTTATTCATATTTAAAAATTTCGCTTTGAAGAAACATCTTCTAAATTTATTAATTTCTTGAGACGTGCACACTGTTCGGATATTTGTTTTCTCGACGATTATTTCAACTCTATCTTTTATGTTAAGTATTCTAAACATTATAGTGTTTATACAAAAGTTCTGTTATTCGCATGCATATACTCAATTAATATTTTTAACTGTCACTAAATATCTGGTTCGGTGAATTAAGAAAATTTTAATGGCTGCAATAAAATTAAAATTTAAAAATAATTAAAATGGTTTAAATTGCTAATTTATAAGTATTAGGTGATAAAATTTTATTATATGTCCGAAAATATTAGAAATTTCTTAATTTATCGAACAGCGACACTATTTGGCAACGCAAAGATTTGATTTATATCTCACTGTTTATCTCATCTCAAAAATATTTAAAACTTTTCTGTAGCAAAAAATATTGTATTATTAATGGAATTTTAAGTTTTAATATTTTAATTATACCTCAAAATATGTGTAGATGTTTTTTAGATATGACACATAAAATATGACATTTAATAAATTATGAATACATTTATAAAAGAATAAATTAAACAAAAAATACTTTATTTTAAGAAATTAATTAAAATTTTTTTCTTTAATTTATACTTTTTTATTATATTATTTATCAGTGGATAAAATCAATTAAAAAGTTCAAAAACAATATCGAACAGAAGTAATTAGTTACCCTATATATTTACCTAACTGTTTAATCTATCCGTGTACATTAACATCACCTGCATTCATCCTATTAATATATTATTAATAAATATTTTTCGACTGCCGTTATATGAATTTATAAAACATTTTTTTTTATAAATTCAAATAATAATATATAAAAGAGCAAAACGTATACAACAGAATTTAAAAAATCATAACCAATTTTGTCACAAGATCAATTCCAGATCATTATAATTTTTTTTATTAAAATTGAAAGTAACTGAAATTTTTATAAACATTTTCAGCTAGTTTCATATTCAGTTAATTTCATAAATGTATGTCCCAAATACGTTGGTCGTTGTTGGATAGTTGGTGTATGTTGGTTATAACATCGTGTCAGTGGTTGTTGACATTCTAACTTGTCAAATCTCCCGCCGGCCGGTTTACTCTAAATTCACGTAGATTACAACCCCCTACCACTGTTTCTGGTTCGTGTTAATAACTATGCGAGTTTTTTATAATTATTTTTCAAAAAAATATATATCGATGTTAATAGTATAAGATTTAGTTGTTATTTTAAAACATTTTTTAAAATTTTTTAAATGTTATAAATATGTTTTACTTACGTGAAAAAAGTAATAGACATGATGTAGCATTTACTTTAACAATTTTCCCAAATTTCCGCGAAAACGTAGTAACGAATCTGTGTTCACGCTTCAAAATACGAGCGTGACGTAATTTGCAACACCCAGAGGGAGGGGGACTTCAAAGGGCTCGCCGACAAAGCGCTAAATAAGATGAAAAAAAAATACAAACGACAATGGGCAGGGAAATCGGGCCTTCGAATATTCTTTTTAGTTTTTCGCGCTAAAATTGCGTAGTACGTTCAGTACACTCCTGGAGCTTGCGATCTAACAAAAGCCTGATGTGATTCTGGATTCTTTCTGAAAGCGCTGTTTGTGAAGACTTTCAATGCCTGAAAATGGAACCCTTTCAAATTAGCTGCATGAGAGTTGGTTTCGTTGGGCGTGAAATGTAAAGTGTAGTTAGCTTTAGACTCTACATTTTGTAGTGCATTTAGTAGAGTTTGTTTCTTGTTCTGGTTTTTATATGTGCTCTAAATAAGATTACACATTAAACATTAAATAATACTTAACAGATTTTTTAATGGTAACATTTACTTGTTTTATTTAAATGATTGTAAAACAATAACAACTTGGACTGGTGATAATCGTTGAACATGATATTAACGTTATCTCGTTATCAATTAGGTCTCTAACACATTCACGAGATGTTCGTGATAACTTCGTCAAGCATAAATCTATACACCTTTCTAGCTATAAGTCTACATCGTATCTCAATTGTTATATAATAAAAATACTAAATACTTCTTAAAATTAAATCCAGTACAAAACAATATTTTTTTAAATAAGCTATATTGAAAACAATATATACGAAACAACTACCCTGAGGTCTAAAAATCACTTCCAATTAATTAAACGCTATAAACTTCCAATATTGAACCTTGGCGAATCTTATAAATCTTTGCAATTATCAAATTCTCAGTCTCGTCTCATCTGCATAAACGCACACACGCCTAAACACACTGTACGCACGCGCAGCGGCAAGATCAAAGAGAGCCCGACCCCTTTGTATTCGCCGACGGCGCGTGCCGTCTTTTTTCTTTTCCTCCACAACTCCGTCTAAGTCCACAAGTGCGAGGGAGACGACTATCTAGCTGATTGTATAGCTTCCGATGTGAATATTTCACCTCGTTATCGAGTCTTGTTTGTGTTAGATAGTGTTAGAACAAAGATTGAATTAATTTTGTCGATATCGATGGCTCTGCATTAATAATGAAGCATTTAAAATTTATGAGTTAGTAAAGTGATGTAGGTATATTGCAAAACTAATAGCCATTGAAATCAGACTATTTTTGCATTTACGCTATAAGATCTATCATAAATAACTTTATTAAAACTATATCGTTATAAAAAACACAAGTAAGTACTTGAAACTTTAAAAAAATATACCAGAATGGTTATATAATAAATAATATGAATTATTAGTGAATTGACAATAACGTCAATTGACATCCAATTTGACTGAATATGATTTTGAGAAAAATTTAAGAGGTAAAATAAAAAAAATATAATTGAAAGCAATATTTAGATCACTAAACAAAGTTAAATGCATAATAAAATTACCATAGATAAATAATACAAACATCGATACAATGTGTAGCGAACCCATCCCTAGTGGAACACGGCTCCCGGGCAAGACAGGAATCTGCCGATATCAGTACTAGTAATTAAAATAGACTTATTGCGTATCGTACTTTATGGACCTCCACCATACGTTATACGTAAGATGGAACTTTCCCTCACTAATTAAACGTAATTCTAGTATGTTATGACATTAAGTGTTGCCATTTAGATATTTTTAATGAAATCTTAAGCATGTTTATTAAAACTCTTTTATATTTTTTTACAATATATATATATCCCCGCTTTTTATTATTTTTTTTTATTTGTAAAATTGTGATGTATGATTTTTCTTGTACAGTGTTTTTATTTTATAGTTATAAGTTGCTGGAAGAGATCTTTTTTAATTTACGTTTCAAAATCTATTGATAATGTAATACATTAATAAATAAATAAATAAATTTGTAATTTTGGCTAGATTATAATGTTATCAAAATATCCTAAGTCTCACAATGCGTATAAACACAATATTAACCTGTGTTAACCTGCATTAACTCTGCATCTACACGCCCATTAATATTGTAAGGGAACACGTCGCCTACAGTACCGCATTAGTTTTTCCTTTTGATGTTCGCTCGTGTCTGTACGTAATGCCATTTTGTTTTCATTTAAACGGGGTCTTTCGATAAGCTTGGAAATGACGGCTTTGACACGTATATTATTAGTTTTTTATGTTTATTACAAAGAAATATTTTTTAAAGAAAAATATATAGAAAGCTTAAATGTATGCGTTATGTACCAAATCCACCCTAACAACTCACCCTCACATTAAAACCCTGTTCAACCCATCTATAAATATCGCGTATTTTACATAATCGCGAAGGTCGGTGCCTGCGGGTGAGTTTCCGCTAAACAATTCATACATTTATATTTCAGTTACTTCCTTTGAAGTCCCGCCGCGGGCGCCGTCAGCTGCAGGTAGCGAGCTACGTTTTGAAACCTGAAATTAAAGGGTTAACTAACAATATTCAGAATAATCTTTTAAGAATTTCATATTATTGACAGGGTTGTCTCTATCGATATATCATCACAATTAATCGACCAATATTTAATAGGGGGTATAAACGCTATTGAACCTGGTATTAACCCTTTGACAGTACTTTAATAGCCCGTTTGTTTATTAAACGGTGTCCTATTTGTCACGAAGTTCCCACATACTTATTCTGGACAAATTCTCGTATCTCATTCACGAACATCGTCTTTTTATTTTCGTTATTTTATTACATTCGTAAATTTTAATTTGATTTTATTTTTAGTATATATATTGAATAAATTTATTTTAAGAATATGATATATTTATTAAACTAATAATTAATAATTTAGCAAATATTTTTTTATATTAAATTAATATCTTCTTGTCCAGAATTATCCTGTACTAACTACTTTCTAATCTAAATTGTAGGCTGTCACATTAAATGGTATTAGCGACAGGTCGTTTTAATTTAACTACATAATCACACGGCTTTCCTTGTAGGGTTCCTGATTGTAAGGTTAATTACACCTTTAATACTAAAATATAGGATATCAAAGGACATATAATTGTGAACATCAAGTTGTGTGTGTGAGAATAAAAATACTATTAAAGAATATCTATATAGAATATATTTGAACAAATTAAATTATTCTTTGACTTAAAAAGTACATTTTGGGTAAAAATATAACTTACTAAATATTATATTAATAAATCAGAATGTATTAATGCCTTACTGTGATAGACAAAATCGAATACAGAAAAAAAACATAGAATACGTCACCAGAAATGCTTGTGTTATATATAGTATGCGTATTCCACAGACGTATTCTGTAATACTGAGCATACATTGCCAAAGTGCGACACTGCTCAGTAGCTAATGGATTTGGTGAAGAATTTTTACGATTAGCAATGGAGACAATCAGGTCGCATTTAATTATAAATTCATTTCATCGGTTAACAAATTTTTAACTTTATGCAAATTAACTAAGGTTTATTTTGGTTTGCATATAGTGTTGACTGTAATAAATGTGTGAGGAGTCTCGTACAGGTGTTTTGAACTTTAAGATATGAGTATTAGGACACAGAATCGTCTGTGTAATTTGTTTCTGGAAGATTCTCGTAATGGCTGCAATCTGAGGAGCGCGCGATATGGCGTTGACATCTGACGCACGCGCAAGTTAAATACTTAACATGGACAAAATTCGTTAATAAAACATTAAAAACTATGAGTTAAATTAAGAAATATATCACAACAGATATATTACTTAAAATCCATTTCGCAAATAAAAAACAGGTATTAATTTCAAGGAAATGATTCAGGATTTCTATTGTAAGCTTTAGTCTATATAATGACGTAATATAATTGCTTGTAAATACATATATTACAAATATTTTCCTTTTCATAATTCATAACTAAGCTTACTCAGACTATGTTATATACTCAGATTATTTTATTGTATTAAATTAAATTATGTTTAAAATCTAAGTACACAATGTCACGTCCAATAACTTCCCCCAAATAAAGTAAGTAATATTAATATACATACATTAATAAGATAGGTAGAAGTACATAACCCCAATTCCAATTTGAGCAGACCTGCCGTCAAAAACATAATTGGCATACCCTTCGCTGTGGCCAGGATATAGGTGCCTGGAAGCGACATATTTTAATTATTAATTAAAACAAACAACCATATATGTCTTATATGTTTTTAATGAAAATGGTTAATATATTTAGAACATGGTTAGCTACGAGGGAGTTAGTTATTATTAAATAACATATCTAGAACTATAATATATTAAGAGTCAAATGCATAAGTAAGTCAAGTAAAAATGTGGTATCTCTACTAGTGTTAAACTGTTAGGACACCTCACCTAATGACTGTCTCTAACCACTTATTGGACGAATGCGTGTAAAAAGAAAAGAACAAACCTGCGTTTTTTGTCCAGAATTCTTTAATCTATTGAGATATTGTATTTAAATTCGTGTCTAATAAATTCGTTATATATTTTAATTCACGTTCCCCCTTATTCAAAATTCACCCTATCTTTTCCATTCTCTTTATATATAGACGTATCCAAACCAGCCTCCGGAAAAAGGTCAACAGCCCCCACCCTTGAAGCCTCCCCGATCTGTAGATTTGAATATTTTACCCTCGAAAATTACAGCATTAGACTTTTTCAACCGTTGGCAATGTTGAATTTTAGTTCGTGTATTTTAATAAAGTTTTGAAACTATTGGTTTTTTTTTTAAACAAACAAATGTATATTTAAAATAATGATGTATACATAACAATGATTTACGCTACGAATAAGGATAGATATAATAAAGAAATATGCAAATTTGTATAAGGAGTTATTTTATTATAAAAAGCTCTTTACAAGAAAGGGATCTAAGATATATATATTCAGTGGTTTTCTCGTTATAAGGTTCCGGCGGCGACATCCGGCTCCAAGGACGAAAACGGAAATGTATAAGAAATGACGTGGAATAGAGGGAGACTGATTTTTAAGTACACTTAGGAAATTTGCTTTATACCCTTCGATTTATGTTTTGCAAGCCTTAAATAAGTTAACAAGCTATTATTATTCTACATATATATTTTTCTATCTAATTGTATATAATATTTTTTTTACTCTTTTGCATTATTGTCTGAGCCATTGATAATTCATATATGTTCGTTTTGTCAAGGTTAACGCTTAGGTGAGTTGACTTTGTCCTGCATAAAACGAGAAATGCAACTATAAGTAGAGCGATACTTCCAAGGTCGCCTCTCAGCCTAAACCCACACTAACAAGCTGCCCCCTCACCCACACCACGACAGAGCACGTGAACGCTCACCCCTACACATGGTTGTCATGGCAACGCAGCATCCTATTTCCACGCCCACTACCCTGGGGGCGAACTCTCAAGATATTACGCCCTACTTCGTCCGCATTGGTGAACCAAAGGGGTGTACGCGGTGCACTGGTGTGAGTCCGTTTAGATCTGAAATTCCATTTTGAACTGAAATCTCGTGACATCGACAACGTAGATTGCTATTATTGCCTACGTATTATAATCGTAAAACTTGAAGGCTCCAATTTGTAAAAGGAATGAAAAACAGACGTACGTATAAGGTAGTTAGCGAATGCTAACCAAGTACTCGACTCCATTCGCAACATTCAGCCGGCCGCTCGTTAACAAACCTATTCAATTTTGAAGTATTAGTCGATTGAGGCAACATTTCTCGCGTCCTATCGCCACGAGTTCCAATTAGCGACTGGAGCCTGTCGCTTGAGTGGCGGTGACGTCACGCGGCGCTTTCATGCGCCTTCAATAACTACCCTCTCGACGTACCTTCAATAGCCGGCCACTCCACCTGGCCTTCATTAGGAACCTTCTCAATATACGCGAAGAGCTGAAAAGGCGATGCGAACCTACTAATTTCAAAAATGCAAGTTTTAACGAGAAAAGTTGTTTAGCTAATAACTGGCGAACTCGAGCCGTCGTGCCCCGGCTCTGCGTAATTGCGTGATTTAATTTCGAAAATTATTACGAGCTGTCAGATGAACAAAGCTTGCTTCGAATCTTTTGTTACCGGTCGCGCCATAGACAAATCTTATTATGGAAATATTTTCAAATTAAGAACGCGCTCTGCTCCCGCATTATGCGTCTCGACTGTCATCATTGTCTATGGATTCTTTTTGTTCGTCCTCGCATGTTGAGGCTTTTCGACCACCGTTTCGGTTATTTTTTGTTTTTTTTTTTGTCCGCTGTCCCGAGCGTGAATGAAGGGCTTTGTTTGTGCGTGTTTTATTATTAATTAGTGGGAACTCTTTGTTCGTGGTAATTATTGTCTTAATAAGCAGTTCCTGCTCGAATGTGAAGGAGCGGTGAAGGAATTGTCAGCGAGTTTGCTTTTAAATATAAGACTTTAAATATTAAAAGAACCGGTTCTAGCTTTAGTGTTAGTGCATTAACCTTTTCTTTGGATATGAAATGTACAATATTTTTGTTAATTAACTTTACTTGCTCCACTTCAATACTTTGAAACCTAATTCTGTAACATGAATACCTGTACTTTTTGAACTTAAGTAGTGCAAGATACATTTCTGAAGACACATTCTAGACATGATTACTCAAGTATATTACAATTTCACTGCTGCTGCTCTTCTAGACATACTAACGAAGGTTTACACTATCTAAAATATTGTGAAGAATATATTCAAAAGCATAAAACCATAAAACACCATTGAGAGATTCATAAAAACACCATAATTAATTTACGCCTACGTGTCAGCTTGATCCTGTCGTTTATTTCGCATAATAAAGTGTTGAAAAGAAGATCTAGTTTAATTAGAGGTGAGACAGTTGAAAGTGCGACGCGGTTGAATGGCCCTCGTCGGGCGCCATTTTGCATAATTGGGCGGGAGGGTAGGACGAAATTTATACGGTACCGCCGCCAATTTACTTGCTAATGACGCATCTTGCGTTCATCCCGGTTTTGTTCGTGTGCACAAATGTTTCATTTATCTTGTTCATTTTGTTTTGTTTTGATTTTACTATGGAGGTTTTAATTAAGGATGAAAACCTTTTTATAGGACAAGTTAAAAAGTTTAGTTTGACGTTTCTATCTTTATGTGTACCGAAAGGCGCCTTTTATTTTACTAAAATGGCGTCAACTGAAGCTAAAATATCTGTTTGCGATTTTGCTAAGGTTTAGCTATTCTTGCTTTTTTTTACTGTTATAACATGTTGCATTATTTATTGTATAAGTGCCCATATAACTTTCGTTAACAATGCTTTGTCTTCCAGACTGGCAAGATGGGTCTTCCAGCAGGCGGCGGTCTCTCCCTATTCTGTCCCGGGGGAGACCTGGGCCAGCCGCCACCAGCACACATGGGTATACCCCCGCCGTACCAGTTGGACTCTAAGTTAGGTAAGACATTGTAAAAAAAAAAGTTAAATGTTATAAAACAAAGAATTAACTCAGTTTAGTACTTAAACCTTTTAACAAAAGATTTTATAAAAAGGTATTCAAGTTTATATTTTAAAAGTATTACTCAAAACCAAGTTGATGATATAACATTGAAACTCAAAATTATTAAACGTAGCGTCTATACAAAACGATAATGAAAGTACTTGTTCCAGCGGCTGGTCTGGCGCGGACGCCCATGTACCCCTTCCCCGGCGGCACCTACCCGTACCCCATGCTGAGCCCCGAGATGTCGCAGGTGGCTGCGTCATGGTAAGACTGTTCTATTTGATATACTGTTTTGAGTCATGCTAAACTTAAATAGTTATTTTAAGTAATATTTACCATTTTTATAACAATATTATACATTTTTAAATTAAGATATTATATACTCACAGAAAACTAATACGTACCTTATTGTTCTAGCTTAAAAGGATATCTAACTACAAAATCAAATCAATATCAAAATCATACAATATATAAGTATCATTCCAGGCACACGCCTAGCATGTACCCGATTACGTCCGCCGCCAGTGGCTTCCGGAGTCCTTACCCGACCACGCTGCCCATCAGCACCTCTAGTCTATCAAGGTATCTTACGCTCTAGCATTTAGCTTCTAGAAGAAGAATCAATTAAGAAGAAATCAAATTTTATATAATACACCATCAAAATATAAAAGATATACTTATATACCAGTATACCTTTGTAAATAAGATAAACATCTAAAAATTTGGAACATTAATATTACATTAATTTAATCTCGTCCATCTATTAATTGATTCGAGTACAGTAATTACAATAATTACAATTTCTTAATCTACATACTGAGGTTATCGCAATCAAATCAGAAAATTAATTTAATATAGCAATCTAAAATTGATTATAATTATCAACAATAATTATATGCAAAAACCTTAAAAAATATTTAAATTTTATTAATATTATAATTATAAACTACACGCTATCACTCGCACTACACATCAACCTCAACATTGTAAGAACGGGACAGTCAGTCGAAGTACTGATAGTAATATCTATTGCAGCGAACTCTATCGGTTCTCCCCGACCCTGGGCGGAGGCCTAGGCCTGGGTTTGAGTCCCGCGCTGGTCCCTCCCCCGCCCTCTAAGAGTGACCTTTTCACACATCATTCGAGGTAAGTGTCCCAACAAGATCTAAAACAATTTAAACAACATTTTTATGTTGTATAAAAATGTTGTTTAAATTGTTTACTATACCATACTATACCATACTATATATGGACGTTTGTGAAACAGTGATCACAATACAAAAAAAAAACCCGGCTGAGTTTGTTGTGTGGTTCTTCTCAGACCAGGGCGCGCTTGGAACCCTCGTTGCTTTAGTTATAAGTTGGACAATGACTACAGAAGGGCTTATTGCGATATGTAAGGTATCAAAATAGGCCCTCCTGGCACTTCCATTTGACGTACACAAGTGATCATTGGTATTGATTGAAAGTATAAAATATAAAAAATAAATAAATTACTATTGAAAATTTTAATTGTTTTATAAATATATTTTTCTATGTGCAAAATCAAGGTATATTATTTGGTACAAATTATACGAAGTCGCGTGCCGATCTCGATCATCTGATAAATTTAAAATTATTATATTAGATGTGTAATTATATCGATAAAAAATACACACCCCTTGTAACGTGAGTACATAATCACTACCCTTCATTAATCGCATTTGGGCAATCTTAATATTGAATGATTTTATCATTATTTTTATTAAAACTTAGATATAATTTTTAAAAGCATACAAATTTATAATGCGCTCAAAACGTCGTCCTGTCTTAAATAATTCAATGTAACAACTACCGAGTCCAATGAAGAAGCTGAAACAGTAAAATCTATCAAAATAAATACATCAAAATCGATCAAGCTATTTCAAAAATAAAATAAAACTATATTTTAATATATTTTTTAAACTCTTATAAGACCATTTAAATGTGACCGTTTAAAAAATCACTTACATGACATAATTAGTAACATTGACAGCGATGTTATCGCTATCACTGGGGCCACCCCTCTGTCTGATAAGCGGACAGATGTGAGCAGGGGTGAGTAAATGATATGGAAGTAGGTCAATAAAATAAATTAATACACTCCTTGTGATGTTTTATTTTTATTAATACGCTACACCGTACATTCTAATATACTACGTCCGCCACTGTGCACGGCGGGTGGAGTGGAGCCAAGCTTTGTTTCTGTGTAAGTTTTATACTTGTAAAATTAGCAGAGTAAATAATGGCTATACTCTTAAGCGTAATAAGAACTCGCGCGTGTGATTTCAAAACGTTCCACATGTTAACTCTATGGGACACACTTTGACCATTTAATAAAAACTACAAACACACGAATACATTGGCAACGAAACACACTTTTGACCAGTAAGACCTTCGTGTCGCACAGTCCAATAAAACTATATTGACAAACGAGTTATTTAGAAAACAAAATTCCATCGTACACCTACAGTACCATTCGTTTGTATTCAATAGATTAAAACACTTAAAAAAACATCTTTAACATTCCAAATTAATAAAAGGAATCAAACCCGTAACTAAAGAACACTTGGCAATGCATGCATTTGTAATCTTACACCTTTCAACAGTCGTGTCGCTGTACTCGCTGTGCGGTCTGACTGACAGCGGGTAACAGTGGGGTGTGGTCTCAGTGTACGAGTGTATTGAATTTATTTTACCTCAATGATTCTTCCGTCTAATATATGTAAATATATATTAATATAATTTCATATATTTTACTTATGACTTTTTATTTAAATATGAATTCTATACTAGTGCATTTTTAATTCGCTAATAAATTGGACAACACATACATGTATAATAAAGGTATAATCATTTAAATAAGCTGCTGGAGGTGAAATTTAATTAAGATGATATATGAGACGCCCTCGGCTGACGGGCTACTTCGAGGTACTGTCGCGGGCACAATAACATACTGATAGACATTAATACATTATTCTCGTAATATAAATAATCTTTATAACATCCGAGAATTAATTTAAGATAGTATTATATCCTAAGTTATATTAAAGTAGAAACTAAAATAGTGTTTACTTTGTGGGTTTATCCGCGTGTAAGGAATCCTCACGACTGTACAATAATTACAAGTTGAATAGCTCGTTTGGAGCGTGTGCGCATTGTAGGATTTTTCTTTCCCTCTTTTAGAGTTCCGTGAATGGGGAACTAAACGGAGTCTGAGCTACTTAGCGCTTACGTTAAATAGCTGTGTGTTTGTTTACTTTTTAATACGTAGTTTCGCGAGTAATGTTCCTTTTTTAGAACTTTTATATATATATGTAGTAGATTTCAACGCGTTTCTTATTTATATATATATATATATATATATATATATATATATATATATATATTTGTAGAATTGTAATAAAACTTATTGAAAACAAATCAACAACTCAATGATTATTTTATTAACAGATTATTCAGCATTATGATGATTTATTTCTATTTTGTTTATAAATGATATCCGGTTGTTTGTAAAGTCAACGGAATTCGATAGCTAGTATTGTGTTTGATTAGTATTTTGTATCGCTTACTCTACTAAAGATCGTAGAATTGCTGTTGCACTCTTAAAGTTTTAAGAATTGTGATCCTAACCACGAAATATAAATAAAACAGGTAGTCGAAATAATTATTCATATACACACACACACATGTCACACATACACACGAACACATATATTTTTCATAATATATCTTTGTTTTAAAAAATATTATAAATACCAAAAATATATAAAAAAATTTCAAACGAGACTGATGAAGGAAGTCATCCAACACTATAATATACAGGACTAAAAAGTAAAGAAATATGTTATATTTTATCTATTTTCTGAGAATACTTCAGGAAGTCATTATTCAGTATTCCTGCTCATATATAGTGAACGAAGAATAAATTGGTGGGCTGGAAATTCATTCAACATGTTTCAGTTCAGTATTTTAATTGGTCGAGATATAAATGGCCTGAAAAATATATCTTTATATGTAAGTGTTGCTTTAAATTATTTATTATTTATATGAAAGCATATAGCTATATTACATTTTAGTTTCTCTTAAAGCAAATATGAATGTAATATAAGAATAATCATTTGTCATTTGGAATCTGACTAAGACTCCATTTTGAACTTAGAAGTTCATTTGCAGTAATTTTAAACGTTTGGATATTTAAATTAATAAATCTATAATAGATGCCACATGTCCGATGCGCACGCGCACCGGAAACGCTGTCTATTTCCAACCGGACGCGCGCTTGTTTATTGTATGTCTCTGTGTCGTTAACACCTAAACTCGTATTAAGACCAGATATTTTAAAATGTTATTTACTATACATTTCGAAATATAAATGAGATTCATTTAAAATTTAATTGATATTAGGAGGTTATTACTTGTCGCCTGTCTTCATTAGTTTTTATAGACAGTAATAAGTTCCACCGATATTATACTGTGCTACAAGAAATGTGTAATTGTAAGTATAATGTCCATTACCTATCATAGCAATTGCTCGTTACGTTGACTTACTGTTTTCGACAACTTTGTCTGAACAATATATGATTAAAAGTTCGAAATATTGGATTTTTTAAACTATGATAGTTTAAAAAAGGCTTTGTTTCAATATTACATAAATTTTTGGGACCATTAATCAATCAAAAATCGTATAAAGTTTAGTAAAAGAATAGTGTTTTATAAATATTTTGATACAATTTTGTTTTTTTTTTTTCGAAATTAAAATTGTTATAATATTACGTTAAGAGATGGCGTTAAGACCCAAGAATAACTGATCGAGTTCGGAAGACAATCAGCATTATTTTCTTGCCCTTTCTATTACTCGTGTCTTGATGTCCTTAACACCTTTTCAATATTTGGACTATGTAAAATTAAAATATATCATATCCGTTTATTTCATAGATTAAACCCACAAACAAACTTCAACTAATAAGTTTGCACATTAATGATTATTGATAGTTGTGTAATGTAATTCTCGGTATCGTCAGAAGTTATAATTCATTCCAGGTCACAGGACAAAGGCACGAGCAGTAGCAGCGCATCAGACAAGCAGACGGACAACAGTAGTAAGGAACAGAATAAGAAACCTCATATCAAGAAACCTCTGAACGCCTTCATGCTGTACATGAAGGAGATGAGGGCGAAGGTTGTAGCCGAATGTACGTTGAAGGAGTCTGCAGCCATCAACCAGATACTTGGCAGACGGGTGAGTGATGTTCTGATTAGGGTTGACTGTTTTAGGATTGTCACTTTTTATATTTTGATTGAATTTCTAATATCTTATTTAATTTCGTAACTCAGGGAGATGGCTGATTTTGAAAAGGAAAAGTCAAAATTTGTCGATGACATTTGATTAAAGAATTTAAAGTATAAGATTTTATACATCAGGTAACATCTAGATATATCTGGATCCTGAAATCTTACACAGACTATAAGTTTCATTTATTATTTTTATTTTTAAACAATTAAATTTGTGATATCAAAAGCCAATTAAATCGATATATTTTATAAACATTTATGTTACTATTATTATTATTTTTGACGTGACCGTTTTCACTTCACGATTCTAGAACCATCACGTGTATGTACTTGTGCTCAATGTTAATCTTGTTAGGAAAACGATTCAAGGCGCGTAAACGCCCGCGCGCTTTCTGGAAGACAATGTCGTATCTCCATCTGTTAATGTATTGAATAATAAACATCCTAACTCGAACTCGAGGTCGACCGTTACGCGCACCTAGTCTCTTTCCTAACAAGAGTAACCAAGTTCCACGTTATGGTGGTCGCCCGACGTCCATGGCGAGTCGTAATGCTGATACTCATAAATACGCAGTGGCATTCCTTGAGTCGCGAGGAGCAGGCAAAGTACTATGAGAAAGCGAGACAGGAGAGACAGCTTCATATGCAGCTGTATCCCGGGTGGAGCGCCAGGGACAACTACGGTTATGGTTCCAAAAAGAAAAAGCGGAAAAAGGATCGCGGTCCCGCTGAGCTGGGAGGTATTGGACCCTAGGCCGAGACCCGTCACGAGGGGATGGATTGTCACGTCGACGCTTCTGTACACTCGCTTCACCCTGACCCACCTTTACCCATCCGGAACCCCCCCCCTAACCCCCAGGGACTCGCTTGCCGTCCAGGGCTCCTAACACGAACTAACCGGCTTGATCCCTCCGACGAGCACCCGTACCCCGTCCCTGTATGTGAGTGTGCGTGTGTGCGTGTTCTCCACTGTGTTAGTGCGGCGGCCGGTGGTGCCTGTGCTAGAAAAGCGGCTGGAACCGTTGCCCGCGAGGCGAGCGGCGCCGGGCTGGCGGGCTCCTGCCGGCCCCGCCCCCCCCCCGCCGCCCGCCTCCTGCGTGTTCTGTGTACTGTAGTCGTCGAGTGACCGTGTACTCACCCTACCCCCGATCGGAAACTATATTGGTTTGATCTGTGTCTAGACGAGGCGCGACGATACCGACCGCAGAATAGGTTCTGTGAGGAACTCCCAATTGGCCATTCTCATTTTTGGGGCGTAGGTTCAAAATTGTCAGGGGTACGCTCACTGCGGGCTGTTTTTCTAGCACGAACGCTAGGCGCGATCGCGAACCACCGTCGAAGTGCATTTCTCTTTTCTTTCCATATTGCGGCGTGTTCGGTACAGTGGCATGCGCTCGGCCGCGAGGAGCAAGCCAAGTATTACGAGCTGGCGCGACGTGAGCGCCAGCTGCACATGCAGCTCTATCCCGATTGGTCGTCTAGGGCTAATACGCAAAGGGGCAAGAAGAGGAAACGAAAACAGGAGACAACCGATGGAGGTACTGCCTTATACGACCGCTGCTGCCTCGAATCCCTATCCCCTAGCCTCGAAACCCACCTCTCAATCCCCGTGACCGCATTAAAATATTTGCTGAATTGGATGATAAAGTTTCAAAATCGGTCACGACTCCCGCCTACCCGTACTCGGTCAGCGACGGACGTCTCGGCACACTTAAACGCGATGGCCGCTTCGGCTCATTAAAAAATGAGGTCAATTAATAAAGGATTAGCTAGAGACGTCGGTTGCTGCCTCCTCCCCCCTCCCCCGCGCCGCATCGCTCCCATCTGTGAGTTCAATTGCTTTGAACTCTGTCCGAACCGACCGAGCGATGTATAAACTTGCCGAATGTCTTTGGTTGAAGGGGTACAGGTTGTAGACATATACAGCATTTTTTATTTAATATTTATCGCATTTATTTATTTTTCTTTTGTAATTACAAAGCTATTTAATGAGAAAATACCCTGTAAGTGGCACTCCTTCGAAGGTTGTCCCGGTTTTTGGCTCCGTCCTGCTCTGAAGTGCCGTCTACGTCCGGGAGCGTGCATGTTTTATTCAACAGTCAATATTTGAATACTTGAGTAATTGCTTTGCAGGGACTGTAAATACATGTGCTCTGTGTAAAGGCTGGGACAGCCTTCTTGATATAATCGTATGCGAAGGAGTTTTGTGAGATACCAGTATGCATGAAGACGTCCTTCAATTTGAATACGTAACGTTTGACAGCAATATATCGAAGACGAAGGAGTCGACTAGACTTAAACCAACATAAGCCGCCGAAGCTTCTGTGTTGAATGATACTGGCCAAATGATCAACATTTATTTTGATTCCGGAGAACCTATTCTGCTTGAATTTGCTTATGAGCGTCATGTTTATTTGTGTTATTATTTCGAATAGCGTAGCGTAGTTAGAGGTTTATTTTTCGAAGTTGATGCGAGTAGAGCGCTAGTTTTAAAACCAATGTTTTTTCCGTTATGATTATCATTTCTCCCACCTGTCCTTGCATGTTTACTAACACGATGACGGTGTCGGTGCATGTGGCTTAGTAGAATAGTATAGCAATATTATTTTAAGAGCTTTGAACATATTATTTGATCAATTTATTTAAGATGGCGTCAAGTCCTTATTATCATTAGCTTCCAAAATTCAATGACGCCATCTGAATTTGAAAAACCGCAAAGCCTATTGATTTGCATAAATTCTATAATTTGCTATAACCTTAAAGATTTTAACGGGATATTTGATATACAAACAAACAATTCGTCTTCTAATATAAAAATCTAAATCTTACAGGAAATAATTTGAAGAAATGTCGTGCGAGATACGGACTCGACCAACAGAACCAATGGTGCAAGCCTTGCAGGTGGGTGCTTAGACTCCATTTTGTTTTTTTTGCTTTAGGATACAATATGGGCACTAAATGCTCTTTAATTGTTTTTAACTTCATATTGTTTCTATGTGGAAAGACTTGGCGTATCTTTCGTTTACGGCAAGCCTGGTCGTAACATATTTTTTATTTTCATTACTCGAATTATGTAGTAGTATGTGCTTATGTTTTAAAATATATATAAAATACACTGTTACGCTGTTCTATATAGAAGAACAAGGGCATACGATTAAAGCGAAGCAGAGAACGGTTCAGAAAATGTGTCTTTTCACAAAGAAATAAAGTTTGATGTAGAAACATACGGAATAGATTTTTTTGAAAGTAGACAAAGTGTGAAGTCGTAGTGAATATAGGATTAGAGGAATAGTTGGACAGATCTGAACAGAGAGAGATAGAGAGAGAGGGCAATCATTTGTCGAAAGAAACTTTCAAAAAAATCTGGACACATTTTCTGAATAAACGCTCGCTTATTTTGGATAAATAAAAAATAGAAATGTAAGTTGTTCGTGATGTTATTTACTCATTGAAATGTTTTTTCCACTCATGATTGCCGCTTCTCACGGATCGATCGCTGGATTCCGCTGGCACTATTGGTGACGTTTTGTATTGCCGTTCATTGTTTAATATCACCTGACGCTGCTTGACTCGATTATTCATTAACTCACTTTCGTATGAATTTGTGTTCCCTATAACTCCCAAACCTATGATTCATCCTTACCGCCCCTCGATCCGTGGGCCCTCAGCCCGGAGTCAAGTAGCGTGATGGTATCGGGAGGGCTAGGGCTCCTCCGACCGGAGCCGGCGACGCCCTTGCCGGCCGCCAGTCTGGTGGGGAGCCCTCCCCAGGAACCCACTTACGTGAACCTCTAGTGCCGGCCCGTCGCCGCCGGACTACACACGGTCAGTTAGTACGACTATCATATCGATGTGACTGTTGGCTTTAGATTTTGTTTCCTTTTTAACGCGACTTTTGCTCATTTGTGATGATTCTAGTTTGTGATGAACATAATACATACTTTGTTTTTTTTGCCGCAACTCTTGCTTTAGATAAAAAATTTTATACTTTTTCTTGTATTAAAGAGCAATAAGACAACTCTTGATTCCTCAGAATATTCATAATATAATTGATATGATCTTAGTATCTTTTTAATGTTGTGAGCTTGAGGCATGATATTCACATGCTGTCTACAGTATGGCCTGTACAAGAAAATATTTGATTTATTGAAATCTGGTTTGCGTGAGTTGTATTATAGATTGGAAAATTGTTTAAATCCTACTCTTAAGTTAGTTTGTAGTATAGATGTTAGTTTTGTATATTTTGTTTGTATAACATTTGCAGAACGTGATTTTATTGTTTTTAAATTAAAATGATTGTTGTTTTTTTTCTAGTGTTTAATGATTAATTTATTTTTTTTAAATGTAACAAAGAGATGTTCGCATGAGTCTTCGTGTGTTATTTTCTAACATTTATAAGCATGTTCAATTTTTTTTTGTATTCTTTGATGTTTTTTGTTTTATGTATTCATCAAGTTTGTTAACATATTTTATATCTGAAAGCAGATTAAATTCAGGCTTTTAGATTCTTGTTTTTATTCTAGAATAGTTTGAAGTATTTTATTGTTATTTGTGAAGAGAATTTCTACAATTGCGTTTATTTTCTTCTGTTCAATTCTTGTCTTCTATAAATTCTAACATATACTTTTCATGTTTCAGGCGGAAGAAAAAGTGCGTCCGCTACATGGAAGCCCTAGCAGCGGCTACGGGGACCGTGCCCCTCCCGATGGCGACGCCCCAGTCTCCTTGTTCTGAGGAGGACGTGAAGCTGGAGGAGATGTCGGACGCGTCCAGCGACGAGGCCGACACGCCCCTCAACTCGGCTTCCAGCCCGGGGGGTCTCAGCGCGCTGTCGAGCCTCGCGTCGCCCGCGTCTGACCCCCCGCCGGCCCCCCGCAATCCTGTCGGCACCAACCCTCGGGATGCTAACAACCCCCTCTCCGTGGGACAGCTGACCTCTCAGTCCTGGCCCCGAGCGGCCCAGGCGAGGCCGGGTCACGAAGTTATATCCGTCTCATAGTGACGGCGGACGTCCGGTGCCCGCGCACGCACGGACGCGACTAAATTAAGTCAGCCCGAATTTATATTCAATTGCGATTTTGAATTTCGAACCTCGTTATATTCTAGAATGATTTCAACCCCCGATAATTATATTAATCAACTCGAATTTATAATCAATTCCAAATATAAACTACAATTTATTTTATATTCTAGAACTATTTCAAATTCGTAAAACGGGGTTGAAATTATACTTGAATATAACTTGAGCACTTGGAATATGCTGACGGTTGGTGTTTCGAAAAGACATTGTTAGCGGGGACGCGATAAACAGTACCGTAGTGACATCTATCGACAAAGTGAAGAACGTTTAGCGCCATCTAGTTGGCTGCTTCGGAATCAGGTCGTGGTTGTGATATACAGTACCGTTGGACACTGGCTTCGGATAACTACAGTTTTATCGGGTGCTATATATAACACGGGTTTGTGTATGAGTTTGAGGAACACCGACGTTTGACTTTTAGTTTCCGTAAAATCACTTCACAATGCAATGATGTTTTGGTGATGTATACAAGGCCTAATGCATTTATTATTGTACCAAACGTGGGGTGTTTCTGAAATTCAAACTTCTGTGAATGTATTATATACCTTTAAATTATCATCAATAATTAAGTCCTGATACCACAGTCATCATATATTGATCTCAAAATTAAGAACCCACAAGTCATCTGCATTTTTTATTCCACGCTTCTTTTCAGAATAATGTTAATTTTTCACTAGTCGCAGTCAGTGCCATTACTGAAAACTACATTTACTGAAATAATTTTACTATAATATTTGGACTAAACAAGTTATTCACAGTTTATAAACTTCTTGCTGTGCCTTGACTCAATAAATTCAAATAAGCGCCTCTACTGCTCTCTTATAACGTACTTTCTAATCTTATTTCTTGACGCCGCACCAGATGGTTCCATATAGTTTTAGAATTTCGATTTTAGTTATTATCTCCCTTCGCCCTTGTATAAAGTAAATATTTAAGTTACGGCGAAGGGAACGCCGTTTTTCCGTTGTGCGGAACTCATTAGACTGTCGTAGATTAGACTATTCACGATGTACGAGTGATTGCGAGCGATGTACCGACATTGGCCCTGTCACATCACTACGGCAGAGTCATGAAGTGTATGTACGTCGGTACAGCGCCCCCTGTATATGTATACACGCAGTGTAATTGTATAAAGTATAGGTTAATCTAACTGTGTCATATTAGCCGCTAAGTGTATTCTACTTGCAAATACATATATACATTATTGATATAAAAAGATGATTAAAATATTAGTTAAATGACTCAAAAATATGTCATACGTATATCTGGTATAAGTTTTTGTGAATTTCAAAGACCCCTGGAGTGTATGCTCGTCTGTAAATAAATTTATTATTTGCGAAAATATTTAGAACATTTTTTTTTTTGGTGAAAAAAAAATGATTGCATTTATTATTATTATTAAATAAAGTTTAGTTTCCTCGGAATGTTCTCGGATGGTTTGTTTTGTCCAACAGTTTCTTTTTGTTGTTTTATTGTTATTATTAAGAATTTTAACGTTGTTAAATGCAATATCAACCCATGACTTATATTGATTGAAATAAATTACATGAATAACAGATTTATAAATGATTTGGTTAATTAAACTGATTGAAAGCAGTCGTATAATGTTATTGACGAAATTCTTTGATTAAGGTGTGATTTTGCATGAAACTTGTGCAATACTGAAATATTATGGGTACTGTATAGTTGAATAAATATTAAATAGATTCACCGTAAATTTGTTTTAAGCTATACATTTATATGGAATTTGATTGTTCTAAAATGTTTTTTGTTTATTCAGAACCTTTTTATTTCTGTGAGCGAAGTGCCAAAACCATCTTAGAACCTAGCGTACTTGACGGACAGTTAACTCTTCTATATTTAATCTGTGCCAAATTAACTATGTAACCGGTATATTTCGATACCTAATACCTCTGAAGGTCTTTATGTTGATAGATTTTATAGGTTGTTTTTATTATTAAGATGGTAAAGACAAGGCTCTTGCTAAAGCTAGTTATTATTTTTTTTTGTAGGAAAAAAAATTGTCAAATTAGAAAACTCAATTATTAGGTCTGGACGGTGTCTTGTGTTCAGTTAAACGAATATTATTTTAATAAACAGCATAAAATTGTATTCTCATGTTTTATTTCACCCTTTTATATTTAAAACTTTTTTTTAAATCACTAATAAAATTCAAGTCTGGTGGCAAACCCTGATTTCTGTTTTATATCATTGTTTTATCTAACTATGACATACCACGTATCCTTACTTTCGGTATCGTGTCGAAGCTGATGTAAACTGTTAAAAGCGAGATAGTTGAAACCAGCAGCTGGCGGGATCTCTGTAGATTCTCTATTGATATCACCATGAGTCCCTATATATGTTTTAATATAATTAAATGGTAGAACTGGTATTTTGTATTTTTCCCTAGGAATCAGACTCTTAAAAGCAGTAAAAGTTATCTTAAATGTTAATCGGGACATTCAGGTACCACTGTACAATCAAAATCGGTCGCTTAGATTTTGTGCGCGCACAAACATACAGACAAACAATATGATAAAAAACTTTTGATTTAGTATCTATATCGATTACTTATATAACACCATATTAAAATTTTTAAAATATAATCCATGTAGAGAAACGTTATTTACGTCATAATCAAGTAGAAGATTCTATTAAAAAATATAAATAATTGCAACTTAATAAGTACAAGTATATGTCAGTGTAGATATCGAAGCTGCAGCCAACAACACTAAACGGTTGTGCGACCACAATGTATCTAGAAAATTGCATACTTATAGGTATCTTTAATTCCTTAATAGTGCGCCAAATTATCTTCATCAGCTAACTCAAAAACAAATATTGTCGAAAAAAGAAAAAATAAAATGTTAAAACTTAAAAATTAAGTTTTGCCCAATGACAGACTCTTAAAGCAAATGTCTCCAAACATTTGAAAATGTGTATTGGTACTATTATTGGCAGAAGGCAAATTTGACCAAAGTATTATGTGGTAAGTAAAAAATATGTGGAAGGAATTATTTAAAAAATCACAAGTATGTATATTTCTCCACAGAGCGACTTTGGAAATAGAAGTGAGATTTTAGAGCCCATTTATTTTTAAGCCCATGGATGAATTTATGAGTGTTATGATCATATTTACAAAGTCAGAAAATTAAAAATAAGCATACAGTAATCAAGAGAGATATAAAATTTATAAGTAAGAACAAGTTTGATGTTAGAATAAAACAAATATCCGCACAGTCAAAAACAAGTTATGTCAGAGTCTGCACCAAAAGGTAATTTGTCTGTCCGACGATTTTGAAGTGGATTTTAAGACTGATTTAACTTTTTTACAGACTTTATTTACTTGAGGCACCCAGAGGTGTCTTATTTGTAAGCTTGCATGTCATGTAGACTTTGTAATGGTATTTTCATATCATTAAAAACTAATTGAAGTAAATTAGTCTGATGTGGCGAAAAGTACCATTAGATCATTTTAAGGAGTTCACAGCTACTCCAAACAATTTTTCCCTTTAAGCCATTGCTAAAATATATATTATTTTAAATAATGGTACTTTTATTTCGACAACTACAACAACACCTACACTGCCAACGTCGCCATGTACGTACAACTGAAGGTGGTCAGCATATATATAACTAAAGTTTAGAGTAAATTAGATTTATTATACAGTTTATGAAAATATAGTAAGCAATACACGGCAATGCCGACAATGCCAAAGATATGAATAATGATGGGAAATTTGGGTTTTGTGCTAAAGTATCAACAGATATGACTAATTTTTTTTCTTAAACAGTATGTAAGCCAAGAGACAAGCGTGTACGCTGTTTCCTGGACCTAAGCCGTGCATTCGATACAATCCATCACGAGGTGGAACGTACACACTGACATTGTTGGACTGATTACATATTGGTATAATAATCATTTTAACAATGTCAGGCTGTTATTTCGGACAGCTATAAGGTATGATGCGGCGTTAGGCAGGGTGGATGGACCTCTCCTGACCTCTTTAACCTTTATATAAATGATTTGATTGCAGAGCTGAGCAGGGCGCCGGTAGGGCTCAGGCTAGGTGACAGATACGTCAATAACCTGAGCTATGCTGATGATATTGTCCTGCTCAGCCCCTCGATCAAAGCACTAAGAAGACTACTAGCAATATGTGAACGTTATGCTTAAGAGCATGACTTAATGTATGACGCTAATAAGACTGAAATTATGGTGTTTAGGTCAGGTAGAGATCTGTAAAACGTCCCACCGGTTTTTATAAGAGGAGAGACGGTTAAGGTTGTTGAGAGGTTCAAGTATTTTAACATCAGATCTGAAAGACGACGCCGATATCGATCGACAACGTAGTGCGCTCTCAGTTGTCGGTAATATGATAGCGAGACGTTTTTTAAAAGCCAATGTACAGACGAAAATCCATTTATTTAGAAGTTACAGTCAGATTTTCTACGCTTGTCAACTCTGATCTAGGTATACGGGAATATCTCTTGATGGCATTCGCGTTCAGTGCAATGACACCTTATGGGTTTGGCACCTTACTGTATCGCTTCAAGCATGTTTGCCGAAGCCAGACTGAACACGTTTGCCATACAAAGAACTTGAATTGCTACGTTTATGACTTTGGTTGGTACGTGTGGCAATAGTATTATTAAGGAACTTGCTGACAGGCTGTGCACCAGTTCCATGGTTAAAAAATGGTTAGAAATTGCTGCATAACTAAAATTGTAAGACAGTTTTTAGTGTGATATGTGCTTGTTTTTTGTAAGTTAGGAAATTTTCAAGTTTCTGTTTATTTTTGTATTATGTATGATTTTTTAAGTGTTTTTTTATGGAACTAAGGTTTCTGAAAATAAAGATTATTATTATTGTTATTATTAAATATACATTTTAACGGCGAATGAATTGTAACGGAAATTCAATTCCTTCGAAAACGCGGTACGCATTGCTACCATTCGCTTTCGACCAGACGACGGTATCGTTTTGAGCAGTCAAGACGTTAGGGGAGCATTCCCTTTAGTTATTTCGAATTTAATATCAGGTCTTCTTATGCCTCCAATGCCGTAGAAATAGTTAATATACTATAAGTATTTTTCTTATTAAATTATTGGTTAAAGTAACTTAAAAAAAATGTATATTTTCTGTGTCCGCAAGTGGGCTGCCACATTTTAATTTTATCCAGAGCTCCGAGGTTTGGACACCGACTGCAGCGGCATACCCTCGAATGAACATAGACGGCAGCCCACTATACGTCCTGCCCGTATCACCATTCCGCATAGCCAAGGAGGCAACAGGGGAGTACCGAACTACGATATTACGGTATTGTAAAATACAGGAATGGTGATTATTTTTTTTTGTTAAATCACCGCACACCGTATCACCTTTATGCTCGTCAGAAGGAAAGGTACCAGTTGACAATGAGATTCTATGAAACCTAAATATCAGTTGAATATGATGGAACTACTATATAAGATTAGATAGATTACTGATAAGATTGCAAATTTATCAGCAGACGAGATGGACATTCATATGTCTTTATTTAAGACGAAAAAGAGAAGAAGTTACTAATCTTCAGAATGATTTTCGTAAACCCCGTTAAATAAAGTAATTTCCGTCGCCATATCACATGTACAGTAGATCCTCTCCAAGGCTCACTTTAGTTATTGGCTCAGCAAATATATCATGTTTTCGTAATAACATACCTTTTTTATTTATCTAAAAAGGCATCCTAAATTAAAACTTATTTGTCTAATACCACTTACCATTCCGAGTTTCAAATCAGACATTGGTTACAAATTAGAAAATAAAAGAAAGTCAGAGAGATTACATTCTTTATTTGTGACAATGCGGAATAAAGAATAGAAGTAAAAAAAGTGATGCCGATTACAAACTAGGTAACACTGGACACAATATCCATCTAATGAAAGATTGAAGATCTTTGGTTACATAAACTTTGAAACGTTATTGTCAAATAACTAACGCCAAGTTATAAACATGGTAAGGTAGATGGCGGTACTTGTACTAGAAGTACTAATAAAATTTTAATTATTAAAATGGATAGAAGAGTGCAAAATACATCTAAATACACTACACTTAATATATTATAGTTAATATAACGCGTCAAAAACAACATACATAACAGGATCAGTTAATAATTATAAGTACGGATTACAAAGGTATATTAACGATATCACATACGTATCATTTGTATAAATACAATCAAAATTAATTTTTTGACACTCGAGGGATGATATCATGCAGCTAAATTGTATTATTGAATTCGAAATCTAAATTGTTCTAGACAAAAAACAAAATGGCGGACCATTTTTCGATTAATTTTATATTTAAAAGTTTATAAAATTATACATTTCTATTTGGTCAATTCACGATATAAATACAGATTACAAATGTTTCCATTCTCTAATAATAAATAGTTTCACATGTTAAAACTTCGTCTATAGTCTATTTTGTCTATGGATCAGTCTATGAATAGAGAACAGAATAAATAATTATTACATTCACATGCACTAAACATTAAGCACTAAAAGTTACATACAATTGTCGTATTTCTAATTTTTTGAAGTTCTTACAAAAAAAAATTATAAAAAATTTAATTTTTAGCAAAATTAAATGCAGATAATGAAACATATTTGGTGATTTTTGTAAAGAATACGATAATTTATGTTAGTATTCACGGCTTATAATATAAAGCTCCAACACAAATGCACCTTATTTGTGGAAAAACACCAATCTTTCAATTAATACCATTAAAAAATTATAAACGGTTTCATCTCAATCTTCCAATATCCACAAATTCAAGCATTTCTAGCGCTGTTGTAAAGCAATTGACCGGAACTAGCTATGTCCAGTAACAACCGATTTAAAGCGGTTGATAGGTCATAATAAATAATGTGTGATCATTTTATTTTAAGAAGTTATAAATATTAAGTAGTGATCACATTAGCCACCAGTATTAGTTAACATTGTTAAATTCGTTTGTACAAATTTAAAACCGGTTGAAACTGGATGCGTCCGATTTGAAACGGTTTACCAGAGACCGGATGATTTTCCTCCGGGTGGGTTTCGTACACGGACTGAGGTCTTGGTGTCCAGACCTTCTAGTTCCTCTGAAAATAGAAATACAAAATTTACTATGATGTATTACATATGTATTGTGTATGCATATATACGTGAGTGTGGGTGTGTATATGCGTGCATTTGTTTATATGAACTTACGGCTGATAGAGAAGGTAGAGTTCTGCAGGTTCCTCTGTCCTGGCTCCCTCATTTTACGACCAGTGGGAGTACTGCAGCCGGAGAGAGAGGCAGTCTCCAGCTTTTGAGAAATCTGCAGTTCTGGAAAGCAATTAGTAGATGATATAAGTTTTCTTCTTTATGCAAAAGCATTCACTGTTCATAAATTATATTATATTTACCAGTGGGAGTGCCGTTAGCAGCTCTGTGTGGTGAGAGCCCAAGTTCCTCGTGCGGCGCAGGAGTGGTGGGAACTTCTCCATACACATACGGGCAGTTGGGGGGAGTGGGGAGGAACTTGCCGGAACCTGAGTAATTAAGAAAATAAATTTAGGATTTTAAAATCGGATTTTTTTTAGCTTATGTTGCAATTTAAAATTATATTAGAACGGCTTGGATAAGAATTATTTTGTAATTCTTTACTGTCCCGACATTAATTGTTTGTTGAATGAAAAATAGGCCTTAATGCAAGAGAAATAGGATATTACCTTCAGCCACTCTCAAATCTCCATCGTCGAGGCAAACCTTTCCATTAACGATCACGTACTGCGGTCCTCCGACAACCCGCTGGCCCTAAGATACAGAAACATTTTCTATAAGAACTTTTATAATTGAATAATTTTTGTATTAATAAATAAAAATAAATTATATTTTAATCATTTGTAAAATATACTGTCGCTTAAAAATATATCACTATATTATTATAGTATTAATATTGGTAAATGTAAAATGATGAGTGATTGTTTGTGTGAAAGCGTGAATTAAATATATCTTAATTTTAAATTTAATTTGTATAACATTTTTGGTTTGTAATTTATCATCACCTAACACCAAATAGAGAAAAAAATACAAACATACAATTTCTATCGTATTAACAAACGTCTTTCATTAAAAAACAAACCTCAAATATGTTAAAATCAATAGCATGATGGTGGTTCGCAGCGGAAATAGTCCTCTCCAGCCTGGGGTCCCACACTACGACGTCTCCGTCAGCCCCCACCGCCACGCGACCCTTGGAAGGAAGGTTGAAGATGTTGGCAGCGTTGGTGCTGGTGACCGCCACAAAGCGACACGGGTCCATTACACCTGGGAAAATGGTATTATGATCTATCATGGCTGCTCAGATATATCATTGATATATGTAGGGAACAATATTATCCTAAACACGGAACCTTGAGGCACTCCTTACATTAAAGCTGTGCTTATATGAACTTTTGATAGAACTATGAATAACAGTTTTATTTTTATAAATGTGTGTCTTTTTATATTTTTTGGCGTTGAAAAACGCTCTTTTTATTTATTCCAGTCATTTGGTTTTTACTGTTCTTAAATAATCGTTTCAATTTATACTATATCTAATAGGAGACTTTTGGTAGAAAAGCCACTAATAATATCTCCATATTTTTTCATTTTCATATGGTTTACATTCCTCTTGTTTTTATTGTTTGTTGTATTGAATTTTTACTTCATTAATCATCAAAAAAACTTTTTTCATCTTTACCGATATCCCATAGACACTTATTAGTAAAATTGTCTGATATACAACTATTTCTACGATATGATTTGCTTCCACAAAATTTTAAGTTCATTTATATTTAAGTGACTTATTTTGATCTTATTTCTTATTATGACATTTTTATAAGATTTTAATTAAATATATATTGTTATATATTCTTGTATTTCTTTCAAATATTTTTGTTTGAAACGACTCTAATCTCATTCTTCGTCCAGAGCCTTAAGTAAATATTGCAAAGTAACCTTCGTCACTACACTATTTAAGTTTTAATAAAGGTATTTTGTTTCTATCTGTATTTCTATCGATGAATATAAGCGTCATATTTGAAACAACCTTTATTTGTTCAAACCTTTCCGCCTACACCGCGTGATGTATGTTAGGTACTAGACGATGAAAAGGATGGATGATATTAAAACCTAAATATAAATTCCAATGATACACAGGTTTCGTTTACGATCAGAATAGTCTGGTGTACATTGTCACTATTACAAGTATTGGAGCAACTCCACTTTTTATAAAATAACGCCACCTTACTTCCTCTAGATGGCGTTGTTCTTATTTAAATAAAGTTGGTTGAAAAACCACGTACTGTACACACAATACATAGCTTTGTGTGCACTATCTATCCCAAATTAAAACAATAATCATTACAGTATTCAGTGCTAGTACCTGTGTTGACAGCTCTCTGCCACAGCACGGCCAGGCGGTCCTCCACTCCGTTCACTCCTGTAGGTATCTTGGAAAAGTCGTTCTTCCCCAGCTCCTTGTCCTTGGAGTGGAAGGTGCAGTTGTCGCTCGCTATCACTTGCAGGTCATCGCTGGAAATATTGATGTTTGCACGTATATAAAGACATTGTAATATTTCACTAGAGAAAGAACGAAAAAGGATTGCTAATAAATATTCTATTATTCAATAGCTATAAATAATTTTACGCACTAGCTTCTTAGAAAAGAAAAAGTACTGAACGGATTTTGATGATATTTAATGTGGATTATTATATAAGTCAATATTTATGAAGTTTTTAAAAAAATTTAGAAATCTTTTTTTGCAAAATCAACAGCTTAACGCAAACATTTTTTTTTTTTTAATTTTTTGTTCGCTGAATGTTTCCACGGTCTACCTTTAAATATTAATAAGTTAGTAAGCTTACCAATTTATTTTGTATGTACTTCGAATATGTATGTTGTACGTATACTCACTGTGCCAGTGCGTCCACCATGAACTGTGGTGTGTCGTGACCCCGCAGGGGGGGGGACACCACGTGCGCTGCCGCGTGACGGAAACATGAATTCTGGTAGTGGGAGTCTGGGGAGGACATACATTACAATAATTATATAGTTGAAGAACATTTATGTGCTAACAGACATCAATGTATCATAATACAGTCTAGGAATGAGGGCTCTCCTGCCAGGATATTTTATTATAATTTTTTTTAAATAGGCCCGATTTTTTCTGTCGCTGACTCAAAGCATTGAGATATATATTTTATTGAGCTGGTGGTAGCTTTGACTATAAAAATGTTTTTTTTAGAAATTTAATTTTAGATGAAACTTTATTTTTATTCCAAAAATATACAACAATTAAGTACAGTATTTATTAATAAGTGTTCTAGGTTTTTAGAGATCACATTCTAACTTTGATACAATCCAAAAAAAATGTTAGAATCTTAGCCATTTTTGATTAACTGGAAATTTTTAGAATATAATAGTAAAATATCTAATTAGATATTCTAATTTTTTTAGTTCTAAGTCTTTAAGAGCCCTATACCTATTGGTTTTCGAAGTATGTAACGTAAAAATTAAACAACCACATGTTTTATCCACATTATACACTAGTCAATGATGTTATAGATAGCTTTAAATCTTGAAGTAGCCGATTTAAAAAAAAAAAAATTAATACTTAATAATGGCGATAGGATAACCTATTTAAATTTAAAGGATTTCTGAGAATACCAACTTTAAAATGATGAAGTGATCCGTGGACCCGAGTACAATAGTCAGTATATATATAACGTGGTCTCACCGTCCGTGCCCACGGCGGCGGCCAGTGTCTCTCCGTACAGCGGGCGGCACGCCCCGCGCGCACGCAGTGCGCGCACAGCCGCGGACGACATGAGGTGCACTACGTACAGCGGAGACGACATCTACACACACAGGGCTTTGGTTATAATCTCAACTTAATCTCATCGGAATTTGCCCACGTTTACCTCCGAAGCTTATGAAGCCTCGGAGGGGTTCGAAAGTAGTCGGGCTAATTCCTCGTAACCGTGGATCTTGAAAGTTAAAAAAAATTAATGCTTTTGTATAGTAACTGTGAGGAATTAATATAATTATAATATAGTTGAATAAATTGTAGGATAAACAATATTCAATGAGTAGGTTGTTTTATATGAATTTATTAAGTGACTTAACTAGTAGTTTTAAAAGTTTAAAAAAACATTTTAACAAAAGATTTCAGGCTGAAAAAGGAAAAAAACAAAATAATTCCACCTGGATAAAAATGTATGTATATATGTATATATGTATGTATGTCTGTATGTCTGTACCTGTTCCGCGATGACACACGCCCTGTTGACAGCCTCTGCCTCCACGCTCTCGTCCCTGGAGGCGGCGTGACCCTCCGGACCCGTCACTCCCGCCTGGAGGAGCTTCTCCGTGTTACGAGCTATTAAACTACCGTTCTCCGCGTGCACCTGCCAGGGACATTTATTCATCAAAATATTCTAGAAAACTATACTATTCCAGTTCCAAGTGATCCAGAAATGAAGCTCTACACTCACCATAGGAAGTGCCTTCAGTTCCACGCAGGTTTCCATCGCACAACTAAGACTGTAATCATCCAGCATCCAGGAGTCCTTGTAGGCCATGAACATCTTGAAGGAATTCACTCCGTGGTCCTGGACCAGCTGGGCCATCTCCTTCTTCACGGACGGAGACCACCATGTTACTCCAACGTGTAACGCGTAATCGCAACACACCTACAAAGATTATTATTATAAGATATATTAATATAAATATATAAGAATGTTTTAAGGTAACAATTCTTGATGCATTTGAATTGTGTTTATTATTGATATAAACTATAAAATATTTAAAGAAGTTTTATTAAATATATTATTGCTCATCGTTTTGTTTTTTAACGTCCTTATTCACTGTAAGCAGATGGACATGTATCATACCACGTTACGTGAAATGTTTGTGGAATCGTATTCCCTATTACGAATATTTCGTTCTAAATGTAATTCGTAATTTATAAAGATTTGTTCTCAGCCTTAGAATTATATAAGACCAGTTAAATATTACGGAAATGCGTTATTTAAATAAAATATATTTTTTTAATTAGAAGTTTTTGTTTGATTCTGATTCATAAATTCAATATGTGAAATCAATAAAAAATCTATAGATACAGTGATACAGAATACAATTTATCAAATTCCACACTACAGTGCGTTTAAGTTCAAAGCATGTTGTGACGTCACTCTTTATTTGCAAGGAATTATTATCATAGCGAATAAGGGTCAAGATTAAGTTTAAGTCAACTAACCAATAACAATTTTTATTATATTTTTTAATAATTTATATGAAATATATCGGTAGGTAAATATTCCATTATGACTTATTACTACTTTGTAACTGAAATAGTTCCACAAAGTGAACATGGAAGCGAGTAAAAAAGCACTTTCTCTCATTTGAATATTAATTTAGTTGTTTTTTGTTTACTTCACGTTTTATTAACCACGTACTTAACAATTAACATTTAGTAAGTCATTTAATATGTTAATTTAGATTTTATTGACTCAAGCTTCAAGTGCTCGTTCAAATAGAAAGTTTATATGAAGATTCTTTTTGAGTGTACTAATTTGTTATGTTATGTTATGTTATGTTATGTGGGCAGATATATTATATACTGATTGGCGCAGTATTTATATATATATAGTGCTGAAGTGGGTTCAATCCCCCATTAAAAATATTTGTAATTATGATTTGTATTTTTGTCACGGTCAATGCGCAAGCGACCCCGTGGCGTCCCAGGTGAGGGTATAGACCCATATAACCTCCCCGTAATGCAATTTTCCAAATATAAAAAAGGAGAGAAATTATATTTAATAAATTTTCAGCTACAAAATATGGTTGAAATTTGCTTAGTATGGTTAAAATATGGTTTAATTTTCCAGACAGTTGACGCCGTGATTCCGTGAATCCATGAGTAAGGGCTGCGAATATCCATGAATATCCATGAAGGGCTGCATGATTATAGTATCATGATTATATAGATATAAATATTTACTAATACATTTATGATATAAAATGCTTACTACTAAAATAATACTTTTAAGACCTATCATATATAACTCCTTTTTTACCTTGTTATCAGCTTTCTGCCTCCAGTTATTGTACGCTTCGATCAAAGACTGTCCCTTGTTTGGCAGAGCGAAGTCAACTGAAATATAAATTATATATATACATATATATTATATGATTAATTACATATAAATAAATAAATTATAACTAAACAGCAGAGCTGAACCTGCGACCACTGGAACTCTGTACCAGTAGACCGATCACCTGAGCTATGACGTCACGTCAATTTATCATAAGTACATTTTTGACGTAGACGAAAAAAATAATAAATATATTTATATATGTCATAATACTATCCGCCCTAAGACTCGAGTGTTCGTAAATTATCATCGTTTTTGTAATATTTTTGAATATAAAATTCCTTTGTGCAATTTTTTTGAATATTCGTACAAGCATTTGGTATTATATATTATGTATATATATAATATAAATCATAAAAACAAAAAACTAACATATTCCTCTAATTTATCTGATTCTTGATAGTTCTTTTAAGCAATTATGAAGTTGAATCATCTTTCTAGCAAGAGGATGTAATAAAGCAATAACATCTAGAAAGTTAATTATGGGATTACATACGGCTAGAATTTGTGGTACTCACTGATGGTGGTAGTCCCACCGGCTACAGCTGCCCGGGTACCCTTGTAGAAGTCGTCAGCAGTTTTCACACCCATCATCTCCAGCTCGAAGTGGGTGTGAGGGTCAATCCCACCCGGCATCACTAGTTTGCCGGTGGCGTCGATGGTGCGAGTACCACCAGGGATGATAAGATTTCTTCCTAATTGTCTGAAAAAAACGTATTATTGTATATTATTATTAAACTTCTTAAGAAGGGTTTTAAACTTTTTTTTGTCTTTAAATAAATTGATATTAATATTATTTATACAATATTGTGTAAAAAAATTATAATTTTGAAATTAAACTTGCGTGTTATGAGCGTTTAATAAATTTATAACAAATGACAGAACCTCAAAGTATCTTATAAAATTCGTGCTAATTATAATATAAACTAATAAGTAATATGAATCTAATATCTACCAAAAGCTTTAATGTCATCATTATTAATTATAGACAATACTTTCTACTTTGACATATACAAAATAATATATACAGATATATTAATAAATGTACTATAAGCAACATGATTTTAATTTATATATAACGTACATCTCCCTAACTCTTCATAAACGTCTGACTGAGCATCAACCAGCTTCAAGGCCAGTTGACACCCTTTCAAGAAAAATCTTGTTTCAACGACAAGAACGTCATACTAACAAACGTAGCTCTGGAGAAGTACTACTTACGAGAAATACAAAACGATACCGCGATTCAGACAACTACTAGCGCCATCTATCGGTAACAATGTAACCAACTAAAAAATGTAAAACTTAAAATATACAGCAAAAAATTATTTGATACTGTGTGTGTTATTAATGACATTATAGTAAAGGATAAGAATCTGCTGACTCAGCGTGACCAAACATTTCAATTTACCCAATTATTGTAATTTAGAGTTGAATTGGGGTTAATAGAATCTATTATATAGAAATGCGGGGAGTGATTAAATTTAATTAAATGGACTCGTTTTGTTGATTTGATTTATTTTATATTTCACTTTGAATATAATATTTAAGAAAGAGTCGATTTGAAAGAATTCGTCATGGTTTATATTGTATTATAACATATTTTATTATTATGTTCCAATGGTTAATTTTGATAAAGATTTTAATCATACCCAGAATCAGAAGCACATAGTTTAATGAAAAAAAAAAAAACAAAATAACATTAACAGTCTCGGTACTAAAAATAAATTAAAATGAAATCATTAATAATATAATTTGAATTCAAAAATAGAACTCATTGCGACAGCCATCTATAATCTATGATAATATGGCACCCGTTTATGGAAGTAGCATTTATGGTGTGCGGATGTGCTTGTTACCGCATTAGTTGCTTCCTGCGCTCGTAGAGGATAAGGACTTCATTTGTTTTATTTAAATTATAATATAATATATAATAAATATTAAAATATAAAAAAAAACACATATAACAAGTATGATTTTTAAATGGCGGCTATAGTTTTGTTTTTTGACATGTTTTTTTTTTAATAGAGCGTTCTGTATTAAAGGCAACAACCAAAAACTAATGGCATATCGTGATTGGTTGATTTGATAAAAATATGTATTTAATTTTTTTTTTTGAGATATAACTTTTTTTTTTCCTTTAATATTAAACAACACGTATTTTGATGTTTTATTGTTACAAGCTGAATACACCAAACAGAAAAAAAAACTATTTTGTTTTTTTTAAAACCATGCAAAAAATTGTGGTATCGTTAGTATGTGCAAGTCACTTTATTAAAAATACAAAAAGAATCAATTTTTGAAGCTGAGGTGTAAAATACTTATTGAATGAAATCCATGTTGTTTGTAAACAAATATTTTAACTATATTTATTGTTTCTTTGTTGTATTGTAAACAAATTCTTTATTTTATCGTTCTGTAGCAGGTTTAACAAACATTTTTGTTTATAACTATAACTAGCGGATCCTTATTAGCTTATTATGTAAATATGACCGTATACTATAAGCCGCCCTTGAACGACCATCTCTTTAAGTAATAATACAATAATATTACTTTCGTAAAAAAAAGGTTCGCTCTCTATGGTACTTGATTGATTTTTTTCTAGACTCCAAAAGGACTCATGTCTCAAAAAGTAAAATTATTGTAATATTGTTTTTTTTTAATTATAATAGTTTTGTGTTCATGGACACCAGAACTAACAATTTCTTGAGATACTAAGGTTTTAGGATGTATTTTGTTTTTACGTCATTTGAACACTGACTGGCACTTGACAAAATAGATCTGATCTATATCTGATCTGAACTTAGATTGCCTTAAAAAACTCTCCACATATAATGTTTATAAAAAAAAATAAAACATGATTTAATCTCTCCTTGTTAAACCATTAGATGGCTATGGCCTATGACGTAGTTGAAGCCATAGTGCATTAATAGGATTCTCGTAATATACCCAGGTTTGTGCAGACGTTTGTAAATATATTATTAATTGTATCTTTATTTTTATTGTTACTTTCATGTTAGATATTTATTTGTTGCTCTCTGACGCTAGATGGCGTTGCATTATTAATCAACAAAGAAATTGAGTAAATCTATAAGACTTAAAAGCGAGATTTTATCCTGTTTCAAATAGTAAAATATTAAGAAAAATTGTATCTTGGTAAATCAACTACAAGCGTGAATCAAACCTCAATTTTGACTCGCTGCGCTAGCAAAATCTGTATCAGCATATTGAGCGAAGCGAGGTGCAAACAGCACCGAAGTTGCATTTACAAAACGTCGACGCATTCTGTCCTTAACTGTTTTTCTTCATTTATAATATATTTTTTTTCAAGCTAAATTATCGCGCGTAAAATTTTTCCTATTGAAGTCTATGGGATTTTTGTTTTTTCGTGATTATTCCTCAACGACATCGAATATTTGAATATATTTTTAAAACTACCAACATACTAATATCTATCAATGTGTAAAATTTGGAAATTTTTAGAAAACCGTTTTTGATTGATGCATGCACAAAGGATGCAGAAAAGTCTCTCATAGAGAGACAAACAAGCATACATCCCTCAGATGTTTATATATAGATGGATCTATTGTTATATATTTTCAGTTAATACATAAATTATATACAAACGTAACCACAACGGCGTAATGTCACGACATTGAGCCATTTCAATATCTTATTTTTACTTTTATTTTTATTTGTGGTATTTTTGGTTTTGGTACATTTATTAATTATTACGTAACCAGACATAAAATGTAATTAGATTGGCGAATCAATTTACAAACAGACACGCAAACATACTCGCACACACGCACGTACCATCTAAATTTAAAATCATTTAACAATACTATTGTGAAAATTTATTATAAATGATTAAGTTAATATAAGAATAAAAAAATTGTGTATGATATACATATAATTGTAACGGCCCTGTTAATATATTAAATTCATAGGTTTTTTATTATATTTAAGGGAATTCCTGGATGCAATACTATAGTCGACATTTCACGTGCCTCGAACATCCCGTTGGTTTAAAAAGCAGATTAAAAAACATTATTCAGGTTTCGATTTCCAACTTCCGAAATGTGGGAACTTTCAGGGATCAAATAATAAGCAGAAAAAACAAATAATAGCTACTCCAATATATTTCGTCAAGAATCCAAAAATCAATGCAATATTAAATTATAAAGTTATTAAGAAGGTTATTTCACGGGCAACAAAGAATAACGCCATCTATTGATATAACATAACACTATCTTAAAAAAATTAAATACATTTTATAAATAGATATATATTTTAATATAATATACATAGGTTGTTAAGTATATGTTCGCAAAAGATATCCTATGGGACATTCGTAATGAATAATTAGGGTCAGCAATTATCATCATGACTTAGTCACCACTGACTTCATTATATACTATAATTACTCTATTGTCTGTATGTACACTTGAATATTATAAGGATTTATAATAAGACTAATCTACTATGGAGTGCAAAACTATAATCTTTCAAAACAAGGTATTATGACGTAACAGTGACCTATATCGATGGCTAAGTGGCTGAAGCCACAAAAATAACGTACAGACAGACAGCTAACTGCTGAGTTATCACTCTAAATTAATATAAATATTATGATACATTTTTAACCTACGTATAGTTATGATTATAGATAAAGTTATTATTTATTTTAAGTTATATGATTTTATTTTTTTCTTAAAATAAAGTTATAATAAACTTTATCATATTATAATTAAGTACATGTGTAAAATAACTGATTTTTTTTCATATTTTTTTTTCATATTTTTTTTTATTTTTTTTTCACGCCTACCAACAACTTCTTTTATAAATCGTAAAGTTTGCTGGTAGAGAAGGTTTGTAGCTGTAAGCCCAACTTTTATGCATTATATTGTATCTCGTGCAAAGAGTTTAATAAATAAGATAAGTAAATAAATATTTTTTTATATCGTATTTGATGATCCACAGATAAATTATATCTTATCATCTCAGGTCAATTCTTTCGTGATATATAATACAAAGGTAACAGCGTTCTTGTTATCGCTCAGACTTGCGTGCACTGAAATCTGATAACACTAACTGTATTTATGTTATAGCATATAAAAGGTTGATTTGATAAGAGTTATTTAATATATTAAATAATTCTTATCATCTCAACCTTTTATATTGTATTATTTTACTACACCAATCATTTTTTTATTGGTGACATTGTCAAAGTTGGAAAAAAAGATAAAATAATATATATATGTATATATTATTTGTGTACTCTGTCTTGTCTGTCGTATTTTCTTTTAAAAAAACATTATTTTAATTCTTATCACATTAGCTATAGAAAATTGTAGCTAAACATTGTAAGTCCGTTTAATGTAGTGTGTCTAATAACAACTAAAAAATTAAAAATAGTTATATTGACTACAGTCGAATTAATAAGAACAACAAATTTGGGAACGATATAATACTTATATATAACTAAAAGCAAAATGTAGCAATTTTTTTTTATTTTAACGTTACACCAATATTACAACACGAGTAGCATATTGTTTTATACTAGCTGTTACCCGCCGATCCACCCACGGACAAACTTTAATTACTCCTTTTAACATCAGCTATTTGGCAGTAAAAGTCCTATCAAAATCGGTCCAGCCGTTTCAGAGATTAACCGGAACAAACAGGCAGACAGATAGAAAAACAAATATACAGACAAAAATTGTAAAAAATGCTACTTATATGTACAGAGTGTACATAAATATGCATTTAGTACGCAGTTATTTTAATATTACAAACTGACTCCCAAATTTTATTTATTTGTATATATTAATACTAACGTTGAAAGAAAATCCTGATCAAAACAATTAAAGAAACAATACTAACATGTAAGTTATCAAGATCAAGAAAACTTTCTACAAACTGATTAAAGAATTGTAACAGTAAAAGTTAAATTGTAGTAAAATCGCTACAATTCCAGGCAATCGTATAATCCATCATGTTACGGCACACGATTACTTGCCATTAGAAACTGCGCGTGTGACTGAAACTATATACAGGTAGTGTTCAATATATATTTATTTATTTTCATTTATCTTATATTGAAGGGCTTACAAGATTTTATCGATGAATTTTATCGATAAATATGATTGATAAATGTACCTAATTATGAAAAAAAAAACATTATATAAATTGTTACTTCATAGCGTTGTCTGTATGTCCGTCCGTGTACACGATAACTCCGAGACGGTACTTAGTTCGGGGCTGACACATAGTATGTTTAATAGTCTAGTATAGAGAATTATATGTTAGAAATTTTGACCTCCTAGCTGTCTGTGAATTCATGAGGTGAATTGTCACAACATGCGTGCATTGCATATGCGCAAATTGCAGAAAGATTTTTTACAGTTTATTCTACAACTGATGCATTTAGTTTTTGAACTAAGAATTATTATTATTTTGCTCTTTACTCAATTTATGTAGTCTAACTTATCATTGAAAATTTTTCGTACTTCAGCGATATATTAAGTATATATTTTTAATACTAAAGTTTGAACATCCTATATATGTTGTGTTTTGACATCGATGTTATTTATTAAACAAGCCCTTCAAATATATTTATTTATATTAACTACAAAATATGCTATTAACTATATTAAGTTGTTTATGGTGTGTACTTAAAATATCTTTCGTCTACAACTATAAAACTGTTTGTGACTGACTTACTGACAGACAGACGACGGTCCATACTTAAAGATTTGAAAATATACACAAAACTTTCTTTTAGAAGTCAAATATATATATATAGTTATTTCTAAGTAAAATTTTAATTGAATCACTTTAATAACTCAAGAGTAATAATTTGAGAAACAAAATATAATAGAAAATAATTTTATATATTACATAAATATATCTTTTTTAGGGTTCCGTACCTCTTAAAGACAAAAAAAACCCTCATGGGATAATATTAACGTCGGACTGTCTGTCAACTTTTAAATTCGGGAACGTATGTTGATATTGAGTTGAAATTAAAACCGTATACTCAGGACTAATTCCTTGAAGCTGTAAAAAAAAAACTACGGATTGAACATTAAAAACCTTTATTTATGCTTCAAAAAACACATATTTCAACACTCTTGAGAGCATTGAAATCTCTCGTTTATCTAGAACTATGACATATGAGAAGTACATATGAAAATCTTAGAAAAATATAGTTTTTAGGGGTGTTGAAAATTAAAATCGAAGTGACGTATCATTTTTGCGAGACAAATTTTGTTAATTATAAAGAAAAATATAAAAAATACAGAAAAAAAAGGTACAGCCTAAACTAATCCATTATCTATTTTAAAGCTATAAATTTTCCACGGAACCCTCGGTTCACTCTGAATCACGCAGGTCCGGTTTTTAATTAACATATCACATTACATATTGCAAACATTACGACCAATAAAAATTTGTATATGAACAATTTATATTATTTTAATATAATTTATAATTCTTATTAATATTATACTCATTGCTATATCGAATATTTATTCAATGACTAAATTCTGTAAGAATTGGAATTGGAGTAAAAAAATCCCTTCGAATTCTTGATATAAGGAATTATTCGATATTTTATAAATATTGGTCGAAATTAATAATAGATCCCAATCCAATTTTTGATATATCCGTATCTCCATTGAATATTAATTTTAGTAAAATAGCGTGGTGTGGTAGCAAGGTGTGGTCCTGTGGCTTTGTACCAATTAGTTTAATATAGTGACGTAAATACATAATATATCATGTTATAATTTTGATAATCAAGTTTGTATGTATGTATGTACTTATGTTTGTATGTAAGTATATATGTATGTATGTCTGTAGGTACGTATGTGTGTGTGTTTTTGTGATGTTCTGTATAACATAATACTCACTTAATAATCCCATCTTCAATGTAAACATCAGCATCCTCCATGCCATCAGCGTTGACGACGCAGCCATTCTTGATGAGGAGCCGGTTCTGGGAGCTCTGGAACATTCGATTAATTTATCTAATATGTTATTTATCCTCTAAAAATCTTACATATGTTGTTTTATATGAAATATTGTATTGGTTTTTTTTTTTCGGGGTAACAAAATATATATTTAGACAGTTTTTGAAATAAAAAAATGTATAAAAAGAAGAGAAAGAGAAAGAAATAACTAAAACTAAGTTTATCAAATTTTCATTAAATGAGTATTCTTATATAGTCTATTCATTACATATATATGTCATGTATATGTAGAAGTGTTAATTAATTAAATTACTAGTCCCGGGTGTAAGCTGTTAATAATGTCTATATGGTTTATCGATTTAACTGAGGAAGTTAACTGAACATATTATAGAGCTATTACTGACTGCCATCAGGGCAATAAGAGGATATCGAACCATCTCGTGCGAGGCAGCCTGCGTTCTGGCCGGTTTCCTTCCCTGGGACTTGGAGGCCCAAGTTCTCTCGTCCCTCTATGTCTGGCGAGAGGAGGCCCGAGCTCAGGGACAGTGGCCTGCACCGGTAGAGGTGAAGGGTCGAAGAAAGGCTCTGCAAGAGAGCGCCCTTGAGGAATGGAGTCGGCGTTTGATAAGACCCAGTGCGGGAGTGCGAACAATTGAGGCCATACGGCCCATTTTGACGGAGTGGATAGCGAGACGACACGGCACGCTCACATACCGCCTGACACAGGTGCTCACCGGGCACGGCTGCTTTGGTGGGTATCTGTGCCGAATCGTCGGACGAGAATTAACGCCTCGCTGTCATCATTGCGCGGAGTGTCTGGACGACACGGCCCAGCATACTCTTGCCGAATGTTCAGCCTGGGATCACGATCGCGATCAACTACGCGCAGAAGTGGGAAACGATCTCTCGTTGCCTGCCGTCGCTCGCGCGATGGTTGAAAGCGAAGGGTCATGGAGCGCCGTCCGCGCCTTTTGCGAGGCGGTGCTTATAAGGAAAGAGGCGGCGGAAAGAGAACGGGAGGCATTGGCCACTGATGACGCCCGCCGCCGAAGACCAGGGCGTCGGCGAACGGCCTTTGCTCGCCGCCATCCACCCTGATTGGGCCTGCGGGCAGTGGACTCGGGGGAGTTCACCGTCATCGCACGTAGACCCGTGAGGAGGCGCTGTACTGTGTGAACCAGTGCGGCACCCCAGCCCAAGGAGCTAAACTGGGCGCGCGACATCAGCGCGCCCGTGTGGAGGCCTGTGGAGGCCAAGCCGCATGCCGGGGACAGCGGATGTCGCATGAAGCGTTCCCGCACCCTCCGGTGCTGCAAGCGGCAGAGACAGTTCACCGCAGAGTTTTAGTGGGTGCGAGCCCCACATAACCACGTCAGCGCCCCCGCGGTGGTGTGGTATGCGTACAGGCATTTCTCTGCGAAAAAAAAAAAAAAAAAAAAAAAAAAAAAAAAAAGAGCTATTACTGACTATATTTTATACTTATAAATTCTTAAGTTTCTACTTAACAGAGTTTAAAAACATTTTTAATAAAATAATAAATATCTTGTATCAAAATTATTCAAGTTAAGTATACTTCAAGTCTTTTGCTTATTGTTAATATTTGCAATTCATGAGACAGACTTACATGTAATGAATAGTTTGCAGCTTTGTCATTTTGAAGCAATCTATTATTATCTGACAAAAATAACATCATATTTATATATGAATATATTTTTGATATATTTTTATAAATAATAAGATATATTTACATAATTCCATTATTGAAGTAATAAATTACTCAATTTGCAAATAAAAATATATATAATTTTGTATTATCGTAAATATTTCTTAAGTATTATTTTTTTTGCAAAAATCTTTCTTTAATAAACAAAAAATATATATTTTTATATGAGTCCATTATTTATGATATAAATTATTTATTCATAATATTATTAATTTTACTATTTTTCTCTTAAATTCTTTATTGAATAAACAAAGAAGTATAGAGATTAGATTTAGCATCACTTGTCCTTTGCGAGGGCAGATCCAAATTTGGAACAAACTCACGAGCAACACATACCAACTATTCCCAATAATAAAGCAAATATAACAGATATATTCTCACTTTTATATTAATTCCAGACACAGTATTAGCAGCCATTTATTATAATTGCAACAACACTACCGACGAGCCGTTGCCGCGACGTGCGAGAAACTGAAAATCTGATACCGAAAATAGATTTCACTAGCTCGCTACCACCAGCTCGGTTCTCGACTGAAACTGTCTGTAGAGAACCCTTAGTAAATATGGAGCAGAGCTTTAGCAGTATAAAATGTCTTAAACAATAGTATTCTCTTAGATTTTCAGGAAGACCCATTTGAAATAAAACTATTTTTACGGATTAAAACTCGCGTATAATTTAGTTACATTTTTGATTTTAACCCGACGTTTCGAATACTTTGCAGTAATCGTGTTCACGGGTAGACGAGATGTAAGTGTCTGTCAGAAAGTCAGTTAGTTAATCATCTACTGACTTTGGTTAAAATCAAAATGTAACAATTATACGCGAGTTTTAATCCGCAAAAATAGTTTTTTTTTGTCTTAAACAATGTTTGTAAAGAACTCTTAATAGTCAATGTAGAAGAACTTTAGAAGTATAAAATAATTGTGTTAATAAACGATCAAATATATCAAATATATCTGGATAGAATTCTTAAAACATTTCCATATCAGAACAATATTTAGATTTATTTCATTGGTTTTACAAAATTTTTTAGCTGTTCCATGTGAATTTCTAACCAACGACTGTTAGCTCAAACATAGGGATTTTAATCTCGGATAGGCTTTCAATCAAACTGATTTCGATCTCAGATATAAGAGCTTCGAAATACCAAGTATAATATACTATTGAGTTAATATATTATTTATTTAGCATAGTCCGGAAGCATATGAATTAATAATTCTAAAGCTAAAACTGGTATCTTCATTTAAATATTTGACATATAAAACTTGATTTACATATAAATTATTTTTGATATTAAATATTAATATTTTTATCGTAGTAGGGTTTTTTGTATGTTAATTTAAAACAATTGAAGCGGTTACTTAGGGGATGGAGCTACAATATCTATTGTATGCTTGAAAAAGAAAGATGGTGGGTGTTCAACATAAGTGCACTTTGGGGCAATACTTAGCCAACTATGCTATATATTATATCTATATATTATACCGATATGCATTGCAAATTTAATTTTAAATAAAAAAAAGTCGAGATAATACAAAACAAACATACAAACTTAATATAATTAACACTTACTTGTTAGAAATGAACGCTTTATTTGGTCGAAACTAAATGAAAGTGGAATAAAAACCAGTATAACTTGAATCTCCATTTCTTGTGACATTTAAGTGATTTCTATTTATTAGTTTGGTTAATTAGTTATTTTAAAGGTTCTGATACAACTAACAGAACAAACTAGAAATATATTTTGAATAAATTAACGTAACTTATATTTATTTCTTTTATTAATAAAAGTTTTTTTAATAATGATACCTCCTCTTAAATGCCATCTTAAGCTAAATTACATTAAATTAAAAAAATTCTAAGTAAAATTAGAATTAAAATTCCTTAAATCTAGACAATTTTGATAATCACCAAAAATGTAACGTCTACAAAAAAATTTACACAAAAATGAGTAGAGTCAACAAAAAAATAAAAAAAAATATTAATCAATCTAAAACATTTAAATGTCATGTTTTTTATACATAACCTATAAATAATCCATACTTAAACTAAAAAATATGTTTGTTTAAACGCGCTTATCTTCGAAACTACAGGATTTGAAAAAATTCTTTCTGATAGACTGGTTCTTGAAGGCATTACGTTACTATTAGGTGTTCTAATAGTAAATGAAATTGGTCATCCGCGAGTAAAGACATGAGTAATAGCTAGTATTAGTATAAAATAATTTAAATCATGATAGAAAGCTATAGAAAACATAATTTTCGCACAAATCATTCAACGCATTAGTCACGAATGTATTGACAATAGCGTTACACGTAATTATATAAGAAAGTAATGTTTTGTAATGAGAAGTTAAGGACTTTGAACTCTTTTATTGACTAAATCATGTATTTATTATTTTCTATTGTCTTAAAATAGTCTGAAACTTTTGTTGCGAACAGTACTAATTACTAAGAACTTTTTGCCTCTAAACAGTGAGTTAGACACTAGATAGTGCACTAACAGCCTTTTCATAATGCGATTTTAGTTCACTAGTTTATAAAGTGCTTAGTATATTTAATATATATAAAGATAAAATAAAATAAGCATTATTTGTTTATACAAGTTTTTTCAAATGGGTTTTAGTTTCTTCAAGTCATTGCTTAATAAATTTATATAGAAATTATATAGAAATGATCAAGTCATTCAATAATAATAATTTGTTAATGTGTTGTTGGAATTCAAGAGCTTTTAACCAAATGAGCAGTCGTAGATTCTAATTAACGCAAGTAATAGTGTTATCTTATGTCCAACCCATACATTCATTCTATTCGATTGCCATTTGTCTAAGTCTAGAACATCGAAAATTTTATATAAGCTGTTTTAAAGCGTATTGTCATATAAGATTTATATCTTTAGGGTAAGATAAAATAACGTACTCGTAAGACCTATTATGCTGACTTTTACATTAATTTATAAATAAATATGTGCAGATTAAAAAACCGGGCTTGTTTTCATCTACAATATTTTAGTAAACGTGAAAAAAATTCATTTCACTTTCAATTTTGAGAGTTATTGTTGATATATAAAATGTATTGTGCAGTTGAAAAAACATCTAATATATATTTTTTAAATTCAGTTATACAAGAACTAAATTAATATACGAAGTTTATTTTTCTATAAAAGATGTAGAAAACATTGAAATATTTTGTGTTAAAATCAAAATTAAAATTGGCCATTAGATCAACAATATACCATGTGTTAATTTGCCGAATGCTAATATTCTAACTTAGTCCGCTAGATGGCGTTGTTCCTATTTCATAATTTTACTTAGACTCTTACGCGGCTGATTACGTTAAAAACTCGCATTAGGCACACTACAAAACCAAAGGGTGAGAAAATGATGGGGATGATAATATTTAAATAAATATTATGTTAAAGTAACAAAAACATCCAAAAACTGAACTTGTTGAAACATTAACACGTGTGCAACAATATTAATTATTTTATTAGAACAATATTATTACATTTACATGAAATTAATAATTAATTAATTTTATTCTTTAAATAATTACAGTATAGTATAATAGTGTTCCTTGCAGGTCAGAAACCTTTTCAGTAGTACTCTTTATCTTATGAAACCTTTGCATAGTAAACTACAACATAATTAGTATGTATGACTTTCTGTAGTGCAAAGACCTGACTTTCTTCTATTTTAGCTCTACACTTGGTTTTCCTTGCCAATTATAATAATAACAATGGTAAAGTGGAACAAAACCTTAAGTGTTTATGTAGATAAAACGTTTGTAGGAAATATGTTTTGTATTTTCTTCTTCTTTTACTTTTTTTTACTATTAAAAGAATCCATCCGCATTTTTTAAACAATCTTGGCCAATATATTTGGCCAACTTATGCCAATTGTAACACACTTGTCATATAAAAAATCTATTTTTCTACCATTTAAAATATAATAATTTAGACGTCTCCCACGCTTGGCTTAATTGTAAACATGTGAATTAGAAATAATTATCACGTATTATTAAAAACTTACCTAGAAAGGTCAATGTCCTATGATATCACTGAGAACAATAGCACTATTTGCAGTCTTATCTAGTTTGAAAAAGTAAGCCCAATTAGGTACTAGAGACTTATGTTTCGTCCTACGTTTTCTGACTACTAATGACTACTAGAATGATCTTTGATGTACTTGAATTGGAAATCTGAATGTTGTATTTTGATATTAAGGTTCTTTTACATATAAAATAGGGGGATGCAATATAAAATTAAAGTATATATTTTATATATTATGAACACGAAAAAAATTATTATAATTCATGACTAATCAGAAATCGTTTTGCCATTTAAATCTTAAATTAACATTTTCTGTTCATACAGTCGGAGTTAATTCGAAATGTTTTCAAATCCATAAATACAGCAATGTTTGTGATACTAAAAGCATGATATTAGATTTCTTTATCCGACAACTTAATGGAGGGTTGTGACTTTAGCAAGTATTGATATATTGTCGTTTATGTATGTTGGTGTGCGTATTAATGGAATTGTGTACTGCGCAAATAATTTACCTACTCCCGCATAATTTATAAGTATTGACTATGTTGGCCCAATATCGTCCACATTGGGCTAATGTTTTGAAACTCTTGAGTTTTGCATGCATTGTAATGAGTCGCAAGGCCACGTTACAAAGCGCTAAGTGACCTCAGCGATCATGACCACGCCATATGTCCAAGTTTTGTTCACATGGCTTGGCAGTAGATATTATATTACGAATTTTATGTGGTACAATGTTTAGTTATTTGTATCTTAAATATTATATTATAATTAAGAATTATTTTAAAAAATAAGTACTGAATTTAACAGCATTTTTTTATATATTGAATTTATTTCTCAGTTTCTTATTTTAAAGATCACGAAAAAATCCCATTCAATCACCAGTTCTCGTGGACATTCAACATATTTTCTAACACTTCTAAAAAGGAAATTAAAGAAAGTGGTATTACCAAGTACAAACCAAACCCATAAATGTTTGCGAAGATAAAATAAAAACAATACTTAGTTAGCAAGAGTAACATGCTGTTGAAGATTTGAAACCCAAATTTGGTCTACCATGGAAATTGGTCTACCAACATTATGTTTGGAAATATTGAAAATTGGTCTGCCAACATTATATTTCGGAATAAGGTACCATAGTAACCCCATCCCCAAACCATAATATAAATGAACCCCACGCATGACTCAGGGTTTTTCCATAGATATTATCGTTTGAATTGTTTTCGGTATACAATTTGCAATTATTTTACACTTTGAATATTTGCTTATTTCGTCTTTAAAACATTCATAACTTCGTAATGTATTTAACAGTACAAAGCGAAATTATTGGCTAAGCTATTGAGTTAAACTCAAATATTGTGTCATTGATGACCCATTTTGAGTATTTGCAACATCTTGAGATAAGATTAGCGTTAAAAGTCTCAAGACTCACAGACTCAAACATTGTTCTACTTTGTCCTTGAATTATGAAGTGCAATAATAATTCTAGAAGGTTCGATATCTAATTTTAGTTATTATTTTATAATATAAAGTTAAATTAATAAACGGATATTCTAAATCCGATGCAACATACATTTATATTTTATCATTATAAGATAATTCTGTCAACACTGAGCTGATAAGAGATAAAATATATCCGCTCTCCAGAGAGAGTAGTTATTTAATATACCTGCATCTAAACGAATGTATTTTAATATATATTTATATTATAAAGTTGAAGAGTTTGTTTCTTTGTTTGAATAAAGTAATAATTCGAATTTAAAAAATATTTTTATGTTGAATAGTACATTTAAGGAAGGATAGGACTGCAACAGCATAGTAAATAAAATCGTTCGTCTGCGAGTGAAACCGCTAATAAGAACTAGTATATAATAATCATTCAGTATTGCGAAATTATATATTAAAACATTTTAAAACTGTGCACTCAAAAATCAATAAATATGGTACGATTCAATGACGGTTGGATTAAAATATTTAATATTTATATATTCAAGACCTTCCCCTTATGAAGTAACGATAGACAGCGAAGAGTGATGGTTCTGACATACTCTGGCTTATTCTATTGGCATTAATTTCTTCAGACAGGAACTTTTTATTGTACATTATTATTTTTCGACTTTTTTTTGTTTGTACTGGAAGTTTTCATATTTTTATTTATTTATTTATTGTTTATTGCACAATACTCAACATAATGTACAAAAGGCGGGCTTAATGATATTAAGACATTCTCTACCAGCCAACCTTAGATGTGCAGGAGAGGACGTTAGTAGGGGGTGCAAAAAAAAAAGTAAAATGAAGAAAATTTCTATGTTTTGTAAAGAAATATCTGTTATCAGCCAAGAAGGAACGAATGAATTCTATCCTTACATTTATAAAAAAGTTATCCGGTTATTAATATGAATTGTTATTATATTTTATTTAACTTCAAATAATTATAATTAACCAATATTCAAAATAATAAACAACAATATTGCCTAATATGCTTTGACTAGTTCTAATGAGAATTAATATTTTTCAAAGACTGCTCTTATCTTCACTAAACATACCTAAGAAACAGACAAAGCTATCGATTTACAACCCTCATTTAAATGGATTTACCCCATTAGGAGCGATGCCACAGACAGACATTCAACTTCACAGACATATATTTAACACCCCACATTTTTACGTCGGGGCTTACTCAATTTGAACAGTATACAATCGACAGAGATGATTAATATAGTATTTCCATTTTATATATTTATAACTGAATACATAGAAAAATTTGGACTACATTGAGGACTTGTTATTTGTCATAGATATTCTGATTCTAATTAAAAATAGTTTTTAATGTAGAAGACAAGAGATGATTTGGTACTAAATTCAATACCACCTTATTATTTGTTTCTTTTCCTTCTATATCATTAATTTTTAAATTAGACTTAAATAAGTATATTCAATAAGTTTTATTTTATTGTTTCTTTAAAAACAAGTTGAAAATGTATATACGTAATTGAAATATATTATGTATTTAAAATTATATATTATTATAACATTTGTTGATAAATTAAAAATTATTCATTTTTAATAAACTAGCTGTTACACGCGGTTTCGACCGCTGACGAACGATTTTATTTATTATTAGGTTATCTAAAGTTATAGCGTGTTGCTAGGTATAGCTTTACTTATGAACATACATATCATATATATTAATAATTTTTCGAATATATCCTATAGTTTATAAGATTAGCCCGTTTAAATAAAGTTCTCCTCTATTAGTATGATACTAACACGAGTTATTCTCGCTTCTGCGCATACGCATCGTATACTCCCCTGTCATTCACCTTCAGTCCCCTTCGTATACCGTTTTATGGAACGTATCTTGCACTACAATAAATAGATTAGTGCCGTCATACTAACAAGATATATTGTTGATATATTCATATATATATATATATGACTATGACTATATATTTTTGACTATATTACGCTTATAGAAGCGTTTGAAAGAAATTTCAATTCTAAAGTACAGTTTCTACAAATTATAATTAAATGTTAATAAATTTTCAACATTTTAAACATATTTACAACTTTATACATTATATGTTTTATGGACACACACAGGACTCGAATTGTCTATTTCTAGATGTTTCCAGAACTTTCTGGATGTTTTCATAAACAAAAATTATTATTTTGTTTTGTGTATTATATAATAATATAAATAGTGGATAAATAAGTTAAAATGAATTCCTTATTTCACACGTACTTTATTTAACGTGTGATACACTTATCAGATTTATCTGATGAATCAAGATGAACGTGAGATAAAACGGTTGCAAAATGAGTTGTAATATTACAAGTTATTGTAAGGTTTTTTTGTTATCTTTTTTTATTCATATTATTTTAAATACTGTTTACAGTATGTTTAAGAAACTAATTTAAATTTCCAGAATTTTCTAGAATATTCCAGTCGATAACTACTTTCTGGTTATCAAAAATACTTTTCATTTTTAGAAATTATAATTTGTTAGTATTTTTTGGTTATATATATATAGAAATTTTAATTTTATGGTTTGGTTTTTTGGTTAGTATTTTTTGGTTTTTTAGATGTTCGTACACCCCTATAATAATTTTATTTAAGATGATATCGTTATCATCTTAAATAAAATTATTTAAAATATTGGAGAAAAAATGCTTGATTCTCCGAAAAATATATATATATATCTTAGAAAGCCGTGTAAAGTCACTGTAAAAAGGTAGTATATATGTAATATAGCAGTTTATTACCGCATACAAGTAACAATGGCTTCTTTTAAATGCTTTAATAAAACAACAAGAAACTAAGAACATTGTGAGACAAAAGCCAGTTTCTCTTTTAAGATGCCTCGGGATGTTTTTTCGGATATGTGCAAACAAACAAACAATGATATACATTACATACATTGTATGACTATTGGAAATTGTATATATTATATGTTATATTTATACATATATTTATTATAGATAACCTTTAAACTAATTAATATTATTACGTAAAACAAAATCTGTTTAATAACAGATTATAGTAATATTGATTATATCTTACTAGCTTCCGCCTGTAGCTTCTCCCCGATTGTTATTGAAGAAAAGTTATTTCCTATGATTTTCGATATATACGAATTTTTTTTTGCGATATCTTCAACTATATTTATAACTCAGTTCATTAACATTAAACTACAATGAATTAAACTTCTAGTATTTAAACCTTTCTGAAGAATCACACTATCTATTGGTGAGAACCATACTAAAATTAGCTTAGTAGATTTTGAGTTTATCGTGGTCGTACAGACAGACAGACGCCGACAGATGATAGATTTTATAATAAGTATAAATACTACATTAAAGTGTATATATTGATTAAAAATTATTCGATTTAAATGATCAAAACAGGCATAGCAAAGCATGTGTGTGCGCATACGACATCAAAATATAAATAGATTGCCTTATATGGTGATCTAGCGGTTTGATAATTATAAAATAATATTTTTTATTAATTATAATAAATAATAATATAATTATATTCACGTTAGCTGTTCAAGTGCGCATGCGTCTATCTATAGTAAATATAATGATTCAATGTATAGATACTAGATAATTGATTAAATATTGTATACTCTCTGGAAATGTTTGAGCGAAGCTCTCTATGAGAGAATTTTCTGCATCCTCTGTGCAAGAATCAATCAAAAACGGTATATCCGAAAATTTCCAAATTTTGCACACTGATAGACATCAATCTGATGGTAGTTTTAAAAAATCAATTTTTGAAATATTCGCTGTGGTTGAGGAATAATCACGGAAAAACTAAAATCCCATAGGCTTCAATGGGAAAAAGTTTTGAGCGAAAATTTTGCTTGAAAAAAAATATTTAAAAAAATACTTGAGGACAGAATGCTTCGACGTTTTGTAAATGTAACTTCGGTGCTGTTTGCACGTCGCTTCGCTCAATATGCTAACTCCGAGATTTTGTGAGCGCAGCGAGTCGAAATTGAGGTCTGGGTCGCGCTCCTAGTTATTTGTTTATTAAGTTTAAATAATTGAAATTCATGTTTCATGTATGAAATTTAATCAATTAAATCTTATAAAAGATAAAATCTAATATCATATATATTATATCAGATATAATTAGATCATAATCACAGAGACACTTCACACACACATCTCGTCTACCCGTGAACACGATTGCTTCAAACGTCGGGTTAAAATTAAAATGTAACCAAATTATACGCGAGTTTTTATCAGTAAAAATAATTTTATTTCAAACGTGTACTCGTGAAAATCTAAGAAAATACCATATTTTATCAGACTGATTTCGGAAGTCTGGGGGTATCCTTTGTGGGGAAAACCTTTAGGCTAAGATGATTCATTTATTATATAAGAACAAATTTAATTATCATATATATTACGATACAGTTTATTTAGTATATGTTTTTACTTATAATTTATAAATATACAAATTGCATACTTACTATCATAAAAGTTGTTTAAAATTGTCGTTAGTCTAGGTATGAGCACCAATCAGAGCTATGGGAATCCCACCCATGGAGGGGGGAAGGGGGATAGGCTGTACTCTTGTGGCATATTGATTTTCGCCTACATCTGATGTTGCTAGCTGAACAAACTCACCTGAAGTGAGTCTGTGTTATATGTATGTATTCTTTAGTGGATATTAATTGCATTTATCCTTTTTTTCTGCGTGTGTAAGAGAAGGACAAAATATAGCTATATATATTAATTGATACTTCATTAAGATTGGTTTCAAATGTTTAATGCTGAATATTAAATCACCTTCTAGACAATATTATTTCACAATTTTAATTATTTTACTTTTACAAGAAAGTTTATACATATAAAAATTATTTTAAACTTTAGTTTGTCATATTTGTTATATATCGTTTGCAAAAATATGAGGGTATAAATGAAAATATTTCAGAAATCATCTATAAATACAGCCAAAGTCGTGAAAAAAGATAGTTATGAATATAAATAATACAATAAAATAGCGCGAACCTATTAAGATTCATTTATTTTAAATTTCAACGCAACATAGTCCCAAGATTGCATGCTAGCAAGTGTGAAATAATATTGCCTAATTTAACAAAATTAAACCTTAATATTGATAAATAAGGTTTATTTTAGATAACAAAACATTTAGCAGAACCGGTATAAATGAAATGACAATAAATCATTATTTACAGCCCTTTGTAACCCCTCTGCGGCTAAAATAGATTACTCGTTCATTCTTGGTATATCTTTATAAGTTTTCTAAAGAAAGATATTTCGGTATTCCGTTGTTCCATTGCCGACATATTTTTGTAATTTTTATCTCATTTCTGACATTTATTTATTTTTTTTTTACTTTAATTGTGTAGTTTTTTTTTTTATTTTACTTATTATTTTATTACATTTATTTTGAAGATATAATATGAAATTTTTTATCTTATTATTTTAACTCTGTAATTTATTTATTATTTTTGTAATTCGTAATCTTATTTCTGATATTTATGATTATTTTATTCTGTAGGATTTATTTTAAAATATATCCTTTATTATTGTTTTTTGTAAAATATTAAAATATGGTATGGGGAAAGATTGTCATCTGGCCTTCCATTCCCCTTCACTTGTTGGCTTGGAAACCGGAACAAATGATTTAATATACGAAAAAACGCCCATTTTAAATATGAAGATTATATATTAATTAATAATAATTGGGAAGCTGATGAATTGGTAAGTCTATTCCTGGAATCACTAAGCTTTGGCAAACATTCCTAGATATACGAGCACTAGGTCTGAAGAGCGAAATCTTGTTACGAAAGCGACGGGGTGCGTAATGTCTTTATATTGTCTGAGTTCGTACAAATTTTTAAGAAGATTCTAGAATTTAGTGTTGGAATTCGATTTAGTTTTGTTTTTCCAAACAGTTTTTTGAAATAATCATGTTTTATGCTTATGGAAAACTCATTCGCGAATCTTCTTATTTTAGCGGAATTTTTAAATTCCATAATGAAAAAAAAAATATACATGGTTCATGACTTTTATGTATAGAGGTTAGTGACCCTGTTTTCTATTCCAAAGGTAGTGGGTTTTTTCCCACATGGGACAATACTCCATGTCCATAAATTGATATTAGATGTCTTGTATGTACGTACTTTGTAAATTGTATCTGTTGTCTGTTTGTAAAACCCCCCGCGATCTAGAGATTATTTCCTAGCGGGAGTTTTTTAAATATATTATATAGAAATAAATGCTTTTTCGTATTATTTTATTCATATGCGGTGGAAACGGTAGTATCTATTTTTATTCGGATATATTTGAAAATATAATCGGGAAATAGGATAAGAGTAAATACTCAATAAGGTAAAAGGTCACTTTCACCCTTCTCAAAAAGGTTTGACGCGTCGCCTTTTGGGAATTTGGGAGCGTGGTGGAGAATAATTAATCAAAGAATAGAGATAGAGAAGTGAGAAAAGAGTGATTACTCTTTTTTAAAGAGTCGTATTCAGCAACATATCTAGTCCCTAATATTTATATACAGTTAAGAATATATTAATAATTATTATAAATTACCGTCAAGCTATAATTAAAACATACATTTAATTCCCCCTCAAGATCTTATCAAACATTTTTCACTTGGGAATCGTCAGGCTTTTATGGTTTTTAACTTGAAGGCCCCGCTCTTAAAAGTTATTATGAAATATGTAGTTGGTTTTTAAAGATTTATAAATTCTATATAAAATAGTTTTTTAATATTTTTTTTTCTTTTAGGTGAAAATAATCACATTAATTTTAATTAGATTTAAGAACATGAGTTTTTTATGAATAAAAGTTAGTGATATATGGTTAGCGACAGACAGACACTTTGATCTTAAACGGTGTCAGTAGACGTCTCAAATTAATTATAGAATAAATAAAAAAAAAAGATAAAATTTCAAAGAAAATAAGGCAATGGTTTATAAAAGATATTAACAAGAAAATTATTTAACAACCAAATCTTGAAAAGAGGTTTATTTAAAAACTAAAAGAATATTTTTTTATCTAATACAGTAAAAAATTAAAAAATAGTCCTACTATCTACAGCCGTTTTTATTAAAATATTATAAAATTCTGTTTAGTATTTACATATTTTAATTTTTATCTAGTTCCCATATATATATTGCCCATAAGTCGATCTTTGGCTATAAGCCTCACATCCATTGCGCAAGTCACGAAGTGTTGCCAACCTAGACCCTTGCAGGGACTTTATGGGGTCATTCACCCAACACATTTTACCCCACGTTATAAATTATTATACAATGGATGGTAAGATAAAATCAAAATAAATAATCTTGAAACCACCCACAAAAATGTGTCGTAACAGCCATTCACATATTCCAAATATTTATTGTTTTATAAATTATTCGCTATTGTATGGAAATTCTTATTAATTAATTAACGTTAAGCAAGTCTCGAAATATTTGTCGAATTTCGATAATATTAATAAAAAAAACTATATTTTAAACGTAAAAATTAAATCTATTTTAAAATACAAAGATATTCGTTTAAAAAGATCTAATCTATATTTTTTTATATCTTCTCCCACATTTGATATTTTATTGCCAAAGTAAATTGCAATGTTACTAATAATTCTTAGCTTGAAACAAAGTCATAATGATTTATTTTAACTTACCTCCAAATGCATTAAAATTCTTATATATTTATAACCTCTGATAAGACTGCTATAAATCGATAATGGTGATATTGTTATTACTTAACGCTTTTTTATTGTAATGTAATATTTAGGACTATAATAAAATTTATCTTCCAAGGCCCGGAGGAAAACCTAATTTTAGTTACAAAATTATAGGTCGCACCTAGTCCGGATTTGCCAAGAACGTGAGAAAAAAAATTCAAAAGATATAATTAAAGTAATTACACTTACTTTAAGATCAGTTAATAGTGAAAATACATAATTGATCTATTTTTATGTGTTATCGCAAAAAACAACAGGTTGAAGAAAACCGTTACATACCTGTAAATGAATAGGAACTTTTTTGACGGGTGCGCTCGCCATTTTCACCAAAATCCGTTTAAATTATGCACTAAACACGAATGTTTATTTATAAAATGTGTAGGCGGCCACACAGTTATATTTTCTCGAATACGATAAAGGCGGAGAACAGTCAAAACGGAATATACACATCCACTAAAACCGATCTAACGAATACTGATTATACAATGATCAGTTTACACTTCCCTCCAATACGCATGAGTTGAAACAACGGGCTGTGATTGGCTGTTACTTCTCTTCAGCTTTAGATAAATAAACAACCAAAAGGTTCGTAAAAATAAAGAAAGATGTCAGAAATAAAAATAATATTAGAGATTTTTATGTGATAGTAGAATAACAAAAAGTTTTAAAAACAGTTTAAAAATAAAAGTAGGTATTTATCTTGTATATAACAATTAAAAACAACTGGGATTTTTTAAAATCGATATAGCAAGATGGTGACTACCAGATTGAACTAGTTCTGCGGGTAAACGCTAGATGGCGGTGTAATCAAAAAATAAAAGTCGATATTATGGTGGGACGAGCCGACTTCTCCCGACCAAAACATTCATTCGAGCCATGTATTGGAAGATACAGATTTTTGGCGCCCGTTTTATTTCACAAAATCAATGAAAGGATATTTTATTTCTTTTTAATTAGTAAATGTGCAGTGAAGTGTGTGTATAGTTTATTCAACCTCCATGCCCACGCTACACCTGAAGCCTGGATTAACGGTAAAATATGTTCCAGAAAACCAATATTTCCAGTATATTTTTGTCTTTGTTATAAAAATAACTACAAATTTCTAAATGGTTATTTATGTCTTATAAAAGATAAACATAAAGTGGGTCATAACTCATATATTGTTAAATATGTTTTAAAAATATACTTTTTATGGTGATATCCAAAATGAACGCTCCTCAGACTCTTCTTCGATTTGATATAAATATTATTTAAAAAAAAATTCAAATGTAATACATAAAATATGTATGTTACGTTTAGACCAGGACGACAAAAATTATGGATTGATAGACACATTTACTCCAATATTCATAAATTTATACTAAATGCTGTTTTAAAATTTACAATATATTATTTGTTTTGCCTAAACAGTATGTGTGCGTAAATATGTTTTTTGCTAAATAAGTAGGTATTATCGGAATGTTTACAAAAAATAATCTTAATGATAAACATATGTCTGAGGGGAAAAAGAAATTAATATATGTTAATCATTTCAAAGGACAGTTTTAGATAAAACAAAAATTCTAGGACCTTCGATATGTTAACAAAAGATAAGGCTGTAAATATATAGTTAAATATATAAATATTGATTAACATTTTTGAGCGTTGATTTTTCTTTCATTTAAATCATCCTGAAAAGTTTAATATATATCTAATATTAAACAATTAGTCAATTACAAATATATATTCTAAAAACGTGTTAGTTGAACTCATAAATACCAGTAGGTGCCTAATTATATTCGAAGTTCATAAGAAACAATAGCACATAAAAAAAAGCTGTCTATATATAGATAATATCGTTAAACCGTACTGTGTATACAAAATAACAATAAACTCTGTATAACAGACACTAAATAAGTACATATAGGTATTCTTTTGTAGATAGATTTTTAATTCTCATCCAATACCGTTCGAGATAAACCAGATAGAAGATAACAGATATTGATTTTTACTTCACCTGCTCATTCGAGAGACATACTATTTAATGTCGCTAAAATACTATATTACATCAGAACATATATTATATGGGATAAAAAAAAATAAAGTGTAGCTTTATACAAAATGTTTACGTGTTTCTTATGGGTAAAGACAGTTGCAATCAGCATTTTTTTAAATTTTATAATATTTAAATTTTTTATATATCTTTAAGAATATTTTTTGACGTTTTTGTAACTGATTGCTTGCAATTGAAATGACTCAGTAAAATTCGTTTATATGAAAACTATTAAGAAAAGTGTGAATACATTAAAAATTAAAATCTACTATTGTAATTAACAAAATGGCGCTTGGCGAATTAAGATTCGTACCCGCTTTATTGTTACGACCTAAATATGTTTAATTATTTTATAAATTATAATAAACATAAAGCTTCTTTTTACTAACAATATTTTATTATCAATATTAAGGATTCTCCCATTTTTTCAAATAGTTTCTTGTCCTGTTGCTCAGTTTTAACCAACCGTTTTTTTAAATTTCAGTAAATATTTCGCGAAGGCCGTTGTGACGCCTTTTTCTTTTATATTTCTACTTTTATTTTTTGGTATTTAGTTATATATTTACTACTATTTTATTTATTTTTAACGATGTAGTCATACTAGGTAAATTCGAGTTAAGATTATCTACTGTCTTTGTAGGCTTAGCGTTAAGGTTAGTCAGTAATTAGCTAATATTAGATTACAAAAATGCGCCTTATACTGTACACATGTGTGTATATCTCGTATAACACACACATACAAGTGAGAATTTATTGCGTATTTGATAGAAATAATAAATAAGCAATAATAGACCTTAGCTTATTTATAGAATGAACAAGGTAAGTATCAAAGTCAGATGAAAGGCAAGGTTTTAATATCCGCTTCAATATCGGGAAAATATCGATTTCCTGATTTTGATAGAGTTCTTTTGAAACGATGGACAAGTTCATTAAATATCAATTATTTTTAATACTATACTTTGACGTGAATAAAGCGGAGAGTCAAATAAGTTTATTATAATTAATACAGCTGTAAGTGCTATAAAAGTTAAAAAAGTAAGAGAAAAAAAATCCAAATATTAGTGAGTAGCTGTTATCGCAGCTCTGTACGCAGAGATATCAAGAAGACTGCATCATAGGCACGGGCTTATCATGTTGCATGATAATTTTTTCCATCTTCTTACTATAAATATCTTTTTTTTTTCATTGTCATTGACTGTCTTTATACATTCATTCAAAAATTGTTAAAGATTTTTAAGACTTCATACATCGAAGATATCACAAACACACCATTTTTAACAATATAATAGATAATCTTGAATGAATTATTTATTAGGTGCTTCCAGCTTCCAGCTGTAATGCTCATTGAAAATTCCTTCAGATTCTGTTTATAGCATTCAAGTATCTGTTTCGTGTTTGTTTATGAACTATTTTTACTTTCGCTCACAGAACTTCTGGAAATTCCGAAAAAAATATTTTAGATATAACCTTGAAAACTCTTTGTTTTTTCTTTTTGTTATGTATTTGATATTACTTTATATTTAAACTACCGTTATATATGATTACTATTATATATAATTATTGGTCTGTACTTATGTGAATACTATCGGAATTTGCCCAACTAGTTTTGGTTCTGGTTCACGCTGCGAATATACCAATCGCAGATGAATAGGATAGAATAGGTACCAAATTAGTCGGGCAAATCCCGATAGTATTAAGTACAGCCAAATTATTGTATATAAATAAATTTGTTTAATTACGCATTTGGTATCCTAATTTATTACTTCCGAAATTTAACCAGTTGTATCCGTCGTCCCTCAGTAATTAATTGTTGAAACTCAATTTGGGATATGAAATAAGAGACATTATATTCTTGTTCCTGAAATTGGCATATTTTTATAATGTACTTATAAGTATAGATAGCGAATAAAAGTTTTGTTGATTATATATTGCGTTTTATAACTCATTAGAGTATGTATATTGTTTTATTATTTAGTAAATATTTTGACGTTTGTGAAGCAGTGGTCACAATGAAAATACCCTGCTGAGTGTGTTTATTGGTTCTACTTAGACCAGGGCGAGTTTGGAACTTTCTTAGTCTGAGCTTAGTTTGAGGGTGTCTCAACAGAAGGGCTTATTCCGGCAAGGCATTATAATTATTATGTCAAAATAGGTCCTTTTGTTACTTCCATTTGATGTACACAAGTACTGGTATTGATTCCAAGTTGAAAAGAAATAATTAAATACATTTTATAATGTATAGTATTTTGTATCTACCAAAGTTATGAAGCGGAAAAGTTTGTTTTCGCATTAAACTTCGACACCACGTGATAGATTTGAAAAGTCTGAGCATAACAGAATCTATTCGGCGTAGTTTGAGTTATGTGAATATTAAATAAAATCGTCGGTCCGCGGGTGAAGTCGCGTGCAACAGTACTAGTAAGTAAAAGTATTATATATTTAAAAATAATGATTGAAAATTATTTAAGTCGTTACTTTATCGCAATACTGTCACAGCGGATGACTGTAATTAACACAACTGTCACCTAATGTATGAATGTATGTATGTATGTATGTATGTATGTATGTATGTATGTATGTATGTACGTATGTATGTTCTAGCATACCGTCTCTTTATTGTTCCCTTTCTATGGATTTTGTATATTTATTTTATAATAGGCATATTACAGTAAATTGTATATGACATAAAGATTTAAATTATCGAATATAAACTCAACCTGTGACTTCTTTTGCATTTCAATCAAGTTTTTTAATTTTGCTAGATATTGTAAAATAAATAAAATAAAACATTGATAACTAATTAATTTTTTATTTGATTATTTTCAGTATTCAAAATTTATAAACAAAATAATTTAAAAAATAACGAAAATAATTTAAAAAACAAAGGAATCTTTTTTTTTTTGTTTAGTTTGTTTTCTTATATTTTTTAATTTCTTAATTAAGCTTAACCTTTTATTTTTTTTAAGTCACGAGGTCTTGTTGATGAATTTAAGATTGTACGTATAACAATTACAAGCGAACAACTCATTTTAGAACAAAACTCAATGTTTCAAAATAGAATTTATTAAAAAAACATATTTGTATTGTTGTACGTATGTCGCTTAAAGTGCTCAAAAGCTATCCATTCATAATAAGTAGTCTTGACAGGAATCCGAATTCTAAAATAATAGTCTGAAAGTATTAACCGTTACTGAACGGTTAATACTTTCAGACTATTATTAGACCTTACTATATACTGATATAGTAAGGTCTAATTTTCGTGATCTATGATTATTATATATATGCCGGCTGCAGTCACGAAAATTTGCATAAAAATGTAGAACCTTTCGCAAGTACATGTACTACATTTTGAATTACACAGAGTAGATTAACATTTAAAAACGATTTGCTCCAATAAAAAAGAAATTAAAATGTTTTTTACATAAATAAAATCACTGCTTATTTCTTCATTATATAAAATTGGTAAATATTTTCTTTAAACAACCCATATTTATCCTACCTAAATTATCAAACTGGAATATAACAAAACGGCAAAAGTATAGAGAAGAAATATTCTTTCTAACAATAATTATTGTTTCCAAAGAGAATATGGAATTTATTTTTATTTATAATTGCAGTAGGAAAACTTATAACTTACTGGCTGTGTAGTCTGAATACCGACGCACGATAAAGAGGTTATATGTATTTTCTTGGATTTTGTTAAAGCTTTTGATACGTGCATTAAAAACAATATTTAAAATAATTAAAATAACTTTTGCGTACGTGACAATTAAACGAGTGTTTGTCGGGCCTCATTGGATAACATAAAGTTACAAGACTGTAGTATTGGTAAGAAATGGTATTTATTCTAGAGTGATAAGCACAGGTTATAGAGTTCCTCAAGGAAGCATTATTGGCTCTAACTTTTTTTTGTATTTTATTGAAGACTGTCATAAGCAACCGATCTATTAGGAAACATAGATCGTTTTGATAGAGTATTTTTTTTTTATCAAATAGGATATTTACATATCCTGTTCGCATAAATTAATTAAATAGCTTTCACAAATATTTACTCGTATCAGTTATCTTATGTTGTGTATGATTTCTGTTTTGTACACATCAAAAATTGTACACATCTTATTTTTCTGAAATACACATGCTGGAAACACATTTATTCAAAAAGTAATAAACAATGTGTATTAAATAATAAATTATTTATGGTAATGGAGTCATAATGGATTGTATTTGATATTGATCGAGTTTTAATTTTAAATGTTCTGTATTTCTGAAAGTTTTATTTTTCCAGATGGCTCGGTACAAGAAGACTGGTTTTATGGACGATGATGCGGGAAGCGTCAGCTCGATACAATTGAACGAGGGGGTCCGCTCCGGGGGCACTCACATTCGGTACCATATGGTGAGTTTGATAAAATAAAAATGATTCATTTGTATTGCTTTGTCGTCAAATATTCATAGATCATTCTAACTCGATCAATTTAATGAAACATTTTCTATTCAATGCTAAACTATTTAAGGTGTTCGCGTGAAAAAGTGAAACCCGGTCAATAAAATTCGAATTTATATAGTATTTAAACTGTTTTGTATAGGTCTAAGACTGACAAAAAAACAATACCTAGAACGTTTTTTATATATTAGGTTACATGTTCCTGAAGAAGATGGCACTATTTCATAATATAAAACTACCTTCGATCCTTCAAATTCTAGTATAACAGACATGGATTGTAATCTTTGCGGTTGTATGAAATAGTTAATTTCATAAAATAGAACTGAGTTGTTTTATCAGAAAAGAAATAACATGAAACAAAAGGAAATAAAACTATAACATTATAGAGTGGAATTTTTAATATATCAACATTACAACGCCTGTGTAAAGGTTATGTATGAAGTTATGAGCCATTGCTATTATTTTTTAAAAGGAGTTAAAAATATGAAATGGCAAAATAAAATTATACATGCTTATAAATTATGTAACAATACATAAAAGTTTTATATTGTTTTTTTTATTTAGTATTACAATTTTATACTTAAATATAACCTAATCTTTCTTTATTACAATTAAAAAAACATAGTTTAATTAAAAATATATATAGGTTTTAAAAGTTACCTTACACATTTATGGAGGCACTTACTCGGGTACTTAAAAGTTTCCCGCTAACTTTGGGGAATTAGTATTATAAAAGCTTTTTGTTCTACCAGCATGATACTTTATACTTTTAGGGATCCGTAAATAAGTAATTTGAAACAGGATTAATGTTCTTGAGTTCTTGGTTAGCTTGTCTATGTCATATAAAATGTATATAATTCAGACGTTAAATAGATAGATATAATATTGCAATTTTAGAAAATCTTTCTGATCCTTTGTTAGCTAATTACAAATTATTTTTTCAACTTCCTTTGTGACATGAATTCTTCCTATACTAAAATCCTCTGTGTCGAGGATATTCCTTATCAGGCAAAAATATTTATTTCCATCGAAAACAAAGGATTTTCTTAATATATTAAAGAGTACATATTAAGGATATTAGAAAATGAAATTTATGACAAACGTGATTCTTTTCACACAATTCACGTCATTAATTCGTAGAAAACAAATAATTCAATTAGTAAATTTTCATTTCATTTTACGTAATACAATTTTCACGCATTCTTTATAAAATCCACTCGTATGTTATGACGGTAAATAACATGACGCTCTTATGACGTTACGCCCCCTCCCCGCCGCCTCTCTTTACCCCTTAATTATTAAAGTTAATAAAATAATTAATTTTAATTTACTATGGAATAAGAATGTGAATAAAATAGAAATATTGTTGAAATAATTTGTTGATTCTTGTATTAAACAACATTAAATTATATGTAAGGTCGCTTTTTTCCGGTGCTTTTATTTCCTCCTAACTTAAATAAGTCGTTTATCATCGAAATATGCAAGATGAGTACAATTACAGTTTTGTTGTTTCTTCCGGTGAAAATCGTCGAATTTCATGAATGATTTGGATGAACATAATAAGTAATCACAATAAAATTTTATCAGTACTCTTTAAGAGTTTACTGTCTTGTACTTTTAGTTATTATTATATATGTATGTAAATATGCTAATTTACTAAATACTTCCCGTAGATATACGCCTTTTATATTATTTAATATATATCTCTTTAGTTAAACGTGGTATCATATTAACATATGAATATTGGTATAGATATTTTCAATTACAGTTTATTGAATACATTAGAACATCAAATATAAATAATACATTACAATCCTGAAAACGATTTGTACAAAACTTCATTATATATGTACTGAAACTGAAAAGTTATTTGATCCTACAAAGGGATTAGTTTGGAATCCATTGGCCGTCCTTATTCATGAGTTCGGAGTATGAAAGGCCTGGGGCCAAAAAAAATCTATGCACTGAAATTTTAAATGAGTTTTATTTTATTTATTAGCAGGCGCCTCGAAATCTTGTATATAATATATGATAATTATTTGCATAAAAATATTCAATTCGCACAATATATTTGCTATATTCATTGTAAGAGCAGACACCTCTTCTTCATTAGCAAGAAGTATTGGTTTTACATTTAGTGTATGAGACGTTATTGTTTGGTACATTTCCATATCGTGAACTAAAATGATACAAGGTGATATGATCTTATGTTTTAACGTGTTATAGATACGAGAAACTATATTCAATAGTTTTTTTTTTTATTATTGAACAATTTATAAAATAATATACAGCAGGCTTAATTCCATAAAGATATTCTTTACCAACTAAACTTAAGATGACAAGGAACCGATTTTTAGGTGTTGAAATTTAAAAAGAGTAAAAAAAATAATAAAGAAATCCGAACTACAATTGAAACTACATATATAAATATATATTTATATAAAGTACATAACAATTTATACAAATAAAATAATTAATACACAAATATAATTCTTTGAAATATATTGAAAATTGATAACTTGATATGGAGTTGTAAGTAACTATTATGTAAATTATAAAACGAACGGAAACAAATAAATATATGACAAATTGAACTCGAATTATATTTTTTTTCATTTTACATTGCTTTAATAATTTTTGTTTTTTATTTTATATTTTGTTATTGTTTTCATTTGCTTCTATGTTTCAAATTTTGTTTTCGATGTTTAGCTGCGTTTATTTTTTTAGTGTGACTTTTTCAAGCTAATTTTAAAAAACAGTCTGTTCAAATTACAATTTACGCATTCACAATATATGTAAACGAGTCCTTTTACTCTACTTGCGATTTTCGCCACTTTAACTCAAGGCATTACACAACATCATGCAAAGGAATGGACACATAAGTGAAGCTTATACGTATTTCTCATATCAGATAGCTGACTAAAGCCTATGGGTCCTGTTGCCTACTCATTGCCTGAATTTAATTAATTTTGATCGTAAAGGTATTGTTGAAGTGATGATATATTTAAGAAGACAAACATACAAAATAATTACTTAAGAAATTCCCTTTTCTACTTCTGTTGAATTTATATTTTTGGAAGTCAGGGTAAAAGGAATCTGTCTATCTACTTCAACTGACTATTATGCTGACTATTAGTTTGCTCTTGAAAGTATACAGATAGGACACATTTAAACCATTGTTGTTATTATATAATAAATGTGTGTATTACCCATGATAGTCTCATGGGAAACCTTGATGCATCGAGGATACACTTCCGCTTCTAAAGATATATTGATAAAACAATATTTGCTTCGTTATTAGATAGTATTGACGTATTTGATTCAGTGTCGAATAATATTCAGTTCATGTTATTAAAGGAAGAAATGATAAAAATCTCTTCTGTCCGGATTATATCGGAAACTCATGTTGGCAATGACCTGTGTTATCAGAGTGATAACAAAGCCATGACCTTTGACATTGAAGTAGGTTAAGCACGTGGATATTCATGATTCTAAATATGGAAAAGAAAAAGATAAAAAGAGACATAGATTTCCTTTTCGGTTTTATCTTTAAATTCTTTGTTATTTCTTTAAACCTTATAAGAAATAGTTATAGTACTTTTAAAGAAAATAAAAATCAAAGTTTTAGGCCGACTCTAATCCCACGGTTTCAAATGCTCCATAGAGGAGAATTTTGGGGAAACTCTATATACTTTTTTACTAATTAATGTATAAAATTTTAAGAGAATAAACCTTATGAATAAAATTATATGTAAATAACAGCAATTCCGTCACCTCGACGATTATATGGTCTTAGTATTTTATTTTGCATAATAAGCTCATTATGTTAAGGATATACCTTTACAACTTACATAGTAGTCTATATTATTATAACTAGATTTATATACACATATAATTTAATATAGACATTTATATTTGTATTTAAGTAGTTAATAAAACTTTGGAAACCAGACAAACTGTTTTACGAAAATATTAAAGCCGAATCATTCTTTACAAAAACAAGTATTTTTTCATAATGACTAGTTTATAAAATGAAGTCTTTTATCATATTTATGTAAATCATTGACGTTGTTTTACGTCATTACGTACGTATAAGCACGTAACGTATAATATTAACATTCCGTTTTTGTATTCACCGTCTTAAAGATTACATAGGTTACATTATTTAAAACTTAAATTAAACAAAAAATAAAATTGAAGAATATTGGTATTTTTAATAAAAACATCCTTAATTTTATGTTTAATTTGTCTAGATTACTTTCTAATAATATTTTCGTACTCATTTCGATTGTAGCCCTTAATAAGAATTTGTAAATATTGTTTGACCTACACTTTTAACCTTTAGATCTTATGGAGGAGTAATTAATCTTAAACATTAAAGAAATTACCTCGAAAACCTGTTGTTATCTTGTTTCTTTGTTGTACCATACTATATGTCAATGTCACTGTCAATATTCAGATTATGTGATGTTCTGTTTGCAAAAAATAAACAATTCTACTATAAACCTACTTTTAAAGAAAACAATTATTTGATAGAACGACCAAACTCCGTCATATCATTTCCATTAAAAAAATTAAATTGGTAAAATACATTGTATACTATAGCACAGATGAAAGGCATATTTTAAAGAATTGAATTGAAAGAAACGGTTCGATAAATAATATTCCAAATACAATGATTAATATGATTTGATTATGTTGATACTATATTATTAACGCCATCTTTTATTTAGTCACGCTTCCACCCGCGGACAAACGGTTTTACTTACTGTTTTAATAACTACGAGACGTAACGTCATAGACTTTAGCTTAACTCATGAATCTGGATTTAATCAGAAGATCATTCGGATTCCATCCAGAAGTTTCGAAGATTACGCGCTTAAACAAACTTTAGCGTTAATAATATTGGTGTATATATTTTTTTGTCTTAATCTTTAAAAATTCTATTTTAACAGATTTAAGTTTATATATTATGTATATATATTTAAGAAATAAATTGTAGCCTAATTAAAATCCGTAATAATTAGACCCCTCAATAATTAGATAAGTATAATAACAGTAGGATACTATAGATTTATCTTAATTCTAAATGGCTTCATATACAAATGCGCACGCGCACGGCTTCCAAATTTGAACCATTACAGTTTCGTGTCGCTCTTTAAAGAGTGCAGTCGTGTAGCAAAGTGTTTAATCGAAATCTTACATATATTAATAACATTAACATTTTCGTACTTTAAAAAAACGCTAAAATTAATAAAAATATTTTTTTATGATACAATCATAGTGACCCTTTTGTATGTTATAATAAAAAAGACAATGAAATAATATATTTTTTATACATTTTACACTCATAATAACTCTAAAAAAGAAAGTTCAAAAATATGTGCTAAAGAGTAATAAATAAAACAATTGCTGTGATCCCATATAAAGTGCAACGATATGCAGACCTCAGAATCTACACCACCTTCCAGCGCAACACCAGAAGAAACTCCAACCTCATCACCTGGACCGGAGAGGATAAACAAATTCAATTTCCTCAAACAAGCTCATAAAGCGAGGAACAACCCATTTCTAAAAGCACGACCCACCCTCACCAGAGAGAGTTCGACGGCTGAATTGTTTTCCCAGGAGAATTCTACTTCTGATTTCTTCCAGAATTCTAGACTCAATCTCTTTGAAACCACTCCCAAACCTGAAGCCACTGATGGTTACGGAAAGGTAGATTGTATAGTTAATCTATAAAATATTTTAGAATAACTAAAAAAATGAAAATTTTAGTAAGTAAATATCTCAGGTTTATAATGATAACAGGATATGTTCTTGCGATGATTCACTCCAGAAATAACGCATTAATTCCACAACAAAAAGACAGTTGCAACATATAAATTATATATAATTTTACTAACTAGAAATTTTCGCACAATCTAACTCCCGACGATGTATCAAAACGATATAAACTTATAAATAGTTTGAAATCTTTATTTCAATAATTTTAAATATATTTTGGTATTTTTTTGTAGTTGACATAAATTTATCTAAAATACTAAGACAGTTAATTAATGAAATAAGTTAATAATGTTGAATTCTAAAATGATAAATCTTTTCCAAATTAGCTTTGTAAATAGTCTCTCGATAACTCTATCTTTCTAGGGTTGACAACAGAAGACATGACAAATATATATATATATATATATTTGTCATGTATATATATATATATATATATATATATATATGTTATGTCTTCTATATATATATATATATATATATATATACTAGTAAACCTACCGTTAATTCTTAACGGTCTAGACGTAAAGATAGCTCTTAACAGAATTTAAATTAATTACCTTACAAACAAATTGTGGTAAATTATAAGAAATTCCATTTAAAAGACATGTTGTAGTATCTTAGGGCTTAAACTACAACATAGGAGTTTTCTATAACATCTTAAAGTACAACATATGCCAAAACTGCAAGGAATAAAAGTTACAGATATATAAACCTACTTTTTCATGTGCATATATATTAGATATACAATCAAGTAAACAATAGTTTGTCTGCTTCTATACAGCAATCATGTATTTAATATTGTTTATCAGTTCAGAGTTAAACTGTATACTATTTTCTGTGTAATTACGTACAGACCGCCATTACAAAAAACGTGTCTGTATTTAGTACTACAATTCAACACTTTGCATGTCAATCATAATAACAAATAATCTCTCATAATTGCTATAGCAAACATACATACTTATATATATGTATATGTATCTGTATTGTGTAACGAATATCTTAAGAGTATCTGTACTAATAAATAATATATTTTTTGCCTGAAATAATTAATTTTAATTCTAATAAAAATGTTTGCAGGTTGTTGCTTGTTCCTTTGTACAGCTTCATTTTAAAAACTATTTTTTTTTTATATAAAAAAATTAAATTTTAATAAATGCTTTTTTATATATATCAACATAAACGTGTCCAATTCTCTAAGCTCTTAATACAGTACTTGGCTATGATTGGATGGAAATTGTCTAAAAATAAGTCTTGACTGAAATCAGACCTGGCAGAGTGTCTCGTCACGTAGTAATTAATACATTAATCTTATAATTAATATTATATACAATAAGGTATTAACAAAGATGCTTGATCACTGAATATAATGTTAATACATTCAATCAGACATAAAAAACAATGAAATGAAAGTACAATCAAGGTCAATCATCATATAAGAACATTTTTCAAAGAAAATATATAATATTTATATATATACATTTTGTAGTCGCATTTATTCATGCAAATGCCTAGTGGTTATACGTGGTTCCACTCGCGAACAAATGATTTTATTTATTAATTGTGGTGTGTTGATTAAAAATACTAACTTGCAAGTTTCACTGTCTCATCCACTAGTAATTTTATTTTTCCAAATTACTTAATGTAAGAGACAAAATTTATCTCCTTGAAGCAATAAAAATGATAATTGTAACCATTTTCAAAAGATATCACAAAATCTTAAATGTGTATGTTGAACAAGTATATATTTTAATTGTATGACTCTATTATAAATATAATGATTATTAGGAATATAATAGCTTGGAATACATAATGGTTCCGAATAATGGAGACGGACTTTTATTATTATTTTATATATTATCATTCCGTCCATGCTAATATAGTTCTCAGAGTATTATTAGGTATTATTAGGGTAGGGCTGAGAATGTCTCTTCCATACCCTAATAATATTTGATTTAACAAAATTACATAGCATTTATGTACGCAAACTAATCTATAACTATAATATTAGTAAGAAATATATATATATGTATGTTATTCCAGGAAAATTTAGCATCCAAGCGTAAAAGAATTTTTTAAATCGGCCCAGTAGTTTTAAAGTTAATTCGTTACAAACCTTTCCAAGTTATATTATCACTATAGACAGTATACTCGTAATTCTCTACTCTATCCTCTAAATTAGGATTGACAATACATCTTAAAGTCAAATATAAATTGCGCGTTCAACATGACAGGTTGTAGTATACATATATCAGTAACATAACAAGAAAATAAATAATGCATAATTATTTTTATTTTTACTATTAGCTTCATAATATTTTTGTATAAACTTTTTTGTATTTATACTTTCTCTAAACTCTAAATACTATCGTAATTTTCCATCATGTTGACATATTGTTTAAAAAAGGAGTATTTTCTGTAACTACTATATATATTTAAACTGTGGGTGATAGTCTGGCATTATTGGGATACAATGGCCTAGCATATATTTGAAGATAGATTCTAGACAGTGTTTGACGTTTCTTATAATGTAATCCTGATATTTACCTCATGGAAACGAAGGTAACTATGTTTAATTATATCATCTCATATCATATAGTCAAAATGGATAATAGTTTATCAGTTAGAGTAATATTACAACATTCTTACTTTTCATAGTCGTACCAAAACATTATTTTATAAAAATTTCTGTGACTCACTATCTTTTTTGAGGTGTCACAAGTTGATACCTAGTTTGGAAAATCAAAGTTTTAAAAATATATAATAATATTGTAACTAAACTTTTAAATTATGATAGTTTTAATAATGCATAATAGATAATCAGAACAAAAATTAATTAATAATTAAAAAAGTAGCAAAAAATAGTATTAAGTAGTAAAATTAAGCATTGTACTTAAATTAACTCCATGAAAAGCCTTTATTTATGACTTAAATCTATTTAGAACAATAAAGCTATTCACAAACCAATTTGCACTAGAATGCCTACAATAAAATTAAGCTTCCAGATCCCATCTGACTCCAATAAGGATTTATCTCTGCGCCAGACATCTGCTTCTATTCGAGTTTAAATCAATATGTTTCTCATTTATATCGAATGGTCTTAACAGTTAGATGGCTTAAAACAAAATCGCAAACACCTATTTATTTATTTATATATTTTTTTTTAACCAATTCTTATTACAATAAAAGTTATAAGCAATATTGTAACCCAATTTCTATTAAAAGTTTATTAAAGCAATAGACTTGGTCCAATTATCACTCCCTGTATAATCTTGAGGCAATACTAAATTGCTTACAAATTGGCAATCTTACAGACGATAGGATTTTAAATAATTTGATAGATTTCTTGACTATCTATATCTACCTTTATTTAAAATCTATCTATGTTTTCTTTCATTACAATTCATATTAAAGGGAATTTCGTTATTACTAAATATACAAATATTGTTTATATAATGTTGTTAGTAAATTTTAAGGGTCAAATATATTTAGCATCTTCACGGTCAAGTTAAAGGTTATTTGCTCATTTCAAGATTTCAAAACAAGCTTTTAATTTCCTTTCATAAGAACTTTGGTTAGTTTTGGTTTTAATTTATAATTTAATAATTAATTAAATTAATATGATTATAATACTACTATATACTTGCCTGCTGCTATCCCCAATACGATCTTCAAGGCAAATCATAAACGATTTATAATTACTTATTTAATATTTATAATTTTACCATTAAAATATAATATTTCGTATCAAATTTAAGATTCTAATAATAAACTTTTAATATTTTTTAATTTGCATTTGATCCTGGAAAGTAGCTTAAATAATGGTGGGAAAAAATATAACCTATACATCTTTCTCCAAAGATTACCCTAACAAGAAGAAAGAGACAGAAAGATGATAAATTGAAAGTATGTATGTCTTGATTCTTCGTAATTAATTTGCGATAAACAAAATATAATTTGAAATCACAGACAAAGACTATATATATGTTGTCATTTCACTATCTAATATTTTAATGATCTGGCGTACAAAATTATGAAATTATACATTCAGAATTAATGTACGTTGTAATTTTCATATCACTCTTGTGCATGGAATAATAATATTTACAACAGACAATACCTACTCTGTGCACGTTCTGTTGTACGAAATTAGCTAACAAGGCAAATATTTAAGTTCTAAAATTGTATTAAATGTTAGTAATATTTATTTATTTATTTATTTATTCTTTATTGCCCAAAAAAGTTACAATAGGCGGACTTAACGCTAAAAAAGCATTCTCTGCCAGTCAACCTGAGAATGTAGTAAAAAAAAAAAAAATATTTAGGTTTAAAGCTAAAAAGATTTTATGGTTAACTTGAGAATATTTTACGTACATATCTACCTACTAAATAATAATATTATATTAGTATATATATATATATATATATATATATATATATATATATATATATATAATTATATAATAATTAATAAACAGTTAGTTAAAATAACTATGTTCAAATAAACATGTCATTCCTATAAAAGTTAAAAATTGTATTGTAAAAGTGTTTTTATTCAAACTAGTTACAATATCTCTCAACTGCTTGCCTGGTTCTAAAAGAGGATGTTTTCGTTACTGTATTCATAAATAAATATTGTTTAAGTTCCAATATAAAAATATATGATTATGCTCTTTGTTTCAGGGCGTTTCTTTCATAGGATGGCACCAGAGGACAAAGCTGGAAAGAGTTCTACTCGTTATAAGCGCGTTACTTCTGGTTGCTGTTCTCCTCACCATGTGTGTGCTCCTCACCATCAGGGGACCTTCGTACCTACCTGTTCCACCTTGCTATCAACCTGAACCAAAAGGTATCGTGAATTCTAGAATTAAAGGTATAAATCAAATAGTAGCTTGTAATTGTATATATATTACAATATAATTGACTTAACGAATATTCATTTTCTGTTCCACCGCTTTCAACTCTCGAGTCTTTTGTAATTTCCAAGTGCTAAAATTTACATTTAAAGTGCTGAAATAAGAAATTCAGTGGATTTAAAACGACTGCTTTCAGTGACGTAATCTGTAAGTAAAATGAAAAAGAGTCTGGTAGCTATTAATTTATATACGTAAGTACTGTCTACTTTGTAAGAAGAACGGTCTATCGGTAACATTATGGTTTAACAAAGTTTTTCATACTGAAGATTTTACAAAACATATATGAAAAAAAGTGTTGTTTGTCAAAAACAAGCGTAAAAATATTATGTTATGAAGCAGACATATTCATTAATATCATTAAACAGCGTAGAACCCCAGAGTATAATTGATCAGTACACCAAGGTTAGCCCTTGACGCAAGGTCACGTTACACTCTACTGGAGGACACTCAGACATGTTATGACATATTTTATATTAATAAATAAACAAGGTCTTTTAAAGTAATATTACTGTAACCTTACTTACCCTCTTTGTTCTGAAACATCTATAATACGTTATTAGATTAGATATTGTTTTCCAAAAAAATCTACTTTTCATTTTATTTGTGAGATGTTACGAATTGATTATTCTTTGTTTAAAAGTTACTTGTAACGATAAAATTGTAGTAATATTGAAACAAAAAGGCCAAGCAATTAACCAGGTCTAAACTAAAATGGTTTGTTCAAAAATAACTTTAGTATTTAATTAATTTGTCCTTAAAAAGTCTAGTAACGCTGTTACTATACTAACCAATGTACCCAGCTCTGTTTGACCCCAAAAATAATGGGACAATCACAAAAAGCGTTTACTTTATTGTATCCTAGTTGGTCTAGTGTTTACTAAACTGTATAATATAATGTTTGCGTAACGGAACCCTGAATATACAAACAAACATTATTGTGTCCTATATTCCTAATTAATATGAACTGCAAATATATCAAGCCTCACCCGATAGGTTTATGGTTTATACGACATAAAACAATTGGGTCAATACTCAATAAATAATCTTGAGTAAGTTGTCCAGATGATCCATTCAACCCCCCCCCCCCTCCCTCCCACACACACACACACACACACATAATTCAATAGCCATAACATGAGATGGAATAGAGAAATCTATTAATACAAATACAGAATATTAATTAAATTTATTTTATTAATTATTATTACTATATTGGTTTTTAGATGAGAATTATATAACAATTCCTTAAATTTTTTTGAGTGGTGGAAAATGAACCATTAAAATTATAAATCTGATTTCTGAATTAATATTTATAAAAAAAATAGTCTCATTTGTTTTTTGTACTTTCAAAACAAATTTTTGTTATGACTGTACTTTGCTCTTGTCATTATAGTGTCTAGCTCGTAAACACTTTTTTATGATATTTAGTTTACTGCTACTATATTGCGAGATCTTTCTAGACGGTTATGGATAGAAGACAAATGTCAGATATTTATCTAAAATAAGAGTTGATTTATTTTAACGGGTACATTTTGAAAATAAGTTAAACCGTTTGACAGCTGTCAAGAACTGTGATTGGCTGAATATCACCCAATCAGATAGGTTAACGGTTGACACCAAATGAGTTAATTTAGAATCAATTATTCAAAAGCCTTCGTCAAACCGTAAATCAATATTTGCGAATACAAAAGTTAAGGATTGTTATTTTTTAGAAAGCAGCGTCTGTCTCTCCAGTTCCTGTATTTATACAGCCAGTGAAGTCATAAGAGCGTTGGATGAAACTCAGAATCCGTGTGAAGATTTCTATGATTTTGCTTGCGGAGGCTGGTTGAGAAATAATCCTATACCAGAAGGAAAATCGAGCTGGGGTATCTTTAGTAAAATTGAACTCCAGAACCAACTTATAATTCGTTCAGCGATTGGTACGGCTTATATTCTTCTTTTTTTTTGCTTTATTTGTATCTAATGGTATGTTGTTACTATGTTGGATCATAAAAAATATCGAGTACTTTAAAATATTTGTTAAAATTTTCAGTGGTCGATTATCTAATGATTCGTTACAAATTTCTGATTAGTTCACGTTTTTTGTTCTACCTATTTTATATTTTATTCTGATGGTAATACTTATTACTATATACAAATGTCTTTGACGGTTATAATTTGTTAATATATTCTAGACGCAGGTTCAAATATAATTAGAGTAACTTTGTGAATTTAGTTAACTCGTATTTGTAAGTAAAATTCGACTTAATTTTGGAGATCACTTAATCAAGAATAACATGGTTATTGGTTCCGCAAATAACATTGTCGCACATGCGTAAATTGTGATTTGCTATCGATTTATTTGGTACACGCCAATTTCGTTCCTATGCTCTTAAAAACAGAAACTAAAATACTTTGAACTTATTTTGCTGGCACGTCATCAAAAGCAAATACAGTAACTTATAGTTAACACATTTTAAAACAGGTAAAACTAGGAAAGCGATACAAATTATAATGTTAATTTTCTTTTTAAGGCAATTGATTTACATGTCTATTGAAAATATATAATATTACATTCTTAGTAATTATATAAAAACAGAATTTATATGAAACTACTCTTTGAAGACCGTAATAGATGGTTAAACGTATGAATTCAGTAAATATTACCCATCCCAACATTAATTCTCCACAATAAAAATTGATCATATATTTTTTTTTAATTTTACAAAAGAGAAAGTTGTGACTTTTATAAATAAAAAGATAGAAATATAAAATTATTCATAAAATACTATTACAGAAAAAGTTAATATATCAAATAAGGATGACGCAGAAGCAAAGGCGAGGATATACTACGACGCGTGTATAGATACTGACGAAACTATAGAGAAGTTGGGAAAGAAACCTCTTATTAGTGTGATCAAGAAACTGGGAGGATGGCATCTTCTCTCCAACACTTTGATAAAACAGCACAAGTGGGATCTCCAAAGACTTTTACAAGACGTGCAAAATTCGTAAGTAAATATAGAATTTTTCATTTTCATTTCATTTATCAAAAATATTCTAGAAATTTTAACAAAATACTTTTATTTTGTGGTGAAATCTCTCATCAACTAAAATAGAACTTGATATTTGAACAACCAAAAACATTTCCTGAACGATACATAAGATTTTTTTAAGTCACCGTTCAAACTAAAAAACATTCAAAATCGATTCATCTTTATAGGAGTTTCTTTGCCACATACAGAGGCACAGATCTTTTTACGCTGGTTATTTTAAATATTTTGTTACATTTCAGGTACAATTTGGGTGGTTTTTTCAACTGGGCAGTAACAGAAGATGACAGAAATTCTTCGAAGCATGTGATTGTTGTAAGTTATATTATGGTCAAATTTACTACTGGTAATATATACTAAAGCTAATATGGAGGAATAATTAATATATAATTCTTATAGCTTGATCAAGGAGGACTTAATTTACCAACACGTGACAACTACCTTAACGCGACAGCACACAAGAAAGTCCTGGAGGCCTATCTTGATTACATGACTAAAATATGCACATTGTTAGGAGCAAACGAAACAGAAGCAAGAGCACAAATGAGTAAAGTTATACAATTTGAAACTGAGTTAGCGAATATTACCATCCCTTCAGAGGACAGGCGGGATGAAGAAGGATTATACAATCCGTATACAATAAAACAGTGGCAGAAGGAAGCACCGTTCTTAAATTGGTCCATGTTCTTTAATGATGCTTTTAAACTCGTTAATCGAAGTGTAAGTGATGATTTTAAACTATCATGACGTCTTAAAGTTTTATTATTCAAAGTTCTTAATGTCGCAAAAATTACTTTAAGCTGAAAAGAGAATTTTTTGTTTTTTATAACAAAACGCAACGCCCTCTGTATATTTTAACAAAACTATAGCGCTTCTTGCTTTCAATACTAATACGAATGTTTCCGATAATTTGCGATGTTTTCCGATGCCCATCATTTAATTTTAAGTATCGTGCGTGCGTTAATTCATGATCATTTCCATTTAAATATAATCTTAAGATATTTACAGATATCCGTTAATGAAAGAATAGTTGTATATGCCCCGGATTATTTCAAAAATCTTACTAAACTTGTGCAAAAATACAGTAAAACTGAAGATGACCAAAAGTGAGTATTATCTTAAAAGATAACCTGTATTTAAGATATCTAACCCAATCTGAGTTAAAACTCAAATAACTTGGTCTTAAAGCCTGTTTAATAAAGTAATCTTATTTGCTCAGAACTCTAACAAGTTACATGATGTGGCAAGTATCACGATCTCTTTCTTCATACTTGTCCAAATCATTCCGAGACGCGACTAAAATATTGAGAAAAGCCTTGTTCGGTTCAGAAGGCACTGAAGAGTCGTGGAGATATTGTGTTACGGACACTAATAATGCTATTGGTAAGATATTTATAGTTTTATTTAGTAATATTGAGTCTCAACACAAATTTCATAATTATTTATACTACGGTTCTTGTTAACCCTTGTGATATATTTTTCATTAGCTGGCTCTCCACGACGCTCTCTGCGACAGTTACTGATCGAATCCGGGGAAGAAACATGTTATCCGTTGTCATATTCGCAATATTTTCTTAGAACGCATTTTATTTTGGCATATCTTTAATGACATCAATGTCCATTTCTACCCTTTATCATAAGATTTTCTATAAAATAACAAAATATATTTCAAATCAGACCGCTAGTTCCTGGGATTGGTACAGAAAATATAGTCTTGATATAAAAAACGTTAAATTTGTTACGTTTTCCAATTATATCCCCAAAACTCAAAACTGTTTGGTTCAGGTTTCGCAGTAGGCGCTATGTTCGTCCGGGAAGTGTTCCATGGTGAGGCGAAGACCCAGGGAGAGATAATGATAGACAATATACGAGCGGCCTTTAAGAGAAATTTGAAAGAGTTGGACTGGATGGACACTGAGACACGGGATGCTGCGGAGACCAAGGCAGATGCTATTACTGATATGATAGGTATGTAGACGATTTTTAAAATTTTTAATTTTTAATTTTGTTGGTAATTGTATTATTAGGTAAGAAAGAATAGGTAAGAATAGGTCAGATGGTAATTTTTTTTTGTATTATTTGGGCATATTTTTGAAGGCCGCTTTAACTCTGGTTGTTATAATTTAAATAGATGGAGTTTATAAAGTAAAATAAGAAATATAAACAACTTACTATGATTGCTGGATATCCAATTTCTCATAGTTTAAGCTCTGTCTGATCAATTCTATTTTTTCAGGTTTCCCAGACTATATTCTAGATAAGAATGAGCTGGATAAACAATATGAAGAACTTGAGGTGAAGCCTAACGAATACTTCGAGAATAATATTGCCTTCAATACATACAGCCTGAAACACGATTTGAGGAAGCTGGATCAACCTGTTAATAAAACTAAATGGGGTAAGTTTGGAGCATTAGCCTAGGCTGTTCTCAGAAGATTTTAGCGTACCATACTTGCATTATAACTTTCATATTTCTAGGTATGACACCATCTACTGTTAACGCATATTATACCCCCACCAAGAACCAAATAGTATTTCCAGCTGGGATCCTACAGTTACCTTTCTACGATGGTGATAACCCCAAGAGTGTCAATTACGGAGCTATGGGAGTGGTGATGGGGCATGAATTGACTCATGCGTTTGACGATCAAGGACGAGAGTACGATAGGTGAGTATTTTTTGTTAGCCAACTATCGATGGATATTTAAGATCAGAATTTTAGATGATTATGAAGGAATGCATGAAATTTACTTTATAAAGAGATATAAATAATAAAACCATATTTAATTATAGAATAGATGCTATGAACTGCAAAGAACCAAAATATTATTTTGGAAAACTAAAATATTATATTATATTCTTATAATAATATCATTGCCAGATTTGGCAACCTCAACCGGTGGTGGAACAATGCGACTATAGCGCGGTTCAAACAACGCACGCAGTGTATACAGAAACAGTACTCAGCTTATGAGATGGAAACACAACATTTGAATGGCAAACAAACTCTTGGTATATTGTTTTATATATTTTTATATATTTTATATATAAGAGAACAACAAAAAAAAAAATATATTTATTTTTGATTTTTTAGGAGAAAATATAGCGGATAATGGCGGTTTAAAAGCATCTTTCCACGCATATTTGGACTACAGCAAGGACGCCAAAGTCAATCTCACTTTACCCGGCTTGAAATATAACCATCGCCAGCTGTTTTTTATATCTTTTGCTCAAGTAAGTAATAACTAAATTGTTGACAATAAAATTCGAAGTTAAAAAATTATTCATTTATTGATTCCATTACTATGAATGTGTCATAAATGATAGTAATTAGGTCCTACAAAAGTACCTTGATATACACCGAAAATTTACAACAATAAAAAATTGTTACACCAGACAATAATAAAATATACAGATATTTGCCATTTATAAAACTAATTTTAATTTAATATTCTATAAGCAATTATAAAAATATACCGCAATGCTTTCTTGTATATGGATCGACGTATTCAAATGCCTTCGAAAATATTATTTACAGGTATGGTGTTCAGCCATGACAAAGGAATCAACGAAAATGCAAATCGAGAAAGATGATCACACTGTGGCAAAATACAGAGTTATTGGACCAATATCTAATCTTCGAGAATTTTCTGAAGAATTCAGCTGCCCTAAAGGATCGAAAATGAATCCGAAACATAAATGCGAGGTATGGTAAAGGGTGGTTATATGTGCCCAAAACACAAACTGTTCCAGAACAATCTATTTGTTGAGATGGTTAATACCTGGCTGCTGGAACGAAAATAAAAAGAAATATAGTATTTATACTTATATTGTATAAAAATGTTTTTCATACAATTTGATCTAATCAACTATAGCTAAAGTATGAAGTGCCAAATATAATTTGCTTTTTCGGTTAATATAACTTATATGCGAGAGCTTAGCGGTGTTAAACGGGTATGTTGTAATTTATTTACAAATTTTATATAACAATATATAGTCATTGAGTAATGTATAAGTACATTTTATAGACATTCTTCCATTAATTGAATTAAGACCATGTAAAAACCAATATAAAACTGAAGTCTAAAAAAATATATATGTATACAATATATATACTAATACAAAACATGACGTTTATAAGTAAAATTTCTCCTCTAGCTGATTTTGTATTTTTAAATTAGATATATTAATTATGATAAATAATTAGTTTTTATTCATCAGACTATGATTATTTTTTAAACATAATAATCTATGTAATACGATCACGTACTTATACACGAACTATATATAATTAAATATTAAATATTTAAAGATAACTTTCGAAATTTATAAACCTATAAAATAAATACTTTCGTCAAATCCACGTTAGAGTAAAAGAATACAGAAAAACGATAAAATACTTTTAAGTTGCTCTATAGAATATTTTTACGTAGACTATGTAATAAAAAATAAACAGATAGCTTAAATTTTAATCAGTCACGTACGGACCAAGACACGTAAATTGAAATGATAATAATTTTACTCCCTTACATTTTTCGAGTGTTGAACTAAGAAAATATGACTCAGCCTTAACAACGATTGCGGCAGGTTCCGTGATATCTATAAATATTTGTAAAACATTGTCCTATGCTATGGAGTTTATGGTTTGTATAGAAATGAATGTGATTGTTTTATTTTTATTACAAACTGTAATTTCATTTAACAATGCATTCAATTACCCTCTTGTCGCAGAGGCGTCATCTTAATTATGTTCAGTTTAAAAGATCATTTTCTGTACATTTAACAACTCGAAGCTGCGTAGGTTATAGATGTATATAATAGTTACATTACTTGGTTATAGAGGGCGCTGGTCGTTTAACTCTAAAATATTTAATTTTGATTAGGTATTTATTTTGACAGTGGCAATGTTAACACAAAATATCTCTTGGTTTAAGAACTGAGTCATATATACACTTTTATGATTTAAAGTAGCATAGTTATTAAGTATAATTATTTGTGTGATATTTTCTGTTTTATAGCGGTTATATAGGCCCAGTATACAATTTATTGTGTGTTAGTATAAAGATATAGATGCAAAACGTTTTCATAACATATTAAGCGCTTTTTGTGTCTATTTATATTCTATGTTAGTGATATTTCATGGATACATTTTAGTATTGCCTGTCCCTTTCATCCCAATTGCAAAAAAAAAGGAAAGCATTACTAAAAACATTGTTTTTATTTATTATGTTATTGAATATTCCTACCTTTTTTGAGTTATATAACCTCCTTATAACGATCCCTATCGCATATGATCCCAAATTTGATGATATAATTTTATTATATAAAACCTCTTATGGAAAAAGGTAAAAAAAATAAATAGTTACCAATTCTAAGAGTTGACAATAAGATTCAACATTCATTAAACCATCACCTAAATATACATCATCAAAATATTTTATAGTAATTATAATTATTAGAATAATGAAACATATTATACAATTAGTTGTAGGCAACTGGCAACTCTATTTTTTGCCTGATTATAAAGCATACAGAGTGCATAACTCAAAAATAAAATTTTTACTATTAATAATTAAGTAAATCAAATAAATCTCAATGTTATTAAAATTTCGCTTCTGAATGATAATATTAAGATAATGCAGCTGCCTGTTACAGTACATATTAGAAAATAGTTTCTCTAATTAGTGTTATAAATTCATGCAATGGGCGTGCCTTTACATACATTTGAATGACATACCATTTAGTAAATTGAAAGGCTAGAACCATGTTAATTACATCTCATACATTGATAATAATTGTCTTAAAACAGATTTATTGTAAAATCTACCAGAGTATGAAAGAACAGTATTAGAATTAAAAAATTTATGCGCGTGCGCTGATTTTATATAGAACTAGTCATTCATGTAACCAATAATGTAATTAGTATTAAGATATATAAAAATTCTTATTTTGTTTGTGTTTATATATTTTTAATGTTTATTCTTATAATATATTTAAATTCAGGCAATTTATTTTACAAACTGTTAAATTGTTTTTGTTACAGAATATATTAATTATATAATTGACTAATATACGATAAAGTCACAAACATACATATCTGAAGAATATATATTATTATGTTTCTTTACTGGTATACCTGTCCGTAAATATATAAAAATGTATTGATTAATAAATAGTTATACACAGTATAGGTTTTGTACTTGCCTTGATGTTTTATTTTTGTCAATTATTTAATTTGTAAAATAGTTTATTTTTGTGGGTAAACTTTTTTTTGACCAATGATAAGTAATCAATATGTTAGGTATCTAATTAAATTTGTGTATATAAAAATGTAGTTTTACTTATTATTTTCCCAAATGAAAAACACGACTATCGACATAAATTTTAGAGATTAAATGAGTACTCTATGTTATAGTCTACACTATAACTAGTGTTACTTGCATATTGAAAAACTAGAATTCTATTTTAAATATTTTTTTATCTATAATAAGTGTGATAAATAAAAGTCAACATATACAGAATTATAAAATAAATAACTCCATATATTAAAGTAACTTTTTGCAAATTTGTCGGCACAATCTACCACAGATGACAAAAAAGCAACAGCTATATTATCAGTACTTCAGTAAACGTCGTATCTATGGATTCCAACTGTCTGTCAAACTGACTTGAATGTGAAGCTTGAGTAGGATCTTGTATTCATAAAATCATAAAATGGCGGATGAAAATCTTTTTACTAAAGCATTGCTGCGCTTATAAAGTGAATAATTTTTTTTGATATTTCCGATCGTTTTGCCGCGAATGTCAAAAACTATCAACAATTATTAAATAAAATTATTTATTGTGAGTTTAAAGTTTATATAAAGAATTATATTATTCTATAATAAGTAATCTAAATTTCTAATCACCATTAACTTTTGGGTTTTTCGATATTCATTTAATAAGTTTTATATATGCATAACAAAATATTGTATGAATTATAAAATTTTATTTATTCCAAGAAAATGGAGCAAATTGTTGTGAAAACTGAGGTACAACCAAATGGGGATATATTACTTTTTTATGTTGATGGTGAGTACAATATCAATCTTGACAAAGCAATAGTACTCCTGATCATATAAAATAATACTCCTGATCTTAAATCCTATAGAAGATTATGTTCATAAATAAAACATAGGTAACAAATATTTTAAATTTCAGAAGTAGTGTCTATAGGAATATAAAGAAAAGAAAAATAATATACAGATACATTGGTAAAAGAGATATAAAACTCTAAACATTCATTTTGATAAAATATGTAAGTTTAGTTTGAACATTATCTGTAAAACTCATAATATTTAGGGATTTTGTGTATTTTTAATTACAGAACACGAGGAAGCAGATGTGGGACTTTTGGAAAATGAACAGGAAGATGTGATGCAAATGTTACCCGAAACCAAATATGTCATAGAAGATAATGGGGAAGGGGAATCAGCGGATGAATTAGACATAGCGCAAGCTGCAGATGAAGTTGCAAAAGAGATATGGTTGGACGAGGAAATAAAACGTCTTATTGTATTTTACATTGACAATAAAGAAACATTCCTCAGCGGCACAACAAAGAAAAAACACCTGTGGGCAGTTGCCTGTAGAACTATGCTTACTGGTAAAAATCCAGTATCATGTGAAGTCAAGTTACGTATGCTAAAGCAACAGTTCATACAAGTTTGTATTGAAAAGCAAAAAGGCAATATAGTGACTTGGCCGTACTTTGACCTGTGTCATCAAGCCTTTTACGAAGACAGTGTTGTTGATGTTAATGTTGATGAACCTGAACCAACTAAGGTTGTTATAAATATGCCAGTACAGAATGTTGTAAATCAAGATGGAGTATTAGTTGTTAAAAAAGTTAACAGCAGCCAGGGTAAAGATGTAGATGAAAAGGTAGAAGCTATGCTTAAATTATACATAAAGCATAAACAGGTATTTAAAAAAAATCAACATTTGCCGAGAGGGCTTTGGGAAACCATTGCATTGGAAATGGGAGAAGAAGATGTTGAATACTGGCATAAAAGATTTTTGAATTTTAAGCAGCATTACGTCAGAATGTTATATAAAAAGAAAGAAAGTGGCCCTGATGGTATTAATTGGCCCTATATGAAATATTTCGATCACATATTTGGTGATGATGAAGAATTTCATAAGAGATTTCTTCATGATGATAATGATGATCCAGATAATCCAGACATTGAAATTGATAACAGTTCCTGGAGTGATACTGAAAAAACTTTTCTGGTAAAATATTATTTTGATTGTTTCAATGAATTTCAAGATCCTACAATACCTAATCAGTTCTTATGGCAAGAAGTTGGAAGGTTACTTGATACAAAACCTGATGAATGTAGAAATAAATACAATGAACTAAAAACTGAACACTTTATTGATCTTATAGCTGGGGGTTATGATATGTCGGATAGAGTACCAATGGCTATAATCTTTGATAATATCATAGCAAAAGAGACGATGTTGGAATTGGAACACCCAATAAATAGATCAGATTCCACAGATATGTGGAAAACAGAGCAAGTAGATGAGCTGGTGCAATATTTATATGACAATATAAACATGTTAAAAGATTCCATTTGTTATTATGTTTGTTGGGCGACTATTGCTAAGAAAATTGACCGAAGTGTGAAATCATGTATTAAACAGTGGGATAGTTTAAAAACTTTGTATAAAAGTATTTTAGAGGACAAAAAAGAGAACTCTGATATGCAAATAGATTGGAGATACATAGATTTGTTTGATAGAATATTTGATTATGGGATGGATCTTAATTTGCTTGATGGTTATGAAAAGTCACGGGAACTTAATAATGGTAGCAATACCGGCAAAGTTGGTGGTAAGTTATTGATGTGTAGTTTCTAGCGAAATTTCTGATCTTAGATTGATGTAATTTTAAGAGTTGATAGAAACAAAATAAAAATTACAAGCAATCTACTTTAATAAGAAAATTCATTGTTTATTTGGTGTTTTTTTTTCAGTTAAAAAAATCTCCATTAAAGATAATGATAAAATGACAATAGAAGGTAGCGATGATGAAGAGTCTTATGATCTGAGAGGGTTCACAAAGCGCTCTAAGAAACGGAACGGTGATGCTAAAGCATTTAAGATATTAGAGTATTATTTGAAAAATAAGGACAAATTTTCCTCGTCTCAGCAAAAAAAACTTGCTTTATGGGAAATATTAGCAAAACAAATAGGCATATCTGCTACTGAATGTGCGCACAGATTTCGTAATTTCAAACAAGTTTACACAGGATATGTTCAAAGAGAAATTAATAAACCTGAAATGCCGATACTATGGCCGTACTACACTTTGTGCAAGAAAGTGTTCGGCTACAGAGCGATTAAGTCTAAATTGAAGAACGGAAAGATGGAGTCTGAGGATGGAGAGGATTGGTCTGCGAAAGAAATAAAGCAGTTGATTAATTTCTTTTCTAGGAATTATCATAATTTAGCGGAAAATATTGAGGATAGAAATAGGTGGTCTACGATCGCCCAAGAAATAGGTAGAACTGAGAGCAGCTGTTGTGATAAGTTTTTAGAATTAAGGAAATCTTATAGAAAATTGAAAACAATGAAATCAAGAAATCCAGATGTTAAAGTTTCGTGGAAGTATTTTAATATGATTGACGAGATTTATCAAAATGGCGCCGAGAATGTTGAAGTGTTAGAAGAGATGGAGGTGGATGATCCGAGTGTCTTTGATGTAAAGCCGGATATGCAAGAGGGTAATGTATATGTTTTTTGTTTTTTGTTTTGTGTCTGTGGCATCGTAGCTCTCAAACGGATGGACCGATTTCTATTCCTTCTTTTTTATTCGAAAGTTTTCTAAGTTATGCTTGCTAAAAATCAATCCAGCAAGTTTGCAAAGTTTAAACTCTTTTTACCAATTATGTATGCTCTAGTTTCAATAGTTCTTAATAGTTCGCAACAGTACAGTCAACTGCAATCTATAAAGAAACATTTTTTTTGCGAAAAATATGAGACATTTATTATAGATAAATAATTTTCTATATTACAGATGACGATTTCCAATGTATCATAGTTATACCTGAAGGCGAAGATATCAACAACGCACAAATAATCATACAAGATCAAGAGAAACAAATAGATAATAAACAATTTTTAGACAACACAAAGAAAAATGTCACTATTTGGAATAGACGAAGCAAGAAACGGCTTCTCATTTTGCATCTCAAATACTTGAGAACACATAAGGGACAGGAGATACATTCAAAAGATATGTGGACAGAAATTGCGTCCCAATTGGAAGAAAAGACACCAGCATCTTGCAAAAAGATGTTCCTAAAACTAAAGAATCAATATAAATCAGACAAAGATACAGTTTTAGCTCCATACCAGTCGATTTTGGACAAAATTTTAGCTTTCAAACCCAAATTCGCCAAATGTAATAAAACTAAACCCTTAGAAGATATAACTGATTATAATGATGTACCAATGTCTGATGATAAAGTGTTCAATGCTTTAAATTATTATATGCAAAATCTTGAAGATTTCGTCAGCCCAAAATTCGAGAAGAATTATCTATGGACGGAACTTGCTAAATTCATATCAGAACCAGTCACCAATATTTACAATAAAATAAATTATTTGAAACAGAATTTTGATAACGAAGCTGAAACATCTTTCCGTGAGATTTTGCAAGTGATCGTGGCAAAGGAAAATGCACTCAAAGACGATATAAATAAGGACTTAAACCCAGCAAGGGAAGAGGAGGCTGAAGAGCAAAATTGGTCTGATTTGGAAATTGAACGTCTTCTGACCTGGTATCTGGCGCATTTGGACAAATTCAAAAATCCCAAATTTGTTCGAAGTTACTTGTGGATGGAAGCTTCGGATATTTTGAAAAAGAGTCCATTAGTTTGTTCGAAGAAAATGCTAGAAATAAGATCACAATATCGAAGTATGGTTAAGGAAAATCCAGAAGAATTGAACAATTGGAAATTTTACAATTTATGTCAGAGAATTTATGGCACTGGGAAGAAAAGCAACTAAAATATATATATGTATATACTATATATTTGATTAATATTATGTATAAGTTACGTAATATAATTAAAATTTAAAATAAAGGGACCTACAAGTTATGATTTTATTAACTTAAAAAACCTTTTAAACCTTCGAACACACTTGTTTTTAAATATTTGTGTTTTAAATTGTGTTAATTACTATTTTTCCAAATCCACGGATAGAAAACTCAATTGACTCTATTGAAATTTAGTTGTCTTCCGTCATTTCTCGAACGCTATAGACAATTATAACCTATTCTATACACATTAATCCTCGAAGTTGTCTTCCGGAGATAGCTTTAGGGTGCACCAGGTTTGTAATGTACTTTTTACTGCCCGATAACTAACTAAATAGAGTTTAAAATAAAAGTTAATGTTTGATATCTATTGTATTTGCTGTGAAAATAAACCAAGAGTCATAATATTTCTGAAACCAGAATTAGGCCCGAAATTTTTAGTGCAGTCATTCATGGATATTTTTAAAAACTAGTATTTCCATATGTCATCTTTGAAGCATTATTTGGAGCCTGTATCCTTTCCCATTCCTCTTGGTGAAAAGAAGAAATTATGATAATAATAGAGAGAGGAACTGATGGCGTTCGAACATCCCGTTTTTTATTTTACTGCACCAAGTATTATAGGTAATAAACCAAAGTATTTACGAGCTGAGGTGCTATTCTATAACTTTGCAACATGAATATAAGATTATAAGAGTATTTTATAATTATGAAAAATGAATACGCGGTGAATTTTTTTATATTAAAAAGAGGGGTAGGCGAGCATCGGATCACCTGATGGTAGGTGACTCCAGCATTATCAGGGGATGCTCAAGAACGAGCGTTTTATGAACTAGTAAGTAACTACTAACTGACAATTTTTCAAAGTACAATATCATCATATTAAAATATTTTATTCTCTAAAACTTAAGCGCTCCTATTCTATCTGTCGTGTTTAGGTACGAAATCAACTATTGTTTGTGAGGAATTCTGATTTTAAAGTATATATTTAGCATTTAAAAATAATCCAATTCAATTCAAAGACAGACATAATATGTAACTACAAAGTAACAAGATAGGAGTTTCAGGTATTAAATAAATAATTCAAACTATAAACTCGTATTTACAGGACGAGGGTGCCATGTTTAAAACCATTTCCAATGATATAGGGAAGGCCGCGAAAGCAGTCCAAGGTCCTCTCTTAATCCTGTTATGAACTATCGATAAACTGCTGATTCTTCACAATGATTTTATAAACCTGGTCATTTTATATACTTTTTAACTGTTGATTATATCTAACCACTAAAAAATGTATATATTTTTTTATATTTAGTTATTGTAAACTTGAATTGCATTTTCATATTTAATTGTTTTGTCTAATTTCAAAATATAAAAATATATCAATTATTGTTTTTTTTATATAATTTTAATAAATTTTCTAATATTTAACACATTTAAAGAAATGATAAATATGTAAAGAAATAATTTCAATAAAACGCTTGTCACTTAGACCGCATTATAGAAGTAACACTTCAGTCGTTCATAGCGTTTCAATATGATCGCGTCTAGTTTTTCAGTTTTATAATAAAGTTATAAAGTTCAGTGTTAATTGAAAATATGAAGTGATGTCATTGCCATTTCTCAAGTGACATGGAATTTTGAGTATAACAGTGTTTTTTAAGCCATAAAAATACTAGTTTTACAATAAAATATAACAAATGTTAGAAACATTAATATTACTTTAGAATAGTACAGGCTGTACTATTTAATATTTGTTTTATGACATTTTGCGATATTCACTATAAATTGCGTTATAAGTAATGTCTTTTAATATTTTATTTACTAGCCATGCCGCGCGGATTCGCCCGAGTGTAATCCTACTACTATAGCCTTCGTCATGGCCCTGCCTATAATAATCAGAAAGAATTTTTAAAAACCATTATAGTTAATAGTTTCGAATATTGGCGTGTTTAAACGGACGGTTTTAATTTAGACAATTAAGAACATAATACACCAGCCTAGAACTACATACTAGCAATAAAACAGACAAAGCCAGGTGTATCGTAGTGTGTTCTATAGTGTCATTCGCGTCCTATTCGATTGTCTAGGCATAGAAACCTTACAAGTCATATCTATAGTAAGTCAGCATATACTTTTTCTGTTATATTAAAGAAATTTTAGCTAAAGGGATAATTAAATAATCTCCTTCTTTTAGTCGTTTATTGAAGTGTAAAATCGCATCAAAGAAATCGGTTTTATAAGTTTTAAAAAAGTATTAATTATTTATTATTGTGTTTCGTTACTAATGCTACTCCTAAACGAATAATGGTAGGATTTCGAAAATTTGCAGAGTTGTCGAGGACAGTGACTTACATAGATAGATCCTGGAGTTTTTGAGACATTTGTGATTGTAATCTTTATTAAATGGTCAAAGTGGGTTCCATGTAATTAATGTATCTTATAAGAAACACAACTGATTGTTGCATTTGATAATCATTTTCATAAAGATGGTTTTATTTTCTCTTGATCACCTTTAGAATTCTCATTCAGAGATAATGCTTCGCTCAGCTCCACCCGTCGTGGAGTCGTCGCACTTTAGTGGACCTAGTATTAGTCTAGGTATAATTTCGTAAAGTATCTGAATTATAATATAGGAGAATTATTTAAAGCCTAGCTTTTTATTAAAATATATTTTTCTATATTTTAGTCTGAAGGAAGGAAAATAAATTAAGGTAGGTAGGTACTTGATAAGCTTTGGAAAATGGGAAGAATATATATTGTAATTGTTATAATATCACCGTATGATTGCTAATATTTCTGATTAGCAGATTAAAAGAAGTAATGTAAAATTTTATTCCCCTTTTCTACCTACTACCAGTCTACCAGCAAGCTATTTTAATGGCTACAGAAGAGTGCCCGGATCACCTTTGGAATATTAGTTTGGAGCTAATGATTAAAACAAAAAGAAAAAGACATAATTATATCTGCTCATTTGCTATATTTTTTTACAAGGCGCTATCTTAAAATCGTGTGGTAATGTGATCATACCTTCCTGAATAAATAGGAAACGAAATACTATTGGGTTAGCAACTAAATAATTCAAAGACAATTTTTCATGGAAATAAATAACTTTATTCTGTAATGTATTTCCCATTCTGATCAATGATCTTTTGCCATCTTTCAGGCAGCTTCGAGATCCCACGTTCATAAAACTTCTGGTTTTTATTAGAAAAAAACTGAATTAGGTACGATTTGACATCATCATCATTAGTAAATTTTTTACCACGCAAGTAGCAATAAAATATTTTTAAGGTATACTTGTATTACTAGATTAATGATTTGTTAAATGCTTATTATTAGTTGATGGTTATAACTAGATGGTTTTAGTTAGTCTGTAGTGTCTACACAATGTAAATCTTACAGAACGCAAAAAGAAAACAAACAAAAGATTTACATGCATTTTCTGTAATTGAATCACCACAGTAAGAACATGTGTTAATGCGTTTATTAGGTTAGATAACTCCTTTAAAAAGATTACAAACGAAAGGTCAAATAGTCTTCGTACAAGATGCAGATATGCTTAAAGTATTGAACACAAATATGGAAATAGTAAGGTGACATTGGAGATTTTAAGGAAGGGTTCAGTGCAAATAAAGGAGTTTAAGTGACAAATGAACAGTATTTGACAGTAAACAAAATGTGGAAATTAATTATTGTACTGATTTCTATACTCTTGCTGATTCGGAAAAGTGATGCTAGCAGAGTACATGCTGTCAGTTTTCTGTAAGTATATTTTGTTTCGAAGTATGTAGATTATTAGTTTTTACTTTGAAAAAAAAGGGACATTCTGTTTAAAATCCGTTTGAAACATATAGGAAACCTGTTTGAACTTAGTTCGGCAATACATTATCAAGGATCTAGCTATTAATAAATAAAAAAATCGTTTTCAATAGTTTTTTCAATATTTCTGTCTCCTTTCTTTTGCAATACTTCTCATTTCTTTGTTATGCAAGTTATATATAATATTGCTATAACATTTACAGCACGAATGCTTCTTACCAAGAAATGGAAGTAAAATCAGAAACCAGCTTATCTCTAAGAGACATACTCCCGATTAAAGCCAAATATTACGATAAGAATAGAGCCCCTAAACTTCTTGGAGAACCAACAATAGTCTATTTTCATGTGACTGTTCTCTCTCTGGACTCCATTAATGAGGAAAGTATGGTAAGGAATATATATTTTATCACGTACTTGTAACCTTGCCTTGGTGCGTTAAGTTAAGGTTAAAACCATATATTTCCAGACCTATGTCGCAGATATTTTTCTGGCACAATCCTGGCGAGACCCACGTCTTAGGCTTCCAGAAAACATGCACGAAGAGTATCGAATCCTTGATGTCGACTGGCTGAATAAGATATGGAGACCAGATTGCTTTTTCAAGAACGCGAAGAAGGTTACCTTTCATGAAATGAGCATACCCAACCATTACCTTTGGCTGTACCACGACAAGACACTTCTTTACATGTCTAAGTAAATTGGAAATCTTTTTTATATATAGTAATTAATATCATAAAATATATGATTTTATTTAATCACTACGCATATAATGTCTATTGATAACTTCTCTTGAAATAACAAAAATAAATTAAATTATTATTGTTTTGCAGATTGACGTTAGTGCTATCTTGTGCGATGAAATTTGAATCATATCCTCACGATACCCAGAGCTGTTCCATGATGATAGAGAGTTGTAAGTATTGTCTTATCTCTAGAATAACGGAACAGAGAAATCTATTGGGTGTTAGTATTACACTAAAAGCTGGTACTAAATGTATTGTGGCCGTTTGCAGTGTCCCATACAGTTCATGATTTGGTGTTTATCTGGAACCTGACAGATCCTTTAGTGGTCAACCCGGACATCGAACTCCCTCAACTCGATATCTCCAATAACTATACTACCGACTGCACTATTGAGTACTCTACAGGTAAAGATCAAATAACATTTCTCATCAAACGACCAATTATCAGATACCATGCATAGGAAGGATTTTTTCTCACCTAATTAAATATTTTACTGGACACGTTGCTCTTTTAATCCAAGGGATGCATGTTTAATGTCTGATAAACGAAGATCCTGATGTAAAATGCTGACAATAATTTTAAAAACGTTTGCAAACCTGTATTTAAAATATAGTACTTATTAGAATATGTTTTACTATCAAAGTAATTATTATTAATAATACAAGTGTCTTTACTTAAATTATATCTTACAAGTTATTTACTACCAGGTGAAATATGAAACTTGAAAGTTTACTGATTTTTTTAATAGATAAAACGTCACAGTTTTTACTCTAATTATTCTATATTATGCTGATTGCTGTGTTTTGGAAAAAGCAATATCTACTGTTTAACTACAGATTCATTATAATATATAGAAATCATAAATATATATTGAATGATACTTTTCTAGAAACCTACATGAATTCTACAATCTGGCTAAACATTTCAGGTAACTTCACGTGCCTAGCGGTAGTATTTAACTTGCGGCGTCGTCTCGGCTACCACCTGTTCCATACCTACATCCCCTCCGCGCTGATTGTGGTTATGTCATGGATCTCCTTCTGGATCAAACCAGAAGCCATCCCTGCAAGAGTCACTTTAGGAGTCACTTCGCTATTAACTTTAGGTAAGTCTCTTCTATACGTATATTTATAAAAAACACAGCATTACCATATATAACATTTTATACGCAATTATGACTCGGTTAAAAACAGTTCAGATAAATTTATTATTTACTACATTTATTAAATACCAGATTTATTAAATACTAGAAAAATATATGGTTTCTTCAAAATTTCCTACAAATACACTTCTTTTCTGGCAAGTTGGGTCAAAAATTCTTTGCAATCCAAAACAAAATTTAGGTAAAATAAGAACAGTGGCTCTCCTATGTTCCAGCAACACAAAACACACAATCTCAACAAAGCTTACCTCCGGTGTCCTACGTGAAAGCTATAGACGTCTGGATGTCTTCTTGTTCTGTGTTCGTCTTTCTGTCGCTGTTTGAATTCGCGGTGGTCAATAACTACATGGGTCCAGTGGCTACCAAGGCTATGAAGGGATACTCTGATGAAGACTTGAGCAGAGATTTAGATGCCTATAAGGTAATTCGATGTTGCTCATTTTTTTAGAAGGACAAATAATCTTAATAGTATTTCATATAATTATCCGGCTATACTTACGTAATTTATATCGAAATTTGGCCGAATAGTTTCGGGAAAGTTCCGATAGTAATTACGTGAGTATAGCCGGATAATTATATATAATTGTAATTATGGATCACGACAGTTTACATACAAAAATCTTAATAGTAACTTGAACGTAGTATTTCGTCACAGAATAGGAACAATAATCAAAAAATATTTGTTTATCTCAAGATTATTTGTTCATATTAGTATGGATACACAAATAATTATGAAAGTTTCAGCCCTATTTCATGTTTCAGCACATATTCCCAAACTCTGTGGACCCTCGCGCAAGTACATCCGCCTCGCTTCCACAATATGAAACCTTCTGCAACGGAAGAGAGACAGCTGTATATATTGATCGATTTTCTCGCTTCTTCTTTCCGTTCTCTTTCTTCATACTTAACGTTGTGTATTGGTCCACTTTTTTGTAAAATAGTTGATACTTATCTTGGATTAGATTAACTTAGTTGTTTCTTTGTGTGAGTGACTTCTTTAATAAGCTGCTAGATGAATTTTAACCTCGCTCAACTTCTCTTTTTCTTTCTCTTGCTACTTCTTCTCTTTCTTTCCTTTATCGTTTACTTGAATATTAACGTGTCACTAATGTTGTAGTAAATGTTTTTCTTTTTATACTATAGTTCCTATATAAAAGGATATTATCGCAAATAATGTTCGTTAGATTTAATTTTGTTAGATCTTAATAAATTTAATTAATTATAAGGACGTGTATTTTGTTTGATGAGTGTAAAATATCTTCGTAAAAGTCAGTTTTAAATGCTTTTGACTAAAAAAGTGTTATTAACTATCAAGCACATAGGTACATAACTACATCTTAATTTTAAATTAAGTATTATATTTTAGGAGTTGTCATGATCATAAAACATTTCTAATTAAATTGATTAAGAATGTTTATTTTTATTATTATTTGTAAATGTATCTGATGTATGTTTTTAAAAGAATGTATTTTGGATATTTAGAGAGTATAGGTAAAAAACTAAGTTTTATTTTATCATTAATATTATATTTTAAATATTTTAAAATAAGTTGATATTACTGATTGTTAGTATATAGTGACAAAGTATCATTAACAAATAAAAACATACCTACAACGTTGATTTTTATTCAATAAACAACCTTTGCCCGCGACATGGTTCGCGTGGCGTGTTGGTTTAGAACCTTTGAACAGTTGACAAAATAATTTTAGTTTGTTTCATTAAAACAGCTATACATTTAAATTTTCTTTATTGTGTTGAACTTCTGTTAAGCAGCGGAGCCGAAATGAATTTATAATGTATTAATTTCTTACTCAGCAAATATTATGTGTTCGATTATTTAATTTCTAAGATATAGTATACAGACAGACAAACAAAATCGGTGATTTGGTATCTATATCGATTACTTAAATCGCCATTAAAAGTTTTGAAAATATATTAAATATACAGAAACAGCTTATTTACAGTCTTATTATATGTATATAGATAGTTTTTCTCGCTTTAAGTTATATTCTACAATGTATTGTTTTATATAAATCTTTGTATTTTGATAAGAACTGCTTAAAATAAAAAACTTATTAAGCTTAACATTTCCTGCAACATAAAAATTATTGGTTATTTTAAGGTACTATTTTGAAGAAAATGTTAGACCAAACAAAATATGTATTTTAAACCTGTCTCTGCGATAAATATTATTACACGCAATATGCCTAGACGTAAGCCAGACTATTAACAAGGTAGTCAATTCGTCGCTAGGTTCTAAAATTAGGCAAGCATTTGAATCCATTATTTCAAGTCTAGACTTTGATTTTAGATTTCTTAAGGAGAAGTCTGTGCGCATGGATTGTTTTATTTTTATTAATAATAGTTTTATTAAACTTGTCTGGTCTTTTTATGTATAAGTTATTTGAAATATATCAATATACAGGTTTCTGACGTGTTTTTTTAAAAATTTTTTTAATGAAGAAGACTAAATATATAATATAAATATATGATACTAATCAGTTATTATTTCTCTAAATTTTTACAAATTGCGTTTCTTGTGGAATCAAAAACTATAAACTTGTTAAATTGATAATAAGGACAATATATCGATATCTTTGTCATACATTTATTACAGATATATAATAAATGTTTTCGTTAATTATAAATAAATACAATGTAGCAAACAACGTGCCTTAATTCAAATCATCAAACGAATACAAAATGGATTGCCAAAAATCAGACAATGTTTTTATTTGCATACAACACTTCGTCTAGACAGTACGTGCACAGATTGACAACACCAACCTGCAATGGCGGATGCAACTCAATTTTTATATACACTTTGGTATTTTGAAATATTTGAGTTGTTAATACCAAAACTTTAACTTGTTACTTCTAGGTGCTATAAATTACAAGTTATATACTGATAAGTAATAATATACTCTATTGTTACTTTCTGCAAGGCTAATTAAAAAACGTAATTTGCTCTCAAATTGTATCATTCTTTCTGATTGGTGGATGGTGTGATAAACAACCAATCACTGCCCTTGAAAATGGAGTCAAATTATTTCTATAATTTGGTTGTTATTCTTTAAAAAATCTATTTATTTAGGTACATACATATATAAAATATATTATTTATATGAAACTAAGTATTTCTACTCAAAGCTAAGTGCAGTTTATTTTTGATAGGGGGAATAAACTTATAAAACTGTAAATCTAAATATTATTTGCGACTGGTCTGCAGTTTACGACTTACATAGCGAAATATTTAAACAGCTGTTTGGTATGTCTGCCGCTGAGAGCTGAGAGTTTGTTATATATACAGGCTGTTTCTATCAATTAATATAATTAATAATTATTACAAAATATTAATCAGTACATGTATATTCATGTTACGCTTATTAAGTTTCAAATAAATCTGGACTGAAAAAATTGTCAATACTAATAGGTTTCGAATCCGCTACCTCTGAAAAACTGTTTTGTCGTTCTGCAAATTGAGCTACCGTGTCGCTACTCGCTTCGATGAATTTCGCATTCCAAATATGATTGAAAAATCACCTTTGCCGATAAGGCTGCCCATTGTATGCCCATGTTTTTATTTGTTCTTTTCCGTTTTTTATATTTTACGTTTATTTGTGTACAAAAAAAATATAAATATATGTGTAAAAAGAATTACAAGAAATCAGAGAGAGTAACACAAAGAAGATGTATTGTAGAAGTCAATTATATAATAAAATAATTCAAAGCTGTTTTATTTTAAATAACTACAATCTTAACTGTAGTTATATTTAAATACCCCACAATTATAATTAGTTTATCAATAAAGTTATTAATAACAAAGATGCAATTGTAATAACCTATAAATTATATATTGACAGGAGATATGTGAGTAAACTTCTACTAACAGACGGATAGACAGCTCCGATAAGTGGAATTAATATGTGTTGTTATAAATAACTTGTTGTAATTTGAACTTTTGAAGCATATTTTCTTTTTTTGTGATTATAAAAAATAGGTATATATATAGTCTGAATATATATTGACTTTCTTCTGTATTTTCAGGGGAAGAATTTTTTTTCGATGTTTAAGCTTGTATTTGAAAACCCCTCACTTTTTGTTCCTTTATAACAGCTGATATTAAAAAAATTGGATATTAGTCTTAAAACTATTTCAGAAATATACATCTTATAAATCGTTTGTTTGTTTAAACGCGCTTGTCTTCTAAAACACCCAATATGGTGTGGTTTCTTGTTAATAATTAGCTGATACTTGAGGGTTGAGCACTGACATCTTTTGCTCCCTGCAGCCTCCTCTCTGAGAAGTGATCTCGTGTGATAACTGGTCTCAGAGGTTCTCCCACAAAACCTTCTCTGGGTTTAGTAACAACTACTAGAATTTTCAAAGCCTTGAATGAATCTGTCAAAGGTTTATATTTAGTTGGATTTATTCAGAAACTAAAAGAATAAAAAAGACGAGAACAAGAAGAAATATAAAAGTAGTCGTAAATCTCAATGACAGCTTTCGTTAAACTAAAAATAGAATTAAAAATAAAGATGATAGCACACTCAGTTTGTTATTGTACCAAGATTAAACAAAAATAATATATACGTTCATTAATAATAATTAATATTAAAACAATATATGTATATAAATATTATAAACGATAATTCGATTTTATAAAAATACTATAAGGTAATTAATCATCATTTTTAATCTAACATGTCTAATTGTTAATATTAACGCAAAAAAAACTATTTTTTTTTATAAGTATTATTATTTTAAGGTAAGTATGCTTGTTCCTTAACAGAACCAAAACAGTACTTTTTATAGTTTCCCAGAAGCCTGTCCTCAGTCTGACTTCTCATTAAATATATACAAGAGCAGGTCCTTGAAACTTGAACATAAGTATTAAGTCCTTACTACATATGTACAGACAAATTTAAATTATTAACGTATATAATAATTAAAGCTCTAAAAACAACAAGCTTTTTTTTTACTAATTTCATGTATTTATTCACAATAGATATAAATTATAAACGGTTGGTACAAGGGAAACGACGTGTGGGGTCGCCCGCATGTCCTTGATTGAGATTAGTATTCACTATGGGGGTTGAAAGACCCCACATGGGGTTAGAGATACCTTGTATACATTAATACTATATCCTGCTTCAGAGCTTGGTTTCAATGTTTTGATTATCATTCACTTATATAAAAAATAACTTAGCATATTTTCATAAACTGAGCCAGATTTGAATGAATGTATACTAAAAATCGTTCATATCCTGCGCATGCGTTTCCATTCATCAATTCGTTCCATTAACCCTTGATTAGGCCCCTTTCTCTCTGCGTGGCATTGGCATTGCGCAGGAATTAGGTATGATATATGTAGGGTGACAAGGAGTTTTGTATATTATTACCAAAATAAAAAACTATAAAAAACAAAAACATTAACAAAATAATTTAAAGGCAACATTTTTAATAGAAATAAAAGGTAACAAATAAAATTAGTAATATTTTTAATAAAAAAAATTATAATCAAATCTATGAGTAAATTAAAATGTAATGTTATTGTTAATTAAAAGATTCCTCAGCGAAAGCGTGATAAATGGATGCTGTACTCTCGGGCACCGGATGTGAACATTGTCCTTCGCTAGCCTTGGGTCGTTTATAGCCAGATTGTGTCAATTAGGGCTGTCATACGGGAACATTATTTCTTTCTCAAATTAATATTAATAGCTTTTATGTTTGGTTTTACAACACACTGCAAATTATTTGTTGCAACCCTAACTAGATGACTAAACTATTTTACATAAATAATACTAATAATAACAACTTTCTATTGTTATTAGATCCATAAGTTAGTTACATTAACTGTTCCATACTTTTCATATCCAAGAATGCAATGAGTTCAAAGACTTTAAAATACGTGAACATTTATGTAATAAAAAAATAAAATATGTCCTCCGAAAATGGTTTACGATATAACTGTCATAAATCAGAGCCGAAATTTACTTGACCTAAATAAATACGTCAACGGCCAACGATCGAAAATTTCTCCTGACCCATTTTTAATGATCACTCACTTCCTTTTTGGCAAAATAATAAGGCCGACAACCGACGCCTCTGATTGGTGGATTCGCGAAATTAGACCTAAGTAATAAAAAGATTGAAGTATACACACATAATTAAAAATGATTTGTGTCGGGCGAATGACCCTATCATTTTGTAGTGATGTTAACTGTTTTGTCGATAAAATTTCGAAAATGTATTTTTAAAATCGTATAAAATGGCGATAGATTATTTCTTTTGTATTACATTCTACTGATATATGTAACTCATATAATACTCATGTTTATAAATTCATTGCTTATTCACTTGACAGAAAAAAAAATATTTTTTAATTTTTGTTGTTTTCTTTTGCGAATGCATTTTAGATGCTACTACGTTTTAATTAAATAATTTTTAATACATTAATACTATTTGTAATTAATTAAATATAAATATCCACAACAACAATATATTTTAGACTTAATAAGTCAAGTAAAAAACAATAAAACAAAATAAATTATCGATACATAGACATCACTACCATGGCCTCGCTGGTACTGACCGCAGCATCCGGGCCTTCGTGGGAATGACTGTATATCCCTTGACCCAAACAGCGATAACTCAGGAACTAGAGAGAACAGAGAGAGAACATTTCTTTTCCCACATGACGTGTGTTAGGAATAGTTAGTTGTAAAAAAAAATTGGTTTCATAAACCATTTCCAAATTCAAAATGCTATAATATAATATTTATAAATTGCAAATTTCTAATTATTATATATTTATAATTAAGATATTGTAATCACATAATATTTATAAACTTTTCAAAAGCCTTTACCTGAAGTGATTTGTTTGGGGATTGTCTGAATTCAATCAGTTTTATTTAGATAAATTCTGAATTACTTTTAGGAAATAAAAAGCGCAGTCAAATAAGTTATGTAACTGAAGACATGAAATAGTAGTCTAGAAGATGAGCTAAATGAGGTGTTTTTTAATTTCATATAAAAGCCATATTTAATATAGTTAGAAATTTAGTATTAATTGCCCAATTATGCTATGCTGTTCGCAGTTAATGTAACAAATATATAAAATATAACAAATATATACTTAATTTGGTAACATTTATAATCAGATACATTTGTTTGTTTGTGGATATATGGATGAATATTACCTTTTCACACAAAAAAAACTAAACGGAATGGGCAATATCAGAATACATAAAGACCTATCTCCTTATCTACATACATGAAATACATGAAATAACTTTTGAAAAAATTGATTTCTTTTCATTAAAACTAAGGAGGTAAAATGACACTTAGCAGAATAATAGAAACAATGTTAGCTGGCAGAGAATGCTTGGTTTAGCATTAAGCTCTCCTTTTGTACAAAAATTTTATAAAATTGTGCAATAAAGAATTAATAATAATAATTTGTAGTTACATATTTTGTCAAATTCATGTAAATTGGTATATTGTTCTAATAGTGTTTTGAGTTTTAAGAAGTTCAGAGCGACTGTGATGGTATAGACATGGTATTCTCAAAACACCTTAAAACTATTATCTGTAACGAGAAGAATAGTAATAATTTTTCAAGAGAACCGATTACGCTTCTAAGAACCTAATTTATCTCTGTCCAATACTATGTCATCCATAGCGGTGACTTTGAACTTTAGGTACACGAACTCATACAAACATTGATCTACGTTAATGTTTGATATCATCAACCCTATCACAAGCTATTAAGGTTCAATTTGAAGGAGTTTTCTTTTTTGGGATTCCAAATTGTCGTGGTTTATATCCACATGTGCGGTTCAGAATATTGGCCGTAATTGTTTAATGTTACCGACATTTTGGCGTTCGGTGACATGTCAACAACTTTACGATAAATATTGATTATAACCAGAGTTATTATGAAACTATTATTGATTGAACCAATTTATTATAGTTAAAATGAATATTTTCTTAAAGAATTCAAATTTTTAGTTTGTATTCCACATACAAATTATAGATTTTTATTGCTTTTATAGAAGAATACGCAGCTAAATATAGTTATTAATCAAAAACCTAATTTAAGACATAAGTATTAGCAGTAAGATCTCTAGAAGTCAGTAAACAAATCAATGTATTTACCCGAGGGGGGAACGTACCTCAAGATTTGGGGTGGGTGACCTTCCAAATCTAGTAATGACTCCATTTATAAAGGATTGACAGGATCTCTTGTACAATTCAGATTGAATGATGTGATCTTTGGCTTTAGCTGAGGTGTTAGTTTTGTAGGTCAGTATTTTAAAATAATATGATTTTTGTTTATTCAATTATTAAATAACATATGATACTTTTATCGTATATTTGTTTGTATGTATGTGTATATAAGTAATGTATATGTGTGTATAATAACTGTGATATAGAACTTTGTTAGCTCTAGTTGGTTTAAGATAATTGAATTAATTGTTTTATGGATAATTATTTATTTCATAAAACGATGTATCTAATAATGTAGCGATCCGGTAGCTCATTGGGTAGAGTGACGAGACAGTTTCCCAGAGGTCCTAGGTTGGAATCCTATTCGTATCGATTATTGTTTCATTCTATATTTATTACAATTTTGAAGAGCTTGTCTTGTCTTTACATGTTTATAGACAATTTCAAAATAATATTTTTTGTTAGAATGGATGACATAGATGTTCCACCTGGAGGTAAGTGATACCCATGGCATGGATGTATTGAAACATGAAAAGTTTCCTATTACCACCCTTAAGGAATGGAGAGGGATGCAACTGATTATGTCAGAGCAATAATAAATGAATTTAGAACATTTTATTAAACAATTTACAAAATTATTAAGTAATACAATAAAAATAATATATTTTGCAAACAGGGCAAATTTTTATAATAAAACCAATCTATAACGCTCATAAATATGCAACACAGATATAATTAATTGTAATCTTGTTTTTTTTTGTAATTATTTTGATTAAATATATTATTTAACATTGAGATAGAGGTGTTTATTAATAAACTAAAAAATAACTTTAAACAAAACCACCTTCAGTTTACTTAATAATATAAAGTGGGGGGTAAGTGAGCTGTAGCATAACACATAGAAATGGGGGAGGGAGAGGAGCACTCATGGAAAAGTTAATGAACCAGTATAAATAATAACATAAAAAGTATAAAACAGTTAATAAATATTTGTTTACCAACAATTGTGACCCTTTTAAAAGATGGGGGAGTTGAAAAAAAGGTCCCACGCGCTCAGGTCATTCACGTTTGTCCCCTCAGGGGTTCTGGGGAAGAATGACCTTAACAGACTCACACATGAACACTGGCGTCAAGATGTCTAAAGATCTTTGGGAACAGATAAACAAATATACATATTTAATAATTTTTTTGTTATAATTTAATTAAAAAATTAATATTGTAATTTTTTTGAATATTGTTGAAATCATAATGAAAAGCTGGGATCTTGATTGAAATATTATTATTTTTAAATAATAATTAGATTTGTGATCAGATGGCTTTGTGGCCAATTTTTTGTGGCCAATTCAATCTCAATTTTACCAACCCTTCATAGTTTTGAAATGTACCAATATGACAATAATTTTTCTTTTGATATCTTTGAGAGTTTAGAGGAGCAATGAACTAAGTAATATCTTCAAGAAAATGAATCAGAAAAATTTTGAGTGAAATATTATTACTTTATAGATGTTGTAATACGAAAAGGGAAAGTAAGATTGTTGTAATATTACTGTAAACATGGCGGTAAGGTAACTTCTACATAAATTATACTAAGTCTTAATAAGTTTAATGAAACAGAGCCACCATTATCCTGTTCAATTCAAATACAAATAATTTATGTAAGATAGTCGGTGCGAGCTATCTCAGAGTGCAATTAAAAATAATATGTAAGAAGCGATAAGACATTAGTACATCATAACAGTACAAATATTGGTTTTACCGAATACTTTGTTTGTTGCTTGTTTACGAACGTATTTTTAAGACGTCAATGTCAAATTACAAAAAAAAAATCTTAAATCGCGCCAAAATTACAACACAGGCTGAACTGTCACATATAAAAAAAGTTAATAGTATTGTTATGGATCCTTCTTCGTTGTCAATCCTCATTATAACGTATTTCATATTGAAAGTTTTCATATTATTATAAACGAATTATACTCCTTCTTTGATAAATCTCTAAAAATGAAAATGTATAAGGTAAATTGTGCCTTGTACGAATGCTGAGTTGTGCCCTTTTCTTGACATCACACAATATTGGCACATATTTAATTTATTTTTTTTTGTTATGTAATATAAATAATCTTTGTGTTCTTAAAGTTTTTATTTTGTCTTCATTTAGTGTTAATTATATATATTTTTTTCACTATATTAGTTTTGTGATGTTGTCAATGTCAATAAATGTTATTTCTTTCTTTATTTTTTTATTGAAATTTATAAAAAAAGTTAAGTTATTAAAACAACTACTAAATATTTTTTTTATATATAAACAAATAAAGGTTAAATGTGAAATTTGGGGGTAATAATATATTTGAAATATACTGTAGAGAAAACGAAAGCAGTGCCATAATAAAAAAAATATTTGAATTATGGCAAAATTTGACTCCAGGCAGAGAAACCTTCATAATTGCTTTTCCTGACCAAAGACAATGTAACATAAAGCTGCAACTTTGACACACAGATAACATTTAGGAGATAATAATATAAAAATAATTAAACTACTTATCAAACCAAATAAGTACATGCATTGGATAGAATTGAAAAAAATGACGCTTAAAACTAAATGCAGAGAGTCCGTTTTTACATATATTAAAAATGCGAGTACAATGATTGAATCTCCTTGTGAGCTAACGTCGTAGTTTGTCTCCATTGACGTTTATATATTAATGTGAAAGTTTTGAATTAAGAACTAGTTTTCACATACAGTTTATTTATTATTTTTTTCAATTTTAATTTTTAATATGTTACCAGTGTTTTTTTTGGAACGGTTTTATAAATAATCTTTTTAAAACTTTGTGTTAAAAAGTAATGTTAGTTATTTTAAATTAATAGATCATACGATATGACGGTTAAAATATAATTTTATACTTATTTGGTCCTTATTACTGATAATTTAAATAAAATAAAAATATATATTTTATTAAAAATAAAATAAAATACAATTAAATAATATAAATTTAATCTCAATTAATGCACCTGAAAAAAAAATCTATATTACAGTGGAAACGTTGTTGTAACCCACGCCTTTTAGTTCTATACAGACTCATACCATCTCCCGAACGCAGTTCGTCACTGGCCGTTATAAAGCGCGCGCGTTCGATTATTTCAAATATGGAATCCGGGAATGAATTCTAATTGATGCGCGAATTCGAATTTAGAATCAATTGTTTTCGAAATGGAGTGACAGTTTGTGATTTTTTTTAAATGGTCTTTGTTTGGAGCCCGAGTGGGTAATGTATGATAAAAAAAGGTTGTATACTTGTGTTTGAAAATGTAAGTTTTTCAGTCCGTTATATTAGGTTCACTAAAATTATGGAGATGCAACAAAAAACTCTAGTAGTTTATTTAGTAATTTTTTTATAATATATTTTGTTCTTCAGAATAAATGTTTTAATACTGCTTTTTTAAACCATTAAATGTTTTTAGATAAATTTAAAAAAATGTAAAATATTTTAGAAAATCTCTAAAATAATATATTTAGAGCAAGTTATTTTAAACAAATAATATTTAAAAATTTATTATTTAGGTCAAAGTAATATTTGATTACAGAAATGATAAGAACGAAAAAACTTTTACATATATCATTTCTATTTTGATGTAAAAGTAATTTTATTTTTAATTCTGTCTCACATAAAATAAATAAAAAAAAAATAAAAAAAGCATTTCTCTTATAAATATATTTAAATGTGTTAAACGTACAAAGGAAAAACAATATAACTATCTTATCATTCAACACTAAAATAGTTGGTTTTAATAATTATCTTGACGGAAATAAAAATATTAAAAAATACGATGGACTCCAAAGACTTGTGCTAAGTTAAAAAAAACTGTATTATTATTTTATTAGTAAACAAACAGGTCGAAAATAATCTGTACGGAAATATTTTTAGAATATTGCAGAAATATCGTACTTGAAATTTTTGTAATATTATTAGAACAAATGTATTCATCCAACAACATATATCTAACCTCAAGAAACTCTTGAAGAAACTCGTTTCTTTTTTTCTACTTAACTAGTTGTTCTTATTTAGTTAATCCACGATTAAATATATGTATACATGTATATCATCAGTATATATTCAGTATCTTATCAAACATAATAAACATATATTTTTTTACCAATTTTTTTGCAATATTATTAAAAAGAATTTTGTGAAATTTCAATAAATTATAAAATAAAAAAATAATCATATCGATAGTTCCAAAGACATAAAAATTCTGTCGCCTTCAATATATTGTGTTTTTTAAAATATCTCACAAACTAAGATTTATATAAAAAACTATTAAAAAATATCAACTAAAATACTTTTAGTCTCAACGTACAAACGATTTTACAACAACTTATTACTTGCGTTATCACAGGAATGCCAACAGATATCTAAAAAATTTAATAAATTCAAAACATTTGAAGTTGACATTAAAATAGATGACAAATTTAATTCCCGCGCCCGCGAAAACAATTTAACACTCAACAAATATTTGGCAAGTCATATCTGTGATTTTTATATCACTGCCGCATTTTTATATTTATATAATTTAAATGTTTTATAGTACACATTGAATATTTGATTTAATAATCGCTAGATTGACTTTCGTTAAATAATGGCGTCCATTTTGTAAGTATTCGAAAATATTTTGACTTTTGAATATTTTACTTATTTTTATTTATTAGACTCAAAAAAATATTTTTTTTGTGGAAAATAAAATATTATTTTATTTAAAAGTTTTATTTATTTGTCTTATAATTAATATTAAAGTCTGTTCAAAATAGTTTTTTTCTGAATTATTAGTTAAGTTTATGGCAGAGCTTTTTTAACATATTTATATATAAGAGGAAATACTCAGACATAGAATTCCGGTTACCATGGTGATAGCGTATATAATAAAACTAGGAGCGCGAACCAGACCTCAATTTTGACTCGCTGCGCTGGCAAATTTTCTGTGTTAGCATTTTGAGTGAAGGGAGGTGCAAACAGCACCGAAGTAACATTTACAAAACGTCACATTATTACATTTTTATTATTTTTTTGAATATTTTTAAAAGACTGATAGACTGATGTCAGTGTGCAAAATTTGGAAATTTTCGGATTTACCGTTTTTGATTGATGCTTGCACAAAGGATGCAGAAAAGTCTCTCATAGAGAACTTCGTTCAAATAATTAACTACACCAAGAATACTAATAAATGTGGGTTCAATTAGATTGAAATTTAAATTGAAAAAGTAAAAGAAAAAGTTATAAAAAAAATTTAGCAACATGTAAATTCATGCCATATAACAAATTTGTTCTATTTTCATCAAATAATGACGTCATTAGGTCAACTAACTTCCTTATTTTATTTTATTTTTTTATTTGTTTTACTTAACTAATACACTTATTGAAAATAATGATTTTTAAATATTTTTTATAATTATGAAAAGTTGAAGAAATTTTATTTATATTTTAAGTCTATTTTTGCTCTTAGTACTGTTTTGGTAAAAGAATGGTATATATTATTAATTTTAAATATAAAAAAGGTTTCATTAAAGGTAGGTCATTTAAAACCAAGAACCGTTATCTTACCCACCAATGAAAATTTGCAAAAGATGTATTATTTTTGATATACTATCTACACACATTTATATTAATAACATATAATATAATAAACTACCAAACATCATTAACGTATGTTTATAGAAACCATACAAGTACTTATAACTATTATAATTGAATTACTCTAACTCATTTATAAAGACTATAATATAATAATAAATATTACAATTAAAAAAGTTTGATTAAACCACATCTGTAAAATTAGTGTTTCAACACCAGCGGTTCTGTCGTGAGAGACAGGTGTTTTTACATACAGATGTATATTTCATAGTGAAATTCAGCATGTGCATAGGAATAAATAAAAAAGAAAAAATTCTTAAATATATAAACAATTTCAAAGAAACACTAAACAGAGCGCAGCAGAAGCACTAAGTGTAAACAACCGCTGACGGATTTATTAGCTTTGCCAAATTAGATGAAGTTGCTAGTATTTTAAATAGTTGCAAAAAATGGCTTCACAAAGGTGGGTGGTGGCCTTCTGGATAACGAACTCGGTATTTTTAAACATATCTCTAACACCTGCTAGTTCGCAAACTTTAGTTTTAGATGTTTCCTTTAATTTATATGTCAAGGTAAAATTATCTTACAATTAACTAAGGTACTAATGTAAAAATATTTCAAATATATTAAATATATGTCAACCGTATTTTTTTTAATTAATTCCAATTCTTATTGTTAATATTTAAGCGGCAAACCTAAGTCTCTCTGACTTAAGTCTGCCAGTAATAATTTTACCATACTTATACTATACGTCTAATATATATAATAGTATAATATTCTGTACGTCATGTCTGTGAGCTGCTCTGAAGGCAACGCTTTTCTTCTGTAAGAAATATATCAGAAGTAATCCAACCGTCAGCATCAAATCTAAATAATACAACCCTCAAAAGTTCTAAGTCTAACAATAAGGAAACACGATGAAGCAATTGGTATGATTGAATTCGTGGAACTCTGAACCAGAGGTCTTCAAATGATAAATATGTTTAAAATACGGAAAATGTTTGAAAATGTGCCAAATATTTACAATTGTATTTTGTTTTATAAGATTGTATATTTTTATATGCATATTAATATATACGTTATATTCGACATAAGCAGGCATATAATTAGAGAGTTACTACAAGAATCCTTGAAATCCATAATAGAAGTAGTATAATAAAATAATTCGTAATAGAAATTACGGTTTACTTTATTAATAATATTTTTTTTTATTAATAATAATATAATAATTAATATTTAAATAAATTGTTAATTAGATATTATATTTATTTCCCACAGATTGCTTTGATTTACTCGTTAATATTTTTTTAACATTAACATTTTTGTTTCAGGTCACGTGAGACGAGAGAAGACAGTTTTTTAAGAATGAATATTACTTTTGTTGTTTATGTATTAATTGTTATCTGGTGATGATGATGATGATGATGATGACGTTAGTTGGTGATAAATGTTCATCACACAATTAAATGTATTTTGTTAGTTTTATAACATTTGCAAAAACAGTGAATGATGATGAAAGTTTGATTTAAATATATTTGAGAGTGGCGGCTCTTAATTATATTTTTATTTTGAAAGTTTTATGAGAGGTTTTTGTTGTGTTATAAGATGAGAAAATTACATTTAATGTGCACTAAGCGTTATTTATATATTATTAAGCGTTATTTATAAATAGGTTAACGAATTTGGCTCTTTTAACGAATTTTCCTTTTAATTTTAAATATCTTACGGTTTTTTGCGTTAAATCCAGTTTTCATTTGTCTAATAAATTCATTTCTTCTCCACATCAGATACGCGGCGCCACAACAACTTTAAGGGTCTGAAGATGATCAACTTCAAATTCACCAGCAAGGTACTTCAAAATGAAGTTGCAGAAGCCTTTCTCAATATTCATATCCAGGAACTAGAATCTAGACACAACGTTACCATAACTGAAGATTATTTTAATATCAACACACAAGTAAATAGAGTTACTCGTAACAGTCAAGGGAATAAGGCGTCAGTGTTGTATGCGGAGAGAGCAGTGAAGATGTCGGCGAAGGATTTGAAAGTGGGGCGGTGGGTTAAGGTGAACGTCACCACAATGGTGGCGGAGTTCTTCAGGTTACCGAGGGAGAACCTGGCGATCGTGGTGAGAGTACAAGACTCGAAGAATAGGCTGAGTTTGGGAGTACCACATCCGAGCTCAGAATCAAATAATGGTTTGGTAAGTCGGAATTATTCATTATTATTTAAAAATTATTAAAGTAAATAATTAATAATCTTTACTAACAATATATTTGTTACACTTATAAGAATGTTTGCACATTCGTCCTCAGGGGTGAACAAGGTTCGTTTTATTCTGAAATAAGTAATGTCCTTGAAAGGCTGAAAGATGAACATTAATATAGATTAATTTGAAAGCTCTATATACGTAAAGTAATAAAGAAAATTCTAAATATATATATTAATTAAAAAGTATAAATTAAATCACACGGACAACAAAACAATAGTTTTTAACGTTTTTCAATTTATCTGATTGTCTGTTGTTTTGTTCCATTGTACACCAAAACCACTAGACCGATTTTGATAAAAAGTATTATTGTCTAAATAAAAAAATATTGTTTTGTTTTTTATCTTATTATTTGGAATAGGAAAGGCAAATGAAGACGGTATCTGATTTAAAATAAACCTAACTCACTTCTGCTTCACTCTTGATAAATTTAAATTAGGTTTCAAGTAATGGTAATAAAGAATACATAAATTATCATTTTAAAAGAGTGTAATTTTGAATATCTGTCTACGTATCGAATTGGCGTACAATCGGGTCAATATGTGGGTCAATCAACGAGACCAGTAAGCGATTATTGTAATTTCATCAGTATTGTTAAATTATAATTATAAAATTTTAATTAACCATTAGGTAGGTTTCATCTAGTCCAAAATTAATATACTCTGTCCCACAGTAACCCTCAAAATCCATTACGTATATAACTTTATATTTATACCAGATTAGTCAGAATGACATCACAATAAAAACAATAATTAAATTTTATATTTAAAATGATTGTTAAGTTGTTTGTTCAAAGCTTGTAGGTAAAAATGTGGCTTATTTTATTTTCAGCTCCATATTTTACTGTCACAAAATAGGAACATATTTTTTATCTTAAAACGCAAAATATATTTATTTCATTCAGATAAGCCAGCTTTAATTTAACCTTGACCATTTAAATTTAATATTTTACTAACTTCCGCCCGCAGCTTCGCCCGCGTAATATTAAAAATTGAGTTATTTCTACTTACGATATTCACCATGTGCTGTATGTATTTATTTATTTATTCACGCAAGACTATAGCGATATTTTTCACATTTTCACAATAATTGTTATATTTCAGTCAATTTAGATAATCTTATAATTTCTCAATTCAATACTTTCATTTTAGGCGCGTTTAAACTAACATACAAACTTTTCTTTTTAATAATAGTGTAAATAATTAAATATAAATATATATATATATGTCATTGTTTCAGATGCCCTACATAGAAGTAAGTCTAAGAGACAATTCGCACAAAAGAACCCGAAGAATGATCGGGATGGACTGCACTGAAAACTCCAAAGAGGCGCGATGCTGCAGGTACCCTCTCTCTGTGAACTTCGAAGAGTTCGGATGGGACTGGATCATAGCGCCCAAGCAGTACGACGCCAACTACTGCAGTGGCGAATGTCCTTACAGCTTCCTTCAAAAGTACCCACATACCCACTTAGTCCATTTAGCTGCTCCTCAAGGCAGCGGAGGCCCGTGCTGTGCTCCGAGAAGAATGAGCAGCATATCTATGCTGTACTTCGATCATGACCTTAACATCATATACGGAACCATCCCAGGCATGGTGGTCGAAAGTTGCGGTTGCTCATAGCAACTGCGAAGATTTGCAGTATCGTCTGCAGTTGTACGGACGTTGGAAGATGTGGTCTTTTCTTCTTTCGTATTTAATTTACTTGGGAGTTGGGACTCGTGTTGTCTCTATTGTGATACATTCGGTCGAAGACTGTGAACCCTTGTGATGTGTGTGAGAGTGACTATGAACATTTGGTAGTACATCTATTTAGTTTACAATTTTTTCATTCTGTTTTTTGTTCATCCCAGTATAGAATGAATTCATTAGATTCTGAAAGACATTTTATAATAAATCTTTATCAAAAATGTCATTCATTTGAAGCGAAAAAATCTACTTATGTATGTTTTAATGTTTCTGTATTTTAATCGGAATAGGGAGTTGTGTAAAATATTTCAATATACTTTAAATTTTCTCATTCTATATATAATCTCATGTTTTCTGATAATGATTTCTTTCCAACTATATTTCTTTTTATTACTAAAGTGGCATTTATTTTTAAAATAGTTCTTAAAATCTCGTATTTAAGGTATCTTTTCAATTGTAAGTAGCTAAAATGTAACACAGACACAAATTGTTGACGTCCGAAAAAAAATCGTAATTACTTTTTAGTCTATTCTTAAAAAAATTGTATAGGGTGGATACCTGCCAAGAAAACAACAATAGCATATGTAAATTCGTTGCACACAATGGAGCCTTATAAATTTAAGTCTTGTCCTCGGTTTGAGGTTTTTGAACTAACAATGGTTTATATAAAAAAGGTCCATTTGTCATTTCATATGAAACAATGTTGTTTTCTGATGTTGGTAGCGCAATTATTGATATTCTAAACAATTTGTGCCTGTGATTATTTTCTTTAGATATTGTCAGATTTGTTAGGTTTTAAAACGCCTAATAATTTCTCAACAAAATACCATCATTTTAATATAAGTAGATAGGTTATGTTATGTATGTCTAAATCAAGTTCTCATAAATTTTCTCTTGACATGTTTGGATCTCGTTCAAAATTATATTTTTATAAAGTTTTTACTAGTTTTAGCGGGTGGTGCTTAAATATAGGATTTTTAATTTGTTTTTTTGATAACTTCAGTACCTACCCTGTAATGAAACGTATTATGATGTAGTCTTTTTAAGTTTTAGAAGTGTCGGATGTGAATTTTTCAAAATTAGATCTCATTTTGAGGCAACCGTTTGATTTTAGGTGCCTTTTAAAGATCTCCAATTTCTTTTGAGATATTTTCGGTTTTCGATAAAAATGTTTCTATACAAACATTTTAGTGATAGGTAAATTGTTTTCTATCTGATGTAACTTGACAAAATATTCAAAATTAAACTAACCATCTTGTGTCATAGATATTTTGAAATAAATTTTCAACCTGCAGTTTGATTTTTATTTCGAAACACAATAATACATTTTAGGTTTAAAAATATTTAGGTAATTCAGAATGTTCTGAACTTCCAAAAAAAGACAAAAAGATATATGACACAGACAACAAATATGCATCCATCATATTTAATAATAGAGATAAGTGCTGTTATTGGGGCATCTGATGACGTGGGATTTATAAATAATCAAAATAATTCAGTTGCGGTTGTTCTCACAGAACAGCCACTCTTTATTTATATAAACTTTAAATTATTTACACATTCTGTCCGTCCTACTTTACATTAACATAGTCAACGTTGTTAAAATACATACAAAACAAAAATATATAACAGAAATACACACGACTCATGTACATAGTAAGACAGTGGAGAGGTGGACTAGTATACCCAATTACAAAAAATAAACCTCCCCTCTTTTATATTCCATCTAAAAGTATTTCATAAATGTTGGCGCTAAAAGATATATAAATTATTGTTTTATGAATACAAGCCAACACTTCGAACACTTCAGTCTAATATATTGCTTAGTCGATGCAAAATATACAAGAAATCATCATATACCTGTATAGAGTCTAAAGAAAACAATTCCTTAATTTTATTTGATATATAATTTCATGGCATAAAGGTTTTAAAGAAACATTTTTAAAATATTTACTCTAACATCTAAGTACAAGTACAGGACCGTGCACGAAATCGAGAGTCAGTCTATAGTAAGATGGATGGATTTTACGAGTTCCATAAAAAGGTAGAAAGCTGTTCAATAATATACTAATTTCCGTTATGGCAGTGTCTTAACATTGTCGAATAAAAAAAACTAAACTTACAAATGAAACATCACAGATTTTTAAACCTAATAATAAGATCAAAATGCCATGATACTAACTGAATTTCGACAGTAGAAGTAGTAAGGTCACACAGGAAGTCATCTATATCTAGTCGCTAATTATATACAAAACCGCGAGACACGGCGATACAAATGAAATGTGGTCGCAACACTGAAACTTGAGCCGATATATTTAAATAGGATCACAGTGGAAAAAGTGATTTAAACTTACATTTACTTCTAATCTTCTATAAATATATGTTTTAAAGTCCACGTTATGGCAAGTTTCTACATAAACGTTATCACTCGACCGTGATACTAATACTTCTATGCCTACATTCATAGAAAAATTCATTCGCTATATCTGTACATTGTCATTTATATCACTGTCACTGAAACCGACACCGCGTTGTTCAAAAACTGGGTTGCGATACAGTCCTCGGGTTACCGGCCTGTGGTTGGTAGACGTCGTAGGAATTGTGGGGCTCCAGGTGACACACCACATTGTTCTCTCCGTTGAGGACGGCGGCCAGAGCCCTCATGTTATTCTCTTGGGGCTGATGGTATGGATGCATCAGTCTCCCACTCTCGTACGTATGTCGAGGGTCATACGCCCGTTCCAAAGTGTCCCATTTGCCGTATTTTCCGTAATGCTCTTGCTCGTGATGGTGTCTCTCCCCTGGGCTGTAGGAAATGAGAGGGCGATGGTCACCAAAAAATTTTGAGCTACTCGATCCATGGTGCCCCGGGTTCTGTCTGCAATTGTCCGGACCGGAATTATCGTCCGACATATCCGACATTAGAGTCTCATTCCTTTCGATCTCCTCATACACGGGATCGTCCTGGATCACTCGAAATTCTTCTGAGCCTCGCCGGTATGCCCTTCCTTGTTGAGAGGCTATTTCGGAGTAGGTGTGGTTAATGTTTTGGCTGCCGTGGTGGTGATGGTGCTTGCGTCGATTCTCATCTTTGTAATGCTTTCTGAAAATCATTTCCTGACTGCCGGGGGAATGCTGCGACATGTAAACGTGTGGGTTTCTGTAGTCATGGTTGTAGCTCCTAGTGGTCTGGTACCCCTGGGGGTGGTGGAGGGGAGACTCCTCGTCCTTGACTGTGTGTCGCGGCGAGGCGGGAGGCAGCGGTCCTTCGCACTCCGGGTAGGGGCTGTGCGCGTGAGGCGCCAGCTGGCGGGACAGCGTGTCGTGGTGAGGTAAGGTCGCCGCGCTCACTGGATGGTGCTTAGAAGAAGTGTTCTGTAAAACATTATTACTTAAATTCTATGTAGTAATCTTAAAACCATTCCAATGATTGAAAGACAAATAAATAAATTAGACTAAAGACAGCTCAATTTTCAAATATCATATATAAATATTCATTTACTGCGATGTGACAGACATACCGTCAAGTTTTTTCGACAACACTAAAAAGAACTGTTTTGTTATTATATATCTAGCATACAGAAATGATACCTAAAATGGTAAAAAAATAATGGCCGAAATTACGAATACAAATAAATTATAAAACATTAATGAATTAGAAGGAGGTGGGATGGGCTACGCTGTGCGTTAGGTGAGACATGCAACGCTACTTTTAGGTCATGCAGTTAGTGCACTCAGGTAAGATCTCTAATTACCAACACCTTAGAAATATATATTCACCAATATTTTAAATAGTACATAGGTTGCCTTCAACCTATCCGAGATATCGTGTATGTGTGTTGTAGTAGTATATACGTAAAAGTTTAAGACGTTTTAATATCAATTTATAAATTATACCTTACCTTTAAAAAAATATATAAAATCATGTTTTTTTTTATTTATACGGAGATCTTACCAAAGTGCTGGATACTAAACGAAAACCACTCTATTAGTGCCCTCCCCTCACCTTCCAGACATTGCTTGTATTCGCCATTAGCGCCCAGTCGTTCGCGCCAATCGACGCCGCCATTTTATTTGAGTAACAAGATGGCGACCGCGATCGAAGGTTCTGGTAATCGATGGGCACTTCGATATTGTTTCTGTAGCTATGCATAGACGCAATGCTATGCGAGTGCGAGGAGCTGTGAGGTATGTTTTGAGGCGTGGGAGCCCGAGTGTTCCTCATATCTTCGTTTACATTCGGAACGTACAATGGCGCGGTCGGACGAATATTCCACCTCGAAGCCTCCGGTTGTAAGTTGTAGCTCTATATAGTTAGAAATGTAATAAATAAACATACATATATATATATGAATACAGTCGAAAAGATACAGATACTGAGAGAAGACGACTACTAAAATAAGTAAATGCCGTTAAGGACACGCATTACAGTCTAGAGATAGGATTCTTGTTTTTGGATGATGTAATATTTTGATATGGTTATTATATTAATATTAAAATAATTACATACATCTCGCGAAGTTCTACACATCTAAAACCACCACACCACTAAAAAGTGTTAATTTTTAAAGAGATTGTATTAGTAATTAATAAGCGTTAGTCAGTTAATTCCCAAGAAAATAAAAAAAAATACTCACCGATACAAATAATTTTGGTAAAACTTAAACATACCTCGAACATGTTAGTGACAGACACGGGGTTAAAAAACAAACACAAAAAACTGAGCTGTCTTATATTTTAGTGACAATTAAGCCAAGTGGTGTTTGGTGGTTCATGAATACAATTTAATTGTCGTAAATCCTATCTCTAAACAAAATGCGTACCTTGTTGGACGTTTTGTCTGTAGCCCTGGGGGTATCTGCCGCTGCCAGCGTTCATAGGATTGCGTAGATGCGACATGGGAGCGGGAGGATCTCTTTCTGGGATATTGTGGGGGAAGGAACCCCCCGCGTTAAGGGTTGGACCGAAACTCGTGGAGGGACCGAAATTTTGGTTATCTTGTGAGTTCCTACGATTTCTATGGGAATGATAGCTGTGAGCGGCAGCAGCGGCTGCGAGGGAGGCGACGGAGGCGTTGTTGATGACATTGTTGTTGTTGTGATTGTTGTTGTTCACTACTACGTTAAGATTGTTGATGACGAGGTTGTTTGTTGTCGACGCAGAGACGGACGTACTCGCAGAGTTCTGTAGCGAATTATAGTTCTTATACCTCTTCATCTTTTCGAATATAGTCATTATAAATAAACCGCCACCAATACATATTATAGAAACACATTATTCTCCACATGATATTCATATTAATGTTATTATTTTAAAAAACCAGTGTAAATTTTTAAACATTATAACACCAAATCCCACATCAATACCAATCCAATGTACAGACAGGTACATCTAGTCACGAAACATGTTTATAATCTATGGTACAGTGACGTCACATTACAACGACAGAACTAAAAAATAATTCGACTCGATAAATTCCTATAAGATCTGTTATATATTATGTATGTCAGTCTGTGTTACTGTGACGTCACGTATCTATCTCGTGTGTGTCTACGTAGGCAGTACAGTCTACGGTACCGTGACGTCACGCGGGTCGAGCGCGTCGTCGTCTGGTCCCTGGTAGCGGCGGCTCTTGACGGAGCCCTGTCGCGTGTCCTGAGAGCTGGGCGCCTCCAGCGGCAAGCAGCGCGCCAGCCAGGGGTGCCGCCGACACACGCGACCACACTCCTTCTGGAACTGCGGGAGAGGTTAGATGAATTTTGAAATTGTAATACTGTTCAATGTAAAGGATAACGAGCGATTTGAAATTGGAATGTTTGAAAATTTGTATATGAAAGTGTTTTAGCGTTGAATTTGAATTTGGAACATTATTAACCTTAAATGTTGTAAATGTTATGTTCTTTTTGCAATTAGTTGTAGTATAAATTCGTTTATCGAAAAATAAAATGGAATGACTAACATGATGAAATGAATGAAAGACTGATTTAAATTTGTTACAATTTGGTTATCTTTTTTAAATTAAGAATTGAAAGTAAGAAAAAAACAAGAAGAAAGTAAGAAAAAGAAAGCAAAAAAATACTTACGATTTCGTTCTGCAAGCAATGGAAGATAAATATAAAGAGTCCTTGTAACGAGTTCAATATCGTGAATGCATAAGCGAAGACTATGGTTTGTTCGTTCAAGTATAGAAGTCCAAACGTCCAAGTTAGTCCAAGGATTATGGCCAACATTATCGAACTTTTCAGCCACACCCTGAAAACAGAATAAATATATTTAACATTTTTCATACTATTTAATAGTATTTGCTTATATGTAATATTAACAAAATACATACTTGATCTTGAATAATTTGGAGTTTTCTTTCGTCTTGATAGATACAGTCGAGTGTCGGCACATCATATTTATCACCATTCCTAGGCAAATCCAGTTGGCCTGAAACAATTTATTTGTTACAAATATTACTATTTTAAAAAATATTGTAATAATAAATTTGCTATGCAAAAAGCAGTCTAACTTACCACGAGCACCACCACCACCGGTCCCACGAAGCTCATGATAAGCATCCTGTCCGTGGTAAGCCAGCAATGGTGTTGTGTTCCGTATCCGGTGGGGTAAACGGAAGCTGACACCAGCACTACCACCGCCGGGGTCAGGTAGGCCCCTGTGTAGTACCAGAAAACTCGAGGTCGTTCTGGTTCGAAAACTTCTACTAGCATAGCGTAGAGGTGGAAACCTGGAAATTACAAAGTGTCATTAATTTTAATATTTTGATGTCTGTTATTTTGATTTATATTTGACATTCGCAGATAGTGTTTTAAAAGCTTGTCATAATATACCTTCCAGAAACATCCAAGCGAATGCAGCCAAGAACAGGTAGTGCAGCAGCCCAGCCACCAGACCGCACAGCACGCGGTGCTGGGTCTGCTCCAGACCACACATCAGCACCAGCTCACCCAGCAACAAGCACAGGCACAGGTGTTTGTGGATCAACACGCGCTCCGACTGAGGGTAGATGAAGTGTGACTTTTAGGATTTATAAAGACGTAATGTATATTAGCTATTAGATTTGTATGAGTATTGCATGAGGATGACAAAATTTTGTATTGGACTTTACAGCAACAATTTTGATTTCAAAATCATCTAGCTAGACCTTGTTAAAAATAAAAATAGTACCTTCATATTTCTGAAGCAGTGGAACACGAGTACGGCGGCCAGCAGGGCGGCGCTGGAGACCCCGCAGCCAACCAGCGTCACGAGGCGGAGCGCCAGAGCGTGCGCCCCCGGCGGGGTGCCTCGGACGTCCATCAACACGGCGAAGTTGGTGAGATGGGAGCATGCGCAGCCCGTGTGGCTCGCGTTCGACCACTCCACGTGGCAACCCTCCGACGACCAGCCGCTGTGGATGGGATTCAATTGTGGCAAGTGGTCCTCAATATCCTGTAGCCACCACTTGTGGCAACTACAAATTTGAAGGAGACTGTTTATGTGAGCAGATCTAGGCCCACGAATATTTTTTGCATCTTTGCGATTCATGTTATGCGCTCACTCTAGTATTAAAAGTAACAAAAAATTAAGCTTGTTATAAGATAGTTTTAGTATTACTTTATAAATATAATATTGATTTGTATTAATAGGTATGTGAGTGGTACATTGAATGAATATTTAAATCTCGTGAAGAATAGTGTTCTTGAGAATCACAAAAGAGTACTTCGAATGATGTATAGATGCCGAAACTCTACTCTGAAGTACACTAGATAAGTCTAGATTTCTTAGTGATCTTGAATATTCGAGAGATATTGAGACTAAAACGATGACAGGTTGTTGTAAGAATAAGAAAATATGTATCATCTTTTTCATATATTTTGAAACTATTTAAACTTGTACTTGTTATTATTTATTAATATTTCTTTTATTTTAACTACAAATAATCATTAGATTGTTATTGTAAAAAAGGGGTTTTGTTATTTTTATCTAAATATATTTATAACTTACTGTAAAGTATAATCCCAAAAGACACAAACAGGATTTGTAACATTTTCAATTTTCAGATGTTTCATAGTGAGTTTGACCATTTGTGACAGTTGTATATGCCTGCCGTTGCCGAGACTTGCTGAAATAACCTGAAAAATAATGTCATTAATTTTAGCAAAGGGGATTATCGAAAAATATCTTTTTCAGGTTTCCAATTAGAAATCCTAAATTTTATAAATTTAATTTGTAAAAGCATTGAAAACATGTTTTAAAAAATTATTTTTAGAAAGCGTAATTATAAATCGAGTAAAAAGATCAAATAATCAAACAAACTCCTTACAGTTCAAAAATTTAAAAAATCTTTATCATATATATTTATTTTTAATACAGTGAAAATTAAGAGCTACTTCAAATATACTTTGAGCCTCTTACCTTGGAGTTCAAAACTCGTGTAACATTCTTCTTCTCCTTCTCAGAGTTGATGCTGGTAGAGCCGTCAGTAGAGTAGGCGGCGAACTGAGGACTCTTGCCGAAAGTAGGAGGTAGAATCTCCTCCAAACGATCAAACGCAAAGAAAACTATACGAACTAGATCTATTGGATGATTATCTAAAAAAAAAATACGAGATTACTAAATACGTAATAAGAATATATGGTTACATCAGGACTCCAATATGGAAGGATCTTAATGATTAATTTAAATAATTAAAAACAAACCTAGTAAAGCTAGTTTTGGTATGGTGATAGTGTCCTCAGATGCCTTCCACTGTTCTTGAGCTATCGCTGAAGGAAATGTCTCATCTTCCACATTTTTCACCTCCAGTATCCTTACCGAAAGACCTGTAAAAAAAAATATTATAAGAATATCATATTGATTATTTTGGCTATATAAATAAAATTTATATTTCATTAAAAATACATACATATGTTTTTGACTATTTGTAATATGGTTTTTTCTTTGGTAACCGCGTCGGCTAATAGAAATGCGTTTTCTTCTAACTGGGTCAAGAGGGCGCTGGCGACTCTGTTCTGTGCGTCCGCGCTGAGGTCCGACCACGAGGCGCGCTGACTCTCCTCTAGCAGATTAGAACCTGGGAATATATAATAGACATAATGAGTCAGATGTATAAAAATGTATATTAAATATCTTAAATCTTAATATAAAATTGCTTACATAAAAAAAAGTATAGAATCTGAAATATAAACACGACCAGGACTCGAACCTGCGGTTTCTGCGTATTCTAGAAGTATTGATGAATGTTTAATTAGTTATTTATTTTAGGCTTGCCTGTTTTAATAACTCCCAGTAGCATGTCAGTGACAATGGCCTCCTTCTGTCTTGGGTCTGGGAAGGTCTGTACATTCTGTGACATGCGCTGGGCCAGCTTCTTCATTATACTCGTAGTGGTCATCATGTCCCCGCCGTAGAGGGTTTTTGAGGAGGTAACCTGTGAAATTTATAAGTGAATATAAAAAACATATATAATAATATACTTTATTGTACACAAATACATTATAGAAAAATATTAAGATAAAAACAGAAATAACAAAATGGTACAAATTTGACGTCTGTATGTAAGTATATTTAAAATTATTTTTTTTATACTTGGAACTTTTGTAATACTAATAAATAGCTGTTTATTCAGTTTTTACGAACTTATTTTCTAATAATGTATAGTTTAGTTATGTTTTTATATAAACACGCTCCAAAATAGAACTAAATCTAGTAAAGATTATAACATCATATTAAAAAAATACTATAAGGATTTCAAAGGTTTGATAGAATCGGTCATCCGGTTAATAATAAAGAGTCCGTCAGTCCCACCTGTGCCAGGTCGTTGCTGATGCTGAGCAGTGACTCTCCTTCTCTCACGCGCGCCTCCAGGCTGTTGAGCCACACAGAGCGACATTCGCTCAGGTCAGGCGCGCCCGCACGCCATGACACACCCGCCGCTGGGGGAAGGGGGGGATTATTACAATTATAATGATTTTTGTTTTAAATTGATTGTTTGAGACAACATAATAATACATTTTTTAAACAGATAATAATAAAACAAAAATTATATGAAATATCATTTAGAGTAATATAATTATGATTTCAATGATAATGTAATAAATGATACTAACAATACATAGAGTCACTGCTGGATACTACATCGAGGTTAGTTTGTGCGTCCGAGGCGCTGGAAGATCCACGGTAGTCTATCATATGTTCTGGTATATCACCATCACGACCTGAAAACATATTAAAAATACCTTAATATTTGTAAAGTCCAACAACAGTTTGAACAAATTAATATATAATCTAATATGTCACCTTTCAATAAAGCTTCAGAGCCTAATCTCCTAATAATCTGCATCTGTCTTTCGCTAGGTGGGTCCAGACCTAAGTCGTGGTAGTTCTCTCCGGATTGCAGCCCGGAACCTCGACGCTTTGGATGCTCTTCTTCCACATGTGATGGTAATGTGCATCTAGATAAATATTTAAGATGAAATTTATACAGATAATTGGAATTTAATAGGCCATATTAGAATTTGATTTATGGTTTTAAAATTGATTAACTTTATTGAAAACAAAACAAAAATATATATATATATATATATAAAATATATATATATATTCGTGTTTGACTGCTTAGAAGTTATACAGTTTATCAACTGTATAACTTCTGGCCACATATCTCAGTATGCTTTATCTTCTAGTCTACCAGTACGTACTTCCATCTGGCCAGTCCGGTGGCTCCTCCAGGGCAGGGCTGCACGGCGTATGCGCCGGCCAGCGTCCAGTTCCAGTGCAGGCCGCGCGCTACGGCCTGCGGGCAGTACGCACGACGACCTAGGGATGGGGTCGAGCTAGTCGCTGGGGGGTGAAGAGGTAATGGTTAGGTTGTTTTTATAATATAAAAAAAAGGTTGCCGAGATACATGACATCGTTAGCAGAGTTTAGTTGGCATATGCTAATAAAATTATTAATATTATTATAAATGATTTGTGACGGTCCAATACCGAATAGAAACGGTGAAGGTTTCTGTATTGATTTAACTTACAGAACGCTTTGTCGAAGTCGTCAATAATATCCGAGTCGGATGGTCGACTCTCTTTAGGCGGCATGTTTACTGAGGATGTTGAATCTGAATCTTTGGGAGGCCAATGTATTGTTTCATCGGTTACAGAGGCTGGAAAAACAAGAAATACTCAGTATAAAAACGTAAAAAGTAAAGAACATTATTTTACAAGAATTTAGGTTTAAATTTTTCTTACAGATATCTTCTTCTTTTTCTTTTGGTTTCTCCTCTTTAGGATAAACTTCCTGTTCCACAGTTTTGGGCGTCTCCTCGACAACGTCAGGTATTTTGTCAATAGTTTGGGGAGGATCCTTTTCTGATGATGAATCTGGTTGTCGCGTTGTTGTTTTCTGTAATGAAATATTCAAGTATTGAAATATTTTTTATACTTTTTGTATATTTACTATTATAACACGAAACGTACCTTGGTGCCAACATTTCCAAGCTGAACTTCGGGTGGTAATGTAATATGAGGCCTAAAAGTGGGTGGTGTGATGACTGTGGGCTTTTTCTTCTCTTGCTGGGTTAAAATTGGGCTCTTAGGCACTGGTGGGGCAGTCGACCTCCAGACAGTCGGCTGAGATGTTATCAACCATGGTGGTGAAGGTCTGGTCGTTGTACTGGTTGTTGAAGCTGAAATTATATTGAGAATAAGTAAAATAAAAAGCCATGAAATCAAATATTTAAATTAAATTTGGTTTGAATGTTATTGTTATTTTAAATTAACCATACGGAGGGTATTAAAAAGTGAGTTTCATGAGGTCATTAAATTTAATATTTATGGAATAACAAACTATCTTACCTGGTACGCACTGGTAGTGGGCTTCTAAATATTTAAGCGTATTTGGACACGGGTCACCGAACATGTTTGTGCTCGCTAATATACTACAATTTTGGTGCATACTGCATCTGTTAAGAAATAATTACATATTAGTAAATTCCAAATTATAATAACAGTGTTATAACTCCTACATTATCCTGGTTTATGTACAACCTTATTATCCTAAACGGATTTGTGCGTTGTAGTTCTGGAGCCTACTGTTCTCGAAAACAAACGACAAATGATTGAATTAGGAAAGATTAAATGTACTTCTAAGATAGATCTTAACTTAGAAGTTAACTGAATCTAGTCATAAGAAGCTGGACTAACAGCTTTAAGCCATCTCTTACCCAGGGGAGCAGAAAGTGCTATCAAAGCAATGTAACTTTACCATTGATTGCTAGACAATATCCTTTTGCTTCACTAATATTTTAAGGGTCCTACTAACAAACTTCTCTTCCATGCATGATTTTTAGACTCAATTTAACAATTAAAAACTAACAAACAATTAAAATTAAAAACAGTACGGACGATTTCAATTATTTATATAAGGACATTGCTCACGAACCGCAATAAATGCATTCCAAATGATTGAAGTTAAAACCAATATATTTCAATGAATAAAGCAGTTTCATGATGTGATTGTACCAATAACAGCACTAATGAGATACATCCAAAAATTGGCAGCTAAACTGTATGTAATTTTGCTAAATAAAGTTCCAACAGCATAATTACAGGACGCCTCACTTAAAAACAATCGATTTAAGCGTCATTTACATGCGTCAGCGAGGGGCAGTTTATTGGCAATCTCGTGGTAATATAAAGTTGGGGAGTATTTAATTTTCGGCGCCAACGGCTGAGAGGCAATTTTAGATATTTTGATTTAGCAATTTATAATTTTAATTATTTCGCACTGTTATATTGATGAGGTAAAAACACCAAATTTAATTATGCTATAGATTAATATTATGAAGCGGAAAAGTTTTTTGTTTAAACGGACTAATCTAAAAAAGTACTGGATGGATTTGAAAAATTCGAATATATAGCATTACACTATTGCTCTTATCTATCTTTGTACCTTACTATAAATACTTACTATTTACTATTTTACTTATAAAATTGTTTGAAAGAGTAAGAGCTAGTAGTCTATAAAATGTTTTAATGAAACCGGAACCAACAGAATACAATTTGGAATAACATCTCATTATATCTAAATATCGTATGTGGTTGAATAAAGCCGCATCTACACAACCAACAATTCTCTTACCACAATAACAATATGTAACAAATTAAACCGTGGTATAGACATAAAGCCGATATAGTTACGTCTGTTTCCGTTTATATTGCAATTTCATTAAAATCTTCTCCAGCTGAAATTTGCATTTCAGTTCTTATGTATTAAGTATTTTATTGCGAAATAAAATTGCCTTAAGGCATATATAAAATAAAAATAAATATTATTAAATAATATATAAGATAAAATGTTTTTGAAATTTTTTTTGTAACTCAATATTATAATTAATCAGACTGAAACGGCTTAATAGATTTATACAAAATTGTACAGACAAATTGAAATCTAGACAATATAGTTTTTTACAGGTCCAACTAAAGCTATTTTCAAATATTATAATTAATTAAAAGCGAATACAATTGTCCTTTGTACGCTGCTGACAAAGGAGATGAAATGGACAAAAGACTGAGACATCAGATTTAAGATAAAGAACGCTAAGATTAATATTTTGAGATTAAAATACTATTTTGAAATTAATCTTTGTTACCTGCTGTGTAAAACCCGTAAACTTCTGGTGCTCATACAATTGACACTCCAGTCGGTGTTGCCGTGATCATTGCAGATGGTGATGGAGAATCGGCCGTAGTTAGCTCTGATGAGATGGATCACGGAGCCTTCGCTGCATCCGATCTTGAGAGTTTTGCCTTCACAGGCGTATGCTGTCTCGTATCGTGGTTCTAGAAAAGAAATTAAGATTTTATTAAATTTCCGAATGACTTTTTATATATCAATCAAAACTATATGTTAAGTAAAATTGAATTATTTTTTGGTTTGGAACATATATTGGTAATTAGAGAACTAAATCGACGAAAACAACTTAGCACCTAACAACGTTGTCGAAAAATAAGCCGCGGTCCCACCATTCATTGTGAGTGTTCCAGAAAAACAACATTGAAAACGTACAAAAATAAATCCAATTAAACGGATCCGGCATTGTTCATCAGATCGTTACGTTCAGAAACCATTTACCAATTCAAAAGCAAACACCCACTGAAAGACAAAACGTAAAAACTGTCGACTCAACGTTTCATAATCAATTCCTGGACGATTCATCAGCTGGAGAGCAAACACGGGCTTCGAACAATATTTTCTCAAATAAAAGTGACGTACACAGCGCCAATATTCACGGATTAGTTTTTGAGCATGTAATTTAAGATGCAATGGATGAGTTTCTAGAAGATTTATCGCTTCAACTTCAAAGCGGGTTAGGTGTGCATATTCTGGATAGGATATAATAAATCTGGGCAAATTAATGACGGCACCGACAGATCGTTTAAGGCATTTTCGCAACGTCATACAACGAAATGAGGGCCCGAACAATACATAATATACCCGCTGCGAATCTTATAACAGGGTTGCTACTTGCGATGTAAATTAGAAAAGTGTCGATAAACTTACTGCGCTTTGAACAATTTCCTTTAAAGCGGAAAAAATATCATTAATCTAAACTTCAGTAAATTAATGTTATTTTTACTGATAAGGGCGAAGTATAAATACGCTATAACACGTTTAATCCAAATCCCTTGTTAGTTTTTAAACGTTTTTTTGTGTTTAATTACAATAGTGAGGGGCAAAATGTATATCGATACATTATTAATATCCGAACGAATATCTAATTTAATATCGAATTGATTGCTTTAATTATTAGAAGCATTATGGCCTCGGACTTGATGTAATACAGAAATAAATAATACTGACGATGTCCGTTCGTGTTGTCACTAACATTAGAGACAATTAAACGTATTCTGTATTGATGACAAATACAATTACGAGTAGACGAAATACTAAATAATTAATATTGGGCTATTAAAGTACTTACTAATGTAAGTTTAAACAAATTTAAAAAGCAGACAGTTTTTTTGGAAACTATTTAATGAAAATTATATTCTTATGGTGATCTAGTGGTTTGTGTGTACTTTTGCTGTTAAGTAAAAGGTTGTAGGTTTGATTCCAACCCAGGGCAGCTGTTTGTGTGATCCACAGATGCCGTTTCTGGTGTGAGTAATCTTTATGTCCGTTATTGTTATGTTTGGAAAACACCGGCACATGGATTGTTTCAGTTAAGTAGAAAATAGATAAAAAATATTTAGTTATTAAAAACCTTTTATTTTACAATAAACTAAATACAATAATCCTGAACCACTTTTATATTAACAAAAAGTTATCGATGAAGCTCTTTACTATTATTCCTTGCACGCGAAACTGCAGTTTGTATCGATATCGATACGAAAGTTTAAAGCTTTCGAAAATAGCGTCTCGTATCGAAGTGAATCTCGAGTCACCCTTATGTGTAATAAAAATGATTTATAGCACGAGTCCGTTACTTGTTATGAAGGGTCGAAAACAATTTACGGAAGACTCGAAAGGGAATGAGGTAATTTTTGGAAGGTGTAAAAATGTCTAGAATAAGTAGTTGTAGTTTAATAAACAAATATAAAACTATACATGCATTATCATTTGGATTTTCTTGGGAAAGTCTTTTTTTTACGTAAAGAAATCCAATAATATCTTCACTTTGAATAAAAGATTTAGATGGTTCAACAATGACAGAAGAACTTTTAACCAAACTTTTTTTGAGATACCACTTATAATAAGATAGACTGTCTGTCCGTTTTCCACATTCCATAAAAAATACTTATTAGACTAAAATAATCACATAATATCTTCCGAATACTAAGTTATAGAAGATTTGATTTTACTACCACAGAGCTAATACACGAAATTTTAGAGCTTAAAATGACGACTCGCTCTTTACCATTTTCGATTATACCACTAATCGTTAACATCCCAATGCATTTGAATTATCGTTTATTAATCCGTTGAGAGTACTTCTGTTCACGTAAAATTGTAATTACTTTTGTGTTTTACTTAACAATTCCTTCCATACCATAACCACCCTGCAATAATATTACTGATGCTCTTATCCAACTGGAATAAGGTTGAAATTGGTTCGTTTCAACAAAATAAGATAATAAGCCCCTATCGCGAAAACTCGTTAGCGAATATATGTGAATGTCATTTGATATCCAACCACCGAACGGTACGGACGTGCCGATATCTCATTGTCGTTCTAAAATAAATGCTATACATTTGTAATACGGTTCAAATTAACTTACAGAGCAAATGCAACAATGAGCTCCGGTGAATTTAATTTCGCATCCCATTAATCGGCGTCAGCAGTAGCCTTTGGGATTAGAGCAAATTTTATTATGAAAGCCCGCGTAAATGTATTTTGGTCCAGGTGTTTGTATTCAAGGTTGATTAAATTATACAATAAAAAATTATAGTCTTAAACTAACATTTTTCAATATAGATGGATTTTATCTTAAATCTACCCTCAATTTAGTCGATATTTTTAATAAACAATGTAAACAGTAGCTACACGCAATTTCAACCTGTCCAACTTGTAATATATCGATACCTCTATCAGCCATAAATTATATGTAGCACTAAACCTATCCCGGTAAAGTGGCAAATTGAAAAAGCGTTTTATAGTGTATTTATGGGTTCCCCGCAGGATCCACGTCACTGTTGTCAGGAAAAGATTTTTGGCGTTTCAGATCTTTGAATGGAATGACTTTATGATATGTTAAAGAAAGATGACAATCTTTTATGTTTATTCCGACATATTTTATATCAGAATATATATTTAGTAATGATCAAAGATTTTGTTTATTTGACTAGCTATTCTGCGCGGTTACTCTCGTGGAGGAACGATTTTATTTACCATTGTTTTTTATTTCATTTTTTAAGGAGTATTATGTTAGATAGTCTATAGACTTCTTCATGAACCTGTCTATCATAATCAGAAAGAATTTTTCCAACTTCCAGAAATTTAGAAGATTAGAGCTTTTCGACAAACAAACTTTTCTGCTGCATAATGTTTGTATATTTTACCTCAAATCATATTTTAAAGACAAGACAAATGATATTTTAATTTATTTTAATATCAAAAATTTGTATTTTTATTAAAAAAACATTTTATAATCAAAAAATTTTTATATACAACAGTTCGTTGCTCGCAAAATATTTATCGAATTTACATACAGAGCTTAGTTAAAATGAAAGGCAAAGTTATATTAAAATAAAAGTGACAATTTTCAACAGCAAATACTCCTCGCTGATTTAATTATTTAGAATTTGCATATTTTCCTCTGAAAACTGAAACGTTCTGGTTGTGAATCGGAATATTTATAGCTATATATGTGCACACTCCTACGGTACTTATCGAGCACGTAAAACTTAGCTTTATATATATCTTTTAGTATGGCTGAAGCTATTTTACAAAATATCTAGCCAACAGAGGAAGGTTCTGATTTACATCAAGATTTAAATACACCTAACATTTTTAACAGCAAATACTTACCTTAAACATAGTATGCATCTTATTACTTGAATTTCTTGTGAAACAAGATTTATCACTTTTATACTGACCAATAAAACTGATATAAAATGATGTAGTTACAAAAGTTGTGATGTTATTAAAGAAACATTGTATTTGATACCTGAGCAAATAAAAACATTGAAACCAAAACAATATAAACATTAAACCTGTGTAGAATAAACAACTGAATTCGAAGTCATCCATTCTCTAAAGGGGTACAAATTATTATCTGTAAGAATCGTACAACTATCCAAACGTCACTGAAACCACATTCGAAATTTAAAAGATTCAACTGGGGCGCAGTAAATCCGACGCGAGTTGGAAACGTTGAGCCGCCCTGACGTCTACAACCAGCCACGATCGATAGACAATCGAACGATTTACAAGACTACCAACTTACACATAATAAAAATCAAGACAATTTAAAAAAAAGTGAAATTTGTTATTTAAGAGATTTAAGTTCTTTTTCTTATTGGTTGTTGTTCTTTATTTAGGAACAAATTCAACCTCCTTTTTTTTAATTTTGTTGATTTTTATATATATAAGTTGGTAGTCTTGTAAATCGTTGTTTTGTAAAAAACAACGATTTTTTTTTAAAACTTATATGAGCATTTGAAACTTTAATAGGATTTCTTTCCTTAAACATTAATCAAGGAAAGAGAAGTGATCACGCGATCGAGCAATTAATTGCAAAGACATCGGATGCAGTTGAATAAGATAGGAATTATATTCTAACGTTGAAATAAGCTTCGTTTTCATTCATCCAAATAGAAATAACTTGTAATACAATAAATATATAATAAAATAAACCTAAATACAAACAAAGAATATGATTTTACGGATATTTGAACATGGAAATTTAGACCGAAATGGATATTAGTATACTTGATACGATAAAGGGATACCATCAGGTTACCTTTGATTGTCAAACAAGATTATTACGGACGAATGCACGTCTGAAGCTAAATGAGACATACCGAACCTACTTCAGGATTGGCATATCAGAATAGTCATTTTGGTATTTTATAATAAAGGTCACTTTTGCATATCAAGATATTTGGACTTGACGAAAAATAGCAAACAATTTTTATACTTTTATCGCTTTAGTATAAAGGTCATAATCAGATGTCAGCAATTGAGTGCTAAGAGGAAATCGTCCACATTCATATCATTTCGAACCAACAATGAGGGGTCGGGCGGAACGGAAAAGAACCCTTAGGGGTTTTTTTTAACAGTTTTTGGGTGATGTATGCACCCCCGGTCACGTCTCATATGAAGTAGCTTCCTGCATAAGCGGTTTCATTATTCTTTTTGGATTTCAGGACTGTTAAGATAAATTTATATTTCGTTGACCAGAACATTTATTACATTTAATTGTTTTTACATCAATTAATTGAATAAGACATTATGAGCATGATTTTACATTTTATTTAACTGGACCGTTATTATAGAATTTATTAATCAAAGACCAAACAACAGAGTTTCAAAAGTAACAAGTTTATTATCTTTTATCTGATTTCTTTCCCAAGTGATACAAATTTCCAACTACTAAATCCAGCAGCATCAGCCCTAGTCCTTAAACAACACGTGATTTATCCAGTACCCGAACGAGACGCGTGAAGATTCCAGCCCTAGGGGAGGTGAGAATTGCGGGGGCCTGTCAAATAAGATTTTTTCCTCAATCGAAGGGCCCGAGGGCTCCCTCATGTCCGGTTATACAATTTAGGATGTAAGGGTGCTTGGTTCCATTTAGTCTGAACGATCTTGGACTGCGTTATCGAGCTTAACTAGCTTGGTGAACAAACTTTTGTCGTTTCTTGTATTTGTCCCTAAGGTAAATTGATACAGATAATAAATAAATATAGAATATAGAACTTGGTCCGTTTATTAGGATGATTCTTTCAAAGAAAAAAAAATGTTTGTAAAATTTCTTCGTTTAAATCTCACACAAAAACCTGACCAAAATTAGTATATAATATGAAAATATATAAGAGCCACTTTGCGCCTCAACAAAGTGAATGAAAGAAATATTTCATAAATAAATTGCTGACACTATATGATTCAATTTTCATATCTCTTGTTTCAGTAACTCAAGATAGTTTCCCCTCCTTCACGCCCCACACTTGGCGAAGTGCCTGAATTATTTTTTAAGTGTTAAAGGTTTTGTGGAACCCCAGCTGGGGTCATAAATACATCCGGTGTTGATATAGTTGGATGTCTCTCGAGTGGTTTTTCATTTCGTAGATTCGTTTCGTGGGGGATTCACACAGCCGATGAAACTTGATATTTAATTTCAACATTTTCAGTATATTTTTTTTTTATAAGAGCAAAGTAAGTTATCTACTATAGAGATAAGTCTTCACAGGTCAATGGACATTGGCTGTAAGATTCCTGAAGTTAAAGGTATTTACTTCTTAATTCCCACTCGAAGCTGGTATGCCATGTGTCTTCGTAAGTGGAGCAGTTGCGGTTATTAAGATCTCTCGTGACTTCTTGACATACCACTATGGAACATTTATTTGAAAAATTCATGTATTATATTTATATTTATTGTTTTTAATTCAACTTTTTTTTTATGAAAAAGTTATATCTTCATAATTAAGTTTTTTTTTAATTATATCTTTAAGAAGTTATTATTTTTCAAAAATCAGTATTATTTTTAAATAAATTACCCAAGCTAATAATAAGCTGTTTAGTCATTAAAAAAAAACTCTTCGCCAAAGTCATACATTCACTGAGCTGTATCGAATTTCATGCGGTTGTAATAGGACACCTATTGTTCAGAAAGGATATGACCGGAATGCGGTCAGAGTATAGTTCTGTGAAACGAACCTAAGACCTAACATAGGTAAAAATAAATGACCTAACATGGGTAAAAATAAATAAATTTCTAATATTAATATTTAAATATTGGATGCAGTAAATCTTTGCTATCAAACCCAGTCACCATCAGAACTCTAGATCATTACAGTTCCAGGGATTCACTGAGATCGCATGAGATTGCGGCGAAGTAGTTCGAAGTAGTCATTAACCACCTTTTTATAAAAAAATTCTCTCTGAAAATATTTGACTTTTATTCTAGCTAAACGATTCTGCTATTCAAGAATATTAACTTAACCGGATGTTTTAATGGACTATAACGTTATTTAATGCTATTATTTTAGATACCGTAGGTTATTAAGAAATCGGAAATACTGCTATTTCGTGAAATATAAAAAAATAAAAATAGGTGTTTTTAGTGCGCGGTCGGGCACGCCCATCGTCTAATATAGTGGTCAATAGTAAAACGTAAGCGAGTTCTTTCCACTATAAACAACCTACTATAATTATAGCGGACCAAATTCCTCTTATCACGCTCATATTTCACCAAAGAGCCTGGCATTAGTTAGAACAGAAAATACAATGGTTCGGTGAATAAAAAAAAAACATACAAATTACCTTCTTTCACCTCGATTAAGTGATCATTACAAGAGCAAATACCATTTATAATGGTGCGACGACACGACGTAGCAAAATAAAAAACTCAGGAAATTGCGTATGCGGTAAAAAATAAATACAGCGAGAAAATGGCGGAAAGATTTTGAGGTGACATGTCGCCATCTTGGAAATGTTTAGAAACGTCAATGAGGTCACGTATTTCTATTTTCTTAAACAAATCTCGATTTGAATCGCTTTCATTTCCCTTTTTTTTGTGTTGAGCATTGTTATTTATACAAACAATAAACAGTTACGTGATGAACAAACAAAATATTAGCGGTAGTGGTAGAGTAACGGTTTTTTGAATATTAACTACATAAAAGTAGAATTTATAGAATATAAGACGGTATTTAACTTCTTACCGTAATATATTTTCTGGTAACGTTTCTTAAAAAAAGAATAATATTTCCTAGTGACACTCACGTAGTAATGTGTGAAATAATATTTCTCTGGTAGAGGGCGCCTGAGGCAGTCTTAAGAGGAAGGGCGATCCCGCGATGTAGTAATTCAATACACAATATACCCCAAAGGCAATAAAGGTAGGCTTATGTACACGAAATACGCCATTTGTGTTTTTAGGTACACGTTTTACCGCGAATCAGTTAAAAATATATATTATTGATAAGTGAAAAGTTTCAAAATAATATTTGTGGTGTCAAACCAGTAGAAACGAAAAGAGAGATGAAATAAAATGTTACCAGCTTAAATGTCAATATAAAGACGCTCCATTAGCGCTACCATAGACAAGACGCCACGTCGTCAACAGATAAAACGATCATTTCAAACAAATGCGAATTTTTCCCGTTTTCCGACTGCAAAATTTAAGACTACAATTCTTTCGAATGATTGCGAGATTAGCTTGTCCTTTCAAATCGGATCGGAATACGAAAACTAGAAGATATATCCGAACTGGCACAAAAGAATTGGCGCGATATCGCGCGCTGTCATGTGACGGCCATCTTGGTTTATACTAAGCGTTTGGAAATCGAGGTTCACCCTTGGGATTTGTCTATCATAAAAATAAACTAAATTAAATAATACAACAGGTGAGATGAGAACACTTAATGTTAATTATTAAGAGGTTTGACAATTAACTGTACAGTAGCCTACAATTAGAGTATATTAAAATGTCAAATTTAATTTAATAGACATGGGTTAAGTAGAGCATATAAAGGAATAATAACATGTTATTGACTTTATTGTATGTCTGTTTTGACCATTAATATAATATAAACTATTTATAACCATAACGCGATAAAAACCTACAATCAGTAGTACTACAGCATTCCAAAGTTATGTTATTTGATCGCGTGACTAGAAATAATAAAAAGTTGAACGCCAAATTTGATACACTCCCAATTTAACTAGTACATCTTTATCTAAATCGCAACATATACTATTACAGGAGTCCGGACATGGAAATGTATAATTTACACCATAAATGTCAGAAAATATATGGATATTATTTGATTATAATATTATATAAAGTCAGTTTAATTCCTGAAAATATATAGCTGATTTGATCTAGTTTGCATCATATATTACCGGGTGTATTTCCGTGACTTTTAATTTATGATTCCAGACTATAAAAAGCTCAGCGTACAGTTGAATAAGTTGAATATATTTGGGTGTTACTAAAATTCAAAATACTCCGGCTTCAGCTGATGACTACTGTTATTGTATTTTTACGTAAATTTCTCTTTTGTGGAGCTCATTGGCCGGATTATAGATGCTAATGTGCTTATTCGAGGGCCGCCCGATTTCACAGCGTCGATAAGCGAGTACTTTGAGATTTTTGGACATTAAATGCGTGTCAAAATGTATTTTTGGGGGCAATCCTGCAGTTTATGGTCCGCCAAATGTACGTTACAATTTTATTATGGTCGATCTCCATATAAATTAGGTTGGCTGGGACCTCAATTACCTGACAAATTTATAAAATTGATCATTTTCTGTTTACATTGTCCTGTATGATGGGAGAAAATATATTATAATTATAGTTATGCTAGAAAAAAATTGTTTACAATATATTACTACGAATAATAGTACAGTTACACTTAACTTACTAACTTAGTACTATACTTAAAACACAACGATTTTAGCGCCATCTCAAGTGGATAGTTATTTTGAGTCACGACCACTATTAGCCTGGGGTTTGCACGTTTCTTTAGTGTGAAAATGGGATATAATTTTGGGGAAATAATCAAAAACCGGCTCGCGTGCCCAATGGGCATTAGCAGGGCCCTACCCAAAGCGGCCATGTTAATGTTGCCAGGTACATAACGCGGTATGTACGTAATGAGCCGAGGAAAATTGTGTTGCCATAAAAATAATTGTATTCTACCCCCCGTTTCTTGTACGTCACTCGATTAGCTACATTATGGTTTTTGTTTGGGTTTTCTATGGCTGTGCGGTGACTTGAAAATAAGGAAAAGAGAACTAGGTTAATCATTTGATAAAAATAAAATGATTTTCCAAAAATATAACATATAAATCCATATTGTTAGAAACACTTATAGCCTGTCTGTATATTTCAAGTAACCAAAAACCACATTCGCATTTTGATCTGACGTTAGACATGCTCGGAAACCGTAAATTTTCTAACTCGAACGTTCTCGAACGAATATTGGATTTATGTGTTTGATTTCTCCGACTTTTACGTTCGTAGTGAGTGCTGGAACAATGCTCTGTTTGCTTATTTCAGGAACTTTTCGTTGATTGTTACATACCTGTTGTATATCATTCCTAATTCAGAAACAGTGTCGGCTATTTTTAAAACCTTTAACTTTTTCTCGTAACTCATGACAATTTTATTTCTAAATAAAAACCAATGTATTACAATTTTTTTTTTGTTTCAAAAAATCTAAGTGTTTTAATATAAAATTTATAATGTAATAGAAATTGTCCATCAATACAAAAGAATGAAAAAATAATTAATTTCATTGCTATTCAATTAAAAAGACTATCGAAAAATAACTGAACCAAACTGTATTGGACTTAACGAAATTACGCTAGCCGGCAGATGGAGTGATCTCGACCACTTAGTACGAGTTAATAATATTTCGTGGGTATCTTTTAATTCAGTAACTAATATACATAAAGAACAATATTGTACCTTGATATAATTTAACATAATATATATTGTACCATCTCCACAATATAAAACATTCCCAAAACTAATCCTTTCGGTAACCCTGTCGTAACCGAGGCGTGATCGTTAGGACCCATCTACCAAAATTTGCAATAACCGTAATAAATTACTATCCAATCCAAGTTGGTCCAATAAGACGTCCAGGATTTCAGTTGGAGTACCAGCATTTCATAGAAAGTAAGATAGCCATTAATTTAATTGAGTTTGGATACAGTTTAGGGTTAATTGATATAATGTCGCCGGATCTAAGGTTGGGGGAAATCAAAGGGCACGAGTTATAGCGCAGATAACAAAATTTAATAATTAAAGTGTATACTTTGTGTTAAAGATTATTAATACTTATAAAAATAAAGTAATTTCTTCAAGTTTTCTTCAAGAGGAAGTAGAAATAGTTATTAGAATGACTTTTTAGAACAAATATCAAGATGTTTCAATCAAGCTAAGTTTTTCTGAACATATAAAACATAGTATTAAAAATGATCAAAGAACTGTAAATGTTTGTATAGTGTCATTATATAATATTAAGTGTAATATAATGGCCGCAGCATTATACTTTACAAGATCTCGGAAGCCGCTGCTATACATTTACATTTAAGTGTAGGATGTGTTGTGTAATAATAAACATTAAAAGTCAATGAGAGCACTTCTGGAGGCATAATTTCACTTGCTCGGCAAAACTGTACCACCTGCTACCATCTGTGCCCCTCCAAACAAAGAAAGAGAAACACTCTAGTGTACAATTACGAGAACATTATTCACAAAAAACCATCAGACGAAAAATTATAGCCCTAAAAAGCATTACAACACATACTGCGGTGCATTGAAGTAAACTGAAGTGGGGGGGATCGAGTGGGGGAAGAGACCCAGACGGAGGGGGAATAATCCGATAATTATCGGCTTAACTGTACACGACATTAGCAGGTGGGAAACGCTGGCATTCGGGGCTCAGGTGATCCCCGCCTAGGTATTTTAGTGTTACATTGACAAACGTTGGCGACTGATAATTGATTTATGTAGGAATTAGAGCGTAATAGGGTTAGATCTGGAAAAATAAAGGGCATTACGAGGGTTAAAAAGCGTATATGTGGGGGTGATTGGAGGGATGATAATTTACCTCATGAAATGAGAAGCTTATTTCAGCCTCCCGGGAACTCATCGAATAATGTAACGAAATTAATTAATTATAATAAATTGGAAGGTATAATATAATTGTTCAAATAAAGTTTAGTTTAACGGATAATCGGTGACTGTAAAATGAGAATGGTTACCTGAAATAGTATCTAGATAATGTTTTCATTTCATAATCAAACCTGATTTTATCGGACGAAGTTTGAACTCGCTTTGAAACCTAGCGCTTTGTCTATTGTTTTCATATTGTTAATGGAGTCTGGACGGATTTAAAACAAAGTACAGCTGGATTATGACCCTTACAGCTGTGACTTGAAATTGGTAGAAAATAAAAATAATTTCAAATTTTAAAACTTTTAGAAAAATTCAAACGTTATATCTTGTTTTATTTATGTGATTCGAATAAAACTTTTTAGGATAAGTATCTGTATATCCACAGATGTTTCAACTCTGTTACAGTGTCTACTAAAAAAGATGAGACAAGATAAATGTGCGTTCAAAAACATAAATATGGCTATCAATATATAATTAATAATAGTTTTTATGAATATAAAAACTAACGAAGAATACTTCATAGACTAATGGAAGTCCAATCTGGTATTATCAAATGCACAGCTTAAAACGATTCTCATGTTTGGCGCTGGATAACGTATGGTCTATCGAATTTTAATACCGGATTTACCTACTCTGTGGTAATATTAATCAAGCAGGCGATTTTAAGCCATCTATCGACCGGGTTATGATCGTTATTCGTGTGCTTTCAGCTTGATTGCTTTATGCGGATTAAACGAGTCTTTTGGAGTGTTTTATATTAATTTTAGTATCGAACTGTATTAGTTATTGTTAGTACTTTAAACTGGAGGAATATAAGTAATAATTTACTGAAATATTGAAGGTTTACTAAACCTAATGTTTTTTACAATATTTTGCAAGTTTTTTTCAGGTAGTCAGGAATCTGATAGCAGGTCGATTGGAGCAGAACCGTCGTTTTACAGATGAAGTTACTGTTATATAACCTCGTCCGCTGTCTCTCCGTGTGTCCCCAGATGTCAACAGTCAAAAGCACTTACCACCAGAGCGACCGTCTGTCAATTTACCATCAAACCTTTTATAGTATTGTCTCGGTCATACCTGTAACAATACAATGAATATTATTAAAAAATATTTGAAATACTTAATATTCAATTCGGACTTCATGATGCCCGAAGAAATACTTTATTATCCCACTTTAATTCAACTTTTACATATATTTAAGAAGAAATTTATAAATATCCCTAGCTTCTGATGTAAATCGTAATTTTTATATTTGTAATGTCTTAGTACAAATCCTTATTCGTACAGTTCTTTAACATTACTCTCAAGTAACCCTTGCTAGTGTTCTTTTTCGTCTTTTTGTATATTTATAAAAATTACGTCATAGTTGTTGACAAAATTGATTATTTTTTTTGTATAACTTAATTTTAAAGAAATGGTGATTTTAAAGTATTCACCCGCACCTTCTTTCCTTTAATTATAATTGTATTACTAGAACTAAAACACGCACAGTATTTTAACATCAGCTAATGATACGACTGAAAACCATTATGATATCATAATTAAAATCTAATTAATGTGTGAATGCTTCATTAATAACATTTTAAATTTTATCATTAAAAACATTAAAAATATTTATAAGTATCAAAATAATTCACAATTACATATATAATATAACCAATTATTAAAGTTTCTTGTTATAATTGTTAATTAAGAATGTGGAATTACAGTAATCTGAAAATGATTTTACACAATTTTACAAGGCTGTGTTTTTTTAAACTTTTGCAAACGTAGCGTCAAAATAACGTTAAAATAACACTACCAAAGGTTACTTAAGAGTAATGAGAAAGTGAAAACTTCATGTTATACAAATTTATGCTATTAGATTACTAATTATATTTTCGAAACACTCAGTTTTTCCTTCCGATCTGTCTGTCTGTATGTGTGTCTGTGTGTCTTTGTGCGTGTCGAATTTTATTTTTCGAATTTTGAAAAACTAAAGATATATTTGGAATCAGCATCTAAATGTAAGATTCACTTTTCAAAATTATGTTGATTGTCCAACGGGAAGGTGGTCAGATCGGCCGCCGAAGTTACCGAAAAATGGAAAAAAATTTTCGAATTTTTAAAATTTTTAAAATTTAAAAATTAATTAATTAATTATTTAATTTAATTATTTTAATTAATTTTTTTTCTTTTGTTTGTTAATTAATTTGCGAGTTATAATTTGCCGATTAGGAGTTTTTCATAGCGGCAAGCTCGATTGCCGCGTGTCAGATGTTTTAATATTTTACGTGTTTGTTTGTGTGTTAATATATATTGAATTTATATGTTTAATAACGTAGTTACCAAAATTATAATAGATAGTTTGAATCCCAATAAAGTTTTATGTAATTCATCGATAGTCATAAAAAGCGCTAGTTTGGCAGATTTTCATATTGTAGCTCTTAGTTAAATTGAGTGTTCGGCTTCAGTATTGTTGACGTCGGAATTTGGTTCATGATTCTGCAATAGTTATTTTATTAAAGTATTTTAAATCTATTTTATATAACATTTGCTTTTTGAGTTTAAAACTATTAAATATATTATTATATATATTATTTACATATACAAGAAAACACAACGCTTGCGAGCGTATTTGAGTGTTTTGTCTCTCATGACCTATATACAGTATACTAAAATAGCCCAGGTAAGACATTTAACAGGACACATGACACCCCTGGGTTTGATGCCCTGGTTAAATAGAGCAACAAATTATTTATTCTTGCTCAGTCATTGACTTACTCCAAACTGCAACACTGTCGAAGTCACAAGTATAAGAATACAACTTCTATTAATATTCTGATTTATTTATTGTAAATAATAATTAGGTAAAAAATGAAGTACTCGATCATTTCTTCTTAAACATCGATACAAGTTCAGATAACGCGTATTAACTATCAGTTTAATAAATAAAATGTGTACAAAATATTATTAAATATATAATTATCCGGCTGTACTCACGTTATTATTCGCCCGATTAGTTTCAGACTCTGAGTTCAAAAAATGTACAAAATATATTTGAACCATATTTTAAAGTGCAATTAAAAATAATATTCAGTTATATGGTTAAAATTATTTTACTATTTTCAAAATTCAATCACTTTTGCTTGTTGTGACGAAAATTTGTTATTACTCTTATGAGTACATTTATTTTGGTGTGGTATATTGTTTAATATTTGCCAGCTACATACTATTAAAATAAATTATTTTTCTTAAGATTTCCACTTACAAAATCAGTGCAAATCGGATATTACCGAAAATAATAATATTTACAAGTATTAACATAAAAATTTTAAATTTAAATATTCTAACTACAAGCGGAACCCTAAATCTTATCTGTTGTATGATGGAGGTGACAGCTACATAGCAGATAGATAGCAGCATCCATTAGCATTAGTAGTAGCTCGGATTTACATAAACAAGATCATAGTTTTACTCGGACCATACGTCATTGCATATTAGATTAATTATATTGTATACAACACACAGACACACGGACACACAGACCTGTCCACTGTACAGTTACAATGATTTATTTGGTGATTTTGAATGATCTTGAGCCTGATTTAAAAATAATTTGATATGTATTTTAAGAAGTATACCATGTTCGTGATTGAGTGTATGTGTGTTCATATGTGTGTCTGTGTGTCTATGTTAGCAATTTTACTATATTATAACATATTATTTAAACTTTTTATCATACACTTATTAAAATACTCTTAATATAGTATTTTGACTTGACTAATAATGTGTATGCAATCATTAATTCTGTTCATTGATACGGACAGACAAATAAACAGTCAAACTATTCTTAAGTTTAGAATGAATATTTCTTTCTTGCTGTCATGTATTTATAATTAATGTGTGATGAACACACCCAACATATCTTTTAAATACTATAATTATGTAGATGTAGTTATTGAACATAGCAGTATATGTATTGCATAGAAAAGCTTCTTTCAGAACATACATTCATAAAGTTTAAAGCTAATATTACTGAAATAAAGGATTTCCTCTTCATTTCCCATAAAATCTCCATGAATGCTAGAACATTGGACTAGTTACAATAAGCAGTTGCGGGCTCGTAAAAGGTTTTATGACACAGATAGTACTGTAGTCTGTTCGCTGTTCTTTACGACCGTGTGTATTATATCCGTAACGATCTATGTAGGAAGGCTTTAAAACTCTTAAGTGTATTGGAATAATATATTCACACATTAAATATAACTGCGGGATTGAAGTAAAATTTACGAGTTTCATAATTATTTACAAAACAATGGAAGTAAAAATCATGATGGTAAGATGGTGCTGGAGACACTAATTGGTGTAATTAATTATCCAACAATGGGAGCATATGAATCACCTGAAGCTCATCTTCAAGATGGAGAAGAATTGAAGAAACTTTGAACAATGATTGAGAATTGTGCGTGGCAGGGGATTTATGACCCGGAACAAAAGCTGAGGTACGCCTCCTTGGGAGACTACATCCTGAACAAAGACCCAAGTTTTGATATTGAACGATCATCGGATATTAAGGAATTGATGTGAGGATTCTGGAGAAGTAATAAAAGTAATTAAGAGCTATATTTTATTTTAAAACCCGAAACTAAAAGGGTGAGTTATAAAAAACAAAACAATTAAATGAGAGGGGTGGATCTTTATCTCCTCGTCTTGTGATAAAATTGTCCTCAGAACTTTAAACCTGTAATTAATCACCCAAATCGCCTCATTAGCTCTGAACAAACGAATCGCATCTTACGCCAATTAATCCAAAATCTACTGAACCCTAAAAGGGGCGAATGGACTCATTAGAGGCTAAAAAATAAAATTATATCCCTAACTAATTTATGAATTAAATTATTATAAAATTACATTATCCCATGTATTGGAGCATAAACAACATGTATACAATATATTTATTAAGATAAAATCGTGGATATAAAATTGGATATTTTTTTTATAATTCTACCCTGAAGCGAGAAAAGAGAAAGATGTTTTGTATCGAATAAATATATATTAAAATTTAAAAAAATAAATGAATTATTAATATCAAACGGCTATATTTTCTGTTATTTTCATATCTGTGTACATCAGTTAGTCTTAATTATAACATTTATACAGAAAATTTTAATGAAATACAAAATTATTTATGTCAAAATATATTCATGTTATGATTTATCCGCCGGATAAAAGAACCACATAACAGGATTTGTTTATCTGCACTGTAATTAAGATTATTAACATACATTTTATATATATCACTACTATTTAATAAAAAAATACATGTTTATTTGTATATTGAAATTATTTAAAAATTGATAAGAGGTCAGTTTCTTGAATATTACGTTCTTATATAGAAGACTAAAGGAAGAAAGCCATGTAACATATATAATATATAAATAATAAATGTATCAGCATAAAGTAATATATTAAGATTTAGAAAGTAAAAACAAAAAACTGCTACCTAATTTAAGTTATATTTAAAGATAAGAAATAATATTAAAAAATAAATACATTAAGTTAAAGGGACATTTATTAATTTAATATTTAAATAGGACGGTCTAGGACTGATTGATTGATTGATTGAAAAGTTTATTCCAAAATTTCTCAAAATATTTTCCGACTCAACTGTTTCAAGGCTTCTTTCATCCTTTTTATCTAATACCTGTTATGATTGTTTGGTAATTATTAATTTATAATTTAAATCACCCTCAGTTATTAACTTTTTTCAATAAGGGTTGTAATTTGTTTCAACATTTCAACAATTATTTTTTTAATTCGATTATTTCAATTTTTTTTTCGTTACTTAATTTTATTTCAAATTTTAAAATATTTTGCTTTTTAAAATAACTTTATTTTGTTCAATTAATAATGTTATAAATAACTATAGTTTTTCATATTATATTTAAAGCGATAGTATATAATTAATCGAACACAATATTAAGTAATAGTTAACTAAAAAGTAAAATGATAATTAGTTTTATCTTTAAAGTCAACAACAATAATGTAAGTTACTAAACTACCTAATCTAAAGTTTTAACTACCCTCCTTATATATGTATTCATCTCCACGGCAGCTTCCCGTGATTTATAGGACCGAGGAAAGGGAAGGGACAGTTCAGAAGCTCAGGATTTACGACTCGCAAGATTTAAGAACACGGTGGTAAGGATAGCGGGTGTTGTTTATAATTTTAAGAGTACTGTTTGTTTTCTAATTGTAACAGCCGAAATTTATAATGGATTTACGATCCGGGATTAAAAACTAAGATCGTCTCTTAAATCCATAGGATTGTTGTAAGTTTAATCTTTAGCAACAAAAAGTTGATAAGAATAGATTAATAATTTTGGAATAAAATTAATATTTTTTTAGTTTTCTATTATGTTAAGAATTATTGAGTGAGGTTTAATATTTAGTATTAGGTCAAGTTTTTTTTTAATTAAGTAATGGTCTGTAAGGGCTAAATTTATTAGGCTGAGATAACCAATTGATTAGGTGAAGTTCATAAAAACAAAGTATGGTCCAAACTGAATCTACGAAAAATACTAAAATAAATCTAAGAATGTCTTAAAGAATGTAAATTTAATAAAGGATCGTAAAAACCTTACAATTTTATCTTATCAAGATGAGAGGTAATTCTTCGATAGCATAAAAATGTTAATAATATTACGTCCTGTGCGCTCTCTTTTAACTGTACCTTTACGTCAGGTTAGAATTAAACAGTTAGTTAGAACAGCCACTGCACTAAAAATCTTTAAAGGCCAAGAAATACGTCTTCTTTAGTACTGACACCTTAATTAAAAGAAGCAATTTTGTAAGGACTTTCTATTTCTCTCTTTTCATCTAGTAAATGTATATCTGCTATATATTTACTGCTTTTATGTTGAAATGAGCCCAAAAGAAAATGAGGGTTCTTGATATAGTGGTCATGTCATAATATTATTGACATGTGTTACATGAAAGTGTTACAGTAGATGGCCATGTCCAGGTATCGGATACTCCAAACATTGTCTCACATTTTTATACTGAGATTCACATAAGTGTACACGTGTTTATACGCGTTGGTGGGCAATTATCACAAGTGACCATTGACCTGCGAATTTATGCCTCGTCTGTTTTGTCCCAGTACTGGTGCAAGTGATAAGCACTAAAAATAACATCAAAGGCATCGCTTCAAAGACTAATACTTAGTTTAGACGCCATGAAAATTGTGCTTCTCTTCAGAAGGGTTGCGGAAAAATTTTGCTACATTTTATTTTTATTTATATAAATGTGTCAGGGACAAAAGTAAGAACCTCGAATGGGTTCAAAACAAATTTTTAGGTTTTTATGTGACTATAGACGGATATTATATATAACAGTAAAAATAGATGATAGTTTTAATACATAAATTTGATGATATTGTATAGTATTTTTTTAAGTTATATAAAAACAGTCAGGTAAATTCCACTTTCAGTTTTCGGTAAATTGATCAAAACAACGAGTGAGGTGATATCAAAATATTTCATATGCGTTAGAATGCAACTTTAAATCATTCGTTCAATCTCTAATCTGGACTAGATAACTGTTTAAAATGGTCTAAAATTTATGCCTTTTATTTGTGTCCTGTGATATATGAGAGTTTGTGGGAGCTGTAATAGGGTACCCATATATTAAACACTCTCCAAGGCTGACAGGCTAGACCACAGAAGCTTGTCAGACAAAAACAACCTCTATTATAATGGTTTAGAGCTCATGTGCTGGTAATATTGAGTGTCATAAACGACAGATTCTGATAGGAGCCTGATTAAATATTTTGATGACATTTTATATTAACTTAATAATGCTATAAATAATTCGATAATAATTTTACATTAAAGAGTTGAAAAAATGAGACACCCAAAGAAAGATATTTATTTTAGATTCCATAGTAAATATGAAGTGTATCTGAGCGTGGAATTCTTCACGCTGTTCACAATCAGAGATGCTCGCGGCACACTAATTAGAGATGTACCTCCCCGCGTTATCCGCAATCACTTGAACATTTCTACCATGTCCCGCTGTGATACATCTATTTTGTATGGGCCACGGTACAGGCGGAAGCGATAATTTTTGGACAGACTTGGAACATCACTACAAGCTAATAGTCATAGATATGGACTTGATAATAATGGTGGTGAAGAATCTGAAGAAATTTCACTCAACTCTAAAAATTGGTGAAATCTTAATAAATATTTTTTTTGTTAATTCTTAAAAAAATCTTTCCGATTTCAATTATTGATTAAATGATAATTGTATTACATTATTAAGTCTTGATTTTGAACTGTACTACACTTCTTTTCATCAGCTGATAGCTTATTGGTCAAATTATCACAAAACATCTATTCATCGTTGTCTAAAGAAACCTGACCTATATTCAAACCAAAAGAACCTAATCAAAGGCCTTTGATTTGTTTCAAATTCTTTCACATACTCAATAATCACTTGAAAATAATTAGACTAAGAATCTTCCACCTTGTACCACATTCCTTCTATCTCCCTAACAGATGACGGGACGGAAATATAGCTGTCCAAACAGACAAGATCCCTGGCTACACATTCATCTTATAGCTTCCAGTTAGGATATCAGATGTAGAGGGAGCAGGGAGTATCAAGTTATGCTGGTCGCGGTGTATCTTTGATTATCAGCGCGAATTCATATCTGGTTTGAAGTCTCGTTATTTTGTATCAATTATTATTATGAGGTATCTGATTAAGTAGTGCATAAAACAAGATGAAATTATTTCATAATAATTATATTTTATACATTAAAAATATATTCGTATTTATATATTTTTGTTTATTTCCTAACGCAGTAACTAAGTTTAGTTTGGAATATTTTCAGTCCCGAAACCATTTTGTGAAAATATATTATTGGGTTAGCAAAATGTCGGACGCACATATGTTCAAAATGTCGCGATATTTCCGAAAGGTCCCAAGGCACCGTCACCTACATAACATAACATTTGAGCGATCTGGGATCTAACAACATATTTGTCTATTATTAGAATGTGAAGCTATAAAATACCGTATTAACTTACAATATTTTATATAATAATATAAAATATATTTAAAATTTTACTTATTAAAATAAATAAATATGAAAAACATAAAAAGATAAGCAAAATAAGTAATGTCCGTAAAATATTTTTATTTCTGCCATCCGTGCCAAAGGTCTGTCGAAAATATAATGAGTAAACTTTCCCAATTATTATAGTTGTAGGTGGCGGAAAAAAGCAGTAACAAAGTTGAGCTCATCGAAGTCCCGTTTTGCTTACAAAGTTTATTTTTCCCAAAAATCGTCTATACCAAGTAATATAATACTATTCAAAGAAAAATCTTATTTATCAACATTTTCTTTATAATTTGTACTAATTTATAATAATTGCCATATACTGTTAATAACATTGAAAAAATGCTGTGCCGTTATAAAAAACAAGATGTCTTCTACTTTCCCGCGCTCATTTGACAACTGAAATTACTACAAATATTCTAAACAGCGGGATCCCCGCGGCCGCAATTTATATTACGAATGTATTAAATTAAATTTGTAGAAAGAGATAGAAACATTTGGTGAACTTAATTTCGAAAACCAATAAAGATAAAAGATGCATTATAACAATGGATTAAGGTAAAAATTGCTATAAATGCTTTTATTGGACAGACTATGTACAAATGGTTGATTGTTAAGAAAAACACACGGGGTACAGTCCGGGCTTGTAATACAATTAATATCAATTTGCGAGTTCGAGGGGGCTCATATTTTATTGTCGAACCAAAATAATAATTTGATATATTGAATATATATCTGTTGACGTTTATTAAAGAAAGAGTGGGATGTATACATTTATTTATATTTATTGTTCTAATAAAATATATTTTTAACAACTATATAAAAAGACTATTAAAAACATATTTTTTATTATCTGTACCAATAGTTGCAGAATATATATATTTTATATATTATAATAATAATTAAAAAAGATAATGATAATATATTCAAAATAAAAATAAATTAACCATGTATATTAAAATAGTTAAGAAAAGTTATTAAAATTAACCAAAACATCCATGACAAAACATACAGTAATGAAACGAGAAGAAGTGCGCGGGTGAAATCTAATTATTTAGCTGCCATGACAGCGAGCTTCCCGCGCTTTGGCGCGTCTAAAATGGCGGCCGAAAATGGCGAATGGAAAGCGCGGTGTCAACAACACAGCGATATTATGAAGCGAGGACACAACCGCCGACAGCCGCTAAGCCTAAGAGCCTTCTCTTATTTATATTTAGACAAGAAATGTAGCGCCAGGAAATTAATTTTCATTTTTTTTTGCTTGAATACTCTTCACTGTCGAATGTTTCTCGGCTGTCGGTATTTTAGAGTAAAACGTTAAATAAATGTGTTCATAATTTAAAGAGACCTTTTTCATTTTATAACAGTTCTCAAACGAAAGTCAATCTTTACCTTGCTATAGTAATATTGTTTTATCTGAAGTAAGTATAGTTTTTAGAAATGAGCTACTTTCATAAGAAAAGATGTGCAACGATTTCCAATTTATTCTGGCATAAATATTAAAATAACCCAATTACCGGTACTTAAAGTAATTGCTAAAGCAATTTTTATTTCACACCCATAATCGCCGCGGGTTCCGTTCAGCGGCTAAATATACAGGGTGCTGGAAACCCACTGAGAGTCATTCAATGCGTCACCGAGTCAGCCATATTAATATGTATGAGCGACACAACCGATCGCTGTAAATGTGCCAACTTTATACAGGGTGACTTTATTATATATCGCGTTGAAGTTATGAATTGCAAATTAATAAACGACGTTACTTAGATTCGAAAATAATTGACGCGGTTAATTGTATAAGCGAAGAAAATAATAAATATTTTCAACGGCTTTTAAGTAAACAGCGTTTTCAATTGGTAGTGACAATTTTACTTTTTAATAATATGTAAAAAATAAAAATGAAAAACAAAAGAAATTTGTATGTGAATTTAACCTTTTATAAAATAAAACCTGTAAGTAAAATTACTTGCAGTATATTACCTATTTTAAAGTGTTCTAATTTCAAACTAAAACAGTCTACAGAGTAGGACATGCTATCTGTACAAGTAATTAATCTATTTCACACTACTTCCAGTCACGAGGTTCCATCCCAAACCTGAACCGAATAAGCGTTAAATGACCAGAATACTAATGTAACGGCATTAACCTGTAAAGAAACAAAATACCTTCTCCATTTGACTCCAGTTTTCTGAATGTTAACAAATATTTAGTTCGTGTGCCGCCTACAAACGAGTTTTGTTTGGGCGAATGTCTTGGAACATCTCATTTTTAAAGGTTAACATTTTTGGGGAGGTGAGACAATTCTATTTGCAAGTTAACACAATTTTTAAATTAAAATCTTGAGCTGTTTTGCTTGGAATGGGATTCGGGTTTATGGGTAAAGCGAGAAAATTATACCAATTCAAACTTCTAAGATATATTTTGGTAAAATATCTAGTGCAAATTTCTATGTAATTTAAGTAAACAAAAGAAGATACTTTGACCCTTAATAAATAAAATAAGTGAATAAAATAGAATAACAATACAAACAGAACAAATGATAGATTGCATCAGAACGATGGCAAACAAAATTAATGTTTCCGAGCCCGTCACTTAAACCAAGGTGTAATGCTGGGTAATGCACTAATGAATGGACTGGGTCACTCAATCGAGAAGGGTGGCATAAAACGTCCATTAGTAGTTCAATGCATTTATACCAAGGACTAATTACAGGGGGAACAGCGTAGATTTCAGGACCGTAGCGAATTTCTTTGTTCAGATATAGAAAGTGCAGGGGACGTGATGTTATAAATGATAAGACTTGAATATAATTTAGTTTACACTTGAGGGTTCTGTTTTCAAGATAAACTTTTGATACTGTATACTATTAAAGCTATAACAAAAAATTTAATATAATGTCTGTGGATTCTTAATAGACATAAAACGATTTATGTCAATAATTCGGAAAACCTTTTATTTTTATTTAAAATTTAAAATGGGTACAGATGAAAAACATCTAATTTCTTTGTTACACATTTTCATTCCATCAAAGCTAGTTAGTAGTTACGCGCCACAAAGGCTACTACATTAGAAACAAATGCATTTATACGGAGAGCTAATTACGGGAGTCTTTTAGGTGCTGTTTTTTATCCAGTTCTATTTCAGATTGATGGAAATGGTAATTCAATAAGTTTTATTAATATTAATAATTAATGCCAATATACGAGTACATTAAATAACATTTTTAAATCAATTACTTGCTTACATCTTCAGATTATCAAAGAATCAGTAAAGCTTTCCTGCTGCTAGCTTCAGTATTTTTGGATCGGTTTAAACAATATTGATTTCAGTTCTCTGTATTTCAAACAGCCTATATTATTACAAATTTATAAATATTTAAATTAAAACTTTTTATTTATATTTTATGTAATATTTAACAAAATTATTTAAACCCCTAATGTGTATATAGATGTGGTTACTGCTATCTAGCGTCAACTTTATGTATCTTTCTTTTCAAAAAAAACTAAATAAACAGAATGGCCAATTCAAGTTTTGGTTTCATTAAATGACCTTTAACTTTGATAGGCTTTTCCTATTAAAGCTGGAGGTCATTTGATAAAACCAATAGACCTAAATAAACAGACCCTAACTACTTCTATAATTTAACTTGTGATAACGATTTAAATAAGCATCTGATATCAAATTTAAAGTTCTCTTGTACTTTACATCGACGAGTTACTTTGAAATTTGTTATTATTGTGGTGTATTTTTCAAGTGATAAAATTAGTGATCCTTTTTGTTGATTTCTTATAGGTGCTTTTAGACTGAATTCTATTTAACATTTTGGATGTATTAAGATTTTACAATTGTCTGTAATAAAAATAACTGTAGTGGGTTCAATATATTTTAGTGTTTATCTTTAAATCTCAACTAGCGAAGCATAATGTAGACATGTGGCGTTCTATCGCTTGATTAATGAGCACTCGCCCTATCAGATTGTTACAAACGCTCTCACTTGACGTTGGTTTTCAAATTTCCTTAATTATAAGGCGGGATTTAACACCCTTATTGGGGTGCAGATTGAGTTCGTTAGTTTCAGACGGGTCCAAATGTTATTCCTCTTAAACTGGCTGTGTTTGATTTTGTTTGATACAATTTCGACACAAAATTTTCTCGTTAAAATTATTATTTTTTATTCTTTTGGAGTCTTTGTTTTCAATAATAAATGTAATTTATTAACTAAATTTTATAGTGAAATATCGTTGAATATTTAAATGTAATACCCTAGGAGCATTGCTATGATTTATGTGTCTGCACAGTTTTACCGGTTATCCAGCTAATGTGATTATAACCTGTAATCTGCGTCTTCCCCATGTGTGCACTGCTTTATACCCTAAATTGGAATGAATTGTTCGTAACGATGTCGTTAGGGTGAATTCACATAAGATAACAAAGACTAAATTAAATTTAGCTAAAATGTTAATAAGGGGGTAAAACACTGATTCTTTCATCATTTTGAGTATGGTGTTGAATTATACTTTGAGATTTGAAGAGAGATTGTGATGATTTGTTTTATTAAATATACAAGTTTAAGATGACATTTTGGGATTGGTTGCGAGGAAGGTGGTGTTGAAGTACTTACAGATTTTTATAATTGCAGTATTAGAGAAAAAAACGTACCTGTAAAAAGATAATATTAATTAATTTCAAATATCATACATTTTAAAAAAGTTTTTGGATTTGCAATAGAAGGTAATGGAATAATTTATTTATGTCTCAATTAAATTCAAATTACTGAATTAGGAGCCTTTCACTGAAGCTGTTGTGTAAAAAAGTAATAAAAAATACATTCCAATTCGCACATTCAACTAATCAAAAGAGTAACAAAGAAACAAGACCAACATGGCTGACCGGAAGCCGGAAATTGGTTGCATCGAATATTCTATTTTATATCAACCTTAATTATCTTTTGAAAACGCGCCATTGCACAGGTTCTCTTTATTTTTTTATTATTCGTTCGTGGAGATACGTCGTTTATGTATTTTTAACACAGATTATGATTTTGCAGTAGGTATATATTTTGGAATAATATATATATATATATATATATATATATATATATATATATATATATATATATATATTTATATATTGTTTTAATTTAATAATAATGTATAAGTAAATAAATACAACAAACAAACTTTTCATATTACAAAGAAATATTTTATTAATTTTAAATTATAATAATAATTATATGTAGAATTTCACCCGACTCCTGACCCCTGAATATTATTTAAAATTTGTTTTTTCTATACTAAATGTTTAAATGTTATTTATATTTAACAGTTTAACCAATAAACAGTTTAATTTTTTTCAAACCTTAGGGTTGATGACGTATTATAATTTTTTTTATTAAAAGATTGTATATATCAGATTCTATATTAATTCCAAGTTTCAAATAAAACAATTTTTTACGGATTAAAACTCGCGTATCATTCATTCCAAGTTATAAAATATTGAATATGTGAATTTTGCAAATAAAATTCATTGAAATTAATCCTTGTTTATATTATTCGTTGGTATATATTTATGTGAGTATTCATTTTTTTTACCTCCCACGATACACCCGCATGTACAGCGGTTAACAACCACATACTTTTATAGCTTCTTGTCTCACGTTACTGTTAACTTACTTTTTACCCACATTACATATGTACTATATATACAATTGTTATAGGTATATAAGACGGGCCTTACCATCTCATAAAATAATATTATAACAATCTTATTTTCTCTTTACATCCAAAATTCTATAAAAATATTTTTTTTTTATAAAATTTTTTGCCATTCAGTTTTTTTATACTTGATTGTTCTTCTAAAAACTCAAGTGTCAAAAAGAAATATTATTATTATATTAGAAAAAAACGGGGTTTAACCATGTACAACAATACTATAACCATATTATTTTCCTTTTTAATAAAAAAATCATAAAAAATATGTTTGTACTCAAATGTCTACCATTATTTTCTTTTGAGGCGTTATTAGGTAATTGCTCTAAAAACTCAACTCTCAAAAAGTAATGGAAAAAACTTTTTAAAACTTTATTGTATTAACTTTAAGGGTTTATGGTAGTACCAGACTATAAAAAAATCCTAACACAATAATAATATATGTGAAGATATAAAAAAAAAAATATGTATTTATGTAATTTTTATTTATAAATAATTAAGTACTTGAAAAAAGTCCTCTATAACATTATTTAATTATTTAAATGACGAAATATTAAAAATATAAATGAACTTTATAAAAACCATAGTATAAATTATTTAGAAATTAGTGTTCTTATCGGTTTTCCAAAATTAAGGTAGTAACAGAAAACATACAAAATAAGACATTTGATATATGATATAAAGATAGCACAATACTTACCTTTTTACAACTCAAAACACTTGTATGTGTTGTAAATAAACATGTTTATGGCTTTTAATTTTATTAAATTTTTAATATATTTTATATTAAGTTTTATTTCACGTTAAAGATCCCCTTAACTTGGTATTTTCAAATCATGATATAGCATATAATAGGGTGATTATAATAAGCCGATTTTGATGAACACTCACTTGAAAATAACAAACGATGAATTGTAAAATTTACTTTTCATTAACGAACATTAAGAATTTAATATTAATTTAATTTATAAATATATAATAAATAAAAAAAACTTCAAGTACACTTATGAATCATTCAGACGAATTACAAGTTTCAGGTAAAAATTTAGACTTTATTAACAAATTGAATGTAATAATGAATATCACTATATTTCATAAATAGGTTGTTAATAAAAACATATAATACAATATTATGAACACATACCGCCTATAAGCGATGTGTCGACGTCAGATTTCCGCTTTCGATGTACCGGAAATGGGGCGATGTATGTACTCTCATAAATCCTACATATCTTTTTGGTTCCGTGAATGATATGGAAAGCGAGAAAGCCTATATTTTTTCATTATTGCCGTGACATTTTATCCTCATAAATTATTGTTTTAACTATAAACGGTAGGTTTTTAGTAATAAAAATCCCATAAGTAAATACAATTTAAACTCAATTTCTAACCAATTACTATTTATTATTATTATATATTTGACATACTTTCCATACTCTATTTATATAGAAATAGGAGTCATTTTCCAAATTACAATATATTTTAGTAATTTTAACCATCTGGTGATCGTATTAGAATTAAGTGCAATTTAAACAATAATTTTATTTAAAACCTTAAATATTATACATAAGGTCGTTTTTACCAAATCAATATTATTTCGGTAATATGACAATTAGATTCGCATGTGGTTCAGGGATTAGTATCACATGTGTTGTGGGAAATATCAATATATCACCAATATTTATATAATTACCTCAGTAATATTTAATATTAATAATATCTGTATGTATGACTGAAGTCAATTGGCTATTGAGAAAATAGTATATATCTATAATATATCTTTTGTATTATATTACTAATATATGATATTGCGTTTAAATCATATGAATATATAATCATATAATAGAGAATGTTTGTATTGTCTTAATATCTCGAACTAATATATTAAAGGTGACAGTGCTGTCTAACAATGGCTTGGGTTATTAGAAGCTATAATTTAGTAGACATGTTGGAATGTTCATAATGTTCATAATATATATTTTTTGTATATCTTAGTTATATAATAAACGAGGTATATTTTTATGTATGTCATTCTAATTAGTTTGTGTGAATGAGAATGACGATTGCGTGAATGGTGAACGAATGAACGAATTAAACGTTCGGTTCACGTATTGATTAAATGACTAATGAAATCATGGATTCATCGTGAGGCATATTGTTTGGGAACCCTGTTGAATTTTGCGAAATAGACATATATTTAGATGTTCTATTAATTTGTTTCGTCTTACACTTTTATTTTTTCATGTTATAAAAAGAAAATATATAGAAATATTATTCTTCTTAAATTATATAACCCGGAAATTACACATCAATACTGTCACATCACAAATGAAGAAATGTATCTTACATTAAAATATACCAATCTGAGTCCGACGGGTGCTTCTTTGAAGGAAATGAACTGTCGAAAAGAATGAACATATAACTACTCAATTTAATATAGTACTTTTTATCTAATATAATATTTATCACTAAAATTCTATATTTTCCGTCACTATAAGATATTAAGCAATTATGTAACTAAAATTACAAATAAAAGAAATACAAACAAATCGAATTGAATAGCTAATTGATCGATTCTAATTGATTCGATTCAACTTTTATCCATTGATTCAAAACCAATCAAGTGTTAAACGGTATTTTGCCAGTTTTTTGTAGTACTTTTCTAAATGTTATTCAAATACATATTATTTAAAATAAATAATTAAACTAAAATATTCTATAAAGCAGTATTAAAAGAATCCACAACAAACTTTAAAATGAAATAGTAACTCTATACCTCGAGATATTTGATACTCAATCAAGACATTATTTTAAACAACAAAAACTCCCCTCGTCAAATTAGCCGATACGTTCTTTAATCGTAAATGCAAATTGAAAAAGAGAAAAGAAAAAACTTCCGAGATGTACTTGTTTACAGAAAGTTAAGAAAGATAAGATTGGTGATTGTGAAGACTATATATTTTTTATAAGGATTTTTGTAATATTATATTGCTTTAGTTATTCGGGTATTCTATAAAATCGAGGTTTATTTACAGATTGAGTTATAAAAAAATATTGAACTTTTGGAGCCAGTTTTGCCAATTTGGGCAAATCCTATCAAAATAGGCCGGCGTTGTTACCAATACCAGTGGTCGAATTTAAACGTGTATGCTATCAATCATACCCAATGTCTCCCACAATTTATCTTCCAACCCGTATATTAAAAGGAAAACGAATTTACAGGCCGCCACTCACGGGGATTCGAAAAACATTTCAAACAAAAATACGTCCTATAATGCCATCACAAACGCCAAAATAGCTTGAGTATTTAGAAGTTTTTCTATTGTTCCCAGAAAAATCTGGCGGTTCGTGCGCGAATAATTCATGTTATGATACTACAGCGGAAAAATGTTGGTTTTTGTTATGCTTATTAAGGTTTCTGTGGATTAGTTGACGTAGGATTGTCAGTGCATGGCATGAAATATACGAAAAGCCAAGAAGACTTTGTCATTTTGCGAGATTGTTAGAAAACCGCCAGCGCATAATTCAGTTACTCTTAGATGTAACTAAGTTTAGCTCATGTTTTTTTTATCAAAAATAAGTAAAGACATTAAACTCGTAATTGGTGCTGGCGGCTTCTTGTAAAAAAGATGACATTTTAGTTCAGCAAACTAAATATAATATTTAAGGTTTATTTTATTATAAAAAGTCAAATAATAAAACAACACCTGTCTAAAAGAGTACGTTAATAAAATCAAACAAAAACACAATTAAAAAAAATGAAGAACATTTGAAACCACTAGCATCAAATAATTTAAAATAACATCCAAATCCTCAAAACAAAAACCTGAGCGAAACAACTGGTTTTATTCATTTATGCGTTCTGTTAAGGGATAGCAAAAACGAAACAATGGGAATCTAAATTGAACTCTGGTCTGTGACAGCGTAGCCACAGAACAGAGGCATTTATTGGACTATCAATCAAAATCGTCTGCACTCAACATTCATCTTCCCCTTAAATTGTAGGGTCGCTTGTCATTTATTCGATTTCAGTAATCGAAATGATTGCAGAACTGACGTCGATTGTGGTCTTGGGTTGATCACTCTATTGGATATTTTGATAAATTTGATTAAAATGAACTTGAAAGCTGTCACTTGAATGTATCAGAATAATATCAGAGACGAGTTAAATTTTAAAGTGTCATACAAAAATAATTGTTTTATAAATTAATAATTGATCAAATCAAACAATCCGGATAAATAAAATACATGCAGACAGTAAACACATTTTTGTGTAAATTTCATATCGATATGACGTGAAGGTATTTGTTTGTGTCATAAAATTGGAACCGTATCGATTGATACGCATTCGCAATTCAATTTCGAAACGAATGGGACATAGAATTATTCATGTTGAATCGATTACCACGAAAGGTCTTCAACCACACGATTGTATATCGATATACAGTTATTTGCAGCGTCTTTGCACATAGATTATATTGATACAGACATCTCAAATAAAAAACAAATTTCAATCAAATAGCTAGGCGGTCGTTGATTCTGATCTTGACATTCTAGACGTTACTATCGTCATGTTTAATTTGATAATAACCTTAAATAGAATCTATGGAAAAATCCATCTATAAAATGTAATTATATAAGAAAAATAGTAATTAGCTAAATTACATTAAACGCGTAAAGGCTGCACAATGAACCTCAAAGTAGAACATATGGAAATAACATCCGCAATCCTTTATCACCATATATATTTATATAGTAAGCTAGGTTTAACATTTCAACTGCACTGTTAGATGCAACCCGCATACTTAACGATCACTTTGCATATGATTATTGTGTATTAGGTACTCGGATACTAAGATGGCAGCGGTTAGGCTCTCGTTATACTATGTCATGCTAGGTTTATTGTAACATGAATTACAAGCTTCAGCTTTCAAATTCACAACAATATCAAACGCTATTAAATATATTAAAGTTTGAATTACTTTATTTATAAAATGTTAACGTTTCTATTATATTAAATCTCGAATTCTTATAACAATCAAGTCAATATCATAATTGTTTAACTAAAAGCTTTAATAAAATAAAACAAACTAGACAAGAAAATAATAAAGTAAATACAATAAAAATACATCAAACAAATGACAGCTGTACAATTGTTTTAAAAGGCTTTACAAGTATTGACGTTAATTGAAAGTTTATTATACAAAAGGTCAATCTAATAAAGTACATTTCTCTCGGAATGACCTCAGTGACTTCAAAATGACCTTTTCAAAACTTTAACTATTATGTTCGTAAAGATTCATTATAATTTTGTTATGTGAAAGAACTGTTAAAAGGAGAGAACATTAAGATATAAATAAACCGTTTATATTCTGACAATAAACACATTAGTGTCTCCAGTATTAATGCGCCGCGTCGTAACATGACTTAGTACGCGTTTGTGTACGAGGCTTCCTATAAACCTGTCTGGGATCTAAACTCTGCTTACATTCAAATACACGGCGTACCATCGTGCCTCGCATTTTGTTGGAAGTTTACACTTATCTGTTTATATTTCCGCGACAATGAAGTTTTCGTTACCTGCGGGGTATATTGCGAATACTTTATAGCAATCAAGACATCCCAAGCAATCCTGTAGAATATATTCTTATTGTGTTCTGCGCAACTAAAACCATTGTTTATAATATAAAAAACATTTAACATAAAGGTAAGATGATATCAGCATTCTACGGTTGCTCATTATTTTTAAGAGTTAATTGAATACCGAAGACTGGTACCGACAACTATGACTATATATTTGAAGTGCAGACAATTCATTTTTCAACGGCATTGCTCTGAGTTGCGACTTAGAAACTTTTTGCGGAGTTGCCGGAAAGTTTTGATATTCGCATCCGTTCGACCTATCCCGTCTCGGTTAAATTCTGTAATTCCACGGTGGGTTTGCGAAAACTTCATATATCTTTACGACTTCCCAAATTTTTAAACTAGAATGTACTTTTCGATCCGGATAGCTTTTTATTGATATGTGATGTCATTGAAAACCAAATATTTCATAAAGAATGAAAAAGAGTGCTTCATCTTCTATCGTTATATATTTGTTGCTTTAATAACAATAGAATATATTATAATATATTACAATTTTAATGTATGTATTATAAAAGAAAAAGATGATATAAAGTTATAAACTATGGAGGTAATACATTTTCTTATTAAAATGTCAGGCAACTTTATTCCAACTAAAGTCGACGGTAATAATACTAATCCAATAAATTCATAAAAGTCTCAAAACAGCGTATGATAATGTGATTACTAGGCTTCATACCACCATATTGTTCGTCTCGATACTGCATACTGTAATTTAATCCAAGGAAATATATCTGAAGACCGCAGCGACGGAAGTCTGTGGAGTAACCGACTAGCTGCACGAATCTCACAGGGAGGTACATTAGGACACGCATTGTTTTTCTTTTATAACAATAGTGGTTTTGTCTTTTACTTTCCCACTCTGGTGGGTGGTGGGTAATTTTGTGCTGATTTTTTAATATTCTTGTTTTAAAATGAAATATGTACAAAGAAAACACATATACGTTCGGGGAATAATGTAATACGATTTTGTCTTCGTTGACACTTCAGAAACTTGTAAAAGTTAGCGCAAATAACTTTGTTGCATGCTGTTAGAACCTCGCAATAAAATCAATTTATGGCATGGCTATGGGACTTTATGTGAATTTTACACCTAGATGTTTTGTTTTGTATTACATATATCTTTGTATGATAGGGTCGAGTGTTTTGTTGTTTTGATAACATTAACAAAATTATATGAACCTTTGAAGATCACACGTCTAATTACGGTATAGTAATTAATTCACGCTCTCCTGGTTTCTGTAGCAACTTGGTATGTGAATTCAAGTGAATAACATCTGTTGCTCGGTCTATTTCCAGTTTGCTCTAGTCTTTTATTGATATTTTAATACAAATATAGTTTTACTGATAATTAGATAGCTACTATGTTAATATTGCTTTAAATATGCCAGTAATGTCACTTTCTTATAATTTTATTATTTTTTGTTTATTAAAAGTAATTCATTTAGAACACTCTTACCTTATTTTTGTAGTTTTCAAGATTATATTAGAGCTGTGAATTGATATAAATTTTAAATATTTTCTGGTTTAGGAACATCGTTACCCACATATGGTGCGCATTGTTGAATAATGGAATAAGCGCTAGCGAATATTCTCCTAGGAGTCTGAATTTACTCGGATCCCAGTAATATTAGATTTAGCTAAACATAAACAACATTTTCACCAAACTTTGATCTGAGGATTTCTTTTTTTTTCTTTTATTACAGTATTTATTAATTTATTTTTAAATGTTCAAGTGCAAAGAAAAATAACCTTGTAAATACTGGTTGCACTAACAAAATAAAAGGCTTAACCGCAAGGGGATAAGAGCAAAAAGCCGATATATACTTATAGCTACATGTCTGCGGTATCGGTTACACCTTTTATAAAGCTTATTAATATGGACTCTCAGCTATCTGTTTCACTTTTATATTATCATTTAATAACAGAAACATCGTTCAGCAAAAACGATTGCTTTATGACTATTTTGAAACACAATTTCTACACTTGAGTGTACTTCTGAGATATTTTAAGACAAGCTTATTAGTAGTATGCAATGTTTGTGTTGTTTTAACGCAATTAATTTTATTAGATTAGAAACAACCTGTCTTTACAGTAAAAATAATTTTATTAATAACATAACATTTACAAAGCGTTAGAAACTTTGTGGTTTACACTTTACTCGATAATATAACAAAGGTTTTTAAAACAACCTCCAAACAAACGTAATATAGATCGAAAACTTTATATGTAAATTTGAATGAAAACTTTAAATGAAAATCTGAACTCCAGGTAAAGATAAGACGACGGAATAATAAATATATATGGCTGATACATATCGAATTTCGAGATCAATATGAGTCATTTTCTTTCATATTACTCTTAATAATAATAATAAAAATCGAATTATAAATTGTATTAAATGCTCGTGTCCTAAAACTATATTGCATTTCTTTGTGAAATTTGTTACCAACTTTAAAGGAATATTTGATCACTTTTCATATCGTGGTTCGACTTCAGCGGTCTTTTAAAAGTATTTACTGTCCTCTCGCATGGAAATCGTGTTTTGGAGCCTTCGTATATTCACTTTATATTTGAATACATATTTATGTTCTTGTGAGGAGTCGCAGCTTTGTAACTTGACTATGTAATAACAGTTTTACTTTACCATTCCATTTGGTATTGACAGTTTTATTTTATTAAGATTTTTATTAAACTTAAACAAATAACCGATTGAGAATTGTTAATCAATTATTTATAACTTTATATGAAAACTACAATTGAACAAGAACCGGATGACAAATTCTATTTCATTGGTATTATCTATAGAATATCAGAGAATATCTTAAGAAACAAACAAGATCAAGTTTCTGAATCAGCGTAACCATGCGCGGAACTTCACCGGACTAATCCGGTTTCTATTCCAGTTTGGCCCTGTTGTAATCCAGTCCGAAGCGGTTTCGCCCGGATTTAGCCGGCCCAGCCTAGTTATGTCTTCACCACAAGTTTTCATTGACTGTTCGTAGGCTTAAAAAATTAATAAAGCTGGTAGAATGGTTTAAAACTTTGGGCTAAGCTTCTTTTATCACAAAATAGATATATTAAAATATGTTTCTGTTTATTATTCAATTCAAGTTGTATCTTATAATAAATTTATAACTAAATATCTCTGTTAGTAGCAAAGTTTTGAAATATATTATCAATAGCATCCGTAGTGGCCATTCGGAATTACCAGAGTTAGTTTACTACTCGGCTATCTCCAAAATTCGGCTATGATAAATTAAACAGTTCTGACAGTTGATGTTTACACAATACACTTGAGTTTAAGTTTTGGTACAGATAAAGTATAGTTTGTTGGACGTAGATATTATAGATATTTCGGGGATTCGAGGTAATAATAGGGTTGGGAATGAAATATTTATTTATTACCGGAATTAATAACAGCACGTCAATAACTCTGAGTCTGGACAGCTTAATGTGAACTAAACCACTTAAGATATTAGATTGTGAATTATAATTTGATCTACTCATTACTGGTCGGTAATTACTACTAATGTACAGCCTACACTTTATAATTTAGATTAGTTGGCTACTGTGTTAAGCTACGTTCAGACTATTGTAAAGATAAACGTTTTTAAACAATATTAATGAGGTACGGTATTTATATAATATACAATATATTTATTATAATTTATTTCTTTGTATAGTATTATTAAAACAAGTCAGTTAATATAAAATTTTATAAACTATAACTCTAAAAGTTTAATATTTGAATGTTTGCGAAGATATAAAATAAATAAAAAGTGTCAATGTGCACATGTCATTACACGAAATATTTAAAATTTCATTTTGGTAAAGTTACACAATAAGAAAAAAATAAGTTATAATAATAGTGTATTCACGCCCTTACACGAAATACCATCTCAAGTGGAACTATTAAATTCGAAACTATAATCTTAGCGGGTTTACGTTTAGTGCTGGACTGAGATGTAATTGCTCTGTACTCTGTAATTTACGCAGTGCGTCCTACAATCAAGAGTTGATTATCTCGTCTGATATCGAGTTGGCGGAATTAAAGACTTTTCTTTATCAATATTACGTTACCTTGTTACTGATAACATGTAGCCTGTTTGCAAATTGGAAACTCGAAAGTTATCTTGCTTTTGTTTGTATTGTTGGAAAAATTGTTATATATTACTTATTTCTTAGAAATGTTTCAACAATCATAAACTTATACCAAGTAATATATTTGTGAGAAGCAAACTTGATTTCTTTGTAATTACCTTACATACGGGGCAAAGTCATAACCTCGTTCTTTTTTGTAGGTTACGAAGATTACTAAGTAGGTATATAGAAGTAAAAAAATCATTGAACTTTATAGTACTTGGGAGTTTGTTATCACAACGACCGTGAAGTACAGTAGCAAATTGATTGATTAGATGGTCCTCTAAGGGAAACCCTTATCAGGATTATCAATAATGGTATCACGTATCTCTCTTAGGATGATAATGATCTATATTAATATAACAAACCTGAAGAGTTTGTTTTTGCTTTGAAAGCAAATAAACAATCTGAAAGAATATTAAAAAAACATTAAATGAACTGCATTAGTACATTTATTAGAATATCAGAATATGTTTTAAATTTCTTTTATGAAAATAATAATATTTTTTTTCTATATGACGGTAGTTTTGAATCGTATAGTAAATTTCATATTTATACATTATTATTAATACAAGTAGATTAGTAATACTCTATCAAAAATTGATTTTCAAACATTTGTACAGCAATATTTATGAATGTTATATCAAATTGAAAATCAATAAGACATAATTTTAATATTAAAGTATGGTTGGGAAGAAAAAGTTATGAATACTAACCGTACATTCATTTAACCATAACCTTAATATGAATCTAGATTAATTATTCTGTGTCTAGACTGGCAAGCTAATGACTAAACGCTATTGCTTTAAAATATCTAAGTAGCTCTTTATAAAGCTTTTAACGTATAGAGTTTATGTTATACATTAGTTTATATATATATATATAATTTTAACAATAATTATGAACAGTAACAAGTTATTAATGTTTGATTGTTTTCAACATGTATAGTCATTTTAAGCTTATTAAATTTTTAAATAAATATAAAATCTGAAACTTTTCGCTACGAACAAGATTCGAACCTAAACCTTTGGGAAGCTGTCTCGTCACTCTACCAATTGAGATATTTTAATGCCTTAAAAAAATATATTACTATTCCAGAACAACAACTGAGACTATAAAATTAATATTTGAAATAAATAAAATGTACTAGAATTTTATGTAACAATTCCATACCGAAACACTTTTATTAAGCTCCATACGTAACTGTCACAACATAGTAAATGATGACCGCACAGCATCTCAGGTTCTTGAGATATCCGAGGAAATTCGGAGAAATCCTCGGCAGCCATGTTGAATTTCAAGTAGAGTACATTTTAAAGCTCTGCTAAGTTTAGAAGAAAACAAAGATCACAATGTTTTTTCTTATTTTTACTTTTCTAACAAAATAATAAGTTTATGTTAGTTTAAAAAAAATGAAAATATAAAAATATATTAATAACAAAAAAACGATGATAAACAATTTAGATAAAAATTTAGCTTAAATTTAATATAATCAGTCATTTTGTTAAACAAACACCTCACAAGATAAAAATAAACTTTATTTCTACTATAAAAATATACACTTCCGTAAAAATACACAGAAATATCGATGATAAGTCGAGATACATACAGCATCCTCAGAATAGCCCATAATTTTATCACTCAGCGATTCTACGTTCGAGTAAATCCAATACCGGGGTATCTAGACTTGATTTTGTGTCTGGATACTACCGCTAATATAATAATACTGTTTATTTTAGATCTGAATCGGATAAAACTGACAGCACCCGGAGGTCTACTAAAGTTCAATTGTAAAGTTGTTTTATTTCTAGATGAATATTTGTTGCTTACTTTAGCAGACATAACGTACCTTTGAGATACATTTTATATATTTGTTATGAATATTTTTAGATTATATATATATTTATAATGACGTTTAAATTATTAAAAGATTTATAATATAGTATTTTTTAGTTGATTATTTCATATTTATTGTCAAATATATTATGTATTGGTAAGTAGTTATTTCTATATATGTTTATTATATTTATACCCTCATTTACTAGACATGTTAATAAATTTTCTAACTTTTGGTTGTGTGAAAAAAATCGCCCACTAGTGATAAAACCGCCTTTTGTATCCTAATTTGTTTTTTTTATCGTCTATTATGTATTGTTTTCATTTCTTGTGGTGTACAATCAAGTATATAAATAAATATATAAATAAAAAATAAAGTCAATATTTTAAATAACTAAAGCATATTTTTAGCTGTTTATATAAAATATATCTTTAATGTCTAACTACAATATTTTCTTCAACTTTATAATTTTTTCATATTTAATTCCTGACACAAATTGTTATATTAACTTTACAGCAGACTCGTTCTGATGACCGCAGCTCGATCACAAACTGTCGAATATCAACAAACTATGCACAAATAAAGTCCTCTTTTATTGCTATTCGTAAAATTGATGACGAACTTATTAAATTATTTAAAACATTGCATTACAACCGCAATCAATAATACCAGATAAGCTACAGATAAATGTTCAATTAAAATATTATAATATCGCATTGAATATTTTGTTTCAACAGACGTTATTAAACATACATCTGACAGTTGAAATATATCATTAATTACATTTGATTTTTATCAGTTTTTTTATATTATATATAATTTGTGAATATAGATTCAGCGTGAATTTCACGCTGCAATTCTGTTTGCTTAGAACTCATGAATAAAAGGCTCATCGAATGGGTTTGAAAATATATAATATATACGCAAAAGTAATCATGGATCACGGCGTGAAGTTCATGCTGCATGCTTCTTAACTAATAACATGCTTCTTAAGCATATTATTAAGCATATTATGCATATATATCTTAAGCATATTATGCATGCTTCTTAACTTCATTAATACGGGCTTCGTCAGATGTTTTCGAAAATATATAATACATGCATACATGCAATAATATAGTAAATGTTTTTTTTAATTATATTCAAGTTATAAAGCTTGTCATGTGTGTAATATAAAAAATATGTTGTACATGTTAATTGATGGCTACATGTTAAATTTATTCGCATGTATGTTAACAAGGAAGCTCTGTCATTTCCAGTCGGTAGATATGAGTCGGCTTGCGTGAGACGAACATGTTAAGGGAATTGAATTTTATAATTTGTATAAAAATCAATCGTTTCTTTAATAAAAAAATGATTTTGTTAAAAATAATTTCTTTTTTTTTTTTAAAGAAATTTTTCAAAGACATGTTTTTCATAGTCTTTAATTCGTATTTATCAAAAGATCGTTATTTCTATACTCTTTGTGGCACTTTAAAATAATTAAAATTTTGATATAAAGAACTCCATTATATTCATCTAAGTAAATGTACGAGCAAGTTGGTTTTTCTGTAATAACTCCGTCATGTTAAGCTGTGGCCACAGTCATGAGCGGAACGATTAAATGAATAATAATAAAATATATATATATAATTTTATGGTGTTATGTAAATAATGTAAACGGTATTAGATTAATAAATGGTAGTTATTTTCTGAAATAGTAATGGTAGGTTTAAGACGCCTTCGCTTATTTCTCTAGCCTTAGGTTACTTTGAAATTATATTCTTCAAGTTTTATTATTAATGTGCATTTAGCGTGCGCTGTGGCACGCTTATATATAAATTAAGCACAAACCAACGTAAATATTATGTGTGAATATATTTCATAATATGCGTTGCTTATATTAGTGGCCATTACATTTAAATTTTATATGCCTACTATGTTTTACATATAAGTATAGCATTACCATCATATTAGTCATAGCAATATTTTTATATTTATAAACAATTCAATTTAATTTTGGGCTTGCTTTATTTATATATTTATTTGTTTATTAATTTTGTACATACCATTTAAAGTCTAATTCTGTTATAAATCTTTTAATTATAAATTGCTAATAATAAGTGTTAATCTGAATCAATTCATATCTTCTTTAATTACATCTTACGAGAATCCGCAACGTGGCCTTGGGCCGTAGATAATACGTATTTTAATAGACCTCTCCCCTCGTTTAAACTCTTCTTATGTAGAGATTGGAAAGTACAAAGTAAAAGCAAAAAGCGGATTTATATATATTAAAATGTTTATATATATTAAAATGAAGTGTTAAATAAACACATTTATTTATTTTCTTTTAATCTCAAAAGTATTAAGGCATAAAAACAATTAATAATATTATAATATTAACTCGTTTCTTTGCCGCGCCCGCTTCCGCCTATGACGTGGTATGGGCGTTATAATGACGAAATTGTCTTATTTGCTTGTAAATTGGTGTCTGCAGCTATGAGATATGATTTGAAAGCAATTGTAATCGATGGCGCCATTGTATGAGATACGATAGCTCACAATGTGACAACGAGAGGGCAGATTGATTTTATGTTAATTTACATAAAATAATAAACATTATTAATAATTATTATAATCAAAACAATGCTCAGTGAAACAAATAGAAATTTTAAATATTAATTCGAATATATTTCCATGAATTGTATAATAAATTTTATAAACACTATTACATTAGTAATATATCAAACGGACACAAAGTCCATTTCGTTCGAATGAAAAATGCAAGCTTAGATTACAGCTAGTTGGAGCCGGAACGTAATAAAGGAGGGAAAATATAAAAACAACGTGAAATACAGGAATAATTTAAAATATATCCATTAATCTGTTTCGTGTACGAGCCTGTCACAGGACGTACGGTCAACAGAACAACTATATAACGGAATTGATTTTTTACAGGTCATAGCTTTGGTTACTATATTTTATAGCAAAAATAGAATTTACATTAGTTTTATAGTTTTTAAGTGGTATTTATTAAAAAAAAAATTTAAAATTAGGTTTAAAATCAAAATATTGGAACAAAAATAAAACTTTTCTTTTCATTTTAATTTTTTCTTCCGACCCTACACCAAATTAAAGTGCCTTATTAATAGATCTGAGATACGTTGTACTCACGGATTTAATAGAAAATTTAAACAAGCGAAGTGTTTCTGATTAAAACGGCTTCATTTCACCCACCAAGTGAAAATCTTAGGAGTGATACATATCTGGATGGAACGAATTACTTAATTAGGAATCTCTCCTTGAATTTAAACGCGCTTGACATTTATGGCACACTTTGTTATGTTTTCTCATTGGTAAAGCAAAACTGAGAAAATTATAAACAAGGATAATATACCACCATTACATATATTCTTAAGCCAATCGATTTTTTAATAATAGTAAACTTTCGTGATACATGATTACCATTTAATATAAAACACGTTATTATTATCGGAATTTTTCCGACTAGTTTCGAACTTATTTGGGGCCTTATTCATGAGCTCTGTACATGGCGAAATCGCGCCGTGATTAGTACACGCCGCGATTCCGCTAGTCTATTATACTATTTACGAAGAAATGACTACACTAAACTAATCTACTAAATTATATGACCGCTTTAAGTCACTATTTTTTTAGTCAACATCTTAGTAAATTGGATTATAATGTTTACATACAAAAGTGGATTTTATTACACTTATTAAAATTTAAACTGATATATAATAATATTTCACCTAAATTAAGTATAATTATGTATAATTCATCATAATTAATTTAAAATCCATTCCCTTCCATTAGGATATGAAACAGTTAGCTCTTGGTGTCACATGATAGCATCAGATTATAGTATATGTTAAAATTAAACTTCTGTAGCGTCCTCAATTTGAACAGTTTAGAGGATTCTTGACACTTGATTTATGACGTACCTTACAAGTTAGTCGCACTGATGATGAAATACAACAATGTAAATATACTCAATGTACTCTAAATACAATGAAATAAGATTCTTTATTCTTAATGTTTTTGTCCAGTCACTAATTTGTTTTTGATTTCTTTGGAATCTTTCTGAGAATATGATGAAGAAAATGAAGAGAATTTAATGTATAGGCAAAAATTCTTCCGGTCACGCGTAAACTTGAATCTACCCACATTAATGATCGTAAATCAGCAGCAAGGAAAGAACGGGGCGATATTTTTGCTATATTACTGTGGATGGCACATAGGGGATTTAATACATTCATATGGAAAACGGCTTGGAATCGAGAAAGAGCGTAATATTCGAATTTAGAATCCTTTGTAGATATCATTGATATTCTGAATGTTATCTGTATTCTTATTTTTTTTTAATAATTCAATAATCGAATGGTCTGCAATGGATTTTATAGAATAATTTAGTGCATACGTAAAATTATTTGTATCTTGACATCATAATATATCAAATTATATTTTAAAATTCTGACAATAAAAATATATGAAAGCTCAAACAGAAATAAAGTTTCCGGGACTAATTATTTTTATGTCAATTAAAATATTCAAAACTAGACTTGACAAGTCAAAAATTATTTCCAAGTCGAACATTCTAATCTAAAAGTAGCTCTTGATTAAATTATCAAGCATTAGACGGCAATCAGACTTCCTAACTTCAGCCCACACTCTTGTCACGTAGTCGGCAGACAATTGTTTATTAATTATTCCAAGAGTCGTCCCATCCACTTTATTACAATGGAAATTCGAAGTTAGACACATTTTACAAAGTTCGTATTATCTGGCTTATATGAAGCTGAACCATAAAATATGAGAGAAGTATTAAAATTGTTGATTTTGGAATCCATATTTTTTAGATTCTACAAGGGCCTTGCTTTGGACCCAGGTTATTTTACAATTAAGTATATGACTATGACGAAGATATAAGTTATATATATGTAAATAATTTAAAGATACTTAAATTTTCACTTCAATTAATTTATATATGAAAACAACATACAAATCTATGTCATTCCCGTAATTAAAGACATGAAACAAAGTCAATAGAACAAGTTTTAAATTACAGGAAGCATTACGTAAGCCATAATAAACATTTAACTTAATGGTAACTTACAAAGACATAGGTACAAATAGCTGGAGTTGTCGCTTGAATCTTTTATAAATCAAGTGGTTTAAGGCATAAGAGTCGTTGAGATACAAATTGGTCTAGTTAAAGAGAAAGAAATTTTACTTTCACAAAGAACACAATTACGAGGTAAACAATTTTAAAATGGACAACTAAATGCGACTTATAAGATGGTTATTTGCTCAGTACTTTGAATTTTTCAGTTAATAAATAATAAACTAATTTGCTTTGATATTATCATATTTACAAAGATTTAAATCAAGCATTAGATTAAATGAGATAACCGTTAGACTTTTCCATTTAACAAAACATGGAAAAAGTTTGATTTTGAAAATATTATACATATTCATGAAATTAAAACCGAAACATACATTACAAGGATTGTCACTCGTAACTTACAAACAGGCGGCAAAGGAAAAGACGTGTACTTAATTATTCAGTTCCTACCCGGAACGGGTGCGGTTGACAGTGATACCTATTACAATTTATAGAAAAACTATTCTATTTTTCAACTACGCTTCTAGTATAACTTCGCACCGCGTTGGATCTAAATTTATTATGACATCGGCCGGTATAATGAGGCTTTTTATGTTGAGTTTACAATAGCTTTGTTGATATTTGTTTGAAATACTTTTTATATCGTACTTTTTTTTTATTTGTTATTTTTGTTAAACGCTTTTAAATCTTGCGGCTAAATGCTTTAATCGGGAGACATTATTGTGTTTTCAGATATCCACGTCAGTCAAGATGTCATTCGAGATTAATATTTTTTTTTATTGTTCGTAGCGGTTACGTCGCCATTTTGTTTGGCGCGAAATTAATTCAAAATGGCGCTCGTAAACCGCGCGTTTACGCGAAGCGATGTGCTTAATGAGGGACGATTAAAATTGCTAGGGAATGCCGATAGGAATGCAAATTTTTTTGTACAGATTAATTTTATCTACGGTCATTTGAGTGCTCTGCAATTAGGGATAGGGAAGATATTTTTAATGATAGTATCGTTTAATTATTTTTGGAATACGAGCACGTTTCAACTCTAATTTGTCAAAATAAGTAGAAATTTAGAACTGTAATAAAATTTAAACACAACATCGATGAAACTAACTAACCTAATGTTAATATAATAACCGGTTTGTCGGATGTTATTAACTTTGAAAAAATCAATTAGAGAAATTAGGAGACTATAAAACAATAACAATACTAATCGTAGATCTATAATCAAACGTATTAACATAACACTGTATCTCAGGCGATAAATCGTGGAAGCTGTTCCATCTGTCAACTTAAATGATATAAACTCATCAGATGGATATTAAAATTTAAATAAAAATGAAAAGCACCGCTGTCCCGCGTAAATCTCTGGATGTGGGCGGAAGATTGATAGCTCAATATGAAATATGCGATGAATAATAATATACTAGATAAGGTAGAGTTTAATTAAATTAAAATACAAGACACAAACATAGAAATATATTATTAAGCTATAGAATAATTATGATATATTTTGTGACCATATATTAAAACCACATCATTAGTCCAGTGTATATCTTCATTCACATGTCATAAACATAATATATAGTGTTTGAAAACATTATTAGTTGTATATTCCAATCATATTCGTCATGTCTCGCATTAAGCTGCCCCTCGGACGATAAATTAAATTCCTTTGTAATGAGTTAGATTATATGCTTTTTAAGACTATTAATTTTAACGGGTGGTCTTAATATAAATATACGATTGTATATGTTATATGTTACATTATTAAGACATAATTTTAAATGTTCAGACTTTATTGTAATTACTTTTAATATCTTTGAATTTATTAATAACGAATTAAAATTAGAGTCAAATACTTTTATTGATTAGTGTATTTTATTTTGAATGCCAATTTTGCTGTTAAAGTTTCACTAAGTTAAGTTTTGGAGAATCTTTGGTGGATAGTTCTTTTCGTAATAGCTGAAGGCGAAATTCAGGATACTGCTAAGAGCCAAAACGTGTTGGGTCTATTTTGTTAGGCTGCAAGAGTAACCTCTTGTCGAGTTGTTACGAAAATTGTTTAACACGATTCTTTAATTTAATTGTGATGACCAACGCCCCTCTTCATTTATATTGAAATACATAGATAACATTATTTTGTTCAATGTTTCTTAATTTCATTGTCTTCTTTTTGTTTTGGATTCGTTTATTGAGCTTCATGTATTTTTCTATTTAATAAATTTTATTGTGAAAAATAAAGTTTATGGGAAATAATTAAAATAACTAATATGTCGTCAGCTTTAAGGAAATCATATCAATCTTTTGCTCGCGTCGGCACTCGAATCCTGACATGGGTAAGAGCTGTCTAATAAAAATTATATTATTTAATCACAATCGGGCAAATTCAGTAATGACATATTAATAGATCATATATGATTTAATCTAGTAATAAATATATATTAAAATCTGTACTAATATTATAAATCCGATGAGTTGTTGAGTGTTGGATGGAGTTGAAACATTTTTTCTTATGATGATAGCAAGGAAACAAATAAAATCTTTCGTCCGCAGGTAAAACCGGGAGTAACGGCTAGTTTCTAAATAAAAGCTTTGAATTAAATATAATCTACTTTGAGTCTTTTGTCACTAATGACCAAATGCGTAGTTATTGACAAAGAGTTTCTATCACAATATGTAAGTGCCTTAACATTTAAATCATTGAAGGGATCTATTATTTTCGTACCAACGCGTTCTATGCCCCACACTACATAGTATACACACAATAATAAGACAATTTTATATTAAAGAGAAAAAATATAGTTATTATTATAATCGTATACATAAATTATTTTTTGTATATGATTATCAATCTTTAAAAAACTTTAATATAGTTATAAATTATATTATTAATTAAAAATAATTATTGAATCATTCCCACTATATTCAAATTAATGTGGTTATTAAATTATTAATTAATTAAAATGTCAAATGATTCATGATTTTGTAATACAAATAATAAAGATATTATTGATAATATATTACAAATATTATAAAAGTATAGTTAATATATCTGTGTTGCAAGGTTGTTCTGAGTGCGCTCACAACACTACGTGGGAACTCACAAACGGCGCTGACTAAGCACAAAACAAATTAAAACCTCACAATGAAACACTAGTTTGCTATCCGAAATTGCCTTTATACAACTCAACAAAAGATGCACCAGATTTCAACTTTATTACAATACAATAGAGTTCTATTTACCTTGAAGGAACGAGCACAAAGATTTACTTTGTTACAAGATTGTGGTTCATGAAAGAAATATTACTGAAATAATGTTTATAAAACATAATTTAACATTTTGACTAAATCTTTAATTATAATTGTTAAATTAATTTAGTTAAGGAGTTTTTCTTGTTGGTCTTAATTGAAAGACGAACTGATAGAAAGTGCAAAATTAATTATATCACTACTAAATGATTTTTCAGAACTGAAATATTTTATGATGTCTTTTCAATTACATATGAAGTACATTTTTGAAGTAAAAGTACTTTCAATAACGTTTGACTTCAATTAAAAGTGTTATACATTATCTATAATACAGAATTAAGTTTTTGATCGCTACATTTATTAATCCCGAGAGGAGAGTTACCAGCGAGGTCATTGGTTGTATGGGGTGAGTTTAGTTGTTTTACTGTAACAGATAGACATACACACGTCTAATAAAACTAAATATTAAGTATTATACTAGTATAAAATCTGAGCAAATATGTAGAGTTTAAATTTATTATTATATATAATTATATATATTATTAAGTTACTAAAATTAAAAATTTAACTTAATGTTTGTGCGTACAAAAAAGAATTTATAAATTTGCTTCTCCTATCTAGGCAGAGGGTTCCTATCCAATTATAAAAGGGTGTGGAGGTTAACCCACCATGCTTGCATTCGGGGTGACGAGTTACTTATCATATTTTTTGTAAGATATAACATTTCTAATTTTCTTAGACATCGATTTAATTTTCATCGGGATTCGAACCCGGATAAAACAAAGAATTGCTACCACTATTCCATTAATTAAATTATTATTAAATTAATAATTGTTCTGTATCTTTCAATTGTTATGAATTTCTGATTAGGTATTAATATAGTTGGTGAAATTTCAATTAATTCCTACAAATATTAAAATAAGTTATTTTATTTAAAAGCTGTCAAATATTATTGAAAAATTTTTATCCTATTAAAGTATCCATATGGTATTGGATTTTCAATTCTTAAAAATTCAATTCAAGTCTGGTGCAGGTTACCCCAAAGGGAATTTCAGTTGTCAACAAAATGGTTGAAAAATAATTTTTATCACTTATCATAAAAGAAATATAAGAAATAATATCGTCTAATATAACTGACCATTAAATTCCACTTATTTCCTCTCTAGGCCATTCCTGTTCACTCAAAACTATTTTCAACACAAAGAAAATTCAATTTTATTTCAGTAACCTTAAGCTCAAACTCGCTTATTTATAATCTTAGCAATTTTCAATTACTCTCAAAGGCTGTACCGTCCTGTTGTCTCCTTACAATTATAGCTCTTCAGCTCTGAAGACATTTTAACAGCTAAATGGTTGCTCAAGACTCCTATTTAGGATTAAAGTATTAAAATTGGTTTATACTTCTGAAAGTTATTAGAGGTAACCATTAACCTCAGAGTTATCATATATTTCGTCTTGAAATAGTTATTATTATTGTGTAATATATGAATTGAAATATATCTTGAATATTATATATATCCGGCTGGACCCACGTAATTACTGTCGCGAGATTGCGGCGTGAATTGAATCCGTCATGCTCAAATCTCATGAATAAGGACTCCAGAAGAGTTCGAAACTAGTCGGACAAATTCTGATAGTAATACCGTGAGTAAAGCCAGATAATTATATATAATAAAAATATCATGAATATATTTATAAGTACGTTTGAAATACTTTTATTTTGAACAATCAATTGTATATTTTTATCATGAAGCAATTAGTCAATGTTAGTTATATAACAAATAAAAAATAGTAACACAGTATTGTCACATTTGATCTGACTGCATCAGCGGAAAATAACCGGGTCAGTGGTTCTAAACAGTGACTTTGTCACGTTTTTTATAAATAGCACATGTGCTTTGTTACTGTTTCAAAAATATTTTTATTGTTTACAGATGTTTAGACGAAGCGCCGCCATGTTGTCAAATTTATTGCTCAAGGCTATTAAAATTCTTATCAATGAACTTAATAAATTTGTAGCGTTCTTAAACTTTTTGATAATGTATAAGAAAAGTTTTGCCTTTTTGAATATATGTGACGTCATTTCTAAATAATATAGTATTGAATCAGAATTGGTATACTTTTCAAATATTTTCGTTGTAATGGCGCATTGGCGATGTTCCAAATTTAATTATGAAAATGGGGTTGTGTACCAAATCCTATCTGGTGAAGTAATGTGGTATGATTTAACAAGATCATTGAAATTTTCTGATTTAAATATAAAATGTATTTTTCAGATGTAAAATAATATTGCTTTAAAGTTTCGTGATCCATGATTATTACATTATAATATGTTCTATTATATATAATTATCCGTGTGTACTAACGTAAATACTATAAGAATTTGTAAGATTAGTTACGAACCCATTCTGGGCTTCAATCATGGATTGGGCAAGGCGAAATCGCGGCGTGAACCTACCACGTAATTCGGATAATATTTACATGAGCTGAGTTATATATTTTAATAAAAATGATTAATTCATATCTAAAAACAGAACAATACATCCAAAAAAAAGCAATAGAATTAAAACCAATTCAAAGCAGAAGTTAAAATTACGAACTCATTTCTATTCTTGAGTCCTGTAATTAGATTAATGCATTTGGCTCGTACTTTTTAGGCTTTTTAGGAGCTAATTCGATCATGTCAAAACGGACCCTCTCACATTCATTAACACTGATTGCAATTTTCATTTGAAAAAACCTTTTTCAGCTGACACCTGTAAGATATATAATGGAAGAGTTTAGTATTTGAATTAAATTCAATTGTTCTAGTTACTACTGTAGACATACATATTTTTTGTTGTGAAATAAAGTATATTATTATTTATATACATTAATAATTTAATATTTAATTATAATATCCAATAAATCGATAGTAAAATAGAAAAGGAATACAAAATAAGGATAGTTTTGAAAACAAAACCATTCCATAAATCCTCATATAACTCAATTAGAAGAGAAGCACTTGGTCCAAAAGCATCGACATACGCTGTAATTTAATTATGGGGCATTTACAAAATGGGAACTTGTCTGTATAGTTGTGCCGTAAACAGGAGATATGTTTTTTATAGCACAAGAGATAAACAAGAAAAATGGTCCACTAAATGAGAAAGGATATCTACGTGAAATATATCACGCCGAGACAGAATTATATTTGACAATTCAACTGAATTTTTATCATTTTCATATTGTATCCAGGGCGGATTTTATTAGTGAAATGGAATTTTCAATAGCGTTAGCGGAACCTACTTTTAGTAATATTCTAAAATCTTTGTTCTGAAACATTGATGCTGGTGGGTGCTAGTCTAAATAACAGACCAACTGACTTTTTGATATTATAAAAAATCTTTCAGGCAGTTTATATAGCTCTGGATTTGGATAATTGAATTAAAATTAATAAAAGAAGAAGAAAGAAAGAACTGCTGATGTGTTCTTTATTTATTGAGATTAATGGAACTGAGAGTTCCCATGGTTACTATAGTTTAATTAATGGTAAACTATAAATAAATAAATATGAGATCTTCGAATCCTCGAGCTAAATGAGTCTAAGAATTCACCCGAGTTTCAATTTATCACCTAGAGATGGCGTTGAATGTATGAATGAATTGAAAGTTAGATTACACAATTTAAATTCCCCCTTCATGCAAAATAGGGACGGAAAGATGAGGTCTGAGGGGGAGGTGAAGAATACATTATACTTAGGGGGAGGTTGAAATATTTACCTCGCGGGAGTTTGGAAGTGTGTTCGACGGAGCGAAGCAAAATCTTAATGGATTATGGTATGATTGGACCTCTCGGTTTACCTGATGATATTTTATACTTTTTTCTTCTCAATTCGAGTCAGATTGGTTGCTGAAAAGGATTAAACTGAAACAATCCAGCCTTGTCTTCTGTTTTATCGAGCAATTATAAATAACAATTTAATTTTTTCTCTCCACCAATTCCAATTTTGTTTTTCGCGTATTGAAACGATTAGCTGATTGTATCTGTTATGAAAGGGTTGAAAATGTTTTCTATTTTCATATAATCTGTAAGCGATTAGCTAATTGGCTTATTCAGTATCGTTTCGCACTAAATAGAATTTTCAACATAAATTTAAATATATTTTTAAATTGATTTTATCTTTATATCAGCTTCCATCTCTAAAGTAATATGTTCTTATATACTCATAACTGACGCTACAAGCTCAGCCAACGGTTTCAACATGCTCGTATTTTGACAAGCTACATTAATAGTTATCTTTTGCACCTGACAGAGGGTACTTTTACTTGTCTTGTTCGGTGTTGGTTTAAGTTTATTACCCTCGCTCCAAACTTTTACTGGATGAGCTGGTTCAAGGAAAAAACCCACCCATTTAGGTGCCGGAAAGAATGCGAGAGATTACGCCATTGAAACAAAATAGAAATAAAAACTGTAGTTCCTTCTCTCTCTAACTTGATTACCGAATCAGAAATACGAAAACTAAAAATATTCGTTAAGAATTTCATTTCCTAAATTAGATGTAGCTGTGAAAAGCTCGTACCATTTCAAAAGGTCTAATGTACTTAATTATTCAATAATAAAAGTGTGATTCACGAAATGTAGCACAAAAACAGTGTTTATCCATTTTGTCTGAACATGTTAATTAAGACCTCTCACCGCTGACTAAGCTTTATGGCATTCTGTTTCAGAGTTTACGTATTTTTGGGACTTACATAGAGGTTTAACAGATAAGGTACATATATTGTATGAACATGTACATAAAATCAATAGAATAACCTCAAAAGTTTTATTTTAATTTAAGTTGTTGAATATATATTGTTACTAACAATATTCTTTAAATAATTCTGTAATTTTAGGCTCAGACAGCATTTAAACTTTCGGTAGAATGTAAGTCTCTTCAAAAAGCCTCGTTAGTAAGCTCTGAGGCCTTGAAAGAGATGATTTGCGTGTGTTATATTTATAAATATAATATATAAGAAACCTAATGTGGTTAAATAATGTACAAAATGTTAAAATATACAGTGCAAGAAACTCCTTTCAAAGTGTTTTAACATTTGTTGAGAGCGGGTCTCCGATTTATAGCATAGTTTCTTGGTTTGACTTAAATTATTGCTTTACTTTTAAATCCTACTCTTGTTTTTATTCTTCTCACTTTTATTGAGTTTTCAGTTAATTAAATATTGAACTATTCGCTGTAACTTTAAGGTACTTCGATTCAAATAATTTTTAGCTCCAACAAGATAAATGTCTTATAAATTTGTTTTATTAATTACTGTTTATAATTTATTAAATAAGTACAGAAAAGTTACTATTTTTTATTTATACTGAGTAGTTAATACTAATTAGTCACAGGGAAATACCGATAAGAAATTTTGTTTTCTTAGATGTGTAAAAAAGGTATGAGTAACCTCGTTTCCAAGCACAGTTTTGACTATTCATTGCGAGATTAGTCACCAGTCTTGGCAACTCTTCGAGATACGCTTCTTAGCTGGAAATTTACACTGTATTGATTGTCCACGTACATGTTCAAAGGTATGATATGGTCAACTCACCTGAACTCCTTGCCTCCGCTAGCAGCCTGGTGTCAACAAATATAGCCACAAACACTAAACACATTAGAGTTGTAAGTCTACTAAGAATCCTACACTTTGAGTAGTTTTCACTAAATGTTACACTATCATTACTGTCTACTATACTTTTATTGCTAAATCTATAGACATTTTTGAATGATTTGATTGTGCCTCCTCTATCTTCTAGAAGAGACTTTAGATCTAGAAGGCTTTTCCGCTTTGTGGACTTCGCCTTCTCTAAAGGTTCTTCACGTCTCCCGATCATGGTGTTTTGGTACAATTGTATCTTCTAGTCAAATTGCCGAATCATCTTGTGGTGACATCTGCAATAGAAGCATTACCAATTATTAAATGTTAATACAAAATACATTAACGTCATTTAATATAATATTTCAACATGTAGCTATAAAGTAAAATACATAGAATGTTCTATTAAATGGCTTAAATAAATAATATTCTCCCGCATCTGAAGTATAATTTAAGTTGAAATTCTTAATAAATAACACTTAGTAAATTGACAGTTATTGGGGATTATCCATTTACCTCCCCTCGACTCAAAAAATAACTTAATAGAGAAAAACGGATCGTAAAATGTAGGTAGTATTGGAAAAAGTTATTACTAAGGCCTGTGACAAAATTATCAAGCAAATTTTTATATACTTGAAAATTGCCATGAAATTAAGAAAAATTACGAGAGTTCTTTAATTATTTAATATACTAGTATGCTAAGACCAGCTAGTCACAATAGATAATACAAAAAATTTGAAAGCGCGCGCAAAATTTCCCCATGCAAAGTCTATGGGAAAAATTAATTTTTTGACTAATTACTGCAATTAGGCTAATGAGATTTGAGAGTTGTCACTATTTTTCAGCAGTGTAGCATAATGAGACCTTTGATTTGAGCCATCAACGATATTTTTCCCTTTAGTGGTTCTCGAGCTACAGTGTGCCAACGAAATCGCTTCCTGCATTAATATATAAGATTATTATATTTATATTATTAAATGTTCACTCTGATATCTATAATATCGTTTATAAAATAACCATTTTTATATTCATTTATATTTCGTGAATACATTTATCAGAGACAGTGTTATCACAAGGATGAACACCTGTGTCTTAGATAAGCGAGATGAGTCTGTTTAACGATCGAGTCTCTAACTGGCTCCCCCACTTTAAGATTATTGTAACTAAAATTGAGCTTAATAAATTATAAATTATAGCTTTATTTTATTACAAAAATAGAGGTTTATTTATATTCTGTAAAAATTAAACATTACAAAATATAATTCTGTATTAAGCACATAGTTAAGATCATAAACGTAAAACATATTACAGCATCCATCAAGCCAACCGTGAAGCACATATAGCGTTTAGCAACTGAATTTCAGTTCCGGCCCCAGGTGCAAGCTCGGACTGGCTCATTAATCTCCCCTTCTTATCCTACTACATTTGTTACCCCCACAGGGTGTTCGTATTTAGTTTTGTTTATTCTTACCCACAAACTATGATATACGTAAGGTAATTGTAATGTTTGAACTGAAGATCAATTCTATAAAACGTGTGAACGATATTTTTATACATTTGTTCTCCCAGTCACGGTCTTCGGTGAAAAGATCGTAACTGAAAATTGTTAGAATTCCCCAGAGAGGACTTTGGAGTTCCATTGGAACTTGTGAGATCTTTCGCAGGTGTCATGAGTTATTGTGTCATTGCACCAGCTTCATTGCGCGTGAAGATGTTCCATTATTCCTCGGAATAGTTTCAAAATTGTATGATACTCGTGGAACTATGAAATGGGATTTTGTTTATGTCTTTTATTTTTGTGGTAAGAAGTAACAAAAAGTTATACTGAGTTTTTTGCTTATATACTGAGATATAGAAAATATATATATATAACTGTCCATTGACAGTTCGAAGTTGAAGAAACGTATAGCAATTTATCCTGACAATCCCTAGGTCCGTTCTTGCCTCCAGGGAGAGCGCAGGTGCTGCCTCCACTTGACAGATTGTTTGTATTATCTCGGTTTAGTGACGTTTTTTAAAGAATTTAAAGTTGAATCTTTATTATTTAAAAGATTTAAGACCATTTAATTATATAAAAAAACTCTTTAAAAGATTAAATGTAGATTAGTTATTGAGTAGGTAAATAATTATTAATGAATCATTTCATTTGAAAAATTTATATTAAAATAAACCACTCGTACATTTTCTTATTACAGTACAAAGAGTACTTAGATATAGTGCATGTACCGTTTCATAAAGTAGTTTCAGTAATTACTTTTCAAATCCAGGATATCCTCGAGCTCCTGGTCAGAATATTTTTATTCACTATCAATTTTATTTTCCGTTATCCTCAACATATCGAACGTGTTCTCTTTTAAAAATCTAGCCGCCATTTTTATTTATTCAACTCTGAATATCACATCGGGTGAAATACTTCATTGTATTTTAACGCTTTCTGTCAAACGTGCTCTATGAAAAATAACTGAAAACTATTGTAAATATCATAACTTAAAGGACGAAGACATTATCTTTGAATGTGAAAAATGAACAATATTCGTTTCGTTTTTAGCGTTTGTGAGAATCGAGTTTACATTTAATTGATATTTATATTAATATTATATTATTCAATACCTTATGAAGCGAATACTAATAATGATTATAATGAGGTTAAAAACCTAACTTTTTACAGTTCTGCTAACACGTTCAAGCCATACATTTATAATCTGTATAAGGCAAACCCGGTCTACAATGGCTTTGAATTCTTCAAGCTAACTCTGATGTGTATGTATATGTACATAAAATCATATATTTATTGTGAGAACATCAGTTTTTTTTAATGGTGGTATAGTTAATTTTGAGTCATTACATAAAAATACAATTTTATTTGTCATCATATTTTCAAAACACGTCATGTGTGAAATATGTCTAATCTAAACGTTTAAAAAATTATTTAAAATATCTCTATTTATGTGCGTACTTATTAACACACATATTCCAAGATCTTATTAAATTTCCAATATAAAATTTTATAAGAACACACAACTTCTCCTAAAATAAAAGATCTCTAAAAGATAATAATATATTTTCAATTCACAGAACAAACTATTTATATCAACGCTTAGAATACTCTTCCAGTTAAATTTAAACTGATTTTCTTCTAATTGAACGAAACATTTGGCAACATTTCAAACAAAAACTATAGAAATACTTCCACTCACTGAAAACAAACAATTGTAATGGAATTAGTTTGATTGGAACTTCAGGAAATTTAAATCATTGTAATCAATTCCGTATTTGAAATACATTTCAAATATATTGCATGAAACGACCTCAAATGCTTCACACTGGACAGGAAATTAATTTATGAGGTGAAATTGCTTGGCCAATGGACCTGGAAATGGTTTAAAGTATTCAAGTAAAACCATCTAATGGTATATGTATTGAGGGTTTTATGCTAGCTGTGACTCGCGGTTTCACTCGCAGACGAACGTGTTTATTTGATATTAACCTATTCCTCATAGACCTGCCTATAATAATCAGAAAGAATTTTTCAAATTCTTCTGCTAGTTTTGAAGATGAATATTATTAAATAAGAAAAGTCCGCTTAATAACATCAGTGTAGATAAAAAAGTTAAACGAATATGTAAATACCTCGTAGATTTTATTTTCTTAGATTTTCACGAGTACACATGTGAAATAAAACTATTTTTTACGAATTTCGCGTATAATTTGGTTACATTTTAACTTTTACTTCGTGGATTGTTATTATATGACTTAAAATGGCTAGATTATTTAATTTTCTGATCTTTTGAGTTCATTTTATAATATTGGTATAAGCTAATTGAAACAACCCTAAACAAGATGAACTTGAACACACTAACTTTAAACTGTTAAAATCTTTAAGCACGAGGTTCTTGAATACAGATAATTACCCTAAAATTACCCCTGAGATACCGAAACAGAACTCATTACATATCTAATGAGATTTGAACTCCTTAAACGAGTAATTAGAGTTAGTTAGTAAGTGCTCATGGAGGTTACGTAAATTTTGACTTTTATACTCAAAAGGTATTTAAAATTACTTCAAACACATTTCTTATTTAGTCATTTTTTTTAATATATTACAATTATTTATCTCGTAAAATAAAAATAAAAAAATATATTATTAATTTATATAACTACTCTTTCACATATATATATATATATATAATGATGTGTAATACAAGTTTGTTCATCACAGGCAGGTGTCCGTGTTACTGAACCTGTATTCACCCCTCGTAGTGGTCGTTCAACTTGTTTTATGATATTTAAATTAAAAAAATGATTTATTAACTCCTCTCATATTTGAAAATGTATAAATATACTAGTTGTGGCTCGCGGTTCCATCCGCGGACGAATAGTTTTATTTAGACAATCAGAAAAAAAATTTAAATCTATCCGGTAATTTCCAAGATTAGAGCATTTAAACAAAAACCTATTCCATTCTATAATATTAGTATAAATATTTTTGATATATATTTTTTTTAATATTTCCAAAATCTAAAAATTCCCAGCTCCAATAAACTGAATAAAATAAAGTTAATATTCGAGGGTATTACCAACCCATAGCTCAGTGCATGAATGGAACTGCAGATTTAATATTTTCCATTCAGTAAAAGCATAAAGTTTTCTCGTCGAGATATCACGCAGATAAAAACTAGAATTTATAGCCCTGCATCACACTTAACCGTTTCACTAAAATTTTGGGTATATACGGAATTGTAATGTGTTACAAAACGTCGTAGTATTACATATATTTTAAATATATTTTCACTTTTACATTTTCTTTTGTACTTTTATAATATTACTAGCTATAACTCGCAGATCCACTTGCCGATTCCAACAATTTTATTTACTATAAGGATAACTAAGCCTATAGCCTATAGCCATTCTCATAAATAAATCATAATGAAAAAAAAATACATTCGATAATTTCAAATATTAATGTGTTTAAACAAATAACATATTCCGCTGTACAATATTAAAATAGCTGTAACAAAACAAAATAATCTTAGTATCATCATTCATACTTCATTTGGACATCTATATTTCTAATTTTCCATATGTATCAAATGCATGTTTGTTATATATATTATATTTTTTTAATACTATGTTTATTTCTAATATTTCTTTATGGCTTATATTACTACTGTACTGTAGTAAAGTATCGCAACTGTCGCGGTTGCAAAATAATCTCGTATGTTTCCGCAAAAAGCATGTTGTTTCGTAAAAACTAAAGCAGTGACGTGAGAAATGTACCGCACCTGGTACTAGGAATTGAAGCTACGGTTTAGGTCATTTGTAGGTGTCTCGCACTTGTCTTTTATGTTTGAAATTGCTTCATCCTGAAATTTAAGATTCTTAGTGAATATATCTATATATATCAATGAAAATATTTTAATATTCTTCAGTGGTTTTTGCAGACGAAGTCAATATGTTTGTTTGTGTAACGGAAAACTTTATTTTCCATATCTGTAACAAACAAGTGAATTGGTTTCATAAGGCGTAGTAAGTTAGTATAAGGCGGTTGGAAAAACAGTTTTTTATTATATTTTTTATTATAACTTTATAATTTATATACATTTTTGTATAACATTTATTATAAGTCAACTTAAAATATATTATAACAAATAAAACAAGTTAAAATGAAATATCTTAGAACTGTTGCCAAAAGAATATTTAAAATAGTGCAATAGATATAAAATCAGATCACAATCACGTACTCTTCAATTTGTCGAAACAATGCAAACAATAATAGTTTTTATTTTAAAGGATTACAGACTAAAATCAATCGACATAATAAATCTTACTATCAAACTATTTTGCTTTAAAATTCACAAGTTTTATGTTTTAAATAATATCAATTTAAAATGGTTTTCAATTCGTTTTTAAATTTTTCTTATTCTCTTACTTCAAGCTATTTATAAGCAAAGAAGCAATAACAAAGTGAATCTATCTTTTTTTCCCGGAGCCAGTAATCGCCGAAGAATAAAAAGAGCATTAGTTACTGCGGCCATCTTCGAAATTTTTATGCGAATATAAAAGTTCAAGTTTTTATTTATGCGAGAACGTTTGTGTTGTAAATAGACTCATAAAATGAAAACTCAATTGAAGCGAAATTATTTCGTCAATTTCTTTTTTTTTTATTACATACATTTAAATAAACAATAGTTCGAAAATTATTGTTTATTTGTCTTGCTTTGACTTTGTATTACATGGCTTTGGTTAATTCTGCTATTAAAATATCTCAATAAAAAAATTATAAACTGTAAAAGAAAAGTGCAACAAGGTTAGCTCAGCACATACGATTAATTTTTAAAAAAAGACAAATAAAGAGCAAAAATAACACTCTACTACCTGTAACTTCGCAGTAATGACAGCCCTAACACGACAATTCCATTCAGACGCTGTCACTCATTAGCATATGTACATAAAGCGAGTCGCTCATTGGCCGCGCCATGTTTGAATTGCAGACATTTTGTGACGCCATTTTTATTAATTAAAAACTCTTTTTTCCTACACAATTGTTTTGAAAGTTACCTTAATGTTTGCGGATTTAACGTAATTTTGTTAGAAACGGTTGCGTTTTTGTAAAAAATATGTTTTTAAAGAGGTCCCGATGTGAACGCTGCACGGTATTGTGAGAGTAGTCTACCAGGTTATTTTTATCAAATTATTTGTTACTTAATATATTCTTAAATATATTATTTTATATGTTACTGTTCAAACCTAGTATTTCAGATTCTGAATCCTGACTTACTCACGACCAGCTAGTCGACGGGAAAGCTTCTTTCGAGTAAATAAAAATAGAATATATTGAAGACCCGAGGGATGGCCAATAATTCCAGGATTCGGATCTACGTAACTAGTGATCGGAGATTGTATATCGATATTGCGATGACATCACTATAAAATGCATTTTGTTATAGTCTCTAAAACCAATTATACCAGTACAATATAATGAAAATTTAATATCAAGATACTGTTAAAATATTCCATATATTTATATAATATATCAACATATAAGATAAATTGCCGAGAATAAATTCAGCTTACTACCAGTATACAATTTCAAAATCATCATCATTCTATAAAATGACATCAATTTTCCAATCCATTCTACAATTTTCTATCGATAAAAATGCTAATGTCCATCCCTCGGCGGTACAGAATGATTGCACTGCCTTGAAGCTCGTCTTGGGACTGTAAGTAGATTCAAGCACAGTTCACTTATGCACGCTATTGCATTGGGAATAGAGTTCCAAATCGCACCAAATAATTCTTTGTGGCCAACCGTGAAGCACAATAGCTTTTCCTCTTGACTTTATCTGAATTTTCGGGGAATTTCAAAACGGTGTATTTTCAGTTTAGAATTTGATTTTACAAGTTACTTTTTTTTTCATACGGAAGATTATTGTTTGTTTTGAAGTTAAACCTTTTTTAAATACGATAAAGTTTTATATCTCCATTTTGATTAAACTTTGGATTAATTTAAGAATATAACTCTAAATTGGTTTATAGAATAAACAAACGTACAGGTAGAGGTGAGTATATATCTCATATTGTAAACAGCCGGGTGGTCCCATCTCGCAAGCGATCCGTGGAATTAACTAAGGATTAGCCGTTAATCCGGATATACCTTATGACAATACAGCCTTATGTAACCACAAGAAAATATCACCCTTAAATATAAAAGTATAAAGACTAATATCCAATGAGATTTCTGAGTGTAACCCAACCGAATAAAGTGGGTACTTCATTTCAGATTACAAAATTTCAGGTGCCGCAATATATATAAACGATTGAAAGTTTGTTTTTGTTTTCGCGGAACGATTTCGATGGTACTTAAACTGATAAATAGCGCAAGTTTGGGATGAGTACATGCCTTTATTGCTCTAATGCGCCATTTTTGGTCGAACTTTAAAAATTATGTGGCAAAATATGTTTTGAAACGACGATATAAATCAATAGGCCTGAAGCCATCTTTAAGTCCAAAGTTATTGTTCTTAATAACTAAAATCATCTGTCGAGATTACGTCTCAAATAAAATCTCTCCGTCGTCAAGTAGCGTTGTTTATCTGAAATGCCGATCAATATTGCCTCTCATAGATTTTCGGTCAATCGTATGTATATCCCTCAAAGCTGAGGATTTAATACTTTAGGGATTATGCCGGAACACAAAGACCGTCTGAACGGCTTTTATGACTGATCGACGTACTTGTGTACCGTTATTGAGACATTATATATTGACTTCTTAATATCATTTACAACTGTCCCTGTCTAAACGTACATCGCTCTGTGGCATAACTTTAAAAATAACTTAATCAAGCCAATAACCTTTTATACTTTACACAAACTTTGGTAAACGTAGAATAGTAAATTTCACAAACTAATTTCCTTTGAATCCGTTTCACCCTTGACCTATCATTTGTTATTATTAGCCATAACTCACTGTCAAAAACACAATGAACCAACTACAATAATAGTCACAGAATTATAATCTTTCAGCCATGATTTTAAGGTGTATTTTGCTATGGGCATAATAAAATATAGGTCCTGAATGGTAAGAGTATACCCGGTCTAATTTAATGCTAACAAAATGTTTGAATTGCGTGATACAAGGCACTTTTGCAGTTTTGCATATATTAAACATTGGTATGCACAATCTGTTTTGGAGTTATAATGTATTTGTGTATGATAGGTTATAATTAAGATTCGTAAATAATATTAGTAATAAAATAGGTCTAGTTTTGTTTAACTTACGACTGAACAATTAATTATTTTTGTGTTTATATATACGCCTTTTATGTTTATAATTGAAAAGCTATTTTAAATTTTAAATTATTTCTGAGGTACTTATGATATTAATTATATACAATTCTAGAAACAAACTCAATCTAAACAGTTTTTCACTTAATAGCAGTTCTATTGTCAATAAAAATGAAATCAAGATCAATTATTGGTTTCGTAAATCTGCATATCATAAAAGAAATTGCATCGAGAAATATTTTTAAAGGCTTGTGCCAAGAACTGTTCTCTTCTTTATTTCCTTTAAAATCATAAAAATATTTTATTCTGTTATTGCGCAACAGTTCTCGAGTTACATTGCACTATTTTATTATTATTGTTAAGTTAATAACACCTAGCAATTTGAACCGACTTTGCATGGATGTTAATAATTATATGTTGGAATAAAATGCCTCTGTTTTATATTAGATAAGTTTTCTTTAAAACAAATCTTATTTTTACGATTATGTAAAGAAAAATTACTCCCAAATTAATGTTCAGTTCTCAGATCGACCGCTATGCGGCAAAATTAAACTATAATAATAATACTATGACCAAAATGTAGATGGAAAATATTGAACTAATTAAAAAAAAAAGCCAAATTTTTGACTCTTAAAGCATATTATTATATCATACAAACAATTCAAATATAATCAATCAAAGCTAGAGTTACAAACCCAGAACCGCCTTGCTTGTATTAAACCCCAACAAATGTGGTAATGGTAGTCATAACACATCCCAACATTTAATTAGCTATTGTATTCCATCTAAAACGTCTTATCCCAGGATAAACTTGGCCTTTCTTGGCAAGTAATATGCATAATCGCCAAGCTCCAAGTTACCTTGAATGGTTTAAGTTATGACATATAGCGTATATACGACTTGTTATTTGTAAGTGATGTTGGTAGAAGTCATTTCTGAAACTACTGAGCCAATAGTAGTAAAATAGGAAACTGTTAGAGATATGTAAATTTATTTGTTTGTTTTAGTTGATTCGAAACATGTTAGATAGAAAACAAAATTATTTTATATATAAAGTATTATATATTTATTATGATTTCAATTAAACTGATCTTTTGAATACTGACTTTATTAAAACTTATACTAGATAACTCAATCTATATTTTTTATATTTAGTTAGAATATTTTATCAATTTCTACAAGAATGTTTCTTAGGGGCCCAGGTTATAATCCTGCTTGTTGGTTGTCATTTTTTTTTATAACTGTATCGTCCAGCTACTGGGCAAGAGTCCCTATAAATTTTCCAAGCCTACTCGCGGCAAAAAAATTAAAACCATAATTTAATAATTATTAATCATTTAAAAATTAGATTATTAGATAATTTAAAATACTAAGGTCACACCAATATACTTAATTTAATATTAAATATTTGTTGGCCTGTCTCTTATAAATTGTACCACATCTTAAAATTAGCATACGAGATTTACTTCGGTCCTCTCCTCTGATAGTTCGGTATATAATTTCTACACAATTTGAATCCAAATTAACTTTATTTCCAATGTTTCTATTTAAAACTCATTAACAGGTAAGAATTTTGTTCGAATATTATTTAAATATTTATACATAAAATTTCGTGTTAGTTCGACTCCAAAATTTTGATAAAATACAAAAATACTAATTTATCCTAAAGCCAATATTAAACTTATGACAAAGATTAAGTCAATTAGTGTACTAATATAGCATCGTGTAAATATAACAAAACTGTCATATATCTATGACTAAACTACTACTAATTACTAAATTAATTCGTGTAATGTGAATTACTTATACTAAATAATGTTTATTGAAATCAAATGTGTTTAGAATGCGCCCTACATGAAAACTCTTAAACTAAGAAACTAGACAACTGTGTAATATTATAAAATTCTAGTCATACACTTATCAAATAATAAAATATTTTCAAAACATACATTTATTCCTGATAGAACCAAAATTCCTATGCTTAAGTAACCCTTGCTTCAATTTTGGCTAATCTATCTTAAAAGAATCCTACCAGAATTCAAGATACAAAAAATACCTTAGAAAGATCTGAACTAAAAATCGAGAAACTATCAAGAAATGTTTCTTATCAGCTGGTGCAAGGATTCTAGACCACAGACTAGACTGAGAGAAACGTCAGAAAACTTAGTCAAATAACTCAAAACTAGTGACAGGGCTTTAATAAGTTTAATCTTAAAATATAACTAAAATTGACCTCTAGAAATACTTAATACCCATATTTTACATAGTATATTAAGTATATTATAGTAGTCCTTTTTAGGATGGTTTCGTAAAAGTTTGCATACAATTTACATATAAGTATGATATGCTTGTAATAACCTGACCTGTAGCTATTGTATAATAAACTTCTATACCTCCAGTCACGATTTGTATTACCTCTAAAATAACATCATTACGTTAACAAAATATATCTAACATAATCAAAGAAAACAATTATATCTACGACATACAGTACATGTAAAATGTAGTTGAACAACAAAAATCTTACATGTAATTATTTAATTAAATACGTTTCAATCCCATATGGGAAGTTAATTAAAAACAAAACGCAAACAGAGCGGCCATCAAAGAGAAACAATAATAATTAAAAAGTATCAGTAGTAACATTCAATTAATATTTGCATTGAACTTTATTTGCAGGATTTAAATAAAGGGTGTTTGCAAAGATATCTAATTGAGGGTGACTTTATTTGAGAATGTCTTTTTTAAATTCTAACATGTGGAAGGAATATTTGAAATTCTCTGAACATGCTTATATTATTATAGAATAAGTTCGCACGGATTCCCAGAAGTCCCAAGTTTGATTCCTGCTTTTCATGATTTTTTATTCTATGTATCAAATGTGTATTTTTGTTCTTTAAATAATCATATCTTTAGTACAATATAATATTTTTATGTACAAAGAGAACGGTTTTAAAAAAAGCATAATGTGCGTTTTTAGATAGTCTGTTCGAACTTATTAAAAACTGACGCGTGGCATATTCAGTCAAGAACAGCCCTCGATGCACTGTCATTAAATTCATGAGGTCTTTAATCCAAAAAGAAATCCACCAGAATCCCAAATCGAGGGTCTTTTGAACAACTTCAAAGTCAAATAACCCCCTGGTAAGGTTGTCGCGTTCACCATCGTTCACTCAAATGCACTTTATCACTCAAACAATAGGGATTATTTTCCAATAGCACAATGACAGTCCAAGAAACAAATGTTCAGCCGTGCAATTTAGACTGTATTTCCGGCAACACGAGTTACATTTTAAGTTAACAAATATTTAAATTTATTCATTGAGCGCCCCAATCCAAAATGGACTTTAAAACTATTTGTTTTAGGTGTGAATTAAACGAGCGCGCTGATCCGCTCCGGGGTGCTCAACCGCGTCGCGATTTTTCAACGCGGCCCGCTGAATGACGTCTGTATATTTTACTAGTTAAGTGACAGATGGATAAGGGCTGCAAACTATTTATTGTGCCATTACAGTTTGGTTGCCAAATGCCGCTGTGAGAGCTTGGGGTTGACAGTTGAAAATTGCGCTCTTACCAAAACGACCCTGCTTTGTTGCAGATTATTATTCTATTGTAGAAATGCGTATGTTTGAAGTTATCGAGACGAGTTATAGCCGTTTTATTCGTTACGTATTGACTGCCCATAAAACCGGCCGAAAAGCAATTTGTTTTTATTGTCTCAGCCCTGATATAAATTTCAATCTATTTATGATAGGTATAAACAAAAATGTGATGTTTCTATTCCCGCGGATAAAAAAATTGATTTCGTATATTCCGTCGTGTAGTCTCGACCGAGAACTGGGTCAGAGTAATTAAAATGTTTCCATTTAACTATATATAAAGTTTTGTCAAATATTTTTCAGGTTTCAGTTTATGTTAAAAATATCAGAGTTTCATCGTACATAAATATATCTAAATAATGAGACGGTGCCAGCTTGTTAAGTACAGAACAGACTAAGGTCAACTTAAGCTTCATACAAATAAAAATATCTACAGAATGACAAACAAAAAAAGGCCTCATATATTAGAGTGTATGAAGAACAACTCTTTCGTATATTACAGGGATACTCGTAAGTGTTCTAGATCCGAAGAATAAATTGTTTCAGCAAACAAGTTAGTTTAAATTGTAAACTTCTTCATATTTTACGATTAGCTTAGGATTTCGCTCTGCAATGATAATTTAGCTTCTGTTTATGACGTAATAAATATAGAAACTTTACAAAGTCCATACTGAAGCTGAAAAGAAAACAATGTAATGGCGTGATGTCATTGATGTTTCGTCAAAAAAAAAAAACAAAATAAATTAATATTGATCAAATATTAATATCATGCGTGTCAAAATGCCTTAATGACTTTATTAAACTATAAATTTGCCATGACCATGACAGACACCATGGCACAATTGAGTCATCACCATATAATCGACAGTCATGATAGTGAAGTGCTTACGAGGTCTATAAATTTTACACCATTTAGTGATGTCAGTACGCCATGCGGGCATTACATACTATTACGAACATTAATTGGGATAGGTTAGTGTATCCTAATAATACTGGAGACACGAATTCTAGTATGTTTCATTTTTGTTTTTGACCCATTGGAACTTTTTGGGCTTGGTTTATAACCATCTTGTTAGCAAGAACATAAAATTTATAATTACAGCTCTAATAAGACGAAATTATTTGAATTGTAATTATATTAATTATTTTTTAATTTATAATTATTTAAAATAACAATAAAATATACAAAGTCTATAAAATAAGTTGTATTTTTAGTAATTGTATTGGAGGTGTTGTCGTAGTCAATCTCAAAGGACAACAAACGGTTAGAGTTCTTTTATTTGGAGAAGTTTATTTAGGACTAAAATGAAGGGAAAACGCCGTTAAGTCAAAAGTCATTTAATATAAATCTTCGAATAAAACCAGCACATAAAAACCGAATCAAAGAGAAATCACCCCACTTATCCCAACAGAATCTATTCAAACAACGGTAAGCAAATTTCCCTGTCGTATGAACTAGTCAACGCACACTTATAAAGGAATCGTACTAAAGAATCAGTTGGATATTGCTTCTTAGATGAATCGGACACCCAAGTCCAGGATCAAAGGATTGTGACCTTTGTTCGACAGGAAATAAGTGTCAAAGCGGCTCTTAATTATTTCTCCAGCTATCTGTTCCGAAAGGTTGAGCCATGGAGTCGTTTCTATAGCGATATTGACAGTCATTAGTTTGTCTCTGACAGTGGCGTTAGATGTTCTGTGTACTTAATTATTTCTACGCCATTTAGGAGTTACGAAGTGTAAATGTCGGATAGAAAAAGATCAATCTAAGACTTTTGTTAATGTACAAAGTATTGCGAGCTTTTTTTTTCGAAGACAAGACAATCATTCGTTTAAAAACTTTTATTTCATTTTATGCATTATACTTTTTAAGTCAAGAAACAACTTACAAAATATTTATTGAACTTTAATTCACCGAAATTTCTATCTTAAAATGATTTCAATTGAAATCTTCGAATTTATGCTTAACGGCCTTTTGAGGAAAATTAAATTGAAGTAAGAAATGATAAATGAGAAAATTTGTAATAGCAACCAATAAATATGAAAGCCCAGAAACAAATGTTCGACTGTCAAACGACAAAACGTAAACATTAATTTGAATACGATGACAGCTACTCTCATCAAGCCAGAACTGAAAAATTAAATCACGGTATCACCGAACAAAGATCTATTCATACAGGCTCAGAACAACCACGTCAGATTTAAATACTGGCCTACGATTAATCAAACTACTTGAAGAAAAACGCCTTGAAAAATTGCTAGAATTTAAAGAAATATTTTAAGGCAAGTAAATAGTACAATAAATGATGAATTATGAAAGTCGTGTTTTTGGTACAGATAATATGTAAGAACATTTTAAAGTAACCATTGGTTTTATTGCAAATATTATATTTATATTATAAAGATATCTTTTTTTATTCTTTACTATTATTTCCAAAAAGTCTGTCTCTCACGATATCATTCCCCCTTGTTTTGTATTTTCATAAACAATTGAGAGTTAAGCTCCAATTTCGACAAAATGTTTTGGAAAGACATTTTTACAAGGTTCATAAAGCTTATTGAAAAGGCTGTAATATTCATTTAAAGACTGAAATTAAATTAAAATCAAGTCATCCAACTGTAACGATAGAAGGCAAATCTTACGGCTGTCACCCTTCTGTGAACGTACGACCAATCAAGCGAACTGAACGCTGTACGCATACAGATTAAAACAAACTTATTTAAAATAACGAATAAGTTCTTATCTAAAAGACATAAGAGTCAATTTAAATCGACACATCTGAAATTATTAAGGTAGCAACTTAAAGATTGAACGTTTAGACTCGACATTGTTCATTTTGATAAGAATCTAAATGTATTGACCGAAGAGAAAAGTGTTCGGTTGAACGTTTTTGTGATATTTATTGGTTTCTTACTCACTGCGCATTTAAATGGTAATGACGAAATTAGAGTTATTCGTTAACGTTGAACAGAAATAGACAGCGAATCGATATCCGATTAAAATTTATATAATGTTCAAAAGTTTAGAGCTTCAGCAAGTTTTAATTCTTATTGTACGTGTTTCTAAATCTGCATACAATGAACAATGCTGTGCACAGCGGCCAATAACGATGGAAGCTGCGTTTTTTACATCGAAAAATGTAAATTGTTAATGTTCTTTGTTACCAATATAATAGACGAAAATGCAAAACAGCCATTCTTGCCAGGAATTTATCAATATAAATAAACAACTCTGATAAAGATGAACACGAACAGATATAAAAGGCAAATCTAGATAGCGCTATTGTTTTAGATAGAACTGCAAGAGAGTCAGATTTGAAACTAAATTTAAATCTTTACAGCACTAGAAATCAAAATGAAAGTTGACCGTTACATGACTTTCAACTTTGCTTTTTTTATCAGCATCCCTTCCTATGCAATAAGTATATGTTCATCCCTCGGGACCTCGTATTATGAGGGGTAAGTTAAAGCATTGCTCTCGTATGTATACTTTTAATGCATCACAACATTAGAAATATTACTTTGTGTCTATTCAGATATGCACTTTAAAAGTATACCAATTGCAAGGGGTTGTACAAACACACTGAATGATCCCACGATCATTGCTGACATTTTAATACATTTTATGATTGATATCCTTTTTTATAGATGTATTGTTCCTTCCTTTTCTATTTTGATTGGGATATACCAAATATACACACTCAATTGTGGTATCAGACAGTGACCCTTTACCCATTTGTTTGAAAAATTCTTCAGAATTATTTGTACTGACTAAAATCGATTAGAGTTCTTAGTGGAGGAATTTGATTTAAAATATGATAAATAAAAGTAGCTAGTTATACATTAAAAACGGTAAAAAGGCCCAAGCAATGCAGTGGGTTGTAGAAATCCTTTCCGGACTATATTTCTGTTAACGCACGAGAATTCGTTTGGAGCCGCTTCCGGTTCGCTATCGTGTAAATGGCTTGTTACATACAGATCGCATGTAGTTGTTAGATATGTCATCTGCTTAGGTTTTTATAAGGTTTTAATTAGGTCAACAATAAACGCTGTTCCCATTATGTATGTCAATTATGATTTTCGTTTAAACTTTATGAGAATATTTTTATTTATGGTTAATAGCTTGTTATATTAAAAATGGAGAATTAATGCAGCCTTCGTATTTGTCTATAATTAATTGAATAAAAAACCGAAAGAAAATAAAAGAATTGACAACTTTTTCATTACACCGTAAATTGAAGACAATATAATTATCTTTATATATGTAGAAAAAGACGCAAAGTAAAATCTTTTAAAGCTTTTACACAAAGTAGCTTAAACAAATGATACTGAGGAGAGGAAATTTATTTTATGTAAATCTAAACAAATAAGTCTTGCCACTAGACAATCAATAAGTTGGTAGAGAGTTCGAAGGCAAGATTTTAACAAGACAGTATATATTAAAGTGAACTAAGAAGATTTAAATATTACTCCAATGATATTGATGATGATGATGAAGCTGATGATCATGAAGAAATGACAACAAAAATTCTCATAAATAATGAATATTTGTAAAGCGGATGCAAAAATAACTTAAGATTCAATAATTCAGAAATAAAATCGTCAATCCAGCACTTGGCATGAGATATCACAATGAGCACTATCTCCTAATGCAATGTAAATGTTTGAATCAATCTAGATGTTTCTGGAAGTCTAGACTAAGTGTCAGACATTGACTGATACAAATATATCCATAGAGTAAGTTGAGGTTTAAGCGACTGGAGAGATTGCATTAGTAAATCCTAATGCACTTGCTTGATTTGAGTCGCATAACGAATTAATCTCATCCTTTGTGAGAGTACGTAATAAACTTTTGTAGAGGGTTGGAAGCTTTACGACTTCTTTTTACTTTATCTTTTGAATACTGGATTGATGTCTGGGTTGTGCTGATATTTTACCATATTTGAAATTAAAAAAAAACATCTGACACGCGGCAATCGAGCTTGCCGCTATGAAAAACTCCTAATCGGCAAATTATAACTCGTAAATTAATTAACAAACAAAAGAAAAAAAAAAAATTAAAATAATTAAATTAATTAATTAATTAATTAATTTTTAAATTTTAAAAAATTTAAAAATTCGAAATTTTTTTTCCATTTTTCGGTAACTTCGGCGGCCGATCTGACCACCGTCCCGTTGGACAATCAACATAATTTTGAAAAGTGCATCTTACATTTAGATGCTGATTCCAAATATATCTTTAGTTTTTCAAAATTCGAAAAATAAAATTCGACACACACAGAGACACACAGACACACACACACACAGACACACATACAGACAGACAGATCGGAAGGAAAAACTGAGTTTTTCGAAAATAACGAAATACTGAAAATTAGTAAATTTTATCAACAAGTTGTTAACCATAGATTAAATAATTTAAAAAAGCTTAGAAAATTCAAAACAAAATCTGCTACCATTTCCTGAATTTGATAAGGTTTATAACAATGTAATATACTTAATAATAATCCTACGGTAATCCTTATCGTGTATTTAAATTACTGTTCACACCGCTTCACACCTCTCAAACAAGGGTTCGTTGAACTCACAACCCTCACAATAGGGTGCTTCAGCTATTGTTAAAGGTTTTGATATTTGTAAGGTGTTCAAATTTATACAAAGCTAGATCTATACGGTGATACATTTGTTTTACTATTACAGTCTTAGCTCCCTATCTTTTTGTTTTACTACACCCTATTGTAAGGGATATATTTTTGTATAATCATCTTTGTTAAGGAGTAAATCAAATGAGTCGTTATGGTTAACGGGTGGGTTGCTGATGTTTCGGCACTGTTATTAAAAAGGGACGAAAACATATTAACGGAAACATAATCGATTTAAATTTCTGTAATGTTTCAAAGTAAATTAAACAGAATTATAATCTTAACGTGGGAAGACATCTTGAATGGCTCTGATTTATAATATATGTAAATTATCGCGCTCTCAATTCATATTCTTCCTACTTGATCTATTTGAATCAGAACAAGTCCTTTGATTTCGCAAATTATGTTTTACATTATAATTCAATGACGCATTAAAGCTATCGACAATAACAAACAAAGATATTGTATTAGCGATATACATTACATTACTTCATTAGTGGGTTTTATAAGGTTTTATATGTATACTATATTTTACTGTTTGGGATATTTCATATCTATATTAAGCTTGCTCTTGAACATTGGATCAAGAAACAAAAAATTTAAACTATTTTATGCGTTTTTTTACAAATTACAAGTAAGTACTGTTATGTTTATATCCAAAAGTAGATATTGATTCTAGCAATGGCCTCTTACTGTGTAATGATATACGGTAGCTGGTTTGCCCGAGGGCGCAATTACTGGTATAGGCAAATTTCCTCTGACGCTGACCTGTTCAACGTTCATTTCGATGCGAATGGTTATTGAAGAGCATGTATTAGCTGTTTCGCTTTGATTTGCATACTTTGCGGTCAATCGATATCAGACTTGTAATTATTTTGCGGGTGTAACCTCTGCAAATAACTCACAATAGTCTAAACAATCAGATATAGCAAGATCCTTACACGAAACTGTATATCATAGCAGTGATATTACTAAGTTTACTCTAATTCAATGTATTATAATTATTTAAGGTATGCAACAAGTGAAATGTATGACTATGATTACATTCAAATATATCATACATATCAAATAGTTCAGGAATGTATGAAATTTGTCACAGAAATATGGTAGTTTGCGTTTCAATCATTGAGAGGAATCCTAATTACAATTGAAATAAACGTGTTGGATTGAATTGGAATGGCTTTTATCATTGTATTGCATTTGGATATTTTGAAGCTTTTTAATGTACGATATTATAATTTACAATATTTTGATTTTGCTATATTATATTGATTTTATTTGATATCAAGACAAGCTTCATCTATTCAATTGTAATCATTGTTTCGATACGGTTAAGATAGATTTTAGCTTTTACAAACACAATAATCAATAACAACAAGCCTAGAATTTGTCGGCGACAAGGCGGTGACTTTGAACTGTACTGAAGGATAGGGTTGACAGCTGGTAGACTTAATTTAATAATTATAATAAATTTTGGCGATTATATTAATAATAATTTATAAAATAGGCAACAGTTTTAACCATCATGAAATATTACTATTGAATTAAATGAAATTTATTAAAAATAATTTAAATTTGTATATAATTGTAATTTTATGTATTTAAACTTTTAAATTATTATTATTATAATATATTAAACAAAAATTCGATAGTAATTACGTACGTACGTTCGGATATTTAATAATTATTGTAAATCAAAATTATTGAATTTTCTCTAAATTTAGTTAGACTTTGACATTAAAAGAATTAATTTAAAAAAAATTAATTATTAAATTATTTAATATTTTAAAGTTGCTATGGTCAAGCCCTGGACTAACCGGTTCGCTTTACCTGATACCGAATTGAAGAGAATTTCTTGCCAAATTGCCCGACTAGGGCTGACTGGATACTTATTTAGAGGTTTATTTGAACGTATTCACTTGATTGAAGATTATACGTAAATTCGGAACATACTTGAAAAGCTTTAATAAAGGAATAATTATACAAAATATTGTATATAAATAAAAAATACACGAGTAATTAAAGCCTTACTCGATTTGTAAATAATAGCCATGTTTGTTTACTTTCAGTGCAACAAAACCTGACGACCTGCGGACGGGTTTAAAAAAGGCTCGCATGAACGAAATTATTACGCGTTATTTAATTAACCATACAAAGAGAATACAAAAAACACCCTGTGATCTCCAATCGGGTAACCTTTTTACTGTTTTGTTCAAAAATAACTCATCTTCAAGGAACGACTGTTCTAGCCATTAAATACCATTGAGTATTTTTTATAGACATCAGTCTTTCTGTCCGTTTCGTTTAAATTAGCCGCGACGTCGCTTGTTGGGCCATACAATTTGTATAGTTTAGGAAATTTCAACTCTATGTAGAGGATTTAAAATCCGTTTTGGGTTGTATTAATAACTAAAGGACAAAAAAGTTGACATATGTTATTTCTTTTGTAAGACAATTTTAAGATTTCATTCTGTATTTTGCTTCGGATAATAAAAAGGATACATTTCGTGAGGAATTGTAAAATGTCAGAGAATACAATAAAGACAAATACGTATATTTGCATATTATGTTTATTCGTTTGATTTGTGTTTGAGAAACAGGAAGGATCTGGAGTACCAGCGGATTATGACGTCACTAGAAGTGCGCGTGTAAGCTTTACATAATATATATAATAATAGAATAAGTCAATGTATAATTAATAGGTGCTATAATTCTAAATTACAAAAACTTATACCATCTTTAAAAGTTTTAACTTGACATCTTGTGAAAATTATCTAAAAAAATATATGCAAATGTTTTTAATTTCTCAACATTTTTCTTTGTCGAGATAATTTTGTAGACATTTTCAATCACATGAGATTATAAAGCTTTTTCAAAATGTTTTTTTTTTCTTAAACGCTATGATGTACCTTTGACAAATCCAGAGATATAATATTAAGTTAATTTCTGTCTAGTATTATATTTCTTATAATTGATTGTTCTGTAACATAATACGAGTAATTAGACAAGTTGTGGGTCTTCGTAACTTTATTGTTGAATCATGAATTTCATAGTCGGATTCGTTAATTCATTCACAGTAAACTTACTACAAAATTTAATTTGGAATTTAATAGTCTTTAATTTTAATATATTAAGTATGTATGTAGTATGTATATATATAAATACCTAGTATTTTTTGTCAAGTTCTAAAGTAGGACAAGTTAAATGTGAAAAGGCGGGGTTTCCATTAAGTTATGGGGGTCTATTAAGAAATATGGCATCGAACTGAAGAACGTAATTGTTATTAATGTTATGGCGTGAGCTGGAGTGAGGGTTCAGAGCTTTTCTGTTTGTGTCACAAGAATTATTATTACACTAAATTTAGCTAAAAATATCAAAACTAATCCTTAATTCTATTATATTTTAGAAACACTCGAAAACATCAAATTAAATGAGTGATAAAAGCAGAGATGCTCAATTTTAATTATTAAATTTAATTTTAATAATTAAATAAATGTAACCCGCACCTGTCGGTCTGTCATGTTTGTGACAATGTTAGACATTTTCCATTTCCTTCAATATTTTGTGAAGTTGTTAAACTCTTTGGTTTTATATTAATTTTAACAATATTTTTGTATGTATATTCAATGGTATAAACAATTCTACCAAGCTCACCCTTAATTTATTCTTTGCGTTAAAAAAGTTGATTGATGACTTCGTTTACCTGAAAAAGAGACCAACTGTTAGTTACAAATAAAATTACTAAATAAATAGTTTTGATGACGTCACAATCTAATCAGTAGTTTGAAGTCTTAGGAGTTTATATGACGGCGAGTTGATATCACAGGGCAATATAATTATGTTATTATTTTACAATAACAGTATTTAAAAGTTAATACGTTACACCATTCTACACCACGCCCCGCCATTTTAATATGCATAATGCATGCAATGTGAATTTAGAGAGCTTTAGAGAGCTTAAGAGAGAATCATTACTATTTTGTAATATCTTCTGAATATTATAGTATATTGAAAACTTTTATAATTTGAATGTACTCCAATGTTTTAGATACAATATTAATATTTTGAACATAATTCATTGTAACGGACAAAGAAATATATTCTGATAGGTACACCGGTAGCTTCCGGCTATCCATCATAACGGTTCCTGAATATAATCTGTAATGAAGGATCGATGCCAAGGCCTGCAGTGTTAATATTTGAACAGATCTAGCCTATTTGTGTATCTTGGGCAAATACTGTCTATATATCTCTTATTGTGATTGGATGTTGCTTATGTGAGAATTAATATAAAGTAAATATAATATTTCTATATATATTCTATTAATTTACATTAAAAATTTTGGTAATATTGTATTTTGCATAAACAATATTTCCTCACTTGTATATATAGTATATAATACCAGTCCTATAATATTGCCTAGCGGAACACCTTACATTAATCTAACCTGTTACAAATATCAAATCTATCGCCCCATAAATACGCGCAAAGGTCATCGGTTAGGATTTATGAAGCTTGCATCCGCTTTTGACAATTAATATGCAAACCTCTCTGTTCAGCGGAAGATGATTTGGTTGAATGCTGACGTTGTCCGTGATTAATGACGTTTCCTGACAAAACTTCTTGTATAATTTCCTATTAATTAGCAACGCTAATTTAAATGTATAAACAAAATATATATTATAAATAAATTAAAGTAGAATGTGAACAAAATATTTATAAAGATCAAAAATTTTAAGAGTTTAAAATTAAAAAACTTTCGTCACACACATTCGACGAAGTAAAATGGCCGCTTATATAGAAATTTCGAAACTATTCATTGTTCCCAGAGTTGTTAAGTAATGACAGACAAATGTACAAAGTAATTTACCTATTGATATCGATACATTGATAGCTCGCTCTGCGGTAGATAATGCGAGGCTTAAAGACGGACCTATATCTAAATTTGTATAGATCATAATTCTTGGTACAATGTAACATTACTCTGCATATTTCTAATGACAGAGATATGGAGGTATAAGTTCGTTAAGGCAATAGAGATTTAAAAATAATAAAAGACAACTGTATAGATGAATAACAATAAAATTAAACATTAAGATAACAAACTTAAAAAATAACTAAATCTTAATAAAATCAACATAGAATAAACTAAATCAAAATCAATTCATCCAAGCGAAATTGAATACTAAAACAATATTTTCTATTATAAAAAAAAACAAGTAAAAACTTTAAAAAAATATCAAAAAGTTTAAATATATAATAATACAGAGAGAGATATTTAAGAGAAGTAGTAATAAGAAAATAATCGACCACTTAATATAATTATCAGTAGAATTGATATCGTATTCATATCATTATAATGAAGTGAGAGGAGTGGATTGTCATTAATTGCTTTATTAGGTTTTGTGACTAAGCTCATTTTAAGGACTCGTTGCGTTAGTGTAATGATATCTAATGACAGGTCTAAGGTAATTTAATGATACGAAGATATTATAATGTCTTAATTCCTATAGAAAACTTACTAGCTCTACTATTTTGTTATATATATACTAGCTGTTACTTGCGGTTCTATTTGCAGACGGTCAATCTTTTTTATTATTGTCATTACTAAGAGTATTAGATATCTAAAAAGTTTTTTTATGAACCTGTCTAAATAAAATAAAAAAAAAGATTTTTTTCAAATTTGTACGCGTTTAAACAAACAAACATTACTATTAGGATAACTTAGAGTATTGGATATCTATATAGGTACTTTTATATGGACCTGCCGAAATTAAAAAAAAAAAACAAATTTGATAGTAAAGAAGATTGGTACTTAAACAAACAAAACCAATATTTTTGTTTTATAGTATGTTTGTGTAAATAAGGTACAAATTAGCATGGCAAGCAAGGTGTGGTTATGAGTTATGTAAATATAAGTCCATCTGTTTATATCGGTGCAGACCTCACTTAGCTGAAATAAGAATATTTAATTAGAATTTCAACCCTCTCACGTCCTCTTTATAGGACTAATGATACCTCGGGTGTTAAGAATACGACCTATATAAAAGCAAATGTTGGAGGGTATTTATGAAACGAGTATTTACTTAATAATGTTTTATTTTTATTTCAACAGACTTACCACCATCTTTTAAAACAATATTACAACAATCTTACCATTTTTGTACAATTTATTACTGACCAAAACTGTTTACTCAAAATTTTTCACTTTCTTTTGAGGTGTTGTTAAAAAGTATAATTATTGACAGTTTTCAAAGAAAGACCACTTGAAATATAAACATAATTTTAAGTTTACGATTTAGTAATGAATGAATTTTAATACATATACAAATTTAGAGTTATATTTGAAAGGATTTTATAATGTATCTAATGTATTATTTTAAAAGGTAATCATATAATAATTAGTACACATGTATTCCAAGCGGCTCTGGAGTCAGGCATTAGTATTAAGATATAAAACCTCCCTATATGTTACCCCTATATTTTGTAGCGGATAATGGGGTGACGGTGCCGCACTTAGCATCTCATGACATATACTTAATGTTCTTTATATATCAACATACAGACGTTATTTAAAATAATATTAAATATGTATATTTTTAGATTTAAGAATTTCAGTTAAGATAAAAAATACATTTTCAACTAAATTCCTGAAACAAATTAGTTGAGTGTCTACATCAAACTCATAATCTATTTTTTTCATGAAGCAAGAGAAAACAAATTTGCGAAGTAATTAGTTAGACACTTATAAAAACAACCTGATATATTTTTAAATAAATATATCTTCTTTTTCTTGTAGAAAAGTTTTAATATTAATATGAATTTAATATTAAAATATTATTACTTTAAAATCGTTCGCAATTGATGTTCTTATTTACTTGTGTTTGAACTATGTCGTCACATACTCTAATTTCTATGACGTGTTATTTTGAATACATTTTGCAACATGGAATTTGATAATTATTCCACATACGGAACAAATTTTATTATTATTGTTATTTTATAGCAAATAATAAAGCTATTAATTAAGATATGCGAAATTCCTTCGCGGTACATCAATTTATAATGTAATTTACAGTTATTGTAACGTAAAACGTCTATCCATCATTAGCTAATGATCATAAAGGCCAGGATGTCATGGCATGTGTGCATTTAATGCTACGTTCTTGTTATAAGGTGAAGCATTTAAAATATAAAATCCATTTTATTTCAATAAATTAAATGAAAAAAAAATTATTTACACGAAACGAGAATTGTCTATTATTTTTTAATGATACAATTTCGTAAATTAATAAACGCTTCCGCTTCCGCCTATGAATGTGAACCGAGTGTAACGGTACAAAATATTAACCGCAGATTCATAACGGTAACCTTTTGTACCTGTACCATATTTTCCTAATAAATACCTGTATCGTGCGTGAAAACAACTGTATCCTTACATCTTTAATGTTACAGTCGGAGTTCAGATGAAATTACATTCTAACACAACCTACCATGATGTATGTATGAAAGTTTTAATAGTATATGTATGGGACAATTTTTACATATGTTCGTCAATATTATGTAATCCTTAAAAAATATTATACATACATACATACGGGGAATGTATAATATTAACTCAATTTTTCGTTTCAACCCGGTCTGCTTCTAGAAGCTAATATTGAAATAACAGCTTTTAAAATAAGTGGTACAAATCACAATTTAAATAAATATAGCAAGTTAGCTCTTTTATAAAAATATTGTATATTCGGATAATACTGCCTCATGCCTGGTTTGGATCAGTAGCTTCTGAAATAATATTCATTTTTATTCAGGCAGAACCACTGGCAACTGCTAGTATTATATAATTTTAACGTCATTAATAAAAAATAAATTATTTATATGAACATAAATTTTAAATAGCGATAAATGTTTCAAGAGGCTATTAAGATATTATTTTCAAGATCGAAACCTTAAACGAAATGCGTAAACAACCTTCTAGAACTTTTACAGCGATATTAAACCGCGGATTCCGTGTAATGGTTAAAGTTTCAGGTAAAAGTGAGGACACAAATAGAACTGTTTTGTTTTGTCTGAAACTTCTGGAATAATATCAGGAAGATTCAAATTTGTTAGTTTTGAAGATTTTTTGAAAGCTTTGGAAAACATACTTTATTAGCTTTATGATAGATCTCTGTTGAGGATAAATTTTTGTTATTTAACTATAATTTTCTTTCACTTAGTCTTATAAGACTTAGTGAAAGAAAATACTCTATTTTATTAGAAGAGTGATGGTATCGGAATAATATACTAACAAAAGATATACGTATTATAATCAGAAAAAAATTTGTTTAAATGCGTTAAATCTGGAAACTTATAATATTAAATTATTATATAAAAGAATTGTGTATATTTCGTTCAACAGGTAATATAATTTAAAATGTATTCATAATATAATATGTTTATAAGATTAATATCAGCGGCCAATAAATAATTGGTGACGAAACTTTTGATAAAACAAGCTGAAACAAAAAACCGCCCATTGGGAAAATTTTAAGATAAACAATGTTTGTCAGATTTGAAAATATAAAAGTATTTTTGAATACTGGTTGAATTTGCAAACTATTCAACGATTTCAGATTTAATATTCGAGGTGAGATATATCGTCTGGGGAGTAAAAAATACATACGACTCAGACGTCTGGACCCAATTTGAAATATCCTAACCAAAAAGTATAGAATATTATATGTTAATAACATATATTAATGACTATCTGTTGCTAGCGACTTCGCTTCAATTACAAAAAGCAACTGTTGAGTTTCTGGCCAGCTCTTCTCAACAGAACAGCATTCCGAGCTGGTGGTAGCTTAAGGACGGACTGACTACTGACATTTTTATAATGTAATAATTGACGATTCAAAAGTGCGTGTTAATGCCTATTTGAATAAAGATATTTTGAATTTTGAATTTTTTTGAAAAGGTCTCAGTAGCTATGAACTATTATATATTTGGAATTTATCTGTACAACAATTATAAGGATATTTACTATATTTTTGTAAAAGGCATTACCTGGTTGTGTCATAGTAGTGTCTTTAATAATATAATTCTTCAAACAAACAAACAAAACCAACTCTTTAGCTTTATTATATATTACATACGAACAAGATTCGAACCCACAACCTCTGAGACACCGTGCTGTTGCCCTCACAATTTAGCTACCAGATCGCTACACACTTCTATTATAAAATATCCTAATAGTAAATAATAAGTAATTTTAAGTCCCTATACGGATAACCGTATTCTTGTAAGTATTCTTAAAAGCATTAGTCCAAAATGTAAATTATAAATACCTTTTAGAAAAGAAATGTATAAGAAAGATACTTAAATATTTCCTTATCATAATAATTATAGGAAATAATTATTTGATTATTTCCTTAATAAAAAATAAACAGTAAAAGTCATTATATTAGTAAAGTGAACATCTAGTATTTTTCCGAAGCGCAAATAAAGTATTCTCGAAGGAGTCCCATTTTATTTCCAGGTGACAATGAATGCTATTCGTTATTTCAACTTTTGAGGTAACTTGGAAAACTTTTTGTCACAATTGGAATTTTACTGAATAAATAACAAAAAATCAGACAGTGTTAGTACGGAAGGACAACTTATATAAAACAATAATTTTAATATTAATTAATATAAATATATAATATGTAATAAACAAATTTTCAGTATTATCATAAACACTGGTTATTAAAGGTTTAAAACTAAACGACAAACGCAATTATTGTGTTCTGACATGAAGTATCTTCTGCAATGAATACTATGGCTCCTCATTTAATGACACAGATTATAAATATATATAATTTGTGTCAACATTAATCTATTGTAATATTTATATTAATATAAGTTTTGTTTGTTTGTTTAACTACACTAATCTTTGTAACTACTGTATGAAATCGAAAAATGTTTCTGATTATAATAAGCTGGTTCATGTGGAAAGCTATAGGCTAGTTATAATGATAATAAATAAAAAAATTCGTCTGCAGGTAAACAGCAAGTTATTAAAATATAATCGAATTAAGTTAAAATTAAAATGTAACCAAATTATACGCGAGTTTTAATCTGTAAAATATAGTTTTATTTCTAATCGAACTAAATACTACAAAGATCTCATTAAACATAATTGACATTAATACAAAGCTTTGAAACGATTCTTTAAGGGATTAGGTAAAATCGTACGTTTCTTTGTCAATCTACCCTCAATATTAGGCATAATATAATAATTTTTAAGTTGTCGCCTCTGCAGAATTAATCTGGAAGCTGTCCGAACTATCGCCGCTTCGTTACAGAGCAGATTAATATTTCGACGCAGTAAATACGTTATGCGGACACTGACCAAACTTGTCCAACTAAATTGGCGAAGTTGCCAGCCCTGGGGACGCTGGCTTTTTAGGGTTGCCATTGTTTTTATTGGTTTTAATTTCAAGTTAGGTCTTCGTTTCAATTATCTATAACAATATTTTCAATTAGGTATTTCCTTTCGTATAGAATTTCGACATTAATATTACATAATAGAATTCAGTGATAGTAAAAAATATATTCATAATTATAATTTAACTAAGAATAACAAACTTGTTACCACATTGATGTTATGTCAAAATAATATACGTTTCTAACTAATATTATGTATTATTAATGTTTGAGTCTAACTGCGGATGCTGGGAGGCCGCAGGCGACAGAGACGTCTTGAAAAGTTTGGGGAGACCTTTGTCCAGCTGTGGGACGATACAGGTTAGGGAAAAAAAAGATATAAATATTTAAAATAATAATACACATGGTTTAAAAGACAGTTGTTCTTAATAACAGGAAAATAAAATACAAGATAATCAGAAACCTTATAACAGTATAATTTAAAAAAAATCAAACTAGTAATGTAGTTTACAATTAGTGACAACCCTAATAGTAGACAGCCAGGGTTGTACATGACGTATGACGCGTTACGTTGATACTCAATTAATTTTACAGTAAAACAGGTAAATCACCACTCAAATATAGCATGTATGAAAATTAATTAATAATAATTTGATATAGTTTCTGATAGAATATATAATTTTGAATTGAATATTGTGTTATGTCATTTGTATTTGTTATTGAGTGTGAAATACATTGTATTGTATACATATAGTGTTTTTAATACACTTCTAGTTCTATTTAAATATAGTAATATTGTTTCATAAAACTTATTGATAACAGTAATTGAATTCACGTTCACGATTTCACAATATTTTTTTTAATTTTCATATTTAATTTTTTTTTATATCAGACATTAAAAAATTCAATAATATCGAGAATTAATTCGAATTTATATTCGTTAACATAAATAAATTATATATTTTTCAATTCCAATATACGCGTGGGTGTGATATATTGAGATGAATTATAATCAAAGCCACGTTATTATTCATTGATCACATAACACGCGGCATCATCAAAGAAAATGCCTTTAAATTCATTATAATATATTGTGGGTATTAATTTGGACGACATATTGTTATAGTTTATTAAAAATATACTTTAAAATGCCATTATATTAATTTAGTTTGGACGACATAATATATGAAGTTTCTTTTTTAAATAAATACTTCAAAAATTAATTTCATATATACTATATAATCGTCTGAATTTAACTAATATTTAGAGAAATTTATATTAATAGTTTAAAGTATACTAAAAACTGGTATTACTATATATATTTTTAAACAACTAAAACGACACTCTCACAGTCAAACACACATATGGTAACTATTGTCAACACACAACCCACTAAGAACACATGTGGTCTTAAAAATTGCAAATAATACCATGGTAGTAGTTTTGTGATATATTTCCATTAAACTAAACGATTTATTAGGACTCTAAAAACTGTATAAGTTTCTACTAACGTTTCTTCTAATTACTACTATATCTACTAATATTATATTTCTGAATGTTCCACAAAATATTCCTTACTAAAAAAAACTAACACTGGAAGTACGAAACAATAAATAACTTGAATAAAAGCTGTTCCAACTATAAATCCTGAGAACATGTCCACAAGCTAATGTGAGCTGAAGCTGTGTTGTTTTATTTCTTTACAAAATTAAATTCTAAATTATAATAAAAAAAATGTTTATAACAGCTGTATGTGATTTTATATTATTACAATATGTTTAAGAATAGATTCAGCCAAATGAATTAATATCATTGAACATCAGATTCTCAAATATCAGTGACATTTCAAACGGTGCCGCCACTACTAACTAATAACATTGCGAATTATATCCAAATGTCCGCAAACCAGATCCATTCATATAAATAACTGTATTTTGACGGCATAGCTTATCAAACGACAAATTGTATGCATTCTAGGAATCATTACGTATTGTTATAGGAATTTTGGTAATCGAATTAGTTTGTTTGTTGTTTCAGAGTAGGGTTACCTTATTAATAAAACAAAGTTATATACAAGATATATATTATAATCTTTAATATACAATGTATTTCTAAGATTCAATTTTATTTGTGGTTATTAAAGTTTCATTATCATAAACTAGATGGCGTTGTATCTTCAATTTATAAAACATGGCGAACCAACTTCACTAATTACATTTATCTTTAAATACAAGTTTAAAATATCTTTAACAAAGCGAGTTTAATTAACAGGGAGCAATACTACAGGAGGAATGCTGGCAATGTCGACTGCGCTTCTTACTGTACTGCGCTCATTTATCAATTTATAAATGTATTTAATTAGTACAGGCTTTAATTATATATTTTCAAACTATTAAATATATAAAATAAAAAACAAAATTGCATTCCAATAATCACGTAAAACATTAACAATAATTTCAAATTGAAATTGAATGCAATTGAAAGCAATAGCAGTACGCGATCGCTCTAATTAGGTATTTGAGTTTACGACCGTTCTGAGAATGATTTCCATGTACGTAAATTGATTTAATGACCAATAAATTTCTATTCACAATAGCTCCTTGGATATCAAAAGGTTATTGTTAGGTGCAAAGTAATCGCAGCCCTAAATGACTTAACAATACACATTAATAGTTCTCATTAAAACCATAAGGCTTTATTTATTTTTTATTGCGAATTAACATAAAAATAATATCTTCATTAAAAATGAAATAACTTCTAAGTAACTAATAAAAACATTAAACAACAAATCATCATACTGTAGCTGAAGCGAATCGGCGTGATTGCGAATTCAATTTAAAACGAATAGTCGATTGATTATTGTACAGGTTATCGAGTAATTCCCTCGATATCGATACATCGACTGTTGATAAGAAAAATATGCTTCCTTTCTTTCAGTAATGGAATATTGGATTGCTTATTAGTGCTTGTTGTATTGAAGTACTGTTCAGTCATATGCAGAGTTAAGAGGTAGTGAGTTCGAGTCCTGCTAGGGCTGTATTGTTTAATACCAATACTTTTATTTTAAACAGAGTTCTACACTATTACAATATATTAAGATGAAAACAAATAGTAAGTAATAAATATGATTTATTTTAAACAATGACATTAACGATATGTCTGAGCTGATCGCAGCGTCCCTTTTTAAAAAGGGTCGCCACACTCCAGGAAACCAGGTTACAATAGCCTAAAGTAGAGCAACCATTGTAGTTAACGACAATAGCTAGTTCTGACAGTAAGCTAAAGATAGATGAGTGATATGAAGTAAAAGTAGAAGTCAGTTTAAACTAACTTACTGTGCATCGATGGACAGTTATATCTAATGAGACGAGCATTTGATGATAAAGACTAAATATGAGCTGATGATTAAATGCCGTGCTGTGATTAAAACTGAATGCAAAAAATTGTAATCGATTTTGAACAAATCTAACATTTCTGAGTCAACAATAGACAGCACACAATGAAACATCAATGACAAACGAAATGTGACGTCGACCATAAATTGTGAGGAATAATAAAAGATTATCTATTCCCGAAATGAATACGGGGGAAGGACAATGGGAGCTTTATTACGGGAGTTCTATGATCAAAGTTTGATTCCCCTAAAGGGGAGACATCCCAATGTACAGTCTGGATATTAAAAATATTGATAACTGCACAAGCATTACAGAAATACATACATTGAAAAATATCCGAAATAAAATAAGATAGAAGTAAACATTACAATTGAGTAAAAATATTCTTTTTGTTAAAACTTCTCAGACAAATTACATCTTTATAAAAATAAATAAAACAGGTTTTTTCTTGTTCATCTCTCATGTTGACGCGAGTTGATTATGTTTTAATATTAGTTCACAAGTCTCGGAAACTTTATCTAGAGGTCCGCGGCAGCTAGTGTTTTATGATGTTTCATTTCATCTTCTTTTATTGTTATATTCTCTGCTGGAATAAAATGCTGTTTGTCTTACTAATTCTTGATATTACATGCTTATCTTTATTTTATTTTATTTACAAGTACATTTTTCAATATACCTATTTGTATTTATATAACTCGTGTTTATTTTTACATTTTAATGTCTCGAATGCTTTGCAGTAAGCGTGTTCGCGGTAAGACGAAATGTTGATGTCTATCAGTCAGTTTATTTGTCACCTACCTCCAACGCTTAAAACGACCGAAAACTTAGGAATGACATATAACTAAAATGTAAAAATAAACGCGAGTTATATCCTTGAAAATAGTTACATCAAATGTATAGTACTTATATAAATCTTAAAATCCATTTTTTATTTTAAAAATAGATTAATTTTTTTAGTTCCATTTTATATTTATCTTAGTAAATAAATCATATCCCACCAGCAGGGATCGCTATAACTCCCATGGTAGAGATTGCACGCGTTATATCCATTAAACGTCCAGGGTGACAAGAGCAGCCACGTGCTGGCAGTTAGTTTAAGTTGTCTCAGTTTGGTACATTATTGAAACTGCTCTTCTAGTATGGTTGTTCCACTTAGTTTATATTATACTAGCTGTTTCTGGCGGTTCCACTCGGACGCAGGATTTTATTTACTATAAAGATAACTACGGGCAGGAGAGCAATGTAAGATAGTCTCTCAAATCTGCCTGTTATGCTCAGATAGAGTTTTTCAAAACAATCAAGTTTCAAATATTAGCACGTTTAAACAACCGAACTTTTCACATAAGCGGAATTCAACATATTTTAAAAATATGATTATTTTTTATAACTATTGATTACTAGTCGCCAGCGAAACGAACAAATATTTTTGTAATATTAAAATGTATAAAGGGTTTTGTTTTGATTTTATATTATTGTAACCTGCAAGTCACTTATCTACATTTTGCGCCCAAAAGAGAAAATTATTATTAATTTTTTTTCTTTATTTTTTTTTAATTTTCTGAAAATCTCTTCTAAATAAGACTATAATCGATTTTTCATGTGCAGCTATCGTTTCATAATAAATTGAACAAAAATCGGTTTACGTTATTAGTATATCCAGCTTTCGATAATAAATCAAACATCTTTATCTTATAATAATGATTTCGCACATCATCTGGAGATTAAGCAGCTTTTTACTGTTTTGTAATGAAAAGTGGGGATATGATAGAACGTAAAAATATATTAACACACGATATGACTGAAACATTGAGACTACATTGTATAAGCGATAGCGATTATAATTATTATACTATAATAAGTTATTTGGTTATATTTACACTACTTTATATATAATAACGAGAAATATGAAATCTAGTATCCTATTAGTTGTTTAATTAATCAGACTAGATTATGAAGTCTAACTTAAAATTTGCCAATGCGGGAAGATATTTTATCGTTCTAAAAATATATAAATTTTGTATTTTAAGTCAAAATTCTTGATTAGCTTCCGCTCCCGCTCTCGCTTCCTCTCATGAACGTGAACATATCTATAGATTATCGGATATTGACGGGTGACTGCGCCTAAATACGCAATCTTTATTATACTAGATTTATGATAGACATTTAAGAGAAGGAGGCATTGGATAATAAAGTGTTTATTAAAATACTAACTTTCATTTATCTTTTGTTGTAAAACTAACACCTGTGTCAAGGAATACGCTTTTTCTACTAACGAATTATATATACTATATATAATTGTAGTGCTATACTCATGTTAAATCTATCAGAATTTGCTATAGTAGTATGGATTTATACTGCGTTTCCGCCATGCTCTAAGCTCATGAATAAGGTTCCCTGATCGGTAATTAACTAGTTGGGCAAAATTCTGATAATATTGACGTGAGTAAAGCCAGATAATTTTATATAATAGAAATGGACTACGAAAGTTGAAATATAAAAATATACTAGCTATCAGAAAAGAATATAAAAAAATCAGGGTCCAAAAACAAATATTTATCAATAATAAAAACTTTAAACTGAATTACTGATATACTTTTAGTCAAACGGGATTCTAAATCTATTATAAAATGTATGAAAGAGTAAAAATTCAATTTAAAAATCTTTTGAAACTATCGAAACGATTCCAACACGTGCTTCTGTTACAAGAGTCGAGTGGACTTAATAAAAACAATGAACTACTTAGAGGAGTATCAAACATATTATGTAATTAGTTCTACGATATATTTATAAGATAATAGAAGTTAAAATTAATAATAATATTAAAATATACTTTATATTTAATATGAATAGAGAATGAAAACAGCAATTCCACTAATACCCCCCCTAATTAGTCGTCTAATCGTCATAAGAGCTTAAAGATGCACTTCCATACTTAGTGGTGTTACAATTTGCGTAGCTCCTGACCTACTTAACTTGCCTCTATATTAGTGTGCAGAAAAATATGTCTTAAAACAATAGAAATAAAAGCTGGAAACGCCTGCACAGAATTCTGCGCTGGGTAGTGAATGATGCGTTGACTTGTCACAAGAGTCTTCAGAACACATGCAATGAATGTTGTTTTTTTTAATTAGAAATGTATTTTAATGCAACGTACATAAATGTGTGTTCTACAATGACCTCCTCAATTAAAACTTTAATTACAATGGTCCTACATCACTATTGTATATATTTAACTTTACCATTTCAGAACACCGTGTATTTTAATAAGGCTTACCATTTGTATACAATTATATAACAAGATGGTATAAATAATTAATACCAGCTTTACAATAATATAATATAAGACCTATAAGGTCTTTAATCTAAACTAAACACACACAAAGACATGTGCAGTCCATATAGTTAATTTAGTAAGCACGCTGCACTGACCCACTTCAGGGACACTCGAGATACAATCAAATCCTATTAAAGAAGCTTTGTCTTTATTTAATGTGTGCTATTTTTCCTGTTTTGCTTCATGTTAATAGTTTTTAATTTCATTAAATATAACATGAAACATAACATGAGCTTTGAGCATGGCGGGATCGCGGCGTGAACTGTGAACGAATAAGGACTCCGAATGTATTCGAAACTAATCGAGTAAATTCTAACAGTACTGACATGAGTACAGTCGGATAATTATATACAATAGTAATCATGGATCAGGAGAGTTTTTATATCACTTCAAATATACTTTACATTCCAGTGAACGAGTGCAAGATCGATAAAACAAGTTTAATACTAATATCGATAATTAAATTTGTCGATAAAAACTGACAGCACTCAACAATATTTATATAAACTTTGTGGAAAAGATAGGCTCTATTCTGTCTCTTCCATTTGACGTACACAAGTAATCACTGGTACTGGTTTAAAGTGGAAAAGAAAGAAAAAAAAATAAAAATAAATAGATGTAATACCTATTTTAGCGGTTATTTTCCAGCATGCTAAATAACTTATTATTAAAAATCTTTAACATATTCGTATATAAATAAAAAAAGCTAAATATTTCCTAACACTCACCTCCGTGCTCAATACACTGAGACTAATGAATCAGTCACGTACAAAGCGTTAGTAAATCAAGATATAGTCTTTACAAAACATGCCATAAAGATTACTTTAAACAAACTTCATAGCGTTATATCAATTTTTATATATAATATGTGATAATGTTTCTAAAAATGCATAGACAAGTTCAGTTCGATACAAACAGTTATATATAAAATGCAAAATTCATCAAATCCAGCAGCGAGCCGATAGCTCAATTGTTAGAACGACGGGACGGTTTATCAGGTTTCGCGGCTTCGAATCCTGCTCGTATGAATACATTCTTTTACTCTATTTTTATTAACAATAAACATTACCAATTATTTAGTTTAAACATTAACAAGATGGATGTTATAGGACGTTATAAATAAAAGATAAGTATAATATTGCAATAATTATCTTAATAAAAACTACAAGAACTAAGCGATTAATCAAAATGCCACAAACAGTTTATAAAGAATAAGCGTTGCTTTGCAACTATAAAATGTATCTTAATATTTCTTGGACTTCATAAATAATTTTGATCCACTATTTAATAAATTACCAACGCCTTTAATAATGATTATATTAAAAAGTATCAAATATTCAAATACTTTCTAAAATTGACGTGGGCGGAAAAGCTATAAATAAGAGAGCTCGTAACAGATTAATAAAACGTTAAATAAATTGACGTCGCACTGGCTGTGGAGGGTGTTATTAAATATGGAAATATCTAGACTATGTCACGTACAAACTTGACAAACTTTTCGCTTCATCTATTATTAAATTAACTATAATTATATAAAAATATTGTAAATAATATAAATAATAGAAGATATTTTAGTGGAGGAGCAAGTTTATTTAGTAGTTATTTGTCTTGTGTGGGTTTAAAGCAATTTTAGTTTAAATTAAACCTATAATTAGACTGTCTTAGTTAACCCAAAACTAGATTGTCCTTCAAGCAATTAATTGGCCAAAGTTAAAGTTTCTTACAACATTAATAAATTAGATAAAAATTACTAGTATATGAATAATTAAAATAATTAATTCGTCTCAAAGGAGCAAGTTGAAGTAAGAGAATTCTCAGAATGGCGGCGAGGCGTATTAAAGTTATGTTGGTAACAAGTGTAGAATTTACCTCTTACTGTGTAACTTGAAACATGTTTTCTCTGCTGAAGAACTGTTAAGAGGTTTTTGAGCTGTTTACATCCTATAAGCTGACAAGACAGAACCACATACATCAATAATAACACAGTTTTAAATATTTATAACGTACACGGAACATTATGTAATCTCCTGATTCACAATGAATCAAGACAGGCACTTTTTGATTTATAAATTTAAACAACACTTTTAAATGTATTCGGAGACAAAGTGTAACATCGAAGCTGCGTTGATCTCTCAATCACAGATCAATCCATCCTTTTCCATTTTAAAATAATAGAATGGGACAGTCGATGTAAATTCAAGACGATTTATCCCAGCTAGCGGGCATCCGCAAACTACACTCCTAGTTATTAAACGCCACCTGAATAATTCATAACATGAGGGTAGATCGAAATAACTTCGTAAATTTTATTGGCGGCGTCTGCAATAAAATTTAAACTCTATGAACGGACGAAAAAGTCTAAATTGGCACGATGACTTAACTAACATTTTTATATCTGTCTGTCTTTTCGAACAGCCTTAGGGATTGGAAATCAAAGGAGTTAAACGGTGGAGAGAATCTTAACTACGGTTACTATTGACTTTTTGTAGGATTTTATTGAAACGCTAAAGAAAAAGTTTTATTAAGTTTTGTCACCCCCAACCCTTCATTTTGAAGTTGCCAAGTCAATATTAGTCTTATATATTTATTAACAAAACAGCACAACACTTCATATTAAAACGAATTTCAGTAGAACTGCTATAAAAAAGTTTTAAACTTTTAAAAGATCATCAACTTGTCTAATAAGTGACATTAAGTGCTAAGTAATTACACTAACACCATAATTCAGGGGAAGAAAAGATTCTGGCCAAAGAATTAGAGACGCCTTTAGGGTTTACATAATAAAACAATACCCCCATTATCCCTCCCCCAATTCTGGCGCGATAATGCGTTATTTGACGTGAATTATGTGAATTATTTGCGTTAAAGCGACTCCGGCCACAAAATTTTAATAATGAATTAAAACATCCCTTTAAAATGTAAATTTTTAATTAGGACCGCGTCGCCGCGTCCCCGCTACTGAGCTCCGATGAGATTTTTACTATTTTAAAAAACATAATTTTTATAAAAATAAAAAATATTCAAGTAAAATATATAAATATCCGGTTGTACTCACGTTATTACTATCGGAATTTGCCCGACTATTTTCATATCAATTCGCGGTTAATAATGAGCTCTGGACATGGCGACATCGCGGCGTGAACAGAATAGCTCATATATACCAATCATGGATCCCGAAATTTCACATAAAATATTATTGTTCTTTGAAAATTCATATATCATTATAGTGTTTAAACTAGCACGAAGAAAATGTTTTTATAACATCCTGAACAAATAAAATATACCTGACTTACCCAAATCAAACTTCATCAAATCTAATTATGTTCAATATAAACTACACAGCCACAATCCTTTTCACAGTTTATTAAGCAATTTATTAGACAGCTTATCAAACCAGGGCTTTGATGAGAAATAATTGAAGGCATCATTTAAATGATATTTACAAAATAAAATATAATTAAAATCGGTATTAATTAAATGGCACCGGTAAAACGCATCGGGGGTTGCTCAAAACAAACAAGTTAAAAGCAAATTGAAAGGCTGTCATCCCTTTGTCTGAACGGGGCTTAAAATCGATCCATCGTTTTATAATATTTCTATAAGAAAACCACCCTTTCCCCACTCCGTTTAGTCCTTTGTTCTTAAAGGGACATTTTGCAAAGTTTTGGTAATTAAATTTTTATATCCTCTTTTGGAGGTTTTTATTTAACGAGCCGGAATATTTTTAAAGGGTTAGGACGAAAAGAGAGTCGCTTTTGTTTTAAAGTGATGACAAAACGGCTAATTATTATCTACCATTCTTGGGGCGGTCATGAAACATTGTAATTTGAATTTGCATTGAAGATTAACTTAACGTGACTATTATATGATAATTATACATGAGCTTATTGTTAAAAAAATCTAAATTTAATTTTTATTCAACATCGCCATAACTATCTTAATATTTTTATTTCCACCCTATTTTTTTATATTTAAAAATGTGCCCCACTAGAGGTCTTTTTAGGAGATAAGCTATCCAATGTACTAAATGTTTGAAGATCTATTGATAACTTGTGATAAATAAATAAATAAATAATCAAATGATTATATTAAGTATACAATTCAGATATTAGTAGTGAAATAAATGTAAAATCAACACCTAGACACAGTACAAGTACATCTGAACGCTCTCCCGAAGGAGACTCGTTAAAATATTGCAGATTTATGCTAAATGTAAAGGTAGACTCTGAATTTTATTGCCATATAAAAATAAATTCGAATTAACTTTTAACGTTTCCAAGTTAACCTTTTAAATAAGAATTATTGTTGTTTTAAACGCTCGTGTAAGAAAATACATTTTTAAAGTTTATTAATGTATAAAAGCTACTTGAAAGTAAAAGAATTTAATTACAATATATAAATTTAGTGTTGTTTATAATATTTCGTGATTCATGATTACTTTTATATATAATTATCCGGCTGTTCTCACGTTATTACCATCAGAATTCGTCCGACTAAGGCAGTTCACGCCGCGTATGGGTTCGAAACTAGTCGGACAAACCCTGATAATAACAGACATTTATATTTAATAGTAAATTTAGTACTAATTAAAATGATTTTCATGAATACAACAACAATTATTTTTAAATGTTATTTTCTTTGTTTCAGTATGCAATGGAGCATAAAAAATATTTTTATTAGCGCATTAATATCTACAAACGAATGAAGCTCGTTCCTACCTAGGGGTCATTGACCGCACAACTGTTACCTATACCGACCCGAATTAAAAAAAGTTCGTGAAAAGGCTCGGGATAAAACTCATCGGCATGTACAACCTAGAAACCGAGAATATTAATATTGAAATGAGAGCCGACAGGTGTATTAGGTAATCACACGATACGCTTATCGCGTACGATATGAATCATTTTATAATTAGAAAGATCTTAAACGACTGTAGAGCAATTAAATGAGTTATAAAGATAAGGTTTCGTGAGTAACTTTTAAGTTTATATGAGAAATTTATATTAAGTACTGATCTAAAATATATGATTTAGTTATTTAAATTTTATTGCATTTTTAAATAATTAATTTAATTAAGTGATTTTACATAATCAATTTAATTGTAATTTGATGCGTACTTTGAGCTAGACATGTACCTTCTAAAATAATTTAAAGACATTATCTTACGAAGCCTCACCGCAATTTCACGTACAGTATGTTCGCTGATTTCCTGCAAAGCAATCCAAATTCCTCTCATCAAAAACTTTTATCCCCGCTTTTCATTCTTCTAACATAGATATAGTACAGTCGTCTAAATGAGGAGAGGTTCGAGAATTGCCCCCCATGCTTACTCCCCACTTGTTAGGGATTAAGGTATCCTTTTGTGAAAAATATTGCAGAATGTACGTTTAATCTGAGGCCCACGCCTCGACTCGGTTTTTGTTGGAGAATTTTTTATTTTTATTCAACATTATCTCTGAGAAATTCTGCTAGTGATACGCACTCCTACTTAATGTTCTGCAACAGTTGATGCTGCGCCTTAATAACAACAGATGTACAGGAACGGGAAATGTCTTATTTTAACCGATGAGTAAGTGTTTTGATCAAAACTAAAGATTTCTTTAGTTATAAAGAACCTTATGATATATACTTATTTTGTATGTTAGCGTTATTGAAATGACAAAATAAATCTAGATCAGTGTTTACACAGCTTTACAACTTCTTTAAAATATAGTCAAATCGTGCTCACACATGTAAGCAGTGTGATTACATACAGCACACACACACACTGACAGACAAATCGAGCAGTGCTATAGGTTCGTCTATTGACGCAAACCCGTCAAGCGTGCCTCTCGCTGAGATAAGAAGACGCTAGGGTTGTCTCCTTTAAATAATAAAAAATATAGACATTAAAAACATATAAAATAAGATAAATTATAATGAATACCTTTGCGATTAAATTAACTTTTTTAAAAATATTAAATACAAACAAAATAAAAGTGCCAACCCTAAGTAGCAATCTATGCGACTGAGTGAGATCCTGAGATGCTGTAAGCACTACATATGTTCATATTTTCACAGTAGAGCGATGACGTCATAACTTTAATATTACAATTTAAATTTTATCGAAAATTTATTCAAAAATAAAATTCCTTTACATTTAATTATTTATTTACATATCGAAAATATTCCCATCGCATTTCACACCAAAAATAACTGAAGCCTGAAAGTCAGCGGGGCCTGTAGCATCTAATAAAATATTTACAAAAAGTTTATCCAATCCGAAACTGTATACTGATCATAAAAAGGAATCCATGTTCGATGGTTATGAATCAACGAAAACAAACTAACTTCGTACATGAAAAACCTATCAGACTGGCTTTGAGGCTAAAAATGCTCGTGTGCAAAGAATATAGAAAATATTTTTGGATAAGAAAATTTGCAAGTTTGATTAAAAATAAATATGCAATAAAATCACGATACAGTAAAGATAGAGAAAGAGAGATAATTGAAGTTTTATGTAACAGTAATATAAATTGTTTTTCAAAAGATGATAAACTCCAATTACCACTCAATATATTTCCAGTTTGATTTCAAGAAAATCTTTCTAAAATACGGACACTGATTATCCACCCCAAATCCGGGTCACGATTTGCCGGAAATCGTCTCTTTGAAATACGGAACGACCGTCCGGATCACGTAAAAACTGAAACTTAACTTATGCTTTCAGTGAGCTAAGAAAACCACTGATATGTAACCACATTTCTATTCAGCTAATGGTCTAGGTTTTTCAGATATATATTTATATCATTAATATTGTAAAAGATAAAAATTATAAGGTAAAAACAGCAAACATAATATCAGCTACAAATTATATAAAAAAAAACAAGACAATAATAATAATACAATATTATTACTTTGCAGGTGTACGTACAGGTGTAGCTGTAGTACTGTACTGTACTGAATTAATTGATTTTATGTAACATTATTATAGATGTGTGCAAAATTGAATCAGTCCACATTAAATTCCCTGAAAGACTGAATATTGGCTCTCTGTGACACTATTTCATCGAAATTGAACTTACGACCAATTTACTGAAACTGAAGCCAAGTGCTCCAATAGACACAAATAGAGAAGAAAGAGATGAAAGATATGTTATATGCTTATTAAGTTGTAGTTTTTTTGAGAAGAAAAAGTAATCAAACAAGTCTCATAAATAACATCCTTATTTTCCTTTAGCTATAGCAATATTGAAGTTGGTTCAAGTGTTTGAACTGTGAATTAAGATAAGATCATCTTAACACCAAATCGACTAAACATTACAAAAATATAAACAATAGAAAATTGAACTATAAGACCAATATTTTCCTACCAAAAATTATATTTACCGAGTTCCTCAGTACTCCACACCCTATTAAATCAACTGATATAAGAAGGAATGGGGGTGAAGGGGTGTAGGGTGTTGTTATTGGCGCAAATGATTTCCGCTTAGGCATAGTGTGATGAGGGTAGATAGAATTTACCTTGAGAGTTTATTTCCATTCTTTATAACGAAAAATATAACCAACCGTAAAAATGAGAAATAATGTATTTCCACATGAATAATTTTTTTGTAATATTATATTACGAAAATAGAACGTTATATTGAATCACGATTTAAACATATTAATTGTGAAGATGCATCATTCTAGAGCAAATGTACTGTTATTCTTATGAAGTCGACCGCATTTAACAAAGAGCAATTATCTGATCGTAATCATTATGATTTATAGATGAATATTATTACGTTTTAAGTATTATTGCTGTCACTTCTGAAATATTGCGGGTTGAAATAAGACATTTGATTTATAATACACAATAAAATATATTACAGTATATTTGGACAATACCAACATGACATTCAAAAAATCAAAAAAGCTTATCCGGAGCTAAAGCGAGATAACTCTGCTCCAATAATTGGCATCCGACGACCGCTCCATTGCTCCGGTTGGAGTAGTTTTTTTCAGACACGCTCTGCCTACCAAACTCCGCTGTGACATTCAATCGCGAAGTTCATTACTGTCTAGAATCCAGAACGGGTTTTGCCTTTTAAAATGCCCTGGATATCTTCATTTAAATTAACTATTATATTGATTGCTACACGTTTAATTGTTAACTTATAAATTTTTAGTTTTGTTTATAATATGAGTTATTGTCACTAGTCTATTTATATTTTCAATATTTTTCCTCAGGAAATATCAGCCAATATCGAAACAGCGGAAGGTCTTCAAGTAAAACATACATAACGCCTCACCTGTACTGTTTGTATAACAGCATCTGAAGTAAATAAAAAAGCAAGCTGACAAAGGGTTTAGGAAAGCAATTCCCACGTCAGACACACCCTCAGATCGCGATAGGGCTTATACAGACTATCAACATGTGATGACAAAATGAACAAACTTTGAAGACTGAGATTGTAGATTCTTTTCTTTTCTTTTTATTTAGTTTTGATTCATTCGATGATGCAACGTGAATATTAAATAATGATTCATTAAATCGAGTTATTATAATAATAATGGACGGCAAGTTGTCTGTCATCACCCTTACTATTTCACGCCTCATGGTGTATCGGGGATAGGCGTAGCTTTCAGATTTTTAGGTCAAAGCTTTTGCTTTTGTTCCCTACGATTTGTTAGTTTCGCTTGACAAGTTTCATTTAGAAACACAATATGATCGTAGTTTTTTGGTGCTTCAGCGGTGGAATAATTTGCTAATATATAACCTTTAGCTGAAATTTAATCCACCTTTTGCGTGTTGTATAATTTATTATCAGCCGCAAAGCGATTGTGGAGCGTGCGGAGACTAGCGCTCTAGTGTGCTTTAATATAAAAATAGTATTTATTATGAGTCGCAATCTCTTTCCCGGTAATAACATATGTGGAGTATAAAATAATACTAATAATACTGGGGCAAATTACTTCATTTAATGTTACTTAAACATAACAAAGGCGTTTATATTTTTGAGCCATGAGGTAATTTACGTAAACCAAAGATGTTTAAAAAACGACGTCTATTTTCGTTGAGGGCAATGACCTTTCAAACAATGAAACATTTTTAAGCAGGGTTATTCTCTTTTATGCATAAAATATTAATGTGTTGTGACAAGAACTTAGGATTGTAAAACTTTTAGTACTTGTAAATGTTATTCAGAATATTATTATGAATGCAGCTATAAAAATTTGATATGTATAAATGAAAAATAATGTTATAAAAAGGTTTTACCATTGTGTGAATGAGAAGAAAAATAATCTCTCCTACATTGATGTTCATACTTTCTTTTAATCCAAAGAGCACTGATACTCTCATACTTCACACAAATAGTTAAGCTAACGCGTATTTCTCAATAACCGCATTGCCAATTTCGTACTCTCCCAGGAGAGATTTACATTTGCTAAAAGTTCGGTAGGAACTTGGAAACCTCAATCTCCATAAATAAGACCAAATATTGGTTATAATGTTGATTTCTAAAATCAACTTTATATTCATCAAAATAAGGGCGGATATATAAAAATAAATTAAAATGTGTGTCATTCAGGTCATATCTGCCTAATACAATATGGCTGCAGTTAATAAAGTTTAGCACGTGTATGCCACGTGCGAACTTCGTTTTGATAAATATAGTTGGCCACTGAATTGTGGGGGGAGATAAGTATACTTTTAGTTGTTTTATATAGACGATATCTTATATTTTTAAGTAAAAGGTTTTAAACACCTCTGATTGGTAACTTTTTTCGGTACACGTTTCTACAAATATTAATGTTTAAATGAAAATTAAATTTCTAGATAGAACAAAATAATGTACAATTGAAAAGCAGAGATTGAAAAAACATTTAACACTCAAATAAAACGTCACCGAAAAAAATCTTTATCCTTTTTCAAGTGTCAAAAAATTCCGGTGTTCTTTGTCCAAACAATGACAGTTACATCCACATGGGACCAACCAAAAGGGTACAGTATTTGCACTGAGCAGTTTGTTTTCCCCGATTCCGGGGGGTGGGGGGGATGAACTCGTTTTCATTAGCCGAGTGTGCTAGTGTCATAAAGTGGCCGGGCCTGTGTTACTTACGTTTATGCAAATTTACCTAAATATGCTCCATGCATATTTCATTTATTTTAGATGACTCTATGAAACCAAGGTATTACATTACTTTGTACCAGAGAAATATACAAAGTAAAGTTTGACTTTATATAATACGTTACTAAGTAGAAGTTTTTTAGTTTTTTGTTGGCAATGATGTTAACAAAAACTTGTTGCTACCAAATACTCAACTATATGAGAGCTGGTCGCCTTCAAACCTATTAATCGTTTTTACTACAAAGTACGGTTAATTTCAAGCCTATTTTCGTTTTAATGGAACCGATATCATGAATAACTAGTCTGTAACGAGGTAGCCTTTTACAACCATTAAATTTATATCATTTTTTGTCGTTCAAAAATCTTGAGCCTGGCATGAAATTATATGCAAATTGTTTGTGCGAAGTTATGAGAGATATTTTTATTTTTATACGGATAAAATGTAACAAAAAAATTTGTATTGTATTACTAAAGATGTAAATAAATCCAGACATTCCTAGAACGATAAGTATATCTAGAATGCCTTGAAGCGTAGGTAAGCTTTGCAAGTTCTCAAGGAAGTCAATGATAAGAACAATGTATATTCACACCTGTATGTGTGTTTTCGACGTAATAACTATAATTATAATAGTAATTGCGAAGATTAATCATCTTCTAGTGACATTATCAAAAGTATATTATGATGACATATTTATTTTAATTGCAAATATATTTTATTATGTATATTATAGTTATTTTTGTTAACATTTCGTATTTCTGAAACAATCAGAGAAATGAAAATCCTTTATCTATTCATGTTTCAGTGAACCAAAAACAATGGGCACCTTTTATTAAAGCAAGACGTTGAGTTGAAATAAGTCGCGTTTCGTATTTAGGGGTGGGGGGGGGGCATATTATCACGTAACAAATTGGTTTCTCTACCTTTGTTCGGCATTCGTCCTAGGCCCTTTGGTGAGAAGAATAATGTACTGTCAGCAAAACAATTTTAAGATAACGTGATATATAACGTATGTTAAATAATATATGTTTTATAAACAGTAAGCTACCAATAAATACTAACTTACCGAAAACATACGAAGCATTGTTACGGATGGTCTTACCTGTAAAAAATGAAGATATTAGTTAATGTCACATTAGAATATATTTTTACAAGCCAATTAACGTTAACTCTAAAGTAGTACAACTTTTTGATTAATCTTTTTAGAAGTCTCTCTTACTCTCTCTCTCCCTCTCTCTTTTACTACTACTTAAAACGATGTTAACAAAAACACTGCGAACCACAACGTGAAGAACTCTCTCTTTGGATAGCCCACCCCCTTCCCCTAAATAACAAAATGTACACATGTGCTTGGTAACGGTATCTAAAATAAGTCTTTTAACTTATAAGAAAAAATATTGTGTTTTTGGATGCAATTCGTAAAGCCTGCAGAGGCACAATATACCACGTCTAAATTTTTTGGTGACCCTACATCCTCTATTGATCTTCGGTCAGGTTATTTTTTTATTAATATTCTGCTACTGTTCAATTATACGTTAGCTAATTTACATATTTTTTTTACAATTACTCTTTTTTATTTCACTGATTAAAAAATACTGCTTTATTTATAACAGCTGTAATATTATTCTTAAAATTAAAAGCCGAAAAAGTTTGTTTGTTTTAGTGAGCTAATCTTTGAATATACAAGATGAATTTGAAAAAATCAAAATCTTCCTAATTATAAGGAAGGCTGTAGTGGTAGGATTTTACGTAAGTGAAACCGCAGGACACAGGCTACTCCATAATATAATTAAAAATATGTCCCAATTTTAATTTTTTATTATAAATAAAAAAAGCTTTACATTTGCAATTGGAATCCTGAATATTTTAATTAAATATACAGACAGACAGGTAAAGTACACTCATACATAACTCAAACAATACCAAAAATGTAACACTATAAAGCAATTATAATAAATAAAATTGTATCCAAGATAACCATATTTTTATTTTCGTTCAATGGTTTAATCTTTTTAACAATTATAAATAATCCTCGGTCAAAGCTTTGTTGGCGATTTAAATCCGTTCGAGACTGGTATGAGCAAATAAATCAGTCGTTCATTCATTCGTTCACTTTGTTCTTAATGGAGCAAGTGACTTGTTGTTAATGTAATAAGGGTTGTCTATAATTTGTTTAAGTATCAAAAAAATAAATGGTTTCTTAAATTGAAATAATGCCTTCTGTCTAGAAGTAATACCTTTTCCAATTGAAGGTTTTTTAAGTAATTAACAATTCTACAACTAAGGCTGGGTCAATGGAGAAGATTCTTCAAGAAAACTCATGATTACATACGTTATAACTATTATATTGAAGTTTAAGTTTATACATGACTTACAAGTAGTACAATTAATAATAGTCAAGTAGTTCGTTCACAAATAACAGCCGCTGACACCTCACCAGCATGATCTATGGGAGTTCGTTATCTCAATAACTCTAAGTTATTTAGTCATAACATTAGAACAGGCGAAAATATATATATTATATCACGCTTACGATTGGTTTTTATTGCATTTGTATATGAGTTGTTGTTTCAAAGATATACGTCTTAGTTTTAGTTTAGAAAACGGTATATTTTACTTCTAATTTTGTTATTTATTTATTTATTTTGCACAAAATACAAAAATAATGCACAAAAGGCGGGCTTAATATTACAAAAACATTCTCTACCAGCCAACCTTACGAAGTACAAGAGAGATTGGTTGCAGGCGTGCAAAAAAAAAATAAGAATAAAAATAAAAATAAAAATTACACATAAAAATAATAAACAAGAAAAAACGTTAAAAATCTATTTAAGAATTATAAACATAAATATTATGTAACTATAATAATAATAATTTTAATAAATGTGACGTAACTTATTATATATATTTAAAAAAAATAGTTTTATATAAGGCTATATTTTAAACTTAACTGTTAATGGGTTATAATTACAAAAAAAAGTTATATTAAACTAACTTATAAGGCAAAGTCAGCCATTATACAAACATGTAAGTGTTATTTAATAAAGTTTATATCAACACGTAGAACCCTTTAATAAGCAGTCTTCCGTAAACAGAGCTGACCGAACATCTTGTATTAACCGTTGGTTATTAAAAGACTAGAAAGCTCCGACACCTCAGCGCCCAGCACACGGTCAGTTGAGAGCGAATCATTCACTTGAATCGTTCAATCGTTCATTCACTTTGATGTGCCGGTATCACGCACTTTCCACTTCACATTACTTGAGCATTGTTAACTCATTACATTCATTCGCTTTGACTGATATTGCTTTTTACATTATTTACTGAATGTATTTTTCATTCATGTAATATGAGCTTGCTAGTACATAGTGTTGATAATTTTATTTATATTAATAATATATTATCTGTTTTACGGAAAGATTAGTATTTATTTTAGCATTACATAATATTTAGGTCATGCACCATGGGACTGAGTCTTTCGTTGCTAGGATATTTCAACATTATAATAAACTGTTCTAGTCTTTGATTTAAAAAAAAATTAAAAAAATAAAAATCTAGTATTTGATTTCAAAAAAATAAAAGAAAAAAATAAAAAATTATCAGGATTTAGGCATGTCTTTCTAAGCCGTTGGTAGCTTTGACTATGAAAAAATATTTAGTAAACATATTCTCAACAAAACATCTTATTTTGTTTCACTACATATAGTAATAACGTAATCCTATCATCACCATTATTTATGTATTATGAGATAAGAAAGATCTAATTTAGAAGATGATTTGATTACGTACTGACAGAACGTAGGATATAAATAGACTCGTATTAACACATACAGACGCTTACTTCATTGTACATCATAAGATTGTCTTTAAAAATAAAAAATATATATTTTTCATATATTTTTACTATAATTAATAATAATAATATTTCAATACAATTCCGTACTACAATGACAATTCTAGATAATTTAAAATACTACAACATGTAATAATCAAAATAGAAAAAAAACACGATTATAATAAGAAAAATATTAAAAATGTCCACGCATACATAAAAACAGACCCAAAAATTCAAAGTTTTCAAAGTTTAAAATCAAGAAATCTTTGTTCTATATTCGATGATTTAATATAAATAGTATTTTAATATTTGTTTAAGATATGATTGTTTGTCGAAGCTCGTGTGTTTCAATACATTACATAGTAAATAGAAATGAAGTCACATGTCGACTGAAAATGAAACAGGTTAACAAAATTGTTGATCGGGGACGCTGAAAAAACTAAAGCAATTTGCGAAACATTGTGCCACTTGTACTGAACATGGTAAGAATTATTAACTCCGTTGCCCCCCCCACCAGGGGACTGAGAAATGGTAGGGATAACATATTATTTGGTAAAAATCATATTTTTTAATAGACGTTCAATTTATATAATTGTAAAAAATATCTATGAGAGTAATTTTATGTATGTATGTATGTATGTATGTATGTATGTATGTATGTATACATTTACGTATATACGTATTTAGGTATGTATGTTTACTATCTTAGTCAACTTTATTTAAACGGACAATTTTTCTGAAAAAATAATATCTAAAATTTTTTCATATAAGTCTAAGGATAAAAATATATATATTTTTTTATTACTTCTAATATAAATAACGGTATGATAAAAAAGGTATTGTTACAATATAAAAAGCTGTCACCAGTCTTTGATAGATCTGTACCAAAATAAATTACAATAATATCAATTTGATTAGGTTTTTTTGAACACGTTTCGTACAATATTAAGACGTAGTTTTCTCTACAAGAATTTTCTGATAAAATAAAATATATTTTATTATAACATTAATGTATTTAAATTAACACTTGAATAAACTAAAATACCTTCCAAATATTATTTTGATTCTTCAGTATTATTCTTTGCAGTTTTTATACATTCAAAATTCAATATGTATGTAGACCATAGATCAGGAACGAGAACGTGCTTTAGTTCTGTGAGTTTGTTTAAATATTGAATTCAACGTGATATCCAGACTGTATTTAAATTCAAACAATATTTGACATCACCAGAACAATTTATAAAAGTATATAAGTATATATATATATATATATATATATATAATATTTTCTAAGATCTACACGAGTACTACACATTTCAATAAAAGTTTTTTACGGATATAATTCGCGTTTATTATTACATTTTTAATTTTAACCCGACGTGTCAAATGCTTTGCAGCAAACGTGTTCGCGGTAAGACGAGATGTCTGTCATATATATATATATTCTTTATTGTACACTAAAAACGATATAATATAATATAAAAAACACAAAAAATAAAAATAGGTACAAGTAATAGGTATAAGAGATTTTTGGTGCACATTAAGATAGCCGTTCTTACAAGTGTATCTTAAATGATTTATATAATTTAATATAATTTATGTATATTAAATGTTGGTAACACTAAGTTAAGCGTTATTCTGGCCCACAAGTCATGCGCCCATTGGGGCATAAATCAGGGGTCCGACGAAATTATTAGACATAAATAACACATTTTAAGCAACGGTTCAAAGACCGCGAGAACCTCTAAAACTACAATAGCCTATAAATATTTTAAAAGTAATTATAATGATATATTACCTCGGGGTTATCACTAAATATTACCGGAATTTTATAGAATTTAATTACAGTTTTACGGATACAAGTTCTGTAATGGGGCATTGTTTGAAAATATATTACTTATTATATATACATGTTATTTGAGTCTATTGGACCATAACTGATACATTACAATGATAGTAAAATATATTTCAATGATTTGGTACATACAAAATAAACATTTATTTCAATTATTAAATTTATTATATAATATCCTAATACACTAAATCTTCAATAATCTCAGTGTACCAAGATATTAATTAATTGGCAGTCCATCATGCACGTTCCAATTGACCACAAGATATTCGATAACCTATATATTGCATGTAATCTACTTTCAGTATTACTGCACACATATGAATATATATGTGTGTGTGTGTGTGTGTGAAATGAGTAATAATCCATACACACCATAAATACAAAGTGTTCAAAACTAAATAAACTACCTCACGCTTTAAAACCGTGTATAATTGCAACGAATTGTATAAGTACGGTCGTGACCAATTGACACGTCATGCAACATGACAGAAATGTGCATATTACAGATGAAATATACGAGTTGTTTATGTCTCTCTGTTAGTCTCTGGTCACCAGAGACCTCTTAAAGTAATATTACAACAATAGCACCTCCAGTTTTCGTAGAAAATAAAACAATAATGTAGTAATGAACCTTTAATTACATACTTTGATTACTTTCTTCTAAGAACTCAAGTTCAACAAATAATATTAATGTAATATTGAAATAAAACTCTTGTAAACTATAGTGTTAAGACTTAATGAAGAGACCATGTCTAAATTATTTCAAGTTCAAAATTAGTAATAAAAACGTAAAAAAATTCATATCAAAATTCAAAATATATTTTTATAAAGATAGTATTAATTTATTAATGAATATTTACAAGTAAAAGGTAAATTTTGTTTAATTGAAGATATAAAATGTGCAAGTACCCTCATCTTGTCTTGATAAATTTTGTAACAATGGAGAACAAAAATTGGCACACCAAAGTGGGTTAAATGACTTCCCGTATTTGTCGTTTCCTGAAAGATATTTAATGCCGCATTCGATGCTTCAAATCAAAAGATTGTCTTGCCTCAATAAAATTTTATGAGGAACTGAAATTGTCGGTTGACGATATTTGTGATTTATATGGCTTTAGTTTTGGTTACGACTCCACTAAAATTTAATATATATCTATATTGTACGAGTAGTTTTAAGTTTGTGAGTTTGTCTCTACTATGTTGTTAATTGAAGAAAATCACGTAGTTTTAAGTAACCTTCAGGTATATATATATTTGTTATTCAATTTAACTGTATTTTTTTTTAATTTAGTTTCAGTTAGCATTTAACATAAGAACGCGAGTTTTTTTTTATTCTTTACTCCAGTCGGAAAGAGTCGCAGGGTAGAGCTAGGTCATAAAGATGACACAAATACGATCAAATACACGAATATTTGTAACCCTAAAAATCTGATCCGAATTTAAAATATATGAACTTGGCAAACTTTATAGAAAGCTTTTGTAATGTTAAACCGCAATTTTTATTTCACTGAAAAAACAATATTCTCATACGCTCACGTCTGTTCATACCAGGACGAACTGAGATCACTCCTCAAGTTAATTAAACCTCCAAGAAATAAGTTTTAAGATATTAAATAATTGCTCCTAACGGAAAATATATTCGATATTTGGGTCAGAGTGCTCTTAGCGGTACTTGATCACATATGTCGGTATTACGAGAATAAGAAATTAGATTTCATAGAAATAGAATTATTATCATCAATATATATTGACAATATTGTCAATTCCTGCTCATAATTGAAACTTTATCGAATATAGATTTCTTCTATAATAAAAATTCTTATTCTTATTCTTTACGTAGATCGTAAAGTTCAGACAAACGCCTTACTAATTAACCCTGTAATGGCTGTTAGGTTTTAACGGTGTATTTTATGAGCGGGTTGCGAGCAAACTGTAACCCGATCATTGGTTTTTCTATATAAAGGTTCCGACTTCATTATTGGTACTAATTAAGACATTCTAAAAATTTATCGATTTAAAATTTTACTATTGTTTATAATTTTACATTTTACGAAATGTATCTATAAAAAAAATATTTTTTCAAAAATGTATCTATTAAAAATTTTACTATTGTTTATAATTTGATATTTTAAAAAATGTATCTACAAAAAAAAAACATTAAAATTAGATCTGTCGAAAACGTTAAGATTCTTAATGTATACATATTGTATTTAAATATAAATCTTATGGTATTCGTATTAAGACTTCAAATCACTTAAATAAATGAGATGCAAATAAACAGCTCTTGAAATCCTACCCTCGTTAAAGTCAATACATTTTTCTATATTTCTTAAATATTCAGGTACCTTTATATATTTTATATATAATATAATATATACAAGAAAAAGTTAGCTACATAATTAAATATTAGGAGCTTTTAAGATCAAGTGATATATGAAAATAAGAATAATTTAAAAGTTACGATGAAATAACTTATTGCAATATTATATTTCCAATTAATGTAAAATAAAAGAAACAAAAAATTTTTAAAGATAAAATATTTTAATTTTTTTTATACCTACCTGATAAGAACAAGATGGCCAGGGATCGCATTAGTTTAACACGAAGCTTACCTAAAAACTTAATAACCCCTAAAAACAAACTCCCCCGCCCATGGGGAGGAATCAAGGCAAAACTAGACATATTGTAGTTTATATATAAAACAAAAAAAAAATATTAAAGAAATAATAAAAATACACATTTAAGGTATATAAAATCATCTTAAAAGTATTTGAAAATCAATGAAATTGGGACCATTTTAATCCTCAGATATCTCTTTTACTATGAAATAATATTAATACAGTTGCAGATTTTCCAAAGATTAAATGTCAATTAAGAGAATCTTAAAGTTTAAAAATATCCGCTATTAATATAATATTTTACGAGTACATGTATCTTGTCAGATGTGTACAAACATTTATGTCTGTCTGAGTTGTCGTTTGTAGAGGTGTCAGGTTACATTTTTAAAACTTGATGGCGTGTAATAAATGTTTTTGGCTGCACCAATCGTTCTAGACCACTGGGCCATATAACATCTTTGTCGCTCACATCGTTACAGCCGCGAGCAAGACGGAGATAGCATTCCGATTTGTGTCAGCTTCGATAAATTTGTAGTAATAAAATAAATCCAACACATCGTTTTGCGTTTTTTGTGTACGACTGGTTTTATTTTAGTTTGACAGCTAAAAAATTCTAGTTATATATCAAGTGTACTGTAACACGGCAGCTGGATGATGGTCGAGTTTCGTTGAATATTTTCATATTAATTGCTGTTGCGGCGTGTTAAATTTTATGTTTTTGAATTTAATGGAGCGCGCATATAATATTGATATAAAAAAGCAATACATCAACCTTTACTATCTGTTCGACAATTTTTAAATTTATCTTTAGATATTCATGTTACAGCAAATGGAATAAAAATCTTCAAATAAACAAATTTGCTTATATATAAAAAAATTAAATATAATTATATCCTTCTGTACTCACGTAATTACTATCGGAATTTGCCCGACTGGTTTCGGGGTCTTTCGGAGACATTCGGAGTCCTTCGGGATCTTTCGAGCCGTTCCGCCATGCTCAGAGCTCATGAATAAAAACACCGTTATTAATGATGTGAATATAGAATAATTATAAAAAATAGTATTCATAAATCACGAAAGTTTACAAACAAAATAAAATGTAATAATAATAAAGTAATATAAGTATAATCCTTGAAAGTAAAAAGTTACTTCGTCTTAGTATACATAAAGCTCAAGATATACTGGTCAATATGAACATTGTCTGCGAGATTTACTCAAAAGCTTGCATAGAAAAATACGAATAACAGCTACTCCATAACCGCAAGAAATTCTTCAATAATTTTACAATACAAAGGTGCATTACAAATTCTTGCTTGCTTAAGGCTCGGCCACACTAACAATGGAATATAAACAATACTATATTAGCAAGAACGCTGATATGAACTAATAAAGAATTCCAAGAAATATAACGATAACACTCACGCTATATAATATTATATTTTTGTTTTTGTATTTAGTGTGATATTGACTTTAAGAATTTATTTATAAAATTTTAATTTTATATAGCAAGAACAAAGCTTGATATGATTGACGTGTTCTGAGTTCGATTCTCGATAAAATATTTTTAATTAATATCTATATTTGTGACTAGAACATTTACTAGAAAACCTTATAATAAACGAAAAAATGCATGAAGCGTCAGTGCCAAAGGTCAATTACCTTTTAAATATTCAAAATAAACCGCTATGTCGCTTGTTATTTGGTGAAATATCTCAGAACATATAAAATATAAACGTACTGTTATAGATAATATCTGTTTATAAGATATATTAAAATCATTCATCATATATGTATATATATATGAAACCGATTAAATATATCCCAGATACTTTAGGATAAAAAACGTCATTAAATGCAAAGAGTTATTAAAGTTATTTTTCATAAATTTTAAATGAATATCTATATAAATCAGGTTATATTTTTTATTGGTTACTGTAATAAAAATACATATAAAAAATACAATAGTTTTGTAACCGTATAATAATTCAATAAAAAAAATCGATTGTATGTTTCTCTGTTTCATAATATACTGAAAAAAAAAAAAACAATAAATGTCGAGTTATTGTGTTATAAATGAAAAAAAATATCTCTTATGTTATTCGACCTGTCATTTAAAATAAAAAAAAATAGTAATAGTTGGATTGATAATGTTTGATCATTTTTATGTATATACACGTAACAGATAGTTAAAAGGATCAAGCTGATGTCATTATAGCTAATGTGATTACAGTGTATCTGTTACGACATAGGAAGCAGTACAGGATGCATCCTATTATGACCCACTCTTGTACGTTAAGTAGACAATGTTATTTAAAACCTAAATACTACATTACTTTTCTATTTTAATATAAACTTTACTCATGACTGCTCGTTTTAAACGAAGAAAAAAAAATCAAATATCTCTACATATCTGATATATTAACTTCAACAAAATACGAAAACATATTATATATGTATGTGTAATGATTTGATTATAATTATAGAATAAAAATATATCAATCGAATTTCGAACCTGAGACATTTATTTCTAATATAATTCTGAATTTGTTTAATTTTATATAATAATATAAATTAAGATATATATCAATGATTATAATACTAAATTATTCAGAAGATTATTCCGTTCAATATTATCTTATCTGAACTATGGCCTTCTCAATTTTTATAACTCGTCAATAAAACTCAATATAATAAGATTAAAATATATTTATGACTAAATGTTTTAATTTAAAGCAACTTATACTATTAATATATAAAGAGAAGAGTTTGTGTGTTTGTAACAAAATTCTTTTATCATTTGAATGCTATATTATCTTTTAATAACATTATATATATATGTATATTCGTATTTATATAAAATATATATAAAATCGTTAACGTACAGGTGGAACCGCCAGCAATAGCTAGTATATAAATATAAACATTACTCATCACGGCATTATTAAGCTTTTTATTACAATTCTTGAAAAAGAAACGTAAAAATAATAATAATAATAGCAATACGTTATGTTTAATATACTTAAATATTTTTATGTGTTTCAATAAAAATACTTTTATTTATTTTTAATTTTTATAACATCGTTTTAGTAAACTTTAAGTTTTTGTTATAAAAAACAGCTGGCCGCCATTATTCCTATCATCCCATCAGACAATCTGAACATAAGAACATGAGGAATGGACATTAGATATTCAAGATATTCTCAGAACACGGTAATAGCTACCGACATATATTTAAATCGGTATTATGCATACAAAAACAAAATTCCGTAATGTTTACAACACTACTGCCTCCTAATGCTTGTAACGGTAAATGGAAGGCTTTAAAAAACCGTTTTATTTAACGAAACAAACGTTCTTGTTCCAAAATTCCATTATCACGAAAAAACTGGCGCTATATAACTCGGGGCCTGACATAATCATGATCATTACCAGAAAAGGTGTTCCGAGAAAATCTTAACGAAGTGAGAAGTGAAATTGAGTTTAAATAACCTAAAATACGTCGACAAACATTACCGGATTTAACGACAACGTTTCGGATAACATTATTAAATAAAACAGCCAATATAAATAACCCTATCTGTTAATCGTAAAACACCCGATTTCGGCGCGCCTCGAGCTCTTAAAACGTAGGCCGAATAACAGAAGATTCACGCTTGTCGTGTCTTAAAAAGGTTCCCTCCATTTGCTTTCTGTACACGTAACTTTTTTACAAAACGCGCCAGCGGCGGCTTTAAGTACGGCCAATTTATTCACATCTAGCATGTTAAAGAGTCGGCCGGGGGCATAAATCGAGTGATTCCTGGCCTACAGGATGAACTGCAACATACGTCTAGTTTGAAACTCGGATGCCACACAAATCACAACAACCGCTCTTCATTATCTGCATTTCAGTCGAGCGGGGCCCGGATCTATCGGAATGTGCCCACAAAGGAGTATCCATACCGAGTTACTAAGTCGCTACACTTAGTTCAACCGGCTTGGCGCAAACCAGTCCGCCCGTGGTGCGACCGCGGCCCCACCGCCAGAACGTCCTAACCACCGGTTGACTGACACTTAAATGCCACTCAGGCGTTGTTCTTTCAAATTTTTATTGGTAATAAGTAGCTTGTTTATCTGTTTCCACATTAGTCACATCGAAATTGATCTTTACCTCTAAATTTTGAAAGGTTTTGTCAATAAAAGATAGGGTTTTTTGAATAGTTATATACCAATAAGGGCGAGAGATGCGTGCATATTAGGGGCATTTACGCCATGATTCTGAGAACAGGTAATGATGTGAAGCGAGATATTTTAAGTCTTGTATCGCTGCACCATAATTATAGTTGTGCACTCAAGTTAAACAGCCGTGTGTGGATCTGTTCAAAGCTGTCATTTGCCTCTCTGAGCCTTTTATACTGGCATCGATATTCTGCAGTATATTCCAGGACGGTTGAATGTATAACAAAAATTATAACTAAACCTATTACAGCTGCAGTTATTGTTTTATTTCTGCTAACATTAAGGCAAAATACGGTGTTAACACATGCTTGTCACTTGAAAGCCATTAAGTACACTAATGAAGAGCTGTAATTTGTGTCAGTTACTAGAAATATTGACATGTTTTTCAATTTTAACATATATTAATAAACAGATGTAAACAGGTGATGTAGATGATATATTTATATAATGTTAATTATAAACCGAGTTTAATTATAAGTCACTAATTAAACTAATGTTTGACAGATGAATGTTATAGTGTTCTTAATTACATTGTAAAAGTCATTCGAGCAGTTTAGAATGATATATAATAGACATTTGTCATTGGCTTTGTTTCTAGCGTCTTTATTAATTTTAATTCTAGTAAATCGCATGTGCTTCTGTAAATGCAATTTATTTTGTCAAATAATAAAGCAATTCAAGCTATTCAAAGCGTTTAAAGCGCTGCGTGATCTGAAGCACATTTTCGTTGGCAAAACAAATTTAAAAATTCAAATAGACACCGAAATCAAGAAAATAAATGTAAGTAAAAGTTGTCTTAACGTCGCTATCCGAGATAGGGACAATTGAAGCATACCGAACATTGGCCCCACCGATATGAAATTTCATACAAAGAACCAGCCCGTATATTCCATTTGGCTGAAAAATATACCCCTGAAAAGACGGTAGAAGGAAAATAGTAATTACAAGTCAGCCTCCGCCATTGTGCCCTCCTTACAATGCAGGGAGTCTTTTTGTCCGCGTTATCGGGGTTTTGCACCCCTACTTGTATTTAGTAGCACATTGATGTTTCAAATTGTTTTTTTATAATTTATAGGTAACATACGTACAGTTATAATAACGCAGTATAAATAAATCAAGCCAATAAATATCTAATAATGCTTTAAAAATAAATTTGGTTGTAAACTGCGTAAGTTAATGATTCAGTCGTAAAACATGATATAAATACAAGCGGTAGCTAATCAAATTGACTTTGGTATAATGAAACAAACTGGTTGTATGACGGTTACTTTAAAACAATTTTGTTAATACCAAAAATTAGTTTTTTACAATCACAGTAAGGGATTTTTGTTGTTAATAAATAACATTATAAATTATACGTAAGCTATAATTAAATATTTACATATAAATGAATTTTAAAATAATATATTGCCTATTTTGAAAATTATTTTAAGTCAAAAAAAAATAGTAATTTTAGTATAACAAAAATTATAAATAGGATAGGAATATTCATATTCAAGTTTTCTAAGACTATATATATAAAGATATTTCAAATATAGCTGCATAATAGATATCAGCTCTATTATCTCCTGGCATATAAAGGTACTTTGTCCCACATTAGGGCATCATGCACAGTGCAAGATAAGCGAACAATAGCACAGCCTGTCCCATCATTATATAGCTATGTAATGAGTTGATAACCCATAACAGGATATGAAGATTAAGAAGGTTCAAATAATTGCATATTAATAATACAAAAACAAGTCAAATTATTCGTATATATATTATACCAGTTGTTACTCGCGGTTTCATTCGCGGATAAAAAAAATAATTTACTCAATAATTTTTCTAATACATCGAGTAGCTCGTTTAAACAAACTTTTCTTTGATATAATATATAGATAAAATATGATAATCTAAGTTATAATGACATTAATTCCTTTCAACAGCATCTCAGACGTTTAACATCGAGGGGTGTAATTTACATCTTCTTATCTGGTTCGAGCAGGAGGGTAGTTTTTCGTTACAGTTTACTTTCCTTGACAAATTTCTTAGTCTGAACGTTACATGGATCTACGTAATAATATCATTTTACAGATGATGTCGTTCAAGATAAAAACTTGAGCAGTTTACTTCGAATTTACATATTTCTTATATTAATATTTATAAATTTAATAAAATGCAAATTTATGGTTCAAAACATGAATATTATTAAAAAATATTATACATATGAATGAAATAAAATTATTTTCAGTTGCGTTGATAAAAACTGAAAAGATACTCAGAACGGATGCAAGAGAAACATAAAAGAACAATGAACGAGTAAGACTCAAAAGATCATATTAAAAGTTTTCCCGCGACATTCAGATTAATTAGACAAATTTTTAAGTTAATTTACATTTTATATACAGTAACTGTAAATTACAAAAATGGTTATGGGATTATAAAATTAGTTAACTATGCAATAAACACGAAAACGTTAGTGAGTCTTTAAAAAAAAGTTTAATAAAACTACGATATATAAAACAGACACACACTAACATTATAAATGTGTGTATTACAAGCTGCTTGTATTACATATAAAGATCAGCGGACGTTAGAAGAAGAAATAAGTAATAAACAGTTGTAGCATCCCCTCTTTTCTGGTGGGGAGCGAATGAGCCTTTTTATGTGTCCCTAAAATATAATATATGTTACCGATGAAACTCTCAGAAAAAGTTATATATTGACATTAAATAAATAATTAAACATTGGTGAGATGTGGCCCAATAAATACAAATGAATTCCTTAAGAATCATAAAAAAGATACAGTGAGAGCACAGACACGTCCACGCCTACATACAACACCACAAAAGATAGGAAAAGATAGGAAAAGATAGTTATATTTGATTTAATAGCTACACCGTTATTTTTATAGCTTAAAAAAACGTGCCAATAAAAAGTTTATTAGGTTAGGTTTATGGGAACATTATGTTATTTTCAATTATGATTTAAATTCATAAAAGTTTATATTATAAATTATTGATATATGATGGACGGTCAGCTAATATGATATAACGGGATTTGAACCTACGATCTTATCAAATTATTGGATGGCTAGAATATGACATAAATATATGTTATTAAATATACAGTTTCTGTTCTGAACTGACGAAATTGTTTCTGAATATATTAATATACTTAAAGTTATGATACAAATAAAAGCATGCCTTTTTGATATTTTTTGGTTGGATGGATAAACATGGTTTGTCAAATAATAAATTGCCGTTTTTAACTTCACAAAAAATAAGCATAAATAAAATGTAACGTATAAGTGAAACAGTCGGACAATATTTGATGTACACTTAAAGCAAACAAAAAACCAACATCCGACGAGTTCGCGCCAAAACCACAGGCAGCCTAAAATTCAGTCAAAGACCCAAACCAAACAGCCGATGCACATGTAAACACTTCTGAACGACCGCGCCAGTGCGCTTCCTGCAGGGCAAGTCCTTTAAAAAGCAAAAAGTTCTTATATCAACAATTCTTTAGCAACAACAACCCCACACTCTTTAAAGTCTAAATTTGAATGCAGTTAAATCCTCCCTAATCTAAGGGTAACAGGTGGTCTAGTTTTAATAAACTGCAATGTATTTTTATTGAAATTTAAACCGTATTAGAGAAAATCATTTGGTAAACCGCAAATACCTTTATTGTTTCGAAATCATTTCGGTTCGCTACAAAATACGCGATCATGGTTCACAACTAATTTAGTACTGACATTTAACTATTTATAATCTGTTTTACAACTATACTATACATCAATAATGTACATCTATAAATATTTTATTACATATACTCCATAGTAAATAAATTCAAAACCTGAAGTTATTGAAATTGCATTCCCAGTAACTAATTAACGGAGACAAAGGATTCTTATACAAAATGAGTGAATATTTTTAACAGTTAAATAATATTGAATATTTTTAACGATTCATTAAAAGTTGGAAAGCTTCTCATTATAGCTACCAAACGAAGTGTTAAGTCTGGACTCTAAGTGTCTCTTAGTTCTAAAGATTTGAAACAATGTCCTGAATTCACTTTTAGGAATATTACTCTTAGAAAGAAAGAAGCAAGTTCTTTATTAATATAATATAATATAATTCCGCAACTTATATGTTTCTTTGACAATAGATGTTCAAGATAAAGAAGATTTAGTGCAGAGAATAGAATATTCACTAGAGATCGTTCATCATTCTAATCGGTGAACTGTTACAGTATTAAAAGGACATATTGTATACGTCTGGAGGCGAGCCAGTACTCTCTGCCAAAGATGAATGAGATAGGAGCAGCCATTGTCAATATCACACATTAAAACCATAGATAATTGGTTTTTCTTACTTATTTCAGACCTTAAGCTGCGGTCATATTTTTATTAATATAAAAAAATAGATCAAAATAAAAAAAATCTGATGTTTTTAATTATTCCAACCAATACTTCAATATTGTATTTAATTAAACAATTTTTATAGATATTTCAATAGCAAAAATGCAACACTACATTCGGATGTAAAATACAAAGATCGTATTATAAATTATAATTATTAAAAAAAGACATGTTTTATAGAATAAAAACAACAAGAGAATTATAAATTGCAAACAACTTATAATTTAAATAACAATCCTTATTATGTATACAGAAAAACTAATTATATATTATTATAGTGATTGTGACATAATTATGATATCAGATAATGAGTCTGCTATCAGATACGTTGTTTACGAAACGTAAGACGTTAGGGTCTCACACCCCAAGAAACACACATGGAGCAGGACATGAAGAAGATTGGAAAAGATACTTCATGGATTCTATATAATTCTTTATATTTTAGGCAGGCCCAAACGAGTAACCTAAAATTCCTCAATGTCCTCGGAAGATGAAACATAATAAGAAAGACAAAAAATTATATGCACATGAAACTCACGTTTGGCTAAGTTTAATACAATTATTATAAAAGCTACACAGGGCCAGATACATCCTAATAAGGTATGTAAAACAAATAAGACAACAGACATAAGAACAGGCAAAGTACTCACCTGTAGCTACACTGTGGCAGCAGATACACAGCTTACGCAAATCCTATTACGACGCGCTTACACGACTATTCTTTGTACAAGTTCTTGCATGTTTAGTTCACTTACAAACTAACCATTTTGATGATATTGTTCTTTTAAATTGTGATTCAATTATGGAAATTAATTATTAAATATATTTGCTATTTTGTTTGCATCAGAAATTATTGGTTCAATAATTTGTTGGGGAAAATCATACAGTAATTTTTTGTGAAGCTTACGCAGACATAGGTTCATGTAGAAGGTTCTGTCTGAATAAAATATAAGGCTGTCCGCCGGAGGCTTAGGCAGCTCATATAAAATAATGATGTCTTTACTAACTAATATATGACTCTTACTTGTCATTAAGTTCTAATCAAAGGTCTTAGAGAGCGTGTTCTTTAGAAAATATATTAAGGTTTGAGATTTTCTAATTAGTTCCTAAGTATAGCACTTCCATATATAAATAAATAGATAAACAGATAAACATTGAACGCATATTTGTATGTATATTAAACAGTAAAGTTTATTAAAACTTATTACCTAATTGGTAAGCCTTGGATTGGCTCAATATCTCAATTTGTGTCAATCTCAATTCACATACGTCATCGCAGTGCAGACTTGTGTGTTATGTCATATCAGTTATGACGCACTACATTCATGTCTGCATGCTCCTACTCTTCTCTTAAAACTTGAGGGTACATGTCTCTTGGCATGGTAAAACTGCGAGAGCTGGAATATGAATCAGCTAAAACTTTAATTTGAAGTCAATATTTTTCAAGTTTCATTAAAATATATGAAAAACGATTAAAAATCTTAAGTTTATTTTTCAAATGAACCTTCTCGAAGCTCACCGCAGTCGAACTGAAAAAACAAGAGTCATTACTTAGGTTCTTAACTCAAAAGTCTGACCACAGCAGGAGTTGTAACTTTGAAGCGATTAGTAGGTGAATTTCAGTAACTCTACCGTTAACCAACTTCTCAACTCGGTTTTACCAAAGTCTACTTTGGCTAAGCAAGTTTAACAAAATATTTTTAACTGGAACTATAGTTATAGGTGTTCAGATATCTTCAATATATATGCAAGATAATTAATATTAAAACCAATGACAAAGAACTTAACATGCTTGGTTAGGTAACAAATTGTCCATATATGTATATCTATGTGTAATAAATAGGAAAGTTCTTGATACTTTGGTAGTCATATCTTTGTTAGTAATTATATCAATTACAATTATACTATATATTAATATAACGATGATGTTAAATTCATTTAAAAAATCAGACATTTCGATGATATTATTGTAAGAAGATCTAAATAAAAAGGGTCACAATAATCTTGTTTAATTTGGTTTTTACAATACAAGTAATACTTAGTCGTATAAATTACCTTTCTTGAAGATTTAATCCTCGGCGTAGTCTGACATAGATTTCAAAGAATTTAACCGGATTTGAAGGAATTTGTCAAGATCTTTGGAATCCTAGCGTTTTGCAGAACCGTTTTCCCCGCGGTCGCTTTCAAATAGATGAAATTTGCATATTGTTAGAATATCAGCTGCGCTATTTATCTCTTGAGGTTTTTGTACTTTTCAGTACTATGTTTTATTAATTAATATAATTTAATGGTATACAACACAAAAGAAATACAATTATTTAGTATTTTAATTTAAAAATAAAGTCTACTATAAACAATGTACACTAAGCTTTACAATCGTAGTTCCAGCTGGTGTTTGGTACGAAAAAATTATTAGATTCTGAATTATGAGAAACGAACCCGTAAAATTATTTATTCGTTTGTATTAGTTTATCTCTGATTTTACTATAAAATGTCTGTGATTATGTAGAGCTTGTTATTTTTATGTCATATAAAAGATATTTACTCAGAGTTATATTTGTCATATAAAAGATATTTACTCAGAGAATAGAAATATTTAAGTTATGACTATGTTAATAATCATAACTTAGCTTTTTAAATTTTTATAGTATTATAAAAGAGATTTGAAGGTAGTTGAACAAGTATAGGTTGTTTTTTTTAATTGTTATTAAAACAGACTAATAAAAAACAACCAAACCGCAGGTTAAGCAAGTTTTCATGAAGAAGCGATTAATATAATTTAAAGGCAGCGATAGCGCACCAACTAGGTAATAGTATTAGTAATATATATGTACTCGTTATACAAATAGCCAAAACCCACAGACTATTAAGCGAAAACGAACGAAAAAGCAAGGACCGTAGCTCCCATGGGAAAACGCCCTAAAACTCGAGGCCACTTTTAACCCCATTGCACACTAATGAGCGGACGCAAGGCCTTTTTGACCCAGAAGTTTGTGCTCTAGGCTTATGTTGACATATTTACAGTGAGTTTTATTCATTAATTGAAATTCATAATTGATATTATTGTTGTTTTAAATAATAATTTCTTAATATATAGTTTTAAATATATATATTAGACCTGCATCAGTAATTACAAATTTTACATAGAAAATATTACTAAATGTAAAATTTTTTGAATTTATAGTTCCTTTGCTTAGTTTAATAATCGCGCTCGCTACCTCTTCCGCTTGAATTCACAATGTGACCTCAACCCATCAAAATGTTGTTTCAGGAACAGTGGCCATGAAAAGTTTCCCAATAAGCGTTTTTTCCTGCTGATTTAGAACCTCCTATTTTCTTTATCTCTTAACAAGTTCGGGAGTAAGAATGGTTTCTTAATTAATTATTGTTTTGGTTTGAATAAAATTATTTGTTCAATAGTTTCAGTAATTTCAGTTATTTCGATGATACGAATTAATTAACCGCGAGGTGTCTCAGTTGTTATACTGACGAATGATTTCCCGTGGGCCTGTAATAATATAAAATACGATTTAATACGACAGAAAATCGGCTTTATTATTCATATCACATCAGAAAATTAATCGGTGGAATTGATATTACGCGTGTAATTTCTCGTTTCACATATGTACGAATTCAATTATTACAATAAAATAATTATTTAAACCAGTTATAGACATTGTATTCTTGTTTCTAGCTTTTATATGCTAAGAAAACAGAATCCTGATCTTCTATTCAATTAAAGTGTGAGGTCTCAATTGGTCGCCGGGGACCTGCACGAAGAAAGGACTTAGTAAAGAATAGGGGGTATGTGAACCTCTGGATTGTAAGTGTCATTTATTAATACATTATTATATACAGGTTACTTCTATTGAGTTAAGTAAAACTAAAATAACTTTAACCAAATTCAAATGGTTTTCGAATAAAACATTTTTTTTATTAAATCAACAGTTTTATGTATAAATGATTTAATTATATGTTATTATATGTAATTATATGAAATTATATGTAATTAAACTGTCAGTTTAATTCCAATGCCTGTTCAACCATCATTATTAACAGTTTGCTACAAAGTTGGTAGAACCCGCATCGAATTAAAGCAAAATGGCGTCCAACAACGTTCTTTTACGCGAAGATTTATAGCAACACTTAGAGTTTTCGTACTTTATTCGTGAACACTTAAAATTTTTCGTACAAGAGCGGTCTGCTTGAGAGCGGTAATTATAGTTTATATACATTTAAACTGTCCTTACAATGAACTAGCAGACCCGCCCCGACTTTTGTTGTAGCGTAATTTCAGAAGCTTCTCTCTATAATATCTAAACATTCTAAAAAACATATTTAATTTATATATTTTTATTAAAGATTAAACTGCAAAATTTCAATTCGTATCTTAAATGTAACATTTTTATACAAATTATAAAAAATATATATATAGTTAGTTAAGAAAAAATATTTAAAAAAATATATATATAGAATAAACGAGGTTTATCTGTATATTGTATTTGTAATATAGTATTAAACTAAGTGATTACTGTAACATGATCAAGTCCGCTGGCACTGACACCACACCCTAAAGTTGCAACGATTCATAGTTCTCTCTTTGTTTACATTCTGGCTTTGTTGAAAGAATGTTAAAGTTCTAACTTGCAAAAATCGCTTAGGTGTTTAATTAATTCAAAACCTTTGTAAAGCAATAAAGGGCACAACAATGCGATTGTCCTTTTGTTAGTCCTGAGTTTTATTTGATGATTTGTTAGTCGAGTCGTGACGTCAATGAACCAATTTACACTTGATCAAAATATTTCATTGAAATATAACGTGTTTGTTTCTGTGTCTTAATATTGTATGTATTATCAAATTTATTATTATAAGAGTATTTATGACAATATAGTTATATTGGCAGGATTCATACAAAGGCGATATTTATTAAAATAATACATTTGTTAAATTTTGTAACATGTTGATTTCTCATTTTTGTGGTTTATTTTATTATTGCATTGAAATGAATAATTTAGTTATTGTTTTAATCCGTTACATAATATATAAAAACGAAATGACGATAGAATCGAGAAGCATGTAAAAATCCCTTTATATTTCGAGTACAAATAGATAGCGAGCACATATAATACAATACGTCACTTTTGTAACACTCTAGAATCATCTAATTAAAAGTAAAAAAAAATATTTAAACCTTTATATATCAAAACAAAAAGATAACCTTAATATATATGATTGTCCTAATTTATTTTCATCTGTGAATTGTCTTTAATATAAATTAAATAAATACCAAGTCCTACATTTAGGAATAAATTTAACAATAATTTGATATAAACCCAAAAATACTTAATAATTAAGGAAAGTTATGTAACTAATTTTCTATGTTATTTGATCTTAATAACTGTTTGCCAAGTTACGGCCAAGTTCATGTTAAGAAAATTCTGCAAAATAAAATATATTTTAGTACAGCGATATAATGCCTTCAATAAAATAGTACTTCATCACAAGTACAAATGTTTCCGCGGTTGAACAAATTGAAACTTCGATAACGTTCTATTGAAAAAAACCATTTATTGTTGTTTTTATAGGCTTTTGTGTTTCCTTTCTGCATTACTAATACTGAATATCAATTCAATTATTGTTTATAATGTAGAATTTCTTAAGATTTATCTAAAATAATATATTAATAAATTATAATTAACCTTCAGTAAATACGACAAAGAAACAGCGCTATAACTATTGTACTCTATATCGATAGCTCTTACTCACTTACTTAATACTATGTAATTTTAAACAAATATATCAAATTTTTGCTGTACATTTTATCAAAAACATTTTTAGCTCCTTCTGTATAGTTATAAAAGAAAAATATGTATAAGGAAACGGATAAATTACTAAATTGTAATTTGAAAACCAGGGCCTTCCCTAGTGACCTCTGTTTCAATACAGTGAGTAATTGTAATTTAATTAAACACATCTATAAAAACTGACAGTTGTTACAAATAAGATACATTCAGAAATATTTTAAATTGAACTATATGAACATCGCTGGATAATTGAATGACAGACACCATCATCTCGTCTTACCGCGAACACGTTTGCTGCAAAGCATTCGAAACGTCGAGTTAAATATAAAAATGTAATAATAAACGCGAGTTATATCCGAAAAATAGTTTTATTGAAATGTGTAGTACTCGTATAAATCTTAGAAAAGATGATTGAATTACAATTTTGAACTATTTTTGTAAAATACAAGGTTCTCTTTAAATCGACTAATAAACCTGACATCGTAAGAACTTTGAAACACCACAAACTACTATTAAGTAGATCATATAAATTCAGCCCTCATGCCTGAAACTTAAACTTCGTCCGGTCACAACATTTGCGATAAACATGCGTCTTGTATATTAAGCAAATATATATATATAAAGAAATATAAGTTCTTTTAAAATCGGAAACTAACTTGGAAGTTAAATTTTTATAATCATTAAAAATATATACGTTATAAAAAAACACTACTGAACCTAACTTCAATCAAAGAAATAACTAGATCCAATGATTTATAGCATTGTAACTAGAAATAAAATAATATTAGTAGTAATAAATTCCACGTAACGAACTACACATGGTCACACTAAGTTGAAATAAAGCCGAAAGTACGTGATGAGCAAAAGTAACAACGCATCAGAACTTTGCAGACTGGACTTCAAATTACTTGCGAAGGAATATATTTGTTTAGTTAAGTGTTATTTTATCACGTCGTACCAGTAAAACATCCTTAAGAGCCAGAATTCGTATATTCGGAGCTGAACACCAATGATGTAGAATAGATAATGTATCGGTCCTAAAATGTATCCTTGGGAACTCTTTATTTATACCTACTATAACGAACTATAGCTCGTTCGTTCAAAAATATTTTTTTAAATACCTGATATAAAAGTACTACAAAACATTTTTTTTAAATAATTTGCATACATATTAAATATAATATGATTATCGTTATTGAGGACACATATTAATATAATACATGTTTTAGTAAAAAATGTACTAACATAATCTCCCTTAAATTTAAATAAAATAAGCCAATTCAAATAGTATTAAAAAGCACAATTCACTTATTTTCTACTTACTTAAAGAAATATCGCCTATTTCAGCAAAATTGAGATGGACATTTTAAATTGAATTACTCTATTTCTTCCAACACTAACATAATATATACAGAATCACTAAATCCATGAGTCTTATCAACTTGAAAATCTATTTATAACATAAATTACTTCAACATTTTTTTTCCAAATTTTAATTGCAGTTTTTATTTAAAGGAGAAATTTGAAAAATGTAGGTACTGTACTATATAATTTTTTACGTGTTAGAAAATTCTTTTATAAATATTACAAACAATTATATTAAATGCATTTTGCATATACTGAATAAAACTAAAATGCAAACGTTTTAAAAACACACGATGCAATAAAGACATTCTCTATTAAAAAGATTAAAAACCTTACAAATGTTTAAATCGAGAACTATCCCGTTGGAAATGAAATCCTATAAAACAAACCTTAATCTCTCCTTTGAACTTAGTGCAATACAAAAAACCTGTTTCAAAGCCTCATCCTCCGTTTCCGGCACAGCCAGTTTATCTGATATCAACTTTATTTTCTATGCAATTAAATTGAAAGTTAAGTGGAAGCTGAGCAATAGAGAGAGAAATTAAACATTTAAAATGGGACCGTAAGTATTGTAGTATACGGTTTACATTTATTTAAAGATGTAGTATTTAACACTGGGGTGGTAAGGTGTGAATTGTAATACGTTTCTGATGGATTTTTAATTTAGTCTCGTGTGAAACTCCTGCGCACTAATAGACACATTATTGGTGGTTGAATGCCTGTGATGTAAATGTTTCCGTCGAAGGTCGAGTGACAAAGTGTTAAGTACTAAATCCCACAATAATGGCATAATAGGACTTTCAACGTATTTAGAGATAACTTACAAGTAACGGACAATACTTACATAATTAGTTAGTGAATTGGTACGTTGTAATTCTTGAGTTTAAGTAATTTTTTGTTACCTGAAACAAATAAAAACAAATTGAAAATAATTAATTAAATATCAATTTATAAATAATTAATGTTTATAAATACAGGATTTAAATCAAGAAAGTATTGACTTTTTCCGTCTTCCGCTTGATTAAAATGAAATTTAGAGCAAACGTAGACTTAGGAGTGAGTAAAGTAATTTAGCCAGGTTCGAAAAGCAATGAATTTACAGGGAAAGCCTGGGGTCAGGTATCTGTCGACACTTGAGTGGATCGCAAACAACTGTGTTTACTGACGAGATTGGGGATTACGGGTGCTCCTCACAAGGCATGCCTGCCTTCAAACTGAATTTGTTTCCTTGTAACGCTTTATTTTATCGCTTTAGTTATAACTGATGGTGATGATATTACTACAGCTTTAACTTTATTACGAAGCTAAAAAGTTTATAATAACTCGTTTTATATTTGAATAAAGTATTAAAAATTATAATTTTAATTGGATTTTTTTATAAAAATGTAATTATTTTAAATAGTTATGAAAATAATGTTAACTGATTATCAGAAAACACTGTCAACGAAGAGTTAATTGACTTCTGAAGATGAGTTGAAAGGTAGTGACATTTAAATGGAAAAAACGTCAATTAGACCCACGTCAACACCAAAATAAATATTAAATAAAGATCATGGATCTCAGCAATAGCCATTAGGTGTAGTTTAGTTTACTAAAAGCTGGTTGATCGAGTCCGACATTTTTCAGCGCTAATATTTGAGAGAAATTTAAGGCTTTATCGTCGCCATTATGATGCCGAGTACTGGTACTTAACAAATTTTCAAAACTTATCTAGCTATTACATAATATGAGAACTTAAGGAAAATATGATAATATAAATAATATATTATATAATTTGTCTAATAAAGTATATAGAGAAAACGTGTCCAATATCTTGAAGTATTGATCTGCACTGTCCTGTAAGGTTAAATGTTGGAGTGAAGCCTCGCATTTTATTGTTCAGAAAGAATCGAATACGTCAACAATACGCGTCATTGTGAAGGGACAAAGCAATTTGCTGGAGTGGTCACGCCTCCCCTCCACCCTCCGAGATAAGGCACATCTTTATCAGGTAAGCACGAGTATTGTCATGTTGTCTTATCTGTTTCTTTGAGAATTTTTATAGATACTACATTATTAATAGTGCTCTATATAATATATAGTTTAAGTAATTTTTATAAATTAATTGAATAGATATTCTATTTTTTGTTAAATTTTGGTACAATCAATGTGAACACAGCATCATCTACAAGTTTGGTCCAAGACGTACGTTGGCAACATCTTAAGGTTCTCAGGCACGCAGAGGGGAAAGACGTAAGCGATTTGAAAGAGCCGATGAAAGCTCTTCAATACGAAACTATAGGGTTGTCAACCCTAATTGAAGTAATAGCACCGACTTCTTTGCCAAAGTGAAAGCTGACGTAAGCTAAAATATAAAACATTTTATATATTCTTTCATCGATCAAATTTTATCATCATTTAAAAGAAGTAGGTATTGAAATCTGTATTTATTTATTTCTTTCTATTTTTATGTATTTCCCCCTAATTTTAATTTATTTTTTTCGTTGAAATATGATTTCATTAAATTCTAATTGTTTATGTTGACAGCACATAATACCAAGTTATTAAATTTATTAACATTTAAAAGACACTATATAAAAAAATAAATAACAAAAAACTTGGTATTAATTATCGTTAAAACATAAATATTTATTTAGCGCCACAACCCTATTACAAGAAGAGGCCAAGCACTTACATCCACTGCGGTTGCAAATTCCCTCCCCACAGGTCATTCATCCCACTCATTAAGGGAATTCCATTAGATGACTAGTGTTACGATCGTGTGACAAATCCCTTGCAAATATATACACAATGCCATTTTATTGGCATTTATAAAAGAACACCTACTAAGGTTATTATTTTCTGTTCTGTGTTCTCATCTCCTTTCTGATTGCTTAGGGGTCGCAATTTTTATTTATTGTGTTATTATAATATGATTTTCCTAATTGTACAGGGCTGTCAAATCTACATAATACTTCTGTCTCTACATCTGTGTTTTTCATGATTTCTCAAGAACTAAAATATTTTTAAGACCTTAAATATTTTTAACCCACACTTAAGAGCAACCACTGGGGTGCTATTTTAACCTTAAGTGCAATTAAATGTGGCTCAGCCTCACGTTAATCTTTATCATTGAGACGTTAATAGACCGATCACTTACTTTTATTTCAACTACAAATGCTTTTACTACTAATAATATTGTATTAATTATTTATCTGTAATTGTTTCTTTTTAAACCCTGTTTTTTAATAAAATAAATGCGTAATATATAACGTAATATTGTCTTGGTACGCCCTAACGAGACAAGCGTACTCACATTTACTGCGTTTGCAAAATTTTCCCTCCTCAGGCCATTCACCCCTCCCATTAAGAGATAATTCTATAGTTTCCGAACACGTAGATTAGGTAATAACGTCATGTATTGCGTACTTATAATAAAAACGAAACTTTATCATTTTCTATTTATTAACTCGTTATTATTGACTACTAGTTATAGAAGTCAAAGTGTATAATAAATACCTTGACAGAGACATATATCATTAACAAAACATAAAATAATAAATGACTTGTACACTAAATCATATTCACATCCTAATGGAAACATGTCAACTGTCACAGATATAACGTTTAAATACAAAAAGAATCACGAAGATATGTTAAAAATAAAAATATTTTAACGTCATTTCTAGTATATTCCACGCAGTATTAATTACAAAGCTTAGAACACACGGATAACTTTAAAACTATTAACGGGTAGTCCGGATAGTTTGAAATAGTTTCCTTGGCGCACCGCCAGAGGGCTGATAGATCGTAGTGCCGTGCTTTTGACACGGTAGTAAACAAAAATAATAAATAAGCTGAACGTACAGAACTAGGAATATTTCGGTTGTGTACGGATTTTATTTCAGTTGAGTTTTATTGCTTTCACGTAACATTAGGTTTGGCTGTTATTGGCGACAAATTAGGTTAGCTTTGCTAGGCCGTTTTTCAACCTTATTACGACATTTCATTTATTAGGTTTACGAAACTAAAATAACCATTAACATCAAATACGATTCCATATAATATACTTCTAATGTTAAGAAAATATAACTTTATACAACCGTTATAGCATTAAAATTTCAACACAAAATAATCCACGAGAACTAGTTACAAACATAATACAGAAAGTACTATCATTTCCTCTACAACTATTTCAAAACCCGCAAAATTTTCATTCAAACTCCGCAACTGTAGTGCTCCGTTCTATTTTTTGTTTCAACCTACGTATATATACTAAGCTTAATATTCCTAAGTACCAGACATAATTCTACTTGCCCTTTAGGGAAATAAGTTCTTTACAGTGGCCTTTGCCGTTTTAGAGGATAGGCTTTCACAGAACTGTAGTAACGAAGCCGCAAGGTCGTCTATTCTGTTTGTGTAACTACCCCCAAAAATTAACAGACCGGTCCAATTTATTTAGTGACAATGAGTACCGGTTATCTGAATATGTTGAGTTTAATTAAGTACATAAAAAGGGTAGGCACTAGAGTAGTTTACTGTATAATGTTAGAATATCTAGCTGTCTTGTTTTAAGTTGTACTGTATATTAGTATATTAAATTGTTTAAATATCTTTTACGTGGAAGATAAAAAGCCAAAAATTGTTTTTGACTGTATTGTAATATAAAATTACTTATTACCCCATTTCTAAATTACGACTCGACCCAAAAGTGAAGGGCCTTAATGATAAATAATTCCCGTGAGGTTGTTTCGATACTTTCTTTTGCTGAGGTCGCATGTACGATTAAATACAATTTTGGCCCCCGAGGGCCCTCTAGCACATCCGGAGAGCCTAGTGACTTCCGCCATCAGACTTCCGGTAGGATACCGCGTTATTTCATACTTTTTTCAAGTGATCCTTTTCAGAGCCTTTTTGTCCAAAAAAAAGTTGGGAGAACGCTGTGAAAAAGTAATGTACTCGAGTGAATAGGATTTTATTTGAAAGTAGTATAATTGTGACAGTTTTTATATTTTAAATTATTTCACAATATAATATACATATATACAAGTTAAGAAACATTATCTTAGTTCATTATAAATATTAAAACGACAGCACTAATATAATACGAGTTTAATTAACTGCCACAAAACATTGTTTTGTAAATCTTCAAACAGATAAACTGATGATGGATTAACGAACGAAAAATTATTGTTTGAAAACGTTAACACCCGAACTGTTTTGTTCGGCTGTTTCTCATCTGCTCAGAGCAAACAAAGACCTACGTCTATTTTCCGATTTACAAACAATATGGACAACGTTTCAACATTGTAATCCTTATTTTAAAGTGAGAGATGCTATAATGGAACTGAAAGTAGTTAACCAAATGCACAACAACTTTACCGTGTTATTTGACCCGATTGCAATGGTTTTACAACTTTCAACTCTATGTCAATAAAAATAAAATTTACCGATAAATGATATATAAACAAAGCACCACATGGTTGTCTAGTTAACATAATATATGGAGAATATTGTTTAAAAAACATCCCGTCGACAGACATTAAGTGCCAGTGCGGTTTAAGTTGGAAAAAGAAGCGACGAATAAAATGTTTGGGTGAGATTTATTTTTAATTACTACATGACTACACTTAATAGCTTTTGACTAGAACATATAAATTTTTAATTTTTAAATATTTCTATAACAATAAAGTCTTCATTGCAAAGCTTAGTTTGCCTTAGGACAGACGTATAAATCTTTAATTATCAAGATCAACTTGCTGCCCAACGAATAACAAGATACAGATAAAATAGTTATGCAAATGTGGACTAGACCCGCTTGAAACAGCCTCGGTGCAGGGAAATTCAACGGACTTCTATTAGGGTTGGGAAATAAATTTTGCATCCGTAACAACTACATGACGAGGGCTGTGAATCATAATAGTTTTAAAAACATTTAAACTATTAAACATCAAATTGTGGAAGGAGTTTGATATATTGTGATTGAGGGCTCACCTGACAATCTGAATAAACAAAAACAACATTTCAATTTGAAAGACTTAAGTAACCCTCCGTTGGGTCGCAACGCGTCTCAGCGCAAATCCCACTTTGATCGACTTCCCAAGTCTCTTCGAGTGATTTCCTTTAGTTTCGTAGATTTAGGCATTCAGGACGCATGTTCCTTCGTCCCTCCCTTAACACCTACTAGTTTTTCTCATACATTTTAGGATACAGGCCCGAAGTTTACATAATCGAAATTGCTAGGGTCTCAAAATGATCGGGTGATTTACGTAGCTTAGAAATCCCTCGCTTATTTGAAACTGTTCTAACAATATAAGGGTATGGAGACAAATTATAAGAAAAATATATTCTAGACTTTCTTCATAGGTCGCTTTTTATATGATTATGTGTTATCTTTAAAATATATATATCTTGATTATTAATTTCCTAGAACTCTCATATGGATAAAAATTAAAATTTTTGTTTTGAAAATGAAAGAATTAATAATTTTTACTCCACTCTAAATATGAAATATTTAATAACAATAAATTTGATTTTCTTTTCACGTATTTATGTATATTTTATAGTGAACAGTATTTTCTAACAATTCTCTTTAAATATCTTTGCTTTGAATTTTACGCGTGCTGATTTCTAGTAGTTAAATCTTTATTAGTTTCATTGATGTCTAGTTGCTCAGATATCTTATTTGATGTGTATCTTTGATGGTTCCCGGAAATATTTATAGGAGACGGCATTTCAGAAATTTGAAATATAATTTTTTACAAGATGGTCCTTGCGTTGAAAAAGTGCGAATAATGACATTTCTTTAATAAGAGCTTACTTATTTAATGTGTGATTGTTTTATTTATTTCTTGTTTTATTACGTAGTAGGCATTGTCTATCAACAGATCCATCCCTCCATCGTCTTTCTATAATATAACAAGCCAAAGCAAGAGAACTATTGCAATCCATCCTGACGTCTATTTCAGTTGTTTTGAGAATGCTATCCGAGGTGTATGTCAATATTAATCCGAGATTACCTCAATCAAAGGCAACGCAGCATCAAACCGCACCCGCAACATTACTTAAAAAATATTAATTTAGGTTGATTAGGGATCAAGTGAATACTGTTTTATTATATTTTAATAAAATGTTATAATTTTTTTTTTAAAACTTGAGCAATTGTTAAACAATTATTTTGTCACAAAAATTTGAATAGTCATTTGTTATTTGGATTTTGGTCTTCGTCTAATATGATTTTCATAACTTCATTTTAAGAATATAAGGTTGGTTATTTGTGAACTATTTTAAAAGTAATCGTTAAATATTTTCTCATAAATATCGAAGGACAATATCGACTAAACTGACAAATTTAGATAATCCTCAGAGGAAGTAAATCCGAGGATATCTTGCAGGTACAAGAAAATCAGGAAGGTTGTTAAACCTAATATGCACATATGGATAACTGGACGATGAGACGAAACGACTCATAAAAACGGTGCTGGCGTAGCGTCATAAAACGAACCTATCGAGAAATAAACGAAGGTATCGAGAAATAAAGGCATCTCATAAAAATAGAGGTTACGTAAAAATTATTAACAATTAAAATATATATAATATATCTTTATCTTTTTATTATAATCATTTACATTTAAATGCACGGTCAGAGTTCACTAAATGTTTCACCACATATCCTAGTGAGATATCCAGGATAATTCAAACGTTCAAACCATCCTTCTAACTTTTTACAAATATGATATATTGTATAGTAACGTGTGTCTTATCATTATGTTTTGTATTAAATAAATAAATTAAAGTTATATTCTTTATTACTTGTAATATATTACATCATGTACTGAATATTTAAGAAAACATTACATGCATACAAAAGTTATAAATTTGGGTTAATGATTATTCCTTTCTACTCATTACGGAATCATTAACAAAGAGATTCTTGACTCTCATTCGGAGATGGTCAACCTTTAACCCCTTGTTTTGTGGGCGTGTCAGTTTGTCGTGACGTGCCAAGTGTCAAATTAATGAACCATCAGTGAGTTCTTTGACATATGAATTCTATACAATGACGCAACTTATAATCTCTTCAAATATATTAACAATATAACTCATATTAATTCAACCGTAATCTTATTAGTGAAATGCAAAATAATCAATATTAAAATCAAGATAAGCACTAACCAACGTTCTCGGTGCTCGGTGCTCGGTTCTCGGTTGTGGGTTCCATACAATTACATAACAGATTACACGCTGATAATCAAATCGCTTCAATGCCTCTTGAACTTTCGCATGCGTTTCATTAAACCATTTGTAAGTTTCACATACGAGTGCTTGGATTAAATTAAACTTTGAATTTTATTTATGATTTATAGGATTAGAGGTTTTACTTCATGTCTTATTATGTTTTTTATAGGTTCAGACTTGTGTTCGTTACATAGGTTTAATAATGATATATTTTCGAAAAACTCAGTTTTTCCTTCCGATCTGTCTGTCTGTATGTGTGTCTGTGCGTGTGTCGAATTTTATTTTTCGAATTTTGAAAAACTAAAGATATCTTTGGAATCAGCATCTAAATGTAAGATTCACTTTTCAAAATTATGTTGATTGTCCAACGGGAAGGTGGTCAGATCGGCCGCCGAAGTTACCGAAAAATGGAAAAAAAATTTCGAATTTTTAAATTTTTTAAAATTTAAAAATTAATTAATTAATTAATTAATTTAATTATTTTAATTAATTTTTTTTTCTTTTGTTTGTTAATATTTTTGCGAGTTATAATTTGCCGATTAGGAGTTTTTCATAGCGGCAAGCTCGATTGCCGCGTGTCAGATGTTTTTATTTATTATTAAATAAAATTATTCGCTGTACTCACGTTATTAGTATCGGAATTTGATGGACTAGTTTCAAACCCATGCGGAGTCCTTATTCATGGCGGAATCGCGGCGTGAACTGACTTTTTTTATTTATTTATTTATTTACTCACTGTATTTAATAATTTTTCTACAACAATAATTTATTTAAATGTGAAAGATTACAAGTTAATGATAATATTATTAAACAATATTTCAATATCATAAAAAAAATATATTTATATATTTTACGCGTTAGTAGAAAAGCGCTTTAAAGCACATTCTCTTCCGGTCAGGACAATCAGTGCGAAGCTTCTTTTTATTTTTCAGAATTTCTTTTAATGTAGAATGAAGATCTTCAGACAACGTTCAGATAGGTATTTTAGTTGTTGGATGCATTCGAAGCCTGCATAGGAATCTTTTTATTCCGGGATTTCTATTGTTTAAGTAATATTATAATAGTCTTATTGAAGTACCTTTGCGATTATTATTTATATATAGTTATAGTATTTGGAGAATAAAAAAAATATTTCTACACATCAATCGATGCGGAATTTTATACTGAATCTAAAAGCAATACTCATATCGAGACAAAATTTTCCCAAGAAGTTATGAGGGAAATACTCAAATAATCTCAATTTTATTAAACATACACATTTTGCAATACTAGTAACATTATATTTATTTTAATATTATAATATTAGTATACTGAAAAATATGACTGAATTTTCATATTTCTTTATTACATTTTAAAATATTATTATCGACATCAAAATATTGATATAAAATTGGTTCCAGAATGAATAAGAAACCAATAAGTCGCAATACCGGAAACAGCTAAATCAAATCTGAGGCTTATATTAAATGTCTGAACTTCTTTGTCGACATTTTAGCTTACGTAAAGTGAAATTATTTGAGGACGCAGTTGACGGGTGTAGCGGCGATCGTGGATGTTGCCAGGATCTTGTTATCCCTGAAGGGCTGATATAATTATTTTTCATGACTATTTTTTTTTCATAAATCGCACTTAAAGCTTGCTTAATTTTAATAATACAATAATATTAATCAATATAACCATAAAAGTGTTAAAGATAATTGAATAAGATATAGCTACATAATTTACATACAACGTACGTAAACTAAAAATCAAATTATAATTTATTAGTTAATTAAATAACATTATAATCTTTAAACAAAATCTTGGGAAACTTACAAAGGCAGGATACATGATGTATTTTTATTACTAAAATAGCCAACACAACGTTACACCTTCTATCACGTCGGCACATCTACTCTATCCCTGCGCCTGCGCATGTTTCATATCGACTATAAAAGATTTATGGCGCCTATTTAGACCGTGTAAATTACCCTCATGTTCGCCGTCCCGCTCCCACATACCTGAAAGTCGCTTGGAAAGAAAAGATCAAATATCTTGTGTAAGAATTCTTAAAGCTACTTTAGTAGTCGTCCACGATACTAAACACAATATATAAATATTGCGTCGTAAATAAAAGTTAAATTTTATACTTTTATAAGATAATACCAACTAATTACTTCAAGATGGGCTTAAAAATTAATTCACAATACCCTAAGTTATATCAAGTATTCAATTAAAAAGTTAAAATACTATTATCTTATAATAAAGACCAATAACATTAATATACATAATATTAATAAAAAAAACTTAGCATTTTAAGCTTTACCAATACTAGTCACTTATAAACTCAATTCTTAATAAAAATCTCGAAACATCTCTAAAATAAAAATAAAGGTAATATTCTGTAACAAATTCTTTGAGAGGCACTGATGTTTTTATATATTACAATTATTTTTTGTATCTTCAAGTGATATTTGACTACAACCTGCCTGTTGCAATCCACTATTTACTCTGAAATGAGGGCTTAGATTATAATTCTCCCAGGGTTTAGGATGTCAATGACTGAGGGTATGTCTGAACACTCCCTCAGGACTATTAATTAGACTGCACACGTCAATTATAGTACCTCTTCATACTGAGTCTAATTACCTATACTTTCGACATGATGTCTCAATGCTCAGTGGCTATTTTAATATTATCTCTAGGAAGCCTAATACAGGTTTGTTGGTCGCGGGTTACGCTCCAAGGAGCAGCAACAAGGTATTTCCTGTAATAAATAAAATTACTTTCTCTGACATAAGTATGACTTTAAAATGACATTCCCAAAAACAATATATATGATTCTCACAAATAAGTTTTTTTTATTTTTGAAAAATGCAAAAGTTCAGATAAGAGAACAATACAGCCTAAAACAAAGCCTTCCTTATCTACGGATACCCTTGGCAGGTAGATGCTAACCTTTTTAAACATATAAAAAAATATTAAATACGATAGTAAATGTGAACATATGTAAGTATTATTTAAGTGATAAATAATATTGTTTATTTATTAGAAAGATTAGGAGACTTCATTTCTCAAAGTTTTTTAATGTTAGTTTATAATACTATGTTTATTTCTTGATTTTACTTATTTTGAGACCTTCTTAATAAGTTACAAAAGAGTCACATACTTCCATTTATTCTTTGACTAATTTCGTGGTCAGAAGAAAGTGTTAAAATAATTTAATATGAGAATTAATATCTGAAACAATAATTTAATCATTGTAAGTAACAACAATTATATTTACATTTAAAAAATTAAAAAATATAATATATTAATTTATAGCCTTATCACTTATATTATATTAATGTTCTTCATAAAAACTTCGTATAAATGATAAGAAACATTATAAATTCCTGTCACTGAAGTTATTCTAGTCAGACCACACAAGACGTATTTGCATATAAATAATTAAAGTAGACTCTTGTGCATATAAAACAGTCATGTCTGCATGTTTAAACTCATCAACCAAAAGATACTGACTTGAGGGTAGTGTTGGAGCTATATTCTATCTCGATGAGACATCGAATTCAATAGACACTTGTAGAACCAGGTCGAAACTAGACACTAGACGATCCTATGATTAAGAATAGGTACTTTTATCTGGAACAAGATGTCTATTTATACCACAGATTGATTACAATTCAAATATTTTTTACAACCATTTTATTTAAAATTCGTTACAAGTCGAATAATACATCTACAGTTAGAAACCTATTCGGCAATATGGGCGTACTTAGTATATGTAACGTCAATGAAATTTTAACAATAGAGAACATGGCGGCAAATGTTAGGACTCATAAAGTTGAGCAACTTTTTCACTTTAAATAACGTGAGTATTTAAACAAATATTTTTAACAAGGATAAAATTCAGTTCTTGGTATCGCGCTTTGAGTTCCAAACTAACACTCAGCACTTCGGAACATCTAACTAAAGGTTGCGCTAACAATCAAATCGCTTAGCAAAGTTACTAGGACAATGGCGACTGGTACTTCGTAAGGTGACGCTGAATCAGCTGACTCCGCGCCGCCATGTTAGATCTTTTTATTTTTTAAATTGCGCTTGCATGTCAAGCGTTCGATCCCATTCGGTTTGGATTCTATTGTTATTTTAGACGCATCCATTTTATTTATATAAGACTTTCCAAAGACCCTTAGTCAGTACAAAAATAATACAATACCAGTTTGGTCACTGACGTACAAACAGTTTATATTTTGAAATAGTATTAATCGAGTATGTACGTCTAAGGTTAAACATGACGTCAGTTGTTTTTCAATGACTAATTAGTATTTACCTTCAAAGTATTGTAATAAGAATTATGGCAAAAAAGAAATTAACGCGACTAAGGATTATGGTTTTCGGACATTTATAATCTTATTAAATATCATCCTTACTTGTATATTATTTTATTGTTGATATTATAGTATTTTAAATTTATAAAAAAATGTTTAAATGACACTCTGAGTCATTAGGAAGATTTATATCAAAATATTAATAGTGGCCGCGTTTCTAACTCAATTGAAAAATTCGTAACAAAAAAATCCCTAACAAAAATGTACAAACATGTCAGGGGACCGGTTCAGGTACGCCATTTTTTATTGAATCGAACACCTATGCCCGAAAGGGACGCACAATCCGCCGCCTATTCAAGCGCGGTAAAGAACTACAAGTTAAGAGTAGGACACAATCATATTTCCATCCCTTCCTCAGCGATGCATTCATGAGGACAAAGAATAAGTAGTAATAAAGACGTGACACTCGTGCAGATGGTTGATAAAACTTAATACTTCGCAGTTTGTTCGCTCTTTTGCTATTAAAAGGAAACGAACAGATACGTTGTTACACGCTCTTTAGTTTTCGAGACTCATGAAAACATTAAAGGAAATGGTTCTCTCAGACGAGGTCGTATATTGCCTCCATGTTGGTGGTATCGTCGAACCTTTTTACTTTTGCTATTGGCGCGGAATTGGAGAGAAAAGAAAATGGGATACATTGAATGTCTCAATTTAACTCAGAGGAAGAAGCGGACTTGATTGCGTTTAAAGCGCCTCTCTGAAACAAAGTCTCGATAAAAATGTACAATTATTTTTTAACATGCCTAATTTACATCGTTTGAATTGCTGTGCCTTTTAAATGACGAATACCTTTTCCGTGTTTCGTTTCACGAGTATCTATCGGAGTATCCCTGTCCCGAGCCAATTAGTGAAAGAGACACAGTATCCCGACTGAACGCAAAGGGACAACTTTGGGATCCAATTTTTACCTGATCTTTATTGCTCGCTCTGACAGTGGTATTTCTATGTCTGGATAACATTTTCTAATTCCTTTAAATTATGACACATTTTAATTTATTTAATACTTTGAAGTTTGATTTTTCTCAAAGTAATAACAATATATATTGTCAAAGAAATCAAACCCACAGTCCAATCTAATGACACATCTGAAAACATCTGATGACATCCAAATTCACAAATGAGTTCCCGGAAATAACCTTCGAGCCGATTTGAGAGTCATATGAAACTCGTAAAACCTTGGCAGCAAGATGCTCCAGCCAGCCGATTCCTGCCGAATTTAACGAGTCTGTCGTTGGCACGGTTACATTTCTCCTTTCCCACGCAAATCCTGCACGGTTTGTAGGAAGACATGCCAATATATTGCAAGTTTTAACGTAAGCGAAAACATCAGATCCAGACTGAAATTCGCGGCGAAAACTCGTACTCGTACTACGTTACGTAAATCGATCGTTTGAACAGTCGATTGCTAGATTGAAAATTGGACGTTTTTTATTTATTTTCAATCTCTACAACTTTATTATGGTTTATAACATATTTATAATACGCTAATTGTATTTATAAGTCATATTACTAGTTCGTAAACTTAGGGTTTGTCATAAAAAAATCGGACAATATTTATGAAATACGAAATTTGATAAAATGAGGTACTTCTCAATACTATAATATTTTTCATATTAATATCATTTCGTTGCCTGTAATCTAGCTTATTATAAATATCTTTATATATCAAATCTCGTTGCCCATTTAATACATTATTTAATGTGAGTCGTAATTCCCTCCTCGCTACATTTTTGTTCAGGTAATTCTACACATTCCTCAACGCAGCGTCTGCCATCATTGCAAAATGTGTTGCAAATTCCTACACGTATAAATTATATTAATATTAATTTTACATAAACATAAGCAAAAACTTGAGAAATCAAGCACAAAATATAATATATATACATATACTATGATGTACTTTAATATATAGCTTGCTGAGTATAAAACTAAACACCGTCCAGATCATATCTATGTCATGTGTAAGTAAAGTACGCACTTAGCAACTTAAGGCTTCTTAAGGATCGAATAACAAACTGACAAGAAATTTTGCAATTATTATTATTTCATGTACCATATATGCATATGATTCATATTGTATTATTTTTTATCGCAACCATTGTTTGATGAATAACTTATTACATCATTCTTTATTTGAGTACATGTCATTTTTAAGTCATTATATATTATTGGTAAGTCATTGAGGAAAAAATCGATACTTAATGATTTTTTTTTGAATATTTGATTAGTTGTTAAAAGTTTAAGTCTTGAATAAGTAATGTCCTAAGTAAATATTATTTTATATGTATGTATGTATGTATGTATGTATGTATGTATGTATGTATGTATGTATGTATGTATGTATGTATGTATGTAGTTGCTAAGTGCACACTTTATACATAAAAAACAAAACTCCTAATATTCTAGAATCTTTATTGTTTAATAAATAGGTAGAAAGCAGATATTTGTATTGAAATTACTTAAGTGAATCCATGACTCAAGCTTTATAGTTTGAAAAAAACAACCGTATTACAATTCAATAAGGCTCAATTCGTATTAATAGTTATAATATATATATATGTTATATATTGTCTGTGCTTTTAGTTTTATCTAGTTTTTATTAATGTATGACTCAATACGTTAGTTTTGGAATGCTTTGACAATATTTATTGTATCTCAGTTGTCTCTGTCTATTTGTTCTTATCACATGTGGGTTTTGTCATTTTATTTGTTTTTTTTTTTTTTTTATTTACTACATATGCTATTACTAAGTATGTATGTACTACATATATACATATACAATATGGGTATCCATTTATCTATACTATTATAATAAAACGAATAAGTTTATTTCTTTAATCGAACTGATCTTTGAATTTAAGGGATGGATTTAAAAAAATATATATTATGACAAGCCAGTTTATGAGAAAGGAATATAATAGGATTATACGCGGGTGAAACCGCGCATCACAGCTAGTATAAATTAGTCATATTTTAACACTTCTTCAAACAATAAATATCTAGAGCACTGTTATTCAAAAGCGTTACTAAGATAATGCCTCTAGAGAGTTGCGAAGTCATGAAAAATGCAATGAGCTTGTTTGGTTCTTGGTCATTACATTAAACAAAACATAAATTAATATTAATAGGGAAAATTAAATACACGAACACAACTCATGAATATAAAATACAGAATTATTTAATATAAGACAATTATTAATATATATATTTAATATTAAATCTTTTTATATATTAAATATGTTAGTAACATTAATCATACAAGTTCAAATCATTAATTTTGAGGCTTAGTAAGTTAGTATCTCTTATACGCTAACGGTTAAATATGGTCCAGTATTTTTTACTGTTAAATGACAGATAAGAACATCTATGTCCGATACTCAGACCATAGACAATGAAAATATAGAAGTGTCATTTGGTTATAATAATATTAATTATTAATTTTATTTAAATAGGTTAAAAGTCGTTTGTTTACATTAAATTTGTATTTAAGGTTTTCAACAAATAGTTATTAAGTTAATTTTACTTTAAATAATACTAAAAAGGCGTATAATTCAAGACAATTACAATGATTTGACGCCTGTACAATTCCTCAGATTAACATTTGACCCGTCTATCTGATGAGTGACATAATACGTGAAATCATATTACAGATAATATGTTAGTGACATTTTAAAGATAAATGTATTTATATAAAAATAACTCATTCAAATAAAATTGTTTAAACCAGTATTTTGTTTTTTGATAAAAAAAATCTAATTTAAAAAATGTTAATAATAATTGTCTACTGAAGAACGCGCAAATAAAAGTTTCAAAACAAAAGTAAAACTTTTAAGAATATAAAGAATGTTAGTAATTCAGTGATGAATCGTCGGCATGTTGGGGCGCAATTCTTCTGTTTTAAAATTGTGAATCAACATACTAGATATTTTTTTAAATTTTAAAATACATTCGAAATGAACCATTTAATCTTCAAATATTTAAATTACGACATTTAAATTTGGAACGGAATCTAATAAACGTCAAACCGCCCCATACGTCATTCGGGGGGCGTTCCACAAATGACATTGGATGTAGGAAGGTAACCACAATTTTTATTTTTCCTAGTCAATTAGCCTACGGCGCACGAGTGCCTCGACATATGTCGACATCTGTTCAACAACTACCGATGGGACACGTTTCCGGCCGAATCGAGATTTTTTACGTTGTAAATTAACGCTTCGGGCTTTCGAAAATGCACTATAGACCCATACGAGGTACTGAAGTGAATTAGTCGAATAGTTACTAATTGTTTTTGCTAACCCAATTAATTGAAACACTAAACGGAAAAAAATTGCCAAATCGAATGAATAATTGTAATAATAATATGGAATAAAATATTCTCTCTATAAACATATTGTAAAGCATTTCATTATAACAATATAAAAGTTGAAAACTTTTTAATATTTGCTAACACTTTGTCTTACTATTCGAACAAACTTTTGGCGTACCGTCATCACGTACACTAGTCCGCTTCTAACATCTTCAACAATAAGTAATAACTAACAAAATTAATTCAAAGTAGGTTGTGAATACCCATTCTAACTTCACAACTTTATCCCACGCGACTATATTTATGGGTTAACGATTTATAAAGTCATATTTAATGTCATTAATATTCGGTACCCAGAGCCGAACTGCATTATATAAAAATAAAAAAAAAAATTACATTGACATTGCTGTAATAGAAAAGAGGTTTTATTCTGCAAATTTAATTAATAAAAAAATATATACATAATGTCATTAATATTCGGTACGCAGAACGGAACTGCGTTATACATGAATTTAAAAAAATTACATTGACATTATTGTCATAGAAAAGAGGTTTTATTCTAAAAATTCAAATGATAATAAAAAAGAGTACTTAAGACCAGGCTGCATGGTGTAAAAACGTTTGCCTGTCCTCTAAAAGACTAAAAATTAAAAAAAAATGATAATTTAAAAAATATATACATAATTTTCAGGTTTATTAATAATTTATATTGCATATAAACAAATGATTTCTGTATTTCAAATGACAATTTAATAATATGATAGATGACTCGCCATGTAATTTTGATTACCTTTGGTGACAATTAGATGATTATTATTCAGGCTGTGATAGCTATTGTTTTGATAAAACAGGAAAGTTATTAGATTAAGCTCCATTAATTTGTTGTTTAATTAGCTGTATGGATTTGTTTTCAATTGTAAATTATACGTTTTAAATATACATGTAATGTTCCCTACACCATCTCTGGGATTACTTTTATTGTCAAGCATTTGAATTTTGTACAGGTAAAAAGTTTGTACACAGGTAAGGTGTAATTAACTTGAGATAAAGTTTAATATAAACATTTCTTTAGTACTTTATTTTAAAAGTTTTTTATTAGTTTTTTTGTTATTTGAATAAACATAAAAAAATATTAATTTATAGGTCCAAAATATTTTTCTTTAATTTTAGAAATCGTGATCAGAATTGTCTTACTGAGTTACCTGGATGAGGTTAACGACAAGGCACAACTGAAGCCTAATTAATAGTCGCCAACAAGACATGAACCTGCTTCCGTGTTTACCGCACACTAACAAGCCTATCTACAAGGCAGATCCACAAACAAGCTCCACAATCTGCGATTCAATACCAAAGCACAACAACTCAAAGCTTACTCGCTCGTATACGAAACCAAATCGGGACGATCGATTTAACTACATGAGGGCAAGAAAGAATTCCTTACAACAATGAGACGGTGTAACAATAAATACCTTAACGATATCCCGAGTACGGAGAGAACAGGCGTCCGGCGGCAGCAGGCGAATCACGTCCACTTTTCAAGAGAAATCCGACACTATAACATCAGGAACACGCAACATCACAATACTAAATGGCACAATCTCACGGGCACTATAAATGTATCCACAACACTTGTTTGGTTATGATACAAAATATGTTTTTTCGTAACACAACTACATGGAATACTCCTTCCTGTAACAACCGACGCTCACGGCGGCCGGGCACGAACTGAACTGGTTTTGCCGGGCGAGAGGGAGGGGGAAGACGGGTGCGTTTGGTTCGGTTTTATGAAAATATTTCGTGAGTAATGCACGTGTTATGTTGAGTGCGTCGGCCCAGAGCCTCGGATCTTTGATTGAAGTGCATCAGAACTACATTGATTATATGGAGCCCATAACATGGTCCTGAACACGCCTTTGTCTTCCTACGCTGTGCTTACACTCTAGAAAGCAAAGCTTAGAACTTAGGGCCGTAGCAGTTCTATCTGCAATCAAATTTACAGCGTATGGGCGGGTTCGCTCGATATTAGTTTTCTTATTGGAGCTATCTTTATGTTGATAAGCAAATGCAATATTGCATTTAATTATTAATTCCTTTATATTAGCATCCATAGCACACAGTTAAGATTTTAATAGCATTAAGCTTTTACGCAAATATTAAACTATAAAGAGAAAAGCACCTACATATATTTTAAATATGTTTCGTTATAAATTAAGTAAAGCTAAATTTAATTATTAGCTTATGATATTTATTTACAAATAAAAAGGTATTGCAACTTTTTAATAAAAAAAGAAATCAATCATTTTAAATAATACATATGTACAAAAAACTTACCCCCAATTTTTGTTGGAACCTAATTAACTAAAAATATTCCAATTATTGATACTTTCATGTGCATAACCGAGATTAAACTTGAAACAGCTTAATAATTTAAAAGCGAAACGCTTAAGAGGCGAGCTAGCAATTTTACGATATTAATATAGCTCTATTAGCAGACAAGATGGCGCTCAGTAATTTTAAACACCTGAATAACGTCTGACCGAGTTTTGTAATTATCTCAATACGTTTAAATTTTGAGCGATTATCATACTTATTATATTTTATATATTTAAGGTCCTGTCAAATGGATTTGAAATAAAAAAAATGCGTGAATCTTCCATTTAGATCCACCAAATGGATGGATGGAATGCACCGAAATAGACATGTATGGAAATTTAACACTTATCCATGTTGACATACAGATTAAAATGCCATTAACAAAACGTTAGTTTGCATAACCTACAGAGTACTGCGTGCACTGCGGAATGGAAAATGGTAAACGGAATATTTTTTTCCTTATTTTGATTTTTCAAATTTGGTTATTCATTCATTGTTAATAGAATAAAGCATTATAAATAAATATTTAACTGATAAGTTAAATTTTTAACTGATATGTGTTGCTTGTGAGTCCACTTACGAACGATTATATTTCTTTATTATGATAAATAATAATAAAAGCTACAGAACATATACTTAATCATTAATCTATCATTTTCAGAGATAATTATAAAATAACCCGGAATAATAATCCGGTTAAATAATCCGGTTTCTAGGATTAGCGTATTTAATCATACAATTTTTTCCGTTTTATAATATAATGTAAATATATATCTATCATACAGAAAAAATAAAATATGTATTGTTTTATAAATTTAAGCTTGATTAAATTTTTTATATATTATAATTATTAAAAATATCACAAGCTCCTTGACTACATAAAAATAGACAATAATTTAAGACTGAATCAACAACAAGAGCAACATAATAAAATAGAAGAAATATAGTACATTTCAATAACCAATACTTACAATAACATATAACATGTAATAAAAGTTAAGCACTCGCCATTAAAAGTAAAACCTCAACTAAAATAATAATTTCCACTGAACATACAAATCATGGCGGTCTATTTGCTTGAAATATTGCACTCGGAGCCTCCTTCATTAACTGTTCGGAAATTAAATTCGTTCCATGATAGAAACATACGTTAACTAGAGAACTAATTAAATATTGAAATGTAAAAAAGGTTGTCAATCTATGAAATTATCCGAAACAAGAATAATCGCCTCAATCCCAAAATTTTGTGATCCAAATACGCTGACGAAATCTTCCCATCAAAGCGCGTATTTCTATAAAAACGCATTTTCTGAATTGCGGTAGGCCTTTGAAGTTAATCCCTGGATTTGCCTTTTTGTCGTTTGAATATAAATGTTTCTATAATCAAATTTGTTTATAAATAAATTGCTAGTGATGAGCTGACGATATCTGAGTTAAGCCGAATAGAAATATATATTTAGACACTATATATATATATATATATATATATATATATATATATATATATCTGTATCATTCAAGTAGTGAATCTATATATATATATATATATATATATATATATATATATATATATATATATATATATGATACAGATAAATAAAACAAGAAAAAATCTTCAAATAGAAATAAAGTTAAGTCTTCGTATGAAAAACCAAGTATTTTATAATTGTTAAGAACCTCTAACATAATTAACAAAACATAAGTTTTCGTAATGTTATCTTCCAATAATTCCTAGTGTCATTTACTATATAAATAGTATTTTAAAACGAATCGTAAAAGTATTTTGATCTCTACAAAAGTGGGGGATAAATTGGATATGCCACTAGCGCCGCCGCGCGGAGGCGCGTGTAATTACGAAAGTGACGCCGACATCAAGTGGACCGGCGAAAATACGAAAATCGAATTGATTCGCTCCGCTTTCGTTTTGTACGATATTGAACATGAGACTGTGACGTCATTCCTTGTTAACGGCTTAAACAGCTTTAAGGGATCACGTTTTTACTGGACTTTTTATTCGCTTTTTATCTAATAAAGAGTTGTTCAAACCAAAGTCTAATTACGAGTAGCTGCGACCACGTGCAAAGGACAAACCTAAGACACTGATATACTGCTGTTCGTTAAATTGGCGGCCAATTTCTGGGGTTATTACTAAAAAGGTAAAAAGGAAATCTTTATGGTAAGAGTTTCGTAATTTTAGGCTTAGATTAAGAAATTGCTTGGCGTTTATAATTTGTAACTTGTTAAAATACTTGCTCCATTTTTAATATAATATCAAAAAGATTATATATTTTCGTTAACAGTCGCCATTTAAGCGTGGAACTAACGAGGATTTCTGGAGTGTCAAACGATAAAATGTTTGCAAGTAGATTGATTGTTTTTGGATTCTTTAAAATATAATTAAGTAAAATAATCTCTACCTCAACAACCTTTTAAAATATAAACGAAATTCAAAAATTATTAACATACACGATCATTTAACGATTAACTAATTAACGTTTTTAAACAAAAATAATAATTATTTTTTTTAACCAATTGTAGATTTTTTATTTTTTTTGCGATTGTATATTTAAGCTAAATTTACATTTTCTTAAAATGTAAAGTATAAAAGTTGGTAAAGTTATAATCAAAAATTATAACAAATTTTATTATAACCTCCCCCCATTTGGACTCCCCCTAATTTTACCAGTGTTCCAATTATATAGGATCAAGACAAGCTATCTATCTAACTAGCCGTCTCGCTAGCTAAAGCAAATAACCTTATTTATATAAAAACGAAGTATAAACTAACTGGCATTATATTCTTGCGGTGAACCATAATCAGATTAACCGTTTAGAATAAATTATAGCTTCTATACAACTTCACAGAATTTATAAACTTTTAACAACACGTGTAAAAATAACATTGTTAAACTTAAAAGTTTTAACAGCCCACGAAATGGCATATACATAAATCTTTTTTAACTTGCTGAGTAAATTTCACTACAGCATTTTTTACAAGCTCATCAAGAAAATGACCTAATTAGGACCTAAGTCCTACAAGCTTAAGAGTTCTTGAGAGTGGTTTAAAAAATGTATATTTCACCCAGGGCTCAGCGCCTTCAGCTATAATATAATGTTATAATGGATCTTAATTCACCAAATTTTATATACTACTGGTCCGTTTGTGACGTCACATGATTTTAGAATAAAGAAGTTAGAATATAGTTAGATGTTTTATCAAAATATTTTACTCTGTGTAAGGTAAATGCATTTTTGAACATCTATGACAGACATATTTTTAATATTGCTTTAAAAATATATTTTAATAATGCAGCCGTTATCAACGATGCATTAGACGTTTAAAAAAAAATATTTTTTTTTTTTCTCTGTTTATAACGTTAAATTATTTTCGTCTATTACTTCTTACGACAATTCATAATATGTAAAGTCCAGTTTTTGAGTCCTGATCTTGCACAGGACTTGTTATAAAAATAGAAATGGAATCGAATAGAAAAACAGATATTCTCATATCACAATACGTTAGTATGTTTGTTCCATTTAACAATAACATATTCATTTTATTTGTTTGTCTTTCATATTCACGTCATATAACAAGAATCCATAATATCACAATTATAGATATATCGTCTCCCCTTTGACACTGAAGTCAGTGTGTTATCAGTAAAGTGACCTTGCGCTTATCACTCATTTATCACATGTTTACTTAGGAATTAGTTTAATTGGACGTTTAATTAAATATTAATTAAATATTTCATTTTAATTAATTTTTATCACATTTTTTCGATGAATGTCTGATCCGAGACAATATGATTTTTGTATTTGAAACTATTCGAAACATGAAATATATACTATAAGATACAACCTGTCATTTGTATATATTATATATAATTATTTATACACACGTTATTACTATCGGACTTTCCTCGGTTAATTTCGAACACAATCGCGGAGTGAACTGCATAAATCTTCCTCTATTTTTCATTTTGAAGATATTTTATGTGAAGCTTATGATGGATTTATTTTACATATTTCTTCTATTGTTATTAGACAAATTAATGTTTTAGGAAGTAGGTACTTTATACTGATAAATGACCAATAACAACTTCCCTTTTCCAGCCAAAATATCAAATGAAATAATTGGACGGGGGGACCTCGAGTAACTAGTTTGAATAGTCTCAAACGATACATACTTCATATTTAGTTTTATATAAATTATAAAAAAATAGTGTAACCAAATGCATTAATTTAAATTAGTTGTAAATTAATATAAAATTATTAATTAATTAATAATCCACATCAATCAAATTTTACGACTAATATAATTAAAACTGAGTTAATATCTAATTGTATAATTTTGGGTAATAATACGATTTTATCTTAAGAGTCGATTAAGGCTATAAAACTTCAGTTTCGCTGGTCAGTGACCCTAAACGAGTTATGCAGTTTTTTGTTGGTCAGTTAATGAAATAATTTAAGGATTTGTCACAGTGTTGCGATGAATACTGCGTTACGAATTAAGGAAAAAATATATTGTATTGTAATGTTTTGTGTAATCAGTGAATAATGACATGATTGGTTCGATTTTTTATTATATGGTTAAACTAAATAAATAAAATATATAAAATATATTATATATATTAAGTTCTTATTTTATTATACTTCTATAATTTATATTTTAGTTATTAAATGAACTTAAACTATTCAGCCTAAAAATGCATACTTTTATAGTCACCGCTACTCAAACTGCTAATAATATAATATATATAAACAGTCCGATTAAATATTTTCCTCATGTAAACATAAACATAGAGGCTTATCAGATTATATAAAGAATTTTAAGACAACATTTTAAATATAATCTGATAAGCATTATTGGCTATAAATAAAAGAATATGAAGCCATTATTTTCATATATAAAATTACATGTATTCGTTTTTTTCCTTGAACAACTGGATCGATGTTGATGATATTCGAAAAACTCCGTTTTTCCATCCGATCTGTCTGTCTGTATGTGTGTCTGTGTGTCTGTGTGTGTGTCGAATTTTATTTTTCGAATTTTGAAAAACTAAAGATATATTTGGAATCAGCATCTAAATGTAAGATTCACTTTTCAAAATTATGTTGATTGTCCAACGGGAAGGTGGTCAGATCGGCCGCCGAAGTTACCGAAAAATGGAAAAAAAATTTCGAATTTTTAAATTTTTTAAAATCCTATCATAAACTACATAAAAAAAATAAAAATTATTATTAAAATAAATTGTTTATTTTAAAAATGTGATTTTGTTTGTTGATTAATTTGCGAGTTATAATTTGCCGATTAGGAGTTTTTCATAGCGGCAAGCTCGATTGCCGCGTGTCAGATTTTTTTTTAATTTATTTGTTTATCTCCTTCAGCAAGGAGAACAAAATTATCTTAATATTTCCTTCATAAATAATATATTTATTATATTATGATGCTGATATAAAAGTATATATCTAAAAGGTCGCTAACCTTCATAGGACGTAGAATTAAATGTTAGTATTTTGATCCACACTTCGCCGCACAGCTTTATACCCAGTTATTATCTCTGACGGTTTCTGTGAGCGATCGTTAGGTCTTGAGGTAATTAGGCTGCCCTGAAGTGTAATTTGTTGGCTATTAAAGATTTAAGAGCATTTGGCCCATTGGGCTTATTCAGTCCTGTTAAAAGTGAACTTAAACTTTCTTTTGTTTCATTTATCTTACAATTAATATATAAATTTAAGTTAAGTAACATATTATTTATTTATCGGGTGAGGTTTGAGTGGCGTTACCCTTAATAATGTTTGTTAAATGGTACCAAGTCCTGTTATAAGTTTTGGGTGCAGGGTTGAGCTGTATTAATATGTGCCACCTGAAGACTAATAGTTTTAATTTAAACAATTCAAACTAACGGCCATCCTGATTTTGCCTGCTAAATAGAACAAATAAATATGCAATTAAAATTAATTTGAATACAGTTTGACTGTTAATATGAACCTTAATAATGGATAATACAATGTTAAATAATGTAAATAATTTAACTTTAACAATGGCATCAAATTGAATACAGTCGCATAATGAACATTGCTCTTAAGATGCTCTGGATGATACAAGTCGCATGCATCTGGAAGGCGTCCAGAGAGTCCATTCAGTTGCACTTGAATTAATCAATTGTTTTAATCCGCAGTGAATGCAGCTGTTGACCGCGCTAACAGTGCGGGTGGGGCTATAGTGGCGGTAGAGTGAGCGGAGCGGGAGCGAAAATTGTCAAATAAGCAAAATATACTGACTAACTACAAAAATTTGGGTCATATATTCCAAAGAGTATAGTATAATGTCGCGCACGGAAACCAACAATGTTCAAACAGCCTTTCTTCCTTGTCCTGGCTCTAGTCTCCGTCCTACCTAAGTAAAAAAAAATGTGACAATAAGAAAAGATCAAAAACGTGTTAAATTAAAAAAGAAACAAGAAAAAAAAAATGAAATATTTTTTTTAAATTGGCATTTACAAGTACTAACAACGTGTTAAACCAATAATACAATGTAATACTTATTATAAAAATATATATTATTTTAATAAAAAATCGCTTATCTTATGAGACAAAACGCACCCGAACATTGTCAAGATCTATTTATTGTTGTTGCACGTGTTACTTTATTTGACATAAAATACATTCTAAGTGCCTCGTTAGTTAGGTAGAGGAGTGATATTTAAATGTACTTTGATCTATGGAATCCTTTAAACGATTTTTAGTGCAGTGTCACAATAAATAGGGATTTAGTAGTATGTAGTATAAATATTATTAACATTAGTATATAGAAAGCTCCAATTTGGGATCTCTTAATACCTCATTTGAAGTGTTCAGAATTTAAAATTATATTTTTCTTTATTTATAAAAATTTTATGAAATTGGAAATAGTTTTTTTTTCTCATGGTACATTAATAAGCTTCAGCGATTTACGTAGTAATGAAATACAATACAATAATAAACTAAACGCGTTATTTAATCCACAAGAATGTTATCAAGAATACCGATAGTAATACAATACTATTAAAATATTATTAAACTTGAAATAGAAAAAAGAAAATATTGTGGGCAATATACCAGTATTCTTGAAGACGTGTATTGCAAATCTGAGTGCTCTTGTAGATCTTGAGGTAACATTAAAATATAATATTTTTCTGATTGTATGTTATTATTCATTGTATATTTTTGCTTAGCTTAGTATGATAATCAAACAATATTATATATATCGAAGTTGACGAATATTTAGCAATAATGAAGAACTCAGTTAGTCATATCTTTAGGAATATATTGGTAGGATAAACGCCGTGACGTCACAGGTCACGTGAGCGGAATCCTTTGGAGAAAAGTCAATTAAATTTTAAAAACAGTTTGATGAAGATCATTCTTGAAGAAGCCATCCTAAAGTGTAGACCTACCTTTCAAACTGGACCGTTGCTTTAATCAGTTCAGTTTTTAGTTCTAGTTACAATTAATAGTCAAACAGCAGTTCTTTTTTGCTTCTGAGTTGAGACCAACGCTATGGATCCTGTACCAGTCCATTCTACAGATAATGAGCGAGCTGCTGATATATGGCTATAACTGTATATGTATATATAGCCTTAGACAATTTTAACCCTTAAGATTAATAAAATCTTCTCGCTTCTATTTATTCCTTCTTTTATAATGAGTATTATATCTATATATTAATATATAATGTACGCTTTTCGAAATAACTTCTGACAATGTGTGCTCTATGTATATGTATGTAACATGTTTATGTGTGTAACCAAACCATAAATATTATTATTAATACAAGAATAATACGTCAGATCAAAAAATATATATTTCTCAAAATTATAAACATAATTGTATAAAGGCCATCTTCAATTATCTCTCACAGCTTCCCTGTAATATTTTTAAATAATATAATCTACCTTTATTTTGTAGCGATCTGATAACTTATCTCACGGCCTATTTATATTATATTTACCAGTATTTGCAAAACGTGGGAAACCGAGATAACGTTTAATATATATTATTATAGATATCGTGCAATAAAATCTGTAAATATTTCAGTCTTTATAATTGTAGAATATATATATTATAACAACTGAACGTCTTAACAAAATAATTCTTGAATCCTTTTTCAGAAAAGTTATGTTTATGATATTGGAATTTTATTTTCTACACTTTATTAGTATATTCAGTCTTTGTGGATATTAAAGTTAAAAAGTCTACATTTTAATTTCTATTGAATAAATGAAACATACTCTAGTTCCATTGTCCTATAAAGTAGGTCCACGAAAAAGAACTCTAAGAAACTCCATCGATACTCTTTTAACTTATTTACTAAATTACTATTAATATTAGTATTTAGCCTTACTTGATATATCTCATTTATTCTAGTATTCTGTATATTTTAATTATTTAGTAAAAATATATTTTTTAGAACGGTTCTTAATTTTTTTGTGAATAATATTACTATTTAAATAATATTTTTTGTTATTTTGGATGTTTGTTCACACACTACAGATAAAGTACTGGAGAGAATTTAATAAAATTGTATGTAAATCTTTTTTTAATTCTAAAGCAGATTCCATTAATGCCTAAAATGAAAACTCATCTAGCTTCGTGAATAAAAAACATCCTGTATTTTTTATTTCAATTAAATAACAATCACATGAATGTTAAGAAAAACAGTTTTTATATATCTAAGATGTACATTTAATGATCGGTCGTTTTTTATCTTTTTTTTAGCGCTTTTTTTTTCAATAGTCCAAGTTTTTAATATTTAGAATGATATATACTACAAAAAATATTATTGTTATAATAGTATAATGTAATTTAGTATGTTACTTAAAATATTATATTTTATTATCTGGCTTTTTTGTATGTAAAATTTTGTAATCCATGATTACTATTACTATAATTATCCTGTACTCATATATTTACTATTGGAATTAGTCCGACTAGTTTCAAACTCATTCGTGGTCCTGATTCATGAGCTCTGAGCGTGGTGGATTCGCGGCGTGAAATTTCGATATTAATTTGTTTTTTTTTTAATTACATGAGTACATCCAGATTATTGTATACAATAATTATCTAGCTGTAATTACTATTGGAATTTGGAAGTTAAGTTTACTATTATCTCCAAGGCCGGCAATGCTCTTGAGTGTCTTCGGATGTTGCAAGAGTTCGTGGGCGGCGGTGATCACATTTGACCTGTGACCCGCACGCTCGTTTGCCCTCCTTTTTGACAAAAAAAAAACTGATCATGCTGCTGCTGCATTTCATTATGCTCAGAGCTCATGATAGCATCCTGTATTGATTCAATATTAATCGATCAAATTTCTATAATACGTGAGTACTTACAGCTGGATAATTGTATATAATAGTAATTATAGAAAATAAAATTAAAGTTTTGTAATAAGTACATGATCTTACCTTATTACAAAACTTTATCGTCGTTTTATTGCTACAATTATATTTATCAAAATTATATTAATTTAATAAATTAGTGACGGTTGAGTTTGGAATAAATGCTATTGTATAGAAATACGATTCATCTTCACAGCAGTCTTTTATATCTGTTTTTGTGACCACAGAGCAAAGAATATAGACTCAGTAGACCCACACAACTCTATGATAGTTTTTTAAACTAGAAACCAATAATAAAAAAAATATATTTTTTACTATATTTTTATAAATAAATAAATTTATAAAAATAAAGAATGGTTTATTATATTTTATTTCCAGGACAATAAAAAATATCTGATTGTGTTTTTTCTCGTTCTCTGATCTATGCGTTCACATTTAGTTTTTTTTTATTGAAATAGCATTGAGTTTTTTTTGCCGACGTCGTTAGTTATTGTGGTCAGCTTAATTATTGGATTGCTCTGATATTATCTGCCATTTAGTGAGTTGTAAAGAATATTCTAAATCTGCAAAATAAAATATTTATATCTCTTTAATAGACAATACTAGCTTTGCACGTGTCTTTGCTTACGTACGTATTATATAGAGTTTTTGAAGTTGATGTAGTAATAAACAACCACAAATCATGAAGAAACACATATGGCTGTTGTGGAAGTAATATTTTTTTTTGTCAAAACATTTTGTAACCTCACAGCAGAGCCTAGTTCATTTTAATGTCGAATAATATCCATTATTATTATAAATAATTTTAGTTGTAAACATCAATTAGACCTTCATTCATTAATTCATTTTTTTTATATATTTTTTATTTACTTAAAATAATAAGAATCACAAAGTAATTATCAAAAGCAATACCATATATGTATACTTATATATATTTTTAAATAAACTTTAGTCTGTCTGTGTAAGTTCAAGGTTTAACGGATTACGATCAATTCCGTAGTTGTTAAGCTGAAGTGAAGTTGTTCATAAAGAAATATATCAAAAAAAAAGTAAACAATCTTGACTCGGTAGGTGACGCTGTTGTCGGACGGAGCCGCGCTCCATAACTATATTAAACATAACTAAGTTTTGAATTTGAACGTTAAGATGTCAACTTATAACGCCTGCACAGTGTACACATAAATTCTAATTTGTAGAGTAATATATAGCAATTAGATTGCAGGTGAAGGCGGTGCTCTCAGCTCCTGTGACCTATAAATCTAGACATCTAAAACCTACAATTTCTACCTAGAAAATTTTCTGAGTAGAGTATATATTATCCCTTTTATTTCCCATGTGTATTTTTTTTAAATATAACTCTTTTAGAAGATTTATTGTTTTTGTATATGTGTGTGTGAGTGTGTATGTGTGTGTATGTGGTCAACTATAAAAGAATTCAATTCTCATATATTTCCAAATATAATGTTATAATAATTTAATATCACAATCGTTTTATCGTTTTTAATTAAAGATCCATTGAAACGTTTTCTATCGGAGATAACGATCCGGGATAAGTCTTTGTTTCATTGTGAAATGATTCTTAAGATTTATTGCAGAGGTAATTATTTCGTTATATCCATTTATTTCTATCCTACGTGGTCTATCCTCTATCCTTTGTGAAAGAACTTTCCAGAATTAACTACTTTATATTATTTTTTCCATAAAAATACACAGCTAATTCCTATAAAGAAACTTTAATCATTTAACAAACAGCATTTTTATGGTTAATTGAAAACCGTAAAGTAAATGGTGAATCATTGCGTACAAATAATAAGTTCCATCGGTCGTGATCTCATCGATTATTTAACGGAACTTGGAATTTATTGTGGATGAGATGTTGAATTATTTGAATAATGTGGAATTATAAACTTAATAAAATTATACACAAAATATATTTGAAATATTTATTTTATTAAAAAAAGTAAGCAACACGTATTAATGATTACAAGCGAACTTTATAAAATTAATAATATAAGATTTTTGTATTATTTTATTATGTAGTATAAAAAAATTCAGTAAAATCATTTTTATGCAATTTCTTTTAAATTTAACTTATTTCTTGGATGGATTTGAGTTTATAAATATCTTTAATCTTTAATAATTCACGGCTCATATTAAACATAACAAAGCGTGCAATAACTTATCACTAAATCTGTTTATCAAATAACACTTTCAACATTCATACTAATTACAGTCAATAGTATTATGTTGTAAATATGAATGCAAATATGACTTACATCTTAAAGAATTGTAATATAAAAACACATTCAAAACTAAACTCTACTACATTAATAATACATATGAATTTAGAATGTTTACGTTTTGTACAGGATAAAAGTTTTTGTTTATAAATAATATGCCTTAACACCTTGTAATAAGGATTAAGATTATTGTAAGTTATTTTAAGCTATCTGTTAAGCGCACACCACACCCACATATTTGCAATTCATACTTAACTGGCACGTAGAACAAAATGCATATATATTTTAACTAAATTTGACCCATATTAATAATAAAATAGGAGTGGTTTTATCGTGTACTTTATAACATTCGTGTAGTGCACCTAATGAGTGTATACATAAATATAAATGGTTGGTACTTTCAAAATAATAAAACGTTTCAGTCCTTAAACAAATCACTTCACATTATATTGTCTTTCTTTTTATATAATATTATAAAATACGTATTACGTTATGAATGATTTATATGTAAAAAGTCTTTTTATTTTGAGAAAGTTTCATGTTTAAAAGAAATTGGAGTTTTCTCTTTTGGTATAAAAATCTAACGGAAACGATTTTAATCGAAATAATGTTTTGCAACCGAAACCGATCTTTTGGTTAAATAAAACCGAAATGTACCTAACCGAAAAGATATGCCTTTTTTGTGTAAATATACAAATAGATATTTATTGTTGAATAAACTAAAAAGAGTATTACTGAAGTATAACATACTTTATATTTGTATTTTTTTTTACATCAAACGATAGTGATAAATATAATAAAACAGCTCGAAAAAAGCGGCATAGCACGACTTAGTCACGAACTTTGACGAATGACGAACGAAAATTCACGAACAACTCGGTTTTGGAATTTTTCATCGACACTAGTCGAAAAAAACACCGAAACCGAATTGTCGATCGATCATCAATATATATATACACAATTAAATTATTTAATTGAACATATGTAATTCAATTCAATTGCATTAATATAACAATATAACGTCATGTTACACTAAGGTAATAAAAGTCACCCTTAGTAATATGAGACAGTTAATACTTTCCTGTGAGGTCAATGACATGACAATTATAATATTTTGACATTAAAAAAGAATAATTTTATTTGATAACAAAATTAAGTTCGCAAAATACAGTTTTTTAATTATATATATATATTATATTTTTAATAATGAGGACAAAGATCTCTAGTAATCCATTGAGAATATCATTAAAAATATTGCTTCCATAAATTAATATCAATTAAAATAATTGTGTAGATTAAGTCATCGCAATAAATTATTTAATTAAAATATAATAATTATCTCATTCATTATTTCAATTAAGAAATATATAAACAGTATTTTTATATAAAATATTAAAATTAAATATATTTTGTTTTAACCATTAAGTTTATTAATAAGGAATTAAAAACTCGATAAAATGTAATTAAAAAAATAATCCGGATAAGTTAAGAAGGTTATAATGTTATACGTTAAATATAATTTACTGTTACTTTATTAAGACCTTTAGTTTTAGTCGCTTAAACATGGAAGGGTTAAATATGCAGCGTGCGTGCTCCATGTAAATATTGTGACCACGTGTGCACTCGCGCTTAGGATGTAAAGCTAGTCACACACAGAGACAAAAATAAAAAGAAATAATTCAGTATTTTAAAACATTATAAGCAATTAATAAAAATATTGTACCTATTAATTTTAATGTTTATCAGAAATAATATATATTTTTTTAGCTAAAAATATTATAAAGGAAAACTTTTGTGTTTATTTGAAATATTTATTTTTATACTAAAAAAAACAATTTTGTTTGTTTTAAGATGTGTTTGATCAATTTAGTCTAGTTACAAAAATCAATAAGTTGTAACATACAATATGTAATCAAAAAACGTACAAGAAACTCTATAAATAATAACTCACATATATTATATATAAATAAATATATATTTATAATTCTTTAATATATATGATATTTAATACTTATACTAAATCAATAATTTATATAAACAGCACTCACTACGTTACGAGCAGCCTTCAAAATAATAAAGTCGTCTTGTCACGCGCACACGGTCCCGTCTCATTACGCTCAACTGTTTCTGTTAGCTAAATAAGCATTTGTGTACACCCGCCCTTATATCTATATCGATGTACGTATCCTATTTTCGTTAGTTCGTGACATAGATTTTGTGTAAAATAATAATTATTATCTAATACAGATATTATATAAATGCAAAATATATATTTCTTAAAAGTTTTCTTCTCAGTTATTAAATATATATTTATTTTTATTAAAAAAAAACATAACTCCTGCACTAGAGACACTGAGTCGCGAGGGGTTGTGTCGCAACACAATTAACACCCAGACACGAAACAGAAATCTGTGGATCAAACAAACAACTGTCCCATGTAGGAATCGAACTCATGTCCTTTGACTCAGCAACAGGGCCCAACTACTAAAAACTAGAACAGTCGGTCGTCAACGGACAATTCATTTATATAAAAATAACTATTTCTTTTGTTGCAGCTTTAAATAAATAACTAAAATTTTAGTATAAATATAGAAACAAATTAACTTAACCACGTTTTGACTCAAAGCAAATTGTTAATTCATACTAAAACATTCAATATATACTTGTCTGGGGTCAACGACCGCTAGTCCCTAAAAGATCGGTTTATGTGTTTACATTAATTTACGAGCGAGTCAACACTTACACCTAATTTTGGAACTTTTCCTACGACTAGGAGAGCTCTCTGGAATGACTTAATACTTCAATTATATTTTGAGGGTAGGCTTAAATGTAAAGGAAAATATAACCGGCTTTGAAAAGCCTAGTAGGCTTTTCAATATTAGGTATGTATTATAATATTTATTGTAATAAATTTTTCTTTTATTTTTAACTGATTGGATCATTTATTTAATTAATCTTTATTGATAAAGAAAAAGGTACAAAATGCGGATACATCAATCCACCAATCAAACCGAAAAAAAAACAATAAAAAGAGAAGTTACCAATGAGCAGTAACTAAAGCATATATCATTGTACAAACCACTAAGCTATTTACTATTGATACTATCAGAATTAATACTAATATATACTTAAAAATATATCAATACAAATACATACAATTTACAAAATATATGCAATACATATGTTGTTAATATTTAATACTCTCAGAAAAATATTTATAAACGGATTTCTTAAAATATAACTTGAAGGACGTTCATAAATCTTTGTTTTATCATCTTTAATATTTTATTTTGTTCTGAATTTAAAAAAAACTCTTATATATGGTTTTAAAAAAATCCCTTACTAATTAATTTTTTTTTTTTTATTTTTAATATATTTTTTTGGTCCTGGTTGAAATATTGGCCAACTCGAAGTATGTATCGAAAATAATAATAATATAATCATATATAACTGAGTTACTCGTGGATGTACTAGAAAAGAAAGAAAGAAAAATCATGTATTCAAGAACAACACACAACATTGACATCACAATAATGATAAATAAATAATAATAATAATAATAAATTAAAAAAATACCGGACATAAATAAAAAATTACATTATTTATACTATTTATGTAAATTATATGTAATTGTTTATATTTCAATATACTTATTCGTCCGAATAAAAATATCCTGAATTCTTATATAAATAACATTAAATACCGCAATTAAAATGTTCTTTTATATGTTGTTTTTCTATACAAATAAATTTTGGTTAAAATACGCTTATTATTTTGTTGACTAATTAATTTTAGAATTACAATAGACAGGGCCGAACTAGGGATCTCTTAATAAAATATATAGAGAAACTAAATATTGAAGTCTAATTTAAGTTACGCTCCGTTCTAATACGCTAATATATATATTTATATATGAAGTTTCTTTGAAATCAAGCTTTTTAATACGACCCATTATTTTTCTCTAAATACTTAGAACGGATTTATTGAGTCTAGATAAATTTAAATCTAATTAATTTTATTGCGAGTGTTAACCCTAAACAAAACTACAGGCCCGGACTTGGTAAGCCACAGAAAAGTTATATTAATATGTTTCAAAATTTAAAAAATAGAAAAATTAATGAAGAATGGAATATTTAAATGACAAATGATATATAATAAAAATTACAAATACATACATTAATAAAATAAACTTAAATTAACACATGCTAAGAAAATAGAGCGTACAGGACAGTATTTACAACATTACGAATATTAATAATGAATACATCAGCCAAATAAGAAGTCAAAAAATTCTGTCATCATAAAGAAACTGTCATTCCAATTTTCAAACCTTAGGCTCAATATGACAATCATTAATCTTAACTAGTAACTTATACTAAAATTAACCTATTTAAAAATTTAGACTAGTTATTGTATTGTATAGAGTGCTACTTAGATTTTGTATATTTAAAACATCATATTATTTTAATTTCTAAATAAATGTAACAATCTATAAACATGTTGTATAATTAAATTATTATATAAAATAAATAAATTTAAATGTAGTCCAGTTAGTTCATCCCTGTCGTGTATAATGCATGTCGCTAACATTAACACGCGAGCTACTAATTGTTATTAGTGCGGCTACCTGCTGGAATGCTGCGTATGCAGCGCGAATTACTGCTGTGACTTATGTTATGTCAACTATTCACGATATACAAATTGCTGAAGAATTTGTGGTTTGGGGGCCCGGGGGCCTGGGCCTAATCATTATATCGCGGTTTAATTGAACCACACTCTGTAGTTATGAATGGGGGGGAGGTTGCGTTAAGATTGCAGATTTAATTCATACTATTTTGTGTGTCGGTTTCTGAGGGCCATATATGTAGACTAAATGTGAAGAAATGCCATATATTTTAAGACATAGGCATAATAAAGATATAGACATATAATAAAGCTGTATTTAGTGTATAATATGATAGATGGCGCTTTTGATTAATTTAGTGTTTTAATAAATTAATCTTAAAAACATATATATATATGTATATATAATTATCTTTTCTTATTAATATTTTTCAATAAAATATTATGGCATTTTTTTATATCATTAAATATTATTTTAATTATTTATACAACCTGTATATTGATCCGGTGTAAGAATTCCTTACGGTTTTTGTTTCATGAACATTTCAAATATTTCAAGCCGAGGTGTATTTTATAAGCGGAGAGAATTTCGTAGATAAATATATGTATTGATTAAATATTCAATGTATGCTATAATTTGGTCGTAAACTGAATTTCAGCGTGATCTTGAATTTTAATAAAATACCTGTTTTACGCATAAATATGTCTCTTATATTTTGTATAAAAGTAACTGTATGATTATATACACTTATTATCTATATTATCTTTTAAGATACTATTATAATTTAAAAAATGTGGTCCGTAATTAAGTACTTCTTTCACTTAGTTTTTTCACTGCAAAATATCTTAAATGCTAAATTCTATACTATCTTTTAAGATACTATTTTCTCGGTTAAGCAAAACATTTCTTCAGTAAGATTCGCTAATGCATCCAATATTTTGATACAGGGTGCTTTTTATTATTTTTGTATACTTTTAATATATTTTAAGCCATCCCGTCTGAAATATTCAAAGTCAATTATGATTCCATCTCTCCGTAATGGTATTTTTAATTAGGTAAGTAGTTCTAATATACATTATAAATATAGTTATTATCATATACTGAATTATTATTTTACTAGTTAATAATTCCAATGCCATTTTATTCTCTAACATTGTAATAGTTAAGATTAAAAAGGATTAGAAAATCCCAAATATTCTGGGATAGAACGAAAACGAAACGAAGGAAAACTGTGTATAGATACTTCCGAATTAATAATCGATCCACGATATTGAAATCAACTTTAGATAGCTTCCTAACTTCAGGTCAGTTATGTGCACTGAAAACTCCAGAAACGGATTGCAATTTCAAACTTTGGTAAAATGGATTAGGATAGGATTTTTAGTTATTGATGAGATTATTTAATTCATAGTAACTTTAAAACTTAACTAAACATCTGTAATTAACTATACGGTTAAATATATATCCGGTATAAATAACTTATAACAAAAAGTATTAAACATTTACCGGTCAAACATTTTAATTATTTAATATAATTGCTGGTTAATAAGGCCTCGGTCACATTGTCAGCGGATGCGAGTGCATTGTATTGCATAGTATCCATTTTATATTTGGTATTCTATTATATTTATTACAATATAATAAATATCAATAAAAATACTAATTAGTTACTCATTACCATGTTATATGATTATTTATTTTTTCTCAAAGGTTTTCAAGTTTAGTCAAATGGCGGTAGGTCATATACAACATTTTAATTGTCTCATAATAAGTTAATAACGACATATAATAATTATTTATCGTTAATTTTATCCGAATTGGCCCGACTGGTTTCGAACTCGTTTTTATTCATGACCTCAGAGTATGGTGAAATCGCGGCGTGAACTAATCCGAACATTTCCGATAATATTGATAGTACAACCGGATAAACACATATAGTAGTCATGGATCACAAAAATTAAATATAGATATAATAGATTATATATTTTTTTAAAAATAATTATTAAAAAATCGCTATCTCCTCCACCGTGCTCTGACCCTAACACAAAGTTATTGCACATCGTTAAGACATATCGCAGAACAGCAGATGCGGAGTCTTGTTTATGGCAACACTTTATTGCTATCGTTTTAAAGGAGTATCGTGACATACGAATCATTGCTATGTTTATAAAAACTAATGAATTAAAACATATTATATAAAACATACAGTTGTTTACTTGACCCCGTACTATTTATATTAAACAAAAAATAATATATGCTAGTTCAAGAAAACCAAAAGTTAGTTTATTAGTATATACAGAAACATAATAAGCAAAGTTCAAGAAAATTATGTACAAGAGCTACCAACTTTAACGAGTGCAATTAAACTTATTTAACACGTTACAAACAAACCCACGGGCATGCACTAGTCTTTACATTACCAATTCAAACAACCTCGCAAATAACTTTAATTACATTCCAATGTGAATTATTTTTTTTTCATTGCTATCCATAAAATCTATTTCTTTTTTACGATTACATAAAATAGGAAATTAACGTCTCTGCTCAATGCATAGCAAAATGGCCATAAAAATAGTTGATTTGAGTCCAGACGTCTTGACGACCCCATTAATGTATTGAGGAACAAGTCTGCTTGGTCTGGAGGAAGCTCCAACTCCTAACTATGAACTTCACTAAGTGGCTTAATTTATCAACTAACTTTAGAGAAAAGAAACATACATTATATGTGAATCTATATTGAAATTAGTTCAAAAAGATAAAAGATAAAATATTAAAGATAAACGATAAAAGATAAAAGATAAAGATTATAAATTTAGTTTATAATACCTTGCAATTAAATATTATTATTAAATTAATTAAATTCTTATTTTTAAAGAAATATTTATATTACATTTATATTTATATATTTTCACTGCTTTTTCTTGAAAATAATAATATATAATTAATAAATGATGGAGTTGTCAAAATTAAATTAACTAATTAATTGAACGTACAATAAGTCATGCGTCACGAAACCAATAAACTAAATATGTCATAAAAGTGACAAACTCATGACGTACCCATGACGTCATAGAATAATGAAATTACAAATGTTTTATTCATCCAGAGTCCTAGTTATCTGGAACTTTTCATACAGAGCACGGAACGTCCGAACTTTATTGAATAACTGATGACCCTCCGTTCTGAAGTTCTCAAGTTCTGAACTGAACCGTTTACCTTGCGCCTCTTTGCATAAACAATATCTATTTACTATTTCAAATTCTTAATGGTTTTCTTTGATTTGTAGCTGCAGTTTTAAGTAGTTTTTTATATCTTTTTAGAATGTATTCAATTATTTATTTACTTAAACAGAATTTACTAATACTATTTTGAATTCTTAGTAGTCATGATGTGTCAATATCGGTGAATTGAACCGGAGTTTTATCTAATCTTTACGGTTTAAGGAACTACCGAGTACTATTGATATTTATACAATTATTGTATCACAAATAAAAAATCTAACAAACTCCTCAAATGAATCCATTCTTTACATGTCCGTTCATTTTACATTAAATAACAATATTAAGATAATATATTCCAAATTCAAACTAGAACCGTGTCAGTAACAGAGGCGATTCATCAGAATTAGCGCTGATTGTCGGAGCGATGACGTCATCAATATGTAACTGCGTCGCTGATGGAGGATGACCGCCATGAATATCGGATAGCGAGTTTGAATTTAGAATATCATATTTATGATCGAAGAAAAATTCAATACACGATTAATTTTCTTTTTTAATTTCTTTTTAAGTGTTCTAAATTCAAAAAGAGATTCCAAACAAAAATATTTATGAAATTCACATTATTTATTGCTGGCATTTCATGTAGTTTTTTTTATTCGTGTCAATGAACTTTTTAAATATCGAATTTCTTTTAAGTTTTGAACATTCAATACTTTAAAACTGAAGTACTGAAACTGTAATTCCATCCTTATTAACTGATCTAAAGTCTATAGAAATTAATGTTTTTTGTTTGACTTTCAAGAAAAATCTTTAATGTTTTAGTTACAATAAGACTAGGTGTTGTCTAGCGTCTGTCCTCTCTGATCTAACTCAAATGATATAATATCGTCACTTTTAGTAAAAATTCATGCTGGTAATTTTAGTTACGATTGTATATATTAGTTCTAAATTACGTACAGACAGATACAATAAAATTGTATAAATTTCTAATGTATCTTATATGTTACATTATTAAGAGAGACCTAAAAAAATATTAGGAAACTAATTTCAAGAACTACTACATTTTGTACGCCTTCGAGAAGGTTTATTAGTTCTTTGAATTCCAAACTCAAAGTTCGAACAGTTTCGAGGCTTGCTATTGGCGACTGAGCGATGACGTCATCAATACTTGTCGCTCGGCCAACCACAGCTCAGCTGACGTAAATAATACCAGTGAAATAAAAACTAATTTACTTGACTTTATTTATGAAGAAAACTAAACTAAACTAGCGAACTAACCGGGTATTATATTGTTGCTTATTTCTTTTTTAAGCGTTTCATAAACTTCAAGACTTTAAAAGACAAGACTAGTGCTTTGAATATAAAGCTTATTCTACACAATACAAAATACATACATATAAAGTATGTTGATTTGTAAAAATATATATTGTATGTAATATTATTGAAAGAACAATAAACAAATGTTCGAGAGGAACAGTTATATAATAAGCTTTAGCTAGGAATCTAGACTATAAGGTCACAACACTAATATCTAGGAAATGTTCAGTTGAAGTGTCTTATGGGGTTAGGAAATTTTCCATTTTTCCATAATGAATTAATATTATATAATGTGCGTAACTATTATACAACCATTGTTTATAGTATTTATATTATAGAGTGGGAAAGTTTGTTTGTTTGTTGCACTAATCTTCTAAATTAAGATGCTTTTACAAAAATCTGTCTGACTTAGAAGGCTATCTAGCATTAGCACTTAGTTATCCTAATAGTAAATAAAGTTGTTCGTCCGCGAGTGAACGCGCGAGTAACAGCTATTCAAGAATAAAAGCGTTTTAAAATAAAATATATTGTCATATAATTAATTAATAATTTTACAAAAGTATGATAAATATAATTATTTGAGATATATGTCAATAAATTGAATGTTTCAATAACATTTGTATTATAATAATCGTTTATTTGTAAAATATGATTAATTTGATTGTAAAAAACAGTAAAAAAAAATAATTTTAATAAAAATATTTTTCGGATATAACTCGCGTTTATTATTACATTTTTATATTTAACCCGACGTTTCGGATGCTTTGCAGCAAACGTGTTCGCGGTAAGACGAGATGATGGTGTCTGTCCCTCGAACTCGATGGTGTCTGTCTCTATTTCTATTTTTTAAAAAAAGTAAAAGTACTTCTTGAAAGTAATTTCATGTTAAAAACACCTTTCATGAAATAATAAAATTTATAAATTGTTATATCGTAAGTGTAAATAAAAAATGACATAAGTGAATATTGTTTATATTAAACACTTTTTTTATTAATAAGTTAATAAAACAAACTAATGTTCATATTATCACATATATTTTGTTGTTAAATACAAAAATCAAAGCTGCAAGTAGTAATATTAGCGAGAAAAGCGAGGATTTCTCTGGCTAATGGATTAAAATACACCCACAGGTACATTTAGAGTGCAATTGCAACTTGAAACTGTTCTGTTTTGATTTTAAATACTAATTCATATATAGTATTGCCAATATTGAAGAATTTTCTAGACAAGAGTGAATAAGAGGGAAATATATTAGAGAGAGAAGAGTGATTGATAATTTAGTTAATTTTCATATGTTAAGGTGTGTGATACTTCGTTTTAAAGATTTTTTCAGCAAGCTGTTTTATATTAAGGGTTGAGCAATCCCAACCCCTATGGGACATATTAGAGACGCGTTATTCGCTTCGCAGGTGTAATAAAATTCCGCACTAGCCGTTAAAAACCTTTTAGACATATTCACAGATAAAAAATAATATATGTTTTCAAATATTTTTACATATATTTTTTTTTCTATATCCGGTTGTACTCACGTAATTGCAGTTGTAGTTCACGCCGCGATTCCTCCATGCTCAGAGGTCATGAATAAGGACCCGATGGATTGGAAACTAGTTTGGTAAATGTCAATAGTAATTACATGAGAACAAACGAATAATTATATAATAGTAATCATGTATAACTAAAGTTTAAATAACAATTTTTTTTAATGATAAAAATATGGGTAAAATTTAAAAATGTTGATTAATATACAAATATATTTATTATTTAACCCAAACATCAAAGACGTTTTAAACGAACATAGTAAGTGCATAACGCCATCCTGGTTGTTATAATGCGGAATTGCCGCAGCGTTAGATTTATCGATGACGTCACAATAAGCTCCCAATTAATTAACCGCTGGTTAACCAGCGTACAGGCAGTTGTAATCATTTACTAGCGGTTTCGCTGATTTTGCATGATGTTAATGATACTTTACAGTTTACATAGTAATTTAAATTTAATACATTTCTTACCAAAACAAAAGGGCAACTAAAAATGTTTATAAACCAACTAGTAAACCCCCCGTTAATTCTTAACGGTCTAGGCGGAAAGATATCTCTTAACAGAATTTAAATTAATTACCTTACAAACAAATTGTGGTAAATTATAAGAAATTCCATTTAAAAGACATGTTGTAGTATATTAGGGCTTAAACTACAACATAGGATTTTTCTACAACATCTTAAACTACAACATGTGCCAAAACTGCAAGGAATAAAAGTTACAGATATATAAACCTATAAACCTACTTTTTCATGTGCATATATATTAGATAGGGATGGCAAGATATTACTTGCTCTTTCTACGCAAAATTTAAAGTTTTGTGTCGGTTTTTGTACTCGTCATCTGTCAAACATATCTGGAGTTATGTCTGATTTTCTGACCTGAATCTCTGCTCAAATACCATAGTTTTTCCTAGTGCTAAACTCATATATGTTTTTTATCCATTTTCTTACAGTCATGTTTCGTCGAGTTTATCAAAAAATTATATATAATATTTCTGTAGTATTTTCAAATTGTATTTATTATAATAATGTTTTCTAAGAGTTACACGAGTACTACACATTTCAATAAAACTATTTTACGGATATAAGCCGCATTTATTAAATTTAACCCGACGTTTCGAATGCTCTGCAGCAAAACTGACGAGATGATGGTGTCTGGTCACACCATCATCTCGTCATATGTTAAAGTTAGGTATAAACCTAAAATAATACTGGTTTTGTAAATAAAAAACAAATAACTAGGAGTGCGAACCAGACCTCAACTTTGACTCGCTGCGCTTCGAAATCTCGGTGTGTTAGCATATTGACCGAAGCGAGGTGCAAATAGCACCGAAATTGCATTTACAAAACGTCGAAGCATTCTGTCCTCAACTATTTCTTTTAACCACAACCAAACTGATGTCTATCAGTTTGCGAAATTTGGAAATTTTCGGATATATCGTTTTTGATTGATGCTTGTACAAAAGATGTAGAAAAGTCTCTCATAGAGAGCTTCGCTCAATTATATTATGTAACGTGAGTCAACTTTGCATTTTTTGTCTAGTAAAATTAAAAAGTTGGAAATAAGGTTTAAACCTTGTCTTTTGTATAATAATTAAACCTCACTAATAGGACATCAAGATATCCCAAGATTCTCCAAACTCTCTTCCTCCTCCTCTCATACTGGTCCAGGTAGATATTTTATAAATAATGGACTAAATTATCAGTTTATAAAAACATAATATGTGATATTATATATTATATTGAGTATTAAAACCGACGCTTCGCTCTAAAGTAAATGAAACTATAAAATATATTTATTAATATTATATTATAGTAATATGTTGACTCGCCCCCGGATATTCGACAGTGAGGCAACATTTTTAATATTTGGTATCGCTGACGATATGAGTTTATCAATAAATTATATATAATATTTCTGTAGTATTTTGGAATTGTATTTATTATATCGATAGGTATAATTAAGCATATGTGAACTTTAACGTATATGTATATCCTATTCTAAATATCCTCTTTAAGTGGCACACACAAACTTACATATTGATTTTTAGTATAGTATAGTATGTAGTAGTAGTTTTTAGTATAGTATATAGTATAGTATAATGATAAACAAAATTAAAAAAAAATGAGCAAATAAAATTTAACAATACTATTTGTAAAAATATAACATTTCGTTCGAAAGTTATGAGTTGACAAAGCAAAGTCGTAGTATAAATTAACTTAATACTATATATAATTGATATCAATTAGATATTTTTAGTCTATCTACACTTGATGGTTACTAATATTTTTTATCTTAGATGTAAAGGTAAAAAATAGTAATTAAATAAATATTTATTTACTAATAAATGAAGGTTTCAATATGTTTTAATATTTTTCATTCTACGTTAATTTATTAACATTTGCATCAGCACGTTCAAAATAACATGTTACTTGGAACTCACAGCTACTTACCTTCATTTACTTACCAAGGCTTCAGTTACTTCATAATATTAAGGCTCTAATATAACAGGCTTCTTTTGTTTAAAAGCGTTTGTACCTGACTGTACTGACACGTTTAATTCACATGAGAGATAAAAAATGGTACATTTTAATGTTATGTACAAAATTAAGATAAAAGACATATTTTAACTCCAACAAATCAAAATATATTAACTTTAATATTTTTCATACATGCTAAGTTATTTTGCTAATCTGTTTCTAATCGAAATAAGTTTAATGTTGTCTAAATACAATAATTGTATCATGTTCATTTCAGTTATCGACAGATATGTGACAAGTCAATCCATCAATTTGTTTCCAATTACACGAGCCTGGAAAATTAATGTTTTGTTAGTATTAGGTTTGTGATTATTTTTCTTTGATACTTTTAGTTATATAAGAATTGATTTTTTCATTCATATGTTATAAAACATATACCTCTTACATAAACAAGAAAAATTATTAAAGTTTTTCTTGTTTATTTAAAAAGCCCCTACTCGCAGTTCCAGTTACGGAAGATTATTTTTTTACTCTTAAGCATAATTGCGTAATGCTAAATCAAAAAGAATATTTCAAAATAAAACTGCGAGTTTCAAAGATTATTGCTTTTAAACAAACAGAATTTTTCACTTTATAATAGTATAAATATAATAATATATAATAATAGTATTATAGAGGTGCAATCCTAAAGATATAAAGATATAATCAATATTAATTTTAGGTAAGAAATATAATAATTAAACACTGCGTTTTTTCCGCCGCAATTATTGCAAAGAAACCAGACGTCAACTTAAACTGTCAGTTAACCCAGTAGTTAATAATTATAACCGGCTATAGTCTGGTTGTCCGGCAGTTAATTACGAGGCAGCTTATTGTGACGTCATTAATAAATCACTAACGCTGCGGCAATTCCGCATAATAACATCCGCGATGGTGTTATGCACTTTCACTAGTGATGTACCGCGAACATTACTTGAAAAATGAATATCATCTATATAAATACAATAATACAGTATGTACAAGCACATCACTTTTGATCTCGGTTTTTAGTATAAAAACCTCAAAACTATGTGACATTTTTGTATAAAAAACTAAATTTAAAATGTGAGGTTTCTCAGTTTGTAATATGATAATATATTTAATTGAAAAATAAGATCTTGTTGTGTTCGTTTGAGACAAAATGTAATCAATATTTAAAGATTTCTTGAAAATGTTATTCAGCTTTAAAAAAATACAATAAAAATTTTCCATCTATAACATTATATTTTTGGCAACTACTATAAAATAGTACATAAGCAAAGAAGGCGAATATAACATGTCCCTTAAGGCTCAGAATGGCTTATTATAGTTGAGCCCTTAATAATATAGCAGCTGTGAGTTCTCTGACGAAATATTCAAGAAATTGTACTTTATATTATTATATTTTTATATAGTATGTGTTATGTTCAATAAAATTATAAATAATATATTATAGTATGTTTAATTCTTTAAAAATAAATATACGATAACTTGTATAATAAACAATAATCACATCAGATGTTGTAAAAATCCGCCAAATAGTTTTTTTTGTGATACAAAAAAAATAAAAGAAAAAAAGATTAAAATAACTAAACGTTTTTTTTTAGAAGAACTTAATACTTAACAAAATAATTCTTTATATGAATATTGAATAAGTATATATATATAGAATCGTTACAATTTTATTTTAAGTACATATTAGTTGTCAATATATATATACTTCAGTCGGTCGGTCGGTGTTAAAGCTACGAATGAAAAACAAATAAATGGAAAAATGTTGACTTTCAAATCTCCATTTATTTTATTTAAAAGAAAAAAATAAGTAAATTAAGCAAACAATAATAGTGTATGCTTTCAACTACAGTTCTTGAATAATGAAAAAAGTATGTTTACAATTTGTTTGATTTTAAAATATACTATTTTTACAATATAAGCTATACCTAAGACAATATTAATATAAACATGTACAGTCGCGATCAAAACCTTTAAAACATTGTAATCTTTTATTAGTGCCTTTATAAAATGGCATCAAGTAAAGTCCTCACGCGCAGTAACTACGCAACTAAGTTGTTTAAGTGGGTGTTAGTAGTTCCACTGGGATTTTTCTTCTGAATATAGTTCTTGTAAATGTGTTCATGAAATTGTATCCAGTACGTATTGTACGTATTATGTACGTATTATTATATTAGCATGCTTTTCATAAGTGTGTTATAATTTTTTACTTAATAATTAACAAAAAAATGACTGCTTGTGTAATAATTAAATATTCTTCTATTTCATAAGAGACTACCATTTTAAATATTGTTTTATTAAGTGTTTTAGTGAATAGAGTGTACTGACTGACTAAACGTTCTAGTAAACAAGAGATAGGTTAAACATGTATATTATAATTACCAATAAAGTTGTATTAACCAGCAGCATGAACTTTATTCCTGTTAATTTTATTTGCTTTTAATGAATACTGACATAATTACGAGTGAAGTGTTGGTTTTCAATGATACTAATTTTATAGATTATTTAATTAGATTCTAGAACACCATAAAGGTTTAGACATGCATTTTTTAAATTTTGAACAGATTTTTTTTTTGTTTTTTAATTATTTAGAAAGTCTTTTATATTTTTGAAATCGATTCCTGCTTATGTCAATTAAAGGAATTAATAAACAAAAACTGTTCATGTAATTTTTTTTTTATTTAATTATTTTCTGTAAAGTTCATAAAATGTAGCTTGAATTTAAAGCCTTCACCCCTCAATATAGCGTGTTAGGAAATCATTTGTTTTAATAAAGGGTAGATAATTCTTCAGGTTTAATGTTAATTGTAACAACCATTATATATTGTACAATGAATATTAAGTAACATAGAACTATTGAACTAATTGTGGAGTTCTGTTGAAGTTATTTACAAATTTATCGTACATCCTTTGTTACATACTAACCACTCCTGAAGATGTACAATGCAGTACAGCTTCTAAATTTAGTCAGAGAATAACACTTATCGTAAACAATCAATACGTTTAGCATCTTTGAAAATAAACTTTATATAAATGTTTTGAAATTGACTCAGTTTTTGCTGTTTGAAAAGGCAGCTCTGGAGAGTATCAACATCTCTTTAAGACATGAAGTACGATTTAAGTAACAACGGTTTGACAGGCATAGTCTATAAACAAAATTAAAACGGTTAGCTCGGAGTTAACAGAAACGGTTAAATATTAAATTATTAATTATATTAGAAGAACCGAAAATAACTTTGATCTTTTGAATTGGAACTAAAAGTAAACATTCCCAACAAAATTCAATACTGACGTCTTTCTGCTTATGAATTTCATAGTTTGGATTATAAGAATACAATATATCTATACATTTTTAATAATGTTAAATGCATGTGCATTTCATGTAAATATTTACAGATATCTATATGAAGAACTAAAAATTTTACGTCACTAAACTAGCAATTGTTTTTTATTATATAATTGTATAAAAATAGTGTATATAATATAAAAATACAATGAGTTGTTTATGGAAAAAAAATATATTTATTTTCTGTAATATTAATAAAGGCAGGAGTTTAAATATGTTTGAATTAAGTTACTGTTACAAGTAGGTCAAACAAAAACTAAACAGTCAACCATCGCTTGAAAAGTTCAAAACTTTAACTGCATCAGTAACGAGGCCAAGGTGCTGGAAGGAAATACAGTGGAGTTTAAGTCATATACGAGTGTTAGGTAACAAATGGAGCAGGAGAGAAAAGTGTTAGTTGCTATATGTTACAAATAAATATTATGAGAGAAATGATTAGCTGTTTTGTAAAACATTATTATTATGAAAAAGTTATTATTAATTATGTTTGTTTTTATTAACCAATTAAGATTTCATTTTATCAAGATGAAGAACTCTTAACTAGAGTTTATTCGCATTTAGCTAATATTTTTAATTGTTACGTTTCCAGGTCGCAAATAGAATATGGATTTTTCTATTACAAATATCTTATAGAAACCTCAATTACTATCAAAATATACCTTTTAATAAACATGTATATACATTACAATTTATGAAAATTTGTTATTATTATTTTTTTGTATTTTTAAAACTCAAATTAATAAACACACAATAATCATTACACAACACGAATGAAGTAGACATATTTAAGTTATTAATCATTCTTTTTTATTATTCACAGAATATGAAGTTAAGTCAAACATAAACGAAGTTATTAAATTTAGAAAGGTAAAGAATTCCTTAAATAATAATTTCGGAGAAAATGGACGTAGTGAAATTATTCCTAAGAAATATTTTTGTTTTGAGTATAAAAAACATTTTAAAAAGCGATATTAATATGTTTGTATTTTATTATTAAGTGTGTCAAGTTCATTCATTCATCATTCACCATTCACATCAAACAATGGACTGCTGCAGATTGATGATAAAGATTAAATTACATAATTATCTACATGTTTTGTGATAGACAACTATAAAATTACAGCTTCATTTTTAAAGACAAAACACTTTTAGATACTCAGAACAAAATAAACGAGACATTTGATAGTTATAACTTTCAAATACCTTTTCTAAGTGCTGGTATTAGTTTGAAAATATTTCTCGATTAAACTAAATTAATCCAATTATATATTTACCCATTATGTATTATTTACCTTTTAATGGAAATTAGATATTTTACTTTGCTTAATTCTGTTGTACAATTTATATTTACTATTATTTAAAAAAAGCAGCCGAATTAAATTATAACCAAGTGAAAATCGTTGATTATTCTGAAGATAACAATTTTAATGGACACTTTTCTTTTTACTTTTTCACATATAAAAATGAATAGCTTATATATTTAAATTTCAGAGGAGATCAATGATATAATAATTTCAAATAAAACTATATTTACGGATTAAAACTCGCGTATAATTTGGTTACATTTTTATTTTAACCCGACGTTTCGAATGGTTTTCAACAATCATGTTCACGGGTAGACGAGATGTTAGTGATAAAATTTAACTTTTTTTTATCCATTTATATGAGTTATAAAGTATATTAAATCAATTATTGCTCATCAAAAAATAAAAAGAAATGTTTCGTTAGGTTAAGTCAAAAAAAATTTGAAACAATATAATGACACACATTCTTTTTTTTATTGTTGTTTATTCATGTTATTAATTGATGATATAAACAGTAATAGAGACAATTTATGAAATTTAAATTGGCTAAGGTTCAAAGAAAATAAACAATTCTTGCGACTTTACTGTTTTCTTTTATTGCTCTAAGCAAGAACATCAAGTAAAATGATTTTAATTTAAATAAATTATTATATCGTATTTTCTTAGATTTTCACGAGTACACAGTTCAAATAAAACTAGTAGACGAGATGTAAGTCTCACTAACATCTCGTCTACCCGTGAACACGATTACTGCAAAGCATTCGAAACCTTGGGTTAAAATAAAAATGTAACCAATTTATACGCCGGTTTTAATCCGTAAAACATCAAATCAAATATAAATACAATATAAATAAATCTATTATTATTATTACAAAATTTGTGAGTATAATAATAAAAATTAAAAATTTTATTCGATTTTTATTTATTGATTGTCTCAGAATACTTTTATGGACAAAAAAATAAAAGTGCTAATTCACAAAAAAATGTGTTAATCGGAGCTATACGAGTTTGTGTGATGTCATTGCTAGCATTAATTCAAACTCATAATTTTCTTCAAATTGTGATATTTGTCTCAGAATATTCAGTAATTATAACACATATATATCAATAACGTCGTACATCAAATAATACATAATACCTCTGCTAATTATTATCTACCATTTCTGTTTGCTCTCTAATATCCTATACATTTCCGATTAATAACTTGAAAATGTATTTGTTGAAGCAAAATAATTATATTTAATATATACAAGTCCAATCGAAAATTACAATAAGTATATTAAACATTTAACTTTAAAAGAACTGAAGACATAATCTTAATCTCAGACAACATTAATATAAACATGTACAGTCGCGCTCAAAACCTTTAAAACATTGTAATCTTTTATTAGTTCCTTTATAAAATGGCATCAAGTAAAGTCCTCACGCGCAGTAACTACGCAACTAAGTTGTTTAAGTGGGTGTTAGTAGTTCCACTGGGATTTTTCTTCTGAATATACTTTTAGAGCTGTGGAGAAAAGTTAATTGTTTATTTTATTGTGAGGTAAAGCTAAAAAAGACATTAATGTTGACAATTTTTAATATACTATTGTGAATAATTATAATATAGTTTTAAATATGTAACTGCTGGTTTTCTTTTTAGCTGAGTTGTTTATTTCGTTAGTAATAGAGATTTTTATTTCGATTTTTTTTATTTTACAATGACGAACTCACATACAAAGCGAAGTTAAAAATGGTACATATTTTATACGTTACAAATATTTTTGCAATACTTACTCCATATTCCATTCAGCTGATTATGAAGAAACATTGAATTTGTTCTGTCCTTATGGAACTTAAAGAACCGCACATCTGTTTAGATTAATCAGTAGTCCTGTTATTAAAATACAATAAGTTTATTATGTAGTATTTCTTAGATGTTCACGTGTATACATTGGAAATAAAACTATTTTTTACAGATTGAAACTCGCGTATAATTTGGTTAGAGGAGATGTTAGTGTCTGACACTGTCTGACTCGATTGCTTCAAAGCATTCGAAACGTCGAGTTAAAATTAAAATGTAACCAAATTATATGCGAGTTTTAATCCGTAAAAAATAGTTTTATTTCAAGTTTATCATATCCAAAATATATATGGTACTTGGTGATGAAGTCAGAGTCATCTTATCCCACTTGATAAGTTCTCCATCATAATTTACCACCTCCAGAAGTTCTGTTATTAAAATACAATAAATTTATCCAAGTATCCAAAATATATATGGTACTTGTTGGTGAAGACAGAGTCATCTTATCCCACTTGATAAGTTCTCCATCATAATTTTCAACCTCCTCTTGTTAAAGACATCAGTTTAAATGAACCAATTTAGATTATGAAGGAAGAAGTACGAAGTATTTTTTCACTTTTTGTTAACTTACTGGTGTTTACTTTATACAAATATACTTAAAATGTTTGTTAACTGATTATTTGCGGAGCTGCTTCTTTGAAATGTATTCTTTATTTAATTATGTGTAAGATGAATAAATGTTTCATTTAGTTTTGTGCACATAATATTGGGCTTAAAAATTTATTTGTATTAAATACATAGACGTGTATATATTTTTTGACACATGACAAATATAAAAACTTTTTAATGCTTATGTATTTATGTATAAGTGTAAAAAATTTAAAAAGACAAGATATAATTTTTTTAATTTGACATTATGACATCTAGCAAATGTTTACATGTACTTTGTATAGCATATTTTCCATAATAGAAAGACAAACATGCAATAAATCTTGTTAAAGACAGCTACTACTTCCGATCAGTTGGTTAAAATAAAGTATTCACTCATACTCGTATGAACGGAAAATTATTCGAGGGCGAAATATATACAGCAGAATCACATCTGCTACAAAATGAACAACATCATAGCCCTTAGAACTGAAACTGTAAATATATCCATCCCTCTCTAACTCACGTATTTCTTAAATGATTATCTCTCTCAAGGGTTGTCTAACCCGTTGGCACGAATGGACATAATATGGCATGTAATGAAAACATTTGTTTTCATAATAGTATAGATAACTCTTTATGTTTAGAGATAAGGAGAAAATAAAACTATCAGTATGATACTTATTACTTTAGCTTTAATAATTGAAAACATTATTTATTTAGGTACATCAGTTACTTGAACGGTAATGTGGTAGATCAGAACTTGCATTTGGAAATTTATTAAAAAAAGTTTATGCAATTAATTTTTTTTATAAAACACTTTTCAATTAAATTCATGGGATAATGTAAATTTTGGTGTAAATTGGGTAAATTTACTAAATTATTTATTGTACAAATTATTAAACAATTTTAGTTTTTTTTTTTTTGTGGTTCACAATTTATAATTATAATGTCTACTCAATAGAACGAAAAAGAAAAAAAAAAATTTTTAAAGTTAACTAATTTTGTGATATATATAACTATTTCTTTTGTATAATTTGTAATATACAAAAATTAAACCGCTTTAGGCTTATGTTTTAGCTTTACTTAAAATTATTAGTTTTCAATAACAGAGTTCAATTTATGTTTATTAAGATATATATAATATATCCTGATTTGAACCAGACCTTACCCAGAAACACAAACAAACAACAAGTCAGACCAAGACTACAATACCGCCTCTTAACATAAACATTACCAATATTTTGGGAATGAGTGACCGGTGGTCTGGTAATATTTGGGCATTTATCATATTTTCTTTATAAAAATCACTTATTATACAAACGATTAGAAAATTACTAAAGATAGTTGTGTAATGAATTGATTATATACAATACTTTCTTTTCGTATGTTTTAAGAGTTGGCTAAAGAGAATAATGTAAAATGAGACGACGGTGACGATGATGTGATGTAAATTTCTGTCAGCGTCTACGGATATCTGCAAATATAGGAAGATGCAAGAGCATTATCTCGTAAGGAAAGGGAGAAAAGAAGATTGGTACTTCCAGCTCTTTCACCGTATAAAAGTAGCCGTAACAATTACTTGTAAGGAGACCTTCCATGTAAGGAGAATCCTTCTCCAGTCCAGCAGTCAAATATCTACTCTGTCATCTATACTTTTCTATAAGAAGGGATTCTTCACTGCTCTTAGTAGATTTCTATCTCTTTTTTAAGCAGAAATGTTAAGTAGAAAGATTGCGAGAGTAATTTTATTCTAGTTTAATTACTCATCTGATCAAAATCAAAAGATAAAAATTCATTTTTAAAAGTTGAATGACCTACATATAAACTTATCAATCCTATTTTAGAGGGAGACAGCTCTTCATGTTTGTATTTCTCCAAATATTATCTAGACGAAAGCTTATCTTAAAATGAACAATTACAAAACGCTTGTAATTTTACCTATTAACAGATATATAATTGATTATATGTTGCTTTATAATTGATAGAAGCAAATCTGGAGCTAAGACAGATGAATCCTTCTTTGATAAATGTCGGTCCAATTATAGACAGAGTTCATGAATAACCTCAAATGAGAGTTCTTGTTGAACTGATAGCTGAGACGCTTTGCAGTTCAATTCACCTCCTGTCATATCTCAAATATATTCACCAAAGATCATAGAGTTCAATTCAAATATTGTTGACTATAAAATGTAGTTAATTAATGTTTACTTCAGGAAACGTAGTATTATATACGTCAGCTGTGGTTGGTCGAGCGACAGGTATTGATGACGTCATCGCTCAGTAACCAGTAACTGATCTTAGTTTAAGTTTGAAATTCATGTTCAAAGAAGTAATGAACTACTGAACTTGTAGAACAAGACGAATAATTGTTGTTTTCAAATATTTTCGTGTCTGTGTATGTTTTTTTTGTTTCGTGTTTGTTTTTTTTTTAAATTAAAATAACTCAAAATACATCTAATTTTTAAATATTCAATACTAAATAGTATAATTTATAAGTATTGTTATAAAAATTTGAAATGGAGCCGCTATGACTTCGGCCGACTAGTCGGCAAGTCGGCTAGTATAGTTCGACTAAATGGCCGACTTTAATAATAATTTTATATGTAGTCTGTTTCTATATTCCTATACATTCTGATGACTGTAATATAAAGCGTGAATTAATTATTTTAAAAACATTTTTTGGTGAGTTTATTGTTTTTTCATTCATTGAAAAAAATAAACTCACTGAATTTTTTTTATATAATAATAATATTTTTGGAAATGAAAAAATAAGAAAGCATATAAAAGACAATGTTTTAAATTAATTTTTTACAAAACTAAAAGAAAAATATCAGCCTATACATGTCTTTTTCCTTTCTAGTATAAAAAGCTACTGAATCCTCCACAGCTGATCTGCAGGTTGTCAGGATATTTACAGGTGTTCTAAATTCAAACTCGCTATCCGATATTCACGGCGGTCATCCTCCATCAGCGACGCAGTTACATATTGATGACGTCATCGCTCCGACAATCAGAGCTAATTCTGATGAATCGCCTCTGTTACTGACACGGTTCTACTTTGACATTTGGTAAGCTATTACAAGTATTTTTTTATTGTGAGTTAGAAAACAGTAGAAGATATAAACATCGATAAGAAAGGGGGTAGTTTTGGAATCCATTATTATTATATCTTACATTCATTATAGACATTCACGTTTTATTGTAATTTTATATGAACTAATATGATATTACTAGTTGTTATAATATAATATTTTATCAATAATTTATATAACATATTGTTTTGATAACATTTGCACTGTAATATTACTTGACTATATAATATTAAATTTGAATCTCGATGAACTGGCTACTTTGATCTCTAATATGTGGTGTTTGGTTTGGAATTCTAATTTATATCAAATATAAGCTGTGTATTTATGACGTGAATTCGGTTATTTATATATTTCAAACCATTTGACTTTTATTGGACATTATTTTGTTCACAAATTGAAAAAATTAAAATATTTCGTTTATGTTTAAGAGACAAAACGACGCTGCAGAAACGGCAGAATTGTGCTACCAGTAAATGATAAAAAAGTTATCTATGTATTAAACAAGAAGTTATTAAGAAGAATATTTCTGCCCCACTGTTACTACAGGACAAACTGAAAAAAGCTGGGACTAAAATTTCTTAAAAATCCACCACACTCACTGAGCCTCCAAAAGGTCATAATTTTTACGTAATCTGAACAATTTTAGTAGGAAAAGCATTAATATCGGAAAAAGCAGTGCAAACCGCATTCAAATATTTTATTCCCACATTTTTACTGCAATGGAATAAACAGATTACCAATAAAATAGCGTAAGTATATATACATACTTTTATATTATATATACTTTTGATTGATTACATATACCAATTTATGTATTTTCTTCATTTTTATTTTTTAAATCGCTAATTTCATACATAAAAAGGTACACTTTTTTATGTATACTTTTTATGTATACTTGATACATCAAGTTCATAAATAAACATCCTTTGAAACTACATCCTGTTTTCTAGAGCATCCTTCACATACTGTGGACCGTCTCTTGCAACTCTGGATCATTACTCTTATTTTAATTTAAACTATTTTTACATTTAACAAACAATAAACCAATAATTTCCTTTTTTTATATAATAATTATTTTTAGTCCCTTATATTAGGGCTGAAACTTCAAATATTATATATTTTCGAAATTTTACCCCCAAAAAATGGTCCCTTGTTTAGATTTGGAATTTAAAAAACATATTGAATAATCTTGATATTTCTTATGACAAATCAGTTCTTTTATGTACACACACAATACATACACATATGTATATAATATTTGTATTATGAACTGGTTTTACTCGTGTTTTTTCCAACTCCTAAAATTACTCACTATACAGTAGGTTTTATTGGGATGCATCAGAAAATGCCAGAAGCCATTAAATCAACCATTTGTAAATTAAAACAATAAAATGTAAATAAATAAATTGATAGCTAAGAAAATAAAGACCCAATCTACTTAACTAAACCATTGATATCTCATCAATAACCATGGAGCACTCCATAACTTATAGCAGACCATCGCTCTACCGCCGCCATGGGAAATTATAGAAGAGTGTTTAACATCTATAAATAATTTCAGCTTCATAATATTTATTTACATAAATCTATGCTATTAATTTTATTTAATATCTGGCTAAAACATATTTTTATTTCGTAATATATAATTTATTAAATGAATCATGTGCTTTAAAAATATTATTAACTATAAAAATGGCGTTAGACTCTTTGAGATTCTTTTTTTTTGTCTAGACTGAAAGTTAATCGTCCTAATCGTAGTCTTATTGCATCGCCACATAAAATAATTTGAGATTTCTGCGTAACACTAGTAAATCATTACCATTTGATTTCAAATCGAACAAAACTCGAAAGTAATTTTATAACAAATATATTCTTAAATTATGCCCTTTTAAAAATTTAAATTAATAAAAACTATCTTTGTGGTGTACACAAGATATTATCTAAATATTAGAAACAATACAATTAGTTTGACAAAAGTTCATTAGTTAATTAAATAATGCAATGAATTATAATAAAAATGTTTCATCAAACCTTTTGGAATTTTTTTAGTAAAACAAAAATGGTTCGGATTATGCGTAGTTGCGTTTATCCAATCGGTCTTTTTATCGAATGCAAATAAATATTAATTACATTATAATATGTGTGATTCTTACTCGTCTCTTAAAATAATAAAATCCGTTTATACAATACTGAAGTGTCAGCCTCTTAAAATATTTTTTTTTCACAACTGAGAAGTATACATGTCACATAACAAAGAAGTATACATTATTCTCTTCATTTATAAAATAAAAATAACATCAATATTTTTCAACTTTAATACAAAAATTTGTCCCAAACGATTTACAACTCGAACATTAATAAACTCGAATGAAACAGAACCAGTAGTAACATCAAAATCTACAGCCGATCTGGCGTCTCGCCATCTCCACCATTCATCTCAATTAAAACACACGCAAAAAACTTTATTTGCAATGTATTTAAAACAGATAAATTGAATCGCATTAGGACGATTGGAACCCACTGCGTGAATTATTGTTCTCTGAAACACTTACTCATATTGTAGAAATTCAATTATTTGCAGAATGGCTGCATTTTGGCTAAACATTCATATTTAAGTGCTTATTAATCTTTTTAAAATAGCTCTTTGAAGTTGAAGATACAACTGCAAATGTTTTTATTGTTTTAATTTAAGAGAAATGTTAATTATATATGCATTAGATTTTATTGTATTACTCGTAGCTTTAGAGCTAGGAGTAAATCCTAAGAGTACCATAGGATCGTCATAATATACTGTTTTTATTTGCCAATGATGGACTCTATGATTTTAAATAGGCCTCATTTTCAAATATCTTTTCTTCAAATAGATTTCTTAGACGCCAATTTCGGCTGGTTATATATTAGCTAAAACTGTTGTTATTTTGTAGTAAAAAGTATGTCTAATATTTTAGTTCTGTTTCGGTTTACTCACATGAATTCATTTATTATAGTTACAGTCAGAGTATTAAAAGGCTATGTTTGTCTGAAAATAGCTATATATCGTATTATTTGTCTTATTTCCAACCAATTTTCAATTTGTAACATAAATTGGTTTTGATAACATACAAGTAATTACAAATTCTAATTACTTTAATAATCTGTAACATATAGTATAATTATTACAGCTGTGTCTAAAGTGTATAACTTTAGTGTTAATATCAAATTTAAAATAAGGTTTTATTAATTACCTCAACCTTAGACTGACTCGTACCTTTTGACCGAGTCGTTTATGAAATTAATTAAGTAAAATAATGTTTTCTTAACAATATTGCTATTCTGATTAAAACAACAGAAATATGTTCTCTAGTTATTAAGAACATTTCAACTGTTTCTATTTCTAGACTCTAAATTACCAGATCAGACCAGACCAGGAATTTAAGATAAGTAAGTGCGACTTGTTAACACGCCCGAGATATCTCAAGGTGTGGTCTACATTTGATAACTCAAGGAATTATTTATAATAAAGTACTATTTATTTGTAACTGCAATAAATTACTCAATGCAAGAAAATACACTTAGGAATCCATTATCATTACTCATTGTGTTATCTCGTTTATATGTTGTCGGTAAAATAAAGAAATTACTGTTTTATTTATACGTTTACTATATGTAGGGACCACGTGATTGAACGGTCACATTTTTAATATTGGGTGTGTGTGTGTGTGTGTGTGATTTCCAATGTTATTAGAGAAGGTTAGATGTAAGGCTTCACATAATAGTTGGTTATCGTCGTTTCTGAATTACTATTGTCACTATGATGGAAAAGGATAGATTATCCTTCTGTCTCACTCATTCTCTTATATTATAAAAGCTACTTTTCGTCCGTTCTGTGAGACTGTGATAATAGAACGTTCGAGAAAACCTACATTTTCTAAGCAATCGGTTGTGGCTATACTTAGGGTGAAGTACATGTAAAACATATTAATTGAATATTATATTAAATACTTCTTAAAGAATTATAACGCTAATAAGAACTTTATATTTAAATTATTTTTATTTTTAATAAAAACATTCTTAATTACCATACAATTTCTATCAATTGTTCAAACATTAGCTATAAAAAGACAAAAATACATTATACTTAGAGCAAATAGTCATAATTTCAAATTTAAACCAGAGTAACCCCACATAAATCTGACCCTAGTACGTCTAGGACTCCCTTCGGTGACCTCCACTAATGGGGTTGCCAAATTACCCATCTATTTAATTTCCGAATGGGTAAACGAATTACGCTGGCAACTTTGAAACGAATTAAATTTCCAACGGTTGATTCATTCGGTACATCCACTCCGCCCTTTATTTTTTTATTATTGCATTAATCTACGCTTTTTGAACAGTTGGGAAGCACTATATTTAAACAATAGTTTGTTTTATAATATTAAATTAATATTATTATTGAATTACGTTCATTTTGTATTATGATTTGTGATATTAAGTGCCATAGACTATACAGAGTGTGCTTAACTTTGAGTATATTATTTTGTTTCCAATATCACTGAAGAGGCAAAATTTTTATTATACATTTAGTCTTTTTTGTAATTAGTATTATATAAAAATAAATTTGCAATATTGGTAATAAGTTTTAGAGGTATATAACTCTTTGGTCAAACTCAAAAAACCAAAATGTTTTCTTTTTTTTAAAATTCTATTGGTTCTGTGATATAAAATAAAAAAAATATTGATTTCAATCAATATACATTATCGATTAGATAAGCTGCTATTTAATTAATTGTAAAGCTGTAAACATAGAAATTGCATTCGAATGATTTGTCAGTTTTCCCCTCCAGCTGATCCGGTGTTGCCTGTTTAAGCAATTCAATTTACAGCCTGACTTTTCAAATTTTTAAATAAATTGAAAGCTGGACTGGATTCCAGCTGTTTTGATATTTGTAAGAAACAAATAATAAGTAAAATATTTTAGTTAAATAAGTTGGATAAAAAAATATTTTTAATCTATTTTCTTTGCATAATTAATTAATAGGTTCGATTCTAGGAAGTTATTTTTAAATATTATTTTCAGTGAAAGGATTTAATATTTTATTCGCAGTAACACTGAATTTTAACAAAGTACTTATTAGTATTTTACTGTCCATGATATTATTTTTTATTACTAGTGAAGTGACATAACATAACATATCTTATAAATTTATCGAGGGTTATGAACACCCTGTTTCCTCAGGGCCCTAATAAAAGGAGGAAAAGTAATGAACGAGATAATGTATGTAAAATTTGGTGTAAGGTTCAGGGAACGGCTGGAAATGGAAAAGTACAACGGTTTTAAAATGTCAAGAAGATATATATAGAAGATAAAAAAGAAGTAATAGAAGTTTTTAATGTTCTTTACATTTGTAACTATCCAGCTGTTTTCATGTTAAATTTATCGAAATTTTTCCGACTTATTTCGTTCTTAGTAATTGAATTAGTTTTTCATTTAATGATATTAATTAATCATTTTAATAGTTGTTTTATATTATTTTGTATGTATTAATTACAAGTTATTCAGGTTTATTTTAATAATGTGTATGAGAACAACACTTGAGATTCCTATAACTTTACAGTTTGTCTTGTGTTCGTAATTTTCAGAATAAATTTGAACTTAAAGATCAGATCTAAAAACATCAAATATTTTGTAATATTCTTAAAAAAATAAAAATGTAAAACAATATTTATATTGTTAATTATGCTGTAGCAAACTGTCCTCATTAAATATTTTACAATAATTAAATTGCTTTCAATTTAATTATTTTAATAAAAATGTGAAGTGGTGTGAAAAATACTTTTATTTTTTCTCCCTGTTTCCTCAGAAATCCCAACCGTGAAATACCGGAGGGGAATTATAAATAAGAACAAAATAGCAACATTTTACATATATATATTTATATATATATACATTACGGAATATATTTAATAAAGTATAAGTCTTACATACATACATACTAACATTCTTAAGGAATACAAACGAGGGTAAGATAAATAATCAACAAGAGACATTAAATCTACATCAAAATACCCCAAATTCCCTCGCGTTGTAATCTGTTTAATACAAATAATTGTTAACATAATCTGTCCTTTATTCCACGACACAATTGCACCCTTTAATTAAGGGAATAGAGATAAAAAGCCACCCCTATTTTCAAATGAAAAATTTGTTACGGTTTCCATAAATGTTTTTGATTATTTGTTATGCATTTAATAACGTTTATGATATTATGGATTTTGTATAATCTCGTATCTAGAACATATATTTCTAGATATAATATATGTTAAATTGATTAACACTTGTACGGTGAAGCCATTGAATTACACGGTAATAGACAGATGCTTTTGACCTAGAATTAACCGATACGGCTAGTAATAGCCTACTACTATTAGTTAACATAAAAAACGAATTTAATGACAATCTGAATGTTTTTTTATGTTATTTAATATAATATTAAATATGAAATTTAACTTATTTTAAAATACTGATTGGTAACATATTTGTTTTAAAAGATTTTGTGAAAAGTTACTTCTTTTATCTTTAAATAATAAATAGATAACTAGATTTTCTAAAAAGTGTTTTTTGCTTTTATTTACTAGATTATATATACTACATAAGGCTTATATATATATATATATATATATAAGGCTTATATATTACAATTCTTGTATATTACATAAGGCTAATATTTTACATAACGCTTATATAAGAAATGAGGCATGTATACTACAATAGGCTTATATACTACACAATGCTTATATTCTACACAGTGCTTATATACGACACATTCCATGTAAGCCTAAGCAAGCATTTTTCATAACTCGCTAGCGTGGTGTGTGAATAAAAAGTATATAAGTGAGTAAGTGTATATATATAATTTTTATATATATCATTAAAATAACTATGTTATAGATATATTATTAAAATGACTTTTTCGGAAGATTGAAACAATTTATAAATGTTTATTCTTATTACAGTAATGTAACTAATTAAAATGACTTAAAAGATTATGAAACTTCAAAGTATTCTTATCTGACTAACCTTCAATAAGATATCATCACTCTTATATAATAAACAGGGTGTGGCGAAATATGTAGTTTTTTGTAAATATTTACTCTTTTCCTTTTAAATTTGTAAACAAAGTCTATAGCAAACCACATCGGCATCAACTGGACGAGCTAAGTCATTAAAAATACGATTACATTCTTTTGAACCATAAATATACTATTTAGTTATCCTTATCTGTTACTATTTAACAACTTGTTTAAATAAAAAGTAATTAATTTAAAAAGCCTATAATTTAACCAATTTATTATTAATTGCTCCGGTCTCAAAAAAATGTGGAGCACAAAATTTCATCACTAGTCTTCAATATTAAAAACGCTAATGAATCTGACCCACTTTTACTGCGAAATTGAACAATTATCGGTTTAATTATACCTATTTTCAATTAAGAGAATCTCGTTCCTTATATTCTTCTAAGTCGAAAAGAGATTAAATACGATACATATTTTCATGTTCGTTTGTGATATCCTTGGGATTATTGTTCATTGATAGTAACACCTAACTGGTAAGCATCAAAAGCTGTATATGTATATGTATATGTATATGTATATGTATATGTATATGTATATGTATATGTATATGTATATGTATATGTATATGTATATGTATATGTATATGTATATGTATATGTATATGTATATGTATATGTATATGTATATGTATATGTATATGTATATGTATATGTATATGTATATGTATATGTATATGTATATGTATATGTATATGTATATGTATATGTATATGTATATGTATATGTATATGTATATGTATATGTATATGTATATGTATATGTATATGTATATGTTTATGTATATGTACATGTACAAAGACCGAGTTACCAGTATTCATACTATGTTGGAATATATAATATAATCTAATAAATCGGATTCAAGAGCAAGCTATTAATTCGCTTGTAAATCGATCATTTTTATATTAAAAAGAATATATAATTCAGATCACCTGTATAATACATGATATATAATACATGCACTATATATGTTGAGTGCGTCTGTTAAGCAGTGCGATGCCGCGGGTCACGGCCTGTATTAGCCGGCTATTTTTATATTGTAGGTCGGATTTATAGCGCTATAAAGATACATTAAATTGATTTATGCTTTTAAAATGTTTTTACCTGCTCATGTTGCGCACTTTTAAAGTTTAACCTATTTCTAAAACGGGGTATAAAGCTTATGTAATTACCTCTGGTAATTTTATTTATACTAGGAATATTTACAACTTTTTTTGTATATAAAAAATCTTATTTTAAATCTTTATATATACATTAATAAGTGTCTCTTTTATTTTTTTTTCCGCTTCCGCCTGGGACTATATACACATAGAATCAATACTGACTGATTTTGAAAAATATTTAGCTTCTTTTATTAGAAACAAAAGATGATATTTTATTATGTTATAGAAAAAACATACTATATGAGATACAAATAATAATAATACGTCGTTATAGTTTAAGTGTTTTTGTTAGTAATTCTTATGTTAGACTTTTTTACGTATATAGCAGTCTAATAAACTTTTAACTGGTTGTTCTATGTTAATAATTCAAAATCGGCTGGTTCTTACTTAAAGATGGGTGTTCCACAAGGGTCTATTCTTGGCCCCTTTTTATTTTTACTTTATATTAATGATTTGCCCTTTTTCGTAAAGGGCTTATGTGACATTGTGATTTTTGCTGACGATACCTCGCTTATTTTTGAAGTCGGGCGTAATAGGATTAATTATGACGAAGAAAACAGCGCTCTGTCACGTGTACTTCATTGGTTCGAAATAAATAATTTGATCTTAAATACTAGGAAAACCAAATGCATGGAGTTTACATTTCCCAATGTAAAAAGTCAGCATTGTAACCTGCTCCTTAACAATGAAGTTTTGAAAATGACTGACTCAACGGTTTTCCTAGATATAACTTTAGTTAAAAACTCCCCATCTCTCAACACTCGCAGGCAAACTCAGCTCCGCCGTCTATGCAATTAAAAAAATAAGACAATTAACGGATGTCAATACAGCTCGACTTGTGTATTTTAGTTACTTTCATTGTATTTTTTCTTACGGTATTTTGTTATGGGTCAGTGTTGACGAAGTTAATTCTCTATTTATTTTACAAAAAAGAGCTTTGCGGGCTATTTATAACTGAAAAGCTAGAGATTCCCTGATAGATGTCTCTAAAGAAATTGGTATTCTTACGGTCGTTTCTCAATACATATTTAATAACATTTTATTTGTACGTCACAATTTGGATACATATGTAAAAAACAATGTCAGAACGCTATAAATACTAGAAATAAAAATAAACTTTCAACGCAGATATTTCGTCTGCAAAAAGTTAAAAAATTCTTCATGGGCATGAGTGTTCGCATATATAATAAGCTTCCACAAGATATATTAGACCTTCCTTTACTTTCTTTTAAATCTAAATTAAAAGTATACTGTTAAATAAAGCTTATTATAGCATACAAGAGTTCTTAGTTGATCGTATTTCGAACAAGTAAAAGGTTAGGTTTTGGAGCTTTGGTTGTTGACTCATTTGTAGGATATTCTAATCTGTACATCAAACATTGTTCACTTATTTTAAAAAGAGCAACTGTTGAGTTTCTGGCCAGCTCTTCTCAACAGAACAGCATTCCGAGCTGGTGGTAGCTTAAGGACGGACTATCCTGACATTTGTATAATGTAATAATTGACGATTCAAAAGTCCGTGTAAATGCCTATTTGAATAAAGATATTTTGAATTTGAATTTTAAACTCTATGGCTCTTTCTTTAGTTGTTCTTTGAAATTTTGGTTTCTATAATAAGACCTACATGCAAAAGTGATGTCGGTTTTCGTAAACTCATTTTTATAATTGCTTATGTAGCCCCGTAACAGTAGATGATTGCTATCAATAAATTTCCAGTTTTTTTAATATATTTCTTAAATAATAACTTAAGATTTCATTGAAGGAATATTTTCATAAAATGCTCTTCTGGAGGACTATTCACATACATATTATCCAAATATTTAAAAATACAATATATTTAGTGTATTTTTCTTGTAATTTATGTGTGGTGTGTGTATGTGTGTGTTTCTTTAAAAAATACTTATTCTGTACCATATCTAATAATAGAAGGATGTTAAAAGAAATCCGTTCAAACTAAATCTTCGAGAATAAGATAATTAATTTCAAAATTAATCACGTAAAAAGGTTATAAAATAATATTAAAAACGCGAACTCAGATATAATAGTCATTAAAGCTAACCCACTGTCTAAACAAGTCTTGAAGTTAATTTAAACTTTAAATCAATTAGCTTTTAAGTTGGAAAAAGCGTCTGTTTGTTTTCCTTGGACAAAGCTCGGGAACTAAACGTCAAATAAACAAACAAACAAATGGGGATGAAAGCGGTTAATTGGTTGAATTAAACGATTGTGGCATTTTAAACTCACTTCAATGATTGTGTTTATAAAAGTTAAATATTGTGTGTGGATATGTTGGTTTTTTCTCCACAGTTGTATTAAAATCTCTTACAGCCAATATGTATTAATGGCGATGAGAGGCCATAATTTTTTTATTGAAGCAATAAAATGAAATATTTTAAAAGCATTTTCGCGATCTTGCGATAGTTTATGCTTGTTTTATGGCATATTTATATGGTAACGATGTTATTACGTCACCATCGACCAGCGGCTTCGTGTTTGGAGAAATTAGAAGTTATTTTTGTGTTATTTTAATAATTAATCACATTGACATGTTTTCAACTGTACAACGATAACTGTTAATTAAGTTGAGTACTTTTTTAAAAATTATGTTAAGGAATGTGATCGACGCCCTGAGGGCTCTGAAGAACGAAACCCAAGAGGCAGTGTCCGAGGGGGACGTTGTCCTGGCGGTATCGTTAGATATCGCCAACGCCTTTAATACCTTGCCGTTTGAGACTGTGGTCGAGGCGCTCCGCTACCATGGAGTGCCTCCCTATCTCCGGCGGCTATTGAAGGAGTACCTACAGGACAGAGAGGTCCTGTGGGAGGGCAGCGACCGGCGCGTCTACCGGCGTGGCGTTAGCTGTGGGGTTCCACAGGGCTCTGTGCTCGGGCCCGTTTTGTGGAACCTCGGCTACGATTGGCTGCTCCGATGTCCTCTTCTCCCGCGCATGAGAGTGTACTGCTATGCAGACGACACTCTTGTAACCGCGAGGGGGAGGAGTTTTGCGGAGGCGGCCAGACTGGCAACAGTCGGCGCTACGCTGGTTGCGGACCGTATAGAGCTGCTGGGACTTAGGGTCTCGGTCACAAAGACTGAGGCCTTGTTGTTCCACGGCCCTCGCCGGGGTCCCCCTCGTCGGGCATCCATCTCCGTCCAGGGTTCGGAGGTGGTGGTTAAGGCCCAGATAAAGTATTTGGGCCTTACCCTGGACGGCAGATGGCGCTTCGGGGCCCACTTCTCCTCCTTGGCCCCGAAGCTCGTTTCCGCTGCTGCAGCATTAGGTAGGCTACTGCCCAACGTCGGAGGGCCGGGCGCTCCGTGCCGACGTTTGTACGCCGGCATAGTGAGAAGTATGGCTCTTTACGGTGCCCCCATATGGTCGGGAGCTCTCACTCGCGATTGTAAGGTTCTCTTGCAACAATCGCAGAGGACCATCGCGGTGAGAGTGATCAGGGGGTACCGTACAGTATCGTTTACTGCGGCGACATTGCTGGCGAGTGACCCTCCCTGGGAACTCCAGGCGGAGGTCCTTGCTGCAGTGTACTGGCACCGGGCGGAGGCCCGGGCCAGGGGCGTCACGCCTGATGCTGCTAGGATCAGGATCGAAGCACACAGGACCCTGATTCAGCGGTGGAAACGCATGTTGGAGTCTCCGGCCGCCGGTTTGTTCACTGTAGGGGCCATTCGACCCCACCTTGAGCAGTGGATAGATCGGCGGCACGGTACTCTGACGTTCCGCCTTGTGCAGATACTCTCGGGGCACGGCTGCTTCGGCGAATATCTGCACAGGGTGGCGAGGAGAGAGGCGACCCCTGGCTGTCACCACTGTGACGGGCCGGTGGATACGGCTCGTCACACTCTGGAGGAGTGTGTGGCGTGGGACCGCCAGCGCGAAGAGCTGGCGGTCGTGATTGATAGCGGAGTCACACTGTCTAGTATCATACCAAGGATGCTGGACAGTGTGAACGCTTGGGTTGCCATGGCCTCCTTCTGCGAGCAAGTCATTGCCGCGAAGGAGGCCGCGGAGCGGATCAGGGAGCTTGCCTCTACCGCTGATCCGCTTCGTCGTGGGAGACTAGGTAGACGGATGCGGGACTATGCCCGCCGCTTCCTTACCTAGTCTGCAGTGCCTCCGTGGGAGGGGAGGGTGACCTCTCTCACGTCTTATAGGCCTGTGTCGTGAGGGTGCCCTAAGTTGCTCGGAGCACCCTCTGGGGGGGGATCCGCCGGGGCGTCACGGTGAGTGCTAACGCGATCCCGTGGCGTCCCACAACGGCGATGAGGGCAACCGTTGGTTTTTTAGTGGGTAGCCTTAAAAATGGCAGCGTCCTCTATGCTGCCGGGTAGTCCCACATAACCCCCCGGCCATCACCTTCTTGGCCGACGGGGTATCCGTAACGGATTTTTCCAACGAACAAAAAAAAAAAAAAAAAAAAAAAAAAAAAAAAAAAAAAAAAAAAAAGGAATGTGTTTACGAGAATATAGTATACAATGTTTCAGTTAAATCTTGACTTCATTCGTTCATTCGTTGAATCTGTAAACCTTAATACAGCTTCTATTCTGTCGATGTGTGTTTGTTTTCTCTTTATCTAGTTTCATTTATACAATTCCTTTTTAGTATAAAGTTAAGTTATATAGCGAGGCTTTTATGTCTTAATTTAGTCGTAGCGCAGACCTCTAGTCAGTCGTTTTATAAAAAGACGTTTATAATGTTAAATGCGAGCAGAGCCACGGGCATATCTAGCGTAAGGAGATAAGACAAGCGTAATCATTACTAGCAATAACAATGTAATAGAACCCTAGAAATTCTGGTCTGTTGAATTAAATAATTCATGATTTTCTTGAAATACCTAATCCCCTTAGACTAGACACGTTTTTCAAGAGAAATATTTTACTAAGAAATCTTTTTGACCGCAGTTCTCCTCAAGATATCCAACTGTCGGGTTTATAAGTAAAACAGAATAAAAATTAGAGGTTCTTTTTAGGTTTCAGGGGTGTTTTTTTTATATTTTTTTAATATATTATTAAATTATAATGTGTAACAACAATATAATAATGATTACATATGAATCTTATAATTTATTGCTTCGATAGTCATTTGTCTGGACCGGGATGGTACCATCCTCTCACTGTAGATGTCGCCTTAAATAGAAAGTAGAACAGCAGTAAGCTCAAGTTTTTATTTTTGTGGTCTATTTTTATGAAAAGGAGAATTAAATATTATTTTAAACATACTAATATGTTTTACATAAATTTATTACATTTAAATTAATCAGTCATTTGTATGTTTAATATAAAATTACATTACAATCTGAATCTCATAAAAATGCCTGAAACCGTATAACGAACATATGCACGTTCCGCAAAAGCTTCCAAATGTTAAAGGGGTTGGCATTTTTGTAATTATTTTCAGCTTTTCACGTATAACGAGGATTTAGTGTAATTAGTCGGACATTTTTAAATGTAGAAGTGAGATAAACAGGCCTTTTTTCAGTGGATCGTTATCATTGACGTTCAAGTGACAAGAGACAGCGACCGCCTTTAAGTCAACTGTCAAATTATTGAAGTGTCAGATTGATTACATTCAGTTCAGTAACAGTTTTATATATTAATTGCTTAAAGTTTTAATAAATATTATTGTATATTCTTCTTACAACACTAATTATATTATGTTGTGTTAGAGATTAATATTTATAAGTTATTTTTTTTAATTCGTGTGCAAATATCCATTATCATTACAGAATTATATTATTCGTTCGTTGCTTGTTACTTGTATCACAACAGGCGAATGCTACAATTTTACATTCATTTGTCAAAGTCAAGAGGTAGATTTACTAGTATTTATGGTTGGTGGCACAGTAACCCTACACCTAGGCTTTCTTGGACCTTGAATATGTAATGTCTTGTACGTGTCAGATCACACTTAACCTTTCTAGATACAGGTGTACAGGTGTAATAGGGCTGTCACTTCAAACTTATTTATTGTTTAAAACATTTTGAAACATCAATGACAATTACTTTTAGCGGATTTTAGAAATATTTAAGATTATTTATATTAATAAAAACAGAAAGTAACATAAACATATTATTATTTTTTATTATTTTATTTTGTTGATGAATCTTTTATACAAAAGAATATGTCAACACCATCGCACCTTATACATTAAATTAAAACTAAGTAAGTGAAGTAACAATGGTTATGATTGAAAAATTAAAAATGATTGATAGCTCACCGATAGTAAAGCATAAATCTTTTTGGCTAATTCTGATTTAAAATTTGATTATTATATAATAAAGAAATAAATGAATGATTATTTAATGATTATCATGTAATAAACAAATATAAATAAACTATCAATAATTATATATACATTATTATCACTAATTTTGACACAACATCATAAAAACAAAATACTTATCTCGTCTTATCACTGTCATAAGACACATTTGAATTATACGTCAATGACAGCTGTCATGTGCAGTTGACAGCTTGTAATTGCCCCGAATGTAAAAGCATGTTGATAACACATCGAAGGAAACACGACTTATTTTGACATTATAAATATAAATGAAATTTATGGAAATACAAATATATATATTTTTTAAAGTCATTTATATATAAATATTTTTGTTGTCTATATGTTTGTAAAATAAAAATATTTGTAGCACAAAATAATGACACTGAGTCTTATAAGTATAAACATTTGATTTATTGAAATTAAATTAAGAAAATTGTTTTTAATTTACAGATGAATATATTTTTTTTCCATGTCTTTGTAAAATAAAAATCTTTGTAGTACAAAATTAATAATTAATATAGCGTATACATTTTTAGGTCTAAAAGTTTGTTTCGACGGTGAAAGGCCACGTACATCAAACTGGAGTTTAGCAATAATCAATCTTGAACTTTGGTCGAACTTCCAACCCTTCGAGATTCAGAGCTGAGCTGGTGTAAATAAACTGACAAATCAATCAATCGACAGATAACTTAAATGGATGCTGTGTTCATGATGTTATCACAAAATGAAAGACAAGAGAAAACTTAAGTGATATTGTTCTTACTTACAATTTTATCATTTCATTCCTTACAAATAACAATATACAAATTGAATTTATTTTTATTTTAATATACATTAAACTTAATGGATTATAGTTAATAATAATACAAATATTATAAAATAGGTCATTCGTCATGATAATCTATTTCCACAGTTCTAATGAAAACAAAATTTTATGATTTCAGAGTTTTCAAATTTGTAATTAAACTGTTTTGACGTAAACAATAACTCTACCTGATTCTGGATGAACACAAGCAGTTATTAAAAAGTAAAAACATCAGAGCCAGTCAGAACACCCTCCTACTCAATGGGTTTCAAGCTCAGGTCGGAGCTCAAGGGCGCGAGTGCCTCCGACGTTTTTACAGCCCTAAAGAATTGCACATTTATTATTTTTATTTGCCACGCGCCATTGTAAGGGATTTTTTCGGACCGTTGATATCTTTGGATCGGACTGAGCGTGAAAATATAGAAAATATGTTATTTTTTATATTACTATTGTATTAAGTTATTTTTTTATTTACTTTATTTATTTATTTATTTTTTTATTGGATAAAGTTTTCATTTTGCTTGACTTTTAAATGTATATTTGTTACATTTAATTGTTGCCAAGTTAAACTAAAAAAAAATACTAAACAGATACTCACGTTACTTCTTATTCTTTAAAATCTTTAAGATATCTTAATTAAAAATGAATATACATTTAAAACTTCTATAAACATCTAAGAAAATTGTAAAATTATAAGGATCTCATTACCTTGTTTGTGTCAACTAAATCAAAATAAAACTAATTAAGGAAATCTTTTTTGCGAAATAAAAATGTTATAACCAACTTGAAAGAGGTGACTGCTATTACAGTAATTATAAAATGTTCATTTTCGCCTCAAAAAACAACTTTTACAGGTCAACAATCTCTTGTAATGGTAAAAATTACCTCTTCTAAACATTTAAGGGTAAAATAAATAAGTAGAAATAGGTGTTAAATAACTATTAAATACTAAAAAAATATTACAATATAGGTAAAACCAAACCTCATATGTAATAAGATATATGTAATTTTCATTTCTCACGTCACCTTAAAGAACCTGTACACCATATAACAATTTAGTGCACATGTTCTAAACTTTAATATTATATATATTTCAAAGCTTGTTAAACATCGATAGACAATTTAACATATAATGAAATATATCCTTAAATAAAATACATTGTAATAACAATAAAATATGAAATCAATAATTCAGGAGATATTGCGTAACATACAAATAAACAAAATAATTATATTGAAAAATTCTTTACTAAATTCGGTTTAATATCCCATCTGGAAGATGAAAAGTTTCATAATAAATATATCAAAAAATAACTTTGGACATATACCAAGATCAAATTTTAATCCAACCGTTGTCGATCCTCTAATAATAAGCTCTGAAGACTTATATCAGCAATATTCGCTGAACCAGCCGCAATATGAAATATAGGTACAAATCGTACAAATGGTACAAAATGGTACAATTGGTACAAATTCAAGCTGTACCGTCGAAACCGATGCGTTGGTCTGTGAATGATTTACAGCGAGTTTTATTCTTCATATCGCATTCCCTCAGAAAAACGCGAATTTCTGTTAGGTGTCTTTCACATACACTGGATTATAATACGAAAAACTAACAAATAATATCATTTGTTAGTAGATAAATAATTTTGGTACTATATATTTTAAATTTAAATTTGTGTATTTTTTTTAATTGTATGATCATTATAAATTCCATCCAACCCTTAAAAAAGCATATAACAGTATCTTTTAAAACTCGAATCTAAAGTAAAAGCCTAATCTTATGTATTCATGTCTTTTTTCCGAGCTACATCCATCAATGTATAATCAAAATCATTTGACTAATAATCAAAAGAAACGTAAAGAAATCAAGTTACTTTGACTTTTACAAAATAAAATTAAGCATTACATTGTGTAATATTAATTATTACTCGCGATTCCATCCAACGATTTTATTTACATAAAAAAAAGTAGGGTGGATTTCTCATGAAACTGTCTATCATAGTCAAAACAGTTTTCAAATGTATCCAGTAGTTTCGAAGTTTAGCGCATTTAAACGGACAATTAAAATTTTTCGTTTTACAATTTTGTCGCTAATATGTTCTATCCCTGTTTTGTGATATCACCCTTCTCACAAGGTACGTGGGAAACACGGGATTGTAGATACGATGATATTAATTATTTGCGCTCCGAATAGAAGCGGTTTTATTTGTGATATCGCGTTAGACACAAATAAATGTATTCCGCTAATTAATTATAAATAATTTATATACAGACACACTGACACATATTAGTATACATATATATCTTTTATGATAGTGTTAGATATTTCGTGTTAGATATGAAATATATGGCGCATTTTTCATTACCAGGGGTGTTAATAAATTTAATTAATTTGTTCTAACCTCGCGATCACCTTAACGGTTTTATTTTGGTCATTTTCATGGAAAACTCAGATTTTTATTATAGCGAAGTTGTTAATATAATGACTAAATTATATTAAGACATATTTCTAATAATATAGTAAAAAATTATATATTTTATAACATGAATAAAGTAGAATATACAAAAACTCTTTTCAGAATTATGCTTACAATAATTTTCAGGTTCAACAATGGCTGTATATATCACAGTAAGCAACGCGTGAACACGTCAATGTCAACGCGAGAAAAAATATTTTTTCGTTTGAAGGCACTTTTGCCGCCAAATCTGCTGTCAACTGTCATTGTACCGTGTACTGCTTTTTAATTCATATAACATAAATATTACATATATTGAGGAAAGTTTTAATTTGAAATGGGAATGGAAACAAATAAATAATTATAATTAGTAAGTTATTTTATACAAATGAAAAATTTTGCATTTTTAGAAAAATATAAAGCAAAGATATTTTTTTTTTTTTGTGTTTGCCTCTTACAACCTCTTACAACCTCTTGGACTGACTATACTGACATTTTTATAATGTAATAATTGACGATTCAAAAGTGCGTGTAAATGCCTATTTGAATAAAGATAAAAAAAAAAAAAAAAAAAAAAAAAAAAAACAACAATTACAAACTTAAAAGTAATAAAACTTTTTATAAAGGTCATTACACCTTTTTTATTTAACTTCAACTACTACTAGTCTAGTCGGAGATGTTTACACACACTTAATCTTCTGAATAATAAATATCTGTGTACATCCAAGATAGATATGAAGAAAAAATAGTAAATGTTTTTTTTATTGTAATGAACTAACAGTAATAATTTAAATTATCTAACTTAAGTATTGGTATATAAATATTGAATTAAATATCATACTTACAGATGATGATAAATCCTTGTTAGTTTTTGTATAATGTTAATATTATTGTGTAAAGAAAAATTAACTCACTTTTTTTGATTTCGCAATTATATAACAATAAATTAATTTCACCAATAATTTAAGGTATGCATATTTAATTCATAGATTAGAATAATTGGATCATAAGCCATTAAATTACAGCCAAAAATTAGGACTGTAACACACGAGCTAGTCGTCCAACGTGACAAAAGTATAACATGTGTTAATACCCTTACATTACATTAATGACGTGGGCAAGGCTTTTGTGTACAAGCCAACGTAATTAAAAGAAATATATATAAATATCTAAGCACCAAAACATTCCATATATACAGAAATTGTAAAGCATAAACATCTAATTATTTATATTGCCACGACATCTCTTTCGGCTTTTGTGACTCAGCTCAACATGCTGTGAGGTCGCCGCGGGTGGCCATTCGCGAAAACCACCATTACTCGACCTCCCACCCCCTCCTCCGCTTATACCATGCAGATGCTCGCGACGTTGGGGCTTATTCCTGACAGATCTAGTTAAATTGGTTACGAAACTGTTGTTCTGATTATCATCGCAATCGTTTGTGCGAATTTCAGATGGTATGCAATTATGTGCCTTATGCGGTTGATATAAGGCTGTAATGTTTTCGTAGAAATGCTTCGGGTATATAATTACTGCAGTTCTACCGTACTGTCAGCCGTGAAATATGATATGTTTGTTTCGTTCTAATGGCAAGAGTTAGCATTTGTTAATTGTTGACATTATCTAAAGTATCTCTTATTGCTACTGGTTTTGGTGGGAATGAGTTTTGTATGCAGACAAAAAATAATAATGGAGGATTTATTATTTTGATTTACAGAGTTTGCTATAATTCAACAAAGACGTTAATCCGTACTTTCTGTCGATGTAATAAAAATAAAGAAATTTCTAGAATCTACTATTTTTTGTGAACGTTTTAAACAACATATTTAGCTTCTTGTTTGTCATTTTGTCGGACTATAAAGCAGATACCGACTTCATTGAGGATATCAATCATTCTTAATACAAATTTGTTTCATAGGTTCATCTAAATCTTTAGAGCATTTTGTCACACAACTAAAAACAATAAATAATTGAACAAAAAACTTCAAAAATAGATATTTCAAACAAAGTATAATCATTCATATTAAGAGTTTTGTGATCCATTATCAATATCATAGCTTTCCGTCGTTTAAACTCAATGTTAAATCAATCGGAATTTGCCTGATAAGCTTTGAAGCCATCCGGGGCCCTTACTCGCAAGCTCGGAGCATGGCAGAACCACGGCGTGAACAGCATTCTACTGAGAACTAAAAACTATTGAAGATTATTCCGATAAATCGTAAGTGCAACGAGATAGCTATATACAACCATTATTAATATAGTATTTTCTTAGATTTTCACGAGTACACATTTCAAATAAAACTATTTTTTACGGATTAAAACTCGCTTATAATTTGGTTACATTTTCATATTTATTTTAACCCGACGTTGAACAAGTCAGTTGACTGACTGACTTACTTACATCTCGTCTACCCGTGAACACGATTGCTGCAAAGCATTCGAAACGTCTGGTTAAAATAAAAATGTAGCGCAATTATACGCGAGTTTTAATCCGTAAAAATAGTTTTATTTGGAATTATTAATATCTTTTCAAAATACACAAACGAATTAAAAAAAGCCACAAAGAAATCAGCACATATATCCGAGAAATGTACAATTAGAACAGTTTAAAGAATATGTTTTTTCCATATAAAATATTTTTGTAATGTTATAACTAGTAATTAATAAGTATCGCGCCATTGCCGTGCGAAACTATAATTTGAAAAAAGTACTTTTAATATTAAATATGCCATTAAGTAAAATCATCGTGCACGTTTAAATTAAAGAGTGAATAACTTACTGTAATAACATCGAAGGGTATCAAAATGCAAGAGCCTTGGTGTCAACTATTAAGTCAGGTCACGCCATCTAGCGGCCATTGATAGTTACAACAACCACTACTAATTGTAACATCAAAACACAAATAAGTTTGTTTAAACATGATAATCTTTGAAACTACAACATTGTTTTGAGTTTTTTTTTCTATGAAACTAGAGGAAGTCTATAATAATATAAGCTATCTAGAATTATGCTACTATTCTAATTTATGTTAATAATGAATAAAATTATTCGTCCGCAGGTGAAGCCGTCATTAACAGCTAGTCAAGAATAAAAGCTTTATAAAATAAAATATATAATTAATAATTAAACAATAGTCTAACAAATATAATAACTAGACATATTTTATCAATAATGTGAAGTAAAGTATTGTTTCAATAACATTTGTACTGTATTAATAAAATTTGTAATATATAATTAATATTTAAAAAAAAAAATTAAAAAGTTCTTCTTTACTCAAAAGTTAAACCTCGAACTGTAAGCAAATTTGACACAACTTGTACAGACCAAAAAATAACTGAATGAGTAAGTTCTTAGTTATTCTCTACTAAGAGAATAACTAAGAACTTACTCGTAGTTGAAATTGTTCATGCGCGAGTGGAATCGCGGGTAACAGCTAGTATTGATATAAATTTAATTAATTTGAGGTACAGTTATGTCATTGTAATGTCAATGTCACAGAGTTGTCATAAGTCATGTTAACTTTGGAATTGTTCCGTTCAAGAACAAAGGACACTAAAAATATCTCCATGTCTATAAGTCTTATATATCCATGGCATTCATTATTTTTTATCACAATAATCCAGGAGTTAATTTTAGCAAAACAATTTAAAACACCTGCAATTCCAAAGCGTATATATATGTTTTAGTCAAAACATTTTAGGCTTTAAGTATGGCTTAAAGAACATAACTATTGAGTTTCTCATGACAGCTCTTCTCAGGTCTTCAGAAAACTATTTTCCCAGCTGGTATTTTGAATGAAAAAAATTGGTTTTGATTTTTACACCTACGTGTGTGTGTGTGGGAGTGTGTGTGTGTGTGCATGTGCGTGTCTCCTCTATTAGTGTCGATGCTTCTCTTTGTTTAATAATAACAAAGCACAATTTCAGTCCAGTTTATTTAGACCCGCATATTGTAATGCTGTGTTTATATTTGGAGTTCAAGTGTAGGTGTGATTTAAACCGCTCATCGCTTTCACGAAAATTAATCAACGTATCTGTGAACCAAAACAGTCATTATACAAATACAACTGCCAGTAGTAAAACAAATTGAGTTACACATGACCGAGTTATCGCCTCAAAGCATGTATTGGTAAAATATGAGAATAGCCAAATTTAAATCGACTTCGCGGACCAGTAGTAGGGTCCTATTGACTCATTCCAGGAACAACAGAATTATTACATTTTTAATGGTACACAACCAGGCTATGCACTGGCTAAGCTCTCAATAAACCATTTGTTACACGCGACTTGACGACGTAAAGTGTTTGTCTGCGATCGATGCTATTTCTTATTGATTTGTTTTGTAGGTGCAGTTTTTAAATTACACAATTAATTCAATTAATTCATAAATGAATGAATGATATATTTTTATAATTAGACGCTATTCCAAAGATGTTTAGGTTGTTTGTTTTAATATTTTATTTAACCTCTAATTATATATATTATATATAATTATATAATGTGTATATATTATGAATATATTTATTTTTTGTTTTTTTATGAGTTACCTGTGTTTGTATACTGGTAGATATGCTTTACTATTAAGTCCGCCTACTGAAGTATTTTTTTTAAAATGAATTCGTAATAAGCACTTAGTTATTTCATTTACACTATTTACAGTTACGGAAACATTTTTTATTTTTTGTTTTATTAATTTTAATTTTGTATTTCTAAAAAAATCTAAATCATTAAACTAAACAAATAGTAAAAGAAAATACGAACAATTATTAAATAAATATTATTTTGAAATTATAAAATATCTTAACAATACCTACATAAACAATATCAAATGATTTTCCGAAAAAAATCAATCCTGTTATATCGGTTGACATATTTGAGTATAAATATCTTAACATCACATATTTTTAAAAGTAAAAAAATAAATGAACATATAACCCTATATGTTTAGAAATACGATGGCGATATTGTTTTAAAACAAATACTTTTGATGTATTGAAGTATTGATTTTATTTAATAATGGTCTTGTCAGTTATAATAACATCGAAAATTTTAAAAAAATTTTATTGAATTGGTAGCTATTTCTTTAAACTTAATATTACAAACATACATCCCGTTCCTCATATATATGATGCCCCTTGAATAAAAATTTTTAATATTCCATCAGGATACTGGTGTTGGTATTTTGGGGAGGAATGTTGTTACCTGGACCTTCTGATATGCGGTGGGTGAATATTTCAAATTATATTGTTGTCCTGTAAAACTGTACATAGCTTATGACCAATGGTCTTATCAGTCTATTTCAATTAGAAAACTAAAAAAGATGAAATAACATCGTCTTCTATAATAAATTGTCATATACATAATAGTATTAAAATATTTATATATTTAATTTTTCGTAATCTGTGATTATTTTTCGGTTCCTTGGTATGACGCTACCGCGGCGTGAACAGTTCACGCCACTTGAATAACGACCCTGAAAGGTTTCGAAACTAGTAAAGCATTTTCTGATAGTATTTACGTGAGTACAGCCGTTTAAATACAGTATTAATATGGAAAATTAAATTAAAATGGTCATACCGAATATCAAATAGGCGGTAAAATATTAAAGCAATCTTTAACTGAAATCAAAATTCATATCGAGAATTTATTAAAACGTTATTTGAAAAACCAATATGGCTGAATTAGGGCAGACACTGGAATTAGATGTGAAACTTTTAAATTTTCCATTTGTAAAAAAGATCCATTGTAGCGTTTCCTAGACGATTTCAATTACAGTCGCAAGGTTTGTGTGGAAGAGGCTCTTTATTTAATATACCTAAGAGTTTTAAAACCTACTTTTATTATTAAAAAATATAATTCTATTAAAAATAATAATTACGACTCGTGTGAAAATGGAACCCACGACCTTTGGCTCGGCAGACAGGGTCAGTAACCACTACACCCATTGGCTGTCATCCATTGTCATTTAAATGTTTTAGTTGTATCACTAAATAACAAAGATTTAATATATTCGTAATTTGTTTGAGCTTACTTTTTACGCAAGCAATAAGCAATTAAAATGTATGTTTTTTATAATTTATATTTTATTTATATTTTTTATTGGGAATAAACAGCATCATATTCAAGTAAATTTCACAAATAATATAAAACCTATATGCCAGTAAAATTATCACAAAAAAAATACACGGAAAGTTATACAAAAGCAAAGTATTAACTAAAGTTATACAAAAAAAATACGAATAAAAAACAGAACAAAATGGGGAAAAAAATAAATAAAATAAAAGCAACAATACCTTAAGTACACTTAAGTAGTGTATTTTATTATTATATAAATTATAATTGAAAAGTCTCTCTCCTCACTTACACCGCATTGGTAATTTACTAAAGAAGCGGCGTCGATTTCCAGTCTCTAGTATTCGTTTTGTAACTAGTAGGTAAATGACGGAAGAAAATTGTATTATTTTGTTATTGAACAGTTTATGTAGTTACATTTTCATATCTTTTAATTAATTCTATTAAAAAAAAAGATGTTTTCTTTTTATCGTATCTTTAAATTTTAAATTTATATCAATTATATTATTGTTTTTAAACTGTCAAAGATGTATTCTATTTTGACATTGACAGATCTAAAACGTTTAAAAACTACCAAATTTATTCACTAACGTTTTAGTTATTTAATTTACTTGATATATTATAAATTTACTTGTGTTCATACGCCATTTGCCTATTAGATATAAAGCTGTTATTTTCTTGGCAATTGTTCAATATTTCCGACTCGCATTGTTATTGTGTTAAGTGTTTCAGAAAATCTTATAATAAAAATAACAATATCTCAGTCTTGTAAGCCTTCTTTTGGGTTTGTTTGAGAAAAACATCGTTTTCAATATTCCAACTGGTATTAAAATATGAATACACATGAGTGTCTGTTTAACCGTCTGTTGTAGGTTATTGTTATGGGACAAAACAAAAATTATAAAACAGGTTTTATATTAAAAATCATTAAAATTACTTAAAAACTTAACTTAACTTATAAATTCTAAAGTGTACAAACGTATTATTAACAATAAATTTAATAAGCTATATATTTTTAATAATATATAAATGTAAAAAGCTAAGACAAGGCAACCATGTTTATTAACAATTTACAATACATGTTAATAATGTTTTTATAAGGAATATTTTTTAATACTAATAACAAATCGTATCCTACAACTTTAAATCTGCATGTACGTATTATATATTCTATTCATATATATATATATATATACAATAATCCATCTCAAGGCGTCTCCATCTCGTGTTTGTGTCGTTAGTGATGTAAAGATTTTGTATTGGTATCGATTTTCAAATTGCGGGATTTTTAGTGTATTTACTAATAATAACTCTACATTTTGTTTTTTAAATTAAATAAAATTTTGGCAATATCGGATTTGTAAAAAATAATATCTGTTGAAAGCCCATTTATTGAGGAAAGATGTGTATATATGTTATATAGCATAATATATTAAAGTAAAATGGAAAATCATAGTATGACCTCTTATGACATAGTATACCTGAAACAAATCAGAATTCCCTAAAATGTTCTATATCTAAAAATAATATTTTTATATAATTAAATAATATTTGTATACCTATAAAATCTACTTAAAAGTAATAATTATTTATATATAAAAAACTTACCTCCTGCGTACAAAACGGCAGACTATAAATCCTCAGTAAACGTAGTAAATGATCAGGTTAGAGTTGCCAAGATTTTTTTTTAAAAGAAAAGATATCTTTCTGTTTTTCTTTCTCAGAAAATGGCTTTTCCTTTTAAGTTCTTTATTACTATTATTATGATATGATGAAGCTTTTAGTCTAGAAACTTTACTTAATACTGTTATTAAGAATGTGCTTAATATTTCTTTTAGGTGTGTATATTATATATAAAATATTATTATTCGTAATGTCTTATAAAAAATATATTATATTATAATAATATTCATCATTGTTTTTTAGAACTGAATGCAAAATCAAATTTTTTATTACAATTAGCCAACTTATAAAATGACTAGACTAGATCGTGTCAAATATTTAAGACATACATAGTCATATAATATATATTATAACCACCCACTTATGAACAATGTATATATTAAACCCTTTAACCCAATTTCATTTAATAATAGCAACAAAAACATTTATAAATATTTCGGTCCGTTTGAAAAAACAAAAGTGTTTCGTTACTGACCCGGATAAGTGTAGACAAAGCCGGAGGTTTATCCGAAAGATATCCTCGAATAAAACTCGCTACAGGGAGGTATTTTTTGATATTTATTTATGCTTTATGTAAAAATGTTGTTTCCTACTGGATTTCATATGAATAAGTTATTGAGTGTGGAAATAAAGAAAAAAAACAAAAAAAAACTTAGCTTGTATATTTTATAAAAAATAAATGTTTGTATTTTGATTTTATCTTGCTATACAAGTGTAAGATGGCATATCCTATAGCTGAGCTGAGATCTCCCTCCAATTATGGAAAGGTTGCTCAAGGCCACTAAGCTCTTCCACAGCTGGGGGGGGGGGGTTGCATATTATATGCTACATGGAGACACGGTCGATAATACACTAATAATATTACTACTAACACGGCCATTGACCAAATTAAGCATAAATTCAAAACATCAAAACGTTAATTAACGTTTATTTAACCGTCTTTATTTTGTGAAAAATAAATTTAAGAAGTATGTGTTACTTAACATATTTTCATTTAAAAATATCTCAGACATAAATTTACATTACAAAAACTTTAAGGCTTTCCCGGATGAAAAAACACCCGGATAACAAAGAGAGTGTTACATTGGTTAAATTTTTCGGCTTTTTATATAACCGGGTATAAATATAAACATAGTTACACAAACAACTTAGATTTAACATTTTGTTCAATTTATATATATTTTCTATAATTTATTAACTATAATATTAATTCTTTATTCTGAATGCAGATAGTTGGAATATTTGCTTTAAAAGAGCTTGTTCTCTCTTACATCCTAATAAAGTAGCTGGTCGTTTAGAGCTGGTTTCTTTGATAAAAGAGAGCTTTACTCTCTTTACCACTTTTCTTTATCTATCCGACTTCGCATATTTTCAGTTCTATAACTACCATTCGCTGGAATATCTACTTCTAGTGGAAATAAAATATCAGTTTTTTTGTGTCATTTCTGTTGCTTTACAATGTTAATAACCTCCATTTATATATTATATTAGTAATTATTAATAATCATAATATAGCTTTTCATCATTATAATATTGTTATTACCATATTATATATTTGTTTATACTATTTATAGCAGATAGAACCGCAAATATCGTTAAAATTCTTTCAGAACGTCTGCACCTGAACAATAACCTGACGAGGCTGCGTGGTTTGAGTAATGTGCGCTGTAACTGTAAACAAAGCCGGGTATCGGTCGCCATTGTTATCCGGAAACACAAACAATGCTAGCTTTGCTTTGGTTTAGTTTTAATGGGTGATTTGTGTGTTAAATATTTTTGTAAGGTGGAATTTGTATTTTATATTCGATTTAGTTTATTTACATAAATTGTCTTAAATAACCAGACTACTAAAAACTACACAATTTTAGTTATTATTTTGTTCGGAATCTGTATTCATTGTGTGAATTAATTACTATTATTATTAACTTTTAAAAATAAAATTAAAATAGTTTTATTTTCTTCAAACAAATAGACTTATTATTATGTATAAATTTTAGATTAATTTTTAAACTTATCTATTCATTAGCTTAGACCATGGGGGAATTGCTTTTCAGTTCACGCCGTGAAAATAAATTGGCAAATTCCGATAAATTTAAAATGAGTATTAGTATTATAATAAGTCTATTTGTTTGATGAAAATAAAATTATTTCTACTTTTATGTTTAAAAGTAATTTCGTTAATAATAATAGTAATTAATTCATACAATAAATAAAGATGCCGAACAAAATAATAACTATAATTAAGTAGTTTTTTAGTTCTGTTATTTATATATGATTGTAATTATGGATCACGACTCTTAATACAAATCGACATTTGTTAAATATAAATATAACATTTAAATATAAAAATTATCCTTAGTGTCGACTTCAGTTATATTTACAGATTATATTTAAAAGGTTCTCTTGGTATCTTTCGCCATTTTTATCTGAAAATATATCCAATGTCACCTTTGTTTTATAAGATTTATGTGTAAAACCACAAATATTTTTACAATATATTTTTTAGTATTGTATTCTTTTTTATTGGTAATAATAAAATAAATATTTTTTTTATCAAAATAATAATGTGTTTTGTAATATTTTACTGAACGAAAAAAAAAATTGAAACAACTATTAAAACTAAACTATCCAGCAGAAGCGGAACAGTAAACTAAAGAAAACCATTAATTGTTCCAGGTCTACAATGTTAAGTTAATCGAACAGTATTTTAAATATTTATTTAAATCGCAAAAAAATGTTTATAAAAACGCCAAGAATCATATCAACTGAGATAATAAGTAAATACAAAGTCATAAAAACCGTCAGTCGTAGAACAGGCAAAAGGGTTCCAAATCTCACCCAACAGAATGAAAGTACATGACAACTGTGATGGTGCTGATTTGTGTGAGAGTTCTTTGATGTTCTAGAATCTAGGTTACGTTTTTACTTGCTAGAATGTTTTTTGATCCGATTCTTTTAAATCAAAGCAAAATCATTAGGTCATTGAGTACTGATGTAAATTAATCGGGAATATGATTAACCCTATTTGTTTTAAATATAATAATTAAATTGGTAATTATAATTCAATTGCCGCCCAAAGAATTAAGGTTGAGGTTAAAATATAAAATCATTTAATTGTTCATACAAAATGAATATGAATATCAATGCACCTTTTATGTAATGGGTTTTATAAAAGATAGATCTTTGTTGGCATTGTCAAGCTGTAGTCAAAATTATTTAATACTTGGCTTTGCCACTGGTTTTGCGTGCTCTTCATACTTCTATTAAAAATATCTATGTATATCTCATGAAATATGAAACTCTGAAGATTCAGAAAAAAACAAAGAGATGCGATTCTAGTGACTGCTCTCTCTTTCCTCTCTTTTTCTCTCTCTTCTCTTTGTTCTCTTCGCCTTTCTTTATAATACATATTAGAGTATATTTTTCGGAAACTAATTGATGACTGGTAGGTAAGTAATTGTTGGTGCATAAACTAAAGTCATCAATAACTGGAGTACCTGACGTAAGTTTGACTGGCGCAGGCGGTGAGGTGGAGACGTCAGTAATACCTTACCTATCGGAGACCAAGGGTCACAGACGATATATATCAGTATATCCAACAAACATGGATTGAAATTACGTCGGATATTTTATTATTTACATGTAACTCATAGTTTTGAACTATCTGCTTTGTTTTTTTTTAATATTTCCTTTTTTATTAAACAACAAAACCGACACATGTGACTATTGCTTTTTAATTTTTCTTCTTTGTTATTTTTTCTGGGATACAATAAAAAGTTATTTTAAAATAATATTTTCTATAGACTTTGATACCGTCACCTGTTAAGAATTCAAGCCTGAAAGAAACTCAAGATAGCCTAATTTCAGAACTCGTTTCAAAACACAAATTAAAATATAATAAAAAATCAGCGGCTTATTTCATAAATACTTCTGCTTCATGATATCTCTTTTCCAATTATTTTAATTTTATAACACAAAGCTATTATTGTTATTGTTATTGACACACTGAGTGTACTTCACCTGTACCAGTACTGAAATTTCCATTAGTTTGTACGTAACCCGTTCATTAGTCTACGTAAAGTGGCAACAACACAAATAAACACCAGCTCTAATTGTGAATCCCGAAATACCAATGTTCATATAAGCATTTGGAATTTGTTTTAACATAATAAATTAAAACTTGCAATTTTGTGCATTTTATTCTGAGAATATTTAATATATTGCTCTTGCATGGAAACTTTCGTGATCCATGAGTAATATTATATAGTATTTTCTTAGATTTTCACGAGTACATTTCAAATAAAACTATTTTTTACGGATTAAAACTCGCGTATAATTTGATTACATATTTATTTTAACCCAACGTTTCGAATGCAGCAATCTTGTTCACGGGTAAACGAGATGTAAGTGTCTGTCAATAAGTCTATTATATATAATTATCCGGATATACTCACGTAAATACTACCAGCATTTTCCAGAATTTTGAACCCATTCGAGGTCCTTATGCTTAAGCTCTGAGCATGGCGTAATCGCGGCGTGAATAAATGCGTGTGTTCTTATGACCTACATTAAGTGTGTTCGTGTTTGTGCTTGTGTTTGAGTGTGTGCGTGTTCTTATGACCCACATTAGATTTCTACTTCTAATATCGTAATTATTTTCAAGAAATATAACAAATAAATTGAATTTTCCTGTTTCCCCAAATCTCTTTTAAACCAGGAAATTCAACTCATTTAACAATTTATTTAGAGATACAATAACATTTTATGACAATTTTTTAACACTTTGTAGGTTCCTAAATAAGGACGACGAGTCCTTTCGCACCCCATTAGACATCTATAGAAGCCTTCCATTTCCCCCATAATTAAAAGCAAATGATGTAACGGAACCCTTCAGACGCGAATTGAAATGACGGCACACAAAACAGTCTGCACTCTACCTTATTGCTGTGTACAGGATGATATTATTATTTTATATTTTTTGCATTATTTTTATTATTGTTGATACAGAGTTATTTTTTTTAGTTAATTGTCCCATTTTAAAAAAATCTGTGTTCTATGCGTAAACTACTGCACCGATCAAGCTGAAACTTTGCAAACGGATAAATAAAATACCGGCGAGTGTTCGTGGGTGTGTTTGAATTATTCTCACCGCCACCCCCGCCCTCACTCACGCAATTTCTTTATCTGAACTGAACAATTATACACCGATGAATTCTCTGTCGATTTGTCCGTTTATTTATCTATGTATCTAATAAACAAAAAAAATAATAAAAAAATAATAAAACCTGGGATAGGACATAGTACTTTCTATCAACACACCATGCCGTCGAAATAAATATATATACTCACCTAATGCTTACTTGTTAAGTTTTGTTTTAGTAAGTCAAAAAAATATTTTTCTTTTGCTGTACTATAAAACATAATACATTAGTTTCTGTATTATGTTTTATAATGCTATAACTAGTTAGTTATAACAAGTTAAAACGAACAATTTTATTTATTAGTAAAAATAAGCAATTTTCATACACATCTGTTGTGAATTGTAACATGCAAAATTTTAAAAAGCAAAAACTGAAGTCCGTCTGTCTGTTCGTCTCACCCAATTACGCGGTCAGCTGCATAATACATCCAACCGTTTGTATTCGTTTAGCCCACAATTTGTTATACTAAATTGCCACTACTCCGTTGAAATTCAACAAAACCACAAAGAAATAAACATAACTTATGTATATCAAAAAAGAAATAAAATAATAAATATTTTTCTTCTCTAGTTAATACTTTGGATTTTTATATATAATTGGCAATTATTTAATTTCTTAATACAGTTTAACAATGACAAAAATAGTAAATATATACATCTTGTAATAAATTAATATTAAAAAGTTAACACTGTCAGGACTCGAACCTCTGACAACTGGGCCATCTTGGTATGGTAATGAATTCAATATATATCATATCTATCGAATGATATGTTTCATATATCAAGAATCCTAACCAATTTATTTTTATTATTATAAAATGTTGCCACTACATAAATTAATATATTTTTATATATATTAATGAACACTCTGTATAAAAGTGTGTCTATCACACACAGAGTAGGCGATGCATGCCTTGTGGCTTTGTTGTGCTTTTAAAAAGGCATCGCGGGAACAATACCGCGTTCAGGTATATGTCCCGTCTCAGACTAAATTCAAATATACAAAACATATTTACGTCGAACATATATATATTTAATATTATTAAAAATTAAATCATACTTTTATATATTCTGATAATACTCATCGTTTTGATTGCTTTTATCTAATTGTACCTCAAAATAAATATTTATCTATTTAAATATCATGTGAAAAATTACTTATATTTTATAAATATGCTTAATATCGAGTTATAGATTAAAAATTAAAAATTAAAAATAGTATTATAATAAACTTATTTTGACTTTGACTTAATGTTAAAATTAATGATTTGAATGTCTGGTTCTTCTCGACCCAGTATTTGAAATCCTCGTAGCTTAATTTTTAAATTGGAAAGTATCTTTTCAGATGGGTCTGTTTTCTTTAATTATAATTTCCTCATCCTCCTGACACTTCTATATTCATATTTTTTATTGTACACCATCCAAAAAAAGAAAAAATATTCCATTTGACGTACATAAGCACTTTCTGGCTTACTAATATTAAATCAAAGGTGAAAATAAAAAAAAAATCATATCAGCTCGGTGCAATTTTCTCTCGTATGTTTCATTAACAATTTCTCATCACGAACTAAACGCTGATTGTAGTTGCGAGTTCTCTCAATGGTACCAGTAAATATCTGTTTGGAGTCTACATGTAGCCAAAATTATAAGTCATATATAAACTTTTACGTTATTGCAATTAAGTAGATTGTAAAGATAAATATCAAATATATATTTTATAACCAAAACTAGGAATTCTAAAATAAAATAACGTTATATTTTCGTTCAGGAATTCGTGGAAAGCATCCATCAATTAAACGGAAGGTCAATAATGATTGTCAGTTGATAACTTTTTTGTCACACCTACAAAGTTATTTTACGAATTCATGGAACATCAAACATGACTTTCTGACATGACAATTTTAAATTTTACTTTTAACTTAATTTAAAAACACAATAAATAAAAGATAATTATTTAAATGAATTCAAGAAGTCATCGTTAATTAAATTGCATAGCCCGCGAAACTTCCATCTAAGGAAAAAGTAAACTCATTCCTAATTCAAAAAACGGATGTCAGAGGAAACAAAATGGCCGACCGAGAGAATAAATTTTAAAACAAATCCGAACTCCTGTCAACGAACAAGTGAGCAACAAAACAAGAGATTTATACAGAAACTTGTACAGCGCTTAGAATTAGTTACCTACCGAATTAAGAGTGTTGGTTGGTCCTTGCAATGTTTGAACAATTACCGTAAATTATTTTAAACGTTACCTTACATTGTCTTCATTATTTTAAATGGAAAGTTAATAGAATTATTAACTTCATTTATTCTAATAGCTTAAACTAAATAGAATAATACAATAAGAAGATTACAATGAACTTAAACACTACATAATATATAATATGTACCAATTAAATATTTTTATAAACATCTTTCATCATGACGTAGAAGTAATTATTAACAATTAAATTTTTTAATACAAACAAATAGTAACCAAGAATTTTCTACTACTACTATAATATATATTCTCTTAATATAAAAAACCAGTTACAAAACATAATATATTTACAATAATTCAAATACACTAAATCATACATTTACATACATATTTCTTAAATTTGCATTTTGGGTCTTAATTGTTCATTCTTGCTCTAACAAAGGATATGAATCTAAAAAGTTTATACTTATTACATAATATGTTTTTCTATTTTGAAATATTGTGCTTAGAAAGAACAAATTTAGAATTGCCTTTTTTCTTATATATCGTGATTTTTATTTTATAAATTTAATAAATTGACTTTATTTTATCTCTATTAAAAATCCTATTAAAATATATAAACTCTTTATAGAAAAAAATTGTCGGTAAAATGAATATTACCCAAATTTGTAACAAGTCTCATCACTATGGTAAAGTTATCTGTTGGTGTTTTCATGTTTGTCTATATCTAGAACAACGTAACAGCATACGTTAAAAGTTCAAAATTAGTTAAGTCACGAAACAGAAATCATCAAACACATAAAACTTTGAAATAACAACAAAAGCAATACATGTACACTTGTCATAAAAGAACTACAGTATTTGTTACGGAAAATAATAAGAGTAACAGTCAAAACTATTTCTACAGTAAATTTAAGTATAACTTATAATTTAAACTTACAAAAAAATGCACAGAGACTTATATAATTGTGGCTTACAAATAAATATTTACAAAGAAATATTTATAATAAGATATTTCCGCCATATTTATTATAAAATAAAAATGGCGGAAAAAGTCAAGAAGGCGTAGGGTTTAATCTGTATGGACTACAAAAATGTCATCTTTAATAATATTTTATTTTCTTTTATTAAAGACTTTGTATATCCGCTATATTTACCATGCCAATAATTATTTTCGTCTTTTAGTTAAAAATCTAGAACGAAAAATAAATATTAATGTTAAAATAACGGAAAATGTCCATTGAAAAAGTATTACAGGTATTTTCCAAGAAACTTTCTTTAAAAGAGGAATAACTTAATAAACTGGAAATACTAATAATACAAAGTGCTTCCATGTATTCAGACTGTTGTCTGCATTAATCTTCTATTATAAAGCACACACGCCATCTTGAAATCTTGCCAAAATGACGGCGCTCAAGGCCAAGACAATCGGGAGAATAATAAAAATATGTCATGTAAGAATTCTCTAGTCACCTCACAATTTTAATACAAGGAATTGTAGATATTTTATTCTATGAAACATAGAAATATGAGGGAACTTATATTATATGAGATTGTAATTTGACTTTGGTATAAGTTTCGGTGGTACAGAAAAATCTAAATATTGTAATGCGTTCTTAAAATATCTATTAAAAATATGAAATAGCAAAATCAAAGAGACCTTTATCTCAGAACTACACGAGTCGGCAACATTTCTTGAAACATAAATTCATGTTAAACAGTTATTTTAGTTACACAAGATTTGCATCTGCAAGACCTGTTTGTATTAGCCGGAAATGTGCTCAGAAACAGTGCATCTACAAATAACATTCAATAAATCTTTACCATTACGTGACCCGTGGAATCGACGCCATCTTTGTTACTAGGATAACTCACGTCCACTAAATGTGGCTATGAAGAGGACATAGTGACGTCATCAATCGAGTTAAATGGCAAGGGACGTTTGTAGACAGCCGATAGAATGTTACGTTTTAGGTTTGGTCTCGTTTTAGCGTTTTTATCAATTATTTAATATAAATCTATACTAGCTAAATAGGTAGAGTATTTCCAATAAATCATTTGATAAATATTTTCAAGTACATTTTCAATTTTGTAGTTTAAAATAGGTTTTTTCATATATATTACAATATTTTTGGTAAATTTTTTATCAGGCAATGATCTGCTTTTGTAAAGTATATAATAAAATACCTCTTATTATTTTATAACATATATTGTATTAAAAAGTATGAATGTTTTTAATATATAAATTAATCTCGCAGATCCAAACTTAAAACAAAACAGAAATAAACATAATCAATAAAAAAAAATTAATATCGTTTCCCCACTGTCAGTGAGGCCACAATACCTGTGGCCTACATCCGACCACAGGCTAGACGTGTTGAATATGAATACGGTTCCAATGAGCTGAAGAATTCCAAGCTTCATCTCCATACTATGCAATCTTATCATGGAACTTGAAAATTCTTTGCAGATGTATTTGCATTCAATTTATTTTATCTTTATCTACTTTTGTATTCATTTTTGTAAATTATTGTTCTTTTCTTTTAGTAACAATCGACTGCAAAAGCTTTAGTGTCACGATAAGCCTACTCTCGGTGCTCAAGAACTTAGATATTAGAAGGCTTGTGGATGAGTGAAAGTCCCATCAAAATCCATTCACGTTAACAAATACAAACACACTAAATCAACTACTATTACTTATAAACAAACAGAAAATTCCTTTTATTAGTATTAGATAATTCGCAATTCACTATATATTCTAAGAGTCACTCGAATACTTAAGAAACTAATGTATTGCAATGATACCGCGATCTCTTTTACATATTAACGCCATCTAGTAAAATAAAATATAACTTGTGTATTTGTTCTCATTACTTTCAATTATACGAATGTATCTCTGTCCATTGTGGTTACAATTACGCGATTGTGCCGTAATGGAAATAGCTTTATGTTAATTGCTTTTTAAACTAATTGATCTATATTTCTATATCTGTAAAAAAATTAAATTAATAACAAAGTATTTCTCGCAGAATAAAATTCCAAAATCTGATATGTAGAAATCTCAAAATGGCTACCTTGTTTAAAACAGCTGTTTTTGTAACAATCGTTGACATTAAATTCAGATTTCGCGGTAAAATTTTAAATATTGACATTTCTTCATATAAGTGGGTAGATATTTGACATATAACCCTGCTCAAATGCAAATGCACAATTAATATAACGTAGTATGGAATGACTACAACAATTTTATTTACACGGCTTCTACATTTGTTATTTTTTTTTAATCAATTTGGATGTAGTCAGAGACTAAACGGCATTAATTCTAAATTTGTTTAGTCTCTCTACTATTTAATAAACTATATAAATATTAAATTACTTGTTTATTGTTAGAAATCATTTAAGGCATTAGAAAACATTTGTTATTCCTAGAAGTATCACAAACTGTTGTAAACTAACACGTATTTGAAAATCTTGGTTCTAGGCAAATATTACACATAAAAGCTTTACAATAGATAACATATTATAAGATTTCTTAACAGGTATCTAGTATTGCTAGAATATTTCCTATATGTCAATTTATAATCATTTACATCATTTACTAAACCAAATTTAACCTAATATTTTGCATGTGGAGCTTGCAGTGTTAACAGTCTATCAGAGAATTGACCACAAAAATTTTGAGATATTATTTTTGTGTACATCATGTATTAAAGGACAATTTAAAGTATATATATTCATATAAAACCAAGTCCATATATAAAAGCATGAGATTCATTGGAATCCATTGAGAACATAATTGCACATTGGGTTAAAACGCTATCTTCCGAACGAAATTGCCCAGAGGAAACGTATGGAGGAATTGCTTTAGAAATGCCCTTACAAAAATTTACTTTTTTCTTAAAATAACAAAAAGGACCCATTTGGCTGGAACTCGCCTGACAAAAGCCTTGAGTGCATGGTATTGCCAGAGCATTGCCAATGGTTTATTCGAAATGCAACTTAACATTGAATAAAAAATACTATATAAAGGTCGCATCAACCTTAAATTATAAAATATATTTTTAAGTATGCCGTTTTTTAATAGCCGTATCAAATAACACTTTTTGAATATATGTATAAATTAATAACGCAAAAAAATTTGAGGATGAGGTTTTTTTTTTTAATATTCTGGTTAGGTGGCAATGTACCTTTGACTTCGATATCTTATTAAAAAAAAATTGATTTTGACATCTTGTTTCATTTCACGAATGCCATTACATAAATGTAATAAATATATGTAGATGGAGAATCTAGCTCCAATAATTCAATACTTCAGCCGACGCCAGGAAGGGTCAAATTAGATTCAAATGAGGCGAGACGACGCGACGCCATTATTATTTACAAACGAAATTACTCTTCCATTCAATATTGAAATATTATCTATGGTTTTCTGTCTGATGTCATTTCTGTTTCATACTCTGCGATGTCAGGAATTTATTACCATTTTTTATACAAATCTATATTTATATATTTCAGTGAAATTCAAAACTATCCTCCACAACAAGAAGAATTCTCACTTGAATTCCGGAATGTTAGTATCACACAATAAAAAAAATACGCACAAAATGTTTTATTGTTTAAACTTTTGTGATCTATTATTATTAATTATCTGTCTGTACTCATGAAAAAATAATATTTGCAGGCCTTAGTCATAAGCTCGGAGGCGGAATCGCGGCGTGAACTCAACGTGCCATAGCATAGCATAAAGTCAGAAGTACAGTCAGATAATTATTTATAATAGTTAAAAATAAAAGACAAAATTTAAAATTTATTGAGTTAAATATCTCTGCATTAATTTTTAAAACATTTAACATAACGAGAACTAAAACAGGACTTGAAACTATCCAAGAAATGTTGTCTAAGTAAAAACAGCCACCGCGAAGCTACGAGGCATGGATGCCGCGCTTTTTGCTCAATGAATATAGACCTTAATATTAATTTGACTTTATAATATCAAATATTTAACCAATTTATTATTTATAAATATTTAAAGATTGTCAATATAAACAAGAAACAGTTTTTAATAAGAGCCAAGAAGTCAAGCCTGTTCGATATTATCTAGTTGAATTTTAATATTAATATATTTATATTATGGATAACAATTTTATGGATGTTATTAAATAGTAGGTAATTTTTTTTAAATAATTTATAACGAAGTTCTGTTATGGCAGCTTTAGGAATTTACATATTTTCCAAAAAGCGTATACTAATATATTTATGAATGATGCAATATATTTATGACAATGCCAAAGAAGTTTCTAGAAGGATTTTTAAACGTTTAAACTCAAAGAACATCAAAAGTCCTGTTTTAGTCTTCGATATTTAAAACATTATGTCTAACATCAAAAAAAAAAATTCAATAATTTATAAAGTGAGTTCATACAACTTTAAAAAATACTAACATATAAATAAATTACTGCAAAAGTAGTAATAAATAATACACATTTTAAAAAATATACACGTAATATACGAAGTTACAATTAAATTAATTAAGTTTGTTTTAAAAAATAATTCTTAAATAGTATACCTAATATCACTTCATGTGTATTCATTCATTTATTCATTTAACGTATTGCATTCATTCAATCATTCACTCATTCGACTGCGTTTTAAATTTATCACTATTAAGCTCGTAGCAAAATATTATAATACACTTAATTAACATTTATGTGCAGTTGGTATCGTAATTTTGTTATCCTATTATTGGCGTCCCGCGTAACTGATCGGTAATGGCGTGCTCTTCACTCACGAAACATTGGCACTGATATTGGATATGGTATTTTATATGCAAATAACTTGAATTGAACTTGTTATTTTTTTATTGTTAATTGAAAGTCTTGTGTTAGATTGTTAACAAATTATATCCAATTTAATAACATTTTCTGTTTAATAAAAAAAATGTTCGTATTTCACAAATAATAAATTTACTAAAAATATTGAATAAATTGAAAATAAAATCCACTGCCAAATGATATATCATAGATTCATAATATAAAATAATAAATATATATATATATATATATATATATATATATATATATATATATATATATATATACCGCATCCCAATTTTCCATTGATCGTGGATCGTCGCAGTGATCCCGCAAGTGCGAGTCGCAATTCGTCACATGATCATTATTTACCGCTGGTGCAATAAAATAATGATTCACCTGACAAATAAAATAATGATTAAACACTAAATAAAACAAAATAATGATTGATTTAATATTTCTACAAATTACCCCTATGTTTAAGTTAGAGGAATAATCTTGAGTTATAAGTAAAATTGCTTCGTTGTTTTGTGTTATGAAAATTATTGTTCAGTTTGTTTAATATTTTTAAAATAGATTTTTGAAATTTAAATCATTCTGGTTTTTAAATTGATGTTACATTCTAATAATTTTCAAGATATAGGTCTTAATAAAATGTGATATTTCAGTTTTTGGCAAAACTGTGACAAAAAAAATTAAATGTTTTTTAAAATTAGTTTTGAGTATAGTTTTCAAAAAGATTCATTTTTCGTTACGTAATATTTAATACTTAGTATTTTGACAGATGTAAAACTATATAAATTTATTCCAATCAAAAAATGTATATTAGGATTTTAAAATATAATATCCTTTAGCAAAGAAACATGTAAATCACAACTCCTTATCAGACGGCTGAGCAACAAATTCAAAGAAACGTCGCATCCAGGGTCTAAGTCAGAGCGGTTGCGTGCCAGTTACGAATACCGCGTCAAATTCAAACAACACTAAAAAGTTGTTGCAATTAAAAGAACTTTATATATGTATATCAGACCACGGGACACAAACTGACAAACAAGAGTCCAACAGGTTTGACAGCTCCCGCCGTGAGAGCTGGTTCGGTACTCGCGTGCGACGATATCAATAAATAAAATTAAAAAATATTAACAACGCACTGTTTACTTTCTTGTTAATAATTAATTGTTTTTATATATAGTTCTCTTGTAATCCATGCTAAGACGTGCCAAGTTTTGCGGTATTATGGAATATATACTTCATTAATTAGTTCATTCATTTGTTCTTTCATTCATTAATTTAATCATTTATTCATTAATTTATTCATTAATTTATTAATTAATTTATTCATTCGTTAATTTATTCATTCATTCATTCATTTATTCATTCATTATTAACCTGAAAATATCAAAAGAAGTAAACACAAAAAAGTAAGTTACAAAAAGATTTATAATTTTTATTGATATAAATACATTTAAAATTTCTTGAGTATTTGTTAAAAATAAACAAAATAACCTTGTGGACTAAAATTCCAGAAAGTCATCCGGAAAAGCGATGTAGGATTTTAAATCGAATTTTTTTTTATTGTAGGACTTTTAACTTATTATAAATTTTGAAAGTATTTATCAAAACTTACTGTAATCCTCAAAAATGTAAATTAAATAATTAGTTTGAATTGTAAGACGTGTTGTCGTACAGAGGCGAGCGCGGCGCACTCACTGCAACCAACACTTTTAACTTAATAGTTTATTAACATGAAACCTCTGTACAAGATATATTGATTTGTATGTAATTAATTGTGTTGTTTTATCGTTTGTGATTTCTTTGAACTCAATATAATGTAATCGTAAACTTCGATTGTAGAATTTTTTTTATTGTAACCCCCCTCCCCCACCGCTTCAATGTTGACAACATTAGAGCATCAGTGTCAATGAGAAGCCTCTGGCCGCAAGAGCAGGAAGCACATTGCTAAGTGATCAACCCACGGAAGCCACCCAAGTCCATAGAACAAGCACAACCACTCTAAAAGAAGTGTCTAAGAAGAAGAATATTAAGATAAAATCCAATCAATCAAATACTTACTACTTACAATACTTACTACTTAACTCCTTTATACACACCACAAAGATACAATATCAAAATTAAGATATCCGTCTTCATTTTTGACATTGTCAATAGTGAGATCCATAATGTCATAAGCGAGATCTTTAAATTTGCACAATTCAAAAAAGATTTTAATTTAATTTATGTATACTAATATTATAAATAGAAGATTTGTTTGTTTGTTACGAATAAACTCAAAAACTACTGGATTAATTTAAAAATACATTTCAAAATTAAAATGCTACACTACCCCTGAGTAACATATCACATATTTATATTTATATTTATAAGTAAATTAATTAGTAAATCCGTATGTTGCAGCGTGAATAGCAATTAATAGATATATAATAACATTAATGTGTTAAAACCAGCTTAGGCTAGTAAAAATAAGTATTTTCGAGTATAAATTAGTATATAGAAAATTTAAACTATATATATTTTAAATATGCATCTGAAGATATTGTAAAATTTATAAAATGTAATCAAACTTTTTTACGGATTAAAAGTCGTGTATAATTTGGTTAAATTTTAATTTTAACCCGACGTTTCGAATGCTTTGCAGCAATCCTGTTGATCGGTTCTGACGAGATGTAAGTGTCTGTGTGTACTCGTGAAAATCTAAGAAAATACTAAAATGTAATCATTTTATTTTTCGAAAAAAAATTTACAACGAAGTACTACTATATTACCAATAGGTACAGAATTTTTTTAAATTAAACCATAAACGCCAATCAAATCGATTATAAAATCTATTAATTCCAAACAATCTAAACGTCAAATAATAAATCAAACCAACGGATAACAATTAATAACAAATGTTATAACATAATTCATTAAATAGAAATAGTTTACAAATTATATTCTCAAACTTTAAATATAACATGGATTCAGAACATTCGATCATTCGTGAGGCTAAAAAATAAAAGGGTTGCTGTACTGGTAGTGACAGAAGTGCTAGATTATTGGATTTAAATCGCTGTTAGAAAAAAAAAATTAAATTAAATCTGACTTGATTTAAACTGAACTGAAATTGGTAGACTTAATATTCTGCACTTGTTCTGTATACTGTACTGTACTTACGATATATTTATCCAAAACATTACAAAACAAACAATAATATATTAATGGAACTTTATAAATAAAAATAAAATAAGAACAAGAAAAAATAAAACAAAACTTACACTTCTCTTCGTAACACCTCGCGTGACAAAAACACATAACGTGTTCACGCGAGTTTTATTCTGTACAGAATATAAAAAACAACGGCCCAATTGATACTTACTACTGTATCTGAATTAATTTTACATGTAGATAAATTTGCTTTACTTTTAACGATAAATTAATCAATAATTAATTAATGTTGTATTTTTAATTCTTTTGAATATCGAATTTATATTTAACTAAATTTATTAAACATCTTAAATTTTAGTATACTTTGGCAAATAATTTGAAGAAGTATATATTTTTTTCTGTTCATAAAATTTCGAAGTTATATTATATATTAGAATTTTTCCGACTAGTTTCAAATCCCGTGGCCTTATTCATCAGTTCGGAGCATGACAGAATCGCGATTTCGCCATCAATAAAAAAATTTTTCATGAGTAATTTGGAAAATTTTATAGAAAATTATATTTGTTATTATATTTTTTTATTTATACATAATAATAAACTAAACTTTAGAAGGGTAAATTATAAAAGTATCGTATTAAGATAATACGATTAACATAAATTTCTCAATATTCTTCTCAACAGTAAATTTATAACAAGACGAAATATATAAATATTGAAAATACACTATATCTCCCCTCTATCATAAAAAATAGAATGGTTCTAATAAAGTCATAAAGTATTGATAAAAATCTAAAAGCTATATAAATGAATTTAAGAGATTGCATTCAAACTATACGTACATACTTTGATTATTTTTACGAGAAAGCTCTGAAAAATTTGTCCGCTGAAATTTTACTGCACGTTTTTCTGAAGTATGTGTAAAATAATTTTCCAAAGTGGTAGAGTTGACAAAAAAAGGAATACTTTTAATTAAGATTTTGATCCTGAATACGAGTAAATTCACCTATATGTACTAGATCCTTTTAAATATCAAAATTTGTCTAATCTATACAATAATATAAAAATAAAATATGATATACATACCACAAAGCAATTAAGAATTACGAGGACATAATCACATGTACTGAAATACTAAAAAAGATATCATATCTTTAATTGAATCTATATTGTCTGTTCAGAATCAGCCTGAAATTCCATTAAATAAAGTCACTAGCCTTCATATAAATTCAGTCTTTACTGCAGACTGTTTCTAAAGACCTAAAAAAATCTTTTCTTTTAATATAAAAGTGTTCTTAAACGCAAGATATCCTAAGATCTTAACAGTTTAATTGGATCCATAAAACAATCCTACGTCTCTCCGCGTTCATTAACTCTCCTGAACGATAATGACCAAATAAATTGTTGCAATCTATATATCTAGATATCTAATCTATATATCTATATATCTGACCTAATCTATGTAGGGCACGACTTATATTAATGTCTCAAGTCTATGAAGTACAATTAAAGGACTTACACTTACACTTATTTCATTTACTTATTAATTCTAATAAAAATTTATTAAATGTGGTTCGGTTGTTTGTTAATAAAGAAATCACATAATATTAATGCTTACAAGAAATATTAATCAAACTAAGATTATTGAATTATTAAAAATTATTATATTAATGTTTTTTTATTAAATTATTATCTTAATATTAATGTCATTTAAGTCAAAGATCTTATTTCGGAATTAACGGTATTAATATACAAAAAAAATATACCTGAATAAGGAGAAGTTACTAAAAGTTCAAAATGATTTTTGAATGCAGCTTATACTATCCAATTTACTAATTATTTAACTCTAAATTTATTGAGTTAAATACTATATAATACATCAGTAGATGTAATGCTTCGTAAATTGTATAATATAGTAGCTGTCCCATAGAAGTCCTAAAGAGACCTACGCTGTTTTAGGAAATCTCCAATATAGACTCAGGCTATTTAAATACGAAGGCTGTGTTAACTTATATCATAAAATATATTATATTTTGACAAGTAATTTGGATCGTAGCCTTTTAAAGTAAAAACGTTAAGCTCAACATAATATGTTTTTAGTATAGTTTTTCCGTTGTTTATTATGTTTTAAAATCAAATAAGTTTGTGGTTATTTTAATATGTATCTAACTTGAGTTAATAAAGGCTTTCTTTCTTTACGATTCAAGATACTTTTATCATATATTAAATACTCTATTTTTTTCTTTTCAATTGGTTCTGACGCCTGCCAAAAAGTGAAATGAACAAATTAATTATAATCTTTTAAATATAAATAGCTCTTTAAAAACCGTTTATTTAAATTTTTTTTTTTATATAATTGGCACTAAATAGATTTTAGTTTACCGACAAAGGACCTTCTTAAACAGCAGATAATATAAATAATTATTAACTAGAAAACAAATGGAAATTGCTCTCGCTCTTAAATACATTATTGACTGAAAAAAAATACCTGCGAGTTGACAATAATTACATATATTGGTTATGTTTCCTGTCACTTACATATTAGTAACGAATCAATATAGCGTGGGAAAGTAGTTAATAACATTAAGTTATAATGAATTCTGTTAATTTATTAACAAAAATAACATGAAGCTATAAAAATAAAAATGTTTTACTGAGCAATTTTAATTTTGTTTCTAATTATAATTTTGATTTTAATTAATGTATATATATTTTTAGAATGTTTTATTATGAATTTAATTAGTTATAGATTGAAATAGGTTATAGACGCTTGTGGAATCTCCAGGCAGAGGTTCCTGCCACGGTGTTCCTTCTGGCACGGGTCGAGGTCCGATCCATGGACGAGGTGCCAGGGGTGGCAAAGATCAGGGTCGAAGCACACAGGGTTTTAAACCATCGTTGAAAGCGTATGTTAGATATCGGTTTGTTGTCACTGTAGGAGCGAGCAAACGCACCTTAAGAGGTGAATAGATTGGCGGCAGGGTATTCATGTCCTGCCTTTTGCAGATGCCAGATGCTCTCGGGGCATGACTTCATCGAAAAATATCTGCACCAGGTGACTAAGAAAAAAAACGACCCCTTGTAATAGGCCCAAACACTGAGCTCGTTACACCCTGGAGATACATGCAACATGGGACCGCCAGCGCGAAGAGCTGGCGGTGGGATTTGTATCAGGTCTCACTGTTGAGTGCCAAGATGCTGGACAGTGAGACGGTTTGGTCGCCATGGCCTCCTTCCGCGAAGGGGGCGGCAGTGCAGATCAGGTTGCATGGCAGGTAGCTTGGTGGGAGTGAAGGCTGTCCCCCTCACCTTCTATAGGCCTGCATAAAGAGCTTGCCCTAAGTTCGCTCCTCGAACCTCATCTCACCCTTATTTGGGGGTTACCACCTGGATACAATGGTGAGTGCATAAGCGATCCGGTGCCGTCCCACTAAGGGTGAGTGCAAACATCTTTTTTTTAATGCAGCGTCGTCTGTGCTGCCGGGTGGTGGTGGTCCCACATAATCTCGCGGCAATCATCTTCTTGGAAGACCAATGTTGCTGCAAATAAAGAAATAATTATGATATATTTTAATTTTCAAATATAAATGTAAGCTAATTTCACTAAATATATCACAAAAGAAGAGAATAAGCCCCTTCTATAAGTCTATGGTTGTATCATAAAACAGCTGAAAAGTGATTAATATTGATGATATTACAAGAAAACACAATAAACTCCTCATAATAACACACCTCAATAGATCGAAATAGCAACTCCAACTGCCTAAGTGATTCGACCAATTATTGCCTGTCCCCCGCAGAGAGGTTTGGGCTTGACATTAAAAGAATTCCGGTACGCGGATATATTTGTACTAGATATACGGTTATATTTAATAATTTATTTATATAAATAACTAATAATAATTAAAAATAAGAAATAACTTTATTTCTAGATATAGTTTTGGTTTTACGCAACTATAACAATTATATCTTATAATATTACCTATTAATATATTTATCGGTACTATTATTGTAAAGAGGGAAACTTTGTTTGTTTAAACGAGTTCATCTTCAAAACTATGGATGGATGGATGGATGGATGGATTTGAAATTATTTTGATAATGATAGATATAGCTATCATTACTACATTATACCCCGAGTAATAGCTAGTATAAAACACTTCGAACACATTGACTTCATAAAATTTGTCATCGAAACATAAGAAGACCTATTTGCCTAGTGGTTGGCTGTATCGGCTGAGACAAAGGTCGTGGGTTCGAATCCCACAGATTGGTGATACGAGTCTGGATGTTATTTTTGTCCATTAATTCAATTGTCAAAAACCCTGCTACTAAAAGATTGTTTTTCTTGTACAGTTTTAATGTAATATTATTTTCCTCTTAAAAAAAGCCTAAATATATTCTCAACTAAACTTTTAACAAAAATTATATTCTGTGTATAACGGTTTATTATAACATATTGTAAAAAAAAAACATATCCAGCATGACTCGATTCCGCAACTGTCGTCCAACAGTTCGATACTAACAATGTCATAATAAAAATACAATAATACATAAATGACTATATTACTTACTATATTACTTATGTTTGCACATACATTTATTGTTTGTACGTTTGTATATTTAGCTATAAGTCGTAAGTGTTGAACATTCAAGAGATAAAGAGTTACTAAACATATATTATAGAAATACCATGTTTAGCATTCTTGTTACTGAACCGGATTTATAATTTAACACGCGTTGATTCAGAATGAATCTTTATGTGTATGATTTATAAAACGTTTTATTAATTCAATTGTGGTCCAATTAAGTGTATCAAAGTGCAAATTGGTAATATTTGTGAATGAAATATTTAAATGTATAATGACTTAATTATTAATGATTTTTGTTATATTATTAACGTTTTAATACTTATAAGTTTTTTTTTTTTTTGTTGGTAAAAGTTGTAATGATAGCGAAAGTCTATTAAATAGTCCTGTAAAAATATGAAATTATTTAAAAGCATATATTTTTTTAATAAGAAGATTACTATAATATACATAAAAAATTATAATTTTTTGAAATTATATAATAAAAAGGGAAAGTTAACTTAACATTAAGTGCAAGTAACTTAATACAAAGCGTATCTTGTTACATACCACAATATTCATTACAGATTAAAAAAAGTAAAATAAAAATTGCCAGTTTAGCCGCAAGAGAGTATTATTATAATTGAGGCGAGCTACCCGACCGGTCGGGCGATTCGTCGCGCGATCTGTCGAGTTATTAGTCGCCCATTAAATTACCTAGAGGCGGCATTAAATTGGTTTGAGAGCGAAATAAAATTGCCTTTCTGACACTTCTTATTTTTGATGCTGATGAGTTAAGTCAAGGTAACTCGTGAGGTCATAAAATGTTAGAAGTGTATCCAATTTATTAGTATTGTTTTATTATTATAGACTAGATTCTATCAGCAGTTTCGTCTGCGTAACTTTCAGTAACCGTCTTTCTGGTCATTATGAAAAGTGAGTTATTATTATTATTGGCCACCAAAGATTAACCTTATTAGACCTTATTAGCTCAAAAGTCGTTGGTTCCAATCCAATGGTGTATATTTGAACCGATATTGGAACAAACATTGGAAACAAATTGGCACCAACTTCACATAGACAAAAGGGCCGCTTTTCCATCTTACTATTATATATAATAAAAATATTAATGTGTATAACCCTTAAAAATACATATATAAAATAAAAATACAGCTAATAAGATTTATATTCAGATAAATATCAAGTAATTAAAAACACATGGCTTTGTCAGAGATTATCAAAAATATAAGAATATACGAAACGAACAATTATAAAGCAAAACTGATATAAATCTTAACATGAGGTACGAAATTACCGGTTGTATGAAACGAATTGTAAATAAATTTTAATCTTGACTCCTTTTTCTATTATAAAATACCCTTGTTGTTTAAATGTTGGTTATTATGAAATAATTTAATATACTTTGGTATAGGAATATTTTACTGCCTTTGATATTTAAAATTATTATAATACTAGCTTCCGTTCATAACTTCGTCTGTGTAGATTTCGATAGCACTGATGCTTATCAATTTACTATATTGCTTATTTATTTATTTACCTCTTCAACAATAATAGTAATATATCAGTCAAATTACATAAAATCATACTGAAACTATACTCTTTTCAGAAATGATATCTATTGTTGAAATGCGTAAAAAAATCTTTTTCATTGTTTTCAGTTAATCGCGTTCATACAGACAGACGCGGCCTGGGGGTTCTTTATCTGATTATATATATAGATTTACGTGTTAACAGAATATGACGTCATTGATAAGCATTTCAACTTGCAATTTCCTAATATTTTCTTCTGTATATTTATGATATAAGATGACCTTTCTTTGCTCAAATTTTAAAATGTGAAAATAACACGTATAATGAAATAAACTAACATACAGTTTTATGTTTATTTTTAGTTTTTTATTTTCTTGAAGCCAGCTTTGTTTTCTACTAATCTCCAAAGTGTACCTATAACTAGTGTATACATGGTTTCGCTCTTTTGGTGAGATACATCGCGAGATGAACGTAACTCCTCTTATAAGACATTTAGTTTAGAGATCTGATACAATTATACAAACATTGCCAATACCAAAATACATCATATATGTACTTTTACGTAAAGAAAATCTAAAACTTATTTCAAATGAAATAAAATAACCAAACAATTAATATTTAACATCATAATTCTAACTTTGTTAATTATTTTATTAAAATTTATAAATCTTAACATTTTATATAAACTATTGTTTTTTTAATTAACCTGTTATTGCGGTGTTTTCAAAAAGATTTGGCCAATTATGAATCTTCACGCCGAATAAATGTGTTCATTAATAGCTCATCCGCTATTAACAGGATTAACGCGTTTTAACGTTAAATCGGTAACATCGTTTTAACACCTACCTGGATTAGTGAGTTATCTAAAATTTAAAACGATGTTTTATTATTATAATATCAGGATTATGTATAATCTCCATATTACCGAAAGTAATATTACAACAATCTTAAGTTTTCTTTTCGTACCGCGGCATATAAAAAAATATTGTTTGTATATAAGAACATATAGTTTTTTGTTTTTTTTTATTTTAGGTTTTAATACTAGATGATAGTTCTTTTAACAACTCAAAAGTCTGAAAAATAATATTATTGTAATATTAAAATTAAAATGTTTTTTAAATTAAAACACTATTTAATGATATCATGAAGAATTTATTTTAGGTTACCGAATAAATGTAATTATTTACGCAAACTAAAAAATCTACAAAATTCTTGTGTGTCGAAAAACACTACGAGCTTATCTTAAGATGTAGAAAAAAAGATTTCTAAGGTGGAAATATCATAATATAATAAATAATAACAGTCATAATATATCCAACTATACAACACATATATGCAGTTTATTTATTTCTTTGCACTCTTGAACATGTTACATTACGCGTGAAACCTTTTTAATTCCGGTTATTTATTATAAAGTCAAATTGTAAAGAAAACGAGTTGAACCAGTCTAATTAAAAGGAATATGGAGGAGTGAAGAAGAAGAACTAAGGATTTCGTGTGGTTCAGATAAGACATAATTTAAGATGCGCAGGGGAAAGATTGAACATGTTACAGAATATCAATTGTTCTCTTAAAGATTTGTACGTGGTATTTAGCAGTGGTGGTGATGGTGGCAGCAGTGGTGGGGCAGCGTGGTATTGCATACATTAATATTAGAAATATTAAAAAATGTTTAAAATATGTAAAATAAAATAAAAAGTTAATATTTTTAGTTAGTAATATAAAAAGGATATTAAGAAACATTTACTCGATTATTTAGAAACTAAATAAAAATACCATGAAAAACCATGTTAATACCATCAGAATTTGCGCCATAAGTTTCGAACCAATTCGGGGTCCTTATTCATGGCGGAATCGCGACGTGAACATCTGTCACATTGCTTATTCCCGTGAACGTAACCTGATAATTATTTATTATACAATAGTAACACGTTATCCAACATTAAAATACAACATTAAACAAAGGTTAATGTTTACATAAAAAAATTACTAAATAAAAATGGCTATTAAAAAAATTTAACATCACTGATTCTTTAAATAAGTTATCTACATTACAAATGTAAACGAATGAATATAAAATCAACAAAATTTGACAATTATTTATCAAATATTTCAATTCACGTATCTATAACTACATTAATGTTCGTGCAATTGACGATTGACGGCAGTAAATTGACTTAATTCATTATCAAATTTTACTTTGATATAAATCTAAATAAAGCAAAAGACAGCAAGATATATTTATATAAAGATATAACTAGTACAGAACATATTTTCTTATTATATATTTCTTTGACGCGCAAAGGAATGAATGATTGCAATGAGTTGACAAGCTTGGGGTTCGATTCCGGCTTAACAAAAATATCTGTTTTATTACTTATATCCAAGTGTGGTCAGTACAAGAAGCGTTTAGTACCATCTGCATATCTGGGACAAAATTCTATTACACGTAACTCAGAATTCCGCAGAGTAATATTAAGTTTTGGAGTTAAGCATCGCAATATTTAAGTAATCAGAATAGGTTTGTTCAGAGTCATATATATTCAACAAAACTGCTGAATTATTAGATTAAATTTTTATCAATTTATAACTTTAACTTTATATATTAATAATTAATATTCAAACATGTAGAAGGTATGATAATTCTCTAATTATATCAAGTTCCCAGTAGGTTTATACTCAGCACTTACGTAACAGTACAGCTTCAAAACATTCAAGATAGAAAAAACAGCATAGATTTAAAATATTCAAATCATTACATAAGTAAATCAGAAATAATTTACGGTTTTAAGTTATAAGTTAAGAACACTTAACGTCATGTTAAACACCACTTTACATTTGCCAAATTGGGTATTAAGATATCAATTTACCTAAAAATTTTTTTAATATTAAATAAACCTTATTTTCAATGACATAAAGTTCAAAATATATTTCCAAGAACTATGTTATAATGAGATGAGATGATTGAATTAGAATGTTATACGATCCCTTTTTTAGTATAAGGATTACAACACACGGAGCTACCAAGATGTTGGGTAGAGCAACCAGACGGACCTGTATAGTAGTATCTAAGAAGTGTATCAGGAAATAGTTACAGATTTATATATTTAAAAATTAAAACATAAATATATAATATTTCTTTATTTTTTAATTATCAATTTCAATTTAATTTCAAGATTTTTAAAAGTTAGGTTATGGAATATTGCAATAAATAATTAAAAAAAACATTAATACTTAATATATACTTGTGTTTAGAGGAGATTATTATATGATATAACAAATTTTATAAATGTTGTACCATTTCTTTTGCTGTTAATACAATAATAATAAATTTATAGAAATATATATAAATATGTAGATATATATATATAATAACTTAGTGTATATGGGTAATAAGTTAGTATATTATATATTAAAATCAACTTTTAATTATTCAGACCTATATTATATATGAAAATAACCATTAAAATCGGTAAAATAGTCAATCGTCGTAGATACATACATACATACTGAAAAGATCAAAATCTTCTTAATATTTGTGTAAGTACTTACATGTTTTTTCTTATTTTCTGCTTCGCTTTGTATTGTGCGAAGTTGATTAAAAATATACTTCATCTCTTTTATACACATCGTTTTACATTTTTCCACGAGTTAAAAACAATTAACACAAATTCCAAAAATAAAAGATTTGTTTATTATTATTATATTTAAAATATAACAAACCATTCCACAATAAATTATTTTAAGTAAAACAAAAAAGAAATATAATTCGTTTAAAGTTGAAACATTTATTTCGTTCAAAACTAATTGGCGAGTAGCGTGAACTGAACAGCATTCCACTCACGCTAAGAAGATGAACTGGTCGAATTAAGGTATGTATACACTATAACAATTAATATTATTTACTGCAACTTTTATTGTATGTTTGTTACGCTTTTACTCCTCAACAGATATTAACTGCTCAATATAATCTTAAAATTCAACACAAATATTATCAAGGGAACAAAAACTGAAATACATTACTTTTCATAAAAAAGGTACTGTTTTTGAATTATAGATATATAAAATTAGGATCGATATAATATGACTATTTTTTATCTGTATATGGTCAGGTGAAACCACAGGCAAAACTAGTAATTATATAAATATACTCCGTTTTGTTCTTTTCTACCCACCCTAAAGGGGGTGGAAAAGAGGCGTAAGAACCTACACAATACATTAAATATTATAACATTAAAATAATCATTAAGCAATCTAGCGTCATTCAAGTACACATTTATATCATTAACATTTTATCATTAACAAGAGAAATCATTATCAACACAATTAATATTAGCTTCAAGCTGAATAGCTATCATTAAAACAAGAAATATCATTAAGCGATATCTTAAATTTGCAACAAATTAAACCTTCCTAATAAGGCAGTTCTCATTAAATAAACGCTTATATTTATTTAAGCTAATAAAACTGTCTCCTCATGTCCTTATAATTTATAGTAACGTTGAAAATTATGAATGTTATTTTCTTTATAAATGCTTATCTTTTAAACAGCTTCTTGTTAAACTTGCACCCACGTGATTCTAATCTTATTGCGACCACGATGCTGTTTATCTGCGGACAGAATACCCAACATTACTAATTTACTAAGATATTTTATTCCAAGCAAATTATATACTTATGGCAAGAAAATGACAGAGAGGGCTCTTTAAGTATAAAGCTGTCTCTTTCTTCTACATATATTTGAATATTGAAGTATAGCAAATTTTTTATATATATAATAAAATGATGGCTCCCTTCCCGCATCTCTCTCTGTATGAACGCGATAAACTCCAAAACTAGAGAATGAATTTTTGTACGGTTTTCATCAAGATATAGTTTGATTCCTAAAAGGTGTGTATATTGTCAATTTATATAAATTAACTGATATACTATATATAGGTACTGATAGGACGTAATAATTCTTCCTAAAACATATAATACAGTAAATTAAGAATATTCTAAATAAAAATAAACTATTAGGTAATATTTACAAATAACAACACGTTAACAGTCCTTTTACTAAAAAAACAAACAAAACCGCGGGTGGAAGTTACTAAATTTATCTCGCAATTTCAAAGTATCATAATATAGTTTTTGAACTGTAAAAACATGTATTAAGTCAGATATTACTTCGGAAACTCATTCATAAGGATCTGACATTATAACAGCGCTCTCAGATGTAATTTGGTAAAATTCAGATCGAGGTTCCATCCATCATGAAACCTAAAATAAAACCCTTCAAAAATTAATAACCCCGAATAAGACCTGTCCATTGCTAAAATGTATTGTACAAAATTACTACCAATTTTAAATTAATATGAAGTTATATCATATATATACTTTTGTTATTAAAAAGCGTTTAATAAACATGTGAAGGTTTAAATTAATTATAATATAATATAAATTAGCTCTAAAAGTTAATATTATCTAATATAACATCATCAATTTTGAGCCATCAGCGCCAACGTAATATAACTAAGTAGGTTAATTGAATATCAAGATTAATTGCCTTAAAATGAACATACGCAATGCAAGACATATATATTTAAGATAATATTTCGTTGCTATACAATAAGATATCTTAAATTATTACTAAATATCGTATAATATATTGAAACAGGTTCAGTAGTTCAAAGCTTTAAGAAATCCTCTATTATAACTATGTAAAAACATAGAAAACTGTTTTCAAAATCAAAAGCTGGATTTAATATTAAAACCTAACTTAGTATAATTTATAAAAGGTAAACGTGAATAACCACAAACACCCAACAAAATCTATTTAACTATAATTCCCTTTGAGCTGAATCTTTTTAAAAATTTACGCTGAACTTAAAACTTAAATCTCCTTAAAATTGAAAACGTAAACAACTTTACGGTTGGTTCGCTCGCAAATCTTTTTTGTTGTCATCTGTTTCTGTAAGTGTTATTTAAATTATTTTATACTTTAAATTGAAACTTTCTTATTCTATTTTAACATTAAAATATTAATGAAAAAAAACTTTTATTTATCAGTTATTTTGATGGGATTGGGTTTCAAATACCACCACTTGGTTGAACCACTGCAAATATTTTACAAAAACATTGTTACCTTCAAGGAATGTAGTAGAACGAAGAAGACTAAGCGACAGAAAGAATGAGACGGTTTTTTTGGATTTTGGCATGTCTCAGTAGATAGAAAATAAAATAATATTTAATAGATATATTTGTTTTATTCTGAATTTTCATTTAAAACAATGTAAAAATTATCGAAAACAGTTTATAAAATGTGTGGCTTAATCATTCTAATCCCGCAGATAATCTGTATTACAAATGACATACATGTCAATTAGTTAAAGATATAAACAATATTAGGATACATTTGAAAGCTGTCACCCTACAATGTCATGGCTCCGTATTAGAGGCCATTTTAGTAACATGATCTCCCGCGCGTTATTTAAACAGCGCCATAATTAATACTAAACGTCAAAAAATACTACAGATAAAACTTTTATTATAAATAGATGATTATCTATATTGCGATTTCAACTGTCATGTTTTATTTCAATTGTTTTATGTTAAATATTCGCTATAATCGTAATGTATCTGTTTTTATACCGTGTTTACTTTATATATTTATATTCTATGACATTTCTTTTAATAATATATATTTATTATTTGTATTTAATAATGTGACACTGACTCTTTTGTAAAAGCAGTTTTTAAATAAAAATAAAATATTAAAGAAATAAGGACAATAATATAAAGTTTGAAACTTTAAAGTTGGAAATAGTTGTTAAATGGTTTGTAACAAAATATATTTCAGGAGAATAATCTCTTCTAAGTGATAAAATACTTTATGAGCACGTAATTACATTCAAAATAACGCTCAATCTTTTATATCTTTTGTTCTCTTAAATCCCAGCATACATCGTGTAACATCGCATTAACTTTTAAAAAGTGCAAAAAGGCGCGAAAAAAGAGACTGACTGCAAAACACGTTCAACTGGAATTTAAAAAAAAAAGTGTGAGAGAGAGGTGTGATTTGTGTGCTTTTTCGCACTAACCGATAAGGCGTCGATTAACGATTCAATGCGAGTCGATATCGGTTGTTAGCACGAGTGATGCGCGGGCGCAGGCCAACTAGCGACTTATGTGTTGTAATCTCAGTATAATATGTAAGGTTGATAACATTGAAGAATTTATTGTAGATTATTATTAAGGACTTGAATTCAATAAACAATGAGAATCCCATTTGGGGGGTTTTATATTACATTATTTTGAAATGTATTTGTAATTTAAGAGGTACATTAATTATTTCGATTACAAAACATATTAATGATAAATCGATGTTTCAAATGCGCAATGGTGATGGCATGAAGTTGGCAATAATTTTACACCAACTGATTTATAGTCGGTAAATCATATTAATTGTAATTTGTTAAGCGAGGTTTAGCCTCGGGGTTTTTTTTTACAAGGAGTTATAGCCAATTTTATACTTCGAAAATTCTCAATCTAAATTAAGTGATATATTTAAAATAAGACTATAGATTGGATGAATTTAAAATGTTATTTAATGTTTTGTAATTTTTCTGTTTTTATTTTAGCGGTATCGAAAGAAAAGACTTTATTATCGGTTTATTATAGATTTTGGCGTTTTTTCAACTTGTTATTTTGAAACGTCACTTTAAATAAGGGTATCTATTGTTTAATAATATTTTCAAAATGGAGTAGACACGTACTTGGTTCGATGTTTTTCGTTATATATTTATTTAAAATATATAACGTTTAACATGACAACATGTTCATAGACAATATGGATTTTAGTTTAATTTTTATTATTACTTATTAAAAAATCGATTATAAAAAATAATGTTCTATATTTTTATCTCAGACTCTAGTGTTAATATGTTAGATAGGTGTGACGTAAAAAATGTTTAATAAAAACTTGTAATAAACAATTAGATATTTATTTCGTTTTTATTATTAGATGGAAAATCTTTAGAACATAATGAAATATTATAAATTTGTGAAAACTATTTAGTTCATGTGGAATATTTTATCATAAATTGTATAACAGATACAATTCTACCAGAATTTGCTGGGCTAGTTTCGCGACGTGAAAATTTCACGATGCGTTTCCGTCTTGCTAGAATCAAAACTGAAAAACACTACCAAATACGATTATACTATTATACTATTATACAATTATACTATTGTAGTACCATAAAATTATTAATAAAAACTATTTAGAGGATGTTCTAATTATATTATATAATAAATTGTATGCTTTATATAAAATAACGACCTGGATGTACTTACGTCAATACCATTGGAATTGGTCCAAATAGTATTGGCCCGACGGTCACGGCGGAACTGCAGCGTGAACCGTTCACGCCGCGAAACTAGCCTGGAAAATTCCGATAGAATTGACTTGAATACAATCAGATAACTATTTAGATATTATAGAAAAGAAAGTCTATATACAAATATTGTTTTTATTTTTAAAATGTATGTTTAAAATAGATAAAGAAAGGTATTCATATTTCAAATATTTCATAAGCCGGATACACTTGTGAAGAAAAATCGCTTAAATTACAGCATTTTGTTAAAGATTGTTATCCTGACGTAACACATTTCTCCCCCCAGAGTTTAAACACGAGGGAGCAGCGAGGGCTCGAGACATTGACAATATTTTAATATCATTTATTAAAATACCTGTACAATTTTTTTTTATTAATAAAACACGTTACAAAATTATTTGTATATTATTTACTATACTGTTATTGTTTGATAAGTTTTAGACCAAAAGTGGCCATTATGAATATGTTGTGTAAACATATCTGTTTTAAAAATATGTATGGCTTTTTGGTTTTTTTATTCTCTAAAACAGCTGATTACAAGTGAACTGAGTGACGTTAAAAATAATATTATAAAGACAAAAAAGAGTTCAGTCAGATATTAAGAAGTTAAATCATTTTAATCTTATCTCTCAATAATAAAGATTTAAACAAAAATAACGTTTAAGTGAAGAATAAATGTTTATGTCTCAACAGTTTCTATAAAATTTCAATGAACATATTGGTTTTAGGATTAAAGAAACGATTCTAAAACAGTTTTGGAACAATATTCACGTATTAAAATGTCAACAATTTTCAAACAATGAAAAACTATTTATTTACTTTTATTCTCGATTTAAACACAAATAATATTTATTATTATTATTTATTGAGAGAAGTCTAATAGTACAACTAGTCTATCTTAATCTCATAATATATTAAGCAATCACTTTCATATGTCAAGTGGCTATTATAATAATAATTGAACGAGCAATTATCGAATAAAGCACATCACTATTACGAAGACATTTCGATTTCAAAAACTATTATAAAACCTTATTCATTACGTCATTGATATAATAAATATAAAGCCACAGTTACATTAGCAAAAAAAAAAGTTAAAAAAAAATTGGCTCATATAAAAAATGATGTATTTTAAAACGCGTTAAAATGATCAGAATTATAAGCGGCAAATGGTGCTCACCTAATCGTATTAAATTAAAAAAAGGTTATATTATATTATTTTTATATATTATTTTTTTAAATAAAATCCATTCCATCATTTGAATTAAATCTAACTATTACATAATATAAAATCTTTTTTTTTTTTAATTTTTATAAACACAAAACTTAAGAGATTTTTTCCAATTCTTGTCACTTTTTACTGATAAAACTACCCCTAATAGCACTATAAGTTTTTTAGAAGTCATAAATATCAGATTTCATTTAAAAAACTTTAAAAAAGCCGCATCAACCGCAAGCCGAAACTAATCGCAATTGTTTTTTGAGTGTTATTTGATAACAAAACAAAGTCAATTGCATAATCAGATTGCAAGAAAACGCAACGCATACATACACACAGACACATACATACAAATGTTTTTAAAAGTGACTAATAACTCAGGATACCTTAAAACGTATAAAATATTGAAATGACAGGATTTCAAAAATCGATGTGAATACAAGATCAGAAATTTATAATTAAATATTAATATAAAAAAAATAATAATTATATAAATTTGAAATAAATACTATGATTATATATAATATTATAGTAATATAAAATTAAAACATTATGTATGAATGTACCTTTACAACATATAACTCATTTGAAAGTCATTTTAATAATTACAAATCTAAGTCAAGCAGTTTTTGCACAATCAATAGAAGGTGAGTCATAGATTATTACTGTTTATTTCTTAATTTAATAATAATTACTATAATTATATAATCCAAAGTCATCTATTTTAACATATATTTAAAATATTTAAACGTATTATAAATGTTATTCACATTATATTATATATAATAATTTATCTCTTGTAAAGATACTTAGGGATTAGTTATAAATTAAGCTAAGCGAAACTAAAGTTAAAAACAGTCAGACTTGGACCGGAGAGCAAATTTAACTAATTAAGCACAAACTGTACAAGTTGCAACTCTGACTGTCTTGGACTCTCTCCGGACGTGAGAAATGCTGTAATACCTAAATAATACCTTGGACGAAACTACGTTTAGAATTATTATTTGAAATTATTTCATTCTTTGATTTTTGCTTAAATTTAACTTTTTTTTGTATATAATTCATGTACATAGGATCAATATTTTACTTCTTCATATATATATATATATATATATATATTAATTTTAATTTTAATATATATATATTTTGTACGAAAATACCTGTTTTTTTTAACTTCAATTATTTAAACTGAGGAATCTTTTTTTTTCTTCATAGCATTACATTATTTATTTAAATTTAAAAATGAAATGATTTACAATTAAAGAAACAAAATAAAATCACATAATATATACGATTGGTATCCGACTGTTTAAAGTTATTAAAACATTAAAATCCATTTTATATGAAATGTATTTTTAATATTCCAACTTATTCGTATTCCGTTATATGTGTTTGTATAAATATATCGCCTCTAGGCTTAAAATAATACATAGCACCGACAGACCATTTGTGTAAAGACGTATGTCTGTTTATCTGTTGTGTTATGCAAAACATGCAGTGCATACAAAAACAGAAATCTCAGCATTTGAATGCAGAACAGTAATATTGAAAGTCTTCAAACTGGCCACTACAATAATATATTTGAATAAAGAAAAATATATTTGAAATTGGAACGTTCTGGTTTTACATTTGGCGGCCATTGTAAAATTGAATTTATGTCAGAATGATATTGTTTTGTTTTCAGAACGAAATATTGTTTTATTTAAACACGCAATTAGTTATGTCAAAGTATTTTTAATATGAATTACTAAATTTTGCATATAACGCCTTGACTACAGAAGAATGACTTTCTGAACATTATTTAAAATTTGTGATAACCAGTTCGAGTATATTTAGGCTAAAATTTTAATGTAATACACTAATCTGATTGTTGGAGATTTTAAAACAAAAAAAAACAGCAAACCAATAAAAACTCTTTATTATATTAGAATCTGTATTAAAAAGTATTAAAACCTTAATAAAATTATGAAACTTTCATATAAGTTACGGTTCAAAAGTTCTTGTATTTTGGACATCTTTACGACCAACTGAACCAAATTCTCATAACGAATTAATTTAAACTTTAATCGTAACAGAATTCATTTAGATGAAAATTGTATTTAGGTTAAAATATTGTTAATGTTTAACTTGATCAAGTATTTTTTTTTAATTTTGTTAATTATACTAAAATAGTAGAAACTTTTTTTTTATTAAATTTTTATTGAACAAAGAGAAATTAAAAATGACGGATTTATAGCATTCAACCGAAACCACCAACTACCAGTCAACCGAAAATCACAAATTGCAATCATATCTCACGAATATTTTAAGTATTTTTAATGTACTGACTAACTTATGTCCGGATTTCATAATTTCTAAATTAGCTATTTCCCATGATTCTGTTTCACTACAGACAGGCGTTAAGTAGAGGTTAGGAACATTAGATCATGATAGAATTCCGAAATAACTCACTTTTTCTTCTATATATTTTTTAAAAACCTTTTATAATATTTATTACAGTGCTACTAAAATCTATTAGGTGACACTATTTTTCAAATCTACATCAGTCACAATCCACATCAGTCAAAGTACCAGGTTCAAATAAAAAAAATATATATGCTCCGGCAAATCAAAATATGAATTTCATTGTTTAATATTTTTGGACGTCTCAGTGCAAACACCATGGTTATGACTGAGATGCTGAGTAGATGTCTTATATTATTTATTATTTTTTTTTTGTCTCTTCTATTTTTTGTAGATGCCTTAAAAACCTCGAGAGGTATAAATTTATGTAGCACTACTGGATTGACAGAGCTGTACTACTGCATTCCAGGTCATTGACAACAGCGATCCTAATAACATTTTATTTTATTAAATTCAATGGCTTCTCTTTTTTACCTTGGTATATAATACGCTGGGTTGGTAACAGGTCATGAAACTAAATCTTCAACTATATTAATGCACATTTATATAACTTTTCATATTAAGGTTAAAGTCAAAATTTTTTTTTTTTTATTTCACTATTTTAGTTGCACTTATGAAACTTTAGTTGCATGATTCCAAAAGGTTCATAAGAAAGAACCTTCAAGGGACTTTATAGATACTCTTTTGAAAATTATTATTAACTGTTGAGTCCATTAGACATGATATGTGAGAACAGATATAATTCGAGTTAAACGTTCGAGTTCTATGACACATGTACAAGAGCTTAAAACAATAGCGTAACAATAGGGCCACCGGCCCCCAGCCAAAAGGAGCCTCGATCTAGAAAGACCGCGAGCGTAGATCAATGACCCCATTCAATGAATTTACCACTAGACAAAAAAGAATTATCATTAATTCTTTATATATAAATGAACTATTCCAAAAAAAAAAGAAAGAAACCTATTAGATATCACCTCCGTCCCAATGAAGACGCTTCTTCAGCGAAAGATAAATTCATCGAAGTCAGTAGCGCTCTACCAATTTAGCTAAGGTATAGCTCAATTGGTACAGCGACGGGACGGTTTCCAATAGGTCACAGTTTCGAACCCACCTCGTATCAATAAATTTTTGATTGTATATATATTTCAAATCGAATTAACATAACAATGCTAAAATATTTAAAGACAATTTCAAATATTAATTTCAGTTGTGGCATCTTTTCTGTTATTCTATACTGCAAAGTTAGAAGCATTGATATCCCAAAAGAAACCAAATAGATGTGACCTCAGTCCTGAAAAAGGTCATATATAGAATACTAAATCCGTCAAAGCGAGTGGTGAGACAGTAGCTCAATTGGTAGAACGACGAGACGGTTTCCCAAGTTTGAATCCTTCTCATATCGATAAAATTTTCATGCTATATTTAAAATCTACCAAAACATATATTATCAGAATATCAAGACTGTCATCAGTGATATTTAATACGTATTTTTAAGCTCGCTAAAATATATCGTATCTTTTGATACTTAAATTTATTACCGTCTTATTGAATTCCCGCCATTGTGATAAAGTTTCGGATTTATACCGGTCGAGTACCACAGATTATTCAATAGCGATATTTTTTACGATTTTCATCGCTTTAAATTATTACATTTTCTTAATTTTATGTTTATTTCATTTGTTGTAAAATGATCGACATATTTGTTAATGTTTATATAAATTATATATTCTTTGTATTATAAAAAATCAAAATCTCTATCTCATCATATTCTAAGAGCTTATGAGTAGGAGTAAAAGGTGTGGAAGAAGTATTAGTAGAAGAACCAGAAACAAATATAAGAGACGGGACCTCAAAGCATATGAGAACATAATTTCTTTCTAACTATGAAGAACTTTTCTATCGAAATATTTTTTGAATTAATTACAAAAGTCAAAGGAATAACCAAGAATATAAATCTTTTCAAAAATATACACCTAAAAAACCTTTAAACTTAACTTAAAAAATGTTAAGCTTAATCAAACTCAAAACAAAGAAGAAATTTCCTTAACTTAAAAAAAAATTGTGATTCAAAGGAGAGTAAAGAATTATATATAAAATTATTAATATACAATAGTTTAAAATAAAACAACTATAAAATAAATTTATTCTATAATAAATGATTCACATTATAAATATGAAAAACATGCAAAAATTTAAAAATAAAAGCCAGCATGAATACGATGCTATGATTTAAATCAATATTACAAACCGATAAAGATAAAAGAGATAGCAAACTATAGAAAGAGAGATCCGAGTCACGTTTTATATTTTATAACATCGATTTGGAGTTGTAATGAACGCTTATAAATTACTTTTAAGAGGGAGTTATACGAACGATCCAGAACATGCACCTGCCTTCTAGACTAAATGAACTGGATTAAGACTAAAGCCATTCTTTACTATTATAATCTTTACTATATATATTATTTAAAAAAAATATATGTATTTCAATTTTCTAATACAGTACAATATATATATTAAGCATAATGTTTTATTTAAAAGAAAAATCATCAATTTATTTACTCGTAATATTTTGCAATAGTAAATATAATTTGGTAATACTATGTAATATAATCATTCAAAGTCATTACGGCAGTCTAACCATTAACAAGTGTTGGTAATGAAGTACCTGTAGTAATTGAGTTAATCATTAGGAATAAATAACCTTACTGACTCACAAACTCACTCATTCTGTGTTAGCATAAAAACAGGTGTTTTTAGCATTTATATTTTGTAATAGCTTTTGGAGAAACTAGATTAATTTAAATATATAATAAATCTAAAAAATTTACAAATTATTATAATATGTAATAAAAAATTTACAATATAGGTTCTGCTCGTGATTTGTACAAAGAAAAGATCATATAAAGAAACCTAGTATCTTTAAGAGGCAGTAAAAACATGATGGCTCAGTTGATAAAGCGACGAGAGAATATCGCAGATCCCCGTTCGAATCCTTCTTCATATATTTATCATTATATATTTATTCGCAAACTCAAATCAACATATAACTAAATGCTTATAGAAAATTTCAACATTAAATATATTTATAAATATATAATTATAATTAATGATTATAAGTATGAAGCCTAGTTATTGATCAGACAACCGTTAGATGTGGATTACCTAATAATAAAGATGATTAATTGCAAGCATGTGTTAAGATAACTAATAATAACTAAAATAACTTTTTTGTTTGAAAACATCTAACATCTAATAATAACTAAAATAACTATTCTGTTTGAGAATATCTAACAACTAATAAAATATAAAAGGATAGAACGTTCAAACGTTTTAAAATATAAAAGATTTGAAGCATTTACCTGAAATATTTAATAACATAACCATCAGAGACATCGTTGATAAGATCCAGCCAAGTATCCAGGTATTAAAACTATATTTTATATCGCATCAGCTAGCGGTACGTCTCCTACGTTTGTTCCTGAACGGAATGTGGTTCCTGTCCCGTGAGAGTTGCGCCATTCACTGTATGACTACAATAAGACTTGGCTTTTATTATTTTTAGCATAACAGGGCCAATGAGCAGATGGTTCTGTCATTGGATTACATATACATATAAATATACATATACATATACATATACATATACATATACATATACATATACATATACATATACATATACATATACATATACATATACATATACATATACATATACATATACATATACATATACATATACATATACATATACATATACATATACATATACATATACATATACATATACATATACATATACATATACATATACATATACATATACATATACATATACATATACATATACATATACATATACATATACATATACATATACATATACATATACATATACATATACATATACATATACATATACATATACATATACATATACATATACATATACATATACATATACATATACATATACATATACATATACATATACATATACATATACATATACATATACATATACATATACATATATATATATTGTAAAAAGTGTATGGTATTTTTTTGAAAACACATTTTAAAAAAATGCATGACCATAGAAGTACTACTGCCAGAAATGTATATTTAAGAAATGACTTTATATAACGTTTTATTAAATTAATCAGTTCTTAAATTCCGAACTTCCTACATACGAAGAACTCCTGAATAAAGTCTCCGAATGGGTTCGAAGCTGGTAGGGCAAATTATCCAATAGTATTTATCTACAGCTGTACAATATATAGCTGTAATAATAATAGCTGTACAGTAGACCCTAAACTACTAAAATATTTTTTGTTTTTCTCTGTTCACTCAAAATTATATAAAAATGTATTAAATTTTAAAAACGTATTTTGTTTAATGGAACGCTTTATTTCTAAGCAATATTGCTCAGAATGGCGGTTCGTTTGATTTCTACAAACTCAATGGTAAGTTATTGCAATCTCATTAACCGGTTATTACTTATTAGGTCTGTATAAGCCCTAATTGGACTGCAATTTAGGCTTTGATCAGACAGCTAACTGTTTATTAGAGTATTTACTGATGAGTGCTTATTTAAACCTTTTAGCATTTAGTTTATAATTTATCGTTAATATTCACGTTAAATAATGTTTGTGTTTTGAAATTTACAATCTGTAGTAATCGGTATTTATACTAAAAGAACGGAAGGATTTGTAATTTTATTTCATTACTATCGGTTACTTGCGGTTTCACACGCCGACGAATGATTTTATTTACTATTAGTATAACTAAGAATAGTAGCACAATACTAGATAGATTACAGCATTTCTCATAAACCTGCCGATCATAATCAGAAAGTTCTTTCAAATCCATCCGATAGTTTTGAACATTAGTGCGTTTAAATAAAAAAAATTTTTCGTTTTCTAATATCAGGTATAGATGAATAAACAAACATGTTCGACTTATAATATAGGTATAGATGAGGTATTATTAAAATACAAAATAATTAATGTATAACATATTATGAACTTTTAAATTAACAACTAATTTAAAATTAGTAATTCAATATTATGTTCATTCATATATTTTGTGATGTTTTAGATAGTTTACTACCATAATTAAAGAACTAAAATGTTATTTGAAATTTTGTTAGATGCTTAGACTTCTCAGCTTAGTTTTCCCAAAGGTCGCAGGATCGGGTCTATATTTATTAAAATATATGTATATATATGCGACTACCTATTTATAGTACTTTATTAAGAGGTATATTTATAATATTATTAGTTTGTTATTGATAAACTACAGATTAGATTCTAATAGATCTTTAATCGTTGAGAGGAAAAACATATAGTATGTTATATTTCGAGAGACACTGTATCCTATAATATCTTAATAAAGATTTAATTTTCAAAAATAAAAATGATAACATTAATTATTTATTTTTGGACGCATCATATCAAAGTATACATATATACATATATATAGTATAATAAGGTATATTTAGTAGAATTCCTAGTCCACGTTACAATGGAGGGCGAGCGTGTCGGCGTCGAACCCGCTACGGTGCGACAACGACTGAACCAACTAAATAACATCTGATAACGATAGTACTCAATAGGGTTGACACTTTTTATTTATATAATAATATAAGTAATAGTTAGTAGTAATAATAATATAAGTCACCCTTTATGTAAACTGTCTTAGCTTATATGTATGTCTTAATTTCTATTTTGTGAAACATAAATAAATAAAATTAATTAATTAATAAATTAACAAAAAAATAAAATAAAAATAAATAAATAAATTATGTCACTTTAGCAACTCATGTTATTATTATTTTTATTTTCAAAAAACTTAATTTGCTAGCAGCTCTAAATACATAATTATTTTGATTAATATTAATTTTTCAAAGAAAGATTCTACAACGCTATAATCTTTCAACTTGTTTCTTAGTATTCAGATTATAAAACGTAGTATCTATAAAACTATCTCCCTGGTGTCAAAATTATTTTTTCTTAAGATTAGCTCATAAATTCATACCCAAATTAAAGAATATATATATTTTTTAAATATTAAAATACAATAATTATGACCACTTGTACTTATTATTAAACATTTGTCTTTACAAAATATTTTAAATAAAATTAAAGTTAATACATAGCGTCAACCCTAGACTAGACCGTTATATCGCAATGGTATCACCAGATATCTTTAGATATCGCACGTCCCTTCCCAAAGACACCAGCACCTAATGGTGTAAGTCCTACATATTATAAATAAGCCAGTTTGTATAGATGAATTTAAGAAATGTTCTATTAGTATATGTATATACAGTATATTAAGGTAATACAATGAATATATAATTGAGTATTTAAATACATATTTTTATATTTTTTTATATTGATTTATTTTTTTTCTTTTTGTATATTTATGAACACACTCTCCTTTGGATCTTAAAGTTAGCTGCTGGAGAATGTTTTCTTTAAGTTCACCTCTTGTAATATTATTTTGTTCGTGCAAAAAATATTCAAAATTTAAAAAGAAGAAGTTAAGCAAGTGACTGTTAAAGATATATATTAAACCATTGAAAGTCTATTCTACAAAATATATATATATATATATATATATATCTGTCTCCTGTCAATAAATAATTTTCATCTGATACTTGAAATAAAACTATTTTTTACGGATTAAAACTCGCGTATAATTTGGTTACATTTTAATTTTAACCCGAAAGTCAGAAACTTACTTTCTGACAGACACCTACATCTCGTCTACCCTTGAACAGGATTGCTGTAAAGCATTCGAAACGTCGGTTTAAAAATAAAATGTAACCAAATTAAACGCGAGTTCTAATCCGTAAAAAATATTTTTATTTCCAATGTGTACTTGTGAAAATCTAAGAAAATACTTCATCTAATACTCTCTGTAGCTACCGCGGACAAAGTCGCGGGAACATAAGACGTTTTAAAACCATTACAAAATACTTCCATAAACTCCTATCTGTATCTGTTACTGTTAATATTTAATCAAACCCATATTAAGTTTAATAAACGTTTCAGTAAAGATAGCGATTACCATTTCTGAATAAACTTAATATAACTAGATATTTGTAACTTCTAATGGACTACATTATTTATATATTTCTGATTAACAAGTTACATGTTTACTGATACATTATTTGCATATTGTTTAATATTAAAATTGATTTAGAAAGGATATTATATATATGTAAAGAAAATATATTCAAGCCTTTAAGTAGATTTTGTCAAAATTCTCAGCACGGTCAGGATTCGAACTTTAAACTTCTAGGTTACCGTTCTGTCGCTCCAACAGTTGAGCAACTTGCTTTTATCCAATAATCCAATGCTTAACATGTTTAGACATAAATATGAATCTATAACTACATCAAAAAATTAATATAAATTTTAATAATTGTTGCTTTATTTTAGCTTTTTATTTTATATAAAATTTGGATTTTTTTTTTTTTTTTAATTTTGTTGAATATCAGCTTTTACGTTAACCTCAAGTTATTATTAACAGATATGTTTCTATTTTTCTACCTCATTATTGTTTAAATATTCAAAGTATTAAGATACAGTCTTCCCAATTTACACTAAAAAGATAATTATATAAATGTAGACTTTATATCTCTATTTACGTCCGGATCCTACAATATTATAATATAATCTCATGTAAATATTACAATAATCATACATACATACTATAAAATAATAATCGATTAATTCCAAAATGTTCTTATGTATAAATAAAAAGTTCTCAATCGCTAAGTAATACATTGTTCGTGGATTTTACTTTGTAATATGTAAAGGAACTCCAATTAAAATATTGATACTAAATATAACTTTTATGTCTTTATATCATCAATAAAAATCTTTGATTATTGCAAATAAAACCCTTTAAGATGAAGATAAAGTCTCTGCATTTTATTACTTAATATTGGTTATATACTTTTAATATTAAAAACTACTTAATATTAATATTAGTCATAATATAATGAAATAAAAGATATCAGATCTTTATTAGAATGTTGATGGTAGGACCTATCTCGTGTATTGTATTCCATATACAGACAGACTGGACCTTCTACGCTATATATAACAATATTTCATACTTCATCTATCTTATTTACAGTTATATAACTTATATGTACTGAAATTAATTTAAAATAAAATTAAAGTTTTGTAAAACTAATAAGAAACAATAAATATGTCTTTATAAACAAAATTACGTTATATTGTTAAGCTATCAAATCTGGAAACAGCATCAAAATCTATACAACATTACAAACCCATTTACAAGATCGATCCTTATACGGTTTATGTCAGACTAGACACAGTTAAATGCGTTCTCCTTATTCAGATTAGCTAATAGTGACTATAATATAATATTGAGCATTGTTTGTAAGAACTATCAATAAATTTGATCAATTCATTTAATTGATATCTAATTTTTAAATAAAAAATTTATTGATACGAGCAGGATTCGAACCCACGACCTCTGAGAAACTGTGTCGTCGCTCTGCAAATTGAGCCACCGTTACTCGCTTGGATGTCTATTATTTAAATTATTGATTGAGTCTAATGTCTGATTACCAATATGTGTATAATAGTGTTATATTTATTTTAATTTAATTTTAATGTAATAATTTTTCTTATAGATGTTATTTTTATCTACATTCTACAAAACATTTAGTTATAAACATTCATTATTTAATTTAGATATTGCAAAAAAGTTAACCACCTAAAATTTTATATTTTATATTAAACATATAATAAAAAATAATCTGTCTGTCTATTTTGTATCTTTGATGCGAACAACGATAAAAGTAATAAACGGATATTATTGAAATTTTATTGAAATTTGTCTCCATTTATCTAAAAAATATTTAAATAAAAAGGATTCTTGCGAAAAAAAAATATAACTTAAATTACATAATGAAATTGATACACAATAAAACAATTAATTCTGAACGTTTTAATTTGTTTTTTTTATAAGAAATATAGAATCCTTCCTTAGTCTTTGCGGACATAGTCACAGGAAGCAGTAGATATGACTAAACACTTACTAGGTTCTAAACTATTAAATATTATAAGTAACGAGCACTCCGTCGTGTTCAGTGACTTACTAACTCACTCTAGTGTATGTCATACTCAAAAATTATGTCATTTTAATGCAAATACATGTATATTAGACTAGCTGTGCCCGCGACGTCGTTCACATGCCGTATTGATAAGTAAAAAGTAGACAAAATAATTTTTGTTTGTGTAATTACAAATGAAACTCATTTTGTTGAACTTCACAATTTTAAATTAATTTTGAACTCTACAAAACTCGCTTTCATAATAATATATAATAAATAATAATGTTTATGTCAAATTGTAACCAACTGGGCCAAAATATTGACATATATGAAAAATTATAATAGTTTAAATATTATATATATTATAAAAAGATTAGCAACTATTCCATGTAGACTGAAAAAATAAATTTTGTTATTTTATATTATAAATCAAATTCAGTAATAATATCATACAGGGGTTGTGTAAACCCGTTCCGTCGAATTGAATGGTTGAACATAACAGATTATATTAAGTAAAATATAAGAGGATTCAGATGGCGGTAGGTAGTCAATCTAAATATATAAATTAGTATTGTGACATTAAAAACAAAAACTATAAACGTTAGCATTTTTTAAATATATATACTTTTTACATAACAATATATAATATTATTACATTACACTAAACCACACGACGAATTACGATTAAACCATTATATTACGATTAAATAGTTTTACTAAAGCCTAAGAAAGAAAATAACGCGGGTTCAACTTATAGTGGTCTATACTATATTAAAAATAGTTTGAACTTAATATCCACATACGTATGACGTTTTAATCTAATTATGATTAAAATATACTGAACAAATCGGTGGCGAATTATTTAATGTTCGCGAGCGAACCGTGTAAAAGATAGTGATTTTTTTAAATAGTATTTTAGAGATATTTATTCCATTACAATCAACTAGTAAAGATAATAATATAATGTTCCGGCTGTACTAACATTATTACTATCGGAATTTGCCCATTCGGGATAATTATTCATGAGCTTTGAGCATGAAGAGTTCACGGCGTGAATAGTTCACGCCGCGATTGCGATAGTCGAGCAAATTCCTATAGTAATAACGTGAGAATGGCCAAATAATTATATTTAATAGTTATCATAGATCACGAAAGTTTACATACCAAAAAAAAATAATATTAAACAACAAGTATACTTAGGTTACCTGTAAAGTTGAGTGGGACTAGGTCTTGTCGCAACGTTACTTACTAAGAGATGTTTATCTCAATGAGTAATGGATGACTGCACATGAATTAAACTTACCTCGTTAACACAATAACTTAACTATAGATTAAATAAATATATGTAAAATTAACAGACGACATTTTGTTATTTACATTGGTGTTAACTTTCATATCCGCGTTTGAAATTTATATAAAGATATTGCGTTTTTATATTAGAATTTTAGTGCTTTTAATCTACTTATCATTCTGAACAGTTATTAAAAGTATTTTTTTCAGTTCACGCCGCGATTATTATGCTGAGAGATCATGAATAAGGACCGTGAATGGATTCGAAACTAGTCCGACAAATTCTTACAGTATTAACGTGAGTACAGCCGAATAATATTACATAGTTATTAAAAGCAGTTTCTTTCATAGATACTAAAATCTTTCTAGTTCAAACTAAATAATTTGATAATTTATTAAAAATAGTATTATGTATATAAATACCGAATCTAAGCTCAGTTCTAACAAGATTTGTCGTAAAAGTCAAAACATTCAGAAGTAAGAATAAGCAGCTTCAGTTATCCTGTTATGCTTTGACTGCATATCCGTGGCGGTCAGTTTCTCAGCTTGTTATGCTTGTTAGACCGGATAGTTTCTGACAAATACTATGTATATTCTTGTTTACGTTTCTAAGTTTCATAATACCAAAGCACATTTATTCGATACATCAATATATACATATATACAAGAAAATATAATTACAAATTTATTAAACTAATATTATTTTTTTTTATACTTACTAATTTTATATTTATTTTTATAAAAGAATTCTTAATGCATATGTAATCAGCAAAAGCCACGGGTACAAGCTAGTATATTTATTAATGATTCTTATCTTTAAATACAATTAAATTCAGAAGTCGCTGATTGCAACAAGCAAAACCAGTTGCTTTAAGATAATCTCATCCCTGGGGTAATTTCACACAAGATGGCCTCTGGGTCAGAACAGGTACATGCAGTGAATGGTGCTTGCGTCAGTATAAATCTATGAGAATTCAGAAAATACAGCCTCGCCGGGGTCAGGACTCGTGGTATATTGTAACTTGTATTATAATATATATTGTACATTATAATGTTATATGATATGTTATTTTAATTTAAACGTTATTTTATATCTATGTAAGTAAAGTAATAAAAATTGTTTCTTCTTCTTTTAAAAAACTCTTTCATTTTTTTCTTTCTTTTTTCTTTTTTTTCTTTTTCTTTTCTTTTTTTTTATTGGCTATTGAATTGTATATATATTTAAAAATCATAATCTGAAATGAAATGCGTGTCATAGTCGAGTCAACTTTGTTAACATTTGGAATTTTTAAAATTGTTTAACCATGTTGAGTTTAGCTTATTATAAATATAAGGCATTACATATTAATAGAAATGAACCTAACTCGATCCTCCAACCTCTGCGAAACCGGCTATCGCTTTGTCAATTGAGCAACAACACCTTAAGGAATCTAGAATAACCATTTTTGAAACATAGGCAACCTCTGTTAAATTTCTTTGAATATTCTAACCAATGTTTCTTTCTTTACAACATATATAAATACAAAAAACGAATTGAAATCTACAACTAATTATAATGTTAATCTTAGTTTTATTTTATATAAACTTGACTTTTATGAAGTTACATTATATCGTTGCTTTGATAAAAATTACAAACATTAGTACTGGATTAGTTTCCGTTTTATACCAACATTATTGTCGACATTAGTGTAGCAATTCTCGATATTCGTTTGAGAATGTGAATGCGTGTGCCTTCTACGATATCGCAACATGCACTGATACACTGTCCCTCACAAAGCGTCTTTTTTTATGTCTTTATACTTTGTGGTTATTTGTTGTAAAAGTATATACTATATTAAATACTAGGCGGGCCCCAGACATCATATTTGACTCACTGCGCTGTCAAAATCTCGATATGTGTTAGCATATTGAGCGAAGCCAGGTGCAAATAACACCGAAGTTGTATTTACAAAACGTCGACGCATTCTATCCTCAAATAATTATCAAAAAAAAAAAATTAAAAACAAAAAACTTTTTAAAAAGAAAAAATTCTAAAAGCTGTTATAAAAATACGGCACGCGCATGACATTGTAAAGCTGAATTTTCACGAGAAAAATTTTTCCCTTTGATGTCTATGGGATTATAGTTTTTCCGTAATTATTCCTAAAAGACATCGAATATATAAATTTTTTTTTTTCAAAACTACCATCAGACTGATGTCTATCAGTGTGCAAAATTTGAAAATTTTCGGATATACTGTTTTTTATTTATGCTTGCACAATGGATGCAGAAAAGTCTCTCATAAAGAGCTTCGCTCAATTACAGTTTATATACATTTGAATATTATAAAAACGTCAATTGTAGTGACAGATGTCAACGTTTAGCTTTAGCTAAAACAACGTTTGTTATTGCGATATCTAAACAACATAAATTCAGTACATAAATCTATCTCTTTTAAATAATTAAAATTGAGATATATCTGAAAGAGATAAACTTCTATTTGGCAACGCACTGATAAAATCAAATGTTCTTTGTAAGGTCAGCCATTTTAGAATGTTACCTAAATTTAAATTAAGAATGAATTTAAAATATTTTATATTTTAATTGTAGATAATTTTATTAATGTTTTTTTGATGAAAAAGATATATCTTTTTTGTTATAATATATTTATATTTATTATGTTGATGTATACATTATTTGCTCGTAGTTGTATTTAAAGATTAGATTGCTCTGATTGAACTACCATTTTAGGTATTTTCCATTTAAATTGTTTCTTAATAACATAGAAGGAAACGAAATAATTAAGATATTGTTATTTTAATTAAAATAGACAGTTCTATTTATTGGCTAATAAGGCATCGGTATCTCTTTGATGTATTTTAATATGGACAATGTATTTTATAGGGTCCTTTTAAGACAGTAGGAAGTCTATTATAGGTATTATATTGCTTTATTGTCCGAAGATACTAACTTTTAACTGTTTATAGGTAGTATTCACTGCGATGCCATTTAAAATATTTTTAAGATTATAATGTTTAGACATTGTATAGTATTATGTCTGTTTAATGTGGTTTTTTTTATTATATAGTCTTATGATTCAATTTTTTTATAAATTTTATATTTTAGCAGATTGGTAAGTTGCGAAAGTAACAAATACAGTAAAACCAAGATTATTATTAGTTTTTTATTAGATTATACATAAATTGTGTAATTATTATTTATTTTTTTTACATACATTTGTAATAAATACTTTAACTTAAAGAAAATATGAGATAACAGACTAACATTAATAAAAGAAATAATTTTCATGAGTTATGAAGATTTTGATCTTGTATGTATGTATATCAAATAGTAAAATCATTTTCTCATTATGTAACGGAAAATAATGTTTAAAAAAATATTGTTAATAACCTATTACTGAAAAAGTATGTGTGTAAATTTTAAAATTATAATGTTTTAAAATTAAAAAGTTAAGTATTTTTTTAAACGTGTAAGAATATATTTTATATTATTTTGCGTATATTTCCGTCATTGGTTTTTGATAAATAGTCCATATAGCTCTTATAAATAAAACCTTACGAAAAACTATTCCTTGAATTTCCAACCAAAATGAAAACCAATTACTTGTGTCCGAGGCAAGCCGGGGCCACTCGCTAGTTATACTTGGATGAATAAAAAAAATATATAAAATCGAGAAATCAAAAATGTACAATAGGTACTCTATTATATATAAATAATATCATGTTAAACTATTATAAAGGAGTTTGCAATACGAATTAAAGTTTAAACGCAAAAATAAAATATATAAGTTTTATAAAGTGTTTGATAGAAGCCGTAAAAATGTAAGTTTAATTAATAGATGGTAGAGTTAACGACAAGAGTAAGCCACGACGAAGTTGCAACATAGAGCACACATTACTTGTTGAACTGCACCTGCTACCAACTCTATGTAGAGATACACAAATATATAAGATGCTTAGTTTGAATTAAAAAGTTTATAATACTGTTACGTTTTGTTTTATAATAGAGTTTGTATCTTTGTCTCTATGTATGACTTACTAATTTTTTTTAATGTTATAATGTGTTTGATAAAAACTATCTATATTTCGTTGTTTTTCATGAATATCTTAATTAGGCATTATCGAAGTTAATTTTTTTAAAATTAAAATGTAAATAATATTTTTAATGTCTGTATCTTTTAAAAAAAATTTAAAAAATAATCCTTATTACTCCACTCAGAAAACTCATATTAGAAAAACACAATAATTGATATCTGAATGGTTTTTGAATATCTTGTGAATGTATATTTAGTTAATAAATATATTATTTTGAAACTAAAAGAAGTTTTCCTGATTTGGATCAAAAATATTTTACAAATTTTTGTTGTTACAAAATAATACAATTTCAAAGCATTAGTATCCTGGAAATGTATTTTTAAAGTAAAAAATGGGACTTTTGCAAACTATCCATTTGTTTACGACACTAACACTGTCTCAACAATGCTACAACTTAAAAACTTCTTGAACTTTAAAAGGAAATCTCTAGAAGTTTCTATGCATAAGTAACAAAGGCTTGCGGTTAAAAACAGCCTCGAAGTTAGCTCAAATCACCCATTCCGTTAGTGCATCGACAACCACTGTGTGTGGAGATACCATCATTTTGATACATCCTTCATATTATTTTAAAGTTACATTTTTAACCAATCACAAAACATAATTTTAATTTATAGTTACATTTTTAACCAATCACAAAACATAATTTTAATTTATAGTTACATTTTTGACCAATCACAAAACATCATTTTAATTTAAAAAAATTTTGAACCAATCGTAAAATATACTTTTAAATTAAAGTTACATTTTTAATCAATCCTTAAACAATTTTACCTTTACCCTTAAACGATTTTACATGTTGATGTTATAGGATACATTATAACTTTTATAAATAGTATTAAAAATTGTGAGAAAATATATCAAACTTCCTTCTAAAGTTATGATCAATATATATTTCTTCGTTTCCCGAATTTAAACAGTTTTATGAACTTATATAAAAGGAGTGAGAAAGTATAATAAGTATATAATATATAATTTATTATTGTAACCAACAGACACACAGACACACAGACACCCTACACAAGCCGTAACAAAAGCTATTACCTGTTTCGTAGTGACTTTGTAACTTGTACAAAATGACTTGGATTACCCGAAATATGTTTATACGATAGAAACCTTACAACTGCAATTTAATATTTCTAACTAGCTGTTACTCGCGGTTCCACTCGCGGACGGGCAATATTATATTTACTACATATAGTAGGATGGGGAAAGCTGCTCTTTTGTATATCTGTGTGTTATTGGTGGCAAAGTTGGTTCCAATATTGGGTCAAATATACACCATTGTACTGGATACCAACGACTCTTGATTTAATATGGTCTTTTGGGCGGCTGGCCAATAATGATAACCCAATTTTTATACTGACCAAAATGACTTACTGGAAACTGGTTTACTATTAAAATAACTAAGAGTAATGTTCGATAGCTTTCCTCATGAACTTGCCTTTCATAATCAGGAAGTATTTTTATATATATCTGGTAGTTTTGAAAATTATACCGTTTAAACAAAGACGCTTTATAATATTGTAGATAAATGTTATTTCCTTTATGTTTCTTGTCTTAATCTTAGGTAACTCTGCTTTAACAGTGTTTTTTGTAATATATATTTTCATGTTGGTTTGTCTATACCTACAATACAATAGTATCTAGAGCTTTTTTATATAGAAAAATAAAGTGATTAGCAACGTGTTGAGTACATTATATACATTTAATAAAATATATTTTTGGACTTTTTACATCTTTGTTAGTTCCAATATCAGAAAAGTTTTGAATCACTATGATTATTGTTTAAACAACGAATGTATACTTTTTTGATAAAAATCTAGCGAACCCCAATAGCTGGTTTAGGCAAATATTGAATAGAGTATTTATATTTTTTGTGTGTTTCGATATATAAAAACTTTATAATATAATAGTTTAAACATAAATAACTCGAAGACACTAAATAGAGTTCAATAACCTCGTAAAGATCAATCTGAAACATGTCTATCTAATAAATAAAATGAAAATATTTTTTAAAGTCATAAAGCCTTCCCATACATGTTTTCACAAACGAAACCTGTCATATTACATTAATTAATAACTTGGGTACAAATCGGATTTACTTGTAAATGTCTAGAAATGAATAATATTATTTTAACATAAAACAATACTTAGTCTTCATTGTAAATCCGTCTTGATCGATGGTCACAGAAGCCGCCTAGGTGCCTATTATCATAATATGTCGATATTTTATTATTGTTACACGAATAGTAGTAATATATAACTATTATTAATAAAAAATATTATCTCACGTCGCTTTTAAAATAAAGCTTTTTAAAAATATGAATTTTATAAAAATATAAATAAAAATATCATACTCACGAAATTTAGCGTGAACTTTTCACGCCATAATTCCGTCATGATCCGAGCTCGTGAACAGGTCCCAAAATAGGTTCGGAACTCCTCGGATAAATTACGTCTCTCTATATATATAATAATAATAGTAGTAATTGATAACGAAAATAAAATACAAAAATATTTAAGTATCTTTTTATTTAAGGCCGAATAAAACCAGTTAAAACTGGTATAAACCTGTGTTTTATCTCCTGTATAAAGACTATGTAAGCAACATAGATTTTCTCTTACAATATTCCTGAGCTCAGTGAAAGCGTATCCAAAGGTATCTTAATGTTCAGTTCATATTCCTGACTCCAGGATCGATTTCTTGTTCAGTTGCTACAAAATCGGAAGCTAACTTAGTATAAAAGAATATGAAAAGAGAACCTCGAGTTGTTATAAGAAAATTACTAGCGAATACTAACTAGAACTATTTTATATATTAATTATTATATATAATAAAATTATATATATATGTATGTATATGTTTAATTTTATTTTATGTTAACGCAGTTATCTCTGAATTCTAAGTTTCGAAAATAACCTATTGCTTTATAAAATATGAAAAATTGATCGATATTAACAGAATTCGAACCCGCGAACTTGGAAGCTGCTGCTCGCTTTCATGAATATAAGCATTATCTGTATATATATATTTGTCTTCCATTCGATACGCATTCGACTATTGTCGCACGCTACAATAATAACCGTCCTCGGATTAATGTCACGCAAGATTAAAATGGCGCGTGTGATTTATTCTATTTGACAAAATGTCCGCCTGTGTATCGAGCTACGCAATATACAGATCACAATACGAGATTTACACTCGTAATCCAACTTTAAATTCATTTCAATATGACTAACTGATATTTATAACTTAACAAAAAATAAAATAAACGTTGTGCGTAAATACGAAAGAGTTTTATATAATTATTATAATTATTAAAATTTCAGATCTTGCATTTGAGGTCTGAAACAAAAATGTATTTAATAAATTCTATTGACTTTAAAAATATATTAAAATTCCGATCAGAACTGCATTCGAAAAATAATTGAAAGAATTAAAAATTTATTATTTTTATAAAAATATGTAACAACCCAAATACTGTTGATTTTATACAAATTGAAACCGTATTTCGATCAGGAAATGTGTTAATATTTGAAAACAATTTCGTTATATTTTATGAGAAAAATGTATAACTATGTCATATGGATATCATTGGATCATAATTTAATAATCAAATTAGAGTAAATATACAAAGGCCTTTTTCAAAGAATACTTAGTATTTAAGTGGCTTCTTATATTTACTTTTTAGGTTTTTCTTCAAGACTAAGATCCAGATAAATAAAACTAATGACAATAATGTTTATATAAAAGTAACAAAAGCAATCAAAACATTATTAATAAGTAAAAAACTTTATTTTAAATGAGACCTGACAAATGATTGTCAGCTCTCCTATTAATTGTATACTGTATTAGCGAGTAGTAAATATTTCTAATATTTACATAAATGTCGTAGAAATAGCTCCTCTTTTGTTGTTGTCATCTTTTGAAATCAAAGGTTACATGTAGTTCGTATATCCCTCCTCATCCGAGCTGATCCGACTTGATAACTCCGAAGCTGGATTTATAAAGCACTTCAAATATTTTACTTTATACATTCTTACATATATTGGAAATAATTTCAGAAATACTAACATTATATAGTTATATATTTTAAAGATTGGGCTCGTCTATTCTATTTGCAGAGTACCTCCATGGATAGTTTATCTCTGTTTTCCTCTCTTTCTGTCTCTTTACTCTCTCCTTCTTCTTGATTTTTAACTTGTAATTGAGAGACTATTCTGCATCCTTTGTGCAAGCATCAATCAAAACAGTAAATCCAAAAATTTTCAAATTTTGCACACTGATAGACATCTGTCTGGTGGTGGTTTTAAAAAGAAATAAAAACTAAAAGAAATGTAATAATGTATCTCATCTTAAAAAATAGTTGAGGACAGAATGCTTCGACGTTTTGTAAAAGCAACTTCGGTGTTGTTTGCACTTCGCTTCGCTCAATATGCTAACACATACCGACATTTTACGAGTCAAAATTGAGGTCTGGTTCGCGCTCCTAGTTTTAAGACTTATATGAAATAACAGGGCCGTTGAAATAACCTCCATGATTTAGTAAATAGGTTATAAATTTCATGGTTCACTGAATGTGACACTGTACCCTTTTGAACAAAGTTGATAAATGTCAAGTAGGCTCACCTTAGCATGATAATAATGAAATCTTCACATTGTTCGTGATTCAAGAATATTTAGAAATATTCTAGGTCATATCTAGGTCATATGTAGGTTATATTCAGGTCTTATATATGGACAAACCCTTTAATATTCAATAGATAAAATCATCCAAATAAAGGCAGACACACACTAGACAAAAAGCGGCTAATACCAAGTATGTCATCAGTCTGACACCGCACTATTGAACTGATAGTGCTTTAATATCCACAATTGCATCTAGCGAGCTGATTGACACAGCGACCCGCCGCTCCTATCAAACTGAATACCTGTGTTTAACAATTTAAACATTTCATATTACTATTCTCATAAGGTATAGATTTCTTTAACAACCTATACATATCATTAAGCCATTTAAAACTTTCAGCATAAAATATTAAGGTTGGAATTCAAATAACGTTCAGAAACCTTATTGGATAAATAAATCTCCGCTCACCCGTTTAGATTTATGCAATGATTTCCTTTAAGAAACAATTTTATAAAATCGTAAATCACTATGTATAATTGTGACCTCATTTAGTAATACGTACTATTATATCATAAATCTGTGTTTGTTATAAAGTCTAACCACAGCCAAATGTCCCAAATATATAGTTAGTAAAATTTACTGAAATGGAATAGTTAAAACCAGTTTAAACCGGTTAATAAACAATTTCAACCCTTATAAGAGTTTTATAAAACTCAAAACTGACTCTCCCTTAAATAGTAGTTACATAAAAAAATCAAAATAACGCTGTATTTCTTCTTCCATAATCTTTTTCTTTCATAAATTCAAATTTGAGAAGACCAATAGATTCATATATCTCCTGGTTTTGTTCTGCTGATAATCAAATTAGCATGACCTTAAACTTTTATCATTTTAGCTACCTTTATCTAATTTTCATGATATTTACTAATTGGAGCATCTATCAGCTCGCAGTATACACCAAGCTGTTTTCTCTTAATATCTGACGTCCGAGAACCCGTACCAAGAAGAGGTATTGAAGTAAAGCTGATCTTAAGACTGGCAATAGCCAGCAACACTTACCCATGATTATAGGGATACCCAGCTCAGTTTGTTGTATGATTCTTTTCATGCCATGGCATGGTTTGATCCCCTTCAGATGGAGAGTATATTTAAGGCCTTTTTATGAATATGGCTTAAAAATAGGCCCTCCTGACGACGTAATCGACGTACACAAGTGATGATGATGGTATCATCAAGATATTGATTTGATTGATTGATGATGGTATCATCAGGATTCAAAGTGGCAAAGAAATTATAAATAACAATAAATATATAATAAAAGATAAACTACAATTTTCAGGAATTTTATTATTTTATTATTATATAATGTGATTTGTTTAATATTAGTCACTAACAGAGTATACAAATTAATAGTAAACAAATTATAAACAGCTTGGTACAGTGAAATGGTTAATGGTTTATGGTAATATATTTTGTAACCACATATAATCAGAGACCGGAGATTGTCGGCCATGTTGTGACGCCACACCGCATCTTATCTGTAAAGCGGTTGACAATTATATTTAATATTATTAATATATAATATTTATTTTTAATATTCGTTAAAAGTGAATTAGAATACAAGTTTTTAATTAAAATACCGTACATTGCTCTCATGAAACTTCTTAGTCTTCGTCCCAAAAGTAGTTTGTATTGTACGATATTATTTGCTTCGATTTTTATCAAAAATATTGCATATTTTGTGCCAAAAAAAAAAACAGTAATTAGCAGATATTTATTATCACAGAATTAATAGCTTTCGAATAACGTAGGCGGAGTCAGGGCGTGTAGTTTATAGTTGAACTATAAAATACGCTTCCGTGCAGATGGAGATAGGTGTAAGTTATTAACCAATGGGTCTTGCTTAATATGTTCGTTAATATTTACGTCTTATCTTCTAAACCTGAGCTTTAACAAACTATACTTTATAGTAAAATCGATTGTATGTTATAGTATTACAGTTCTTTATTGCGTAACCTGAAAGTGAGGTATTTTCAGAAATAACATTTAGCTGCACCCATTACGACCTTTTCCCACAGCTTATCAAAATGTGATTATTAGCAATTCTTAAGCAGTTCTTAATTTATACGATATTAGAGGTATTTCAAATCGAGAATACTATTTATTTTTAAAGGTAAATACTTTGTCTTAAATATGAGGAATACGATCAAAATTGAAACCCATAGCCTATTTTATTAAAAAAAAAAAAATAATAATAATAATAATAAATATAACATTCTGTGATAGTAAAATCCTTGTTACCAACATAGATTTTATCACATTTAGAAACTGTTTTAAGTTACAAGTTACATTTATTGAAACGAAAATTATATTTTCTTTTATTATGTTTGTAGGTATATAAAAGTTTCTGAACGAAAATGAAATAATAAATGAAAGCCTAAATTGTGGCAAAACTGAGCTGAGTATTCGTCAAAGTTTCTTCGATTTTCTTTCTTATTTTCTTTGCAGTTCATCTGTTATTCTAGTTTTACTGTGCCACAGAAACACTCGTGTGATGAATGAGAGTTATGAGTTGAGGGCAGCCATCTTTTATGTATTGATGTGTCATTTATAAAAAACACCAATATACAAGTATGTACCAAATATTACATGTACTCTTAAACATTTTTCTATGAAAAGTTTAATAAAATTAGAACAAATAATTCAACTTTAACCTTAGCTTTTTTTCAAGATCTTTCACACTAGAAAAAACTTTTAATTGGGGTCGAAGGAGGTTTTTACAAACAAAAATAATGGATACAAAGAAACAGATTCATAACAGCAATTTGTAGATTATGCCAACAATTGTCCCGTGTGGGAATCGAACCCACTAACTTTGCCACACACTCACTAATTACTAGAGTCGAGACCAATTGATCATCTAAAGTCTCATTATCTCATTTCTTTTGTTTCAAAATGAAGTTCCTAAAATAATTTCATATAGAGATATGAAATTATTTTAGGAACTTCATTTTGTTTTTTTTATTATAAATAGGTAAATGTTTGACTACAATCTGCCTGATGTTGAGCAAGACTATAGCTTAAGATCTAACACGCTTACTTGAAAGGTACCTTTACTCTATATTTGAAGACCCTAGATTGTAATTGTCCAGAAATACTATAAAAACTAACTAATATGCAAAGTCTTCTGTCTCGATTAAACATTAGACTAGATTCAAATGTTATATTAAATAACAAACAGATAAACATTAAATTATATGATATATGACATTATACATACATATATAGAAAATATAGTAAGTAAGTCTTGTATAGTCAAAAAAAAAATTAAAAGTAAGTAAATCATTTAAGAAACGCTTATTACAAAATATACCAAAAACGAGTATTATAATGTAAAGGAAACATGACCCCAAAACAAGTAAAATTACATTCAGTAAGAAAATATTGTTGAAACTAACCTAAGAAATTTACATTTTAACAAGAATTGTTCACAACAATATGTTACATATGTCAAATACTTAGGTAAATAATTAATAAGGTTCTTAAAATATACAATTTAATTTCGAAACAAATATATACACATTTAAGAAAAGTAAAATTTGAAAAAAAAAAATAAATTTGTACATAAATTTTTGCACATAAAGGTCTTATAGTTAAAAGATAATTAAAAACTGTAAATATGAGAAACTCAACAAGGTCACATCACGAATGGACCACGTGAGTTAATAACACAGCGGATTATTATAATTAACTTACTCAGGAAAAAAGGGTTCCAGAATTACGTCCCGCTTGCTTTGACCCAGTTTGCTAATTCCTATGAAATTATCGGTACACCTTCCCGTTACTGACATTACTTTTAACCTCAATTTATATTCATAAAAATATCTTACATGTATACCATATATAACAAAAATTAGGAGTTTCTAATTTATAAAATTAAGTGTAACTAAAATACAAATTATATGACATAAATAATAATTAAAATGATTTAATTATGACTTTTTTAATTATTATTTCACATCAAAACATCATCAAGAAAAACATGTGAAAATCACAGCAAATGAAAACTACACAATTTTTACGTAGAACATTTTAATTTCATAAAGAAAGCTAGACTCCTCAGTGTAGAGCATTGTGGTGCGAGCGTGTTGTGTTGACCCACTTTCCTAATTCCTGCTAAATTGTCGCCATACAACTTTTCATCGCTATAGAAATATATTTTGTGCTTTTCTAATACTTACAAATTGTTAAGTTTTAATGGAAAATAACATATATTATTTCAAAAAGACAAAGTCATTAAAAAAAAATCATGACGTAATTGGAAGAAATGTTTATATGGTATAACATATATTATTTTAGAAAAACTCATTGAGACAAAAAAAATATAATTTAAAATCGAAATAATATTTTGACAATAATTTAGTCCTAATTTTAAAATTTAATTTTAAAAATTATAAATGCAAGGCACACAAGTAAGTAAAAATAGTTATAATAATACAAAAAATAATATTCTAGTAATAAATTTAATAAAACAATTATGAAATTAATATAACCTTAACGATAGTACAAAGAAGACTTCGTCATCTGGTCCCGCCATTTCTAAAGTTTAGCGTTCCACATTCAAATTTGAAGTTTTCTCAGTCGCCATTAGTGGAATCGCGAATACGAACACGTCCTGTGTTCGGAAATTTATATTTAAGAAGGTTTATGTAACAAAGTTTTAATTGCAAATGTCTAACTTCTGAAGCTCAGAACTTGAAGTAAATGGAAACTAATAAAAGCGCTTAAACAATTACTTTTACTTTGAAAAAAGGGACGGAATAAATATCTACTCTTACTATGAACACCAACAAATGAAATACCAGTAACGCTTATCTAAGAACTAAACTTAAAATATTAAATTATAAAAATGTATTGTAAAAAATGAGAATAAGAATATATAAAACGAAGTTTACATTTCATCGCAAAGGCAAAGGGAGCACCAATCACGTTCAAACTCAATTTCTCTCCGGTTAACCTGATTGGTCGGTGGCGACGGTCTCAAGTTTAAATTTGAACTAAAGATTCAGGGTAAGACTTTGTGTCTACAGAATACAAAACTGAGCGAGTGACAATAGACTATAGAGTATTCGAGAGCTTCTTAAATAAAAATAGCTAATGCTTTGCTTTCCTCCGAATAAAACCGTTCGATTGGCCCATTTACATTATCAACCTACAGACTTTTTCTAGCAGTTTCTATCGCGTCACAAGAATTAAATTGTCATATCTTAAAATCTCTTGGGGGTCTTCAAGAACACTAATTTAGTAACCACATTTTCAATAAAAAATCTAAATAGTAAAAATATATTTTGAATGTATTCAGAACTAACTTCATTCTGTATTTAATTCTCTAAAAACAAGTTTTAGTCACATTAAACTTATTTAATTTTCAATTTAGGTCAATGTAAAAGTAATTAAAATTGATAGGACTCGAACAAATCGAGACTCAACAGAGTTCAAAATAAAAAAAAAACAGGATCAAGTCCTGGCCGTTTTTATAAATGTTTCATTTTATATTTATTTCAAATTGGAACTTTATTACTTTTATATAACCCTTCGAGTGAGAAATCTTCAAACGTTAAATTTATCACTTACATTACACTAAAAATAAACATAGATAACGGCCCAATTGAAAATATATTTCATGATATACGAAAGTTTTATCAAAATCGATATATTTGTAACGATATAAGGTTACAAATACCATAAACAAAGACCAAAGACCATATTTCCAACACAGTAAACTCAGTAAGAAAATGATGAAGCGTTATGTCTTAGAAACTAGCGCCATCTAGTAAAACACAATACAACTACATTCGTGTTCGCTACAATTTCTTAGTATTGCAATTAAAGAAAAGTGATGCTTAGCAGCGGCCATTGTGCTTTCAATTACGTGAATGTAACCATTAGGAGAATGGAATAGAATGAGTTTTTTTAATAATATCTCATCTTTTATGGTTTGAAACAAATATTAGGTCACTACATATTGTATTAGCGTTTTATTAACTGGCCATTTTTATTTCAAATATATGGCGTTTGATTCGAAATTCTAAATTCAAATATGTCAAATTTAGGCTGTGTATTTCTGTTTTAAATTTAGTTATAAATTTGCTTTCGAAACATTTTATGTTTCAATTTTAATATTTGAACACAGAATGAAATACTTAAAATGTGGCGTTATTTCTGAATACAACTTCTCTCGATGTCAACGCTGATAAAACAACTCGAAGAATTAATGATGCGTATGGAAAGCTACTGTAGGACAAAACCTTAAGTTTTAGGTTTCAACATTTCTCTAAAGAGAAAAACCAGATATTCCATTTGAAAATGAAGAATTGAAGGTGATCGTGAAAACAGATCTATTCCGAAGAACATCCGAGCTTCGATATGAGTGTTAAAATAATTTTAATTCAATTGGAACAATTTCAATATATTTACGAAGAATAGAGATATAGTTACCTCATGAAATGAGTGAAAAACATTGACAAAACCATCACAACAAGAAAACTTGGAATCTTATCGTAACAAGTAGTAAGTAAGTAGTCAATTGACGAACTTTAATTAAAACATGACATATATATGAATTTTATATGATAATCTGTTTTATATTTAAACTATAATAACCAAATTTTACCAATAGGTACTTAAATATTAAATGTTCCTTATATATATTATATCTTTCTAAGTTTGAATACTTAGTTGAATTATAATGGAATATATATATGTATAGTTGAAATATAAGGTACACTAGAATATCACACTATTAAATGTATTAAATGTTTTTTGTATCTCAAAATAAGGCTTAGATCAGAGTATTATTGTATTAATTATAATTCAGAATATATTCATAACCAAATACAAGAAAGTGAAGTTCAATTATCTAAAATGCTACATTCTTAACAAGTATAAATTAAATTTTGTAACAGACAGATGTACAAACATATATAATTTATTGACAAACAGAAAAACTTTAAATATATTTTTTTAATAATAATATCTAGGGATATAGATACTTATAAAAGCGGAAAAGTTTGTTTGCCAAAGAAGGCTAATCGTCGAAAGTACTATTTCATTTTTTTTATTTATATTTAGTTTTTTTTTACATATGATAAGAACAAATGGCACGCGTGCCACAATTGGCACGTTTGACTGTTTTGACGACACGCAGAAAAACAAAATAATTGTAAAACATTGATTGATAAAAAAAAATTTAATGATTTGTTTTTATTTGTTTATTATTTGGTTAATTTCAATACGCTAGCATTTCGTATGAAATTTTATTGTGGCAGGTTACGTTTTTTTTTTTTGGGGGCATGAATATCAAAAAAGTTTTGCCATCCCCGCTATAGGTCGTCCGCTTGTGGAACCGCTAGTAACAACTAGTCTAGTATATTGGTATATATTGAGAAAAATTATAAGATTACCTAAATAGTATTCCGAAATTTTTATTAGTTGCCATATTTCATAATGGCTAATGAGTGAGTTTTTAATGAATATTTGTATTTTTTTGTTATTTTAATTTATGTTTAAATACCATGTATATTTTTATTTATTTTATTATTTTCATATAGGTTCTTAACTTTTTATTTTGAGAATAAATTTAAACAAAAATTTTAATTAATAAATCATATAATAAATTAAACTTGATATTTCATACATTCCTATATTGATACTATATATCGTACACTTAACCGCTCAACTTATGTTATTATTTTCTACATATCTAAATATATAATAATATCACGTCTGTAATAATGCAATTGGTACTTCAAAAATATATACTTTTTTGTTTTTCAGGTCCTTCTTCCGTCTCCCTTATTATATTGGATTAGAGCGAGCGAGAATCAGACAGAACACTCCACAACATGAAGCAAAAAATAAACTAGAATCAAGCTAAAATTACAAATTTAAAAACGTTCGATATTATGAAAACAAATATGTATTTCAGTTCATATACCAGTTTAAAATATAAAACTTTTTACCTACATTTTACCTTTATCAGTGTGTACTATCAACAATAAACCAACATTAAATCCACCGATAAATATAACGCAATATACAACAAAGTCGTATCGGGGTCGTTCCGTGATCTGTAATGAGCAGGCGATAGATTTGAACAAGTGTATTTTAATGATACAACTCACACTAGCGTCGCACACACACTAGAATAGAATAAACGTATAAATTGTAAGTTATAGATACGTCATAATTACATCACATTAATCTTGATACTTATATGCAAAATAATAAGTCAATTTAATTGAATTCTTTAAAATATGGCTTGCATCCGTGCTTTAGTGCGATATATTTTAGCAATGGTACGTAAGATAGAAGAAACCACAAAAGAGATTGGTCAGTTTATCAAATAATAACGTTATCTGCGAAAGTAGCTGAAGTAGTACATTAAAAAACACAGACATTAAAATAAATATACATGAAAATAATTAAAACTAAGATGAATTATAAATAAATGAAAAATATATTACAATGAATTAATCACAATCAAATTTTAGTTATTTTAATATATTTACAAAGAAATTTACAATGAGGACTAAACACAAATATTTAACAATTAAAGGACGACGAATGGAAGCAAGGAAATATGTAAGGAATGAAGAATTTTACCCTAATATTATGAAGACGTATCGGAGTGTCTGAATAACCAAGACGCAATCATGAAATTATTGAAATAAAATACTAAATCGTAAATGAAACAATTGTCATGTATTGTAGGATAATGATGGATGTCAGTCAGATGCCACAATGACGTATATGTGCTAAAGAATCAGCTTATAATCTAGAAATTGACACGCTATAAGAACCTAGAAAGTTACTACATTGACAGACAGACAGAGAGAAACAGAAGAGAGAGACAGATACTACTTTCAGCTCCTCCTTCTCCTTCAAGGGAGTCCCGTAGCAATAAAAGCTTCCAGACCTAATCAGATGTAGAATATGAATACACGGTGTTTTCTAGAAAACATAATACTTACTTAGTGACGCATTTGTCCAATTTTCGTCTGTGTATTTGTCGTACTTCCAAGTGATTCTGTAACCCTTTAAATTAAAAAATACACTAATAATGTTTAATTGAGTGTTATTTGAGTAATGGTTGTTATAATAAGTTTTTAGAACGCTGTAAGTTTTATCATTCCCTTGATTTATCGATAATGATAATTAACAATTTAGGAACTTTTTACATCATTGAATAAATTATATCGTCTTAAAAAAGCTTAATTAGTTTTTGTTTAGTCTTTGATGAATATTGTAATAGAAACGCAAAATTATATTATACGTATGTAATGATGTTCTTATATCTTTTTATTGTATTAATGATTATTGATTAAAAACATTATCTTATAAATATTACAAATAATTAATTACTTAGAGCTAGATTAAGATTATTATAATATTTTTTGTAAATCGGATTATCGACTTATTCATTTCACGTACGGATATCATAATTATTGAAATTTTTAATTAATTATATATTATATCATATCTATAATATTTATTTATTTATTTATTTATTTATTTATTTATTTATTTATTTATTTATTTATTTATTTATTTATTCAATGGGAAGCCAACGTGATATACAATGAAAAAATCATATTATAACATTTGGTTGAATAAAAAAGTTACAAAGTATATCCCATTTAAAGGCTAACTTAACATGCAAAAAGAGGGTGGTTGCTCACTTGTATGTAAAAATATGCTTAATTAAAAAAAAAAAAAAAAAATTAATAATAAATACACATAATATAATAGAAACACAGTTAACAAATATCAATTCACAGTATAATACCTTGAAATGTGAGTTGTATTAAATATCAAGGCTTTTACTTATAAGTACAGGTTATAATGCTTTAGGCGGTTTTCTAAAACCTAGCTATTTAGTATATACTCCTTTACTATGAAAACTCACTAAAATCTCGATTTGAGTTTAAATAAACTTATCTTAAAAATGTTGTAGATGTCTTTTATTTTCTTTGTATCAGTGGTACTGACCGTCATGGTCCTTGTGGTGTTACCTTCATCAATTAGCCTATTAAAATTGAATGAACTAATTCACAAATTAGATGTATGTTTTACGAAAAAAAAAATTTATGCGGTATTATGTGTGTGGGTGTGTGTGTGTGTTAGTGGTTTGTTTATGTGTCTGTGTGTGGCTCGAGTGCACTTTCACTATCGATGCGTAGGAGTGGTTGTGAAAGATCCGTTTTATTGTCAGTGAGATCCTTTTCCTTTTTCTATCACTTGCATTCAATTTTCCTGAAAAATCTGACCCTCACTTCAAACAGTTGGCAACTTGTCGGCATCTTCAAAGATTGTACCATTCCATTGAATATTTAGAATTACGTTTTATTTTTACTTCGATTAATATATAACTTGCGGATGTAACATGTTATATATAAATCATTTTAGCTTCAAGCGAGGTGAAACATCTTATTTCTATGAACACTATATTATTCTAACATCCGCCATAGGAATTTAATTTAGTTATGACCTGTTAAATTAATTTAAATTTACAAAAAAAAATATTATCATTCATGCTGCTAACTTGTCTAAAATAGACGATGGTTTTTTGTTATTATTTTATTTTGATTTTATTTCGATTTACAAATGAAAGAAAAACATATTTTGGAAAAATATCTTCAATATATCTTCATAACAGTTACCAAACCAATAATATATCTATCGTGTATAGTCTAAATAATTCAAAATTATAGAAATTTAGGTTATCTAAAGTTCTCAAAGTACAGATTGGTTAAACATAATGTCATAACATTTTTGTGAACACTCACAGAAAAAATATACATACAATTTTCCACACCAAAAATATTCTTTGATTAGGTGAGGATAAATATATATAAAATATATATAATATTTTGATAATATGTTGTTATGAGTGTAGAATAAGTTAGTTAGTTAGTTAGTTAGTTAGTTAGTTTAGGCATTACTTGCATTGTTTAATATTGAGTAATAAAATATTCATAGGCATTACATAATATAATTCAAGAATATCTTAGATTTATGGCAAAATAAAGTACAAATTTCAAAGTAACTCTTACACTTACATGTAACACTTAGTACCTACTGTCTTTCTCAGAAACTAACCGTAGAAAAACGCCAGTTATTTCTGATTTACGCTTAACAAGATGATTATTAGGTATTGTAGAAACACAGGAATAGTAACGGAATTCTTAAGCTCGTATTAACTACCTATATATTTACTGAAAAATAAAACACACTAAATTTTTGTCATTGTGACATCAGACTGAGATCAGGCATTTTCAAGAATTTCTTATATGTATAGACATTTATATATAACCTTTGAACGGTAAATATTCAGTGATATATGAATTTCACTGAAAAATTAAACCTATATACTAATAGATATTATCATACGATATTTTATTATATAACATAAATAATATATAACATCCCTGTGTCATATGAAGTATCAAAGCTATAAAACTTATTAGTAAAAAATACAAGGTTAATTAACAATAATGGTATTTTAATCAGTATAATGTCATTATAAGAAAAAGTTCACTGACCTGTGTAACTAAGATTTCAATTTAAACTATTTTCGTGGCAGTGACTTGCAGGCGTGGTCCGAGAGGGGTTCACAGGGTTCATGACCTTCCCCCCCAATTCTAAAATTGGCAAACCTTGTAAAAAAGAGTAATGTGTTAATTAAATTCGTACAATGTATTTGCTGAGGAACAAGACTTAACTGAAAATTTTGGTACAATTATAAATAACCTTCGGACTGTGCTGCGATAGGATTTTCACAAAAAATTATGAAAGAAATTACAAGAAATCTTCTCGAAGGTCAGTTTATTCTATACTTCTAGATAGCATAAAGAGTAACCTGAAAAACAGACTGATGTCTCCTCTCACAAACATTTTTATATAAGGCATTTTATGCCAAAATCTAAATATTAAGTAGATCTTAATAATGTTCAGAAAAAATCAAATATTTATACACATTTTTTAAACTTTTTTATCACTGTGTTCACAGATCCAACTGCATATCATATCATTTAACTATAAAACTATACTTACGAATTACAGATAAATTTATTATGAAAGAAATTTTTACTTAATCGGGCATCTTTGCTATAATGAAAATAAAATAATGATTTAAAGTTGTCTATTATGCTTATATTATCAAATATACTTATGTACCAATGTACTTATCTTTGTACTTACGTATTAAATAGCTCCTAACAAGCATATATATAATTATAAATGGAAAGATAGTATTAAATAGTATTTGCCATTTGTTATTTCACAGACCGCGAGAAAAGCTTCAATTCATTCAATTAGAGATTTCCAAGTATGTATGTAATCTATCAACGATCGGAATACTTATTTATGTTAACTACAGGATATCATGAAGTGTGAACTCCTCTTTAAAGATGGTGGAGATATATTTTTTTTAACCGCTTATTTAAAGTGGAATAATAATTTTTTATACTCTCTGTGTTTTATCATTTTTATGAATTATAATTTTTTAAACAATCCCAGCATTAGAAAAATAAGTGGTGTTGTGGGGGTTGTTAGAGAAAACAAACAGAAGCAGCGGACACAAAGAATATCTCAAAACAGCAATCTGAGGATCACAGATGCAACTGCCCCATCTTGAAATGGAACCCACTACTAAGATTCTGCAGAATGGGCCACTAGCCACAAGACCATTCGACAGTCAGCGATCAGTGAAACTTTACAATTTAGAAAACAACCGCGTAATTGAACAGTTATTGGAAGTTGAAAAAAAGTCATTATTTCTGCACATAATGTACTTGTAGGAACAAAGGTATATTTAAATAGTGGTAGACGTCAATAAACGAACCGACACTTACTAGTCGTTAGATATGTATCGCATATATTTACATAAATCCAGTGCAATTGCAGGAAAGGTTTATAAAACAACATCGAATATCCATAATGCGGGGTTTTAAGCGATACATTCGGTTTCGAACAATAACCAGTAATCCATTTTAATGAATCTACCAAATGAAATATAACTTACATTGTTGCTGTGAAAATTAACCACTGGAAAATGAACTTCTTTTGTTGATATATTATTTAGATTAATTTTTTAATAAATAATACAAATGACAATAACTTATGTAAAACCAAGATGCTTTTACTATAAGGTACTTCTTAATGACTAAATGCGTACTAAATATACAAATCTTTTAATGTTCTCAAGTTAAAGTATAATAAGGACAGACCATCACCTCGTCTTACCGCGAACACGTTTGCTGCAAAGCATTCGAACGTCGGGTTAAATTTAAAAATGTAAAAATAAAGGCGAGTTATATCCTTAAAATAGTTTTATTGAAATATATATTTCTGTCTATCCATTTAATTTGCTTTGTCTAGATTTATAAAATTGAAAAAAAAGCAACTTATTATATTGTATCTAACAATGACTGAGTGAATTAAAAGGCTCACAAATGGACTACGGTAATAATATAGAAAACAAACAAAGCCGTATCAGTTTTAATATCCCCGCGAGTTCATTATAATTTATATCTAATAATAATTTTTCTTTATGCACTTTTTAAATCTCATTTGTTGGTTTTTATATAATTTTTATGAGATAATACTCTTGGATGAAAATTTTGGAAATTAACATTTGATTGGTCTGATTAGACAATAAGAAATTACTTCTTACTTAGTACTTAACCGCCAGTTTATCTGTAGACTCTATTTAACTTCAACTCGCACTTTGAGATTCTTGAAAAAGAATTCTAATCCGGGTAGGATGAAGCTTCAGTTGAAGAGTAGAATAGTAAAATGTATAGTATATGACAGTAAAAATAACTAACAACAAAATGATTAGTTTCTTACAAAATATTGAAATATCTACATATTTATATTCGTTTCATGGAAATAAGTTTTAATAGTATTCTACAGTTTACAATATTAATATCTGAACTTAGTAATAAATTACGACGTTTAATTAATTATAATCTAAATTATATAATAAAACAGTTATATACGATGTGATTAAATATCTTAGATAGAAACTGTTCAAAACTACAAATCCGCTGCGTCATACAAGTGTCTGAACGACACGGATTATTTCACTAAGAAGTACCACTCAAGAATTCTTAGCACCGTTTTTCTTAAAAGTAGCCGTGTAAGAGAAATCTATCTACCTAGAATTACATCTATTCTCTATAGCTATGTAACTATAGATAGGTATATTGTGTCTATAGATAGAGTGTGTATATGAGTAATAATTAAAGTTTTTCTCATATCAATAGCCAATGAGAAATATTAATTTGGAATATGTCACGCGAAAACGAAACGATGATTCATTGACTAATAGTTTCTACAACTTTTTGAATACTATTATCTTGAGCCAACACAGTGTATCCAGAAAAAAAAAAAAAAAGATATTGTATTTATAACATACATTAAATTATCTTTTATTAAATTCTCTGTCAAAAAAGCATTCATCTTTGCCTCAGATAACAAGAGAAGTGTTACAGGAGAGACTTAGACATATATCAAATCTTTAAGAACTCTTATACAGAGCGAATAGAAATACAAGATAAATGCTTCAGAATGGACTGTTAATGATTTGAAGCAGGAAGTCGAAATCAAGGTTTCTTGACACGAAGTTGCACATAAACGCCCGTCTTCGCACAAAATTAATGAACCCTAGCAAAAATTTTACTCCTTTAAATATAATGAGCAAAACAGAAGGAAATGTTATGCAAAGACAACTTCACAGTCTCTGGTAAGCAATAAACCAAAATCATTGCTTAAACTTCGTGGGTGGCAGAGGCCAGAGGCGCCCCAGTGAGCGGCCTCTCTGTGTCCTGAGTCGGGCATATCTCTCCGCATCTAAAACTTTTAATTTTGTCAGATGTCCATCGTTAAATCATCCGAACCAGCAAAATTGCGGGCATATTAATAATATTATATAAAATGTACTTGTCTATACCAATTACGTTTTAATTAAAAATATTCCTTGTAATTAATAAAACACCGAATTAATCTTAGGTTATGCTGGAATATTGCGTCTAGCGTAATTAATTACTCTTAACAAGCCTTTCGCTAAATTAAAATTTATAAAATTAATAAATATTGACATATATAGATTTTAATGTCTATAAAATATTTATAAATAGATATTTGTAACGACCTATCACAATGTAATTTTATTAGTGGCTATAATTATATCGAAAATATAAGAACTTTCGTAATACAAAGTCTTCCCACAAAATAACAAAATTTACGTCTTCATAAAATTATTTATTAGTTACTCCAACCGATCATAAATTAATGTATAATATCAATCAATTAGAATGTTACGAGTCTTCAATTAATTATCATTTTTCTACGGCTCCAGAACCAGCGGGACGCCGTTAAAATTTTGCCATAAAATTATATTTTATAGAGTTTTTATTTACACAATTTACCTTGTTTTACAACTTTCCTTTTCACATTAAATGTCTATGATGTTTTGGGGAATTTTCGTGACTACAATATTTTGTAGGCTTTTGTATAAAGACTTTTTCTATCTATAACTACTCGTAACTAGTTGGACCAATTTCGAAAAATTTAACATGAGTTCAGAAGAATCTTTAAATAGTAAATATGGAACACGAAAGACTGGATACAATTTTTTTCCATTATTTTAATGTTAAATCGACTGTCTTATAGTACGGGTAATAAATAAAAGACACAGCTATTTAAATGTATTTAAGTGTATTAGCAACGTTGGTACATGAGATTACGGGATAATACTTTGTGGAATATCGTGACGTCACCATAACATTCGTGTCCGATTAAGTACAAAATGTATAGTCACCAATAAAACGTGCACACCCTAATGCTTATCATAGTCAATACAACTCCATGTATGCTTCTATTACACCTATAAATTCAATAACTGATTAATATTATGACACTACTAATTATATAAAATGTGAGCATTCATACAGTTAGGATTTAAACTCCACCATTCGATTTTTAAATAATCTCAAATGTCAACTTAGATTTCGTTCAGAAATCGCAAATGTTATAATAGTTTTGCTAGATTATTTAACTTTCCATTATAATATATACTATAAAAAGTTACTAACAATGTATAGTACCCGATAACGGAAAACGTTTAAAATAATACCGAAACAATGGAAGCATATTAATATTAATTACGGGGATATTTTAGAAATATTAGTATTAATTGTCCAAAAACCTTAACGAATTATTTAATTGAGTCTCGTTTATACAAATCCTTGTTTCTAAATATCAATACCAAAAATGGACTCAAAAAAAATACCTACAATTTATATAGGCCCTTGCGTATAAACTAATAAATTATAAAAAAAATACTACAAAATAAATAAATAAAGGAAATAAAAATTAAAACAAAACAAATTAAAAAAACCATTCTTTAATTTTTCTGTGTATAATATATTTTTTATGTAAGAGAGAATAATTTCTATTTAAATCTACTTACAACATGAAATAAGACAAACTATTCAATAAACACATAATGTCGCTGCGACAAATGATTGTATTTTCATTAAATAAAATTCAATTTTAAATAAAATATAAATAATCGAGTATTACTGTTTCAACAAGTATATAGTCTCTGGTTAACCACAGACAATAATATATTTTATTGTGGTGTAACACTAAATGGTTAAGTATAGGTTACATTTTTCAGAGATCTTGTTAAGGGCAGAACAAAACTTAAACAAAAACACTGACATTATTTATAATATTTAAAAAAATATCAATTCATTTAAATAATATTTGTAATCATGATTAAATAATTGCCACATTAGCTGCCTAAACACTTTATAAAAAGTAGTGCTTTATCAAAACTATACAAAATACATAATACATAAAATCAGACATTGCAATAAAAGCTATTTCATATAAAACAATAGCTCTAATAATGCCTACAATTGTCTATTATACTCACAGATTGATCCTATAAATTAAAGTGATTAAATAAAAATAAACCTAATTTTATACAGAAAGACATTAGTTTTATTGTTTTATACAGATATAACTCAGTTATAACATTATAGTTACAAGTCTTTCTGGAAGTAATTCAAAGTAAATAATAAATTGTATCGTACGATATATCTATTGTCTGACACGACTATCGAACATAAATAACACCCGGTTTCTCGAAGTCTCATTATAGAAAAGAAACTAATTTGCTGTTAAACTCTGATTGGTTGATTGCTTGAAAGCCAGCCAATCAGCTTTAGACAGTTCTGTCAAATCATTTAAACTTTAACCATCCTTCCAGAAACCAGCCGTAAGTATATATGTTCAAATTCAGACAGTCGGATCAAACGACAGTTTGAAACATATTTCTGGTCGAAGTAAATTTTAATGTATGAACATTATAAAAGTTTCGCTTCATAGAAGCGACGTCGCCCTGGCAAGCCTTGAAAAAATTGTTGTACATACGCTTATTTAAAAATATCATACAAAACTTACATACACTTAAATCATATAATGCACTGAATGAGGGTAGATTTGTACCAGGTTACTCAGTCATACCGCCTTCCGGACGAAACGCATTATTGTGCAAAATACATCAAAATATAATCACAAAAAACCTCATACCGCATATACGATTATATAAAGTATAATATTGATTATATGAAATAAATAGTTACACTAAAACTAAATTCAAATGAACGGAGGGAAACCATCGTTTCTAAACTAAATCCAACATGTTCTCGGAGATCCATAGCGCTCTATCGAGATATCATGTATCCTCTCCTACATTTTTACTAGCCCGTGTCAAACTAATATACTAAATAAATCCTGTCCAAGTTGTTGCTATATTGATTTCTAATTTTTTAGTAATTTTTCACTCTCGCTTTTTTCATATTATTTTTCAAAACATACCGCTTATAATGTTAATGAACTTTAGAGTAAACTCAACACTATTAAGCGGTATTGAAGTAAGAGCTCAAATGCCATAGCTATAAGTGGTACGAGTGTTCTACAAACTGAATTTAAAGCTTACACAGACATCCCAATAACGCTCTTATCGCTATATATAAGACGGATATTTCTTAATTATATAAAGAGGACAATTACACTCGGTATCTAAAAGGTGATTCATGTTTAATTTAATTGCCATCGAATCCGTGAACTCTTCTGATTGGTTGATGACAGCCAATCACGAATCAAGCTTACTGTCTACAGTTATAATTGGCTGATGAATTGTCAAATCATTCCTATTTGAAATCTTCCTTTCAGAAACCGACCGTTAGACACCTATATTACTTTAATGTCCTGGAATGAATACAAAATGTTACAAAAACTGTTATCTAACCGCCCATTACAATAAAGTACATACCGGGCATTGTCTAAAATAATATTCAAATCCCGAATATAAGAATTATTAGGTTATTTTATATTAATGTATAGTGAAAGATTGATTGTTAATACTCTTAGTGATAATGATTTATTTGTACAGTCAGCAAGAAAATACTATTACAAAGTTGCAAAATAAGTTGTTATGTATATTCACTTATTAGTTATTGGAAAGCCATTATGAAATCAAAAAGCAAAAAAACTCGTTGCTTAATTTGTCGCTGACTGTACACTACCCATGCCAAAACATAGAGGATCGATTTCATTACATAGAAAATACACAACACCTACGGAGATCCTGAATTAAATGGCACGATTATATACAGGGAATTGACTTTAATACTTAGAAGAATTACAAATCGGTCACAAATGAGTGTTAGATTATTACGAAACACCTTTGTCAAACTATAATGGATTATAATTAAAAATAAATATGTTATATTTCAGTCCATAAGAGTTATAATAATTCAATTGTCATTCAAATACAATTCAATACTGAAGTACAAAATATAACGGCCCAAAAACACGATAAAAAATTGTATTATAAATTAATTCACAAAATAAACTATCACAAAAAAATATGAAGAAAAAAAACTTGTACTCTTACTTATTTATCACAAATCAAAAAATATCCAAATATCTGATTACAAAACTCCAGTTTGCACAAAAAAAAAAACTATTTGTAAATATATACGGGTACAAAATAAAATATTTGAAGTACATTCACAAACAAAAGTGTCTACTGAGATGGAGTTCACAAATATATGTTTAACGACTGCTTGGTGGTGGCATTTGAGCTTGAACACCTTGTAGGTTCATGGGCCGCCCGTTTGGATTACCCATGCCCAGACCGTCAGCGTAGTTCACGTCCATGGCTGGCATGTCATCGTTCTGAAATGGTAGTTTTAAATTAAACATTAAGATAATTTGAAGATTCGTCCGTGGTAGTATCAATCACAGAAGATCATCGTGTAATTATATCTACATTTATTAATTTTCCTGTTTTTTTATCGTGTGTCTCAGTCTTAATCATTTATCTTACGAGTAAGAATGAAATATTGTTATTTCATTTGGCGATGGAACCCAAATCTATAAAGATTGTGCAGAACAATATGTTATATTTGTACACAATTAACTCCGACTTCTTTAATATACAAAATATACACGAACCTGCTTACACATACACAAATCCCAATAAAGATGAACACACATTCAACTCACACGATGATTATGATTAACAATTATACAGAAAATACAGTGTGCTTTTGTTACGTTAGCTTCGATATGATAAGAATGAGTATCAGTTTTATTTTGTACAAGCGACACATTCTTTATAATAATTTGCTAACAGCAGCAAATTCTTATCTTGGAATTTTTTTACAACACAAAATATATATTATTGTTAGAAAAGTTTAACTAAGAAATTTATTTTGATTCTAAATGCCTTTTTTTATTAGCTTATTTAAATTCAAAGGATTTTAAATTATAAATGAACTCTATGCGATTTATGGAAATGTATGCAAACAAAAAATAATAGAAACGATTTCATTTTGACTTCGTTTAAGCGATACATTTTAATGGGTTTTTGGTAGTGTGATGTACACGTTCCAATACTAGAGTTAATAGAATCGTGAATATGTAGCGTGTCGTAACGTGAAAATAAACATCAGATATTGAAATTAATTTTTGCTACTAATGTTTGAAGAAAGTAATTCATTCAAACAAAAGCACGTATTTAATGAACGCGAGGAAGCACATAGCAGCCCCAAAAGTTATACAATCCGTCAACCATATGGCTGGTGCGAGGAGTCAGTAAGTTATGAATGACTTCATTAGTGTAGTTCCGAATGGTACTGTTAAGACGCTTAAATATTTTTAATATTGTTTCACCTCACTATTTTAATGTGTTCTAAATTCAAATTAAGTGTGTTCGTGTACGTGTGTGTGTCTCACCTCCCGGTGCCGTCGTATGGTGCGGTCCTCGTAGCGCGTGCCGCCCGTGGACGCCATGGGGCGGCTCAGCGTGCTGTTGGCGGCGCCGGGGGAATGCGGCGCGCCCGGGGTGCCACCTACTCACACCGCATATGTACAGACGCTGCTTGTGTACACGTGTGTGCGTGTATTATATACATGTGTAAGTGTACTTTGTGAGTGTGGTGAGTAATATGTTGTGTGCGTGCGCTTTCACGTACACTCTTATTAACGTGTAATAAAAACGTGCGTGCACGAGTGAGAGTATTTTGTTCGTCATAATCTGCCTTCTAATATTATATTTTGGGTAAGATTTTTATAAAAACCTCACTATAGAAATTTGTAGTTAAATTGCTGTTTATTTTTAATATGTACCTTGTTTGTTAAGTTTTCAATGGATGTCACTGAAAAGCGTGCTCGATGTCGAAAATGATGTTTGTATGTGTATGCAGCATGTTAGTTAAGCTGTGTGAGTGAACCACGTGACAATATTACAAAGCACATGGATTTCATACACAAGATTCACATTTACACATTTACAGACATACATATAAACAAAATATAATTGTAATATATTTACAACAAAGCAACATGTTCATTTAAACTTCTACACAAATAATTTTTCCTATATCCATATTGGCGTTGGTACTAAACACGAGTTTAATAAGGATTTTTAAATACATAACATGAACAATTGAGATATATGTATATACATAAATATAAATACTTATATGTCATAAAACATTATCTTAACAAAATATGAACAAAAATCTTCTATTTTATTATAAAAAAATATTATATATTTATAATACCAATTAACGAAAGAAAAAAAATAAAAAAAAATTACCTTATATATACAAATTAAACCTTAACTCTTAACATTTAAACGTAAGTTTCGTATAAAAAATTATATTGGTTTCATTATTATGTATAGGGTTGTCAATAATGCTAAAGCGAGCAACTCTCTCTAGGCTTGTTATGAAGGTAACTATAGTATAGATATAGTCAGGGCTGTCACTGACCGCTGGTGTTGGAGGCGGCTCGTGGCTGCGCGGCGCGCGCCGGCGTCAGGAAGTCCGCCTCGCGCCAGCCGTGCTTGCGGTACACCTCGCGCAGCTCCGCGTGAGACCACATCGTCATCAGCACTTGGCCTGCGGTTATGTACACGCAATAAGGAAGAATTTTGCTTGTTATGATTTAAAAGTAATGTATATATATATTCAATCTGTAAGGTTTAATATTATATTATAGCGATGCACTCACCAGCAAACTTGAGTACTCTAGGCGTGTGTCGGTGGCGCTGTTTGGTCAAGTTCAAAAGTCGCTCTACGCCGCCCGCCTCTAGCAGCGAGCGGGAGAACTCCGCACTCTTTTTTATCACTTCGTTGAGTGTTGCCAGTACTGCGGCTATCGTGTCATCTGATGTTCCCTGTGTAATTACACGTTAATTTAGTTGATTTAATTATTTTTCTTATATCAGTATAAGAGATTCTATGGTATCGCGTGATTTTTCTTAATTTTCTGTTTAGACTTTTACAGCAGATTATATACACCTTTTAATACTACGACAAACTAAAGATATTACACTAACTTGATCATGTTGCTGGTTCCCGCTGGGCAGCTTCTGCACCAGATCTCGCATAGCGTACTTCCCAATGAGTTCTTTATTGCGCTGATCGATGGCCAGGTTACGAAGAGCCGTCGCGACCGCACACACCACCCTGTCTACTTCCATGCGAAGGAGCTCCACGAGGATTGGTAGGCCTGGAAAGTACAATTGAATAAATTTATTACATACTAAATAATTTGCTTAGTCCTACTCTAACGTAACTTCTACAAGGTGGCGTGTAGCGTATGTATGATTATAAAATATTTTTGGTACTGTAACTGTAAGCCGTACCCTTCTCCTTCCTCACGGCTGCTCGTATGTCGATGGAGGGCTGCCAGTAGCAGGCCGCCAGGTTCTGCAGCGCACCCGCCGCGGCCTCCAGCGTTTCCGGGTTGGAGCACGTCTGCAGCAGCGCCATGTACAACGGCACCACCTGACCAACAATACTTTAATAAGTTTCTTACCTACTAAAACTTAAGCGGTAATTGGATTTGACTTTCGTTTAAGATTAATCTGTCAGATTTTCATTCAGTACTTTTTGTAGTTCAATAAAATTATAAAACAATTATATTAATTACTTCTCTTATCTACATTTAATATTATACTTTTAATTATTTATTAAGTGTTAAGGAAACGCACTTCAGGTGACCACAGCATTTCAGTGCCTTTGGGTACACTGTAACCCAGCTGTGTGGTGTTGGTATCCGTCTGGGGCTCAGAGTCGCTTTTACCGAGTGGACTCGTAGAATTTGATGATGAACCCTCTTTCTTCTTTTTACTTCCTCCAAAACAGCCTAAGTTTTCTCCTATAAAATATTAATAATAAAAAAGTTATTGTAGTATTAATGTTATTAAACGATAAATATAATAAGAAATCAATGTTATGGAATTATGTCACAATTTATACTATTTTTGGAGATTACTAAATTCATAGAGAAGGGTGAAGAGTGAATATTTTTCAATGTAATCATGTTCGTGCAATTACCTTTTGATGCGCTCGCTTGTATCCTGGCCTGTCCAGACGACTGTGTCGGTGGAGCTCTAGTGTCATAAAGTGGATCTTCTATTTCTTGACACCTGAAAATACATTTTTGATGAAAATCAAATTTGTTACGATTATAAGAGATAAAATACACGATGTTAATTTATTATAATGTTAAAATCGATGATAAAGAGAAATATATAATAATTGACTGTTATTATATTTTATGGTAACCACAATAAAAGAAATCAGTATTCGAACAGTTAAACTACAATATTTTTGGAACTTATAAATTGATACAAAGTTCTTAAGCCCACCTGTAGGAGAGATTCCTAAGCACGCACACGCAGTTCTCCACGATCTTGGTGCCGATGGCGTTGTTGGCGAGCGCGGCGCGCACGGCGTGCAGCAGCGCCTCGGCCAGCCCGCTCTGCGAGCGCAGCCGCCGCCGAGCGTACTCGCCCGCGGACGACGCGTTGCGCAACACACCCGACGCGTTGCGGAACACTAAGCACACGGACACGTCACTGACGAACTATAGGTGAGACTACATCGACACCGAATCCTACTCCGAGAATACGAAAACTGCACCAAGACGTTGCCCGAGACCCGAGATGTTAAAACTTGACCATAGCTAACCTATTTTAGCTGAAGTACTGATTTTTATTACCTATTGTAAATATAATATTAAAACTAAGCTCAAAGCTTTAAATCACTATTCAGAAATACTAACGATAACCTTTACTTATTACGCACCATTGGACCAGTAAGTATCTCCAGGGTTAGTTGGATGCCAGCCAGAATGGTGTATGATGACTTTGTTGAAGATCACCTGAGCTGCATCATCTATAATGGATTGCTTTAGATCTTCGCAGGAGGACATATTCCATATAACGCCTGTTACTAATTCTTTCACCTGAAAGTAAATATGTAATAGTTTTTACACGAGGTTCAAATTCAAGGAAATACAATTATTAATCACAACAAATTTACTCAAAATATTGAAATTACAACATTTTTTTTTCAGAATTTACTGCAATGGTTTTATGTATGATAAATAACTGCAGTCCTTACATCCATGTCAGTGGAGCGCACCAGCAGCGCCATGAGCGCCGGTATGCCGCCCGCGTCCCGTATGGCGCGCTTGTTCTCGTCGTTCTGTCGCCCGTACGACAGGTTGCGCAGCGCACCGCACGCGTTGCGACACACGTCCGCGCTCTCGTGCGATATCAGACGCACCAGGGGGGGGATGCCGCCTGCGATTCAAACTTTTAATTAAGTATCTGCTATGATATATACTAATTTGATTATATATTTCATTTTATATGCTTTTATGTAAATTTTTTTCTGGTTGAACAATAAAAACAACCACTCTAATTACTTTCTTAGATTTTCACGAGTACACATTTGAAATAAAACTATTTTTACGGATTAAAACTCGCGTATAATTTGCGTATTATTCCCGTATAATTCGCGTTTAATATCACTTACATCTCGTCTACCCGTGCACACGATTACTGCAAAGTATTCGAAACGTCGGGTTCAAATCAAAAATGTAACTAAATTGTACGCGAGTTTTAATCCGTAAAAATAGTTTTACTACAACCACTCTCACTTACCCAAACTCCTGGTCTTTTGTTTGTTTGGGTCGTCCATGTACGTGAGATGTTGTAAGTAGGCGGCCGCATTAGCCTTTACCACGTCTGAGGGGGAATTGAGGAAGCCAATAACCTCGGGGAGGTTTGGGTCTCGCCACTGTAGTCCACCACCGTCCTCACGACCGCCAACACCCACACTGCCGTGGACTGTAAAACAACAGATAAAATGAAAATTTACTCTTAGTGACATTAATTATATTTTTTTATGTAACTTCATAATCGATCATAGTGGCTGTTGATGATGTGGCTACTTAGGCTGCTCTTTCTAAGGTTAGGTTAATACATTTTTATGAATATTGGCCATCCGTTACCTAATGCCATATTAGCCATTTGCTTTTGTAGTTCTTCCTCATCCCCATACATTGACTGACCGCCCGTGCTTCCCAAGCTTAGGCCGTTCTGTGAATCCTGAAAATGTAAAATAATACAAAACTTAACTAGAGACCTCCAACAACTGCATATAATAATTTTCTTCTTTAGTTTTGTAGTATTTTTATATAATAAACGATAAAAATAGATTATGGAATGTATATCCATTCTCTAGTAGTAGTAGTGGTAGTGGTACCTTAAAGGCGGCGGGTTGATGCGCAGTCTCGTAGGTAGCGGGGTAGTGTTGGTATCCGTACGCGTCGGGCGCGTACTCGCCACGCGGTGACGTCACGCAGTAGTGCCGCCCGAGCTGCTCCAGGGAGGCGGAGTCGTACCTGGGAAGGCATAATTATGGTCACTTATGTACTTAATAAAACTATTCAATATTAAACATCAAAGAAATACAAATAAAATAAAGCATAAAACAATTAATAAATCTAGAAATTGGGGCAAATATTTTTGATGCATTCTGTGGTCGTAAAAAAACAAGCAAGGAGTATTATTAAAGTTAATCAAAATTACAAGTTTAAAGTTGTAATTGAAATGTGGCTAGTAGAAAATAAATATACATATTTATTAAAGTAATATACCTCTGTTGTAGGTGCAAGTTGTGTTGCGGCGGCATGGCGCCGGGGGACGCGCTGCGGGGGGAGGCGCTGCCGCCGCCCTCCACGTACTCCTGCGAAACAAAACACAATCGAGCACACTGCTTTGCATATTCAACACATATTTTCATAAATGATGTAAAATGAAAAGTGTCGCTGTTTTTAATCAGTATGTAAATCGATTATAAATAAATTATAATAGATTATAATAGGAAATTTACGGCATGTATAGTGGAAATTGAGTTGAAAACATCGATATTCCGCCTCCTGTTATATCACAGAATATCCGGGTGTATAAGTTATTTTGAATAATAATATACAAATAATAATAATAATAAACTTTATTTGAAACAAAAAATGAATATAATAACTTATTCTCAATATAACTTTGGATGATTGAAACCCTCTCCTAAACTATGATCATGAACATGCGATCAATTCCCATTCCTGTGTTAATGCATTTAAAGCTGCTCATCCCATTAGCCATTGTTGCCAATTTACCCGTCTACAAACATCTAAAGGGAGACAATATATACACCCCTCTCCCTCACCTGTGCCATGTACGCAGGCACCTGCGGCTCCACGAGGTAGGCAGGCTGCGCGGGGTAGGCGGCCCCGTAGTGCGCGTACGTGCCGTAGTGCCCCGCCCCCGCGCCGCCCGCGTAGCCGCTGCTCACAGACACCGCTTCCATCACCTGGGTACGTCACAAGGTCTAATGTCACAATATACAATATTTATATCACAATCATGGATACGATTTGAAAACGTCTAAGTTACTTATATAAACTATGAAGTATAAAATGGTTTTAAAACATTTACGTACGTGAGGATATTTCTGCGAGGGCGCCATAGTGAGATGTCCCATGTGGTTGTAGTGGGCAGCGGGCGATGACACGTACTGGCCGTAGTCGGGCTCCACGCCACTGCCCACCGGATATTCGCCCGCCTACGCATATATATACATAATAAACACCTGATACCTGAGTATATAGAACACTATTTTTCTTTTTGTAATTACGGATATAATGGTGTTTTTGTATTAACTACAGTGCCTTATTCAAAACATAAACAAATCTACAACAGGCTGATATCACAATTAGTATTATAAGAAAAAAAACAAAACACAACACACAAAAGACACATAAATCAATAATAATTATTTCTAACAGCTGTGATATCATATTCCATGATATAATGATTTTATCATAGATTAAAATTGGGAAAATTACAAATTCGAGAGAGATAAAAAAAATATATACAATGACAAAAAATATTTACATTATTAAGTATTAAGTGTGAGTTTTGAGAACTTCTTAATAGCCGTTTGACAAATTAATTTTCACAAAAATAGAAGAGGCAAAATGACATATTGGATTGCTATAAAAAAAAAAAAGAGATGAACCTTAAATATAAACCCCTATAATACCAAAGGACTTAGTGATCAATATATATATAGTACCTGCATAGCGAGGTGGTGTTGGTGAGCGAGCGCGGCGGACAGCTCCGCGTCCTCGGTGGAGGCGTCCGATCGCGACACCGGGCTGTGCTGAGGTCCATACGCGCCCTCTACTGGTCCGTTCCTGGAATACATAAAGAGACTTTACATAAAAAGATTTAAAATACTGTTAAGTTACAACGCTTTTATCCTACATCAAAAGGATCAAACTATCTTCTGAAGTATCGATCATTTTAGCTTAGCTATATTCGTTTCAACTTGGGTTACGATGTCAGGAATGACCAATGAAGCGAAAAAGTTGTAACATATTACGTATCATGGCAGCGACTACTTTGCTATTTAGGGTGCGCACTACAATTGAAAACTTTGTAACATACTGCAGCGCTGCATAATTCCACAGCGCTTTTTTGCTTTTGGCAAAAACTGACAGTGTGAAGGGACATGTGTCCAGTCTATGGCAGTAAAATTATTTATTAAAAAGACATTTAGGAATACTTTGTTATGGCAAATAATAATTCATATTTTACACACACTTTTAATACACTTTTTTGTTTTGTTACACCTAAAAATTAAAATACATCATTTTAAAACATTCTCTATGTCTGATGCACAATGGCAACAACTTCAAAACCTACACCAACGCTAAAAGTACAAAGAAGTCTTTGATCTCAGTCGAGTATTTCACTTTTGAATCTAGCTTTCTGTTTTTATCTCAGTAACTCCTCTCGAAACTTTTGTGTAACATAATTATAAACTTTTGCTTTATTTATAGGGATTGCATTTTGAATTAAACATTCAAAATCTCGAGACTTATAGCAGTTTATTATATTAGCATTAAATATTAAATACTGGAGTCTAGAAATTACTGTTTTCATTTTAAAGTCGAAATAACGCTAACAACTCTCTGAAAATTTATTATTATTAAATTTGAGAAACTGGTACTGAGTTCCAGTCACAGTTGTTAATACAATAAAGATGATTGTTCAAATGTTTGTCTACATTTTCAAATTGCATTAAATGCCTTTGCATCTTTTATTTCTGTTATGATTGTTTTTTCTTATTAAATTAAAAATTACAAAAGCCTCGAAATTGTAGTAACTGTCTAGTCTTATCTGTGGATTCGTATCAAAACCAATTAATTTTTCGAAGATTAAAAATAAAACGTTAAAAATATATAGACAACTAACATGATTTATATTGTAAATAGGAATAGAGAAAATAATCTTTTTTACGTTTTTAAATTGATACAAATTTGTATTATTTAACATTTTATTTGCAAGATCAATTATAATCTCTTTACGTCACAGGTTTAATGAATCAATTACGCGGCCACGAGTCTCACGAGTACATATGGACCATGTAGACCAAGAGCTATCACAAAGTTTAAATAAAAATAAAGAAAAAATAAAATGAATACTACGTGTCGAGCTTTTACGTTTAATATGAGAGCCTAAGAGAAAAATAGTGTCAATACAAGAAACAATAGTCATATGTTAGTACCGACACATTTGACCGTCGATCCTCTCTGCCTATTCGGTAGCAAGAAAGGGATGGTGAACATAAAAAATCTATCTCTCTCTGTATATATCTAGATAGAATAATTTAAACCAAGTCGTTAGGTCGGGAGTCGATTGGGAGTAAAGAAGTTAGGACTTCGACTCTGTAATTTAATAAGTTAGTTTAATATTTACTTATTGGTCACATTTAGCTGTGTAACTTATTTGTAATTTTAGATTTTGTTAGTAGTATTTTATTTTGATTCTTTATTAATACGTAATATTTAAAGCTTGGAATAATAATGTGTTCGAAAACAAAATGGTTTATTCGTTTCTTGGCTATGAATTATAAAGCTACAGACAGACAAAATCCTATAGATGTACACTTTATATTTATAGGACCCCTATTTACATTGGAAGTTAAAAAAAAATAATACCGTTTTACTATTGGCATTCAACATACAAAACCAAATATGCATATATTTATCTCTTACAACAAAACCGATTGTTGTTTGGTTAAATTAAATTTTGGCAACGAAAGGTAAACAAATTGTTTTTTCATATAGAAATGCAAAGTTTTACGTTACTATATAAACTAGTTTCTATTCTCGTTTAGACCCGCGGACGAACATTTTTATTTACTAATACGATCCTATTATATTCCTAAGATAAGCGCGTTTAAATGAACAAACTTCTCCGCTGCATAATATTAGTATATATATGTATTATTATGTAGTCAGGTGATTAAATATGTCACTTAGTGACAGCTCCTAGACTATTAACTGTATGTATACACGTGTGCTGAACCACAATGCAGATAAAGCAATTTAAAAATATGGCGTTTGCGGAAATGTTATGTGGTGAGTTATTGGTTTTGTAAAATATTTTAAACAATTCGTTACTCAGCTCTCTAAATAAAAAAAGTAATCATTTTTATTTCTCATTGTTTCTCGTTTCTTTGTCTGTATCAATGGTATTCGTTCAGATGTTAACGGCACAGGGCGTTGCTTTCAAGTTCCAATGTTTATTCTAGGTATATTTAATTCATGAAAGATCCGTACAAAGCTTTATTTGAGTTTTTTCAAATATTACGTTTCAAACATGAAAATATGTTTAATATTCTTCACATAGTATTTGTTTTATTCTTATAATATAAAATAATTTAAGCCAGATATATATGCCAATACTCAAAAGACATATGTAATCAGGTTATATTTAGTATTAGGAATAAAAACGAAAGATTAGACATTTGTCTTATTTAATATAAAAATTACATCTGCTTAATCTGTATGACTTTAATTAATAATTATCCTATAAGGAATAGTTAAAATGAAACTGAATAGATTTGTTTCCTTTAAAAATATATTTAAAATTTAATTAACATATATATAATCAAAAATGTATTGATATACAATTAAATCTGCGACCTCTGTGAAACCATGCGATCACTAAAAATACGGATGATTCAATTCAACAAAACGGTAAAATTTATAAACATATTAATATTTATAAAGTTAATATTTAGTAATTTTTATATTTAAACTTTTATGGTCCATGATTACTATTATATTTCATTTCAAATAAACTTTATTATTATTATTATTATTATTATATATAAATATCCATATATGGGATTTTGTCCGTGAATTCACGTCGAGATTCCGCCATGCTCAGAGCTCATGAATAAGGACCCCAAATGGGTTCCAATGTAGTCGGGCATACAAGGATAGTATTTACGTGATTACGGACGAACGGACTACGGACATACTCATAATTCTAATACTTAGTATATTTTAAATGAAAATTGTTTTATTATTAAGGTTAAAAAGTTGTAACTTTGTCAAAGTAATGTGTTTTAAACTAAAGGACATTTTAAACTATAATGCGCTCAAATGGAATGTAAGGCAGCTGGTTCTTTATTGAGGATGCCTTTATTAAAATGTTTCTGCTCAGCAATTAACAAGAGATTGTTTCGTTGAACAAAATCTGACCTAGAATTCTCATTTCTTATTTACGATTATTATTTTTATTATTTAAATGTATTCATTATGTAATTATTATGAATATTGGTTTAAAATTAAGTTTATTTTAAACGTTTATATTGTTAAAGACTACATGTCTGTGTCTCTTGATAAGAAAAGGTTTGGTTCAAGCGTTATTCGTAAAATTTCATTTGAATCGTTTCAACGAAAATATCTTTTCAATTAAAAGGAATATGAAGATGGCGTTCTCTGAAGGTTCATAGAATCTACGGGTAGGTAAACGTTTTTGAAAGGAATAGTAGATTGTAACAAACAAACGTAAAAGCTTAGACAAAACAATACTAAATCTAAATGCTGGCTTAATTATTAATTATTATTTGCTACCTTATATAATTTGTTTATTTTTGATAAGAATAATTGTTAATAACAAAATATGGGCTTGTCCCGAAATAAATGTTTATTATTATTATTATTATTATTATTATTATTATTATAAGGTTAGTTCATGCAATTCTGTCCTTCTGTTAGCCACTGTCAGTTTTATTATTTTGCTATACAAAAAAAAAAACAAATATTCTAGAACATTTCAAAATGATAACACAATTTATGGCAAGGATAGATTATTTAACAAGGTAATTGGAACAGCAATTCTGATAACTTGAAGTCCGAAATGGCTTGCAGCTTACATTTTAGAATTTGCTGTGAATAAATTACTAGTTCCCTGGAGTATACATTTCAGTGAACCAGGCTTCTGTATGCAGAACTTCTATAATACAGAATGAAATTGAAGCATCAAATAACCGAACTATATTAAAGGCTTCAACATATAAACTTTAATTCAAACTCACTCAGAACAAGTTAAAAATTGCATTTCTAAGTCTACCCTCTTTTATCTCAGTAATCGACACTAAAGAATTTATATTAATAGTTTTTTTTTTTAATTTATTTTGTCGTTTTTTTACTTATTTTTTTTTTTATAATTTCTTGAATGTTATAGTTGTTCTGCAATTGAGAGTTTATAAAAAATAGCACACGCATTAAACAATGCCTTTTCACTATTAATATGACATCAGATCTTAATGGATAATATTTTTAAAATATCATTAAGATTATAGATAATTTAAGATAAGTCTTTCATATTATGTATAGATGACTCTTTGTACCAATAATATATTTCCTTCTCGCATATTTTTTGAAAACAAAATACAGCGTCAGACTTATTAAAAACAATTTACAAAGAATCCAATTTCTTGATAAACATCTTTACAAATATCTGTGTGACGGTTAAATTGTAGTAGGTTATTATTAGAGTAACCACATTTAACTTGACACATGACATTTGACAGTTAAGCTATCGGGGTCAACGACACTAGTTCTAAAGTATACATATCTGTTATTACAGAACGTTAGCTCTAATTACCTGAATGTAACAAGCTAGTATTAAAGTAGTAATTGTTAACTCATAGTAATACAGGTACTTAGGGCGGCTATTACGTGAATTGTACGTTGCATTGCATACCAGTCGATATTTGATTAACTATTGGTAATGACAATGTATTTAATTGAAATAATTATTAGGTAACATATTAGAGTTTATTTATTTATTTATTCTATATTGCAAAATACTCAAAATAATATACAAAAGGCGGGCTTAATTCTACAAAGACATGCTCTACCAGCCAACCTTAGATGTGCACGAGGACGTTAGCAGAGGTGCAAAAAAAGTAAAAAGAGAAGAAAAAATTAAATGTAGACAGTTATTTAAATAATAGAGTTATAAATTAAAATCTCGAATCCTACAGTAGGTCTGAACTGGTGAATTAGTAAATTTCTTTATTTTACTATCTATGATAAAACCTAAGACTTTAATTAGCTCTTAATTGGTTCTCCTCAGGATGAGAAAATCTACTTTTATTTTTCATTTCCAATAAACTTAGCGTCTGTGGAAAACTTGTCTCTATTAACTATCTACGACCGGAAGAGCGGATAACCTACTACGGTTTGCTGTTTCGAAGAAAATGACATTATATGCATTCATGGGAAAATATTTAAAACATTACAAAAACGATTTCAAGCTCCGATATTACTTGCAGATAAAGTAAAATAGCTCTTTTGGAACATTTGAGAGACTGAAAATTTGACAATGACATATGGACCCTGGGTTTCATATTCCATACAAGAGGATACAATTATTGACCACAGCTTATTGGGAAGCCTTTAGCCTTGGAGAGGTAAGTAACATTAAGTACTTGATATTAAAAATGCAAACTCAGTAATGCGCCAACAGTATAGAATGTCGGTTAAGGTTTTTTATAGAACCTTATGCAACACGTACGCAACCAGCATTCAAATAAGCCTCCTGCTTGCGAAATATAACATTCCTGCATAGATATTAACAGAAATATAACTACAGGTCCATACATCATAAAAATCAATAAATTTTAAGATAAAATCTTAACAAAAAATATTTTTCTGAACAAAATGTATCAAATCATTAACCATGAAATAAGTCCATAAATTTTTGTAGAGGAAAATTAATAATAGCCAGTTTTTGTCGATAAATCTTAAAATTTAAGACAGATATTACTGCTCAGCTACAATCTTGTTAGATGAGAAAGGGGGAGCGAATACCGAGCCACTAGACCTCCTTCAGTACCTCCCTTATGAAGTTCATCCTTATAATGAGATATAAATTTGAGGAATAGGGACCAGCTCTAAAATAATTTTAACCAAACCGTCATTGTAATTAAAAAACTTAATACATACATTTTTCTTTAGAGATAGATCAAATCACGTCAATAAAATGGTTATAAGCAGGACATTCCTTTCATAAGGACTTTACGTTTTTATTATTAGATATATATTATTTATTTTTGTATTTAAACTTCCATGACCCATAATTTTTATCAAATATAGTTATCCTCAAGTAAATAATATCGGAGTTTGCTCCACTACTTTCCGAATCTACCACACTCAGAGCTCATAAATAAGAACCCCGAATGGGATCTAAACTAGACTGGCATATTATTATATATAACAGCTATAATAAGCGAAGTTAACTCTAAAATGTCTTTTGCTAGTCAAACTGTAAATACAGTAAAATATAAAACATTGGGGGATTAAAGTATTAGACATTTAACATACATTAGATTTAAGCCATTATTTATTTGCAAAGTAAAAGTTTTACTACAAATATATTTTTAAGTTAGTAAATATTTTAAACTAGCTTTTGTATGTTGCCTCGCCATCGCAATACTGCACTTAAAACCATATACGTCTTAAATCATAGACACAAAACCTATATATCGTAGAAATACACATACGCAGAAAGAATTAGAAAATTTAGATTATTTTTAATACGGTTTTCTCATTAGAACGATCGCGTGTTCTTGCCGTATACTGACTTAATAATTAATTAATATTCTTAAATTAATTAATATTCTTAATTTTAACACCTACCGCAAATTATTTAGATCATCATTTAAGTTCGCCCTTTGTATCTTATTTAATGAATTTACATTAAAGTTTTAAATAAATATATAAATATTTGAGTTTTAGAAGTACATACAGACAGACGAACTAAAAATATGTATAGACAGAACCTACAGGAACCATTTTTATAATGTACGTACAATATTTCTTTTACAAGCTGACAAGACGATTACGTTTAGAATACAAAATTCATGAAGACCAGTACCGACACGATAACTGAGTTCACAGAGCAACGAAGACGGAATCCCAGGGGTCACAAATTCGAATTTCAACTCGCGTGGATATTTTTAAAATTTTATATATAAATATAGATTAGAAACTTCTTTAAAAGCAATGAGAATACATTTCTATATATGATATTAAGAAGTTTGATGCTCAAAATTGTATATACAAAAGTTTAAAATCGATTATATGTGAAACTATTTCCAGATTATGATAGGCAGATCAATTACGAAGGCTATCTAGCATTACTCTACTCTTAATTATCGTATTAATAAATGAAATCGTTCATCCGCACCTAGAACGGCGTGTTACGGATAGTATTTTATATTTTAAAGTTTAAACATTCTAATCAACCCATAATCACTTATAGTTAGTGAAGTCATATATAATTAGACTTACAAACCACAATAAAATCATGACATCATATTCTTCCATATAATACATCTTAATTATTTTTCCAACAATTCGCTGCTGGCGGATTAATCATCGAAACCAAAAAATGTAAGGAGTCTAAATATATTCAAAATATACATAATTATAATTGCTATATAATAAGACTATGACATTAAAATCTAAGCAATGATTTTTAAATAGTATACTTGTTCACGTCAAACAAAAAAAAACTGGTTTTGATAAAAATTGCTTTGTAATATCTACATGTATGTTAACAGCATATATAATATTATACTAATACAAATATTCACACAAAGAAACAAGATAATAGAAGATAATAATAATAACTGAAGATGATTAATTTGACTTTGTGCATTAATTTTAGTATTTCATATTTTTACATTATTATAACATACATGTACCAGATAAGTCCCTGGGGTACAACATAATAATATCAAACTAAATAACTAAAAGTATGCAAATTAGTTAGAAAACTAAATCAAATTTTCAGACCACACTCAGCGACGCGGTGAATCTAGAAGTCTACATTTAAATTCACCTAACATGCATGATTCAAACCTTAAAATTATACACATTTGTTATCTAACAATGATACTGAAATATTGAAATTCAGAAGCAGTTCTTTATGTTGTCTTTATTCATTTTTATATTTATCGAAATGATGTTCTTTTTTTACTTTCTGATTTTTCTTCTTATTCTCTATTTATCATTAATATTATTATAATTCTAATTGTATCGTCAAGTAATCGGTTTTATTTCAGATATATTATTTTTGGACCATATGAATATTTAAAATAATGAATATAATTTAATAAACTTTTAACTTGAAAACTAATCTAGTAATGTTTCTTTTATATATTATTTATATAAAATAACAAACATATTATGTATTTATATAAAATTTCATGATCTATGATTACTATTATATATAATTCGGCTGTACTCACGTAAATACTATCGAAATTTGCCCGACTAGTTTTGAATCATTCGGGGTCCTTATTCATGAGCTCTTCGCATGGCGATTCGCGGTGTGAAATATTCACGTGACAAAAAGACGTGAGTATGTTACGTGAGTACAGCCGGATAATTATATACAATAATAATCTATTAATCTCTTGTCAAATCGATTGTCACTGTCTTAGTAAGCTGCCATTAAGTCTGTCGAGTATCAAATATGATCAACTAAACACATTTGACTATAATGGAGACACCTAAATTAATTAGCGGATCAATTAACCTCAGTTGGTAATACCAGCTTTGTGAGTTGTGAAGGTTAAGTGTTTCTCGCTATACTCTATTGTCATACACCAGGGATAGCGAACTAATGGCACACATGTCCCAAGTTTGAAAGTGTTGATGGCACGCACAACAATATATATTTTTTTTATGTTAAATTTATTGATAGAAATGAACTTAAAATTATTAATCTACACTTAATATATATAAAAATTTAACTTATATTTTCATCACGCTAACATTTCGAATGAAATTCTATTGTGGCACGTACTGTTTAAAAAAGTTTTTTTTTACTTTGTGGCACGGATATCAAAAAAGGTTCGCCATCCCTGTCATACACCATCTGAAGGAGGTGTAAACAACATTTATCTAAGAATTTACTGATACTTAGAAACATTATTATATCATAACATTAAGTGTATGTACTCTTACTTAGAACGTACATAACGTTAAACAAACGTCTAAATCCCGCCTTTAACATAAGTCTCACGTTTTCAAAAATGACAACACAATGTCTAACGCTGGTGGAGGGGGACACCCCCACAAGACCCTCCCAGTGTCATAGCTCATTGCAAATTACAAGGACGTCGGGATAGTAAAGCTTCGGGCAAAGCTTTAAATCCCAGATTCCACCGATTCGATCTCTTGAGAACGAGCGTTGTAATAAAAAACATTAGTGTTTGATGGCAATTTTATATTTTTACGACGTTTAAGTCAAGATCTTAGATTAAGAATTCAAAGTATAATTGTACAGTCGAGTGATTTGAATTAAATGTATCCATTTATCTTACATTCAATTAATTATTTAGGATAAACTGTCTCATAATTTCCAAACTAAGCTGTGTGTCAAATGTCAGACACTATAAAGACGAGATTACATGTTACTGTTCACTTTATATTAAAGGACATCTCTCGCATAATTAATGAGGGCATAAGAGACATATTAGTTACAAAGTAGACATAGTTTTACATACTACAAAGTAAAAGCTGGAAACTGCCCTTAAATTTATCGAAAGAAATTATTATAGAAAGGACCAAAAAATTCTTTAACTATGAAGTTGCTCTAGCAGGTTAGTAAATCATATAATATAAATGCTTTAATTATATGTAGGTTTTCTCATATTTTCAGGATATCGACAGCTGTGTCGAATGACATTAAATTAGGTACATAAATTATAATAATATACTGAACGTCCAATACTCGTATATACGTAATATAATCAGTTAATAATGTATATTTAAAGGGGTCTATTGTGTACTAATCTACATTAATTAGCACATATTATCAAGTCAGATTAAGAGTAATCCATATTATTTGTTTTGTATATCAGTACATATCTCGTCTGTCCGAGTGCGGTGCGATAAGCGACCACAATTTAGTTTTATCGCTAATGTTCGGAATCTGGCACCATTGCCAAATAGCTGCCTCCAATACAGGTGATATATCGACTGAAGGGTATTCTATAACAATTTTTAAAAAAATTTTGGATAATTATTATAAAAAAATTACGATAATAATGAAAAATTTCTAAAATTCTAATTCGACGTCTAGTAATTTTAAATTGTTCTATGGAAAGCATAATTACAGAAGAGCATTGCTTAATCGGAACATTAGTTCTACCAACAATATAGTTAACTATTTATATATTTTATTAAAATATTACAATAATTTTATTTTCCAAAGAGGTTGAGTTTTTCGAGGAAAACCAATCACAAATGTATAACCTTTAAAAATATTTATAGCAGGAATTTTAGTAAAACAACATTGTTTTATATATACCTTTAGTACGACGAGAGCAGATTTTTAAAAATTTTTGTAATATTACTTTAAGAGTCCAGGTAAGGCCCCAGGACTACTGATGGAATTCGGGAAATTAAAATCAGAAACTCATTTTCAATTACTTTGCTATATATTTCAAAAGGCACTTATAATAACTTGTAAGGATTATAACTGAATCTTACCAATTCAATGATTTGAAATTTGGACGAAATTTCCCGAGTACCTCCAGGAGTGTTGGTTTCTTTTTTCTAAGTTGTCTGATGTTCGTGAGATGCTGTCAGAATTCATGTCCATCGAGAACAAAGTTAGTCATAAATATTAAATATAGAAGTAGAATGTGAAAGAACACACAATAGAAACCAAGTAAGTTATGGGTATTGTGTGAAAGAAACAGTAGAGCATCGACTACTCAATGGGAGGGTATATACTATAGAGGTGGTAAAAAAAACCAACACCATTACCATAAAGCATAATTATACAAATTTATGGATTCATTTCCCATGTCTATCTAAGAAAAATGCTAATAAATGCAGTTTTCAAGTTGGTAAAATGTTTCGCAGCTAAAGTCAATTTATGTGCAATTTACGAAGTGTGAATACTATGCACGTTAGTCGTAAATTTCATACTACGATTCGAGAATATTAACTTCTACGCTAACATAAACATTAGATTCCATTGTTAAATTTGGAGAAATATTATATATAAAAAGAATATATATTTATTTCTGAAGTGCAAGTACCTGCGATATTGTATCCAAACAGTATTTTTTCCAATAATTAAAATGATCGCGCAACTAACAATAAAATGACATTCTGAGTTAATAAAAAACGCAATACACTCAGCTTTGAACAGTTTTAAAATATAAAACCGGTAGACCGAAAAAGCAGACAGCCTAGATGATAAGCGGTTACATAACCCATGGACATCTGCAAAATAAGAATGCAGCCTTGACTGGATTAAAGCTGGATAGAATGTAGCTCTCTGTTCGGCTGTTTGGTATAACCTATAACATATACTTTATGGCCATCATTTTCGTCAGTGATGAGTCAGCCCGTTTGATCTGCAATAAATAGGTGATACCTTGGCAAAACCAGTTAAACTTTTTCAGAATCTCCACAAATGGTTTTATACCATTTTAAAACCGAATATTTAATTAACACTTATATATATAATTATTAAGTGATCTTTTTAACTTACTACTTTAAATAAGTACATAATAAATAATAGTAGACTCTCTTGCATTAGAGTTTATTTTCAACCTAACGGAGAGTCAATATAATTTATAAAATTAGCAGAAAGTATTCCAATAAACTTTCAATTTCAAAGACAGATAATTATTAAAACTTATTCACAAGAAGAGTAATTGTTTATTGTTTATATATGTAAGAGAAAACAACCTCTAAAAGAGACCTACACTATATCCAACATATAAAAAAAATCTTTACTATAACAGTATAACTAGACGTACAAGCAATCTAGTCAATACATAATAAATAAGTAAAGAGCATGCCTGTTGAACTATTAAAACGCACCAGTAGAGCATCAGGTTTGGTGGTTGGAAACCCAGACTGATAAACTAAATTCCTAAGTTCAATTCCTCAATGTACTATACTTTTAATAAGCATAGATTGCTGTTCTCAGTCTGCCCAGATATTGTGTCCGTTAGGTTTGCGCAATATAAATAATATATTGTCTCATTAAGACAACAGTAAAAGCAAGGAATCAATACTAGGAAGATAGCCCAACTATATAACGCGAATAAATACATTTTCTGTCTGTGTATTGTCTTCCTTATGCATACCATAATATTCTAAGGTTAAACGCTCAAATTTAATATTTAGTGTATTTAATATTTTTTTTATGTTTTACGACATAATTATTGGGAAATACGCTGCAGTTATTGCGTCATTAGCTCTCGATTTTCCAGTGTGAATCACACCTTACATAAAGGCACAACGGGACTACAAAGGAAATACAATATTACACTAAATGAACAGACCGATAGTACTCTTCAAAACGTAATCTTCCATCAAATGCTAAACCGGTTTTCTATCTTCTAAAAGAAAAAATTGTCATCAAAAAATTGATTAAAGACTAAAATAAACAAAAGATAGATCCCGTCTTGAATTTGTTTCAATATGCTTCAGACATAGCTTCTATTTCATCAAAAACAGAAACTGTTCTCAAAAATTTAAAAAAAAAAAATAGATTCCGTCTGGAAGTTGTTTTAAAACGTTTCAGACCTAGGTATATGGATAGATATCACATATTGACATAAGAGAGTACATTAGTGGCTTACTTAAGTAGAGTATATTAAAAGACCAGAACAAACAAAACAACACTTAATCAATTTGTAGGTTAGTCGTAATTCTTAGTTATCTTGTGATCTTTACTTTACATAAGCAACAATTAGTCTTAACAAATACACGACCTACTAAACAAATTACATTCGAGATTAAATCTCTTTTTTCGTTGACATAATTGTATTTCTTTTCGAAACTTAAGACAATGTCCTGTTAATTATTATACTAGCTGTGCCCCGCAGTTTCATTCGCGTATAATCCTACTACTGTAGCCCACTTTAGAACCTATTTGTCAAAAACAAACGATTTTTCAAATCCATTCTGTATTTTCGTAGATTAACGCCTTTAAACAAATTTTTGCGATCTATAATAATACGTTTTTATAATTTCTTTATTTAATTTAATTATTATTTCTTTTATATATTTGGAAATAACAACTGAATTATTTATTTCGATGCACTAAAGGCTAGAATTCTGTGTAAGCTTTATCAACATAAAAAGGCATTTCTCTTAAAATTATAAGAAATTTATCCTGTTACTCTTATATATAAAGATTACAGTAAAGTTTCATCTATTTAGATAATTTCAGTTCCGTATAGTTTTCAGGAAACAGTAACCAACTGAACACATTAACCTTTACAATTTTTTCGGAATAATATTTAGTATTAGGATAAGATTTAAATGAAAAAAAAAAAGTACAGGAAGAATGACATTGTAAGTGCATATAATTGTTAAATTATTGATACTAAATTAGTAGAAAACAAAAGATTTATATTTGTTTATTCCTAAGAAATTATAAAATAATCTTATTTTCGAGTAATCTTATTTATTATAGAGAAAGCTATCGTATTTTTATTCAGAAACGTAGTGTCAGACTGAAAAAAGGAAAAAGAGAGAAAAAGTGGTTTTGTGATCGAATAACCTGTCGGCTATTGCGATTGAAATAATTGGTATCCTCCAATAGCAAATCGATTTTCAGTCAGCACTGCATCTGATTGCTTAAAATGAGAATTGCGACAACTCCGACTAACGGAATTTTAAAGTCATCTTAAATATATTAAATGAAATATTTGAGATAATAACTGACAATAATTTATAGTAAATTTAAATAAATAATTTCTTAACAGAGGTCAAAATATTGTATTCTTGGAAATTGTATTCATTTTTTAAAGATGGTTTAACAATCAATTTAATTAATTTAATACAAAGTCTAACAATTAGACACTTAGAATTAACGAATTCTAAACAATCACTTCTATTTCTTAACCGATACACTAAATTTGATTCTTACGGCAAGACACACACAAATTTATCGAAACAATATTACGACCGCACAATCTACCACACCGACGGATGTAACGCGAAAAAAGCCCGAACTACCATTGACACTCGTTTATATAGCACTCCTTTCTCGACTACCCTCATATCTTCCTACAGTATATTCTTTTTGAAGAAGATAATTTTAAAAAACAAATTATATTATTGCGTTGTTAAGTTCCAAGTTAACTTATAATTAAGACGTGCAGTTCCGCACGCAAAATATGTATCCTATATAATATAGTAATATAGCTTATAGCCTATATGTAATATAGCTTATAGCCTTTTTCATGAAATTGCCTATCACAATCAGAAAGAATTTTTCAAACCATCTGGTAGTTTCTAAAAACAGCATGTTTAAATAAACAAACTTTTACGCTTCCTAATTATAGTTTTGATATCGTCATAATTGTGTTTTCTTGTATACGTATGATTTAAAATATAATAAAATAAAATACTCGAGAAAAATATCGAACAAATTAATATAAAATCGGAGGTAGAATCGATTGTTCGAATCGTTATGATTCACGATAGCATCGACAGCTTAGACGATAACAGACAACGGCTTCTGAAAGTAATATTGAACTTACAAACTTTATAGACATTCCAACATCTATTTCATAAGCATATATACTGTAATATAATATTTAATATAAATTATAAAAGGACAATAATTAATTATTAATGATATTGAGCATTTTGGTTTGTCAATTAATATTATAAATTGATAATAAATTAATTATTATTCGTCAATAAACAGCAGGTCGAATGCTGTGCAAACAATATTAGAAACCAGATGTATACTGAGATAACACAGCGTGAATATTAAATATTAAAACCGTTGTTCACGTACAGGGTGTTTAGATTTAAGACGAGCAATTAAGTCTGGAGAATATAAGAAAATTGTTTTGTTTTGGACGAGACAAATAAAGAAAAAGAAACTGGCTGGGCGGGTGCTCCTGACAGCAATGGAAATTTTTTGAGTATTGTTTTTACGCTTGTGTCAAAAGTGTTCAGAATGTACTAATAAGAATAATTCATTTTCTCAGTCTCAAAACAGTTTTAATTTAAGTAATATTTTCATACGATAGCTAGTTCGTATTTACGTGAGTATAGCCGGATAATTATATATGATAGTAATCATGGATCCCGAAAGATTAAATAAAAAGATCAATTCAAATACCAAGTATTTTCTGATCTAATATATCTGTGCCCAGCATCGTGAAACAAAGTAAATAATGACATACAGAAAACAGATCAGACTACCCGCTACCAAGTTGATAAAGTTCAGATGTAACTCATGTCATGGAATCACATACATAAGAGTATCTTTCTTTTCAATTTCATTCATTCTAAAACAAATAATATACCAAGTAAAAACATTGTAGAGACAGAATAAAATATAAAAGCTAATAATATTCTAATATATAATTTGACATATACGAGATTTTAAATTAAAACAAAGGCTCACATTTTTAAAGTAAAGAAAGTTAAAAATAAGAAATGAAAAGAAAAATTATAATGAAGCTGAAGACTGGCTGTTTTGTAGACTCTATCTATAATCTCCTAGATTCTGATTTATGGTCAGTTATAGAGAATATGTCATAATCATTTTTTACGGATTAAAAGTGTGATGACACTTACATCTCGTCTACCCGTGAACACGACTGCTGCAAAGCATTCGAAACGTCGGGTCAAAATTAAATTTTAACCAAATTATACGCGACTTTTAATCCGTAAAAAAATAGTTTTATTTCAAATGTGTACTCGTGAAAATTATAGTGCGTGTTTCTCTTGATAACTCGCCTCAAAGTTTAAAGGACTGTATTCAAGCCAATAGAAATCATTGTGAATTAGCTTCATATACTTCAAATTTTATTATATTAATGTATATACTGACCTCAATGCAGGAATAAATGTATTATGCAATCGAATAAAATAAATTAAAATATTTTCTGTAACAATATTTATAACAAGGCTAATTATATAATTTGAATTCTTTAATACTATATGTTGATATAATAACTAGCTATATCTTAATCCTTGTCCCAGTGATCCCAAAATATCAGCTGATTATTAAAACATAATAATTTACTTGGTTGAATACATATCATAAGTTTCAGTGAAAACTCTTATATATCTCTTAATTAACGTAGTTTCTACAAAGACCTCGTTGCTTGTTACCGACTATCGCTGGAGAACTTTGCAATTTGAATACATCTCACATTCTAGAAACTTCTGTATACAACAAAGACCAACTCAAAATTGTCACCTATCAAATTGTGTATTATTTTCTGTTATAAATCATTTCTTATATAGCACATTAATACACATATATTCACATATAAGACTATATACATTAATTGTCCTGTATATTAGAATAAAAAATAAGTTTTAACACAATAAAAAAAACATCACAACTAACCGCTCCCTCATTACAAGGACAAACAATTCTCACGTACACCACGAAACACTTTTTCAGGCATCGTCCTTATAAAAACTTTTTCAGAACATTAATACATACAAAGACGTCTATACCTTATTTTGCGTCTATTGACGAGAGTATTCAGACGCCTCGCCCTGCTCGTTAGTGAATATATATTAAGTTTTCTCGACTATCATTTCTCAGAGGATTTTATAAATTTCTTTTACTTTGGTATATTATATATTGAATACTTTTACATTTACACAGAATATCAATAAATCAAATACATACTTAATTATGTAATACATCTCCGTAGCTCTGCTACGAATATGACAGTTTTTTTTTATTTCGTAGCAAGTCAGAATGTGTATGAAGTGTGTATGAATTAAATCGATACACTGAATAAATGTTTCTAATCCTATCTATTCAAAATTGTGTTGCATATTAAACAGTGCAACCGATGGAAATGAAAAGCGTCTGTGTGTCTAGTTATTGTACTCTATCTAGGTAACACAATTGTATTCACATAGAATCATTGTTAACTTGTTTGCGGTTTCATTAACGTCGTGAAAAGTGGCTTTTAGAGGAAATGTTAGGTGTCTACATTTCCAGCTGTTAGAACATTTGCAGATACCAGATATAGTATCACTCCCCACAGCGCAAACTGAAGTTATAAACATATAAAAAGATACAAAATATATATTTTTAAATATATTATAACACTTTAAGTAACTTTTCTGCGAATCATGATTTTTTTTATTGTACTTTTTACGCTTTCTTTGTTTTGACTAAACTATATTATGTAATAAAAAATATAGTTAAATTACAAAAGCGATATCAAAGGAAAAAATAATTAAAAAACGTAAGAATCTTCTAATAATAAACCGGGGAAAGAGTCTTATTAATTATCTTTCCTTGAATTTTCAAAGTAAAATACAAAGTTTTTTTACTGACCTAATATTTATGTCTATCTACAATACTAAATAACAAATTAATATAATATATACAAGAGAGCACAACTGCAGGTCGCCCAGGATAATTCCAGTTTCGTAACGCAACAATGAAACTTCATCCAACAGAACCTTAACTAGAATTAGATTCGCAACAATGCTTAAGCTGTGTATACACTATTGTATAATTCAGAGCTAGTAAAATAATATTTTAATTAATTTTATCAAACATTAAAGTTATGTTGTTTTTATAATAAATATAATAAAAAAAGCATTTTTCAATTTTAAATTTATACTTATAACTTTTAAGAAAGTCTAGAATATATAACTCTGTAGTGAACCTGCAAACAAAGTCCACGTGCTCGGATAGCCGTAGGCAACTCACGTAGGCACCCAAGATTGTTATTAACCGCTGTTTGCTTAACGATAATGTAGACAAAGTCTTGTACCTGAATGTGAATATATAGCCTTATATGGGAGTGTCAAACCCGGCATAATTCGGTGACTTGTGCCTTCACTATACCAGTTACGTCAGTATTAAAAGGTGCTATTCAAAGACCGAGCCTACACCGCCATTGTGACCACAAAATTAAAATTACAATATTAAAGAATCATCTGGGTTTTGAATTTATATTTTGGGTTAGAAGTGAGGTTACATTTTTTGACACAAGCTGTTGCTCGCGACTTTGTTGTACGCATAGTATGTTTGGAAGAAAGATTTCCATCGATTTCTTTTGAAATTGCGTTTCTTAATACCTAATATTTGTAAATATACTTCCTAATATAGTTTTTAATATGTAATATCGTCTGATAACGTTTATTTTATTTTATTTCAGTATCGTCTTATTAGCAACAAAAACAATGACTTCAAGTTATATCAGTCGGCAATGAGTATTATATTTTGGAAACATTATACGAATATTAAACAAAATGCTTATTAACATAAACGCTGCTTAATAACTGCAGTTTCTGCAAATATACTTAAATAATAACGCTACAAAATAAATATTTATCACATACAATGGACTTAAAACTTGCTTATAACATGTTTTTATGGGAGTATTCTTAACGCAAAAATGCATAATATTTTCAGTATTATTCTTGGGAGGAAATTTATGTTTGTTAAGCATAATAATAACACAGATATTGTTTTAAAATATTAAATATTTCCAGAAAAAGATGAGAAATTTCCTGTCTTGGTGACGGTTGTAAAAGATGTCGTCTTTTAACACAGTATTTCTTTTGTTTGTATTTTTATTACTTATTAGCTAATCCATAAATTTAATTCACATTACGTGTTTTAATTATTACGTTTATAATTATTTGAATAAAACTTAAAATGTACGAATTTTGTTCAAATTTTATGATCTTAGATGTTTTATTAACTGAAAGCAAGAGGAAAGCATTGATATTAAATATAAATCATATCAGAATGATGTATTCCTAACTTTAAAATTAATAAATAAGATAATAGATAAAGTGTGTCACACTGACCCTTGCAGATCTAAACATGTATGATTATAGAATGAACGAACATATGCAAACTATTTTTAGAATACATCTGTCGTGACAATAACAAGGCAGGTCAACATAGTTCTTGTTCCACTTTATAAAAAAAAAACTTACCGATACAGAGTTCCCGAATGTATTTTCTTCACGCCGTCCATTTTCGTTGTATTGTTATCATGTCTGACCTAATAGCTAAATCTATTCAAAAGTATAGTCATTATGAACTGGACACTGCACCTGTAACAATGGAAGCGTTGCTTTAAGTAAAAAACGGTTTTTATTTGTAATATGACAAAAAAATACTCTTTGCTAAACAGATTATTCCAGAAACGCTAGTGTCGAGCTGACGTTTTGATTTTATATTTTCTAATAATAATAAGTTTAACGATTAGTCTAGCTTTTTTCAGATTTATCATACATGCCTAGAACAGTTTTCCCCATACACATTAACACACAAGTTGACTGGGAGAAATTGCCATTAAACATTAAGTTCGCCGTTCCTAAATTAAAAATATAAATGAACAAAAAATATAATAAATAAAAATACTTGAAAATGTTTTTTATTTCAAAATTACCTTCAATATTAAGACAAATAAAATTTGACAATATTCATATCAGTTTATATTCTGTAGCGCAAGCAGAGCACAAGCAATTGAGGTTCGTTTCTCTGCGATAAGACGTTCGCTTTGTCAAATGTCACTTTAATCCAGAAGTTCTTACCGTATACCGTAAGGACAAATCGTTCGTATAAGTTACAAACAATAATTATTACTTATAATTGCTTTAAATATATTTCAATTCAGTATAATTAAGAATTAAGGTTAATTTACAAAACAGCTGAAATAATTAACTGGTGGATTATATCAACGATATAATTCTCGTTTGTTGATTTCTATTACACTCCAAAGTCAAAAAAAGTATTCATGAAATGAGATTGTTGATCTCCTCTTAGCTCTCTACAGCTAATAGCTAAGGATATGTTCGACTTTAATAATACAAATTCGTTTACAGTTTTAGTAAGATCGGGGTAAGAATCGCTTTTTTTAGCTGAAGATAATACAAGATAATACAAAAACCGGTAATGCAGCCTTTACTTATGCCCGACACGAGAGAATCCAGGTCAAAATTGTGTTGGAACACCATAAACATATACAAAATATCTCTGAAGATTTTAAACAAAAATGTCAAATTAATGTTGACTTCTATTCAATACTTATTAACGAGATTAACAAGAAAACTATACACAGAACTGGTATCTTACGAGATAGGATTCCAATTAGTTTCTGTACACATTTCGTGATTAATACCATATTTATGTCAAATAATAACAAAATCTGTACAACTAAGACGCTAAGACTAAGCTGTTTGACCTAAATATATCTGTTTAATTTTTTTTACATGAAATAAACGCGCAGTGAATGAACCGGATTTTTGTGCTTTATATTAAAAACGTACTAATTGCCTTAGTAATTTTGCCTTGAATTATGTGGTCGAATCATTAATGGTGTAACATCATTAGACCTAATAACGAGGTTCTTATTACGGAGGCATAGGGTCTGTAACAGAATACTTAATATCAAAGGGATGCTGAGCGGTTGTGTAAGGTTTTTTAAAGTTATGACTGGAAAAAAACGTCAATAATCAATACAATATACATACATTTACGTTTTTTTTTCAATAAGAATGAGTAAGGGATTTCACACAAATGAAAATAAAAATAAAAACTATCAAATCTTAAAAAGATTAAAAACTACACTAACAGGCAACACATTGATGATTCACGTCACAAAATTCTTTAAAATTTCTTAGTATTAGGTTGAAACGACCGTCATTTCCGATTTCTTATAATTTAAACTTGTTAAAATTATTGTTGGTGAGATTAGTAAAGTAACTCGAATTATTAGTAATATTTGAACAAAACATTTATATTTATTATTTCAAATGCAGAAATTAAAATAATAAAATTATATTTTCATAGTACCTACCCAATGTATGTTCAACAAGCCGTCAAAGAGATAGTTTAAGTTGAATGTAAAACTAAAAATCTTTTTTTTTTATTTCTGATTTTTTTTCAACTTATACTTAACTTTATTCCATATTGTTTGATAGACCCTAAGAAACAACTTTCTAAATGTATTCAAAACAGAGAGTGCTTAAGATTGAACAAGGAACTCACAATGCCAACATTAATTTAATATGATAATGTGTTTATGATTAATTGACTTAATATATATGGAAAATCATGTTAATGAACAGAAATTCACTACTCTTTATGAAGTGTCCAATTAAGGATTTTGTTTCATTAGAGACGAAGATATTAGAATTCTATATATTCAACATGCACGGCCCAAGCTGGCCAGGCCTTCACACCATTAAAATGTGCCTACACGCCCACCATCACTGTGTACCGAATTTGAAATGAATATACAAATACTACCTTTAACATACATTATAGAAATTAATTGATAATAGGTCTAATGAGGCCCAAACCTGTAAGTAGACTATAGATTTTACAGGTATATCTCTTGTTCCTACTTCTACAGCATACATATTAACTATAAACTTATGGTGTTTAATAACTTGTTTGATGATGTTATAAATTTTTGTTGTCTTACTATTCAAAGACTTAACTACTATATGCATAATAATATTATACTGTGGCGATACAAATATTTATTTCTATCCAGAAGTTGACTACACCCTACCAACAAGTGTTTAGCCATTCCTATTGCCTCTCCTCAGATCTTACAAGACATTTTGGTTGCTATACCCAATCTCACTAAATTACATTGATTTTAGAGATTAATTTGGAATACATATAGATAATTTTTTATAGTACTATTGACAAAAGTAGTTGAGTATAAAAGTCACATTTGGTAACCCAATTATTTTCTATTTCACTGCATGCACTTAATAATGTCTTTTTTAATGTAACAATAAAAATTAAATTATTATTCAATACATTTCTTAAATTTATGTAATGTTTGTAGTATAATATATTCTTTTAATATATATAGAAAAGTTTATATATATATATATATATAAAAAAAGGTATTTTTGTGAAGTAATATTATGTTTTAATGTTTAAGTAATGTTATATGTTATGTGCATCGGAGATCATCACAAACAATAATATAAAGAAAAACATTTTATTGGATTTTACATATATCTTTTTTTTTATTTTGGCTTTGCAATATCAGTAAATCAAATTCTTTATTATTATTTAAATTAATACAAAATCTTTGAGTTCTTACTATTAGTACTGTTTAAGATTGTATAAGGAAATTTTGATATTACAAAATTCTACATTTGTAAAGAATTATTATATAATCATTACGTTTTCGCTACTTTTGTATATTAAAAACTCTTATATCATTTATTAATGCGTTTAATTTAAACCAAATTAATGATCCTTAAAAATTATCAGTATGTTGTCAGAGACATTATTTACATTACATTATAAAAATAAAGAAATTACTGTCTGATAAGCTTACAAAGAACTCATATGAGGGTCAATCCACATGTAGGGCACTGTATTATCGCCAATTTACACGTAAATATTACCGATTTCTAACTCAGTAAAAAATGGCTACAAACATCAAATACGTACTGACTCGACACTACTACACTGGCCGTTTAAATTAAATGGGACTTAAGATTAGTTTTTACATAAACAATTTCTACTATGAATGCACTTTCCAACAGCTTTTACTATCACACGGCCCCTACTATGCGCAAGTAGTACAAACAGTATGAAAAATACTTGAAGACTGACGTACGTACTCTAGCACTGGGAGCGGTCGGAATGTAATCACCGGTAGTATCAAATAAATACAAAAGCATCCAATTCACTGTTAAAGTATGTAAAAATGTCACTTAATTTAATCCATTAATGATTAATTTATCACTAAACACATAAAAAGTTAATACGCGACAACGAAGCGAAATCTATCGCTGCCCCTCCTCCCTTCACCGCAAAATTGTCATAGACTCATAAACGCTTTTTTGTCACTTGTCATAAATTAGCAACCATATTTTTAAACAGGTACCTATTATTGACTTAATAAGTAAAACGAAATAATTATTAAAACTTTGTTATATATTTTTTGTTTTGTATATTATTGTCAGTCCACTATTTTCTTAAGAACATGATATAACTTAAAATTTACCTTGACGTTAATCGTACATCCTTAAACAAAGCTACCAAGGAATATAATAACAGTATCTGTACTTTTTATAAAATATGAAACACTGAAGCTTTTGGATTTGTAGATTTAATTTATATATAATTTTTATTGCTCTTTGTCAAATTATATTTTTAAAACAGACGGTTAAGAATATAACTGGCTAAAAGAACCTTAAAAATATTTAATATCATATATATTTTCAGATATCTACGATTAATAATAATGGTTATGAATTAGATAACATTAACGTGAAACTTATAAACTTAATACTTTATGGTATATGAAATTAAAAGAATAAGGTATTACAATGTTTTCATTTAATTATACATTTCCCAAAATTGATGGTTGAAAAAATTAGCCATGCTGTTATTGATATTACATTTAATAGAAATAAAATGCGGTAGCTGGGTATATGTTCCAATTATGAAAATAAAATCAAACCATTTCAATATTTCTTTATAATATTTTATAAATACGATGGCTTTTTTTATGAATATCTTATGGTTATTGACTTATCTTTACTATAATAACAGATTTTTAATTTTGGATGCCATATTGAATTTTAAATTGAGTGGACATAATATCATAGACAATTTTTATTGAGCATTGTAACTATTTACATCATTGATTTTATTTTTTACAGAAGTATCGTATTTACATGTTATTATTTAGCTATTAAACATCATTTGTAATACAGAAAAGGGCTATAATTTTTTTAACGGATACAACTTAGAAGATAAAAAATAAAAAATAGAATGCGTTGTAGCTGTTCGTTCGGATACTTTTAGTGATCTCCATTTTAATAAGAAATAATAAGTAATTCATTTCATGACTTTACCTTTCCAAATTTTTTAACACTATCTCAAAAAGTACCTCTAGAAAATTAAAATATCTGAATGGTAATACAGTAACAGAAAAATTATAAGGTTTTGCGTTGTAAGATATGTTCTGATTATTATTTTATTAAAAAACCGTATTCAATAATAAATTTATTAATAAACAAAATAGTGACGCGGTGACCAATACATATCAATATTTTCCATTTTAATCTTTATAAGTGGTAAAAACGCTGGCGTTGCATTAAAAAAGTATTCTATTATCAGTCAATAATCTATAACTAAACAAATATGAACCAAAGTTTCTTCGTAATGCACAAACAAACAAATAATATCATTTAAAAAATTATAGTTTAGACTTCTGTGTCATATACCTTTTCATCTATTTAAATCTTTTTAAAGACAATTTTTGTCACAAATAACGCTTCATTACTATTTTAATAAAAAATTTTGATATCAAATAATGTAAGTAAAAATTATCTTGCTGGTGCGTGTAACCGAACAAATATCTCATAGTTCGAGTTCTCGCACTTTTGTTGTTTTTGTGTAGAAAAGGAAATTTGTGAGTGAGAAGTATCCATCCCATGTGTATTGGTGTACATATATTATGTATGTTGTGTTGTGTGTGCGTGGTGATTTGTGTTATAAGCTGATAGAAAGAAATTAATAAATGACTACAATTCAACGATGCAGTTAACATAAATGTGAAGAATCACCGTGTTTTGTGTTGTCAAGTGCTAGAAAATCCGTCAGGAGGCGGTAATCATGTAGGTTTATTCGCTATTTGTGGATTCTGGATTTCGTCTCGTCGATGTACCATAAACAAAAATGTCAGCGATCCCTATTTTTTGTTTCTCGCAGCATACCCCTTGATATACTTTAATTAGATCACACGAATGATATTAATTAATGTTAGACGCTTTCTCTGGAGGTGTCGTCTCGACCGTACGGCGTGCCTTTATTATTAAATCGGCCATAATAAACGTGCGTTTAGTGTGCTTCGCGCCTGTCTACACCCGATCTATCTCATTGTTTATGTATGGAGAATAAACCTGGAATTTTTATAGCGTTCGTTTGTGAAGTTTAGTTTAATTAAAATCTAAGTATAATCGAAGATCGGGAGGGCCGGTTGTAGCGAGATAGCGCCGCGAGCGTCTTTGACGCCAAGGTTCTATAAGATCTCTATTTATAATAATCTCCCGATCGTTTGCTGCATAATGACATTCTTGTAATGAAGTGCCATTCCGTGGATTTGTGGGACATGTGCCAATTATTGCTCCCGTGACGAAATGTCCGCGGACCGTTTTGTATTTGTATGTATACAAAATTGTAATACAGTGCTGTTTACCTGTGAACATGAATGGTGATCACTTATTCCTTTTATCTTTTCTAGCATGCATTCGGTGAATTATAAATGTTAAATATAAATTAAAGTTCATAAAGCTTATTTTATGGATCTAGGTTACATCAAATGCCAATAACTAATTATACATTAGCTCAGGATCTTGCATCAAATTATCCTTAAGTGCTAAATATATAAGCCTTATTAAACTTCAACCAAGTAAAAACTGTAAGTAAAGTTATTATTTAAAACAGTGATTATTTAATTTAAAACAGTTTGGATCAATAATTCTATCAGCTGTCTGAAACTTGTAAACACTACAGCATACCATATTATCAGTGTAATTCTATACTAATACTACACACAACAAATGAAATACTATTGAAAATAAAACAATATATGGTTAATAAAAAGTCTAAATTTATAAACAACTGTAAAAAACATTAATAAAAATAATAGATTCTAATCAATCTTAATATAAATATTATGTCCAAGTTTTGCAAAGATGAATTAATATGTTCCGTTCTTTATTGTTGTAATAAATATAAAAAAAGTGTTTTAGTATTCAATTATAATTAACCTACATTGCTATAGCAATTTATATAGAAAATAATTCTTTAGCTATCTTATTTTAGACAAATATTATATGTTTATTTAAAATGCAGTTTATTATTGTTTTGTCAAATCTTGTCATATTTTGATTATATCCAGGTATTTAGATTTTATTAGACAAATATAAATATTAATATATACATAGTAAATAATATTTTTAAATAAGTGATCACTATTTACTGCAAATATCAATTATTATAAACAGAGTTGTATTCATAATAGATGTCCAGATATTTTAACTCCAAAGGTATATATAACTTTAATTAAAACAAAGGTGTACATTTAGAACAAATTATTTAATATTACATTTTTTTAAAGATCAATTAAATAAATGTAACATATTTTCTAAAAAAAAGTTGTTATATAAAAAATTATGGTTTTATAAGATATGTAAACTGATTTAATGTTTGTCACACAGTCAAGTTGGCGAAGGCACGTAGGGGTATGATCAAGGAGAAGGAGAAGGGCGGAGGAGCCCGACTCAAAGATGAACCCAATGATCCTGCAGAACCAGGTTTGATATATATACATATTCTTTAGTAAGTATTTACAAAATACTTACATTTAAAATTTTTTTATAGTTTATTTTTATGTGATGATATGTTAGAATTTGAAGTAAAATGAAATAATAATAAATTAGTTTATTTATTTTCAAAGCATTCAGTTTTATCTTAATTAAAATCTGTACTTGTTATAATGCTAGAAAAGATTTATGTAAGATGTAGCTGATAAGAAAAAACTACTTTTATAAATCCATAATAATTGTCATTTTTAAGATTTTATGTTTTAGTATAAAAGATGACAACAAAAAAAGTTGTTATAACATAATCATCAACAATTTTGATCAAAGATAAAAGAAATTTTCTACACAACATTGATTTAAAAATATAATCTAAATACTGCATGTAATATTTTACAGGTACAAAAATGTTATGTTTTGGCTAAAAACTTGATAAATAAATAAATATCTTTAAAATAAATTCATAACTGCATAAATTTATATGTTGTTAATATATAGCACAATGATTATGTGAAAGTTCTTTATATTCGGTGATGCGTGAAGTCAAATCATCTTTTTCATGAATGGAAGCCACATCATTTATATTAAATTATTATAAAACATGATTTTAAGCCAATAAGATTTTTAGTGCAGTAATGAAAAGTCAATTTTTTTTTTTTCAAAAATAGGTCATGGGTCACGTCCTCCGTCCGCGTCGCTGCCGACCCCAGCGGCGTTAAAGAAGGAACCGGATGAGCCTACACACAGGGTCAAAATGGAGCCCCACAGCCAGGGCAGCGGTGAGGACTCCAACGCCGACCTTGGTGTAGACGGCATTAAGACTGAAATTGATGGCCTCATGGACAGTGATGGTGAGGATTTACCTCATGATAGGAAGTCGACCTTTACCCTTGGACCTAACAATAGAAATATTTTCATGTAGTAATAGTTCTGCAGACATATGTTGTTTAAAGTTTATTGATTACAATGTATAATCTATTGTTTTATTACATAATAAAAGCAAAACAACAGAAAGAGTCCCGCATATTATCTATTGATATCTCTTATCATTATCATACGCAAAATGATTACTAATATGTATACGCACATATTTATGTTGTAACCTTAAGAACTTATATGACCAATGCTTGCTGTAATGAATGTTGACCTCTGACTATAAATGGTATTAATGACCTCTGTAATTGCTTTTCGTATTCTTAATTTGTTTAAATAGGTTCTATAATATCGAAAGCGACATATTTCTGCTCTTAATTAATTGCTAACTAGGACAATTAATAAATTATTAGTAACCAGTTTTGATTTGAAATAAAATCACATTATTGGTTATATTTAAAAGAAAATATTTTAAATGATTTTTAATCTTAAAATATAAAATTTGAAATTTTTTGTAAAAGTAACAATAAGTATTAAATTTTTGTTTGGTTTTTTTTAAGTCAATACTTATTTTATTGTTTTATATCAAAAATATTTTTATTTTTTTGTTTTTAGGTGACCCTACAAAATCTCCGCAGTGCGATCTCGGAGGTCCGGGGTCCTTGAAATCCGAGCGGCTTTCCTCCGACTCCAATGACATTATTGACCCACAAACCGGACTCAGAGGTTCCTCTGGAAATTTACAGGTAAATTATATCATTTAAATTTGTTAATTATTTACAATGGCAATAATTAATAAACTTCATAATTTTAAATTTTTTAAGGATGGCAATCAAAACTGCCGCAACCCGAACGGCCCAGATATGGGATCATGTCGGATGGGAAACACTGGTCCCATGGGTCCAGGTGTATCTATGGGGCCCATGTCGAGTGAGGCACAGACGTTGCCTTCTAACGTCATCAGCAAACAGTCTGGCAGCATGGAGGTAACATTGACGATCGATTTTAATACTTTAAATATTTTTCCTATTCTCCCATTTTTGTATTTTTACTAGGTTTTTTCGAATAAATTAAATAAGAAAATAAAATATTTTTGAATAGTTGCCGTTTGCGGTATCGTTAATAATCTGTTTTAAGAAACTAATAGTAACGAGATAAATTCTACATTAAAAGCATAACTATATGTACATGACATATGGATCCATAAAATAGAGTTTAAATTATTTGTATAGTTATCTGTTTGTCTGTTATATATTTGGTGGTATCCCAACGTTTTGACTCGGTTTTTGAGGAATCATTTCGGATCACGCAGTTATCAGAAGACCTATTTTGATACAAAATACTAGCACTCGACTGCTACTCTGTCCGCGTAGATTATAGAATAGCGTTACTCGTTTGGAACTCGTTTAAAAGTACTCATCAAACCTTGAAGAAAAAACTTATATATTTATAAAACGCAATACCAATACTTTACTGTATTTTAAAAAATACAATAAATTGTCGTTGTTCTGTCGGTAGTGAGTTTTACTCCAAATATAGACTATCAATTTTATTTACTATTAGGATAATAATTTTATTAACTATGGGTGTACGTAGTGCTAGATGCCTTCTTCGCGAACCTGCCTGTCATAATCAGAAAGAACTTTTCAAATCCATCAGTAGTTTCAAAGATTAGTGACTTTACAAACAAAATTTTCAGCCTCTTCCGTTTTATAATGTTAGCATAAAGTAATGGATAGTACTGCACAAGTACTTTAGCATTAACATAATTTGGCAAAGTTTTGATTGTATTTTAGAGATCCATAACTACGAATAATATTAATTCCATATACATTAATGAATAACTATAAAAATAATATATTTTTTCTTAATAAAAACTAAATAATGGATTATTGTAAGGTATAACTATACAAAATATTTAACATTACTTAAGTGGTAGGTTTAAAACTGTCTCTTTCTAAAAAATTTGGTTATTTGTTAATAGACGGTACATAAGGCATACATTTCGACTAACAAACGAACGGGATTAACTATTAAGGATTTTTCATACAGTACCCTAAAAAGCAAACCTCTCTAGTGTAAGCGTAGATATGATGAAGTAAGAGTAATGATCATTTAAATTACTGTTTTATTTTAACTGTGTGGGTGTATTGACATCTTAGATTTCACTTCAAAACTATTAAATTTCATATTTCATTTATAGCATTTCAATAGGTCTATTTGTAAATAAAATTGAATAATTGAAGTTTTAAACGAAAAAATGTGAGAACTAAATATATCTACGACTTTACAAAATTAATAGACCCATATCAACCCCCTAAACAACCCCACTTAAACACTACACGCGTTATTCCGCTAGCAGCAGAGTCAGATCTTCGTGTTCTCCACACTGCTGGCGAACAAGGGCGCGGAGTCAGTCATCTCCGGACAGCACAACTCCATTATAGCGTACCACTGTGCACAGCCAGGGACTAAAAAGTACCTCGAGGTAGGTTCTATTCTTTAATTGCAAGATGAATTACATTGACACAACATAATATAAAACAAATATATTGTGGTACTTTTCAGAAACATCCTCTAAAAATGGGTCAATTTAATAAACAAAATCCCGCTCAGTGGCTCAATAATCTTGCCATGGCAAAAACGCGCGGTGGAATGCGTGGCGGTCCTAACATGATGGGGGGACCTAATCAAATGGGTCATATGATGGGTGGCCCTATGGGTCCCAATATGGGGCCAATGGGTCACGGCGGGATGGGACACATGGGACCTAACATGATGGGGCCGAATCGCATGGGTGGACCCGGCAATCAAATGATGATGATGAAAGGCGGACCCGGACAGATGGGGCAGATGGGTCCGGGCATGGGTCCAATGGATGGGTTTCCAGGGGGCACCCCGTCCTGTGGTGTCATGGACGGCCTCGGTGCTGATGGTGAAATGCCCTGGGACACCGTGAGTGTAAACATTGTATTTTACGCATTTGATATTTTATAATTATAATATGAAGATAAATTCTTTATTTAAGTCCCTAGATAGAAAATATAAATGAATTTTATATCACATAAAATTCATTGATTTTTTTTTTCTAAGTGAGTCCAATATTTATTCAATTTAATTAAGTTATAATATATATATATTGCAGAAAAACTCCTCCGTAATGTCGAACGGCATGTCAAACGGTCCCTCTCAGATGCCGCCGTGCTCTGAGGCGGGAGACGGCGGCGACAGCCACTGCCAGCCCGGACAGAAAGGTGAATTATTATACATATTAATTTCACTAGACACCACTCATAATAATAATAACATTATTTATTTTGTTAACTTTTTCACTTACATTTTCTCCAATGTGAATTTCAAATGGTCTTAATTTTTAAGAGAACTCACATTAAGTTATTTTTTTAAATATTTGTATCGATTACAAAGGATAACAAATATCTTATTAATATTAGTATAGGTTAGGGCTCATTACAACTAATGTTGGTGTTAAAGAATGATTTTTCAATGTTCAGCTTCAGTTTCGTCCGCAGGGGTGAAAATACCGGACGAGAACCTCACGCCCCAGCAGAGGGCGCACCGTGAGGAACAGCTCGCCACCATACGCAAGATGCAGCAAATACTGTTCCCAGAGAGCGGTAGTAACCACAACCAGAACAATGATGGATCGCAACTTCAGAACGATATCAATCCTCCTAATTCTACTGCCAACATGAATATGCCCTTCCCACCCATGTCTGCTCATGGGCCTATGGGATCGGGTCCAAACGGTCCTATGGTGTCAATGCCTAGCAGCATGAATAGTGGACCCAGTTGTACTATGTCCGGACCGATGGGGCCTAATGGGCCTATGGGTCCAGGGCCTATGGGACCCGGTGGACCGATGGGTCCAAACGGCCCAATGAGTGGTCCTATGGGTAATATGGGTGGACCAGGAATGGGAGGGATGGGTGGACACGGGTCCATGGGACCTAATGGAATGATGGGACCGAATGGTCCTATGATGCCGGGAATGGGACCAAATGGACCCATGGGACCAATGGGACCCTGTGGGATGAAAGGGATTAGGGGGCCATGTGGTGGTCCGGATATGAAATCTGGGATGTGTACAGATATGCACATGGGACGAGGATGCGGTGGTCCAATGGGAGTAAGTATTAATTTCATTTCATAACTGTTGTATTTACTGTGTCTCTCTATATGTTAAATTGCATTTTATTTCTCTTACCTCTGTTGAAGCGTATGCCAAACCCTATGGGCGGTATGGGCGGTCCCAAACCATGTATGATGGGCGGACCTCACATGGGACCTAGAATGATGCAAGGACCCAACCTTAATGCAATGAATGGTAATATATTATATCTTATAACTTATTCATAACCTAATTATGACATGTAAAAAAAACTTTCGCGAACAATATTTTGAATTAATAAGTAAATACTATAAAGAATGTAAATGCAAAACTGTTGAACTTGAGACGACGTTTGAATACATCAAACAACAATAAATCCCCGGAAAGTATAAATTTATCTTACAAATTTTAAGACTTCATTACGTGTTGTCAGTTGATTATTATGTATGCTATAATTGTGTAGACTACTGAAATTCGCGAACTTGGGCAGTACCATATTACATGGTAAATACGCCATTTATTACTATCACTGTAAATAAAATGTTTATATTTCCAGGTGGTATAATGATGGAGGGTGGTATGATGGGCGGCATGGTCCACGGCGACTGTGGTCCAGACCATCACATGAGCAATGGACCTCTGTGTGATGAATATGGGAGAGGAAGGAGTGTGAGTGAAATTAAAATAATACTGTTGATAATATCACCGTTTATCATAAAATAATTAATTTTAAAATTATAAGTAAAAAAAATTTTTTATAAGTTATATGCTGGTAATTGGGCATACATACAAATTACTTAGAACAATAAAATTTCTCAGTCAAAAGGAATGGCTATTCCTATTGGCTGAGAAATATTATTGTTTAATTTTAATTTATGAAATTATAATGTTTAATTTGTAGGCTTACAAATTAAACATTATAATTTCATAAATCTGTAATGATGTCATAAAATCCTATAATATATTGTATTTGTCATTGCAGATGGGTCCTGGCGACCCCGGCGGGCTGGGCCCGGGACTGGGGCCGGGACTCGGTCACAAGTCACGTAGTCCAAAGTCACCGACGGATATCGACTGGCAAAAGTTACAGCATCAATTCTTTGATGATAATAAGAATATGGAGAATGAACTCAGTAAGTATAAGATTATTGAGGTATAATTGTGTAATGTAGTAGATTTAAGAATTGATAAACAATCGAAGCAGTGATATTGTTTAAAATATTTTTTTTTTCAATTACTATTGTAATAATTTCTCTATTCGGGATATATACACAAACTTGTAACATTTAAATTGTCCATTGATATAAAAACTTAGCATTTAATGAAAAAATCTTATGTATCAGTGAAATATGGTATTTTTAACGAGGTCTAGTTCAATAATTACTAATTACTCCAGGTACACAAGTGAAGTCTCCCTGCTCTGAGCGCGGCGGGTGCCTACCGCCGCCCCCCTATGGCGCCTCGCCTCTACACAGATCTGCCTCCGTACCTATAGGTATGATATAACTTCCATTTTCCTATTCAAAATTATTATATATTCTATATTTTACACTAAATTAATGCAATTAGCTCATTAAATGCTAATGCATTATCTACATCTCTAATTATTTTAAAAATATATATTAGTAATTTAATATGACGTGATGTCATTTCGTATGTGAATACGAAACGATTATTCTAGTGATATTATGCAAATATAGTAAAAATATGACACAATACCTTACTTTACTATTGTTATTGCAAATAAATTTCAATGTTGTATAATTACAATGTTAGTCTATACTTGATAAACGCAAAGCATTATAACGAATAAGTATTCTCCCCAGCGACCCAGTCCCCATCGGGCGGCATGATGTCTGCGGAGGTGTCCCGGGCGGGGTCGGCGCTGTCCTCGCCCGCGCACTGCAAGAAGAACGACCCGCCAGGTGGGTACACACAGCAGACGCACACACACACACTACATGACAACAAAACACACACACTTATGAGAAACACTAGTAACCAATCACCTATAAGCCCTCGTCACACAAACAACAATTTTGTATCATACATTTGTTCACACATTTGTTCGAATTCATCAAAAATTATAAAAATATATATACTTTTTAAAATCTTTAAATATCATTTTTATCTTTAACCAACAAAGCTCAAAGCTTTCAACACACTTAGACAATACATATTTACAATATTAGAATTAGAAGCCATAGAAGTAGAAATGCATGTTGCTATTTAATATGTTACACATTTTCCCAACCACAAAGTTCATATATTTTTTTATTATTACTTAGTTTGGTTTGAATTGCACTTTTATTTTTATTTTTTCTGTAGTTGTAATGCGTATTTTTTGTTTCCCCCCTTCCCCGCAAAACGCTTGACCGCTTGAAATCCCACCGTGTGATGAAATAACAACGTAAAATATCGAAACGCGATACGTATCGGACGAAACGTTGGCCAAATAAAGAGATACTAGAGAAGTTGGATGATGGTGTGTTTGTCCGAACGCTCCAATGTTTGGCGGCGCAGCAACAGAAGAATCAACAAGGCGGGCATTCGAAGGAGCCAAGTTTGATGCCTGTGCCGTCTCCACAACAAATATCGTATCTCAACCAGTTTGAAGGTAACTTAGCTTAATATGCCGTTATTCGATCAAATTGTTATATATTTATCAATAATGGCAAATTTTGTGCTGTGTGTTATCGCTTTTTGTGTTACTTTAAAATAAAAGATGGCAGAAAATATATATGAATATTATAAAAAATCGGCCATTTTTTAAAGTATCGGCATGCAAGATCGTACGAGCCGATTTATAAATAAATTTATTTCGCAATGTGTTTTACTTTTTTTTTTCATTTTGGTGGTGGTTGGTGAAAATGTGCTAACAAACTTTCATACTCTATGGCTAATTCTCTGTACACCAGTACTAAATTCATCTGTGTTCATCCAATATCAGTGTTATGTCACCTTTGTCATCCTTATTTAGAACAAATACATAACTCAGTTATTTGTAACAGGTCAAGAGTTAACGATACAAAAACAACCTAACACGTCATTAAAAGACAATGGACCGCCCTCAAACAGTGGAGGGCAAACACCGCAGAATAATTCGAATCAGAAATCTCCAGCAGGGTAAATATTACATTAAGATAATATTGTTTTTGTTAATACTCTTTAATATATTGTAAATATAAACAGCATGTTACCCGGAACGCCGGAGGGACACTCGTCGCTATCGGAACAACGCGCTGGACGTTTCTCTATGGAGCAAAGTCCCGGCTTCAACAATCCACAGACGCCGACCGGTCCTAATAAATGTACACAGGGTATATACTATTTATATTCAATTTATTTTCATACAATACCTTTTACTATTTTCAATATTTAATTGCACCACTTATAAAATTACAGATGAAAAATCTCGGCCCAGTCCTTCATCAAATAGGTCAAGTCAGGATAGTTCATCAAAAACACCCCAGCGAGAAGGTCGGGAGGGGCGAGAAGGACCCTCACTCAGCCAAGGCCCGTACGCGCCCTCCTCTACAGCTAAGAGCAGCTGCAGCGTGGTATCCGCGCCCTCACACTCTGATGACACTATGGCTACCAATACAGAGGTATTTTAACACATATATATAGTATACGGCAAAAAAAATACATATATTTATTAAAAAATTGAACACTGTTGTGGAGACTTAAGTGTTTATACTTATGACACAAGGTGTGATTAACTTAATTTGTATAACATCCATTAAGAATTACACATAAATGTTCCAGACGACGTTATCGGGTGGTCCGAACAGCACGAGTCTACCGGGTCCCTTCCCCGGACCGTGCAGTATGAACAGGCCTGACAACATACCGATCAATCCCAACCAGGGCCCCAATGGCCCCATGGGTACCTCCACGTCTTCCTTCGACCCCATTTCGTCGCTGGCGCAGATGTCGCAACAGCTGACCAACACGGTGGGTGGAGGGGGCCCAGGACCGGGACCCATGGGGCCTAACCCCGGCAATATGGGACCATTCGCTTCCGGACCCCACCACATGCAGCACCACCACTCAATGCATCCACATTCACATCCACATATGATGATGAACGATTTAGGTACGTCATGTCGTCAAGTTAAAAAAAATCTATTTATTCCATTTTAGAAGGTTTATTACTAATAAACAATTAATAAACTCTAAGATTATTATATAATTTTTATTTATAATACAGGTTGCCACATGGACAGTATGGGAGGCCCGGGTATGGGCGGACCGATGGAAGGCATGATGAGCGGGGGAGATTTTCCACCAGACATGAATCTGAGTCCTAAAATGAGCGGCGGACCGATGGGAGGACCCATGGGTCCCATGGGACCCGACGCCTCCATGATGGGTCCCCGGATGGGCGGTCCCGGAAAGATGCCACCCTTCAACGGCGCCAACGTCCAAGTCAAAGCCAGCGCACCCAATACCATACAGTATTTACCCACGCGACCGCAGATGGCGTGCAACACGGGCCCGCGCGGGCCGCCCAGCCTGGACTTCCTGCAGCGGGTCACCAACCCCATGCAGATGGACGGCGGCAAAGGCGGCGTACAGTACTTCCCCGGCGGTCGCGGCATGGACATGGACGGCGGCATGAGGGGCGTCATGCGCGCGCCCGGAGGCATGCTGCGGATGCCGCACTACCCCGCCGGCTTCAACTCGCCGCCCAAGATGGCGGGCGACCCGTTCGGCGGCCCCGGGCCCAACCCGATGTGCGGGCCGGGCTTCCGCGGCGTGAAGGGTGGCATGGGCCCCGGGCCCGGGCCTGGCGCGGGCGCCGTCCGCATGGGCGCCGCGCAGCCGCTGCCGCCGTCCATGGGCGGCCCGGGCCCGGCCTTCAAGGGCAACTTCCCGGTGCCCTCCACGGCCGACCCCAACTACGCGGCGCAGTTCCACAACTTCCAGCAGCAGCTGTACGCGACGGGCTCGCGCGGCGCGCAGCCGCACCCGGGCTACCCGCACTACCAGCCGTCCAAGTGATGACCGCACGTACTTACCGGTTAACCGAGAGATCAAATATTTTGTTAGTGTTATAGTTACGCCGCGTATTATTGTGAGATTCTTTATTATGAGACCGAGTGTCGCGCTAGATTCGGTAGGCCGGCGTCGGACCGACCCTCGCCGTCCGACGTTCTAGGTTTCTTGACTGATTTCACTTAGCGAATGTGGAAGTTTGTACAAATTGTACAAATCTAGATGTGTTATCTTGTAGACTACATAATTTAAAGTACAGTTATGCATATTTGCTGATGGCAATAATATAGATTTATCTTTTTTTTTATACACAGGCATGCCAGGATTTCAGTGTATTGGTTCCTTTACTTAGCTATTTTTTATATATGATTCCTATGCACACAGTTATCTAGTCAATTTTGAAATTAATATCCGATCCTGTGTTAAAATGTATGTGACAGTCGATTCCACAGTTCGGTCGCCTTTGATTACACAGAAGTACATAATTTTTATGTAATTCTATTAGTTTTGTCCATTTAGTTATAGATTTTTTTTTAGGGAAATTGGTTTAATTTAATTATTTTGGCTGATAGGCCAATATAGCTGCTGGAACATTATACTAGTTTATTGTAATAATAATAATACTTTATTCAATTGATCTGATGCAATGTTTTTCTGTCTTCCATACATTAAACTCGAGTGTTAAAAGATATAGGCTGTCTTTTCAAAAATAAAACAAGAAATCAGTACAATAAGTTCAATTTAGTCTTACTTTTTTTAATAAACGTACTTAAAATCTGATGCCATATTATTTGCCACATGAATTTAATTTCGTGATATATTTGAATTTTCTTATTTAATTTATTGTACCTTTGAACAATGCCAATATATTTTCGAATGCTACATTTTAGTACATAGGCATATTATAAAGATAGGCTAGTTAGCACATTGTGGATGACACAGTGGCCTTTTTAATGCCTTTTTTACGAAGCAATGAACCCCGGGCACACGCGTATTGCCCACCAAATCTGAAATCCTTATGAGATTAAATGTAGATACACATTGGCGACAAGACAAGCCGCTCGCCCGTCGCGAACGGGAGCGTACACGTCGTGTGAATATGTTTCTGTAGATAGTTCTAGAAAAATGCACAATTAAAATCGCGTCGTGTGATCGGCCTGGCCTGTCTCTACTGAGTCTACCTAAAGAATAATGGCGTGGCAATCTTGTGAGATATAGCACAACAGTCCAGTAAGAAACACCCGCTAGAATTTAGATAGTCTTAATTTAATTGTAATTATAATGTTAAGGTAAAGAATGGTTCTTGTTTTAGCATAAGTGAAGAGTAATGATATAAAATAGTTTGTGTAATATTAAAATAAGGGAAGAAATTAAGATGCAAACTATTGGTTGTGATTCTGACACAATTTGTTAAGTTGTTCGTAGATTTGTCACAGTATATTGTGGGAATTCAACTTACTTGAGGATAAGGCCCTTTTTTATTTTTATTATTTTGTTTTTGGACATTTTTACTTGTCGTTCTCGTTTGTACATCGCTAACAATAATTGTACAGAGTACTTTTGGACTTAATTTAAGGCAATAAATGTATTTATTTTATAACTCGTGATGTAAGAATTTATTCTTAATTATTATAAAAAAATATATATAATATGCTTGTAAACTCGTGTTTTATTTACAAATGTAACTAAGAAGCTATGTATTTCATATTTTTTAACTTTAAACTTAGACAATTTAAAACATGTATAAAATATCATGGTGAATTTAATAGAATTTTGTTTTTTTTTTTTCATAAATTTTTGGAAGAGTACTTTTTTTTTAGTTTAATATAGAAAATTTTTTGACTTCAACCTAATTCTAATATCTTCGATATTATACACGAATAATTATTTGAATTAGGCTAAATCCAGCTATCTAGCCAGCTTACTATTTATCGTGGGCAATAGGCACGCAGGTATAGGGTACACCTATTTTTGGTATCTAAATGAAGTAGTAACAAATACCTAACTCCTTATTCCCTCCTGTCTTCTGTGTTCTTACTTTTCGTCATTTATAAGTAAAAAGTGGTCGAATAATTTTTTTAAGTCACAACATTTATAGACGTCCAATTATGTCTGTAAATACTATTTTTGAAAAATTAATATTTTTGGGTATTTTAATTTATTTTGTCGTTCTAAATTACATTTCGTTTATTACTCTGTGTAACAACAATAATAACAGTATTTTACTCTGTGGGTATCAGTGTTTTTAAAGGATACCATATTAAAATATACAAAATATAAATCATATAATCAATATGTTTTTAAAGAAAACAATATCAAAATTTACTTGTTAAGTAGTATTTTTTATGAAATGATTAGCTTTTTAATTGAATATTATTTTTATTTCTTTTATTATAAATACAGTTTAAAATTATTCATTCAATATTCGAAAAAAAGTAAGAGATACTTGTCTATGAAATCACAGAACGGAATCTTGTAAAAGATTAGGCCATTTCATAAAACAAATGTATAGTAACTCGCAGAAAATATCTTCGGGACTGTTATATTTATTTCAGATTTGCATTTTTATTTAAATTGAATCGTGAACTGCTTTGTAGACCCATTCAAGAGGATTCATCTTCATCTTTAGCGGAAGGGTTAGCAGTCTTGATTCTGCAATAGAAAAAGATTGCATTGAGAGGAGACTTAAGGTAAACATCGATTTATTTTCTCCAAAAATGGAAACGGTTGACAATATCTTTCTACACAAGTTCATAGGTGTTACATAGTGTGTCTCAAGTGTTTGTAATTATTTTTAGTGCATCCTTGTACGAAATGAAAGTTTGACTTATGCCACATATTCTCTTGAACGGCAGCTGGCGGACGTACGTTCAGCGTAATAGTAGGTACATAAATGCTACGTAAACGATGTAAGAGAGTCCTACAAAGTTATTTTGATATATCCATAAAGTGATAGAATAATTTAAAAGATTCACCCAGAAAAATATGATCGGATTGTTTTTACAAAGTAAAATGTCAAATTATGAACTTGTCAAAGCTGGGTTGAGTCATTGTTAAAGTTGCTTTATCTTACATATTTATTGCTAAAAACCTGTAAACACTTTTTACATTTACCGTTAAATAAACTGTGCCTGAGATGAAGACATTTTAAATATTACTGGAAATCTCGTTTTTTACTCAACGTTTTTACTATATTTGGCAAGTAGTTAATAGGCATTTCTATTTAATATGTGGCAAAGTTCTTTATTGTTCATAGAATCTTATGATTCATAAACAAACAAAGTGTTTATCATAAAAAACATAACTCTCATCATATTGAATGTGTTCTTTAATTTATAATAACAACATCTTAAGTGTTTCAAAACCAGTTTTAAAATTGGATCAAAACACAATCTTAAACATACAAGTGTCCAAATATTTTTGAAATGCTTTTCTTTTATGTTAAAAACCAATTAATACTAAACAATTGGAAAATTAATTAACTTACTTTATAAGTAGTGTTAAAAGCTAAATATACCATCTGATTGTAACAGTTATTTATTCAAATGATCAATTATAATTATTGCTTTGATGAACTGTTATTCTTGACTAAGAGAACCGTATTACCAAAGGCACTGTGTTAAATAAAACATTAACAAATTCTTCAGCCTTTGACATGAAAACACCAAAATATTTCATATTAACTTATGATACTTTCATATTATGCACAAAATTGGCAAATGTTGACCCCAAATCACACCTTTCTAATGTAAAACTTACATAATTCCAATGGCACTAATTGAGCATTATAAAAAGTCTCTAAGTGTATTAAACAAAAATTTTATATAGTAAACAACTTGTATATGGTTATTCAAAATATATAAGTTATAATTTAAAGAATATTAGAAGAGTAGAAATGTTATTTCTTAATATGACTTCTAAGCATCTGGCTATTAATTATTTTGTGATATCCAGATATGTACAACCATTTTCTTATGAAGGATATTACGATTACTTAACTATGTAATATAATGAAAATATATTAAAACCCTGTATTATTTTTCAGGTAACAAGTGAGGTGGTATTTGTTTGTATTTGCTAAAAGTACGAAACAATTAGCTCTTATTGACTAGGATGTCAGTGCTGAATCAGAGTGGAGAAGAGCAGGTAAATTGTGACTTAACTTAAATATAAATAACCTGACAATTTAAAAACAAACATCAAAATATTGAAGTCAATATATTATAACTTTATTTATATTGGATATCAATTTAGTAAGTAAAATAAATTTGATTGCTAACAAACATGAAGAATAATCGATAAACATGAAGAATTTTTTCACCCCACTAATGTTAATGGTTGTTTCTAATAATCAATGGGTGGGGTGTCTTCAAACAGGTTATAAAGTAATGAAGTAGTTTTTATTGTTTAGAATATCTATATTTAAACACTAATTGAAGCACTGTAAGTTATCTTAAAGCAATAAGTAGTTTCCGCATAATATAAGTGGTCTATAAATAGAGATATGACTTCTTTTTTTCAAATATGAAAATATGGAATTAATCTATTGTGAGATAGAGATCAAAGAATTTTTTATAGCCAATTCAAGAAATCCTACAATTTTTTTATAATAAAAGAACTGTATTTCAAAAGGATTAATAGTTAAAAATGAAAATAAAGTTGTTGCAACCAAATTCCAAATTGTCGTAATTACAAATGTTTAAAATTGAATTTTGACAAACCTTGGTAATGTATGCATTCAACTGTACAATTAAATTAATATTTTATTGCGATTTATAACTATAGATCTAATATTTAATTTGATGTTTATCAATTACACAAAATCTTTGCAATTTGATGTAATATGAATAGTTCTGTCACTAATATCAATAATAATATTATATTTTATATGTTTCAGGTGGAATGTCCCCTGTGTATGGAACCTTTGGAGGTGGATGATCTCCATTTTTACCCGTGCACATGTGGCTATCAAGTAAGCTATGTATAGTTGTATTACCATGTAATTAATGTTATATCTGAATGTAACTCCATTTATAATATGTCACTGTTGTACACAATATTATAAATAATTTTATCATATAGATCAATATTATTTTACTCATATTTGCAAATTTGTCAGTTATTAGTAAATTTTTTTTTATTTAATCAAAGACAAAAAAGGTATATATATATAACAACCATAATTTACTGTGCACGACAATGGCTCGATTTCTAAGTCACCTCTTTTGATACAATCTAGAAGCTGTGAATATATAGGAACAGCTGATTGTATAACAATTCATTCTTGACTCCTGAATACAAATATGTATTTCATAGTCGTTCTTTCAATGAATGTTTACTTTAAATTATGTTTTCCCTTTATTATTCATCCACATTAATAATAAAAAAAGGACGAGTATATTATTTTGGAAATTTATATCATTTATCTATATATAGTATTGGTTTTTGAAATGGGTTGCATTAGAAACAGTATTACTTTAGTCCTCCCCTCATGAACAAAAAAGCAACATGAAAGTTATTTATCACAAAATAAGAAAAATAACAGCATTATTATCATGTTGCAACACTAATACTGTCAAATAACTGTTAGATTCCTGATGGTTCAGGAAGATGTGGTTGACTCGGTCCATTGACAGAGACAGGGAAACTAGCCCTATAGTAGACCTGCAAAGCAAATCAAAACACCCATTTAAAGAAGGCCAGGGCATTTCGTTTTTTAGTTCATGCTATAGAAGACAGTTGATATTATGTCTGAGTGTTACAGTAACATGTGAAAGGAAGTCCATGTCACAAATAAAGGAAACATTATTTAAATTTTCTATGTTGCCTGTTATCAAACACCTGACTGACATATCCATAAGAAAAGTCAAATAAGTATAAGTATCACAAAGAAAACTAATCATGTTAGTAAATATTATCTGCAAACAAAATAAATGTCGAATTACTTAAGATTAAATTGAATCACAACCAATTAAAAAATACACAAAGATATCTCTTTTTGTATATTTCAAGTCTTAAATATTTAAATTTCAGATATGCAGGTTTTGCTGGAATCGAATCAGGGAAGGCGAGAACGGTCTATGCCCAGCCTGCCGGAAGGCCTACCCCGAGAACCCCGCAGACTTCACGCCTCTCAGTCAAGAGCAGGTGATGGGGCAACTAATTACCAAATTATTCAAAGATATGCAAATTTAAAGCAATGAATAAAAATCTAATATCCTACTTATTACCAGACAAAAACAGCTTTAGGAGGCAAATAAGTTAATAAATGGGGCACACTTCCTTTGTTTACATATTTCAATATTAATGTTGTAAATAACATTGTCACCTAAGTATTATTAATACTTTATAGATTAGATTAGATTGTAACAATTTAATTATATCTGCTAATTAATACATCTTAGAATATAATAATAATATATATTTGAATTTGGATATTCATTATGCAAAAATTATTGACGATTATTATAAATGTTTTAACAATCTAGTGTAATAAATATAAAGTGCTGGACATCTAGTTGATTATGGAGGCAAACGTTAGTCTTTCTTTTTGCTAATCGTATTTCTGTAATTGATAAAAGAATATATCTTAAAATATTTCAAATATTTCGATTTGTTATTTTTTTTTAATTTTAAAAGTAGACTTTTTTGTCAAATTCTATTTATATGCTTATACTGTACTCTAATTATAGTCACTAATTATTACTGTTTTGGTAATTAAATGCTGTTTGATATGTTGGTTAGTTGGAAAAAACAACATTAAAAAACTCCAGTGTCCTTGTTAAAAATGTATAATTTGATTGATAACAAGTAGCCAGTTCCTTGTAATTGTTTGTTCATATAACTTGATACTGTACAACAAGTTATTTACATATCTTTTGTAAATACAACTAATTATTTTAGATTGACAAATATGTCACAAATAAACAAAATAAATAATGTTATAAAATGTATCTTAGAAGTTAAACCAAAATAAATGTGAAACAGCTGTATAATTTTTAATAATTAATTTAAATATACATCACAGGTGGCAGCAATAAAAACGGAGAAGAAAGCCCGCGAACAGAAGCGTCGCAACAAGACCCTGGAGTCACGGCGCGCGCTCGCCAACGTGCGGGTCGTGCAGAACAACCTGGTGTTCGTGGTGGGGCTGCCCGTGAGACTGGCGGACCCGGAGGTTGGTCATCACTGATATCTTTGATTTTAAATGTCATTAACAATGTTAATTCGGAAGCCGTTACATTACATATCCTTAACAGTAAATAAACACTACTGTAATGGTTAATAACATTATTATTAATCTTTTTGGGTTTATATGATGCTCAATTTTTTCCTTTATGTCTTTGATAGAAGTTAATATTTTGCAGATACTAAAACGGCAAGAGTACTTTGGGAAATATGGAAAAATTCACAAAGTAGTTATAAACCAAAGTAGTTCATATGCGGGGTCACAGGTAAATTAAAAGGTTTAGATAGATCTATATCAAATTGTGTTTAGTTGAAATAACGTTCATACTATTGATTATTTACAGAGTCCACTGGCATCGGCGTACGTGACATACGTGTCTCCGGCCGATGCGCTGCGGGCGATTCAGGGCGTCAACAACGTGACGTTAGACGGACGCGTGTTGAAGGGCTCGCTGGGGACCACTAAGTACTGCGCCAACTTTATGAAAAACCAGCCTTGTCCTAAGCCCGACTGCATGTATCTACACGAACTGGGTAAATCGCCAGTCTCATTGAACTTAAAAGACCGAACCACCATTACTTACCCCTACACGTACATAATTATATCGATCACATCAACATACCATTATATTCAAACGCCCTGATCTATGTAATAAACAAAACTCATTAGTAGTGGTTTTTTATAAAATGAATATATAATATCCGTGCGCAGGCGACGCCAAGGCGTCGTTCACAAAGGAGGAAATGCACGCGGGGCTGCACCAGGTGTACGAGCGCCGCCTGCACCAGCAGCTGCTGCAGGCGCAGCGCGACCGCCCCGACGAGAGGCACTACTCCGACGGTACACACATGACTAACAAATACCTTCGCTCTGAAGTCAAACGCGTATATACACTTTACTCTGACGGTAATACGCATAGTCAAACACATGTAATTGAACACATGTGCAATGTGCTCCTAGACAAAAACGTCTGCACGTCGCATATGTTCTGTGCAAATCTATACACGATTCAGGAATATATCTATAACTTAGCACCCAACGAGCATACACTTAGTGGAATTTATGGACACACATATTTACAATATATTGGGAAACAAAAGACATCGATTACAAACACTTACAATTTTGACACTCAGATGAGGTTGTTTTAATCCATCATTTCAACTAAGGGAAACTAGTGAGACGTCGCATAAACACAATAATAACACAACTTTTTATTTGTTTATTGCAGGAAACTCTAGTTCAAATGGAGAAAAGGCCAGTTCTAAAGATGGTAATTTATAATATTTATAAACTTATAAATCATTCTTAATTATTTTGTTTTAACTTTTAAATTACTTGTATTTCAGGTACTCAGTCGAACTTTATACCAACGACAGTGGTCACATCGTCACAAATAAATGTAGTCAGCACATCTAAGTAAGTTATATTACTGCGTACAATAACTGAAGTAATTATTTAAATTAACACTCATCACATCTTTAAAAAAATAGGTCTAAGACAAGAATTAACACCAATTATATTTGTATCAAAAATTGTGACATATTCTCAGATCAAAAAAGGAATCAGTGAACGGCACCAGCAACGGCAGCAGCAAGGAAGCGTGGCCCAGCCTCGGCGCCTCCCCACCTGCCGACAGCCCCGCCAGGGCACAGACCAGCCCCAAACCTACCAGTATATATCATACTATATTTTCTTTTTATTTTGCTTTGGAAGAAAATAAATAATGTATATAAAAATTTTTCAATAATTTAAAGATTGTTTTAATAATAATTTATACAATTTCGATATTATTATATCCATGTCTTGTTAGTAAAACATTGGTAACAACTAAAAGCAATGTTTATTTTAGCGTTATTAATGTTTCTACTTTTCGAAGCCACATGAGAACACAGTATTTCTGCAATAAAATCTTGTTATAAATCTTATTAAAATTTGGAAATATTAATTATTTCATCAACACAGGCAAAACTTTTCACAGGTCTCATATTCTTGTCCTGTCTTTTATGTTAATAAATTTTTACCAAAGTTTATCTAAAATATTTTTAAAATCTATTTTTTTATTCAATTTATACATAACTGTTTCAGCAAAATCACTAGAAAACGGCATATCAGAATCCTCCAGTCCAACGCAGCTCCAAACACAACAGTCTCAAACGAAAAACGGCAAAGAAAACAAAGAAAATCACACAGATATCAAACCTAGAAGTAATAAGGACAGCAATAACACAAACGGTCAGACAAGCAAAAAAAGTAAAGACAGCAAATCCAAAAAGAGTAATAGCAATAACACAAGTGAATCTAGTGATCTGGACACAACGGAAAATAATACGGAAAGCAACACTATCAGTATACAGACACAAATAAATTCAGTGTTTGAAAACGACACACAAAGCTACTTGTCAAATGAATTGGACGAATTAGAATCAGATAGACATAGCCTCTTGGAAAATCACGATTTATTAGATAATTCAGATCACAGTTTACTTGAAGACGACAATACACATAATTTACTTAATGATGCCAACAATGAAGTTATGATGATGCAGAGGCATAGGGAAATGCTAGCAGGCCTTGTCGATAACAACCATTTATTGCCACAAATGAAGAGTCCTCTGATGAATGGATATGGGTTGTTAGATAGAGAATCTATGTATTTAGGTAATGATAGACAGATTAGCCAAATTAATCATGGTTTAATGGAGAAAGAATTACTGCTTAGGGATAGGAACCGAAGCAGCCTCCTTATGAGACAGAATGAAATGATGGCCAGACAACATAGCATGGACCCAAAGCATTATATGCCCTCATCAAGTATAGGACTTGATTCTGCTAGTGAATTATTAGGTAAGGTCATAATTTTGCCTTTCGCAACATATTTAGTAATATATATAATAATAATATATAAAGTAATATTTTACTTTTATATATATTTTTTGTAAACTACAAAGTGTACACACGACGTTGCTATAGAAATATAAAAGTATAACACAATCAATTCCGAACCAAAACATAGTAAGGGCTGTATGTTTCAGGTGCAAATTTTCATCCAAATCACAGTATGCTTCCACCGTTCGGTATGCGGGTAGACAACTCAATGGCTGCGAGCTCTATAGGAAATACTATGACCACTTTATCGGCAAACACATTATCGAATCCTATTACAAATTCATTATCAAATACTCTGTCAAATTCTATGGCAACAAATTCACTGGCTGCAAACTCAATGGGGAATTCTATGGGTATGTCAATGGGGAACGCCATGGGCAAGTCTATGGGAGGGTTCATGTTGGCGTCTCAACAGTTACCACAGATGCAGACTCAGGGACACATGCAAAGCGGCCTCGTGAATGGTTTTGATTCACCACAAGCTGCTGTAAGTTGATATTAATAATTTTTTTATTGTAATGTGCTGAAATTATTAATCAGTTTTAATAAATACGTAATGGTAATGAATATAGTTTACGTGATGTTTCGGCACTATTCGTAATTAAGAAATGTATATCAATTAAGTTACTGTTATTAAAATCAAAACAATATTAAATATATTATAATTCTTCCAGAGTGAGGGTCGCTACCAAGCAGAGACAATGGATAAGTTCTTCACGGATTTCCATAAGGCACAGCAGCTGCGGCAGATGCGGGACGAGCGACGAGAGCCGCCGCACGCACTCGAACACAAACATAGGTGACTTTGGTGATGATTAAAACTTAGCAGTTTAGCATATCTTTGTATATATTGATGAAATACAATTTTGATAACTATTAAAAATTTACAAGCCAGATACAGATTTTTTTTCGTTAAGTAGTGTTGATTTGTAGTATGTGATGTACTAGTCTATAATAACATTTTAACATTTTTAAAGTTGATATAATTTTTTAATTTGTTCATTGAAGTGGATAAAAAAAACTCTTCAATTTTATTTTTGTCTTAATCGAAGTAATAATTTATAGAATGAATAACATGCGAGCCAGTGAAACGTTAAGCGGCCGCGCTGCCGGTGATGGTGACGACGACCTTGACTTCGATCCCTTCAAGGAAACGCAGAAGGCGCTCGCTGAAATGATGGAAACAGAACTCATGTTGAATACGATCTCTAGCGGGTAGTTATACCATGATTATATTTTTTTTTATAAAAATTGTGCCACAGTAGAGTAACCTATAAAGTACCATCATGATATAATTATAATTAAACCTTAGATTGCAAATATTCACAGCGACAACATGGAACGCGTGCGTCGGCCCCGGCTGCCTCCGCCCGGCTTCAGCCACATGAATGCATATGGCATCGGCGTGCCACGACACCAAACACACCATCAAGGTATACTTTTTATTTAAATAAGTTGAAGTGCTTGAAAGAAAATATAATTAGGATACAGCAAAATTAGTTTTAATATGCCTATAATTACAGGCTATAGTTCCAACAACGCCATGTTCTCAGACTGGACCCAGATGGACCCCGCTATCATGTCGACGTCCGTAAACTTCGGCAAGAGCGCAGCGGGCGTCGGTGCGGGGGCGGGCGCGGTGACGAGCGCGGGCGCCGCGCTGTCGCAGCAGCAGCAGGAACTGTTCGCGCGGTTCAACCAGCTACAGGTGGCTGCCGGAGCACCCAACGGCGTCAAGCAGTCCCAGCTTAATCTTAACTGGGCGCCACCTAAACTCGGCTGGGGGCACTCGGTTCCCCTGCCGCCCGGCTTCGCCCCCGCCAAGCCACCCCAACACCCCGCGGAGTGCATCGACGCCAAGTAGACCCCACGTGCAATCTATATTTTCTATTTCGTCTCTTTCCGTTGGTGATGTGATCGATAAATCTTTGTATTGAGAGATATTTTAAAGAGAAATATGATAACAAAGGAATTTGTAAAATAAATTAACCTACTTGTTTTATTTTATGAGAATGTTTATTTTCTATAGCTCTTTCGGTCTCGCTGTCTCGACGTCTTATCATATTTCTTGGATTTCGTTCTAATAGTTCTTTCTCGACTGAAGATATATGTATATTCGCTATATATTATATACTTGAATCAAATACTGTTACATCAGATTATTTTTTCTATATTAAAATGAGATGCCAATTATTGGTTCAGTTTTGTACAATATTGAACCATTATCCATTAAAAAGATCATTAAATTGAAGTATTATAATTGATTCTTTTAATACATTCACCTACATTAATATTCCATTAACCATACTATTAAAAATGAAAGGTATTACCTTTCAAACAATGTTAAAACCTTCTAAAATTTAATGTCTTGTGGTTTTTAACAGTTTAAAAAAATAAATATTTATATACTGTAACGTTTTTTCTACTGCATGTTGAACTTTTGTATTTTTTTTTATTTAATTTTAAATATTAATGAAAAGGTTTTATTCAAAATCAAATAATTAACTCTATAATAAATTTGTATTATTATACATTTTCATTTATATATATATATACAAACAACAAAATGCCATCAAATTGGTATGCAATCAATATACCCCCGAGGATCTGGACCATCCCATGGTACGTTGACCCCAGTGTGCCACACGAAACGTCCACCGGTGCCCGGATTCAATACTAGGTCGAAACATACCTCTGCAGCTTGCTCTGGGGTTACGGATCCTGCACCCCGAGTCATGTCTGACATCACATAGCCTGGATGGAAGCCGTTTACTTTTATACCTTTAATAAAATGAAGAAATAATTATGGTTAATAAGAAGTAGATTGTATATTTCACTAAATGTTTTACATACTTTAATACCTTTGTTATTTAACCTGCGATTTAATATAAAAGTGTATGCGTTAACTCCAACTTTTGATACCACGTAAGGCGAGTCCCCCCAACTATCTACCACTTTATTTAATTTAACAGCATCAATGTACTCCCTCATTAAAACCTTTAACCCATCCAGGCTCAAATCAGGATCTTGAAAAGCTTGTCTTATTTCTTTTGAAGGTATCCTAGATAAATGACCTGAAGAACTTGATATATTAATAATAGTGCTCTGATGACTTAATAGAGGTATAACCGCTTCAGTAAAATTAACCAGTGCCAAAAAATTTACAAGTACAGTTTGTTCAGCTTGGTATATTTTTGATTCTTGACTATCTTTAAGAAACAAAATTCCAGCGTTGTTAATCAACAAATCAATCTTTTTATGCTGAGAGCGGATAAAAGAACAGAACTGTTTAATACTATTTTCATCAATTACATCCAGTTGGTGATACCGAGGTGCATAACCTAATTTCGATAATTGTTTGCAAGCTTCAATACCAAGCTTCTCATCTCGCGATGTTAAATAAATCGTTCCTTTAAAGTTTTTACATAGTGTCTTAATTAAAGCCAAACCGAGTCCTTTATTAGCACCAGTAACAACTGCGACGTGGTTCTCCATTAATTATAAGATAGGAAGTGTTTGTAGTAACAGGCAAAAAATAGAAAATATATTTATCTATGTAACATGAAATGATAGGTTTATGTAATAATCATAACTGAATAAACTTAGTTCTATAAGATGAAGCAAGGTAAGTTTGACCCTACCCAATATTTAACACTTAATAAAATATTCAATCATTACGATTACTAATGACAAAACACTAGCGAATGAATTATGAATGTATCTAAATGAGATACAAGTTATCAAACTAAAAACCAACATTATTAATATAAGCCTAATAAAAGATTATCTAATAAGATATAACTTATTATATTAAATAAGAAAGTTAAACCAAAACTAGCCTTCGTCCTAATTTGCCAAATTTTCTAGTAAGCAAATTATTTAATTTAATCATTGTTTTTTTGCATCGCTTATAATACATACACTAAACGTTGCCAGTGTAGAATTTTTAAATAACAAAATACTTTTTTGCTACAGATACGAAGGTCATAACTCATAACTAAATCCGATATGTTGTGTCAGAACTCACGGGCTTCGCGTAAATTGCATTCAATATTCGTTCATTCACTCGGTCTCTACGTTCTGAGTTCTTAAATCAGCTGAGTAGAGTAACACTTGTCAGTGGTTTGTTTATATATATTTCAAAGCAGAAGACAAGAATACCTATTAAATATGTCTTTATGGTCGACACCGAAATCGCTTTTTGGAGATGAAATAATTTTACGTTCTATTGATTGGTTGGAGAATTTCCCGTGGAGAAATGAATCAACAACCAAAACAGATAAAGATAACTATCAAATTTGTTTGCATTTAAAGAGTTTTAGTCCGGAAGAAATTAGTGTTAAGACTCAAGACGGTTTTATAGTTATTGAAGGCAAGCACGAAGAAAAACAAGATGAGGATGGTTATATTTCTCGACATTTTATAAGAAGGTACCCCATACCAGAGGACTGTAGAATAGAGGCCGTGCAATCTAGAATGTCCTCTGACGGAGTTCTTGTTATAAATGCACCAAGAAAACCGGTCGTTCGTAGAGACACTATCATACCAGTTTCACATGAAGGGAACATTAAATCTAAATTGTAATATTATAACATAAACAATTGTTTTTGTCGCACTTTTTTTTCACATTTGCTTAAGTTTTTCTCTATAGTTTAAGGCTACAGTGGACGAGTCATTAATGTTAATAGAAGTTAATTATGAATATGGTTTATAATGTACTATCTGTTATTAAAGGTTGTAATGTAATATATGGTGTAATGTGAATATATTTTAAAATCTACGTACTATTTTTTATTAAAGATTGTAATGTATTTTATTTATCATAATATACAAATATTCTTTTAAAATACTGGTAAAATTATATTTTATATCACAGCCAATGACATTGTTTTTATAACCTCCAAATCATAAAAACATCCCAGTTATTTCGGATACCTACAAATACTGACAAATAGCGATATACAGAACAAAAAAAACATAGACACCTCGATACAAAGTACACTTCTTTGATAACCATTCACACGATACATTGATAACAAACTTCTACGCAACTAAATGTAGATATTGCATTGTTAATCATATTAAAATAACGTTTACAATTGAAAAAATATTTGTATACTAAATGTTGTCAGTGACCTTTTCTGCTCCACCCTCCATAATGAAACAATACCTACATTATTAAAATAAGAGAATACATTTCCATACATTATAAGTTTAATTTCACTTATTATATTAAAAATTAAGCAAAATTCCAGGAGAAAAGTACTAATACGTATGGATACCAGTAGGTACTAAGTGAGCATAGTGAAGTTGACTTAATTTTACTCTAAGCAAAAACTTCTATTAGCTTATTTGGTTATTACAATAAATAAATTTTTGAAGGAAAAAGCTTACTAGGGTTATCTTTACAATTAGTTTATTTGATAATAATGTTACAGTTTTTTTTTTGTGAGAACGTTACCGTTTTATCAGGAGAATTTCTGATTTTATTGTAATAATTATTACATTATTAACAATTAATATATAATATCTATTAATAATTAAATTAATTCTTACATACAACGCAACAAACCCTCATCCGCTCCATTGATTTATTAAATTTATATATTAAATTAACCTATAGTGTTAATTAATTTGACAGAGTACAAAATAGACACAATTTTATTTGTCTGTATTTTATTTTTATGAATTTATTATATAAACCCCCTCATTTATATAAACATCTCTCATTTATATGAACCCCTGTCGTTCATATAAACCCCTTGTATTTATATGAATATTTCCATCTACCTAGTCGCACAAGAAAACTCTCAATATCACCTCATACTATACGATTTTTTTCTCCAAATAATTTGCCAAATACTATCTTTCAAACAAAAATTGGTGCAATACTATCTGTCAGTCATAAATATTTATGTATGCATCTAACAAAGCTATTTATATTATTAGTTATTTAAGTCTTATGTATTGTATATGTGACTATATGTTTTATATATTTGTAATTTTATATATATAATATAACGTTTATTTATAACCATGAATATATATATATATATATATAGCATTTTCTTAGAATTTCTCGAGTACACGTTTCAAATAAAACTATTTTTACGGATTAAAACTCGCGTATAATTTGGTTACATTTTTGATTTTAACCCGACGTTTCGAATACTTTGCAGTAATCGTGTTCACGGGTAGTCGAGATGTAAGTGTCTGTCCCAGAGGACAGACAGACAGACTGTCAGGTTAAAATCAAAAATGTAACCAAATTAGACGCGAGTTTTAATCCGTAAAAATAATTTTATTTGAAATGAATATATATACTATAAAGCATATTTCTTTACTCACAAATGTTGATTTCACAACCATTGGTAGCTGGAAGAGATCTCTTTTTAAAGATACGCTTATTGTATGTCGACACTTATATTCAAATATTTTGTATAAATAGTCTGGTACATGAAATAAATAAATGTAAAAGGCACAATACTGAATAATGAATTTATTCGAGGCGCTTCCTGTTGCGAGCGATCACAAAGTATACATATGAAGTGATTACATAGACGTTTAAAAAAGTATTGATATTGACTTTTAATAATTTAACATTTACTTAAATAACTTAGTTAAAATTAACCTACAAAAAATTTCAAGTTTAAAGATATAGTAACATTTAAAGAAACAAAATTTAGAAAACATTTCTGATTAGCAGACGATACTAAACCCTGTCTCAGCTGCAGAATTGAAAGACATGCCTGAAATTAACAAGACAAACCTCAACAACTAATGATATATATGTTAAGGAGCAAGTTAATGCATACATTTTCAAACGTACTATTAAGGTCGAGGCATATCAGCGAGTAGGTCGAGTACCTTGGTCGATATCTCCGCCAGAAACTTTTTATCCCGAGGAAACAACTAAATGCTCGATGAAATAAAACTATTTTTACCATTAAAACTCGCGTATAATTTGGTATCCGTAAAAATAGTTTTATTTCAAATGTGTACTCGTGAAAATCTGAAAAAATACTAAATGCTCGATATTTATGTGTCTGAAGAAGCTATTTATCAATGAAGGTTCGGTTATGAAACCTTGTAACAGTACCATAACTTCCACAGGCTGACTCCACCTATCTCAGAGTAGAGAGGAACTGAAGAAACGAATACCTGATCTTGTCCCATTGTAGATCAAAGAATCTTTGATCTAAAATGGAATAAGATCAGATAAGTATAAACTAAAAGTAATAATATCGGAAAGATAAAAAAGGTTAAGAATCATTCAATATATCTAGTAGCATTTTTTAAACGAACTTTTTCTTTGTACAATCCTTTGACGTATAAATACTCAATAAATAATGAGTAGGTAGGGTATATTAAGTTTTGTATCCGAAATATTTGTTAAAACACTTTACACACTCATTTCGTACGTTGTATAAATTATTTCTATTAAGAGGTGCCAGTTACAGTAGAATACATATTAATATTGAAAAAAAAATGTTGAAAAATTAATAATTATACTAAAAGAGAAAGCAGGTGCGCCACGTTATCGATTACGCTAAAAAATCGAACTTGGATCGGGTTAGATAAGATTTGTTTTATATAAAGTGCCGTTGGTGACAGACATAAAAATAATCAAAGTACCTACTTAATACTTTGTCCAGTACAGTGACGGATTCACATTTTAATAATCAAATTAATAATAGAACATAGTTTCTATTGTAACTCTTTTATTACGTCTGGAAGCTTTTATTGCCACAAGAATTTTGATGTGTGTAAATCACGGCAACATAGAAGATGCTTGCCAAAAATATGCAAATGCCTTTTAATGGGACTTCATTGCATCGCATTCGCATTCAACCGCGGCGTCCTGCTGGAACTACAACGAAGACGGTACTTTGTAATGCAGGTACCAAGTCAAGGTATCTTAAGAAAAGAGGCCGAATTCCCCTTCCAGTCAGACCCAGTCTTTAGAATAGACGTCCGGAAAATAGAACCAATCCTGATCTGATCTGTTTATCAGACTCGGTGGAAAAAGGCCCCGAGCCCTATGCTCACTTAAAACCCCTCAGACCCTAAAATACTTGGAGCGACCTCGGACTCACCCCCGAGTGTTAAAAACCTCTGCCATACCATAATCATCCAAACCCATTTTCAACCGACAAAGGCCAAAGGAAAGAGCCCGTCTTTTCAAAAGGCCTATTCGAAGAGCACCTCCTTAATGAGTAATCATAGTTCAGGTACGAACTCTTATGACCGAAACTGGTCGTGTCGGTCATTAGCCAACGGCTAACAAGAACTCAAAAACACTCACTAACCGTTTCCCGAGGAGTCCCGGCCGGTACTGGTTTCATTACCACAGAACGTATTGGAATGGCATTAATAGTGGAAGGGCACACGAGGAGGTTCTCGGCGAGGCCTCACAAGTGTGCACTGTTATCATACTTCTACTAGGTGGCATTGCTTTTATGTTTTACAAAGTGCAGTACATAACACATTAGGTACTCAGTATGTTTATTATAAAACCGTTTTATTAACAATACATCTAAATTCCAGAGAATATTTTAAATCATAACATTTTTTCCAATATTTTTTTAAATATCCTTAGTTATAGATATTAAACCTTTTTAAAGCTAGATTTTTCAATAATCATTCTTATTTTGACCATTTCCGTCTCTGTGTTACTTTATGATGACGTAGGTATAAATCAAATCACCAAATATTCGTGACATCAATAACTATTCAGCTATCTTTTTAATATGGAACGAAATACTTTTTAATATTAAATATATAATCATCCATCAAAAACGATTGTCGTCAGATTTAAAACTATTTATCACAAATTCACATACAATGAATACGATTTATCACAAATTCACATACAATGAATATATAAATTGAAATATATCATTGATGTAAGAATATACAATATTGTGTTTAAACTGAGTTGTCTTAAGGTTGTAATTAATTATTTTGTAAGATTAAAGTATCTATTATGTGATAAGTGGCCGTGACCTTCAATATTTTGATCAACGAAACAGTCAGTGGCGGATTGTAAACTGAAGCTGACATGTCAGTTTTTTAGTCGCATGTGACGAGGTAAGAATCTTTAAACATTCTTAAAGTTTTTTGTTGTTTATGCTTGGTAGGACGTAACATAAAGTGCTACTATCATTCCACACAAAATACAAATATTGTTTTGCAAATAAATATTTATGTAGTAGAATTTTATGGAAAGCTAGGTAAGGTTTATTTCAACCCAATTGTTTTGACTTTTACTAAAAGATATATTTTTGATATGATATTGTGATTATTGAAATAAATAGGAAATATCTTTTAAACCACACAAATGCTACATACAAACTGTTTAAACAGCACTATACATCATGACGGCAGTAAAACCGGAATCCTTGATAGAGTATATAGTGATAGAATACCGATGGTTGCTCGTCATCACGGTGCTGATGCCGCTCTCCTTCCTATGGAAAATCTGGTCGACATTAAGGAACTACGTTGTCTTGTACCTGAACAGTGCGCCGCAGGCCCATGACAAGAAAGTTAAAGAAGTTCAGAAACAAGTATGTATACTATACAGGTATACTATATATATCTACTTATATATCGGTATATATAATTTTCGTTTATTACATTGGAGCATTCTGATTGCTAAGCAACGTGTATGTGTTTATATGGATAAACATATCAGTATATAGCACAAAAAATCAAAAGAGGTTACTGACCTAAAGTCATTACATCATTAATAATACATTTGGAAACATTTAATGAACTTCGAGTATTATGGTCCTTAAAAATTTGTTGAATAAACGCAAAGTTCGACCTATAACTAACCAACACGGGAAATTGGGTACAAGTTTTTTGAACACTAGAATACTGACAATTCTGGCGGTCAGGTCTAGTCTGGTTAAAGGGTTTATTTGTGTGTATTATCTGGATGTGACTCATTGTCTTGTTGATTTGGACTGTTGTAATACTTTTAATAACTAGTGTTAACTTATAATTGCTATACAGCTTAATAATTAAATATCGTTGTTCTTAATATTTGTAATGCTTATTTGTTGTCTTAACATAAAAAAAACAAGTTTAGGAAATTAGGTTAAAATTTTGGTGAACACTCAAATTTAGTCTAAACACAAACGGAGTTTTATATCAAAATTTTATTTCTGGTATTCCATGTTCCGTGAAAAAAAATGAAGTTGTTCATAGTACGAAGGTCTTAATCTAATTAGACTCTACTGCTGTTATCGTTTTTATTTTAAATCACTAAATATATAATTTTTTTTCCAGGTGAAAGCCTGGTTAGATGGAGATCGAAAAACCAAGCTATGTACAGCCCGTCCAACCTGGCAGACTATGTCATTTCGTCAGGGCATCTACAAGAAAACCTTTACCAATATTAATGTTAATCTAGTTGATGTTCTGGAGGTTGACAGTAATAATATGGTATGAATGCCAGCTGACACAAAGACCTATTGCTTGGCACAATCTTAATTAAATAGCATTTTATAATTTAAGACAGTTCGCTGCGAACCTCTAGTCACTATGGGTCAATTATCCAGAACCCTGGAACCTTTGGGCCTGGCATTAGCAATAGTTCCCGAACTTGACCAGCTCACGGTGGGAGGACTCGTCATGGGGACCGGTGTAGAGACATCTTCACATATATATGGCCTCTTTCAACATATATGCATACAGTATGAAATGGTGTTGGCTGATGGATCAGTTGTTACATGCAGCAAGGTATGTTTTTAGTATTATTCGATATTTATACCCATCATATTTGTTTTACTTTCTAATATTTTAAGGACGAAAACCCTGAACTGTTTTACTCAACTCCTTGGTCTTACGGTACATTGGGATTCCTGACTTCTGCAGTCATAAAAGTCGTACAAGCTAAAAAGTAAGTAAAAGTAGTTTTTATTTAGAATCACTCACTTCCAAATCTACTTTGTCTGATTATATTTATTAAATGGTGAAGTCTTAAAAAATCTTTTATTAATTTCACATTAAAGGTTCGTTCGAATCGAGTACCATCCTTACACAAGTCTAAAAGACATAACGAAAAAATTCCAAGAAGAGTCGTTAAAAAAGAACCCTCATCAGTTCATTGAGGCATTGCTTTACACCAAGGAGAGTGGGGTGGTGATGACAGGTGATATGGTGGACACAGTTGACGATAACAAAAAGGTAAAAAATTGTCATATCTTTCGCATTTTAAAAACACAAATAAATGTTTATTTATAAATAAATAAATTGGATTTATTCTAATAATATTTTAGAAGTTTAGTTGTTAATTTAAAAAAATAAATTTAATAATGTATTTAAATTTCTTGATATGATGTTGATACAGCTGAATCCAATCGGCAAGTGGTATTCTGAATGGTTCTTCAAGCAAGTGGAAAAATATTTGAAAGAATACCAAAAAGGTAACAGGAACATCAACGTGGAGTATATACCACTAAGGGACTATTACCACCGACACACGCGTAGCTTCTTTTGGGAGCTCCAGGTAAGATATCAAAGGTATTTTTTTTAAAGAGTTACCAAACATATTTTAGTCAAAATTTCAGTTTTATCCAAAATCTCTATTAATATTTTTCCAAAAACTTTCTAGGATATAATTTCCTTCGGTAACAACGTCATATTCCGTTACCTGTTCGGTTGGTTGATGCCTCCAGAGGTGTCTCTGCTGAAGCTGACGCAACCAGCAGCCGTCACCAAGCTGTACAACAAGGCACACGTCATACAGGACATGCTGGTTCCCATTGACACGCTGGAGGAGGCTGTGGAAGTGTTCCATAAAGAGTTTGAGGTGATTTTATTTGCAATATATGTGAACGGCAAAGCTCCTGTGCAAACAAGATATTACAAGAGATCGTAGGGGGCAGCTGTGATTATTCAAAATTACTATAGATAAAAAATTCTTTGTGAAGATTAAGGTAAATTTTTTGATTACTTTAATATTGATTACTTCAAGTTAAAGAGCTGTGCAACCTTTTTTGTCAGGTATATCCCATATGGCTGTGTCCCTTCAAAGTATTTAACAACCCCGGTCAGCTGAAGATACTCTCCGGGGAGTCGCAGATGTTCGTCGACATTGGTGTATACGGTGTGCCTAAAGCAAAGAATTTTGAAACGGTAAAGTAGATTTCTGATACATGAAGTTTCTAGTTAACAGCTAGTCAAATATTTGCTGATTGTTGTGACACAACTAAATAGGCTAATTTTCTGTTTTTGTGGATAAAAATTGCCTAATCAGTTTAAAGGAAAAGCACATATATTTTGTAAAATGACTTTAAGTATAGTTAACATATTAAATCATCTTTGTTAGACCTTCATTAAAAATATTACATAGTTTCAGGGTTTGATTTTCATCAAAATTATTTGATAGTTATATTTAATCAAATTTAGGTAAATAAATAAATTAGTAGGTATTAACTCAATAAAATATATATAGTTTAAACTACAATATCCTTAATATATACGTCAAAATTAATCAAAATAGTCGTAATTTTTATTAGAATTGGTATAGTGACAATTAAAAATATTTTCAGGTGTCGTCTACAAGAAGGATAGAGCAATTCGTGGCTAAGCAGCGCGGCTTTCAAATGCTGTATGCAGACACTTACACGACTCTGGAAGAATTTAGACAAATGTTCGACCACACACTATATGATAAAATGAGAAACTCTCTGATGCACTGCAAGGAAGCCTTTCCTGAGATATATGGGAAAGTTAATAGAAATGTTAGAAGGTGAATTCATTGTTTCGGAATAATAACTCAAAAAAGTATATTTTTCATGGACTTCGCATAAGATAAAATATATTTTTGAAAACTGTTCTTTTATTTAATAATAAAGCCATAGCTACATATGAGTATGACTATATTGCTCTTCCTTGTATCCTATATATTTTGTCACCTCTATCATGCTGTCCATAATATTTTTTACTTTATTTATTCTTACTTTGAGCATTTTACAGCTTGCAGGTAGATAGAGTTTCTTATTCCTGACCCTTGAGACAACTATGTCAACCTCGAACAGACTAAAGTATCCATAATCATGACAAAAATAAAAAATAAATTACCTCACCCACACATTTTCGACATTTTACCTTAGAGACAAGACTTCAGGTAAAGTTGACGAACTATCAAAAGCGTTATGTCAAAAGCTTGGTCATAAGTATTATTTTCATGTAACTAAGAAATGTATGTGAGGCAATAAATGTAATGTAAAATATTATAAATAAATTTTATAACAACCAGGGATGAAACACAACCAAACAAAATATATTAAAAAAAAAAAAAAATTAAATTTTCACTACTTAACTCTTGTTTATATTAATATAAGAGATTTAAAAGCTTTTTTAAAATCCACTATTATAATTATTTGAAAGTGTTTAACTATAGATGATACTTGCTAAAATCATTAGACTTGAAGATACTTAATAATACTTCGCTAGAATTGACGACCTAAAGGGTCCTTGACATAAAAAAAGTTATTATCGACCATATTATTAATACCCAGTTTTTGTTGGTTAGAAAAGCCGTAAAGGATACCCCATAAGCCGAGAAGGTTATGATCGGAGAGGTGATGTGGGACTACCTACTAAATAACACAAACACCTACAAATTTAATTCAAAATGCATTTTATTTCATTCAAATTCACTTTTTAGACAAATGTAACTTTTATATCTGAAGCCACATCTCAGTGGATAACTATTAATATAAAGTTATATAAGTTACGTTTAAAAAAGAATCCTAGCTCTATTTTTTTCTAATTTACTTAGCAAAAAGCGTCGTGTCCACTATACGTCTAGTTTTGCGGATTACTGACAGGACATCGTTTGCCTTAGATGACTAATAATTATTGCATTGGACGCACTATACACGGAGTCGTAGTTAATTGAGCTGAGGGGAGCGAAGCTCTTTGCCAGTCAACTCGATCAAGTTTTGTCAGCTTTCTTCTCCTACACCCAGGGGCGGCTCTAGTTCGTGTAGCGCCCGTGTGCAATGAAACCCTGGCGCCCTCTAGGGCTGACCCCCCCCACCGTGGCTATAACTATTAAATAAAAAGTTAACGCCGCGGTGTCCCTTGAGACGGCGGAGCCCGCGTGCATTACACACCCTGCACTATAGGTTAAGCTGTCCCTGCCTACACCAATCAAGCTATACTTACCAAATTTGGACCAGTTGATTATCATATGCCCACCTTTGAAAAAAATTCTAAGTGTAGATTAAGAGTAATTCGCAATTAATTTTATTTTTAATTAAAACGTTCTTTTACACGCGCAAATCTTAAATTCTTGTTATGACTGACATGTATAAGTTTTTGTTAATTGCACATGTAATATCAAGTTAAAGTTTTTGTAATATTTTTTTCGTTTCGCTTAGCTTTCCCCGCTTGCTTGCTGGCAGCCCAAGTAAGTCCACTCAGCCGTATAACTTTTGTAAAAGGATTTACAGTCAGTATGGTATCAGACAGAGAGACAATTATTTCGTTTCAAGAATTAGTCACAATCGGGCAGCGTTTTCACTTATTGTATATTTCGCGACTGTTGCAAGAAAACTAACTCAATCTACCCTCTACAGTCTACATCGTCTTTTATAAGATTTTACAAGCACTTTAAATATTACCAACAGGATTTGATTAAATTGATTAAGTAATTAAATTAATTGTATAATAATAAATAATATTTATAAATATTGATTATATGCATATTACTTGCTTATTATTATTTCTATATTATTTTATGTTTGACCGGAAGGCTGGTAAGCGGAAGGCGCCATTTAAATTAATTAAACGAATGCGCAGGAATAAGTAAAAGAGATTAATAATTAAATATAAGTTATTATATTATATAATAATATAATATTACATAACAACAATTACATATAAACTCCACAATTCATTTAATTCTAACTATGTAGTGAGGCTGTATGCGCTGGACCGGAAGTTCATAACACTTTTCAAAGTCCGTAGATCGTAGATCAGTTAAATTTGTAATTATTACTCCATAGACATTAATGAATGTATGTCATTAACCAAATTTTTGTTTATTATAGCTTGAACGAAATTTGTTAGAATTGACCGGTAAAGAGCTTCAAACAAACAAGCTTTAAACTTTAAACAAGTGCCGAGAAGATTAACGTTCTCTTTTGCCGTGTGACCCAGACTGTCAATCCCCATGTGGAACTATGTAATAGTAAGTTGTAGCAGTTGCCAACGGCAGCTTTCATGAGTGTCCAGAATATACGTATCCTAGATAGCTGTTATCTGTTGTTCATTAATTTTGACGAATTCAAATCTTCGATAAAAAGCGCAGCAGAACGATAAGCCTCTAGTTTGAAACAGTTGCTCTGACACAAGCATTGAACCAAGAGAATGATATGAAATCGATTGGACATTACCCTCCACAGAGCTAGAACAAACGTAGGCTATACAACAATTATACGCAAACATATTCAAATAGTATTTACTTATATTATGTAGATCTTAATCTTAAACCATCTATTGATATAAATGTATGAGGCAGTCATAATGATAATCATTGTTTTCTTTTCTTTAGAATATATGAAACTTACGAAATCGTGCATTCTCATTTTTAGATATACTAGATGTTTCGAGTTTCTTTGTTTTCTCACCTTGACTCAAATATTTATTCAAATAATTCCTTGTCTCTTTATATATAAAGAAATCGATAGTTACTTAAAATTATTTTTATTTTAATTATAGCCCAAGAACCTTACCACCGTCTTTAAAAGTAATATTATAAAAATCTGACTTTTTACTCCAATTTCTGCAATTTTTGAAATATGTTAATTGCCTTAAAAACTAAAGTCTCCAAAAGTAAAATTAATGTTATATTGAAAATAAATTCTTTTTAAACTAGGTTATTATATATACAGAATGGGACTATAAATTATAACCCAACCAAATTTAATTAAAATTCTAACTTTTGCACATAGTAAAAAAATATTGTACAATTTTTTTTCCATTTATTTATTTATTACTTTTCCACTTTGAATCCATATCAGTGATCACTTGTGTACGTCAATTTGAAGAGTTAGAGGGCCAATATTTATACCATACTTATTGAATGAAGCCCTTCTGGACACTTTCCAACTTAAGAATTAAGGCTATGAGGGTTCCAAACGCGCCCTAGTCTGAGAAGAGCCACACAACAAACTTAGCCGGGTATTTTTTTTCTGTGATCACTGTTTCACAAACTTCAAAAAAAAAAATCATTTTTTACGAACAACAAGCGCCAACGCAATCAATTCAATACGAAAATATGATAATTGGAATTTGGCTTGCAAGACAACCAGCCATCGCAAGCAGCACTCGTGCACGAGTATAACGCAAGGGTCAGACATCATATCATATGAAATGTTAAAGCAAAACTTCTTGAGAATCGTTATGATTTAAAATTTGGCGAAAAATGCGTTGCTATTAAAAAACACAAAAATGTATAAGTTGTATTTAAAGCCATCTAGCGGCCATACTGGCAACTTTAACATATGCCGCATATGTCGATAGTTCTTTTTGTTTTTTAGAAGAATAATTACCCCCTAAGCTTTTATTTTTGGTCTTTTGTGAGACAGATTATTAATAAATCTAAATTTGCAATATATGTGATGAATATTTTACGTAAAATATGATGATAAATATGATTTTTGAGGTAGAATAACATGAACAAAATTGTTTCCTATTTATTCTTAAGTTTGTATGCACAATATATTTAATATGTATCTGTAAATTAGCATCAAAACTGACGCTTATTGACAAGAATCGCCATAATGTTACATAACTTCGGGAAAAAATAAATTGAATAGAAAAATAATAAATGATAAATCGTTTCCATTAAATTTTTATATTTTATTAAAATAAGCTTAAAACATTAATTTCATAATCTATTTAGGTGGGAACATTTCCCGCATTAATTAGCAACTTAAATTATGAAAATTAAAGTAATAATAATTAAAAAATAATCAGCCTTATAGAAATGAAAAACTATTTGGCACTAATTATTTATGATTCCCCCTGTCCGTTTTGCTCCTTGATCTCCTTCCTGACGGGTCCTGTTTGAGCAATGGGCACACTTCGCTCATTCTGACTTATTGCTGAGACTTTCGGTGCAGTAACACTTAGGACTCCATCTGAAGACAGACGAGATTCTACGGTCTCGGGATTACAACCTTCGGGAAGTGCGTATCGTCGAGTAAACTGGCGAGAAATAAACCCGTGCTCGTCTTTCTTCTCTTCGTGTTTTCCTTCGACGACGATGTAACCGTCTGCGGTCTTCACTGTTATCTCCTCGGGCTTGAAATGCTGCACGTCTAAGTTGACTTGGAATTTATCTTTGTCAGACTTGATGGAAGACCCAACATCTCTCGAAGCAGCCGCCAACTGACGCCAGGGCCTGTAGTAGTCACGAGACAAAAGTGGAGACACTGCTGCAGTTAGCAGATCATCCGGAGACAAAGCCAGACCGAAATCCTGGTCCCAAAGACGGCGCGGATGTTCGTAACCGATAAGGAACGGTAACAGAGACATTATTTTTTACTGATTGTACTTAAACTTCAAATTTTTTAGATCTATAAGATTTAGCGTTGACGTGTCTATCGCATCGCTTCCTTGAATTGAATGATGTTTCGACTGTTGGAGCGAAATATATATATATTTGCATGCTCGCCATCTAGTAGCAAGTAGTAGGTTCGAGAATAAAAACGCCGTCGGTCAATAGAAATATCTACTAGTTTCTAGAATGTTCTGCAAACGATTTGAAGTTTTACAATATTCACATACTTAATCACTAATTTAAACCGTTTTAGTTTCAGTATTACAAATTAGTAATTATTGATACGATTCAAAAATATTAATCAAGTTTATAAAAAAATGTACTTTTTTGTCTTTATATATTGTGAACGAACACCATCTAGTGATGAATAGATATAAACTTTTTATTCAGATCTCGTCAACCTTTTATAAAATTACGGTTAATAAAATTATTTTAACCTACAGATTTTACCGTTTTCCATATTACATAAAAATTTTTTCCAATTGTATTTGAAAAATTAAAAATTTAGTATTAAAAGTTAAGACATCGGGAAACATGGTTATTTTTCAATTACACTATCACTAATTACCTATAATTAAAATAGTAATGTTTCGAGTGGAGTCTGTCTATTAGTTTTAGGAATTCACAATCATATCAGGCTTTCACATATAAAGTTGATACCTCAAAGTATAAAACGGTCGATTCTGTCCATTTTTATGCAGTCGCAATACTGAAAATGTTGTTTTAGTATTTAAATCAATAAGAGATGAGATTTTTTTTTATTTAAAGTATTGTAAATATAGTTTTTACTCTTATAAATACAAGAAAGAAAAAGACGTAACTTTCTTATATACATATACTAGTAACGTGGAATTTGTGCGTCCCAAATTTAAAAATAAATTGTTTCTCACAATCTCATAAGAAGTTGATGAGACCTGAACAATTAGATTTTATCTATTCGACGCTAGATGGCCGCCAAAATAAGAATGGCATTATTGTTAAATGATGTCATTTTATAACAAATCAATACAAAATTATAAAGATTGTATTCTGTCGAATATTGTTAATATTACGATAATACGGATTTGGTTAAAATTTATGAAATAATCCATAACCATATTCTAACAAATATTCTAGAACGTCAAATACAAAATTCTAGAAATTAGTTGCTGTTTCGATAAACAGATGGCTCGAACATGAGTGCGGTTGATTTCTCGAAGTTTCTACTTGCTACTAGAAGGCAGGTTGTAACGTATATATACAGCTTTAACATGTTCACCCGCATTTAGTACAAGAAATAGACCCGATTAATAAGTCAGTGCTACGTTATAGTAATCTAAGAACTCTTCAACAAAATTAAACTTTACTTCTACATTTAAAGAAAATGTCGCTGCTACCTTTCTTTATCGGATACGAACATCCGCGTCGCTTACTGGACCAGGATTTTGGTCTTGCTTTGACTCCGGATGATTTGCTAACTGCTGCAGTGTCTCCACTACTGTCCCGTGACTACTACAGGCCCTGGCGTCAGTTGGCGGTTGCTTCGAGAGATGTTGGGTCTTCCATCAAGTCTGACAAAGATAAATTCCAAGTCAACTTAGACGTTCAGCATTTCAAACCCGAGGAGATAACTGTGAAGACCGCAGACGGTTACATCGTCGTCGAAGGAAAGCACGAAGAGAAGAAAGACGAGCATGGGTTTATTTCTCGCCAGTTTACTCGACGATACGCACTTCCCGAAGGTTGTAATCCCGAGACCGTAGAATCTCGTCTGTCTTCAGATGGAGTCCTAAGTGTTACTGCACCGAAAGTCTCAGCAATAAGTCAGAATGAGCGAAGTGTGCCAATTGCTCAAACAGGGCCCGTCAGGAAGGAGATCAAGGAGCAAAACGGACAGGGGGAATCATAATTAGTGCCAAATAGTTTATCATTTCTATAAGGCTGATTATTTTTTTATTATTATTGTTTTAATTTGCATAATTTAAGTTGTTAATTAATGTGGTTAATGTTCCCATTTAAATAGATTGTGATTTTAAAGCTTTAAGATTTATTTTAATAAAATATTATAATACAATGGAAACGATTTTTTATTTATTATTTTTCTATTAAATTTATATTCCCAAAAAGACAAGGAATAGTGATTCCTGTCAATAAACATTTTACTATATGTATTTATCTATGTATTAAATTTAGTTATTAATATCACATACTGTGCTACTACTAAGATTTAAAAAGAGGCAATTTTCTTTCAAAATAATTAAAAAATACTAAGTCAGTGTTTGACTTTATTTACACATGTAGTTTCTCATAATTAGAGTACGCAATGACTTCACTAAGTACATTATAATTAAGATAACAAAGAAAACTACAACATTTGGCAAGTGAATATCATTTGTTATACATATTGTCTAATATTGTTATACAAATGTCTGAGTAATTATTTCCAATAAGACAGTAACAGACGATGTTCAATGAATGGAAGTTCATTGTCATATCAGGTGATAAAAGTAAAAAAATATAACAGGAATTCATACGGATCTAAAGTTAACTTAGTCTTTTATGTTTTGAAACTTTAGTAAGAACATTAATAAAAGTTTTGCCAAATGTTAAGTCAAATGTTATTTACTGCACCTTACAAACTGTTATTCCTTACATATTAATGAGCATTCTATCATATAGTAAGGGATTACATAGATTAAGAAAACGTATTGTGCTAACACATTAAGAGGTTAGTTGTAAGTTCTAGTATATTGTTTTATTTACAGCTCACATACGAGCTCGAGACAATATCACCTGGTCATTGAAAAGTAACGTAAGAAGTAAATATTGCAGTTGTGTGGGACAATTACCGACTTCAAATATTATTCCTATCCACTGCAAAAAAAGTTTATTTTGTAGGTTTCATGCCGCATGCGAATACTTACAATGGAACAGGAAGCGACATGAAACTTTCAGCAACACGTCCTAAATGTTAATCCTTTTCATCATTAGGAAACACAGTTCTTTTAATCACTAGAATAAGACAGTATTATCTTTTACAAGCTGTTTAACTTTTCACTCCTAGGGAAAAAATTCAATGGGCAATAACACTCTCAAAAAGTTCGTAAGTAAGTGTTTTAGTTACTTACGAATAGCGCAGTCCAGGAGAGGCCAACCCGTAAGTCAGTCGATCGTGGGCAAGGAAAAAATTAACGGTACTTACATATTCCCGTCCTAAATATTATGAAAATTATTGGAGTATAATCAAAACATTCGTAGTCGGTAGATCGCAAAGAATTATAGAGGCAGACGGTAGATATCGAGTCCGATCGAGTTGACCATCCCTGGCGTAGTCCGTAACAATTACTTACCGATTCAAAATATTATAAGTGTTTTAAGCCTGTTATTTATTTTGTAGTTGTTGTTGTTGTTGTGTTATCTTTAATTTTGACCAGGATATTTAGTTATCACCAAATTTCATCAAATTCCGTCGTGTAGGTTTTGTGATGCGTGCAAAAACGTACATACATATATATACAGACACAAAATGTAAAAAAATAATAATTTGGTATCTAAGTATATCGATTATATCTTACAAACACATTAAAAGTTTTAAAAAATATTCAACGTACAGACACGGCTTATTTATAGTTTTATTATATGTGACACCTAAATATATTACAATCGTTGCAGTCCCTTTTAAGTATATCAATCATTTATCATTATAAGAACATCATTAAATATTATAAAATTGTACTGTAACACAAAATGTAATTTAAATTACATATAAAGCTACTATTTTTATAGCTTTCAGCAAAACATAATAGGATGTTAACATGATGTTATTAATATTTAATATTTTAAGAATATTATTTAGAATTCTTAATTACATTATCGCAATATTTTTGTAAAAACTGAAACCGATTGACAAGTGAGAGCTATTTCTTCCGATATTTTCAATCTTGTATGACATTTCGATTAAACGATATAAATACATTTATTAAATTATACTAATGTGTATGTGTGTAGATATTTTGTCTGTTTTCAGTTTGTTTTTTTAACGAAATAAATAATAGAGAGAATGTTTGATAAAAAACATTGTTGATTCATAGTAACATTTTATTCAAAAAAAACTTGTAATGAAATGATTTTAAGTTGATTCTTCAAGCGCCATAATTAAATGGTTCATCTCACTTACTACAAAATAATGGAAAATTATAAAATATTCAGTCTTAGTAGAAAAAATACCTAAACAAAATCCCGCTTTCCTACTTCCTTTAAAAGCCATTATTCACCGTTTGAAGCTTGTTCGTTTTGATCCTTGATCTCCTTCCTGACGGGTCCAGTTTGAGCAATGGGCACACTTCGCTCATTCTGACTTATCGCTGATACTTTCGGTGCAGTAACACTAAGGACACCATCCGAAGACAGACGGGATTCTACGGTGTCAGGGTTACAGCCTTTCGGAAGTGCGTATCGTCGAGTAAACTGGCGAGAAATAAACCCATGCTCATCTTTCTTCTCTTCGTGTTTTCCTTCGACGACGATGTAACCGTCTGCGGTCTTCACTGTTATCTCCTCGGGCTTGAAATGCTGCACGTCTAAGTTGACTTGGAATTTATCTTTGTCCGATTTGATGGAAGAACCCACATCTCTCGAAGCAGCCGCCAACTGACGCCAGGGCCTGTAGTAATCACGGGACAGTAGTGGAGACACTGCAGCAGTTAGCAGATCATCCGGAGTCAAAGCAAGACCAAAGTCCTGGTCCATTAAACGACGCGGATGTTCATATCCGATAAAGAAAGGTAGTAGCGACATTTTCTTCAAATGTATTAATTTCGTTAAAATTCTTAGATTAGTATAACTCAGCGTACTAACGTATTAATCGTATCTCTTGCTTGTACAGAATGAGGGTGACCATGTTAGAGCTCTATATATACGTTACAACCTGCCATCTAGTAGCAAGTAGAAACTTCGAGAAATCCGCTCCGATGGTTGAGCCATCTGTTTTTCGAAACAGCTACTAGTTTCTAGAATTTTTAACATACTATTTGAACTTCTAGAATATTTCTCTACAATCATACATTAGTTTTTAATTTTAACCAAATCCGTATTGTCGTAATATTAACAATGAATTAATATTCATTTGAAGAAAATCTATATAATTATATATTGATTTGTTGTAAAAATGACCATTAAATATTATTGAAATTCATTTGTTTCGGCTGCCATCTAGTGGCGAATAGATAATATTTAATAGTTGAGGTCTCATCAACCTTTTTTGATATTTTGAAGAAAAGTAATAACTAACTTTAAAAATAATAAATAAAAAAAAAAATCTTATCGCTTTTACTAATTTAAATACTACAACATAATTTTTAGTATTCAATTGTAAGACAGGTGGCTGCCTATTTTACCATTAAATGCGGCTGCATGAACATTTTTTTTTTATATGTAGCGATTTTATGTTTAAATGCGAAACCTTGACAATTCTAAGTATTGTGAATTCCGAGAACTAATAGTCAAAATCTACTCGAATACTTACTATTTGAATTATTAGTGATGACAGTTTCATTAAAAAAGAACCATATTTACTGGAGTACCTTTAATACTAAACTTTTTCATTTTTTAACTACAATTGGAAGAATATTCTCTAATTATTGTTTTCATGAACTTTAACAGAATATTTTAATATGAAAAACAGTAAAACGTGTAGGTTAAAATAATTTTATTTATCGTAATATTATAAAAGGTTGACGAGATCTGAATAAAAAGTTTTTATCTATTCATCACTAGATGGTATTCGTTCACAATATATAAAGACAAAAAAGTAAATTTTTTTATAAACTTGATTATTATTTTTGAATCGTATAGTTACCGATTTGTAATACTGAAACTAAAACGGTTTAAATTAATGATTAAGTATGTGAATATTGTAAAACTTCAAATCGTTTGCAGAACATTCTAGAAACTAGTAGATATTTCTATTGACCGACAGCGTTTTTATTCTCGAACCTACTACTTGCTACTAGATGGCATGCAAATATATATATTTCGCTCCAACAGTCGAAGCATCATTCAATTCAAGGAAGCGATACGATAGACACGTCAACGCTAAATCTTATAGATCTAAAAAATTTAAAGTTTAAGTACAATCAGTAAAAAATAATGTCTCTGTTACCGTTCCTTATCGGTTACGAACATCCGCGCCGTCTTTGGGACCAGGACTTCGGTCTGGCTTTGTCTCCGGATGATCTGCTAACTGCAGCAGTGTCTCCACTTTTGTCTCGTGACTACTACAGGCCCTGGCGTCAGTTGGCGGCTGCTTCGAGAGATGTTGGGTCTTCCATCAAGTCTGACAAAGATAAATTCCAAGTCAACTTAGACGTGCAGCATTTCAAGCCCGAAGAGATAACAGTGAAGACCGCAGACGGTTACATCGTCGTCGAAGGAAAACACGAAGAGAAGAAAGACGAGCACGGGTTTATTTCTCGCCAGTTTACTCGACGATACGCACTTCCCGAAGGTTGTAATCCCGAGACCGTAGAATCTCGTCTGTCTTCAGATGGAGTCCTAAGTGTTACTGCACCGAAAGTCTCAGCAATAAGTCAGAATGAGCGAAGTGTGCCCATTGCTCAAACAGGACCCGTCAGGAAGGAGATCAAGGAGCAAAACGGACAGGGGGAATCATAATTAGTGCCAAATAGTTTATCATTTCTATAAGGCTGATTATTTTTTAATTATTATTTTTTTTAATTTTCATAATTTAAGTTGCTTATTAATGCGGGAAATGTTCCCACCTAAATAGATTGACATTAATGTTTTAAGCTTATTTTAATAAAATATTAAAATTTAATGGAAACGATTTTTTATTTTTCTATTAAATTAATATTCCCAAAAACACAAGGAATAGTGATTCCTGTCAATAAACATTTTACTATATGTATTTATCTATGTATTTAATGTAGTTAGTAATATCACATACTGTGCCTACTAGTAAGATTTAAAAAAGAGGCAATTGTCTTTAAAAATAATTAAAAAATTAATATCTAGATACTAAGTCAGTGTTTGAATTTCTTTACACATGTATTTTCTCATAATTAGAGTACGCAATGATTTCACTAAGTACATTATAATTAAGATAACAAAGAAAACTACAACATTTGACTTAAAGTGTTCTGTAACAACAGATAAAAGCAAAACTTTTTTTTTTTTATACTAAATAAAAAAAGTGAATATCAATTGTTATACATATCAATACAAATGTCTGAGTAATTATTTCCAATAAGACCATAACAGACGATGTTCAATGAAGTTACAGGTGATAAAAGTAAAAAAATGTAACAGGCATTCATACGGATCTAAAGTTAACTTAGTCTTTTATGTTTTGCAACTTTAGTAAGAACATTAATAAAAGTTTTGACAAATGTTAAACGTTATCTACTGCACCTTACAAACTGTTATTCTTTACATATTAATGAGCATTCTATCATATAGTAAGGGATTACATAGATTAAGAAAACGTATTGTGCTAACACATCAAGAGGTTAGTTGTAAGTTTTAGTATAATGCTTTATTTACAGCTCACATACGAGCTCGAGACAGTTTCACCGTGTCATTGAAAAGTAACGTAAGAAGTAAATATTGCAGTTGTGTGGGACAATTACCGACTTCAAACATTATTCCTATCCACTGCAAAAACAAAGACATGAATTTTATAAGGTTTATTTTGTAGGTTTCATGCCGCATGCGAATACTTGCAATGGAACAGGAAGCGGCATGAAACTTTCAGCAACACGTCCTAAATATTAATCCTTTTAATCATTAGGAAACACAGTTCTTTTAATCATTAGAATAAGACAGTATTATCTCTTACAAACTGTTTAACTTTTCACTCCTAGGGAAAAAAATCAGTGTGCAATAACACTCTCAAAAACTTCGTAAGTAAGCGTTTTAGTTACTTACGAATAGCGCAGTCCAGGAGAGGCCAACCCGTAGGTCAGTCGATCGTGGGCAAGGAAAAAATTAACGGTACTTACATATTCCCGTCCTAAATATTATGAAAATTATTGGAGTATAATCAAAACATTCGTAGTCGGTAGATCGCAAAGAATTATAGAGGCAGACGGTAGATATCGAGTCCGATCGAGTTGACCATCCCTGGCGTAGTCCGTAACAATTACTTACCGATTCCAAATATTATAAGTGTTTTAAGCATGTTATTTATTGTTGTAGTTGTTGTTGTTGTTGTGTTATCTTTAATTTTGACCAGGTTATTTAGTTATCAACAAATTTCATCAAATTCCGTCGTGTAGGTTTTGTGATGCGTGCAAAAACGTACATACATATATATACAGACACAAAATGTAAAAAAATAATAATTTGGTATCTAAGTATATCGATTGTATCTTACAAACCCATTAAAAGTTTTAAAAAATATTCAACGTACAGACACGGCTTATTTATAGTTTTATTATATGTGACACCTAAATATATTACAATCGTTGCAGTCCCTTTTAAGTATATCAATCATTTATCATTATAAGAACATCATTAAATATTATAAAATTTTACTGTAACACAAAATATAATTTGAATTACATATAAAGCTACTATTTTTATAGCTTTCAGCAAAACATAATAGGATGTTAACATGATGTTATTTATATTTAATATTTTAAGAATATTATTTAGAATTCTTAATTACATTATCGCAATATTTTTGTAAAAACTGAACCCGATTGACAAGTGAGAGCTATTTCTTCCGATATTTTCAATCTTGTATGACATTTCGATTAAACGATATAAATACATGTATTAAATTATAGTAATAAATAGTATGTGTGTAGTATGTTGTCTGTTTTCAGTCTGTTTTTTAACGAAATAAATAATAGAGAAGATTGTTTGAAAAAAAAACATTGTTGTGTCATAGTAACATTTTATTCAAAAAAAACTTGTAATGAAATGATTTTGAGTTGATTCTTCAAGCGCCATAATTAAATGGTTCATCTCACTTACTACAAAATAATGGAAAATTATAAAATATTCAGTCTTAGTAGAAAAAATACCTAAACAAAATCCCGCTTTCTTACTTCCTTCAAAAGCCATTAATCACCGTTTGAAGCTTGTTCGTTTTGATCCTTGATCTCCTTCCTGACGGGTCCAGTTTGAGCAATGGGCACACTTCGCTCATTCTGACTTATCGCTGATACTTTCGGTGCAGTAACACTAAGGACACCATCCGAAGACAGACGGGATTCTACGGTGTCAGGGTTACAGCCTTTCGGAAGTGCGTATCGTCGAGTAAACTGGCGAGAAATAAACCCATGCTCATCTTTCTTCTCTTCGTGTTTTCCTTCGACGACGATGTAACCGTCTGCGGTCTTCACTGTTATCTCCTCGGGCTTGAAATGCTGCACGTCTAAGTTGACTTGGAATTTATCTTTGTCCGATTTGATGGAAGAACCAACATCTCTCGAAGCAGCCGCCAACTGACGCCAGGGCCTGTAGTAGTCACGGGACAGTATTGGAGACACTGCAGCAGTTAGCAGATCATCCGGAGTCAAAGCAAGACCAAAGTCCTGATCCATTAAACGACGCGGATGTTCATATCCGATAAAGAAAGGTAGTAGCGACATTTTCTTCAAATGTATTAATTTCGTTAGAGTTCTTAGATTAGTATAACTCAGCGTACTAACGTATTAATCGTATCTCTTGCTTGTACAGAATGAGGGTGACCATGTTAGAGCTCTATATATACGTTACAACCTGCCATCTAGTAGCAAGTAGAAACTTCGAGAAATCCGCTCCGATGGTTGAGCCTCCTGTTTTTCGAAACAGCTACTAGTTTCTAGAATTTTTAACATAGTATTTGAACTTCTAGAATATTTCTCTACAATCATACATTAGTTTATAAATTTTAACCAAATCCGTATTGTCGTAATATTAAAAATGAATTAATATTCATTTGAAGAAAATCTATATAATTATATATTGATTTGTTGTAAAAATGACCATTAAATATTATTGAAATTCATTTGTTTCGGCTGCCATCTAGTGGCGAATAGATAAAATTTAATAGTTGAGGTCTCATCAACCTTTTTTGATATTTTGAAGAAAAGTAATAACTAACTTTAAAAATAATAAATAAAAAAAATATCTTATCGCTTTTACTAATTTAAATACTACAACATAATTTTTAGTATTATATTGTAAAACAGGTGGCTGCCTATTTTACCATTAAATGCGGCTGCATGAAAATTTTTTTTTTATATGTAGCTTCAAATTTAAATGCGAAACCTTGACAATTCTAAGTATTGTGAATTCCTAGAACTAATAGTCAGAATCTACTCGAATACTTACTATTTGAATTATTAGTGATGACAGTTTCATTAAAAAAGAACCATATTTACTGGAGTACCTTTAATACTAAAGTTTTTCATTTTTTAACTACAATTGGAAGAATATTCTTTAATTATTGGTTTCATGAACTTTAACAGAATATTTTAATATGAAAAACAGTAAAACGTGAAGGTTAAAATAATTTTATTTATCGTAATTCTATAAAAGGTTGACGAGATCTGAATAAAAACTTTTTATCTATTCATCACTAGATGGTGTTCGTTCATAATATATAAAGACAAAAAAGTATTTTTTTTTATAAACTTGATTATTATTTTTGAATCGTATAGTTACCGATTTGTAATACTGAAACTAAAACGGTTTAAATTAGTGATTAAGTATGTGAATATTGTAAAACTTCAAATCGTTTGCAGAACATTCTAGAAACTAGTAGATATTTCTATTGACCGACGGCATTTTATTCTCGAACCTACTACTTGTTACTAGATGGCGAGCATGCAAATATATATATTTCGCTCCAACAGTCGAAGCATCATTCAATTCAAGGAAGCGATACGATAGACACGTCAACGCTAAATCTTATAGATCTAAAAAATTTGAAGTTTAAGTACAATCAGTAAAAAATAATGTCTCTGTTACCGTTCCTTATCGGTTACGAACATCCGCGCCGTCTTTGGGACCAGGATTTCGGTCTGGCTTTGTCTCCGGATGATCTGCTAACTGCAGCAGTGTCTCCACTTTTGTCTCGTGACTACTACAGACCCTGGCGTCAGTTGGCGGCTGCTTCGAGAGATGTTGGGTCTTCTATCAAGTCTGACAAAGATAAATTCCAAGTCAACTTAGACGTGCAGCATTTCAAGCCCGAGGAGATAACAGTGAAGACCGCAGACGGTTACATCATCGTCGAAGGAAAACACGAAGAGAAGAAAGACGAGCACGGGTTTATTTCTCGCCAGTTTACTAGACGATACGCACTTCCCGAAGGTTGTAATCCCGAGACCGTAGAATCTCGTCTGTCTTCAGATGGAGTCCTAAGTGTTACTGCACCGAAAATCTCAGCAATAAGTCAGAATGAGCGAAGTGTGCCCATTGCTCAAACAGGACCCGTCAGGAAGGAGATCAAGGAGCAAAACGGACAGGGGGAATCATAAATAATTAGTGCCAAATAGTTTATCATTTCTATAAGGCTGATTATTTTTTAATTATTATTTTTTTAAATTTGCATAATTTAAGTTTTAATCCATTGATTAATCTATTTAAATGGGAACAATGTTCCCATTTAAATAGATTGTGATCTTAAAGCTTTAAGATTTATTTTAATAAAATATTATAATACAATGGAAACGATTTTTTATTTTTTTATTAAATTTATATTCCCAAAAAGACAAGGAATGGTGATTCCTGTCAATAAACATTTTACTATATGTATTTATCTATGTATTTAATTTAGTTATTAATATCACATACTGTGCTACTACTAAGATATAAAAAGTGGCAATTTTCTTTCAAAATAATTAAAAAAATACTTAGTCAGTGTTTGACTTTATTTACACATGTAGTTTCTCATAATTAGAGTACGCAATGACTTCACTAAGTACATTATAATTAAGATAACAAAGAAAACTACAACATTTGGCTTAAATGTTTTGTAACAACAGATAAAAGCAAAACTATTTTTTTTTTTTTATACTAAATAAAAAAAGTGAATATCAATTGTTATACATATCAATACAAATGTCTGAGTAATTATTTCCAATAAGACCATAACAGACGATGTTCAATGAAGTTACAGGTGATAAAAGTAAAAAAATATAACAGGAATTCATACGGATCTAAAGTTAACTTAGTCTTTTATGTTTTGTATCTTTAGTCAGAACATTAATAAAAGTTTTGACAAATGTTAAATGTACTGCACCTTACAAACTGTTATTCCTACATATTAATGAGCATTCTATCATATAGTAAGGGATTACATAGATTAAGAAAACGTATTGTGCTAACACATCAAGAGGTTAGTTGTAAGTTTTAGTATAATGCTTTATTTACAGCTCACATACGAGCTCGAGACAGTTTCACCGTGTCATTGAAAAGTAACGTAAGAAGTAAATATTGCAGTTGTGTGGGACAATTACCGACTTCAAACATTATTCCTATCCACTGCAAAAACAAAGACATGAATTTTATAAGGTTTATTTTGTAGGTTTCATGCCGCATGCGAATACTTGCAATGGAACAGGAAGCGGCATGAAACTTTCAGCAACACGTCCTAAATGTTAATCCTTTTAATCATTAGGAAACACAGTTCTTTTAATCATTAGAATAAGACAGTATTATCTCTTACAAACTGTTTAACTTTTCACTCCTAGGGAAAAAAATCAGTGTGCAATAACACTCTCAAAAACTTCGTAAGTAAGCGTTTTAGTTACTTACGAATAGCGCAGTCCAGGAGAGGCCAACCCGTAGGTCAGTCGATCGTGGGCAAGGAAAAAATTAACGGTACTTACATATTCCCGTCCTAAATATTATGAAAATTATTGGAGTATAATCAAAACATTCGTAGTCGGTAGATCGCAAAGAATTATAGAGGCAGACGGTAGATATCGAGTCCGATCGAGTTGACCATCCCTGGCGTAGTCCGTAACAATTACTTACCGATTCCAAATATTATAAGTGTTTTAAGCATGTTATTTATTTTGTAGTTGTTGTTGTTGTTGTGTTATCTTTAATTTTGAACAGGATATTTAGTTATCACCAAATTTCATCAAATTCCGTCGTGTAGGTTTTGTGATGCGTGCAAAAACGTACATACATATATACGTACATACATATCGATTGTATCTTACAAACCCATTAAAAGTTTTAAAAAATATTCAACGTACAGACACGGCTTATTTATAGTTTTATTATATGTGACACCTAAATATATTACAATCGTTGCAGTCCCTTTTAAGTATATCAATCATTTATCATTATAAGAACATCATTAAATATTATAAAATTGTACTGTAACACAAAATATAATTTGAATTACATATAAAGCTACTATTTTTATAGCTTTCAGCAAAACAGAATAGGATGTTAACATGATGTTATTTATATTTAATATTTTAAGAATATTATTTAGAATTCTTAATTACATTATCGCAATATTTTTGTAAAAACTGAAACCGATTGACAAGTGAGAGCTATTTCTTCCGATATTTTCAATCTTGTATGAAATTTCAATTAAAAGATATAAATACATTTATTAAATTATACTAATGTGTATGTGTGTTGATATTTAGTCTGTTTTCAGTTTGTTTTTTTAACGAAATAAATAATAGAGAAGATTGTTTGAAAAAAAAACATTGTTGTGTCATAGTAACATTTTATTCAAAAAAAACTTGTAATGAAATGATTTTGAGTTGATTCTTCAAGCGCCATAATTAAATGGTTCATCTCACTTACTACAAAATAATGGAAAATTATAAAATATTCAGTCTTAGTAGAAAAAATACCTAAACAAAATCCCGCTTTCTTACTTCCTTCAAAAGCCATTAATCACCGTTTGAAGCTTGTTCGTTTTGATCCTTGATCTCCTTCCTGACGGGTCCAGTTTGAGCAATGGGCACACTTCGCTCATTCTGACTTATCGCTGATACTTTCGGTGCAGTAACACTAAGGACACCATCCGAAGACAGACGGGATTCTACGGTGTCAGGGTTACAGCCTTTCGGAAGTGCGTATCGTCGAGTAAACTGGCGAGAAATAAACCCATGCTCATCTTTCTTCTCTTCGTGTTTTCCTTCGACGACGATGTAACCGTCTGCGGTCTTCACTGTTATCTCCTCGGGCTTGAAATGCTGCACGTCTAAGTTGACTTGGAATTTATCTTTGTCCGATTTGATGGAAGAACCAACATCTCTCGAAGCAGCCGCCAACTGACGCCAGGGCCTGTAGTAGTCACGGGACAGTAGTGGAGACACTGCAGCAGTTAGCAGATCATCCGGAGTCAAAGCAAGACCAAAGTCCTGGTCCATTAAACGACGCGGATGTTCATATCCGATAAAGAAAGGTAGTAGCGACATTTTCTTCAAATGTATTAATTTCGTTAGAGTTCTTAGATTAGTATAACTCAGCGTACTAACGTATTAATCGTATCTCTTGCTTGTACAGAATGAGGGTGACCATGTTAGAGCTCTATATATACGTTACAACCTGCCATCTAGTAGCAAGTAGAAACTTCGAGAAATCCGCTCCGATGGTTGAGCCATCTGTTTTTCGAAACAGCTACTAGTTTCTAGAATTTTTAACATACTATTTGAACTTCTAGAATATTTCTCTACAATCATACATTAGTTTATAAATTTTAACCAAATCCGTATTGTCGTAATATTAACAATGAATTAATATTCATTTGAAGAAAATCTATATAATTATATATTGATTTGTTGTAAAAATGACCATTAAATATTATTGAAATTCATTTGTTTTGGCTGCCATCTAGTGGCGAATAGATAAAATTTAATAGTTAAGGTCTCATCAACCTTTTTTGATATTTTGAAGAAAAGTAATAACTAACTTTAAAAATAATAAATAAAAAAAAAATCTTATCGCTTTTACTAATTTAAATACTACAACTTAATTTTTAGTATTAAATTGTAAAACAGGTGGCTGCCTATTTAAAAATTAAATGCGGCTGCATGAATTTTTTTTTTTTATATGTACTTTAAATAAAAAAAAAATCTCTTATTGATTTAAATACTTCAACAACATTTTCAGTATTGCAACTGCATAAAAATGGACAGAATCGACCGTTTTATATTTTGAGTTATCAACTTTATATGTGAAAGTCTGATATTATTGTGAATTCCTAAAACTAATAGTCAGACTCCACTCGAAACATTACTAATTGAATTATAGGTAATTAGTGATGATAGTGTAATTGAAAAATAACCATGTTTCCCGATGTCTTAACTTTTAGTATTAAATTTTTAATTTTTCAAATAGAATTGGAAAAAATATTTTATGTAATACGGAAACGGTAAAATCTGTAGGTTAAAATAATTTTATTAACCGTAATTTTATAAAAGGTTGACGAGATCTGAATAAAAAGTTTTTATCTATTCATCACTAGATGGTGTTCGTTCACAATATATAAAGACAAAAAAGTACATTTTATTATAAACTTGATTAATATTTTTGAATCGTATCAATAATTACTAATTTGTAATACTGAAACTAAAACGGTTTAAATTAGTGATTAAGTATGTGAATATTGTAAAACTTCAAATCGTTTGCAGAACATTCTAGAAACTAGTAGATATTTCTATTGACCGACGGCGTTTTTATTCTCGAACCTACTACTTGCTACTAGATGGCGAGCATGCAAATATATATATTTCGCTCCAACAGTCGAAACATCATTCAATTCAAGGAAGCGATACGATAGATACGTCAGCGCTAAATCTTATAGATCTAAAAAATTTTAAGTTTAAGTACAATCAGTAAAAAATAATGTCTCTGTTACCGTTCCTTATCGGTTACGAACATCCGCGCCGTCTTTGGGACCAGGACTTCGGTCTGGCTTTGTCTCCGGATGATCTGCTAACTGCAGCAGTGTCTCCACTTTTGTCTCGTGACTACTACAGGCCCTGGCGTCAGTTGGCGGCTGCTTCGAGAGATGTTGGGTCTTCCATCAAGTCTGACAAAGATAAATTCCAAGTCAACTTAGACGTGCAGCATTTCAAGCCCGAGGAGATAACAGTGAAGACCGCAGACGGTTACATCGTCGTCGAAGGAAAACACGAAGAGAAGAAAGACGAGCACGGGTTTATTTCTCGCCAGTTTACTCGACGATACGCACTTCCCGAAGGTTGTAATCCCGAGACCGTAGAATCTCGTCTGTCTTCAGATGGAGTCCTAAGTGTTACTGCACCGAAAGTCTCAGCAATAAGTCAGAATGAGCGAAGTGTGCCCATTGCTCAAACAGGACCCGTCAGGAAGGAGATCAAGGAGCAAAACGGACAGGGGGAATCATAATTAGTGCCAAATAGTTTATCATTTCTATAAGGCTGATTATTTTTTAATTATTATTTTTTTTAATTTTCATAATTTAAGTTGCTTATTAATGCGGGAAATGTTCCCACCTAAATAGATTGACATTAATGTTTTAAGCTTATTTTAATAAAATATTAAAATTTAATGGAAACGATTTTTTGTTTTTCTATTAAATTAATATTCCCAAAAACACAAGGAATAGTGATTCCTGTCAATAAACATTTTACTATATGTATTTATCTATGTATTTAATTTAGTTAGTAATATCACATACTGTGACTACTAGTAAGATTTAAAAAAGAGGCAATTGTCTTTAAAAATAATTAAAAAATTATATCTAGATACTAAGTCAGTGTTTGACTTTATTTACACATGTATTTTCTCATAATGAGAGTACGCAATGATTTCACTAAGTACATTATAATTAAGATAACAAAGAAAACTACAACATTTGACTTAAAGTGTTCTGTAACAACAGATAAAAGCAAAACTTTTTTTTTTTTATACTAAATAAAAAAAGTGAATATCAATTGTTATACATATCAATACAAATGTCTGAGTAATTATTTCCAATAAGACCATAACAGACGATGTTCAATGAAGTTACAGGTGATAAAAGTAAAAAAATGTAACAGGCATTCATACAGATCTAAAGTTAACTTAGTCTTTTATGTTTTGCAACTTTAGTAAGAACATTAATAAAAGTTTTGACAAATGTTAAACGTTATCTACTGCACCTTACAAACTGTTATTCTTTACATATTAATGAGCATTCTATCATATAGTAAGGGATTACATAGATTAAGAAAACGTATTGTGCTAACACATTAAGAGGTTAGTTGTAAGTTCTAGTATAATGTTTTATTTACAGCTCACATACGAGCTCGAGACAGTATCACCGTGTCATTGAAAAGTAACGTAAGAAGTAAATATTGCAGTTGTGTGAGACAATTACCGACTTCAAATATTATTCCTATTCACTGCAAAAACAAAGACATGAATTTTATTTTGTAGGTATTCTTAATAAAACTTAAATCTTTCTAATCATCTGCTCAAGGATCGACTTTCTATCCTTTGGAACACGAATTTCCTGATTCACGACTAGTAAATTTTCTTTATTCTGTTGAACTATCACATATTAACAGGCGGAACAATACTAATAATACGAATTAATTTCTAACTCAAAATAATTTATAGATTATTTAGCTATCACCAAATTTCATCAAATTCCGTCGCGTAAGTTTTATGTGATGCATGCACAAACGTACATACATATATACACAGACATACAAACAAAATGCAAAATAATAATAATTTGGTATCTATATCGATTACATCTTACAACACCATTTAGAGTTTTAAAATATATTCAACGTACAGACATGGCTTATTTTTAGTTTTATTATATGCATGAATGAGGGTGCTCATGTTAGAGCTCTATATAGTAGGAAGTAGAAACTTCGAGAAATCGACTACCCCGATGGTTGTGCCATCTGTTTATCGAAACAGCTACTAGTTTCTAGAATTTTAACATACTACTTTACGTTCTAGAATATTTCTCTACAGTTATTAATTACTTCATAAATTTTAACCAACAATTTATGTATTGTCGTAATATTAATAACAGATTAACATTCAAGAGAGGTCAACCTATATTATTTTGTATTGATAATTTGTAATGATGACGTTATCATTAATAATGCCGTTCTTCTTTTGGCTGCCATCTTGTGAAGAATACATAAAATTTAATAGTTCAGGTCTCATGAATCTTTTCTGAGATTTTGATAAATAATTTTATTTTAACTTTTTGTATTTAAGTAGGAAAAACTTTTTTTATGAAACATATTCTTAGAGCTCGTAATAATTACAAATATACGTTTCTATATTGCAGAAAAATAAAACAAGCGATACCAGGCTTGTGGTTAAAAATAGTATTTTAATGAAAATTTGTTTTGTATCTGTACATTCAAATCACCTTTAAGTAGTTGGTTTTTATCTTATATGATGGGATTATAAGTCAGGCAGTATTAAAAGAAACTAAGTGTTTTTTTTTATATTATTAATTCGTTTAGGTTTTACGGGTTACCAGCTTGTCCTTCAGCTTATGTAAGTTTAATAAACTCTAGTAATATTATATTTAAAATATGTCACCTTTTAATACATAGATGAAAGTTACTTATTTCAATATTTTTTATATTTTATGATATTCTCAATAACATTTTCAATTCCTTTTACGAATTTATAAAATAAATTTGTTTAATTTCATTAATAAGGTTTATCCTTGTCATTGGGTTTTTAAATAAATTAAAAATTGAAATGAAATAAAGTTGTCTTTTTATAGTAATAATATAATCAAATACAATTAACCATATAATAAGCTTTACCCACTTTAAGTTGGAACTCCAAGAGCAAATAAAAAAGCACAAACTAAAATCTAACATCAAATTGCAAAACTACAAGTTACAATAATATTCAGTATTTTTTTTTTTTTTTTTTTCCGTTGGAAAAACCCGTTACGGGTACCCCGTCGGCCCAGGGGATGACGGCCGGGGGGTTATGTGGGACTACCCGGCAGCATAGAGGATGCTGCCATTTTTAAGGCTACCCACTAAAAAACCAACGGTTGCCCTCTTCGCCGTAATGGGACGTCACGGGATCGCGTTAGCACACACCGTGACGCCCCGGCGAGACCCCCCGAATAAGGGTGCCCCGAGCAAATATTCAGTCTTATTACAAGGCTGGAAAAAACGATTTTTTTCACTTTGTCTGAATTAAATTAAATTATACACAAATTATACAAAAAAAGTCAAAGTACAAGCCGTAAATGCATTTTAGTACATATTACAATTTAATTTAAACTATTTTTATTTATAACTTTCTTTCGATATCATTTAAATTCAAAATCACAATAGAAAACCATGTAACATAACACTTATATCTTACTTGTAAATAAATATAATCCCGAGGTGATGATGAGTAATTTAAATATACTTATTGCGAACAAACATTATTTTGTTGTCTTAAAGATAAAAAAGTGGAAGAAAAAAGTGCGTAAAGATAATATTACCCTTAGCTAAAATTTTGTAGACAAAATTAAAATATAACTAAATAATCCGAAAAAGATTTTTTACTTATTATGTACATGTTCTATTTCATTAATAAATTAATAAAAATAATATTTAACATAGATTAATCAAATAATACATCTCTATCTCATCCTGTCCAAAGTCTGCTATGGCTTTCATTTTTAAAGTTACGTGTGCTTTTATTCGAATACTTTTCATATTTGTTTTTTCAACTATGACATTTAAAAATTACTAGAAAATTTATATATTTTCAAATGTCACATATTTTTTATATTAAGTAAAGAACAAAGTTACAAGTAGATTATTAATATTTTCACCACACAATTTTTTTACAAAATTATTGAACATTTTTGACTATGACAGGATTAATTTAACTTTAGATTAAAGATTGAAATTAATAATTGCATGTAAATAAGCAAAACAAAATAAGGTTTACAATTTTAATTGTAAAAAAAATTAATTCTGCCTCATAAAAGGGTCTATATTATATATTCTATTAAACTGTCTCTCTCATTCTAGTTTGATTCCATAACTTTATTATTAGAGATTTCATTTTTAAATAAGCAAACCCTTTGTTTTAATTAATTATACAAAATGTTACATAGTATTATTTATATTGTAGGTGTAAAAATAATCTGTCTTAGTATCAATAGTTTCATTTATTTTAATATTTCGTATAACCTTCATTACAATTACAATTACTTTACAAGAACCATATTCTAAAGTATGAGGAGATAGAATGAACATTCTGGAAAATATTCAACGTTTAGATTACTAGAAGGGTCGAACATAATTAAATAAACAATCTATTTTTCTACTGGTCACTAGATGGCGCACGTGATAACATTAACTGAAAATAGGATAAATGTGAAATACATTAAATATTTTCCAAAGTTTCTAAATTAGCACGTTATAATAATAATAATAATAAATATTTATTTCAGATAAGATCATCCATATAGTGTTAGTATGTTAGTAACAATGTTTACTTATAAACTAGGTTAGTTATTGTTAGTTACATGATACAAATATTTGATACAAATATTTACTACCTAGAATATTTTTTTTATGAACAACTTTAATTGAAACTGCAATTGCAAACATGAAAAGAAAACTAGAAAAAAATATTTATGACCGTACGTATCTTTATATATATTACCGAAATAAGGAATAGTTCTCAGCACATATTGAATTAAAAAAAACATTCCTCAAGATTTTAACAAAGGTTGGAAAAAAAGAAAGGACGACTTCATACTCTAGATGTGAAATTTTGACCTATTTGTCACTAGATGGCAGCTAAAATAAAAACTATTATTTCTGTTAAATCTTTTTAATATTCTTAATTTTTATATTGTAATATATGTATGGAAAAGTATTAATCTTTTAAATTTTTTTATAGTTGATTAATTGAACTAAAAATACTGACTGATTCTAAAAATATTAAAAATCTGATACTAGCTGAATGTTCTAGAAGTTAGTAGATTTCGATTGACAGGCAGCGCGTGCATACCTACTTTGAATTCTCGAAATTTCTACTTGGCACTAGAGGGCAGGCAATCTTATATGTATATATACCGCTGCTATCGAGAGTTACTGCATTCACTATACGAAAGCGATACCATAAACAAATAAGGGATAAATCCTGGCAATCTCAGAAGACTTAAATAACTTTAAATACAAATTATAATTTAGAGAAGAATGTCTTTGCTACCTTTCGTTTTCGGGTATGAACATCCGCACCGCCTCTGGGACCAGAACTTTGGTCTTGCTTTGACTCCGGATGATCTGTTAACCACTGCAGTGTCTCCACTTCTGTCCCGTGACTACTATAGGCCCTGGCGTCAGTTGGCAGCTGCTTCAAGAGATGTTGGGTCTTCCATCAAGTCTGACAAAGATAAATTCCAAGTCAACTTAGACGTGCAGCATTTCAAACCCGAGGAGATAACTGTGAAGACTGCAGACGGTTACATCGTCGTCGAAGGAAAACATGAGGAGAAGAAAGACGAACATGGGTTTATTTCTCGCCAGTTCACTAGACGATACGCACTTCCCGAAGGTTGTAATCCCGAGATCGTAGAATCTCGTCTGTCTTCAGATGGAGTCCTAAGTGTTACTGCACCGAAAGTCTCAGCGATGAGTAAGAATGAGCGAAGTGTGCCCATTGCTCAAACTGGACCTGTTAGAAAGCAGATCAAGGATCAAACTGAACAGGCGGCAAATGGGGAATAATTTATTCCAAAGAAAGTAAAGAAGCGTGTATTTTCGTTTTATAGGCTGAATATTTTACAATTTTACATTAATAAGTATAGTGATTAATTTGCGTTTAAGTTTTCTTAATTACGCTTGTTACTCCAAACTAATTTGATTTATATTGTAGTATAATTTCAAATGTATTTAAATAAAATAATACCGAAATGTGAATGTTTTTCATTTATTTACTTTCTTAAAACTTAATTACATCTACTCCATAGTAACATTTTATATATTTATTGTATATAAATATATTGTTTGAAATGTCTAAATGAATAACTTGATAATGTCATTTGAGATATTCAATCCTCAAACTCATTAATATATTTATTAATAACAAAAATTCTATTTTATTCTATTCAATAATTTTAGTAGTACCTAAATTTAATAAGAAATAGATTTGATGTCTCACAATAGCATATTCAACGACGAATATAATTAGGTACAATGTTAATGACTAATAAACATTAAATTTATTATTATTTACTATGTACAAAGTGTTTTAAATTATCTACATTTTTCCTCACCCTTTTTTCAATATAACAGAGAAAAATTTACAAAAAACTATAATGCCACAATTTGTAACCCATTGTCAATTATAAGAAAATTTTCAGCAAGGGATATCTTTATTCACTTGAGGTTTATTGTTAGTACTTGTAAGGTATCAAACAACCAAACACGATACAATTATCTACATTTTACAAAGCCTATTGTTAACATCTGAATTTATAATTTTGTACTTTGTTCTTATTTTGAGGACTGATTTTTATGTCCTTGCATAATTCAATATAGATAGGACCTTATTGGCAACTTCTGTTTATTGTAGGTGACCCATCGGTGATAACATGCTAATGTACCTAACATTTAGCTATGGCATGTAGTTAATTTTACAAAAGAAAATAAAACATTGTGACTAAAAAGAATTTTTGAAATTTTTTTAAAATACTCTGATAGTAATAATAACACGATGTGTAAATTTTTACAGGCATTATAAACGACCTTTACGGACTTGATCTGCAAACTGCAGGATGGTCTTTTGACACATGTGTCACCATAGAAAATTTAACTTAGGTCCATTAGCGTGAGACATATACTTATAGGTCAGAGAGGGGATGGAATGTATGTAGATAAACTTTGAACTCTTTGACTTAAAATTCTAATGTAATAGTAGTGTAGTAATAGTAATCCAAATCCTCACTATTTAATTGTACATTGATTCTGACATTTTTAACGTTTGCTACAGAAAATTGAATACATTTTTGTTTTTCTTTAAGAATCCAAACATTGTACATATGGTTGCCAGGTCGCCAAACCTAATAGCCAGACAGACCAGCTAGTTTGGCCGGAAATTTGGGTAGAATGGCCGAACAACCTACATTATTGATGTTTTTGTGTCAGTATTAAAAAGCTTCATATAAATGACACATTGAGCTTCATTGTAAATAAAATAGAAAATAAAGAAAAGGAAACATTCGCAAACATCTATTATAAGACTTTTAATATAAACCTATAGTCTAATCATTATATCTAAAACGTGTCTGTATTTGGATGAAAAAATGCTGATCACACTTCTCCTAAAATAATAAGACATATATATTTCTTTATATTTGCAAAGCCTTTTTATACATTCCTGTCAGTTTATCTTTATATTTTTTACTAAGTGCCACATGATCATGGATTTTCTAAACTGATTTTAAAAGTTTTATAATCTTTAACGCATCTGAGGTATGTAAATTAAGTGGTGATATTGATAATAATTGTCAATAAAATAATGGACACCAGCCTATTTATAATTTATTTAGTTAAAAATACTAGTATTGCTCCATATGATTTTTTTAATGTATTTATTTTGTCAATATGTGCTGATTTTAGTTAAGCTGAAGTTATGTTGTCATTTTGCATTTGCATAATGGCAACTAATTGAAATATTTCCTTTCATGTGCAATTACATTAAAGCTTCAGAAAGAAGTGGGGGGAGCCTAAGCACTCAAGCATTCACTTAGTCTCCTGACTACCTCCCCGTTGGTGTGTATGGCTGTCTTTTACTGGCAATTTGATGTAAATGCCTGCTATGCCTATTAAAACTCTATATACAAAAATCAACAAGAACTCCAGTTTTTATGTCTTCCAAAAATTTATTTCTTTTAATGTATTTTTAATATTTTCTTGTATTATATATCAATTTTCAAAAATTTGTGTAATTGTATCACCATCATAAAATTAAAGCAAATAGATTGTGGCCACTTTAATACTAACACCTCTCACAATAAATGCTAATGAGCGGTTAGGAAATCACATCATTTTGTAGTTAATTCAATTTATCTACATATTCTGTTGCTGAATTTATCCTTGATGATTTTGAGCTTTAGCTCACTTCCTCAAAATAGAACAGTATTTTTCATTTTATATGAAATATTCTCCCTAAACTATGTTGGTAAGGTTAAAAATACTTACCTGGTTCGCTCAAACATATTAGAGAAGATTTATTTATTTATTTATTTAAAACTTTATTGCACTCCTACAAACTAGGGTACAAAGGGCGAACTTAATGCCTATTGGCATCCTCATTTTTAAAATAATTTTCACAATTGTCCTCAGAAAAGGAAGAATAAATATTAATCTCTAAAATTTGTTAACAGCTTTTATAAGGTTTTCTTAATAGTTCTTTTCATAGTATCAAATATAAGAATTTATATTTCAAAGCAAATATGTTTTTTATAAAATTTTTATAAAACTTCATTTTAATATTCAATAATTTTAAAACTAATATTAATTATGCTAATCTATCGTTAGAGGCGTCTGATAGTGCAAATATCTGAATAATAATAATAATGTTTATTTATACTTCTGTCGTACTTTGTTAAACTGATGCAATTATAAAGTATAAGAAATAAACATTTAACAATGTTTTTATAAACAATACAGAAAATATAAAGCTAGCTTAACAGAGAGCTTAGTAAAGAGCTTATTGGTAAACGCTTTTATTTCAATATTAAAACCAATATGATCAATGATGATGATGAATGATTTGTTTTACTGCTTTTAATCTGATCTGATATGAATAACACAATAAATTTAATGTTTTATAACATAAGGTATTTTATATTTACATTTACTATGATAAGCTTTAAGCGGTTACATTAAATTACTTTTACAAAATGTAACTAATACCCTTTCAACTCAAAGATACTTAATCGATACCTAATAGTGAGTATCATAATTAGTGTTACATAGAAGTTATGGCTTCTGCTAAATTCAGTCTCAGTATACAACTTTAAAATATTAATTAGAACAAAGATTTTATCAAACCACGGTTTTTATTATTGTTAATAAAATTTAATTTATTTTTAAAGATATGGCGTTAATTTATATAAAAAAATCGAATTTAATAAACCATATAATTACAATTTGCTACATACAAAAGTATTTTTTTTTAATAAAAGTTTTTTTTTGTACTGGCAACATTTTATCAAAATGATGGTTAGTCCCCTATCCAGCTTTCCCACTTGTATAACTTATGTAGACCACAAGAAACTACACACTGTCAATCATCAATATATTTTATAAAGTCATAATTTAACTTGTGTTCTCAATTGTATTGTATAAATGTATATTTTTTAATGTAGTATTACAGAGAATTATAATAAAATTGTTTGCAAAGACTTAATATTTTTTAATTCAGAGATTTCTTTAGCTTATAATGATAATTTAGAAAATCTAAACTTATCAAGTTTCAAACTATTTTAAGTGCAATTTATCATAATGACTAATTTCCAACAAAATTAAAAACCAATCTTCTACAAGTATTCTTATCAATAGTTTTATGTAACCTTTTTTAAATTATTATGGTACTTCATCAACCACATATCTTGTAATGCTTAAATCCAGCGCGATAAATCCATTAAAAATATCGAAAACATATAAAACGATTGCATCAATCGTGTCATCAATCTCGTATCAATATATATTGTCAATCAGGTTTGTTTGTGTATAACGTACTATGCAGACTACATATTCATGTTGTATCTTGCTATACTTTATCTATAAATATAATATATAACAAACTGACTCACCACCCAGAGCACTGAGTTCATTCTGGAATCTCGCATTGAGTTGTTCGGTTGATTTAGAACATATTAACATCTTGGTAATGTATCTTTTTTTAGTTTTAACTTTAATATTGATTAAAACATTTATTATTTTCTAATAATCTAAAATAGTGCGCATTATGATTCAGTAGTATAGCCAGCCAATCGTATTATAGTTGCAGTACAACAACAAAGGATGAAGATTAAGTAGTCAGTTTTAAATCCAATTGCAGGATTGGTGCTCAATTTAAATATTTAATGAACATCAAATTGTTATATATACTTATTTATGAATAAGAGATTATATTTTCATTAAAATTCCTTTCAAAATGTAACCGCCTTAATAATTACAACAAAAAATAATAATTATGTTTTATTACTCAGTCACGGATGGTAGAAGACTCGAACCTGTTCAATTTAAAAAATGGTTTCTGTGTTTGGTTTGCTTAAAAGTATAACGCCTTTATGACTAACATCAATAGCATATATAGTAGAATGGAAAGTTTGAAGTTTTGTTCTTTTTTTAAAGATCTTTTGACAAACTTTTTCCTTCTCCTTTTCTTTGTTGGGTGGACTAATAAGTTATTCGATTAATATCTTGTTTTTTGTTATATTTCAGATAGATAAAATGGGATTTTTCACAGCATTAGCTGTTAATGTTATTGGCGGCGCCGTGATATACGGCACCGGCGGGCTAGGACTGGGTGTGGTGGCACCGTGGCTGGGGTTCGGGTCTGCCGGCATCGCAAGCGGCAGCATGGCTGCTGCAGCACAGTCATACTACGGCAATCTGGCGGCAGGCAGTATAATTTCTAAATTGACTGCCGCAGCTATGGTCGCTCCAACGCCATAGGTAAAAAAAATATATATTATTAAATATTAATGAAGTCAAAAATGTAGATAAAATGTTTGTAAACCTATTTTTAAACTTTATTTTCTTAATTCTGATTTAATTTATTTCTGTTTATCTGTCTTGATTGTACCAATGACAGAAAACAATTTTGTAAATTTTAACAATATGTATTATTGTATACCATATAGAAAAACTATTGGACATTTTCTAATGAAATTTGGTTGGGAATTAGTATTTGGGGCATCATATGAAATCACTTGTCATTGAACACAATCTCAAATTTTTTTGGAATACTGTTTTGACTGAAATAAAGGTCTGTAGATTTATCCCAGATTGCAGAAACATATATACTTTGTATCTGTAGTCCTACTTATCTTATTTACTTTTTTCAGGATTGGAAATAGTGAAATGAAGAAAAGATGAAATAATAAATGTTTTCATTGATGATACTCATGGTTTTAATTGTAAACATGTTTTCAGCTATAAGTAAGTAAAAAGATACCAATGCCCCAACTCCGATCCAAACTCCCTATTTATTTTCTGTATCCCTTTTATGATATTCATGAAGAAAAAATAAGATTATGTACATTTTAATATTTAGATTATACTTAAATTTTAATTACTTATACTAGTAATAAAATTTTAATTTATACTTAACTGTATTGAAACATTTTCATAAATACCTTAATATCCACTTGTTCTTAGTGCCTTAAAGGTCAGTCTGCCAATGCAATTCAGAGTTTTTATATGCTTTTGCATCAAAGGCAATATAAAAAAAATGCTCTGGTGAACCTAGAATTGCATTGACAATGATGTCATTAATGAACGGCTTCATCATCTAAAGTCATTAAAAATTATATTATAAATCAAGAACTATATTTTAAAGTCTATTTATAAAAAACATGTTCTGGTGAACCTGGAACTGTATTGAGAATTGGGAGTCTTCAGTGACGGGCTTTGTCTCAAGATATAAATCAAGAAATATATAACTTTGATTTTAGTCACTATATAACTTTGATGTTAATCATGGGTATGAATTAATTTTACTAGATGACCAGAAGGATGCATCATGTGTACATTTAAATTTATAATTTCACAAACTTATAAAATAGGAAACTTATGGAAACATTTTATAACTACAATAGAAACTTAATTTCATTTTTTATTACACTTAAAATTGATTATAAATTAATTAAAAACAAAACCATTAATTTATAGTTTAAAATTACACTATAAATCTATACACTATATACATACAAGTTTTATAGTATTAAATATTAGGAAACTGTCTTAACACGTAAAACGCCGCGGGTTTTTGTCTAAAATTGACCTACACGCCGTCGCAAGTTTTTGTTCTAAGTAAATAGTTTTCAAATATATTTTTAAAAAGGTCTATTACATCATAATAGGAGGTTTAGACAGTTTTTTTTAAATTAAAATCATAAGTGACACACGGCACTAAAAGTGTTAAAAAAGTCTTTAACACTATAAAAGAAGAGTTGGACATTTTTTGCTGGGGGTCACCGGTGACCCCCACGGCGGTTAACGTGTTAATTGATATAGCATAACAACTTAGAGTTCAAGTTATTTTTTTTTATATATTTAAATACATAAAATTATATCATCGAATTATATTTATATTTGTTAAAAACTGGTTCATGTTATTAATATTTCAAATCACACGTAACAAACGTTTATGTATGTAGCTTCATTATTGTAAAATTGTTTAAAATAGACAATATGGAGTAAGTTATTAATTTTACACGGTAATGGCAGGACGTATTCTTTGTGTCAAAATATTTAAAAAATGTCTTTTACCAGGCGTTTTTCTTCAAAGACTCACATTTTGTCGATGGTTACAAGAAAAGATGGGAGAAAATCTTGATTACAAGAACACTATTCACAGATGAAGCTAATTTCCCAAAAAACAACCATGAATTTTCACAATAACCACATTCCATATTTGTGTACCATATATACGAAAATCCAAAATGGAATTCTTAAAAGGCGACATTAACAACAATTTTCGGTCAATGTATGGGCAGGAATCTGCAAGGAAGCATTTTCGGTTATAGGTTTACAAAGAAAACGCCCTTTCATTTTCGTGAAAAATTAATGAGTCGTCTTGTATTATACGCTTTATATTTTTGTATCTTTTATGTAGTTATATGCTCAGCTGGCAATCGTTTCAAATTCATACAAGCTTTTGTTTCCCAATATTTAGATAAGCAAAAAAACACATCAGTGTGTGAGCCGCAGTCGTCATTCACCATATTTTACGTATCTCTGGTAAGAGAGCGAGTAGTCTTAAGACGACAGACACAAAAAAATACACAAACCTTTTGTGGCCTAAGTGAACGTGTTAAACAATCGAAAACGAATAGAAAAACGAGTAATGGAAAAAATCTATCATGCGTATTTTTTATTTCAAACATATTAAAAAAGAATCCATGGAGATTCTTGGCGATTGTTTTCCATGGTTCTTATTTTTTGAACCGCATAGTCTGACGTTTTGTAAGCGTAATCTATGCTTATTTTTAATATAAAACTATGACATTGACATTTCATATTTATAGAACTCCTATTTCCCAATTTCACGAATTGTTATGTTATGCCTATTGCGAAAATTATAAATAGCATTAAGTATAGTAATATTTTCGAAAAACTCCGTTTTTTCTTCCGATCTGTCTGTCTGTATGTGTGTCTGTGTGTCTGTGTGTCTGTGTGTGTGTCGAATTTTATTTTTCGAAATTTGAAAAACTAAAGATATATTTGGAATCAGCATCTAAATGTAAGATTCACTTTTCAAAATTATGTTGATTGTCCAACGGGAAGGTGGTCAGATCGGCCGCCGAAGTTACCGAAAAATGGAAAAAAAATTTCGAATTTTTAAATTTTTTAAAATCCTATCATAAACTACATAAAAAAAATAAAAATTATTATTAAAATAAATTGTTTATTTTAAAAATGTGATTTTGTTTGTTAATTAATTTGCGAGTTATAATTTGCCGATTAGGAGTTTTTCATAGCGGCAAGCTCGATTGCCGCGTCAGATGTTTATTTTTGTTTAAAGTATAAACTCTCTTTAAAATATTTAAAAAATAATTAAATATGGTTAACTACTGTTGTGTATTAGGATGTGGACGAAATAGTAGGATTAATAAACGTTTAAATTTTTATACTTTACCAAAAACAGAACGACGGTAATATATTTTAAATAAGTTGCTTCTTTCGATATTTACAGTTACTGCAATCACTGTTAATATACAACAATTTTAGACAGATAAAATGGCTTAAATTAGCTGGGAGAGCTGAATGGTTAAATCAAGACATGGAAAAACTTCGTCGGAAATTAAGATTTTGTTCTCGTCATTTTCCTCCTAACAATATAAAGATAAAACATTTAAGTGAAGATGCCTTGCCTACTAAAAGTATACCAGGGTCCAATAATACTGGTAAAATGAAATATGCTCCATTTACTAAATATATTAAAAAAAGAAGAAGACTTATTTAAAAGATTATTTTAATATTTCAGATGAGTCTGACATAGAGGCTACAAAACATGAAGGCATTGTATGTGATAGCTGCAGTGATCCAATTGTAGGATTTAGATATAAATGCATTAGTTGTGACAATTATGACCTCTGTCCAAAATGTGAAGCTCTAGAATTGCATCCCCAACATTATATGTTAAGAATACCTAAATCTATTAACTTTGTGAGTAACAACAAGAGTAAGATGTAATAATATTTATTGAATATAAATGATTATCATGATGCAGAGGCATAAAAAAAAATTATATCATAATATTTTTATTTTGTTTCAGAAACTTGCAGATAACTTACAAAAGAAATGGTGCAATCTGTTTAACAATGAACATGTAATCCCTAAAATGAATAATATAAGTGACTTATCAAGTGATGATGAACCAGTGACAAAATATATAAAAAATAATGATGGTGGCATAATTCTCTCTACAGATGAGAAAAAAACTATACAAAGGGAGGTTTATAGAGCTATTCAAGCAGTGAAGGAAAAAGATTGGAATCAATTGCAAAATAAACTGGTTTCAAGTATGGTAGATACAAATAAAAAGTTGTCAGAAACACAATCTTTCACAGCCCCCGAAAATACACCTGAACTAGCATTTGCAGATGTTAATGAATACACAGAAACAGGAGAAGTCAAAAATGAAGTCATACCAGCAACAGATATACAAACTGCTACAGGTATTATAAAATATTAGTTATACATGTAGAATACAATACATACAATCATATTCATACAATCTCATATATTCTAAAACTATAAAGTTTTAAAAGTATTTTATAGTATCATTCATATTATTATTTTTTTCTTTCAGATCAATTACAGCCCATGTATTATATGAAATTAAGTGGGGACTTGTCCCAGTTGATGATAGAACTTAGTCATAGTAATGTCAGTTAATTATTACATCTTATTTATATTGTTCATAAGATTTTATTTAAAATATCGTTAATTATTTATCCTTATAAACAGTATTAATGAACAAAACTGAAAATTTGTATTTTTATTTTAAATATTCTAATCTTTAAATCTAACAGTAAATTTAAAAAATAAATAATGCTATTGAGGAGACTTCGAGGCTGGATACCACTGCACTCAACCTATACAAAATTACCATCAATATAACAATGCATTAGATTTTTAAAATGATATTGCAGTTATGTGGACATAAATTTAATTGTTTAATAGTTTCATTTAATAGTTATAAAAAATATCTCAAGACTCAATTTACATCTGTTTCCAAAATACATAGGCAATAGCTAATACATGAATATGCATATCCTGCTTCCTGTACAGCATATCCCCTATTTTTCCTAGATCATATTATTGCAAATAGTACTAATAACTAGTGATTTTACTATTTGTAGTTAGTATGTCTTTTCTTCTAGGGCCGACTATGACTTTAGCCAACATTTAAGCAACAGTTTACAAGCCGAGTAATCTCTTGCTAAAATGCTGACTAATCCGCCGACTACTTGAACAAGCCGATTATTATTTTTCCGTTCATGTAAGTTTTTCTTAATCATTTATGTTCAAATAGTAGTTGTCGAAGAGCTATTTTTATTTGGTTAAATAACAATCGAAAATAAAAATTATCATTCAAATATTATATATTCAAAAATGAGGATGGATGGATGATTGCTTGTTTATTATTCAATCACTCTGAAAGTAGGTAGATAAGGACTGTGCGGGTTTTGTCACAAGTATGCAAAAATAAAAGTAATACTTTCATACTTTTTTACTGATCGCAAAATTATCTAGAAATAGTTTATAAAGATAAATTAATTGAAATCTGACAATGCAAATGAAAGGTCTTTAAACTTAGCTTTAGATACTTTGAAATATATTAATTTCTATTAGTTTCAAGACCTATTATTTTGTTTTTTTAACCTTAAAATTACTTATTACTAAAAAGAGCAGAATAGTCGGCGAGTTTTGCCGACTATTGTCACTAGTCGCCGACTATAAAATTTGTCGACTAAATAATATTTGATAATTATTAATAATAATTCTAAAACAGGTAAAAAATATTAAATTTTATTAGTTATAAATTTATAAGGGGGATTACTATTTGAGCACAGGTTACAGTATGACATTATTTTCTAATAATGAGAGCTTATGATGTGATAACCACTGAGATGACGAAAAGAACTTTAGAGTTCATGGATTTGGAAACGGTATTAACAGCAATAGTTGTCATTTAGAATGTCAGCGAAATCATAAGTATAGGTGATACATAACGGAATGCTCAAAACATCGAACGGCATAAAACTGCTCTACTTAAAACTATGTGGAAGATTTTATGATTTAATTCTGATTATAATCGCTCTGAATAAGAGAAGATTGCATAGGTTTGAATTGCGTTAATCTGATCGGCATACTCAGGTGTTGCAATTTATCGATATTACCAAAAACTGCTGCAATATCAAATTCAAAAAATAGAAACACGGTACTTTTCTTTTATAAGGGATTTATTTCTATAGTAGGGTAGACGGGATCATCTTCATTTTTTTTTCAACAAAATTTTTGATATTTGTTTAATTTAATTAATTTCTTTAATCGAGACATTGCAATTTTTTTTCCAAAGACGTTAAAATCGTCTAAATTCTATATTTTAAATTGGTTTTATTAAGTTAGTACATTCGTCTTTTCACCAAGGTTTAGATAAAATGAAATCTTGTTTTGTGGGTTTCGTGAAGACCGGTTGATTATTTCAAATATTGATAGAATTTTGTAGTGAAGCACTGTAATTTCCTAATCATCATAGGTAAGGATTAATTTCTAGTCAGCTGAATTTTCAAAGGCAGACGGATTTGCAAGTTTATATTTAAGGAAGGGATCATAAAAATAAAAAAGACATTTATTTTATATTACTGAGAGTAGAAAGAATAGAATAGAAAGGTAGTCCATTCCATTAAACATTTGGCAATATTCCACAATTGGAGAGATGAGAAAATAGAAGATATTGAAGTAGGAGATCACAGCTTAGATCTACAGCAGACCTATGTGAGACGATTGGATATCCAATGATGGATTTTTTTTTCAGTAATAATAAAAAAAATCTAACAAAAGCAAGAAAGGATACCCACCGATGAAGATGAAAATTAGAATTCCTTATCATAAAAAACTAAGGTGTGAGTCTCGGGACGCCCGATAGTATTGCTAACTTAAAGTAATCTAAATTGAACTATTTAATTATGAAATTATTTAACTTAAAAAAAACTGTATACCAGTACTGCAATACTGTATACCGTAGTATACGAAATATACTGTACACCCAATACCTGTGGCTTAGAGTCCCATAAGAAGTTATTACTTCAAAAATCGGGACTAGAATGTAAAATTTTAATTCATGATATAACATAAGGATTGAAAGTAATAAGAATCGGTATGTTTAAAAAAAGAGCTCTCATATTAACAGCATTAATTGTGAGGAGGGAGATATCAAAGTATTTGTAAGAACGCTTAAAAAAAATATTCCTTATTAAATATTAATTTTCCATGTCATCCTTTAGACGTGCCAAGCCAATTCAAGTATTTTACAGTCACGTTAACAAAATATTAAGACAAAAATTTATTATATTAAAGTAGTTTTAAATTATTTTATGGCACGCTTAAAACTAATGGCGACTGACACAAGATAAATACTAGTCGTTTTTTCAACTTTGACATTGACGTTGAGTTACAAATACAGTATTTTTACAAATTTGTATATTTCTTGAATCCTTATTATTATACTTGAATAATTAGATATATAGGTATATAGTGATAAAACTTGATATATTTCAGGTAAATGTTTAAGTATATTCATGATGAATAGTTAATAACTTTAAGGTTAACAATTTATGTAAGAATAAAATAGTTTAAATGGATTCTCGAAGAAGCCACAATTATTCTCATGAGGGAGAACCAGCGCCTCCTGGCACTGACATTCCATTGGTAAGTTATAATACGTCTACAACAATTCTTTAAATCTGAAATAATTATAATCATCCGTTACCGCCAAACCGCAGAAGCCTCGTATCGTCAATCGTATTGCTAATAATTATTCGTATATCTAATATTCGAGTTCTTTCTATAGCCTATTGATGAACCAAAAAATCCTGGTTTCTCAAAGCCGATTCCAAAACTTGTGACTTCAAGTAAAGGTGTGGAAAATGCTAAGAAGAGGCTCAGGGCGTTCTCAATACAGAAAAAAAACCCAATCACACCTCTTTTGGTTCCCAAAGCAACAGGAAGTGGTAGTATGTTATGATAATACATTTTTTATTTATTTTTTAACATATTTTGGTATGGGGTTTTATACTCCTGACAAAAGTTTAAATAGTGTTTATTATTGATATAGTAACAGGGGTTGAAACTGTTTACCATTGTAATTGTTTAAATTATGTTTAAATATAAAATTAATAACTTATAGGAGACTATCTCTGGATATCCATCTACCAGGGGAGACGCTTTTTAAAATCAATACCTTCAATACTTATAATAATGTAATTTTTATATAACAATTTTAATAATATCCATTAGTGTTTTTTTTTTTCAAAAATATTAGTTACTATGATAATATTTCCAAAACCATAATCAATAATGTTGGTTCCGACAGTGAATATATACATATGGTCAATTTATAGGTACAACAGTACTAATTGGTAAATTAAGCAGTGTAAAAGTTACTCCAAAGTCAGAGCCAGATCCAGAGCATAAGAAGTTGCCAAAACCACCTAAGCCTGGAACAATTAGGAAATCTTTTCAAGGTGTGTGGATAAATTACTATTAATAATTAATGTCAAAGGGTTGATAATATACTAATAAAAATAACATAAATGGCATATTATTATGCAAAATAATTGTAATTAAGATTTTTACAGGAAATTTGTTATTATAAAAGAAATTAAAGATGTTGAAAACCATATATAAATCTACTTTTTTTTTATTAAGCAAATTAAGTAAAAAATATTGATTTTATTTCAGATTCTTACACGGATCTACAGAAAAGGACATTAGCTGAAATAGAAGATATGAAGAGAAAAATGGAGTTAGTTGATTTAGGAATCCCTTTAGGGCTGATTTGCCCTACTTCAACAAGTGAAAAGGCAATGCCGACAAAGGCGATGCCGCCAATTAAATCTTTTCTAGGTAAATGAGCTATTTTTTATTATTTTGCAATGCTATAAGCTTATTGTTTTTGTTTCTTTTTCTTTTCTTCCGGATCTATATTTTGTTACTTATGGGAATGTTATGTTAAGAGAAATTATCGTTTACAAATAATTTATCTAATATTATAAAAAGCTTAATGACAGCATGTTTTATTATATTAATATTGTAATTTTGAAAAATATTATAATTTTGAAATTCTTTAATAATATCACCGTTTTGCACATTTACTTTGCTATAATATGTTATCACCATAATGCATGTAGCCAGTCACTTTCGAGTGTATAGCTCGAGGTCACGAACTGCCTTAGTCAGCCACCTCAAGAGTATCCTGTCCAGTAAGTTAAGTCACTGTGTGTCATCTTGACTAGTATAATGGATAAATAGATAGATATATTTTATTATATATTATAAAAATTAGAAATGTATTAAGTAATCAATTCTAATTACAATATTTCTGGTAGACTTGTAGAGAGAATTGAATTCTGTTAAAATATATGATGTTGGTGAACATTTCATTTTTAAATAGTATGTAGAATATAATATATTGTTAATAGTAGTTTAAATACAGTAAGTTTGGTATATGTGGATGAGGATGCATTTTTATTGTTATTTATTTTTTTATAAAGGGCTTTTTATGCCTTATATATTTTTGTGTTTTTAATTCCGTGTTGATTTTTCAATTTTCATAATTTGTTACTGTTATAATCTAATTTACATTATCTTGTTAAAATGTAACTAATGTTTGAAAAATCGCTTATTGTTTTATAATAGTAGTATTAGAGTATTTTAACATTAGTATTAGGAATATGTAAATTATCATCAGAAAGATTTAGATATGTTAGTGTTATATAACAATGCTTTTAAGTACTTAATGAATTAACATCTTTATTTTAAATATTTTTAGATCCATCGAAAGTTGACGAATTGATCCGCGAAGCAAAAAAGGCTAGACAAGAGGGTAAGGAGTTTAAATTTGACTATCAGAAGTTGCTGCCTGATTATGACAATCCATTTCAAAGAAAAAAAGAAGAACCAGCTCAAGAAAAAGATCGAAAGTCTGATCGAAGGAAGAGTGACGTAGACAAAGACAAAGATAGGAGAAAAAGCGATAAGTATGACTCCAGAAGAAGTGAGTATAGAAAAGAAGATAGATATAGGGAAAGAAATACTGAAAAATCAAGGGACAAAACTAGAAGTAAGGAAGAAAAATCAGAAGAATCCAAGACAGAGAAGGAGACTGATGTGAATCTCAATGATTATTTAGTTTGTGATAGCTGGTCATTAGATAACGAAGACAAAAACAGTAGCTCGAGTCCAAAGGTTCACGATAAATCCGGGACCGTTGTCGCGACAGCGGTCATTGAACCCACGCAGCAATTAAAAGCTAGTGTTGCTAAACAGAAAGATATTTTAAAAAATATATCTTTAGACAGTCCCAGACCAGTGAAAATAGAAAAATTACAACCGGTAATGGATACCTTTAAGTATGAAATAGATCCAAATGATGATGAAATTATAGACATATTTGATGAAGATTCCGGTTTAGAGAAATACGCTCAACAAACTAAAGTAAAAAAACCGTCTCTATATGATTCTCCTGATAAATTTGACATAGATACAAAGGATGTTGAAGAAAGTATTAATGACGATACATTTTTGGAGTCTGTTATAAACGAGATTAAACAAGAGGGTCTGACAGATGAAGATAGTGAGGACAAAGGTTTAGTGGAATATGAAATGTCACCACGAAAGAACGATTTGAAGAAGAAAAAACAAGATTCAGTGACCCCTGAGTTAATTGAAAGTGGTAGTACGAGTCAAAGAAGTGACTACTCTGATAGTTATCGATCTGATTCTTTCAAAACTCCCGATACTAGCGAGAGTGGATATAAGTCTGATGGTTTTAGATTGTCTATTGAAAAGGAACTGGATGATGCTTTGGAAGCAAAAATGTCAAAATCTACAGTAGATTCTCTAGAAACCTGGAATTTTGTCCTTAAGATCTGTCAACCGCTTCTGTTTCGACATGACAAAAATAAATGTTATAAGTAAGTAATAGTAAGGCTATACATATTTCTCTGTCCATTAAATGTTAGTGTAGATACTCTAGGTGATTACTCAAAAACGAAGACTTCAAAATAATAATTTATATTTTGTTTAAACGGAAATTATACAAATAATATAATATATATAGGATTCGAACCTGCGACATCTGGGATACCGCTTTACATATTGAGCTATAACGTCCGTACCTGACTTGGTGATATAATTTATTTATTATGGTTGGTGTAATGTGGTTTTTTAATATTACAATTATATTTATTTAGGGAAACTCGCACTTCACCTAAGATCTGGTTTGCAACTAATCCTCGTTCCTGTACATGCGTCAAAGACCGGAGTCTCGTTTATGAAGAACTGGAGATGTGCAAAATGAACCTCGTTGACAGAGTGTATGGCTGTGATCAGTGAGTTTTCTTGTATTTAATTTGTAATAGTAAATGTTAAAAATCATGAAAGAATTTGAAAAACTTAAATATATATTTTTTTTCATATATTGCCCTCACACAGAAATGAACAACCTATATATATATATATTTCTGCTATAATCAATATCTAGAATTCCGGACTCCCGGTGTCCTCAAGCGCGCAGCTGGTACCCTGTCCAGGGAGTGGTTCCAGAGACCAGCCTGCTGCCGCTTGCCAATGAGTGGGAGGCGGAGGACAGCCAGCTGGGACCAGATCGGGATCTCACGCCTAAAAGGGAGGAACTCAGTCTGGACAGGGAGTACCAGAGGTGAGGAAGGCTCATCGTTAACAGAGCCGTTATTAAAGACGCGGGAGTGGTGGGGAATAATCGCAGTTCGAACAGTAGAACACGAGTCCAGTAAATGGAGAGAAAGTAGCTGATCTTAGATGCGGATTACCGTTGTCAAATAATTGGTTAAGAGGTCAACTAAAATCAGGTGTACCAACAGCGATAAAGTAGTAAATGTGGAGCTTTGCGTAGATAAAATTACCAAATGTAAGGCTGATGCTCGTTTTCGTGTTGTTGTTTTTAGTTGATGAGGTATATTGCAAAAAATATATTTCCCATAAAAAACTCACACAACAACCCAATTTTTTGTTGTGTATTTAAAAAATCTCTATGTTTGTTGATCCAGATTCATGGAAGCGGTATGGCCGGACGTAGTAGATAAAGCGGATACATCTAGAAGTACGACTCCTGTTCAACAAGAATCTAGAAAGAAAAAAATCGAGAAGGAGACAGAAGATAAAAAGGCTAAGAAGATTAAGTTAAGCAGCGAAGGATGGAGTCAGGAGTCTGATATAGAGGAGGAGGGAGATAAAAGGTATAAAATATATATGTGTGTGGTATTTGTAGTATTTTTTTTTGGTTTATATCTTGTTTATTTTTATAGGAAACAAACAAAGATAAAAACTAAGCCACGTAAGAGAAAACATTCCACATCATCTTCGTCTAGTCTCTCTAACGACGATGAGACCAAGAGAAAGAGAAGAATTCTGAAAAAGAAGGTAGTTTCTACTACTTATGAATATGTGTTAATATTTTTACATAGTCCAAAAGTATGATATATGTTGATGTGTTACTTCACAGGCTTTAAAAAAAGCTAAATCTAAGTCCGCAAAACGTCGACGTATTGGACGGAAGATGTTGAAAAAATTAAAAGAAAAACAAAAGCGAAAACGAAGACATAGTACTGACGAAGACAGTGGTATGACATTTAACAATAATATACATGTTTATATTATACTAGATGTTACTAGTAAATAAAATACTAATAAGATAATTAAGAACTGTAGCCTATTACTAGATTCTCATTAACCAGTTTAACATAATCAGAAAGAACGTTTCAAATCACTCCAGTAGATTCTCATTAATCAGTTGAAATCAAATTTTTCCATTGTAATTCATTAATATGGAATGCTTTAATTTAAAAAGCTTAATGTAGTTAAGTATCTTATTGATATTGCATGTCGACTTGACAATAAGGCAAGGGCTTTTTGTATTTATTTTTCTAAAGTAATATAAGAATAAGGTTAAAAATATTTTTTAAAGACAAGGAAAAGGAGAAAAGACTCAAAAGGAAAAAGCTAGAAAAAGCTAAGCTTAAAATCCAAAAGAAGAGGAAGAAGGTTCAGTCTAGTAGTTCAAGTTCATCTTCAGATAGCAGTAGTGACTCCTCAGAGAGTGATAGAAGATCAAAGAAAAAGAGGAAGAGTCAAGGAATCAAAAAAAGAAACGCAAGGAGGCAAAGAAAGCAATCGACATCAGACTCCAGTCAGAGTGATATATTTGATGTTAATATATTAAATAACATAAAAACTGAAAGATTAACAGATGATGAAAAGGGACAAAAATTGATGGAGTTCTCTCCGAGAAGACAGAAACCCAGAGAAATAATAAACGTTAAGGAGTTACAGAACGATTTCGTTGAAAACATACATATAAAGCAAGAAGTAGAGGATAAGGCAAATAAAAAACCTGTCGAACAATTCGAAGTGATCAGTACAGAAGAAATAAAAGAAGACGAATCTAATGCTAAGAAAGACGTAGTAACTGAAGTGAGTAATATTTTGTACCATGAAGTAATGTTATTTTACAGTTTAACAATGTATTTATCTCTCGCAGGCGCTCAACCATCGGCCGGAGCTCCCCACTTCCCCGCTTCCATCTCCTCCCAGCTCACATGTTCCCTCGCTTCCCAGCTCTCCCCCTCCCGAGCCAGGCGCGTCGCAAAGCTCACAGGAATCAGTATGCAGTGTAAAGGTACATAAAATAAATCATATAAAAAGTCAAGACAACATTATATCAAACTGGCGGCGCTGTGCTCGTGAAATCTCGGGTGCCGTTTACACTTTGAGCGAAGCGAGCAATGGAAGAAGAAATCATTTATTGAAGCGCTCTTTAACACTTATGTAGATGCGGTCATCGACAAATATTTTTAACATTGCGGCCTATGGGGATTTTTTATACAATCATTATTCCTCAACGCCACATAATTTTTTTACGATTTTTATTAAACCACCGCGTGGACATGCTTTACATGTCCACAAAATTTCATCTTGATCGGATGAGTCGTTTAGACATTAACCCCGGACATTCAATCAGAAAAGTCTCACATAGAGCGCTCCGCTCGCTTCGCTCAATAAATGGTACTATTAAAAAGAAGGTTTAAACTTTTATTAAATATATCGTACCGATTAATCACTTTTCAATACAAGGGTCATAAATAATACTCGAGTTTAAAAAGAGAATATAGTTTTGTATAAAAGCACGTAATTTTCAATGTATATAAAATTCATACGAATTGTAATTTTTATATTTTAGGATACACCAATGTATGAAAAAGACGAAAGTCATCTCCGTCCTTCCTCCCAGAACTCAAACTATAGCTTTAACGACGTCATCGCAAGCCAAAATACACTATATCCCAAGGAAATAGAGGCAGTTACTGAGTGTGAGGACAACGGGGATAACTACGCGGGCGCCAACTATGAGATGTATGAACAATTGGCGATGGCGTATCAGAGCGATGTCGCCAGTCAGGTTCGAGTGATTTAAAACTTAGTGCATCTATAGTAAATCGGTTACAAACACATTAAACCTTATGTGTATTATTATTACATGTTCTAATTCGTTAATTATTGTCACTTATTAAACACGTATATTTGGTTAAAAATGAAGATGCAACCATCATGTTGTCAACGGCTCTCTAAAAGTATGTTAATTAAATTCGTTTTATATGTACGTATTCCAGGAGGTATCTCCTCCTGGCGCATGTTCTCAGCGTATCGAGACTGTGGTGCGCGCTCGCTGCGGGGAGATTAAGTGTGACTGGCGCCCGCCACCCTGCCCTCCACAACGCTGGACTGATAGACCATCGAGATGGGGTGGGTATAAACAACCGCACTGACAAACACATGCATTCAGGCAAATATGCACACATACACGTGCAGACATGCATACACACATACCCACATCTCACACACACGCATACCTCACGTACTTTATAGGCTTGTAAACGCGCACTGTGATTAAATTGTATAATAAGCAATACGTAATAGTTATGTTATGAGTAAATAATTTATTTTACAATTAAATATTTATGTGTATTTCAGGTTTAAAGCCGGGCGAAGTGAACATCGTATTGACAGGTGGCGCCATGGAGCCGCAACCGGAGCCCGAACCTGAACCTGTGTACCACATACAGAGCCTTGCTAACAGGACAGACAACACTGGGTATAATGATTATTATCTACATACAACTTACTTCATACAATTTAGATTCGTGAAATTTATGTTATATAATAAATTATTCTTGTTAGCTACGATGAAGCTTATATGGACATGTACGGTGCGTCGGACCGCCTGCAGTATGGTGACTGTTTCGCAACTGTTGTCACAAATGGCAGTATTAAAAGCGCGAACATACCAATAGTGACTAACGCTGTGGAAACACGGACGACCTCTTTGGACGCCAGAATTGATAAAGCGTTACGTGAGACGGGTATGTGTATTTATATGGTAAAGAATCTAAATTATTGAGGTGAAAAATAATAATAAAAAAGTCCTAAACTACTTTTAGTTAAATCATCAGTGCATAATTTTATATAAATCTTTATAGTTTTAGGAGAAGTTGCTAAGGAAGTAGAGATTGAACCAGAGAAGGAAGCGCCAGAAAAGGGGATATTAATAACGTGAGTTACGTGTGTTTTGGAAAGAATTTCAGAAAATACTCATGGGAGCAGTTTTTTTGATAATATTGCAATTTATAAATAAATATTTCAGTGTGATTCCGGAGTCTCGAGGCAACAAGCGTGTTCGCTTCGCGGACGGATATACTCCGGGACAGGACTCCGACGTAGAGGATCCTCCCGTCAGGAAGGTAAATATATTTTATAAATTAATAGTGATATATAGAATACTGTTTTGTATCTGGAGCATTTGAGGGAGATGTAAAGTGAAAAACAGACAATTTACCTAGGATCTATATTAGTGTTTTTGTAAAATATTAGAACAATAAATATTTTATATTGGCTAAATCTGAGTTCCCCATTAGAAGGAGTAAAATTTATTACGAAAATTCTCCAGTAAAATTACTTTCTATGTTGTGTAAATGTGTATCGAGAAGTTCGCATTTAGTTTGTCTATAAAGTGCCCTCCCCTCCCCAGCGCAAGCGTCGTCGCGCGGGCTGCGCGTGGCCGTGCCCCGCGTCGCACCCCGACCACGTGCCGCTGTGGGACGCGCTGCCCCCCCCTCCCGCGCCGCCCGGCTCCCCCCCGCCGCCGCCGCGCGCGCCGCCCACCGCCGCGCTGCACCTGCTGCGCGCCGCACGGCCGCCGCTGCTGCTGCCGCCGCCGCCGCGGGGGAAGTACGGTGAGGACGGACTCTAATACTTACTCCTACCTCCAAAGATTTTGGTGTAGAGATGTATAATAGCTTTAGACTTTTATGGATGTTTTATAATTAATCCAGTTTTATCTATTATTTTTCATTTAACTTTTCAGATCCTACGGTACCGATGGCTGGGTTCATGCCTCCCGAGCCTCCTCCCGGACTTATTACTCTATAGTAGTATAAAAGTTTTGTATTTTATCATTAAGTGTAAATAAATTTATCTAATTATAATTGTAGCTGAGTTTTATTAAGTGTAATAATTATTTCCCCTCAAATAACGAAACACAATCTACACTTACACTACCACAATAAAAATCAGATGCCAAAATCGAAGCCAAAATGTCTGTTTAGAATTTTTCTAGCATATTCACTTTGAGATTCCATATCCGTATTATAGTGTAAGAGTTTATTCTAAAAGTTAACTAGTGATGTTACTTAAAGTCGTATTTTACTTAATTATAAAATTATTAATAAAATACTTCATACTCATGGACACAGCAAGTTCTAACCGGTATCAGAATCATCACGAATCTATAGTGTAAATTATCAATATTCAATGTACGACTTTAACCATAAAACTGTACTCTTAATACATTACAAAGTTATAATATCAATTAAGAGTTTTTATCAAATTTTTCTATGGTACCCATAAATCATCTAAAAATTAAGATTTTGTTATACTATTAGTCGAAATTAAGTGACATTTAAAAAAATACGCGTCTCCACGGTCTGGGAGTTTTATTAATAAAAACAGAAAACCAATCCTTTCAACTCTAAAATCAAACAAGAGTGAAGTGGTCATGATTCAGAAGTAAACGCATTCTTAAGTAGAAGCTGGTCCCTGTACTCCTTTTTTATATACCTTTATCTAATAAACCTTAAAAAGTTAGTAGTTTTTGTAGTTTTATAATGCACCATATAGACCAAATTTCTAAAAATCGTATACAATAACATATACCTACATTACATCAGGTTTTAGAGTAGTTATCTTCTTTACGAATATATTGAGAATATTATTTTTAACCTTCTTGCCTGTTCCTTGACTATCAAATTGGACACCTTATTTCTTTTGTGACATTGACGTAATTATTGGACTGAGACAAAATAAGGGATGGGACAAAATAATATTAAGTATACTAGAAGAAGAAACTTAGTTTACAAGTAATGGTTTAAAGATAAAAAACTAAAATTATAAAAAATATACATACTTAAACCATAAGTAACACCTTATACAGTTTTACTTACAGATAAATATATGTTATATATCTGATTCTTTTATTTATACATTTTGGGTTAATGATCACTTGTGTACCTCAAATCAAAGTTTCAGAAGAGCCTATTTGGATACTATACTTATTAAAATAAACTCTTTTGAAAAGACACTTTCCACCTTAAAATTCAATTTACACATTCGGCCGATTACTTCGTTATTGTAATCTCTGTTTTACAAACGTCATTATATAGTATAAAAATTGAGAATAACTTAACTCATCACAATCAATTCAATTTAATGGTGTTATGATTTGAGCATTTAATAAAACTACCAGTAAAAAAACCATTCACTGCTAGCAGTAACTGTTAACGAGCATAACGCAAAGATCCTCCTTTACCAAATTTGAGGGATAAAGGCCACTCCATCAACGCCATCGCTTGTAATTACTTCTGGAGCGGAGTGTTGCAGCCTGTGTGCTTAATAAGAGTAAAAATAATGTCAAAAACAAATTGCGTACCTAGGAGACATATTTCCTAAAATACAAATAATTCCAAGGTCGTTTCGTCCTTAATGTCATAATCCTTTACAATAAAATAGGATTTTCTATAATTTAAGATTATTTTTTATCAAATTCAATTTAATTGTTGTATAATACTATTAACTTTGAAAAAGCTACTAATATTTTTATGTGCATAAAATATTTGTAAGAAATATATAGATTATTTAAAAAATAATTTTAAAGTTTAAAAATTAACCAAAGGGAACAAGGGAAAAGTTTTTCAATTCAAAAAACAAAATGGTGTAAATTTTTTCGTATTTTTCTATACTGCATTAATTTTTAAAAACATGACATATATTTTTATACTTTTCTATTAATGTATGAACTGGTTTAACACCCATTTCGGGCTTGGACACCGTATATGCATATTGTCTATAGAAATGATTTAGAACTAAAACCAAAATACACTGCTAAGTCTATACGTTTGGACTTCTGTAGTAAGATGGAGGTTAATGTAAATACAAACTTAATTTGGCCGAAATATAAGGTTTACAGCTATACGGTATAAACTGGAAATTTTCTATCAATCTAAAGTTTTTTATTATATGAACAAACCAAACTCAACAACCAAACTCAACAAAAATTTAATATATAATTTTGCAACATTAGCTTCAGTTTCAGTGCTGAATTTTTTGTATTGCTACTCTAGTAAAGTTAAAATTTGTGTGAAAACGTTGAAAATTTTTTATGGTATAAAATATGTACGTATTTTATGTATGCAATTTTTTCATGTCCGTATATTAATAAATTGTATGTCCGGGATATTCTACGAATAGCATAGAGAAAGTATACGAGTATATTCATTATAATTACCTGGATTGTGGAACTATATTTTGTCTATAAAATATAAAGCATAAAGGTAGTCAAGAGGCTATAAAGGACGTATATTGACGGCTGTCACCGCGTACCTGTTCTGACTGAAACTGGTCTGAATTGGGTAAATGGTGAATCCGGAGACTCTAAGTGAAACCCGGAGAGTTGGCAATCCTGTGCAATTTATATACCGCAGAATGGAAATCTCTGAAAAGTAGCCTTCTAAAAAAAGATGAATATAGAATAATAGGATATTATGATATTTGTAAGGTTTATTTTGAAGTAAAATACGACATTATATATGTTACAGGTAATTGTATTGAAAATTATTTAGTCTCCATGATTTTCTTTATACAAACGCATGTCATTACAGGCTTATTGTAACTAAAATAAGAAACAAAATAAAAAATACTTTACGCAAGCGAGTGCCAAGCTTCTAGACGCTAGATGGCGTTGACAATAAACCTGTACATTTATGTGTGTAAAGTTAAAACTATAAAAACAATTCGATTATTCTTCACTAACTAGGATTGAACAAAGTAAGAAGTATGTTAAGATTTTTGTATGTATGTGAAATTATAGTTCACATTTTTTTTTACTTTATCTTATTGGCACCCGTTAGTTAGTTATTTGAGTTTTTTTGTTTGTAGGCAATTACCACAAAAGGATAATTATCTCGAATGTAGCCATATCCAGATATTTTTTATCAATGTAGATTTACAATTGAGTTAATTAATACAATTAATTTGTACAATAAATCATATATAAAGTAACAAAAAACCTAAGCAGGAAAAAGAAAAATCAGAATGCTCAAAATTTGTATCAATTTTTTTGGTACTGCCATGACTTATTTTTTTTTTTTTAATTTTAAGTGAATGTTAAAAAAATATATATTGAAACTGTTTATAACCACATATTAACCGCTTTTATATATAAACTTACAGTTTTTGACGCCAAAGCGATAGGAAATAGATTTCAGACTATTATTTACTTATTACTAAATGTTAGTTTTGGAAATATTCTACATAATTATAAAACCTATCAGGCAGTTAATATGGGTACATTTTAAAGAACCCGCAGGGCGGTTTACTTGCATCGATTGTGTTAATTCCTAGTTTCTTGCAATCTTGATGAACGATGGCCGACTTAGTAGTCCATAATTGAATTTAAAAACAAGTATTTATAGGAAGCATGGAGTTAGAATTGTGCAACTAACAACTTTAAATAAGTTTTTTTAATGTTTATGTACCTGTATATGTAATGTATATGACTATATTCTTCTGGATTAACCGGTTATTAAATACTTCGATCAATAATACTAAAAATTTGGTAGAGGTTGATCGAAGATTAAATTTTAGGGTATCTTTACTTGTTCATAACTTAGGTACTTTTTTACAATACACGTGTTCACATTTAACTAAGTAGGTAGAAATAAAACCACAGCATTAAAAACAATAAAATAGATTTCATTTATTGTGAGACGAAAAATACAACAATGGGACTTATCACCTAAAATGGTTAGTGGCAGACAATGAATGTCAAAACAATTTGTTTGTTAGGTAGGAGGCGGGCCCCCTACTACACAGTAGACTCCTAATTTATGTCTTTCATCGGGAAACTGGTACGTAACGAATATCAACGAAAATATAGCAATTATTATACACAAAACGATACCATGACCTCTCTATTCACTGAAACCGTAACTAATATTATTATTAAAATGTGAAATTTGAATAGTTTTCATTTTAACTAAGTTTTTTTTAAAAAGGCTTTACTGATTCGAAGCTAATACTTGATTACTTACAAGATTGTTTATTAGTTTAGTAGTGATAGTGCCTCTCGTCCGTCGGTCTGTGGTTCCGGCGCCTGACGAGGGCGTCCGTCGCTCTACACTAGTCGAGGAACGTCTCACGTGCAACGGAACGCGCCTACGAACCTCACAAAATAAAACGTAACAACTCTCAATAATGCTACTATGAAACGTTCTATACAAAATTGAACATTGCCGATTCGCTAAATCGCTCGATCATTATTTATATATTTCTAAAACAAGTGGGCAGCGAGCGTTCGGCTTGTGGTGACGACTCTCTGTTCAACTCTTTACTAGGTCCATTAAGTACATGTCTTACTTTATAAGTTGAAAATGCCACTGCTGCGATCCTACGTCGCCTATGTCTGTGCCGACGCGTCTTTGACCCCTCGTCAAGTACGTTTTTGGTATCTTGGTCCGTCATCGGAAGTCACGTCGATGTCGAGGTACATCACCCCATATAAAACCGGTCTCGTGAACCGCTCCACAAGTCATGTTGGTCTCGAGATTCATCACCGAGTATCAAGTCTGATTAGTGGTTCGTACCCGTATTTTATATCAATCACGTGGTCCATGACCGCTGGTCAAACAGTATGTAGATATCGCGTTTGAAGTGGGGCCGAAAGACTTGCGTCTTGCTATTGCTCGTAGAGAAAATATTCCAAAATCAATTCGTTACACCGTAGACTATATTTTGTTTAATAAACTTGAAGTATTTATCAATAATCAATAAGTACATTATAATAATTGAATAATTAGTATTTTGTTTCATAAGAGACTAGCATTACAAATAAATACCTTCAGCTATACAATTTAATGTTTATTTCTATCTAAACATTTTCAAGATGTTTAAGTGGACTACTTCGGTTTTTACACAAGAAAGCGAAGAACGGTTCTTGTATAGAAACTTTACTGTTGATGCGTCTACGCTTCGAGATATGACTTAAATGTATACTTAGATATAGAGGAAAAGGTCGTAAAAACAAAAAGTTATTGAAATTTATAACAAACACCTTAACTAATACTTTAATAATTTAGTTAAGTATACAAGGCGCGGGAGGGCGGGGGGCGGGGAGCGCGCCGCTAATATCACTCGGCGTACGTACAAACGATGATACAGCGCTACAAATGAAATAACTTTATACAAAAGGATGAGTCGAGGCGGACGCGCGGGCCGCCCCCTCCCCGGGGCGCTCCACAACATGTCTTTGACAAAAGCAATATAAAACATTTCATTCCGTGTAAGAGATGACACGATGCTACGCGAAAATTTTTATTTTATTTTTCAAAAAACACACGCCCATTCGCTCGTCCTCGCGCTTAAATCTAAAATTAATAATTAGACAATATTTTTATTTGTTCAACAGACGCGCGCGACTCGACGCGACGCGTATAATAATAAAATATTTTCAAAACAATCGAATAATTAAACACACTAGTTAACAATAACTTATGCTCGAACACCGGCGGCGGCGAGCGGTCGGCCCGCGCCCGCCGCGGTCAAAACAAATACTTGACATGCTCGTTTTAAAAAATATCATTCTATACACAATCGTTAGCGTTACGATAGAGCGATGGCGGCGACGGTCGGCGCGGTGGGGGCGGCGGGGGTGTTAGACGGCGGTCTCGGTGTGGCTGTGGCTGGAAAGGCGCTCCACGTCGAGGTCGTGGGGCGCCAGCGCGTGCGGCGCGTCGTACTCCACGCTGGAGGAGTGTGAGAAGCGCTTTGCCAGCGCTGTCTGCTTGCGGAGCGCCTCCGCCAGCGCGGCGTCCGCCAGCGAGCCGCGTGAGTCCAGGCCCTGCCGGAACGCGTTCACCACGCGGATCTGCGATCCCAACCCGCTTATTCGCATCTCGTAACTCCACTGTGTCGCTTTGCGCTCTGGCTCACACGGATTATTGCTGTACGCGACTTGATTTCATCATTTTTTGTTACACACTATAGTACAAAGTAGCTCTAAGTCCATGATACAAAATCATAGCGTCCAGCAATAATGCTTCTTTTCTTTTACAGGTGATTTGATTATTGTAAGAGATATTTTCTAACAAATTTAATTATGAGATAAATCTAATTTAGTAGTTATGTTCATAATCACCTCTAAGAGATCATATTATCTTGAACGATATTGCAGACACACGGGGGTATTAAATTTATAAATACATATTGTGCCAATAGTGCGCTGCGCAACAAAGGGTAGTGTACATTGACAGCACAAAACCAGATGTTCCAGGGGGTTAGAGTTTATTTACAAATAAATATATTATAGGAAATAGGAACGTATCTCTAAACCTTGTGTGAGCCAGAACAAAACGAATATCAATGAAAGGTGACGTCGCCTTTCGATATACGTACTTTATTATTACTATTAGAACAAAAAATACTATAAGTTAGAACAATAAAAAATTTAAAACTTGTGCATGAATGCATAAAATCAAAAGACGACGCCATCACAGAAATATACATATTTTGGAATAAACAAATAGAAGCACACCGAGCCATAAAAAGAGGCAAGAAGCAAATTCAAAATTCCAGTCACAGATAATCCGCGTAGGTCCAGAGAAGGGATCAATAGGACAACTAATTTACTGCGTTCTTTCTATCTTTCTGGTTCTACTTGACCCCCTCTCAGTTGATGACGCAGGTCCATCGAGGCCGACGGGACTGCCGGCGCAGCCAAATGCCATGCAGTGATAACTACTCGCCCTCCTCTGAATATAGACATTGCTCGTACTTATTAGTGTCGTGTTGTGGTTCCATGCATTTATACTGTGACTGCATTTCTCTGACCCCTATGCGAGCCACTCGCAAGCTCTATAGCGTACGCTACGCATTTACGAAGCAACACTGATCGCGAATCCCGTTTCCGTTTAAGCAAAGCTAACCTACTATTATAATTCGCGATTTACTTACTCCATAAGCATGTTGCCTAAAATTTAAATCTAAAAGCCTTTTTTATGAAATGGTATCCCTGTTGTTTAGCAGTTTAAAATGGAACTCCTATCTATTTAGTGCAATGATGAGGCAACCAAAGATATAAGAACTACTGTTAGTTGCTAGATGATGGCTGTGGAAGTTGATTATCTACATTAATCTATGCTTTGTGTCATACGACAAGTAAACGTGAAAGTAATCTACAATTACTTGCCTATAATGTATTGTTTTGATTATTATATAGAATTATTTTTATAAAATTATCATATATAAAAGTTCTATAGCTATCTAAAAAAGCTTTATGATTTTAAGTTGTAGCAATTTGTTGCATTTTATGAGCAATTTTTTTTTTATAAAATATGATATTAAAACCGAAATTATGGTTCATTACAAAATCTACATAACATTGGAACGTTAGCGTTATAATTGTAAAATTTACCGATATAATTAAAAATATAGGATTTTTATAAAACATATAATTTGATAATGCAATCGCAACAATCTAATCCTCGTGTAAATCGCGAAACATGCGTCGGTATTCATGCGGTGATGAAACATGCAAGCTGGACACAAAACACTGACCGATTAAATTCAAACGACACACAAAGCTCAAAAAAAAAACGTAAAGAAGTTAAAGGGTCAGTGTGGGTAGAACGGAACAACAGCGGACAAGTTGTAAGTAGAGTACAGTGAAAACGAAACAAAGGAGAAAGTAAAAAACAAAACAAAACGTAGAGGTGAGTGAAAGAGCAGGCTTCTTATGAAATCTTACAGCTTGATCAGTAGAAGTCTTGCTGTAGGGCACAGGAATCAAGCGCTCTTGTAACTCCCCACCTATGACCTTCCGTGTGCAATGGGGGTTCATGGAAAAGAAAATTAAAACAAGAACATGAAGTACAGATCACGGCAGAAGGGAGGCGGGGGCTGCCCGCACATACATAGATGCGTGCTTACGATCGAACGCTACTCGTTTTACAAGTAAACTAAACATTAAATAAAAAGTAAGTCATCAAAATAAAGTGATTTAAAAATATTTAACTAATAAAATATAAGAATATATAAATTCAATATTTGATTTTTAATAAACACATAATAAAAATAAATAAAGATGTGTAAAAGAGATAGCGTCCGATAGAGAAGCAGTGACATTGAAATGCAACTTAGAAAGTTGCAGGGAACTGTCGGAAGCAGTGCTTCGCGAAGCGGTACTTGTCGGAAGAAGATAAATCATAAATAGAATAGGAACTAAATAACGCAGGGTCACCTATCAACCGTAAGAAGCACATTCATGGGTTGTGCACTTATAAACTATTTATACATTTTCCATCCAGGGCTCCGTTACAATATCAACATAAATAAAATAACATAATCAAAATAATAATACACTTTAAAAACATCGATCTGAAATATACAGTAGCTCTTGTCGTTTTAAATGCGTTGAAGCTTACACTGAGGTTCTGTCAAATAAAACACTGTCTGTGCGTGTGTGTGTTGTGTTCGCACACAATTGTCTGTGTGTTACATCGTGTCTCTTCATGCGATACGATCTAGAAGCACACATATTATTGACGAAGTCGCTCACATACCAGATAATTATATCAATCGTGGAATATTTGAAACTACTAATAACTAAAATACATAAGCGCTATGAACAAGGGTGATTGCAAATAAATAACATCCGAATAGATCATTTAAATACCTTCTATTTTACAAATATTTCGGTGTTTCTATTTTGTGTTAATAACATCTAGTAAGCACAGCCTATATTTAATACTAACAAATATTTCTATATAACAACAAGGTCAAGGTGAAATATTATTAATAAAATCATAATTTCAAGAGAAATTATGGATGTTAATAATTTTTCACCTATTATCTAAGAGCACATGCTAAGTGTAACACCGGACACGATATAAGCTAAGCTTCTAACAGCTATCGTACGACAAACATTCCGGCCAACGTTGGACACCAACATCCAAACGGCCAACATTTAGGACACAATACACTTCAGATGGCCAGTTACCTTATAAATGCAGCTCCGATCGAGGCACGGGGTGAAATGAAAGTTACTTTGGAGTATAGATACTTTATTACTAAGATTTAATAGTGACAAGAAGCATTAGAAACAACTAATTAATAGAGTACCAGTTTATACCAAGTATTTGGGTGTGTAGCAGAAAATCATGCTTCACTATCATTATACTATTTGCGTGACTATAAGCGTAGTTATTATTTTTTTTTATAAAAGATGTTTTATAATTTGGTGAACACCAAAAACACGTATTAGAATTTCGTCATATATTTTAGTTAAATATTTGCATTATCCCTAATCTTATAAATTATTAGCAGGCGTATTCACTACAATAGTGCATTTAATGAATTTCAAAGAATTACACATAAACATTATAATTAACATAAATATACTTTTATCGTCTAATAAACAGTTTCTTAGGTTTACTTAAATGATATTTAAATTTGCTTGAGGAGGGTAGTTGTAAAAATAAAATAAAAAAGTATGGAAGACCAGAGAGTAAGGCTGGTGTGGTGTTAACAGTGTACTAGTCTATAGAAGAAATGTTAGATTCATAACTATATTTATATCTAAATCTAATATGGCATGCAATTTTCATATCTATTGAGGAAAAAGTTGATATACATAGAAATTCTATAAAGAAAACATGATATTTTAAAAAGAACAACAACAGCCAAGGCCAACAAGAATCTATTAAAAAAATAAACACGAACAAGACAAATACGCATCCAAAATACAATATAAAGCAAATTTAAATATCAATAATTATAAGCACTTGGTAGCAAAAATCTTATTCAGGCAACACTTTATTATAAAATAATACTTTCATTATAAATCTTTAACATCAGCATAACACACAACGTTTATAAAACTTTATGATAAGGTAAAAGATTTTTTTATGAATATTTACAGAAAAATTAACGTTCTTTTAATATATCGTTCTCGTAAAAAAATAAATGTCCGCGCTTCACTTTTTATATATCAGCTATAAATAATATTTTATAATAATATAGCTTAAATATTCAATTAATATATGGTGCACCACAAGTTAATACTAAATTCAATATTTTGCAATTCTCTAATATATTTCTTAATCTAATATTTAGTAAACAATTCAAATCTTAACTATTCTACATTTACACTTGCGATTATTACGGTAGAGTGAAAATTTTATTTACTGAGATAATATTTCTATTATTAAATGGTTTCATTAAAATTTTTATTGGCAGTCGCTCGTCACTTCGATTATAGTAAAAGCTAGGTGCATACGTAAATTTTTTAAATCACGCAGAGTCTTTTATGTATATTTTGTCTCTGGAATTAGTTTTTTGGTAGTTTATTAGTTGTCTAGTCATCGCTCTGATGGGACACAGGACTGAGAGCCGGCAAGGAGCTTCCGCCGGATTGAACGCTGATCCTCCTGTGATCCGCCAAATAATTATTGACAAATATCCTGCGGCCGGCCAATATGTCCGCTTTTTGCTGCAAAACAACATGTCGCGGCGTCAGTGCCGGCCCGCGTGCTACGTAACCAAACTGCTGGTGTTGCCAATACCAAGGAGAAAGGGTTCGCGGCATTCCAAAACCAATGCGGCAACATTTTAATTAATCCATTTTACTATGATTATTATTTTTGTTTTGGTTTTAGAATTCCATATCTACGAAGTGAGGAATTTTAGCTTGTAGAAAATTAGTAAAAAAATTTAGATAGCAGTTTCGTTACTAATTAGGTGCCTAAATTTAACTAGGATAGGGGCATTCACTAGCTGGGGCGGGGCAATCCAGGGCATCCAGTAGCAATGAAAAAATATATAAAATATCATTAAGGAAAAATTACGTGTTGCTACATAACTACGCTTTAGATCCGGTATGTGAGCTACGACGCGTACTGTGCGGTCCTAACGAGGTACAGTCAAATGAAATATCGTTACAAATCAAATAAATACTTTTATTAAAATGATCTTTAATAATAAATGGTCGCTTGTATGCCGGTTAAGTATGTAAGTGGTTTAACAATATAAGTAATACATGTAACTCAAAATAATGAAATAAATACTCAATAAGTACTTACACAACCGAGTCAACTATAAAAATTAAAAAAAACACTACAGGCCTTTTTTATGTTTCAAAAATTATATATTGGTACTTAATTCTAGTTTTGGTGTAATAGTGGAGATAATATTTTTTTTTATATTTTTTTATCTGCTTATATACTAATATTAGAAGTTTGGTAGTGATTGTGGTAGATTATACAATAATTTTATTAAAAATATTTATCACTGGCGCTCTATACGTTTAAATTAAGTTTGACTTGAAATTGATAAATTAAATTATATAAACCAATAATAACAATACTATCAGATTCTACCAAACGTCTAATTCGAATAAAAAAAAAACAACTTGTGCATACTCACATATATCTGTATACATGCATAACGCTGTAACATAAGCATGATCACACTTTAAATGCAAAGCGAAATTAATTACAAAGGTTACAAAAAAAAGAAAAAAACAACATCTGTACCAAAATTAAAATAACAACATCTTCAATAGATACTGTACTTACAATCTAAACGGCAGCCATTTTGTAGACGTGCAAGTCACAAAATGGCGGCTAGCGTTACACCAGAGGTGTCGGTCGGTTAACCTAGAGCGATTGTGTTTTGTACGTACGTTAAGCGTGTACCGAAGTAATACAACGGAACAACGTGGGACAACGTGCAACATGCCACTACGTACAACTGACTGTACCTACTTGTCAGTACTCGTCAGCGGCGGCAGTCGCTCGACTCGACTCAGACCTAAACTTACCGTTAACATCTGAAATAGAGCGATCTTTCTAAAGCCCCCACCATACAAACTCTAATCAATGAAAATACTATGGAATTTGCTTGAAAATTTATTAAATGTAAATAGTTCACGTAACATACGCATACGTCTACAGGTTAAATCGTACATCGTTCGCTAGTCGAGAGGCGATAAGTCTCACTCATACCAAAGTTCAGGTAGGCGTATACTTTATTCATAGAGCCATTTAGATTATATAGTGTTCTATAAGTATACTCTGGATAAAATAACATATAGTTATCGATATAATAATTGTAGATCTAATTGTATCCCAGTTTTAGGCAGAAACGGGGTAAAAGTGGTCCCAAAATTTACTATGAAACAAAACACCAAAGCTGCGCCGATATGAGCTTATCGGCTTATCGTACACCCTACTCACACAAAAACTAGTGAGAATTTTACAAAGTATTAGTAACGTAGATAAAACTTTAAAGAGTCATAAAGTTAACTTACAATATTCAAAGGAGATATCTCAAATGTTTCACAACAGCTATACAAAATATCACTGCTCCGATATACATACAAAGACGTTCAAGAAAATTACAAACATATTTACATCATATACTTCATTTAGGGTAGCAGTGTTCGTTACGGTCAAGCCCCACGCGGAGTCCGAGATTAACTAGGCTATCATTACATGATAGAATATTCACCGATTTATTGACGCTAACTTTAACAGGTCACAAATTTATTCGAAAACGTACAGCTGCGCTCCGGCGCGATATCAGGCACAATTCGGTCTAGGAGCCTAACGTCGGGCCTCTATACAGTTTATTGCTATCGACTACCTAGATCTAAAAAAATTTCAACACTTAATAAAACATTAGTCGTACTAACGATACGCTCGGACAAAATCCGATCGCAAACGAGCCGCGACGACAGGATAGCGTTAAGTACGAGACGCGTCGCAAAAAAGAAAGAAAGGTTAAGGGACAAGTGTTTTCGTTCGAGTGTCGTGTGCGCTAGAATATGGTGGTTTCCGTGCGGGCGGGCGCGTCGTCGTCGATGAAGGCGAGGTCTTGCAGCGGCGCGCGCAGGCGCGATCGCAGCCCGGCCGCCGAGTGCGCGGACAGCCGCTCCTCCAGGTCCTCGAGCGTCGACTTGAACGCGCGCACCACGCGCAGCTGCAACCAACACAACCCGTGACGCCCGCTACCCCCTACACCCTCGCGACCGACCGATAGCGTTACGAGTGTGGTGTGGATGTTCTCTGTTTCGCGTATGCGTTCGACCGATCTCTAGTCTACGCCACCGCGGCTGCCCGCCGAGTGGACATGCACGCGGCTAGAACTGAAAGTATTAGGTGCTAGCGAACGCTAGGAGATCCGAGTGGCCTCGATGGAAGGAAGAACTCTAAATGAGAAAAAAAAAAGCGAGGAGGGGTCGAGAGGGAGTGCTCGGAGTATCGATGTCGATAGCGAGTGGACAGGGTGCCGGGCGACGGTGCCAGATGAAGGACGACATCTACAGCCAAAGACGTGGAAGATGCAAACGGGCGAACAGAACTATTGGAGTGCTCGCGGTGAGTCGCCCGCATTGACACTCGATTATAGAAGCGAATCATTTTAATGTGAAACCAATAAAACTATATCGATTAAAAACAACCAATGTAACACGTGATAAATAAAAATTACCTTTTAAATCAAGCATTCAAATTTAGGTGAAAGTGAGAACGATGTAATCTTAAATCAAAAACATCGAAAACGTATTAAAATCAAAGTGCTAGTGTCGGACGACTCGTCGCTTGCGTGTCGTGTGGGAGAGCTAGTCGCTAGTCTAGACGCTAGTCGCTAGGGCTAGGGCTAGGGCTAGGCTAGGGGGAGTGTACCGTAAGCGTCCGTCGCACGCAGCGCGTCGCCAGCCGCCGCGGCCGCCACTACACCTCCGTCTCCAACACCGGCCGGGGCTGCCAACAACATCTCTCTACGACGCGCGGCTCGCCCCATTCGACACCGTCCTACGTGCCACGCAGCCCTAGCTTTACAACCGCTCACCCAGATATGGGGCAATTTAATGTGTCGTTTATTCGACCTTGCTCGTCCGACGTCATCAATGAAAAACTATTGCAGTCAGATTGGTCGAGGTTGTCGCTATATAGACAATTTAGTAGCAAAAAATTGTCGTCAATGTTTTAGATACTCCTAGAAACCAAAGTTTTTAAGATACATTTTATCAGGAATTTAAACTAAATGATATAAATATTGGTATGCAAAATGAATCACATTATCTAAAATGAAGAAACATTCATGAAACCTTTAGTAGAAATAAATAAAACCGAGATATCTATTCAAAAGAACATTACTCAAGGTCAACGGGGAAAGAAGCTTAAATAAAATAGACTTGAAGACACAAAGCTTTTGAAACTTTAAAAATAGCAATTTATGATTTGTATGACGTCAGGACGATCAAGTTATTCAATTCATATTGTAATTTGTTGTTACTGTTGTCCCCATATCTGTCGTAGCTACAAGCAGCCAACACGAAAGAACAGACTCTTTATAAAGTATACATTGAATAAAATTGTAAATAATCGGTGTCTGTACATGAAAGTAATGGGACTAAATCGAGTGTTATAGTGACATCAATATGTACAAGATATGTCAGTCTGTCTCTAAATGACGATGAGAATTGAAGATTTAGAACCGGCTTTTCACAGTTTAAAATCTTTGTATCGCAAGGGTCAAAAAGGCCTGGGAAATTAGCGATACAATCATATACAAATAACATTTAAAGTCAAATAAAAAAAAAATAGACATGCACGCGAATAAAAACGCGTTCACAGCTCGTCAATGAAAAGAACAGTAATGTGTTGGTGTGGCATGATGTATGCGGCCGGGGCCTGTGTCACGTGACATAGAAGTGCCAACTTAAAGAAAAATAAAACACAACCAAAAACAAATAAAAACAATAATGAGGAACTGAATATTTAAAAGGAGTCGAATCGAGGCCTTAGCTACCCTGAAGTTGATCTACACTTAAGCCTAGACAACGCAGGGGATGACACCTAAAGATGCTTGGACAAAGGGTTCTACCAAATCGCCGTAATTCCTCATTGTTAACGTCAATTTATTTTATTTCATTATCATTTTTATTATTAATCTATTCCAAATTCCATACGCCCTCTATGGTGGTGGCTCGCATTATCTCGTACGTTGCTTAGTATGGATTTTATTTAACCCTTATATTTCTAGCATGCTATTTAAGTTTTAGTAATAAACATCCAATTTGGGAGCCAAGGAGGAACATTTGCCTACAAAATTTATTGCAACGATTTTATAATTGTGTTTATCCAAAATATTAAAATAAAGGCAATATTTAAATATGATTACGAATAAAATATATTTTGGTCGACACAATTTTAATAACGTAACATTTATAGTTAGGAAGCTACACAACTCACTGGTTTAGTATATTTCATGTTTTTACTCGAACATGGTATCGTCTACGGATTACTTACCAAGAGCCGCCTCCGCTGTTCTATACATACATACACAATACATACGGACACTACAAGAAGCCTAACAAAATTACGCAAAATAACACAATGAAGGCAATTATCCAACGGCAAGGCAAGGCACTACACAAATCCGCCCTCAGTTTGACGCTTACACCCGGACTGAAACCCCAAACGCAAAGGACAACATTCACAAACATAATAAAAAAAAAACACAAAAAACAAATAAACACAAAACATTGACAATACAACGGCAAAGGATAGACGGGTTCCGATAAAGTTAACTTGTTAGTAGAGCACTCTCGACATGCTCTTAAAATTTTCAAGAAATCCACTCCACACTCAATAAATTAACGTTCCTCTATAGCAGTAACTGAACACAATCCGGTATACAAAATAATATATTGAAAATAATTAAAAAACTGTGGATAATGTTACTGCTAACTGATATCGGTAACGCATGTTAGTACGCCGTCTACGTACGGCGCCTTCAAACAGCTGGGTTGCTTGGATCAGTAGCGAGGATGTATCGGGTTGGCGTTTCACAAGCAAAAAAAAAACACTATTCGTAACATTTTAAAAAATAAAACACAAATAATAATAATTAAAAAAAAATCAAACAGTCAGTATGACTAAATAAAAGATAGAGAGAAAAGAGAGTTATTTATCGTGGTTGATGTTGAGTGATCGGGGTAGTCATAGTAACTGTTTGAAAGATCGTATATGAGGGATAAGTACGTCACAGCCTACATAACATGCCAATGGTGGGGATGGGGGTAAACTCGGGTAATAAATAGTAACAGTAGGGAAGCGTCAGACTGTATATCGGTTGCATGCATGGCCGTTATCGATGTAATAACTAGTGTCTAAGTGGACTCTCGGTATTACGACATCCTTAGAAGAAGTCAAGAAAGTAAAGAAAGTGAAAAGACTAGAAGGATGTCATGAAACCAAGTAAATTAAGTTTTTAGAAAAGATAAAATCTATATAATATTGTTCGGTTGCCAATTTCGTATTATTTTGAGACTTATTGTAAAAATTAGCGATCGAACAATATCCACTACGTTATGGGCCAAATAAAATAGCGCTACTGATTACTTTTGTAAAGTGTTTCTCTGTATAGGTTCTGAAAAATAACTATCGAATCAGAACAGAAGTATAGGAGAAATAAAACAAGATGTAAACAAAAAATATTACTTAAAAAAAATAAAAAAACTAGATAAGAAATAACCTTAAGTCTTGAATTGAATTAAATATCGCAATTACTTGTGTTACTTTACATAACTGTGAATGATCCGGCTGTACCAATTGTGTAAAATGATCGTAACCTCTCATGACGAATTCTATATGAATGCATAGTATTGAAAATGGTGGTTTTTATGCAAAAATAGTAAAAGATATAATTATAATGGACAATATCGACTTAGCGTAGGATGCCCGAGGTATCCGCTTGTTGACCTTTAGGTACTGTTTCTGTAACCTCAAACTTATCCCTCTTTCATATAAACACGAACACACTGCCATACCTATTATATATTATTATAACTGTATAAGGATCACCTATATGGGTGAGCCCTTTACAGTCGTTTTAGAAATCATCATGACATACTCACGTGGGTCATGATGTTATCTGTTACCTGGCCATTACTTGTGATATATAAAATAACTGAATATTTACTTTTATTCAAAATATGTTAAAACATCCTAATTTAATATCAAATGATGGCCAGTTTATTATATAAAATTACAATATCGTTTTGGTAATATATTTTTGTAACATTGTAAAGTCTAATACCCATTGAAGTTAGCTGACACTCTCAACATAAAGATAAGCCCGATTTTGAATAAAAAACATTAACCCAGGTCTCGAAGACCAAAATCAATCAACCCAAATCTTAAAGCTTCCCATTGTCGTACATAACCCCTTCTCCCCCACACATACCTGTGTCTGCAGGCGCGTGAGTCCTCGTATCCACAGTATCTGTCCGGCGCGCGGCTTCTTGTCGAGGTCGGAGTCGTAGTCGGGCCCCGTGGGGAGCGTCTCCGCGTCGGGCTGACCGCGACCCCAGCTGCCGAGGGGTTGCTTATTTATATTGGGGGTTACTTATGTCACAAAACACTATACTTACGATTAAATATTCGTAACCATGTTAAATTAGAAGGTAATTAAAACGATATCTTTGATATTTATAATGGATAACAGTTAGGTAATAAGGTTTTTCCGGTATAATATGATATTTCGGGAGGATCAAAAATTGTTTAATCAATTTTTAAATTAAATTTAGTCATTTAATATAGTACCCTGGACGAAATTATTATTGTTCCTGTCATGGTAAGCAAATTAAATTGTACTTACTTCGGCTTTCTCATTTTAGTACTTTTGGACTCTGAAGGCTCATGGGAACTGGGTCTCAGGGTGGGAGGGGGTTGATGGGGGTTAAGGCGCTTAAACCAGTGACATCTTGATAGTAATATTAGATAATTAAAATAATTAACAGAGAGTGTTATTGAGAGGAATAATAAGGAATATAAAAAATATTTGGTGAAACATACTTATTTAAAAAATAATAATAATAATTTATATAAATGTAACATATATATATTGAAACACTCAAGATTGCAACGCAATACTCACGAGAGCTTTTTAGGTATCTTCCTAGTCGGGATGGTGGTGATGAGCTGGCCCCACACCAGGGTTCCAGCTCCAAAGAACAGGCACCACAGCCACTGGTCTACAGTGAGCCCTGCCGTGCTGAACGCCATGCCGCCAAACTGAATTATCACCACCTGTGGATGATGGGGACACGGTTTAGTGATAATAGAGTTTGATATTAAGTAATCTCAGCCATGTCATATAACGTATTAATAATTCTTTTTTTTTAAAGATCTATTTCCTCACTTGAGACAAAGCAGTTCCGATCCAGATGGAATAGAAAATCGGGTTAGTGAAGAGTCCCTGGAACACGTTCCTCTGGCCGTGGATCTTGCGTGCATTGATCTCGTTAAATAGAGTCATCATCACGAAGGTGTTGAAGATGATGGTGAAGTGAGCGGACGGTTCCGACGACAGCTGCTGGCCGCGACCGGACGGGATGTTGAGTAGACGGTCACCTGGGGGCGTTATGCATTGGATTAAATGTTTTAAGAGATTCAGAATAATAATTTATTAAAATAAGCAACAAAATAACATTATTCACAGGTTATGGAAAATGTAGGTTATACATAAAAATAACTCCAAACTCACCGACAAACAGGAGCGTGAATATAATAACGAGCTGGTAGATGGCCTGTCCTAGAATGTTCTTCATCATGGTGCGGCTGATAAGCGGCTTGGTTCGGCCATAGGGCTTGCGCTGGAGTAGGTCTGGTGTGGGCATTTCCGTCGCAAGCGCCAAGGACGCCAGCGTGTCCATGATGAGGTTCACCCACAGCATTTGTACCGCCTGTATGATTTTAAAGGTAATAATATAAAATTACAGAAATAAGGGAATAATTTAATTTATCTTCTTTGAATTTCTAAAAATAAACTATCGTTGAGTTTGAGACAATTTATATATATCTATGATTATTTGAAACTAAAAAATAGAATTTATTGTCAATTTTGTGTTAAGCGACCCAAAAGTAAAAAAGAAAATATAAAAATTTGTTTGAGGCACTTCTCTTGACAGTGTTGTCATATATATGTGTATTTTCAATCATCATTATATTGTACTAACCTTAAGAGGACTGTCCTGAATAGCACATGCGCCGATAAAAGCAACGATAACAGCAACCACGTTGACCGTCAGCTGGAACTGAAGGAACTTAGCGATCGAGTCGTACACGTTACGTCCCCACATCACCGCCTTCACGATGGAGGAGAAGTTGTCGTCTGTGAGGATGATGTCGGACGCTTCCTTAGCCACGTCCGTACCCGCGATACCCTGGAGGAGGTTGTTTAAGGTTAGGGTGCAAATTGATTTTTTGGTTTAAAAATGTTAAATTATTCTGGTAGCATTTTATTAATTTATAATTAATAATTTTTATTTAGCTATCGCGAAACAAATAACATTTGATGGTGAAAAATTAAGAGTAAATTTCATCAATTACCATGGCAAATCCAACGTCAGCCTTCTTCAGAGCAGGTCCATCATTGGTACCATCACCAGTGACGGCAACCACCTCGCGTGTATCGAACGCCTTCGATTCGATCATTCCCTTAACGAGGGTGTACTTGTCGGTGGGGGATGAACGAGCGAGCACACGAAGTTTCGGCCATACCTTGTCCACTAGATGTTGTTGGACCTGAAAAGGTAACATATTGTCAAACTGATTTAAAAAAAAAAACATTTTTATAACTTCACATTTTTCAGTTCATATTATTACAAAAAAATCACAAGGCTAGAATCTCCCCTCTCTTCGAACATCTTTTCCACTCACCTCTCCGTTGGCGTCCCTGATCCTGTTGTTGAATTCCTTGCCCTCGAGGATGAGGAAGTCGTCACTGGGCTTGAGTATCCCGCATTTGATGGCGATGGAGCGCGCCGTGTTGACGTTGTCACCCGTCACCATGCGCACTGTGATACCTGCGCGCTGGCACTTCTTGATAGCCTCTGGCACCTGGAGTGGGGGATGGGATTAGTATAATATAGTTTATAGTAACATGATATTTTAGTATTGGATAAGTTACGGTATTCAGTATGGAGGCATGCGAGTTGAGGTGAGAATGTCTGTATTATGTCACCGCCTATGATGGAAATTTATAGTATATATATATGTACTCTTTAAATTATAGAATATGGAATCAATATATTTATATATTTTTACTCAGTATTACCAGTTAGTTTCATATATAATCAGGAATTACAAAGAAATACGAGAAAAATGTCATATTGTTCTGGTTATTGATTTATATCAAAACCTATAAAACCGAATTACATAACTGTATTAGACTAATTAAATTAATGAGCCACGTGTATTAATATAGACATATTTTATAAGAATAGCTTTTGGCGAACCAAGCAAACCCACGACCTTGACCGGACAGTCACTAACAACTGAGCCAAAATGCTCAGTATCCTTACCTCTGGTCTTACTGGATCTTCAATACCGACAACGCACAAGCAAGTCAAGTTATTCACAATGTTGTCTTCATCATCCCAATTTGGCTCTTGGTCTATATGCACCTGATAATATAAGATAAATATTATAAAATGACCTAAAAATAACTTATTATAAAATGTTTGGAACATCAATTTTTTAAGTTAAAAAAAAAAAAAACAAAATATATTGACAAATCAAGTGTTATTTTTTTTGTTTGTTATTTTTTAATCTGTCAAAACATTACTTTAATTATGGTAACAATAACCAGGCAGTAATAATGTTTAATGTTACTATTAATCCAACAGTAAAATAAATTTTTATGTACCTGGTTGATATCCGCCTTGCCGGGCACAAAGTCTCTGTAGGCAACGGAAATGGTCCTCAAACCGTCACAGGCCATGGGTTCAATGACCTGCCTCACGAGACGGTCCTGCATGTCGCGGGTGAACTTCTCAAGCCTGCCCTCGTGGCCGTAAATGAATGAACACCTGGAATATTATCATGCGTTTATTGGTTAAATCAATTAATGATATTACTAATAAGTACCCAAAGGTACCGTTCTTGTGCCACGATTTAATATGATGTACAGTTAGTACTAACTTCTTTAAAACGATCTCCGAGGCGCCCTTTGTGTATAGTCTATAACCACCCTTGTAGGGTATAACAGTGGACATGCTCTTGCGGACAGAGTTGAAGGTGTAGACTCTAGTGAAGGATTCTTCAGGATAACGTTCTCGAACCGCTTCGTAACTTTGACCAATAGCTAAAACGAAGCCCAGCAAAGCACACTCCGTTTTGTTACCGACTTGGGTCGGAGGACCACCAGGTTCTAAGGAAGGCTAAAAATAGAAAAAATATCTGATTAATTGTATTTAGTAAATATTTTTAATGAGGTCTGATTATAAGTTTAAAAATTATCTTTGTAATAAATCTATTATATTTATATTAGTCTCTCTAATTTTTTAAATTTAATTTTTCCGTATAACAGAAACAAGACTCACCATAACTCTAGAAGTAAACGCGCTATTAACAGAAATTCCTTCAACCATTGTTTCGGCGACATCTTGTGGTATATCTCTATAATTCGGCGTAACCTTGCATAACTTCTCACATATATACGACTGCACGACCGTCATACGATTAGTCGTTAATGTACCAGTCTTATCGGAACAAATGGCAGTGGCGTTACCCATAGTCTCACAAGCGTCCAAATGTCGTACCAAGTTGTTATCTTTCATCATTTTCTGAAAAAAAAAATTGTCAACAATAACCCACAATGTTTTAAAGAAGTCCAAACAGTATCAATGCTACCAACCTTAACAGAATAAGCGAGGGATAGTGTGACAGCCAGCGGAAGTCCCTCAGGCACGGCCACTACTAGCACCGTGACTCCGATGATGAGATGTTTTACCAAATTATTAATGTACGTAGCCTTCCATTCCTTGCCTTCTATGACGAACGTGTGTACGCAGAACTGTATCACTAGAATGATCACCGTCAGCACAGCTATTGTTGAACCCGCGTAACCGATCTGTAATTTATTTGTTTGATTTCTATTCAGTTGAATAAAACATTCTTTAAAGTCTTTAGAAAAATAAAAAATATAAGTTAGCGACATAGACAATATATTTTTTTATTTATTTTCGATAGATTCGTTTTTGGTATTATATTCTGTTTATGACTTTCAGGTGTGTAAAACGTTCAATAGTGTGCATTATTTACTCGTGATTCACATATATTTTCCATTTTGAGATAAATCGTATCTACCAAATATTTCTGCTAATACAATGTTTATTTGTCACGTACAGCACAATTGCTGCATACTTCTTCGCTTGCTCACCTGAATGGCCAGTTTGGTAAGCTTGGCTTGAAGCACCGACTTCTCCTTCTTGTGGCTGGTCTCTGGCGGAGGCTTGTCGGAGGAAGGCTGAACGTGATTATCATCTCTCGCGTGGTTGTGGCTGTTCCCGGACGTTGGTTCTTCATCCCCTAACGTTCGTGAGCTTTTTGTTAATGATTTTTTACAATTTTTGCTACCGTTTGGTATTTTGGGTTTTAAATGTGTTGCTTTTGTGTTTATTTTTTATTTAAAAAAATTAAAATTAATATTCCATTAATGACCTACACCAGCAGATCAAATTTTTAAAATAAAATAAATAATAATAATAGGATGCTGTTATTGTATCTAGGCCAATTTTTATTTTTTTTTCTTTATAACTTTAATAAGCGTAATCGCAACATACATATTAATATTTGTCTTTTAACGTATACCAAACAATAACAAAACACTTTCGGACCATTTATTGCTCGATATAAAATTCAACATTACTTACTGACTAAATAATGTTTAGGGTAAAAATAATCTAGATATCACGTCATGCAATCTAGCTACAATGCAAGTTCTGATTAATGCAATGTGGTATGTATATGTCTCTTGTTCGTTATTTAAATAAATGAAGGCAAGATCATTTATCAACACCTAACCCCCAATGTACAAAGGTTTACGAGCACTTAGCGCTTGACTTACCTGGGATACTCTTGCGTTGCTCCTTCTTCTGTTGCTTTTTAGATTCTACGGGAACCAATTTCATGATCCAAGTTAAAAGCATACACATTTACAACGATATGTATACATCATGCAACACGATGCAATATAAATGTGTATGTTTGTTCGTCGGTGCGGCGGGCCGGGTTGAGGGTGGAGGAAAAAAAAATGTCATTGGTCACGTGGCGCTAAAGAAAAGCGCTTAAGCATTTGTCTGGTGTATACTTTGTTGGCCTCAAATGCTCAAGCGGGATTACAATGTTTGAATTTAGGATTTTTTTTCTCAAATGAGATTATTTTATACGAATAAGGGATAAAGGGTACTACAGGGTTGTACCATGCTTACATCAGGTTAGTTGAACACAAAAACAACAGATATAGAAAAAATGAAATAAATCCAAATAAAATAATCTCATATCGGGGACTAAACTGGTGATTTTTCTATCTCTCTATATCTATAATAGCATTTCACCATTTTCATACAAATCATAGCAGTGTTTGGGGTATCCATGTCTTGTGACTATATGCAACTACTGAGGGTCGCACTCGTGACTTTATTGACAAATTAACAAATTATAATTCATTTTTATTTTTACTTCATTAATTATTTACATAAATAAAACAAATATATTAACATCTTGTCAATAACATCATTTTCCTAATCAAGCAATCTTACAGTACTCATTTAGATAAAGCTCATAATTAATATTAATAATTCAATAAAATTTGAAAATTAGCTTAGTCTTTAGTTAGCTAAATGAGCAATGTATTGATAATATTTTAAAATAAATAAGATATGGTTGCTGTTTCTGGGAATTCAATAAACAGATGCACATAAGTACAAGAATAAGATATATTATTTTAATGCTTTATTTCTATTGGTTCTAAATTCACGTAATTAGTAATAGAAAAGTTTATATCTGAGGTGAAACCTTTTAGGGCCTCACATACAAACAATCATTTAATGAGCTCAATTTGACACAGTTTTTTTTTGTTCTGGTTACCAGAAACAGCATAGTATCAGGTCTGACCCACTGACCTTTTTTCTCCTGCTTCTCCTTGGTCTCGGCAGCACCCAATAGCGTGAGGATAATGCCGGCCTGTGAGTTCACACCCACGGCCGTCACCAACATTTTACCGGAACCTAGAAAGGAACAAATAAGATCAGGGGCCTGACGATCACAACATAACCTTAATTTAAATCTATAATACAATATTGTTGAGGTCAAATTTCTTTAATTCACATTTTTTTTTCGGTATTAGTTGTTGATTATTCTTCCACTAAAAGTAAAATTATTGTAAAATTTTGAAAAAGCTTTTTCCAATCATAATCGTTTTAAGAGTTTATGAACCTTGTGGAATGGAAATGATTTGACACCTGTGGTTCTAGGATTGAATATCAGATCTGCTCGTTGTGGCTTGGATGTGTAAGTCTGTCTTACCTTCCATAACGTGTGTACCGGATAGCACCATGGGATCAAAAGATTCTCCCTTTTTAACATGGTCCGATTCACCCGTCAGGGATGACTCGTCAATCTATAATTAAACATATTATTCTCATATTAATGTTTTATTTTTGGTTATCCTGAAAGATGTATAATATTATATATAACAGCATAAGGCCTATGTAACTCGATAACAAATTCATTTATAATATAAAAATTCCTTATAAAAATACTGTATTTTCTTTGGTCTTATCAAGTATATTATCATGGTGCATTCTTATCAGATCCGGACCGGAGATTGACGCAATACACAAATATACTGATAAAATTGTTGACTTGTACCTAATTAAATGTTATTATATAATAATCACCAGAGACTCATTCTCGTACACAATATTACTTTTGACTCCAATATTGAAAGTAGAATTGAATATGAATAAAAGTAAATTTTGTAAGTTTTCGTAACTCAAATTTAATATAAAAATTTGAGAACGAACACTCAAATCTATATTTATATAAAAATTGAATAGCGTTATCTAGAAATCTTGATGAGATGGTGGGTCTGTAGAATTCCGATAATTCCGAGGGATAAGTAGTAATATATCGAAAACTCGATCTAACGATAACCCAATAACCTGCTTATCATTTATTTTATCGATACCTGTAACCTTATCGTTTAGCTTATCTAGGGGACGCTGACAACGCCATCAAACGCGTTATCAAAGAATTATTTTGTAGAGTATTATCGATACTTTTTGCTTATGATATTAGATTACTGGTAATCAATAGTAATATTACCTTCAAATCGTTACTCTGCAGAAGGACGCCATCAGTCGGTAGTAGGTCTCCATACTTGATCTGACATATATCCCCCACAACTATCTCGCTTATCGGAACCTGATTGACTTCGCCGCCTCTTATCACCGCGAACTTATGCTCACCTTCTATCCTTGATTGGAGCCCTCTGAAAGGTAATAAAGTAAACCGTCAGCTTATACTTGAGGATAAGAGTGTGAAATTAAACCCATCACGCTCACTCCAGGTTCGTAGTTACAATATTGCACTTCCTAGAAGTATTTCAAAGGTTTTCTTTACTTTGTTTTCTTGACCGGTCAAATATTCGCTTTACAAAAATTGCATTATCACCAATAACAAGTCTTAGAAGATTACTTTAGAAACATTAAGAGGAAAAGAAGATAACTCACCTGAATTGCCTCTCTTTCGTGTAATCATTGAACGCTGTGACTATAACGACAACTATGACAGAAATTAAAATAGCCAGACCCTCGATCCACTGATAGTGACCTTCTTCTTCATCCAGATGTGCTAAAACCATTTATTATCATTAATAACACTCTATTACTTCTATATATTAGGATTTATGATTTCAAAACCAATTTATCAAGTAATTGTTTAAAATGAATCTTTTGGTTCGTATGTGGAAGGAATACCCTATTAAAATAATCTTAAAACTAAGAATGTCATAGCGATTGGATGTGGTTCTGTAACTATCTACACATTTACAATACATACATAAAAAAGCATCTATTTATTCTTTGATACAAATGCAAATAATATAAATAAAACGGTTAACGTTTTCTTTGATAACAAAAATATATAACATATGAACTAAAACCCTTCTAGGATTATTTAATAAATACATAAACTATGCTATATTTAATAATGATAAACTACAATTTATTTTACATAATGTGGTTCAATGAATATATGATTCACAATCTACTCAGTCGAATAATACCGTTCACGGTCTATTTGGTGTCATATGTAAAATATATCATGAAATTTTATTAAAGTTTTTTTTAATACAAATAAAGAATTACAGTATAATAATATTAAGATAATTATAAGGTTTAAATATTTTGACATTATGATTATAATTTTGTACAAATTATATGATAATGCTATATTTAATATACGATATGGTAAATCGGTCGTTTTGATAGTTAGTGCCCTGAACGAATAACAATACAAAATTATACGAATTATGTATAATTGTCGTCATTTAAAAAGGTAGATGACGGTTTATTAATGCCAATAAAATTACAAAGAAACGAAGTTTGCGTGTGAATTAAAAATAGAAACTTTTGAGTTTATATTAAATTTGTAGCGTATATTCGTGTAAGTTAAAAGAATTTCATTTTATTTAACTTTTATATTTAATAATAAAGCAAAGATAAAATATATTTTTAAATTGTACTAAGATGTAACAGCACGTGTTTTTAAAGCAGTTGTATCACGTACTCACAACCTCATAAATCATGTCCTTATCGTACTAGCAGGTTTAGTGGTAGTATAGGAAAGGAGAGCCGGGTGCAACTACTAGTGATCTACAAGGGAAGCAACACAATAAAACATGCCCTAAAACCATGGTATCTCGAATCGCTAATGGTAAATGTAATTTATTTTAATCATAATTCGAGATATCAAAACATGGCAGGAAATACAAGGGTTAAGTAGAGGACGCTACAACTAATAACCACACAGTTTTTTGCTGTTTTTAAAACATTTTTCTCCGATTGGTCAATTCACACACTAGATAACGAGCAAGGTGCAGGATTGACATTTATCATTATTTACATTACACATGTTCTTACCAGGGTCGTCTAATGATTCCATTTAGTTATTGAAAAGAGAAAATACACTTATTAATTATTGTTATTTACATTGCATTAGATATAGTGTCTCCTGTTTCATATCTGCACCTTATCGTCGACTTATCGTAAAAATCGTATTGCATAATTGAACACAAACCTTATCACTTAAACGTATGAATTCTATATAATTTCAAGTGTCACGTCATTCAAAAATAGAGTATAATAAGAAAAAATCTTGTGTGATCGTTCAGACTTCAGACTACAAAACTATTTGGCGGCGACACATAAGTGTGGGTCGTACATTTTTTAATAATTTGAATGAAACATTAAATATTTTCTGAGAATTATTGAAGACTATAAACTTATTTACACAAAACAATTGCCAATTAGATATTATTACAACATCAATACATTGATATAATTTTATTTACAACACAAATCATTTCAGACAACAATGTTATAGTTACATACATACCTACACTTCTATTATGTTTTGTTAAAATAACTACTATAAAATCATTTGAATATAACATATTTAATCTGGATCTACACTGTGTAGTTTAAGATTTTGATATTAATAGTCTTAAAAAGTTATTAAACTTACCAAGATCTGACGCATCTTCGGACGGTTTGTAAAAACTCAACCCTAAGGACACGACGGCGGCTACTTCCAATATTATAAGTGTAACGTCCTGCAACGCCTCCCATACTAGAGTGAGGAAGGTTTTGGGAGGTTTCGGCGGAATAAGATTGGAACCGAATACTTCCCGCCTGTGTTGCAGGTCCGCTTTCGAACCGCTAAGACCTGGAGACAAAAGAAATTATTAATAAAATATTGCGTACCAAAGTAGTAATAATAAAATGTTATAAATATTGTTAATAACGCTAGTTTAAAAATATAGTAATTTGTTCATAGAATATTTAAGTTTCTCTTTTTCGGTTTTTGTATGACTGCTACCAACCCTATTAAATAATTTTACAAAATGTTGGTAAAGCTTGGAGACGTGTATAAAATAAATTTTCCTCAAGAACATAGTACTATAAAATTTTTCTATAAGACTTCTAAAACATCGATTCGTAAGTTATAAGTCAAAACACACGGATATCGTATGAGTAATGCCGTTCAATGGCTCTCAGTTTTACGATTATAGATCTATTTCCATACTTCCGCCATTGAGTAGTTTTCATAAACTCTGCATCTGTTTTTAGTGTTGACATACATATATAATTGTTTTTCCTATACAAATAATTATTTTGAAGAATATTTTATTCATATTAGTTTATTGTACATTAGCTGCTGCTTGCTTAATCATCTGTATCATAATACACAATACTATAGAAAAATCTGTACCTATACTTTTATGTATAAGTTCAAAAGTCCTATAGAAATAGATTTACAAACAGCAAAATATTCCATCTATATGTTGATTCAAGCAATACGCTGCTACGACTCTAACATTCTTAATAAATCATCTTTTAGTTTTTCCGTGATGTGCAACACACAAGAATACAAGAATACAACAACCAAGAATACAAGAATACAAGAATACAACACACAAGAATACAAGAATAACCATTGATGGGGGACACAGGTAAATAGACAAAAGCGTGTATAGGTAATCAAAAAATGTGGAGCTTGTAAATATCAATATCTACTTAAAAAAATAATGTCTACTTAAAAAAAGGACTGTCACTAAACGGCTTTTGAATTATCAATACAAGAATATTTATAATCCAAGCAAAGTACTAACAAAATAAAAAAAATTAACGAAATTATTAAATATCTGTCCATAAAGGTTTGATTTTGAACAATTCAAAACTAATAAAAACTCATACTAACCAATCAAATAGATTGGCTTTATCATTTGCAAAAGAAACACATAAATAAGGACAAACTTTTGGCTTTATACCAAAGAATCAATATACACTGCATTAGTGCGATTCAATCTTAATGAGATTAAATGAAAAATATTTCCAAACGATGTAATAGTAATAATATTGGTAAATGAAACCTGAGAAATCGACTTCGACTAACAGTCTTGAATTAGGTTTCTTTCTACCATTCTTTCATTTATATTAAATAAATGTTTGATTGTGTTATCTTTTAGTGAGCGAAGTTCTCTATGAGAGACTTTTCTGCATCCTTTGTGCAAGCATCGATCAAAAACGGTATATCCGAAAATTTCCACATTTTGCACACTTATAGACAGACATGAGTCTGGTGGTGGCTTAAAACAAATAATTAAAAAAGCAAAAAATGTAATAATATGTCTCATCTTGAAATATAATTGAGGATAGACTGTGTCAACGTTTTGTAAATTCAACTTCGGTGCTGTTTGCACCTCGCTTCCCTCGATATGCTAACACAAACCAAGATTTTGCGAGCGCAGCGAGTCAAAATTGAGATCTGGTTCACGCTCCTATTTTACTCTTACAATGTTTTCATATACACACAAATTACCCTTCTGCAGGTTAATGTTTAAAAGGTATTAAGCTTGGCTTTTACAAGGACTTTCGAGGCGCTGCATATATAACGTCTACGACCGCCACTTTGACGGCGTCAGCAAACGATTGCTTTAATAGATACTCTTAAAAATGACAGCTTTTTATATATTATCTCATATAACCGGCATTTGTTTTCCCCTATGTGTAGCTAATAGCTTTCAGACGTCAAACAATGGAAGGACTTACTTGGCGGGTATATTAGATACAGAAACTGTATTTTTTTATTTATAGTTAAGATGACATAATTATTCCAATATAAAGAAATACTTCCAACGATAGTGATTAACATTTCAAAAGACGTGAGCTTGCATATTGATCAGCTAGGGAACTACGGCATAAGCATAAACATGACTCGAAAAATCATCGAGAGATTAAAAATGCGTGAGCAATCAATCAGTGTTATGTTGTATTTATAACGTAAATTTATAAGTAGTTCACGCCGCGATTTCACCATGCTCAGGGCTCATGAATAAGGACCCCGAATGGGTCCTAATCTAGTAGGTCAAATCCCGATAGTAATTATGTCAGTACAGCCGGATAAAAATATATTTATACTATAATAAAATTTAACAGATGACCAGACCTACTAACTATTACTGCTAAATATTAAATTGGGCATTATATAATTGGCCATGATCTAACTCATAACATCAAAAACAACACAATTTTATCTAGAAACGAGGTAAATAAGGAATTCAGTTAACGGGATGTGAACAATTAAGTGTGACGTCAGAGCGGATGGTGACAACTAACCCTCAATTTAATTTGCGTCAGCACTGTTTAACGAATTTATTGACGAGGGCATTACAAATAGGACGATTATTTAGATAGATTACAGGTAGAAAATATGTCTCCTTTATTAATTTTTTAATAATTATATTTATATTAAAATTTTATATTAAAAAGAGAAATTTGTAATAAAGTCTTTGAAGTACGAAATAATTGTCATATAAATATATTTTTTTTATTTAACAATTCTACAAAAAACCAGGTACAACATATCGTCATCTCCGTGTCTTGTCTAATTATATTGTTATCTCAAGAATCATCTCAAGTCTCAACAAGAAAACCACTATTAAAGTGAACACGTATATATAATTTCTGGATCTATTTTATAAGTATCTAGAGATAAATGAATTATCATTTCTTGTAACATTTTTAACCTATTTGATCAACACTTCTTTAATTTATAATTAGTATTGTAACATCCTGTACTAAATATGTATTTAAATATATCATTATTAAATAAATCAAATAAGATATTTTTAAAATAAATTATTCCTAAAATATATGAAATAAAATTGAATAAAGCTAAATCAATTTAATTAGAGATATACCAAGTAATTAGTAGAAATAACATCAGTAGAAAGTGAATCTTTACAAAGAGTACATTTTATGTCGGATAACTTTAATTGTAACATTAGAAATCATTATTCATGTTTATTTATGAGATATTTTTACACATTTACATTTTTTTTTTCTTTTAATAAATAAACAGTTTTACACTCAATATCCACTCAAGTGTCAAGGTGACGTTTTCTTTTAGATTTGATAAACTAAGAAAAATGAGTTATTAAGTATAACAAGTTGTATTACAAAAATATCCATATTTGATTACAGGTAAAAACACGTATGTAAAAAACTACATTTCCTTGACGTTGATGTTGTGACGTAATAAGTAACGTATCTATAGAATATATATGTATCTATAGGGACCCTATTTTTTATTATACATTTTGACAAATTCTTTAAAATATGATTGTTCTAGCTTTTATAATAATATACTTTTTTGACAATTTAATTTTTGAATGAAATAAAAAATAAATCTATATAAATAATGGTAGTGTAGTTCAATTAAATGAAAAGGTTTCTTTAAATTTTAGTATATTTTAAGAGATTAAGATAGTATTATTAAGAGAGGTATTTTTACAAATGTGAACAAAACCACAAAACAAGAACATTTATAAAATAATGTTAATATTATGCAGAGTTAAGTATCAATTTGACAACCAAAACATCATCAAACTAAGAAAAAACAACGCAAAAAAATCATAAGCTTCATACGTAGGTTACGGAGATATTATACCTATTTTAGTTTAAAATACTCCAATATTTTACTTACTGTACGAGTTTAAACAATATACATAATATTACAAAAGAAAGTTTTTACCTCAATGCAATTCTTCGCGTTTAAAGCTAGTATTTTCTAAAAGCATTTCAGAAGTCCAGCGCTGAAATGTACTACTGAATTCTCAGACTACAAAATCGGTTATTTTAAAACCTTGCATTGAAATAAAAAGAAACTAGAGGCCAACATTTCATTATTATGAAATGTTTGAACCAAGAATTTAAATATTTCAAATTTTTATATGTAGAGTACAAATTTGTTTAAAAGAATATATTTATATCAAATATAGACTAAATTATATCCATATAGCAAATAAAATTTTAGGTAATACATTAATGAATTATATAATAATGAAGCAATTAAGTTCCAAAAGCTGTTCAAAATTAATCTAAATGTTAGAGACATTATATAAATTTATTTCAATACTATAAACTAAATTTCTGTTGGTTCATACCTTACATTCCAAAAGGTCATATAATAGGTAAAAACAATTAGGACAAACAAAAACTTAATCACGTTTCGTCATTTCGTAAAATTTTCATGTTTTATTTTATGAAGTATTCGGATTCGAAAATCCACTTGTGGTTATTCTAGCAAAGCTACTTCGTTATATGTATGTATAAAATTGTTTTAATGAAGTATGTTCATTAATATATCATATTACAGATATTTTTTGTATTAAGAGCTTCGTGATGCCTGATTACTATTATATATCATTTTCCGACTTTACTCACGTAAATACTATCGGAATTTGCTCTTATAATTTCGAACTCATTCGGAGTCCTTCGTGAGATCGGAGCATGGTGCAATCGCGGCGTGAACATTCAGTTATATCAGGCAAAATTGAACAAATTCCTATAAAATTAAATTGACTATAGCCGGACAATATATAAAATAGTAAAGAAGATAAAATTGGAAATTAAATGGCCTGAAATCTAATAAATAAAACCCGTCTTAGTATATTTAGCGCTGATAATCAAATAAATGCAATTTATATAATATTTCTCACAAATTAGGGTTCAATATCCTCTAACAAGATGCAAGATTGCGGAAGAAGGTAGCAGTAACCAAATATAACTTATGCACGGGAAATATGGATTCTGTATTGAAATGTGTTTATATTTTGAAAATAAATATGATTCACGAAGGAATACTTAGATATGAATGGAAAGATGCGTTATTCCTGTTTATATTTATTTTATCTAGACGTTTATTAAGATATATGAATAATAGATAAATTAAAATAATAAGAGATATTAATTTATGAATAAGATCATCTTAAGAAATAAACTTCGTGTTTCGATCCATCCTTCGATCCATCTAAGTAATCATAAAAAAGCAATGTATATTAATTAATTTTATTAAAGCCTTATAATGTTGATTATCCAGATGAGAATTAAAATTCAATGTCGTATAGAGATGATGCTACCCGAGCCATCCAAGCTAGGTAAATCCTTCTAGCATCCCATAACTGAAACAAATCCTGAGGTAACATTCTCTAGCAATATAGAACGGGTTACGAAACTAAATTGCTTTCCAAGCGCCCTACTACGCTTAATGAAAGGCCGGTGGTTAAATAAAACAGACATTGTTTCAATATGCACTTTCTGTATGGAATAGTGACGAGGGTGGAGGCAATTAAAATGAGATACATACGCGGGGTTTCAATTAAAAGCTATGCGATCTTCGTGAATTGGAATAGCTCTATTTAGTTTTGTATTAAAAATATCAACACGAAATTATATTTCTACTTTTAGGAGCTGGGTATGTTAAAGTTAAAGCGATTTGACAGCACTGTCAAGACTTGTCATTTGTCAACTAATAAAAAATGAATGCAAGGGAAGAAAGGAGAAGGAAGGGAAGAAGTACGTCAATAATTTTTTAATTTATCATCCTAAAAGAAATAAGGAGTTAATTTTCTTAGCACCTCCAGCACTTCGAATAACAATAGATAAATAATACCTTACAAGTTTCAAGCTAATAGTTTATAAATACAATTCTAATAATACCATAAATACAGACAGACGGTCTAAAAACGTAGTCAGCTAAACGTTAACTGACGTCACAGACTAAACACCTTGTATTTTATAATTATTATTATTGTATGAGGTGTCAACATAAGTATTGAATATATGTCTGGAAGTCTTTAACGTCACGTTGACTGCATTGACGTCTGAAAACGTCGGAATAGCAGAGACGTCACGACATAAGAACGTTGAATTCTATCTCTCAGCATCATTTCAATGTTCCAACAAATAGAATATATTTTAAAATAGCACTACAACTTAATGTGAAACATACTTTATATATTTCATGTACCTTTGCTTTACTGCCAGTGTGTCAAATTACTACTGCGCTTTTTGTTTGTTCTCAGCTGTAAAATATGATAATACTACTAGTGATAATAGAATTGTTCGACAATATTTAATTTTGTTATATATAGTTTTATTTTAAACATAACGTACATAATAAAAGTTACCAAGTTTCAAAGCAGATCTTTTATCGCTTCTAGTAAATACTATAAAACGTGATGATAGAAAAATGACGTATGATCCAATGCAGTCGATACTACTCTTAAATCTGTTACGTACTTGTCATCACATGACCAAATCCCAAAGATTCTTACAAAAGTATATCTTGGATGTTTGGCACGAAAGCTAAAACGAATGATAAATAGCAGCGATCATTTACCAATACGTATTCAGCAAAGGTTGGTAAGAGAAACATGGTGTACAAGTACATTAATCGAGTTAGACTTCTATATGCGTGCCAACTTTATATTAACCACGGCCTTAGATCTACCTCGTTTCCCTTTGCCTTTAATCAATACGTTTATGTTAGCGAAAGCCAATGAACTGTCAGAGGTCTTCCTTTGCTGGTTTATTATACTGGCAACTTCGCCTGCCAAAGGGCGCCGTAAGCAACGTATGTACATGTGTACTTAGCTATTATAAAGGTGCTGAGCTTTAGCATATCTGAATCTAAAGTAGCGTTTCTATGGTATAAATAGTATATGTTATTCTGTGTGTTATATTAAATTATTGCACAAAGCATCGTGCAGACTTAATTAGAGAAGAATAGAAGTAGATTAGTAGTAGAAGAGTCGCAATGAAAACAGAAAGCAAGTTACGGTAAGAAAATAATAAAAAAAAAGTTTTAAAAAAACATCGAAGTTATTTTAAAACTCTTGGTATTAAATAACAATTTTGTTAGTGAAAGAGTTGTTTCAATGATAAAAGTTAAAGTTTTAAGAATGGAGTTCTAAAACAAGTGGAGTAAGTAGTAGCCCAGAGGGATTGTTTGGAAATAAGTTGGAAAAAGCATTGACATTTCAATCTGGAAATAATAAGATTATTATAGTAAAATTGAATATGATGCCTTGAATCATTTGAAGGCATTAATTATATTATATGAAATTCGAGGTTTATTGAGGTATTATGTTACTATCTTTACTTTTAGAAATTTCTTTATAAATAACTAACTCGCTTTAAGTCGATATTTATGTACTAAAAGTAAAAAAATTGGCAGCCGCTATTCTGGAAATAATATGCTTATTGCTTGTTGCAGTATTAAGTAATAAAACATTTTAGAAATATAATTATACTATTTCGGTATAAGTTTATATTATTTAGTTATTGTAGTCCAATAAATAAGAAATGTAATAAAAATTAAAAAATGAATAATATGATACTCAAGAAATGCCGTTAGAAAAATGTAAAACAAATCTTCTGCATGGTAATTTAAAGTTTTCCGACACTGACCTCGTGATAGCTTTCGATAGCATGAACCGCCAGTTTCAGACGCTCCCGACCTATTTCAGTCCGCCGGCAGCAGAGCTACGTTTTAAAACAATGAACTGAGTGCGCAAGAACAGGAAAGGTATATTTCCAGGTTGTAAGATAGAGTGGGACGGAAGCTTGGGCGGGCGTCACGCAGGGAGATCACATAGTACCGGCTGAATTCTATTTCTGCTCGTCGCAAAACATGTCTCGGAATTCGTTTCTATGTGTCTGGTAACATCAGAAATCATGTGACTAATGATCCAGTACTAAAAAAATATAGATTATCATACGCCTTACTAAAATCTAAACCGATTTTTAATACAAAACATTAATTTGAGTCTTAAGTTAATATAACTTTTAATATTAAGAAATAAAACGATATATCCTTTTCAACTTAATTATAGTATCACATCGTCATAAATACCAACGTTATTGCCATGGATGACATCATTCGGTTACGTAAGTTATGTTAAAACAATTGCCGACTGCCAAAATCAAAGAATAAATCAATCACTTTGTCATCGTATTATTGTAGCATTAACTATAATCTCATACATCATCAATGTGTTATATAAAAATGAAACCAAAACGTATACATACTGACAGATTATTATCTAAAATCGTATTCTAGATAATAAATTACAAAGCACAGTATATATCTGCTTCTATAGCTTCAAATCTTCCTTATCGTATAAACATATTTAAAAATAGCCAATTGTTTCGTATAGTTTACTGTACCGACCGCATTAACCTGTAACCGAGGTAAATAATATGATGTAGTATCTCAATAACGTGCTTGTGTAACGTGTGTTAAGAACATTTTGGTTATTTGTTTTAGACGAACGCCAGTTATCCAGTCGTCCGTCTTTCGTTCGTGTAAGAGACTTTTCACATACACTGATCTGCGAAGATTTGCTCCACCGAATTCGTTAGTCAATTATAAGCATTTTTTGTGATATTAAATTTTTAAATGATAACTTTATATCAAGCACAACATAACATAAAAGTTAGAATGCCTTTTAAATTAAAAATGGTTATAAAAGATGAATCGAAGATACTGTAAGCGTTGTTAAATGAAAAAATAAAAATGAGCCAAGCGTACCGAAATTATCCCAATGTTAACGTATGCAAGACTCTTATGATTTATTTTAAGCATTAACATGAATAGGTGAAATACCTGCGATCGTTCAATCATAAACCGTTTATACCTGGTTTGTTTCTGCTGGTTAGTTTAGTTTCATTCTAGATATACAATTAACTTCAGATGTTTCCATTGGTCGATTCAATTTTGTAATTAATGTGATTGATCTTAAAACGCTAATAAGAAACTTGACTGTGTCAAATTTCATCCACTCATCGAATACCACTTAACACATCAGTACATACAATATTAGTAATAATAGTTCCCACTATTATTACTAATATTGTAATTATGGCACTTGATACTGTATTCTGTTAAATAGTCGAGTTGAATTAATTAGAGTATGTATTTAAGGAAATTGAGTTATGTATTTAATTAATTATAAGCATGTACATATAAACGCTTATTACTAGCAGTGTGAAACACAGACAAACAATAACCAAAAGTATTAAATTTCTCAAAGTGGACATACAAAAAACATCTGAGATATTTCCCGCTTATCTCACGCCATGTTACAAAGTCAAGAATATTTCCTTTTAGCGTGTAGCTGTCTTACGATTCAAGATGGGAAAATGGTGGATGTAAGGGAAATGGATGTATCCCGTTAGGCGGGGGTGGCGGGAGGGTAAGGAGTGACGTCATCAGAATTGATTCGAGTGCGAAAAACAGGGCAGTAACAAAACCGGCGCCGACGGGCGTTATAGCATTTGTTTGTTCACCAGGATATTTCCATCAATTTTTTTTTAAATAACATTTCATTCATTCTTAATAAGCATATAGAAAATAAAATATAATTTTGTAACAGTAAAATAACCGTTAACATTACCAAGTTGAGTAATGTTACAAAACTAATCAACCAATTACTGATAAGTCACATAGGACCTATTTATAATACAAACTTTGTTATTTTGCTTTCAATAAGAAAATATCTTCAAAATACTCTATATGTATTCATTTTACCAAATGGAGTCTTTGATCCAAAACTTTGTGCCTTGAAAATAATGAAGATACTAACATTAGATTTCAATGCAAAGGCAATTTATAAAACCAGATAGCGTGAAATGAATAACATTACATTCGTGATTCCCTCTCCTGGTACTGTGTTCAGCTTTATGAGTGTTTAATTGTATTTTTTCGTGTACTACATTTTATTTGTTGTATACAAGTAAAAAATATACGATCACCTCAAAAGTATGTCAAGGAGTTAGGGAGAGTTTCGAGGACTGTGATCCATCTTTCCCATCCATTAGTCAGAATAACGGTATATATTGATCTTATTTATGAACTTCTTTAAATCTTTTCAGTATAGCAGCTTTATAATTCGAGGTTAACATTCCAATTCAATTCACACACCAACATAATCTAACTTAGTTTCTTTGTAGTGATGACGTAATTATGACGCATAACATAAGTTGCAAATCTATCTGATGATGTCATGGTCTCATAATCAAATGGTTATGACTTCATTTATTCTCAGCGTTTTCTTTAATTCGTTTTGTGGGTACAGGTGTTGAATTATGAATGACTTAAGCAATTATATTGGAATTTTCTTATGCCAAATGGTAGTATCAAGTAAAATTGTTTTATAAGACAGTTCCTACAGTAAATATAAGTTCAAACTTAAAAGCTTGTAACGCCTAACACAACACCACTTTGCTGTATATTTACGCTTATAATTTCACTTTTGTGTGTTAAGTTTTGATGCGGCAAATGGCAATGAAACTCATTGTTATGCGTCCGCAAAAGGAACAAAGCTGCATCTCACAAAGGCGATACTAATGAATATAAGTCCTACGAACATACATTCTATATAATAGGCTTTACAGAAAATTTGTTAGATGAAACAGTTATGATATATTGTTATTCGAAAAGATCTTTTAGAGTGCTCCGTGGGTGGATAGACCTTTTCTATATCTTTTATATTTTTAACATTTTCAACTGGATATTATTTATGCCATATTTTTCTCATAATCTTTTAATAAAGTATAGTTTTTATTTCCGTACTTTCTATAAATATCATAAATGAAATTTATTAATAGCACTTCTTGTAACATTTAATTAACTTTGAAATAAATGTATCTACTAAAGTGTAATAATATTGTCTTTAAATCTTATGTTAGTTCTTGCCGCGTTCGTGAAGTGTTAATTCATTCATTATAACGTTAAATTTTGCAATCAAAAAACGTATCACGTACTGACGACTGACGCGGGACATTTATTTGAATTTTAGCACAACCAATCGATACAGCTGTTAAGATTGTTGAGGAAAAATTGACTAAATAGACGTAACATAAAATACTATTAAAATAAAATGTTTCGTTGGAGCAGAATATACATTAACATGTTGGTATTGATAAAAAATATATCATTAATCTTGGTCAAAACAACTGCGGTTTAAATTATATTACATTATTTAGAGTAAACGATATTAAATGTTAAACCGGTCTCACCCTTCTGACTAAATGACGTCACGGACCGCAATGATAGAGACTACTCCCGATCAACTTGATAGAGATTGACGTAAAGGAGAGTCATCTTACTAATGTTATAAGTACATCCTATATAACAGACCTTGGTAGTTAGTTCTTAAATTTTTAGTTACATTTTAAAACAAATAAAAATATTGATGTTTTATTAACTATTCACTAATATTTTTTTTGTTTGGAAAGGTTAGGTAATGGAATATTTAAAAAAACATCGCAATTACTTGACAATTTGTAAATATTTTGTAAAATGTTCTCTCACTTCTATTGAGTGCATTTCTGCATATAATGTTTATTTTTCTACCTAAAAAAGTAAAAAGTAAAAATATTAGCCTAGCCTCTAGGTTAATATTTTTACTTTTTTTTAAATCCCATCCCTTAGTTTAAATAGATTACTAATAGCCAGTGAAGCGGTAATGATAACTGATCTAATGTATCTTGTCAATTTTCCTCAGCTTCAATTGAAAACCTTCTTAATCTATTACCGCAATCCCTATCTCAGATAAGAAGTTTTCTCGTATACAACTGAGATAAGCGTGGGGATGACATAGATCGCTATCATCCTCCACTGGCCTTCGATAGAATCGCTATATTCTCAGCAGTTTCTGTTAATACTGACAAAATCCAGTAGATTAGACAGTATTTTTGCTTATAATAATATTGTAAACAGTATGAATCATAATTAGTTCAAAACATTAGTTATAAAAAAAATGTAATACCTCTGTCACAATTGCTTTTTTTTTTTTCGTTAATTATTCATAACAAATTTCTCTGCTTTCTTAAAGTACACTATTTTTTTTATGGCGAACGGTCTGAATTATGTTATTACTATAAAAAAATTGTTAAGAAAATCCGTCGCAAACTGTTAAGTGTGTCATATATAAGTATAATAAATAAATAAATAATTAAATTGAAATTCCTAAGTCATTCAAGTAATTACTATAGCTTCATCTCTATCGAGCACTACTGATATGGAAGCAATAAAACGCTGAGAATAGGCCAGTTGCATCGGCCGTGCATCGATTTATGGCTAATGCGATTGACTAGCCTTGTTATCTAGATCTATTCCGGTTAAGTCAAGTTGCTTTTGGATGCATTAGAACAGTGTACTGAATAACACGATTTTCTCTTTCCACTTTCTATGACTTCTTCTATCTTGAAACAGAGAAGACACTCTTTTATAGATTCAATCTTTTAAGTATTGAAACAGTTTTATATTTTTTTTGATTGAGAACTTTTCTATTTATCGCGAAACTTATAATAATAGTGTTTTTAATAATATAAGGAATGGTAAGAAACTTAATATTATGATCTCATTAGGGCATATTACATTACATATACAGAAATATCTTACTTATGGAAATTATAGTACAAGGTCTGCATAATTCGAGACGTGACCACATCAAGTGACGATATTCTGCAAGTACTAAAATATCCTACAGTCATTAAAAGTAAAAGGATATACTGGATTAGGTCATTGTAATGTTACGATTGATTATTTAAGACTGGGTAGGCTGTTTCGTTCTGATTAAAGAGAAATGAAAAATTTGGCTCATTGCCACACCTTTTAAAATACAAACTGGTGTTTCATTCTAGGTGAAGTAGTGTTTGGGTCGGGAGCAAAAGATGAGTAATAAGAAATTTTGAGCTAGATAAAGACATCTCGTATAGTGAAGATCATTTTTCGTTTGCTCAGAACATTTTAAGGCGAACGCTTGACAGGGACGATCTATCACCGCGAAGAATAAGCAAACAATCGCTGAGGAAACTGCGTCTTTATTATCTGGGATAAAGGAAGCGGAATCGCTTGAAAACGATGGACTTATTATTTATAGGGCGGTGTTTAGACCGCATTTCTCTTGCTAATTTTCACTTTTTAGGTCGTGGATAATGGCATTATTTTATGTACAAGTTGTCTATATTTAACGTGTTCAATATTTGTGTGTACTTAACTTTAGTGTGGATTCCTATTAGCTTTTGATCTTTGAGAGCATGTAAGCAATTTTTTTTTCATTTCTTATATAGTTTAGATTTAACGTCGATATACAAAATTGATTGCTTTGTGAATTGTCGTTCATAAGTCACTAGTAGTATTTATGATCGAATTTTTATTACAATTGCTGTAAAGTGTTCGCGATCAACGCTGATAAGACAATAATACTATATACGTTTATTAATGGAGTTGCATGTCAGTTAAAAATTACATTTAAAATTTAGAATTATATTTATGTGGTTTTTATTAGTTTCATGAAAAGGAATTGAAATACAATAGCTTTAATAGAAACGAAATTTAAGCACTCTTTTATTGTAGTTGAAATCTAGTTCGTACCAATGCTTCAAATCAAATCATCCCTTTTATAAAAAATAAATATATCACTTGTAAAAATACATTTTTGTATTCGCTAACACAATCCATTTAAAAATTATCAGATTACTTAATATTCTGTTCAGAAGAAATAAATATTTTTATTTATTATTTTATCTATCATCATAATTACAAAACTGCTGATATTTGATGATGTTTTCATCCCACGAACTTATAAATTCCATCTTTATGCAAAACTATGATAACTTAGAGGTAAGCTGTAGAAGGAAAGACGACACGACAGTGAGACCATTTTAAGTATTCATTGGATGGATTTCTCATTTTGACTGTATACTTATATGGTATCAAGAGGCTTCATTAGACTGAATCTAAGTTTTGTAAGAAAACGCTTATATGGAAAGTATAGCTTAACTGTGTGTCAAATTAAAATATATATATATATATATATATATATATATATATATATATATATATATATAGTGCATCATATTAAGCACTGATTCTTAAACAGCAACCTTAGTCTTTACAAGTTGATATGTACTAACTTTATTCTATACTTTATATTTACGTAAAATCCTAGTTTCCATGAATATGCTGATTGTATTTTGTTGATAAATATAAAAACATCCAATAAAAATATTTAGCCATTTTGGTAATTTATAATAATGAATAGTAATTAATATTTTTTTTTTTCTTAAAATTCGTTCTTATATAGAATCTGTGTAAAATAACATTCACCATTCCAAGGTCAATTGGTCCACGCACCAAGCTACCTAACGATCGATAGCAAACAATTTAAAACTTGCAAGACAATCGAACCAATCACCTTGTGGTATGGAAATAGAACAAGAAGCCGCCCTTTCATCCCTCAGCAAACTTGACCTACATACGCGTTTGATCGAAACAAGCTGATTAAAGTAGGGGTTAGTGCATTGTAAGCGCGTTAAAAGAAACCTATACAGCTTTTGTACGGCATCGATGAAATCACAAACAATAATTTAAATATTGCTGAACTTAAGTTAAAAAGTACACATTCAAACAAAAGCCGTTATAGTAAAATGTTATGTACCAAACCATTAGTCTTGACACTTGGGACACGAAAAGAGACTTAGGGTTGCGTCATGTTAAAATAATAACAGCCGAAATATATTAGGAGATATCAGTCTCTGGGGATTTCGTGACGTCACTGAAATAATTTTGTTTCAAGATACATAACAAATATATTCTCGTAGCATGACTCCACGTTATTAGCCTATATACTGTTAAAGTCATTGCTCTGTACATTATCATTCATGGCATAGACAGTTTAAAGAATTTTCGTATCGATTAGAGTTCGTTGAACTAAGTTAAGCTGTTTATGATTCGATAGCTTTGCTTAGGACACTATCGTTTATTTATCTGTAAGCTGCGGTAACTGCGTTAAAACTATACGCATTAAGTTAATATAAACTGGTATCGAATTTTTTTATTTAAATTTTAGTTTTACATTTCTATTTGAGCTCTAGTTACTCTCTCTTTTCTCTCGTTTTTAACAAGAATTGTTTTATTTATAAGGATAAAATTATAAAAAAACGTTGTCCGAAAATAATGATTTTTAATTTTTAATAAATAAAATCAGTCTTGCGCGTAAAAAAAACAATATTTATTTGGTAATATTAACTCAAAATGTTGCTCAAGGGACGTTTTACATGAAGTGGCTACATTTTCTTCTCTGAGTTTTTATTGTAACTAAATATCGCTATATGGAGCAATATAGAGCATGTTATTAACAAGGTCGTTAACGTTACGAGTGCTCATAAAATTCTTCGCTGAAACTGGTGTAATGCGTCCACCATTATCCTTATCTTCCTTAAATATCTTGATGAATTCTAGAAAGGTACTTATATAAAATTATTATGTATTGATATTTTGAAATATGCATTTCCTTTCATTTGATTATAACTAATAAGATCAAATTGTCTTAATGTATGTATGTAACTGATTTTATAATTGGTTAATACGTTTACAGATTTCTGAAATTTAGTATAACTTTACAAAATCTCTTTAAAACTTTTAGAATGCCGCATCATAAGGTCGCGGCCTGACTCACGGATTATTTGAGTTGTTACTAATTACTTTTTGATGAGCGACGTGTGAGCTTCGGATAATTACGTAATCATTAATCCGCACACATTTTTTAAAAGTCTGAATTTTAAAGAGAATATTAAATAATATTCATGTAAATACTAGAATTATACGTATATATCAAGTATAGATAAAAGTCAGTACACCAACTTATAAAGGCTAAGGTCGCTGCTTAAGAATCATACAAAATCTATAAATAATAAATTTATCGATACCAATCGTAACATTTTCCACGCGATGATTCTGAGTTTATGATATGATCCTTTCACCTTGTTTAGCAAATAAGGTTATATATGTATGTAACTGTGTGTATATATATTTATATATCTGTAATATATTATGTTTATTTATCCAATTTAAGGATTGTTCCTTCAGTTTATCATAAGTCTTCAATTTACTACTAAAACAAAGAATTTGAAATATTTAGGCGATTTGAAATAAAGGTGGACGACAATACACTGAATAATATGTCAAAAATGACTAAAAGATTCATCTCAAGGTCAGGTATTTATGTACTAGGCATAACCTATTCGTTGGGTCTCCACGTGCGGGACCATCCCTGGAGATTTACCCACGTCACCTTATAAACTATTTTGATAAATTTTCTCAACTCACGTAAATAAACGTACACAAATATTTTTTTAAATTTGTATAAATTAAAAAAAAAAAATTTTGAAAAAAAATTATTGTATATTTATAGGTTTGTAAAAAAATTATTTCTAAAATTGTGAATACGAAGAGCTTTAGAATAGAGATAAATGTATGTTAAAAAATACTTTGACAGATTCAACTTCATACAAATTCTTCATACAAAGCACTTCGGAAATAAACTTTCAAAACATTTGTACCACGTATGACTTGTATAACGTAATTTGGTAACATGTGGAAAAGAATTACTGTCGAAATAAAGTTTCATCACGCAAGGACATAATATAATATGTAAACACGTATACCAGCTTTACGACATTTCCAATACGCAATAGGGAAAAGGGTTAATGTTACACTTCCCTGTAAATACCTGTGTATTCTTACTAGTAAAAGCATTACATTGTACAAATTACGTCAACTAGTAGAATAATATAAAATAAATATTTGTGTTTTGTATAGCGTTTTTTTTTTAATTTTTATTCATTGATTTTCTTATGTTAAATACTCGTAATACTTGAATGAAGGAACATATTTGTAATGATATGTAAATATACGACATTTTAAAAAATTCGTCAAGTTGTTATACTTTAGGTAAACACTGCCTCATAGAAAAATTTCTTGAATATCATTAATCAAATTTAACATTTAGGGTGAATAAATTTACCAATCTAACCATACGCCCTCTGAGGCGTGCGGAGGTCATAACAGGATCCGTGCGAAAACCGGTCTCCCAGTACGAATAATAAATAGTTTTGCGTTCCAACTATTGATATATATATAATAATTCACTTACAACCTTTATAACTATTACAGTAATTTCCCAAAGCGAACTCGAATCTTTATCAAAAAATATGGAGGATTCTTCAGGATAAAAAATGGTACATACCATCTGTGGGCGATGTGTACAGCTTCTTGCATAAGTCTTGAGGCCCACCGAGCGCGTTGATCTTCGCCAGCCCCTCGGCCCCGCGAGATTCCATCAGCTCGCGCAGCTGCCGAAGGGTGACGCCATATTGCGCCGGCCGCCCCTCCACCGTAGCCATGGTGCCGGGCTCGCGGCCGCCGCCCGCACCACGCCCGACCCTCTAGATCTGCAAACGACATAACATTTAAATGATACTTAGAAACATATCAAAAATAATTTATAAAATTGAGTTGACTTATTGCAATTCAAATTATTATTGTTTATGACTGAGATGTAAGATACTTTGATAGTTATCACATTATTTTGATAGTTAACTAAAACTACAACGAACCAAGTTATTCATACTTTTACTAGCTACCCTAGTTGTCAAGCACTGAAGCAACGGAAATTGAATTGACATTTAGCGAAGATAAGAGGCATCTGAGAGACAGGATTTGATTGAAATTTTTATAGGTCAAATGTCAAATACAAAGACTGTAAAAACAAATGAAGTTATTACGAACATTTATAAAACATTTTTGAGTACTTCATAAGGAGTAACGAATTTATATAATTGGTAGTATGCCAACTCATGCTTGTCACAAGCGTTATTATTTTGATAAATATTATTAAGATAATCCTGTAAGATCGTATTGTTACCATCTTTTCCACGAAGACATTATTCTTACAATCCAATTAGAATACGCCAATAAATTTGGCCGAAACCTACTTAGCTTGACTTTCATTAAATATTATGGATACCCCCCACCCATGTCCGTTAATTCTGGCAAAGAAATTTAGTCTTTTTTTAAAACATAATAATTTGATATAAATGTGAATTCTCAATTTAATCTTCAAAATACCAAATAACAAAAATAACATATTTGTTTACAATTATAAATGGCAACAAAATATACACCCACATACTAATTACATATTATAAAACCATTTCAACATAAGTCAGCTGTTAACAGACTATGTTTAACAATATCCGACATACAACTCCATCGGAGGCTCATGCATATATAACGAGCGTTCAATGAAACCCGAGATAGTTCCAGCTTGTTCGTGTTACTGAATTTATTTTACATACATTTAATAAAGCAAACACACTAGCCAAAAATAAAAATAATTTAAATTTTACGAGTATTTCGATATGATAATGGTAATTCATTATAGTTTTGTTCAGGCGATAAAGATAAGTATAATATAATTAACATTTTTAACGAGAATGTAAGTTTTTGTCTTATTTTTTATAAAATTAATTGTTTTATGGAAAATGTATTATTCAATAAAAAACTAAATGATTATTATTTCAAATAAATTGAAATATATTTGAAAAAAAATCATCAATAAGATCAATCTTATGAAATGCAACAATTTAATTAAAGTAAAACAAATGTCTTATTAATAAACTTAGAAAATGGAAAATTTATCAACACAGGCAGAACTTCTGCAATGGGTGGTTCCCAAGAGGTTACAGGTTCGAAGGAACAGGAATCAAATAATTGAAGAAATTCGTATTGAAACAAGCAATAAAAAGGCTGAAAAGGTGAAGTAGCTCATAATTTTAACCCAAAATATACATGAGAAGGAACTCCTGTGTACTCTTATTTTATGAACAACATACAAACGTTTCGAGCGGAAATTTGTGCTGTATTTGCAAATGTTAACGTGCCTCGGTAGACGATTTTAAGCCTTACATTAAACATCTTAGAGTCCGAAATCCTAATATCAAGAGGAATCTGTTCGTACATTCAACTTGCTGAGCCAAAATAAGACTGTCGAAATTAACTTTTATATCAATCCAAGTCTCTTTTTCCTTCTAATAATCTTGGACGAGGGGTGAATTTCCAGGATTAAAAGATTATTTAAATTGAATCCCATGAATTTATAGGATACTCACTGAAATTCGGCTGGCGCTATTAAACAAGTCGATTACAAACGCACATTATTCGTATGCATATTGTAGATTTCATATTTTCCATACATTTTAAGTTTTATTTTAAATTTAACTGTGGTCTTTGTTGTTTGTATTTTTCCTTAATCCCTTTGAAGTGCAGTAGAAATATAATGTCTTAAAAATCAATCGTTATATTAAATTGAACGGTTTTAATCAAACAAAAAATTGGACTCAATTTATATTGCGTGTCTACTATGAACCCTAGATATAAGGATGGACGAAGCCTCTCGTCTGAACTAACGGTTGGAGTGTCATTGAATGAACACCAATTAGGTCGTTTAGGGCCATCTTTGTTAGACTTTGCACGTACTCAGGGACTATATCTATCATAAATCTATCGAGAGCAGTATTTTCTTAGATTTTCACGAGTACACATTTGAAATAAAACTATTTTTTACGGATTAAAACTCGTTTATAATTTGGTTATATGTTAATTGTACCCGTGACGTGTACACAGTCACACTTACATCTCGTCTACCAGTGAACACGATTGCTGCAAAATATTCGAAACGTCGGGTTAAAATTAAAATAGTTCTATGCAGAGTACTTATACTAAATAGAATGACTAACCTCATAATACAAAAAGTGTATTAGCTCGTTTGAAAATAGATTAATACTGAAATGTTTACATCAGACTATCTAAACAAGTAATACTGTTTTATGTATTGCCGCAACTTCAAAGGACGAAATATGTATCGATTTAACGAAGTGCACAAACGAAAATGTACATTACAATTATGCTTATTAACGGATATTACCATAACATTAGTATACGAAAATTTCGGCAAATGGGTCAATCATGTTCGAACAAACTTGGCAGGAGAGGGCAAACAATCTTGATTGAAACTATCCCAAATCGAGCTTGGCTTCATCGACATGAGGGCACAAGTTGCGTAGGTAATGGATTGATTGATTATTAAATGTTACATTCTGACTTGTTATTGCTTAAGGCTTAAACTCGTATAAGTATATGTAAACTTATTTGTTGTGTATTAGTAAGTGTTATTTTAAATATTAATTAATTATTGATATAACTTTAGCGATGTCTCTTCAGCTACATGCATACTTTATAACTAAACGCTTTGTAGCAAAGTATTTAAATAAATAGAATATCATAAGAGATAAATTTAAATAGTTTTCTATTCTATCTAAACTATTTTCAATATTTTATAGTTTATTCAAAAGAGAATAGAACAGGGACAAAGTTTCTATATTCGAAGAATCGAAAACAATAAATCAATAGACAAAGTTAGTACATCCAGAAATACATCTGAAGCAGTGACGTAACATCCACCGAACTCTTAAAACAAAGGTAAAATTCCGAAATAACGAATTTAGTTTACATTATCTTTATTGTTAGACAGAGTTTACACGTTACCACAAATCACTAGATTTCAATAGCATTTATAAAACCCAGTTTACTATTGTTATAAGAATAACAACGTTGATTTTCTGGACCATTGTGGTGAAATAGAACGACTCACACAACGTCTATTTTTATCGTCGAAAATTTTAGCTTTGTGTCTCAATATTCTAGCTTTTTATATAACGATACTGGAATACGTATCCAAATAGGTTGAATACAAATTAAAAAAAAATCCTTCTAAGAGCATCTTTAGTTTCAATCAATGTCCTATCATTAAACTTAAATGTCTCTCTTATATAGTGCTTCTTCGATCGTGTACTACTGTGGTTGGTACGAAATAGTCACCATAAATACCATCAGGCAAATGGCAACACGTTTCCTAAGTCAGTTCTGTTATTAGGATATTAAAATTTTAAATTGAATATGAATATAAATTCTAAATGAATATTTTTTGGATGGCCTTAACCGCAAAAGCGTTCAATAGATGTGATGTACGGTCAGATCGCGTGAGCCCGCCCGCCCTAATCGCAGCCACATCTGGCTTTTCGCAAATTGTTGATATTATTCATAGGAAATAAATTATTTGACTCTCTTCGAATCCAAGTCAGTACAAGTAACTGTAGATAGTTCTAATTTGTTGTAACTATAGATACAGATTTGAACAAAAAATATATTGTTTAAAATCAGTTTTTTAAACTATGTTTTTGTTACAATAAGAAGTCATAAGTATCTTTCGTTATTTATACAAACGTTTCTTTAAAAGCACGGATACCAAATTGTTATAGTGTAGCTTTTATATCGCGAATTTTTATTAAACATATGGCTTTCCAATACTAAATTCGTACTATCAATTTAACCTACTTTAAAAGTTGTATTATTACTCACTGAATTAAGTCTTCAAGTACCAGGAGAGCATAGAAGGACGGTGATCAAGTATTCAACGCACGGTCGCCCCAACGGTATCACCGCTAATCAGACTATCTGACCTGCGGCAAACATGGCCCCGCTGGGCGGCAAATAGCTTTAGATGTTTAGATACTGGGCTGAAGCGATTTACTCTATCGGGTTCGGTTTGAGAAGTTAATTAAAGTTTAGTTGTTATGCCCGCTCTTATCTTCTGTATAGCTCTTTAATATGTTTAGGGTTTGCTGCCGATTGTTTATAAAAAGATACAAAAAAGAATGTTAATTATAAAGTTTTTTTAGTAAATGACTGTTAGTAGTATTTTTAATACATATTTTTAAGTAAATCCTTCATAATATAAAGAGTTTTCAATCCCTAATAAGATATTTATCTTTATAACAAGTCGTTTGTCCCAGGCTATAATAAACTACAGAGAAGCTATAACACTATTATGGGATGAAAAAGTTCATTAAAAGTTATAACCATCGTTTCAATGCGTTGCTTAATTGGGTTCTGTAATACGAAAAACTTTAATCCGAAGGCAACGGAGAATCGATTTATCAACGAACAACGAAAAACTCATTATGTGATTTTAGATAAAACCTTCCCTAAATAAAGACATTTTAAGCAAATTAAAAGTAAAAATACCTAAACAATGTAGTATATTTAATAATAATAAATTAAGAAACATAAAAATAAAAAATTATAGGTGTAAGAGGTGAAATATTCAATTTTAGGTATCATTTAAGCAAAAGCAAATATATTTAATAATATTTATTTAATTGATTTTCTACTGAGGACGAAAGATTGTGGGTGAGAATATATTCCGAAATCAAACTCAGGTGAGTTTAATTCTACACACATTATCTTTATCTCTAGGGACACGTTTGAACAGGCGTAGGTAAAATGTGACTTTTAAATGAATGTCGTTTATTTTGAAATTGAGTTTAAATTTCGTTTAGAATATTTTAGATTTTAATATAAATCAATTTTTTGATTGAATGCTGATATTAATATATTTTTTTACAATAGCTATGACTATTACATAACAAGTTTAACGAACTGTTAAAATTTGGTGTGAAACCCACTCACGGATCAGTTTTTTTCTCATCCAAACCATTGTATAGTCAAAGGCTTTTGTTGACACGAAAATTGTGGAAAAGAACAATAAGCATTTCGCTTTACAAGTTCTAGGCCACTACAGTTACTTGCCTATTGTGAGTAAAATGCTTTAAGCAATCTATATTTTTTTTACACATACTAAACTTTTAATCACAAAATATTCAGACAGGTCTTAATTGACGTAACTCACATCTTTATATACAAAACCCGTTTCTTTAAGGATATAGATTATTTAACTACAACTTATATACAATATTACATAATTTTTATTTTGAAATATCCTTATATGACGTAATCAAACTCAATGCGGTCACAGTTCGCAAACCGAATACGTTATTCATTGTGCTATTATCGACAGCATTAAGTATTCACATCACGCAACTGATTGTAGTACTGCATACTAGAAAGAAATTCCCTGTCCTGTGATAAAACATAATGTGCTTTTAGAGTATGGAGTGCTTCTTTATATAATCAATATCAGCAGCACTTAGTTCATTTTATGAGTGACAAAACATAGTAAATTTATAACACGTATTTAGTCATGTAAATCAAAATTTTATTTAAAAAGCTGCAATATATAATCTATACTAATTATATAGTGGAAAATGTGTTTGTCCGTTGTAACTCGCTAATGTTTGAAACTACCGGTTGGATTTGAAGAATTCTAAGACAAGGCAACACGTTACTACTCTTAGTGATAGTAAATAAAATGGTTCATAGCCAGTGGAACCGCGAGTCACAGCTAGTATCAAATAAAATCAAACAAGACCTATCAAAATAAATTTATAAAACAACAATATTTCAGTTTAATATATAATATTATTTAAATCATAGTCTAATAATTATAATCAGTCTGTTGTTTTATTTATTTAGTTTTCCTGCTGATATCTGAGACCTTGTTTATTAAGTAAATAATTTCTTCATTACTTCAACATTTGTGTTGTAAGGCTACATACCTATATATGTATACATATATAACTTTCCTAACCGACAGTCATATAGCTGTATTTTGATACCAAATTCGATTAGTGTCTATCTCATCCGGTACAAGACGTGAAAAGAATCTTATGTTAGTCTTTCATATGATTTTAAACCAGGAAACGTCTCTCTATTTTGAAATGATAATACAGGTAAAAAATGTGATAGATAAATTTAATGTACAAAGAATTCATATTATATTAATATTATAGTAATGTTACACTAACAGTAATGTTATATATTATTATTATATTATTCTTTAGTAAATAGTCACGTCAATATACTTGTACATTATTTAAACCCGAGAAAATTCTCCAAACAGGTATCAATTTCGTGAAATTGAATATTGTATAGAAGTAGGAGTCAAGGTATAGAGGACTTTTCGGTAGATAACATTTAGGTCCCAACAAGGTCATAAACTTTACTCAAGGTCTTATTACCGATGAATAGCTCGGGTATACGGTATGGTATTGACTTCCTTGCTATAAAATACCTACATAAATTTTTTACACATTGAAAAGCAACAAATTGAGTGTATAACTCAAATGTAGGTGTAAAAATAAATATTTTCACGAGTATATGTTTAAATAAAAAGCTCATTTATTATATTTTTTTATACTTCTAATAGCTTGTCAACAGCGCCATCTAGTGGTTTCTAAACTGAGTATGATTCGTCTGTTATATTCTGTGAATATTATGATCTCAAACGAATAAGTCATTCAGATGGTAGTCATATTATGACAGACAAATCTGTGTAACTTTATTATATCTGTATCATCAAATGAATTTTAAATTATTAACAGCTATGCTTACCACGAGTGCGTGTCGCACCCGTCTTTCCGCCGCGGCAAATGGCTCCCTATTATGCTGCAGGTGGCGACCTGGAAAAAAAAAGTCAGGGACTTAACTTTGACTCAAATTAGATCGAGCAAGTTTTTACATTTTTTAGTTTTTGTAACAAACATAAAGATAATATTTTACTATTTTATATCCATAATTAACTTAGGTTATTACATTTTTTTAATTTTGAAGACAAAAAGATAATATCTTCTTATATATATATCCGGAAGTAACTTGGTTGTATCATTAAAATAACTTTGGGAGTTATTACTCACATCTATCGCTGTAATTAATTCAATTAATTAATTCCAAAACACCGAGCGGTCAATACAAGACTATTCAGACTATTGGAAGGAAGTTGAACAGTTACTGGACTCAATTCTAGGTAGTGGTATTTAACTGGAATACACAATTTATTGATGACAAAAACGCACCTTAACTCGATGTGATAGGGTTTATTTTACTAATAAGCTCATAGTAAGCGCTATGTGAGCATTTACAGACTCAAACGTATTTGGAACATTGGATCTATTTTGTTTTAAATTACGTTTTGAATTACGACGAAATAATTACAAAAAGTAATACTATATAAAACAAGGATTTATCTGTGAAACTTATTAAAATTGTATAAAAATTTAGTAGTAGACCACAAACTTAGACAATGTTTTTTTACTTGCGAAAAACTTAAATAAAAAAATAATAATGAATAAATACATTTTTTTTAATATTAAAACTATAATTATTATTTATTTTGACAGACTTTTTATACGCACTGAGATGAATATAATTACCTTAATTGGTACGGAATTTATATTAACGGAAGACAAACCTCCTCTGAGGAATTCAGTATAGTACTGACTTAATTATATTCCTAAATTCATAGGATATTTATCATGTCTGATATGACATATTTCCGCATGACATTGAGCGTAATTCACGAAATAAACTAAACAAATATAGGTATAATGTCTTCTTTTGTTATCGGTACTGCACCAAAAATTAAAATCTTACCTAAGATAACACAAGAGAATATTTTAAAAATATTAATGTTAAACCAATTTTAATACAAGTTATTAAAAAAATATGTATAAAAATCATTAAAAATTAAATATTTAGAATGTTTATTATTTACGTAAGTGTATTACAATTATTATAAAATTGGTTCTATACATTAAATTTTACGTATAACTTTCAAATGATATAAACTTCTGTACATTTATCATACATGATGTTCCCTTAACGACCAGTTTTCCGGGGAAAGATATAGCAATTGCCAAAGATTTGGCAAGCAGAAGTAACATTACAAATGCACCTATAAAAATATTTTATACAAATACAACAAAAAATGCAACTAAAACGAAAAAATTACATAACACCTCTCTCTTTCTATAAAAGGCATGTAGAAAGAGATAGTGGTATCTATAAGTTTCCTTTTATGTGAAGAGTAATTTCCGGAACCACTATACCCTTTCGAAATGTTTATTCATCACTTGAGTTTTATTCCAGATTGACAAAGGCTTATTTAACCTCACACCTCACAAGGATCCTTACAACACATAAGTGTCTTACTGCGGCTAATGCTGTTTATTTTTAAAACTATCGAAGGTTTCAAATTTTTAATGGTATAGTAATTTTATTTTGAGTTTTTAAAAGAATAGCAATCAATTAGAACAACTCAAAATTTTAGTAAAACAATATGGTTTTATAGATGTTTTGTTACGAAAAAAGGAAGGTAAGATTATAGTAATATTACTTTAAGAGAATAAGGTAAGGTCTATACACTGCTCTTCTATAGTTTACAAAAACGTGGGCAACAAAAGACTGATTACTAAAATGTATTCCCAAAAAATACGAAGCAGATGTTAAAACAATTGCAAACAGCGATGTAACTCCTAAATCAAAGGAACATTAGTAATATCCATTATAGTTTTTATTTGACTCCGTGAATGATGCTTCTAGTGACACAGCGCTGGCTGTGAAACGTGAATCAGTACCGTATAATGGTTACAGATGATGTCATTTGTAATGTCGCTGTTTTAATGCATTCTATAATGCCGTGACTCGTTTATCCATTTTAGAAACCTTAGTATCTCTTGTGTCATAAATTAAATGTTATAGCGAAACATTTACCGGCCGCTTTCTGGGAGGATCATTAGAGCAAAAATAATTTCACAGTGCTTCCAAGACTTGAAAATTTCTGTCGTTATCAGAAAGTATAGGCGGTAATTAACAGCAAATTAGGTATTACAGAACAGTTTCAACTAGTTAAGATAGGTCATACGTGAGAGAATTTATTGATAGAATAGCTTAAAACTAAGAGATACATTATAATAGATATCTACTTTAGTTTCTAACAGTGACTGTGTGTAACAAAGCTGAATACAATCCCTTTACTACTATATTGAGTTATTGAAACCGTATCAGTTATATAAGCCTTAACACCGTAGCACATAATAATGAAGTTAGACTTTTACTGTCAGCTGTCTACATTCCTTAAGTTGAATTTATGTTACAGCTTTTTTTATAACCTAATAAAAAAGTATAATCAATTAATCGATTCTTCACATGTGAGACTGAATCTGAAGAAATCTCAATTATACATTATAAATATTAATCTTAAGTAGTTTTGATATCAGTGAAAAAATATATTCCAAGCTACGACTTTGATGAAAATATGAGGCTGTATTCAATTATTGTGTGACCTTCTACAAATGGACGATATAGATCGATCCTGAGACAAATTTCGATGACTCACATCTCCAAAAACCCGCCTCTCTTGGCTCGATGTATAATTATTACATGTCTAGACTCCGGCGACGACCAGGCGGCGTCTATGGAAAATAATGCGACATTTTTGCTGTGGGCAATTTCGTTATGAAAAGTGGAACATTCTATAGAGCTATAAAATTAGAACGTGTTCCTTCTATCGGCCAAATATAGAATATCTGAAACTTTAGTTATAACTCTGACACGCCCTATTTGAGTAAATGTCATGATGATTTTCTTATTCGAGTTTTGAATTCATTTGTATATTAGCGATGTCATACTTTCTGAAATGGCGTATGTAAGTTTTAACAATGTCTCGTTCTATTTTAAAAGTTAAGTACGATTATACTTATATTATTGACTTTTGTAGTTAAAATTGGTGTCTTTTCTATTAACATTTCTTATTTCACAATTCATTATTAGATTTTTATTTCAGCAAAGCTAACTTAGGTAACAAATTTTTTTCTTAGAAACTTGGCATTAATTTTGTAATAAAGCCTCAAAATAAAACGGATAACTGAAGCAGTTGGAAAACGTTACATACCTGAAGAATAGTAAAGCAGTAGTAAGGCAAGAGAGTGAGGACGGAAAAAACAAGCTGCTGTTCCCTGAAACGCCTTTTATCTCCATATCACTGTACACGGGTACGCAGTCCGTTAGAGCATGGCGGTAACCTCGCCAAAATCCTTTCACGCAATAAATTGGTCACAGAATTCATCAGGCACTTGAGTCATAATTGCTTGTGAATTTTCACGCGACACCAGGGGGACACACATTATATTATGAAATACTAACGGGGACACGTGCTATCGCGGCAGAGAGGGACGGATTCACTGAACGTCCTTGGCATAGGGGGCGCGCGGGACGCCTGCGGCATCAGACGTTTCAATCATCCCCAGGGGAAGTGAGACGGGGATATGCGCTCGCGAGAGGAGGGAACGAGATACGCGGCATCGTGCTATTGACCGGCCTGCAGACCACGCCCACCCGGGCGAGAGGGGCGCCCTGATACTCCAAGTGAAAATCGAACGTCGGCCCGGGCAGACGCTGCCGGCTCAGCTGCTGCATCAAGGTTACCCCAATTTTTCATGCTGCACTTCCGACATTCACATGAATCTCCTAGTACTCATTACTGCTATTTTGATTGAAAATTAAATAGACAAATAAAAACTTAAATGGCTTAAAAAAATTCTTTCCAGGTTTCTCGTAAATGAACAGAACAATAGTTATTTTTAAATAATGGTCTGGTATAATATCTATTTATTACATCAATTAATTGATATAATCAAACGTTTTGAATTACGGGCTTGTATAGTAACCTTCGAATAAAAACTTACGTAATCACGAATACGACCTACCTTACTGTAATAAAATGTCGTAAATGATTTACAAAATTTCTGAAACAGCATTTTAAATGTCAAGATCTTACGCTCTGGAGAATAAATGAAATTATTTTTTGCATTTTATTTTACTGGATTATGTCTTTAGAATAATTTATTATAAGATATATATTAAATATAATAATATCGTTTAGTTCAGAAAAAAATATATGTATAATGTTATTAAAAGACAGTGTACAAAGTTGTTAAGCAATACTTAAGGGAATCCAATTTTATCATTTCAATAAACTTAATATTGTCATGACATTCAATACCATCATAAAAATCATTTGAAATAAAAATAAAAAATATTTCTTAATTTATGTACAATGCTATAAAATACAAGAGCTGACTCATTATTTTCGTTGTTTTGTTTTTATCCCTATTATATTAGAATAGAATAATTTAAAAAAGAAAAAAAAACTAACGAATTTTTATAAAATATTTATTTTCCACTAAAAGGCGGTTAAGTCCTAGAAATTTCTCATAAAAGGTTTAAGTATGCAAAGACGGTCGAGCCCGTCTCGTAAAAGGCAACCAGCAATGGACTTTAGTACTTTGACCTGGTGTTTCGGAGAGTTATTTGCTAAATCTACAAAACACACATGAAGTAGAAAACATTCTATGACAAATATAACTTAGAAAAATAACAGGTGATATTTTATATCTCATTAAGAATATACTTAAAAATAATAATGACAATAAACTGAATTGTGTATTCTTTAACTGGCTTGTAATAGGTTTAAAAGTCGATTTAATTTGAAATTTAGAATACATTACAATTATCATTACATGTTTATAAATTTCTAGTCCATCATAATAATTCCTCTGAATAACAATAACTTTCCCCATTAATCTAAATTCATTGAACTAAGTTTTTATAGAAGTATAATTTGTCAAACACAAAAAGGAATGGGAAAATTGCCGCTGTCATGTTTTCACGAAAACTGTGAAATTTGGTCACCTTTTTCGGGTAGCGGTCATTCGTCATGTAGCTGACGTAACAAGCCTTCCCAAACCTCCCTCGAGAAACGTTAAGTTTATCTCATTTCATTTGCAGTTTAAGCTGTTGGCATCAATTTTAAATGCTGGTTCATGATTTATTACATCGCTCGCATTTTGGTGGTATTTTTTTTTCTTATAAACAGCTTATGGATATAGCTGTTTTAATTTGTATCTTTATTTTCATTTAGTTTTATAAATAAATGTCTATAATAATATATATAATGCCACAAATATTTTACTAATTGCATGAAATAGTCCTCTGTTGAGCAATGACCTCCTTTCTAAACATATGAAGTGTATAACTTAAGGTTGGTACAGCTTACATCCGATCCACTTTTAGTTACCAGGTCGCACGTCAATAAATAATCTTCTCTAGGTTTTCCGTAATTAATCTTTCATAACTTTTGGTACCGCTTCCTATCTAAATACGAGAAAATACGGATTACGGAAAACTCTGACCACATTCAGTTCATAATTATAGTATTAACTAAAACGGCTACTTCTCTGCGAATTTTTTAGTATCGGATTCCTATTATTTAGTGGAACTTCCAATTAGCTTCAGAAATTGTTAGCACTGTGTTCGATTCGTCATTTTTCTCTAAAATCGTATCGAGGTTGATGAGCTCGTGCAAATGGGGCATGAGGTGACAGCAGATACAATATTACGTTTAACACCTGCCAAGCATTCTTCACAGAATCGTAGGGCTTCATTACATTCCGATTTATTTTCAAGGCAAAATAATAAAAATAAATAAGTCACTTAAATATATCCATCAGAACCACCGGATGGTTTCTCAGAGATTGCAGCTTCCAGATATTTGTTTAAAATTAAAACAAAAAATACATTTCAAAATATGTATGACATTTTTGTTACGCATATATAAGCTACCTTTATATGATAATACTAAGATATTAGATTTCACGGCATACATAGATTTTAAGCTCTGTAAGTTTTAGATCTAAAAAGTTTGGTTATTTAATTTATCATCTAACTATTTGAACAGAGAAAAGTAATTAGATACATTAAGCTCGACTTTTTATTCGTCCATTTTTTTTTTGCATCAATTGAAAGCTACTTTTTTGCTCTACTGTTTTTTAATAATTAGTTCTTTAATAATCTAAACAAAAAATCAATATATATAAATAAATGTGTACGTTTTAAATCTTACACAAATCTTTAATTCAAAGTATGGACTTGGGTAAATTGTGTAATTAAACAGTTCTAAGCTAAAATACTGAAACAATGTTATCGCAAGACACAATGCCTGACAAGGTCCCAGCTGATTGTCTTAACGAAGAAACTGCTATTATTCGTGGAATGATATTTATTACAAGGGCATGAAGTTTTAATCTTTAATGTAATTATAATTAACATTAGTTTTGTAGGAACAAGATTTTAAACGAGTAAAGCTTAAACTTAATCCACTTTAATTAAATTTCCATCCATCCACTTTAATTAAGTTTTTTAAAATTTCCAAAATGAGTTCATGTATTGAGGAGACTAAAACAGCTCATTTATAACATCAAGATAGATATAGACAACTATAAGATATCTATAGATGTCCCCCTCAGTCGTTAACTGGTTATGAATGGGCCAATTGGATGTGTTTATTGAATTGTGTGACACGCGATGTCGCATTACAATGCACTCTTGGTTTTGTTTACAATGGAAATGATTCGCTATTGTCCACTTACTCTGTGATATTTTGGCCGTAAAAATGCATGTCTTGCGTTTTTAGTGAATAATTGCAATTAATTCATTTCGCAGAAAATTATACTATACCTACGTGACTTTTGCAAGAGTTTTATACCAAATTTTACGACCAAATATTATTATTGACCATTTTATAAGCTTATTGTGCATTTTATGTGCTTATAGTGCTCATTTATAAATCCATAGTTGTAACATTTGCAGAGAATGTGAATGGTTAAAAGAAATACATATTTTTAAAAATTATTTTGTTATTTAAAACGTTATTTTAGTTCATAATCTTAGAGTTTTAAACTTTTTTTTAATGAAAACCATGGTTTAAATCATGCTTGCTCATCATTTTTCGTCATCTCATCGCGTAAAATTTGCGTGGGTTGCAAAGAACTTGTTTCATTTCACTGGTGTTTGGACAGCCTGACTGGTGTAAAATTTTGAAATGTTTATGCTTTTGCACTACTAGGTAGGTAGGTAGGTAGATTAGACAGGTTATTATTTGTTTAGATAATAGGTAATTACGTAATTCGTTCTAAATTTACAGGTCACAGCTAGAACCTTGGCTATTACTTTATTAAAAACTAAAAAAAAAATCTATTCATACATAATGATTCTTAACAATAAGAACCTTACTTATTATATAACAGCATAGTTGATAAAGGGAACAAACCTTCTATAATGGAGTCTCAGGACGATCAATATTGACAGCCATTGTAATTTGTATCAGACGCACTACATCTCAAACGTTTTTTAAACTATGTGAAAGTGAGGTCAAGTATCTACTTGGTTTTTACAAGAATAAGTAAACGTGCTGTGCAAAAAACACAATTCGAGACATTGTTATGAGAAAATGCGCTGATAGATATGGACCCTATTTATATATATATAATTGTATATTTCAGTTAAAAACTAAAAACAAAAAGGTGGGAAACTTAAAATATCAAAAGTATAGTATATCGATTTGGAAAATTAAAACATTAGTATTTTATTTTCAAACAAACAAAATAATTTATGGTAACAATTAATTTATATTTCTTAACTAAAGCCGTCAATCTTGGCATTATCTTTAAATGTTCAGCAATTCAATATGCACTGAGAGTACACTATAAGACTTAACCTATTCTAGTAGCCGATTATTGATCAATTGTATTTATCAATGACTATTGTAACCATTTATTGAATTTCTATTTACCTGTCTGTATATTTAATAAGGAAAATAAGTTTCTATAACTGTAATTTATTTATTATTACGTATATTTATATTGTTTGTACATCTTTTTTAAAGCTCTCAGAGAAAAATCGTTATAATCTTTAGATGGCTAAAATTTTTGAACAAAAAAAAAATACAAATTTTTGAAGTACCCCAACTTGACACACCCTAAACCGGGTCATCAGATATCACCTTAGTCCTTTAAAAAACGGAATTATATATATTATTTTTCCTTTTAATAATGTGAGACGTGTATTTACACAAGCTGATATACAATTTCTAGAACAATTATAGGTATTATATAAGATTTTATACAGGGTTTTTGATTTACTGTTAAAAGTATATATTTTTAATCATAGGTAAATTACTGAGCTAACTTATAAATATCGTTGTTTTAATAAGAGATTAAACTCGTTTCGAACTTGATATTTCTAATAAATAATTTTTAATATGTACTGACATAAAACAAAGCCCCTTTTTAATGTATCTATTTCTTTGATGTTTTAATCCGTGTCCAAGATTATTATTTTTAGTCTGATCATTAAAAAACACGTGGTTGGTTCAATGACCTATATTATTTCAAGTCCCTCCATATTTCGTCACATAAAGATCGTTTTATATTATTTTTATAGCCTGTGTCATTAACGTTATAAAAGAAATAAGTTAACATAACCACAAATGTCAAACACTGCCCTACTTTACCTTATAAATATAACATTAAATAAAAAAAATTACTACATTAAAGTATTAAGAACTTATAAAGTTAAGATATTTATGTATTAATTACTCTTAGTAAGTTGTTAATTCCAAACTGATGACAAGTTTAACTTAAATCCCAAAAGTTTATACAAAATTTTAAACCCTATTAGAATAATTAAGCTTTACGTACTAAGACCAACAACAATAAATTCCATCGACCCGTTTTACCAAGTCATGGTTCGTTCGTTTACACTCGACCCAAATATTTCATCAATTCATCAATTTTCTGTCAACATTTTTACCATACCATCACCAGTTCACACGTGCCCCTTCTCCTTATTAGATATAATAGCAAACAGCTTATTGTTACAAATGAGCACATAATGTATTTATACAACGCTCAATACCAATCGCATGTATAAGTATGTTGTTCGAGACAAATTAATTATGTCAAGTATAAAAATAAAGCTTGATAAAATAGTGAAAAGAAAAATACATTTCATATCATGATTAACGATTGTTACGTAAAAATTGAAAAATATAAGCGAAATTGTTACACAAGAAATATATTAATCAAGCTTACAAAAGTAAGTTTCAAGGAAAATTCAAGAACATCTGCGCAAAATTCTTGTATGGTTATTATTTTTTCAATAATCCTATCTACCGAATGGAATTGGAAAACGTGAACAAATGTACGGAACAATTTTGTATAGAATGTAACAACAGAATTGGAGCAAAGAAAAAAACTAACAGTGTTCTTTGCGTGGTCAAACCTTACACATACGCAGACCGCTCGCTTATATGTTTGAACGTTAGACAGTGATTGATATTTTTATGTAACTATGTTAAATGGTTTATGTTAGGATATTTCGATTAAGACCAAGACAGTCTCACGGTATTGTTTTGTACAAAGACTAAACAGCTCATTCATATAAATAAATCAAAGCATTCGTTTAATAGTACAAATAATAACAGAAACAAAAATAAGCAAAGAAAGCGAACATTTGGTAATTAACATGAAATATTGTAAAATGGCATGCTTACGAGCTATGAGGGAAATAACAAGAGCAAAACACTACTACCATTCTTACGACTATCGTAAATTACAAGTAAATTTTAACATATATTTCTTTATTATATATTTTAAAAAGTTATGGTGTATGTGAGTTTGTATATGTTTTTTAATTGAAAACGTTAAACACATGAGGCCGTCTCATGGTACTACATGCCAAGCCGGTTTGCAAAAATTATGTAATAGCGACCTCGAAGGTACCTCTAATGCGTACGTGGGCCGGGGCCATAAAACACAGACTTAAGGTACACGCATTGACTGTTTAAATTTGTTCGTTACTATGCCTCGAATGAAGTTGAAAATATTTCTTGATAATTGATTTCTGGAGTAATTTATAAATAATAGACTTGAGAATGTTAAGCTTCTAAGAATTATTTGGAGATAGACAACTTATATTTAAATACTATGAAGGTGAAAAATCAATATATTAGTAAAGTAAATTAATGAATGTCTCGAAATAAGTAAATGATTAAAAAAGAAGGCTATGCACCTTAAATCTTTAATATAACATGAAAGGAAATTTTATGCAAAGTTTATCACATATTAAACAAAACAAAAACAATTTAGTATTTGTAAGAAAGTAAAAATAATAATTTTCTCTTCAAATATTGTTAAATCACTGAATCGCAACTAACAGGCAGCACTTTTATTGTTAAGACTACTAATAAAAACATTACTTCTAATTAAAAAGCACGTTTTAATTTTTTCTTTTTCGTTTTATATATTAATAAATATAAAAGAAAATTACGTTGCGAATGTACAACAAAAAGATAAAATATTGATATTTAAACAAACATTCTGTTTTCGATAATAACCAATTGTTAGAGGTCATCTTTGCCCTGCGCGTGAGTCATGCGCCCACGCATAACAGACAACGCTACTGCCTACATTAAATTTATATATATTACTTATGTATACATATCTAAACGATTGTAAAACAGAGGTTTTCGCACAAGGTGAGCCAGTCCACATAATAAATAATAGTAGGTATTAACTTAGACAACTAATGCGTGAAAAATTTACGATTATTTTTCTACTTCATGTAAGATAAAAAATAAACCTTATATCACGATTTTAAAAAATATAAAAATGAAATCAATTCGTTCACTTTCTGAAATTAAAACAATAAAAAAATATTGTCAAGAAAGACAACGTTAATTGCTGCCATTAATGAAAATTACAATTGTTACAAGGTTTACTATGTAGCATTGGTTTTATATTATATGCATGCAATGTAGGCTTTAATCTGATTGTAAAATTTATACACTTGACTTTACGGAATTTAGATAGATATACTTTACAAAGTTTCTAGTTTCTAGACCAGTTGTAGTCGTAGGTGTTCCACGCTTTGTACCGCTTTCAACTTGGTTGAGAATTTAAATTGAATCTAAAAACAAGATTAGAAAACCTTGAAAACCTAGAATGTTTCATAGGAAAGTAACAAAATAAATGCTTAATATAATAATATAATAATAAGTCAAATTGTCAAATGTCGTCTAATTATTATTATTAGTATAGTTAAACAAATGATATGATATATATTTATAACATTACAACATTATATATAAACAAACAAACAAGTCTACGAGTTCGGCGTTTTAATCAATTAAGCCGTCGATCGGCCTGCCAAGAACTATGCGGGAGTCTCTGCCAAGCTATTTGCAGCGTCCCTCGTTAAACTTGCCTAAAACTGGGATTGCTACTTGAATTATTCAAGGACCTCTACTTATACTTTTACAGATCAAGAACTATAGTTATTAAATGTATTACCGTTATGAAAATAACTTACATCGTACAATAAGGTTTTTGAATGATAAACATATTAAATCGAGTTCTAGTAATGCTAAATCTATTACATTTAATTATAACATTATATTATCTTGCACATTGGATTAAATGGTATTTATTTAAAATACCTATTTCAATAACATAAATAATCGGATATATAATTAAAATTCTCGTCGCTGCTAATAACAAGGTTATCGACCTTTCCAATTAATCGAAATTATAAGCCTTGCATATAACATCACTAAATACTTGGCCTTATAAAGTTATTAAGTGTGACGCTCATGGTGATGTCAGATTGATTCTTAACCCTTGATCTCTAATGACTCATAAAACAAAACGACTAACTAGATGAGATAATTCCACTGTAGATTCATGAATATATTTTATTTGTAATATTTCAGCAATATTATTGTAAAGTAAAAAGGAATGTCAGAACTGTTTTATATAATATAGAATTTTTTTCATGGCAGTGGTACTAGTGGTACTAGTGGTAAAAGTGCCACGAGCTCGTCACGTCTGCCACGTAACGTCACCACACCGGGGTCACAAGTTTTCTATTCGCGTTAAAATATGACGCACGCGACGGTGACGACGAGAGTGCCCAGCGTTCACTTTTTTCAGATGTATTTATATCTACCCTCAAACGTAATTAATAGCATCTGGAACAGCGTCACAACGTAACTGTCTAGTTACTATTATCTGTAAAAAGCGATACGAAAACAGTCTATTCAACCAGGGCATAGAACAAATTAAAAACACTCAAGATCTGGTTTAAGTATATTTTTTAAATAAACATATCTGTGATTTTTAATAATAAATCTAAAATATTATGTATAGTTTCTATAGAAATAATTATGCTGTAATATATATTATTTAGAAACATCAATATATTGTAATAAAATCAATTACAAACTATATACACTATAAGAACCAATACCAATTAAGAAATATGGAGAAGTATTGATTCACTGAGTCATAAATGCATACCTGATACACTTTGGCTTCGAACATTGAAGTGATGTAGAATAAAATATGTGATATATGAAAATATTTTTTTTGATTGCTTAAAAATTAATAAAAATATGTATGTAAATCACTCCTAAAGGAGTCTTAATTCGTGTGGTATTCCTGCGGTATATTCATAAAACATTTTATGAAAACCATATATTAAAGATTTTTATATAAGGAGTCTGTTGTCAATTATAAAGAAATATGTTTTTGTTGAATTCTAAAACAGACATTTCAGAACTTACATTGTAACAATTTAAATTATATATTAATGATATAGTATTATCTACCAGAGAAACAGTGTCAATTAGCAAATCCATCACTTAATGTATATTAAAACCCATTTGATAGATATTTTAAAAATTGCAGATGAAAAAAAAATCATTTATTTATACATTTATCACAAACATACTAGGTTTCTATTCAATCATGGACAGTTAACATAATTGTTGATAATGAATATTATTCATATAAATAGATAAGTGCATAGTAATTGAGTTTATAATAGTATAATAATAAATTCAACATATTTAAGTATGAATATATTAATAAATGAGAATAAATATTTAAATAGTGATCATTAAATAAATTAATTCAATGAAATGAAATTTAAAAAAAACTATTTTTGTTTTGGCAAATGGAGTAATGCCAAATTGAAGATCCCAAACCATTTATGAATAAAATATAAAAGATTTATGTTACAATGAATAGTTAATTGCACCCACAAATTCTCCATCCATATTATATTCTGGATGATAGCCAAACAACATAAAAATTGTCTATATAGCAAAATAGGAACTCAAAATGTGTAATTAACCTACAATCCCATTTTATATTAGTATTAATTAAAAATTGAAACTTCAGTTGAAAAGTTATTAACTATTTCTGACACAATAAATCTGTATTTATGTTTAACTTTTATTAAATACCTTATATAACAATAATTTTATACTTATATATTTCATTATTTATAGTTCACAAAAAAAAAATCACATGTACAAGGCACAAAAACCTTATTTTTTATTGCTTGGAATATTTATTACAACAGATCTAAGAATTCTCAGATCAGTATCAGTAAGATATAACAAGGTTATTTTCAATAATAAAAAGTATTATGATTGAATCATATTTGTATCTATAAAACTATATCTAAAAGAGAAAATTAAGATGATTAATATATGTAATGTAAATTTTTCTACCTTTACATACATTAGCGGTAAGTAGGTCAATTCATAAATCCTATTTATGTTAAGAGGCAATAATATATTCTTACAAAAAGCATTTTATCTATAGCAGAAATAAAATCTTTATGAAATATATACCTTAATAAGTTTGAACATACTATAAGTTATGAGAAAGTAAGTGAAATCTTGAGGTGAGAATAATTTTTTGTTAAGGAACATTTTTTTAAATTTTTTTTATATTACTAGTAGTATTAAGAAGAAGTTAATCGAGTTTTAAAATGTCAATTTCAAACTATATGTTTAGGAAAATATTAACATGATATAACAAAAAAATCAATGTGTTTGACCTTATCTGCATATGTTTACTGTTTATATTTTACTTTATTGACAAAATGTCGTAATATTTAAAAGATCGAATGTTTTAATTTTTTTGCTATTAAATAATCAATTAATTAATAGAATACTATTTATCTTACTACTTGAACCCTAGTTATGCATTTATAGACTGGAAAGTTGTTTATTTAAAACCTAACCTAACAATTATAGCAAATATTGTATAATGTGCACTAATAATACGTCCACGAAGCCGGTTTGTCTAGCTACCTATAATGCCCGAGTATTTATTTTTACCCGTTACGTATGCACAGCTGTCTCAATCGTCTCGCCCGGCCACCAAGGGATAACGTGATTTTCAACTACACAAAGTTATTAAAGTTTCCCTTTATATAACTTTGAAAGACACCAGTCAGCGGCGAACTGGTTTTATAGTATTTGCAATACCTTTAATAGGCCCGCGCAAAGATCTAAGCAGCAACCAGCACATTAAAAGATAAACTCGTAATAGAAAGTATAAAATATAACTGTCTCTTACCTTGATCGTTACCGTCAGCGAGATACACGTACACAGAAACAATTTTCCAGCGAGAAAAAACACAAAATCCTGCACTTTACACGGCGAGAGTACACAGGCGTGCAATCACTCAATTCACAGCCGGCAATGAATTACTCACAAATGACTAATCGCACTCAAATTGTAAACAGAAAAAACACAGATTACACTATCCTAAAATCTATGCCTTCCACAAAATAATCAGTTGAACAAAAACGAAAAACGCGCCAACTGTCAAAACTAAAAAACTACAAGCACCGACGCGCCGCGCACCCGCGCGGTCCGAGTCCGCTTTACTGACTGTTGAGGCCACCGCTCCTCTCCACGCAATACTCTACAAGAAATTCGTCCGCCCGTCACCACACATCCAATGACAATCCGCCCACTACAGTATGCTTTTGTCGCAATTTACTTATCATTTATATAATAAAACAGCAGCAATTTTCTTATCTTATAATTGACAAAATATTTTACTAACGTCGACGTTATCTATATCTCAGTGCGACAAAATGAGGTAACGGCGTGAATTCAGGCGATAAAGTAATACGACCAAGTTAAAAAGATCATAGTGGACTATGAAAATACCCACAGGCAAAAGGTCGTCTACAAATGTACGGGATAGACGATTGCCAGACGCGCATGCGTCAGTCGAGCCACGGACATAACGTCAGTGAATGACAAGCATCGAGTTCTGTATTAGCCGATCGATTTTAAAAGAAATGTAGTATCTTTAGTAGGGCAACATTGGTATTGCTTTTATATTTAGTGGCGTGTACAAAAATATACTGTGTATGCGAAAAGATATTCGTTTCAATAGAATATTGTATCTATTGAAACATATAAGATAATATTTAGGTTTACCTACATATATACATTTAACATTGTCAGTTTTTCGCTCTTTTGAATATATTTCTTTTCACTTATTTAATATATAAGTAGAAATATAAATATTCACGAACTTTTTAATACACAATAATTACTATTGAATTTTTCATTACATGTATTTGCAGATTGCATTCCCTAGAATAAAACATTAATAATTGCGTGTTATTTAATTAAATGCCATTATGATGCCTCCATGGTAAATACCTCATGGGTCTCTTCTGACTTAAGTATTACGTTCAACATAAAATAGTATAATTCTTTTTATATCAACTATATCCAACAACTTCTTTCGTGGAGTAGCTATGAAGTAAAAAGACTTAAAACATTCAATTTTTTTTTATAAACGCGGTACAAAAATAATTATACAGTTTCCATAACGATTCGAATTTATAGATTGCATGTTATGGACCTTACAAAAAATCTTAGTGGTATATTTATTAAAATAAAAAAAATAAAAATGTGGATGTCATATGTCATGTAACGTTTTTACTATCATATAATGTATGAAATTTCTACTACTATTTCGTTTTATTCACAGTTCTTAGTTTTAAAAATTTTGTGTGGGTAGAAAAAAATAAAGAAATCCCAGTAATAAAATATATAGTTATAGATTAATGTGTTATACTAATATTACATATGCTTAAAATTAATCTATCTTCAAGTCACGTATACAGCGTCTTATTTTTTATTATCAGAAACAAAATTAAATACTGTAAAAATGTATCCTATGTAACCAAAGTTATCACAGTAATGATTCACCTCATGAAATATACGATTTTTCCATTTATTGTGAATGGGGTAAGAGTGGGTATCCTTTGCAGGATTGTAATGATATGTTTAGTTATGGTTTGATGGCAGTGTCGCATAATCTATTAACAACACAAGCCTTGGCGACTAGTGATCAAACATTGCTATCAAAGAGTTGTTTTAGTTAAAAGTCAGGGTTGTTAATGTGGAAATATATTTTATTTCATTTTGAGGGCTCTTTTATATTTACTAATAATATAAATCGGAAAAGTTTGTTTGTTTAAACGCAGTAATGTTCAAAATGTCGGATGGATTTCAAAAATTTTGATTTTGGTAGGCTTCATGAGGAAGGCTATAGGCTATCTGGCATTACGCTACTATTATATACTATTCGTTTTCCGTCTGCGGGTGGAACCGCGAGTTGATACTAGCTGATGCTAGTGGATACATGTTTAACTAATTTTAAGTATTTTACTGGACAAATACAAAGATATCTAAGAAACTTAAAAAAATATTCCACATTACATGTATATGGTGATTTAATTTGCTAGAGAAATTGTTTCCATTAAAACAGAAAAGTCTTGGTATAACACCGGCATTACACTGAGTACATACTGACCTACATAATAAGAAAGGTAGTGAAATTTACTCTTTACAGGTATTTAGTACTATTTACACACTCCTACCGCAATATAACTGTTTATTAGCTGATTTGATATATAATAGTAAAATTATTAAATAACACAGATTTGAGATATATGGGTAGTTTTATTTTATCTTTTAATTCGTCTGACTATACTTATTTATTCATTTATTTCTTCCTTTTTCCATTTCGAATCAATATCAGTGATCACTTGTGTACGTCAAATGGAAGTGACAGAAGGGTTTATTTTGACACCATACAATTACTAACCATCTCTGTTGAGTCACTTTTCAACTAAAAGTTAAGGCTACGTGGGTTCCGAACGTGAGGGAGTCTGAAAAGAATCGCACAACAAACTCAGCCGGCTATTTTTTTGGGATCAGTGTGTTAAAATAATTAATAAACTATTTCTGAACTAGTAGAACCACCGCAATCAATCCGACGTGAAGTCCAAATGTTTCAAGTAAAATAAATATTGCAAATCCGTCTACAAAACAACCAGTGACCACAAGCTCCACCCTTTCACGAGTATAACGCAAACGCTCTATAGTAGTATAGTAAGTTAATAATATAGTATAGTAATTTAATTCGTTATTTTTAACAAAAAAACGTCTACAAGTCAGAAAGATTTACTGTATATATGGAATTTTTAGAGGTTGTTTGTTTCTTTTAATATTTTTTTTTATGTCGTCTGGTTTCTTAATAAATTATAATTTTAGTTACTATTACTATATTTTCGTAGGGTTCTTCGCACTTTTTATGCTTTTAAATGATTATTGAACACTGGAACATCGTTCTTGTACCCTAGGAGTTGGCAGTCTTGGTCAATTATTATTGATTTATAATAAATTATAGACATTTCTGGTCATGTTTTTTTTTCTCCACGTATATTTAAAGATTATTATTTTTAAAATATATTATTACGTAATGAAGAAATTAAAAATTCACAAAATAAACCCATCTAATAACTTTACCCTCAGTCGTCAGAGCCCTCGTCATTTTCCCCTTTATTATTCAGATTAAATTAAATGACATAATGCAGAGATGTCGACGAACTTAACTCGATCAGGTTTAATTATTCCATTACGTTGATTACATTAGACGCTTCTTATAAGAATTATCTGTTAGGTCTACATTTCGAGAATATTTCAATTGTTAATTTTATTTTGTTATTAAAAAAATTAAAGATATAAAACGACCAAATCACAGCATATATCTAAAACTTTTGGATCAGGAAAGCAAACGCTTGCTTTTTTGTTTTAATAGGCTTTAAGAGATTCAACTTTAAAAGAAAACTAGACATGATTATTTTTGAAACAAAACTTCTTAAACTACAAGAAAGACGTTAAAAGCAAGTTTTTTTACATACTTGACGTATTTATTGTACTATATATATATTGTATGTGTACTTATATATATAGTATAGATATAAAATATTGCTCAATAATCGTTGACAACCCTATGAGTACTTTGCAGAGATAGTTACGTGCGTCAACGCTTATCAAAATGAAATTAATTCTAGATCTAATCATTGCCGTGAACAGTGGCAGGTCCATGACAAGTAAAATAACCTATATTTTATTTGTTAAATAATGCCTTTACATAGTTTTATTACTTATATAAAAATGAATAAACAATAAGTTATCAGAGAAAGCAAATTGTTTTAAAATAGAATTGTAAAAACTGTATTTCTCAATTTTGCGTTTTGAGGTCAGGTTTCTCTAATTAAACGAAATTAAATTTTACATTCCAAATTTAAACTATACTGGGACACTTAAAAATATTTGACATAAAAATAAAAGGTAAAACTATATTTCTTAGTATTAAATATTCTCAAAGACCTCAACAACTTCATTTATACGAAATTTTTATGCTTGAACCCTTTTTAAAGAACATTTTCCAGCAAGGTACTCCCTCAACAGTCACCTGGTACACGAGTGTAGTTGGAGATGAAAAGTATATTCTTCTAAAGAGGTTTTTAATTATAAAGAAGAAGTCATACGGTGCTAAAGCAGGGCTGTAAGGAGCAGGTAAAAGCCAAAATGACGTCAAATATGGCGTCTAGATCAAGAAGAAAGAATAATATCGAAGGCGTAGGATTCCCCTGATGGCTTGGTGCAGCAACAAAAGGTCTAGAAAGAATTTAATAGTGTACCACTCTGCTGTGATGCTTATGTTTTTTTAGAGAATTACTGCTATATATTCCTTTAACGAAAGAAACATTCTAGATATTATCAACATTTTTCCAGCGCTTCTCGTTTCACTTTCGTAGGTGTTATTAAAACACTATACTTTGAACTTTTTCTTGATAGAGTTAACTAAGAACGTGATCCTCTTTTAATCGCGTCTGCTTCCCAGCATCTGTGGTTGGTTGTTCAGAAAAAAATTCCAAACAACTTAAGTTTATTAAGTCAATATCTTAGTAATTTTAAGCTGTCTTTAAAGCTAAAACGGCACTCGTAGTCAAAAGATGCATATTTAAACATTATGCATGAAAGAAAGAAAGATAATTCTAAAAAACCTTTTTGTAACACTTACGTCATTTTTGCAGGCTTTTATTGGAGAGACAAATCTTGGAACTGAATTTTAAATAACTTAACATCAAGCGGTTGTTATGAATAAAATTACAGAATACATATTTTTGTACAGCCCCCGGAAAATGATATCACGGTGTCAAATGACAGGAACTGATTTGTGGAATACAGTATATAAAAAAAATTAAATCTAGTATATTTGCCACCACAAAACGGTATAATCACCGAAAATGGGGTTTGAAATTTTTGCTGTCAGGTTTTCTAACAAAATAAATAAAACCTTCAAAATAAGAAAAACATCAACACTTTTGAGGCTCAATAATTAGGCAACTAAAGACTAAATTTATGAATAAACACAATCTAAACAATCCATGTACAATAAAATAAAATACCAAAAAAAAAACTTATATGAAACGTTGATTTTTTGTGCCAAAAGCTGTGATTCGATGTACCGCTGCCGCTTTTTCCAGCGAACTGTCAAATGCTTGTGGGTGGATAACTTTAAATTAATTTTGCCTTTTAAAAATATCGCGAACCAAATCCATTTCTAAGACCGAAATATTGCAAGTGGCTCTTCAAAATCTAGCATTTTCATGGCACTTCTTTATATTTTACTTTTATATAATTGTTTTTTTAGAAAAAAATATAATTACTTAGTGTTCCATACAAAAAAAACGGTATTCGTAAAAGTTTCTGAGTGGCCTAGATGTTCTTCAATGCATGAAAAGTCTAAAGACCAGTAAGTTAAAAAAGTTTTGTTACTATAAAAGTGACTTCAAATCTCTTTTTTTAGTTAATGTATGTTGACTTTAATTTTATATTCCAATGTTATTTTTCGAGTACTCGACAAATTTAGTTCGTCTATAGCAAATTTTCTTTCAGACATTAAAATATTTTAAGCATTAATAGTCTAGTATGAATGTTTTAGAAAAAGCTGAGACGGTTACGGTATTAAAAAATTTTTTGTTTTAATCAAACAAATATACACAAAATTATTAATTATATAAAGTATTTTTAACTGATTCAAATATCATAAAATTGCAATTTAACATCTAATTAGAAGTCCGCTAATAAAGCAGTGCAGGCCATCGATCGGCGACCGGTAGTAACCTTAAGTAATTGCCTCATTCATTTAACTAATTACTCTACCAATTCAGGTAACCTGCTATAGTTACGTTACTACCGGTAGTATTGATTAGTACTATTATTTGTTTAGTATCATATACAAATTCATGCCTTAGGAAATATAATTTGAATTATAATTCCCATTCAAGAGATCTTCGTCATACCGAAAGATCTATACAAAAAATATGGAAAAAGTAAAGAATTCCTTTTTGCACGTACAGTTTGAAAGCGAACATTGAATTAGACGGGATGTCTACAGCAAGAGTGTCTAAGGGCACCAAATAAGGTCAATTATTGATGTATTGATTGCCTTCTCTTCGAGGCTGTAGTGCACGTCATAAAAAAAAATATTTCTATAATAGAGTGAAATCCAATTAATTTACTCCTTTTACACGTTTTAGGATTTTTTTTTTGTTCAACTTTTTTATCACTTTAGCGTCCCATATCATTAGGGGCTAGAGTAATCGTTCTGTTCGCAGTAGGTATGGCGGTATGAGCAATGGGGTTGTTTTCTAATATGTAAACATAGTTACCCTGAAAAGGAGATTAAGGTAGCGAGATTGAATAATTATGTCACTAGGAGACTGAAATTACATTTTAGGTTTGGGAATTTATTGATACAGTCCTATATCTGTGAGATCGTATTTATGAGAACAGTTTAATTAAGAATGTAGAAGATTACAAGAGACGAGGACATTAAAGAAGAATAATTCGGCAAAGAAGCAGGTTGTGAGATGATGTGTGAAAGAATAATAAGGAAAAAATGTCATTTTCGCCAATTCACCTAATTATGAAGACGGGCTGGATTATAATTATGAAACCAGAGCTTATTAATAAACTTATTGCGAAACCAGAGGATATGATAAAATGATTGCAGATATAAATATTTTAAATCCCAATTGAATAGGTTTTAACTTGGATAAGAATACTTGAATTTAATCTTCAATTAACCTGCTTCTGATGGTGTAATAAAAAAATATTTTTGAAAACATAAATTAGTTTAGGCATTTTAAATACAGAATAATAAGATCCCAAAGGTTTGATAATCAATATTGGATACTTTAAATTCTCTGGATAATATCTCAGCAGAGAAGCTTACTTGGTTCATAATATGTTATTATAGAAATAAAATAATGACTTTGGACGCTAATCAAGGTCTTGATTTACTATCAGTTTTGTTAGTTATTTAATATTTTGATAAAACATTCATTCAGTTTGCACAGTTGTTAAACTAATTGCGCTGACTTTCCACCCAAATCCCTTTGATACCAAAGCAATGCTTTTGGAGTATTATTAGGGCTTTCTGGAAAGTGTAATACCAGGGTTGCGTTGGACGGGCAGTGTAGCTTCACTTTTTAACGGCTGCTTGGCATGTAGCATCATATTTAAAAATTATATATATTGAGATAAATTGATTACTTTTCGCTTTCAAGTACAAAAAAAAAAATTATAATGTGTTTAATTTATAATGTAATCTACATAAAAAAATATTTTTTATTATAACGAATACTTGTATTATTCTATTTTATAACCTTAAAAGAAATTTAAAATATTTATTGTCATTTCTTTTATTTCAATTATGCTTTGGGGTGATCTTTAAAGTATAAAAGTATAGAACATTCGCTTTAAATGTTGCCATAACTTCTTTAGTTTATCTACCATCGAACTCCCGGAGTTCACAAGTCGTAATTCTTTGACTCCACTAAATTAACAAAAAGTTTTATACTATGCTTACTCGATTTTTACTTCTTTAGTGGGGAAATAAAAAAACTTATCCTTTATATTGCATGATAGTTATGTTTTTTAAATTATCTTATGAACTTTATATGAATTATTTTAATTTAGATTAATTATTTATTAGGCTATAATTAATTATTTAGTAAACGTGATAATTCAGTATTACATATTATAATTATTCGGCTGTACTCACGTCAACACTGGAAGCCATAATGGAGGTTCGTTTCCTCCATGCTCCGAGATCATGTAAGAACCCCGAATGGGTTCGAAGCTAACTGGCAAATTCCGATAGCACTGACGAGAGTACGGCCGGATAATTATATATAATAGTATTCATGGATCACGAACGTTTAAATACAAAAACATATTTAGAGTGTTGCCATTCATTAGCCATGAAAAACTAAATAGGATCTACATATAAAAACTATATCATAAAGTATTGTACAGTAATTTTTCCCTACCCTCTAATTACTTAGTTATTATTAATCAGACTAATATGGAGTTATATACAATGGCTAAAATCCCATAGAATGCATGGCTTTGAATTTTAATAACAGCATGTCCATTGGAACAAAAGATTACTGCACCATAGACAAAAGGACAAAGGATGACCTGAAATATGAAATATCAAATAGGAACTAACAAATATATCTTTTTTTGGTCATAAAAATATATCATAACTTTTACTAAAACTATTAATGTTTTTCTTCCGCCAAGGTTTAATAATAATATATAATATAATTTAATAATAAAACTCTTTAATAAAAGTAGTTTAATTATAAAACAAATACAAAATAACAAAAAGTTTCTAACTCGATATGTATTTGATGTTATATTTATGATAATTTATAGTACAAAGTTTTGGTTTCTCGTATCAACTTCAAAAGAATTGTAATAATGAATTAAAAACCCTTTACGATAGTGTAGTTCATATTTAATATATTGTACTTTTCTTTTATTTTCCTTTGTGAAATAATATAAATTTGTATTTTACAGACTTAAATATTTTTGTATAATAAAAGAAAACCAAAAACCTTATTCGAGACCCGCTAAAATAGGTAATTTTTTAAATATTAACAATATATATAAATATATATAACTAGAAAAAAAAATTGGACCCACAGAATTACTTCGGTTATTTTCTAAAGTCTGTTTTACATTATTAAGAAACCATGATACTCTTTATGAAATAAGTGTTTTTTAAATATATTATACTTTCAACGAACATAGCTTATGCATTTGTTAATCTTATTAAAATTTTTATATAAATATACTTAGAATGAAAATTGATATGGACAGGAATCCAACGGGATGGTTTTCCAGTGGACACAGATTATTAACTTGAAATTCTATATATATTTCAAGAATTAACGTACTGTAAAAAAAATAAAAAATAATAACAGTTATAAAAATTACACAAATCGTTTATTACAGATAACATATAAAAATACCGAATTTAATATTTTGTAAAGATGAAAAACCTTTGCATTAATTTTAAAATTACAAAAAAAAAAAAATTATATTCTACACTAAAATGTTGTGAAATATTTTTTATCTTCAAGTAAAATCATTATCAAGTAACATTAATAAAAGGGATATAATTAAATCACATCTGTTTTATCTGTGCCGTTTGAAAATAGAACTTAAACAATCCACAGACTAAACAATAAAATCAATCTGTCTCTGTTTAATATTTTATTTACTGTTTCATTGTGCGTTCGGAAACAGATTTAGATGACATTGGACGTCTTTTACGATGTACGTCTGTACAAGGAGATTTTTATATTTCATTGTTTAATTATACAAAAGTATATGATAATAAAATTGTATATATTCGAATTATAAAGCATTAAATTAATTAAAAATTTCATGAAATCATTGAATATTATTGAATCATATTAAATTGATTTTGATAATTTTGCAATTTCGTGTCTTAATGTCTTGAATGTATACTTTATATTAGCTTTTTTTCATAACTGAAAATAATAATTAATTAGAGTTTAGATAAATAACACTATAAAGCTACTTTTACTTAGGATGGGTGTAGGGAAAAAAATCAACTTAATACATAATTTTAATGCTTCTGTACATTCGTTTGTTTAATCGATTTTCTACTTAACTACTGAACCGATAATTATAAAATTTTATACACATGTCAGAGATACAGAAAAAGACAGAGTAACTTTCTATTCGGAAAAAGGGATGGGTGGAGTACTTGGAAAACTCTATTTTCTATCCCAAGTGAAGTAGCGGGCTAATAATTAAATAGTTGAAAAAATTTATGTAAACAAATTTTCTGACATAAAAATTGTTTAATATAGTACGTCATCGAAGAAAGGTTCAATTGAATACAAATCGAATTGTTTATGCTAACGCGTTAAAGTTGGTCTAAGAACTCATACTAGGCTCACAGGAGTTTTAGAACTTTAAGCGCTTTAAATAGCTTTTAAGCAATTGGTGGAATCCGCTTGGATTGTTCCCTCTTTTAAATAATATCTAATGTTGTATACATCAAATATATTGCAATCCTCTGAATTTGCAAGTATCAAAAAATGTTTTCATAGATTTCAATGCAATGAATCAAATTATACTGAATGTAAATATTTGTAAATAGAAATGCATTAAAAAGTTCAAAAATTTAATTTGAATAGAATGAATGAAATCTGTACTACATTCACAAATAAGATTGTAAATGAAGAACTAATTTAAAAAATAATGATTATAACTTTCTTTGAGTGAACATTACATTTAATTAAGCCGGTAATTACCTGAGGGGTCGGGACTTCAAATAAATTTTGCTCCATCTCTTCACAAAAGTGCTGTAAGTGTCGGATAAGGGATATACAAGTGTATACACTTTTCCGTAGTGTCGGAAATGCCACCATCCATTCCCAAGGTTTATGTCAAGGCGCGGCCTGTCCTACAAACTTTTTAATCATAAAAAATTCAAATTCGCCTTGTTGCAGCAATCCCTAGCTTATAGTCAATTTATTATTTACAGTTAAATGCAAAATAAAAGATATTTTAATGCGTATCAGATTCTTTAATTATAATCATAATAATTTTACAAAATGTTTTGCATATGAAAGACCACTTAAAAAAATATGAAAAATAGTTTTCCAAATGACAAACAAACTTAAAAAAGTCAGTATAAAAAATATGTTATCATGCCCACTCAAACAAAATAACTGTTTTTATAACGTCAGTAAGAAATAAAGATATCAAGAAACCATTAATCCAAAATCAGATATAATTCTGTAGATAGTGTTGACGCAAATGAATGGGGTTTGACGCAAATCTACAAATCTTCAAATTCGATAAATAGATAATAAGTCCGCATTGTCGTTGGCACTTGAATCGTGATAACAATAAATTTTAATGTATGTTATGATTTAAATAATGTTCTATTTTTGAATTCAATTTGTTTTTTAAATTTTAACTGGCATAAAATAATTATACTACGCCATTTTTATACTACTCATCATTGATATCTATTAATATAAAAATGCATAAAAAAAACTATTTCAACGATTATTTTCTATTTAAAATACTAAAGGCAATTTATCCTACATCGTTCAATCTGAATACATACTCATATTTCTTTACGTATTTAATTTAAAATAGTATTTCCTATTTACGATTCTATATTACCAGTGTCTATTGTCTATGCTCTGTAATATAGGCAAGCCAATCATTTCTTACACTTAAATTAATAATCGATCTACAATCCGAACTTGAAACCAATCTTGCATGGATTTCTTCAAACTGAAGAAATGCATTGGAATTTCGATCTTTAGGAACAAAAAATTACAATCATCTATTATTCATTTTCGTTTATCTAAAAACGATATCAAAAGCTGATTATCCATAATATTACGTTCCTAAAATAAATATGTTTTAATGGATAATTGGTATTATAGGTTATATTATATCGGTATTTACTACATACGTCATACTATACAATAGTTTTAGACAAACCAAATTAAAGCTCTAAACATATTTAAATCAAATTCAATACTTACTGAATTAATTTTAATATTATTTTAGTATTGTTTTCGTTTTTAAATCAGTGCAATAAAATTCATAGCTTCCAACAAAAATGCTTTTAGTAGAAGTGAGCTAAGATTTTTATTTCAAGGTAAAGTATTGTCCTAGTACATATAAATGATTATTTATGTCAATACATTCGGAGCCCAGCGACGGTGACGTCACTGGCAGCGCGCGCAACTGATCGATCTCATTCGTCGCTTCCGACGCTGCAGCGCTGTAAACGAAACTGAACTAAAACCTTAGAAGCTCCTAAATCGCTTGAATAACATTTTAAAAACAAAAGCGGTATTTTTAAATACCAAACGGTTAAGAATTGATATTCTAATATAGTTTTCAATAACATTGGAAATAACTTGGTTATTAAAAGTTAGGTTCGTTAACGTTGTTATTTCTAGAGAAAAAAGTTCGAAGGAAAATTGAATAAATCGTGGATCTGAAGCTAAAAATAAAATAAGGTTCTGTAGTTCCCGCTCGTGCGTAAAGAAAATAAAGATCGTACTTTATTGCCAGTCTTTGGAGAGGCTCGTTTCTACAATTTAATTAAAAAAATATTGTAATATTTATGTCCTCTAGATAATATAAAATGTAAAGATTACACAGGTATCTTTTTATATTAGTTTAGCATAAAGGGTGTACTGCAATATTTGTAATAGGATTCAACCCTTTTGAACGTCTGTATGTAGGTCATTTACTTGGACCTATAAGAGGAATGCTTTAAATTATATATTTGTATGTTAAATATATTGATAAAATGAGTGTATTTATTCGTCAAATCTTTTAGCGTTCTAAAATTTAAAGATATGTTAAATTAGATTAATTTCCAAATGTTCCAATTTTATCTTTGATAATGTATTTATAGGCATACTTATTGAGGTCATTAAACTTTAAACCCATAAACGAGTTACGCCCTTTATTATATTTGATATGTATATAGGTGTGTTGAAAAATAACAATCAATAAGAAGCTTTCATATTGAAATTTTAATGAACTTAAATACATGTTTGAGAATAAATAAATATGAAATGTATGTGTGTGTGTGTGCGTATATTTATATATATATGAATACATACGAATTATATGTAACTATGTATACTTATTTTTTGAACAACCCTTACTATGTGATGTTTATCCGAAGTGACACTTCCATATAGCCCTCAATTCTTAAGAGCACTTAGAGATAAATAGACACAAGCTGTCTACAGCTTAGATTCGATAAAAGGTTTATATTTAAAGCTATTCTATAATTATATCGAATATCTGCTCTCATACATAAAGATGCAATATTACAAAATAAATCCACTGAATTTAAGATAATAATTAATCTTTTTTTAAAGATTTTGCTATAAGAATACCGTAATAATTCATTAATAAAATCCTATAAATAGACGATTAGCTATATTTTTATCTATATACCTTTATTTAATATTTTACTATAAGAATGCGAGTAGGTAAAATTGGAAAAATATTTTTTTTATGTACATAACCCTAATTTGGAATCTATATTTGGTACGGTATTTCTGAACTCCTGAATCGATTGAGATAAAATTAATATATCCTCTTAAAATCATAATATTTGCGTATTAAGTAATTGATATAGGGCTAGTTTTTGCCTTTGAAATATAAATGAGAACCAATTGAATTATAACTATATACTGGTAGTTGTAATAAGTAAGTAAAGAGGCCTGATAATTGTGAAAAAACAGCAGTTCTACAACGTTCTCGTGCTTTCTGATGGTACAATACCATTGTTGAAGGTAAACAAGTACCACCAGGTCGCTCATATCTCTTTGTGCTAAAGTAGATGTTTTTATCTTAAGAAAATCTTTGTTTGTTTGTGTGACACTCAATTCCCCCTGAAATTTTGAAGCGATTTGATTTTTTTTTGTTTAAGGTGAATTAGTCATTGGTTTATTGTCAAAATTACCTGGTAGATGGCGCTGTAAAGAAGCTCAAGATTTTTGTCTTGTCTTTTTTTTTTTTTATATTAACAGTGGCCAATCGTGTTCCCTCAGTAATTATTGCGTGTACTATATATGGTAAACCATCTCCTCTTTGTGATTAATTCATCTTTATGGGTAAAAATTTTCTCCTAATCGGTTACAAATTTTGTATGTGTTTAAGTACTTTGTTATGAATGGTTTACTCACACGCACACATACACACACACACACACACAGTTACAGATTGACCCGGAATTATTCCAGGGTTAGTATAATTTATAGAGCAGGAAGTTTGTCTAGCCTGAAATTACTAAGTTTGTTATATCTATCTAGAGAGGCTACAGCAGTTTGATGTTTGTATAATCATAGAACAGCCCACATAACTAAAAAAAACGTTATATTTCTAAATATCAATCTAAACATTCTATTAGAATACAATTGTTACGGTTGTATAGGGTTTAGAGTACTTCTCGCCGCGGCGTCACGGTGTGTGCTAACGCGATCCCGTGACGTCCCATTACGGCGAAGAGGGCAACCGTTGGTTTTTTAGTGGGTAGCCTTAAAAATGGCAGCATCCTTTATGCTGCCGGGTAGTCCCACATAACCCCCCGGCCGTCACCCCCCTGGGCCGACGGGGTACCCGTAACGGGTTTTTCCAACGGAAAAAAAAAGGTTTAGAGTACTTAAATTGATAGTACAATAAAGCAATATTGCTACAAAAAAAGCCATCATAGTACTGAAATATTTGTATTTGTTATTGCCACTTGAAGGCGCTAAAAACTAAATAACTGTACCACAGAGTGTATTGTTTTTTGTCGTGTTAGATTACTTTCAAAATAAAAAAAAAAGGTTTTTTTAATCTCTACTACCATTTATCTAAGTACATTTTCTGGTAGTCTGGATAATTCAAAAAATAACAAAGGATCAAAAATGTGTTCCACACCTTTCATATGAAAATTGTTTAATGTTATTGATATATACATTAATAAATAACTCCAACATATAGGTTATTGAAAATACAAGGATATTCATAAAAATAATGTTACAACAAGCCCCAGCTTCCCCATTTAATAATAATTTTATTGGTAAATCAATCAAAACAAAGTTTTTTATATGTGCGTAAACTCCCTTTTAGCTTTGACGCACCGTTTTTACTAACACAAAACACTTTTCATTTTTATTATAAAGGTGAAATCCGAGTTCTATGAAAGACATTTATCAAATTTATGTTAAAATAAATAAATTAACAAAATGTAACAAATTACCCTATGATTAAAATGTGTTTAAAATTTATTAATTACAATATCAATATACTCAAATAATATTATTTATTAGAAATATTTGAAATAATCACAATGAAATTACCAAAGCTTGTGACGAGGCGTTTATTTTATGATTCCTAATCGTGTATTTCCGCTAAAAATGGTCCGAACACATTGCTAAGAAACGAGATATCGACCCACGAAAATACGGAAGTAACGTTAAACCCTCTGACGAATCTGGCACATTATATTTTATTTGTGTGGTACAAGTTACTAGCGAAATAATATATGAATGAATATTTAAGTTGTAATAGAAAAAACTGAATCGACACTCGTTAATTAAACTTCTATATATAAATATATCTATCTCTCCCTCTTTCTCTCTCTCTCTCTTTAAATTGTATACTTTTAAATTAGCAGTAACAACCAGCGCTGTATTTTAAATTGCCCTGTATTTCTCTTCACTGATAAATTCACTGAACGTACAATTTTTCTTTTTATTTATACAAGAAAAATCACTGACATGTTTTCCGCCTCTTTTTAATTTTCTCTTCTTATTGTGTAAGTACGTGTTAAGTACAGGCCAGAAAAAGATCTTTTAACAAATGTTTATGAAATTTGAATAATTTAAAGGATTTTGTTGATAATTAATGTAGCGACAGTTTACTTTCTTAGTCAATATCTTAACTCAAAGAAAAAATATTTGTATTATAATTGTACAATATAATTGCACGTATTAAACATAAAATTAATTGGGAGGCGAGGAATATATATAGATACACTCTCTAACAAATAACAGTTTTAATACAAACAATAATTAAGTAATGTTGTTTACAATATTCAATATTCAATATTCTTTATTGTACTAATGTGGTAATGTAACAAAAATACACAAAAAAGAAAAATAATAAAAGAATATATACATTAAATAATGTTAATTATAGTTTAAAATATTATCCGTGACCAAGAAAATGAATCGCTATATTCTTATAACTTCATCTTCTTTCGTGACTTTGATTTGTAGATCTTAGCTCGTCTTTATTTCAGTTCAACTCATCGTAGTTTACGAGCACATTTGATACGAGGATGAATATGACTTACGTTAAATGCTGTCAATATATTTATACGTTAAAGTTATATTGATATCGAAAAACAATATAAGTAATATCTTAAACAGATAATTTTGAAGTTTTAAAAAATGTTTTTTTTAGATCTTCACACATTTTTTAAAAACAAAGTTAATAAAAAAACAGTATTTTGCTTTAAAGAATTTATCTAGTCTATGTTTTAGTTTCCAATTATTTGAAAAAAAGTCAACGGCAAATTAGATTGATTCAAATTAAAAACAAACAGTAAAGCGAGCACCATATCACTTTGTTTCCTGGCCAAGAAAACTATTACATTATTTATTAATTTCTTTACCAAAAATTCATTTTTACAACAAGAACTTATTGCAGATATAGCAATTATTAATTATATTACATTCTATAATATTTATTCTTCTGTATCATTCTATAATATTTATTAAAATAATTTTTTGATTTTTCTGAAAAAGCACAAAAACTACCAGATATTGTTTTTCTTCTACTGTGATCACTTGTGCTGACTTTAATAATTCCAAAACATGCTTCGACTGGTACAACTTATCAGCTCCAAGTCACATGGAGACGTTTCGATTGATCCCAAAACGAAGTTAATTGCATAATCAAGTCGCGAGAAAATAAAGCTTTCCATGTATAGAAAAAAAGACTTACATACATACTTTCACACGTACATATACATATATATTTGAAAAAAATATTTACGATGGGGTGTCCGTAAATGTAGTAAACAAACTTTCGTATATAGGGGTGACTACAATAACTTCTTTAATCAAAACGCTAGAAAATCTTCTGAATTAAAAAAAAGTTTGTAATAATATGATATATTCTGTACAGTGGTGAAGAACTTACGCAGTTTGCTTTATACCACATTGTTTAATAAAAACCAAATACTAATAAAATAAAATATATACTTATTTTAAAAATGTTATTGGCAGCCCTAGCCTAACGGTTCCAAAGTATTTTAAACAATGCTAATTATTTATATTATTATATAAGATCAGTAATTAGAAACAGTTAAATTTTGTTTTCAAATACTGATTGACTAAGTTACATAATTATAAATATCTATTTCTATCCAATGAAGCAAAGTACTAACTTTTTAGTTTAACATGAAAAATATATACCCATATTGCTAGGCTCAGGTTATTTGAATATGATGAAAATGAAAAAGAAAATAATCTATTTGATTCTGAAAACTTTAATAAAAATACATATCCATAGACTTGACTTGAACATGCGACCTCTGGAATACCGTCTCCATAGCCAGGTATCTCTTCGTTAAAGTTTTAATATTTATTTTATAAAAATATTAGACAAGACATGGCTATCACGCTTTTTAAGAATTTTCATTATATTGATATCTTGTCATTTTAAATATTGAAGGAGCGAAAGATATAACATTAACATTAATAATACAATTACTTTCATTTTTAACATTTGTATCATGATTTCGGTTTGTTCTAAAGTTTATTTTAGGGTAGGTTCCTAAAAATATAATTTACCTCCTTTATCAGGAAGCTTTTACATACACGTAAAAGCTAACTTAATAATTTAAAAGTTCTTTATGTTATTGGGATAAGTTCTATATTATTAGCTTAAGATGAAAATGTTTTTTTTTTTGAAATCACATCCTTTAAATTTACTTATAAAAACAGATTTTAAAAAAAGAAATTTAACGCGTCGACCAGAGTTTTTATTCTGTCTTAATTCAACTCTGTTAATGCCAAACTCAACTAAAGATCTTCTATTGTATCAATTATCAATAATTTTGAGGTAGAAATAGTTAGGTTTAACCTAATTTTTCATAAATTAATATAATAACAGATATCTTAATTATTTTAGATTATTTAAAAGTACAGGTATTGATTTGTTTATACACAGACTAAAAATGTTCCATAAATTCAGATTACGTCAAGTGTGAAATTACCAGGGAATGGACTGCAATTGATGTCTGAGTTGACCTACATATCGATCTCTTTCTAGCATGTTTTATTAGGTTACGAGTGACCGAGATAGATGCCTTTTTTGCATTCAATCTGCAATATGATGAAGTTATTTCAGTCATTCATTGTTATAGCTTTGGAAAATTGAATTTTGAAGTCAAAGATATACGGAACTTTAATCGGGGTGTATTTTTTTATGAGAGAATCTTTTACAATAATACTATTATAATTACATGTATATATCAAGGATGTAATTAAACACTATTAAGGTTAACTGACAGATAAATCGTAAAGATAAACATAAACAATGATAATTCCTTCTATGACAATAACTTATCAAAAAAGATCTGATATGTAACAAACCAAGGAAGTATAATATTTCCTTATAAATATTTGCACAAATATATTAAATAAGCGACTCACCTGAACAGTTTCGTCAGACTAGCGTCCAAGGCTGCGTTTCCTGAAGCCTTTCAATGTGTGGCTGACGCAGCATTACAAAGTACACACACGTACCAAACACCGCTTAGTACTATGGCAGTATTAACTATACAGCGAAACACATTTTGGAATTATTAAGGCAAGTTCATATCTAAAAGCACCCAAAGTCCAATGTCTTTCGCGTCGTTCGCGATATTATCTAAATTCAAATTTTTTGTGTGTTAAACGCGGCGAAGCACGCGTTGTATGTCTGTCCAGCTCCATATAAGATGGTATACGTGTTCCGATCCCCGCTCCCTTCACGCTTTAACCTGTAACAAATGAAAACCTTGCTTTAGTACTCAATAACACATAAATGTAAACCTAATAATTAATGGATTCATTCATTTATAGATAGAAAGAACAAACGATAAAATAAATGAAATACTTATAAATACCAGTACCCGTTGTGATAATATTAGTAAAGTGATTTAAAAAAAAAATTTTGAAGTTTAAACGTGTCTGAAATGTAATATATTGTTAGTTTTACTTCTAATCATTATTTTGTTTTATTAATATTATAAATTAATTAGGCGCCTGATTGAAAAAAAAAGCAATTAGTTCTAATGTGAAATTGAAAGTTGTAGCCAAGAAAATGAAACAATTCATTAATTTTGGACGCTAAACTTAATACGAGAAGACGAGACGAGACTTATAGTGGAGTTTATAATTTAAAAATGTGTTTTCTTTTACAAGTTTTCTTTTACCTTTAAGGCTATTAAAATTCCCTCTAATAAATTTTGAAAACCTAACAATTATTGTTAATAAGAATTGAAGAATAGAACAATACTGTTGGAATTTAAGATTAATGACGTTATTGGGTTTTGAAAAATATAAGGAAATAAATATGTATTATAATAATTATAAAAAATATAAATGTTTATTAGACAAACAGTACTGGAGGGTTATATTATTAACTTAACATGTCATGAAAAGGATTTTTAATTTTATCACGAAAACCTATAAGGTCCCGCGGGATAAGCCACCATTCACCACTGGAGGGAGGACGATGGCATTGTCTGTTGCTTTAGTCATTAGTTTTTTCAAGTAGTACTATGCTTTTTGCTATATTTTGACGCAAGCGAAGCGGCTCTCAAATTTATTATAACGAATTCTGCTTGAATATTGAAAAAGTAATTGCTACTTGATACGTGTTCAATAAATAAACCATATAAGAGTTTTTTTGGCGTTTGTCTTTTGATTGCGTCTAACAATACTATAAATCTTTTATTCGCTATTGAAAAACAAGAAATATTTACAAGATATTATTTTTTCTTTTATTATTTGATAATTTTAAAATGTCATACAATTTAGTCAATATCAAAGTAAAAAGTAAAAATTTATATAGAGCATTTTTTTGGCATGGTTTTAAAACCTAGTTTTAACAAATATCAAAACCTTTACATTGATATTATTAATTTGATTAGTGTCCTTAATTAAAAGTTTTTTTTTTCAAAAATATGGTAATAACATTCTTTCAGATTATATAGATTATTAAGATGACATGAAATCATAATCTTTAATAACTTTAAAATTTTGATCCCGCTTTAGTTACAAGTAAATTACAAGTCAAAAGAGTTTTAAGCAATTTCGCTTTATTTTTTCAAAAATGCTTTCAAACTTATTGTAATAATTACATGGTAAGTCCACTCTGTCTTTAATGTAGATTATTTGTAGCTGATATTATTACAATAACAATTCGACAGATGCATGGACGGTTTTTAATTTAATTACGAATAAATTTGAAAATTATCAATTGTTATTAAGTAATTATAAAAGTTACTGAATCATCAATAGAAATGGAAATTATGTTCTTAGCTTAAAAACAGGTCACACACAGTTCATACAAAAAAAAAGTAATAAGTTAAAAATTAGAAAAAAAAAATCCAAACTCAAAAAAAAAAAAGCAAAAGGTGATCGAAGCTTCTACATCAGTAGTGTTGAGAAAATCTCTAAACGGTCAATTGCCAATATTTTTTTTTTTTTTTTAATTTTTTTTTTGGTTCTGAACACATAGAAATAGAGAGTGTTGGCAGTAACATGAGCGCCGAGGATTTAAGACCAGCTCCTCGATAACTGACCTACTCCGTAGAAACGGATCACCCGACAGGTTTCCTCGTATTACTAATATAAACTTAGAAAAAATAAAAAATTTTGATAGCGTGATTCAGGTTTTATGAAATTTAGAGGACTTCATTTATTGTTCAGTAAAAATTTGGAGTGAATAATTATGAGGTTGATGAATATCTTTTTCTGTGGTGTATGTTTGACTTTAATATTTTTTTTATCACAATTATGTTAAAATAATATTAACTTTGTACCACATACAAAGTAGATGTTAATCCCTCAACCTGTGGTGACATTTATAAATAAATATAGTTAATTAATTAAAATATTAATCTCAAAAATAAATATTAAGATTACCAGTAAAATATAATTAAAAATAAATGCAAAATACAGAAAACATCAATGATGTTTAGAAAATATATACTATCGCCATCTATTAATAGAAATAATTATATATGTAATCTACCCTCAAATCGAATTATAAAATAATAAAACAATTTACCCTCAAAAAACTTTTCAATCTTATTAGTTAGTAAACATTCACCCATATATAACCAAACAAATGAAGACGAAGACGTTACTATATTATCCGGAAGAAATTATTTCGACGTCCGGTCGTAACTTCGTTATTGGCCATTATTATATAATAATATGCATGAATATTGATGAACCATATAAATTATCTCGGCGCTGAATGTAAACAGATTGGCAGATTATTTATTAATACTTGGTGTTTAGAGTTGGTCGCGTTAATTAATTGCTTTGTCGGCGTCTTTTCTCCTGTAAAATCTGTAATATAAAGCAGAGGACATGAAAAAAGGACTCAGGTGATCAGCGTCTTCCTTTTATATGGTAACGAAATAATTAGTTGTTGATTTCTTCAACGAAATAATGTAATTTTTCAGGATTTTTTTTTCAAATTCATTGCTATGGTTATCATATATATCCTTATTTTTTTTACTGATATACAAATGTCCAAACAATAAAACTTACATTTGTGTTAAACAAATTTAATTATGTAAGTAAGATGCTTAATGGTTGTTCCAAAGTTAACTAATGAGTGGTTTTAAGATAAACAGCGAGTGAGCGTACAAAGTATTCAGTTCACAAGATCCAAAGTGTCTTGGAACACAAATCAGAACATGCTAGCCCACTTCCGACATAAAGCGGCTTTTAGTCTTAAATGCATCTTAGAAGTCGTCCTAGTCTTTGTTGGAATTTAAGTTTTTAGTAAGATAAGATTCTATAGTACGATAACACTCTCAATCTCTGAATCTGCTTTAAAAATATAATGACTCAATTATGTTAGTCTATATGTATAATTTCTTTTTTTTTTTTGTCTTTATTTTTATAAGTCTGTGCGTGTTAAATTGTTATTCTAAGTGACATTTATATACATATTTTACTTCTTAATATTTTCTAGTGAATATTGCTTTATACATGATGACTAATAAAATACTCAAAATATAGAATATTTTTTTACAAGATAATCATTACACTAGAGAAAAAATTGAGATACCTTTACGTGTATTGAAAAATTTTCTTCGGGGGAAAAAGTGGGTAAAATGAGAGTAGTTGAGTTGTTCTATATGTTGTATATACAAGTAACTTATAGTATACCCCAACAAATATGCAAAAATATTACATAACAAATTTTAAATAATAATAACATAATATTTAATTTTGCCTGAATTATCAAATATTTTATAAACTAAAGATGGCTCCAGTAATCTCTAGTAATCTCGATAGTGCTTCATAAATTCGTATATTTCTAGGTTTATTGTAAATATAGTCCAAAACATTTTCAAAGAAATGAGTTTATCGCAAAAGGTTAGTTGAATCAGACAATACGGTATTGCAATAACAAATTTGATTAAAATACGTAATAGTTTTCGTGTAAATCACTAATAAATATATACAAACAACAAGTAAAAAAAACAAACAGATACGTTTTATACGTTATCATAAGTGATTTATAGTATATTATTTTAATAGTTGTTATATTTCATCAAATAAGCCGATAAACCTCACCCTTTAGTGGAGTTACTGACGTCAGACCACGTTCTGGAGCCTGTAGTCTTGTAGGAATGTATTAATCGCAACGCAAATCGCTGTATCTTAGACACTTAGTGCACGCTAGGTCTTATTTATCGCTAATCAGGCTAGCTCGGCGTCAGCTTAATAGACTTGATAAAGACACTTCATCTTAAAAGCGCCTTAGAGGCGGCGGTTCGGCCTTGGCCCACTTCCTGCCCCCTTTAACACCCTCTCCCTCACCCCAGAGATCAAATCCTTGAATTAATTTTCGGATAACACAATAAGTGTCAATAAAATTTTATTTTGTTGCATATTTGCTTGATTCACAAAACATTTTAGCGTTTAAAGGGTTGAATTTGTCGTCCATTTTTTAAATGAGTAAAGTAATCAGACCATTTCGAATTTGAAATTTACAGGTTGTTTCTGTGTAAGTAAGGGATAGTAGGTCTTCCATATCTTCTCCCTCACTCCACATGTTTGCCAAAACATGGTCCACCAAATACCTTGTAAATTCGTTTGTCCGCTACTATTTTTCCTCTAGTCTAGTACCAACCTTATATTTCTTATAAGTCTAAAAAAAATATTATTGGTATTGTTGCTTGTGGGTGTTATTGGACTTGTCTTAGTAGTTAGATTAAATAAAGATCACTTTAATCTATAAATGTCGGCTCTTGTAAATAATAAAGGCACTGTTTAGTTAGGGGCTAGTTAAAAGGTATTCATCATGTACCTAGTTACTACTTCTGCATTCGATTACTGCATATGCTATGTTAGCGCTTTTTAGGCCTAATTCTTTTTTCATCGACTTCAAATGAGACTCGGTCAATCCGTCTCTCTTTCTGGGTAAACCATAAGTAAACCTCTTGTTACCCAAAAGCGTCTTTGATAAAGCGAATTTGGTTTGATTTTATTTTTTATTTTTTCTTTTGACAAAGTTAAGGTTCCAAGCTACCTACTTACCATGCAGCGAGTAATAATAGATGCCATTGCTATTGCCAACCTACACTGGGTGATAGGAACTGCTTGTTTCATAGCCTTGCATATCACATTTGCAGCAGCAATGTGATCAACATTATATCACTGTAACCATGTCATTCTAAGCGCAAAGGTAATTAAAGAAGTCTGCAGGGACTTTGCAATATACTAATATCATATCTAAGGCCCGGATGGTAATACTTGATGTTGCAAACATATCTCTCAGGGATATGGATTTGTATTTAATAGATATGTTGTTGTTGACCAAGTTTCCCTTGCTCATCCATACCTGCTGTGATATAAAGGATGGATCAAGTTATCTTGTTCCATTCATGCTGTGATGTGAAGTCAGACTCAAACTATAATCGCGTATAAAATTAACCATTGGATTGATCTTTGGATTGAACTTTTAATTCTAACTCTCGCAAAAGTTGAAGACAGTTGCAGTAAGATGCGGCCTATTTGTTTTGATAACTTGTGGTTTGTTCTTAATATCCACGTAATCAAGTTGATGACAAATTTCATTGCAAATTAATGTAACTAGTGAAACGTTAAACAGTAATAAACTAGGTTTTAAAACAATGAAGTTGGGTTACGAATATTACTCTTTAGTACTGCCAAGTTTTTTAAGTTGCTGTACCGTCAAGTTTTTTAAGTTGCTGTGCTGCAGGTAGAACCTGCTGGGGGTTTGGAAGTGTTGACAACTATTACAGCATAAATAAACCTGTGGAACTTGATCAATCTTCACAGAATATCATAGTTTAGATTACTTCTCATAATTGCTTCAGATAACTTACACACAAGTAATTAAATAATCAAATCATTTTACATATGAACACTTATATTTTTTTAAATTAAAAATATTTATTGTAAACTTCTTTTGTTTTAAAACTTTTTAGCTTCAATTAAATTCAATAAGTTTAACATTCATTATATTAAAAGAGCTATAACAGTTATTATTTTATTACATGAATCATAAATTCAACATTCAGAACAATTTAAATTAAGTAATTTCACGTCTGATAATTATAAAACCGTTAATAAAATTAACATTTCAATCGACCTTTTTGTAATTTTCATATTAGTAAATGTATATTTGAAATTTCACTTAATTAAATAATGATGTCTTAGTTTTTTATTTAAAGAAGCTTTCCGACAAGCATATATGTAAATTTTTGAACGCCAACGTGTCAGCGTGTTTTCACCATCAGTCGACTATAAAACGAAAATTCTGACAAAACAAGGTTTCCTTTATCTTAATAAAAAAATAACTTTTTACTTGTTTTTATTCTTGTATATACTTCGGAGTATATTAATTTTATAAAGTGAAAACTACACTGCGACTTAAAGTAAAGTAACTTAGTTTAGAGTAGCTTATGACCAATTTTCGTAGCAAGCTGTCGCTCGATAGACAAAGAATTCAAACCATTTTTTCTGTTACGGTTTAATAGCTTAATTTATAAATATCTTGTTCTTTGTAAAGCAGTGCATAAAAATATCAATAAATAGAGATAACAATCCATGAAAAGACTGCTCCAAATAATTCATCTATAGGACACGAGTCTTGACTGCGGAAAGACTACTGATTTACACACAATAAAATTTTATTTTGTCAAGGTTTGTGAAAAATATTCAAAGTTTTAAAGATTTAAAAGAGAGTATAAGTAAAAAGTGTTAAAGAAATCACTAACTCTAATAATACAGAGATGTAATAGGGGTTTTGGTATTTTCTTTTGCGTCGTCTATTCTATTAGACCTAGGTTTTAAGACCACCAGGGAGTGAGTACCATGTCTCTTTTATGATTGTAATTCAATTTCAGCCCAACCATACTTTAGATTTTTTAAATAACGCCTTTATAGGTTTTAGAGCAACATTGTAAAAGTTTTATAAATGAAAACTTTTATATTATAAAATAAATACGGATTATAGACAGTTATTTTAATTGACAGATTTTAATATTTTTTTACAAACTGTTCAATTCATTCAGCACAATTCCTTACGTCACAAATCTACCTAATATTAATGTGGCGTGTTTATATCTTTTGGCGCAAATATCGACAGCTTGGCGGCATTTCAATGAAACACCATTCAACATTGACCTCCATAGAAAACTCATTTCGTTTATTATCATGTGTTTCCGCAAAATGAAGAGCTGCAAGTATACTGGTCGATACTGATACATATTAATGATACTTAGGTAGTAAAATTCCCATAAAATACGGAATGTGTGCTGTTCGTATGTTTGTTTTAAATAAAAATACATTGTTTTGCATTTATCTAAGAATATTAAATTTAAAATGGTTTTGGGTGAGTTTAAGTCGTTCCGGAAACTAGTATTAAAGTACTTTAGAATTCTTTAACGAGTTCACATACACAGAAGCTGGTCCAAGTTGGTCCAAAGATTTGTCCGAAGAATACAACGTTAATTCGGTGTTAATTATTCCATCATATAATATAAATATCGTTCATCTTATTACCACTTATAAGTATAGATATTTTTTTAATTAATAGATCACCAAAAAAACGCAGATTTGAATTCTGTTCGTGACTCTGATTCAATCATGTTATGTTAAAAAAAAATTGCATAGATTAAGTGAGGAATCAATTGTCAGTAACAGATTTGTAGAGCAAATGGAAAAGTCAATCTGTTTTGCTTTACAAATTCGTGTAATAAAAGATAATTTTTTTTAAATTAACAATATTGAAAAAAAAAATACAATTTCATAAAGGATGTTAATACTATTGTTTTGTGTTAAAAGTACAAACCCAATCATTGTAGGGGCTGCAAACAAACAATAATTCTGTATTTTTTGAAACACGACATTTTTCTTATTCAAATAATATGTCATTTGAAAAGTAAATTATTATGCATTTACATTACTATTTCATATTACTTTACTTCGTTGTAATAGCTGAAACTATATTAAAGTCAACAGTGACGAAAGCGTTACTAAAGTCTAGTAACATAACCATTGTATCTTGACCGTGTTCCATACCAGTTCTGATATCATCCGTCATTGTGACCACTGTAGTCATACCAGGATGGAAGGCCTTAAAACGGAAAGCTTTTAAAGGATTTAGGAAAAAAATTTGGAGAAGAAATGACTTAAATGTTCATGGACAAGGCGATCAATGATCTTACCTGAAAAAGGAAGTATTGATATAAACAACTTGAGATGGAAAGAAAGGTATTACTGGTTAAATAGTAATTAAAAATGTGAGTGATGACAGGAGTTAAGACGTCTATGACAGGAATAATTATTTTATAAGTTATGCAATCAAAACCTAAGGAGTCAGAGGTAATCGCTATAATGTTCTTTTTTACATCACATACAATGTTTGAAACATGAATTGATTCAACTAAATAATGGAATTGTGGGTTTGTTAAGGGAATTTAAATCCAGATTGTGTGAATTTATTTCTGAGTTAGCTTTGCTAGTAGGCAGTAACCAAAGATTTAAGAAATTTCCAAATTATTCCGGAGTTATTTGCTTCCGTAACAGATTTTTAGATATGGCGACGCTGTGTATTTCTACACATATGCGATTTCTAGCGGAAACATACGTCTCCAAACTTTTGTCGTTACCATTCGCCTTATATTTGGCCTCGGCAGTGTTTTTTATATTTAGTGACTTTTTATGGTGATTGTTAGCCAGGGAGCAGGGATCTCTGAATCCTACAAGTCATATAAGTCTGTTAGTAAGATGTTAAGCATTTATACCTGATCGACTACAATGCTCTGTGAAAATATAAGGGACCAGTTTATGATTTTTGCATCAGCTTTTAAAACCACTGGATTGAAGTTACTATTATTATATCTAGAAGAGAAGGAAGACAGTCAGGGAAAGTTGGTAGACAATGAGGTGAAAGTGAAAAGTGGGTAGTCAAGAAAGTGCAGGTTAGACGAGGTAATTATTGAATTTAGACTTAGACGAGTGATGATCGGTGATCATTTGATAATGTGCTATTAAACAATGAAAAAAATTGTGTAGATATTACAATTGAATCAATAACATACATATCGTAAAATGTAACATTCCACAATCAAATGCTTTTACATAAGCCAATAGGAAACATTAAGTTCGTCATGCGATGTTGTCGCGTGTACTGATGACGAAACCTGGTTTTTGACCTGTGTTTGACTTACGTACAAATTTATGACCTATAAAACTAACGATTAGATAAGTTCCTTGAGTCACGGATACTGCTTAAAATTCTACATAAATAACAATATTATATTTTTATACGTATTTTTGTTACAAACTCATACTATTAGGATTTTAAAAATAATTTTAATAGAGGGTAAAATTTGTACAAGATGTTATATGAGAGAGAATTACACATATATCTAGATTTGTACATGTCAGGCTGTTGTTACCGTAGACTATGGTGAGTGTGCACAATAAATGAGTCCACGAATTAATGCTTTTACAATTAATATTACTCATTCGCAGACATTCATTAAAATTCTTTTGAAAATAACATGTTTGTGAGTCGTACTTTCTGGAAAATATCCCACAAAGCTGTGTACACAAATATAACAAATTGTTTACAAAAAATATATATTATTAATTTTCATATCATAATTAATTTGCATATTATGACTTAGAGGTATTATAATCTACAATGTTTTTACTTATATTTAAGAACACTAGGTGAATCTCCTACTCGTCCTCTTACATTCTGAGACCGATCTTATTTACAAAAATGTTTTAAATGAATTTTAAAATATTCTCAAATATATTAAACATGTCTTGCACTAAAAGTAAAAAAAATATTACTTTTCTTGAAAATATTGGAGTTATCGACGTCGTTTGTGAAGAATAGAATTATGTTTAATGATTTAAACTTATTTAATCGGTCACGAAACGTTATACTTCTGGGCTGGCAATATTATATTTTTCTTACTAAAAATGTTTTCGATTGGCATAGACTGTTTAAAAGCTAGTTCTACATGACCCCGATATCTCATCCCATCCAATCTAAACAAGGCCTAAGGGCGTGTTTACACTATCCAGTAATAAAACACTCCAGGGTCGTAATTTTTATTGCACTTTTATTTTAACGCGCAAGTGAGATAATTATAACGAAACTCTGGTTCGTAACAAAAGAAGCGTAAAAATGCGTTGGTTGTAATAAAAAAAAAACTTTTACACGCCAGTATCAGTAAATACCAAAATAACCTTCCTTACCACCCATACTGATACCAATTTAATCTTTATAGCGCGATGGTCTTTATGTTACAGAAATAGACCAATATCATAAAACCGTGATAATAATTCGCATCGGCTATATTCTAATCGTGATGCCTGACGTGATGTGATGTCGTGCCAAATGACGTCACTCTTGGCGACGTCATTGACTAAAGATTTAGTGATTTGTAACCCCTGACTAGATGAGGGATGTAAAAAAATTAACATGTCTGCTGTAAATGTGTTTTTGTGTGTGTACGTAACGTCGCAGGTTCCAAACGATTGGACCGAAAGAGCGCTATTTTTTTTTAAATTGCGATTTAGTTCTTAGTTATGTACGTAAAAATAATAGACATTCAGTTTTCATTATAACTTGCCACAGGATGTCACGCAATATTGGTATTTTATTTATTTGAATTATTATAATTAAACCAAATTTTAATCTTTACTCGTAGTGTTTTCACCCACCGATAAAAATTATAAAAAAAAAAATTCAGCTACATGAACGTTATTTAAAATTATAATTGTTTTATAACAATATTAAATAATCAGTTTTAAAATAAACATCTATGGGAGAGTAAATACTTTTCGATTCAGTTTTTTTATCCGGTTTATTAAACTGTTAACTTCTCTACGCTCACTCTATTTGGTCATTTAGCACACGTGCCACAGTCTTTATTGTTATGAACTAAATATAGTTACAAAATACAGTTTTTATTCCGTTTGGATTTTGTTATAAGTTTTAAAAAATGAGAGTTAAATCAATAAAAAATACTTCTTGGCTCTCTTTTGTAATAATACAAATTTAAGTTTTTAACTTAACTTATTGCTGCGATACCGTTTGGCGGTTTTGGTATCGGATAATATTTTTAAGGTATATCTTTTATCTTTTATCTATCTATATAGTATAAAAATAAAACAAATATTGCTCATAAGTTGATTAAAAATTAATAAATGTATTTAAATTCTTATAAGATTAGCTTTCTCTACAACATTTTCAAGAAGAATACTTCTTGCTGATCAAGTAGAACTTAAAACTACATAGATACCAACACCAAAGTGCGAACATTCCGAACACACTAACTTCAGAGAATGCCCAACTACTCGTACGAAACAAATTAATTAAGAAGTGAGGAACGAAAACTTTCAATAATACTAACCTGAGTATAATAATATATGTTGTATGAGAACTTTGGTATAAGTTTGTGTTAGAAGTTATAAATGGTGGTTACGTACATTTTTAATAAACATTGGGTGGAAAATTTATCGCAGGTACGGCATGAATTTGTGAATTTTCTAATAGATTTAAACACATTTTAATTTTCCAATACATTTGTTTGCTTTGATCTTCATCAGTATCCACTTATATGTTTTTATTTTATTTACTATTAAATGATTTTTAAAGTCATTTGAGGGAGATAATAAATCTATCATATTTCCAAATCTCGCAAACTATCATAGTTTAAAAAAAGTTTTGTTTGAATATTAATAATTTTACTTATGAGTTTTTAAAAGAAAAGCAATTAATTAGAACATCAAAACAATAGTGTTTTATAGTGGTGTTGGTACGCAAAGAAAAAATGTGATTGTTTTAATATTACTTTAAAAGGTAAGGCTCGAGGCCCCGGTTTTGAAATTAAAAATAACTTTGTTAAAATAGCTTGGAAATTTTATGTACATGTTTTTTTTATTGTAAGCAAACACAAAATATAAAATTAATGAAACTAATTTACAAATATTGTAAATATATTTCTATTATAATAAGTACGACTAATTTATAAAGTTTTAGTATCAAAAATATTTCACTTAAAACTCCTGTGTTAAAACGGATACGAATTTCTGTGTTTGTATCAACGGGTCCTGGACAAAGTCTCGAGAGGGAGAAACATATTTTTTATCATTAAATTTATGTGTCGCTATCTGATCGATAAAAGAAAATACAAAAAGGAATCCTACTTCTTAAGAACCACAACTTAGAAGGAAATTCTTTTTAGATTGAATTCCACGAGCCTGCGCTCAAAAATTTTTCTTACCTTTTAGTCTGATTTCGATAATAAAGGATGTATACATATTTTTAAATTGTACGTTACATGAACATTAAACATTTTTCAGATTATAAATTATGCTGTACCTATTAAATTCTCAAGGGATTTTTAACGTATCCACCCAGTACTGAAATCTCTATTTCCGTAACAAAGGCGATCTGGACTGTCTCATCGTATTTTACGCGACCAGTAAAAGTAGTTTAAACAAAATCCCGACGTTGCCCGTAAATTTAGATTCAATACAATTGGCAATTAGTCATAATTTAAACAGCGTTTTTTATACCGACAGACAAATAATATCTTCTATAACATATATATGCTACCAGAAATAAAATCTTGTAGACCAAGTTTTCAGCTGGGATTTGGTTACTTAAATAAAGTTTTAAAATAAATATTATAACTGTCTTCCAACTTGTAGGAAATTGTTAGAGGGTGGAAGGAAAGAGGGTGAATAGGGTGGTGGTAATTGCACCCCCTCTCTTTGCTCCAGGTTTTATTTTGAAGTTGATAGAATTAAGACGTACTCTAATCTGATTTACGATTTAAAGTCAACAATGACTTTATCGATTATTTAAGCGTATCCTATACTAATAATTTTAATTTAAGTATAATATATAGAAATGAGTCTTATATACAATAAAAGATACTGAGTCCTCTTTTATATGACATATGTTCCTATAATCTTATTAAATAGTATTTATAATCATCACCAGAGCAACGAGTGTATGCGGAAACTGATTCTTAGTGAGTAGCATTAGTGAATTGCTACAAAATACTATATTATTAGGGTTGTCAGTAAAGATTACATCAAAAGTTAAATTATTTTTTCAAAGTTAATTCTTAATTAACTACAAGTATTTTAGGAATATTGAAGCCTGTGAAAGGTTTTGTTTTGACTCATATAATTTTTAACAAGTTATCTACATTTACTTCATTACCATAATGAAATGTTTTTTATTTTTTTTAACGTTTATTGTTCTTATTTAAATTTCTTCTCACGGCTGGAGCTTGAAGATAAGATTAACTATTAGTATATAATATACATTAATTTAATTCGTGGAGCTTATAATATTTGGCAATGTGTTCCTTTATAAGTATAGCTTTTTAAAATCACTATACATTTTCATATTTGTTACGTATTTTAAACTAATTGTCGAATTATCACCTGTCTGTTTGGGAAATAAATAAGTGGAAGTAAGTGGAAGCAACCAAACTTAACCATAAGGAATTATTGGAAAGTAATAAGAGCAAATGAACAGATACCCTCAGATGGAAAGCTTATCTGAGGGTATGTGAATATCTGAGCTTGTCTGGTATTTGTATATCTCTCTCTGTATGAAAGAGAGATAAGAATTCTTTTCGAGCTGATGGAAGTCAAATCTAAGATCTAGTCTACGTATACGACTACATCAATAATAATCAAATATCATATATATATATATTTGTAAATTTAACTTTTCATTCTTCATTTAATACTTATTTGTTTTTACTGTGGAAAAATCAATAAGTGCTAAGTGCATAGAATCTATAATAGAATGAGTGACTGGGCTAAATATATAGAACCTTCAACGATATGTGTTAGATTATTTTTCGACCCCAGACAAAACATCAATATTTTGTGACTGAATGTTGACTTAAAATTCCAATAACTTGGTAGAAACTGGACGGTAAAACAGTAGGGTGTGGAGCTTACTTAAGGAACTAATTTATAAATCTATAAAAGCAGAACAGGATAAAATGCATCATTGATTTAAAATAAATAACAAAAAATATATTAAACTGTAATCAAAAGTTGAAAGCATGTTAAATGTTAATAATCTAAGAAAATATTAAATAACAAACAAGTTGAAACGAATGCTTTACTTGTTCAGTATTGATATTATATAACTGTTTCAATCTCGATACACATATACGTATATATACACCGACACTGATATAATAAGAGAACGAGACAGAGAAAGAGGGAGAGAGTTTTATAAAGGGAACATAAAGTTTATTTTAATTTGATGTATTTTAGCAGTAAATTACATGAATATAAAACGATATTCAATAATCAATCCGAAAAGAGCAAGCAACGTTGAAGCTTTAATTTCTAAATCTTCACTTTGCAAATTATTTGTAATTTGTTAATATTTATCAGCAATGAACGCAATGTAATTATTAAGGAGTAAATAAAAAAAATTACAGTTAGCTAAATAAATAAGCATTTATTTATCAATGATTAATTGTTCTGTAAATATGGGACCAAAAACGAACGTTCCAGCGATGTATGGATTCAAGTGGTCACAGGGGGCAATGAGATCCCAGAAGTGTGGACAGTTTTCTATGGTCCTCGTTTGAGTTGAAGTACTAACGCTCGCTCTGTTTATTACCTCTATTTAACAAGAAAATAGCTTCCATTCCGTTTTCAAATGATCAAGATATTTTATTTCACTCTCTCTATTTCTCATTTTCTATGGGATCTCAAAGATTTCAATGCCTTCAGATACTAAATCTAATAATCCACTTTGTTAAGCTATAATTTTGACAATCAGTATAGAAACGTTCATAACCAAAACTGTCCATTTTTGATTTACAATCATTTTACTCTCACTCATTTTTAAGCAGAGAGAGGGAGAAAGAGAAGGAGATCTAGGATTCCATGGAATTTCATTTAATGCCATCAAATATTAATTTTACAGTTGTATAAGAAAATGACAAAGATGGTAATATAAAAGACAAACTCAAGAAGACAAGTCACAAAATTTTGATTAGGCCGTCGAAAGAGCACCATTTTAGACCGGGATTTTTTCGATTTATGCTCAAAAGGTTATAAAAAGCAAAAGCTTTTCCACCGTTTAACTGTATCCAATTCTCTTTGGAGTCCAAAGAGGATTACACTCCAAATTCAAGGATTAGATACATTGGTATGTGCAGATAAGAATGTTTCCATCACAACTCACACATTCTTATAATACATAAAGCCATATCCGAATCCACAGTTAAAAGTTTTAAGTTTGTAATGAAAGATATTCTTACAGGAAGAAGGTTTTTTATGGTGCACGTTAATTCTGTAGAAGATAATCTTTTTATATACCTTATTCTTCTCAATTTGACAACCTAATGATGATGATAATGATAATTCAATTATTATTTTACAAAAAAGAAGAAAAAATAAGGTATATTAAAGAATTTAAACATCTGTATATCGATTAACTATTGGAAATAAATAATGACTTTAATACAGACCAAAATTCCGGGTCAGTTTCGACACTGGTGGAGATGAACGAACTAAGATGGTATTAGAATAATGATGAGATCGGTATATATTTGGTTCAGCAATCCAGTTAAACCAACGAATCAACCGCGCACCAGTGACACGTGTCAACCATTGGGAATTTGTTATGTTGCTTTACAGAGCTACGATTTGCATAATTTTGAACCATTTTCAGTTAAAATTAGATAGAGCAAAATACAAAACAAATAAAAAAAAATAATATATTGTAAATTGGAATGTGTCTCAGGATCACTCTAATATAACTGTATGTATTAGTATTGTTATTAATATTTTGATCCACAAAGAGCATGAGTTTTTTATATACAGTATTAAATCAAGATAATTTTCATGATAATCTTCTTATGCATATAAAAATCAACATATGTATAAAAATCTAAAAAATAACTATATATTTTACCAAGGCGTTTTATTATTCAATAAACTTCTAAATCCAATACTTCCTTATATTTTTCTTAAGTTGCCAGCCCTAAGCATATATCCAGGCTAGGTTGGCAATGCGCCAGAGCACAGAAATAACTCTAGCGACACTCATGTGCTTTTTAATTGCCTATAATTACATTGGGATTATATTTTTTAACCAAAATATGTAACTGAAATAATTTGGAATTGTTGAAAATTACTCATAAGTAGACATTTATAATTTGGCTTACATAAAATATTGTATAATTTATTGTTAATGTTTAAATAAATATTCGTAATGGAAGGAAAGTAGAAGTTATTACTGATAGCCAATTTTTTGTATATTGTTGCCAGTTATATTTTTTATTTTAACTATAAAATATTGTCTGACTATGACATAATTATATTAACATAACAATTCATTTTTATTCATGCAATGAATACAAATGCATTGAAACTAAAGGATTCCAAGTATGTACTTTAAAAACAAAAGCATTCATACAAAGCTCAATGAAATATAAGCTTAAATCAGAAATATTCTAGAAGTAATTTATATAAATATATATTTAAAAAAAATCTGAGTATCTTAAAATAAATTTGGATTTAAAATTTTATTAATTTAATATTTGAAAATATTCCATTTTTTATTTATACAAGATTTAATTTAATTTTTATTTTATTTTTAACATGATTGGTTTTTTTCTAAAAAGGAAAGAAGAAGACTACATGGCCTACAAAAACTTGAGAAAAAAAAATACACGTGTTTTCAGAACATGATAGAAGTTATATATCAAATAATAATAATAATAACAGGAACTAGGAAACAATCTGATTTATCAGTTTTCACATCACATGTTAAACTGAATACTAATTAAATTATCATTATGAATTAGTCAACTTTGAATTCATTCGATGGATTAAATGAATGGATCCATCCACTGGATTTTCTATTATGTTTGATATCCAATATACCTTTGGCTTGAAGCTTGAAAAAGTATGTAACAACCTTTGTTTAGTTTCAGGTTATTTATACATTTAGAGTTTAGTTATAGTAAATGTAAAAAAAAATGTTACAGAATTTTATGGAAAATATACAAAAAATACATGTATCCTAAATCTAACAAAGATAGATCTTTATAAGAATATTTAATATATTCTTGTTATACTTCACTAGAAACTGTCGGCTTCAAACTGTCAGGATGCTAGAAAATTTTGATACATTACTCGAAAAGTTTTGATATATTACATAAAGTTAAACAAAAACAAAAACTATATTTAGAATATTAACCAATAATTGAAACCATTATATCGTAACGATAATCGTAATCGTAACGACCGAAATTTAGTTATTACCATATACACTAACTATATATCTGATAACTTACTTTGGTACCGTATCTGTGTTATCCTTAGATTAGATTGTTGCTAGATTAGATTGTTGCTCTGACTCAAAAATAAGATATCTTTTAATATTGTAAGTTTTTCCTTTTTTTTTATTATTGTATTGTCTAATATGCAATAAAGTGCTTATCTATATCTATCTTTTATCATAATGTCTTTCTCATTACATTTTTTTTTTATTTTTCATTTTGTACAACCAAGTTTCAGTATGGTGAAGATAAATTATAATAATACCTAATTTCATTAAAAGCATTACTTTTAATTCTATAATAAAATAAAACCAGAAAAAAGAATCTATATAGTACCAAAACAAAATATAAAACTTTCAACAGAACGTACAAGATCGCTGATTAATGGGAAGTCATGCATTCGCTTAATCACAATTACTAAAATGAAGACTGTCCTAATGCGTGGCAGTCGTTATTGAAAGATTTGTACAGAGAGGAAAAGTGGACATTAGGATATATTTAAAGGAAGGTTTTGAATATCCGGCTCTCTAATGAACTGTATGAATCGTAATTGTATAGCAACTTCTTTAACTTGTGAAAGATGCTGGTATTTCTCTAGTCTAACCATTGAGAATCAAACCTGTTGCAGTAAAGTGATTACAGCTAAACTCTTTACCTTGTCTGTGATGCTGGATACGCCAGATGTTCTTTAACAGAAAATAAGAAAAATATATATTGTAAGTAAATGAGTATAAAATATGCTATGAAATATCTAATATATATTTTGTAACGTCAACGTATTCGGAACACCATGTTAAATTGTTTATATGTTGAATTATTTATATTCTTCTTAATAATTATCAAATTGATGGTGATAGTATATACCTTGATCATAAACCTTAGGAGTTTGCGTAAAGCTGGGAGCGGTTTCATTTATTTGTTAGAGCCAAGGCTATATTGTATAGCGTTCGACTGTTTTACAAGATTTTTATTATAAAACTTTTTATTGCTCAGAATTTATAGATATATCTAAATTTCTCACTCTTCGAAACCCTAATCAAGGCTTATTTAACTCTTATAAATAATGTAATGTAGTTCAAGTCTATATCTAACAATATATCTTTATTAGTGTAATTTTATTTATAGTTGCAGTGGTTTATGAGATTACTTAAACCCGTTTTTTCTTTAAAATAATAAAACAGAAATATAATAAAGATTTATTATATTTGAGGGCATTAAAAATAACATTTTCTTGTGTTTATAATGTAACTGATATCTTATTAGTTATCATCAAACTATTAATTTATTTAGGCATTTCCTTACAACATAATATTTTTCCTGGAGATATCTTTTATAACATTTTTTAAAACAAAAACACTTACACATTGATTACAAATTCATTTTTATACAAAATAACAAAATACTTGTAATTGTTGGAGAGTTTTAAAAATTATTTATATAAAGTAATCAAAAGCTAACGCTATAAAATTAATGTATACTATCAAAATAGTATTAGTGATACACAAATCAACAAACACATAAATATTTTCAATCTATGCTTATCGATTGAGAACCGTCAGTCCGATGATTGATATTTCCTTCAAAATTCACCTAATCGTTTAATCTGTGTCTATCATTTGTTATTATAGTTACATTTAACAGTATTAATGTCTGACCTAAATGTATATCATTTTTATCAAATAGGTTTGTAATAGATTATCAATTAAAATATTATTTCGGTTGCTTAGGCAACTTGTTTTTATGTGGATAAAAAAAATATATAAGATATTTTTTTTATATTGAATAGTGCAATATTAAAGTACCTGTCAGCCTTTTGATATCCAACTGCTGAGCAATGGCCGACTTCGTGTTAGAAAAATCCTTTGAGTACATGCTCTTCTACTGTAGTGTGTGAGCTACATAATATGAAACTTCTAGATAGAAATATTCTTCCCTAGACAATATTATAACTAGCATATAGAAAATTTAATAGTCTATAATAACTTAAAGTTAAATGAATGTGGATTTTATATTAAACTCTCGTGAACTTTTGATGGAGTAATAATATATTTCAGTTAGTTACCAAATATGCAGTAGGTGTGATCGAACTTACCTGAAAAGAAAACAATTTTAATAAAAAATCAATTTCTTGGTTTTAAGGTAATATTTTATTACCCATTTAGTAATTATAATAATTACTAAATGGGTAATAAAATATTTCCTTACTATTTAGATTAAGATTTTATAAGTGCATGTACTTATTATTGAGCTTTATGTAACATCATAAATAATTCAGATGCGGAATATAGACAAATATATTGATAATTTTACGTCTCTCAACCTATTTTACTGCTATTTTTAACCTATTAGCAGTCTATATTTCCATTGAACTAATAATTATAGTATAGTTACATAGGCATTGTGACATAACTATTGTATTCGTATCCAATATAAAGAGACACTCACCCAGTTATAAATTATATCAAAGAACGATACTGTTGTATAGAATGTAGAGACGGCGAGATGTCTACAATAACTGGTGGATGCTCTAATAGGATAGCGTATCTAGTGTCGATGACAGACACGCGATTGGTAGATGCTGTGTAGAATGAAATAATTATTAATATTTTTGCAAAGTAGCTATTAATTTTTCTTTATTAATAAAATTCCGGGATATTTATGAGTATAAAATTTTTATTAACGATTGGTTAAAAGCTAAAAAGATAAAACCCAGAAATCTTTTGCTCAAATAACTTGGTAGATATAATAATTTCCTTGATTTGTTTTGACAGCAGAACTGTAAAACGGAACGTCATCTCTTTTTCTGATATTTTAACAAAAAAAATAGCATAGAAATTAACGACTTTTCTTGTATAATTTTATATCTTTATGTACACTACTAGCTGTGACTCGCGTTACCACTTCCCACGAACCATTTTATTTACTCTTAGGATAAGTACGAGTAGTTGGATAATACTAGATAATCTTCCTCATGAATACTAGTACAGATATTGTATTAACAAAAAATCGAAATTTATAAAACTCATATTTTAAATACTAAAAACCTATAATAATATCTAACTCCATTGATTGCAATTATTTTATAAAAAAATCTTGAACTAATGTTTATTACGTATTTAAATTTATTTTAATATATTTATTTTACAGTACAGTATCAAATAAAGTCGTAACGAGGAAACATTTTAGTTTTTCTCATACATATGAATCGCGAGGTTAAATTTAATTTTAATTACACATTCCGCTCAATAGCTCTGAACAAATACATGATTTCGGACTGTAATGCTATCTGTACATAAATAACTTTAAAATCAGTTGAATCACTAAATGAAATAATGAATTAAAAATTGGTTCTTTATTTTCAACGCGGGTCACAATTTTATAATTCAAATAGTTGTAAAAAAGGTAACGGTACTAAGTCGACTTATTAAAAAAAAATTATTTTGAATTGCGATAAATTTAATCTGTTTTAAGAACAAGTTTACACAATTTGATTGTTTTTAAAAAACACAAGAAAATAAACAAGCACGCTTTTCTATTTACTTCAAATTAATGTAATAAAACTTTTGATATTCTTTTGAAACTTTGTAAGAGTTCAGCGTTTTATCTTATTTTAATATCTGTGTTTTCGCTGATTATTAAAAGATTAGGGCCTTGGGGTGACTGGTTGTTCTTTTTAACTTCTAAAAAAAACTTTTTTACATAAAAAATGGATGTTTAGAAATGAGATTCTTTAGCCTGATACGTTTGACCGATGGACATGCAAATTTTGCAGATGTATTTTTTCATAAAGATTTTTTTATGATTATTTGTTGTAACTATATTGCGATAAAACTAATTATTTTTGTATTTTCAATTACCGCTACGAAAAGTATACGTAGTATTGGGGAACTTATTTCGCGTTATCATTCTAACTTTATTCAATCACAAGATGGCGCTGCTTTGTTTGAACTTTTACATTTAGTGAATGTTTATGAACTTTAAGAATTTGATCCTTCAATTAATTATTTGTATTCTATAAAAATCGATAATTTTGTCAACATTTATTTGTAGGTCTATTTTTGTTTTAGATAAAAATTATAGATATATAATATATAATTTAGTCATGTTATGATTTTATTACAATTTATTCAACTATATCCAAGATTGATACAATATAGACCGCTAAGTTCTTATAAAATGTATAAAACGATTTTCATAAAAATATTTCTGTCCGTCCCCCACTGAGGGGCGGATCGGTGACCTCCTGACCCCGCGAAATGTCAGGGGTCATGCAGCCTTTTTGTAGTAGGGCTAATTAAAAAGGTTTACAACGTTTTTGAAAAAGTATCTAATTGGACTCTTAGCGTTGAAAGCTTAAAAAATGTTACTGGACTGAAGTGAGAGGACTCTTTGAGTGTAATTGATGTTGAGGTTATAAACGTGCTATACACAATTCACACACATTTTACGGACCTATTGACGCTTCCTGGTGAGGAGCGAAATAATTTAAGGTTTATTTTTGTCTTTATTTCTCCGTAATAAGAAACTTATTAGCTAACCAGTATTGCAGGTGATATCATATTTATGGGCAGAGGGTGTATAATATGTCTCAATTAGGGGCCATTTAGGATTGTAATGAATAATTTGATCAAAGTAATATCTCTTGACCACAAATTACATTTTTTTCTTATTTTATTTAAGGAGGACTTTATTATATATAATATGGATTCTGTTATTTTCTTACGGATTTTCTTACAAATTTAGAAAAAAATGGACGTTACTTCAAATTCTTAGTTAAGACTTATTTATTGTTCATAAATATTTTATTCAGCCTAAATTAAAATTATGTTATAGAAATCATGTGTGACAAATATATGAATTATGAGTATCCTCATAAATCATATATTTGTCACAGAATTATCATTCTGGAGTTATAAAATTTTATTAGGTATATATGTTACATACAATATGATTCTTTATTATTCGAAAAAGAATTATGCTTTATTAATAAATATAGTATATTGAATATTTTGCTTAAATTTATCTTATTACCGATTCCCGAAAATATTTGAACCCAAAAAAGACATATAAATATACAAATATTAAATCTTTATTTTTTTATATTTTATTGAGATACATACAAGAAAAGTAAAACAATGACTTCAATACTCTCTACGAGATTAATGGAGCCAAAATGTGTTAATTTCAAGGATAGATTATTAATATCTTGATACAAAATATGATTCTAATTTATCTATAGTAACCTTCACGTTGTCGTACGTGCGTCCACGTTTTTACGTTTGCCTTGAAAAAAGTCAATAACCAATAGACCACTAGCGACATCTAGCTCATATTGTGCGAAACAGCTTTTCTAGGTAATTGTAATAAAATTAAACATGCCAACGATAGGGCGTCACAATTTTCATTAATTATCTTCGTATCTAATGAACATGCTATTATACTACACGTTATAAATAGCCGTACGGAGTGATGGATAATGTCACATAGTTTCAGAGGTTATTTGTGAACCAGATGAAAGAGAACATTGCTGAATGAACAACAGGGTGAAAACAGCTTACAGCTCGGAGATGTGTCAGGATGTCAATCTTTAATGTGGAAAACCGACCGGGCAAACGTCTTTTATTTAGCGGGAGATTATTTAGCTCGATTTAAATATATCTTATTAGCGAAACGTTGGGCTTACCAACCGGAATCCGGAGACACTCCCAAGAGCTTAAAAAGCACCGTCACACGCGTTTTATCGATCGAAACAATGGACGGGCTAGACCTATTGAGGAATCAATCCCGAGTGAAACAATAACGGACGAATCTTACATAATTTCTATCCGCCATCATGGAAAACGGCATGCGAAACGCGCCCCTATACCCTGGACGCTACGAGCTCATATAATAATTTTTCCATGCACAATAGCTATTTCAGAGCTGCGCCGGCGGCGGTTGCAACCTTGAATTCGGAACGCACCTTTAATTTTAGCCGGTTAACCTAGATACGGGTACCATTTCGAGTGCGACGGATCGATATTCGCATGCGCGATATCTCGGTTTCTTTTTATATGCGGTGTTGGACCGTGGTCGGGCGAGCGTGAGAGGCGCCCGCTCGCGAGCGACTGCCGCCTTCGAGCCGCCGGCAGCTGCTCGCGCACGCGTCCTGCTGTAGTAACGATCGCCTGGCTCTGAAATCACTTGTCACCAGAAACAGGTGTGACCACACACTATTTCAGCTTCCTGCATTACGGACAGTCAAATCCAGAGGTAATCAGCTCATCTGTTGTTAAAATTGGATCTTTGGTTTTAGAGGTGTCAATCAGGTAATATGCAATGACTTCTTTACATATGATTGAAGTGGTATAAATTATGCTCCGAACTTTTACAGTAGTACAACTAAAAGGTATGTTTTCAGAGATGAGTTACTGCAAATCAGTTTTTTATTTCATTTATATTTAATATCATTAATGAAAATAAACATTTTTACAGGGAATCCACACAAAATATAAGTGCCAGTTTTAAGTGACCTACTTTTAACTTTCTTCCCCTTCTGGTGAGATATTTGCAAGTTTATAACCCGTTACACACTAAAGAGCTCTATATATGCTTTCAAATGTCTTTTGAGAAACGAAAATATCAAAGTTTTCTTTAAGGTTAAAATGTAATAGGAGGCAAGCTTTTCGCTTTAAGATTCCGGAATAAATTAAGATGTTTGCATTCATTTGAATACAAGGGTTTGCGGAGAAATCAATAAACTTAGGGTAATAAGGGCTCTTTTAATTAATATCCTAATTTGAAGGTGATTGTTGTGAACGAGCTGAGCCCTTCGTGTTGACGATTAATTGGAAATAAGAATTGAAGTATTGGCGTCAGTATTTTCTATTATGATAAAGTTTATGTTTCGTTTATTTTGTTTGAATAATGTTTAATTTATAGTTGTATTTTTTATTTATTTATTTATTAATCATATAAACTGAAACGAAAAAGAGTAAAACAACAATAATAATTAAAAATCGTAAACAAATAACATTCGTCAAAATATATATTTAAAGTATTTTATGAATTAGTTTATATTTTTATTAGAATCTTAATAAACAAATTAAGAGCTTGTAGTTCTGTTTATAGAACTTTAGTACGCTATTATAACGAGCGACTTTGTTTGAAATAAATGCTTTTTATTTTTCATACATTTTTATATAGTATTATTAAATGAAGGTTTTGTAGAATTAATATCATTCTTACAATAACAAAGGAGTAAAAAAACATCATTTTTTTATAATTTTATAAGTTTGAAAAGCAGTAAAAGCTTTAAGCATTAGATCTGACCAATATATTTTCTTTAAACTATAAAGATTAAAAAAAATAATAATAAAATTAAATTATTCGTTATTTCAGAATCTTGAAAACTATTTATTTTATTTATTTATTAGAATGTAGTATTTTGTGCAAACATGATTCATGAAATGCTGCTTTAGGGGCGGCAGATTGTGTGATCGTGTGGTTGTATCACAGGAGCGCTGCGCTACCGCAAGAGATTTGCATTTCGGTTAAAATATAAATACAATATTAAAAATTATGCTTTTTTAACTCACTATATATATATATTAAACTTTGAATTTAAATGTTTTTTTTTTAATTTCTTACCTATGAAAGTCTCGTTTCGAGATAATTAACATTTATTAGAAGCGAATTATGAAGCTAATCAAAGTATGGGTCACTTTTCAAGTACCATGCATGTTTTTATTGAAATAAGTTTACGAAGTACTAATAAGTTAGTCATTTTATTTACTTATTCTTCACATTGCTTGCATTGCTTATTACGTAAATATATTATGTTTTATAGACGTCCATTTGATGTCAATATAATAAAAATAAAAATGACACTAGAGTGACTAAGAAGTGACCTGATATAATTTCCTAAGAGCTAAATATAGTTTTATTTTATGTTTTCATCAAGTTCCAATATTTATTTTCGTACCTATAGAAAAATATTGTTACGTAAGATATACGTAATAAGAAAGTCCTTAAGTACTATGACCATATGAGATATATAGTTTACGTGAGCATGATGTCATTTTCACATAATAATAATTCTGTGATCCGTATATTATCTAGAACAAGTTTACGATGTTTAATTAGGTTATGTGTTTACGAAGGATAGTTTAGGAACATAAGGGACTTTATTCTTATATATGGTTTACTATTATAGTTGAATTCAGAAAATTCTATTTCTTTGTTGATCTCATTATGAATTTAGTTTAATTTGAATATAAGTAAAATATCACCAAAATTTGCCTTCGGGATGTCAGACATACCCGAATTTTCCTCTCAGGGTACAAGTAATTGATTTGAATTAAGATATACTCTTGTGACATTCTTAGGTTTTGTTTTGTTAGACTCCGAAATTTCTATAACCACTATATATTATTAAAATTTCTGAAAACAGAATCAGTCATTGCACTTGGCAACTATTTTTCACAATTGAAAATTTAAATCATCTCTTTTTTACCCCTTATCTTTGATAATCTAATTTATTTTACAAGATAAAAATAAATATCAAAACTGGTTTTATCTAGAAAATACTTACCTCTCGTAAAGTGATCCTTAATAATAAGTAATTGAAATAAGTAATTTACACTGTAGATTACAGTTAAAATTTAAAATAAAAATGCCTGTCTTTAATGTTCAATTTAGTTTTTATATAACTGCAAAGGGTATTATATCTATTCAACTTTTTGAATAATCTATATCAAAGACAATACATGATATCAAAACCACAGACCTAACGCAATGGTCATATAAGTATGTTAATATGCTTTTTAATATTACTCTGTAAGGAATTCTTGCTTTAAATTCTGGTTCAAAGCTATTAACTGAGTTGGAATTGGCAGACCACCAGATTCAACGAACATCCGATGTCTGACTTCAGTAAGGGTGAAAGAACACATTAAGTTATATAAAAAGTTATTAATGAACATCTAAATATTGTAGTGTGTTACGCTGCGTTTTTGATAATTTATATTTCTTTATATATTTTTAATAAATATTTTAGTTTGACTTTAAACAACAGTCCAATTTTACTCAAAATTTTAAAAGGTAGCAACTAAAATTTTTATCCTAAATCCAATAACTTGAGGTACTTCAGATAGAACCTTGTGATTATGAGAAATTTCAATTTTTTTTTAATGTTTGTATGCTTGTATGATTTAAACAAAATTTGGTGTGGTTAAGGTATAATAACTCAGTGAAATTCTTTCCTTTTCATTGAAAACATAACAACTAGTTTGAGCCCTAAATACAATGCAATATGAAAAGTAAAAATTTGTTAATTAATTAGGTGACTCGGAAGAAAATTTATTTAAATTAGAAGCTGTTGTTGCGATACGTATGTGAAGTACACCAAAGTATTTTCGTTCGGAAAAACAATTGTCATGATTGAACAGCACAAGAAAAAGCATAATATACGCTCACAGGTCTAACAAACCTGTCTCAGAGGTCTCAAAAGTTTAACGTGCTGTATTATAAAACATAATGATAATACACACGTTACTAAACAATATATCATATTTTGTAAAAAGGTGAAGGGGTTTGAACGTTTTAATTATCCTGGATATTGTCATGATTACAATTGGGTTTATCAAGATATTACTTTATTATTAAATGATTTTATTAAAATGGAATAGATGGATGGAAATAATTAAAATGGGATGGATGGAATTAAAATTTAGATTAATTAATATTTTAGTCAATCAAAAAGCGCTACTAAAAATATGGCAAGTTCACATTTACATGCAACCCACGCAATATGGGTATCAAATGAAAGAAAAATCACCCACCGAGAATTCCGTACAAATTTGTAGGTTACAACTAGTTCTAGCTTTTCACAAAGTTCATTTTTCAAAACTTCTATTACTAGTATTATAAATGTGAAAGTCTATATAGATGAATGGATATATGGATGGTTTTTAATTTTTCACGCTCGAACGATAAACCGATTTTGTAATTTGATACGGACTTAGCCTACAGTGTGGATTATATCTATATATAGTATATGCCTATGCATATAGGCTTTTATCTCAATAATTTGTTCCACAAAATCATAACATTGAAAACTGTTATGTAGAGGCGACTACTACTTTCAATACAGACTATACAATCTAGTTAAAAGAAAATATACTGGTGAAAACTATACTTTTTCGAAATATGTCACTATTTTTCAAGTTAAGTTTCGATAAAAATATATTAACCGTAATTATATTATATATATTATATATAAACAGTTTTTAATATTTTTTATTATAAATGAAAATTTATGAGTCGTAAAAATAAAAATAAATAAATTTTAAAACAGTATCTTCAATTTAAATTTTCTATCCTCTATAATATTATCTTTTTATGTTTTAATTAAAAATTAGTTTTTAAATACAATGTTTTTTTGCAAATTTTATAGTTCTAACTCAACGAAAAATGCATTTTGATTCCGTTGAATGTCGGCATCGTTACACAGCTTCAAGGGACTGTAGAGGTGAGTAATAGTTTTAATTTTAACTCCATAACTCCACGTGTTCTCGAAATTAAGGGTCTTGACAGACGGAAAGCAAAGGGTTCCTATAAGGGGACCCTATAACGGAACCTTTATATGGTTCCGTTATTATTTTTAAGAGATTTTGAAGTACTAACAGTTCAGAAACGTTTTCTGTAGACTGTTTGATAAAATTAACGGTTAGTTCTGTGCATACTGAAATATCTGAGTTATATGTGAAGTGCAGATTCAATGCAATTGAATTTGATTGATTCAAGGTCATTGAAAAGGGATGTTATTAAAAAAATCTCGTATCAAATTATTTTTTTGTTAACGCTACTTTTATGCTTTTCTGGCTTAATATAATTTATATTCGTCCACGATTATTTGCACTAAATCCAATTAGGGATACTCAAACTAGATTCCTTTTGGGTCAAAATTAGTTACACAGCGTTCAGCAAAAACTAAAACTAATTTTAGGGGTCGAAAATGGCTAAAACTCTTCCCTTAATAATTAACACGTTGTTGTGTTGTAATGACTTAAATATTAGTAAGTGTCATAGTATCATAGTAATAATTACATATAGGTACGTGTAAATTCGAAAATCTACTTTTATTGATAATTGATTTTGTTAAAATGCTTTATTAGTCTGTGTAGTATTATAATACGAGGTGAAAAAGTTATAGAGACGTTTGTAGAAGCGGAAACGAGAGCGACAGATTGCGTTTAATAAACACCTCACGAATGGACTAGAAAACTGTCCAGGTTCGAAAGTTTAAAATGTTTGTTTACATTACGCGTTACGACACATGCGTTAATTGCAATGAAATACTTATTATTAATTGAGGTTTCTATTGCTATTAAATCTATTGACTGTAATAGTTCGACAAGGGTGGTGTCCTAGTACTATGACAGACTTTTGAAATTCTACGTTTGAAAGGCCACGTTTTTTTTTATGATGATGAGGACAAACGAGCGTTTCATACATTATGAGGACAAACATTTCTCACATTATGAGGACAAACGAGCGTGCGGGTCACAGGTGTGATAACCGCCGCCCCCGAACTCCTGCAACATCCGAAGACACACAAGAGCGTTGTCGGTCTTGGAGGTAAGAGTAAACGCCTTTTTTGAAGGTACCCATGTCGAATCAATCTGGGAACACCACCGAAGGAAGTTAATTCCACATCTTAGTGTTACGTGGAAGAAAAGTCCTTGAAAACCCCATAGTAGAAAATCGCCACGCATCCAGGTGGTATGGTTGGAAATGTAGGCGGTGACGTGCTGTGTGGTGATGGAATTCGGCGGCAGGCATCGGACGAAAAACTCTCACGTCTCACGTCTGTTTCAAGTTTGCCTTTAAGAAGACGGATCGTGGCTTGAGATAGCATATTCATAGGATGAGAAAAAGAAGGTTTTATTGAAAGTAACATCCCTCGATGGCAGAACGCTGTACTAAAGAAGGTAGGGTGCATCATCATCGGCGTAGGCAGTGTGAATCTTGGCTTTAACCACTTAGTAAACCCCCTCCAGCATTTCTTTATACTGGAGGGGGAGTAGTTTGCTGCTTCCACCATCGCAAATATGTTTGGTTAAATGTTATTTAAACTAGTTAAACAGAAGTGTTTCTATATCATCTTAAGTATAGGTTTTTTTTGTAATACATTATTAATGAACATTCTATGTAAGCGGTGTTACGTTGAAGGAAAACGTACTGAGGAAAACTAATTAACTTTCCTCGATTTATTTTTAATATAAATAGTCTTCTCAGCCAAACAACAACAACAAAATAACAATGAAAATATGTTGAAAAAAAAAACAAAGTAATATTTTAATTGTTTTTATTAAAATAAAAATCCCCTAATTAAAAATACAAATACATTTCATGGAACAAACGTTATTCTTTGCAATTAAAAATACTGTATTTTCTATAACAATTTTTCATGTCCTAAGTCTCGACAAAGCACCGTCAGAGTATCGGTAAATAATTTATTACCCATTAAAAATTATTTCAAAAGAATTTTGTAATATTTTCTTTAAACAACCATCGTATATTTAAAAAGGCAAAGTTTTAAATGTAATAACTGAATCTAAACAATCAATCAACCAAAATTCTTTCAATGGTGGTTTATTTCCCTACATACTACATAACAATCTATATATACACGTTTAAATTTCTATGTATCACATCATTCATTCAAATGTATACCTTAATTTAAGAAGGAAAAGTCACTTTTGCTTTGTGACCTTTTTATTTCTGTACCAAGTTTAAATCGAACATAATAATGTATAAAAAATATAAATTCATTTTTAAAATTAACTTTTATAGGTTCAACCAATGTGACGTCATGTCACATCATATTAATCCAAGCAAGTTAATATAATATTTATCAGAAACCATGAAAACAAGTATTATATTCGGAAAATATATTATTAAAATATTTCACAACAGGAGGTAGTTCACAAAAAATGAATTGCTGTGAAGTGTTTTATAAGAGATCACACAATTATATAATAAAATTCAACCCATTCAGACGATTATATGAATAATTTATAACTACTATAATAAATTATTTTAGGTATCTTAATACTATCAATTGCTTTATTGTACTCATTGACCTAAGGTAACAGCTAAATTACAGCTACTCAGGACAAGTTTTAGACCTATCGGAATATATCGATTTACTTATCTAGTTTAGTCAATTCAGGCAATACAATGCATCATATCGATGTAAGTACTGTAGCTCTAGAAATAATACATTTAGAATTATTATAATAAGATTAAAAGATGATCTAAATTATTAACAAAGCATGTTAAATTTTACAAGAACTAGATAATAGATTATCAGAAACAAATCTGTAAAAACGAAAAATATAATGAGTAATGCTCCATATCGTCAATATTTTAAAGAAGATTTAAGAAGTAAATAAAAATAGGTTTAAAATAGAAACTAAAATTATGAAGAGAGTCAGCAAATTCCATTATCGTAATTTTATTCCACCGTCAACTCATTGTCCATTGTCTTAAAAGATGTTTACGTTAAAAGGCTATAATTGGAACAAATCACATTTTTGGATAATATATCACAGATGAAGCCACTCGTGCTGCAGCAGATCGTTTTACTAATATTCATTAATCTTATGATAGGTAATACTCACAAAAGGTTAACAAATGAGACCGTTAGCACTAACGTCCTACCCACACCATCAGAAACATCATATTGATATAAAAAGAAATGGTTTTATAATCTCGTTTAAAATAATATTTAAAAAAATATTGCAAAGTTGTAATTAATTGCCTTTTATTCGGATTTAATATTTCTCGTCAATCTAAGTTAACGCCTTTATTACCACATCTAAGTCTAGATTAAACCTCCTCCAAAATAATTGGCACTACGAGGAGCTTGTTTGTCAAAAATACATTTGACACATGTATTTTAAGTTAAAACAATTATAAAAACTTGATATAATATCAGTTTTTTTTATTTTATTAATGCATAACGTCTATACCTATTTGATGAAATCCGTTAATGGAATGAATCGCAACGCACAGCAACGTAAATACGATTAAGATTCGTTACAATATTTTTGCTTTGTGCAGAAGCATCTACTTCAAGGTATCTTATAAGGTTGACATTATTAAGTAATACAAGGGTTTTCAGCCATTATACATTAATTATTTGTTTGTGGTACATTATTGCCATACTCCATGCCGAAAATTGACAAAATTAAAAATGCTAAAATAAGAAAAACTGAACCTAATAGGTCGCCAAGAGCCGTCAAGTATGGAATAGCTGCGTTGTCGGGGTCCTTCTTCCTCTTCCACATGAAGTGGATCAAAATGTATGCCAAATATAGCAATACCATAACCTGAAAAATTAAATAATAAAACTTTTAGTCAATAAAAAAATAAATAAGTTAAAAAGTAATATTAAGTTCAAGATTAGCTTAATTTTGTGGACTTCAGTCTGAATATCTCTTATTTTTGTTATTTATTGATAAACCATATACAATAAAAAATGCAATATTATAACTTACTTGTAAAACTGAACATAGCACGTACGTGACACCAAACACAAACTGTAAAGACACAAAGCCTCTGTACACGAAATCAGCTACGACCATAAAAACTATTTGTCCACAAACTGCTAGGACCAAGAGCATTCTTGCAACCTTTGCTGCAGGAGCTGAAAATGACAATAAGGAATTAATATAGAAGACAATTATCTAAATATATAAAGTGTGTACAAAGTCATAATTCATTCTTACTTCCATAGAACAAAGTCCTCCATGGCCACTCGATGATCCTGGTATTTTCTGGTAACACTCCAGGAATAGCAGTTTGATGTAAATTAGTCGCCAACCGTGAAGATTGTACACAAACAAGGTTACCACCAATACCGTTCACTATGGGCTGGAATACCTCGTAACCTTGATATCTTTCTACTGCTTGATCGAGGACTATTCCGCCAACACTGAGATATAAAAAATGTTTTAAAATACATTCTACTAGTATATGTAAGCATTTAAAATATTTTATCTGAGGATAAGTTATGAAATTTATAAATCAAATCTAACTCACCCACTAATAAATAGAGCAGATATGACTGGTGTCCATCCAGTAGTAAGCACGGCTTTAGTGTACTTATTCTTCCATCCGATGAATATCCAAATTGGCAAAAGGCTGTAGTATACACAAAGAAGTGCTATAGGCTGCCACAGTGATACCTCTGTACAAAAAAAAATTGTTTACTATTTTTTATTCTCTGATTTTAGAATTCGAATGAACTTCACAATGAAGGAAACTTACTTATTTGTTCGAACATATACGCCGCAGTAACAGCTAGGACTGAGTTGCTGACAATATCTCCAATTGACGCAGCTAGAGGTGTCGCCACATTGTCTGGGTTCACTTTAAACCTCTGAGATGCGAAGATAACTATTACCATCACGAAATCTGAAAAGAAAAAATAAAATTATCACCCAACCCTTTGCTTTGTAAAACAAAATTCTATATTTCCTGATAGCTGGTAAAAAAATTTAAAAAGTCGTATAATGTATATACTAACCTAAAACAAAACAAGTAGTGGTAGCTGTGAAAACAGCAGACGCAATCAACAAGAGCACATAACTGCCATTGAACGCCCTATCAGTTATAGTGTTGACGACCACCGCGAACATTGATACCACCGTCGCAGCCACTATTGCCTGTACCTTGAATATGAAGACAATACTAATGAGAACAAGATCCCGATAAAATTTATTGGTTATTCAACATATCAATGACAAGTTTTCAATTTGAACATGTGCAATTAGAAACAATTATACATGGGCAAATTTTTATAAGAATGTAATGAATAAACATTTTATAAGTAATCTTAACACACGAATGCATTATCTGTATATTTACCTGAACCAATGATATGTTCCCGACCACCATAGATATGACCTCTCGTGGTAATCTCATGTTTCCAAGGTTAGCCTGAGTTGAGAGTCTTGATGCGAGGCACATGTCTAAGTTACCTGTAAAGAATAAGATACAATTATTTTTCGGATTTTTATCGCCTAATTTGTTGTAAAAGTCATGGCAATGGTTTTGATCAACCCATAGATATTTTTTTTAAAGAATATTTTCTAGAAATTATTTCTGATTCTGTTTTCTTTTTTTAAAAAGGGTCAAGAAAGTAATGATGATAAAAAAAGATAAGATTTTTATAATTAGTGATGTTTTAATAATTTTTTTCGATCTGAAATGAAATTAAACTTAAATATTATTCTTTGCTATATCTAAAAGAAGACGATAAATATGCTTATGCAAGTCAAAGCAACGCGAAGTGAAAATTATTTACCAAAGTGTCATTTCCGCAAGTGAGTGCTAAACATTAAACTATAGAACGAGCGGATAATGACACAAAACAATAATGACATCAATTTACGAACACAAACGACTGGTAAATAAATGACAATTTTATGAAGACTTCATATTCACGTTTTAAATGGAAACAAATTATCGTTCTGGGTAATTTACACTTGTAATGTTGTATTTTTTTTTGCCTTTACAGTTAAATTATAAGCATAATTTTAATAATTGAACCATCATGTAGTTTATACTTCATATAAATCTGTGACAGTAAATATTACAGGAATCCTATTTTGAATATTATAACTATTTGCTCAGAACTTTATACTATTTATTTTTTTTTTGTGAAGGTATGTATGGATTGTAGTTCTTATCGTTTTGTTATCTCTGACACAGTAGTAGAGGAGCAGGTGAGGTAGGCGTATTTATATTTACCTATATATATTTAAAATATATATTTCAAATGTCGAAGACTATTAATTTTTTAGTATTATTAAATGAAGGAAGTTATTTATCTTACCTTTTAATCCTGACAGCGACGGCACTAAAACAAAAATGGCGTTGACTTCCAAAAATACCTCCCAGTTCTGAAAAATAAAATAAATTATTTAAAATTGCTCTGAATTAAATTTATAAACAATAAATGTATATAAATTAACATACAAATTAATGTTATATGCATAAATGTAATATATAAATGCATCAAAAATATTTCAAAGAATGTTATTAAGATTATGTACTTCTGGTTTCGAATGTAACTAAACCATGTATTATATAATAAAAAACTAAGATTAAAAAATTATAGAAAATAATATTCAGTGTGTTTTATAAGTAGTAAGTAATAGGAACTAAGGAATTAGTGATTATCTTTTGCATGTTATGTATATTCGTACTTCAGAATACGGACGCAATTGCTTATGTCAGGGCACAATAACTGTACAGTCTATTTCAAGAAGGAATGTAGAATATCGAAAACCAGTTTAGAAATGTTACTTTGGAATATCATACAATAAAAAGTTGCTTTATTTATTAATTAAATTGTGTATATTCCGATAATAAGCATGTACTGGATTATTTATAAAAAAATATATAAAAATTACTACATATTCTTTGTTTTATCACTTTCCCACTAACGATATACGTCAAAGGTATGAAAGTGACAAAACAGAGAACATGTGGTACTGGGTATATAATTTGCAAGGGGATAGTATATCCGATCAAGGTAAGAAGGTATAAAACAATAAAACAAAGGAAAACGTGATAGAACGAAAGAAATGAAGTACTTATTGTTATGTCCAAGTGTCCATACATATTATTATTTGCGGTTTTACTTATATTGTCACACCATTGTTAAGGGACTTAACCGATGTAACAAAAGCACTGAATTATTAGTAATGTTTATTTTATTACAATATCACGAAATGATTGCAGCAGTTTTAGATTGCTTTGTTAACAATTTTTGCGGCGTAGATTTCATTTCTTGTATAAATAAATGATTATTAGTATTAATGAAGATAAACAAGAGATTCCTTCAAATTACGCTTACATTTGAAATACAGAATATTTTAATTTGTAACTTGAATATTATACAAGTGATATCTTTACAGTAATGATATTGCTTATATATAATTTTATATCGATGAAAATATGAAAGAGAGATGTTATGTTATGTTTATATTCATATATATATGTTTTGAGTTTTGTATTACAGTTTATAAAGCTTATACTTACTCTAACAGTACCCAGCACTAATCCCGATCCGATGGTTCCGCAACCAGCTATAAAGAACGGCACAGCAATCTGCATCAGCGTGGTCCACCATCTTTCTTCCTTTTTCTGAAAAATTATTAAAATATTGTATTAGTTAATAAAATATTTCAGTAAGAAATTAATTAAAATAAAGAATGTCATTAAAAATATAAAGATGATAATATTTAATAATTTCAAAACGCTTTAATATAACGGAAATATGCTCTATATTTATCTATTTTTGTGTTTTACTGGGCTTAATTATAATTATCATTAGTTAATTCATAATGATAACATCTTGTCAGTGTTACTGGATTTATTCATTATATCTAAAGTCATTAACAATTATTTATTATATATAAATTTACAAAATCTTTGACACCTAATATTTGATCACTTAATGAGCATCAGGTAATGATATTTATCATTAAAATTAAAATGACTCGCATAATTTAATTTGTAAGTAGCGCAATTTCATTATTTATAAATATATTTAAATAAATAAAATCTATTACAAAACATATGCTGAAACCTTACACTTCTAACTATTATAAGTAAAAAAACACACAAAAATAAAATAACACACACTTCAGAATAAGAAATTTAATAATAAAAAAAAAATTAAATCTATGTGTTTTCAATGTTTTATATATAAAACACACTACGGATTTAATTATATTCAATTTACTTTCTTCAGTAACACTTAAATAATTATTATATTTATCAGATAATTATTGTTTTTTCTTTATAATCTAAAGTCAACTTATTTGGCGTATATATTTTCATATAAATAAAAGTAGTTATTTGACAGTAATAAGACAGATAAATGAATTTGACTAATGAATAACCAAAGAGTACTTATAGGTAGATATATATTTATTTTTTGTAAAAAGTTTGTATGTGCGTCTTGTTGTCAAAGTGTGCTAAGAGAACAATTTAAAAACATTTAAGTATTACTTCGACTGAAAGATTGAAACCTGTTCAGACCATGTTATGTTTTCAAGTTAATCAAACGTTATTATGAATAATTACGTTAAATTAAATGTTATTAATAATATGAAATAAATATACATACATCGAGTTCAACAAAATACATTAAAAGACCCGAGAATTTCTACATTTGTGTCCAGGAAATGCTCAAACATGGTCTGAATTATAATTACAATTAAAATAGTGGTATGCATATTAAAAACAAACAACAATAAATAAAGTCATATAGTTTTCTATAAATATTCTTTACTTATATATATTCATGTCTTCTTTTGATGTTTATGTCAAAAATATTATACATTTTACATGTGACAAAAAATTACAAAAATCTCGTGAATTTTTTGTATTATTAACATAGTTATTTGTTTTACTTGAATATAATATAACAATTAGAAATATTATATAAAATTATATTTCATTACTATAAATATAGGCTCTGCAAATAAAATAAAAAAAGTTAACAAAAAACTAAATTGGTATATACAATAAGAATAACAATATCAAAACCATAAGAAAAAAGTATTTAATCAGAATAAAAATAGTTTTCAATTATTAAAAAATAATATAATTTCATACATTAAATGTAACTACAACTTAAAAATAAACGCTTTGAATAATGCTTAAAATATTCGTTTTATCATGATTCCATCATGATATGATATTTTGTGTCATTCATTAATATATTAATCATTAATTAACGATTTTTCTTTATCATATTACCAATATCTATTATTATTATGATAATTATTAATGTACGCGTACTCAATGTACGCATACTCTATGATTCACTAGTGTACTTCAAACGCAATATTATACAGATAGCTATCTCTTTCTGTGTCATATGTCCAAAATTATCTATCGCATTCATAGTTAAAAAATACTAAGTACATTTCAATACGCACCGATTTTGAACGCGGTTAAATATGAACGCAGCATATCTTTTATATCAGGAGGAAAGATTTTTCGGAAGGAATAGAGAGTGCTTTTGATAGTTGATTTCGTTAAAAAAACATCTACAAATAATATAATATAATATTTGGTTATATTATTTACGTCATTGTCGAGATTTTAAGATTATTTGAAAAATTATTTATATATTTGTCTTAAACTGTCTAGTAACTTCATTTATTTTCCGTTTATTATTTTCATGTATTTGTAAAAGAAAATATGTATTAATTATTTAAGTAAATATATAAAAAAAAGTGTAATCAGATGATAATATTATAATTAATTGGAAGATAGATTAAAGAATATTTATCACCTATCAACGATCAAATAGTTCTCGATTTTAAAAACATAAATAACATTAAAAATTCTGCAATATGATTTTTTTAATATATGTTGTATAAAAAGATGAGCTTGTACTTGTATCATCAATAATAAAATTAATTTGTAAATTGTTTTATTCTCTTTCTAATTACATATGTTTATAATATATATTGTTTATAATTATATTATAATTGGTCTAGCAATGGGCTTTTAAGACGTCGATAAGAAAGTCTTGCATGCGTTTTTCATCTTATAACCTCAAATAGACTTAGTATAGGAGGCAACTCGGAATATATGTTCAGAATACAATTGGAAAAATACCATTCGGCCCGCTCACCTTAAGAATATCTAAGGAAAACCGAGTTCGTGGTTTAGATTTTTAATGGAAAAATTAATCGATATTCTCATACTGCGCGATGGCAGGCAGTTTCCATGGTCGAATTTCAGGCAAAAACAGAGTCCCACGCATATACTTTCTCTTTTAACTTGTGGGTCAGGCTATTTCCCACATTCAATGGTAAAACTTGGACGGCTTCAACGGAAGACATCCGGTAGAAAAAAGTTGCCAAGTATCTGAATTTTCGCATCCCGGGATGTTAGCTTACCAGCTGTTCCTCAGTTTTGAAGACATATTTGCATCTTGCTCTAGCGATTTGTTGTCTGAAGAATCTGAATCTTGAGCCATTATTCCATTTACAATGTGCTTGTCGTTTGCTGCTCGAACAAACGCATCGAATCTAAGCTTGGTCGGCCACCGACCGTATCTTAGCTCGGATCTTAGTGGCAAAGTTCAACAATCATGTTTTAAATAGTTTTATTATATTTCCCAGTAATTTTACTTAAGCTGATTTTTAAATTTTATTACATTGGGTTTAGAAAGCATATAATATGTTAGCACCACTCTAAATTTAATTAAAAAATTTCTAGTATTGTAATTTTAATTATTGACAAAATCAGTTTTGTGCTTTTCTGAGTGAAAAAAAATATTCGATGTTAGCTAAAATCCAATTTAAATCTGTTAAGTATTTTAGTTGTAATATATAATCATACATAATATTAAATACTTATTACCTAATACGTATTTCATATACCAAATAACAAACATTTAAAAACGTTGGATTTCCGTGCCATTATCCAATATTTTTAAATAAAAAATTTTAATGAACTGATTTCTTCCATATTATTATATATATCAGACAAACACATTTAAATAAGACTGTATAATTTATTCCACGAAACTGCTGAATATATAATATATATAAGGTATAATGAAACCATTTTAAGTTATAGTAAGATTTGTATAATAAAATATATACATTGAGATAAGCAAAACACATGTGATGGAATAAATACATATATAATATATATATTCCAACACGTTTTTTATTATGCCTGTCTAGATCCTAGACGGTTTTGGTGAATTTAAATATTCATCATATTTATAGTTTCTTTGAATTAACATATTATCTCTAGATTATTTTACTAAAATATACACACATATAGAAGATATAGAAAAAAATATCGTTTAGTAGTATAGTGATCATGGCTGATTTTTGTATAAAACCGATATTATCACAACCAGAATAATAATATATTAGAAGTAGACACTGTAAGAAATGAAGCAAATATGTTTGTTTTTTACTTTCTGTCAATGTGTTAACAATTATGAGATACGAAGGGTGGTGGTTACTTCCAAACAACCTAATAAGTTATTAAATTATTCTGAAGGAAAATTTAAAAACCAACTTCCTCAAGAGATATAAAGAATTTCAAAGAGCTCACGGAAGTTCTTCGCAATAACTTTGAGATTATTTATTTTGAATTATCCAGTACTTATGTAAATTCTATCGGAATTTGCTCGATTAGTTTCGATGGGCTTATTATCATTATTTATGAGCTCGCAATATGACGGTCGCACCGTGAACTCGTTAGTATTTCCGATAGTACTTACGGGAGAACAGCCGGATAATTTTCTATATATTTGTAATAATCACGAAAACTTAATTACAAAAAACATTTAAAATAATTTCTATTTATAAATAATACAAGGTTATATGAATATAACATTTAAAATATTCTTGTCATTTTATAATAAAATAATTCGTAGTATTTCGTTTCTGATCTATATTTTTTTATACATATTTTTAACATAGTTTTTTTTAGTTCCACAGATAATTTATTGTTTATATTGGATATTGCAAGTCATTTAGTTTGTATGTAACACACATACATTCACACATTCCTTGGTTGGAAATTTAAAATAATAATCATTTAAAATCTGAGGAAAAAATATAAATTGGCAGGTTTATTTTATATCTGATATATACGCTATAGATACTACAATACAAAACAATTCAATGCCATTATGAATATAAAAAAAAATCTACTATTTTTAAATATATATAAAAGGATACTCACCCCCGACAAGGGCTGCTTCTCAGCATCCACGTCAGCAAATTTCTTATCAGGCGGATCCCCGGGGCTCTTGACGTCATCAGAGTTTATGGACGCCATTGTAAAAGTACTGTTCGGACTTCCAATATCATCTGTAGCAATAAAAAAAGGGGTTGGATACTTGTGAAAGAAATGGGTTGGCCACTTGTAAATTTACTTTTTTAACATAATTTGTAGACGAGATCTCTGTGGAATTGAAATATGTTAATTTTTATAGTAAAAAAAAAACAGATTATTAATAATTTAAAATTATATATCATAAATAATATTTTATACCGAAATGTTTTTAAATTTACGGTATGTAAAAATATTTAAAAAAATATATTAGTAATAATTCAAGAGTTTATTATTTAAATTAACGCCATCTTTGACTAATAAAATGAACTAAACATCAGTCATTTTAATATCGTAAGAATGATAATTTCTCTTGACGACATTCTGTTTACTGTGACTTATCTGTTGTATTAAGTGAATTGCTTGCGTATCAGTTAAGAGAATATTCATTTCTTTTTCTGAACTAGCAACTAGACAGTGACGTCGTCTATCCTATCTCCCGATTTAAATAAGCAGTTTATCGTTACCTAAAAATATACAAAAAGAAAAAAATTCAATGTTAGTAGAAGCCTCAGCCTTGATAAGTTTTTCTGATTTTTCGCAAAATTGGAGGATTTTGTATTAAAAATACCTATAATTCACTAGAATTATTTCGAGTGTTTTATTTGCTTTTACCAAAAAGCAAATAAAACACTCCAAATTTTATCATAATCCCTCCACTAGTTATGTTGTAGACATTGTATATATTATTATTATATAATATATTTTAGCTATCTTTTTCATTGAAAGAAGACAATTTTATCTAGCATATAAGTTGATTGAGACCATAAAGCATACACAAATTGTCTCAAAATCTGTCTGTCTGTAACACGCAAAAACTTGCGTAATGCTCGAACCCATAAACAGACAAACATTTTCTAAACAATATTTAAGTTGTATGTTCAATTAATTTAATTAGAAAATATTTAATATACTATTTTATTATATGTTAAAATCTTATTTTGTAAATATTTACTATTATAATTACTATTTTAAATCTACAATAATATATAAACATGAATGCTTTATAACCAATGCGGGGTACTTTTAAAAATTAATAATTATATCAGATGCATTACAAAGTAATCAATTTTCAAAACCAGTTAACATTTTAATGTACAAAGTGCAATAACAACTTGTAGTTATATATACATGAAGTTACAAAAATAGATAAAGTAGATGTGGCGTATCTATAAAATAGCTCAAGACATTTTCAATAGAATGTTTGAAAATTAAAGAAATATTCCTCAAAAAATTACCTAATATGGTATATCCGTTTAATTTTCTCCAAAACTTTCGTATAGCCATTTCGAGACCGATGCTCATCAAATTCGTCATTATCACTCAACTGTTTAAACTATACTAAGAGTTATCACTGATAGTAAGAAATCTCATTTCCTATATAAAAACATTGTTTACATCTCGACGCGTCAGACAATTAACTGTCACAGATTTTTTTTCTGATTAGACCAATTACATTCCGCCTTAACCAGAACTAAAACCTTTTTAGTAACTTTTTTGTTAATTCGTTACATTTTAATACAAAAACGTCAGCGTAATCGAGTTATCATCACTTTGACATTAGAATGATTCGTGTTATAATTACCCTCTTTGCAATATTGATAATTAAATCTTATCGCAAATGACGATGTAATGTCAAACTAAATGCGTATATATATTTAAATATGATGCGGACTCCATTTTTTTAAAATTTCATTGCAGTTACAAGAAGTTTTATTATGTTTACCTTTTTGGTCCTAAGGGTAGAAACGATGCTATAGATATTGGTTCAAGTGCCGGATCCGGCTGATTATATCAGTCAGTGGGTCACGGAAGCTTTCTATAAATATACACTTAGCTTATAATCAAAGAGTATACATAGATTATATCAAAACGCGTTGTTTCCAATATAAAATCTATCCATAGACACGGACATACAATAGAATAAAAGATGTATGTATAATGAACTAATTTGTATATAAGAAGTCATTCGTGGATATTTTAAAGTTACTTTTGATAGCTGATCATCGGTAATCAGTAGTATTTTTATAAAATGAGATGGTTCCGTATTGTCTCAAAAATATTAATCCTATATTTGATATTTTTTTTTAGTCGACCAAAGGCACAGAGATATAAAATAGGTGCATGTTAAATTAATAAGAGAAAAGAGATACAAAGAGTAGAAAAAGAAAAAAGAGCTAAGACAAAAGATACTGAATACATAAAAATATATATATTTTATAATGCCACATCTAAAATATTGTATGCAGGTCTTAAAACAAACAAAGTTCTAAGTACTTATTAGAGTCAGTAATTTTTAATAAAGCATTATAATTACTAACTAACAGAGGTTTTTCCCACAGACTTTGTTCTGATTGACTTAGAATTGTGTCGATTATACATTAATAGTTAAATATTATATAAGAGATTCTGAAAAATGACCAATCAAATACAGTCCAATACAAAACAACTTTTTGTTAAAGGCACATTTATGAGAAATATTAAAAGTATTTTGGCGATGTTCTTGTTAAGTTATAAAAAAATGGATATAAAATTTTTGCTAAAGGTAGTTCTTTTTAATGAAAGTTTTTTAATTAGTAATTTTATTTATTTAAATTTCTTTAATTTTTTATTTACTTTACCGTCCTAAAGCTGTTTTAAGTTAAACTTAGAAAAATATACCATTTTATATACTTCTTTTAAGGTTTAATTAATAAGCCACTGAAGAAAAAAATTTATTAATAAACATAATTAATTAATGGCGATATAAACTCATCAATACCAAGGATGTTGTTTAAATTTAAAGGTTCAACGGCCTTTACATGTTCGGTCTATATAGACGTGTGCAGAAGAATATTTTACGGTCTAAGTATTGTTTCAGAACTGTTTAACATAAACAAAAAATATTTATATAAATAACCATCCAAAACATATCTTATAGATTCATTTTAGGATCTGGATATTAAGACAAATTTTGAGGGAAAATTTGCGATTGAATATCCGATCCCAATATCAAGGAATGAATAATAACTCTTAGCTAGGTCTGTAGCAAAGTAATTTCCATCTGGCCGAGGCTAAATTAATTCATAATGTAACTTATATATAAATCATCTTAAATAATATGAAACAATAATAAGATTAGTTGAATTTTTGGATGAAGCCAAATTTTTGTTTGAAGTCTAATTTTTATACTAATAAGGAAGGCTTTTGATAAAAAATGTGTTCCAATGTGAGACACTATAGAAAATCTATTAACAGTAAGCAGTAATATTTTCAAGACAGGATTTATATGTACAAGGTCCGAGCAACATATAAAAATCTTAAGATCTTAAGAATTAAGCAACCATATAAAAAAGCATTAAACGCACATTGGTAAATAAAGGTCTTTTCACATTACCTTAAACTTAACTTCTGTAAAATTTGATGATATCAAATGACCACACGAAAGAAACAAGCAGTTTATGTGAAACGTACGCATCGTCGAAATAATATATTTCGTACATACAACATTATGTACACTTTATTTCTAGTTTAAAATTAAATAATTTATTTACTCAGCTGCCACTTTGTTTGCCGATAATTTTAGTGATATTCATATTTTAATGTTCAAATTTTATAAAAAGATTTTAAAGTTATGTGTTTTATCTTTATCTTTGTTTTATTATTTATTTATTTTTGATATTTAAAACAAGTAAATCTGTGGGATTTATTAAAGAAAATATGCGCAAATAACAAAGTTTCCGAACTTAGAAAATATAATATTTTATCAAAAATATCGCAATTTTAAATAAAAGAAAAAATATATATATATTAAATACAATTAAAAGATTGAGTTAAAATATTTTCTCATTATTGTGATATAATTGTACATGTATAAAATGAAATATGTTAACAAATTACTAATAATTTTTTTATTAAATATTCATACATTTAACACTCAGCTGTTCAAAGTTAAAGAAACTATAAAGAAGCAAAGCATTTTTCAATAATTATCAGTTGCTAGGAGGTATAATATTTTTAAGATATTTATAAACATATTTTCATTTATATATGTGTTTTCTAATTCATAAGTGCTAGTATTTTTTATCATAAAATTCAAATTCTGGAACTTGCCACCGGGTTATTTTGACCATATATACATATACATATATAGATTTATAAGATATACATATGTAGACGTATGAATACTAAATATTAAAATTAAGGAACTCACCGCAATATCGTTCCATCACAGCGTGGGTTAAAAATGAAATGATATATAAATATCTAATAAAAAATTAATAAGCTAATTATCAAGGATATGAATCTATAATTAAGATATTATATACAGATTTACGTATTTTTACAATTAATCCTAAAATCTATAATATATTCAATTATCTCATCAGATAAAATTATTTGCATCGATTTTGACGCCTCAATTTAATCCAATTTCAAAGATAGCAACAGACACATATCTATATATTATTTTTAATTAATTTTGGTTTGATTCTTGGCCGTGATATTTGTGTTTAAATAATATATATAATATTTTTTTTTGTATATAATATAGATCTTTAAACATCTTAAAATATAAATAAAGTTTAGCAGTTTCAAATTATAGGGATGCATTAATATATGTTAAAAATTATAATTTTAACTCGTAAAATTACAAAGTTGTATATTTTTTTAAATTTATATTTATTAAATAATATATTCTTTTAATGATTCAAAAATTAATTACATGTTATCGTACATTTGTAATGTTTGATCGCGCGACTAATGCCGACTATAAAACATGTCAAATAAAAAGCCGATATAACTGAATCGTCGGCCCATCCCTAAAATATGTATATTTATAAATATAATAAATGTCAGCAAATCTGTTTGTTTGATAACGTGTTTCCTGCGTAAAATGCAAAACAAAACTTGAATTTTCGGAAATTAAATAATCGTTTCGGAATAATCTCCGAATAATATTATATATTCATATAAATTGATATAATATATTACATGTCGTTATTTTATGCGACGCATTTGTCCGTTTTGATTTTTCTTAGAAACGTGAATAAATTTACTAAAGAAATTCACTAAGACCATCTCACGAAGACACTAATTTGTTTATTTTTTATAAGCATTAATAATATATTTGCGCAGTAAAATTTTGTTGTTTACATTTATAAGGTTTATAGGTCTCAGAGTAGATATTTAATTAATTATTTCTTATAATGAAAGAATAAAAATGAACGAAAAAAATGTATGATATTAATAATTAAAATACTTACCGCTGATAGTAAACACGGGTGTTTCAGTAACGTGAGGCGAATATGATTCGACTTTGTCCGCTGGTTTGACGACATCTGCTGCTCCAACCATGCCTGCAACAAGAGAAATACAGTATTATTTACTTATATATTATAAAATTGTATGTTGGATTGAGGCAAGTTTAAAAGTTGAATATATTATAAAGAAAATGAGCAGGTCGAGGATTTCTCATATATTGAGAATTAATTATATTATTAAACGAATTATTATTATAATTATAACATATAAACATATAATATATATAACTAAACTAAAAGTTTTAGATGCGTTAAGAATAATATAGTTTTAAAAAATATATATGTTGTTTAGATTAGTTCATACTTATTTGTACTAGATGGTGCCTCTATAAATATCTATGGAAATGTGAACTACGTTTTTCGTCTATAGCTAAATTGGAATTTACATATAAATGGGTGTGTCATATTTGGGTTATATGTTAATAAAAAAAATATATTGTTAGTAAAACTACTACTGGATTTGAACTTATTATATATATACTTAACCACGTCGTTCTGTCAACTGAGCTTTTTTTTTTTTTTTTTCAGCTCAGAATAGGAACGTTACATTTTTTTCTGAGTATGCCTTAAAAACCCCAAACATAAAAATGGATACCATCCACAAAGACAGGTGGCGGAAAACATATTAACACGTATTACTATGCCTGGTTAAGGTCAGATTGGAGGCCTTTTTTTTTTTTTTTTTTTCCTTTGGAAAAACCCGTTACGGGTACCCCGTCGGCCCAGGGGGGTGACGGCCGGGGGGTTATGTGGGACTACCCGGCAGCATAGAGGATGCTGACATTTTTAAGGCTACCCACTAAAAAAACCAACGGTTGCCCTCTTTGCCCTAATGGGACGTCACGGGATCGCGTTAGCACACACCGTGACGCCCCGGTCTGTCAACTAAGCTATCCGATTACTTAAAAAAACATTTCCAGCATTTAATAACCTCTTCCTTGAATATGATATGTTCTAGCGCCATGAGAATAAAGGTTACCGAGAAAAGTCGACCTATGAGAGAACAACAGGATAACGAAGTATTAATAAGTGTCTAATAAATAAACACAGAAGTAACAGCGAAGGTGAGTTTCTTGTTTGTAAGAGGGTGTTTTAAGCGCATCACATAACTGTTCACTTGTTAAGATTATTTTATTATATAAGGGATCTTCAAGGATTTTCCATCTGGATGTCAGTATGCACACAATCCATCCTTAAAAAATATTGTAATTATTAGGCTTATTAATAACAAGGCCAATAGCCTCAAGTTTAATTCCAGACGAATGTTTGGATATTTTTGATACATTATTAATACTTTTACTGTCACAAATAGTATTATTTTTAAATATATTTAAAGTACTAGTATTTTATCATTATTACAATAATCGGTTCAATTATTGTCATGTAATATTATATGTATTATGACCACGTCCTTAAGAAGCCATGTTAAGACTTTTATATAGAGCGGAAAATATCACATGTTGCTTCAAAACCACACACAGTTATTAAAAAAAATACATATTTAATTTTTATAAAAATAAAAAAAATATTATTTAAATTAGTCCCACCAATAATAATAGTGAGTAATTAATGTTAAGAGCGGTTTTATAATTAATAAAATTATACGTGAGGAATATCTTAAAAATCTTATAAAGTAAAAGTAACAAATTATTTCGTTCAAATATCATAATGCATATAATCTAGTAGTTCTAATGTCTTTGAAATTATAGATCTATTCTATTCAAGATAAAGAATTTTATATAGAGTTATTTACTTATGAAGAAGAAGGTATGAAGTCAATTTAATTAAAGAAATGAATTTAAAGAAAAAAGACAACTCGAAAAAGATTGGTGTGGATTCAGTTGCAGACTTCGTGCTACTAAAACAAAGCCTTAGACTAATACATGCACAGATAAAATATAATTTTAAATTAACCATAAATCTAATACAAATTCAAAGTTATTTGTGGAAAATAAGACACGAAAAGTTTAGTTGCATACAATAAAGCCGCATATTAATTTCATAATGGCTATCAATAATTCATAAATATGTAATTATATAAACCGTAGTTAGTTTAAATACAATATTGATATTTTCTTATATCGATTTCATCAATCTTTCTTTATAACCAAAAAATTATAACAACTTTTTGTATTCTTTTAATTTATGCCGAAGACACGTGTAAAACTTGTTTATTAGAGCTTTACTTTCAAGTTATGTTAATTAACGTAACAGAAACCGAAACATCTGACCTTCCACTCAATTTCCCCATTTAACAAGAAAGATGATACATACAGTATAGTGTTATCCTGTACATGATCTAACTCATTCATAAATTACGATTCATACACATGACTTTATATCCATGTCATCAAATAATTATAAAAAAATAAGATTGAAAAAATCCTTCTAAAATATTTTTGGAGTGCTTCAAGGCATTATTCCTAACCCTACTCGATAGATTGTATACAATAATGAAACACTTTAATGTATTGAATAAAATATTAATAAATTATTTTTAGTCATAATCACAATAAAACAGTAACGAATCAATTAAGACCAAGCATGAGATCACGGTCACTGTTTTCGTACGTAACGAACAATGAGTGTTTAGAATTGCGTTAGATGTTGACAGCGTCGTGTTGTACAGCGCATTTTATCTTTACAAGCGACATAACTAATGCATGACTGAAAATGGAAACATTTATGAATGTTACTTATTCCACAAAGATCCTTTAATATGTTTTAATCATTAGAAACTACCCAAAGATGGCTCTTTCTATTACTTCTCTCATATATGATATTAAAATAAATGTATGATAAATTCTAAAATATTTTGAAAATAAATATTTTGTATGTTGCTTAGGACTTTAATGTAAGTAACATTTGACATAAATAGAGTCCAATTTCACAATAGTTGTATGTGCCTACAATAAGGGCCTCATTTCCAAAGATTAATATTGTGAAAGCTGTTACGAGAGAAATCACTGGACCGATACAGTTTGCGACAGACCCAAGTTTTTTGATAATTTGTTTTAGAATAGTTATTGATATTCAAGGTGATTTTAGTATTGTCAAACGAATTCATGATAAACCTGAGACAATTCACAAGTTTTGACCCAGACCATAAATATTACTGATATTATAGATAAGATAGATGAGAAATTATATTTTCAAAATTAGTAACATATTAATGACGATAATTGTTGCTCTTGTATTATTTTCACAAATAATGTAACATATCAAAAAAGTTGGCGACCCATGTTCAAAATATCTACAGTCCAAAATAAAACTGTGTAAAAGAATTATTTTTGGTAAGTTCTGTAACTAAATTCTTCGTAGATAAGACATTCCAGAGCATGTTTTAGAAGCTTGGAACAGGTGTAATATGAATAGTTTTCTGATAAATTTTGTCATAAACCTTATTGAGATCTTTTTATATATATTTTTCTACAAAATTTTGTTTTTTGTTGTAGAAGTATTAATTTCCTAAAATCTAGAAACCCTAGTGCTTACCTACTAAAGGTACAAGAAGTATAGTATAAAACTAAATATAGACTAGTGTACCGACTGCGAGTTTTATAACCTACTCAATGGATTTAATGTCAACTTCGATTTATGTAAAATCAGGGCAGTGCCACTTTACATCCTCCAGATGGCGGTGCTCTTATTCTATAGAAATCTATGTTTATTTTGACATGAGCAAGTAGGTTAAAAACTCACACTAGGCACGCTGGGATTTTCTATGATTATATAAGATATTTTATTTATTAATTTATGTTGGAAACAGCATATATTACAAAATCTTTGTGAAGATAGGTAGATCTTATGTCATCAAATTTTCCACTTTTAACCGGAAAATGAATATAATCAAATGAAAATAACTTGTTTTATACTATAATTTTATAGGTAAAGAATTATAAAAAAGAAAACGGTAGGTGTAACGACATTAGGAAAATTTAATATATTTAAGTCAATACAAAATGTATAATAATTGTATTATTTTAAAGCTTTGATTTGTTTTCGCAATCGTATGTTTTATAATTAGTTTTATTTTTACGTTGCAATTATTATTTTTGAATAATGTAATAATTTATAAGTTGATAGGAGCATTGATCATGATATATACAAAACCCTTTAAAAATATTTGTTTGATACAAATTCTATAAGTCGATAAGATGTAGGTTCCATGTTGAGTGCATGCGATGCATGCATGAAAAACCTAAATATGTTGTTTTTCCTATATGTTAATGTGGCAAAAGCTATTAGATATTACCAATCTTGATAAACCTAGTAGGTTTATACAATATAGGTATAGGTTACAATGTTAGTTCAAACGAATTGTACCTAAATAATATCTTAAATTATCTTTCTAAAATTTACTATTTTATAAAACTTCCTAGAATCGATTCTGAATTTTCCATTTTATGCTTATGTATGTTAATCGCTTTATGATTTGATTTTAAAAATATATTCCATTATACTATATAATTATTATTCTTAATATGACGAAAAAAAAACAATAATAACGGTATGATTATTACAAATTAAACATACAGAGGCTGATATGGTGTTACCATTATATATGCATTCATATATACATATTTAAATATATGCTGTAATAAAATTATTATTTTTTTATTTCATTTTCCAAGATGTCGATTATTCCGTTAAGGTAACAGTTTCAGATGTAGTAATATTGTTATTAGTTAAGGATTCAGTGTTGATAAAAACTTAGATCTCTACTATACCTTATTGACCTTAATGACCTTAAAAAAGAAATGTTCTAGTCCTGTAAATCATAACAAATAGTTCATATACATTTTATCGAAATACAAATAATACTTTTATATACACTTATAAGTTGCGTCAACTTCTAGTATTTATTATTGTAGTTGCAACTTGCAGCAACGATAAGGTTTATCTTTAATTATTATCTATTATCTACAAATAGAATTATTGATGTAATAATATTTCGTAAACAGCTAAATATGTTTAAATAATTTTTAGAGAGTTTTAGAGTTATTTAACCAAACCCACGCCATGAATAACCGTAAAATGGCGGAAACGTGTAGATGGTTTTCTCGTCTTTTTACGCTTTTCAAAGTATTAGCGTTATAATTCGTTTCGAGATATTTTTTCCAGTCAGCGACGGAGTTCGTGATACTATGTTTATTGTTTTATATAAAACATTTTTTCATTGTCAAGGCGACTTGAGCAAAGAGTTCTGAAAGTTATTTACCGCACCTGAGGATTGCTGACTACAGAAAGTCAGCTGGTTGATCTGTTACGTTTCAAGGAAAAACTTTAATTGTTTAGAAGATTCAACATATTATTGATATGCAGAAGAAACAGTGTATGGGATAATACGTAGCCATGGGGAACACCAGCGTTCATGAATGAACCCAAATATGAACCGTCGAGACCTGTATGCCCCGCCCAGTTAGAAAGCTGATGACTTGCATGAAATTGCTTGAAGCCCTACTTCTAAATATATTTCCCGTACTTATTAAAGTAAATAAAGTTTTATTCAATAAATAATAAGGCTTGTTCTGTTCATGTCGCTTTTATCTGTTATCAACATTCTTAATCGAATATAGATACTGAATATAAATAGAAATATTAATTGTAATTTGTCATTCGTGTCAGATTACGCTGATAAAGTTACTAGGTCCGCCACTGTGCACGGCGGGTGGAGTCGGGCGAAAGCATTGTTTGACACTTTTTGATCATTTAATATAAAACTACAATCACAAAAGTCACAAAAAACTTTAGTACCTATAAGTCACCCTTCTCGACAACTCTGATAATTTTCGGCATCTTACCATTATTCGTCTGGGAGGAGAAGTATTAGCAACGAAACACATTTTCCACCAGTAAGAGCTTCACTTCGCTCAGCTCAATAAAATTATGGTATTATCTACTATATTAACATGATACCTAAAACGTTTAAAAGAGTTTATTAACATAGCAGCATTTACTTAAAAGCTTCTTAAATATTCTAGAAAACGGCAGACAACACTTAACCGCGATCTTTTTTACGTCATATCTCCATCTAGTCACTAAATTATCACGATGTACATTACATACTTTTGTTTTCTATGCTTTTATAACAATTGTAGTACTTTGTAGTGCCTTATCTTTGTAATATCAATTACAATGTAACAGAAATAGTTATTTGATGATTAGGCAATATCTACTCGTAGCAATAAAGTATATCAACATTATAATATAATATGGTAGCTATCGTAATTTAAAAAAAATATTTTTTTTTAACTAGAAGAGGCAAGCGTTTGACTACAGCCCGCCTGATGTTTAAACTGGGCTATAGTCTAAGGTGTGGCACGCTGAACTAGTAGGTACCTCTAGATTTGAGGACCCATAGATTATAATTATCAAGAAACACCGACTCCGGCAAAGAATTTAAAATTTTCGCCGTCCGCACAAGGAAAGTAGAAGCGAAACGCTTTGTACGGGACTTTGGAACCTCAACCGAAAATCGGTGTTTTCTGGCAGACCTTCTGGTCGTTAAGAGACTGAAAAGAGCGGGGGGTAAAAGGTTGTGTAGCTCTGTTACACACTGTCCAAAATGTATCCGATAAAAGACAAACTAGATACATTGCGACGATGTTCCAAACTTTGGGAGTTTTGCCATTCAATATCATTTCTCTTTTTCAAACCTTAAAAGAAAGTAAACTGTAGAAATTTGAATAAAACCATATTGTTTTATAGTTATACAAAACGGGAAAGTAAGATTGTTGTATTATGACTCTAAAAGATGATACTAAGACTCCTGGACAAAATGGTTAGACAGTGAAAAATCCGATTAGTTTTTATGTGATTCGTGAATAAGTACAGATAAACAAAATATATAAAAAATAAATATACTGTAAAAGTCGATATTTAATTGATTACCTAGTGAAGTTAAAGGTGAGTGAAAAGATATATGTTTAGTATAAAAGTTAAAATTGTCGAATATTCCAGTGAAGTTGTTCAATATTTTAAAGGTACATAATTTTCTAATTTGGCTTAATTTAACAGTAATTGGAATAAACCTTTTATGTTGATGATAACAAACTAAAAAATGCAAACTTCGTAAACCAATTCTTCGGAGATTTCTTACATCAGGCAATAGAAATTTTTATTATTTTAACAGAAATATATGTATATGTATTTATGTTTTGTCGAATCTTGGTAAAAAATGTATACAAAACACAGCAGGTCCAGTAACCCCAGACCCCAGGAGATTTTTAACCTTTGATCAAACCAGTTACTAAATTTATTCAAATTCAATTTTACAGGCTTTTATTTTTGCATCCACACGACAATACTAACAACATTCGTAAACTAATATTTAGATTAAGAAATGTTATGTTTTAAGATAAACAGTTATATTAAACATATTGTTTATAAATAGGAATGTTTATTGTAGGAAAGGATTTTTCTAAAATTTCACAACAAAGAGTAGGATGGATATTAGTTTGTCAGACATTTACTATAACGTCAGTAGAACGAAGTCAAAAGTTAGAGCTAGTTCCAATTTTAAGGTTCAATACTTAAAATATCTAGTTTTCTAAGCACATATCGATGGCTAATTAATAATTTGTTGTACTTATATTAAGATTTACATACTAACAACAAACCTACGGATGATAATTTTTACTTAACATATATTCTTGATATATTCATATATGAAGCGCTCAGAGTGGTCTAGGACAGCCTGTAGCCTGATCTAGTGGTTATTGACCCTGACAGCTAAGCCAAAGGTCGCGAGCTCGGGGTCGAGAAAATATACATATAGACAGAAGATTATATGTACATATACAGAAAATTATAAAGAGAAAACCTTAGTTATTCCTTAGTGTAAGTTTAATAAAAACAATTGTAGCATGTAATTGCGACATAATTTTAATTTTTTTGTAATTTATTACTTATACGAACAAGATATATATGTTTTTAATTAAATAGGTGATTTATATTAATAAACAAAAAACAAACAAAAGTAATATCTGTTTCTTTGTTTCTTTAACAAACTAATATCTTTTTTTACTTCTCAATGCCACATAAAATATATATGACATATATATTCTCTAGAATAATTTATTTAAAAATATGAAATTCAATGAAAAAAATTATAGGCTCTCACAGAATTGTTTATTGTCAAAAGATATCGAATGTATTGTTTAGATTTAAGAATATAAGTTAACATTCAGTCAGAACCGTTCAACATACACAGCGGTTGCTTTGAAAACATTTCAATGAAACTCAAAACAAAAGTTCACATCAATAACATTTTGATTCTAGAACCTAGTTTAAAATCTTAATTATGATGATAATTATACGTTAGCTATCTGAATATTGTGCTATTTTAAGTTTATTGTAAAGTAAGGAAATATAAAGCAATATTTTTTTTTTATCAAAACAACATTTACGTTTTTTTTTCTATTTACAAAATTTATCAAATATTAATTTTCCAATTTTTTTAATTTTTAATTTTTTTTTTCTACCTGTTATTAATTTTCAAAAAGGATTTTGAAAGTTAAATCGATTATTGCTAATATTTAAAGTGGTGTGGTGAAAAGTAAATATATAGCCATATGTTGTTTTTTCATTGCAACAGCATTTACTTTTTTATGAATTTTAAATTTTTATTTTCTTTCCAATTTTTTTTCCAACTGTACTTAATTAATTTTCAATAATTATTGTGGAGCTAAAGCGACTATTGCTCATAATTAGTGAATACATCTGGTACTACAGTGAAATGGTATAATTAATTCGAGCCACCGATAACAAAAACCTTGATAAAAATTATGTATTTTAAAAATTTGTTATTAGGTCATATTATAAGATCTAAATCTGTTTATAAGTCTTTTTATTACCGCAGACTATACATATACTTTATATATAATTTACTTAATTATTATTGACGAACGATTGGTCTAGTGATTGGTAATGACCACCAACTAATGGTGACTAATGAGCCAAAGGTAGTGGGTTCGTTTACGAGTTGCTTGTGTGATTACAGATTAGGTGCTTTTAGGTGTTATTTGTGTTCGTTACTGTTGCTTGAGAAACCCTCAGCAACACAGATTATTTTTCTAATGCGGTATTTGTTTTAAAAAAATAATAAATAACTATAACTATATTAAGTGTTTTATTTTACATTTGAAATATATTAAAATTAAAAAAAAATCCAATTAACAAAGTTTATATTAGTCAATATCATTCAATATTAGATCAATTGATTGATTCAAGTTTTTCTTGTAAAGATTATTTATTAAACTATTTAATTCCAAACAGAAAATAAAAAAATGTTAAAAGAAATAAGAATATTTGTTATTTAAATAAATAAACAAAAATAATAGACTTCTTTAAAACCAATTTCATAGCCTTTTTAAATACCAATTTTACAATTATAATAAATACATTGTTAAGAAAGTTTCCTAGATATAAATAACAAGACAATTATACAGATCACGTGGAAATAATGAGTGAGGAAATGAGTGTGATAACGTATCGTTTTGTATCCATTTAAACGAAATTATGGATCAGATATCTTTCTAACACAACTTCAAGTATATTATAGAAAACTTTAAATACTTTGTAATAAGTAAATTTTATATCGTAATAAAATATACTTAAATGCATTTTGGGAAAGTAATTATTCCTGTTAAATAAATTACACAAAATTCTAGATTAATTTGTGAGATCAGTGTTTGTTTTTTCGACCTTTAATTATTAATTAAAAACAAAAAAGCTTCAGTTAAAACTTGTTGCTATATCCAAAACATATAATTCATACAGCAGTTATTTCTCCCAAATTAAAATTTAAAAAAAGTGGTCTGTTCTATAATTACAATGAAACTAAAAATGTATGGACTTAGGTCTTTTTGCTATAGTTTGACGTTTCGTCTCTTCCCTGGCAGAGACTAAAGCCAAGCAAGTCTCTTGCATCAGTAGTGACAACTCACTAACTGATTCCTGATATGACGGTGGGAGAATTAGACCAGGCATGATGGTGTTGGGTGAAGTCAGCAGACCATTTGTCAAGGAGTTTGCTTTGTCTGCTTTTGACATAGAGGGAATTGAGAATGCGTCTGTTGCCTGTAAACAGATGACAAATGAACAGATGGCAAATTTGTTTGAGTGATATACAAAACTAAAAAAGCAGATGACTCTAATACGAGATGAGATACAAGAACAATTGAATTCCAACAGAAATTAATATCGATATAATATTAGTAATTTTCCAAAGATAAAAATTATGAACGTTATCTTAATATCATGATGAATGATATCCTAAACATTTGTAATTCATTTAATATGTTGATTGTTAACAGATTTTTAATTAATATTTTAAGGTATTTACATTTATTTTTAGTGCTGTAAAAAGCGTAATGCTATTTGATAGATTTTTATCAAAAAAAGATAAAAAAGATGCCTACATTAATTAGTCATATAATAAATATGTAAGGAATTCAAATAATTGCTTTAATTATCAATTATAATAGTTGTTAAATTTATTGCTTTTATTGTTGTTAAATCTTTAATATTATCATGTTTGTCTGTTCGTTTGTCCTTTCGTCATACAAAAACTATTAGATTTGATATATTATTATAACAGGATAGTAATTGTATGAGTTATTGAAGTACTTTTAACTTGTCCTTTTCTCAAATAAGATAGAAACTCTAAGCTAAAGACAATAAAAAATTCTCGGTTTTAACACTCGTGGAGTAAAAGCATTATTATATAAGATTAGATTTTGGGTATTTATTTATTTATTTATTTATTTATTGGTAAATTAATTTTATTGGGTCGTCATAAACATATTATCTATAATTGACTGAATAATACTTTTTTTAAGGTTATTGGTTTTTAAGATAAATTGTTATCAAATATGTAAATTAGTCAATGAATTAGCCAATGAAAATGCCTTATGTATTTAGCCTAAAAAAATTTTTGTATTTTATCAAAAAGAAATTATTATATAACACGAGATGTAAGTGTTTCAAGACACTTACATCTCGTCTACCCGTGTACACAATTTCTGCAAAGTATTCGAAACGTCGGTTTAAAATTAAATATATTATATGAATTTCCAACACAGCAATTAATGTTTTCTAGTATTGATCAATAATTTGATATAAATCTATCAATTGCGTTTTCTGATTAGGATTGTTTCGAACTAATAATATTTTCGAACACATTTGTACTTAAATCACTTTTACTTAATTCACAATTACATATTAAATATTTATATATTTTGCTTTAAGTAAAGAGACCTATATACTTTAGTAGAACAATGTTATCTACCAATAGTAGGTTGATGAGACGACTAGGAATTCAATGTAGAAGTCTCTGGATTGTATGATTCTTTTCTTGTACAATTCTAGGATTTCTAGTATCCTAGTATCACAGAAAAATCAAAACAATAAAATAAATATACACCAAAAACCACTAAGAGACATATTTCATACATTTTTACATGTTTCTATGAAAATATTTATAGACTCTCGTCAATCATTCAATCAATCAAACAATTATGACTACTATTTTACCTTCAAGTCTTTGAAAAGGAAGCCTTGAATTTTAGTCAAGTATAGAACAAATAAAACATTATCTCTTGTTCACATCACTAATTACTATTAATTTGTCATTGAATTTTTTTTAATTAGTGCAAATATACTTGAAGATTTTTAATGAGAATAATTATCAGCTTATTCCATTATTTCCATAGATGTTTTTTTTATATATATTAATATTATTTAAGATATCAGATGTAGAGGACACAGCAGAAGAAAGGTTTCATAGCTCTACCTCTGTAGCCTTTCCACATTCATACTTTTCTAATCACTTGTCTATACAAGTGATTAGAAAAGTGTAGTTGTAGAAGTCAAAAAACTTATCTCAAATATTTTGTAAGAAATGTTAAACAAAAAGACAATAAACTCACATTCTTAGTAACTATAATTACGAAAACAAAATGGTTTCATATAGATATCTGTATTCCTTTGTTAATCAAATTTCAAAATATATTGAAATTATTTTTTTGTAAGAAATATATTGTGATGATTACTTAAACTTACTGACTCATAGATAACGAAATACTTACAAAGCAAAAACAAAACATACAAAGGCAGAGCCTAAATATGGACGGAAGTTTGTAAATTTTAAAGACATATTATACTAGTACGATAATAAGTACAGAATAAGAGCTTCTGTGATCAAATAAAACTAAAACTCAGCTAAGGCCAATGTTTTCTATAATTCTCACGAATACTATACATTTAATTGAAATTATACAGCAAGCGTGGTCATTGTAACAGCAAGAAATGTAGGCGTCTGTCAGTGAGTCAGTGAGTCACTACTTCTAACTGTTCCAAGTTTATGGACATAGAGTTGAAGATGCACAATTAACTGTATTTATGTCTGACATTGTGTTGTTTGAATAACACTCAAAATTTGCTATAATAAACGCGAGTTAAATCCGTAGTATCCGAGGTTATTCACACTCAGATAAGGATTCAAAAGTTTGTTTACATACTTCCAGTTACTACTAGTTATGAACTTGTATTTAACTAGCTGTACCCGTCATTCCCGCGTATAATCCTATTACTATAGCCTATAAGCCTTCAAGAACCTGCTTATCATAATCGGAAGAAATTTTTCTAATCCATCCGGTAGTTTTTAAGATTAGCTCATTTAAAAAAAACAAACATACTTTTCCGCTTTATAACATTAGTATAGATAAAACAAATAATAAAGTAATGTAAAGTTTACCTCGATTTTATTACTTAAATGACAATGTTACTCTGATAATAGCTGGCAAATAAACTAATCTACTCAAAGACAACTGTCAAAGACATTGTAGACTGTAGATTGATTGTGTTTTCTTTTGTCTGGTGGTATATTTAGCTTATGGCTCATTTCTGATGATTTGACAGCATTAATCAAGAGCTGTGATTGGTTGTCTATCAACCAATCAAATAGCTTAACGAAATTTTGAAGTCGGTTAGATATTCTTTTATTAATTATTTTTAAACAGGGGGTTAGATTGAAATTTCTGTTGACTCTGAATCGATCACACAGAGTAATGCCTATAATAGTCCATTTTTAGCCGGATAGCCGAAGACTTCGTCTTGGTGTGAGATGTCGTAATTGTAGACCTTCCACTAGCGCTAATTTTTTTACATTGAAGTCTATGGGAGTGATGTTTTTTTGACATTATTCCTCAACGACAATGAATTTTTTTGAATTTTTTTTTACAAACCACCACACATATCAGCATGGTATGTGTGCAAAATTTGAAACCGAACCGTTAAGCCGTTTTAATGGTAACTTTGTAAAACAAATGCAAATTCTCTCCAGTAAAGGGCTCCGCCCGCTTCGCTCGCTTCGCTGAGTAATTTATTTATTATTAGAACAATAACCATATCATTTATAAATTAATTAAATATATATTGTCTAATAAAAAATAATATTTATTACATTTCAAATGAATTTCAAAATTCAAAATTCCATTCATTTGAAATGTAATATTTAGTACATTTCAAATGAATGGAATTAATTATGATTTAAGAAAAAATATATATTATAAAGAGAATAAAATTGCTTGATAAATTCATGATATTGTTATACTATTTTATTATCGAATTTTTGTTGCCAATCAATGCCAGACTTACAAGAATGAATATAAAAAATTACTACCGTCCTTTGTTGTATGGGTCACGTCCGTATGGAACAGAAGAGATGCTAGCGGTATTTCCTCTTACAAAGATTGATAATTGTTAAAGCAAAAAAGGAACCCACTCGTTCCCAGAAGTAGATCCAATTCTATTTTGAATTTTTTTGGTTGTTTTAAAAGTATGTATTAGAATGCACCATGGTTCTGTATTGTAATTGGTATAATTTGTGTCTGGTAAAAGAGAGAGAGAGAAATTGTATTCCTGTCAACAAAAGTCATGGTCATCAGAAAAGAAAATAAAGATATATATCTTAAAGTGTCTCAAATCTAAGAAAATTTTATAAGATTATAATAGCAAATCCAACTGATATCTACTAAATTTGAATGAAAATGTACCTCTTATCTAGACGTTTTTTAAGATGAAGGAGGAAGAATTTTATCATAACTTGCTATTTCTTAAAATAATATTACAATAATCTTACTTTCCCTTTTCGCAACAAATCGTCTATAAAACAATATTATTTTACACAAATTTCCTCAATTTGTTTTGAGGTGTACTTGATTTTTTATAACAACTTCAAAGGTTTCATAAAATCATTGTAATATTGAAACAACTTTTTAAAAATAGTTTTAAGAGAGTTAAAGTTGCGGTGCTTAACGATGTTTTTGATCTAAAACAATACGGTATCTTATCTGAAATCCGACTGATATTTCCTTTGAATGATTATTTACCTGGATTTTGAGATAACACAAGCCTTTATCACTGAGTGTTAAACGATTATATTTATTTTTAACCGCATAATTAAAAAATATTTACAATACTAGCAAAAAATGTAATAAAATCATTATAAAAATGATTGCTATATTTGATAGCAAATACATAATTTTTACTTATAAACATTTGACGATTTTCGATTAGTTTCAAACATTTTTCTTGCCACTATCCGTCTTTGATATACATGGTATATATTATTTATATTATATCATATAAGTTAATAAAATTATTATAAATTCCACTTTAGGTTATTCAATGTTTATATTAATGAAAAATTTATTTCCTAATTGCTTTATCAGAGAGATTAAATATATGTATTATAGAGTCCTTTAATGATTAGAAGTATATTTTTTGTTGGATATAGAGATTTCCTGTTAGATTACCTCTATCTGGAATCCTTCATAAATAATACCCGGAATAAAATCCATTACCACGTCTGTGCTGTTTTTTTTATTATTTTATTGTTTTTATCTACAATAACCATAAACAAAGATATTATATATATTTTTTTAACATTTTCCCGCACTGGAGAAAAATTTGTGTTGAGGGCGGTTTCACATAAATTGGACACAAATAACACAAAGACTCGAAACAGCAATCTGTGGATCACACAAACAACTGTCTCATGTGGGAATCGAACCCACTACCTTTGGCTCAGCATCACTATAATTAGACCAATCAGACATCAGATTATAAAGTCGATGTAAATGTCATATAATCAAAACTTCTTATCCTATTTTTGTCTCTACTACCGAACTATATTTTACTACTCAAATTTTCAACTCTTTCTTACCCTACTCCTCCATCAATTTACAAGCCACACGCACGAAATTTTGCACACATGCACATAATGAGCAAACTTCGTTCTGGATTGAAAATCAGCCGAATCGTAATTTTAGTTTTCGTGATAATTTGTAAAATGTGTCCCATAGAGTTAACATAGAGAACGTTTTTGTTTCGAGCGCGACCATTGCTACTACACTACAATTATAAATTTGCTCAAAACAAGTATTGACATCAAATCATAATTTTTATCCATAAATAAATATCAATCTGGACCTAGTATTTAATCTACTGAACCTCTCTAATCTTCTAATATTAGAAAGAAAGACGCCTTCGTAAAAATTATCTGCAAACTGATAATAGTTCCTAAAACATGAAAGACGAATAGTTGTCAAGATATGAGAGGAAAACAAGACTTTTCAAAATACTTAATTATAATTAATAAATTCTGTTTTTGTCAAACAAATTAACAAAGGGAGAAGTAAGGTTCTTTTAACATTTATTCAAGACACTTTTGGTGAAGGTTAGACAGCATATTGTTTAAAGATTATAATAGCACAGCCTTCCTACTTCCTTCGTTACATTTTAGATTAGTATTTTCAGAAATTATAACAAATATACAATAAAATTTAATTATTATTTTGTAAGTCCTTTCAAAGAATTCGTATTTTATTTTAGAATACTATAAAATTTTGTTAGTTTTGTTTGTAATATTAATCTTTACTACTTTACTATAATAGGGTGAGAAAAGCTAGTTTTTAGTCGGTCTGTGTGTAGCTGGTGCAAACGTTGGTTCCAATATTGGTTCAAATACTCACCATTGAACTGGACGACTCTTGACTTAATAAGGTCGAATCTTTGGCCAATAATAATAATAATTATTGTTATTATAACTTACTGTTTATAATAACCAGAAAGATACGCGGGTGAAGCTGGATGCGGAATCTAGTATATTTAATATAACCTCAGACTAATCCTTGATGACAATAGACAGTAAATTGATATTTATTTACATTATTCTAATCTCTTTTTACACAAGTTTCATATGTGTGTGTATGTTTTATATATCCTAATCTCAGAACAAACTCGTTACCATTGTAACTGCTACTATACTTCATAAGTAAACGTACAAACAAAGTCGGGAACATAAATATGATTTACTATGTTTGGAATTTTCAAAATGACAAATAGAATTTTAAGAAATTGTTTGTTATAAGCCATTTCCATTATTCAAATAGCTCAAGTCCTTGATCAAACTAATTAGCAAAATATTATGTGAATTTTATTCATATCGTATTAAATTTAAATTATTTTAAACTCAATAATCATTTGAATATGCCTCCATATTTTAGTAATTATCATATAAATTAATTTAGTCGACAGAAATAATAACTATTATTATTATGCAGCTATTATACTATCTAATGAACAAAGCACTAAATAAACACTAAAAAAAGTGAGTTTAAAAGTATTTTTTTAGTATTCTATCTTAATATTTTAGTAATCCTAGTGCTTAGTAAATTGGAAAATATAATATTTGCTTCATTTTTTTTACGTTTTTTTTAATTTTTCGGTTATAGTTTCTTTATCTTTGACAAAATATAGTTGATTATCTTTTATAAAAATTAAGTTTTAAGAAAAAATAAAATCTGTAACAAACGGGTAGAGTACCCGTATTCTTATTTTTATTATTATTATCTTTATTATCTTTTAGTTTTATACGAATTTAAGTATATTTCTTTTAACGTCTTTAATTCTAATTCCTGTTACAGTAAGTTTGTAAATTATTCGTTAAGATCATTTGGATGCTGTATTTTTGTAACTTATTTTTATACAGAGTATTTTAAATAAAATAGAAAAATAGAGTTTTTAGAACATGAGCGGATATAAATGTGAAGCACTAAACTTTATAAGATGATTTAAATTGATTATTTAAAATATTGTTTCAATAAAATTATAAAGTTATATAATAAAAATATAAATTATTTATATTTTTAATTTTATAACGGGTTTTATTTTTATAGAAGTGTTATTTCCTTTTCTTAGAAATGCTACGTATGTTTAAAAATACCCAAAAAAAAATGGAGTCAATAAAACATCGCTCAAGACTCGTTTTTTTTCTAAAACTTGAATAAGAACTTATCTTTTACAACGCATTAACTAAATGTTTGTTTACATTAAATATATTTCTAGAAACTGTCATATATTCAAATTCTACAATTACTACATTTTTCTATAATTTGAATGTTTTCGTAAAACCTTGAGCAATTATTTTTTTGCTACTAAATATATAATGACATTTTAGGTCTTTATATTTTTAAACATCGAATTTTAAATATTTTAAACTTTTTAATATTAAATATGTAGGAACCTTGAAATAATACTATAAAAGTCACAGATGCTCATTCATTACTTATGTCTTAACATTTACATCTATCTTATTACGAACTAATTAAACTACCGTAACCATATAGTTATAAGACTTATTGTTATTTACTCAAGATAGAAAATTAGAATAAACTGGAATATAATTAACTGAGGGACGATTTTTGATTCTCTATATAATTCTTATAAAGAATCAACAATTATTTTAAATTTAAATTGCAAAAAATATATATAAGAAATTATATTTATTTATAACTGGCAATTCATAACTCTTAATCGAAATAATAGAACACACCTCTATACAGTTTACAGTTTTTTTGGAATACAAAAGAGAAATTCCATTACTTATTAAAGGTTTTGTTAGACTATAAAAGCAGGGGCCAGTGCCCTTTGTCGTATACCTGAAGTTCCTACAGGATCGAGTCTTAAAATAATAATAAACCAAACAAAAAATACTCACTTGTTTCACGTTGTTTCCCAGCTTATGAACTAATATCACAGGATTTTATATTTAAATATATTTACACTAAAAAAACACTTCAAAAATATTTACAGATATTTACACTGGCTAGATAATTTACCCCATGCAGTAGACTCTGTTTAATGCAATTACATTTTTCGCGGTTAGTGTATCGTCTGTAACGACCGGTGCGTTCTGTGTCGCGACTCAAAGTGGACTGCGGTAAATGTGACGGTGCTATGCTTTAATATCAGGTACAACTCAATCAGTGATAATGATAAGAATACAAAGCGGCTTCTCGTCCGCTGTCGGAGAGGGTGTCTCGTACTCAGCAAGCGTTGGACCGGTTTGAATATAATACCGGTCAACGCACGTACGTGTGAACTTGGTTGGTTTCGGAAGCAGGGTTGCTGGTTGCGGGTAATAATAATTTTATACAGCTGTTTGACGGGGATGTCGTGCGTTGGTTTTTTTATAAGGTATTTTATTAAAGGTATTAAAGGTTTCATTTATAATCAATTATCCCAAATTATTTTAGATATTCTATCTAAGTTTGCTTTTAAAGAATAGTTTAATTGATAGTTAAGGAAGCAACGTTTTATCATGATATTATTTTAAAATATCCAGGAAAACTGAAAAGCAATTTACAACATTTATTATACTTTTGTAATAAAGACAATTTATAGAAAACGAGAAGTTACGAGCTACGTCTACCACTATTAGTGTGATATTGTTCAAAAATTTTATTATAAATCAAAATATATTGCTTAATGGACCTTTATTGTTTTCTATTCTTTAAAATGATAAACGTCCATACAAATGTTAAAATGCGGAAAATTTAAAAAAAATATTTGTTTTAACGCGCTAATCTTCAAATGTACCGTATGGATTTAAAGAATTCTTTCTGATTATGATAGACAGATTCATGAGGAAGGCTATATAGTTTATCCAACATTACTCTACTTCTCTTAGTTATCCTAATAGTAAATATAATAGATCGTCCGCAGATAGAACTACGAGTATATAGACTAGGGTCGCCAGTATGCAAGCGGGAAGCTAAGCGAAACTCCTTCCAAAGAGAGAAAAAACGAAATATTTTGATACCGTTTCCTCTTTATCTGTAATTAACAAAAAAATTTACATATGTCAACTATAGTACGAATTTATCATCTGCGCATGCAATAGATTGTTTTAATTAAAAATAAATTTAATTGCAAATTTCTCTTAATCTACAATTAGCTTTTTTTTTTCAAAATCTATCTATAGAAAGGTAGGCATATGATAAAAAACTAGTCCAAATTGGGTTAGTATAGCTTGATCGGTTTAAGAGGAGATAACGGACAAAATTTGATCGAGTTGACCGGTAAAGAGCTTCGATTCGTTTAACTCAATTAATTATACAGTTTTAATCTTATTTAACTTTTTCAAATTATTTATTAGCATTATGTTGTGATTAGACAAAGGATCATAATTTAATGACAATTTTATCAATTCCTCTTTACTTGATGTATTTTTAATAGTTACCAGGTATGATAAGCTTATCTTTTAAATTACGGTTTCAATATATACATTAAATATCAATAAAAATAGTAATTCTCTGAGTTGATTTATCTTTGGGAGTTAACCTCTTTCGGTTTTGAATAATTATTTGTGTGTGTGTTTTAGGCCTAACACACACAAGCCTCAGAATCTAAAATAAATTAATATTTACTTAAATAACACTAAAAATATTTTCTAACCTTAAAAAATTAAAATGAGATAAAATATTTATGTTCAACCCACTTGTCTTTTGGGTGTAGTACTTGGAATTGGCCTATCTCTAGCATATTGTTAAAATGTATAAAAAATGTTATACTCCAGGCCTCCAATCTCATCTCAAAAAGACGTCCCATTACGGCGAAGAGGGCAACCGTTGGTTTTTTAGTGGGTAGCCTTAAAAATGGCAGCATCCTCTATGCTGCCGGGTAGTCCCACATAACCCCCCGGCCGTCACCCCCTGGGCCGACGGGGTACCCGTAACGGGTTTTTCCAACGGAAAAAAAAAAAAAAAAAAAAAAAAAAGGTCTCCAATCTGACCTTAACCAGGCATAGTAATACGTGTTAATATGTTTTCCGCCACCTGTCTTTGTGGATGGTATCCATTTTTATTTTTGGGGTTTTTAAGGCATACTCAGAAAAATATGTAACGTTCCTATTCTGAGCTGCAACTGCAAGTCACGGACATAGATAATAAATCTTTTAATAAAAATTACAAGGGTGAGAAAGTGCGATCTGTGTGCATCCTGAACTGAACCCGTAAACTCAGGAACCGTTGGAGGTAGGTGACAAATAAACTGACTGATTGAAAGACACTATCATCTCTTCGTATTGTGAACACATTTGCTGCAAAGCTCTCGAAACGTCGGGTTAAAATTAAAGAAATGTAAAAATAAACGCGGGTTATATCCGTAAAATATTTTTTTTGAAGGGTGAGCTTTTTCAGACAATAGATAATTTATGAAATCATTCCTGTAAAGAATCCTATCTTTATGACTAAAAGCCATGACTGTTGTGTTATAGACACGCGACACTATGTTGATAACATAATGTTAATTAACAGCTATCTTAAATAATATTTAAAATCCATCTTATGGCATTTAAATAAGATTTATGTTCAAAACATATAGGGGATATAAATAATAATAAAAAATTCAGTTAAATTTATTTATTACATAAGAAGTGATTTAAATTGATTTAAAATTATATAAATTTATTTTAAGAAATTATTATTTTTTTGTTTTTCAAGATATTGACTTTCATCAAATTTCAAAAACCTTTCAAGAGTAATATCAATGAAGGTTGATCTTCATTGATATTACTCTTGTAATATCAATGAAGATCAACCTTCATTGATATAATTTTAATCTTATTTGCGTATTTTAAAAACAGATTTATATATAATATCTATATAAATTGAACAATAAACACAATAAATAGTAAAAATTGAAAAAAAAATCAAATGTAATTTATATTTATACCAATTTATTTTATTGTTTGATAGTAATTCTGATTAATTGGAAACTAAACTTCGCCTTTAGAGTCGTCGAAACGAAAGAGTCTAGGATTTTTGCTCACTAAAATCCTTTTCTGGGAAAACTCCTGAACAACCTTTAAAACAAGAATTTTCGTTGGCAGATCTTTAACAGTAAAGACGTATGTCATGATGTTATGTAAACTATTGTCATACAAAATTCGGTTGTCAGTTTTCAGATCTGATATATCAGACCATCTAGATCAAATGTTTCAGATTATGTCATATCCATTTACGACACTCGAAGTTATTTGTTGTGATATATTTGGATGAAGTATATAATATACTTTGAATTAATTAGAATTAATAAGTTAATGAAATAGTTTTCGAAGGTCGTTTCAGAGACTGAACAATCTAGATCTCTGTGGTCTGCTGTCGAATTTTTGGACAAAGAGTAATTTTATGTTGTTTATACCACCTTAAAAGACAATTCTGAATATTGAATAAATCTTTTAATCAAATCAGTATTTTAAAAAATTTCCTGCATAAAAACTAGTTCATTACAATATGATACGGTATCAATTTATTGGAGAGACACTTTCCCTCTCATAATGAGGCTATAAATTATTATTGGTATTAACTGAGTTAATTTCTAGAATCGATTGTTTAATCCTTAGTTAAGAATTAACTAAATGCTAAATGTTTCGTCAGATATCTATTGAATATCTCTCGCAATGGCTTTCTAGAACAGTTACTTTTATTACAAAAAAGGCATACTCTGAACACTACAAGATGGAGAGGTCCTGCCAATACCACATGGCAAAGGAAACCTTTTTCGTTTTTTGGAAAAATTCTTTAGTGGTTATCTGTCCAAAAAAGTGGTGGCTGGGGGATCATGTCGCACTACACGTCATCACATAAATTCACTGCCACTTTTAAGTCTACCAACTAATAGACCATAGGTTGCTTTCATCGCCTGAGTCAGAGGCAATGGAATCACTTTTGCACTCTCAGTGTCACCCCGGTGGCACGTTTCATATGAGGTGACCCAAGCAACTTCACTCTCGGACACCTCAAGAGGACAAAGGAGATTTAGCAATCTTTGGCGATGTCATAAGACGATAACGATGAATAAAAAAGAGAAGGACAGTGAACACTGGAACGGTGAAATGTACAGAAAGTCAATGTAAAATAGTTCAGTAAGCATGTGAAATTAAATGCTATTATTTATTAAAACATTTGCGTTATTTCCGAGTTATAATAAGCACTGAAAAATCATATCGAAATTGCAAATACGTTAATCAGGTGAAAATACCAATGTCTAGACGATTACAAGATTAGATATTAGCCTAATAAATCAATAAAATTGGTAAATTAATTTATATATCATATTAAAAATCTATATTTTCTTCAAGATTATAGGCATGAAAAAACCTGACAGTCTGACTCTGCAATTGAATATATAATACTTCATTATTTTATTAGTAATAAGTAATAGTTAAGGATTACAAGTTTAATTTTAATTCCAGAGTGGGTTCAATTAAAAATAGATGTTGGTATTTAGCAGCAATGAACTTTGCATTAAGACCTGTTTGCTGCCGATAGCCGCTTTAAATACGTACTACTTATTGTGGAATCCCCTATTAGAATTCCAGTTTCTTGCCGACGTATTCTTTCGCCAACCCTGTACTAAAGAGGTTTTATTTTATATGCTTACTTTGGAGTTAACCGCTTTTGGTTTCATTATTGAAAACTGATGAAATGGTATTTTATTTATCTTAGAAGGAATTTTATAGGAAAACTTGGTTATTTCTCATTTTTTATTTCAAAGAATAATCGTGACCAGCAGTTATAGTACACATTTTTTTTAATATTAAAAGAAATCTAAAGAATGTTAGTCATCAATTAAAAAATCATCAGGGTTTAACGGGACCTCTGATGCTTCTTTTGGCTCAAGTATTCACCCTATCTTATCTATGGTATTTATTTTCTTAAAACTATAACTGTAATAAATGAAAACTAATAATAGCGTCTATTACAAGATTTATTATTAAAAAAAAAACAAAATTATTTAGTTACTCCTAAACGTAAATGTTAAACATCAATTGTTAGAATAACAAATGGTGAAAATTTTATGGTAATAATAATGCGATCGAGACAGCCCTTGGACAAGATGTAGTCAATTAGCGACAAATAAGTCCTACCACAATTAAGGTTAAAAAAAAAATAAAGGCACTTGTCTCTAATGGTAAATCCGTACCCCACAATATGAGAGATCACTTTTTTTTCGCTTTAATTGAAATGTCTATCATATTGCAAGAGATTTTTCATAAATTTTACAACTGTATGCCAATCTGACATCAACTCTCCTTGACTTTAACTTCTTCGTCTCGCGCCGCGACTGCACCTCATCTATTATTTAAAACTGTAATTGCTTTTGGACAACCCTTGTTTAGTTAATAATTTATTAAATCTTTTGTATAAATAATTTCTTATCGTTAAGATCAAAAGACATGAGAGCTTATGTTATTAGTGTCCAGTGACAGACACGCGACACTATGTTGATAATGTAGACACCAATTGCGACCACACACGCCTTGACCGTGGTTAGTAACAGCTGTCTTAAAAAATATATTAAAATCATCCTTATTGCTTTTGACATGATGATATGTTTTATGTCTAAGCTAGTAGAGTTGAAATTAGATTGAGAATAATTGTAATTTAATCCGCTAGCAACAGCTTTAAAGTCTTTTTGGTAATCAAAGTGTTTAATTATGATTAAAATATTTTAAAAAAATTTTTGAACAAAATATCAATACTGAAGATAACAAGGATTAAATAAGATACAGATATAGATTGGGTCTCGTTATACTATTATATAACTATATTCATTCGTAATATTTAAAGAAAATATATAGACGTATAAATCAATAAAAAATGCCTAGGAGAAATTTAAAGTTCAATGACCTAAAATTAATTTTTCTAAGGTCTCCAAACACAGCTGCCAAAAATTTGGAGAGCTATAGTCATAGCAGACGAAAAAGGAGAAAAAGTTAAAAACCATCGACGAGACTCGACTAAATTATTATTTTTTTTCGAGATTTACACCCTCTTTATTAGAACTGTTCGAAATACTTTCAACACTTTGAATAGCATCGCTGGTGAAATATCTATCAGTAAGCTGTTTTAAAAAAGATTTTTTCTGGTTTGTATTTAAAATCCACTCCAAAATTAGACGAAAATCCATTTAAAATTACCGAGATATGATTTAGGTGAAAATCGATAACTCAATCGGTAATTTCAAAGATCATACTTTATTATTATATTGCTATGTACGACCCAGACAGCCTTGGTATGAAAGATATAAGATATGATATGATTTTAATTGTTTTCAAAAGGCCATTTCTGTCTAAAAATATTTATAAAACTTTTAACTTATTTCGAGATCACTTTATTAATGAATTATTATAGAGACTTTTGGTAATATTTAAGTAGAGACAAATACTTTTTATTATGTCGGTTTTTTTTCTATTAAAAACATGAACTGAAGCACCTAACGGAGAGAACCAAAGACATAAGACGTCAAAAGAGATTTAAATAACACTTGACATATGATATTATATATATAGTTATGACAGATAACATTAGCTTTAAAAGAAAGACAGAGAAAACAAAGAAACAGAGCTTAAAAATGACATAAAATAAATTTATACAGCTAAATCAAAGGCTTTACAATTTATTTCTTTTTTAAATACTAGATTTTAGATTTATCTAAATATAAAATAATCAGTTTAATTGAAATATCAAAGACAATCGTCTAGACGATAACAATATTAGATATTAATGTGATGAATGGAAAAATGTAATTGATAAACAAATTTACATATTACAAAAATTCTATTCCAAATATTTAATATTATCAAGGTAATTGGTTTTACCCCAATATAGGATAAGTATTTTTTATAACACAGATAATAAATATTATTTATTATTAGATTTAAATAAATTGTTAAATACAAATAATCCTTCTTTTGTTATGATAACCTTTTTAGCTGCTTTTTGAGCGTTCAAAACAAAATTTTCCATTAAAACCTTTTTAGCTGCTTTTTGAAAGCTCTACTTTGTGTTAAATCCCCGAATAAAAGTTTATGTTTCTTGCCTAAGTATTCTATGAAGTATCCTGTTCTTATATAGAGAATATATGAAATCCTTCTACGCTCTCTTACTATACTTCACTTAAGACTTGCTTCTTTGCCTTACCATTTTTCCCACACTTAATCCATTCATTTGGTCGTTCTTACTTGAGACTTCTCTCATACATCTCAACATAACAATATCTCAATAAACTGTTTAACTTTTAAACTAACTCTATTTATCTACCGTTGCTTATTCAAACTACCTCTTGTATTCAAATAATATTTCTTAGTTTATCCATTTTCGTCTGACAACACTTCTGTCACAATACTCGCATTTTAGCAACATATACCTTCCTTCAATCCATTTTTTTATTGCCCCAGCTTGCTGGTCCAAACAAGCCAAAAGAGAATCCATGGAGTTACTTTGATCTTTTCTTGGATGTACCCTTTGTTATCGTGCTGTTAAAGTTAAATTTGTGCAAGCTATGCCGATGTGAAAAATACTTTGACATTGACCTTTACAACATGGCACTGTAGTGCTAAATTTTTTTTTCTGTCTATCTTTAGATTTTTTTTAATTAACAAAAGTGTCGTAGATTATGAAATATCTATAGTAATCATATCTTAAATTAGGTAGAGAGTACGATTGATTACATTAATCATTCTAGAATATATGATATAGATGAATTTAACATCAAATTTATAAAATGGAGAAGAATAAAATAATGTATATATATATATTTATTGAAATGATCAACAAAAATTTTGAATTCTATTATGCTAATTTTTTTAAAATTCTAATTCTGATAAATATTTTCCTTTTTTTAATGATAGATGTGGGCAAACGAGCGTTGCAACATCCGAAGACATATAACAGCGTTGCCAGCCTTAGAGATAAGAGTAAACACTTTTTTTGAAGGTACCCATGTCGTATCTATCTGGAAACACCGCCGAAGGAAGTTCATTCCACAACTTAGTGGTACGTGGAATTCTATATCAAAATCAGAATCCAATCCAATAACATTTATAGTTATATAAAAATAGCATAAAATTATTAGAACATTGTCCCTTCTCTAGTCACGTAAAGCTGATATTAATTTATGTAAATTATAAAAGTAATAAATGCAAAATTATTTACATTGTTGCTTTATTGCACGATTACTCAATATTTTGAAAGGAAATGAGGAAAATGTTATAAAAAATTAATCGTAGTTTGTGAATAAATACTGATTTCCTTTTCTTTTTCTTTAATAAAATTAGATATTATTTGTAAATGTTCTGCTTAAATAAGGTTTCTATAAAAAATTATTTATAACCGTCGACTAAAAGTAGTTTAGTAATTAAAGAAAATAAAGAAATTTAGTATTTAATTTTTCTTCAAGAGTTCTTAGTTGATCGTATTTCGATCAAGTAAAAGGTTAGGTTGTGGAGCTTTGGTTGTTGACTCATTTGCAGGATATTCTAACATCAAACATTGTTCACATATTTTAAAAAGAGCAACTGTTGAGTTTCTGGCCAGCTCTTCTCAACAGAACAGCATTCCGAGCTGGTGGTAGCTTAAGGACGGACTGACTATACTGACATTTATAATGTAAATAATTGACGATTCAAAAGTGCATGTAAATGCCTATTTGAATAAAGATATTTATCAAAACAAAGAAGTACAAGTGTTAGAGAGCAAATCTCCCATATAAAGAATAGGCATACCTCGAAGTCAGCAGTATACAAACATAACATAGACAAGACAAATATCATATTAGAATTAAAAAACTACAAATCTTCGTAAGGGAAGCTCTTCATATATGAGATTTGCGAAGCTATTCAAAATTTAAGAATATCCATACTTCAATACATATGTTTGAAACTGTATAAACAACTCAAAAACAATGCAAAATCGATTCATATACCAAATGCATGTTACCGCTGTGAGACCTCAAATGTATGTTTGTGTGCATTCGGAAGTCTATGAACGGTATCTCTGTAAGCGTTACAATTATTGCAATGTATAAGTATTTTAAATAAAACATTTAATTAAAATGATAATCAATACTTATTATTAAAACGATATAATTGCTATAATTCTCTGACCTTCTGTATAAACGAAATGGAATAATTAAAATTGTATAATGATTCTTTATATATAATATAATTATAACAAAATTAACCTATAAATAGATGTAAAGCTATTAAGTCACTATCGAAACGTCTAAGCATTAAAGATTCACGGGGATTTTTATAAAGACAAGTTGTTGTCTGCGTGCGCGCAGCTCTCCTTGATTTAGGGGCTTCACCCACACCTGTTTTCATTGTTCAGCAAAAGGCTTTGTTACATGATGTACATTTATTAAAAATGACCATGAAATAAATATAAATGTAAATGTAACAAAACAACATACTTTCAGTTGAAATAATGTTTTAGCTCTACTTTGTAAATAATATATAATAATGTAACTTTAATAGTGTTATGTTATTAAATATTTTTTATTTAATTTCATTTAATAATTTTAAAGATTTAAACTTTACTTTAATAATCCTTTTAATATTTTTAGTCTAATTTTAAAGTTAAGCTGTTTATCCATTATGTTCGAAAATAGTACTAGATATAGTTCCGAAGGACAGTCTTTATTTCCGCTTCATTGTTTCTATTGGAAAAAATAATATTCAAAATGTATCCCAATTTATAACCATTGTTTATAACTTCAGTTAGTGTCCCTTCCACGAGTGAGTTCCACGAGCGAAGTCGGGAATAAGAGCTAGATATAATAGTGAACATATTGTGTATGAACATTGAAAAGAAAGCTATATAAGAAACAGTATCAATTTGGTAAAAATTACAACATATTTATAATCAATAAGTAATATTATAATTATAAATAAATTCAATGATTAAAAATTAAATGAAAAATAAATAAAATAACAAACAAGTAATAAAAAAGATGTTAATTATCCAGTAATATTATCTATAATCTATATCTCCTTGTCAAAAGGAAATACAATGAAAATTGTTACTTTATATTCAAATGAATTATTTTATTATTCTAGGTAAAAGGTATTACGAAATATATGAAAGAATAAACAAAAAAAATATTGATAACTTGCCACAGTTGGCGTTATAAGGTTGGGCAGTTAAGTTCTTACTTGGTTTGGTTCTGTTAATTCATGGATTAACAATTAATTATTTAATTTGTTCTTATTCTAGGTAACTGTATTACAAAATATATAAAAGAACAAACAAAAATTATGAATAACTTGTCATAAGGTGGGTTGGCGTTATAGGGTTTGGGAACTAAGTTATTGAGCGAAGCTGTCTATGAGAGAGCAGATCTTTTCTGCATCCTTTGAGCAAGCATCAATAAAAACGGTATATCCGAAAATTTCCAGAATTGCCCAGTGAGAGATAACAGTCTGGTGGTAGTTTTAAAATTTAAAAAAAAATGTGTCTCATTAGGATCTGTCCTGATGCGTCGACGTTTTGTAAATGCAACTTCGGTGCTTTTTGCACCTCGTTAAACCTCAATATGCTAACATATACCGAAATTTTGTTAGCGCAGCGAGTCAAAATTGAGGTCTGGTTTGTGCTCCTAGTCAATTTGCTTTGTTCTGTTAATAGATTAATAATTAATAATTAAATTTGTTCTTTATAGGTAAAGGTGTATTACGAAATATATGAAAGAATAAACAAAAATTTTGTTGATACCTTGTCATACAGACCTCTACCCTGTAACGTCAAACCGTTACAGGTTTTAGGAGAACCGTGCTTGTTTTGTTTAGTTCATAGATTTATACCCATTAAATCTTATTAACAAGGAAATGTAATCGGAAGCTCACATGTCATTAGCAAGTCGCTTCCTCTATTAAACAATGGTTCACTTTTACTTGGTTTTCCCACAAGTGTGTCATAGACGCATAGACCTTTCTAGAATATTATGTTTTGTTTAAGCAAGTTATTTTCCGCATTTTAGGATTTCATGGTTTATACGACTAAGTTATGAAAAACCTTCCAGAAAAGTCAGTCAATCAGTCAGAGCAAAGAGTTTAAACATTTGTCAGAAAAACCTAACATTTCTTTATTAACAAGGACAGATGATAAATTATGATCAGATAGATATGATGATTAGTGATACATGAACATATCCATAGTTGGATAAGAGTAGCCACCTTCGTAAATTGGAGTCTTCTAACCTGGTCTGATACTATTCTACTACACCCGTAGTATACTCGTATTTACGAGTATACTCGTACGTAGTATACCCATAGTTATACTCGTATTTTCACAATAACATATTTGTTATTTTTGGTAGTATTTTTAACAAATATTAAACAATATTTATATTAAAAATTTTATTTAGTAAAAGTGCGTTAGATAACGAAAGCTTCATACTTTATTGCTATGATTTATCCCCGAAATTATAATTGTTCGTAATTAAAAAAATAAATAAGAATGAAATACATTTCTGATGAAAACAAATAATGATTAAATAATTTTAAAACTTATTCATACACCTGATCAAAAGGTAAATGATACAAAAATAGATTTGTAATCGGGGATGCCCTTTTAGATTGCACGGTCTTGATAAATTCATTGCTTTGAGGTTAATTATGCATGTCAGGTAACTATTTAAGGAAAATATAAGCAAATGGCATTTGCACCGAACCTATACGATAAAATATTTAATAGATTATATTGACATTTCTTCTTAAATTTACGTAATATGTTTATTACATATAATACTATATTATAACTATAATCATAATTAACTCTTAAATCAAAAAAACTATCCAAACAATCGGAGAAGTGTCACGTTAAGGTCACAGAAATGACATTACTTTTTGAATACTGTGATAAATGAATTCGTAAATTAGTTTAGAATAGTTAGTTTCAAATTCTTAATATCAATATCTGATTTAATGAAACAGGATTTACTACTAAAATATGGTTCAACCATATATAAGCGTGGTTACAGGCTAACAATGAAGGTTTTTCATATTTTATGAGCGAGTTTTAAAAAATAAGTCATAACTAAACGGTAATTAATTGTCTGACGTTGGAACATTGTCATGTGTCATGTGTTATACATGGTTTATAAAATATTTGAATAATGATATAAAAAATGAAATGTTGTAAAAAAAGATTTTTCACTACCACTGCAGTTTTACTTTTAGAATTTAATAAATAAAATAATGTCTGTAAGTTTAATTTATTACATAAATAAAATAATGTTTTGATGTGACACCTGCTTTTTTTTTCATTTTGTAATTTTGTAATTTTGATGCTGTGTCCAGTTTCTCGAAAGATAATTACAGTAAACAGAATAGAACTATTTTACGGATTTAACTCGCGTTTATTATTATATTTTCAATTATAACCCGACATTTTAAATGTTTTGCAGCGTGTTTTATACGAGTTAAATTGGTAAAAATATTTAAACGTGTAATTCTCGTAAAAATGTGAGAAAAGTATTAAAAATAACAATTAGCTGCAGCTAATTGTATCCTGCCTATGAGCTGACGTGAACGGGATAGTACCATCATGTGGATGTTACGAATGGACGAGATATTGCATTGGCATTTCTTATCACACTTTTTTTTTATTCCTTGCCTATCCCTTGAGGAAGCAATGATTTACAACTACATATACTTTATAAATCCAAGAGCTCATCCAAACGGGAAAAGAAAATCTTCTAAGTTTTATCATAAAATTAAAATAATGATAATAATAGAGAAGTATTTTTTAATTATTTAACCAGCGCTAATAACTCACTTTTATGAAGTACCAAGACCAAGGTAAAAATAAATTGTCATAATCTGTAAAAGTATTATAGTCTGTAATTTGATTTAACGTGGTCGCTCAGACAAGCCTTGTTTTGATATTTTTTTATTTTTTACTTTAGGGTAATGATTCCATTAAAGCTTTTGTTTTCTTTTTACATTTGGATTTTTATTTATTTTTTATTCTATTTATGTTATTAGTTTTACGGCTGGTTTCCAAGAGGATGGTTACAGCCCTTTAGAGGGTTTTGATTGGCTGTCACGCAATCTCCAGTCACGCTATTAACCAATCAAAAAAGTCACTATTGGTTTTGACAGCAAATTAGTTAATTTTTTTTTATTTACCAACTTTCAGATAACAGATAGGGACAGCCGTCTCGTTGGTATCGGGAATAAGATGTACCAACTTGAATCAAATAAGCTCTGAGTTCGAATCCAAGGTAAGGCATTGACTTCGGATAAAGTCAATGACCCTCAATCTTGAGTCACTTTCTTTTGATGATTCACAAATCCACTCAGCAATTTGCATGGCATTTCAATGGTCTCACTCCTTCTCCAACCATAGAGGAAAATAATTTTAGTAAACAAGAATTTCATACAGCGTCATACAATCATACTTAGAAATGTCAAAATGTGAAAATGTTCTTAATTTAATTAACGCATATAAAACACGGATGGGTCCGTGAGATGGGGCTCAAATGACCTCTTCGATTTTTTTAATTTGTCTTTTTATCTGTTTTACTCATTTCCATATCTTTTTATATTTTTTCTCTATATATCTCTCTCTTTCGCTCGCCCTTTCTCTTGCTCAATCTCTATCTCTCTCTCTCTCTTACACACACACACACACTAGGTCCTATTTTTCTACTAGTGTTCAACTGCTATCAATATGATTAAACATTTAAATTTTTAGTAATAATTCAGTGTCTCAGCTGCTTTTGTACAATTTATGTTTGTGTCGAACCTTGTTGATCTTTTTTTCTATTGAATGCGCTGCGTTCCATACCTTTTTGTGATGTATTTTTTTTTTTTTTTGATTCCGATTCGTACCTTAAAGTAGAAAGAACACAAGATTCCGTTTTATTTAGAACTTGTAATATTCATATTAAATATATAATTCAAGCTCCTATATTTGAAATTTATTTTATTAAAATAGTTTATATAGTTTTTGTATAATTTCAAAAGCACACAAAATTATGAACAAAAACAAAAGAGTCTTCACTAATTTATTCTTGAAAACGATTCTACTATTCATAGTTTTTGGCTTTTAGAGTTTAGTGTAAAAATTAAAGTTGTCAAAAGAGATATCTCCTGTTATTGCTTTATACCCAAAATTCTTATTGATATATCACCTGTCTTATTAATAAAGAGTTACACACAAACACACACGCACACACAGACAATAAATACATATGTATTTACTTAATGAGTAATGTTGTTTTCGAGTTTAAGCGCTTAGACATACGTTTATTACAACAAAAAAAAATATTTATGTTTTTATAAATATCTCATACTAATAATACCTATAGATAGTATTATTAAACTTTTGTTAGTTTTGATTCTTTTTTATACTTAATTAAAAAAATGTCTTTTTTTATTTACCGATATTAGTTTTATTTTTCATTTCACGAAAACCCATTTCTGCCAAAAATAGGTATGTTAAAAAATATCTTCTGGGTCTATATTTTGTAATTATTTCTATAAATATTGCAATAAAATGTTTATATATGAATTTGAATATATTCCACAAAATGTCGCTATCTTAAAATGTAAAGTTCCTTCGTCGTTTAGAAACAGTTTAGTTAAGTTTTTCGTTCACTAACATTGGTAAAATCCCCCGTTTAAATTTATTCATGACATGAATCAACTTTGCGATACCTGTTGCAATGATACTAATATGAAATAATACACACAAAATCTAAGATACTATATTTGTGTATATTTTTAATATTAATAAATATTTTTATAAAAAAATTTGATCAAATAATGATAACAAAAAAAATATTTAAATAATTCTGTTATCAATTTAAAAATGTTAACACTTAAATATTTATAATATTATGTTAAAAATGTCAATATGTTTGTTATCGTATAAAATTATCTATTTAATGTTATTAAAAAAAATTATAAGGATTTGTAAATTTAATTTTTTGTAGCACGCGCTGATAACGTCTAAGCCACGATATTTCCTCCAATATATATTTATATGTTATTTATATGCGGGGTTTTCGGGTGTGTCTACTCTTCTCTTCTTATTATTGACCAATGAACAGTAAAATATATTAACGGTAAAACAAAACAATAAAAATAACAAAGTAACATTACCACTCGTATGGAAAATTTCCTCATACATGTTACTATTTTATTAGACAATCATCCATTGTATGGTAAAAATGTATATTAAATCCTTTTGTCGTAGTAAAATATTTATTATAATTAACTAATTAAAAGAAGTATAAATCATATTTTATTTATAACTTTAAATGCAGTATGAAAAATCAGTAATAAAATACATCTAAAACAACTTTTAAAATATTTTAGTAATGCAAATAATTCAAAACATATTCTGAAGAAAAATAGAACACGTATGTACCTACAATAATAATAATTATTTTTGATATTATTATTCTCTATATAGTGTGCGAGATATAAGTAGAGAAATTAAAATAAAGTATATCGCACAATTTTTAGTAAAACGATATTGTTTTATAGATGTTATACTACGAAAAGAGAAAGTAAGACTGTTTTAATATTACTTTAAAAGATGATCAGGACTGATCAACTGAGAATACCGTCAAAACAACATAGAATTGAGAGATACGTTCTAAAATCTGGTTATTTCCTTCACGTTTTGGAATCATACCATCACAGGTCTGCCTAAGATATCTATAGTAAGTAAGTATATGAAAGTATGTAACCTGACAATTAGTACCTAATTAGTCGTTTAAATTGAAAGAGTGATTACTATTTCAATCCCTAGATATCAGTGTAATTAATAGTTTAGAAAATAGAAATCGTGGTAATTTTTGGGTTCTGTACTTTAAAGGAAGAAAAACGGAATCTTTATAAAAAAAAACCGGCTGCTGCAAGTTGTAATGCCTAGAACGCGTTGAGATATCGAGTTGAAACTTAAACAATATACTTAGGTTTACAGTCTCTTGAAGCTATGAAAAATAAGCTAAGCTAAATAAAAGACACGACATCTAATACCGCATAAATGGATATTGCAAAACAGGCCATCAAAATTAATAAGGTTCTTCTCTTTGAGTTATTACTATGAACTGTGGCAAAATACATCATTAAATAGTAAATGTTTTTATGGAAAAATCTGAAAATTATACGTTTGTTATTTAAAAATAAAAGTTAAAATACTAGTTCAAGTGAGATATTATATTATAAACATGATATGCAAATTTCAAAAATTTTATTTTTAATTCTTAACGCTTATATATTGTTTTAAAATGAAGAAAAGATAAAACATATAGGCCCTCGTTTTTGAACTTTATGAAAATTAATATTATTAATTGAAATATTAACATTTACAGATATTTATGGAAACTTGACATGGAAAATGGTGGATTATTTCTAACAAAGTTTTTCAAAATTTTTCTAATTTATCCAGTTCCTGTTGCTTGAGTAAAACACTTTTCACGCCTGTGCTTTTCGTGAGAACAAATTACTGCTGTAAAAGTAGCAGATTTGTTAATCCAAGCTTTAGGCTAATTCTGTATCAAATTATATGAGAATCAACCATTCGAGACTAACAAACGTCTATACTAACTTTTACGCTGAATTTCAGGAAAATACTCGATCTCTACTTACAACCCACAAATTTGCACGGAACCCTCGACGTGTGCGGATTTTTTGTGGATTATGATATAATGATATAATAATATTGAAGCAACGTCAAAGATAGCAAAATTATTGATTAATTGGTTAGAAATCAAAATCAATTATTGTTTTTTTCCATATTGACTATGGATATTGATTATAAATGAAATATAAAAAAGATAATTTTTCATAAACATTAACGTTTCCTTCTGAAAAATTGCATTTAATGGTCAGAATTTTTGACTTTTACCATTATACCAACAACCATCATTATATGCATGTATGTGGAACCATATAAAAAAATAATAGCAGAAATGAGAGAAAATCTTTATTATTTTATAGATGTAATGAAAAGGAAAGTAAGATTGTTATAATATTATTTCAGAAATTGTTGGTAAGTTATCAATTTCAATGTTACATTATTATTGAGTTTTAATAGAAAATCCATCCAAATTTCCCACTTTTCAAGTGCACTCACTACAAAAGCTTGAATCGTTGTCAAGTGATAATTTCATACATATGTAATTGATTTCTATTAGAGCAGATTAATTGTAACTTCAAATTAAATATCAGTATTTATGTCAGGGGTTTAACATTGTGGTAAATACTACTCAGAACTGATAAAGATAGTTATTGCTTTTCAAATACTTACACCTTACTCAAGAATATTACTCAAATAATCAATTGTTTCAACGATTTCGCAATTAATTACATTTTATCTCTTTGTCTTTGATAAGTGAATTTACAAGTTATTGTAAACATATTTATGGAACTGGATTTTTCCAGTTCTATTCGTTTATATTTTTACAAGTTGTTACCCGTGATTCCACCCTTTGACAAATGATTTTATTTACTATTAGTAGAAGCAGTATCATAATGCTAGCCTATAGGCTAGCACGAGTCGTTAGGAAGGTTATAACCTTCCTCGTAAACTTGACTATCATATTCAGATTATTTTTATAATCCATCCGGTAGTTTCAAAGATTAGCACATTTAAACAAACAAACTTTTCCTCTTTATAATATTATTATACGTGAATTTGTCCTCCATTTTTATCGCGTTGTTTGTTCGTGTTAAAATAAAAGGTAGTTAATTATGTTACGCTATGAGTTAAAAAAATAACAATAAATTATTCAATGTATTGTAACATAACCTTATAGTTAATCTACAAGTTATTAGTAAAATTATATTTTAAATTGACATAACTGTCTCACATACAATTAAACCTCTACAAACTTATTCAGGGGTTAACATATTGCACCAAATTACTATAATTAATATATTTTATTTAAACATGAAAACAAATATTTACAACATGTGAAAAATAAATGTATTTATGAGAAATAATTTATCATAAATTCAATTTGAAACACCAGGTACAGTAAATAATATGACATGAAAAATGAGTATATTTTTGAATTATTTATATGTAAAGAGATATTATTAACATAAAATGAATATGGCGTCGTAACTGTCAACTTTGTTAGAAGTGACGGGGAGTTATGACTATGCGATATTGTTTTTTACGTATGAAAACACAAACTTGCAGTTTAAATGAAAACAATAGAAACAAAGAAAAAAATGTATGTTTATGGGTAACATAAATATAAATTTTACACAGTTCATAAAACCATGCAAAATTGATTGTATTTTTTTTTATCGTGAACGTATTATTTTCATATGTGAGATCTTTTGTCTAATAACAGATTAATATTTTTGCATTAGGATGAAAGATATTAACCGTAATATTTTTGAAATGAACGTTTTTGTTATTCCTCGATCCTCGATATTTAGGTCTTATTAAAAAAAATAATAAGTAAAACTTATGAGGTTTAGTAAAAAAAAATAATTGTGTAAGAATTTATTTGTTAAAACAAATAAATCCCCTATTAGAATATAAAAATAAAATTTTATAAATAATTTAATACCAGGTAATTATTTTACAATTAAATTAATTATTACGGTTGCAATAAATTACATTTATCATTGTCGGATTAACGATAAATTTTCAACCATATTTATTAAGAAACTGTTTCTGATAAATTATTATATTGTCATTGAATATACAGCAGAAATTTTAAAATAAAATAGTCAGATATGAATGATACGAAAAAAATTTTCCAATTTCTAACTATAACCTCATAATTGTTGACAAGCTCGAGCCTTGAACCATAACGTCTCTGATAACGTACTTGTAGTGTATGAAGACAACTGAAAATCACCCACTTGAGCGTATTATATCTGATATCAGCTATGATCGCATATTAGTTCTGAAGTTTAATAAAAGTTTGTAGCAATGAAGATGTATTTGGATACTAATACCACGTTTTCCACAGAACCGAGTAATTTCGTATATCAGGATAAATGTTTTTCTGTAAACTAGGTTATACCAGGGCCCAGAATTATAACTCCTTAATTAATAACAGGAGTGTAAAACTATCAACATAACCTTGTCAACCCTGTCATGATGACACAATAATGTGAAACTTTACAGAAACAAACACATTTTCTGGAGCTATATTAACGAAATCAATCATGGAGTTTATAAGTCACAAAACGATATATATCATTCCTGAAATAACATTGTATTTAAAAAAAAATCTTTCTATTTTTAATACCATCTCAGAATTGTTGGTGTTGTGTTTTATTTTGTTTTCCTTTTAGGTATGCTAATGTCTCCTTAATATATTAATTAATAAAATATATTAATTGTGTCTTATTCCAACAATAGATTTTTTTGTATTTGGTCTAGATGCCTTAAAGCAAAAAATATGAGAGGCAGTCGGTCCAAAGAATCTTTACAAGCAGCTAGTAATGCTGTAAAATGGTGATTTTTTTTTAGTATGATGCAGCTATCCAGTACACCATTCCAAGAAAAACACTAGAAAGAATAATAATGACAAAAATGACCGATTTCATTTGAAGAATCGATTTAATAAAAACAGTCAGAAAGCAAGATATGTTGAATTGCAAAAGATCAAAATAAGAAACAGAGAGTATAGGAAAATGGAGAAACGTCGCTAGTGTTATGAAAATTATTATAAAACAGTTTTCGAAGACTGGGTTTAAGTCAACGTGTGCCTGTTCTGGGTATCAAATTTTACTAGAAAGTAAAAATTGCACTGAATATGAAAATATGCGTTCAAGATGTGTCAAAAAGAAGAAAAGACTGATTAAGAATAGACATTATGACTAAAACTTATGTTATACCTAGTTATAAGTTATGGACATCTTTTCTCTTATACTATGGCTATCTCACTCGAACACTTCGGGAGAGATGGCCAATTGTAATTTTTTTAAATATATTTTTTACATTCGAATTTGTTACTTTTGTATCAAATATCTTAAACTTGATTAATCACAGTTTAATTACACATAAAAGTTTCTCTCTTAATGTATAAGATTTTTATGTAAGAAGGCTAAATAAAAACTATGCCAAATCCCGGATTTTCCCTAGTAAATAAGTGGATTCCAAATGGGTAATATCCCACTTTAATTCATGTTTTAACATGAAATGAAAGTAGAATTGCCCATTGAAAGTGGGAAATACATAAACAGAGTAATCCCGAATTCAAACGTTCTATCATGTTAGAAAGAGATTAAGTACATAATTTTCCGCCATCTTGAAGTTATAGAACAGTGCAGACCTCCAAATAAATGAATTTACATATAGACAAACAACCAACAAGCACCGAATGATAATTCTGAACATTTTTATATTCAATCTAAAACATATGGCGTACAATCAAGTAAAAATAAGTCAGTTTAAATATCCGCAAATTAATAAATTATAGATAATTTTAACGTAAATATCTAAACGTATTATAAGAAAAAGATAATGAATAATTCTAACAAGCACACGTTTAGAAAACCCAAATAGAAGAAAAAGAAAATAGAAAGCGAACAAAAGATAAAACTGCAAAGTTACAGAAAAAAGATAAAAGACTAACACGAATATTTTAGTTAATATCGTAGAGACTGTAAAAGTATATTCAAATTCGAAAAGACTGAGTAAGTGTGTGAAGATTGAGTTTATGAGAAATGCACAGATGAACAGACAACTTCAGCGAGTTATAAATTGAGAAACGTCATAATTAAAAGAGTATATTATATTAGTTTAGTTATTGTACCACTCGGTTCATCTTTACTCGAGTCTCATCGGGTTAATGTCACATTGTATTGAAAAAATACGAGTATTGATTAGTAAATTAGTTAGAATTAGGGAAAAAGGAAAGTTGATTCTAATTTAAAGAAACTTTGTATATAAATTCCGCTGGTTCATTTTAGTTTGTCCTTAGTTGGTTATTTTTACTTACCCAATTAGGAGTATGGATTACTATTGGCTAGAGTAAAATGTCAACTTTCCGGAAAAAATTACATTATGTTATTATAGTATTAATTTTCGAGTTCATACTATTTCATTACGTAATATCAATATGTTATTTTTATTTACATTTGACCTTACTAAATTTGTATGGAACCACATTTACAATAGAAGAACTCCTATGATATAATAAAAACTATTATTATAAGAGGATAGTATATATGTAACGAATAAATTCAAAATCACTCAACCGATTGCAAGAATTATATTACCATTAGTATACTACATTATCCCTGAGTAACAAAAGCCTATATTTATCTTTATAATATAAAAAACAAAATAGTTCGTCCATTAAGTAGAGGCGGTGTGCTTCTATAGTTATTGTCAATCGCGGACGAAAGTAACGGACTGTAACTAGTGGTATATAAAGAAGCACACTGCCTCTACTTAATAATCGAAAAATCATGCTGTAGATTCTAATAGTTTAATATCACTATTATATATACTAGTAAAAATTTTAATATTCAGTATATTTAGGTAAATTTAAGAAATTTAATATATAGCTGTCTTATGATATATATAAATACCTGAAAGTATCCATCCGTCTTTAAATATTCTAAAATAATTTTTCATCCTCTAGAATTTCATAATAATAATAAACTGTTTTACATAACTTTGAGTACTTCGTATGAGTAAGTTCGTTTCTAGTACGAATATCGCTAATAATCCATACATGAAGGACTTCTTTTACCAGCAATGGTGAATTTTAAAGTCAAAAGCAGTGTACATTTTTGACTTTAAATTAATTAAGTTACTACGTACCTCTCAGTCCCAGACTTAAATTCGATTAACACGACTTAAATGTTTTGAAGAATATTGCAATTCTGTGACTTTGTGAAAGTTTTTTGAAAATTTCTCAGGAAACATTGCAAAGATTTTTAAAGGAATCCCTCTGATATATCTCATTAGACCCACATGACCAACATAACACTTCCTGCTATGTATTGATTTAAATATATGATTGGTTCAAATATGTTTAAAACGAGTGTAAGATAGCTGTTAAAATAAAAAAAAATTAAAAGTTTTTATTTAATCTATGAAACTTAACAAATATCAAAGTGTCACTTCAAGCATCAAATTTGCAGGAATATACAATAGACTTTAGTAATATGTCAATATGTATGTATTTAATTATGTAACTTTGTCACTTCAAGACTTATATTCTGATCTCTTATTTTATTTTCTTGTTTAAAAAAACTGTACATTTATTTTTAATTCTTCTTATCTTTCTTTCAGAATCTTTAGTAATTAAGTGATTATCACGTCATTTAGGTAGCGCGTGGCGGAACTTGACATTATCATGCTAATTATCTTAATTTGCTAATAATGAGATAAGACAATAAATATAATAAACAACACTAAATAAATTACCTTATCAGCTTTTTATTTGCATCTAAAAATAATTCTGCGAAATTACTTATTTACTTAATACTACTGTTTTCTTATTAAAGAAATAGGGATTATAGGTGGTATATATTTTATAAAGTTGAGTAGTTGTTTGTTTGTCTTAAGTGGAGGGCAAATGTACCAAGTCCAATGCCGTCTATACGTCTTGAACAAGTATGTTACTGGGTCACCATTCAAGTGTATAGAAGTCAAATGTTTCGACAAGATAATAAATACTCTAGTTGTTACCTATATTCATTGTTTAATTATAAAATTTTTAAATATATGTTCCATATTATTACATTCTATTGAATAGATGAAAGCGTGTAATTTAAGTTTAATCTGTATCCACTACCAGTGTTCTATTTTGATGCATAAAGAATCATAGCAGCACTAGAGCAATTTCATGACGTTTGACACATGGTAGCGTGGCCGAGCGGTCTAAGGCGCTGGTTTAAGGCACCAGTCTCTTCGGAGGCGTGGGTTCGAATCCCACCGCTGCCAACTTCTTTTTATAATTTCTTACCCGTTATAAATAATATGGTGTTTATTTATTTCGGATATACATTCTATAAGTAATTATTACTTTTTTCTATAAATACACACAATTGTATTGATGGGCTATTAAAAGTTGTTATTGCCTGTGAAAATACTATAGCAATCTTGTCGGAAATTAAAAAAAATATGAAAAGAGGTAGAGACAGATATTTTTATTTATGTTTAAGTTGTAAATTATAAAAAAAAATTGGAAGGTACTTATATTTTTTCATAATATATTATCTCTTGGGGTCGGAGGAATTGTTGCTACAATCAAATTAAATAAAATTATTTCAATAATCTTACGAAAGCAATAATAAATGTCTGAAAACAAACTAATTTATGACACCCTGATCTGTATAATTCACTCTATTTTTCCATTAAAATAAAATATATAAATCCTTAGCTAATTGAGCCGTGCAATTTCAATACGTATATTGTAAACTGCACATGATTTGTTTGAAATGTAAAAAAAAAGCAATATATCTGTATATGTTTTATATATGACTGTTCTAAAATATATGATAGAATAGCTGCGACCACTAAGAGTAGTAGCGTAAGGCTATATAGAAACTTTTCCACTTTATAATATTAATATAGATTTAGAGGCAGTTTTTGTAAGCGTGTTTGATTCAAATGATGAGATATAACAAAAACTTTTGAAAGAAGAGAAAATACTGTGAAATTATAATAGTTGGAGTAGGAAGCTCTCCAAACTACTCCCAAAGTTTGATCACTCATAAATACAAATGAATATTTCAAATGTGTGCGTGAGTGTAACACGGTCGAAATTAATACTAATTTTATTTAGTTCAAAAAATATCGACCCCGAGTTAATATATTTTTTAATATAAAAATCATTTCAAACTAAATGTACTCAAACGAATTTTTTGTTAGTACAGTTTGTAAAATAGGAAATATATAAAAAAGTTGTTAAATTGATTTTCTTTCACATGAAGTTAATTGACGTCATAAGAAATATATTTGTATTATTTTCAGATAACTAACAGACAGACTATTTTAAATACAAAATTATTATTTGAGATAAACAGTAACTTCCAGGGAATGAAGTTATGGTTAAATTAAGTTTAAGTAAGTTATATTTTTGTATTAGTATTATATTTATAATTTAAATATAAGATCTAGGAAATCGGATTTTGTTATTTCATAATTACAATCTCATATCTCAATCGTTCATAAAAAACCTTCGAATACTAAAATACACCCTAATATCAGAAATCAATATGTCTTAATTTCAAGTACGCTTTATCGGTTAGTGTGTGACGGAAGCCGTATCCAGATAATATAATAATAACAACACATATATTGCACTTACATAATATACATGTAGGTATTTTATATAACTGCAACATAAATAAATAAAATTTAAATGAAATTATACCTCCAACATGTTATCAGATCAACGTTTTAGATCTCATATACCTTCTTTCAACTGCATCATTAGAATAAAACCATTAATTTGATTTTTATCCTTATAAATGAATTAGAATTTTATATGAACCAAGCTCTAGGTATTCTTTTTAATAAATATTAATAAATTATATCCTGTTAAACGTATCATTTAACACTCATTTTAAAATTTCTCTGTGAACATTTTGATTATTTATTCGTGTATCGCGTTAATAATATTGAACGGAATTAGGAGTTTTTTTATTTTAGCGAGGACACCTCACTTCGGTTTTTTTATTTTCATAGAACAGTTTAAATGCTGCATTTCCACTGCATTTCTAATTAAAGCTACAAAAATTGCTAGAGTTCAGATGAACCCTTTATTTAAAAACTTAGTTATATTAAAATTGTTTGTGTGACAAGTGAAAAGAAACTTTTCACTGTCGAAAGTTTCCAAATTTTCACGAGTAAAGATAAAAAATGGTTAGGACTTTGTTTACAATTATACTAAAAATGCATTTTTTTAATGATAATAGAAAACCAGCAGAAGTTCGATCTGATTGCAAGTACTAGCAATGAACTTTTTAAAGATAGACAGGGAGAGACCAGGTTTGCTTTAGAGATTCTTGGTCTCAACATTAAATACGGATTCACTCTACCACCTGCAATTATTTGTCCAAATTCCGTGAATATGATTATTTGCAACGTACTGACTAATTTGAGGGTGCTGAATTTGTAGGTGTTCCTGGGTCCAAGCACCCATGGGTGGTTAATGGAGCTGTCTGAAAGCTACTTTATTAGAGAGATTTATGAGTTATTTCTTATGATTATTTAAGTCAGTTATTTATTTACTCGTATGAGACTGTTCATTTGATTTACAACGGTGAAAGTTTGAAAGTCATATCATCCTGTCATTAATTATGAGATATAGCCTTATTGATGACAGGATGACGACTAGGCCTGAGGTCATATCCGTTTATGCAATTATCACTTATGGTGTGTCGGGCAGTTTCGTGTCATTAACAGTTGTTAATAACATATTTGTACGGTTGCCATGTGATAACGCTGAGGAACCCTTGGAAAAATCCTATGAGAATTCTTAAATTTCAAGGTTTCTTATAATATAAGCCTTCAAATAAACACGTTAACACTCTTTGTACATTTAATATATCCGATATTAGACAGAATATCCACGTCTCTCAGTCTGAATACTCTTATGAATTTCATACATGGGCTCTATACAGCCATAATCAGACTAATGACAATCGATGAAGTCTGCATTGTCTCAAACAAGACACGAGATATATTCATCTGATTTAGTCACATCATTGCGTTTAATTTAAGAGTAATTAAAGTAATACTATTTGTTCACTGTTGTAGTGTTGTTAATTACAAAATATAAAACAGCTAGCACATTACCTTAGACTAATAAACTAAGTTTTAGCTCGACAATTTAATTTTATAGAGACGCTACATTTCCGTATATTCCTATAATTCGATCACCACAGAAGAAGAATTTAAAGAAGATATTATTGTTCTATTGTACTCAGTAGGCAACAAAAGTCAAAAATTGTTTCAATGATTCTACAATACTATTTGTTAGAATATAGAGTAAGCGACGTACGGAATACAAAATAAAAATAATAAGTTATCACTAAATTTGATCTCACAAATAAATATCGTATTACTTTTTACAATAAATTCAGTAAATTTATCAACGATTGATAGATTAAAGGTTAATTAATGCCTTCTTACATTTAAATTTATAATAAAACTTAGAACTATGTTGACGATAGGAAAGGCTTTTAATTTAACTTATCAAATTTATCTCATTCTGGACATGTTGCTTCACTGCATCTATTTCGAAGGTATTATATATTACGCTTTTTTGTACAGGATGTACCACAATAGCAGTAGAATACTATTCTTCTTCTTCTTTTAAATAATTTGACAATTTCGAAGATACGAATACTGTCAGTTTGAGCATCACTTTAAATTTTGATCGGTAATTAGAATAGTATTACAAATTAAAAATGATGAAATAGGTTAAATGAGTATTCTTTGCTTTTATTGCTGGTTCTGCTTTGTTTTGAATCGTGAAACTGTAATTGAAATATTTTAAGGGATTGTGTACAAAAGCTAGTAAGATTAAAAAAAAAATAATTTTAGTATTCCATCCTCATTCATTTTAAATATACATAAAACTATGACCTTTACAAAAAGCATTAGAAACTGTCTGAAAAAATATACCAAAAAAATTTAAAATAAAGTGACTTTCTCATTAATCATTAATTCTGAAGTAATATCTGTTTTTCTATAAATATATCGTATACAAATTTTCCGCCTTAATTCTGCCCATTGTTTATACAAATGTGTGGAAAATTATTTCAATATCATGGAAAAACACGAAAATATTTTAACTAGAATATTATTTAAATGAAACTTAAAACGTATAGATTTTCATATATTTAAGTGATGATTGATGACTAGATATTTAAGAGTCGGGGGAGGGGAGGATAAAACACTTGCTTTTTTAGATAAGTAAATTTATGATAACTTAAAATTGTTAGTAGGCGTATAAAAATGCCGCCTAACAATCAAAATAATAATAATAATATTTTATATCATTACTTGTTATATATTTTCTAAATTATCTACCAATTAATTATAAATCTAATATTACATCAATAAAATTTTTGAAACCCATAAAATCATGAGGTGTATTGAGCTATAGGTTGCCATGCTGTTATACAACAAATAATTTTTTACATCTATTGCTAATAACAGAAAATTACGAAAATAACTTATTTAATATATAAAATCATGCACAAGTTATTAAATTAAATAAAAATTTTCATTCATTAAGGTTAATACAATTTGAGTAATTTTATTTAATAATTGAGAATAGGTCATCTTTCGGTTTAAAAACTATTGGTATGTTTTATATTATCTACTAAGACATATATAATATTTATTGTGAAATTACTGAATTCTCGTAAGTAGGGTGAAAATATTACATCATAAACGACAAGAATATTTACGATCATCTATTCACATTAATTAAAATAATTACTGAATAAAAATTAGTTTTAATTAAAGTATCCGAAAAAAATTGCCAAAATCTATCTTTATATTTTTTTATTTTTGACTTTATTCTGATACCATTAATCACTATTGAGTTGTCGTCTAATATTTTGGGATTTGTTAAAAAAAAAATACCACCAATTATTGCATCTACACGTACACTAAAGCACTATGCATTTCATAACATTAAACGATCTACTCTAACACTAACACTAACACTCACTCACCATTACATAGTCGTTTTTTTTAACTTCGTCCGCACTGTATAAGAGCTGACGTCAAACTGAAGTAAATGAAACTTGGTAAGACATTCGATTTTTCTAAAACAGCTGAGACAAGTATAACTTGAACTCTCACTAACCTAAATTCTATTGAATTTTACTTTACGGATCGCTCTTTCATAAATGGAACTTTAACAAAGGTCGCTTGCACATTCTTGAGCCATTTATTTTAAGAATACTAGTCAAGTTTCAAAATATTGGTTACGTTATTTCCTAATAATTTTATAAGTTAGACGCCATGTTCTGTAGGCACGCTGTTTCTGAGCATGCGCAGTGTGAAGGGCAAGGGTGAACGACAGAAATAGTAAGGACATAACACCCTTGAAAAGAGAATTTGAGTTATGTTTGTGAAATGAATCTAAAGATAGCTAAAGATTTCATAATCTTTTAAAAAAATTCCTTATTGTAGACAACTCAGCGATTTTGTCTTCTTGCACTCTCTAAAATAATAAGTTGTCACCACTTAACAGATTTTTTTTTAAACGATGCAACTTTTAAAAAAATGTTTAATAGATTTTGCCTCCTTTTTTTAGAAGTAATGTTCCAATAAAAATGACGAACTAATGCGAAATATATGTCATATTATCAAAAATTAAATGTGATTTATTAAAAATATATAAAAGTAAGATAACTCAATACGTGCATTGCTTATGTTTAATTTCTTGATCGTGACACCTAATATCAGTTCGACATCACGGTGCAGTCATTAATAATTAATATATTATCATAAAAAGATTTTCTCATTTCCTATAATAAGTATACATGTACATTTATATATATTTATGTTCTTTATACAATATTTTATAAAACAAATATTCTCTTACGACAATAAGCTGCTTACTTAAGATCTTAATAGAGCTATCTAATCAGGTGAATGAACTTGAAAGAATTAAGATCTATCAAAATTTAAAAACTGACTTTCCTAGGTGATATTCTGTAACCTCTTCAATATGTAAAATCTATCAATTAATGAATTCTAATAACTGAGATGATGGATCATGAACTATAATCATTCAAATATCGAGGTTATAATGTATATCTCGAATTGTCAAAGCATTCAGAAAAATTAGTGTGTAAGAAAATATTTCAAGTCTTACTTGAGAGAGTTTGTCCAGCATCAGGTTCTGAAGACACTTTTACCGTCACTAGTCTCTTCGTTGAAAGTTTTCTTAAAACAGTAAAAAAAATACGTCTTTTGTTTCAGATATTCTAAGACTTAAGATAAATTTCAGGAAATCTCATTTAAATAACAATTAACCTACTTAAAACTACTTATTTTTATTTATTTAATGTGCGGTTGTGTTTATACTTAATTTTATTTGCAATTCTGTCTGTCGGTAAAATTGAATACATGACGTATTCAATTTTAAGAATTCTTTTAAGATATCTCCAAAAATGTCGGTCAGCTATCGGCAGAATTAAAAATATTATATTTTGTTTTTTTTTCACGTGCGTCTCATATATATATATATATATATATATATATATATACGTGTTTTAGGGGAAAAGATACAGTTTATTTATTAATGAAATTAAAATTTATCTATTACTGACTAAATATGCACCATTATATAAATATTATTTTGGCAGTCGCAGTGTTTTTCGCCGTCAAACACTGTGACAGGAGATTTATATTTATTTTATAAATAATGTAGTACATATTAAGACAAACATACATATGTATTCCAAAACTGCTAGTCATTGTTATAATTATATGTTAACCTTAACATATAAATGGTTAAGGACACCTAGGTATGTTGTTACTCAAAAACAGTTGATAATAAAAATATGTAATCTTTAATTAAGTATGTAATGAAGTTGTATATTTTATCAGTTTTGATAAGGACATGTAACTAATAAGTTACAATAAAATAAATGTTGCCAGATATACATAATTAATGTCATAACATATAATTATAATTAGGTGTTGAAAGGTACTATAAGCAACAGTCTGTGATATACTCGCTGCGTCACGTATCTCGTCCAGAGACTCTCTGGAAGTAATATTACAATAATCTTACATTACCCCTTCATACAAAATTATCTATAACATAATAGTTTACTCAAATTTCTGTTAGTTTCTAATAAATTGGTTTTCTTATAAAATCAGAGGTGTCTAAAAGTAAAATTACTTTAATATTGAATCCAGATTGTTTAAACTACGATCATTTTAAAAGCTGGTAGCAATCAGAATTAGCGAACCCTCGATAGAAATAACATTATATTTTTGTAGGTTTTTTTAAATTGGTTTTAAATAATTTGTGTCAATTTTGTATTGTTGCGTTGCAATTAGAAAAGGTATAATTATATATACTTATATTTAATTCTACTTTTAAGAGGTTACAATTCTTCATCTTCCTTACAATATCGATACGATCTCCTCAGGTTGCTATATAATATCTATTCGAGATGAGATTTCGAGAGATTCTTGTCTCTACAGTACATAGAATATTGAATTGTATAAATTATTCAAAAATGTTTTTTTTCGAAAATACTCAGTGAATCCTCAATGGCCTGGGAATCGTAATATTATGTTAGTCTTTATTTTTTACCACAAAGGCCAAGTTATCGTTTCAGAGATAAGATAGTTCAAACAAAAAAAAACAAATTCGTCGGCTTTATAAATTGGATGATCTGAATACATATGATAAATAGTAATATCTAAATACGTATGAAAATGTTATTTTGTTTTTAAAGTGTTAAAAACCTTTTGCTGTGAAACATTAAAAAAAAATTGCAATCCAATTAAAATTATTAGGATTTAAAAATAATTTAATTATTACTTAAAAATAAATGCAATTTCTTAAAAACAATTGTGACAATACAATAAATATAGATAAAAGTACAGTCCCTTAAGACGTAAATAATAAATGCGCATGCGCAATCATTGACAAATATATAAAGATTGACTTGTCCATTACGCAATTGTAATAAAAGTACTTTACAATAATAATTTGTAATATCATCGAAACTTCCAACTATCGAGTTTTTGCAATATATACTGATATTGTGACATTTATGTCACTTTATACAACCAATTACACTTGGTTCTTCTTACCGTTATTTATTCTAATAAAACTTATAATAATACTTATAAAAACCAGTACTTATCAAAGTCTTATCAAAAAATATATAACATTTATAAAGAATACAACTTTAGTTGCAAGTTTCGACAGTATAGGTCCATGAGGAAGAATCTGAAAGAAACTCCATGAGTAATCATTTATAAAATTTTATTATAACTCATAGTAAAAAGACTAAACTCATAGTAATAATCAAAATTCAAGTTAAGCTGATTCCAAAAGACTAGTTTAAAAAATATAGTTTCTATTGCACCTACGAACTGCACATGTTGACGTCTTGGTGGTACCGACTTTTGTCAATAAAATCAGAAAAAAAATAATATTAGTCGTGGATAGAACTTTTCTTAACTCGTTTGTTAGATTGTTTATTTTCAAGAATAATTAATACTGTAACTATTGTATAGCGATCTGGAAATTTTAAAACTTCAAGATACAGGTATCTTAAACATTTAAGATACCTGTATTTTGAAGTTTAAAAAAAAAGTCTACATAGACTCAAGGAGATCCAGCCAAGCCGTTCAGTCATCTATTTTTATTAGTTTAATCCGAAGGTACTGCTCCTGTAGTAAGAAGTTCTTGTGAATCTTATTGTCGCCAACTACCCTATATGATAGGGATATTGAATATCGTTCTGCCAACATAATGCTAGAAAAGATTTTTCGCAAAATAAATCATAAATCAGATTTTTGGATGACACAAATGACACATTGCAAAAAATATAAAAATATCAAAAGCCTGAATTAAATTCATAACTATAAATTTTTTTCCACCTACAAAAAAAAATTACATTAATTTAATTTTAAACATAATTAACAATTATTGTCTAAACCACGAACCTTCGCAGATAAATGAATCTTTCATTATAGTTTGCGTAAGCAGAGCGGTGAAGCACAACTAGGTCAAGATATATGCTGTAACATATTTTTAGCAAAAATTAAGCATTTTAAATATAAATATGGATTACAAATAATATAACAGTAACGAGACAAAACTTTTTACAAATTCAAAATAATCGTTTTTTTTTAAATAAAGCTATTTTTTACGGATTATACTCGCGTATAATTTAGTTACATTTTAATTTTAAACCGATGTTTCGAATGCTTTGCAGCAATCGTGTTCACGAGTAGACGAGATGTAAGTGTGAAACTTACATCGTAAAAAATAGTTTTCTTTCACGAGTACACATACTCGTGAAAATCTAAAAAAATAACAATCGTTTTTTTTAATTATAGGTACTTATTATATATAAATACTTTTAGGATTTTCTAAACTTTAGTAAGATTATTATCCAAGTTAACAAATAGGGACTTCACCGTTAAACATTGCGAGAGCGATATGTAAAATAATGATTTAAGCTTTAAAAACAATATAAAGAAATAGATTAGCATTAAGTGGATTATTTATCAGAATCCTAAGCTGAAGAAGCCTGTTTTACAACTAAAACATTGTAAAATCAATTAATTTTAAAGATGATTTGTTATTTTATAAAATTTAAAAAAAAATGTTCTTTTCTCTTTTGGATTTAATTATTATATGACCATTGTAGATGATACAAGATGGTCGCTCGCGATACTTCGCGTTTAGTCAACAGATATTTTAAGAATTTTGAATCGTATGACAAATTTTGTTTTGATTTCACTTCATTGCAATTTATTTATCTTAATTTGGTGTCACAATGATGAAATCTTTCAGGTAAACGGCTTTGTTACGTAACGCGTGACGGCGACAGTTTGCCTGACTTCTCTATCTCTCACGCATACGGCAGTGACAGGCAAACTCTTTTTCTAACCCACAGTGCTAGAGGTAAATTTTAATGGACATATTCAAGAATTGTAACTAAAAATAAAATACATTTTATAATCAACAAAATATTTTATTTATTAATAACCTTTCCTTACTTGATCATATTAACATATATACAATTTAGGTAATAACCTAAGCTTTTCTTAAATTAAAAATTTCAATATTAAAATATATATATATATAATATAAATAGTTCAACATAGATTGGTTTAAGTCGTCACTTCTGTCGGGCTTTCCGAGACACACACGCTTTTTTTGTCTTTTATTTTTCTACACATCTCTTCAAAGTGAGATCATAAGTATCTTTTTATGTACAGCTATCGTTCATAGGCTTACTCTATTAATATATAAGATTATCCAGTTGTACTCATGTTAATTATATCGGGATTTGCCCGACTATTTTCAAACTCATCCGAGGTCCTTATTCATGAAATCGGAGCATGTCGAAAGCGCAGCTTAAACTCTATTATATTAGGATGACTAGTCACTATTTACATGAGAGCGGTCAAATAATTGCACGACATTATCTAATAGGAAGATTACTCAATATTAAAAATCCTATTCATATCATGGCAATGGCAAAATTTAAGTCAACGGTAATATGAAATGAACACAAGGAAAGGCCTTTTTATTTTTATTCTAAATAAATAAATAAATAAATGAATGAATGAATGAATGAATGAATGAATGAATGAATAGATGAAAGAATGAATGAATGAATAAATGAATGAATGAATGAATGAATGAATGAATGAATAAATAAATAAATAAATAAATAAAACAATTTCACACATTCGAAAGTGTTTGAAGTTGTTGGTTTAAAATTAATTATTGTTTTTATTTAATTTATTTAGAAGTATTTCTTGTATCATGTTAAAGTAAAATATTGCACCGATCCCAAATAATTGGAATACAGTGTTCAGTCCCAGTGTTTGCTTACTAGTATTCAGTTTATATGGTTCTTCTTATCTGACGAAAAAAGGTTCTAGATTTTAAAATTTTAAACTCAGCATATTTTTGCTCAACTAACAGTTAACTTTATATCTTACATATTCTCCGGCTTGAGGTATAAAGGCACTTGAATTACTTTATTTACCTTCCACATTTCGAACTTATACAGTTGCTTGCATAGACTATAAACTTTGGATATTAATAAATTTTTTGATGGTATGGCCATTAGTACCTTTGCTGGGAAATGCAATGGACAGTTGATTCTATTCAAATGCATCAATGCACACAAAAATGGGAACAACATATGTCATATAAGGAAATGAGACACAAGGTTATGGTTTTTTCTTATGTTGTCTTTATGGTTTTGCTATTTAATTAGCACATACATATTCTAGGGAAATGTTAAAAAATAGTTTTAATAGAAGTCCCAACTTCTTATCGAAGCTTCAACTTTCCTTTCAATATTAAAAGCTTTATGTTATTTCAATCCACCTTATGTTAAATAGTGGTATCGTTGCCTTAAATATCTGTAATTGTATTGTCATTATGAGATATTGGGAAAAGAACGGAAGAAGACGCGGACACAAATAGGGGAAGGGGATTTATCATCCCGTTCCTCACTTTAAGAAACATGATCTCATCTATCTACAATTTAAAGGGCTGGGATAAGAAAGTTAAAATTAAAACAGACGATAACGAGATAGTTTAGGTAATAATATATAAAACAAGATTTAAATTGAATTGAAAGCTCTAGTTATTGAGTCTTCTAGTTTGAAGTCCTATATGTCTTAGTAAAAGTGGTCTCTCTAAAACTAAATAATTTCAAACCTAAATATTCGGACCTTAAATATTCCGCAATAATTTTTTTTTACAATCATAATTTCTTTTGTTTTTGCACCCCTGAGATAGTCTCATTTCAAGATTTTCAGATATCTTTTTATAAGTCTAGAAATTAGGTAACAAAATTTGAATAGTCTGGTAACAAAATTTGAATAGTCTGGTAAAAAGCTTCGTTTACGACCAACTTAACGACTTTATTCGATTTCCCAAAGACTTTTCTCCTGTATATCTTCAAAACATATGTATATACATAACATTCAAAGTTTTCAAAGAGAAAGAAGGTACAAGGAAAGAATATCCCTTGTAATAGTGTTGATAATTTTATAACGAAAGAAGCGTGCCCACCTTACACTGAAAAACCTATCAAATGATTGTTTTAATACATTTAATACATATCGTCTACTAACCACTAGTGTTGTTTTTAACGTATTTTTCTTTACTTTTTAAGAATAGCATATTATTTTTTCATTACCAACTCTTAAAACAAAATTATGTTCAAAACACTTTTTTGAGGTTATAACAAAAATAACGATAGGAAATGAACGGTAGACTTGTGGATGTGGATTACTTACATTGATTAACGGGTTATATTTTGATGAGTATATAATTATGTTAAATGCAATATTGTGCTGTAATAATTCAACTAAATTGTAACAGTGCAATAATGAATTATAGACACAAGTAAAAAATTATTTGCACGCAAAGGTTTTATTGTCAAAACACCTCAACACCTCAAGTTGTATTTTAGGAACAAAGATAACTGAATATTTTTCAATTTTATAAAGCCTCACCAAGACAGTTCTTTTTGAACTCTTCCCTTCAATGCTGAATTACATCGATTAATATTTATGTAAACATAATATTGTTTTCTTGATATATGTCTGAACTTTATTTCTCCTTGTATCAAACCATATTCTTCGCCTAATTCAAGTATGTGACTTGTCATTACATATACTTCTATTGTGTATTCACCCTGAAAACCTATGTGGTCACAATATTAGGACCGTTCTTGTCGAATCTGATGTTCCCAGACCAAGCAATATTAATTAATTTAATTCTAGATAGGGGAGTTCAATATTCATGATATTTGACGTTTAATTATGTAATAGGATGTTCTTTGATTGAGATTATCTTCTGTAATAATGTTTGATTAGTTGTTTATTTGCAGTGTTAAATGAATCGAGCATGACATAACAGGAAGAATAAAGTATATGAATAATCAATTCTACGCATACTTAACGTTTTATCTGTCATTATTAATGTTATTAATATGGAAATATTACGACAAACATCCAAAATTATTTAAAATATTACAACGTAATCAATTATAAACAACAGATTTACTTAAGACGTCAGTTAGGCAGTTTTTGCCATTACTATAAAAATAATATTTGCCACAAGGAATAATTTCAAAGTGGATCGTTTGGGTCATATTTATCATAGATTACTTAAATTTGAAATAACTATTTACAGACGTTATAGCGTTATAAATTAAAAATGCAATATCTTTTTTTTTGCGACTAGATTTTAAATAAATAATTATTGATATGAGAGTAACAAAAGATGAGGATTTTTTGAAATATTTTATAACACTAGATGTGTTAAAAAGTCCTCAGATCCAAAATTTAGAATATTTTATTAGTTAAATTAATCCTAAAGTTTTTTTTTTAATTATCCCCATGAATAAGTATTCTTATTGTTTTAAAAATAATCTTAATTTACCAATTTGTAATTTATAACTTTCAAAAAGAATTAATATTTGTACAATTTGATTTTTCTTGTCATTGTGTTTATACGTAAGATTGTCAGTATGGTCGAAAACCGTTAGTCTGCTTCATGCGAAGAAAAAACTGTAGCCGTCAAATTGAACCTTCAATTCAGTCAGCTGTCAGCTGTGTAACGGCTAGTGCTTTTTTAAATGGTTCATAAATTATGATATTGACTTTTTAAATGTTTTATTATTAGATTGATGTTATAAAAATGGATTTAAAGAAAACACAAAGTATACCACGAAACCGTAAGTATATTTGTATATTATATAATATTAATTTGAATTCGAGGCTGATATATTATAATAATTTGCAGGTTTTCTAAAACTATCTCTGAAGAAAAATAAATCAAAAACAATTGAGGAAACTAAGAAACATGAACCTAAAACCGATGTTATAATACTTGACGAATCTTTTGACAAATTGCGTTTAGAATTGCCAAGCGTGAGTATTTTTACTAAGAGTCCAAAGGATGGTTAATATTATTAGTATACTATATATTATAATCCATCATAGTTTTTAAGAAAAGTTATTTGGAGCTCATTTGTCTTTGGAACATTTACAGGTAGAAACTATACCAAAGATATACTCGCCAATAGTTATCAACGATTCATGTGACTTATCATATGGCGATTTACCTCTTATTGAGTCTAATAAAGGACCCAGCAAATCCGGAAATGTAAGCATTATTGTCGTATGTTCGTTTACCTTAAATTCAAACTAATCATTTAAAAAAATAAGAACAAATGAAAATTTTTAAAAACTTCCAAATACTGTTACCGCTGCTTATTTATATTTGTTCATATAATTAGAAGTGTGTTGATTGATTACCATATTTTTACATTTCAATTAATTACTCAAAATTTAAGTACAGTTACTATTTAAAATTTTAATATTATCCTAACTTATTATATCCCAAATTATAATGCAATATAATATCCAATTATTGCAGGCATCCTTCAATAACACCTTAGAATTTGCATCACCTGTTAATGCAAAAGATTCCAGGCCAAGTGTCGGAGGCTGGTCGCCAGCACAGAACATTATATGTGCAACTCCTAAAAATGATCCAATACCCTCAACACCAAAAGACAAAGCCGACAAATCCTCAGAAAAATGTTCCATTAAGAAAATACAAACATCACACCATAAACTACTCAGTGATTTGTACGGTGAAACATGGAAATCAATTCCTACATTATTTAAGACAATCCAAGAGAAACACAAAAATTTCAATGGAGTTTCTAAGAAGTTAAATTTTGATGGTGATGACAAAGAAAATTTTAAACAGGATTTAGAAAGAAATAAAATGTTATATTTGACGGGATCTGATGCTAAAAAGAAAATAGATATTACAGATAGTGAGAAAAAATCGAAAAAAAAGCTTTTCACAGAAAAAGTCCCTAGCACACCTGATGTCCCAAAACCCAAAGTAAAACAAAATGTTAATACAACTTCCAAGAAAAAAAATGCACTAACCGTCACAGAGTTAGTGGAGGCAATAACAAAAGATGTTGATGTGCTGTCGGAAAAGGTTAAAAATGTTATAGTAACAAGTAGCAGTGATATTAAAAGACTGAGTTTTGTTGGATCTCTGGCTGGTAAATACTTTTTTATACAGTATAAATAAAAATATTTAAAAAGATATACTGAGTATGCCATTGAATTTAAATTTTTGTATATGACAAGAGTTTGTGGATAGTTCACTATAAAGTTTTTATTTCACTCTATATACACACACTTAAAATATTATACAACTTTTTAAAGAAATAACAAAAATGTTAATATAATTTAATTAACATTACAGATAGTGTTCCCTCATGGAGATGTAATACCGAAGCAATTAAATACAGAGATAATTATAAGACACTTAGAGAACAACTAGCAAGAAGGTTGTATGTTGAGTTTAATGAAAATGTGTTTGATAATTTTCTGGATGCAGACTTACCTATTATATGGGATACTAAGTTAAGAAGCACTGCTGGGTAATATATGATTATATGTAATCTCGTATTTTTAAATGAAATAAAAGAATTAGGTTTTTTTATATAATTAATAAAACAACCAAAATATTTCCTTATTTGGATAATATAATAACATCTTCAAATAAAACCATTTACATTTTTATGTAAATAATAATATTAGTAAAATATGTAACTTAAAAATTCGAAAACCTTTCAGTACAACAACCAACAGACTGATAAAAACATCAAAAGGAACAAAAATAAGAACATCAAGCATCAAGCTATCTAGTAAGGTAGTGGACACAAGTCAAAGATTACGAGACACCCTCATCCACGAGCTGTGTCATGCGGCCACATGGCTTATAGACAGTGAACTGAGGGCTGGACATGGACCCTTGTGGAAGAAATGGTATATATTAATATTTTATATTTCCTAATCCTAATTCTAAATGTTTATATAAAACATTAAGTAACAAACACCACCTAATGAATTTCCTTCTATAATAAATTTTATTTTATTCCTACTTTACCATACCTACCTACCTACATTACCCATATGAGAGATCAGATTAATGAGAATTGTTATAAAACAATTACAATGATATAATTATTTATTTAATTACAATAATGTAATTATTTATACATTTCAGGGCGACACGATCTTTGAGAAAATATCCAGAGTTAGGAGAAATATCAAGATGTCATGATCTGGAAATACATTACAAGTACTGCTACAAGTGTACTAAGTGTGGCTACAGGTGATACTTTCATAATTATTGTAGCATTTATTTAAAAATCTTTTTGTGAAAACTATTTTATAGCCACTATTTACTCTGCTATCACCTTTAAAATTCTCATTCAACAACAATGCTTTGCCCAGCTCCACCCGCCGTGGCGGCGGACCAAGTATATTTATATTTTGAAGTAAAATGTTAGATAAAATACATATGGTAACTATATTAGGAAACAAAATTAAATTAACATATACAAAAACCTCAGCGACATTTCAAAAAGCTAGAGGGTGTTGAAAATAATGGATGAATAGTTAAACTATAAAAAAAAAATAATATTATTTGAGATCAGATGGGGTTAAAGAAATAAACTTATATTAAGACCAAGAGTGAAAGTCGGAAATGATATATGTCGTTTGTTAATTTTATTTAAACCTTAGTTCAGTTATTCGTCAAGAGATGGGGTTGACAAAGTTGCCTTATATTTAGATCAACGGTGGTAAGATTGATAGAAATTATATAGCTGGTTTGTGATATGTATTGCACATGTCACTCATTCTGCAGAAACATTGTGTTTGACTTAATTAGTAGTACTCTTGTTTAAATCACTAAACGCTTTAAAGAAGTTTCACTTAAAAAATACAGATATAAAATTACTAGCTATATGTTACCTTTTTTTTATAAATAATAAAAATCAAAAGTTGTAGGGAGTTTATTTTTTAAAATGAAAATACTAAATTAGTAAATTTTGTTTAAAAGTGTGTATGTTTTAAAGTCATTAAGGTACTATTAAATGTTACTAGCATTAAAATTTTATATTAATAATATATTAAACTGTTCATTTAATTTTTCAGTGTTAAACGCCACTCCAAATCCATAGATGTAACTAAAAAATGCTGTGGGTATTGTCGCGGGACTTTTGAAATTATACTAAACAAGAAAAACAAAGATGGCGTCGTTGTGTCAACACCGGCTAGAAAAGGAGGTTTAAATGAATTTGCATTATTTGTTAAAGAAAATTATGGATCTGAAAAGAAAAATGGCAAAACTCATGCCCAAGTCATGAAAGTGTTGGGTGAACAATTTTCAGCACGTAAAAATAAAATAGGACAATTGAGTGAAAATCAAGATTCTTATAGCGAATAAGTTTTAGTAAAAATATTTATTGATTATTTATTATTTGTATAATATTATATACAAGATTTAAGAGACGGTGGAATGCAATGGTGGATATTTAGATATAATTAATTCTTGTTATTTGTTCAGGGCTAGGAACTTTGTAAATAAAAATCTTATATATTACGTCTGAAACGACTTGACTTTGTTCAGGTATTATTTCTGAAATCTACTATTATACAGAAAAACCTAAATATAACGGATAATAACTTAGTTGCATAGGCTTTATCTGTTTATAATACTTCGAAATTGAATGAATTACCAATAATAATAGTGAGATTCATACAGTTTTGGATAAACCTATATTCGAAAACGGGTTTTGGATTTCGTTTTGAAGTCGAAAATACAAGGCAATTAGTTTTATTTGTTGCTGCGACTGACATTCTGTAGTTCCTTTATATATTTTTATAGACAACATTTAAAATTTTGGAAGGAAAGTAATATTTATAAGACAATTTTACTTAAATTGTATAAATTTATGAAGATTGTACTGGTGACAGACTTTTGTAGATTATTACATTAGATTTCTGTGTTTATTATAATAGTTATAAAATATTTCTTTAGTTTTATTTTTCCCAACTCACACACATATACTACTATATATGTTACTATATTAATGGATCGAAGCTCTCTATGAGAGACTTTTCCTTTGTGCAAGCATCAATCAAAAACGGTATATCCAAAAATTTCCAAATTTTGCACATTTTTTTTCAGTCTGGTCAAAGTTTTTCATATACTCCATGTCGGTGAGAAATAATGACGGTAAGAAGTAATGGCGGACAAATATCCCATAGATTTCAATGGAAAAAATTTAGCGCGAAAATTTTACAATTAAAAAAAAAGTTTAGGACAGAATGCGTCGATGTTTTGTAAATACAACTTCGGTGCTGTTTGCACCTCGCTTCGCTCAATATGCTAACACGTACCGAGATCTTGCGAATGCAGCGAGTCAAAATTGAGGTCTGGATCGCGCTCCTAGTATTATTGTTGTATTAATTATTATTGTTGCCTAAGAATTTGTACATAGAAATAACTAGTAGATGGTATATATAGTTTTCAAAATTACAATTAGTTTTTTAATCCTATAAAATAGTGATTAATTTCACGCTTTAACTAAGAAAAATACGGTTCAATCTACATAATTTCCTCAATGTTAGAAATCAATCTTTAGGATAAAACGATTCAATTGTATTAAACATTTAAAACATTTGTGTAGTGTAGGAATATTATTACAATTCACAAACGGCAGAAGTGAAATTTAAAATAGTAACTTACTAGAGAATGAAATGAAAAGTATATTTTTAATTAAAATACATTGGTTAATAAACTTATACAATCTGTAAACTATTGCATACATTACGTATGATTACGGTTTATGGACTTTAAGAAGTGGATGTATACACCAATAATAAGGGAACATGTACTCGTATGGTTACTTTCAATTGGTAATCTATTAAAATATCAATACACGGAGTAAGGATGTTATGTCGGAGAGCAGATGCTGTTGCGCAGGAAACTTGATTATTTCCTTATGACCAGCCTTTCTTGGTGACTGGACGTTGACTTCGGTATTACGGATACTTCAGCCATGGACGCCGGTGCCGGCGTTATCACAGGACGTCCCTACAGGGGAGTAGCGCTTTCAAGGAAAAGTAGTGGCTTTCCGTGCGTGTCCGTGGTTGAGTGTTCTAATCCTGGCATATGTGCTATAAAAGTAGACCTCAGTGACAAAAATATTGCTGTGTGTAGTGTATATATACCCACCGACAGGCGTGATAAGTTGTCGGAATTTACGGATGTTGTAGTTAATTATAATACATACTGGTCCGATCATCTTCCGCTAACTGTTAATTGTAACTTAAATTTAATATTAGTAAAAGTTACTGTAAATTTAAAATTTATTAATAAAACTATATGGAGAAATAGAACCAAAGAACAGTTGAATTTTTATTTTAATTTTTGTATCAACCATTTGGAGAATATTGATGTTCCAAATGAGTGTCAAAACTGTCGTAAGGAAGTTTGTCATAATAAGAAACATACATGTCTTATTGATAATTTGACCGCTTGATAGCAATACTGTCTGAAGCAGCTACAGTGTCTTATGATACAAAGGGCAATAATTCGAATGTTCGTGTGCCGACTAGACTAAGAGGGTAGAATTGTCATGATGCTCGTAATTTCAGAAATTGCTGGAAATCTACGAATAGACTGAGTTCTAGACCTGGGCGGTCAGCGGTCATAGATGGCGTGGGTGAACCGTAGACTATAAAAAATCTTTTTAAGGAGCATTTTGCTGTACGGCCCTCACAGAAATCTTCAGGGAGGGTGCCTGATGCTGAGATTAACTTTTAACATATTAACTAACACCTATGTAACCGCTAAATCAGTGTCGAAAATTATACAGTCGATGACAAGAAGCAAGCCGCCTGGCCTCGTCTTAGCATTGATCATCTTCAGCATGCGAGGCGTCGTCTTGCTCAGGTGATAGCATCACTTTTGAACTTGTGTTTAGTACGTTCATATTTACCCCCGAACTTAATGAGAACGGTCCGAATAATCGTGGTAACGATTATTAAGAACAATACTGGTGATTCAGCTCGAGCTAGAAGCTCGAATTATAGGCCTATATCATTAGCAACTACCATGGCTACGGTACTTGATAGTGTGCTAGGCGCTCAGTTATCTGCACATTCACGAACTCCAATTCGGATTTAGAACTTAGTTAACCACGGAAAGTGCAATCCTGAGTTTAAAGCATACTGTCAGGTATTACACACGGATTGGTGTACAATAACAAGAAAATTGAGTACCTAGTTTTCAAGGCTGGTAATAAAGCACCGGAAAACATACCCTCAATAAAACTAAACGGGGCCCATCTTGTTAGAGTACACCAATTCAAGTACCTGGGTCTTGTGGTCACAGAAAGCTTAAAAGACCATGTTGATATCGAGCGAGAACGCAGGGCGTTGTCTATCAGAGCGAACATGTTGGCTTACAGATTTGCTCGTTGTTCGATCCCAGGTAAGATCACGCTTTTTAAAGCCACTTCCTTTTATACGAGAAATCTGTGGGTCAAATATACTCAGAGATCGTATAACGCCTTGCTTGTACAGTACAGCAACGCCTTCAGGGCATTGTTGGGGCTGCCGCGGTATGCCTCGGGTATATTCGCGCACGCAGGGTACTAATACTAGTCATTAAGTCTTTATTTTATTTTTTTACTAACTTTTATGGATTTTTTGTAATATGAAATAATAAACATTTTGTTTTCTTTTTAAGTTTCCATGTATTTACTTTACTACAAATTTTGCGATTGACTTCTTGTAACTAATATAAGAAACCAAATAAAAGAACTTTACTTGAACTAGGCTTCTAGACGCGAGATGGCGTTAAACATAAAAATTGTTTGTATGTAAAGTATGATATTTTACGTCAAAAGTACCGCGAAAATACATAAAGCTATTAAGATCAACTGTCTGCAAGTTTCAAAAGGAACAGTGGTTTAATGTTAGCATGGCTGGTAGTTAATACTATTAATTAAAAAAAACATCAGATCATTGCAAAAGTGATACAATATGTTTACTATGTACCCCATAAATTACAACGGCGAGTAACGAAGACCTGTACGAGACCTCCGAAGACGAAACTCCATCTGTCGAATGACTGCACCACCATCGCAACGCGCAGTTAGCAATCGCACGCAGTTCCATTCAAGTATCCCAAATTTAAATCAGAGAAGTTCCCGATAGTAGTTATTTGTAATATATATAATAGTATTCATGAATAACGAAACAACAAGGTTTCAATACAAAAACTTTAAAAAATGTTATATAATTTGAGATGAAATATACCATTTCATATATTTTAAATATCCAATTTTTAATTAGGTATCCATCATCATGTACAAACGTAGAAATGTTGCCATCTACTTCTTTATGTTCTTGTTATATTTAATGTACAGATTTGGTCTTATTTTCATTTTATTATTCGACTATTGTATTTTAAAATATTTTTTATTTTCACACGTCAATGACAAAAAAAAAAAACATCTAATTTTCAATACCTTTTTATTTTTAATCATACATAATAAATGACAGATGTTAAATGATAAAAGTAGGTACAGTCTTGAAAATAATAAGAAAAATATATAATTTACAACGATAAAACACACTTGTGTTATTTCCAAAATGGGTACCGCGGTACCACTTATGTACAAAACTTACAATTACAAAAAAAAGTGGCGCTGTCATGGTAATTAATATATTTACCAAACTTATATTATTTATTTACATAGGAATTATAATAATATGAGCACTGCTTAACCCAAATTAACATCGAGTATCCGATAAGACTGTAATTTTTTGATTATAAATATTAATTTTCTATTTTACACAATTATTTTATACCTATCTATTGTAGTGCCAACATTCATTTTACGTAATGTATAATTTATTTCTTGTATAATTAACAACTCTATCTGTTTGTATACTATGATATTATAATCTGTTCCGCTAAACTGATTTATAAAATTCGCATATTCACTTCCAAGGCAGAAACACGATATTGTAATGTGACTAGTTTTAAAATCTGTCAAATGATGCAATAAAAATGTGGTAACACTAAACAATTGTCATCCATACATTGGTTAATAAACTTATACATTCTGTAAATTATTGTTATAAAGAGCATAAATAATAACATACTGTAAATGTGATATAAACACAACATAATTATATCTATTGATATAAAATACAATGACAACTGTAAAACAGTGAGATGCTGTCTTTTAACTACTTTTAAGTTCCATAAACTTGCCTTGTTGAAAGTACCTCGAAATGATTTAGCATTCCGCAATCCGACTCAAAACGGCAAGTAAATAGAAAGTTACGTTATTTGATATATTCCTTACAAATATTATGGACAGATTTTTTAAAAACAAAATTATATCGATATCACATACATTTAATTTGTCATTTTATTACAAAATGACTGATAACTATAACTTACACTCATGCCACATGTCTAAAATAATTCTGTAATATGTGATTAATATGAACTAAGTTCAAAAATTACTTTTTTTGTTCTCTAAACAAATATATATTATTTTAGACACGGGTACTGATAATGATATAATGGCAACATTAATGGTCATTTTTAATACACTAAATAGTTAGACGACATTTCAACATTGAACAGTACATTCATATTTTATTAAAATGGCGGCTCGTCTCATTCGGATATTATAAAATTTTTATATTACACGATGCCTAAATAAATGAGAATAATCGCTATTTACAAAAGGCCGTCACGGTTCTTAAATACCGCTTACCTAACTATACATTTATAACTATACATTTACATTTGCATTCTGAGGTGCAACATCAATAAGCATAATCAATGACAGTCGCTTGGACTCGCGGTCCTTAAAATCTTAAGTTCTCTGCCGCTTGCGACAGGTATATAGTGATTCAAGTTTGTGAGGGGCCATCTTCTAATGGTCGAAATCTCACAAAACCATCTTGGTCGACTAACATGCTGCCCCCAATTCCGTCTTGGTTAATCTCATCTTGAGGCTGAGAGTACGACGCCTCATAGCTACAATTCCTAGGTGCTGGTTGAGGAGTCCCTAAAGCACATGGGTAGTTTCGTTCATGAGGGTCTTCAGAAAAATCATACAAGTCCGTGGACTTCGGTCTATCTGGAAACCCGCTACCCTTCCCACGTTTCTGACTCCCACTGGAATTCACCATCGAGGTGGAGGGTGAATTTCGACGTTGGGATAACCTTATCTGTTGACAAGGACCGTCGTAACTTCGATTAGGATTTAAGGTCTGTATCCCCGAAGTGTGGTAGGAGACATTTTCAGCATTATAATTGCCATATTCATCTGGCATGTGTGGCTGATGATAATGGTGACTCATGGCTGGGTCATAACCCATCGTCATACAGTTTTGAACGTTTTTATTCTTGGCTCTTTGCTTTTTACGAGGATTACTATTCGTTCTAGACGAGACACGGTCATAGGACATGTGCTTGAAATTATGGGAACTGCGGTTTGAACCACCGTTGTAGTTCTGGTTTTTAATGTCACGAATAAAATCACTATTACTTCCATATTGGATGACGTTATATTCATGATCTAAGGGGTCATCGCCCTGCAAGGACTGCATGGCGGGATCGCAGTTGGAATAATGGTCATCTGATGCAGATTCTATTCCGTTATAACCAGCCATGTTGGGATGATGTTTAATCAAATGATTAGTTACACCTTGGCTGGATGTAGCGTTACTAGATTCAGTGGAACTACTATGAGCAGCATTTGCAATAGAACTATGACCGGAATAGTTTTCAGTTCCAGAATTATTATCGCAGTTCACGGCTAGAGTGTTTAACTGACATCTTTGGTGATCTACTGGACCCACACAGCATTGTTCGGGTATATTTGGATGATGGCCAGCCGTTTCGTAAATTGGCTTTCCAGTTCTAAGAGTATAAGTGTGAAGATTGGTATTAGTGTTGCAAATAGCTGGATAATCTGATTCGAATTGTTCATTGCTGGAACCCGCCGTGCAGGGAAATAAACCTAATCCAGATATTTTCTGACCGTCTGCTTTCTCGTGTTGCAGAGAAGCTACTATACCAACTTTCAGGCTTATCACCCAGGAGATAAGAGCTACCACGCTGATTTCAATAAGCCTTAACGAGAACTGGTAGCCCCATTGGATCCAGTCAAATTTCGTCATGTTAACCTGATTGATGCTCAATGTTCCATATATCTGAAGAATTGCCATTAAAAGAAATAGCAAGGCTGTAGCTAAATTTATATGGATTGCTTGATATAGATTTTGGAAACCGTGGATGTAAGTGTGACTCTTCTTTTGTAGAACTGCTTTCAGCATTTTATACACGTAGAGGTAGCACAGCCCGAGAGTCAGACAGGCAACGATAAATATAATTTGACAAGTTAAACCTAGAACCCTTTTTTCAACTCCTTGACGAGTCCTAATAATTGTATTACTATTTTCAAGGATATGCAACATTACACAGAATAAGAGATGAACACTACCTCCTATAAATATAGTTCTAGAACGAAATAGAAAAGCGCAGCATGTTGCTTTAAAATTAATACTATTTGTAAGAAGAAATAGTATAGTGGAAGCGAATGCAATGCTCAAGAATATTTCTGGAACATGCAGAAGAATCTCGCTAATAAAAACTGGTAGTGAATAGTTAATATTATATGGATCATAGAACATATAGAATATTCTCAATAGACATACAAATACTAAGATCAAATGGAGAATAATGAAATAGTACTGAGTGAAGAGATGAGTGAATTTGTTATATTTAATGATCTTAAATATTGAAAAACCAGCCAGAATAGTGAACATAAATGTTGATGAGTAAATATGAACATTCCACGCGAGGTCCAAAGTCGCGCTGGGACTTTGAACTGGACCGTTATTTTTATCATGTTTTAGAATCTTTTTATCTGAATTAACATTAGCTAAGTTATGATATCTTTCGGTTGACATTTCTGGATCGCTTAGCTCAAAGCCCATGGTCGTGGCGGGGGTATAGTCATCTCTTCTACTATCATTCCTATCTGGCTGTTTGTTTGTAGCATATTGAAGATTTCTTCTAGTGTTGGTTTCTCCATTTTGATCTACGATGAGCGGCCTATCTAAGTTATTCATATCTGGATCTAGAACTGCTAAAACACCTTCCGTAGAACTATCTTTATTAGAATCACTAAGTGTAACTCCAGCGTCTTTTGTGACGTAGATATCACTTTTTGAAGTTTTCTCTGAGTTGTGTTGAGGCTTCGCAGTAACTGTTCTTAAAAGAACATCTGGAATGTCTTCTTTCCTGCCATTGGAACCGGAGAGTATCCTCGAAATCGTAGGGATATTCAGCGAATTTGGTACAAAATCAGTAAAATTAGCTTGATCTGTACCATGTTTATCACCGTCTAATTCATCCGGCTGCAAAAGAAATAAATAAATTTGAAATACACATATTTTTTTTAAAACATTAAATTTTATAACATAATATATATTTGGCAAACAAATCATTGAAAACTTCTATCATTATTACGAACAAGTTGTCCCACGATTTTCGATTCAAACAAATAGCATTGAAACATAATTTCAAAAGTGCATTTGGATTGTGACAAGTTGGATAGTTGGCAGTACTTGTAAATTTATACACAGAATACTCTACCTTAAAGCTAGGGGTATTAAGAGCTTTTTTCTTCGGCTCGAGTCCAACTGGAGGCAAAGGAGGTGCGGGCGGGGGCGCCGGCACTTGTGGCGAGGACGTTTCCTGTAAAATTGGGAAATTCGCTATTTGAGTGGATTCCAGAAAGGCAATTGGACATGTTTGTAGGTTACTTTTATTCCCATTTTAAATTCGGTCAATCTATTTGGCAATTTTAGAGTTTATAACTTTAATTAAGCACGTCTAAAAGTTTTGTTAGTCTTGAATGCATTAAACATTCCTTATTTTGTTAAATTACTAACCTGTCCAGGAGGCCTGATCGGGATCCTCTCATGTCCAGGCCCGAGAGAGGGAGGGGGAATGGGCCGCCTGTTGAGGTAGCTGTTTCCATCTGTATTTGTGCCTAGAAATATGATTTATTTGAAACGGATATTCAATGTAAATTACCTTATTCAAAATAATCCATATAAAATTTCAGAAATAGAAAATGTTGCAGAATCATGGGATTCTGCAACGTTTTCTATTTGTAACATATCCATAAAAGTAAAATAAAAATATCACGTAAAGAATATAGGTATAGTATTTACCTCTAAGTGTTGGCTTATCAGCAAAAGGGTTCCTGTACTCCGGCGGCAGTGGTGGCGTGAAAAAGGCTCTTCCTGGTGGCGCGTAAGATGGTACTGCTCCGACACCAGACAGCAGCGATGCCCCATGGTGGGCGGGCGGCCTGGAAACGAATACGACTTATAAATGTTGAGAAATTACGGGTACGAATTAAGTACGAATTAAGCTTCTTGGCTAACAACATTAGGTGCCCTACAGCACCTCCACGGATATTTCAAAAGTTCTAAAAACACGCAAATTATTTTAAAATTTTATAATTTCCAGGCTTTTATTATATATTTCAGCATTTAATGCTTATGCTTAAAAATATGAAACATTCTTTCGAGTAATCATAAAAACTGTAGTCGTTTTTACGAATACACTTCCAGTCTTTTCAAAATTGTAGAGAGACAGATTCTTAATTGTCGATTGATTCTAAAATTACTATATCAATAAAATAAATATCTCTTCACAACACAACATATTGCGCCACAACATACCTCTATTCTATTGAATAGAATAGATATTTACAATTCTATTAGAGGCAGAACTTCTGCATGAATGAATAAACAATAAACACTAAAATATTCAATACAATGTGAAGAATCCGCAATTCAGCACGCTGACCGCGCGATGCGTGTGCGCAACCTTAGTTTTATCGCTTTTGAGAATTTACTTTAAACTCTTCCTATATAACATTTAAATATTCATTTCAGAAGCCATGTTTAGAATTTAATATATTTGATATGATTCAATTTATTTATTTTTATTAATAAATTAAATATCTATTTCTATAATTAGGAATGTAATAATTAATATACCTACCTAAATTAATTTTGGTCAATTATATAGAAAATCCGTTTAGTCATGAAGTCATGAAGATAATTAACTAAAGCTTGATTACTGATACGAGAATATCAATTAATAGTTTTAATTGAAGTTAAATTATATGTCTGCATGTTTGTTTAAATGTTTGAATGTCATGAAGAGTTTAATAAAAAATATATATATTGGTAAATATTAATACAAATATATATCGAAAATATATATAATTGAAAGTCAAACTGGCATTATCCACTAGTGTTAAACGCCGGAATTCTCTTAAATGTACAAGTTTAGTGTAATGTCAGTGACCTGGAACCGACTGTTGTACACGGACCCGCGGCTCAGTTATCGTTGTGGGTGGCAACGGGTCTTGTAAAGTGGTGGCTGTACTAAAAATTGGCATGGTGCCCGTTCCGCCATTCTATTCGAATTCCCACACCATTTACCGCATTTTAATGAATCTTTATATATGTATGTATTAAAGCTGGGATTTTAGATCTGTTTTTTTCTAGTCGCATTTATGCAAAAACTTCCATAAAAAAAACTACATTTTCGAAATATAATTTTAAACGTTATTCTTGAATTGAGTACCATTGTTAATAAGAACTTTATTTACCGGTAATAAAAATAATATATTTTTGGAAATTTTTTAGCCTTTTTTAAAAAAATATTACTGGCTGAATTTAATTTAATAAAAAATTTTTTTCATCATTTCCAGTGAGAAAATATAAAAGTTTTAGAAGCTTCTTGAAATAATTTAATAGACCTAACACAACGCAATTCACACTTTACGAGTCCCATGACTGGCGGGAAAGTATTTTATTATATTAATAAAAAAAGTTTTTAAAACTCTAAATATAAAATAAGGAGCGAAATATAATTTGCGTCTAACTTTAATACACTTATGGAAAAGTATTTTATTTCTGAAATCTTATAACTACTATGTCGCGCTTTAAAGTGCTTTTAAATTTTTTTATATAAAGAATTTATAATTATTCAATTTTCAATAATTTGTATAAGATTTATAATATTAACTTACGGTAACATTAACTTCGCTATTCGCCGATAGATGGCGCTTGTCTTATTCTACTCCAGAAAAAAATTTAAAGTCTAACTATTTTCGGAAGGAATTTAAAATAAATTCCAGTGTAATAAATGATGACTCATAATTTGTGAGTGTTTAAAACAATGGCAGGTTAGATTAATGATGGCAGCTCTAAGAATTCTATGAAGTTTGAAATGTATGTGTTTTTTGGTGCATGTTACAAGCGATATATTGAAGTTACGTATTTTTTTTTTTTTTAGTTGTAATATTATACATGTGTAAAAAAATAATTAATTTATTTGTATTTACATTACAATAAAAAGTGTTAAGAAAATAATAAAAGCCTTTAAAACTGAATTTCTTAATAGAGAATATTTAGTTTAGAATAGCCTACAATAGGCACTACCTACTTACTATCTACTAGCGATTATTATACCTATTAGGTGTAATGGAGATTATATAAAATTGCTGTAAACACATTAAACTATATTTATCTAGGAAAAAAAACAGTGTATATTTAATTATATTTATATATCTTTTCTTTATTTTAGGTATTATTATTTCTAATAATTTTAATCCATCTAATTTATATATATGAAAAGTTTATCTTTATATTTTAACGTTTTTTATGCTGAGTTTTTATATGATATGACTAGGTTTTAAATGATTAGTTATTTTTTTCAAAATAATACGCTTATCTTTTTTGAATTACACCACATTACTTACAGATTTATATGTACTTTGACAAAGGGCTTTTTTCAATTAAGTTTAGGACAAAACCCGCCTATCCGGTGATCCGATAACAATCCGAGTGTCATTATCTTTATCTTATCTTTTCTTTATCTATAACGTAAAATTCAAATATCTAAACTCAATATAAAAAAAAATATAGCAATATATTTTAATTGTTAAACTAAACTTAAGAAGAAATAGTACACAAAAAAAAAACATTATTTAAGTACTGTTTTCTTGTGATTAAAAGTTTTTTTTTAATTAAGCATTGCCACGATTGCCGTGTGTCGTGATGGGAAGAGCAATTTGCTTTGCATAATAGTAGTTCGGATAGTAGTCACGGATTTAGAATCTTTTAGTACACTTAAACTTTTCCGTGAGTACCTCGTTTGTTTTAATTTAACATGTAAAAGTTTTTTTTGAACATGTTCATTTAAAACCATTCATTAGTTTTCGAAGTTGTTTTAGCTTTTTTAATGTAATAGAAAAATACTCATAAACTCTACAATGAATACTTTCTTATTTAAAACCAAAATATATATTTTGACAATAATTCATTTAAAAGCATTAATTAGTTTCAATATGTGTTTTCTAATAGACAAATACACTAAGGTATCTCCTTTTTGTTATAATTAAAACTTTTTTTATTGTATAAAGATGGATAAAATAAATTGTTGTTAATAATTGATGTTATTTGCACTAATGTTATGTAATTTTTTTTTATTACTATTTAAAAATATATATCTTAAAATCATACAAGAAAAATCTATATTTTATTTGTATATTCGGTTATTACATATAAATATTAAACAAAAACTATAAAAGAAAAAGGAATGACCCTTCAAGTCTTCCTAAAACTTCATTTTTAATAGAATCTTGTGAGTTGTTTTCAATACTTCAAAACTTTGTGATTGATAGAACGAGTGAGTGATGGGGGAGTGAGGTTGCAAGTTCTTTAGAAATTTTCCCCTTTTTATCATGTGTATTCAAATTCTTTACTAATGAATTTTGTTATTAAATCATATTTAATATGAACTATAATAATATTTTAAAATTAGTAAAAAACATGTTAAGTTTACACATAAATTTGATATGAAAAAATATTTATATCAACAGGTACAAGATTCGAACCTGAAACATTTGTTATCACAATTCGCTCTAAAAACTGAGCTACGATGTCAACAGTCACCTCGATGAACCAGCACGCTATATATAGTAATCTAAGCTATTAAATCAATCGAAACAATACTATATTTTAAAAATTTTATACAAGTAGATAATTACTTACTAAGAAAACATCCCAAATATATCGACACGAATATATAAGGTTAGGATACAGCTTCTTGGAAACTTTAAAATTATTACGTGGGTACCATCCTACGCACAATTGATTATAGATACAGGACAAAACAGTCCTTACAACTATAAGATATAAAGTTTATATTGCGTTACAATAATTAAATCGTTCACAGTCTGCTAAAACATAAATTCTTCAGAGAATATAATGTTAGTTACGGTATTAAAATATACCTTCATATATGAACATACATACAAATGTACTTACGGACTCAATTTTAGACTCTTTCGATAAGATTTAAGAGCTTAAAATATGCGTATAAGTAATACTCTCTTGACGTAATGATAAATTGGTTTCGGGGAAAGCAATTCAAGCGTATTGAAAACGTTAATGTTAAAAATATAAAATACTTTCTAACAATAACAATTAAAACATATGTTCTGTGAAAAAATCAATACACTTTTCCGTAACGATAACTCATTCTTCATTCATACATTCTTTCATTCGCTCGAACGAAAAAATATTTTGAACAATTAAAAAAAAATCTTATTAGATCAGGGTTAAACTCGTTTTGACCTCTCCATTATTGGATATCTGATAACGTTAAAGATTCGATCTGGAGATAAATAACGAGTTGCGGAAGTAAATATTTAAAAAAATAGTTCATAAAATTAAAAAAATATATATTATTATTATTTTTATACATTTAGATATCTTTTATTGTCTTACGATAGTTTTTTTTATTAATATGTGAAGACTTTATTGATTTACGCAAATTTTTATTACTATTATGTATGTGTTCTATATAACTGTCTTCCTAATAAATAAAGAAAAATAATAAATAAATAAAATTTTATTCTAAAAGCGAGGGTTATAAATTATTTTTTATTTAGTAAAGTATTTAAGGATAAGTTGTTTTGTAAACATATTTAACTTTAACTTCACTCTCATTATCCTTCTTTGATTAAAAAAATCTTTTGTCATCAAACATCGGCCTTTATAAGACTTTTCTTTATCGTTCATAAACTTCTGTATGCATGTATTTATGTATGTATGTGTGTGTGAGATGAAGCTATTCCAAATATAACATAATATTGCAAATCATCGCTTGTTATACAAATAAGCGTGTTACTAATTAGATTGTTTTTAAACTTACCTAGGCTTGTGGTAAGTGGGATTGCTGTTAGTCTTGAGGATGTCTGCGTTGGGGACGGACGTCGGCAGCGCATGCTCTCGCTCCAGCTCGCTTTCATAGCTCTCCAATGGCACGTGCTTCCCCGGGAGAGGGTCAGCTGGAAAATAAATTAACATTAGCACATATAAAACAGTAATTTTACTTGCTATAAAAAAATAATCAAAATATCCTATATTTTATATTATATATGTTAATACACAAAAGGTTCATTATCATGATTCTAACAATTAATTAAACACGATACTAACAATAATAAAATACTGTACATATCGTATTAATATTTCTCATGGCTTATCAAATTCGGGGTTCCGTGAAAGGCATTGTTCTAAGCCACGTCAATAGTATTTCGTTACTTGATGTACGGAATTCATAAACAACGCTTTGTCTACGACCTACTTCTGTCTTAGAGATATGGTTTGAAATTAAGCTGAGATTGCGTCTCATAAATTATATTTTCAATATAAGATATTAAGTTAGATATTTAATACGCTATATCCATATTAAAGAATATAAAAAAAAAGGATTGCAATGGGCGAACTTCTACCTGGTGTCATTCTCTGCCAGTCCGTCCTGGCTGGTGAGAAGGCGGTGTAGATCCATGCACGATGAACCATATAGTAATATATAAAATATATATAATAAAATAAAATTCAAGTGATCATTCAAAATAATGATCTTTTTTTTAAAGCAAAATATTTCAATTTTAATTTCCGCCTGCGAAACGACCGCAACCTTACAGAATTAGTCATTCCTAAAGGTTTCATATAAGTTTCAACCTTATACAACTGTGATAAATGTTAAATTAGTTTACTCCACAGGTAATTCATATTAATAAGTTCCACAAATTCGTTATACGTTTTTAGTGAAGACACATATATTTATTTACTTTATTTATTACGATATACGTCAAGTTTTTACGGAATCCTTTCTTTAATACAGGTGTATTTAAAAATAATAAGAAAAGATATCCAAATATATTTAATATTCAATTAGGAATAGCCAACTGGTCGCCGATAAGTCGGCAAAAGACGCCGACTAGTTAGTTTTTTTAAAGATGCAATTTGAGGGTAAAAACTTAAATAATTTCAAGGATTTCGCCATAATGATGATTAATGATAAGCTTTAATATAAATTTGTTGTATTAGTTCAAACTTGCATCTGACTTTTGACAGATAAAAAACCATAAAAAAACAAAGCTCGGCTGTGTGAACTAGCCGGTCCATTAAAATAAGCGATTAGTCGGTTAAACAACCAAAAATATAGTCAGATTATCTCTAGTAATGATATATTATAAATAATTTTATTAATTCCATCACTATGGAACTTATTCTGCAATGTATATTAACTAGAGAAGAGATTATCGTGTTATAATTACTATTTTATTATTTCAGGATTTTCACGGTTTTCCGTCTTCTAGTAGAATAAAATATATTATTACAAACATGAGTAAAAACTGAAGTAAAATATACTAGGGGCGCAACCAGACCCTCAATGTCGACTCGCTGCGCTTGCGAAATCTCGGGTGCCGTTTACATATTGAGCGAAGCGAGTTGTGGAAGAAGAAATCTTTTATTGAAACGCTCTTTAATACTAATGAGATGCGGTTATCGAGCGATATTTAATTTTTTTTTCACGTGCCTTTCGTTGTAACCATAAATTTTCGTGTGAAATATTTTTAACATTGCGGCCTATGCGGATTTTTTATACAATCATTATTCCTCAAAACCACACAACTTTTTTAGGATTTTTTTTAAAACCACCGTGTGATCATGCTTCACATGGGTGCAAAATTTGTTCTTAATCGGATGAGTCACTTAGACGCCAATTCAGGACATTCAATCAAAAAAGCCTCACATAGAGCGCTCCGCTCGCTTCGTTCAATAATAACCCTGTTTTTATATTAAAATATATACATATATATAAAAACCACCTATTTCTTAGTACAATGTCGCATGTTGCCGATTTGAACCAAATAAATAATATAGTCTAAAGGATATATTTATTTAAGAGCTATTAAGTTTAAAATATATATTTTTGTTTTATTAACATATATTATTCCATTACATCGTAAGATAAACATGTATAACATATTAATTTACCTCTACCTTCAATATTCTTTATCCCGCAGTTAAATACAGGGGTCCGGATAGTTTGTGATAGTAATGCCTCGCCTAAAAACCCAACGGACCGAGGCTGATCTTAGGACCCTCGGGCTTAACCCTTCATAAACTTTATTAAGTAATCATATGTAAGTATAATATTTAATGTATGTTAAAATAATGTGTACCGAAAAAATATGTATAAGTAGGTTTTATATATTTTAAATAAATAAAAACTTTTTATCTTTTTTCAATTAGTATGGCAATCTTTTAAGAACTTTTAAGATATCTATATCTTTTAAGATAAATCCTACAACAAAAGCAATACAATTTACGTCATACTAAATTGTCAAAGTTACTTACTGTTAAGTTAATGCAGTAAAAGATTTAATAGTAAACGAAATAGCAGGATACCTTTTAATTACAAGACGACAAGGGTAGAGGAGATTTCCCGATACCTTTTAACCAATTACAGACTTCACTAAAAGGGTCGAACATTCCTACATAGCCTCTTATAGTATTTCTAGTGAATCTGGATTTTGAATATAATTTAGTTGTTTTATACTCTGTCTTGTCTGAACATAACCTGTGTAATTAAAAAGTGACATACAGACATTCTAACAAATATATATACATCCAGGCTGAACTTAATATTATACATATATGTCTATTTTCACGTATCACAAATTCATTTAGGAGAGCACAAGTCGTAAGTCACAGACTATTTCTTGTTAATAATTCTGAACCCATACATATACGCGAAGAAAGCTTCAGTTAACAGAAAGATTATATCGAACTTATTTGATATCTAACTGTTAACCGTCGACGATCTATCCGACGATCGGGGTCATATAATCTATCTGGATCTGTACCAAATACTAAAACGAGGCCCAGTCAATCAGGTTAAACTTGCTAATACTTTCACAATGATACATATCTCAAAACAAATTAGTAATTGTAACTCACAAATAAATATTTGAAATTATGAAAATAACTAGTCGAGTTATCGTTCAAACAAAGAAATCGAAAACGGTTAAAACTATCGATGATTCAACCGTCATTATGCGCTTGCGCATTTTACATTGAGTCACGACGAGGCGAGATGAATCAATCAAAGAATCGGTAAAAATTTAACCGCAATAAAGTTGTTTCGAATAATTCTGTATTAACACAGACCAATCCATTATTCTAAAGATTGTTAACAGAGATCATTTTTTATTTGTTTTGATGAGTAATTTTTTTAATGAAGTTATGCTTAGTTAAAAAATGTAAAGTTAAAAAAAATCACAAAAAGTTAATAAAAAAAAGAAAAGTTATGTAAAAAAAATACTAATTCTTGAAGACGATTGATTTTTTTTTCACTACACTCTCCAAATTTTTTTCACAAAAAATCGAAAAAAAAAATGTAATCAGCTGATATGTTGGCGAAACATGATGCCACAAACGAACACACAAACCCGTATAGATAAATACAAAAATACAAACCCCTAGTTTCTACATCAGACTTTAAATGAAATAGTCAAATTAACGAAACATTCACAATTTTCTTCGATAAATTTCCGTTCCTTATAAAATCGAACCCGCACCGTTCACTCCGGAACACTTCAATTAGGCGCAGACGGCAATTGATTTCTTTAATTGGTTCAAAGTTTTTTCTTACCCTTTACTATTGAACAAAATTTACACTTATAATAAAGTATATATTTTAAACCTCATATATTATATAATATAATGTTATTGTAATAATAAATTTCCTTATTCTTTTATAAATTAAGGTTTTAATTTAAATGTAAAAAAATATTTTAATAGGTTTAACAAGTTTTCTTTTAGAATAATTTACATAAATTAAAAATTAAAACATCATACAATTTATATATAAAGCTGATCGAAAGTAATAAAAGTCAGTAAACAAGTTATCGGAGATAAAAAATAAACAAAAATTAAAAATGAATCCCATTGACATCAAGAAATAACAAACGAAATAAATGATTTTACTTTAGTAAATAGACAGAATCGAAAAGTCTCACGAATGCAAATATGAACTAACCTTGTAGTGATACTATTATTTAAAACACGAATTTGGGACAAAATTTTAATAATTTCTAAAGACATGGGTAATGTATCAAATATTTTGTTTAAATGCGAAAATCTTCGAAACTACGGAATGGATTTGAAAAATTCTTTCTGATTATGATAGGTAAGTTTAAGAAGGCTGTAGGCTATACTAGGATTACACGCGAGTTAAATCGCAGGAAACAACTAGTATATTAAAAAGCTGAAAATATTACAGCAACATCCTCTCCTTTTAGTAAATATATATAAAGTAAAAATCCTGGAACGCAACGCAGCATTGTCACCAGAACCAAATGAAATATTCCTAAGCTATTTGCTTCAGTGTGAACTAGTCATAAATTATTTGTCACCATTTTCGGACCTCGATCCGAAATAATACTCATTTTCTGTAATGGTTTACTCTTCGAGATAAAGGTTAAATTATGTATGTATCGTTTTTTTAAACTAACCGTGTGCCTGACGGGTTCGCCGTCACGTCAAAAACATCAAACAACTTCGAAAAAAACATGTTGCAAACAACTGTGAACAATTTTTAACCACATTCTGTGATGGAATTGACACAATAGTTATAAATTTTAGAATAGCAAGAGATGTAGTCTCGAAATTATAGATATTGAATTATAATTCAGTTAAATACGATTTATACACACACACACACACACACATTACAATCTTGTATTGATACAATTTACCCACACACAGTGGGTAAATTGTATCAAGCAAACAAACTATATCTACGTGTGTGTACAGATCTTCACACACATAGATATACTTACTACTACATATGTACTACTATATATACGATTCATATTTAATACTAAGAATATTATCGCTGATCAAACAAATATTGAAGATATGCGAGATGGCAAAAATCTCAGATATATAATGCATTACTTATCTACCAACACAAGCACTTATAAAAAAGAGGATTAGGTTATGTTCAGGATTAAATTAAAAATTCTCAGAAATAACATTTACAAGTGATAAGTACTAAGATTCATAGAAAATTATAACACTTATTTTTTTATTAAAACTACTTTAAAACTATTCAAATACGTGTGATCAACGAGTAATGTGTAGTATGTAGACAATGTCTACATACAAACACACACACACACAAACATATATCAAATATTAAAAAAAGCTTACAATTGAAAATCAAACTATGACTTTGACATCGATGTCATCTTGTTTTTTTTTATTTCACAGAGGCATAGGTTGTATATGCAATGTTATACTCTAGTTACGAATTACACATATGAATAGTGTCAATATTATATGATAACGCTAATAATTTATTTTCTTTATAATTGTTATTAAAAGGAAATCCTATACTCGCCCATGTTGTTTTCTAAAACAAAACATCTCGTAGTATTCCAATAATAAAATATGAATTAAAATAAAAACAGGACATAGATACATCTTTCATATTTTTCAATAATTTAATAACAATAATTTCGATCCCTAAATGGGTTCTAAACGATATATAATTTTTTGTTTCATATGTTGCTAAAAATAATATTTAGTTAAACGTGTTTTTTTTAAATTCAAATATTTTTTGTTTCTGCCTTTAAATACAAATTAAGTGTCAATGAGAAACAAAAAATGAATTGTTTGAAATAACTCTATTAAGATTATATTTATATTATATAATTTCACTAGGACATTTACTATTATATAAATATATATAATGTTCTTTACGGCTTATACGTTAATTCTCCGGATGAACTATTTCTGGTCGCACCGGCGCGCCCTCGCTAAGTACAACTTTACGGTCAAAAGTGACATTATATGCATTATTAATGATCTAAAATACACAAGAGTTTAACTAAGAAATGTTTTAAGATATTAATAAATTAACAGGTTTAGAAAAACTTATACAAAAAAAAATATCATCTCTGTTTTCTTCTTACTTTATATACCTTTTTTTAATACTATCTTTTAATAGATTTTCATTTAAATTTAAAATGTTAATATTTATTTGTTGGATTAAAAACATATTTATAATATATATGAACACGAATATAATCAGAAGATCGATAAAATTACATAATTCAAATATAATTTTAATTCGCAGCCGGTGCCGCGAGATAAGGCTAGTGAATAAACGAGCAGAGAGAGGAACAAAATAAAGTATTTGAAATATCTTTTAATAGATGACTTTCAAAGGGCGCTAGAGCAATGAAATAAGGCTGAGAACACACTAGAAATTTATTAATTTTCTACATATTAATATATAATTTAACAATAATTATAAAAGAAATATTATCAAAAATAATGGTAGTTGATATTTTTTTACTTTGAAATAAATTGGAAAATATAATTATATATAACCAAAGTGTGTAAACGCCTTTAGGTTTAAATTTAACCGGCAAGATTAACTACCGGTTAACACGTGTCGATAGTTTAAAAACCGTTAAGTATTGTTTAGTGATAGATACAAATTTATGTTCTCTTAAAACTATTTTATACGTAAGTAATGTGGTTTAGTTAAATTTATTGTTTCCTCTTTACTGCATTAAAAACATTACTTCAAAATAGGTATTAAATATAGTGTCAATGTACAGACAGGCCGAAAGCCATAGAAGAAGTATAATAGGAAACCGTACACCATTGTTGTAGCTATATGTATTATATACATATAGTCTAAAACAATAATCCAAATATATATGTTGCTGTAAAACAATAGCTTGTTAAATATTTCAGTAAAATACTTTAACAAACCTCTTTAACTCTCAACAAGTAACGCAACACGTCCGTTTGTTTTGACATTTTTTATAGGTTTAAGGAAGGAATTTATGGTGTTACCGAGAAAAGCCGGGGCCGGTTGATTGTTAAGGTTAATGTAGACATGATGGGTATCGATTCCGGCCCACACAATGAGTTTTTTTTATTACATCGCATAGTTTTTTAATGTATACCAGTGTTTTTTTTTTAATATATTTTTATCAATGTGTATCATATGTGTGTGCTATCATAACCGACATTTGTTGTAATAAAATACAAAATTGATAAACATAAGCCACTACTTCCCCTACTGGATAACAGATGGCGCTACGCGTCACTTTTTGTGGAACTAAGGGTTCTAATTAAAGACTACAAAAAACTGTTTCCGAGTGTTTAATCGTGCGTGAAATAGGTGTTGTTTTTTGAGCAGTTTATTTGATAGTGAAAAAGTTTTAGTTAAAAATATAAATACGATATTAAAAACAGTCTATATAAACCAAATAAGATTTCTTCCTCGTCATTCAGTCGGAATTTTACTTTTACTTATATCATAAGTTATAAATATAAAAACAGAATTTACAAAATGATTAAATATGACCGAGGGATAAGTGTTAAAATCATAATTTAAAGTATTAACAAATTTAAACGCGCGGCGCGGTAACGGACAGATAAAACGAAATTGTTCACAAAATTCAGCGAAGATATTCTAACGTATAATAAATGAGAATTAATTAAGCGAATTTTCAAAATTGTTGTTAGCTCATCGAGGTCTCACGTACCAGCTTTATTACAAATTTTGGACACATCCTGTATAAATATACTAACCCTTTTATTTTTAATGAATATTTTATTTTTATCACCTTTCTAGAATAATCTTTAAAGTTATATCATTCCTATTTACAGAATATGGCCTGGAGAAAATAAACAATGTTTAGTCAAAATATATTAATAATTAATTGTTATGGGTCTGTCATTAAGGGCTTCCTAATTTATTATTCGTTTAAAGAGCCATTATGTTTGGAATATAACATCGTGCAAAATGTCCGGCCTCGGCTCACTCAGTGAAGCGTATACGAAATGTTCAATTTTCCATGATTCTGGTGCATAAATCAGACGCACTTTGAATCGCAAACGGCTTTGAATTTTGTGATTTTTGGCTTGTGACTCTTAAAACCTGTGACTTATGAAAACCTTACAAGAAACAGTCTTACGGGGTCAAATCGCACAATCCAGGTGGTCAGTTCACATCATCTCATCTTAAGATGACCATGCCCTTAACTCACTCGTGCAGAATGACTAATGTGGCATGAGCAGGGCATGGCAATGGTGAAACCACATGGTGTCCGTATCATTCGCCTTTATATCTGGCTCGGCAATGCCTTGATCAAAAATTACTTACCGATGACGCCGCTTCCTTAAAATCTACACTAAAATAATTTGTTTGGGGTGCATTGGAGGATCTTGGATCTTATGTGGATGGTATCTTCTGAGAGTCGAGAACATTGTTTGTGAATGTAACAATTCATCCAGGAGAGGGTTCGTGATTTTTTAAATAAAATTAGGGTATTTTCTTAGCCAATTTAGTCAACACAGGTCTTTGGCCATCATTATTTAATTCAGGTACTGGAGCGGGTACGAATTAGAGTTCTTGTACGGGTGCATCTTCCAGTAACGACGCCAAGTTGTGGTTTGTGAAAGACCGACTTGTGGTGGGCGACACGGAATCAATAGCCTTGGATTCACCCGCCGATGTTTTTGGCAGATTTTCGGTTTCGTCGTCGTACAGGTTTGATTAAGTTTTAATTGGAGCAGTGTATAAATTTATCAGCCACAATGGGAGTAGTTCTCTCTACAGTTATGGCGACCGTAGATATTTCGGATACCTTACAAAAACCATTTAAAAAATATATTATTTTCATTTTTCATGTGTTTTGAACGCTATATGAATGCAATGGTATTTTGGCAAAAACGACGAAGAAATGACCGCTAATTTACCAAAACGCTTCAACAATATATAAAAATTCTTGAGTACCTATTGAAAGACTCGGTAATTGGAGTAAAAATAAGATTATAATATGTATCAATATCGCTAATGTCATTTAAGTTATTTCATCGCGATAAATATAAAACTATATAAAAATTCTAACATATTTTTAGCTACAGTAAGTCATAAAACTTATTACTCGGTACATTTAAAAAGACCAAGGAGGAACTGAAATCGTGCGACCTAGTCACGTTCCTATAATTTCGTTTGCCTCGGTTTGCCGTCCACTTTCTAAAAAAACTCCCAATTGAAATTATCGGGACGTCTCAGACAGATTTTATATTATGTTGGAAAATGACCTACTTAATACAATTCTCGACCAGATTAAGTATATTAATATCGATTTCCACTAATATAATAAACGTATAAGTTTCGTCCGCATATCATGTAGAAGTTGCTGGAATGATTTTGCAAAAAGACTAAAACCTGGAAATAGGATACTTTTTACTAAAACAAAGTTCCAGTCGGTTTACTGCATGTTACTTTACTAATTAGTGGTTTTAAATAGTCTACCTATTATTACGAACGAAGCCGCACGTAAAGCTAGTATGTATAACAATTAATACATACTGGCTTTGCACGCAGCTTATCAGACGGTATTAACCTATAATAATATTATGAATAAATAAGTCAGTCTATGGACTCGATTAAAACTAGTATAATAAATTAAAAATGTATTGATACCAAAGCTTCTATAAGACAATCAATAATGTACGATCTAAAACCCAATAAAAATCATAAAATTAACTACTAAATGATTACCTCATATATATAAATAAATAATTATGTTTAAATTATAGAAATAATTTTAAATGCCATTCAAAAGTTTAATTAATTTTAAGTAATAAAGCGATTTATCTCTGAACTTATCAAGTAATTTGCATATCTTATAAAATATTACTCAAGCGAAATTTATATATTATCTTTTCTAATTTAAAAAACGGTTGTTTTGTATCTGTTCTTTTTTTAAATTTGAATTTCTGCTTTTAAATATATATAAATAGTTTTTTTTTTAACTTTTATTTTAACAAATATTTACTTTAAAAAAAAAGTAGTTTCACTTATCTAGTATCTGTATTATAAAGTAGCTCACAAAACTGTCCAATTTGCAGTTAGAGGTATGAATAATATCTTTTAACAAAAATGAAAGCATAAGATATGCAGAAGTAACTCTATCTCAGCGAGTCAAATGTAGAGATATATTTTTAATGTAGAGAACGTTTGTGAAATTAATATTATACATGTGTTCCAGTTTTGAAAATATTTTAATTATCTACTAATTGACTTAAAATTTAGAAATTCGTGTTCTGAATAGTTCGACCCCAATTATACGAGAATTTTAATTTGACTATATATATATATATAAACAAAGTTTTTGATTAATTTTAATAAGCAGGAAACGTTTTAAATTTAAAAATTAAAAATTGCACATATATTCTTAATATACGATAGAAACATTACGGATACATCCGACAAAAAGCTCACAAAACATAATAATTTATAATATATATAAACTTACCTAAAACTACCAATATGAAGCACAAACTAATGTACAAGATCATTAGGAATCTTTGGTAACTAATAAACTAATATCACACACAGACAGAGCAATCATCTACTCGATCGCCTATATTTAATTAATTTTTATCACAGTTCACATTGCTATCTACACGACGCTGGCCGCACTGCGATCCCATCAAGCCATCACTTATAAGAACACATCATATTTTTTTGTTACTGGGTGCATTCAGACCACAACTTTTTTTCCGAACTTAAACTTTCGGTCATCGTATATTTAACCGTTTCCGACTTCCACTGGACTTCCCATCACTATTATTAACGTTACTTAAATCTCTTATAGATTTTTGGATATTATATCAGTCACTTTAAATTGTTTAAGTGTTGTATTGTACGATAGTTTCGTTGGATTATCGGACATAGGTCCGTCCTCATCGACGATCGAGACGCAACTGCCGTGAAGTTGGTAGGGATTGGTGAAGAATCAAGAATGCGCAGCGCATGGTTGCCTCACCGGCCACGCTCGGGTGGTTACCCGTCCGAAATTAAGAGTTGTTTCTACTGGGCCTGTGTTGATAAATCCTATACCATCGGAACATAGCCGTATATTATAACCAGATAGACAGTCGTGCATTGTCAGTGGCGTCGCCCTCGGTCTTAGCCGCTTTCGTTTCAATATAGGTAGGAACGCATTGTCGTAACGCATTCAGTATACTACCTATACAATTCTAGTCTCGATAGTTCCGTCTCTTTCTAGCATGCGTAAAAAAAACAGGTAAACGCACCGATGCACAGCCCACTACATAATTTACGAATACTTTAAAATATTTTGCATCGCTGAGTTATAATTCATAGTACACTGTTTAATATAAAATAATTGTATTATTTAAATAAAAATTATTTATGCGGGATTGTCAACGGCCGCAATCAATTCTGATAATTAGTGAATCGTTTATTGAAACTCCAAATTATATATACGTATATATTGTCGACAAATGGATGGTGTGAATTTATTGACGGCACTTAGTAGGTCAGGTATTGTAAATAAACGTGTATTTATTTAATAATAATATAAATGTTGATGGGTTCGGGTTTCTTTATTAGCTTTAGATATGAGGACGTGGGTGATATCACTTAGTATACAATTTTAATGAAGAAGTATATATATGATATATTATATCTTATTTCCCTTGTTTGTGAAATTTTTTTTTTTAATCTTACAATTATACGGTTATATAAAAATGTACAAAGATCTTTTATTATAAATCATACGATGATAGTCTGTAACAAGAATGTCAACATACACCCTAATTCAGTGTACATCTTGTGTTACGTTACACAAAAGACGCAGACAGGACGTTTTTATGTCAAACTCCGTTAAAAATTTCCTATTCAAAACTTTTTCAACCCAGAAGTTCTAAAAACATTAGAAACGACCCCAAACGAAAAAAACGATAAAACTTTAAAAAGGCATGTTGACGGCGACCATTAGGGTTTTGTCCGTTTAGTAAAAAAAAAAAGTCTTTAACTCCAGCAAGCTCGAATGTATTCAAAATGTATACAAATAAAGTACACAATCCAATGACGTATCATTTAAGTAGATAGTGAGGAGTAGTGATAGGAATCGGGTATCAATGTCGATAAATTTGCTTAAGGGATAACTTTTTCGATTAAACACAATATATATCTAGAATCGACATCCGACTGGAGAAACTAAAATTTAAATTTAACTTTATAGAAATGTTATCATCGTTTTTTTTATATTTCAGAATCGATTTTGATAATTACTTAATCTTTAATTGAAATATATATTTTATATATCTATTCTGAATTTCAGAATCTTAAGGAATTGATCCTATAATATGTTTGATATATGAATAAAATGGTTAAAAAATATTTGGGATACTTCTATATCAGTCTTATTGAAATAGACTGCATAATAAGATACTATTATACCTCAGACCAACTTTAATAAAATTGTTCAATAGAAATAAAAGAGATATCTAATAAAAACAATAATTTAAATTTATTCATGCAAATTTAATAAGCTCTAAATAATAATATATAGCCTGATTATAAAAACCATGGATACGTTTAACTCAAACAAAACCATTCAGTTATCGAAATTTTTATTAGGGGCTATCTTAACTAGACAGTAGGAACATATTACAAATATTAATGTTGAATTGGGTGAATATCTTAAATGTATACTAATATCAGGGGCGTGAACCAGACCTCTATTGTGACTCGCTACACTCACAAAGTCTCTGTATGTGTAAGCTTATTGAGCGAAGCGAGGTGCAAACAGCACCGAAGTTGCATTTCAAAACATCGACGCATTTCGTCTTCAAAAATTTTTCAAGATCAGACATATTATTACATTTGTTGTATTTTAAAAACCACCTCCAGACTGATGTCTATCAATGTGCGAAATTTTGGAAATTTTCGGATATACCGTTTTTTATTTATGCTTGCACAAAGAATACAGAAAACTCTCTCATAGAGAGCTTCGCCTAATTATAAAGAGGAAAACTTTTTGCTCACAAGCGCTAATATTCAAAACAACGAATGAATTTGAAAATACTATTTTTGACTATGATAGGCAAATTCATAGGTTATAAATATTAGGATAGTACGTAAGTGATACTGCGGGACATAACCAATTAATCTACAAAGAACATATCAAATCAAAATATCAAAAACTGCAGAAGGCATTGTGTTATCAACACTTTAAAATTATTCAAAATATGAACGTATATTATTTTAATGTTGAAATCTCAGAGGTGTGCAGATTTTAATTAATAATAATGTTATGTTTATATTATATATATAAAATGTTTGTCAAAACGAATTAGTTCATGTTACATTACACAGACCACAAAACTATACGTTTATTTGTTTGTATTGTTGTTTCCGCACGATGAAAGACTACAGGAGGTATAAAATTTGTTATATATATTAGTTAGATATATGATAATTTTTATGGAAAATTTTAATTTTTACTATTCAAATAATGGCTTTAATAACAATAAAATACTAATCAGAAAAAAATGAATTTCTGTATATTTTAAATGATGATAGATGGTTTCGTATTGGGAAGAAGAGGCAGACAAAGTCGCTGGATGCAGCTAATTGCAATCTTCGTCATTTACAGATATCTATTTTGTATTGCATACTCTTTTAGTGAATAAGTTTTCTTATTTGATGATGAAACCGATTAATAATATGAAATAAAAATATATTGTACTTATAATTTTAATACTAGCAAAATAAATTTTTAATTTTCAGCTAAACATGTGTGTACACAAACGCGTTAATATAAGAATTACACACACTAATACAATACATATATAAAAACACGGAAATGATATTGGCGGCTTAGCAAAACGTTTTACTGATCCCAATTTCACGGGTTCTCAACACATATACTTGTTTTTGTGTACAGTCGAGTAAAGTTGATATTATCCGGAAGCCTGTCTATTGAGGGTTATGGTACTTTCACCTTATATTATATTTCGATTACGAATATCATTCAATTTCATTCACCGATCGTTCCATGTTCAATTCTTCATTCAATTACATTTTGTTACCAATCTTTATAACTTCCCGTTATCATGATATTATAGTTTAAAACAGTTTGACTCGACTTCGACTAATCTATTCTAAGTAATAAAATATATAATAATAACATAATGTAACAAAAAACATTATTACAAAGTTTTAATGAGTTTGTAAACTAAATAAAGATAACTTGTATATTCATTTGTATCGTAACAAAAACCTTTTCCCGCTTCGCTCGAGTCAAATTTCATGCTAATTACTTCATAGCAATTTCTTCAAATATTCCACGCTTTGGAACTGGCAATGGCTCAAGATCGGTAATAAAAAAAATCTATTCAAACAATCAACACTTGAAAATTATACATGGGTTCTGTATATCTAAATAAATTACTAAATAAGTTAAATAAAAAAAAAAGAAAATTTTAGCATCATCTGTGCAGTAAGTGGGGCATCTAAAAGATGTTACTTATAGGTATGTATAATTTCGATGGTTTTTTTTTTGTTACATGCGGACCCCTAATCCCAGGCAGGTAGCAGCTCTTATTGAATTTACTTTAACGCGCATAAAATTAACTTATTAACGTCGGTCACGCGTGAATCCGAACGCGAAATTATCGTTTTATCAGAACGGTAATGATTTTTTAACAAAATTATTATTTTGGTTATAAAAACTAATTATTTTATCAAAATCCACACCAAAAAAAAAGCTAGCTTTGGATTTAAAAATATTATATATTTTTTCCTCTGCACCTTTGTTTCGGAAATGTGGCACAAATGTGAGTTTATACTTCAGAACCCAGGGGATGGTCTGAGGGGTATGTGGGACACCATGACTCTATGTGGGACATTGTACTTGAACAACTAGTATTATACTAACTTTTAAACTTTCGCGTTGCAATATGTATTATTATTTTAATTTAATTTTCATCTTGTATATCACTTCAAAAAAAAAAAACAAAATATTATTCAATTAAAACTCCAAACGAAACAACACATAATTACAAGTTACAAAACTGGATAATTTAATTTCAAAACGAAAATGAAACATTTGATGCTCGTGAAATAAAACTTCAAAACATCAGTTCAAAGTTTGAAATCTGTAACCTAATTAACACACTACAAGAATTTCATGTAAAAAACTACAAGTAATAAAAAATATATATCTTTTATATTATAATATAATAATATGTAAAAATAATATGTATGATAAGAAATAATTATTGCAAATCATTGCCACATATTTGTAACACAACAGACGATTATTGAAAAGGGGACAGTCTTTGATAGCTTATGACCCCACTCGAATACATATACAAGGAAATCAATACATATACAAAGACTACAACATATATGCAAAGTTAAATTTATATATTTTTTAATTGCTTCCCCATAAAATATCTTTAGTATAAAAAAAACTTTATTATCAGTAAAATAAAATTTCATATTAATATCCAAATATAAAAATAAAGTTTGATGAACATAACGTCATTACTGGAAACAAGAAACCCCGCGAGCGGTTTCTGCTCCAGCCTCCATGGATGTTTTATCAAGATTAATGATACGTTTATTAAATTCAACGTTGTTCCGATACACCTGAGCGAGGTTTGTTTGTTATTTAAATTGTGTTAAACATACGACTTTTATTATAACATGCCTATGAGCGCCGATTACCTTCATTCTCGCCACGGTTGATTCAATCAGCGTTAATAGATGGAGAAAGAGAACACCATGTACTTATATACACATACACACGCACACAGACACAACGAACATGTGTGTATTACACTAACGTTTCCACACACATACAAACAAATACACACACTCACACATGCGTGCAAATGCGTGTAGAATTGTATGAAAATTAAATTCAAAACGAAAATTTTTTAAATCTTCCTACCGCATCATCCTTAACAATTTCAAGCGTCATTGTGTGTAATAAACGCCCGTGTGTTTCTCATATCACCCCACAATCAGCGCCCTCATTACGCAATTTCACACTCCTTGCGTCAAGTTTGACAGCTGCATGCAAATTCTGACTAAAGCATTAGAGTTTTGGAGCTAATTATGAACACATATGATAAAATTTAATGGACGGAACAGATTTTTAAAAGGATGCTATTGAAAATAAATATGAAAATGATAAGAAATTTAAAATTAATATGTATTCGCAAATATATAGCATAATAAAAAATTTATAACAAATTCATCGTAATTTTTAATTTAGAAAACATAAAGAATTTTACAAAGACCAATGTGTCTAATGGAACATTTGATCAAATATTGGTCTATTAGAAAATCTATAAATATATAATACCACATTACTAATGGACAATTGGATCACATATTTGATCAAATGTTGGGCCATTAGAAAATATAATACCACATAAACGACAATGACATCTATAAAAGACCTTCGCTTTCATTATCAATAAAAACTACATTAAAATGCTCCAAGTTTTTTCATTAACTTCACAACGAGTAAAGCAATAATTATTTTAAGAAAAACGTCTGTTATAGAAATAATGTTCTGTAGACTTTTTTTAGTTAAGAATATTTTTGATTTAATATTTTATATTAAATTTGCCTTAAAAGTTAGTGGTATTTTGATAATTTTTATATCATAAAAGATAAAATCCTAAAATAATATATTATTTATATGAAGAACCCTAAGATTTCAATCACCAGTTTTTAATACCTTGAATTTCATTTATCCTTGAATTTAGATTAGGCTTCAGTTTCAGGTCATTGAATTTGATCTACAAAAAAATAATATGTTTAATAAAATGTTTTTATTAAGGAAATAACTATGATTAAATAAATAAGACAATAAAAATCTCAAAATATATCACGAAAAAAGAAAACAGAATTTGAACCCGCGACTTTTCAAGGAAGATGACCACTTTACTAACTGTGCTATGACGTCACTAGTTTTTTGAATAAAAAAAAAGATTGAAATGTAATATAAACACGACTTTATCGATTATTTGGGTATTTCAATTGTTTATTTTGTTCATATACTGTCTGGTTACTGAGAAATCTTCATCAGAGCTGTCCAACAAGAAAAAGGGTGTGAAGATGGAGTCGATAGCGCTGTTATACAACACTGTCACGACACTTAAATTAACTCGTTTAAATACGTGTTTTGCATATTTTATTTTATTTGTCTTGTTTAATTATTTGTTACTTTTGGTCTTAATTAAAAGGTATGTGCTTCTTAATATCATTCTTCACAATCATCATTGGATTTTTTCAAAGGCATTTTTTAGTATACATACATATTATACAATTTTTTACGTATCGATAAGATTTTTAATTTCAAATGTAATTATTGTTGAAGTAGAAATCCTTCATACTTAAGATATACAGGTAGGTGAAAATTATTTATTTAGATTTTGTGTTCAGTTATTTTTAGTAACGTGTTACTCTTTTCTAAAAAGTCTACCGAAAAATTCATGTCGGTTTCATATTATTTTATTATATACTTATTCCGAGCTTCCACCACGTGTTTACATCCCTTACAATTACTCTTCAATTATCACTGAATTTCTAAGTGCTCATTTCAAAGTATACAAAAAATCAGAATGTTATTTTAAGTAACAACATATAAAAAGAAAAAAATCCTACACTGTAATCTAGAGCCATCGTAACTTCAAGTACATATAACCGTATTTTATTTTCTAAAGAAGGCAACAGACGTATTTATAACACCTTGGACCCTAACACCGAAGGGTTGTCTTACCATTAATGGAACTTGCTAATAAAATTTATATATCTACAAAACAAAACATAAATATATACAGACATTTTCACACGTTTTCAACCTCAAGCATTGTCTAAAACGGGAACTCACGACATACCCAATTAGGTTTACCATATATCGATAAATAGTATCCCATCCTTATGTATTTCATGCTTATATATAATAAAAAGCATTCAACTGTTTTAAAAGTAATACAAATATTTGTATGTATTGTAGTGTTTTAATAATAAGGCAGTATTTCCATATAAAAATATATGTTTTCTATTTTTGTTGGTACAATAACAAATAATTACATTGATACAAATTGTCTATGTAGAAAAGCATCAAAAAAATTTAATTCTAACGAATTTTTAACCTTCAAAATTTTTACCAAGAATAAAAAAAAAAAAATTCTTAGAGATAAAAAAAATTATAGAAATATGTTAATAACAGTTCCAATACAATAATTTAGTTACAAAGATAAAATTACTATATCCAGGATTGAGTCTAGAGAACGAATCCTACATGTGGTTCATCATAATGGCAACACCAACAATTTGCGGACACCTCAGTGTTGCCATTAAACACACGCGAGCCAAACCGCGATGCTTTTTAAAAACGTTACGCGTTCCGCCATGTTGGAAAATTAAAGTAATTGGGTTTAAAACTTCGTTCATAATTTTATTGTTACTTTTTATGCATTATTTTTTTATTTTAATATAATGTTTACAACGTTTAATTTACTTGCCGTTTTCGGTTTGAATCTGTAAAAGTTAATTATAAATAATTAAATTAATTACATTATAATTAAATAATATAACCTATATTGAAGATTATTTAGATATGGTAAATATATTCTGAGCTTGAAGTCTTAAGAAATATCAAAATACTTTAATTCAACTGAGAATATAATAAATATATACATGTTCCTTCAAAAAAAACATATTTTTTAATCATATGTAGATATCCGTTTCCACATAATTCAAGAACGAACAATCAAACAATTTATAAATTATAACATTTGCTAGAGATAACTAAAAATATTTTATTTTTGACAAAAAAAAATGACCTAACTTCTCAAAGGATCTGAGATATTTACAAGAACAAAAAAAAAACGTCATACCAGCTCAAACTATTTTACATTCCACATAATTATTACTCATTATATTTTATTTAAATATAATAACTAGTAATTATATATCATTCTAGTGCCCGTACATTAGTGTGTTAATATCGGTTATTATATACACGGTGATATTTTTACAGAACAAAGAATCACAAAAAAGAAATCTCAAATATTCCTAAATATTTTCTTGAACTTTATAATGGGAAAGGTCCTTCAACACCTTCCTTAGAGGAAAATGCGTTATATTGAATATAAAAGAAAGTACAATGTAACCTCATTTAGAGATAATGGAAGAAGCGATAGTTGCTCACAAAAGTTGCTTTTCGTAAAATTGTAAGGACTATTGACAAGTTACCAATATTATCAAAGATAAAATAAGTCGTGCAACATTTTTTTAAAATTTTGGTTAAACAAAAGCTGTTATTTGAAATGATAAGTCTAATAAAACTATAATTCTACGAAAGAGCATAGAAAATGAGAAGTCTAATCCAATCAAAGAGGCAAATCCAAAAGAAAATGTTTTCGTTAGAAATTCGAATCTTTAAAATCAGAACGCGAATAAACAATTCCTTGCATTTCATTTCATTCTATTCGATTCGAAAGACTGTACAGTGAGCCTATATAGTCATTTATATAAAATATAGCCCTTATTACATAGAATATAAGGTTGCAATTATAATACTGACCAGTTTTAATGTCGCTGACTGTTGAAATCGAATAAAAGGCTTTATCTTACTGTTTTAAATCCCGCGTGTTTTAAACATCGAATTCGAATGTCGGCTTGAGTTCATTCTTTTTTTGAAACCGTTAATATTACACAAACGAGTTACTTCGAAGATATTATATTACAGAACAGCTTTAAATTCGCATTTACTGTAGTATTAGCTTTTGCCTGTAATGTCGTTTGGCGTTTTTATACAGAATGTCATGGAGTTTATATCAAATATTTAATATTTTTAAAAATAACAAGTTCATATCATTACGAAAATGTTTGTTATACTAATGAAAAAAGATTTACAAATTTCTTTATATTTTGAAGTCTTGAAGAATGGTTTCAATTTTGAACATCTGTAAAGGAAGTTTCTTTAAAAGGCCAGAAGGCAGCCTTTTTTGCATTCTAAAAGTTTTTTGTTACACTTCAAGATTTTCTGGAAAAACTCCGACCGTAATTATTACTGGGAACAAACTTTGATGTTTATATCTCATTTATTTGACTGGATTATTTTTAACTTTGTTAAGATTTGATAATATAAAAGGTGTGCTGAGTAAGCTGTTCTCAGAAACATTTTAATAATAACGAACAAAATAGCGTGTGACTGGGTTAATTGAAATAATCCCCTTCATTACATAATTAAATCATGATGCAAAATAAATCAATTGTATTATCGTGAGTGACGTGATTCAGCAAAATCGACACATGTCCGATTTATCAAGTAAAAAAAAACTGCTGCATCATTTGATAATTCAATAATGATTAATTAAATTATAAATGAGAATAGAATGAAAAGTTAATCAACACGGGTAGTGCTTGAAACTGCAAAATCTGAGAAACCGTCCCGTCTCTTTCCAATGCGAAACTTTGCTGCGAAAAGAGGACAGAAGATCAGTACTTTTTCCATTTCTAAAATCATGCCTAAAAAATTATTTATTTATGATTATATAATTCCTAAAATAATAATATATATATATATTTTCCGACAAAGGGTAGTATTGCTATCGTTGAAAATAAAATACTCATGACATGTGCAATACGACTGCATGTGCAAACCGATTCAAATATTGATAGAACTAGAAAAAATATTGTACACTACAAAAATGTTCCTTTCATTTCGCTTTTGCTTTTTTTTTTGTTTAGTTAAAGCCAATATGCAATATATTCTATTGTATGATGTTTGATAAAATATTGATAGCTTGTAACAACCTTAATCTTATCATCAATATTGTTTAGAGAACAAACCAAACTTACCTTTACTTCCTTTGGATAGACATGTAAAAGTTTAATTATGATTAATATTAATTTCAATAGCTTTATTAACTAGATTAGTTACCCATAAATTAAATACATTAAAAAGTAATAATACTGCCAGTGTCTCAAAACTTTTTAAAGGGAAGAGCGTGAGCCTTTATTACTAAAGCACAAATTTGCAACTCTCAAGATGCTTAGCTTAACCTGAGAGCTTGCTTTGATTGCTGGCAAGTCACTTGCCTTAGTACTGACATATATATTAGTAGTCCAGTAAAATAGCATAAATACCTTACTATTTTGTTACTATTATTTATAAATTTATTGGTATTTCAACTAAAAATAAAACATGTATTTAAGAATATGCTTAAAATGCCACGAGATCCACAATTTGATCAAAATTTAGTGTCAATAAAGAATATTATATAATTATTAATAATTATAAATTAAGTTAAAATATTTGTAATAATAAATTAATTAATACATTTTTTACAAGAGTGTATAAAAACAGTAAATGCAGCATAAACGCTAGTTTCAAAGACCTCCTTCGTTCAAATATTTAACTTGATACGCTTAAACGGACAGATTGTCTCGAAATGAGAACGAACTTTTATATATTTATATAAAACCAATGTTTCAAGAAAGCGAAGTGTCTTTTTAAAACGCAATTTTATAATCATTGACAATTAGCGTACAATTCTATACAATTATAGTATTTCGGGATTATTTTTATTTTTTGTACTAGAATTTATAATCGAAAAACGATAAATAATCTTAAGTTTCTTAAACACTAACATTTTGGAAACAGTAAACATTAAGGTAGAAAAATAAAAAAAAACTTTAGGTAATTAATAAAAATAGAGAATATATATATAAAATACTAAAATATATTAAAATTGAATCAATATCCTGTAACATTTCGACTGTACTTATCTTAAACTGTCGGGTAGATAGCTAACCCTTCTTAAGTGACTAAAAACAAACAGTTAAGTGTCACTGTTTGACTAGGACGAGTACAGTCCTGAGGTTATGTTTATGTACATTTGGCAACATAAGCACAGTATTAGTGAAGACGTATAGACAGTTTAAAGGTAACATAGAATTGAAATAATATAGTACTAATTTAGCAAATTAAACATTTTGTAATTAAACGATTTTGGAGTGTAAGAGATTTAAATAGACAACACAAAATACCAATTTTAGATTTTAAAAATAACTTTAAATCCATCACCGTCCCCTTTTATATTCACAAAATCCTTTTAATGCTACACTAAAGCCGATTAGTTTTTGTTCCCTATCAAGTTACCCCTGTGTTGTATCGGCTTACGGTTAAATTGATGCTAAAAGATATGAACATTTTAGTTGAACGTAAAAACTAAATACTGCAATTAATTTATTTAATACTTAAAAACATCAAAGAATATAAACTATATTAATATCATGTACAGGCCTTGATCCTTGTAGGGGTTCCTATCAAATACTTTTAGACATAATTTATAAACTCCTTAAAATAACAACATGACCAAAGAATGTTTAGGAATATTCTAAATTAAAATAACAAAACCTAACAAATTAATTGGTGTTACATAATTATCGATGCTGATCTTAGCTATTAAGATTTGATAACAAGTAATTTTAAACCATATCTCGATGATATTGAAGTCTATATTAATTGTGTGAGATTTGAGATTGTTTGCGCATACCTTAGCAGGTAGAAAGACGTTCTTGGATTTAATAATAATACTCACAATATTATGAAGCGTATAAAAAATATTTAAAGTTGTTTCGTCTCTTTCTGTAATGTTATAAGAAGATCTCTCTTTTGCTCCAAAAGGGAACAAGGATAGGAACTTGAAATATAATGGTTTTGATAGATATTGTTGCTTCAAAATTATTTACAACAAAAGACAGAAGTATTTGGCAATTATAATTAATTTTTATATATGCAAAAGCTATTTTTCTAAATCAAACATATCAAATGTGTCTCCAAATGACTGACAGTATATAGTAAGACAGTATATAGTATCCCAATATATAGTAAGACATTTTGTCATTATTAAAAAAATATTATTATTATTAAAAATTAATACAATTCTCTACAAGTTTATGGTTAATTCACATAGACTTCAAATTCACAGATGACTTATTTATTTAACGTTCAAATTCCAAACACTTTAATTCTCGGTATGAAGATGTTGACAAATAATGGGTTGGACCACACTGAAATCTGTTTGTCCAGAAACAAATATTTATACAATGATTTTAATATTAACCGTATATATTATGAAGATAGAGAATTAAAAAAGGAACAAATCTATGTTACAATAACAGATGTCATATGATTTAAACTTGTATTAAGTTTTATAATAAAGAGGTTGGGAGTCTAAAGTTAACTCCTCAATATAATATGGGATTTCAACCACATTCAGTTTTGTTCATTATTTTGTCAAAAACCATATTATAAACTCCTTGTTTCTTGATAACAAATGAATAAACTAAAACAGGCCAATAAAAAAGTGTCCTCAAATCCATGTCCTATTGCATTTTACTTTTTAGATCGGAAACGTACGAAGCATAAACGAGTCGTAGCTAATGACATCAGGACCTAAATCGAAGTGAATCGAATAAAAGAGATGCAAAAATAGAATACGGAATGGCAGCACTAGATCCAACTGACAAAGGGAAAATCAACTCGATAGTAGTATCAAGGGATATTTAAAATTTCCAAATGAATTTATGAACATAGTTTGATGAAGATTTCTTTTAAGTATAATAAGATATTTTGGGTTCAAATATTAGTATAAAGATGTGTTGAAGTTTTAGCAATTCAATTAACACTTTATTTTGCCCTATATGTACTCTTCAATATTTCACCTATAAATAATAACATGATTTCATGAAATTTATAAAATTTCTGTTTAATCAAAAACTTTAAGATCTTTATAACTCCAAGTGCCGATTTTTAAATTTTCGACCACCGTCCAAGTAATTCTCATGGAAATTCAAAGTGATTTTCTTAAAATACTTGGTCTAGAGGCATTCAACGTCAGCCACAGAATATTTGCGACGCTTCTTACTCTTGCATTCTCTTATAATTTTCAGAGAATTCTAATTACATCCACTTTGTAATAAGTGCTTTGAAATTAGTCCCTTGTAAATTGTGTAAAATATTTGTTTAGATAAAGCTTTATGGTTCTCTATAATTATTATTTTTGTTCAATTTTGGATGAATAGTTTGTGATAGTATAACGTATTATGGATTTCCAAGATTCTAACCCTCAATATGAACATGGTATTGATACATTTTAAACATCTTGCAAGCAAATTATGTGGGACCGACGCTATATTTCAATTTATTTCCCATTCTTCTATAACATCAACTTAGCAGTACTGATACGAATTTTTATTGTTTGTTATTTGTATATTTGTTATGTTCATAAATAAAACCACATTAGAGAGTAAGTAATAATAAGTGGTGGAATGTTTCACAAACATTGGACGCAAAGTATATCCTGAATCAGAATAGATCACACAAACAGTTGTCCAATTGGTTCAGCGGTCAGGTTCAGTAATCACTAGACCAATCGTCTAAATATACTTCAATACAATATATTACATAAAAGTTGGCAAATACAAAAAAATAAATAAAAATTAGTTCTGTACATTTGTTAAGACGTAAATCCGTTACTGTTTACTTTTGACACTAACTACCGGTTTCTGGAAGGTTTTGACAGCACTGTCAAAAGTGTTGACACTCTGTCTGATTAACCAGATTTTAAATGGCATTTTACAAATTAGTACTCGTAACTTTATGAACTAAAATTTAAATCCCGGAAATAACTTATATAAAAACTTATAAAAATAATAAATCCCGCAATGAAGTACCTGTAACAAATAAAATAATGATAATAAGTGAATTGTCATTAAACATATAAAGCGAAACATTTAATTAAAATAACATTGCATGTTCATTATCGAAGTAATAAATTTTAATCAGAATTTTAATTTATAATTGTTATTGCAATGTATGTAAAATTTAATTAAATAATTTAATTGTAAACTGTTACAAATGTCGAATTAACCGATGTCAGTCATTCGGAGTTTTTAACAACGGGATTAACTCCTAAGTCCTCATAAATTTACAATTTATGTTTGGCTTCGTAATACGATTAAAATAATCGATACCAATTTCTTTTTAATTGAACACAATGCTGTCATCAAAGAGATTATATTTAATTGGAATTATTTTGTTACTCTGTACTAAAATAATATAAAATTAACAAGAAAATTCTTTTATTAATTATATATAATTATCACATTGCGATTCCGCCATGCTCAGCTCATAAGGACCACGAATAGGTTTGAAACTAGTCGGGCAAACTCTGATAGTAATTACGTAAGTTACAGATAATTATATATAGTAATCATGGATGACCAAAGTTTTCAAAAAAAGAAATTTCTAATCATACTTCTTATTAATAAACAATACTAATAATTTAGAATTATATCATAATGAGGTCAAACGAACTAATTCTCACGTTCTCATTAGTCTGAATCATATTTGCATTAATATTTAATAACTTGACGTGTTATCATTTTATTAATTAAATAATACAAAGTTATACGTAATAACCTATTTTAAAACGAGACTTTAATTATGTTGTCCAAGAATTCCAATTTTAAATTTTATGTTAAATTAAGAGAAGTACAACAATATATACAGTTGGGAAATATTTTCGATTTGTAAATATTTTGGATACATATAAACTGATAATTTTATTGATATGTGCAGGATTCGAACCGGCAACATTTGGAAAATCATCTCGTCGCTATACCAATTGAGTTATTGTATAACTGCTTGTTACTTTAGCATTATCTAACGTCAGTATCGGGTTGGATTTTAAAGTTTGATATAAATGTTTATATAATCTTAAAATTTTTTTCGCCAGTAACTCTGCAAAAATGTTTCTAATATGAGCAAAAAATTTTATTTAATTGTATTATTATTTATAGTCATACATTTTTTATTTTATATCATTAGGGGTTATGTTTATAAAAAAAAATTGAACACATCCAACCATACCTCTTTATTTCTTAACCAACAAGTAAATTTTTATTATCCATACGTTAAAGCCAATGAAGAATCTGGAAACCTTCATACACAAATTCAATTTAGGATACAAGTATTTTGAGAAATCCAACTAATAATCTACTAAATCAATCTTTAATAAATACAATAGAACTTCAAAAGACACCTATCTAGCATTAAGCCCTTTTTAAAGTTCGACAAATCTAGACCACAGTATCCAATTAATAAAGTTATTATAACTTTGAATACCACCAGTGCAGCAAAATTGGACAAGCTAAGCTTGCGATTAATATGTTCAGCGAATTTAAACAAACGTATCATAAAAACAACTATGTTAATATTGTTCTTGCGTTAGTTTTATTATTTTAAAAATTTATCGAGACTTAGTTATCAATTTTAAAACATATACATAGAGTAGATCTAGACTTATCCTAAAATCTGAATGATAAATGGCTTGTTTACGTCTGTCACTGCTCCAATCACTTAGCGATATCCGGGCATACTGACTCTTAGACGGAACTGTAAGGCCTCCTACACTTAAAGAATATAAAGAAAAATAATAAAATAAAATAAATAGAACACAGCTTAATTTCGAAGATTCTATAATAATATATTTTATTAAAATAAACTCGATAAAGGGTTTCTTAATATAACCTACTTAATTAATAATTTTACATCGAATATTGAATACTTCATCATTTTCCCGGAATAAAAAATATCTACAGAATTCTATATTAACTGTAATATCACTTGTGGTGTGTTTCCACAGATGTCTGTAATTTTTTTTTAAAACAGAACCGTATACGATTATTTCTATAATAAAAAAATGTTTTCAATATCTATCTGCACAACCGAGAAATAATATACAATGTAGGTGTATCACAAACGGACAAAATTATTTTTTTAAACGATACATGGTTAATGCTCAAAATCAAATCAATACCTGAATATAAATATTTGACAACAAACTCTTTTAAACAAAAGTTTAAACTACATAAAAGCAAAGCAGGGGTAAGTCATTAGTGTTATTATAAAGAAGTTAATTAAAAGATCCAACGTATTATTTCGAAACATATTTCGGTTATTACAAATAGAATTTTAAATGCGTAATATAATTAATCAGTGAATATGAATTAAAAATTAATATTAATATATATCGTCGAACATGTTTCATTAATTTATTTATCGAAAAGAGATATTTAAAATATACATTAACATATTTAAACTGAACAAGAAGGTTGTTTTAAAACTTGAAAAGATATCAATTGAAACAAAATTTGTTTTTTTTTTATAAAAGAAAATGACATTTGATCTTGATATGATAAGAACTATATACAAAAATCCGGCAATACTCTTTTTAATACTATCGAATTTTACTCAACAGGCTTTTTTACCCATGCGGAGACCTTATTCATGAGTTCTGAACATGGCAGTATCGCGGCGCGAACTGTATTTTTGAAGGGATTCAAACGTAGTCGGGCAAATTCTGATAATATTTATACAGCCGGCGAATCGTACATATTAAAATGAAAAATATTTAACTTATAATAAACGACAAAGATTTTCGTCTATAAGATACCTTAGTAAGCGTGGGAGAAGTGTCCCGCAAAGCCTTCTCGGACTGAAATCTTTTTCAAATAAATATATACAACCAGCTTAAGGTTCATGCTTGACAGTTTGAAACAACAGATCCGAAATACGTATTCTCGAGGACTATTTGCATCTTATCGGACTTATAAAATGTTTTATTTATTTAAAACATAGTGTAGTTCAATTAGCGTACATTTTGTTATGGACCAGATATTTACAAAAAAAACAATTATACATCTAAGAGCTGATTAACACATTAAATATACATAATTTTCTCAAAATTATTGTATTTGTGATGTGATATAACAAAGAAGTTTCATATGTCATTTTATTCCAATTTAATAACTTAAAAATTATTAACCTAATTATGTCATAAAAACTTCATGAGCCTAGGATCTAGTAATAATAAAAAACCATCTTTAGTGGTACTTCCAACCTACATGGCTCCAAGCCCGAGTTTCGAATATGGTACAGTTAATTATGACTATGATATTTGTGTGAACATTCTTTAATAATAGGTAATAATATCATATAAAGTGATATAATTGATTGAAAACCCTGACCCAAAAAAACAAATAAAACAAGGCAATAAAAACAATTGATAGGCTGTTTTTTATGTGAAATACACATAGGTCTGTATCTTATCACTGATAAGAATATATATACCTAATATTCATTCACCTACCCTAAATTAGTCCAGGATGTACAAACAAACATACAAGTAATTAATGAGTCAAAATTGATATCAATTTACAGATACATTTTGAAACTTCAATACGCTGGTATCGCTACCTCTAAACCTGTAATCCAACGAAGCAATTTGCAATACAGCCTGATTCGCCTGCGGTTATACTCAAATAGACGAACGCTATTATGATTTCAGTCCGTTAAATTGTAACGAAAATATCGAAATAAATGTCATACATTGCCTAAAATCCTTCAAAATGATTACAGATTCAAGAATTTATTATCCGAATCGATAAAAGACCCATAAAAATAAAAACAAAAAAAAAGAATTTGTTATAATTTAAATTAATATGAAGATTTTGGTGTAAAGCAGTCTTTACATTATACAATTTACTAAGCACAGAGTCAACTAGTGTATTTATAAGGCATTGTAAAGACACTGTTAGTATACAAAGTTTCTACCCTATTCTTTGGGGTCAAATAGTGCTCAGCAAATTTTGTTATTCATGAAGTTGAATTGAAGTTTTATTCTAGTAAAAGCCTTCAATGTATGTCTCGCAGAGAAAATAACATTTCCGAGACCGTTATTGGGGTGCGGTTGGGATATTCTAATACCGGAAAGGGTTAAGAGCTACCCACAAATGATCTAAAGGCCGGTATGCTGATTAGAGATTACTCACTATGTATTCTTAGCGATTGATTATCATAAGATTTCTATACATTTGAGAAAACCAATAAACAAATTTAAAAAAAATTAAATAAAAAAAAAATTGTTATAATACTAAATGTGTTCTTCGAGTATTATAAAATAACATAACTTAAATATACATAGTAATTTAAATATAAATAATTCATTATAAACACATGATTTTATATTAATGTATTCTAATAATTCACAAGCGAGCCACGCAAGACAAATTATATCTCATTAAATTCAATATGGCGACCGTTAGAACCAATGTTATAAGACCCTAAAATAAAGTACCTCATTCACGTTCATAACCACTAACTAAGTATCTACAAACTAATATATGAAAATATTTTTATATGCAGTAGTTAATGTCAAACTTATTAAAAAATGTTTATAACATTAACAAGTAATTAAAAAATATTAAATTATTTTAACATAATTGTAAAAAAAAATGATTAAAAAATTTAGAAAATGAGCTGATTATAAAAATAATTTTAGATAACATTTTTTTCTGCACACACTTCAGCCAAGATTTTAAAACAACGTAATTAAAACGTAAAAGAAAAATGCATACATTCACAACATGTCTAGTTCGTACTTTTCATATAAATACAGACCGGTGCAAAAATATTTTAATTCAGATAGGTCTAACGCAAATATGAAAAATTCTTTAGAAACTGAACAGAAATGAGGTGTTCTTTAAAATTATGTAGCAGACGTTCTTTCACATTTGAAATGTTAATAAATTGTCTATTATTCCTTTGACTTCTAATGGACTTTAATTTTGTAAGTGTATTTTATAAAAATACATAACATTATACAATCATCCAAAGTGGTTTTCAAACTACCCTAAAAGTTATAAAAAGTTATTAACCTGTTCAGATACAGTTTCAGTAAACAATGTCTTATAATGTTACATTTATAGAATATTTTAGTTTATGATAAATCAAATAATATTGAGTTCAAGGTTTAAAAAATTGTGAGGGAAAACATACTCAACAATCATAATATTGTATTAAGACGGCAAGGGAAAAAATTCTTCTTAAATATATCTCATTTTTCTCGTCCCATTTATTAGAAGTGAATTTCGAATTTTAAATTTGTTTAACTCCCGAATAGAGCACTAAGGAGCTGTGATTGGCAGGCAGCACGTGGAGGGGAGTACAAAAGACGGTGTAATGCATGTTTCATTATCACTATTGTGCGAGCCGGGTCGCCGTGCAGACGTCTAGGCGGCGTTTTATTGGATGCTGGAAACGGGGGCGATTTAAAATGGGAATATGCAATGAGATATCGATTGATAGAGACGGTTTCTGTCGGGTCTCTGAATAATTTGTGTTAAGATTCGAACGGTGTCGGTAATGATTTATATGCCTCCCGTGTACAGCCGGTGCAGGGATTCATATTTAAATCACCTGGATATGATTCAGATTTTTGAATTGATTTAATATCGTGGGAAGAGTGGTTGCAAAAAACAAAACGTTGAATTTCAGAAACGAACTTTATAAATGGGTTAACGAGTTTTGTGTTTGGCTTGTAGAGAATGTACTAACAGCAATGCCTTTGTAAATGCATGTACTGCAATAATACTATATTAAACGAAAAACAAAAAAAATCACAAAGGATCTCTAAAAAGTACAAAAATACATGGTAAAAACCACATATCGAAACACATTATACTAACAGACGGTACGCTATCCCCACATTTACATAAACACACATCTGAAACAATGTTTCTTATCTCGCCATCAAAAATATCTAAGAGACAACAGACAAGGTTATCGAATAAAAACTGCAATTAATCGATTCATCTGTTGGGATCTATAATACTACGGGCTGCCCAAATAAATACAAATGTCAAAAAACCGTCATTCAAAATGTAAACGCCGGTTTTAAAAAGCAAATCTTCAGTCCAAATATATAAATAAATTTATATTATGCGTTGGAACAAAGATATTTATTTGAATACTAATAAAACTTTAGTCATGTCATGCATAACTAGTTACGTATTGTTTCGTTGTTTAAATTCGTTCACAGTAACATGAAAACTAAATATAACAATGTTGGTTAGTTCGATACTTTGTCCTTTTAGTTCAGACTGACATTAACGTAGCCTGATTTTGTTTGTAGTTGGGTAATATTCTGTACTGAAACATGGGTAATATGTCTAAGAATCTTTACTACCTCGAAATAGTAAAAAAAATAATATTTTACAGATTGAAAAATAAAATCAAAATCTTCAGGAAACAAAATCTAACAAGCTTTTAACAACATGCATATTCGTACATAGTATAAAAGTCAAAATAAGTAGAATAGTTTTAGGGTCATCATCAATGGCCACACCGGTTTAAAAAGATGGGAATGACAAAGATACACATTGCTTCCCCTAAATGTGATATTATACTATTAAAAATACTTTAAAAAAATATACAATTTTTTTTCATGTAACTTCCTTGTCCTCCATTAAAGTCGAAATGAATTTTTTTTTTTCGCACAAGTCCAGTTACAAGGTTCCAAAGGGTACATCCAAGGAGAAACCGGCAAGCGAATCCATGAACACTATTTTAACTTTGGTTTTTCATTCATTTTTTCACATTCAGACTAGACAGTTAAGGGTAAGTGGCATCATCGCCTAAGAGCGTTGAACTCTTATAATGTAGTCATTACATATAGTCATAGTACTGAATGCAGGTGATACAATCACACAGCTAATTTACAATTGCATATACAAAAACGGGACATCAAAATTCTATGTTATATGATATATATATATATAACATTATATATTAGTATAAATGAAACATGTCCAACAGCACCCGGGAATGAATTAAATTTCGCATCCAATTTCACGATCAATTTACCATTTAGAACAACATTAAACTCAAAATATTTAGGCCCAAACACGAATAGAATTAAATAGTTTTGTCGCTTGTTAGCGCTAATTATCCGGCTCGAAGGACCAACTGTATTATAGTACACAATTTCATTACAAATTCATGATGGATACTAATTAGTGTGTAAATAACCTTTAAAGGAAAACAAACTGGACGTATTTGTTATTTATCCACGCGTAGTATTAAATGAGGGTAGTTTTAAAAAAAAATGTACCCTTATAAAAATAATTAAGTCGAAACAAAATTCTTAAAACTCATTATAATATTTAAATAAATCTATAGACATGTTACATATAATAACAAAATATTATATTGTCGTCTACCACAGACAATTGTATTCAAAAATAGCAAGAGATTCTTATTATTATTTTACACAAAAATCGACTTTATGCTGAAACACATAAGAGTTACATTATTTAATTTATACAGTCTGTTTTTATGTGTGATTATTATACATTAATTGTATATTCAAAACGTCTTTGAGTTTATAATGAAAAGATATGACGGAGACCTAATTTAAATTACAGTTCGTATGACAATGTGTTTTTAATAAAACACTTACCATATGTATAATTTGTGACTATATTATGACGTGTCAAATAAAAAGTAAACCTACTAACACATTACTATGCTATACTATAATAGTTTCTCTTTATTATATTTTAGACATAAATTAAAAACCGCTGTCAAAACAACATATGTGCAAAAATCTGATATTAAAAGCACCATTTTAATGGCGTTATTTTAATATTTATTGAATCCATAAAACTGTTTGAAATAATTAATAGCTGAAAATGCTGATCAATTATACCAACATTGACATACTATTATTAAAAAAAATAACATTAATTTATACAAAGAAAACAAAGTGAAAATTAATTTATAATTATTATTCATATTACTGTTGGCCACTTTTTGTAGAATAGTGAAGTATTATAATAAATTAAAAACCGCTTGCTGAGAACAGTCCGCGGGATATCGACAACAAAAAAATTATACACGCATTTAAAATATTATTATGGGATACGACTTTGATAAGCGAAACTATAGATATACTGAAGCTATTTTTATTGGCAATTTTAGTAAGAAAAGTAAATTTGTATTAGTACTTATAGCAAAATAATTTTATATTCATATATTTTGTATGATCTTATTTATTAAAAAAATGCACCCTTATTACGTAACTGCATTTTTTTAGAATATTTCAATGAAGGTATTTTAATAAGTACTATTTTGGATAAAAATATTATTATACAAATATTAGCAAACAATTTAGTATAGAACATAAAAATATTATATTCCTGATATCAAATAAAAACATTAAAAGCCTTGGTGATTATGAACCCAAGGTTTCGCTCAAAGAAGTTTTTCTTTTGTTACGCGATGGGCGAACATTCCTGCTACCTCAGAAAGTTTAGTGGAATTAGAGAGTTTAAGTGTATTTATGTATAGGATAAAAAGAGACAGACAATTCCTTAGGAACTATACACATTACTGAATAACACAACATTTTATTTTCAATAAACAATTTCAATACAAACTTTGGAAAAAATAATATAAAACTCTTCTGTGTGTATCAGCCCTATAATATATCGCATATATCTCAAAATGTAACAATCGATCCATCTGTCTAATTATAGTTATATTTGATGTTATCTTTTATTAAAAACTTAAAGAATCAAAATGACGTTGACATCGCCGCGGGACAAACAAAAAAACAATAGGTTTCTTTTTCAATAACGAATGGTTCGGCTTCTTTGAAACTCGGAGTTAAATTAATATTAAATAGTTTTAGTAGTTCAGGCATTTTTAATCTTTGATCTCTGAAACAACATTTTTTATTATCTAATAATATTTTAGTATGCATTCATAAACTTCTAGTTAAAATGTATTCCTCATAATTCTCATAATATATACAACATAAATAAAAATTATGTTTATTCCAATTTATTTTCTATTTGAATTTGTTCTTGTTTTTAGTAACTTATCTTATTATTTGTTAAAAAAAGAATTTACAAAAATGCGGGTAAATGAAAAGTTTACAATTCTTAAAACAGACAAGAAAAATATATTGGTGTTGCAATGTTATTCATACAAAAAGAATGTTATGTTTCAAGCTAGCTTACCACCATCAAAAATCATATTATAACAATATTACTCTCCCTTGTTATACTAAGACATTTATAAAACAATACGGTTTTACTTAAACTTCTGGGGTCCACTTTTTTTTCTAATGTTACTAATTGATTACTCGTTTAAAATCTGACAAGTTTAAAAAACTATTACTTAATATTTGAAAAAAACTTTTTTTAAATAATGATACTTTAAAAAGATCGAAATAAATATGTAAGTAAATCAATAGAAATATGCTTACATTGGATCAAAGTAAAAAAGACTGGTGTAAAGCGTAACACCTAAAACAACATAGTATTTTCAATATCGTACGGATATCATCTAGAAAATACACAGCGTCCAGTTTATCGTTTTAAACTTTGACATGTGACATTTTTTCACCAAAATATGATTGATGGAACGATATTGAATTGTTACTGGATTTAAATTTTAAACCGTTAGAGGGAAACAATAAAATATCAAAAAAATGACATTTCGAGATATTCTAAATTATTATTTATATTACATTTATAAATTAAAAAAAAATATTTTTAAAATATTATCTTAATCTATTATTTATTACCTGTAATATATTTTCGTTTTAGTAAATATTAGTTATTTCAATTAAAATTTAGTAATTAAAGAATATTTATTAGATATTCTCTGTATATATTCCTTAGTAAGTACTAACATGGTCTAACACAGAGATTCCTGTATGGCCTTAATATGTACATTTCAAAGCAAAGCTCATGTTAACAATTCACTTAGAACATCTCGCTACAATGACGCCTAATACTAAAATGTCATGGGATTTCCTATCGGAAGCTAACTCACGGTATTATATATCTTATTTCCATTACTATAGAGGCGATAATTCCAGATAGGTACTGTATTGTGTGATTAGTCAGTGGAAAAAGGACATTTGCAAACGAACTCGGCAAACAGAATGTGGATAAGTTTGACGAAATATGAAATATATTAAAAATGTTTAAAAATATAGCACAAATATAAAGTATACAAGATGCACAATATTAATAATAAATACAAACCACGTTTCAGTCATATAACGAAATACCTCTACGAAATGAGAAGACGAGACTGGTTTAAACTAGATATATTCAATTTTGTGTAGTTATTTCTAGTAAAAGATTTTAATATTTACTATATCGTATTTATTTTTATTTTGTGTTCGTGTGGGTAAATGTATGAGTGTGTGTGTTTGTAAAATATTTGTAAAGTAGAGATGATTGACAACAGAACAAAGCAAAACAGAATAATACTTCACATTTACTAGACATTTTTAATATATTTTAAAGTGCAGTCAGTCAGTTTGTTTGCTGAGCGTGTAGACCCCCTAAAGCGGGACATAATTGGCCACGTAAGGGGGTCATTTGCATTAACGAGACGACCCTATTGATGTGGCGAGATTATTGATTAAAATTCACCCTCAGCCTAATTACAAATCATTTGAAATGTAAAACATTTTTTTTGTTTATGTCATTTTGCTTGAATTGTTGGTCAAATATCTATAATATGACTAACAGTAAAAAGAAAAAATATTATTTGTTATAATATGAATATGTATTCGAAATATATGATAATATAAAACATTTTATAATATTATTAAACCAAAAAATTACCTATAAAAAATATCTTAAAATACAGATACTTAGTTTTAGGTTGAACCTCCCTTATCTATAGTAATGTCCTCTCTAATGAGACACTACCATGCCTGAATCTGTATTCAGCAGATAATTATTCGGTACCTATTAACCTGTCCGCACCTAAACTGTATCTAGCATTATCCAATAATATTTTTTAACTTATTTAAATATTCTTGTTAATATTTCAAATTAATTATTTTTCATAGTCCACTGGTTGAAAGGATTGCGAATTACCTGAAACAAAAAAATAATAATTCGATTTATATTTTAACCAAGTTACAACGAAAACAATTGAGGTGTTTTAAAATAATTGCAAACGCCCGTTAAATTCTCGAACTACAATTTTTTATCGATAAATTTAATGAAAAATAGATCTTAAATATAAGAAACATAGCGTCGCAAATAAATTACATTACAAAAATTTCATTCACGAGACAGTCGCGCGCATTATTTTGTAAACAAAAACCGCAAGAACAAAACACTTTTGTACGCCACTGTTCTAGGAAGGTACGCTCGCTAACAACAATGCTTACTTTATTTCTTAGTGACATTGATTATTCCCGCCTTTACGTCACTGATTTATTGTTTTAGACAAATTGTTTGTTTTAATTTATGGGTGTCAAGATATTGTTTTGTTATAAATTATTAAACAATAGCAAATTAGCGTTTCCGTTTCTTAATATAATATTCTATTATATATCTCATTATTTGTAATCTTTTATTTTTTTTCTACTAGCGTATTCTTTAAAGATATTTTATTTTATTTTATATTAATAATACAGTAAAAAATACGTAATATTCGAGATAAACCGCATAAAATCGTTGTCGTAGCTAAGCTCGCGAAATCACCCCATACCCACAAAAGTACATTCGTGCAATAAAGTACATACGTGAAGAGTCCCTGGATATTATTTAGATTCCCTACGCTTGGCGCGACTCGATGTTGAAATGCCTTATCCATTTCACGAGCGACTTTATTATAAATGGATGTGGTATTTTTAATATAACACCACTTCCTTGTACAATATTATTATAAAACACCACAAATAATACCACCCACGGGAATTATTCTACATCGATTATGATCCGTCTACTTTCACATTATAGAGCTTACTTTTAAAACTTTTATAATAACTTGTGTCTACTGTCTTCTCTATTTTTTATATTAAATAATTAAAATATTTTTTTATACACGAACTAAGTTGTCTTAATCGTAGATACAAGTTTAACTTCAGTTTTATTCATCATTATTAAGTACTTAATATAAAATTGCGTAATATTTTTTAAAAATTCCTAATTTTTAATCTTATGTCAGCTTCAACTTTGTGGTTATTTGCTTTATGTATCTGAAAATATACCTTGTAAGAATGTTATATTCAATGTGATGATAAAAATGTAACTAATATACTTATGTATATATAAAACTGTACTGAAGTATTGTGGAATTAAAATATGGTAAATATTCTGAATATGTGAATTAAATATAAAGTTTAAAATGAATTAAATCATTAAGTTTCGAAAACATAAATCTTTTATAATATTAATAATATAAAATAATATAAAATAATTATAATTTGGTTGCCAATAAAATATACTTTAAATTTCCGTTAATAAATGTTTTTATAAGATATTAACAAAAAATATATAAATGTTTATTCTGATACCAGAACAGACCGACCGACCGACAAATATCGACTAGTCGTAAATAGATGCGACTTTTGCAGCTACAGTATTGTATTTCTAAAAAAAAAGGCATAATATAACTTATTTCTTTAAGCAGTTTTGATATCAACCAATTATTACCCTTCTGGTATTGTAATAAGGTACTTAATCGTATAACAGTATTATCAGCAAATTTTAAACTTAACACTGTACGCCAAGATTAAGTGAAAAAAACGGAAGACACCCTTCTTTTTGTTGTTGGCAAAAAATCTGTCTTCGGTACAATAAATTAAAATATTCTGTTCCTATTTTATTACTATGATAAAGATTCAAATTAGACTTTAACACATAATATTAGAGTTTAATATCGAACAACGCGACTGATATCTTAAATTAGATCTTTAAGACTTCCCCTACTAACTGTTTATTTTAAAACAAGTTAATCTTCTTTTACTTTGCTCTACAAATAAACCGTACTGTAATTAAGTCATTATTATTTATTTGATAACATTCAAATACTTTTTATAACGCAATTTTTATGAAAATATAGTTCACAAAATGAGAAAAAAATATAAAAAAATAAACAAACATACGTATCGTTCACTATAATAGTTGAAAATTACTGAATTAAGCAGTTTAAAAAAAAAACCTGTTTCTAAAAAACAAATTCTTTCTATTATATGAAGTAGATATGTTAGAGATATTATTAATTATAATTTATTTTTAATAGACTTTAGAAGCAGCTAGTTTAATTAAAGTGAAACAAGAAAGGCCGCAGGTGAAAGGTTGTCTGCTATGCAATATACAAAGGAACTCGACAACTTAGACTAAGGTGTTCGATTCCTTGGTCGGGAATATTAATTGAACCCCAGCAAAGCCTTAGGTGGTTAATATTGTTAAATGAAGTTCATTATAGTATATAAAATGTTAGATATACATACAAAATGATATAATATTTTATGTATATTTGGAAGTCTTGGTCTCATTATCTACTTGCTTTTATCCATATTATGTAAGGTCAGATATGTCAGTGTAGACTTGTTACTTTGCCATATCATTCTTCATTCATGTCTGCTTCGCATCTCTTCTCTTATAACAATTCAAACTTACTACTCTCTCCGTTACTTGATTCTCATCTTCTGTATAACGTGATCATATCACGACTAACAATTACTTCTAAGTATACTTTTTAACATAAATAAAAGTAGACAACAGTATATCAAAATTACATAATATAATCTGGAAAGAGGCTTTTCTGTTTGTCAGATAAAAGAATTAAAAAAATCTACCGGATGAAGATGATCTTCATGATAATCAAAACCTTCAATCAAAAAGACAGTTCTGATTGACCAACTGACAGACAACACACAGACCAACTCGCTGGTCATGTAAATAAAATTAATTCACACGTAAACTACACCCGACCAAACTCGACGACATACGCTAGTCTTATAATAAAAATGTTAAGACAAAAGTTAAAAAAAAATGTTAAGACAAAAGTAAAAAAAAAATGTTAAGACAAAAGTTAAAAAGGAACTGATTAAAAATTCAATCTTAGAAAATAATAACTGTCCCTGAATAGTTATGCATTATTCATAAAATCCTAATGAACTAAAGCTGGCGACGATTATAAAGACTGCACTCGTTATTGGACAATCGGTTAATTCAGTTTGTTAAAAAAATGAGAAATATCGGAAACTCAGGTAAATTAACAAAGGTAACAAAGGTGCACGAACAAAGTAGATGATTAAGACCATTTGTTCAGAGAAATAGATTTGTAAAGAGACATCGTGAAAAGATGATTATAAATGTTCTATAAAATTTATAAAATTAAAAAGTAAATGAATTTTTGTGATGTAATATGTAAATCCTTATATATTTTAAGAGGGTTCAAAAGTACAATATTAATAATATTGATAACAGATGACATATTTATCAGAGGGATGGATTAAGATAGCTTGAATTTGATGTCAAGGCAATTGATGATAATTGCTTATCCGGGGACAAGCGACGCCAGGTTGGGAACCCTGTGAAGTGTTGTAACTGTATACGGAAGCCGTACGGCAGGTGCGGGTTGCGTGCCCGGTTGTGACATAAAAACATGACATGTGGCTTACATTTTTTTGTGGAAAGTGTTACACTTTTTAAATTATATTCAATTAGAAGAAAAATATTTTGAACTAGAAGCTGAGTAAATTAAATAAATTTCAATTTCTAGACCGTTCCTTATAATATGACCTGTTTTTCAAGACTCATATGTAATTATAGCGACTAGGAACAGAAAGGCAGTGCGGTTTACATTATGCCTTTGTAGGGCGAAGTTGATAACTTGTTTTGACGTGTGTATTATGTTATTTACGTACGAGAAATAATAAAATATATTTATATATCGACTTATATAATATATAAATATTACATTTTTATTTTTTTTTCCAGCTTTACTCTCATCAATAGAAATTTGTCTAGTGAAATCTTAAACTGGTCCCCATATACGATAAACGTGCAGTGAATTAAAACGATGTAAGTTTACGTAATAAATATGAAAGTGGCTACTTTTAAATAAGGGACATAAATGATGTACTAATAAGTAAGATTTAAATATAATAACTTTTTGACATTTTTCGTAGATAACGTTAGAAATTAGAAATTAATTAAAGTTTAAAAAAAAATGTAAAAAACAAAGTGAAAATAATTGTATAGAATAAATTTCTTGAACAACAAAGTTTTCATAGATGTAAATGATATTGTTGGTTATAGAAACTTCTATAGTCGAATGTCAATTCCATTAATCTTTTATACAAGTGACGTCACTGCCGAGTAATACAAGAGTTTACTCGCAAACAGGCAGGTGATCGATCACGCTTGACCTGCTTCTGTTTTAATATTTTTTGTCCGTGTATTAAGATATCGATAGCTGCAAGGATTCTTAAGTTTTTGACATCCAAGAATTACATTTTTTAAACATTTGAGCTGTATTTTTCTTAATTATCGAGTGTAATACATAACATAAATGTTTATTTATTTATTTATTTATTTATTTATTTATTTATTTACTTATGTATTTATTTATTTATTTATTTATTTATTGATGCAACATTAAAAAATAATACTTAAAATAAACAATTAATGCATGGGATAGATTCTCTCTTTAAAGAGATTTCTTTATTATTTTTATGTTGCTATATTATACATTTTTTTTTCAGATCTTTTCAGTATTTATTTCTAAGTTAGGCACTATAAATAAATTAAATTATTACAAATAGAAAACTCACCAACACACCCACATTTAAGTTTATTTTGAAGAAACATACATAATGTCACATAATTTATATACATGTATATCTTAAATTATCTTAAACATTATAACGTTTTAATCAAAACGTAAAATAAACTGCATATTATTTATAAAAAAGCTATTAATCGAAGGTGTATTAAAACTTAGTGACCCGACAAATAGTTAAGGACAGTCATAAAATCCAAAGAACTGAGACGTGAGATCATATTCCAGGTACATGGATGAACTACACACTCGCCTTATTTTTTACGAAATAACTATTTCAATACACACTTAAAGATTAAAAAAAGAACAAAACAATGATTCTTTTTTATCTTTATCTTATTTATATTTCTTTATATTATTTTGTTCTATATTATTTTCTTAATTATAATATAGTATAATTATTGTATTACAAACTTTGTTAGTAGACGATAGACGAATGCTTTAGTATTAGTATTCTAAGCATAGCTTCGCCGAGATTGTAGACCATCATCCCACCCGTTGTTAAGGATTGATAACACATTCCATATCCCAGCGTGAATTCACATTAGTTTGAATAAGTGTTTAAAATAATAAATACAGTACATACACCATACATGAATATTAGGTACTCTTTATATTTGTTTGTCCGTATTATAGTTATGTTCTATCGTATGGAGCCAAAATATAAATATTTTCTTAGTCACGCCGGATGTAATATAAGATAAATTTCAGTTACAGTTTTCATATTTCGTATTTCATATAACTTTAAAAAGTTTTCATTATTGAACATTTAAAGTCACAAAGCATTCAGAGATTTCATGAAATATGTACCTTAAGTTCTACTTAATATTATTTGACTTGACATTAAGTCCTGAGGGAATGTTCTGTTAAGTACAGGACTATTAAACATTAATTTGTCATTGTTCACGCGAACTGTGATAAAATGCCAGAAACGTCGTTAAAAGTATTAGCTTCTGCTTGCTGACGAATAAATTAAACTTCATATTACAACTCCGGGATAAGATTTAATGATTTTAAACAAAAAAAAAGGGATGAAACAGTTAAGGAGCGGTATTATTTCTTTTAACATAAGTTTTATAAAAAAAAATGTCTTAATTTTTATGAACACTATAAAATTCTTAAGGCGAAGAATTACAATTCGTAATATGTAACTTCCAATTAAATTTGAAACTCAGATATCGAATTTCAAATTTACATAACTCAGTATCCACAGCAGAGTCATTAGTGCGGCGACACGTTATAAAAGCTGGCAACCTAAATGAAAACCTGCGTATTCATATCGAAGAGTTCTCTCTCCTAATTCAGTGACACCGTTGCACGTAGTTGGTGCATCCAAAATAAACATTGCAGGGCAACTTGTACTCCCTGCTCCGCCCGAACCACACAACAAATGAACGCAAACGGCCAGTAAGCGCCAATTATATTAATAGAAATAAAAGAACCAATAACCTTAACCATATAGTGGACCGTAACGTGATAGCAAAATGTAAAAATTGGTGACAAGGTAAAAAAAAAAGACTAATCGTTTCACACATAAACAAGTAATTACCACACACACAAACACACACACGCTAAGGTTATAAATATAAAATAAACTATGTAAGAAAAACAAACAACTAGGAATTCAATGTTGGAAATACCACGGAGTCAAGGGGATTTAAAAGTCTAGTAGTGTGGTTCTTCTCAAACCAGGACTCGCTTGGAGTTGGATAGTGTCTCAACAGAAGGGTATATTTTGATAAGTATTGTGTCAAAATAGCCCCTTTTGTCCCTTCCAATTGACGTACACAAGTTATCTTTGGTATTGATTCAAAGTGAAATAAAGAAAGAAATAAATAAATAACTCCAACAAAGAGCTCAAGTAACCTGAACCAGCAAGGATGAGAAAGTATGCTAAAATTTTTCATTAAGATAAGGCTTACAGGGTGTTTTTCTTAACCCATGGTCCCCCAGAAGGCAGAGGTAATGCCGTCGGGGCGTCCGGGTATTATGCGAAACCAACCCATGATCCATCACCAGTACAAGGGTAACCATCTGGGTGTTAATAGTATATCTTAGGGAGTAAACATTTCCCAGGGGAGGGGTACCTATAATAGTGAATGAATTTAAAAACAGAAAATGAAGTAGTTTAATCGATTTATAAACAAAAAACATAACTTTTTAAATTAAATCGACTCATTCGTGTGTTGTGTTAATTATTTCAAACACGCAATAATTCCTCAACAATTATTCGTTTATGATAAAGTTAAACAACACAAAAGCTCGACTTCATCAAAAGCTTCCTTGTATTTAAATACAAAATTAATTATATAAAAGAAACGTATATATCTGCAATTGAATTATATAAAAAGGTTTTAAATTACCCTACTTTTTACATATTTCATTATTATCTGAATATAATAATAATTAAATTCATTAATGGTGAAATACCGTCACTTAGAGCAAAATATCATTTATATGTATGTGAACATTTCAATTACACACATATATATAACCAAAGTTTTATTACTTTTAAGATTAACCTTTTTTTTAACGCTGTACGTCTGTGAAGTATTAAATCTGGGACAAAACTCGTTGATTCTCGGTAAAACTCGGGAATTCAGGGCAATTACGTTATTAGATTTATTACTACATAAGTATAACAGAGATGTCATGCAACAAACAAAGTTACTGTGTTACGAAATAAGACCGAAACGTATTTACCTAACAATTTCATAAAATCACTAATTATACGGTACGCCTAGCATTCACAAAGGGTAAGACTCCGTAAAGTTCACGTGAATTTAGTCAAAGGAATTTCGACCTTATAATATAAATGGAAGGTGCCAATTACTAAATTACGATTTTATTAAATTCTGTTTTGTCAATGAATGTGTTTTGTGAGGGATGTTCAGATGCAACCGTTTTCGTCTCAATCATAAACATTATAACCAACAACACACAAATACAACATTCTATTTTCAACTCTATGTGTTAATAATAAGGTAGGTTATTAGAAAGCTTGTATAATCTAGGAAAGAAGGTACTAACTGCCTTTAGGATCTCCATTGAGCTTGTTTGGCATATCCGCCCATTTTTTCGAAACACCAGATGTATGAAAGGGCATTGTGCGAAACTCGAACGAGTGCCCAATTATATTGTTAATTTTGAAAATATTAAAAGCATTGAAATATTACACGCTGGTACGAATAATAGCTTATTATGTTCGTTTCGAAGAGACTTGGACTCGGGTCGAGTTTCTCGAGGTGTCGAGAGTTGAATGCGGCTCTTAAAAACCTGTGAACTTCGCGAAGTGATGATTGACGAACAACACTCGATAATTACATATACTTATATATGAATTAATACAATATTCTTTGGTGGATAAAGTTTTATTTTTATTACTGATAAAAAAAATCTCATAATTAAATTATATTGATATAGTAGAATAACAAAGTATTATATATTACGGAACATTAATGTCTATTTGATTAATAATTCAGACTGAACTAAGTATTTAATAGCTTAAAATCTAGACAAAATAATATTCCTCCAAAGTGAAATATGAAAGTATTACAGAACTAAAATAATAATGTTCTTAATAATTTAAGCAGATATAATTTTAATTAGTATTTTTGTGTTGTAGTAATATTATCATTAAAGGATTATCATAATATTGCCGGTAAATTACGAAATTCTACATTCTATTATTATATTATCGCAAGGTGACTTTAATTCTGGTTAATATTACATTATTCTGATAACTCTAACATAAATATAATTAAAATTTGTACACACACAAAATAATTGAAAAAAAAAAATTATTATTTGAATAAAATAATAAGTATATAAGATTGAACTAAACTCAAAAAATATAAACAAGAATCTCACACGACGAAGACTAGAAGCAAACATGATAGTTTAGCATAAATTCTTTTATTTTCACATCTCTTAGTAAAACCAGCGTCAAAAATACCGTAGATATTTGTAAACGTATTCCTGAAGCAGCTGTTAAATGAAGGATTCAAAAATTTTACATATGTGGATAACGTATAATATTTAAGTTTCATGGAACAATATCTATAAAAAATATTACATTTAAAGCGTTGGTTCTTCTATATTCTCAATTTTAAACTAAAATCTGATATTTCTGAAATGCAACGCAAGCCTTACTGAAATAACTTTGACAATAAAATTATCATCTCAAGATAATATTGACTTTTATAGCGATATATATGAATAATTCAATAAATTCCCATGACAGTGAATATTGATAAATAATACCTTAAGCTACTGGCTTTCTATATAATGTACTAAATATAACATTGTAACAATAAATTAAATATAACATTGTCATCGCTTATTAGTATAATTATATATATTAGTAGTATATAGTATATTATGTAGCATATATGTAGTTGAAAATATATGTATTTATATATATATACCTTTTTATTTTATTAATAGCATTGTTTTAGTGTATGCGATTAATTATTTTTATTATATCTTTTTAAACGCACTAACTATCCCGTATTTTGTATTGAAATCCTTTCACCTAAAGGTTGTCTGTTAAAGATTGCTTTTAGCAATAAGACCGCCTTTGCATATTGTTTCATTTTTCGTTTGTATCACTTAATATTTTTAGTTTTTACTGTTTCATTGTATTATCTAATATGCAATAAAGTGCTTATCTATCTATCTATACTATTAGCTGCTTGCACTAGTAAATAAATATAATAATTGTAATCTTCAACAATAAAACGGCTTTTAAGACGTGGTTTATTTTTTTTACACGCTATCAAACCCGGGAATCAATTCCAACAATCTGTTTATATAAGCCTCTTATTATATTATATTTAGTATTATTTGTATAAATTGATTTATACAAAATTATACTAAGCTATAATATAAGCTATAATATAGAATAATACAAAGCTATTTTAAAAATAATTTATTCAAAACAAATGATATTGCAAAAGTTCCTCTTAACTTTAAAATAAAGAGATGAGATAATAAGACTTCATTAAAAATTAAATAGGAATTATTTTTAGTACATATTTATACTGATCACGACAAAACAATCGCTTCGTGAATTTACGCTGCGATTCTTCAATCGAGTTCATGAATAGGAACCCCAAATGAATTCAAAACCAGTCGGTCGAAATCATATAGTATTTACGTGAGTACAGCTGGATAATTATATATAATAGTAACCATGGATCACGAAAGTTTAAATACAATTATATTTTGGTTCATTTATCGGATGATTCCTTAAGTCTAAAAAGCACGTACAACATATTCAAACTTCTTTATGAACAAAAAATACCCGGATAGTTACAGGACTATCGCAATTCTCGGCAACATTACTCACTTTAAAAAGATCCAGGGAGAAACTAGTTTTCTTTGAAAATTACCTCTTTTTCCTCTGTTAGGGGAATAATGAATTGTTGCAATTGGTCTTTTTAACAAGCTTTTTTTAAACCACAAATAATCATTTCTATTTAATGTGGGTTTTTTAAACATTTAAAAAACTTCATATTAACAGACAAAACAATTATTTTTAAAATATAGTATTAATTTTATATAAATATAAAGGAATTGCTTTTATTAGATTTCTTAGAGACAATCTCAACTACAGCATCCAAGTATTTGTTCTGTGTGTCTTAATATAAGTAATATAAAAAAATATCTAAAAAATAGTTTTATGAATATCATAAAAAAATAAATATTTCCGTTAGCATCTCTTCATATCAAAACGAATTGTTCAGTCAGACAATATTCAGTCGAACAGTACAAAACATAATATTTATTGTACAGAAAATAATAATCGAATCCACAATTTAATTAGTTACAAATATAACATATTTTTAATATTATATGTATAATAGGTTACAAGTTATTAAGGTTAAACAAAGTTGCATGTTTCTCGTTCCTTGCATTAGCCCACTGACACAAAACATAGGGTTTCCACAATTTAAATAACAATTATGTCATGAAACTGAAAGACCTGAAGTATTATTGTAAAAAAAAAAACAACTTTACATCCATCAAACGAGTTATATAATACCCAAACACAGAGGAAAAAAAAGTATTCCGTTTGAGACAGCACAGTCTTATAACAAGACACAGCCAGATATAAATAAAAGATGGTAACATAAAAAAACTTCTAACTAGTATGATAAAGAAAATAATGTTTGAATTACTGTGTGTACGCTTCTGACTATATAAATAATGCTGTTTGCGAATCAAATTGTCTGTAAACATTTTAGTCATGTTACTCTTATTTTAATTTTTATAAGTTAAAAATGTCGCTTGTGTACACAAGATATATTTATATTATATATAGAAAATCTAAATTCATCAAGGCGAAGAAGTTACAAATTATCACACTTACTCTAGTGATGGGCGCAGTATCCCAGATATTTCAGATTCGAGTCCTGTCTGTGTCTATATTGTCTATATTCTAAAAACAGTTGATACTGTCCATGTGAAAGATAGAATGAGGATAAATGAATCGAAAAAAAAACTTTAATAAAAAAATCTATACAATTATACAATAAATAATCTAACCAAAATGGAACTAAATTTACATATACATTTTATGTAGTGTTCGTAAATTTTCTAGATACCCTCAAAATTCACAACATCACACATTCATACATGTAAAACACGCTGTGTTATCTGAAAGTCACATGAGCGACGGGTGCAGTAACTAACACGTCAACGCACGGACAGACAGGTTGCTAACTGGAAAACATGATTCGTTTGTGGATTTAACGGTAACATTGTATTTATAACTAGACCCATATTCATGTGTGAGTGCTTTAGGATTTTTGGAAGTCCTTCTGATGTCCACGAAGTGACGGAAGCTATAGTTATTGTGTATGCTTTTATTATTGTAGAAATGGGATATTAAAACTAAAAGTATATATAATAAATTTTGGTAAAAGTATTATGGAGGGGTCTACACGGGACCATGGCCTTCAAAAATGAGGGCAATCACCCTAGGAGTTAGATATCATATGAACCGATTACGATGAAAATGTTCCATTTTGACAGTTAAGATTTAGAATATCTTGGCTATCTTACAAAGAAGTCTTCTGTTCAACCGTTTAGAGTTCATCTCCTTTAATATATTAAATGAGATAAATTCCTAAAGTTTTTTTTTTTTTTTTTGGAATACCCTCTTTGAAGAGTAGAAAATTTTTCAATTTAGAAAACGATATCTTGTACATACATTAAATATGTCATTATTAAAACCATTTCATTAGTGTACAGTCAGATACAAAAGTCATAATATATTCCTCAGCTCTAAAATGCTAAGCGATAATCGAGTGCGGTCGAACGCTAACGACTGCGCTCCATTCTGACCACAGAGCAGTTCTGAACCACACAGCGTTCTAGTAATGGCTACTATCTACTATTTGTTACACAAGGAGTTATTTTTTCCAATTTGTCTTATGACTGGTTTACTATTGAATATTAGATTTTATAACTAGAATTCTTTGTAATCTTAAAAGCGTTTTTAATAAACTAATAATATACCATCAGTCCAAACGACAAAACGCTGGCACCTCATTAACACGCGAACAATGTATCATCACTAAATTAGACGAGAATAGACGTGTCATAACAGTAGTTCAAAACGTTAAAATGTTTGAAAACAACATAACGTTCTACAATGTTTTGCTTTAAACTATTAATTAATCTTAGACGTTAATTTTGGCTTAAATAATTAATAATAAATATTTATTCTAGTATATTTTTGAAGAGTAAACCTAATCCAATATAATTTCAAACATTAGAACAGAATCTAAGATGAAAAACCACTTGAAATCTCCAATATTTGACTTAATATTTCCTACACGTTTCTTTTAATATAAGTTAGACCAACAGTGAGTCAGCGATGAAGCGGTATGTTATAAATGACAAACACCGAAGCTCATTGCCGTACAAACAATACTCAATCTGACGCGACACTAAATTTGAGCTGGAAATCACATTCAATTCCTGCGGGATTCGTGCCGCGTTTGTTTGTGTAAGTCACTTGAACTATCAGTATTTCAGTAAATTAACATATCTTTTGAGCAAGTTATAATTTTATGTCATGTTAATTTAGATTTTAAAGGCTAAAAAGTATTTACAAAGCAGTGAGATTCAAAAAATATATATAGAATAGAACTTTAATAATGCTTTATCCCCTAGAATTTATATAATAAATATGTTATTTCTACACGAATATTATTTTAAAGATTTCATGTTAAGATTAAAACAATTTTAGGTATTATTCTATCAAAGCTATGTAAATTTGATATTATTATTCACCCGCACCTGTACTAATTAGCAAATATGTAATCGAGATATACTATATATAATTACATGTCGTCTTCTACGTTCTATCTATCTATTCTATTACACGTTATCTGATTGTAGATTGCTTCTTTGTTTTAATATTACCACAAATAAGTTTATTTATTGATGATATGACTACTTTCCTAAAATCAAATACAAGTACATCAAAGACAGCATGAAACGTCACTGGACGCATTGGCAGCAACCGCAGCATTTTGAAACGCAGCAATATTCGATTAGCCGGTAATGTATTTAATTGTGCGATTAATATTTATGCTAGGGTTTTAGACACACCTTTTTAAATATAAAATTTATTATAATAGTGTATATTAGTGTAAAGATTATCATAAGTTTGACAAAATACTTGAAAGTATTGTTACAAAGTGTATGTACTGATATATAATATCAAACATCACTTGAACCTATGTCAAATTTATGATAATCCTGTATGTGACATTTATGTGAAATAGCATGGGTTATATACTGATTCAAATTTAGATACTGTTTAAGTGTATATTGTAATGAAAATAAACAAGCGGTAATGGGAACGAGCCTTATCACATTAACTTCATGGTTGAGAAAAATGTTATACAATTTTCATAATTATTTTTATTATTAAATCCTGCCCATCATTACTTTCAATAAAGTCGTTAAAACAACTAATTGCAGTTATATCACATTTCATTAGTTATAAATTTAACCGTAAATTTGATACTATTAAATTTTTTTATTTTATTAAAAAAAACCTACCAGATACTTTTTTCCAGCATTGATCACTGTTTATTGTCACTAACAAGCTTTGATTGGTGCCCAAATCATTCTAATTACGCAATAAATGTTTTAGAAATCGAGAATAGGTGCTTTTTAGTCATTTTTGTTTGATATTATATTTGTTTGTTATTGTGTTACATGAATACGCATCGATTGTAAGCAAAACCACAATCTCCTAATTAGTTTATTCCAAATTACTAAAACGTAGTTTTCAATTCAAAAACTAACTAAAAAACCGCTTGGTCGATTTCACTGAAAAACTAATCAGCTTTAAGTCCCGCGAATACGCAACGAAAAAAACGCTTACATACAGACACACATACATATCTTTAAAAAGTGTCTAAATTGCTTAATACACCTCAAAAAGTTGATATATAAAAAAAAACGAAAAAAAAAAACGGTATGATTATAATAACGTCCTTAATCAATAATTTCAAAATGTCATAATACAATATATTTAATTAATAATAGTTAAAAAAATATTAGGATACTCGATAACAAGCTGATATACGTAGTGATAATAATTTCTATACACGAACTATATAATTTTTGTCACAGTTGGTTAAAACCTGATTGGATTATGATTGCAAACTTGCCAAATGCCTCCCATTGGCCACCATAAATATAGAAGATAAAACCGGCGGCCATTGTTGTTTAAATTATGTCGATATACGATATATAACATACGTATAGAGCTTTTGTTTTGAGCTTAAAATATTCTAGTCTATATTTTGTTATGAAATATCGAAAAAATTTGTTAGAATTTCTGCTGAAATGTATGTGTTTATATATCTGGTATGTATAAATAAATAACCCGTTGCGAAACTGCAACAGACATTCCTACAATGATACAATATTTGACACAAGTGATGAAGACGGATGAAGTTGAATAGCACGAATAATTTGTCAAATAACTTTCAAACTTCTCCAAAATTATTTGATATACTAGTTGATACTGACGGTTTCACTCGCGTACTAACAATTATAATTACTTCAAAAGACTTTAAACAAACAAACTTTTCTGCTACATAATATTAGTATACATTTTGATCACAGACAAAAATCTTAATACGCACCGTTTAAATAATTTCATAAATCACAACAAAAAGTCAAATTCTCGACTAATAATAATTCCTAAACCAACCCCTGTATTTTGATTTAATTTCAATAACCCCAAATCAGACAAAGACAAATCGGTTGCGCTGCTATAACAAATCTCTGATCGTAACCCAATAAGGAGCAACCCACACCAACCCCCACTAAGTCAACAGAGGAACCCCTAGTAAAAAAACACCATAACCCCCGAACCAAGTCAGCGTCTGTTGTCTGTTTATTTTTCATTACAACATGTGCTTCATTGCTATTGTATTGAATGAAATAGTTTTTGAATGCCAGATGTGAGTTTATATCCAATTATGGTTCACGAATCAATTATTATCTTGAGGTACTATTGATCTGCAAATATTGACAATCCACCACTTAATCCTTAATCCTTATCATAGATATATTCAAGTTTACCAATATTTATATGAAAAAAAAAAACAAATTTTATAGACACGTTTGAAGACCTATAAAACAGAAATAAGAAATAAGAATAATAACAGAAATAATAAATATACTATATATAATTCAGTAAAAGAAAAATACTCTGTATATTTAAAATATACAATTAAGTATAATTATCCTATTTTTCCAATTATGCAATCAATTTAGTAAACCGATATTCGTCAAGTAATTTTTCGCCATGCGATAGAAAATAAAGGGAGAGACACAATAGGGTGTTAATAACCCCGTTATTGTTAATGTTTTTATGTTAATAATATAATATTTTATAATGCAAAATATCCACTTACAAATTGCTTTAGACTTGATTATATAATAATCGTATTAATAATGATATTTCTCAATTTGTATTCTTATGTTATTTGCAATATATAATATCATGTTTCTCAAAGAAACCTTGTATTAAAATATATAAAATAAAACTGTCTCACGTCATAACCACAAAAAGAGTAAGAAGAAATCGTCGCGAATCTTCCAACCAATAACTGCTTCAATGGGACCCACGTGGGTCTTACTTAGAATTTAAATATCTAGATGTGATATAATTATAACGAAAAAATATTTAAATAAAAACATATACATTTTGTCTATGAAAAATAATAACCATACATTAAATTTTTACGATATTTAAATAATAAATATAAATATAATAATAACGTAATATATATTTTTCATTTTCATCTTCATTTCAAAATCTGTTAAACTTTATTATAAATTTCTTAAAGGTTATTCCGTAATCTTATATATTTGAAATCTAAGATCAAAGATAAACAGAAGTTTAAAGAAGTAATAACAAATGAGTACATCTCGTCTATACATCCTTGTCTCCCGAAGGATCGCGTAAAGTTTTGATAGCAGATGCTCCAATATTTGAACGAGGCAGCCCACTTTTATTTAGTTTTCATTTTCCGCGCCGAAGCACAGTGCTATACACTGATAACGACGTTTTTTCTATATAAAAAAGTTATTTCGCCGTCAATATTGGTCGTACAATATTGTATATTATTTGCTATACCTATTAAAGTTTGAATATATTTAGATTTTTACCATTAAGTACTATAGTTTTGTGATTTTTTCCAAAAAATACAAAAAATTACCTTAACATCTAACATGATATTAATTATTTTAGAGATCGTTAGAGCATTACAAGAACCGAACCATGAAACCAGCTGGGTCTTTAACTATTAGGTTATTTGTCAAAATTTAACCACAAGTTAGACAAATAACCGTTTTGTTACGTATATTATGTTAATAGTCACGCGATGGTCGAAATTAACCATAGAAACTTGCTAACAATAATTAATAGTTAGTACAAATAATGTTTTGGTGAATGTGGTAGGCCGTGTTATTTTAGTTTCTAATCAAACTTACATGAGATACAAAAGCTGTCAATAATGTCTAAAGGCTTGGTGCTGTCTCAAAAATATATATTGGCGTTTAGTAGAAATATGTCCATACTTTTTAAATCATTTCAAAATATATTACAAAGGTTTTTGTCAACGTTACATCCAGTTACATCAAGTTGTATGCATTGGAAGTAGAACACGCTTGAACCAAGACATGCACTTTAAAGATAATGTCCTGTGAGATACGAACAGAGTCAGGATTGAGGGATCTATATGTTAGATAATTAATATAATATTTAGGTAGTAAATAGTACCGTATCGCATCAAAGTAAATTCCAACTAAATAATTAAATTCCGCATCAAGACACACACCATACAAAATAAACAAATTTTCACATACATTATATTAACAGATTAAATAAATATATACGAAGTCTAAGAAAAAGATATGTACCTTTTATAAGGTTTTCTTTCTGAATTCATATTTACAAAGAAAAGCTTTTAAAGCAATAAGAAGAAGCAATCTTACGTTATCATCTATACTAATACTTCTATACCAATAATACTACAAAACTAACGAATCGATTTGAAAAAATCAATCTGATTTTGTTAGTCAGGTTCTTAGTTATCGCAAGAGTAAATAAAATCATTCGTCTGCTTGTGAAAAAGCTGGTCGCCGCTAGTTATTACTAAAAGAAAACAACCTGCTTTATAAACATTTTAAAAATGTTATAAATATTTTTCTAAAGAAAAGTCATGTTTTATAAATACGTTATTACTGTGTCAACAACCTCCTATCATAGAAAATATAAAAGTAATTTCACTTCCCTCCGTGAAATAAATAAGAAATATATTAATCGCCTGTCGAGTACTGCCACTAATGACGACCTCAATTCGCCACCTGACATCTTTCTCAGGTAACACCTCCAGACATAGCGTTCACAGTTCAGTAGCAGCTGTTACAGCGCAACAATTGACAAATGTTTAATATTCAACATTTTTGGGAAATTAACAATATAATTAATCTAATTTATATTTCAGAAGTACAAGCCTGATTACTTTCCGTAACTGGTTTCTCTCGGCAGTAAGGCAAATATATCTGAGATGGTGGCAGCTATGACTTTCCAAAATATTTTATATAATTATTTTAATAAAAAAATTTTTTTATAAAATATATTAGCACTACTGTACTAAATTTAAAAAGAACAAGTTTGAAAAGTTTCTATAACTGGCATCTCTCGGCTCTAAGGCATATATTTCTGAGCTATAGGTAGGTATTACTTTCCATAATGTTTTATATAATTATTTCAATAAAAACAAAAGTGTTTTTAATATATGTTAACACTATTGTACTACTATCTTTTGCTGCGGCTTCAAACGTGTTTACGTAATAAATCGACCACAACGTAACCTATCAGGTCCTAACACAGCTGCGCTCCATCGCCTCGACAACGAACATTATGTGGGAATCCTTAATCAGCCGAAACACTCAAGACACACGGTCTATATTAAAAATAATAAATGAAATATCTATTTAATTCAAAATATATTTCTCTAAGTGAATAAAACAATCATAGTTATTTCAAAAGCTGCAGAAATATTCAATTATGTCTTGTAATAAATACTAAATCACTCAAACCGCTGCATTTTCCCACATTTTCCTTTGTTTGTTGTTGTTTAAGGTATGTTTACAGTAATGAATGTTCCCAGTGACAGTAACAAATATATATACCGGGAGAAATTTCTGAATACTTTTATTGAGAACAATTTATTAAGACTAAGATTAAATTAATTATACATGTATATATATAATAAAACAAACATTTTTTTTACAAGAGTATAGATATTTGAATCGTTTAATATTAACATTAATATTAAAAAGCCATCAAGATCCGTCCGCTTCAGCCTCCGCTTCCGCTCTCACAGTACATTAAGCCTTACAAAATACGGCAGGACATGCATTCACTATGTGAATACCCACCATTATTTGCTTTGCTAAATATGCATCATTTTAATTCATAATACACGCTTGTGCTTTTAAAAATTAACTTGTCTGCTTTTTAAATTGCAATTCCGTTGTTGTATTGTTTAGACGGGTTTATGTTCTATCTAAATAAACTAGTTTTATTTCAAGAGCTTAGTTAATATGGCTAAAACACATGAAGACATTTAAATATATACATACATATATAACTAAAACAGTTATATTAAATACAGAAACACTTCCCTCACCAAGAAAGTTCTCCTCACATCATACAACAAGTGACATCTTTTGTTTTCAAATCACAACTAGCAAACTAATAGGTTTGATTGAAAATGATTGCTCACAATTTGAAACAATACGACATACCAAAGTTATAATTTTTTGTAGTGGACGTTACAGAGCCGCATTGGAAATGATTTTTTACAAGAAAATGAAATAAAAATTAGGAATTTTCGGGTATATTATAAACAAAAACAAACGTAGTGGTCGAAGTAGTAGTATATATATCTTAATAGATCGATTGTATATTTTATATCACTCTTCAATTACATAAATATGAAAAAAAAAAAAAACTATAAATCATGAAGTAGAACTCATATTATTGCTTCATTCCTGTGGGTTATAAAGCAATTTTAAAATATGAAGTTATTTTCAAACAAAATGACCTCAACGATGTTCTAATAAAAGTACAATCATCTATTAAACATTGACAGGAAATCTTTAATGACCCACCTCCTGTCCGAGGGAACAAACGCCATAAAACAATGGGGCGTTGACAAACGATTTAGGGCTACTACATACTGGACGTTTACACGAATTTGATTCGGTTGACATCAATATTCTTAGCAAAGACAATAATATCGCAATGATCTTCAACATTTTTCTTAGGTTAGAATAAATTTTGTTAATCTTCGAAATATTAGCAACCATGTATACTATGTGCTGCTAAAATTAAAAAATACTTAGATACAATAAAATAATATTCCTCTCAAAGGAAGCCGAATAGAATTTGTATAATTTTATTGTAAATGTTATGAGTATTATAAGTATTTATTCAATAAGCACACAATAGCCCTGTTTGTGGGCAGCCTAAGGTCAAGCTTGGACAAATTAGCCAATTATTATCGATTTAATTGGCATTCTATAGCGAGGATAAGATTTTTTATAATAACAGCCTCGTTCCCTCTTTGGCTCGTCATTGTGTTTTCGTATAATTGTATAAAATTACGCGTTTAACATACAAACGTGTATTTATCGTACAAAATCGTAATTTGTTGACATAATGTATATCAAAGCTATGAAATGAAATGTTTTCTATTCACGAAATAAATATTTGTACTCTATAGATGTTAATAATATATTTATAATAAGAAAAAATATATATTTATTGAAATTGAGGATTGACTGAAGTCATTAGATATTAATATTGGAATGAAATATATATATTAGGGTAATAAATGAACTTATTCATTTTTTATTATTTTCAAATTATCGAATCGATAACATGCAATAGAATAAATGATTAGAATTAAATGGCTTATAAATCTCTACTTAATATAACTGAATATATAAGATATATTTGGTAATAAACACATAAATTAATAAATATAAAAGTATAATATAAAAAACAGACAAAATCCCTGGACCTTCTTGTATGTGAGAAAAGGTCTCAAGTCTCAAGTGTCATGAGGGGTGTACACTCCAATGCATAATCCAATCCCAAACTCCAAGTACAGTCAGCATGCAAAGTGGTTACTTGACCTCTTTTCTATACCATTTTTTTGTATCGATACAGTATTATCCATATTTTGGGTATTGTTAGAACATTTTTATTTAAGTATATATGTTTATATTATTATACTAGATGTTACTCGCGGTTTTACATATAACCTTCCTTTTGAACCTGGCTAATATAATAATCAAAAATATGTAAAAAAAACTATCATTAGCGCGGTTAAACAAACAAACATTATAATATGTGTTAGATTATATATTTTAAGGTATTCAATATATATATTTATTATATTATATTATATTATATAATATTACAACAGTTTTATGTGCACTAGTGAATTTTATATCTTTTCACCATTTCTATGGAAATTGTGTATTGCAAAAACCATATTAGTTGACCTCAATTAAAATATGTATCGACGGCATGTCAGTAAATACAGACATATTTCCTATCTTAATACAATGTATACAATTTTCAATTGTATTTTTATAATGTTACAATGTAACAACAAAAAAAAAATTAAAAAACTAAATATAAATAAAAATAAATAAATTCACAACTTGACAAAAAACGCAACAAAAATAAAAACACACACACATTTGTAAATGTCGAATGCATTAAATACTCTTAAGTATTATATGTAAGATATTTCAACTCAAGTATTGAATTTGAAGAAAAACTTTGTAAATTTAATTATTTCCGTTCGACAGATACAAATTTATTTCGTAAATTTTCCGCAGATTTTTTTTCGCCGCAAGGATTTTCCCACCGAATTGTTTAGAATTTCTTTGTAAGCAATTTCGGCTTCTCGGTTAAGACAAGTTTAATCTGAAATGTGGACTATTATTACTTTATTCTTGTCTGTTTTTCCTCTTAACGAACTCTTTGACGTACTAAACCTTTCGTAAAAATTTGAAATTAAATGGAATGCTTTTGATTGTTTGAACCAGGAGTTTAAAAATAAACGGTTATATTATAAAGTTGTTAATAAAATTCAATTTAAAATAAAAAAATATATATATATTTTGTTGACGGTATATAGAGTATTAACTCTGTAATAGTGCAGGACGTTTGGCCACATGCCTAATACAGCCTGCGTGCTATCGGTACTGGATAGGCTATAGCAATATATGTTATATTTTTTACAATATTATTGAAACTACGCATATTTTGTACAGTATTCCATATTTAAAATGGATGTCGCGTTGTGTTATGAAAAGTTACATCATACTGAATAACCACTGAATATATTTTCGGAATATCAAACGATGAAACTTAATGTTCTCGTAATGTTTATTTTACTATGACTCAAAGTAACTTTAAGGCCTTGTTAGCGGAAACTTTTAACTCCACTCGAACAGATAATGTTAACGATCCTAACATTCCTAACATATACCGATATTTTGAATACAAAACTTTCTAACAACTCAATATTTTGTTGGGTTTAACCAGGACAGGTGCTTCAGTGGGAGGGGTTGCCATAGAGGAAGTTTAATATGTTACAAGTATCGCATATACATAATATAAAAATATGTGTTATACATAATAATACGCGAAATTTCGTCTTTTTTGCCATTTGGCTTCTTGGCAGATAGATATATGCAAAAAATGGTAATAGAAACTATTAGGATAAGTATTCAAATATACATTTATCAGCACTAAAATAAATTAATACAAAAAGTCTTTAAATAAATTGATAGGATTATAAAACATATATATTTTTACATTTTTTTTATTAACAAAGACCAGGAGCACCGATACTAAAAGGATATTGTCCTGGAGGCATCTATTCCTCACGTTTATTTTTATCGTAGGTGGCACACTGCCTCGTAAACACAAAAGGAAACCAGACGGTGTCCTCGGGTTACATCAGTTGGACAAAAGGCCTGCAAGAAATAAAGAAAATAGGAAAGGTAACAATAAGATTAGACTAACTAGAATTTACGGTATGCTTTCGAACTCAGATATTACAATACTAATCAGGTCTAAAGCTGAATTTACTTACAAGTTTTCTAGATTTTAACGAGGCTCAAGTTTCTAAAAATATAGAAATTATTTTAATCATAATACTTTTTACAAGACGTCATGAAATGAATCTCAAGTTTTTTTATTATTATATAAATGTAAGCGAGCTCTATCACATTAAGTTCCTTTTTAAGAAAAATATTATATTATTTTATAATTTTTTTTTAATAAAATCCATTCCATCTTATTAAAAAAATACTATTTATTTTATACGTTACCTTTAAAAAAAAATAAATAAAAAAATAAAAATACTAGATACTTTCTTTCCGTAGTGATCACTTTTTATTGACATTAAAACCTACTTGGTACACCCATTACCACCCTAGTCTTCTTTAGTAAAATAAAATGTTTCTGAAAAAGAAACTAAAAAACCGTTTAACCGATTTCGCTGGAAAAATAATCAGCTCTAAGTTACGTTGATTTGATTTGATTGGTACCAAAACCACCCGACCACGCAATTAATTTCTAAAAAATGGCGAAAACGAGGTTTTAATTTTAAAAAAATATATAAAACAACTTATTTGATTGAAAACTAATAAGCTTTAAGTTAGACGAATACGCATCGATTGGTATCAATTCAAATGCAGAATCAGGTCTTGAGAAAATGGAGTTGAAAAAAAGGCTTACAAACATACACATACATACATGTTTTTAAAAAGTGTATAAAATTACTAAGAACACCTCAGAACGGAAAGTTATTATAAAAAAATAATCGTAAATTAGGGTGAATATAATAACTTAAACAGGAAATTAATAACAATATAATAAAATTGTTTGAAGTATTTATGTTAGAGTTTCATTCTCGCTGATCAAGCATTAATCATGTTTCAAAGAGGTATAAAAAAACTAATTGCAGGAAAGTTGTGGTTAAGTAATATACTTTTAAACTCTTTATAACCTCAGAGATGAAGTATTTATTCCAGTATATAATCAGTAATGGTTTTATATATATACACACACTCAATAGGAATTAGGAATGTATATATATATATAAGTATTTTAATACGACTGCGATCCTTTAAACTAAAACCAATATAATTAAATTTTGCGAAAATTCATATTAAAAACAACTTACTTAATCTTAATCTCACTGTGGATTAAATAATTCAACTTGAGAGAATCTAGAACATTCGCAATCCGTTTATATTTAGTTCAGCAAATAGGATATATCACAATTTTGCAATCAGCTAATGTGGTTACCTACCTATGTGATTGCTATAGAAATATATACAATTCTTCCGTGCATCTATTGTTATTTATTACTTCTAGTGTCTCATATTAGAAGAACACTTTGTATTGTTAAATATATTCAGGATATTTTATTTATATAATTTTAATATCTTTAATAAATTAATAATTTTATTATATGTATAATTTAGATAATATTTTCTGTCTTTCTCATTAGTAGCGAACGTATTGTAAATACATTTGTTATTCTGTTTAAACTCCAATGTATAAAGTGGTTTAAATTATTAAATAAGTTCACCCTTCAGAGGATCTTAAATATTGGGAGCTGTTATAATCTATTAATAACATGGCTTAACGAAACATTTAAACAATTAAACACCAATAGACAGATCAGACCTTATGTTTCAAATATATTTGTATACGTAGTTCGGTGTCATTTTACACACGCTAGAGAAATTTTTCGGTGAACTTTAATACCGAGGTTTAGATGTTAGAGTGAACATCTCAGTTGAGATTTGCACTCTTTATTTGAAAGCTTGCACTTCATGGGTACGTAATACGTGGGGTGACCATGATGGTAGATAGTTTAGGACAAGCCTGGATAAACATATCCTTTATTATATTACAAAAAAAAGGTAAAGAAATTCCAACTTTCGCTGGTTACAGAAATACATTAAAAATAGAATGCTTTACAAAATACATAAGTATTTTGCAATTATTAAAAAAAAATAAAAATAAAAGATTGAATAAAATTTCTTCTTAGATTTGATAATTCAAATGACATCATGACATTTGAAATAATATGAATATTTGCATATAGTCTTAGACATGTGTGATAAGAATATAATTAATACGTATTAAGAATGAATCTGAATCTGAGATCTTTAGGACTGGGGACGTCTGCCCTGAGGTCCTGCGGGGGCGTCTATGATTCTTTCTTGGTTTTCATTATATATATTCTGTCATAACCCTCTGTTGATGGTCACACTATATGTAAAAGTATTTTCGGGTCAAATTGCAAGTTGCTGACGGCACAGCAAACAGCAGTCGGTGCTATTAGTTTTATCCTATTCCAGAAATCCTAACAAATTCTTGAACATTTTTCGACGAATTCGTATTGACTCAACCCCGCACTCATTATACCAACTTTTCAAGGTTTAAAAAGTTATTTAAACTTTTTCTTCTCATTCTAAAAGTGTCACGGATGTGTAAAGTTTAAAAGCCTTTTCTCATCCACTTATACGATTGCGATTACTTTTTCTCTCAAATAAGCAGGTTTATGATCATTACTCTTTCGAATGTGACATGAAGTTTGAATAATAAAAAAAACGACTCCATTTATCAGACATAGATTATAATTAATACAACCAAACCAAAAAATAATAAATGAAATATAATAAATAATAATAAAACTGTAAAATTTTAATAGATTCATAGTATTTCCGTGTTCAAATATGAAATATCATTTAATAGCCGCGAGGTATACCGGAAACCTGTGTCATAATAAAATGTAAATAAATGAAATTGTAAATAAAATAATTTTATAAAATCAACCAAATTACAGAAATAACATCAAGCAATCACGCATTATTATAATCATATAGTGTAATATTGATTTGAAACGCTAAGATTACTTTTACGGCAAATTTTCATATACCATCTAGTTACCGCAACGAATTAGTGATAACACAAGCATTTGCAAATGACATTCATCAGAGTGAATAAAAAAAAAAACTTCATTCTTTATTCTGTGATTTACTAAAAACGTATCGTTAGAAATGTATTTTAAGGGACAAATTATAAGTGCCTTCACGGTATCCATTCTGACTTCGGCTATGTCAATTGGTGAGAAGGCTTTCAAAGCTTGTAAAACCTATGGACAATCGATGCTCGAGTGTCACAACGTGCTCTATCCAACATCAAAAGTAAGAGTGCCGATTGACTTACTTTTGTATCCTCATATGGTTTTGATTGGATATCGACATAACATTACCGAACTCGCGGCTTGGAAGTGTGGTGGATCATTAATTAGTGAAAAATGGGTTGTGACAGCAGCACATTGTATTGAAGACCCAGAAGAAGGATCACCGAGTATTTTACGTATTGGAACAGCTACGTTTGAATTTGATGAAGTGGAAGAACTTGCTCAGGAGAGAGAGATTGATAAGATAGTCCCTCATCCAGAATATAAACCTGAATCTAAATACCACGATATAGCTTTACTGAGAAGTCGAACAGAATTTATACTAAGCAGAGATATAAGGATAGCTTGTTTAAATTTAGATGACAAAGTTGGAGATGTCAAATTAACAGCTATCGGCTTTGGAACAACAGTGTCTGGAGTATCAAAAGGAAGCCAAACACTTATGAAAGTTGATGTGGATATTGTAGATAGTAAAATCTGTAATAGATCTATGAGATATTTAATAAAGAGAAAAGTTTTAGACAAAGGTATAACTGAAAATCAGCTGTGTGCTGGTGACTATGAACATGGTGGAAGGGATACGTGCCAGGGAGATTCAGGTGGACCTTTGCAAGTTATGGAAGAAAGGGTGGATTGTATTAAAACATTTCCATTGCATAAGATAATAGGTGTTACCTCATTTGGTAGAGATTGCGGTCGCAAGATGGCCCCAGGAGTATACACAAGAATTTCAAAATATATAGGATGGATAGAAAGCATCGTATGGCCAGACAATTTACTGCCATAGATAACAAAACAATGTTTTTAATCTAACAAGCTATCTCAATATAACCTTCTTTTATTTCTTATGAAATATAACCCACTAAAGGATAACAACTCTCACCTAAAACAGAATGAAAGGCACTATGAAAAAAACGTCAGGGTTGAAACCACAAGGGACAAAAACGGAATGAAAAAATACATGAAAATGTTACTTTTGGGAGCAGACGAGTAAAGAATTGAGACTGTTCATAGAGAAACGTTTGGTACACATGTTTTTCTATATTCTTCGTCATTTTTATATTCAATTGTTATCAATAAAAATCTGTATTTTTTATTCAAATAAAAATAATTATATAATTGTTTTATATAACTTTTATTACTTAATTTTGCCAAAATATAATATTCCGGATATGAAACACAACCTTAAAAAAACACATTTAATTCAAATTACCTTTTATAAAGTTAGTAAAACATTATTCATAAGAACTAAGGCAATTCACCAGACTGATATAACGGTGAAAAATAGACAATTAAAGTTAGAGGAAGTTTGAAAGTCATCTTATTACAAGAAACACAATTTATATCTTACACGGGAATTACGTCATTCTCATTTAAACTTTCGACTTTCGGCTTTTATAAAACGATGTTTAAAATATATATATATACAAATTAATTTTCCTGTTCTTTTTAAATTTTAATTGGTAATAAGGTTGTATTGAATCAGCGTCCTTTGTTAATACTGTACTTATTAAATTTCATAACTTCCTTACATTAATATTGGCACTGAAAACGAATACTTTTAGCAATTTCAATTGTGAAATTCAAATAGTAATTATAAGTAATAATAATAATTAATATATGTGAATTTTTATTGGATGGATGATTTATTGGATGTTGGAGTTTCTGATATATGTAAAGAAAACAAAATTAAAATAAAATATAATAAAACCCTAGAAATAACAACAATGATATGACTTAACAGTATTATACATAAAAGAACATATAATATATAAAAAAAAATATATTTTATTCCGGCTGTTATAACTTAAAAGTCCAAAAATAAAAGGGACAAAAAATGTATCATTTCGTTGAGGTTAATTATTCCAATTATTCAAGAGACCATCACGAACTGCTGGTTTTCTATTCAAATTCTAAAAGTTTAATTGTGCATCATATTTTACCATATTTTTTAAGTACTTTCTATCAGAATGGTAAAAAATTTAATTTAATTATATTAATGATCAAACAATTTGTAAAGAATATTTTTTTGATCAATTTTATATCTATTGTAAGGCATCATAAAGCAATTTTCCTGAATTTCCCAAGTTCCATCTTTGTGGTAAATAAAATCAACTAAAACTGTTTTTATCTTTAAGCTTCCTACGGAAGTCGTTTCTCTATTAACGTCGTTTTTATATCACAAATAGCTTCCACTTTTTCTCATTTTTTCTAATAACAATCTCTTTGACGTCATAACTTGATGGCCGGAATTATAATAACTTTATATTTAACTATTTACGGAAATTTTGAGGGAAGATAACACGATTTTATGATTATCTTCAGATTTTCTTTGAAAATTTTTTCAATTTACAAATAAAACTCGAAGAATGGTTTAAAATATTCCTACTCAAATGTGTATTAAAATTTACACATTATACGCTAATAGGAACCTTAATCCTTTCTAATAAACAGCATTATACAATAACAATGCTGGCTTTATTAACTTCGAATATCGAGGCTTTACCCCAAATATTTTTACGCGCGAACGTCACGCCCTGATCGGATTCTGGACGAATTTCTAAGATGCTTAATGAAATAACTCGGTTTAATCGTCAGACCATTGTCCGTTCACCCCAAAACTTATGGAGAACCTACTTTATATTGAAATTTTAATTAAACACATAGGATTTGCACATAAAACTTCATCCAAATAGTAATAGAAGTTCTATAAAAAACATTGTCTTTTGTGTATTTACATAAATATATTTAAATATAGATAGATATGTCAGACTATAAATCCAACAATGAAGAATGTATTTGAGTGCAAATATTGAAATAAAAATAAGAATATCGTTAGGAAAAATATTATTCCGATATCAGCGTCATTATAATCCAACCTTGAAGCTTGACACGAAATCTATATAAATAGAAATTTCATTTGTAATTTGAGTGTTATTTAAAAGTGTCTGAATCAAACTTTTTCAATCATCCAGCGGCTGGCGAGGGACACTTATCTACCACCAATGAAAGAGGGTTTAAGCGCTTTTATCAACGCCGCCATTCAATAGGTTTTATATTAAAAAGTCAATTTAAGTTTATATCTTGGATTAAAAAAAAAAAACAAATAAATATTAAGATATATATTACCATTGTTATTTCCTAATGTCTGCAATAACGTAATATATGACTTCAGCAGTGTCACGGTCTAAACTTGGCTTACAGGCGTTCTATGCATATTCAGTATTGCGATGAAATTCTGATGTGTATAAATTATAGATGCACATTGTTAATTTAGTCGTGTTTTATCCATGGCTTAGTTGATTCTGTTTCAACTTTGATATGGTATTTAATAATAATATTTTCGTTAACACAATCTAAATCTATTTATGTTATATATATTTATTTTTTCATATCTGTTTCAATAAACCCATATCAGTGATTACTCGCGTACGTCAATTTATAAAACAGGACGGCCTTTATTGATACTATAATTATCGTAATAAGTCCTTCTGTATACACTCCAACTTAAAAGTTAAGGCCACGAGGATTCCAAACGTACCCTAGTCCGAGAAGAACCACACAACAATGTCAGCTGTGTATTTTTTTATTGTGATCACTTTATCACAAATGTCAAAAATCAAAAATAAGATTTTAAGTCAAAAACTAATTTTATATCTAATGATAAAATAATTATGTTAATTAAAATATAAATACAGAAAACAAAGTAAACGAAAATTAACAGGTAGTGTTATCAGCTAACAAAGGATCAACAATTGAACTGAAATATGCTATTATATCTAAATACTGAGATGATCAAAGATCAAAATTGTCAAGAAGTGGATGGCTCTTAGGTCATTGATAAACAATAGAATATTGGAATTCTAAATTGACCTTAATTGTTAGAAAACAGCGATTTAATTAATAAGCGTTGTTTTGATAGTTAAGCTCTAGAAACTTCGTTGAACTTTAAATTTTCGTGATCTATAATTGCTATTACATATAATGACACATGTTCATTCTATTATATTTTGCCCTAGTCTGGAAAATTCCGGGTATTGGGTCCTTTTACTTGAATTCAGAGCATGGCGGATTTGCCCACTCCCGAATAGTTTCAAAACTAGTTACTTGTAATTATAATAATACCATTATCTATGGCAATTACTCAAAACCCTAATAAAAAAAATTAACAAATTTAATATATATATTAAAAGTCATCATACTATATATATAGTATAGTTTGATCACTGTGCACTGATAAATCCTACATATCAGAGCGTCATTACTGGACATGTATATATAAATCCTGAACACGACGTAGGGTTGTTACTTATTGATTTAATATATTGGCAATTAACAATTACTTCATAGGATTTACGAGCTGTCATATAACTCGTACTGCTATTACAATTGTAAATCTTTATTTGGTATTAATGTTCTGTATTTTAATTTAAACATATTTTATTTTTTTTCATTTTATACGTTGCAATAGATTTAACATAGTAACTTTAAAAGAATGACCAATATACATAATCGAAGAAAATTCTTTTACATACATTAAGGTAAGTGAAGTTTTTAATATCGTTAGGATGAGAAAAACAAACATTTACACTAACTAAAACGTAAGTGACTAATAACAGAACCTAATTGATAAATTTCTTATCAACAATTAATATCAAAAAACAGCGAGAATTAACACAATCTAAATTATAATATTTGTTAAAGTTTTTGTTAATTTAGAATACATTCATAACATTATGTCTTGTAATGTGTGTGATAATAAGCAAGATGTCTTTTACACACACACATCAATAATAAACAAGGTATATATCAGCCATTAGCTGTGAAGTCGTCCAGCAATCAATTAAAACAAGGATTACTTCATATTACCTCTGCGATGCAATTCAATTTAAAATCAATGAAAACAAAAACCTTTACACCTGAGGATTATATTAATGAACAAATTTTATCATAATATTTTACTTATTTTACATAAAAAAATTGCTGTTTTATTAAGTAAAGACAGAATAAATTTACAGCAGTAATTTGAACAGGCCTATTATTTTCATAGTAAATATTTTTTACAAATCAAATACCATTCGCGTACAAAAAACCATCAATAAAAACACGATAGAACCAATATACAATCCATTAATTTAATCGCAACTTTTATCACAAAACGATGCAACGTCCGCAATCCTATTATTCCTAATAACACAGTGTTTCATACATTTACAATTCAAATCTACCAAATCCTATTCAATTTTTCACGCTGCACTGAAGTGAATTAATAACATGACCTAGTTCTGAGTGATTTTGACGTTCTGCCAGCCGATAACCACAGCTGCCGAAAGATAATATCGGTTTAGTACCAATGTAATAAGCGTAATAAATAATATAACATATATTTATATGAAAACAATATACACAATATTAAAAGTACTAATATTTTATGATAGCGTGTACAAAAGGGTACATACATATCGTAATCCGGTATTCGTGATAGCGCATAGGGTTTCAATGGGATGCTATCAAGCGATTACCATGGTATGGTCTCCCAGCATTTAAGCCATTATTTGTTATATAGTTAAAATTTATTCAATATATTTTTTTTCAATTTGTGTTTTTTACGCAAACAATTTTATGTTGCCCACGGTTATAACTGAGGATTTAAAAAGATAAAAATATTTATGAAATAAGCTTGGATATGAGAGGCTTAGGCATATATTGTAAAAACGCTAAAGAGTATATCATTTTCTTTTGAATTAACTTCGTTATAGTCTTTGTTATCAATCACTGACATAATAAAAATAGATTTTCAGAAAATGAACTATAAATTTAAATTAATTAATGAAAAATGCTCCATTTATTTAAATTATTACGATTAATAGGCGGTACACAAGCGATCATTTCATTTGGTATAGAAAACCGTTTCAAATGCGTACGTACGATAAATCAAACGCCGTATGTGACTGATGATCGAGCTGACTTCGTACAGTCCGCGATTAAGAGCGGTATTCACACACAAGCGTTAGCGGAAACATACGAATTACGCATATTTACTTTTAATATATCCAAAATTTGAAGATATTTCTAAAGATGTAAAATCACGACATATTAATAAGACAATGCTTAACATAACTCCTAATAAGTATCACCTAAGACGGAATCACTTGAATTAAGTATATTAAAAAGTTCATGATATTATTTGTCTCACTACGTGCGTCGCGTAAATAAAAGGAAAACTTAGGAGCTGATATTTATGAACAAGTAAACAATCGAAGTATACGTGGGCTCAATTACGTAAACGATATTTCTTTATTTATATTAAGTATTGGAAGAATGATATAAATTTCTATTTGGTAGCTTGTATAGATAAATTGAGTTTACTATTTATGTAGAAGAAGAATAAAAAAAAAATCCTTAAACATCATTTGAAATGATTTATTAATTACAAAATAATAATAATGTCTTCTAATATAATAATTATATTTTAAATGAGTCAGGCAAAGATAGCATAGAAAAAAAATCAGCGTCCGCTAATCCAATATAATATGAGATAATTCTTAACTTTATAGTTCTTATTGTTAAGGGCATAGAGGTTGAAATAAAACACATCTATCTGATTGATGTTGCTGTAGACGTTTCAAAGTACTGAACATTCTTTGTACAACTTTTAAAAGAATTTTTGTTATTAAACTACGACTTTTGCAGATTGTTTATAGTGAGAAGGTATTTTATAGAATTAAATCAAAAGGAACGAATTACCATAGAAATGAGAATTAAAGAAATGAACGAAAAAAAAAAATATTTATAAATTATAATCTCTTCATTTCAGGCCTATCGCAAGCCAGCGCCACTTAATATTTGCATATGACAGCTGTCACAAAGGCACGGCCATTACAGTTTTTTTTCTGACAAGTCGACTTTTGTGATCCGGTTTTCGGTTTAGTTTATATTGTATGATTATATTTTATTTATGTAAAACACTGTTAATACTATCGCTGCTTTAAGCACGATTGAAATATTTTACACTAGCTCTGGCTCGTGGGTGTGCCTGCTGAATAAAAATAAGCGTTGAGATTTTGAAACTCACCATTGGACACGTTGGCTTTAGATCACATTCTAGGCTTTACATTTTGTATTCTTTATTAATAATTATTCTATAATTAGTTTCATAAGAATTTATTTTTTTTAATTTTGATTACTTTCTGTTTATGTCAATGAAAGATAATATTTATTTGTGTTATCGTTTCACTTCACAATTTATAAAAACACATACAAATATTCTTCTTCTCTATATTAGTAGTTTAGACTGCTTTTGTATAAGAACAATGCGCTACGAAGTATATTACTTAGTATGAAATTATAATAAGATATTTTATATACTCATACATGTTTAAACGGGGGTTGTGATGAGGTAGTTGACCGATTGAGTTCGTAACCACAGAATATATTTATTTTGTCGTTACAATAAAATATAATATATAAACTTTATATATAATTAGTTAAAGTGAAGTTGTATATAAATTATATAAACTGTCTCTATTAATATGAACAGTATATATTGATGGTGCAGAGGTTTAGTCCAAAAAGGCTTAAAAATCTAGTATAGTTCAATATAACTTGTATATCGCTCGATGTCAAATACACCACGATCCCATGTCAAGTAGTGAATCCCGTGATCCCGGGACAGCAGCCACTCGATATAACTCTCGCAAGATCCGCTAAACCGGCTCACAGAAAATTGAACGATGAGGGGAATCGCACTAAGACATTTATTTCAAACGGCATTCTAGCGATATTTCCCGGGATTGCAGTCGGGATTGTGCAATGTTAAACGCATAAGACTCTTCCCTGTTCCTCTTGAATAATACGCCTATAGATAAATTAAATCAAATTCAAATATTTCTCGAAAGTATAAGTCCTGATTTTATAAACAAATATAATATAAAGTAAAGAATTTTGTAAGTATACTTGAGATTCTTTAGTTAGGTTATTTTATGGCATTGTTATAAGTTCTAACTTTATTTAAACCAGAAATACACAAGTTATTCAAAATTTTGGATATTTTTATAAAGTGAGTAGGTAAAAACCCGTCGAGATCGACTCGAATTGTGCCCGTAATTGACGGCTCTAGTCAGTTAAAGCTGTGATGGTATTTTTATAGAGACAATTGGATTGTGTTCGTATCTTCATATGTTAAAATATGAATAATACTTGAAAAATATGAAATAAAAACAAAAGATATTTTTATTCTATGTTATTGCAATTGTCTAGTTCTATGTGACTCGAGACATATGTCCCAATTTGCTCTTTTTCTACACATACATATATTAATATTTTAGATATGTTTCAAGACATACGTTATATGACTTTTTCTTTTACGTTATAGTATGTTATAATCTAACTAACAAAACGTATATTTATAAAAACTCAAAAAAAATAAATCTTAAACTATATATATACTTCAAACCGCTAATAACTTTAGTATAAGATACCAACGAAACTTAATTAAATAAATTAGTAATATCAATTACATCATACATTTTTTATTACATCCAATTACAAGTATCAAAAACTGTTTTAAACCACTTTACGTTTCATTATTAATTACTATGATATATCTCATTATTATACATATATGCGTATGATAAAAGTCGGTAGCTTTCATAGGATTAACAAGTTAATAACGACTTAAGATTATTGTGGCGTTATAATTAGTTTCTAATCTGCACTTAGAATATATACACTTAATGTATGGATACTAATCCCAAAGAATTTATAGATAATATAAATTTCATTATACTCGTGTGGGTGACACGATACATATATTTGAAACATGAAGCGACATCCTAGGTTAAGTAATGGTTATTCAGATCGTTGATCTGATGGGTGGTCAAGATCAATACCTTGGAGTCTATCTAAGTTAGTAAGTTTATAAACTAAACTTAAGTTAGTCAAATTTTGTTATTAAATATGAGATCCTGAAGAATTTTTCAGTAATGTTTTAAATTGAATTAAAACTATCGCTAATAATCAAACTTTTGTCAGCACTTGCTTTCAGACATCGTTTTTCTTTCGATTACTTATCTATACTAATATAAAAAAGTGGAAAATTTTGAATGTTTAAACATATTAATTTTGAAAACTACTGGATGGATTTGAGAATTTCTTTTGGACTGTGACATCAGAGGACTATAATATGGGATTATATGCAGGTAAAACCGCGGGGCACAGCTAGTATTCGACATATAGAAAGGCTTCAAGCTATTGTATATTCATAAGTCAAGTAATCAGTTCACACAGTCAATATATTATTTGAGTCTCCGACACTGATACGGGTCACGATAAAATTACATTTTCGTCTGATATGAAACAGTTTTGTTACTTTGAAGATTTACGAGAGAAAAATCTCAAATCGGAACTTATGTATAATTTATTTACATTTTCTCTTAATATTCAACTTACAAACGAAAAAATACATGCGACTTCAATCTATAATAATAATAGTAATAATAATTTCTTCATAAAATACAACATTTTTGTTTTAAAATCCATCAGACCATATAGAGAACAGGTAAAACCAAAGTAAAATTCACTCAGAATTCAACACACGGACAACAAACCATTCGATTGCGCCAACTGATTGTTTCAAAGAAATTTTAAGAGAACGTTGACAATATTTATTTCTTAGTAAATTTATCCTTGTTTTATTTAAAATATATATTTTTAATCAAAATATTAAACTCAAATTAAATATTTCCACGTATATCATTATCATAATATATGTAAAATTTGGCGGGTTCTCATATTCGTATTAACTTTCACTGTTGCTGCAGAATGGAGTAATGTAAAAACAGTAAAAACAATAAATCTAACTGTGCTCGAGCGGCGCAGTAAAAACTGCTAACTCGTAGCTACGTCGATTTGTAGGGTTGTCACTTTTGAGAAACCTTTAAATTTATTAATTTGATAAAATTATATCTATCGCTAAATTATATCATTGAAAAATTAGTTCCAATAGTATTATATTTAATTATACGGCTGTACACACGTAATTACTATTGGAATTTGTTAGACTAGTTTAGAACCTATTAGGGGTTCTTATACATTAGCTGAGCATGGCGGAATCGCGGCGTGAACTCAGCCGTGAAGTTAATAACTATATATAATGATAATCATGGATCAAGCTTATATACAAAAATTGTAATCGTCTCTGTGAACTTCACCTAATCTATCCAACGATTGTGTACAAGTATAAGCTTGATGTTTCATAACAACAATGTTTAATTAATAAATTCTGTCTGTCCGTAATTTTGATATCCCTTCAATAATAATAAAGAACAAAAATGCGTAAATTTTGCAACTACAATTGGAATCCATTAAAAAATACAAATAAATTTTTAGCCATTCAGCCATAGTTATATAACTTCATAAGACTGACATAACAAGAGATTAATTATCTTAAACTTCAAATTAAAAATAAATTAAAATTAAAAAATTACTAAAAAAATTAAGTTACTGGCAACCCTATATTTTAATACGAAAGAGATACTAGTAAGCTCGTAGCTCGATTCGCTTGTCGCCCGGCGTCGCATCAAGACAAACGGATCGTGTAACCCACCCTGGATTACGTCAACTGCTTCTTACCAAATAGGCGGATATAAAAAACACAAATATAACAACGTATTACTAGGGATTTGTTACACGAACACAATATACACAATACACACACTACACACACCCACTGCTAAACATTTAAAAAGATCGCAAATTCAATACAAAATAATGCAGATAGAGATAAGTATTTAATTATATAATAAAATATATATTTTTTTTCAAAACTGTTCTCATATTTTAAAAAAGCCACATATAAATTATTAATATTTAATTCAGTCAAACCGAAGCAAGGTATCTGTTAAGGAAAACCACAAATTCATAATAATTTAAATTATCTCCTCATCTCTTATCATACGATTTAAATCAACTTTTATAAATAAAATGTATTAAAAATAATTTAATACTTATATATAATTAAAATACTTTTCGTTAAAGACAAACAAAAAAAAACCTTTTTGTATTTAAAATCTCGTAATCAATAATTACTATTATATTAACCCGACTGTACTTGCCGCCATTCCTTATTTCAATTGAAATTTGCTAAAGCAACTTAGACATAATTGTCAATTAATATAATAGTATATAATATAAAATAAAGTATAAAACTCACCACCGTCTCACCACTTAACTCCAACATACATATTCATTTTAATGATACCGTAATGTCACTTGCAAATCCCAACATTATGACAATAGACATAATTAGTATGACCGCAATGTTATTATCTATGCCCATTAATACGTCACTTAGTGAATTAATCACGATTAATAACTACCCGCAGCTCAGTCACGGAATTAAACGAGGATTTCATCATTAAACTACACTAATTTGGTGTTCAATAATTGCTAAGTAATGAAATATTTATAAAATGACATAGCAAAATTATATTTAGTTTTATAAAAAATAAATATAATAAAAAAACATTTAACGAGTTTCTAAACGTGAATTATTTTTTTGTCTTTTTCATTTTTTTAATATTTCTATCACCGTACTTTTGACGTAAGGTTCTTTATAATAGCCATTAGTAGTAGCTATTACTTTTATGAAACAATAATCTATAATTTGATCTACATAACAAAAGATACGTCCCGATACAGAAGGTCCATATACAGAATACTAAAGCCATCGAAGCGACTAGCGATACGGTGGCTTAATTGCCAGCCACGAGACAGTGTACCATTGATCGCGGGTTCGAATCCTACTCGTATAAAAAATAACAAGAGACTAAGAAATGTTACATTAATTATTCATAAATAATCATAGTAATAAATACAAAATATAAAAAAAAATTTTGCTGATAAAGATCCAACCGGGCGGTCGCGTTATTTCCAATCTATTTGATTTGCCGAAATGCAATTGACTGAGTTAATAAATTCCTATTGACGTTGGAGCTTTGGCGACTGTCACACCGACACAATTATTTATTGAATACAGATTTATATAATCCGGATATCATATTTTAAAAAAGTATATTGCTTTAATTTAATTCAGCAAAAAATTAAACAACACGAGGTTAATAAATAAATTGTTTTCAAAATCGAATATAGATAAAAACAAGATATATCATCTGAGTTTCGTTTAATTCATAAGCTTTTACATTGCTTTGTCATCAGTACAAGTCTGGAAAGTTTAAATCAAAACATTTGTAAGCCTGGGGAATGGAGTTAAAACTTAGACATAATGTTTTTGACATATACATATATATATATATATAAATATTCAAATTATTTAATTATAATTAATAATTAAATCGATACGGTGTAATAGTAAGTTAGATTTGTTAGTACGGCATTAGTTCTATCCGTCTAATTTGGGTTTTGGTTTGTTGGAGAAATTTCAATTTGCTTTGATGGATATTATGAATAGCACAAGGATATTATCGTTACCCATAACATTGAATGAATATAGAGCAAATTAACTAACAATAGTCACATATTTTAATAGAAATGTACAATTAATTTATGTATATCCGAACATCGTGATGTGAGAAAAAAAATTAAGAAAATTTTGTGTAGGTTACCAATAAAATGATAACTTATTTTATTCCAAATTTTAAGCATATTGTATATTTTGTACGTTAGATTCAAGTAAGAGGATCGGACTGCAACGGGACAGAATATGGATTAAGCTCAATACCTTTCACATACCTACAAGAATCTGAGAAACTTTATTATATAATTTAAAAAAAATATATATAAATAGACAAACAAATATTAATAGCAAATATTCATAAATTTAATTATGAATTGTATCTCCATTTGAAACAAGAATATAATTCACTGCATATATTTATTAATATTTTCCATGCAACTGGCCATTTTGTAAGAATATTGTTAAACACGTCTATTCAGTACATTTTCCACGTATTCGGTTAAGTGAATGAAAATCTACTCATGTTCATGAATTATTTACTAGCTTATTGCGAATGCTTTAAAGGTTATTTCCCCTTGCACTATGTCTGAATCTAAAAACAAATATAACACGTTTATGTCACAGCGCAGCAAAATTGAATTTAGGTCCAACGAGTTGCCTAACGAACGAACTATTTGAACTCCGAACTGCACACGAAAAGAACCCACTTGCTATTGTCACTTGGCGCGAAAATAAGAGATTCGAATTTGGAATGTGTTCGAAATTAGCTCCGGAAAATGGCATCGGAATACTAAAACTGTTTTGTAGTTGAAAGTTACTTTTTAATTTTTTTTCGGAACCTTGTTTGAATTTGGCTGCCAGATATTTTCATTAAACACGGAGGTAATTATCTGGACTTGTACATAGAGAACATTTTTATACATTTATTATTTCAAACGAGATTTAGAATAAACTTATTTAATAACTAAAATACGAATTAGAATAAAAATATACCGTCATATTTAGATAAATATCAATGAGCGAATTTAATAATCGATCGACACTCCAAGATTTATAATAATCATAGATGGCTTCCTGAAAACAAAAGATAAAGTATTCGAACTAATAACTCAAGAATAACATTGTTATTTAAATCTTAAAGAAAAATTGATGTACCATCGAATTTTATTTACAACTTCAAGAAAGTGGGTAGAGTGGAAAGTTCATTCACAAGTGTACACACACACACATAGACAATACTTCCTTTGCAAAGTCGAATAAAGATAATTAGTTATATTTGAATCCAAACATTGTTATTTATTACAAAATAAAGCATAAATAACTTAATCAATAAGCCAACTGACATTTGAGCCTGAACACTCAATTTGCATGCCTCTGAAGTCTCGTTTGAAATTTTGGGATATAAATAATTCATTTCGTGAAAGATATTTTTTTTAAAAACGAATTCTGTTATTATACCGAAGATTCAATAATACGGAAAGTGAATTCTCTTGATATTTTGTTTCTCATTATATTACTGTAGACAGAGTATTAAAATGTATTTAAAGAATATCATACAAAGAATGTATATACAAAATAGTATGATCGAATATATTTTCTATTTCTAATGCTGACGCTACTAACGGTACACCTATTGGTACAGATTGCAGAAAACACATGCCAAAACAAAACGCCAACTTCAGTGGATTGCGACAAGCACAGCCTATACAAACTTGGCAAGCTAATAAGTGTATCAATACTTTTATAAAAACTTATCTTCAAAAATATAAATTTAATTCCAAAATACTAATAAAATCACACATATGTTTGTTATTGTTATTAACCAATGAAAATGTTATAAATATAATCGCAAATTTCAAACTGTTACAGATATATCATATAGCTATAATTCCAATAATGTCAATTAGGTTCGAACAATTTCTATAAATCAGAGCAACAAAACACCCTCAGTCGCATTCACATCCCATAAAGCCTATAACGAAATTGGCCGGAATTCCGTAAATTACCCCCTAAACTATCATTTGCCAATATCCAGTACTGAATCTTGTACCAAAATCGCGATAAAAACGCAAGAGAATTTTACAATTCCCCATACATTGCTCGATGTCTCTTGAGACACTTACATATCATACTATAGTATTCAATGGATGTTAAAGAAATAGACTTTTGGTTTAAATCGAATCCTATATTCGAATGGCATTGATTCATGTTTACAATTACCTTAGCAAATCTTACGGTGACGCCAGTTCCCCCCTCCTTATAGATCTCTCAAGATTTAGGTTGCCAAGATAACTGTGCTCTATTTCCATAGAGTAAAATTTCTTGTCTTGTTTAAACATTTTTCTTTATTGTTTGCAATTGGATTAAGAAAAACATATATATATTTTTTTAAATATATATTTTTTATATAGTATGTTTTGTTGATAGTAAGTAAGTAAGAAACAGAGTGATCTATGGCTTTTCAAAATATAATAGCTTTTGTATCCGTAATAAAATAAAATAGTAAACATAGAACATTACTAAAATATTACCTAAACTTTTTAATTTATCCAGAGATCAAGTTACACTGGTAAGTTAGATTTATACCAGGATTTGATAGTAACTTACGGATTGGTACAAAATATAAATCGTACATAATGGATACAAACAACATATGAGTTCAATTGAAAGAGTTATATCTTAGCTGTGGCTGGCTTGCAAACCACTTGTTTACGAATTGAATATATTGTAACAAGTTTATCATCATATATATAACAACAATTATTATTAAATCAAAATAATATTATCTTATCGTATTATCAACAAAACCAGTATTAATAAAGGAGAAGTAATTTTAAGCAAATCTCTTATTAACTAAACAGCGTTCGATGTCGTTGCATTATCCCAGCCTCCAAGTAAAGTATCCTTAGAGAAGAAAATTAAGTCCCACTGACTGCGCTCGGCAAACACAATCAAGTGAGGAAAAGTGCCTCCCTACTGAGAAACATCCTTCGAAATTCTTAACAATACAAGCTTCTTGTACTACATCCATTGCTTACACAATTAGTAATACATAACCGAGTTCAGAAATAAACCAGCAATGGAAAATAAATATTTTTACTGACGTCTATTTTAGTTGGTATAAAAAACAGTAATAGAGGACGATCTAATAAGTGTAGGTGAACAATGTCTAGAAAATTCCAAGTGGTAATGTGCTTGGAGTCAATATAAAAACAAGTTACCTCTAAAGGTAATAACGCCATAGCTTTGATAAAATTAAATTCCTACAAATAGTTTTAGAGTGGAGTTTGTCTAACACCAAAACATGAACTTTAGTACTTACATGCAGTGTACTTACGTATTTGATATGCCATATTTGAATAAGATAATATATTACCTGAAAAAAAAAAAAAACTATAATTAACAAGGGATATCAACTTAAAACGAGTTATTCGATAATTCATATATTATATATTGAATTTTATGAATAGGTACTTTAATTTAATAGTTATGAAATAAATAAAATAAAATAAAATGTTAATATATACTCTAGTAATTAAAATTAAACATGCAAGATATAGATTATTATATAAAAAAAAATAAACTGGGTCGTAGGATATCTATAAAACCAGCAACCCGCCCCGGCTCTGTTTGTGTAAATAACTCATACTTGTCATCATAATTATTGTCAATTTACATAAAAACTTATTAAATTATGCTTTATGCAATATAAAAAACTAAATATCCGTACAGTCGTTTATCGCGGATTACCACGATGAGACAGACAGAGGCAGACGTCCATACAATATAGTGATATCAAAGACAATAAATAACATGTGCGTGTAGACAGTATTTATTATATGTCCAGTTAATCCTGGGATGAATCACGCGATGCTATTTATATCTAAATCTATCCAAAATCTTTATATAAGACCAATAAAGAATATTTTAAGAAACATTTTCAAAGTGTTTCAAAAAAAAAAAAAAGTCACCACGTGGTAATTCGGTCGTAAATTTATAGTAAATAAAAATGTTGAAACTAATTGACATCACATATAGGAAGATTTCTTCATTTGCATTAACCGCAAATGAAGAAATCTTCCAACGTATTTATTATGTACTTGTATATAACATATAAATAAATATAAATATCTTCATGCAATCCGTAGTGTAAACTCTGAATATCCCAAAGCTCACATTCCTCTGCGCGAAATATGCTTAAAAATGGATACTTACAAAGTTCTCCTTCAGGTATTAATATATATAAAGCATATATAGTATGGGCGTTATAGAATATTTCAAAAATATTCTATATAACTTACTCTAAAATAAAAAAAAAATCTTTTTGATCGAAGTTAACGCTTCAAATATTTAGCAATAAAGCACCGTGTCTCGATTAACATTTTTTTATTCTATACATTCACTATGAAATTGCTTCACTTCGGTCCAATGTATTCTGTTTGCTGGCCAGGTCTAATTGAATTTTTCAATGGATCCATGATGAAAAGAGGGGGATTATATACATTATAACCAAACCAGGATCTCGACAATTATTTCAAGCTTATTATAAGCAGCCTTTTCATCTTCACCTGGATTAAAACACCATTTAGCACTTATCGTTATGAAGATTTAGTGATTTAAAATATACTATTTTCTTATGGAAAAAACATATAAAACCGTATACAAAACCAGTATAAAAAAATAAACGCAACTAAAAAAACAAGATCTGTATATTTTGCACTTTCGTTAAAGTACGCTATTTGCATGGAATTTTGTACGTTGTAAGCTTTGTTTTATATTCGTAGCTCGGAATGTTAACTGGGCGTAGACATTAGACAAGACTAAAAAATAATTGTTTAGTATTAACTTTGTCTCCTTATAAAAAATAAAAAAATATATATAAAAACAGAAACTTTTTTAACATAATAAAATTTGCAATTGCAATTTTTGGTTATTAAAGCAAATCTTAACTTACTTTTAGAATGTCTGCAATAACCGTGTGATGTGACGGATACGATGTCTACATAAAGGTAAAAAAAAAGTCATTTTTCTACCAAAGTCGTCCGTCTGCTCTGCCAGCGAAAACAAAATAGAAAAAAAACACGCTAAAGCATCTTAAAATTCTAACTTTATAGCTGAACTGTTTAAGAAACACCAACTATGGGAATAAAAGTAAAATAAAATGAAATCCGTAACAATAAACACTAAGCCGATTATGTTTGGTTTCATAGTTTTTATTTAATACAGCGGACTTCAGTTCTGTAGACTTTTGAAAGACAATACTTAGGATAGCAATATAAATGTTTTGTTTTATTTATGCTAGATTTTACATGCGGTTTCTTCCGGAGCCAAGCGATTTTATTTACTCTATGTAGATAAATATAGTATTCCTCAGGGATAATGAATCAATCTGGAGGTGGATATAATTGTTATAATTGGTTCCTAAAGATGATATTATCTTTAACTCAGCTTAAATTGTATATTTTTGAAAAAACCATTCCTCCAAAACGTATTTACCATAAAAATATTATTATTTGAGAATGTATTTACATATAAAATGTAATATATGTATTTTCCTTCAATTTTAAATTCGTATCCGGAAGGCTTCCAGACTGATGAAGGAACTCTACGTGATCCCTCTTTTAAATATTGAATAACTTAGTAGTATTAATTTTAATATATATATCTATATGTTATAAAACATATTTTATTTCCCATATTTTAGCATTCGTGTAATATTTCAAAGTTTCTTTAAATATTATTTCTTATATAACTTTATTCTCTCCACGGTAGAGTAAAAAATATAGTTTAAAAAGAAAAACAGACGCTATCGTTTCAATAATCTTTATTATAGATAGCTGATATATTGAAAGACGAAATGCCTTGGAAAATTAGCTGGCGGAAATTCTTAAATCAGCGGAAAGATGTTTCGATTACATTCTAGTAAAGAAAAAATAGACCCTATTATTGTATGATATAAAGTACATTTTACAATACGATAAAATGTAACGCTATATTTATTTATATTTTTATTAATACATTTCTAATAAAAATAATTGAATTATCAGTTTTATAGATTAATTAAACATTATTGTAAATTTAGTCAAAAAAGACATTTCAATTCATATCCGGATTTAGCAAAATGTACGTCTAGTTTCATGTATAAATTGCAACTTCCTGTTAAATGTATCCATTACACGTTGACTTGACTTAAGCTGACGTTCCCGAGCGACGACAGGCGGAATTAACATTATATTCATTTCCGCCAAGATTTTAATGTCACTTGGCATTCTACTTAAACTTTAATAAATAATATTCTAAACTTATATTTTAATAAATAATATTCTAACAGAGAACGCCGAATATAATTCAAAAAATTTGACGTTTATAAAAAAAATGGTAGCAAGTAAGAATCATAAGAAATAAATATTGTAAATCCATACAGAAGATTAAAAAAATTTGAAAAATCCATCACCAAGGCATTTAAAAAAAAATAGTTGTACACAAAAAAAATATGTTAAAAGTTAATAATAATAAATTTTTCTAATCAATCCATAAAGCATAAAAAAATATATATTATATGTGAACTCTCAGGGTAACATAATATTACATATATTATAATAAATATCGAATATTATACAAACGACACTTAAATATATTTTTAACGGCACCACCCGGCTGGCGCAGATCCAAGACGCGAGTGGTCGCAGATGAAACCGACTCGTTATCAAAACTAGCACTTGCTGAGAAACCTAATTCGATTACTATACTGTTATATATATATGTGTATATGTATGAGTAACCATCACACGTATATTATATATTCCACAATACTTGAATGACATTAGAATCTTCTAGAATACGAAAATATATTCGAGCATTGCATTCGTTACTTAGACTTATTAGAATATTTTATTTTATAAAACATATTCTAAGTAAAAGTTTTTCTAATTTACATAATATACAAGAGCTTCACTGAGTCAAGTAATATATCGGGTATAACATAATTATTTTAAAATAACGCAATTCTGTAAGATATTTATATTTATATAAAGCTTGCATTGTTGGAAATTAAATATCATATTTTATACAGAAATTAAATAATTTATTTTATTAATATAAATTAATTAATTCGGTAGCAAAAACTAAGAACACATAAAAAGATCAACGAACCTGTTCTTAACATGAAACTCAACACAAAACACTAACAGCCAAAATTTTATTTAATTCTAAAGAAACATTTGAATTCAAAAATTAAACTAAGTATCCAATTTAGTAGCAAAAGGAACCGCTTCAGTTGGGAGACAATGGGAATACATATATAAATGGAACTCAAATGAACCCTCAAGTTAAGATAGAATCAAAAGACAATACCGACCTTACATAATTTATTATATCGGACAAAAACGTTGGAAGGATGCGGTTAGGAGCCAAATACGAACATACGGACGGATCGAGTATTATAAAAACATTAAATATTTATAAGGAATTTTTCAATACTCAGATAACCATTAACTTAATAGGATTCATATATTTTACAAATATAGAATGACTATCAAAATTTTTTTTTTTGTAAAATCTACTTATATGTCAATAAATATATTTTTTTAAAGTTTTAAACAATTGATACACAACAGTCGCAAAAATCGCAATTTCGATTTCGACTATTAAGCGCTGTCCTCGTCGCATGAGGGGTGAGCGACTATGGTAATACGATTAGGTGCTATTGCAGCTCTGGACGCCTCGCAGCTTTAACCAGGAAGTGGATTTGATATAATCTGAGTTTCTGGATCTTTGAGACCGCCCGTACATTTAATAACAATGCTGACGAACGTGCTGTAATATCAAACAATTTAAGTAAAATGTTAATAAGAAAACAGAACTGAATATCAATAATGTAGGCATAACAAATGCTAACTAGTAGACCTTCAGTAACATATTCTATGTTATTGCTTGCGGTGACTCAGGCTTTGGTATTCGAACGATGACTCAAGGACTCCACACCTTTGTTAACAATATTACAACACTATTATTATTAAACAAAAAAATGCAATTACGAATTTCAAACGTATTTATACAATTAACTATATATTTACAATCCACATAATATAGACAAATGGCATCTTATCTAACAAGGGATACTGAAATCCATTTTAATCTTGATTTAGGATATCTTAAAGTCGCTTTGAATGTACTGAAGCAAATATCTTCTAAACTCCATAGCCGTATATCCCATAAGCAAAACTAAATAACTAACCCGTGTCAGGCGTCAGGGTAAACCGCGAGGTCACTGTGCCCCCAAAAATTGCTTTACTCTGATATAGATTAATTTGTTTTTATTAGCTTGTACCTCTATGATTAATAGCCACTTGTTTAATATAAATTGGGTTGTAAGGGACTTTGGAACTGTCAAGTAATTGGTATTTTGGTAGTAGTAATTATAGTTTTACATATTAAATTAACGTATTGACTTAAATTTTTTATCTCTTATATATGAGATGTACCGTAAGTCGACGTCAAGCCGGAAACGGGTTTCATGCTAGTTCATAAAAGTAATCAGAAAAATCCAGCTTAATGTCGATTTATAGAACATTCTGTATAAAATATACATTTTTATAATTTAGGGTATTATCTATCTGGCTTTAAGTGTCAAACACAATTTCATAGAAATATCATCCTGTATCAAAATTATCATTATAGCTGTGGAGAAACTTAATTCGAAATAGGAACAACAAACCGACGATCTAAAACTGAAATGTATATATAAAGAGCGGATCCGGAAACTCATTGCGGCACGACTAAAACAAAGCCCGAAGACGTATGTGTTTCTGGAAATGACTATTCAAATTTTCATGTAAACTGCAGGTTTTCGGCCGGCATTGCTTCCCCAGGAGTGAGAGCTTAAGGAAAGTTGCATTCTACTTTTGTTTTAATATTCAAGGTCTCTTTACAGGAGTAAGGCCTAGTTCTAATCATATGTTGTTATCGTATTGTAAGACTGTAACTCGGAAAAGCTAAACTGACAACGATATCTTACTTCTGATCCGTTTAAGTAATTATTATATTAACTTTACGTACGGACACACTGAAATTCTTTACCTCTACATGTCTTAGTTTTCTGCATTTATCCCCACTTATTTAAGATGACGAAACATCTATAATGATTTATATGTCCTTGGAAAGAAACCTACTTTCGATGTTAAGGAGAGTATGCACGTTGAGACTGGAAACCCACAAAAATAAAACAAAACCACAGCAAATCTTAAATATAGAATACGGTATTGCATTTATTGGAAATGCCACTTCCAACCCAAGTATATCATTGAAAAAGACGGTTATTATCGCGCAGTTTGAGTGCAGCGAATGATATTGCGAACACAATGCAGTTATGATCCCGCCAGGGAAATCGCGAGAACTATTATAATAAATAATATTATTTTATTTACACTTCAATATCTATTTATAATGTTGATACACTTCAATACAAAGACTTATATACTGTTAACGCGTATATAGATCGTGACATTATTGAGCTATTCCTGTCAAATGTTAACATGTCATGTGTACTTAAAATGGATTTTTCAACCCCTTTATCTATTATTAACATTTAATCAGTTTCCAATATAAATCTGATACAAATCGAACATACATGTACCTGATAGCTTACAAAAACTTAAATTTAAGTAAATAAAAATTAATTAAAAAGTATAAATTAATTATTTCCCTATTATTTAAATTGTATTTCATATAGTGCTAATTCCACTGTACCAAAGTACTTGAAACTTTTACTGAAGTTAAAATTTAATTTAAATGCAGACGGTAAGTCGCTATCAGGCTGCGATGAATAAACACAGATTGGACATTAAAATGATAGAAGATTTAGTCTTTATTCTTAAGTTTGATTATAATTAAGCTTTTTAAGTTTGCTACTTATATAAGAAATAATTTAAATACACAAATAAGTAATAATAAACTGAAATTTCAATTTTAGTTATTCATTATTTTATTGCTTAAAAAATTACTCCAATCAGAAAAATATTTTGTGTATACAACGCATAATTATAATTTATTTCGAAAGTCCCATTATTTAAAAATAATAGTATATTTGTTTTACATTGTATTTCCTTTATTTTTAATAGCATTATGATACTATTGTGTGTCATGGACAGATAAATCTGTATTGGAAGCATTTGTGTGATGGTTTTTTATAACTTCAAATCTAAATTGAAATCTAATTAGTCTTTATGAATAGCAATTGTGTACAAATGGTACAATAAGGTTAAGTGTGGTCATTAAAATTTGAAGAATGAAGGGGAAGACTTTTGACAGCTGTTATGGAACAAAAGAGACATTTTCGACTTATAAAACCTTGGATTAATTATACGAAAAGATGTAGCACAATCTGCAGATAGGATCGGGAAGTGACACGACCTATGCGGGCTGAGTACCTCACAACTTTAATTGTGCTCAATACCTCGCATGAAATTGAGAAGTTACGAAAAAATAAATTGGAGACTGTTCCTCCCGATCCACTTACGATATTATAGCTGGTGTAGGATCTATTAATATGTTCCAGAAGCAAAGCATTAGTCATCAGTATGGTCGAACAACAAAACCAAAAACTAAAACCAATTGAGAAGTGCTAAAAAATTTACTAAAGAACCCAGCATCCAAAAGATTTGCTCCACGCGTACTAGAAGATCATCAAAAACTACTTTTTATAGACTATAAAATCTTTGGGAAATTTTGTTTAGAAACATAAAACTTTGTATAACTTTGGGAGCTTTATAAACTTTAATAAAATACATAAAAAAAGAACATTTTAATTTCTTTTCTCAAAACACTCTCATAGTTATGAGAAGTTGCTGTATTTGATCATTAGGGTTTTAATTTCTTCTGCACACAATGTATATAAAATCATTTTACTCATACATTTCAATTCCTAGATCTCTAATTATATTTACTCGCTCCAGATTGAACGCCGACATATGTAATTCTCTTGACCTTTAGCCACTATAAGTAACAATAGTTTCTGTTTCAAAGAAATGAAATAAAATGTATTTATTAAATGGAAACGGATATAAAAAATATTAATTTAATAAATTTATTTTTAAATAAAACTAATAATTACGCAACAGTTACGGCCTTATTTTCGCACCCCAGTTCCTCTTAGCAAGTTTAATGTCTTAGAACTAATCGCTCAGATATTTGTTTTCCGCTGCTCCTAAATTGTTTTGGTCCATTCTGTTTCGTTTAAATGTCCTTTTAGTCTCGTTAGATAAAAATAGAATTACTAACGACAATTTCCAAACATTAGTTCGGCAAATGGACTTTGATATTTAAGTGTCACTGAATAGGAATCATGGGTAAATGATCTACTGGTTGATGGTTGGTGACCCTGCGTGCTGAGCCAAAGGTCGCGGGCATGATACCCACACGTTGTTGTTGCGACAGTCGTCTGTAATCCACATATTACTGTTTCAAGTCTGGGTGTTATTTTTGTCTATTATATCTAAGTTAGTGAAACCTCCCACAGAGAGATTATATTTCTAATGTGGGAGGTGCCAAAAAAAAAAGCTTTCAGATAAGCGAAAAATAATATTTATAAACCTGATATAGAACTGCGCTGGCGTAGTTCCTGGAAGATCCAGTATATATACAATAAAAATACAATTAAATGAATCAAACAGTAACCTGTATTAATCAATGAATATGCTATTCTAGTAGTAATATTCACAATGTAAATTAGGTCGCATTGAATATGACATTCGGATTCGCTTCGACGTAAATATTTTTAGATTTTTAGAACTTTAATTTTAGAAATACGCGAATTTCGATTGTTATTTGTTGTTTCAACAATGTCTAAGTTAATTCTCAGTAATAAAATAATTGTGCTGCAAGTATTTTAGTAAGAAAAAACTAAACCGTATATACATTAAATTATATATATATACATATAAATATATAAATTTAATCACTTACAGTAAACTTTACGTAATAATCAATTACTAAGCAATATAGAAGGGCAAAACAGTAATAGTTTATTAACGCTTTAATGGACACCGAATAAAACACTAGACGAAACGAGTTCAGTAGGACGCATATCACACCGTACGCTTTTGTTAAACATAATGATATAATAAATACTATTAGAGACATTAAGCAGCTATTATATATATTATAACATGATACAGCTTTACTCACATAAATGATATCGAAATTTTCTGACTATTTGTTAACAGCATGGCGAAATTGCGGCGTGAACGGTTCAAGATTAATGATTAATTGTACATAACATAAAAAAAATATACCAAAAAAAAGCTAGCGAGATATTTTCTCAAACAATCCTTTTATTTGAAAACCAATCTATACTGAAAATAGAAAATTGGGTACATTATACGGTGTGACAGATTCTCAAAACAATCCTCCTATTAACCTGTGTACAAATTATGGGATCACGTGGCGGTCACTTAGCACTTTAATAAATACGGTTAAAGGTGAATATATGAAGACTTACCTGGTATTAATAATAAATACTTATTTCATACTAAAAAAACACAGCGGGATAGGCTAGTTAAATACACTTAATGCATGCAATTAAACATAAAAAATCAAAAATAAAGACTTAACTTTTATATAGAAAATTCTTATTTGATATAACCATCATAACAAGAACCATCAAGATATGTTACGAAATAAACAAATACAATTCTACTTTGTAACTAAAAAGTGTTTAAACATTTCCCAGTTCTAGTTAAAGTGGTTAATCTCAATCACTGCGGGACGTCTCGCTTAATTAAACTCACTTTGAACTAAGGATGTATAAAATAGTTGGAATAAAGCGCGATATTGTTAAATATTAAAGAATATATTAATGAAGATAAATTCTAATTCCCGTATAATAAATTATTGAATGTGATATATCTAATCGAATCTAGAAATAGCATAGCATTTAAAATGGATAATAGTGTAATAGTGGACTATATCGTTTCGTACATATATACAGGTAATATATATATAAACCAACACCCAGACGACGTATTAAAAAAATTTACCTTACATCTTTCTCGTAAATTAAAAAAAAAATTAACGTAAAAAAGTTCCGATATTTATAATAATATATATTTGAAAAAATATTTAGTTACAAAATATGCTACATAACTAAGTTCAAAAATAAATTAAAACAAGTTAAATTGCATTATGTGCCTAGTGTTAAATATCTTTTAACAGAATTAATAAAACGAAAGTTAAAACAGTATTCTATACACACGGCCAAACAAGAATTGCAAGGAAGCCACTATTTAAGATACACGACCAATAAAAGGTCGTTGTAGGCACCGCAAGCGCTATCAACATGAATACGAATACGGCTAGATATAGCTATTCGGCCGTATTCGTTTTAGTAAGCTATACTATTACATTGTAACATTCTTAATTCTGTAGGGTCAAACTTCTTCAAACTTTGGGTCACGATAAACGTGAGTTCAAACAATTGATTTGTCTGCAATCTATGACAGTTTTGTATTTATTTTCTCTAACTGTTTGCCCCAGTTTTGAGTAATTTATAAAAATTTTAGCTATTCTTTTTTTTTTTAAACAAAAATATAATACGGACAGATTTGAACCTACTACCTCTGGGATACCCACTTCGTCGCTCTAGCAACTGAGCCATTATGTCACTACTCACCTTAAAAAAAATATCATTCTATATAAAGTTATCTTTATCAACACAATGGCGATATATTGGTTTCGTACAAAAACCTATCCTAACCAATATTCCTAACTTTACAGTTAAAAATATCATTTCAAAGACGGCACAACCGAAATGAATATCTGAAATTTTCTCAGAACGCTAGCTATGCTTACATTAAGCCATGTTTACAACAATTGTTACATTTAAACAGAGAAAAATTAAAACATCTTGAACAATTATGACCCGACTAGCTCATTTCAGCCCCATATCCAATTATGAGGCGCTGGAGCGGAGCTGGAGAGCACTTTGTTACAACTCATGAAATGTGCACAAATTATTTTAGTTGCTGCTAGTTAACAACGCTTTTGTCTGGAATTTAAATTATATTTTTAATATAAAACTACCGACATGAATTCGAATGAATGCTTTGTAGACCGACTGACAATTCTTTTTTTTTTCATACAAATAAGGCAAAGTATATATTGCGAACGATGCTCGATATATTGTTTCAACAACATTTTAATTGGATTTTTACATTATCACATTTTTTGTTATTCCTACAATGTGCTTCTGACCGTTATGGGGAGATTCTATTAAAAAAATATATTTTTAAGAGCCATTCTAATTTTGAGAATTTAATATTTGATTTCAATAATAACATGTGGGTATTGGTTCTAAAAAAACATATATATAAAACCGAATAAGGGTTCTGAAAAATCAATAATTTTATAAATATGATTTATATACATAAGTAGCATTTACTTATGTAAATAGATAGTCAGAAAAATATTATTTAAGACATTATGATCATCTTCTATTAGCCATAGTTTAAACATACATATAAAATAAATTCTATTAGATATAACAAATAAAAATCTTAACAGAACACTATACTAGCTATCATAAATAATTTAAAGTTTTAATAATCTCACCCCGCTCCTCCAACCTTGTAAGGCAAGTGCTCACAAGTGGCTTGACAGTTAAGCAACCACTACATTATACAATGTACTAAGCACTAGGTCAATTAGGGTATTAATATTATGAAAAGGCTGTTAGCACGCTAATTTCAATATATAGTTTTGTAACTTACTCCTTTTGAGGTGAAACAGTGTTTAGTAAATTGGATGGTGTGGCTCCATTACAGATAAAGCATATACAAGCGTCTTATATAAACATTCATAATATAATTACTTTATATATTTATTACTTTGGTATTTGAAAAGTAAACAATAAAACCTTAACTGAATTGATCACAAGGCTAATAGGCCGCTCAACCTCAACTCAGCGTGTGTCTTTAAGAGAACTACTGAACATATTAGGTGACGTCACGGCGTTGCATTCTTAATAATTGTATTTCATGAAACGTGAAAACCGAGAACAGGTACTTTATTATTTCGTACTTTTAAAATTTTATAAATTATAAAAATATAGCATAATATATAGTTATATGTGAACGTTATGCGTATTCAAAATAAATAAAACATTTCTTAGAAAATAGAAGAAGCGAGGATATAATCTGTTCTTGCGCTTACATTAAAGGAACATTAGTGGAACGACTCCAGACAAGATACTGCACGGAACCACTGAACTAAGCTCCATTAGACTCTAGAGCCCCAAAAGTAGTGGGGATAAGACTAATGTTCCAAGTTAGGAAACGACGGTACAGATCTATGAGAAATTAAAACCATTCTGAAAAATAAAACATCAAGCTGTATATAATCGTAATAATTTTCTTACAATATATTGTAGATATTATTTAAACCATTTCAGTTACAAAACTTTTATAAAACAAATAATATACGAGTATATTATTTGTTATATTATTCTTAATTCTAATAAACATTATACAGTTCTATACTATATGTTGTAATCAACATATAGTACATGTTCATTTACCTTAGTATTTTCTATTTACTAGCACACTGCTCTTCATTTTCTTCATAGTGTATATATGTCATTTTCCTCATAGGGTCATCCTTCATATGTTATATGGAGCATATTGGGTCAGTTTTAAATGGACAGGTCGTTTCAGAGGTTCGAAAGCGTTCGAGAATTTCCGTTGTTCACTTTATTTGTTACTTGCTTATTTTGCGAAGTCACCGGTTAATGTGCTTGATAAAGTTGACAGGCTTTTACGTAAGTTCGACCATTAAAATAAAACAACGTAAACCGAACCAACCGTAAAAAATAAAATCTTTTAAAATTTACATAAAAAAAAAATCGGATTTTCATTTTAAAAATCAAGAACTCTCAATTTTTATCTTTTATTTTGCTGAAAATCCCCAAATTAATACAATTCTACCCTTTTAAAATCCATTGCGCGATAAAACGTGAAATAGTATAAACGTGGGCAATAAAAAAAACCAGTATACATAATGAATCGGAACGGCTTCAATGTATTCTTTTGATATTTAAATTATTGACTAATGAAAGATCCAGGGATGTTTAAGATAAAAGATATTGGGGATTTTAAAAGACAAAAATGTATACTTTATATAACAGCTGTAACAAATTTTAATATTGAAAATAAATTATTAAAAAATATTTTGAATAGTATGAATATTAATAACAACAAGTTCTAGATAAAACTTTTGTTCTGACAAGAACTAAATACGTAATTATATTTAACTATTTATCTTATAACAATAACAAAGAGAAAGATAATTAAGAACGACTTCACTAAATTTAATACCTACATCCAAAAACGGGGCAAGAAATTCATAATTCCAAGATTAAAGAGATGTTTCGAGTCTTTAATTCGAATTTTTGTTGGATTTTTTGGTTACGTCTAACATTATTATAAAGCTATTAAATATTCCCTTTTCTTTTATATTTGTTAAATCTAACGAAGCGGCCATAATTTATTCTCTGACCTTTTGAACAGGATCTACAAAGAAATTTACCCGAGGCACAATATAATGAAATCTAAATTAATAACAACAGAGGGTATAACTGGAAAACACTTGGAAAATATCGAAGACACTCCCGTTGGCTGTTTTAATTAAAAACGTGTTAAGAGTACGACCCGATCAAAAAATATTTTTAATTATCGAACGATCAACCCTTTGCCGATAGATTTCTTTAAAATATTTTTTTTTTACAAATTTAACGAGTAATACAGAAAATAATTTTAAATTCATAGAAATTTAAATTACTGTTTATTATTTTTTTAAAGTGGTAGGTCGATAAGTAGTCTCTTATAATTAAATTTGTAAGAAAAAACACTATAAAAAAATAAAGTTTGTCAAAGAACTGAACAGTAATGTAATCTTTTATTCTAGATATAATCCTAGTATGTTTGTGAGGTTATAAGTATGGATGTTCCACTTTCACGTAAAAACTAAAAACTACTAAACGGATTTTGATAAAACTTTTCAGTTGCTAATACATCAAAATAATACAGGCGCCAATTTATAGAGATTTTGTGTAATTTAGCCATAATATAACCGTATCGAGTAAATCGTAAAAGATACTGTCTTGTGAGAGACATCTTGGTACTAAAAGAAGATAATCTTTGTCTTTTACACTGAGTAATTTGGACAAATAATTTTAAACTTATTAAAATAAGATTTATCTAAATGTAGCATCATTACAGTCTTCTGTGAGCCAGCGCGACGCGACAGCGAGGAGGAACTTCAACTTCTTATTTCGTATTTTTATCAACGCACGCGTGCATAGTCGCCGGGCAGAAGCTAGTTACTAGAAGATGATCTGTCTATTTGATATAAAATAAAACAAACAAAAAAAAACATCTGAAGCAAGAAAATACTTTGAATTCTTAACTTCTTAACACTGGTATTAAAAGGTTTCTCTTATAAGGTTTCAATGCATGAGATCCGATTTAAATTTCAAAGGCTGCTGTAACTGGGGCAGTGCTTATTCTGAAATCTTGACGCATTATTCGTTTTTCAGAGCAAAATTGAGTGTGCTTACTTGAATTTTTGTATTTTTCAAATTACGATACTATTGATGTGGCTTTAAAATTTCCTTTTACATCCGAGAGCTTAAATTCGTTTTGCATTTTGTTTAAATTAAAGCATTACTGTTCGCTTTCAGCAGTTTCAGAGTAAATTATTTGAGTTCTCGTTTATCGTTACTGTTATTTTACTGAAACAAAAAAGAGATGCTTTACTGCCTTGAATTCTTATCCTGAACAAAATGGACATAAACATTAACATAAGTATGAAGAAAAACACTTTTCAGTGAATATTATCGAAATCCCGTTAGTATTAGTAATTTAAAATTGTGGAAAATAGAAATATGATAACTTTAACTTTTAATCTTTTATCAAATAGAAACTTCTAGATAAAACTATCGAGAACTTTCGGTTCCACCCGCGGACAAATTTATATACTATTAAGATAACTATAATAGCGTAATGCTAGATAGGATATATATAGCGTAATGCTATGCCGATAGCCTTCCTCATGAACCTACCTATCATAATTCGAAAGAATTTTTCAAATACATCTGTCAGTTTCGATGACGTTTAAAGAAACAAACTTTCAGCTTCATAATATTATCAACATTTAAAAAAAAATAGTGAAAATAAGTTACATTAGGCGATAAATATAAAATTGCGAAAATTGTAAAACTTTATGTATATTAAAGCAAATCAATCAGAAAACGGTAATTAATTTTAAACAATATTAATATACAAGTATATTAATATAATTAAAATCTATACACAATGTTATATAACGTACTGAAATCCCAAATGTTCAGTTAACCCTTACTAATGTGCATAATTTAGTCAATCTTCGTCATATTAAATTTAATTTGAAACTTTAACTATCTCTAGGGACAATGAAATTATTGGATGTTAATTTAAATTATATCCAATCTTGTTACTTAAATATTATATATTGTTAGAAACATTCCGCCATCGATATAGGAGCAGCCATTTTGGAATATTGTTTTGTATAATGACAATTAGTTTTAAAATAGTAAATATATTAATAAAAACTACTAATAAGTACTATAACGCTCTAATTAAAAAATTTAAAAGCTTTAAATGAAAATCTAACTAAAATCTTGAAAAACAAAAAAAGTTAAATATTTAGCAATTATTTATAATAAATATTTATATTTTATAATAAATATGATATTTTTATAATAAATATGAACTAGTAGTGTAACACAAAATATACAAATATCCCAAAAGTCGACTTCAAGCGTATTAATATTATATTTTGCAAAACTTCCACTTACTCCCAAGCTTAAGCAAGTGGCTAAATTTTGGACTGGAGTTTAAAGAACATTTGGGACAGCAAAACTTAATATTTTTTTAATGTTTTAATATATGCAATTTAGATACTTTTAATACTGCATTAGAGATGTTCTTTCTTCAAAATAACAATTTGATATGCGGCAAAAAGAAATTATTAAAAATAATTAAAAACGTCTAAGAAGCAGAAGTAATTAGAACTTGATGTCCCTTTGACAGAAAGTTTCGCGAATGACAGGAACGAAAACACATTTAAACTATTTTAATAATTTTATCAGGATAAGGAAAGGGAAAGCTAGTCACTTAAATTGATGAATTAGATTTTATAAATTGAATGAAAATGAATGAATTGATCTTTCATATCCATTCTTATAATCAAAATGTTAAGAATAATATGTTTGCCGAATGTGAGAAATGTTTTACAATAAAAATAGATTTAAATATTTAGTCAAGTCTAATGATTATGACAATTACCAAAAAACTCTTAAATAATAAAATCTTAAAAAGATAATAACTACATAATACTATAGCTTTATACGTCACAGTGCGTCAAATGCAATCTATCTATCGTGTTTTGTTTTGTTGTTGATGTTCTTTGTTAATATCCCGTTTGCAAACGGAAAACTTAAAGGATGTTGTTATACGGAGAAAGGCAGATAAACTTCCTTTTATTAATAACACAGGAGGCACGAGAATTTATATATATTTAGCTTTAGTGTTAGTCAGAAGGTAGCTCAGTTGGTAGACCAATGGGGACGGATCTCAGATGAAAAGTTTGAACCCTACTCACGATGATAAATTTTTTATCCTATATATATTTCAAATATAACGCGATATATACATATTCATGTCTGGAAAATTTTATTGCCCAATTTTTTTTTTGTACATAAGTACTTTGCGGACCTACAAAGTATGAAGAACGTGTGCCGCAGCGCTCGGTGGACCAGTCTCTTTCGAATTTCGGACTTTTTGTTATTTCTAACTTTACTAAAAATAAATTCTTTTTTATGCTACATTTTCATAACATGAATTCATTTTTGCTTTATGTGAATAAAAATGACTTCATATAAAAATCAAGTGTTCAGTGTTATAACTTTGTTGTCAAAAGAAAGGAATTGTGGTTTTAATACTGGTAATAATACGTCTATCGAATTCATTTTAATACCCAAACTTCAAAATTACAATTGGCAAAAGAATCTTGCAGGATTAACTTTCGAAACATTCTTTCGGAAAGTTTTTTTAGTCAGACCCTAACTAAAATTAGGCAAAAATGAAAAAAGCCAAATTAAGACCGATTTTAACGTTATACGTCTAAGGAAGTGGTCTTTAGAAGTTTCAAGAAAAAAAAATAGTACAATACTGTTGCAGAATTCCACGCATCTAACTGATGAAAAAAGTACTTGACTTAATTTTTCCTTTATATATATTAATATGTCATGCATTAATATCTATATTTACGTAATCATTTAATCATTTACAATTTTATTCGAACAAATAAAGCACGGTGAAGATATAACTCAAACAGCGACAAGCACCTGGAAGAGATTGCCTTCTAGATATACGGCACAAGCCCGTGTTTATACTGAATGGTTTTATTTTTAGTACCGATGATACGACCTCTTGATAACAAATAACTATCAAACATCAACCAGAATAAGGTCGTTACATATATTATCTTAATTTACACAAGTAACTTAAAATTGTGTTAATTTTAAGACTTGATTTTTTTTTCAGGGCAAAAATATTTTTTTAAGACCAAAAATTTATAAAAAGACTACACAACAACTAGCGCTTCAAAATATATTGAAATAAAAATAAAATAAGTATTTGTTTTGCATACATTATACAAAATAAGTGAATTTAGACTTTAATAAAAAGATATAAAGTTCATAATCTATTATAACGACACCTGGCAGTACAGTTCAAATAGATTTTAAAGGAAAACAAACTTTTTTACATGCAACTAAGTATCAAAACACTATATCGAATTTAAATTTAAAACATCGCTTCTAAGGACTGACTTTGCTAAGGAAATTTCAACTATAAATCCTATATATGTGGATTGGAATTGCTTCAGCAACTCTAAAATTTAATTAGCTGATATCGGGTTCGAATCCCGTTCAGGTTCAATTTCCATGTGTTCTATCAGTGAAATGTTACTTAACTAATTAGCTTGATCACAGCGGTTTTAGTTTCCTCCACTATCCCATGGAACGATAAATAGTTTATTTTAAGTAAGTTTCTCTGTAACTAAATATATTTTGCTACTAGATTTTGTAACTCAATTAAAAAAATCGATACGAAATAATATTAAAGTTTTTTTTCGAAACCCTTCAAGAATTTGAAGTTTTATAAGTGTAACGTAAAGTTAGTTGAAAAAGAAAAAACGATCAAAAATTTTTTTTACATAAACTTTCCCTCACCTATTTGTTTTAAAGCTACATGATCTCTGACAGAATTCAACGATTATACAACATATTAAGATGATATATTTCATTCATTATTATCTCAACACGAGCACTCCTCACGGGATTCCCTAACTCAATCAGGAGACACGGGAAGTGCTAACTCACGCAGACAAATTGGACAAAGTCGGTAAATTAATTGACTATTTCACCCAAGTTCGAGGTATAAGTGAAGATTAGTTTGAAGTAGTGGTCCGTGTTTATTCCTTGTGTACACCTTTCATTATAAATGTTAATCTTTGTATGTAGACGTACAAACACGCAACGAACAAACCTAGCCTCACGTATTTTTGTACAATACAATTGAAAAAATGAATTCCAATATCTTGAATTCACGCGAGAAAATCGTCTATAAAAATATGGTTTACAAATGTAAGATTAAGAGCATTATAAAATAAAATCAGCAATAATATGTATTTGCATAGAAATGTTAAATCCCAATAAGTCTAAAAATACAGAGTTATAAACGTATTTACACTTCAGAGGGGCGAAATTATTTCTCGTACCTTTAACACGAGTTATAAATATTTGCTGAGCCCAAAATAATAAACATTATTACTCGAAACACAAAACAGGCGACGCCAGAGATTCGCGCTCTTTGTCTTATATTGTATTACACCTGCTGCCTAAATAAGTCTAAAAGTACACGGTGTAATACAAAATCGATGGTCTGTTTCGTGTAAACGGTTTTCATATCGAATTGCTTTGTAATCTGCATATTAATTATTACGAAACAGATGAGAATGGATCATGTTTAACTAGATATAACAAAAATCCTTTTAATTCCATTGAACTAGCATTTATTAAGAAGCATTATTTTTAAAAATATATTATATTTGCATTAAAACGAAGCTAATACAGATTTCACTAATATAAACATACTGGGCGATTTAAGATATCTCGAATATAAAAAAAATGTGCGCTTTTTATGGGCGTGGGTGTAAGAAATTTACAATTACAGATATGTTCGTGGGATTTTCTTTGAATAATTTAGGGCGTTGCCTGAAGCTCGGTTGATATTATCAGTTAAATTGTACACACCGGAGCGTGAGCTGTGATGTTATATGTGGATATGATAACATAAATAAATATTTTTAAATAATCACTTTTGAAATATATTTCTTAGCATTTAGATTATTTTGATGATTATTTGCTTATTTTCGAAATGATTTTTAATTTCATTTCGTTGCTTACTTAACAATTTAACGTACTGATACATACTTCAACTTTATAAAATACGAAAAGTTCATCTCCATTAGTTAACAAAACTTCCATTATTACCTTCTCATATACATCATACACCAAAAAAATCCTACATATGAAAAACACCTCACAATTCGCAAAAAAGCTGATGACAATAGGAAGGGCGGATCTGAGATAACCATTTCTTAGTATGGTTTGCATTACTTTGCTTAAAAAGATTAAATGCTTAAATATTTAATGAGTGTTTTAAAAAAATATACATAATTAGTTAATTTTCTTTATAACAAAATACCAAACTTATATAAAATAATATTAAATATAATGTTATTATAAAGTATCAAAATTCAAAATGAACAACAATTTTGTGATAAAATCTTTACACTGATTACACAGTCACTTATCTTACTGCACCTGCCATGAATAGAAATTGCGTCGCTTACCTGAAACAAAAATAACAACTTAGATATTATACTAAATTGTCTAATCATTTGAAAGCATGGGTAATGTCAGAGATAATTTGGTTAAACTTCTTTGTACTTTTTTAAAAATATTTCGTATATTTTATTGTCACAACGAACACCATGAAAGAATTAAAAAATAATTAAAATTAATTATACAAATTATATCTGCACTTCATTTTCGACAAGGCGTGAAACAAGTACATCAAATCAATCATGAAATCACGGTTTATGACCAAAGCATTACAATTTCTATTCGAAACTACATAAGACCTAAAATCGTATACAGGAAATACGGCACCCATCCAGTTTATTACTGTCAAACTCATTACACAGCACTATCACCCTAAGCGACTGTTGTTTTAAGAGTTAAACTTCACAACGCATTTGAAATATCATACCGTCTATGACAAATGACTTCCTATTACGGCGCCTATCTTCGCAACCCAGGGGATTATTTTTAAACGCCCCTTAATAGATTATAACGGGCAATATATCGCACGGTTCGCGTCAAGTAAGACAATAACAAATATGTATAAAAATGAAACAAGACGGGGTTAATTGTTAAATGGGATTTACAACGCCTTAGTAATAATGTTTTCAAATCAAACGGATTAAATATATTCCTAGCATTAATATTAACATAGTATGTATCGCCCTTCGCAAAAAACCTAATAAGAATTCATATTCAAATGTGAGGATTTTAAATATTACATACAGACAAGAGACTTTTGTATTTACTGAATATTTACTAATTAAGTGCTAATCCTCAGAATTAAAATACTTACATTTCCATATTAAAAAAAGATATTCCAGATAAAATGTAAAACCTTATACCTAAAACTTGTTTTTATTTATTGTATTATTGATCGCAGTATGCTTGTTCTATCGTCATTAAGCTTACGAAGGCTGCACCCTAATTGGGCGTGCATTAAATGCTTAAGCTCATAGAAAATGATTTATTCATGCCTCGTGTCGCCTTTATATAGAAGAGGGCCAAATGGCTAGCCCTGTAGCATCCCACGGCATTCCTTACAAAATCTTTAACCATCGCTTGTTTTATACACAACTAAATAGCCCTAACTAACTGTAATAGCAATGTGTTGTAAATATTTTTCACTTAATATTATACTATGAAAGTGGAAAAGCGTACTCATAAAATATTTATTCAGTAAAGGTCTCTCATTACTAAGACTAACGTTCTTACTGTTTTAATACTATAAACGTAAGTTATTATTTGCAAACATAATAAGTTCATACATTAAGGCAGTAAAAAGGTATTAAATGCCTTAAGAATGTAAATGTAAATTTGTACAAAGATGTTATTATTAATTCCTTTAAAGCCTATTTGATAAATGATGTACAACGAACAGAATTGTTTTATAAATACGTAACTAATTAATGAATAAATTATAACAAATGTACATAAAATATTAGTCTCCAATTAGTCACAAATTATTATTTTTTAATAAAAAATAATGAAAGAAAAGAAAGCTAACCTATCTTCATAATTACGCAAGTACTATTAGGTCTCATAATTCAGGTAAGAGTACAAGTTTAGAGCGATAATATTCTAAGCGCTGTCTCAAGACAAGGCCTAATTAGTCAAAGTTGTCGCCTTAATTATAGCTTAAGTGGTGACGTAATACATGACCTGTGACGCATTTGATTAAGTGTTTCCTAAGGTATTGAGGGCGTGATTTATGACTTGTGCCACTATAAATTTGTTTGGTTCTAATATAATACATTACGTTGTAGCAAAATGACTTCATGGACTACTTATTCATAGTATTCTAGAACTTGAATAATTGTAAATATCAAAAACTCCTGCCCATCTCATTAGAAGTGGTAACTGTGATCTTTAAACATTTACAACATCAAAGAAGTCAGCCATGCGTTGTCTGTAGTACTGTTCGTGGCATCTGGTTGTCGATATGCATCGCCCACAGATAGATGAAGGAAAAGGCACAGAGACACTGACATCTAGGTCACCGAACGAAACTCAGTTATAATAACTTCAAACCGACCTGCTGTGAATATTGACTGAGTCGAGTCATTTCGTATATTTGCAGTCAACTGAGCACTGACCTGAAGATATACTGTCTCTAAATATTCGTTTAAAAGATCCCAATGTGAATACTAATGAGGAATGGTAATTAGCGTGAGAATTACATGAAAACTGAAGCCATAAAGGTTTTAGATTCAATGATAGAAATTGTGTAACTTAAGAACTAAAGTGTTTTTTGAAATCGATATGTGATTTACTATTGATGTATATTTGACAGTTAATATTGTATCGCCAATACTTCTATAACAACAAATATTGTACCAAATATATAATGTTAGTAATTTGTCAGGGGTTCTAAACAATGTGATATCAAGTTTTGTCCTGACGCGAGATGTATTGGAAAAGTTTGCAGTTTTACAATAGCCAAGAGTATAACCTCGATTAGAGGTCGTTCCGAGAATAATACCTTAAAGTTTCTTTGAAATATCATCAATATTTTTTCTCAGACCTTATTAAGTTTCATTAAAACTTGAATTACTAACTTTTTAATATAATCTTACTTTGACTTTGAAGTTATCCTTAACATAAAATTTAATTAATTAAACATTTGTAGCATTAATAAAATTATAAATTATATATTAAATTTTACTAAATTATTTTTAAAAATCAAGTATATGATATCTTCGTTAACATATTTTAATTGTAATTGTGTCCTTCTTCCTCTGCATAAACAAAAAAGAGAGAGAGAAGTTTACCGTAGTCTAAACATAAGTACATCATAAAATTCTCTTTAAATATATGATAATTGTTTATTTCTATTAAGTACCAATTATATTTATCAGAATCACAAATAAACTAGACAAAGCAATGCAGAAATATTTATAATTCTTATTTTATCTTTCATTTGTAATAAATGACGAAAAATATATTTAAAAAATAAATAGTGATATATTTAAATTTAAATGATAATAAATTAATGGATGTTTTATATAATCCAGTGAGATAGTGTTGTCCCTCGTACTTAGTTATGTGTTAACGGTTAAGCGATCGTTTAAACTATTCGGTTAAACCACCGATGGCTGCGTTAATGCCACATCAGGTTAGAGTGGTGTCATGTATTATATCTAACTGCTCTTTGAAATAAGACTGAAGCAACATTTTAATAACTAAGTAACAAGGTCAATTTAATTTGATAAGAATTACAAACTGTTAATTTTAAAAGGCTTCACGAAAATTTGCTTTATTTTCATTCTTATTATTAACTTTTGGGGCTTCCTTCTTTAAAGTTTAATTATCATTACAAAACATCCCAATAACGCGAAAAGTATAAAAAGGTACAATGTAAAATAAAACATAGGTTATAATATTTTTTTGTTATTTAAACTCTTTAGTTGTTAATGTAGACATACATATGCGATATGTTTGGTACATTTCGTTTTATCCAAACGATTAATCAATACAATTTTAAAATATACCACATCCAAAAATTCGATACCAGTGTAACTTTCCACCCTTTTTAATATCCCTTCATTTTGAAAGATACCCTTGAAGCTGGCATTAACTCTGTCCTGACTTCAAGAACCAGGCTACAGAAAGAATTGACTTTGAATTTATACATCTATATAAAATAAAAGTCAATTCAATTCAATTAAAATAAAATAAAATTATAAAAATTGAATACATTTTAATTTAAATATCATTGTATATATCAGTCGTTTGTTCAGACATAGACTAATTGCTAAGACTATCGAGGCTAGTGTACGCTATCTTAGAGATAAATTCGTATCTGTTCCACTGGATCCTTCACGGCTGAATAGTCATCAAACGATAAAATTATACACATTCCAAGTTATATATGTATATATTGTGTATAGATAAATACATGATAGTATTTTAAACTATCGCCTTAATTTCTAATGGAATACTTATACACTAAATATAATTTTATAACACCAATGTATGACAAATGATTATTAGATATATTTTATAGGTTCCATATTTAGAAGTATATACATAGATTAGAAATACATGCATTAGAAATAAATATTACATATATAAAAAATATAAGAATTGCTTTGACAATTAAAAACTGATGAGAAAAAAAAAAATAAATTATAAGAAAAAAGCATATATCTTTGGTAAAGAAAACGTGAAACGAGAAATTGTCTTGTCCTTTCACTATTATACTTTCTTCTCATTTACGAATTATTCAAATAATTTGGTTCTTTTTAATGGAAGGGCCCTCATATTTGTTTTGTTTTAATTTTTAAATTAAGATCTATTTAAAAATTGCATAAATAATTGATTTATATTTGATGTGTTAGACGAGTATAATATATTATAACATATTATTATTGTTTCATCATTATTATAATATTAACTTTTCCTGCAGCTTCGCTCGTGTTCGAATATTTTTTTTTTTTTTTTTTTTTTTTTTTTTTTTATAGAAAAGGAGGGCAAACGAGCATGCGGGTCACTGATAAAATGTGATCACCGCCGCCCATGAACTCTTGCAACATCCGAAGACTCACAAGAGCGTTGCCGGCCTTGGAGATAGGAATGAACGCCTTTTTTGAAGGTACCCATGTCGTATCGATCTGGAAACACCGCCGAAGGAAGCTCATTCCACATCTTTGTGACACGTGGAAGAAAGGTACTTGCAAACCGCACAGTAGAAGAACGCCATGCATCCAGGTGGTAAGGATGGTAATGAAGGCGGTGACGTGCTGTGCGGTGATGAAATTCGGCGGCAGGCATCAGATTAAATAGCTCTTCGGAACATTCCCCGTTGTAAATGCGATAGAAGACGCACAAAGAAGCCACGTCTCTACGCAGTGCCAAAGAGTCCAGCCGTTCACAGAGCACCGGGTCCCCGACAATCCGCACGGCTCTCCGTTGTACGCGGTCAAAAGGTAGAAGCTGATATTGGGGTGATCCGGACCAGAGATGAGAACAGTACTCCATATGTGGCCGGACCTGCGCCTTATAGAGCGCAAGTCTTTGGCCAGAATTGAAATACTGCCTCGCTCTATTGATCACACCCAATTTCATCGAGGCCAACTTGGCCTTGCTCTCCAAATGACCACGAAACCGACAGTCGCTCGAAATGTCGAGTCCCAGTATTCTGATACTTGGCGAGGCGGTGAGGGGTGTGCTCTCGAAGAGTGGCGATACGACAAATGGGGTTTTCTTGGTGGTAAACGCGCAAACCTGTGTCTTTTGGGGATTAAACTGGACGAGGTTCAGTTCACCCCATTCTGAGACCATCCCCAGGGAGGTCTCTATAGAAGACACAAGTTTCTTTCGACACTCGTCGACGTTTTCCCGAGAGAGACCTGCACGGCCGGAATATACCGCATCCCCAGTGCTGTCATCCGCATAACAATGTATGTTGGAAATATCCAACATATCATTGATGTGCAGGAGAAACAGGGTTGGGGATAGCACACAGCCTTGGGGTACACCAGCGTTCACGGGCTTGGGGTCCGAGCAAAAACCGTCGAGAACGACCTGTATGCTCCGCCCAGTGAGAAAGCTGGTGATCCACTTGCATAAACTCTCGGGAAGCCCATAGGAAGGAAGCTTCGAAAGAAGCCCCTTGTGCCATACACGATCGAAGGCTTTCGCCATATCCAGACCAACTGCCAGACCCTCTCCCTTGCTTTCAATAACCGCAGCCCAACGGTGTGTGAGATATAACAGAAGATCACCAGCCGATCGACCATGGCGAAAGCCATATTGCCGGTCATTGATCAACTGGTGATCCTCGAGGTACGCGAGGAGCTGACGGTTTATGATATTCTCCATTATTTTGGAGAGAAGAGAGGTGATGGCGATAGGTCTGTAGTTAGCCGGATCCGAGCTATCACCTTTTTTAGGTATCGGATGGACAAAGGCACACTTCCACGAGACCGGGACTACGCCTTTGAGATAGGAGTGCCGAAATAAACGCGTTAGCACTGGAGTCAACTCAGGGGCACACGTTCGTAGCACCAATGGGGAAATACCATCCGGCCCACTCGACTTATGAACATCCAAGGAAAGTAGAGAACGACGAATGGTTTTTTGCCGGAAAATTATTTCCGGCAATGAACTCTGACACCGCTGGATGGTAGGCGGTGTTTTCCCTTGGTCGTTCAAAGTCGAGTTTGAGGCAAAAAGAGTGCCCAAGAGATCGGCTTTCTCTTTTGCCGTATGGGCCAGAGAATCATTCCCCGTGTGCAATGGCGGTAGGGACGGCTGGCAAAAGTTACCCAGAGTGGCTTTAGAAAGCGCCCAGAACTTGCGCGTGCCTGGTGGGTACCTTGCCAACTGATCCCCAATTTTGACGACATGCTTGAACTTTGCTCTAGCGATTTGCCGTTTGAAGAATCTGGAGGCACGATTTTATTTCCTCTTCAGAACTCTAGAGTTCGGATCCCTTGTGACTATCGATTTAGCCCAAGCCCGGTACGCCTGCCGTTTGCCGGCTGCTGCAGCCCTGACAGACGCATCAAACCAAGGCCGCGATCTGCCACCAAGTGGTACCACAGAGCTTGGAACGAATAATTCCATGCCCTGTAGTATCACATCAGCTACAGCCGCAGCGCAGTCACTGGGATCATCGGAAGAGAAACAAATCGGCCCCCATGGGTAGGATGCAAAGAAAGACCGCATTCCATCTCAATCTGCTGACTTGTAGTGCCAAACGCCACGGGTCGCAGGTGTTGTGCGAGCCGGACGTTGAAGTGGCACTACACTCCGTACCAGGCAATGATCGGAGGACCCAAGGGGGGCCTCAACAATAACCTGGTACTTTCCGGGATGTGTAGTCAGCAGAAGATCCAACAAAGAGGGCATGTGGCTGTCCACGTCTGGTAGACGGGTGTGCGTCTGAACCAACTGGGACAAACCATTTGCCAGAGCAAAGTTAAACACAGATCTCCCCGCGTAGTCACTGGAACGCGACCCTAGCCACTCGGCATTGTGCGCGTTGAAGTCCCCGAGGACTATGACTTCAGCTGAGGGAGTCTGTGAAAGCAGTTCGTCAATCTTCGCCTGAACATGGCCCAAGAGTTGCTCCGTTTCTGCATTACCACTGTGGGACCTGTAAAGGCACGCGTAGACTCTGACATGATCGTCCATGTCCACGCGCAGCCAAAGTAAAGACAGATCCCGACCTTCAAAAATCTGGAGGCGACGGTAGCAGATATCCTCCCTCACGAACACAGATACCCCGGCATGTGGTATAAAATGATGTTCAAGTTTATACCCGGGGTATGAAAGGTACGCTGTGTCGCTCGGTGGCGATATCTGCGTCTCCGTCAAAAACAACAAGGCCGGCTGCGCCGTCTCAAGGTGGTAGTGGACGGCGTTTAGGTTAGAGTGAAGTCCCCGGATGTTGCAAAAATCCACATTTAAAGTGGAGCGGGGTGCCGCTCTGTTTCCTTGTCGTTTGCCCTCTGTAAACACAAAATGCGATACTTTGCCCGCCCCAGATACGACGGGCTGCCCGAGCAAAATCGGAGAGTGGTTTCCCCGATTTTGCTCGGGGAGGGATTCTCCGGCTTCATGAAAGCCGGTACCCTCCTGGGGTATATTTATTTTAGTAACCGCATTCATGTTTTGGCGGAGGAGAGGGGAGGGGGGGGAGTTGGGCTTCCGGAAGCTCTCACTCACCGGACGGAACATAGCCAAATAAGTTTGGTTACTTCACGCCGAATAGAAATTAATAAGTTATTAATATTCGATCGCGCACTGAAGTGACAAATAGTGGGTGCGCATTTTTCCTCCGGGAACGTTTTATTATTCAGTAAGAAAAAGTAGACTAACCTACTTACCTGGTAATGGTCTATCCGTGAGCAAAATAAAATACAAATTCATAGAATTCTTTTGACAAATTTTACAAAATATAAATATTTCCGCATGTACAATAGAAGTAATAGATTTTTTTTCAAAGCGACGTTGCTTGTCAAACGCACCCAGACAACGAAACCCTATATTTTCATGATTGACTGCCTCAAAGCAAAATAACGAAAATGGTTCCTTTGTTTCAGGTACGTATTCAAATTGAATATTTTTTTTATTAATATTCACAAACTGGCCGAAATTTAGTTTGAAATAAAAAAGTATATAGATATATAATTTATTATTTTCCAGCCTAATACCTCAAAGCCGAAGCATATAATTATTTTGTTGTTGGTACTAAAATCTATTAATATTAATTATCAACAGATAATTTATTTCTGTATGAATAAATCACTATCATTTTTCTCTATTAACAGCGACAGGTATCTGGTTTGTTTGTGCTTTGTCTAATAAATATTGTTGATATACACATTCTATACCCCAACGTTTCTTGACTTACATATTCGAAAAACTCAGTTTTTCTTTCCGATCTGTCTGTCTGTATGTGTGTCTGTGTGTCTGTCGAATTTTATTTTTCGAATTTTGAAAAACTAAAGATATATTTGGAATCAGCATCTAAATGTAAGATTCACTTTTCAAAATTATGTTGATTGTCCAACGGGAAGGTGGTCAGATCGGCCGCCGAAGTTACCGAAAAATGGAAAAAAATTTTCGAATTTTTTATTTTTTTAATATTTAAAAATTAAGTAATTAATTATTAATTTAATTATTTTAATTTTTTTTTCTTTTGTTTGTTAATTAATTTGCGAGTTATAATTTGCCGATTAGGAGTTTTTCATAGCGGCACGCTCGATTGCCGCGTGTCAGATGTTTTTATTTTATTTCTTATATTTAAATATTAATTTGAACTCAAGTTAAAGAGAGTATAAAATAGTTATTCTTTGTTAGAGTCAAGTAATAGGTAAGGGGGCGTGTGATTGTCGACGAGCGCGACTGTAAGTAGGTTTATATATTAAAATTTAAAAAAAAAACTGATAAAAGAATTACTTAATTACTTACACAGCTAGTTTTTAAATTAAAATAGTAATTAAATACATACATACATACTTTTATTTAAATAAACTGTAGGCACTAAATTAAAGCCCTATTTTAGAGAGAGCCTTATTTATTATGTCATATTTTATTATGAAAATATTTGTAATGCAAATAATTATTTCAATAGTGAGATGCTCTTTCTTTGATTGTGAAAAATAATTTAAGAAGATGTCATCAAAACTTCCCTTGTAAAAATTATTAGAGTTAATAGTAAATTTGGATATTAAATTGGAAAGTAAGTGTATTGTAATGATTAAGAGACGGTAGTAATATTTAGGAAGCATATATCTTAAATTATCAATTCAATAAATATAAAGATCAAATAATACTATATTATGTTATCTCTCAATACAAACAAACAGACATATACCTAACACATAAGCTAAGTAAGTTGGATCTCTACAATATTCGGCTTTCACATAAAAATAAATACATCCGGAATCATAATTTGTACGTTTATTCCAACTGGCGGAGTGTAAATGTTTAAAACCTTTGAACTTTAAGGCTTTTAGAGTACTCCTGAGGGTTGTGTAAAATACCTTTTGTACTTTTTTAACAGTTATTTCATTATGATCTTATTTATTTAATAAAATATATTTATAATATCAAGAACAGAAGGGATAAAATGGCTTGATCCATTAACTGTTCCAGAGAATTGATAGGTACTTCACATTCTGCCGCAAAAAATATACCCCGTTCCAGCAATTCAGTATAGACGCTACAGTTACAGTTACAGTAGTAGACATATATACAAGAAGCCGTGAAGAATAAGCTATATTAAACTATATATATAGTATCAAAGACATAGAAATAGATTTTATTTCAATTACTCGACCGTACTTACCTTACGTAGCTATTAGGCTGGTATTAGTCCAACATATAATTTACATATTAAAATATCTGCTAAGATAGGCTAGTGTATATCTGACCTTACTGAAACCATCTGGGAAATTACAGTTCCACTTTCATGAGAACATGAAATTTTAATATTTAGTGGTTAATATTTTCAGGGAAATTAATTCAACATATATATATATATATATATATATATATATATATATATATATATTTATACTAATCATAATTTGATTATCCAGTAGTGTAATAGATATAATAATAAACAATTTCTATAAAGTTTTAATTGAAATTGGGTTTTCATAATAAATAAGTGGGATTAATGAAATTTATGACTGAATATAATTGTTGTGTTATTAAATATTTCAGTATGTATTTTTACATATATATACAAATATATGCGATATTTTAAAAAAGTAATAAAAATATACATACTGTAAGATCGGTATTCGAACCGCACTCCTTCCTTCTGTACCTCATAATTACCGTAGCTATATAACTTTTAAGTACTAATAATCTAGATAATTAACGAGCCAGTAAACAGTTAAGCGCGAGTCGGAACGGCCGACGAGGGTGTACTTGCTTGACGTCATAACATTAAGAATATTAATTTACTTGGATATCTTCATTATGAAATAAGTTACAATATTGTATATCCCTAAAGAAAATATAGATTTTTCTAGAAATTTCTGAAACAAATTAAGAAGTGTGTGAAACAAATTAAGAATTTAGAAGTGGAAACTTTTTTGGCATAATGTCTTACATAATTGTGAAAATTATTTGTTTAATGTAATATGTTGTATGTTTCCCATGAATAAATAAATAAATAAATTACAATAAATACATAGAATATATAGATTTTTTTATACAGACGCTTTTCTAAATTACGAATCATAAGTTATATAATTTGTAAATTCATTCATTCATTCAACATTTTCAAACGTACGATGACGAATACGCTAACTACTACATTATTCTCCATACAATGCACGTCACATGGAAAATCAAAAAACGCATAACAGTCAAGGGTGAACGGAGCATAACGGTAATCTTCGCAGACAACGGACCATGGCCATGCTTGTCTACAGAGCATACAGCTACTGTCTGCAAGTAACTGTCCAATCAAATTACAATTAAATTATTAATTTTTTTAGATTTCTTTATAATAAATAACAGAATTTTATGGATTACCCTCTATTAAAAAATAATTTGCAAAATTTATTACTGTGAAAATGGCATATTTTCGAACATCTAGACATCATATATATATATATATATATATGTTTTTCTAATATGTCTTCCACTAAAAATTCAAATGTAAACGTAGCATGACTTTTTTTATACTATCTCGATATCTTCATCCAACTGGCTAATACAAACGCAGCACAAGGCGTATCTAAAGAAAGCAATTTAGCCCATGCCGCAGATAAGTATTGTAACCCTAATTGCAGTTACAATTGCTACACTTACCTCACGTATTTGACTCTTATAACAAAGACATAAGGCTCACAACAACTTTGCTATTAAAATACACCTAAAAGCGTCTTATTACATCGCCATACGGTTTAAAATCCGTTGAGGTATAAATTAATAGACAACACCACCCAAGTTCAATAGGAACTATGGATGTTATTTTTTTTATTGTAATTAGGTGCAGTTCAAGATATGAAAGATATTAAAGATAACAAATGAAAAATAAAAATAAAATAAAAAATGAAATATAAAACTGTATATCTATACTCATACTTAAAATATTTTCTATTATGTTTTTATTAAATTTGTATTCGTTTGTTAACTCTAACATATCATTACTACCACAATGGATTTGATTACCCTAAACAGTTAGTAATTTAAAAAATTGCCTTATTTGGTACATAATTACTTAGTTCGAGGAGCTAGCGTGACGATGCAGGGCAAATTCCCACATGAAATGTCTTCTGTGATTTTTAGAGCAGTGTTGATCGTTTTGAATAGTTATGACTCGTGATTGTAAAGTTTTGATATACATCTTATCAAGATATAACTCAAAATTATGAAGATCACCTTCTTTATGACTTTTTTTTATGAAGATTTCCTTTTTAAATGTTTTTATAAAATCTGTGCTAATGGGCAACGCCAATGGATCACAGATTAAAACTATTAAATATTTTTATTATATGTTAAGTAACATGAAAAAAGATAATGAAAAATACAATGGGCCTTAGGTCGAGTGTTCGGTGGCCTTGATAGCAGAGTCAAATTTAAATGGTTCGATTACTCAAGAGACAGTTTTTTGTATCAATTGTTGAGTTATGTCGAAAAAAATTAAAAATGATAGGCGGGATTTGTATTACTAAAATATGGAAATATGAGAGGAAGACGATAAAAGAAACAAGGGCGAAGAAAGTATAGAATAATGTGAAGGGTGATATTCTGAGAAAAGGAGTCAGCACTGAAATAACGAATTTAAAAGTGAGTCGCAGAGTCTTAATATCTGTTCTGCAACCAGAATGTTTGCACTAGTTAGGAAGAAAAAATGTGGGCCTTTTTTGGGTATGTTTATGGGCTTAAGAAAGCTCTGGGGACACAGGGGATTTACATATATGAGGAGATATACTTTAATGATAAAATTTAATAACCAAAAAAAAAAAACTAATAAGAAAGTCCCCGCGTCGTCCGTCGGAGCGTAGGCAGGAAAGGAACAAAGATAGAAGTGCGCTCGAACACTTTGTAGCATGCTGTACCTACTTTTAAAATATGTCGTAATATGTCTTGCTATACCATAATATGCAATAATATATATTAATATGCGATGATTATATTCGTAGGTGATGTCATACAAATATATATTATAGCGTATGCGGTCACTTGAATATTTGTATAGAAAATATATCGTAATATGCCTTGCTATATTTATATTAATATATATTATAGCTACGTGTGTGATGGGCTTTATAGTCACAATCGTCTGCAATGGACGTGATAATATTAAATATATCTAAATTTTCAGTAACTAAATTCGGGAGCGGGAAGATAAATCTTTTTCATTTCCGTTTCACTGAACGAAGAAAAAACACAAAAAACGACAACGTAAAGGATTCTGCGGTTATTTCTCAAAATTTTGGCAAATCTCCAATACTATGTAGTAGAAATATAAAAATAGACACGTGCGTTTAGCAACGATTGAAACCGCTTTATATATATTGTTCTCCAGTCAAATGATTCCTTTTACTATTGGGCGTTTGTTGTTGAGTCTAAAAGGATTAGAATATTCAGAATAAGATTTATTGTACACAACAAATTGTAATAGCATAACAATAAAGAATTGGTTATTTATTAATAAGATATAAAAAAAAAACAAATATATTCTCCATCACACAAATCAAACAATACTGAACCAAGCCTTTAAAATCTGAAAGAATAAAAAATATTTATAAAAATGAAAAATTCGTTGAATAATTTAATTTGGATGAATGAAGTTTAGATAATACTTAAATTCTTACAAAGTTTAATTGAATTACTTATAGAATAAAATATATAGAACATATATAGAAAATCACAACATTCTATAAAAGTTCCAGTTGCTGGTTGGTTTGTTCCTTAAAATATCTTAAACTGTTATCTATAAACATGTCTGTTTGTTACGCTTATGTAATTGTATTTGTAAATAATTATATAATTAAATATTTATCAACCGTTTAAATTTCGAATGCGATAAATTAAGTTACTGCACTGATTTTGATGCGGTTTCAAAGAAGTATTCTATAAGTTTTTTGAAACTTTAACAAATTATAATGTCGAGTGTCTCATCTGTGATCAAGGAATTCTTAAATTCAAAGTACGTGATAGAATTAGGAGAAAAATGATTGATTAAAGTGACAAACAATTGACAAACAATTACGTTACAAAAAAATATTAACACTAGAATACAAAACAAATTACATTTTATTTATATTATAAATATAAACAATTTATACTTAAGCGAAGAAGTAATAAAATCTTTTAGATCACAACATTAACAATATCCTTGAAATCAAAGATTAGTAAAGTATATCGTTAATATATCCAAGAAACTTCACTGAAACGCATCAAACGATTATCGATAAACATTTCCGCGACGCAGGCGGTCCTGAGCAACATCATTAGTTTTCTTTTTGATCTCAAATGTGATAATTTTATTAAGGAAGACATAATAATATACATTTCCTATAAAATATATTAAATCTCACGGATGACTTAACAATGTAATTGTGTACTGAATTAAAATCTATCCAATAAGTGATCAGTGTTGACTTAATTCGTATGTTTCGAAGCGTAAAATTAGAATGACAAGATGGCCGCCTGTATTGTATGGATTAACGAGCCGTGACTGAGGTGTGCATATTTTTGATTTTATATTCATACTAGCCGTGCCCCGCGGTTTCACATGTAAATCTATTAGTATAGACTATTGTAATCGGAAAGAATTTTCTAAATCAATCTGATAGTTCCAAATATTAGCACATTTAAACAAACAAACAAACTTTATAATATTAGTGTATATTGCTATCGGTTTGAAAAGATTTAAAATTAATGATAAAGCTATATTATTCAATTTTCATTTAAAATATATTTTCATTAAAATATATTAGCGATTTTATTAAACAATATCACATACAAATAATTAATAAATTAAATTTAAGAATACAATTATTTCATACAAAAATATATAAATAATATTTATGAACAAAACATCACAATTTAACCAGCGAATTCAAGCTCATGTTAATTATATTTAATTGCATTGTTTCTGACATGTCTTGTTTGTAACAACATACATTTATTATATTTACGAACATCATTCACTAGAAGGATGTATGTGAGTATTTCCCATGAGATATTTCAGTAAACCGATACCGATCCAAAATTCTTTTAATATCTGAAACTATGACTTATCCCTCTTATTTATGTATTAGACGCGTCACTTTTCATTTCAGTAGCGCGTTTCATGAAAATATACTTGGTCGTAATATTTTTTTATTTATCCTTTAGAAAAACTGTAGTAACATTAAAAAAATAATAAAAAAACTAATGATTTTAGAGATATTTTTTTTAAAATATGCAAGATATGTTAAGTTTAATAAAACTTTTTTTTAAAATGTACTATTAATTTTCAAGTCCTTGTATATTAAGAAATTGAATATTTTATCCTTCAGTCTGTACAGGAATCGAATTCTAGACACAAGATCGTTGTTGCAACTCAGTATGTACCCTCTACGTCTCAGCTGTAGTGTTGACCTAAAATTTTATTCTAGAAGTCACATAAATATAGTCCCTGAGATAGATTTTTTCATTACAAATAATTTCAATATTAATCTTCTCAAACACAATATATAAAGTATATTCATATATGGAGTTACCTTCTTTTACAACACCTATAAATAATTCAATAAAATATACAATTGCGTATTCCTGTTCACATGAAGGCAATTCCGTTAAATACCTCGCCGCAGACAAACAACGTCCAGAGTGATCAACATAAAATTTTATTTCCGAACATAATTTCTCTAAACTGGAGACATTGGTTAAGCGGTAATAAATTTTAATGGGGTCCGTATATTTTTGTTATCTATTATGTGCATGTTCCGCCGATTCCAAAAGTATCTAGAACATATACAAATTCTAATATGAAAAAAAAATTAACTAACATATTCAAAATTAAAATCAGATTGTAATTTGATTAAAAACATTAATAAATTTTTATGACTTTATCTAAATAGTGTTCAAAATACCGTTTAGTCTCACTCCAGCGGAACCCAAATAAAACGCTCGGTACATAAATTTTGCAGCAGCTAACACCTTTTTGCACTCCGTCCTTACTCAGTTATTGATGTGACATACTTTTATTAGCGAGATGAAAGGGTTTATATAGAATATTTACAAAAATATTTTATTCAAATGAGATATAATGATAAGTCAATAAATGTGGCTTTATTTAACTATATGCATTTTATAATTTAGTTTAAGAATAAAAAAAAATGTAATTTAAAATATATTACATCTAATATAAAATATTTTAGATTAAACTTGCTAACGTATTATAATACACAAAAGACTTCACTAAATTTCCTTGTTACGAGACAACTCGAGTAATTAGGACGGTGATGGCTGAACGTTTAAACGTTAAGAAAAATATATAATAAGGGTTCATTAACTCGAACGCTAGTTAGTTAATGTGAAAATAGTATAAAATTAAAATTACAATTTAATGAAGGTAATGAAAAATACATTATAGTTTTATGTAAATTTTCGTGATCTATGATTACTATTATATATAAGTATACGGCTATATTAACTAGTTTCCAACCCATTCGGCGTCCTTATGAGCGCTGAGCATGGCTAAATCGCGGCGTGAACAGACACTATTCGGGCATATTCCGGTAGTAATTACGTTAGCACAGCAGTTTTATTGTTTTAATTTAGATTTCTACAAACATTAAATTGTTTATAATTTTTATTTATATAATATGTTGATAATAACATTTTCTCATATTAATTATCTTCATAGTAGGGGTTAAGAAGCAGGGGTAAACAGTAAACATTCAAAATTCTCCAAGTCGCGCTGTGTCGGACAAACGACTTTATTTGCACTTTGTATTTACAAAAACAAAAGCTTCAAGATGCAAATATTATCTCTAAAAATCGTAGTTATTTTCTTATACAAAATTACGTAAACAAAGAAAAAAGTATAGATCGCATTGTTAATAACCAATTATCAAGAAAACACTACAAGTACTACGTTTTTTAGTTCATTGACTCGCAAGATACTGAGATAATAATTGAAAGTCGTTCTTATAATAACGTTTATATTTTTTTAAGATAAAACAACTTTATCATGGAATAACGCGAAAATTTATATTTGAGAGATGGATGGAATGAGTCATTAATATTATTTTGTCAGTTAGATATATCTTTAATATTTCATTCGATACTTAACAAATATCTGAATATTACTCTATATATAATAATATTTTAAATGTTTTCATAAAATTAGCATATAAAATATCAAAAAAATATGTAATATATAAGCACTCGTCCTTAACCAAAATGTATAAAGAGGAAAATTTAAGCCAATAGGATTTAAGTTCGCGAAAAACAAAGTTCTTCCCTCACAGCCTTGACCATTTTCCTCGCGGGCAGCGCATTACACCGCTTAGGATACAAAATAAAATTATATTTATCCTGTTATTTATTTTTAAGAATTTATTTTTATTTTATTAAATTTATTTTTTTTATTTTATAATTGAGCGAAGCGCTCTACTAAAGAGCATTTGCATTGGTTATACAAAGTTGGCATTAAAACGGTTTAACAGTTCGGTTTCAAAATTTAGCACACATACCATGCTGATATGTGTGGTGGTTTGTGAAAAAAAAATCAAAAAAATTCAATGTCCAAAAAACATCACTCCCATACACTTCAATGTACAAAAATTAGCGCAAGTGTACGGTCTACAATTACGACATCCCACACCAAGACGAAGTCTTCAGCTTGGGTCGCTTCGCTCAACATGCAAACGGCACCCGAGATTTCGCGATCGCAGCGAGTCGAAATTGAGGGTCTGGTGGCGGTCCTAGTTTTATTTTTTATTTTAAGACAGTTAAAAATAGTTAAGCAAAACGTAAAAAAATCTTAAATGCTTCTTTTAAAAATCCTAAATTAATTTGAAATATATAATTAGAATAAATGTATAAAGAACTTACTATATCAGATACGAAAGATAATATTCGTTATAATATTATTAATAATTACATTCGTTCGTGTTCGCGTCGGTGTAAGTAGCGACCATCCACCCCGCGGCAAATAAACAGTTCAATGAAAATTCTTATCATTGTCTCTAAAGATAATATCTGCTCTAGACAGAAGCGTTTTATCGAAATGGGCGCCGCATTTGTATCGTAAAACGTTTATTTTGCGGTTGAATTGTTTGTAAAAAATATTTACTTGAAATTTGTTTATACTTTACAAATTTAACATAAATTATTTAGACAATAGACAATTATTTCATATGATAAATCAAAGACGATCCGGGTCACTTTAATATAGTGTCTATGACAAACAATCAAACTTAACTCTGATCAAATAACAAATTATAACTAAGACATTTATAAACCTTATTATAAGGCAGTTAGGTCTCTAATCCTATGAACATATTCATCTGGTATAATATATCAAAACTGAAGTAGTTAGGTCATATGTCAAGGGTGTAAGGTTCAAAATCGAGCGATTTGTCAAAGTACAATGCCATCTGTAATTAATCCTAAGACATATTAAACCTTATGATAACATTCTAAGGCTTTATTGAGGTATCAAAAGCAGGCATCTTCTACCTGTCAGCCCCATCATCTGCACGCCTGAACTTGCTATACGATATTTCACCATAAACATTTGGAGGTAACGTCGAAAATCCTTTGCACCATAAACAATTCTCTGTTGGAATTTGTGTTCCGTAGTTAATAGCAAAAGGTGCATTTTGAAACAATTTCTCTTCAATCCAACACTTTGGTTCTGTTATAAATTATTTATGCATTGTGCTTTTTAAGTAAAACCTTTTTTATATTTTAAGTTTTTGTTTTTTTATTTTATTTTATGGGGCAAACTAAACCACGGTGATCATATAGCTAAGAGAACTGCAATATAGAAGCATCCTGGGGTATTCCACAAGCGGCCAGGGTACCTCGTATATTATGTTTGTCCGTTGTCCCTAGAAGCCTGCCGTGAAACTTTGATCAGACTTTCTAATTAGCTGTCTGTTCTTTGGGGTAGCCTGTTTGTAGAGGCGGTATTTTGCAGTGGAAAGATGGCTTTGGCGGTAGTGATGAGAAGACGCAGGTCCTCCTTACTTGGGGTCACACGGTCTATTCAGGTACTTTTCTATCTGATTGAGTGAAATTGGAAGTGGTTATGTGGCTTTTCGGAGGATTGAGAGTGGTTTTCGTGTAGGTATAAGGCAAAAAATCAATGCAGTAAATGTTGTGCAATAACTTAAAACGAAATGATGTTTTGTTCAAAGTAAAACGTCATATCTAAGAAGCATGAAAAGCGAACAGTAAATAGATTTAAAAATCATTTCATTTCAAGAGGTCGTTCCATCGAATTATTTTTTCCCTTACTAAGTAAAATTGTGGGTCGAAGTTGTTGTCTACGGAAATCCACCCAAGTTGAGTAGGGTGAAAAAAAAAAGTCTTCATACAAAATAAATTTAAAATCCTGACCTACATCAAATACGAGGACATTTTATTAAAAGTAAAAAAAACACTGATGAGAATATTTTTTGGTATCTTTCAATAATAATTTTATTGAAATACAAAATATCCATTATAAAAAGCACTTACTTGTTTTTAAATAACCACATGCAAAATACATCTCATACATAATGGAATATCAAAATATTTTTGTTTACAAATGAGTATTTCGCTGACGCTACTTCAAAGAGGCCGCCGCTCATCTGTCTTGCTAAAATTCTATCATTTGTTAGGAGATGAGCCCAGACGGGGATTCTGTATTCAGCTAATCTGCCTTTATAAAGTGCACACCTCGCATGCACTAGTGCATAAATAATGTACTTTAGTGTTATTCTGCAGATACTTTACTTTAACAATGTATATATTTTTATTTACTAAATCAAATAATTAGATCTTGTTAATTAGTAGCAGACTATGTTATTTAAGCCAAAAATAACTAGATTTCTGACTTTCATTTACTTTATTCAGTTAACTATTTTGAACTCTAAACTCTGAGCTGGATAGAATCTAATTAATTGGAAATTAGAATGTTTGTAGCTCCGGACCGCTGCCGAAACTAGAACATGTCACACTGAGACTTCGGTATTAAGTTAGTTGAGTTTAAACTTTAAATTAAGAGATATAGATTCTCTATTTTGCAAAGATTATAGATAACTTATCTCAAATTTCATCACGATATATCTAGTGACCATGAGTTGTCTTTAGTTTGACACACTGGCTCACCTCAACACATCGCACGCAGCGTGATGTGTCAGTCATTGTGCAAAACTGATGTGATAATTTGTTTTGATAGGTAATAACTTTTGCTTTTGATTACATAGCAAATATTAAAAGAAATTTTTTTTTTGTTTGTTTGTTTATTATATTGTGATGGTCAGGAATTGAAGTCAAAACCAAGATGGAATTTTGTTGATTCTTTCATTATACAAAAACAAGGGCCTATATAGTTCACATCAATCCCAAAATTCAAATTATCATTTTTTTTTAGACTCGAATCATCTATAAAACTCCACACAGAATTCCTATTTTTTTAGATAAAAAATTTGAAACAATTATTTTTTTTATTTTTTTTGAGTAAAACATTTTAAAACAGAACCTGCAAAAAATTTAAATTGTAAAATAATTTTAGAAGAGGAGTCTAACACAATAAAACATAAACTAAGTTTACACACTGACAATGTTTGTTGAAAAAGCTGCATAAGTAAGCAATAAAATGAGACTACGGAAAATATGCTTGTTAAACAACTTGAACAACTTTTGTAATATCGTATAAGATGTTAGATATTTCGTTTTTGATATTGTATACTCAATAACTTATCATGAACTTGGTCTGTAATCTTCTAATAACGCTTCACTTATTGCAAATTATATATATATAATTCAAAACGTCTAAAATACTACATATATTTTCTTTTCTATATTAATATAACGTAAAAGATATAAAAGATACCACAATAACCAACTTGACGACGTTTGTCGAACCATCCCAAACATTTTTCATTTACAAGTTTGGCAACTCCTGCAATATCGAAGATTACGTGACTTTTCGACTTGATGCGAAAAATAATATTATTATAGTGCTATGTTATATGTGTGTCTGATTGAGAAATAATACTATACTGCTATGTATTAACACTTATACGTTTTCCCATACTACTCACATTAAAAATATATCACATTATATGCAAATTTAAAAAAGTATATATATTTAATCGAGTTTCAGTCGGTGTTTCAACATTTTTACAATTTATATAAACGTGGTACACAACATATGCTCAAGAAATATTGTTCAGTTACCAATGATGGACGGACAAATAACGGAGCATTTTGCGGACAGAATTTATGATCCTTCTTGAGGGTAACAATATGTTATCGAAAATTATTAAATATAAATTCCTTATATATTATTGTTTATAACATAGCGTGTGATAGATTATATGTTTAGCCAACAATGCTCACTGAAATTTGAAAATAAATATAGAACGTAAGATTAATCCATACGAGACTCGACTCGAACTTATGACCTGTGGTAGTTCGCCGCTGTCGCTCTACGAACTAAGCTATTGTGTCCTACCTCGCGTTGATAGTTTTAGTATTACGAAACCTTGAGGAACGCAAGGTAATTTCGTAATAAAACCAACCGCAATAAAACATTAAGATGCCCAAGGTAATATAAATTTACAGTAAAAGATATATTAAGCATACGACAAACTTAGTTAAGAATTCCGATTCCTCACTCTCAAGTGAACAGAACACAAACATTAAACAGGCACTTGAAATCCCAATTTCCAATATATTTTCACTACTGGGCATTAAAGCGACGTCATCCTGCAATCTTACCGACGCAGCCCTCCAATGAGCACCGAAAATACGAAATAGCGTACCAATTTTGAAATTGAAAATAAATTTTAGACGATATCTGTTTAAATGAGTTTTTTTTTACTGAAGTTATTTTTGACTTGTCTCATAAATCAAATAATCTTAATATTTTTTGTGAAATTACAAAATTAATGTCACAGGCATCGTTACATCCGACACTCTTTGAAGAATTAAATAAAAGGATTTAATTAACAAAAATTTGAAGAGATTAATCAAGAGGTATTAATTAAAGCTCTGAACTTACAAAAGATCGTTTTGAATTTAATAAAGGATATTGAAAAACAATACCAATTATTCTTTATAATTTTACAGCTGATAAATGATTTTAATTTTTTTTTAATAAAAACACATATATTATGTATAAGCTAAAACGTACGTACAGATATAACGTATAATAATACGTACTTATACAACGTAATATATGATTACGTAATTCAAACTCAATCAAACGTATAATGTTACAAACGCACCACACAATTCGCTACGTCGTCAATCATTGCACAAACACAAAAGATTCGATTTAGACACGCGTCAGAGGTAATTTTAAATAAAGAAACACAAATAGTCATAATAGTTCAAAATTGTGTATTACAACATATAACTGACCTGGTCACTAAACCGATATATATTAATATATATAAATCTAAATAAAATCGAAAAACACTCACTCATCACGAAATCTCGAAAACTAATAAGCTAATAAAAATTTAAATTTGGCAGGAAGGTACATTGTAACTAAGTGACGACCGCAAAGAACGGATTTTTAGAAATTAGATTCATAAGCGCGGGAAATAGGGATTACAAGTCTGTAAAAAACTTCGTCATTTTTAATGTTGCGCACATGAGATTTTATAAATTTGTGGTTAATAAAAAATAATACCGCACTAATAGGATTTAATAATAAAATGCATTTCAATAAAGGCACCCCTTTCGCCTTCACACAACGAGGGCGAAGTCGGGAGCGAAAGCTAGTTATATAAAGAATATTATTTTTGAAGACAAGTTCTATCAAAAACCGATTGAAGTTATGAAAATCAAAATGGATGCTCATTTCATGTCACCGCCTTTTCCCACAAACTATTGCGATAAATATTACTCAATTACACCTGTCCAAGCATTTACAGCCCGCAATTAATGCGAATGAACGTACTATTAGAAATATTTAAGCAATTTAAATTTAATTTAGCAATAGGTCACAGGTCTGACAGTGGCTTAGTAATGCCTCGCCTTATATCACATGTAAAACAAATTCTCGACTCTATTATGAAACAATAAGACTTATTTTCGTTTGTTAGGATACTTGGTCATCTTGATGTTCCATTTACACCTAATGACAATTAAAAATATACTCAGAATTCATACCATAAGGTAGGTTTTAGCTTGTTTCAACTAAATCAAGTAACCTTTAACACATACTCGTTGAGTAATTTAGGTAGGAAATAGGATTATTATTTATTTTGAACAATAAATAGATACGCTGAAAGCTGGATCTCACAGTGGAATTAAAGAGGCTTATAAAATTCAAAATTATAAGCGTATTAAACATATTTACATACTCACAATATTACGCAAGATATATTTAAAAATGTATGAAATATATTTAAAAACAAGGAACGAGATAACTTCCCAAGTACTTGTCTAAACAAATCTAAGCTACGTAGCACCGCTAAGCGAGAGAAATCACGATCTTAAGAAATACGTGCCTCACAATCCCACCTGAGTTATAGAGACGTTGCTGACGAGCGGAGCGGGTAGAGGAAGCGGATTGGAAAATCATTCCTAATAAACAAAAATAAGATATATTTATTTTACAAACAAAATATATTTCCAATATAAATCAATATATATTTTATCTTACCTGGTAGATTGTACACGCTTCTACAGAATAATTTTGATTTTTATACAAATATAAAACAATTCGTTTCTTGATACACAGCGACCTGCTCCTTACACAAGATGCAGCAAAGCTCCAAGTTTTACCGTTTGTTCCTACCATTTAATTCTATAGTTTTATTCACGTCTTCTTTAAAACGTCTTTTATTATAGCTGTATGTGGAATACAAGATCTTTTAAGACGAGATCGAGGTACAAGTAAAATTATTTTTAAATATATTAATTTGTAAAATATAATACTATAGGACAAAAAAACCCATGAACATGTATTAAAAATTATAAGTATAATATTAAACAGCATAGCAGAAATAAGTCATTATAAATAATTAATCGAGGTAATAAAATAAAATATAGACATTTTTCTAAGAACTGAATTCTCATTATTATCATTATGTTATTCTATTAACATAGTTTTTGTAAGCCAAAGAGCTAATTACATCATATGATGAACAAAAGATTATCTTATCTCAAAAAATATATTTGAATCTAATAAGCTTTAACAATAAATCAAGAGGTTGATTTCATTAACACTTAAATATGAATAACAAGTGATAACAATCACAAATTAATATTAAAAGCATTCATCGAACTTTTGTTATTGCGCAACCGTTATCTGTGATTGCGATCGCTTAAGCAATTTTTGCGATAGCTTTTTTAATTTGAAATGTGTGTGAAGTTTGAACAAACATTTATTTATTAAAGTAAAGATATATTTAGATTGTACATATAACAAATATACATGTTTTTAAAACAAAGCAAACAGCGATATATGTAGTATATATAAAAATATATGATAAACATTATTAATACTATTTATTTTTATTTATATATACTTAATTACACACAAAAATACATTAAAAAAAACAGATGATAAAACAAAAAAGGAAAAAAAAAAAACTTTTGGTGCAAAAGGCGGCCTTATCACTAATTACAATTTATTTGAAATAATTTCTTCAAATCTAATATAGTCGTACACTACTCAATTCACTAAGTATTGGACTATTTGACTTCAAAAAATTGTGTGCGTTTTTAACTATTAGTACACGTTAGTGTCATTAGCCTCTTCACAATATTATTTAAGTTATTCGTTCTTAATAATGGTCTAACTCCGTTATAACATATAACATGAATCTATAGTGACATTGATTTTATTTGTTCTAAGACCATTATCTTCAGAAGGATGTATCCAGACGCATCTTGTCAAAGGTAACATGAGATCTTTAATAAATCCCTTTGATAATATTGTAAAGTGAGAGAAACAAAGGTGGTTTTAAAGTATAAAATGCAAGCTTGTTATTTTCATAAATCTGTCGAGAAAACAATAGTGAATTACGTTTTACGGGATCAGAGTTCGATGCCCGTTGGAAGCAAGCACCTATTATAAATGTGCGAGTATTTGTTTCAATGGCAATGTTTTATGAAGGTGAAACACAAAGTAAAACTTAACTATTCAAAATTAATACAATATTGACTTCCATTTCGATTATATATAATCAGTTAAACTTTATTTTGGCAACCCTGAGCCCATTCTTTCCGAGAACAATTATTGGACCGAGAAATGTTATTTAAAATTTTGGCAGTACCGAGTAATAATAATTAAAACAAATGAGTCAAATATAATTTCTTAGAGTCCTAGTGAACAGACGAGGCTGCCAAAGCAAATTTGGTCTTCACACTCAAATGATTCCGGAGGTAATGTGGCGGCAACGGTGTTACCAGTATCGGTTGTAATAAGTAATTATTTTAGGGAAAATCTATATTAAATTAAATTATATTAGATATTTCTTTGTGAAACAGTATTCATTTTAAGCATTTTATATTTATTTTTATATGAAAACATTTAACATACAAAACCACAAACCTGCGGCTTCCATTTAAAATAAGGGTGGAGTTCAGCAATTTTTTAGCTTTGCAAGTGAATTATTTGTTAATAGTAGGAAGTAATATAAACATAAGAACTTCTATTATAATATTTCAATATTGCAATATTAATAGAATAAAGATTTCAGAGATTCACTATATCAAAAAAAGAATGTAGATATACTGTTAAATAACTGATAATTAATTACTTTAGTCGATTCTTATGTTAGCCAAAGTTCCTAAGGTATATTTTGGGTATTTGGTCGTCATAATCAACTTTATAAACACAATACATTTAAAATAAAGATTGAAATGTAGCTAATTTTAACAATAACTTTTTCAAAATATTTTTACGGATATGTTATATAAAAAATCTTAGCATACTAGATTAATTTAAATAATTTTAGAGATGTATATCAAAGTAAAAGAAACTCATCCTTTAACTCGTCGTGTGAGCGCATCTTAATAAAAGAAAAGCATAACCGAGATGCATAACTTTAAAATTCTGAAGGTTCATAAGTTTAGCAAAGTTTTCAGTTTCATGCTGAAAGTTCATGTATGCAATGAAAAACAACGCCGGAGGAGTTGTTATGATAACTTATATACTACTGAAAAAGTCATGAGATGTAGTTAACAATTACAGTCGAGGTTTTTTACACAAGTTTTTGTTACAAATCGCTAAGTAGATAAAACCGTTTTTGTATAAAATTCACTCCATCAGCATTTTCACCAAAAATTATGTAAATAACTTATTGTAATATAACATATTTCATAATTACAAATTATTAAAAAAAGTTGATAGTATTAATTCTTTTTCCATCTTCTTAAAAAACAACAAAATAGCAGACATAGTTATTCCAATTATGAGCACTTGTTAATGTTAATGATATAGACACTCATTCTCACGCACACACACAAGAATACACAAATATGATTTTAAAGTGATGAATTACTCAGAACATCTCCATACATAAAGATTTAAAAAAATCTGGCTTCGAGAATTGGTGTGATTACAATAACTTCTTTAATCAAAAATTTAAACTAACACAAATCCAATCATTGGCTGGTGGGTTCACAAAAAAAGTGCATTCAAAAAAACCAATCTTTTAAATTACTATAGATATTCAATTATACTAAATGAACTTTAGCAAATTTTCAATTATATAATATAATATTGAATTTCAAACTCATAAGTACTTAGAAGTCCGTTCCTGAAAGGACTTCATGCTATCACACGCTCCAGTGATCTAGAGACCGTGAAAGAAAATGTTTGTTCCACTCTGAAGCTTTTTACCGACTTTTAATATGTTTAATTTTTTAACCAATATCAGTATCCAAACAAAAGTCTTTTTTTATAATAAGCATTTTTATTTTATAAATATTACTGTAACTTTAGTTACTAATATTATTTATTTAAACATATTTACCGTGTTAAATATAAAAGCCATAAATTTTATTAAAGTATATCCAGTACAAAGTAGAACGTACCAAGAGTCCATTTCAAGATATCGGATTACAGCAGAAGTGGCGACGTGAGTATCCCATTTTTCATGACTTGTCCCGATTTAGAGCACCCTGTAGCTCGAATAAGACACACGGCACTAAATACATTTAAGAATATTTATTACAGAAAATGATACATACGCGTTTACCAGTTTATAAGATTTCCTTAATATTTTAGAAATGAAGTAGAAATTACGAAATAAAAATATACAATTTGACAAAGTCCTTTTCCATGAACTAGAATAATTGATCAGTAATTAACGTATTCCCTTGTGATTTAATCTATCCCGAGTTCCATTTCGGATTATACCAAATATATCAGAAAACTAATATATAATTGAATTTATTTTTATTATGTACACCAACGCACTTTGAAGCCACACCATTGATTTAACATCAAATAACTGAATCGTTATATGTATGTATAGTATGGATGTATCACACCATGTATGGTATGTATGTACACGCGTAGATACTAAATTTTACTATTACAATCCTAGCCTTTAAATTCTTTATCAAACACTGTCTATATTGATTAATTAGTTGATGGATTCCCAGACCGGTCTCAGGAAAGTTATTTCAATACAGCATTCATATATTCCGAGTGAGACTTGAGAGACGCGACAAGACAACTCAATAAATCGTTTAAACTTATTTCTTTGTGCAAACAATATAGTAAAACTTTGTCAACATCTTCAAACTTCAAACAGTAATACATACTAAGAATGACAACATTATTTACTTTATTTAAAAGTATAATTCATAAGGATATGTTCACATTAACGTATATCTTATATTATAAAACAGATTTTTTTAGACATTGTACAATAACGTGCTAATATTTTTAAACAGAAACTGTCAAATAATAAATATTATCGAAAAATAGATTCCAAAATGTTGATAATTTCTAATATAAGATGCGTCATAGCAACTTAAAATAAAATATTCCGACTTCAAAGTTCTTTTTTATATTTTAGGTCTTCACGTTTGATCTAGACTGACTAAGTATCTGTTTGACAGTCGACACGCCCTAACTTGTTGAACAAAATGAGATAGTGCCAATAAGAGAAAACAGTTATACACTATTTGTCTTATTCTTCGCTGAATGTTGGTTTTATTTATGGATAGAAGTTAATTAACAAATGTTTTCATATTTTATTTGGATAATAAAAAAAATATGAAAATCCCGAAAAGCGGTCGCAACTTCGTTTCAAAGATAAAAAAGTTAAAAACGGAAAGCAAATATATTTCTTGTAAAAAAGAATAAGTTAATTAATTCCTCGTGTTACTGCAACACGTTACTAGATTTAAAAGCTGAAGCCGGCTCTATATGTTTTCCGAAGTCTAGGTACTGAGTAGAATATATAAAAAATAATATTTTTTACTGAAATAAATATAAAACTAGACGGACATAACCAACTGTTAAATAGAAAAGACTCATAAATATAAACTAGTCATTAATCTTCGCAAGAAAGCAAGCTTTAGTACATTTCATCTTTCTGCTTAAAGGTAATATCATTGTAAATAAAAAACAAGGAAAATTGGCCTTTAAAAACAAAGAAACAATGTACAAAATCGCTTGGATTTCTTGTAAGTACTAATCATTCGATTTGCAGTGAAATTGTAGTACCAATATGTCTCTATAATCTCGAATTGAGTGTCATTTATACAAGACACTTGCAGACATTGGTTACACTCTTATCCAGTGTTATATGAACCCCGTCTACTATAGCAACGTTACGATCTTCGAGCTCAAAGTATCACGAAGAAATATACAAAAGTTTAAAACTATACAATATGTTTTTCATGTTTAAATTTTCTCAATTTTTATAATAATATAATAAGCTGTAACTTTAATTTGAAAAAAACTAAAAAGTTAAAATAACAATAATATTAATGAAGCGATTTTGATGTAGCTCAAACTGGTAATGAAAGGATATTTTAACATAACTCTTTAAGGTATTAATAAAAAAGAAACATAATATACTAATTATTAAATAAATTTTGTGAAAAAATAGACATTTTCTAGAAAATGGCAATATTTGAGTAACGTAATGAGTTACGAAGGTGAGATCGACCAAAAAGTCGTTACTAATATATATTTCCATACTATCTAGTTGTAGGTATGTAACGTCAGCAAACAGATCTTTAATTTAGGCCCAAAACGGGTATTAGACTCCATATGCGTTGTAACTGTTAACCCCTCGCCACTTGTATTTACGCACTGCTGCGTTCGAATTTGGGGTCTGAAGGACCCTCAAGGCGTCTGCAAACTGTATTTATATAAAAGCTTCTATTCATATCATCATACCGAGGAAAGCTTTTAAACGAACGTTACATTATGTACATATAATAGTTAAAAACTTATTAAACTATATTAAAAATGTTTTAGAAAATGAAAATGTGTAGTTGTGGATAATACAGTACTTCAGTAGGCTAAAGATGAAGCTTTTAAGAATATGAAAATTTAAGTTGAATTTTTTTCTCCAGTTCTCATCAGTTCTGTAGCTCTTATATTTGCGGTGTTGCGGTAACCAGTGTTTCAATAATGAAAAAAATGTTTTGTAAGAAATTCTGTCTAAATATTTTTTTAATATAAAACAGGTAGGGTTTGGATATTCGACGGCACTATGCAAAAGTGCAATAAGAGATAGATTAAAGCAAAAAATGTTGCTTAATTATAGAAAATTTTAATTATACAAATAATTAAAATAAATTAATTCTAATAAAAATTATAAAAATACCCGTTAATTTAACCTAAAACTCTGAAACCATATGCCATTCTCACCCCCACGCCTTACGTGGGTCCTAAGGGCTCGAAAGGGTCTAAGAGGCCCTGGTATTATGTCAAATGAAACAGATGTATCGACTCGAGTGTTTTAGGGCGTAGGCGAGCTTTTTAAGATAGGTTTTTAGGGCACTTAGTGAGTGTCTCAAATAAATTTTGAATGGGCCTTACTGACTAACTAAAGCTTTATATCTTTGTTAGTATATCTGTTTGCATGTTGTCATTAATCTCTACAAATTAAAAAAAAAACATTAAAGTTAATTAATGTCAAAGTATATATAAGTATTTTTGTATAAACATTTATTCTTCTACTTACGTATTTAACAGAACTGCCATCATAATCACAATTAGAAACATACCTGTAAAAAAAATAAAATTAAATCATTATTTCATCTTCATCAAAGGTACAAAACTAAAACAAATAATAATAAAAAAACCTACAAAAACCGTAAACAAAAAACAAATTTTGATATTTCGCAGCTGTAATCAAATATTTTCAAATAAAAAATAGAGCTTTATAAAAAACATATACACAAATAGGAAATCTCTTTGATCCTTGCATTTAATTCCGATCGTAAACTAGTACAATATCGCACTTGTACCGCAATTTAGGATTACGTTGTCAATAGAATTGCAAACCTCAATCTTGGACAGGCGACCCGTCTCTTTGCAAAGCTGGGGTTACACTGAGCTCACTACAACCTATACATATAACTCCGTCTAATATATTAAGCCTGGATAATTAAAGTTCTTGAACTCATTAGTAAAAACAATATAAAATCTTTAAAAGTTTTAAAAGTTAAAGATTTTTTCAAATACATTATAATAGTATTGGACAAACGAGATTTATACAAAATATATATTGTTTTAATTGCTTATTTAAGTTATATGTCCTTACTTGTAGTGATTTTCATTGAAATATTAAAAAGTACAAAAATGTAACACGAAATTACTTAAAGTATTATTAGATAATAAATAAGATATATATATGTACCGCCCATTGCGTCCCAGTTATTAACCGCCAACAGGCAGTTAACCCTCAGTTACTGGGTCGTTCGTGACCGCTAGTGTTTTTATACCTGATAGAGGATTAGCACTGTTTGCGGGTCAAGTCCCATTCGCATTTCATTAGAGAAATAAAAACTAACATCCCTTTATGCAACACAATTAAGTAATTAGTTCAATAAACTATACATTTCTAAACACCAAATAAAATATATTTGATAAAGTGATAAAGAAAAAACAAATTAAATCCTCAGGATCCGAGCAATATTAATAAGAATAATGTGCAAATCAGACAAAATTCGTTATAAGCGTAACAAAATTAGGAGAACGAAAAAAAATCCTTCAAAAAAATTTGAATAAGACAAGCTTCTGAAAGTTCCCGACAATTCAATCTACGCATGCTAATTCGCGCTGAGTTTGGAATTTTCTCCATCAAGCTAAATGGATAAAGAGGATTATGGAGACGAAAAATTACAGTTTTTTTTTTACTTTGTTCCAAATTTTAAATAGTTAGAGCTAATTCGTGTAAAGTGTAACAAAATATATAAAATTTATTATAAAACATACTATTTACGTACAATTCTTCTGACATTAAAAATCGTATTAAAATCAATTAAAAATGTATTTTATAATTTGATAACAATTAAATAATAATAATAGTTTTGACGTTACTTTTAACAAATAAAATTTTGTGAAACTTTAAATATAAAAACTGTTCCAAATAAACGACTTTTAAAGCCCAAACAAACAAAAGGCAGGAGTTAGTAAATGAGGTATTTTTTTCGTCCGCGGACAGACGACATTAATCTCCTCTCCATTACATGCTCTTGATTTATACTTGTACTATAATTTAGTTTAGTTGACTTCTGTACCAAAAACATTTGTACACTGGAAGTGATTAACAAATGTATATAAAGTTAATTTATTGTTAGTTCTTATTAGTTCTCGTAACCCTCATATACTGTTATTCTTCAACATGAACGATTAAAAAACATCTTGAAACACATGTCAAGTATTAATACATTATCCATAAACTTACCATATATTACTTAATTTCTAGAAGTACTGACAAAAAATAATATATATATTTCTTTGACATCAGTATAAGCAAACATATACAATTGTATTTAAAAAAAAAGAAACCTGGTCACATCTAGATATCTTACAGTTGTAAGATGCAAGAAGCGGGTTAAGCTGATTAGCCCTTAATCCCTATGGCCCTTAAAAAAGGTTGACAACACCGGCTGCTCAACGGTGACAGATTAAAGAATTAAAGCACCCTTCGGATTATTTTCAAACAAATAAAAATTTATTATTTAATTAATAACATAATAGAAATTTTTCATAAATTATCATTATTATAATTTTCTGTAATAATAATTATAGAAAATTATAATGAAAATTTTGTTATAAATAGATAATAAGCCGCAAATTGTAGGAACCTTTTAATAATATATTGAATATTGTAATAAATGAAACGTATATTCTTTACAAAATTAGATCAAAAAACGTCGCCAAAACGTATTTAAATATTAATGAAATTGACGCTTACAAAGCAAAATTACTTTCAAAACTTCATAGCCATAAAAAATCCGAAAGTCCATAAAATTTAATATTTATAACAACAGGGATATTAAAAAGTGTATTAAAACGTGTGTTTTTTTACCATTAGAAGGTACAGATTTTTAAAATCAGGTTTCGTAGAAATCGTTTCGTGAATGTTTTGTAAATATCGTAAAGGGTAAAGTTAAAATAATACATATACTTTAATAATACCAAAAAACACGGAGAGCGAGTAAATAATTGTTAATTTTTAATAATAAAATAAGGATGTAATTTATTGTAATTACAAGTATTTCATAATTATAATCAATGATTCAGTATCTATCAATGAAAACGGAAGATTCAGTGGTTAGTGGGTGGTAGCCCTACCTGCTGAGCTAAAGATCGTGGATTTGATTCCCAGATGGTTTTTTGTGTTATTCACAGATTTTTTTTTCGATTCTAGGTGTTATCTCCGTCCGTTAGAAATATCTATATTTTTCAAACCCTTCTCGACACAGATTATTTCTCAAGTTCAGTTTATAAACAGCATTAGCATTAGCTATTAAACGCCCGAAATTAATAATCAATCTTGAACCAAATGTTAGTACGACATATTGTAATTAGTTTCCTGACTTGTCAGTCTCAATATCCGACTCGTAGATTGATTTTATAGAAATCCTATATACGTAAGGCTCAAATCAATTTAGGATTGTATATCGAATAGTAATTTGAACGATTTAGCCGAACAACTCGTAAAAAGTTCAATATATTAATCATTTTCTCAGTACTGTATTTTTGTACAAAAGCTTTAAAGTATTTGATATGACATATGTGCTTGATTATGAAATTATTATGTATATATTTTTTAAATTATTTTTATCAAAATGGTCATATTTATGATAATGATTAATTATATATATATAAAACCACATATATTTAATTGAAAACCAAACATTTTGACAGAAAAGCTATAGATTGATAGAGTTGTGGCTTGTCATTCAAAAAACAAATCCAATTTAAACCGCAAACAATACAATAAATACCGGAATGGCCACAACATGTTATAATAAATAAACTCATATTATATTCAAGCAAATAAACATTTCGTTATCTAAATAGGTCATAACACGAGCGGGAATACGGAATTCGTACGAAGAAGAGACCGAAGATGGATAGCGGACATATTATTAGGTCCTTTATACGGAACCTTGTTTATATATGTACTAGAAAAATGAACAAATAAAACATATTATGAATAAGTTATATATTATAGTTTTCGTTTTCGCTTTCGATTTTTTTTTCCTATAATGTACTATTTATTGGAGTGATAATATCTACATACAATAGTACATATAAGAAATAAAGAAAAACATTAACAATTCAAAATAGCGTATAACCTATAACAATTACACCAAATTTCAATATTACCCAAATTATTCCAACCTATATTCAGAAACTTGTACAAACTTGTCCGCATCGGCGTGGTTTCGTTAACGCTCCAGCGACATCCACAGCTAAATTACTTGTACCACATTATGTGATTTAATACATAACTTTCTCCATAATAACTTGAATATAATAAGGACGTTGTCAAAGGAAATAGCCCCTTTATATCCTCTTGATAATAGTCTAAAGTATCTGCTTTATATATCATTATAACTACGGATATTAAAAAAGTTAAATACGATACGATGATATGATGATATGAACTTAAGTAATATGCATAATAAAAAGAAATTAAATCAAACAAATTTTAGGTGTAATAAGTCGCAAATGTCATGAAAGGAACCTTACTTTAAAAAAAAACTTTCCTGTGTTCAAAATAGCCACGACTCTTTCATAACTTTGGTAAAAGTCCAAGTGACTCGTATGTCTGATCAACCTACTATATATAAAAAAAACTCTAACATTACTCTAAAATTCAGCACCACTAGAAGTTCCCAAGAAGTTATCAAGAGCATTAGGAAGAGATCATTAGCTCGTAATAAACGACGTACGTAATGACCGACTTGAAGATGCTTCTGTAAATTATTACAAGTTTCAAGACTGATTATAATCTAACTACATTATTTTATAAGAAGAATTAAACTCAAAAATTACAAAATGTATAAAAGGATGCCAATCACAATGAAATCTCAAAGTTACTTGATAAATATTTACGCAAAACAAAGTTTCATTTTCACAAAGTCGTTATGCTGACTTCGTTGACTTTCAAATTTATATTTTAGCGAGATTGAGCAAACAATATATTTTATATGATATACTAATACAGCCGCTGGCTTCTCTTGCATTAGAGGACATCTTGCCCGGAATTAATTTATGATTTTAGTCTTTTTGGTCCTGAGCCAAACATTGTTAACCAAAAAGACAAGCTCGCTGAGTTTCTGTTGCCAGCTCACTCTAGTCTATAGCAAATAACTATCCAAGTTAGTTGTATCTCTGACAATGCATATATGTTAAATTCAAAACTTTATTTCAATGAAGGATTTTATTTATATGTTTTTTAAGAACACTTTTGCAGTAGAGTGAATAAAGAAAGAGAGGGATTTAATCATTAGCCTTTTGGCTGTAGCTCTAGCTCATTATGGCTGTCTCATCTGCATTTTTAATTGGTATATTTTAGAAAAATCTAAGGGCGACAAAACAATTATTTAGTAAATTTTCTAAGTCTATTGAATGCCTCATGATTATCTCCAACCCTGGGAACCGCCAAGTAATCGTGTGGCAGTACCTACTAGAAAACCTAGAAGACCCTGTAATTTTTTTGGGTCATATAAAATAATCTAGACTGGAAGGGATCGTTTCTAAATACTACTAAAAATCAGGACAACTTACCACCACAGAGACCGTCAGCTCCTTTACCACCCTATTGCATAAAAAAGGAATCGACCAACAGGCTTATAAACGTATACAGAATATTCTATAAATAAGTTAATTTGATAAAATTAGAAGGAACGGGGATCAATTTTCTTTAATTTAATACCGCGGTAATTAAGATACTGAAACCAATAAAGTTAATTCCAATATGCGTTACATTATTAAAGTACCGTTAAATCATTTAACAGGATTAACGGAACCAGAACGAACAATCATTAATCAATATAATAATAGATTATTCTTAACTTAAACCGCCCACAAGTTTGCCTGTAGGTTTACTATAGATAATTTATAATAACAATTATCCACAATGTATTAGGTTTATTTATTTTATTAATATTTAAATATACATTTTAGACAAAGTTAAAATATATGCATTCATACAAGAAAGATTAATAAAATGACAATTTATAGTAACTCTTTATGAAAATCTTAATAGTACTATTGAAGCACAGTAATACAATTATTACTATATCAATATATTATATCAATATATATGAGATGAAATTAAAAATCAAGTAAAGCTCAGTACCAAAAGAACACTAGTACTAACTAACTACTAGACTTATTTACAAGAGCAACAAAGATATTTATTATAAACAGCATTTAAAAAGTCAAAATAACAGTTCTAAATTTCGAACTAAGAATAATAATATATAATTATTTTTAGTGGTTAAAGTGAAGGAGAGAGAGAGAGAAAGAGAGAGACAGAGACATAAAAGCAGGTAAATTTTATATTGGGAATATTTTAACATAATATTTTTCTTGACAACGACCACAATTTCGTCTCGTGGGACAAAAGACACTCATATTTTAGTGCCAGAAACTTACTTTTATTTTTTTACACCGCCGTCCTTCAAATATTTATATTTGTTTCATTTAAATAAAATCTTAACTTCTATATATAACTTAACTGTTATAGTTTTGGTATTGTATTCAATAATTACGATATAAGGCTTTTGAAGCTACACATTAACATACACTAAGATTAACTATAATATCTCATAGTTAGCTTCTTGATAAGATCATTAAATCTTAATACCATCTATCGGGATCTATAATGCTTACACTTAGACGAATTAGACGCAAAGCCCATAAAGATCGCTCCGGAAATCCCTAAGGATCAAAATCTTAAGCGATTGACGTCAAAGTCATAAGCTGAAGCGATAACAAAGTTATGTAACTAGAAACTGTTATAGAAACAATAACGCTATATAAGTCCTAATGAAAGCATATGAAATACATTTACTTGTAACATTGACAAATGACTTGCTCATGAAAAGGAGTATAATTAAAAAATAGTTTAAAGTATTGTTTAAAAATTGTATATTAAATAAATTCAACATATTTGTTTTTTCGACATATATTTATTCATTTCTTTTTTTATATTTTATTAGCAGCATTTTTCTTATATCTTACACCGACAATAACAGCAATATTCGACAGTGAGTAGACAATAATCCAATTTATGTAACGAGTTGGTCTAACCTACCAACTTTCTTAAGACGAGTCAGTTTCAATCATACACTTTTGTATTAACACCACAATGATTTTAACTTAGCCCACTAACTTCAACTTAACTTACTTCACCATCTAGTTTAATGTATAGAAATTAGACCCGTCTTATGAACTGTTATTATAAACTACCAACGATCTCAATATAATTAAAAATGCACACTAAGAGAACAAATTAAATAGATGAATAATGATACCGAAACAAAAACACAACTATTTAACAAATTTTATCATAAATTAAAAGAGTAAATCCTTTCTGAAATCAGATCAGAAGTGCACAATCAATCTAGAATCGTTTCAAACATCTTGAGACCACTTGATTCATTGACACCCGTCAATTGTGTCCTGAGTGGGACAGTGCTTCTCAAACTGTCATGACATGACGTCTCTAATATTTTAAGTTTTAAGTCGTTATTTCAAAATCAAATATTTAAAGGAAAATTTTGTTAAAATGTATATAATTTTATATTGACACGTGTGAGCAAAACGAAACGTTTAGAACATTATTTGAAAATTATAAACGCTTAAAAATATTGCATCGAGTGTCGAAAATAGGCTTTACAAAGATTTGGTTAAATTAGTAAATTGAGTACTACATTAATCTCATTTCATATCTCATTACGTTTCTCAATTATTTATTTTTTTTATATCCCAATTTATCACAAGTCCAAGAAATCGCTAACAGCATATTAGCAAGACAAGTCTCACCACATGTTGGGACATGCACGACATGTTCGTAATCTATTTCTGCTCAAAGTCATACATGTATCAACATTCTAAAGCAATTAGATATCTTCAGACGATAGAAATAACTGTGACTAACCTTAGTTCACTGAAAATCAGCGACAACAAGTACCAGGACTCTATTAGTTTCAAGGAGTTTCAAGTTATTGGCGAATTTGCCAAGAAAGCAATATCTGAAGGTGTATTTCGATGACCAATATAATAAAACTTACGTTAAGAATTAAATTTACAGAACATTATATTTATTCATTTAGAAATTATGTTGAAATTAAATAATTTTATAATTTTAATATTATGAAAAAACTGTATTCAGATACAGGGAACTTTTTATGTATATGGGTTAAATATTTGCACAAAAAAATACTACAAAAATACCACGAACCATCAGATTTAGTTCGTTAAACTATAATCAATACTAACTAACGGTTCAAAAATATTCGTCCAATCAAAGCCAATGTAAATAGAGAATACGAATGACTATCAATTTATTTCCTCTGTGTGCTTTCATTTACCAATCAAAATTTCGTGGTACAAGAGATATTATAATCCAATTTTAAAGTTGTATTATAACTCTCCTACATTATTCAAAGGAGTTTTCTAAGCCCTTAGAGCTTAGAATTTGAATAATAAGAAAAAGATAATTAAGAACGTCTAAAAACTATACTGCGTATTCGTAAAATAAAATAAATTCCAAATAAAAGTATAAAGATTTTATAATTGCGTTTACAAAGGCTGAGTTTTCAATATTGACATGATTGTACTGACTGTATCGCATCTGATATTTAATGAATACTAAATAGCTTTTATTAAGTTTAAAACAGCTTATTGAATTTCAATTGTGTAAAATTATTACAAATGACATGATATGTCATGAAACATTAAAAATTTAACATGATAATATTTTAACAACAATGAGCTGCATATATTGTTTTAAATTAAAATATATTAATAAATAGAAACCATATTAAGGCAGATCTAAATTATAATAAATCTATTTTTGTAAGTGTTAATTATATTAATTAACTTGACACATTTGTGAGAATTCTTGGCACCTTCTAGCGAAGTGCATTTAACTTGGGCGGTTTTATTGATCTAATGCGGTTTAGAATTCAGACGTACGTTCATTTATCTCACGGGATTGATAAGGAAATACGTTCCCGGTAATGAGGTATACATATATATATATATATATATATATATATATATATATATATATATATAACTTGAGTTTTGTTTTGGTATTAATAACGAGTTTCAACTATAACATTGTCTCTGTTTTTATGTATGAAACGTATAAAAATTTAAATCTCTAATTACTACAACATAGTATAGCACGTTAATAAGTCTAGTATCATAAATTGGTTTCGCTTATGGCAATGTTGCAGTAATTATTACAAAATATACAATGTTGGAGTAATTATTGCGAATGTAGAGTACACAGTCGGATATTTAGGCATAAAACTAAAAGTTCCTTATTAAAAATCAAAAATGTCTTCTTTTTAAACTTTGAGAGACACTGAACTAAACGACATGTTCACTCTGATTGACCAGCATCGACCACCGAACGGTTAATCGACGCCAGCCACTTGGAAATACGAGTGATTTACGGACGTACCGTACTGACTTGACTAAAAGATACGTGTGTCGATTGAGGAATTTTTTATAATAGCACGATTTATAAATTCTATTCCTATTATTTTTATTTAATATTTAACTCGCGTTTATTATTACATTTATTTAATTATAACACGACGTTCCGCATGTTTCTAGCAAGCGTGTTCGCGACAAGACGAAATGTTTTAAACAATATTTTAGTAAATATATGTACACAAAAAATATTTGGATGTAATAATAATATTGATTATCTCAAATTTACCCAAATTAATCACAAATACCACGGACCATCGCTAATGGCGTCATTATAGCTTAATTTTAATCAATTCCTCATACGTATGTAATATTAAACTTTCGAATGCGTAGGCGCATGCGATATATCAGAAACCCGATACTTTTACGAGATATTTATACGTTTGTTTAAAACTAATAAGTATTTTTATGTAAGTCATTTAGAATATAAACTGGTAAATGATTCTCGTTTTTATAAATTATTAGTTTTTTAATACTTTGAATTTTTTATAGACAGATTCGTTTTTTATATGACAAGCCTTAAATGATAGATATATCATTATGATATAAATAAAATATGTATATTATATTTGTAAAATTAATTTAGAATAAAAGCTTTTAAAACAATTTAAAATAAATAATAAATATTCAAATGATATGAAAATCATTTAAGCACTCATAACATAAAATATCCCATATAGTCTAAGTCCATAATTTAAGATATAAGTATCTTTTAGTGACGGGACACTATTGGTATCAATGTATCGATAATCTTGGGAGGGAATGAAACGATGGTAATACGTATGTTTGCTGATTGATTTATTTCTTTGTCATTATCCTTCTTCTTTTCTGATGAACCGCAATACAGTTATTCAGAACATTGACTATATATCTTATAAATAAAAACTAAGATACGGGTAAGAAAAGAACATTTCACAATGTAGAACATTGTGTTTTTACGTAAAAGCGTAAACAACATAGATAAAAATCTTAGAACGTTTAAAATGTTAACGAAACTTGGACACTTGAGAGGAGAATGAATTTATCATTTTGTAAAACTTTTGTGTTTCATGCAAAGTTGCAAATTCAATTAGTTATCAAGTTCCATAATTAATAGTAAAAGTATTGGAGCTGTTATATTGTCTTATATTTCATCTTTGAGACTTAAGATTTTATTATTAAATAAGATGCTACGTAACATTACTATTTCTTTTAAATAAAAAAATAAAAAATAATAAAATTTTGCAAGTTTGTTTAAAAGAAAAACAATACAATACGAATTGTTTCAAAATAAAACCACGTGAAGTCAAGTGGTTACCAAACTCAACTATAAATCATTTTTAAATTCAACAGATATAAATAAAATGATTTAATAAACACCACAATTAAGTCAAAGGCAAAAAGTATGCAGATTTTCGGAACGGTCACAGAATTATACCGCAAATTTGGGATTCAAATTGAAATGGGATGTCACCACACGCCATGTGCCCGTAAAACAATTATTCACTCATCCACACCTAAAAGTTGAATAAAAATATTAAAAAGCACTAAAAAGCAACCTCCAAATGAAATAGCAATTAATATCATATGCAGTCGGTATTAAACTAAATTTTTATATTTTATTTTATTTCTATGAAAAACATGTGGTTTAAATTGTAAAATATTTTAAGCCATACATTTTTATTATTTTTAACGTAATCCAAAATCAATGTTGTGTATATATTTATCGATATTTCATCACTACATCACTATGAAAGGGGAATCTTTCAACTATGCTAATAACAGCAATTGATTTGCATGAAACAAATCTGTTGCTCACCAATTATTGTTATTGGCGATTAATTAAAATAAACGACGCAACGAGTGAGGTCCATTTTAGAGATCCTTTGTAGAATGATCGCAATGTATGAGTGATATCACTTTACGTTTTTAAATAAAACTATTAATACTAAAACAGCCCTTACATTATCCACTACTAGACATCAAAAATATTCAATTAAAAGCTTTATATGACAATTAGTTTACTTACAGTCTTCTCACAATTTAATTTTTGACCCAACTGAAAACATAGGTTCATTGTATAATAGTTAGGTTTATTTTATAATGTAATGGTTTGAAAACATTTATAGGAACTGAAACCCGCCTGAATGAAAAAAAATCACTATTGACAAAGGCATCTTATTATATTGAACCCTTTTAACACGTAACAATATTAACTTATACGGAACGAATTTTCACCATATCTGCGAAGTGACTTATTGAATTAAATTGTCACACGAATATGTTTTTATTTTATTAACTTTTTATTATATATTAACGTAAATAATAAGAAACCAGTTTATTAACAATGTAGTCTTTTTAATTTATTGATGTCTATTATAATTTTATTATTAAGGAATACAATATACGTAAATCAATTTCAGCATTTTTATAGAAACGCCCCCGTAGTTCGGTTGAATTTGAATATATAATTGCGATGACATAATTCTGTAGAACTTTTTGAATGTTACTTTACAATGCGGTAATTTACGTAAGTGTAAGCACGTAAGTAAGTTCCTAAGTACGGGATAATCAAAGAGTTGACATTTTAAGTTGTTTAGTGTAGTTTCTATTCTTGGTACTGTTACTATCAATGGAAGGTTAGGAAGAAGAAATTCCAACTGTCCGAACGAAACGCTTTGCTTCGTCCTTCTTGATTCGCATGGCGAAGGATTGTAACAGCTTGCCTGTGTCTGTATTTCCGTCCGGATACAATGTGGGTGTCTTCAAGAGAAGAGTGAATAGGTTGCTAAGTTAATACGCCTTACCACCTATGACTACATTTCCACTTTATATCAGGTGGAATGTAGTCAAGTATTAATTTAGACTGTATAAAAAAAAAGAAGGTAATTAATAAAAATTTCGTTCTACCAAAATAAAGCAATCTTTCTTAACGGGTACTATCATTTATCATTATCGATATATTTGACATTAGCACGCAAAATCATGGACTACACGTATATTTCAATCCAATTTTCTGATTGATTTCAAAGTAAATTGATTCATTAATAATCAGGTCCTAAAAATATACTAAAATAGTTTTATTGAAATATACTAAATACTAAAAAATAAAAAATGAAATGAATTTAATACTTTAATACCACTACCATTTTTATCAGCACGAATAAGACATATTAAGAATATTTTTATTAAAATTCAGTATAGTTCAAGTCAATTATTCTCAGGAAATTATTTTGTTTTTATATTATTTAATATATTTAAGACATTGTAAAAATTAAAAGCATTTAATTTTGATGTTAATTTTTTATAATAAAGAGGAAATTACACTGTATTTCAGGCGTACATAAAGTTCATAATCTAATAAATTTTAAATAAATAATACAAAATAATAGAATTATAAATGTGCTTTGAACTCGTATAAAAGATTTTTGACGTAAATAGGATTTAACAAGTTGTATTAAATATACATCACGTTTATAAATTATGTAAATAATATTAATGATGTTAAGTATATTAGAATCGTTTTTTTTTAATGTCAATATAATTTATGTACATATTCGTTATTTAATTTTATTCTACAAATAGAAGGTTCTATTAAAAGTTTTGATTCTTAAACAATATTATGTTTGAAATTGTCTATGAAATGTCTTACCTTGTTAAGCTTATTTATTTCATTGTTATTTATATTTTATAAATAAGTAGGTTTGTTTTTTTTTTAAATATAAAAAGATTGTAGGTTCGATTCCTGCTTATATCAACGATTTTTTTCATTTTATATTTATTTAAAAATATATGTAACGCGAATATGAATAAATATTTATTATGAAAAATAAAAAAATCAATCAACAATATCAGAATTCTACCCTCTAATAATCACAGCGCCATTTTGTATTGTTGACACAAAATGGCTACCTTAAGTGGGAATAAAGTGATTTTATTGCCTATTTCTTGACAAATATTTGCCTTTTCGGATTTTCGTATCGAGTAACATTTTGTAAGAAATTACGTAGGTGAATGTAGATTTTCGTTTGATTTTAAATAATACTATTTGAATATTTTTTACGGAATTACGTAATTAAGAATATACATGATATATTTAATCACATTAAGAACAGTAAAAAAATGTTACATATATTATAAGCCAGTAACAAAAACAATAAATTCAGTAACCATTCTAATAAACGCTAATGCTTTGACAGTCGTGAAACTGTTGTATATTGACCTCCAAAATTAGCTTTATTTCATTCGCCTTTACAATTCAGCGGGTTCAAGACATTTCGGTAGTTTTCTATAGTATGGTGGGGAATTTTTATTTCATATCGGTTTATTGATTTATGGCGAGTGCGGCGTCCCCTAAATTGTGTTTAGTGACGGTAGGAACGTTGGCGTGATTCATATTGTTTAGTGATTGTATGTGTGGGTACAGTGTGTGCGTGTGTGCGTGTTCCAAATGAAAATTTGTTACACTAAAAATTTGACAGTTATTTCTAAGATATCAAAGTGTGTATATGGGTGTGTGTGTGTGTAAGAATTTGTGATACGTAAAAAACTGGCTGCTCTTTCTAAATATTAACCTTTTTGATATATTTTTTTCTTTGCTGTATTTCGTAGATACTAAAATATTCGAAAAAGCCGGTACATTAATTCGAGAATAATGGCCCAAGTCAAACTCTCGTCGGGAATAAATAATGTAATTAATACAAAATTTACGATAATGTAAAATTTATAAGATTTCTGGAAATCACTTTACTTCGAGAAGTTACAGATAGAGAAGCTAAATCAATACTTTTTAATATTATTAATATTCATATTACTTTATAATTAATTTGAAGGTTAAAGTGAATTGTTTAAGCAATAAGTCCAAGATGGAATGTTTTTATAAATCATTCTAATTTCTAAAGGCGTAGAAATTTAATTATAATGGGACTAGGTGTCAGAACTGTGACAGAATAACTTAGTAAAAAAATTTACGCTCCGATAAATACAAACCAAAAAGCTCTTATAACTAACTTGAAATTAAATAACTAGCTATAGTGAATAAACCAAATATAAAAATTAACAGAGAAGCATATTTTCCACTGTGTATAAAAACAGTAATATTTACACGAAGACTAACAAAGTGGCGACATGAAGAATCCACCGCATCTACACATTTGTAAAATTTCCCATGACTCCATCCGCGTAACCAAAAGGGCTTTTCACATTCTGAAAAAAAATCTGAAATAAAAGTCGCTCTCGGAAAAGACAGCAGTAATAGCAATTGAAATATTACCAAAAAAGGTCTGCAGGCATTTCTAGTTATAATAATTGTAGTGATTTTTCTTTACACTACAGTCTACTACTACTACACTACTAAAAATAAAGTCCTTAGGTTGTCACTACAAGAAATAAATATATAATAAAATATGTGGATTTCACTATTGACATTCGCAACATACAAGAGCAATACAATAACTTGAAAAGCTAAAATACCTAATAATATGAATATAAGAATTAAAAAAATATATTATTAGTTTAAACAAACGAGATCAATAGGTTTAAAACTGCTTTTAATATCCATAATATGAAGCTCTCGGTGGATTAAAGTTATATATTTGGTCTGCTCACTCCACCTTGACTTACACTTAAAATTAAAACTTAAGCTCGCAACACTTTTTCTTCTCAACTAATTACAACCTGACGCTTTAATAGAGTTTGTCTTAAATAAAGTTGGGGTGAAATGGTCTTACTTAAACTTGAAATAGCTATAAATGGCGGACAAAAACACATTTATTTTCTTCTTCCATTCATGTAGATCGAATTAATAAATTAATAGCAATCAGTAATTCCGTTTATTACTTAATATGAAAGTTAAACCTTGCATTTACAATTGAATTATTTATTTAGTTAACTAATTTTAGTAAACACTCAGCGAACTGAGGGAAAATTAATAATGAATAGTTATACCTGGATTCCATTCCAAATCTCACGCTACAATCAAGAATTTTGATCAAAGAACAATAATTCAAACGTAATATGAAACTATTCTACTGATCTCTAAAATTTGCTTTATTTCAATATAATTGCCTATCTCCCCTACAATTCCGCGAGTTCCAGTCAAAGCTAATCCAACATTAACAAGTATAAAAAGCTATAATTTAAAAAATCTGTTTTAGAATCATTAGCTAAGAAAGATTTTAAATTTAAGGGAAGAAATAGGTCGGGGTAACTTCGTAATAGTTGTTTCCAGGGGAGCGCCAAGACACATATAAACAACGATTATATATTGGGTTCAAACAAAGCTTGGCTAAAAACTTTACTCGCTAAGAAAGTCCTGTTTCAGTTATCAACATAATTATGTGTAAATATTTCACAATTTTACAGACAAGCTTAAACGTAGAGGCATTTTAAATAACTAAATATAAATTAACAATTAATTTAATACAAATTATAATATATTTTTTTAGGATCTTTAATTGTTTCTCCTTTACTCAACTCAATATATTTTATCTCATGACTGTCGTTTTAGTACAAGACGACTCTAATATTTTGTCAAACAAAATAGGAAATTTCTTAATAACATGCACGTGAATAGATACAGTAGTACTAGTTTCCTATCAGAGATATATGAGCTTTCTCTAAGTAAAAAAAAATATATATATATTTATTATCTGTTTGTTAGACTCAAAGGTTTCCGACTTTAAACAAAAACTGCGATGAGCGTTTATCATTATCGAACAGGATCAAAAATGATTCACACTTGTTTATATGATTGAGTAATATTATTCAATTAAATTAGTTTTTTTAACACCAAAGCCTTCCGCTAGTTCTGATGTCGTTTGCAATGAATCCGCTTCCACTATTATACGTAAATATCCATTATCTACTCTCCATTTTTCCTGTGTTTGTTCAGTAAGTAAAAATTTACAGAACGGTCCATTTTAACCAAAAACGTACATCATACACATCTATAATTCTTTGAGCTATTTCAGCAACATCTGGTTCCACAGTGGAATTAGTAGCAATTAGTAAGTTTTCCATTTATTAAATTTATGAAAACAAAAATAGTTCAGAGAAAAATTAATAAATTTAAATATTAATTTCCAATTCAAGGCTCTAATACAACAATACAATGAAAGATGTTATGTTCAGTCTCATATTATATATTAATACATGTTAGTAATTTATTGATGTCCTAAAAAAGATGCTTTCTAATTTTTTTATCTCCACGAGCTGAAGACGAACCTGCGCCCTCTAGGGACCTGTTATTGTCGTTCTGACAACTAAGCTGTTATGTCAACAGTCGCTTTTATATATTTAGCCTTATATAAAGAGGCCACATTTATAAAATTTATACCCTAATTCGAAAACATTGTTTAACTTTATATATGTCGCGTCATGGGTGGCCGAGCGCGACATCATATCATTTTCTTCTTCATTCTTCATAATTAATAGTTTCAGGGAAGGTAGTAATAAAACACATTTTCACAATATTACAGCGGTTACAGGCAAGTTCTCGAGTAATGTACTATCACAACCAAATTCAGAAATTAACTGCCTCTAATAGGTACGAGCATTCGAGATCATGTCCAGGCAAATTGACTTGACCAATTAATATCACCTGCGTTTCTACTTCCTCTATTCAATTTTATTTTAAAAGTCAAATCACATACTAACTGGTCAAATCAGATGTAAAGAGTCAAATGACATTCTTGATTTTGATTTAATTTGACACAGCATTTCCGACATATTAATACTAGCAATAATACTTGACAGCTTATTAACACAAGACCTCCCCCTGGATTGCAAGTCTTGTTTGATAATAGGATTTTAACTACTTGTGTGTCCCGGCTCATTCTTTATCAGAGGAAATCAGTAAACTATTCGAGACCTCCCTTATTCAGATATCAATGTGAAAAATAACAATACTTGACTAAATCACGTGACTTACATACATAGTCGTTAAAGTAAAAACAAAAAAAGACTACAGAATTTAAAACGTGTTTGTTCACAACATAATCTGAGAAATCTTACATTTGAAACAAAACGACCGTTTTGTTTATAGAATAATTAATAAAAACTTTTAGAAATACATTTGTTTTATTCTATTGTATACATACTGTAAAATTTATGTTACAGAAGATATGACGTTTTTATAAACTGTTTTTTAATATTTTGTAATGACGTGCTTCTTATGATCAGTTTTAATATAAGAAAAAAGTTCAAACTAATTCAGGTTAAAATAGAAGCACATAAAAAAATCAGAGAAAACTCATATCTATGAGGTAAAAAAAAAACTCAATCCAATATCTGACACATTCCTAATAAGTTGCCGATATTGAATCAATTTCCAGTACAGCCAAATGATTTTAAGACTTATTTCAATAACATAGAGTCTAACCGAGATGCATATGAGCAGTGTTGTGAGAACAGCAATTTTATATCTATTTCACGTCGATCGAATTTAGGCCGTATATCTTATAAATAGGGTCGAAATTCATTTGATTCGTCAAGGTCAAGCCTCCCCAGGTGTCTCAGATATGGAAAACAGGTAATAAATATGTGAAGGATATATTCTTCCTGTGATGATTCCAGACTGAACTTCCTAGAATAATACTTTGTATACAATACAACTATTTGTATTGCAAAATAGAATTTCATATACATCCCAGACGAGATACTAACGTCACATACAAATAGTAATTAATTGTATTTGTTTTTCTTTCAAGTAAGCATTAATATGTCAATTAAGATTATTAAAATGCTATACTGCCTCCCCCAGTTTTTATAGTATAAGGAAGATTGATATTTTGCAGACAAGTAATAAAGTAATAAAGTATATTCAAAAATACATATAACTTAAATTTTTTATTAGGAATTCATTTAAAAATGCTTATTCTAATTTCGTGTTACCGCACAGGATTTTCGACTTTGAGTTTGATTTTCCTTTATTATATTTAAGATGGCTTCATCAGTTAATAAGGACGAAATTAAAAAACATATCTTCCAACTTTAGTTATTTTTTCAGTTCAATTGCATTGGAGGTACTAGTTCGATGCCTTCTATGTATATTTATGCACGTATTATTTTTTATTCAACCACAGTGTCGTCATTACAAGTTTTTAAGAAAGAATTATTACTAGGACTTTTGATTGTAACACTTTTTGTATAGTTAAGGATTACTTTAGGAGTAAGGGAACACCTACGTATAGATATAATACCTACTTATAGATGATTAATTACTAAGCTAAAGTTAATACATAACAAAATGAGATTCATATCTCATCCACAGACACTTCTTTGAAAAAAGTTCTTGGATTTCTTGGAGTTTTTGAAAAATTTATTGATATATTTTTTTAATATTTCTCTTCGCAGATATTCTATTATCCACAACCCTTAAATGTACGTCACGATTATGATATGACATTTCTGGCATTTTTGTCATTTATCAGAAGGACCTTCTGCAACCAAAAAATGTTTTCAATTGTCCCATATCCCACTAGTCAGTAGGACGAAACGAAGTCAATTGTTTCCTCTGGGGAAAACAACATAGCACCATTATATATATTATAGCATTTAAACTAAAACTAACAATAACTTTATAGTAATATGTTGAATTATAAAAAAAAAGAAAATAGATGTATTTTAAAGACTACCCTCTAAATTTACCATTCTGCTGAAATAATGTTTTAACCTTATAAAATTAGTACGATAAAAAATATAATTCAATATAAAATGGTCACCCATCACAATAGTGCCCGGTTGTTACACCGTCATAACAATGAAAAAGTATGCATTGTCGTTTCTCAAAAACATTTTAGCTTCACAAATACAGACTTGAGTGTTCTATTTGAGCAGCTTTCACTTGAATGTTTATTTGTTTTGCTGTAACTCGGGAACACTTGCCGTATTTGTATGGAATCTGAGTTAAATCGTCGTTTGTTTTTCCTTTCCTAAGGATATTCTTATTATTTTTGTTACGTCGAAATATAATAACTGAAAGAAACATTTGAACTTTTCTGTTCAAAAAAAGAAAACTATACGAATTTTATGTATAATGCTAACAATTTTTTTTTATTTTTAAATTACAGAAATATACATATCTAAGTAAATTTAAAAATATCAGTCGCACTATTTCACAGAAAAAAGTACTTAAAATCACAATAGTAAAGCTTAAATTTGTAACATACGATTCCGATTTGGAAAACGCAAGCCACATTTAACTTTAAACCCTAAACCGTAGACGTAAGGATAAAAATTGTATGTATATATGAGGCGTTGTGAAGAAAATTTACAACTACCCCATAAGTGAAATGTCTTAACCGGATGACTTATGAGGTCAATCTTTATTCATATGGACCGGCAATACATTCCGGACCGGGCATTATATTTGTCTAAATAAAATTTATACCAGCCACAGCATTTTATACTTGATATTACTTACAATTTTGTATATATTTGTTTTCATATTTTTATAAAATTTCCGCTGAAATTTTGGGTTGTTTTTTTTTTTTAATCCAACCGTCCCGATTAAGTATATAGGATAATTAATTCATCGAAGCGAGTATACGATAGCTCAATTGGTAGAAGGGACAAGTGGGTTTCCCAGATGTCGCGGGTTTGAATCCTGCCAGAGTAATTTTTATTCTATATTAATTTAAAATGTTATGAGGTATACATGAAATTTTTGTCAAACATTGATAATTATTATTTAAAAAATAGCAGTAGTGCCTTACAAGCCTTAGAATAAAGTTTAAGTAATTGGCCCAAATTCAATGAAAACTCAATTCTTTAATTCAAAGATTTAATGAAGAATTTTGACAAAAAGCACACCTCCATAATCATTGCACATATTTTATATGGTATTTTGTTACGTCACACAAAATTAAGAAAACTGTTTAACTTTATATAGAGTATGACGTGAGAAAAAAAAATATATATTTGAAATACTAAAATGATTTATTAACACTAAGAATCACATACACACAGAGAGAGACAATTTTTGTGTATTATGACAAACATGTATGTAATATATTAAGTTTGTATTTAATAAATATAGTAAATCTACCAGGTTAATTTGTCGCCTTCATAACCAGCAAATAACAATGTTGGAGGAAATGGCTTGAAAAATTGCCTCAAGCAATACATAGTGCTGCTATTTTGTAAGTCATTCGACAAATATTGTAAGACGGCGTTAGAAACATGTATCTTTTACTATCTTAGTAATAGCTCAACAAAAAACCAATGTCAAAATGGATTCATAATATATTATCATACTGTAAATAAAAACACGACATTTACAAAAAAATATATTAACAATTCTTATAATGAAAAGATATATCGTATAATTTCAAAATAGTCCCCAATTCCGAGGTTAATTGTTAAATACAGATGGTTCTACAATTCACCTAAAACAGAAAACGTAAAAGTAAACAATATATTAAATTAATTATACAATACACCCTCCAGTCCAAAAAGGGTATTGAATTCGACAATTCTATTGTGAACAAAAATTAATTACGGCAATACAAAAATATATATTATTATATGTTTTTTAACTACATACAAAATTGGATAATTTTAAAAATAAGCCTCTTACCTTCATATCAAATTTTCATTATAGTTCATTTATTACTATATTTTACTGTTTATTATCAATACAAATAGTATTATTAATTTGAAAATATAAAAACATTTATAGTAATAAATATGTTTTTCTTGTTTGTTATAAGTCTATTAACATGTTGCCTTTTTAAGTTATACTAGCTGTTTCTCTCGGTTTTACCCGAGTATTAACAATTTTATTTACTAATACTATAACTAAAAACAGTATCGTAATTTTAAATACCTTTTAACAAACCAAATTACTTTCCGATAATAATGGTAGTATAGATTTTTATAAAATTTATTTTAGAGATTTTGTATGTAGCTTTAAGACAATTGTACTTTTTGCAATCTTTGATTTACATAGATTTATACAATAAAAGAGAGTCATGTTAAAAATCAGTTAAAACTAATTCGAAACGGAAGCAGCACCAAACCACACAAGGCACCCTACACGATATTACACAAGAAAACATCAGAATTGTATTCAATAGAATCTAATGGTACGTATCCATAAATCATAGAGTGATGTAAGAGTGAAAGGGTCGGCCTTTGACCTCCACTCCACACGCCATCAGATTCTATTCTTATATCATTATTGAATAATACCGGTCTCACGTGTTCGAACAATTTTGTAATTTTTAGTTTTTTTTTTATTATTTGGCACAGCCACAAACATATCCAAAAAAATTTCGAAAAAAAAATTAAATATATAAAATGTGTTTGTAACAATTAGTCATAGCCACAAACATCCAAAAAATTTCATCAAATAAAATAAAAGTAAAAAAAAATATTTTTGTTTCTGTAAGAATTATTTTTTACGCAATTTATTTGAGCATGAGCAAATTATAATACTGTAGTATAAAATTACTATAATATAGATATATTTTTTAAAAGCATTAGAAAGTTCCACAATGGTACCAACATTTCAATTCCGCACACATTCCTAAACTAAAATGATTTGTTTCTCATGTAGCCAGTTCAAAGGGTCAATGCGATGACTGTCACGAATCGCAATGACTTTGAAGTTAGGCCATTCGATTGTAGGTCATAGGTCAGAAGCAATTAAGATTAGGTAAGGTTGTATAAACATTTTATAACATTGTATTATTGCAGCGCTCTTGGGGCGGCTTTACACTTGTAACAATAAGAATAGAAACTATTTAAAAGGTTACTATTAACATAGAAATTATTATGAATGCTGAATATTTTTATACGAATTTGAGCTACCATTTTGTTTAATTAAATATATTATAGGAAAATATAAAACATTACTATCTGTTTATGTTATAGTCTATGTATTTCTTTTAATTTGTTTTTAGTGTTAATTTATGTATGTGAGAATTTTTACAGCAGTTATAGCAAATTTAATATGTTAGTAACGAGATAAGGTAATATAACTGTATATAATATTTATATGATAAAAATTTTCATACCTTGAGATCTAATTTAAGTCTAGCTTTTAGAGATATCCAATCATAATCTGTCATAGTCCAGGATAGGCTGTCCTCGTGCCTGTGCTTTGGAATTATGCGAAAATTTAATATCTATGGGAGGTCCCGGATATGACCCGTGACAAAGGAATGACATCGCTTTGCTGTTCACAAGTCATTTTATAATGAACATCCCACAGATTTTATAAATATGGATACGGTATTAATATCGAAAACTAAAAAATAAATTTAGTAAATTAATGAATGTAACTACAGCCACTTTGGATTTAAACTTTTTTATATAGTGCTGTTCTACGTTTCTGTCATAATGTAAATACTTAATAATATTTCTACATAAATATATATATTTTTTAATATATATTTATGTAGAAATATTAAATTAGATACGAGTGTTCAAAATATACTCTTTAATAAACGTGTTATAGACAATAAATTAGAATAATACAAAAATATTATTTATAATTATCCTGTAAATATTATCAGAATTTGGACAACTAGTTTCAAACTCATTCGAAGTCTTTATTAATGAGCCCGAATCACGGCGGAATCACGGCGTGAATAAATAAAAATACATTATACACATACATAAAACCGCACTGATTATTTTATTTACGTATCTACATTGTCTTAATAATGTATTGCAATCTACTAACTCCTCTGTTTTACTTAACTTCGTTCTTAAGGACGGCATTGTTTGATAAGATCAGCTGTTAGTACCAAGCTTTTATTATTGAAAAGGTCAACTACATTAATATACCACGTTATTGTGAACTTTGGTGCACTTGAGATCGGAATTTTTAACACTTATCTTGATAATTTTGTCTGAGCAATCAAGAAGCAAATGATATGTAGGTTGACTTCATTGGCATAATCTTCATATTCCTAAAGGCTTAAAAAAACTATTAAATAGTATTTTTAACTACAGTTATAATAATCAGAAATCACTTATTACTAAGAAATCTTAAAAAGACTAAATAAAATATAATAATGTTATAAAATTAAATGTACGAAGTCACCACTTTACGTAGTCTTAGGTGAACTCTAGAGGACAATACAAGTATATTGTATCAAGCCCACTTGCATTATGTCGAGAGCACTACTCGTACATGTTAACAAGCTCATAATAAACTATTATATATATATATACAAGAAGGTTTAATTAAGTATATGAAGTAATAAGTTTATTAAGCTTAATAATTTGCTTATAAAAATTAATTAACTTTTTATTGTAAGTAGGTGAGGATTTTATTACAATATCTCTTGATTTGATAATTTACTTTGTTTCATGGAAGTAAAGCATGAAAAATGGTACAACGAAGTGCCAAGAAAACAGTCTCCGTTAAGATGACACATAATAGAAGCGTGGAAAAGATTGAAATATTGGGCTGCAACTAAATCTTTGTGGCACGGGCCAGAAGACGAATCTCGCATACGATGATAATTACAATACAAACCAAATAAAAACGACATCCGCTGTTTAGAAACGTCAAGTTATAGTAAAAACAGTTGGCATTCCAATGAAAATTGTTGAAAATAAAAAATGTTGAAAATAAGTTTATAAAAACCGTTTATTCGGTCATAATATCCCCTGGCAACGTAAAATTTCTTTAACATTTTTATAATTTTTTTATATGTTAATAATTTTACGTTTTCTAGGAGCTTATTGTAAACATGTATAAATGACCCATAAAAGTTACTCACTTTTTTAAGTCGTTCTTCCAAACATATTTTAGGTTTTCAAATATTTATTGACTTGTGAACACGAGTACATTAATATGTTTAAATCTAGCACTTAATGAATCTCCGGGGCCCCGACTGTAGATGGCAGAGATGGTCCTTTTCTATAGGCTGGTATATGGTCATCAGCAGCTAAGTTTGATATGGTACAATTTAATTCTTAAAAATTTATAAAAGGTATATAATGTCACAGTTTATTATTATAATTTCATTTACAAATAACACTCAAAAGCGAATATACCAAATTAAAGTTTACTCATAAAAAAAAACTTAAATTTGTTGATTTTTCAAATCAGGTCAAAAACATGACTCAACTATAAAACCCGATGACATTTCTCTTTACTTAATGTGAGTATGTAACGCATTATAATAAACCGCAAAACATACAATGACTAGGTACAAGTCATACTTTACAGAAAGTTGAGTTCCAAGAGAATATTGAAATGTTTTTTTCTCTGAATAATGTATTAATCATCAAAATAAATATTGCTTAGTTGAGAATTGAACGTCATACGAAAGTCTCATAGTCTCATAAGTATAATGATTTTTGAACAAGCGAAGCTAAAATCTTATTGGTCAAAAGTACGTTTCGTTACTAATGTTATAGGAGGAGTAACGGTAGGATGTCGAAAATTGGCAGAGTTGTCGAGGACAGTGACTTATACGTCCTGAAGTTTTTTTTATGACATTTTTAATTGTTTTTTTTTATTAAATTTTCAAAGTGTGTCATAAGAAACACAACTGTCTGTATTATATAGTTTTATTTTCTGTTGATCACCTTTAGAATTCTCATTCAGCAACAATGCTTCGCTCAGCTCCACCAACTGTACACAATGTCAGACCCAATTAAATATATTTAAAAACCCATATAAATTCTACAATACCGAAAACAAGACATATTAATCTAGGCGAGGAAATTTTGAGTTGTCATAAACATTTTATTTCGTGTGTTGAATAAAAGAAGTGAGCGCATGTTAGGAATTATTACCGTTATAAAAACTGGGCGGCTCATTAGAACGTACATTCGAGGTATAACAAAAGCCAGGTCTGTGCAGACTTGCGATAAGACTTATAAATTAAACATTTAATATCAAACAAATAAAAGTTTATTGTTTTGTTATGTACCGAAAACTTCTAGTCCTGGTTAATAGCCATCATTAAAATAATTATTTATACAATATTATATGAACAACTTGAAATAAAAATTATCAATATCGCAAGTCTGCAGTGTCCCAAGTGTTTGCAGACCCTAAACATAATTAGAAGCCTTGTTTGCGCCTGTACGTAAAAGTTAGAGCATTCACACGCCAGCACTCGTTTTTATTTAAATTAGGTCAATTTTAATAGCCAGCGCAAATGCATGCAAGAATATTAGAAAATAAATATTCATTAAGAATACAACATAATGATATATTTTATTTGAGGAGAGTTGGTAAGTGCACTTAAGAAATGTAGTAATGATAAAAAAGAACTTAAGAAATAATCAGTAACAATGCTTTAATCTTACTTAAATCATTCTAAAATATGGAATGAATTATAAAATTGATAATACATAAAAGTGAACACATGGTAAATAATATAAATTACATCGTACAGTGCCCCACAAACCCGAACAAACACTGCGAGGCGTCGCCGTGGGTACACGATTTATAAGGAGAGATAGAACACGCTCTAACCCCTCATTTAATTAGCTGATCCCGAAAGGGGGAAAAATTGCGAAGAGGATACGTGACCCAGCGCCGAAGCGTGTATGTTACTATTTTGGTACCTTTATACCTACACTGAAATTATTATATATTTTCCTCTATATATATAATTTTTTAATTATAAATATATTCAAAATTCAATTTAACAAAACATAAAACTTAAACAACTTAACTATACGATACATTAAACATTAAGATGAACAATGTGATATAAACTTTATAGTTATAACGATAAGGTTCAATATAATAAAAGCTCGTACGCCATGCATTTAAGCACCTGCAGTAGTTCTAATAGTCGAATAGTGTTCCTAAATTCAATACTAAATTCCGACGGCTAGAATTTAATTAAAACGGACCCCTCCATTGTGTTAACGGCTGTCATTACTGTTGTTTGTATTACGTAGGTAAAGTATGAGGTTGCGAGTTTTAAGAGAAAAATAAGTCTTGCCGAGTAAACCGACTCATATATTCGTTGAGATGTTAATAACAATAAACAACGCGTGAGTTATAAAAACAAGCATAATATGAAATTAAATATAAACAAAATATTCAAATTAAAAGTTGTAAAATTTTATAATAATTACCGTTAATATAAACGCAATATTTCTAAAACGATAATGTTAAAAAATATTTATACACACGTATGTATATGTTAATATCATTATCTAGTTTGATGTCGAAATTGCAACTCAAAGAATATAGAACAAAACAATGATAAATCATCGGACCCCGGTATATCAACTCTTGCGCATTACAAATTCTTGTGACCATATAATGATCATTTGTCTTACTTTCGATTTTGAAATAGATAACATTATTATTTAATAATAATCATACCATTAGTGTTAGCTTTTATCCTAAATCTGATCTAAAAATATCTTTAACTTTTTGAAAAGTACATTATCGCCACATTTTATTTCGTTAAATATATATTTTTTCAAATATTAAACATAATAAATGTATATACGACAGAAATTCAATGATTGAGCTGTCTGAACGCTTATATAAATATTGTACTATATAATATCTATACTATATAACCTCTTATGACTATAGACTGTTTAATGCTATGTTACTAACAGGAATATATAATGAAAAAAAAATCAAGAAATTAATCCGGTACGATGACCAGAGTTGGAGTTCAAGTCCTGCTTTGAATTTTTATTCAAGTTAATTATTTGAAATATTAATAACAGTACGTATATTTAAACCTTCACAATACCGGGCAGAATTCATAATTAAATAGTATCTGATGAGATCACCGTTAAGCACATAGGTACGTGGGCGAAATAAATTATACCTCATTGACAAGCTATTGGGCAACGAGTCTGTAACGGCACTTCGTTCGTTTACCAACATTATTAGACAACTTTTATATCATGCCCAATTGTGTTTGTACACAAAATCATTTAGATTTGACATTTTCCCATATGGATTTGATTAAACATTTATTTTTATGTGAATTGTATTAACATACAATACAACTGTGAGAATTAGGGGTTTTTAAATAATATAATATAAATATTACTCGCGCTTCTAGCCGCGGTCAAACCATTCTAATTAATATGAAGACAACTAAGAATAGCAGCTTAATGAAGAACCTGCATTTCATATATCATCTGGCAGTTTCAAAGATTATCGCGTTTAAACAAACAAACAAAGTTATACATTTTATAATATTAGTATATTTAGTACCTAGAATTAGAGGAGACAATAGAAGTCAATGCCCCCTTTTCCGGAATCAATACCAATTCATACATCTTGCCTTATATGTTTAAACGGACTTCGAACAAATTACAAGCAATGTCACACCGGCCACAGAAAACAAAGCCTAAACAAATCACCCGTCGATACCTACGCGATAGCAGAGGAATTTCAGTAAAACAAGGGATAAGTTGTAGCGGCTATCTCAGCCGTGAATCGAACCCGGAACACTGAGCTGAGGTAACAAGACAAGACGTTTTGATAACACCGCTTAACAAATAACGTTTTTATTTTTGTATCATTGAGATGTTTTTATAAATACTTTGTTTTGTTAATGTTTAAATATTTTTTTCTGATTGATCCAGCTATAAACAACAAATTTATGTTAATCTTTTTAAAATATCAACTTCGAATGAGAATATATAGTATAAACAATATTAAAAATTATAGTAAATAATAATATACTAAAACAATGATTTATAAATACAGAAAAGACAGACAAACGTGTAATGAAAAACGAGTAGGTGTAAGTAATAATGTCCAAGTCGAAGGCTTGGATATGAAAAAACCTATACAAAGAAAATAACTTCAAATTAATCGAAAAGTAAATATAGAAAAGAAATATAAAAACACAAATTACAAGTTTTCTTTATATCGTTACAATATTCGAAGTATGTAGATGTAACACGATATAAAATATTCATATTTCATACAAAAAAGTATTAAGTAAAAGCTAACCTTATCTGTACGGCTATTAAATACAAATTTGAGATAATACACACACACAATAATAAATCGACTACCGAGACTTGTAAGTAATAGACAAAGTAACAGACACGAGACATGGAAGATAAATTATACTAGAAGCGATCAGATAACTTACCAGTCGCAGACCGATGACATTTGTTATTGATTCCAAACTCTATGGCTTGAGTTTTATAAATGATAGTTTTATAGTTTTAAAATATTACTTATATATATTTAACTAGTTATTCGCGCGATTTTTCGTGATTTTTATTAGAAGTTTTATTTAGGATGATAAGGACACAAAGTAGCCAGTAATAAATAAAAATTACAAAAGGCCAGCCATTGTTTTGGCTACAAGATAATCGCATTAGACTGCTGGAGCTGGTCCGCAATTAATCTCCATCTAACTGTACTTTTTATGTGGTGCAAGTTAATGACGGTAGGCTTGAGACCTACACTACATTTAATATGCTATACTAACCTCTTAGTTTTCATTTTCACGTAACTAATTAAAAGGCTTACTTTGGCTGTGCGACTGTTTAAGATAACAAAGCCACCAGTGTAAGTTGAGCTCGCATTATATGAATGTCTCTACAAAAACATTTCAAAGAATCATACATAATTTTCTTAAATAATATTTCACTATTGTTACTAAAAAAATAACCTCATACCTTTGTTAACAATTCACACGTAATTATTTGAAGTTTTATTACTAATTGCTACAAAATAATTTTAAAGCATTTCAGAAAAATAAATATATGTGAATTTTTGTTATACTTTAAAAATATCTATTCAATTAAATTTATAATAACGAAAAGTTGTATTATATTAAATTGTAATATTTAAAAAAAATCAGAGCTTTGAATCATCAGACAGGGCGACTACCCACAAGATAAATTCTAAAAACCTTACAACCCTTATAACTTAAGACAAAAATATAATCTGGAAACAAATGATGATATGCATAACCCAGACGGAAACCGCCCTTGATAATTTACAATTAATGAACTCGAGCTTATAACTCAACAGTATTTTTGTAAAATATATTCTTGTAATTAATAATTATCAATAAAAATATCACTAGATATCGTGATAAAACATCAACTTCTATCACACTGAAGTTACTAAGATACTTTGAACACTATCACCAGTTTATCATTATTATCATCATCATCACCATCATCATCACCAATTATTTAGGATTAACGCAATATGTCATATGTTCTTCCACAATTTCATATATTTCATATATATGCATTTTTATTTCAACAATAGTCAGTTTAAAATGTAATCATATAGCCAAGAGATTTGAGCCTATTTGAAAAAAATATACACAAGCAAATATAACCGAAAGGCTATACTTCAAAATTTATACGCGTTTTCTATAACTTATTATTAAATAGAGTTTATTTTTACATTAAATGTTTAACAACATCCTATATACACTATATATTATATTATTAAGCAATCTGTATTATAAATCTGTAAAACTTGAGTATTTATTTGGATAACCTGTACTCTACTAAAATAAATATATCTGATTCCATTTTCTTGAATACAATTAAATTGAAACGTAGGTATGTTTGAAATCCGTTACATATACTTATATTTGAAAGTAAAAATTCTTAGAAAATTTCGAAAATGTCTAGTGGAGCATGCTTTTGAAGCTATCCACTGCGATTATAATACAAGATCTAAGGAACTTGGTCGAGCAGACGCCCTTTCACCGTCTCAGCAAAAGATATTATATATTCTCAAGACTTGATGTTCTGCACATGACATCTTAATAATAATATAATTAAATAACTTTTTGATGAAGTTAACTAACCATTAGCTAGTATATCAAAGAGAAGCCTTCGAGCGTAAACCGCCCGCCTCGTTACTTACGTTACAAAGATAAAAATAATCTTCTTATTAAAATATAATATGGTAATGGCACTTATTTCCCACATTCTTTCAAGATAACACATACTATTGTACTGTCTGATAATATATTAATGTTATACGTCATTATAAACTGTTATAAAACGATAAATTATATTAGCATATATATGATATTTATTTAAAATTACTATATTTTAATAGCCACAGGCAATCTATGTTGCTATTAAATTTATGTATTTACACAGTATATCTAAAACGAAATACGAAAACAGACAGCACACTATACAGTGTACTAAGCAACCTTTGACATCTATAATAGTAAACTAAGAACTATACATGACAAACAGGGAAACAGTCTTTTAATCATCTTATATATTAAATTAATTATTTTATGGTAATACAATACTCATACTAAGATAAATGATATTAACAAATATTTACTGTATATGATCCGACTACTACCCGCTTATCATGTATGTATTAAATATATTGTGAAAAGTTAATTGGTTAAGTGTATGAATTGTTTGCAATATATTAAGTTCATTATTGTAAATTCTGTTTGTTTTCCTCAAAAAATTATTAATAAAAAAAGGATAAACCATTATTTGTCCAGGTGATTATAGTACGATAGTTTCGTTTTGACATGCATAGATGTGCATAAAAAAAAAAAAAAATTGCCGCCAAATTTACACGGGTCACTTGAAGTTCATAATGAAATGAAATTAAATTAAAAATTAAACTAAAAACTGTCATAGGTTGCAAAATTCCCAAAATATTACAAGTAGCATATTAGTAATCAGTTCAGTGCTATATATAATGTATAATATAATAGCTTTTAATAAATATATTTATCATACATGCTATGAAACCCTAAATGTGACGTCGGGTATTGGTCAGTATGAATCAGTGCTCGAGAATCCCGATAGGGTCCAATTTATGACAATGACAAGCGATGTATTCAATTGATTCACAATCGAAGGAAGTTTGGGGCTGAGTTGATATATAGAACAGTTTATAATGAAATTTCTGTGAATATTATTGAATAATAATATAATTTTTTAATAGTTATATACTCAAAAACGCCTACAAACATACCTGAAACAAAATAACAAGTAATTATTAATTTTAAACCACATAATGGAGTGCTTTAAAGCTCGGCGAACAATTTTCCAGGCATCGAACTTAAAAGAGAAATTTAATTTGCATGTGTTTTTATTTATGCTCTAAATTGAAATTATAAACAGGATAAGTTTTTAATTAAACTGTTTTTAGGATTTGACATAAATTACCAATGTGACCTATTTTGTGAAATTATTGTTAGTATTATGAAATGAAATTAATTTTTATTTATTGAAATTATATATTGTGTTAATTATTTTTTGTTCAGAAACTGAATCAGCAAGTTATGAAGATTTCAAAACCGTTTCGAATATTTTTGTTATGAGAATTTACTTATAATCGCCATTATAACTTGAGCTCTTCTGATAGATATCTTATTACTGGTATTGATATGTTTTAAATTAGTTTTCATTTATTTTGCCAAACTTATTTAATTATAGAAATTAATATAAAAATACCGTTTAATATCATTCAATTCAATTCCCATAAAGCGTGTAACAACAACAGACAGACAAGAAATCCAGACATTGCTTTGCCTTGTTGCGATGGTATTATAAGCTTTAGTGACACACATACGCACACACGCACACAGCCACACAATATGTTTACAAGGATAGGCACTGTATACATTTGTGTATAAACTTTATATGATAACTACCGCTATTAAAAATAAAATGAAAAAAAAAATTGCACACGTATTGTATATATAAAAAAAATATGAAAAAGACAATAATTTTATAATAATACAATTTTCAATTATAACATATAATATATATATTCAGTACCATCGCGCTTCACTTGACTTACCGATGCTATATTTAACTGTGTCAATAGAAAAAAGTATATTTTTCATACAGTTTGGTAGTTAAAAGAGCAAATTAAAATTTTGCTGCGTCTAAAAGTTTTACGGGTTTCAAAGGGTACCGTGGAACAATTTATTAACATCTGATTGAGTATTTAATTTTAATTTAAAATTGTTATTAATTATTATTAATTAACTATTTTAAAAGTACAAAATTAAAAAATTAAATATGGGCAGTACTCAAACCCAGTACCTCTAGAATATTCCGATTGCAATTGAGCTAGTGTGTCGTTATCCGCCTTCATTAATCAAGCGTTCTATGCATTAATATCTTTATCAGGACAAACGTCTCAGGTTCGAGTCCTGTATGTGGACAATTCCTTACATATTAACAAACAATTTCGATAAACTAATATAAACATTACATTTAATTTGGTTTATTAATTTATCAGAAGATTGTAAAAAATAAATTTTTATCTATACGGAACCCAATGGTCTGATATTCATCACGCCGTGTGATTCATGCGCTAACTCGTTATTTTAACACTATTACTATATTTACGAATATTTTAACTTGTGAATTTCAGCATTTTTATTTTTACTACCATCATGATGGTTGATTTAAAAATGAAGAGTTTTTAACTTTGTTTTAATTGTTCAAGAGTTATATGTACTTTCAGGTATTTTATGTAGTAAAAGTATTATTAAATACAGATACAGAAGTCTCAGATATCAATAAGATTTATCTTAAAAACGTTACTTAACAAAACTATAAACACACTCACTTTATTGTGAATACTGTCGCGTTAACTTTCAAAAGACCTGAACCAATTTTGAGAGTCCTTGGTCAATTATCTTATCAATTTAAAAATTTCAACTCGAAAATAAAAATACAATTCATAGTAAGTTAAAAGTAAACTAAATATGTAAATAAAATGTTGATGAGATTCATACATTTTATATATAAAAACAGGGCCAGTATGTCAAGGAAGCTACAAAATATTAATGCCCTAATCAAATAAATGTTATTTTAATAATGTCGTATACATTAAAGAAAGTAATTTTTGTGTCCCTTTTCCGAATTATCGATATATTTTATTTATCGGTCCTAAATATCAAAATTTAAAAATATATTAATATGAGTAAATACATAGAATATCTCCCATCTCTCGAGTAATTGTAATAATAAAATTTTTTGAACAAACAATGACATTTTAAACAGTGATATATATTTACCTATATTGAATCTTATTCTGAGTATTTTAAGGTCCATTATTAATTACAAATCTCCGAGAACTTTGAACATCATTTGTGAAGCAAAAACCTTTATAGGTTATAAACATAACTCATTCTTATAATAGCTACTAATAAAAATGTAAACCGTTGGTACTGGCCGTTTGTTACACCAACAAATAATTAAGATCCAAATAAAACAAATAAAGTTACTAACCTAGTAATAACGTAACAAATAATTGTTAATAAAATTTCTCAAAATATATATTAGTATATATTTGAGTCATTAAAAATCTTAAAATTCTTCACGTCTGTATCATCCAATCCGGTCGGAGTTCGCATGATCGCATTACGTTCAAATGCGTGTAAAATTGAAGAGAGATTGCTTTTTACTCGTGTACCGTGGTACTTTTACTGCTTGTTACACTTAAGTATAACGTTATTACACTTAATAAAAAAACAATTTTTATTAAAAAAAAAAAAAAAATGAAGTTCTACTAAACAGTGTTTGTATTTAGGCATTATATTTAATTTCACAAAAGAACAAAACGTTTAATATCATATTATTTTACATATCTATGATAAAAAATATTTATAGTAGTAATAAACGTATAACGAAAATATTACATTTTTATATACAACATATAACGTACGCATAACGCTACAGTGTAATAGACGGAAAAGTTAACGCATTTTATTATGTGTAAACGTATATTTGATACTATATTCGCGTGTTAAGCTTTAAGCAAAAGTGGATTTCAGTAACCTGAGATTTAATGGAATACTGATAGCCTATTCCGATTGGCAATTGAACTTCCATTAAGTGAAATCACGTTATATATTTTTATTAAAATCATATACGCGTGGGCTTTAGATTACGATATTAAATAACTTATTACACGTCCTTCTTGGATACTATTACAACAGTATTCGATATTGAATTATGAAGATTGAACTTGTTTATTAGAAATATCTAACACTAATTCTTAAGGCAACGCTATCTAAGATGATGGTGATACAATTAGGTATTTCAAAAGAAAAAAAAAAGTTTTTTCCATGCCCTGTCAAATCTATTTCATTTCAGTATTTTTTTGTTTAACTGATAATTTCAACCATTTTAGTGATTGCTGTTTTTATAATTTATCAATCAAATGAATGTGATAAATACATTTATTATCGATAACTTTATTAATTGTACATCCCTATTTCACTGATCATGGCTGTACCAAGTTTGTAATCAAATAATACTTTAATTGACAAGTTATTTCCGACTATTGGACGCTGAGGACAATTACAAAATTGTTCCTAGTTTGAACGGGTCCTGTGACATCAATTTGAAATTGGAACAGATTTTTTATACAAGCCAGTAACGTATTCAAATAATTTTAAACATTGTTAATTCGTATATAAACTCATTTTATAAATAATAAAAACTTAATAGAAAATTTAAAACAGTTTCAAATAAAATGAAGAATGATTCGAAAATGAGTAATATATTATTACCACATAAAACAGAGATAAAAACAAATAATACAACATTTAAAATATTAAATCGCACAGAGAAATGCTGCATTTATTAACCGAACATAAATATTATAAAAAAAATATACAATTTTCTGTTGCATTGGGGTGAATATAAATTGGCGCATACATGCGTCTTTAATGTCTTAGTTTAATAACAATTCTTATTACACATACTGTCGTTATCGGAAATGATTTAAAAATGACTAATAATTATATAGACTTTGAAATTAGATTAAATCTGATTAATACATGGGTTTATATGAAACGTGAAATCTGTCTGAAAACTGAAGTCGTTACAACAACTAATACCAAATCTCTGGTACATATAAATATCAATATATAATATAAAATACAAAATACTCAAAATCAAAGTAAAACCACAACAAAACATTACTTCAGTCGTAAGTGTAAGCTGAGGATAAAGTAAGAAAAAAAAATCTGAGCCGTAAATTCCAAATGCGCTTTGTAGAACGTGTCAAAGAAATAGCACAATGGGCATCGCATTTAAAATAGAAATATCGGTTTTATTTCATACCTAAGTCTTTGTTGGGGTTCTTTTGAATATACTGCGAGAGCTGTCATGACAAATATGTTTGAATAAACACTAATCAAATGTATGGATAGTTTCTTGATGATAAATAGAAGTCAAGCCTTGGACAACTATAATAGGAGAATGACTTTACAAACTAGCTGTTACTCGCGGTTCCACCCGCGACGAATAATTTTATTTACTATTAGGATAACTAAGAGCAGGAGGAAACATGAGATAGCCTATAGACTTCTTCATGAACCAGAGTACAATAACCCTAACAAAGAATCCAAATCCATCCAGTAGTAGGAGTAAAGGAGGAGGAGTAAAGGAGAAGGAGTAGAGGGGATTAGTAAGTTTATTATTGAGACAGTTCACCTCATGTTAAGTTATCACACTACCAGGGAGGAAAAGGTTATCTTTTTAATTATTGAAAAATATTAGACGAACTTTCTCTGTTCCAGACGTCGCAAGTTCAAGACCATGTGAAAGTGCAATTTCTTATTATTTTTTAATGATACATTTCTACAAATTCTATTTGATATTTTATTTCTCTAATTTGAAATTATTTATTATTGCCAATCTAATCTACTTCATGTCTAATGAGAAAAAGAATAAGAAAAATATTGTTATTATTTTAAAGATAATTGGATTGTTTGTAGAAAATATAAAAAGAAAATATTATAGAGAAAATATTCATTACGAACTTGCAATAAAACAAATAAATAATCCTCAAGTGAGCTTCTCTTCTAAAAGATTATAAATAAAAATGTATGAACATGTTTTGGATTTAAGCCGTGTAAGCATTTGTAGCCCTTACACTTATATTAATAGACGGCAAATTCGCATAAAACATAACAAAGTATAACATGTATTATAACGAGAAATTATTAAGGAACTATCTAAAATTATAACTTCGTTTAGATCGCTTAGTACTAAACGGAAACTCGAACTAATCTCATCTCGTTCACGTAGTCACGGAGCGACCGACTTCTAGTAATAAAATTACAGATATATAAAGTATATATATAAAAGCGACTTTCCAGAATAGAAGATTATTTAGACACTTTGTTAAAGCGTGTATTTTATTATACAATTATTTTACTTAATCTAAAACTAAATATTAGTGTATCGAATTTGCAATGGTCTTAACATGATAAAGACTTCGTATGTACTATAAATTCTAGTATTATTAAAATATGTATCTATTTTTAATATCCAACCAGAAGTAGTATGCTTGTGTCGTATTCACAAAATTCAAAAATGAATTTTGCCTCGAACGTACACTCTCTTCATAATAAAATGCAATTTTCTACAAGTTTTGTGTAGACTAATAGATTTAAAGGCTTCCGTTTCAATATCCGCATCATGTTTGAAGATTAATTATTTACTACCTATAACAATACAACACAGGAAACGATGTTAATACCATCAGTTTGTCTCTGATGTTATATTGAGAATTTCAATAATATTATGTACTAAGTATTCGACTATTTGTTTAAATATTACAGTATTTTAAGGTGTATTACACAAAAATATCTTAACAAATATAACAAAATGAAGCTTTTCTCACTTCAAGTAACTGCCCTTGGTATCTATAATCTACCACTCATAAAAAATCCATGTAAGATTAATCTTTCATACGACGTCAACGGTTCTTTTTACCCCGTACATGATACAAGTATGGGGTTGTTTTACGGTATGGTACAAAGTAGAGGGGGTCGCGGCTGTGTGAAGAAGCGTTTTCGTGATTCTTTTTCAAGGCAGCACAAAGAGCTGATCGTGTCTGGTCTGGAGGAGGTATTAAAAATTGTAATATATAAGTCACATCACAGGCCACTTCTCTCTTAAGGAATCCTTGAGAAAGAATTTTAGACGAGAAAAGGTTTATGGCTATATAAAATGTATTAATAAATACTACGGAGCTACAAAGAAGCTACGTATAACGCTGTGGCTATAGCACAGTTGTATAATATTTTTCAATTAAGAAACAATATTTTCTATAGAAATATATTTTATGACTCATTTCTATAATAAAGAAATGAGTAAAATATCAAAACCTATTAATATTTATATTGACTCCGAAACCACTGAAAAAATACAAACAACCCCAATACAAAAAATACAAACACCCACCCTTAAACAGAAACATTAATATACAAAATAAAACAAAGAGCGAATCTCTCCCCACTTCCACCATCTTGGAGGGTCGTTATGTATTCAGGGATCCCTCTATTGTATTGCCAGACTAAGGCTCATATCGGCCTTAGATGAGATCTAGACAACATAGGTACTTCATGTTAGCGAGTTTTGAGACTTACCAGACACGTATTATTCCAATTTTTTTCGGTTAAAATTGATGTATTCTAATAAACGATGAAATTTTTATAATTAATTGATTATATTAATTCTATTTCATGTCGAGAATTTTGTCTAATTAAAACATTAACATAACAAATATTTATAATTTTTACTTATAATTTGTAATCGTCAGTTTTATCCCCATCTCAGATAATGACCCTCAAAAAACGAAAATATTCTAGTAAAGACCTGTTTTTTATTAGCTAAAGTAATGCCCGATGGATAGAAAAAAAAATAAAATGTAAATGTTGGGCCGTCAGTAGTCAGCGATGCAATATGAATAAATAAACGTGAGACAACAATAAAAATCGATATTTAATATCAATAAAGTTAACTTTACGAAGTAGGTAGGTAATATTTAAACGCTATATATTTACAAAATGCGATAACATTGCACATTGTGGGTATTATCGGGTGAAATCGATTTACGATAAGACATGTAAGCTGTATTTACATAAAAACTAGTTCCTAGAACCACGAGTGACATCAACAACAAAAATATATTTTAGAAGATATTTATTAAAAAAATTTTTTTTTTTGTACTTTTAAATTTATAATTTTTACAAACACATAATAACAATGTTTTTTTAAAGATTACTAAAATCAGTAATTTAGTAGTATTTAATTCAGATTTCGAGAATGATAAAGATATATAAGAATTGCGAAAATAATTAAAGATAAAACATAGTTTTATATATATATGACGTAAATATTTGGTCTCATGCGACACTAAGCGACACAAAACTAACACATAAATCCTAATAATATAAATGTCTCTGCTGACGCTACAACGTTAACAAACGAATGCTTGTCTTGGTGTGTTTACAAGCGATAAGTGATGCGTCGTCCACGATCTGAGTCATCGTTTCACGACCTATTTCTCTTAACTTAATATTTACTTGTCATGTTTGATGATAGAATAAATAAAATGTTGTCTGTTTTTAGTTTTGTTTTTAACATACTTTAAGCTAGACGATTGATAAATATTTAATCAAGAATTATTTAATTCATATTTCATATTTCAAATAATTCTTTTTTATTGTTAAAACTAATAATAAATGTAAAAATTTACGTAATGGAAGACTACTTTGCCAAGTTACCAAAACTCACATTTCTATATTTACGCTACAAAAACGAATAAAACTGTTTATATAACTATAGATTGCGTTTTGAAACACCTGTATGAGAATATTTGAGAATCGAACCCGGTAGTGTCCTTTTGTATGAAAATAAATAAAAACAAAACGAGACCGCAAATGAAAGTTCTCTTTGGTGGCAAAAAATGCAGCGGAACATTTTTTGGGGTACCGTCGGGTTAGTGTGAAACGGTAATTATAATTTTATCTTTTTAGCCACAAAAAAAAACCATTTTAAATTGAATAAAGCTTTATAACATACTCCTTCTATAACTTAGCCTTACTTATATAATACATTCTTTAACTTCGGTAACTGGTAACTATACATTCTTGCACCTATGCCTATCCCAATTATTAAAACCGGACACCGAGTGGACGTCAACCCTCCTCGAGAAAGTCGGTGGGACTTCCGGTACCTTTCGGATAAGTGGTGAAGGACAGTCCACTTATATTTTATCCCTTAATCGGCTCTTACGGGACCCTCAGAATGATATGGGGCGATCATATTCTTATCGATCGAACAGTTGGTGAAGGAAAATGTAATAACATCTTAGGTATCTGCATAAAATCAATAGCCAACTAGTCATTGTAACATTCATTCAAACCGTCAATCAGACAGACAAGCAGCTGTATATTTTTACTTACCTCGATGATGTCTATAGTTAAAGAATATTTCATAATTATAGGTAGTTGATATAAAATAAATTCAAACTCAGTTTACTTTTAATATATTAAAAAAAATGCTGTTTCAAATAAAATATAAAACCATTTCATTAATTTAGATCAATGAATAAATGGTTTCCAATTCTATCAAAGTTACAATTGTTATAAATTTGATTGATGGACATTTATTTGTCTGTACGAGCTTATAATAGTTTTAAACTTCATACGGAACCACTTACGTTAAATACTCTCAGTGTTACCTTTGTTTTTCATTTCACACCCAAAACTTTTGCAATCAACTCTGTCTCTATTTGTCAAAATAAAAACTCTGTAGATTACAAAAATATGTCTATTTCCTGAAAACCGCATATAGGCAATGACCACTCATATTGCCCACCTTTTATTTATTAGATTTGTTATTCGCCGATGTTAAAAGTAACTTCAAGTTTAATATTTTTAATACATTTTTTTTTTATTGCACACCATACATATTACAAATATAAAAAAAACAACATATAAACACATAAAAGTAAAAATTTATAACAACAAAAACGTACATATATTTTTAATACAACAAAACATATAACAATTGTTTTAGGATTACATTTTGAAATCATATATTATTCAGTTAATTAATAAGTTAAATCTTAAATTAAAGAAGTTTAATAATATTATATCATCTTATAAAAACCGCAAGGGGTTGTTCTTGCAATTAATATTCCACTAAGTTGATACAAAACACTTAATACAAATAGTTTTAAACTACAACCAATCTAAGTTATAAAACTGTTTTCCAAAAGATTTGCAATTCCAGTATCGAAGTTCAATTAGGGTTGTCAACGGCTGAAATTTAGGTAACTTTGAAAATGGTGGCGCAAGAGAAAGTTTGTGAATCTTGCAAACTCCGGCAATCTGGAGAAGTGTTAACGTTAAGATAGCTTTATATATACTTTATTAGCTTGAGATATAGCTATTTATTTATTACATTTATTGTTATATACTAAATATAATACATATATTTTTAAACTACAAAATATACAAATTCAAAAAAATTATTTGTACTCTCAATATATATAAATATACAAATATTTTAATTAAAACCTCAAAATATATTTTTTGCCATTATTAATATTATAGTTCAGCTAATAAACAAAAAGTAAAATTATAATACGTTCTAGTATCAGTTGATATTTTGGACAAAACTCCAATTATTTTGTCCACTGATTCTAAAAGAACTGAATACTTTATTAATACAGTAGCTTTTGCCTGCGGGTTCGGACGCTAAATCCCCTTTCATATATAAAAAAAAGAAAAACTAATAACAGAAGTAACGGACAGCAGCAGCCTCGCACTCTCCAGTGAAGAATGGTTGCTGGATATTTTTTTCAAAGAGATTTTGTATTTATTCAGGATTTTAGGATCTAGAATACTATTTGTATTTTATGTCCGAACCAAAAATTGCATTTAAAACTATAATTTTTGAAGTTATGCCTACACTTAAAAACTATGTATCTCGTTATTCAAATCTATAATTTTTAAATAATTCTAAACTTTAAAACTGTATCCCGTTAATAATAATACAATAAGACATTAATATTATTGTAAGAATAGGCTTGCTTTGATCTTATCAAAATAATGTAAACAGTGAATTTGAAAGTACTCCTTGTAGACAGAATATTTACTTAAACAGAATTCTAATAAGATCGCTATCATTACACTTCTGAGATTCACAAAACTTTGCATAACTATTGTATACAAAATAACTTACTTGTGATTTGCTATTCTAAGATTTATATCGAAACGAGCACTTTGCATCTCGAGCTATCCCTCTCGAGATATACACTTAATTTAACAGTGCCTTAAATACCAATTATAATTAAATACATTGCAATATACAACTAAACTATACATAGTGTAAATTAAAAACAATAACTTACCGTGAGCATTTCCCCTCAACTTTTTTATTTTTATACTGTTCAAGTTCAAGATGAATTTTCTATTTCTTTGATAAAAACGGTGCTTCTTTTTAAAATATTACTTTTATCTTGACCGTGAAATAAACAAACAAACAAGGTTTGGGATTTAATTTATAAATTAAAGAATTTATATAAATAACTAAACATAATGTGAACCATACATCAACTTTTAATTTGTGTTAAATTGGCAAAAAGTCGCTAAAAAGAAGATAAATTAAAATTAATTAATCCACAAATTTGCTTTGTTATATTAATATTAAAATTAATCACCGGATAATAAATACGAAATTATTGAAAACGTGTTATTTTTCATTCGCTGTTTTAATAATGTCAATTTGTAAATGCGTTGAGTGTTTATAAAATAATAATAAATATATTATTGGAAAATTTAGATGTATGTTTAAGACGCATAATACGTTAACATTTTTTTATTTTATAAGGTCATTCTTCGAGCTCGGTTTAAAACTGTTCGGTCATGTTCCGATAGAATTAACTTGAGCTCTTTACGGTATATATATATATATTCTTTGTCACTATCACCTTCTATAACAAATGCATAAGTATTCAATATATTTGAATGGTGAACTTAATTACACTTAGTGTCCGGCACACTATGGATAAATAGGGTCCAATGGGAATAAAAGCAAAGGGTTCTATATAGAAGGGTGCAATCTAATTCCACAAAAAAGGCCGCCTTGAGCCTCGTACATACTGCTTGTTAAAGAAGCGAGTAAAGATAAGAGTATAATTATTATGAAAAAAAAATATATATACTAAAATCAAATGTTTTACCTGCGCCAATATATTCTCCGTGTTTAATAATATAGTCCATAGGTACTTCAAAAATATATTTTATATTAATTTTCATAGAGATTAGTGAAACGGTAAAATAATAACAGCTAAATCGACATTTATATGTGATAGAAGGACGTATATGTAATAAATTTATGAAATAATCTGAAATAAAACTCTTTTTACAATTGTGAAACCAAATTAAACAATCACCGAAAAAAACATCAAAGTTCATTGACAGAGATATATAGAGAATATAGGTAAGTGTAATATATGTTTAACCAGAAAATATAATATTTCGTTTAATGTTGATTTTTATATAATAAAGTGTTACTATAAAAAATTATAGTAAAGACAATTTTGACTAATTTATTCTTTATCTACTTCTATTACAAAATAATTAAAAAATCTTGCATATTATTGTTATTACGAATAAGATATGTTAGTATGTATTTTGATTTCCATAAAAAAAAACATATTAAACAGTGTGTCTGTATGTCCCTGGAATGCTACAGTCGATGCTCGGCCAAGCATGACTCGTCGAACTGAATGGCGATCGTTTGAGTTTCTTTTTCAGAAAAACCACTCGCTATGAATCCCTTCACGGCATTTTTCGTGAGAAAATTCTATTGACGAAAATAATTTCGATTTTGAGACCCCTTTTATCCTATTTATTGTGAGCACTCCGCGGCTTAAAACGCTTCAAATTACTTACATTACAGCTCTTCTGAGAATTGTCTTCAAAAACTCTTAGACTATGAGGTACAAACCATTATATACATATACATTTCTTTCCTTCTATGAAGAGATTGTAGAAGAGATTAAAAAAATAAAAAAGCATAATAGAGTAGCAGATTAATTTTATTCCCAGCATAATAATATAATAAACCCGTCAGTTATGCTACTTAGACTGTAATAACGGGGAATTTAGTTGAAGCCTTCAGAATGAATTACACATGATGTATGAGCTATTGTTAGTCTGAGTCTAGCCTTCAAGGCTAGGCTTTACAGTGACATGAATAGGACTCTCCAGATTCAAAAATCTATACCATATAATTAAACTTTTAATAAATATAAATATTTAGTAAAACGACATTACATTTTATCTTTAGTTTAAATTAAAATTATTTTAGCTTATCATGAGGTAATCAATGAATCAGCCAATTAGACGTTACCGGTTACAACGTTAACGAAGACAAATGTTAGAACACGGATATCTTGATTAATTTTATCTTTTCTCTTTAAACGAAATATTACATTTTGATGAGAAGAATCTCATACAAATTTATTATTTTTTAATAAAAATATATTTAAATTTCATTTTTCTATTTACAATGTCTATATAATTTAAAATTAATTAGAAAACGTTACACTCTGACAAATCGTTGATAAGTTACTTCAAGTTTTCTTTGAGCAGAAAAGAAATCCTAAGAGATTATTCTCTGTGAATAACGCATGCAGGACGATATTATTGGTTACAATATTGCGAGACAAAAACAGCTTTCGCAGCCATGTAGCTGGGCAATAGAAACTTCGGAAGTCCTAAGTTTGAACCCTCCGTCACTTCGGAGAGCAGATGTGTCGCGACGACTTGAAACAAGTTTCGGCGAGTTTCGGCGACTTTGCGACACGCGCCGAGAAGTCGAAAAACTCTAGGCGAGTTTATTGTTTACTTGAAAATATGCAATGTATTTTTTGGTACTCTATTTAATTAATAAGTGTATAATATATTTTTTATTTACTGCACAATTTTTTTTCTGCACTAAGATGTCGCTCAGTTTATATATAGTTTACAAAGTAAATGAACATTCGTAAATACGAGGTATCATCAAAAATAAGCTACATTTATTTATCTATTAAAAATTAAATTAAATTTTAATTTTTTTTTTGCAAATTCAAACTTTAGTTGCAAGGTTCCAAAAAGTATGTTCATGTAAAAAACTATTAAAGAAACTAAAAGGAAGCTCCCTTAATTTAATTTTGTTGTTCACATTTAAACAAGGAATTTGTTATTAAGCATAAAAAATACCATTAATTATATAATTTAACTTTAAGATTTAGTTACTTTAAAATCTCAAAAAAATTGTGAAAGATTTTTCATTTTAGTTATAGAAATATAATCTCAGCTACGGATGGCGATCAGTGAACCGCAAAATCGTTGTACGGTCATCAAAAACCAGACATGGAAATATACCAAATATACATTATTGTTTTTTTTTTAATAGTCGAAAAATATATTTTTCTAAAAAAAAGTAAGTATAGGTAATTACTAAAAATACTTGTAACTTGAAAACATACTAAATATACCTTGAATTTTAAATAAAATCTACATACCCTGCCTACAAATAACACGTTAGCGTTCATAAACCTTTGCTGTCCGTACATTTGAAATCGAAACGCTTAGGGACGATCACGTGAACTCTGGAGATAAATCACAGCGGTCGTGACTGAGTCCTACTAGTAACATGCCCTGACTTTACTGCGAGATGCGACATGAGAAAATTACGATTCCTCTTCAAGATTTGCAGATAGGAAAATCTTTTTTTAAATAAAAAATAAATCAAATATATATTTTTTTTAAATTTAAAGCTATCAAATCTATTAAATTTCAGAATATATTTTTTAAAGCATGCTCATGTCGACTAGACAAGTACGTACGAGATAGTTCAGTCGTTAGGCTAAGGGGCATTCTCTAAGGACGCCAGTTTGAATATTGCTCGGTTTAAAGTTTCAGATTCTTAATAAATTTTTAGTCGCCTACACATGATACCTCATCTAAACAAATAAACAATAACGCTAAGCAAAACATCCTTTAAAATATTGTATGTTTCAGTACCTAATTGTTAAGGCAATGTGTTTCTTATAATCATATTAAAAAACTTAATAACAAAATTAAATAAACAATACGTTATTATTAAAACAAAATAATATACATATTAAAATATAATTTAATTAACTAAAAAAAAAGTTACGGGTAGTTTCGTCGTCTTCTTTAATAGATAAATAAAAATATTAACGTACTGAATGACTTCGTTAGACCCTTGTAGTTTGCAACCAAAATACAGGAAACGGAGATTACTTTTCTTTCTTATTACAAAACTTTAAATTTTACAAGTTTTTGTTTATTTCTGTACAGAATTCCGCCTATGTTTTAATAGCGACCTGCATTTTACTTTCCTCAGCTACGGTTTATTGGTCCTTCGAGCCGGATTTATTACTGGAGTATAATGCAAGCAATAAACACTTGCAATCCAATCTTAATTATTCTTTAGGGTTACGTAAAAGATTTGATTAAATGTTCTTTATGTATATTTTTAATCACCGTTAACTTGGATATTTTTTTTTATGTTTGATGGTTATAATTATTACTTGAGTTGACATTATGTATTTTTCAATTTATCTAAAAATAAATTATTAATTTATCAATATGAACTTACGCCGGATTCGAACTTACGACATTTAAAACGGCACAATATACCGATATTTAAAAGCAAAACGTGTGTATATTAATAGTAACAAATGATAAAATTTTTTATATTAAACAAACAAATATATTTGAGCAAAAATCTAAGACAAATTAAGATAGCTCTTAAATCAAGGAGGACTACTGATTCTGACTTCTTAATACTTTATTCCCTCTGCAAACAATTGCAGCCAATCGAAAATGCATTAAGATTTCCTCTGGACTCTTAAGACGCTTAGCAAAACCCATTTGCTAGCAGTTAGGCCATTGTTTCCGCAGCTCTCACTCCAGACCTCCTCGGACGTAAAATTGTGTTTACGTTTTATTTTGTAAGTTCATACTCGACTTTGATTGCAAATTGTGGTGTTTCACTACTTGGTTAGTTGAGTTTAAATTCTAAGAAATGTACAATACATTTCAAAACATATTTTAAAATAGATTTCACAAGGTAATTAATCGAAACAGTCCAATTGAATCCTTTGTATCAAAGAATAATCTCAATACTTTTATCCAGATTGCCTTTCAGGGGAGACGTATCGCATACTTTATCGACGTCCACGCGTTTCAGCCATTTTTGTGATAGCTGATGAATTGCACCCATAATTAAGGGTCTGAAAGCATATTTCATTCGTTTGTTTCCTCGCAGAATACGGGACAATTAAGGTGAAAGCAGAGAAATAGTTACGAATAGCACTATCTATTTTATAGCATTTTTAGGTAAATTTTTAATTTAAATAACATTATCATAAAATATTTATATCAAAACCAACAAAACTGAAAATGATAAACATTTTTTATTATAACAAAATTGCCGCAAAATCTTAGAAGGCATAATAAATAACAATTCACAAAACATTTTTTACTGATATCTTACAAGTTGGTTGTATAACAAAATATTGGCTAAAATATAAAAATTGCGAGCTATATTCCAAAGACAAATGATCGTAGAGTTGGCCGGGACACTTCAATCGCTCAACCGCATCAAGCTAAGATCTCGTGAAAAATTCCCGTCCTCTGATGTAGTGTCGCATTAGGTGTCTCAAACTAGAATTTGAATGAGATAAATGACGTGAACTGAACGTAGCGTAGGCTTTAATGTTTACGATGTAGCGGAAAATACTTTCTATTAAGCTCTAACTAAACATTTATTAATAAACCTTATCTTTAGTTAAATTGTGATTATAAAATTTAAATATATAATCACAATCAAATATATATATCATTAATAAGGTTATAGTAACACAAATGTATCAAATACAAATCGCAAAGAACAAAAACAATTCTACATATATACGTATCTCAAAAGCGGTTTACATCATTCCAATATAACTGCTTTTAAAACAGTTTGTCACACAAGTGTTTTGGGAACAGTATGTGTATCAGAACAGGAACTTGTTGGAACAACTTTCTATTACGTAAATAGCTCTAAAGCGTTTTATGATGTTAAAGCACTCAAATTATTATGATGCTTTTATTTGAATAACTAAAGTTATGAATGCTATAGTGACATATTTTTTAATTACAATAAAAAATAAGGTTTACATTGTACATTATTTTTATTGTCAGTTTAATTTTTAGTTAATAACATAGTCGCATTAGTTAATATTACAAATAATTACTAAACTTAATAATCTAATCATTTATCCTGATGTTAAAAGAGTTGAAGGTTATATTAAATCACCAATATTTGGTATCAAATAATCCATTCGCAATTCTATTACATAAAGTCCAACTTAATTGATTTAACAGAGAATTAATTGGACCAAGGACCAGTATTGAACCAACAAGTTGGGCCCAACCTATCGGGTGCAGGTAAATTGAGATACGTATAAATGGTTTACATATACAGATAAACTTGGATAATACCTTAAAGTTAAACGTAGGGGTCTAAGTTTAATAGTATAGTTTCGATATGATATTTGTATTGGTTTTAGAAATTTTATGCTTAAAGTTTTGGTAGAAGATAACAAAAAATAACCGTCTCTATTATAAGCAAAATAAGATCTCTCACATCCTTATAATTTAGAGACATGATTGGTCTTTTATATATATTTTAATTGAATATTGATAATTTATACCGATTAGACATGGGTATGGTTTTCTTCATATAGTAAGTTATAATATAATTTTAATCTTTAATATTTTAATGTGATTGCAATAAATCACATTTTTTTTACTTTTTTCGGGTATATTTTTCTAATTTTCCCTATTAAGAAAATCTTCAAGGAATAAAAGAAATACTAAAATGGTCCCGTTGTTATCAAGATAAGGCGTGACCAATCAATTTATACAAATAATCTGATACAGGCGTTGAAATCAACATCCTATACAAAATAAAATTTGATTAAAATGACAAGTCAAAATCATTTCCACGAACAAATATCGGGCCGAACAATAGATTATAGGAGAAATTATATATGTTTATAAAAAAAATAACTACATCTCTCAAGTCCCAGAAATAATAAAGATAAAAAAACATTTAATTGAATAATATTTTAATGAAATTCAATTTCAATTTCTCAATTTTTCTGTAACATTGTAATATTTTCAACGTACTTTTAACGTTGTTATGTTTTAAAAAGATATTTTTAGTCAAAACACCAACACACTGTTTACGGCTGCCAGCATTCTTTGTTTTAAAATGAATGAAGTTTCAAGCCTTTCTGTCTCTGGCCGTGGGGCATCGACGAGTACTCTTCTAAACTGTCTGTAAGTTACTTTATTTTTCGATTTTAGAATAAAAAAAAAAGAAAAAAGAATAAGGTAACTTAGGTCATAATAAAAGAAAAGTTTTTTTTAACTTTCCATAAAACTTTCAAAAGCTTTCAAAAGCTTCAAGAGTGATATATTCAAGATGGTAAACATTTAACTACTAAAAACAAAAACCAGCCGCCACAAGTAAACAAGATGAGTGTAAACAAATCAAAATATGCAGCCACTTACCGACACCGAGGAAATGTTTAGGTTTTGTGTTGAACGATAAATACGAGAGCGGTGTCAACATATTGCTATTTACTTAACAATTAAATTTGGGTTACGTGGGTTAATGAACCTTAATGTTTAAAATAACTAATTAATCTGATTTTCCGGCTGTACTCACGTAATTGCTATCGAAATTTGCCCGACTAGTTTCAAAACCATTCGGGGTACTTATTCATGAGCATGGCGGGATCACGGCGTGAACAGTGAAAATAGTCGGGCTAATTCCGATAGTAATTGCCTAAGTACAGCCGGATAATTATATCTTATAATGTATCAGATTTTATTTATAAATAAAAGCATTAAACTATACTCTCAGCTTCTTTTTTGATTGTCAAAACAAAAGTTACCACATAATTTATTTACGTAACCCAAAACCCAATAGTGTCTTGTAACACCGCCCAAATACCAGTCTACATATCACTTGTCAGTTTGTCTATACTTGATAACTCCGGAAGTCATTTAACTTAGGCCATTAGACTAACCTTACTAATTACCCTCTCACGGTTACATAAAGCTGTTAAATATTATTCTTGTATGTCAATTCCAAAGTATTTTAGTAATAGTCTTAAAGATAAATTTAATATCAATGCAATTACTACTTAATTTATAACAACAATATTAATAAAAAATATATTTCATTTTGACATACTTTTAGAAAATATTTCAAACTTAATGTTTCTTTGTTTATCAATTTCGAGCACTATATATTGATTTCCTACAAAATGATGTGTGGACATTTTGCCGACTTTTATTTAGTTCATACATTATCGTTAAAGAGACAAACAGTCTACAAAATATAAAAATTGTTGAAACAATATCAGAGTAACTGAAAGCAAGCACATCTATATGTATGGGTATAGCTATGTAGATCAGAAAATATATAAGCTAAATTGAACTTTATAAGCTTAGAAACAGGTTTGCTTTCCAAAGCTCAGTTCAAAACTGGGCAGTACTGTTCCCACGATAGAAAATTGAATGAAAACATCTATTTCGTTTGTTGAGTACGATTGGAGACGTACAAAGTCCATTGAGACTCGTATTACAGATGTCAAGGTAATTTAGACTCTAACGCATTAAAAAGGAGTTGGTTCTAGAATGTTCTGAGTAGATTAAAGTGAATAGGTATTTTAATTACTTTACAATAACTGAGCCATCCCTAGTCATTACATAAATAGTGCAAGTTTTTGCAGCTGTATTACGTTTGATATTCCCATACCTACATACTACGCTAAGTAATTATATTAAAAAATATTACAAGATTAGAAATATTATTGTAAGCTATCTGATATTAAAAATAAAGAATATTATATCTAAAAATTGGACAAAATAATAAAAAATATATGTGATATAATTGTTATATTATTATTTTATAGAAATATAGACTGAAACATTTATTGATAAGAACAGCGCGACCTCTGGGACCTCTAGGAAACCGTGGGTTCGGCTCCTGCTCGTATTTATACATTTTTTATTCTATATTTCTTTAAAATTTAATAATTTTAACAGGGCTGTATATGTTTAAAAGATAATTTCATATATATTACTATCCATTAAGTTAAAATAATTTTCTCACTAGTCGTACAGTAAACCGCTTATAATATAAACAAAACGCACCAACTAGACTTAACTAAACTAACTTAAACAGAAACAATGTGTTGGTCGAGTAAAATTATTTGCAAAGCATTTCAAATGTTTAAAGGTTATTAAGGTATTGTACACACGGCTTTTGCAAAATTAGAGAAACGTTAGTACAGAATTTTCCATATGCGTAGTTATAATTGAATATATCTACTGAAAGTTTTAAATATTACCATTTTCTCTTTGAAACTGCATATTATTAAAAAAAATGTTAAATAATTAAATTATAAAATATAAATTTATATTAGAATGATATTAATTTAGATTTATTTTGCCAAAACAGTAAAAAAGTCCTCTTTCACACAAAACCTACTACTAATTTGTAAAATGCAATAATTTGCAACCACCTTACAAAGGGTACGTACTTTGTCCTCACGACTATGCAGATACAAATGTAACAAAGACAGTATTAACACACAATACAATAAACCCAGTAAAATATATACAGATAGAAAACAAATAATATATAACTGAATTTTACAATACATTTTGTTAACACTAACTGAGACTAAGAATTTAAATTTGAATTATCAAATCTTTCCTCGCAGCCAGTGTGTTACAAACTTTATGTACTTTGAATTTTAAGCGCTAAAGATTGATCATTATACCTTGCCGCGCTTCTTAGCGAGCCATTACCTCTCGCGAAATGAAACAGCGATGTAATCCTCCCAAACGGCTATTATATGTCCTATCATTTATATGCAAAGCGGTAGTTTAAGCCCGGCAGACTAGTATCGTTCGTCTTTAAGTTATGCAGATTTGTGGGAAATCTCATGGAAATTATATCGTCCAAGTTACGACAGCTGCGTTAGAAATATTTGCCTGTTTTGAGCTGGAATATTGCTTTTGGAATTCATCTGAAACATTAACGAATGAATGAAGGTAATGAATTAAGGTAAATTCAATAATTTACATCGTTTCCTTCCCTTTGAGAATAAAGCGATATTAAAGTTACAAAACGAATTCCCAGAACATTCTTAAACGACCTAATAAAATTAAGAAATAAAAAAATAATTTTATGAATAAATTAAAATCTTTTTAAAATTAATTTAAAATTAATATTGAAATAAATTTAAAATATCAAATGATATGTTCCAAAGACAAACCCTAACTCTGATACTGTAAGTAGTTCTAAGCTTAATCCATTCTTGCCAGTCATGCCAATCCTCAACTTTGATGAGACTACGTGATGCTATTACCAACTTAATGGAACAGGTTTTGGCTACTGACTGACTTTATCATACAACTCAAATGCTCTTCTAGATATAACGACTTCAAGTTCACTTTTTTTCTTATATTGTTTTGGTTTGTTTTATGAAAATACACTTAATTTTCTTGTATTTTTTGATATTTACTACTTTTATGATAATATGAATTATTATAACCTTTAATTATTTTAATTATTATGTTATTTAACTATAATAGTTTTTAAAGAAAACTAACACCTGTTATGGGTAAGAAAATGTACGTAATATAAGACAGCAATATAATTATTTTTGTAAAAGTTTTGGATATTAATTCATACATAAATCTTCTTAATTTTGAAAAATATATTTTAAAAAATTCAAACAGGTACTTTTTGAATAAAAATTAAAACATAAAGAGACATCAATCTCATTTTTATCCATGCACATTAAAAGTAATGTTTCCTACTAAATCTCTAAGAATAGGGTAGAAATTTATTCGCTGACTAATTTAGGGCAATCAGTCTCCTTGATAAAACTGTTTCGGAGTGACCTTGGGCATCTGGACTTGGTTACTAATTACCTTTACTAATGTATGTGTAAAATATATGGCACATGAAAAATATAGTTATTTGATATAGGACAAAGTCATTGAAAACGGTATTTTTTAATAACAAATAAATTATATTCAACGGATAAAAAAAAAAAAAAAAAAAACACCAAACTTTTATTGAAAAATTGCTCAATCAGATAATATATATAAAAAAAAAAAAAAAAAACTTTTGTAACATCCTTACTGACTATTCAAGAAATTTTTTCATTAAAACATTGGAGACATCACAACTGAATGAGCTCATAAAAACTAACTAAAGTAAATGATAAAACACCTGAAGGCAACAATTATGAGACCACCTTAATTAATAAGGGATCTCAAAGGCCCGAATTTGAGGAAAAACCCGATGAAGAATTTCACCAAACTTTGAAATCTTTTACTACAGAGACCAACTTTTTGAGTAATTAAACGTCGCCCTTTTTGCTATCATTGTTAGAGATGAAAGTTTCAGCGAGATTTCTCATAGTCCTGATCTGATAAATTAAGTTGTGGAAAGTAGATGGATATGTTCTTTTCTTGGCTACTTTTAAATGAAGACCTTAACTTCCAGGACACCTTTTGGAGTATATTTCTTAAATAGAGGTCGCATTCAGTGGTTTATATTCGAAGAAAGTTATTCTTTTATCAAAATATAGATAGAAAAACAAAATATGCTATTATATTAAGTCTAATAATTTAGAGTTTTAATAACCTTACCTCCATCCTCAGGAATATTCAAGAGTTTCTTCGCGCCGGGACTGGGACCTCGGACTGCAGACAGCGCCCGCTGCAGCGTTTCACTCATCTGCTTCCCACTAACACAATCACAGCACAACACGTACACATACACACACACCAACACTCTTCGCCAGCTGATATCCTGTTTGCCCATCTCCATGCTGAGCTTGCTCATGTTTAGTTGTAATCCCAAACTACATTTTAGTTAAACAACGCCATCTGGAAGAGAAAATAAACATAAATAAAACATCATTTCTTAATAATCTTACTTAATGAAGTAATAAGAACTTTTTTAATAATATATATATTTTTTATATTTTTAAAGATGATTAAGTAATGAACATTAACTGCAATTCGTATTACCTTATTCATTTATTATTTAACCTGATGCTTTTAAAAATTTTACGTTCAAGATGTACTTAAATGAATGCAGAATTATTTTCATATATCGGTTTTCGTTTTTAATTTATCGCTAAATAACTTAAAGCTTACCTAATTTATGATATCAAAAAATAAACTTTAGTAGTAAACAGTTTGTTAAAACAGAAATGAAAATATAACAAAATGTATATCAAAAGATCCCGTTATGAGTAATGTCTGAGATGATATCTGCTCTCTAAAGCTGTAAGCATTCCAGAGCTACAGTTGTCGATATCACAAAACGGTAACTCTAAAATGAATAAGTCTATAAATTATATTCATAATATATCTTTAATATATATATATATATGTACTTAGCTATAGTTATATATATAATCTTATTTCCGAGTGAATCTAACTGAATCACTATGTATAATAACTATTAAAATTTATAATCAAGAACTTATAATTCGAAATTAAATATCGATTACGTCAAAAGTATACCAACTTTATACATATAATAACATTTAAAGAAAACATTATCATAATAAAAACGTGTACACATAAACATAACCTCTAAAACGAAAATACAAACAACATACCAAAAGAACAACATATCACCAATCATCACATTGAAAACTTTCACAACTATCACTCACTATCACTATCACATCAAATCATTAATTAATACACTAGAAACAACTCCACCATTATCCCTTATGACTGCACAGAACTAACTAACTAAACGCATACTGATAGCTATAAAAATTTGACCGCCAATAAACGTAAAGAAACTTCGACTCGATATTACCAACGTAATTACGAATAGAAAACTGATTGACGTTCGAATATAGTACTTATTTCAATCGAATTAAGTTGCATATGTTATTTTTAAACATGTCAAATGAATAGTAAGGTGGCGCGAACGAACGCATCTTTTGTATTCAGTTTCTACCTGAGTCTTGTCCCTTTTTTCTACATCCACATGCCCTTTATTATTGAGTTTCCATATTCTTATTCCTAACCAAATAAAGTGCAAAATTGAAGGATCCGTGTGTGTATGTAATAGCGGATGATTGCAAGCGCCTTGCTTTTTCTGTAATAGGAAAGTTGAGCTCAATCAGGAGATACGGGTTCGGCTTGAATTGTACTTACATTCGTTTCTGGAGAATAAAAGATACGAATTCTATACGGAAATAAACAAATATGTATTCGCTATAAAAGTTACCTTTTATTTGTATAAAACTCCGTAGAACGTTAGTTTAAAAATAAATTTAGTAAAAGCAAAAGTAGACAATTTTTTTTTAATATTCTTGTGAACAAATAAAATTTATAAGATACAAATATATTAAATAAGTATATACTTTGCCGGAAACAATATAACAGCTATTAATTTCAAAAATTGGTACAACTATTCTGTGTGTGTTGATTCGCATAAGCAGATACGAAATAGAATTTAAAAAAATTGCTGTTATGATAAAGAACTCGAGAGCTTAATCTAAAAACTATAAGAATACTTTGCTGACTGTATCTCTATAGTAAAACTGGTTACAATGATTATCAACCACTAGAAGGATTACAGTCAATCCATATGTGAGAATTTCAAGTATTCCAACAAATAGTTTATTATCGAATATATTGTTGATATAAGTGCAGTTACATTAAAATTGTTGAAAGAACATTTTTTATGAAAAATCAGGTGTATAATAATAATAATAATATTAATAATAATAATAATAATAATAATAATAATAATCTTTATTTGAACAATAAAAATAGTACAAAATAAAACAGTGATCGAAAATGCTTGCATTAGTTATAAACCTGTGTCGCAGACATTAACGCTCACCCTCAAAATAAAGATTTTTCTAGAAGAAACAATTGAAACAATTAAAACTCAAAGCAATAAAATTACAGATATAAACATTTTAAAACAAAAAACTTATAATAGAACTAAAATCAATGTGCTTTTGTGTGCGTATGTGCTTTTGTGTGCGTGTATGCATGCACATATTCCATGTTTATGTATACTGGTAGTTTTAAGAAACATACTGTTTATTATTTTTTTATCAGCTATATATAAATGTGTTAGAGTAAACCATACCGTAAACAATAATTTACTTTTAAAAAATCTCTGTTGCTCGTTTATTGTATAAAAACCAAGCAGATACAGGTACCTCTTTATTGTGTCTATTGTATTAAAAATTGTTTTGAATTTAATAACTTGTCCAATCCTTTCTTGTCAATTCAATTAAAAAATACTTTAGTTTTTGAGTACTGCAAATACATAAGTTATCGGCCACATCCAATTTTAGGACAGTCCAGTTTTGCCTAAACTAAAGTAGTTAAGAGGGTAGCTAAGTCGAAATTAGAAAATACAATCATTTTTAGTAGGTAACGTAATATATGCTTCCCGCCGATTATCTATATAATATTCTTATCCTATCGGTATAAGAACTTGTTAAGGCAAGTTTTTCTTAAAATAAATTTTAACCAATGACATATACATACATCAGGCTATCAATATTCCTAATTGGTTAATAGAATTCTCTCAATCGATAGATTATTGAGGACGATGGGTTTCAAACGATCTCATAAATATGCAGTGGGTGAGGACCAAATTGCTATTCTTACACGAAAAATATAGATTTATTGGCTCTTAACGGTCGAGTGTCCACAAAAATGAAAGTTTTCACTGAACATTGGCCTTTATTTATTTTATTATACCAAAGATTATCCAAAATAGTTTAAAACTGAAAATAATATATATTACACTCCTATACTATATTATATAAAATTATTACAATAATTAGTGTTCATTTTTAAAATTCTTTAAAAGAGGAAGGTTTTCTGTTTCACCCGTATGTATGTTAGTCCGCGATTTTCTCTAAAACTTCTAAAGCGAATTTGATTAATCTTTTGATAATTTAAAGCACATTCTTCAAGAATGGTTTAAGTGTATACTATACTCAGACAACATTTAATGTATAATAAATAACCAAGCAAAAATAGTTAAACGACATAAATAAAAAACGTTGAGAAAACAAAAAAAAATTCAACAATTTGATAGGCTATGGAGAATATCTAATAGTATCTTCAAAATGCAAAGAATTATATTACACATATATGTACATACATTAAATGCAAAAATTTTTGAAGAACCGACTTCAATAATAAATTGTAAAGTTGAAAAAATGAAATCGACATGAATTAACATGAATTGTATTAATTAAGATGGCTTCGTTTAATCGTAACAATACAAAAAAGGCATCAACAAATCAATTTACCTCATAGCTATCCCACGAGTAATGTACGAGGTCTGTATTTTCGACTTTATTTTAATAGGCGCCAAAGTTAAAAAAAACATATTCAACGTAAAAAATATACATTAATAAGTAATTTGCATGTGATTTTAAGTCAGTTTTTTTTATTCTTTTGAAAGGTTTCTTGTCTTCACAATCTAGAGTTAAGCAAGAACCTTAAACCAAATCCTATATATATTTTTAACTAATTAATTCCGTTAAAGGCTAATGAGGCTTCGATTCGTGGCTGGTATTGTCTTTAAAAAATAACCACCTTTAAGTTTGCTAAATTAAATAACCGAATTGTTTCTTTAAATGCAACAGACTTATCTTATCGAAATCTAAACGAATTTCCAAAAATAAATCATTGAACAAACTCTCTTGTTAAATTAAATTAAAATATACAGTCTTGATTGGATTAGGTCTTTTCTATAATATATATGTGAGTGTTGCATTTGGAAGTATACATGATGAAGAATATTCACGTGATTAAGTCCCAATATATTTCTATTATGTGTAAAAAACGCGAAAGTTTAAAAATCAATAATAATTTGGATTTCGTTAAACGTAAATATTGATATTATATAATTGATAAATCTAACAAAATTAACCAACATTGTTTAATCAAAAACGGCTAGTGTTGACCTAAAAACTTAAAATATAAAAACACGTTCATTTAAATGTACACTAAACATGATTAGGGCTGTAATTATCGATTAATGTAATACACGTTATCGATACCGTGTCAAAGGCTAAAGCTTAGTTACCTCGGCTTCCTGCCGGCTAACTTTAATAGGCTACAAACTAATCCACTTTGCAGTTACAGTGTAGTCTAAGCATCTACAACTTACTATAATACTCTACTAATATAATAGTGGTTCTAGAAATCGATATTATTTGACATTTTGATAATAGCAATGCTAATATTGAGAATTGAGTCATAACTTATCTTTATTTTTATATTTATCTTTATGCTTGGAGCGTGAACCAGACCTCTATTTTGAATCACTGCGCTAACAAAGTCTCGGTATGTGTTAGAATATTGAGTTAAACGAGGTGCAAACAGCACCGAAGTCACATTTACAAAACGACGACGCATTCTGTTCTCAACTATTTTTCAAGATGCGACATCAATACTTTTTTGGGTTATTTTATTTTTTTGGCAAATTCTATATTTAAAACCACCGCCGGACTGATGTCTATCAGTGTGCAAAATTTGGAAATTTTCGAATACACCGTTTTTGATTGATGAAGTCTCTCATAGAGAGCTTCGCTCATAAAAAGAAAGTAAATCCATCTAAGTACCACGTTAATTAGGGTATCTATGGTAAGTAGGTAAATATAGTTTATAATTCACAATTTTTTTGATTATCTAGTGCTTAATAATACATTATGTAGATACTAAAACAAAAACAGTGCAATAGAAAATATACTTTCCTTAATTTAAATAAGATTTAAAAAACTAACCTATTTTAATCAAAACAATTACCATAATAGAATAAAGATACAAAAAAAACCTCTTATTTGCATACAACATCGATATTCAATTAGTAGTAGAAGTAATTGTTGGTGCAAATGAGGTCTGTATCGATTATGCAAATCGATTTCAATTAACATAATTATATATACAGAAACATTGCACTACAGGACAGCAACACCAGTAATTGTTGAATTAGAACAATAATAACGTCTTCAAGTCATACTTAAAAGTAAACTAATTATAGTATCATATGAAATTATAAATGTATAACGTTTATTAAAAGGAGTCTACCGTGACGTTTAAAAAAGTTTTGTTTAAATATTATAATAATCTATTTCTTAATCTCTTACTTTTACTCTCTCTTATTCTCTTACTCTTTTCTCTTTGAGACTTTTGAGATATTAGAAGAACAATGAACAAGTTTAAAAGAACAATGAAAAATTTTAGTAAATTAATATTTTATAGATATTTTGGTACGAAAATGGAAAGAAAGATCATTGTAATGTTATTCTAAAAAATCTTGGAGGTCCAGCTTTGGTTAGAACATAATTAATTAAAACAAACAAAAAAAGACGAAAAAAAGAATGCTCGAAAGCAAAATTGTTCCTTACATTGCAAAATAATCCGGAAAAACAAAGTTATGGTGAATAACAATAAATCCTAAACATGGGTACGGAAAATCAAAATTCGTCACATTACCGAGAGCCGGGGTCCGTTGATAAATATTCAGTGAGGGATAGAAGGTCTAGTAGTTTAAATCTCTGAACAGAATAATTACAATCCCCTGCGAAATATAAAAATATCAGAGCCATAAATTATTTATCTTTTTACATTTAAATGTTTGTTTTTATCAAATGATTGTGTTCCGTAGATTCCAAAAAGCAATTAAAGAATTAAGGAAATAAATAATAAAATAATCTTAATGCAGATAAATAAATATCATTAATAAATTCTTTAACAGCTCTTGTAAAGAGGTAAGCCACTACAAATGGAATGATAAATAAGGGGTTATAACAAGATCTGTGGCAACGATCTAATTAACGCCGCGGATGTATTGCAACTGGAAGCGTTCCAAATTATATAAAAACGAAATAAAAATAAAAGGCATTGACTCCATTAAGAAAAATTCTATTTTAATCACTTCTTTTTTGTATAAAACCAACCCTATATGTATTACTCATATCATAAGCCACCACATTTAAGATAAATGCAATTATAGTATTATCAAACGTGCAAATGTTTCACTAAACGCAACAGAACGTGTGAAAAGCAAACAAATTATAATATACAAAAGTTTCTAACTAAATACCTAATTCAGAACTTGGGAAGAGCGAGTGCAAAACTCAAGGGCATAGTTTAGGATAAAGTTGAGCAGGTTAAGCACTAACTTAGCGTTAAGTTGCAGCTCAAGCAAGCGATTAGGGAAATAAAGTAACTGGAAACTGTAAAACTGCAATTTTGTTTTGTGTTTAAAGCTTTTAAGATTTCCTGCTATTTATAATGTGTTTGATTTACGTTTTAACTTGACATATATTCATATTTATCTACTATTGTTGACAATTCTATATTTAAAATTTATATATTTTTTTTGAAGCTGTAACAAATCTGTAATCATAAATGTTATAGATCGTTTATATGACATCTATTTATTAAACAACATCTATTTATTATACAAATAATTGTACATTGGTATTATATATCTTTGTAAAAAAAAAATGTCACATCCATTTAAAATATATCTCTGTTGCCGATTGCAGCAACTTATAATTATATAATTGATTTAGAAACTTTGTCCCCAACGGTCGAGTTTGCTGAATACAGGATTTGCTCTTGTATTCAGTGCCCTGATTTGGCTTTAGCAATTATGAAAAAATATTTTTTTTATTTTATTTTAATCTTTAATTAAATTTGTTTAAAAAACTTGTTATTTATAATAATATTATATACCATACTCTAGTTTAGAATTAGGTAATATTTAACTAAATTAACTAAATAAAAAGTAATACTATTAAAGCACTGTCAATTAGGGTACTAGTATCGTATAATGAAAAGACTGTTAGTGCGTTAGTGAGCTAATTGTCATGTAAGTATAGTTTTTAACTCTGTATTTTTTGGGTCAAACAGTGCTTAGTAATACATGAGACATTATGTAGATGTAAAGACTGCATTACAGTAGAGTATTACACGCAAAATTGTCAAAAGAGCGTTGCTAATGGAGCTGTCTACGGTTAGATATTTGTATGATTCATTATTTGCCCTAAACTAAAAAAAATCACAGGTTAATAGTATCATAGTTTTAGAACCAGTAAGCTATGTGATATAATTGTTAAACTAGATTGCACTTTACTATGTTTTTTTACGAACACATGGGTATGTGTGTGTGTGTGTGCGTGTGTGTGTTTTTCACAAACTCTTATAACTTTGCATTGTGTATATTATGTGATATAATTGTTAAACTAGATTGCACTTTACTATGTTTTTTTACGAACACATGGGTATGTGTCTGTGTATGTGTGTGTGTGTGCGTGTGTGTATTTTTCACATTCTCTTATAACTTTGCATTGCGTAAATTATTTAGGATCTTATTCATTAAACATCAGTCTATAATCGATATATTATTTTCAACAACATTGATAACAGCCATTAAAAACTCGACAAACATTATTATTTTTAGTATCATTAAATTATAATCTTAAGCAGCCATTATATCAATCATATATATTATCAACATACTTTTTCAATCATAATATTCTCTGTTAAAGCATTTATAAGAGATAATACTTTTATTTCATCTAAAATAAACCTTACGTATATAGGTATAGAGTTCAATTTCTTACAAGACTCATAACTAAGGGATGATTCTTAATTTACGTCATTAGATTATGAACCCTGTTCCCTTTACATAGAACATAATATATAATTAGCAAAAATTATCCACATACGGATCCATCAATGTCAGTTAATGCCTCGTGCTCGTTCCATCAAGTCGGTACAGGTATTATTATATGAGATTTGAACTGAAGTGTGGTCTGATGAGATAAATAAGATTACTAATAAGGTAATTCAAGATGGAGGGAGAGAGACTTGTTTAGTTTAATCTAATCAGATGACAGATGTCAGCTTCTATATTTGCTAACCCTCTTCTAGTCACTTTGTTATTCTATAATTTGCAAGTTTTATTTATAAGAAACATATTCAAAGTTACCATATTCAGTTAGTTAATAAATTTAGTAAGTACCAAATATCCATCAATCACGATAATTCGAGCAGGAATCGAATCTTCTATCTATGACAAGTATACTGTTAGCTAAATATTTCGAAAATAATATTAATTTTTTTACATATATATATTCGGATTCTGTTTAAATTTCCAAATCTTAAAGTTTCCCTTTCAGTAGATAGGCCATATCGAGTAACCAGCCTAAGGCTACCATTACACTGGAGACCAGCCAAATACATTTGGCTCGATACACACAAATAATGTTTAATATATTTGTTATTTGTTGAGCCGTAAATATGCGAAAAACTGTAGCCATTTGCATTGGAAACAAATTAATGTTTCATATAACTGGTTTAACATAACGGTGATTTAAAAACAATGTGTTGTCATTGTTATTAAATAAATTGGTATTGTTTGAAAAGCCTTATTTTTTAATTGAACTCGTTATATTAAAAAAGGATCGACTCAAAGCTATACTAATATTTTAGAGAGAAGTTTTTTTATTTAAAAGTGCTAATTTTTTAAACCACTGAATGGATTTGTAAACTTAAGGTGGAACCGTGAGTAACAACTAGTTCATATAATAAAAAGTATCGTAACATAACTGATTTATTCATAAAAATAAAATATTAGTACCGTTTAAGAAAACAAAGTAATAATATGGAAAATATAAACCTAAGAAGAAAGTATCAACACAAAGCTAAGGACAGTTACAAAACTAAGACAGTTAAAATCCTGAAAGGTTGTACCTACAAAGTGAATTAAGATCATTCACAACATGCTTTAAAGCAGCTCCACAAACATTGCCTTGTAGATTGGTTACGTTAATCTTATGATTTCCTCTAGCCTGAATTTAATTCCACTAACAACTATAAAATCTAAATAGTAATAGGGTGACCACATGTTATACTTCTGAGATACTGTACGACATCAAATATATAGATATCAATTCCCAGGCGATACAAAAGTTATGTTAAATATAAAATGATTATTTGTTTGTGGAAATTTCATTATAGACAAAATTTTAAATATATTTCAACATATACTTTAATATAAATTATTATTTATATTAGACTCATTGTTAAATTTGTAATGATATATGTATTTTTTAACTCATACGAAGTTATTTATAATTTTGTGATTTAATAAATGTAATAGATAAAATGCAAACCTTAAAAAAATGGAAAACCTACACCAAGACACAGAGATTGGAATGTCGCCAAATGCACGTTATTGTGCTATTATTGTGGAGAAAACCTCCCTCATGACGGACCGACACTGACCATACATCATACTAACATCCTTATCACTTGAAGCGTAAGATAAGAAAATCTGTATGTGAAGATGTTGAACATTTCTTACGAGTAATAATAATTTTCAGGTGTTGACTATCAAAAATACGAAAATAATATAATAACATAAGAAAAAAATATTTTTTTTAAATAATAAATATTAAATAGTTAATCAAAGTTAACGAAAAACCTTTTACTTACAATACAAGGTTTTGAAATTGATTCATGCAACGAAAATCCTTCCATCATTTAGTAAGCAAATAAAACATTTTAAAAATATCTCAGCATGCTTAATACAACAAATTGTCGGAATTCATTAAAGGTGTGTTGTTTATCTTTGTAAAGGTGTAATTTGTTTTTTAAATTTATCTTCTCAGATTAAAGTTTCATATGTCATGGACCGTATCGATCGTACCTATGTATAATAAAATATATATATAACATTTTATACAGCAATTTATTACTTAATAAAACTTATCTTATTTCAAAGTGCAATTTACAAGTATTAAGATTTTATAATATACCTTTTCCAGCTTCCTATCTTTCTATTTAATTTTATTTTAAAACTTCATTGAAAACTTTTAATCCATCAGTAGTGAAGTGATTACGTCGTCTGACGTCAAGCCAGATACACCTAATCAGATTCCTCCAGCCTCCAGTCTAGTTAATTATGCTTAAAACAGATCTACATAAATAGTGAATTCCAATCAAAAATGTATTCAAAGTAATGGTAAAAATTCTCGAAATTTCTTTATTAAAACAAATATTTTCAACGCTTATTTAACACAACAAAATACAAAAGCTGGTCGAAATACCGCAAATAGTTTGGCTGCAAAATAATAAGATTAATTCTTGTACCCAAAGTCAGTTTGATCCGAAGATATGGCGGAAGTTTTAAGCCTTTTGAGGATCACGTTTGAGAAATGCCTAACAAAACTTCCAAGTTAGCGGAGAGACAAAAGCTCCCGGATTCTTTTACTATTAAAAATTGGTTGAAATTTTAAAATATTCCTTTGAGATGTTTTTGTTTTGGTACAAATGCTTTAAATGGAAGAATAACAGTAAAATTTTATTGATTATATAATTAAAATGTCAATGAATAAAATATGTAGGAAATGCTCTTACAAGACATTTACTGTAAAGAGAAATACATTATACATAATATGGTTATAACCAGTTCTCATAATATAATATATTTGGGCATATAATTTGTTGCATGAGCAGTAAACAGCGTGAATTTTAATTTACAATGGCCAAATATAATACATATAAAAAAATAGTAAATCATTAAGAACAAAACCTTCAACATACAACAAATAAAACATGAATACATTAAATCCCAACTGTCAGCAGGCCGTGCGTTTGCGCAGACGGACGGACAGGCATGTCAATTAACCGCTGAATTATTATATCTCTGCACGCGATCCCGGATTCAATGCCCGGGACAGGGACATATGCAAATCGATTGTTTGTTAAAGTTGATGTTCTCCATGCTGTGAAGTCAGTTTTGAATTCAATTTAATGTTTTGTTATCATTTATTAAATATATGATATATTATAATTGCATGTTAGTATCTTGCACATTTAAATTGTCGAAAACAAAATAACCTTGACAAGTATGTGATATATTCACAAGCTCATATGACCTCTACTCCGTCAAGTTAAAAATAAATAAAAGATCAAATTTAAGATATAAAATACACGAAAATAATTAAAATACCCTCTGTCATTGACTTTGTTCTTTACAGTTGTTTGTCTATTATATATAATTATATTTCGCAAATATCACATTTTTATCAAGCACACTTATCTGAACGTAATTGGCATGAATCGGGGAAGAAATAATAAATATTCAAAGAAAGCTCTATTCTTTCTTTCTTTTTATAAACCCATGGGAAAACGGACAATGTTGAGAAAATATATGCTTGTAAGGGAATTGTGTTCTCGAACACTCCAAGCACTCAGACAAGTACTACGTACTAAAGTTGCAGATACATTAGCCAAAGAGATTATTATGAAAATATCTCTCACATCAGTTTTGATACAGACTAAAAAATACCAAAACATATACGTACTCTATAATGAATTAACATTTTTTTCTTAAAATTGAGCTTTAAGTAAATGACATATAGCTTAATATTCATTGAAGGTCCTCTGGTTACTTTAAGACAAACAATAGGTCACAATCAAAAAACAGTTCTAACATATTGTCACGTAATTTCAAATTCCTTTGCATGCGTCCCGAAATGTTTATTAACTTCCTTAGGAAATACAACCGAAAATGAACTTAATACAAAACGTTCCAAAGTTCATTTTTGACTGATATATTTCGATTAAGATTTATTGTTTGTAAGGATTAGAACACATTAGCAAAATATATTATATAAGAGAGGGTTAGAAGGCGACAGGATAAAAATGGGAGGTCTTGAAAGCTTAAATAATATCGTTTTAGTAACTTCGATGTATCCCAGCCTTATCCTGGTATCAATCATTACAAATAATTTAAATGTAAATTCAGCAATTCAGCAAAAAAAAAGGAGATTCACATTACTTTTGCTTGTCTATATTCTAGACGTATTTGTTATGTTAGAAATGCACATTATTAATATTGCAATTATATAGCAATACATGTTACTATTTTTATTATTAATATATATAGTTATTGGGCTGTATTCAAACCAATTATATAGGAATTTGTTTGCTTAGTTTCAAACCCAATCGGGACCCTAAATTATGAGCTTGAAGTATGATGGAATTCCGCCATGCTTCGAGGTATTCATAATTGACGTGAGTAAAGCCAAACAGAGTAACATTAAAATATATATATATATATATTAAACAAAAACCATCATAGTCTTATTTTCTAATAATATTATACAAAATGCCTGATAAATGTATACTAAACCTAACAAAACCAAGGTGCTATAACATTGGCCCAATGTTTGTCAAACAAGTTATTAGCTGTGCCAATATTGACTTAATCTTGCGTTGGTTGATAATGGCGGCTTTTACATTATCACTGCGTGTTTATATTACAGATAGTGAATCATAACCCTTTAGTATTGAGTATAACATAATGGATTGCCATAATCAAATTAATATTTATCTTATATATATATTATTCAGAAACTATAATTAATACAAATACTATTATCTTGGGAGCTGAAATAGATTAATATTGAACACCAATTATTTTCTTATTGAAAAAACATTCGTAGACAGACAGACACAAAATCATCACATACATATCTATTACAAAACGCTGTGCTCTAGTTTCTATTTTTATAAACTCCCGGATTTTTCAATCCGTTGTCTATAAATATGATGTAATGTAGGTTAATACCTTCTATATTAACGCTTCTAAACTCATTTTATAGATGTTGTAAAACAGTAAGTAAAACGTGCCAAGATCATTCACTATATAATATCTACACCATTATAATGGAGTTAATTTATTTGTTTGTTAAAACACGATTATCTTTGAAACTACGGGATGAATTTGAAAAATTCTTTCTGATTATGTTAGACAAATGCATTATTAATAGTAGTAGAATTATACGAGGCTTAAACCGCTTGGCAATGCTATTATATAAAATATATAGTTTTTCATTTGTGTAAATATCATAAGTGGTTTCATTAACGATGGATAATAATAACAATTTACTTGAAGAACAATGAGCTCGACTACAAGACCGAAAAAAAAAAAAAATTAAAACTAACAAACAGTTCTGTATATTCTAAATACAATAGAAAATTCCTGTGTCAGCTTATCTCCTGGTTTGTGCTTTACTTATGCCTTTCTTTTACCGGTTTTCTTTTTTTGTTTTGGTATTCAATAAGGTCTAATTACGTGTATTCTAGTATACCATTTTGTTTTTATTTTATGATTTCTTATCTTTAAACAAAATATATTATTTAATTTTTAGAATAGGCCGATAAAAATTAATTGTAAATTAAATTTTATATAATTATGACTTGATATTATTATATATAGGCTTCTTCAAAAAGCACAATAACATATCTTCTCACAGTATGTACGTACGTACGTACGTACTTGACGTGTCAAAAACTTCTATGTCAAAAATGTCGATTTTAAGATACTATAAGTTTAGTAATAATTTGAACCCGTATAACGCTGGTTAGTATTAATAAGTAATTAATATCAAAATTAATTATATAATTGAATTGTATTATAATATAACTGGTAGTATAATAGTTAAGAGATGATATTATAAATACATACTTAATATTCATATTGTATTATCCCCCAACACCAATACCGTGTATAAAAGCGAAGTCACGATGCTACAAACTAATTACTGGCCAAGACAATACAGTAGCATGTCGGAAGCACTCCGTCTAGTGATGTACCGACCTCTACACAACATCGATATCATATAAAACCATTGTCAGTTATTTATAGTCGACGTCGTCTTCTATATACCATAATTGGTTTTAAATTAAATTTATTATATACGGACCAAAGAATATTTTTTGATTTTTAAACGAGAAAAAACACTATTTTATTAAAAAAAAAAACAATTCTAAGATATATAAATATAAAAACAAAAAATATATATTTTTAACATTTATAATAAGCGATTTACTTACGAGCTTGCAAAATAATTTAAATGTACAAGAAAATCGACATCAAGAATAAAAAAGAAAACTAATTACTTTCCTAAACAACATCGATATTACGATAGACGATAATACTGAAATTAAAAGCCAGACTGTAATCCACAAAGGTGCATCATGAAGCGAGGTAGTGATGTGAATATTAAAACATCGATTATAAACAGACAAAGGAAGCGGGTAAAGAACCTTAGCGATTTGTTCGTGTCATGCACATGGCGCAGGCTTTGATGTTTTAGGGAGAGATTATCACGACGAGATAGAGATAAGATAACTCTGGTCTTAATTAAAAATGCCTACAGAACTTTATACTGGCGTGAGCATTGAGAAGCTCTGTATGTTTTAATATCATTTAGGTATTTTTTCTCTATATATGCTATTAATATATGATATAAAGTGAAAAATGTTTAGTGAATTTATTTTTCCTCTAATCTATATGCCTCCTTGAGCTCTAATAACTTGAGTAATATACGAAGAAAATAAAACTACAAAGCTTTAACAGGCGGTCACTGCTTTTGGTCTATTTTTAACTTTATCGGGTAAAGCTTCTTAAGGTAAGGGACGGTTTAATAAAAATATAAAACTCATTTATTTTTGAAGAAAAAATAATAGTTGAAAAAAATAATACAGCATATATTTTTATATTTTTCGATCAAACAAAATCATAAAATTATCTTGAATACATATAAATATATGATGTTCTGATATCGTCATAAATATCTAAATCATTCTTTTATGAGACGAATTTTGAAGAATAATTTAGGGATATCAAAATGGTAACTATATTTTTGTTTACAGTTAAGCAAATATTATATTATACAATTTAATAAGCAAGAGAACAGCTAGGGTAGTAATATCGTATTGTGAAAAGACAGATAAGACGTTAGTCTTATATATGACGATTACGTCATATATATTTTTCAGCATACTATATATATATAGGTCCAATAGTTCTTAGTAAATTAGATAGTGTAAATAATACATTAATTATAATTCATGAATTCATGAATAAGAACCCCGAATGGGTTTGAAACGAGTCGGGCAAATTACGATAGTAATAACGTGAGTACAACCGGTTAATTATATTTAATAGTAATCATGAATCACAATAGTTTACATACAAAAAAAGATAACGAATATACTAAATTATCGTATGAGATGATTATGAACACCTTATATGTACCTAAACTTACAGATAGCGTACATGGAAGCTGGAATTAAAATCTTACATTTTCAGATTGACTTCTTTGAAATTCGTTTGAATTCGTTGGAATTCGTTTGAATTCGTTGAAATTCGTTCGAATTCGTTTTTGTTATGTACACACATAACAACAACGAATTGAACCTGAAAATGTATACTTTAATTATAAGTTTGCACTACGATTACCAATTAGTCATATCAAACTCATGTAATTAGAACAGCTGTTCATAGATCGATATTATAGTACTAGTAGTAACGTAGTACATTATTCTCAATTGTAATTTATTCTCATTAATGAGGGTTCTTTAATAGTAATATTCTTTTGACAGATAAGATAAATTATGTTATACGATAGGACAGACTTACCCATTAAAACTGCAACTAATATGACATATATAGTAGGTACGTAATATATCATTTTGAAATAAAATATATTCTTATTTCACTTACTTTAAACGGCTCTTTACAATTATTGTAACGAACAAAATTATGAAACGAACGAACGAGTTATGGAACGAACTGTTAATTGAAAACAAAATTAATATTTTCCCTAGTACTTACGAGAATTCGAAGTACGATACGAGTAATGAAGAAATCTCCTAATTATACCTATTAGTTTATAAATAAGTTAATATACATTACATTCGCTGTATTGTTATACATAGTTAATAATGTTTTATTGATCCTTAGAAAGGATATTAAGGTTTTGATAAACTGGCTACTTTGATCTCAAATATGTTTATCAAATTCAACTAAAATTGAGTGTCGAGTATTCTGTTTTGAATTAAGTTATTCATTTGGATTCGAACCATTTGCCACCATTTTCTTCACAAAATGGAAAACTTAATATTTATTTAGGAAATATAAGTTGTACCGCAACAAAGCTACAGAATCTGCTATAAGAATTAATGACGTGTATGGGGAAGATATTGAAAAGAAACAACAGTACGTTTCGGTTCCAAAGTTTCCGTTCTGGAAAACTTTGACCTACAGAATATATCCCGGCCGGAATGAACCACCGGCGATGCTGATGATAATGAAGTATTGAAGTTGATCGTAAAAGCGGAGATATCGCAAGCCATCAGAGCTTCGGTTCTGATGGCATGCTTCGGTTTACATAATTTTTTTTTCACTCAGAAAATTGAAAGTGACAAAATAATCAATGGGTACTGAGTACAATTGAGTGATGCAAGAATTTTTTTTCTTGTTCCTACTATAATCGTAAACGCTCATTAGTTGTTGAACCCAGGTAAACCAACCAAATCATGTCCCAAGCGAATGTTGTCACTATCGCTTCCTAAAATATGGCTAGAAGTCGGCAGAGTTCTGTACCTGCGGTAATTAAAAACCGAGACTGGTCAACTCAACGACAGCGTTACACGACGACGCTAGACCCCAGACTCTACGACAAACGGTCAAAAAAACAATAAATATTCATTCAATAATATATTTATTTTTTGTGCTATTTTTTCCACATAAAGCTCTAATATCATATGTTAGGATCTAATATCATTTTTGTTTTCTGGTCATGTATTGGTAGATATTTATATGATTTGATACCAGCGACCGTATTTTAATGGAATAAATCGACATTTCGCGATACGATCGACTTATGTATGTAGAACTTAATAGAAATATTTAGGTTTTAAATTATTCGTACGTCACTGGTAGCTCCGGATCTATGTGTAGCTTACCTTTATGTGTAGAAACCTACCTTAAAGATATCAAGAAATTGAGCTTTAAATAATAGGTTCACTATTCTTATCACAGAAATTTAGCATAATTAATTGAATGACAAGAGAGGCTCTGACTTAATAATTTAGACCCATTTGTGCTGTTGATGGCGTAGGAATGCATAATATATCTAGCTAACGCTTTCAAAACTTTCAGTGACTTTATTTTCAAATTCGTTTCACTTGCAACCAAAGCAATATTTTATTTATTTATCTTGATACTTTGAATCAATATTAGTGATCACTTGGTACGTCACATGGATGTATAAAAAGGGTCTATTATGATACCACACTTAACGAAGTAAGCCCGTCTGTGTAGACACTCAAAGCTAAAGTTAAAGGTACGAAGATTCTAAGAGTGCGCTGGTCAGAGAAGAACCAAATAATAAACTTAGGCAATATTTTTTTTATTGGGACCACAGTTTCATAAACCTCAATAAATATTGAACTAGTCTATAAAGGTATACATAATTTGGCACATGTAATTCAGTAATATATTAACTGACACAAAGATATTTTATTATTTATAAATCGTTTTTACACATAAGAGACTGACCTAGATATTTCTTAAATCAAAATTCTTAGTATAATTACACTACTGCTTTAATTTTATTAACAGCCTAGCCAGGTAACCAGCATTTGACATATATAAATAATACTCTTATAATAAAATCAATTGAAAACTTGATGATCATTGATACAACAGATAATTAATACAATTAAAACTTCTACCATTAAGTAAAAAAGGAGTTAATTTATCAAGATACATTAACAAAAGACAAACTTTCTTGTATTTCGTATATATAAATCACCTTTCTGGTACAAGTGCTTGTAATTAAAATTCACGGACCTGTTAATATCACAGAAGTGACATAAATAAAAAGAGTTGTATTTTTTTATTTTACTTTAAACAAACAAAACCAATGCAACTTATGTTTTAATTTCTTTGTCTCTCTATTTAACAATAGTTAAAGCTTTCATAAAACGTAATATTTGAGCAAAAGATATATTATGAAAAAGAAAACAGTATATATAACGCATTTCTGACGTATAAATTTACTTGTAAACATAAAAATTGCTATTAACCAAGCTTAGAGCGCATATTTTTAAAGTACGATGAGATATAAAAATAAAAATTAGTTTAAAAATAAATTCAGTTCTTTACGGATCTTATTTCTTATTCACTTAAAAATTCGTAAAATATGTATTGAAAACGAAACATTGTAATTTTCAAATACAATGTCCTGTCTGTATATTACCTAGCTCCGAGGTGCGTGAGCTGAACGTTTTAAGATATTCTCTCAAGAGGGATGCTGTAATTATTTTAGGCAGTTAATTTCACGGTAGAAGTAAATCAATTACGTTACATTTAATTGGTGATGTTAATGGTACATTGGTAGCGTTTAATTCTAATTTTATTACTACTTTTATAACAAGGAAATTTTTTTTAATGATATTAGTATTTTTTAATTTAAATTAAATGAATGAAATATTATATATTTCAATCATTAAATTTAACAAACTTCAACATTAATACAACTAGTTGGTTTGAATATTTGATACAATTACCAAATATAATTCAAATATAATATAACATTCAACTAAATATTTCAAAAGATTCCACACAAAATAGATAAAAACAATAACCTCCTTTACTAAAAGTCCGGGTCATCATGAATGAGAATTTTTAAGATATTAAAAAATCCTCTACCGACGACGCTTCTATAGAATTTATAATACCTGAAACAAAAGAAAAAATGAATTGTAAAACTCAATTTTAATTACAATCCTACATTTTATATTCAAACTTTTATTAATTAACAGTAAAAACAAACAATTTTAAAAGCAGTCGACTCGACCAAAATTGAGGCTTGTATTAATTCCCAAAATGCGCTTTAACGCGCTTTAAAGCGCTATTCGAAAGTCGACAAATAACAATTATTTGAGTCAGATATAAATCAATAGAAAATTGCTGATTACGTACTAAGCGGTGTTTAGACTACCCACTGGTATTGTTCATTCGACCGGTTACAATTTACTGCATTTGGTCGTTTGCTTTGCTTTGAACACAGCTTATAGCTATTTTAGTAACATGTCACTATTTATTTAGAACTTAATTAGACTTTATATTAAATGTCTTTATTAGATGAACAATTGGCTGACTAACAATATAAACCAAAAATCAACTTTTTAAGTTTTTTAATAACACGAAATTTCTTATGAAAATTATTAATCTGTTTAAGTAATTTATTTTATATATTTTAGATTTTTTTAACAGCTAGTATCAATTATTTTGAAGTAACATAAAAATTACTCATAAACATCTCAACATATATACAAATAACAGAAAACAATTTACAGAAAAATTGATATCATAATGAGTAAATTGTCATGTCTAAAGACAGTAGTCAGCCTCCTTTTATTAAAAATAAATAACAAAATATATCAAAAGAAGTCATAATTTGAACCATTGATCTTTAGCATACAGCCTACGAAGTTCAAATTCACGTTTCATGTAAAAATTAAATATTAATGACGTAATTTTGATTAGGAATTCATGTATTAAATTCAAGTACCTAACATCTGTTACGATACTAATGTCACTCTCTCGTTTAATGTTGCTTATAAAGCGAGTCACTCTACGCCATTTGTCAACTCACCTAAGGCACACCGCGCACTTAGCGCACCGACCGCAATGGCACGAGTTCATTAACACACAGTGGCTAACCTGTAGCTGTATACGAAGTACATACCATATAAGATATATTAGACACAAAAGTTTTAAATCTTAACATATTAAATTTAAATTATAATTACAAATAGAGACGAACGATTTCAATTACTTTATATTAATAAATATAGCCTATGTTTCGCATTAATTATGAAGCATTCTAATGGTGATAAAGTTATCAAAATCGGTCCAGTAGCTTTAAAGTTATCTCGTTATAAATCTCTTCTTTTTATAATAATATAGATATGTTTTATAATAACTACTTCTCTTCAGTTTTAAGTAGTGTTAATTATTAAGATGACAGACTCCAAGATCTGCGGGTATTATTTGTATTTTAACACATTAAATACAATTAACAAGATTGTTACCGATTGTCAACTAGCCTCTGGCTCTAGCCTTCACACGTAACACGCATAGCGCATTAACATAGAAGGATTACATTGTAGCTGACGGTCCCTTTGACTATTTGGAAATGAGCTTTTGAGATTTGAAAGACAAGATATTATTATACAAAATATATATTGTACCGCATCAATAAGTCTCATAAGAAAGTCGTACTAATAAATATTTATTACTAAATAATTCACATATCTTCGCTACCATACAAATTGACGCATGTTACAAAAACTTGAAAGATGGCCGCTCTAGTGGTTGATTCATAATTGGAATTTAATTTGGAATTAATTAACGGCATTCTTTACAACTTAAGCGACATTTCAGAGAAACAAAATGTTGCCAGTGGTATGAGTAATACTGCATGCAATTTGTCGGAGGTATTTTATGTTAATTTTATGGAATCGGGTGGAAGACAAGCAGTCATACTGGGAATAAGAGGTTCATGAACATCTGGAAACATATTTTGCTACTCCTAAAAACTGAGGGAGAATAAAGGAGACCAGGATACAAGGAGAGAAAGAGATGTGTTTTGTTCATCCCTTTCATTGTATAACTTAGTTATAAACAGATGAAAAAAATAAATCGGTATTCGTGTAATAAAACAGTATATTCTGGTTCCAAGCCATTAATAAATAAATAGACTAATATTTCTATTTCAGTAGCTGTAATTAAAACTATACGCCTCATAAACCTCGCGACCGCACATACAAGAGTTAGTAGATAATATAAAACTCCTCTTTTATAGTCACTCACAATTTCGGAAAATTACTATTGTAAAAGTAAGCGAAAAATTGCATCCATACACAATGACGAAATTGGCAATAAAACTCTTTACGCCACAAACGAAGACTCACAAAGAAAAATGTACCCGTCAGTGCTGATATAGATACGCTTTTTAAAATATTGCCTCATATTTCGGATTTTATTCATATTGAACGTTCCAAATAATATCATCTCATTTATTTTCTTAATAAAGTAACAAATGTAATGAAGTCTAATGGAGTCATATTTACTAGAAATGATTTCTGATAAACAATTCTAAAAATAAATCCCTAATTTTTTATATTTATACTAAAATAAAATAAGATTCTTAAAGTCAAAATATTACAATTTTAATATTCAAATCGTCTTACGTTTTATACCGTATATGGATTGTCATTATTCTTTAGTGACAAGAAGCTTTGATAATATTTAAATATTAAGACATATTAAATGTGTATTATAATCTAGACTCATACTAATATGAATGGTAGCAGATAAATTATTTAGAATTGAGAAATTAAAGAAATAAACATGTAGACCCCAAAAGTAATAACCAAAAGCCCTAAAAGCCCCAAGCTTAATAGCAATTACAATATTTGGCGCTATTCAACTCTAACAATACAAGGGGCGGACCCTATTCTATTGAATATCATATTTTTATGGCGATTTTAGGGGTCTTGATTAATCATTGTGCGGTATTAGGGTTACCGAATTAATATGTTAAACAATTTTAAGTTTTATATCAATAGCAATAGAGAGGGTAGTTTTCAAATATATCGGCTGTCGAAATTTGATCCAATCATTTGTTTAACAGCTTATTTTAAAATTCTTGTTGAACAATGAGAGACGCAGATGTATTGTACTAATTGTTCGAATTTCGGATATAAAATATGTAGATAGGAATGAAAGTACAAATAAAAATTCAATGTGGATTATATTCGGGGATTCGATACATACATATAGGTAATAAAATATCAACAAAGCAAAATCGAAAATCCGAATATTCTTTATGAAACTTTTACGTCATGACTCAGGCATTTTAAAAATGAAAAACCTCTAAATGAAGTATTGTTAACATTTTAATAAATATTAAGTTAATTATTTTATTATCATTTCAAGTATAAGTACTGCATAATGTTTTTGTCTCTTAAATTTAAAACGGACAGTTTCCAGCGCGTGTGAAAAAAAATTCATGCATAATATGCAAAATTGTTCCCTTGGATGTAGGAATGCATTCAATTAAAATAGAATAGAAAATAACGGTGGCTCTACAAAATACATAGTTCTTTTTAAATTTAGTTTTTAATTCTTTATATAGCACATTTACAATTTATTTATTATATACCTACGAAGTTTTAAAGTTGTTTAAAGTGAAAAGGATTTCAGACTAAGCGTTTTAAATTTTAATACTTGTATCATTTAACAGATAAATTATTATGTATATATATATTAAATAAAGACACTGACAAATACAAAATCATTAGAAAAATACTCACGACAATTTTCAAAAACACCTCGGAAGACTATAAAAATGATAGTTTTTTTATTACAGACAATAAATGTTACATACATGCATATGAATTACATACAAAAACTATTAAGACAACTGGCACCTCGTCAGCAAACCTACTTATATATCTTAAATCCTACCAACAAATCCCGACGTTATAATAAAACTCCCTGTAATTTCTCCCCATCTCTCTCAAGCTATAAATACAAAAGCACATCGGAAACTGTAAGAATACAAACAAATCCGTATAATCTAGTTGCTCAGGTTCTTGAGATGACAAACGTCTGTTTCGTGGCGTAAATAAGCACTTCTAAACCTACGGACATTGTAATATATTTGAAAAACATACGCATATCATTTTAATATATTTATTAAAAGAATTACATTTATAGAACAAAATATAGGATCAAATTATCAAATTAATATCATGTTTATATCTTTTTGTTATTGCTTCATATTTAAAAGTACGATTTAAGTGAATATTATATTATATTTAATGTAAATTGCGCCACACGCTCAGTTTATCACAGTCAACCACACCAGATAAGCCATAGATATCTAGGCACGTACGACAATGCCAACTGATTACCCTACATATTTATTCCGTGTATACTAGCAAGTGCGATCTAGGAAACCTAAGCTTTTGGATTGACTGAAATAAATAACAATTTCATATATAATTTTAGAAACGATTACAATAACGGCCTTAACAAGACTATGAAATTCTTAATAACGCCACTTGTAGTATTGTCAAAGTACTTGTGTTTTTGAAACAAATGCACAAAAATATTATTATCCTTATAATAATTCAAATCAACCTGAAATATCCCTGTTATTTAAATATTTATTTAAAATACAATACTTTTCATATCGAATTAAATCATCAATGCAAAAGAGCCACAACAAATAAAAAGGTTTTAAATAAAACCTCAGAATATGTTAAAGGCCATCACAGAATGCCACATGTATTTTTTGGTATACATATATATGTGCAAAAAAAACTCGCTTGGCATTCCGCGAGAGAATTGTTGAGTTGAAATGAATAAATTTTAAACTTAGTAATAGTAGCCCTTGATTGACTGAAGCGTCAGCAGAGTCAAATTATAATTCTTTTATTCCACGTATAAAATTACATACTCAAATTGCACGGTTGCAAATTGTAGGCTTAGAATGTACCGCCAATAAACTCTACAGATACTATTAAAAATATAAAAAAAAACAAGCTTCAATAATGTTAATAATGTTTAAATATTTTATTTTATTGAGTTAACGCTAACAGATATCGTATGACAAAAATTTCCTAAAAGAAACGTTACTCACACTACCAAGAAAAGTTCCAAAAGTACATTCGAGCACAAAATATTTAACTTTTATTGTTTTTATCTTAGCACGTTGCTGTACCATATCGAGTTACGTGCTGTAAATAATGATCGGAATTCGAACCGTCGTAAAAGTAATGACAATAATATATTAGCTTCAAAGAACGTTGTAAGAAACTGTACATAGTTATTAATATACATCATTATAATATCTTATATAAAAAACTTCCATTAACTTGTTACATTATTTATCCATTGAGATGGGTATTAATACTGTCATAACGACAAATTAAACTGTACATATAAATTGACTGTATAAAAGCAATTAATAATCTCACTTATATTTGAGGTTTGTCTTTTAATCCCTTTTTGTATGTTTTTTGTCAATTACAAGTAATTTGCTGAAATAATATGTCATAGAATAGGCCTTTTCTAATCTACAAAAACATTTTATTATTTCTTAATCCATTTAAGTCAGTACAAAACCGTAAGCAACGAAATCCTTCTAACCTATACATTAAAAGCGCAATCCTTGCAGTGCAAGTTCAGTTTATCCCGGGATCAAGAATCCCGGTGGGATCGTTCGCACGGGATCTATTATTAAACCTCTTATTGTGTTGTTTTACCCCTTACAAGCCGGGATTCATTTTGTTATTACTAACCAGGTGAGTCTGACTCAATTGTAATGAAGCAAAGATGATTACATATTGCGAACACACCTTTGTAGAACCAATTCCGAAAAACCAATTACGTAAAAATGGACAATGTCACCAAGGTGTCTGTTACGCAAGGTTTATATATAATTAAAGTTTTGTGCATGTAACAGGACTGTATATCTTATATTATATATAACATATATTATATGTTTATCGTAATTGACGACAAAACTATTTGTATATCTCATAAGCACAGCGATAATCCACTGATGATTCACATATTCGATATCATAATACTAAGGCTTAACTTCAATAGGGCATAATACTTCGATTTACATTTGTTAAATAGACTACGAGAATTTCTAGTTATTATTTATTAATTAGTAGTGACCCGTCCCGGCTTCGCATTTTACAAATTCATTACTTTATAAAAATATGGATTTATTTTTAAAAGTTTTAACTTTTAATATATTGCAAACTGGCAATAATGTCTCTGTTGTAACTTTGCCTTGGCGTATTATTGGATCTTAATAAATTGCCCTTAACTAAAATATAGAATTATCTGGCAACGACAATAAATCAGTAATCCTCAGTCGAGCGGAAAGCAGGTGCGTCCCTTATTGGGATCAACTTATCAAACTGTTTCAATTATTTTTTGTAACTTGTGACGACATAAGACAAGTCAGGAAAATTAACGCATTTCAATTTATTATTTTTTATATTTAATCTGTTTGGTTCAAGAAGATAAAGTTTATCAAAGATATTGCAATGATATGAAAAAGAGGCCAGTCTTCAGCAAGATGACGTATAACAGACGAGGGTGGAAGAAATTGACCCCCATATCTGAGATCTCTTATCGACAATATGGGGGTAGAAGATAATGATTTATACTATTAACACTAATAAAATAATATTACTAACAAAATTCATGATAAACAGAGCACAAATAAATACTCTGGTATGTTATTATATATATATACACACACATAACAGTATAAATTTACAAAGAAAACAACAAAAAAAGAACAGTACAATGGGCGGTACACACACAGTTCTAATAAACAGTTGACTCAAATTACAAAAATGCTTTTAAAAAATAAAGCAATATTCATCTCGATTAATATGTATGATATGAACAAAAATATACGATATTCATTTTATCTCATTTAATTCAATGTCGATTAAGAATAAACGATAACTATTCTCACGTTTCCTAAAATCTTTTTATACACAAGTATCTAAAATAACTTATCATTATTTTATAACAACCTGACAATCAAGTTGGCATATCCTACAATCTTAAAATATATATAACATTTTTGGAAAAAATGAGAAAAAATATCTTAGTAATAATGTTTACGTACAGCTTCATAATCTAAATCGATGTTATTAGGATTATAAAGCAATTAACAAGGATTGCAAAAGGGCACAAATTTGGTATGGTTTTATGATTAAAATAAACAGAATTCAACATTAAAATATAGTAACATAATTTTAAATAATTATTAATATTAGCCTGAATAACATTAGTATCTAATTTACTCAATAATATTCATTAATCAAATTAATTCATACATATGCAAAATCAAAATATCAACAATATGTATTCTATAATTTAAACTAGCTGGTGACCGCGACTTTGTCTGGTCCCTTATAAATTGTCCTTATTACAGGTGTACAGACTAATATATAGCATATATTTATGTAAACATAGTATTTTCTTAGATTTTCACTTACTTACATTGACATTCATACCTGCAGCTCATAGATATTGTACATTATATATTATTATTACATAGTCTATGTTACTCAGGATGTTTACTTTGTAAGGGTTACTCAGAACACTCATTTTATAAGATACCAATCTAATTGAAATAGAATTTTTAATATCAGTCCAGATTTTTTTAATTCTTTCAATCATTCAAATCTTTCCCATTTGTATTAGTGCACATAATATAGTTATAGATAACAATATTAATTTTTATTCATTGGCTAATATTTAAACTCTTTTAAACATATTCGAATAACATTCAAAAATATAGAAATATAGATATATATTTTCATATCCTCTAACATGTAAATACGTTACTCAAAGCTCACTGAAAATTCTTTTATATAACTATCCGACTATATATAATCACGTAAATACTATCAATATTTGCCAGACTAGTTCAAACTCATTCGGAATCCTTATTCATGAGGTCAGAGCAAACCTGAGTCGCGGCGTGAATTACGTGCTACAAGTTTGTGTGTGCCGCTACAGTAGAGGGGGATAGGCTGTAGTGTCGTCACATAGTTATACATAATAATCATCATGAACCATAAAAATACATAGAAAAAAAAGACAAGAAATGTTTAAGAGAATTCGTATGATTTTGATGTTATAAGAATTCGTTGCATCACAAAGCCTCACAATTCTAGCTTTAGAAGGAATATATCTGCAATATGATAACGAGACAAATGGAGTCTTTGTGATATCAGATATACATCTAAAAGATTACTGAGTATCATAGGAATATAATATTAAGAAATATTATATTAAAAATAGTAAATTAGTATACGCTTATATTTGTTTAATCGATACTCAAAATAAAGTGAATATTTGCAAAATATCAATAGCAGCGAAAGTAATTTCTTTTTAAAATAGCTCGTTAGTTCCACAAAGAGTTGAGACACTTAAACAGAACTCACATTGTTAAACTAAAGACGAATTTTCCTCGCAGTTTTTGAATCCTTTTCACAAAAAAAGACAATAGGAAATAGTTCAGAATGTTCGTCTCTATTCAAAGTGGCGTATGAGCTAGAGTCGTTTGTATAAAAGTGCTTTCTTTTGTAAGGAAAATGGACAAAAAGAAATGCTGAGCGTTTGTGTTTATGAGTTATTACAAGATACAATACCGGACACATTGACACGTGCCATTAGGGAACTCGTATAAGGACTATACATTAAGGGGCAGTTGTTTTACATTATTTAGTACTTCGTTTAACGTCCATTGCTGTGCGATCAATTAGCAAGAGGAGGGTGAAATTCGATGAAACAGGAATAATCTTTTAAAAAAAGATAAGTATTTTTTTATAAATGATGACAACTCTCATAACATCAAAAGAGGTTTACAATTGATACATATTGATAAAAGATAATAAAGATAAAAGAAACAAATACTTTTATTTCAACACAGATTAGACGCTAACCTATTTAAGCTTTATAACGTTAACTAAACTTTTAAGTGTAACAGCTTTATCTTGTTATATAAAAAAATATTACAGCAGAAATAGATCCAATCACTTCCCCTTAATATTATTAAAATTAAAAATAAAACTAAAACAACCTTCCCTTAAGAAGCCTCAAAGTGCACAGTAACTCTAGACGGAGGCCGTATCACCATAGTCCCGTCGAGATATCAATACAAGTTCAGCTTTTGAAAAATTTCATTTGGATCTAGCTTGGCATAAGATACATTACAAACTAACATTAAATAAATGTTCTAGAGAAAAAAGAATTAAACAACAAAAGTCGAAAATACCATCTCTTGTAAAGTTCGCTTCATCACGTTAACGATGGTAACAGCAAATATTATTATTTGCAGATCAACAACAAACCAATTACCATTAAGTAACCCATCTTTTGCCGATTGCTTTTATTTTTAATAAAAAAAATCGTATAATAGGGCAAAGTAATAGAGTTAATAATAAATCAATGGACAAACTGACACAGTAGATTATTTCGATGTATTAAAATACGTCAGCAGCTTATATTCATCTCTCGTATCAATATGCAACATAGTAATTGGAGTCGTAATGGCTCATTTACATGCGTATTTCACTGATACATGAACATATTCCGATGTCTATAGCCGGATAATTCCGGTATGAATGGTGTCAATTTAAAAAAAATCCTCTTGCATTTTATTTTATATGTATATAAAGAGTATTTCTGGAGTTTATAAAATTTGAGTTATATAACTTCCATCTTATCTAATATTTTAGTTTTTAAATATAACCTTCAAATTTAAATCAACTTCACTTTAATTCTTATAAAATATTTTATCAATATTATCAGACAAGTATTCGTTATGTGATGTATATCGAGATATTATTTTCAATAAAAAAAAAACATAAAACAACTCAACTAATTAAGATCTGATAAAACCGTAAAAAATCATTGAGGTATCGAAAAATTACAGGTTATTAAATTTGATAGACAACCCCGCAATTTAAGATTGGATCGAACCCGTGAATTTTGTAGGAAATAAGGTAAATTTGCATTTTGCCGGCTAATCGATTCCCGATGCGTACCCATCTAGATTAAGAAATCGGCTGCTATGTTTTCGTTCCCTGATTTTTGTTACACAGTGCTATAAAAATATTCTTCCTCCATGAAATGAAAATGTTTTATAAGTTATTTAAAATATTTTGTCGTAGACAAAGCCACCACCAGATAAATGCTTCAGTCCTGAGAAGAGCCGGCGACGAACATTTAGCTTGTTCTTTTTTGTTCCAAAAGTAAAGTATATAAATTATAAATAAATATAAATATATATAAATATAATATAAATATTTTAAACGAATGATTTTATTCTCTTTAAGTTAACAGAAAAGAGATACAAGATACCGTCTATCATATTTCTCTGTTCTTTGTAATGTGAAAAAAAGTTATAAAAAAAAGTGCACAACCAAAAAAGACTATAGAATGTCATTGTATATTTAAGGTCATGAAAATGAAAAGATAATCTTTCATTCATTATCCAATAACATATAAAAATGTTAATTAAAAACCAAATAATGTTACCTACTATATAAAATGTTCGTAATAAAATCATTGTAAGCGAGGGATCGAAGGAATCCCAACACATTATTCGAAGCTCGAAATTTCTGAGAAAATTCACTGATGGTCATTGCGATCTTGTTTACTGCGATACTTTCAAGTTCTTTGCATATCTTCATCACACGATTTCGTTAATAAGCCTTATTATTATTACCTTGCTTGCTTCAAAATGATATATAACATCATTTATTCTTAGAAACCATTATATGTTATAAACATTATAATATCAGTAGTCAAGACATTTGTAATCGTGTATGTTTTGTATTTTACTTACTAAATACAAGCTTTGTTTGATTCCGCGAATAGTGACAGTATTATGCACGCTGCTAACTAAATTATAAGACATGTATGTGTTTTGCATTTTTAAACATACACACTGCTGTACTAAATACAACTATTGTAACGCGGCTTTCTGTGTAATAACGCAAATTGTAATATAAAGATTTAAGATTATCTATGAAAATAACGCGTCCTTCGATTAAATGCGGAAGTTGTAAAAGAGTTTTGTTAAGATCGTTCCATAATTAAAATTTATACAGAAAATAATAAAATGATAATCTAAACTCCATATAAAAGCTTTATAACAATAAAAAAAACAATGCAACGACAATATTACAAATAGTAAATTTTTAAACTATGTGGAATATATAATTTTAATACAGTACCTATCTATAGTTTTTTTTTTTTGTACGGTGTTAGAGTAGGCTTCCCTTCTGATGAAGAATAGTCAACGACTACGGAAGTTACTACTCAACGATGTCCCTGACTTGACCCTTCAATAGGGAGGGATAAAGAAAAGCAGGAGACATGAAGAGGGATTTTAGACCCTATTTAACTACTAAATCTCACACTTACTCGTCGAGTAAGTGTGAGATTTACGACAATATAAGAATTTTTACTATACTATACTCGCTGTTAGCAGCGGTGCCAGACTTAGGAACGATTTTGTTTATTACTAAGAGCGTGAACCAAATCTCAATTCTGACTAGCTGCGCTCTCAAAATCTCGGTTAGCGTATATGTTAAAATACTGAGCGAAGCGAGGTGCAACCAGCACCGAAGTTGCATTTTCAAAATGTCGAAGCATTCTGTCCTGAAGAGATACACTATTACATTTATCGTTTTTCTTTTAGTTTCTTTTTTAACTACCACCAGACTGATGTCTATCAGTGTGCAAAATTTGTAAATTTTCTGATAAACCCGTTTATGATTTATGTTTGCACTAGGAATAGTCTCAAGATAACTAAAAGTAGTCTAATAAGTCTAGATATCCAATAACCTTCATAATGTTCTTACCTATCGTAATCAGAAAGTATTTTTCAAACATATGTAATAGTTTCAATAGCAAAATTAAACTTACATTTTTTAAAAATAATAATATAATATAAAAACTAATATAGTTATCATATTGAGAGTTTATAATAATTAATAGTTGATAACATGTTACAAGTAGAGACAATCAAACTACCATGTACCTACATGAGATCTGAAATCTGATTCACTATATACTTCAAACTTCAAGTGAGTTCGACAAACCATGTAATAAACTAAATCTCACCCGAGGCGTCCGTCGACTACAGATTGTGATCAATTGGGGATAATTGTGTCTTCGATAAACTCAATTATTATTTAATTTTAAACATGAAAATTATATTTAACAAACTCATAATTTATTTAAAAATAATTTTTAAAACGTTACATTTAAATAATACAACGATTTAGCTTAAATTCCTTTTCTATATAAATATTTCTTTATAAGAAAACAATCGCATCCTTTAGAGTCGCATCGCATATTGTATTTAAAGCCGAGAATCGAACCGGCACATTAATCCAATCGGCCCTTTTGTTTTGTCTCCGCTTATTTATGTCGGAGGCTATAAGATTGCGATTCTTGCTTCTTACGGGAACAGGGACGGATTTTCAAAGGATTTATTTGTTTTATTAAAGCAACAATATCAACAAAATACATATAATTTTAAGAAAAAACTGCAAGTAATTGCTGATACTTAAAGCAGTTAAAACTATTTTATAATTTTTCTACCGCACTTAACTTATTTGATTAATTAATCTATACTAATATTATAAATTAAAAATATTTGTTAGTTTAAACGCGCTAAACCTTGAATCTACGAGAGGGAATTGTTTTTTTTTTTCTGATTATGATAGACAGGTTTATTAGAAAACTATAGCCTATCTACGACTAAGGTAGTACTCTAAATTATCTTAACTGTAAAAAATAACGTTATCTTTGAATGTATGATCTATTCTTTAATACGTCTTTTTCTCTTTTTCAGGACCAATAAATTTAAACATGCGTTAGTTTACGTAACATTTGTTCACACAATGATAGCCATGACATAAAATACCGTTACAACACTAAAATCAAACGTTTCCAAAATTCGTACATAGAAATTCAAACAATTTTTTATTCGTTTCACCCGAAAAAGGTATAAATTATAGTCGATTGTCCTTTGCGTCAATTTGCAAAAAGCTTTCCAAATACATCTCTGCGTAAATTCAATTTATAAATTGTCATTTCTTCTTATGTATGTTTTATTTGAATGTAGAAGTTTTTATTTGACGTACGCTTGAAAGAAGTTGATATTGCGATCTTTTCAGTTATTAACACACCCTAACAATGACTTTTATTCATGTGTGAGTTTAAAAAAACTTAAAACATTGGTAGACTGTAGATGTGTTAAGTTTTAACTACCATCAGTAATAACCGCTGTATCGAACAGTTGAAACAAACTTGTAATTGAAAACAAGATTTGAACTTAATAATTGTTAAAGTTTGCAAATAAACCTTCAGAGATAAACGGAAACTGCTGTTCTTTGATTATACTTTTATTCTTCTATACAGTGTTATTTATAAACGAAATGAACATTAATGAAGATAACTAAAATATATAGTACCTAACAACTAAAGATTTAAGTACCATGACTTGTTTAGAACTAACTGTTGCCTGCAACTCCGTCTGCGAACATTACTCCACTTACCTAAATAAAAAATTAGTATAAAACATTTCTTATTAATTGTATGTTCGTATCGGTATTCCAAAATATATATAAAAAAAAATTAACTGATGAGACATTTCAAAGATTACTTCCAAAAAACAAACTAACAAACTGAAAAACTACATCATTATAATCTAGAACTAAATACCATAAATTCCAACAAAAAATAAAACATTAAAATACATCAGCCATCCGAATACTTAAAGATCATAAAAATTCAAGAACGCTGAAGCATCATAACTTAAGACAAATATTTTATTCATACCCACTTCAGAGCAATGTGTTATGTTCAGTCTTTATCTAACATATATTTAAAACAATGAAATCTCAACGAACTAAAACAAAATATAAAATTTACTAACAAAATAAAAGTATTGGTCTGAAGAAGTGTCATATAAAAAATAAATCTACTATTCAAAATATTAAATCGATCATTATATAATAATATTATAAATACATAAATAAATAATATAAGATAATCTTTAATACAATTGCTACATCTTATTCCATGTATCCTTATTGAGAAATTGTGTTCAAAATGTTCTTGAGAGACGGTATCCAAAATTCAAAGCACACATAACAAAATACAAAAAAACGTATAAATGTTCAACATTTTAGCATGCACAGCCCATCTCACGTAGCATATAATCCGTTACACTTTTGATAGAACATTCGCGATACGAAAGACATGGAGACCGAAAATACTCGAGAATGCAGTCCATTTGACTAAGCCACTTTGCGTCGGCGTGATCCGTGTGTCCCAAGTTATAAAGACATGCCGATGAACCTATTATATACGTACATCTTACATAAGTATGATTTATGAAGGAACTACTGAGTATAAAATATACATGTTTATATAGTTATTTATAACGAACTAGATTACTTCAACTTTGCCAGCGTGGTGTGTTGATAGAAAGTGCCCTATGTTCTATCTATCAAAAGCTCCCGATTATCTATATCAGATTTCATCATAAAACGACTCAGCTTAGCCATAAAACATACTTTTATTATACGTTTTATGTACATACTGAGATAAATATACGGACATATAAACAAAATTTACACTTGTGAAGATATATTTGAAATTACTCTATATTGAAAAAATATACACAAAATATAACTATTGTAAGAACAAAATAATATGAACAATTTTTTTTGCCTAAACTGACTCAAAAATAAAACCAATAAATTTTACTAGAATTAAATTTATTTATTTGGACCATAACCATACGTTTCTACGAAGCCAAATATTGTTAGAGAATTGGTAATGTATACTTGATAGCAAGTCTTGTGCTAGTAAGTGGGCAGTTAATATTGAACGAACAATATCAAAAGCACAACAAAATCATATATTTGAAAAGAAAACATACAGAAATTTTAAAAGCAACTTAGTTTGAAAAGTTGTCAAACAAATATAACATTATATTTTCAAATTTAATGTAAAATTTTAGGATTTAACAAAAAATATAAATGCTAGTAAATAATTCTATATATATATATATATATATAGAAGCTGTGTCTATTATTTCGTAAATATGACAAAACAGTGTACTATTATATATCATTCCTTGGACCCTTCAGAAGGCAATCAGTCAAACCGGAAAGGCCTCTAAATTGGGAGGGACGGCTCTAGAACGGTGAGTTATTGTATCAACAATGTTATGTTCTATTCAGTCTCTTTGTAATTTGAAAGCTTTTCTCCTACTGTCCTTAGTTTAAGTTATAATAATTTATTTCTTTTCCCTGATACAATACTGTTATTGAAATTCCAATACTTAATAGAACTAAATGAAATATGAGAAGCGTCTTATATTAAAATAAATTTCAAAATATCTCATTGATATTTTGTATTGAAATTTATAATTATTAGTTTAATTTAGACCTACTATGTTTTGTAATATTTAATTATTAATTCTACAAAAATTAACCTTACAATAATGTAAATAAATTGACTATTAGCTTGTCTCTGCTCTTTCAACTAAAAATTAACATTCTGAATTTCCACAAAGTTACAATGTCTGAGGGCAGAATTTCGTACTTTATAAAATATGTACAGTTCAGAGCACAGCAACTGTAACTTTCTATTTAACTCCAAATGAGCGGAAACGTTCACTGACTAACTCTGACCAACGACGTGAAAACCGAATAAGTTACGACTTAAACATCGTGTTCCTTTTAACAGAATTTCATTTTTGATTTAGAGATTGAAAATAATAAAAAGTTGAGATAAACATTAACAAATACTTATAAAACAATAAATAATACGAAAAGTAAAGTTAAGTAGCACAATTGTACAATTAAGTGACGTAACAATGAACTATTATAACGTTATTCTTCAGCTCGGGTGCGTTACAAAGGACATATCAGGACAGGCCCTGGGGTATCAATCAAGAGGCCGGAAACGCCTTGGAGGGAACAATCAGAACATGTCCGACACAGGTCTAGGCCCAATTATTATACTTTTGTTTTAAAACTTAAACTTCATTTTACATTAGATTATTTAATAATATTTCTGTTTTTTTGTGCTCTAAAAAACGAAACAAAAAACGAAGGTCTTTTTATTTATCATCTTTTGACCGGATTTACTCTGTGGTTTATATATAATAATTAAATAAATCATACCATTAGTAATACACGTATAATATATGATATAAAATAAAATGTTAAAAGTTTAGTTATTTTAAAAAACTAAAATTAAATGTATAATCTTGACCAGGTGTCAAGATTGTGATCTGCGATACGAAGGTACGGTCGCGCTCTAACAATTGAGCTATAGTGATGTCGTATTATTGGTACTATAAGTATATATTATTTGCATATGTATTTGTATTTGCAATAGAAATCAATGATTTCACATTATTTTAACGGATTACATGTAATTACTAGATAATTCAAGATTTAAAATTATCTCCAAAAATATTACTTAGGTTTAAAATTAAAAACATAAAAAATAAACATTCGTAACCTAAGTTAAGAGCTCTGTCAAAAATAAGATTTACCAGAACTTCTCAAAAACCACCAAGACTGAATAATTAAGTTAACAATTAATTCAAGTTTTCCAATTTAAACAAGTATCCCACAACCAATTGAATTATACTTACTTCTTCATTAGTATAGAATAGTATAACTTTATTAACATGTAAAAGTTTCTGGTAACAATCATTATCCAGCATCAGATAAAGTATCAAATAATTGGAGAAGGTCGAGATCAATCATTTGATTAAGATCCCGAGAGCTCGCTCGTTATGTATATACCTGTTTCAATGGAAGTTAGTAGTGGCATTGCAGGAAGATACCTAATTACAATCCCAGGAGATTTAAGATTTAAATAAATGTGCAATAAATAATTTTTATTCCTATATTTAGATTTTGGAGATCCATAATTTCTTTTACATATCGAAGCTACGCAAAATCACGGTTCGAACTACAATCCATAATCCGAGCTCATAAGTAAGGAATAGGATCGAAAGAAGTCGTACAAATTCCGATAAATTGACCTATGTATAACATATTTAATAATTCTTTGATTCTGATACAATTTAAACTCTATCAATATACAAATTTTGAAAATATTAAGTCCAGTATGACTACATACTAAGTAAGTATAACACAAAGAATTTGAAAATAAAAAAGAATTAACTGATAATATAATAGAAAAAAAAACTGAATAAACAAAAATAATACTTTAAAAATTATCGTAAAACAAGAAAATATAAAACAATATTTCCTTGAGTAGCACGTCAAACGATTCATTATGTACGTTCATACATTCGTATATATGTAGGCAACATACATAGCATTCTTGAAATAGTAGGCATTAGACATGTACATATTTGAACATAATATATATAACGCCAATTATATCAAATGATATATCTCAATGTGGCTTAATAAAATTATACCATACAATACACTCACACACAAATAACTATCTGACACTGAAAAAAATATATATATTTATACAACATAGAATCTGATAAGGATAAATTAACTGCATTACAGATTTCAATAGTGTATTTTTTAATTTTTAGTTTTAAACCTGACTTTTAAATTCTATTCTCTTTTTTTATATTCTTTTTTCTTTCTTTATTTTCCTTTTTGTTTTTCTTTTAATCGTATTCGTCTTGTCAGAAGCCGCGATCTAGATATCTCTGTGTGTAAGGTAGTTTCTCCAATAGTTTTCAGACGTAAAACTATGAAAACGTAAAAAATAATAGTTTTTAGTTTTTTAATTTATATTGTTTTTTCATAGTTTTTTAAATAGATAGGAATCTTAGTAATACCTGGGAATACTCGTGACAAATCTTAAGACAGAAATTTGAAAGTCTCTCAGACTGAGGTGGAATGGCATCGTGTCCGCATTTCTCTGTGATGTACACGCGTGTACTAAATTTAGCGATTGAGATGTTTGCACAGCTGTCAGTTCATGTTACAGTAGAAAGGGATTTGTTGCGAATTATCAAAGCATATTTAATTTTGTTAAATAATATTAATTACAATTTGCAACATATTTGAAAATGAAAACACTTTCTCTTTAAATAGAACTATATCAGAGGAAAACAATAAATAAAAACTTAATAAAAAATAAATATCTTAAGACAAAAATTTACTTCACTATTGTAAGAATTTTTTTATATGAAAAATATCATCAAAAGTAATGTATGTAATAAAAAAAAAAAAATCTGTTTGAAAGAATTCCTTGTTCTTTCAATATGGGTCATGGTGTCCAGTCGGAGTTTATTTGCAATTCTACAATAAACATCATTCATACAATTCCGATACTCCAAAGTCCAATGCTACATTGAGTTCTTTGAAAACAGCTGGGCCCAGTCAGTGCCCGATGTGCTGACGTGTGTTATCTTTTGACATAAAACATACTGTTTACAAAGTCTTGATGTCTGTACGTCTATTGTAAGAAAGACTTTTAAGGCACATTAGAGTCATAAAACGCAAAAAATCTTCTAAATATTTTTCGAATATTTTTTCTCTGTCGAGTGTAATGCCGTTACCGACAAATAGTATTTCAAAAGTTTGTTTTGTTTGCACAGCAACTTACTTTACGATTATGTGAGATTTTTACATTCCTTAGAATATAATGTCTCTACCGAAGGAGTATTTTTAAAAAACAATTTATTAAATTTATTTTAAACAATAGTTTAGTGTATTTTCCATAAAACATTGTTGCCGAAGAATTAATATCTTAATAATTTTTTGTGCTTATTTTTGTATATTCAATGTAATAATTTTTGTGATTACTTTACCGTCGAAACACAAGAAATATTTCATATTTAAAGAGAGAAATAAATTATATGTAAGAGAAATAAATAATTTTAAATCAAACTAAGTAACAATAATACCTTTAGTATGGTGGAGCTGAAACCATTAAAATATTTAATAGGTTTTAATACTTTGATTCATTAAATATAATCCATATAAATATATTCAATTAACGAATCGACCGTGCCAAACCGCGTACACGGTATTTTACCGGGAAAATATCCACAAATACGGGGATTAACCGGTAATCCCCGATAAGATTGATCGCGGTCAAAATTCTGCTGTGAATAGGGTTTCGCAGGAATAAAACTGAACCATAATAATTTCATGTTCCCTTAACGAATGGTTTTTTTTGATAATACAAAAGTACCAAATTATTTTGTGTGCGTGTGTGCGTGTGCATGTATTTGTGATCTTAGCAATGCATAATATCTTTTAAGATTAGGTCAACTCAAATTACTCATATGTTACTGACATATGATTGACAATGATTTTTGAACATAGTTTCAGATTTTTTTTTCAATATTGTAATGAAAAAACAATACATAAACTAAACCTATCCTCCAATATTTATTCGTAATCTTTAATAGTAAAACTGGGCCATAAATGACCTTGAGTAAATCTTTCTAGATTTAAAAATCAACTGTTTCTTAGATTCAATGTCAAAGGGCTTTGATGCCATATTAATATTGATGGATGGGTTTACGTGACAGGAATAATTCATTTAGGATGTGACCTTTTTATTTATTTATTATGAATCAGTGTTGGTTTATCAAAAAAAATACAGAAAGTTCGTTTTTAGATTTCTTTTAGCCAGAGATAACTAACATACGGACACCAAAAATAAAAAAAAATGTCTTATATACCTATTATTGATTGATTCATATTAAAAAAAAATTTGAAAATAAAAATATTTTACATAACATTTTAGATACTTATAGCCAAGGCAATTCCAGCTCTTCCCCAGGAACAAATTTAAACTAGAACGAATTGTCTAATTTAAATTTATTTAGACAAATAAAAAAACTGAATAGATATTTTGCTTGTTTCCAAACACAATAATCTCAATAAAGCGGCAGATTTGAATTATATTTTTTATATTTAATAATCAGTACCAAATATAAACTTTAAGCTATTAATAAATAATTAACATATATTTTAATTACTTATTCACTGATCTTAACTAACTTACTTAAAAAACATTTAAAAAAATGCAAAATAAATACTTTCTGTTTCGTATTGTAATGTAAACTCATAAGTACAGACGGAGTCACTCGAATGGGCTAGTCCATAATATAAAAACAGTTCTCTCTAGAAAGTTTATCATAATTAAAAGTATTACGTTTAATCATTCTATTCAAAAGAATAAACTCTTTAGATCAAATTATCTTATATGATATTATTTAAGCCAATACAAAGTTACTGTTATCGATCTCCGTCTTAAAATCAAATGTTCCACATCGAAACGAGATCAACGACGGAGCATAATCTCATATTGTCCATATTAATATTGATGGATCGCTTTCAACGAACGTGAGGTATTTATTTATTTGATTTGTATGGTTTTATTTATTATGTGGTTAACAATTTGAGAAGTTATACTTTAAACAATTTATTGTACCATTTACCAAACACACCCACACATATATATATATATATATATATATATATATAAGAATTGAAAAATTGTGTAGAAAATAATATAAACATAAATGTAATACATAAGTAACTAAAATATGTATAAATATTTATAATTATTATATTAATTTTAAATATATATCATTTATTTAGCACAAGTTGCATAACATCTTCCAAAGTATAACTTTTAGTCGATAACTCAGCAAGTTGGTGACGAGAGTAGCTTACAAACGCGTCTTATTAACAACCTATCCTATAACGATAGCTTTAACTAAGTTATCTGGCTGATGATATTATTACTTTGGTTGGCTGTTCTTTTGTATTTGCTTTTAAACTAAACAACGTTTAAAAAATCTAATGTTAACGTCGTTATGTAAAAAGTATCATTTCATTGTCCATACCTGAGCTGTATATAGGATTTCTGGATTTAAAAATATAATTTAAAAAGAAAATTTTTATCATCGATGATAGAAGGAGAAGATGTATATATATATATATATATATTCATCATGAAAGTGTTTTGACATTTCAGTAGATATAGACCCTATAACCGTCTATACAAGAATAAATATCGGAAAATCCTACGAATTTTATTATTTTTTATTGAAGTGTATTTGTATGGAATTGACTACTAAAGTTTATTTAAACATAAATTTGAATATTTTGACACAAACACATAAAATGCATACTTTCATTTGTAATAAAATATTTAAGTACTCTATTTATTGTTTTTAAATGTTCTAGTCGAGAAAGTTATAGTTAAATTATTAAATAATAGTTTATAAAATATCTTTATGGTAACTGGTATTAATAATATCTGCTTACAAATAAAACATAAAAAATTACATCTCATTATTGAGGTTCACACAAAAGTATTTTACACAAAAAAAAAAGATAATAATACTTAATGAAATGATATGTATATTGGTAAAGTATAATGTACAGTTATTTTTATAAATACTTCTATACAAGGGCTTAGGTTTCGTGATTTAAAATAAATTCAATGAAATATTAGTATCCCAGGAAAGTGCAATAATTGACTTCTTAATTTTTAAAGGCTAGGTTTGTCTTCAAAAGTTGACATAGTAAATAAATAATTCTTACATCGACTTCTAATTACATAACATCAAGCAACGCCGCTGTATATACTTAGTAATAAATACGTCACACGAAAATCAACTACCAATGTGTTATCATAAATCAAAATACGTCTGTATGCGTGTGTAACCGGTTCGAGCTTGCACCGTCTGCCGAGATTAAGATACGGTTTATATTTAATAGGAAATAGCGATTTTAAAATTGAATTGAATTAAAATAAAAATAATGATTTCAATAAATATTCAAAAATAATTGAAGGTGAGCAGAGCAGATCTAAAATTTATTATCAATATTGTAAGCATACAGTTTAGAATAAAGGAACTTATAACTTTATTTTAATTATATATATATATATATATATATATATATATATATATATATATATATATATATATATATATAATATAAGCATAAAGGCACTTTTGAAAAAGTTCGTCACTAAAATTATATCTGCATTTACTGAAAAAAAAATATATTGCAGAGAAAGCCATAGCCATATTTAATAAATAGGTGCGAGTACTTTGACACTTATGACCGAAATTATTAATGTGATCCTATTTTTACTAGCATAGACTGGAATCACATTTTAATTTTAGCGTTGTCAGTAACTTTCAACACAATTAGTAGAAAATTATCTAAGATCAATCACATTTCAATCACAGATAAACATTTTTTTATTTTTACTGTATTATTTTAAAAACGCTAACGCTTATCACAATGGTAAATGAAGTCGGTGTCAGTGACACGGCGCCCGCGCAACCTTAGATAAACGGACTCTCACGAAGCTATTCGAAAACCTTTTCGTTAAATATTTGTACTCTATGTAGTGCTCCCATTTATCTTCGAATTGTTCGTTGGATTATCATTAATATTAACTAACGGTTTTATTTCCATGCTGTTTGTCTCTATGTTTAAACTATTAGTAATATAAAGTATATTTCAGAGTCAGTCTTTTATTTGAAAATGTTACACCGAAACCAATTGCTCACAAGTAAAATGTATTTCCATAGACTTTTTGTCTGCAAGTAGACATGGAGACTTTTTTAATTTATTTATAATTTACAGTATTAATTACTCGCACTTCGATCATGCATGATAAGTGAAAACAAATTAGAATTGAAATAGAGCTGTCAAAAGAGGACGTGAAAAACTAAACAAATCACTTGTAAAATTTACAAGGATTGAATCATTACCGTTTAAAATAATAAGATACACCATATATTGTTTTTAAAGTAGCGGACGGTCCAGTTTAAATTTTAATCTATTTTTAAAATGACTTGAAATGCTAGCACCGAATAAAATCAATCAATCACAGAACCACTATAACGGTAATAACGGAACAATATCGTGCAAACCTTGTACTAGATTGAGGTACAATATAAATTTCACTTAACAAAGGGAATCCAATACTGAAATATAAACTTAATCTTCAATACTATATCTGAGATCCCGCTAAGATAATCAGTGCCTGGAGGCTAGGTACGAACTTATGGGCCTGGAGTAGCGGTTACACCACGCCTGTTTATCTTCTGTAAGCTGTTATATATTTACGAAACATATAATTTAATGCTATTTGCGTTATTTCAATCTATAACATCAAATGAATTATTAAATAATATAATATTAAACTGTGCAGTATATAAGTATTATTGGTAACCTAATATAGCAACTTATAACTCTGGTCAAGTATTATATAAACATTAGAGTTTTGAAACTTTAATACTCCACATTAGAAGATAACTAACCCACAGTTTCAACTAAGCTTGAATGTTGTTTGGATTTTGTGTGAAGCTTCATTAAAGTTCCTCTTGTTAGAATATTATTAGAACCTACTTATTTATGTTTTCAAAAACCAGTTTATTCCTTGCTCATAAATTTATCAATTTATTCAATTATATCTGGTACATAAATGAAAAATTAAACATTATATAAATTGTATGACTAATTGTATTTAGTATTGCCAGAAGGTAAGAGGAGACAGACCAGTCTTGGTATTTATTTCCGTTAATAATCTCGTCTTAATCTCGTTCTTGCAATTCGTGCAAATACGTATTAGTCTATTGTTATTTATTATCTACTGAGTTAACGCGTTGTTACGCGTCTAAATTTAGCATTATATATATATATACCTCCATCTTTCCTACGTCTTTCTTTGACCTTTTTTTTTCCGTTGGAAAAACCCGTAGAGGATGCTGCCATTTTTAAGGCTACCCACTAAAAAACCAAAGGTTGGCCTCTTCGCCGTAGTGGGACGCCACGGGATCGCGTTAGCACACACCGTGACGTTATATATATACCTCCATCTTTCCTACGTCTTTCTTTGACCTTGCTAAAATTTCTCGCAAACTTTGCTATGGAAAAATTGGTGTTTAGTCTATACCTATATTTTATTTACTCGAGTAAAAAATAACTCACTAAAAACAAACATCGATACGACAGCATTATGAATTAAAAGGACTAAGTTTGTTGTTAGAAGGAAGCAATTGTGGTTCAGTACTGTGACTAGGAAACGTCTATCAATATTGGTATTGGACAAAACTAATTGTAACAACATATAAAGGATTTGCATTCATAACACCGTACATATATTTCTATTTCTGAGCATTTTATTGAATTTTTTATTCTTTAAAATTTTTCTATCGTTTGGAGAAAATATTTTAAATTGTTAAATTTGTTATTCAGCACTACATTGTGCAACATACAATTTGACTCGTCCCAAAAAACAAAGTCGGAAAAATAGGTACTACTTCAAAAAGATATAATAATAAAGATAAAAGATATAGACATTTCTATTCTTTATACCTTTTCAGAACAAACTTGTCACTATATAATTGCATTATATTGAACATAAAATAATTTATGCAACCAAAAAGTAAAATCCGAAAGAAAATATAGTACATGAGGCATGACATGTTTTATAATTAGTAAAACTATATATATATATATATATATATTCTTTATTGTACACCAAAATAAAAAAAAAATCATATACAAGAAAAAACACAAAAATTAAAAAACACATAGGTATGTACAAGTGGCGGCCTTATCGCCTAAGGGCGATTTCTTCCAGGCAACCTTATCGAACGGACAATATTTAATAAAAAAAAACATAGAAGCAGGTGGTACAAAGTTATAATATAGCAATAGACATACATACAAATAGTAACACCCTAATACATATAGATATACATATATACCTAATACAATAAATAGAATCTAACAAACTAAACAATATTTTAAAATTATTAATTAATATATACATAGAAAATAAATAATTATAAAAAAGAAAAAAAAAGATATAAACATTTCTATAAACCGATCTAAATATCTAAAGATAAATAATAATCCTTGACAGTTTTTTTAAATATATGTAAAGATTTTGACTTGCGAATATAAAGGGGCAATTTATTCCATAACTTAATGACAGAAACTGTAAAGGAGTGTTTATAGAGTGTTGAGTTATGGACAGGTGTTTTAAGGGTGAGATATCGGGAAGGACGCAAGTCTGGGGGAGATCCCAGAAAATGAAATCTCTCTTTCAAGTATGAAGGTGAGTTTGGGTGAAATAAAACACAGTACAAAAGAGAAAGAAAGCGTAAATCCCGGCGTCGGCGAATAGGGAGCCACTTGAGTTGTTGACGAAAATGGGAAACGTGGTCATATTTACGTAAGCCAAATATGAACCTTATAGCAATATTTTGAAGTCGCTCAAGTTTATTTAAATAGTCCTCGGTCAAATTTGGGTAACTTGCATCGGCATAATCAAGAACGGAAAGAAAAAGAGATTGTGCTAACATAATTTTGGTAGGAATTGGAAGAAAATATCTGAGTCGCTTTAATGAGTGCATTGTCATAAACATTTTCTTACTCACCTCTTTAATATGGGCAGACCCAGATAATGTTTTATCTAAATGTATTCCAAGATCTTTGACCGTCTCACAATAAGGAATTGTTAATCCGTTATATAAGATCGGAGGAAGATTCCGCCAATCAATCCTCGAAATCATACCAGCGCTGCCAATGATAATAGCCTGCGACTTAAGGGGATTTATCTTTAAGCCAAATAAATGACTCCACCTGAGTATAGCAGCTAGGTCACTATTAATGGCGGCTATCGAATAGAAAATGTTTGCGAGGTTTGAATGGCGATATATTTGAATATCATCTGCATACATGTGATAGAGAGAAGAAATTTCCTGAGTGATAGAGTTAATAAATAACGCGAATAATATTGGAGAAATCACGCCACCCTGAGGTACCCCAGCGGAGAGTCTGGACCAAGATGAGAAGGAATTATCAGACTGTATAATTCGCTGTCTCCGACCGGTGAGGTAACTCCGAAACCAGTCTATCACAGATGGAGATATGTTAATGGAACGCATTAGACTCAATAAGATGTCATAATCTACAGTGTTAAACGCATTACTGAAATCTAATAGAATCAGTAATGTCACTTGTTTATTATCCATCGCAAGTCGAATGTCGTCGGTAATCTTAACAAGAGCTGAAGTGGTACTGTGACCTGGTCGAAATCCGGACTGAAAAGGACTTAGAAGGGAATTTTGATTGAGAAATGTGCTAATCTGTTCGAAAACTAATTTTTCAAGGATTTTGGAGAGGAAAGGTAATATTGAGATAGGTCGAAAATCCTCGATAACGGATGGCTTAGCCTTCTTAGGTATAGGAACAATTTGGGCACTTTTCCAAGCATCCGGAAATTCACAAGTAGCAATGGAATGGTTAAGGATATGTTTTAATGTAGGAGCAATAATATCGAGGATAGGAATAATCATGTTGCGACTGATACAGTCAGCACCAACAGCATTCGACGGTATGGATAACGCGGTCCTCTTAACATCACATTCTGTGAAAGAACAAAATTTAAAAGGCAAAAAATCAGGAGCTGGGAGGCATGAGAGAGCTTTAAGAGTACGTTCTTTGTCAGCACTATCGATTACATCAGAAGAAGAGAAGTGCTTGTTGAGGAGTTCAATATCGATGTTGATAGAAGATGTAGTAGTGGATTTGCCAACTCCAAGTGATTTAAGAAAGTTCCAAGTTTTTAATGTATTACCGTTTTCAACTGACTTGTGGATGTGGCGTCGATATGCATCTCTACACGATGTATTGCAGCGATTTCGGGCTTTGTTGTAATTATTCCGGTTGGTGTCAGAATCCTTTAACTTGAATTTATATTTTGCACTATTTTTCTTTTTCATTAGAGTTTTCAAGCTATCTGTTAACCAAGGTGCTGAAAGATGTTTAATTTTAATAGGTCTGATAGGAGCATGCTTATCAAAGAGTTGTGTTACTAAGTGATTGAATATCTCAACTTTGCTATCAATTGATACAGATTCGTTAACAATAGACCAATCCACTAGACTTGCATCCTCAAAAAGACGTTTCCTATCAATTCCACCAAAATTACGCTGCAGAAGAACACGACGTTTGTATTTTGGAGGACGAATATTGTAAGAAAGATATATAAGATCATGGTAAGAAAACGCATCAGCAGGATACTGACCGTATTTTAAAACAAAGTTTGGTGAAGAAACCATTATAAGGTCGAGGAGAGAAGGAGCACTACCAGGAAAAAAGTGCGTGGCGGTCATAGGGAGAATATGCAAGTTACAACTATCGGTGACATTAAATAACTTATTAGTACGATGATTATTCTTATTTACACATGTATTAAAATCACCCATTATAATAGTGTGATTATAATAAGGTACATGTTTTTCCAACAATCTTTCAAACGTTGTAAAATAATTAAAGACAGAGGGAGGGCAATAACAAACTCCAAGAAGGATTTTCGCTTGGCCTAGGAGAACTTCAATGAGCAGGTGCTCAGTCAGAAGGTGGTTGAGTAGACGAGCTTATAATATTAAAAGGTAAGTGAGTACGCAAGTAGATCGCTACTCCTCCACCCCCCTTACCAATGCGATCATTACGAATGAGATGGAATCCTGGTAGTGCATAGGAGGTTGAGGGAAGACAAGGCTTAAGCCACGATTCAGAAATTAGGATAGCATGTATTTTAGGGGATTCAAACGAAGCAAGCATATCGGGGTAATGAGCCGGGATACTCTGTGCATTGATATGAATAACATTGAAAGTATTCAGAGAGTCTGAAAAGCATGAATTAAGAGTTACATTAAGTGGTTGGATGGTTGTACTGTGGACACTGTCGCAAGATGAAAAAGATACAAACTCACTATTGCTATCGCTTTCGGCTGACAACATATTTCAATAATTATATAATTCAATATACTTAAATAAAAATGTATACAAATATATTTATAAATATAATATTTCTAATAATTATGTAATACAATATGTATAAACATATACAATAATAAATGTATAAATTTCTACACTAACCCACCAGCTTAAAATAAATAAAAAAAAACAAAATACAAGTAAAATATTACAAGAATGTTCAAAATAAACAACAAAAATATAATTTAAAAAAAAAAAATCAGAAATGAAAAGTTTCATATTACATAAGTTCAACAATTGCTACGTAATACTTTAAAAATAATAATAATAATAATAGGAAATATTACAAGCCTTTTATTGGACTACTATTATTATCAACAGGCTAAAAAGTCACTGACAGCTGTCACTTGTTCAGTTGTCAGAATGAAAGTTGTTACATTAATAACACAATTATAAGTAAATTAAATATACAACAAGTTATCAAATCAAGTAATATTAAGTTAATTATTAAGTTGAAGAAAGGATTACAATTACAATATTAAAAAAATCAAGCAGTATACAGCAAATATTAAGAATTAAACAGAAAATTACTTCTTAATAATCCTTTTAGTGCGAGTCACCTGTGATTGCTTGCTCCTCTCAGCCACAATGCCAGATGGGGCATGTGATCCTGCGATATCCCGAGATTCCGAAATCATGAAGATACTATCAAGCTCAGCTGTTGATGCTATTATGTGTTTTTTCCCTTCCGGACTTACAACAACAACGGATCCATTTCTTGTCCAGCATTTGGATATACCTAAGCGTTGTCTGGCAGCCATGAATGCGTCATGCCTAGGCTTCGTCAGAAATTCAGACAGTGTTATTCCTGTACTTTTAAGTTTAGATTTCGCAAACCAGACCTGACTTCTAAGAGACAAATTTTTAAACTTTACAAGTATTGCTCTTGGTTTGTCTGAAACAACTTTACCCAAACGATGACAGCGGCTAATATCTTCAGTTGAAATGTCAGGCATCTTAAGGTGGTTGTGAGTAATTTTAATAGCCGTAGAAACAACATCTTCTTTTTTGTCCTCTGGAATACCGTGCATGAGCAAGATTTTTCTGCGACTTCTCATTTCAAAACTATCCTGCTGTCTGCACAATATCTGGACTTGCCGCTGAAGACCCTCAAGTGCTGACAGAACAAATCCTCTAAAAGCACTAAATTGTGCAGCAAGATGGGAGGTGGGACTTGTGGCTGGTATGGATGTGTTCAAGTTTTGCTGGAACTCAGTCATTCGTGTGTTGAAGTGTTCAGTGAGTTCCTGAATGGAGTCCTTGATAAATTCCATAGTGCAATTAAAAAGCAATCAAGCTATATAAACTGTCAAGTTAGTGGATTAAAACAGTACACTTGTAATTATTCTTTAAAGGAAGATAGCTGGCAGGTATAACTATTATTAAAACATTTATTAGATATACACAGAACAAATATTATGTATTTAATTAATTATTAAATTAAGAGCACAATAAAAACGTGTAACTTTTTTAACACCTACCGCCGTAATCCTATAATTATAATCCTTTTATTATATTTAATATTGCTCCAATACCATAGAAGTGGGGTACAATTAATGACAAAATATATTTAATGTACTAGACATGTATATAGCTATGTTCAAATGATTAAAAAATAAAAAACAACCAAACCAATTTGTAACTGAAGGTAACACTAATTGGATACCAAAAAACTTGTTACATAGTATAACGAATATAAAATTACTTTGTTACAAATTTTAATAAAAGAATTTTCGATATTATCAAATTTATTAACAAAAATTGTCTGAGTATATCTTCAGGTTCATTCATCATATCTTTAATACCTACCATTTCAATTCAATTCAATATTCAATTCTTATTATATAAAAAGGTTTTAAGTATCTGATTTTAAAAGTTCATACTTTTATTATTGGAAAGGTTTTATCCTTGAGTACTATAAGATTTTTTTTAATTATTAAATATATATTTTAATTAATTAATCACATTAGATATTGATGTTGTGTTCAACAATTCTATTATATGAAGTGCATTGCTTATTGAAATTAAGAAAGAAAAGCTATAGTAAAATAAAACTTACTTTTAATTTTACAATAAAGATTGCGATACCATACAACTAAGTCTAATATAGATAAAAAAAAGGAGTTGTATGCTTAATATATTATACAAGCTACATATATTTTACATATATCCAAAACTGTATTCAAGGTTCTTTGAGATAAGAGCAAACGAAATCTCGAGGAGCAGCTAGTATGTAACAATGAAGTTGGAGGTTTTCAAACGAGTAAGCAATAGAAAACGATATTTTAAGACTCGACTATTTAATTTACACATAAAAATTTCGATTGAACGTAAGAATAATTATCCAATTATTAATTATCTTTTGCTAAATCTCAAAACCCACAGACAAATAAACTAGGACGTAGCTTTATCTGAAACATAAGCTCATCGCTTAGTAGTAACAGCTTATAAAGTTCCGCATAAATTTCTAGGATGTACACCAGTAATGGGAGGAGCGGATTATTTATCACCAGCGCGTGGGGAGTTACTTAAGCCATATTGATAAGAGGTAGCGGAAAATTAAAAGGTTTGCCTCCGAAATCTATAAATTTTGGAATAAGAAAATGAATGCAGAAAATATCATGTATTATCAAGTAATACTTATAATGCAGGTTTAAAACTATACATTTTGCATTAAGTAACTTAATGCAAAATTTTAGAGGTTTTCATATGTAATGTCAAATAATATTTAGAATGTTTTAAGTAAGATACAGGATTCTAATTTATTATTATACAAATGAAAGTGATAATATAAATTGAAAACCATAAAACAAATGACTAATAATAAAAACATGTAATTTAGAAATTAAAATTAATAATAGCAAACCAGCCCGCCTCTGCTGTAAACAAAAACTCAATCTTAAATAGCTTTTAGCGCTTAGTATGAGGGCTGCGAGCGTGCCCATAATGACGATATTGATGCACATTAATTATTTCTTACTCGTTATGAGAAAGTTGACCGCGAATACGAGTTACACATAACATTTATGTATTATTTATATATTTTGCAGCTACATATTCTGAAAATATAATTTTCTGATCGAGTTAATATAAAACCGAAATCTGATAATATCCAAATTTCAGATACATCGAAAATATGAATTATTGTTTGTTTCACCATACTTTTAAAATGATATTTCAATTTACTATAAAACAAAGCCCATTTTCGTGGATTGAAATACGATAACATGAAAACTTCAATACCTATTTATAATAACAGACGTCTATTATTTTTAATAGATTTTTTGTTTATTATTTACAATAGCTATGTTTATATTACATTGTACTTGTATCTGTCTGTCAGTTATTGCATCATCTCGATTGTGGTTTAATACTTGATCACGATCGCTGCAAATTTTCAATTAATATCGCAATGCTCTAATAAGTACTATTTCTACGCAACGTTACTTATATAATGATGAATATATCATCGCCTAATTTTTAAATGACATATTTTTTTAAATTATATTTTTTACAATATAACGTCATCCATGATTACTATTATACATAATTATTTGGCTAATTTTATCGGGAGTTGTCCGATTAGTTTCAAAGAGGGAGCTCTTATTCAAGAGCTTGGAACATGTGGGTATCGCGGCGTGAACTATTCACTTTTAGTTCGAGACTAGTCAACTACACAAAAATAACGTGAGTACAACGGAAAGCTATATATATATAATAGTAACTCAAATTTATTATTTGCAACTTTCTTATAAATATATTTTTGCTGTTAAATATTGCTTATAGCGATTGCTTATAGCATGTGACCTTAATGTGTGACAACAATAAATAATTACAGTAATCTATTCTTATCAAATCTAGCACATACATATTATGAAGTAGGTCCACGCAAGCGGGGTTAGCCTCGCGACGCAGTCAAGCGCATCAATGTCTAGATTTAAATATTAATATTTATTTATGGAAAAAATTATGATTTGATATGATTTAATTGATTATAATTGCAAATAATAATAATAATGTCCGTGTCCGTGTCGTGTCCGTGTCGTGTCGTGTCCGTGTCCGGTCCGTGTCGTGCCCGTGTCGTGTCCGTGTCGTGTCGTGCCCGTGTCGTGTCCGTGTCGTGTCGTGTCGTGTCCGTGTCGTGTCATGTCCGTGTCGTGTCCGTGTCGTGTCGTGTCCGCGTCGTGTCTTTGTCGTGTCGTGTCCGTGTCGTGTCGTGTCCGCGTCGTGTCCGTGTCGTGTCGTGTCCGTGTCGTGCCCGTGTCGTGTCGCGTCCGTGTCGTGCCCGTGTCGTGTCTTTGTCGTGTCGTGCCCGTGTCGTGTCCGTGTCGTGTCGTATCCGTGTCGTGTCGTGTCCGTGTCGTGTCCGTGTCGTGTCGTGTCGTGACCGTGTCGTGTCCGTGTCGTGTCGTGTCCGTGTCGTGTCCGTGTGGTGTCGTATCCATGTCGTTTTTGTAAATGTAAATTCAGTGCTGTTAGGACCACATACCGAGATTTTCAATGCGATTATGGTGCAGATAACTAAACCAGGACTTTCCCCCAGATTACATTACATTTAACAGTGAAAATAAGTTTTCACTAATTTCAATAATACTTAAATAATCTCCGAACACAGAGAAAGAGGTTAACAAAATATGAGAGATTCAAAAATTTTGTACTCTTGAGATTTCCTGAAAATAATCAGTACAACTACATACTCAGACACAATTACCAGCTAATGTTAGTGATTAGGTTTTCAGGAACGATAACACGGGACCCGGTAACAATCATAGCATGTGACCTTAATGTGTGACAACAATAAATAATTACAGTAATCTATTCTTATCAAATCTAGCACATACATATTATTAAGTAGGTCCACGCAAGCGGGGTTAGCCTCGCGACGCAGTCAAGCGCATCAATGTCTAGATTTAAATATTAATATTTATTTATGGAAAAAATTATGATTTGATATGAATATTGTTTTGAGCACATTTATAATTGCAAATAATATTAATAATGTCCGTGTCCGTGTCGTGTCGTGTCCGTGTCGTGTCGTGTCCGTGTCGTGTCGTATCCTTGTCGTTTTTGTAAATGCAAATTCAGTGCTGTTAGGACCACATACCGAGATTTTCAATGCGATTATGGTGCAGATAACTAAACCAGGACTTTCCCCCAGATTATATTACATTTAACAGTGAAAATAAGTTTTCACTAATTTCAATAATACTTAAATAATCTGCGAACACAGAGAAAGAGGTTAACAAAATATGAGAGATTCAAAAATTTTGTACTCTTGAGATATCCTGAAAATAATCAGTACAACTACATACTCAGACACAATTACCAGCTAATGTTAGTGATTAGGTTTTCAGGAACGATAACACGGGACCCGGTAACAATCATAGCATGTGACCTTAATGTGTGACAACAATAAATAATTACAGTAATCTATTCTTATCAAATCTAGCACATACATATTATTAAGTAGGTCCACGCAAGCGGGGTTAGCCTCGCGACGCAGTCAAGCGCATCAATGTCTAGATTTGAATATTAATATTTATTTATGGAAAAAATTATGATTTGATATGATTACTTGTTTTGAGCACATTTATAATTGCAAATAATAATAATAATGTCCGTGTCCGTGTCGTGTCCGTGTCCGTGTCGTGTCGTGTCCGTGTCGTGTCATGTCCGTGTCGTGTCCGTGTCGTGTCGTGTCCGCGTCGTGTCCGTGTCGTGTCATGTCCGTGTCGTGTCCGTGTCGTGTCGCGTCCGTGTCGTGCCCGTGTCGTGTCTTTGTCGTGTCGTGCCCGTGTCGTGTCCGTGTCGTGTCGTATCCGTGTCGTGTCGTATCCGTGTCGTGTCCGTGTCGTGTCCTGTCGTGTCCGTGTCGTGTCCGTGTCGTGTCCGTGTCGTGTCGTGTTCGTGTCGTGTCCGTGTCGTGTCCGTGTGGTGTCGTATCCGTGTCGTTTTTGTAAATGTAAATTCAGTGCTGTTAGGACCACATACCGAGATTTTCAATGCGATTATGGTGCAGATAACTAAACCAGGACTTTCCCCCAGATTACATTACATTTAACAGTGAAAATAAGTTTTCACTAATTTCAATAATACTTAAATAATCTCCGAACACAGAGAAAGAGGTTAACAAAATATGAGAGATTCAAAAATTTTGTACTCTTGAGATTTCCTGAAAATAATCAGTACAACTACATACTCAGACACAATTACCAGCTAATGTTAGTGATTAGGTTTTCAGGAACGATAACACGGGACCCGGTAACAATCATAGCATGTGACCTTAATGTGTGACAACAATAAATAATTACAGTAATCTATTCTTATCAAATCTAGCACATACATATTATTAAGTAGGTCCACGCAAGCGGGGTTAGCCTCGCGACGCAGTCAAGCGCATCAATGTTTAGATTTAAATATTAATATTTATTTATGGAAAAAATTATGATTTGATATGATTACTTGTTTTGAGCACATTTATAATTGCAAATAATAATAATAATGTTCGTGTCCGTGTCGTGTCGTGTCCGTGTCCGTGTCATGTCGTGTCCGTGTCGTGTCTGTGTCGTGTCATGTCCGTGTCGTGTCCGTGTCGTGTCGTGTCCGCGTCGCATTACTTGTTTTGAGCACATTTATAATTGCAAATAATAATAATAATGTCCAATATTCCATATTGTTATTATTGGCGAATATTCCATAATTCTGTATCCACGGGAGGTATCCTATATATATTGATTTATGAGAGGGAGTCAAAATGAGTGGCATAAGTAGTCCTATTTTATTATTACTTGATGTTGAACTTAAGTTTTGTTCAACTTCAAGGAAACAACGCTTATACAAATATTCGTATATAATATATATATTTTCATCTTTATTTTTATCCTATTGATTAGTTTAAATAGCAAATAGTATGTAACTTCGGCAATGAATAATATCTCCAGTACTTCCTCTGCAGTAACAATACAATTTATTGTGCAGGATATTCTTTTTACGTTTGTATATTTTTTAAAACTTATAGTTTCAAAATAATAATGACTAGAGTGAGTTTTTTTTTATACCCACAGATTTGACACGCACGCAGTCGGGGTCCTACGATGGTAAGCGAACACCGTGGACTATGGACATGGGATACCCCGTGGACATCTCCTGTGCGTTGCCGGTTTTAAAGGAGTGCTTTTTAACAGCTTTTTTAAACAATGCAATTCGTGGCGAGAAAGAACGGGAAAAACGGACTGTGGCCGAACGACAGGAGTCCAGATAGTGTTGGTGGATTCTTTTATTAGTCATATAATTACCATTATTTTATAAATATAACCTAACATATTACATTAATATCAGAAATAACTGCTATGATTTTATATGGTTAAATGAAAAGTGATTTTCAAACTTTATTAAGTTATAGATAAATTTGTTTACTTGTAATAATTTTTCTAATTTAATAAATATAACAAAATATAAATAATAACCAAGGTGTTGATTACATTTTTTTTATTTTCTTAAATTTAACCATTTAGGTACATACAATTTTTCGCTTAATACAAAATATTGGATTTGTGAGATTTAAATAATAATAAAATTAATTAAAAATAAATTTTCTTCAATAAAATAAAATAAATCAATTTGAAATGAATTATAAATAAATATTATCGAAGAGAAGTTATTTTTCTTATGCGTAAATGTAAAAGTGATAATAAAACAAAAATATACTAATAAAACACATTTATGAAATGATATTAATGTAAGTGATTTTTTGTAATACTCAAATATTATCGATATCTTTTATGACTCCTTTAATGGACCATCAAACGTCTTATCGATAATAAATCACATCTCTAGTTACGATATTGGTTTCATAACCAATCAAATGCCATCAAATCAAGTTCGTCTTATGTTGTATCGTTCTATGAGGGTAGATCAGTATTTTTTCATATATATGAACATTTGCCGCGTAAATACTGTCAACTGCACTTTTTAATATTCAATATCAATAGTAATTACCCTGATCAAAGAATCAATTATATAATTTGAAGTTGTAAAAGTTGAATGAGTATTAATATTCTGTCCCTGTAACTCGTGACTTGTTAATTTAACATCACTCACGCATCATTTTGTGTGACATAAGGGTACTAAAATTCTGTATACAAGCCCTTGTTTAAAATGACTTTCGTATGTTAACCAACATTTAAACAACCTAAACAGACCGTAACGGACGATACAAACTTTCTGTGAAACTTTGGTGTTAACATGTACATTGTACATAACACGTGAGTTTGGATAGTTTTGACTTGCTATTGTTGATGTGAAAACATTCAAAGACAACTTACATGAAACTATAAAACCAGTAATACGAATTCGTTATTACCTAAATCAACTTCAACGTCTCTTTAAACTCATTATACTTAATTATAACGAAATTAAAAATATATATATGAATTTCTAATCAAAGCTTAGAAATCCATCGTTGTTGTTTTCTTTGACAAGTTAATTATTTATTAGTCACTTTTTTATATTTTTCGAACCAGGAGACGTAGCAAAGGCAGGCCCCCCACGAGATGGACCGACGACCTGGTCGCCGGAGTCCACTAGATAAGGGCGGCCCAGAACCGGTCCCCGTGGTGCTCAATTGGGGAGGCCTATGACGCACAGTGAATGATTCAGGCTGATAGATTTAGATTTTTCTAATGGACCGGTATTCGGGTTAGTAATTTTGGTATCACTTAATCGTATAATTTAGTCTCACTATGGTCGATGAAAACGTAATATATTCTAAACTAAAAGAACAAAATAATTAAAAATATATTACATGTATTTTTACATGTGTAGAAAAAAATGTCATATCTATAAATGTTTAGGCTGACAACATTAAAACAAGCAAGACACTATTCGGGATATAGAAATAATAAACAACGAACCAACACACATTAATTGCACTTAGCGCATTAACAATTTTATGTTTCACTATGTACCTACTCATTTCAGTCTGGTAATTGTTTTAATGGTTCGAGAAAATACTAAACTTAGTGAAATAAGTGGTCCTAAGTTTGGCGTCAAAATTATTAAAAAATAAAAATTAAATTAAATTAAATTTGTATGAAAGTACGTTAGGCTAATAATTTTTTACTTCAACATCGATATGTTTAAGTTATTTCAAAACAAATCTTACATTACATTACGCAAACATAAATGTAAAGAATCGGTACCGATAAAATTATATAATTATAAAAAAAATAATTACAACGTTTTTAATTATAAGCTTTTTGATTTAAAATACCATTTCATGTAGAGCATACAAGTACTTCCCAGCTTTCAGTTCACAATAAGTCTGCTGGTCAGAACGAGTTATTTTACAACAACTATAATACAACTCAAAACTATTTATTTACCCACAACTTATACGTTACATCGTGTTTTTAATATAACAATATTAAAATAGAAATTTGGACAAGCATATTACTTTGTTAAAATCCATTTGTTAAATAGGACTGAAAATTATTTTAATATTTTTTTTGATTTAGAATTGCACTACTCTTGCAGAATCGCGGCGTGAACTGTTCGGCGTGAACTGTTATCTCTGGTCTCTGGGTCAAAACAGAGTTTTAAATAGGAATACAGGTTAACATATACAATAATTAGGATTTTACTATACCGTTTCGTTATATTATAGTGAATTTTAACGCTAGTCAGTTAACAATACCTCTAATAGAGTTCTGTCTTTGTTCTTTAGTTTATTTTTATTCAAAAAACAAATCAATAAAACTGGTGCATTTTTTATATGTATAAATATGAAAAGCGATACGTCTTATCGACAATCAAGATGCTTTGACGCCATGATAACAGAATGGTTTAATTCTGTTATCATGGCGTCAAAGTCATTTATAATTTAATTATAAAAATAAATACGTAAGCGATAAGGTTTTCAGGTTTCAATTTCCCCTTATTAAAATGAGAGAGAATTTTTTGCTGGTCAAATTTCCTTTTAATTTCCCGATAAATCGAAAAAAAATATATAAGCTTTAATTTTGAAAACAATCTCGCGTGCAATTCTCTTTGATTGTTGGATAATAAACTCCCGAGAATTTGTTCAAAAGACTCCATTATAATTTCAAATATTGATAATGATTTCCAAATAATTGCAAAATACAATATACAATAAAAAAAATTAATTATTGCAGGTTTTAATATTTCTTTTGTTTATCTACAATATACTGCAGAGAAAAACTTTGAGGTATATTATGCACTTCTATTCAAATTTTAATATAGTGAAGTTTTAATAATAGTCTTTCAGTATTATTAATTTATATTATCTTCGTATATTATCTTCAAAATGACAAGGTATTTAAAGTTGTCCAGCCGTAGCTAATCACGTCTGTTTTTTCGAAATTTGCATTACTCTTGCAGAATCGCGGCGTGAACTTCTCACGATCTTTGAAACCAGTCAGACCATTTCCGACAAAATTAAAGTGAGTACAGGAGGAAAATTATATATTTAAAAATCATATACAAAGAAAGTCTTAATACAATTAAAAATACAGCATATTTACTAACATATATACGTGAAACTATTCCCAACCCTCGTAAAACTTTAATGTAAGTAAGTGCAAGTTGCTCTAATTAAGAGCATTCGCGAGCGGAGACAAATGCGAGGACTTTACTTAAACAGCGCTACACGAAAATTATGGTAGTTAACAACGCTATAATATTTTAAAATATTTAATACATATATCGTATATTCGCAAGAATGTTCCATTATACGATACTCGTTTAAGTGAAACATAAAGCCTTCACCTACAGAAATATGTTTAAATTTTTCAGTTTTCTGCATACTTTACACGTTTATAAATCAAACAAACCTACAATTTGAAACACCTTTATTATTAAAATAATTTTCAGTCCGATTTAACAAATGGATATCATTACTCAAACGTGAGCGTAACAAATGCATTACACCAAAAGAAGCCTTACGTCTTTTAAAATAGGATTTACTTGTGCTCTCCGTTGTTGCATATTGTGGTTACAATAATCCGCCGGGGAGCGTGTTGAACCGTTCTTATTTTGGATATAACTCGAAAACTTTGTTGTTGTTTTTATTGTCAGTAAAGTTGCTAATTTATGGGTTTTTGGTTAATCTACGCGTGATTTGAATTAATTTCCGTCGTAATGCAATCACTTCTCCAGTCTTATACAGTTGTAAGTATCAAAGTAATAAAAACCGCAATAAAAATAAAAATTCTTAGTACTACGAAAGAATTACTGGCATAACTAAAATGAATTGTTACAAGGATATGGTTATAAAGACGAAGAAATTCTACCCATTTGCAATCTTATTATACAATAATACTAATTTTATATTTCATTGAATAATAAGTGAAAACTCCTATCGACTTATAAATTGCGGTCCACTCATAAAATGTATTTTCATGCTTGAATAGAACATAAATTAATACATTCTTCAATTTCGGGGGATTCCCCTAATAAAAACAACGTGGCGTGAGTTACGACTCGAGCCGGGAGTGGCTGAGGGAAACAACGTGATTATGGGAATTTTATATTTCATTTAAGTTGTAAATGTGATCCGTGATTCTTGAAAGTATTGACAAGTATTGTATGAATTTCAGTTTGAAAATTGATGCATATAACGTGTAAGTTGTTTTAAAGTATAACATATGTCATCCGATAGTTTTAAGATGATTAATACTAAAATATCATAACACAAAAAGTTTGCAAGATTCTAAGTAATTAATATTGTTCTTACAAACACATCACATGTACTTCCCAGAATATAATACAAAAGTTTGTAAAAGAGAATGAGTTTCAAGAGTTTCATTTTAAAACATTGCTAGAACTCATCTAAAGCGCATGACACGTACATTCGTCGATAAATAAGAAGCGAGAGAATGAAACTAACTTATTAATATTTATTAAAAAGAAATCATGAGAATTCTTTTGGTTTTATAATTCCTTTTAGAAATATTTTTTTAGAAGTTTGTATAATTTCGTTCCTATTGCGTCCTTAAAATTTAAATTCACATAATAATCCTAACAAAAATATAAAAAGATATATAAATGTATGTATCTTTTATCTTAATCATCACTACCGTTGAAGGAAACTAAAGCTAGTGACACATAGATGTATTATAAATTATAATATTTTTACGTGGATTTTTACGGAACAAATGTCACACCAAAGTATGAATAGTTTATCAAGAGGTGGTAAATATTTATAAACCTGAGGCTTACATGCATTTTAAATGAAGTTTAAGCGAAAATTGTAGTCAAAAATTTAAATACCATTTTATGTTATTAATAAAAATTTGCAATCTGTCAGCATGTTACATAAATTAATAGTTATTTCGAAAAGCGTCGTGTTTGTTAAAATATTAATTACAGATGAAAACTTTATTTTCAAAGAAATATTTTAACTTACCACGGTCTGTTATATCAAAAGAGATGTCAGTTTGTTCAGTTTAATATTGTTATATATTCATTTTTAGTTTCATTTCAATGCACTGCGAATGTTACTTCTTATTTTGTACATATGCAGTTAAGTTACAATTCAAAAGGTTTTTATTATTTAATACTAGCTGTTGAAAATGATTTCGTCTACCTCGTGCCCCACAGACCGTATCTGTACTTCGTAATATAAAACAAAAATAATTATAATTGTTTCAATAACTACAGAAATATGTAATATCTTTTATTCTAGTTTTATCTAGACCTGAATAAATTACTGATTTCAAATTATTAATAAAGATAAAAACCGTTTTGATTCATCATATCAGCATATCGTATCATGATTTTGCTGTTTTTACCGTCGTATCATGACATGACGAGACAGATTATAAAAGGATTAGAATATAATATCTACTTTTGAGTCCATTCAGTGTCAAATAGTTTCTTTTTACTTAAGTGTGTAAAAATAAATAGAAAAATATTCACAAATTAAAAAATCTACGTATTCATCATACTTGAAGACCTATATTAAAACATCACATTAAAACACACGTGTACATAAAATGTGTAAGAAAAAATAAACATATTTTTTTATTATATTTATATATACTATTACAAGTAAAGCGTCACAAATCTAAAAAGTGGTAAAACAATTACAAGGCCATCAAACTGTTAAAAGATAAATGTTAAAAGCAATATCTTCGTCATCGGTCTAAATAGTTCAGATCTTGTCTATTCCGTTACACATTCTTCTTTAATTTTATATTACGTACTTTCGAAAAAAACATTTTCGTCCTGAAAGATTTGGATTCTTTTTATTCCTAATTTTATAATTAGGAATCCTATAATTAGGATTCAATCAATCTGATTGCAGTCTGTCGAGAGGGATTTCATGACAAGTTACCAAATTAAAACTAATTAGTAAAATAAATATTTAATAATAGTATTTAGTCAAACTAAAATTAGTAGAGGGTAGTCAGAAACGACGTTCTAGTATGTTCGCTGCTGAGTATTTTAAATTAGGTCTCTGCATTTACACTTTGGAAGAGAGAATTTTGTATGATTAGGTTTGCACGTGGCTTTGATAAAATTCTATTTATACCAAATACTTAATTTAAGTTTTACTACTGCGAAATTTAATAATTTATAATTATAATTTATTAGAGCTATATCCGTGTATGATGTGTGTATGACGTTTAAAGACCGCTATATTAATCAACCACTATATTCATTAGTGGAGGGAAACTTATCCTTCTTCAATCATTGAATCAACAATCCGCTCTAACCGTCTCTAACATCACTCCTACAGGTCATTAACTACATAGGCTGTTGTATAAACTATATTATTTATTTTTAAACCCGTACATATGTCAAAAGTACTTTAATCTAATTAATATTTGTCATATAAAATATTTATATCAATCTTCAATATAGATACAGGTTAGCTTAGCTAACATTTTGAAATATTTCAAATAAATATCTATAAAGATTTGTAGTATAAAGTTTGTTTATAGCGAATCTAATCATTAAACAAAACTCAACAGACTGTAAAGGAGATCACTAACTAACTAACTCACTAACTAACTAACTTGTTAAAATGTACGGAACACGTCAGTTTTGATAGTTTTGGTCGCTTAGGTTGTTGTTTATGTGGACACGGTTCACTAATTTAAAGAGTTCAATTTATATTGGTTTTACTCTCCTAGTACTAAGTATTATCTACATATATTTTAGGTAATTTATATTATATATTTAGTATCCATGTATTTACGAGACTGTAATAAATTATAAATATATAGTGCAAATCCTAGAGGTAATTAAATATTATTAACATAAATTAACTAGCATAGACTGTTTTCGTGATGTAATGAATACAACAATTCAACCTTAAAAAAAAAAGGATTCGTGCATTTTGACAAGGTTCTTAATTCCTACCCAGTGTGTACCAGGGTTTCTGATTTCAAATGATTTATTTTTGTTTAAAAGTTAGTACCATAGCTGTGATGCTGATGTATTGTGATGTGGTTTAACAGTATTACAGAGTATTTTGCGGGATCAGCTTCCTAATGTTATTTGGCTGTCATATAATTTTTAAGTTCAAAGAGTACATTGTTTTTGATTGATAAAATCAAACTAAATTAATACAGTTATTCAGTTATTTTGTATTCCAAAACATAAAACGGCGTGCCTAAGTGATAAACAATAAAGAAAAATAAATGAAACACTATACATTCGCTGGATAATTCAACAGTTCGTGAAAAAACTGCAATTAAAACTGCCCCGCGTTGGGCGCCACTTTGCAATGAAAAATTTAATATAAATTTCTCAAGATTTAGCAGCGTGTATTTATTTGTTGTATCTAAGTGTTAATTGTAGTTTAATATTTATTCCTTTTGTTTTTAGACAGCTCTTTGTTACTCTTCAGGTTAATCATGGATTTATGAGGGAGATAAGATTATAAAGTACAATAAGAAAAACTGAAAACCACATATACATATGTGGTTTTCCGTTACTTAATCATTTGCAAGTACAGCACAGTTTGTTATTAAATTAACTCAATATATTCCGTCTATAAAGCCGAATCAAATTAAATTTTCAAATACCTTAGAGAAAACAAAGATAACTACAATATGTAAGGCAAGATGAGGCAAAACTTACAAAATTGACATAAAGGGCTTAATAACGTAAAACAAAATTTCTTTATAGATTTGAAGTGATAATTCACAGTTTTATATTTTACAGAATTGCAACCTCACACTTGTAACAAACACTCCTTAAGTATTTTACGCAAAACCGTCGGTTTCATTTTGGAGAAGTGACCAGATCCGCGCCTCTAGTAGAAATTAACATTGGCCCATCTATACTTACCAAAAGGATACTGTTCAAGTGCCGACATTACAAATCAGCTGACAACACTGCGTTTGCGCTACTCCTAAGTCGTGAAGAAACGAACTTTAATTAAAACAATATTGTTTGCAAGAACGTACATTTTTAAGACTTTCGGTCATTTAAGGGCGTCTAATAATAAATCACTCCAACTAAACAACCAATAATTTGAGTGCTGTACAGTAATTAGTCTGTCTAAATTGTTTATGAATATTTTAAAGTTTATAACTATATAAAGTCGTTAACTGAAGTTAACAAGACAGTGGTGCAAACTGTCAAGTTGAATTCTTAAACTGCTAAGTTCTTAACTAATAATGAATACCTCGTAACGCGCTTCAACTCCTGCATGGGCTTAAACAATAGATTGGTAGTATAATTACTTAACAAAATTATAGTTATGTCTTGTTAAAGAATAAAAATAAATAGAATATAAAATGGTATGTCTAATTAGTTTACGTACTTATAAGCGTGTTGTGGAATACTTAAAGATACTAAAAAATTCCCTAAATGTATGAAGGGCTGCCAAGCCACTTTAAGATTTATTATAAAGTGTAATATAGTAGGCTAAAAGTATGTTTCAACATAAGGGACAAAACCGCTAAGTTTCTTCACCGAGGACATTTTGGGTGGCAATAATTTCCCGACCCACAATGAAAATATAAATAAATATATAATAAAAATTCAATCGACACGAGCAGGATTCAAATTTGAGACCTGGTTAACCGCGGCTCTATCAATTAAACTACGGTGTCGCAGCTACCGACTCTATAGACAGTCTATCTGTTGAGTGGAGGTTCAAATTTTAAGAAGTTCGTCGTCGTCGTAGAATCGATTTTTTTATTCCATATTTATTCAAAATAAAATAAACTACACTTGGCTACACATGCATATAAAAAATTCAAACAACCGTGCTTTCAATAAAGAAATTAAATTTTATTTTATGCAACACACTTTAATCCACTATTATGGCGCAATACTCACAAGTTTGCTGGATTAGGCACTAAGCCAGATTTTCTGAAATTCGGATAAGATTGTGGTAGATGTGAGAGATGAAAACATTAACTTTTGTACGTTGCAGATGTGGTTTTAAATAAAAAGTTTTATTTTTGAAATTATCTATAAGACTAAAGTAAAATATGAAATGATATTAATATTATCACATACATAATGTATTAATATTCGTACATAGTGCAAAATACTATTTACATTATCAACATATGTTAACAACTTAACATGAATATCAACATATTTAACATAATCTTATACAAACATTGCGTATGTTACTGATATTGGTTGCTGATAAAGGATTAATAAATATTATGATTATTATTAATATTGATGGAAATATTTTAATCAGAAAGTTACCATCTTTACATAAAATTATCATCTATATACGCTTTAACACGCTTTAGTTTATGTTTAAAAGGATGTATAAAAGGATTATAAGTATAACATTTACCATGTTTCCTTTTTATGGTCATGAAAGGTGTGAACTAAAGAAATCATCAAAATCGACACCACTTAAGAGTTCTAAGAAGATGTAAAGATGTCATACATACCATATAATAAATCCCTACCATTTTAATAAATATGATTTTCAGAAGCCAGTTTTTCTTTTAAAACTACCCTCATTAATCGTACGATTTAACGAAACATATAACAATCTGAAAATATTTTCCTTTAATAATTAAACTGAAAATTGCCCGAGCTCAAAATTAGAAGGATGATCGCCACTTCTTACTTGATACATGATTTTACTTTGATATAAATTAATTTACAAAGGGAGTCAATCCCCTGGGAGATTCGGATTCAGGGATCTTTTATTACAGCTAAATTTGTAAAATCTATGATAAATGGTTAACATTATACAGTATTTTAGTAATAACATAATATAGACCTCCGTCTACCGACCTTAATTAGTAGAAATCTAAAGGTGATAAAAATCTTACCTTACCTTCTTGATCCTGATCCTTGAACAGCGTGACACAACGTAACGTACAGTTACCTCACCTAAACATATTTCGTGTAAAAAAAAATGTAGTTATTAAAAAAAACAATCACTGTGCTTTCTTTACTTTAAAGAAAACTAAGAGTATTAGCTTAACTATACAAAGCCTATAGCTTTCTTCATGAAAATTTAAAAAAAACAAACTTTACCGCGTTGTAATATTAGTATGGATATCCACCATTAGATTGTAGTAATAAAGTTGACATAGAATGTTATAGTTAAGTTACTATTTAGGTAGGTGAAAACAGCCACACTTTTATGAAAATTTAATATTTAGCTATAAGTAACACGCTTTAATAGCGACCTAAAAATTCAAAAAACCAGAATGAATAAAAATATTTTTTACTGAGAACGTTATAAAATAAACATTAGTATATTAGATTTCTAGCTCAGGGTCGAGAACTCGATTTAGTAGTTTATAAAAGACTGCAATTAAAACTGCACCACATTGGGCGTCATTTTCTGCGTGTTTAATATGAACTTTTTGCAAACATTAGTAGCCAAACTAATCTGATTTTTGACTCAATTTCTCCAAATTCGGTTTTTGTGTGTTTTAAAATGACGTAAGAATTTTCCAAATTTGTATTTCTATTTTGAAATATTAGACTATCCTTAATTCGAGTACCGGATGAATTGGGACAAACAGAACAGTAATTTTTTAATATCTTAATTGTATTTAAGTAGATAATTTTAACAGTTTAAAATTACTTATTTTACATTTTAAGGATTGGACATTAGGATTGGGTAGGACATAACATCAGGCCGCCAGCAAGATTACCCATCGACAAAGTTGTGCTGCAAGTTAATTAGTTGTATTCCAGAACTTTGTAAAGTATAGAGATAGAGAAGCTTAATATCGTCTGGATTAGTAATGATTGAATAAAGTCAGTAGTCCTGATGGTCCACCAGCGATTATGCATAAGACCTGTGCAGCCGATTTGTCTCCTGACTACTCTGACAAGTTTATATCGCCTCTCATTTAGTAGCGCCGAAATCCAGAAAGCTTGCGAACGTCCAGCCCAAAATAAAGGCAGTATAACTATACAAGATTATGGACAGTGTATTAAATTCATGTTTTCTGGTGTTCCTTCTATAATCAAAACGCAGAAGAGTTTTTGTCTGCCTCTACTTTCATCTGATTATCAAGCTCCAGAGTTACAGTAGCTGCCAGAATGCTTGGCGAAAAAACCGAAACTTCGCAGATTTTGCAAAGGTGCGATAGATAGTACTTCGTACGGGTATAACTTATAACATTATTAATTGCATAGATATGGTAGGTTCGAGTACTGAGATTCATGAGTAATGGGCGGTTCTATAAAATATTTTTGAGATATGAACTCAATTGAGAGGCAAGCAAAAAGGCTAATTGGTAACCTTAAATTATTTTCAAAGAATGCTAAAACGGTTGAGAAAGCGCTCTGCTTCGTCTTTTTTAATCGCACAGCAATAGACTGCAACAACCTGCCTGTGTTGGTGTTTCCGTCCTTTTATTTTTTATTTTTTTCCGTTGGAACAACCCGTTACGGGTACCCACCCCGTCGGCCCAGGGGGTGACGGCCGGGAGATGATGTGGGACTACCCGGCAGCATACACGATGCTGCCATTTTTAAGGCTATCCACTAAAAAACCAACGGTTGCCCTCTGCGCCGTAATGGAACGTCACGAGATCGTGTTAGCACACACCGTGACGCCGCGGCGAGTCCCCCCGAATGAGGGTGCCCCCAGCAACGTAGAGCAGCCTCCCAACGTAGGCCTATGTTAGGTAAGAGGAATGACCCTCCCGCCTCACCAGGCACTACAACTGGGGAAGGAATCGACGGGCGTATTTCCGCCTCCTTCTACCCAGTCTTCCCCTACGGAGCGGGTCAGCGGACGAGGCTTCTCTGTCCAGCTCCGCAGACTCCTTTGTGGCGATAACTTGCTCGCAGAAGGAGGCCATTGCGACCCAGCACCTCTCGCTGCCGATCATTGCGCTGGTAAAGCGTGGCAGAGAGGTCCCTGCCAATCACGCCCACCAGTTCAGCGCGCTGGTGGTCACAGGCGGCGCACTTCGCCAAGCTGTGACAAGCCGAGTTGACGGACTCGTCACAGTGATGGTAGAAGGGGTCGCCTCCCTTCGTGCTATCCTGTGCAGATACTCATCGAAGCAAACATGCCCGATAAACACTTGCACATGACGGAACGTCAGCGTTCCGTGCCGCCGATTGATCCAGCGGCCAAGGTGAGGGCGGACCGCCCCCACTGTGATAATACCGGTGGTGTTTACTTCCTAATACAATGTAAGTGTCTTCAAAGCGAGTGAAATAGGACGTAACTAAGTTATTGTGCCGTACCACCTAGGACTACAATTTATTTTACATCAGGTGGAATGTACACGCATTACCTAACACTAATAAAAACAAAATTAAATAAACAAAAAGCAAAATTGCATTGTAAAATCTATTAATAATCTCACCGATATGCAATAAGCTTTAAGCTGGTTCAATCCCTTATCGCAGCGTAAAGTACGGCTAGAGGTCGGCTAGTAGGCTTGGGCACTTAGCCAGATTTTGTAGAATTCAGCTAAAGCACAGCGATGTGGTTTATTTGAGAGATGGAAACATTTACGTTGTATGCTGCCTAGGTAGAGGTAGAACGGTAGTGTTTATCTATTTATATTACATTAATATTTACACATTTCTTTTGAAAGTCGAAGAATCCGTTGGATGTTATAATTTTTTATTACGAACGAGCTAGATCTATATCGACCGCTCCCCGCACCGCGATAAACTTAAATAATAAGTTATTTATCATCATTTAATATCCATACAAATCCAAATATTTGTAAATTTTATTACAATTATACCCTAAATCATTCTTACTTTAAGTACAATACTATACGATATATGTTATAAAAATGAAAAGTTAAAACCATGTAATAATTACATCAAAATCCATCCAGTAGTTATGTTGTATTATATTTATGGACCAATGGATTCGGGTGTTTCTCGTGACAATGAGACGTATGGGATGATTTTCCGAAGTGAAAATGTTGACTCAGATAATAGGCTAACACAATAACCAATTCCATCAAAATTAGTCAATACGTTTGTGTGTGATGCTCAAACAAACAACACACAAAAAAATATATACATGAGGTTTGTTATGTTTGTTCATCGGTAACAATTATTTTTTCCAAATAATTTCGGAGTTAGATACAGATTTTTCCTCGTAATTCATTATATTTGTATACGAGTATTGAACATTTATTATTATCTACATTTCAGAAATAAACGTGCTAAAATTTGTTGCAATTATGTACATGATGTGTTTCAAAAAAATGAATATACTTTAAAATTGTAATTTTATCCTTGATAGTAGATTTACCAATTACGTTGAAGCTCAAATTAAAAAATGCAATAACACGAAGAGCATCTGCTTTTTTTACGACTTCATTAAAAAAACGAGAACAATTTATTATATTATTATTTTAAAAAGCGATTAATATACCAAAGATGAATTTTAATTGATAACTTAATTTTACTGAAAAATGTATAGAAATTGAAAATTGTCTTCCACCAATCACACGAACACTTAAAATGTTTTTATTAGTACTATTAAATAAAGATTAGACAATCCGAAGTGTATAAATGAATGAGTAATGAATAATATTTGAAATGTCACGACAGAGCACTCCTCTGAAAATTATGAAAAAACACTTAAATTAATTAGTGGCTCAGTTACTCAATGGCTCTTCAGTTAATTCGTGCGGGGACGGGGAAATATTTGTGTTTTTTTTGCTAATAGCTTTTAAGTGAAATTAGGTAAGTTGTTTTCTTTAAACCTTTTTTAAATATTTTTATTATACTTATCTTTAAGTTTCTAGAATATTCATTTTACGAACAGTTTACTACCAAATAGATTTATTTGATATAATAAAATGTAATATTGGTCAGAAGAGAATACGACTATCTACAATCTTTACTTTATTCCTCATTATTTCACTTATTTTTAGAGCGTTGAAAATTATAAATTTAGTTTAGAAATATATAGAAATAATATAATACTATGCTCTTATTCATAAAACTATTTTTAACATTTATAAAATTTGCTAGTACGTGTAAATTAGTAAGCCATCGACTGACCTATTGCATCCCTATGCAATAACCTACCCCTGTAGGTTAGTAGGAGGTTAGTAGAAGTTGGTAGGAAGAAAGAAGCCTTACTAATAGACACTGAAGAAAATTTATGGAATAGTTTTTAAGATTTTGAAATATTTATTATGAAAAACTTCTTTCGCACCAAAGTTAATGTTTCCAAGAATACTTTGAAACAAAAGAATGGTTTAAAATTTTAAAATTTCTTTATACTATTATAAATAAATCACAACAGTATACACAGTTTGATACACCTTCACTGAGAAATAAATTTCAGTCTGATTTCAACAAATGGATATCATTATTCAAAAGGCAGCGAAATTTGAGTATTAACAAAAAAGACCTTACGTCTCTTGAAATAAGAATTACATATAATTTTCAAATGTCGTTCGTACATTTACAATAATCCGCCTGGGAGCGCGTTGAACCGTACCAATTTCAAATGTAACTCATAAACTTGTTGTTGTTTTTATTGTCGGCAAAGTTACTAATTTATGTGTTTTTGGCTAATCGAGGATGAGCTCTCTAATTTATTTTTGCTATAATTAAACTCTAAGGCGTAGCCAGACGTTTATGGATGAATTTCGAATACATAAACTTACGTTACTCCTACAAAACATCTTCCTTCTCCCAGTTAATATTATACATACATTATTTTGCAGTCATGGAGAGTGTTAATACATCTTAACGGCGATAAATTTTTGGGGATTCCCCTAATAAAAACAAAACGTGGCGTGAGTTACGACTGGAGCGGGGAGTGGCTGAGGAAAACAGCGTGATCATGAGAATTTTATTTTTCATTTAAGTTGTAAATATGATTTACGATTAACTTCGAATGAACATTAGCCCATTTATTTATGTATCTAAATTGTTGGTTTGGAAAAACAGTCCCTGACAACTCCAGTTATAATTATATACATATTTAATGTACCATATAGGTAAGTGTATATTAAAATGTTTTTATCGTGTTACAATTCTACTAAAGCGCGTGACACACGTAGGTACACTTTCACCAATACATGCGACACGTTAGTGACCTACAAATATTTCTACATTTTTTATATATACGTTACATTTCATAAATACACTTTTTGAATAGACATTTTAACCATTCCTTTCTCCTGAAGATAACGAAAATATACAATATGTGTAGAAAGTCTAATTTATTTAAAAATAAAAGGTATATAATATATACTTACACCTATCTATAAATATACATTTCATGCAATTCAAGTTTTGCTAACTTTGTTTTTGTATATGAAAATAGAACAGTATAATAATTCCTCAATAGGATCAGGACTCAAATCTAACATTGCTCAAATCAATTAATTACTAGCAGTTTCAAACGACTCCATCAAGAAATCAATATCGAAATTTTATTTCAGTGCTCATGATCGATGTCGGAAAACAAAAAGTATTATTCGCATATTTATTATATTTTGTAACTATTCATTTTAACTTTATGCTATATTATTTAAAAATATTTAAAATGCAGTGCTAACACTGCATATTGGCCTAAGCCAATAGATTAACTTGTTGATAAAAATAAACTCTTCAGTTTTATTATCTTTGTAGAAAAAGAAAAGCTGTTAAAATAAAACCAATAAAATTGCTATGTTAGTATTGAAACAAAAAACCTGTTATGAAGTTGTATGATTGTCCATATATTTTTAAAACTGATCTCAACATAGAAACTTAATGTTTGCACTGGATTTTTATTATCAGTTTGTTCTTAAAAACATTTTGCCCCAGTTTTTGTGTTCGGAACTAAGTTTGCTAGTCTCATTGTGGATCTTTTAATAAAAGAGTTTTAAAACTTACTAGGTCTAAGCATTTATGTTCTTCATTCTTACTTGATCACAAATCATATTTATTTTTGCCAACCTTTAGCAATTACTCGAATCCATGTAACAGTGTCGACGGTATATGACAATTTTCCACGCATTTCTTTCATACGTCATTTTAGTAGAGACTTATATCTTGTCTTATCATGTTACAATCATTCATATTATCTTCTACTACGTATAACTATCGAGATACATTTAAAATTGCTACCTTTATACTGTCCATAGTTTTCTATTTTCTATGGTTTTAATAGGTTCACAGACCACAAAAATAAAATAAAAATAAAACGCAATAAAAGAGAAAAGTATGTGGGTACGTTACGATTCGGTTCCAAGATTCCATTCGTTACTTTAATAAAAATAATTAGTAAAATACCTTCAAAAATTTCTGTATGTTTCAGCATAGTAGGTACCTGCAAAAAAAACCAGTTATGTAATGCAAAATTTGAAATAATTTGCTAGAGAATAAGATTTACACAAGCAAAAAAATATATATAATTGCGGCAAGATAAAATTTATATAGGAGGAACAATATCTGCATATTATACGTTTCGAGCGGTACATTCTATATGCATAGTTAATATTATCCCAAACTATAGATATTGCCAAAACTATTGCAACAACGCAATCACACAAAGCGTTAATTATTAACCCGCCAACTTGGCTTCGAATAGTTTAGAACTTGGCCACTTTTCAGTTTACACATTCTTCCTTCTTTGAAAGTTACATTACAAAAGGATCTCAGGAGGGTTGTATTTTCCGTTTTATTACAACATTTTAAACCTATTCGTATGTTATTACTTACTACATATGAATTGTCAAGAACTACACCAATGCATATTTAAAAGTACACGTTTTAGTTAAGTTAAAAATTAACATTTAGCACGTTAAATTATAAAGATTTATATTTAAATGTATTTTTTATATTGTCTTAAAAAAACATATTTTCGGATATATACGTAAGTAGAAGTTTTAATATATTTAAAAACAATAATTTCTAAGTTTTTAATAATTTACGAGTGTAACGGTTATAATTTTGAAATTTACATCAAAAGCTAGTGCTGTTCTAGTACTAGTGCTCTTTAATAAGTTACGTGACAGAGATACGTCACGTCAGATGGCGCTAACACCATAACAAACAAATCACATCACTCCGATACCGACCTCAGCGACGAGAGCACGTCAATTTATCCGCCGAGCTTTTAGTTTTATTGGAAATTTATTCATTTTATAGCCATCTTTTTTTTATGGCTTTTGTGTTTGTAATACATGTCAGCTGTTAGATAAAAGGTAACGTCTACGGAATATATTGCAAAAATTGTTAGACATTTTGCATTTATAAAGTTTAGCTTACTACGTACCTACTAAAGTTTTAAATATTTTAACTGATGAACTAATAACAAATGCTCTTTAATCATTAACATTAATGTTCATATAAACATAATAATAAAATAACAATTAAAATCCTAGTTCATCACAAAATATTTTAGAAAATACTAAATAAAAAAATATTATAATTTTAATAATAATAAAAATAAATTAAAATCACCTTTCTGTTTAAATGACTATCGCTTCTCTTCAGACATTTAACCAACTTTAGCAGACCGTAACGGACGAGACAAACTTTGAGAAACTTTGGTGTTAACATGCGCATAACACGTTAGCTTGAATAGTTTTAACCGCCTAGGTTATTGTTATGTTAAAATAGTTTTCCTGCTATCAGAATATTTCGAAGTACCATAAATTGTTATTAATATTAAAGCAAATATTACAATTTCAATGTTTGAAGCACATGTAAATATGAAATAAATTCAATGGAAATATAATATTATATTACTAAGTATATTAATAATACACGTTTACCTTTACACATCCGAGCTCAAAGTTTTAACGGTTCATGAAGAGATTGCAATTAAACGGTTCCACGTTGGGCGCCACTTTATAGTCGAAATTTCATTTAACTTTTGTAACCATTAGTGGTTTAAACTAATCTGTTTTTATTTGATTGTTAGATTTAGTTTAAGTACTTATATGTAATTATATTTTACCTTTAGCTTCTAACCCTAGTTTGTTGAATTCTACTTTTACTGTTTCTGTTTTGTGCACTATTTTATTTAAAAAAAACTTGTATTAGTTTCGTACTTATTATACTATTTTGTGACTTAGTGAATTTGTAATCAATCAGTCATAATAATATTATAAATATGTACTAACTTCCATATCTTTTAGGATTATATAATTTATAATTTTAGATTATTAGCTATCTTTGAATAAATGGCAATTGCACATAACCTCTATAATATTAGTTATAACTCAATATCATTTTTTTAAATTAATTTTTAAAAATGTATCCAGATATTTTTGAAACTTTCATTTTATAAATCAAAAACATATTCTATTTCAAAAAGAAAAGGAATTTCCACACAAAGCAATTTACTAAAAGTTTAAAAAGAAAAATTATATGTTTAATTCTCATGAGATTTTTATTGAAAACATCATTGTTTTCACAGAATTTTACAACATATTCAAATGAACATAATATTGAAAACATTTTGCTCAAATGTGTATACGCTGTTAATAAAACTATTTTCAACTCTCATATCATTAAATCTGTGCTAGTCTAATTAAGAGCATTCATGAGTTGAAACAATTACTTTTGATATATTCTTTTTATTTCTAAAAGATATGCGGGTGTTGAGATTTGTTAAAGTTTGTTTTTAGAATTTAATTATGACTTAGTTTTGAATAGGAGTATGTCATGTGAGAGTATAGAAAGTCCTTCAAATTAATATTAACTGACGAGCATTGGTCAAGTCAAGCTAAAGACAAGATAAGCTAAGCCAAGCCTAGCCAAATCAATAGTTATTGGATAAAAAGATTTTAAAATAAGACAAGATCAATTTCATTACCAATGACTAATTGTTAACACTGGTACTTTGATCTAGAGCATAGATCACGGGTCGCTAATCAATCACAATACAAATTAATAAATTCTTATGACTATAAATTTTTGTGAATCCAATAATAAAAACAAAATAAAATCGTGAAGTGAGTTACGACTCGAGCAGGGAGCGGCTGAGGGAAAAAACCCAAGCATGGGCTTTTTTTTTCTTTCAAATTGTAAATGTAATTAAGAACAGTTTTTTAAAAATACTACACTTTTTACATCAGAATTTTAGTCTGAATTTCATTATAAATTAGTAGTTTTGAGATATCCTTATTAAAATTGGTTTTCTTTTGTATTTTTTAAATAAATCATATAACTAAGTATATTTTTAAAGAAAAAGAATGTTTAAAACAATGCTGTCACAAATATTTCATTAGGTACCACGTATTTATTCTATATAATAGACAACTCAAATGTTTACTTACATGCATAAAAGCAACTTCAGTTCATATGAGACCGTACAACACACGTAGAATATCCAAGTATCATAATAAAGTATACAACTAAGACGTCGAAATGTATTCTTGTTACTTACGACATTATAATGCATCGTCTCACATAAATTTCTAAGTGTAAAGTGGTTTTAAATATGTATATGTAATATTTATATTTTAATTCAAAATCCCTAACATTTTTTATTTTTACTTGAAACAGCTGATTTTGACTGTGCAGATTGATCACCAATATTATTATAAAAGGAATTAATGAACTAAGTATACTTATATATTTCTGTAAAATATAAAATTTGTTGAATGTTAAATCTCAAGATTAAACTTTGAACAGAAAGTTAGTGTTTGCTGTTGATCGTTTAATATCAGATTATTCTTGAAAACGTTTCGTTCCAGTTTTTGTGAGCTTAAGAAACTTTACTAGTCTTATTGTAAACCTTTTAATAAAATCATTATTAAACTTCGTACCCTGGCAAAATACATAGCCCTTATAATAAAAGAAACTGTATAATTTTTTGTTGTTAATTTTTATATAATAATCATGAATTTCGATATATAAAATAATATTTTATATTATTTAATGTAATATAAATATATATTTAATTAGAATAAAAAATGCAATATAGATTAGTGTTATCGGAAATATGAGAACATCCTCAAAACCATTAAAACTCAGTAAATACAGCGAAATATCAAGCTATACTTAATTTTTTCCTAAATTCTTTAATTAATAATATTGTTATATCAATATCATAATATCACTCCTAACTAAGAACCTAACTAACTAACTGTAGATCACAGTAGATGGCGCTAACACCATCACAAACAAATTAACACTCGGACGGCGACCTCGGCGGAGAGAGCACGTTGTTTATGACTTTTAGTTTTATCGTTAATTTGGACGTTTGTGTCACCATCCAGTTTACTGTTGGAAAACAGCTTAAATAACACAAACTGTACGAGATAATAATAATAAAATGTAAAGTATAAATTATCAGTAATGTATATTTCACAAAACAAAGTAGTTTAAATTTCATAAAATATTTTTATTAATTATTAGTTTTAAGTAAATACATAATATGTTAAAGTTCTATTTCACAGAGTCTAAAATAACCCTCTTCAGTTATACGGTAGAAATGACCAAAGCCTAATTTAGAAGGTTCGCAAACCACATATAGATACTTAAGAGCATTTACCAAATAAGTTTTTTGTTGTAATTAAATACCTATATTATTGATTCACCTTCAACGTTTCTAGAATAGCCAATTTTTTAAAATATTTCTCTAAACTTTTATATAGATATTAATGAAAATCTCAGAAAACAAGAAGAGAAATTATTTGAAATAGCTGCTATAGTACTAATACAGGTCTTTAATCTGTCCAGTGAATAGGAAATTTGCTCTAAAGATTAAATATCATTTGTACATTAAATATTCCAGCAAATGCATTACCATTATACAATATTTGTAGGCTAAAACATCCTTATTGACCTACTGAAATTTTCATTTATGTGTTTGAAACGTTGAAACTTATCGCCTTCCCTTCTTGTATAGCTTTTATTTACTAGGAATAGTCTACTCAAATTAATAATCTACTGTTATCAATTATTTATCTAAATGATGATTTAAATAAACACTCCTCCAGAATTATTTGTATATTTTTTGTAATACTTGCATTGCTAATACATCCATTTCATTTTTGTAATAAGTCAAGGCAAGCCTGCACCCAGGCAAGTAACTGAAGGCTGTTATAATCAAGTTTGAACTTTTCCGTTGCAAGTCAGTATAAGCTCCTGATTTTTTCTCTGGATATTGACTTCATGTACTAATTATTGGTATAAGACGCATCACATCGTTCTTTATTTAAATTATGTTATATACTAAGTGACACTAACAGTACGAATATATTAGTAAACTTTTATTTTTGAAAGAAGTAACCTTCTAAAATTGCAAAAAAATATAAAAATTTCTATGAGGTATGTATTACAATTTAATTTTCTACAATATATATATATATAAGATGTTATATATATATTGTAGAAAATTAAATTTATATATTAAATTTATATATATACATTGGTGATGACCAATATGTCAATATAAAAGATATTTTACTTTTATTATAGCAGTCATTACATTGTAAAAATTACTTAGTAGATGAACTAAGCTATTAATATCGCTTGTAAAAAAGCTGTTAATCGAATTGTCATATTGACTGTTTATGTATTAAATAAGGCTTATTAAATTAAAAGCTGAATAAGTGTAATTTGTCAATATTCCTTTAATATTTATAAACACATATGCTTTTTTATCTAAATAAATTTCTTATGCGATAGCTTAAATATAGAAATATAATGAATATTAAAATGATTGTACACATCGTTGAATATCAACAGATGAGGTGTGAGGATTGTTGTCAAATATTATCCTTAGTGTTGCAATACAGGAAAAACGGGCTAAGTACGCATGTTAGCGATAAATCGCGTCGAATGGAGCTGCGGAATAAAACATATTATTATATTTGTAAGTCTTTTACACCTATGGAAAAAGGTAAAAGTTCTGCTTTTAAACGTTTTTTGTGATCGTACTAAGAAAGGGTTTTTAAAAGCTATATTAACTATATAATCGCTGGGAAAAAGTATGCTATAATAATAAATTCTTAAATTAATAAGAAAATTCGTTCTTCGTTACAAGTTACAAGTTATTGGAGTTAGATAAAAATATTTTTAAAATCTTTCAAGTTATTGAAATACAAAAATATTCAAAATGCTATTGTTCAAAAATATTTATTAAAATATAATATAAAAACATAACAAAAAAAAAATGCAATGTTACCATGCCGTAAGCATTGCACCCGTATATTCCGCTGACTCCACTAAAACATAAGACACTAGTAATTGTGTAACCATATATTTTTATTATTTTGTTCTTTATAATTTTAATGTAATTAAGTTAGTCTTCTCTTAGAGGTAATCACGTTTAATTTGTTAATAATTGTGATTAAAAATTAAAATTAATTAATTTTAAAAAGACTTTCATTGATCGCCTTCACATAATTAATGTTTGATTTATTTACAGAAAGCGAAGAAAAACCAAAAGCAAAAAAAAACACTAATATTCCGGTAATATTTAAACCATTTTTGATTTTGTGGTTTAATCAAGTAAAAACTAAAATTAAAAAAATAACATAAGTTTAAAACAAACAAAATGTCGATAGTAATAATTTCTTTATAAATGCAACAGTGGATGTAAAGCTATTAAAAATAAAACCAGCGGCCTAATGGGCCGGGGTAATGACGCGTGCCACTGCCGGCGTCCGAGGGTTGATTTCATGGACACGCGACAAAAACATGTTACTTTTATGTTCATTAATTAGTTCTCTAAATAATCTACATTTTATTGTTCTGTTTAGTTTAATACTATATTTATGTTATTTTATTAAAAAAATATATATATTTAAAAAAATATTTAATATATTGGTGTATATTTAAAATATCTCCATAAAAAATTGATAATTAATTAGTTATTTATTTAACTTACTTAATAGCTTTTTTTATATTTTTACTTATAATTAAAAAATGAACGACGTGCCGGGACTAATGACGCGGGACGAGGGTTGTTCATGGACAGACACGTGACAGGAACATTTAACTTTTCTGTTAATATTTAATTAATTCAACGCTTACAACCGAAATAAAATTTCCAAAACAAATTATTAAAATTATGTTTCTAAAATAGGTTTCCATAATAAAAAATTTAATTATTGGTACCATTTTAATTTTAAATCAACGTTTCATATGCTTTGCAACAATCAAGTTAACAGATAGACAAAATATGTCTAAAGACATTAATTAAAAAGTAAACATTTATACACGAATTAGATCCGTATAAAATAATTTTATTTCAAATCTGTACTTGTGAATATGTAACAAAATACTAAGTTTCAGTCCAACTTTAATAAAAACCTCATTCAAACTAAAAACTATCATAAAACATTACAAAAACAAACAAATGATTTATATCAAAAATAAATAAGTCCTTCACCCTTCATTTCACATTATTCATGCTTAGTTCTACTTTGCATCTAATGCAGTCTGAAAGCCGCATTAACTGCCCGTTACACTGTACTAAGGACCGAGACAATATTATTAGTTAATCGGTCTAGCGATAAATATATAAAACTTTTTAGAGTATGAGTGTTTACAAACGAAATTTAGTATATCTTATAACTCTCAAGAAATTTTACGTGAATAGAAATTTTAATACAATTTAAAGTTAACACAATTAAAACTTACTTTTCGTTTTTTTAAATATTATAAAAAAATTAATTAAAGTGATAATTTAAAAATATATACATATCTTTTTCATTTTTTTTTATTATACTCCTTTAGAACAACCCTTACAAAATATATCATGATTGTATTAGACAATTTATTTCAATTAATTTCTTAAGACATATTTTATATTGATCCGTCTTGATAGTAATATATGAGGAGATCACAATAGAAACTGTCTTTAACTTTAAATTTGCCTTCAACCAGATACTAAAAGATAAGTCTTTAAACTAATCATTATTTTGTGTTAAATGTTTAATGTGTGCCATCAATCAGTTTGAGAATTATGGTACAAGAATTTATTAGGAATATAAAATATTTATTGACACTAGTGGTCAGGTCTTACTTCAGCAGTAAATTATGTATTATTAAGAATTGTTGATGAATTCTAAAACAGACGAATCATTAACTCCATTTTCAATTGACAGAATTTGATTTGCACATAAATATTTATATAAATAACTATAAAAAAAAGCAATTGTAAAAGTACGATGAAACCAGTATTTATATATTTTCTAAATGACAACTGATTTTTTTATCAAATGAAAAAAAAAACATTTTAGACCCTGCCATTATAAAATAAATCAGGACCAAGTCCTAAACCTTGAAGAAAACACATCTTAAGCAATGAACATACTGAAAGAATTAGAGTTTCTCTACAAAGCTCAATTCTCTTTGGTAATTTTTACCCATACAAGTCGGTGCGAGTTGCTAATAGGCAATAACTAACGTTAGAACAAAATTACCTATACATATATTGTACTAACCTATATCCTTACTTTTGGCTCTTCAGAACGCGTAGATTAAACGATGTTGGCTCACTCTTCAAATGTGCTTTGGACACCGTCCATAACAAAGTAGTGGTTCCATATTTCCTTTTTTATTTTCAAAAACATCTAGATCTGATCGCACAACTGCGACAGTTTGTCAGTATGCAGAGACGAATAGTACCTACAGATACATTGAAACGAGTGACCGAATTTAAGCAATCTTTTTCTTTCAGGAATATAAGGCACTTGCTACATTATTTTTTTTAAACAGTTTTTTATCAGTTTGTAAAGTTTCGGAGGGTATTTGTAACAAAAATTATATAACCGTGAATTTTTTAAACAATGGGTTCTCAAATGTAAATAATATTTGTTGTAAATAATATTTGTTTTGTTACCATAAATAAATAGTTTCTTATTTTTCATTATAATTCATTTCTTACGTTTGATAATAATCTTGTGATATTACATAAGTTAGATTAATATTATACAACTTTTTCATGAATTAATTAAAAACGTATGATAATTCATATTTTAATATGTATTTCAAAGTCACTATGAAATGAACAATGGAATAATTGATATTAATAGGAAGCTTAGGCTATTTTTCATTAAGATTTGTATTCAAAAACAGGACTCAGATAATAAATAAAAATAGATCTTTTGTCTTAAGCCGTATATAAACTACATAATATAAATAACATTTCTTCAGTATTTGTTTTTATATATCTTCTTTATCTCTAACCATCTAACAATGACCATTAGTTATTTACTAGCCGGTATACATTTAATGTTGGATAACTTCATATAAATGTTTAGTTACAATTCGATACCAATTGATAAAGCTTAAAATATATATGTTTATGACAAATATTTTTTTTTTTTGGTAAACTTTCGTGATCCATCATTACTATTATATATAATTATCTTGCGGTATTCACGTATTTACTAACGGAATTTTTCGAAGTTTTGAACCGAACTGCGAACAGTTCACGTCATCGCCAAGCACCGAGCAGAGATAAATAAGGAACCCCGAATGCAAATACGTGATTACAGGTGGATAATTATATATAATTTCTAAACAATAGCTCACTAAGAACTTGTAGAACTGAACTATCGATTTATGGTATACTTCTTAATAGTAATGTTTATTGAAAGTAAAATAACTTAACAAACCTGTGTCCTCTTATGTATATTTTTTTCATTATCCTGGGACGAATATCTCAAAGAACGTTTATGAACTTCTCTATTCACGAGGATGTGGTCATTAACCATTCAAGTGCTACTAATAGATGGAGGGTGTTCCTTATCCCGCATTTGACAACACGCTCTAATTACACCAATTATGAATCATCTGCAAATTAAATGCAATGAAGTTTGCGCTAAATTACAACTGCTTATTTTCTAACTCTCTATTCATTAATCCGTCTGTGTACAATATATATATACTTACTCGCAATTCCACCCACGGACGAACAATATTATTTAATATTAAGTAAATAAAATTAAAACTAATAACGTAATGCGAAACAGTCTATATATAGCCATGCTTATTAATCTACTTAACATAATCAAAAAGAATTGTTCAAATCCATCCAATATTTTTGAAGATTGCCACGTTTAAACAACCAAACTTTTCCGCTTTATAATATTACTATAGATTGTTAGAATTATTAATAAAAGAAAATCTGTAACAATATAAGTTTACACTATTTAAAAGTAAGCATTGAAAACCACTGGCTCGTCTTCACTCTTTTAATATAAAAAATAGGTTAATTGCATTTATTTAACACTCAAATAAAATACTTTACCTTGAACTAAAAACAATTTATGTGACAATAAATCCATGTCTATATAAAGTTTTATGTCGCAGAGGTCATTCTAAACGTTTAGTTTTATGGTTCTGATATTGGCTATAAAGTGAACAAATTTGCATCAGGTATTTATGACATGTTTATTACATAATAAAGATATTTTAATTGTACGTGAAAACAATAAAGTTGAAACAAACATGTATATCTATCTCTATCTATTATATGTTAATCAACGATACACGCATTTCATTATCTATTTTAATTGGGTATGTATCATTTACAGATTCGATTTTATCTAATGTTAATTTGGTGCCATTACTAAATTTATCTTATGTGAATGTAAATGTATCCTAATTAACATCACACTAAATATTATCACTAGCAGTGTCCATTAAACATTTACTAATTCAAATAAAAAGACTTTATAATATTGTATACTAAATATTGTCACTAGCATTATTAAACATTTACTAATTTAAATACAAAGACTTTATATTATTGTATAATTTTCCAAAACGTACGAAGAAAATCTTAAAATTTTGGAACTTTGATAATATAAACAACCCTTAGGCGTTAGAGTATTATAAAATAAAATGAACAAGGCCGGCCCTTCCGTAACAAGCCATAATCGAGCCCCTGCTTAGAGCCTATCACATAAATTTGTCAAAGCGCCCTCACAAAAGAAATTTGGTAGCACCCGCATTTCAAATTAAAATATGTGTATCTTTTGGTGTAGACGAGTTTTGTAGTTGGAAGATGTTTTAAGAATTAAATGAATATTTCAATTTGCGGTTGAATATTCATTCAATCGTTGAAATCAATCATTCGAATAATTTGTTATTATTAAATCTAGTTATATATATTAGTTTTTGTATGTAAACTTTCGTGATCCATGATTACTATTAATTATCCAGCTGCAGTCACGTAATTACTATCGGCATTTGCCTGACTAGTTTTAAATGCATTCGGGGTTCTTATTCGCGGAATCACGGCGTGAACTATTAGGTAAAAATATCATATTACATAGAGAATTCTATCATAATTAATCTGGCTTCTGGGTTATGACAGACGAAAAGAAGACTATTAAAGAATATGAGACTCCTGTGAGAGATTAAATTCTCTAAATACATAATTCAAAACGCACTCTGTGTTCGACGGATGGTTCGTGACACACGGCGTTTAAAAACACGAACATGTGACGTATATTTTCTAACAATGTATTTTTTCTTATGGTAGCATTTGTCAACGTCTCCATGTTAAGTCACGATACGTATCTATTGAGTTATGCACGATTCTTTAAAAGAGACAAGGATAAAAAGCAACAGTAGTACAGTAAATTGACAGCCAAGATCAACATAGTGCTGTAGACGATTTAAAAGATATTTATGCTTCACGTCTAATTTAAATATGGGGTAAGTTTAATTTATTGTTAAATATTAAATATATATTTATTTGCCCCTTTTATATAATCAATTGAGTACTTAAGCTAATTAATCATTTAATGTAATAAAACACACTTAAGCAAGGAAAGCAAGGATCATACAATTAAATTACTTATTTATTTATTTCCTGCACAATACTTGCTAAGGCAACTATATTCCCACCGGCATTCTCCACCAACTAGGTGTATAAAAAACAGACAATTGTAAAGCAAAGGAAAAAATAACAGTAGTTAAAACAACAAAAATTTTAAATATATAAAAAGAAATAAAAAAGAGTATATCTTAGCAAAGAAATAAATTAAAACAATTAATTAAAAATCATTCATATGCTAACCGTAACTACGTGAGTACAGCCAGATAATTATATATAATAATTACAACTCACTAAATTCTACGGTTTCTATAACCGTGTATCTCAATACAAGGGTTGTAATTACCAACTCTTTGAAATTGTTAGTCCTGCATAGATTCATTTTCTAACGTCAAACGCAGCAGTTAAAATAAAATTGAAAATGTACTTCAATGTAAAAGCCAAACATGACTTCTGCTAAAATTCAGATATAATACAGAGGGTCGTCCTAATTAGCTTTTATAAAATACGAAAATAATTATTTTTCATAACCGTTTCATATAATTACTAAAGGGAAAAGAATAAAGAGTAACTTATTTATTAAATAATTAATTTTCTTTACGGATTTCATTACTCTAATAAATGATGATTACTAAATTACTTAAAGTTGTAGGAAGAAGGGTATCCAAAAGTACGACTTAATATACAGGATGTTTATTCAATCCAAAATAAAATGTTGAGTAACTTTCAAATTAATTAATTTAAGACTGTAATAATAACACAATAACCAAATCTTTCGTTTTATAACTATTCGTTTATAAGTTTTCATGAAAATAAATATTTTATTAAGGTGTGTAATTTGGCCTATTATTTAAATAAATAGATGGTTTCTGGATGAAAATTTTTAAAGGTAAAACTCTATTTTAAAGGAACTAATAACAATTACATTTCCTTTTATGTTGAGAAAGTCATCAATTACAAGTCCCATCTTTTTCTCGATGAATAGGTTAATAATAAAAGATTCTCCTAAAAGCTTTTAAGTTGAACGGTCCCAAAATTGATTTGTATTATCTAGATTGTAATAGTGCATAAAGAAAAAAAATTAATTAACAATACCGTAATGTCATTTGTAACCATTTACGAATATTTCTGATATAACTATTTAATAAGAGGAAAAATAAACTATGTATTACAATTTCATCAATGAAAATTCCATTGACTTATCGAGCAATCATCGAGGGGCGATTATTAAAAAAAACGTTTGTTCAAATAGTATGTTAGAGGTCAATAATAGTCACAAAGCATATCAATAAAATTTTTAAATAGCAATCAAAAATAAACATTATTTCAATATAGCAAAGCTCAAACTCAATTGTACAGAAACTTGATAGAAACCACGGAGTAGTCCAAAAGAGCAAGGGAAATAAGTCATTAATAGAAAAAGACATATCTGTGAGGGGATCAGAAACAAGATTACTATTCAGATAAGGGGGAATAGAAACTCCCCTATTGTTGAATACCGAGGTTTTGTCCGGGAGTGGCTAAAAACGTTAATAAGATTGAATGTAACAGCGTAATAATTAAAAAATATATTAATAATAGTATCAAGATAAGAATGTGTTATGGTGTGTTAATAAATTAATATGTCGTGGACAATTAATTTCCAAGTTTATAATTATGGTACATATTTAACACTGGGGAGTTTTTAACGGCTTTAGACCTTAATAATATCTCCATTCTTTCTTTCTATAATTAAACTACCTGTTACTTGCGGTTTCATTATATAAAAAAAAACTAACAGTCGTAGTTTAATGAAACAGCCTATAACATTTCTTATGTACCTAACTATCATCATTTAAATAAAATCAAATCTGTCCAGTAGTTTCCAAGATTTGCAAGTTCCGAAAAAATAAAAAAAAAACAAAAATTTATTATTAGTATATATATTGCATTCATAGACTAATAAGAACAAATGTGATTTTAACATTTAATAATGTATTATATATCCAGTTATATTATACCTTGGCTATTTTAAGTTATCTTACTCAAACAAAACTTTCGCTTATAAAGCATCCCATTAAACCCAGTCTGTTTGATGTTGAGAATTACTTAAATTCTGCGCAAGACATTAAAACTTAAATGAGGCATTTAAAACGCTTGGAATTTTAACACAACATAAACGGTAAATTGAAACTATTGATATAAAGTTTTATATTTCAATTATTTTATATTCTTATAATAACAATACTTTAATAAGGTATAAGAAATTCACAATATTAAATATATTTTCAGATTGAACATAAAAATAAAATCAAAAAATAAAAAGTTAAAAACATTATTAATCAAAAATAATGTACGGGTTTTAATTTAAAAGCTTTAGTTAAAACAACTTTAATAAACATAATAAATAGGCAAGGATGTTAAAACTAAGCATTTAAAAATTTATCCAATATTGTATCAAGAAATATAATACAAGAAAAGTTTGTTTACGCAAAACAGTCTGTTTAACAATTAAGTTAAACAGTTATTTGTGTAAATAAATGAATACAACTTTAAAAATAAAAGCAATCACAGCTGTAAATATTTTAAAATCAATACTAAGAGGTCGACACAATACAGGTTATAAATGCGATACTCTTAAAAAAACATCAATAATAGAACTGAAAAGATTTTTTTGGTTTGAACGATGTACTTCCTGAAGCCACCACTTAGATTTAATAATTTTTTTTTCAATAGTATAGCTCATTTTTTTTAATACATCAAAATCAAAAGTATTTTATATTTTTTTATAAATGTCTGATGTGGATAAAGATATTTTGGTAATATTTGTAAGTATTTCTTAAAGCTAAGCTAATATATACCATATTTTATTCAGACAATGTTTAAGACGATTATTAACTGTCATCTTTATAGGGAGATGCTATTAAATAAATTATACCGTGACCCGTAATTTTCTATGCATAAAAAATTCGCCATGGAGTCCATAATTTCTGATTTGGGTTCCCTTCAACTTGACGTAACTTAAAATGGATTTGACAGGAAATTCAAATATTATGAAGTTCTTACAGTAACAAAATCAATGCTCTTAAGATATTAAACGTAGTAACGATATACAAAAACAAAACAATGCAATCTATAAAATACACAGAATATCAATTAGATCATAATGTTACCTTGGAATGAGGTCTCTTCCCTGCCAGGATATTTCGATATTATAACAAAATGTAATAGTCTTTAAGTTTATATATAATTATCCAGCCGGATCCACGCAAATCCTATAGAAATTTGCCCATCAGTTTTAAATCCATTCACGAGTTCTGAGCATGGCAAAATCGCGTCAACTTCTTTAATAAAAATGAATAAGCCCGCTGAGTTTCTGTCACCGACTCTTCTCAGGACTGAGGCATATATCTTTAATAGCCTGTAGTTGCTTTGACTAGAAAAAAAATATTTCTATCAAATTTATTATTTCATTTCACTGATATTGATTCAATCAAACAAACAAATAAATAGAAACCTAATCACTCTAAGTCAATAAAGTCAAATAAATTTGAAATGGTTCAAGAAATAGACGTATACTCCACTCCATTTTTCTGAAACTTCTCAAGTAATTCTCTATAAGGTGACAAGTTTAATCTAAAGTTAGTGGATCGGGTAGGCCCGGACTTTGAACGATTATAACTTTGAAGTGTTATTTTTAATGAGTTTCGGTGGATTTAAATATTAATACTTCACATTTGAAAGCGTCGGAACTTCAAGATAATAAAGTGCCAATTACGTCACCACACCATAAAGACGGTGATTAGAAAACTGGTGTCTCCCAACCCCACAAATTATATCTTATGTGAATTACTCTTTTATTTACAATGCAAAGCAATGGCTTTGGTAGTAAATATATTTTATATTTATAAATTAAATAAATTAAAAGTAAAATGTATCGATGTGTGAATACAAAATTTAAGTACGGAATATTTAATATCTGCTCCGTTACATAAGTGTTGTTCAAACAAATTTAACAAACGACTGTCGCAAATTCGTTTTGCTTTGTAAAATTTTAATATTTGGTACAAAACGCGAGATCGACTTATGTAACACATGGCAGATGGCTAGCGTATTCTTTTTCGGACTCTATACTCATCCATTTTAGACTCTAAACTGCTAACAATAAAATTTACTTTGCAATGATAACGATTTAGTGTAAAAAAATATTCCCCAATGGCAATAGGTCAAAATATCATTCAAGCGTATATTACATTCAAAATATATGAAATCCCTTCTCAAGTGTTTGGGGATTATTAAAAGTATATTTTTGTGTCGCAGATGTTTTACGATCCTTATACAGATCAGGAAGGGATCAACGAAATGGGTTCTCGAGTGTATATTATACAATCAGCAGGAAGGGTTGACGGTACTTATCATATTTTGGATATTGAACATTTACGTTACAAACATTAAATATTATGTAATAATACAAAATTATTTGCTTTATTAAATCTGCAGTAAATCCTTGAAATAATACAAGTTTCTGTTGCCTACAAAATACCAGAGTTACACAAACATTTCATATCATTATATTTACAATCACACTTTACTCTGTAGTTTATTTTCGATCCACAATTTACCCAAAACCATATTCGCCTATTTACATTTCAAAACAGCATAAGGTCGAGACAAAGAAACTTCGACCCACTTGGCTCACGATACGACAAATAATACAAAGATACTGAAATAAAACCACCAAGTGCCAACAAAGTCTTTCAGATAAAACCAAAGTTTAAATGTTTAGTTGAAAACAAAACAAGCGGTTAAACTTAAAGACCGGTTTCATTTGGGGAAATGTGAAGACGAACTATTAAATAACCAATCTTAGCTTTAAATGATGGTAACACTGGCTCAAAGTTATCATTACATTTATTTTTATGAATCTGATAATTGTTACATTGTTTCATAATTTTGAATCGCTATTCCTCGAAAGTTAAGTAAAATTTGAAATTTAAGGAATTGTTTCACTTTGATAATAAAACAAACAGAAAATTGTAAGTTTCGTTGTTGTTGTATGCTAATAAAACAGAATTTCAGTTGTACAATAAACTACAAAATGAAGGAAGAATATTTATGAATAATATGAAACTTTGTATAACTAGGTAATTTTAGGGTAAAAATATACAAACTTGATGAAAAGGTTGCTAAAATTCGAAGAAAACGAGACACAAACGAGATAACGATAGCTCCAGATACATCTCAAATGTGACTTTAATTTTAGTTTCACCCAAAGCAGTCACCGAAGTTCTCAGGACACTTTAGTATAATGCATCATAATGCGAAATGACTTCAATGCTGTTTTTAAACGATTAGCATATGTATGGAAATTCTGTAATAATAAATAAATAAATATATTTTTTCTATGTCTTATTCAAAATAGGTAGTTTATTAAACAAGCCACTTACAAATTTATGAATTTTACTTCTATTATATTTCGCTCTCTTCGTTTAACTTCACAACTCTTACGTCAGTGTTTCGTTTTTAGAAAGACTCTTGGGAGTCAAGTGTTTTTACACAAGAATAAAATATAAAAATATTACCTGAAAAATATAAATATTTTAAGTATATTGTTATTTATATTTACATTGACAATTATTATCATTATTTTAAAAATTCCTTTGCTTTCATATTTTTAAAACTTTTAATATCTTGATAGTAATATAAGATATTTAATTAGGTTAAAGGGACTTGTTCACGTTATTAAATAACAAATCTCTAAAACCTACCTCGACGTTTCTATTAGGTTGACCTGATCGTGACACTGAAGAAAGTACTGGTCAATGTCTTTTTCTGCGGGTAATTTCTCAAACTACCCGCATCTGCTGGTATTTTATCTCGACGTAACTGTCTCTTTCACGACATACTACACTGACTGTATCTTATACTACCCTACGGCCTAGACTGCGACGCGAACATTTTCCAAGTACCGGGTTCCATGAGCTGGAGAGCTTGTATTTGTCATCCCGATTAAATTTTTGTGCTTTTTAAATTCAATAGCCTTCCGTATAATTCTAGGGAAGTATTGACTCTCAATACATAGTCTTTAAGTCGTGAAGCTCTATCCAATGGTTTGGCCCTGATTGAGTAGATGTTCAACAATAATGTTGACTTTTTAGGCTGGCAGATTTCTACAGCTTTGCTTTAATGTCAATAAGATGAAATTGCATTGCATTGCATTGCATTGCATTGTATCCATCCATCCATCCATCCAACCATCTTAAATCATCGTAAATCTCTTGTTAAAAAACAGGAAAGCATTCTAAAATCTCTCAATCTTACTATCTCTTAACCTAATAGTTCTAAATCTTAACTCTTTATAACCTACGTCCTCTTTCCATTGCTTTTTAGGGTTCCTTCCGTAAAAGGAAAAAAACGAAACTCTTATAAGATTTTTTTTTTTCAAATTCAAATTATCTTTATTCAAATAGGCATTTGCAAGCACTTTTGAATCGTCAATTTACAAAGTATAAAAATTTATGGGTAATAAGTTCATGAGTAATCCATCCGTCTGACCTCCTCTGTCTGGCTGTCTGGCTGTCAAGACAATTAATTTCAGATTAAAACCATATACTCAAGTCTACAGTCCCTTTAACCTGTGAAAAATATGACTTATAAATTAACGTAAAACAAAAGTAAGCCCGTTTTATTCCTCACAAAAATTTTACTAAAAAACTGATATTTCGATACTTCCAAGAGAATCAAAATCAATAAGATACTATAAGATTTGACCGGTTGACCTAGAACTACGAAATGTGGCAAGTAACACGATTTTATATTATAATTTTTAATAAAACAAAACTTAGAACTACTTATATATTTATAAATTAATTGTAAAAAAAATATACTTAATCTATTACGAGGTAGAAATTTATGGTTGAAACTTAGTTCATTTGAGGTATTATCTTGTGAAAGGTCTTGATGTCAATATTTTAAAACATATTTTTATATTTTATTACTAAACATAAATTCTTATTTATAATAAAAATATTAAAAAAGAACTTAAAAAAAGAGCCGAAGCTAAGCTATTATTACGTAATTGCTTAAGCTTAGTTCGTCGTAACCTACACTACTACTGCATTACTGCTACTACACTACTTTTGTACATTTGTACGGAACCCTCGGTGGGAGAGTCCGACTCACACTTGTTGGTTTTTTAAAATACCCTATCATTTTACGGCCGACTCACTTAAACATCTGAATGGCCACACAGAATCTTGTGGTGACATCAAACGTTCAAACAAACTTGTTAATCATAAATTATATGTTCAGTTACATCTAAATCGGTTTAGCACATATTTCTTGTCTTTGAACTATTTTTGTATTTTTACGAGTTACTTACAGTTGTATCGAAAAAATTTCAACTTCTTTAATAGATAGAATTTAAATAAAAATACAAAAATCTATTCTAAAATGAATATATTATTTAAAATTATTAATAAAATGTTAGACAAGCACTTTATTATAAAGCTAACTAGAGTTAAGTAATTTATTCCTTCATTTTTAGTAAGTTAATAGTAAAATAGTTACGGCCTTTGCGATCCAAGTTAGGTTAGCCTGTCTTTGTTACATCTATCCAAATCGAATTACACGCCGAGGCGGGCAGGCCCCGAGGCGAGGACCCTCCGCTTGGTACAATTATTAATATATTATTAATAGTTTTATAAATATTTTTTAGTTTTAAACTATGATGAGCCTTTGGGATATTAAACATGTTATATATTACACTTTGTATTTTTAATATTAATTTGTTGTACTGACAAATATAGTACTCCTTGATATAACATAAATTTTATGTATTTTTAACATAAATTATTAAAACAATCAATTAGTATAGGGTCGATCAAAATTCATAGTATATATAAGTATCATATAAATCAGAAAAAAACAGTTGTCTTTATGTTTGTATATCTAAACTTATTATATAACTGTTAATTTGCTGTTGTTTTTAATATATATATATATATATATATATATATATATATATACCAATAAAAAAACTTATTTCAACTTAGACCACAAGTAATGTTTGTAACAACACCAGTAAAGCTATTTTCATTATATCTTCGGCAAGTGGTTGGTTTCCGTCCGCTTATCCCTTTGTGCATGAAGCGTTCCAGATTTCAGGTAATTAGTGCGCTGAAGACTACCGACTTGTTTAGGAAGCAAGATAATCTTTTTTGTGAGAAAAATGTGTTCATTTATTCTTGGAAGAAATATTTAAAAAAAATATATTTTATACTTAACCTTCGTAAGTGGCTTTCGCTAGCGAAGTTCTGTATTAATATATTTTTCTGGTTTGGTATTAAGTATACACAGGATAGAATTTGGACAATCACACGTTTTAACTATACCTATAGAATAAAATTTATTAAGATCGAGCAAGCCGTTTTTAGTATAAGGCAATACACAAAATTTTTACAAGAAATTTTTGAAATTTAATTTTATCTTGCAATTTTTTTTTTTTTCATTTATACAATTTTCGCAGTCACATTGACTTAATAATACATAATAATAATTTTTGGGTAGAAAATGTATTTGTGTAAATAGACCTTTGTATTCACATAATTAAAAATACTCTTGCATTCACATCATTATAATTAAAAATACTTTAATAAAAAATTACTTTTAAAAGAAGTTACAATTTATACAGTATGCATTATTTAGCAACGACGAACAATTTCATTCTCATTCGTTATAGCAACGAGTTACAGAAAAATATTTCTCTCTAGTATTCGCAGTTATTTTTTTTATTAATAATATGTATACAAAATGTTAATGGCAACATAAAAACTAACGGAAAATATATTGTGACTGTAAATATAAAACAAACCTATAAAGTTACATTAATAATAACAGAGCTATAAAGATATATAATAATACAAATAATATATATATATTATTTGCACTCACTACCAACAAAATAAAATTTATATCACAGAACGACACAAAAATATACTTTCAGTAAAATTTCCATAAATTAAAATTGTATATTTTAATTTATAAACAAAATTGGTTTCCTTTTATTAAAACCGCAGTAAATATTTTCTCTTAAAAAAATGAATTACAAAGATAGTTTCGATAGAACACAATTCAAATGAGTTGCTCCAACGAAATCATTTAAACTAAGAAGAAGACTAATAAAAACACGATTCCATCACAAATGCTACTTTTACCCAGATTTATGTCAGTCAATAAACGAGATCATTGTCAATATCCGTCTCAATAAATACCCGTAAACAGCCATACATACTCATATATAGAGCTGTCCCAAAATATATCCATACATTTATATAAATACACAGGCTATCCGCTGAGCTGTTATTTACAGCGGGATAGCCGTTGTATACAGATCGCAGTTTTTCCTCTATAAACATTGACCGAAGACGATTTCAGTGTGGTCTAAATTAAAAACAGATTTTAAAATCTTATTGAGCTTTATAAAATTATTAACTCAATATCATATGATTATATTTGGAAATATATTAGAAGCTAAACGTAGATTAGTTAAAACGAGTATAAATATATAATAAATTAATATTTACACTAACAGTATTCGAAAAGTTGAACAAAAAAATATTGTTTAATCACAGAATTTGAATATATAATTAAATAAAATAAATTATTAAATAAATAGAAATTAATTATTATTGTTGAACCAATGGTAGGTTAGCCTATCTATTAAGTTATGTACAACATAACCCATATACCTAAATACAGCTCAATTCTCAAACAGTTTGCTACCTCAAAGCATCGCTACCAGGTATTGTCCTTAACCGACAGAATTGGAATTAACAAACAGATCGATGTATAGAAGCAGGATATGGAAAGACTATTGTCTTAATTAGTTTTGAGATATTAAAGACATAGAATATTAAAATAAGATTTGTATTAAAGAATTTGTAGGAAAAGAAGAATGGTTTATGCACTAAAATATGTTATTTTTATACATCATTATTGCCTTAAAACTTCAAATATCAATATTTATTGCAATATCCCACTACCTACCTTGTCTTACCATGTCTTACCTACCCATAACTTGCCTTGAACATTATTACAATTATACATTACTATACAATAGAAATAAAAGATAGCATTAAGTTTATTATTTCAAATAACGTTCAAGTTTAGCAGTATGCTAAATAATATATGGAGAATTGATAACATATATTTATTTAGTTAATAATCTCTTCAATACGAGTACGACATCCATTAGCTCATAGTTCCATACCTCTAATAAAAATATATACTAAATAATTTATTAAAAAATATAACAAATGAGACAGACTACCGCTTGCATCTTATACCACAGAACCACCGTATTAGAAAAGGAGGCAGGGCAAAATAAAAAAAAACAACGGAAGACGGCAAGGCGAATACAAATCTAAGTATCGGCTTTCTTTTTTATCTTTTTCAGGTCTCAGGTCAACAGAACAATCAGAATGACAATGGAATACCGCTATTTCTATGCGATGTTGTTTTAATTATAATTTATATCTTACTTTAATTAAATAGTATCAGAAAAAAGCAAAGGAAACGTTATCTTAATAATGGATAAAATAATAACATTATACTGATAGGAAGCCATATTTAAAATGTCATTTCCGACAACGAATACCGGATTCACTCCAACAGTGCAATATGACATTCAAGTAAAATGCGGAGTCACTCTCTGTAAGTTATTTCATTTGAGTGTCAATGTGAGCTATTTTTATTTTAAAATTGGTTTACTATTTCTGTTTGTATATATCATTTTCTATTATATTATTTTAAATAAAATTTTCAAATAATATATGCTGCATATAATTAGTGATACGACATTCAATACTTTATTTTCAATTCAATTTTGTATACAGATATTTTATAATAGATTAAAAACAAAATATTAAACAATGAATATAAAATTAATCGTAAACACAATGACCTTATAAACAGCATTTTAACGCCTCGTCCGTGCATCGAGCGCATTATACAATAAGTCGATGACATGAACAAGCCATGAAGCTTAATAGGAATCTATGAATTTCAGGCTTCTGTTTAATGTGTAGTTTATATATGTTGTAGATATATTTATATTTAATTATTTAATATTTTTTTATAAGAAAACCATCTCCCACTGTTTAATGTGTAGTTTATATATGTTGTAGATATATATTTAATTATTTAATATTGTTTTATAAGAAAACCATCTCCCACACTAGATAAATAAACTGTGTGTTTTACAGACACAAATTACTCTCAGACTCAAAACAGACAAACATTTGTTCTGTGTGAATCGAATCCAAGACCTTTGATTCAACAGGCAAGGATATCAACCACTAAGCACTGGTCCAATCGACTGTAAAATATATATATATTTATATAGTTATTTAAATATGTAGCACACAACTATAGGGACAATTACAGTTTTAGTTTAACAATATAATAATATTGTTTCTTAAGTTAAACGATGCTAGATATTTTACCTAATAGTTTTTGTTTGTACGAGCATCATGGAAGAACTGGAGCACGAAACAAAAAGTTTCAACACAGTTGCTTTGCTTGAAGTTAAAAACTGTTTCATAGACAGTTGTATGTGTGATGCGTTTTAAAAAGGCTCTTTTAAACCGTAACAAAGTATTAGGAATATTAGGATTTTCAATGTCCCACTGCTGGGTAAAGAATTTTTATCTAATTATAAATGTTCAGAGCTACGAGCTATCTCTATCATATTTTGATTTACATTTTTTTTTGTCTTAACATACAACTACTTCTATAGGTATATTATAACGAACATTTTCCTTAATATCAAATTTAATATCGAATATCGAACCTAGTACTCATCTATTAAAAAACAAACATTGCAGTTGCATACAAGGACATCTATTTAATCGCTTAAATTTAAAAAAAATACCTATAGAGCTAGGTCTTTTTGTCCATAACTGAGATAACTATGTATAGGTTTAAAACTTGAAAATCATTCCTTAATGTATGCACCATTGCAATAGACTCTAATCTTAAATCTATCAATACGGTTAAAACAGTATTGTGTGTTGGATAATAATAGCAACAAAATTCAGTTGGAACAAATAAGTAAATATAAAACCCTACAATTATCATCCACCATTACACAAAATGAACCGTAAAATAGATTAACGATAATATCCAAATAATAATAAAAAGCTTATCAAGTTTAAAAAACACGAAAGATATTAAACGAATTTCAACATTTTAAAGCTTTTAAAAATACAATTTTCCTTTTACACTTTTACACAAACGTAAAAGTTACAAAAGATTTAACCTTAGAGGCGAAATTGTGATTTTTGTACTGATAACAATTTTGCGTAGGCGTTCATAAAACAGTAGACAACATTGTGTGTTATATCTAAAATAAACCTTATTATTTGGCAGGTAAAAGCTATATTTAGTGTATGTTGCCGAGTGTACACTTGTCAGATCATAAAAAACCTGTTAAATTCTGGATAATAGTAGTAAAGCATTTTATATCACACTGGAGGGCACATAGTTACGGTGAAACCTTTTACTTCTTTATTATGAACGATCGCTTGTTTATTTTAGGTAATTTCAGAGATTGTTTAATCTTTATTCCGAGACGGAAATATTTCTCTTATCTTTATCTTTTAACAACTTGTTTCAATATGGAGTTTCTTTATTCTGTTGGAAACCATACCAAGAAATTGTGTATAAAATGTATGATATAAACATTATAACAAATAATATAAACATGGTAATAGTAATTACTTAGACTCTCTTATAGCTATTTTACAAGTGTATTAGATACTTCATTCTTCAATACAATCAAATCAAATCGAAATACTTTATTTGCACAACATATAATTACAAAAAATACATTTTGAAAATGGTAAAACAAGCTTAACTTAAAAAATATATATTATCAAGAGGGTTAAGTTATATATTCCACAGTAATGTATGTTATATTTTTTTAATTGACTATGAAAAAAACAAATAAGTAAAGAAATAAGACAAAATAAGAAAACAATAAAATAAATAAATAACAAATTACTTCCGGGAGCAAGTTGGGTGTAACGTACCCACAACCTGACCACAAAGTTAGATGAGGGTATGTCTGTGGGCCTGATGGATAAAATTAATTAAAACTGTGTGCAGTATATTGATAATTAATTTTCACAACGTATATATGTTAGTGTTATATATGACATAAAAATATAGTATCTATATAATATGTATATGCATAAAAATCTATGATTATAAGTTCATCGTTATTGCTAAAATATTTTCAATGTTATTTAAACGTTTATTAAATTTTCAAATCAATGGACTGTTAATTGAAAATTCTTTTGTATTTTAATACCGATTAAGTATTTATATTGTTATAAAACAAAACTTACCATACATATAGGCTAAAAATACAATAAAATATATGTCTATACTAAGAATATCTCGTGACTAGATTTACGTACAATCGTTTTTATGCACTATTAAGATAACAGTAGTAAAAAGCAGTAGCGTGTTTCTAGATAACCTATAACCTTCCTCATAAGGTTTATGATCGTATCTATCATAATCGGAAAGAATTTTCCAAGTAAGTTAAACAAACAAACTTTTCCACTTTATAATATTAGTATAGATTTAACATGTGCTATACAGATGCCAAAGTTTTGTTCATTGATTCCGAATTGAAATCCTAATATAATAATCAAGCAATATCTGTTGGGCAAATTGCGATCCAGTATAAGACAGACCTAATACAGACCCGATGACCACTCCAAACCGCAATGTTAGGGTAGCTTGTGGTGCAAGGAACAAATTAAATTATGGTTCAGTGTATACAATATTAATTGAATAATTCAATATAGTTACAACCCTTTTACCACTGGTAGTTTCGTCTTAATGATTTTAATTCAGAATATAAGGGAACCTTCTAAATTAAGTAATTAGTAAAAAAAGCAAAAGATTTTTAATTTAACATGCACCTGCCAAAATTAATTCTATAGTCGTTCATAATAAATATAATTTCAATCAAGCGGATACCGGTATCTAATAATAAATTCCACAGCTACTATAAAAACTGAGATCCAAAGGCAACAATGGAGTTTAAAAAAAAATAAGAACTGTAGAAATCTAATCAAAACCGGCTCAGCTCCACGCCTCCGAGTAGCGATAAGTCCCGCCCACGTCAATTCTAATAGAGGTCTATGTTACAAGACATGATGTTTTCGAAATATTTTAAGAAAAACAATTTTTATATATTCATTTCCAGCAATAATTATATTATTATATTTATTCTTTAACTACATTTCAATGCAATATTATTTTTAGAATATAGGTAATATATATGGTTTTAAAGTAAAAATATATATATTATTAAATTGTCAATACAGTTATAGCAAAAAAAATGTATATAACATAAATAATTTAAAAACGAAACCGACCAGACCAAGCACAATCGTGTATATGCATTGCCTAATCAAATAAAAAGCACACAAAAAATATTAAGCTAACAAAAATCGCTAACTCTTATGACTTGATACGCAACCCACAATCACTGTACCATAAAATATAGTCGAAAACTGTAACCGACGGTAATTACAAGCAAGACATGTGAACCCATTATATATAGATTAAGGAAAAGTAAGCTTATTAACGAAAAAGATGATTTCTAGAGATAAACACCGTAAACGCCATTAAACGAAAATGGAATGGACTTGATTTGTAAAAAGCATCAATTTTATTTTTAACTATTCTTGATATCAAATCTCTATTGGCTTATTAGAATTCTTTATAATTTCTAGATAATATCAAAAGCGGAAAAGTTTTGTTTCATTACTACCGGATAGATTTGAAACATACTAAGAAAATTTTTATAAGGCTATAAGTTGTCTAGCACAATACTATTCTTTTTAGTAATCCTAATAGAAAAAAATAAAAATGTCTTAGTATTATAAAATTTTTGGTATATAATTTTATATATAATTGTATATAAAAACAACTAATTGTCCTTTAGAACACTTTATCGATAGTGTAATAATAACAAACTAATTACTAATCAACTTTGATAATATTGCACTAAGAACAAATATGTACTAACAAACTAGTATTTGGTTATTCACCTTTATTCTCCTTAAATTAATATAAAATTAAATCTTCAAAGTAATTTTAATTAATCCTTTGTCAATTTTTCTGAGATTTTAATAAAAAATTAAGTAAATGAACAGTTTTTTATTATTTTTATAAAATTACTTAGTTTAATTTTATATTATGCTTCGATATCTGTCTGAAAACAGTAACATTTTTATTTACTAGCTAGTGAAATAAATTTTATTAAAACAGGTAGTTTTAAAAAAAATTAATCTGGAAAAAAAAGATTCATTAAACAACATTATTTTAATAAATCTTATGAGTAAATTTAAATGTAAAGATAGAAAGAAAACCTTAAACCAAATTGTTATAATACATAATAATATATCACGTAGACGGAAATCGAACCCGGACTAGTCAATTGAAAAGTAAGTAGACCCTAGCTTATTTAACTGCATCTCATACAGTGTCTTGCCTTTAGTACTGTCCCAACACAGAACTATTGGCACAGTATGTACACTTGATACAATTTAATCTTGAATAAAAAATGTTTTGTTGTAGTAACACTAAGTACTTAATCTAAAATGTCTTGTCTACAAGATTTATATGACAGTAAGTCATGGAAATGCGCCAAATTGGTTTTCTTAAGATCTTTTGTTACTATTAATATCCATACAACCGGATTTTTTATCTTTTATATTTAAACATTACTGCACATTAGTGTGATGTTATTATTGAAGTGAAGTCATTACTTTCAAATGAGTAAATAGAACATATACTCTTATTTTATACCGTGTTTTTCTATTAAGTCAGTAATCATACCTAATTACCAGTATATAATCATTATTACACATTGTAAGTTATAATGCATGCATACGTAACTTAGTTTTTTATTTTACCGGATCTGAGTAATAAACTTCATTGTTTGTTGGATTGTAATATGTTAACTTGGACGCGGTCGGCTTTATGCGATAACCACGGATGGAATAATGGAAATATTTTACGTAATGACAGACATTATATTCATTACATAAAATTAAATTTACAATTTGGATTTTAATTAATGCTGGTTAAGTATTCATAACAAGGACAATAATTATTAGTAACACATGGTCCCCTGATTTTTTTTTAAAGAAAGCTTACTAAAAATATTTTTGGAAGTGCCTATTATATATTTGTGTTTAAACTTTCATTATCTATGATTACTATTAAATATAATTGTCTGTCTGTCATGTAAATAACATTTGCCCGACAACTTTAAAACCCATTCTGTCTAGTCGGGCAAATTCCTAGAGTATTTACATGAGGACAGCAATGAGACAGAATATGTAATAAAGAAATATTTTTTTTTGTATCTTTTAATATTATTACGACATTCCGACCTCAAACTAGTACGAACTTAATGTTTTCTAAGATTTACCCGAGTGCTACACATTTCAATAAAACTATTTTACGGATATAACTCGCGTTTTTTTTTACATTTTATAATTTAAACCCGACGTTTCAAATGCTTAGCAGCAAACGTGTTCGCGGTAAGAAGAGATGATGGTGTTCATCTCGTAAAAATGTAAAAATAAACGCAAGTTACATCTGTAAAATAGTTTAATTAAAATATTAAGAACTTCTTTAAGACAAACAAAATATTATTGCATGAACCTGTCCATAACGTACTTATACATTTTTCACGGTAGCCAACATAAGGAATGAGTTATTTGTAAAACCACACAAACCCTAATTATTCGGACACCTCGTATTTCTCACAATTTGAGTCTATTATCGTAAATATTTATTATCAACCCTATTACATTGATATATGGTTCATTTTAATCAACTAACATAATCATAAAATCTAACAATCAAAGATTATACCTTATGTATATAACATATGGTTCATATTTGAATGTATAAACAAAACAATAGTCATTAAATAATTGCATATAACAGCTTATGACAGTGACAGATCTGTTATAATATTCGGTATGAGTTCTTGGGTTCTAGTTTTTGCTTTGTCGCTCAAATGTGTTTTTTTAATCCTTGGAATATTTTAAGGCCAAATAAAGGTTATATTTAATTTGATTTGATGTAGGTAAATGAATATTTATTATAACTATCTGTAAACCGCGATTCAATCGGTTAATTGACGTAGCTTACGTTCAGAAATATATTGTTAGAATCTCGACAACCCTCAATTTTAGTCATATTTTTAAAACTCTACAAATACTCGTAGAAATTATAACGTTAGAAATTACTTTTTTTTATCGAAATATCGGTAAAAATATGCCATGCAATTTATTTCATTAGCATACATGAAGGAAAAGGAACAAATAAAACATGTGATGGTTTCACCGTCTATGGACAAAACAAATATGGAAGTAGCATATGCGTAATCCTTTAGAAGCGAAGGATGAAAGTCAGTTATAAAAAGAAATATTTGATAAAAATTTTCATATACGAACATATATATATTTTTTATACTAAGTGCATAATCGTTGAGGAACAGGGACGGATGAAGGAAAGTCAGATAAAAATAGAAATTTTCGAGGAAAACTTGAATATTTAAAAAAACCTACCAAATTTTTTTTTTAAACTAAGTAAAGTAGCCATAATATACATCATAAACCTAATTCTACAAGTCAATAGAATTCCAAACAAAAGACACATGTAGAAGAATTAAATTAATCAGTGAAATAAAATTCATCTACGTCCCATTAATTTTTCGAATGCAAAAACACTTTAGCATCGATTTATTGTTAAATATCACAATGATGGTATAATTTAAACTCGATCAATCAGTTTGGGGAATGCAAATAATGGGTGTATTTGTAAATAAGATGTAGTGAATCGATTTTTAATTAAATTCTCCGACAAGTGCTCTTTTATTCCGAGCGTTGAAAATGATATATGAAAATCGGTGCGAACAATTTGACAGTATAAAATAAAAATGAACTGAAAATCTTATATAAAAGTTTCTGTTTTTTTTTTTACATGTTTAAAGTGATAGCAACGGAACCAAGTAGGTACATTATAGTAATAATAGAATACTTAAATTAATACATTATCTGTATTGATTTTTTTTATTGATATTTAATATAAATTTTTAACTATAGGTAACTAAACTTTAAACAAAGTGACGGATGGCGAATGCTTCTCTTAATTCGCATATAGTGTTCTAACAAATACACTTTGATCCTTTAACTCGTCACTAAAGAGAAATTTTTGTATGTAAATGATCCATGATTACTATTATATATGCCACTGTATTCACGTAATTATTATCGGAATTTCTCCGACTAGTTTGAACCAACTCAGGTTCCTTATTCATAATCTCTGAGTACGGCAAAATCGCGGCGTGAACACCGATAGTAATGATGTGAATATAGCTAGATAATTATATATGTGCAAAAATACTAAGTTCATAAAATAATCCTACGAACCTTCTCCCGGTACTATGGCAACCTACATATGTTTAAATTAAATTACCCTGTCCTCGCAGTTTCTCCATGAACAACGACATTAACCTCCTTTAACCTCCTTTTACGATCTTTAATAAAAATATTAATAACATACATTTAGATTATTTACAGAGAAATGATGTAGTGTTGATTAGTGAACGAAGGGTCGTTAAGGAGACTTACCAAACTTTTATGGAAGATGAAAGAATTAGAGTAAAATTTTTAGAATACGCCATTAAAATTGTCACAGCAACAAACAAAAGAAATGGAGCGACGCAAAGACTGGACTAAAATAATAATTAAAAAAAAAAAAAATTGTTTTGTTATAAAATTAAAGTCACAAACGTCACAAAATAAAAAGTGACGATACAAAAAAAAAATAAAAAAACATACATGTAGACGTACATACATTTTTTATATAAAGCGCGTCGTTTTGGAGTAGAATTTTGATCAAACAGATGAGTCCTTTATAGACTACCGGAGGGACGATTCACGCTCCACAAGTTAAATGACATTAATTTGAAAATAGACCGTAGTTAAACGAGTCCGTGTACTTAATTGACAGCTAAATGGGGATTAGGGAATAATTATTAGAGATTCATTGATGTCCAAGTTATTCAAATAGCTTCAATAGTTCAAGTGGCTGGTCATGCGTCACTAGCCACATACTTATTGCTATATATATATGAGATGTGATGCTTAAAATAAATCCGTCAATACGTCAATAGACCTCTAACTAACAATCTTTGAGAGTACATCCTTGCACTCTGACAACTGAACTGTCATGCTCGTACTGGCCTTTGTCTGAAATTAGCGACATCTTTTAGGTTTCATTCACAACTATTTTCTATATTTAAATATATTTTGTAAACAGTATTATTAGAATACCAATAATTATTACGTTATCTGCAAATATAATTCATTGTTGAGCGCCCGTGCTTGCTCGTACAAGTACCTATCTCCGACTATATATTGTCTATTATAAAACACCTCGCTATATTCACTTTATGCTATTGATAAAAGCTTTACAGGAACTCAAACATTTATTTTACTGTCAAAATATTTTAATGTAGTTTTAATTAATACTAATATGAAACTATCTTCTGCATTTGAAATAAAAACTATCACTTATATCTCAGCTACCCGTAAACACGATTGCTGCAAAGCATTCGAAACATCGGCTTAAAACTAATATGTAACCAAAATATACGCGAGTGTAATCCGTAAGAAATAGTTTTTATTTCAAATGTGTACTCGTGAAAATCTAAGAAAATACTATCTTCTGCATGTCCTGCGATATAATCGAAAAACAAAGTAAAGTTACATACAGTCGTAAACGTCATAAAATAATTAAATAACATATATTGTCGTTAAATCCATGTAATAAATTAATGACTCTGTTTCAGGTTATAACTAAACAATCAAAGGCACTGATGTCAATCACCTAACTCTAGAAAGGAAGTACCTATCTACAATAATTCTTAAACTCTGTAATATTATATTATTTTTAAACAAATATCTAGGAAAATAACCAATTCGTTGTTAAATAAACAAATAACATTTGCTACGAACAATGCTTTATATTGTAATTGTTCTTGAATATAAAACAAACTGCATTTTCATATACAAGAACATTAATAATTTAACGAAAATACATTTATAATAAACTACAAGGTAATATGTTAATTATGAAAAGCATTCTTCACATTTACTAAAAAATTAAAAAAAAACTGTTATTGTTTTCTTCTATCAAGTAGACTCTATTACTTAAACATATAATTATTTTGACGAACTGAAGTTTATTTTAGGATTTGCCCGACTAGTTTTGCGGAACGCGACATGAACGGTTGTTTCCACAATTCTGACATGCTCAGAGTTCATGAATAAAGGGCACGGGTTAAAAAATAGTCGGGTAAAATTTCGATACAATTAACGGGAGCACAGAAGAATAATCTATTATTTTAAACCTAAATTTTGTTTGTTGGTTTTGATTAAAAGGGTTAATCATTAAAACTTTGAAGTTTGGGTTAATCTTAAAAGATTTGAAAAATTCTTATTATAACAGTCAGGTTCGTGACCAAGGCTATATGCTATCTAGCCTTACGTTACTGCTTCTAATTATCTTAATAAAATAAAATCCTACGTCCGCGAATGGAACCGCGGGTAACGGCTAGTTACGTTTAATAGGAATCATGAATCACGAAAATCAATAGTAGAAAGACAACAAAAAAAAAATAACTCATTACCATTTTTTAAAATTCGATCAATAAGTTGTTAATAAGAATTTGAGTAAGATCTTGACCAGTTAAATGCTAATCCAATACATAGTTTAAAATTATATCAACCGGCAACTTCACGAAATGGTCAATACTGAGATATACGGAATAGAATGATATACAGATATCTCAAGTCGAATAAACATAGAATTTATATATCCATAGTAAGTCATAGTATCTAAACGGGTTCATTGCCCATGACATACTATGATAAAGGAGACATTTCAGGTCATATACACATTCAACATCAGACTGCAATCATAAAACTGATATAGTTATTATAAAAACATTAGTCTGTATTAATAAATAGTTTCGATTTAAAAATATGGCTCCATTTTGCTTTTAACATACAATTGGTTAAAGCTTTTATTTAATATTTTTGTGCATTTTTTGGGTAGTTTAATATTTATATTTTAAAAATATGTTTGAAGTAGAAATAATAATAAATTCAACGTTTATAAAACATATTATGTATATCACATACTATAATTATATGTAATCAAAATAACTAAACTATAATAATCGTAATATTTAATAATCAATTAATTATTAATATACATTTGTTGACTTCATATACTTACTTACTTGATGATATTTTATTACATTTCTTGTTTACGTCAAAATAATGTATTTACCTGAAACAAATAAATATATAAGAATCATGTTAAATATATGCAAAAACTACCAAACTAGTTAGTGTTAGTTCTTGCAAGTGCCTCCGCTAGCGATGTAAAGTTTGAACACTTATTTACGAGTACGAAACTTATAACAACGACACAAGTATCAGATCTAAATAGTAAAATGAATAAAAGCTTCCGAATACTTAATTATCTTAACGATAGATCAAATTACTTTACACACTAGTTAGTTATTACATACTAAACTTATCTATAATGCTATTATCTATAACCATGGGAGGCCAACCCGTCGATCGCGGCCCCAGGGTCAGTCGATCACGGGCAAGGAAAAACATATCGGTACCTATCTGTTCTTTTCTTAAATATTACGAAAATTTTTGGAGTATATTTAAAAAATTGAATAATAGAATCAGAAAAGCAGACAGTAGATCACCAGTCCGATTAAGTTGGCCCTAACCCCTGACCTGTACTAATATAAAAAAAGATTGTTTGTTTGAAATTACGTTGATTTAAAAAAAATAGGCATAGTATTCAATTCATTTCAATAATATTAAGTGAGAGAGGCCATAGTTATTTTAACAGTAAATAAAATCAAATTGTCCGCGGTATGAACCGCAATAACAGATACTGGTACATACTCGTATCTATGCTGTTATATATATAACAGCATAGATGTATCTTGATATACAAGAAACCCTTTGAACTCCTGTAAGAAGTTTTCGTTAATTGCCTAACTTCATTAGATGTAACAATACCTTATCTTGATATATAAAGCTTTCTTAAACTTTAAAAAAGATTTCATTGAATTAAGTAGTTTTCAAGTGAGGTGCGAACACACATACAGATTCTCAACATTTTTTTATTTTATTATTGTATGCTTTTTTTTAATCTACTGCTTGTCTTATTGACCTGACCATGTAATTCAGTCTTAAAATTATATCTTTATTATTATAAGTAAAAATATAATAAATCTTTCAAGTATTTTAATACATCAATAAGAATTATGAAACGATTGATACAAACCAATATCAAAGCGTTCTTTAATCATTAACCCTGATTAAATCCTGTACTAATGGATTCTATCCTTTTACAAAATTTAATTTTCCTCTGACCTTCGTTAGCTTTACATTGATATAATACGAATCCCAATAAAAATTAATTCAAAGGACTCCGAAATGGCTTTGAAGATTTTGTTACGTTTCAAAATTTATATAATTAAATATATATTATTAAGTAAATATATGTTATTAAGTATATCGAATCACAGACATATATATAAAAATATAAAAATACATAGAAAATAACAAATACAATACATAATAACAATAAATTATAGCATTTTATTCAATACAACAAAAGTTATTAGAGACGGTTTTATGTAATTAAAAATCTTTAAGCAGGACACTCCATACCCTCACAAAAAATTGAAATACCCTCACAAAAAAATTATAATGTAAATACAATAAAGTATTATCAAATCAATTTATCTAAATTAGATCTTTGTAAAGATAACATTTGAAATTTATTTTTAACAAGACCTTGGTTAAAGAGGATACCCCCTTATATTTAATGTCATTTTATACTGGTATTTTCAAACCAGTTGTACTAACATTATAAATGGGTAGTAATTTGTTCAAAGCAAATCATTTCATGCATAATCGTTAGTGCGAATGAGTTTCGTACATTATAAATATATTTGCATAACATAATTGCCTGAAAAGCGTGGCTATTCACTATCGGTATATATCTTTAAATTACTAAACCCTAATCGACTCCATTAAAATGCAATAATAGACATGCAATTGTAATTACGGAGAATATTTTTATTATATTATTGTTTTTATATACTTCACAAATGATTGTATGATAGACACCGTAGTTAGGTCTTAAGCAGCATACATTATACAATTTAAGACTTTAGTGCTAACTGATATATATATATATATATATATATATATATATATATATATGTATATTCACGAGTACACATTTGAAATAAAACTATTTTTACGGAATAAACTCCGCTATAATTAGGTTAAATTTTAATTTTAACCATACGTTTCGAATGCTTTGCAGCAATCGTGTTCACGGGTAGACGAGATGTGTCAGTCATAGTAAATATATATTTATACATATATATATATATATATATATATATATATATATATATATTCCGTAAAAATAGTTTTATTTCAAATGTGTACTCGTGAAATTTAAGAAAATACTATATTTCCTCTGTTATGTGGTCAAATAGTGTTGATAGTATTTTTTCGTTTAAAAAATAAGTTTTTCGTAACCTCACTAACAGTTAATATCTTGGTAAATAATATAGGAACTTATTACGGAAATGTTGTATTTTTATAAAAATAAAGGGTAAATAGTCTTCGGTGAATGCAATCATGGCTGATGTCCAATACCGTGACAGAATACACAATGTTTTGCGGTCGCTGGAGAGGAGAAATGTGCGATATAATACCTTTATTTAAACATTGCTTTTTGCAATTTAATACTTAATTTTATTTCAACTGTTGTATAAATAATAACATAATAATGGAATATATTACAAAGCAACGACTAAAATTAGTTTTTTAGTTTTAATGAAATATGCAAAGCTAAGCGTTCACAGAGATTATAAAGGCAGAGTCATTAGAATTTAAAGACCAGGTTTCAGACGTTTCTGTCAGAAATAAGCGACAAAAGAGTGACAGAACTAAATTTCAAAATGTCACTAAATTATTCCTATAGTAATCCCGTCCCAACCTACGTGGAATTTCAATTTTCCTTTAAAGACTACGTAAAGCTCCTTCTACATTCAAACTAAGCCGCAAAACGCTATTATCCTGGCGGGAAAGGCGCAATAAATATTAAATCATACCCTCATCCACACAAGTTTATGAAAATTTCATACAATACCCCTTTTCAATTATCCGCTTTGTATGAACAAAAGACTATAAATGACAACAAAGTTTACTGGTTTCTGAGATTGCTGGCTCATAATCAACTGAACATGAATTATAATAATGTATTAAAAAGAGTAATTCTATCAATAGATTTATTATCCAATTATTATTTATACTTCTCCGGTTATTTTAACAAAAAAGAAAAAAAGAAATTATGTTAAGTCTGTGTCAAATAAGTCAAAACTTACGATACAAGAATTCCGAAATACCTATAACGAAAGAAGATTGTTTAGAAATTTAACAAAACTCAAGAAAATTGTTTGATTGAAAATATAAGAGATGCATAGCATTGTATTATAATTTTTATTTCATAAATAAATTTTAATACGACTCTTAATTTTAATTAATGAATAAAATCAACTAATAAAATCGAAATTCTAAGAATCACAAATGGTAACACTTGCTAGATTGAGAAGTCTGAATTCGTTATGGGTCTTGAAAAATACTATCGTGATTTTTATTAATGCTTGATTAATGAAAAAGTGACAGAGGAATAGACAGCTAGATCCATACTCATTTTATAAACCACAACATAATAATTATAAGTCTGGTATTGCATTCTAATTCTCTTTTACGCTGCCAATTAACAGCTGCCAGAACGACAATATTAATTTTAATTTATTCATTTGTGATTAATATAACGTATAAAATTCTATATGAAAATACACTTCTTTAGCTATAGTAGCTACAATAGCTTTGGTAATAAAAAAAAATATCAATTATATGAATACCTTAATTATAATTTGTGGAAAAAATTGCACATGACACGTATTCATCTTATCTTATCTTTGATCGTAGATTATAATCTACATGAGATATATCACTATTTTTAGCCTAATAACGACCTAATCATCTTGAAAACAGAACTTAAAATAACTTGTAACAATAATAAAGTATCTGATAATCCTTTCTTTCTCCCAAGTTAAATGAAGTTAATCTTAACTTTAATTTATAGTCTTCTTCTAAAAAAACTAAACTAGACTAGTTTTTTTTTGTTAGTAATAAAAGACTGTGTCCAAGTTTGTTTTGCAGGAGAGTACGTGCCCTCTCCACTTAAACAGTAAAGGCCTCGCTCCACTAATTCCACGATTCACAGGTGAAGTGAATTAATTTCAGAACTAGAAATTCGAAACACGTTTGAACTCGACCTCTGTATTTTTAAAGCAATAAGTGGTGCTTGTTACGAAATAGGTGCTGTTTGATCATCAAGCGTAATAACGGTTTCAATTCTGTTCAAACATCTAAAAATTTCTATAACCGTTCTGGGAAAAGGAAAAAATATTAAAATTGAGATCATTATTATGATAAAATATGACGATAATCCAAGGGTATCAAAGAATCCTAATATTACATTTCTCTGACAAGAAACCAGACGAGGTTTAATATCTTAAAGCGAGAATAACACAGGAAATCACGAATCCCTTTACGACTATCATACCAAGACCACAATATACAGAAAATATATATTTACGTAATCCCTGTGAAATGAAACGTAACTCGAGTAATCAGTACTCACATATGTACATATTAAAAAGGCTGGTCCATTGTGCAAAAAATGCAAGGGAATATAAAATAGTAAAAATTGTAATAACTGAGCCAATCAGTTAAATTGCATATTGACAATCCAACCTAGACGCTATATTCTAAATAAAACTCTTATTATCTGAACGTTCAGATAAATAGAACAGAAAACCTATTGTTCGTAAGAAAAATAAACATTCTATGAATTGTTTGTATAAGCTAAGATACGACAATGTCCCTTTGATTAGGAAATGAACTGCTTATGCATGAGAGCATGCTTGTCGCTACTATCTTACTATGTATGTAATTAATTAAATCAAAACGAACAGACGATTATTTCAGTGTAAGGATAAAGCTTAATTTACTTACAATACACGAAAACAGATTAATATTATTCATTTAATTTGAATTATGATTATTTAATACAATTTAAAAGATGCATAGGACTGTTTTTATGTGATTTTTAAACTAAATTAAGGTCAATAATAATAATAATAATATAGGAGTAATATAAGTTTAAGTTTTTATCCTTATATAGTGCGTACAGTTACATAAATTATTATGTATTTTAACTAAAATTAAATTATATCTTATAGGTTTAATATTAATATAAACACTAAGATTCTTTACTTACTGCATGTTTGTACTTATTGAAACGCCTTGTATATTAAATTGAAAAATGATTGAGTGCATGCTCGTGAAAGTTAAACATTATTAAAAATATTCTTGAAAGATATTTTATACAATTTTAAACATTTTAGTTAATATTATTTACATAAGAGATTATTAATTAAACTCTTTATTAAATTAAGGATCTTAAGTAAACGATTTCAAAGTTATTGTTGAAATTAGATCAAATTATATAAAAAAAAACGAATAATCCCTAAGTTCAACATTCCAGTAATAACATTGACCCAGACAGGTCATTTCTTTAAAAACATTTTAGCCACGATACTAAAAACAACAAGAGATTAGCATATTATTATATATATAATTTACTTAGTCTCATATTTAAATCCAAACGGTCGCACTCACACATCAAAGAGTAAGGATGAATATGTGTTTTTATAACCATTTGATATGAATAATTCAAGATCGAAGATTTATTGGGTGAAATAAAAACTTGTAAATGCAAGTCACAATCTCAGTGCCTCTAACCCCAAACGAATATGTAAAGATACCGTTACATTGCAAAACAGTAGCGACTCTACTTGGCAAGGGATAAAAGAGTTAGAATAAGAAATATTTGGATATGTATCCCACACAATACGAAAGATAATAATCATACACCCACAAACATACATAAATAGTGAATAGATATACCTAAACGTAGATTTCATGACTTAAAAATACAAAAAATGGAAATTCATAATAGCGCCACCTATTGAGCTCAATTATAAATCGAAACCATAGACCCAATCAAGCACACACACAAAAATCTTGAAAAAAAGTCCATCCTAGTACGAGTTCAATGACAAACGAATGTAAAGAAGAATGATACATGTAACATACCTAAACATATATTATAACCAAATAAATATATTATTTTGAACATATTACTATATAGAACATATTAATTTCATTAAACTTTTTGTCACGATTACTTTATAGGTCACTATTACCAATCAAATTATTTGTTAAGATTATATATACTTTATCCATCAATAAACAGTATATGTAGTATTTATTAGAATTGACATAATATCTGCTACATGTCTCTAATCATCAGATTAACCATAAATTTCAATCACGTCTATCCCTAAATTATCTTGAACAATCTACTGACACCCCAATAGTTACATTTGTAAACATAACTTATAATATAAACCTTGCTAAGGCATCCTACACATGTGACGAACAAACATTTCAAAGACATTTAACAATAATAAATATTGAGTGAGAAAATGAACTTAAGAAATGATCTTCAATGAACAAAGTTTTTTAGCTTATAACTTGTTAAATAAATAGATATATAATAATTTAAATACGGCCATAGATAGAAGTTTAGTAAAGGACTATAATAATTATAATTAGTGTTATATTGGGATGCTTTAATATTTTTCAAAACAATAAATAAATAGTTGTATTAAATATTTCTTTTAATTCTATAACACTAAATACATTAAAATTTTATATTTTTTAAGTCATATATTTTTTAGACTTATAAACAATTTTATTGAATTAGATAACCGCTAGTCTGTAAACAGCCTAATGAATGTCAAATTGATGTTATAACACAATATCAGACACACCCATGGGGGACAGTTACAATGTAATGAGCATCTTAATAAACTTGTACTACATTAATCCTCCAAGACGGCCAAGATTATCTTTTGAGTTTGGATATAAGGTATTACGTATTGACAAGAGAAATCGAGATACACATATGCGCATATATGTGCAAAGTTTGATATATGAGAGTTAGTGTATAAAACATTATTTACATCTAAAAAGTGAAAGAAAAAACTGAATGAAGAGAGCATAATATATCTCAAAGCTAGTGAAAAAGATCACTTTAAACTATACGTACATATGAGCTAAGTTATTGTGAATTCTTGTGCTATTGTGAACGTTAGCATGCATATATTTTTGACATCTAAAAATTAAAAAAAAAATGAACTAATATAGCATAATACAACTCCAATATATTGAAAAAGATCCAATACCATTCCAATAAAATGGTACCATTGATAAAAAAAAATATTATAAAAATTATTAATTCTTATCATCAGGCTTATTCTGTTACAACAATTGTAACAGAATAAGCCTGACGCAGCATCCCATGATTATGCAAAACAGTCTTAATAGCGTTAAAAGTCGCGCTCCCCATTACTCTGGAAATGTGTTTGACGTGTAATTACATTATTTTATTGCGACAATTGAGTTTTACGAAGCCGAGTTTTGGCTCAAATTTGATTATGTTCTTTTTTGAGCACAGCTAATGCGATTGTCCGTCTTTTCGAGCATTCACCACATTGGCCAATTTTCTTGCTTATTAGAATTATCATAAAAAATTCGAACATTTTAAAGGATTAAAATGCTTTTTGTTAATCAGAATGAAACAACGAAATGTCGTTTCAATCAATCAAATCAAATAAATTCCAGCGTCCCCTTATCGATACAATTAAGATTTAATTGTCTTGACAAGCTACCATAGATGAATGACCTATTTATTTTAGTAGGATGTCGACATCATCAATATAAAATCAAAACATTGAAACATACATCGAAAGAATTTAATAAAAATCTAATGGCAAGAAGATTCTTAACGTTCCATGGATTCACCATGCGGGTGCCGCGCCCATCTTACCTCGGACTTGCGACACAGGTGTAGGTTTAAGGAGCCCTTTAACAAATATGTCAATAAATAAATAAATAAATAAAATAGAACCTCTAAATATAATAATGCTAACCCTAACATATGTATATGTGTTTTTAAAAACCGATTATTAAATTATGACTTACTGAACTATAAAATATTTCTATGCAATTTTAAAATCTAAATATCTTTACTAAATAGACAGCTGCTAAGCCTAGAGAGTTCTGGACAAGTATAATTGCAGCAGAAAACCACTTATTTTAGCTGACAACTTGACGGAACGTGCTCAGAGTGTTTTGTTTGAGATTACATTTCAGCAATTTAGCTCGACTCGATATGTATGTAGTAAATAATTTTGTATTTGGATTCACAATACACGGATTATGTGCTTTAGTGCTGACGGGTGACGATTTTAATTCTAAAGTGCTCTTAATTAGACACATTTTATTACAATTTATAGAATTTAGATCAATAGTTAAATAATAATTAATTTAGTATGTTCATTCTATTTTCATATATTTGTAGTCATGTACACATTGTATATGTTTGATATTTTAATATAAACTATATCTTAAAATAAAACAAAAACTGCTATCAATGTTAAGAATCATAATATAAATTAATCAACAATATATATACATATATATATGTATATATATACATATATATATATATATATATATGTCATTACACAAACAAAACAACAAAACAAATAATCTTATTCATACATTTGACATAACAAGTCGCAGTACATTTGGGACTGCATGTAGCAGTTAGAGCTGGTAATACAATGTAAATCAAGACGTCACTGAAATATAGTACATTCCTGTTGCGGGATGCGCTTAGAATGTTAATATAGTGAATATACGTGAATTATACAAAATAAACAACCCTTGAGCTGAGTTGTTAAATGCCAGTTTTAGTTAAAATATTAACAGACATATATGTTAACTTGTGGTAATCAAATTCGACCAAATTGTTATAGACATTTTCAGTATCTGAGTTACGGGGGTTGGATTTAATCTGTCCGTATTGATTATTATTGATGTATTAAATAACAACTTCGTAACAAGGGTCTTTAATCAAATTCACCTCTAAAGTTATTATATATCAGCAATATAATAATAACAATTCAATAAACCTGATGATTAAACTTTAATTTTATTCAAAATTTAAGATGTTATAAAACTATATATTTGAAATTGACTACAAAATACAAATATTAAAAAAAAACATCTACCTATTCTGGACTAGAACCTGCTACCCTTGAAAAACCACCCCATCGCATTGCCAAATGAACTACCGTGACAAAATTGATTATAGAATTATTAAGATAAATTTTATTTAAATATTACCATATAAATAATTTAACACCTATTCAAATACACTTAGTTAAAGTTACGAAATATTTATACAAAACACATACAATTATAAACAATTTGATTGAATGCATCTATTTATAATAACCATTGAAAACTCAATCAACTGACAAAATAGTTTAACGAATGAATTGTTACGCTAAATATTTTATTGTTTTAATTGTCTCATTGGTAAACCGTTTATATTTTTCACACATACATTATATTTTTTTATTGTACAATAAATATGTATTCATAAATAGTGAGATATTTATCTGTTTTCAACATCGTCTTAATTGACACTTTGAAAATGAACTTAATACTGCTTGGTGTCGCGCCAACTAAGGAGCTGAGACTTCTTTCCTTAACCCACTTTCGTGAGGTAGGTTGTTGTTGGATACTGGATTTCTAGGTTAAATGAAGTCTATTATATTATGGACTAGAGTTGGCTGCTTTGTACGTTATGCAGACATTTTATAGAACACGACTATATTTATGAAATTAACTTCATTGTACTCGTTAATTGCATTTAAAATTAAGTTTAATACAAAATCACTTTTCATTAAAATATCAATACATAGATTGATCGAAACAAACATTTAAATTAAAAGCTTTGTATCATTTAACATTACTCTACTCAAATTGCAAAATTGCAATATTATAGATAAAATGCAATCTGCAATCTTTAAAGCGCGGGCTAGGTACATTAATATATGAAAAGACAGTTAAAAAGACACTGACAAACGAGGGCATGCTCATTTGCAATTACGATACATTAATTGATCATATGCGATGCTCCGATATTGTTAATGTCTAGATAAAAATCTGACGTTGCCTGTTGGTGATTACTTATTGTCGCGATGACAGTGATAACGAGAAAGCAAAAAGGAATGTCGTACACAAAAAATACGTATTTAATTTTTAAATATTGATCTAAATATAATAGGTTTTTAGAAATTTGGATAGTTAATATATTTACATTTATATATATATATATATATTAGGGTTAAAACAGAAAAAATAGCGAATATTAAAAATGTTATATGGTATGATCACTTAGTTACCCAATTTATTACACATCGGTACAAGCATCGGTGGTTCAGTGGTAGAATGCTCGCCTGCCACGCGGGCGGCCCGGGTTCGATTCCCGGCCGATGCATGCTTTTTGTTTATTTTATGGATTCAATAAGTAATATAATTACGATTGGTATTTATTTCTTCTATTTACATGAACATAAGTATATCAGTTATTAGTATTTTTTCATCTGACCAAAAAGATAGAATTAATAATATCTTAGTTTAATATAATTTAATGATTATACATAATATTTGGATATTAAGGAAAAATATATTTTTTCATTCCAAAATACAAAAACACTCCAGTTCAAGATTTAAAGCTGATATAAAAGCATCATTTCACGCTTTTATACACGCATTCAAATTACAAAAAGAAATTAATGGTCCGATTTCATTCGTTTCATATGATAGATATTTAAGGCACAAAACAAATAATTTGCTTATTTCAAATAATATTCAGAAAAACAGATTGCATTTAAATAAATAATACGAGTAAACCGTCGAAATAACGCATTCTCATTTTATAAGGATATAAAATAAATAAAACCTATTTTGCATTAACATTCCTTTGAGGTTTATTTTGTATGCAATAGAAAACATAAAAGTTTACTAAAATAAAGATATACCAATCATCGTGAAAACACACAGAACAATATATATTAACATAGTCTCTTTATGATTTTAATTCAAATTCTTTATTATTTAGTATTCAAAAAGGATATATATACCTCTTCATATTTTATTTTATTGGGTGGGTATTTGTAAATAATGTTGATATTAATAAGCAAATAACGTCTAACCCGTTTGCATCTCATATTCACATTATATTGGATTCCTTTCTGTTTGTTTATGCAATATATTCTTAACGCTTCTTGCACGTCTCAAAAGCGTATCCATACGTACACACTGAATTTAGAATAAAGTTGACTTTCGTATTCATAAAGTGGGAACCTCAAAACTAATATAACAAGTAAGCGACGCTTATTACTTACAGCTTGTGAACATCTGAAACTGTAAGTAAATTGTTTTAACTCGTGTTTGGAAACTATTTCTATGGATGGGTTATTGTTTAAAATATTTTAATATAGATTATACAACTCATAAACGTCTATTTACTTTTATTTAGTATTAATATATTGTTTAGAAAATTATAACATTTATATTTCGTATAATTTATCAAAAAATTTGTCAAAAACTATTGTTTTGTATGGGTTAAGTTATTGCTTAACCCATTTTGTGAGAACAAGCAAGTCACTTAAATTCATTTTAAATTGTCTGTCTTCGATGGGCACGTGACAAGTTACTTTTGTTTGTCATCGTGACAGCAACTTCAAGTGTCACTTCCACGCTGTGACATGTGTCAAATAAACAAAAACTTGCCACGCTTGACTGTTCCGGTCGTATGTTGATAAGAAATTCTTTACTGATTAATATAGTTTTATGTGTTTTGAATATTCAAAAAGGAACGGCTGTGATAATTCTGGTGTAACAAAGACGTCATAACAGTATCTAACTGATACTATAGTCGCTAATAAAAAAAAGTTACTTATTATTTTCCGTTTATATAAGCAACATTCAAATTATATAATGAAAAGAGTTGAAGTAATAATTAGACTAGATTTAGGCGCGGCGGCAAATTTAGTAGATATATAATTATAATAAAATTCATTCATCTTTGATCAATTTTATATATATATTTTTTGTAATTTTGTAATTTTTTAAACAAAAATTGTTATATACATTAAATGAATATTTATAAAATTCATATTTTAATTTTTATTAAAGAAATATTGCTATATAAAATTAAAGAATATTTATAAAATTCGAATATTAATTTGTATTAAAGAAATATTGTTATATGACATACTTTTTAAAAGAAGGGCTCTTAAGAAGTGTTTTCTTTTAAGTAGTGTTTTCAAAAACTTCTAATGCTTGCTTCATTTAATTCATGATGAAAGTTTATTCATGATTACTAGAATGATTGAAACAATCAGATACAAAACCTGACTGACTTTGGTGAGTCAGTTTCTTCTTGAAATAAATAAATAGGGCAATATTTTTTTATGACAACATTAAACTCACAATATTGTTAAAGGTATAATAACGCACTCTCAACACCTACATTCCTGATCTCCATGTTTTAGTGTTCGAAAGTATTATTTATTTTTAGATAACAAGGTGTGTTATGTTGGTGTAAAGATAAAAATAAGCTCATTGGAAACATTTTTGAGCCCCAATAAAAGGTTATTATTAGTTCTCCAAAGAACATTGAGTAAACACAGATAAAAGCTCTAAAATTCTTTAGATATTGGTTAAGTACAACTTTGTGTCTTTAGTAAATTCAGCATGGCTTCTGTTGTTAGTTCTAAAACATTTTCAAAAAATCATAATGTAGTTTTATACATTATGGGATTATGTCGTATTTGTCTTAATTATTGTATTGTTTAAGAAACATATCCAACTTTCAAACTAAAACCTTTGTAGTTAATAATATAATGTAATTTTACGTAATGGAAATGATCTTTTAATTTGTTATTTTATGATAAAATATATAGAACCATATTTTTCAATACGATTAATACTAAACGAAGACAGTGCATCACAAAACAAATGGTGGTGGTACTATCGGTCATTATCACAAAAAGTTGCAGATGCGGTGCCACCCTTGAGGAAAGACGGAAATAGATATGAACTTACAATACAACTAGAGATAGAGAGAGGGTTTCAGTATCATTCTTTACGTTGATTTTCTATGAGATGGTAATACCACACCGTTGTAGTCATCCCATACGTGAACTTATAGTTTACAATAAAAGTTATTTAAGTATTACATCAATTATTTATTTGGTTAAAAACTGACACAAAAATGGTAACTTATGTGTAATAAAAACTTTAATTTATAATTCAATCTCAATATATACTTTATACATCTATCAGATTGATAATCTTCGTAAAAAAAAACAGAAGATAAATTAAATAGGCCCAAATAACATTAAAACAAGATGAAAGTTATAAATGAACGTAGTGTTACAGTTCAACTAAGGGACAAAAACAGAAATCATTCAAAATAACAAATGAGACATTTAAGATACAGATCACTCTAATTCCTAAAGTTAAGCACAACAAAAAATATACCAAATATCGTCTAAAATATTCCCACAAATAAACATTAGCTGTCAGAAAACACTATTCAGTTATATTTAGAAAGCACAGGGGCGTTCAAATCAGATATTTTAATGGACGAAATACATTATTCAGCGATACGAGACGGATGTGTCAAATACAAGATTAAAAATGTAAAACATTAAGCCCGATCAAGTCATCCAAGCTAATGGTTTATTTAATGAACTACCCCGATTATGGGACTTTATCTCTTATCTTCGTCTTCAAGATCTAAAAACTTTTTACAAACAGTAAATTTTTACTTCATAAAGACAGAACCATTGAACAATTATTTACCAAGCGACCTAAGCAGAGGATTACTCGAAGGACCAACAAGAGGAAAAAAATCATTTATAATTTTATCTTAATGGCTGTCGAAATAATGCCTGCCCTTACAAAAATTAAACCGTGTCCCACAGAATTATTATGTAAAGGGACACAAAGCCAAATAAGGGCAACAGGCTAATTGTTTGGACAACCGGATGTGACGGTTCGGAAAACTGTAAGGAAATACTTCGTGGCTAGAAGAAGCCAAATTGTTTTACAAGCACGTTATTTATTCAATTTCTCTATCAGTTTGTAGGGTATTAGGTAACGGCACAATAAAGAAACCTTAGTTTTTGTTGACCGTAACGTTACAGTGACGATTATGTTTTTAAGTGTTCTTTTAGTTTGAAGTAGTTTTCGAATGAGAAACATTTTTCTCAGATGGTAAAAACATAACGGTACTTTGAATAGAGAACTTCGAGCACTTAAGCTTTTTGCTGTAAGAACTGTAGTTTGTTAAGCAATATACAGAACAAAACCAACATATAATTATTTATGTGACGCATTACTTTATAACGATTTATATAAAAACGTCATCGCTATATTTGAAACACTTGAAATATTTAAGAGGTTTTATGTCCGTTCAGAAACGGCGCAATTTATATTATTGGGTAAAAGTGATGAAGTAGCTGAAAGAATTCGTAAGCTTCTGTGTATTCAGCCGTAATAAGGTTGAAGAATTCACGAGCGAATTCAATCAAACGCTCCAATAATAAAATGAGAGGGACCATCTATCACGTTCGGAAATAGGTCGTGCCACACAGTTCTTTAAAACGAAATGTGGATCGGTTTTAACTGCATTACCGATCAGAAATGAAGGTCACGGGAAAATTACCTTTATGCCGTGGAAACGAAATTTTACTATTGCTTGAGGGTAAATGCGCTTACGGTATCTTTCGACCTGCGACCCGAGATAGCAAATGTACAGATTAGGGAAGCACTTTAGCGAAGCGACATCTGTAGCAGTCTGTAACTTTGATGGCTGAAATAAACGCCTGCTTAAAATCGGTGACTGTATTTCAAGGACAATGAATATTTTTATCGTTACTGAATTTATTTAATATCTCTTAGAAATTATATAATAATTTTAAACATCATTACAATTTTATAGAATTTAACGTAACTAACATTCTGCTATGTATCTATATCGCATATTTATTCCGAAGCGCAGACTCAGATAAAAATTCAAAGCTGATATTGTGGTATACTATTTTTGTGTGCACAGTGACAATCTTTTGCTATGTGAAATAAAGTCAATAGCCCAAAACCATACCAGATTCAAAATAACCACTATGGCAGTTCTGGATATTTCATCCGCTTTTAATATCATGTCGCCAATATAAAACCGTTGACATATTTTTGGGCATTCAAACAAACGAAAAGCAATTTATCGCGCAATGCAAACCTAAGTAGATAATTTATATCAAAGGGGTTAAAGAAAGCTACGGTCAAGGAATAACAAATATTTTTAGCTCTTTAGATATAAAGTTGCAAATGGCATTTGTTATTCGTCTGTTCATTTCACGCGTATAAAATATAATAAGATACATAAATCTGGGGTGTTGAGACTTTTCATTGAGCGATAGAAAAAACAACTTTAACATATTGATAATAGAGTTTTAAATTATATTGACGGCTTTTTTGTTAAGGCAGGGTATGTTATGAATAGAAACGATGCAAACTCAGTTTTGGTAGCAGGGGTTGAGTTAGCAAATAGCGTGTTATACTACGAGCCGAGGCATGCAATATTTATCGTTGCTACTGAACTTGAGGGTAGATTACAAATATACAGATGCTGATTCGTTTATTCCCCGTCATAAATTATTCTGTTAGCTTACATTTCCTTTTTATTGAAATTGCAATGCAATTGTTGCTATTTTAATTAAACATACGAAAAATGAAAATACGTATATTCTGTAAAAAAAAAATCAATTCAGCACATTTACTAAATGATTAACTGATTTCATTTATGAAGCTCAATTTTTCTTTCACTAAAATGAATAAGAAATAATATTTCTACTTCCATTAAAATGTATAGTTAAGAACTTCGTAGGTGATACTACGGGGCATGGTTATCGCAGGTCACCAGTTCAAATCCTAGGTCAGACTTGTTTTACTTTCTAAACCCGAGGCGATAGGTGATATCAATAGTATCTACATTGGCAACGATGCAAATGTTAACTCTAAACGAGAATAATAATTAACTTATATAAATTAAAATCATTTTACCTTCATCAAGTTCATCATTAGTATTATAATGTCTAATATTATTTATTACTTTAAAAATATTATATGTAGTAAGTTCTATTATATGTACGTATAAAAGTATCAATTATATATTTATTCAGTTTTAAGTATATCCATTTTTCAGCGCCTTCTTCATTTCTCAACATTTTATTTCATTACTCGTATGAGGTTGTCTGGAAGAAATCGTTGCTTAGCGATAAGGCCGCCTCGTTGTACAACATGCATTGCGTTCTATGAACATGTAAATTGTTATGTGGTGTACAATAATAGTGTTAAATAAATAAAAATAGAATAACTTTATGTATAGATAACTTATTTTAACAATCAAATTATTTTAAGCTATGACAGAATTAGACAAAAAAAATTGTTGTCTTAACTTACACCTTTTTTATGTAAAATGTAAGTAAGATATTTTAAAAAAAATTGACGTTTTAATTCTTAAAGGTTTATATAGAGAGAACCCTAAAAATATATTTAATAAAACATCCACAATCGTCACAAGCATATAAGATACAAGTACTATATAACCACAATACTACTTTACACAGTACAAATCATACTGATGCGTTTTTACGTGACAAAAATACGTCGAAAGGTTTTTTTAGTAAATAATTTATTGAAAACATAAACAAGCAACACAACTTCTGAACGTCTGAATATTAAGTTCTAACTTTAGCTACGGCGGGAAAGCCGACACGGTTGTTACTATGGTTTTGACTAGTACTTTTGTAATATATATGCATGGAGATATTGTACGCAATAATTATTATCTTTGTATATGAATAGTTTTTCTTGTTTTATTTTATGTTACTTGAAATTATTTATTTATTTATTTATTTATTAATTTATGTACACACAGAATATAAATAAGTAAAAAAACAAAGAGGAATTCGTACAAAGGCACTGCTTATTTCATATTGAAATTTCTTCTAGCAGACCTGTGAAAGGAGAGTTGTAAATGAGAGGCAGTATATGTGTGCAATAAACCAAAAAAAAAGATAAAATAGACGATAAATAAAACAATTACAATCAATATTAATATTTAAAATTTATAAAATATAGGGAATAAATAAATTTTCAATACGTCTAAAAATGATATCCATATATATAAATATATACACATATTTATTTACATAGACAGGTAGTACTCCTTAACTCGTTTTTTTTAAAAATTGAAAGGGTCTTAGAATTACGTATATAACTATAATTTTATTTTGACAGCATTACAAACTGTGAATATCATGGCGCCAATAAATGAATACCATATACGTAGTGTGTTCATATCGATCAGATATTAAGTCCTTGGTGCCTTTTTAAATTATGCAACGCTAGAAAATTCCATAATTGCGAAGAAATGACCGGTCATTAGTTTTATTGTTCTGATAGCTCGAAGCTACAGTCGTTTAAAAGAAATAAAGAAACTACACGTCATGTAAAATAAAGAGGTTTTCATTTTTTTAGGTTTGAGGTTTTCATATAAGCTATGAAAACCTCATAAATGGAATCATAAAACCGTAGAATAGATCAAACTAGGCAGTTCGGTACTTTATTGACAAGTCGAAATTCTCGAAGTTTCGACAACGTATTAGGATTTCCTGCAGAAATGACGCCAAGTTATTGATGTTTTTTAACTTGCGTAGTTATTGTCTAAGTTTGAAACTTATGAATGTGATGATGGGGAAATGAAAGCCGACGTCTCATTGTGAGAAACTTTGCTACAACCTGATAAATAGAATAGTATATATTGTTTTGCTATTTGTTTGTTTTGTATTTCAATGAATCATTAAACTGATTGTTTTTCTTAGGAATCTTTTTCTGACATGATAATGCAGAATAGTTTTAGATATTTGCTTGATAATTTATAAATACTTCATTTTTTTGTTATATATTCAACATTCTAGTACACTTGTATGTAAGCGTGTTACCATTCCAAAAAATATTATATTTGGGTTTTATTATAGTTCATTGAACTCTAACTATAGGTTTTCAATTATCCAATTTAACTGGTCATAAAATTATTTCATCTAACTTATTTTAACTGATTCAGCGCCTGGTAATAAAATAGATTCCTCTGCAATAAGTATGTCAGCGGGTCATTAATTTGCAGATCTGAATACGTTCGTGTTGGCAAAAGCATTTTGATTAGATTCTGCACAAACATAGTTTCAATCTCTTCAGTTGGTATTCGTATGAAAGCAATCAATCACGTTAGAGGAATTCTCATTATGAAAAAACAATGATTATGAATAAACTTCGACATAATGCCTTATCGTCTTGTAAATTGTGACAAGTAAAAGAAAAGCATTCTGCCTTGCTCCCAGCTTATAAATAAGGACCTAAATGGGTTTAAAACTAGTCGGGCAAATTCTAAAAGTATTTACGTGGGTACTGTATAATTATATATAATAGAAATATGTAATAGTAATTATTATTATTTTGACTTTTAAAATGATAATCTTTTAAGCCCTTGTAAATGAGTATTATAGAACTAGTCCAGTAGTTAGTGTTCTTTTGGTACTGAGCTTCTTGTTCTCGCATTTAATTATGACTGACTCAATAGCATAAAAAAATAAAATTAATGAATCAATAAATTTTAGGAGTATTCAGAGATTTTATTCTCAATTTGCCTAATTTTGAATTTCAGACCTGCAAAGTAAAAACTTTGACTTTGATCAATAAAATTTCATAGTAACAAACATAATTTATTTGACAAAACACATAAGTTAAATCGAAATTAATACTATTTTTTTAGATTTTTAAATGCAAGCATTTTCTTTAAGACTTTATAAACTTTATAAAAAAATATAAGAAACCAATTATAATATTTGTATATCACAAGGTTAGTTTTTCTTTAATCTTGTAAGCAGCTTTATTACCAGCATCTAGATAAACTGTAATAAAAAGAAAAACTTCAGACAACTAAGTAAACAAGCCAGTGAACTAGCTTCTTTACGGATACCAACGCAAAAAGATATTTAAAAATCGGTTGTATATAGAAAACTGGATGAGTAGCGCTTAATCAAAGAGAAGGGTTTTTTTACTCCTAAGTTAATTCATGGACATTAATAAGTAACTTTAATTTATTTTAGTATTTTAATAAAACACACATTCGAATTAAAATATATACGTATTATGTCATAAGGAAGCTACTAGAAACGCCTTAGATAAAACTTATCATCAAATACCAATTAAGATATTCGCGAGTACTGACTTCAAGTTTAATTTTGAGTTTTGTAGTCCCTTTAAACGAGAGCGTCTGAAACTCATCCCATTAAAAGTTATTACATCCTGTAATAGATCCTCGGAAATCAAGTCATTCACTGACAGGAACCAGATGCGAGGACCACTTCAGCTTGGAGTTACGAACTGATTTCAGTCCGAGCATCCTTGAGACGTATTAAACACATTCACGAACGTTATTTTTTTAATAAAATAAATTTCGTTTATATTTAATAAATTATCACGAAATCAAAGAATACTACATGAAAATAGCTTTTATTTTATCATGCCTATTTAGATGAACTAATCTCAACGATGAGTTGGATAATGAGGTACATACAACACTATACAACGGCATGCAGCCCACATTGTTGACAAAGCATAGCTCTAGCGGTTTGCATACTTCGTTTTACATTAGAGTTATCTAGGCTTTTTATGACTAGAAGGCTTGTTTTAATATACACACTTATTCAGAAATGCATGGCATTTAAACTAAACTTAAAATACAACTCTATACAAAAAAAAACAAATGTTTCACGAATTTTAAAATAAATAATAAATATACGTTTAAATAGGTATATAAAAATACCTATTGGGCATTTCATAAATATATAACGAACTAAAAGCTTTAAGCAGTTCAAGCGCTTATTTATCCTGTTGAATATTAGCAATAAACAGGTATGAGTAGTTTAAGAAGCAAATACAGCACTGCAAATGTTGACTCAGCTATACAATCACCTTTTGTGGCTCACCGTCCGTTTTACTTTTAAAGTTTACAATAAAATACATAATAAATGCTATAATAAAGATGTGGGTAGAATCTCTTTTGTTCAGTCACAAAGAAATCTTTTATTATTCTCTACTAAATTGTTAATTCAGTTTCATTTTATTCTCAAAGATTACAATAACTTAAATATACTTAATTTTCTTTATAAAGAAAAATGTTTCAGAAATAGACGTATTTATTAAAAAATCATTAAATTAATTATATGTAATTTTGAACTTCAATTCATTTCGGAAGTAACATTGCAATCGGTTAAATGTAAGAAAATAATTATACTAATTGATATCCACTATGATATAATTATCACTCAAATTACGAGGTTCTCATTAATATTATACGTATAATAGTATAATAGACAGAGAATGTGATTATCACAATAATTAATAATTTATATTAATTTCAACGTCATACCATATAGGAATTCTTTGAATATCTTTATTTATAGATATAATTAATTTTCACTATTATCATTCCTTATTTTAGATCAAAATTTAATCCTATACAAACAACATAACATCAAAAATTCATTTAGAGTTACTCAAAGCATTATCGTAAACCCTAAAGATAAACTTATGCAGACGTGCTAGTCTACTGAAACTTCCAGATGCATCTGCACTGAACTATTTGCTGTAAACACGGATAAATGGGCAAGCAAACACAATCGCGACTGAGCTCATTTCATATTTCCCAGCAGAGTAAAACTTGGATATGTTCCCCTTTAACAGCCAAACTAGTGAAATACATTAGAATCTCAGAATATGTGAAGAATTTTGTCAAAATTAGATAATAATATATGTAAATATGAAATCAAATTTAAATAGCAGAACAAACTTAATATAAAATTGTTAACATCCTTATTTACTTTACATTATTTAGTATATATAAAGATTATACATATATATATATATATATATATATATATATATATATATATATATATATTTTACTTCAATAATAAACATTTGAGACAATAAAATTAACATAAAGAAGTGAATGATATTGTTAATTTAATATTGAAGATATTTTGAAGCATATTTATGGAACCATTGTCTATTAAAAAGTATACCTAAAACAATAACTACCCACATGTTTGTGTGCTAATTAGAGCAGAAGTCGGAAAGCATATTATAAATACATTTATAAATTAATTCTGAAGTATTATAGGATGATAAAAGTTATTTACGGCTGAGTCGCGTGTCTGTCGAATTATTAGCGTTCAATAAAGCGAAAAATGTAATATTAGGGGCACAAGTTATTACTTTCCTTCTTATTTATGACACAAATATAATCATGGTTCAATGCTGTATTGTATAGTATTTAAAACGTACACATTAAAAGTTGTGTTTAGATATATTGTACCTTATTATAAGAGTATATTATATACTAGCTGTGAATCGCGATTTTGTTGCGGACGAATAATTGTAATATAACTTTAGTATACTTAAGAGTAGTAGCATAATGCAAGATGGCTTATAACCTTTCTCAAGAACCTGTATAACATAATCAGAAAGAATTTTAGTAATCCATCCCTCTGGAAGATAAGAAACAAAGTTACTTTTACACTTTATAATAAATATTTACTAATATTTACTAATTTATATATAAATATATGAGACAAAATAAAGTAAAATCATTGAGTGTAAATGAATAAAAAAAAAAACTTTTGTAACAATTATTTTATAATACACTAATATATTATATGAAAAAAAATATCATTAAGTAACTAACACTTATATTGGTCTAGGTGCCGAGTAAAGGTCTTCAATTAAAGGACCCTAAAATAAGATGTATCTTTGTTTGTATTTATAAGTAATAATAGTTAATATTGTTTATAATATTGAAATAGAATATGTATGTTTGTGTATGTCTTACACTGTCTACTAAAATCATACATCGTACTCCAGTAAAATATAAGTCGATTGTTGTTAACACTCTGGTCAGAAATTTTAAAAATAAAAATGGGTGATATTGATGTTAATAGATAGTTTAGTAACTGAATATTACTTATATTCAGTATGTTTAGAAGACTGAACAAACAAATTTATCTTTTCCTTATAATGTATGTCTGGCAAAACCTTGTAAATAATAAAAATAAATTTGTATTAATGTTTTTATAAAAAGCCTTACTTTCATTGAGCACATTTAAACATTAAAATTAACAAATTCATCGAAATTTTATATTGAAAGTAATATATAGTAAAAGACTCAAAGTATTACATCATATTAAAGTTTTTTTTAATAGTCAGGAATGTTTTGAATAATTTTTAGATCTATATAAAAAACGTGTAAAAACTTTCAAGCTACAGAAATTCAGAAATTTAAAAAAATTAAAAAACATTTCTGAAGGAATATACTGTGAATAACTATGCATTCTTTTTGGGGATATATGTATTATTTTAATTCTATTTATAAAGTTCAGGCATTTGGTGTAAGTTTTTAAGGTTGTTCAGAACATTATAAAAGGTGTAAAAAATAAATGATTGCATTATGAAATAATATAAGCTGTGATAATAAATAATATATTTTTGAAAAATAAGAAGTAAAAGGTATAAATTTCGTTTTTTCTGTTACTTAAATAATTTAATGTAATTATTATATTTTAAATCGAGAACAGTGTTTCTTCTCCAATATTGAGACTCAAATATTGAGATTTCTATGTATTCAAAATATACGTAACTAAAGCGACAGACGCCAAGGCTGTATGCCCTAATGGTGAGGACGTACACTAATAAATTAACTATACACATATTTCTTTGTAAATTGTTTATACAGATTACCTATCAAAATAATCTAAAAATGCTATGTGTCATCACAAATGAGAAACTATTAATAATAACAACAACACGGACTGTCGACACAAATATGTATGTAGCTACTCTACTACATGATTTATTAATAATTCAAGTAAATATATTAAACATAATACGGGAAAAACTATCGTACAAGTTCAAAAGTCACAGCTTGAATTATTGAAACTTTATTATCTACCGAACATGCGCAACTAAGTTTAGGAAGTAAACAAACTTATAGCTTTCGAAAGTTTGTAACGATTGAAATTTATAAATGTACTTACATACCTTTTAAATAAATGAAGTTTATCTCTGGTGACTTAATTTTAATAATAAACAATCCACTTGGAATTTTATCACATTCCACTGTTAAACCACTCTTAGAAAACTGGAATCTTCGCTCGCACTTATGAGACTTTTTGAAAGAAAAACTAATCAAATCACAATAAAGTAGCACTAAACACAACTAACAAAGTTTATTAAACAACTTTGGGTACGATATTTCAGTCTAAAATTATGTTTTATTCGTCAAAAACTTTTAAAATCGTAGTAAACAATCAGAGCAACAATCAGCACGCGACGGCCATCTTCCGCCAAAGCGAGGTTTACGATTGTATGCTCTAGAGGACGCTAGGGTAAGCATAAGATAACTTTTATACTTTTTCCGATTACGGTATAACGTAATATTTAAAGACAGGGCACTCAAAACTTGGTATGTGATTAACAAATAAGCTACTAAAGAATTTTATTTTTGATATTACATAGTCTTATAATTTATCACGAAATAGAGTATTATAAATTAACAAATTCAATCATATGTGGTACAAAAGTTTTTACTATTGCAACATTTTAATTGTAATATAAATTATATGTAAGTATATAATTTTTATACAATATTATAAAGTTTAAAAATTAAAAGAAATTATTTAATATCTTACTTTTTGTTATTAGTGAAACACTATTTTCTGAAATTGTTTTCCTAATTGCAACACTAATTAAAAAGACAATTGTCGAATTCTGGTGGCAATACTTGATTGTAAATTTCATTAGAATATCGAATCCTCTGTCACATATTCGAAATTCATAAAATAAAAAATTACTTCTTTATTTCAGTTGAACGGTCAATAAGACAGAAGCCCAAAAGATGGACGTAGGCCGTCTATGTCTATTTAATATCTCCAATTCTTCAAGGGGAGCAATGTAATTGCAACAACAATCAATATTTGAATAATGTAGAAATAATTTAAATTGTATTTTATTCATATTAATATTTTTTATCTACACTACGAATTTTTTGACAGATAAAATAAACCTTTTAAATTATTATTCATTACCTAGTTAAATAGTATTTTAGTACCACATTAAATAATATTTAATTACTTTTCATAAAAAAATACGTCAATAAACGGATCTGTTAAAGAAATTAAAAGACAATGGAAACACTACTTCTAGTCTCTATGATCTGTCAACTCCTACTTGACAACTCTCAAGTCTCAAGTTTCAACCGCTTTTATGAATCTGTCAAAAGCGTGTAAATAATTTATTGAAAATTGAACTATTTTATGATTGTGTTATTAGTATTTAGTTTGAAAAGTAAATTGTTAAGTATTCATTATATGAGAAATATTTTTACAAAAGAATTATTTTTTATTTGTGGATTGTCTAGTGTTTATAATTTGTTTTACTTATAGTATTAGCTATTTAGTACGTTTAAATTTCTACGATCTGTAGTTTTTTTTAAAGAGCAAAGGATCCTAAATATTTCAAACCTTCATATAATATTTCAAATATTGTAAACTTTATAGGATCAATGTTAAATATCAATAACATTTTTTTTATTTTGTTACAGAAAACTATAACATAAACAAAAAACATTTTTGTTATGTGTTTTGTGTGCAATTATTTATGTTTGTATGTGTATTTTAATTATGTGAGAATCTCGTGGAAACAGTAACTTATAGTAACTTACTGAAGGGGTTTTAATAAGTCGTCTACAATCATTTATCATACCTAGATTATATGTTTTCTTTGGCAGATAACCCAAGAGACATGATATTGATGACCATTTTAAACAGTAGCTTTTAGAAAATTTGAATTTAGATTTTTAAACTACTATTTGCAGTTATATTGTTACATTTATTTCAGTGTTACATTGCAAAATTGTACTGCTCCGTGTTTTTTTAAAATATTTATAATAGATATATATTTGTTTAAATTAATTTATTTCATTACATCAAGACATATGTTACAAGACAATTCAAGACTCACTCATAAATATGAAGACGATTCTTGGATTCGGAGCTGTCAAATTATGTTGTGTTTTAGTGCCGGTGCCAGCACCAGTTTGAAAAATAATGTGTTATAGATTTTGTAAATCTCTACTAATATAGACAAAAAAAATTTTACCTAAATTGTGAAATAATAAATATAATGTGAATTATTCTTTCATGATTTAAAATAAACATTATTTCAGAATATAATTTTTTTGCCCTTTGGCAACGCACTGAATTAAAGCTAGTTATTATTTTGTACATAAATATATGAATCAATACAACTGACTATCTTTCATATTGTGACAAATGTATAGATTAATTATTAATTTTTTTAAAAATATTCCAAAACAATGTCTTAGGGTTGATACTATATACATATTTATGTAATTGAAAGTAATCAATACAAATTGATAAAAATGATTTTCATCTCAAAATAATATAAAAACTAGAATCTATTCGTAACAATTAAGATATAGGTGAAGATACTACTAATATTTTACTTGTTAACTGCATTTTATTTATACATCTTGTACTTAATTTGTCATTTTATATACAATCATTAAATTAAAAAAAACTATACATTGCCATTCTTTCTCCAATTCCGTATTTATTCACATTTAGTATTTGGGTAATATCATGTCACATAGTGAGACATTAGATAGACTTAGTAGAGTGGAGAAAAAATGATTAGGGAATCGTTAGGTATATAACATAATTAAGAATACCTACAATCTACATATTGTAAAATGATAAAAATGCAAATTTTTGATAAATTTTATTTGAACTTTAGTTAGTTAAGTTAAAAGAAACTTAGTAAAGTTTTCTCCACTTTTAATGAAATATAAATTCAAAACTGAACACATACTATATAAATGAAACACAACTATAAATGTTAAATACATTTATATAGTTTTGTGTAATTTAACCATCTCTTTATTTTTATCCATTTTCAATATCTTTATACACAAATTTAGCATATAAGCTTTTGGTTAATAATGAACTTACACGGCGACAAGTCTATCAAAAAGGCAATTGTAATTGGATCTATTTTGTGATGGGGAAATAAATTAATTATTTATGAACACATGGGAACCGTTAAAACTATATACATATTTTTCAATACTTAAGGAACAAAATTTAAGTAGTGCAAAGTTTTGAAATTTTGTTGAATAAACCCTGAATTGCCTTGTTTTTCCCGCAGGAGATTATGCGAATCTGAGAGTTTAAATTATCGGTGCTATTCGTTGTGCGTCCAGAAAAGTTAATCGTAAAATAAACAACATTTTATAGTAAATTGTTTAAGCCAGACTAGATCTTGTGATTGTAATGCTGTCAGTGATTATCAAGGGAAATTATTAAATAATTTACGTAAAATCTTGAATAAGGGTTGAATGAAATCATGAAGTTTCAATAAGAGTGAAGAAAAATTTTGTGAATAAAAATTGGCGTGAAGTATTTTACCATACTTGCGCATTTGAAACTGCATTTTTTTTGGAATTAACTCTCGGCAGTAGCTCAACTAAGTACCTATTAAAAATGCTAAAGTATCTAGTACTTAATTACTCTTAACATTTTAGTTGATAAAAAAAAAACAAATTACATATGTGCGAGTAGCCGTCAAGTAGAGCTAGTCCAGAGCTCTAATAAATGTTTGTTGTTTCCCTGTCGGAGTTAAAGTTGATATGTCAAAGTTGTTTTAAATCTAAGTAATAAATCCATCAAGCTTTTCATCCGTCGAAACTAATGTGTAGGTAGGCATCTAGTTTCTACCATTGCGAGATACAAAACTATTTACTTGTTCAGTGTGGTCTTTGATAAAAGTGGTAGCGTTTGCGAACTTATGAACAGATGGTTTTAATAATAAATATTACAAGTGACGTTATGGGCCCTGTAAAAGTTTAAATCAATAATGTAACATCATAATAAATTTCTTCAAAATCCGTCAAGTAATTGTTTAAATGTAATATAATATAGCCTTTTTTATATTATATCAAATCAAACTAAATACTCTAAGAATACATTTGTCAGAGTAAAAAGTGTTATATCTGTTAAACGAAATACGCTCAAAAATATATTTAAATGAAAAGGATATAATAAAATGTGTGTAATTATGAACAAAAAAAAATGTTAATGAAGCTAGACAAAGTTCCTGAGGAAGGATGGTTTAAAATTATAAATAATTCAAAAATATTAGTTAAAAGATGAACTTATATATACACTCGGCATACACTTATGTATTTGCCTTTGAATATAATATAGATTGTGAGATTAGTATGACTGCGATCATACCAAAGAATTTAATATGTTTTCATCTGGCTCCTTGTTTTAAGAAAAGTTGTTTCATGCTGACCTTGGGAGAGGTTTATAGGCACTACCCCAGTCCAGTTAGAGCACACGAATTCTAGTTATATAATTTCATCTAGACTTTATCACCAACATTGTTTTCTAGCATATCGACAGTACTGGAGAATAGTATCCAAATTTTAAGATTTATATATAGTTTTTACAAACAGTTGGTTGGATTGGGATGGATTAATTAAATACTAGCTAAAGTATTGACAGATGAGCTAAAAGGCTTGTAGGTAAAACTACCCGTATTAAAAAAAAACTCCAGAGAACGGAAGATCACGAGATAAGCGAATTAGATCTTAGACTATATTCATGCTTAAAATCAGGAAATCTATAATCGACTTATAAGTCCTTAAAATTATATATAATTTCCGTACTTTTTTTACCATAATGGTCAAAATAAACCTTGGTTATAAAGCTACCCCATCTAGCGACGAATTGACCGAACTAAGGTTTAATTAGAAATTCTTCACACTTTTTTATCTTTACTACTATGATTTGAATATAAGCTAACTTCATTTAACCCCATTTAGTGCTAAATAATCAAATTAATTTTGTATAGTACTAATTTGACACGTAAATGTGTATATTTTTTAACGCCATCTAGCGTCTAAAAGTCTTGTCGGGGTAGTTTATATATACTTCTTTTTATTTTGTCGTATTTTAGTTACCTATAAGCAAACGCATATTAGACAATGACACGCATGTTTAATAACATGTACTTATATAGTTTTATTGAAATGTTACATATTTCAATAAAACTATACGAGTACTACAGTACTCGTGTAAATCTTAGAAAACATTAACATTTAATATAATTTTATCTTCAGTTATTTATAACTTAATTTTTTATTGAACGTGTATTTCTTCAACTTTATTACTTTGTAATGGTTTATTATGTATTTTTTTGGAAGTCAATCAATTAAGTACATATATTAACTATAATATGAGTAATGTAATATTTAAATATTTGTCTAATTTAAAAGTGCCTCTTCAATTTTTTTTTAAGCAATTGTTTGTGATAAGTTCAAATATAAAAATAATGTACCTTACAATTAACTTACCACTCCTATAACTTTAGTAGTTGACACCCACAGTTACAGTAGTAGTAGTAGTACTCTAGTAGTTAACCTTTTCGTAAGTTTCACTTCTATCGTAGGTCAATTGCACAAAAACATTTATTTTTTATAAAAAATAATAATGATAATAAAATGTTTAGAAAAAATCATCTAAGCCTTCTCTAACTTGCACCAAAGGCATAATCTAATTGAGTATAGTGAGAAGTGCCCAGAGAGCCACAAATGAGATTTATCTGTTGAGTCACTCACTCAGTTTGTTGGTAGAACGGCGTCAGTTTTCGTCTGAACACTTCAAGGATGAACACTTCATTTACTGGTCCGTGACCTTTAAATATAATTAGTGGTCATGTGGTTTTGTTGGATTAACAAATAAATTTTCGTTTCATATAAAGCATAAAGCAAAAGAGACATACGATTGCAAAGCCTATCAAACTCTCCGTTTCTGACAGTTTTCATTTGCGAAATCAAGTGCAAAACAAACGAAAAAAAGTATTAAAACAGAAAAATGCAATATAACTCGGAACGATTCAGCTTCAAATAAAACCAATTGTTAGAGCGGAGTTTGATCTAGCTTTTAATTAGTGACTGTTTGGTTTTAAAAGTTAGCATAGACTTTTTGAAAAGCAAGAAAAGTTGATACATATTTATACACAGACACTGAATAATAATATTTTCTTTAATTTTGATATTATTGTTTGATTCATGTTCTATAGTTGTATGAAAATATTTTTTCATTTATTGAGTTGTCACCTCTTTTAGGATAGCGACGTGAACTGGTACTGCCAAACCTTCGTATTTCACCATAGTCCTTAGTATTATAATGTTTGTATTATATTTGTTGTATATCCGGTGACATAATTTATTAGGCCAGGGATGGCGAAACTTTTTTGATATCCATGCCACAAAGCCAAAAAAAAATTATAATAAGTAACGTGCCACAATAAAATTTTATTAAAAATATTATCGTGGTGAAATTATACTTAAGTACAATTAAATAATCAATTAAAAATAATTCTTTTGCATCAAATATTTTTTATCAATCAATGTTTTACAATTATTGTTTTTGTGCGTGCCATCAAAACTTTCAAACGTGCCACTTGTGGCACGCGTGCTATTAGTTCGTTATCCCTGTATTAGGCTAATCCTTTTAAAATGTTACATAATGATCTATGTACGTTAATAAGTATAGAGATACTAGTTTCTTAGATATACGAAGTAAAATTACTGATTATTTAGATTTTTTTTTACAATTTTTTTTTTTTTTTTTTTTCTCCTGAAATGGAATACAATACTGTAAAGATAGTTACCTGTGAAGTCAATTTCAAAACCATCAAGTTTGATTATAAAGATAGAATCCAGTTTAGAAATATGTTGTATATTTCAATATAATTATCTCAAACTAAAATAATTCAATAACGGTATTAACATAAGTAATGTTTAGGAAATATATGGAATAGCAATATAATTCAGACTTCCGACTGTCTGACTGTCTGGCGCAGCAATTAAGGGAGCTTCGCGACAATTGAGTTAGTGAGTTTTGACGTTTTCGAATTTGAATCCTGTATACACAATATTGCACTCAGACCGTCGGACCTATTGGAGAATAGTTATAAATTATCTTCCACTAGCCACCCACCATATATTCGTCCTGGTTTTCGAATATTAAATATGTTTATTATATATATATAGATATATATATACCTTCCAAATCACCGATTTCTTAGATGGATTCCTCAAACACTATATTACCTAAAAACCTAGTCGTAAAAATCACAAAAAAAAAAAAATATCCAAATCGCCCGATTAATGTACCGTCATATGTATGTTAATATATAATTATAATTTCATACATTTTTGAGTTTCATTCATTTTTTGAGTTTCAAAGTTTACAACATAATAAATCGACAAATATTACCACATAAATATTGTTTTCTTTTATGTTGTAATAACAAAAATATAATATATACGTATTTTTGAAATTCAGTATAAACATTTATACTTGTTTTACTATAATTAAGATATTAGCGAGTCTTCTTAATTTAAATATACCCATAGAAAAATATAAAATGCAAGCGATTTTTTTACAGATCTTCCCTGAAACGGTTGAAGGAGGGTGAAGAAAAGGAAGTAAATATATCCTGTTTTTTTGAAAGCACCTGATAAGTCCAGTCTTCCTCACGGGCAACTGATAAATGGTGTCCGGAAAGAAATGTCATTAGTTGTCTCATACTTGAATTAACTTAATAAAAAAAAATATTTAACGACATAATATATTTATTTATAATCATAATTCGATTTATTTTTATTGTTTTCAGATTGCCATTGTTCAGTTCAATTTAATTATTCTTATTGTGATAATTTATATTCTGGAGCATAGTTGTATTTTCGTAAACATAATCTTATTTGCTACTGTAACAGTTATAAATCACTTCCTGCTCCCTGTTCTAGGTTTCCCCGTTTCGTAAATTACAATTATAAGGAATGTCCGAGCATTTCCGTGACGCCATCTACAAGGTTTCACCTGAAAATCAGCGCTGCGTAGTTTACTTGCTAGTTTACCTACAGAATGAAATAAACATATGTGATAATGGATTTATACAGAATTTTAAAGATTGTTTAATTGATATTAATGCCTAAAATATGTAATATATTTTTACACTCCAAGCGTATTTTACCAAAATTCAAATATCTTCTTAATACATAAAAGGGTGACAAAGGGTTTCCTAGACAACTATCGACTCATCAGCCTTATTTCCCACTTCTACATATTGATTATTAAAGTTATAAAGCATTCTATAAAATTAATTTAGAACTAAACAAGCCAGATTTCACCTAAGGTTCTCAATAAGTGACCATCACAATAAGATTATAGAGAGGCATACAGAATACAACATTCCGCTTTATCTTGCTTTTCAGCAAGAAATAGAGCCTAACTACATAGGCCATCTAAAGACAATATATTACAATAACACTGCTGCCATTATACTTCAATCAGCTGGCTCCTCTTTTCAAATTGAAAAAGACGTAAAGCAAAGCGACACGAAGTATGAATTAAGCCAAATGCTATAAGATGTTACCAAGCCTCAGGTTGAACCTCCCACTGCCTTTAAAATGGAAACTTATGGACGTGTGTTGCCTCCCTAAACTTGCTTATGGTCCACAGACCCCTAGTCTTTGCTCAAAAGTCCAAACTTGGGGTCTAAAAAAGCTATCGAGATATTTCGAATAGAGTGGCTTTTAACCAAAATGGCGATTTGGGATCATAAAGGATTTTAAAAAATAACTTGTAAATACAATGAACGGCAATGTTCATTATTGATTGCATATAAGTAAAATAATTTTAAATTAAAAATATTTTTTATAAAGATGAATAATAACGACCAATAATTATATAAAAAGGACAGGTGATTACAATTACTTCCTTAAGCGGGAACTTAAAATAAACAATGCACACTTACAACCTGAACCACATTACCAATAGAGCGAATGTAAATAAATACCAGTATATACAGTTTCTATATATTTCGTTTCAAAAGCAAATCAACTTATTACAGATATAGTATATTTCGTAACTATTATAACTTGTATTTTACAATTAAAAAGGCTTTTTAATCATGATACACACTTATTTATTACGAAACCAACATTAGTACAACTTGTCACATTTATTAATTTTATACCCACATACAACTTAATAACTTTCTCAAATAATAACATAACAGTAACTATTCATAAAAATGTAATATTAGATTATATTTATTTTTAACATTTTATTAAAGAATAAATATTATATTATATATTTTTTTATATATTATATATGTTATATTTTTTTTCAATGATAGTCATCATTTTTGACGACATGAACACCAATCGATCAATAATGTTATCTCAAAATAGTTCCAGCTCAGCTGTATCCGTCTCTTCTGTTTTTTTTTTTAATAGAAGATAATTGAAAATAATATCAATTACTATTACATTAATTTTTTTCTTTCGCTATCTGCCGTAAAAGTCATAGGATTGCGTTTTATTAATAAAAGATACACATTTATAATTTCAATTACACGTTTATATGGTTGAAATAACTACCAAATATTATTAGTGGTAAAAGCTAATTGTAACAAAAAAATATGTCATCATTATGTCTAATATCCGATATCTTTTGTCTCAAGTCACACTGCTCAAAGTAGTTTTTCATTTTATAATTGTGAAAATTAGTTAGTTATACAAGTATGTTTCGGCTATCAGGCCTTTGAATTTAGGATCTAAATAGTATTTCAGTATACATATATAAAACTAGCATAAAGATTACCTTATAACATTTAGATGTTGTATTTCTTCTGTGTAATACATCTGAATATTTTTTAACACTAAATTCGGAATTAAATAATAGAATTAGTAATGTATTATATATGAGTAGGACTTTTCTTAAAGCTAAGGGAATGTTTTAGTCTTAAAACATTCAAATTAAATAACTACAATGACAACCTTGTCACTGAAATTCAATCTGAACCCTATTTAACAGGATGGCGTATTGAAAGGTTTTGTTTAATAATATAGTTTCAGCTTATTGATAGTAAGTAGATATCCGTTCAGCTTGACTTGATGTACTCTGTTAATTATATAAATTTATTAATGCAACTTAATTCAATTTGACTGGACTGATTAGTCATAGTTAATTATCATCAATGTATTTGAACTAGTAATAGTGGCTAACCTAAATTATAATTATATTGTATTTTAAGGGTATTACCACACTTTAGTAAAGTTCATGGTTCTATGCCATTTTTATTGCTATTTATTGATATAGAAATAAGCCCTTCTGATTCTTCAAATTCAAGTGATCACTGATATGGATTCAAAACGGAAAATATATAAATAAAGAAATACTAAGAATTCTAAATTACTAAATCGTTTTTTTTGTATTGACAAATTCTTCTTGGATACCATAAAGATGAAGATAAATAAGATCATGTTGATTTTGTATGACGATGATGTTGTTGTATGAGTAACCATATTGGTATAGCTATCCTTTTTAAACACTACCCACTAAGAACCAGCAGTCGTTCTCATTATCGTAGTTAGACGTCTGTACGTGTGAAAACACTGTCAGACATTAATATATTTACTGTATACATATATAATTTTGTATTATTGAACTCTATGCTCAGAAAGTAAGATCGTAGTATACGAAGAGAGGGAAGTTTTTTTTAAAACAAATTTTTCGAAAAAGTTGTTATAATTTTTCAGTTTTTCTAAATATCACGAGCCTTGTAAATAAAAAATAAATTATTCTTTTTCGTTGAAAACAAAATTTATGCATACCAACATTAAATAATTATCAGTATTACAAAAATACTTGATTTAAAGATTCTGCCCCGTTAGTATTTCACCACTTTTATATAAGACCATATAATTGTTTAATTGAATTAAAACGCTTATAGAATACTGAGATAATCAGAATATAGTATGGAAATTATTTATAGCTAGCTGGAGTGCAAACAAGAGAAAGCAACGCAAATGGTAAACTAACTGACGGTAAATGTATTTTAAATGAGTCTTAAAATACTTGAAGTAATTGTTATTATGTAATTTAGTAATATTCTTCTGAGGTTATAATAATGAGTAGTTGGTTATATACTTTGTTATCTTCGTAGTTATAAATATTTTTTTCTTCAGTTTAAGCAACGCCAGTAATAGCGAAAAGATTAATGAAACCGAACTATTACAATAGTTTTTTTTAAAACTGCAATCGTTTTGAGTTTTTGTATTTTTCAAATTAATTTTTTTGTTTGTGTTTCATTTAGTGTGTCAGAATAAGTTTTTCTTTACTTTTCTATATTTAGGTATAACAAGAAATAACGAATATTAATATAACTGTCTAAGAGAAAAAAAAACAAACTGCGATAAAGATATTGTAATGTATATCAATAAAATTTTAAAGATTCATAATAAATATTTTTTTATTATTTATATAAGCGCGAGTCCGACACACACTTTACCGTTTTTTATTATTTATTTTTATAGAGTATACAATTACAATCATACTAGGTACGATTGAGCGAATAAACGTTAAAATAACACATAAACTTAAAGTGCTCTCTTTCTAACTTAATTTCTTTTTAAAAATGCAACTTTATTCAGCTTCTGAATTAAGTTAATTGGTTTTTACACTCACTCATTTCGCTGTCCGAATGCAATTAAAAATTATTCACTTTCTATTTCAGCAGGTTATTAAATTCTTAGCGATATATAAAAATTTTGTTCTTATTAATGAAATAAAAGTAGTGATAATATTGATTTCTGGTTCTTTAATACTACTAGATACTTATGTCAATGGGTCCTTTTAATTTTGATCTGTCTATCCGTCCTTCTGTCACAGCTGTGTATTTTTTAAAATCAAGTAGTTAAAATTTATTGGGGCTTTGGAACTGATTATTATAATATAAATATAAATAAGTTGCGTTAATTTGCGTTGGGAAAAATAGAGATATTTCTTTCCAGACACCACATATCAATTACCTCTGAGGATGACTCGACGTGTCAGGTGCTTTCGCAAAAACATTTTTTCCATTTAAACTTTGTAATCATAAGCCTAAAAGACATCACTTTTAAACAGGCCCTTTTAAATTCGGAAAATCTTAAAAATTTGAAATTCATAGCTCAACAGAAATATATATTTTTAAGAAACTTGGAGCAATTGTGTTATTATTTTTGATTATGATTGCAGATGTCTTTTAGGGTTATAACTACAAAGTTTAAATGAAAAGAAATACTAAATATTAACCACAGTACTCAAAAATGGTTAGAATATGATCATAATTCTACGTTTTTTAAAATGCCCATAACTTTCAAAATACCTGGGATGGAATTATTTTCTAATTTTTCTCGTGACTGTTACCATCTATACTATCACCCGGTTTCGGCTTGACGTCGAGTTTTGGGACACCCTGTATATTATAATTATTAAATAAATTATATAAATTGACAAAAAAACGCGCCCAATAGACTATTCTCTTACTGGTTCTCCTTTTGAAACAAAATATCAAAGTAAAAACTTTTGAATATATTTTAAAAGTCGTTTGATTTTAAGCGTGATTTTTTATCATCCTTATCCTTTCCGTCTTTGCGACCAAATATTAGTCTATTTTAATAATATTTATACTAAGAAGCCTTTTTTTCGCATTATTCATTTTTACTAGGAAGCTTTTGAGCTCTTTCTTATAAAATACCTCTATTGTACTCTCTTTAACAAATTGAACAATATCATATATCTCATTGAACAAGTAATGCAATTAAGTTAATTCAATATACACCGCGTTGCATTTAATTTTATTCGTTTAACTATTAAATAAAATTGATTGTAAGCTTTAAATACCACCATGTGATAATGGCTAAAGATTTTATTGTTTTTAACCGTTATTATGATTTTTAGAATATAATTGATTTTATTATATTTTTAAGTATATTGATATGGTATTAGGCAATAAATGTATAAACAAGCGGTAATGGATGCGAGTATTTATGTGACGGACCCCTTCTCATTACAATTTTTTTGATTTTTTTATTTAATACAACTCATTCATCATTTGATTATTAGATAATATTGTACTATTTATTGCTCATAATTTTTTTAAAAAACAAATAAATAACGAGGTATTTTCTTTCAATTGTGATCACATTTTACTGACATTAACATGCAAACTTCTCAATTGTTTTTTGGTATCCACAGACATCCTAGTGCTATTAGTTTTAAGAAAACGCGAATAAGTAAGCTTAAGTAGTAAATAAAATTTTAAAACCGTGGACTAATTTCATTGGAAAACTAATCAGATGTAAGTTACGTGAACTCATCGATTAGAAATAAAACTAAACACGATCGTGCAGTTAGTTTTTTAGAAATTGCGAACAATCGGTTTTCACTTTCTTTCAAAAAACTTAATCAATTTCGTTAAGCGGATACGCATCGATTGGTACCGAAACAAAGTCATTTGCATAATAAAGCGGCGAGAAAATGTTTACACACATACATGTTTTTTAATAAGGTCTAGAATTACATTAAAAAATGATTTCGAAAAAAAAAAGAGAGTTAATAATATACTGAAACATTCCGACCATATAATGGGTATTTGATATGAAAGTTATATCGAATAGATTTTATTGTCTATATTCGTAATCGATAGGAATATCAAAAATAGATTGAATGTTTAAGTATTATTTGTAGTTTACGCTATGACAATTGACATTAGATTGAAGATTCTTATATAGAAATATTTGATATATTTTGTTAATAAAGCTCTGAAAATATATGTAATTCCTATTTAATCTAGTCTTTCGACTGTCTGACCGTCTGTCTGGGAAGCAATTAAGCGAGTTTTGTTGCCATTGAGTTTGTGACTTTTAACGTTTTGAATTTATACACAGGATTGCACTCAGACGATTATAATTATTTTAAATGTGATGTTCTTTATTTTCTATATCATAATAATAGTTCATTCTATGTAAAAAGCCTGTGCGTCTCGAGACGCCTGCCAGAAGTGATAACTTAAACTAATCTTACTCAGTTGAAACTAATATCGAAATTGCATAACTTGAGAAAAGATTGAGTCATACTTAAATTTATATATTTTATTGATTATAAAATATATTTTATTCTTAGTTACAATTCCTGTATAGGTAAATTAAATTTTTCTGTGTATACTACATTATTAGTATATTGAAAACGGAGACATAAAACAAGAATTATAAGTAGACTGTATACCGAACTATGGATAGCGCTGTGGGTTAGAGTGAGAGCGGAGAATCCTGCCTGCTGCTGTCGTATGCGTGAGAGAAAAGTTAGACAGACTGGTTCCGTAACGTGTTACGTAACGAAAAGATGTACCCTCCCATAAGAAGTTATCACTACAATATTTACAAATGTATTTATGTACTTGAACCGCTTTTATCTTCAATATTGGCCTTTATTAATGACCTGTAATTTCTAGTTCGAATAATTTGTATTGTTAAAAAACCTAACAAAAATCATGTTATTTTCAGATTTAAATTTTCAAAATTTCATTATTTTAAAAATTTACGGAAAGTATCATCTTATGGTCAAGAAATGGTTTGGTATTTAAAATTCCGACAAAGTTTCTTGATTTGAAAAGTGAAATTTTCTCTAAAGATGTTTAACTAAATTCATATAACATTACAATAGTATTGTTTTAATACCTAGAGAAGACAGACCTTGTTATGTGTGTGAATGCTTCGTACAAAACACAATATCAATTTTTCAGTACTGTCACCAAAAACCGTCCTAGAGTTAAGCAAACAAAAAACCCAAATATCAAAATCACCTTTATAAAATGTATACCCACTTCTATAAAATGTGCCATTTATTTTTTTGTTCATTATATTATTTACTTAGACAAAATATCACCCATTAAAATAAGTTTTGAACTAAATGGTATAAACATTTATATGTTAATACGATTACGATACGATATGATACGAATACGATATGAATACGATACATTTATAATGCATATATGTCTCTGCTATTAAATAAACCTTAAGTCCAAAGTACTCTGTGTCATATAAAAAGGGTTTTCTTAAAACTTTTATTATACACAAAATAAATATTGACATATTGAAAACATTTCTCTGTTTTTAAAAGGTTACGTGAAACAAAGTGACAGGCACAGCTAGCGTTAAGCAATTTAATATAAAAGAAGCAACGAGTAAATATTTTTACATAAAAAGCCATCTCTAAAGAGGTTGACTGAAGGGGAAAAAGAGGGCGTAAATATAACCTGTTTTGTGAAAGCACCTGAAATGTCAAGTCTTCCTATCTGAATACTGATATATGATTTCAGAGAATAAATATCATTATATACCCTTTACGAGTACGGTACTAAAAAAAACTAATTAAATTATTATAATCCTTTAAAAGTACGGTACTAAATAAAAAAAAAACTAAATAAATTATTATATTTAATTTTGAACATTATGTATAAGTAAATAATTTAGTAAACTAGTAAACTTGGTGCTATGTTGTTTTATATGGAGAAAAATTTGTGATTGTAAAATACATTTAAAATAAATATATTATCTTCTTTCTCGCGAGGTATGTCAAAAAGGGCTTTAGTGATTTGGAATTATTAGTAAAAGTATTAAAAAGATGAAATAAACAGAATATTCAAATTAGTAAAAAATGTTTATCCGTAATTTCGATTATATATCTTTATCCGGTTGCTGTACCTTTCTCAATATGATCTTAGCATTCAACTACCAGCTCATGAGTAAGGGCCCCGAATGATCTCGAAACCAGACGGACAAATTCTGATAGCGATACGTGAGTGGAGCTGGATACGATTAGTAATCATGGATTACGAGACTCGAAATACAAAAAATTGATATCTCAATATCTCTTATTACCTATTTTCATAAATTATAGTATACTTTTGGTACTCTTTGCATAAGTAAAAAAACAGTTGCCTACGCAATAATGCGAACGATAACTATCGTAACGAGAAAATTGGCAATTAATTCAAGTTCTGACATATTTAGGTGCAATTTTAATTAACGATAATTTTTAAATAATCTCATCTCCCTTTGAAGAATTAAATTTAACGATAGACGGTGTAGTAGAATTTAAATTGCAAGAAGTATTTAGTAATTAACATTAGAATTTAATAATGACAAAAAAAAAGAAATATATACACATAAAAATTTAAATATTATAATAATGTTTATTACAGTTTTTCAGTGAGCAACTGTTTTTCCGGCTACACTCACGTTAAATTTATCAGAACTTACTCGATTAGTTTCGGGGCACTGCGGATTCGCGAACTCCATGCTCCTAAACTAGTCGGGCAAATTTTAATAAATTTTTACGTGAATACAGCCGAATATCAATTGACAATAATAATTATGGATCAAGAAAGTGTTATTAAAAAAATGATTCTTTTTTTATTTTAAATAATTTCTGATCCAATCTATAGCTGGGCTGATTGGTGATAGTATTGATGCTGAAACACCTGGAGTCAGTTGAAGGTCCGTGGTATGTTCGTTACAATCATCTATTCCTTGAGAATTCACACCCACTATGCCGGCCGGATGCACGATGGGCCCTCCAGAGTCTCCTGCACATATTATTCCTTTTACTGTACACTGTCGCACTAGACATGTGAGTTGAGTAGAATAAGTATCTGCTTGGAGACAGTTGCTCAGCATACCTTTAAGAACTTGGAGGGGTCTTTTAAATGAACTAGCATTAGTTCTCCCGAAGCCAAGAGATACAGCTTCATGTCCTATTAGAGATTTGAAGTCAACAGCATTGATTTTACCATACTGATAAACTTTAATATCAGTACTGCATATAAGAAGAATATCAAATTTGCATATGAACTCATTAGGGATATATCCAGGATGAATTATAGTTTCAAGGAATGGTGCTAATAATCCATTGGTGTTTGGAAAGTAGCTGTTATATCTTATGAACATCTTATGCAAGATTTTGAAGATGTCGTCATCCATACAATGTGCAGCTGATAGAACCCACTTAGAAGTCAAAACTGCACCTGTACAAAATTGATGATAATTATAAATCTTGTCCTCTGGTGGTTCATTATAATTAAACTCTAGTCGGACGGCATATGGGAATTCATCTTGAAGTGCATCTCTTCCACCGATTATTCGCAGGCGTGATTTACATGACGTCCACAGTAAAATAAAACTCACAACTTTAAAATAAATCATTTTACTTATCGAAATCCCTAATGTTTCAAAGAATTCCTTTTAGTATATAATAACAATTTAATCGTTTTATTACCTTTATCTTTACGATTTGTTGCGACAGAAATATTACTGTTTGGATTGTGTTATCAATATAATTTTATTTTGTCATAATAATAAATATAAAATAACTTATAGGTATGTAAGTACCAGTTTATTTAAAAACAAAAATCTTATTTAATTTATTTTTTAAAATTTTGTATTCGGTTTTTAAACAAACATTTGAACATTCTTAATTCATCTGATATAGTTTCTAATATCTTCTGAAAGACTATAAGAAGTAAGTAAGGATGATTACAGCTTAGGGGCCCTGAAAAGTCACATGAACGGTGATAGAGAGGTGACCTCAATTCAAGATAGTGAATTGTAGTTTCATCTCTTTTCTAAAGGATTAATAAATAAAAAATGTGTTCGTAATTGTTGTTAACTCACAACATTTATACTTCTTCTTACGATGCTCTTTATGTGTACTATATGCAACATTTACAGGTCATTTTAAATACATCTATAGTAATAGTACCAAATGTCGTAGACTGCTGACTGCAGATTTCTCAAGTCTCTCAAAGTTAGAACAGTAGAAAGTTGGAGGTAGGAAATATAATTTAGGAACTGTCTTAACAATTTATAATGGAAGTGGCAAAGGTCACATCCACTATGAATTTATGTTTTTCTGTCGATATTCTAGTGGTTCGGTGATGAAATGGAGATAGAAGAATAGGCCACTAGACGGGCCATCTTGCAGCGAAGTTCTATACCTTGGAGTTTTGCATTATTAAAGATAGGTTCACCAACAATTCTCCAGCTGTCCATAGCTAGTCTTTTAATCAATTCCAACGTCTCTATCTGATAATTTGCTGATCTATCTCAAAAATGCTAGTAAGACTCGGAAATTTCACATTTCCTTGATCATGAGCTTTATCACACCAAGAAATCATTATCTAAAATATTATGAAAGGTGAAATAGTTGCGAAAATTTTTTTGAATAGTTGCAACTTGAAACTTTACGAAACAATATAGAAACAAACATTTCTTAGAGTAAGTACAAAAATAAAGTCAAAATACAAGGTCTCTTCGGAATGAGTAGGACGTTCAATACACAAAATAGTAAGTGTCCTCACTTAACTTACTTTTTGTCTAACCAAATCTAAAAATGTAATTATGGATCTCGAAAGTTAACATACAAAAACATATTCTAAACATTTTATAGAAGGGATTATAGGTTTCATTAATGTAGTTAATGCGCTGCTTAACCTATCCCTATAAAATGAAATAATTAGGCTTGATAAAGTAAAAGACATAACGGACTTGTACATTAATTATATATATATATATATATATATATATATATATATATATATATATAATAATTAATAAAGGGGGGGGGGGATTCACACAACGTCTGGTAATATGGTCTGGTGAAATTTCTTCAGAATGTTTGGAATTCTAATTCTAATTCTAATTCTCAGAAACGATATGGAAACAAACATTGCCTAGTAGTAGTAGTTAGTATCCCTAGGGTAAATAATAAAATCAATACAAGTTTTTCCGAAACGAGTCAGTCATTCGATACACAAAATCATTTACAACCCATATGATATCAAAAATTATAATATGCTGTTTTATAAAAAATACTTAAATATAATATAATAGCCAAATTCAAAAGACGTGTCAATTAAAAACAGAAGCAACCTATAAAATTTTAGTAAAATCATAATACCATCATCTAATGTAAGCTTTTGTTTAACCCATCTTGTGTCAAATAATGGAATTTATAGTTTTAATTTTACACACAAACGTATAAGTTAATTTTCAACGCCATCTAGCGTCTGGAAGTCTTGTCGCAGTGATGTGAAACTGATTAATATGTAATGTAATGTACTTAATATATTTTTCTTAATTAAAAATAAAAATAATAAACCTTACAATTATGTTAATATTCATACTAGCTACTTTATTAAACTTTTAACTCTGTGAATTGCACAAAACTTTGTTTGTTTCCGTATGGCTCTTCACCGAATTTTGGCTTTAATAGTATTTAAAGCTGTTTATTTTTCCAGAATTAACGTTATTTTATTTTTAATTTATAAATAAAACTGAACACCGCATCGTGCGGTTTCTAAAAGAACATAACAGAACTGATAAGTTATTTAGCGAAATGGACCATGAAATTTTTTGTTTTGTTTTTAAACTGTATGCCGCGTATTAACGAATTATAAACAAATAAAACCTATGAATGATGATTCCCCTTCGATGTGGGAATAAGGAATGGTCATTCTTACAAAATATCTTATACAACAAAACTTATGGGAACATTACGCAAATGCTGTATCGACAGAATATAATATTAAATACAAAGTAATAGGATTTCAACTTAGGCGCTTTCCATACAGTAACTTTATGTAACTCCCATTAAAATAAGTTTTGAACTAAACATATAAATTCATATATGTCTCTGCTATTAAATAAACCTTGAAGTCAAAAATACTCTGTGTCATACAAAAAGGGTTTTCTTAAAACTTTTATTACATACAAAATAAATATTGACATATTGAAAACATTTCTCTGTTTTTAAAAGGTTACGTGAAACAAAGTGACAGGCACAGCTAGCGTTAACCAATTTAATATAAAAGAAGCAAGGAGTAAATATTTTTACATAAAAAGCCATCTCTAAAGAGGTTGACTGAAGGGGAAAAAGAGGGCGTAAATATAACCTGTTTTGTGAAAGCACCTGAAATGTCAAGTCTTCCTGTCTGAATACTGATATATGATTTCAGAGAATAAATATCATTATATACCCTTTACGAGTACGGTACTAAAAAAAACTAATTTAATTATTATAACCCTTTAAAAGTACGGTACTAAATAAAAAAAAAACTAAAGAAATTATTATATTTAATTTTGAACATTATGTATAAGTAAATAATTTAGTAAACTAGTAAACTTGGTGCTATGTTGTTTTATATGGAGAAAAATTTGTGATTGTAAAATACATTTAAAATAAATATATTATCTTCTTTCTCGCGAGGTATGTCTAAAAGGGCTTTAGTGCTTTGGAATTATTAGTAAAAGTATTAAAAAGATGAAATAAACAGAATATTCAAATTAGTAAAAAATGTTTATCCGTAATTTCGATTATATATCTTTATCCGGTTGCTATACCTTTCTCAATATGATCTTAGCATTCAACTACCAGCTCATGAGTAAGGGCCCCGAATGGTCTCGAAACCAGACGGACAAATTCTGATAGCGATACGTGAGTGGAGCTGGATACGATTAGTAATCATGGATTACGAGACTCGAAATACAAAAAATTGATATCTCAATATCTCTTATTACCTATTCTCATAAATTATAGTATACTTTTGGTACTCTTTGCATAAGTAAAAAAACAGTTGCCTACGCAATAATGCGAAGGATAACTATCGTAACGAGAAAATTGGCAAATAATTCAAGTTCTGACATATTTAGGTGCAATTTTTTTTTATGGACAATAATTAACGATAATTTTTAAATAATCTCACCTTCCTTTGAAGAATTAAATTTAACGATAGACGGTGTAGTAGAATTTATATTGCAAGAAGTATTTAGTAATTAACATTAGATTTTAATAATGACAAAAAAATATATATACACATAAAAATTTAAATATTATAATAATGTTTATTACAGTTTTTCAGTGAGCAACTGTTTTTCCGGCTACACTCACGTTAAATTTATCAGAACTTACCCGATTAGTTTCGGGGCACTGCGGATTCGCGAACTCCATGCTCCTAAACTAGTCGGGCAAATTTTAATAAATTTTTACGTGAATACAGCCGAATATCAATAGATAATAATAATTATGGATCAAGAAAGTATTATTAAAAAAATGATTCTTTTTTTATTTTAAATAATTTCTGATCCAATCTATAGCTGGGCTGATTGGTGATAGTATTGATGCTGAAACACCTGGAGTCAGTTGAAGGTCCGTGGTATGTTCGTTACAATCATCTATTCCTTGAGAATTCACACCCACTATGCCGGCCGGATGCACGATGGGCCCTCCAGAGTCTCCTGCACATATTATTCCTTTTACTGTACACTGTCGCACTAGACATGTGAGTTGAGTAGAATAAGTATCTGCTTGGAGACAGTTGCTCAGCATACCTTTAAGAACTTGGAGGGGTCTTTTAAATGAACTAGCATTAGTTCTCCCGAAGCCAAGAGATACAGCTTCATGTCCTATTAGAGATTTGAAGTCAACAGCATTGATTTTACCATACTGATAAACTTTAATATCAGTACTGCGTATAAGAAGAATATCAAATTTGCATATGAACTCATTAGGGATATATCCAGGATGAATTATAGTTTCAAGGAATGGTGCTAATAATCCATTGGTGTTTGGAAAGTAGCTGTTATATCTTATGAACATCTTATGCAAGATTTTGAAGATGTCGTCATCCATACAATGTGCAGCTGATAGAACCCACTTAGAAGTCAAAACTGCACCTGTACAAAATTGATGATAATTATAAATCTTGTCCTCTGGTGGTTCATTATAATTAAACTCTAGTCGGACGGCATATGGGAATTCATCTTGAAGTGCATCTCTTCCACCGATTATTCGCAGGCGTGATTTACATGACGTCCACAGTAAAATAAAACTCACAACTTTAAAATAAATCATTTTACTTATCGAAATCCCTAATGTTTCAAAGAATTCCTTTTAGTATATAATAACAATTTAATCGTTTTATTACCTTTATCTTTACGATTTGTTGCGACAGAAATATTACTGTTTGGATTGTGTTATCAATATAATTTTATTTTGTCAATAATAAATATAAAATAACTTATAGGTATGTAAGTACCAGTTTATTTAAAAACAACAATCTTATTTAATTTATTTTTTAAAATTTTGTATTCGGTTTTTAAACAAACATTTGAACATTCTTAATTCATCTGATATAGTTTCTAATATCTTCTGAAAGACTATAAGAAGTAAGTAAGGATGATTACAGCTTAGGGGCCCTGAAAAGTCACATGAACGGTGATAGAGAGGTGACCTCAATTCAAGATAGTGAATTGTGATTAATAGATAAAAAATGTCTTCGTAATTGTTGTTAACTCACAACATTTATACTTCTTCTTACGATGCTCTTTATGTGTACTATATGTAACATTTACAGGTCATTTTAAATACATCTATAGTAATAGTACCAAATGTCGTAGACTGCTGACTGCAGATTTCTCAAGTCTCTCAAAGTTAGAACAGTAGAAAGTTGGAGGTAGGAAATATAATATAGGAACTGTCTTAACAATTTATAATGGAAGTGGCAAAGGTCACATCCACTATGAATTGATGTTTTTCTGTCGATATTCTAGTGGTTCGGTGATGAAAAGGAGATAGAAGAATAGGCCAGTAGACAGGCCATCTTGCAGCGAAGTTCTATACCTTGGAGTTTTGCATTATTAAAGATAGGTTCACCAACAATTCTCCAGCTGTCCAAAACTAGTCTTTTAATCAATGTCAACGTCTGTATCTGATATTATGCTGTAAGATTCGGAAATTTCACATTTCCTTGATCATGAGCTTTATCACACCAAGAAATCATTATCTAAAATATTATGAAAGGTGAAATAGTTGCGAAAATTTTTTTGAATAGTTGCAACTTGAAACTTTACGAAACAATATAGAAACAAACATTTCTTAGAGTAAGTACAAAAATAAAGTCAAAATACAAGGTCTCTTCGGAATGAGTAGGACGTTCAATACACAAAATAGTAAGTGTCCTCACTTAACTTACTTTTTGTCTAACCAAATCTAAAAATGTAATTATGGATCTCGAAAGTTAACATACAAAAACATATTCTAAACATTTTATAGAAGGGATTATAGGTTTCATTAATGTAGTTAATGCGCTGCTTAACCTATCCCTATAAAATGAAATAATTAGGCTTGATAAAGTAAAAGACATAACGGACTTGTACATTAATTATATATATATATATATATATATATATATATATATATATATATATATATATATATATATATATATATATAATAATTAATAAAGGGGGGGGGGGGGATTCACACAACGTCTGGTAATATGGTCTGGTGAAATTTCTTCAGAATGTTTGGAATTCTAATTCTAATTCTAATTCTCAGAAACGATATGGAAACAAACATTGCCTAGTAGTAGTAGTTAGTATCCCTAGGGTAAATAATAAAATCAATACAAGTTTTTCCGAAACGAGTCAGTCATTCGATACACAAAATCATTTACAACCCATATGATATCAAAAATTATAATATGCTGTTTTATAAAAAATACTTAAATATAATATAATAGCCAAATTCAAAAGACGTGTCAATTAAAAACAGAAGCAACCTATAAAATTTTAGTAAAATCATAATACCATCATCTAATGTAAGCTTTTGTTTAACCCATCTTGTGTCAAATAATGGAATTTATAGTTTTAATTTTACACACAAACGTATAAGTTAATTTTCAACGCCATCTAGCGTCTGGAAGTCTTGTCGCAGTGATGTGAAACTGATTAATATGTAATGTAATGTACTTAATATATTTTTCTTAATTAAAAATAAAAATAATAAACCTTACAATTATGTTAATATTCATACTAGCTACTTTATTAAACTTTTAACTCTGTGAATTGCACAAAACTTTGTTTGTTTCCGTATGGCTCTTCACCGAATTTTGGCTTTAATAGTATTTAAAGCTGTTTATTTTTCCAGAATTAACGTTATTTTATTTTTAATTTATAAATAAAACTGAACACCGCATCGTGCGGTTTCTAGAAGAACATAACAGAACTGATAAGTTATTTAGCGAAATCGACCATGAAATTTTTTGTTTTTGTTTTTAAACTGTATACCGCGTAATAACGAATTATAAAAGACTAATTACGCGATTGGCGTAGTACTAATCGATACATGTAGATTAAAAATAATAGAAAAATATTACAATTGAATAAAGTTAAAAATAAATAGAAAAATATTACAATTGAATAAAGTTATTGGACAAAGAATTAAATAATAAATAATATCAAATTTATTGTAACATGCTTAAAGTTATGAAAATGGCTGCAAAAAATTGGTTTATTACATTAAGTGGCTCCGGTTTGCACCACACTGTTATCTGTAAAGTCCCGATCTTCCTGGAGGACTTGTAAAACAAGGGTTCACAATAAGCAGACCTATGTTAGCATCTTATTCATCAGATAGTAAGGTAGATAAAAGAAAGCTTAATATGAGTCAATCTTAATACTATATATATAATCGTGAGCCAGTTATAGTTTTTATTAATTTATATATTGCAGTTAAAAGCTAAATATTTATTGTTAATCAATATATAATTCCTAAGGTGTTCTGAAGAAAACGACTTTGGGGAAAAAATCACTTTTGTATGTTCCTTACCTTCTTTTTTATGATTTTTTTTTAATTTATTTTTGTGGCCAATGTGCTTTATATAATAATAAATAAACTTTATTTAATCATAACAATTATCGTGTTATCAAACTTTATTTCTTCTTTAAAAATAAATAAATTAACTTTAGGATGAAGAGTACATACAATGTTTCTTTTTCTTCTTTTCTAATAATTGTAGCAGCCTGAAGCTGGCCTAACTAAACGTGGATTTTAGATAATGTCTATATAATATAATTGAAACTAACAGATAGATATTTCTAACAATTTACATTTTATATTAAACTTTAGAAAAGAAAATATAATTTGGTTGACTTGATTTTTTCTGAAAAGTTTTTTAAAAGTATATCACAAAAAATCTTATTACATAAATAAAATTTACAAATAAAACTAAGGATTTTAGAAGTAACACAAATGTACTACACACTCACACCTCATTTATACGTACTAAAAAACGTTAAAAAAATAAACGCGCATCCGAGAAGAGATATTTTATACGGACAAAGTATTCTCTGAAAAGGTTGAGTGAAGGTGAAGAAAAGGAAGTAAATATATCCTGTTTTTGTGAAAGCACCTGAAACGTCAAGTCCTCCTCAGGGACCATTGATATATGGTGTCCGGAAAGAAATATATCTATTTTTCCCAACACAAATTAAAGTAACATATGTATACTTATATAATAATAACAGTTCCGACGCCCCATTAATTTTTGAATTTGTTTTTTGAGTTTTTATAGCATCTATTCTATTCTATATTTTAAGGAAATTTGAACACTCCGAAATTATAGAAGTGGTGCGGAGAGTTTTACAAACATTCAATTAACAACTGACATTTTCAGTACAGAAGTGAGGGTCAACAACTAGACCAGCGGGAGACAAACCGATTTAAATATGCGAGGCTAAAAATAATAGAACATAACTTCGCTTCAAATAAATATACCTGGTGCATATACATATATAATTATAACGTAAAAGTAATACTTATCCCTAATTATGAATGATAAAACTATAATTACGGATAAGTCAATTTTTAAATTGTACACCCACACTATTCTTTGGACTTAAATTAATTTAAAACTATTTTAAAATTTTAAATTTTTAGCAAAACACACGCATGTGGAATTTTAATGTGTATAATTGAATCACAGATATATAGAATGAACAGAAAGACAGAGTGTAGATAAATATTGTTTATGAGCTGCAGAAGTTAATTTAAAAGTAAAATTTGTTGTAACTTTATTAAGGAAACTTGTTAACAAAATAAATACAACCAATATTTTGCATCTCTTATTTTGTACAATTTCTTTGATTGGATCCATTTTACATACATGTAACTATATTTATAAATTTAAGCTGACCTTTTGAATTGTTTTTTATGTAGATATCTATCATTTATTCAGTTCATTTGTTATATATCTATGTGATGTATTCAAAGAAGTACGAATATAGTTTTGTTATAGTTTCTTATGTAGATCCTAGGTGATAAATACACCCCATCGCCTGCAGTACCCTGGACCATTTTAGAACAGCTTTTTAAGACTTTCTGTAATTAAAAAAAAACATTTGTTGACAACGTTTTTCTATTCAATATTTCGTGATAGAAACTTACGGGCACACTTATAATAATGAATTTAATATAAAAAAGTCAGGAGTGATTATTTTTAAATAAATGCTGTCATTTAGAAAGGAATTTTTATGGGAGTACAAGTTGGAACTCTTCAATAAGACTATAGGGCTAAAGAACCTTCTTAGCATTCATAGATTTGCGATGGACCCCTGGCATTTTCAGGGAGGAAAGCATACATTACCTGGGACTTGCGACCCAAGTATAGCTTTAAGATAACCTCTTTTAAATATTTTAAATGCGCATACACACTTACTTTTATAGTATACGCTCCCCTCTTTACGCAAGCTGAATTTAAACAAACATTATTACTTTTAAAGCTAATGCTGGCTTTGAAGTATCTCTTAGAAATTAACTGATGATTGTTCTAGCGGCCAAAATATTTAATTATAATAATAATAATAATGATTATAATTATAATAATAATAAAAAAAAAAATCAATCAAATCAAATCAAATCAAATCAAATCAAATCAAATCAAATCAAATCAAATCAAATCAAATCAAATCAAATCAAATCAAATCAAATCAAATCAAATCAAATCAAATCAAATCAAATCAAATCAAATCAAATCAAATCAAATCAAATCAAATCAAATCAAATCAAATCAAATCAAATCAAATCAAATCAAATCAAATCAAATCAAATCAAATCAAATCAAATCAAATCAAATCAAATCAAATCAAATCAAATCAAATCAAATCAAATCAAATCAAATCAAATCAAATCAAATCAAATCAAATCAAATCAAATCAAATCAAATCAAATCAAATCAAATCAAATCAAATCAAATCAAATCAAATCAAATCAAATCAAATCAAATCAAATCAAATCAAATCAAATCAAATCAAATCAAATCAAATCAAATCAAATCAAATCAAATCAAATCAAATCAAATCAAATCAAATCAAATCAAATCAAATCAAATCAAATCAAATCAAATCAAATCAAATCAAATCAAATCAAATCAAATCAAATCAAATCAAATCAAATCAAATCAAATCAAATCAAATCAAATCAAATCAAATCAAATCAAATCAAATCAAATCAAATCAAATCAAATCAAATCAAATCAAATCAAATCAAATCAAATCAAATCAAATCAAATCAAATCAAATCAAATCAAATCAAATCAAATCAAATCAAATCAAATCAAATCAAATCAAATCAAATCAAATCAAATCAAATCAAATCAAATCAAATCAAATCAAATCAAATCAAATCAAATCAAATCAAATCAAATCAAATCAAATCAAATCAAATCAAATCAAATCAAATCAAATCAAATCAAATCAAATCAAATCAAATCAAATCAAATCAAATCAAATCAAATCAAATCAAATCAAATCAAATCAAATCAAATCAAATCAAATCAAATCAAATCAAATCAAATCAAATCAAATCAAATCAAATCAAATCAAATCAAATCAAATCAAATCAAATCAAATCAAATCAAATCAAATCAAATCAAATCAAATCAAATCAAATCAAATCAAACCAAACCAAATCAAACCAAACCAAACCAATTTCTTTCTTTTGCGCATAATGGCATGAAAGCTGTCTGTACGGGCCTCCACAGCGGGGCAGCTTCAACAATATCCTGAAGATGTTATTATATTGCATGCGGAGGGCGTTGTAGGCTCGTTGCGAATAGCCAACTCACAGACCGCCCGAGTAAAAAGATTGACAAAATTCTTTGAAGAGCATAATTTACACATAAGCTGAGCATATTGCCCCTTACCGCCAACGCCCTACGCTCTCTGTCAACATCAAAGTCATCCTTCAGATCCCCTGTCACAATATGACCAAGATATTTAAACTTACTTACTACCTTTATTGGTAATCCATACAATTATAGGTAAATCCATGTCTGTTTGCAAATTTTGATCAAATGTGATCACCGCCGCCCATGAACTCTTGCAACATCCGAAGAGTCACAAGAGCGTTGCCGGCCTTGGAGCAAGGAGTAAACGCTTTTTTTGAAGGTACCTATGTCGTATCCCTCTGGAAACACCGCCGGAGGAAGCTCGTTCAATAACCGCAGCCTAACGGTGTGTGAGATATAACAGAAGATCACCAGCCAATCGATCATGGCGAAAGCCATATTTCCGGTCATTGCACAACTGGCGATCCTCGAGGTACGCGAGGAGCTGTCGGTTAATGATATTCTCCATTATTTTGGAGAGAAGAGAGGTGATGGCGATAGGTCTGTAGTTGACCAGATCGGAGCTATCATCTTTTTTAAGGATCGGATGGACAAAGGCACACTTCCACGAGTCCGGGACTACGCCTTTGAGATATAAGTGGCGAAATAAACGCGTTAGCACTGGAGTCAACTCAGGGGCACACGTTCTTAGCACCAATGGGGAAATACCATACGGCCCACTCGACTTATGAACATCCAAGGACAGTAGAGAACGACGAATGGTTTTTTGCCGGAAAATTATTTCCGGCATTGAACTCTGACACCGCTCGATGGTAGACGGTGTTTTCCCTTGGTAGTTCAAGGTCGAGTTTGAGGTAAAAAGAGTGCCCAAGAGATCGGCTTTCTTTTTTGCCGTATGGGCCAGACAATCATACCCCGTGTGCAATGGCGGTAGTGGCGGCTGGCAAAAGTTACCCAGAGTGGCTTTAGAAAGCGCCCCCCAAGAAACTGATCCCACATTTTGACGACATGCTTGAATTTTACTCTAGCGAACTTAGACCTGCTCTGAAACCAAACTGTCCATCATTTAAATTCAAATAATTGATTAGGTAGTTATTAATAACACCGTCAAATATCCTAGCAATTATGTTAGCCAGTATTATTGGTTTATAGTTTGATTGGTCTGACACATCTCCCTTGTTATTTTTAATAACTGACACTACTATTGTTCTCATTAGAGGCGCTGGAAGGTAAGAGTGACACAGGCACATTAAGAACAACATAGACAAAATTGTTGGAAGGTTAATACCAGCATGCCTAAGGTGCTCGATGCTGAGACCGTCATGACCAGGAGATTTTCCTCTCTTCATGTTATTAATAACATTCAAAACATCTCGAGTGTTAATTGGTGTACTAAGATTTGTCATGACGCTTTCAACAGCGGTAACCTGCATTGTTTCAATACAGATTGAGTAGTTGTTCGTATTGAAAAAGCCTCTTTGAAATTGTTCGCAATGTTCTTGTGATCACTCACACTCCCTACACTCACAGGAGGGCTCGGTTTTATATTTAACTTATTAGTGTTTTTCCAAAATGACGTGAAGCCACCCCGTGCATAATTATTGGCTAGAAGGTCCATTATAATTTGTTCCTGTTTATTTTGACATTTTTTTAATTGTGACTTGAAACTTTTTCTACTATAACCCATATTATAATACGGTATACCTATGGGAGGTTTACCTAATGAGGCCCAGATCTTAAAATGTGCACGAGCCGCCCTTTTCGCATCTGCTACATATTCATTCCACCCGGTAATGTAACCTCTTTTTCTCCGACAGATTGTTGGACAAAAGTAAGTTAGTAAGTAATAAAAATATTTAGTTATTATACTTCTCGTTCCTACTTCTACATCGTACAAATTTAAGTCTAAAGAGTCCTGTTCTAAAGAGGTCTTGTCAAGACCAAATAAAGTGATGAGAACGATAATTGGTTCTTTAGTTAGTATTCTATAAAGTTCTTAGCCATCGGGTAGTCGTACAAAATCGATAAGATCTTTGTTGTGGGTGTTCATAAATCTTCTTGTCCACTCAAAAAAACTTGTGATTTTGTATTCTTAGTAGTGAATAAAGAACTCTGAAATGTATTGATTATTTCAGTATATACAAAAATATATACGGTTTAACACTTACAATATAATTATAATTTAGGTTAGCCACTATTACTAGTTCAAATACATTGAAGATAATTAACTATGACTAATCAGTCCAGTCAAATTGAATTAAGTTGCATTAATAAATTTATATAATTAACAGAGTCAAGCTGAACGGAAATCTATCTACTGTGTTTTAGCTGAAAACAAATTTTTAAACAAAATACCTTTCATTATAAAAGTATTTATAAGTCAATCTAAGTGATAAATAGAGTTTCGATTCATTCGAGTATTAGTGATACAGTTATTATTGGATTTAGTTAATTTGGATGTTATTAAAAATTAAAACATAACCTTAGCTATAAGACATATCAATAATACATATAGGTATATTGAATTTCAAATTAAGTATATATTTGTAAAAATAACCACATGTTAAAGACAGAAAATATATAAATGATGATGTGATACTACAGGGCATGGAACTATTTGTACCAAGCTCTGTGGTACCACTTGATGGCAGATCGCGGCCCTCATTTGATGCGTCTGTTAGGGCTGCAGCAACCGGCAAGCGGCAGGCGTACCAGTCTAATGCGTTAGTTACCAAAGATACGAACTCTGAAGAGGAAATACAATCGTGCCTCCAGTTCAAGCATGTCGTCAAACTTGGGGATCAGTTGGCAAAGTACCCACCAGGAACGTACAAGTTCTGGGCGCTTTTAGTTAGATCTGTGTTAGGTATAAAGGAGTGATAGTGTCTTTCATTACTTTAAAAATGTCCGCTCCGAAATGAACTGTTCTATGTATAAGGCTGATAGAAATTAATGTTAGTAACTAATTATGTCGCAAACTAAAACGCCTCTGTATCCTTAATGAAACTAACTTCTGAGCAGAAGCCCAGAAACTTAAAAAATTATCATGTATAAATAAACTCCAATATTTGTAAGGTTCTTCATCTATGGTCATCAACTGTATTAATCAACTCTTTGTCATGAAATAAGGTGAGGTGAGGTGACATACAAATGTTTATTGATGGTACCATGGTGGCATGGTACCGTAATGGTTTCGCATTCACTCCCCGCTGTCTTATACAATTTGACCCCTTTATTTTTTAATGGACAGTGCTGAATTCTTATGTCTTACTAACTTAATTATATTTAAATATTTTCTTTTTCTTTTACTAAGAATTTTCACCTAAAAAGCCTTAGCAATAAAAATACACCTTTTATCTTTACATTTATTGGCCCCTTGTGTACATATTTGATAAAGATCTCGAAATGAATATATAGAAATGTACATGTATTCACTATCAGACACCCATATCTCATCTGTTGGGGTGGGGCGCTATATCGAAAAATACTGGCGCCACCCTCGGGGGACGGACCTTATGGTGCCGCTGAGATAGCAAGTTGAAACAAGAAAGTCGTGAAACAGTATGGCTATCTCAGACGGGCGCTGGTAGGTCCGTCTCTTAGGATCCTGGGTTCGGTGGAGGGGGTCGTGATTGAAAACACTGGAGTACGATGTGTAGACGCGATAGCGAACCAGCCACAATAATATCTTCAATGCTTCTAGAGATCCTTTCTCTTCAGTTCCTTTTTTCTTGAGAGTTCTTCTTGTTCTTCTTAGCCGTCGGAAGTAATATCGGTAGTGGCGCCACACTGCCGGGTGTAGCACGCCACGTATACCGTAAAGAGAGCCGCGGTTTATAGACTCATTTTACTAACATTTTTCACTATGGCTGGTCCGCTTTTTCGCTAATATTTATTTCTCTAGATCTTATACTTAAACATGTTGTACATCAAAATAAGCGTCTTAATAAAATCTATCTAAAGGTATATAATACAAAACAGTAATAATTATAAATCTAAAATAATACGTAAAAAACATGCAATATCATACAAAAAACGGTACTTTTAACAACCTAAAATTCGTTATTATGTCAAAACTATCCATCTCTCAACTATAAACTAAACATATTTATAATCAGTTTTAAGTGCTTTACTAAATTACAAAAGAAAAACAAAAGAAAATCTAATTATAATTTTCATACTAAACTCAAGTGCGAGACAGAGATGCCAACATCTTGCTATCTCTGTCATACCCATCAGTTTGACAATAGATTGCTGCCTAACGAGAGACTAATTCTATGACTATATTGAAATATGACTACATACTAATACAAGATTGGTTGATTAAAATAATTAATAATCAGAGCAAACATTAAACTGATTTGTCGCCGACATCCTCCCCCTTGTGCGAAGCACCAAATGCTGATCCGGCGACACGTTGCTCACCGACCCCGTTTCGATTGTTGCTGGCCGCAGGTACCAGTCGCACTATCTTGGAGCATGGACGTTTCAGCACGCCACCGGCAGTACGTAGGTCGACGATGCGGGTGCGCCCATCTGGCCCAGGGTAGATCCGTACCACCTCCCCTCGTGGCCAAGTGTTTCTTGGAAGTGCCGGGACCACTATGAGGACCGTGCCCCCAAGCGTCAGATCTAACGTGTCTTCTTTCCCTATAAGTTTTCCGGAATCAGTGTCAGTAGGTGTTCTTTCACCCATCTGCTCCAGAGGTGGTCTGTCATTCGTTGGGCCGCCTTCCAGGAGTGTCCTTTGATGTCGTCGTCGTTGAATGTTCCGACCGTCGGAACGCCACAAGATCTCCCTAAAAGAAAATGATCTGATGTAAGTGACTCTTCTCCATCTGTGTCTACATCGACTAATGGCCTTGAATTGACGATGTGCTCTGCTTCCAAGAGGAGTGTGTGCAGAACTTCGACTTCGAGTAACTTTTCCTTTAGGGTGATCGCCAGCGCTTTTCTGTTGCCTCCAATAAACTACGTTTGTAAAGGCCTTTTCGCTAGCATCCGTGAGGACATGCGTCTCCCCCTTGTGACGAGATGATGCGAAGGATCGTGGCACTCTTAGGTTTCGATCTTTGTCTAGCTTCCTTTCAATATTCTTGAGCCTGTTCTCTGCTGACTTGAAATTGTTCGGCATTGCTTCATCCTCGTTGCGCCATAAAAGTCCTGTTTCGAAGCGCCCATCCTGCAGCCTTCTTGTCGTTTTCTCCATTATAGCTAGCGCCTTTCCCTCTGCATCGATGCTTGGCCGACGTGGTTGAACACCCAAAGATTCTATAGCGAAGTGGTCTTTTATAAGGCGTTCTAGATCGTCTTCGGACCCCGTCACGTGTGCGCAAGTAACGAAATTCAAAGATTTCGTTGCTCCGCCATCAAATCCGTGTAGCACCCATCCCAGGTGCGTCAGCGAAGCTACGGGTTGGTTTCTCTTTCCTTTACGTGTAGCCCGTGATACGATGAGTTGCCAGTTATCCTGACCGATTAACAGTCTAGGCGGTTCCTCTTCGTATATCAGCTGATCGGTCATCTTACTAAGGTGCAGACATTCTTCAAGACGAGATCTATCAATACTTTGCGGCGTGAGACACAGGTCGTCTACGGTGCGCGCTCCATTAATCTTTTGCCTCTTCTGATGGTGGATGCCTCTGATCTTAAAATCGATCTTCATAGAATTCTCCTTTCCCATTGTTTTCCCCCCTACTGTTTGTAGGTATAGAGGTTCTTGAGGTCCTGTTAGACCGACTTCTCTCACGACCGATGAATCTAAAAGTGTCACTGTAGATCCTTCATCAAGCAGCGCCAACACTCGCATCGATCCCTTGGGTCCATACACTTCCACAGGAATCATCTTTAAATACGCTCTTGCATTCGTCAGAGCGTTGACTGGTTGAGTCGCATTATTTATGGTCTCTGTTTTCTCTACTTGCTTCTGTTCCAATGGCTTGTAGTTGTGAAGGAGATGGTGATGCCAGCCCTTGCACTCTTTGCACGGTGCCCTTTTGCAGCTCTCCTTACGATGACGTCCCATCAAGCATTTGAAACAAAATCTACTCTTAAGAGCGATCTCCCACCGCTCCTTGTTGGATGCTTGCAGTAACTTCTTGCATTCGACCAAAGTATGGTCTCCGTGGCAGTGCGGGCACCCTGGCTTCTCTTCCCGTTGCTCCGTAGCAACATGCGCAGCATGCCTTGCTTCCTTGAAGGGTTGCCTCTTCATTTGCACTGACTCCTGCAGCGCATATGGCCCACACCGATCTGCTTCACGGTTCAAAAATGCAGCTACTGTTGTAAGATCTGGATCTTCATCCTCGGCGGTGTAATCGAACCACCGATACCTCAGCACTGCAGGCAGCTTCTCCACTATGATCTTCATAATTTCTGGAGATTGTAGGTACTGAGGTTTTCTTAATCCCCGAACTGTCGCAACAATGTTGTTTACATGACTCGCAAACACGCAGACGTCACGCGCACTTTCGGTGATCTTTGCCAAGTTCCTCATCTTTTCCATTTCAGCGAGGACCAGGGCATCTGGCCTACCAAACCGCCGACGCAGGGCTTCCAATACTTCGTTCGGTAGGCACTCTGAATATAACAGGCTCTTTACAGCTTCCCTTGCGGTACCCTTAATAGCTCTTCTTAAACGCGCCATGTTCTGTGAAGCTGAAAAGAGTGGAGATGTATCTTCATATACTGTTCTAAAGGCTAACCATTCACCACTGTTGCCGTCGAAGTAAGGCAGCTCATGCATGTAGCTTGGAGGTGCTGCTGCTGACTTCGGTGCGGCATGAATGGCCTGGACGATTGCTTCCGCTAGCTCCTTATTTCCCGTAGACTGATATAGTGGTTCCTGTTTGACGGTCATTGAAGACGCTTGCGGGGGTGGCCCCTTCCCGGGCACTCCCCCGTGTCCCTTCCCGGACGCGAACTTCGTTTGATGCCCCTTCGCGGACATCGCTGTCACCGTCGTCTCCACCCAGTCCTGGACATCAACCTCTCGGTGTTGAGGTTCCTCCAACTCGGAGTCTTCATCTTCATCGGCAACCTGCAACAAATCTAACCTGGCTCTAGCAAGAGCGACCCCGGCTTGGGCCTCCTGCAGTTCGCGCTGTGCCAGCTCGGCTCGCGCCTCCAGTTCTATACGCTTTCTGGCTGCCACGCTCCGTAAGGACACTGAACGACTCTTCTTCGGAACGGCAGCATGCAACCTCGTGGACTCATCAGCCCTCGTAGTCTCGTCGGCGCTTGTGCCCACGTAACTGCTCACACTGTTACCTCCTCTGTGACCAGCATCTGCAACAGGGACGGCAACAGAAACCGCGATAGCCCCACTTGGCCCCGTGGCCATAGTATCATCCTCGGGCATAGGCTGCGCCCTGGAGGTGGATCCCATCTGACTCCTGGTCATCGGCATGGTGATAAAGAGTCCTATTGCCACGTCACTTGCACTCACTTCACCGAATAAACCCAGAGATCCGGCTCGAAGGACCAGATGTTGGGGTGGGGCGCTATATCGAAAAATACTGGCGCCACCCTCGGGGGACGGACCTTATGGTGCCGCTGAGATAGCAAGTTGAAACAAGAAAGTCGTGAAACAGTATGGCTATCTCAGACGGGCGCTGGTAGGTCCGTCTCTTAGGATCCTGGGTTCGGTGGAGGGGGTCGTGATTGAAAACACTGGAGTACGATGTGTAGACGCGATAGCGAACCAGCCACAATAATATCTTCAATGCTTCTAGAGATCCTTTCTCTTCAGTTCCTTTTTTCTTGAGAGTTCTTCTTGTTCTTCTTAGCCGTCGGAAGTAATATCGGTAGTGGCGCCACACTGCCGGGTGTAGCACGCCACGTATACCGTAAAGAGAGCCGCGGTTTATAGACTCATTTTACTAACATTTTTCACTATGGCTGGTCCGCTTTTTCGCTAATATTTATTTCTCTAGATCTTATACTTAAACATGTTGTACATCAAAATAAGCGTCTTAATAAAATCTATCTAAAGGTATATAATACAAAACAGTAATAATTATAAATCTAAAATAATACGTAAAAAACATGCTATATCATACAAAAAACGGTACTTTTAACAACCTAAAATTCGTTATTATGTCAAAACTATCCATCTCTCAACTATAAACTAAACATATTTATAATCAGTTTTAAGTGCTTTACTAAATTACAAAAGAAAAACAAAAGAAAATCTAATTATAATTTTCATACTAAACTCAAGTGCGAGACAGAGATGCCAACATCTTGCTATCTCTGTCATACCCATCAGTTTGACAATAGATTGCTGCCTAACGAGAGACTAATTCTATGACTATATTGAAATATGACTACATACTAATACAAGATTGGTTGATTAAAATAATTAATAATCAGAGCAAACATTAAACTGATTTGTCGCCGACATCATCTTTCCGTGAACATATTGCTGCAAAGTATTTGAGATAACATGACTTTAATTTGCCTCCAAATATTTTCGTTATTAGTCTCTTATATATGATAAATATCTTTATATGCCAAAAAGGTTTTAAAAAGTTTATAAAAGAACTACTGTATTCGCAATGCGTCAGGTTGTTCTAATATATTGGTTGATATATTTACTTTAAAAAAATTAGGTTGTCGAATTTGATGAGTTGAAATTACTTATATTGAAATTATAGGATATTCCATTATAATTAAATCATTATTTTATAATTAAATTAATTACGCAATGTCATCGTCATCCGTTACAGCAATCAAAAGGGTGCCGTTGAAAATCAGCACTGGGTGTCTTGGCCCAATTTGATGCTGAATGGCATACCGGTTTGGAGCACAGTACTGTTGTTTATACTGAGATATTCTTTATTTATTTCTAAGTGTTTAGGAATCTTTATATTAGTAGGATTTATTTTGTTTGTTTTTTTTTTATTCGTTTTTATTACGATTAGGTACTTTGTGTTTTTTATTTTTCCAGTTTTTTTTTACATTTCAAAAATAAGTATTTCTTTTGTATGCTGTGTATTAAATAAACAAATCTTAAACTAATCAATGTCATAACAAAAAAGGGGTCAAATTGTATAAGGTAGTGGGTAGAGAATGCGAAACCAGGCCGGTATTTCAAGCAATCACTTGTATAGTCAGAGCATATTGCTAGGAACATCTGAGGATGAGCCCGCTCAGAGATTCCTATCAAAATATGCTTTATAGCTTATACACGGACCCCCGATATTAATTAATGTTATTTATGAAATATATTTTGAAAATCATAAAACTTCGATACCGCGATCTAGAACTGTCAAGTCGCAAGACAAGTTTTAATTGAGAAATTAAAGTTTAGATAAGAAAGCAAGTTACCTTCTCGTACTTCTTATTTATTAATACAGACAGTGAATATATTTAAATTTTTAATAAATTACAATATTTTTTACATTTCTTTTATCTGTTTTTTTATTTTTTTATCTTTTTTGTTGTTATAAATATTTAATACCTTATGTGTTAGAAAAATTGAATACACATTGTAATATGAAGGTAGACTTAAAATATTTAATATTACACACTTATACATTAAAATAATAATTATGAATTTGAATATTAAAATGTATCATTTTTCTATAAAATATATATTTCTTTTGCAAACAGTTACTTATATATATTTTCCTAGTTGTTTGTAAGTTCGTTAATGAATATTAATATATTATTTAATATAATTAGTTAATAATAATAATAAATTTAATGCAGTACATATAATTCATATTATATTTCAAAAGTACATTGCAGGCTGCAAAATCCAGTAGTATTGAATTGTTAGTTTTTAATATAAATAGACTAGCAATCCATTGTTGCCTCGCAGGTTGTATCCAGTACCCGGATATTGATAAATTCACACTTAGAACTAAATAATAAACGAACTATTAGTTTTACTATTATTTATCCTTAGTCAATCTAAATTGAAGTACAATACTTGTGAAGTTATTGCATTATAAAAATATAAATTACTCGTTAATAATAAGTTTTAAAAAAACTTTTTTCATAGTCAGCAAAATTGATTCCTAAATATGATCTAAACTAAAATGTGAGTATCAAACCAAAATATTCTTAAATTCGAATGTATTTAAATATAATTCAGTTTATTAAATAGTCATTATACCCTTCTTCAACTTTTACCAAAGTGTTAGTCTAATTGAGTGTATTAAGAAGCGGTTCAGAGAGCCACAAATGTAATATATCTGTTCAGTCAGTTCAGTCACTCACTCAGTTTACTAGTTGAGTTTTTATCTGAAACATTAACTCACTTGTTTCTTCGAGATATTTAAGTATATAATAATAAATGATAATGTTATTTTTGGAATTAACAATTGAGTTTTTTTTTTTTATAATAAGGGAGAAACAGTCACAATACCAAAGCCTATTAAAACCTGTTTCGGAGAGTTTTCATCTGCGAAATAGAACTCATAAATGTTCAAAACAAACGAAAAACAAAAATATTAAAACAGAAAAATGCAATATAACTCGGAACGATTCAGCTTCAAATAAAACCGATTGTTAGAGCGGAGTTTGATCTAGCTTTTAATTAGTGACTGCTTGGTTTTAAAAGTTACCATAGTCTTTTAGTGAGTTCTAATAAATAAATAAAAAATAATATTAAGTTCATATAAAAAAATATATAATGATTATCTTTAATAGTTGCTTAATATATTATTGACTCAATAACATTTATATGAAGGTAAGTAATTATCGGTTGGTTTAAAAAATAATATATAGTTTAAAATATGTTTTCTGGAAGGCTGAATCACACGTGAGTTAACTAATTTCTTTCACAGTTCCATGAACCTTTAAATATCAAATTCGTATTTAAAATTTAAAAAAATATATATTTTATTGATATTGTAATTTTTAAAATCTAAATGCTACGTTTCAAGTAATAAGGCATTATGTTCCGTAACTTATTTTTAAGGTTTATTCCTTACTTTTATAGCTTGGACGGTTTAATTTCAAAGTTATGGATATTATAACAGCGGACATAATTTATTGGCGTTGAAACTTTTGAAATGGTATTAAAAGTGATAGGTGGTTGAAGATTTTTTTTGTTTAATAGCTTTAACTATAATAATATTTAAATTTAATAATCCTTTTTAGTAGTTAAGTTAAAAAATCTGCCCTAAGGAATTTATTACAAAATAGTATAGTTTATTTCGTGTCAATTACATGATGTTTATTCTATACAGGAGCTTTATTTTAATTGTTAATATTGTTTATATATTCTAATTTTCAATAAGATAATATAATTTGATCTGTGTTTGGAATATTTAAAATAAAAAAATTGTGACACGTTATAACTCAGTACACAAGTAACTCATACACTTCTCATGTTTTTGTTAGTTTAATATCTTTGTTTGTTCAGTTACAAGACGGATTTTGATAAAAATACCTGGAGATAAAGCTGTTATTGTGCTTTATACAAAGCCTTCACACACGATAGTATAAAAGTCTCTCTTCTTTAGTTATTACAAATAATAATATGGAAATTTTACATAAGTTTAGTCTAACATCTACGATAATAAATATTGTTTTCAAGTTTGAAAAAAAATGTTTTTATAAGAAATTATGATGAAGTAAAATTCAATAGTATTATCACATACATCTCGTCTCCCCTTAACACGATTGCTGCAAAGCATTCGAAACGTATGGTTAAAATTAAAATGTAGCCAAAATTATACGTGAGTTAAATCTGTAAAAATGGTTTTATTTCAAATGAAACTGAATGTACTCGTGAAAATCTAAGAAAATAATAGTATTATGTTTCAAAGTATGAGTGTGTTGGCTACAGAATCTGTATAGGTACATTATATAATCAGTATATAAGTCACCTTAGCTATCTTTTAATATGAAGTAGATGTATCTTTTACAGATTTTATAAATATATTTACAAATGTACAATTACGTATAAAAACAGTGCTTATCATGAATTAATTTATTTGGTCCAAGGATAAGTGAATCAATGAATTTATTATATGTTCTACTGTTAAACAAGATTTTAAGGTATTTGAGGGATTTACAAAATTGTGAGACGTCGTCATCATATCCGCTCAGACCGAACATAAAACATATGTCTAGAAATTCTTTACATAATCCACTGTTAAATAAGATAGCTTGCATCAGCAGGTTGCAGCAGCAACAGCAAAAAAAAGAAAAGCTTGCAATTTTTGACGTAATTTGCAAAAAATCATTTCAGGCGCATCGTAGAGAACTACAAATGAATCCAGTTAGTGATTGCAGTTATAGTCCTGTCAAATTTTTTAACTTTTAAAATCGCGATATCTCGCGAATGGTGATTCGTACGAAAAAAATTATTATGACAATTATTTTAGACAATTGTATGATCTACAACTTTTGTTTGACCTTTTTTTGCAATAATACTTCTGGTTTCAGAGAAAAATGGGAAAAACCGGAATTTGCAACCTTTGAACTTGAATAAATTTTTTGCACACATAGGATCGATGGGAACTTAGGACACTTCGTTGGTTATAACTTATTCAACGTTTGTACCAATTTTAAGCTCCATGTGATATTTTTCTAACTTACACGTTTTTTTATCTATTTTGACTCGACTATTAAGACATTAGGGCTAATATAGAAGAATAGAGTTTTTCAAGTTCTTATATTATTAATTCTTTATTAAACGACATTTAATATACATTAAATATTTTTAATAAACAGAAGGAAATATTATTGTTACATAGAAAATAAATAAAGTCATATTAATTATATACATTTTAAGATAACCATAACCGTCCGAGTGCAATCCTGTGTACAAATTCAAAATGTCAAAAGTCACGAATTCAATGGTTGCAAAGCTCTCTTAATTGCTTATTCAGACAGACGGTCAGACAGAAGGAAAACCAAATTAAATAGCAATTATACATATTTTCAGAGCTTTATTATTAAAAATAACAACTATTTCAATAAGAGCTCAATTTTGTGTTAATTCTCAAAGCGTAAACTGTAAATAATAATTAGATATTCGTTATATATTCGTTTTATTATTCAGTATCAACTATAAATACAGTTTTAAATCTCTTCCACGCAACGTGCATATCAAATACCAAGTATTTATAAGCGAATGATACTGAATATAACTGTACTAGCAACTCACTGCGGCTTCTCACTAAAATTAAAACATACATTCGTCTAATACCATCTTAAATTCCATTTTATTTCTGAGGAATTTAACGAATTTTTTTTTATTTTTTATATTAATTGTTATCTGATTAAAAACAACAAAATCGTGATCCGTTTTCAAGGTAAGGTGATGGTATACGAAGATTACAATTGTTTTTTGTTAAATAATTAAAACGAGTAAAATTGTTTGTAATGTCGCCTGTATTGAATTAATTTAGCTGCATTAATTGTTCAATCAGACATATAATATGTGATCGTTATGTGTATAATATAATATAATAGAACCTTATGTGATCTTTTGAATTAAAAATAAATTAACTTATAAGTGTAGAGAACAGCAATACAATGGTTTCCATTCATCTCTGATACTTCAGCAGTATAATCCTGCCATTATGAAATATTAAATAACAGATAATATCTATATATAACTGACACTGACAGACAGATATTTCTGGCAAATACATTTCATACTCCTATATGATGGCAGTAAATTAAACTTTAGTGGACTCCTTGTTACACAATCTTAAATACTCGTAGTAGAAGTACTTATAATAAAACTTATAATTATTTAAAGAAATATTTTAATGACACTAACATTATAACTGATGAAATAAAAAATTAAAAATAAACATTTTAATAAATAATAAACATTGCAATCGGACTGCAATATGAGTGAATGAAAAAACGAATTAACTTAATTCAGACGCTGAATAAAGTAGTATTTTCAAACAAAAATTATAACTTAATTTTTGTTTGAAAGAGAACACTTTACGCTTACTTGTTATATCGACGTATATTTGCGTGTTTTAATTCGTATAACTGTACTTATGCATATGCGTGTAACAACAAATCATAAGAAATAGTAAAGAATGAGTGGAACTCACATTAGTTTAAAGTAATAAAAAAAAATGTTAAGAATTTGAAAAACTTTATTTATAGACATTACAATATCTGTATCAAAGTTTGTATTTTTTCTCGTAGAAATTTTAATATTGGTATTTTCTTATTGATCTTCACAACTAACGATAATTATATAAGAAGTTAAAGTTAAATATTAACATTGTAGGATATATACCTGAATATAGAAATAATAAAGAAAATCTTTTTTGTCTCATTTCAAATAAATAATCACCAAATTCATTAAGTTAAAAAAACGTAAAAACTTGAAACGATAGCAGCTTTCAAAAAAAATTGTTATAATTCGGTTTTGTCAATGTTTTCGCTATTACTAATGTTGGTTAAACTGTAGAAATATATATTTATGAACAGGAAGACTGCAAAAATGCACATTGGAATATTACCCATTATCAACATTAAATGATAACATGAAATGGTAACGGTTTAGTGCATATAATTAAAATATCTATATCATACTACTCAGTATTATAATACTCTTCTGGATATAACCAAATTATGAAAGATTTTAAGACTCATTTAAAATACATTTCCTGGCAGTTCAATTAAATTGCTTTCTCTAGTTTTAACTGCAGCTAGATATAAATAATTATTATACTTTGGTACAGTAAAATAAAAATTGTGCAATGTGATATTTAACTTTGTTTTTAAAAATTCGAACACTCTAGAATAATACATGTGCTGCGGAGAGTTTTACAAACATTCAATTAACAACTGACATCTTCAGTACAGAAGTGAGGGTCAACAACTAGACCAGCGGGATGCAAACCGGTGAAAATATTCGAGACTGAAATGATAGAACATAACTTCGTTTCAAATAAACTTAGCCAGTGTACATATATATAATTTTAATATAAAAATTATCCATTATTGTCATTGGTGTTAAAACTATTTTACGGTAAAAATAAGTAATAATGAATATAGTATAAGTAAACAAAATATGAGTGACATCTTTCAGTGACAGTTTTCTTTTATAGAGAATTAAGATGCTTAAAATCCAATCACAGATAGACAGAATGGGTGGATAGACCGACTGTGCATAAATTTTATTATATATATCAAGTACGCATTAGGTAGACGTTTATTTTAAAACAAAATTTATTATAATCAGACAAACAAAATAATTTATTAAAACTTATTAATTAAGATTTGCGTCTCTTAATTTTTTTTAAATAAATAATTTTTTGATTAACATCTGTCATATGTGGAATAGTTTTTGTAATTTTAAACATTTGTTTTAAATGCCTTTGTGATGTAAATGTCTGTCAGTCGATGAGTTCATTTGTTACCTATCTTCGTGATGTGTCTTAGAATTGGAATATCGAGTTCAGAATACAAAAAATTTACGTACAGGTTATATGATGAGGTCTGAAAATGGGTTCACAGGCATGTGATTTCAATTTTTATGTGAGTTCCAGGTGCTAAATGCACCTTGAAATTCGTTCTGATTTGTGTTGTCTAAAACAGCTTTGGACGATTTTTTATTATATACAAAGTAATTAATACAAAGTAAGTATTCATATATTGACAACGTTTCTCTTCTTTTTTAAATGTTATTGCGTAAAACAAAGTCACAGGCACAGCTAGTGTTAACCAATTTAATATAAAAGGTAAAAGGAGTGAATATTTTAACATAAAAAGCCATCTCTAAAGAGGTTGAATGAAGGTGAAGAAAAAGGCAGTAAATATATCTGTTTTTGTGAAAGCACCTGAAACGTCAAGTCTTCCCAACTGAATACTGATTAATGATCAGAGAAGAAATATCATTAGTTACACCTTTAAGAGTACGGTAGTATAATAAATAATTATATTTAATTTATTATCATTATAAACACATAATTTGGATGAATTATAACAATTTAAATTAAGGAAATAAAATATAAGATATAATATGTAATAATAGTATAATAATTCAAATGCTCTTTTTTTTGTCGTATTATTCTAATTATAATTTGGTTTTTGATTTTGGTTACTGCATGTTGTAGTATTTATAAATTAGGCGGAATTGTTATAAAAAAATATATGTATAATAGTGAATTGTTATGGAATGTATGTATGACAATAAAGAATTATCAAATCAAATCAAACCAAACCAAAATAAACCGAAACCGAAAAGAATATAAACAAAAAACAGTAAAATCGACTGAACTTAAAAATAATAATAATAATAAAATGATAAAGTTTGTTCTTATTTTATATATATGTTATAATAATGTTGTCCAAATTGGTGGACCACTCAACTTATGTTGAGAATAGTAAACATTCTCAACGCTGGTATTCTGTGGTTGCCATTCATTGAGCATTATATAAAATATTAGCTAATATTAGCTAATATAAAATATTAGCGCCATCGTTGCGTCCCCGAGTTGTCAACGGCTTTCGATATTTATTTATATATTAATTTATCTTTTCCTTCTAAAACCATATCAGTGTTCATTAGTACATACTATTTTTCAGGAGGGCCTATTTTGATATCATATTTATCGAAATAATCCCTTCTCGACACTCTTCAACTTAAAAGTTAAGGTTACAAGGGTTCCAAAGGAACCCTGGTCTGGGAAGAACCACACAACAAACTCAGCCGGAATGAAGGCCTAAAGATTTTAATCCATTAATATTGTAATTCAGCTAGCAGCCAGTCATCGCAAATAAAAAATTTTCACTATTTAAAAACATTTTCTTTATATAGGCTAAAATGTATAAAGTTTTACACAAATTATTTACCTGCTTAGTAATATATTTAGCAAAATTAACAAAGGTGAGATGAGACATAAATATATACATCCTAATCGTTATCACAGTTAATTTGCGTTTTTTTTTAGCTATATTTTGTATGAAAAGTCAGAGGACGGTAGCTAAAACCCTTAACTTGATATGACTTTATTGTTTCTATCCCGCTCTATCCCACATATTTATCATGAATCTTATTAGTAAGAGGTACACAAAAATTAGACCTAATTATGTATGTGTTGTATATTTGTAAAACTTATGTATGTGTTGTATATGTGTATCTTATACACCTACCAAGGTAATGTCTCGTAAATGAGGTTTAACTCTTACTGTACATTCCTGAGAAAATACGATTCAAGGGTAGGATTCAAACGGATGCACTCAGGTTAGTTTCGACTGAATGGTTATTGACAAAGTTGCTTCAATTGTCTTGTGAATTAGTACCTCAGTACTTATTATGCATCAGAAAGTAGTCCTGTTTCAAATAACATTCTACTTTTCATATAGACTTTTCAAACTATCAAGACCATCGGCCATATTGATATTGTGCTTACATAGACAAACGCATTTGTTAAAGTTAACTAAACTATGAACAATTTTAATATATTATGTATTACTTCCATCAATAAAATAGAAAATAATTACTATTTTATTTATTTTTTTAACATTTCAATAGTATCCACAACAAAATATCTATAAAAGTTTTTCAATAAAATGCCATAATTATATGTTTATAAAATAATTATTGCGACTGTATTTAACATATATAAAAGAATTTTCAAAAAATATATATGTACACTTTTCATTCGAAATTGGTTTTAAAAAATGAAATGAGAGGTAAAAGTCGCATTCATATATATATTAGTATCAGAGCAGACTTAAGCCAATTTTTTACTTTTTCAGCAATTTTGTTTTTCGGCTAAAAGAGCGTTTCATGCCATTAACTTGGTTTGTAGGCTTTGAATTTTGCTTTTTGAGTTTTAACATTTTATTATTATAATGGGTTTACTGACATATTTTTCTTAATATTTATTTTAATGACAATATTATATTTAATGTGACATCTTCACAATGTAATTCTATACTTAAATATTAAACCATTTATTTCAAAGTTCGACTGAATTCTAAGAGATGGCGCTATTGTTTGTGATAATTATCAGACTACAAAATAAAAAGATGAAAAAGAAGCTTAAAATCTGAACATAAAATTATACGTTATCTATACTATTAAAATAGACATATAATAGCATTTCTCAACTTATTTCGTTTTCATATTATTTATTCTTGACGAATAATATATGCCAAGAAACCCTTCGCTAATAAAGAAATGCATATGCCAATATAAGAGTTATTAATCACATTACTGGGATACTTTTTATTATGAAATATACTGAATTACAGTTAAATAGATGTAGTGCTTATTATCTAAGTCAACATACGTACAGGATTTATTCCAAAAACTTCTAGGCGGAAATAAAAAAAGTTAAAGTTTTATTTAGAGAAGATTCTCTAATTCATGCCAGATCTGTCAAAATAGGTTCTTAGATATTGTCTTGTATAGTGAGAGAATATTTCAATGCAACTAATCTACTTAGCTATATATGTTATTTTAATTTGTGCGAAGTATTGCTCGACATGAAGTATTCGAGAGATTAGTGCATTCAGATGAAAAAGCAATTAAATTCCTCTTCATTTTATTCTATCACAAAAAAAAATATATGTCAATAAAATTCTTTTCAATATCATTAATCATCTGTTTTGCTGGAATATCAGTCGCTTGATAAGGATAAAATGTATATTATATTAATCAGTTCTACACTTTTATTATACTAAAGTTCATTATGCATAACAAAAAAAGAAAAAAAATTATATTAAAAAAACATTTTTAATTTTTCATAAGTAATATTTCAATTGGGTGACATGAATATATAAAAATAAAAACTGATACAAACTTCATTAAAATGATATAAATTTAAAATGAAAGCATAAATGTACATATTTCTTATTATAAAAACACATTTTATTCAGTCATTCGTAAATCAAAATAAACGAAAGAGGTTGTATACGTTCATGAATTTTATTAAATTTTCAACATCAGGCTGATATTTCGGCAGAGTGCTCAAAACTTGTCGCACGGATGTCGATTTATTTCCGGTGAATTTCCGGTTTATCGTTATGGGATTTCAATTCTTAATTTTAAAATACATTCATATTGTGCACTTTGTGCCGTTTGTAGGTATTTTTTTATATTTTTTAGAATATTACACAATTCAATTCGGCTATTTATAACATCGTGTATAATAAATACAATATTTGTATGTGTGTGTGAACCCGTGCATAATTACGTGAGTGTTTGTGTGTGTTTGACATAGATTCATAAGATAAGGATTTATATGTATTACGGTTCTGTTCTAGAATAATTAATTTTGTCTTAGTAGCATAACTTTAATACTTTGCAATAGCACTAAAGAGTTAGAACTGCAACTCTAAAATAATTTTAATGACATGCATCGCACATTATCAAAATTAGCGAAACCTAATTGATTGCTGCGACATTGTAGTATAAGAGGTCTCTTGTGCTATATTGAATTCTTGTATAATTATAATTATTAGAAGAAAAAACAACCTTTTGCTACTATTTAAATAAAAAGAAATTCAAAATTGCAAACTTTGATGGCAACTCATACATCATTTTACAGAATTACGTAATTGCATTGTTTTCACTAGTCTCTCTTCATATTCTCATCTATTTATAATAAAACATGAAATGGAGGGATTTTGTAACAGAAGTAGTTATAAAGTAAGGAATTCCTTTACCTGTTTGTAATGAAATTCTCTATTTCATAATATCTTTAGTAAGTTTAATTTAAATTAATGTCAGTACTAAGACGTAATAATACCTAAGACTTATAGAATAATATTTTCGATAACCAAATTTTATATTTTTTAAATTTATATATTAATACTAACTTTAGTAGGAACAAAAAATATTTTTTTTGAAACCTGTGTTAACTTAATAACTAGTTTATATTATATCTTACCTTTGACATTTCGGTTTAATTTTATATATTATGTCATTAGTTCAGCTTAAGATTAAAAATACCAAGTCGTTTATCTTTTCTTTGTTCTTTATTTCTACTAGAGCAAAACATTCTACAGCATTGGCAACATAACAAGGAAGAATGCTTTTGAAGATCAGAACTTAAGAACAGATATTGAGAACTTGGCGACAAATTATTTTATAATAAATTCAAAAAGTGTTAATCCATTAAATATAATTGTCTGTCTGTACTGACGTAATTTCTATCGGGTTTTCCCGACTTGGTCGTGAGAATCGCGCAATTTGAGTTCCTTAAAGTCGAGGCGTGGACTGTTCACGCTGCGACTCCGCCATGCTCTTGACCAAGAACCCCGAATGGGTACGAAACTAGTATGACTTTGACGGCTATGAAATATAACTATCGAGCGAAGCTCTCTATGAGAGACTTTTCTGCATCCTTTGTGCAAGCATCACTCAAAAACGGTATATCCGAAAATTTCCAAATTTTTGCACACTGATAGACATTAGTCTGGTGGTAGTTTTAAAAAAAATTATCAAAACAAAAAAATCGTTTTGTAAATGCAACTTCGGTGCTGTTTAAACCTCGATTCGCTCAATATACAAAACACATACCGAGATTTTGCGAGCGCAGCGAGTCAAAGTTGAGGTCTGGTTCGCGCTTCTAGTATTTCATAGTCAGCATGAATCACGAAAGTTTACATACAAAAAGTGTTAATCACTTTCATATACTTAGGTAAGTAATTCATGTAGGTTCACAATAAAACATAAAATTCTATTACATGATCTCTATTGAAATTAGTCTTGTCTGTCTGTCGACCGCAGAAAAGTATTATAATTTTGTATAAGTGAAACAAGTGTAGTACTATAAACAAAAGCTAATATAAGCACACAGTTTTACCAACAGAGCATCAGTCTGACACATATTGCAAATTTTCCAGTTCATAGTTAATAGAATTTAACTTTTTTGTACTGTTTTTATGCATTTTTGCCATAAATATAATTTGAATACAAGCAAATTATATTTATGGCGAAAGTGGACTCTTTTAAATTATACGAAAATATGTTATAACCAAGACATTTTATTCCAAAGAAGTAATAAATAAGGTTTATTCAACATAACAAAATATTCATTGTGAATAAAGTAGCAACAAAATATCCATTGAAAGTTGAGTGCTCCTTGTACTACGCACTATTATATAATTTTAATTGATACTAAATTAAAGAATTAATTCTATGTTAAATTAATTTAAAATCCATCTGAGACATTTTCATTTTCTACCTAATTTGCCTACTGTAGTAATATAAACCTGTGGCATATATTTAATAATTTTCCGAAAAACATCAAGTTACCTGTATCTATAACGATATATGTGTATATGTAATAATAACGGATGAATATTAAATTGTTTTTTATAATATAAATATAATTTTAAAAAGTATTATGTACACATGATATAGTATCTTAAACTATAGGTATCTTATAGGGTTTTTTTGGCTGTTTTTTCACACGTAAATTCAAAACTAATAAAAAGGTTTTTTTCTTCCGTGATCCATGATTATTATTACATATAATTATTGAGACGTGGTTTCAGCTAAACAATTATGTGTAATAAGAATAAATAGCTTTAGACGAACTTATATCTCTATATACGAAGTATAAAACAATTTTTATTATTTTGGGAGAATAATTCATCAGAATTTTGAATTTAATACCAAGTATTGGATAAACTGGGAGGAGCTCTTACACGTGAAGTCGATAACAATAGCTGGAATAATTAAATTTTAATACACTTATTATAATTGTAAAAAATGAAATATAATATATATTTTTCTCAGCTTTTTATTTACACGCAAAATATAGATATGACATAAAGGCGACTGCTACATTGAAGTGAGTTTTAACTGTTGTGTTAGCACTGATAGAAAGCGTATGTCGACGAGAACTGGTTCCCAGGTGTATACTAAAGGACAGAGTCAGACATGTAAAAGACTTAGCAGAGGCTTAGTTTCATTAAACCCAAAAAACACGTTTTATTTACGTTATTTATATGAATAACATAATTTATTTTGTTTTATACTTTGTTATATTACCATAAACTATGTAATCATTTATTAGATATTTCTTATATACTTGTTAATAATAAAATTGTTAAATTAGCATTTACTATATTCTCACGAACCGTGGAAACGCTGATTAAGCACAGGTGCATTGTATCATGTTAAAATCCCAGAATGTAAATCTGAAACCCTTGTTTGTTACACTTTCTGTATTCCTTTAATTATAAATTCATTTTATTCATTCTTGTCTCCAACTTTGAGCAGGGATCACGTAGTTTGTAAATTAAATATAAGTATTCAATTTTAAGTTAATAAATTTGTATTTTTTTGGATCCTCCGGTTGTGACCGACGTAATTACTTATTAGGACATTATGTATGAAAAACAAAGTCAATATAAACATCAGACGTAATATACAATTTAAAATAAAGAAAATTAACGAAGGAAATTAAAGAAATATTCAAAATGATAACAATCTTATTGTTTTTGAAAATTATTATTGATCATTAAGATCGCTTCTTAACTAAGATATTGAATTTTTTGTTTATATTTTTTAGAATTGCATATAACAGCTTAAGATACCTAAAAGTAGATCAGCAATTTTCTGTAACGCTTTTGTATGTCTTCGGATTTTGGAAATGTTCGTGGGCGGCGGTGATCACATTTCATTAGTGACCCGCATGCTCGTTTGCCCTCCTTTTCCATAAAAAAATCAGATTAGTACAATTAAGCACTTTGAACTTAGACGCTAAAAGTGATGAAAATATTTTTCATTACTTCCCAACTTCTTTGTATAATTTCTTCCTCGCATATTTGAAACTCTCAGCATCAAGCTATACCAGCTCCTAAAATATTTCTTTAGTTACATGCAGAGGTTCGGGTAAGAAATAGTAAACGTATAATCAAAAACATCACAGTACATACCAAGAAATCAGATAAAATAAAACATGACGCAATCGATCATACTAATTATATTAAATTACTGTATTATTATTAATATACAAATAATATATTTCTCAAGAAATTAATTTCCTCAAAATGAAGTATAAAATAATCGTCAAATTCAAGTCGTCTTCATTTGAAATTCATCACCATGTCTAAAATATTGTTCTTGTTGGTGTTCTTCGTGGGTGATACTTTCTGCCAGCTGGAGTGGGGAACTCCTAAAAGAGACCAAATGCTGCGTATTGCTCGAGATGTGAGTACTCAAGTGAAGGTCGACGAGGGAAAGATTATCGATCGACTACCAACCAAAATTATTCCTTTCTTACCTATTGCTATAGATGGTACTAAACTAGATCAAACGGGAATATATGGCAAAGCGGTGTCTTCAAGAGCAAGGAGGTCAATTAAAAAAGGATCCTCATCTGGAAGTTATAGGCCTTCTTATACGCCCTCTTATAGACCCTCTTACCGACCCTCTTACAGGCCCTCTCCTTGCATGAATAGTGGTTATCATAGAAAAGGAAGGTCTACAGATGCTCGTAATCAACAAATTCTTCTTCAGTGATAACAGCGTCTCCAACAATCATATAATCTCAAGCTCATCTCGTATCCAGACACCAGAAAGCCAGTTTAAATTGAAACATTATAATTATTTATGTACACATGCATTTAAATTTCTCAGCTTACTTAGAATGTCATTTCCTTCATTGTTTAACCTATTAACTGATTACTTTGTTTTATAGACTTTACATGCTTACAGTTTTTACTCAATTACAATATTATTATTTTTTAACTATCGTGTAATTGTAATTGTTTATAAATTTAATAAGTTTCTTTGACGCAACTGTTATGTTTCAAATAAAATTCCGAACTGAAAATTGTCACAATCTTACTTTCACATTACAAACCGGTTTCAAATAAGATTTTTTAATTGGTGTTCTAATTATGGGATACGAAGTTTTTGAAATTATATGTATAATTCTTAGTAATAACCCTGTTTCTACTTCTTCTTACTCTTAAGATTTTATTTTCTTATACTTAAAAATGACATAACACCAGCTGTAGACGAAACTAAAACGGAATAAATGCTCATAATAAAATACAAATATCATTCTTTAAAGTTAAATAAATTCGTTAAAACATTAAATGAAAATACATTTTATTTTTTCTACTTTTTTTTTTTCAAAATATTCTACACTACTTTTGGATTTACGCTCGAATAAAATTTGATGAATTTGGGTCTCAATACTTTTCACTTTACTTTCATAATTTATTTACTTTTAGTAAAACATAATATTTGGACAATAACAACTGTATTTTTGAGGCAATGTCTTAATCAGAATAACAAGCTATGAATCAGACAAACAGCATCCTGACCACCAGCTTAGCATTTAAAGTCTACTCATCATCTACATCTTCAAAATTAGAAGATCATTGTTTCTAATGATTACTTGTATGTTAGATTAATAGTAAATTGGCCTTTCTTTGTCATCGCATGTAATAATTTTGCGTGCCAAATACGTTTTCTCTGAAGAATCTCTAAATAGGAACAAATGTAAATCTGCTGAATTTCATTCATTTGGTTACAGCACTATTTATTGGCTACAAGCTAAATTATGTTATGTTTTAGATAAGGAAGTCCAATTCTTTTGAAGTTTTTTTGGGTAAGAATTAAAACTTATTCATTATATCTACATTTGTTGAACAATGTTTGACAAATCTACATTTGTTTGAATTTCATTAATTATTTCCAAATTTTATTGTCAAAGTGTGGTCGTATTGATGAGGCATGTAAAAAAAAATTCGGTCTTGACATGTTTTGGGAAACTGTTTTATTAATATTCTTATGGTATATTGATAAAAATTTAATAAAACTTTTGTTATTAAACTAACTAAATCGTTTACTTGATAATTTAATTATTTGAAACTATTCAGTTTTAGAGACCCTCAGACTTAAGAACATTTATTAGTAAGATATAAATAATAAAACATACAATAAAATAGACATACAATTTTATGGATATGACATCGAAATATTATATTTAAAAAATTTATTTTCATATCTAAAAAATATAATATAATGATCAAAACATCAAAAATTTAACCATTTCTAAAAAACCCAGTAAAGAGTTTAAAAAGTAAATACATCGAAATAATGATGGAGACATATTAATACTTATTAATATCTTTATTATTGTAACTATCCTCTAAATCTTGCAAAGTTCTACCATTAGTTTCAGGTAAAAGAAAATATAAAATAACTGAATTTATAATTAGTAAAACTGCAAAACTAATGAATATTATCTCTTGACCAAACATTGCAGTAAAACCAAGATAAATCTTGACTATAACAAATAACAAAATGTAAGACATACTTGAGGCTATGCCTGATCCTAATCCTCTTAAAGTAGATGGAAATAACTCTGGTATAAAAGACCAAGCCAGTGAAACGATGCTACTACCAGAAGCAATATACAAAACTGCTAGCGTAACTGACAGATATATAGATCTAAATGTATGTAGAAAATAAATAAACAGACTCAAGAGTCCAATAGAGCAAACAACATTCATTATAAGAAAAGAAGTTTTACGAGAGGCTATATATCTATTGCAACCTAAATTAATAACCACTGAGGAAAATCTAACGACGTCCAAAACAATCATAAGTATAAAGGGATCAATATCTCCTTTAAAGGTACTTCTCGAAATTTCTATAGCATAAAAAACAAAAAGATTCACTCCACAAAACTGACCAGCTACGGCTAAACATAATGAACTAATTAAAGCCTTCATAAACCTAAGATTAAGGATATCTTTAAAGTAATAATTGTTAATTCTTTCTTCTTGTCTTTGTAATATTAGATTCAGTTCTCTCTCTGCTTCAATTCCTTTTCCTCGTAACCATATAAAGAATTGCTTGCCTTCAGCGACTTTTCCTCTTGAAATTAACCATATTGGACTCTCCTTCAGGGTTAAAAGGAGCAAAAATGCCACAAAATTGGATCCAGCATAAATAAAACAACATGTTCTCCAATATATATATCCCCCTAGTAAATGACTTATAATGATTGAGATACTGAGGAAAACTGATGGAGATAATAGTAGAAGGCTTCTATATTTTGGCTCAGTTATTTCACCAAGGTATACTAATGAGACTGGTCTATTGGCGCCTATAGATAAACCTGCTATGAATCTACCGATTAGTAATAAAGTATTACCTTTTGCGAATCCAAGAATAAACCAACTAATTAAAGACAATATTGCTAGACTAATGTGACCAGCCTTCCTTCCCAGACCATCGATTAAAGGTCCCGCACAAAGACAGCCAATTACCATTGACAATGCAGTTATTGAAGCTGGAAATAAAAATAATGTCATGTTATAGAATTAATTAAAAAAATAATATTTAAAATAGTGATTCTCACTTTAGTTCACCCATAATTATATTGCACATTTTATAAAGCTGTATTTATTTACTAACCAATCCAAGAAACCACACTCTTATTAATAGAGAAAGTTTTCTCTTCTTCAAGTGCCGGCAACAGTGTGGCACTAAAGCCCATCGCCAAACCAGTAGTAAGAGAAAGCCATCCCGATACCACAGTTGCTAAACACTGAAATAACATAAATAAAAACGTAAAAAACATAAATTAAACAACCTAAAATTTAATGAAATAGCCATATAGAGCGAAAATTAACATAGGTAATACTTTAAAATAAGGTACAGAATATAAAACTCTTTTATTTATGCAATAGATATATCATTGATGAGAAAGACAAAGAAAGTTACAGAATAGTATTGTTTTAGATTTTCACGAGTACAGTGTCACACACTTACATCTTGTCTACCCGTGAACACGATTACTGCAAAGTATTCGAAACGTCAGGTTAAAATCAAAATATAACTAAATTATACGCGAGTTTAAATCCGTAAAAATAGTTTTATTTCAAGTTACAGAATGTCTCAGAGAACTGAAAACCCTGGTCGTCATCGAAAGCAATACAGGCTAACCAATGTGGCTATGTGAATAAAGGCAGTTTACGGGAAGAGGAGCTGACAGAACTTATCGCCAACAGCAAGATATGAATTTTATCTTGAAAGCGGTATGGTGCTAGATATTAGAAGGATATCAGTCTACTTTCTTTCTCACCACTGGGAGTATTCGGTTTTCAAATTGAACTAAATTGAATCGAATTAGCGACCCTGGATTAGTCCAGGTCAAGCTCGACAGTCTCGAACTCAAGCGTAGAATTGTTAGCCTCTCAGTGTTCTATGGGGTAATTTTGATGAGTTTACGAATTAATTAAATAATTTAATTTCCCCATTCTCTTTTCATTATCAGAAGTTCAGACACACGCCGTCTGTCCAGAGTATCCATTCTCACGTCATGAAATTCCCTCTTGTTCGAATCACGTGATAAGCTTCGTTGTCTTTTATTCGTACAGCAAAGGACTGGTATACTGTCAATGTCTATGTTTCCAATTTGGGTGTCTTCAAGAGAAAATGATTAAGCTCTTATGAAGTTAGCACGGTTTACTACCTTTGTTTACATTACGACATACCACCGAGTGAAATGTAGACCTGCCATTGGATTGTATAAAAATATAAAGCTAATCGCGGCAGCGAGTTTTGCTACTAGTGCTGGTATGACCTCAATTACACGAGATGGAACTTTAGAAACTTGAGATTGGAAGACTTATTCATTCTTACTAGGGGAGAATTTTAGGTTAAGTTTCTTATAGAAAGCAGTCATAGAAGAGACATTTGTTTCTTATAGAAAACAGTCATAAAAAAGGCACCGAATGGGTTAAAAAGTTATCTGGCAAATTCCAATAGTTTTGATGTGAGTACGGCCATATAATATATGATACTGACTAAGAATCAATGTCGAAGTGGACAAGCTGTAGAATATTAATTTACAGTTGAGTATCATACTTTAATACTGTTAACTATGAAAAGTGCAGAACTTCAAGTCAACCCAGCCTACCTGCAGGATAGAGAGGTCCTGTGGGAGCGCCGCGGCGGAGGGGTTCCACAGGGGTCCGTTTTGGGACCGGTCTTGTGGAACCTGGGCTATGACTGGCTGCTCCGCTGTCCTCTCCTTCCCCGGATAAGGGTGTTTTGTTACGCTGATGACACCCTCGTCACAGCACGGGGAGAGAGCTTTGCGGAAGCGGCCCGTCTTGCTACGCTTATTGCGGATCGCATAGGGTTGCTGGGTTTGGAGGTATCCGTCACTAAAACGGAGGCCATCCTGTTCCACGGCCCTCGGCGAGGTCCCCCTCGTCGGGCGTCCATCTCCGTCCAGGGTTCGGAGGTGTGGTGAAGGCCCAGATGAAGTATCTGGGCCTCACTCTGCATGGAAGGTGGAACTTCGGGGCGCACTTCTCCCTTCTCGCCCTGAAGTTGGTTTCCACCGCAGCTGCCTTGGGAAGGCTTCTGCCCAACGTCGGTGGGCCGCAAACTCCATGCCGGCGCCTCTATGCCGGCATCGTGAGGAGCATGGCCCTATACGGTGTTCCCATATGGTCGGGGTCCCTCACCGCTGACTCAAGGACACTGTTGCGAAGAACGCAAAGGGTCCTAGCGGTGAGGATGATCAGGGGGTACCGTACAGTGTCCTTCACGGCGGCTACACTCCTGGCGAGCGATCCGCCCTGGGAGCTAGGGGCGGAGGTACTCGCAGCCGTGTACTAGCACCGGGAAGAAGCCTTGGCCACGGGGGTAAGGCCCGAGGCGGCGCAAATTAGGGCTCTAGCTCACCGAGCCCTGATGCGACGGTGGAACAGGGACTTGGAGTCCCCTGCCGCTGGTATGATCACAGTGGGGGCGATCCGCCCTCACTTCGACCACTGAATCAACCGGCGGCATGGAACGCTTACGTTCCGTCTTGTGCAGGTGCTGACCGGGCATGGTTGCTTAGGTGAGTACCTGCACAGGACGAAGGGAGGTGACCCCCTCCTGCCATCACTGTGACGAGTCCGTCGACTCGGCTCGTCACACCTTGGCGGAATGCGCCACCTGGGACCGCCAGCGCACTGGGCTGGTGGGCGTGATTGGCAGGGACCTCTCGCTGCCGCGCGTTATCAGCGCGATGGTCAGCATCGAGAGGTGCTGGGTCACAATGGCCTCCTTCTGCGAGCAAGTCATCGCCGCAAAGGAGGCCTCGGAGCGGGACAGGGAGTCAGCCTCGTCCGCTGACCCGCTCCTTAGGAGGAGACTGGGTAGAAGGAGGCGGAAATACGCCCGTCGCTTCCTTCCTCAGTTGTAGGCCTGGTGAGGGGGGAAGGGTGACCCCTCTTACCTAACATAGGCCTACCATGGGAGGGTGCTCTACGTTGCTCGGGGCACCCTCATTCGGGGGGTCTCGCCGGGGCGTCACGGTGTGTGCTAACGCGATCCCGTGACGTCCCATCACGGCAAAGAGGGCAACCGTTGGTTTTTTAGTGGGTAGCCTTAAAAATGGCAGCATCCTCTATGCTGCCGGGTAGTCAAAAAAAAAAACAAAAAAAAAAGCATATATGAATATTCTATTTACATAAATATATTAATTGATCTTAATTACTATTGTATATCAGATACCTGTTTTAATAAACAATGTCGTTCCGTATAAAACGACACAAACACATTTTTTTTCATTTTATTTTAATCTTATTTGTTTAAACACTTGTGAATTCTATAAAAGAAATACAATTTTGTTAAACATTAAGACTATCGATAAGTATGTAAAACACAAAAATAATGACATGTAAAAATTCGTAATAAATTAGTATGAGCGTATGAACTAATTTATTTAATCTCAAAAATAAAAATTGAGAATAATTTCTTTATATTTATATTATACAGGATGACACCAAAAATCTGTCCAATATTACAGCATACAAAAATAAATATTGTATATTTTATAACCAATATATTCTTCTGTGTATTATTTTTGTTATAATTAATTATTAATAGAAACTTGTTAATGCATTAACACATTGATGCTCAAAATTAATTTAACTAATGTATTTGCTACTGAAAAAAAAACTAATATTTTATATTATTACTTAAAACTTGCCACAAACAATGTTACCCTCGTATATTTTTGGTGCTAAAATTTAAATAAAATACCTTTTTTTGTACTTTTTTTATAAATAAAAAAAAACAAAAACTTAAAGCCTCTCTGGCCATAAACTTTTACCACTTTTAAAAATAAAACCTTTCCCCCTTCACTACATTTCAGTTCTCACAGCACTTCCACTTCATAGTAAATTATACAAATTTGAATTCGACAGTTAAATTGAATAGACTATTAATATAGTAATTGTAATTGTAGACAAAATCTATTTTGGTTTTATAGCAAACCAAATTTCATTAAAATTCTTTCCTTGCTTTCGTGAAAACTTGGAATAAAAGGAAAAATTAAAAAAATATGTATATCTTAGCTATTCCTTTATTGTAGACCTAGACTTATTTATATCTTTTATTCAGAAATACTATCAATAGATTTTTAAATATATAAGGTAAATTTTAATTCATTTTATTTTTAAACAAAAAATATAATTATTGTTTACATGTACTATAGTGACGTGTTTACGTAATTAAGCGTCTACTTTATCATGTGTTAACAATTCCAGTTTTATCCAAATTACAAAATTAATTCCTTTCACTTATCATACCCTATTCCGTCAGATAATTTTGTTTTTATCATAGTTTATATTTGAAAGTTTAGTCTTTTACATACGATCGACGTTATGTATAAGTAAGTGAATGCCGAATGCGCAAACTACCTTCCTTCCTGTCCATTGGTAACAAAATTCTTCATTATTTGCTTTTGGTGGCAACGATTTTAAATAACTTCAATTTTACAAATGTCTATGGGCGACAGCTTTAATTCATCATTATGTGGACTATCTGATCATTTTCCACTAATTAAAAATAAAATTTATTTTGGATAGACATTTTATCGATAAAAATATTGAATAATTTTGTCCCTTTAGTCTTATTTTAATAATTTAGGAACTATTCGTCCAAATTACTTAGTGTAAAAGACTTAGTGCATAAGACCTACATTAAATGCCAAACCATAATAAGTAAGTAGGTATCATTTTTCATAAGAATGTAATATTCTAAACTTTTTATTTTAAAAAAGTATTAAATTTAATTGTATTTATTAGGCGTGAGCTATTTTATATTTTGGATATAGAAGCTTCCATTTAAAAAGTATGTAAAACATCAACTCTACGTACATTTTCGTCATATAACTTCAAAGGTTTAAGTCAGCTCACGCTATGATGGTTGCCAAACTTCAGGTCTTTTCTAATTTACTCGATATTTATCACTATATTATAGCCAAATTATAAAAAAAGTGTCGTTATTCTAATGTATATGGTATTTCATTGCCAAGTTTCATCAAAATCTGTTTAGTACGTTTTGCGTGAAATACTTACAAACATACAAACAACATTGCAATCGTCTGCATTTATAATATTAGTAGGAAGTAGGATAGCATAATCTAATTTATAGTAGAATTATGCAGACAGCTTTATAGAATTTCAAGACATCTATCGGAAAATAGCTGTACTGGACTATATCAAACTTAACTAGTTAGCTAAAATATAAACATTTTAGTAAATAAAAACATTTTCCATAGATGGCGCTGAATATATATATATTCGGAGTCCTCAGACCTAGTGAATAAGATAAATGAAAAAGGAGATTGCCAGTTCCAAAAATATATTAAGAAATATTTGTTTTTAATAGTATTTATACGTAAAATATGCTCCTATTTTTTGAAATGGTTTTGGTTTATTTAATATATTCATGTCTCCAAAACCTTAATGACATTCAGTTTAATATTGTTAAAAGAATTGCCAATTCGCAAATATCAAATCTCCATTGGATGACGGCTTCCAATCTACGTCGGCTCACGATTGACGATAGTAGTAGTCGTTTTCGTAGTAAAGTAACGCAGTAATAGATAGGTAGTGTGTGGAATTGTGATAATTTCTGTGCGTTTTATACATTAAAAATAATTATTAAATGTGATTTTATATTTCTTTTATATCATTTATACTAAGAAGTGTGATAACTCAAACATTATAAATACTGAATAAACAATTTCCACTAGAAGTACTATCGTATATGTTGTGATTTCTGTTTTTGTGATAATTTTTTGTGACAATGGCAGATAATTCAAAATTGACCGATGAGGAGTTATCCGAAATTAGAGAACAATTCGCTCAGGTATGTACTACTTAATACTTACCAAGTAATAATAATTCGGAATTCAACCGGCATGGACCTCAAAAAGGTTAAATTCGCAAATATATTCGGACTAAATAAATTCCTTCATGTCGCCATCTAATTTACATTTCATAATTCTTGTTCTGTTTGCCGTTTAAGGAGTACGTATTTTAGCGTACCCGTCCTCGAGTCCGTGTGTGGTCGTGAAATTAAAGATGTAGCTAGGATTTCAAGTTTAGTAGATATGGATTCTAAAATCGTCAGTTATTTTTGACATAAAAAAACTACCGTAGTTACTTATTCCATTTTCGAATTATACAAAACATATTTAGTTAATAAAACTTAATAAAACATTTTACTCGTACTAAAATAAAATAATAGACTAAAGGAATAATAAAAAGATGGATATTTTTAAAAGTAAGCTCAAAAAATATATTCATATATTTTTTTCCATAGAATTTATTGTTTTTTCAACACCAATGGACTCTATGAAGTCAGTAATCCATTTAGAACCTCTCTCATATACTAAAAAAAACATTTAATAAAGTCTTTTTATGAAAATAAAGAAAATGGATTAATATGAAAATTCTTATCTAAGATACTTAAAAGATTGAGTAAACTGTATAAGTAATTGCTATCAATGATAAGTAAAAAAATATATATATATATAAAACATTGGTATAATTGTCTTATCTTTTTCCATACCATGTTACATTGTTGATATTGCTTTTGAAGTGCTAAAAATAAATAGAAAGTTATAACAGAAAGTTGTATTAAATGTAATCAAATTTACAGAAATTCAACTTACTAATTATTTTTTTTTATCGGGAATACAATCTTCTTAAGATAAAAAAAACTAATTAACTAATTAATACAATGTTTTAATCTAGTTCAATTTATATAGAAATACATAAACATTTACTTATAATTTTATTACATAAACTTTGTACTACATGTATGAGGTAGGTAGGCCTCAACAAGTGGTATTAATGCTTGAAAGTAGATTGATAAATGGTTTTAACTTAATTTTATCAATATATCATGTTATCACTAACACTTTTATGATAGAGTAGATACTATAAATGCTTAGTAGTAACTAATTTTGACTTTAAACTAATTGTGAATACCTTTTCACTTGATGACAAATTTTAGTGAAATATTTTATTTGGTATCATGATCTGCTTGAACTGTATTATCTAACCAGTAATTGACATTACAAAAATTAAGTACGTACATAAAACACACACACACACAAAATATACTCAACACTTCATTTACTACATATATATATATATATATATATATATATATATATATATATATATATATATATAAATAGTGACAAAAAAAATGTACTTGCCATTTCTTAGGTTGATTTAAAATATAGAAAAAAATATTCTAGATGCATTCTAGAAACTTCTTCTTTGTGTTTAAAATTACTGGAATGCTGAGGTCTAAGGTAATTTTAATGTAAAATAGCTTTAAGAACATGACTTAGTCATTCCACACAAATATGTGTGTGTCATACCATGAGGCAATTGCTACATAGTTTAATATTCAACACACATATCACATCTTGCCTTGACACAATATTCTCTATAGTATTCAATCACCAAAATTACTTTAAGCAATGATATCCTTTTTGAATCACAATTTGTTACAAAATATGACTTATTTGGCTAGTTATAGCGATATATATGTTAAGACATATGTTATCTGAAAATAAACAATTTATTTTCAATTGTCATTATTTTTAAGTTTATATGATAAGATCTATTTTGAATTACTATTATTAATAGAACTCATAAAAGTAAATTTTTGGGGTTTGTGAAAGTGATCACAATTTAAAAAAATCCGGCATAAGTTGTTGTGTGGTTCTTCTCAGGTCCTGTTTGGTGCCCTCATAATTCTAAATTTTAATTTGGAGACATCTCTATCAAAGGGGTTATTGCAATAGCTTTAGTATCAAAATATGCCCTCCTGACATAACTAATTGATGTACACAAGTGATAAGTGATATGGATTCAAAGTGAACAAGATATAAATAAATCACAAGTATTGAGATTCAACTCTATCCATGTACACCTTATCACATAATTTGTAACAAAAAACAAAGAATTACAAATGCGGATAATTACAATAAATATAAAAGGTTTTATTTATCGATATCTATGTTTTTCAATAAATGTCCAGAAAGACGGATGGGTCACTGTTAATTTTTAATAACATTATATAAACGGATAATGTACTAAAATGACTTCGTTTTTACTGCTAGCGACTTTGTCTTATGCATCCCAAATAAACTGTAATTATAACCTTACCACAAATTTTTGTTTTTCCATAACAATATAAAATTAACATAATAATATGATTATCTATAATTATAATCATTTTCCTTTTTTTTGTTAATAAAAATTTATAAAAAATATTGTTTTACACAAATTCTTGTGATTTACTTTTTGTTTAAATGTTCCTAGTTGATTGCTATTTTTAAAATTGTAAGGTCTCAAAAGTAATATTATTGTAATATTGAAATAAAACTAATTTAAACTATGACCGTCTTATACCATCTGTTTATGTCTTTGGACCATTTCATTATATATTTAAGTAATTATTATGGTATCACAGACATTTCTTACAAACTCTTATCATAAATATATTTCCTACTTGAGTTTGTAATCAAAGGTCTATTCTTTTACGTATAGTACAAAAGACAATAAAAACGCTATGCAATTTAAATTTATATTGGTGATTATTCACGTAAAGGTGAAAATATTTCATCGAGAATGCGGTCACAGTATTGTGACCCTAAATGTTCCGGTATCTGAGTCATTGCCTTCAACGGTAATGCTTAAAAATAAGCTTGAAATTAAAAAAAGCTTGCTGTATATAAGTTTGCAGCTAACGTTACGTTACGTTACGTTACGTTACACGACGGTAGTAGAAAAGTACGTAATTACACTAATTGTAATATAAGTCAAACTTATTTTTAATCGATATGAAGTCTTTATACTCATTGCGATACATCGATCTCGCTTCGGAATGTGGTCACTCCAGCCTTTGTCCAATGACGCAATACCTAAGACTTGAAACTATCTAGGTTTTATAAACGACGCTTCAAAACAGTTTTATATATTATTTAATATTGAGTTGAGGTTGTTAACAGAAACATTTGTAAAATGACTTATTTTGAAATTTTGAAATTTATAGGTACATTTTTTCAATGAATATGTTGATAGCATAGAAAATTGTAAAATGCCATGTTATAAAACAGATACTTTAGTTTTTTTGACGTTTTACTTAGTAGTTTATAGTTTGTAATATTAGATTCGATTAAAATTATCGTTAATTTATTATAAGCGTGAATCGTCTGGCGCGTTATGATCTCACCAAATGGGAACTATCAGACATAAAAGAATAAAATTATTCAATAATCAAAGCCATTGAAGTCAATCAAATTACTATTTAAATGATTTTTATGTGATACATTAGCAACTGTATAATACTGTCCTATACTTATAAAATAAGTAAAATTCGTAAAATAAATAAGTAAAATATTATGTGCTAAAGTATTAAAATTAATAAGAGGCTTATATTTTATTAATGTTACTTATTTAATATAGATATTGCTGTAGTAATAATAAATATAGCTTGAACAGTTGCAAATCCCATGTAATTCGATATGTCACGATCGTATTGACCTCACAGTCGGTACAGTTTTGAATGTCAATGACCTGAGTCTAACGTTACACGCTGTTAGAAGAATGCAACCTTAGCAGACTGAATAAAGAACTAAGAGACGTATTTAGTATTTTTTAAACATATTAGAACGCAGTACATCCTTGAGAATAATTTTTAATTACGAACTTTTCAGACGATATTAGTGGGTTTTAAAAATACTTGCAGGATGAGTCCTGACAGAATCCCGTTAATCGATGTCTCGCTGGAAACGGGTGCTATCCTAGTTTATAACAGTTGTCAAAAAAATATGAAAAATTCTGTCATGTATTTAAAGAAAATTGTGTTTAAAAAAACGAAAAAATGTGCATTCTGTGACTGTTTTTTAACTGTAATCCTGAGTAATGCTTCTGTAAATTAACATCCATAACTATAATAAATAATAAACATGATATATATATATGACAATTTTTTTCTGAGAATTGTTATGAACTGGTCGAGAATACGTTTATGATTATGTAAATACGAGTATATCCAAAAGTTCTTGGAATTTAAGGTTCATTTCTTTGCATAATTTTCAGGTAACTAACACTGTGTCAATGCGGTTAGGAAACAAGTCATGTCATTTGATTATATTCATACGCTCAGAAATTAAACCGCAACGTCGTTTACGCAATAAAACAATAGAATTTTGCTCATTTAAAACTCATGATTCAGCTTGTAACAAGTACGTAGACATGTTTATACAGCAGTTTCAATACTTCAGTTTATTACATATTTTTGTACCGCAGCAATTACACTGTCTAATTTACTAAAGCATTTGACCCCTATAATAGTTAAAACTTATATGACAATTAGCGCACTATAAGCCTTCTCAAAATACGTTATTAGTATCTTAATTGATTTAGTGTTTAATAAATTGTAGAATACAATGACTGCTTATTAAACTATTCTTAACTTAATATAATTTTATTTTTATTAAACATTTGGTCGGTATAAGAGACTACAAAAACAATATTGATACTATTATTACATATTGACTTTGTACATTGCATTTTAAGTAATTATAAAAATATGCTTAAAAATTTTTTCCGTATCAAGTTCTTGGAAAACAAAAAAAAATGGAATTAGTAATAAAATTAAACGGAATGTCATTTTCTTAGAAAATTTGTAAAACGTTAAACCATCTTCATTGGTACTAAAATACTTTTTACAAAACATTTTTATGGTTATGTATATATCATTTTATGAAAATCGGGTTTCTTTGTCACGATTCTTCGCATGAATCATGGTAGCTCTGATTTAGCTGATAATATTCAATTGACAGTCATTAGAGTCATTTATAGTCGACCTATTGCCCTGATATAACTACGGACAGAATGTATATTATTTATTAATTTTAATATAATCTTCAAACAGTTTATTATATTGATGTCATTGGAAAATATGATAAATATTATCATTTGATGATAAAATTAATTTTGTAACAGTAAATATTTTATTTTTTCATATTATTTTTTTATTTTATTTTCTGTTATCTACGTCAGATATTTGACTAAACAGTAATCTTATTGTATGTGTACGTTCTTTGATGAAACCAACACCAAATTTCTGTGGTTCATTATCTGTTTTAGATAGAAAAAAACCCTATCTGGGCTTTTTTTTGTAGAAAATATTGTCTAATAATGTATTAATGTTGTCTAATGAATGTATATGTTATTAAAAATCTGATATTATATACGTTTAAAGTTTCGTAAATAATAACTCGTGCTCTTAGCGTTTAATACAGTAAATAGTCAGTTAATAGTTATTATGTATTTATTTGCATCATCTATCAATTCTTATATATTGTATGATTCATTTAGTATTTGATTATTTAACGTTCGTCGAATGACTCAGCCTAACAACATGGTGCGAAAGTAGTTCAGTCCGTCCTAACTGCCCATTACCAGATAGTAAAGAAGGGTATGAAAATCAATATATTGTTATGCAAAAGGGTGCTCACCCCTTTAATTTAAATAATTTGATAGAGATTTTAAAATATATATTTATATGTATATTTACCGTACAATATTCTGATATTAGATTATATTTTTCCGATATTTACGGTAAAGGTTAAAATGTGATGTAGCCATAACAGTACAATTATTATTAATTCCGCATATTAAAAAGTTCCGACAAAGGAGTTTCTCAAACTTCAAACCTTTTTTTTCTGGGCTAAAGAAGAAGGGGTTTATTGCAAGATAGGGGTTGAATAAGCGAGATAAACTCTTAATCGTTATAAGCTTTCAAGTACCAGGGACGCATAATTCAAAAGGCAGTGTACATTCTAAGAAGTTCTGTTCTCACTCACACATTTACAAAGTTTTGTTCGCTTAGGCCTTAGGTCAACACACGATGACTCACAACTGCGCATTGGTCGAAAGGTGAGCTGAGATACTGTAATATGCAAACTTGTGTCTGTGTTTATCATCTAGTTAGTAGATGTTGCTAATCTGTTAAATCGTATGAATGGAAGGTGGACGTTGTAAAAACGAGACATTCAATATATCAAGTTACAAGTTGTTACTAAAAAGAACCCAAAGACATTAAGAAAATTGTCAGTAGTTCTTACAAATATATTTTATAGCGGGGAACTTTATACTTCTCATATCATAAATATATATAATACATACCATACAAATATTTAATAGAATTAGTAAAATGCTGAGACACTGAACGATGCTCTCATCTCGTAGTTTACTTTGCAAGTTTGAATAGTGTGTGAAATACGTGCTAGTATGTAATACTAGCTGTTATTCGCGGTTCCACCCGCGGACGAATTTTATTTACTATTAAAATAACTAAGCATATTAATGCTAGATAGTCTATAAGCCTTCCTCATGTACTTGCGTCATTAAAAAGCTCATTTGAAACAAAGAAGTTTCAGTCACAATAAATTAAATGTTATGTATATGTTTAATTGTTATGTAACATATGTATCTAATTTATTTAGATGCAACTAATTTAAATTATAGCAAATCTTTGGCTTCTTAATAAATAAGCCTCAATATAAATGTTTCTGACACTTTTAAAAGTAATTCTTCGAAATTATTATTTTGATGTTAGAGGAATGGATGGATGCATGGATGTGAGATCTGAATTACAAATTCGAAGAAACCTTCAAGCTTCAACACAAGGTCTAGCCAGCATTTTAAACAAGTCTCAAACAGTATTTACAATTGCACAGCTAAATTCAATCCTAACATAGTAATACCGCCTAAGGAAACATGCACGTGCGCAAGCGCATTCTACGCTCCACAAATAACCGCCGCAATACAGCCCATACTTGTTTGTTTATTACTTCACTGTGGTCAAAGAAACGGTCTATTATTACCGTTCAAGCTTATTCTTACTTCATTTATTTAATACAAAAGCTTTATGCTATTCAAGGATCTGTACGGTCTCTTAAAGTAATATTACAATAATCTTTTCTCTCTTCGTACGAAACCATTTATGAAATATTGTTGTTATTTATTTATTTTTTTGAGTTGTTACTATTTGATTGCATTTTTTTGTAAAACTCATAAGTCACATCAAAAGGACATCTGTAGTGATCTTTTATATAATATTAAGTATTTTAATATAATTTTATTATATCAATTGCATGAAATTGATCAATAAATTATGTCTTTCTATAACTATCAAATGTCTGTTAATCTTGACGCTTTCTTACACGATATACTAATTATACTCGCGTGTGTGTATCTCATTAAGAACAACACAGTCATAATTGTGCAGAATTACAAATAAAATACATACGATTATATACCTTACATGATAATAAACACAGATTAAAATGCTGTAACATAATGAAAAAGCAGTGGCATTGTACAGATGAAAATGAAAATAATATTCACGTGAGATGTCAAAAGTAAATGATAAATTGTAATAATAATATGATTTCGTAATTTGAAAAGTCTTTGATTTGTAAATACGTGCAATAAAAAAAAGTGAAATTGATCATGAATTATGATCAACTTTAATACAAATAAAACACTAAATAGTTCAGTTTATATTATAAATGTTATTGGAAATATCTGTATCCTATGCTTATATTGTAACGAAATAACTCAAAAACTACTAGACCAATTTGAAAAATTCTTCACTATTAATATACTGTATTAAATTTTACCTAAAAATATGTTTTAAACGTTTATTTAATTATATGAGCAATATATGCTTATATCAAAGCAAAAAAAAGATTGAACCGCCAATACCAGCTAGTATTATAAATTATACCCTAAAAAATTTTTTGAATTTTTTTTATTGAATATGAGAAATATATGCTTATATCATAGCAAAAACAAAAAGTACGCTAGTACATTGAAATTATTTTATTTATTATAATTATTTTCCAATACTTAATTACCAATCCCCATTACTTGGTAGGTAAAAAAACCTTTTGAAAACAATATTTTCAATAAAATACTAAGTAACTGAGTCGAGTCATATATATTTTTAGCAGCTGGTTATCACTAAACTTCCTTCTGATTATAAACAAAACTGTACTTTATTGTTTCGATATATCTATTGTGTTTACTGGAATTAAGTATGATAACACAAACTTTCAATAAAAAAAAATTATGGCCCTTATTATATATATCACTTTTAATAAATACATACGGATAGACGAACATTTAGTCTCCGGGAGAACTCTAATAAATATGCAAAGTCCTATTACTAATAAAATATCTTTTATATTAACATTAATATTATTTGTTTATAAATATATTATATGTACTATTTTTGACAAATATACTGATTTTTGTTTACATAGTGGTAAATCAATCAGAATTTTTGAATCCTTCTTGTATATATAGGAAGCCCTATATTAAAGCCAGACTAGTTTCAATCCTGCGGTTTGCATCACTTTCTTATTTCATATAAATTAACTTTTAAACTAAAAATATATTGCTATTACTTAGTAAAATGAACATTAAATATAAATAACATTATCTATGCTTAATTGAACTACTAACATTTATTTACAAAACAAAAGGTTAATGACCTCTCATAAACATTAAGTTATCAAATGTTATTAATGAATAATGTATTCAAGTATTTAAAACTTCTAGTACCATTAAAATTGTTAAAAGAATGCGAGAATGGCGTCCTCAAGTGGAGTATGCTGGTACTAAAAACCCATAGCTTATTCCTTTGATCATTCACATATTAAAATAATATTATTTTTTTGTATGTATTCGTGATCCATGATTACTATTAAATTTAATTATACGGCTGTACTCACTTTATTATTATCGGACTTTGAACGACTCCCGGCGTGAACTTATTCAGTTCGCGATTTCGCCATATTCAAAATGTCATTCAGGGTTCTTATAAATATTATATATATAAGAACCTCGAATGCGTTCGAAACTAGTCGGGTAAATTTCGATAATAATAACGTGAGTACAGCCGAATAATTATTTTTAATTGCAAAAGATAAGGTAAAAGATTATTTGAGAAATGTTTAAGAAAACTTCTGTATGCTCTTTTTAATTATTATTCCTGAACATCTTTTTAATTTTCTTTTAATGTCACTTTTACATGATGTACGTTTTTATAAATTTTTAGATGTTATATAATAAAGTTTCTTTAATTTTATTGCTTTGTCCTTATCTTAGTCTTGTACATTTATTTCTACTAGACTTAAATAATAATAAATAAGTCATACTGTTTTATCTTTCTACATCTCATCAAAGAAACCGATCAATATTATGCACCGCGACTGTGAGGGGGCTGGAAGGACGGAAACCGACAGACTAGACTAGAACAAATTTATATAATATTCATACATCTACATATAAAATTAGATTTCACCCTTGTCTGTGCAATTTTAATGACAAAATTAATTTATAATAAATTAGAAATTACTTATTTACATAATGATAATATAATTTTGATACAAATGACTGTGATTATATCGTTGCTAATATTAGAATTATATATACATTAGATATTAACGGTGTTAATATTGAATCTCGACAACCGTTATCATTTGATATTAACAAGAAACAAATATTAGTTTCATAACATTACTGTACTGTATTATATATAAAGTGTATAAAAATATAGGGTTTAGATTTTTCGAAAAAAAAAAATGGTTTTCTGTAAATAAAAAGATCACATCGATTCAGACATGCTGGAATAATTTGAAATGCAAATACATTTAACCTAAGAATATTTTCTAAGCCAATCTGTTTTAATTTAAATACCGACCGTGCGAACTTTCATGCGCCGGCGCACGTACCATACATAGGTGTACCGCTCGCTTCCCATGCTCTGTTTCTCAGATATTATTGTACTTTAATAATCGTGACCCGGCCTTTGATTGATGGGGGCATTGCTATAATGAAAATTAACAGATTAATGTATTTTAACAATATTAGAATAAATATATATCTATATTATAAAAGGGAAAAGTTTGTTTGATAAACGCAAATCTTCGAAAATACCGGATGAATTTGAAAACTTCTCTCTGATGACAGGCAGGTTCAGGTTCATCGAATTGATCGAAACTAGATACGGAAAATATATAAATATATATATATATATAACGCACATCTTTATATACCTCGTAAAAATTCATGCGCAATTTTCTAGTTAACATACTAAAATAGGTATTCAGTACTACAAATTTATATCATATGTTATAAATTAAGCGTAGATTAATAATTTTTAATTCATTTCGATCAAATAACTTATATTTATTTTTTTTTAAGAAAAGATTTCAACGTGCCATTTGTGGCACGCTTGTCATTGGTTCGCCTTCACTGCTATAGGCTATCTAGCATTACGTTGCTATAAGATATAGTAATAGCCAGTGGAACCGCGAGTAACAGTTAGTTAATTATATAATTTTGTTACTCGAAGTATATACTAAAATTACAATATTTTATAAGTTTTTAAATAGTAGTAATTACTATAAAACATGTAATAATTCTTTAAAGCCATATCAGTCTCATGCATCAGGCTGTCACAAACACTTGAAGATAGTTATCAGGAACCTTCAGTGACCAGACAAGGCGACAATGGAACGTCTTGTAAATATACTTATGAATATGTTACCGGTATTTAATAAATAAATATTTTCTCAACTATATGTATTGTAAAGTATTTATTACGGAAGTAAAAAGAGGGTAATTCCTGTGTATATAAACAATTCGTACACATACATACACAATATTTTATGGTTTATTTTTAACATAAACTCATTAACAGATATACATTGTATAAATATTAATATTTAAATATATGTACATAGTAACCGATTGTCGGAGAGTATTTAAAAATATATATTATTTTTCCTGTTTTTATTTTTTTTTATTCGACAATAATAACAATAAAAGTTTTTTATTTTATATTGTTTTTAATATATTACTTATACGTTTGAAATAAAACTATTTTTTACGGATTAAACTTGCGTATAATTTGATTATATTTCAATTTTAACCCGACGTTTCGAATGCGTTGCAGCAATCCTGTTCACGGGTAGACGAGATGTGTCCGTCAGTCAGTCAGTTAATTAATTAGATGACTTACATCTCGAATATGAATTTAGTAATATTATATTTAGTAATAAAAAAAGGAAACAAAACTATTAAATATATAAAAATTAAGTTGCAAAAACGTATATAGTACCATACTGCATAGTGTATACATAGGGTTATAAAATCTTGTTCAATTAAAATGCGTATACAAATCCATATGTATAACTGATTATCCTATTAGTTTTAAGGGCACAGAGGCCATTTCTAATGAGATCTTCATTAGAGACAAATAATTACGTCATGAGACGTGATTAAAGACTTCTAAGAAACGTCTGTAGACTTAGTCTTGAAACGTGCTGGAATGAGCATATTTAGTTACTAATAATATAGTATAACTATATTTAATAAATTATTTATATACTTCTCGGTCTTTTAAATCAGCATCATTTTCTTTGAAATATAAAAAATATATTTTTTTTTATACTACTAGCTGTTACTCGCGGTTCCACCCGCCGACGAATAATTTCATTGGTTATTAAGATAGAGAATAAAAATATCGAAATACTAAACGGCTTTTACCCCCATGAATCCAATCATAATCAGATTTTTTTTTAACATATCCATCCGGTAGTTCCGAAGATTAGGGCGTTTAAACAAACGAACTTTTCCGTTTTCTAATATAAGTGTACATTATATGTATATATATGTTTGTAACAATAAAATATTTGTTTCTCAATCATTAAACGGTAATAATTAAACACATTTCAAATCCGTTAATATTGCGGTAAGTTACATCCGATTGCAAACTTAAAATCGAATCAATTACAATGAATTGATTTCTCGTTTTGTAATAAAATTCCTTGATTTTTGTAAATCCCCTGACGCATACTGACGTCATAATACCATAAGCTAAGCCAATGCGGTTAGTAATGAAAAACTAGATCTATCGACGTAAGTAAGAATGGTTAGATTACACTTGTGTGTACCCAACACCATAGACATAATGAAATGCATTTAAATTACAAAATTCAAGATTTTTTCTAGTATTTTCAAAATGCTGCCTTTTTTCCCCTCTTCCCCCAGGTAGAGACTATTGTATACTTCTTTCTCTCTCTTTATTTATTTATCTCACTCTTTTTCTTTTTTATTATGTCTATAAATATTGAACTCGATGACTGTTTAAATATGTTTTTTCCTGTATTGTAAGTACACAATAAGAATAGGTGCTCGGATCAATAGAATTTAGGTCGTCCAATCTTGCGCAGTCCCCTTACTAGATACGTCCGGTCTTTATTCAGATCTCGATGTAAAATATCCGAAATATTACACAGTAGTGAATTTTTTTTATATCAAAATCAATAAAACCTTTTCGTCATATCAACAAAGGTACATTTTTTTATGTTATTACTTAGCACGTACTTTATATATATTCTATCTTAATCCTTTTATGTCATTCAATTAAATGATTAATAATTATTTGCCGTACTCATAATTATATTTAAATTCGTTATCAAATTTTATCTCTTTATCCTTGATCGCATCAACCTCTGGGAGTCAAACAATATATTTAACATTTTTAATACAATTCAAATAAATTCTATTACACAGCCCTGTATAATTACATTGTTTTTTTGAAGTCCATTTCAACCGTAAATGATATTAGTTTAAATCCGTAAGGTTTCCTGGTGGCTTCCCATGAACTCTTAAAACTATCAGCTTGATAAAGGTTGTTCTATATTATAATAATGTTACTTTTTGAACCATTTGAGTTGATAGAAATATGTAAAGCCTACTCTGTAGTAAAAAATAGAAACAGAAATTTGATAAAAACAATATTGTTTTAAAGAAGTCGTACGAAAAATAAAGGTAAGATTGTTGTAATATTATTTTAAGAAACTGGTAGCTCAGAATCCGTCACTTTTTATTTCATGAATCATGACTCAGGAATCGTCATAATGTTTCCAATTAAATGAAAATATACTGAATAATTATGTCATAAATAGAGAATTAATTAAAACATTAACCTTGCAAATTATCATTAACAGTTTATTTTTTATACAATATTTTTATATCTTTTGATTTTACTTTATTTTGTCAAAAATGATAAAGATAAACTTATCATTTATCAAGTTCTGATATTATAACATTTATGTTTTCCTCTAAGTTGTATATATCACCAGATGTTATCAGTTCTATAGTTACAATATATGTATGTATGTATGTTTCACCAGCTGTTATCACCTATTTAACAATTTTATCAATCGAATAAAAATGATAATGACGTCATATTTTAAAGTATGTTCCAAAAAATTATTCGTTATTTAATTATGATGTAACTTGTTTTTCTTGTATTATAATATTAATATACTTGTTTTAAATTTTCTATAACCATAATAGTTTTCTGTATATATATGTATGTATAATAGGTATGGAGATGTTGGGTTGTGTAAAATTTATTTAAATAAGAAAGAATTAAAATTTCCTCAACCGGATATTCGAACTTGTGACCTCCAGGGAACCTTCTCCGTTGCTGTGGCAACTAAGCTTCGATGTCGTACACCAAATAATAATAAAACAAAAAATGCAGAAGGTCATGTCTTCAGCACTACGCTTACAACTTCTGATCGGGAAAGAATATATTTGCTTATTTTTTACATTTTTAAAAGATACTTTTTTTTACTGATTGTAAGAATTTTTGGTGTAAAATGAATTTATATTTATAACTGCTAACCTTTCTCAATACATGGACTTCCAAAAACCTAAAGTTTATTCAAACCCACTTATAATTAAAACTAAATAATAAAAAAACACTTGGAATTTATTATGTAAATAAATAATATTTACAATTCAATTAAAACTTATTACACTAAAACAAACAGATTGGTAATCGAATACATATAAATCAAAGCGTGGGGTCAACGCTCCCCTAATCGAATCAGCAAGGTCCTTGGCCTATACAGAATACATACCTTTTACATATACACTGACATTCGCGAATATTAAGTATTGAGGACATACAGTTCGAATTTGTTTTCTTACTTAGATATGTATATTCGTAACATCTTTGCATATACATATACATTAATGGGAGGTTGTTTATTATTATGCTGATATACAATATAACAATATAACAATAATTTTACTTTCTATTTTAGTACCAAGATATGCTTAAAATAAGATATAATATAACAATGTTTCGCTAAGAAGGTTTGATGACGTTATCCTGATAAATTATTTTATTATTGAATATTAATTCATACGATAGTTTTTGATATTATAATTGTGAAAGTAATATTACTTTTTGCATTCTTAAGTAACAAAATTGTTTTAGAGGTCATGGTACGAAAAAAGTATATAAAAGGTTCTTATATATAAATATTGAATACATATACATATATATATGTATATTGATATATATTTGATCAAAAAGTATCGTTTTTGTTAAAAATCATACCCAATTGTACAAATTGCATTAACTGTTCTATTTGAAGTATATATTATTTGAGCACTATATCATTATTTTATATATAACTGTAAAATAAATATTTCTTATTATTATATATCCAACTGAAGACAATTTATTAAAGCAATTTCATAACATAGTTTGTAGAAAGTTTTTTGATAAGTATTACATATTAACACTTTAAATAAATAGTATATTTTATAAACAATATTTGAATCACTTTCACATAGCAACGCATTAGTTATATTAGTAATACCAAGATTGAATTATAATAATATAAATAAATATTATTAATAAATTCCTGATTTGGTTTAAAAGACAGACAGTTAAAGAGATTTATATAGATTTATATAAGAACATACACTGAACAGTTTCCATATATTTATATAAAACATATTTGAAGATTTATATGACTGCTAAGAACATATACATATGTATAACAGTTTCATATAACATGTATAACATAATATTTTTACTGAGTTTTATACCTTCTATAAAGCGGTGTTTCAAATTAAAGCTGATAATTATTATCTATCATATCAGAGATAATTTATCATTTTAAATTTTATTATCATTATTGAAGTACATTAAAAAAGTCATTACCATAAAAATATTTTATTATATTTTATTTATGATTTTCTGATTGTAACATCTCACACATCATGTTGAAACTTCGAGAAATCATGAAAATTTATGATTAAAAAATAAACAAAAGAAATATTTAAGTTTAAATAATATATAAATATAATATATATAATATAATACTCGAATTCACGTCTAAGTCAGTCTAACTGTTATGTAAACACGTTTGTCCTCGAGTGAATCATTCTGAGTCAGAACATAATATATAATATGTAGTTGTTTTGACCAGTTATAGAATGAGGAACAACCGCATTGACGAATCCTTATTCTGACCAGTCTGATTGATTAGGTAATATTATAAACATTCAAGAAATCTAAAACATATCCTTTTAAGCTAGTCAATATAATTATTAAGTGGCACTTCTATTAATGGGTAATAATAATCTTAATCTATACTACTATTATAAATAGGAAAGGTTTGTAGCCAATAAACTTCAAAACTGCGACAGCGACTTCAAAATTTCTTTTACCATTGGATTGATACGTTATCCCTGAGTAACATAGGCTATATAATATAATTATTATATATAACATGAAGAGGTAAAGTTATGTGTTTGTATGTTCAGAGTAATCTTCGTCATTACTGATCCTTGGGTATACTATAAACCATTAATAAAAGCTAGTAAATGTTTTACATAGATAAATGTACCAGTAAAACATTCTTTGGTAATTATAAAAAATGTGTCATGTTTATTATGAATTTGGTGCTGCAATTAAAAGTACAGGAAGTACTATTTGAAAAACGATGACTGTATATATACGTGTTATCAATATTATCAGTTCTTTGAATATATTTTTATAGAACACACTTGACCTACAAACAGAGTAGGCGCATTATAGTTTATTTCATTATATCTATACAAATCAAGTGACGTCACAATAGGGTCGCAAGACTGCAAAATGTCACGGGCCCCCAGCCCCTCAGAAAGGGGCCCCCAGACTAAATTTTATTTAACTAAAAATAAATTATGATAGCGGTTGTATGTTACCACTTCACAAAGGGGTATAAATTAAAAATATAACATAATTGGTTGAACTTTTTTATTTATTAAATAAGGCCCCAGGGCTCCATCCGTTGAATTTACTGCGGGCCTCACACAATATAGTTTCGCAACTGCAGATAATAAAGCTTTTTATTTCACTTAACCTTGAAGCAATATTTCGTAAATTTTAATGTATTAAAAACATTTTTGAAAGTGCTACTTCAAAACCCTTTTAAGTAGTGTATAAATATGTATTAATTGCAAAACTGTATACCACATTTTAATTTTGAGATCTGTTTAAAAGACGCTTCTTCTTTAAACTAATGTCGTTTATACTGTGGTGCATACGATCGTATTATTAATTCGAAGTCATTTATCATAAATATAGGATATTAAATAATTATATAATAGTTATAGATTATCAACAAAGTTGTATACTTTTAATCGTGTACTAGTACATACTGTACTACTAGTTCATAAAATAAGTTCTTAGATTTTATCTATTATTTATAACAACACACGACCTTCTAGCTTCTTACCTCATTCGTTGAAATTATTTATAATGTATGTAACTTTTATATAAATTGTACCTTTATGTTTAATTTTCCTATAAACTACATATGATCAAACAAAACACTAGGTAATAACGGAATTCTCAACAACTTCATGTATAAACTTCACAGATATATTTTCATAACGTAGGAAAATTACATTTATTTTTTATACCCCTAAAGTCTATATTAATGTTTAAAAGCGCATAGTGTTTTATTTGTATTTTCGTAAGAAAAAACCTAAAAACTACTGAACCAATTTCAATAATTTTTTACTATTAAAATGTTGTAAAAGTATTATAAGTAAAATAAGATATTGTAAATAAAATCCTCGAAAAGAACCGCGAATAACAACTAGTTTATTATAATTTCTCAATATATTTTAAAAAGATTATAGTCACGTGATTAGTCGAGTCGTGATTAAGCTGAAGGTAGACAAAAAAAAAGACGAATCGTATAAAATGTTGACGTAGGAATGAAGAGCATACAGAGAGAGAGAGAGAGAGAGAAAGAGTAGGAGCTAATTTTGCTGACAGCACTCAGTATGCAATAAGGACAAAAGAATGATAATAATTATACATTAAATAATACGCTCAAATTATGTCACTTTCGATCAAAGAGTGGAAAACACAATTGTTCTATTGCTGTACTATCCACAATGGTTATACAAACATTAATTTAACATCAATGATATAATGCCTGGCCATTGTTATGTGTATTTGTAGAATATTCTAGAATTTCCTTATATACATGTGTTTTATATAAATCTTAAACAATAGATTTGTCTTACAACACCAAATAAAGCAGATAACCTTAAGATAAGTTGTGGCGCCGGAAAACATTGCACTTATTACCATATAAGTATCGAAATAAACCAAGGTTCGTGAATTTTGTATTTTATACTTAATAACGAATAATATTATACAATTTAAAATATATATATAAAACGTGCTAGACGAAGTATCCGATTTTTCTGTGTCAGACATTTTTAATATATATCTTAGTAAAAACAATTTTAAATCGATTTAGTTACATAAAAGTAAAAACACCCTTATGCATGAATTGTACGTAGACGAATCAAATTTAAAGTAATTTTAATACGAGCAAATAAAACTGACTTATCCCACTTATTGGAGGCTTCAGCAATTGCTAGAGATTTTACATTAGTTTTTAGAACCTTAGGAGTTAATATCAATACGTGTTCATCTTTCGCATAATTGATATATTGGTATCAAGATGTATTTTATCCTACAGCCGGCTCTTATGTTACCCTTGTGAAGTTATCAGAACATCCAAATCTAAATGCACTTCCAATAATCACATAACAGTGTACCGAATATTGAAATTAAAAATTCCGTTTGAACAATTATTTTGCCTATGTATTTTCATAGTATTTTCATGGTTGTTTAGTCAATTAAACATATGGAACGAACACTCTAATACTTGGCCTCGTTGCAGCCATTCGTACGACACATGATTTACGGTCTTTTAAATAAATACTCTATATTAACTGAGTAGTATATTATTTATATGTCACAGTATAGAGATAATTATTAAATGGTTTCTAATACTTGTAGTAGGTCAATATAAATAGTATGTTTAATATTTATTTACTTGTTACAGTTGGACACAAGCGGCAATGGACATATTGATTTGAAGGAGTTGAAAGATGCTCTTGACAGCGTTGGATACAAAATTCCCCAATGGAAGGTACGAAATCTTTCATTAATTTAATTTTTGTATTCAATTACTCGACAATGGCACGGAACTTCTTCTGATCTATTTTAATCCTGGGTTTGATTTTCAGTTGCACTGCTTGTAGTTCAAATGAAGGAGTTATGCTAACGTATTTATTATATTGTTTCAGGTTCGGTGTATGATAGAAGAGTTCTACGACAATGGAGGCAAGAGCGGTCGTGGTGTCAACGGCAGCATGAATGGGGATGCCAGGAAGAATGGAATATCACTCACGGAGTTTGAGGAACTCTGCGCCAACCTTAAAGCGCAACAGGTAAAAAATAAATTAAAAAAAAAAACAAATATATGCAAAGAAAGATTGTTTTAAAGTTTAATAATGCTACTGCAATATTCTAAAACAAATGTCTAACTATAATAAACAGTGAACCATAAAAAACCTCTCAGAGTAATAATGTATAAAACAAATAAGAATACTATAATATATAATTATGCGGCTGTACTCACGTAAATATTATCAGGATTTTCCCGAATAGTTCCGAACTTATCCGAGGTCCTTATGAACTTTGTGAATGGCGGACTCACGAGACGTGAATAGCTATAAGAACGGATAATTATATGTAGTAGTAATCATGAATCAAGAAAGTATAAATACAAATAACAATAATAATCATAATAATATAAATGATAATAATAACAGTATATTTACTAAGTAATTAATGGGGAATCAATATATTCCCATATATTAACCACCTTAAACAAGTGTCAATGAACTTTACAAGTCAATAAAACAGTAATTGTATGAAGTTCATTGGTCATACAATTGTTAATAGTAACGAGCTGTGTCCGAAATATTTCACTCAATTGAAAGTTTTACTATGAACAAAATAATAACACCTTTTTATTTAATATATTTTTATTCCTTTACAAAAAACCATTAATTTAGGTATATAATATCGACTCTGGACTTATAAATAATTAATTTTTTGAGTAAGAAAGACTACTAATAAGTCAATATTACTGGAATAATACGACTAATAATATCCTTAACTACCCTTAACTACGACTTCACTACCACTTACCATCGGGTGGAATGTAATCATGCAATATCTCATTATTATAAAAAAAAGAAATCTAAAAATCAATAAAAAAATATTTTTAAACAGGGATTTTCATACAATTTATCTTCTATGCCGCAAGAATATTCGAACTTATGCATATAATGTATGTTCCAGGTGTCGAGTACGTTCAAGCAAGCAGTTAGTAAAAAGGAGAATCTTGAACATTTGGGAGGCATGAGTGAGGCGTCCAGTGATGGTAAGTAGCAAGGGTCGCTTATTTGGGGAGGAGTATTAAGAATATGGGGGGTATAAAAGAAAGTAGGAAACACCTTTGGTAAAGTAAGAAAAAAAGTTGGGCTTTTTAATTACTTACGTTCGTATAAAATGACTATAGTTTCCATTAAAAAATAAAATATACAAAAATAAAAACGATAACGCAGCATTTAATGTAAAACATTTATAAATTTACTTCCGTAATTTAAACGTAACAGAACCAACATAAAATTATTACAAAATGTATAATGTACAATAACGTAACAGAATACACCTGTATAATAATAATGTGTATGTCACAGGCACCACCCACTCAGTACGCCTGGAGGAACAGATGGCGTTCTCCGGCTGGATCAACAGCAACCTGGAGCACGACCCCGACCTGGCGCGCTTGCTGCCCATCGACGCAGAGGGCAAGCAGCTGTACGAGAAGCTCAAGGACGGACTCATCTTGTGGTGGGTAACTGTAAATTGTAGGACCTTTGAAACCATTTTGTTTTCAAAAATAATAAAGTAAGGATACTCTGGCGACTTAGTCAATTTTTAAAATTTAGTCAATTCTTAAAAATTAGTCAGTTATTAAAGTTAATATCAAGTTTAGGATTTAATATAAAAAAATATATCCTTTTTTTTAAATTGATGTGAAACTTTCTACTATTTATTATTACTTATATTTCTCGACAGTTTTCACTTAACTATTTCAACATATTTATAATTTAAATGTTACTATTAAATTATTGCATAACAATTACTATTTAATTCTAGCAAGGTAATAAACCACTCGTGCCCCGACACCATCGACGAGCGCGCCATCAACAAGAAGAACCTGACGCTGTACACCAAGCACGAGAACCTCACGCTGGCGCTCGTCTCCTCGCAGGCCATCGGCTGCAACATCGTCAACATCGACGCACACGACCTCGCTAAAGGTACCTTGTCAATTCACTATAATTATCTTATGTGTCAAGAGTTATTTTCAAGCTGTATCAATAAAATGACAGCCCACAAAAAAATATATATAATATTTTTCTTTCAAATATTATCTAAATAAAGTTTGTGGATCATTCTGATTATTTTTGAAGAGGACAAGGAACATTTTATTTATTTATATGTAATGTTTTTGAGTTCTTTTTTTAAAATTTACTATAAACCTTCGATCTTAATTTCGACATAATTTTAAATATTCTGATTGGTTAATAACATGATACAAAAACCAATCGGAATTCTAGAACAATTCGAATTCAATATGAACTAAATTGGTAAGTAATTTGATCTTTCTTTGATCATTACTTCAAACACAGACATTACTTACCTGTCTGTGTTGTAGTTAATTCAGATTGTTCAGATGTACTACTACAACTAATTTGGTAAACATTAGAAAAATATTTAGATAAAATTGTTTACTGAGTAACTCTAATGTTACGCTAACAAAGTGTTATTATTGCAGGAAAGCCTCATTTAGTGCTGGGACTACTGTGGCAAATCATTCGTATCGGTCTCTTCAACCAAATTACTTTAGAACACTGCCCAGGCCTCACAGAACTGCTCAATGATCAGGTAAGAAGGTTCACGATTTCATTAATTATGAAAACATGATTTTACTTCCTTATGATGTTATGTCTTGGGACTATTATATAAAACAAATTTAATCACCATTTCATAGTTAAAGTAGTCGTTTTCGTTTTATATAATTTAATTCCCTAAACAAAACTGACTGAATTCTATAAAAAATCGTCTGAAGATAAAAATAAATCTTACCCATCTCTTAATATCTATCTCCAGGAGCGCATTGAGGACCTGTTGGCATTGTCCCCGGAGGCCATCCTCCTGCGGTGGGTCAACCACCAGCTGCAGCGCGCCGGCGTCGTTCGCCGCTGTACCAACTTCCAGCAGGACGTGGCAGACTCCGAGATCTACTCACACCTGCTGCGGCAGATAGCACCCGACGACGCGGGAGTTACCATGGACGCACTCAGGGTGAGACCGCACTCGTATTGAAGGGCAACTCTTGTGACTATACTGATGTTGAAAGACCATGATAAGAAAAGAACTAGCCATATCGTCTTTGATGGCTTTACTAGATGATTTATTAAATAGAAATAACATTTATAATTTGTATTATTACAAACATACTATTTCACTTGTTTACAGTTTATACATTTAATATACATTAATATTAATAAACATACAATTTATTTATTCAGAATTAAGAAAATATACAGCTTATACAAAATACAAATATAGCTAAATTCTAAGAAAATTTTAGTAAATAAATTTATAAACTGATATATCTTTCAGGAAACGGACATGCTTCGTCGTGCGGAAGTGATGCTGCAACAGGCCGCCAAACTAAGATGTCGTGCGTTCGTAACTCCGGCGGACGTTGTGGGAGGAGTCTATAAACTGAACTTGGCCTTCGTGGCTAATCTGTTCAACCAGCACCCTGGCCTACAGAGACCTGAAACTGACAACGAACAATACCATCAGCTGGATGAAACTAGGGAGGAAAAGAGTATGTTTTTTTTTTTTTTTAATAAAAAATATTCTCACAGTAATTATTTATTAAATATTAATAATATAAACAAATATAACCAAATTATACCACTTATTTAACTTATACTACACTTTAATTTTAATATTATATTGAAATTGAATTTTAGCTTATCGCAACTGGATGAACTCTATGGGCGTGGCGCCTCACGTCAACTGGCTGTACTCCGACCTCACGGACGGACTCGTTATCTTCCAGCTGTACGATATCATCAAACCCGGCATCGTTAACTGGAAGAAGGTACTATATTTATAAATAATATTTTTATATAAAAACCAACAAACAAGTTTTTAGTTTCAATCCCATAAGCAAAGAAAATGAATTGTATTAAACTATATTGAATGTTTGAATGTAATTTACATTTCCATTCTTCCTTATCAGGTGCATCGTCAGTTCTCAAAGCTGCGTCGCTTCATGGAGCGTCTTGAAAACTGCAACTACGCAGTAGAGCTCGGCCGGCAGCTGGGCTTCTCGCTCGTCGGCATCGCGGGGGCCGACATCAACGAAGGGAACGCCACGCTCACACTCGGTACACTACAGCTTTATAATTATACCTATATCTGATTCCAGCCTCTACATGCTAGTATAACATTCAATAAAAGCACCTTAACTTCAACTTATTTATTCCGACGAGTTTTTTTTTTGGCCAATAGAATGCTGGAAAAATTACATTGGTTTTTTCTATAATATATGTGTTTTCTAAAATTCTTTATAAGTTACAACAATATTACTCAATTTATTCCAGCTTTGATCTGGCAACTCATGCGCGCCTACACGCTGTCAGTGCTCACTCGCCTCGCCAACACAGGGAACCCCATCATAGAGAAGGAGATCGTACAATGGGTTAATAACAAGCTGCAGTCCGCTGGGAAGACTTCGTCTATTAAGAGCTTCCAGGTCACTAATATATTGTCTATAGTAATATTATTAAGAGGTATATTTTTATGTAATATGTAGGAGAATTTACAAAACTATGTAGTCTATTTCAAGATTATTAAAGTGCACACTCAGGTTGAATATAGGCCAATAACAGTCTTTCAAGATTATTAAAACGTACGGATTTTTCGTAGAGACCTATTTTGTTACGTAAATTGCGGAAAATCGATTGAGTAAATCTTAGGAATGCCTCTTTCTCGAGACAAACTTCACTCAATCAAATAATTATATAATTTAAAGTATAATCTTATTTTTTATTTAAAATACAGGTTAATAAATAAATAAAATTTCTAAATGAAATATTCCAGGATGAAGTTTTAGCTGATGGTAAGGTAGTTTTGGATCTAATCGACGCCATCAAGCCCGGTGCTATCAACTACGACCTCGTTCTGCATGGCGGTACTGCGGAGGTAAGAGTTGTTACATAACTCTAATGACCATGTAAACCCTCAGCAAAAAATTACAGATCACAGTTCAGAATTACGTTGGGGAATAACTTTACATTCTGATGTTTTTTTATCAAAATCTTATTTAAATTATCGTCTTCAAACAGACATAAAATAGATAAAAAATTGTCTTAAAATATATTGCACGCTCATGTTGTATGATACATCAATATAAATTATATATCAAAAATATTTAACAAACAATTTTATTCTACACTTAAACAACTTAAAAATCGGAGTTTATCGATATATTACATGATAATCTGGAATACATAATATTTTCTATTTTATGTAAACTTAATTGATTGTTCTGTTTCAGGATAACCTCGCAAACGCCAAATACGCGATATCGATGGCTCGTCGGTGCGGCGGACGCGTGTACGCGCTGCCCGAAGACATCACGGAGAGGAAGCCAAAGATGATCATGACGGTGTTCGCCTGCCTCATGGCACTCGACTACATACCAGCCATGGACGCGCCCGTGCAGTAAGGACAGACGACTCTTTAATGGCGCTGGAGATATTTTCTACTAAACTTACCATCACTGTCATGCTAAAAAATGATTATAGAAAAATTATTATATTTATCGTAAAAAAAAAATGGTATGATTTTAGGGTTATATGTGATTATTTTCATACTTCTAAAATGTAAAGCATATTATGGATTTTTTTATATAATAAAATATCAATTAATTGTATTTAAAGCGAATGAAATATAATTATTTTTTATCATGACAGTGAACTAAGCCGCATTTTTATCAACTTTAATATCCTTATGATTTAAATTTATAAATTCTTGTTTAATTCTTATGCATCATATGATAAAAATGCGGTATTTATGGAAAAATATTCGAAATGGTTTGAGCTTGTTTCATGTGATTGTGGAAGCCATAATGATTTTTATATAATAAGTTATTCCTATTTAAATTTAGTAACTATATACCCATTACTTATTCCACGTAAAATGGTTTATAGTTGCTGGGACCGTAAAAAAATCATATTATGTTTGGTTCTTTTGTAACCTACGTAAAAAAATATACGTAATCATTATTATCTATTTAATGTAATGAGAGGACCAAACATAATATATATGTAATAATATTGCAATGTATGTCGAATGGATATTTTAAACGATTTATTATTTTACCCACCTAACCGTACAAGTTAATATCCATAACACAACATTCCGAGAGTACCTTTAGAGTAAGGGTGAAGGTCACAGTGTACACGAAGCAGTTGAAGACTTACACACGCTTTCAAAATTGCACAGCATTGTATTATTTTAAGCTGTGGCGCTTATCGACTGATCTCGCTTTATACTGTTGCAAGGAATTGTCTGTTTTGTGATGTCAATCATGTCGCTGAATACATTTGTGTCGTATTGTAACTAGGGTTAAAGAATCAATTACGTATGAATTAATAACAAGTACTTATATTAGTGTTACGTGTCATTTTTATACATTTTTACAAGGAATTGGTATGGTTTCGAATATGGTTATTAATCGGTTTAATATACCTCGGTCATTTTGTGAAGTGCTAACATTTAACTTAATACTAAGTTATGGGGTACTTAAGTGTCAATGATCTTGGCCTAACAGATAACAATAATGTAACGGAGTCATAATAATCATTCAATCGTGTATTAATTTTAAATACATTTATACATATAAGGTTGTAAACGCATTTTTCATAATGTCATTCTAAAAAATTTTAACATACAGCCACATTCCCAGAAATATCTTGCATTCCTATGAATATATTTTTTTAAAACTTCCATTCACTTACGAACTGTATTACCTATTTGTAAGTTAAATAATATTTTCGTATAGTTTTATTGATTTGTGACATTCCCGTGGGATACAACGATCTATTTTATACCATATTTTAATTGTAAATTTTTATTTTGTTAGACATTTTATATTATTTAGATATTTTTATTGATTTTTAATGTTTAAGTGATTAAAATTACTTTCGTAAAGGAACATGAATCGAAATAATAGTACTATCTATTTTAATCTATACTCTATACATATATAGCGATATGCTGTCATTTATGTTTAAAGTAATATGTAAGCGAAATTAAATAAAGAAATCGAAAATAAAAAATACTTTCATTTTATTAAATGTTACCGTTATTAATTTCTTCACTTTATATATATTATTTATTTATAATTTTTTTTTCTTTAACCTGGATCGTCCCACTGCTGGGCAAAGGAAATGTTTGGGGGAGCCAAACATTTCCAATTATAATATATCTATTTTATCTATGGTTTGGGGTCTTTGGTGCTTGTCTCAATGCCGTAAGTTCTATGTTTCTTATAATTGTGGTGTAACTTTTTAATTTTTACTCAGCTTATGGAAATAAACTATCGCCATGGTGATATAATACTTTGAAGGTACTTTTATTAAGCTAAGCTCTATGAGAGACCTCTGCATCCTTTGTCCAAGCATCAATCATAAACGGTGTATCCAAAAATTTACAAATTTTGCATACTGATAGACATCAGTCTGGTGATGGTAAAATAAAAAGTCCAAGAAAAAAATTGTTGAGGACAGAATGTGTCGATGTTTTGTAATTGCACCTATCGAGATTTTGCGAGCGCAGCAAGTCAAAATTGATATCTGGTCTCGTGTTTATGTCATAATTGTATATTTTTTATTAGGTCCGATCTCTCTGAAGTACAAGTTGTAGACAACAATGAAATAGCTATGGATAACACCGTGGATTCCGTAGCAGTCGCTGACCACGAGATCATAGACGGTTCTGGAAATGGAATACAAATTGTAGACAAACCGGCTTTGCCGCCAAAACCCGAGAATTTGGTGCCATTTAATCATTCAATATCCACGTCATCTAAAAGCGAAGAATAATCATTTATATTTATAAATATTTATGAATGGTAACAGATATTAACAAAAATAAAACGAATTATTTATACGTAAAAGCCAAATATAAGAAAATATTGTAATTATATATAAAACATGATGTTCTTTAAATATTTATGTGAACTCCTGGATAAATATGTATCGTAACTTAAGCACTGATGTACAATGAAATATGTTTTAATAATATAGTTTTGTTATATTTTTTATAAAGAGGGCTTTAATAAATATTGTCCCACTCATTCCAATATTTTTAATACCCTGAGTTTAATTAATTTATCCTTGTAAAATGACTTTTATTATAACTCAATATTATTAACAATCTCTATGTGAATGATAATATTTTTATTTTTTTTTCTAATAGGGAAATTATACGACTTCGCTTTTAAATAAAATTTACCTGCTAGATAGCGACGACGCATTGCCAAGGGACACAATTGTAATTCAGCCTCTATTACATGGCTTTGGGGTACTTTTTATGAATCCGCCAATCAAACGTAGATAGACATTTAGTAATCGATCTAGCTTAATTAAATTATATTCGGCACTATTATCAAATAAAAAGCTACCATAATCCATCCGGCTACGGACAAACGCAATATAAAGTCGTCTTAAATGTAAAGGATGAATACCCCATCCAGGACCCACTAAAACTTTAAAAATATTTGTAAACTTAACTAATTTATTGCAAATTTCATTAATATGCTTCTTCCAGTGTAGGCAATTATCTAACCACATACCCAAGTATCTCACATTGTCCACTACTTCTAACGGTACACCTTTAAGCCGGACATCAATATTTCTTGTCGGAAACCTCTGTTAAAAAACAAATTTTACTTTTAGATAGATATGTCTAAACCTGCATTAGATAACATAATGTCAAATAAATTAAGTGCAGACTGGATTTTGGATTGTCCTTCCTGAATAGATTTACTTTGTACATATACAACAAAATCATCAGCGTACTGAAAAATATGAATATTATTTTCTAATTTCACACATATATTGGAAGTAATAATGTTAAACAACAATGGTGATAATGGATCTCCTTGTGCTAAGCCGTTACCTGCATATCGACAAATAAGGTTGTTATCTATTTTAATCTTTAGCACTCTCATTTAGAAAATTCCAAAAATATTTACAAATGCGTGAGCCAACGTGAAGCTCATCCAAGATGCGTATTAAAGAGACATTATCAACATTATTGTATGCACTATTAATATCCAAAAAACACGCCATAATAGACTTACCCTCTGAAAACCCATTCTGTATAGAAGAAACAAGACAGCTTAAGCTTTCTATACATGATCTACCCTTGCGAAAACCCACCATTCTCGAAGAAAAAGTATTATTCCTTTCTAAAAACCAATCCAATCTGTGACATAGAATATTGTAAAAAAAATTACAAACACAGAATATTAGCGAAATAGGTCTAAGGGATGAATCGTCAAAATAATGGAAAAAGATTAGTCCAATCGTTCTGTGTAGTAATAATTGTAGACGGACAATGTATAGAAATAATAATTTTAATATGCTTGCAGTTAAATAGCTGAACGCACACAACGATCTATCCCGGAATTATTTAAACGAATGATTCTACGTTGCGATTTAATAGACTTGTGAACAATGATAGCTACACCACCATAAGTGAAATCACGGTTCGATCGGTATACATCATAATGAGCTACTTTTAAATTACACTCTGGTTTCAGCCAAATTTCGTTAAGAGCAGCAATGTGAATCACTTTTTGACATAAAATTGCGGAAAAATTAATTAACTTCGTTATAATACTAAGAGCACTCCATTGCAAAATATTAAGCTTAATTAATAATTGAGGCATTACAATGTGTTATAAAGGTAAACAATTTTATTATCCATGACCACTCTGAAATAAAACTTACTGAGACTAACATCAACCACTCAAGGCACAACATAATAGCAGAATGTATTTTAGACAACATGCTGGAATTTTGTATAAATATGACCTCTTTCTAACGGGAACATAGTTCGCTAAAAGGGGGAAATAGATCCTTTTGATTCACTTCATCGTCCGTCGAATGACCTTGTTGAGTGTTGTCATTAATAATAAAGCTCCAATCATCTTCAAGGGATTGACTATCTTTCTTTATTTCTTTCTTTGAAGAATTTACCTCCGCTCTAAAAGGCTTACGAATAGATTCGGTGTGAACTGCTCTACTAGAATTAGAATGAATTTGTACAGCCTCAGCGTACGTTCCACGAGGAAGATTTTCTGACCTAGGGGTTTTATCCAATCTATCATCTTGAAGCGAGGGAAACTGGTCTCTGTTATTACTTGATGATTGTGGTTGAATGCGTACAGAACTATTAGAAACATTATACTGCTCCAAAGCCATTCTATAAGTACAGTTCAAACCCGCCATTATTTCTCTAAGTTTTCTCTCCTTTTTATAAATAAGACAAATCTTACTTAAAGGTATATAGTCACCACCATAATTGACACAAGAAAATCAGTCAGTCTCAGTTTTCGTGGTGTCCACCACACTTTGGGCAAATTATAGTTTTGCCAGGGCACATTTTACGAATATGTCCTAATTTCCAACACTTAAAACACTGTGAAACTTGGTGTACATAATTAAAAACTTTAACATTAATGTCATACACACTAACAAATAACGGTCAATATTTACCACTAAAACAAAGTTTATAGTTTCGATAGGGCACCAGCCTCCGTCATCTGCGTTGTGACGATTTAACAGTGTTAATGATAACAATTTTACCGTTGGAGCAAATATCAGATTTTCCCGAATATCATTTTCTGACAGGTCAAGGTCCACGTTCTTTATAATGCCATAACAAACATACACTTCATTGGCAGTTTGAAACTACCATCCTTTTTGTATAAGATTCTCGCATTTGAAAAGATTTTTGAATTCGGATTCATTTTCGAAATTTAGACGATTTTTATATATTTAACTTGACAAATTTTTGTAATATTATTTTCTTTTAAAAGACGCGCCAGGGCAAATTGTTTAGGAAAGCGGTTTTTTGAAGTTATATAAACCTCAAACTTACTATTTTTCAATGAATGTAAACTAGCTCCTTCAACCTTTTTTTTCTTTCCTTTGCTTTGTGACCATCCCTCCTCTACTTCGCTTCCTCTACTAGACCCACGTTGTCTTTTTTCCACTGTAATAAGCTCCTTCTCACTCCCGCTACAAACATCTTCGTCATCCATGTCCTCGATTTTAACAGGGCGCACTACAATTGTCTGTAACAAAGGAGATTGTCATCCCGATAACTCACCACAATTATCAGTCATGGCATAAGCAGCTGTTCTACCGAGTAATACGGTCCACGACTCAACCGCGTAATATATCTTAAACAAGTGCAATTGAAAATAAATACTGCTTCCGCTACAACACAAACACGACCTTCCGAGCGAATACCGACACGGAACTCAGTTTTTCTTTGTCAGATAGTTAGGCTACATTGTGCAACATTTAAAAAGAACTTACCTAAAAAATCTCGATTTACATATCTATGTAATCGATCTCCATAAACAAATCTAATAGCTTTAAAACCAATTTTCGACTTAACTTGAAAAAAAATGCTTATAAGAGGCTCTTATTAGAAATGCAGTATAGTTCTTAATTTATGTTTTTTAACCTGTCTATATCGATTGATTAAAATGAAATTAAATCAAATTGTTAGATACCAATTTATTTCATCTTTAATTAAAAACAAATCAATTGGCACAAATTTACTAAGAGAGGACTATTCATGAATATGAAAACCTCTTAAATTGATTACTACTGGAGATAAAAATTTTATTTGTGACCCGAAATTAGCTGCATATAAAATGCTTAAAGTTAAAAAGATTGGTACAAATGAAAATAACAAAAATGTATGTTATTTTCATTAGAAAAAGTTTTAGAGGACGCGTCTGATATCAAGAATAAAACTGCATTTTGAGTACAATTGTGATGTTTAATTCATTTCACAGCAGGCAACGAAAAATTATTTTACATATTTTATACAATATTCAATACAGGATGGGACAGCTATAACAATGTGTTCAACCACAGTCTTTAAAAACAATTTTTTTCTGTGCGATGAAAACAAATGTTTCTACAGACTATCCTAAAATATTGTATTCAAATCAATTCGTGAGCACAGATAATAAAATGTCACAAAGGCATTACAAAATAATATTTACACAATATACAGATAAAGAAAGCTTTGTACATGTGTTAATACAATGAGGCGTTGAGTCTAGTTTTAGATCATTTTATGAATTTAAACTATTCGATTGTAAGAAATTTTGGAATGTTTACAAAATATCAATATAAAAGTTTTCCTAACTTGTTAGTTTAACTAATACAAGTGCGGATGAATTATTTTTACAACATCTGTTGCATTGAATTTTAAAAATTTCAGAATTCGTTTTTTTTTTATTTTATGAAATAATTGAAATAATAATAATTAAAATAATTGTAATTGAGCGTTGTCTTATAGTTGAAATTGTCATTTAGAATTTAATAAGCGTTGTAAAAGTAATTGTGTCCGCCGCTTGTTATTATTTAATTAACATCACTAGAAAATACGAAAAGGCTTGTCTACATCAATAAAAGTAAATAATAAAAAAATATTTAAACTATTTAGCCTTTTGAAAAGGAATCTGAGAAAATACTAAGACATCCTTTTTGGTGCTAACAGCCAAAATATAAAAACAGTCTAATTTTCCTATAAAATAACTCACCACTATATTTTTTAATAAATAATTTTTATACTTTTATCTAAGCTGTTTTATATTACATCACTAGTAAAATAAAGCCGTTATTTTATAATAAAAAGAAATATCGTAACCAAAATGTGGCAACCCTAAATCCAGTTTAAACCAGTCACCAAGAAAAGAACTAAAAGAAATCGTTTTTTAAACACCATAACCCATTTGTAACGTGTCTCAAATGAATTCGAAATTTTACTAATTTTTGTATCAGCCTTTTCCGAGCTACATATTACAAGATTTAAAATTTGCTATAATCACATTTAGGTAAAAATATTCTAATTGTGATGGGAACATTTTTAAATATTACGAGAAATCGAATAGTATTTTTTTGATTAATCATAACATGCAAAACAAACTGACAATCACATAACATAATATCTAACCTAGGGAGCCAGCCCATATTTTTATATCTACACAGTTCAAATATCATAATGTACAAAAAAAATAATTTTCAATCCACTTTATTCAATAAATATTGAAAATTATTACAACAATAATTATTCTTAATTCAAATCTTAAAAAATAACCGTCGATTGTATTTTAATCATCGCTTGTACTGATAAGTTTTAGAGAAACATAGCTTTTATAAAAATAATCATAAAGATAGAACAAACAAGTTATAGAAACAAATAAGCATTGTTAAAAAACATTTATTAACTTAGAACTAAAAATTAATACTGAAATATTTAATTTCGTTTTTGGGAACTATTTTTATACATTGACTTTTTTTTTATTATATTTAACCCGAAAAAATATGAGACAGATGTGTTATTATAAAATACTTATTTTTTTCTGTAACTTGTGACTAATCTTTTTAGCTCCAACAACAATTCAATTCTTGAATAAAATTTGGGACTACATTGCAATATTATAATTTCTTCGCAAACGCCGATTCGTTATCAACCACACAACGACTTGCATTCATACCTGAATTAAAAAATAAAAAAATAAACAAAAAATCAAAAAGAAACAAAAAATAAAAAATAACATATAAAGAAAAAAATTGCATATCTCTGCTTATATATAACGGCGTCCTTACATACGTATTACGTACATTATTTAGTTTATTACAAAACTATATAACATAGTGTTAGCTATACATATGATATGGCTTATAATACATAACAAAGCGTGGTATACATATTCACTTATAATATTATTTATAAAAATACATAATAATTATTAATCTATTGATATTTGATGGTATTCAAAGATTTTTGTAAATCACACTCATCAAAAATTTTAAATATTATTTAGATATATATTTTTTTAGAAAAATAATTAATAATAAAAAAAACTAAGAAGCACTCGATGGATGTAGAAAAAGTGTAAATTGTATTGATATATATTTTTTTGGTTCTCTGACAAAAACTAAACATTCTATTGAATTTGTCAGATATGAAGAAAAGGATACTATAAAACAATTTCCTTATCAATAAGTTCTATTTTTTTTATTTGTAAATTATTTAACTCTACATTTCTATATCTTTGAATACCATCGCATGTTTTGCAATAATACATCATATTGTTAGTATTAAGGTTTATTTTTAACTATATTAAAAATATGTTAGTTAAAATAATCACTGAAGCAGAATGAGATCGTTGTTAACAAACAATGTTAAAACATTTAAAATTGTTAGTTTCTTTAGGTGTAAAATGAAGACAAACAAAAAATATATAATTGTAATTGGCTAATAAACTAAAGGCACTTATTTTAATATTACATTTTAATATGCTTAATAAATAAATTTATCTTCATTTTACATTAAGGCAGGTTTTAAAAGATTCGAAAATGGTCTGAATGTTAGAAACGTATATAAAACACAAATAAATATCTATACAAATTGAACATATTATAAATAATATAATTAACCATACAAAATTGTTAGACCATTTCCACCACACCGGTCACCTTAAAATAAACGGACATCCGATACATATCTATATAATATTTATTACCTGTCGTGGTGTTTGTCCAGCAAATATTCCTTTAGGCGTCGTACGAGGTGTTCAGACAGCTGGGTCACCTCCGGCCACTGTTTCAACACCATCACTCCGAGCATCACCGCCAAACTAGTTGTTAGAACCCGGACTCTGGAATTTATTAAGATTTAATTAAAAATGATACCTAATTTTTTATAATTGTTATTAAAATCATATAAAATAATTATTTTATATAAAATATTATAATGCTTTTGTCTTAGGGGTATAAGCTAGTTTTTTATTTTTTTTGAAAAAAGAAAGATAATTTCATTATGGCAGGTAATAAATAAAAGTTAATAAACATTTTTATTAATTTTAATTTGTGAAATTTATGAAAAACTTTTTTTGACGACCGTATGTTGCTGAAGTCTCTGAAAACATTGAATATCGAAAATTTCGCCGAACCTGGGAGGCCTATTATGTCTGGACACTCATACTCTTCTATTGTATTTAATATTAAATATATTTGTATATATTAAATATTTTTTTTACTTATTTTAGCAGTACTTTTTTTTAAATGTGTATATGAGTTTGTCTAATTAATTTCTAAAAGTTATGTTTTTATTATATTTTAAAGTATCAATTGTAGGCAAACCCGCACGGAAACATAAGAGAACCTAAAGTAAAATACTGATTTACGTAACATCGTCAGACCCAACGAAAGTGTAACAAAAGTCACATATAACGCACCTGGTCCTGAGGAAGGGCATGGCCACGCCGGCCACGGTGGCCACGAGCAGCAGCGCCAGCTGCAGCAGCGTGATGGCGACGTTGAGCAACTTGACGAGCAGCAGGCGCGGCGGCAGCGCGGCGGCGCCGCCCGCCTCGCCGCCCGCGCCCCCCGCGCCTCCGCCGCCCGCGCCACCCGCCGCCCACTGCTCCAGCTTACTGATCTGTGGACACACGCTGTGACGTCACCACCACACCACCACAACGTCACTACTGCCGACTGTACCTATCACAAGTAGTCGTCGTACAGAAGGCACTGTTATTTCCACATTTTAAAAATCTATCAAACTTTTACAAATATACCGATATAGCTGGACGGAGTGAAGCCCGCCATAGTTTATGTAATTTTTTATACACACATTAAATGCCAATTTCAAAAATGTGGATGTATGATGTGAATGTAGCTTTTTTCCTAATAAAAACAATTTTTTGATACATGTTTAGAATACCAACTTTTATTTACAGGTTTAGAATAAAAGCATTAAAATTAAGGTAATTAAATTTAATAACATCTTTATAAAACATGATGCTATTAAAATTTAAATATCAAAGAAATACCTCTTTTAACAAACAATAATGTTTCATATGTGAAATCACGATGATATGCAAGAAAGAGAAAGAAACCTAGAATTGAACCTTGAGGCATTCCAAATCATTAAACCCATTTTTACCATTTATTTAACAAAATTTAAACTCTATTATTCAAAAGTTGCTTATTTGAATCAGATATTAATATTAAAAATAAGTACAATTATCAGTATAATTTTCTATCGTATCGTAATCAAATGCCTTATATAAATATATTTACCAAATATAAATAAATAAATAAATACATACTTTAGTCTGACAGAGGTCGAGTGCTTCATGAATGTCTCGTATTCTTTCCTCGCTTTGATATTGAACTTTCTCTTCAACGTCGGTGAGAGCTTGTTTTAAATTCTCAACCTATAAATAAAAAATAAAAAGATTATAAAATAATAATAAATAAAAAAAAAAAGTTATCATTTACATTATAGTACTTTAATAAGAAGATTATATTTCATTTTAATATTAATCATAATATATAACAGGATGTTCATTGCCGCTATTATGACAGCTAAGTAAGTATATATGTTGTTTATTATAAACGATATTCATTTTTTTCTTCCAAAAACATAATCTAAATCTAATATGGGCAATAAGACAATATCGTAAAAAACACCTCATTTTGATGTAATTCAGTGAGGTCATTGATCTGCTCCTCTAATCTCTCCGCCTTGAAGCGCTCCTCTTGTAGTGCTGCTGATAGGAAAGACACTTCTTGCGAGAGATTCTGAAAACATGAAAAATATTTTACATAGTTCTATTATTTTCGGTAAACAAAGTTTTGTTAGCTGCAATCATTTTAGCAAGAGCTCTGGCATTTTTGTCAATAGAGGACTGTATCCTAATTAATTTCATAATGTAGTATTATTATTTACAATTACCTTCAGAGCGTCTATTTTTTCCGCTATCCGCTCGTAATCCTCGCGTCGTTCCCGTAATTCGTTCAATATCGGTTTAATACTAAATGAGGCTTCGATGTTGTTAGAATTCGTTTGCGTTGGATATCTAAAAAATATATATTTGTCAAATATTATACTATTACTTATTCTATGTATCAGTAAGCATTTTATAAAAAGCTAGAATCAGAATTTTCTATAATAGAAATTATTCTAGAATCAGAATTTTATGACTATCAGTCATTGTATTATTTAATACAAATTTTAATTCAATAAAAACTAAGCTGTCGAGTTTATAGTAGAAATCCTCAGCAACCGGTAAATTAGAACTCAACTGCCATATTTGTACTATTGTTCATTGAACTAATGAACTATGACGTAAAAGCTTTATAAAGAATGCTAGTAGTGAGTGTAACTCACGGCGCGCCCTCGCTGGTGACGGAGGAGGAGGGCGAGGCGTCGGGCGAGTACTTGTGCGCGGGCTCGGGCGCCGCCCCCGCGCGCGGCAGCGTGGAGCCGCGCGCGCCTCCCTCGCCTCCCTCCGACGCGCGGGAGCCTTCGGACGACGCGTTCGCTGCGTTGTAGACACACTCAATACGAGACGCACGGGCTTATAGGGGTCGTTATGTACGGCTACCCACATTTATAATAACATATTTGTATTAGATTTAAAACAATTTAATTTAATAGACAATCTATAAAGGCATGTGTGGTATGCGTTTTTTAGACTTATATGTAAATAATCTGTGTGACTTATATGTAATAATCATGTTTTAAAGTATTTTTTTTTTTATATAAAAAGCTTTTTTAAAATACGATTTTTACGAATTAATTTTATATATTTATTATAATTATATTATAATATGTAAAAAAAAAATAATCAAGTTAATGTCCTAAGAACATTTTACATTCAAAATTATTACATCAAGTATCAAAAACAACGAAACAATAAACGAAACTTGCAATATCTCATTAAATTTAAATATAACTAACCTTTAAACATAAAACACATGGTATCATTTACATGATGTTTAATAGAAAGAGCAGGAAGTATTCATTAAGCTTTATGTATGTTTTATTTTATTTTTATTGTTGCATTAATTAATTAATATGAAAAAATATATATTTTGTTTCAAATAAACTGACATATGATATATTCATTTATAAAGTTTAACCAAATACTCAACTATCATAATAAAAGAAGTCATATTCGATAACTTCACATTCAATAGTATAAGTTTTAAAATGATGATATTCTTAAATATATGGTTTCATCAAATACACTTAATTTCCTGTCTTTAAGGGCGAAGTGCCAGTGGACATTAGTTTCTTTCTCTACTACACGTAAATAAATCTAAATGAAAAGCATATAATTTTAACTAATTATATAATTCTTCTATTTTAATTATTACTTTTTATTCTAATTAATACCATTTCTATATTTAATAATTCCCATTATATTATAAATGGTTTGTATTACACAGAAATCTAAAAAGCATTTTTTATAATACCTTTTTACATCTAAAACATATATTCTATTGAATGTATATAAATATCATGTTGTATAAAGTAAATAAATAATTATATATAAAGAAGCATCTATTTACCTCTCAGTTCCGCGTGTTGTGGGGCTGGCGTGCAAGAACGAGACGGATGATAAGCACACGTTAGTAGGATTTATGATAGTATACAATATGATAGAAGTAATTTAGTAGGGACATCATTAAAGCAGTATTATAGAAGATTTTTTTTATAATTAAGGCAAAGGTATAAATAATAAATCCACACAGATAATATAATGAAATTAAATTATTATAATAAATTATTTTACATATGTCTTATAAATGGGTTGATGAGTGAGTAATAGTGACTGAATTAGAAGTCTTATTAATTAAAGATTGGTTACCAATTTTGTTAATGGCTAATCTATCTATACATGCTTTATAAAAAAAAAAGTAAACAATAAAATAAACGTGACGAAAATATTTATATAATCTATATCTATTAACAAAAAATTAAAAACAAAAATTATGATTTTTTTTTATTTATTTAAATCCAACTAATGAAAGTATTGCCTATCTATTGAATGTTCTAAGTCTAATCAATTGAATAATAGACAAATTCCTAATAATTAATTAACTATATTTACTTCAAATGCTCTGAACTAATCACATTTTCAAGGATATTAAATGTAGCTGAAGAAAGAAATAAATGTTTATGAGCTCTTTTGGTTATTTATTCTATCTTTGATGTTATGTAAAGAAACTATTTTAAAATGTAAGCAAGTTATTTCAATTGTACACAACGAAGCCTCATAACCTCGGCACATATAATAATATGAATGAATATGGAAATAAAAATCTAATTACATTTCCGACGACACTTCCTACACTTTTTAAACAACATTTTACAATTGATTTTGTAACATATTAAAGAAAATCGCATTTATTTACTCTTTAATAAGGTTTTTTTTTGTATTTCAACACGGTGTATTCTCTACGGATTGTTCTAAACGACTGAATCACAAGTAACGTTTTCTCTATAATCTCGTCACTTATCTGTGGTTACTATCTAACACTGACCTTGTCATATACAAGTGTCAATATAATTACTAATATACGAACATACAAACATGTAGTAAATTCATATTAAACTAGTGACTCGCCCTGGTCACGCACGGACGTAAAATGAGAACTACATAAATTATTTTTAAGTATATTTTATTTTATATCTCCAAAGATATATGTATATATGTTGTCTGTTATCTTTTAGTCAGGACTCTCAACTTCTATATCACCTATATGTTATTGATAAAAGAATGTTACTATTTTGATTGGAGAAAAATCCAAAAACATTTTTTTATAGAATTCTTGCCTTTACAGTAATAAAGAAAAAAAAACAAGTGGTAGTGTTTTCAAGTGTTAATCGTTTATACATGCGACATAATTGTACACAAATAAAGTTAGTAAAAATTGTACAAAAAACTACCTATTAGAACATCAAGTAAGATATAGTATGTATATTTACAATGATTATTTGGACAGATATCTACAAAAATTAAAATGTCTGTTAGTCTACGCACAATACTTACAAGGGCCCGTGGTTTCTGCGAGACAAAATTTATGTATATTAAAATACATATTATATGGTAAATGACGGGATACATATACTTGATAGGAGAAGGGTATTAGCTATATATATAATATTGGAAATGGTTAAATTTGCTTGTACGTAACCTGTGAATCAGTAGCATTAAGCCCGTCTCTCGAATATTATTTTCAATATTGTAAAATAATAATTAAATATATAATAAAATAAAATAAATAAATAGTTACATTATACTTTAATTTTAATAAACTATTTCATATCGTAAAAAAAATGTAATGTAATGACGTAGGGAATAGAACTGAATCAGATTTGTTCGGGGCTTTTTTTTGGTAAAATTTTCTTATATATGTAATACTAAAAACCCTAAAGTTGAGCTTCATGAAATATAATAATTAGCTTTCATTTTTATCTTTTGATTATGCACCTATATAAGTTTGAATATACTTAGTTATAGCAGCCATATCATAGTTGAAGTATAAAAATTAATTATTGTATAAATAAAATGAAAATATATTACAAAAGTAGTAACGTTATTCGTAATAAAAATAATATAATTATATTTATAATATTACCTATCATTGTTATTTGTATCTAATAGTAATCTATTTTTTACTTCTTCCATTAAACGGATCGTGTGTGTGTGTGTGTATCTGGGTTAAGATACCCAATCTACTTTTGTGCGTGTGCGTGTATGCGTGCGTGTGTGCGTGATACAGACCGGCGAGGTGTGCGATGTTGTCCGCGGAGCCGAACCGGTTGGAGCGCGAGAACAGGTGCGCGAACTCGCGGGGCGCCGACATCACGCTGCCGCCCAGACCTGTGATGCCGTCCCGGATGTTGCCACCCACGTTCCTGAGGAAACACAAACACTACAGTTCACAGAACCATGTACATAGTATAAGAGAAGATAATTAATTATTTTATTTAGGTATTGAGAATAGATCAGTATTTATTCAAGTTTTGCATCTAATTATTTTTAATATATTGTTAACATCAAGTTAAATGAACCCTACTTCAGTCCCTGTCCCATATCTCGTAAAACCTCTCTGGGTTGTCGGTGCGACTGTCCGCTCGTACCGTGTTGCTGAAATTAATATTAAGTATTAAATATTTATAAAAAAAATTACTAGAGGCTGAAATAATGTTTATGACACATAAAAAAAGGTATACTAATAATTTATGTTAGAAAAAGAGATAAAAAAAACTTTGAAAAAACAGATAAAAAAACCTTGTAATTTTATTTTTAAGTATTATTTGTTTGTACCTCCCAGCACTTGATGCGCTTGTTGTACCCGTCCAGTTTCTTCTGCAGCTGTACGATGCATAACGCACTCTTCTGATTCTTCTTCTCGAATACTGCTTTTATTCTAGCCAGCTGTTGTTTGTCCGCGTTTGCCGCCAACTTTAGATACTCGTTGACGTTCTCTGGATTATTTTAATTTGGTTATTTCTTCTATATACAGGTCTACTCTATCACCACATAAAATTTTGAAATAAACCACACAAATTAGGTTCTTCTGTAAATATATCGCCACTTTTTTTAGTATCTCGTCTTAAACAATATGGGTTGATAGAAACATGCTATCAGTCCACAATCTAATAATCTAATCTGGCAACACCCCGCTTATCAATATCCGTTTTATAGTTTTTACGGAAAATACAAACAAATAGACAAAGATTAAAATAAAAACCGAAAAGTATCATATCGTTATCTACATATATATATATATATATATATATATATATATATATATATATATATATATATATAGATGTAATCGTCTTTACCGTCTCTAGTGGTCTGTTCCAGTCGTATGAGGTCCTTGGTACGTTCAATCTTGCTGTTAAGATGCGCGATAGCCGCTTGTGCCTTCGCTGAGGTTGTTGTTGAGTTTCCATCCAGTTCTTCTGTAAATTAAATATTTATTTTACTGTAAATGTATGTGTATGTGATAATCTCAGATGTAACATATATATGTAGTATATAAAATATAAGTATATGTAAAGAGGAAATCTATTTCCATATAAATATCGAAAAGTTATAGAACAGTCAACCATTAAGTTTGTTCTAGTTTTAATATTTGATAGTGAATATATTAATTAATAGAGGAAAAACATTAATATTTTATTAATCTCTTTGTTTATTTGTAGTAAGTAAAAAATAAATAGTAAAAAATAATGAATTAATAATTATTATTAATTATTACAATTTTATGAGGAAAATGTGATATTTATAAATAACTTCTTTATCGTTTTTACAATATAAATATATTTTTTAATAAATACATTTTTTTAATTTTATTCGATATCTACGTACATATATGTTATTTATGTTAGAGGAATGTGCTAAAAAGGTAAAAAAACATTACCTTGGCTAATAATATAGTCCCCATCTTGTCCTGTACAAATAAAATATATTAATATTTTAGTACAAGTACAAGACCAAACCACTACAGTAGTATTAAGATTTGCACTACAGAAACATGTTTAAATCCTCCTCCATATATAAAATGTATTCTAAAAGACTAGCAACAAGATTCATTTTACCTTGTACAGTTTCAGTTACCAAATTTAAACCATAAGTGATGTAAAATAAGGTTTATTTTGGCAAGTTTCAAAGTGACTTTTTGTATGTTATATAATTTTGAACCGTAAGTGAGGTTGGATAAAATATATTTTGGCCTGACTGGCAGATATCATGTGTATTTTGTTTTAATTATTGATAATAATAATGAGTGACCAACCAAACAATATATCTAAAAAAAATTATATAAATTTGTTTAAATTACAGGTTAAATATCAAAATAAGAGTTGCATTTTAATTGCACTGTGAATACTAGTAGTGCAGCAAATTTAAACTATAAGTAATAATAGATAAGGTATATTTTTCCTTACCTCTGTACGCAGGGGATCCGTATTCATCCGCTGAGGAGAGCGCGTACGAGACGTTGGGACTGCACACCGCGAATGTATAGTCCGGTAACATACTCGGTTTCTTTTGAGGAGAATCTTCCAGACTAAAAATATAATATATATAAAAAAAATATTAAAAAAAAAACAAAGATTTTGTATGAAAAAAAAATATATATGCATACTTTTTTTACTACAGGTTACGCGCAAGTCTTGAACTCCGTATACATATCCCGTTAAATTTATTTCAAGTTTAAATAAGCTGTTAAGTTTAATAAGTTTTTAAATATTTTCAATTAGTAAATGTCTTCTTAATAAACTCACTCTCTAGATGTATTGACGGTGGTGTTGCTGGACAGCGGGTTGCTGCCCAGGTCTCTGGAGTGGGACTTGACGTGATGCGCTCGCGACTCTCCGTGGCGAACCTCCTTCAATATTATTATTAATAAGCGTCACATACGCACGTACCGCTTGCTCATCGATGAGTAATAATTAATAAATTTATTATAATATATTCAATTTAATTATTATTAATTGCATCGTCCTTTGAATGGCAATCTCAAAATAAAATACAACTCAATCTTCTAAGACTATAATAATTATTGAAACTAATAGCTGTATGTCAGTATAGATAATTTATACAGAAAATAGTAACGTTTTATAAGTGCATTACCCATTTGAAATAAAAGACGTTAGTCTTGTCTTAAATTGGAGATCAGAAGTCAATTTATGCAATTGATTCTAGATTCTAACAAGTCCTTTAATATACAATATACATATATAACTCAGGAAAGTAAAGAAAAAGTAAATATATATATATATTGTAAGAATGTGTCCCAGTTTATAGACATTACTAACCGTAAAGTAATAGTAGTTCATTAATAAATCATTTAATAACCATCAACTGTCACTCACATGATGTGCAGTGGAGGGTGACTGAACCCTCGACCTGATGACGTCATCAGTTACAACCGCTGGGTCTCGCAGATCAGCGGCAGACGGCGACTGGCTTCTACTCGACCCCTTGCTGTGCCCGAGACCCACATGCAATGTATCCATTGCTTACCACCACCACGCAGCTGCTAAACCATATATTGACCCACGGTATTGGATATAGGAACTACAAGTATGGTTTGTTTCAATATATATTGTATCTTATTGTCCATTTCTTATATCTGTAAAAGAATAATTCGTTTAATCGTTACATTTATTAGGGTTATTCTCTTATCAGAGGTCACTTTATTTAGAACACACAGCTTATTTATTACTATTGATAAGGCAATATTTTAACTTCCTCTTCACGAAATGATATACTAAGAACGCGAACCAGACCTCAGTTTTGACTCGTTGTGATCGCAAAATCTTTGTATGTGTTAGCATATTGAGCGAAGCGAGGCGCAAACAGCACCGAAATTGCATTTAGAAAACGTCGACGCATTCTGTCCCCAATTTTTTTTTTTTTATTGCAAGCTAAATTTTCGCGCAAATCATTTTTACCATTGAAGTCTATGAGGTTTTAGTTTTTCCGTGATTATTCCTCAACCACCACCAGATGATGTCTATCACTGTGCAAAAATTGAAAATTTTCGGATAAACCGTTTTTGATTGCACAAAGGATGCACAAAAATCTCCCATAAAGAGCTTCACTCGCTCCGCTAACTCCAACTAATTGTAGCAGAAAATCGAAAATTGGAACTATATTTAAGTAGTTCTGAAGAAAATTTTATAACCTATAGGAAGACTTAATTGTGCTGTAAAATTTATTTTATTCTATTGCTTGCGGCAACTCGGTATTTTATCGATTCACTGACTATTAAACTAGGCTATATTTAGCATAGATTATAAATTAGACACAGTTGATAAATAATAAAGAGCGCGGTTAATAGAAATCACAAAGGATATAAGTATTATATTATGTATTTCGTCTAGACATGAAACTTAATATTATTAAATAATTCATTTTAACTACAATTTTTAAGAAAAAAATTAAATGATTTTATTTGAATATCATTAATACACAGAAATTATGTACATATGTTAGTTATTTACATAAAAGCGAAATTTATGTATAATTTCGACTTGTATACATGTTATTTTATGTGCTATACTTAAACACTTTAGAAATAGAATAAAAATAAAACCTTATATTTGAATATAATAATACTTTTCTAACTTAAATTTAGAGACGTTAATATAAACTTAAAATACTTATAAGTATACACCTACTAATATGGAGATGCATTAAAAATAAAATTAAAATAAACACAAATATCTTTCGTCAAGATAATAGAATATAATAATATTTTTCTAACGAATATACAGTTCTTCAATTTTAACTATATCATACAAGTGATCCAAAGAGGTCTTCTAGAAAGTTTTGCAATATCATTAATCGTCAAAGGATACATTGCATACTTATATTATGACCCATGTATTCGATAATTAAAGTCTGTCCTAAATATGAGTCAATATTGAATCCAAACCAACTTTCTCATTCCATAAACGAATTGTTGTCGAAATCAATACTCCTTGTAAGTTTCTGAACTGTTTGTAAGATTTTTTATACTAAATAGCTATCGCAATAAAGAAATAATCTCTGTCGCGGGAATTTCACAAAAATAGAAATAAGGGACCCAACTAATAACACTCACAAATCAGACAAATAACTGTTTGTAGGAATCGAACCCGCGAACTTTGAACTAGCCACTATTAACCACCACATCAATCGGCCGTAATTTTTAATAAGTCAAAATATCACAAGGGATTGAGTGTATGGTACAATCAATATGTAATGAGTCGAAACTCTTAAGGCTTACATTAAAGCTAGGTATACATTATTATAAAGCTTTGCTAGAGAAATGGAAGCTCACACAAAACACCCAAACACATGTTCGCAGACAATTCCATTAAATGTTTAATAAAGTTCGCTGTTACGTAATCAACTTCGTACAGATGAAAATACGATTGCATTAGCTATAGTAAATAAATTGTTTAAAATTCTTGGCGTATAACCAAATATTATAGTAGAAGGTTATCATACATACATTATTGTAAAATCTTCAAATCGAACAAAGAGGTAAACATTTAAAAGATTTTAAGTAAGATAGGTCATTTTTGTTGTATATTTAAAACTTTTTAAATACATATTTTTCTGTTCATGCTTAACTAAATCTAATATCAGGATCTTCATCAAACTGTTCTTTTATTTCTTTTTTGGGTTTTTTGGGGTATGTCTACATTGCAATAGATTTGGCAAAAGCTTTTAGGTCGGGCCGCCGGGCTGACGTCAACCCTCCTCGGGATTGCGTGTTGGTGAGAATTCCGCCACCTTTCAGATAAGTGGTGTGGCATGAAATTTCGTTTTATTAAGTTCTAGCTGGCTTTGAAGGACCCGTCGCTACCGCATGGCGTTATATTTGAAAGTCACTACCGTACAAAATAATTTCAATTATTATACTATTTTGGGATATTTTTATTTAAATATTACTTTATAACTAAATAATAGAACAATAGCTAAACAGTAACTTTTATATTTTTATATACAATTTTATTAATTATATTTTTCGCCACATGTTACATTGCACCTACCCGCTGTTTAACAATGAAGTTATTAAATACAGTTTTGCGGGTATACTCACTTTCTCATAGTACGTACAGCAGCTGTTAGCAGTCTCATGACGCACATATTAGCTATTTAAGAGTTATGCATTTAAAACTACTGTGTGCTTGAGATTATGACTTACTTTGAATGTGAGTAAAGATTACGAGACGACTATACATTTCCTTTAAAAGTTCGTGTAAATTGTATAAAATCTGGTTAGTATTATTTTTCAAGTATAAAATATCTTTAGTAATTCCTAGTTTATATTGCATATAAAATTGGTATTAAATTTAAAACAGCTTTAGTCCATAGAACATCAAGGTCGAGCTATAGAGTAAAACATACAACAATACACAAGTACTAGTCGTTTTAATATATATTACTTTTTTTTAAAAGTTATTCTTATAATAGAGAAATAGTCTCTTTGTATAAAGTGTTTTATAAACAGAAATAACGGACACAAAGAACAGTGGGACAGCAGAATGTGTATCACACAATTGTCCCGTGTAAGTATTGAACCTACGACCTTTTGTTCAACAAAGCAGAGCCAATAGAGATTAGATCAATAGGACAATTTTAAGAACCTAATAATTTAGTACTCGACAATGTTTACAGGTGTAAGTAATCTAATTATTTTTAATTAATGATAATTAACAATTATCATTAATGATTAGTCGTCCTCTAGATTAGGATATGGGCAGATGTATGATGATTAGTGCTTGTCTGTTTATACTATATGTGAACTAAGTATCAAGAATACCCGAAATATAGTAGACTGATAGGCTGAGTAATAAATTGGTTTTATGTGAAACCACGTTTACTATAAAACCTATCAGTAGTCGTATAACATTCACGAGAACGAGTGACGTGGTTAGGGTTGCCGATGCTACACTTAAAAGATATCTATGGTAATATTATACCGCGGAAAACTTTGTTTAAGCGTAATGTTTTCTAAGATTTACACGAGTACTACACATTTCAATAAAACTATGTTACTGATATAACTCGCGTTTATTTTTACATTATTTAATTTAACTCGACGTTTCGAATGCTTTGCAGCAATCGTGTTCGCGGTAAGATGAGATGATGGTGTCCGACAGTCAGTCAGGAACCGTTGGAGGTAGGTGACAAATAAACTGAACTGTTTTATTGAAATTTGTTTAAGCGTTTTAATCTTCGAAAATAGGGCATGGATTTGAAAAATTCTTTTTGATTATGATAGCCAGGATCCAATCAAGGCTATCCTGTATTACACTACTCCATTAAGTTATTTCAATAGTTAAAAAAACTTGCCAGAGAGGTGCAAATCCGAGTAACAGCTAGTATGGTATAAAGTTCTTTATATACATACATACCAGTCGCCTAAGTCAAACTTGTTAGAACCTTATTACATTTCTAAATTCAGTAAACATGGATAAAAAGTAGGATATAGTAATGTTCTACCCTCGCTTTATTGAATTAGTTTCTTCAGTTAAATCATTAAATCTTATAATTGTAATAATAGTTAAGCTGTTATACACAAAGAAGTTATTCAGAGAGAGTTAATACTTACTGCTATACTTAGAAAACATTATTCAACAAAATATAAGATTTGTTTAATTTTGTGATACTCATGAACATCTTTAAATACGAAAAATTATAAGAATATGGTTTTAGCAACTGCTTTTTTGTTCACTGTATGAAAAATACTAAATCCATTACAGGTTAGTAATATTCAAATTTGAAAAAATATTTAGACATCACAAAGGTACATATAGAAATACAAATATTAAAAAAACAAAAAACAAGTAAAACTATAGAAAAACAAACAACTGTGACATCCAAAACAGTAAACAATTCAGATCTTGCTGGAATACGTGACCCCAGCGCTGGCTCCCAGTGGTCGCCATATAAATATAAACTTAAAATACTTATAAGTATATGCCTACCAATATGGAGATGCATTAAAAATAAAATAAAAACAAACAAACATATCGTATCGTCAAGATGTAATTTTTTGTCAAGTGTGGTATAGTCATGTTTTTACTCGAGTGACTCGACTCAGTTTGTGAAATTTGTAATCGAGTGAAAAAAAACTCGAGTCGCTGTGCAATCGAGTTACCGAATCAACTCAACATTTTTAACTCCTGTGAATTGAAAAATCGAATACGTTTCGAGTGGGGGAGTATAATTGCTCGAGTGACTCGGATAACAAAATCTTATTCGAGTCGCATCACTTTGTGGATTTTGTACGCGGAAACTTTATAATAAATATATATAATAGTGAAGTAGGCAACCCTACATTTGACCCACAATTTATAATCGTCTAACCCTCACCTTACGATGTGAACTTTAAGCACAATGATCTAACGGTAAAGTTACGCAAGCAGCTCTAACACATGCATATATTATAAAACAAAATAATCTGTCCATTTTTAAGCATTCCAGAAAATTCCATTCAAGAAAATATAATTCCAATACATTTTTAATATAATTATCCGGCTGTACTCACGTTATTACTATCGGAATTAGCCTGACTAGTTTCCAACCCATTCGGGGTCTTTCTTCATGAGCTCTGAGCATGGCTGACGCGGCGTGGACTGTTCGGCGTATGTTAATTATATTATAATAATAAATATTAACAATGAACAAACACATAACTATATATATTAACAATAAATATTAGTAACATTATACTCGCTGACGTCAAATTTGTATCGTTAAATTTAATAGTAAAGGAAATAAAGCAATAATTTTCGGGCTAAATATTTCCGTTATGAAACAATTTATGAAATTAAAATCACGTTCATGCAATAAAATTTCAAGGAAAAAATATACCTCTGTATAAAAAACAAATGTTCGTTTATATATATGTAAATTCTAATATATAATGATGACATTCACAAATGTATAAAATGCTAACAACATTTTATTAAACAAAAAACACGGAAATAATATAAAGAAATGTTATATGACAAGGAAGTTAGTTTTAGTGTCATGGACATGAAATACAGATATGTATATTATTTATATATATTATTTTTGTATCAACACCTGACTCAGTATGCAAAATTATGTTTTATAAAATGACCAAAACAAACGTCAAAAAATAATATATATATATATATATAAAACCTTTTTACCGATAATTATTGTACTCTTTAAAAAAAAACATGGAACTGTATTCTAATTAACTTATGCTTTTTAATATATAACATAAATAATTTATTGGCTATATGTACAATCGGTCTCTGTGTGTGTGCGTGCGTGCGTGTATACAGATAATATTTATTCCTTTTTTTTTAATTAAAAAGCTATGTAGAACTGGAAGTGGAAACAAATATAATACTTAACAGGTTTCACTACGAACCAATTAATATTTATAACATGTGTTACATATGTCGATGTAGATAACACAATCAGTTATTAATGATTGAACTTTGACACTGGCGAGCCAACGGACGAGTTAATGCCACTCTTCGTCTGCGACAAGTGACTCATTAGACTTAGTTAATGATTTCCTGTGGATATTAAAGCTTCATTGTCTTAATACTTAAATGCCATAGAAAGTAACATATGGTTGAGAAGAACGATACGACAAACTAAAGGAACATAAAAAACTATAAAACGATAATCAAATAAGTTTAAAAAAACGCACATACATGTCTTTTTCTTTAGGTTATTCTAAATATATCTATCATATTGTTCTTTACTACAGACAGACGTATCAATTGTTACTGAATATAAATCAGCGGTGTAATTTGGCAGAGATAAGCGGTTACATACACATTTGCAATATATTTTTATAAGCATTTATATTTTTATTCGTTGCTAAAGAACCCAATATAACGTCATACGTCTTATATATTTGAAAGCAAATGATAGAATTGTGTGGGCGACCTACATATATATATAAATGAAATGACGTCGGTAAATTTTTTTTTATCCGTTGAAATATAAACAAAATGTATGTATAAGAAATCATAAAGAAATCGTTTTAAGAAGGGTCTTCACAATACACAATTGTCTGGGCAATTTGACAATTATTTGACTTCCATTTTGTGGCCCTGGACAATATAGAAATAAAGGAGGGTAGAAATTATATGTATCTACAGTGCTCTAAAATATCTGTATTGAAATATTAGACAAACATCAAGAACTAAAAATCATTTCAAAGGTTTAAGTAAAAGATAAAATAAAATAAAAGAAATCCTAATAATCTCGTTTAAATGTATTACGAAGACATAAATGCTATCAATTCCAGCACTTCGTTCCATTATAAACTTTGCCAGAAGCTGAAACTGTACGCAAAGATATATCTCAAGTTATACAGAGTCGAATAGGAACGGCAATAAAGACTTGGCAAGAGTGTCTGTCATTTCACCAAATTTAATATTCATAGCTGGGCTTTGTGTTAAGAAAATATGAGGAACTTCATCCATCAAAATCTTTACAATTAATATTTCAAAATGGAAACAAAAATCTTTTAAGCTTTAAATTTTTCAGACAAAACTTCGAGAATCATATGCGTAGTTAAGAAATAAATAGGACTGACTTCATATGTACCATGTATGTATGTACCATGGTCTCATATATTATGCATTACAGTTATATTAAAAAATTGGATTGACCTATTAAAAAGGCCATAAGATATATTGAGGAAATACTCTAGGAAACTAAGGTTTATCTTCAAACGACTTTGGTAATTAAGAAAATATTTATTTACGCAAATAACAATAGAAAACTAATGCTATGTAATTATTATTCTTTTCAATTATTAAAGACGGAAAGTAATTAAAAATGTTATTTAAAAGATAAATTTATTATTATTTTGTTATAAATTATAGTTATTAATGATTAATGTTTGAAAATTATAATTACATTTTTTTTGTAAACAAACACTTCAAAGTTGTAAGACATGCAAAAAATGCTTCAGTCATTAATTTATGTACCAACTTAAAAAGACACAAAGAAACAGTATGATTTTTTGTTAAACCTAATTAACATTTAATTAATCTTCGGGTTTTGATGGCGATTGAATTAGCTCAGACTAAATAAAATAAAACACAAAATTAATCATCAAAACTTTTTAACACATCTGTAGTGTTTTTCCAACATAATATATATTTAAGAATATATTTGTTTTTCATAATTAAACAGTTATTTAAATAATGCTAAATATTGTTTTTTTTTTATATTTATTTAATATAAAAATACAAAATACAAACTGAAATATGTTTTTAATATATACAATATTTTTACTTTTCGGAGTATTATACTTTTAATTATACCTATTAAGGACTGAAAACTATAACATTTTTTTTTAATCAATAAGTAACATAATAGGAAACCAAATAATAAATTTTTATTTAATTTAATAAACAAACTTACGTACTTTACAAATTTTAAAACAATACAAAAAACGTGTTTGAGCTCGTGTCGCTAATAAAAGGAATACGGATCATTTTTATAACGTACGACTTTTTTGTGAATATTTTTCTTTGTATTCCTTTTCTTTGTGTACTAAAAATAAAAATGAAGAAATGCTAAAAATAATGTAATTTTTTTTGTCAAATTAAAATGGAAAGTATATTTTTGAAAAAAGATAAAAGCAAAGACTTCATTTTTAGTATCTTTTTACCTATAACCAAATGGGGAGGTCGGGGTTGATAGAACAAAAATAAAGGCATTTATTATAACGAAAAAAAAAAACCTTGCATTAGCTACATGATAAATTTTATCATAACTTACACACCTTCTATTAACGTAATCCGTGAATAATATTTTTTTAGTAGTAGGGGTCAAAGGTCAATTAGTAATATTTTTAATAAAGTAGACAACAAGTTTGTTAAAAAAAAAATACTAGATATGTAATACACAGACAATATATAGTGCTACAAAATTGTACTAAATATTATAATGTATTACCCAATTCGTAGTTTCTGGTTTTGGCTATAGCAGCTAAGTTGTAGTTATAGCAGCAATCGAACTCAGGTCATTGTACCCCTAGTGTCGCAAAGGGCTTTACCCCAATTAGGATACGCTTCTGAGAAAGCACTTTTCAGGCTCTTATAATTTTCTTATTTTATATTACCGAGTCAAGTCTCGTCTTAAAATAAATTTCAATTAGATCTTTGGGATTATACGGGGATTATTATAAATACAAGGAAATATGATAATATGAACAAATGACTATAATTTATATGTTTGAATACATAAATAATGTAAACATTAAAAAAAGACAATATACATTTCGGAATATTTACTTGTTGTTCTGAGTGGTTTAGGTCTTTCAATATTAAAAATCCAATACGAAAATAATTTCGGCACATTCAGCCCCATGTTTAAATGTCTATATGTAGATATTTTCTAAGATTCTAATAGAAGTTGACGTCACAAATTAACATTATTATCATCATATACCCTGTATTTATGTGCCGTTAGATGTTACGGAGTATAACTCGATATGAAATAATAACATACTTATACTAATAATACTCACTAAAGATTAATCATTTAAGGTCAAGATTGAACCACTATTTTTTATAGCTATATAGCCTTTGTGATGCTGGAATCATTCTTAGAACCTAAATATCGAATTGGTACAGAAAAAACTACAAAGATATTTTACAATAAATTCTTCACCATGCACAGGAATCAACTAATATGTAACAATAAAACATTACTAGAAAGTTAATGCACTTATGTATAACGTCTATGTAACCTTTGTTAGACTAATTGTAACCTTCCGGTGGTCGAGAGTTCCGGATATTATAATTGTCAACTCTAGTGCCGTAACTTATAACATTCGCAAAATATAGTCTACGTCGTTTTGTTTTGTTTTGTTGTATTCTAGTTATTTATAATAATGGATATTTTTATTTTGATTTCGTTTTTTATTTTAGGAAGAATTTAATAGTAACTTCATATTAAATTTTTAGTAACAATAATAATAATATTATTGTTACTTAAAATATGTTATTAAAACCGTAATTAATGTTATTTAATCGTGTTACGCGGAAATATATAAGTTATATATGAATCAGCTAAATAAATTCGACCTCGATAATATAATAATCGTAATTAAATATAATTGTAATTTAACTTGGTGAATAAAGTGGATTTAAATTTATATATATATAAATTTAAATCCACGTATTTTCGTGACTTTCTGTGACTGAAACCTTCTAAACCAAATTTTTCAACTCCGTTTCTCTATATTAGAAAACTAAATGTTTTTTTTATAACAACTTTTTTTTATAGCCTATTAAACAGACGTAGCCTGCAGAGATCAATTCATATCTAGACTATCACATTATCTAGATTATTTAGATAAGCGTTACCTAATATAATACCTATCAATATTAAATGTGTTATAATACAGTAAAGCAAATTGGACAATATTCTTATTTTATTAGAAGACCACAAGGTTCATGGCTACAGATCCTGACAGCGACGTCGAAGGTCGTCGGTTCGATATCCTCAAGGGACAATTCTTTGTCATCACACAATATGGCTTTGACTGTACACCCACACTTTGTCTGCATATTATATTACTGTTTGAGAAAAACCGCCGACATAGGGTAAGAAGTGTTTAAAAAGAAAGATTTTTTCAATCATTTGAATTACTTTTAGTTGACTTGTATGTTTTTTTTTTGTCTTGGATCTAATGAGATAATTTAAAAGATATTTATTTTTGACTACAAAAAATATTTTTTTTATTTGAAATTAATTTAAAATATTAATACTCTATATATATAATATTAAACATGATTATTATGTATTTCGTTATAACGCAATTTCAAGTCAAAGACGTCAAGAAAGTTCTGAAGAAACGTCTTATGTTAGAAAGCCATTGACACGCCATCAAGAGCCATTGAAACATTAAGATTTTTACGTTTCTACTTTACAGTTAACACACGAACATATGTTTTTGTTTAGGTATTATTCTTTTCTCGAAATACAACTTACTATTATATGATATATTTATCATTTTTGTGTATTCTTGGATAAAAATTATTGCAAACACATTGGCTACAAGTAAAAAATATTGTTTTTATACCTTTTGGATGCCGACCTCGTCGCTCTAACCACTGAGATATAGTGTACTTGATGATTGTAAAATTCTATATGCAATCGTAGTTGGAAACTGCAACCGATTTGGCGCAGAATTTATTATTTAAAAAAATAACATGACAAAAACTACACGTTCATAGACATTTTATTTATTTTAGTTAATCTAATAAATAGTAAATAAGGGATATCTATCTATACTGGATTAGCTAAATATAGGATAAGCTTACTTCATTAAGTACAAAACATAGGAGTAGAATTCTTATAGAAAATAATGTCGTAAAAAACATACCATGGTCAAACAGTGTACGGGAAAATGGGTGCTTATAACTTTGAATGTTATAAAATTACTATTAGTTTATCCTAAATATTAGTCAAAATTTGGTTTAATAATATGTAATGATGCAAATACTTTCACTCACAAATTATCAGACACCAGCTGTTTACTGCGATTACACCTGCATACGATTTTTTTAATATTATGGTAACTAAGAGCAATGACGTAATGCTACATAGACTATAGCTTTCTTGAGAAACCTTATCATATCCAGAAAGAATTTTTCAAATCCATCCAACAAATAAAAAAATTAGCTCGTTTAAACAAACAAACTTTTACGCTTATTATTGGTATAGATAACTCGCACCAAAGTTTTTTTTTATTTTATAAATTTCGTTTAATTTCGTTAACACTATTGGCGCCTGGTTTTATATTAAGCCTTCTTAGGCAAACTCGTGAATTTAATTAAGTAGGTGTACTAAGGCTTCGAATGTCATCAAATCCTGTAAAATAACACAATGTAACATGACACCTCACACACACATACACATTGTTAATTGATAAATGTATTGTATTTTAATCTAATTTTAACCAAATATTTATTTATTTATATAGAAGCTTAAAGTATACAATATATTATTGCAATTAAACTTATTTAAACTGCAATTTTCAATTTTAGAAGCTTTTTAGGGTATTTAATATATTATTGCAATTAATGTTTGTTCCAATTATAATAATAATAATTAATATTTATATTAAAATATAATATTAAAACTATGATTCATTTGATAAACATATTGGTGAGTAATTGCCTTGCTGATAGCAATAATATAATGAAATTAATCTAACATGCAACAATATTATATATGACTATAGTATACAGTTACTAGTTATTATTTTTTTATATATTTGTAATCGCTAATCAGAACTATAATTCTGCAAAAATATATATATTTCTTTTTAAAATTATTTTTAAATAACAAAACATTTGATATGTTAATACGAGAAGATTACTGTATACTGTTACCAAAAAGACCAACAAAGATAAAATATTTATATCATAAATCCAAATTGAATAGATCTATATTTATGACAGATTTAAGAAGAAAATCTTAAAGAGATAAAAAAGGGACTTTGTGATACTGTAAAACTAAAACAGAGGTTTCGGCACAATTAAAGACATATCCGAAGCATGTAGGTATAGTCTATATATTTAAGGTCTATAGGATTTGGTGTGATTATTATCAATTGTTCCTTTGAAGTCATTAACAATTTACAAAGACTGATAAAACATGGTATCTTATCTAAATTCCTAATAACAATTTATAAACTATTCAAAGTATTTCAAGGTATAACCTCGTAACAATGACCATTACGACAAATTAACAGAACAAGATGACCTCTATTAAATGATCTTAAATGTTATCTTCTAGACATTCCTATATTCGTAGTGAAAAGGAAAACTGAAAGAACATCTAAACATGATCCATTTATAATGTTAAACAAATAAATTCTACAAGTGTGTTAACAGCAAAACCTGAATTCATAACTCAATTTTACAAGTTTGTATATTATAACATCCCAATTTTAGGAAGTATTAAACAATATTCCCGTTGTACTCTGCCTCAAGATCAACAATTCTGTATGGTGTTTTAAATTTGCCTGTGGTTATTTATATCAAAATAATTTTATTATAACATAATGTATAATATGAAAACAACTACAATTTGGTGATCGACTGAATATTTAAAATTAAGATTTATAGCTTTATATGATCATTGTACTCGAAATAAGTAATTATTAAGATAAAATATAATTTCTTATCCCGATTCAATATAGTAATTCTGTACTCAATAATAACTGTTAATGTATGAACTGGTAGCTAAGAATAGATGATTGTTTATAATCACTCTATACTTTGATCATAAAACTTGTTTGCTTATATAACCTTAAGGTTACTCTCATGATGACTAATGTAAGAGTAATTTGTTTTTATGTACTCCTGCTACAAATCAGTGACTCAGTATAGCGGTACAATAAACATCGGAAAATGTTAACAAAATAAACCACCTTGTTTAGATACTGGAAAATTAATTGATTTCTATTGATACACTGGCTGCACTCCAAATATTAAAATCATGCACATGAGTTTATCTTATGACGAGAAAGTAATAGCTGCATACCACATCAACGCTGCTAATTACCTTGAAAAGTTCACGTACTTACTTCCTGGGATCATTCCGTGAATTAATCGATATAATTTACACTCAATTGAAACTATATCATCTTATCAAAAATGTAGTTATTGTATTATTTAATTTCGAATACACTTCATCTTTAATGGCAATATGTACATTCCATAGTTTATAGATAAGTAAATTTCAATGTTTCCCGGAAATATCGACATTATTGTTAGCGATCGCACAAAAAGCAGCTGAGAAAATGACAAAAAGAAATCTCTGCAAAAGTAGTAATTATTACAACGTTAAGGAGTCACTTACGTGTTTTGGAAATATCACACTATTATCTTCTAACGTTTTATAACATACACAATAATCTCTAATAACTATTTTATCGTATAATTAAAAATATATTCACCACATAGTTACGACTATATGACAGAAAACAACAGACTACTTGTACAGTGTGAAAAAAGACGTCTAGTTCGGATGGATGATGCACTATTCTCAGATTAAAGTTCATCGTTAATACTCGATAGATGGCAGCAGTTTGGTTATGAATCATAGACAATATATTATGATTGAAGACCCAAACTGTTCAAAAAAATATAAAATATTTCTAAAAAAATCTTAAAATACACAATTTATAAAAAATTACTCATTCCAGGTATTGTAAATGTTAGTATAATATACGAACGTATATATCAATGATTATAATAACTGTATTTAGTGATTTTATATTTAAATTCTGAGATAATGTGATTAATTGTTTTGTTAACTGTATTGTATTAGATTTTTTATAAAAACAAAACAACTTCTTCTTTCAACTGTAGACTCAGAATGTCATCGACGGTTAATTAAAAGATTATTAATCGTAGTACTTTTATTTCAAAAAATAAATAATATTGTAACATAAAGTTAATAGAGATTTTAAATTTCAATAAGAATTTATAAAAAGAGAAAAAAAGTGGTATATGATATCAGCTATATATATATATTTTTTTAAATAATTAAATTTGAGATAGTTATAAAATGTGATTACAGTAAAAATATAATTTTGGTGCAATTTATTTTTAAAATGACTTTATTATTCAGACTAAAAAAAAATTTTACAAGAAATTTCATTAATTGAAAATTTTTATGTAACAAATATTAAAATTTTTATGTAATAAATAATATTCTCTTTACAATAATACTAAAAATAGATATTCATTTTTATTAAGAGTAAATAATATAATTAAAAACATGTAATCAAGTAATTCTGGAAAATAAAATAATCTTCTTAAGTAGCAACACTTGTTATTAATAATTTTAATAAGGGGCATACTTGTATTAGGTCTAAAATAATGCACATCATGTCTGTAAGATCAGCGCCCTCTAGACATGAGCATAAATGTAAAGACAACCTATCTCACTCGCACTTGAGATCTCCCGCCAGTCGAACGGTTCAATGACTCTGGCGACCAGTTTCTATTTTCTCTCTGGTTCTGTCGTCGGCTCGACCCGCAAGGAAGGGGGTCTTTGTTTGCATTTCACGTTCGCGTCGCACGGTATTGTCTGTGAGGCTTGCCATCGTATCGTGTCCGAGACGGAATGTGTTCACATAAGTGGAAGCGTGGTTGTTGCTCTTATCGGTCTATGTGAAATGTCGTGCAGTGTTCCAGGGTGGCTCCGTCTAACAGTGCAAGTGCAGTGAGGTGCAGTGGTGTATACGAGCGAGCGTGGGTCGGTACGGCCACGGCGAGCGAGGTGCGCGGAGGTGGCGGCGGCCGCTCGGCCATGACCGGCGACATGCCTCTAGGGAGCGCGCACGCGTTTGGGCGCGCGTTGCTCCGGGATGGAGCGCTGCCGCCGCTGGAGCCGGGCCCGCCCGCACCGCCGGCGAGCAACGCGCAGCCGCCCGACAAGCGACCACCGGCCGCCGCCGGTAGCCCCGAGCAAGTTATGAAGCTCTATATGAACAAACTCACTCCCTACGAGCATCGCGAAATATTCGACTATCCCCAAGTGTACTTTATAGGCGCGAACGCTAAAAAGAGACCCGGTCTCCTTGGCTTCCCGAACAATTGCGAGTACGACAACGAGCAGGGTTCTTACATACACATACCGCATGACCACATAGCGTACCGTTATGAGGTGCTAAAAGTTATAGGCAAAGGGAGCTTCGGGCAGGTAGTGAAAGCATATGACCACAAAAAACGTGAGAATGTTGCTTTAAAAATGGTCCGAAATGAGAAGCGCTTCCACAGGCAAGCGCAGGAGGAGATTCGCATCCTAGAACACCTCCGCGACCTGGACAAGGATAATACAATGAATGTCATACACATGTTCGACTCCTTCACGTTTAGGAACCATACATGTATTACATTCGAGCTGCTCTCGATCAATCTGTACGAACTAATAAAGAAGAACAAGTTTCAAGGATTCTCGTTGCAATTAGTTCGTAAATTCTCGCACAGTCTCCTGCAATGTTTGCATGCACTAAACAAAAGCCGTATCATCCACTGTGACATGAAACCTGAAAACGTATTGCTAAAGCAGCAGGGACGCTCTGGAATCAAGGTTAGTGTCGTGTACTAAAATTTACAAATGTAGATTGTATGTTGTAGGTGGGCCAATGTTTGCACACTAGTTATCAGGTTACCGAACGTCTGAACACCTGTTCGTGTAATATCGGCGTCGGGTAAAATCAATAATCTTCGTTTGTTGTGAACAGCTGCCCTGGTGCGTGAGATCAGCTGGCCACACCCGCCTCTTTTCGTATATTTTGTACTATATACAACATAAATTTAATATTAAATCATTTTTAATTAGTTACTAAGAGAAAACGAAATCAAAAATCGATTTGAGCTTATGTTGAAACTCGTATAAAATCACGTTTCGTTTTTCTTCGTACGTGATGATAAACGTTATCTATCGAGTTATAACCGAACCGGCGCGTCCAGTTCTATTTTAGATCTTCCCGATACACTGGCGTGATTTAGACTATTATTTGCGTCAGAGTCCGTATGTTAAAACTAAACTCTTGACAATTTATGTGTGTTATAACTATAAAATAATAAAGATATCAAAAGTAGAATACCTATCGTGTTATTCTGATATATTCGTAACCGAAATTCTTATTAAAATGGTGTCACTTTATTTACGTAGATAACTTTACATTGATAACATGATTGCATTTGTTAAACAATTTTATAATTTTTTTCAGAAATAGTAGATACATTGTGTTAAATTTTTCGAATAGTTTAAATCAGGGCTGAGCAACCTTTTTTGCTCGGAGGGCCGCAGGTTCAAAAACAGAGGACCATATAGAAAATAAATTGCATATACAAAGTTCAAATCATATTTTAAACGTGATAAATGTTCGTATTTAAGAAATTTAAAATTTATTATACACTTTCGTTATCCTTAAAACTTTGTTTTTCGCCATTTTTTGGAAAAAAATACTAAAATAAATTAAATTTTTATGTGCCTCGAGGCCCGCATGCGGCCCGTGGGCCGCGAGTTGCTCATCCCTGGTTTAAATCATTTAATATATATATCATAATATACAATTGGCTTCTAGATATTTGGCACCAAATTGTTTCAAAATTCTACCGTTATTTCTTAAATAGATTTAAAGTTTATTAAACAAATAACTATAACACGTGTTTTGTATAAATTTAATATTAATATTAAGTGATGATTGTATGATTTAGACAGAACTGCAGTCTATTGATTCAGGTGAGTCCTAGAAACAAGTCGCCAGATAAGATAACGATAAACTCTCATCAAATGTTTCGTGCGAATATTTTTAACCTACATAAAAAATTATTAATGTTAAATGCTTTTTGTATAGTAATTAATTTAAAAGGTTTAGTTTTTTACGATACTCTCCTCCTAACGGTAGTTTTTTCTCACAAACCTGTTTGATAGTTCTCGCAGGCTAATTTGTAAAAGTTGTTTAATTTATTAGTTCTTTTATAACTTTATATTTTAATTATCAGAATAAATAAAAAGAATTAGTAATTTATTGTTATGTAACTAATTAACCTTTTCATCCAAATTTAGTTTCTAATTAATATTTTTATTAAATTCTCCTAATAGTTTTAATTTTTTTTAAGTTCATATAAAAAAATATTTTCCTTTAGTTCATTTTCACTTTGAAAACATATCTTTAAATCATTTATTTTATTTTATTTTTTCCCTAACAGAAATTTCAACTATTTCATTTTATCCTGGCGACTAAGTTCTTGTATTTTTTCTTGTTCCTGACGTAAGTCGTCACGCAACTTTTAAAAAATGGAACTAAATCCATCCAACGAACGACGCCAGGGAATGAATTTTTTATATCCTGCTCTTTGTTGAAGGAATACCGTCTATATACATAGGGATTACTAATTAAAAACCTGTTTCAAAAAAAAAAAAAAAAAGGAAAAAAAGGCTGTTGTAAAAGGTTTTACGACTTTATCATAATTAATTTTTATTAAGATCAATTGTGGTAGCTTATTATATATAATTAGAGTTTGCGTTAGTAATATTAATTCATTTCTTTATATTAATATTTTAAAATAAAGTATCGTCAAATCACCGAATCGAGAATATTTAATACGAATTCCCTCGAATATTCAGGTACCGTTCAGTGTGCTCTGTTGCCGCAATGAAATACTGCCAGGAACAAATTATTGTGTCAATAAAGAGTCGAGCGAACCTTTAAATTAGATTTTATGTAAAAACAATGTTACAAAAACACGATATGAATTTTGCCTAAACAAATTGACCTGTTAACACAAAAAATCATACAAAAGACGGCTAGAGGACGTAGTGCTCTAGCCACCTGTACAAAGCCAGGTAGCTTTATAAGTACAACCTAAACAGGTTTTCGTCCCATTCGTGGAGGGATGCGATCTTGGCAGGGTTTGCAATTTTATATTTACGCAGAATTCGTCTATAAAAATACTAGCTGTTTCTCGCAGTTCCACTCGCGCACGTTTTTTTTTTTAAATTATTAAGAGCAGTGCTTTTAGTCTTTCTTATAAACTTGCCTATAATTGGAAAGAATTATTCAAATGCATTATTACTTTTAAATATTTACGCGTATAAACAAACAAGCTTATCTGTTTATAATAGTAGTATAGACATTTTTACGGTAACAAATAATATCAGTTATTTTATATATATTTAATAATTTAATTCAAACGTTAATACAGATAATTATTTCCTAACACTGAGGTTGTGTGAAAGAAATCGCCTTTAAGCGATAAGAACGCCTTTTGTATTTACAATAAGTAATTGCAAATTTGTAGTATGTGTGTATTTACTATGTTGTACAATAAAGAATATAAATAAATAATTTATTTGATATTATTTATTAAAGTTAAAAAACCGTTACAATATAATTGCCTTTCAGGACCCTGTGCTTGCGTGTCCGCTTAGTATAAGTATACAGCTGGCTGTCGAACTTATAATTGTTGTTAAGTGGCTTTTAGTCTCAAAGGTAAAATTAAATCAAGTTTCATTGAATTATATTTTTTATTTTTGTCGGGATTTCGAATTGAAAGAACAGCTGCTTTGAACTTTGAACTCGTTAAATATTACAAATCTATAGATTGATTGTAGAAAATAATGAATCGGTTTCATAAAATCTTTCGATTATAATAGACTATATATTATAATTATTAAAACACCCACAAACTAATGATTTAAGAATTAAAACGGAAGTTTGTTTACAGCTTAAGATATTTAAGTTAAATGCAGTTAGTAATAATGAAATTTATTAAAAGTATTTTAGTGCTTTGAATAACTGTTTTAATACAAGGATTACTACATTCTTCAAATATATATAATATACTCGTCAATCGCGCTACCGTGCCGCTCGTGCCAGACCGTTTAACTACACGGTCGCCCTGCCGTGACGGAACGACGGGACGGTTCCACAAAAATCAATAATTTCGACTCCCGCTCGTGTCGATAAATTAATTTATTAAAAATTTTACTTAACATATCCAAATATGTTTATAAATAATTTCGAAAATAATTTTTTTTTTTTTTTTATAAATTATTATTTTTAAACAGTTTTGAACCAATAACTTTTGCTTGCTTAATATTTATTGCTAGCTAAAACCGCTGTAATCTAAAAGTGTGTTTGTACCGATATTCATTGTATTTAAACTTAATACCTTTTATTTTTCTTAATATCACTTGGGTTAAGGATCTCCATTCTCCAATTTTGAATAGGGGAAATTACATTTTTATCTTTTCATTACAACCAAATCCATTTTATTGAGAGGCTGTCATTATTAGTCCTTGTAAGATAAAATGGGTCATACGGTCGCGACGGTTTCTATCGATTTTCTACCATCTTACTCAAAATGTTATTCAAAAGGATGTTGCCATTAAGGTGTTAATTTGATTTAATTCTATATATAACTAGTAGTACTCAAGAAGCAGATGATTATATATAAAATGCTATCGAAGCGTTCAGCAATGCGGAGAGCTCAATTGGTAAAGGGACGAGACAGCTTCCCAGTGGTCGCGGTTTTAAATCCTGCTCGTATCGATAAATTTTCTATTATTGTTTATTTTATTAAAAAATATATATCTTTTACTTTTAACAATATCGACAATTAGATTAGTTTAAAACTTTATTGCATCTTACAAGTATGTTAATTATATTCGAAAACTTGTTTAATATTTCCTTAAGCTAAAGCCAGTTCACAAAATCTCCAATCCATAGGTATTTTAGAAACAAAATTTCACGAAGGGACTAAATACTATAAATTATAGAATATGCTGAATTACGGGAGTGCTTTCTAAACAATAACTTAATGATATTATGATTATGATATTATCTAACTCGGTTAGTGTGTCAGTTGAACATGAAATTAAGATTCTCGTCAGTTTTCGAAACTAGTTGCTTTATCTGTTTTTATTTATCTCATTGTCTCAACGTGTAATTAATTCGTAATTGTGTCACAAGCGCGTCGAACATCTGACGTGATCATGTTATTTATATATAATGAATACATTTTGAATTGCTATCTATACTTATAAAGCGGAAAAGTTTGTTTGTATAAACCCTTATTTTTGATACCAAAGATGGATTTGCAAAAAACTTTTTTGATTATGAAAAAGGCTACATTTTATCTAGCATTACTTCTCTTCTCTCAGTTATTCTAATAGTAAATAAAATCATTGGATAGCGAGTGGAACCGCGAGTAACAGCTAGTTAGTGCTATAACTAAATTGATATATGTTAGAATATTTTAAAACAAAAACCCTCAAAATCTGCCTAATGTTTGTATTTAATATCGATTCAAGTAAATGCGGGTGATCCAAAATAGCTCCGCTGTAGGTAAGAGTATAATAAGGTCGGAGTGTAAACTATGTACGGAACTATGTCGAACAGGCTTCCTAATTAAACTAATGAGGGTTTTACATAACTTTAAAGAAAGGTTAAACAATAATAGTGTGTAAAAAGCTTTATTTAAGCTTAATAATAATAAAATGCGTAATTGATTGTATTTTATTTTCTTATTTATTTTGTTTGACTGTATTTTATTCTCTTTTACGAATTAATACTCGCGTATAATTTGGTTAGATTATTATTTTAACCCGACATTCCGAATGCTTTGCAGCAATCGTGTTCACGGGTAGACGAGATGTGTCTGTCAGTGACAGACACTTACATACAAAAGTGTAACCAAATTATACGCGAGTTTTAATCCGTAAAAAATAGTTTTATTTGATTGTATTTTGCTTAAGATATCAGCTATTATTATATAAATTTATATGTTCGTAATTCAGTTTATTTGTGCTGTAAAGTCTATATACATTTTTATTCGAGATATTTCTATTCAGTAATTAGCTTTGTTGCTATGTACTTAAATACGGGGTTAAACAAGTAGCAACTGGCTCCATCTAGTTCTGAGACCTAAAGTGGACTTGACTGAAGTCGCCTTGGGCTTACCAGTTTTAGACTATGCTTTCAGTTTTGGAAAGTTCATTTCTTTTTCTTTTAGAAGTTGGTCCTCGCTCCGGTAGGAATGTTTAAGTTTAACTTCAAGAAATATACATAGTACAGCTCCAACTTTAGCTTTGATAAAAAAGTTATATATAAGAGCGTTGTGATAATGTCCATTGCAATTTTATATTTGAAATAAAACTTTTTTTTAACGGATTAAAACTCGCGTATAATTTGGTTTAATTTTAATATTAACCCGACGTTTCGAATGCTTTGCAGCAATCGTGTTCACGGGTAGACAAGATGTAAGTGTCTGTCAATCAGTCAGTTAATTAATTATTACCAAATTATCGCATATTATCGTTTTAATCCGTAAAAAAAATATTTTATTTCAAATGTGTACTCGTGAAAATCTAAGAAAATACTTAATTTTATATGTACATGTAATTTTCATATCATTTAATTATTTAATATAAACGGAAGCATTAAATTATTTACATATTATCTTATATCATCTTTCTTTATAAACTTGTTTAAAAGTTATAAAGTTTTCTTTTATTACAATGTATTCAAGTTTTTTCAATTGTCAATTCTCTTCGTTTTGTAAGAAATTTATGAATATCAAAACACGAATGACTATTAATTATTTCTATTATAATGTCTTTAAATGTCTTAAATGTATGATTGTTGCAGTAACCTTGTCTATAGATACTTACGCAACCTGATGTCAATAATATCTTCCATTCTCTGAGTCTGGTTTAGAAATAATTATGTTAAGTAATTTTATTAATAACTTTTGAAATACAAATGTCGAGCCCGCTGATGTTCTGGCGCTTGCTGTTCTGTGGACTGAGGCACATCTTTATGAGCCAGTAGTAGCTTTGACTGAAAAAATGTTTTCTATAAACTTATTTTCAATAAAAGATTTAATTTTATTTTTATATAATTATTTTTTTTTTAATATAAAAAATTAATCTAATTAAAATATTGATGATTTACTGTTAGTTTTTTGTTGGCTTTTTATGATATTTCTCATGAATATAATGTGGTATAAACTTGTACAAATTAAGTTAAAATGTCACAAAAGTTGCAGAAAACTATTAAAATGTTAGAAGTTCTTGGTCAGCACGTAGGTACAATAAAATATGACGACATTTGTCGACGGACGTGATAGTAATCCTCAAAGGAAAGGTCTTTGTCCTAAACTTGGACAATAATCTATTATTTCATACTGGACTCGGGCTGATTAGTCCGTATTTTGGAACAAGAAGTCAATAAACTGGTCGTAAATTAAAAAACAAACAGCGTAGAGCAACAACCTTACGATATCTCATTGCGTGGTTATCGATCCCGCTCCCATCAGGCGATGACCTACTTAACTCTATGGTACGCAATTGAAGGCCTCCAGTACGGTCAGCATACAAAATTATATCAAATATATTAAATAAATAAATTAATTTTTTTGTTGATAATACAGTTCATATATAGTACAGTACGTATATTCAAAACTGTATAGTACAGTACGTATATTCAAATCTGTATAGATTTGTTACGTTCAAATTTGCTGGTATTATAAAATATTTTGACTTGAACTGAAAAATATAGGTTAGTTAAAACTATTAGTAGGGGTTATTAGGGAGGGTGCTCTACGTTGCTCGGGGCACCCTCATACGGGGGGTCTCGCCGGGGAGTCACGGTGTGTGCTAACGCGATCCCGTGACGTCCCATCACGGCGAAGAGGGCAACCGTTGGTTTATTAGTGGGTAGCCTTAAAAATGGCAGCATCCTCTATGCTGCCGGGTAGTCCCACATAACCGCCCGGCCGTCACCCCGCTGGGCCGATGGGGTACCCGTAACGGGTTGTTCCAACGGAAAAAAAAAAAAGAACTATTAGTACATACTTATTAATTAACCCGTCAAAGTATAATAGGTATTCCCCAGGGTTTCAAAATTCTAATTCTGTTAAATTTTGTCAGATGAGATTATGCACGAGTTGTTGGTTAATGTTTTAGCAAATTACTTGTTTTGGCGATATAATTAAGGTAAGTAGGTATAAAAAATAATAATATTAACTTGTAAAACATGGAAATATTAACCAGGTCAACGACCTTTGTTCTATAAAGTTTGTAGAAGTTTGTAGAATACGTAAATATATGAATTTTGTATATGTTAAATGTAAATCTAAACCAGTATTATGAGTAAGTGTTGTAGTGCAAGCGTACCTATACTTATTATCAAGAAACAGATATTATCATAACTCGATAACCTATATTACTTTGCGAATTTCACAATTGTATAGTTTATCTAATATTATATCTTGTAGAGGCAGATAGGTTTTATAATGCGCAGGTATATGTGCGTAGTTTATTAGGTATGTACACTTTCATAATATCATATGAAGTATATTATATCAACTATTTTTTTATATATATAAAATCAAAAATTCTTCAAAATATACTCGAAGCTTAGAACTTTTGGAAGCCACCAGGTCGGTTTCTTTACCCGGTTTGAGTTTTTTTTTTTTTTTTTTTTCCGTTGGTAAAACCCGTTACGGGTACCCCGTCGGCCCAGGGGGGTGACGGCCGGGGGGTTATGTGGGACTACCCGGCAGCATAGAGAATGCTGCCATTTTTAAGGCTACCCACTAAAAAACCAACGGTTGCCCTCTTCGCCGTGATGGGACGTCACGGGATCGCGTTAGCACATACCGTGACGCCCCGGCGAGACCCCCCGAATGAGGGTGCCCCGAGCACCCGGTTTGAGGAATCTAGGTTGATAATTAATAATTGTATATATTGAATTAGATATCTTTAGGAAATTCTAGTCAATGTTTTTAACTATGTAGTGAAGAATAATATTGAAAGACCGAAATTAATGTTTGAAATAGTCTCTCATATGTTTAGTTATGTGAAGTCTATTTAATTTAATTGGTACATAACGTTTATTTTTAATAAATCTATAGGTCTACGAATAATAAATTCATGTCATGTTTGTCTGATTGTTTGTCTTTGCATGTTAAACATATTCGTCCAATCTATGGGGTTATTCGCCTTCAAAATTACTTTATATAAAATGGATACCGGATGGTTTAAGTGTATTTATATGATCCATATTAAGTTACTTTTGGTGGAAACCGCATTTGCAAAGAAAGTTGACAAGAGAACGGATTATGAGGGGGGGGGGGGGAGCGTTGACATTATTGGCCCTGGGGATCAAATAGTTAATAATATATATAGTTTTTGTTGTAGTAAATGTTATAATTACTAAATTTATGTTATACCTGGTAGTTAAAAATTACTTATCTTCTTTAGATGTGTCTGCATCATATGTGCTGTATTTCGCAACTCCGTCTGCGAAAGGTTGTTAAACCGGTTAACATATAAGATTATCCATATATTTGATGATTTCAGTCTCCGGCAGTACCATTTGATATTAACGAATTGTTATGTATATATGTATATGATTTAACATGTTTATCGTGGTTTTAGTAGATAAGTAGTAATCTAAAATAAATATAGATTTCACTATAGAAATATGACTCTTGTTTTTGATATATGTATGAATATATTGTTTAGAGGTCTAAAATATTTCAAAGGTTTTATTCTGTAAATGTCATTATGAAGTTAGACCCAATTGTGTCATGCCTTTCTACTAGTTTGACGTAAATCGCTGTGGAAATTTGTAAGAGTATAGGTATCACATTGTTCTTTGTAAGCTGCTGACACGCGATGTTCAGATATCATTCAAACAGTGTAAATTTAACTCTATGCCAATTGACTAAGGTTCAAATTTACTAACTGGGTACTGGTCTTTCATGACGTGAAGAATGCAAGAGTAGTTAAACGTTGAAATGTCATCGATTCTGCTTCCAAAGAAAATCCAGGTCGTGTTAACGTTGTTTACTTTTATGATGTCTCCGGAACGAGATAAGGATATTGTGCCAATTGGGAAAATAATATGTATTAGCAATTTTGCCAAATCTATTTAATATTTATTAGTCCGTGTCTATTTAAACTCATTCTTTAGCTATTGTATTGCATACGCTGTGCAAACAAACGTTGGCGTTTTTTTTTTCTAATTTTAAATTTAGAACGCCCTCCCACGAGCTACAGAAAGTAGGTTAATGCCAAGCCCACACGACCTGTGCCCTCTTGATTGATTTGTGTCCTTTATATGTAGATCTTTGGAAAGGTAAGGTCAGATTGATGATATAAATGAATAATTTATGACTTTTTTTTTATCGCTGTCAACATCTTTTTTCTTTTTTTGTACCATTTTTTTTTTTATTTCAAAATTCGAACTTTTTTCTTCAAAGGATTTTAAAATTTGAATATTTTTAAAATATAAATTTAATATTAAACTTAAGTTACTTTGAATGCTCACTACTCTCTGGCCAGTAAAGCTCTTTACTTATCGTACCTTAACCTTACTGAGAGGTGTAGATTGCATTATGAATCTGATACGTTCCGTTTCCATTGCTTTCTGGGTCGCTCTGTATATCTGTCTTTTAAATTGTTTAACATAATGTCATTGACTTGTCAGTTTTGTTTTCAATATAGTTTACGATATTTGACAATAGACATGAAATGTATACTTATATTATAAAGTAAAAAAGTTTGTATGTTTTAAAACTCGCTAATCTTAAACTAATAAATGGATTTGAAATTTTTTTTTGATTATGATAGGCTAGTTTAGGAAAAAAGGCTATATATAAATAGGCGAGTGAAACCGCGGGGCACAACTAATTATTAATATATCTGAATGACTTTCGAAAATACAATTATATAGAAGAAATTTTGTCATAGTTGTGTATGTGTGTCATTCTTTATATGTATGTAAAATATATATAATTGAGAATTATGCTCTAATTTCTAAATCTATGCCAACATGCTTTGTTTATTCCTTGTTTCGTCTTGAAGATAATTTAAATCCTTTTGTATGTGTTTATAACGCTGGATATTGTATATATATTTGTAGGTTAATAAACGAGGACAGGACGGATGAGTGTAAGTGAATCATTGAAATTTGAAACAAAAAACCTCTTAACACAAATATTCAATCATTATTTTAATGTATATTGTACTGGATACCAATATGCGTGGGCGATATACACGTTACCTCAATCATAAACGAAAAGACCCGTTAATTGGCCTGCTCTCAATTTTTGAACTGAATAAGATATATTAATTTATTTATGCTCGGAGAAGGCTTGAATATTTAATAAGGAATAGTTTAAGGATGCATAGAGAAATTGGTTAAGAATTATTGATTACTTTTGAAGGAATTATAAAGAAAACACGAGGGCTGTTATAAGTTCAAATAAAATACATTAGCTCTCAAATGGATGAATGAAATGTATGCGGTTTATTTATTAGAACTGATTATCTTGCTACTTTTGTTGATTACTAGTATATTTACATTTGTAGGTTTTATTTATGAATATTCATTATTTATAGTTATTTTAGTTCTTGCCTCTTAACTTCTAGCGAAAATTGTGGCTCGTTATGAGTTTTTTTTTTAGATTCAGTATAAAATTCAGCATCAATGATGTATACAAATATATTTTTGAAGATATATTTTTATTATTTGCCATATTCTATAACTATGTAAAATAATAAGTCACCTTCAAGAGATTCTCACAAGGTTGCAGAACCATTTTAGCGGTTTTTTGATTTCTAATAATCAATATTTTTAACTTAAGTTCATTTTTTTCGTAGTTCTGTATAAAAAAATCCTATTGAAGTCGAGGGTAATCATTAGGTTACCTTGAATTATACATAAACAGTATTGCGAAGCTACAATTTATTTCTAAGTATATATAAATATACAGCAATTTATTAAATTATTAAAATACATGTTAAAGAAGAAGAATGTCAAGACATTCTACAGATTCTAAATATCGTTGTGTCATGTGATGGCTTTAAGAATATTATTATTTTAACAAAAAATATACTGTTTTCATACAATCACTTAAAATAATCTAATTTAGGTAGATAGATTGCAAAATATTGAAATTGCATCCAAGGTTTAATAATTGGAACCTATTTCACGTGGATATTATTTATTTCTTTTTGTTCAGTCACGAAGTCTCGGCTCAAGGCTTAAATCTAAGCATAATGTAATTATTAACCAGACTTCGAAGTAAAAACAGACTGATTTGTAATTTAATTTTATGGCGTATCGTTATTATATACTAGATTTTTTTTTGCTTATTCTAGTGCATACATCTTGTACAAGTGCATACTTAATAACATACAAAAAGTTCATAATAAAATAGTTATATTTATTAAGCGAAACTCTTTATGAGACTTTTCTGCATCCTTTGCGCAAGCATCAATAAAAAATTATATCCGAAAATCTCCAAATTTTTCACACTGGTAGACATCAGTCTGGTGGTGGTTTTAAAAAATAATAAAAAAGAAACAAAAAATGTCTCATCTTGAAAAATAGTCAAGGTGCTGTTAGTACCTCGCTTCGCTCAATATGCTAACACACCGAAATTTTGCGAGAGCAGTGAGTTAAAATTGAGGTCTGGTTCGCGCTCCTAATATATCTGTATTGCAATGGTTCTTCATTGAAATATTTGCCTCAATTGATTATTGCTGTCTCAGTACAATTCAGACTGCATTCTATATTATTAATAAACTTTCTAATTTCGTTCTTATTGCATACAAAATAAGAGCTAAGGGTTTGCATATTCATACATGCATTGAGTCTGACCTCGTACAGTTAATGCAATAGTTGAATTCGTCTTTTTGATGTTAATATATATTGAAATGTATTTTGATGAGTTTGTATTGATAATATTGTCTGCGAAGTTATTCTTTGGTTCTTGTTGAAATTGCTATAATTATAACATATAAGTATAGATCTATTTTGTTTTCTTATTAATTTTGAAAGGTTACTACTTAGCTAAAATGTTTCACTCGTATTTATTTCGAATAAATGCAATTAGATTTTTTTTTTAATCTTTTTTTTTATTAATATTAAAAAAGATACATGTTATTTATTTTATCTTTTTATATGTTTAAGTATATTCTGTCTTAATGCAAAAAATATTCTTACATTAACATTTAAAGATTTTATTTATAGACGTAGAGATTTAACACATAAAAAAAAGAAAAAAAAATATTTGATTTAAAACACCATTCAGTAACTGTTTTTTAAATGATTTCAAAATAATCGAAGAAAAATATAATTAATGTTATATCAATGTCAAAGAGCACGTACGTCACATAATCGGAAACGGATGTCGTGGTTCCTTTGAAGGATGTCCAGGCGTTAACAATAAGATAATACTTAGATCATTTGTTTACTAGTAACTACCCAAATATAGATATCTTTTGTTACTGTATTTATGTATGTATGTGTGTGTGTGTGTGTGTGATCATGTGCATGTGTGTAGAAGTACCTTCAAGGAATTTATTTTTTTTGGTTTATATTGTACTTGTAGTTATATATTTTAACTCACGGTGGGGGGGTTGGCTCTGTCCCAGACATCACGGAGGCCGAGCTGGAGGTCGCGTCGAGTCGCCTACGAGCCTGCAGCACTGCGCCGGGGCCAGACGGTATTCCGGGGCGAGTGCTGTTCATCGCCCTGGAATACTTGGGTGGCAGGCTTCGGGAACTGTTCAACAAAGAGGGCAGGTTGTGCCTGTTGCGGAAGGGGGGTCGTTCTGCCGACTCTACTTCCGCATACAGGCCGATCGTGTTGCTGGATGAGACGGGTAAACTCTTCGAGAGAATCCTCTCTGCCCGTCTCACCTGCCACCTCGAGGAGGTGGGTCCGGATCTCTCAGAAGCTCAGTTCGGCTTCAGGGCGGGTCGTTCTACGATAGATGCCCTGAGAGCTCTGAGAGATGTGACCCAGGAGGCTGTTCGCGAGGGGGACGTCGTCTTGGCGGTTTCGCTGGACGTCGCTAACGCCTTCAACAGTCTTCCGTTCGAGACATTGGTCGAGGCGCTCCGGTTCCATGGAGTGCCTCCCTGTCTCCGGAGACTGTTGGGGGCCTACCTGCAGGACAGAGAGGTCCTGTGGGAGCGCGGCAACCGGCGGATGTACCGACGTGCCGTGAGCCGAGGGGTTCCACAGGGGTCCGTTTTGGGACCGATCCTGTGGAACCTGGGCTATGACTGGCTGCTCCGCTGTCCTCTCCTTCCCCGGATGAGGATGTTTTGTTACGCCGATGACACCCTCGTCACAGCACGGGGAGGGAGCTTTGCGGAAGCGGCCCGTCTTGCTACCGTCGGTGCAACGCTTGTTGCGGACCGCATAGGGCTGCTGGGATTGGAGGTCTCCGTCACTAAAACGGAGGCCATCCTGTTCCACGGCCCTTGGCGAGGTCCCCCTCGTCGGGCGTCCATCTCCGTCCAGGGTTCGGAGGTGGTGGTGAAGGCCCAGATGAAGTATCTGGGCCTCACCCTGGACGGAAGGTGGAACTTCGGGGCGCACTTCTCCCTTCTCGCCCCGAAGTTGGTTTCCACCGCAGCTGCCTTGGGAAGGCTTCTGCCTAACGTCGGTGGGCCGCAGGCTCCATGCCGGCGCCTATATGCCGGCATCGTGAGGAGCATGGCCCTATACGGTGCTCCCATATGGTCGGAGTCCCTCACCGCTCACTCAAGGACCCTGTTGCGAAGAACGCAAAGGGTCCTAGCGGTGAGGATGATCAGGGGGTACCGTACGGTGTCCTTCACGGCGGCTACACTCCTGGCGAGCGATCCGCCCTGGGAGCTACAGGCGGAGGTGCTCGCAGCCGTGTACTGGCACCGGGCAGAAGCCTTGGCCACGGGGGTAAGGCCCGAGGTGGCGCGAATCAGGGCTCTAGCTCACCGAGCCCTGATGCGACGGTGGAACAGGGACTTAGAGTCCCCTGCCGCCGGTATGATCACAGTGGAGGCGGTCCGCCCTCACTTCGACCGCTGGATCAATCGGCGGCACGGAACGCTTACGTTCCGTCTTGTGCAGGTGCTGACCGGGCATGGTTGCTTCGGTGGGTACCTGCACAGGATAGCACGAAGGGAGGCGACCCCCTCCTGCCATCACTGTGACGAGTCCGTCGACTCGGCTCGTCACACCTTGGCGGAGTGCGCCGCCTGGGACCACCAGCGCACTGAGCTGGTGGGCGTGATTGGCAGGGACCTCTCGCTGCCGCGCGTTATCAGCGCGATGGTCAGCAGCGAGAGGTGCTGGGTCGCAATGGCCTCCTTCTGCGAGCAAGTCATCGCCGCAAAGGAGGCCGCGGAGCGGGTCAGGGAGTCAGCCTCGTCCGCTGACCCGCTCCGTCGGGGAAGACTGGGTAGAAGGAGGCGGGAATACGCCCGCCGCTTCCTTCCCCAGTTGTAGGCCTGGTGAGGGGGGAGGGTGACCCCTCTTACCTAACATAGGCCTGCGATGGGAGGGTGCTCTACGTTACTCGGGGCACCCTCATTCGGGGGGTCTCGCCGGGGCATCACGGTGTGTGCTAACGCGATCCCGTGACGTCCCATTACGGCAAAGAGGGCAACCGTTGGTGTTTTAGTGGGTAGCCTTAAAAATGGCAGCATCCTCTATGCTGCCGGGTAGTCCCACATAACCCCCCGGCCGTCACCCCCCTGGGCCGACGGGGTACCCGTAACGGGTTTTTCCAACGGAAAAAAAAAAAAAAAAAAGTTATATATTTTAACAGATTAGATAAATTAAAAAAAAAATCTCATTAATTTCTACAGTAAAAATTAAATGTTTTTGATTGAATTTTAACTATTTAATAACAAAAAATCTATCTATGTACTTACAAAAAATACTAATTGAAGGCTTTGCATAATAATTTTTTTCCGGTCTCTGTAGATAATTGATTTACGACTTTGTGAAGATTTAAAATATGCCGTGATTTATTGTGAAAAAGATAATGAATACTAAATCGATCGCTGGCCATCGTTACTTCGTTACGCATCGAGTGAGATCTCGGTTATTAGCTATCATGCTTGGGCCAACATTAATTATTTACCACCGTTGCTTTCCTCGAATGTTTGATCCAACATTGGATGAAAACAAGGTTTAAAAAACGTTAATATATATACATTTATTATGTAATTAGAATTTAAATATTTGATAACTTTATTTTCTAGTTAATATGCAATAAAATTATTTTGTTTTGAAGTTTTAGTTTTTTTAATAATATTTACTAATAAAAACATTTAATCCATGAATTAAAATTATTGAACTAAACGTGAAAATGTCTTATTTTTTCTATATCAATGCGGGAAACCTTGAATGAGAGTTATAGTATCGTATATTACGCACGTTTCTTTAAAAATAACATATAAATTTGTCTTATTTTTGTTATTTCCGTATCTTATAAATGATTTTTGTTTCAGGTAAATTTCAATTTGTTCGTCTGAGCGAGTGAGCGTAAGTTATTGGATACATAATTTATAATTAACTATCTGTTACTCGCGGTTCCACTTGTGGACGAACGATATTTAAACTTTTATCATTATTAAGCGTATTGATAGCCTGTAGCTTTTTTCATGAACCTGCCTATCAAAATAAAAAGAATTTTTCAAATCCATCTTACAGTTTCGACAAATAATCCTTTAAGCAAACTCTTCCGTTTTATAATATTAGTATTAAAATTCATAATACAAAATATTATCTCTTACTCGTATTATATGTTAAATAAAACATCTAAAATGTCTAACCGTATGAGAGGATATCATCTCATCTCCACTCAAGCACCTCTAAGTCTAGACTCTGCATTCCTCAGTCTACTTGAGACGCAGTTATCTAATGCAACCAGATCTTAATCACACTAATGTTTAATGTATATTTTATAGATTTAAAGAAATGGTATCTTTTATTTTCATGGTCGTATTCTTAATATTTATATATCCGGTTCGTACATTATGCTAACACATCTGAACATACAGGCTAGAATTTTCTTTATGTACGTATACTGTAGGCAAGTAGGCCCCCCACAAGATGGACCGTTGACCTGGTGAGGGTCGACAGTCCTGGGGAGGACTATGTCAAGTAGTGTACGATTCCCGGCTAAAATGATGATGATGACTGTCCTCTTCATAGACCAGATAGAGAATTAATTTGGTATTATCATAAACGATAATTTTTCTGGGACTAAAATAATCTTATCTGTATCTTAATACAAATGTACAAAATAAGGTTATTACAACACACAGACCTTTTGATATATTAAATAATATTTAAAAGAATATTAATTGTGTAGTCGGGGTGTCGTAAGCAGTTGCGCAAGCGCATGACATTTTGACGGACAGAAATAGTACCGGCCTAATTCTACGCCCCTTGAATAAAGTGTACTATTTACTAGACACTAATATATGCAATCTTTTGACCTTTATTAAACATGCTGTGTGTTGTTACTGGGCTAAAGTAAGCAACCTACTAACATTATTTGGTACTTATTCAACCCTTCATTTAGCAATCTTGTTTAAATTTTTCTGTATTAAATAATCAGAAAGTGTCTGTATGTATAATGATAATATAAAGCGGAAATGTTTGTTTGTTTAAACGTTACTTATCTTCGAAATTACCGGATGGATTTGAAGAATAATTTCTGATTGTGATATGCAGATAAGGAAAACTATGTATCATTACACAACTTCTCTTATATATATGTAGATAAAATTGTTCGTCCACAGGTGAAACTATAATATATATAACTATAATGGTTAGATTTATATAAATATAGACAAAATAGCAAGAAAAGATTTCGAAACATTTTAATATAAACAATAACGTACACGTAAATGTTTTTAATTGTATTAATATTTCCTTACTTTGTACATTATATTATTAATAGTTTTGCAGTGTCGGCTTCATAAATAGGTTAGCTAGGTTATACTAAGACGGGAAATCTACTAAGACGGATATTTCCTGGCGATATAACTTTACTGTATTTAAAATCTTTATTGAACAAAGTTATCCTATAAATGCTAGACTTAATGCTGAAACTCTACCTATGCTTATAACTGATATATTAGACAGAAAAGACTTATAAGAAAACATTTAAAAAATATGGAAAATATTAGTTATTTATAGAACTTAAATACACATTTAAAAAACAATAAATATTTTAATTATAGGTAATTAAAAGTCACGTAATAATAAAATGCTAAACAAATTAAATATAATAAATGATTATATAAACAATAGATGTTCATATACATGTAATAGTTAAGTATATATGGACACGATTCTTTAAAACCTAAGGCGTTTGTCGAAGTCAAGGAACCTCATAAATTTAGGGTACAAATGGTAAATTTGTAAACCGTCTTGTCACTTTCCATAATATTTTATTGATGAAGTTATTGTCTTTCACCTTGTAGAAATCTCACCGCAAGGATTCTGGTTTCCGTCATATGTTTAGACTTTCTCATAACCGCAAACACCGTAGTTTCTTAGTCCATTGTTAAAAATTCAATACTTATTATAACATAAAAACTGATGTAAATGGAGATTTTATGTGAGAAATATATAAAAGTATGCAATTTATATATTTTTGTATTTAAACTTTCATGATTCATGATTACTATTATTAATTATATTTAATCATCCGGTTGTATTTGTGTAAAATAAAACCTATGTATCGCGGTGTGAACCTTCACGCCGCGATGCGGTCAGGCACCGTGCTCATGAATAAAGACCCCGAATGGGTTTGTAACTTGCCTGTCAAATACCAATCGTGTTTCTTTACGTGACTACGGTCTGATATATATAGTAGTCTCTTTACGTGACTTCAGCCGAATATATATAAATATAGTATAAACTAATTACCCCACTAAACGTTTAATTATTAACATCGTTTTACCGAAATTAAACGCGAGCTTCAATCCAATCAAAATGGGTAATTTCAGATAGATTAACTTAATACGATTGAATCGATTACATAATACTATAATAATAATGATATTACATGAGTATTTAAGAAGATTATATACTTTTATTTATAAATAATCAATTAAGTGATTAAATAGCAATAACAATATATAGGTTCTTTGTTGTTTTTATAAAATATAATCTGTTTTTTATCCACTGCTATAGAGTGAATGAACTCTAATAAAAACACCGTGACTGGTAAACGTTATGGACAAAGAAGTGTCCTTAATCTTTGATTTTCTATATATTTGTCTGTTTTAATTATTTACTTAAGATTAAATTATTAAACTAGAAGATGGTTTCTTACTATTTTATTTTAAATGTATGTACATATATCCTTACCTTTTTATATATTAAATACTATTTATCTTATACGTAAAGCTCTTTGTATTTCGATATATATAAAATAATATTTGTCAATAAATATGAAAAAATATTAAAGATGAGCAAAATATACATTATAGAAATTTGTTACAATTTGAGAGCTTAATTAAATGTTAACTATTAGAAATAAAACTATACTTTTTCAGCACTATTTCCTGTAACTTTTTTTAAAAAACAACATGAGACGTATATTTAAGTAATGATAATAATATTAGTTTAACTCTTTTATCGACTTAAAAATAAATTATACTTTATAATTTTGAAGTGCTATCTGTATAAAAGGAATAAATTATACATACATACTAATGTACTATTTTTATCAATTTCCACGTTATAAGAACGACAATGGTGTATGGTTGGTTATTCATTGAAGTATCTGTATCTCTTTAAGCCTGATGAAGGATTTTACCTAAAATGATATAGAACTTCTTGATTATTAACATAAATTAAGAATTGTTAGGATAACTATTGATGTTGGGAAATTTTGACAGCACAATCTAGACTGAATCACGTCATCAACCAATCAGATTGGTTATACAATATATATACATATATATATCGAGATGCATTGTATAACATTATCAATTCTCATCATTTTATAGCACACACTCTCGAAATTGACCCGGCTGTTGGTTTCGTTGCCCTAAAAACCTTCTTCTAAAAAAAGATAGCTATTTTCTCGTCTTTGTCGTGAAGACGGAAGGTCGTCTTATAAATATGGAGAGGTGCGGGAAAAACAAATCTATAAAAATGTATTAGAATAACTATAAGAAACTATAACATTGATATTTTTTATTCATTTTTTTTAACAAATAAAGAATTTTAAGTATGAAAAAATATAGTGAGTACAAAATACCCGCATCGTAGTTATCAGATACATACCTATTAATTACTAATTACTATCTATTTGTGAAGTAGTGCGTAAAATATATGAATAAAACTCCTTTAATTAGTCTATTTTTTAATGAAGAGAATATATACAATGGGGAATCGAATATGAATTTATTTAGCACGTACAGCTGCTTGATATGCTCATTGACCACTATTGTCTTAATTTATGCTTTTAAAATATTATTATTATTACTCAAAGACCGTCTGGTATTGGTTCCAATGAATGCCTTTGAATTATGGGATCACGGGTACCTTTAAAAAATATACGAATGTGATCCATAAAGAAACTGCTGTAAGACCTGAATTACTATAAATGTAACATAATAACCATGAATTTGTATGTGATTCTAATTTTAAAAAAAAAAACATAGTAATAAGTACTCGATTTTTAAATTATGGTATAAAAAATATTAAGTGAAATTAGTAGTAGTTTTTTAATATTCTTTATGCATCAACAAATCAAACACGAATAAAAAGAAATAATAGTATTACAACAAAAGTTATTCGCTACCATTCCATAGGGATTTGTGGACAAATAACACATCGCGGTCAAGAGTCAGAAATCATCAACATTTTTTTTTTATTTTGTCTACAACCGTTAAAGCCCCTGTGAATTAGGTTTTGAACTTCTGTCCAACTTTTATTTATTACTGGGAATGTTTTTGTTATGTTAACATAAAACAGTTTACAAAACTGGAATAGAATTCTAGAACTTTATACTATGTAATGTAGGTTTTATGATCAAATGTTTATATAATATCTATCTATTTATTTAAATTGCTTATGAGTCATGGGTAACAGGCAAACATTTCAATTATCATTTTTTTTACAATTTATTGCACAATGTACAAAAGCCGAGACTAAAGGTACAAAGACATTTTCTACCAGCCAACCAGTAGGAGTGCAAAAAAAAAAACAGACGAGACAAAAAAAATATGTAAGATATAAATAAAATAAATAACAATAACAGATTTTTAATGCAGTAATATATTTAATTTACTTCATAGAAATCAATAATAATAGGTTATTAAGTCAGTCTCTGGAGGCGTGCAGAGAACACAAACCTTGTACACAGGAAGTCTTAATTATCGACAAATCACAACCTGTTTCTTGGTACTTTGGAAATTATACTCACATTCGCCTGCGTAGAATGTTTCTTTGTTTAACATTACTTAACAGCTAAAACTTAAAAGTATGAGGTAGGAGGGAGGGGGGAGGGTTGCCAAAATAGGAATTTTTCTTTTTCGGGCAAATTTATCCGATATTCGATTAAACAAAAATTCGGAATTAAGAAAAAAAATGCAGGGTTCGTCGTTACGGCTGTACATATTTTTATATATTTCAGATCTTTTTTTTCTAATACGTAAACTATACATAATAATTTCTTGCACATTCAGTACCACGAAAACCTCACGGTTTTATCTGGGTACAGAGAACTTTTTCGTTTATTACTTTACTTTAGTTTTAAATAGTGTTTTTTAAGACGTGATTTGGTGTTCGTGTTACTTTTATACATTTCTTTCAGTTCCTTAGGCATTAATATAAACAGGTATTAAGTAGTCGTCAGTTCTCATTCCATACAAATTATTAGTTTTAGGTAAGTAAAATTTATGCTTATTATCCCGTTGTCGCAAATTTGTAGGTCAAAATTTTTCATGTAACAGATTTGAATTATTATATGTATATATATCTGAAATAAGGCTTATAATTATGAAATTAATTAGCTGCTAATCTAATTTGACATTTTAAGTAACACATAGGAAAGTATTAAGCTGTAGTTAAACTAATATTTCACAACCTGATCCTTATCATATTAAACAATAATCAGTCTTCGGTTTACGGTGAAACTCCAACCTAAATTCAACAAAGTCAATCATTTCCACGCAGTTTTGAACGTTACGGTGCATATTATAGTTTATACTTTCAACGAACAAAACGTATCCGGTTTGCGCAAACGCATGTCACGATGATCATAATGTATAGAAAGTGGACCTTTCATTTTTTACCTTTCAACTTAATCCGATAACTATTGGACGTGACACATTGAGATCTCGGATTGCACAATTAAAAATATATATTTTTTAATATGATAAGGAGTTTCAAATTTAAATTTAAAATGAGGAAAAAAAATTTTAACAAGGATTAAAAAATATTTTTAATACAGTAAGAATTTTTTATTTTTTAATATTTATTTAATAAAAATGGTTTGATCAGACATACTCATGCCACCCCGAATTAAGGACATATACATATACACACCTCATATAAATCCTAAATTTAATATCATGTTTTGTTACCACATTTATTTAATAATAGCGTATAATGAAATAAATTAACTAATATATAAAAAAAACATTGTACCGCTATAATAGATACTTAGTTTAAAAATAACCTTTGTAATAGAGACTAAATTTCTTTAACCGGCTAAGATTGTTTTAGATAAAATAGCTAGCAGCCGTGCAACGGAACGTCAAGCTTAGCTTCAAGTTTTTATTATAAATTGTGCTATTTGTAATATAAACCTTATGTCGTATACAATAAGTGTCAATGAAAGTAAGTGATGTGTCGTCTACTTTTCACGCTGTGGGATATGATTTCATCTGGAGGGAAAGCTGATTGCATTGGTTTGAATACGTCTGACCTGGAAGTCTGAAACTAGATTTACTTTTACTAATTAGTGTTAAATTAAATTCTTATTACGGATTTAAAAATAAATTAATGTAGAAATTTAACGTAGAATAATTAATTAAATTGTACTTTTATACAAGAATATTTTAATTATATTTAGTGAAGTATTACTTAAATGTTAATAGTGTGTCACATTAAATTTCTCCACATTTATTTTAATTTTAATTTTAATTGTTTATTGTTTTTCGTATTCAGAATAAATTTGTACAATAAAAAAAAAAAAGTAAACAGATCCTTAAGTGGTCACTAAATTATACAATTTACTAAGCACTAGGTCAACTAGAATACTAACATCTTATTGTGAAAAAGCTTCTAGTGCACTAATTGTAATTTTTTGAAGTCACAACAAAGTCAAATAGTAATTAGTAGAAAGTCAATTTAAAGTATTTTCTTTTCAAAATATTTAGAATCTATGCAATTAGCGAGCTCTGTATTGCCGTATTTTTATTTATATATTTGATTCGATTGAATAAAAGCACAATGAAATTATACAATAGAAAATAATATGTAACCTTAACTTACTAGATGGCGTTAATTCATACTAATTTCAATTTACATAAAAACTCTTTTGTAAAGTATTCTTAAAATTTTAAAATTATACCTTTTACAGAACGTAATGTTATTTTAGAAAAAGGTTACGTTATTTCGAAATGTTAAACCAATTTTATATTTACTGATTCATTTTAGTTAGTAAGATTTTTAATTGTCTTATGTAGTTCTGTTTTAAGGCCCTATACCTTATTTGGTACACCTAAATCAATTTGAGAATCTTTACCACCAATAATAATAATAATAATAATATTTATTTTTTAAACCAATTATAGTCCACTTGTTAATAATAATTAAACACTTACAACTATGTTAGTACTTACATAAACACAACAAGTCTTCAATATTTATTTATTTCATATTATAATACTAATATATTATATAATATATTAATAAAATAGTTTTACTCGACTATATATATTGTGATATTAAAATATTTATTTCATGTAACTAACTACGAAATTAAAAAGGGACACTGTCAGTTTAATAAAAATATATTATGTATTATATCAATATTTTTTTATATCTTATCTTAAGATAAGACGTCCTCAATACAACAAACAAATTGTTACTATATAGCTATGTTCTTTTGATCTACAAATAAACGTATGATTTAAAATAATATTAAATTTAAAGATTTTGCATCAATTCTGTTCTGAAAATTTTAGTATCAGGTTATCAACAGAGAAAAGAAAAAAATCTTATCTGATAAGGAATCTAATAATAAAGGTACATAACAAAACATTTAATTTAACTGTTAAAATAACTTGGAAAAAATATATCACGAATATTTTAATTTTAATTGAATATTTTGTCTGCAATTAACAAAAAATTATACATATAAGTATGTCAGTCATAGTAAGATTTTATCATTTGCGCGTATAAAATAACGTTTTAATTAAAAAATAATGTTAATTGCGAATTACTCTTAATATACAATCAAATTTTTTTTTCAAAATCTATCTATAGAAAGGTATGTGATAATCAACTGATCCAAATTTGGTTAGTATAGCTTGAAGGTGTAGAAGGAGATAGAGAGATGGAGAGAGAAATTTGATAGAGTTGACCGTTAAAGAGCTTCTCTTCGCTCAATAATATCTAATAACATAATATAATAATAATAAATCTTTATATTAATGCAGGAAGCGATTTCGTTGGCACACTGTAGCTCGAGAACCACTAAAGGGAAAAATATCGTTGATGGCTCAAATCAAAGGTCTCATTATGCTACACTGCTGAAAAATAGTGACAACTCTCAAATCTCATTAGCCTAATTGCAGTTATTAGTCAAAAAATTATTTTTTCCCATAGACTGCATGGGGAAATTTTGCGTGCGCTTTCAAATTTTTTGTATTATCTATTGTGACTAGCTGGTCTTAGCATACTAGTATTCTTTATTGCACACCAAAAAATTAAAAAAAGACATACAAATACAGTGGAAACAAAATAACAATATGGTAGTACAAAAAGGCGACCTTATAGCTAACAAGCGATCTATTTTTTAATACATCAATTATTTCTATATCAATATACAGTGTGATTATCAGAAACATTTCCAAACGTCTTTATCTCCTTGCAGTCTTACGATTACAAACTAAGATTACTTGTTTTCTAGATAAGTCACGTGTTTGACGTACAGATGATATTCATTGCTTAATCGATTAGTAATAACGTGATTCATTAATATTACATTATTATCGATTTCCGGTAGTGATGCACCCATGTTTTTCTCACTTGTTCTTAGAATCTGTGACGTATTTACGGTTTTTAATAAATGTCCCCTACTTCACTGAATGATAGTAAATATTGTTTGTAATTGATGTGGATATTGCAAATCGGAATTACCGAAGTTTTAAAAAAGATAGATGAGTATAATATATATATATATATATATATATATATATATATATATATATATATATATATATAATTTATTTTTTTTCGAAACTTTGGAGAAAGTCTATTCTTTTTAGTTTTAAAAAAGATAGATGAGTATAATATATATAATTATTATTATTTTTTTCGAAACAATGGAGAAAGTCTATTCTATCTGCTATACTAGGTTATTATTGATAAAAAAATCCGAAAAGAGTATTTTTGTTGTACAATGAATTTTTAAAACTATTATATTCTAAAAAATCTTTGCTTCAATATCTTTACTTCTTAAAACTCCAGTGTTTAGAAGCACGATAATAAACTAGTAATATCTCAAACAATTGTTTCGCAGAGATATTGTAAAACAATGTAGTCTTATAGTTATCGTGATGCGATAACAGAAAGTAAGACTGTTCTAATATTACTTTAGACATGATGGTTATGCCCCTTAATTACTTATGTAAAATCCCATTGTCACAGAACATTCAAAACTGATAAGTCGATAATTTTCTCCGAATATAATGAATGTAAATCGTATTATATTAAGGAAGTCCAGTCACGTAAAATACATTAAAGAATTCTAATGAATTAGATAATTTATAATCACCTGTCGGAGTAATACGGAAGCATTTACACTGGTTACTAACAATGAGTCAGTGTATTACCAATAATGGATGTTAATGTTAAACTAATATTTAAATAAGCTTAACTTATTTGCAAACAATTATAGTATATTATATCGTTCATATTAAAAGTGGCAAGTTGACTTTGATACATATATTCTTTGAATATAAAATCTTGCATATTTTATTCAAGTACTAATATCTGCACCTGCAAGTACAGACACCTGCATAAAAGGAAAATATTAGATTAATCCAACTGCTAAGATGGCTAATTTACTGACTTACACACACATCTAGTCTACTCGTGAACAGGATTGCTGCATAGCATACGAAACGTCCGATTTAAAGTTAAAATATAACCAAAATGATCTTCGAGTTTAATATGTAAACAATAATTTGATTAATATAATACTAGTATGCTAAGACCAGCTAGTCACAATAGATAATACAAAAAATTTGAAAGCGCGCAAAATTTCCCCATGCAAAGTCTATGGGAAAAATTAATTTTTTGACTAATTACTGCAATTAGGCTAATGAGATTTGAGAGTTGTCACTATTTTTCAGCAGTGTAGCATAATGAGACCTTTGATTTGAGCCATCAACGATATTTTTCCCTTTAGTGGTTCTCGAGCTACAGTGTGCCAACGAAATCGCTTCCTGCATTAATATATAAGATTAATTATAATGTATGGTCTTGAAAATATAAGAAAATACTAGTTCAAGAAAATTTCTTACATATGTATTTGGAAATGTCACTTATTCCAGAAATCAATAGACGGTCTACAATCCTAGATTATAATCAACCTTATATAGCTATTACAAACATGCTATAGATCGGTTATCGGTACTGATAACTCAAGAAAAGGATAGTTTAAATATTCAGTAGCATATTATTAATTTTAACCGTTAGCTCATAACAAACAAAAGATTAATTCAAATTGTTAAAAACCGTTACACATTTAAACTGTACTTTACTGACTCAATACATAATACAGTTACGTATAATGTAATTAAGTTTATTTATGACGTGTGACTAATAACAGCATCCTTAGGATTGTTTTAAGCTTTATATGTTAGCTTGTTTTACCATTCATGATTTACCAACCAATTATCCCTCGTCATACTTTACTTACATTTCTAATAAAATTATAAGGCTCGAAAGTTTGTTTCCTTAAATTTGTTCTTCGAAACTGCAATACTTGTTTTATTGTACATCAAAAAAATCATACGAGAACAAACCAAAAAAACACAGGTTCGCGGCGAACTTATCGTCTAAGAGGGATTTCTTCCAGGCAACCTTACAGAACAGTACAGTATTTCAAAAAAAAAATAATGGCAGGTGGTGTGGAAAATTATAATATTACAATAGACATACATACAAATAGTACACATACATTTATACTATAAATATAAACTAAGAACTAAACAATTTAAAATTACTAATTAATATGGACACAGAAACTATCATATTGGGAAACATTTTTTAATTAATGATAGCCAGGTTACGAGGCTTCTATGGGCTATCTTTTATTTTATTTTATTTTAGGCTATCTAGCATAACTGTACTGCTCTTAGTTAGCTCAATAGTAAAGAAATTCGTTCTAACGCTTCGATCCGTGAGTAACAGCTTTAACAAATATATATTTGTATTTAAATTAATGAGACTATTTATAGAAAGAGTTATAATAGTATATAAAAACATAAAAGTACAAAAGCTATTTTGTAGATACTAATATTAAATACGGGTGTGGTGTGTATTTAAATATCATATTTACAATAATTTTGAATGTAAGGGCGTTTACACATTGTATGCAACCAAAAGAAAGAAAAATTTGTCTGATATAGTATTAATATTACTTGTATGATCTTCTACAATGCATTCCAATTTTCTTATCCGAATTCGGTTCTAGTTTTCTTCATTGTATTTTCTCTGATTTAAAATGTAAGCACCCTAATACTGCGGTAATATTTGTTTTCATTGATATCGAATATCAAGATAACCAGCATCGATAAAATTTTATTGTATGTCGTGACACGGATCCTTGGTATCGTCGACAATCGATAGTTTTCAGAACATGAAAATTTTGTTATTCCAGTATGTATAGTTCGTTTATTTACAAATAAAAAATATAGTTTTATTATAAACAGAATGTAAACTGAGGTAACGATATATTATTGAAATAAGCTGGCATAGATTTCTTTAAAATTAGAAAGTAAGTTATTTTTACTTAGTATATTTTCAGTTTAATGTATTAATTTTATTAATTATTTATAATTATTAACTAATTTAGCTCTTCAATTGTTCAAAACCTGATATTTCATTCAATACATTTTCATTTATCGCTTTCATACAGACAGATAGACGCGGCCAGTAAACTTCATTTCATTATATGTATAGATATATTCTATACCATCTGACTGTTGGAACATTTGTAAACTTGCCAAAACAAAGCAAATGATTTTATTGTCATAATTAATTCTTTACTAACATAGTCATATGTAAGTCATAACTGGGTCAAAACAACGGTGCTCATCATCACAGCCGAATCATTAACCCGTACACCCACTTACAAATGACTGTCCTGGTTTCAATGGTCCAATCAATTCGTCATTATAATCGTAGCGTGTGAATAAACGGCGCCCACGCGCTGTCACCAAAGTTGTTAAAAAAAACTGCAAAAAACAATGGCCACCATAACGGCTTGTTATGGACGGTTAAATGTGTCAGTAACCGCAGTGTGTCATCTCGTTCATTGTTACATGAGACTGTTGAGAATTTTATTGTGTTTATCCCATTTAATTCCTGTACTTCCTCGTCCATGGTTTTTTTATCTGTCGGTATCACACGCGGTCCAATAACAAATTATTCTTACAAAGTATAGTAATTGAAATTCATATCACATTTCTCGCAACTTGATAGCTGCTCAATTAGTATACGTCTTCGCCTACACCTCTAGTAGATAATGATGGTACAATAACATACTGTTTTTTTGTATGTATGTTCTAAGAAAATCTTGGTATGAATTATTTATAACAAAATTCCCGGTTCCATGACGAACGATTTTATTTACTATTAAGATAACCAAAAATATAAGCATAATTCGGTAGTTTCAAAGGTTACCACGTTTAAACAGACGAATATAATAATATTAGTATGTATTTATTACATAAACTTTTATCATCTACTTTTATTTTTAATATATTTTTTAATAAAACGTAGTGACCAACGTCTAGAATGTTCTGCTGGCGTCTGATTATTCTCTTAAAAACAATTGTAGGTTGCGAGTATGCCCAAGTAAACATTCTGTCTGCTGAATTGAAATGCGTATCACAACTTGAGACTTTATTACTGTTCTACTTGTCATATGTAGTTCAATTGAATACGACAGTCAGAAGAAATAGATTTTTAACGCAACTCTTTGTTATGAATTTTCGTTGATAATTTTGACCTCAATTTTATTATTCGGTTAGATATTCAGATGAAACGGTATGATTCATTTAACTATAGAAGATTCTATAATTAACTTATCTTAGTTCAATTATTTGTTTAGTTAACTTCATAATAATAAAATACTTCTCAAACTAAAAATTTGTTGCGTTTTAAATTGAAATATGTATTAAAAATGAGAAAGCTGGCTCAAGTTGTTTTATTAACGAGTGTATTAAAACTGGTTTTTTAAAGAGGAAACCAAAGCTAATTTATTTAATTACTCTGGCCCGGGTTAAAATTGTAAACAGGATGTCTTGAGACCGAAGTGACCGATACGACCCAAGATTACTGATAAAATAGGGAACACGTACTGTCGTTCTCACACTTTAATATTTACATATCTTGATCATTAATGCCAATTATTTTTAATTTTGTATTATAATAAATTTAAAATTATATGACAGTTTAAAAAGAATGTTAATTTTATTATACCGTACGGCATTGAATGTCCTTTATTTGTATCATAAGAAGTAAGGCCGTTATGTACAAAATATTCTTCCGAGAAGACGTATGTATGAGGTAACTGTAAATCGGTCCGCAGTGCGAATGCAGAACCGTTTGATCATTGTGCTGTAAGATTTATTTCGCACGTTTTAACTTCTCTGTTTTCTTACTGAAGCCGCAAAGGACGATTGTGGGATTTATATGATTATATATACTGTTTTGTCTAACAGTTTTATTAAATATATAACATATTTAAACATGACTTATTCAAGAACGCTCTAAGATTAATGTAGTATACAAAAATTATAGTAATGATTCACGGATGAATTTGATATATCGTTTGAATTTGGTCAACATTGGACAAGCTCTAGAGTTGCACAACTTGATTCAAAAAGGTCAATGCACCGGGCATATAAAATGCCGCTGAAATACAAGTAGAATTTTTCCTGTTTATTTGGCATCGAGCCGCACTCAAATATCTGTCATCGAAATTCTTAGTCTCAATGAAATAAATGTATGACTGATGATTTATCATTTGTCATCTATTGACATGACAGTCATGAAGCTACAGTTATATGCGAACTGAATCATTTTGTTAAAATATCTCATGACTTGTGTCGTTACAGTTTTTAATATATTTTAAGTAATAATTTCTACTTTCTATTCCATTTGAAAATTTAACTATGTTTTGTCTGCAATGCAATCGTAAAACTGGTATATTTTAGTGGCTTCACAAAGTTCGTTTGAAGGCAGTTCGTTAACACAGTCGTCTAAATTTGTCAGTGAAAGGTCAAGATCCGGGAAACAAAACGCACTATTTATTATATTGAAGAAAATGACTTAGTGATATGTTACTTATTAATAATTTTGATATTTTTAGTATAATTTCATACAATTAGAAAATCTTTTTAATCCAATATTTTTTTCCTGAGAATTGTTTATTGAGCTTGTTATGAATTTCTTTACTTTAATAACAATTGTTTCGTTTATAATCCTTTGATACAGATATGAATATTATTTTAAAAATAACGATACCAAAACTGATTAATTTCTTTATTTCTGTGTCGCTTACATTATCTTGAAAGGAAAAGTTTAAAATATTTATTAACATACGCGTAAGGCATTTTGTTTAACAGTTAACTCGTTTTCAATTGTTAACGAATTGATGACGAATCGTAATTCTTAACAAAATTTCTAATATTTATCAGGATGCTTTTAAAATGATATTTTTTGTTGCTTGTCTTTTTTTTGTGAACGATGAGCCTTCGTACGTAATTTCTTGCATTTTTTGGGTTGGCTGGTAAAAAACCCACCCTTTGTACCACAACGGTACAGAAGGTGGGTTTAACGCTATAAATAATTTAAATAAATAAAATATATAACATTTAAGCGATACATAAATTACTCCATAGTATTTAATGTGTTTAGTTATGTATAATAATTATGAATCGTAAATATTTTACCAATTTATACAATGTGTTACATTCACACCACTCAGTGTCAAAATGGCTAACGGTCAACTAACTGTCAATGTCAATTCATTAATCGAATTTAAATGTAAATCAGAATTCAAACATTGATGACGTAATTATTGATTTATTATAGATATTGCTTTGGTTCAAAAAGTTATTGACTCATAACATGATATTAATAAATTTTATTTTACAGCTGATTTTATAGAGTAATGTACCCATGGAGTATAAGTGTATGACATTTCAATAGTGCAATTTGTGACATAAAAAAATTGTGGTAGAATCCTCGCCGCGATTCCGCCATGCTCAAAGCTGAATGAGGACCCCGAATAGGTTCGAAATCAGTTGGGCAAATTTCGATAGTAATAAATATATTTAACTGTAATCATGTATCACGAAAGACATACAAAAATTACTGATAATGACTAAAGAAACTCAATTGTACAGGAACCAGAGTATATTTGTTTTATATACATCATGCTATCATATATATATTTTCATATCATATATATAATATATTTATATAATACTCTTTTCAAGTTGTATTACATTCCTTTGTGCCAAGTGTTAAAAGCTATGTTTCTTAAAGGCAAACACGTTTCCAGATTGCTCCATTCTCATTTCTAATATCATAAGTTTGTATAATTTAGTGCGTTATATAGAAATATGTTAGGTTGAGTCCATTGGTTTTGTATTTGATTGAGATAAACAATAAACGTTTATATGAATATTTTATTATCATGTTGAATGTATAACCTTATGTTATATAAAATAATATATGATTAGCTTAAGTAGATTAATTGTTTGATAATAACAATATTGTGATCCTTGATTATTGACATATAAATATCCGGCTGTACTCAAGTAAATATTATCGATTTTGAGTACTAGTTTCGAACTATTTGGGTCCTTATTTATGAGCTCTTAGCATGACCATTCCGCCAAAATCCCATATTTACTTGAGTACTGTTGGAATATGAAATAAATAAGCATATATAAATATTACTACACAACGAAACTAATAAGTTTAATTCACTTCAATGTGTTTTTGTTCGTAGCGGGAGTCCTGACGTGAATAAATATAGATTTTTATTTAAACATAAATGTGGATGTGGTTACAAAATGGCCTCAGAAAATTATTATTAATAATTTTAAGTCGTAATTTTATTGTATAGATGTAATCGATATATATACACATTTATCTAAATGATTTTATGACTTCCTCGTGGTTTGATATCTATTTTGGATGTCAATAAAATTTATCTGAATACTAGAAATTTCAATGTTATATTACATACAAAATATTACATTTGAGTAACTGAAGTCATCGAAAACTAAATATATATCAATATTCTGTATCAACATTATATATGAATACATAGATAGCTCTTGCATAAAATGTGCCTTCGCAATATCTCTAGACTAATCACAGCTTGTGCTGAGATGTTGTTCTGTTTCCTTGATACAAATGCACTATTAACGGGTATTTCGACGTTAATAATATACTCTTTTAATCCGGAAGTTATTAAAATTGTATTTACACTTGTATTGGAATAAATATTAACTCTTTTCTGCTGCTTTATAGTAGTATAGTTGGTTGGCTTGCACACATGTGCAATCGTAAAATTGTTTTACGACTGACCTTCCAAAGTTCGACTAAATTTACCACGAAATTACTAAATTCGTTGGTCAAAGGTCAAGAATCGGAAAACACGCAAACACGCAATAGTAAAGACATTGAAAGTAATTGCTCATTATACAGTTAAAGATATTAGTGATCTTAATTTTAATTATAGTTCTCAGTTAGATTATGTAATATTTAAAAATATTAATTGTTTATTTATCAATTTTATTACTAAATAATATTTGTTAATATTCGTGTAATCTTCAATATTCGTGTATTTTGCAAATACGTGTGTTATTATCATTATATTGTATTAACATGATGGTTTTTTAGTGATATTTTTTTTTAATAAATAAGTAATTTTAATCAATACTGCCATATTTTTCTAATTTATTATGTATTAAAATAAATGAAAATTTAATTTTAAACATTGATACATTAATTGAAAGCGTATAAACAAAAACATAAAAGAAATGTATGTGCTTTGTTTGAATGTTCTTTGCCATATTTTATTAGTTATTGTAACTATAACTAGAATTGGTAGGAACCCAATTTTATTTCTAGCGTCTTTGAATTACCTTATCACCGTTCGCTTTGATGAATTATTCTAAATACTGTCTGTATGGGAGGTCACATCTATTAGACTTATTTCGAAAATCCAAAGCACGTTGGACAACAAAGGATGTCTAGAATGCACGATGTAATAAAGTAAATGACGTTGTTAGTGGAACGTGTCCGAAATTATACCATATCGATCCGACGAGATGAAAGGATTTACGTGTTATTCTGGTAATACCCGGTCAAGTGTGTCTTAGTCGAAATTATAATATCGATATAAATGTAGTCTAAAATATCGATTACCTTACCTTAATTATATCGATGAAATATTTTCCTAATTATTAAGAATCCAGGTGTTCGCCGTTCCCTTTATTAGTTAGGAACCGGTTCTATGAAACATGTTATTGTAATAAATTAAATTATACTCATAATGAGTACTTCAGATAACTACAGGGTGTTTCAAATCGGTTGGCAGCTGTGAAATCTTTATAGTTGATCGAATTGTTATATTAATTGAGTGTGTATATATATGTGTGTGTTAGTGAAAACCTTATTTTACGTATATATAACAAATAATTTAATTATAAATATATACGTGAAAAATAAAAAAAATTGACGAACTATGTGTTTGAAAACTATATCATTTTAATGTTTTAAAACTATATCACATTAATGAATTAGAAATTAAAAATATATAGTCTTTATGCAAAACAAGCGTTCTTTACAATTATATTTATACTTATTCCAGGTATTTAATCTAAGCTTGATACTTGTCGTTTTCCAATAAACTACCTATCTTAAGTATTATTATTACATTGTATAAAAAATATAATTTAAAATATATATTTTCTAACTTGAACAAATATCTAACATAAAAAAAATTATGTTATGTATACAATTTGAGGTAGGTTTATCTTAACTTGTGCAAATATTCACAAATCATTGTAATATTTACGAGTGTTTGCTTAATCAATATTAATAAATGAACACAATTTATTGACAGTCGCGGTAAGCAATCGCAAAGATAAATCCCGTTAGGATGAATACTATGATGATTGTACAATGCCTGTTTTAAAATGAAACGGGGACAGATTTTCACACGCTAATGCTTATGATATATTCATGACAGGAAGCGATTTTTCTGAATTTGATTATGAATACAAATTATAATGTAATTAGTAAAATAATTTTTCTAAGGCTATATTATGCTACTAAACTACTAAAGCTTTTAATTTAAAAAAAAATATTTCTATATATCAATAAATGTGGAATTTTATACTGATTCTAAAAAACCAAAAGTTATGACGAGCCAAAATTCTCCCTAGAAGTTATGATGGAAAAACTACAAATGAAAATATGAAAATTTGTATTTCTGATTTTTAGATCACATGATATACATCAATTGATCAGGGTTTTTATACTGAATATAAAAATTAGGTTATAAATAATTTGTTATTATATAAATTTATAATCGAAATTATTATTATTACTATTGAAATTCTAGTAAAGTATTTATTAAATCAAGATTTTTACATTATTATTTAAAACGCTTCCGTTCACACGCTGTCCTCATCACAAAATACATACTCTCTCTATGTCAATTGACTACCGTTACGGGGTAGATGAAAAACCATACAATGCGATTACCATATCAATTGTGGGTACATTACTCTCTATGCTCTATACTTATATAAAACATTATTTTTGTTAAATGTATGTCATAGATAAATGTATATATTAGTCGAAGCTCGTTTACGTTTAATAACTCAGTTTAGAAGGTCATTGACCTGTCCATTACAGAGAGAATTTAGTGATGATTAACGATATAAGTTATAAATATAAGTACATTAATCGAAATATATATAAGATCAATAATATAGATATAAGTTCAGAGTCACTTTACCAGATGTAAGCGTGACGTGTGACGTCATGACCTATATCTGACGGTCGACGACCGTACGGCGACTAGGCCGAGTTCATCTACACTAATGTCATGAAGAGGTAATGTTTGGATATTTTGAAATATTCTCTGGGATTGTTTTACGTGATGTTTAAATAGATAATTATTATTAAACATAATTATCCGGCTGTACTCGTGTCATTTCTATCGGAATTGACCCGAATAGTTTCGAACCCATTCGGTATATTCATGAACTCTGAGCATGGCGGAATCGCGACGTGAAACTAGTCGGGCAAATTCCGATAGTAATAACGTGAGTACAGCCGGATAATGATATTTAATAGTAATCATTGATCACGAAAATTTATATACAAAAAATATTATATTGGGCAATTTTATTGGTTTACCCTTAAATATTTATATATATTTTGCATGTGTGTGCGTGTGCGTGTATATGTGTATGTATATTGCCTGTTAATTCCTGGTTTATAAATATTTTAGTTCATCATATTCTGACAAATTAGTGTCTAAATTACCGGATGATAATTAGGCACAAAGTTAATGACTAGGCCAGACGATATTATAGCTATCATTTAAATGTGGTATTATATTTAGATTATAATAAAAAGTACTTTGTTTTTTATATTGTTGATGCCTTGTTACGTTTTTATATACAATGATATAAAAAATACTGTAATTAATTTAACTACTCTATCTTTTATACTTCGTGCTGTAATCTTATTCAATTATATTAAATAAATAACTATACTAATGCATTAAATTAAATTAATGCTATGACCTCAGCTTCAAATGACAAAAAAAATCTTATTGTGTGATGTAATTGTGACCCTGATGTTACCCAGACTTTAGTCTTGACTTAACAAAATTGCTTTGTAATATATTTTAATTTATGATTAGGCTTAGAATTAATATTAATTGTCTATTATGATTGATGCTTATATATTCAGTTTGTTTAAAGTACACTACTCGTACAATAAATTATCAAAACGATTTAATTAAAGATGTTAATTATCTTATAAATCTCTGTTAATACTTGCTTTTATTTATAATTTAAAGATTCTTATGTCATTATGATGTTTGTACATTACATTAAGTAGAGCTGGTTGATATGAAGTCCTATAAACTTGAAACAATTTAAAAATAAAACTGAATAAATGCTTTTACTCGCGATTCCACCTGTGAACGAAAGATTTTATTTACTAATATAACTAAGAATAGTGACGCAATAATAGATATATAATAGGTTTCCTTATCAAACTTATAATATATATTCAGAAATAATTTTTCAGTCATTGGGTAGTTCAAAAGAATGGCGCGTTTGAACAAACAAACTTCAGATTTATAATATTAGTATAGTTATTGAATTTAGAGCATAACATATTTGGAAATTATTCTATTTTATAAACCTACTGTTAATGTTTATTAATATTGTGTTTTAGCAATTTTGTTTCACAAAACCACCGTGCGGTCACGCCTATTTCTCAAGTGTTTTCACTTCTGCAGTATTCTTACTCGCGAAGTACGATTTCTTTCCTCTGTATCAGTAAGAAAATGTGACTTATTTATTCGGTTAAGATGTAGCAATTGTAATTTGTTATGTTATATGTAAATAATATATTATATTAAACATTTGTATGATCCTTTTTCTCGTCTTTGATCTTATATTCACATTTTTCCTTTGTTTTTTTTTTTGTAATATCCAAGATGAAAGGAAATTTACTGGGAACTAATTAGTGGTAAAGGTTTCCTTGTAAATTTTAGAAAATATTTTTTTGTTAATTCCATGTTTATTGTATGTTGTTTTGATTTTGTTTTATTATATCATACATTATATGAAACACATTTGTTATTAGTTTGCATGTCCAAAATACATTACATTTTACTTTTTGTATCTACATGTTGTGTTCAATTAAAATATTTCAGTCCCTTGGTATTAGTGATAAAAATAACAAGTTATTAGAATATCACTTCAATAATTATAACCATAATAATAACATGAAATTTTCTTTAAACATCTTATAATTTAAGTTAAAGCCTATTTAAGTTTTAAAATAAATATAAATTAAAATAATCATCAACGCGAATAATAATATATATTCTCATATGATTCTCAATAAATACAAAATATATAATAAACACAGTACGGAAATACACAATTAAATGTACTAAAGTTCGTTGTCCTCAGTTTTATAGTTTTAATAACTAACAAACCCACACCTTTCATACTAGTGATTTCCAATCATTATAAAATGATCTCACATTAACCACGCTACGGTAATGATGGAAGCTGACAGGTCATTGTTCCCAGCGCGTACTAACACAATGACCTAACTACACCCACGCGTCAGGTTTATGATTACTAATAATAACGGCAAGACATACAGTTCACCTGTGACTTATGTTTTAATATGTGGGTAAAGACTTCTGCGTTGGAGTCTGGGCTAAGTCGTCGTGGTCATCATGAAGTGGTGACAGACTTCACAATGCTCCGCCATTCCTCTCTGCCTTTCTCGTACATATATGTATTTGTACCCTGGTAGCTTAAATCTGGTCTGACCATCTTATTGGTGGCCAACCGCGTTGTCTGGTGCCTTCGACTCTTTTTTGTGCTACTAGCCGTTCAATGCAAGTACTTTCGTGCCTTGATATATGACCGAAGAAAGCGAGACTGCGAGCTTGAACGACAGAAGATTAACGGTGCTTGATGCCTAGTTCTTCAATAATACTATTTCTATATAAAGGTGGAGTCTGGCAGACTGTGTTTGGTATACTAATGCTCGTGTGCGCTGACTCTAAAACTGACCATTTTATATATTATAGTGTCTTTGAAAAAAATATTTTTTATAATAAAAATATACCATATATTTATATATATAATATTTATGTGTTAATTTATATGTAGTGTTTTGTAAATTTTTATATAAAGTAAAATTACGGCAACATTCTCTTACATATATGTATGTTATTTTCCAAATAAGGAGCGACTAGTCTCAGATAAATACCAATTATTTGTTTACAACTTCATAACATATATATATTTATAATAACATATATATAATTATAATATCTTTTGCAAATTCAACGTATGTTATGAAAATATAAATACTTTTTTTTTACTTTTTTCTTTTTCTAAATAAAATTAAAAGATGGATCCTTAAAAATGTTAGGTATTTACTTTGGTGCACAAAGATTGTTATTATAAGAATGTTTGAACGTGTCCAATGTCTTTATTACGCACATATTAAACGCGTAAATTCATACCCTCCTTTATTATAGTGTAAGAGTCAGGTCATAACTGGGGTTCGTTGACCACAAGATGTGAAGCGTCTAGTCTGAGAGACGGTTATGTTATGATGCGACTGATTGATCCAGGTCTCTGTTGCCCTTTCTTTGTGACTGTGTTGGCGGTTGATTTTAATAGCACTTGTACTGTGTTTAGTGTTGTCTGTATCCTGTTTGTGCTTTGTATTTACAAATTAATGTAATTTTATTTCAATCTTTATTGTACGAAGGCGGACTTAATGCTTTAGAGCATTCTCTATCAGTCAACAAATAGAAAAGTAAATAGAAATATATGATAATAAGGTGGTATAAACAATAAAAAGAATAATTTGACACATATAAAACTAAATTAAAATTAAAATTGTTTTTTACTAGACATTGTTTTATAAATAAGTTTATTCATAATTCATGTATTTCCTATTTAAAACATATCTCCTAGACTATCTTATCTAAGACAACGTCAATTCAGTGTTCGAGCGATAAATGATATATTTAATAATATCAAACAGATTTGTAAAATAAGTGTTAAATTTTAGATTGTATATATTAAGAAAACGTTAATATAGTAACATAAGTGCGAGATTCACTTATGTTATGTAGTAACGTTTAGAGCGCATAAGAAATATGAAACCTTACCAATTTAACTCAATTGCTACAATGCACACAATAAATGTATGTTTAACGAAACAAGAATATTGCTTGAAAGCAGATTGTTAAGTGAATAGTGAAAGAGAAAACAATATTTACTTTTTCATATTAAACTTTCATACTTTAAAATAGTGAAAATAATTTATTGGAAGATATTCTATGAGAGATTTTTCTGCATCCTTTGTGCAAGCATCACTCAAAAACAGTATATCCAAAAATTTACAAATTTTGCACACTGATAGACATCAATCTGGTGGTAGTTTAAAAAAAAACATCGTTTTGTAAATGTAACTTCGGTGTTGTTTGCACCTGGCTTCGCTCAATATGCTAACACATACCGAGACTTTGCGAGCACAGCGAGTCCTAATTTCGGTGTGGTTCGCGCTCCTGGTTTTAATGTTATTAACTGATTAGTACCGTGATTATTGTTATGCATATATTTTTGTATGATATTATTATGTCTACGTCCGGTTGTGTCCTAATATATTTATGCGTTGGTTTATTGTACTGCCAAGTTGAATCGTGTCTTCAGCGCTATTTATGAATTTTTCGGCTAAAAACCCAGACGCAAAAATAAAGTAAAATAAATAAAAAACCAGCCTCTAAAGATGGAAACATGTTAGTCAGATTTATTTTAGACTTGTAAAAAATATAATAGTTAGTTAAAAGATTCTGCTATAGATAAGACAAATAGGGATCTGATAGTATAACAAATTTTATTGAATATTTAATTTAAAATGTTTCCTGTACACCTATAACTCATTAACATCGGCTATATGATGTCACAGAAAATTCAACTTTATTAAACAGCTAATCATAGTAATAAATTTCAAAATCGCTTGTATTAACAACTTATATATTATACAATTTGTTTTACTCCCTATGCCCATTGTGTTTGATGTTTTTTGACCATGTTCTCTACTTTTTGTTACAGGTAATTGACCCTAGTTCTTGGCATTGAGCAGATAATAAAAAAGTATGTAATGTAATTATTTATAATAATAGGAACTTGAATACTACGAAACAGTGTACAAAAACATCCGTACCTTTAAATAAACATCATTTTAATATAGATTATTTAGTTTTAGGGTTCCTCAGTAAACAGTTAATCCAAATGACATATCTTTGATCTGTTGGATGTATCTTAATTATTAATTAAGTTTGTAAAAATTATATATCCATATCATGTATCCATGTTGGTGGAAAATGTTTTGTTTCATTAATTTGATGAGCTTTATTTTAAATTTAAAATTTGTGCTTATTTTTAATGATTCATTTAATTTATATTATTTTTGGGAAAATTATCGTTTATATTTAATTTAAAAAATAGGTAATAAATTGATTTAAAATTAATAGATAATATGTTAAAATTAAAAAAAAAAAGTCGATTTTAAGTTGTAAAGAACATTTTATAAGCTACAATTAAGATATATTAAAATATTTAACCAGCATAGTCCATAGAGCAAATTACTAAAACATGGGTTTTCTCTACTGAATATTCATAAATTTAATTAGAATATATGATTCTTATAAACCTTACGTAAGAGTCTATCTAATTGAAAGTGAAATCCATCAAAATTTTTATCAATTGCACAATTTAGAAGAAATAAGCTGAAAAATAGACAATTTTTTCTTTGTTTTTAACTTTATATAAAAAATAATTAAAATCGATATGAGTATGTAAAAGTTGGTTGTTAATAAATCGATTTAACTCGATTCAATGTAAGCAATTAACAATCGAGTTGCATGCAATAGACTGGCACGTGATGTTCACTCTTGACCGAGTTTCTAGATAGAAATTAACTAGATTGTATTATATGAATAAATTTATTATGACATTATTTCCGTCAACAATTTAGTGGAATTTTGTTGCAATAAGGAATTTTTTTTACCAACAAACACAATAGCAGTTTTTGAATAGGCAATTTAAAGACAATCTTTGGAAAATCGAGTGTTATATAAGAGAAAGTGTACGGTGTTTCATTGTTCGCGAGATGATCATGGACGAGTGATTTGAATTTATAAGATTTATGTGTGATGGTTTCAGGAAGTCAACTTAAACAATACAAACAATTACTGAAATATCCTATTAAAAGGCTGAAACCTCAGTTTCAGTTGAGGAAATTATATATTATAAATAACCAATCTAATAAATTAAATTCATGAATAATGAATATTTTTATAGCACAAATCTCAAATTTATAAATCATATAACATTAGCAGATAAAACTCAAAAATATAGAACGAAAGATATAACGGTGTATAAAGATATTCTTGGTTTTTAAAGTGAAACTGCGGGTTTCCTCCGGATGGAAGCATCAACGAACGGACACACCGACCTCTACGAAGTATAAACTTCTAAGCTATTTGTAAATTTTCCGGACCATAATTGTTTTCGTTTGCTTTTAACGTTTTTTTTATAGTTTTCTTAAAAACTCTTTGGTTTGAAATTGAAATAAAAGTTATTTGAATTAGAATACGTTGCATTGGCAGATAAAATTAGATCGTATTTAATTTATTAATAGGAGTCGCTATTTAACTTTAATTATTAATGTATTTTTTGTACGTAATTTTTCGTGATCTATGATTACTATTATAAATAATTATTCATCTGTACTTACCTAAAAAAACTGAATAATCTGTATTAAAAAAATATATAATAGTAATTATTAATGTTATTTTTGTAAACAGTTAGTAAGCTTTAAATTATATGTTCTAATTATAAACACTATAACATAAAGGTCATTTGGGATAAACAAAAAGCATGGTTTGCCATAGCCATATTAAACGATCGATAACCCATGATATTGGCTGAGCTTAAAATAGGCATATTCGAGGCAACGCCCTGTCCTGTTCCAGCAGCAGGTCGTGGATACTGGTATGTTGTCTATTCATTTCTTTTATAGCACAGTTAATATAAAAAGTAAAAAAGGTAGGATTTATCACTACAAATAAAACACTTCAGATTTTCCCATGTATTATCCTTAAAAATATTGTTATTATTGTTCCGCCTGATATTTTGATAAATGCAAGTCATACAGCATCTGGTAAAAATTATTTATTTTATTCTAACCTCTTGTTCTGTCTTGGTCTCCTGGTACACAGTTATATGTATATTTTATTCCAATATGTATAATTTGACTAAAAAAGTAGTTAAAGTGTCGAGTTGTCATAATGTTATATCAAGAATGAAGTAATTTACTTACAGACAACCCTATAAATAAGTATTAGGATGGTAGACCAATAAGTTAATTTCAACTAACATAGTCTAGTATTTTGTTCGCATAAAACAATTCAAATTAATATACCTATCTAAATTATATACAATTATAATATAATATTCTTAGTATCTTAAAAGAGGGACCCCGATTTAATGTTAAAGTCTGTAATTATAGCGGTCGTGGGTGTATGAAATGTTGTGGTTAGGTGTTAGGTAAGACGCTGGCTGTAACCCAGATTTAGGCAAATGAAGTTTTAATTAAATAAGTATTATATTTTATAAGGTTTATGTCAATTTAGCTAAAATTATTTTATTTCGACAAAACTCTGTAAATATAAACGTCTAGTAACGTGTAGATCATTATTATATATGTTAGAAACATCTTGATATTTATTACTTTAAACCATCACCGTTGCCAAAAACCAAATAATATAACAACGAAAATTATGTTTCTAGATCAACAACGTCCGTACTCGAGCCAGATATCAGACTAACTGAGGTTAATTTTAAACGTACGGATTAGGGATGTTATAAGCCACATCGATGAAATTAAACTAAATTGTCTGCAATGAGAGCATGAGTTCGTTTTTGAAGAATATTAAGCCGGTAGAAAAAAAATAATTTATTTTAGGATTGACAAATTAAATATTGTCTATTTAATAGAAATAGAAAAAATTTTCGTAATTAATTTGACTTCATTAAAGTAATTATTAATATCAGTTTGATGTAAAAAGATAAACCTTTAATTTATATATATATTTAAATAATTAAGGCTCATTCGTACTTACAATATTTATTCACATTTAATAGTTAGTTAAAATATTAATATCAGATCGCTAGCTATCATATTATGTCATGAAGAAGAATATAGTCTCAAGATGTTTAATCATTGTAACCAAAACAGTAAGCGTTACAGTCGAATTGGGTTATTAAAGGAAAACATTGAAGTAGCAAAATATCATACAACATAGTTACTGTAAAATCATATTAATTCTTTTCTTTTCTAAGAAACTTATTCTTTAGTTAACATATATTTAATTGTATTATAAAAATATACTCCATATTTTGTTTTCTGTTTATATTATTGTATTATTATTATCGATATTAATATTGACCACAACACTAGTTCCATCCTTACCAATAGCGAGAGGCGTTGCGCTCGCGCAGTTACCGAGTATAAATAGAGCGCGTAAAAATCACATGTTTCCGTTGTTACACGCCACTGGCCCAGTCTCTCATTAGACCTGTTTGGATATACACGTCGTGATAACATACATATATATCTCTTTGTATATTTAATATATAAAATATAAGTTATAATTTTTTAAATTGTATTTTATAATATTTTTTTTTTCTTAAAATTTTGTCAGGTATTGTTGAAATGTTAAAAACTTAACATAGTAACTAAAATCGATAGCTATTGTCCCTGAACTGTTCCCCATCATGCCAGATGGGGTTGGTTGTACCTAACTAGGGTGACCGCTCTCTAAGGCTTGAAGGGTCTTAATTGAAGTTATTGATTTGAAGCCCTGGAAAAGAAAAGTAGTTGAGAATTCTAGTTTAGGGTCGTCAAAATTAAAAAAAAAAAAATATAATTATTTATGTGAAATTTTGTAAAAGAATCAGTTACCAGATACCAAAAGAAAATACAGTTAATAAATAAAATATACAGATTAAAATCTTGTGATTTTAGCTACCAGCCTCATTGGTATTCGAAGGCGTTGCAGAGTTTGAATAGACGCCATCGTCGTTAACTCGAGGACATGTTTCTATTAAAGACTTCGATTAGGAAAAGCTTTGTTGTCTAAGTATATGAGTTGTAGAGCTTAGTAGTCTATAAAAATAATAATGTGATAAATATGTTCTATAAACTAAGCAGTAATTAAAACAGCTGCAAATTGCATGAGTCTTATAAAATAGTTAGTTAATGGATTCTAGCTTGGTGCGTCATTCTGCTGAATTCTAATTGCCTCGCTGGGACTAATGATGGGTCCTCACGTTAAGATAACGGAATACGTTTAACATGAGCGTTTCGAAACATATTAACTTCTATGGTTAAAACACGTTTAACGTCTCTTTTCGAAAAAGCCTTATTTTTTTTCTATAACAAAGTATGCTTAAATTTTTTTCTGGTATTCAGTCTCCTTGTCTAATCCAGGAATATCGAATAGGACTGTCTCTCTCCAATCTAATTTCAAGTTTTGCAGCTCGAATCGATTTGTCTCGCCCTTGCACCCGAGATTCTATCACTAAATATATTCCGTCTCTCTCTCTTTTCAAACCTGTCCTTGTACTGGCGGATTAAATTCGCCTTTTTTGCGGCGGTGAAATGTGGCAACGTCGAAACAATGAGACCAGTTTTAGAAGAAGTTAATATCGTGCTTGCAACGGAAATATTTATGCGCATATCACGTGTGCCACCAGATGTCGAGTTTGTAGACGTCTAGCGTAGAGAAGACTGAGCGGTTTTATTTTGAGAGTTGTTGCTTTTTATATTAGTTGTTTTTGGTTGAGATATTATTTACCAGAATTCTATTTCTTCTAATAAGTCAATAATTATAAAATATTTAAATCTTAAAATATTGGAATATTTTAATTCTTTTAGTTTAATTTTATTTTTATCATTTTTTTCATCTTTATCACAATAGATACAATCGAAACTTCAATATCTTTCTTAATGGCTTCGCATATTTATAAGTTATCGATTAAAAATGTATTCAACCTATTAAAATAATGCCTTTATTGTTGATCAAGTTTATATCTTTTTTATGGATTGTATAAATGTACAGAGAGGCGTGGTGTTGTATTGTGGGTCGTTAGAAAACGTTTATAGCTCATCGAAGCGCTGGTATGCAAGTAGAAGATGAGTCGAACCTCTCAATCATTGACTTTCTATCACCATTATAATTTATATGCTCTTTTTAAAGTCGTTTATATATAGCTAAGTTCATTGTTAAATATTTATGACTGGATTTCTTTCGCATATATATGAATTGTAAATTAAGTGAGAGTTGGTATGATATAATATTTGTAACGTGTAAATTAAGATTAGTTCTTACGCCTTGTGGGTTGAAGTCATCAAAACAAAAAAGTTATTTTGTACTGGCTCAAACACGGTACGCTTGGTCCCTATTGACCACACAGGAAGAGTTAACAGCTTGTTAATGATCCACTACACCGCCAAGAGCTCTATTATACGTGACCTCGGTGCCATCTCAATCTCATCTCAACTTTCAAGTTATCTTTGTCATTGTTGAGATACACGTGCGTGAGATGAACATGTGGTCATCTCAATACTTGTGGTTATTTTATGTTATGTGTAAGATTTTTTCAAAAGCTATGCTTACTATATAGGGTGAGTTTTTTTATTTACTAAATAATAATATCTCTACAGCTTGACGTGGTGGTACATAATTTGTATTATTGAGTTGTTCGTTCTCTGATTTCTTTTGAACCATTGGTTAATGAATATGTTCTCAATGTGTTATTCACAAAGATATTACCATCTGTGTAATGGCGGTTGATTGCGATGCTTCACCTTATAATTGCGTGTTTCTCTTTCCCGGAACAATACGTACCATAGCCCGCCGTGCACGTTTTGTGTGCTCATGGGCATCGTCGCGTGACGTCACACTTCCGCTTAAAAAAAGATATCAAGAGGAGAAGTAACAAAAGTTCGTTGAATGATAAATAAGTTTTTATTTTATCAGCAAATTGAAAGTAAAGTTCAGTGTCTTTTTCCTGTATATTTGAAATTGTTGAATAGAAGAGTTATTTTTGATATTTGCGCTGAGAAATAAAGTTTCAACATAGAATAATAATCAATATAAATGTTTTCGCTGTGTGTAGTCTCAAGACTAGTTTTTATAGAGAATATCCGTCGTACTTAATTGGTTTGCTGATGAGCTGTCAATAGCCGGCTAATAACCCTTAAAGATACTAGAGCCGACTCCTGGAATATTGATAGAGGAAGGAAATTATTAGCATGAGTGCCATAAATTCTGACAGCAAATAATAGTAGAGGATAATGCAACTCTAAGTTATTTTTGATTTTCTTAACTAATACTATAAAATTAACGTGTGTATGTTTGTATAAATGCTATTTTCTAGATGATGTTTATATACTGGGTCATTATATATGTATAATCAGGCGAGCGAAGCTGTATATAAAATGTGTATAGGACTAATGAGGAGGAAAAAGCGAATACGTTCATAAACACAATTGTTTTTAAGTTAATAATTATATTATGTTATTATTTATTGTCCTTGCAGCTTTGTTAGAGCTGGCTGGATACCGGAAAGTGAACACGACATACGAACATAAGTTACTATATTTATTATATTCATGGTTTTAACATAACGCTTTGTTTAACCGCAGATGTTACGGGAAAATTATTTTCCTTATTGTCATTGTTTATTAAACTATTTTCAATTAAATCAGAGATAACATAATTTTAATGTTTCTATTAATTAACTTAAATATTAAATACATATAATTTCTTTTATATACTGAATGTTATGAATATACTATATTATACTAAATATCATGACTCTAACTAAACCGTTGTAGCTCTTGGTTTGTCTGTTCGTCTTCCATATATTATAACCATTTAATAGATATTTAAATAATCTAATCATACATTTCTTATTGTTTTTAAATTTAAAAAAGTTTCTTGGGAAATTAAAATATTATTAAAAAGAAAAACAGTTCAATCTTTGACTAGCTGTGTAGTATTAAAAAGCTTTACAAGCTTTATTAACAACATTTGTTAATATTATTAATTATACATAAATTATATATATAATTATTTATTTAATGCTCTTCACTTGGATCATAAAATACTAACAATTAGCTGTCATAATATAATAGAAAGTTATAACTGTTGTTATAACAATATTTTTCCGCTTTTTCTAATGTATACTAATATTATATACATTTTGTTTGTTTAAACACACTAATCTTTGAAATTAACAAATGAATTTGGAAAATTATTTCTAATTTAGAAAGATAGTTTCATAAGGAAGGTTATGGGCTAAAGCAGTAGGATAATACGCGAGTGAAACCGCGGCACACAGCTAGTTGTATTTTTATCATTTATATACAAAACTTTAAGACAGAAGACAGATTATATCTAGTTTTTAATAACACTGTACTATCCTGACTATATAGTCATATATCGTACTATCCTTACAAATCATCTAATTAATGTTAATTTAAGACATATAATATTTTTTTTCATTATATGTTCAGTCTTCAATATTATCGTCTGCATTTAATTAATCTGTGAATTCACATTCATTAAAAAATGTTTCATCATCAAACTTACAAAGTTTCCATTTTAAAAAGGCATTTAGCATTTTGATTCCGTATTTTATGGCTTTGATATAATCTTTATTGGTCACTTAAATGTATATTTGAGGTATTTAATCTTATTTTTATTATACTATTTTCTCCGGTATATTATAAAAATAAATTATTTCATTTTATTTTCTTTATTCTAAATTTATAAACTTACTAGCAGATATTCGCGGTTTCACCCGCGGACGAATGATTTTATTTACTAATAGGATAACTAAAAATAGTAGCGTATAGTCTTGCTTATCGCAATTTTTTTTTTTTTTAATTCATTTAGTAATTTCGATGGTTAGCGCATTTGAACAAACTTTTCATTTTATAATATTAGTATAGATAAATGTACAAGTAAATAATGTACATTAACCAGATATATCAAATAGAATGAAGTGTCAGGGATACCTGTTATATGTTTTCATATTTAATGTTTAATCGCTGGCTTTGTGACTCATATCCTGGATATCTTAATATCTCAATGCAAATTTCGTCAAACAAACACGTGTCCGGATTTACAATGTTTTGTATTGTATTGTATTGTGTTATGTGATATACATTTTTATAGTCAATTATGTGAATTTTATTATTATTGTATTGATTTAGAAATTAGTATTAAATAATCTGTTTATAATAACAATAAAATACAAACGTTTTAAATAAAGATTGATTGTTATTATTTATCAAGTCGTAAATCAGCTGATAGGGTCGATGACTGATGTCGATGACACTTAATGTGCTTGTTAATTGGACATTGGAACAGTAGCTCCGTGTTTGTGTGTCTCTTTGTGTATGTTAAGGTCAAGTTATATTGGTCATTATTATGTAGTGGATAGGTAGGTTTGGTAGAGATAATCTTGAGAAACCGGATTGAATAGTTTAGTTTATATTAATTTTATGACGAAAAAGTTTTTTTTTTTATAAGCAGTTATCCTCAAAAATAGAATATGAATTTGAAAATTTCATTAGGAGGATAATTTAGCACTACGCTACAATTTTTAATTATCTTAATAGCTAATAAAATATTTCGTCCGCGGACAGAACCGCGAGCAACAGATAGTATAAAAATAAAATTCCAGTCATGTCATTATATGTCAACTTATTTATAAAAGATTTCTTCTTAGAAATAACCTTTTCTTACGTTTCTAGACGTTGCGAATTCCTCAAAACTTCGTTGACATCTTGAATCTCTTTCAAGTTTTGAGAAAACGAATTTGTAAAAAGTAAATTATACGAATTTTAGATTCATAAAGACTAAACTGAGCTCTCTTTTTAAATAATTTCAATTTAATTTACTCATTTCTCTTTAATTTCTTGTTTTTAAAACAGTACATACTTATACAGTATGTACTATATTTAATATATTAAATAAGATCAATCTTTAGCCCACTGGCTTCATTCACAAGATAATTAAAGTTCTACATCCAGGATGCTGTCTCCCGATATATTACTTAGAGGTATTTTAACTTTTAAACGTCTAACTGTCTCCAATCAGCCATTAACCCACTGACTGGTGACATTGTTATTAATTTGTGACTAACTGCTGTTAAAAGAGGTTAACGACACCAGTTTTCCGCAATATATTTTCAAATCAAATCAAATCAAAAGTCTTTATTTGGACAACGTATCAGACGTTACATTATATACAAAAAAAAGAAACTTAATATAAACACAATTTTGGAGGACAGGAAAAGAATAATAATAAATACAGTAAAATGGACTGAACTTAGAAATAATAATAACTATAATAAAATGATAATAAAGTTGTCCTTATTATATATATATTGTAATAATGTCTTCCATATTGGTCGACCACTCAGCTTATGTTGAGAATAGTAAATATTTTCGTTGTATAGTTTTATTTTACGAGTACATATTTCCTAAAACAAATCGCCTATTGATTACAGCTGTTAAAAATCGTGCATAGCTGTGATTAATGATAAATCGTGACCATTTATCTAGATCCTGAGTATTTCTAGCTTGGAGTTGATCTATTGTTCTCATGCCCAATTACTAGGGGAATGACCTAGTGCATATATAAACTGGTTATAACTGGTATTAATAGAACCTTCTATAAGTTGAATTTCATTTAGATTATAGCTCATGGTAACGTGGTTTGTCATTGTGTCAATATTAATGATATGAAGAATGTTGTTCGTTTAATTTTGGACTTTATTAACAAGGGTTAAGTGGTACTTTCACTTGCGCATAATACTGCCACTAATGGAATATGTAATTAGAAATGTACTCACTAATTTCTAACAGTTAACTAGAAAATGTATGTCTCATCTCGTTTTACAAAATTTCTTCATTGTCTTAGATCTTTAAACATAAAAAAATTAAAACTAGTGAACATTAAAAATTGTCTGCTTTATTACGGGTTTTAGAATGTTCTAGAATCCAAAAGCTATCTATAAGCGGACAAAGACATGAAGTTTTCGGCTATCTCGCCGATAAAACTTTTATGACTAACCGATTTTATGTGGAATTTTAAAGCTTTTTAAAAGTGAATCAATGCGGAATTCTCGTAAATCACGGTGTTATTTCCTAAGTGTGGTCCTTAATATAGTTTAACTATTTTTATCTACATTTTGTTATATTTTGTATATTTTATTTTTATAAAAAAATATTTTTTTTTATGGTTTTAAAAGGTTGACCTTCTATGGTAAACATTACTTAGTATAAAATGTCAAAAAAAAATGTGTGAAAAGAAATAACGAAAAAATAGAGTACTTTGAAGTTGAATGTATTACTTTACATATAAAAGGTTATTTTTATGTGATACATCTACTTATATCAACTATACTATCTATATCTACTGAATTTAATTTAAACCTTATATTTTATTACATAAGGTTTAGATTTATTTAATTGACCTATAAATTAAAAGTTAATCTATATCTACAAATACCGGAACATATTTCCTTTTAATGTGATTTTAAACGTTAGTAAAAGTAAAGTTCGTATCAAATATATTTCAGTAATTCGCAAACGAGACAACAAAGGTTTTGATCTACATCGAATTAAACGTCTGACCTCACGAGACAATGATCTGTCTTATCATAATCATTATCAGGATTGTTATCTCAATTGGTTAAATTAGAAAGTACACGCTATAGTAATGAAAGACTGCTTTAAATAATTACAAATCAGTGATTGAAAATATAACTTTCAATCTTATATATTAATAGCGTGAGTTGATTTTTGTGTCAATGACATTAGCACGCAAGAAATCGGATTTTATCTTATTTTTAATAACTCCAAGTGTACATCGAAACAAAAAAAAATAAAAAAAAAACATTTTGGTACTAAATATAGATGGTGTTTCAATGATGTCTGCACATGAAAAAATTGGTTAGGGTCTTATTTTAAATAACTTCAATGGTAGATCGAAACAAAAAAAAAACAATTAAAAAAATTAAAAAAGAAAAAAAGTCGTCGTTTTGTCGCTAAATATAGATAAAAACTAGCTTTACAATGAAATTAAATTAAAACCTGTTATAGATTTCGAAATTCTTAAAATATCTGTTGAATAAACACGAAGTAAATATAAGAACTGATCTAGACGTTCAAAATATAATAATAAATTAGTTTAAAATTATTTTAATACTAATTTATGTCAAGGATTTCAACAAGGGCCATCTCAAGGTGTTATAGAGTACATACAGGATGCTTCTATTAATCTGATACATTGCATGTCTGTTGCTGGGTAGTTGGATTAATTTATGATTACTGATGCTGCAACATTGAGAGGAAGCTGTCCTACTCGCTGTAAATTATATATTAAATTAAGTTTAATCATTTTATTCTAACTCTATTATTAATATTAAATGTCTGTAAAGATATCATTTTTTATAATTATACTTGTGAGTAATAACTGTGAAAAAAGTTACAAATATTCGTATTTTTGTACAAAATGTTGTGCAAAGCAAAATCTTTTAGCGCTAGTATCGAAATAGGTGCTTGAGTGAATTAAAATCAATATAGGGGGACCGGTTTTCTGCACCCTCATTGTATATTGAGTGAAATGATATGCTGTTCGCAAAATTTTATGAACCAATTTAATAACCCGCTTGGGTTAACGACACAACATAAGAAAGTCGTTTTAGAAATTGTTTACAGATGTGTTTAAATAAACACACATACATGTTTCACGTTAGAAATTTTAAATAAGTATATAATGAAAAATTCAACCAGACTGGACTTGAACCTGTTACTTCATGGACATTATCTCGTCCAGAGGTGAAAGTTTAACATGGCTAAACCTGTTTTTTTTTATGAAATCCGGCCAAAGATTTATATAGGATAGATTATAAAACTTCTATTTATATATATTTTCTAAATTATTTAATAATAATCTATCATATTATCTAAAATAGTAATTATTCTTGGTTTCAAAATATATTTCGCTGACTACTTTAACGTATACGCCAGTTCGCAAACACTCTTTGGTTAAAAGCTCATGAGCCATGAAACACGAGTGCGTTTGTTTTTATTTTAGGTGATATTTCATGTACAGAAATATGTACTTTATTATATTAGTAATAAGATATAGATTACAAAGAAGCAAATAATATAATGAAATTGAACTTCACAAGCATTACAACTGATTCCAAGTTATCATGAAATACATAGAATCGACAAACCGTTTATAATAATGATGAAACTTAAAATATTTAAACTAGTTCTACTATGAACTTGAACTAATATTAACTTTTTATTTTTATTTTTATTAAATATACATTTTGTATGAGCTTATTTATATTTTAGGTATATTTAGAATTATGAGACTGATTCATCTTTTATAAATTTAATGATTTTATTTGTTAATTTTTAATTTATAACAAAATAAAGATTATTTGTTCATTTAATTTAGTAACCAAAATGTGGATTATCACTGAATTATTTTAATATTTACACCTATGGAATGGCTGCAATATGATTTAAACAATCGGAGGAAAACTTAGTTAGACATTTAAAGGAATAAAAGTTTTGATTTTTGTCTGTCTTTAAAAAAACTCAACTGGAAATTTAAGCACCGTTAAAACAGGTTTCTTTCTCTTTGTATAGAGAATGGACAGGTTCATAATACGGAATAACCATTTATTTTTCATATTGTTCTTTATGTTCTAAAGAAGTTTTACAAAAAGAAGAGAATAAGAACGAAATTTAAATTTTTGTAACCGGGAAAGAAGTGAGTACAATAAATAGAAATAAATATGCATAAGGTTTTTTAAAAGTTATATATTTACCATTTGAAACACAAGTTACTTGTAGCTATTATATATATTATATATTATAATATGTATTTATTACAAATATAAAGCTTACGTTATAGTGACTAATTTGTATACAAAACCAATACATTATTTATATAATATAATTATTAATGTTTGTTGCTTTTTTATAATAATTTAAATTATAAAATTAATTAATTACAGTTATTCGAAAACATATATTTTACATAAATTAATTTTAAATAGTAGATATTTTTGTCAGTGTATTTATGGATATTTTTCAAAAGATTTTTATCAGATTGCAAGCTGTCATTATGACACACTACAGAGTATTTTGATAAAATCTCTTTTAAAAAATATGTTCTGGGTATAATAAAATAAAAATGCATTATATATAATTATTTATTTAAAGTAACTATTGAAATAAAGACTTACATCATTTATTCTTTTAACTGTAAAGTGTTTTAGTGAGTTTCTCCATCGTACCTTGAACCAGCCTTGATCTACACAAACAGGTCGGATGCCTTGAACTAAGGATTCGATGAAAGGTTCCCATAAAAAGTGTTTCAATTACTTTCAACTTTTTATGTGATTATTTGGTTGTCTTGATTGGTTAAAATACAGCTACTTTTAAATGAATATAGCGTTCATAATTTAAGGTCTTAGCGGTACTGAGTAGCTTTAGGAATTCCACAAAAAACAATGATAATTGATTTCCGAAATAAAAAGCGTCGAACAGTTCTAGGAAATGGTTTGAACCGAAAAATTGTATTGGAGTGACTGTTGCCATCGTTAAACGTACTTTATCTTTATACTTATAATAATGATCATTTAAAATGCCTGTGTAATGTTTTATAAATGAAATCTAAGCATAATTATAAACACTTTATTATCGATAAACTAATTCTATGAACTCGATGCATACAGTCAAGTAATGTTTGTATATATGTCTGAGTTACATTATAATAATATTTTGTTTTCCGTTCATGTCACGCAGTGCACTTACGTTTTTAACAGTGGCCGGTCTGTGATTGGTGAATCATAAAAGAACAGCGGTCATTATACAGGAAGTCTGCATTATCGCAAGTGCGTCGTATTAATGGAAACCTTATTATGATTTAAGTGCGTAATAAAAATATTGCATTATAAATATATTTATGTATTTTTTAACTATAATAAGTGCAGATTATTATTATTTAAACGTCTTGGAGAAAATAAAACTTTTTGTTGATCGTTTGTCAGTTGAAAATGTAATGCCAAGTGGGTGCTTTGTTGAAATGTATACGTCAATTTATTGGATTTTTTTTGCAACGGTCCAGACGTTAATCGCTTCATAATATCGCGTGACTACAAAGTGTAGACAATTTATCGGTCGTCTGACCATCTATCGACAATGTACATGAGGCTTTATTTTCTATCGATCAGAGTACATTTTAGTCTAACGTGTTACATTGTATCGGACGATAAAAATTTATATTAAAATGCAATGTGATGCGACTATAAAAAATAGTTTTATAAGAAGAAATTCTCAATTTCAGAAGCATCATGACTGAAGCTTTAGTGTAATAGTTTGGCACTGCAATGTTCTGGCAGACTGCGTAAGCACTTTTTCATATACAAGACACATTTGTCTTTTGCTGTCCTTTTTATTAAACGTCAATATTTAAATTAACTATTATAATAAAATTTATTTCCTTTTCTTTTGTTATAAAAACAACCACCGGAAATAAACTCTGTGTCTGTCGGAGCTGCACAAACATAGAAAAACGAACACAAATTGCACCCAGAATCGAAACACCAATCTGCGGATCACAGAACCTATTGTCTCGTGTGGGAATCGAACCCACCACCTTTGGCTCCACAGGCAGGTGCCACCCACCACTAACAACTAGACCAACTATTGCAACTAACAGGTTTAATTTTGTAATAAACAATAATTTAAAATAAAACAATGGGCCCTTTTTGTTCTACAACGATGCTGTTAAGTATATCATACATACTTGCATTAAAGCAAAAATTGAATAAATTCATACATTATAAAATAGGTAAGTATCATTTACGATTGAAGTAAACTAAACGAGCACTTTAAATGAATATAAAACGCAATTTATGTGTAACGAGGCCCTTATATCGCCCTCAGCAAGTAATTGGGATAGGGAAGCCACCCAGCCATTGAATGTGTTAGAAATATTACTAGAGATAGCGAACGTGACGTCACTTCCCACGAGACCACGATTCTATGTTTTAACAAAAGCTTTTGAATGTTTACGATCTTTCACACTTGAATTAAGGGTACATGTGGAGTGCATGTGCTATTGAAATTAATACTGGTGTCTACTGTGTGGTTTTTTTTATTCAGTTTTTATAAATACCGACTATTATTATAATATATATAGACCAGAAAAGTTTTTGTTTAAACATGCTAATCTTCGAAACTACAGGATAGATTCGGAAAATACTTTCTGATTATTATTGGGTTCATAAGCAAGGCTATCTAGCGCTCAAATAACGCTCTTAGTTATCCTATAGTGCTTCATAATAATTATTTAAGAAAAGATTAGGAAACCAGATGCCATGGTTCAAAAAGTCACATCTTTTAAGTTTTTTGGTCATATCGATTTGATTTACTTCTTTACCGTTATTGTCGGGATACCAATGACCATCTCAATGCGTTTATGTCGAAGTGACTTAATTGGTTCCAATTAAATTCTGCTCCTGCGTGGTAAATGTATGAGATTTAGGTCAGGCACTCTGATTCTCGCATACCATTCGCATATAACTCTACTGCGAATTCCATTTGTTTCATACATTAATTATTAGTTTTTTTAATTTAGTAAGTAGAAAATAAAAGGTATACAAGTCATGTTTATTTCGCAATTATATTATTTGTTCGGCTTGCGTCAAGTTTTTGACGCCTTAGAAATATTGAATGTTTTTGAAATAGTTCAATGATTCAAAGAGGGAGAGAAGTGTATTTTGTTTTTGAATTCGGTTAAATTGCAACCGAGTTAGGGCTTGAGATTAAAAAGGGTTTTTGAAGGAGCTCTGGTAAACAACGATTACTAAGTACTCGTTTGATGACGTGTTCATGTTCTAAATGCTCTTGGCATATTTCCAAGGCCGCACATCGAGCCTTTGTCTGTCTGTCTGCCTCTTTGTCTACAGCTGTACTGCCATAACAACCAGGCTTTGTTTCGAGACAAGGGCATTCTATGGATTATTTATGAACGCAATTTTAGATCAATGCTTCTCCGTGAAATGATTTTTAATGATGTACACTTCATTGTTTTAATAATTTTTATTTTCATTAAATAATATTTATATTTGTAGTTTGATACAAATAAATCAACACATTTCATACTAAAACTAAAAACACATCCGGGTTTTGAACATCACGAGGGTTAGAGCCCATTAACATGTCACAAATGTATTGCAGGAAATCGTGGGAGACTGTTATAACCCTCGATTTCGGACAAAGAGAATGAACCGACCAGTTCCCCTCTATAAGGAACTGGACACAGTGGGGGTGGTATTGTTCGCTCATTTTAGTTTGTTTATATTATAATGTTGAATTGATAACTAGATTATATGAAGGGCAGATAAAGGAATCACGCTTTGGTACATCCATCACATGGATTATAACGCTTAAGCGATCATAAAGCGATTTAAAGCTTATTGCTGGTTACATTTAATTGAATTATAGCTTGTTATGATAATATTTGTAAGATAAAATTTATTACAAGACCTTAGTCTATATAAATCTCGCTCGATATGGCGGTTCTTTAATAATTATTTTGTATGACAAATTAAAAATAAACATGAAAAATTTCGGATGAGAGATGACTTTGATTAATATGGTTTTAATGATGTTTTTATCTTCGCAATATTTTATTTATTTTTAAAATGAAATCCTTTTTGAAAAAGACTTGTTAAACTGTTTTTTTTTATTTCTTTTTTGCGCAACAAGTCCTTTTTAAAACTCAAAGCGAGTGGTTCACCAATAGCTCTAGTATGCTTGTGCATATGAAACTGAATAGCCGCTTCTGTTCCTGTCTAATCGTTACGTACAGAAAGGCTTTAGTTTTTCTGTAAGTACAATATGGCTGTGTTGGAACTGCGGGCCTTTGTGATGATAATGTCTAACTAATCTGTGTTCGATAAAAGCGTCACCTGTTGCGTGGATGCCTTCGTATTTTGTCTATCTAAAATAACTCATCTTGTTCAAACACTGCCGCTTTGATCAATACATTGTTAGGATTTTGTGACTTTATTTAGAAAATAGGTTAACTTATATATTTATTAGTGTATATAGTATTAGTAGTGTTACGTCGCAATTGGTTCTGGAATTATGTGTAAGAATAAATTACGATCGTAATTTCTTTTATTAATTAGTTGTAGTATTAGATAAGTTGTGAAAAGAAACAGTAAATACAATACAGTTTTTAAATAGCAGTATATTTTAAATCAATTGCACAATTTTCTGACCGGATACTAATAATTCTGGATATTTCGATTCTGAGTGCAGACATTAGTCACCTCTACCGTCTGGGAGGTGGAGTTATTTAGTAGTCTAGACTTCAAATTTTACATATAATTTTAAATAAATTTGTAGTAATAAGACTTGATTTTGATTTGTTCTCTTTTTCATTAGTACTTGATTGTAGTGAGAAGAATTTCTAATTGTCTTTTAAAATACTATTGTATAAGGTCACCCGGAATAATACTGGAAATAACAAGACAAACTAAAAGCAACCTTGCTAGGTTAAAATAAAATTTATAGTAACTTATCACGCTATGTTGTATAATCAAACTTTCGACCTTCTTGGTGATGTTTCTTTGTTTGTCTCTATTATATAAGAATATATAATTTATTGGTGTCATATAGAAGCAAGGTTAGGGTCGCGATACACATTAATGATGGATTTTAGGTTTTGTTTAAATATTACGTATACTTATAGTATATGTTTAGTCTATTGTTTCATTACTTAAGATTTTAATATCAAATATATGTTATTACTGGTTTTAAATATTTTTTTTGTATTGCATATAGAACATATATAACTTGGTTATAGTAGTTGTAGTAATATTGTATATGTTGTAGTTAATACACAGATATTTTGTGAGATTCAGATCTTTTTTAATACATAAGCTGAAGATTTTATTTTCTGAGCTACGCTATACTAAGCTTTGGAACTGCCAGTTGGTTTAATACGTTTTTTTTATAAGTGAGTCTTATTCTTAGTAAAAGTTACAAATTCTATACTTACGAATGAACCATGACTTGCACTACGCGAATAATGCTGCTTCTTCCCGAATTTCGATTAGTAGTTCTGTACTCATCAAACTTGTAACACTGTTCTGAACCTAGGCTAGACGGACAGACCCGCATGGAAAAACTGTATATATGTAATTAAATATATATATAGGTACGGTAAGCCGTGTGCAAACGTATTCCACAATAGAAGAGTAATTTTGGCACAGTTAGTGTTGGTTGCGCCAGACGCCTAATTGTTACTAAAAACCTAAAAATATCGACAATATAAAAATAAGTTACGATAAAGATTATTAGACATACATAGGGCTATATATATTATATTTAAAAAATATTTTCAAATTATAATCGTTCGTAGAGTTTTTTATTGGAAACATTTATAATTGAAATTGTTCGGTCATAGTTTCAAAAAATGTTTATAAAGCTAATAAATTAAATACTTAGGAGGTTTCAAAAATTCCTTTAATAAAAAAATGTCTTTTATGAATATTAATAAACAAATATAATTAAGTAAAACTGCAGAATACGTAACGATAATGGATTGTGTTATATAGAAATACTAGGTGTTGTTCGCAGTTCTACTCGCGTACGAAGTTTTTCGTTTATTATTGTGATAAATAAGATTAGTAGCGTAATGATAATTCGAAGATTAGCACGTATACAGTTTTTCAGCTTTATATTATTAGTGTTCATATAATATTGTAATTCAAACGATAGGACAATTTGAATTAATCTATTAAATATTATTTATAACATTAACTTAATACTTGTTTATAGAATTATTAAATTGTTATTATTATTGTTGTTTGCTACCGGTTTTAACTGGTCCTTGTTTTTAATTAAACAATATTTTAATATATTTATTTCTTATAATAATTAATTATAATTTTTTTGTTTCAGGTAATTTTCCCTGGGGTTTTTTTATGTTTATAAATTGGTATGTCTTATTTTTATTGGTTGATTAATATATTTAATTTAAAAAAACTATACAAAATTTGTATAGAATAAATGAAATTTTTAGAAAGTTTTCACGTTACCTAGACGCCAGACTTATCAAAGTTTTTAGTTCCGACTATTTGAAGTCAGGCTGACTTTATAATTGCTTGATGGATGGGAGTATTGACTTATATATAGTTTGGGTGTTACAAAAATAATCGTTCGCTTTTATAAAGAATACAATATTAAGTATTATAAATTTATACTTTTGGAATTAGTACTCACATTTTGTATTCAATTCATTTTTTTTTATTAGTTAGTTGTTTGTGTGCTAGAAACATCTAGATCAGTATACTTAGTATTTTAGATTTTCACGAGTATACATTTGAAATAAAATTATTATTTACGAATTTAACTCGCGTATAGCTTTGGTTACATTTTAATCTTCACCCGACGTTTCGAATGCTATGCTGCATTGTTCACGGGTAAACGAGATGTGTCTGTCAGAAAGTTAATTAGTCATCTAGTCAAAGCATTCGAAACGTCGGGTTAAAATTAAAATGTAACCAAAATTATAAGCGAGTTAAAACCGTAAAAAATAGTTTTATTTCATACAGTATAGTTACTTGATTTTATAGATATATTATGTTTTAAACATTTAATTATAGATATTAGTAATATGACCTTAAATATTTGATTTTAAAAACCGGAAGGAACTTATACTATAAAGAACATTAATCTTTGGTTATATTTTGAGTTGATTGATATTTAATGATAAATAACATTTCTTTTATACAATTAATATACACGGATACGTTATTTTCGCAATTAATTTTAAAGGATTTTTTTATGTTCTTAATTTGTCTTGGGTTTTTTTATTCGATCCCATTAAGGTATGTCAGTCTTAAAAGGAAATTTTATCGAAACTACATTTCTTTAATGTTTTTTTAATCTTTTAGTATCTTATAAAAATAATTGTTGTTATTATAATGACATAATCGATTTTACATTGTTTTTATTATAATTTATAATAAGTTTATTATACTTTGATAGTCCTTACCGAACTTAATTTACAAAATAAACGAGGCCATCTAAAAGTCTTTATTAAAGTAATCAAATCAGTAACAAATCTCTACATTCTTCATGTTATTTCGTATTTTTTATCTTTAATCAAATTTATATTTTTTAATGTATGAATTGTATCGATATGGTTTTGTAAGGTCACACATACACACATATATAAAAATTCAAACATACAGCTTATATCAGTACTACTTTAGTCAATTACATATATGTTATGTTATGATATATATATTGTTATTAAGTAATTGGCTTTTAATTTTCAGGCGACCCCTTTAAAGCGTGATTGTCGAGCTTCGAAGCAAAGTACCCTTCTAGGTTAAAAGCTATGTAAAAATTAAATTCGCTTCATCAAGAGACATTTTGTGCTGCCTGATACTGTATACGACTTAAAATTATAGGTGTTGTAATTTTGACTTGTGTATTTGCGTATGTGTTGGTTCGAGGCATCATAGTTCCATAATGGATAATTTGTTTTGTGTAATTTTTAATAGAAATCCTTGTTTAAATGCTTTTCATGGGTCTGCTAAAATATCTAGCTCGCATGGGGATTACTAACAGGATCTCGGGCACTCTTGTCGAGGGTTTGAAATGATAATTATTATTATAATAAACTGATCGATATACATATTAACAATAGAAATGAGCGTTGATACGTTACTTAAGCAATTATTCCACATGATTGTTCGCTAATTCGCTTACGTATATAATTACCTTGTAAGAGCAAGTGTTACAAAATACTTATTACAGCGTTTGGTTTTAGCAGCGCTGATTAGTTCTGGTTTATTACATTAAGTGAGTAAATATTTATATTTATATAATTACAAGGCATTTTTTTTATAATTATTTTGTGTTAGAAGCAAAGTATATTTTTGATTTATGTTCTGGCAATGGTATTTTCATTTTCACGTTTGTTGATTGACATATGCTACCATCTGCGCATACGCACGAAATTTCGGGATCTCGTACAACGCTCCCGTTTGTAATGATATATGAAAATGCCGCTAGATGGCATTGAGCATCTTGCGAAATACTTGGAACATTTTCATGATTTTATTATGAAATAGCTCTCTCTATTTTTGATGAAAGGAAACATGAGCAGCTGTCGGTCGGTTCATAAAACATTACTACGTACGTCACTAGTTTGTATTTCTGTATTTATTATTGTTTTGATCTCGTTTCACTAGATGGCAGCTGCTTGGTGATTGCGAAAGCATATTATATGAGGCGATTTTTCTTTTTTATAAATAAATTAGTTAGTTTGTTTAGATTTCTTTAAGAAAAATTATTCTAGTGGGAAATGAAATTGAATCAATCACTATGATATTAATATAGTATTGATTTTTCATCGCCATATGTAAGAAAGGTCAAATAGTGGCTTTTAGTGTAAACAGAAACTTTTAGCAATTTGTCATTGAAAACTATCTAATACCTTGGCCTAGAGGTGCTAAAAGCGTGAAAAGAATTTGACTATTGTTCGCTAAAATTTTATTAAAAATTTCGCTTGTTTTTTAAATCGCTTTCATAATCATAGTAATCAATGATTTATTTTGAATCGAAAAGAGGAAGGATTGATATCAGTCTTATACACATTTAGAATAATAAATTTATTATAATTTATGTATAGTTTCTAACTACAGTTTAAGATAAAACCGAATCACAATCTAAGATCAATATCTTGTTAACCCTGAGCTTACAGCGTAACATAATCAGCTGCCAGAAAGTAGAATGACGTAAATCTCTGATAAAGGTCTCTATCTATTAAACCTTTAATTTATTATATCTTTATTATATAAATATACATTCATATAATTTATGTATATTTACGTAATATTAAGCATTAATAATAAATATATACATTTCGTAAAATAAGCCTAATATAATGTTTTCTAAGATTTACACGAGTACTACACCTTTCAATAAAACTATTTTACGGATATAACTCGCGTTTATTATAACATTTTTAAATTTAACCCGACGTTTCGAATGCTTTGCAGCAAACGTGTTCGCGGTAGGACACCATTATCTCGTCTTACCGCGAACACGTTTGCTGCAAAGCATTCGAAACGGCGGGTTAAATTTAAAAATGTAATAATAAACGCGAGTTATATCCGTAAAATAGTTTTATTGAAATAAGCCTAATATATCATAGTTATAATCTACAGATCGGTTATTGCAACTGATATCAAGAAACAGATTTGTAATTTCAATATGGTGGCATAAATTTGATCTGTAGCGATGATTGGTAGTTAATCTGTAGGTTTAGTACTTAATCGAGCAAGACTTATACCAAGAGCTAAACTAAACATTGATACTACTAAGAGCTAATTATAGATTAAGAGCTAAGTATACGTAATGTGCATCTCAATAAAGCAACTGTGTATCAAGAACCGTTAGTTGTTTGACGAAGCATGGCGAGTGACAGACCAGTCACGACTGGTAAGTTCAAGGATTGACCTTCGCTTATAATAAAGCTAATGGTACCTTCACTACATACGTGCAAATAGCGGCTATTGTTCTTATTATATTATATGATTTATTATAAATAATTTGTTTGTTTATCATAATCAATTAAACATGTCTAGGAGCGCGAACCAGAACTCAATTTGGATTCGCTGCGCTCGCAAAATCTCGGTATGTGTTAGCATGTTGAGCGAAACGAGGTGCAAACAAAACCCAATTCACTTTTACAAAACGTCACGCATTCTGTCCTCAACTATTTTTTTTTAAGCTAAATTTTAGCACGAAAAATTTATCTATTGAAACCTATGGGATTTTAGTTTTTGCGTGATTATTAATCAACGACATCGAATATTTGAAATTTTTTTTAAAACCACCACCAAACTGATGTCTATCAGTGTGCAAAATTTGGAAATTTTCGGATATACCGTTTTTGATTGATGCTTGCACAAAGGATGCAGAAAAGTATCTCATAGAGATTCGCTCAATAAAAAAAAACAATATTTTTGGTTTCAAACCATAACCTCCACCCACGTAAATGACTAAATATGATAAACAAAAATAACAAATGCTTAGTAAATTTCCCTTGACCGTGGAGCGTGTTCCCACGCTGTGGCTGGCACGGACAGACATCCATCTCATGGGGTGGAAGGGTCGTATGTAATTTTAACTAAACATCTGCTCTGTTATTTATTTCTCCACTTAATTATCATTATATAAATACATAAAACGATTTTTGTTCAATGTAATGAATAGTGTTATATTAAGAATCCTTTTTTTTTATTTTTTTAAACTTCGTATTCGTTATTAATTCAATAAATATTATAATAATATATAAGCGTGTTGTGTCTGTAATAAAATTTAAAATTTACTGGTATCAGTTCGTGTTAAGCCTTTAGAAGCAAGCAATTTGCATTATTATACCAGCCATGGGACATTACTGCATGTCATTGCCCTAATTCCTGTTACTCGATGGATACCTTCATAAAAATATTGTTTATGAGTTGTACTTGTAATAAAACAACTATATATTACAATGCTTTTCTATAAAAGAAAAAAAAATGTTTGTAGTATCAGAGGTATAAAACATTTTAATTGTGTTGTTTTTTATTTTATAGTTTTTTTAGAATTAATAATGATATTATTAATTTGTATGTTTATAATCGTCAAAATTATTCATAGGTTTTATATAGTTATTAACGTTTATTGTAGTTTTACTATATTAAAATGAAAGTTATTCGTGTAGTCAAGTGATATCTGCCAACAAATTTCTTTATTATATATAACACTTTATTGACTATTAAACCTAAAATAACTGTTTATCTAAATATAATTTTACAAGGTGCCCAATAAATGTTGCCCTACTTTAATATTGCCAAATTGCATATCATATTTTGTAATGTGCCATGAGACTTGAATAGTGAATATTGTTTTAGTTACTATTTATTATAATTAATGTTTTTAAAGTACCGAGATTTGTACTCATTCAAAACTAAAATATCGGAGGGATTTTTAGCTACAAAAAAAATTTTTATTTCTCAATTACGAATTTTACCATGTATTTATTTGTATGACTAAAGATGATGTTGATCTAACATCTTATATATATTTTAAATTTTATTATATTATCATAAAAGTAATGCCTTTTATCGCCTCATGTCTATTTAAAGTGATCTGTGAATTATTTGTATTATACGGGCCTTAAATTAATTTTTAATATATTGCCTGTTAAGTACCGTTTAAAGGTTTTAATTGATATAATAAAAGTGTCTATTATTGTGTACAAGTTTATTGAGGCTTATACTTAACAGGATTAATGTACAAAATATTTATTCACACGATAAAATTATTTTATTATATCTTAAAAATATAACTATCTTATAATTAAAATAGGAATGAACACAATGAAATAGGATTGAAATAGACTATAATTTCATTTATATTAGACATTAATATAAAGAATTATAATATATTTTTTTAATAAAATTTATAAATGATATAAAATATTTATGATTTTTTTAATCCTCTAAAAAAAATGTTTGTCTTCTATGTTTGTAAGCGTAACTTACAGTATCAAGACCATTGCTTAAATATATCACAACACACAAATATATCACAAATTAATTATTATAATTATTACAACATTTCTATATATAATCTTGATAGTTGTGAATGCACTTGCCAAGTCAGTTAACGAACTATTAATATCCGTCGCTACGAGTATCTTACATACACTGGATGCCTACAATGTTTAAAATAAATATGACGTATCTCCTAGATAATTAATTTTCACCTAAAAAGGTCGCATATGTAAGTGAAAACATGTTCTTGCGAGTTACAGCTCTCTATTTCGTTATGAGATGTCAAGTACATTACAACTATAATTACATTACTAGGTCTAACTTAACATCCTTGGTAAATAACTTAGTAGGTATTACCAATTTTGATGCTATCAGAAATGTAATTAACTTCAGCACTCTTTAAATGCATTATTTTGAGCAACTATCCTCTTAAGTCTACTTATATTTCAACATTTCGATGAGAATATGTTAAGGAGTTTGGACTTTATGTTCAAGAGTGTTGTGATAGATCTCTTAGCTTTCTTCTTTGGTATTCTTTCCTGCGTTAAAAATGGTTCAGAGTAAGATTTTTGTAGAGTCGAGTTATTCAACATTTCTGGTTCTTTAGCTGCTTGGTATTTGTATTCCTTGACAACCTTCTCTTCATTCGGGTCATATCTGTACAACACTGAGTATGTACGCTTAACCTTTTTAAGAACTCTTGGAGTATTGGCTGTTCTCTCACTCTTGCAACGCTTGACTTTATTCCTTTCATAATAATCAGCATAATTGTCTGCGTCTACGTAAATTATTCGCTTTCCTAAAGCCTGTTCTCTTTCTTTTTTCAAATTCTTCCAAGATGCTATGACAGATTCTCGACGGAAAGTTTTGTTAGGATTATGCCGACTAATAAGATAAGGTTGCTCTTCCTGGATATTTGATGTTTCTTTCAAGGGAGATCCTCTCGGACTAGGAGTGTAGTCAATCTCATAGTCATCTCTCGAGATCTGAAACAATAAAGAAATAGTTATATAAACTTATGTGGTTTTCCATTTGATGATCAGCCCCATGCGAACCATTGACATGGATTGTATGTGATAAAAATATCTTACGATTACCAAGTTCTATGTATATATGTAATAAGGGGGATTTATCATTATGTCGTGTTCTTTTATAATATCTGCCTACTAATTTTAGTCCTTCACGCGTCCCCATATGTTAAGCACCTGTCGATATTGCCATATGCTCTGACGCTGGAAATTTTTGGCAAAGTGTAACTTGTCTATAAGAATTAACAATGAAATGTCGGAACTTAAAAGAACGATCGTATGTATATGAAGGTTACATGGTTTTCTTCAATCAAAAGTTAACGGATTTCATTTACACGAAAAAGATTGAGCAATCCAACTAAATTCTGAACATCCCGAAATATATTGTTTTTGTTTTAAATGAATTTGATGAACTAAAAGCTTTTATATATTACTATTTCGTAATATGTTTTAAAGTTTCGAGTTTTTTATTTTTCTATTGTGTAATATATTTTACGTTTTTCGTGTTTCTACAGTTGTAAAGCATTGGAGCAACGAACGGGTCACATAAAAATATACGTTTTACTATCGGAATTTTTAAGAAAAAATAATATAAAATGTAAAACAGTTATGTAACCTCGGTTAAAGTAAACAGATAACATTATCGGGAGATTTTTTTCTTATTAATACTAATATTATAAATCGGAAAAGTTTGTTTGTTTAAACGTGCTAATCTTTGAAACTATTGGATGGATTTGAAAAATTCTTTCTGATTATGATAGACAGGGTCAGAAGGAAGGCTATAGGATATCTAGCGTTACGGTACGTTAGTAAATTGAATTGAACTGCGAGTAATTGTAAGCCTTGTTTCTGATATTACAAAACACCGTGGGCTCATTTGCCCTCCTTTTAATAAATAAGTAGGTGTTGTGTATTTTAATAATTAGGTTGAAGAAAGTTTTACTTATTTTATAATAAGCTTATATAACTTGCAATTAAAAATATATGCGAAATTTTACTCATGTAACGACAAATGTAACTCCAGTGTATTTTGACGTGTCGTATTTAATTTTATTTTAATGATTTCACGTAAAAAAAAACGAACTCGCGAATTTGGGTCGCTGTTAAAAATAGGTCACATTAAACGTCGTTATTGGTGTTAGTTAACTTTGTAATTAAAATAATTATGTAGGGCTGCATTTTATAGATATGGGAAAAATAAATTGCATTTATATTTTCAGGTAATGTCATTTCCAACCGGTTTTCACTTTACGTTGAAAAACCGTTAGTTTAATGTTTGTAATAAATATGTAATTTGTTAGTTTATTATTTTCGTATTAGTCTATAACTTTATATTACTTGATGGGTATTCCCATCCGTTATTTCTGAATGATTTTGGTATTATAAGACGAACTAAGCGTATGTTTATATTTGAGTTATTTTAAATACTATGTTGTTCAATGCAATGCCAATAAACTTTGATAGTTATATGTCATAGGCGTATTAAATTCATCACTACAGTATTATTAGTCGTTTCAAAATACAACACCTGCTAGTATCGCAAAATATTTACTCGTTCATTTCGAATAGACGCGATCTCGATGTTTTTTTAGTAATTATATGAATCGATTTTTTATTACATTAATCGGTTTTTTAATTATATTAATCGATTTTGCGAATTGTATTTATCATTGCATATTTATGCCGCAGCTGAAATCGCAAGTTCGACTTACATTGTTTGGTACATGTCAAGAAAACCGTTATGTACGAGTCGGTCATGGGTAGGAATTGTTATTCAGCACGAAAATATGAGAATCAACAAGACGTAGCGCCTCTTCATGTAATGTTTATGAGGATATTATACAGTTTGTTATTGTTATTTTCGTTGTTAAGGTTAGGTTAGGAATTTCAATTATCATTTTAATACTTTGTGTTTTTAAATTTAAAAAATTTCGTTTTTTTTTTAATTATTTATTATTAAATAAATTACTTGTTCAAATTCGCAAAATGATCACATTTCATGAATTCGTTGATTTTTTAATTTCGTTCTTTGATATGCTATGTTTGGTATTAATGTTATTTTGGGTGTTTCAATAGTTAGTTAAATGTACCGTTAGCATATATGTGCGAATACAACGCAAAAACGTTGCTTCTTTTATAATATACAGCTATGCCGTACTGTTAGCAACGGAGCTTATTAAGATTAAAAGAAAATTAGTTTAACGGTTTATTTTAATTATAATTAGTTTTCAGATCTATACTGTATGTGAATAAGTTAATTACTTCGATATGCCTTAATATATCAGGTATCTAAATTGATTCGTGCTGAAGTATGGAAGTCTATTTATAGGTCTGCTCCACAGTTGAAGGTTATTAACCGCTTAAATGAGTGCGACAATTAAATATAGTTTGTGACGTATGCTTTGAGTAATTCTATTCTACGCAAGGTTTAATTTTTTTTTACGTTACGTGACCTAGCTTTTTTATATATCTGATATTTTTGGTATATTAACCATTTTAGTGCCATATTTTACAAATATATGCTAAAAATGTCAGTAAAAAAAGCATTTTTATAGATAATTTATTTGAAATATTCACGATTTCCATTACAATATATCAATATTCATAATTTTTTCAACATTCTCTTTAGATATTCTTCTACTATCGCGACGCTTGCATTATTTGCACTAGTGAGAGCAGCGCGACGGCGCTCCTTGGCACTAAAAGGGTTAATATAAATTTAGTCCATATTAGAAACTATCTATGATATAATAGCATTGTAAGGTTTTCTTTTTTTTTTTATCAGCTGTCATTTATTATCTGATCCAGCGCGTTCACAACTTTCGAAATAAATAACCGGAATAACTAGCGACGATGTTTAGTGTTTGTTATAAGTGGTTCCTGTATGACGGTTTTAAATTTGAGGTGAAAGTTAATATTTTCTATACTAAATGTCGCAAAAACATTAATATATAAGATAAGCTTTCTAAACTCTGTAATCATTTTTCAATTGTTTTTTTTTTAGTTATTTAAGTTTTTGTATCTAAATTTGTTTTATACTTTAAAAGCTTTTTATGTGATAGGTTTTTTTAAATTTGAATATGAAGTAAAACGTTTTTACTTTTTTATAACAAAATTAGTTTCTGATAAGGTCGTATTTAAATAGATTACTGAAACTAATGATTTATGGGACGCTTAACTAATACTGAAAAACTAAAGCTGTCAAGGTTATGCTCAAGAACTAGATCTGAAAGTCCCTGCTGATCTGTAACAAATCTAGTTTATGGTTGAAGCTTTCAAAATGAACATATCGTAATCTCTTATCATTAGATTAATATCTCGAAAGTTCTAATTCACTAACCGTGAAGCCGTCGTCTGCAATGTCAAGAGCTTTACCAAAAAAAGAATCTAATTCCATATTCAAACGTCTCCCGCGCACGAGCTTCAGTTCAATGACAGCATAGGTTAAGCCTTTTAAGCGTATTAAGCTGGCCCTCTGCGTAATATCAGTGACAGCGTGTCGTAATACGAATTCCAAACTTGAACGACTTATTTATTATGGACACTTCACACTACCGGCGATACCATGTACGGATCTAGTATTAAATTATCTGTTAGATTCTACTTACAACACTCTCCCAGCTGCCGCCCAGGATCGACTTGTCCAACATCTTGCACTGGTGTTTCACAATTAAGATCCGAATCACTCTGACAGTCGAGATTGTTACGTTTGATGTCACGCCAAGTTATGAAATCGGGATTGGGTAATATTTAAAAAGCAGACGCGTGTTTGATCACGTTGTCCCTCGGGAGCTTTGAGATTTGGCACGGTGTTTACACTTCGCGCTTTCCTCTGTGACTGAAGCAAATCCGTTTCAGAAATCATATTTATAGGTCGCCAGGTCGGGAGAGGGCGGGTTTCAGGAAGACGATGCGTGTATCTTCCACTTAACACGTAGTCACGCCTTCGTATTTTAGATCCGTAACTAATATAGTTCGGGGAAGCCCGTCTGAAATAGTACAGCAGGTAATGCCGTGCCTCTTTCTCTTTTAACTTTCAAGTTAATCATTATGAGTATTCATAATGTTATTTGACACGGTACGTAATAATTGTGTCATTTGTACAATGTTTTTGGAGCGTCGACCTGATGCAGAATTGTGTCGTATTGAGTCACTTGACGCGTCAATACTGTATTAACCTTGATTAATGCAATAATTTGATTTATTATATCTACAGAGAAATTGAATTAATTTAATGGTTAATGTTTTCTAAGATTTACACGAGTACTACACATTTCAATAAAACTATTTTACGGATATAACGGAGACACCATCATCTCGTCTTACCGCAAACACGTTTGCTGCAAAGCATTCGAAACGTCGGGTTAAATTTAAAAATGTAATAATAAACGCGAGTTATATCCGTAAAATAGTTTTATTGTAATTTAATGGTTTTCTATTATAATTGTAGTTAAATAAAAAATTCATTAAGACATTCCCGTGACCTATTTTTTTAGCTCCCACATAATAAAGATTTGGTACATTTGTATCTTATTCGTAAAAAGGGTCTTACTAAGTCAATGACTCACAGACCCTCGTCATCTCTGTTTACAGTTAAAGGGGAGTATTCAAATAAAAGTAATTTAAGGCTATTAATACACAAAGCACAAAGCCTGCTCCTAATAAGAACAATTCAAATCACAAGGTCACTCGAAAATATCACACTTGATCGCTTTTGTGTTTTGTGTTTATATAAAGGGGAATATTTTTACTTCAGTCTCTGCCAAATAGTCGAAAATTTATCAAAATCGGTCATCTAAACATGAATATTTTGGCCATTTTTTTGTAAGTTCAGATATGTTCGATCTATACAAAAATAATGTAAATACAAATGAAAATATATTTATGATTTTTTTTTAATAAATAAATATTTTTCATCGCTAAGCAACAAAACGAAAATAAATAAGAAAGAAGTCACAGAGTAGTACAAGCACAAAACTTACAATACAAATAATGTTTTGTATAAATAACGTAAATAAAATATAATATATAAATCAAATTTAAATGTGTACATCGGACATTTATTATATTTTAAATGTACTTCGCCTTTTGAAGTTATTAGAGCTTGTAGCGTCGCGTGAATCGCTACCCTCTTTTTTGTGTTACATTTATATTGTAATTTGTGTAAAGGATCAGAAACTTATCTGAACAATTTTTACATAATATATCTACTTTATTGCAATGGGACAAAAAATAGCAACGGTATTTGAAAGTACGTATAATATGAAGTTTAATTTTAAGCTTCATTTTTTTTACAAATCAACTGTTATCAACTGTTATAGCCATGTAAAGGTTGTTTTTTAATATTTTGAAATGAAAAATTAATCAAAATGGACAGGATTCGAACCTATGAATGGATGGTATTACGGTGGTAATGAATTTTTATTACAATATTTAAAAAAATGTTTTAGTTCTGAGTTAAGAAATACGTAAGTTCGAAGTTATCTTGAGATATTTTATGAAAATTAGTGAACAAAGGTTTTATAAATGTTTTTGAGTATATTTAGTTTTATTCACTGTTTTAAGTTCTGTTCCGTAACAATTTAGTTAATTTAGGCTTTACTACCAACTTTAGGACTTGAGTGTTCTTTGGATGCACTCGAGTTCAATGCATTTGACGTCATAGATATATCAAATTCAATTGGTACAGTCCAGCAGATAAATTGTATTTTGTACTCTGTGTAGTATTAAATTAGAGTCTGTGTTGTGTTGTTGACTGTATTTGAGGTCGATGGTTTATGACGTTATATGCTAACAGCGATTAATACAATCGTTCTGTCGGATTTCAACCCTTACAAAGCTATAATGTGTAGTACAGATTGATAATAAGAAATATTATTTATTTATATATTATTGTTAATTATACAATGCACCTAACAAATATCCTACACAAATATTTTTATATAGAAACTTAATTTTTACATGATTTAAACTATAATACGGGGCAGATCTGTGAAAAATTGTAGTGTGTTAAAAAATATATGTTTAATTATTTCACCTATCATTTATATATCTAGTTTCTGTATCTGTAGTGCAAGAAATCAATTAAAAATAAAAAAGTACATTCCTTATCAACGTCTTATTAAATAACGATGTAAATATTGTAATATACGCTTGTGGTTTTTACCAGCATGAACGGAAGCGGTTTCTATAAATAACTTGGTATAATTTTAACTTCATTTATTATTGAACCGAAAATCAAAATTTAAATTCATAACTTCGAACAGAAATGCGTATCTGTTTAAATGTGTGTAAATTCTGTGTACAATACTGGTTGTACTCTTAAGAAACAGATGTCTTACAACTGGACATCTATACACAAACTACTATATCACTTTAAATCAACATTGACTTCACAGAACGTAGTTAAACGGTACTTGCTAATATTTAGTCTGCTGCCAGCAACAGTTTTACGTCGAGACATCTAGAAGGACTTTGAAATTAATATCTTTATTCGTAAATTAAACTTTAACGAAGATATGAATATATAACCAATAAATTAATTTATTTTACTTGTATTATAGAAAATTAAAATTAATTTGTAGCCCACATAATAAATGCTTAATTTATATTAAGCATTTATTCTGTGGGCTACAATTTTATTATTTAACCCTGTCATCTGGTTTTACAACTACAGAAAAAGTATATCGACGATTTTAATATTATATTAGTTATTTTTAAGTTTTTTTTTTATTAAATTTAACTTATTAATTAAATTAAAGTTATTTGAAACAATTATATAATGTATAAACGATAAAATAATTCAAACTAGAGCGTATATATTAATGTGTTTTATTTGTACGTTGTATGTCCCAATTCAAGGCAATAAAATGGTTACGACTTAATAATTCGTGACATATGTGGTACAATAATTAACACGCTTGTTACATCTCTGTACTAAACATATCTGGATGTATTCCAATAGGTTCCTGTTACATGGAATTACTGTTTAATTATACGTTTATATTTACTATATCTAAAACTTCTTGTTACACGCGACTCCACCTGCGGATTAAAGATTTTATTTACTATTAGACTAGTCGTTCAACGCGGTTCCACACGCGCACTATTTTTTCATTTACTATTAGGATAAGATATATTAAAAGATACTAAGAATAGTAGCGTTATATTATGATACGTAGATATAGCTTTGCTCATGAACCTATCATAATCCGAAAGAATTTATCAAATCCATCCGATACTTTCGAAGATGATCAAGTATACACAAACAAACAGACAACCACTTTATAATATTAATATACATTACGTTACGTTAAGATTAATCTACAAACTGTTTACGTAATGTTGAATACTATTAGTTTGGACTGACATATTAAATTGATAATTAATATTAATAAAATTGCATTATAATATCATCTAATATGAAAGAGATTAAAAACCTATTAGATAAATTGAATTTGCTATTCATTGAAACGGAAGTTCGCGCTCTGTAAAGAAAATGGTCTCGTATATTTAATATATCTTTTATTACTTATTATTATTAAGTTAATGAGATTTATTAATTAAGTGAAATTTTTATTTTGATTATATTTTGTATATGAAAGAATTGTATTCTTGTATATGAAAGAATTGCATGATTTTAAGATTGAAAGGTGTGGCGTTAATAAAAGTAATTAATAAAACCCTTTACAGTATTTTCCTATTTAATTGTGATCTTAATTCATTTACATTTTATAATAATATAAATTGCATTTATTCAATGTACAATGTTAGGTCTGTATTAGGGCCAATAACTATGAAATTATTATTGGTTGTTTTAAATTGATGGAATCCTCATTGTAGGTTTTTGAAAAATGAGATAAATGGTTTCAGAGACGTTAATATTCACTATAATTATCTAATCTTTTCCTAATATATAAAATTCACATATCACAGCGTTTGTTACAAAAACCTCCGAAATTGTTTGACCGGTTTTTTATAAAATGCTTAGTGAATAAAACGTAAACTGTTTTACATAAAATTAAAGATTTGTTACACCAAATATTTTAATTCTTAATTTTTTTAATTTTTTTCACGATTAGACATTAAAAATACATAAGACCCAAAATTTTCAGAATTCTACCAACCCCTATTTTTGAATAGGGACATAAGTACTTTAACATTTTTAACTAATTTAAAAATTTTTATAAATTAAAACAATGTTGGACGAGTCAACTTTGGAACATATATTTTAATTAGTAAATAGTTTTATGATCATAAGAAATAATTGTATTATTCAAATTTAATTATATATTTATTAATTAAAATAGCGTGAAGTGGACACTGAAAACACAATATTATTGTTCAGTTCTTTCAACTTAAATATATTTAGAATTGAGACTTTAAATTAGTAATAATATAAAAGAAAATAAATGATAGTATTATTATTTTGCATTATGTTTAATTATTGTTATTTGGTGTTATTTAACACAACTATTGGAAATCAAAATAATATGTCTCTGGTCTAAAGAGATCTTAAAAGTAGTAATTATTTTAAGTTATATGTTATATGTAGTAAATGATATTCAGTATTAAGTGTATTAAGTGCAATACACATGTGCGGACCGGAGTTTGTTTACGCCTATGCAGATTGTCTGCTGACGTGAGAACTATAAATAATGTATTGACCCACTTGTGCGGTCTAGGAATTATGTGACGCGATTGTTTAGTGAAAGTGAAATTTATTTTATTTTTTTAATCTTTATTTAATAAAGAGGGTTTGATCAGACATGATCATGCCACCCCCATTGGTACACACACAATACAATCTACACAAATGGCTTTTAGCACGCCTATATAGCATTTTAGCCTCCCCTGACAGAGGATAAGCTAAGATGCTGAAATCAAATCAATTCTTGCAAATCAATTCCTTTTTCATTGAATAATTTGACCCTTTCGACCTTATTTCGTACACATTTTACGTATCCAGAACGCAGTCGAAGGACAAATTTTATTTATCTATGAAATTAACATTATATTTTTTAACATTATTTTAAACGATACTTTAAATTAAAATGACATACACAAATATAAATGTATTATTAATGTTATTTGTGTGATATATTACTTTTACGAAATTGCCGCATCTATTATATTTTATATTCGTAGATCCATGTTATTTTCGCATCAACGATTTCTATGAAATTATGGTTTAGTACAAGTGTCACAAACGAGGAGAGAAATGAGGATACTGTGATCTAAATCGATCGCATAATTCGTAAATATTCTCAGAATCTTGTCATTTTGTGGAGGTAGGTCACGTATGGTTAGATAAGATAATATATATTACGAAAATAATGCTAATTATCACTAATTACCTAATTATAGTGACTAATCACAGCTATTTTTTCGCTTATATCATTAAGTCTTACTTAGGCTTGTAACACATGTATCGGATTTTAAATCTCAATATCAAATTACTAGCTTTTTTATTACAAGCGAGATAAAAACTGTTTATTACATTTACCATTCATACCGACAATAAGCTCTCGGATTATTTTTGAAAGACTGGTGTGCTTGAGATAAAATTAATATATACTAATTATTCGTTTCCGACTTCGCTTGCGTAATAATTAACATTAAATGTCAAGTCGAGATGTACTGATTATTTTCAATCAATTAAATCACGCTTTTTTATTACTAGGAAATAGTGAAATTTTCGTCTAAAAGAGTTATGTTTTTGTATTAAGATTTAACACTGTCGAGAGCGGTGTTTACAATTATTTATAAATATCACAGACTAATGTCTAAATATGAGAGTACTAACGTTAATTTTACCAGAATTTCTCGCTGTTCACGCAATTCACGCCGCGATTCTCCTATGTTCCGAGCTTATGAATAAGGGTCATAATCAGGTATAACTAAGGTATTTATAATCAAAGGTTGAAACAAACAAAGAAACAAACAAACGTTTTGTATCTCTGTAACACGAGTATGATGTAAGTTGAAATAAAAAACGATCCAGTTACCACTTACGTATGATAAAGAACATTCGTTTCGATAAGAAATTTCATTCAACTCAAGCTTTGATTCGCTTTTAAAAGATTTCGGGTCAGAAAGCATCAGTGGATGTTGAAAAGGGCCTCATTCAGTCCCCAAATATTATTTAAGTGATTTTGAACCTTATAACATGGCTGGTATATACTAGAATGCTAACTTTTTAATTAAAAATATCACATCGCTTATGAAAGCTTTGCGAGTTTTATGTTTGGATAAACTTTTTTACACAAAGTGTAAGCATACCAAGTATGAACTATGAACGTTATTTTTAATTCGACGTCAATGCTGCGTGTTGTAGGTCAGAGATGTAAAACATTTTCTATATTTTTTAAATAATAAAAATATGTTTTTTAAATGTTGTATGTTGTAGGTTAGAGATCTAAAACATTTTTTAAATTTTTATTAATTTATTTATTATTAAAAAAAAATTATAACGGTTGTATTATAATATTTATAATGCAAGTGCAATTAGCTAGTGTTTTAGTCGGACTTTCAGCATTGTCACGCTTTCTCCACAATTAAAGTGCTTAACGTCGTACCGCACTCCACACTGACGGTAGTTGCATTATGAATTTTTTTATCTTAATTATATTATTTTCTTTCTGCTAACCGAGCTTATAATAATTTTTTTATAGAATTAAATCAAAAATACATTTTTTGTTCTAAAATAATTTAAAATTGACTAAACTAATTAATGTAACAGAAGTTTTGTATCCAATTACTTTTTATTAACGAATTATTTATTATGTAAAAAGACGAACAAAATCCTTTTTTATTACAAGTACTTTGGTATATTCAATTTTCTATTATTTATATTATCTAAAGAAATAAACAGCAGATTATTAAGAAATTATTTCTAAATATATTACAATTATAAATATATCATTGTTATTTATTCATTTCATTTGTTTCAGATGATAAAGCTTTACATGTTTGATAGAGCATTAAAAACGTAATAAAATCTGTATCGGTTGTAACATATAACACATACAAATAAAGCCGACACTCGTTTTACAATTCATAGATGTAATAAAACAATGATATCAAACATAGTTATGAGCGAGGTTTATATTATTGAAGTTATTTTATTTTAATTATTATTGTATAATATCTTAATGCTATTTCATATTTAAGTATTATTTTTTTATTTATTTAATTAATTCTTTATTACACTAAAAACAAAATTAATGCACTAAAGGCGGGCTTAATGCTACAAAATTATTCTCTACCAGCCAACCTTAGGGACTACAAAAGATATATATATATATTTAAGAATTCTTAACATAAAGAATATATAAAATAATACAAGACTCTTATAATAATATTATTTTATAGAAAAGTTATAGCATATAAGTATATAGAAACTGAACTAGATACAGAAACAAAATGAACAAAATAACTGTTATGAGGGTAGGTAGTAATATTAAGCTTAAATAAGTTATATTATAATATTTATGAAATATGACTAACAGTGTGTCATACATTTTAGCTATTATTATGTTAAATATTCAAAATCTAAGTGATACAAATTTTCGAAAAACTCAGTTTTTACTTCCGATCTGTCTGTCTGTGTGTCTGTCGAATTTTATTTTTCGAATTTTGAAAAACTAAAGATATATTTCGAATCAGCATCTAAATGTAAGATTCACTTTTCAAAATTATGTTGATTGTCCAACGGGAAGGTGGTCAGATCGGCCGCCGAAGTTACCAAAAATAAAAAAAAATTTCGAATTTTTAAATTTTTTAAAATTTAAAAATTAATTAATTAATTTAATTATTTTAATTAATTTATTTTTTTTCTTTTGTTTGTTAATTAATTTGCGAGTTATAATTTGCCGATTAGGAGTTTTTCATAGCGGCAAGCTCGATTGCCGCGTGTCAGATGTTTTATAGTGTAATTTATTTATTTCTTTAGTTTTTTTAAGGATCTAATGTTTTAAACAATTCAATCACTTAATCCTACATCCAACGTATATATTTAGTCTCAATGTATTGGAATACGTAAGCTATTAGAAGAAAGCTCTTAGTATAGTGGTCGTTCATATTATTGTAACATCGTTTTATATAGATATTATCGTTTAGTAGCCAGTAAATGTATAACTTTGAAATCGAACCCAATAATACAAAAATGTGACACTATCTGCAGTGCAAGGTGGACAAGCCAAAATATCAGATTTTTTTACGATTTTGATTTACTTATTTATTATTATATTATTGAGAATAAAGTATTAGGATATATTGTTTATACCCACTATACCTAATTCTTTTCTTATTAATTTAAATAACAAAACTTTTTTTTTCTCAATCTCTTGCAATTGACTTTTATTTGCTTGATAAAGCCTGTTTACTGTGGACTCATGAATACTATTTTCATGTAAACAAAAACCTCAGCAAACCCGACCTATCAGCGGCTAATCACTTGCCCACTGTCAGTAACGTTTTTATCAGCGGTCAGGATGAATAAATGAATATTGGGTAAGTATAACAATATTTTTTCTATACGTTTATCTCAATTTGATTTATTTATACGCTAATCACTTTAATATTTATTAGATCGTAACACCATTGTTCTAGTTTTTACGCTGTTACGTAAACTTTGTAACCTTAATCCGAAAGATTATCCGCTGAACATTCGCCCTCATTCAATCCCATTACGCTTGTAATGACAAACACTTCATTAAAACGTAATTCTTCATTAATTTATTGACTTGCAGAGTGGTAGCAACTGGTTTTAATGATAATATATGTAGGTTGCAGTGTGGAGGATATCAAGAGACCAGGGTATTGTGTTTAAACGGTTTTGTTAAGAAATTATTGTCTTATTGTAAACCTGTCTGAATATTTGTTATAAATAACTTAAAATATAACCATGCTCTTACGTATTATGCATAAAAAGTGTATTCGTTTGTAAATACATTTAGTTAAAAGTGAAACGAGTCAAATTTCAACTGCTGCATATTTTGCATTTTTCCTTGACGTTATTGTTTTGAGGTTTTAAGGATACGAAAAACATTTTATTATGTAAGCGGAACTGATGTTATGTTTATTTTATATTCGATTGAAATCTGATATTTTGTTACGTGGCTGAGTGCTTCTTATTTTTCTTTATACAGTGTATGTTTGTTTTCATCCTCATTTCTTATATTTAGTACAGTAATATACACACATATGGGTTCTAAAAGTATTGGTTATGTCACATTTTTAATTTCTATCTCATTAGCCTTTTATGTATCTCGAAATTCTCAGGCCCTGTGATAAATAACAAAGAATTCACATTCATTACTTTTGTCGTTTTAATGTGCAATTACTTACCAATATTGACATCTTTATCTTTATACTGTAAAAATTCTCAATATTTGCTTTCTCGTTTCGGTGTAACTGACACAAATACATGTTTAATTAAATATTAACAGGCAGTTAATTTTTTCGGAAAATCAATAAACCTTATTATCGAGTCGCATAAAATATGAACATAATATTTTTTTAATGTTGTTATAAACTTTAGATGGGTTAAGCATGCTGCGGTTCGCGGAACTGCTTTTGGTCATAAAAGTGAGATTTAAACTGCTGTTTAAAGTATTTTTTTAACCGCAGGAGTATTTACGTTTCACATGGCCATGGACTGGACTGGATTAGTTACGGGAGATACTTATACTAATAATTTTAATATTATACTTATACTTCAATATGCAAGACAGTATTTGGACATTGCGTTAATGTTTCTAGTTCGTAAACTAAAGCATTTAGATTATAAAATATGTACTTATTTCATATCATTATTTTACCGTTGATAATGGGAGTTCGTTGTTATCGTGCGCGGGCGCAGTGAATCACTGACGTTGACATGTTGCGCAAGACACGTGCGCGATAACAGCTGTTGGATAATTGAAAACAATGGTATTAAACGCTCGTGTTATATTAGATATTGAATTTACGTTCATAGTTTTCGTAATCGGCTAATTCTATTCTCAAACTGACTCCCAAAATAAAGCTTCGAAGAATGTTATAAATAAAAAATATATTATAAATAAAAAAAGCGAAAATTAGTCTTCTCTCCTTTACAATAAATTTAACAAGAAATTTCACTTACTAATACTAGTGATTAATTATTTGACCAAAATTTGAGGCAATTATATATTTACACGAACTCAAAGCGGTCTCTTGTCTAGATTTTAGGCCCACATAAGTTTAATTCGGAACGAGAGCATTTCGCGGAATGTCGCAGATTTGTCAAATACTAAACGAAAAGCGATTTACACTTCGCGAAAAATATATATTTTTTATTTTTCTTTAATCTAATGACACGGATCTTGTCTCCCGGGAACTTCTTAATTACGATACGTATCGTTACAGCTTCGTAACGGGGTCGCATTCTACATCTGTCCAGCGAACACTGACAACGTTACATCTAACATTTTTCACCTCATCTCAAACAATTCAAGACTCTATTGTCGCTGAGGCTAGTAGTAAATAAAATGATCTTTGAGTGTACTTTGCTAATTTTTTTTGCATTTTTCTCGTGTTTCACCGTGAAGGTTAATGTTTGTTGCGAGTTGCGGTTTTGATTTTCTTGACCTGGTTTCTGTTGAAATAAACTATAGCAATGGATGAATTAGCGCTGAGAATTCCTAAATTAATAATAGTGTTGTGGGAAATAAAGTGTGATTGTCTATCATTTGCTTTGTTTATTCTGTGGTTGCGTGAACAGCTGTACATACATATAAATTTGAGGAAAGGTCGCATGTGTGGAGGTTTGGTTGTTTTTACCAGAATCTTTATAAAATTGTTTATATTTATATATAATTTTTTTTTTTATTTTTTTTTAATATTTTTTTTGTATTGTTATTTTTGCTCTGTGTATATGTTTGAAGTTTGAGTTGATTTTCATTTGATAAGATCGGAAGTATTTGAATCAATATCCTTGAAATCTATATTTAATATATATGACGTTTGTTATTTATTGTTTGAAGCTATTAATATTTAACAAAGCTTTCATATTACCATATTAATAACTGGAGGGTCTTGTCTTTGTCGTTAGATGATTTTTATCGTAAGTTCCATGAATTTATTAAAATATTTGCATAAAAGGCGACGTGCAATAATAAACGTATATTAAGAACTTTTAAAAAATCAGCTATTAACTAAAGTGTTACATTTTCTTTTATCATATTTGAAAATGTTCTAGAAAATTTATTCTAAACTCTAAAAATAAAATCAACAAAGGAAGATATACCTATTACCATTAATATATTTTATAATCATTAATTTACGGTATTTCAAGCAAATTCAACGAAACAATTTGTTATTATCAAAAATATTTTAATTATATGGTTGGATATTAAGATTTCAATATTTATTATCATCATATGAGAGATGAGATGTTTTTCAGATGATGTAAATATTGAAAACCCCACCCCCTAAAACTATACTTCATTGCTTCGTTTCTCAATAGTAGCATCAATTGTGCAACTACCCACATTGGCTGATATCCATAGGGGTTACAATGACCACTTACCTCTAAAAAAAAACCTCAATTTAATAATCCTATAAAACAAGTTATTAAAGTATAATTTAATATTTAACAAGCAATAGTTTGAAATAGATAGTGTTTCGAAAACCTTTCTGCGCCCACGCACATCTCGCGCTGATTTTTTAACACTGCGTGACACGACGCTTACAGTATATTAATAAAAATATAATCATTGACAATATGAAGTTTTAGGTTTAGTCACCTTGACACTTAATAATTTGAGATTTTAATGTAAATATTTCGAAATTAAAGATGACTCTTAGATTGTTATAATTATAATATATTTATTATTTTGTATTTAATAAATTGAGATAGCTTAGAGAAGTATAGTCAGCTGCTTAGATAGCAATAGATATATATATAAAATAAGTATATAAAATTATAGTTAAGATTATTTTTTCTTTGAGCATAGAAATGAGGTATGAATTTATACATTTTTTTCTTCTAGAAATTAATACAAATTAATAAAATAACATTAGTTAAGAAAGGAAAAATATATTTTCTTTCAACTGTTATAAAATTCTTAATATAAATTTTTTATACGAATACACTCAACTAATATAATTTTGTTATCTTAAATTATATAATTTTCTTAATTAATAAATAAATATGTTCTAATTAACGTTTAATAAACATGATTATTTCTTTCAATTTTAATATTCTTATTCAACATTATTCGTAAAATTCTGTGTTGCAAAAGCCCTGATATAATTAACTAAGTACTTGATGAATAATCTGTAAACATAACATGAGTAAAGACAATTTAAAATATAATACACGTACTAAAAAGTCATGAGATAGCAGCAAATTGCATATCAGCAAGTAAAAATCGTTTAATTTCACAAATTCATCTCGAAAGTTTTAAATTATACGCGACGTAGAAAACAAGTGAGAGTTACTTCCTCGTGTTGATCATTTGTGCTAACAAGTTTATATTGACTTTTATATGAATATTATTATATATTATCGAGGTTTTACCAAGTAGTGTTAAATTTTATTATAGAGAATGAAAAATTTATCGCTGCTAGGATTCGAACTCACGACATCTGGTAAACCATCGTGTCGTTTAGCCAATTGAGCTACCGTGTCACTTGTTTTGATAAATTTATATTTTACTTATTATTTAACCGTCTTTTTCGGAAATGATAAAGTATTGATATTTTGAGCCTCCAATCTTTCAGCAAATCTGCTAAAACATGAATCTTCTAAAACATATTCATGTTCCTCGTAAGCTTTTATTATTATATTTTATAACATAGTTACATTTTTAATATACTCTGAGAATTGCAATAACCTGCCTCTTATGTTTAAAATATCGAAAGTATCAGGTTCACGGAATATTATAATTAAATTTATTAAATTAAATGACGCATTAATATCAAGAATATGTTTATTTAAAACACAGCACACTTTTACAGAAACAAAATAGACTTATTTGTAAATTAATATACAAATCAATAATAGTACAAAAAAAACAATAAAACAATAAAAAAAAAAGTATTCATAAAAAAGGAAAAGGGAATAATAATACTTATGTTAATATTTTTAATTTAAATGTATAAAATTTTGCAGTTATTTATTTATTATTATTTATATCTATTCATTATTGAAGGCCGATTTGTCTAGTCATAGTTAGAGGCCCTGCATGATGGGCAAAAGGTCACGAGTTCGATTCCCACACGAAACAGTTTCTTGTGTCACATATGTTTTGTATCTGTAAAACCCCTCACGATACAGATTATTTATCGATTTATCGCGTTGTTTTTATATATTATATCGCTATAAACAAAGCGAAAAACAAATAAATTCCTATATCTATATATGATAAAATAGTGACATAAAATGTCTAACATGAAACATAGTTGCTTTGAATTTTCAGTGAAATCGGATTGCAATAGCCGCGGTACTCAATTATACGATCCGTTTGCTTTTGTAATATTCTGAATATAGCTCAAAATGGATTTTGAAGCGTTGAGATTCATTTATTTGGTAATTTTGTTTGTCATTGCTAGTGATATATTGTTATCACATTACTTCGTTTAGTATGCATTATCTCTAAAATAAATCAAAAACAATTATTTTTATATTAAAAAGTTTTATTGAAATCGGTTCAGGCTTTTCAATTAATAAAGGTATCATAAAATATATATATTTGTTGTTTTTATGTATAGATCGTATTTGAATGCAAATTCCTAAGTCGCAAACAAGAGTTCAATCATTTACGTATATCTATTTTTAATCATAATACCATTTGTTCTTTTGAAAGTCTTACATCAAATAATAATTCTTAGAAACGAATATCCATCATCACCTCCTACCGCCAACTGACAGCGTAAGGTATACCTCAAACTTCCCAGTATTTTTTAATATTTATTACATTGAAACTAGTAGAAATTGCAATTTCAATTGTACGTGTGCTTATTTTCCTTAATACGTAAAACAATATTTTTAGATGCGCTTTCATTATTTCTTTATTTATATTATTGAATATTCAATTATCTACAGACATAAGTTTTTGTTTAACAATGAAATATAGCAAAAATACTTTGCTCCCATAAAAAGAATTATAAATAGCATTCTTAATTCATTGAGTTGAGCGGTGCAGTAGCTCAGTTAACAGAGCGACGAGAAGATTCAAAAGTAGCAGGTTCGACTTCTATGCCTGTCTATGATTTTTCATTAATATTAATTTGAAACTATTTTATTTCATTCACTAATAAGTAAATTCACTTATAAGTTTTATATTTCAGTCACTAATAATTTTACTGAATAAAGAGTCTGAAGAAAGGAAAAATCGTTCATTAAAATATATATAATTGCAGCTTCCTAAAACTTTGTTTATTGTCTGAACGTTTTCAGTTACTATTTAATTGCTTATTTAGTAAACATTAATCATCATCTCGTATCTGTGTGTATTGTCTGCAGTGATGACGGCTGGCGAGGCGCCAGACCGACGCTTCCCAGAAATCTTGAATTGGGACATTTACTGTCGCTAATAATTTTCTAAGGAACTTGCAGTTGCAGGATTCCAATAATTGTATGACACGGTTCGTTGACTTCGACCTGGCTGTTTTCCGGTTGAACTATCTCTATCTCTATCTATTAGTATTTCTTTCTTTGTTATACGACACCTTATTATAATCTTCGCAAATCTTGAATTCATGATTCAAATGATGAATTAATAGTATATTAATTTACTGTCATTAAAATTTAAAAAATAAAAATTTGAAAAAAAGAATACAGTAGGTTACGATTAAAAGCACCATATGAAAGACCATGAAAGAGTAAAAATTCCATCATTAAAAGCCAAAGTTTTCGCACTGCCTTTGAATTTCATGAATGGAAAATGTGAATTGAAATAATATTGTTCCAGTTAAAATTGTGTTTTTTCGTTTAAAATAGACACTGTAGTAAGTTTAACTATATTTCAACATTTTCGGCATTGACATAGACTTATATATATGTTACCGCGAAATGATGTGATTGTTAACTGATAATTAAATCATGTGTACTGTTCTAGTTTTACTTGTGTTTAAATAAACGTCTATTTAGATGTTAACTGATTTATTTAACTATACACAACTGTTATATAATTACATTGATACTGGTTATTGCAGATAATAATTATAAGAATCTTTACTTGTATTATAAATCGCAAAAGTTTATGTGTTTGTTTATGTTTGTTTGAACGCACAAATCGTCTAAACTATCGGATATTTTGAAACCAGCTAAGTACGACTAGAATAATATATAATGCGATTTATATATATACTTTATTTCTTTTTTATCTTTCCTTATTTAAACTCTAGATAAATTATCAATTTATTTTATAGTAGTTGTAATCATTCTTGTTTGCTATATTTGGTAACACATTTCAATATATATAGTATCGGTGCCTTATTCTGACTGTAACCAAAATACAATAGGCTATAATAAACGGCTAGTGACTACGTACGTCAATATTGTGCGCACGCGCATGTTTGTTGATGTTACCACTTGCCATATAATCGGAAACTGTAATAGCTGTTCCAGGACACGGTAATTAGCATCCGATTGTTAATTACTCTATTATTGATACATTACTGTTAAATTCCAAATAAAATTATTGCTCAATACAATATCGGTTTTCTAGAACCGGTCTACAAAGGGCCTTTAAATAGTACCAGAACATGAAATAATTTTTATATTATATTGTAGTAGACAAATGAAATTAGTAACGTAATAATATTTTCCAAATCTTGTAGATTTTAAAATATTTAATGATATTTAAAATGTTAACATTATAAGTCGATCCCGGACGACCATAACCAACCATTGATTCGAGTGAACGTGCTTTCCTCTGTGTGCTATAAATATGAATATTGCAAGCTCGTTACAAAATAACCTAAGTTGAAAACAAAATATTCTAATTTAAGATCGATCGCGTAAATATTATTGAAAAAAACAGCCAACAAAAATAACACGAAAATTTATATCAATGTTAATTTAATGTTATATTTTGATAAAGTTTTCATATTGTTTTGTATAATGCTTTGGATAAAACAATTAATTTGGTTCTCCTGTGAAATGTCTTTTCGTAACTTGTTTTTTAAGAATAAACATAAATGCGGATAATATGATATATATTAAATTATTTTGAAGAGACTTGTCAGTTACATATTTAAAATACGTTTCAAAATAGTAAAGTTATTCAAAGAAATTGGTAGATTTGTAGCAGTTTGAAATAATAGTAATGAGGTGAACTTCACGGAATACATTCGATTGTGTATTTCAAGAATGCATAAATCTAAATTGTTTATTTGTACAAGACATCCATAGTTACTTAGTCTACGATTTTTATCATTGGAAGAAATATAAACTTTCTATTAGTATATAAATTTGGTAGTTTTGAATATTCAAATTTTCTACTTTTTTTAACTATGGCTTTACTCCATTCCAGGTCATAGACTTCGGCAGTTCGTGCTACGAGCACCAACGTGTATACACGTACATCCAGTCCAGGTTCTACCGTGCTCCCGAGGTGATGATGGGAGCCAAGTATGGCATGCCCATCGACATGTGGTCGCTGGGGTGCATACTGGCGGAACTACTTACTGGTAAGCCGGCTTTCATTAATTGGCTTATTTATGTAATTTTGTTTTAATATTATAGTTTTTAGAAGCAACGTATATTATAATTTGTTCATCTATAATAAATTGTGTGACTTTTTTAAAGTAATTATTGTTGTTGTTTCCAGGTTTCCCTCTCCTCCCCGGTGAAGACGAAGCGGATCAGATGGCATGCATCATCGAACTCCTGGGCATGCCTCCTCAGAGGCTCACGGAACAGGGCAAGCGGGCGAAAAACTTCATCAGTAGTAAAGGACTGCCTAGATACTGCACAGCGTCGACACTACCTGATGGTACCACGGTGTTAAGTGGTGGTAAGTACCTGATATAAAAACTAAAACTCCGATCCTCCTTTATATCAAAATAGTACAAAAATCTCAAGTTTCATTTTAATACAGCTGTGATTCAGTAAAGTCTTTGGAGTTTAAACATCAAGTCATCACATGTCTATTAATAAATAAACTGTCACAAAATTCGTTAAACTACCCGCTCATTTTGACGTCATAACAAAATGAATACAGACTTGAGTCAGACATACCGATCCTACTACGAGGTGCTGAGCTTTCTATAAATCACATGTACTCATATAATGATTACAGTATAGACAATGACAACTTGTCTGTCGTTGTGTGACTCAGCGCCAGACAGGAAGAAACATATACAGGGTGTTGCATTTTTGTTTAGAGGGGTTGATCGTGTCTTGAAAGTACTTCATTTGTATGTACTTGTTCCCCTTCGCTCGAGTTGCTCACCACGCAGGGCATATTTTGTAATTCAAAGGGTTATACATTTACAATTTGTAGGATGTTATGTGAAGAAGCTATCATTCGATTTGCACTTTTTTATTGATTAGTATTAATCAAAATGAGTACTTATTGATTTTCGTATCGTATTGTTAAACTAAACATGCTATATATATTAATATACTAAGCATTCGATTTATTTGGTTAAGTGCCAAGAGCAATGCGTTTTGATCAAACACAGCTTGATAACAATTAGTTTTAAATTACTTAAAGAGTGTTTATAATTCGTAGTATGATTGATTTCAGTATTCAGTTACTGAGTAAATGTTAAAAATATTATTATAAAAAAAATATAATTTAATTAACTCTAAGCAACGTTCGCAAAAATGTAATCTCATCACAACTGGACTGTATTTTTTTCAAGTTTTGGCAAAAATTTGATCTCCACTTAAAGCTTTTTAAAATTACCGTAATAATATGCACTCTCTGAGAATCTTTGATAGTTTCGACGATTACTTCTTACATACAAACTTTGGTGGTTTAGTTTAGTGTATCTAAATTTATTATTTATAATATCAAACTTATTTTAATTTGAACTAAATATAGAATGCGAAATAATTACATTATCAGGTTCGAGTTCTGTTTTATTATATTATATTTATATTTGTAAATATAATATATTAAATAAATATCTAGAATACCTTAACATAATATTGTAATATATTCTAAAATGAATGCTGTTGTTTCTGTTCCAGGAATGTCGAGAAGAGGCAAGCCGCGTGGTCTACCTGGCTCTAAGAGCTTCGTGACCGCACTAAAGGGCTGCCAGGATAAATACTTTATCGATTTTATTAGACGGTCAGTTTAAGTATTTTTTAGATAAAACATTTTTAAATATCGTAGTCGTATCTCTCGGCCCACTAGTGGGAATAGAGTAAACTATGTACCAAGTGTATTTACAATGACTCTGTGATTTTCGTAAAGTTGTTTCAATAACCCATGTTTTATTCAGGGCAAAACAAAAATACTTAATGAAGACATGTATTGTATGAAATATTTATTTACAATCATTATTTTTATTAATATATTATTTTAACCTAGTATAGTAAAATATGAGAATATAAATTAAATAATTATTCTTTATTTTTGAACTAATAAATAGTTATACTACAGTTTTTTTTTTCATAAATTAAAAAAATATATCTTTACAGTTTTGTGCTTTATTTCAATGGACATGCCCACTAAACCGTGCAAGTCCTGTCTGATATTTCATAAGTAACACGATTATTTAGAATATATATTTTTTTAATATTGGTGTTATATTCCGTCTCTAATCACGTCAATAAGATCGGAACTTGCCTGACTAGTTAAGAACACATCCCTGGTTCTTATTCATGAGCTCAGGGAATAATGGTCATCATAGATCATGAAACTACAAAAATATTGGTGTTGATATATTATTTATTTATTTATTGAATAGGAAACCAACGTGATATACCATGAAAAAATCATATAACATTTGGTTGAATAAAAGTTACAAAGTATGGGATTTAAAGGCTGTTAAGTTATAACATGCAATAATAGGGTGGTTATTCACTTATATGTAAAAATATGCTTAATTAAAAAAAATATATTTTATGAAATATATGGGTTATGGTTATGGGTCAACTGGCAGAGATCTCTTATAGAGATAAGTTCGCCCTTGCCGACATTCTGTGATGTTTTCTTATGTATTTTTTTTTTGTTTTTTTTGAAGTGCACTAAAGAATATATATATGGTGGTTATTTCCAGATGCCTGGAAAAATATGCTTAGTTAAAAATAATAATAATATTATATGAAATATATGGCGGTTATTTCCAGATGCCTGGAAAAATATGCTTAATTAATAATAATATATGACATATATGGCGGTCATCTCCAGATGCCTGGAGTGGGAGCCGGAGAAGCGCCTGACGCCCGTGCAGGCGCTGCGCCACGCGTGGCTGCGGCGCCGCCTGCCGCGCCCGCCGCACGACGACGAGCCCGCGCCCACTGTTAGTATGCACACCAGACTCAACAAGTGAATAGGTTGGTTTGTGCTTTGATGCTTGTGGTTAGGGGGGAGGAGTAGGGGGTAGGTAACCGAAGTGATATGTATAACGCTTGCGTAATTAGTCATCTAGTTTCAGTACGTGAAGTAATTAGTTTTGCTGAATTTATATTGTTTTTTGTGATTTCAGTCCGATTGAAGCTTAATTTGTTATTTTTTTTCAAAATCTTGTGATTGTTTTAAATATTATGCAAATTTTGGGAAACGCCTGATGGAATTAATAAGATGTAAAAAATTAAATTCAATAATAATTATATTTTAATTTACTTCTATATTATTTTACGCGGAAATATCAGTTCTAGCGGTTAACATCATGTAATTATTGTCATATTTTATTTAGTACGAGAAAACCACAAGCATCATTTTTATTTATTTTTTTGTTATTAAGTTGCGCGTTTTCTTCTTTTTATTTAATATATTAATTTTTTTTTTTATTTACATTATGTTTATAAATTTTATATTTTTTTTATTTTAATATAAATAAGTTATTTTTATACAAAAGAATATCCATACAAATGTACATACAAAGTCCTCGTCGACGCCTCGTCTCGTAGTAGTTCGTCGTCGCACGTACATGTGTGTTGTTCCAGTCGAGCGGCGGGTCGGGCGGCGCGCGCGGCGGGTCCCTGCGCACGCCGCTCGCGCGCACGCCCGTCACCTTCAACGCAGCGCACGTCGCCAGTGAGTGCCGCCCGTACGGACCTGGCTACTTCACTAGAGCGAGCATTATCCACGAATAACACTTTCAGAAGCGAAACTCCAAGCGGCACTATCGGAAGACAGCAGCGGCATGAGCGGGTCGGTGAGCGGCGTGAGCGGCGTGGGCGGAGTGAGCGGACGGTACTGGGCGGGCGGGAAGCTCCCGCACCTGCCGGCGCCCTCCTAGCGCCCGCCCTCTGTGCGTCGCCTCGCCAAAGTGAGATATTTGATTTCATATATTCTGGTCCTATTATTCATAACATCTGTCACTTCTTTAAAAATGTATAATATAAAGGAGAATATAAGCGTTTTTATTAATACTATCACAAGCCGTAGTACTGAGTGTTAATTTCACGTGTCCGCAGGTGTCCTCGCTGGAGGCGCCCCGGCGGGCGGGCGGCGCGCGCCTCGAGCTGGAGCGTCGCAGCCTCGACCTCGAGCGGGAGCTTCGCCCCGAGCGCGCCTCCGACGCCTCGCTCGACGACCGCGACCACCTCGTCTGATACCAGCCGCCGCCCTCCGACCGCCTCCGACCGTCTCCGACTACTAACGACCGCACCGTCGCGCTCGAGTGCCGACGGACCGGTTCCTTCTCCTGCAGACTGAAGCACCACCTCTGACGTAGCTCGTGGTCAGAAAATGGAGCGAGACGGAGCTATCCGAGGGTGTCGTAGTGAAGCGGTGCGAGTGAGCAGATAGTGTTGTGCCGAACCCGTCCTCGTCGTCTCGTAGAGGTTTTGAGTATTTGAGTGTCGACTGCTTAGTACAGATGCTATATACCCTACACTGCCTGGCGCCTGTATCTTCAGAAATAGATTAGTCTTTGTATCGTATGCTTAAACGAATGTTGCATTTAAATTTTTATAGATATACCTGAATGTCTTTTGGGTCATGATAGAGCAATAAGCCTATACATCGAATGGTCGAGTGTGAAGAGTACGACGGACACGACGACAAAATTGACCAATGCGTGTCCTTTGAGAGGCGTTTCTTTTTAAAAACTCATGTTCCTAGTGTGTGACCGATTCTGAGACGACGGCGGACGGGATAAGGATTAATTTCGCTTGGCGGCGAGCGTTCTAAAGAATCTAGTGCGTAGCGGCAAAATTGATCTCAATAAATAAATAAAGACTTGAAACGTATATAAATACGGACATCTAGTGGAATTGTGCGAGTAACTAACGTGTTTTACTGTTTTCTATGTATTATACATGTAACGTGCGGACGTTGAGTCGATGTTAGTGCCTGCTAAGGTTTAGTTTTAGGAACCTCGACCACTGTTTAAGGGAACTCTTTGATCATTTTACCGAAACGACTTTTTTCGAGAGTTGAATTTTTATAATTTTGTTTTCGCAACTCACGCTATTTGCGGAGAAAATTCGTAGAATCTTGTAGCGATTTTCACAAGATTTTAACTGAATTTGTTTTCACGCTTCAGTATTGAGCGATTTTGTTTATTTTTTTTTTATGTAATTCTCTCTCGAAATCCGTAGAGTTAAGCTATCGTGTGTTACTAAATAACGGTTTTTCTACAGAATCAATGTCTTTTTTTTTATTTTAATTTTATAATTCGACATAAGTGTTCGTTGGTAAGTTGTCCCTCAAGTGATATATAGACGCTGTATTGTAAATCTATGACCTTATAATCAATTCTTAAAGGATTTAAGGTTAGAGCAAGGCCTTTTTTACTAGTTAAGAATAGATCGGTGGATACTAGCGTACGTGATTGGTTGATATGATTTTTACAGAAGTGATGTACTGTATTCGCACACTTAGTTAATGTACCGCCATTAAATTAGCTTACTTTATATATAAATTATATATTTAGTCCTTTTTATTGTAATGGTTCCTTTATTTATATTTGCGAACATATCAGTCCAATTTTCACGTAAAGGCTATCGCACATTGAAATTTAAGCTTTATAGTTAAAAACTTAAAGTTGATATTCGATTTCTTTAAACTTTCTCTTACAAATGATAATTATATTTAAAATATGTGAGTTTGTTTCAATACGCGATGGTCCTAAGCCGACTCGGTGCAATATGTCTGACTCGAACGAATCGTTTTTTTGTCTTCCTGACTATTTGTATTTTTACAAAGGCCTATATAAATTTATGCATTTTTTTTATAATTTTCAAATAAATAGTTGTAGTTTATTTTCATTATGTATGAAAGTACATAGCAAATTATATTTCAATGAAATTTATTGTAAATGTAATGAAAAACGGGTTATTGTGTTGGTGTTGCAAGTAAAAAACGGTTGATAGTAGATAATTTTGTAAATTACCTCCTTCTCGCTCACGAGTTTGTGGTAGAAAGAGATAGCAGGATACTCATTTAATTCAAAATTGTTATTATTGCCTGTTTTGCAAAATATATTTTTTAACCGTGTAATTGAGGAATGATTATTTTTAGCCCGTTGTTTTATTTCGCTGACAGTAACCATACTCAAAATAGCATTTCTTTTTTGGCTATTAAGTTAACTGCCTTGGTTTATTATGCTCAATAGTTTTATAGGGTCTGTTTCGTAAACGGACGTGACATTAGTTTATTTTTTATCCGAATAGCGGTTTAAGGTATTTAGTCAATTATTGTATCTTATTTTACGTCATGGAAAGTCATAGAGCCTTTTCACATCGACCGTTGCTGTATAAACAGTGCCAAATAAGTATAGTGTGTGATGTAAGGCTTCGCGAAACCATCCTGTATGAAAATGGCATTTTTATACGGAACTGTCCTCTGAAAGGTGAGATGGAATGTGATAGCTTGTTTGGTTTATGTGCCGTTTTGGAATTATCTGTGAGGTATTTAGCAAAATAAAAGTATTTTTATTTGTAATTATTGGTTATATCAGTACCTTTGGTTTTTTTTATTATTTTATGAGATCGTCGTTTAAAAATTGTTAAATCTCATAACAAATAATTTACGACTTTGAAAATTAATCGCTCAATTGTATGTCTAACTGACGGTCTTTACAAATGCATGCCTAAAATTAATAATCTATCAACAATGCCGAATTGAAATTAAATCTAGATTAATTCCTTCAAACACAATCCTGCGATCGGATACCGGTTATTTAAAAAACTGATTGTTATTCTAATAGTATCAAAAATGGATCAGGATTGATTATTAATTTTGGCAAAGCGATCACCTCACAAGCTTTGCTTGGCATCGATCAGTATTAAATTCATCGAACCTCATACAAACTGCCAAGTACATAATAAGTATAATTTGCGATCAGAGGTATGAAATTAGTTTTACAGTTTTCGTTAATGCATTTCTCTTTATAGTTATTTTGTGAAAATGTGTTTTCATTTTGTATGTACAGCTAGTGTTTCGCTGAAACTCATAGCGACAATGTGAATACTATACAATTTAAATAAATGAATTATATAAATATGATGGGATGTTTTATTTTTGTTTGTTTGTCTGTTGTGATTTTTACATCAGCTAAAAAAAAATATTTTAGATGAAAATGGCTGATCTCAAAAATAAGACTTGAGTTTTGAAGATAGAGTTTGTATCTATCATAACAGTATAGTAAAGAGAGTACACTATAACAACTTTTTTTTTCATTGACAAAAGACAGAAAAAATATGCCCCAACCTTGTGTAGACCTAACACAGGAATAAGATTTTCTATTCCATTCTATTTTTTTTTCATTTGTTCTGCATATAAAAAATACTTAGTAGAAAGCGAAATTCAATAATTTGCCATAAAGTTACGCCATCTATGAAAAAAATAGATAATGGTAAAATCCAATACGGAAATACAATTAAATTTATTCGGTATAGAATACGATTGATAGAATGGTGAGAGAATAGAAAAAAATCCTCTTTCCCTGTACAAATTTCTAAATTTTCAGATACCCTAACATAGTGAAAATTTCGTCTGTGTTTGCTATGCCTGACTAAATTACTGGCATATGAATAGATCACATACCAGCGGTTTGATAGTGGATTTGTTTGAATGATGAGGGGGGAATATAGTGTTTGGGTTATAAGGGAAGTAAGGTACAACTTAGCGAAGTAAAACCTTAAAATTTCTAGAATTGTTTTGTAATAAATGTTACTAAAAGGTGCACAAACCAACAAAAGAAAGCTATAGCTATTATTGTTAAATAAGTATAGAATGATGACAATAAAATTTAAAATAAATAAGTATAACATATTTATACATATTTAAAGAAAATTTAAAACAGATATTGTTTTTATGGATTCAACAATAATGTTTAGAAGAAATAATATATTTAAGTGAAAATAAAACATTCTATATCAAATAATTTTTTATCAAGGCTATGACCTAGCAAATTATGAAAGTCACAGCCGAAGAATGCAAAAAAAACCAAGATTACTTTTAATTATATTTAATTAAATTATTACAATATATTAATTATTACTAGGAGTTGACAATTGTTCGAAGAATGAACGAAAAGTGATTTACTTAATTATTTAATTACGAAAGAAACATCGGTCACGTCCGGTGTTCGGTGGTGGTGGTGGTATGCAGCGTAGGCAATACGCCCGGGGTCAATCGATGGCACTGGATGTATTGCAACAGCCTGCTGCGTCAGCGATCTGCTTCGTGTCCGTTGGTAACTACGTATGACCCCAATAATGATGAAATACCTAGCTAGCAGTTACTAAGCTAGGTGCGAGTGTAACTCCTCCCCCCGAAGATCAGCGACTAATCGAGAACATTGTTTGAGATGGTCGCTGAGATTTTTCCATGGTCTACCTGTATGTGCCTGGGACTGGTGATCTTTGAAGTTGGGGCGGCATACATTATTTCAGACATTTCAATCTTAGTTTCTTCGGCTTGATTTGATTCGCTGGTACCTCCGGCTCGTAGCTTCCTGTACATTAGTGCACTAAGTATGATTGCACTTGCGCCTAGTAATAGACTATAGACAGGGATCGTGGTGTGGTACATAGATTGGTCAATATCTCGTCTAAGATGTATAGGTTGTTCAATTGATATCTTGGTATGTAGGTTATGCAGATTTTCTAAATTGGCTGAGTTCAGAATGATAGATGTGCGGTTACTGAGTCTAAATTCGCTATAGTGTGGCATTTCCATAATTCTCACTACACGTCCTTTTATGCGGTTATCTGAATTAAAAATTGACAGTTCAGATGTCCTTAATCCACAGTTGGTTGGTATCACAGCTAAATAACTGCCCTGGAGAGTTTGATATCGTTCTTGTCTACAGGTTATCTTGATTTAAGTCGGGACGGGAAAATTAATTGTGTAATGCATGTCGTCGAGTTCTTCAATGGCTGTATTTTTAAAAACGACTGGAGTTAGGTTACAGAAGCTGCTTATTTCCTGCTGGGTGATAAGCAGTTGCACGCAGTCAGGTCTACCCTGGATGCTGTAATATGGCTTAGACTCACAGAGAAACCATGAATTTATCTTTGGACATTCAGTCTCCATGTATCTAGAGTCATTTCCAGAGATTGCTATATAGGGTGAGGTAGGTATTAGGACTTCGTTATGTTTATTGGGAACTATGGATAGTTTATAAAGGTTATATTTGTTCGGATTGGCAATGGGAACTTTGATAACTATGACGATTTGTTTCTCTACGTAAAAGTATCCTAATTTGATTACCTCAAAAAAATTTCTATAATCTAAATCTAAGACTTCATCTTTTAAATATAAAGTCTTCATCTTAAATAATATATTTTTTACTTCATCTAAATTAACTATAGTATAGGATGTGCTCGATGCACGAATAAAAGCTAAATTATTTTCTAATTTTCTAAGCTCGTTAGCCAAATTTTCAATATTATCTTCTAAGATTAAAAGATACTGGGTTAAATGAGCGTATTTAACTAAGTATATTTCCCTATTGCTATTACTTTCCATAACTAAATTGACCATTCTATAAATCCTACTTTGATTAAACATTAATCTATCTAAAATTTTAGTACTTTCAGTGGTCCATTCTTTATTTAAAGTTACATGATTATTCAACTCGTTTTCTAATATTTGTTCGTTATTCTGAAGGTTCTTTATGGCATTATCGTACTTAATGGCATCAGAATAATCTAGATTGCCAGAAATGGTTTTAATCACGGAGCCAAGTCCATTAATTAGACCTCTTTTATAACGTTTTGGTTCTAGCATCCGTAACTGATCAGAAATTTCACTAAGTTTTGTGGTAAGGTGTTTTAAATGGGGGTCAAAATATGATAAAGTTTTATTATTTAATAGGGGCCAAAAGTCTAAAATTTGTTGTTTAACTAACTTAACTCGGAGATGAATGACATTTAGGTCGATAAAATTTAGGAAAGAGTGATAATGGGAAATTAACTTAGATGGTCCTAATTTAAAGGGAAGTAATCCGGGTCCATTAGCTAGTGAGTCAATTGTCACGTCTTGTCCTAACGTCCAGTGAAGTAACAGCGTCAGCAGTATTGTCCTGTAACAATGTAGGGTCTTTAGGGCTGCGCTTCAGGCGTGATTTGGCTATAGGTCCACGTTTCTTTTTAGTATATATGTGGATGGGCAAATCAGCCAGAACCGTATCCTGAGTGTATCGTGGGGCTAGTTTCTGTCGGGTAGCCATAGGATTGCGCACGAATACTTGTTGGTCGGGAGTATAATCTTTCTCGGGTTCTCTATTTTTGTTCCTATTTTCCGTCAGTTGAGTTCGGTCGTGTAAGGCAGTCTCGTTAATTAGATCGTAAACGTAGTTCATTCGTGTCTTATGGTCTTGGGAGTATTGTTGTAAGAGGTGTTGAGTCATGTCAATATCTAACGGGTCTCGTGGATCAAAATGTCCTGTTATAATATCTAGGGGTCTGCATTTAGTAAAACTATGGATTGTACTATTGTACGCTAATAACGCATAAGGCATCAGATTAACGACGGGTTCACTACGTTTTTCTAATTTTAGGATCCTAAGATGTTCTAAAATTGTTGAATGGAACCGTTCTATCATACCATTATCGTTTGGGGTGTACGCAAGAATTTTGTGATGTTGGATTTTATGGATTCTAGTAAATTCTGAGAATATTTGATTTGTAAATTCAAGACCTTGGTCTGTTACTATCGTGAGCGGCATGCCATGATGAGTACTAAATGTTAATAGCGATTGTACTACACTTAACGCTGTGCTATCCTTAAGATGATACGCTTGAGCGTATTTAGAAAATGCATCTATTATAGTTAAATATTTCTCATTTTGGATAGTAAAGAGATCAAGGTGGACTATTTGAAATGGCTTTGAAGGAGGTGGCACAACAGAAAATCTTTGTTTTATAGGATTGCGGTCGTACTTAGCTTGACCACAAATGCTGCATTCATTAATGTATTTGGCGATTGATTCTTTTTGTTTAGGCCAATAATACTTAGAAGAAAGGGCTAGATAACATTCAGTAATACCACGGTGGTTGGTTTTACCCTCGTGATATTTTTGTATGATTTCTTGTTGCCGTAAATACTCTTTTACGTTTTCTAGTTCGGTTTTTGTTAGAACTAGATTCATGGCAGAGCTCTTGAACTTTTCCTGAATAATTGGGATGATTTTATACATGGCTAGCGCGGGATGTATTATAATTCCGGTTTTAACTTTGGGCTTCACAAATTCTTTAATTGCATTTATGACATCGTTTTCGAGGTTGGATTCGGATAGTTGGATAATAGTTCTAGTGTGAGTCTCAAAGGGCTTGGTTGTAGTCGGTCGTTTCTTTATGTCACCTACTAATACAAAACAGATTTGACGGTAAAATTTATTAAGAGGATCGTCAGTTATTGGGATTTCTAGAATAGGGTTTTCAACACTTGTATGAGCGGTCACAGTAGATGAATCTGTTAGAGATGGAGGTCGCTCAGATGCATTTACTACAATGGAACTAGTATCTTCGTTATTGATTTCTACACGAGATAAAGCATCGGCGTTGGTGTTATTTTTGCCTTGCTTGTACACTACAGTGAAATTATATTCGCTTAATTTAAGCTTCCAACGTGTAAGCCTGGAACCAGGTTCTTTTAGGCTCATTACCCATTGCAAAGGCTTATGGTCGGTAACAATTAGAAATTTTCTGCCAAAAAGGTAGGGTCGAAAATACTTAGTCGCCCAAACTATAGCCAATAGTTCCTTTTCTATTGTGCTGTAGTTAATTTCATTTGAATTTAAAGTTCGCGATGCATAAGCTATGGGTTTATCTGTTCCTACTGAACCCTGTGAAAGGATAGCTCCTATGGCGAAATTGGATGCATCTGTGGTAAGGACGAAGTCTTTCGTAAAGTCAGGATATTGTAGGATAGGATCATTAGTTAGTAAGGTTTTACATTTTTCAAAACAGTCAATATAGTCAATGTCATGTATTCTTATCTTGGATCCTTTCTTCAAACATTGTGTCATTGGTTTCGTAATACGAGCAAAGTCTGGTATGAACTTCCTATAGTATCCTAATAAGCCAAGGAAACGCTTGATTTCGGTAGCGGTCTTGGGGATAGGAAATTTTTGAATAGCTTTAATCTTATCCGGGTTTGGTTTAATACCATCCTTACTAATAATGTGACCTAAGTACGACGTTTCTAATTTAAGAAATTCGGACTTATCCATTTGAATCTTGAAGTTACTTTCTCGTAATTTTTTTAAAAACTTTTTCAAGGTTAACCATATGCTCTTGTAAGGAGACACTGAATACTATGATATCATCTAAATATACCAGACATATAGAGTTTTGAAGATCTCTTAGAACATTATCCATGACTCGTTGAAAGGTCGATGGAGAATTTTTTAATCCCATGGGCATTCTCAAAAATTCGAAGTGCCCATGCTCAACGTTAAAAGCCGTTTTGTGAACGTCTTCTGGATTCATTTCAACTTGATAGAATCCGCTAGCAAGGTCAAGGGTCGTAAAATAATGACAATTACCTAATTTGTCTAATACGTTATTGATATTAGGGATAGGGTATTTATCATCAATAGTCTTTTCATTTACTTTCCTAAAGTCGATTACAATGCGCCATTTGACTTTTCCAGACGCATCAGCCTTCTTGGGGACTACCCAGATAGGGGAGCTCCATGCTGATTGAGATGGACGAATGATACCCTGTTCTAACATCTTTGAAATTTGATCTTGAACTTCCTGTCTGTGAACGAAGGGGTATCTATAGCTTTTGGTATAGACAGGCAATTCATCGGTGGTACGAATGCTATGTTTGATTGTATTGGTGAAAGTTAGAGGTTCACCTTCGATGTGGAAGACATCAGCGTATTGAGCACATAAGGATTCTAAATTAGCGCGCTCTTCAGGATTCAAATGGTCCGTACGTAGACGCGAACATACTTCAGTAGCGCGATCATTACGCTGTACTTTACGAGTACTTTGGATGTTAAATAATTCTGCACAAACCGGTTTATCCATAGAAAATACTATGTCGTATCGACTAGGATTAAAAACTTCTACAACACCTCGGTTATCCTTAACTGTAGTAATACAGTCGCGTATATGACAATTAGATAAAATTTGTTCAGGTACTAAAACATCTCCTTCATGAAAGTTGATCGGAATACGAATTAATTTAGATGAGTTTGCCGGTATTATATCCTCATATAAATTACAGTTCTTAGAATCGTACAGACGTAATGGATTAGAAGATTGTTTCGTAATTAAAATTTTATTTTTTAAATCAATGCTGGACTCAAGTTTCTCTAATAGATCGTAACCAATCAGTCCATCGAAATAATCGTGGAATTTGTAAATGAATAAAGTGATATCGGTTCTCTCTTTGAACTCCGGAAAACAAGGTAAAGTTATTGAAAAATTGTTTCTAGTAGTTGCGTGAATATTAGTGACTTCAAAGGGGTCAAAATTACAGGGGATGTGAGAAAAATATTTATTGACTGAATCGGGGCTTAAAAAGGATTGGTTTGCACCCGTATCAATTAATAACTTAAGAGGAGGGTTTGCAATTTGGATATAAGGTAGTTGGCGTTGCGTCTGTAAATTAATTTCTATTTTAGTTTTTCTGACTTCGAGGGTTTCTGAAAATCCTCGCTGATGGGAGAGTCTTCGCTGGGTGGCTCTTCAACGCAATAGTGACTAGTCTCATAGTGGCTTTGCTCATATACGGGGTCAGAAGTCGGTTGAAGTTCATAGTAGTCGGGGTAATAGTGCTCATTATAATAATTATAGTAATCACTATAGCTATCATAATCGCATTGTGGATCGTAACACTCGTTAAAATTCATTTCTCTGGTCTTAAAGTAATTCGACGGGGGTGGATTCCCGTGTTTAGTCCAGTCATGTTGAGGTCGCGATGGGATAGGTTTCGTTACGTAGTGACTTACGCCACTCATAGGTCGGGGACTTAAATTATGAGTAGGCTGGTATCCCGCCCTAGGATGGGGTATTTTAAATATATTACTCTGAGGTCTGTAATTAGCAGGGGGTGCACTAAACATTTTCTGTGTTCTAGTAGGACCATGATTATGAGGAGCTTGGGGCGTCCAGATTGGCATTGGCCTCGGTGGTGGCATATTTAATTGACGCGAGGGGCTTGACAAATCTAGGGGTGGTATATTAAATGCTCGCGCGGGTGGCATAACGAAAGGTGGCTGTGAGCTGAAAGGATTTTTGTGTGAATTAAATGAAGACGTTGGTTGCGGTTTCCTCTCGGGCAGGTGTTCATTCCGCTGCTGTAAGTACAATGTGTTCATTTCTTCATGAACATACTCTAAAGCCTTTTCAATACTTTCAGGTCGCATACACCGTATTTGAGAACCAATTGGGTCACGGAGACCACGCAAATATGCCTGAAGGGTTAATTTTTTATACAAAGAACGCTTGGATTCAATAGTACTTGGTACGGTTTCATGTAAACTGATATATGTCATAATCGTACTAAAAAGATTTTGACATTTCTCGTAAAATTCTTGTGGAGTTACAGAGCCTTGTGTCATAAGCACCAAATCGTTATAAAGAGATGTCTCATCGCGATGATCTGCAAAATTATTTATGAGAGCACTACGAATGCCGTCCCAGATCTCTGGGATGCCATTGGAATTTATTGTACGCGCCGCGGGCCCAGTGATTTTATTTAATATACCATTTAATAAAGCTAAATTGCTTAATCCGTAAGCAGGGTCGTTTCTAATATACTGCTCAACTAATTGGTCGCAAAGATGAATAAAACGCGTTAAAACGTTCGGGTTACCGTCGAACTCCGGTACTAATCTAAGCGCTTTGAAGATACTATCTACTAAGGCGTCGCACATCTTCGAATAATCTAATTCGTTACTTTCTAAAGTTATATTTAAATTTCTATTAGAATCTAAATGCGATAATCTAGATTTTCTAGCTAACCTAGGGGTCCGCAATTGCCTTGGATGGAAAATTTTGGATATTAATTATATGGAAATAAATTAAAACAAAGGAATAGCAAGTCTAGATAGATCTAGATACTCACATATGCATAATTGGTTTCTCTGCGTGTATCGATGTCTGGATACTTCTTGGCTGCGATTGTAGATTCTTGATAACTGCTGCGGTCCTTGCTTGATGCACTGACTCTAATTTTTATAGTTATCCTACCGACTGCGCCAATTATGAAAGTCACAGCCGAAGAATGCAAAAAAAACCAAGATTACTTTTAATTATATTTAATTAAATTATTACAATATATTAATTATTACTAGGAGTTGACAATTGTTCGAAGAATGAACGAAAAGTGATTTACTTAATTATTTAATTACGAAAGAAACATCGGTCACGTCCGGTGTTCGGTGGTGGTGGTGGTATGCAGCGTAGGCAATACGCCCGGGGTCAATCGATGGCACTGGATGTATTGCAACAGCCTGCTGCGTCAGCGATCTGCTTCGTGTCCGTTGGTAACTACGTATGACCCCAATAATGATGAAATACCTAGCTAGCAGTTACTAAGCTAGGTGCGAGTGTAACTAGCAGGTAAACTCATCGTGAATTTTATAAAATGTTGCTTATATCTAAAATAAGTTTAATAATTAAATTGAATTAATTAGGTAATTAAATTAAGTAAACAATTTAATTAAAACAATAATATTACTAACTACTTAATGAGGTGTTGATCGAATATATTATCTTATCTGTAATTAAACTGATTTTCCAAAAGTAATGATACCAATTGATGTTATCAATGTAATAAAATAATAAACCAATCGATAAGTAACCTTAATTAGAACACAAGTGAAAAAAAATCTTATTTCCATTTTATTTGGAAAAGTTCAGAGTTCTTAGAAGCTTGCCAGCTTGCAGTCTGTATCTAAAAAAGGTTGTCGAGTCTATTAACTACAGGCCCATATCGGTCACGTAAATACTAGCAGGCTTCTAGCGTACCTTGAATCCATTGACTCAGTGATTAGAATATGGCTTTAGCTGGAATCGATCAACTCGAGATCTACTTGTTTACAACACGCAAATCTGAAGTGAAGCGTTTGATAAGTTTGGAAAATCACTGGCGATTTAACATTTCCAATGCTTTGGGTAGGGTTGGCAAACTTTCCTGTCTGCCATTCCTTTATGTTCTACATAAAAAAGTGGCTATCTGAGGCCGTACCTTTTGGAATTTAGCCATAACGATAATAACCCACCTGAACCTTCTTGGAATAAACTCGTATATCTATTTTGGTTCCTATATTGACTGCAAAGCTCGTTGGCTGCAAAAAAGGTTGGTATTCTTTCGAATATACGTCGGTAATTCAAGTCGGCACAGTTGTTCGCTTTTTATAAAGAACTAGTTCGTACAAGAAGTACTGCTCGCATATTCAGAATTGATCAATAAAATACCAGCTAGAGGCATTAGAATTGATAGAACGAAGAGCTAAGATCGCGTAGGAGAAACCACCTTTGCTAACGCAAAACTCTAGAATTTATAACAAAATCGCCAATCAGTAATGCAATAAAGCTACACAACCCTTTTTCTTCTCTAAACAAACTCTTCACCAGGAAAACATCGATATTCACTGTTGACGTGGCAACGTCGTGATTCGCTTACACTTTCATTGTAGAACGGTGAAACATTGGAACTCTCGGTCGGGGTCGGTTTTTACCGTGAATTATAATCTATATAATCTTCAAATGCACAATGTAAATTTAAATTCAGAGTGAATTAAAGTGGTTTTTAGTAGGGTAAGCATACAACATCCGTAGACAGATTGCTTCATATTAGGCAGGTTGTAGTCAGACGCGAACCTATATATAGAGTAAAAAGAAATATGTGATTATTAAGTTCATACTTAATACGGCTATATTCTTGGTTCTTAAAAATTTCAATCGTTTTTAGCAAAAGCATGTAATTAAATGGAATTTGAATTATTCATGTAGGACTACATTTAACAACACCATCGGAAATAAGACCATCTGGTGTCAAGTAAACGATGTACTTCTTTATAGTTTTAACTTTAAACACAAATGAGTACGTTTATTTACAACGCCATCTAGCGTTTAGAAGTTTTGTCACAGTGCTTTATGTATATATTTTTTTTAGTTTTTGTTCTTATTTTAAGCTTAATATCTCTAATGTATGTATGTATGTAATGTAATCCTTTAAAATATTTTTGAGTTTGGTCAAAATTTAAAAATAATAAACCTTAGAATTACCATAATACTCTATATTTATTTTCTCTCATAGGCTACCTATTTAATTTTCCCTTCTGCCATATGTGAATTACAAACACTCATTTTTTGATGTCGTCTAGATATACTGCAATAATAGGTTTAGATTTGTGGCTGCTGGAAGGTTTCCTTATGGTTAATATCCCTTATTTTTATTTATTTGGAGAGTTCTGGAATATACAGACCCCAATATATATTATTGAAAGAGATTGGAAATATCAACATAATATAGTAATGCATTAGAAGTAAAGTAGAATATAACAACCATGACGGACACTTATTTGAAGAATCTAGACCATATAACGATATTTTAAAAATATCTTTAGTAACTAATTTAGCCAAAAAGACGCCTGCGGTTTTCTTTTAGCATTGAGCACCTACTTTAAAATACGAAAAGACGATTCTGACACTGAACAATAATTATAACAGCATTCAATAGTTGTTAACAATAACACCGTTTCTTATCTTTGATTAATGCAGATTTATTAATTATTGGTAAACAATAATTTTATGCAATCATGAGAGAACGCTGTTGAAATAATTGTTGTATAAGAAATTACTAGGAATGGTCGTTATTAATAACTCAAATTTAGTTTTATAGATAAAGATAAGATAAAATTGCAGCAAATGTTAACGAAAAGAAGAGATAACCGTATCGTCGAGTTATATTTAATGTTTAAAACGATAGACAGTTAAATCTGTTAAAAATCATTATGTTAAAGTTTACTTACCACTCGTGAAAAATTTAACATATTAAGGTCGTTGCCCTTTTGTATCTTTATGTTTTCAAAAAATTTGCATACGTGACGTGGGACGGAGAAGTCATCCGTCTGGTTTTGATGCCACTATCTCCAATTTTTAGGTTGTTTTTTTATTTACAATGTTTTATAATAGTTTATATATATATATTACATTACTAGTATTCATAATATATTTAACATTGTAATATCACTGAGCTTAGGGACGAAATGAATACATATTAACAATAAATAAGGTCTTAATTATTCTTAACTTTTCTGGGGTCAGCTCATATTTTTTCTAAGCGAGAATATCCTCTAACTTTTTTTTTTATACTGTACTTACTTACATACTGTACTTATTTTACTGTATTCACATTTTTTTTTATATACTTGTACCAAAAATTATTTTTGCTATTTCTTAATACTGAAAAAAAATCTATTGCCTAAAATTTTTTTTTATTATAAAAAGTTAGTTATTAGTTTTATTTTTATTCAAAACAAAAATGTTATTATAAGTTCTATTGTAAAAAGTATCGTAAGTATTGAATGATCTCCTATCCTGTAAATGGTGGATGTTAAAATTATAAAAAAATAAGATATACATCTTATCTTATTTATGAAGGTACCAGCTCTTAGGTTTTAGAGCTGAAAGAAGTACAGCAGACGCGGTGCTGGTTTTATCCGACCTTACAACCAGAACCTTTTATTATAAATGGTAGTACGTAGTCTTAAAAATGTATCCTTAAAATGCGTTTGATACCATATCTGATCCCCTTTACAATAAGAAGGTGTAGGCTATTGGTATCAAGTACTTTCCAATATATTTCATAGAAAAATTACGTGACGTAGTTATTAATGAGCTTCCTGGTAACTATTGCGTTCCTCAAGGTAGCATAATGGGACCTACAATTTTCGTCATTTATAATAATAATAAAACATTGACGATATTTCTCTTATGATGCTGAAAAGATTAACAATTAATATAGCCCACCTTTTAAAGATCACCTAAAGAATAAATAAACAGTGAAAATCAAAGTCAAAGTTAATTCATATAAATGTGACCACTACACCCCTTCCACTCTTTGAGTTTTTGGCGGTCTTTTCTCAATAGACGTTTATAACGTTTAATAAATGCAACTTGTCTTACAAATTAAAAAAGAAAACTTTTTGAATCTTCACCTACAAAATAGACACTTGTTCCATCTCATAGATACACAATCACATGAAAACACATACAAACACAGGAACATTGTCATTAATATATTATTTTTATTCTATCTAGATTTATTATTACTTCTTAGAAAATACATATTTTCGAAATATAACTAAAATTATTAATATAGACATAGGAAATTGTCATTAAAATTGAGTTTATAAATTAATAATCATAAAATATCATAATTAGATATACAAGTCATTAATTACCCTATTTCCAGGTTTCCAGAGTCATCTTCACCAGTTAGACCTCGACTTACAACTATAACAGCATTCTGTATAATATACCAGTTTGGAGTCGCAGCGTTCTGTATAATATAGCCGATTAAAAGAGGTTTTTGAGTTGTCTTTACTTTTCAGAATTCTGTAAGCTAATTATTGCACTCCTCAATGGATTTTGCAACATTCTCGCAGGGACAGATCGTTTCCTCGCTTAGTATCGCGCTGTCGTTCAGACAGTAGAGGTCACCGTTAAAATAACCAATGAATTTTATCCTCGGAATATTATTTTGTTTTCTGTAACAAGAATGTGATAATATCGTGAAGTGCTTGTGTTCTGAAACTTACTTGTTATAAATTGTAAGTACCTTATTTCATTATAATTTAATCACGAGAAAGCAATTGTCTTTAGAGATAAATATACTATTTATATTAGAGTATTACAATTTATTTGAGTTTTTGTTATTTTATGTATTATACCGTTTTTGATGTCATACGTCATAGTAATTGTGTTTTTTTGAAAAATTTAATTAAAGAAGTACGAACAACCCGTCCACTATTTGGTACTACATCAATATGTATATGATGTATACACATACATATATGTATATATATGTATATATATATATATAAGTGTGTGTATGTAAGCATAGTCTAAATATATGTATTAAAATTTTTTTTGACATTCGAGAATATAAAATAAAATTTAATTAAATTTTAATTTCGCGCTCGTAAAGTTCACATGAAAGTAATAATATTTCTTGTGATAATTTAGTATCGAATATTAGAATTTTTATAACACAACTCTAAATATAAATTAATAAAAAAATTAGAAGTGTTTTTATACGATTTTTTAATTAAAAAAACTACTTCCCACCGTTTTCTCACATTTTATTTTGTTTTCTTTAAAAATCTTCACTCTAGTATATATTTTTTTAAACTCAATATAACCTTGGCAGTTCATATTTTGACAAGCAATTATCGTGTCTGACTTGTAAATGAAACTAATTACAATTCATTGAATTACTTTTAGAGAAAACAATAACTGATTAAGATCAGTTTGTTTATTATGTAAATAGATAAAACTATCCATAACAGTCCAAAGACTTTAAAAAAACTCTTGTTTTTTCTTAACATATGAAAAATAAACATTAATACTATTAGTGAAATTAAAAAGCAAACCATATAATAGTTTTCTTATCAGAAAAGAAAGATGTCACGACATACTCTGTTAAATATCGTTAAAGGTACAGCGTGTATTTAAATTTTAAAACAAATATAGTTTGTAAAACGTAAATATATAATATTATTGGTTTGATTTTTTTGTATATACTAGGTATATTATTAGACAGTCTAGGCTCCATTTTCTGAGACAAAATGTATAAGTACTAGATGTATTTTCTCACTGACTTTCCATTCTTACAGAGTACCTATATTTGTTATTTTAGCATTCATTTCATTTAATTTTGCATGCATCTAAACAGATGTTTTAAATTAATAAATGAAATGTTTTTATAAAACAAATCTTTAAAAAATGTACTTGCTGATAATATAATTTAAAAAATGTAATTCATTATTCAAACAAAAAATTCATTATTCATTCAAATATACCCTTGCATTTAACTGACTTTTAATTATTACCCATTAAGATTGTATTAATGACAAATTTCGCTATGATTTGTATGTTTGTTTGTTTTACTACGTAACTAAAGCAAGTATTAATTACATAAAGACGCTATCTGTATAATTGTAAACGTAAGAACAGTCATAAAACTAATCGTTTTACATTTAGAAAACACGAGCTATTTAGCACTGCGTCAAATCCAGAGCAAAACTAACTTATCATAATGACAAGATTAACCGGTGCAAACCGCTTTTTATATAAATCAAAAATAAGCTATATAGCTTATATAACTGCAAAATAAGCTATATAGCTTATATACCTAACTGAAAAATTAGCTATATAACTTATTCATAAAATATTAAATTAAATTGATTATAAAAAATAATCTATAGAGCTTATAAACTGAGAAATAAGCTATAACTTATTTTTAAGTAAGTATATCTTTCACGAGAGTTACTACTTACATCATGTATAAAATGATTATAACAATTAGTCAGTTAGTCGTCATTACTGTAGAGTACTTTAGTTATCGGTAAAACGTCAGGAATTTAGTGTTATGCAAACAATTGACTTTTCTCGTACAGTATTTACAAATAACTTAACACGATTTAAAAACAAACTATCAAGATATAAAAACAAATAATTTGAATACCACTGGACTGATTTTAATGAAATTTAGTGTCTATTTACGACCTGACTCTACAAAAAAAAAACATTTTTGTTAACTTTAAGTAACAATAGATAGATAGATGCTTTCTGATTTGAAATAAAATGTAATTAAATAAATTAAAATAAAATAAAAAGAAATCAAATGAAATGAAAGCAAAATCTTGTCTTAATCTTATCTTATCTTATTTGTTTTATACATTTTTTTTTTGTTGTCGAGAGATATTTTTACAAACTTAGAAAAACTGTAGATAGAAACCCAGCGCGATTTTTGAGCTAAGCGAAGCTCTTTACAGACAAAACAGAAATTTTGTGTCACTACTCCTTCTAGACAGTCCGCGATAGAACTTTGAAATTTTAATGTATAAAGAGCTAGAGGTCCCATAAGCTTGGACATAATTTAAATAACATTGTAATTGTAGATTTTAAAATATAATTAATAAATGAGTTGTCCCATGGAATTGACATGAAAGTCGGAACCTTATTAAACGTTATTGAACGCTGTACGCTGTATAAACGCGTGTGTCAACATATTCACGATAAATGTTTGCTATACTAATAAAAAAGTTACTCTATCCTGTAATCCTGTATTGAAGGTTGTGAATCGCTTAGCTTACCTCGCTTACGTGCAGGCGGTAGTTCTGTTATTATTATTATTTTAAGCATTATTATAACCTGAATTATATTTTTATTAAGACTGGAAAAGTATTGGGCCGCGATCATTCCTTTACCCGGTACATCATCATCTAAACATTCGCAAATTAAATGTTAAAAGGTAAAACTGGAACATTTTCTAGCAGCTTGTTGAATAAGTGCAAATATTGCACCATAAAAGAGTTACTCACGTTTTTAAGTCAAGTAACTTGTGTTTGTTCCCAGCATAATGATAACAATAATTGACGTCGGCATTCTACTGACTAGTATACTATATGAGATATGAAATAACTTTGCAGTAGTTTCGTCTGTGATGTATCTTATATTATTAATAGCAAATGCGGCAGAACTAAGATCACCGTCCTGCAATCGGGGTCGTATTGCAATTTGGCATCTACGGTGATTTCAAAAAACTAAAAACTCCTTTCAAACACATTTGGATTTGTAAAACGAATGAGTTTCATCTTTTTTTTATTAAGTAATAATTTCTTTATATAAAAAAAATACATGCAGCTGTGTTAAAACAAACAAAGACGCTTGCACATTTACTAGAAAATAAAAATATAAATATTACTCACCAATTAAACTACAAGATTAATCTATAAAAGATAAGAATAAAAAGTATTCTTTTGAATTATATTAGTATTCTAATGCAGTCTGTCACATTACAATATGTCATATATAAATATGTAATAGTTTTAAATTGTAAAGGGTATTAAATTGACCACCAAACTTCCATTATCTTACAAGCACTTGTCATACAAATGATAAACAAAAGAATAACACGTAATCTGATACGTTCTCTATTATTATAATGTTCTCAAACTATTATATATATTGAGAAGGTTAAGGAAGCAATTTAAAAAGAAATAAGCAATATAATTACAGCAGTTAGTTTTATTTCAAGTGTAAAAAAGCTGTTAAAAAATAATTAGTGTTGTAAATTATATTGTCTGTGTAGTATCATAAAATATATAACGTTTCTGAACTCGTGACTTTAGAACAGTAACTTCGATAGATTTTTAATTTAAATACTGGGTCCGCCACAGTGCACGGCGGGAGCGAAGCATTGTCTTTGAATGAGAATCCTAAAGGTGATCAACGGTTTATTAAAATGATTTGATTATAAACAGTTGTGTTTCTTATGACACATGTAGGACACACTTTGACCATTTAATAAAAAACTACAATCACAAGTGTCCCCAAAAAACTTCAGGACCTATAAGGCGCTATCCTCGACAACTCTGGCAGAGGCCAATCCTACTATTATTAGTCTAGACCTCTAGGAGGCATAGCATTAGTAATCGAAACTCAATTTTGACAATAATATGATAATTTTATAAAAATATCCTTAAAGGCAAATGTGTCTATATTTATATTTAGTTGGGTATTATTAGTGAAAAGAGGAGATATTTAAAATTAAAATCAATTTTCATAAATTAGAAAAATCTATCGCATCTTTGTAATAGAATATTAAAAGATTTATTTTCGTTCCATTTATATTCGAAAGCAGGGTCGTGGGCGGAAACATATAGAATGGGCCATGCTCAATCTTTACAATATATTTTATTAGTATTTTCGAAGACAAGTAGATTTGCATCAGTAAACTGGTTTGGAAGGTTGTGTGCTCTTGATAAAATTTCGACACGTTTTGTTCGAATGATACAAGATATCTATTTTTTTGAATAATTTAGCTATTTTAATTATAGAATTCCATTGAATTAATTTTCACTTTTATACTTCCATATTCGAACTACTATACTAAATATTTGTAAAATAAAATAACTTATATTATTAATAGAAAAATAATAAATTAGTTGACGATGTCGTATCTAAACTTACTTATTGAGTTTTGGGTTTTCGATTTAAAGCTAAAAAATGCTTTTAGATATTACCTTAAATAACTTATATAACTATTCTGTATTATAAATATGTTGTATTTGTTTTTTGTTGTTGCATATATTATATATATTGAAAGTTTATTTTCTCTGCCATGACCTCCCTTTCAAAGTAGGGTAATAAAGTCGTATTGTTGGGTTGATAAATATTTAATTGTATATAAAATATCTACACGTATCGACGAAATATACTTTTTAATATATATTTGATGGCAGACCATGAACTCTTGAAACTTTCATAGCTTAAAAAAAATTTGTTTCAACATTACAACTGCTGATAAACATAAATATGCTATTTCATTTTAAAAACATCTGACACGCGGCAATCGAGCTTGCCGCTATGAAAAACTCCTAATCGGCAAATTATAACTCGCAAATTAATTACAAACAAAAGAAAAAAAAAATTAATTAAAATAATTAAATTAATTAATTAATTAATTAAATTTTAAATTTTAAAAAATTTAAAAATTCGAAATATTTTTTCCATTTTTCGGTAACTTCGGCGGCCGATCTGACCACCTTCCCGTTGGACAATCAACATAATTTTGAAAAGTGAATCTTACATTTAGATGCTGATTCCAAATATATCTTTAGTTTTTCAAAATTCGAAAAATAAAATTCGACAGACACACAGATACACATACAGACAGAGAGATCGAAAGGAAAAACTGAGTTTTTCGAAAATAGTGAGAACATTTACTTTTTAGAAGAAGAGCAATCAGATAAACGCAGAAATATGAGTAAAATAAAGTAAGATTGTGTTGTAATATTACTCAAAGAGATTGTGAAAAGTCCCCTATATGAGAGTTGTATGCATACCTATCAGAGCATTGCCACTAAACTCCTACGTGGTGGTATTCGTATTTAATGTCAATGTTTGTATTTAAATGGTTCCTTATATTATTACTTTTATTATTATTGTTTTGAACCAAATTCTTATTTAAAATATACGCCTACACGATTCTAGAACTGTATAGCTTTCGAAGAAATCTTGTGTCGAATCAAATTACTTTCTAAAAGCATACACACTTAATATAGGTATCTTAATAAAATCAGTGTAGATAATAATAATAGCAACTATGACGTTGATAATATCTAGAATTTAAAGCAATCAGGACGTCTGTCTGTATATAATTTTTATCCGGTAGATGTCTGACTGAAATAGACATTGTCCGGTAGCGATTTGAGTTATATTTTTAAAATGTATTCTTGTATTCATCATTATTTGGTTTAAGATTAAAACAAACAGAAAGTCCACCTCGTTAACAACTTTAAGAGGGAGAGAGATACAAGATACTAGGAAGAGAGGCAAGTTATTCGTCCCACAATCTTAATACCTGTATAAGATGAGGCTTTCAAAGATATTCTAGGCCTATGAGAGGTCGCTGTTACCCTGATCGAGCCACATATATAGACTATAATAAAATGGCTGTACCTCTTGGTCGTTAAGATATAACTTCTGGAGGCATTTCGTCTATAACCCAAGATTTTTAGTGACAATATTAAAATTGTTAACAATGCGTATTTATTTTAATAGTCTTGATTATTTAATTTTAAACATGTATATGTCTTATATATTATGATAAAATCCTTTGTATTATAAATATAATTCTATTTAATAGAACTTCCAGTATATATTACTAAAGATTGAGATTATATTAAGGTTCTTCAGTTATTAGGGTCAAAAACCAACCTGAAGGTAACCAACCTAAATATAAGTTCTTATGTTGAGTTTCTGGCCAGCTCTTCTCAACAGAACAGCATTCCGAGCTGGTGGTAGCTTAAGGACGGACTGACTACACTGACATTTTTATAATGTAATAATTGACGATTCAAAAGTGCGTGTAAATGCCTAATTGAATAAAGATATTTTGAATTTGAATTTGAATTTGAATATGACAACGTGTTTTAACAAACTTTACCGCTTTATGATATTAGTACAGATTTTAATATTGGTTCAAAAGAGACTTGCATACATTGACCACAAAAGAACAGGTTTTATTCTTTGTAGTTTTGCACATGCTTTATAAATAAATCGATAGAATTAAATTGTTGGTATTAGTTAAACCACTAAACGTTATAGGCTTATATTTTTTTTCTTTAATATAAAAGAAATTCTATAATTACAATGAAAATAAATAAATCTAATTCGATGTATGGCAATAGATGATGATGTAAGTCAATAAAAAGACACTTTCACTCTGACGAAATTTATAAATACCAAAGCATTAACAAATTACAAAAAGATTCCATATTTAGTAAGGTATCGCGTAACATGCAATAAAAATCAGTCGACATAAGAGGTTCCTTTAATTCAGTTAATATAACCAAATACTTGTTTTGTAAATAACATAAAATATTAGGAGTATTTTATATTTTATCAAAATAATACACAAATTATTCATATAGATCATGTTGTTTCAATTCACAAATGGACAAGCATACTTTTAAATTTCAATTCTCATGTTGTTTATGCAGTTGGAGTGTATTATATTTTTATTATTACTTTTTGCGATATTTAAAAATTATTGTACTTATGTACTATATATATTTTTTCTAATCATGAGAGAATCACCAAAAAGGTATATATTTAGACGGTTGCGTATCTATGATTATTATCGACCAGCAAACGACATTAATAATCAATCTTAAATCCTAGATTGAAATAAATCTCAGGTAGCTTCCTGCTAACTTAATCCACAACTCAGTTATTAGTGTAAATTCTAATGCAGCCATTACACTATCGAATTATTTAAGCAATACAAAAAATAGTGAGAACTATATATGACAATTAGCCCAATAACAGTCTTTCCACAATGAGTACCTAATAAGAAATATTGATAAAAATAATTTTGTTTTATAATAATTGTAGCAGGAATAAAGAAGTTTTCTTAGTCGAAAGTCAACCGGTCCTACTTCCATATGTTAAGGGAGTTACTGACAGAATTGGTAACATCTTAAAAAAGGTTTAGAGAAAGTTAATAGGGAACATATATTGGATATCAAGAATAGGCGTACATCGAAGTCTGCAGTGTGTGAACATACCATAGAGAAGCCCAACCATTATATTAGATTTGATAAATCACAAATCCTCGCTAGGGAACTCAGTTACGTACCAAGAATGATTCGCGAGGCTATTGAAATTAAAAAATACCCTCACTTCAATAGAAAAGATGGTTGGAGCCTTTCTAACAAATACTGCAAAGTCTCACGTATGTGACCGCACTGTCAGACCTCAGGATACAGTTAGTGCGTTTTGTCTACATGCGGACCTCTATGCCAACAAACTAAGGAACCGTTGGAGGTAGATGACTAATTAACTGACTTACTGACAGATACTTACATCTCGTCTACCCATGAACACGATTACTGCAAAGTATTCGAAACGTCGGGTTAAAATATAAATGTAACCAAAATTATACACGCGTTTAACTCGTAAAAAAATAGTTTTTTATTTCAAATATGTACTCGTGAAAATCTAAGAAAATACAAAGTTTTCTTAGATTAAATTTATTTGCTATAAGTACTCCTTACTCACATGTCAGTTTAACAATGTCATTTTTGAAGATAGTACGAGTTTAAATGCGGTTTTTGCGTTTAATTTGACACAGATACATTATAAATAACTTTATCATTTGTTGCACATTTTCACTAAGGTTTTTTACACCTCTGGTAGGAAGACCTTTTGATAAACTTTTGATGCAATATGTTTGGGCTGCCAGTATATTACAAATTCCATATAATAACGTTAACGAAAAGAAAATAATTAATATTATAATATTATCTTAAAAATATTTATTTTTATATAGATTTTTAGTAATTAACTAATTTTTTTTTTTCTCTTAGAATACAATGAGACCGTTCTTACGTTTTAAATCTTAATGATATCTTTAAAATAAATCAAATATAAAATAATGTATTATAAGTTGCTAACCGAACCTTTCAGTATTAATCATAATAAACAATTCATCTTAAAGTTTATTATTAGTTTAACAATACTCAAATATTAATGTTATTTATCAGACAAACACTAGAAATAAAAACTATGAATAAAACCCTCATATACTTGAAGAGAGATGATATTCTTTTAAGGCTGAAACAACACTTTTTTCTTAACTGTTTTTTAAAAAAGCCAGCATTAAAAAAATAAAACTAAATCCAAATTACTTTGTCCTTTTCGAAGTTGCAATCAGACAGACACAATTATTAAACTTATCACTCTTCTATTTCGTGGGGAGTGTAGATAGCCTTCATGTAACATGAATAAATAAAAGCACCAAATAAAATTGCAAAGTTTCAAAGAACTTTTAATGGTAACTATAAGGTACATACCATTGTCAGTTTCTTTGATTTGAAAACACAAAGAAGATATTAAAAGGCATTTTATATGCTTTTTTAAAGAGGAAGGCATATCTAACCTTAATAGGAACTTACAAATATATTCTCACTGTTTCCGACTCTGAGTTGAGTTATAGATAGAAAAAACCAAACTAATATCAATTAATATTTGTCAACTCAACCCTACCATTTGATGAAGACTAGACATTATTTTATTGAAGAAAAAAACAATTTTTTTAAATGAAGTAGAAACCAATAATTATAATGAAATAAAGTTTAATCGTGACATTATATACTATATTTAATCTGTCGAAGTATATACATTTATTATATGGACTTCTGCCACTTGACAGATTTGGAATTGTTTTTCTTTAAGAAATCGTCTATCAAGATTTTAAGCTGAAGGAAGTTGTACTGTATGACACCAATGGCTACTAGACCACCAAACAACCACCAGTAGCTTTTTCGGGTCAATTTTCGCTCGGGATCTGATTGGCCAGTACTCCTGGGTTCAAATACTGTAATGAACATGATTTGATATGTATTCGTTTCCACGAGAACCTTTAATTCATTACCGACGGTCGTCCACGAGTATTGAAATTTCCAGAAAGTAAAATTTAAACCACAAATGTCCTTATTAATTTTTAGTCAATGTCAGTCAGTGTCAATTTCCCCATACACATTACTAAAATCTAGATATCTGCATCGTTGGTGACTCTATGGGAATAACTAAATTAAAAAACACGAGAGAAAATATATATTTGTAATTCCAAAACCCGTGTTTTAGATAAAAGAGTTCATTCAAACGTTAATTTCACATATAAACACCTATTATTAAATATAAGCTAGTGTTGTCTGTACCAACTTATGTAGCAAGAAGTTTAGATTAAAACAAGACAGGTTTCAATTTATATTAAATGCACAAAATTGGATAGCAATGACATCGTTTCTCATTGATAATCTATGAATAAATTATAATAATACTTAAATATTACATAATCTGTCCCGCTTATAAGGTCATAATTTTAACATACTTTTTATGATAGTTCCAGAGAAGGCAGCTTTTGATATTTGTCTCTGGTTTATATGAGGAATACATACTCGAGTTAAGCTTTAGAAATTATCCGGAGATGAATATACACAGGTTTTATAACTGTAAATCCAATTGCCTTTGAAATTGAAATGAGGCCAAACACCTATACGACCTGCTTAGTAGAACAGTTAGTAACAATAAATGAGCAATAAATCAAGTTGATAGTAAGAGGGCGTGCAAGGTCTCGAGGTCCCCCGTCAATTTAACCGTCTACCGTGACACCGAATAACCAAGTGACATCAAGCTTCCGTTGCCAATTTACAAAAAAAAAAAAAATAGAGCCTGTGATATGACAGTTGAATTGTATACTATTTACTAAGTGATTCACAATTTTTATTTATATTACATGTTCTTATTTTAATTAATTTCTAGCATGTTTTTAGTTTTCAAAGAAGTTAAAAGTATTAAAAGTGCTTGTCCATATTCATTAAACCTTTTAAGGAAAGGTTGAAAATAATTACATCGGCGAATAAATAATCTTGGTAAAAGATATCGGACGAATGTATTTTAAATAAATAAGTGTGGCCAAAATGCTCATTTTTATTATTTTTTCAAACTTTATTGCAACCGTTTTTTATTTTCGTAGTCGGAACGGATGCAAAACTCATCAATATGACCAATCGTCAAAACATCAACAAAAAATACCTGTTATGTTGATAGGATCAAGGCAATGACGTCTTCTCTATGTTATATATTATGTTATAGGTATACATACTATGTTAGGTATCAAGTCACATGTAAGCACAGCGAAGAAAACAAAAAACTAGATCCGGAATAACGACTATCTCTATCGAAGTTTTTTATATTAGAATATATATACCACTTCTACATACTCGGATAAAGAAGAGCCGTGTCAGATAACAAGGTGCGATGACGTATATGTCAAACATAAGAAACAAGTGACTTTAAGTATGATTAGCTTATAATAGTATTCTCTTACAATAACCACTTTTTTTCAGACCGATGTCAGCGTTACGTCATTCTCATTATACGTAAATTACAGCACGTCACTGGATGTCATTCGGATGTTACAATTACATAAGTTTTATTGTTTTAGTTCAAATATTAATGTATACTTACATTGTTTTTTTACATTGTAAATTTATTTTCTACCTGATTATTTAGTTAATTTTATTGTCTAGTAATGAATTGGATTTAAATTTATGATAAGGCATGCTCCGACAGCCATTTCGATATATTGTATGTTTAAATTGAACATTCATTTGTAGCAGCTGATGCGTAACACAAATGTTAAAGACTGTAATTTGCGTCATAATGGACCTACGGTTTAAATAAGCACCATCCATTGTGACAACATTTTAAAGTACGTAACCTAATATTAACTTCAGTGTTTTTATTTCAGGAAATTTATAAAAAGAAATATAATTAAATACATCGTTAGTAGTGATTTACTTTTATGGTACAGGTAAACTGTTTACAAGAGAATGTTTCTTAAGGTGGCAATACCGTTGCAAAGTTTTATGTGGGATTTTTACCATATGCAATCACAATACAAGGAAATTGAGGCCACGATCGCTGAAGAAATATGTTTTCTTCTTTATTTTAATTATATATGCAATAGTATATATTTACTTTATATAAAAAATAAAAACTGCTTTAAAATAAAGAACATTCAAACAAATATTCGATTAACTTTTATTCATTCAAACTTTTTTCGGGCTGATTTTAAAATTTTAAATTGTATCAAATAAAACAATTTTTTACGGATTAAAACTCGTGTATAATTTGGTTACATTTTTATTTTAACTCGACGTTTCAAATGCTTTGCAGCAATCGTGTTCAAGGGTAGACGAGATGTAAGTGTTAAATTTAAATTGTGTCTAAAAACCGATCAGAAGTGTATGCAAAAATTATTTAAGGTTAAAAAATACATTAAAACATTAAATATAATAACGTAAATTACTTCACTTCACTACAACCAAGTAGTGAAGAGAAGTCATGTATTAGTAAATGAAATCTCTTTATGTTGTATTCGACGTTACATACCCATATGTAGGTACTTATTTATATTCGGCTTTTCGCATTGTTGCCATGATTTGTTAAAGCCACAAGTTGCATTCAATCCATCGCTACGAGGTCAGCGGTTTAGCATCACAACACGGCACAGCGGGTAAAATGTTACAAGGCCGCCATTTTGTTTTATGCTTCGATATAAATGGATGGTACCGAAGTTTTCACAATCCTTTTTTATTTCCTCGTTTTTTGCTATTTTTTCGTAGTCAAATGAAAATATATTATAATGATAACGTCGCCTATGCTTATTTGTATTAATTAAGGAGAAATATAAAACTGCAATAAACAGCAGTATAGCTTCTCATACGTCATACGAAAACACTATATTTATTATATATTTTTTTCACTAAGGTGCATTTTGTAGGTTATACTTTATTTATATATACATTTATTTTCTTTTCCACTTTGAATTGATATCAGTGATCACTTGTGTAAGTCGGATGGAATTGTCAAATAAATTCTTGACAAACACAAACCTACTTGAAGTTACTGTCTGAGAAGGATATGACAACAAACTCAGTCGGGTATTCCTGTCGGGTATTTTTATCACTGACTAAGAAACGTCACGTTATAACACTTCGCTAGTTGTTTACTAGATTCATCGCAATCAATTTGATATGAAGACCTAATGATATTAGTGAAATAATAAAAATAAAATAAATTAATCTCGATCACAAACTAAAAGACTAGTTCTAAGTGTTATTTATGCATATAAAATTATTATATTAAATCCCATATTCAGGATTGATTAATATATTTAGAAATAAAGTGATCAATTTGCATAAAACTTTGTATAATAAAAAATTTAATAGACCAATAAAATAAACGTAAAATGTTACGACGGCTACGTACTAACCATACAGGTAGTTACGTAAGCAGTTTGAATAAGAAACTAATGTACCTAAAATATTTTTTAAGTGCTTCACGAATTTAGTCTATTCACATAAGTTTTAAATGTCATATTGAAAAAAAGGAGTTTTTTTTTATCTTAGTTTAATTGTTTTTTTAAGCGAATTCCATGAAATTGAAAAGGTTGTTAAGAAAATTACAAGGTTTAAATTATAATTACAATCCAAATAATACAAAGACAAGATTAGATACAGCGTTTATTATAATTACTTTACACTTTGTTGTTAAAACACTATACGGTTCAGTTTAATATTAATGTTTATAAGAACATCCTTGAACTTATTTTTTTATCCAATAAAAAAGTTAAAAAAATATATATTTTGATTGGTAAAGAGGTTATTATATTTTAAATTAACAATATAAATGTACATGTAGTTACTAATATCTAATTATAATTATTTCTCTAGCGGCGCATAATTCAACAATTTCTCAATCAAATCGACGTGACCAAGGAGCATGCGCCGACAACAATACCGCTTCAAGCCAAGAGCGTCGAGCGCGTCACTGAAACAATAGCTATTTAATTAGTTTATGTCATTTAAAAGACAAATACCTTATTATTATTGTGCCTTTATTGCTTTTTAATGAAAAATAATAAAGCACAGTGCCCATTAAATTATACAGAAAACATATAATTCACGGGAAAATTCCCCTCCCCCCGCCCCTTGCAATCACACTATTAAAGTCAATACGAAAAACAGTGTCACCAACATAAAATGTTTATTGTGACATCACCACTTATTTTTATATTTTAAAAATAATAAAACTTGTGAAAAAAAATTGTTTAATTGAAATTGTAATTATTTGTTATAAAAGCAATACTAAAGTAATTTTTTACAGGCTATTGAAACTAAAATTAATAACTTATATATTATTAATCAATCATTATCTGCTTGTTTCATTTAAATGGGGTCAGATTATTGTCAAGATTATCATAATTATAGCACAATAAAATAGATTTTCTTCAAGTGATCTTGGTGTTACTAGGTTGATATAATAATGACTCATTGCTATATTTAGGTATTGCTTATAATTAGTTTGTACATTTGGTACATAAGTGTTGTAATATATAGATAAATAACTACTTTATTGCACATAAAAATAACATTCATTAAAAAGCGGATTTAAAACATAGAAATATACAAAAGCAGTCTTATTGCTTAGAGCAATCTCTGACAACCTGCTTGTGAAAAGATTTTAGTAACAAGAACGGGATAGTGGTACTAGAAATTAAAAATACATAGAATAAAACAATATGTAGTTACACTTATAACAACAGTTTTTACTTATAATATTTCTAAGAACTTTTACAATACTTATACATTTCCAGAAACCAAGTCTGATAGAACTGACTATCTTTGACTCAGCATTACAGGAATATTTATAATTAGCTTTTTCTCAATCCACTAATTATTAGAGCGGTTACAAAATTAACATAGAATCAGAGAACAAAAGTTTTATATTTATCAGCAGTATAGATTAATCATTAATGATAGAATAAAAACTTTTCTCTCTATTGAAATGAAAGATATTCCCCGGTCCAACCTTTTTAATTTATTAGACACTTGAAATAAACTGTGAATATAATAAATATATATTAAATAAATAGTATTCATGTATTGGCAATATTAAATATAAAATCGGCCGCAATTAGACCAAATAATTTTGCATTATCATTTTAAGTCTCAAGGAGTTTCTGCTATAACTTATCTTCAACTGTTTAATAACTGCCTTGGTAAAAATTACTGTGATTGAGCAGACTCTATAGTTACATATAATTATATGTTATTTTGTTTATATGTAAAATAATATTCATTTATTTGAGACCGGCGAAGTTTGTACAAAATACATTTTAATTTCACTAATTTCTACCATACTTAAAAATACCTATTGTGAAGGTTAATCTTGTCCAGATAAAATCAAATTAATAAATACCCAATGTATTAGATTCAAGTATATTAGGAATATATTTGTATATCAACCATACACAAATATTAAGGTTAATAATCTCAGCAACCATATATATAAGTATGATATATATGTATATTCATTCAATAGTAGAAAACAATGTTTATTTTACCCCTCAGTATATTCAGCTTGCAATAGACCGAGATATGCTTCCCACTTGTTTCCAATTACCTTTCCACAGGTGAAACAACGGACTGGGATAATCATTGTGACCTGTAATAAACATAATTTTTCTTATTTTTTATCTTGAACTAACAATTGTTTAATACTTCATAATACATATCCCATTAAAAAATTGTAATTAGAAATTATTCATGTGTATTAAGAACTGCAATAGAATGCAAAATGAGAATAAATACACATTAATTAATTGTTTTAAAATGTAAAAACTTCACATATTAAATACAACCATTCAACAATTACTTAGAGGTTATATACTCTGAGGATTATGAGGTTATATGATTATAAATTGTTAGAGGAATGTTGTAACCACAATAACTTTAGTTTTATGTGATCTTACCTTATTTTTAATCAAATTAAGTTGACTTTTATTAATTATTGCACAATAACAATTCAATAAACATGTCCAGTTGTTTGCAAACTGATATTATTTTCAGTTTGCATTTGACAAGCATCAAATGTCAAACATAACACAGATAATAAATTACAGATTGAACTACATACAGTTTTATAAGTCTGAAAACCACTTTTTATAATTATTATTAAGATTTTTTATTTTTATTTCAGATCATATAAGTGGACATCATGACTCTGAGTATGGAACAACATATCAAAGTTGATGACACCCATATGGTAAATATTTTATCTAATAAAGCGAGTTTTATTAAATAGGTTAAGTCAAATACCGTTTACAAAAAAACTAATGACGTTGACCAGCCTTGGCTTTACGTCCGTGCAGTATAAATTAAAAATATTCGAGATATTTATTTACTAATTCCAATGTTTAGGAGACATCATTATGATTATATGTAGTTGTAACACAATAACATATATTAGTTATTCGTTTGTGGAATGGTTTTGCGTGGTGTGTATGAAATACTAATGCACAATAGCATGGATTCGATTAATTAATTCCATTAGGACTATATCGATTGGTCGTGGAAGAAATTTTATAATAAAAACCACTTTACTTTTTAAGTATGTTAATAAATAAAAATAATTGATTATATCAAAGAAAAATACGTGAACTTAAAATATTAGAAAAATTACCTTATCAATATTTTAAAATGCACATAATGTAAATAAATATTCTTTTAATTATCATTTTCGTAGACCTTTACATTAATTTTAATTGTAGAGTAAATTTTAAAACGACAACATTTGTATTTAGTGTCATTGTCCAAGGAATTCTTTTGATTTAACATTTGACAGTTGCATTCTATACTAAATGTTATACCATAGTTCAACAACCATATGGCATGTTGTTATCATCATTCACTCACCATTCATTGAAGTGCTTTTATAGAATAGTGCTTAACAGTGAAAGAAATTGTGTTTTATAAACATAAATTGCATGAAGAAGAAATATTTTAACAGTATATAAATTCATGTGTTGCATCAAGTGTTGATAAATTTTATTGTAACTTAAAAGTTATATGAATTACTTTTTGTATCAAGTTTTATATGCCTCTAAAGTTTACTAAAGTTTATCAAATAAAAATATATTCAAAACACATTTGAAAAGTAACTAGTTTTCAAGGTTGTCATTGAGTAATGTAAATAAAAAAAAATGAAATGTTTTGTATGAAGATTTTAAAATTACTGACTTACGAAGTTTCAATAAGTGCGTCATAGTATTAAAATACAAGTAAATTATAACAATATTGAAATCATGCAATCAGAAGAAGAAATTCAACCATTTATTGAATATAATTCATTGCAAAGCCAAGAACACCTAGTAGATGTTTTATCTCAACATATAAACACTAATCCAGAATTTGAACAGGTATAATTTATTTTTTATGTTCAGTTTTTATGTTATTTTCCACTTTAAAAGTTTTAATATGATATAGTTCATTCACCCTAAGTATTGTGTATACCATTTTTATTTATAAATATAAATATTAAAGTCATAAACATAAACATTAGTATGGCTGAGATAATATATTTTATTACTCGGATGATAAATTTGAAATATTCCTGTGTTATTAATACTTATTCTTCTACATGGCACTATTGCCAAGACTAGTCTTGGCTGTTGTTGCCAGGGTGTGCCTTCCAACTTAATTCACTAATTGGTTGTTAGTCCATTGTCTCAAGGCCAGAACTGGTACAAGACCAATACGGATAGTGTTCAAGTCTGGGCTACCACAAGCCATATTTTAATTGGCTGGCTTGTGGGAGCCTGGCTTCAAGAAAAATAATAACATTAAGTGTCAGGAGTACTGGTACATGTCTCTGATAATCTCAATATAGGCTTCAGGGATCCCCTTGGATCACAATCTTCACCAGATACTCTAATCTAATCTGGCATATAGTGAAAGGTCATATGCAAAGCTCTCCTTTTTTCCTTATTTGTCTTCATTAAAGTTCTGAGGGCAAAAATGGAATGCAAAGTACCAAGTGATCTTGGCTGAATCCATATTAAGATTCAGAGACAGTACACTGTTATCGGAGCCTGATGTTGCACATATGCCCACACAGTTTTGATCAATCCAACTTCAATTGTAAATACGGTTTGGAATCTTTCAAGTGTTCAAGCTATGTTTAAAAAGATCAGTAAACAACCAAAAGATAACAACGATTTACACGCTTCGATCGCAATATCATCAGTTCAGGCTTTTCTCAGACAACTGTTGTTGAGAGAAATTGGGACAATAATTCCGAGGTTACGAAGTGGTTCAGAGGAATGCAGCTCAGATTATGAGTTTTCAAAGGTTTTGGAAGTAGCATCTTCGTCTCTGCGTCTCAAAGGCATGGTTACAAAGTAGCCGTGTCCTGGGTACCTGACACAAAGACGTGTTGCGACATCTTACGTTGTTTAATTCCTAGCATATTTTTTATGAACTTCTGGTCCTCCAGAGTTTATCATATAGTGGTGAGAAACTATCATTGTGGGCTCTTGGTATAGCTCTTTTGGTGGCATGTTTTGCTCCTGTGTACTGCAGTCTATCCTTAGGAGGGTTATTGAGAGAGTGTTAGTGCACCTTGTCTTTCCATCACCATATCTCTCCTCCCCTAGAAACGCCAAAATAATTGGCTTCCCCGCTGGTATGGGTGCAGATTGAGCTCAACCCCAAGCAACACGAGCAGTCTCGGTGATAGTCAAGGGATTTTATATTATTTATACTTAATATGAATTTAAATATTATTTTACGGAGGAGGTTCGAAGCTCGTGAAATGATTTAGTATTTATATCTCACAAACCCAAAAAACAGTAGCGATCAACTGTCCAGCTGACTCCAACCATTTGAATTTCTTGGCGGGGGTGTCCCCCTCTTATACCAATGCATGCTCTCTTCTTTGGACTCAGGCTCAAAATGATAAACCCATATTTCATCTCGGGTAACAATTTGCTCCAAAATCTGTATAGGTTCGTTTCCACAAAATTCGAAAAATTGTTTTGAGTCATTGACGCGCTGCTCTTTCTGAAGCGGTGTGAGCACTCTCGGTACTCATCTTGCACTGATCTTTGTCATAGCCAGATGTTCTTGCAGGATTCGCAAAATAGAGTTTCTGGTACTACAACTGATGCAGATAACTGTTTTATTCATATGGAAATTCTTAGATATGCTTAGGGACAATTTTTTTAAATTTTTGGACGATTTCTGTTATGATTGTCTCAACTGGCCTTCCTGAGTGGGCGTGGTCTTCAATCGACTTCCGACCGTGTTTAAGAAGTCCATGTTTCTTGTGAATCATTGCTTTGCGAGGCTATGTTTCTTAGTTACGGTTTCAATTTCATTCAAAATGATCTTAGCGTTCTTTCCTTGCTGGGTAAGGAATTTTATCACAGCACGGTGTTCAATTTTCTCCATGGTGTCAGTTTTCTTCGGGATTGACTTGTGTAGCAAGAGAATGTTCGTAAACGAATGACTCAAAAGAGCTGAAAGTAAATTTAAATACTGATGAGGCCCTAATTAGTATGACACGTAGCGAGGACCCCTCTCCATCCCCTTTTTTCCACCAACTTTTGGAGCTATCCTCGTATTATAATAATTATTAAAAGTCACCGATAAATCGGAATTAAATTATATCAATATTAGTAATATTTGTCAACTATAAGTCAAGCCACTGTGTTATCATTATTACATAACTATTATGTTAGAATTACATTCAATAAATTAATTATAGATAATTTGTCAACTTGTCACCGAGGTTGTTCAAAATGGGATTGTCATATTATTTATTTACAATACAACACTTTGTGAAACTATATATATAATATTTAGAATTATATTTTCTAAAAGTAACTATATGTGTATTGAATTTATTTTTAACTTTAATATAAAATTATAATTACTAATCAAATTATACCATCTATTTTGGTCTTTTGTTGAATGTAAAGTAATCAATTCTACGTATATACAATAATGAGTTCATAGTATTTCGTATAGTTAATTAAAATTTCTTTTAATTTCATGTAACCATATTATTTTTAAAGCAAACCTAAAAAACAATATACTGAATTTTAAATATATAAGTCTATATAATCATAGGTGGTGTATGGATACCGTAAATCTAGATGGCGAAGTGTGTTAGTATACATTCTGTCGACTCTGTGCTGTGGTATTCCATTCTTGGTGTTCCACTGGTGTCCTACCTGGCTGCTGTATGCCACTTCATATAGATGCAGCTTTCAAATAGCTGAAAAGGTTTTGGTTGTAGTAAGTATCAACTAGGTATTAATAACTATGCACGATTTTTATCTGTTTAACAATTTTTGAATTGATTTTATTTTAGGAAACATATCAAAGAAAGTGCAAAACCAACTTCATTCATAAGATTATAGATAAAAATATTGGTGATGCCAGGTGGGTGTATAATTTTTTACATCTTGCATCTTAGTATATTTATAATTAGCATTTCTCAAAAATACGTATATATATTTTCTTGATGTATTTGTAGTGGGCTTCTAAATGAAGGGTTTGAGGACGAATTTAGTGACGAAAAATGTACTGTGAACAGTGCTGACGACCTTTACACTCCTTTAAATTTGGAAGATGGCACCAAGTTAAGTAAGTATACTCAAAGGTATTGTTTGGTAATAATGAAAATGGTGTTTGTCTTAATTCTTGTTAATGCCAAAAAGTTTTTATTCAATAAAAACAATACACCTAAATGGAAAAACCACATATACTAAAATTAAATTTAAACACATAAAAAGTTGATTGATTAAACTGTGTTCTACGGAATGAGCGATTTCCGTTGAGATAAAATTTATTACGCTTTATTCTCTGACTAACTCTATGATTTAAAAGAATTTAATAAGCAAATATTTTCACCATTAAATTTTCAAAAAGTTTAAATAATATTTATAATAGTATATGTTTGTCAAGGTGCCAAGACAGCAGAAATACAGACGCAGGAGACACTTTTATGATTTATTACATTAATAAAGGTCTATTAAAGTCTTTTTGTCGCAAAGAAACAGGCAGTGCATGGCAGACAATCGCTACAATTAAAGTCCACGAATCTTTGTCGTTATGTGACACCTAGATTATAAGGCAGGTTTTAGATACCGTACGAGACAGTAATCTGTGCACCAGGTGAAATGTGTCCTGAATTCTAATGGCTGTTTGAAACGTGTTAAAAGTATTTATTCAAACTTTTTATTTGCCGCGCTAATCAAAGATAAGCCTCTTAAAAATATACAACCTAGCTCAGTTACAAATCTCAGTGCGAAGCGAATAATGATTCACAACAGATGCTGATAGCTATTGGGAAACTAAATGTAAACACACATTACGTCTAGGCTGGATAACGTGTTGCTTCTAGTTTAAATTGTCTATCTCAACACTTAGGTATTTAACATTACAAGGTGACGATAGAATATAAAAGTGAAACTCTTCTGTATTGGAAACTTAAATTAGGGACAAAATCAGACTTAGTTTGAACACCGTTCCTGATGCTAATGGATACATATTTAGTTTTTTGATAAAATTTCATATTTTTAAATTTATATCCAACATCTGTTAAGTGTATTCATTCCATCCTTTGCTGCTAATTTAACTGTTGTACATTTATTGTCTTGAAATACGAAAACAGTATCATCGGCAGTGTTATTAAGACTCTTTTAATTGGGAAGTTCGTTTTCACATTTTTTTATGTAAATGAAAAAAAAAAGAGTATGTCCAAGCATAGACCCTTGAGGGACATTAAAATTAACGTTTTGTTTGGTGCTTAAAACACAGCTAGTTTTATAGATTAAATAGATTAAAAAAAAATGTCCTAGAGAAAAGCGAAGTTTGGGTTCCAGTATTTTTGACATAATCTACTCATTATTTTTTTTAAATATATTGAGACTTAGATAATCTTTTTTGAGAAGTATACGCAAATACAGACTACTATGATCAGTAGCCACAGACAACTGTCATAAGTTTTTTATATGTTTTGACAATGGTCAAGTAATGTATGTGATGTGTGGATAGACAAAAGGCAGTGAGTAGCAAGCTTATCAAAGTACTCGTCAGATCTATCAGGTTTCATTGCAAGAGCTGATATCAATAATGAAGGAAGATATCTTCCTATAAGAATATGTTAGGTATGGTATATATTCAATTCGACCAGAAATCTGCCCAAAGTTCTAAGTAACTTAATTATTGATCTATCTGCGAGTAGAGAAAAACGAATAAACTCCACCGATTTAAATTATAAGGCAAGGGCTTTCTTTGAGTTTTATTTTTTACTTATGACGTCAGAGGTACACGTCAGGTTTTCCAGTTTTTGCGTTATATAAAGATGATATTTTAATTATTTGCATATTTAAAGTCATCCGTCGAAGACTAACTTATTAACCATTTATTTATTTACTAATTCACACGCATAAATTTGTATAAAAATATATTTACATTCTAATACATTTGTGTTCTAAATTATTTTTCACTAGAGAAAACATTTTACCTACCTGGTTCTCTCTTGTAAACCATTCAGACGTGCAGCAATACCGCTGTTTCCGGCACAAGAAGCAGCAGCTGGTGTGGGAGAGCGGGCGCGCGCGCTGGTCGCTCCTAGCGAGCGTGCAGTGCGGCGCGACGTGCGTGGCGCTACACGCACTGGCCGCTCGACCAGCCTGCCAGGAGCGCAGGATGAGGATGTGAGTAGGGTGCTATAGAAGAGTCAGTTTTAGCTTATGAAGTAATTTGCAATTTTATGAAGTAATTTGCAACCTTTATGAACTTTTGTTATAACGATAAGCGCTGAATTACGTTAAATTTTTTTCTTTGTTTCTACCGGTGAATAAATTTATATTTTTTTTAGAAGTAAGAATTTTTTTCGTTGTTAAAGTTAGTTGTGTGAGGTTTCTCGTTAGCCCTTACGAAAAAAAACTACTTTCTTTCCAGGTTAAACATCTATGGACTGAATGAGATCAGGGTGCCAGTACAAACAATAATGAGGCTGATTCTTCTAGAAGTTTTTAATCCATTCTACGTGTTCCAATTATTCACTATAGCGGTGTGGTTGGCGGAGCCCTATTACTATTATTGTGTCGCTGTGGTGCTCATGTCGACCTTCGGTGTTGCTACTTCTGTTATACAAACCAAGAAGGTTAGTTTTATCTAAGATAAATTGTGTTAACGTGAAGCTTATTCAATTTTAAATAAATATAGAATGAAAAAATTATTAATACGAACAGGATACTTTTGGATTTTGGTAAAAGTTCCGTCCCGATGTCGAGAGATTTATATAGAATGTTAAATTAAATATAAGTAAAATTTCTAATTTATTTTTAAAAATTTAGTTAATGTTATCCAGTTTTCTTCTATTGTTTGAATCGAAAATAATTTAGTTTATAACTTTTTATTTTCCGCAGTATATATCGAAGTTTGTTTTTAATCCTGGGTTGCAAAATAATCTATATACTGGTTTCATTTCAATATCTTCTACATGGCTTATGTAGAGTGTCAAGTAAGTCGATAGCCGGAAACGTGTGCTAGGCCAGCTCATAACAATAATCAGAAAAATAAAAAAAATATATCATGTCAGTATCACCACAATCCCCCTCCCCTCCCCCCCAGAACCAGGAGGCGCTCCGCGCGCGCGTGGAGGCGCGTGCGTCAGTGCGCGTGTGGGGCGGGCGGCGGCTGGACGCGCGCGCGCTGGCGCCCGGCGACGTGCTGCTCGTGCAGCGCGGGGCCGTGCCGTGCGACGCCGCCATCCTCAGCGGACAGGCGGTCGTCAACGAGAGCATGCTCACCGGTGGGCACTGACAGGATACACTGTACCGGTGCCGTCTGCTTTAGAGCAGCGGCTCATATTAACTTGAAATATATGTCGTATAGCAGGGGAGGTTAACCCGTCGATGGCGATCGACTAGTCTATTGAAAAATTATCGGTACTTACACTTTTCCCGTCCTAAATATTATGAAAATTATTGGAATATAATTAATAAATTCCTAGTCGGTAGATCGCAGAGGGTTAAAAAGGCAGACAGTGGATCTCAAGTCCGATGGTGCTGGCCGCCCCTGTCGTATAGTGACATCGTTGTATGCAAATGATGAACAGTAGAATAGTGAAAGAATGTAAATGTTTCACTATTTTTATACCGAGCATAAATCAAGATATATATATTTTTTTTGTCTTCGAATAGAACCCGAGAACAGTTTAATTTCGTCATTATTATACACTGTTATATATACCTTATTATGTCGTAAACTGAATTTTTAAAGTTTCATTTTTAATCTGTTTGTGTGTTTACTCTTAGGAGAATCTGTACCGGTGACAAAGACCGCCCTACAGCGTGTAGACAAAAAATTCGACATGAAGGAGCACAACTTCAGCATACTATTTTGCGGCACTGAAGTCATTCAGACAAAAGACCATGGCAATGAACCCGTCAAGTAATTTAATACTTTGAATTGATAATTATACCATATTTTCAACTATTTTAAATTCCCAACCACCAAAAACCATCACCATCACCGTTACCTCACCACTTCACTAACGCCCTGTAGCATTATGTCTTTCAGGTATATATATAAATTCTTTGTTTTCCTACAGTCTTATTTATCTTACACCACATTTCCCCAGAGCCGTAGTACTTCGTACTGGCTACAACACAACCAAGGGGGAGCTGGTCCGCAGCATCCTGTACCCTGTACCTGCTGACTTCAAGTTCGATAGAGACTCCTATAAGTTTATATTCATCTTAGCCATTATCGCGCTACTAGGACTTGGATACACTGTAGCGTTGAAGGTAAGATACTACTAGTTATTACATTAATATTCGTTGAAAGTTTATTTTAATATAACCATTTGCAAATATTTATTCAATATACCTTATAGTACACCACATATAAGAAAATAAAACAAGTGAAAAAAGAAAAAGAACAAGATATAAATTACAAAGAGGTAAATAAGCAATAAGTGATATTTTTTCATTTTACACAATCTCAGTGAATGTATAGTCGTTAAATTTGTTATAGGTTAAGGAAAAATATATACACACAGTTTAATACATACTTATAACATTATTATATATAATATAAATCATATAAGTATCATAAACCTAACAAACCTCTAATCTAATTATGCATCCACTTATAATTACGCAAGTAAATGTCTATTTATTATTGTGTCTCTCTTATGCAGGCCTCGCGCTCGCTGTCAGTGGGTGACATCATCCTGAAGGCTCTGGACATCATCACCATCGTGGTCCCCCCCGCGCTGCCGGCCGCCATGACCGTGGGGCGCCTCTACGCGGTGGCTCGCCTGCAGCGGGCAGAGGTGGCCTGCCTCAACACTCGCGCCATCAACGTCAGCGGCTCACTCGACTGTATCTGTTTTGATAAGGTTTACATCTCGTAATAATTACTTTAAAATTTAAAATTTTTGTTGATAATTTATATTTCATCAAATACTCGTATAACACATCTGGTTTGTTTATAGTCGTGTAAGATAAAAAAAAAGGTTTTTACTAATTCAATAATTGTAACTGTCTATAAAGTTCATATAAAAACTTAATCTGTTTTACTTTATTATTTTTCATTGGCAGATATCGGCCAATCATCATTCTCGACTATTTGAAATTATATATCGCCTACTCTATAAACACTTCAACCATTTTTGTCTAATTTACAATATTAAATAATTATAAAATGAAATATTAACACCATCAAAATTCGAACTTATAACATCTGTGAATCCATCCGCTCAAAATACTTCATCAATATTTAAATAAAAACTTCCGGTTTTTCCAGACCGGTACTCTTACTGAAGACGGAATGGACATGTGGGGAGTGGTGACGACTACAGACAGCTCCCCCCCCATACTGGGGCGACCCATACGGGATCCACGAACGCTGAATGACCTCGTCCAACTGAAGATCGGTATGGCCTCCTGCCACAGTTTAACGCTACTGGATGGACAGCTGGTCGGAGATCCGTTGGATTTGAAGGTGAAATTAGACTCTGGTTGTGGAAAGTTCAAAAATATTTATATTTTATTATTTTGTTTATAATTATCGGACATGAATTTATATACAAAAATATATAGTATGTTATATTTTTTTATTTTTATTATCTTTTTTTTTGAATTCACAACATGGTTATTATACATTAATGTTACGAAGCTAAATCCTACAAAAAATAATTAAAACTATTAATATTCCCAGATGTTTGAATCAACCGGTTGGGATTTTGAAGAACCTGAATATCCTGATAAAAACCAGTTCGACATGCTCATCCATACCATCGTGAGACCAAAAGGATCAGCTAACATCGATGTTGATGACGTTCATGTGAGTATGTATGATAGGAACTTAATTTTATTTAATTAAACAAGAATCTCGTACACGAATATGTGACTGTGCCCTCGTACTTATAAAATATTATTATATAAAAAATATATGATTATATTATTTTGTGTAATTCCAGATACCGCTAGAAGTGGGCGTGGTCCATCAATACCAGTTCGTGTCAGCGCTGCAGCGCTCGTCGGTGCTGGTGCTCCTGCGCGGAGAGAACGTGTTGCGGCTGTACTGCAAGGGAGCGCCGGAGATGATACGGACGCTATGCCGACCAGACACCGGTCACTAATTAAAATATAGTAGGATATATAACACTAATGTGTGATCATCAATGACGCAAAAATTACTTAGTATATCGTGCCCTGGATACATGATAATATTCTTGTCTAACGCTAGTTTTCAACAACTGATATTATTTAAAAAAAAAAAGATTTTTACCAAATCTTTAAAAGCAAGCTACGTTCACTTGAGATAAATAAATTAACAAAGGCTTATATTTGAAAATAAATAGCTTATAAAGATCATAACACCTAAATATCGTAACTTCAACTATTGTGTCGACATTCTTAGGTTGATTCAACTCTAGAAGTATATTTGTAATAAGAAACCTGTCTTTCTTGTGGGGTCTCAGTATTGTGTATATGAATTAAAAATAAAATAGCAGTGTTCATAGTGCAAAAGTTTTCTGGCTAAGACAATGACTTAAGGTCCTAAGCTTCGAATCTCACAAGCTGTGTGTTGTTCCAGTGCCCGTGAACCTCAGTGAGCAGCTGTCCCTGCACGCAGCGCGCGGCTTCCGCGTGCTGGCGCTAGCCGCGCGCCTCCTGGAGCAGCGCGCGCTAGCGGACGTGGAGCGAGAACAGGTGGGACACTGGATACTCACTGTTTGACTTAACAACTTCTCATAGGATGATAAACCGATTCGTTACGTAACGCGTAACGACGCTAGTCTGACTACCTTTTCTATCAGACATACGGCAGTGGCAGTAGCAGTAGCAGTAGTAATTGTATTTTGTGGGATTTAAATAATGATACTAATAATGAACACACAAAATTGTAAAGGACATATTCAAGAATTGTAACAAAAATTAAATATATTTTATAATCAATAAAAGATTTTATAAGTAGATAAACATTTCTTGAGTTAAATAATTTCAATAATAAATAATTCAACTTAGATTAGTGTGCTGCATAGAAAAACTATCCTAAATCCTAAAATATTAAGTATCTTAATACTAAAACTTGTGACAAAATTAATGCTATATGCTTGTTTTGCTTGTGTATGCTACAATTTGTGTAAAGACGTTATCTTTACGTAAATTTCTATGTAAAGGTGGAATGCGACTTAGAATTTCTGGGTCTGGTCATAATGGACAATCGTTTGAAGCCGGCGACCACCGGCATCATTAGAGAACTGAAGGAAGCCAACATGCACGTGGTTATGATTACTGGTGAGACTTGAATCATTTACTTTTTTATTGCGAACTGGTGATAACTAATGGTACTAACACGTTCTCTGTTTCTATCTCATATAATTTTCAATGAAGCATTTTTTAATATTTTCTAAGATTTACACGAGTACTACAAATTTCATTAAAACTATTTTACGGATATAACTCGCGTTTATTTTTAATTTTTTTTTATTTTCTTTTATTTTACGGATATAACTCGCGTTTATTTTTTTTTATTTTATTTAGGGTTTAAATTGAAAAATGTAAAAATAAACGCGAGTTATAAACGTAAAATAGTTTTATTGAATAGCATTATCTATATAAATAGTAGCTCTAAAATTCAATATTAAATTTATTATTAAATAAAAATCACCGTGGTGCTATTTAAGTTAAAAATATAATTTTTCTTTTTCTTTTTATATTTGGCAGGAGACAACATACATACAGCAGTTAGCGTGGCGAAGGAGTGTGGCATTCTGACCAGCGAGGAGAGAATCGTCACTATGACTGTGGACCAAGAAGGGGAAAAAGGAGAACAGGTGTACTGCGAGAGTACTCTAAACGGGGTTAGTATTTGTACAAATTAAAAATCCTGTGTGATTAATTTGCAGCAGAATAATAAATAAAAAAATCAGATAGTGGTGTCAAATGTGAATCGTTTATCCCACGCAAAACGTTTATTTTCCAGATTTTAGTGTCTCATTTTTTTTATTTTAATTTTAACCTATAAACGGACAAACATTATAAGATACAAATGTGAACATAGTGCAATATTTTTTTATTTATTCCTAAGGTGGCGGTTGGACATCGAGTATCTCTGGACCGAATCTTTGACGGATTGGACAGCGGCTGCCTGTCATACACAGAGAATATACACTCATATAGACACGACGGCGAGGCGCCCAGCCAGGAGCCCAGATACAAGATCGTAATGACTGGAGAGACTTGGAAGGTAAAGTAGATTGTTATTAAAGTTTTATTAGTTTAATTACTTAACAACAAAAAAGAGAAGAGGTGTTCAAATATTTTTATTATGTTAGGGACTACTTACATTTGTGAAACGTTTTATCGTAGTGAAAGAAAAAACTACTTACCGGAAGTTTGTCATATTTAACGATATTTTGTTAATATACATAACAAGTCTAAACGGTTTTTAAGGTAGTATGCGGTATGGTTACGGTGAAGCAGAAAATCATTTTGTATGTACCACCTAAGTCACCACCTCTTGACTCCGCAGGTGGTTCGCGGCCGCTCTCCTCCGCAGTGGTCTCGCGTGCTGTGTCGCGGCGCGGTGTTCGCGCGCGCCAGCCCCGACCTCAAGCAGCAGCTGGTGATGGACTACCGCGAGCTGGGGTACTACGTGGGTGAGTGGGGCGGGGCCGCCGGCGACGTGTGATGTCGAGTCACTAAATAGGAAAGTATGTGATTGTCTGTCGGTGTTCAGGCATGTGCGGCGACGGCGCCAACGACCTGAGCGCCCTCCGCGCGGCGCACGCGGGCGTCTCTCTGTCGGCGAGCTGCAGCGTGGCGGCGCCCTTCAGCAGCGCGCGCGCGGACGCGGCGAGCGTGACGCGCGTGCTGCGCGAGGGACGCGCCGCGCTCGCCACCAGCTTCGGCGTCTTCAAGTTCATGGTCGCCTACTCCCTCGCGGAGTTCGCGTCCGTCGCCTTCCTCTACTACTTCGACTCCAACCTCACCGACTTCCAGTTCCTGTATATAGATGTCGCCCTCATCGTCAACTTCGCCTTCTTCTTCGGCATGACGGAGGCGTTCGGGGGCGAGCTGTGCAAGTTGCCGCCCCTGACGTCGCTGCTGGGCGTCGTGCCCCTCCTGTCGCTGGTCGGCCAGATGGCGCTGGTGATCCTGGGTCAGTATCTGAGCTACCTCGCGCTGTCGTACTTCCCGTGGTACGCTCGTCACACGTACGAGGGCCCGGAGGCCAACGAGTGCTGGGAGAACTACGCCATCTTCACCGTATCGATGTTCCAGTACGTGACGCTGGCCATAGTGTTCAGTCACGGGGCGCCCTACAGGAGATCGGTGATAACCAATAAGCGACTCATGGTTAGTGTTTCATTAATGACAGTTATCAGTGCTTATATCACGGTGTCTCCCGCGGAGTGGTTGGCGACATTTTTACAACTCAAAATGCCGAAGGACATGCTGATGTCGTATATCATACTCGCGTTGGCGTCTTTTCATTTTGTTCTCGCGCTGTTTTTTGAAAGAGTTATAATACAATACGTGATGGAACATTTGCGTATGATACCTAATTTTATTAAAGAGAGACAGATCAGGAAGACACCGCATTTGATGATTAAGCGTCAGTTGACAGATATGGATTATTTGAGCTGTGACAGTGTGATGACGTACGACAAAGAGACAGAGGAATCAGGTTTTCACACCAGTACTGAATGATTATTATGTTAATTATATAAAAATAATTAAATTCGTGGCACATTTTTTTTTAAATATATATTTTTTTTGTTTTACAAACATACTTAAATGCAAAAGTATTATACATACATGTATAGTGCATAGATTATATTAAAATACTAATTCTTTATATACAATTATAATTCAGTTACCAATTTCATGAATTTTAATATTAATTTTATACATAATTAAAATAATTACTTATTAACACGATAATTTTATCTTATTTTCTCTTCAAAGAAATGGTTTTTCGGCTTTTTTATATAAATTAAAAATATTGAACTATATAGTAGTTCACTTTTATAACGTCGTCCTAATAAAACTGATTAAAGACTTAGAAGATTATTTGATTTTAGATAAACATATTTTTCTTAATATTGTATGACTTACAATGTACTAAGCACAGAATGAAACAGTTACCCTTATATTACTAATGTAATGTAACTTGCCTGTATTTTATTTTCTGTGTTTTCTTATTTACATTGTAATTAAATATAATTGTCTATCATTTTTTAAGTTTCCGCTGCAAAAAATCGCATTGAACCTCTACTACTGTGATCTCTCTGTGGAAACCTAGCATTACTGTGTTATATACTAATACTTATAAATACTATGGTAGAATTGACTTTGGCTAGAATTGACCAAATAGAAGTAGGCGTGAGTTAGGGATTGTGATAAAAACCACAGTTTGTGCCTTAAAATATTACTTTGACAATATACTGACTAATTAACTTATCGACTGACTGATTGACTGACTGACTAAAACTATATCTATAACTATAATAAAAGTATAACTAGTTACTTTAAACCTAATTACATGTTGACATTCCTTTGAACATATTCAACAGTATTCAGTAAGGTTTTATTTGTTATTAAAATAAAAGAAATAAAAAAATCTGTGAAGCATAGTCAAATTATAGCCATTGAAATTCATAAAAACTCGGATGTCTCATTATACGAATTGTTTTAGACCTTACCACCTCATATACATGTTTGATGTTTTTGTATAATCTATATCAAATGAAATTATTAATCGAAAATCATATCTTTTGCTACTAAATATTTAAATTTTAATACGTGTCCTGGATTGAGTTTGATCAATTGTTAATTTTCTTCATAAGTTATAGTTATGTTAATTATAAGTTTTTTTATATTATGTATTTTTAATATTTAAAATTACAATATAGCATAGTTTTAGTTTTCATAATATTTAATATTATTATATTATTATTATTAAGATCATAAATTAAGTATATAATACATAACTTGTGATATATTCATGTATTTGCCTCAGAGTTATTAATATACAGACATAATAGTTATAAACAATTTTTATAGACAATAAAAAATGGTGCTAGAATTAAAAATAAAAAATATGTTACCATTTTAAGGTACTCTCATATAGAATAAAACAAAATAACACACATTTTAAAGGTAATTTTTGTATCTTAAAGATTCTTTACAAAAGATATAAGCTTAAAATGCTTTAAATTCGATCAATTATAAGATTCCGTGATATATGAATTAAAAAAAATATTTAAAAACATTAATCTGACAACTGTACAAAAATATTGTACTGACATTGTTTTTTTGAAATGTGATTACCGAGATGTTTTAATGTAATAATTGTAATACTATGTTGGTGCAAAAGAATTTTTACTCCCAGTATTATGCAAAATACACTTCCTATAAAATTGTATATAGTTTGTTACACTGACTTACTTCTAAAGAGTATGTATCCAAAGTTTTAATGTATCGTTATATATTTGAATATAAATTTTAAAAAATATATTTATTTACAAATTATTCGTATTTTTCAATTATATCCCTGTTTAGCTTGAAATTTCTAATAATTACATAAAACACATACGGTAACATAATATTGAATGTTGAATTCATCAAAGCGAGCAGCGATAAGGCAGCTCAAATGGTGGAGCGACGGGTCGAAATCCTAATTCGAATCCTGCTCATATAAATTCACTTTTCATTATATATTTCTTTAAAAATGAATAAGCTTAACATGTTAAAAAGTCAATTTCAAATATTTGTTCAATTTGCGTTTAATAATTTAAGACCAGAATTTTAGGCTTATTAATATTAAAACTAATAAAAAAAAAAAATTCAGTAAAATTACTTTGAGAATGGATCAATATTAGGAAATTCTAAGATCATGTAATATATTATATCAGTCTATTGCATTGTTTAATCAGGTGTGATGTTTATGTAACAAACGAACTGCACTCATCCACCTGCTATATATAATTGACAGGTGACGCCTTTACGTATTTACATACTTAGCTTTTACTTATTTTATATACACATATATTGAGTTACCAATGGCGTAACAATAGGGTAGCAAAATGCCATGAAACCTCGTCTAAGAGAGGGCCCCCGATCTAAAAAGAGCACGTTAAAGACGTCATCCGCAGAATTTGTGACGGGCCTCACATATTGCTTGCGGTGCTATTGGTTTTACAAGCCATGTAGCAATAATAATTTTATTAGAAACATTGAAACTTCATATCGGATCGATTGCGATGGTACCTGTCGTTCGCAAATCTATTAAATATTTTGACGTCTGTGAAACGAAAAAAAATACCTGGCTGAGTTTGTTACATGATTTTTCGCAAATCAGGGGCCTTATGCCAGATGCCATTGTCCCACCTACGATACATAAGTTTCGTGGTAAATTCGTCTACGGCATTCGGTACGCCATTTTCAATTTTCCTAACTTCAGTGACGTAAGTAGACTTACGAAATTTCACGTTTAATTTGTCTTGAGCGAAATACCCGTGTAACGAACCAAGACTACAAAATATCCATAGTAACTTCTAAGTAGTCTGTGACAATAATTGAGGAAAGTTGAGGTTAGTTTCTATGTGTATTTTAAAGTTAATTTGTGTAAAAGATTATTATAATTGTGAGTGAGTAAAGCACCATATTTTAAGATACGTTGGTGCTGCCAAAGATGCACAAAGTGAATTGTATTTCTTTTTTTTTGTTATGAAGCTAAGAGTGGTTTTTAAAATACTCATTGTGAATGGTGTATGAATATGAACCTACTTATGAACTTATATTATGAACTTATAAACTTATACTTATATTCTTAATCTCGAAGTAAATCGATGCGATAACCTATCGTATGGCGTACAGAATTCCATTTTTGTCGTCTTCTCTGCGACAAAAACGAAATATATTTAAAAGTCGTGTGACTTCAAACGAGACAAGACAAGTTAAGCAAAAAATTGTGGCATAAGGCCCCAGGGTGTGCTTGAAACCGTCATAGCCTTAAAACTTTATGTATGAGACTGCCTCAACACAAGGGGTTTATTTCGATAATTGTGGTGTCAAAATACGTACTTGAAGTGATTGAAAAGTTCACAAACTCATGTAGCCTGGTCTAATTTAGTTGTATATTTTATTGATGTTTATTTTATTTTATTAATATATATCGGATTTTATGCTATACATAGAAAAATATAGCCAATGTTAATCATTGATAACGAAGCATAATATTATTTTTTTTTTCTTTAACCTGTATCGTCCCACTGCTGGGCAAAGGTCTCCCCCAAACATTTCCAGACGACCCTATCTCTCGCTGCCTCCCACCATCCTCTATCAAAGGAGGCGAGGTCATCCCGCCAGCGTCGCCGCGGCCTGCCGCGGCGTCGGGCTCCTCCCGGGGACCAATTGGTGGTGATGTTAGCCCAGCGCTCGGGGTTCATCCGCGACACATGTCCCGCCCACTCCCATTTGAGCCGGGCGGCCGTGATACCGACATCTGTGATGCCGGTACGTGAACGCAGCACGGTGTTGCACACTCGGTCGACTCGTTTGAGTCCGAGGATGCTGCGTTCCATCGCCCTCTGGCAAATCTTGAGTTTAGACTTCTGTAACTTCGTCAGGGACCATATCTGAGCACCGTAGGTTAGGACGGGCAGGATACACATGTCGACTAGTTTGCGCTTGAGTGACAGAGCAAGGCCGCCCTTCATGTGCGCTTTCATGGACCAGTAGCTCTTCCAGGCGTTGTTGATCCGACGACCAATCTCGATATCTTGCCTGTTTTCGAAGCTCACTAACTGGCCCAAATAAATGTAATCGTTGACATATTGTATAACCTGCCCATCTACCTCAACCCTACGCTTCGTGCTATTTGTCATGACTTTGGTTTTAGCCCAACTCATTTGAAGTCCAACTTCAAGACTCAATTCCCTTAGCATATTCTGAAGGTCTTCTGCTTTGTGAGCGAAAAGGACAATATCATCCGCAAAACGCAAGTTGCTCAGGGTTTTGCCACCGACGTCGAAGCCCTTTGTCGCCCAGGCAGCTGGAAGCCTCCCGAACACTTCTTGGAGCACTGATGTGAATAAGATTGGAGAGAGAGGATCGCCCTGCTTGACTCCTTTTTCTATATTAAATATTTCGCCGGTGGTGTTTAGTTTGATGTTAGCTGTACTATTACGGTAAATCAATTGTAGTAATTGTGTATAAGTTGCCTCAACGCTTTGGTTTTTGAGGGCTTGAAATATGGCTGGGTGTTTGACTGTATCGAAAGTTTTTTGATAATCTACAAAGGCTATGTAAATTGGTACTTGGTATTCTGTTGATTTTTCAATAATTTGGTTCAGAGTATGTAGGTGGTCTGTAGTGGAAAAGCTGGGACGAAAACCGGCCTGTTCGGGAGGTTGGTGGTGGTCGAGTAAACCTGCAATGCGATTTTGTATGCATTTCATAAATGCTTTATATATATGTGAGACTAAACTAATGGGCCTGTAGTTGTCAATATTGGACTTGTCACTTTTCTTGAATATTAGCCTGATGTCTGAATGACACATCTGTTTCTGAATTTGGCCAGAATCTAAAATGGTGTTGAATAAATTGGTGATGTGGGGTAGCAGCGTGGGTAATCCTACTTTAAGGGCTTCTGTTGTGATGCCATCATTTCCTGGACTCCTATCATACTTCATGGTTTTGATGGCATTACGCACTTCTTTTTCAGTGAAATATGGGATTGAATCGGAACGGGAGTATTCCACGTCTTCATTAAACTCGGAAGTATCTGAATATAGTGTTTTATAGAATTTTATGCAGATGGTCATTATTTTATCCTGCCTATTTTGTTTCAGGCCATTTTCATCTTGCAAGCAATTTATCCAATGCTTAGATCTGGTAAAGCCTTGTTGTGCGGTTCTGAGTGACGTTTGGTTTTCTATAGCATTTTTCATTGTTTCTAGTTCAAAAGTTCTTATGTCTGTTCTAATGCTACGTTTAACTTTTCTATCAGCAATTCTGTATTCTTCTGTACATATTTGTTTTCTTTCCCTTTCTGCAATTAACATGTTTGTATTTTGTGAGAGTTTGCTTGCTTTTATTTTCACTTTTTATTCTTTTACTACTGTTATCTATTGCTTTTTTCAAAATATTGTATTGTTCTTCTACTTCTTCTGTTTCATCGATTTTAAGTATACTAAATTGATTGGTTAATAATAAATTGAAATTTTCTGAGTTCTTATAAAGTGTGAGATGTGAATGTTTTTTCGGTTTTTTAATGAATTGTTTGTACCTTTGTATTTTGAAATTAAAATGTAGTCTTGCTCGTACTGGTCTATGGTCTGAACTAAAATTGATTTTGTTGATAACAGTTACGTCTTTAATTGTTTTTTGGTCGGAGGACAGTATAAAATCTATTTCGTTGCAGATTTCACCATTAGGTGTAATCCAGGTCCATCGTCTGTGGGCCTTCTTCTTAAAAAATGTGTTGCCAATAGACATTCGTTGCCCAAATGCGAATTGGATCAACCTGGTACCACGCTCATTGCGTAATCCTAAGCCAAATTGACCAATTGTGGCACCAACGTCCGTTGTCTGTCTAATACCTACTTTGGCGTTAAAGTCACCGAGGATCTTATTCCAGGTGCCGCGATTTTCATCACAGGCTCTGTTTAACAGATTGTAGAATTCTTCTACGTCTTCGTCACAGTACGTCGATGTTGGTGCGTAGACCTGTACTAATGTCAAAGTAGCAGTGGATGTTAATTGGAATTTGAGAATTGCAATGCGTTCAGAGTAGCCCTTAAATTCGATTATATTATTCTTCCACTTCTTAGCCACCAGGAACCCTACTCCGTGTTGTCCGTTGGTTTCTCCGAAGTGGAAGAATATATTATCGTCTCGTTCTATGAGAAATTAATAGAGAAAAAAAATTAAACTTTCATATTTACATAATATTAGTATAGATTTCTGCTTTCATAGTTTGGCTGTTTTTTTTACATTTTTTTTTATTTAGCTTTGTTTGGTATTAGCGTGGCGTTATAAATAATTTTTTCTATAGTAGAATAATTCCAATTTTATCGGTGAAAACATGAAAAATTTAATTGTTACACTGTGGAATTATTTAAAATATCGTAATCTTGTCAAGGTTGAACCACCAATTGAAAAGAGCAGATGCGTTAGTTTTTGATAAGAAAGATGCAACAAAAATATTTCTAAAGGATTAAGTGCTTAACAAAATTTATATATATATTAATAAGTTTTACTTTAGCTGAACCATTAGGATTTTGTCAATAATATATAAATCGTTTTCTGTTATAAAAATAGGAAATTAAAATAAAGTAACCACAGTTCTTGCAATAAAATTTATTACTAAAAGCAATAAGGTGACGATAGACTTTTAATAATTTAACAAAAGTTTAACTTTTTACATAATTCTACACTATATTTTGGCATCACAGTATAATCAGAATTTACGTGGGATCCTCAAGATACAATAAGTTATGGGACAGATTTTTAAATTTTATTCTACTGTCAGTAGATATGAATCACATTATTCACATTTTAAATGTATGTAATATTAATATTAAGAAAAGAATATATCTAAAAACTCTAAAATTTTTAAAAAATAATCAAAATTGTAAAGTGATTTTCACACACTCATATACATATTCAGTCATTCGCGTTTGTAAAAGCTTAGCTTTTAGATATATTTAAAGAAAAATATTTATGTGCATACACACACACACATTGAAGCACATTAAAGTGCACAAACACACAAATACAAACAAGATTACAAAACGAAAATATATTAAAAGACAAACATTATTATTCACGAAACATAGACAGTTGTTACCACCCAATTATATATACATACATATAATTTTAAATGTAGAATATTTTGATTCTAAGTTATATTTCTAGGTACTTCTCTAACTCATAATAAAAAAAACACAATGAAACTACATAAACGTTTTCGAAATTTGCAACCGTTCTAATCTGGAGCAAAATAATAATTATTATTAAAATAAAAATATATTTAACACGATGTATATTAAAATAAAATTAGTGATAAAATATTTTAAGGTGTGAAAAATGTTATTAAAGAAAATTATCTAAATTTCATGTCTTCTAAATGTATATATATATGTAAATATACATATATAGTTGCAATATGCCTACAATTTTAAGCACCTATTATTTCACGATACAATTTCAATGAAAACATATATAAATATAAAAAAACGGCCATCAAGCCTAGGTGGGTCGTGTACTTGCAAATGTTAATAACTAATAAAAAATCCCGGACTTACTTGGATTACTTGTAGTATATAAAAAATATTGCAAAAATAAATCAGGTACATTATATTTATGAATTACTATGTACTTTGTATCATAAACCTGGCTATAACATACATACGGCGGTTACTTCTATAATAAATATATGTAAAATGATACATCACCTCAATGACAAATATAGTATTGAATCTTATCGATTATATGTCATTAAACTAGTCATAATAATTATTACTCATAAGTTGAGTTAATAAAAAATCACTTATATATAATGTAAGAATATCTTAAACCACTAATTAGAGTTGTTCCTGAACTCACGGGTTGCGGCGAAGTTTAGAGAAGAAACTGAAATTAAATTAAGTGAAATACAGTATAACATATATAAAATGAAAATATAAATATTTTTATTGCGAACAAATAAAAAATAAAAATAAAGCATAATAATCTAAAAAACCTAATATATTTAACGGTGTGCAAACTTCATGCATTTTGCCATTTACCATACTGTGAAGATAGATAAAGCATCTAAATCCCGTGAAACTACTTATTTAAAACTACAGAATACAAATAATATACATAACAATAAATACTGTTTATAAATAAAGAAAAAATTTTTAAAAGACTTTCTAGATTAAAATTTCAATCATTTTGAATATGAAAAAAAACATAAACAAACATACATACATATAAAAATATATATACATGTATTCAGTTCCGTTTTATATATATTTGATGTCGCAAAGTAACTTACCGAAGCAAAGGTGTGTGAGGTGCGCAGACGCAGTGTATAGTGCGTATCGTGACGTCATGCCGTGCGTACAAATGCAATGACAATAATTGCTCCTTCCCTTATCCAGCTCTTACAACTAAATCAGGTTTTCTATTCGAAATCATGTTACTTATATTTTAATTGGTACTTCCTGAAGAAGACATTTTGTTTTTGTTAGTTGATTAATGTTTAACCATATTTAAAAGTACCTCACTTCATTTCAAGCACATATATTTCTCAAGACGACAAGCCAATATAAGACAGTAAATAAAAAGCCAAATGATCGAGAACATTTTCGTATAATATCTTATTAACAACTAGAAGAGAGACGTCACAAGCAAAGCAAGCGCTACCCTCGCTAAATGTGTTTCGTTTCCAATTCAAATTTATTTTACACTTGTGCAAAATTCTTATATATAAAAACATCAGCTGAAAGACGGACACAATCATTGACCAACAGGTCGCTTCGTGACCATGTTTAAAAATAATATATAAATAAATAGCCTAGCAGATCTAGATAAAACATTTAGATATCTAAATACTGTACAAAAGCATGTAAACTTTGTAAAGAAAACACATTTAAAATACAATAAATTATGCAACACAAAACATTGATGGCGTCTATTATACAAAAAAAAAACTTAAAATTATTTATAGAAATGCAAATTATCTGATTATTATGACGTCTATATCTGTGTTTTTATACAGATTTTGTAACATTTTACGATGACTTTTTTCAAAGTCGAGTCATTTACAACACAGATTCAGACTTGGCCATATAAAATCTAAAATTGCAACAAAATGACTTCAATATATTAATGTTATAATAATGTCAATATTTAAATTAATATGATTTGAATATAACAATTTGATTAACATCAAGATAGAGGCAAGATTAGAGACATGATTTAACTTATATATAAATCTATATAAATTATTAAAAAACAAAGTCAATATAAGTCATAAGATTTCTTTGAAATCGCAACTTGATAAAATATTAAAGGTTTTTTCATAAAATGACTGTACTCATTTGTACTTGGCAATGGAGGCCGATTCATTTTTTGTAATCAATACATTTATATTTTTTATAAATTGAGACATAATTTTGTGCTTAACATAATAATGGCTCCCATTGCCTTTTAAATCGAGTAAACATTAATAATCTCTTACCAATCCAATATTAAAATAGACATCCACTGAGACATGTAAACTACATTTCTATAATACAATTGTTTCACTTTTATCCCGGTACAGTTAAGTAACAATCGGTATTGCTATTAAACGTTATCAAACGCAATCACTTCTCATAAGTGAAACAGTAGTAATATAAAAAAAATAAATAGTATATCTAAGTAACACTATATACCGTACAATCGATCGCTGCAGTCGTTCGTTTATTTCTTCCGTTTAAGCTTCGGAATTCTGTAATTGGTGCGAGTGGAGTTAGATGCAGTGTATTGTGAACATTTTTGATAAGATGGGAGATTAAACAACTTATTAATCATCAAAATCCTATGAAATTTGGTATAAAATCGTATATGAAAGCGATAGAATAAATTGTTATGTACAATATTTCACCGTGAATTATAAAGGAATGTGTATAGAAAGTTGAATATTTGATTTAAATTCGTCTGCGTGAATTAGTCCCGTGCTTATGGCGTGAATAGTTATATACATATTTAATTTGTATTGTATATTGATAATTACCCTGAACTCTTCTTGTGTGGTGAAGATTGCGATTTTTCTGATTCAAGCAGTTTTGTGCTGGAATCCTTCATGAATCCTGAAATCATACAAACAAATAAGTCATTAAAAAATTCAAAATAAAATATTATATTTAATTTTTCATCTTATTTATGAAAAAAGTTGAAGAATATTAATAATTCAACTATGAAATATCTAGATGATTATAAAAATGTAGTTGTAAAATGGTTTGCTTCCAAATGGAAATATGGAACCTAAGAACTACATTTATGATGATGAAATATATGATGGAACTGACCTTTCCCTGACATTCCAAACACGGAGTTTCCTAAATCATTGAGACTGCTTGTAAATTTGTCGGCTTCATTTGATATGGTATCAGCCACAGCGTGTTCTGTGTCCTTCACGCTCTCTTTGAGCCCCTCTTTAGATTTCCCCAACCTTTCATCAGCTTCCTCCCACCTTTGGTGCGTTGTAACTGCGATATCTTCAAGTTTATCACCAGCTGCTACTTGGAATCCTTCAAAACTGTCCTTAACATTGCCAAATAACTCCTTCGAACTTTCCTCGCTTCTAGAAGCCGTGGATTGTATGTCTCCAATAAATTCTTTGACAGATTCGTCTAAGCTGTCAAAGGTATTTCCTGCTGAACTCTGAAAGCTGTGGAGAGTGTCTTGCGCTGAATTTTCATATCCTTGTACATCGTCCTTGAGATCCGCGAATGTATCTCGAGTTGAACTTTGAAGGTCATCGTACATGTCCTTAACGTCGCACACTTTATCCTTCGCGGCACTTTCGATCTGATCGAAAGCACTGGAGGCTGAATCTTCGACGTGTTCGAACGTCACCTTGGCTGATTTTTGCACTTTATTTCCTTTATCTTTGACGACATTCTGAATCCTTTCTATTTCACCCATTCCAGAGTCTTTAATTTCACTAAATTGAGATGAGATGTTGCTTTTTAATTTATTTTTCTTTTCTGCAGCAGCATTCAGAGTTTCTTCAGCGGTTCTTTTAATTTCTTCAGTAGTGTCTTCCGCTTCCTGTCTTATTTGACTAAGTCTACTTTCTGCGGCGTCTTGAATGGAGTTTTTGGAATTTATTAAATCATCTTTCTTTTCATTGACTGCAGTTACTAAACTTTCCTTTGTTTCCATAAGTGTTTGTTTAGCCAAATCTGTTTTATCACTAATTTCAGTTCCAATATCATCTTTTTTGGCTTGAATATATTGTACGGCCTCATTACTCTTTTCTTTGATACTTTCTACTACTTCTTTTTTTTTGTCATCCACGGCTCCAATAACTTGCTCAGTTTTGTTTTGAGCATTCTGTAGAAGTTCGTTTTTTTTGTCCTCGGCGCTTTGTAGCAATTCATCTTTTCTTTGTACTATATCATCCTTATTAGCATCGATTTTTTTAAGTGTCTGTTCAGTTTTATCTTGAGCACTCTGCAAAAGTTCATTTTTTGAGTCTTCTGCGCTTTGTAATAATTCATTTTTTCTTTGTACAACATCTTCTTTCTTAGCTTCCAAGTTTGTAATAATCTGTCCAGTTGCATCTTTAGCGCTTTGCAAGAGATCCTCTTTCTTATCTTCTGTACTCTGTACTAATTCATCTTTTCTTTTTAATACTTCATCTTTCTTATCTTCAATGCTAGTGACAATTTGATCAGTCGTGTCTTGAACACTCTTCAGAAGCTCGTTTTTCTTGTTTTCACCACTTTGAATTAATGAATCTTTAGTCGCCTTTGCACTAATGACAATTTCATCAGTATTTTCTTGAGCGCTTTGTAGCAACTGATCTTTTTTTTCATGAATACCGTTGACGGCTTGTTTAGTTTTTTCTTGAGCATTTTCTACTAGTTCATCTTTAGCATCTTTAACATTTTTAGTAATTTCTTTCGCTTTTTCCTGTGTGCTTTGTATAATTTGATCTGCATTTTGTTTTAATTTATCTTCCTCTTGGGAAATATTTTCTTCTAGTTTATCTTTGGCATCAGAGGCCTGTTTAGCTATTTTTTTTGCAGAATCTTTACCTTCAGAAATTTTATTCTTAACTTCATCTTCAATTTTTTCTTTTTCTCCAAAAATATTATGTACTAGTCCTGTGAAAAAGTTTTTTCCCTCCTTAGCCTTCTTTTTTGCTTCACTCTTCTTTTCTTTAGCTTTTGATTTAGCAACGGCTGTTGCTTTTTGGCTTTTTTCTTTCACATTCTCTACAATATCTTCTGCTTCAGCTTTAACGATATTGGTTTTGTTGTTAATATCTTCCTTAATATCATTTGCCTTTTCTTTTGCTTTGTCTTTAATATTTTCAGCATTGTTTTCAATGTCAGTTTTAATATTATTTAATTTACCTGAAGCTTCATAGGCACCCTCTTGTGTCGCCTTTATAAAGTCGTCGGCTGTATTTTCAAATGTTTTGCCCATTTGTGATAATTTATTTTGCCCTCTAAGCTTCATTTCTTCTGCTCGTTCCATAGCGGCAAAGTCAAGATCATGGAATTTATTATTAATATTTTGTTGAGTATTATCAACAGTATCAACTAAACCAACAATGGTTTCATTAGCAGAGGACTTCACAATGTCTACATCTGGTAAAACCTTGGATTGCATATCAACAACCTTGGCACTGACGTTGTTTTTCATATCCTTTCCAGAATCTACTAATTCATTTATCTTGTTATTAACAACATTATTGACTTGTTGTACGTTATCTTGGAAACCGGATTTCAACTTGTCTTCTTTATCAATTAAATTATTTTTGATATTTTCAGACTGTACGATTATGTCTTCTTTGACCTCACTTAATTGTTGTTTAATATTATCTTTTTCTTTATCCGCTTCATTTAAACCCTTTTGTAAATCATTTTGAAATTTATCTTCTATTTCTTTTATCTGTTCATGTGTAGAGAATTTGACTTGTTCGATTCTATCAGCCAAATTAGACGTTTCGTCGTGGCTGTGTTTTTCACCTAACTTGTATTTGCCATCACAACAACGTGAAGGGAAATGGAACGGATCGCTCTTCTTGCAAACCAAAGGAGTGTCCACGGGCTGCATGTGCTCATATTGGTGGTATACCTCTTCAGTCTTAACGCGTATATCGTCTGGATTTTCTTCGTCAACTATTAACTTTGTTGAATACACTTTGTTATTTACATCATCTTCGTCTTTAAGATGTGGTTTTGTACGAACATCTTTAAACATATCTTCGACCTTTTCTAAAAGATCCTCGTTGATAATTCTTGGAGCTGGTTTTGGTGGGGATTTCTCTTTAGATTCTCTGGGTTTTGGTTGAGGTTTGGGAGACGCTTCCTTACTGTCCTCTTTGTCCTCGCTGTGACTGAACACACTTTTTACTTTACCGGCGAGACCGCCTAAGAAAGAACCTCCTTCAGGCTTCTTTTTACCCTTTTCTAGAGTATTCATTGGTGTTTTGTCTTCGTCGGAATCAAAAGTGGCTTTAGTTTTATTTGAATCAACGTGCGTGGTGTCGCCATTTACTGAAATGAAGCAATGATTACTCTACAAATACTAAGTACTTACACTAAAATCGGCGAAGGAGAAGCCTCTGTGCAAGGGGAAAAATATATAAATACCTTCTAACACTGAGGGATCGCATCCCGTATGCAAATATATAATATATAATTTTAAAAACAATAGTGCAACATTAGAAATGTCTCATATAGACTATAAATATAAAGGAGAAGTGTTAATTAATTTTCGAATATCGTATTTAATAGCGTTTTGTCAGATAACTTACCGTGAGGCTTGTCTTTGTCCTCTGTGTCACTCGACGCGTACTTCACATCGCCGTTAGCTACAGATTTATCCTGGCGACATGAAATTGAACTACTCAATGAGCTTAGCAGATGCATATGTAGTGGATATGATTGAAATAGAAGTGATTATGTTACTTATATAATATGTTTATAGAAAATTGCTGAATCAATACATTTTACACAACAATAAAAATATATTTCATCAATGGCATATTTTTGTATAAAATAGTTTTATTTTTATTTGGATTTAAATCAATACGGTATATATCTACGAACGGAATAAACAAGTAGAAATAAAAATGTTCTAAATTGTGTTGACCATAGATAGAAATAACTGAATACTGTTGTCTGATTTCGTCCACATATATCTAATAAGCAATGTCATACGTACATGTCCGTTAAGCTGTGGTTCGTTATCGATTGGGATGGGAGGTGGTCCCACGTTGTGGTGGTGATCGCTCCAGTGGAAGCTCAACTCATCGTTTAGCGCGTCAAAACCTAAATTATATTAGATGTATTTAATATATAAAATATTTACTAAAATAAAAGATATGTGTTCTGGCGTTTAATTGTGAATTTCAACTGGTTTTCGTTATATAACAACGATTATTTTGTTCAAGCGCTCAGATGGCAGCCATTTTGAGAAAAGTATATTGATATCTTTATTTTCTACACTTCCTTTCCTAGCCATTTATGATATAATCGTAATCATACCGCTCTGGTCCAGGTTGAGGCAGTCGAGGTGACTCTTAGCGGGTCGCGGCGCCACGCGCTCCGGCAGAGACACGTCCAGCACGCATGATGGACTGCCAGATGGCTCTCCCTTAGCCACCTGTACATAATAATGAACTTTAATTTTGCTTATTTCGTAATTGTTGTTGGATATGTGTCTGATTGTTTTTTACATAACCACATATGACAAAGTCAGCGAATATGGAACTAGAAATAAAATGAAAATAATTTTACCTTAGGTTCATTCATGAAGTAGATTCTACCGGACGGACTCTCCTCATGGTGCTTCACCCGCACGGGGAACTCGACTCGATTGTCTTTGAAAGCCTGAAATAAATTATATAAATATATATAAACAATTTGTTTGATTATTGTTAGAAATTTACTATTACAACTACATAAAAAAACCGGGGTAATACAAGGGTTCAATTGGCCATTTTTTGATGAAAAATGTTAAGCAATAACAGTAATTTTGATCCAGTACTAAGGTAAAGCGATTTCGTATTCGTATTATATGGAACGATAATTTTCAACAGTTGTCCAAAAAGCTTAATAATGTTTTCTAAGATTTACACGAGTACTACACATTTCAATAAAACTATTTTTCGGATATAACTCGCGTTTATTATTACATATACATGGTGTGTAACACCATCATCTCGTCTTACCGCGAACACGTTTGCTGCAAAGCATTCGAAACGTCGGGTTAAATATAAAAATTTAATAATAAATGCGAGTTATATCCGAAAAATAGTTTTATTGAAAAGCTTAATAATTTTGATAAGGAGTAAGTGTGGTTTTAATAAGAGCGACCGACCTCGAATACAAGCGTGGGTTGCGTGCCCGACTTAGTGACTGGCAGCAGGTTGCCAGAGAACTCCAAGTACACAGGCTTGCCGTCCAACAGACGCACGCTGGTAGAGTGCGCCACCTCCGCGTAGTGCTCCTGATACATAAAAGTACTATTATAAGTTACATACAATTAAACAATAAACTCGCAGCTATCGATAAACGTCAAAGATATAAAGAAATAAAGATCTTTTACTCGCCGTTCTTATTTTGCAAAATAATATCATCATAGAATTGAAGAAAACTATATTCGTATGTTATTTCCCCTTATCAACCAGAACTCCGAAAATATATAAGTTGTCCCAACCGAAGATCGAACCCATGGCCCGTTTATTCTTACAAAAATATTTTATATCGCAGTGCGAGATGGTAATACCGTTCAATTATTTTGGTGTTAGGAACGGTAATGTTCAATCACAATGCTTTGAACACATACTAAGTATATGTGCTTGTATACATATCATAAGTTTATATATGTGTGTGTGTACCTGGTGCAGTAGTGTGTCGTACGCGTATCTGTCGGTGATGTAGAGCACGAGCAGGCGTCCCTCCAGAGCGTCCAGGCGCTTACCCAGCACCACTATACGTACGTCGAATGGAACTAACAACATCTCTCTGGAAATTAATATAAGTACCATATTAAATATATATATGATATATTAAATATATTTTAAAATAAGGAGAATTAACTTACTATATATAAGGAGAAATTTAATTACTCGATGGTAATAACTAAATTGATCGTGTTGTTTCTTAAATTAAATCAAAGTATTTGTTATGACTTTTAAGAAATAATTAAAAGATATAATAAGAACGATAGAAATAAATAATGTTTTGAGAACCGTGTAATAAACAAAGTGATTTTAATATATGTGGGAACATTTTTAATTTAAAATAAATATTTAAGTGTGTATTGTACCTGTATAATTCCGTGGCTAATTTTGTAGCATCGCTGACATTCTGGCAGTTCATCAACCAGAATCTAAAAAAATAAAAATATTTTAGTTATTTTAATAAAATACTTAATTGTGAATTTATTTGACGGTTTAAATTATTTTTTTACGGTTATCGTTTTTGTTACCTAGCAGAAACGGTGGTGGTGAAGGACGCACAGTCGTCGGTGATGGTGAGGGGGGTGGAGCCCGTCACGTCCTCCCACACGGCTCGCGCCTGACCGCCCATGATGGAGCACAGGAGACGCAGGTTGGCCGTGGATTGCTTGTCGTGACTGTTCAGCTGATAAATATATTTTTGAATTAGATACTTTACATTTTTAAAATTCATTACTTTATATACGGTTAGGAGCATTACAAGAGCGAGATTTACGCTGGCGTCTTTCGTGTATCACTTTGTAAACTGCGCCATCATGTGAACAAATGAATGTGCAGCAGTCACCTTGGCGTCCTGCGGCTGCGGCAGCGGCGCGGTGAGTGTGATGGTGCGGTGGAACTTCCTCCGGCGAGGCTCCACGGTGAGCACGGGCGACACGGCGGCCAGGCGCGGCAGCACGCGCGCGGCGGCCGGGCCCGCGCCGTGCGCCTGCAGCCCCACGCGGATGCGCTTCGTCAGCGCCGCCGCGGGGAACAGCGCCTGCACCTGCACGGACACACGGCTGCTGCTACACTTACATCTCACTATACGACCTGCGGTTTAATTGCAGTTCCGTTTGTGTTCCTTACTTGCGGTATGTGCGCGGAGGAGATGGTGCCCCCCTCTGGCCCTATGATGTGCACCTCCTGGCGCACGCGCGACACGACGGCCAGGTAGTGCGGGAAGTCGCAGGTGATGATGCGCGTGACGCGCTCGCCGGCTTCCCCGAGGCGCTCCCCTCCCGCGCCGTGCTCCTGGCGCTCGCGGGTCAGGGCCTCCTGGGAGGTGATGATGTTTAAGGTCAAGAAATTTTAAAACTATCTAAAAAAAAATGTATTACGATTTAATTCTTAAAATATTATATAACTTATAGGATTAATTTATAAAAACTATTAAAAAGTTAATTTCAATCTAAGATTTAAAATTGATTATTAAATTACGCCGAGATACAATAAATTTCCTTAAAATATAAATGAAAAAACAATATCGCACCTGTATCATCTGGTTATCATTATTATGCAGGTAGTGATCCTGCCAGGTCTCGCCGGTGTCCGATCTCAGTATGACGATCTCCCGTTCAGGACACGATGCAGTGAAGATTGGTACTTCGATAATTACAGGCCTGAAAATATATAAAAATAATTATTACTAAATGACTAATTAAAAATTTTAGAGGTACTAATCACTAAGTGACTTATAATAAACAAGAAAATGGAAAAAAAATCAAAAAGGATAGAAAATTTATTACCTATAAATGTTATAATCTAATAGTAAATTTCAATCATTATTTAAATAATAGTAGTAACAACAACTCACGCTAGGAACTTGGCTCCTTGGGGCTGTAATTCCAATAAGCGAGACGCTAGGGCTTCGCCCTCCATGAGCGGAGGCGGGGCCGCCACGGGTGCCCGACGAGACGCCGCACTGGAAAGTGAAATCGAGTTAGTCTTGAAGTAAGATAATGTGTTTTTACTCCTATATTGACACTGTTTTTGGAAATGTACACTAAAAAATTAACAGCTGACAATCACTACTAATATTATTAATTTTGTGAATTCTTCTTTTTCCTGTCAGAAGAAAGTTATACCGTTTTAACATTTTATTAGAGAATAAATACACATACGTTCTATTAGAATTTAATATATATTTCTATACACAGAAGTTTGAATAGATATCACCTCCATTTTGTATTCTATTGTATACAATTGCTATACAAAATAGTATATTAAATTTTTAATAATTTTTATAATAGTGAATTATATTTATATTGGTCTCAAATTTGTAATGGTATATGTGATTAATTGAAATTTTAAATGAATCATAAAATTTAATTTACAAAATCCTTATTCAAATCATAATTACGTCCAAACAACTAGCAGATCGAAAAAAAGATGGCGTCATTTTTAAAAACATCATTTACAAACTTAGTGTTGACGCACGAAGCACTTTTATAATTTATAACTATATGGGTATTGGTTTTTAAAGATCATCACTAAACAATGAAATTATCAAACATACATCTAGAACAATCAACAAAATTCTATAGATATGTTTAGAATTCTTTAAATGTTATTAATGACTTATTTCATGCATGCAATAAAGCAATTTGGTCATTAGCATTTAAATGCGAAAGACCAAATTGCTATTGAATTGCTAATGAACGCTGCTATTCCTAACATCGTCAAAAGCTTTTATGATATAAAGTAATTACAATAGAGACGTCTGAGTATTGTACGTGGCAACATCCCAAAACAGAGGACGATTCTGTTTATGAGTCAGTTTTCATCAACCTCGTGTTGTTGAAATATTATACTACATTGTGATAGTATATTGAAATGATTCTATTTCTGTTCTGTATGTTTATTTCAAACTAAATCTCATTAAAACAGCAATTTTGATATTAATTTAAATGCTAATTTAATTAATATTTATGTATCGTTGTGTCTTGTGTTAAAATAACGACAAAAAATAAAAAATGTATTAGCACGGAATGTAAGAGATCGAGTTGGACTGTCACATTTTGTTAGAACCTCGAAAAAGTATAGATGCGTATACATCTTTTTTGTCTCCTAAATGCCAAATATAATTATTTACTAGTTGCTCCTTTTACTGCCGAGTAACCCTGGAGAGTCCGCTGTCAAGTAGTGTCCCAATGAATGTACTGACCGGCACATAACCCTGTAGGGCCGGTCTTCCACTAGTGTCAGTGGTACCCTGTGTGTGTACTGACCGGCATGTAACCCTGGTGGGTGCTGCGGCGGCGGCCGGCGGCACGATGACGCGCACGCCGCCACGACGCTTGGCCTTCATGGCACCGCCGCGGGCGTCCACCACGAACGACACCAGGAACCTATACAAATACTACTATATTAAGGAAGTCAAAGTAACTGGATTTTCCCCACCAGATTTCTATTAAATACATATTCGTCGTCTGGAAGAAATGTATTATTAATATTGACTAAAAAGTTCAACGTGAGTTTAGAACGTTGACCGTTGAAAAAAAGCTCTTGTCGCAAGGTCAGTATCCTCAATATATCCTATGATCTCTACCCTGACCACTCACCCGATATCCAGCGGCTGTCGCTCCATGGTGGCAACGCGCTTGTCATTGTTGCTGGGCCACAGGTGTCCGTCCGTCACGCTGTCCTCGAGCGGCCGCGCGCGGTTCAGAGTACCCGCCTCGCTGTTCATGTATCTGTACTGCTGCTGCTGCTGGATCGGACACTCCACTTCTCCTGTGATAAAACATTCATGGGTGAAGCCAAATCAACACATGGACAATTGTGCCAAGAAATACCAAACAGGCAGGCAATTTTTTTTTCTAACAAATATGGACTAAACGACAAAGAAATGTTATTATTTATTCATATAAGGTATCAAATCCCAAAATACTAGTTTTTCTCAATTGGTTTGGAACTTATTTAAAGAAAATTGGAAAGTATGTTTATTAAATGTGAGTATTTATCATTTGCTCCGTAAAAAAAAATAATAGAAAATTGTATTCTCGACAAAATAGCAGACCTACGTAGATGACATAAAATTTATTATTTTAAAAAATGAACGAATCTTTAAAACTCCAGCCAAAATGCACTAGCTATATTAATTTATTTTGTTATTGGTGTCATAAAGTACTTACCGCCTTCGTCTTCGGAGTCGCTCATGAACGTGTCCTGCATGAGCTCAGGTGCAGCTACTCGGTATTTGCCTTCCAAACCACCTGTAACAAATCGAAATGTCAACAGTTAATATATCTTCAATAAAAATATATATAACTCATAAATTATTTAAAGCAAAAGGTTCATTAATTTAATTTTAATTTATTTAAAAAAATAAATATTAATAATTGTTAATTAAATTTATTATAATCAGTGCAAAACCTATATATAAATAAATGATGTTCAAGTTGTAGATATATAATGTTTTATACGATACAACAAATGCTTACTTTTAATATACACGTACGTAAAAACATATAAATTTATTTATAAATATATTATATATAAAGTATGTAAAGTTATGTAGAAAGCGTCTATGATTCCAATAAAAAACGACGGTGCAAGGAAGTCCTCAGCAGGTTAAATAAGGAACGTCTCCTGCGCATATGAATACAGAATCAAAATTGTTATCCAATTAGGGTATAGAAAGAGAGTGCAACATATCGCCATCTCCTTTCATTATTTTTGGTCACTTGATAAGGTCACAAAATGCATTAGTTTCTAATTTATAGACATCATATTAAACAGCTACTCAGCACCTAATAATTATTACTATTATATTTTATATGACGTATTAATATATTTTTACTGTCGTATTTTAGACATTTCAAAGTTATTTTTATTCTATTTTATTATAATGAAATATCGATAATAATAACAATAGAAATCTAGAACCGCTTTTAATTGCGACGTATTATTTATAAGTGTATTGTTGAAATCAGACTATAATTTAAACTATTATGTAAGTATAGTCATGTTAAAATACATGATTGTTTTAAATAACATAATTTTTTTTAATTTTTATGACAAAACCACTGATGGTTATAGTCTGTTATAGTTACCACGCTTTTCTTAAACAGTATATTGCGCAGTAGACATTCTTTATAAATGCTCTATTAGCTACTTTAAGAAAACTATACTTGTAATAGAAATATATATGTATCTACTAACGAGTAAGGTCGTTTGTGGTTGGAACAAACAGGCTAACCGACAAACTAACTAACTAGATTGAATACATATATAAATCTCAACTAGATTGCATTAATATAAGAAAACCTTTGATATACATTATTGAGCTGAGCAAAGCCAAGCTCATACTGGTCAAAAGTGTGTTCACTACTCCTAGACGAATTATAGTAGGATGTCCAAAATTGGCAGAGTTGTTAGGACTTGTAGTGAGTTGTAATTACTCAAGTTTTTTGGTGACCTTTCTGATTGTAGTTATTTATTAAACGGTTAAAATGTGTCCCATAAAGTTAACAAGTGGAACATTTTGAAATAGCACGCGAGTTCTTATTAGGCTTAAGATTATAGCCACTATGTACGTTGCTAATATTACAAGTATGTAAAAATCATTCAGCAATAATACTTTACTCAGCTCCAGCCGCCGTGCAGTGGTGGACCTAGTATATTTATGTTTAAAGTATAATTGACAGTTGTATTGATTGTAAAACCTGATATCATAGTTACGTAACTCATGAGGTCACGCGTGGGAAGAGCAATTGACTCTTCCATCACCTGACTTCTGACTTTTAAATTATAATAGCGTGTTAAATGTTAGGAATTTCTTTATCATTTAATCGTTTTAATGTGTTAAATTTAAAAGCTGATTTAGGTCATTTTTCTCATCACCATATTAATTGTATTAATTACTTTTTAATTAAATAACATTAACCTCATAATATATTTCATTTACCTACATTTTTTTCTATTGAGGTGTTATGAGTCAGTATAAGTTATTCAATTTACTCTTGAAGGTCGTCTATGTTTCAATATTTTTTGTATTTTAATGAACAATTTCATACAAAAACTTTAAGAAAATCATAATCTGTAAATCCATTATTTCATATTTCAAGCACACTTAATATATTTTTATAATTGATTTGACTATAGAATAGTTTTTTATTATTTTCTTTTTAAACTTTTAAATTGGCAGATTTAATCCATTCAAAATAGTTTTAATTATTAATTATTTTAATGTAGATACAAATCTATCCTATAATAATAATAACACAGTTTATAATGCAAATGTATGTACAACGCAATTACACACCAGCGTTGTAGTAATCGTTATATAAATCAAATCCAGAAATAGATCTATTTCGAAATACTTTTTATATTAACATTTAATTAGAAATATTAATACAAATAAAATTTCGCGATCCATTATTATTAATAATCAGGTTGTACTCATGTCTCTATCGAGATTTTTCCATGAGGTTAATTCGACTGAAGTCGCGGCGTGAAATTTTCACGTCTCCTTGTTCAGAGCTTATGAATAAGGACCCCGGACGGGATCGAAATTAGTCAACCATATTTAATATAATTATATTGGTTTTAACTTGGCCACATGTGATTTGTTATAAAAGTAATTTGATAAGATTATTATTTTAATACAGTTTGTTATAGTTACTTTTAATTGTAATATATTCCAATATAACGGTATTTATAATAACAGCATGCTCTCGTACTATTAATATATAAATAAACATATAGCCGTTAAGTACACAATTAAAATGCAAACATTTGCGCGACCTTTAGATACAGATGATGTCAACGCCGCTCCTAACAATAAACTACCCACTGCTGCCCGCCGCCACTTACCCTTATTACAGATTTTCTGATTTCATATATATTTATAGTGATATTTTTTGTATTTAGATATTCGTGTTCCTTATTACTTTTACAAATCAGGCTCTACACATGTCTATAGTATCGAAATTTGCCCGAATAGTTTCGAATTCGCGATCCATTTTCCGAGCTTTTGTATAAGGACCCTGAATTCGTCTAGTCGAGTCAATTCCAATAGTGTTTTAATGAGTACATCCTGATAAATAGTTATTATAAGACTGATTAGGAAGGGAAATCTTGTTTTGATATAAAAGGCATGCGATTATTCATGTCGCTATGTTTACCAAAATATTTTGGTGCAATGATTTATTTATTAGTTTGGTTCAGACATGGCAAACTATCATCATAAAGCAAATGAAATTATATATAGCCCGCAATTATAAAAAACACTCCAGGTTATAATCCCAACCTTTCCAGAAATAGAAAGCCCACGCCCAGCAATGAACATTAAAAAGATACTCGACTTTTACTTTATAGCAACACATTAATACAGCGGTCCGTTTAATTAATGCATCGTTTAACCCAAATAGCTAATGTTATTCTCCTTGGTTTTGTTGCGTATTATCCCGTATGTTTTATTACCAGTATTAATAATTCACATACGTAATAAATAGACCGCGGCCTTTACATTTCGATGTTTATAGTCGCTAGCTCTGATAAGAAAATTTCTACCACTTATAAGCATAGCGAATCTTAGCTTCCAACGAATTAAAAGTATTTTTTATAATACTTTATTTAGAAAAAATTAAATAAAAGGAAGATATTAGAAAAGTAGCTGGTAACCACTGGATACAGACCGCCATGAATCGGTCTCTCTGGAGGTAGAAGGGAGAGGCCAATGTTCAGCAGAGGACATCCATGTTCTTTTTTAAATTGTAGATTTATTATAAATTTGAATCTTACTAGTATTGATTAGTATATGATTTAGGTCACAGTATTAATAGGCAATATATATCAGTGGAAGGTTTCTAAATGTGAGTACATATTGTGTCACATTGTTTCAACAAACTGTTTACAATAAAATGCATCTGGCAGGTGAATGACGTGTTTGATGTTGATAGTGTCGGGACTGGTTGCAAATTATTGAACATTATTGAGGAGTAATTGACAATGATTGTCAATATTATTGAAATAATAATGAAAAAAAATCATGTGTTATGTGCGTGTTATTGAGATGTTTTTTTATTATTCAAAGCTTGTGATGTCTAAACCTATATACAAATATAGAAGTAAACAGTGGGCTGAGGTCGTTATTTTTAGTGCCTTTTTGACATTGTAACAAAGTTATATATTATATACTATGTGTATAATATAATTTTATTTATAAAGGGGCAGGTAAAAACTTCTGTATAATATAATAAAATTTTGTTTGTTTAAACGCGCTACTTTTCAAAACTACCGGAGAAATTCAAAAAATTTGTTCTTATTATGATAGGAAGGTTCTAGGGAAAGATTTTTCTATCATTACGGTCCGACTCTAAGTTATAATAGTAAATAAAATCCATCATCCGCGGGTGGAACCGCGAGTAACTGCTAGTGTTTAAAATAACTGGAGATATTTTAAAATCTTTATAAGACTTCTAAATCTTTTGTTTATTTTAACGTTTATATATGCGTAATTAACAATCAAAGGGTTTGTTCAATAAAGCTTACTTCTGAGTTTGACACGTACATGATAATAGATGTTTACTTACACAACAACATCGTTGTGTGCGTGTGATCTCATCTCACTTGTTACATGAATGCAAATTGACTTAAACTTCACATCCTGATATACCTACGACGCAATGAAAATTAATCGATTTAAGTTGCTTTACATATAATTTTAGGCTGTATTCATGTTAATTTTATCGGAATTTGTATGAATAGGTTCAAATCTGTCTTTGGTGAACCCGTGAAGACTTCACGCCGCGATTCCACCATGTCTTGAGCTCATGAGGACCCAGACGGGTTCAAAATTAGTAGGGAAAATTCCGATAAAATTACTGTAACTACAGTGAGATAGTCATATATAAAAATATAGTATTAACTTGCTTTGTGTATTAAAATCAAAATAATGCGTTACGACAAAAAACAATAACAAAAAATACAAATCCATTTTAACGACTGGACATACCAATTTCAAATCCAAAATAATAGCTACAGATTCATCAAGTCAATGTTACACTTCCGTAGTCAATGTCTATATGAGGTAATGATGTAAACTAAAATATAACCTTGTCGCTCGGATTACGCTTTGTTATACGACAATTTGCATTTTCCTAGTTTATTCCAATTGAAGCCATTCAAGTCTGTCAAGGAATCTCTGGATTAGACCGTATTGTGTTTCAAGGTTCAAGATTTGAATAAGGCGAAATATTATTTTATTTATTAGGAACAATAGTTTCATTAATCCATCTTAAGATAGATTTAAATGATAGTTACATTTTATATATAACTAGCTGTTGTTCGCGGTTCCTCTCGAATGGGAACGAAATTATTATTATGTTTCCTTACGAACCTGACTTTAACAATTAAAAAAAATTCAAACCCATCCAGTTGTTTCAAAGATTTCAGTAGAAGGACGTTTACCATTTAAAGTATTTTCAGTACTAGTTTTAATATTAAATAGTATATTACGAATATTAAAAAGTTTATGTTTCAAATCGATGCTCATGGTATTCCGGGCCTGGTCATTACGAAACCGAGATCAGTTTTATTTAGGACATAAACATTCGATTTAGGTCGCATTGCTAACATTTCGTGGATTCGTTTTGCTGATCATCGTATTATAATTTAACAAATATGAAACTAAACATTGACGATACATTCCTCTAATATTATGTTAGTCACTAAAAATCTATAGTAATATTATAAAGGGAACAGTTTGTTTTAACGCTTAATTTTCGAAACTACGGGATAGATTTGATGTTTTTCTGAGGAATTAATGAGGAAAGCTATAGTAGTAGAATATAATTCTAATACACGGGTGGATCGGACTGGCAAAGCTAGTGTTCGACATGTTCGAATTAGATAGTTATTCGACAATCTTGAAACGCCAAGTTTCAAAATGCTAAATGGAACATAAAATTTGTGTCTATAATAATCGTTTTAATTTATTCACTGCTTTAACTTTTGCTTGCTTCAAGCATCTGAGAATTTATAAAATAAAGTTTAAATAAATTATTAAGTATTTATACGATCATTAATAACAACATAATAATATATAAAAGTGTAATCTAAACACAAATAATAACCAGTAAACATTCAAGTTTTATGCCATTTAGCAATTATCATTAAACAAAACATCCAACGTATTAAAATGTAATTTGTCTTGCTTAATATTGTAACGATCTACGAATCAAAATGATTAGTTTTGTAGCTACTAGATTTAATATTTTTAAATAACAAACAATAGAAATATTTCTTATAAAGCTTGATCGCTTCATAGCGTGTTAACCAGAACTAGCGTTTTTCAGTTAAAAACAACATTATAATTGCTTTTTTCTGTTAAAATACTCAATTAACGGGATGCATGAATATACATTAATAATTAACTAGCAATTCTTTCTGGTTTAAATAATTCACAAAAAGATGACATTAGCGACTAATTACTATGACAAAATTTTACCAATTACACATTTCCGTGCAACACAAAACAAACTGTACCCGTACCATCATCCGGTGACTTGAAGCATTGTAAACACGACACTCTTTTTTTCTTTTTTAATTTTCCATCATCCAATTTTTTCTTTCCTTTTTTAACATCCTCATTTTTACTTTTATTTTTCTTATTCGGATTTTTCACCACACCCATTTTGCATAACACGTAAAACGCGCGTAATTATTTTTGATGTTATATTTTTTTTAATTTTCGCGGCAAAGGCGCGCACTGCAGATGTACGTTCGGAAACTAGTGCCGGACTAGCAACGCTAACTGCATCGCGATCAACAAAATACTGCCAGCCCACGAGCAACAATGAGGTTCGCTCGTCTGTGAGGCCGCGTGAGCTCACTCGTCCGCCAAATCGGGATGCTCGTTTGGGAATCAAGGCCAGTACATGGATTAATATTCCTACAGCGGCCACTTCCTAAATAATGGTACCCCCTAATTAATATTTCGTTAAGGTATTCTAATTTAAAATTACAGTTAGTCGTAGGACATTAGACTGCGTGACTCTTGTGTATAAACTTATACATCTTGACTGTTACGTGTATAATAATGAAAATGCGTTGGTTTGTATATATATATATATAATAATAGGTCATTTTAACCAGTTTCTAAACTGATAGAATAGTCATTAAAAGTCGGCAGGAAACCGCGATACAATCACATCCATTAGCAGCGGGTCATGCGTTTTGAATAAAAAGTACCAGGAAACGTAGTTTTCATTCAAAACTATACATTTGTAAAAATATAAATATTTACATTATATTGCAAATGTAAATTGCATAATTTTTATATTCATCAAAAGCAATAACATAATATTTATTGTAAGCGGCTCAGCTCTTTGATACAGTCTAAAAAATACAGCTAATATTTTGTATATTATCTAACTAAAAATAATTTTGATTGCTCTATTGGTTAAAAGTTGGTGACCCTGCACGCTGAGCTAAAGGTAGTGGGTTCGATTCCCACACAGGGCGGTTGTACGTGATCCAAAGAATTTCCAGTTTAGGTGTTATTTGTGTTCATTACTTTTATTTTTGTGATACTCAGCGATTCAGAAGTTATTTGTTTAGTGCGGGGATTTTTTCATTAAAAAAAATTACTAAACTAAAAATACTATAGTTTTAATAAGACTAAATGTTATTATAGCTAAGGATATATAATATAGAAAGTGATACACCAAGGTCGACCCACTAACCACCTTCAATTATACAGAAGTCAAGGAAATTCGTGACTAAACACCATTTCTCTTGTCAATTCGACAGCAGATAACACCTGGATTATACTAAAAGCGAAACTAGTTTTATCTCTTCAAAGACACATCTAATATAAATAGAACTTTAATATCTATTGATAGTTCTGCTTTTGAAGTGCACGAATTGAATTAAATTAGCCTATATATTTCTCTTATTGAGACACCACAGACCCATCGAACGTGCTTTTTTTAAACTTAATCATGTTTGTTAGTTTTATATTTTTTATTTGAAGCAAAAAAAAAATGTATAAATGGTTAAAGAGAATTTTGTTAGCACCTTAAATACTATTTTTGTGAGTTTTTTTTTACAATTGATTCACAATAGTTTTATTTATTATGTTCTACTATATATATATATATATATATATATATATAGTAGAACATAATAAACAATATATATAAAAAAAATATATATATATATATTTTTTTTTTTTATTTTTTGTTCTGTTTATGTGTTTTTTAAAATCTTATTTGTTTGTTAGGTTTTGATTTTTATTCATAAAAAAATGCATCAATGTTAAAAGATAAGTCCCTTAATTTTATTTTATAGTTGAACCGGAATAGTTTTATTTATTTTTTTCCCTTTACATCTATCTATTTTATATGTTAGTTTGAAATAAAGTTATCTTTCTTTTTTCTAATGTCACCTAGATAATATATTAAATATGACACGTATCCATGTTTTATTAATCTGCAAAGGAATCTGTGCCAACTACATAAGGTTTCCTCTTGTGCTATTAATAGCACAAACGCACAGACGTGTACAATGAGAGCTATAAATGTTTATAAACAATTGGCAATAATGTTCTTACTTGGTTTTAATACTATTACTAATTGTTGTATGGTACTAAACTAAACATTTATTGAATTTCATCCAATTCTTTATTTATTTTACTAGCTGTTACACGTGCTCCGAGAAGCGACGAACGAATCTTTTTACTATTAAGATAATTTAGTTTAGTAGATGCTGAACGTTAGTTAGTCTATAGCCTTTTTCATGAACCTATCAATCTTAATCTTGAAAGTAGTTTTCAAATGCTTCCGGTAGTTTAGAAAATTAACGTATTTAAAAAACTTTTCCCCACTATAATATTGGTATACAATATTACCAAGAAAATATTGATTAATATAAGGCTTTGATTAAATATTTGGTATGAAATAAAATGAAAATCCATTATTGAAAATAAGAGACCATGTTAAAATAATTAGAAAATATTTTGTCAAAGCCGCTGCTACCAATTACATGTAAGTAATGCTATTTAAATATGTAAATAAAATGTTAAAAGACATAAAAAATATAATCTTCATAAAAGATTCTATTCAAAGCATATAATTCAAATAAATTTGAATGATAAATAATGCGAAAATATATTGTGATGACATAATTCTTGTCAGTTATAATCTGTGGTTGATAAAACCACAGACAGCATATATACATGGAGCAGTAACTATAAACTATAACAAGTAATTGATATACCAAATAAAACCAAATGAAACTCTAAATTAAATCCTACATTGGCCTTTAATCTAGCTGAGTACACGCATTAGTCACAGCTCAGTGACGTGTTTCTTAGCTGGTTCAAGGTCACGATTGTGATGATTGTATTATTATAATTAAACAAGTCTTTGCATTCATTCCTCAAGAATTTTTCTTTTTTTATAAAATATGTCTGTGTGCTTTACGACGTGATACACGTGTTATTTTATTTAATTATTTATATTAATTTTTATATAATACTCACATTTTAATGTGTATTGTATTAGTTTATTTTCTGAGTTAAATAATAGATACATCTTCTGCCATCTAGCGGAAAGTAGCGTAAACCTTACTTGTGAAAGCTTTATAAAAAATCCGCTAGATGGAGGAATAAGCGCGAAAATATGATTAAGGATGACAAATCAATTATTTGCGCTGTTTGTTTATCACAAATTAATATTCAATAATTTATTAATACTTACACCTTGCGTTGAAGAAAGTAAAACACTTTGAAGACAGTTTTTTTTTAATATAAACTTAATAATCCGTTCAATGTTATTTCGAGGAGCCGTTTCGGGACACTGTCCGTTCCCCACACTTTGAACAAAGGGCTTAATGCCTCAGTGAATTATTTAACATGGTATAATTATTACCACACACTACATATATACTCAAAAAACGACATTATAGTAGTAAGCAACTAGTTCCCAAACTATTTACTATGTGAAGTTACTGGACACAAAAATGATTCCAAGTAGTTTTGTCTGTGGATATTAACGACATTTTAATAAATAGATTCGAACTCTATTATTATCACTCCTATATTACGAGATTGAACTAAAGTTTTCCTTATATTTAGTCTCGGATTCTGACGAAATACAGGATGATAATTGAAATTTTAAAAATTAAACATGAACTCTTGAAACTTTTAAGGATAAAGAAAAGTTTTGTTTTTATTACAATCTTTTTAGTTTTAGAAGACGAGCAATCAACTAATACCTTAAAAAAAGTGAACCGTAGAAATTTCAGAAAAATATTATTTCATAGATGTCCTGATACGAAAATGAAAATATGATTTATTACTATTATACTATTATTACTTTAACAGATGTTTTTACAGCACCAGGATTGTTACTTACGATTCTATATGGGTTTTTGATCCCTGATCAAATAAATAAATTTATACACAAAAAATATTACAATCTCCAAATTAATGATGTTTAAGAAAGATATAGACTGAATAGTCTATATTTAATCTAATCTAATTTCCGAATTTTTGTGAATATTTATGACGTCAAAAAAGGTACAAAAAAATGTATTTTTAGTTTTTATTTTAAACATCACAAATAAATATTTTTTTCAAAATATAAACATTTTTTGTTAAAATCTTTGAATGAATGTATAAATATGTTTTATATTCATGTGTCTGTTAAAATATGGCATTTTATCACATTTAATGCATTGCTATTTACGTCAGAGGACTATCTCGAAACCCACCTATAACATATTGATTAAATATTATCCTAATTCAAATCACGATATATAGAAAACGAGAAAACTTTTTATTTCGCTTATTTACTTATATACAAAGTCTATAATTTTATGATGTTACCTTGACTTTTGTAGTCTTCAGACTTACGTATTAGACATTTCCTTCCTTATTACTCTAGCTGTACTCTGTATTAATGTTCATTTATTTAGAGATAAATTATGGAAAATATATCTTTCTACAGACTAGAGGTACTGCGTAATTGTCCCCGATACTATCTGCCCTAGTTTATTAATAACCTGTCGTTTCAAACGTCCTACACTTGTTTTATATTACATAAATATTAAAATAGTAACCCATAATCTATACATTAAATATTATTAATAAAAATAATTGCTATCTGTTAAGTATGTAACAGATCTTGAGATAATAGTTTTTTTAATCGATGGTATGTTTGTTGTATTATGCAAAAGCTAATAAACCGATTTTCATGAAATTTGATGTGGTTATAGTTCATTACCTCGGCAAAAGTAAAGGATAGGTTTTAATATAAAAAAAACCTTAATTTTTAAGGGAAAACATTAAAACTGACTTATTTTTACATTACTGAATGAAACTTCGATATGAAATTATCCAATTTAACATAGTATCTGAGACACAAAAATATTGTCATTTTTATTTTCTTGAAAACGTCATAAAATTGAGTATTCTAATAAAATTTAAATAATGTCCGACCGAAAAATTATTTTGACCAAAACTGACCGAAACCGAACATTTGGTAGGTCACTAATATTAAGTCTTTATATGGCTTATTATAAGCGAAAAGAAGAAGAAGTCATTAGCAACGTTTATATTTCATTATATATTTTTATTCTAAATTTTAGTATGTATGTACATATATTAACTAACTCACTATAACCACATCACCTCTTCTCTGACGATAACAAACTCCGGAGATAGAAAACTAACTCGTGTTACATTTAATGTCACGTCAACTAAGATCTGTGGGTTGTTATGGAGAAAAAAATATATTAATATATTAAAAAATATATATATAATGTTTTCTAAGATTTACACGAGTTATTGCACGAGTTGTAATGTGTAGATTTCAAGGAAATATTTTAACCCGATGTTTCTAATGCTTTGCAACAAGCATGTTCGCGATACGACGAGGTGTTAGTGTCTCAACAAATCTATAAAATAGTTTATTAAAATAATTTATTCGTATATAAAAAAAAAATGAACATTTAAGGGGAAGTTCTTTGTAAGACTTATTAGTCTAAATTGATTTCTTATAAATAATTTTCGTAGTTGTTTTCTAGGCTTTAATTTTCGTAGGTTCTAATGAATAATTCATCAGATAATGTTCAGAGAATGTCAGTAGTCTTACGATTTAATATTCCTTCCCACTTCAATTTCAAGTACACAAAGACAGATAGGACGTATAATTAAAAATATACATACTAAAGTATAGGCGTAATTATAAAGCCCCTTTCAGACTGAGGGTTCGCGAACTCGGTCAAGTGTAAATGCATCTTTAATGAGAGGATTGGAGCCATCTCAAAACCCCATTTGAAGGAAGATAAAAGTTTATAACTACTTTTAATATCAGATTTCTTTTTATATGTCTCTGGACTCATAAGTTACAATTTTTATGTATAAATATATAACTATTATCTGTTATTAGTAAATGTGTTACTTTTTAATTTAATTTTGTTTGATTGGGCTTATTTTCGAAACTAACGAATGGATTTGAAAAATCTTTCTGGTTATAATAGACAGATTCATGAGGTATCTAACATTACGATCTCAACTATGTCAAAATAAAAAAAAAATTCTTCGAAGGTTAGAAACGAGAGTAACACCTAATATAGTACATATATACGAGTATATTCTGTAATAGTGAAACTTTTCGAAAATGTCAACAAAAATTATAGGTAAAATACAGCTTTAACTTTTAAACAAAAATAGACTAAAATACTATTAATTTCTTATCTATTACCTTACCAATACCCTTTCTTTTCATCATCTCTTAAAGTAATATTACAACAATCTTACTTTCACTTTTTACTAGTTAGCAGCGTGCGGCTGGGAACAAAGCCAAAAGATCGCTACTAAAAAAGCGCGCGCAAAATTTCCTCATGCAAAGTTTATGGGAAAAATTAATTTTTTGACTAATTACTGCAATTAGGCTAATGAGATTTGAGAGTTGTCACTATTTTTCAGCAGTGTAGCATAATGAGACCTTTGATTTGAGCCATCAACGATATTTTTCCCTTTAGTGGTTCTCGAGCTACAGTGTGCCAACGAAATCGCTTCCTGCATTAATATATAAGATAATATAAGTCACGACAACTTTAAAATAATATTGTTTACAGTTTTATTATTACTTTTTGTAATATTGGAACAAAAAGTTATAATATTATAATATTAAAACGAAACTTCTTTAAACAAGGATAGTTTTAAGAGTTCATGGTAGACGATCTAGTCATTAATTAGCTGATTGGTTCAATTAACAAAAGTAGGAACATATTGTCAATTGAGAACCAATCAAATGATCTTAAAGGCAATTTTGAATTAGGAATTTAAAAGATATTTAAAATAGAGAAGGTATTGTAAAAAATATTTACATTGCAATATGCCATGAAGAATGTAAGTACATTAGTTTTGCATGACTCACACATACAAAAATATGACGTCATCAAATAAATATTGACCAATCAGAATGATGTACCATTATCAGTTAACCTTCTGCCATTAGGATTTCATAATCTTTTTAGTATGTGCTCTAATGCGATAAAACTTACTCTGTTTGCATTTTAATATTACAAGCTTAAATATGTACAGAAAACAAGAGCAGCATAGTTTAAAATAATATTTTTTTCATACAAAAGGGTTTTTTTTGTAATGAGTTAATAAAATATATATTTCCTTTCCATTGTTATTCTTAGATCGTTTTAATTTTATTTTTATGTTAACTAAAATTTCAACTTCATTAAGGATTAAATCAATATGAATGATTTTCTACGACATAAAACAACCTTTAAAATAAAATAAGCTATGTTTAATATATAAAATATATAAAAAAAATAAAAAATATATATGTAAAAATCTTTTCTAATAATTTAAGAAAGTATTATAACAAAATATATAAACATTTGCCCGACCAACTCGTTATAAACCCGGAATTCGAAACTAGTAGGACAAATAAGTAAGTTTAATCTTATGTAAAAAGTTCTTATTACATGAAGAAAGTTTATTAAAAAGAATTTATTTATTTATTTCAATAAAACTATTTATAAACTATAATAACACGTTTGCTGCAAAGCATTCGAAACGTCGGGTTAAATTTAAAAATGTAATAATAAACGCGAGTTATATCCGTAAAATAGTTTTATTGAAATGTGTAGTACTCGTGTAAATCTTAGAAAACATTAATTAATTTATTCCTGAATCCCAAATAGTTCTATTCCTTATTTTGATTTAGATTAACTCTATTCCTGAATCCCAATTCTGGGCAAATTCTGATAATACTGAGATGAGTACAGTCGAGTTATATATTATAGTAATAACTGATAATGATTTAAATACACGAAGAAAGTGTTGTAACTGTATAGTTCAGTACATCCCAAACCAGATGCGGTAAGTAACCTGACTCTATATGCGCAAAGGAAATGAGGTGAAACCAACACAGGATCTGTAACCGATCTAACGAGTTATATTGAAAGTAGGCTTTTTATAAACGGTTATTATAATATAAAAGACGTAACGAATTTATAGAAATATTCGAATTCCATAGAATAATCTAGATGATTCTAGAAACTTAGTATCGAGAATCTTTCTAATTATATAAAGTAGTTCAAAGAGAGAAAAACTCAGACAAGTAAACAATAACCTTAGAATTATTAATGTATATAATTATCATAATATATGTTTAATATATAGGCAAAATTTGTATATACATTTTAAAATCGATCAAAAGAAATCATTTAATTACCTACTTCTTAAGTACATTTAGACTTATATTAAAACATAAAGCTTTAACACACAATTCACTCGCTTAAAGATATTATATTTTATATATAAAATATATACAGTCAAAATAAAAATGAAAGTGTGACCTACAGACAACATGACCAATCATGTTCATATCTCGTTAAAGGTAAGCATCGTAATGCTAAGGCTGATATTAAGGCTGTTTTACACTGTTTGCTAATAAAAAGCTTATTCTTTCATGCGATCTTAACAAGCCGATTTAAAATTGGATATGTTATTTCTTTAAGGAGATAAAGATAATTAACTTATCTAGATTTCTTTGCCTGGTTGTAGACTTAAGTGTAGGGTTTCTTTATTTATATACTATGTCCTTGTAACGTAGTAAAGTTTAATTTTAGATTTTTTATTATTTATCTAAACTATATATAAATTATTAATAAGTATGAGTAAATAATATATTATAAAGTTGTTAATCATATAATTGATAAATATTTAGCGCTTGTATCAGTTAGAAACTACATCCAACAAAACAGGTTCCAGTATCGAGATAACATATACAACTATCAATCTGATATTACATCATTCCATAATGACATTTATGATTAGTTAGATACAGGATAAAATCGTTTGCACAGTTTTGACACTCCAAAACATTGATGACAGGTACGACTGTACGGCCGTCAAAATCAGTTTATAACATTCTTTAGTTCGAAGTCATGTTAGATCGTGTGGTCGATGACACACTTTTCATTGTTTTGTTTAAATTTTAATATATGTATATTTATATTAGATTTTCAACACACGTGTGTATACATTCATATTAATATTATTATCTACTAGCTGTTATTTATGCTTTGTTAAACGTATTTATATAGTATATGATAGATAGATGTATATAGTCTATATTCCTTAAGAATAATGTAGCATTCTAATGGTGAAAAACTAATTTTTGATAGAGTTATTAAGTTTATTTACATAGAAACGTCAAAAACCTATCCTATATTTATAATAAAATAGAAGAATATTAAATATATATTTATACTTTATAAATATATAATTTGTCAAATTTTTTATTAACTGTATAATGTTGTTTTGTCTGTTTTCACACAATAATTACCATTTTATAGACAATAAATATATATTACACAATCAGACGTATTACAAACGTGACATTGAAGTGGTGAAATCATTCAGCTAAATATATGTTATTTGTTGTTTTGATGTTTTATAAATATTTAATTTGAGAAGTAAACATTTTGGTTCAGAATTTTAAGTATAGGTTATTTTTAATGACCTCAATAAGAGGTCAAATTAAATTGAAACCAAATGTCAATGTTATCGCAAAGCTACTAAAAATACAACTAAAATATTCTAGAGATTACAGAATTCCCTAATTTAGTAAGATATTGAAAAAAAAACTAAAATGTAGAGAATAATTATAATTCTTATTAAAATCTAAATAAACTATGAAAAGTTATATTATACGCTTATGGCACTAAAATTACCACTTAAATATTCTAGAGACTACAGAATTAACTAACTTATTCTGATCTTCAAAAAAACTTAAATATAGAGTTTAATAATAATTATTTGTTAAATGAAATAAACGATAAAAAGTGATAATGTCAAACGCTTATAATAATATCACTTTGTCGGTAAATACGTTGTGTGGAACAGAAATTACTGCCAATATATTTTGGCACGAGTATATGAAACGAGAAAATACTTACAAAACTCTTCAATTCTGTGTTAATAAACCACAATCACAAACTATTTCACTGGAACAAAGGCGTTCACTGAATCAGTTACATCACCGAATAATTCGCGGAAATTAACAAGTTTACACTTCAGAACAATTAGCATACGAGAACCAAAGACGCGTTCACATTTATATTATTTATTTATTATTATTAATTGTAAGAGTTATTTTAATAATAATATATTGGTTATTTCAAGTGTCGTGAACGGCAAGAGGTCGCGCCGCAACTGCCAGTCTGTATCACTGAGTGGAGCTCACGTGCGTCCGTATGCAAAAACTTTTAAGTAGACTTTAGACTCTAATAGAATAATAACTATATATTTTAAAAATATCTCTATGAGGGTTGAAAATTATAATCGAAATATTACTTTTTAATCTCAGTTGCACTGAACCTTTTATTTTATATATATTTTTTTGTAATTTTATTTATGTTTTTTTTAATCAAATTGTATCAAAGAAAAGGTTGAAAAAAATACAATCAAAATTTTAATTTTTCATATCAGTAGCAATGAACCTTTTATGTTATATATTTTTTTTGTAATTTTATTTGTTTTTTTAATCAAATTGTATCAAAGAGAAGATTGAAAAAATTATACCCGAAATATTACTTTTTGATATCAGTAGCACTGAACCTTTTATGTTATATATTTTTTTGTAATTTTATTTATGTTATTTTAGTCAAATTGTATCAAAGAGAAGATTGAAAAAATTATACCCGAAATATTACTTTTTGATATCAGTAGCACTGAAACTTTTTTATTTATTTTATTAATTTTTTTATAACATTATTTATGATATTTTAATCAATTTGTATCCAAAAGAAGGTTGAAAAAATTATATTCGAAATATTAATTTTTCATATCAGAAGAAATCAACTTTTTTTATTTATATATTTATATTTTTTTATAATTTTATTGATTTGTAATTAAATTATATTAAAGCAGTATATTTGCAAAAAAAAATATTTCATACCAGTATGAGCAGATAAAAACGGATATGTCCACAACTGTATTATGAAACTACCAACACGATAGTGGTATCTGTTAACATGAGATAAGATATTAAGTAATTTGCATAAGCGATAATCCATATTTAATTTCCGCATACAACAAAAACCAGTAGTTATGAAGAAACTAAATTCAAATAATGCCATATCTAATTATTTCTAGATCTGTGGCCTGGAGAAACAAATATAAAATAACAAAATTACGAGTTGGTCCGCTAAATTCAGCTTCGATGACGTCAGACTTATATTTAACTTATATTACATATAAACAAGTGTATCGAAATTTCTAAACACCTTTCTCAGCAATTTAGTAATAATGTTTTTTTCTGAAATATTTATTTATCAGCTGAACTGATTGGGCATTCGTTATTTTTGCCTCATTAAAATTCCTTAGCGATAAAAAAAAACAAAACAAAAAAAAAACAAATCTCTGAATAGTTTATGGTTATTAAAAACCCGGATATTCCATAGATCGGTAACTCTTGATGTATCGATGAGACAAGACTATTTCCTATGAGGTAGTTGTCTAATTATACTTCAAGTAGATCTAATTGGTCTTCAATTGGCGGTTTCATTGATATTAAAAAAATAGCAGGTTTTACTCGGTATCATGAATATAACCTATAACATATATATAATATATCTCTTTAATTAATAGAAAATTAATTAATGCAAAAGAATATTCTCGAACAAAACGACGTTCCCGCTTTACTCCCCTTTATGACGTCATAGAAAAGTCGCTTAGTTTATTTATAGGACTCGTCCGTTCTATGCTAAATCAACCTTTACGTCAGTATTGCCTCATAATTAATGAGCTGACTCTAACAAAAGTCACCAATTATACTTTATTTGTTATAAAAATCAATCTTTTTATAAAGACAAGTCTATATTTTCGACTTTTCTCTTTCTCCTGGACTCTCCTTCGACTTTTTAATATAAAACAAGTTTAAGACCACCGTCAGAATTCGTATTTTAAAGAGTATATATAAGAAGAGAAGACATCTTAAGCAAAATTTTCAAAATGATGAAAAAGATAATATATTTCTAAAAAAAAAAATGCAAAAAATAAAAATGTAAGGTTCAACGAGATTTATAACTCTATGGAGAAAACACCTTATGTACAATTCTCGCTCTTACTAATAATACAAGACAAGGAACCACATGTAAGTTTTCCAAGAAGTATTATGTTACAAAGTCGATGCCATAAAACCACAAGTCCCCCTGCTTTTTGTAATTACACCTCACAAGACACCTATAGAATATAATCCCCTTAATATACATGTATATATGTCATGTCTACGCCTTCAAAAGTCTATGCACTTTTAGTTAGAAGATCTAATAATTATTGAATTGGTAAGTTTATAATACATTTAACACTAAATAATTGTTAAATACAACAATTATTATTTATATAATATTCTAGATTATATTATTAGGAAAAGTAAGAGCAGTAGCGTGATATAGCATATATGTAGCCTTCCTCATGAATCTCATCACAATCAGAAAATTTTTCTAATCCATCCGTTTCGAAGATATGAACGTTTAAACAATTAAACTTTACTGCTTTATAATATTAGTATAGATAGAGTTATTTAGAAATCTATGTACATACAAACATACATACATACATACATGCATAGATACATTGGTATATATCAGAAATCCCACGATAAAACAAGGGTTGAGGTCGGGATTCATCATTGGCTTATTGGATCCGTTATCACTTTTACAGTAAAGGTTAAGCCTCAGTAATAATCAACAATTATTTATTTTATATATTATTGCTAGATTCTTGAAATTACTATTAATTTAATGTTCTACGAAATATGTTAATTGAATTTTACTTAAGTATAAAATTATAATTATAAAAATTTATGAACTAAATGAATTTTGTTTTAATTTCATTGTATTATCTATTCTTACTTCGTTGCCATAAAATAAATATATATATGAAGGCTTAAAAATTTAGCAAAATTATAATGATTAGTAATACTTTTCCCGTTTTAAAGAAGACTGCAGTTATTGCCAATTATTGCCAAGTTTTAAAAGTTGTCTTTCTTATAATACAAATATAGAAAGAAGGATGAAAAATATATTTTTGCACAATCATTAATATACCTTTTATTTGTTATTTTATCTTGGAAATAGTAATTTATTTAGAATAAGTAAATAATTAGTAAAGATAGGATAAAACCAAGTTTAAACAGACATATGCCAAGACTCACCTGAACGGAAATTACGGTTGGTTTCACAATTCTAAACCCTCTGAAGTTTAATTACACTATATTTAATCAATTTTCTTGTAGAAGACGCGTTTGTCACTAACTATTCTTGATTCTTTAGTAGATTAGGTAATGACTGATATTCATAGATGCATCCAATTGCATCAGTTCTTGATGAAATAGAGTGACCACAGTTGAAAAACAGAACAGTGAAATTAAAATCAATATATCGATTTGAAAAAACCTCATTTCAAATATAACCCGCTTTTGTGCAACCCATATAAATCTCATAAAAACAATTCAATATTACATATCTGGGTGTGACATCCGGTTATATCCGGTTTAAACTGGACTTTTCTTGTTTTTCCTAACAAAACCATTCGAATTACAAATAGTAATATCAGAATGAAAGCAAATAGTATTAGTATTTATAAAAAGCCTCCAATTTTCTACAAATGTTGTCAACACTGGAACGATTGAAAAGAACAATTTGTATTCAATTTATCGAGTACATGGTACTTACCTACCAATAACAAATACCTAGGTAGGTAACATGAATTATGTATTACGTATTGTAGCAATTGATTTGCCTACAATAACCTCTATAGTAGTCTATGGAATTTATGGTTGCAAGTAGGTCAAAGTTGATGGTTATTCCTATTGATGCAGAAGTACCAATGGGACATAAAATATTTGTAATAATATATGTATATTATTATAATTAATGGGAAAGTTAATAAATGTACATTTAACACAGCATAACATTTTTATTACATAAAAAATTCAGAACGCATCCATATCCGTAAATTATTTCAAATAAGTATCTAAACGGTATTTGTTCAGACGAAGCCCCGAGCCGAACCTAGTCGTATATATTAAAGATAATACTACGTATTAATTATAAATATATATTTTTTGTATCAGTCAGATTGTGTGTCATTGCAAAAAATTCAAGTTTATTAATATTGGTGATTTACGAACCAGTTGTTTATTAGAAATACAATCAAGAACAAGTCGCAAATCGATATTCATGAAATCTGTTTGAAATGTATAAGAAATATATTGAACAAGATCTATTATTACTCTTTAGTTGTAAATAGTCTAGTCTAATATAAGACTATTACTATACTTGGACGTAAAAATTAAAATACCATCATAAAAAGTCCAGCCATTATGGAGCACATTAAGGTAATTGAAATAAAAGTCAATACATGTTAGCTCCTGGAACTTTGAATTAAAAACCACATTAAACTATTTTGCACTCTCTGCTAATGAATTTAATGGTGATAATTCCATGATATATTAGTGTTATAATGGAATCGTTGTGTAGATTAATATTTCTTGTTGGCGATTGTCCAATTTTCGATTTATGCTCAGTTGGCGGATAACATTAAATTTAGTAACGAGTGCGGATTTAGATCAAAGATCACGCGTACAGTTCAGATCACGCTTGTTTATTCTCCGTTATGTATCAGGATGGCTCTCAACTAATAACATAATTTCTATCTTAATTTTGGATAGACAATATCCCTAATAATCAGGCTTCATATGAATGTGAACAGTAACGTTTAATACTTTTAAAATATTTTTCGTAATTTTAGTCACATTGTTACATACGCCAGAAAAATAATGCTTTTCATGTATAATATACTCTATATAATATACCACATACCGGAGTCCCCGACGGCCTGCGACAGTGTATGTTGCGTGAGCGGTCGCAGCGCCTCCACAGCGCTGATGTAGCCCAGGCGGTCCGCCAGCGCACACGCCGTCTGCCCGCTCTGCACACACACACGCGCACTTTACAACAACGCACGGACGCGCATTACGTTACACACAACAAAATGTACACAAACACACATACATACTCAACAAAATGTAGATAAACACACACGTACACAAACATACATACATACACGTATACTATACGACACACACACGTCTTTTTCGAAACATACAAGAAAAAGCGTATACACACACGTGCATTTTACAAGACTAAGACGCATATTACGATACACATAAGAGTGAGCGACCACATACATGTAAGAATATCGTGAACCTTTCAACATGTACATTAGAGATATAGAATAAGGATACACACTTTCAAATCCACATACATACATTATATATAGTAGCTAAGTTATCTTATAAATTAATTCATTAGTAATTGTTTTTTTATAACTTTCTCATACATTAAATATATTTTTATACAAAATACTGAAGTACTAGACTAATAGATGACAATATTAGAGCATGTCTCAAGCCGAATCGAACCCGAGGTCCGTTGATTAGTTTATATATACTTACAGCTGACAAGGCATTGGGATCAGCGTTGTTCTTCAATAGCAATTGTATGATGAGCGTGTGTCCCTGCTGAGAGGCTTGATGTAGAGGCGTGAATCTGTTAAAGTAATTATTATATTAATATAAAAAAAAAACAACAAAATATATTGCTTTTTAAAAACCAAATATATTTGAATGAATTACGTAAATATCCCATTGTTGTTATATTAGAAGATTTTGAGAACTATTTACTACAACTGATGTTCAAGTATATTAGAAAATATTTGTTCAATAATTGTTATTATTTTTTTAGTAATTAAACTCATGAATAAGTAATAAGCCAAAATACTGTGCTATTTTTAAGTTTGGGTGACATCGTTTGAGTTTATATATAAAATTAAAAATATATAATACAATGTGAACATTGTAAATTTTTATACATAGTTCATTCAATTGAGTTGAAACTGTTCTATTATCGCCGCTTGCATGAAGTGAAGAATTATTAGCGAACAATAAATACGCGAATTCACATATAGTTTAATATTACGTATAAAGAGTATTGCATAAGATAGTGGTTGCTAATATACGTAATGCAGTTTTTTTTTAATAAGTATAGCAATATTTGAACACTAGTCGAGTTACGTCCAATTATTAATATTACATTTACTCTATGGTATATTTTTTAATTAATGGAGGGTAAATGAGTATTCGGATGAAAAGTGACCAGATATAATATGTAAAGCAGTCCTGACCCGTGCGCCGCCTTGGCGGAGACGTCTGCGCCGGCCTCCAGCAGCGTCTTGGCGGCGGCGTGGTGCGCGTGGTGCGCGGCGGCGTGCAGCGGCGTGTAGCCGTCGCGGGTGCGCGCGCCGCAGCGCCCGCCCGCCGCCAGCAGCGCGCGCAGCACGCCCGTGCGACCCTCCGCCGCCGACAGGTGCACGGGGGTCAGACCTGGGGGGGGAGGGGGAACGGATATAGCTCACACATAACATCCACATAAATGAGGGTAATTTTTTTTAAGGCAGTTTCTAATAGTGATGACACGAGTCGTATGTTATGTAACCAATGAACCCAGTAACATCATAAAAAGTTTACAAAATATAAACCTTCAAAAAATTTTACTAAAGATGATAACTAAAATAAAAACAAACCTTCAAATTAATATTTTATTAGTACAGATTTATATAAACTATAACAAAAGTTATTTATGTATATAATAAAAATCAAAATTTTAATGTCTCTTGGTTATTTTAGCTTATATAAATACTAAGGATATTTAAATTCGATGATAATTTTTGACTTACCACACTAATAATCTTAAATCTTATATCACTTAAAGAATTCTCACCATTATTAGCCGGCACGTTGACATCGGCTCCTCTCTCGATGAGCATTTCGACGCAATCCTCGTGTCCCTCCTGTGCTGCCATATGCAGTGGTGTAAACCCAGCTTTAGACTTTACCGATGGATCCGCATCTGCCCATAACATATTATATTTTCATTTACGAAATCGGTATAATCGCGATGAGTTTCATACTATTCCTTTTAATTTCTCCGAACCTTTTAATTTCTTTATTTCTTTACCTCCCCCTTTCCTCCCCAATCCCTTATCACCTACCCGTTTATTTCCGATGTCCAATGACAACGCTAATTAGTGACATCCTGATCAATAATCTACTTCATCACTAAGACAGATAATCTAGCAAAGTACAATCTTTTTTGTTACGTTGGTACGCATATCACAAACATGACATCATTATCCTTCGCATTTCATTTCACTTCACTTCGCATTTGGATTTTATTTTTAACAAATATTAACACAATATGAATGTATTATGTATTGTACCGTGCTCCAGCAGCGCGAAGGCTATGTCAGGATGGTTGTGTCTGCAGGCGATGTGTAGCGCGCTGTGGCCATTCTTGGCTAGCGAATGTGGGGAGGCACCTGCGGACATCTAGCTTGTAGTCTAGCTTATGATATGTAGCCTAGATACTGATGAACATAAAAATAATGGCGGTTTGAGTTTGAGTAAATAAATAATTTAGGCTTACCCTTATCCAATAACAGCAAAGCGATATCCGGGTGACCGTAGTACGTGGCCATGTGCAACGGTGTGATATGACTCTTGCCAGGTGCGTCAGGTTGAGCGCCTCGAGCTAACAGCAACCTGGCCACTCCTATATCACCGTACTTGGCAGCCAAGTGGAGTGGAGTGAAACCTTTACGTGTTTCAGCCTCGATAGGAGCATTGTTGTCTAACAGAATTGATGCTACTTCTTCTTTGCCTATAAAATATCGTTTAGCTTGCAACTTGTTTATCAATACAAAGTAAATAGATCTGAATAAACTAACTGCAATAAAAATACTCAAATCATGTAGCGTGCAGTATATAGTTATAGTACACTAGTAGTTGAGTTTACATTCTTAACATCATCTGTTTTTTAATATTTGTCAACATATACTACACACTACTAAGACTAGACAACTAAAATTTGGAACTTGGGCTTATTTTATAATAATCTGTTGCTATGTTGCTAGCAAATACATGCTTAACACCATTTATGAAAACTAGTATTTAAAATTAAGTCTTCAATTAAAAAAAAAATAATAAAAAATTGTGTTTGCATATTTCACTACGAGCACAAGTTTAAGAATTTCTGTAGAACGAAGTTAGAGCGTTTGAAATAGTTATTACAATTAAAAATGTATCCTACCCTCCTTAGCGGCGATGTGCAGCGGCGTGTATCTGTCCTTGGTGGTGGCTGCGACCTGCGCGCCGTGCTGCAGCAGCAGCGAGGCGATGTCTCCGTGGCCCAGGCGGGCCGCCACGTGCAGGGGGGTCTGCTCCTCACGAGCACGAGCCTCCACCTGCAAAGTTGTTAATATTGATAATTTAACTAAAATACATATTACTAGATGAAATTTAAAAAATTGTTAAATTGTCAGTGTGTACCTTCGCGTTGTTTCTGAGCAGCACGCGCACGAGGTCCGTCTGGTGCGCGCGCGCCGCGAGGTGCAGCGGCGTCTCCCCGCGCGCCGTGGCGGCGTCCGCGCTGGCGCCCGCGCCCACCAGCACCAGCGCGATGTTCATGCAGCCCATGAACGACGCCACGTGCAGCGGGGTCAGACCGGACTCCGTCGTCGCTGACTTACCTAGGGAATCACACAACTGCCATGTTATTTGTTACTTATGTATATGCGAGTGCCAGAGACAAAAAATAAGCGAATGACTTGTAACTAAAAAAGATACGGGGTCCTTCGACAAGGAAAGTTATGAGTGTAAACTTTTAGGCCTACAAGAAAAGTGGAAAACAGCTAAAAAGGTACAAAACTCTTTTCATTCAGATGTTAATATGATTAGGTAACCTGAATATTAAAATGAGGACAGTCAAAGTTATATAGAAAAATTTGAGATGCTAGAAGTTGATGAGTGTTCGATGTCGTATATAGATACTCACTAGCACCGTATTTGAGCAAGAGTTCCACAACTTTGAGCCTGTTTTTCTTGCACGCAATGTGTAATGGCGTAAAACCATTTAGAGCCCTGGCGTTTGCGTCTGCATTTCTATCCAGGAGAAGTTTTGCGACCTATACACAAGAATAATTATTCACATATTTATTATACAGAATTAATCATATTTAAAGTCATTTGATCCCTTCCCAGTGTAAAGTTACCTTGACGTGTCCGCAGTGTGCCGCCACGTGCAGTGCTGTGAGGTAGTCCACTGTGACGTCATCGATGGGCGCACCATCCGCCAGCAGCGCGCGTGCCGTTTCCACGTGCTCGCCCTGCACTGACATGTGCAGCGGGGTGAGACCGTTCTATGGAAGGGTTAATACTTTTTTAAAATAAAGTAAAACTAAAAAATTTAAATACTATATACTTTACACTATTGAAGTCATTATAACCACATTTTTCCAGAGGGTTATATTCTATATTTTGTGTATAAAAATCTTAAATAAGATATAAGTGTGTGGTGAACCTTGGTCTTGCTGGTGATGGGTGCGCCGTGCTGCAGCAGCCGCGCCACCACATTGCTGTGTCCGGAGCGCGCCGCGCAGTGCAGCGGCGTGAGCCCGTCGCGCGTCATGGCCGCTATGTTGCCGCCTGGAAAAATATCAAGATATTTTCATTATACTATACTCGATGTGTTTGTAGAAGGTTGCTTGGAAATTATCTTACCATTTTCATACTCCGTATTTTTTATAAAGATATACTAATTTTTTCTGTTTTGCAAATTATTTAATCTAAATCTTGTCTTAACGCCACTTCCAGAACCTCTTACAATCCCTTCACAACTTGCTCCTAGCGTAAACATACTATCTGCACTTCCTTCTACACAAACTATCGCTTCGCCCAAAAATAGTAGATTGTATCACGAGGGAGCAAATAAGTATTTTAACGGCGAGGGCGCAATTTTGAAGCACGAGCGAAGCGCATTACTCGAGAATAGAATCCCAAGCATGGATTCTAACGTAGAATCCTGAGCGCAGGATTCAAAGTATATCGCCCGAGGAACAAATATTATCCTCCCGAGTCGTACCCTCTACTTTTCATCCCCTTCTTATGAGAAAATATGTACCTACTGATTACAAAAACAGAGACGTCATTGGCGCACTTTTGTTTTTTTTTTTTGTTAGCGCCGTGTAACCAACACATACAGCCAGTAACTCATACAATTGGCGTTGGATTTCTATGAATGCCGATACTTATATGTATGTTCCAAATTCAAATTACTTTTCCGCCCGCTAAAAAGTTCCTATCGGAAAAGTGCTATTTTGATCCCGCTCAATGAGGAACAAAGCGTCACTTTTCGATTAGAAGGAATGAAAAAAAAAATTTGTTTCTGAATGTTCTTTCGCCAGTCATAAATATATTAATGGTAAAGTGACTTCATTAAAGTTAAAGTAAATACCATAAAGTATGGTATGTAGTAAGTAGACGCACGATTTCTAAACGATTTGTTTATGTAATTATTATATTTGCAATCTTTATCAGATTATTCTCTGCTAGAATCTTTGTAGTAACAAACTTACCATTTTCCACAAGAAGATCAACCATTGCCAGCTGTCCCCACTTGCTAGCTACATGCAGTGGAGTGATATTATGTTTGGCAGCTCTGCCAGGATCAGCCCCTGATAATAACAAGGCTTTCGCCACCCCTACGTTGCCATAATGAGCCGCAATGTGTAGGGGAGTGAAGCCTGATTTTGAACATGCATCAGGATTGTGTTCGTTCTGAAAAGATAACATTTTTTTTTATATTCTAGTAACCTTCAGTTTAAGTCATAAAAAGTAAAGAACAGAAAAAATAACAGTAATTATTTCATACTAGCTATTTCTCGCGTTTCCACTCGCGTAATAACGAATTTAATGACTATTAAAATAGCTAAGAGCAGTAATGTTAATTTTACAAAACCTGTTTATCATAACCAGACAGAATTTTCAAAAATATTTGGTAGTTTCAAAGATTAGTACGTTTAAACAAACAAACTTTCCGCTTTATAATATTAGTTTACATGAACTTACTTCGAGTAATAATGTAGCTGCCTTCACGTCGTTTTTCTTAGCAGCAATATGTAAAGCGGGAAGTCGTACTTTACCGCGTGTGTCTGATTCAAGCAGCTCTGCCACCACTCTGTCGTGACCTTGTTGCATCGCTACTGCTAAGGGGGTGAACCCATCCTGAAAAAAAGAGTTATAAAATTTAGGCTTAACTTAGTATTTACTAGTAATAAAATGCTTAACCTTTTTAGATTAACCTAATTATATCTCAAGCTTTAGAACCTTATATATTTTTATAATGATAAAAAATATTTAACGTTACGATTTAGAAACCATTGGAATTTGACATGTTTGTGTCCACAAGAACTAGATGTCACACAAAAAATTCTTCTCATTGAAAACCAATAGAGTTAGGCACTTACTGGACCACAAAAAAAAATGCTACAATACTTGTTCAGAATTCAGATCAGTTTTCAATTACCTTCTAGAACATTATGTGTACAAAACTTTTATATTGTAATCAGCCTTTCGAAAAGTCATAACTCTTTACACCTAACCTACCTCGGTAGCTAGGGTCTGGCTAGCTCCCGCAGCGAGCAGCATCTTCACGCATCCGGCGTGATTCTCCTGTGCTGCCATGTACAGCGGAGTGAATCCAGCTGCAGACTGTGCGTCGGCCTTCGCCCCAGCTCCGAGCAGAGCTCGAGCCACTGATTCCTGCCCGGCGAGACATGCTATGTGTAGTGCTGTGTTGCCTGAAGCGAAAAATTTAATATTTTTTTTAGTTATTCCTGTAGCTTTGATTTTCGAATCAAAAATTTAATTTAACATGTAATTTGCAGTTGTAAGAATTAATTAGAATCAAACAAAGAGGTTAATTAGTTTAACGTACCCTTCTTTGTAGCTGCGTCGACGGTAGCACCACGCTTCAAGAGTTCCTCAACAACAGAAATGTGACCATCTTTAGCGGCTAGGTGTAAAGCGTTGAGCCCATTCTGTACCAAAAAAAATTATATACATAAAAAATTATTTACCATCTGAACAATACGTAAAATTTGAAACGGTTGAACTTTTTACGAGTAAAGATAGCTACAATAACAAAAAATGTACAGAATAACCTTTTTGGTATGATTGAAATTGAACGATCATTAGTAATAGAGACCTGACAAAAAAGGGGTCAACGATATATATAGTATATTGTATATTTTACATTAATATATAATATATTTAAATCAATCATAAGCCAGGGTACCGGCACGTCACCTGTAAATAGATACACTAGCAATCATGCGTCGGAGCGGAACGTATTACTTCTTCTGAAGGTCGGCCACATTCGTAACAATAATCGCTTATACCATGGCAAACTTTGATTTATTTTCATACTCTAATTGACATTTTTAATAACTTAATTATTGCTAGAATAAAAAACATAAACTTTAATTTGTACTTTTTTTTCTTTTTATGTCTATTGCCTATTTTATATTATTGTCTGGCTATAACCACGTTATTTTATCAGAATTTGTCATACGACTTTTGTACCCGTCAGGAACCTTTAATAATGAGCTTGAAACATGGCGGAATAACGCAAATTCTGATAATATTTACTTGAGTATAGCCGGATAATATATAATAGTAATCATGGATTACGAAAGTTTGAACACAGAAATGTCTACGTATTCATTTAGAGAAATATAAATTTGCTGATGTGTTCATAGTCCTGAATGCATATAGAATTTTCACAAATGCACTTTTTGCACAAGAGCAATTTTTAGCTCACCATGCATATGAACCCTGACACACTTATATGCGACAATAAGATATCACGGGGATAAGCACAGAGCACCGAATAAGCACAGAGAATAAAATACACAGCTCATTTTAACTTAGCAATTAAAATATTATAAAAAACATTAACCTTGTTCTGTGGTTAAATAAAATTCAGTAGACGAGAAATTCCTGTTTTGAATGAATAGAAACTTAGACAAAAATGAACGATGTTATTTTAACCTAAAAGAAAATTTATCAGAATTTCTCTTGTATATTTTTATGCTTAAAATAATACAGATCCTTTGTTACAAGTCCGAGGGCGAGGTCGTAAGTCAAAATCATTACGGTTTTATTATTACACAAACAACCTTTCTACAACAAAAAGAAATATTCGGAAAATAGCTGCGAACAACAAAAAATAATAAGCAAATAAAATATAGCCTAAATTTCAGGAAAGACTTTTATTTACGTTATTAATTGGGATATACATTTTGTTTCTTGGCAAATAAATATCATCTGATGCTAATTATCTGGCGTCAGCGAAATCTAATGTAGGTATGGGAATACGCTGACGAAACTTCGTCATCTTTGGGATAAGCAGTGAAGGTTGCTAGCCACTTGTATTTTGTAGCTACGACGGCTCTTAAGCCACCCTAGAAAGATTGTAAGCCGCAAACCGTTAAAGTAAACCCATCTTATTATTTAGCGTATATTAAAAATACTAAATATAATATAATAACAAAAATATAAATTCACTTTTCCACTAATTCCAATTAAAATAGACTTAAGGGAGTGCATTGTGAAGACATTTAATAACATACGACGCACTCGGTACCGCGAAGTGCACATAATTACCACAGGGTACTCCCGAGAGGCAATATGTGAGTTAATAGGTCACCTGGTTCTACTCGTATTTACTAGGTTTGTTATAAAGCCGCCTACAAACGAGGTCGTAGTAATTGGTCCAATACATCAAACTCTTCCTTATTTAGATAATTTGGACTTACAAGTAACCGAATAGTTGCATACTTCAAAAACAGTCTCACAACTAATTGGAAGTGTCCTTCTAGTGGCTACTACTTTATTACGAGTAGTTTATTTAGTAGTACTACATCTTTAAGTGCACTTACATCCGTAACTAGTTTCAAGAGGATTCTAAATGCCGTATCCTCTACTCTAGGAATTTGAGCTCTTGACCAATTGTGTTATTAATATATCTCGTCTATAAACTGTAAATGCACATTTCCAAAGGAAAATATAAAATATCTATGAAAACCCATCTATTTTAATTAAAATTTTGAATAATTTATTTTATAAAATTTTGTTGTCGAGTATTGACTTCTGAGTCGATCTTAATTAATAATATAACTACTCATTTTTCTTCATAAATTTCAAAGAATTTTTTAAAGTAATAACGAATCGAAAGCATTTTGCACGAAATTAAAATTAACTTCAGATCTCTGCAAAAATCATCAGGACACCCCAAAATACGTTTTCTAATTGAAATTTTCAATGTCAATAACTGGATCAATTAATTCGTTTGCCTACACCATCCTAATAAATTCCGGCAACACTCTTGTGCCTCCACTGATAATAAAAGGGGCAATGGGTTGCGGTGATCACTTTCCATCAGGAGACCCATATTCTCGTTTGCCTACTTTTTAATACAAAAAAAATCCGCCTTAAATGAGGTCCGTCTAGTTGGTAAAATGTTATATTTGTGTTTCCGGCAAATTTATATTACAATTTTATGAAACAATTTACTGTATATGTGCTTATTTTTTACATTTATTTAACTATTGGCCACACATTCTATTTCGAAATTCACAGGATCTTTTGGTGAGAGGCCAGATCTATATAAAATTATATTATAAAATTTGTCACGGTGTCAAATAAATAATAAATAAATAATCTTTATACTTACAGAGTTACATGTGTTGATATCTTTGACGGCCCCTGAGTCCAGTAAATCGACGACAGTATCGAGCTGGCCGCCGCGAGCTGCGCGGAGGAATGCTGTGTTTGGGTCTATCTGAAAACAATTACACATTCAAATGTTATTGATTATATATATACTAGCTGGTGTGGTCCGTCCGTGATGTCCTGGCGTCTAGAAAATGATGTATTCGTTGGTTAAGCAATATTTTTATTGAACTGTAGTATGTGGATTTAGTGTAATTTTTAAAATAGCCATTCGATAGATCTCTTGAAGAGGAACGACTACTGTTGGACGTTTTGCTCTAACATGCACCTAGTTTTTGAATTACAGCTTTTCCCGCCAAAATTTCTAATATTTTAAAATTTCAAAATAGCCATTCCTCTTTTTAAGCTAAGAGCTTTCAAATGATATATTGCACGTGTCTCTACGACGCTTCCTGGAATAACGGCACGCGACAAACAAAAAGACACACAGACATGACAGGGAGATTATATATATATAGATTATTACATTATTTTTGCACTATCTACTAAATTTATAGCCTTTGGTAATTGGTAAATAACTACGGTTCAATTATAGACTAGCTGTTACTCGCAGTTCCACTCGTGGCCGAAAGATTTTATTTAATATTGTTTTATTTTTTTTACATATGTAACGAAGAGCAGTAGAGTTATTCTAAAAAACTTATAAGCTTCCTCATGAACCAGTCTATTATAAGCAGAAATATTTACTTAAGGGATTTAAGTAGTTCTTAGGTAAGTAGTTTAAACAAAACTTTTCCGCTTTATTACTATTATTTTCGATTTATTAACTAATTAGTTTAGAAATGTAGACTCAACTTTTCTATCGTTATAAGAAATGAATATACTAAAAACAAACCTTGCTTTTGTAAATAATATAAAAATACCTATCTTACTTTCTTACTCAGTGCTTATCATATTTTTTCTGTACAAAAAACTACCAATCGAACCAATAACTTACCTAGTTCATGTTATTTGTATATTAAATCACTGGAAATAAGGAAAACATAATCTATATATCATTAATTACTACGCATCATTAGTCGAATAATTTTAGTGGCAAAAATAGTTAGGGGCTATTCTTGCGTATTAAGAATAACATTATTGATTTTAACCAATTTATTTGACTATGACTAGAATTAGTCCTTTTAGCACTAAATTCTAGAATTTACTCAGAATAAAAAAAAATAGTAACTTAAATTCGTTAATTTATAACAAACGCTGTCTTTGATAGCATATTATAACCTCGTGTTTAAAGATGATTAATACATAGATTTCATATAAAATTATAAGTCTATGCTTATTTTTAAGTTTAATGAAGCTATAACTCTATTTGTATGGCACTATACTTATATAAAATAACTTAAACGTACCGACGTAAGCCATTTGAAACCTCTAAAAAGCAAAGTTCTCACAATCAGAGTTTATTAACAAAAAGATTGGTCTATAGAATCAATTTCGTTGGAAGCTTAAAGTTTTTACGTTATTTCTTTATGAAGCGTAACAACGAGGGAGATAAAAAAGTCACGTTCATATACTTTTAAGACCAGGGGGTATTTATAGAGATAAACTACATATTTTTATTATTTATTTATTTACGTCCCTTACTTTTACATAGACATATTTTGTGATTCATGGAGTTTGTTATTATCTTACTCCACGGGTTAACCGAACCTTATGTTTTTCATTAATTATATTTTTTGATAATGTTAATCGCGGTTCTATCGCGGACAAACGTTTTTGTTTATTATTAGAATAACTTATAGTAGTTTAACAACGCTAGATAGCCTTTCTCATGGAATGCCTATCATAATAAAAAAAATATTTTTTAGATTAAATAAGCAATTCCGAATTATAATATTAGTATAAATAACATACGAATTAATAGTCATCTATTAGAAAAGAAAAAAATATATTTTATCAATTATAAAGATTTGTTTTGTTATAAGTGATGTCTAGATTTTAATGTTATTTTACTACCTAAATTAAATTTATTGAATTAAAAATTATTAGGTATTTTTATTTTCATTTCAAAAATAAGTTATCGTAACTTGAAGATAAACAATAGTTATTTGTAATTCGATTGATTTTGTCTGAGATAATTCAACCCGCAACCAATTTCTTCCTATCAAAATTACTATCTCGAATTGTTTCTTAGGAAATTAAAAATTATACTCCGTACTATATTATAAAGACGTCGTATGAATGAGGCATATGTAATAAGAAATTTATCACTCATTTTTATAAATAATTATTCATTATTTGCCACCAATACAATATAATATGAAATTCAATTAAAATTGTAATTATAAATGCTTTGTAAACATGTGAAATATCAGTTTATAATTAAAATGTAATTAAACGCCTGTTAAATCCGTAAAATAAAGTTAACTAACTATTAATAGTTAACATAATATAAATTTATTGGATCATTATGTATTACTATAACTTTACTGGTTCCATAACTAACATTCACTTATTATTGCTCTTATCTTAACCAATATCGAAAATCGCAAAACAATTTTGTCTCAATATTTATAAAAAATATATAATTCGTAACACAAATCAATCAAGCACCAAAAAAATCCCATGAGTCATATCAAAATCATTCTGTATATCAGAAAACCAACCACAAGTGTAATGGAGTACACACGTCTCTCGAGAGGCAGCACGCGCGCGCCGAACCACACCGCCATCGCGGCACTGGGCTGTGCCGGCGCACGACACGCGCTAGCGACCAACACAACAATACCCAATACCGATCGTGAACTAGGATTTGTTCTAGACCCTAAGAACTGATTATTGACGGAAGCTCTCTTTGAGAGACCTTTCTGCATCCTTTGTGCAAGCATCAATCAAAAACGGTATATCAAAAAATTTCTTAATGTCGCACACTGATAGACATCTGTCTGGTAGTGGTTGAAAAAAAATTTTAAATATTCGATGTCGTTGAGGAATAATCACAGAAAAACTAAAATCCCATAGCCTTCAATGGAAAAAAAATTTGTGAGAAAAATATGCTCGAAAAAAAAAAAAAATCTTGAAAAATAGTTGAGGTCAGAATGCGCCGACGTTTTGTAAATGCAACTTCGGTGCTGTTTACACCTCGCTTCGTTCAATATGCTAACACATACCGAGATTTTGCGAGCGTAGCGCGTCCAAATTGAGGTCTGGTTCGCGCCCCGAGTATAAAAGTTTATAAACTTTTACTGTGGTTTCAAATCAGTTCTTTCAAACTGTTGTAAAGTGTTCGTGATACTGTTATATCTATGAACTTATAATTTAATATACGAAATATATTATCCTCAAACTACATTATAATAGTATCATTAGCCATTTTATATTATTATAGATAATTGAATTGTATTGTATATAAAAGAACAATAAGTACCTATGATTATAGAGAATATTATTTACAGTTAGAAAGTGCAACGTAACTAGCAAATTGTGAAGTACAGACCAATCAAAACGAAATAAGGTTCACAAATACAGTAAATAGATAATACCGGCTATTCTCATAAAAACTGACAGCACTAGAATCAATCTCGATCTTGATACAACAAATGCAAAGTCACGATCAACGAAATAACAATTCTACGGTTACTGATCATTTTATTTTATACTTTACAAAGACTAAGTTGGAAGTTGGTTGTAAATATTTCGCAAAAATACAAAATTTAAAAGCTTATTTTTTACGGCCGATTGGTCAAGTGGTTGGTTATTCTGAATGCTCATCTAAAGGTTTTGGGTTCGATGCCCACAATTCTTGTCTAATCCATAGATTGCCGTTTTGAGTCTGGGTTTTGTGTGTACTTTATTTCTGTTTGTGAAACAGAGATTACTTCTCTAGTCCGGGAGTTGTTTGTAAAAATAATAACAATAAAAAAATAATAATAAAGCTTATAAAACGATGTCTATTGAATTATTTGTCATAGAATTATATGCCAATAAAACTAGTACTTATTTCCAGTTCATAGATTAATTTTAAAGAATAGAAAATATGCTTCAAGTTTTAATATATATTTAATTTAAATGTTTTAATGAGCTACCAAACAATATCTGTTTGTTTGTAACACTATTTCGTGATTACATTTCTGGCCCATAGCTTGATCTACTTCTAAGTCACAACCGTTAGTTTAAGAAAAAAGAGGCCCTTATCTAGCGTGAAGTGAATAGTGTTCATTCACCATAGAATCGCAAAAGTATTATCCGGTGGCCTACCATGAATTCTTTAAAACTATCATAGTTTCAAGAAGTATTGTTTAAATAGTACAATAATCTTACTTAAAAAAAAGCGAACGGCAAATATGAGTAATTAATAATGAGCATGATGAGCAGAGATATGAGTTTTGTTTCATAGATATTTTTATACCAAAAGGGAAAGTAAGATTATTGTAATATTACATTAACATACAAATTATAAAACTATTAACCATTAAGAGGTAGTTAATTTATTTGACAAGGAAATTGTCGCTTATAGAAATTGATTTACGATCTTGATGTGTTAGCAGTAAACCTCATTAATTTCTAGATTATTAGTTAATATTTCTAATAAATATTATATTTAATATATCTTCTAACAATCAATAAAACAATAAATATTACATTTCTATTGTAATGTTTCAAAGTATGTAAATGGTACTAGAATATCTAATATCGGTGAGCGTATATAAGGCTATTTCCATTTTGCGATAACAACTATTTCTATAACTAGTAGTTGTTCATCTCTATAACTATTTATTATTAATTCTTATTATATCTTGTGTTCTTTTTCCCTTTATTATTGTAATAATAAAATTTCATTCATTCCTTAACACCTACATTATTTTTTTTATTTTCAACCACATTGTATTTTTGAAAATATTCGTTAAGGAGCAAATTTTGTGGGCTTGTCCATTTTTTTTAATGCAAATTTTAGAGACTTATTATTAATAATAATGTTGAAATATCCTGGTAGCGAAGGCCTCATTCCCATGGTGCATTACGATCTAAAATATTCGGAGACATAATATCCGTTATCTCATAAACTGTCATATTTGACAATAATTTAACTTTTTCTAGAAGCTTGTTGTATAAATTTGATACTAATAAGCAATATGAAAGTAAGTCTATGTTTGTACCTTGTATTAAAATTATATTTCTTACTATTCTTATCTAATTTATTGATATTGTTATGAACGTTTTCAATAGTAAATTAGTTTGCACTTGTTTCACATTGTGGCAGTTAATATTAGAAGTACAGCCTTATTACTACATATTTAGTAACATATTAACAATTAACTAATGAATTATTTTAGAAAGAGTGTTATTACCATTACCTGATACCTTTTACTTTGAAAATAAAAGATGTGTCATCAGTAAACAATAGTATTACATTACTATCTTCCAAAAATGATTGTCATTTATATAAACAAGGAAGAGAAAAGGATATAATATTGAGCCTTGGGGCAACCTTATATTAATAGGAACTCCAGGACATCTAATTCATACATTAACCTAAAATCTTCGAATTCTATTAGATATATAAGAAATCAAGGAATTAAGTGCATTATCCTAATGCATTATTGGTATAATTTCCTGACCAACGTTTTATGCTTTACACAATCGAATGACTTGAATAGGTCATAAAACACGCCAAGGACATTACGTGACTCCTCCCAGGCTACAAATATAGGTCTTATAAGGGAGACATCTGTTGGAGAGCGACCGTACTGTATATTGTGTATCAAATTATAGTTATTAAAATTATCAAGGATTCCAAATATTTTTTACAACTCTCTTCATAACTGAAGAAAACTATAGATATTAGATACTAGCCTGTATTTTGAAAGTTCTGAAAGATCGCCTGATTTCAAAAAGGGCATAACAAAAGTATATATCCGTGGAGTCTATATAAAAATATGTACTTTGATAACTGTAATAACAGCACTTAAATTTTGTAATATTGGTCTGTTCATATCATTGTACACGCATCACTGGAAATCTACTGTATCGATCGAAATTAAACTGCTCTTAATTGAGGTTGCAATGTTTAATAATGAATTTACTCTATCCGCAAACCAGTGAAAAGATAAATTTTACTCGATATTATAATATTAATTGGAACATTTAAGCAAAAAACACACAAATGGTATTCTTCTAAAATAAAGAATAGTCTATACATATTAAAAAATAAAGTCGCTCAACTGCGTCAGTCTGTCTTTGTGAAAGCGATAAAGTCCACCGAACGAATGGATTTTTGTATGGTTTTCACCAACACATAGGAAGTGTGGAAGTTATAGTATATAACTCATTAGCAAAAAATGCGTTCATTTGACTGAAATATAAAGATTACTTTTGAAGAGTTATTTTGTCTAAATAAATTAATAATACAGCAAATAGATTCTAAATTAAACAAAAATAATTTGAAATTTTAATATTAACAAAAAGAATCAGTTATTGAAATTCATGCGAGCGAATCTGCGGAAGGAAGCTAGTTTAATATAAAAAGACAAACGTATTATTTCATTGTTGAGCATTTAAAACGTAACTGAGAAGTTCAAATAGTAAAAGTGCTTTTATACGAACAAAAATACGTGCTCTGTAAAATGGAATTTGGATTGAGTATCTTTGTGTTCCTAACCCATTTTCATGTTCCATTTTATTATTTTATTAAATCAGTTGGGTTTAGTATTTTATATCGTTAAGAGCTTTTTTATGTATTGTTTTTTTTTAGTGGATTTATCCGATTTGGACATCCAGCTCCGTAATATCACAATTACAATTAATCTGCATTCAGTTAATATAAAGAAACGTATATACACGCACACATACGTATGATAAGTTCATATATACGACCTAGATTTATAAGTAGCATTTTGTTAAACATTATGTAACAATTATTTTCCTATATCCATTTGTGACTGGCCATACTTAGTATTAGTAATAATAATAATAATTTTCATTGTAATTTTATTGTACAGCCCCACATAAAATGTACAAAAGTCTTGTAAAATTATATTAAAGTGTAATGACTATTGAACTATATTCTAAGGAACTTACAGTTTTCCTTTTTTGTTTATATGTAACAGACCAATATATGAATTATGTTAGGGTTTTCTCAATACTAGGTGTGAACGTCTACAAACTAATTGCATAGCCCTGTACATAATTGTTTTAAATCATCGCCCACGCTTCCAATCAGAGATGTTCGCAATAGATCCAGCGGTCGTAGTTCAAGGAAACAATGGACAATTGGATAAATACGTGCCAATTGGGCTGTTAGCACTGAATCTGGACAAAATCAAGGAAGCTATTAGAGAATTGTACTTTTCCCGTACGAGTTACTATTTTTGGAAGGCAAAGGTAATTTTTTGACTCATGGTTTCAGGATATTCTAGGACTTTTTAATTATGTTTGACTTACATTGAAACAGGACTAAAGATAATATGAGAACAATATTTATCTGTAGAAATTACTTTAAATGTCGGTGATTTAGCTCATAGCATATCTTGTAGCTCCCGAGAACAAATTATTTATTTAGTTACGTCTTATTTTCTACACATTCAGTATTTTGAGGCATCATTTAGCTTTTGATAAATATACAATAAAGAAATTCAGAATTCAAACCTTTCAGAGACCGCAGGATGGAATCCTATACTTATCTTCGAGAAAATATTTATCAAAAACCTACTTTGGTCAGCAGATTCACTCACGCTCTATAAGCAGTCTTATACTGGAGGACCGTCTTAAAAATATTTTTCTTTTACTCGGGAAAAGTACGTTTTTTAAAAGATATAAATCTATGTTTGTATCCCTGACAGGTGTTTGCATATTTCATAATCGGTTGGGTCATTTAAAGGAACATAATTTTTTCATAGTTTTTTTTTTCAACATAATTCAGTCAATATATTTTTTTTGTTCCGTTTTGGCCATTGAAAACGTAACAAAATAAATTATGTTGACTTTTAAAAGACTTCAAAAAAGGAGGAGGTTCTCAATTCGACAGTAGTTCTTTTTTGTTTATTACCTCCGAACTTTTAACAGGGTAAAACAATTTTGATGATTTGTTTTTTTTGTTTTTTATTTTAAATTTTTCTATTTTTCAATTTAAAGTGATTGATCATCAATTTCGGATACAAGCTGAGGAACTCTTTAAAAAAATACAGCAGATGTCTCACGATAACATAACATCACAAGTGAAAATTGAAAGAAACTACTAAAAAGGAATAAATAAAAAACCGAACAAAAAAGCAAAACCTTCAAAGAGAATAAAATAACTTGACGAGGTAAACTGTTTAGGAAGCGGTGCCGGTTTCTAGATAGAACTATATGAAAGGCACTTACAGCCTAAACATTTTCCCTCATTAAATTATTTTAGCATTTTTTAAGATGTTTTAGTTTATTTGTTAAAAGCTTTGAAGCAATATAAGTTAGAATTTGAGTAATCATAATACAGATAACTTGTGTATATATAAAATATCAACATTTTGTATTTATTTCCGTCAACTCTAGTGACAGACAAGTGACATTGAAGCTAGTGTAATAGAATGGTTAATTTATGGGTTGGACAGAGGATAATGCTATACTATCGCTTACGTACTGACACAGAATTTGCAACGAACGCTTGCCAAATGGTCAAAGGCTCACGGCAGGTGATTTGTTACTTCAGAATATTTAATTATATATGATTATCAGACTGTACTTCAATACTATTGAAATATGCAAAACTAACTATTCGGGGTTGTTATTTATTAATCGCGGAACATGGCAGAATTTCGACGTCAACAGTTCACACAGTCGACATTAATAAATTCAAGTTTAAAGTTATTTTTTAATCAATCGTCGTGTATGTGAAAAAATAGTATTTTTGAAATCGATCTTGTCAGTATAATTAATATTTATTAAACAGACCTTAACTCCATTTTGGTGAATAGCTCATCTCATAATCATAATACTGTTCTTCCGTATATAATTAATTGTGATTTCTGGTTCTTATAAAACGCCATATTGGCTTTTTGACAGAAGACACTAAGTCTTACCACCACCACTAAGTTTTACCACATGTTTTGGGAAAATATATAATATATTTTGTTGAAAAAGGATTAAGAATGAAAAATAATACAGTATTTATTATGCTTAGAGCTCTTAGGTAAGTTACAAGGTTATAACTAAATGTTTGGAAGCCAAAATCATAACTCTGTTGTTTTTATATTATATAATAAAGATATTATCACATTATCTGTGCAAATTTTAATAAGCTTTTTCTCATAGACAACTTTATATTAATACTGCGCATGTAAGCAACGTTTACAATATTTTAGTGTACAACTAAAAATTTACATTTAAATATAGTTCATAGAGAAGCTTTTTTGAAAAAAAGAAGTCCTTAAAAAAATTCTTTAACCAGATTAGCCAGAATCGTCAAGCAAGGAAAAAGCGTTATTTCCCTTCAAGCCACTTTCTTTTTCTATCTCTTTTTAAGATGCATCCTCAGCATATGACATGACTCGAAAAATAGAACATAAAACAGTACAGGTTATCAATTCTCCTTCCTTTTCACTCGGTTTAAGCTAAAAGAAGATAAAACTAAACTATAAATATAAGCCCTTTTTATTTTTTTTTTTTTTTCCGTTGGAAAAACCCGTTACGGGTAGCCCGTCGGCCCATGGGGGTGACGGCCGGGGGGTGATGTGGGACTACCCGGCAGCAAAGAGGATGCTGCCATTTTTAAGGCTACCCACTAAAAAACCAACGGTTGCCCTCTGCGCCGTAATGGTACGTCACGGGATCGCGTTAGCACACACCGTGACGCCCCGGCGATAAATATAAGCCCTACCTCAACACTCCTGATATATACTTCTAGAGGATGTTATGTGTAATAGATGTAATAAAAACAAATTATGCATTAAACTATAATAGTATATATATCCTTAATTAAATATCATAAAATAATATTAAAATTAATGAAATAAATAAAGATGTTAAAACCAACTCTATTTCCTCCTATGAACTTTATGAAAGCAATGTAAACAGAATTATATAACTTTATATACATCCCACCACAGCAGTCTTATGTAAATCTTATGTCTGTATGTATGTATTAGATAGACCGGTCTATATAGAAGATATTATATGTGAAACGTTAACCTGGATAGGTCTTCTGAAATTGGTTTTATTTACAATACGTTACATATAAAATGAGTAAGACAAGAATTTATTCAATAAAGAGGATTTATAGCAGAAGATAACCTAAATCCCCAATGAGTGTTGATTTAAGATGTTACTTGGCTATTAAATAATAAATCAAACTACTTTGTACCCTCGAAGTTAGAGTTAAGGTTTGTTTTTGTTTGCTTGCAATCTTGCGAAGGAAGAAACGGGCGGCTGGATGTTTACGAGTATCTGGTTGCATCCCATGAGTATCAATGATCACTGGATACCCAATGGTGCGGAATAGAATAAAACTGTTTATAATATAGTAGATTCCCTTCCCTTCCTTTCCTCCCTTCCTTTTTTGGATGACAAGCAAAATAAAATAGAAAGCAATAACCGCAAAACGAATACGTTTCTAGACGATTAAATATAGAATTACCCCCCTGTAATGTGAACTTTTGAGATTTAAAATAAATGTAAGTCTATATGACAATGATTACTATTTTTAAACGAACATTGTGCCCCTTTTGAAAGGTCAGTAGAATAACACTAGAAGTTCACGTTGCTTGTTAAAAAATATCAGGCGCAATGAAATGTACAATTTAGAAAAATAACCGCAGTCATGTATATTACTGATTTTCGCCATAGAAAGGTCCTAATGTGTTATAAGGAATTAAACTCTAATTTCTCTTCACTGGTTAGTTGTACCAATCAAATGTCAATTGTCATCAATTATCATCAATTAGGATCAACAATTATCAATGAATAAACAAAACTAATGACTGCGACTGAATAACTGAAAAGCTTTTAAATCATTTATATGGTAGGATATATATTTTATATTAAAGTATAGTAAGATAGAAGATATTTTTATAGATTTCGTCAATTAATAAATAATTTTAATCCAATATATCTAAACATACAATCATAATAATAGTAATTTAATTTACGATCAAAATTACTATTCACTTAGTATTTCCTTTATCACTTCCGCAGTATTGCGTAACTTCTATGATTATGTAAATAATAGTTCATTATTGTAAATAATATAATTAAGTTTTACATACTTTACTTAAAATAATTTTTACGCGCTCACTAATGCCTGAATTTTATCTGTATTTCTAAAGCCTTATATGAACTTAAATTATTATAGTTTTCAAATAAAACTCAGTATAGTTCTCAAATAGGCCAACGCTTGACCAGAGATTGCCTGATGGTAAGCAAGTCAGTGGTCTAAGATAGAACGCGCTCGCCTAGAACGAACCGATTTAGTCTTGATTTACAGAGACCCAGGTTGTAATTCTCTGGAAACAGAGATTCCGGAAGCGAATTCCACAGCTCAGCAGTACGTATGATAAATGTTTTGGAGAAACGTTGTGTACGTTTTCGTGGAATTTCCACAGTAAAGCGTTGTCGCTTTCCGGAACCTCGGGTTGTTCTATGTTGGAATGGAGACGATGGAATCAGATCATGCAATTCCGATGCACACTCACCGAAATGTAACCGGTAGAAGTCCGACAGACTAGCCACTTTGCGTCGATGCTCGAGGTTTTGTAATCTCTTCTTACAAAGGGCGTCGTCACCTATGAGCCTCATGGCACGCCTCTCAATGGTCTCCAACGTCTCAAGTTGGTACTTAGCAGATCCATCCATCCAAAGATGCGAGCAATACTCCATGCACGACCGAACTTGTGCTTGGTACAACGTAAGTAGCTGTTCCGGCGTGAAGTACTTTTAAGTTGCAGAGTGTCTTTAGGAAAGAGCTATCCAAATAGATCTAATACTTCTATTTGACGGAAAAAAATTGATCACTGATATTAAATAACAGTGGATAAGATGTAAATAAATAAATGTAGGTTTTACAAACACTTTCATTACATTTTCTATAAGGGCAGGAAACAAGTTCCAATCGATGCAACGTGAAAGTTTCATTACTGCATTGGCGTCACGGCGGCGCTCGTAAACTTATTTTACACGAACATTCAAGATAAAACATGGTAAACCTACTTTTTTTAAAAAAAAATGTTGTTTTTGTACGATTACATAAGAGTTAAATAAAAACAATAACTATCTTACTTTTTTGGCTTAATGTGATTGAACCTACTGGTCAGTATTGGATAATAATATGTTGAAATGAAAATTAAAAATTAAAAAAAAAAATATGTATACATAAAATCAGTCTTATCAGACAATCTTATTTATGTAATGTTCGAATTAATTTGAATATTTAAAAGAGAAACAGTGCATAAAGAAATGCACTTTCTTAAGAACTATTTACTTATACAATATCGGTGTAACTGAGAGGGCTATATACGTGTATACAAACATGCTGAGTCCACAGATCTTGTAAGTGTTGAATGAAAGCACGTAATTGGGTCAAGCAGGTCAGGCTAGAGCAGGATTTATTGGACTTAAATCAACCACTTTCAAGTGCAAAGCATTAACCTATTCTAGTACACGTTTTGATACACTAAGTGATTCAAGTGTTCTGATGCACTAACTGAATGTAGTACAATCGTTTTTATCGATTTTACGAGACGGACAACTACCGTAGAATCTACATTTACATATAAGCGAGGATTATTGTGACCCAGTAATAAAAGTCAGTATAAAATTTACCTAGCACAGCTCTATCATTTTTATTAAACATTAAAAGGACTTTTCTTTCTAAATGTTTTAGTATTCTTCTTTATTTAATAATAGGAGTTATATATAATTATTATTATTCTTAATCCAAATAATTAATAATGAAATTATCTCAGCATCGTGCCAACTATTTAAAATAAATCAACATCAAAACCCATTTCCGCCTTCAATCCATTTATATTAAATGAACTATTGAATATAATATTAGGTTCATTTTCCATAATATAATCTCTTAAAAGGGTTCAGCCGCACGTATTAATAAGTATTAATACGTCTGTGAACATCAGATCGAAATAGATTTCGTGACGCCGAAGATTCATTAGAAAGCACGTAGTAATGAATGATTTCCCGACTATTGTTCAAGCTTCGTCTAGATCACTGATAGAGATGTTAAATTATAGTATAAATGCTAATAAGAATGTTTTAATAAGTTGATTCTATTGTTATTGATGCCTACAAATTTGTAAGATAATCTGTAAACAAAGTTATGAAGAGATAAAGAAAAGAAAAGAATAAATGAATAAAGACAATCGTTTATGAAATAATTTCATTCTACAATATAATTATTATCGGAAATCAATTAACACATGTTAATAAATTAAATTGATATGACTACTTTTCAAATAAATTAATTTAATTCTAACTTTTATGGTTATAAAGGGTCGAATTGAATTATTTATAGAATTAATAATACAATAACATTTTTTTTCAAACATCGTATGAGAGAGTTTTCTGCATTCTTTGTGCAAGCATCAATCAAAAACGGCATATCCGAAAATTTCCAAATATCGCACACTGATATACATCAGTTTGGTGGTGGTTTTAAAACAAACATTTTTCAAAAACAAAATACAAAAAATCTAATAATGTGCTCATCTTGAAAAATAGTTGAAGACAGAATGCGTCGACGTTTTGTAAATGCAACTTCAGTGGTGTTTGCACCTCGCTTCACTCAATATGCTAACGAATACCGAGATTTCGCGAGCGTAGCGAGACTAGTATTATCAAGCCGAAGAGTTTGTTCGGTTGAACGCACTAATCTTCAAAATTACCGGATGGATTTGTAAAAATCTTTCTGATTATATTAGGTAAATTCTTGAGGAAGGTTATAGGCTATCTAGCAATACGCTCTTCTTAGTTATTTTAATAGTAAATAAAAAACTTCGCGGGTGAAACCGGAGAAAAATAGTCGTGAATATGTTATAAGTATATATAAGGATAACGTAGTAGTTAATTTCTTGTAATAAGAAATAAGTGCATATAAAATGTTGAAATTACTAAATATAAAAAGCGAAGGGAAGTGCAATGCAGTCCGTTGACACCTACTTACTTACTTACTTACTATAAATGTCGTTACACTCAATTCCGGTCTTCTGTTTGTTTTATTGTGGTAGTTATATGAATATTATATAGTTAAAAGCATTTTTTGATATATTTTTTATTTGTATTGTACTAAACTGTACTAAACAGGTTTTAAAAATAAAATGTATTTATTAAAAGGTTTAGTTTTTGAAAGCCACTTTACTGCACCTCAACTCACTTCAATAATCAATAATTTTAAATTAATTAATTATGCACCATGTCAAACCTTATTAAAATCGGCCGAGGCATTTTGTTATAATGTAATATCCAAGAACAGTTATTATAGTAATTTTCTCGTAATTTTCTGTTAAAAATAAAGAATTTAACAGAGTAAAAATATCTCACATGTTAGAGCAAGACCATCAAAATGAGTCCAGTACTTTTTTGTGTTATGCTTCAATGAACAAACTGATACAGACAGCATTTGTACAAATATTTTTAGATATTTGTCATGTACTGAACGCGTAGGAATAAGGTATTCTTATTATATGTAAAGATATTTTTAATAGATCTTGGCATTATGCATTAAACCTACTATTGGAACAGTCTTTTAAAAAATATATAGCAAATTATTAGAAGCTCGTTTGTATGGTGGCAAATTTTATCCTTTGTTCTGGACTAAGCATGTTGTTCTGGAGTTAGCATATATATCAACATCTATGAAATAAGAGCAACGCCATCTAGCGATAGTACGGTGGCACTAATCTTATTTCATACAAATCGAAGTTTACGCTAGCGCGATCGAGTTAGTTACAGAACTCGCACACTTACTGCAAACGAACGGAGTCGCGTGAAACAGCTAGTATTATGATAATAGTATCGTATGATCTAATACTATGACCTTTAAACCACCTCACTAAAAAACTTCAAAACACTGAGTCATATATGGCAATGTTTTACAATTTATTTGACAAGTTAAACAGTACAAGTATGTTCACTAAAGCGTTATAAGACCTTGTGTTCTGGTTCTTTATGACATCCTTAGTAACAAAATTTATTTTATTTGCGAATAGGATCTTTCTAAAGTTTCCATTCCATTATACAATTTATTTAGCAGTAGCTTAGCTTACCGTTAGTGTTAACTATATGTAAATTGTTTTCGAATTTTATAGGTCAAATTGTGCAGAGTAATTGGATAGTCGCTTCACAGGTGTCTTTTTTGTCTATAGAATATTATATTACGTGATCATAATATATTATAGCTTGTAGTATAGCAAGAGTATTATACGAGGAAAACGGAAAAAAAGTATTCTTTATTTTATTATTTCTTAGTAAAGAAAACGAGAAACTAAGCTATAAAAATATATATACTTTTACATTTTTTTAATATACAAAGTATTTAAGACTTTTAAACAAATAAACTATGCAAAAATACATAATAACTTTGTAGTATATAATCTCATATAATCGGTAATGACTCAGTACAAGCGGTGCTTATATGTAATTATGATGTATTCTTATGTAATCTTCAAGGCTTCATCGTAAACAAACCTTGACAATGATACTGACTCTGATTCTTTTCAAAAATACTAAATTAAATTAAATAAATACTTTAAATTAAATTAAAAATTACGATCATCGACACAATGCCGTTATCGTAAACTGAATTGTAGTTTACAGTGAAATAAAATCAAAACAAAACCTGTCAAAATTCCTAAAATATCTGTTGAATAAACGCGAAGTTTCGCGGTCAAACCGCTATTGTAAATAGTATATAAATAAAAGAGTATAATAATAATTTTCGATGTAGTGTTCCATTTTTGAAATGGAACGGGTATATTCTGAAGTATACCTTATACAATAAATAACAAACAACTTTCGTATCTTTGCCAAGTATTCAAAGATCGTAAAGTAGAGACACGGAATAATCTTTTTCTCAAAGTTAGCGGATGTCTGGAGCTAATAACTTTTTGCCATCTATCAAAAGAATAAAAAGAAAAAACGCCTTCTGTGCTTTTACCTCTTTATAGACGCCTTTTGTTTTTTTGCAGGCTCAGAATCATTTTACGTTTTGCCAATACTTAATAATGCTATAAATAAAATATTTTATAACTTAGCTTATTGTATTGTTACTGTAAGATATTATTATTCCCCTTTTGTAGTTTCAGTTATTTGTTTTTCATTCCCTTAATTTTTTTTTGTTACATATCCTGGTTGACGGGTAGGGTTTAGCATAAAGTTCGCAGATTGTACACATTCAGTACGAAAAAATTTTTATAGATAAATAAATAAATAATAAGTATAAAACAAATATTGATTATAAATATATAAATTCATATATACAATTGACTGCAGATCATTTACTGTCTTATTGTACGTATCACATAAAATGGCCGCTTATATAACTTATAAACAGTGTTTCGAATACAAAGTTTAAGAACTTGAAGCTCACCATTTGTTTACGTTCCTTAATACTTATTCCTTTAGAATAAAGTCTAAATGTTCTTACAAAAATGTCTGTTAAGTAGTTTATAACCGCATTTCCAATGCCTGAAGCACGACTGTCAGTTCCCCTTCATAATTGATTTTCTCTCAAATAAATATTACTAGATCCCCCAGAAGCAAATATTCTTTTATGTCGCAGATTTCTGTTACCATTCGAATCAGAAGGGTCTGCTTCTGCCCTTAAATAAAAATTACGTAATATACAGACAATTTAATTTATCTTTGAACTTGTTTAAACTTTTCAAGTTTTTAATTATTTTTTATTGTATGTTATTTATAATTTACTCATAATTTGGTATTATTACGATTGTGTTGGTGATAACGACAAATCTCTATAATAAAAAAAATATTTGCTGAGGTCCATATGTGGTTAATATATATATTTAATATGTATATATTTATGTAAAAGAAATACGTATGCTTAAGACCTGTCTAGTATCGAAAAAGCAAGTTTTGCTTAGGTTGGGTTGAAATTAAATGATACATATAAAACTAACAACATATCTATCTATCATAATACTACTACTTCTACAATATTTATGAAGTTAGGTCTTTTTTATAATTGTCTATGTAACTGTATTTTAATTGCAGGGTTCAACTGCTATCTCCCTTGCACAGCCTAGATGTGAGCAGGACCACTTTTTCAACTTGCACTAACAAGGTCCGCTTTTTATGCCACTGAATAGGCTGTCTCCATGTTTTCATTTTAAAAGTCCGTAACAGAGAATACGCAGTACCATTTATATAGTAGAAAATAATAATTATTTAGAACTACAATAACCTTAAAGAGTTTTGTTTTAACCTAAATTCATTGTTTCAGTAACTGGTAGTGGAAGGCTTCGTAAATGCAGTATCAGCCGCAAACAGATTACTTCTATTAAAAGCTGCTTCTAACCAATGCAGTAAACAATGAAATAAAAACTTTTTGCATTAATCTTTTTTATACATTCAAAACAAATATAACCGTATTTATTCATTCAGCACTCCATTAAAAAGGAGAATTCATGCAGGAATAATACCAGCCTGATACAAAAATGACGCATGTTTGCACATACGCGTAATCACAAAAGTGGGTGCCAAATGGGGCGGGAGTTAGTACAACTCATGAGCTTATTATATATAAATAGTCATTTTATATCCAATTCTGGCCCTGAACCATACTTAAAATATATAAGTGTCATAGTAAGTAGCAATAAATATGAATCATAGCTATATATTCTACCCTGCTATTAGAAAGAAACGCATGACATTGCATCTCTTTTTATTTTATAGGAATTGATCAATAATTCTAATCCGCTTCAACCTGTCTCATGTACTGTTATAAAGTTCTTCAGATTGCTATGACGCAATCTTTTGTCCTCGTCCTCTGAATCTTAAGTAGTTCTCAGACTGCTTAAAAACGAAAAGCAGTGAACAGAATGAGGATAAATGGTAAAGTGTTACCATACATACATTATATACATATATGTCTTCTAAAATATATTCCATATTTCTATACATCAATCGTCCTTTTCGCTCAAACCCATAACTTGTCCTTTACCGGAGCAGGACGTCGGATGACTTTCCCGGACCGGTTCCAAAACTCGTCCGCCTACATGCACCAATGATGCTCTCGTATCACCGATTTTAGTACGTCGATGCTTGATATCCGGAAGGTTAAGGGTCGTAAAATTTAACTCGTTTTTAATATTGCAATATCAATTTATATCTAATATTACAATCTATATAATTATTTTAAAGCTGAAATGCTTTTTTTTTGGTTGAAAGCTTTAAATTATAAAAGTAAATGACACGTTTGAAAAATATTTTTGGTGGGTGGGTTTAAATATGTAGATGGTGGTGATGACGATAATGATGATGATGATGTCTTCTTTTGGGTATTCATCAAAAGCGACACCAGTTCCTGGCATGAGTTCGGATGTGACTTGCAAAACTAATATTGCTCTCGAACGTGCGGTTGAATTCACTGTAACTGTTCATTTGAGTTGTGGGTATATTTGTTTGTGACCTTGGCACGAGTTTCGGGTGTGGCGTTTAGTGTCCAGGTTTTTGAGCCGGGAAAAATTACAACATTGCCCGGCTACTAAAATCACACTTGAAACGTAACAGAGCCACAGAGGGTAAGGTATAACTATAACATTTTCATTTATACGCGATATATCACCGTTATCTTATTAACGGGAGTTCTATAAAATATTTCATTCAAGGGGTCAGTAGTTTTGCAATAATGATACTAGTTTACTAAATATAATAATATGAATCGTCTCGTCTGTTAAACACGGAAGTCGTGGGAACAGCGTTTTTGTAACTAAAGCTTGGGCCATCTATACATTTAAAATTATTTAATTTGTACGACTATTTACAAATACATATGACAAATAAAACTACTTATAAATTATTTTACGTTAATGTTTGATTCATAACTATTGAGAGGTTGTAAATATAACAATTTTTCTAACAAATTTTTCGATACACATAGAAAGCAGCCAGTAATTTATAAAGCAGAAAAAAATAAATAAAAATATGCAAATTATAATAAGTTAAAAAAATATATATATGATTTCTAAATTCAACCAAACACTCTTATCCAACCAATAAAAATATTCAAAACAATTTTAACGCTAAAAACACTAATAGTATAGCACGTACTGTATAGTCTTGAGACAAATCGTATTTTCAATAGTAGACATAAATTGAGCTATTAGAAGAGCGGGACCGGTCGCTGAGTCACCTCACTGGGACCTACCAGCCCACGGTAGCAATTTCGTAGAGTGCTTGTTAAATCACAAGTAAACATTTATAATTGAAATAACCACGAGATGGGAGATGTTTCAATGTTACTTACTAAGAAACCAAGCAATAAAGATTATTACTTATTGTTAAATTAATGATTTGTACCTTTGTATTGTTTTGTTTTTATTACAATCGTGAAGAGAAAATATTCTTAACGAATGGCTTTCAATAAATGATTTATATTTAAAAAAAATGTTGGTGACATATTCTCTAATTTATCACACGTTCCCATGGCAGTACATAATCCAATTAAACTTGACCCATTTATTACTTCATTGCGGTTATGAGTCAAGTCTCACGGTGTAGTGGGTGTTGTATAATTTATTCATGAAGCGGACATAAGTAAACCGCTTCGGACTTTTCCGAGTTTAAGTAGATAATAATTTCGATTATTTCTTAAGTTATTGTTTATATAATAAAGAATAATTATTATATCGTTTAAATATCTGAAAGATATTAAAATTCATATTAGATGTAATAGATATACATAATTGCAATCACAATAGATTGTCGTAATATTTATATCCTTATAAAGATAACACAAAGAGTATCAAGTAATTAACCACTTTCTATGACCTTAATTGGTTTAATCTCAACAATTAATTACACTACAACTTTGTAATAGACATGCGTGAACACAACAGAAAGATTAGTATGAAACATGGTTATAAGACATGTTATGGTGTTTCACTTTAACAGCGATGGTACCACCTGATTAAGGGGGTAAGCTTAAAAATAACATGTCCTCTGTGTGGCCGTGAGTCCTACATTTCCGATGCCTACATAACTGGAAGGAGATTTGCAATACAGCTTTCAGAGAGAAAGAATAGGCATAATAAAGAGAAAAGGATAGAGGTATTAGTATGAAAAATGACAATCAATTAATATAAATATATCGGGACTTAATCAATATTTTTTTTTAGCGTCGAACCGTGACCATGATCAGTGCAATTCAATTAAAACAAAAATTTAGGTAAAAATCGTGAGTTTAAAAATTATAATAAATTGTTTTTCTTAATTAAATTTGGAATTGTAGAAATACGCAATTAAAATTTCCAAAGACAGAGACAGAGAGAGAAAAACAAAAGGTGTGAGTATGACAAACGATAGACGACTGTTTTTTTGGACTGGTGGTGGTATAGAGGAAATGTCTTGTCACAGCGAGTCACAGCAAGTCACGGCAATCCAGGGCACCCTACGGTTCTGTCATGGCGTGTCAGTTTCGCGCGTAACTGTATTTAATACATCACTACTTCAATTAAATATCTTATAAGGAATGATGTTTGCACGTCTCAAATAGCATGCGTGCTATGGCGCTGGGTTGAATTATTTATGAAGTAATATACCAATATCTATAAAACTGTTTGTCTGTTTGCACATTGAAGACTGCTTTCTATCCTTTGAAATAAAAATATTTCGAATAGCAGTATTTTTATTAACAAAAGGAAAAACTGTGTTATTTTCAATGGTGTGCTAAACCATTTTAGTTTATATTTTTTTATTTTTTAAGTGCTGTACGAAAATATATTTATTTATATTCGAGAATATTCTTCTGCACTAATTTTTTTTTTCGGGAAAATATAGAATATTTTGTAAAAACTTGTCAATTTAATTACCAAACTAACAATTGAAACAAATATTTAATAAATGTCAAAAGAAAAATGGACGTCATCTCAGGGGAAACTAAATCATACAATATCGTTTATTTCTTTGATTGAAAGGAAAAAGGGACTAACCTCTTAGTCTTTTTCTGAAACATATAATAATACTTATAGCAATGGCTATACAATAAGTCAATCATGCATTCAATATAAAAGCACTTTAAGCGCTTTAAATTTGAATAACATAAAAAACAGATGGTACACGAGCATCCAATCAACCGTCACTCTCTTTTTATATAAAGTGAAGGCGAAAGTGTTCAAACAGCGAAAGTCTCCGTTTCTACTGAACAATATTAAACGTAACTTTAGACTTCACATTTTTAGAATAACGTAATAGACCATTTCAGAAAAATTAAAATTAATAAATAAATAAAGAAAGTATCCATAGTCTCTAAATTAAACTATTCAATAATTCCTTACCAAAATTCCACAATTGTAATGTAATTAGTAGTATGTTAGAAATGAGTTTTTATTTATTATAATATTTTATATTATGATTTTATTATCACGTAAAATGAAGTAAATGAGAAATAAATCTTGCACACATTAACTGCTCACACACACATACACACAACATTTTTTATATAGCTAAATAGAAATGTTAAGTAACTCTGTTTACTTGTTATAATATGTAAGTCAATACTAAATAGTACATCATTAAGCGTATGCGCACACAATGGTGATTTACATAAATATTATGTTAAACAATCACAACATATTTCTGACTGCATCCATTACGTTCTCTGAATCTTAATTATTTTGTATGATTGAACAAAGTATTTAAATGTTTGTTTTCATGTTTTCTTATCTTTACAGCGATCATAAAACTATAAAGGTAGATATGATCAGATTTAAATATAGCTATAATTTAAGATAGCTTTTGATGTACCAAGTTCTTATTGTATGATAGACTATAAAACAGTACATACACAGTACTTTAAGATAAAAATAATAATTATAGAGCATCGGCAAACGTCGGAAAACCTCGGAAAACATCGTAAAACATCAAACACATTCTTATCATTATTGAAGAGAGAAAAAGAAACGATATAGTAACGCATATGTTGTTTTCCGATAGCCATTATTGTCTTAAAGTACAATTAGAAACCTTATTTAGTACTAACCAGTTATTTGTATATTATATATAACAAATAGAACCTTACTAAATTCTAAATCGAATCGCGGGTTCGAATCCTGCTCCTATCGTTAAATTAAATTTAATATTAATAGAAAAAAAAAGTTATGTTGGTACAAAAGCTAGTAATAAAATATATTTGTGTATCAAGTTTATTAACAAACAAGGTCACATCGATTCAGTTTGGGGGTCAATTAATCACTTGACAGACAAATCCGTTGAATTAAAATGAATATCAACAATGTTATTAAACATTATGTAAGGAAGCATTTTATTCGATGTACGTTATATTTTATGTTACGTTTATAAATATTTTTACTGTATCAAATAAGAAGTGGCGTGAACTGTTCACGCCGTGATATCACCGAATTCTGATGTTATAGATGTGATGTACTAACATACAATTATTTATATAGTAATCATATATATACTAACTAATTATACGAGAGAAAGGTTCTAACAAATGCAGCAAGCGTTCAACAAGGGATAGCCGCAACAATTACTTACCTCTATCTGATGTATACAGATTCACTTAGTGGATAAAGCAGAGAAAGTATACTTTCCAATATAATAGCTTATAAAAATTGGCTTTTGACTTTAATCTTGGAAGAACTATGGGAGTATAACCGAAATACATACATACATACATACTATTATCTATACTTCATCGCTCATTTGTCTTTATTTCAACAAATTGGGGTCACCGCTATATATCAAGATTCTTTCGCGATCTTTTATCATATACATGTAATTACGTTCCCCATATATGTCTCCCTATATCAAAATTTTTAGGCAAACTTTTATTTCTACTCAAATGCATATATAATTTTTTTTTTTTAAGTTTCATCCAAAAAATATCTGTTACATTACATATAAATATTTAATAATATAAACAATTTCGTAACGAAAAAGAACCTTTCTAACATTTCTACCTTATAACTTTATATTACACAAAATTATTGTAAGACAAAGAAACACTTAAAACTAGAAAACATATAAAAAGTAACGGTTGGGTTGCCCATAAAATATTTTTCCCAAAAGGAAATGAACAAAGAATAGTTGAGACGTAAAATACGGAAACTTGTTACAACAAAGAGGCCCGTTAACCTACTTTTAAGAAGAAATAGTTATAATACTCACATTAGTATATCAAATGTACATGGTCAACATTACCCAGTATTCATTATACTTACTATAATTTTGTATTACCTGAAATAAAAATAATTTATTAATAATTATAAATATCAAATATAACTCTATTCAGAGAGAAAGAAACTAAAAAACAGACAAAGAATACCTAAAAAAAAACTATTAAACTAATTAAACTCGGGTTAATTAAAAGTTACATTATTCACGATAAGACAAGAAAATTACTGCAAATCTTTCGAAACTGGTTTAAACTAAGTTTAAAATATACAAAAACTTATACACGTGTTAAAAAGAATTCCATAATATATAGTAAATAATCTCAAAAAGGCATATAATTCAATAAAACGTAAGATATATAAGTGAACTTCAAGAAAGTACGATTTTGTTCGTAAGTCAGAATTTCGAAATGCTTTTAGGAGCTTTCTTTCAATAAATCAATCAATCATAACGACAGGTACAGAGGCTGTGGGACTACATTACATTTAGTATAAGAATAGAAAGCAGATATTTTGTCTTACTTGGGATTTGAATACAGTGTTGAAAGGTTAGGAATTGTTCTGATTTTAGAATCATCTTATTTCATATTGTTGAAATATAACAAACTGATACTAACAAAATTTTAATAACTCTTTTCTTTCTTCTTGAATTTTTGATTATTTCATCATTTTAACAATGTACTAGCTTGCGCACCCAACTTCGCCCGCATGAATTAATGCAACATTTTTGTGCCCGCTTGAAAAATTATCGATATATAAACCCTGAACTATACACATAAGCCTTCCCCAGGTAGCACACTGTACTTTGGTAAAAACTATATTATAATCTGTTCCCTCGTTTTGGAGTTTATAACGTTCATACAGACAGACACACGTGGTCGGCACAATATAGTTTTTATATATCAGCTATGTGGAACATAAAAACACATCAACAGATAATCCTACAAACGAGCAAAACGAACATATATTTTATTCCCAGAGATAAAAACACGAAATAAAGTTTAGTAATATGCGCTGATAGATTTAAATAAACGATGTGGCCACAACACGCCTGGTTCAATGTTTTTTGTTTTTAAAAGCCCGTAGGCCGCTGGTTTTGTTGTGACGTCACCATGTTTTATTCTCGGAGGGATACTTCCTCTGCGTGGGAAAAGATAATGAAAGCAAGCATATTGTAAGATTTATAACCATGGACAAACAAAAACATTAGGCAACTCTTACTTCACGTATTATACAGACCTTCGTTAACTCATATCTAGAGAAAGACAGAGAGGGATATATATATATATATGTATATATGAAATGTGTGAAACAACATCAATTCTGAAAAATTTATACAATATTGTTCACCAATGGATGGGAATGAATGTTCCTTTACACATTTTTACAATTATACAGTCGTCAATTACACTCTACAATTCTAATGTATATTTCTATTTAACACCAAAACATCGTGAGTATAAAAATATATATGACAATTAGTGCACTAATAGTCTTTTTACAATACGATATTACTACTTTACTTGACCTAGTACGAAGTTAAATATATAATATAACAGCTGCTCGTAGTTTCAATTTCAAGATAAAGAGTGTCTTCATAAAAGAGCTTATTTTAAAATAAGCTCTTCTCACTCTTCTAATTGACGTACACAAGTGATCAATGATATTAAATCAAAGTGAAAAGTAAATATGTAAATGGATATCAAATAAAAATCACTTACATCTCGTCTACCCGTGAACACGATTGCTGCGAAGCATTCGAATCGTCGGGTTAAAATAAAAACGTATACAAATTATACGCGAGTTTTAATCCGTAAAAAATAGTTTTATTTGAAATGTGTACTCGTGAAAATCTAAGAAAATACTATGTATTTTATGTATTATATAGATACTAATATTGAATAAATTTTTGCCAGCTAAGGAATTTGCTATTGAAATCTAATTTTGGGCGTAGCACATCATCGGGAGATCACGTACAGAATTATTTTTAGTATGTACAATAACTGGACTCGAGTGCATCTATATTAATAAACTATTTCATAATAAAGTGCAACAACTGAAGACTAAAAGAAACTTTAGCGGTGGTAAGACAACTATTAAATAGAATTGTATTAATAAGAACAAAATATTATTATTATTTATTACACAATAGATACAAAGATATTTACTAATTTGTATACATCCAAAAAATCTCCAAAGTTTACTTTCAATTATCGCAAAAACCCCCATTTCATTTATTTGTATAGACAATGTAAATATTTTGAAAGATTTGTTTTATAAATTAGGTAAACGAATTCTATTTTTAAATTAATTTCAAAATGAAAAGAGGACGAAAAACAGCCGGAGAATTTTCTACATTAACCTATAAACATACATACACACATGAATACACAAATACGTACATATATATTAAGATGTACGTCATATAAGATGCCGATTCAATGCAGTACAATAAGCTGAATCTTCCCACGGTACATCTGTACCAACAACGCGATGTCACAGTTATGGTAACATCAAAACAATAATACATTGTTACTATAATGATTGATATGTAAAGCTTCCATTACGTTACATTCAAAAGGAGTACATACTCCGTTTATTATTGATATAGTACAGTACATTTGTTCAGTATAGTACAGTACAGTACAGTAACATTTGTTGTTTACTTTTGTTTTTGGCGTTTTTTTATAAAAAAAATTCTGGGCATTTTTTATTTTTTTTTTTTATTAATATTTTTTTTATTGTAACGATTTTCGAAAAAAGCCTAACAGATGTTACCTTCGTCCAGATACAGACATATATAGCGACACGTTAACTCATTTGATAAAACGACGGTACAGTTTCCCCGAGGTCGCGGGTTCGAATCCTGCTCGTAGATATCTATATTTTTTTAATTCTATAGTTTGTAATTTAATAAGCTGGCTATAAACAGACATACATACATGTTTATAGACAGCTGGAAACAAGGTTTCTGACTATACCGGAACTAGCACAGACCGGGGTTAGTATAGCTGTTTCGTGCAGAGTGAAAGAGCCAGATGCTTAAATCTTCTCTCTTTCTTTTCTTGTCTGCTTAGTCTCCTGCATCTCATTTAAATTAAATGCGAAGGTACGAACAAAAAAAAAACATGGCTACAAATAAATAAAGATAAATGAAAAAAGGCAGTCTAGGTATTGCTTTTACTAACTAATCCATGAGAAAAGTTGCAACTATAAGGAAAAACAAGAAAAAAGAAATGGCTTTATACAATTACAGTGAAGGAAGTTAAATTAAGTGATAAAATAATAATAAACATAACGGATTCTACAATAAATAGTTATTACATCTGCAACTTGCAATTGAGTATCATTGCAATTTGCAATATCATTGCATGAGCTTAAGATAGGAAATATTACTAAGGTATTCAGAGAGAACACACTGTGAAATATATGACGTCATAACATACTAGTGATTACTCGCGGTTTTATCCGCGGACAAAAAAATACTATAATGATAACTGTCTTTTATAATCATAAACAATTTTTAGGTAATACCGAAGATTAACGCATTACAAACAAAATTTTTGCTTTATTACATTGTTATATATTGTTCTATTTAGTTATAAACTAACCACTATTAAGTATTATATAAACAAACTACCTATACCAGGGATGGCGAACCAATGGCACGTCACAATTGGCACGTTTGAAAGTTTTGATGGCACGCACAAAACAAAATAATTGTAAGACATTGATTGATAAAAAATATTTATAGATGAATTGTTTTTATTTTTTTTATTTAACTATACTTACGTTTAATATCATCACGCTAACATTTCGAAATGAAATTTTATTGTGGCACGTTACTTATATAATAATTTTTTTTTCTTTGCACGGACATCAAAAAAGGTTCCGCATCCCTGACCTATACTTATCAATAATGCATGTCCGATAATATCGCATGTCTTATTTAAATCCGATTTTTCTAATGCAATTTAACGACACGACAAATTTATTTTACGGTATATGATTACAAGAAATTCCTTCCACGCTCTATCGCTTCAATCAATGTTATGTCTATAAAAGTAATATATTTGTCAGTCTGTCAATTATAAATTACACATACAGACAAAATTTTTTTGTATGTAAACTCTCGTGATCCATGATTACATTATATAATTATCTCTCTGCACTTGTTATTACTATCAGAATTTGCCAGACTAGTTTCGAACTCATTCGGGGACCTCATTCATGAGCTCTAAGCATGAAGGAATCGCTACGTGAACCGAACATCTTATTTGTAGATTTTTTTTTTATTTCGTATACTATTTGTTTAAATAAGCCCCGGTTTCAATTTTTGAATAAGTGCCGGTAATTGAAAGGGCGATTTAAGTAAACAAAGTTTTGACAGGACAAGAGATGTGATTGGCTGTCTATCACGCTGTTAACCAATCAAAATGGTTAACAAGGGATTTGACAGGTTTTTGTTTTATTATTCAGCCAGATTTAATAAGTGTTGTTGTATACGAGTGTTCTATTAAAATATACATTTTTAGTAAACAATAAAATTATTAGTTAACTAACTGTTACTCACGGTTGCACAAGCGGACGAACTACTTTATTCACTATTAAAATAATTAAAAGTAATGTTAAATATTTTATAAAATCTTTCTTTACCTATAACAATCAGAAAGAATTGACAAATCTATCTAGTAGTTTCGAAGATTAGCTCGCTTAAACAAACAGGCAGTTTTCATGATAATATATACAATAAAGAAATCAATCAATATAAACAAATATTGTTAATATTTAATATCAATATAATTGTGAAATAAAAACAGTAAGTACTGGTGAAAACATATCTTTAAAATACAGTTTTAATGATATTGTAAAATTCGTCATAGCGTGAAACGTTTTAAATTAATTCTCTTATCTTTATCGTTATCATAGTTCAATATCTGAACAAACAACCCTAACAATCAAACCCGAGTCGTACATCGCGTGCTCAAAGGAAACTTCAAGTTATTGATAGTTTTATAGTGATAAGTTTTGATATATTCAGTAGAGAAGTGCTGAATAGTATCTATATTGAATAAATTAATTGAGTTATACAAACTAATTTTATGTTCGATATAAAACCGTTGCTATAATTCAAAATTAATAGAGGATTAATAGCTAATTAGTAGAGGATTTGATCTTTTTTTCTTTAGATTTCGAAAATCTTTAATAAACACCTCTCCTGACAAGAGGATACCAGGCAAGGATATGAGTTCGCGTACGTACGCAAAATAAAAATAAAAAAAATTCTTGCACATTGCTATTGGCTGGTAAAATATGCATTAGTGTTAAGCCAATGCTTTATATTTTTGTATTATTTCACTAAACCTTTAACAATATTAATGAAACACAATAACTACTTATTAAAATTGAAATATAATTGTGTCTAATTTCATTTATGGTATAGAAAATATATTATTTAATATCACTAATTAATCATCTATATTTTATTCTATTAAAATAATTTATTTTATTTATTTCATGTAGTATGTTACAAAAAAAAGTAACAAAAAGTATACATAGGATAAGCTTAAAATCAAAATAATGTCAACTTTTTAGTATAGTATAAAATGGATTGTTAATTATCCATTTTCGTTTCACAAGTTTTAGACCAAAAAGTGCAAACCAATAAAAAAAAATACGTTACATGCAATCCCCATTCATATGCGACCTTTAACCCAATAATCTTTTAACAAAGGATCGATCAATAATAGCATAACGTGTATCAGACTGTGACAATACACATTCTAACTTCTATACTTCTGCGAAACATTGAATACTGGCAGCTGCAATGTTCACTTCGAAAAAAAATAAAAAAGTTTTTATACTAGCTGTTAATCGCGGTTCTACCCGCAAGAAAATAAATTTATTTATTGTATTAAATAAGTTTCCTCACTAACCAGAATGATTGTCTTCTAATCCATCTTATATTTTCAAAGAATAGCTCGTTGCAAGAAAAACAAAAATAACAAAAAGACTTCTATACCAGCTTTTAATCGCGGTTAAAATAACCTTCCTCACTAATCAGCTTTTTTTCCAACCCATCCAGTATTTTTAAATCTCGTTAAAATAAACAAACTTTTCCGCTGTATAATATTATTATATCTATAACATTAATATATCAGTATAATTTATATTTAAACCTTACTGCATGAAAACCAATCGATTAAATAGTTTAAAAATAAAACCAAGTGTGACCTTTAAGCGCACGTCGGATTTAAATCATAGTATTTGAAGAACATGGCGTCAATCCAAATGTTATGGCAGTGACCCTCAAAAACCGGTTCTGGTAATTGGTTTATATATTTAAATTCACTCATTAATAATCATTTGAAATTTCGACGAATATCACGTTTTTTATCTCACAATTGGGAACCTCGTGGGTAATCGGGTTTATAATCAACTAACTGTTGACAGCATCTGATGCATCTCATACGAAATTCATACATAATCAACGAACACTTAGAATTCGTACAGAGCCATACATTTCTAGTTTTATTGTACGTTTAGAGCAAGCTCATAATGTTTGTGCCCATTATGTATTATGCCCATGTTGTGTTTTTTCGTCTAAATTTACGACCTATTCAAATAAAACACCAAATTTCATTAAAATCATATTTTTTCTTTTGTTCTCTACCGAGTACAAAGAAATTTTTGACAAGTTATAAAGATATAAATATGGATTCATGCATATGTTAGAATTACTACGTGAGAACTATAACGAGTGCATTACCCTTCAAAATCAAACACTATCTATCGGTGTGTTATTAAAGCTATGACAAACTTAATTCTAAAAACAATGCTTTTTTTTTTTTTTTTTTTTTTTTTTTTTTAAATAGGTTAAAAAACTGCAGAATAAAAACAACTTAGTCGCTGTTACAATGTTTCCAACCTTACACTTATCTTAATTTATTCAAATCTACATACGGTGTGACAAGGTGACTGTCAAAATATATAGATAATAAACGAATAGAGTTACAAAATGCCTTATTGGCTTATATGTGACAAAGAGATTGTTAGAACTTGACACACTTTAGCAATGAAGCATTTAAAAGGCTAAGCTTTTGCGAACTCTCGTACGTTACTTACATCATTACTATTTGTGGACTTGACACAACAAAATACTGCGAAGTTAACACACTGTAGGAAGCTGTGACGTCATCCTTACGAATTTACGATACAAACGGTGTATATATACAATATCGTCCTTGATACCCGACGCCATTAAATCCAAGGTTAAACTTTTTGTTAAAAATTTGTATATGACAAAAATAGTCATTAACTAATATAGACATGACTCATATACATTTAAATAAATTTGATTTCTGTGTGTATTTTGAAGTCATCTAATATGATATGTCATCTAACTACGAGCCATCAAGAAACAACTAATATTTTATGAGGTTATATAAGTAGAAAGGTTACATAGGCTAAAGTGTTTTTCTTCTAATTACATTTTTCTTCTAAATACGTTTGATTACTAATAAAAGTTTTTCTACCAATCCTTGGCAAAATTGAGGAATTTGTCCGGATAAGTTCTGATGTTTGTCCGGATATGCACTAATAGCCGATGCAACATTTGGGATAAATATTTTTTTTTCATATAAAATTGTAATATTTGATATAACAAGAATAAATTTATATGAAGTGCAGAGGTTCCAGATGGAGAGGCTATATAGTAAAACACTGCAATCACTAATATAAAGTATATTAAGAAAAAAGATATATATCATGTTACTTTCCAAAAATCGATGGTTTTAGCTCATCTGTATGTCCTTGTCCCAGCAGAGAAAGTCGACGGCAGCTACTAGTTGTAGTTCTTAACAAAATATGATCTATTCACATAAAAGGCACGAATGTACTATTGTATTAAATTAGTACTCGGATGCATACACATTAAAATTAATGAAATAATTATTGTAGTACAATAGCATAATTTGGATCACTAAATAAATTCCAAAATGAGACATACACTCGAGATCGACAGCCTACTTAAGGAATGGACTTGGCCTTTGTAATACAAAATTGTACTGAACAGGATGATGTAAGTTTTGAACAACTCTCCCACTGTTTTTGATTTCGGTCGAATTTAGATCAGTATAACGCAATTTCGTAACCGACTTATTTATCAGTTACTCGTTGTTGCCTCAGATGAATGATTTTTTTTTACTATTTCTATAACTAAGAGAATTACTTGATACTAAATAACTTTTAGCTTTTCTCATAAATCTATCATAATCAGAAATAATTTTTCAAATCCATCCCATAGTTTCAAAGAAAGATGTTTAAACAAACAAATTTATCCATAATGATTTCCAAGATTTACACGAGTACTACACATTTCAATAAAACTATTTTACGGATATAACTGGCGTTTATTTTTACATTTTTTAATTTAACCCGACGTTTCGAATGCTTTACAGTAAACGTGTACGTTGTAAGACGACAAATAAACGCGAATTATATCTGTAAAATAGTTTTATTGAAATTTATCCACTTTATAATATATATATATTAAAATGTAAATCAAAATTCTTTACATTTATATTCAGACTTGCAAAAGTTCTCATCGTAAACGAGCATAACATATCTGAGGTATGCTCATGCATATGCTAGCAAGTTTAGTTGTACATTGTCTTCAAACCCTTTTCTAATTAAAACTATCCCTCTTGACGGATGAAACGTTTTATACGAGTGACATGTGACTCGTATGTTCAAGAGTTCTTTTACATTATTATTTATTATGTTTAAACGGAGTTTTTTTATACATTTAAATATTGCTAGAATATTATGAGAATAAAAACATTTTAAGAATAAAAATTTATAATATGTAGGATATATCGGAAAAATATATATATATATATATATATATTTAACACTTATTTACATGGAATCAACAAAATAATTATTTTTTATATAATTTTTATATTAAAAAAAATAATCATGACCCTTAAAATAGATATATTTTAAGGTAGTCTAAAGTCTCATTTATTATTAAGGGTACGTTTTGCAAAACACGACGCCATTATATTTATTTAATTATATAATTTTGTTTTATATAATAACAACAAAACCTATTTCATTTATACAGAGCATACTTCATTAGTGTCCATTAAGAAATTTAAATATAACGTAATAAATAACACAATTATCAGATTAACTTTATATTTATCTTATATTTCTCACAATAACAATTCTAAGCCCAGGAGCCTATTATTATTACGGTACAGCACTGTTACTGGTTACCGGAAGTCATATGGTCTCGTGAGGCTCTCAGGCGCCTACATTACTTCAAAACCTGTATCCAGTGAACTTATATCAAGATACACAATATAACTTACCGTTTGAGATCTGGACTTAAAATGACGCTTTGGCTTTTAAGTATGTGAAAGCTTATTATAACATGAAAGGACTTTGTCGAAATTCAACCTATATTTTAGCTTGGAAATTCATGAGCACGGAAAATACACATTCATACAAGTATACACACACACACACCTTCATAATCATTGCATTTTTTATTTAACGCTATGAAATCAGATTATATATATTTTTTAAAATACACATCCCGCCCTAGAAATAACATCAGTGTCGTGGAAGGTATCTCAAACAAAGAAATAACTGACGCAAATAATATACATCACTTAAACATTTTGTCTCGAGTTGGAATCGATCCCACGGCTTTTTGCGCAGCAGACAGGGCCACTAGCCACTAGACCAATCAACAACGTTATTTGATGACAAAAAAGGAAGTATGAATTTTGGTAGCATTCTAAGCTAAGCTTCTGTAATGGATCATTGAGCGTACGTTAAGACGCATCGTGGTTAAAATCTTACTTAATAACAGGTTTTCAAAGGCCTTTAACCGCAGTATTGTTTATTTTCACTTGGCTGGCCATCTGATGACGTCATGCACCGCCACTTTCCGATGTGAGGAAAAAAGCCCTGACACGTAAAATGAATAAAAAATACGTAAGGTTTCCTTGTTACAATGATTATAATTATACAAATGATTTAAGCGCATAGAAATAACAATGTTCTGTTTTTATCAGAATCGCGTAGGACTTTAATAGGACATTTTGGATTTTTTTACTATAATATTGGAAGTTTGGTTTAATAATGTTTGTTTTTACAATAAAATAAAATAATTTAATAAAATATTTCTTAAATAAAAACTGATTAAGTGAGACGGAACATCATTATGTCTTGACCAGTTCTTTAGAAACATTGGCAGTTTCCGTCTTGAACAATTGTTTAGAATCTGATATTGGCCGACCCTTACTTGGATCTTCTAGTTCTTCTAGAACCTGGTTTTGGTCGATTCCGTTTCGACCTTTAGAACTCAGTAGTGACCAATGCTTTGGAACTTTGTTCTGCACAATTATATTTGTAATTTGTGGAGAAAACTTGCGTTTCCTATTAATACATTTTTATGAGTAAGAGTAGCTTTCCTCTCATTAACAGAAAATATACGAGAAAATGTGATGTTTCAATGAAATTGAAAAGTGTCGAAATTAGTTCTAATACAACTATTTCATAGATAATATCGAATACAAGATAATAAAATACAGCTTACTGTAGATAATTATAGGTAGTTTTAAAACTGAGGTGTATATTGCATGCAAAAGGGAAATTACCGTTTAAAGAGTCATATAACTTATTACCTCTTCATTCTATAGAATAAATTTACTTCTTAAGTAAAATTGTATTTAAATAGGATTTGGTGCTTGAGTAATATACAAAAGTTTATATGTAAATATATATATAGATGTCTATAACGTTTCAATTGCTTAAAAAAAATATATTTTTTATGTTAAAAAAAAATTAATAAAATTAAGACTTCTGGTAAAGCTTGAGTCATTTAGATACTAAGCGATAAACAAACTTTTATTTAGGCATTTAAAACTACTATAAAATCATTATAACAGAGTCATCGACATTACGTGTCTCTATGTATGGCGAAGCTTGAGTATTCATGCAATTTAGCTGTTCTCATGGAAACCCACATTTTAGAAAAGGTTGTTAACCCTTTTTCAAATGTTGAATACAAAATAATTCTTGTTAATGAAATTTAAGTTACTGTTAAAATACCTATATTTTATGTTTTATAAAATCAATATATGTAAGTTCACGCCGCGAATCTGCCAGAGCTCATGAATAAGGACCCCGAATGTGATTGAAACTAGTCAAGCCAATGCCGATAGTAAGATCATGAGTACAGCCGGATAATTATTTAATATAAATTAATATATTTAATAAATATCATGGATCACGAAAGTTCATATACAAAAATTTGTAAAAAAGGATCAAAATTCGAGTTTTAGACTTTTTTTATAGAATTCTTTTATAGGTCAACAGACAAAAACCATTACAGTAAAAAAATGTAAACAAAGAAGTCGTAAATGTATAAAATTAGCCACACCACGTCTACCGCGTAAACTAATTCAACTCTAATATTAAATAAATAGGACATTTTCAACAAAGACAACAATTAAAAACATTAAATTTTATGTCAATTGTGAATGTATATGTAAGTAAGGTCCTGAGATCAAAAGTTAAACAAAGGGATATTATATAAATTGATCATAGATTTGGTAAAAGTCAATATATCCTCCAAGTAACGGTATAAACCAACTAATGGCAGTGATGGAGGTAGGAAACACTCCACTGAGACAGCGTTCGTACACCAAGACACAATCTTAAGAAATGCCTATCGATACAAATGAGTAGCAGTTTGTTATCATCATATATATGCCGACATAATATGTCAGAAGATTAGATGAAGGTATAATTTTAGTAAGTAAAAAAATTTAGCCAATATACAATATAAAAATGGCCGACATGCCTTTGCGTAAGATAAGAATAATAAAAAAAAATATTAAAAAGCTAAGAACTTTAACAAGGTAACAATATCCTCTACATAATACAGGTCATGCATTATTTCATAATAATAACTTCTCAGCTATATTCAGTAGATACTTTTCTGATGTTAATATATAGGATAAAAAGGGCCGTCCTACATTTTCCCGAGGATGTCTTGAGAGCCGGTTAAAGGACAAGAATAAAGGCAGTTAGGTACTATCGTACATCACTAGCCGGAAATCTTACCAACACTTATTTCTAAGGAGGGTTGACTTAGGCTGCCGGTCATAAAATGTTTTACTAAATTCTAATCCAACTACACCATTCGGATTAGGGTAGGTGAATGATGGACGGAGTCACTCGTCCGTTGACTCGGAGGAGAACTGGTCACAATTGTGTCGCTCATGAGCGCTGAATGTGCGCCGCCTAGATATATGATGATGTTTAGATGTAACCACTACTCAGAGATCCAACATGACTATTGGTAGGTAAATGACAGAAAACTATTGAAATAAGACTATTCTTTATGGATTAAACTCGCGTATAATTTTGGTTACATTTAATTTTCACTCCACATTTCGAATGCTTTGCAGCAATCGTGTTCGCGGGTAACCAAAATTATATGCAAGTTTAATCTATAATAATAGTTTTATTTCAAATGTGTATTCGTGATAATCTAAGAAAATACTAAATGACAAATTCTCTGATGTCATTTGCTGAGGATAAAGAATAAAAGCCCTAATTAAAAAGAACGAATAACTGAATATGCAAGGAAGTAATCTTCAACTATACCAATGTATAAGGACCGAATTCGATCAATACTGCAACTAGGTCATATCATAGGAATTAATGAAAATCGCTTCCACATTTAACTATTAATGTATCGCCCTACCCACAAACGCTCAGTCACGCTCATATGACACGCCACACGTGCTAACACAAATTATACATCGCAATTACACTTACAAGCCATTACCTTATTATATTCCAGGGAATCTGGTCTGCTTATGACATGGATTTCAGTTAGGATAGGCGATAAATTTTAATAATAATATTTAATACTAATACTATCCAATTTACTGCGCATTGTTTGACCACAAAGAAGTAAAAACTATATATGAAAATCAGCGTACTAACAGCCTTTCTCAATACGATGATAGTAAGTAGTCTTATACTCATAAGTAGTGTCAATGAAAGCTTTAAAACAATGTTACTACAAACCTACAAATAATTATATACTATAGAATGTTCATTTAAATATTGAGCAATATATTGACATTGAAAAGGACAGGAAAAAAATCGTTGTTTATATCTTTTTTTTTATATCTTTTATCAGTTATCAGTAATTTCTATGATGACGTCACCTGCCGTCAAAACTATCTCTGATGGATGATAACAATCTTATCTATAGTACTTATGTAATAAAACTAAAAGGTTGTATTTTTGTTTGTTAAACCAGCAATTAAATTTTAGATTTCTTATTTCATTAGATAGCCTAATTCTTGAGGAAGGAAGTAATATCAGAGCAGTGCCTTTAAAAAATAAGAAAATATTACATATTGGGGTCCGTTTTGTCTGTGAAACCTACACAGACATTATTTCTCCAGAGAACGAGTTGTTTTTTATAAAGTAAGAATAAAGTATGTATTATTTACAAGTACATATGAGAATACAAATACCTTTAAAGATTCGATCAATTTAAAATTAATGTAGTGAATATTTATTGGATTTAAGTAACTCCCCTATATAGAGAAGTCGGCGAGTGCTTGATATTATAACAATACCTTAAGAAAATACCATTATTTATTCCACATATAAAAAGGTTTTAATTCTCAATACGCCACGGAAATAGACAGACAATTACCTCCGCTACCGTTACAATAATGGTGAAATCAGCGTTCTGATGGCGGCGGATATTTTCGGCGTCGGTATTCACATTGCCGACAATTTTACTTTAGCATTTACCAGAACAAGCGGATTCTATAAACATGTAAGTACTACATTTTATTTATATACTAGCTGTGTCCTGTGGTTTCATCCGCATATATTCTTACTTCTATAATTTTTCTCATGACTCATGATAACGTGCTTGTTAAAATCAAATTTTTTTAAATTCATCCCGTAACTTCGGAAATTAGTTCGATTAAACAAACAAAAATGTTCACTTTATAATATTAATATACTAAAGATACCCGTGTAATTTCAATATTTTTTTTTTTGTTTGTTATTCCTAAGATTATTATTTTTATATATTTATTTATGATAATTAATTAAGATTCTATGAACAAAGGCTCAATCGGCGTACTTTTAGAGCAAATAACTTAAAGTTTAACATTTTACTACATGAAATTAAACCTAAGTACTTGGAAATTTAAATTAAACTTTCTAAACATTTACATTTTAAACTCTCGGATTTTTATTCAAATTCTAGCAAACGTAAGAAAATATGTTTTAGGTACTAGAATATATATAAGAATTCAGCAACAAAAGATGACCATTAGCCTAATATTAAAATTACGTCTTATATGTCGTCATAATACCGGTGGCTGTTTAGAATCGATTTTATTCGCTTTCTTTGTCCTATGATAAGCCACAACATAAAAAAAAACAAAACAGAAAAAGGTCAAACTTTCACTACTTACACATGTACAAAAAATTATATCCGAAAGGTATTACACGAACATGCTATTTAAACTTAACTAATGTAATTTTTTGTGTTAAACACGCAATGTTGTTATTTATTACATAAAAAAACACATGGTATATATATAACAGTTAATTCTTTCTATATTCTTTTGGTTCAGCCTTGAATTTTGTCATGCAGATAAGCGAGATCAATGTGTTGGTGTATATACCTGTACCCACACATACGTACTTCAAGTGTACTGTTCCATGAAGATTACCGACTGATTACGGAAGCATTATAAAAAACAATGCATGGTATTCCGTAATTTATTTTTTCTGATACATACAAAAAGGTCGGCGAGATAATTGATTTGTATGAAACTGTATGCGAGTTATTATTGTAAATAACTAACATTCCAACAAGAAAAAAATTACTTCGATAAATGTAATAAATTCTTACCCAACTATAAACAAAAAAAAACATACATTTTATTACCATGAACGATAAAAAGGTAGATATAAAAAAATATATAAATAAAGAAAGAAACTGAACTATTGTCTCTGTGTAACTATTTCTATAAACTATACATTATCAATACAAAAATGTAGAGTATATCGTAGTGATGCGACACAAGCTCCGTTTTTACTTTATCGAGTCAATTTGTCAAAGTTGTACTCGATTGAAAAAAAAATTACTCGATTCCCTTTGCACTCGAATTACCGAATCAACTCGATACTTCGAATTCATTTTGTCGCTAGATGTCACTTCATGACTTAATTTCATCTAGCTGCACCGTGTAAAAACCAAAAGTGACAGATTTAAACTTGGATCTCGTAGTTTGCCACACTTTAACTTTAATAAGAAAATTGATTGATTGAACATTAATCAATAAAAATTTTATATACACGATACAACTCAAAATTACCATATTATTTAGCACAAAGAATTGATATTCTTAGTGGAAAATAAAAATATTATTAAAAACTAAGTGAAATCCTAATATATAAGTAATTGCAAAAAGTCTAACAAGATTCGAGTGAGTTAGTAAAATTGCTCGAGTGACTCAAGTCACAAAATCGTATTCGAGTCGCATCATTAGTAACGAACACAGAATGACGAATGCGTCTGTATGTAACAAACCAATAATGGTCCATTCGGTACACATCTCGTATCAATGAACCAATTGAAAAGATTTAACAAACTATAATAGTTGAATATTTGATTTTGTGTTGTGATTTGAAAGTGTATATTATACATTTCTTATCTTAAAAACAATTAAATTCAAGCATAACCAACAATTCCATATTTTTTTCTAACCGTCTCCCTCACTAGAGAAATAATCAATGTCCACTACTATTCTACGAGCCACTATGAGCAATTTTAGAGTGGAGCACCTGCAAACTACTGTTGGTGTGCACCTGGAAACCAGAAAGTCTGACAAGAAGCAACATCTGCCTATCTTTTTATATTTCCAATTAAACCTTACCTTTTCCAATTAAACCAGATCATCTAACAGGTAACTGATCGAGGGCAGAAGAATAAATTCCCTCTTATATCCAGATATTACTCGGTAGTGACAAAAGAAATAAAACATTCACAATAAGTTATGAAAGATTCTATTATACTTCAAACTACTCATTAACTCTTCGAATATTAATGGATAATACTGAAATGCACGAAGTAGCGGTAATATCACCGTTACTTCATTATAAGGCTGGAGTAATCCCTGGAGTATTCCCAAGTATTCCCAAGTATTTAAATAATCCCAATGGAGATCTTTTAATTAATTTGCATCACCTCATTAAGGTTAAGGAATTATGAACTGAATAATACTTTTTCTCTACCGTTATATATTTTCCCCATTCTGCTTGTTTAAGGGCAGGACTAATTTGACTTATTTTGACCTCATATATAATTGATTCTATAATTGCTCAGTTGCACGTGAAATTCTAATATTAGAATATTTTCTTGAGCAAAGGGAGCGGAGCGAGCGAAGCTCTCTAAGAGAGCGTTTTCAGCATTCCTTGTGCAAGTATCAATCAAAAACGGTACATTCGAAAATTTCCAAATTTTTCACACTGATAGACCTGATAGACATCAGTGTGCAAAATCTGGTGGTGGTTTTAAAACAAAAATTTTTAAAAAACAAAAATACAACAAATTTAATATGTCTCCTCTTGAAAAATAGTTGAAGACAGAATGCGTCGATGTTTTGTGAATGCAACTTCGGTGCTTTTTCCACCTCGCTTCGCTCAATATTCTAACACATACCGAGATTTTGTGAGCGTAGCGAGTCAAAATTGAGGTCTGGCTCGCGCTTCCAGTATATAATTGTATTTATAAATAGTTTATTCGAATCTGACTCATTTACCGAGTTAGAATACAAATACAACAAAACATTTAAAGCAAAATCCATTTTCAAGGTGAAGGAGTGGTGCAAACAAACTCATGTTATCTCTGTACAAATATACATATCGCATCCCGATGAACTAGGTATTGTATATTTTGTATATATATCACATACAGTCAACATATTTTCAAGGTTTATTATATAAAAGAACACCCTGTCCAAATTACTGAAGCCATTATGTTTTCGGTCCCAGGTAAGATTGGTAGGAAATATTCTCCCCACAATCCACACTCTATATAATATATAATTGAAAGATTCTGTATTCTATTGTCATCTGTATCGTATTGAATATATAAGGTTTAGTTGTAAGATTCACGATGCAGTTCAGTCATGCTTATTACCCGAACGGGTTTTCGGGATAATTTCGATAAAAATAATGTAGATCGAAACTAGTCGGGCGAATTCCGATAAGATTAACGTGGTTCGAAACTAGTCGGGCAAATTCCGATAAGATTAACACGAGTACAGCCGGATAATATATAATAGTCATGGATCATGAAATTCTAAATACGAAAATTAATATTTTGAACATAGTATTAGAAGTCTCTTGGAAACTATAAATATCGTTATTAAAAGAGTTAAATATGGAAGTACTAACAACATTATTTATGAGATATTTTCCAAGGTTGTAAGACACTACGATTCGAGATGAAAGCGCTAAGTGACGTCACCCCTTGGCAATTTGAACAACCCTCTGAGAACAGATAACGCGGTCCAACATACTTCCGCGGAAATTATGTCACCGTTGTTTATATGTATTTTAAGATCATTGATTACATCTTAGAAGACAGAAAAGACAGAGACAGAACCTCTTTCATCTTAAGATAAGATATAAATAATATTTAGGAAAATAATATAATTAGTATGATACTTGTCAAAACATGTACAAGCATTATTTACAGAAAAAAAAAAAAAAAAACGTATGAATTGTGATTTCGTTTAAGCATATTGCATGCTTGGAAAAGTATGAGTTTGTACATAATAAAAGTTTTATGTAAAAGTGCAAAAAAAAAACCTGTTTGTACTCGTTTTTAGCATATTACATAGTCGGAAGTGTCAGTTTGTACATAATAAAAATTATATATGGAAAATTGTAAAAGTAATAATATATTTTTATAACATTGCTATAAAATACATTAAATTAATTACATACACTACAATGTATTTCACATGTTATTAGGACGAAAATATTGTTGCTTGACGGTACAGAAAAAAACATATGTATACATACTAGCCGCACCCTGTGACTTCATCTGCTCCCTCCTTAATAGACATTAGTTACAGATGTACGGTCTAATCTATAGTGTGATTATATACACATCTAATATATATGCACATGAAAAAGTAGGTTTATATATCTGTAACTTTTATTCCTTGCAGTTTTGGCATATGTTGTAGTTTAAGATGTTATAGAAAACTCCTGTGTAGTAGTTTAAGCCCTAATATACTACAACATATCTCTTTATTTGGAATTTCTTATAATATTCAAAGGAATTAATACCACAATTTGTTTTTAAGTTAATTAATTTAAATTCTGTTAAGAACTATCTTTCCGTCTAGACCGTTAAGAATTAACGGGGGGTTTCCTAGTAATATATATGTCCGTCTATCACAAGGCCAGCGACAATAACTTTGCAGATTTATTATTTTAATTTCGCATTATTTTCTAACTCCACTAACACGCCGTAAAAAGTTAAATTTATTTCAATGACATTTAAGTTTTATTTCAACTGTTTGTTTTTACAAAAATTAATACACATGATATTAAAATTTAATATAATTAAGTTTGTTTTACTATTTACATTAAAATTCGTTAAGTGATATTAAAGTTAGATATATATGGTATCGCGTAGGAAAAATTATAATTAATAATTTTGCTTAGTAATTATGATTTTATTTCTTTATTTCTATCGGTACACTCAGAGCACATCATTTTATAGAATTTCAAGATAATTAAAATTGTTTATTTTGATTCATTATTGAAATTATATTTTTATGAAATAAAAAGCCTAATATACTCAGAAATAAATACCTTTTTAACAGTAAAAGATTTAACAAAATCAGATCAGCAGCACCGGAAATTACTTCGAACATATAAAAACACAAAATATCTCTTTATATATTAAACAATAATTATAAAGGTATACTTTTAGTCGAGACATAAACATAACAAAATTACGGTCGAATTGGGACCAAGAGATGGTCCATAGTATTATTAAATATATATTATAGTTTTATATAACTAGCTTTTACTCACGGTTCCACCTGTGGAACAAATTGATAGATACCATAGGCATAGTCTTCTTCATGAACCTGCCTATCAAAATCAAAATGAATTTTTCAATATAGTAGTGTCGAAAATTGGCGCGTTTTAACAAACAAACTTTTCCGGTTTATAATATTAGTATATTATGGTTTATTCGTAAGATACTTTGTCACAAATAAATTGCAAGGTCAAAGCTTAAATCAAAAGTCCCGGTCTATGATATGTTTTAAATTATTTCTGGAGCGATATCAATGAGGGGAGAGTACAGTGCGCTGAGTGCGAGTTTTCGAAACCTACTCGATCACGTTAGCGTAAATTTCAATTTATATGAAATAGGAGCACTGCCATCTTTCTCCCAATAGATGGCGTTATTATTTCATAAAAAATGGGCGGTTAGGACTTGGCAAAACATACGTTGTAAAATGTTTGTAAATAGTTATTTTCTGCTATATTTAAAGAAACAATATTTCAAATATATAAAAAAATATTTCTAAAATATACCGTCAATTTAACCTTCATTACTTCAAAATTATATAAATTTGAGTAATAAAAATATTTAGCACAAATAATTTAAGAACTGAAATTTCCTTCTTTCTGTATTTAATATGAATATCTTGAAATATTTTATTTATAGCAGAGAACCTTAAAATGTTTCTTGTCAAAGATATCGTATCTAAAAGGGGTCTGTGCTAATGACGTCAGCGTTTTAGAGACCACCCTTAAAGGAAAAGGGTTGAACAAGGGAGCTCTTACAAAAGCTACAAAGAAATTCTATTACACTTCTGTATAACAATTTACATGCAATCAATGTTTGAAATGAAGACAAGCTCTTTTCGCATTGTTTTTTAATGATTTTTTTAATTGTAAAATATTGTGATAAAATTGTACTAATTAATAAATAACTATTTTATAATTATTTTTTAAAGATCGAAAAATATTCTAAAACATTTTATATTTAACTAATACATTAATAATGGATGCCAGAACTTAAAACTTAATTATTAAAGAAAAAATAAACTCTCAAACATACATTTTATTAATTGATGTAATTTGTAAAAAAAGCTTATCTATGCTAATATTAAAAAGCGGATAATAATGTTTGTTTAAACGCTCGTGTCTTCAGAAGTAGCCAATGTATTTGAAAAAATAATTTTGTTTATTATATGCTATATATAAGCTATCTAGCTTTACGCTGCTATTAATTATCTTAATAATAAATAAAATCAAACGCGAGTAGAACCGCGTGTAACAGCTAGTATTTAGTTCAATGCACCAAATATGCAATATGATAGGATTCTTTCCTGGTTGTAACCCAAGTTGTAACTGAAGCCCCGCGGTGCTTATGACATCGATTGAACTTAAAGCTAAAACACTATGGAACTGAAGACTAAGCTCAGCTTACGTTTGTTTTGACTGTTATAGTGTTTTTTAACCTCCCACGCAAAAAAGGGTTTTTGTAATATTTATTTTGTATGTCTATCTTTGACATCGTAGCCTTCAAACGGGTGAAGGACGAGCTTTTTTGTGATCGTTTTGTAATATCATAGATAAAATTATATGTATCTTCAACATAACTGATATCACCTACGATTTGGGATAAAATAAATAAATATTATTATGTATTATGTGTAAATTATATAACTAGTGTAGAAAGTACTCAGCTTTTGAATATATTTTATATTACAATGATTTGTCTTACCATAATAAGTCGAAAGAATGGAAAGAAACGGTCTTTAACGCAAATGAGTATATTTTAAAAGTAATTTTTAAACATTTTAGTATACTTTTCCCTGATGACGCAGTGGAGTACAGTGAGTACATTTTTATATCTAGTCTGCAAACCACAGCCTAGAACCTTCCAATTGCTTCTAACACACATATAAACATTGGTGTGTATGTGTGTATTAAAAGTTTAATAAACAGCGTATTGGAATTTTGAGATATTACGCTGAAGGTTTTAAATATATAATTCTATAATATAAAATTCTGTTTGTATCTGTTGCGTTCATGGAAATGTTTTTATAGGGGTAAAAGGGGCGTTGACTGAAGCCTTATGAAGGCGTGATGTGCTTTTAATTAATTTACATCATGTGGATTTACATTTTATTCTTAATGTAATTAATTCATCATTCCATATATCTTTTTAATTACAGTTATTTATAAATCATGTCATTGCCTCAAAACCAGGCACAAATTCCAAAAAAATCTTTTTAATTTTAATTATAAATAATGTCATTTCATCGAAACCAGAAACAGATTCGGTTAAAAAAAAGCTTCGAAATTCAAATATGGATATCATACGACAAATTATTTTGAATTCAATGCATAATTCTCTTTTAAAACTGTATGTCATATATTGGGGGCCTTATTTTATGTCAATGTCAATTTTTGAAACACCTTAATCACTCGTGCGATACATGCCATTAACAAGTATCTACAGAAAACTTATCATGTGGCATACAGAATACGATTTTTTAATTCCACACCACGTTTTTATGAGTCGCGTTTTAGTTTAGAGCTCGTGACGTCACTCGTTATTTGCAAGGAATCACATCATAGAGAATATACTTTTAAAGTACGTAATAACCGCATTCCATTATTATTACATAACAATGCAGCAGATGTCAGTTATTTTATAACCCTCAAAAATTAATTTGCACCCCTAAAATCTTTGTTCACTAGGGTGTGAAAGTTTGAATAATAGAAATATAATTATATATAATCTATGTTTAATCTTTGTATAAACAGCTTAAAAATATTTTAGTATTAAAAATAAAATAAATATGTGAATACTAAATACTCTTTTAATATAAAAGATGATGTCATAGTGACATTTCTTATTTTCCTTATTTTTTATGTAAAATATTATCTTATTTATAAAATAAATGTTTTTACAGCTGCTTTGATGGTTTGTATATTAGTTAGTAATTAATTCAGTTAGTTGGTATTAGGTATTATTTTTTTAATCTCTACTTGCCTAGTATTTTTTATATTGTATATATATGTTGCGAAAATTAAAATATTTTTTTTTGTGTCTTGAAAAATGTAAAGTGTGATCTCACATTGGCATAATCTTAATGGGGCTAGTAGACCAGGTCAATCAATATGACCTTTTTAGCACTTGGGTTTTTTTCTTATTAGACGTATAATTTAATTGTAACTGGATTTATTTAAAACATAAATTTGGTCATATTCTTTAAAAAAAACTATTAGTCGAATTATTTATGTAAAAATATGTACAGTGCAATACATACATTATAAGCTTATATGTATGTATACAGATATAAATTAATGTTATTATTTGAAAGAATAAGGACTCAAATATTATTTACGTATGTAAATAAAATGTAAGCAGTATGTAATATTAATAAAAAGCAAAAATTATTCATCAAATAATTTTGTATGTCATTAAAATAAAAACAAGTTGTTTTATTTCTTATTAATTACATAACTTTACAAGGAAATGCTTTGCATAACATAATGTTTAAGACAGCTGCATTACAAAATACAAAGCGATAAAGAAAAATGATCAGTTAAAATGTAAATGGAACGCTGAAAATATATAAAATGGGTCATATCCGTGTGCTCCGTGACACCTATCCCGAGTATCCCGGCCACAGGCCCGCAATACAGACGAGAGCTGCGCAAAATTATACCGCCTAATGATTCGCTGGCGTTACGTCGATGAAATAATCTTTATTTTTTAAAAAAAGAATTTATCTATCAAATTGATGCACTATAGTGGGTTTCTATATTACATTTTTATTTTAAATCTTATGTGACTTACCTGTTTACTTTTGTTGTCGATCCCGTTCGCCTTGCCGTCTGGTACATTACAGTTGTTTTCCTCACTTTTTTCACTTTTAACACCCTCTAAAGCCATATTCAGGTAGTCAATTCATACACTGTCATACATAGAAATATGATTTCAGGATATATTTCACTATTCATAAATTAAAACGCCACTAATTCGATTCGAGAACTCCAATAGACAAGCGACCGTCACAGCAACGCGTCGCAGTAGCCGGCGCATCGAGCGCGAATGAAATGAAACGAATGAAATAAAACTATTTTGACAGTGAACGACAGATTAATCAAAATTGTTGCAAAAATTTATTATATTCTCAAACGATTTTTATAAAGCTTTTTTATTATTTTATATATATATATATAATGAATGATATAAAAATCATCAGAACACCAATTTCATATGAAAATATTACAAGATATATTTTATTATGGCAATGTGAAAATTATCAGTTACTTCTAAATTTAGTAATTTTAATTTAAAGTCTTAAATGATGTTTCAGTTAGTATGTTTTATTAAAATAAAATAAACACACAGCTTATGAACAGTTAGCATAAACAAAGATAGACCGTCGTTAATATTTTATGGTCATTCTTAGAGACCCAAAACATGATGAAATTAAACAGTTAAAACTTAGAGCGCTATCGTCTAGATGGCGCTATCCAAAATAATTGATAGATTTTGAACAAAACATAATTCCACAAATGTAAATGTAGTTGTATTACTATTATCATTAACAAAAAAAAAAAAATAAACAAACCTTAAACGAACGGCAAAATTACAATTTCATATATATATATATATATATATATATATATATATATATATATATATATAAAGTGTAATTCCACCTTATTGAATGGTGCTGATTTTTAGTGACTTAAAACCTTTATTTAAAATTTGAAACAAATATTAATAAATTTTTATTTTTATTTCAATGTTTATTAATTTATAGTGTTATTGTATTTTTAAAAAGAACAGCTATCAGTTATACACTATCGCTTTTACTTTGAGGCTTACTTTTATCATTTCTATTTATTTATATTGTCTTTTTAATTTTCTTGCTTGTTTACTTGTTTATTCTTTAATTATGTATATCAACATTATTGCATCATCCTCAAAAAGGATAAGGGACCCGTGGGGCTGATATTTATGTAATTGTGATAAAAAGAAATTTATTAACAATTGTCTCTCATTATTTAATATAAAGTCATGAGTGGATAAATTAATATACGAACATATAATTGAAAACCTATAATCATTGTACACAAATGTGTACATATGTTCTGCACGCGACCAATCTTGGTTAAAGGGTCATTGGTCACACATTCGTCGATGACCAATACGCCAATAAGCCAATACGCCAAGAACCGTAAGTGGTAATTTTTTTTATATTAATGACTGCAGACCACATGATTTCATGTATTTTGTATATTGATATAGTATAAAGTCACTATCATATTCAAATAAATTTACAATGAAATGTAAATATGTACTTTCTTTTAACTTTATCTTGTAAATTATTTTGAAATTATATCTAATTATATGACTGTACTCACGTTAATTTTATCATTATTTGACTTGCGGAATCGCGTTTATCCAGCGTTTCCACCATGCCCTAAGCTTGTTAATAGCGGCCCCGGATGGGTTTAAAACCACTAATCAATTACAAAGTCATACCAATAACAAAATCATACCAAAGTCAAATAAATACGTATATAATTTGGACAATAAAACATTAATAAATTATCAATACTAACGAGTCTCTTAGTGACACGACTAATGTCCCAATGAGGCATTGAAACACCAATATTTTGAATAAAAATATTAAAACTAATACATAAAGAACAAATCCGTACAGATTCCAATATTGTGATGGTCAAATAACAAAGTATAATAACATATATTAAAATAGAAACAAAATATATTAATTAAACATTTATTTATATAAATTAGTGCTTAAGTATGTGTCATGTATACAACAGTTTCCGCATTACTACTAGATGTTTTTCTGAGGTTATATTCACCTGATACTTCTTAATACACACGAATAATTTATAGTCTTAAAAAACTCAACTGCTGACCCATAAAATAGAATAAAACAACTGGGCAGATTTTGATGACATGTAGTATAATCTTAGTTAACATATGATACATATATTTCTGTTCATTAAAAATTATTATTTTCAGTGAACAATAGAATTAATAATGTATGTATTTGTATCCATATTATATCTATATTTTATTTGTTTCCATCCCGTGATTTCGAAAATTGGCACGTTTAAACAAATATAGATATAGTTAGTTATTTTTTGAATTTCATTACTTCTATAAAATATAATTATATAACACCATTAAGAATTAGACTTTTACATCATAGTGCTGAAAAATATAAAATCGTTCACAATTTTAATGTTAAGTAGGTCACCCAATAACACAATATAACTAATTCTCATTAAAGATAAAAAATGCATTTGTACTAACAAATTTTATCTTTTGTTATCAGGAGTGTTATTAATAATTTATCATTTATCTTTTTATACCAAATTATGTTAACACTGACGTATTTTTAATAAGGTATAGGACAATAATGATTTGTTCAATAACATTAATAAAAATAAGTCCTTAAATGAATGAATATTTAAAAATTAAAATAAGACATCAATAAAGAAATAAAACTAACTTTCAATACGAATGACTAAACGTTTTAAATGAATGAGTATTTAAAATTTTAATTAAGAATCCTTAGAATAGCATTTGAATGAATGATAAAAAAAAGTCATTAATGAATGAGTATTTACAGTTTAACTTTAGAAACAATTAAAATAAATTCATTAAATACAAACGAACAGACTATATCCTTGAATGAATGAGTATTTAAAATTTAAATTATGTAATAATTAAAATAGAATTCATTCGATACGAATGATGAAAATGAGTCCTTGAATGAAAATTTAAAATTTAATTTAAAAAATAATTAATATAGTATTCATTCAATACGAACGTATGCCTTAAATAAATGAATACTAAAATTTAAATTAAGAATTTATTAAAATAGCATAACAGGATTGAGTCTTTATGCACAACAGTTTTATGCATAGTGCATCTCTAAATCAATTATGTTTTATTTGTTCAATATATAATATTTAATATGAACTGGGCCTTTTCTTATCTGTCTGGCTGAGGACAGTCAGTTAGTAATGTTCTGTAAAGTACAACGCATTCAAAATAGTTTAGTGATTTCAAAATAAATACATTAAATTAATTTTCTAGTGATGTGATACTTCTGTTTTACTTAAGTTTATTTTTACAACAAAATGATTAAGTGTAAGTTTCATAATATTTTTTTTATTTATTAATATTTTACACCTCATTTATAAAATAAAATATAATAGTATTTTAATAATATTTAATTTTAATGGTTGTAAATGCACTATAATGAGAATTGTTATAGTGATACAGAATAATAATTTATTTTAAACTTTGACAGACATCAGGAATATTTTTAAGAAACTTTTTGGGGCTAAATTTTATTTAATGGCGTCTATTATTTATTAAATATTAAAAAAAAACTATCTCATGAATATGGTTAGAAAAAAAAGAATGTTTTTATTTATCGATGATAAATCAAACTAGCTTGAGATTCTACTGAATGTCAACTAAATGAAATAATTTATTTTCAAATGTATTGCCCATTGACAAAGGGGCAAAGCACTGTTAACTGTCAGAGATTCTTTCACACACATATATATTATGTATAAATTTATATATATATATATAGTATATACATCTGGTATTCTTGACAAATTTAAGCCTTTCTGAGTACTCTCTCTACATGTCTTTTCAATTATTATTACTATATCTACTATTCTCCTTAGATACATAATTTTATCTAAATGTGTTAAAATATTATCATTAATAATATGCATGCAAATACAGTAAACGATTGCCGGCGTTTAAGAAAAGATTTGTTTTTTTCTCATCATAAAAAAGGATAGAAGACAAAATATGTTAGGACCTATACTATACCTATGCTATTGTATTTATTGTGCTAATTTCAATTTTATATATACATATATAGAAAACTATAAGCTATATTATATTATTTTATGTGTTGAAATTTTTTTTATAAAATTTTCATTTATTATTAAACAAATAAGCGATCCCAAGTTATATGAATAATATGAATAAATTCAGAACATTTTAAATACTCAGAACCAAATTATTGTTTTAATATTTAGTCCTTAAAGAAAAGCGTATATATTGACCAACTTAAAAAAAACATGATTCTCAGTTTCACCGGTATGTATGTTTATTTGTATGTCTGTGATTATAATTAATACCACATAATGTACAGATAGCTATTTGATAAACAGCGCAGTCGCTGGACAAAGTTCAATTCATTAATAAAATGGCACGTACATACACACTTATATATCATCATCACATCAGCTGCTATATCATTGTTATAGAAAGTAGGAATTACATACAATTATGTATTAAAAAGCCATGGATAGAATACATTCAATTTAAGTTAATTTTTAATCATTTTTTATCTTACCAGCTGATGGTATTATCGGTTTCAATCGCAATTCGATTATCGAATTATTCGATTTTTATTCGATTAGTCGATTTCATTTAATATTATAATTAAGAGCAAGTAGCATAACAACCTCACGATCAGAATATCATAATCAGAAAGATTTATTCAAATCTTGTAGTTTCGAAGATTAGCGCATTTAGAAAATAAACTTTTCGCTTTATAATATTCGTATAGATAACATTTTAATACAAGTAAATCTATCTTCTATATTTGTTTACAACCAATCATATATTATATTTATCAAGCTTCATCTTTAGACATAACAAATGCAGTTAGAAACATATTATCAATATTGAACTTTACATATATACACACATGCATGCTAGAGATGGGCCGACTAGTCGGCCTGTTGTATAGACGGCGATTAGAATACAACTAATGAGTAGCGCCGAATAGTCGGCTCTACTCATTAGTAAAAAGTTAAATAAATTAGCTATGTTTATTGATAACCAGTCTTAATAGAATAAGACAACTAATTTCTAAGCTGAAAGTATCAGACTTTCGTTCGTGTTTATATTTTATTAAATTTAGTTTTATATTCTGCTTCTAGAATATTTGTGATCAGTAAAAAAGCAATCCGAATTATTTTAAAAAATTCAAAAGCTATGATTGACTTGGTCGACTAGTCAGGAGATTAGTCAGCCTTTTATCATCCGACTAGTTGACTAGTCGGCTATTCGGACAGTCGGCCAAAGTCATGGTCGGCCCATCCCTAACGCATACATAGATGTCATGAGATCAACATGCCGTGTCCTTGCAAACGATACTAGAAATATTATAGGCGTAATTACTCGTTTAGAATATTAATATTGTATAGAGAATATTATCTTTATTTTATATTATATATCATCAATTCCTTTTTTAAATCAAAACTTTTTATAATAAAAGAAGAATATTTATAATATATTGCTTTTATTACTTATATTGATCTAGATAAATCTTTATTGAAAAAAGTGAAGCGTCAGGAGACTTATAATTATTGTCAGTTTGAATTCATTTAATTAAAGTGTTTCAAATCTTTTTTGCCTTTTTTTAAACATTTGTAACTGCTGGAGTTAGGTGGAGGCCAAATTATATGTAAAATTGTAATAACAATTTAATAAAAACGAAATCTTTTGAAAATTATAATAGATTTATTAAAATTTTTATAATAAAACTTTTAAAAATTTCTTAACTTTTTAAAATTATAAGTTTTAGTTCATGGTAGTATCCCACTACCAGCGCGCCAAGTGCGAACTCCTTAACATACTCGATTGCGTTAGCAAAAACATCGATTGGAAATAAGAGTTCTGCGTTACTTCCGCTAGATGGCGTTGTTATTATTTTACTGAAACAAGTTATGTTTTACGAGCGAGTACACATATTCACACTACACATAAGTTTACCTTTCATGACATACTAATATTCTATTTGTTTAAATGAATACTAGTTGTTACTCGCAGTTATATCTGCGGATCAACTATTTTATTTACTACAATGATAACTACGTTTAGTAGCATAATTCTAGATATTATATATACTGCCTTATAACCGGCCTATCACAACCAGAACGAATTTCCAAATCCATCCTATAGTTTCGAATATTATCACGATCAATTAAACAAACAAACAAACTTTTTAGCTTGTATATATATATATATATATATATATATATATATATATATATATATATATATATATATATATGTAAGCAAATAGTCGCATGTCGTTTAGCACTATTATTAAGTAAATTGACTGCAAGGCTGATTATAATAAAGTTCTATTGCTAGCTACATCTCGTTACTTTGATGTGTTGTTTAATGTTAAATTAATTGAGGATACAAAATAAAATATATTCAAAACCACTATAAACACTATATTTAAGGTTTGATTTAAATAATAATTTAGTATCAAATTGTAATCTATAATAAATATTTCAATACAAATTTAATTTAACTGCATAAATTTATAATTAAAACATTGAAGTACATTTTTAAATGATTACGATCCCGTTGTTTTAATAGTGTTGTTTAAACAAATTAATATATATTTTTTAATATATAATTCAAGATGATACAATACAAGCTTCGTACATATTGATTCAAATAATAACTTAAAACATTTCTACTCATGATACTGTGAAGTTAGTAACAGCTGAGTGGCTTAATAGCTGAGTGGTCGACCGTTTTGGACTTCACAATTAATTTTTATTTCTATTTTTTTAATTTTCTTTTTATGTTTTGTTATATATATATTTTATATAATGTTATTTTAGTTCTGTGTAAATGTGTGTGACGTCTGAATAAAGTTTTTTTGATTTGATTTGATTTGATAAAAACTATATATTCCTTTTATGTAGGTTAGTAAAATATCTGTAAATTAACGACTAACTTTATTGTTAAAAATTGGTATTGTATTCAAAAACTAATATTCAGACACATTTTCTTATTTTCGAGGTATGTGTGCTAACAGACAAACAGAATACAATTTCATATAAGGGTCCATCTGTCTCTCTTCTCTAAATTTTATTTATATTAATAAAACTCAATCTCGTTGTTTGTGGATCTGATTTTAGAATTTTTCATTTAAGGGGGATAATATTTAAGTTCCATCAGTATTAAGTAATTATATTATATACAAAGATTGTTAGACTTTTTTATATTAAGTTTCAATAATTATATTGATGTTTTTATTAAATAGGTCTATATAATATATACATATTATGTCGTGGATAACAATATTGTTTTAATAAAATCTTTTTTGTACTGACAATATGGGCCCTGTACCAATGAGAATTAATAATTACGGTCTTCACGCTTACGCTAGCGCTGATATACATATATATAAATTGTAGAAATGGGCCGACTTCTACTTAGGCCGCTACTCGACTCGTTAATTGAAAATGGAAGACAAATTGGCCGACTAATCGGTCAAGTCGATTATTGTTTTTATATATTTTATTCTGAAGTTATAAATCGTAAAGCATAATATTCTACACTTACTTTTGATTTGTGTCATATTAAAAGAAATGTTTGTTTTATATTGACAGAAAATATATATATATTATTATAGATATTATAACATGTCTGTATAACAATAAAGTAAAATATTCAATCTATAATATACGATATTTTGAACCCATAGGTATACATATACATAAATGTTATTAAATATGTTATTCTATGTTCTTACATACAAGAAAATAAAAAACGAACAAACAAAGAATATGCTTATGTAAAATAAGTCATCTTATCGCAAAGCAGCGATCTTTGCGAGGTTACTTAAAATGTTGTATCATACATCTTCAACTAAATTAATTCTATAATTAAAAATAATTTTAATTTTTGCTAAAACTATAAAAACGTAGCTGTATCAAATACTCATTCTAAATACCAACAAAGAATAGAAAAGTAGTTAAAAATAATAATATAAATATTAATTTTTATTTTAAATCAAGTGCTTTTTGAAGAGCTCGGGGGAAGAAGATAATGTACTTCTTGCTTGCTTGAAGAAACTCCTCCTCTCTCCTTCATCTATTCGAACCTCACAGTACTAGACTTCAGTGAACCTCTTCAAGTCAATACGTTATAAAGATATGATTTAAAAGCGGTGATTGTTAAGAAGTGAATTATAGTTCTATTCTATCATTATTTATTACAATTATAAATTTATCATAGTTTTACTGAATAGCGTCATACTACTTGAGGATTATTAATCAACTAGATAATGTTTGACGACTTCGCTTATAATATTAAAATTGCCATTTTATTTATCATGTTTATAAGATAATAAATTATACATATTACGTACATCAATTGGTATAAGTACTATAATATAAGATATAATTAATAATGTTTTCTATTATTTAAATAAACAAATATAACGTTTTATAAATCACTAGCTTGTGCTAACGACTTTTAATTCCATAAAAGGGAATATATTATTTATAATTTGTTTTTTTTTTAAGTAAAAGCAATTCTTTGATTTATTATATTTATAACCCAATATTATTGCGATTTCTAATAAAATTATTATTTTTGAAGTAAAAAAAAATATTAAATGCTAAAATAATATTAAATTTTATCAAAATCTGTCTAGCACTTTTTGTGTGATTGACAAACAAATACACTATAGACAAACATAAAATTTTAAACTATTGTTTTTTGACATATTAATAAAAAATTAATACAGATTTTGTCTAAATTTATTATATATAGAGTTTCTGATAGAAAAACAATGCTTGAGAATTGATAAGAGATACTAGATAACCTTTGAGTGCTCAGTTTTAAAGTAGCCGTTCTTTGGATCGCACATATTTAGTGACAGTAAGTTGTATAATTAATTTTTTTATTATATACTTACTAATTATAATATACTAATTATATTTATATAATTATAGTATAAAACTAGCTGGTCTGTACATAGCCTAATAGATTATACAGTGTCAGTTATAATGTGTTAAATAATATTAAAATAGTTTTATTGATATAGTCTCGTAAAGATCTTGAAATGATTGAAGCTAGTTTGTTTCCACTTCAAGATAATGTTTTGTACAAGTTCGTTATTGTTTTTATTAAAACAGATTAGAATAGTTTTGGATATAATTAAAACTAGCATTTCTTGGATATCTTGAGGTCTTTTTGAATATTAAGGGAAATAAAAAGTTGTAGTGGGTTGTAGAAGCGTAGTATAACGATTATTATATAGCGAAATAAATGAGCTATACAATATAAAAATACTGTTACAATTCCATGTCGTGGTTTCAGAGATAAGTGCGTTAAAAGAAACGAATAAGTCGAATAAGTCGAATTATCAGTTTCTGAATGTTTTAAAAAACATTATCAACACTATATCATAATTTTAAGCCTCTTAGAACTATGATAAGTGCTTTCTATATTAAGTTATTCCAATAAATTTGATAGTTTTGAACTATTTATTATACGTACAAGTTCAGACTAGCGTTTGCTAGTGAGTTTCTATGTGAGTAACATATTTTAATAGTATATAGCATTTATAACTATGAAAAGAATTAATTTTCAATAGATGTGTAGGTTTCCTTATACCTATTAAATATTTTATTGTACTTCAAACGAATTTTAGTTAACATTAAGATAATAGAAGTCAAATAAAGGTTATCTATACTATTTGTTAAAAAAATAGTAAGCCTGTCTGTACATTGCATATTTTTATATGATTTCAAATACAATAATTAAAAATATAGGTTTATTTGTATGTTGGTTCGTTCAAGTAGTTTACGTGGCGAGGTTTTTATTGATTTTCGTGTGTTTATAACTTAGTTTCCAAGTTAAAACATATTTTGCTTTTTAACATTTTTTTTAGGAAAAAATTAAAAAAAACATAAAACTCATTTTGGATATAATTACGATAGAACCAAACTACTTGACGAATGAAATCATCTGTTGTGATAGCTTATCATCTCGTTCAACATATACCTATAAATATGTTCTTAAAATCTCTAATCACGAAATATAATAAAGACGAAATTGATTAAAAATATAGATTTGTTATACTTATCTACTATATTGAAGACAGACCAAACTTCTTAGCATCCCATGGATTCTGTCATGGGCCCATCGCTTTTTAGAAAAGTGTAAACAGTGGCTTGGACTCGCGGGCCAAGTGTTGGTGTAAAGACCTAGCTTCAAGCTTATCTTCACTGTTTGCGTTTCTTTTTACGAGATAATAAGTAATTCTAGAAATGCCTAATCTTTCAGTGACAGATTTTGTAGTTTTTTCAAAGTGATTTGTTTCTCACTCTCACTCATAACGCTCACTCACTTCAACTGCAAATAAATTAACTATACTTAATCCTTTTCCTTAGTTCGTTAGTTAATTTGCAATACTCGTTCATCTTAGATATGTAATATTTAGGATGTTTGTATGTAGTGAATGGTAAGCTCTCCAATTATTACGCGATTTTATGTCTAGATAGAATACTATTTTTTGATTATATTTTCGTTAGCTTTGTATTGTCGTTAAACTCTGGAAAGTTTAATTTGGACTGAAAAATCATCGAGAAATCAAAGTGTGATAGTTCTTTTTTATGAATCTGCAGCTGAATTCCCCCCAGCTCAGGGGAAAGATTGTTATGTTATGTGGGCTGGAGGCATTAAGCATATTACCATTTTAAATATACTCACTAAATCAGACGATATTTGCTGACTTGTAGGCAGATCACGTGAACAATTGCGCAAACTTACTCTACCCTTCCGGCATCTGAGACCCAGAGAGCGGATCCTTCCGAGTGGTTTTTAGACCTGTTCTGGGAACCTAGGCTAAGACGGCAGGCGGCGACCACTTTTGGTGTTTTGCCAGAGCGGCTCCGTCCTCCTCATTAGATACCGAGTGTAACGGTAGGGTTATGGGTTTTTTCTTTACTCCTTGGTAAAATCCCTTGAACCTCGTTACCTTCCAGAGGTTGAACCCCGTGTAATAGCAATGGCCACAACAATTGACGGAGGTAATCTATTATTAGCAACGATCTAAATATTTTTTAGTTCGCAAATACACAATATACAGGTATTTTGAACAACGATAGGAGATTTCTTTGTCTAGCTCTTGCTCTATTTCTTCTTCTAAGTCGACGAAATAATTTTATTAAATTAGCATTATTTTGACAATTGTCAGACAGAGATATAATGAATTTTTAGATTTTCTAGTCATTGCAAGTTGATATTTTATTTTTTAATTATATGGCTTTGTGATTTTCTTGGTTTTAACATTTACTTACTATGATTTATTTTCTATAGTTATTTATGCAGTTACAATAGATTTTTTTATATTTTTCAGTATCAGTAAAAGAAGCAATGAAGATCGGTTTTATCGGCGGTGGTAAACTTGCCTACGCTTTGGCTAATGGCTTTATTTCTGCAGGTAACAATATTAGTTGATTATGCTATACTAAAGTCTAAACTAAATTACAGTTTACAAAGACATTGTTCAATATGAAAGAAAGTATAAAAATTTTCTTATAAGCTTACAATTATAACACTTTATTATAATAAGCTCACACACCACACACACACACCCACATACAAACACACACACATCACAAAATAGGCTAGGTAAGGTGAAGTCGGGTCCGCATGTTTCTGACGGAAAACAATTATAAAAATTGACCAATCCTAAAAAAGTCATTTCATTATCCAATCACTAGGCCAATTATTGTATGAAGATCGCACAGTAAAAAGTCTGTTAGTAAAATAGTTTTTTAATTTAATATTTAATGGGGTCACATGGTGCTTCGCCTAAAATTACTACATTACAGATTTACTTACACGTTACCAACATTGTAAAAGTAAAATAAAATATAATTATAATAACAAAGAAAAGAGGTTTTCTGGTTCTTTTGAAATTCAAAAAGTACTAATGGATACGTTTTATGTTCTTTCTTCTAATTTAATTATTTATATTTTATGGTACTATACTTAGATTCATATAATCTTGTAACTTATTTCATAACTATTGTTGTTATATCATAAACATCACATTGTAGTAATTTATATAAACATGTACACAACGAAACTGGTTATAATTGTAAAATTTCATCCCACATAATACTTTAAGTATACATTTAAATATTTACATATTAATATTTTATTTTTATTTTATTGAGTATAGGGAAACATACAGCAGTTATATTACATCTATGAAAGTACAGGTAATAATAATACATATTTGCCAGCAAAGTTTCCACTGGTATTTATACAAGGAGTGAAATTACAATCGAAATAAGTTAAAAAGTAAAAAAAAATGATAGTAATACATAAAAAAAAAAAAAAAAAAACTGAAACTAAATTGAAAAATCAATATCAAAAATATTTATGTTTTTAAAATTACTTAGAATTAAAAATTATTTTAGAAATAAAGATAAACAACGATAAAAAATAAAACAAAAAATTACATTAAAAAAATTAATATAATAAGTTTAAACAATTTGATACACTCGGCTTATATATATTGTGACGTCTGTGTGCCTAGTACGAGTATTTAACCTATACAAGATCGAGTAAAAGAAAATAAGTTTCTATGAAATGAAAACAACGCCATCTAGCGGTAGTATGGCGGCACTCCTCTTATTTCAAATCGAGGCTTACGCAAACGCGATCGTATAGGTTAAACAATTTGCATTTAAATGGATTTTAGTTACTTAATATTTATAAGTGCCAAAAAATCGTTAACAAATTTTACTAAAGCTGGTTGCTTTATTAAACTTTGTAAAAAAATGATTAGTATTCTTATTGTAATTTTATTAACAAACTATTTTTTGGGTTAAACGCTCAGTGAATTGGATAGCGTAGAAGAAGGAGTGTATATAAAGTATAATGTAAAAAACTTAAGAATATACTTAAATCGTTTATAGGTCTTTAATACCGTTGTTGTATGTTCAAGGATTGGCTAAGCCTGAAGAGATCACTGCAAGTTGTCACCCATCAGATATTGTCAGCGCTGAAGCATTCAAAGTAATAAACACAACTTTGACACTCTTTCTATATAAACTACACAAAACTCTATTGACTCTTAATTTTTTTCTTATTTGCAGTCCATAGGAGCACTGGCAATATGCGAGAACCGTCCCGTGGTGGAACGCTCTGAAGTAGTAATAGTTTCTGTGAAACCGGATGTGGTAGTACCAGCTCTCAAAGAAGTAAAAGACCTGCCAGCGTCAAAGAACAAATTATTCATATCAGTGGCAATGGGTGTATCGACTGCCACAATTGAAAAGGTTAAAACCAAAATATAATATAACTTCTGTCCAATACTGTTCAGTACATCAAATTCTTTAATATTATCCATACCATTTCAGATTCTACCTTTAGAAGCACGAGTAATTCGTGTGATGCCAAACACTCCTGCACTAATCAAAGAAGGAGCAGCAGCTTTAAGTCGAGGATCCAAAGCGACCTCTGATGATGCGAAATTAGCAACCAAACTGTTCCGTGCAGTGGGCACGTGTGATGAGGTGCCAGAGTATCAGATGGATGCTGTAACTGCTTTAAGTGGAAGTGGTCCTGCTTATGTAAGTTTTCTTTTCTTGATCAGTTCCACAATATGATGGGGTCATTGCCCAGAAGAGCCATCCCCTACAAAATAAATTTATTTCAATAAAAAATTAAAATAATAAATGTTTTTAAAAAGAAGAAGTGCGTTCTAACAAAACATACGGGTAATACTGTTTAGTTTCCGGTTGCGATGAATTTTGAAATAACTTTAAATTTTAAAGTATTCCTGTATTCCAGACGGCTGGGGAGAAGCTAAAGCTATACAGCTATATTTTTTTTCTAAATCCAATCCAGGTGTACATGCTAATAGAGTCGCTGGCGGACGGCGGTGTGCGTTGCGGGCTCCCGCGTGACCTGGCGCTGCGACTCGCGACGCAAACCACACGGGGGGCGGCTGGCATGGTGGGGGAGGGGGGACATCCTGCCGCGCTGAGGGACAACGTCACCTCACCTGCAGGTTCTACCGCGGAAGGGACCTACCACTTAGAACAAAATGGTAACTTGTCCAAGGCCTGTCGCGTCTCTTTTTACGTAGGCAAACGACTTGATAGCCCATAGAATAAATAATAGCATAAAAAATAAATATTTAAAACTAATTAGGCGATATCACTCTGTGAATACGATCTGTCATGAATCAGATAGAACTTATCACGTCAATATTTAAAGTTCTTGGTGAAAATAATGTCATGAAATTTCGTCCTTACTCTTTTTATTATCCTAATTCTTTGGCAAATTAATAAGTTTACTTGACAATTAAAAAGTTTGTTATAATGCTGGCTCTGAACTTCAAGTTTCAACGTAATATTCATAGTCTGATTCCTATGTTTCTCTAGCCTTTGATACAAAAAAAATCTTTCCATTTTTGCAACGCTAAAAATATCCTCTTTTTTGGTTTAAAAACATAAAATATTTCAAAAGTAACTTTAATTTTAGTGTCGCAAATTATATCTGTTTAAAAAATTAAATCTTAAATAAGATCATATTTTTAAAAGCTTATAAAACTTGTTCACAGGATTTAGATCTGCTGTGATTGGCGCAGTAATGGCGGCCACAAATAGATGTAAGATTGTCAATGAACAACTCAATAAATAATGTAATTATAATTGATGATTATTAATAAAAATACAGAATAACTTCTTATTTCTTATTAAAAACTATCTGTTTCTCTTCTTATTTCATTTCTATGTCTACAAAACTTTAAATAAAATCGCTCAGTTATCAAAGTGGCGTCTAAATTGTTCTTTCCTTCAACTTTCTTAAAAGAACGTTATTACTTTTACTTTTTTTCTTCTATTCTAAGGTCTTTTTGGTGTAATATTTGAATCATAAGATAATGAAATTCGGATGCTGGCAATGGGAGAGCATTTATTTATTATTTATTTATTTATGCACAATGTACAATGGCGGACTTAATGCCTTAGGCATTCTCTACCAGTCGACCAAGGGTGATGCAGAGATAAAAGAAGTAGGTGCATGAAGAGTATACTATTTAGAATATTTAAAAAGATATAAAAATATAAATTATAATGAGAGAATATGGTTTGTCTCTGACATCTCTAGTGCCTAGTCAGAGATTGATTTTGAATTTTGAGTTTCTATAATAATTTTAATGCATATCTTAGTAAGATAGTATAATATTATTATCATAAAAAGGTAATATTTGAAGTAACCCAGAGTTACGTATGTCTGTCATACTAGGAATTTACAATCTGCGAGTGCAATAGAATATTTCAATTAAAAATAAAGGTAATTGCAAATTACTTTTAATCTACAATACCATTTTTTTTCAAAATCTATCTATAGAACGGTGGGCCTGTGATAAGCAACTAGTTCAAATTTGTTTAATATAGCTTGATCGGTGTAGGAGGGAATAGCGGAAAAAATTGTATCGAGTTGACTGTTAAAGTACAACTAGTATGCTAAGACCAGCTAGTCACAATAGATAATACAAAAAATTTGAAAGCGCGCGCAAAATTTCCCCATGCAAAGTCTATGGGAAAAAATAATTTTTTGACTAATTACTGCAATTAGGCTAATGAGATTTGAGAGTTGTCACTATTTTTCAGCAGTGTAGCATAATGAGACCTTTGATTTGAGCCATCAAAGATATTTTTCCCTTTAGTGGTTCTCGAGCTACAGTGTGCCAACGAAATCGCTTCCTGCATTAATATATAAGATTAACTATCTCATATTGACTTTAGCTTTTATGTGAGGAATAGATTTTACTAAGCGCCATCTCTTATCAAATATTGCAAATAAATGACCATAGAGAATTAGGTCGTTCATAATGATAATTTTCGATAGGTTTTCTAGATGGCGGATGTATAAGTTTTGTATGTGTCAAAAAATGTTGACAGTTTGAAAGACTAAATGTCTTAATTCGTTCAAGCCAACGGCTGTTAGTTGTTGGACAGCGGCTTTGTAGAATAAATAAAGTACGGCAGATTTTAAATGGGGAGCTTTTAAAATTGACTACAAGCTACACGTTAATTCGCGTCGTTGTGTTACTAATAGTATTATTGTAATGGATTGTTATTCCGGCACATGTTTACAATTTACAGAACTCAAAGTGAGCATAGTACACAGCGAGTAGTAGAGCGGTATGCGGTTGCCTAAAATATAGAAATAAACGTTTACTCCTTGTTAAGTGGCATTATGGTTTAGTAGAATTACTTTAAGAGGTGATATGGCCTTCTATTTGAGTGAATTCGACCCACGCCGACAAATAAAGACTCCTACGCGGCGCCAATGATACGAACTACGTTGTCACTGAGTATAAAAAAGTAATCATGAGAATATAAGTTGATGAAATATGCTTAAAATTTGTTACCGGCGAATATTTCGGAAGTGAAACTTAACTAGAATCTTGTAATGGTTTTGTTTGTGCGGAAATTGTAATTTTTCATTACATTTGTTTAATCAGCAACCAAGGCCAAAGTATTTAGGATCCCTGCTTTATAGTTTGAAAGAAACAGTAAGTTTTTTCAATTTATTTACCTACACAACTATATTTGTCATTATGAATACTTTTGGGTGTAGTTACACTACTTATTTAATAGTTGTCTAACGGCATCCACTTTCTAACAAGTTACTATGATAGGAATCAATTACACCTGTTCGCTTGTATTTGTGTATATTGAAAGATAAATCTATTTAAAGTAGATTCTCTTGAAATTGAGAGAATCATGATATTATATTATGAGTATATTAGCCATAATAATAAAATTCTAACAGAATAAACATTTTTTTATAAAATAAAATAACTAATAATTGTTGTTTGTCAGATTAAAAAAAAGAAATGGATTCCAATAGGTATTCCATATAGATACTTATTTTGATACGGGCAATTAAAATCAGTCAAAATAAAGAAATCAACAGCCTTGTTGTGTTACAAGTCAAGAATGGACGAGAATGATGTTATAATATCATCCACAGAGATCATTAAAGGTAAGAATACATATTTTATATTAATAAAAAAAAAATTGTAATTAATATTTATCTTTCTGTTAAGATCATTAAATTTTACAACAAAAATGGTCAGTTTAGTCTAGTGCCATTAAATCTTTGATAGAAAATATGTAAATATTATTTATTTGCTTATTTCAATTTGGGAAATAAAATAAATATATATTTTGTGAGACACATTTTAGAAAATAATATGTACTTAAAACTTATATATCTATAAAAAAAGTTATTAATCTGATCTCACTAAGAAAAGTGATTATATACAATATCCAATACTAATATTTTTAAATGGAAAAGTTGTTTTGTTTGTTTAAACATGATAATCTTCGAAAATACTGTATGGATTTGAAAAATTCTCTCTGAACTTGATAGTCTGGTCCATAAGGAAGGCTATAGAAACTATGCTAATAATTTTATTTTAATATTAAATAAAATTATTTGTCTGCGCGTGGAAACACAAGTAACAGCTAGTACTTTGGTATTCAATTTTACTATTTTTTTATTATTTTATTTATATATATAAGTTTATAGTCATATTGGTATTATACAATAGCACTTCCCACATAGTAGTGACCTCAATGTCCACTCTGAATTACCTAATTATACTATAAACTTTGAGAGACTTCAAGGTTACTTAAGAATGGTTTTATAAGAGAATTAGAACTATGTATTATTTATAACATTGCCTTACTTTACTAAAGCTTTTGCGAAACTAATATTGCAAGTATGTCATAACTTTGTTTTTAACTAATTTCTGTATTGCAGTCTAATATATATTTACATTATATAATGAAAAAAATTGCTTGTTTGTTTAAATTGGCTTAATTTATAAACTATCTGATGGTTTTTTTAAGTTCTTTTGATTATGATAGGCAGGTTAATGAGGAAGTTTTTACACTATTATTCTTAGTTTCATACTCTTTATTTATTAGAGAGCTCCCAACACATTTAAATGATAAATATAATGAGTGACCTCAATACTACCATTGTCTTACATAGTTGTAGCTATAATAACTTACTTATAACTATATTTTTTTGCATATATATGATTGCTCAGCGCTTGCGCAGGTCTGGAACTGTTTATGTGGTTTGTCTGCATGTGGAGAGATACTACTATTATAACTTATCTCATAAGGATCTAATAAACTCTTTTAACTATATATATGCTTGCTGGGTCTCGTCCCTGACATATAATTTATAAAACTGGAGTTAGTTGCAGAAAAATGCGCAATCGAATTTATTTACGCGTGTTCGCTGACGGTTTGGGGTAATTTTACTTGAATACAATGTTTTAAAAAAGTAATGGTTTTCATCAAATATCCGACGCATATGAATAAATCACAAAAACTTTTTTTTTAATATTGTTATATTTGAGAAAGAAATAATAATTTCTGGTTTTGTTGATTATCCATTACAAATAACAAATTTTTCCTCTTTTTAATGTTATAAGAATAAAAAAAATATAATAAGACGAAAAGCGTTTTGTCTTTTAAATATTTTTTTGAACTATCATTCAAAGTTTTTTATGTATTCAATCTTTTCTGATAAATCGCGGGTACAAACGCCGGGAGCAACTAGTTTTATACAGAGCTATAAATAGTCGATTTTTTTCAAGTAAATTGCTAAAACTTCAACAAAATGATAACAAATCAATTTTATTTTACTTCATAAAAAGTTTTATTATCTAAGAACACGAAATTTTCATATATAAGTGTTTTAGTAAGTTTTCTAACTTTAAATGAAGTTTTCAGGAACATTTTGTTAATTGACGCAATAAATATAAATTGTTTTATACTTTTTGCACAATTTGAGATTGTTTAGAGTTATTGAGAACGTCAGAGTGGTTAATTAGTAAATGAATATTTTTAAGTTTCTTGAATTATTAAATTAAATTATTATTTACGTTAGAAATGTTTTTAGACAATCATTTTCTTACAACTTTCTCTTCTTTTTATACTTTAAAAGATTTTTTTATATATAAGAGTTTTTTTTATTATCTACGATGATGTTTATGCAATATGTATTTCCTAATTTAAAAAATACGTCTTAAAAAACGTCCTACCAAATTTTATACTTTTTTAAAAAGTAATTTTAGAGTATTTATTAAACTCGTATGAAAATTTATACATATCGTTTTTAAAATTTAATATATTTTTCAGCACACCATACGGTCGAAGCCACGGCGGGAAGGTAGTTTAATAAATTTGTAGTAGAGATAATTAAGAACATGTACTAAAGAATGGTAAACGATTAAACATTTTTCAGATACAAGTATTGTTCCAGATACAGAACATTTTTCTTTGAATTTATCTCCATCATATTTGGTAAACTAGTAACTTCATTGGGTTTTCGACAGCTGCAATGACATTCTTTGTATTCATAATTATAATAAAGATATAATAAGACGTATTCCATTACTTAAAGTCAGTTTTAGGGAATAGCATCTATGTAAACACTTATAGGTTATTTAAGTTTAAAAATGTGATTAAAATATAGAATTATTAGATAACGGCAGAGGAATCGCCTTCTGGATAAGTGATATTAAATGTTGGGACAAATAAGTACCAATGGTTGTGACCAATAAGTACCAATAGTACCGTGAGTGGGGCTGGTACCATCACTATATAAAAAAAATTGTTCGAATGTCTATCATTTAAATACATGTATAAGGTGTGTCCAAGGCTTCAATGTCATGAGTATAGATTCAGCGTTTAATTCTTGGCTTGAAGCGAGTGCTATCGAGTTAATCTTTGGCCTTAAAACTGTTGAAGTATATGTACAAAAATAGGTAATTTCCTCCGATAGCACATGCAATAAAGGTGCGGTGCAAGTGCCAGCGTGACCTTCAAGTTACGTAAGCTATGCAAAGTTATGGCCCAAGGACAGGCGGACGAAAAATTCATTAACATATATTACAGTCTTAATATACGGATCAATATGCATATTGTCTGTTTTATTTGTGGTATAGTTTTGTGATATATTAAGAGATTCAATGGTTATATAGGTATACTGGAATTGTTATATATATTAAGATTACAGTTGGATATGTATGAATTATAATCTATTATATAATTATTAACTCACGTAATTATCGCCTTTGCCCGAATAGTTTCGCACCCATTTGAGGTCCTTTTTCATGAGCTTTGAGCATTCCGGAATTGCGGCGAGAAAAAAAAATCTTGTATATTGTAATAGTATTTTTTAAATTGGTTTACAAATATAGGTCTTAATAACACTATCTAAAGACCTTATTCCAACCTAAAGTTTTATCACTTTTGTCGCAAAATCGCTTTCTCTTGTAACTTAGAACATACCAACCCTATGCAGGTAAAACACCAATCTAGAGGGTGTACTAGCAATTACAGCCACTTAATGCATTCTGCTGTCAGGGGTTGAAGGTTTTTCTAAATGCTTTTTAATTAAAAATTATTGATTATATATAATGGAAGGCACTAAAGCGCTTTGTCGCTTACAATACTTACGCGTGTAATTTTATTTTATGATGTTGGTACCAGTAAAGATTAAAAACAAAATTGTTAGGTTGGTATTTCAAAACTTTTAAACTAAAGTTATTATAAAACTTATTTCTACAATTGTTAATTGTTACTACAATTGCAACTTTATCCTGTATTGTATTATTTTGAACAAATGTCTTTAACAAAGTAAAGTAATAAGTAAGTAAAGAAATATGCTTTCATATAGCTGGTAGCTGAGTTAATTTAGTTTCGAAAGCTAAACTTAGTTGTGTCTCATTGAACGTACAGCTTGTGCTGCTCCAGCTGAGAATAAAAATAAATTATCTAAATAAAGCTGAAACTTACAAACTTAAATGAATTTGTATCATTGTATCTAGACGAGCTTTTGCCCGCGGTTTGTTCTGCGGTCATGATTTTACTATCTATTAGGATAGCTATGAGCAGTAGCGGAATGAAAGCTGATAGCCGTCTTCATGCACCTGCATTTCATAATTAAAAGTTTTTTAAATCTTATTTTTTTAAATAAATAAACTTTAGCTTTATAATATTAGAATAGATAACTTATTTGCCGTTTACACTACTATGTATATAATACGTTTGTTACTTATATTTTAGTTTACAGTATAAGGACGAAATAATTTATGCCCCAATAATTATACAAAACCTGATACTAATATGCGATCTTACTATGTGTGCGTTTTATCTGAACCTTCTAAAATTACATCTTACATTTAAAATAAAATAGTAATTTAATTAAATGAAGTACGATTATTCGATGCATAGTGCAGGACTTTTATATATCTTAAAAAATCTTAAATATTAACAATATCAATAGCAATGTTTATTTTACTTATCACATCCTAAATAAACAGACGATAGAGAGAGATAGAGGACAGTTTAGTCTTCTCTATTTTTTATGCTATTTTTCGTAAAACATTACCACTTTGAAGGTACCACTACATATACTTATATATCAAATAATACTGATTTATTATCTGTAATATTATTGAACACAAATTTTTTACGTAAATGTACGTGAATATTATTTTAATTTTCATAGGTTGTAACTTGAAGATTTAGTTTGAATTCTGTTAGACACGTGAACTAAGGGATTTATGTTCTCTTTAATGTTTTAAAAGGCAACTAGCAGATTATCATGTGTCTATCCTACCTAGGGGCCTGTGGCTTCTAGCCATATGTTGCTATGTCATATTTGGAATATATCTACACCATAAAACAAACACTATATAATTGCTTATACAAAATCTTTATATTCATAAAAGTTTTTATAACCACATTTGAATGTGTTTACTCCGGAAAGACATACTGCACATAGAAACAAACAAACGAACACACATACACAAACAAACACACACGAACGCAAGCACCCTATGCACGTGCGGACAAAATACACACACACACACATACACCTTTGGAGCTTCAACTATTGTATTATTTATAATTAACTTACATTTACTAACTATTGTTCTAGTATCTAAAGTAAGAAACTTATATTGTAATAAATACTATTTTATGTCTCAGCGAGCTATAACGAAGTACAATATCCTTGAGACTTGGAAATTGTATTCAATTGACTAGTTTTACTCAATTTTATTTTTGCGATTTCATAATAATTGATGAATAAAAATTCATATATGTATATAAAGCGGTACTAGAAGTTCTAATAATACTAGGAGGAGCTTTTGATGAAATACTAGATTACAATACTATTACAGTCCAATGTATTTGAATTGTTTTTAAAACAGTTGTTTATAGTACTAGATTACAACTAGTCGTGCGTGAAATAGGTGCCTAGGTAATCCGCTTTGATTCTTGTTTACTATATATACTATTTCTATATTAATACAAGTATATTATTTGTGCTATTTATTAATTTAGTTAAGATTTTATAAAGATATTTTAATTTTTAGCTATTTTTGATTTTAATAGGTGTTATTTAAAGCTATTTACGAATTCTTATTTCAGATAGATTATACTTCGCCACCCTCGAAAGCGGGTACAAACCAAAAGCCACCCGAAACAGCAAATACTTCCACATAGAAGATGATATTGTGTATGAGAACTTCTATTTCGACTTTGGACCTTATCACCTGTGTCATTTGTATCAATTTTGCAAGAAACTTAATGAGGAATTGGAGAAAAATCCGAAGAAAAAGATAGTCTTTTATACAAGCAACAATGAAACTCTTCGACTAAACGCAGCCTACCTCATCGGAAGCTATCAGGTAACCATTCACACATTTGTAATCGAAAATATAACAAACTTTATTATAGGGTACAAAAAAAAAACAATTTATTAGTTATTGATTGAGTAAAACAAGGAACGAATTACTGTCTATTCTTTCTAGTATCATTTATTGCACAGCATGTGGTTTTTGTGACTGTAGGCATTCATTTGTTTCAATTGTTGAATGTGTACGACGCGCGTAATTAAAAATCGATTTGTTATTTACTCTTAGGTACAATTTACTTTGTTCTACTTGACAAAGTTCTGACTCATATTACTGTTGAATGTAGTTTAAATTACGTATTAATTTCATCTTGCATAGAGATTTCTCGTAAATGTAAACAAGGAATATGGCTGGAGCTCAGGTTGACCCCTTAGGAACTCCCTAAGGGAGTTAGAAATTATAGTTTGTATATAATTGTATTAATGTTAAATATTATTTTTAAAGATATAGCCATGGTCATTAAAAAATTAAAGAAGCATAATGGAAAAGGAACATCATTTTACACTTAAAACGGATGCAGAAAGAATAATTTCGCCATTTTGAGTACTTATAAAATATTTAAAATTTTCTAATATTTTTATGGGAGTGAGTCAGTCTGAAAATCTGTTTAGCCGTTAGCCGAAGATGATTATCTTCGATGATTAGATTTTAATTGATGCTTTAGTTTTATTAATTGGTATTTATATTATGAAGTAACAAAAATGGAAATCTGTATTTAATCCTTAATTTAAATGTACCTTAAATAATGTATTTTTAAGTTATTTAAATTTTAAATGAGACGAACAGTTTCTGTATCATAATCTAACTTCTAGAAAGAGCAACTATATAAATAAGATATTGTCTTAATGCTCTATTGGTATGACCGTTGTATAATAGCTATGAATGATAATGAAGATAGAATTACTTGGTTCTACTATTTGACGCCCCCGCGATGTTGCGATCAGATTAGTCTCGAGTGATTTATGTCTGTCCTATACAAGACAAACAGTCTTAACTATTAAATTTATTATGCACTATTTGACCTTAAAAATAGTGAGTTATAAAATATATAATTACTCTACTACCAGTTTCTTTTACAATACTTTTTTAGAACTTTATTGACTTTGTTTACTAATTTGTATAATGTAATAGCTGCTTTATTCTGATCTGTATTTTTATATAGATAAGATATAACATAGTATTTATAAATCTTTATGAGTATCTAGTGTTTGTGAATCATTTGCAAAAGCAAATAAAACTATGATAGAAAACTGACCCGACAGCTGTTTTAACGATGAAGAAAATAAACATTATGACCGATTTCAGTGTAGAACTTTCAGTTTGTTAACTGTATTTGCGTTTACGTATGAGAATGTACTTCGGTTCTGCCTGTTTGTTAGTTTATCATCATTTATAAAATATATATTAATGTTGTATAATTATTAGTCTAGTAGACTTGCTATCGAAACATTTAAATAGCTTTCGGCTTCACAGGTATTTTTAATTCTTCAAGAAGCAAATTGTCTCAAATAACTCCAATTAAAAAGTTTTTTTTGTCAACAAAAATATTTTTTTTTATCTTTTATCTTTCTTTAAAAATCTATTTATTTTAGATAATATACCTGGGAGGGTCACCAGCCGCGGTGTACAAACAGCTAACTGATGGTACGTGGTTGTTGTTGAACTTCCGCGATGCGTCGGGAGGTCCTCCGCTGTTCGATATATCTCTATTGGATGTCTTACACGGAATAAAAGTTGCTCATGATGCAAAGTTCTTTGATTTCAAAGACTTTGATGCTGACCAGTATTTGTTTTATGAGGTAAGTAATTGAATAGTAATGGTTGTGTTTAAAGTATCGTGATCCATGTTTACTATTATATATAATTATCCGGCTGCACTCACGTAAATACTATCGACTTTTGCCCGATTAGTTTCGAAGCCATTCAGGGTTCTTATTTATGAGAGCCGATCATGGCAAAATTGCGACGTGAGCTGCTAATATTATATAAAAAAAAGTGAATTATATTTCACTGCTCTACCAGCTTTGATACATTTTTATTATTTTCAATTATTTTTTTTTGCTCCGTCCCGATGCAGACGGTTATAATATATAAAATGTTTAATTCATACAATCGAGAAGCGATACAGTTCAATTAGTAAAGCGACGGGATGGTTTCCTAGAGGTCACGGGTTTGGATCCTGCTCGTATCCATAAATATTATTTTTTTATCCATTTTATTTTATTTTAATGTGAAAATAATATACAAAAGAAAATTTTAAACGATTTAAATTCTTCCATTACAGAAAGTGGAAAATGGTGACCTGAATTGGATAGTTCCTGGCAAAATGTTGGCATTCTCAGGTCCTCATCATAGATCTCGTTTGGATCGAGGGTATCCCCTCCACAGCCCTGAACATTACCACGATTACTTCAGGAAGTACCATGTAACGACCATCGTGAGACTGAATAAGAAGTCCTACGACTCTAGACAGTTCACAGCTCATGGTTTTGAACACAGGGAGTTGTTTTTCGTCGATGGTTCCGTGCCCTCTGATTCGATTGTTAATCGATTTATTCGTATCGCCGAGGCTGCCAAGGGTGCTGTGGCTGTTCACTGTAAAGGTATATTTAAATTTGGAACTTAATGAACTCCTAAGTTTGACTACATATTATATAATTGATTAAGTATATAAAGAACAATTTGTTAATGATTCAACAGTAAAACGCGTTTTAAAGTAGGGATTATAGGTTATAAGTAATAGGTATGTAATAGGAATGACACATTTTCTTATAAGATTACCAGATATTATCATTATATTATCAACCGATCAGACCAAACGAATATTATTATTATTAAACGAAGAATATCATAAGAATATATTTTTAATCTACGTTTTTGTATTTGAAGTATTACAAAGACAGATATTGCAATGTAATAATGTCGAAAATGTAACGAGTACTTACAAAGATTTAAATTTCAATAATAATCTATATAGCTCAAGTGAATTTAATTGTTATTATTAACTCAAACCATTGCACAGAAAATAGTAAAACAGAAACTTTGTGAGAGGTTTTCCAAAGTTTAGCTAAACTAAACTAATTAAATAAAATATTTAGTATACAATTATTTAACGTTTCTGACTACTTGTTCTGCAGCGGGGCTGGGTCGCACGGGCACCCTGATCGCGTGCTACATGATGAAGCACCACGGGTTCACGGCGCGAGAGGCTATCGCCTGGCTGCGCGTGTGCCGCCCGGGCTCCGTCATAGGACACCAGCAGTGGTTCCTGGAGAAGTAAGAACACACTGGACAACCCTTCGCCATTAACATGCTTAGATTACTGCAATTGTCGAGCTAAATCACCACAGTTAAATATATTATATTTAAATTTACAGATTGTTTATGAAATAATTGGCTATAATTGTCTTTTATAGTATATAAAATTATTATAAGATCGGTTAAAAGTTTTGATCTATTTGTTTCCAGTATCCAACCCCGGATGCACGCCCTAGGTGAGGCGTACAGACGTCGTAACAACGTGTCAACATTCCCGGTGTGCTCTCGAGGTATATACAGCACTCTCCCACAGGAGATCGAGCGCCCCGTGTCGCTGCAGACCATACTGAACAGCAAGAGTGCGCACAAGGTACGAATACCTTTTTATTGAGGTGACCGTAGTGGTATAAGACCGTAGTGTCAGAAGGGGGTAGGGTGTTAGCTGGTTCAGTAGCTTGACTGTATTGTTATATGGATTGACTCGGCCGGTTAACTTCTCATTGTTGATGAACATAAACTGGCTCTTTCACTACCTCTTCTGGAAATATTTGATGAGGTAGTGAGAGACCCAAATGTTTACTTTTCCTGTCCACTGCACATTATAATTTATATTTTTAAGATTTTGTATGATCTTGCTAATAATCCAAAGCGACTATAAATATTTTTTTTTTTTAGCAACTGGACAACGCTAACGCCTTAAACGCTAATGAAACAGATTCAGAAAACAACGTGACGTCAGTCATCGGCAAATACAAGACAACAGCTACTCCAATGCTGCCAACCAAAACATTGTTGTCGCCAAAAATGAACTACATGATCCCAACCAATAACATCAGGAATGCCAACAATACAAATTTAAAGCCCCAACCTAGAATTATGAACGCTACTCTAAAGTCTCATTACGCGGCCAAGACTTCCACATTCCCGCCAACAAGAAGTGCCAACTCACAAGTGAAACTAACTGGTGGGGTCAAACCCCTCACAGGTAAGAATTCTTTTCACGGCCAACGTGCCAACCTCGCGAGGCCAACACTCGCCTACACCCATGGCAATAGCCCAATTAAAACTTTCACTAGAAAGGCTATAGTTTCAAAAATGACGGCCAACGAAACTGCAGTAGTCACAACCCTTAGTAATGTCACATCTACACTCTCAGCGTTAACAGAAAATTGCCATTTGAATGGCAAAAACCGCTTGCCATCAGAACCGAATCTCAAAGCCGTAACACAAACTAAAACCACACCTCCCAATGTGAGTGGCCGGAAGAAGTTAATTATTCGGTCCAATTCAATCAATCGCAAGAAGCTTCCTAAAAGTCTTCCCAAGAGTGGCCTTGAGGCCAGTCAGGAACTGTCTTCCAGCGATACCAACATCACCAACATATCTGCCGACTCTTTGGACACTCCGTTCCGATTCAGACGAAAACGAGACAAGTCTAAAACTCCTGAGCCGATGGACTGCATTTCCAACTCGGTGATTACAGCTGACGTTACGCCTGATAATTACGAGGAGACCAGCAACTCTCAAGGAAATAAGTTATATAAGATAAAAGCATTACGGAAGAAATGTCCCGCTTTTGGAGTAAATCTATTGAAGAAGGAGGGCATTCAAACTCGGTCAAGTAGTTGTGCCAGTAGCTCGACCGTCAAGAAGAAATGATCTCCGCCTCAGTCGAGTAGATTAGTAGCACGTTATAGAATTTTTATTAGATGTTTAGTGCATAGCACATGTAACCTGTTGATGGATTTGTTTAGGTGCTAAAGTTTCCGACTGATATTTTACTAAACCCATATCAAGCTGGATACAAGTTTTTATAAATAAAAATCTAAACAAATTGATCAGCTTTTGTGATGTATAAGTGTCTAGTGCTGTTCTTAGAGCCCTAAAGTATGAGCCTAATTATTGTATTGAAATATTGAATTTTCTGGTCGACCAGTTATAGTTATAATCTGATATTTTATTGGTGGAGAAGTATCCTCTCTTTTTTCTTAAGACTAATCTAAATATAACTTCTTGATGTTTGAAAATATCTTGATGTTACTTAATAGAAGAAAAAAACAGTTACATATAACTGTATAAAATTAATCTCGTAGATTTATGTTAAGTTTTTCATTATTTTTATTTTATACTCTAAATTGATGTAGTTTTGTGACGTCATAAGACTACACAAAAAGATAATGCAAAAAATCAATTCGTTAATCAAATAATCTTTAATTTTCATAATATGTATATATTAGTAATCTTCTCCAATTTAAGTACAGTCAAAAATAAGTGTATTTTTACTTTAAATATCGCCCGTTACTTATAAGAAAATAATATTTTTGTAATTTATCAATTACAAAGTGATTTGAAAGCGCCATTATTATGTTGCTTCTATTGAGCTTCCTGTGAGTTATTCGTTTTTGTTCGCATCCAACATGAGATATATTACAAGAGTTGCTCAGTTTATTAATGTTTTCTCGTTAACTGCTTTAGATATTTTATAAGAATATATAACCGTTAACAATGTCACAAAATGTGTTAAGTAATGCAATGTAGTTTAAAGTTTCAAGTGTTGTACTCGCTGATGAGATTTTTTATTTAATTGTAGGTTGTGATGTACAATCAAGGTAGAAAGCTATATTTTATATTATTTAATATAATAAATATTAGTTTAAATTTTAAATCGACAAATTAATTTTTATTTATTAATAATTATGGGATATTGCATATATTTTACAATTTTTTCTTATTTGCTTGTAATCAATGTTTTATTTTTATTATGTATTTTTACCTCGACTGTACATAGTGTTATTATAACGCAATAGAACTCCAGTAACACGAATTTAATCTTCATATCAATTTGTACAGTGTTCCGACTTGCCAGTATGTTATAAATTAGACTATATATGTATGAAAGACTGTTGATCCATTTCTATATTATAAATTATATTTAATATACTTTTCCTATTATATAAATGCATTAATTGGTAAAAATACAGTTTTTAAACTCAGTAATCATAATTATTATTTTTATTTTTATTGTACTTTATTTATTTTATTATTCAAGGCAGCTTTATTATTTAATATAATTGGAATAGCTATATAAACTTTATCTGTTATGATATTTTTGTTCTAAATAGAACATTTAAACATTTAATGTGTTAAATATTCTAAAATGTTCAAATTTACTAAAAAAGAATTAATTAAGATACTACTCTAGATTAAAAAAGAATATTAACTTAAAAGACAGTATTTCTTTTTCAATAGTAACGAACTTACAAATGTTTATAATATTTTTTTTGTTGCAGCTATTTTTGTATAATTTGTACATTGTATTTATTACATTTTCTCTTATTTGATATTAATTGTTATATTTGGATATTTATTTAAATGACAAAAAACAGCATAAAATGTAATTGTTAAAAAAAAATTATAATTGATTTAATATTCATATTATATTATATATTATTTGTATGTTTTTTTATAATTTGGTGCGGTGAGAAGCGAAATTTAAAAGGGACCAGATTATAATCGCGGATGTTACGTTCTAGATATGATTATTATTACGTTGTGATTTAATCAGTTACTAATGCATAATTACCTTTAGGTATTTGTAAGTGGCGCCGGTATTGTGGCGAGAACGCTTGTGCTTAATAATTATTAAAAGAAATTATATTGCGATTATAAACGACTTTTATTTTTTTACAACATTTTGTTTCGTGATGCTTTTGAAATATTGTATAACAATAAATATATATGATATATTGTTCAAAACGTAACATTAAATGAAAGAAATTATAAAGGTTTATTATTTATATATTTAGCTCTAAAAAAACATTAAAATACCATTTATTTGCTCACAATGTGCCGAATGTGAGGTTTCTAACGTACTCGTTCGCTTTAGCGTATCCTTCGATTTATATGAAATAAGAGCAGTGCCATTGTCGACCGCTAGATGGCGTTTCTTTTATTTTATAGAAATTGACGTTTTTACTCGATTCTCTATGTTAAAAATTTGTACTAGGCACACTGGGCTGTCATTTATAAACGCAGCGTGCTACCTACATGTTTTAAGAATTGTCATAATTTCTTCTGTGTGTTTTTCAAGATATTTTTACAAGATTTAAAAATTTTGTGGGGATTAGTATGTAGGGTAAGGAAAGTAATGAGACAGTTTCTGTTTCATATAATTTCTAATAAATGCGATTTTATGTGAAGAGTTATATGAAATGATGATAGATTGTACCATTTTTATTTCCAGTGTAAGGTCGAAGTCATCACAGTTGATAGGATAATGAAAAATCTGCGTTGCATATTTTAAAAATTATAGACATTTTAAATATTAAAAAATCTATAGCCCACTGTGTCAGTCATCACTGCTGTTTGGTTCTCAGATGCTTAGTTTTTAAATATTTATCTATTTCCAAATATACCTTTTAAAATTCGACCCTGACTTTTACAGTCACATGCTCAACCTCGGGTGTAAATACGTTTCGTTGAAAGTTTTAAAGAGTCTAACTGAAAAAAAAAATTTGGTAAAAAAATAGGTAAGCTGGGTGTTTTTTTTTTAAACATGTCTATGCTGTTAGCCATAATGGCTGTTACAGCGTTACCGGAGGAATGGCGAGCTGGGTAAGTAACTTAATAAGGATTTCAAAATGGTACAAAATTTGTAACTTGTTTCGTAAAATACACTATTTTATCATTTTTCACTAAAACAGCCTTGCGTTTCGGCCGAAGGAAGGCAGTTGGAGATCTGTTGTAGTACTATTTGGATTACAGCAGTTTGCAATTAATTGAATTGCAATGTTTTAACATTGAAGAATTATTGTGCATTCAACAAATCGAAGTACCTATTTAGGAAAAAAAAAATCAGAGCTGAGTTTTTTTGTGACTGTAATAACTGTTTTGATTAAAACTATTTCCTGGTTTCGGGTTGGGTATAAAAAAATACTATATATATTTGTTATTTTTCATTTTATATAAAAACACTATTGCTTTATATTTAAACATATGTTAAAGTTAGTACTCATATTCTGATACGATAACAACCAATCTTGCGACGGCGCTGCCAGCGAACATCGACCGCTGGTACAGAGACATGGTAAGTTCTAATTCAGCTACTTGCGGACCTTTTAGAGAACACTGCAGGGACACCACGCACACGTTGTTAGTGGGTCGCATGCTGAAAATAAAATAATGTTTTATTAATAATTTTATAGTTTGCTAGTTTCTATTAAAAAAAAACATTGTAAAAGGATTATTTTTAGATATATCGTACGTGATAGAAATTTCTCCTATAATTGACTAATATAATTGAAACGGTATTTTGCTTGAACTAAACGAAGCTAAACGAAACGAAACCGGGAGATGGTTTTTATTTTTACAGCATATATTACTATCCTAAGACGTCTTAGATTCCAATTTCATAAGTTTCAGCTACGACCTGCAATGTGGTTTAATGCAGACGAGGAATATCTAACACAATGAAGTTCTAAATATAGAATCAATGCTTACCCAAAGCAGGTAATATCAGCAGGCGTGACCCCGCGCGCCGCCTGCACGTCCAAAAGGCGCATCTCGAAGTTCACCACCGCGTCGCGCCACGCTGGGCCCTGCATCGAGAACAGATCCACCTGGAAAGAAAGCATTTCTTAAATATTATATCGTATATTAGAAAAGATGATCTTTATTATTTTTTATACTATACTAATAATATGAGAAATATCTATATATTTCAAATTATACTCACACTGCCAAGTGGTAAGTAAAGATTGGAGACGAATGTAATAAAGTTGTAGCTATAGGTGCTAGGCTGCTGCAGACACGTCCAGTCCGAGACGGGGCATGATCGTTGAATACGGGAACATTTGCTGCGAAAATGAATTATTATTATAGTTATTTTATATTTCATAAAACATAAATAATAATGTTTTTAGTGTCAATACACTGGACCGTCAACTGAAAGTCTTGAGAATTTCCAGAAAGCCACTATTATGAATATATTTGTTATTTGTAATGATTATCTTCTTACTGTTTTCCATCAAGGCGGTACCCGGAGGGGCATTTTATCTGATGACAATGGTAGCTGCCGCGTGTGTTTTGGCATACCTCGCCCACACCGCTGCAACGAGCTTGACCGTTTTCGCATTCATCGATGTCTGGCATTCAAAATAATAAGTAGAATGAAAGTCATTATAGATAAGTAATCTAACAAAGTTAAGTTAACAAAATTCGGCAGAGAGCTTTAGAATATAAAATTTATAGTATAGTGAAAAAAACAATTTATTTTAATTCTTATTTAAACCAATAAATTGACACCAAAATAGGAGTCCGAATATAATACGTTATGATTAGAAAAAAATAATATTCTTTGTAAGATTTAAGGGATAACGTCAAATACATTGTAATATATAATACCTAAGCACGAGCGCTTGTCATCAGCGAGACGGTACCCAGCGGGACAGGCGCAGCGGTAGGAGCCCACTGTGTTGACGCACTGAGCGGCGCACACGCGCCCGCCCGACTCCGCGCACTCGTCAACGTCCGCGCACGTCCTGATAGCGTCAATAAAATGATGGTTATTAAAACACGAATAAATGATATTAAGTGAGCACCTAAGTTAGGTCACCTGTTATCAATGTTGAGCCTGTACCCCCTATTACAGTAGCACCGGTATCCCCCCCAAGCATTCACACAGGCGTGTTCACATAAAGGTTCCGGCTCCGCACACTCGTCCACGTCCACGCACACCTTGTCATTAGACGGAGCGTTCCGGAATCCTTCTGAACACTCGCATCGATATGAACCAATTGTGTTCATACACCGGGCATTGTAAGAGCATGTCTGAAAATTGCATTATAATTCAGTTTTAGTCTTAGATTACAATGTAACTGTGAGAACATGTCGGTTTTTATTTCAGGACATCTTAAATAATCATTGAAACCATTAAAAAAATAATCTAATTCTAATTCCTGAGTTAGCTCACATTGCCATAACCACATTCGTCGATATCATCACAATCCTTGCCATTGCTCCAGTGGCCAGCAGGACATTGACAGGAGTACCCGCCATAAAAGTTCTCACAGCGTTGCTGTGGCCCGCACTCCGACACGTTGCGCTGACATTCATCAATGTCTGGGGAAGTAGAATATACCAACATTAAATAAAATTCTCATGAGAGTAACCGACTTAAAAGTTTTCGATTACAATAAACGAAAGCGACTCTTAGGTACTTGTCATATCTTATCAGACGCTCACAAGTTAATAAGTGACGACAATTTTAAAAGTAAATAGATAAGAAAACTTACCCACACACACCCTATCTGGAGTAAGTTTATATCCCCAGGGACAAGTGGTGACAACAGCACCGGTCTCGTGAAGCCGCGCATATGTAGGGCGTAAATATCTAGGCCCCCGCTGGCCGTATTGAGCACCCACTGTGATTACATTGGAATCTGGACTGATGGAGGGCGGCGTTTCACGGTAGGCTGTAAAATGCAATTATAATATAAAGTTCAGTAATGGTAAGAAATATTTTTAGAATCATTTCTATAAACGATTTACAATAAGTTGTGGTAGGTCGATGAGTCAGACACCTGGCACCGCATTCGCAACGGTAACCACCCTCTGTATTCACGCAATCCTCTGTTGAACCACAATTTGCTCGCTGTGTGGCACACTCATCAACATCTGTATGCAGAGGATAAATAATATTACTTATAATCTATATCAGTCAGTTGTCCAATATTGATATTAAAATAAATATTGGACATTAGTACATAATAACGAATACTTACCAACACATTTTCGTTGATTGTGATTGTAAGTGTAACCCAGCTCACAGTTGATTGGAGTCAATGACCCACGAGGTCTATTTGGGTAGCGATCTAATGGTGACGCTGACAAAACACGTATATGACTTAACTGTTAATATATATAACCAATTAATAATAAAGAATTTAACGTACTTGGCGTTGTAACCTCATTGCTATTTGTACTCCGAGATGAAGTTGATGTACTCCTAGAAGTCGTTGAAATAGTTGTAGGTCTAGAAGTAGTTATAGTTGTAGTAGTTCTCACTGCCGGTCTAGGCGTAGGTCGAGGGGTATTAGTTCTTGTTGTAGGTCTTGTAGGCTTTGGAGTGGTTGTAGGTCTAGGAGTTGGGGTAGTTGCAACTCCACACCAACCAGATGGATCTCTAACAAACCCAGCTATACACTCGCATTCATAACCGCTGTTGGTGTTGATACAGTACTCTAGTGAACTGCAGGTGTGTCTGTTATTTTCACATTCGTTAATATCTGAAATATATTTGTTTAAAAATTACTATCAAGGATAATTTTATTAAAATATGAACTAAAGAAATGTGAATTAGAATAATAATGTTATATCAGATAAAATCATTAAAATTGAATATTTATTTCAAAATCTCACCAACACATTCCCCTCGTTCATTTCTTTCATAACCTTCCAAACAATGGAGGAAATTTGGATTAAACCTTCCATGTTCTCTATTTATTACATTTGTCCACCTATTCTTTGGGAGGTCACTGGTATTGAAAACAATGCTGCCATCTGGCTCCCTTTCTTTCTCTATCACATTTGTTGTGTTAGGACTTGGAAGTGCAACTTCTTTTGGAGTTGAAATTTCTATAGGATATTCTTCTATTGGAGGTGGAGTTGTAGTTGTGGTAGTAGAAGAAGTGGCAGGTCTAGACCATATTGGTCTTCGGGGAGTAGTTCTTGGCATGTAAGGGTATCTTCTAGGCGGTTGGTATGGCTTAGGTGTGGTAGATGTCGTAGTAGAACTAGTTGTTGTCGGCGCTGGCGTAGTTGTAGTAGTTGTTGTAGATGTAGACGTTGATGATGTAGATGTTGATGAAGTGATTTCAGGGTTTGGTATGACTGAATTATCCTCTCTGTTACAATTATTATTTTATAAGGCAATAAAAACATTTAAAGCACTTAACCTACAGTCTACATATTTTAATGCTGCTGAGAAATAAATATGTTGTTTTATTTAAAATAATTTTCTGGTACTCACTCAGAGTCGTAGTACTCATATTCGTAAATGGGCGTGGGTGGTGCTGTTGTGGATCGTGTGCATGTGAACGAACCGAGAACATTTAGGCAACGTAGTTGAGATCCGCAGTTGTCCAGTTTTAGTGCGCACTCATCTATGTCTGCAAAAAAGCAAGTAAACAATTAAGAATTGAACTCAACTTTTATTATATTGCAGATTTCTTTCTACTTCTTTTTCAACATCATCCGCGGTACTAACCTACACATGATCCAGATGTAGAATCTAACTCAAAACCATTCTTGCATCGACATTCGTGGCCACCGAACGTATTGATGCAGTTTTGGAATTGGTCACAAAGATGTGTCCCTTCTCGGCATTCGTCGACATCTGGAGAGAATATATAGACCAAAATGCTGAAGCAACCAGATAATAAACAATTGGTTTGGTTTGATAAATAGTTGCTATTAGAAAATATCAAACAGTTCATTTGATGGTTAGTAGTACTGTACTAGTAGACTATACTAGACTTGTACTAGAAGTCACCAATCAATATATCAGCAATACAGGAGGGACATAAGTAGGGCAAGGGTTATAGTTTGACAATCTAGGTGTCTATTCTGACTAAGCGCTTCACCGTGTTTAGGTGCCTAATTATTTAAACGACTAAGATAAAGATATGTAAGGTAAAATAGGTATTCAATTAAAAAATAAAACATTTTTTTTTTGAAAACGTTATCTATATCTATAATACCTCGGAAATGTCTATTCAAAATTATACCTTCACAAATTGTTCCCCCTGGCCTGATTCGAGTCCCTTCTTGACAAGTTTTTGTTGCTAGTCTGCAAAGATTAAACAATTAATGTGCTGATGATTGAAATGAATGAAGCCGCGTTATGTGTTAATCAAGACGTTTATATTTTTTTGGCTTTAAGGATAAAAAAAAAGGATAAGCGAGAGATGCAATGCCATTTTGTTACGGTGTAGTATTAGATAGATGTACAAGCTACAAGGGCTACTGGCAGCTCAACACAATATACAAAAATTTAATTTCTAACTCTATTAAATTAGACTGATACAATAGTCAGACAAGTTGATTTATACTCATAAAACATATACATATTTTCTATTTTATTGAAAAAAAATAACATTACTTTGGCAAGGTACTGATTTTAGATTTGCAGTTGTAAGCGCCGGGTTGGTTAATGCATACTTCGTTCCGTTTGCACAATTCTGCACTTTCTTCACATTCATCAATATCTACAAATAACGGAAAAGTAGTTATGAAAATAATACAATTTCCTGTAATTGTATAAACAATAGTAGTTATAACCAAAAAATATTTTTATAATTGTTATTGTTTGAAATAACCTAAAATTAGAACTTGTTATCGTTACCATAACTAACGAATGTATTTTTTCAGCTAAGTTAGACCATAACAAAGGTTAATCTAAAAGCCTACATTGATAATGCTAAATTAATGCTCAGAGAAATAAGTACCTTCACAGATGCCAGTACCAGCATTCACCTTAAATCCAGGAGCACAACGCTTCGACACGTGGTCCTGGCAGAAATAGCTCCCATGTGTGTTTATGCAGTACTGAGACAGCCGCTGGCAGTCGTCTAGTCGCTCCTCACATTCTTCGATGTCTAATAATATCGAAGGTAAATAAAACAATTGATTTTAGTTTATGTTTAATATGTTATTTAAAACAATCTGATACATAAAATGTACTGAATAGAACTTAGTGCTAAATTATTCTATCTAAAAAATTGAAGAATTGAAATATTTTACTTACCAAGACATTCATCATCAGGACCAACTCTAAAACCGAGTGGGCATATATCATTTCTTACAGTCGGTGTAGTAGAAGCCCCGGTCTCAGTTGTGGGTTCTATTCCATCTTCTGTGTAAGGCTTTCCAGGTTTACCGCCACATTTGTACCCGCCGATTGTGTTTTCACAGAGGTATTTTGGACAAGGTGGCCTTGAGAGACGGCATTCATTTATATCTGGAATATTAGGTGTATTAAATGTAATTAAAAACTTTAAATTTTGCTTATATCATCTGTGTTATTTAAGAAGAATTAATTTGATAAAGTTTATCTTCTTACCGTCACAAACTTGGTTGACTACATTCCGTTTAAATCCAGGAGGACAGCTGAGACCAAGATCACGTTTCTTGATCGGCACACATTTAAAAGACCCCTCAGTATTATGGCACACCGTGTCTTCTTCCGGACATAGGTTATCTATGGCTTCTGCACATTCATTTATATCTAAAAAAAACGAGATTACAATTAGTGCATGAATTAACACATCCAACGAATTATTATTATCTAACATTTACCCTTTACTCTTCGTCAAACCAATTGTTAGTACCTTTTGCCACACATTATTATTGGACAACCACAAAAGACAATTTTAAAAGATACCTTTACAAGACTTTTTATCTGGTTGAAGTCTATACCCTTCTTTACATTGACATATGACTTTGCCATCACTGTCCGTACAATTATGGTCACAAGAGTTCGCCTTACATTTTTCCTTTGGTTTTTCTGTGGTAGTCTCTTTCTTCTTTTCTGTAGTAGTTTCTAATTCTTGAACAGCTTCCTAAAAAAAATTAAGCATTCAAATATTAGAATTCAATAATTGTTTAAAGTTATACAGATTAAATATATTATATAATTCCTGGTTAAAAAAACATACCAGACAGCATTGACGATAAGCCTTCTTTCTCAATGCAGTTGTAGGGCTTAAGTATTCTTCATTCAGCTCTCCACATGCCATCTTACCCTGGGACTCGCCAGCAAGACGGCCGAAAGAACACTCGTCACAACAAGTCTGAATTCCATAAATATTTTTTTATTTCTTATTTATGTTGAGTATTTTGCAAAAAAGTAATAGAAAAATAATACCTTCCCAATTTCACTTTTAGGTACCAAACACTGTTTCAGAAGAGCAAACTTTATTCCTGAATTACATTCATCTTTTTGCCTATAAAACGAAATTAAAAAACACTGATTAATTGTTTAATTAAATGCTGTTAACACTAATACTGAGTACGTACAGTAATTGCTGTTCACAGCAACTATTTGCGACAGATGTACAAAATTCAATCTGTTTGGTTTCTAAACCCTCTGGTGATCCTACTGAAGAACAGGCTTTGTCAGGGGAAGTCATAGAAAACATCTCTCCGTGACTGCAGCATGTCTCTGTTATGTCCACTTCCTCTTCTGATGTTAGACCTGAAGAAAATATATTAAAAATTTAATTTCATTGATAGACTTGTCTAACACCTATTTATATCTTATAAACAACTAATACTTCCCTACTTCACTAAAATTTCACTAGAATTTTCTTAGATTTTCACAAGTACAAATTTGAATTAAAACTATTTTTTAAGCATTTAAAGCATTCGAAACGTCGGGTTAAAATTAAAATTTAACCAAATTATACGCGAGTTTAATCCGTAAAAAATAGTTTTATCACAATCGATTTTTTATCAACAAAATCTCTTTTAGTTCTTAAAAAATAGTTTTATTTCAAATATATTAATTATTCCTGGGGTCTTTTTTAAACACGCCATTGACAAACACATTCTGGTTCAAAATAAAAAAAACTCGAACTAAGTCGATAGCAAGTTTACTTCGTAATTGTAGATTTGATAATGGTATCGGTTCTTAATGAGATATTAATAAATATAAAAAAAGTATTTTGAATCTTGAGCTGTCATCTGTATTTTAAATTTAAATTTTTGTCCCACTGAATGTTCGAACAAATTTTTATTTAAAACAGTTATTCTTTTATTTTGAAGACCTCCATAGATATACAGAAAGAAAAAATAGTGACCAAAAAAGTTTCCTCATTTCGGCGCCAAATAAGTGACTTGCAGTTTACAAGGAAATGAAATCAGAGCAAAACCTTTTATAGGTTACGAAGTTCTTAAAATATCTGTTGAATAAACACTAGTATTATATAATCCTGTAAGCTGTCTCTTATTACTAGACACAGGTACTTCGTAGGAGTGGAGGTTAGACTCATTTAGATTATTTATCAACTATGGCTGTAATACACACTGCAATGATGTTGATTGCTACTTATTATCTATGAAACTCATATGACAGCTATAAAAGTATGAAAGTGTAGACTTATAAACTATTATATAAAAACAGAAATAGAGAGAGCAGAGCGAGAGATCTGTGTAGACCTCTCGCTCTCCTTTAAATAAAAAAAAAAAGTTTTTTTTATTTTTTTTTATTATCAGTTTTTTTATTAACCAATTTTTATCAAAAATCTTTAATTGGATATTCTGTATATTCTAGTTCTGATGTTTAGTAAGAAGGTAGGTATCGTAATATATACTGCAAAATAGTTTTTGCGTTTATTCAAGATAAGTCCGTATTAAATAGAAATAAAAATCTCTGATTGTTCTCTAAAGCCTTAGCTAAGTCTGAAAACAAATAACCAATTAACAAGTTTGTGAAAAATATATCTCTGCTACGAAATCTTTGTAAAATTTTACATGTTAAAGAAAATAAAGTATACAACATTAATATTATTATAATAAAGTCATTATTATTTTAGGACACACAAGTACAAAGTATACATAATTTCCCTAATCATTATCAATGTATTTACAACGGCAGATGATCTTCTCGACCTCTCAGTGATGCATCGGATAACTGGATGTTTCATAAATAGAATAATATGGAACTATTATAGATATGCATAAAGTTCTTGGAATATTTAAAGAACATTAGATACAATCACACAGACAAGTATTACAACATAATAATTATTTAGAATATTTTTTGTTTTTCTGGTTTAAAATTTATTTTATTTTTGTGTTAAATCTTTTTTATTTATTATTATTATTATTAGCAATTATTCGGCTGTATTGACGTTAATTTTCTTGGAATTTGGATTAATTTTGAACACATCAAGAGTTTTAATTCATGAGCATAGCGACATCACGGCGTGAAATTAGTTCACGCTTACTTGACTACAGCCGCATCATTATATTTTTATTATATATTTGTCTAGTTCAATAGTACTTAAATAATCCAATTAGTAAATAAGTTGCTTTCTTCTTTAAGGAGATTCATCCCGGAGATTGTGACAGTTTTTTAAGTTTTTACCTCTACATAATATTGAAATAAAAACCATAAAATTTATTTTTGTTTTTTTTTATTTTTTAATAATTTAAATTATATCTTTCTTATTAAGATAAAATCGCTTTTATTATAATATCAATAGAAAGTGTTTATTGGTTTTTAATTAATATAGTATTTAATTCGATAAAGTATATTAATTAAACTGGTTGTATTTAATTATCAAACAAATAAATACAGTTATATTGAAAGTATCGAACAGAATTAACCGCATTGTAATTAGTAAGTACTTATAGTAATAGTGGATGGTGATTGGTCAAACGGTTTATGGTTGCTGAATGCCTGCTGAGCCAACGGACGTGGGTTCGATTCCCACACGGGACAGTTTTTGTGTGATCCAGAGATTGCTGTTTCGATTCTGGGTGTTATTTTTTTTGTTATAATTTCTTATTAGGTCAGATATAACTTCTTATTACGTAACTTTTCGAAAAAAGAAATTGTCGGTAAAATATCCGAATAATATTAGTATTTTCTTAATTTCCGTGTGTGGACATGTATTTGTATTTATTATCCGCCCTCAATCCAGCTAAGCAGTGAAATTTGATACCTAAATAAAATGTGCCTAATCTTTAATCTTTTAATCTATCTATCTAGGAATTCTATGTACTTATGACTTTATATTTAAATAATAACTGTATAATTAATGACATAATGATTCCAATTTGTTATAAATGACTCCGTTCTACGTGAAGTACAAGCGTGCTCTACAGACTTTGAATAGAAAAGAAATACTTCTCGAAACCAGGAAAGAAACATTATTTTTAGGTGTTTTTCTAATATTCATTTAAAAACTTTCATGTTGGGTTAAAAAAGCAAAAGGATTTTTGTGATCCATGTAGTTCCAAAAATTAGCACGTTGAATAATAAAAATAAACTCTTCACTTAAGTATAGATTGTTTATTGCTTACAAGATCACCTCATCTTAATGGTTGTAACAAAAAACGAAACAAGTATTTGTCTGATCCTTAAGTGATATAACTTTTCCATATATATAATTTAGGTTATAGGACATGTGTTAATTTTGAAACCTTGCTAACTTTGCCAGTGATTTTGAATTAAGTTAGAATACTCGCAAATTAGTTTTAGACTTAAAATATTTCATATATAGTCAACTAACGTATTTATTAGATATTATTTACTCAGCTGAAATCACTCTTAACTCACCATGGACTGAATTCCTGGTTACAACACTTAACACTATATTTAACACTAAAAACAACTTCATTTTGTCTTTTTAAAAATAATCAGATTTTAAAAGAAAAAAAAAACAAAAAAAATATCTTTTGTTACTGGCACGAAAATATTTCTAATAAAAAAAGTAAATTTAAATTCGTAATCATTTTTCCAATTTGAGAAGCGAGTTGTCTTGCCGGCGCGTACCACAGTTATGATTATAAGCAGGTCAAGCAGTGATACTGATAACATTTCTGCGCATGTCATCTAAACTCAGACTGAGGTCAAAGTATGGTTGGTAAATCAAAAATAGATAGATTGTTAACTTGTAATTGAACAGATTAAGTCAACTATGATATAACTACATACAAAGTGGACGTGTATCTTCCTATGTAGGTCTGGTTCTTTCATTGATATATCTCCTTTACAATGGTTTTAAAATTACAATTTGTAGTTTTTTTCACCAGGACACAAGTAATTAACATAATTAACTAGTTAAGTTACACTAATGGTTATATTTTGTAGGGCATCTGATAAAATGTGGGTTTGAAGTAAGTCTTCAGTTGCGTGATAAAACACGGTGAAGTGGTTATCGAAGAAGTCCGAATAAAAAGATATAAAAACGAATAAAACTTTGTTATCATAAAGTTTTACCTTTAAAAAGTAAGATACATAGGGAAACTGATTGTAACTTAGTTCAGTTTCTCACGGTCAGTTCTATCAGTGACTTGTTTCATTTAACTAGCTGTGACTCGCAGTTCCATGCGAGGACGAACAATTTTATCTATCATTAGGATAACTAAGAGTAGTAGGGTTTATAACGTTCATAGTCGGAATATATAGCTAATGAACCTGTCTATCATAATAGAAAGGAGAAAGAAAGAAATAAGTAACATTTATTCAAGAACAACGCACAACATTGACAACATCACAATTTTAATAAAGAGAAAAAACTTTTTGAATCCGTCCAGTAGTTCCGATTAGATTAGCGTGTTTAAACAATCTTTTCCACTATATATTATTATATTATGAAAAAAAAATGGTCGCTAGATAATGTTACTCGGATAAATTACAAAATAGAAACCGTTTAAAAAAACATTTACAAAATAAAGGTTGTACAAACCTTTCTTAAAATGTTTCGTTGCAACGATTCTGGTTTTGCCGAGGAGTGCGACATTTCATGATTTTCTACAGTACATAAATTTTTACAACTTGGATGACATTTGGAATAAAAAAATAATTCTTAAAACTGTAGTGTTCTTTTATTAGAGCTTCTAGCTCCGTTTGTGACTTTGGTTATTATATTAAATGATACGTCATTTCTATGTCATACCCGTTACCTTAATTTGACATCACACATAGTTGTGATTCTATAAAAACCATGTCAGATTGACATTATACTGATATAAAATATATCTGTTATATAATATTATGATAATTAAGGTTAATCCTACGTAAGTTTCATATCCAAAAGATGACAAAATAAAGGAAAATGTTGTACTAATGGCAATGGAAGTGCTTGTACATAGTTTGTAAATTGTATTTTAATATTTCATATATATTTTAGGAAATGTTGATTATGTATTGATAAATAGATCTATATCCAGTTGTACTCACTTTAGATATATTGGAATTTGCCAGACTATTTTATCCCGTTGTTTGTGCAATAGCGCATGAGCACGAAGTATAAAGAGTAAGGGCTCGGAATGTGTTCGAAACTTTAATGTTCGCGTTATGGCCTTTTAAAGTCATTTTAATATAAGAATTAGATTTTTCTGACACCGAGATTATACCATGTCGTTAAGTCATAACAATAATAACACGTATGAGTAACATATGTTCTAATTCTTACTTATTGATGTCACTAGGATGTAAAAATGACATAATGGAATTTGACGAGTACTTGGAACTGACGTACTTTTAAGAAATTTGATAAACATATAATGTATATTCTTAATGGAAACAATAAAAGATAAATTAAACATGTATTTATTTGTGTATTAGTTCATATCTGTTTATAAAAAAATGAAGTATTCATAGAATATTAAATGAAGTTAAAAATAATTATAATATTATATATGTATAAATTCTGGAGAAACATGTTCAGTATTATCGCGCACTTGACCCACTGGCCTCTAGTACCCACCAGATAGAATACTCACAAATAAACTTAAGTATATATCAATGAAGTATGCTGTGAAAGTTTATATTTTTAATTAAAATTTATTCACATGCATTAACCTATATTCACAGTTCTAACCCATATCAGATTCTATTGAATTATTTTATGTTAAAGTTTTCAAATGCTAGAGGCAAAAACTGTAAGGCAGCTTAAACTGTTCTACATCTTGTACTCAAAACTGCAGTGCATGTTACAAATACGAATTATTTTGCAATTAAATTATTTTTTTCAGACTTATATTTTTGTTACATGAAAAGTATAAAATAACATAATTTTTTTATATAAATCTAAAACTAGTTTTTTAATAAACTTTAGCCCAAATGAATAAATCTAGAACAGTACAATTTGGCACATGACTTTTAAAATGTAGTTTAAAGAGGAACCGTAAATGTTACGCTTATGCTATTTATAGACAAAATATGCTTTCATGGTGAAATTAATAAACAAAATTTTAGTGTATACCGTGAGGCATAAATATTAAAATTTATTTATCAATAACTGTGAATCAATACCAGTTCACTTGTGTACGTCAAATGGAAGTGTCAAAGGTTTAATTTAACGCCATACTTATCGAAATAAGTCTTTCTGTTGAGACACTCTCCAACTTAAAGTTAAGGGTTTAAGCGTCCCTGTTTCTGGAGCGCCCTGGTCTTAGAACAAACCATACAACAAACTCAGCCGAGTATTTTTATAATGATCACTGTTCAACAAACGTCAAAACATTTAATAAATCATTTGTTAAAAAATAAAAGAGAATGCATTTGAAATGCATCTTCTTTGCGATACCTTCTCAGGACTGTTGTGATAGTTTTTTTGTAAAAAGGACTCTCATTTTAACAACAAAGAAATTATAAGATATTTTTATTGAAACCTCTTCGGGTGTCTTGGATATTCAAAGAATCGTGACGTCATGATGGTGGCAAAGGGACCTAATGGCGACTAATGGACTTTTTATTTAATGTAATTTTTTAACACAAAGTTATGTTAACTTCGATATGTGGCAAAGATGTTTGTCTCTCACAAACGCCACATCACTTATAACCAGACAAAACATATTGGATTATATTCAAATACTATGACTCATTTGAATAGATAAAAAAATGTGTGTTATGTGAAACATCAGAAAAGTAGCCAACTACAGAAAGAGATGGATATAGTTATAGGATTATAAAATTTTAAATTTATAATTTTTATAATATTCAAAAACTATTTTATAATTTTAAAACATAACATATAAAAACACACGGGCAATATATATTATCATCCGGTTTCTAATTTTTTATTTAAAACAAATGACAAGATACCCTCATAGTAACTAAAATTGCAATAACTATAAGCAATTCAATGCGAGAAGACTTCTGGACGCTAGATGGCGTTGAAATAAACCATTTGTGTCATATTTAATAGTTATTATAATTTATGTCATTATCTCCATTTAATTTTCAACCGTTCTAAAAGAAGTATTGATTATTAGTTGTATTTTTTAATAAAGGAAATATATATTTTATTGTAAATTAAGTATTTCAACTTCCAAGTGTTCCTAATTTAAATTAATTATAGTAATTTATCCCATGAACACTAGTATATAACATAATTTCCTTAACAAATGCATACAAGTACTATATAAAAGACCTAAGGCTTTATATAAGTAAATATCAATAAGGTTTTGTTCATTGTTTCTCTAGCTCTAAGTTATTTCCTTTCTCGGAATTTCGTTTGGGACTGTTGATTCAGGTTGCAAAGCAGAAGTTATTTATATAGGTTTAAGTAAGGCCTTCGACAAAGTATGACATGATATCTTAATTCATAAGTTAGTGTTATGTATTGTATATTATGTGGAGTGTTACAGGGAGGACATCTGGTTCCACTGTTATCTAACTTTAACTTATTCACTTATTTATTTATTCACTTATTCATTTATTTATTCACATATTTATTTATTTATTATAAATAAATAAAAAATATTTTTTACTTTTATTATCCATTCATTCATTCATCCATTCATTGATTATTTTATCCTTTCATTCATTTATTTGTTCATTCATTCATTCATCCTTTAATTTATTTATTTATGAATATATTAACGGATGAATGAATTAATGGATTATAATTCATTCAATAATTTAATTATTAATTAATACATTAAATATTCTCGAATACATACAAATTTGAATTTCGATTATATGGATATTATTGAAAAAAATTGCAAAAAGTTGGGCTTCTCATTAAGAAACCGTAAATATTACGGCAATAGAAAATTAAGGTTATACTTTATACAAGATTTATACTTCATAACAACTGGATTTTTTGGAAAAACTAAAGAACTACTCGTATGTATAAAGGTAAAGTGTGATTCATTGACTTGCTTAAGAAATATATATTTTGCAATGCTATGTTTATATATCTTCATATATGAATAGTGCCTTCGCACTAAACAGATAATTGACTGTGCTCTCTTACTTAACCTGTTTCAATTTCAATTCAGAGTTCCTCGTAAAACTATTGCACCATTTTGCCTTTCTTTAAGATGAACCTAGGAGCTAGATATACGCAAGATTTTGAAAAATTATTAATGTATTCTAATTCTATTCTAAATTTTATATATTGATTTTTTTTAATTATTAGCTGCCGAGCACTTCCGATTTCATTTGAGTAATTTAATCTGAGGCAAAAGTTTATATAGTAATGAAAGTTTGACGCATCTTGCTTGCTCCAGCATGTCAAGCATGCCTTATTAACAACCACTTGCTTATCAGTCGCCAGCGTTGCCGAAGCCACTTCAAGCCTCTCACAGTCGAAAGACAACCGGTCCTACTTCCATATGTTAAGGGAGTTACTGACAGAATTGGTAATATCTTAAAAAAGGTTTCTATTAAAACTATTTACAAACCTCATAGAAAAGTGAGCCAGTTCTTGAGACCTATTAAAAGTAATATTCCTTTACAATGTGCCGGGGTATACAAACTTGATTGTGATTGTGGTTTGTCATAGATTGGTGAAACGAAGAGGAACATCGGTACAAGAGTTAAGGAACACATATTGGATATCAAGAATAGACGTGTATCGAAGTCTGCAGTGTGTGAACATACCATAGACAAGCCCAACCATTATATTAGATATTGATAAACCACAAATCCTCGCTAGGGAACCCCGCTACATGCCAAGAATGATTCGTGAGGCTATTGAAATAAAAAAATATCCTAATTTCAATAGAGAAGATGGTTGGAGTCTTTTTAACACCTAGGACCCACTCATAAATACTGTAAAGTCTCACGTTTGCGACCGCACTGTCAGACCTCAGGATACAGTTAGTGCGTTTTGTCTACATCCGGCACTCTATGCCCGCAAACTAAGAAACCGCCAGAGGTAGATGACTAATTAACTAACTTACTGATAGACACTTACTTCTCGTCTATCCGTGAACACGATTGCTGCAAAGCATTCGAAACGTCGGGTTAAAATAAAAATGTAACCAAATTATACGCGAGTATTAATCCTTAAAAAATAGGTTTATTTGAAATGTGTACTCGTGTAAAATCTAAGAAAATACTATTTTGTGAAACAGTTTTGTATTGTTGTTTTATTATAACTATATCCCAAAGCAGTTGATTTGGAAAATTACAGTTTCTCAAAAAATAATTAATTTAGTTAAACACCACACTCAATAACCCACAGACACTGAAATGCTCCTGAAACTATCGTTTAATCTGAACTTTGAAAGAAACGTTTCCGTCACTAAAATAAAATTAAATAACAATAAGAAATTAGAAAGATAATAAAACTAAAAAACATAATCATTAATTATTTTATAAAAAAAGCTTCTTCTTCTGAAATAGTTGTGTATTTATCTGCAAAACATCTTTATAAAAATAAAATACAATTTTGTCCAACAAACGTACACTTTTTATTTCATTTCTCAGAGTTTTCCTCACGTATTGGCTCATCTTTCGCTTCTTTTCTGACCGGTCCTGTGTGTGTGATAGGCACATTTCTCTCTCCTTTAGGAGTGTCCCTTCTTGCAGCTAGAATGGTCAATACACCATCCGATGAAAGCCTAGATTCTATAGCATCTGAATTAGTGTCTTCTGGAATCTTAAAACGCCTTACAAACTGTCTAGATATATAACCATGTTCGTCTTGCTTCTCTTCATGCTTGCCTTCAACAACAATAAAACTGTTTGCTATTTTCACTGTCATTTCATCTGGTGCAAAATGCTGGACGTCAACATTGATTTGCCACTTATCCTTTTCAAATTTGATAGAAGAACCTGAATCTCTTGGCCACCAGAAATTGTAACGTGGTGCAATTGGACTTGGAGTTGCATTAAACAGCTCTTGAGGAGTCAAAGTAAGTCCAAAGTTTTGATCCAGAAGACGACGTGGCCATCGCAGATCATAGTCAAAAAAATAAGGAGCCAGAGACATTTTTGTAACAGTATTCTCGTTCGTTCTATCTTAAAATGATTATATTCAGCTTCTCTGCTATTTATATACGACCTAGCAATGACGTAATAAACGTTGGTTTATGCACGAATGTACTCGAGAATTCTCTGGCTGTAAACAAATTGCAGGTATTAGACGTGAATCATTAGTTTATATTTACATCTAGAGACATCTTGGTTCAGTTACAGTATATATATAAATTATTATGATCTAATATCGGTTAAGTAATTGGCTTCTTTACAATTTGGGAATAAGATATAAATAATACTTCTGGAAGTAATTCGAATATTTGCATAGCATGTATTGGTTATTTTTAAATCAGCATTGCAGTGACTCATGTTGTTTTGTAAACAAAAAAGTACTAAGAACATTTTGCGTCAGACGTATTAGAAGGTTCTTTTGGTGGCTTATCATCATTTAAAGCTTCAGGTTCTTTCAAGGCAGATGAAATCGGAATCAGGGTTTCACATGGATAATTAACACTACAAGTATTTCTAGGAGCTGTTATCATCAAACAACCATTTGGGGATAATTGTGACTTTATCTTTTCTGGATTGCAACCATCCGGTAACTTAAACTTTCTAACAAATGACCTAACAACACAGCCTTTCTTGGTTTTTCTCTCTTGCTTTCCTTCAATGATCACAAACTCAGACCTTGCTTTGACTCTCAGTTCATCTTTGGTAAACTGATGCACGTCTAAAAAAACTTGAAATTTTTCTTTGCCTATTTTTATGATTGGTCTTAGATTCCTTGTTTGTTTAACCCATGACCACAACTGCGTTCGAAGGTTTATACTTAATAGAGGACTCAGAATCATTTTGAAGTGAATGTAATTTTGATGATTCCGGTTTGAATCAAATTAATTATTAATTTATGTATTTAAACAAAATGCTTACATTACTTCACTTTGAAATCATACATGACCAGACTGATTGACGTAAAAACGTCACGCTTATTACTGTATAAATAGTCAAAATACTGTCATCCATTTTTATGTTATCTGTGGAACATATTTAGTATATCAGTACATTAAAACTATAATATAATATTATAAAGAAAGCGATTTTGAGAGTATGTTTATATGTAGAAAAAAAAATTGCATGTAAAAGCATCAACATACAATATTAAAAATTGATTTTAAAAATATAGCGAATTTTTATACACCTTTATTTAAAATAATTTTGAATTATTTAATTTAATTTAATTTTTAAATATCATTTCTGAAAATTAATAACGTCTGTAATCTTTCAATCCGTATTACACTTCACTTTTTGAGAGAGTTAATATCAAAACTATAGTGCAACACTTATTTCGGTAATTTTATTCCAAAGCCATTATTTATTATGCTTATTATTATTATTATTACCATTACTTTTAAGTTAATTAAATTGTATACAAACTTTCATTTATTATCTAACCATATTTAGAGATGAAAAATAAAAATATCTCAGTTAATTGCAAGTAATTAAATCTTTCTTACTTACTTAAAATTGTTATGATGATTCACATTATATTATTACTTTTGTACTTAACATTCAATGGAAAAAAAAATAGAGATTAGTACATTCACATCATAAATGATTGTAATTAATTTATATAATCTAGGTAAGATTAGGAATACTTGTTATATACCTATTCTACTATTTATGCAAGTATATTTACCGTTCCCACTTTTATATTGAGGGTAGTAAATTATAATTATAGTACTTTAAAACACATTACTTTCTTATACATGATTACGAAATGAATAATTTGAATAATTTTGATTTATTTGAACAAATTGCTTTTAATTAAAAATTATATAAAATATATAAAAAACTTTAGAATAATCAATTTTCTTTCGTTTAATGTCTTAAGATTAAGTTAATATATATAATTTATAGAATTTTTAATTTCACTTATTATATAATTTATTTCAAAATTGTATAATAATGAAAGTTCTCTTTCTATTTAATATTTTGGCATCTATTATTATATAATTATCCGGCTGACTGGCACATGAATTGGACTGACTAGTTTAGAGCCAATTGTTTGTCCTTATTCATAGGGTCTGACCTTGGCGAAATCGCGGTTTCACGCCGCGATCCCGCCATGCTCAATTCAATGGTTCGAAAAGTTGGGCAAATTCTGATAGTATTTAGGTAAGTAGCTAAAACCGAATAATTATAATAATGAGGGTACTTTTACATTTAATTATAAAAAAATAATGTTTCTATCGACCTTGACTGACCTACCTCAATGTGCAAGTTCAAGAAAATTCTCTTTGACGTCGGTAATTCAAGAATCTCAGGGGTAATCAACCTAAGGTTTTGTAATTGTTCCTTGGTTTATTTAGTCTCTCATTAAAAATGCATTGTCTAAAATATACCAATCAATTAAAATAAAATATAATGTAATATTTGTTTGTAATATTTGTGCTTCCAAGGTTAGTATACAAATAGAAAAATATAATAGTTGTTGTTCTTTGTCTATGCTTCTAAACGAAGCGAAAAGTTTTTTTATTTAAACGCGCTAATCGTTGCAACTACTGGATGGATTTCAAAAATTTCATATTAATTTTAAAATTGTACAATGAAAGGTAGGTACATGGAGGAGGCTATATAGGCTATCTAGGATTATGCTACCTCTATAAGTAATAAGTTATCCTTATAGTAAATAAAATTTTTCATACGCGGATGGAACTATGAGTACCATTGATTTCATTTTTATAATAATTGTATAAATTTAGTATTATTATTTTCTATACAGAGATAAACCTTTAAGTGGGCACATCTGATTCGACAGTACAACTACTTCATACTAGATGGCGCTATTACTAATGTATATAAACCGCTTCGATAGTTTTTCTAACATTATTAAATTATTTGCATATAGCAAAAGGTCGTGTTAACTTAATTGCTTTACTTGCCGAGATTCTTACTAACACCAATATAACAGTATATTAAAGTGTTATTTAATTGCAAACCAATTATGTCGCTGTTACCTTATTTATTTGAAGATTTTCCAATCGGACGTCCGAGAAGATTAATGGACCAGCACTTCGGCTTGGGACTTACTCCGGACGATTTTTTAACTGCTGCAGTTAGACCTCTGTCATCTCGGGAATACTACCGACCCTGGCGTCATCTTGCAGCAGCAACTAGCGACTTAGGGTCCAGTATTAAGGCAAATCCAGACAACTTTCAAATTAGCTTGGATGTTCAGCATTTCGCTCCGGAAGAAATAACCGTGAAAACTGCTGATGGTTTTGTTGTTATTCAAGGCAAACACGAAGAAAAACAAGATCAACATGGGTATATATCCCGCCAATTTGTAAGAAGATACGCTCTACCCGAAAATACATTACCGGAGACTGTAGAATCTCATCTGTCTTCTGATGGAGTTCTGACTGTCACTGCACCACGCAAGGTTCCGGATTCAGTCAAGGGTGAGCGGAAGGTTCCTATCGCACAGACTGGGCCAGTGAGGAAGGATATAAAAGATCAAAATGAAGGTACCCACGACAAACTCCAAGGTTAATTTAACCCCCATTCCTGGCAGCGCCAGATAAGATTTTATAACTTATTTTTACTTCTATAAAAGGTTATTTTTTATATTAATAAATGCAAAATTTTTAAACATGTTTTTTTCTTCATATCATATACATATATTTTACATGAGGGTATATTTAAATTCATGCAATTTTTTGGTGAATATTTTGTATTAGTACTGTCTATCTACTATTTTTTTTTCTGAGACATTCCTGAATTAATTTTTTTTACAATATAGCAATTAATAATTACCTAATGAGTATTTAATTTTTACTATTAAACTAGACTGTGGAAAATAATAAGATAATTGGTGAAGTGAAAAAACTTCTGTTACTTTGAATAATTAACAATAAATAATTATAATTCGTAATAATAATTATTATTCGGATACGAGTGTTTAAAAATTATTTAATATAATATATTGTCAATACAGGTGCATAAAAGATTATGAACAACAAAGGAGTCATAATATTTAAAGTAATTTATACCATGAAGTAAAGAATAACAAATAAATAGTTATGAAATAAATTCAAGAAATTTGAAAATATGACGGTATACTCAAAAAATTAATTTACGTACATATACATTTTGATAACCTTAAAATAAAAATATATACCCATAAATAACAAGAGAAATTAAAAAAACTTGCTATGCCCACCACTAGGTTTCGTACATAATGTTATTCATAATTTTAGTACGGTGAACTTGGCATTGACAAAATTATTCATTAGAAGAAATTGAAGAAAAACCTGTTAGGTTATTAGATTACACTAACAACGGTATTTCCTGGGATCGAATTGCATTTTAGAGGATAACTAGTAACCCATGCAATTTGCTGGAGGTGGTGGTTACCTTTGAGCAAGTGGCTGCAACAGGAGTCATAATTTGAAAAACTTTGCAGAGGTTATTACCCTCAAATATGATGAAAAGAGTGTGTCTTGTGTTTTTTGTTTCAATTTTTTTGCCCACTTTTATTTGATTTAAATCAGTACATCGAATTAACTTCGACTAGTATGCTAAGACCAGCTAGTCACAATAGATAATACAAAAAATTTGAAAGCGCGCGCAAAATTTCCCCATGCAAAGTCTATGGGAAAAAATAATTTTTTGACTAATTACTGCAATTAGGCTAATGAGATTTGAGAGTTGTCACTATTTTTCAGCAGTGTAGCATAATGAGACCTTTGATTTGATTTTGAACGATATTTTTCCCTTTAGTGGTTCTCGAGCTACAGTGTGCCAACGAAATCGCTTCCTGCATTAATATATAAGATTCCATTTGTTAGCAATCACGTGTATGAAACAGGGATCTCAATAAAAAGAATAACCGGCCGAGTTTGTTTTGTGACACTCTTCGCATTTCGCCCTTTTAACGAGCAGTGATAAATCTTGTCTCTTTAAACAATAATTTATCAACACTGAGAAATTGACATTATATTAGAACTTATTATCTAGCTGTATAAATATTATTTCTATTTTGTATTATATTTTATTTGTCTTGTTTTTATAGCTGCTTCTTTTCAGCATCACCGTCTCCGAGTTGACTCATTTTTCTTTATATATTTATTTAAAAAATGTGAAAAAAGCTAACAATTTTAAAAATTATTATTATGTACTGAATCTTGTCCTTACGAATATAAGTATAAAGACTAATTCGATATATGCTGATCAGGATATCGTTTAAAGTTCATACAAATGTTCATACAGACGCACTAGATTACGACAAAAAACTATATGTTCTTTTTGAAGTTGCCTGTTGTCCATATTTTTATGACAACAGTCCTAGACGAGATGCACAAATATCGTGGGGCTGCAGTGAGTCTTAAAACAACAACAAAAAAATTATTACAGTTGTAATATGGTATAAGAAATCTACCTAAAGGGTTTTAACGAAAGTTATTAAAGAGTTAGTTTATTATTTGGATCAGTATATTGAATATTTTCTACTCCTTTTAAATTTTACTAATATTTACGTAATAACTCAAAAAATGGTTATTATTATGACATTACTATATATTTCGAGTACCTCTAAGACTATATATAGGGTGAATTAAAAACACATATATATGAACCTCTTTATTAGCTACAACAAAATGACAGAACCTTGTAGGTAGTAAACAATACATTATCCGATGTAAGTGTATAAAACAGTATATTAGAAGCTCTGTTACTGCATATCACTACTGTGCTGTTCACAATCACTTCAATATTGGCTTGGAAATTGCTTAGAAATATTATAACCAATATCAGCTGGCTCAAACTCGTGTGCCGCGATAATTACAAGGATTTGGAGCATTGATTACTGTGCTGATTTTTTTTTAATAAATCTGTTTTGTCTTTCGATAATTTTTTAATGGTGTTATTTTATATCAAGTAAATGATTTTTCCAAACCGATATTAAATAACCCTACAATATTACCGTATTGCTATACATTGAGTCTACATGTTCCTGCACATCAATAAACTAACACACATACAAGCGATAGATAAAAAAACAAATTTATTAATATTTCAATACACTTTTTTAATACATATAGAAATTATAATGTATACTTTTATTTATTTTAATTTTAGATAACAATACATTTGCTATATTGTAATTTTGTTTGTGAAAAATTATATTCGTTTTAAATAAAATTAAATGTAGCTGGTTCTGAATATCATCGAGTAGGTTCAATATGTGCTTGTAACATTTTATATCCAGTGAAGATTTTTTTATTCATATTGTTATAAATATATTTCTTCCAAATATAACGGTGCAGTGCTCTGTGTAAATAATGTTACAATTAAATTAAATATTCAGATTTAAAATGTCAGTTTTGACCGACTTACTTCTATATTATTTACATGGAAGGCATGAGGCGTGCGTTACTTAAAACAGTTCACTTTAAATTTGTTTAATATCTTCATAGTTCAAAGTATAAAAAAAATATTAACCTTAGAACACAAGAGAAACGTTTAAAATTAGAAACATTTTACCTATTTTTTTTTAAATATGTATATCAATACCTACTTCTATCATCTAAGTTACACCACTTGCTTTGCAACAACTAACGCTAGAAATATAAGTACAAAATTGAGCTTAATTGATATGTACCGTTAGTTCAATTTAGATAGTCTCACAGTTGTTTATTACAACAAAACTATGCGGATTTGTCTACATAATATAAATCCGCAGAGATTTGACAGAAGTTGAGTTTGACAGTATTTGAGCGGAACAGAAGTTTAGTTTTTTTATTTTGCTCCGATTACGACTAAGGTTGAACGACATTCAGCCTGTCAAAGGAGTATTTAATGTAAGCTTTACGCGAACGCATGCTACCAAAACACTTCATTTGCCATAAATTTATGCTCATAGTGTAAAACATAGTACATTATAATTAAATTGTGATATGTATTTTTGAAACAATTAGAGTATTAAGATAAGTTAAGGCATTATTTATAAATTTAATATATTAACTTATTAAATACTAATTTCTAATAAAAAAACATATTTTACAATACATTTTTTTTAATAAATAATAATATATATTACTTAAGTGATCTAAGCAACATGTAGAAAATTTCCAACAACAAAGTATATAGATAAATATAATATAAAGATACATTTTTAATATAGTAAGATTAACCTATAAAACTAATAAAATTTCTTACAAATAGTGCTAACAAAAAAATAAATTATATAATATAAAAAGATACTTATATTTTTATAGAAAGAAAAAATAATGTGTCTTAAAGCAGTTGCAACAATATACAAAGAATTTGTTCATAGAATGGTTATAGACAATTTCATCTAACATTAATTTAAATTTAGAACACAAGATCTGTCTAATACAAATTAAAGCTTCTTCCATTACCATCCAACTCATTACACACCGTAATGTTTTTGATATAACCGCCTAAGTGTCTACTTATTGTAGCTAAAACATCTGACAAAGTTATATAATGTTTAGTGATAATGGAGGCTACAAAATGTCAAAATTGACAGTTAGTTTTTTTTATTTTATTATTATAATATGCCAAGAAAACAAATTGAACTTGTTTTTATTTTTTGATAGATCGTATTTATTCAAATTACCAAAAACATGCTTTGTCATATCAATGTAGAAAAACCTTGCTTAGATTGTCTGAAGGAAATTTTTTTTTTTTTAAATAATAATAAACTAAACTTTTTAGAATATGCTCTAAATTCCTTTATTTGAAGTTATTCTGCCAATGTTGTTATTCTGAAGAGAGTTAAGCTTCTACTATTATATTTGTTCTGTAAAAAAATATTAATAACAATATCTAACTTTGTCTGTATGCGTGTTCTAAAGGTGCATTCACATTGATGATTATATAACATCTACTTACACTTATCTAACAGAAAGGCGTCTTCTACAATAGACTATATCTATCTATGAGATCCAATTTACATATAAATAAATTACTCTTTTTAATTAAATTTCATCAATACACGAACTAATAGAATATCTATGGTTAAATATTTGTGGGTTCGGTTTTGTAAAAAGAAAGAACATGTCTAGAAAGCAAGAAATTCTATAAACAATTATATTAAACAGTGTAAAGGGCGTTATACACATGTTTAGTAAGAAAGAATCCTATAAAGAAATAAATTAAACAGTAAAGGGTGTAGTACACTTATTTACAAACCCAGCCTTAAGATCGACCTACAAGCACCAGTTCTAAGTCGAACATAAAATGAAAAACACTTAACTATGATATGTTTAGTTCATCTCAGTCTTCATACTACTACTAGATCAGTCCTAAGCTAATGGATTTCCCAATCCCATAAGAAGAGGACGCGATAATTTCAAAACAGAATTTACCAAAAAGCATCTCCGATATAGTTTCAATTTCGTAATACACATCTCTAGAAAAATATTTAGGTATAATTGCATTAGCAACAAGTTCATTTAAATTATTATATATTGTAATACTCACAGCTTTTAAGATATGTTTCGTTTCCTTATAATTATATATTTCTACGCTTACGTCTATGTCGTTTGTGATATGTTTGATTTGTGCGTTATCTAAAGCGAGTGCATCGTGCGAACTATCAGTATAGTTTACAATAACTACAGTATCAATATATTCTTCGTAACATTTTAAAATAGATACAAAATCTTTTATAATATAACTCTCTATGAAGGGAACAACGTCTGATGGGTGGGAAGTGGGCTTTATATTATCGAAATTAGTTAAATTCGATAAAAAATTGACGAGTTTGAGGAGGGTGATGGTGATAAAGAAATACGTGGAATCTTGGAAGTGATAGAAAATTGTGATGAGGCATATAGTGATGTAGAAAGTGAGGTTGGGTTTGTTGGAGGAAATGGCGGAACTAGGTGGTGAAGGATACACGACGTCTACTTCTGCGATCTTGAAGATTGATAGAAGAAGATGGGACGAGATGTCTTCATGTTGCGTGTTGATCCGAGTCTTTACTTCTTTGAGGACGTCGATGCATGCCTCCTGGAAATTCAATTATAACAATTTTTGCATATTTTCTCTGTGTTATGGTTGAGCTGGTTTCCATCCGATGACAAGTGATGCCGTCTTATATTTTAACATATCCTAGTAATATTTACCTTCTCTCTATCCAAGAGACCTTCACCAGCTTCCTTGAGAGCTTCTTGTTCTTTAGGAGGTATGCTTGCAGAGATAATAACGTTTTCGTTGCTTATGTTAAATAGAGTGAGGGTGCAGTTTGTCTGAAATTTCATAATAGATTTTCGTTATTGAATAAAAAAAATTCCGAACAATGATTTAGGAAATATCGGTATGTAATTTTTTTAATACCCGTAAAATTAAAAGCGTTTCCATTATTATGTAAATAATTTTTTATTATATGAGCAATGACATTCCCAAAAAATATAACCCTGTTGTAAGTTTATTCTTAAATTTTTTGTATTTAGAAAATTTATCTTAAACGTATCGAAAAGAATTATCAATTTACACTGCTTTTAATGTTTGTGCCATAAAAAATCAAATTAACTAGCAATGATCGTAGAAAATACTTTAATAACTCTTTACAAACAGCCATTCTTTACAAACTGTAAACTGCCATAACTTATTCGTCATAGCTTCTTCCTCACATAAATAAATACAAAAAAAAATGTTCTAATAATAGTTTGTTGATAAGAGTTCACACTTAGTTTTAAGATAGCCTTTATTTAGCCTTTTTATTTTTTGTGAGCAAAAAATTGTCATAAATAATTAAATAGTTAAAGAGGTCTTCCCTCACCTCCCCCCTCAGCGCGCCTCGCAGGTACTGCTGCAGCAGCCGCACAGCGTCCTCCGCGCCCAGCCCCGTGTGCGGCCGCAGCAGCGCCTCGTCCACCGCACTGAAGCCCAGCAGCAGGTACACGCCTTCCGGCAACTTATACTCGCCTGGAAAGGATCGTCAAAATTGTGTAGATGCTATAATATCTTTGTACATAAAACTTTTAATTTTTCATAATAATATTTAATGTCTAAATTTTACAGATTATAATTTTAGTAATAATAAACCTTCTAGGAATTTTATTGTCTATCCGTGCATCATTGACTGACCGGGGTTAGGCCGCATGCATATGAAGGAGCCCGAGTAGCAGTAGCAGCGTCCGCGGTAGGCCTGGTAGGCGGGAGCGGCGTGCGAGTAGTGCGCCAGACGGGACGAGCACGGCGCCCGCGGCACGCACGCCACCTTGCACGATACCTGCAGCGACGACTCGCACACGCATAGGTCCGTGCACTCCGCCAGCTCCGCTGAGCGGTACAGCTGCGGATCAAAGTGCACTCTTATCATTACTTCTAAAATACAGAAGAGAGTTTAAATGTCCACGTTTTCAGCAAAATGTAAGAAAGTAGTTATTCTATACAAGCTGGTTAAACTATCGAAAAGAACAACATGTGGACACCATTCATTAACCAATTGCTAAATCACGAAAGACTAAAGTAGCGAAAGATTGTCAAGACCCAGAGGCAGTTGGGAGGCCGCAATTTCTAACATTAGAGTATTAAAAAAGTTCAGCTTTAAACTATATACCGTCTCAGAGTCATCGTGTACACAGAATGACGGATGGACAGACATCATGAAGTAGCTTTGGCAACTCAAGTAGCATTTTTACTGCAGGGTGCCAAACAAATGTTTTTGAAAAAAAAAATCCAAATTACAATCCATCTACTCCTAATTTGAAAATAGTCAATGTCTGATTTGTTGATATTAAACTGGTTGTAATAATCATATGAAATCTAAAATTCAAGGCTCCCTGCGAAACTCTTATTTCGATAAAAACTCACACGACGAGTTTCTCCCATCTTAATATACTGCGCCTGATCGTCACTTTCCGGCTTCTTTACGATGCAATACTTCGTTGGTTCCAAAGTTGTGGTCGGACGTGGTGTGGTTGTGGTGGTGGTAGTTGTAGTGGTGGTAGTTGGAACCGCAGTCGTAGTCGTGGTCGTGGTAGTGGTTGTGACCGTTGTGGCCGCCATGGTTGTTACGACAATTGCTTCCGATTCAGCTTCCTTATGAATCTTTTGCTCAGACATTGTCGTGATTGGAGTTTGCTCTTGGCGATTTTCCTTTAAACAATTTAGTGCATAAATATTTACAAATATTTTTATTTATTAATGATTCATAAAAAGTTACATTCATCTGTTACACAGTATTGATTTTGCATCCATGAACATGAATTGCTGCTATGTAACTTGGTAGGTTAAATTTAAAGAATAATATATTTCTAGCTTTAGAACGAGAATTGCAAAGCAGTCTCATATATTTCTATTTTACATAATTTCTTAGCTGTTAAAAATATTAAGATCTAACTTTATAAACTTACTTGCATGACATCAACTTGCGAGGTCCCATGCTGTGTGGTATGTCGGTGATGGTGGGTAGTAGTACGGTGGTGAACAGCGGGCTCAGGTGGTAGAGTGATGTATCGGATACCGTTGTCAAATGGTGTTGTGGTGTGCAATGATCCATAGGTTTTCATGTGATAATCACTTTGAGATTCAACTGGAATTTATATCACCATAATAAGTATTTATAATATCAAATAACATTCCTAACTTTTTTTATCGAAACTTACCAACACAAGGATTCAGCCACAAAAGCCGTTGCCAGCCGAGACATTCATAGAGCTGTGCGAAGTCAGTTCCTCTACAGACACAGGCTGCTCTTAATTGCGTGCCAAGAACAGCTACGACAGCAGCTCGGCAAGCGGCTGGTGACCCCGCACACCCTTGAGTCACTGCGTCAACCGCGCACCATTGCTCGTAGTTCTCGAGGCGGATTCTTTAATAAATATTAATATCAGAAAATCTCTAAAATGTGTCTTCAAGTTTAATTATAAATGTTTATAGCGTCTGTTATATTTTATGAAACGTATGTACACAAAAAAAATATTCAATTAAAATATAAATTTCTATGTATCAGAATTTCAAAGAAATTAAAGTTAAACCAGACATATTTTTTAAAAAATTTTCGCAAGTAAGTACTACAAATTAAATTATATGCCTTTTTTGAAATCCTTAAATTGTACTCGTAAACTAACTCATTTTTTTTTATAAATAATGTACTTTAATTCTGTAAATGTTACCATTTCAACTTATCATAAATTTTATTTAGGTTCGAATCAACTCATTATCATCATGTAATAATAATAAGTTAATTAATTTTTTTACAAAATTTTCGGTGCTTTTGCTTGTGTGTCTTTGTATGTATGTGTGTTTGTGTTATTTTTTCTCTTAAACGATTTTATATCTGAAAAACCAATTTTTATATTTTTCAATATTATATTCATTAGTCGGTATTTATAATTATCGTTTCAATAATCAAAACTATTAGTACGTTTCTTTTATTTAAGTTTATAAAAGAATATTATTTTCAAAGGTTTGGTTTAAAGTCTATCACACTAAAGTACGTTAAAAAAATACTCTCATTACCATTCTCATTACATGTGGAATAAAATAGACACGTGAAATGGAACTAGAAACAAGTCGACTCATTGCGGTCAACTGCAAATTGATTGGACGACCTGTAAATTCGCTTTATCAGTGAAAATTCGCTCACTTCAATTTGTACGGACACTGGGTACATTCAATACTATTGTGTATGCAGTACACAATTGTATAAAAGCATTTATTTAAAGATATCTAAAGGGTTGCAATTAATAAAACTTTTAATAAATTTATTCAAAAATTTACACTTTGTGTTTGCATGCAAAATATAAGTTATAATACCCCATTTTGAATTGTTGCAAAAAATAACTGCTGTCAAAACTCGTTAAAATTATATCAGATAAGCCATTGTTGGCATTTTTATTTAGCTGAAAAACTATTAATGCCACAAATGCATTAGCATTCTCTGGCATTTTTCCATTATTAGACTAGACGATAACCAGTTATCTAACATTCTGTCTACGCCCTTACTGATAGTCATAATTACAGTTTCAATCTATAGAAGTAATTATTCAGATTCGGTTTTAGCGAACTATCTGACCTGGTAACGAAATTATCTACCCATCGTGTGAATTATTGATTTTACACCACGTCATATCTATTATTAGTATCATGTTGGATAAAATATTTATAGAAAATATATTTATACAGAGTGTTATAATTACATGAACTGAGTATGTTGCAAATCATGGAAAAAGGATAAAAAAACAGGAGTTTTAAATATTAATTTGAGTAAAGTTAAAATTTTCGTTTCAATTAAAATGATTACTTAATACAGAACACTGAAATTCAGGTCAGAGATGGCGACGTACTTCTAGACACTTCTAGAGGTCGCAGCTTCAGGACGCAAAATCATATTAGGAACAATTTTAAAATTTAGATTTATATTCTGTTTTAATTTTTTTTTATTGAAATAAATACAGAATGATGTTGTAGGAAACCTGCTCGTATCGATCAATTTTGTCTTTTATATTTATTTAATATATAAGCTTAACAGGGCTACATATTGAAAACAATATCAAACAATAATTTTATTTTAATCTCCTTTTATCTTTTGATATGAAATAAACAAACTAAAAATTATAACTCTCATACCACAAACATGAGTATTTATTCTATTTGTAATTAAATTAAAAACCCTTTCCCAAAGAACTTTGTAAATTTCAAGTAATATGCCCTCGTGTTAATTATTTGTAAATACAACAAACTTGTTTTCCTCATTTGGTTCATTTAAATTGCGGCCGTGTCGTAAGTAAACAAGGTTGATTATTCAAAACGAACATTGCCATCGGCTAATTGAACTTTTCGAAACAGAGGCTGTATGACGAAAAACATGAATTCCAGCATTTGTTGCCATATACATTTTCGCGTTTAATTTACCACATCCGTTAACTGAGATATAATATATTAAAATAGTTGAATTATTTTTCTTGTAAACTTTCATGATGTGTGAATACTAATAAATATCAGGCTGTAATCACGTTATTACTATCGGAATTTAGCCGACTAGTTTCGTGGCGTGAACAGTTCACACCGCGATTCCGCCATGCTCATTAATGGGTTCGAAATTAGTCGGATAATCATATTAAATAGTTGATTCATTTTTAATGTTATTAACTAATAAAACTAGATGTTTATTTAAAAATAGACTGAAAGATTCCACTAGGATTGATGCTTCTGCATATGTATGTAGCCACGATGTCTTCTGTATATAGACCGATAAACACACTTTAAATTATGATACCTTTTCAATTTTCGAAAAATTTGTTAGGATTTAAAACAAAGCCTATTTGATGTCGCTTTCATTCTAATAAACTCGTTTATATATAGAATGTAAGATTCATCAAGCCGTATAGCGATGCAATAGCTCAATGTGATGAGCGACAGGAGGGTATTATAGAGATCGTAGGTTCGAACCTGGCCTAAGATGTTTATGGACAACTATTTATTATCTGAGAATTTTTTGAAACACATATGTTCGTAATAAGTTCTTTACATTAGTTTATAACTCGTGAGTAAAAGAAAAAAAGTCAACTACTGCTTCTTGTTACTGAGCTTCGTTTTGTTTCGGATGGCAACACAGATTAATAACTCGATAAAAATAGATATAACTTAGATATTTCGAATAAACTATCAGTTCTAGTTTCTACGTTACTAATAAGTTGTTATAGTGTATACGTTAGTAATCCCGTGGGCGAACAGAAGCCCACGCCTTTTCACGGTCTGGTTAAGACAAAAATGTGATTAAATTGAGAATTACAGTAATTTAAGTACTTTTTACAAATTTTGATCATTTAATGAAAAGTTTGTAGATTCCTACAATTTTCAGAAATAAGTTTGTATAAACGAATGGATAATTAATTTCTATTGAAAAATACCTGTTATTCGTCTTAGAAGGTATTTGTAATTTAGGTATTATGTAAAATAAATTTAAGGAAAATTTGTTTGTAATTGCAAAATTAGTATTTTGAAATAACATATATTATATTTTGGATTTGGATATCGAAATATAAATTAAATAATACCAATTGTTAATTATATAAAAGCTCAATTAAAGAAATATTAAATTAGATTTCTAGTTTTTTTTTTGTCAAAATGTTTTTATAATAGATAAACTATAAAGGTAGAAACACACTAATAAAAGCAACGCGTCGCTACAAAATCGGATACCAAAACCATATAATAATACATATATGTACAGAAACAGATACATGGACGCAATGACACTCCACGCCACAACATCCAGTCGATCCAGATTGGGAGGATGGCGTATCAGCGTGTTGTGGGTTACCAAATGCATCAATGTATTTCTAGATAACACCCGACACAATGTGTCGATACTTCGAAGACATTTCTTGAATATAAAATTGTTTTTACTTATTTTATAAATCCTTGTTTTTAAAGTACAAGATTATTAAACTCGAATATTGATCTTTATCTTGATCTTTATCCGGTTTGAAGTACCAAAATATTGTATAGGGATTTCATACGTCTCTTACGTTACGTTACGTTACATTTAGGAAATAATAATTGATAGAAACTGATTTATTGATATAAAAAACTCTAGTTGATTATGATTTATAGCGAAACTGTTAAAAAGAGATTGGGCAAAACGTGTTGCACCCAAGATCTGCAATACCTTACATCCAAGATGTGCAATAAATTGTATTCAAATCTTCATTTAACATTTAAATAGTAAATTTACGACTCCTTCCTCTCACTTCCCTATGCCAAAATATATCATCTATATATATGTTTCTAGCAACGGGTGTGGTCGTTCATCACGTTTCAAATAATATGTTTCCACCTTATTTATGTAATGGTGATAAGCAACAATTATTATATTATCTTTAACTAACATTCGTAAAAACAAATATATTTTAAAATAATTACTGCATTTTTTTTATGATAGAGAAGGTGAAATGTGATCACCACCGCCCACGAATTATAATTTTTATGCATTTGTTTGTCCAGTCTGAACTTTAAACATAATATCTATCTTAATATGTTATCTGTAATTAAACTAAAGATGTCAAAATTATTCAATAAAAAACAAATAATTGATCTGAGCGAAGCGAAGTTCTTTACTACCCAAATTCTTTGTTACCCAACTTCTCCTTGAATTTATGAGCTACACGCATGAAATTTTGTACACATGCGCATAATGAGCAAAACTCATTCTGAATAGAAAATCAGCCGAATCGTAGTTGTAGATTTTGAGATAATTGATAAAATGTGTCCCATATAATAAACATATAGAACGTTTTTGTTTCGCGAGGCCAACCCCGCTTGCGTGGACCTAGTCTTATTAATATCAGCAGCTTCTGGTTTCGTAAGATTCTTAAGAACTAAAGTAACCTATATACTTAAATGCATTATTAATTTATCCATTGCTGGGTAAAACTGGGTAGTCAGTTGTATACATCGCGTATACAGCGTACAAAATGGTTCACTCCTCGATTTCGCAATGCTCGAAGCTCATGAATAAGGACCCCGAATGGCTTGTAAATTAGTTGAATTAATTTCAATAGTATGTACGTGAGGGCAGCAGGATAATTATAAAAAAAAGTAAAGAAATATTAATTTTACAATAAAAGTATTTTACAGATACCACCACCAGACAGACAGACACCATCATCTCGTCTTACCGCGAACACGTTTGCTGCAGAGCATTCGAAACGTCGGGTTAAATTAAAAAATGTAAAATAACCGCGAGCTATATCCGTAAAATAGTTTTATTGAATTGTGTAGTACTCGTGTAAATCTTAGATATCATTATTAAATATTAATGTTTGAGTAAATAGATGATTTAATATTGACATATATTATTACTCATTAAAATGTACAAATTAAGTCTATGTTAGCATACAAGTAATCTTTGAAGCAAGACCATATAGAAAGTATCACATAAAATATTTGCTATTTATTGCCTTACTATTTCCAATCCTGATATATTTACAGTTTCAGTGCACTCGGTGATTCGAATCCAATAGTTTTCATTCAATTTAGGCTCAATTTTGATGCTGGCTATGTGCTCGATATACTAAGGGTGTTTACGGACGATTTCAACGAAAGTTATTTTTGTGAAAATAAATATTACAACAAATTTTCAGCAACAGATTTTATAATTAAGAACATAGATCTTTATTTATCAATGAAAAAAAATTGAAATAACAGAATATTTAGATCAGTGTTGGTTATAAATTTTACAGATATATTTCAAACAATGTACCTAAAATAAAATTCTTATGTGTTCCGACTCTTCATGTGAACACAGCCTAACTTAGTTACGTTTCCCGTTGAATGTTCCTTTCCAATAATAATGTGAAAGCCATCGTAAATGTGATTGGGTTTGGGGTTACTTTGCGCTTTATTTGCTTTTACTTACGTCTAATGAATGTGAAATTAATAATAAATATTGGTTAACTTAAATTTCGCTACGTTAAGTAAATTTTATTGTTATACATAACTTTATTTTATTATATAACAATCGTATATAAATTTTTACACCAGAATAATTTTAATACCGATAACCATTTTATTGCTTATTCAACCGAATAACCAATTACGCGTGGTATTTTGGTATACGAAAATAATTTATAGTTATAAAATACCTGCATTCAGGCTCTTCCCGACAGGCGTGGGCCAGGGTGTGGCAAGCGGGGAGGGGGGAGCCAACTGCTGGACGCTGGGCGCAAGTCGGATGTAGTCTTTCTTGAGCGTTCATGCAGGAATCTTCTTTGTTATCAGTTTTCCTGTGAGAATTTGTATGCGAAATTATGCTACAATAATAAAGAAAATACAAGTAAATTTGGTTTGGTTTTATAGGTTAAGAAGTACAAGAATGTATGCGGCATAAATTATAACCTACTTGCAAAGACAAAAAGCAATTTCGGTATTCCAATGTACGCCTGGCTTTCTATAGAATCCTCGCAACGCAGTCATACAACCATCTCGATCGCAGTCAGTTGTATGGCACTTCTGTAGCACGGGCGTTAGTGACGTCACGCATTCGGTGTCCTTGATGCACGCGTCGAGTGCCACGTGGCAGGTAGATTGCAGCATCACCTTCTCATCACTTGCTTTACCGTTCTCTTTGCCAATCCTCTCTGTTGGTTTGTGATATGTATTTGTATGTAAAGTATTATTTGTAGTTATTTCACTTAGATGTAACTCCTTGAATTGGTTACATCAACCTTATGCATGAAGAGATATTTCTCTTTCAAAATAAAGTAAAATGTTATATATTTATATCGAATAATAGTTTGCGTGAGTTTACAAAATAATTTTATGAAACTCACTGACCCAGTTTTAATTTAAAGGTAGACATTAGGTGTTTTTTTAATATATATTTTTTTGTATTCTAGTAACGATTTTTGATTTAATTTACATAGCCACGGGGAAATATATATTTTAATTTAGATGTGTTGTGTTTTGTTTATATAATGTGTTTTTGTGTGTTTATTTATTTAATTATTGACTATATTATATACGTTTATTTTTATTATATTAAAAATATTAATAACATGGTTGACCACACTAAACATAAATAAACCGATAAGTAACATGAAATAAAAAGTGATATATCTTCAAACATAATAAAATATACTCGTGGGATAAATACTTGATACTCATGCTTAAAATACTTGTGTTATATATAATGTATATTAATTACAAGATTAAAATATAATACGTGAGAAAAACTTCAAAACCTTTCAAATCAGACCGATATGAGAACAGACGAGTTATACCAAGCAATATTAGAACATCATGCTGTATATAATAATTTAATCAGTAATGTGGTGGACATGGTGTCTCGAGAGGTGACTTACCGTTACTGGGTTCCATTAAAATATTATTGTTCCAGAAATCCGATGGTATCTGATAAATCGTAGCAGATAAATCTTTGGATTTTTAGCGTAAATTGCAAAGCTTCGAGGAGATTTACGTGTTTAAGCTCCTTTGGTAAATCGCTTCCTTTTAAACTAATTCTTCTACCTTATGGTGGATCAGGAAGAAAGCAAATTTTAAGATTTCTAAAGCACTAAATTAAACCTCTCTAAGTGTGCTACGCAAAGCCTTACTCATGTTATGTCTCACTTAATCTTCCCTGGTATTATATCTACTGTTCTACAAGATCCAGTCGTGAAGGAGCTACTTGTGTTTAAGGGGATTTTAATGATTAAATCGAAGGGCATGAATGAATCAACTCTCAGGAGGTGCTATGAGAAGGAATCCACCGTGTACTCGATGACGTTGTAAAGGATCGTCTAGAGATGTACAATTTTAAAGCTGAAGTGTCAATTACGATTTCTATGGTTAAGTTGTCTGTCTGAAGTGTACCTATTTGTCATTTCAAACCTATAAAAATGGAATTTGACATCTAAAATTTCGATTTTTATAATCACCCATATCCTGCTAATTGACACTAAATTATTAAACGTGATACGTACGGTTTTCATCAATGTATCCCTGTCCGTAGACTGTCTTGGTCGCGTACAAGGGGTCTTCGCTTCCCCCTGGCTCATGATTCCAGCGGTGGTAATGATGCCCGTGAGGCCTGTAGTGTGGACTTGCATATCGATGTACGTGTGTCATTATTTTGTCCGGTGCGATAAGGGTGCCGTCCTGCGTTATTGACATACCGCCAATCCATGATGTCACCCCCGTGGTATTTCGATTTGCAGTCCGTCCGTCTGACATCAGCTTTACTGGAATGGTATCCGTATCGCTTAGCTGTTGGAATCGACTACCGGTCTGAATCGCGAAGCTCTTTTATCAGAGACCGCGTAGAACCGGATTTTGATATAATAAAACCCTACTAATTTAAAAACGACAAAAACAACGTTCGACAAAAACGACATAAAACGGGCAAAATTAAAATTTACGAAAGAATTTCCTTTGGGTTTTGATAATATCATTAGCAAAGCCTCCCCCGAACGGAAGTTCCGCAGAACCATCATCAAAGCCACTATGCCGCGCAGTAACCATAGAGATCGTAGAAATAGAAGATGCAAAGTGAAAACATGCAATCATGCTCGGAGTGAAATCCATTTTAGACTTTCAAATCAGGCGGGTTATAGAACTAATTGACGATATCCTGTTTTCATCGAAAGTCTAAACTGGTTTAAATAAAAGAATAAAGTAGAATAAAAGCATGCGGGCATAAAGTAGGAGCGAATCCTTAATTGTATTCAGGAATATAAAATAACATTGCAAAAAGTGACGTTCTCTAAATTTTGTAGACTACTTTTATTATTAATAATGTATAAGTAATAAAATGAGTTATTCATATTTTCAAAAGAATGGATGGACGTCAATATTATAAATATAGACTACCTTTAATGTTTTATTATCACACGTGCTATAATTAATTTTCACATATACAGCTTCATATGTAGTTTTATATTTTTGGACGCTATAATGATAAATTTAAAAAACGGATAAGACCTACTTGCAAACTATCGATACGTGTCATAGACGATAACGTTTTGCTTGTCAAACGCTCCTACCTTACGAAGCATAGCGAAGCGTGCAGTGCGAGAGGCGACGGAATCCGATAGACACAGAGAGAGAGAGAGAGGTGCGGCGACGGCTCACCGTGGCGGGGCCGAGGGGGGCGCGGGGAGAGGAGGGCGGCGCGGAGTAGACTTGCAGCAGCAGCACTTGTCATCAGTCTGGTCCCATTCTCGGTGAGCAGCAGGATCGTACCATCGGGAGCGGCGTAGCGCGTGAGGGGCGGAGCCCGAGCCGCCGGTCGCCTCGGCTCGAACAGCGCCCGGACTGCCGGCGGACATTCGCCCCAAGCTGCCGCTGCCCCACAACCAAGTTACCAACAACCACTAACCGCCCCCGTGCCAAGCCGCTGATCGGAACACACTTAACGGACTTTTTTGATAATAAACTTGACTATCAAGATGGTCCCTTAAGAGCATTCCATTGAAGACAAAGTAGACGTGATAGTAAGGGTATTATTCGCCGCCAACTATGCTCTATAAGTAGCAGTCGCAGACCATCACCGAAGGCCGAAGGTGTGAAGCCAAGAGTTGAGGTAACTGCGGGCATTTGTACGATGTGTGAGGTCAGGAGTACACTAAAAAAAAGCTCAGTGTCCGTGAAACATAAAGGTTTACAGCCTTGTGTGGTTAAGTAGTGATCTAAGTTATTCCTAAGGCCTATGCATCTAACGGTGTTCAAATAAAATAGGCACGTTAAAGAAAATAAAAAAAAACAAACTTATAAAACGTCGACTATTTTGTACGAGTCTAAAACTCTTTAAAAGCTTTTATAGTGTGGAGTTAATATTTGTTAAATTTTATTTTTTATTTCTGATATATTGTGAGTTGGAGTTGTATAATGTACACGTAATATAAAATAATAAAATTCTAAAACTAGGTGTTTGTATGGTGTCAAGGCATGGTTGAAGAAATCATCGCATACAATCATTCAATTATATTTTTATTTGTGTCCCTCTACATATGACGTTTCTAAGTGTTTAGAACACTTAAAGCTTAAAACTAAACAACACAGTTCGTTTTAGAGTTTTGAGTGAGAAATATTCGAAAAATAAAATATAAAAAAAAATAATAAAATGATTCTTTTGTGGCTTCAACATATATATTTTTTTCCAATTAGTCCGTTTTTCTTTTTCATAATGGAAAAGAAACACGGTCTGTTACATTGAAATTCAAAATTCAAAGCTTTATTTTGTTTGGATCACTGTTTTTGCACTTAGGCACTTAAAAAAGTATTTTTCAGTATATTGTTCCCGGGTAAGTTAGGGTGGCAATTTAACCAGCTGCGATCTTTCTCACGTTCAAAATAGGGGCCGAAACTGGACTTATTTTACTAAGGCCAGTGTACGGTAGCTTTGTTAGAACTAATGTATACTACTTTTGCTTCTATTGTAGAATTTTCAATAGGGTTAAACTATAAATGAGTCGAGTAAAGAAGAAAACTTTGCACACAGAATATAATATAAAACTACATTATAGTTCTGAACGGAAGTTAAGAATAATAGTTACTATTTATTCGCTCTATAATACAAAATTATATTATATATATGTAACACTATATTAACACTATTACATATAACGAAATCTTCACAACCTAATTGGATTACGTCAGTAATTAAACTAAGTTACCTAATTAAAATATGTTTACATTAAATTCCAAGTATATACACATATATAATGGAAATATAAAATTATATATTTTATATAGCTTTCTCAATCATATCAGCATAAAAAAGGATAAATAAAAATACGGATATATGAACAAATTTATCATCATTCACTTTTTCATAGACGATAACTGTGATTGGCAACCAGAAGAAAGAACAAATGATTTCTATCCGCTGTTCCAGGAGCTGTTAAAGAAATTGCGTTTCAAAAATCTATTAACATAATCGAAAGGTGAAACGGAAAAAGTCGCGTCAAAAGCAAAAAGAAATCTTCAAAAAGGTTTCTTTCTATACGACCGCAAAGAACCCTTAAACACAAAGGGCAAGTGAATAGATTTCCTCTCCTTTGTTTCTTTACTGTATCGACTCTTGACTTAAATTAATATTCGATTGATGTATTCGTGAGGAATGCTGACCTATCAGCGGAAAGTTGATTTATTATATATTCATAATCCTATATATAACTTATACGTTACTGAAGTTTTTTTTATCTATTATTAATTTATTGATAGCATATAAATTTATATAAATATTTATCATTATCTTATAGACACTGGAAATAGTGGAAATGAAGAGGGGAAGATGTTTATACACATACATATAAGTAGTATGATTATTAAACCTGCTGCTGGACTTTACACACAGACACACACACACACACACACGCACACACACACAAATATACATACATATAAACATACGTCGACACGTGATGGACATTGTCTATTACATCACAAGGTGAATTTGGTGTTTTATCAAAGAGAGGGAATATATAAAGTCTATAAGTATGTATTTTTTGTATGAATTGTATGTTTTTAGGTAAATATTTTATAATTTCAAATAAGCTACGAAAGATTTTAATAAAATTTTATAAAATGGTTGTTGTGTCTTAAGTTTAATTTATGATATCTATTTAGAAGAAAATTGCAATAGAATCATACCTTAAAGGTATAACAATTTTAATATAGCTTAACCTAAATCAACATATATATAAAATCATATATAATATATATATTATTATATATATTTTTAAGAAAATCAAATTTTATAAATTATTTAAATATGTTATATTCCAATTTGTAATATATATTTAGTAGTTGTTTCATACAGATATTTTATATAAATCGAAGTTAAATTAGTTAGATTGAATTCTGTCTCAAAGATAGACATAAGTATTACGGCACTTTACTTCCAAAAAATAATAATATATATTACAATCTTTATAGTTTTAAATGTAATATCAGAGTTATAAGAAACTGCACAATTATTCTGGGATTATTTTGATAAGCTTTAAATGAACACTCTCAGACTTTCTTTATCAGACTGTCTTTCCAGCTCAGATCTTTAAATTTCTTTTGTTGCATGATAATTGGTAGTTTGCTATAATTCAAATGTTAAGAAAAGATATTTAATGTTCTAGATTTAATGTTAGATACCTGTTCTTGTATGTTTTTTTTTAATATTTTGTATTATTTTCTCAAAAGTAAAGGCTTATTTAAGACGTTTCTAGAATGACTTCATATATATACTTATATAATATCATAAACATATCTATATATACATCAATATAGTTATTTACCTAACTTTTATTGTTTTTTTATATTAATCACCACCGCCTTTGTAAAGTTGAGAAAACTTAGTCGTAAAAATAAAATATATATATTTCTATATGAATAGAAATAAAAATACATACAGAAAATTATATTTGTCATTATTGTTTGATAAAAAAAAAAAATAATAATAATACATTTATAAACACAGCTGTCTTTTAACAATATGAAAGTGGCATCTTGTTATCAAACAGTCTTTGAAATGCTTTCACAATTACGGAGGCTAATTTACGGAAAACTAATGAACTGAGGTACATAATGTACTTGAATAGATGTTATATTCAGAAATAATAATAATTAAAATAATTATATTAGACTGTTAAATATAAAAATAAATATTAATATCACTATTTCAGAATTAATATAATAACTGTTTTAGAATGTTTTCTTTTAATTATACACAATATAAGGCCTTATTGTTTGTCGATGATAAATATATTCTGGTTTAAATTTTTTATTCATGAAGACGAAAAAATCATTTGGATATATTCTTGGAGAATCCAAGCAATTGAATTAATGGTAACCCTAGCAGAGTAGGGCTTTGTTCTTGCAAATGACAGCTTAAAAGAAAGTAATTTAATGCTGGATTAAACCTGACTTGTGATGATCATTCTGCTGGAAACTGTTCTGGTTGGCCAAGCACCGGGAGAAACTATTCATATGTATTCATTTCCTTAGGGTAAATATACTTTAAATTAAAAAAAAAAAAGTTGTTAAAGATATCAAGTTATACAGCACAGTTAAATATTATTAGTGATATTATAAAGCGGAAAAGTTTGTTGGTTTAAACGCACTAATCTTCTATGCTAGTTTGAAAAAATTGTCTATCTAGCGTTAAACTACTGATTTTAGACATCCTAGTAGTAAATAAAATCGTTCATCCGTGTGTGTGTGTGTGTGCATGTGCCTATGCGTATATGTGTGTGTGTGTGTAAGTAACAAATAGTGAAACTAAAAACTAATTTTAAGAAGAAAAATAATAAAATAATAAGACCTATCATTTATGGAGAAAATAGTGTTTTTTATCCCAATTATAATTCATAATATGAATTAGGCCAAGACCACAACATTGTCGCGCTCCAAAAAACATTAAATCTCCAAGCCAAGTTTAATGACCTCTTAAACATTTGATAATGCTTTTTATTTTACAAAAAACCGCTTTGAGTCCTAAATAAACAGTCTACTTATTATTTGTAATTGAGTTTCTTATCTCTACTAAATATATTTATTTAAAGTAATTTATGTATAAAAATATATATTAATTTTTTTTCGTTACTTTTTATAATTATAGTTTAAATTCAGTAATTTTTGAATTTATTCACCTATTCTTTCTTATATTAATTAAATAGGAATGGAGGAAAATCTATAAGACTAATGTTAATGTGTACAGTACACTTCAAAGATCTTAAAACCATACTTTTTAAACATCTTTATTTGTTTGCTCGTTTGACTATTCGTTTGTTCATGTCACAATCAAAAACTATAGAATATGCTCTGTTATTTTTTAGTTCTTTGGAGATTAAAAAGAGAAAGACATAGTCATTTAAATTGTTCTAAAATGTATCAGATTTTTAAGTCCTCTACTCTTTTCAAGTCACAATAATAAGTAAAAGTTAACAATAAATAAAAAGAATTCAATGTAATTTATATATTTGTACAAAGATTTTTTAGATATCAAATTGATATCACGTTATCTAAATAATGAGATCAACTTAACATGACGGTTGATGTTAAAAAGGAGATTCGAAGTATAATTTGTGAAAAATAATATATTCATGAAAAATCTTTTATTTTTTATTTAAGAAATTCCTTTATCTTATAAGAAATTTTATTGTGATTATATTAATGATAATTTGATTTCGTGTTTCATAATATTTTTATTTATACGCATAAAATAAATGTAAGTTTCAGTTTCAGCCGTTTCAAGCTGTCCCTAGACGTCTTGTCTTGTTTTAAAGTGTCATAAGTCGCCAGTTTGTAGGTTAAGAGCCTTTGAGATAAACATTTTTCAGCTCCAAGATTTGCAGGTATGCTGTTGTAACTAAACAATTGAATAAAGTATTACTATACTGCATTTTATATAACAAATTAATTAAGAAAAATTCTTATATATTACTTAAAATAATTTAATGCAATTAAGCATTGAAAATAAATATACTCAAGGAAAAAAATCAATAATTATTTGTTAATTGAACAAAATGAAACATTCTGAATAAGTAAATGATTACTTGACTTGAATATTTTTATTCAAGATGGTCAAATAATACAAAACTATTAAAAATATAAGTCAAGTTTGGTTTACGGGTGGGTCTTAGGAGATCATCTCTACCGCGAGATTAGGACAACCTTCGCTAGGGTTGGTACTTATCAGATTTATAATTTTTAATATTTTCATCTTGTATAAAAGGTAGTGAATTTTTTTTAAATAAGTTGATTAAAGCGAATATGTATTGACAAAGATAAATTTATTAAGTCTGTCTGTATTTTTGATATTTTCATCGTTGATGATAATTTATGAGATATACAATATATACATACAATTTCTTGTCACTTAAAAATATTTTCTATATCTGAAGTTATTGAAAGAATATGTCTGAATATATTTTATAAATACCGCAATACAGGTATATATTATATGTTATATATTAAAAAAAACTATATCCACTTTAAGGTATTTAACACTACTAGCAAGTAACATGCTAAGTTACATGCTACATAAGAAAAATACAGCCAGGTCACGCTACGGCCAACATTTTAATTGGCCGCCACACATTGGCTATGGAGTTGGAACATGCGATAGAATATTAATAAGTGGCCAAAAAATTATAAAAGCGGAGATCCGCTGAAAACTTTACGATTCAAATATTAAATTGTTTTGTTTTTTGTTTGGATTTGTTATATTGGATTAAATGGCATTTTAATTAATATAACTTTTTTGACATTTAAACTCGAATATTCTCTTAAATGTAAATTTTGATAATATAATGACATTACTAAATTACAATAGGATATATATATATTCCCCCTTAACAATAAACATATTTATACCTGTATAATATATTCTCTGTTTTGTCACTTTCACACTTTTGACGTAAATCATTAATGAGAAAGTGACAAAACAGAGAATAATAAATATTTGTTAGGCAGTTCAAGTTTACTTTTATAATTAAAAATTTCCGCAATTATTTTATAAAAATGATGTAGTATTTTTTCAAGTAGTTAAAGTAATTAAAACAATGAAATGTTAGTAACAATGACCTTGAAAAAATGTTTTAAAAATAAAACAATAATGTTTTAGCAAAACATTAAGCTCATCACTTATTTATCTAAGGTCATCAATACTATATCCATACAAAAATATAAATAAAATAAAAAATAATATATAATTATGTATCGTGTAAGTGACAACCCTAATCAACAATAAGAACTCAGCTGGGATTACGCGAAATGAATCAAACTTGCGTTTATTGAATCAAGTAACTTTATTGGATGCGATATTACGTATTATAACCATTATATTACCTTCTTATTGAATATGACGTGAAAGGAATAACATTAAATATACTTATATAAATAAAAATCATTTTGATAAATATTATATTCCATGTTCTACGAATTGAAGATATCTTTCAAGAAACATCTTACGAATTTTAATTAAATATTTTATTTATATATATCTTATATTTCTTATGAATAGAGATTTTAATTATTAAAAATACAAATTATTTAGTTGATATTTTAAAATGAACTCGAATATTAAAAATTCTAGAAATTGTTAATGAAATAATATGATTTCTCACTCAAAACCCTTAGCTAATTAGCATGTGGAGCACTCACCGACGCAAGGGTTGTGGTTGACGACAGCGAAGATCCTGTCGCAACGCTTCTTCATGTGCGTGTTGGGACAGATGCAGCCGAAGAGAGGTGACAAACGGAGACCGGCCCAAGCTTCGCGGCAAGATTCCCTGTATTTTTACAAAAGTGAATAAATATTGAAATAAAACTATTGTTAAGGGATTTCTTTTGACTATAATTTTAGATTTACATTTTAAACTTAAATTTAATTTTAACCTGACGTTTCAAATGCTTTACAGCAATCGTATTTATGAAATAAAATTATTGAAAATTCAAAAATTATACGAGTTCTAATTTTGTTAAGATTTAAATATACAGTTTTTAAAAAAGTCGTAGCGTGAATGATTCACGCCGCGAGGTGATGATAATAGCTTCAAATAATTTGTTTACTATTCAGCAATAACCATGGATCGGGAAAATCTAAATACAAAAATGGATTTGACGTAATTTATTATAATTATATGAAATATGTTTTATTTTATTAGTAATCTCATTAGTGAGAATGAATTTGCAGTATTTCAAACATATTCACGAGAAGCCATTACAAAATTACATTTGGGACTTAGTTTGAACATTAGCGGTTAGATGTCGCGGTAATCTATTGACTTGTGGAAGCTACTGCAAAATTTATTAGTATTTTTAGTATTTTAAAAGTATTTGTACAATTCTGAATCGTTTCTATCTACTATAAATTTGGGTTGTCTGAGACAATCTATTTTAGATTAAGTATTCATTTGGTAACTATTAAATTTATTGAATCAATGTTCAAATTTAAAATTTTATTAAATTGAAATATTCTTTTCATCATCATTAATGAAATCTATCCAACCAAAATTCTGAAATAAACCCGTCATTAACAAAAGCAATTTGGCTTTGTCTAGATCGGATTAGGCTTCAATTGAGAACTGAAACAGTTTTGACGTCCATCAATATTTAAATTTTAGCTTCAGAAGTTGAAGGTTTAGTCTGTTAGTCTATAATAGATACTTTTTATATTGAAGTTTTTGGTTAAATGAATATTTTCGGTATCCTATGATTTTGATTACAAATTCATTGACCTTTGTAATAATTTATTTGAATAATAACTTGAAATATTTGCCAAATAGCTGGATTTTATATTTTATTTTATTTTTAATTTTAATTTTATTGTAAATAGGAAAACTAACAGCAGTTATATATTTATAAAAGTACATGTAATAATTATACATATTTGCCAACAAAGTTTCCACTGGCACATATATGGAGCGAAATTCTTACAATGGAACTAAGTTAAAAAGAAAAAAATATTTTATAGGTTTAGATCTCTGGTGGTAATACCGCTGAAAGGGTACTTAGTCTCTTTATTTTGTTATTTTTCTTCTTCCTTGAAGTTCCTTCCATCATCTCCATCACTTTTGTGATTCTCTGTTCTGGTAAGAGAGTAAAGGCGGTGTGATCGGATACCAGACTATCTATTTACCTGTCTTCCATACGACATTCTCCATCCCGAGCTTTGCAAGCGTTCTTGAATCGTTCAAATAACACGGAGCAAGCTTTCTCGTTGTGGCAGACGCTCAGAGCATAGGTGCAAGTCGGCAGAGTTTCTACTGGGTAGGGGTCTTTCTCTGAGAATTAACAAAAAAATATGAAATTCATTAAATTTATCACACGCTTTCAAAGGTTTCATCCATTTGTAATTTAAAATGTCATTAATAAAAAAATATTATTTTACTGCTTAAAAAACTATATAATACCTAGAGAAAAGTAACTTTGCTACAATTATACAGATAAAATCTAATTTCGAAAATTAGCCGTGGTTTTGTTTATACATTTGTTAATTATGTTTTTATACTTTCAGACATGAAAACGATAAGAATAATATAAGTTAAGATTAATTTAAGTATAGCAATCAAAGTTTTTCCAACTCTACTATCTAGGATCTTGTTTGGGATCTTGAAAAAGATAATATAATAAAGAGAAGTAAACATAAAAAATATAAAAAACCACTTCCGCCCCAACAAAAAAATAAAAAATGTCCTACAACATTTTGGAAAAGAGCTGATACTTTACAAATTGCTAGACCGGTTTTCACCAAACTTTAGTAAGAACCACCGGAAGAAAATTGGCTTATACATGAAGAAAACTGCAGAAAAATCGGTCTATCCATTACAGAGCTAGGATGCCATAGACAGAGATAAACAAAAACATACATACGCAAGACACGTAGACACAAATAGAAACACATATATTTAATGTCAAATTATCATTGACAATTACAAATGACAATTTGATTGAAAATATGAAAATTATTTTATCGTTTATTTTTTGAATATCACGTGATAATAACTTCATAAAAAACATGTCTAGACTTTTTATTCAATATAATTATCGATTATAATCAATGTAGGTCGTGAAAAATCGATACTCCGTTTCTAATTTTATAAAGTTCATGGCCTTTCAGGTGCTTTATTTTTGGATCCATGCCAAGTATTACGCAACTGTTAATCATATTAAGATTTGTTAAAAAAAGTTGTTTTAAAAAGAAACTAAATATAGCAAAAGAAAAACAAACATTTTATTTTTTAAATGTTACTAAATAATTTTTTAATATTATTATATTTCTACACTTTTAACAAAGCAATATTTTTAATTCGTTTAAAATTGGAAATTATAAATCTAGATATTCTAAATCAGATATATATATATATATATATATATATATATATATATATATATATATATATATATATACAGGCGTCGGTATTTTTTGACATCACCTAAAATCATTAGAAATCTTACTCAATTATTTTTTTGTTATTACGTTACCAATAGACCTACCGATACTGGTTTTAATGCAATTAGTTTTTATATTAAAAACTTTCTACATCGGGATGGAGGTTCTATCGATTAGCCGTCTTTTAAAAAACCTAAACGATGGTTCTAACTATAACCTATAAAGGTTATATTTCCAATTTTGTTTGTCTCTCTGTCTGTGCTCGTATCTTCCAAACATTGTAAAACGGCTTTTGATTAATTTGAGTGATATAGTTTATTGGCTCACTAAAAATATAGGAAACTTTTAACTTTGAAATAAATTACTATATTTCATAGACAAACTTAAAAAATGAAGGACAAGTTTTGATAAAACTAAGTATGTCGTCAGCTCATTTAGGAGAAGTTCTTTGGAAACATTTTAGAAGTAGAAGGAATAAAAAATTAAAAATAAATATGTTATGATATGTTCCGATTATTATATATTAAATTAGTATAGACTGAAAAAAAATATTTGTAAAAAATATAAAAAAAAAAATATCGAATGCTGAGAGCAGGCATTGTCATCTCGATAGAAAACAGTTTAACAGTGTTAGAAAACAGCATGCTTTTGAATTAAACAGTTCTAATTAATGTTACCTTTCTTCATCACAAACACGCAGGGATGATCGAACAGAAAGTCGCGGAAGGAGTTGCATTCAGGATCAACGTTCGGTTCCCGACAGAGGCAGGTTGGTTTAAAGAACGGGAAGGCTTGCAAGGTACGGAGAGCGGCCTGGCACTTCGTCACGGTTACCGTCGAACATGCAACTGAAACAAGGATAATATTGATTGAATGATTGATTGACTCACATGGGAACAAAAAAAAAACATATATCTTAAATGTTTTCTAAGATTTACACGAGTACTACACATTTCAATAAAACTTTTGTACGGATATAACTCGCGTTTATTTTTACATTTTTAACCCGACGTTTGCAGCAAAGCATTCGAAACGTCGGGTTAAAAATGTAAAAATAAACGCGAGTTATATCCGTAAAATAGTTTTATTGAAATATATCTTAAATCCAATAAAAAACAATAAAAATACATTACATACATTTGTCTAATATATATAATTCTCCGACTATACTCACGTAACACTATTGCCTTTGCCCGAATACTTTCAAACCCTTATTCATGACCTGGGAGCACGGCGCGGAATCGCGGCGTGAACTAATTAATTCACGATGAAACTGGTCGGGAATATCCCGAATATATATTCGGTACAGCCAGATAATTAAATATAATAGTAATCGCGGATAATAAAATTATAAATACATAAATTTATCTAATATATAATTTAAGGAATATTCAATGAATACATTTAAATATATTTTTCATTTATTATGCTATAATAACTTTGTTGTACAATTACTGATTTGTATCGACGGCAGACATTAAAAATTTAAATTGGCTTTTAATTGAAACTATTTGTAATTGGCTGACTCGCGACTCAATCAGTGTAGATCAATTTAGATTTAATATAGCTGACATGTTAAAACGGGCTATAAATTTATAATATTTGTAATTTATTTATATATAGAGAGTGAGATATATATCTGTCTCAGTGTGGAAGTGAGATATGTGTATATCTATCTCACTTCTTTCACTTTTAAGGTTGTTGGCCATCGTTGTTTATTGGCGTTCTAATTTCAGGGATAAGGGATTTTATTAAAGTTTTGAGTGTGAAAGCACAAATTCTTTAAATCTTGTAAACTTAAGAATATCCTAGAAGTAGTTGTTAGTTATTCTAAATTTTATTTGTTTTTAATCTTCTCACATATCAATGATGATTGTGAATTAAATAATCAATACTATGGATAATTGTAATTTTATATAAAATTTGTCAACAAATATTTTGTCGATTATTTCCATGGACCTACCTTTTGCAAGCATGCAACTAGAATATGACGTTACATAGGGGAAATGTATGCCTATGATAAATCAAAATTGTCTTTAAGTTTAAATATAATAACTTAATTGTCAATAATTTTGTTCAAGTACACCATAAATTTAATAAATATATTTTAAGATATCCTTTTCAATTTGGAAAAACGTTAATTTTTCATATACAATCTTTTTACAGCTACAATGAAAGTACGTACTCTTAAAATTTACGATATTAGGAAAATATATATTATATATAAATTATCCCATATAATTCATCGACTCTATTCCTTCTAGAATAAAATAACATATATAACTATAGATTACAAGTAATTATTAGAAGCATTAGAAGAGTTTTTGTCATCAGGGAGTGACGGGACAATTTTATCGTAAGTAGGAAGAGAAGCCTACCCAATTAAGCCGAGACAATTTTGTCCTTTTTTGTATTTATACGTATTACCATATAAAAACGTTTAAGATAAAACTTATTATATAGGATAGTGTATTATGTCATGTTTTAGAAATAAATTTATTCAATACTAGCATTTCCCTTTTTTTCTGCGTGGATTTCGGTAATGGTGATCATTTTTATTAATATTAAAAAGTATAGTAAGTATATATTTTAACTTATTTTAAATATTTTAACTTAGGATATTCTCGATATAAAAAACTGTATTATATATTTATTTATTTAGGTTACAATTTTGAGTCCTCTTCAAAAATAATCTTTATATTTCATTCAATATACATATAGTATTGTATATTTTCTCAGAAATCCCGTCAGCTATTGGTGAATATTGTGTAGAAGTGCATTTTATAGTTATTGATATTCTCGCGTTCATACAGACACGGCTTGAGTACTTCTTTTTATAATACGTTTTTTAATATGTTAATAAATAAATTTATAATTATATTGAATATATCATAATATAACTTTTGAGAAATAATATTCAAACTTTAAGTAGGTGTAATGATAAGACCCATTCGTCTGCTCAATGATCTTAGTCCAGTGGCTAGTGACCCTTCACTGCTAATCGGAATTAGTGGGTTCGATTCCTTGAGTGACAAATAGGTTATTGTTCCGAAATCTTGAGTAGTTTAGTGTTCTTTATGTTTGCGAATACAACTATGATATCTATTGTTTTAATAAATAAGTTCTATATTAATTTAAAAAAGTACCTAAGTGTATTATTAAATAAAACTATATATATATATATATACATATATATATATATATATATATATATATATATATATATATATATATATATATATATATATATAATCGTAAATTCTTAAGTATATAATCAAATATCATAAAACATAATTATTGACCTTTAAAATTTTTAAATAACGTTAATGCGTGTGGGACATTCATAAAAAAATATTAAATTATATTTTAATTATTTAAAATCACGCATACAATATAAAAAGTAATTTTCAATGAAAGGTAATTAACATATCATTTTATATGAAAAATGAATAGTATCATGAATAAAGGAAGAATATGAACGAATGAAGAATATTTTTAATTTTTAATTTTCTATAGTCAAGAAAGAGTGCTTCATTATTATTAGTCAATTTTGTTAACACTTATTGTGGAGAGATTTGTAAATAGGAAATGTCATACTAAAGTCAATTTACTTAACTTATATATTTTAAATTATAAAATCATGATTCCAAATTTGCATGTAAAATTGTTTTGAATATATTTGGTAATTTTTGTAATTTGGGTTCGTAGTACGAATTATCGCGAGTTCGTTTAACTGAGGGCGAACACTCGGGTTTTGAAAATAAACTTGAAATAGAATATAATACAACAATACGTTAAGAAGTTTATATGGTGATCGTCAAATTATGTTATTAAATATATTCCATATCAAAAAAAATATATATTTTTAGTGTCTTTTTTATACTCATTTGCATTTAAATGTTCCACTAATCATCAATTCCATTATAGTATTACATTCATTTTTATATGACCACCTCAGAAGTAGAAAACGTACTTAAGGCATTAAAGATGGTTAATTATAGTTAGTTAATAATTTATTTCAATATTCATTTGTGTCATTTTAAATTTATTAAATATATTTATTATATATCGTAATAAATCTCTGACTCTTTCTTTCTTGCTTTGTGTACTCTAATATATGCTTCATGTTAATATCTCTGAATTTAATTCTAATAAATTATTTTTTTTAAACATTTTAATTAATTGTTTTTGAATAGCTTATAATTTCAACTCATTCAGTTAACAACGGATTAGGATTGATATCTGTAACCAAATGATATTTGAAATATTTATGTCTTGTATATTCTCAATGATCTACTTTTTCCTCCGTATTTAAAGCGTAGATTAACTTTAGACTTGCATCTTATCTTTCTTAAATTTAAATATTTCGTTTCTTGTAACCAGTCTAGGTTGGGTATAAGTTTATACACAGTTACGTAAAGTCTGGAAAGGCTTACCAAAATTTATTAAGCGTTCTCCAACCAACAATGTTATCAAGACCATGCAGAGATATCTGTGTGATAGTCTTAAGAATTAACTATATATTCTTAAAGAATATATACTCTTGGTGTATAAGATTTATTCTTTCTAACCATGATGAACCTTGAAATATATTTTTTTGTTTTTTCGTATATCATACAAAACCTATTGGGCAGATTATGATGGAACTAATATGAGGATACCTGATTTGAAACTTTACAGCGGAGATTGTAATCCCATAAAAACACACAACTGTTTTTGTTATAGTTGGTAAACTAGTTAGTTAAACTAAATAACTATACTAAACCTAGTTACAACTAGACTAAAACTGTGTTGTTTTTACACCTTCTACATAAAGGTGTGAGTGGCTTATAACTTGACGCCACGGTGATGGGATCGTGTGTTGTAACAGTTGTTCATCAATTTTGGTATCTATTTCTGAAACAAAACCCATTTCCTTTATATTAACTGATCTAGTTTTAAAATACCAAAATATATATCCACTTTTAAAGTTCACTAACTCCTTGTTACTGTTAATTTTGTCTTCTTATAAGCTATTCTTATTTGTTCCAATTTTGGTTTATCCTTATTTCGCAGTCGTTGATTTCTGTCTTAGATTTACGGTAATTATTCGTTTTACGTTACGTTTACGAACGATTAAACCAATTTTGATTGCATTCATGCGCCATAAAAATTAAATAAAAGATGTTTTGAAATATGTTCATCAAGCCCTTTCATGATACCTCATTTAAACTAGTAGTTTTAATTAAATTTTAAATTTCGACCCTCTGTAAATTTTATGGTTCCGTCTTTTTCCTTAAAAACCTTAAAAATATAATAATCAGTTTATTTATCTTAGTTTATTGATTATAAATTAATACATACCTTTGATAATAATAATAATAAACTATTTGGTCGTTTATTATACTAGCGTTTACTCAACAGATATTTTTGTAATTGCGAACCTATAAGTTATTCACTAAAAATAGGAAGCACTCGCACTCAACATCTATTTCATGTACCTTTTTGTCGCAATAACGTTTCTTATAATGATCCAGTGTTTAGAATGTGTCGAGCTCATAATGAAATATGTAAAAATTTGGACATCAACGCACAAAGTCTGCCTGTTTATTTAACTGAATGTAATGCGACTTAAAGCATAGATACTTCCGTATTCTGTAAATTTGATTTTATTTTTTAGTCGATTTCTTTTTGTTTTATTATTACTATTTGTGTTTTCCTTTTATTATTAATTGACTTATAGTACAGATATATTAGATTATTAATGTTTCTAATGTCTAAGTGTGCACTTTCTGTCATTTAAGTTGGTATTAAACCTCTGGCACATTATTTTTATATAATTATTGCATGCTGTGCGTAGCTGAATCGGGGTTGAAATTTAACATGGACCTATATTCATAATTATGTAATCTTAAATTTTAATTTTAATCCTGTAGTTATGCCTTATAAAAAATAAAATAAAATAAGTTATGTATTAATATCATTTCATTATAAACTGCAAGTCACGCCAAAATGATGAAATTTTTTAAATTTCCTTTTTTATATTTCATTTTTTTCTACATTTATACCTGTAAATGAGACCAGTAAATATTACTGGGAAGAAAATCGCCTAACGTTATCTTATATATTAATGCAGGAAGCGATTTCGTTGGCACACTGTAGCTCGAGAACCACTAAAGGGAAAAATATCGTTGATGGCTCAAATCAAAGGTCTCATTATGCTACACTGCTGAAAAATAGTGACAACTCTCAAATCTCATTAGCCTAATTGCAGTAATTAGTCAAAAAATTAATTTTTTCCATAGACTTTGCATGGGGAAATTTTGCGCGCGCTTTCAAATTTTTTGTATTATCTATTGTGACTAGCTGGTCTTAGCATACTAGTTAATATTTAAGATACGATAAGATGCGAAATTGCAATAATTAAAAATTAGCAAGTCATTTAATAAATTGTTGTTTATTCCGCAGTATTCCAATGTTAAAAGTGAATATTTCTGTCATTACATCCCAAGGGAGTTACATAACTTTATTGAGCATTCCCTCCATTAACTTAATTACTTTTTACTGTAACCATTTACGTTGACATTTTTAATGAAACAGTTTTCCTTTCAGTTTTCAGCAATCAAATTAAATTAAAAAGTTTTTTTAATATCTGTAATGATTCATCTGATACATTTTAATTTTTATACTTTTTATATATATATATTAGCTGTATATACGGGATTGCTTTCAATCGAATTTCATCGTCATTATGTCAAATACGACATTACATTAGACAATACCACCATCACTTAAAGTAATATTATAACAACCTTACTTTTCCGTTTTGTACCACTACATATTGTTTTATATAAACAATATAGTTTTATTCAAATTTCTGCAATTTACTGTATTTTCGAGGTGTTAGTGGTTGATTGCATTTCTTGTGTTGTAATATTTTTCTTACTTTATACTTATACGTTTTATAATTATGATAATTTTGACTCTTAAGAGCTTGTTATAAGCAACTGGCTCTCGGGCGTCACGGTGTGTGCTAATACGATCCTGTGACGTCCTATTATGGTGTGGACGGCAACCGTTGGTTTTAAGTGGGTACCCTTAAAAATAGCAGCATCTTCTATGCTGCCGGGCAGTTCATAACCCCCGGCCATCACCCTCCTGGGTCGACGTGGGTAGCCTTAAAAATAGCAGCATCTTCTATGCTGCCGGGCAGTCCCATATCACCTCTCGGCCATCACCCTCCTGGGTCGACGGGGTATCCGTAACGGATTTTTCCATCGGAATAAAAGACAACCGGATCCCATCATGATTGATATTAAAACTACAGCGTATGTTATGAATTTAAAGAAGTTAGGTCAAAGTACATTTCAAAGACAATTGAATCGATAATTCACTAACCACTTTAAAGTAATATTAATTAATAATATTTTATTTAACTTTATGGGTATGTTTGTTAGTGACATACAAATACTGAATTTTGAACCAGTTAACGAAAACTAATTGAGATATAATTTGGAATTCACCGTTGTCAATGCAATTATATATAATCAATATTGTTATTAATCAAAATGGCCGCTGTCACAAAATGGTGGATTATATATTTCTGTACAACCGACACAACATGATTATCAAAGGAAAGAGATTGATTTGTAGAATACAATGCAACATAGAAAAAAACACTTACACAATATGGCGTTAAGCTACCATAAAAGCTAGTTTTCAAAACTTTAGTTTAGTTTAACTTTGAGTTACAAGTAAAATTGCTTTGTATGTTATGTAATGTAAATGTAAGAAACAGTACATTGTCACGCAGAGAGATGCTTGAGTATGTACTAGAACTAGATGACGTCACAATCGTCAAATTTATTGTTGTCATATGAACACACCCTTATAACCTTATCATTATCATTTCAAATATTAAAAATTATTAAGGAGTTTAAGGAGTCTTTTGCCAAATTATTGTTAATTGTTGCCAACGACTTTGTCTGCCCTATCTTATGTTTTTAAAAGGCATTTTTCATAATTTAATATTAAAAGACATCTTTTTTTCCACAAACCTTTTTTGTGTTTCCATGTTATGTATATATTTTCCGGAGTGAAAATCTGATATTTTGAAATACATTTTAAACAACAACTCCTAAATTTAACAACGATGTACAAACAGAAAAACCAATATACACGTTAACTAAAATTAAAAACTAATATTTTGAATTCTGAGTTATTTACAGCGTAGCAAAACATCCTAAAAAAACATTAATTGCACACATTTTGCTTCGTTGCTTTTTTATTTACTTGTATACTGCTTGTACTGTTATTATTTAAATTAATTGTAAATACAATATTATTATGGTATGGTAAAAATATTTTATTTCGGTTGTATAAAATATTTAATGCAACTCGGATTTGAAATCAGTTCATCTATTTCAGTCGGGGATGAATAATTGAAAATTGTAATATCAGGCCGGCTCGGCTTGCTCATAGTCTAAATATACTTTTGGTTTTATTATGTAAAATATATTAGAAACTAATAATAATAAAAATTATTAGTGTACAAAAGATTCATGTATAACATAGTATTTTCTTAGATATTCACGAGTACACATTTGAAATTAAAAAAAAATTCAAATTAAAATGTAACCAAATTATACGCGAGTTTTAATTCGTAAAAAATCGTTTTATTTTAATGTATATGCCTATAATAATACATAATAAAAATATATAATTATTCGTGAATATTAAAGATATTTGAAGATATTATGTTTCGATAGTTCCAGTTTTGAACTATATTAGTTATTTAAATTCAAATACCAAATCTGTGTTCTTTTTTTCTTGTTCTGTTTGTCTGTCCTGCACGTGATTTTGATAAAATTTAGTTATACACATAGGATATTTTTTAATCCAAAAAAATCTTTGATTTTACCGGATAATACAAAAAAACGGATTTCATCTTTGTGTGTTGATTTGATAATGTTGTAACAAAAAAACAATAATATTGTTAACTGATTATGCAAAATAAGGTTCAGTAATTATAAGATTTATTTAACATAATCTGGAGCACGTGGCGTGGAACGTATGTGTTAATATAAATTTTATTCGGAAGCGCTTTTTTAATATATGTCATAAGTCTATAGCTTCAATTATTATACTATAGCTTAAATTATTATATAAATAATATATGTGATAGCTCGTTGACTCATGAAACATTTTCTCATTCTCTGGTGAACATATCAATATGTATGTATGATTTGTAGTTTAAATTAAAAAGAAAAGTACCATAGTTTAGTTAAAAAAATATATATTCCTATAACATAATGTAGTAGAATATACATGAGTATTATTCAATCTATTTAGTTCTGAACAGTTGTTATCCTCAGCTTTTTATCCACTTTTATAAGGGTACACTATACAAGCATACGACCATGAACTTGGGAACAATGAGTACAATGGGCTTTGTGTAGAGAATCAGATCTATTTGAATGCTCTTATGTTTAGTTGGAGAAGTTTCGAGTTGAATATTTGGCCGGTTATTTAGAAAGTCACAATAGTTGGTTTAGTTAAGAATTTCGTTGAACGAAATAACGGGATCATTATTTTTATTCTAGAATATTTTACACTCGACTGCTATAGGCATTGATAATTTCAACTAGCAATAATCGCACGTCGGATTAACTTCATTGGTTACGATATTGCCTCTGCGCAAGGTGTTTTAGTGGTTTTTTAGTGGGTAGCCTTAAAAATGGCAGCATCCTCTATGCTGCCGCCCGTAACGGGTTTTTCTAACGGAAAAAAAAAAAATAGGCATCGATAATTGGGCTTGTATAAAATTTGGCGTTTATTAATTTGAATGCAATATGATCACTACACATTTTTACTTTATACTAATAAAATTTTTAAGTACTTATTAAAATATCTTTTTCTTATATATATTTTTTCTGAACCTTCCACATCACATATTACCTTCACGTACACCTAATCGGTCTTAGCATTGTGACGTCACCGCTCCAAGAATCCAATCTGACAAGGGACGGTCATTTTGTCAGGAATAATATCCCCCAAAAATGTCGACACAACCGTTCAGAGAAAAGATCTTGTATCCATGAAGCAGAGGCACTAGCATTCATCTCAATTAGCGGACCTTCAAACGACTTGTCACTGTCAAGAAGAACAGAAATAAGTCTATACGTGTATAGTTATAAATGGTTCTTATTATTCAGCATAAATTTGGACTGATTTGGTCTATAAATAACCATTTATAATTGAATAAGTATAGCAATGAAGACAAATATTTTTAAAGTACATACATATAATATCTTATGATTAAAAAAAAAATACCCTTCTACTTTACAATAAACTAAATTCGATTTTATTTGGAAATTATTATTAGCTATGGAAAATAATCAAATATACATATATTTTTATACAATTAATTGTTTCAACTGGATAAGAATACTCTTGCCCATAATTTCGTGTAACACCAGAGACATGAATAAGCTTTTGAGGTAGAAATAGAAGCTTTATTGAAGGACATATGTCTTATGGGAATATCAACACCAGAAATTTCTTGGGCATTTGGGGGAACGTGGAAGAAAATTTCTTGACAAATACCGTATAGTAACAATTCTAGATGGTGTGGATGGTTGTAGTTGCAGACGTACAGTGCGTCGATAGAATTTGATCAAAAAGATCTCCAGAACACTTTCTGTGGTCAGACGAAAGCCGTCTAGAGATATAATTTAAAGTCAAAGGATTTAGTCTTTTATAGATAAATGGGATCTCGATAATTCAAGCAGCTTATTGTTATAACGAGGCAAACGAGCTGATACTGGGGTTATAACCACAGGTGATCACATCTAGTTTCTTCTAAATAAACTTAGTTTTGAATTCCAGGTAACTGCAAAACTGAGATTGTTTTGAATTTCTAGGGATAGTACTCTAATACGTCTTTTGGAGATAAAACTGAAAAATATTAAATTAACTTAATTAGAAAAATTTCAGTGGGAGGCCTTAATAAAATACCCAATATTATTTCTAGTGCTGATATCAAATATAATTTTTTATGTTTTCTCTATAACAACCAAACACAGATGACCTCGTTGTAAGCATCCTGTAATATATAATCTGTATTCTATATTTCCTTTTTTTTTCCTTGTTAGCATGTCAAATTTTTAATTGCATTTAATGAATAGATGTCACCTTGCTACTATTATGTTATATGTATCCACAGATGAAAGCTCTTTGTTCTGAGAACTTTAACATTCATATTTTTATATAATTGGGAATAAATAGCGTAGACATACCACTAAAACATTAATAAGTTTTTTTCAGTAAATAAAATAAAAAATATCAACGTAAATTAACGTAACGCATTCCGTGTATAAATCTGAGTCAATGGCACTTTCTGTAAGAACAGTAAAGAGCCCTCCATCGCCGCGAAAACCTTCTGAGATAGAGATCGTGAGAAAGAAATAAGGTCAAATATTGAATTTGATTGTGGTAATACAGAATTTTCGTATAAAGGATCTCGTCTCTTTGTAACAATGACTCTTCACTTCGTCCATTTTATTTATATTTACCTAACAAATCAGTTATATGTATGTTTTGATTACGTGATATTCGCACACTAAGGGCCATCTTTGATATGTAGACTATGCTTGGACTCTTTGACTGATGTACCAGGAACTGAACGATGGAGATGGCAAAAAAACTTGCTTGGTTGTTTCCTAATATTTATTTACTTATGTAATCTTTACTGTCCAATAAAAAGGTACAATGGGCAGACTTCATGCTATAAAGCATTCTCTACCAGTTAACCGGAGAAAATAGTTGAAAAAGAAATTGACAATATGGCGTAAAATAAAACAACAATAAGTTTTATAATACTGTCCAAAATATATTAAATACTCAAATATTGAATTTTAATGTAACAGTAATAAGGACATATAAACAAATAAATTGAGATCAAATCAGCGAATATATGGTGTTTTAAATAGAATAGAATTGAATAAATTTATAGAATAGAATTTAAATTTATTAAAATAGAATTTAATACATGAATATTTAATTAAATCTTCAGTAGTTTTGTCGTATTACATTAGGTTTTGTAGATGAGTAACCAAATAAATACAAACACCAAAAATTGATATTTAGTTTCTATACCTAAACCATATGGCCTCCTTCTGGTCTTTTGTTAGTAAATTGATAAAAAACTGAACTCTATTCCGTTATTATAAGGTTGAAAATATTTGTTGACAGAAAGCCGGTCACCCTTTGTTACAGCTTTTGTAATCTTCCCAAGTTATTAATATATACATTGTACACGTTGGTTTTCGTTTTTTAAGCTCGGTTCATTTCGAGTCATTAATCACATTTAATGCTTGCTTCATATGTATAATAGGTTCTTTTTATTTTGGAAATGAAATTATATTACAATTATCATATAAGAATAGGATTGTACAAGAAATAAATGATAATATTAGTTTTACATTTTGTTTTCAAGGTTATCGAAGTATTCTAAAAATATGGAACAATAAGAGATATCATAATAAGGTATTTGGCTTATGGTAAAAAGATCTAGAAAATTGTACCATTTAGTAATAGATACGTCTGACGTCAGAAGGGGAGGGGGAATTAAAATTTAGTATTAGAGAGTATAAGTTATATTATTTATTTATTTTATTAAATGATATTATTTGTAACATTACAAAGATATTATTTGTAACATTTAGACTTGATTCGATTAATTTATGACAAATGCAATTTTAGACTGATTGTGTATTGGTTTATTTAATTGTAGATTAGCATTGTATTGAATTATAAAAATATGATTGATATTATTATATATAAGTTAAATCTTGAACAAAAATACCGCTCGGTAATTTCTAGCATCTGTTTAAAAAAGAAAAGAAATGGTTTCTTTCGATAATCATTGTGTACAGTTGATTTAAAGAATGTAAAACGATATCTTAAATTATGAATAGCTTGGAAATCAGGCGGTAATGATGTCAATTATTAACAATTATAATACAATACAATTTTTATTATCCACTTTATTTCCATAATTTTTCATTAATATTTTTATCTTCAAGTTGTTTGTAGATTGCACTAGCTTATAAAGATGTTAGATATCTTTGGTATAATAAAAAAAAAAAAAAAAAAATAAAAATGTTTATTAATTCAGATAACAAAAGATCCATAATGGTTAGTAAAAAAAAATAATATAAAGACTTATTAACTATGGTTAATCGAATGATATTATTACATTTTATTTTTATATTTTATTTTTAGTCTACTTTGCCAGCTCTTTTGATAAACTAGGTCGCTACTCAACTTTGCTTAAAAGAAGTTTAACGTAGTTTTGGTATTAATTCAAACATTTCCTAAATTAATTGGAATTTCAAATAGGGTTGAAAGGGTAGACTCGGCAAGTTATGCAAACTTTTTGTTGGTTTCGTTTTTTATTGCGTCTTTTTGCTAGTCTATTGTAATCTTGTAATTAAATTTCAAGTTTCAATGAAAAATGTACTTATTTTTTTATATCGTGTTATTATGAGATTTTTTTCAAATGTTTTCCAAGATTTACACGAGTACTACACATTTCAATAAAACTATTTTTCGGATATAACTCGCGTTTATTATTACATTTTTATATTTAACCCGACGTTTCGAATGCTTTGCAGCAAACGTGTTCGCGGAAAGACGAGATGATGGTGTCTGTCAGTCAGTCAGTTTATTTGTCAAATAAACAAATACATTAGTAAATTAGTAAAAATCTTTATGCTTTAATTATTTTTAACGGATTAACATTAAAAATAGTTTTATTACAATTATGATATATATTGTTCAAACTTAATAAAGTTAACGACTTGAGATTATTAATGGAATAGAATTAGTCAACTTCATTAGATTAGATGCTAATTAAGTTAGAGGTTCACTCAAACATATTATGTCACACTTAATTCAATTTGTGCTTAGTTAGATGCAATTAATGTTCAGTATATAGATAATGTTAAAATATAATTACTTTGGTTAGAGTTAGAGTAACCAAAAAGTTATAAAAGTGTTGGTTTTTTAGATTCAGTATAAAATTCCGCATCGATCGATAAATAGAAATAATTTTTTTTTAACATAAACATTTTTTAGTCCCCAAATAGCATAAAATTATTATAATAATATATAATATAAACAATATTAGGTAACAGTGACTTCTAAACGCTTATAACAATTATTATTTGCCAGTATGACATATGTGTGGGATTGAGGAACGAGTTGGAATAATATTAAATATGTATAATATAAATGAGATATAATGATTCCCAAAATAAATACTTATAACTAATCAGACTGTTACTGCCGAGATCTATAATTAAGAATTTACCTCTGTTAGGGGGGACGTCTACGTGTACGTAAAAATGGGTAACACACGTAGCTCTTCTGAGCAGAGCCTCCTATACAAATTATGATAAATAATTGTTACAAAGGATAAGATCAGATTTGATTGTGTTATATTGAAAAAGCTGGTTATAATAGGCACATACATACAAATTTAGATTTGTGACTCTTGGTTTATATATTATATAATTAATTATATTTAAATAGTAATGACTCACCTAATTCGGATCCACAAACTCGGGGGATAATTTCCAAAATGGCGGAGCAGGAGGCGTCTTCAAAGCATAGTTGTCTTGCCAAAAGGCAATTCAAGATTGCCATAGTGCCTTTTATACCTGGTCCTGAAAAAAAAATTAGGTTTAAATTGTTGCAAAAAAAAATTAAGTTAAATTACTAATACTATATAACAGAAAACATATAAATAAGTAAATAGCTGGTTGGCTGTTAAGGGGCGAATTGTATATAAGACAAAACATTAAATTTAATATAGTGAAGGGAGAATAATAAATTTGTTATAATCATAAGAAATGATATAATTCTTTTATAGTATTTTTAGTTTTACTAAAATGTTTGTAAAATAATAATAATGTAACAGAAAATTCTAGTAATGTTCGACTTTTTGGTTTATTGTCTGTTTTTTGTTTATTATGCTAAAAGTATTTTTCTAGAATTTGGTGTGATACATATTATTGTCCTAATTGATACAGAATTTTTTATCATCGGAAAAACTTCACTTTTCTCTACCCACAGACGAACAATTTTATTTATTATTATAATAACTATGAGTAATGAAATAATGTTAGATAGCTGTCTTACGTCTTAAAATAACTATATGACCTTATAAGAGATGTGAAGAAAATTTTTAATATGTAACACAGTGTGTTCAATCGTAAGATGGCGGCAGTATCCAGAGGTGGATGAGCAGCGAAGGAAAAAAGAGAAAGAAATATGGGAGCGTAAATAATTTGATACCACTACTTTCTTTATTGGTCCGTGTCAATGAAGAAAAGATGAAAACCAGACAATGAACGAGGTATTGAAGGAAGAACAGACCTTAGCCAAGACACTGATACAAAAACATTGCGAGATTAAAAAGACTCAAGCATACCAGAATATTTTGAATAATTGATGATGATGAAAATCATGATTTGAGCCTTTGAGCAAATATTTTTTTCATTGCTTAAATTATTCTTATATAATTTACTGCTAAAGTTTTTTTTATGAGAGCAGAAGCTAGTGTAATATTCGGTAGGATAATTAGAGTACTGTGAAAGCTAATTCCCTTCATACGATAATAATGTGTGAAACGCAATAATGTGTGCACGGCGGCCACTGAGAACTAGAGCTGGAGTTATCTACTCCACTAATATATTTTTTTGTGTATATTTGTAGTGTAATAAAATATATATATTTAAAAACATAAATATATTTTAGGACGCATTAACAGTTATGGCTTGTAGCGGGGACAGTATTGTTGTAGTTAAAAATTACTGACAATTTAAAAAAATACCGGATTTGAATTCCGGAGAACTTATATCGATTTTTTAAAGGCCGTGTTTTACTTTAATATCGTTGCTGGTTTTTATAAAATATAGTACATTTTTTTTTAATTACGAATTTTTACTATATTCGCTTTGTTACTCCTTCGGTGAGGTTTTGGAGGTATTACTATAGTATAATATATTGAAGATTGATAAATACAAATAAAAATGTTTAAATAAAAAAAATTGTTAAGCGTTTGGATCGACCAGAACGGTTGGAAAAATACAATTAAAAATAATCTATATAATACATTTAACGTCGATTATGTGATATTATAACATATTTTTACAGATAGATATAAAAAATAACATTTGCTAATTCCACGTGGCATTCCAAAGGTTTTTTCATATATATTATCGACCGATTGGTATAATGGTTAATCACCCAGTCTGATGAAAGGTTTTAGGTTTGACTCCCACAAGAAAAAGTTGCTTGAGTGATCTACACATTGCTGTTATGTTAGTCTAGGTGTTAATTGTGTTTGTTATATATGTTTTATAGAAATTATCTCTTATTAAAAAAAAATAATAAATTTAGAATGAAAAATTTATCGATACGAGCAGAATTGGAACCCGCGACGTCTGAAAAATATTACGTCCGAGTGTGTTAAACAAAATTATCGCAATGTGTATTTTTATATATAAACATTTATAAAGAATACCCTAATACCCTAATTCGCTAGTGGATGTTACGTGATTAGCCCAAATTTCGCCAAACGTGATTATAATCAGCAAATAGAGAAATATCGAATGTTTATTGAATAACATGATTTTCTAGCGAATTGGTCATACAATAAATTTTTAAATAATTATCTTATAAAGAAACCAAAGTAAAATAAATAAATCTAATTCTTATCAAAAGCACTGGTTTATGTATATACTTAAACTACATTTTACCCATTCTGTGAGATTGTATAATTTTTCTCATTAAAAAATAGAAAGCTGTTTCAGCTCTACTTTTACTTGAAAAAGTTTCTTAAAAAATTGTAATAAAAAGGCAATCGTTGCAATATATCATAACAATGTTAACTATTATGAAATTTTCTTAGTTATAGTTGTAACTTTCTGTATTTATATATAATACCCAGATTATTTGTGACGGAATTAAAACTTAATGAGAACAACAGAGGAATAAAAATATATTTATTTACTTCTTATTTCTCTATTTCTTTAAATAATCCTAGACTCCCACTATTTAGTCAATCTACTCTTACTGTATCGTATCTGTCTCGTAGAATATTCCTGACCTCGTGCATTCATCCAGAAATCGATAGCAATCTGAGCTATTTTGAAAACAAGGTATTTGCAGCTTTGGTTTCAATTATACTTATTCGCTTGGTTTCAGCTTTGAGTTACATCGATTTGCTTTTAGGAAATTTATATCTATATTTATATTTCGCATTTTTTGTGATTAATTATAATCAGGTATATACATACACATACTATACTTTTGGCAACCTTCAAATTTGGGCACACCAAAATGGCGGTGGTGCAAATGATTACAAATCACGTTTAAGCACAATAATTCATAATAATTCTTGAAGAGTGCTCCGTACCTTGCATTTTTACGTAAAACGTTTGTTAAGTAAATAGTTGGTTTCTACTCAATCGAATAATGTATTTTATATAATAAATACAATAAGTATTATGATATAAAATGGATTACATTGAACCGAATTCACTTTGTTTTTTTCTAACGTAACCCGTTCGAAATAAATATCAAAGTTTTAATGAGATAATAAAATAATTTACAGTCGTTAAAACTTTAAAGAATTTGAACAACCTTTTTTCGTTATTTATTCGTTTTCAATGAAAACTTATCCAATTTAACAGACAATGAACTCACTCAATTTAACGTACAAATATCGATTTTGATAGAATTCAGTAAAATTGTGAGGAATCAAATTAGCATTGATTTTTTTTAAATGACCGGGATGAGTGTCTATGTTATTAATTTCCTGATGGAGTTTTTAGACATTTTTAAAATATGTATGCATGGTGTGTTTGATGTATTATTTGTGTATGTATGTAAATATTTTTTTCGGTTCCATTTTCTCGCAACCCAACTTTGTTTTGGTACGAATCGGTGCTTCTTCGCGTAACTAGAGGTGATTAGTTTTCTACCGAAATAGGTCAAGCGACTTTTTTAGTGTTTTTGAAAAAACTGAAAATAGTGTTTTCGCAATCTCTAGAAAACTAATTGCGCAATTTGGATGTTTGTAGTACCAATCCATGCGTATTCACGTAACTTAGAGATGATAAGTCTTCCAGTGAAATCAGTCAAGCGTTTTTTAGTTTGTTTTATTTAAAACTGAAAATATATTTATATTTCGTTGTTCTTTTGATTATTAAGAAAACGCAAAAAATAAACTGTCATATTAACTAATAATCAAATGAAGGAAATGATTTCATCGAATACAAAATAAATAGATTAATAAAACATCTGACACGCGGCAATCGAGCTTGCCGCTATGAAAAACTCCTAATCGGCAAATTATAACTCGCAAATTAATTAACAAACAAAAGAAAAAAAAATTTAAAAAAATTAAATTAATTAATTAATTAATTAATTTTTAAATTAAAAAAAAATAAAAATTCGAAATTTTTTTTCCATTTTTCGGTAACTTCGGCGGCCGATCTGACCACCTTCCCGTTGGACAATCAACATAATTTTGAAAAGTGAATCTTACGTTTAGATGCTGATTCCAAATATATCTTTAGTTTTTCAAAATTCGAAAAATAAAATTCGACAGACACACAGACACACATACAGACAGACAGATCGGAAGGAAAAACTGAGTTTTTCGAAAATATAACATTTTTTTAACTGGTTAAGAAAAATGATATTGAATAGTCCTACTAAATTGTTCTATTTACAACTAGTATGTTTCTTCAAACCAAAAATCCTTTTCAGATTGTTCGGGTTATTTTGCTGTTGCTCACTATTACTGTTTATGATACAAAGCAAAATAAAGAAATAAAAGGACAGCATGTTTAGATTGTTATAAGAAAACCCAAGAAATGAAAAAGTCAACTCGAAAGCAATAGGTATACAATTTACCCACGGTGATTTTATTTTAGTATTTGCTTATGAATAACATTTATTCTTGCTTATTGGAAACAAAAAGGGTATTTTTAATTAAGAATTTTATTTAGTCGAAATAAAAGCACAACTTAAGAAAATATTGTAATAAAACAAAATTAAAAATATATCAATATAATAACGCAATTCTTAACAAAACGCATTAGTCTAGTCTCCTTCATCACCGCCTTCTTCCTCTTCGTCAAACTCTCCTTCTTCCTCAGCAGTAGCATCTTGGTACTGCTGATATTCGGAGACCAAATCATTCATATTGCTCTCAGCCTCAGTAAACTCCATTTCATCCATACCTTCTCCAGTATACCAATGCAAGAATGCCTTACGTCTGAACATAGCTGTAAATTGTTCAGAAATTCTTTTAAACAATTCTTGAATTGCAGTTGAGTTACCAATAAACGTGGCAGACATCTTCAAGCCTCGTGGTGGAATGTCACAAACAGCTGTCTTTACATTGTTAGGTATCCATTCAACAAAGTACGATGAATTTTTATTTTGTATGTTCATCATTTGTTCATCAACTTCTTTCATAGACATTCTGCCTCGGAAAACTGCAGCGACAGTTAAATAGCGTCCGTGGCGAGGGTCACAGGCAGCCATCATATTCTTAGCATCAAACATCTGTTGAGTCAACTCTGGAACTGTCAATGCACGGTATTGCTGACTGCCTCGAGATGTTAACGGAGCAAATCCAGGAATAAAAAAGTGAAGACGGGGAAATGGCACCATATTTACAGCCAATTTCCTTAAATCGGCATTCAATTGACCTGGGAAACGAAGACAGGTAGTGACACCTGACATCGTTGCAGATACAAGGTGATTTAGATCTCCGTAGGTCGGTGTAGTCAGCTTAAGTGTTCTAAAACAAATATCATACAAAGCCTCATTATCGATACAATACGATTCATCAGTATTTTCAACTAGTTGATGAACGGATAACGTAGCATTGTATGGTTCTACTACAGTATCAGATACTTTAGGAGAAGGTACAACACTGAAAGTATTCATGATACGATCAGGATATTCTTCTCTTATTTTTGATATAAGCAGTGTTCCTAAGCCGGCACCGGTACCACCACCAAGTGAGTGTGTTAACTGGAATCCCTGAAGGCAGTCGCAACCCTCTGCCTCTTTTCTGACAACATCAAGAACCGAGTCAACTAGTTCAGCACCTTCGGTGTAATGACCTTTAGCCCAATTATTACCGGCGCCAGATTGACCAAAAACAAAATTATCAGGTCGAAAGATTTGGCCAAAAGGTCCTGAACGAACGGAATCCATCGTGCCTGGTTCGAGGTCCACCAAAATGGCTCTCGGTACATATTTGCCTCCAGTTGCTTCATTGTAATAAACGTTTATACGTTCCAATTGAAGGTCAGAATCACCGTGGTATGTGCCAGTTGGATCGATGCCATGCTCGTCTGATATAACCTCCCAGAACTGGAAATGAACGATTTATGTTACTGCATAGTTACACAACTTGGCTACCTTTTATGTACCTACTTTGTGTAAAGTAGTTGAAGGCGTACGCTACCCATGTTTGTAACATTCATTTGTATAAAGTACCTTTATCTATAAAACCATTTTTAATATGTAAATATATATCTTGGACAATTTTAATGAAGCTTTAATGGCTGAAATTCTACAACCTATAATATTTTGAGAAGGGATTTTTATATATTGGAATATTCTTAATAATACATAAGTTTAAATCGAACATAACCAGCGCGAGGAACTTTATCCTGTTGTATTAAAACCTTAACTTATTTTATAGTCAACCGGAACAATACAGATGTTATTGTGGCTAATTGGTGAATGTAAAACTCAATACGTATAATATTTTGTTGAATATGTTTTTATAAAATATTTTATAACCGAAATAAAAATTTAATTAAAATAATGTAATGTTTTCCATATAATAACGAATATTGCTTTATATTTGTAGATATTCTTACCTTAGCCCCGATCTGATTACCGCATTGCCCCGCTTGTATATGCACGATTTCCCTCATTTTAATTAATCTTTAATATTATATTCACTTAAATAATCAGCCTTCTATTTCACTGACTGCAGTCTGCACGACCTACTAGACAGATAGACTTAAAACAAATGCAATTTTTTCATACTAAAATGAATTCTTTTCATTTCGTATTTTATTTTTTATTAATAAGGCCAGTAGCTTTGAATATAATTTCTTTTATTTGAGACAGGAGTATGTATATATTATGTTACTAGCTGTTCTATGTTTCATCTACTGAAGCAGACACCATTTTATAAAATTTATACGGAAAACGGTTATTTATTTTCTTATTAGCTGAACCCATGTATGTATTTTTATTAGAGATTGTCTCGTTTTTTACTGAATTATTCAAGTAGTTATGTAAAAAAGTAATTGTAGTCTAAAAATTTGTTATAAATTAAGTAAAAGTATTCTGTATTTTTGGCGTTTAAAAAGTAATAAATACTCTAAAAGTAAATCAAAATGCTGCACCACCCGTAAAGCGAAAGATACGCACAAAAAAGTAATAGTTACAAAAACTGTCGCTGGTTGTTTTTAATAGTCTTAATTCTGTAATTATTTGTATACCGATTCTATTGAAGTTATTGCATTTTCATTGTAGCATAAGTGTAGAATGTTCTGGAAAGTCCATCCTTTTAGTTGATTTCGGGGCTATTTTCAATAGAAATTTCCCTAAAAGCTCTGTGGTAACTCGATTCGGAATCCGGATTAGTATTTTGTATACACTTCAAGTTTTATATAAATATAGGAAGGATTAAAGTAACAGATAAAGGGTCGTTGAATTGCTTTCAAACATTTTACTTTGAGTAATTCCAATTTCCTCTTTAGGATTTTCATTAAAAATCTAGTGGGAACTAATGAAATAACCATTTTTGACTTATAATAAATATTAAGATACAATATAAGAGTAATATTTAAGATTTTATAGAATTTAAATCTCGTTTAGTATAACATTTTGAAATATAACTCAAGCTTTCGAATAATTTGCAGTGAGCGTGTTCGCAGGAAGACGAGATATAGGTGTTCTTTATAAAAACTTTAGTTAAATCTGTAAAATAGTTTTTGTTAGCCAATCAGTCTTAAGTTTGGCGTACGACTTATGAGTGTTTGAAGATATATTGTCATAATTAAATTTTTATTTTTTGTTGCTAAGAAATCATTAATGACTACTCGTAGGACAAAGTCTAGTAGACAGTGATTATTGAACAGATTAACAGATTACAAAATTTCAACTTAATGGCATGTAAAAACAATGAAATAATCTGAAGAAAAGAAGGAGACTAGAACAGGGACCTTCTCTAGAAAAACAACGGTTCCGGAAAAAGTCCGACACTCCAATATACCAAACAATCTTTACTAGCTGATATTCTCCCGTGTGTAAACTGTGGTTGAATGACAATAATTAAACTTAATGTGATTAAGTTACAATAATTGTTGGTCAGTAAGGAGAAAAAGAGAAGAAACAACTAATTGTATATAATACAACTAGGTATATTATATAAATGTCATGTATATTAAAGAACTAAATCATTTTTTCATAGGCACTCCAGGTTTTTTAAGACATGCATAACTTAAATATTTTGTTTTTAGCTTTCAATATTACATTAAAATGTCGCCTTTACTTTTCTCTCTAAAATTCCTGAATTGGAAAGACAAGTTTCAATAGTTTTTGGTAGAAACCCATGGAAAACTAACTAAGAATATGAGTTTTGTTAAATACAAGTACGACCTTAAACCATTATTTTATTTTTTATAAGTTAAGAAAATAAGGAAATTGAATTGAAATTTGGTTACCGCTACACTAAAAGCTACTCAATAATGAATACCAAGTCGAATGTACACGTGATGTTAAATTTTAAGTATCCAATTCAAACCTATCCAATCTAATCAACATATAATGTGTGAAACTAAAAAAATATTTTTTATATATTGGAATTCAAATTTGTACTCATGAAATACAATGGGTATCATCTTTACAAATATAGCAGACGAAGTCGCTTGCAACAGCTAGTTCAGTAATAATACCACATTAGTCGTCTTTTATAAAAAAATCGTAGTAGATATGTTTATTAAAATATGTTTTTGTACTTTTTTTTCCCACTTACCGGAAATTAAACTAATGATAATCGGAAACCTATCGTAAAATGAAATATATTGCTTATATAGAAATGTTAATGTTAGTGTGAACAACAACTAATTAGGATGGGGGAAAAGAAAGTATTGATTTTATAAAAACTAGCTTCCATACGGCAGCTTCGCCTGCGTAAGTTAGATTATCCCAAAATCGTTTTTGTAATAAAAAAATTCATTATTTCCACTGAATATTCTGAATTATTTATTATTAATGAAAGAAAGAAAGAAAGAAAATACATTTTTCTTTCTTTTTTTTTATTATATTTATTCAGTACTGGTGTCACAAGCAAACCCTTAAAATAACTTACTCTAAAAAGTTTGCCTGGGACACTATCCAGAATGGGTGTACAGCTCAGCTGTATGCAGTGTATGTGGTCCAAAATGCGGACACAGTACACAACGCTGACTTTCAGCTGTGACCCGCGTGACAGCCATTACAAATTAAATATAAATAAAATACTTAATTTAAACTCAAAACAAAACTTGTAAAAAAATGTAAATTTCTTTTCTCAACAATAAAGAATAATTATTATATTTAAGTAAATTATAAACTTAACACCCTCTCATTAATCAAACTATGCTATAAAACCGTTCAGAAATTCGTCAAAAAGTTTTCGAATTTATCGCGTTTATACAAACAGATAAACACGGTCAGGGGACTCCATATTATTGATTTTTATAAATACAGACCAGCCTATATGCCCGATGTTATTTTTCCCATGTTATTTATAAATTTTCAAGGTAAGGCACCTTAAATGATGACGGAATTGATATATATTAACCTTGTTTTCGGCTGTTTGTCTGTCATTATAAAGATTTTATAAGGGGTAATGTTATATAAGGTTTGAATATAACTAAATTTGTACATGATAGTTATTTGGTTACTGTTTTAGTGCTATGAATAAATTTTTCATAGAGACGAGTTAATATCAGATTTTTAAGAGATACAAAAAGTGTCATGCGAGTTTTAAGTGTAATATATCTAGGGCTAACAATTTCAGTTTAGAATTTATTTATTCCTTAATTTTAAGTCAGAGTATCTATTCTTAGATATGATGGTAAAAGTCTTGTAACCTTATGTATTTGTCAAATAATGTATATATACAATATATGAATCAGCACATATGGAAAACATTCGTAATACTTCAACTAACTTCAGATTTCACCAAAACAAACATATATTGATTCCAAGGTAACCTAGCTTTTATTTATGACTTTCGTAAGCATTGTATATGGAGATGTTGTTACTATCACAGCGTTTTGGAAATAATTTTTTACTAGTAATCTTAAAACCCGGAAGACAGATTGAAAAAAAGCATTTAATATCATTTTTTTATTCAATTTACAGTTAATTTATTTATTTTATTCATTTAAATTTACGTTTCAAACTTTATAACTAATATATATATGAATAATAATAGCTAATAAAAAACATATAAAAATAAATTATGTCTTAGAAAAATAAAATATATCCTTAACCCCTGTTGCTTCACATGAGTTGAAAACTCACGAGAAAGGATTCGTTGTAAATAGTAACATATTCAAACATAATTTTGTATTGAATAAGTATATATACTAATATATATTATTTTTTAACATTTTTTATTTGCAACTTGCCTATTCGTAATATTTCTTTATTGACTCTTGTGAATATTTCAAGATGAAATACACTAGATAAGCTAACTGATCTGGAAATTTTATATGAAAAAGCAACGTACGTACCCTACACTTTTTACATCTACGTTACTCAATAAATAATCTTGTTCAATTAACAATAATATATCTAAATAACCAGCTCAGGCTTCTATTTATTGTAGTAATACGTTATTCTAATTTTGTAAACATAATGCAATGTTTTAATAAAATGGTGACAAGAAATACATTTACAATACGTCAGATCTCCATTTTCTTCCTGCAGGTACAATGAGTTTACTAAAATATGTACATTTATTATTAATTATTTAAACTATTCTTCTACTTTCAAATTAAAATTTTTACTCCTTTTTTAGGAATTTCATCAATTTAATATTAATATTAATGTAATATTATTTTTCGGATTATCTTTCATAAACAATGTTTTCTAATAAAATACTATAACATGCTGTATATTTGAAGCTTATTGTAAAATAATCCTATTTTGTGTAACTATTAAATCAATGTTTAATAGTATTAAATGATATTTTTATTTATTATAAATTTATACAATAAAAATTATAGAAACAAAAGATTTGTAAATTTTAAAGTTTTTAACGAATAAACTTAAAAATTAATGGACTAGTTTTTATAAAGTTTCACTATTAGAATGCTATTATTAACCCGTACAAAAATATTTTATCCTATTGCTATATATATATTGAAATAAAACTATTTTTACGGATTAAAACTCGCGTATAATTTGGTTACATTTTTTATTTTAACCCGACGTTTCGAATACTTTGCAGCAATCGTGTTCACGGGTAGACGAGATGTAAGTGTCTGACAGAAAGTCAGTTAATTAATCATCATCATGATGTAAATCTAAGAAAATACTATATATATATATATTTATTCGAAGGAGGAACCGCGAGTTACAACTAGTGTGTATATAATAACATGTTTGTTTATAGAACAATGAATGACATATATAAAATATAAATCATTATAATGAAACCTTTTTATAGGTCCTATGTTTTGGTTACTCGTGAATCATGGACCATACATACATGAATAACTCGTACATTGATGTTATCAAGATACTCAAATGAATGAGGTTTTATCTGATTCATTAACTAATGCATTTTGTACACAATTTTATAAAAATATTAAAAATGTTAAGTATATTAAAATGTTTAATGCTTTATAATGATTATAAAGAATAATATAACTTATTGATTTATTATTCCGTTGAACTGTTTTCAGTCTTGTTTTACAACTTTCTGACGTCATGCTTCAGAGCTTTCGAGATTTCGAATTTAGACTCAATTAATCTTGTCATTAAAAACTTTAAATTGAATGCTTTGAAAAACTAATCTAAATAGTTATTTACTTATAATTTGTGTCTGTATATACTTGTATATCTCTATATAGATCCGTATATATCTTTATATGTCGCTATATAGACTTTCTTATTGAGAAATGGCTGCATATTTCGGGATCAATGTCATGCAACTCCCGGGATTCACTTCATCTAACAGTATAACATAACACCGTAGATAAACCTGCTATCTTGTATGTAGCGTTCTGTCTTTGAAAGGCTTTTGTAACACAGAAGACAATACTAAGAGCGTGTGTAGTTACGAGTATGGAATATGTAAGAAATTATGGACGATGAAGAATGAAAATTATAGAATAGTTGTATGAAATTTTTTTGGGCTTATTTCAACCAGAGAATTAAACCAGAGTATATTATTTATAAAAAAACGTTTTATTATAATAAAAATATTGTAATATGCACAACATAAACCACAAATTATTCATAATGTTGAGCTGATAATATCAATTATCAGCTTTTAACAACTAAAGTATGAGTTTGATCAAACCGTTCAAATTTATAGAAATTTCGTAGTTAATTGACTTTACGTAAGTGCTGGCTCGGCCATTTTAATTACCCATGAAGTTCGTCCTCTCCAAGTAGGTTTTAGCTGTTATCCGTACGGAAAGTGTCTGATTTCCAGCCCCTCATCCCCTATTTCCCAGGGAATGCATCTGCAATCTTCCTTAATATTTCCACTATCTGTGTTGTGACTTCTTACCGCCAGATGAAAGGTTAGATAATGTCACAGAAAATTTAGGAGTAAATACATATTTAATTATTTTAAAAAGAAAACTACTTAGCAAAATACTCTGGAAATATTTATAGCAACCGCAAATATCGCTACGGGTAGTACAATGTATTTGACATTATATGGATATTATTAAGTTTATTAAAGTGCTAGCGACTCGCTCCGGCTTTGAATGTCCTAGATTTTCTAGTGAAGGAAATAAGAAATTGCACTTAACTTAAGAAATAAGTAAGTTTAATTTATAATATGTATTTATTTTGGGTGATTTACGGTTGTGTGTAGTTACAAACAAACGAACTTAGCGTCACACTTTTCATTAGGATTTTCTTATCAAAAATTCACAAAAGTAATTTTTTTATTCTAATTTTTTAGTAACATTTTTAAAAACTGTTAATACATACGGAACTTATCCTGACGATAACTAACGCAACAAAAATACAACCTAATCATCATTTATTATGTTACCATATTTTTGAAACTTATTTTTTGTATTTTCTATCCTTATACTAAAGGGGACAATATAAAATGCGTAGATGTTTGTGTGTTGGAATAAAATGTACGTCAGAGGTAGAAAGTGTAGGTGGTGGTGATAGGTGGTCGGAAAATTAAAATGAATCATGATCATGTCAATGTTACGTATTGCCAAAGGATAAAAAGCAGATAATGAAAAGAGGTTAACTATTTATTGGATTTGAATAAGGTTTTAAGGGAAAAACGCTATTTAAGTTAGAAAGCATAGAGTGCGCAAAAAGTGATATGGCAAAGAAGGTAGTCTCCATAGAGAGAACGTATGATGGAACAGCGTTGAAGAATTTTTTGGATGAGTCTAGCCATAAATTTGAGAGATAAGAAAATTTCCAAGATTTATGAAAATACCAGTTTTTAAGATTTATTCTGAAGTACCCACCATTTTCAACACAGCCTTTCCAAACTGTTAATTGTTCTTTTCCTAAATTTGATATTTTATTTCTGTATAATTATCTAAATAATATAACTAAATTTCTAAATAAGAAATAGAAGTTAAGGATTACGGAGAATTCGATTGTTACAAAAAGTTGACAAATTGACAATGTCAAAAGCAACGATCTTATTTAGAAGAGCTGAACGAGTAATGATTATATATTACAATTTCGAAATAATAAGTATTTAAATATGCTTAATAGAAGTTAAAAATAAGCGAAAGATTACCAAAAATAAACGACATGACTTTAAGAGAACGATCGCTTTAAAGCAAATTCTACATGCGCTAAATTTTCGACATAAACGTCAATCCAAATTATAGTCTCGATAGAACGAGATAACTGTTTCCACATTTAGATTGTATTGGCAGTGTATATTTGATAAACTATTTATAAATTCACTTGTCTTTCTCTTAGTTATCGATATATATATATACATAATTGTAAACATAAATCTGACCATCTGTGCTAGATTGTGGAGCCCGAACGAGTGGAACGTTTTGGCCTTTTTTTATTTTCAAAAACTTTTAAGTTTCATTGTTACCCAACTAAATATAAAATCTTCATTAAAAACCAAATATTATTATACGATTTTTAAAATAAATCTTGCACAATCCTTGAAGTTAACTTTATCTTTAAAAACGAAAACAAATATACTTTTCCCCGAAGGAACATTTCTTGAAAGTCTTGTGTGCTCTAAGTAGCACATTGAAATCAATATTATATTAAAGACTAAAACATTTCTATCTTTCAGTGAGTTAAACAATTCCACGCGGAATTGGGGGCCAATGCCACCAAATTGATTGTAACAAGCGAATTTCTCCTTTATGTATATATCTATAAGACACATAAATACTGGTTAGTGAAGTATACATAATTCTCGGGTACGGTTCAGTCAAGTTCGCCCATGTAACTACAGTTTACATATATTTACATAGCTGAACGACATTTGCTCGGGTCGGGCAGATTGTTCTGTTGTTTGCACCAACTTCAGGGTTCACTAGATTTGCCTGATTTGAAGGGGGGAAGAAGGTTTGCATTATATAAAGTCTATTAATAGTTTTTCTCGAGGTGGAAGTTTATTCAGTAGAATAATAAAGAATAAAGTGAAAAGTTTGGTTTTATTGTTAATGTTACAAAAGGTTAGAGGTATTGTTTAGACAGAAAAGTTTTAGGTTGGATATAATATTATATAAATGGTGTATAAAAGTAAAGCAATGCTATAGTGAATTTTATATTTATTATCATAAGATAATTAAGTTCAAGTTTTATAAATTTTTATGCGGATCTCTAATTCAGTGTCACCAGCCTCGTTAATAGTCTGATCGTGTTTCTGATTTGCATATCCAATGTCACTTGCATTCAGCCAATGGCAACTTAACACTCAGAGGAAATACCGTTTTATATATACCTATTCTCGTAAGAAGATTTTAATTTCACTTCTCTTATACTTTTAATTACTATATGAAACTTAGAAGTACCTTTTTTTTTATTTAAACTTCCGTGATCTATGTTTCTATTATATATAATTATCCGACTGCACTGACGTAAGTACTATAGATCAACAGTTCACGCCGAAATACTCAGAGAACATGAATTAGGACCCCAAATGGGTTCGAAATTAGTCGCACAAATTCCGATAGTGTATACATGAGTACAGCCGGATAATTATATATATTAGAAGTATGTTAACTTTATATAGATATTTTATTTATTACATGAGATTTGTCTATTTCTAATCCATTACCATTAAACTGATTTTAATAATTCTTTTAGTACTAAAAATCTGCAGCTTTTTCTTATTATTTTATATAATATTTTGTTTTATATTAAAATAAAAGTTTCAATAGAATCTCGATATTTCTGACTCATGTTCAAGGTTATAGCGCTGTTTCATATAATATTAAAAATGAAACCATAAAACTTAAAACAGAAATGAGGTCAAAATATTAATTATATACCCGCGGCATAATTACTTTTAAATAAAAATATTTGTGCTAGCTATGACAAATGTTTTGATTCTTTGATCTATCAAAACCTTTTATATTATAATAAAAGCTTTGCATAGTTTAATTTTATTTGTAGGATTCTTTTATGATGTACTCACGACTTTTTTAAAATGAGTGAGTTATAAGATGAAAGTGTGTGTAAAAGTCAATAATTTTTAAAGTATAAAAATAAACCAACAATTATTAATATACAAATATTGTTTTTGACCATGTTGGCCAAAGCTTTGGCCGTGTCATCAAAAACTTGGCCAAAGATCCAGCTGTATTTCGATCACAATCCGTAGACATTTTCCAAACACGTAAACATATCAAAATGTAAACTTCAAATTGTTTTAGTTTCATTCTGATAACTTGGAAACTTTGCACAAGAGCTTTGACGCTTTGAAAACCACTTTTAAGGTTTGAAGTTTCATATTCAAGGATAAGCTGAGATTTTATGTTTTACAAACATATAAGGTTTCTAACATGAAGCTTAAGATAGAACGACAAGAATGCAACTATCTTTTTTGTCTAGTCATCATGTTATAACGAAATGCGAAAAACGTAATATTTTTAAAATGCAGATAGAAAATGTGTTTTAAAATCATAGTTTTTAAACCCTTTTTTGTCTCTTAAAATTTATAAATGCGACGACTGACGCATACATTAGAGCAAGCAAGTTTTGTTTGAACAAAAGTTTTCATAGTTTGTTGTAAATGTAATGTATAGTATTTTTTCTTAATAATAAAAGAAAACAAGGCATAATAACTAAATAAAATACATGTTAAGTAACATTGACACAAAAAAGCAATAAAAATCAACATACTTATTTTTATCAAATAAAATATAAATAAAGAAAACGTGAAATTCCGAAAAAAAAAAAGTTCTAAAAATATTAGATATGTTTAAATTTATGGCTTATGTCGTTATGTAATACAATGAGTATCCCCTGTAGCTAGTGTGAATTATATATAATATTAAATAATTTCTATCTCTGTTTTGTATGATCTGGCATTAAAAGGCACATGACCAGACATACGTACGTATGTCCTTGCTAGGAGAGCATGTCTGATAACTGCAGGAGCGAGCACGAGGTATTGTATATGGATGGGTGCGAGTGAGATAGTGAGTTAGAATATATCAAATAATTATATTATATAACAATTTATGTCTAAAAAATTAATGTTAAAGTTGTTACTTTAAACATTAATTTCTGTGTTCATCAGTAAGTATCAAACCTGTCTGGCTGATGAGGAAATATAATTTAATTATAATCCATTATATATAAGCAGTAGAACTACAATTTCCCGGCTGTCTGGCTGTTACCATCTTAAGTGTCTGGTAATGAATGACGTCATTTTAATAATATTATAAAGGGAATATAAAAAATCACACTTTGATAAATTTACATCGGTATTTTACATTTTTCTAAAACCGTCTGCATGACAAAGCCAAGATAATCCAATCTTCATGATGGTCCTTCGTTCTTACCTGAATTTTTTGTTATAAAAATGGTTCTTATTCATGGGTTCTTCTTCTATATTGCTTGTTTTCTAAATTTGCCTTTTCTGCCTATGGCAAGTTGACAAAAATATTTGATACAACACATTTTTTATTAAATTAAAGGTTTTAAAATTTCTTTATGCAAAAGAAACAAACTTTCAGTAACCGAGAAATATTATGATCGAATATCAAATAATTAAATTTGTGTTTTCATTACCCCGTAAATTAATAAAAAATTATAACACTTGACTACAATAAACTAAGCTTTTAGATACAGTTCAGTAAAAGTGACCCTAAAAATAAAATATGTTTAGGATCTCAGTAAGTCATTGGACTTTTTTAAATGACATGCATTATGAAATTATATAAATAAATAAATAATAAATAAACGACACTCACGTCATTTTGTATTTGGGGCTCAAGTAATTTGCTTATCTTTTACTGACCTTCTCTTTGATACCCAACATGGGTAAGAGGTATAAAATAAAAGGTGTCACCTTATTATTTTCGCCATGTTGAATTTCCAAATAATAGTTTTGTCTATCCCATTTTACAGGTAAAACTCAAATGAAAAACCTTTTTTTAAACTTAAATGAAAAAAACTGTAAACATTTTCTTGCGTCCGCCATATTGGTTTTTAATCTACTACTAAGGTAACGTCATTTCGCGTATAGTGATTTTGCTTTCATTTTTGAATTGAATACTTTCATTTTATGTCAAAAAAATATTTAGCCGTCATTTTGTTACATCACCTATTTCAGATTTTCAGTACTGACTTTCTCACCTATCGTTTTCTCTTTATTAAACCTTGATATCCATGTTTTAAAATATATCACCATCTTGTTATGCCTGTGCTATTGGATTTCCAATGATAACGTTTTTAATATTTATTATTCCGATCATTAAAACGCTCTATTAGATACCAGCTACATCCTTAGCCATTGTATTACATCATCATATTGGATTTACAGTAATATGCATTTATTGTGATCTCGTAAAACCATTATGTCCCATTATAATGTCAAAAAAGAAGCATTCTTATAATCCGCCATATTGGATCCACCTTGCCTGTAATATTCTCCTCAGAAGAACCTTTCATTTGATGCCCATATCCCAAAAAATACTCTGAAACGTTTTGGGTCCGCCATTTTGGTTTTCAATGTTATCGTCGTGCATTATTCCGAGAACTAAACATATGTGCATAGTTTCATTTCAATCGGCTGGCAGTGTAGGGTTAAAATTGCTAAAATTTACCACATATACTGCAATATAAATAGTATGTATGGATGTAAAAAATATTAAAACAAATCTATAAAACTTTTTAGCTATCGCGTTCTATAATATAGTATTATTTATTTAAATAAAACCTCATTTATGAGGTTGCACCAGTCCCGAGGCTGGTACATCCTGCTAAAATCCTGGTACCACTACCAGGATCTTGAGCTGTATGTAGCTCGTTAGTTCCCGTGTACAAAACAGTAATATATTCACAAAACTTGAACAACCTATATATGGTAATTCAACAAATTTATTTTTTGTATAGAGTGCATATCTGCGCTCTCGGCGCGGAAGCCTTAATGAAAGAAAATAAGGTCATAGTATGAGCCAAGTAGCTTACTATTGAGTTACTGTTTCGTACGAGCTCAAACGGCTTCAAGGAAATCCTTCTGTTTAAATTCGACATTATTTATTCAGATCCTAGATGCTATTTTATTCAGAATTCTGATTTACGACTTGAAATAGGATTTGACTTGCATAACCATCTTTGTATAAAATAAATACTTAAACAATAATCAAAAATATCTATTCTATATGATATAAAGATCTATAAATGTGTTTTTATAGAAGTTGAAAACAGGTAGGACATTGACCCAAAAATCTTCAATACGCGAACCAAATTCAGATTTGTCAATATATTGTTATAAGAATAGTATTTATAGATATCTTGTATCACAACGAATATAATAAGGAAATGAGTACAGCTGAAAATATTGCTATCATAACGTTAAAAATGTGTCAAAATCGATTTAATCGAGTACTTTGATTGACTTTTGATGGAAAACTAATAGTTCATTCTATGTGGTGAGTGCTATACACCACAGGTTTTTCGCTGAAGCAAAATTCATTTCCGATACCGGGAATTCTCGTGAAAAGCTAATGTCGATTGCATTAAGGCAATGTTTTTGATTTATGAAACCTTCGTAAATATATCAAGTTAATATCCTAGAAATAAATGTAAAAGAAATATTCTCAGAAAGTTATATTTAGAATAATATTTTTCCTATATAAAGAGTTTAAAAACAGATTTACCTAAATATAGGTTAGTACACAATCACATACTTCAATGACTTTAATGATTAAGCTGTGAACTTGGTGTAATTATAGAAAATTAGGCTCCGGAGTTTATTAGATTTCATAAAGTTAATATAAATTAGCAATTTTAAGTGAGTTTGCAATTTTCTATAATTATACCATCAGGCGAACTCTTTTAGGCTTCTTTGGAAAATCCTAACTTATATTTTTATTTTATTTTTAATAACAACGAAATGATGCATCAAATGATATTAACATTTTCCATAACGAGGTCTAGCCATGTTAATAGTCAGTGAGAATCAACGAAGCTGACAAGATAGCTCAATAGCAAGTGCGACTGGACAGTATCTTGGAGGTTGCGAGTTGGATTTCTGCCTGTGCAGAACTTTTTAGTCTCAATTTATTAAAAAAAACAAAATATCTAAAATATGATTATTTTATTACAAAGTACAATATAGCGATAGATTGAACATCACATATCTTTTTATTATTTTTATACAAAAAATACTATCAATATTTAATTTTTCGGTTCATTTCCATAAAATATACTTTGAAAAAATCTTTAACTTGACAATTATAAAAACGAATATAAAAAAACGGATTATTTAATAAAATGCCATCTTTTTTAAAAACGTTCAAAATTGTAAAGTTACATTTAATATAACTCTACATCGGACAAGTATTAAAAGACATAACAATTTTAATTTATATTTATTAGGTCAGTAAGTCCTTTACTAAGAAATAAATACTTTAAAGGTTTTATAGAAAATATTTCATGCTATTTACAGTACAGCGGTTTCAGCCTAAACAGCGTATGACGAATTATATTTTTATATATCAAGATTATTTAACCATTTGCTTTTGACTTGCCCATTAAGCTTCTGTCAGAAGTGTAATGGTACCGCATTGCGGTAAGTGATTGTGACCAATAATCGTTCTTAACCTCCTGTTAATAAAAGCGATAAATATGGCATTAGGTTATTTTTCTTTTGTAAGTTCTCTAAAACAAAACAAGTCACGCACTATTCCGTGATCGGCTCTCAAGGGTTTATATATGATGGCATTTGGAAGGAACACTTCTCTCTATGTTTATGATGTAATAATTCATTTGAGTAACTTTAAATTATGATAACTTTTACTCTTATAAGTATTAGTATATACTAATACTCTACTATATACTAATACTTATGAGAGTAAAACAATCATATTAATGAGTTTCTTTTTTATATATTTGTCATATATTAATATTGTATATTATTCCATATTTTTATAAGTTTAATCTGTAATAAATTTATAATTATGAGTGTGTGTGTGTTTTGATAAATTGTGTAAGTATAAAGTACTAATGCACATTGTAATTAACAAATAACGTGCGTGCTTCCAATCATTCAAAATAGATTTTATGTTGATAAATGAATAATTAATACATAAATTGTATTAATTTTTATTGTTGTAATAATTTAATTTATATATTATTTTTAATGTATAGAAATAAATTTCTCATCTAACATTTTAAAAAACCATACCCATGGAAAATATTGCTTGTAATTAATAAGCCTACAATCTTTTTTTGTTGTACACAAATGACAGTACACCATTTGGTTAGGATCATAAATATCGGGAGTTAGATGATTGTTTAAATAAATGAAAGTATTTTTTTTTATTTATTTACCTAAATATATAAACAATAAAGGAAATTCTTAATTAATAAACTAAGGACTTACTTACTCTTATCAGGTCTTGATGATCATAACCCAATACCATAAATCATCGAATTTTATGTTAATAATAATATTTGGATTATAAAAGAATATTTTAAAGCGCCATCGTTTTTCGATATTAATGACGTCCTGTGTAATTTAGTCGTGCGGTGATTTATTACAGGCGCGATTACGATCGAGTTCAATACACGCTTGATTGTCCAAAAAATATGACTTTATTTAGTACTAGCCGCCCCCGACTTTGCTTGGTTGAAATGTTCAACTTCCTGAATTAGGCTTTAGTCTCAAATATTAATTTTTATTGATATTGGATGTAATTAAACCCCACTGAGGGATGAAAATTATAACAATTCTGATATAGATTAACGTGATAATTTTAAATAAAACTTATATTCCAAATTTCAGGTTAGTTTAATAGAATTGTTTTTTTATTTTTTTTTTATTATTATGGGTGCGAGCCCAACGTCCTAGCATCTTTGACGTTCTCAAAGTTTTTTTGATGGTGTTTATTTTGTTTTCCAAATAGAAGGATTCGCTATAACCCTGATTGGATCTGTCTAGTATTCTTTTAGTTTGTTTTTTATATTCTCTTCTATGTACCAATTTGCCTATGAACTACAATATTTAAATCTTAATATTTAATCTTATTTATCTATTTTATGGGGAGGTTATCTGGGACTAATTTCAGGTTCTCTGCTCTCCAACTCGCTCCTATCGAGGCTGTGGATGGGACAACCCGTCAAGAGATGGACGACCGTCTCGTCGTCGACCACTGGCTTACAGGCACACGATGGGTTCTCCTTACACTTGAAACGATTCAAGTATTCGGAGAACCTTGCCCCGTCAGCATCTGGGTCGTGGGGCCGACAATCTCCATTTTCCGAACGATTTTGTATGCGGTCACCGCACACGGGAGATTAGCTATGTTTAAAATAAAACTCTTTCATTTGTAACTATTCTTGTCATAAATATTGTTACATTTTTTAAAATATATTTTTTCGTTAATGTATCTGACATTAACGATTGTTTCAAAATTCTATTCATTTTTCAGTAGCTTCCATATTTTTTTCGTTATTATTATTAAATTATTATTTCATGGATGGGGTTTTAATGAAAACACGATTGTAAAAAAAACTCGCAAAAATCATACTGTGGTCAGATATACAAACCTTTCATTTGTTAAAGATCATAAAGAATCAAAGCCAAATCCTGTTAGAACTAGAAAGACTGGTAATGCCGTTAAAACTAGAATTCGTTAAACCCCATGAGAAAAATATAAATCTTATCGCTTGACGTGAAGATTGCCGCTAGGGTTCTATCTCATTTCGGTGAGTGCTAACGCGATCCCGTGGCGTCCCACAACGGCGATGAGGGCAACCGTTGGTTTTCGTGGGTAGCCTTAAAAATGGCAGCGTCCTCTATGCTGCCGGGTAGTCCCACATAACCCCCCGGCCATCACCTTCTTGGCCGACGGGGTATCCGTAACGGATTTTTCCAACGAACAAAAAAAAAAAAAAAAAAAAAAAAAGGGTTCTATCTCATATATGATAACGAGACCTGAAGCTCAGTGGTTGTTGTCGATATACAGGACATATTCTCAATCAATCATGCCCTATAGAAGATTAGATCGATTAACACACCTTCTGTCCTAGTTCGCAAGTGATAGCCAAGCAATGACACAATTCTATATACTGCGAAACAATTTGCACGATTAAGTGTTCAGTTTTGGATTGCTGAAGTGTCATATTATTTTTTTTGTAAAAAACATGAAATTTAATTTAAATTAAAAAAAAAGTAAACTTCATAAAAATAGTATGTCAAGGGATCGTTTCGGATCACATTGTGAAATATTTTGTAACATACTCTTTAGCGAAACTGCCCTTTTTTAAAAACCCTTGGCAATATTACGATATTAATAAAAACTGAAGACAAACCTTCGTGAAGGTCAAAAGAAACTTTTGTATTATCTATTGATTATTATTATACAAATTTTTAGTTAACATGGCCTGAAGCAAACTGTATTTAAATTTTAAATAAAAACAATGTGGTTATCCAGAAATATTTGAGGTTAGACAAATTAAAAACTTATCTGGTTAGAATTATTCAATTTCAATAAATGTTTAAAATATTACGTTACGTTATAAGAATAAATGGGTTACTCAAGGTAATAATAATCATATTAAATAAGCACTGGTTTTTGTATATTAAGGATAAACTGTATCTTGAAAAGGGGTGGGGGATTAATTCTATACTTTCATTAAATTGTAAAAATCTCTTTTATAATGAACTATTTAATGTAAAAAACAAACCGTAAGATCAATAAAATCCTTAGCAAAAAAAAAAAAATTATTTGTTTTTCTAAATATTTCTTGAAAAACAATCACTTTTTTACAAAATATTTCAAAAAAAAATCTTAAGATAGCCAAATAACCGACTTAGGTTTTAAATCCTGACCTAAAACTTTATGGAAAAGAAGACGTATCTTCATTAAAAAATATTGGGCTAGAAACTTTTCTAGAACAATACAAGATAATTTCAGATATTATTTATCGTATAATAGTTGTTCTTTTAAATATTAAAGAAGTTCGCTTCATAGTTTGAATAAGGTTAACACAATTTTTATATCGCTTCAGGGTTCATATTTGATGAAATCGATTTCATATGTATAAATTTAATAATAATAATTATTGTATAACCATAGAAATATCAAAAAGTTTACATTTTAAAATACAGGAACATATAATTTATTTATTTTGAAAATATATAGAATACGAACAAACGAATGAAATAAATAACTTTGCTTTGTTGAAACGATTTCGTAGCATTGAGCTACGCTTCTCGTAGACACTGCTACGTGTCGAATGAGGGAGCACAGAAAATATTACTATTGTAGCAGGTGTCTACGACTGATAGTGTCAAATAGAATTTTCTTTGAATGTTCTTCACAACATTTTACTTTTATTGCCAGGTTAGAATAATTGTCAACAAGTGTCACTTATTCTAAGGTCTATCTACTGTGTGTTTAATATAAATGCGAAATTATCTGTTTTTAAGGATTTGTTCTTCCATCACAGTCGTTCAGATTTTAATGAATTTTATTATAATATATTGTAATATGATGATATTTTTGTATTTGTATTTTTTTAAATTTTTTTTTTCAATTAATGTGACTATTGAAAACATACATTTTTTAAAAAATAAAATTTATACATAGCAAAATAATAAATATTGAAATACCAAAATATATAACAAGATAATTTATATTATGGTTACTTTCTTTTTTATTAGTCACAAATATATAATTAATATTCTGAAACAGGTTTTTAATGTTTGAAGATTCAATAATTATTTTTAATTACGTATTAGATTACTTATTTTTTTAATTATGAAATTTTGGACTGCTTTTATCTTTCTTATTTACTACGTCTTAACTTCTACACTTTTTAATTTATAGATATTAGCAGTATCTTCTATTCCAAGTAAACTATGGCCTAAAATGGAAATCAGTATAACAGTAATTTTATAGTAAATTCAAAACTATATTAACTTGAATAGTACATATTTTATTATCGAGTACTTGAACGGAATGGAGACAAAATTTCCAAAATATCGCAATAAAAATATTTTGATCAAAAAGAGCTTTAACATATTTCTAGTCCACTTCTGCCGTCCATAAAATAAATATATCCGTTAAATAATAAATGTGTCCTTTGCCTTAATGTTTCCCAAGTTTCGTACGTATTCAATATGACTCATAATTTTTATTACATCTATCAAAAACCTGTCACTAATTTGTTATATAATTAAGACTAAACGAGTAGTTGCTCGATTAAGCGTCATAAACACATTAGAAAAAGAAGGAAGATATAGTCTATACTCTTCTACTATACTATATACTATATACTATTCTTTTTTGTATCCTATAACACAGAAAAGGAATGGGAGAACACTTAGGACACTTGGCTAACGCACTCAACCTATGAGACCAAATTGTAGCTTCGGGATTGTGAGTTTATTTTTCTTTGCATAATTGGGACCAAATCCGCACCAAAAATGTAGATTTTCGAATAGAACAAGTACAGGTATATAAGACGTTTAATTTCGATCAGACCCATTTACAAAATTTTAGTTTTTATAATATTTTTACATTTTAAAATGTCTAAGAGTAATCTGGAAATTAAAAAAAAAATGTATTTAATATTGAATTGTAACGTTGGCCGTATGGACGTAAGTTATAATCTTTTTTATTTTCCAATTTCCATCGTTTTGTTACCAATTTAGTATCCACGTAACTTAGAACTGATTGCTTTACGAGCGATATCTACCACGCTGTTTTTTTAGTTTTTCTTATAAAACTGAAAACAGCGTATTATTTTTTTTTTAACTATTAGATTCAGATTGCAGTGGTATCAATTGAAATTTGTTAATGTCAGCAGTGATTACAATTGAAAACAATCTAGTAGTATATTCTTTGATTTTTATGAGTACACGTTGAAATAAAACAATTTTTAACGTATTTAACTCGCGTATATTATTTATTATTGGTTACATTTTAATTTAATTTTCAAACGTTGCGAATGTGTTGCAGCCATCGCGTTCATGGGAAGATTATTATTAAATTAAAATGTAACCAATACACTGGGTAGATCTGTTACGAACAGATTAATTTAAATATCTAGTAGTTTTTTGTTTTGAAAATGCTAAAATTAAATTTATTTTCATTTTTTTTACTAGCAACAGAATTGTAAATAAACATCCCTTATAATAATGTCTTATTATCAGAGGTATAATTTATAATTATAATTGCATATAATATAAATACAAAATGTTAGAAAATAAAGCAACAAGAAAGTTAGTAACAGTAAAAAAAATCATCCACCAAAGTAAAAATAAGCAGGTAATCTTCAAATGCTTAAACATATTTTCTCACTAAAATCATAAATCAAGTCATCTTTTAAAAAAAAATACAGATAAAAATGTTAAACTCTTTTTGCGCCGATGCTAGTATCTATAAGAATAATCAATTAATAAACTTTTCAATAATATAATAATTTCAATAATTAAAAAATTTAATATCGTATCCAGTCTATTATGCTACTAACAATTCTTATTCCGAATCAGGTAGAACCCTACGTGCTTAAGAGGCGTTGTACGATTGTATAGTGTATATTCACTCAAGCTTTGCTCTAAACCTAGTTTCAATGCTAGATGCTATATACATATTGATCTATATTAGCTGGATTTCGTATTATCTACGAGACTAGTACAACCTTGTAGTACTTTTGAGACTAAATAACGACCTCCTCATACCAATATATAGTTGGTTTCAAAGATATGTCCAGTAGGTTGACAATCGGGCCGGACGTTGTACAAGAACGGTTATATACAGTTCCATTCCGAAAGGTTCTTTTGTGTTCTGCATTATAGAGTGAAATGTAGAATAGAATTCTCTTTAACGTTCATCAATTGTTAACTTGAACTCGATCATACTTGAATATATAAATTATATTTTACCAATCATTACTGGTTTACTAAGCTTTGTTATAAAATTATTAAATAATAAATGTAGACTTAAACCTGAGAACAAATAATTATTTTATAAAATTTCTTAAATTAATATATACTTCTCTAGTTATAATAAATATTAAATATATAAGACACCAAATATGTTTACATATATTTAAATGTCCAATTTTAAAAACGTTATAATGTTATGTATTCCGTGAAGTTGAATTAATTCTTTTTAATCTTCAAGTTATTGGCATTGATAAAGAATTTAACTTAAACCATAATTTGAATAACATTCATTGAAAATTGCTTGCGAAGCTAATTATAACTACATTTTCAGTTGAGAGTTGAGAATTTCAAATTGGAAGTGAACAAAATAAGTTTATTATATTTCAAACTGTTATAAAATCTACCTCAGCTTCAAATATGAGATTAAACTGAAACTTCAAAGTGAAGTTCAATGTTTATATGCGATTATTTAACTTCTATTAAAATTACGCGATAAAATATTTTATTTGAAAATGAACAATTATTCAACACTAACATGATGCTTTTGTGTTCCATACAATGGGTTTTAAAATGATTTATCGTTTTGCTACTGACATAGATAATAGCGTCAGGTTACTTTAGAATACGATAAATAGTCATGAAACATAATATTTAGTGCCTCTATCCCAATAAAAAAATAATATATAGTAAATAAATACTTATAATGATATAGTAGCTCAGATAGTCAAAGAGGTCACATGTTCTAATCTACTTGTACTGACAAATTTTAAAATATTTACTTATTAAAAAAAAATTATAACGTTTTTAACATCTTTATAAATTTTAAATATTATGTCAATGTGAAATAATAATTAATAGTTAGAGTTTTACTTTGTTCTCAATGAGTATATTTTTAGGTTTTAAAAAAAACTCTGGTTTTTTAAATATAAGGTTTTATTAAAAATTTCTTCAAGTCATATGAAACGCAGAAAAAATGTTTTAAATTTTGTATCTATTTTCTGTTTATTTGTTATCGAAACAACTACTAGATTAATTTTTATTCAATTTGATGTGGCTTTAATTATCAAAATGTCATACAGTTACATCTAGTACGGAGGGTAGTTTTACTTGTTTTTCTATTATATCCGAATGTCAAACTCATACGAAAATACTTAACCACTTACTTAAAAATGTTTAGCAATAATGTGTAATTAATATAGGATGTAATTTCTTTTGTTTTTTTAAATAAATAATAATAATAAAAACAAATAAATAAATGTAACGTATCTTCGTCAGTAAGCGGTGATGTAAAACCCTGCAGAAGTTATGATTTTTTTCTTTTTTTAATCTGAAGTTTTGTAAATAAGTAAGTAACGAAATTATACACATTGTAACAAATCTTATTCAAATATATCCAGTATCTTAGAAATCTTATTAAATTGTTAATATAATAATTATTATAATTTTCATGTTAAAAGAATTCAAAACCTATATCAAATTTAACCCGTTGTAAATGACATAATTTTATTAATTTAATACCTTCAGTATATTAAAAATGTATAATAGTATACATAGTATTTCATATTTATTATAACACATAATAATTAGTGTAATTTTTATGTCTAAATATATCAAATCTAGTCCAGCCAGCTAGGAATATTATTTTGAGAGTCATTCATTTTAATTTTCTACGAAATTACGAAAAAATTCGATTTGTGAACGAAACATTCATAAAAATATAAATCAATAGATAACTCAGTCAAACTCGGTATTTAAAACTGCCATAAACACATATCAGAACTATTTTTGTCAGCTTAATCGTAATCTGGATTGGCGAACTCCCAGCGGCTCTGACCTAGGTATAACTTATTGCCAGTTGGTGTGTTAATTTGGATTTATTCCAAACCTGTTATATATACAGCTTATAGATAATGTGTACTCGATATGGTTCTAGCTTGAGATAACGGTTATTATGGCATTTGGTTGAACATTGGTGAGCTATTCGTCAGCTATTGTATTGTAATATTGTTATGGGTGACAATTGTAAGCTGAGTTGTGTGCCTCTCGGTCCAGGGTGCGTTAGCTGTCCTCGTAGCTTTATATTTTAAGTTTAAGTGTATCATCACGAAAGGTAATATTTTGGATAAGCATGCAATAAAATAAGCATTTACCCCTTAACCCCTCTGACACTTCCATTTGACGTACACATATGAACACTGATATTCAAAGTGGAAAAGATATAAATAAATAAATATTTATTTTTATTGATTTATACAAATATATTAATTACAAACATTAGGCTTATATTTTATAAATACTTTTACACCATTTAATTTCTTTTATTTTTACTCTTAATCACACCAATAATATTATTGAACATAGAATATATAAAACTTTTAAAAGGATTATTTACTTAATTGTAAATGGACAAGTGCATATTTTTTAAATAAAATGCCGCGATACTCAAAATAGAAAAGTAAAGAATATTTTAAAATCAAAATTTTTTATATTATATTTATGATATAAAACATTTTTCGTTTTCAAAGATTGTTAATTTTTGTTTTACTATTTAGTAACAGAGATGCTCTAGATACGTATGGTATTTTAAAATAAAAATATTAGGTAATAAGCCCCAAATCACAGATGTTATTATTTGGCTGCCTTTACGAAAAGTGGGGTCAATGGGGGCACTCTTGTACAAGGTGGTCATGAAGTAGCAGTATTGTGTGTTGATTTTGTACGCTGAATGAAAGAAACTTGAAAATACGATAAACTGTAACAGTAAATATACTTTTATGTAGTGAGGCAAGAGTTTTACGCAATTTTTAAAAGATTTTTTGTTAATATTGTAATTATATGTTAAATGTTATTTTAATGTAACTAAGAAACACAAAACAAACAAGAATCATAAAGCGGTTTACGAGAGCAATAAAAACTTTGGAGTACGAATCCGAGGGAACTATTCGCATTAGCGGCAATTTTCATCCTTACTTAAAGACAAATCTTAAAAGTTATAAACTCCATAAATTGACTCTTTGGATAAAGGTACGTTTAACTCAATATTTTATGTAAAAGGTTTACCCTTACGGGTTTATTTTGATATATAGAAAAAATGTATTTTTTTTTTATGGAAAAGGAGGGCAAACTAGCATGCGGGTCACTGATAAAATGTGATCACCACCGCCCATGAACTGTTGCAACATCCGAAGACTCACAAGAGCGTTGCCGGCAACGGTTTAACAAGTTCAAGTGTGTAGAAAGCCTACAAGTCTAGTGGTTAGTCGTCAGTAGCCCTGAGTGCTGAGCCAAAGATCTTGGGTTCGATTCCAATACGGAATGATTTTGTATTATACACACTGCTGTACAATCAGTCTTGTTGTTCTTTGGGTCTATTATTTTGTGTTTATAAAACCTTTTATTTTGATGGGGTTGTTTGGGGATAATAAGATTAAACGATCATAATTATTATATATCTGCTGTAATGGGGACTGGAAGCCTTAATAAGCTACTTTCCTCTTACTGTATCTTACTATCATTTATTCCTTCTTGTATCTTTGAATTCCTCTTTCATCAAAGGAGCAACTTCTCTTAAGTTCTAATTTGATCTCTTTATAAATAAGAAAAATATAAAAATCAAACAAATAATATTTTATTTATAATTTTTGTAGAGTATGAGGTTAAAAAATCGCTGTACATTTTCATAATATCGATAAACTACTTAATACGAAAATATCAGATTTATACGATACGTATTAAATCAGACGGTGGAAAGCTCTCGGCACCGTTTAACACTTTTGAAATGTAATGGACCATATATTAAATTCCGAAAATACTGCGGTATAAATACATTAAAATATTTTCATTTGATTCTCAATGTTATTGATGTAAATTAATTGGGCTCTGCTTATTTACGTTCGTTTATTTATATTGTATAGATTTATGAATGAATTATTATTTCCAGTTAAGTGGATTAATTACACACACATTTCAAGAATTGCACAGTGGATTACTTTTCGTAACTTTATAATTAGAACTATTTTTGAAATACATTTTAATAATTAAAAATTTATTATTATTTTATTAACAGGAATTAACGCGCGAAATAAGTTACAGGCTGACTCAGCCTGTTACCATGGCCGGTGCAACTTGGTCGAAACGAAAGGCAATTGAGAGGTATTTAATAACTATTTCGCGCGTTATCTCCCATTAATAAAGTAATAATACATTATGCAACGCGAAAGTTTAAAAGTTTATTAAAAATCTATATTTAATTTAATATTTATTTATTTTATATTTTCTAAAATTATCGATAATTTTAATAAATAAATATGGTTGGTTATGAAAGTAATCCCAGAAGATTTTAAATCGCTGAAGAGCTTTTTTTACTATCTGAGTCTATGAAATCTATGAATAAGTTAAAAATTGCTTTTGTCACAGTAAATTACTTCTAAGCTACTTACTCACGAGTCGCAGCAGACTATTCAGTATCCAGTATCATTTTACCCAATCGGCTTCACGTTATTTCTTCACTCTTAAGCGCTTCAAGAGTTCTTATTACTTTATCTCGAAAATAAAGTTTGTACACATCGTAGAAAAAATATAAAACATTTCATATTATGTTTGTATAGTATTTGCGTGTGTGCGTGTGTGGCTGTGTGTGTGTGGACGAAAAAAGGATGATATATATACAATCACATATCGATATTGTTGGTTTGTGTTAAAGATGGAGTTATGTGAGGGATCGTCAAAGGTCATAAAACAGCGCTTTCGTCGTGTAAGCCTTTAGGGTAAAAATCCCTTATGGTGTGCGAGAAGGGTCAAACTGATATGTTTTCTTTGTTGTGTTACAAGAATTATGGTCACTTTTTAAGACTTGTTTTTTTTATTATAATTTTGAGAAACTCTATTTCTGAAGTTTTGTGAAGTGAAAATGCAATCAAAATTTTATCATTTTGATTTTATTTTCGAAAAGTGATAAATAGTTAAAATTTTAGTTGAATATATTTAGGAATTTTATTTTTAAAGTCTTCCTGAACTTAGAGAAAAATTTAATTATGATGCTGCTATATCCAATATACATTATTTTGAAACTGTTTTTTCAATGACATCGAGCATTATACATTACTTTTTTTTAATAATTTTTATAAATAATTATACTTTGTTCAATTACAAGTACTGAAAAGTTTGCTAATATTGTATTAATTAATTAGTAATTTGTCCCACTCTTTTCATTGTTGATGTGGACCCTACAACGTTTATGGGACCGCATTTACGATGTAATTAGATGACACCCCACTTTGTGCTAAAGATAAAGGGCAAGTGTAATGAGACTTTTGGAAGAACACGTAATAACGAGCTCGTATTCACTTCTAAAAATAGAAGGTTATCTTTTAAAAGTTTTACGGAAAAATGTCTAGTGTCCGTGACACCCTAGTATAACGCTTTTTAATAATACGACTTTATTTATACTTCTAAAAACTCATTTTGGAACTTTCTGCAAAATTAATAACTTGCATTTAAATTAAAAGCCTTATCTTTTAATGGAACATTCTAATACTGAATATGAACTGTGTGTTTTAGTTTGAGGTTTTTATTATTATTTTTTTTGTTTTCTAAGACAGACTAGTGAAAAAATAAACAATGATTTAAGATAGACTGTTATAATTTGTTAGACCAGTATCAGTACATCATAAAATGTGGATTGAAGTTTTTACTTCTCTTTACTGGTTGTAACGAGATTCAGCTAGGATTTTTGGATGCCCAGTGCTATTTGAAAGATTTGACCCTTTGTAAAGTAAAATCGCATCTCTTTCGTCTCCTGTTTTATTTATCACAGAGAATCTTGAAATGAGCTTTGGATCAGATTCTTGCCGTTTTCCATTATAAGACTGGTTGCTACATTACCTTACCAAACATTTTAATGCTTGGAAATAATACAGTTTCTAAGGCTCTTATTTAATGTACTACAAAAATAAGGAACAAACTTTCGTCACCTGTGGTTCCAGGTCGATATAATAAAAAGTAGGCGCCTACTTTTCTCAAAGCCGGCCAAAGTTCTTGACACTTAACTTAAACATTTTCCTTTTTTCCAAGAAATTAGTTTCTCTTAGGAGAACACTATTGTTAAGTAGTTAGATAGTAAAATTATATACTATGTTTAATAATGAAAAATAAAAATTGTTTCTTTTATTTTACTTATTGTGGAATAAGAATCTTCATTATTTAACTAATCTAAAATAGCCAAGTTTTCACAAATTGATTTCTATTTATTTTCTTACCTTTAAAATTTTTCTGAGCGCGTTATACAAAAATTAGTTTTCGGTAATTTAAAGCTGATGACTTATTTATATGATATAAAATGTAAATTTTGTACAACTTGAGAAAAATATAACATTTTCAAGCAATGGAAATCATAGTTCAAGTTAAAAATATTTTTAAATGTTTCTGTAAATATATTACATATTTCTTCTCTGCTGTTTTTTCAATGTTACCTTCACTTGTCTGGACTATTAAAGTCAATCTTAGTTTTCTCCTCACATATACCATTTATATGATATAAATGTTTAAACCTTTAAAAATTTATATCTAAATTTTATGTAACACATTTCTTAGGAAACTATAGTTTAAGGTTTTACGGAAAAATGTTCTAGAAATTCGCAACGGTGAAAAGAATCGCTGTGTTTATGGCAGCCAATAAGTAAGGGACGTTGTAAATCACTTGGCGATAGTTTCAGAGAATATAAGTTTTGTAGAGATTCGTGTAGCGCCTCTTGCGATTCTTTACGAACAACCTTGGAAAAAGAAAATTTTTAGTTTAAATGTACTGCTATCAGATACTTGTAATAGGAAAAGTTTTTTATATTGAACCAAGCTATTTAAAAACAAGAATAATATCTACTTGAAATAATTCGTTGACTGCACACACAAAATATATATCAGAGGTTTTCTCAAAAGAATTTGTATTTAAAAAGCCATATATTTATATTTTTGATACAAACTTGGTGGTTAAAAAAATTATCATTAATTTTAAAAACAACTAATTTATTTTATTAATGGAATACTGCATAATGTGGTGAATAGCTATACTAATGTTTTAAGTTACAGCGTTACGAATCGAAAAGAAAACGAACCGAACCGAACCGAACCGAAGCGTTAAAAACATCGTGAACATAGCCGCAGTATACTAGCGTGGTAGTATAATTTCCGTCATCAAGAATTCTTCTTCCGCCAGTAGAACACGTGTAAATGAACATTGTATATACCAAATGTGAGTGACTTTATTCGCTATCTCCTTCTCTTCCGATTCCAATAATAAATTATCTACATATTTATATTATAGTATCTATATAACCTATCAGTTTTGGTTTGCGCAAACGAGAGAAATTGGTTTAAAAAGCAATGTGTTCACTCCTGTAATAGACTGAAACCGAGTCCAATTTAATAAAAATCCGTCATGTAGTTTTGTTTTAATAAAGATTGATTTTAATCTGATAATTGACTGATTTGAGAACAGATTTTGTCATTTTTGTTTACTTTTCCTATGAAATAAAATAATCTGAAATAAAGATGGCGTCTGTTGGTTGTTAAAACATTCTAAAATATAAAAAAAATAGTATTTCAATAGCGACAAAACAGACAGAGACAAAAAATATTAAAAACTATTGTATAAAGGTTACTGTTATATACTTCGCGGGATATACTTAAAATACAGATTTGATCTTATGACTATTTTATTATATACTTACTTACTCAGGTATATTTCTATCTATTTAATCTATAATATTAAAAATGAGTTGTTTTCACTCAGGATATTTCAATCATTTATTTTTATATTTTAGTCAATTTACATAAATGTATATAATTTATTTTTTTTATTTTTTATTTTTATTTATTTATTTTTTTTAATTTTTTTTTTTATTTACTTATATCTTTCCCATGAATTACACAATTTATTGTTGAAAACCGTACAAAAATCTGTTAGATACTTTTTGTAATTATTGAATTCACACAGACAGGCGCGATTTCATTAATATGTATATATTATATATGTTTATTTTTTTACATGTGTTTATAACTTTAAAAGAATTTATAAACTGACCCAAATAAACTATTTAAAAGTCACGTTTGTTTGTATTATTAGTTTTTACCGTATTGAATATTACCTGTGCATATTATGTACATTGTTGCCAGCCGCAAATTGATATTCAATACTGAAACAAATATTTGTATTACGGAATATATGTTACGGAAATTACGGAATCGCAATATCCATTACTTTAAAAAGTTTAAATTAATTACAAACTTTGTTTTACCTTTTAATTCGAAGTGAAAAGACATGGTTAGTGAAGCAACGATGGCCTAGATAAAGTGATTGATGGGTGAGATCGATCCGTAGCACGTTAAGCGGTTGATGAATTTACTCTAACAATAACTGACTTGAATAGCATAATGTTCAAGATTTTATCCGACTATCTGATATAAATTCAATATCCTTCATAAAAAAAAAACAAATATTTCCCACGACCGGAAAACGAACCTGAGAATTGATATATTTTTACAAATGCTAAATATTTACTTATACAAATGTAATAAAAATAAAAAGAGATACCGCTGAATATTCAAATACGATTAAAAACAAACAGGCCCGTACAATAAAGTAGGTAGGTCTTAAACATAAACAAACAAACAATAAAACAAAAACAATAAGGAAAAATACAAGACTCTGCTTTGTATTCATGACTTTCAATAAATAACGATTCTTCCTAAGGAGAGGGGAGAAAAACCGTACTACAGGTTCCGTTGTTACCGAATATGTACACTTAAAAATAGTTCTCGATAATAAATAATAAGTATTGGAAAGGTGAAAAATCATCAACATAAATTTAAGTTGGAAAGTGCATTCAGAAAAGGATTATTTCAATGAACATAATATCAAAATAAGCCCCCCCTGACACTTCAATTTTAGAATACACAAATGACCACTGATATTAACTTAAAGTGGAAAAAAAAATAATCCTAAAAATAATAATTTTAAAATAATTTTATCATCGAGTAATCGTAGTAGAGTTATGTCCACAAAATTATGTAAAAACTGTTTAACATTGGCTTCAAAGACAACAATAGCAGCACAACAATTGAAAAAGTGTTTTTTTTACTATTTTTGTGTTAAACATTTTAATAATTTTACAAAGTTTTTCCAAAGCCAGAAACTTAACTTTTACAAAGTTTTTCCAAAGCCAGAAACTTAACAAAATTTATTTGATATATTGAACTTAATAAATCAAAAATAACTTAACTTAGAAGCCCCTAAAGCTAAGAACACAAGCAAAATTTCTTCTCAATAAAGTCATAAATTTCCCGTTTGATATAGGTTCCGATAGAAGAATTTAAATTTTCAGACAATGTGACAAATGGTTGCCGGTGAGCAATTTTTTGCCATAAGCTTGCAATGCTATAACAATCCCCTCGTTACTTCCTATTTAACTTGTCTCTGAAAATTTTACTTAAAATTCAACTTGACATTTATCTATATAAGAGTCTTATTTTAGTTATTTTATAAAATAAATTCAATAAATATTTATGTTTGTAATTAAACTATTTAAAAACAAAGACGCTAACTTATACCAGAATTTTAAATCTCTCAGAAAGTCAGTTTTGGTAAAATATACTCTTAAAAACAAATAAAAAATTCTTTATTAAAATTATAACTCAACTTAGCACTTAATATCGCCATAAGTTACTTGAATCATAAATCAAGATATCGATGAAATATCGACTAAATGTCACTACAGAGTATGATAATGTAGAAAGGACTGCAATTTGTCTAGCGACTCGACAGTTGACTTAAAGTTTGAATAAGAACTTATTAAAATTTTTAAGTTAAAGAATCCTGCGTGTCTATAACGGTCACTCTGTTTTTAAACAGCATAAATTTAACACTAAATTAACTATAAAACGCAAAGATAATTTTTAAACCAATTTGTAGTTTTGAAGATTAGTGTAGTCGAACAAAAACACTTCTTAGCTCTCATATATATATATATTTCAATATATTAGTATCACGTAAGAAATATATATTAGTATATTCTTAGATTTTCACGAGAACATATTTAAAAAAAAAACTATCTTTTACGGATTAAAACTCGCGTATAATTTGGTTACTTTTTTATTTTAAACCCGACATTTCGAATGCTATGCAGCAATCGTGTTCACGGGTAGACGAGACATAAGTGTCTGTCAGTAAGTATCAATTTTATCTGTTTTGTTTTGTCAAACAGGAAAATTTATCCATAGATCTATAGAGTATTTTATATTTACGAGCTTTAACCACTAAATAAAGATTTGTACAGTATTTCAAATTTATATTAATTATAAGTTACATAATTCTCATCTCTTTTTGTGAAAAGAAAAAAGAATTCACAACAAATAATATTCTATATGTTAAATTACGCAATATACTATCACTCAAATATCACATAGTATATGTGTGACATAGATAATTATATATGTTTTTGTATCTGTACCTCATTTTTGGTACTAATTTCTTCTTACATAATATTTAAGGATCGAAATAAAATCATTGGGACAAATTTTATAAAAATTAAGAACTAAAGAATCGCCCTTTTCAAGCTCGTCTAATTAAATAAATACATTTTATTGTTAAGGAAATCGTGAAATTTAAATGAATCGTCCAATGTGTTTATTTTACATGTCTCGTTTTTGTTGGTTTAGGATATTTTTTCTCTAAAAATACTATACAAATTTTATAAAAATACTAATAATATCAAAGAAACAGTTATTCTTCTGAGCAATCAGGTATGGAGAACTTAAATTTTAAAAGATATTTTTTTTCAATTTCTAGTCGATTCTTCATCATGGTGAAAGTCGTTTTGAAACCTAAACTTAAAACCGATTTTTAGGTATTTTTTAGGTATTTATTTTAAGGTATTAGACTTACTTTAACGGGTTTTTTTTACTAAGATAAGAAAATTTTGTTTCCATCAATATTATGATATTAATGTGTGAAAATATTACAAAATTTAAAAATATATTTTTTATTAACAATTTGAAAAAATTTAATAAAAAAAAATGCTTTATTAGTGAAACAATAACATATATACAACTAACATCTATATCCATACATATATACATATTTACTTCTATATAAATATATATATGATCTGTTTAAAAGTTAAAACTGAGGGGACTGTCCAAAAGGAATAACGAAGTGCAAATAAAGGAATTGAACAAAATGTATTCAGTCAACGTACAAGCAATTTAGGGTTCGACACTCGAATAAAAATGTATTTTTTTATATAGAATTAATTTAAAAGTAAATTGAAATAAGAATAATATAACTTAAGTAGAAGATAGTCAGGAAACTATTTAACATATTTAGAGATCTTTGCAAAGCGTATAGTGTCAAATATAAGAAAACAAAGTTTAAAAAATTTCTTTACAAAGACTGTAATTTAATACAGTTGAACAATTTTATAAAAATTAAATGAATACTTGAATATTATTGTTATAGTTTCTGCTTAAAATAATGTTTAAGTGTCTATATATATAAACATTATTTAATTATTACTTATGAATTTATATATATATAAATTCCTAAGTATAAAAAGAATGTCAATATTTTTAAATTTTTGAAAATGCATATTATTGGAAATAAGGAGTATTTGTACGTCTGTCTGTTTATTTGTTTGTCTGTGCACACAAAAAAAACTTGATCAAAATGAATCCGTTTCTAATTAAATACGTATTTCTATTATAAATTACATAAATACCTTATAGAAAATCGGTCACTGAATCAAATATATTACATATCATCCCTATCTGTTATATATATATTATTATATATTATTATTATTTTATATAATTATCTAAACAATATTTCAATTTTAAAATACCAAATGAAATATTAATTTATTTGAACATTAGTTCTTACATGATTATATTCATTATACAGAACCCATATTCATAATTATTTTAGTCTTGACTTTTTAATCGAGATACAATCTGAAACCGTTTTCCCGGACCGTGTAATTAACGGCCGGAGGTTGCGCATTGATAACAGAAAATGTCAGAACATGTCAGAACATGTCAATTGACATATTCCTTTAAATATATTGTTATCAAAAAGATAAAAATATATTAAAATAGAGCTAAAATATTTTTTATATATTTATAGTTAGCATATATATATTTTGTATGTATGCTTTGGTGATTCATGTTTAGATATACTTATTCGATCGTAATTAATGGTATCAGAATTTGTCCTACTAGTTTCAGACCCATTTCGTGCCCTTACTCATGAGCTTCGAGCAAGGCGGAATTGCAGCTTGCACTAACCGCTGGTATAGCCAGATATATATAATAGTGAACATATATAGTTATTTTAAGTATGTAAATTAATATAATACAATATGAATACGTCAAAAGGTAATATATGCGAGCACCATCACATGGACACGATGACGTTATGAGAAAACAGAACTATGATTAATACACAAACACACACGAACACACACACACACATACAAATGTTTAAAAACACAAAACCCCTCAAAACGTGAAGATATTACAATTTTTTTATATCGAAAATCAGAGTGAGTACAATACCTCCGTAATCAGAAAGTTAAACAATGTAAATTTCCTCGAAAGCTTATTGCACAATGCATGAAGCGAGGAAGTTTTTTCAGCTTGTCAGGTATCGATCTACGTGCAATGAATTGACCTTGAAATTCTAAATCTGGAAGTCTTAGGTAAATACTAAAACCCTGACTCAATTCCGCTTAGTCAGTGATTAGTTTTTAGAAGTGACTAGCATTTTGACCTTATCGTTTTCCAGAAGTGAACTGTATGACGTTATAAAATATTCATGAGGTATAATCGCTGTGTTTATTTTTAGTTCATTTTATAATACTTTTATTGTAGTAGTACAAACATATTAAGGTAATAAAGAAAATATATAACCTTTCGGATTTTCTATTGTATTATATTATATTTCAGCTGCAAAAAATTTTCACTTTTTCTATTTTAATTCTATTTCTCTCTAAAACTTTTAAAAGTTAAGCCACCACTTCAACTAAAAATAACTAAAATTGTTATATATGTTTTGATTTATTTTGTAAAATATAAAAGCAGTTTATAACACAATAGTCAATAAAAAAAAATGAAAACACATACATTCTTGTGTATATTTTTATTTTATTTTATAGTATCAAAATTATATGTACTACAAAGTCAACGTGTATTTCTGTTAAATAAAAGCAACGCCATCTAGCAATAGCACGATGGCACTATTCTTATTTCATACGAATCGAAGTTTACGCTAACGCGATCGTGTAAGTTGGAAAACTCGCGCTAAGCACACGGAAACAAGGAATGCAGCTGTTCAGAAGCGATCCAATTTGTTTAAGCTGCGTTCGAAGATGTTAGAACAGCAGACATAAACATAGTCAATAAGAGGAAGGATAAGATAAATAAACGAGTTTTGATCCGATTACGTAGAAAAAATATGACTATGAAAGCTTGTAGAGTTATTACGGTATCTTTTTAAGTAAAATTAGTTTTCTATAAAGAAATTAAAAAAATATATTTCTTTGGTTTAGTCTTAGTTTTCTTATAGTTTAGTGTAGTTTAATTTTATATGATGATTAACAGCTTCCTATGCCTTAAAATTAACAGCTTCATAAAACCACAGTATACAATAGAAGAGTGATTCAAACAAAAGTCTCAAAGTTTGGAAGATTTTCTTATCTCTTTATATTTTTACTTACGTGTGTTTAAGTCAAAAACAAACTGAAAATTTACACCAATGCTTACCTGAAACAATAAAACAAATCTTATATATTAATGCAGGAAGCGATTTCGTTGGCACACTGTAGCTCGAGAACCACTAAAGGGAAAAATATCGTTGATGGCTCAAATCAAAGGTCTCATTATGCTACACTGCTGAAAAATAGTGACAACTCTCAAATCTCATTAGCCTAATTGCAGTAATTAGTCAAAAAATTAATTTTTCCCATAGACTTTGCATGGGGAAATTTTGCGCGCGCTTTCAAATTTTTTTGTTTTATCTATTGTGACTAGCTGGTCTTAGCATACTAGTATATTATTAATACATGATATTTATATAAAATATAAAAAATATATCAAACGAAACTTGACAACTAGGGCATATCCAAGGTCATATGTAGGTCATAACGGATCCGTCACTAGAAAATCGATTTTTCGAAATCAAAGTCCCAATTCAATATAGTTTCTCTTACGAGTTTCGTCGCTGTGGGTGATAGGGTGATTTATAGGTGCCTCATAAAACAGACTCCGCACAGTAAACTAGGGTGTAGATTGTGTTCAATAGAAATAACTTTTGGTTGAGATATAACTTTGAAATTATAGTACGTTTATATAAGAAATAAGGGTGTCTTAAAATCCAATAATATTCAATTATTCAGGAGTAAAAATTCCTTAATGACTAAAAGTGTCAAACTAAATTGTAACTCTGGATCTACGATCTCATCGCTTCTAAAGTTACGTCGCATTCGGATATTCTTTATACTTTTAATTTCTAATAACCATCAGTAATATTGGATTATAGAAATTAACAACGGGAATAAATTTAAATTTGATTGGATTTGATTTGAATCATCGAATTGTGATGATAAAAGGTTGCACAACCCTGGACTGATTACTGTTCCAATATTTATCGGACATAAAGCAAACCACCTGGTGACTATGAGTGGACCCTTGAGAAAAGAAAATGGCTAAGAAAAGATAAAATTATAACACAAGACACCAACTTTAACAATGAAGAAACAGATGAAAGACATTTATTTTTCAAACTATATCTAATCTATATCTGTTAAGCGTGGACCTAACCCCTCAGTCTTAAATTAAGTGCAGGTGCAGCATAATGCTGTGTTAGCATTTAAGATATCAAGAGCTGATATTACACGCGTTCCCATAATCATAAGCTTAGCAGTAAGATTTTTTTTTGTAATAGAAGAACAGTGAGAATAAACCCTCCAAATCCACGTAGTTTAATTGAATTTTATAAATAATTTTAATTCGTTTTTAATAACCCATTAGGATGAACCTAAATCAAGACTATCTTGTATCTTCAACCTTCAAAAAACTGTGAATACTAATGTTCAAGCCGAATAATATAAACAACTGTCAGATTGTGCAAAGCAATCATTCACACGTCACACAAGCAACGTCAAATTTCTTAGTATTTTTTTATTTTTCAAATAATTATTAAAAGCTTGAAGTAAACTGATTATTACAGAGTTTTTGGTCCTATTTCTCCATCTTTCATCATTGGCGCGATGTCTTAAATAATATACTCTTTATATAAATCATACTATTGCAATGAACTAGAGATACTAACTCGAATTATTAACACACCTTTCCAACAAATACTGGAGTATTTGTTGGAAAGAAGTATTTCGTCAGGAATTAGAGGACATCTCTATAAAAATTACTTCACTTAAAAACTTACGGTAGGAGAAGTTTCTAAAATACAGATGCTTTATGAGATACGAGTGTTTTGAATAACTTACTCGTTAACTTCTGTATTGCAATGTTTATTTTATAAAGTTTTATTTAGAAACGGTTATTTTAATATTAATAAATGATCAAGATAAATAACCAACTAGATAAATAAATAACTAAAATACAAGTATCCACTTATTTTTAGTTATTCCGGTTAACCAAATAACTGATAATAAAAGGAAATAGCTATATATTTTTAATTAGTAAATTACAAAATCGAGCTATAATTGCGTATCTTACGGTATTTTATTATATATTTCTTTCAAAAGAGGACCAACTTTGTTATTTATTAAGAATTGGCTCTTAGAGAACATTTAATTTGCTAAGTGAATTCTTTCTCCTAACTATTTGTACAGTTCCAGTTTGTTACAGTTTTGTTCTAAACAAAGATCAAACATCAATTTTTAGAAAGAAATAACAATAAATAATACATAACCTACAACGCAATATGTATAGATATACATATACAGATGTATATACAGATTGGATTGCTATAGTTTTAAAAGTCTTTAACTGTTAGTGGGATATTTCTTGACTTATAATTAATCTATATTTTATTACGTGAAGGGAATATATTTTAACCCTTTTGAAGCAAATTGCGCGCGTGCAGGCTTGTGAGAGTTGATAGGTAAAGTTTATATGGAGTGCCTCTAAGTTTATTTGTAAGTAGTAAGTATTATATACTAAAACATATACAATTTTATGTTAATGTTAAAATTCACACTATCAAGGGTTTATCTTAAATTGTCGCCTGATAATATTAAGACACATTCAAAAGTTAAATTACGAAGATTTTTGTTAGTCTTGTTAAAAACCTTACAAACATATTTTGACTTATCACATTTTGTATATATACATTCTCACTTAATATAAAAAAATATATATATCACATAATCAAAGATACTTAAATATCAATACAATTATAAATAGATATAGAATGAAAAATTGATCGATACGAGCAGGATTTGAATACGCAACTTCTGGGATACCGTTCCGTCCCGACCGTCTTTATCGGAACATTGTCTCGAAAGTTAGAAATATCGGTCAACCAGTGGTGACATCTATTAGGTTTCTTGTAGAAATCCTAACCAATGTTTCTAACTTTGCAGTATAGAATAACATATAAAATAGATGCTTCAAACAAAATTGATATTTAAAAATTTTTTTAAGCGTTTATAGAAACATTAAGATAATTATTATTTAGAAGTTTTAAGTAATAATTTCAAATATCATTACAACTCATTGTAACTATTAGCATTCAAGTACTGTTTACTCAAAGCCAAAGTTTCTAATCAATATGATCTAACTTAAACTTAATATGCGTCTAGTTTATTAAGATTAACCACAGCTCTGGCTGGGAGTAACTTATTACATAGGCGGTTACCAAACTAAGTTATCTACCAATTTATATAATATAGATTATATATTGTTTAAAAGCATAGATGGCCTTTTTGGCAAATATTTAATGTTGTTTTTATATGATAATTTTATTAGTCACATTTATTTATATTCTTGTAACAATATGTATGTTTTGTTTTGTTAATACATATATTTTGTTTTATAATACAACAAATCTCGTACTCAAAACTATTCTCTGTGTTGCGGGGGTTTTACAAACAGAATAACAAGTAATTCTCAGATTCGAAACGGCAATTTGCTAATCATATATACAAGGGTTTCGTAGAAATCGAACCTACGATTTTTGGCTCAGTAGGCAGGGTCACATTCATTTACCACTAGACCAATCGTCTGATATATATATTTCATTTAGTACATTATATGGCACGTTAAGAGAACAACAGATATCAGCTATAGAGGCTGCTATGGTAGCAAGTCATAGAATATATAAAATTATAATAAATAAATCTACAAGCACCCTCTACTTTTATATAATCTATGGTTCAAGATTGTCGAGTGCCAGCTTTTAAGGAGGGTGTAGCATTAGAGACAGTATTAAATTTTTCAATCTAATTATAAAGTTGACAATCTTTCTCAAATGATTTTTCTCGCCCTGCTCATAAAATTTGAAGAAACTTATTTATGTCATTCTTTATTATTATAAAATATTTTCGTTGATATATTTAGAGTCCATTAAATAATTAAATGTTTTATTTGGTTTTAAATTACTTTGAGAATAGGGAATCCATAAATATATATTTTTTAAAATACACTATAGATATTATTTCTCTTCCGATAGAAAGGTATTCATTATTACACTATTTAATTCTTGATTATTTATTAACACTACTTTTATTTAAAATACTAGGTTTTGTTCGCAGCTTTGCCCGCTTTTATTTCAATAGCAATGATCCTTTTTGTATGCATTAAAAATTCGTTAATACTTATAATGATTCTGTTTGTAACATTTCAATTTAATGAAAAAACTATAGTGTATCTAAACGTTACTCAGAAATAACATTATGAATATGTCAAAAACCATTCGGTACTATTTGACTTTATCGCGTTCTTAAAGTCAGACAAACGCGAACGAAATATTTTATTTATTATTACTATAATTAAGAACAGTAGATAGAGTTGGAAAGCCTTTCTCATGAACTTGCCTATTATCACCAGAAAGATTATTTCAAATCCATCCGCTAGTTTCCAAGATTAGAGCGTTCAACTAAACAAACAAACTCTTCACCATTATTATATTAGTATAGCTATAATATAATATTAATTTTAATATAATTAATTTAATTCTACAAAAGTAATATATGTCAAGTATAAATAAAGATACAATTAGATTTAACATTACTGTCATTTTATACTATTGTGATTACTTACATCCTTCATTTTTATTCTATGCGACTCTTATGACGTACGAAGTAAACAAGGGAGAGGGAAATCAAATATTTACATCAAGAAAAATGGGTCAGCGTCTAAACAAGGTATTTCTTTGGATCGTTGGTTTTATTGTGATATAATTTTTTTGCATTAATCAAATGTAATATTACATTCAAAAATAATATATAAGACAACAATTTAGATTTAGAAATACTATTTTCGGAATAATTTGTTGAAAAACCATAAGTGACGTAGGTTATAACTTTTTCGCAATTAATATATATTATATTTTGTATCATCGCGTGTGACGTAATTAAATGTTAATCAAATGTAATACTTTTGGAAACAATATTTTCGGAATCATTTGCTTGAAAACAATATATGTGATGTAGGTTATAAGTTCTGTGAAATAAATGGAACTTTTAAATTTTGTATCTTCGTTTCTATTGTGATACAATTTGTTACCTTAATCAAATTTAATAATACATTTCGAAATAATATATCAGAAAAACTTGTTCAACTTGTTCAAAAACTATATATATGACGGAGGTTATAATATCTTTGAAATAAATGTACCTTATAAATTTGTTATTCTCGGTTTTGTAGTGACGAATTAGTAAGTTAATCAAATATTACATTTAAAAATAATATATTTGGAACAATTTCTTGTATAATATATGTTCTGATTTCTTCAAAGTAAACGTGACCTTAAACCTTTATTTATAGGCAAGGAAGTTGTGTGTTATGCCATAATTTATGTGAAGAAGATCCTCGCATAATGGTTTAACTTATAGGAAGAAAATATTGTATTCAAAAACAATTATGATATTTACTTTGACGGTAAAACTTTTTATGATGTATACTGATATTATAAAGCGGAACAGTTTATGTGTTTGTTTGCTTAAACGCGTTAATCTTTAAAACTACCGGATGATCTTTAATAATTCTTTCTCATTAAGATATACGGGTTCACGAGAAAAGGTACTATATGCAATAGTACAAAAAATAGTAAAGTAAAATAGTAATGGCACTAAAGGTACTATAGGAGGAATGTTCGCGGGTAAATCCTCGGGCACAGCTTGTCTAATACAAGCTAATAAGACTACCAATTATAGATTTTTATAAAATTGGGTAATTTTATATTTTGAAAAAAACTGAATGCTTTTATTATTTACATACCATTACTTAATTTTTCATACTTACTTTACTATGATTTTAATTATTTTTTTACCAATCAGTTAAGACAAAAATTTTTATCTTTATAGGTCTGTGTTGTCTGTCGAATTGCTGTCAAAGTTAACACTACATTTTTATCCATATTTTCATACGTAAAAAACTTCAACCATTTTTTCGATATTCGATTGTATTTTATAAAAAAAAATTGGTTCTGACAATTTCAAGAAAAATAAAAACAGTAATGTCTACTATTAAATTATAATATATGAATGTGAATTATTAATTATATATTTTTGTATTAAAATTTCGGGATTCATGATTACAATAATAAAGATTATAATTATAAATATAAATATTTATTTCAGATAAGATCATCCATACAGTGTTAGTATGTTAGTAACAATGTATACTTATAAACTAAGTTAGTTATTGTTACTTACATTATACAAAGGTTTAATTAAATTTTATTTTATTTGGCCCGTCATTGTTTCTATCCAGTGTTTCTGAATAAAAAAATGAGGGCGACTCATGATTGTCTTCAGAATGCTGTCGCTGCTGGCCCTCATGCTCCGCAATAGAAACATGACATGATGACACGACAATGATATATAATTATCCAGCTGTAATAATTTTAATTCTGTCAGAACTTGTCCTTTTATTTTCGAAACCATTCTAGTTTTTTGCTCATAAGTTCGGAGCATGGTTGGTGTTGCAAGATGGAAGGATGTAGTGAAAATGTAGTGTCAACTTCGAAAGTTACACGCACATGTTTACATATATGAAAGTTACTTGTCTTTTTAATGTATTGTTCAAGTCTGGAGCAAGTGCTTGTCATTGATCGTGTTAATGTATTGAGTCTTTATTACTGGACTGGACAGACTAGTTTCCACACCGATAGTCACATCAAACCATTATTCCTATTGAAATTCGGAAAACGGCTGATTGCAATAGCTTCACGATACTAAAAACTTTACCTACTTTAAAATGGGATTTTAGTATTTCGACGACATCGACATCGAATATTTGAATTTTTTTTTTAAACCCACCACTGATGTCTATCAGTGTGCATAATTTGGAATTTTTCGGATATACCTTTTTGATTGGTGCTTGCACAAAGGAAGACATAATATAATATTACCAACGGACAAAACTAATGCAACAGTGATTCTAAACAGAGATATATGAAAACAAAATTATACATATATTGACAGAGAGGCAGATAACCTTTCAAAAATCAGTAAAAAATACTAGTTTAATAAAATATTTGAATATTATTATTTTACTTATTTTATGCTTTATTGTTTTTATTCATCAGTTGTTATTATATAATGTTTATAAAACTGATATAATTTTAATAAATAATGTATGTCCTTTTATTATTTTATAACTTCCTAGTTTCTGTCTATGCACTTAAATCCGTTTATATATTTTGAATAAGACCTTTTTCTTGATCCAAACTTCGCCAGACCCTTGTCAAGAGTGATTACTGTTACTGGTTTAGAGAATTAGGGACCTTTTCCAAGGGCTGGTTCACATGACAGATATTTGTATCAGGCTCGCTGGAAGTTTATCCCCAAGAAATTTGAGTTTTATTAGAAATATCTTTTAAATCAATTGCAAACAAGTAGGCAATCCATTTGATTACAATATAAATATTTTTTTTAGAGGTATTACGCTGCGGTAAATATAGTGTGAAAGAAGGCTCGAGGTAGTTTACAATTTAATTATAATAATAATATTTTATTGACGATAAACATTGTAGAGTTACATTAGCAAATTATATTAGACAATGCATGATTTATTTTTACAATATCAAAAATTAATTAATTATTTAAATGCGAAATTGAATTTATATTGAAAGTTACAAAACTATATAATTAACTTTCATATATTACTATAATAATAAAGTAACTAATAATCTTTTGAATAAAAATATTTACCCCCTCCTTGCATCTTACTCTTTGTACTACGTGGAGTTGTTTACATGTTATTTATACGTATGTGTTTTAAAATCTTTTTCATACTATTGTTATGTCATAATAACTTCTACGATGAAATTATAAAAGCTTACGAACGAAACGAACGAATGAACTTACGAAATGAGAACGTGTAATTGTTTGTTTGCTGCAACTTACTTGTTATTTTTCTGATATTCAATGTTTTTTGTGTACAAATAAAAAATAATTCTTTTTCATTAAATATTAGTGAGGGAATAAAAAAAAATGCTTAAATATTTAATTCGTGCTTGATCTTAATTATCTTAATTTGTTTTTTATTATACTACCAAAATGTCTAAAAATTAAGAAAACATAATTTTAAAGACATGAAATAATTTTTATAATTAATAGTTAAAAAAATTTAAATAAATAATAATATATATATATATATATATATATGTATATTTGGAAGATTGTAATAAATACTAAAGGTGAGTATCCACTGACAAGTGTATGCGTGATGGCTTAAGGTTACAGAAGAAGTATCTCCCATATATAAAAGCAATAAAAATGTTGAAGCTAAGAAATCTTGTCTTTATAATACAGCGCTATCTGTTTTAGGTTTTCAATTTTCTTTTATTTCATATAACTAAAAAAATAATTTAAAATAAAGTTTTAGTACTTCTATTATTTTTGTTTTTTCCTCTGTTTATTTCCGACACATAAAAACTACTATATTGATGGAAATGAATGTAATTAAAGGAATAAATGATTTTATATACATTTTTTACCACATTTAATTTAGAAAATCATTTTTAAAATAAATCATAATAATTTTAAGATACCAAATTAAATATAAATTGTTTGTCTCTAAAACAGTATTCAGAAGGTAAAAAAATAATAAAAATTACATAACATAATTTTTTAGTTTAACTAGAAATATAATTCTTGAACTCGCCACTAGATATCTTAAAAAAAAAAAAATTTTGAACTTGTACAGTCAGCTTCAAAATTCGATGACCATATTAAAGTTTGAAAATAGGGACACTATATTACGTCAAAACTCATGAATATGACAAAGGCCAATATTGAATGAACATCATTACCAACCAATAAAAAAGTTAGGGTTACACTGCATTAGTTTCATTTTATTCCTCTATTAATCACATAATTCCAATATATTCGCTAACAACGTTCACGTTTGATTTAATTTAAAAAATATATAATATTACTTTCAATAGCACGACATTTCACTATAGACTTGAAGTACCGGTGAACATTTTAATTAATTAGTAAAGTCATTTGATTCAGACATTTTTTATTTCAGAAATCGTTAATTGTGTTAAAGAAATATTATGTTCATATTTTCTATTAATAAGAGTGACGGTCAGTCTACGCTACCTTTATAACATTATAAATTTTCTATATTTAATATATTTATATTATTATTTTTCACTTATTACTTAATAAGAGAATACTTATATCAAAATTGATTCTATAGAATATATATTATATGGATAAATTCAATCCTTTGTTCTCAAGAAATGCAATACTGTCCGTCAGCATTTAGAATTGAAATTATATAAATGAAATCCAAACTAGTTTTTCATCAGTCTGAAAGCTATCTAAATATGCGTACTAAACAAAACTCTTGGCTGGCCCCGGGGTTCGTTTCCGCTGCTTTGCGGAACATCCTAGGGCCGGCAGCTAAATGCCAGCGTTATAGACGCGAGAAGTCACGGCACGGCTGAGAGTCAGGGAAAAGACATCGTTGGTAGGTTGGCCCTCTATGGTTTACGATATTGCCAAATGGCATATCGCAAGACCAAGGTCTTCTTGCGACAATCACAGATGACCGATGCCTTGGGTGGGGTAATACTATACGGTTTTGTTCAACGCTCCTACATTGCTGGCAAGCAAACCTCCTTCTGGGAACTTCAGGCTGAGGTCCTCTTAGCGGTGTATTCGAACGGCCCAGAGGTCAGATATACGCCGGAGAGTAAAAAAATTAGGACCAAAACACATAAGGTACTGATCCAAGGGTGGAAACAGGAAGTGGAATACCCGTCTAAAGATTTTATTACTGTGGGAGCGGTTCACCAGCACCTCGAATTTTAAATAAATTGACGGTATAGGACTCGCTTCGTCTTGTGCAAGTACCTTCAAGGCACGAAGAGGCACGAGAGGAGAGCCGCATGCTGCCACTACTGTGGTGGGGTCGAAGGAAATATCTCCTGACATCGTGGAGAAATATGTAGCACAGTTACATCATCGCAAAAACCTGGCGGTCCTAGGGTTCATCCGGGACTCTGCTTTAATTACTAATTAGCTCAATCAGGAGACACTGGTTAGAAGGAATCGGTAGATCCGCCACTTCCCAACTAGTCTGTAGAGCCAGAATGAGAAAAAAAGGGCTACCCTATCGACCCATTTAGACCTATATCTTGGAGGTGCACTCGTTACACGGAATTCCTTTTCTGCAGTGGTGATTCCGCCAGAGCATCACTATCGAATATGCAAGAGACTCCGTAGCGTTCCACTAAGGTGATGAAGATAACCGTTGGTGATTTAGTTTGTCTTGTTTGTTTTGTGGCGCACAGGGAGTTCCACATACCCTTCAGACAGTGTCTCAACCACCTCCTTCATAACTTTCTTGGTCCTGAGGGTAGAAATAAAGTCACAGTCTTCCCACGTATTCCCAACGATAAACAAAAAATTGTAAAATTTGTTAATACAAATAAAAATTATCTGTAATATAAATTTCGTTCTGGATGAGAAGTAAACAAAAATTTTAATTACTTAATGAACTAAAAATATAAATTGATTCGGGTAAAGAACTATTCTTATGTCACTATTTATTGTTAAATATAACTTAATTCTAACTTCTAACAAGTCAAATGCTAATTCAGTCCCGCAATACAGTTTACGATTAACGCCCTCGCAAACTGGGAGTTAATTAAAGGACAGTACCGTATCTTGTCGCAGTGGGACTGCAATACAGATTTTGTGTGCTTTATTTTAAATCTATACTGTTACTGTTAAATAATAATTATTTTATTTGCTAAATGGTAATTTGTATAACCGATTGAAATTGTGATTTGTAATTATTTCCAATTCTACTTCAATTAATGGTGAACATTAAACTACTAATTCGGAAATTGTTCTATTAATCACAGTTATCTATTATCAACAATTTCATAATCAGAGGAAATAAATTTCATAATAAGTGTAACCATAATTCAATAGTACAAGGTTACAAGGTATTTCCATTTTCCTCATATAAACCAAAAACGCCCAAAGACTTGCATGACAAAAGAAATTTAGAACTTATATCATAAAAAGACATGTTTTATACACGCCACATTCATTTGAGGCAAGACGTTAATACATATAAAGAAGGACAGAAACTAAATTTATAAAATGTACTCTATTTCCTGGGTACGAATGTCGTATATTGTGTGTATGAAACCTGAGAATCCGTTCACCAAATTTAACTCTTAAGATTGTAACGGAAAGTTTACTTTTCATTGCACGGTGATATCTGTAACAATCTTTGAAATCCGCGCAATTAAGTAAACATTTTTTGCAATGCAGATACTTATGAATCAATTAATTTATTATACATACCATCCGTCGTAGTTGTTATATTCATCTTGATTTTATAACTTCTGAGTTCTTATCTTATGGAGACAGATAAAAAATCTCTGTTTTTTTTAATATGTCGCGTTACCAAAAACGTTTGATATATAATTTCACTTCAGTCAGTTTATAATAAATTCAGGAACCGAAAGATCCCATCCAATCCGAATCGAAGATTTAACACGCGGCTGACTCTGCAGCCGTTCTGCCGTATTGCAGATAAGTCAACTGAAAATCACGTTCAATGAAATATTCTTTCTCACACACTTTTCACCTCTATAAATCACTAGGTAAGAAGCGTACATACGCACATATAGTCAAATTTGAACGTACAAGCACGAACACGCGGTCAAACGTCAACTATTGGCGCGAACACTTGACAGATAGTTGATTGATACGTTTGTAAGAGTGACGCGGCTCATTCATAAAAGAAGACTACTATGCTGGTAGAATTCTAAAGGATTCACTGCAATTATGGAGATAGATGTTACTTTGCGAGCAATCCAAAGGTTTTTGATAGTGTAACGACAAAACAAATAGTCCGGAATGAGTGAAGTCCGAGCATGCGCAATGAAAACTGCCGTATGCGTACATTGTTAAGCCGCGGTTACCTTCTTTATCCTCGATTAAGTTTATGGGATATTTTTACCGCTCCAGCGCAGTCATCGGGTGAGTGAATACCATATTATCTCTAAAATGTCTCTTCCATTTGGCATTTGTCATATACCTATCTTGTTAAATGATACCGAACATTATATACTATAGTGAATTAATTGTGTTATGAATTTATTAATAGTAGAATAATACGAAATTTAATTTACTACACAGCCTGGCCCAATATGTTTCTAACTAATAATATTCTCCCAAATATAATTTAGAAAAAAATATGAGAAATTAGTAAAAAAAAAATTTAAATTGCAATTGATTATAAATTATATTAAAAATCACTTTGTGGACGGTTCCCTATATCTGCAGTAAAGCTAGGTAGGCACGTCCCGCGCAGTCTGGCTCTTGAGATATTTATCCGCGGGTGACGGCTACCTGATACGCTCATGTACACCGCATCTAAAATAAACAAATTTGAAACCGATAGCTCTTAATCCGCACCCTTAAGAACCACAATCCAACAAAAATATTTTCCCCTGACAGGGGATCAGCGTACACCACTCTCTGATGTAGATATAGCATGTCCGTGACAAGCGTATGCGTCCATGCAATTTAGAATCTTAAGCAGCCTGAATACGATTTAAATTTGTAAACATGGAATATATTTTCATATGTTGCCACAACGTCGTTTAAATTTGTTTTCCTTTTCGCGCATAAGTCGGGTCAGAAGAGTGTAATTGTCGTGTATGGTTATGGCATTTAGGGATAATTTGGAGGGAATGTGGATGATAAGAATAATATGGCTTTCTCCATGTTTTGGTATTTAACTTGTGTATTATCTCTCTAATGTCTATTGTAAATTAAATTTTTGTGTTGACGTTTTATTTGTATGAAATTGGGATTTTTGTTAACTTTGTTTTTTGGGATTGTTGTACTCTCGTTAATGATATCAGAACTTGTCCGACCAGGTGTGAAGTTCACGCCGTGATTCCGCCACGGTGCAAAAGTTGTATTGCAAATTTATACAATAAAATTAACGTAAAACTGCTGAATAATTATATGTAATAGCATATCATGGATCTCGAAAGTTTATATATAAAAATACAGAATTAATAGTTTTACATATTATCATACCTCTAGAAGGCTGTTATTACCAACTGTTTTATCTTTATATAATATAAATGACATCAATTTCCCAAGATAATGCCGTTGCAATAACAAAAATGTATAGAAACTCTTAAATATTTACGAAGACATGTATTGTATTAGAAAAAGCCATAAGAATAAATAAATTAATATCCCCCTGAAAATGTTTTTGTATTTATAGCAAAGTATTATTTTTTTATTACATTTCTTTAGAAGCTATATCTGCTTTTAACGTGGCCTAGATTTCACAAAAATCTAGCTTGCGGCTTATAATAGTTCTTTACGACTTGCTATTTGAAGGATTTGACCTCCGTGACCTGTAATTTAAAATTAGAATGAAATTTAAACAGCTCTATAAGTACAGACAGCATAATTAGTTTATAATATGTATAGGGAGAGAAAAAAATATGTAAAAATTTTCTATCACACTTTTGACAAACAGAACGAACGAACAAAAACAACCTAACAACACGCACATACACACACACACACACAAACACACACACTGTTTTAAAATGTATACACATAGAAATAGCTAACAACATACGTTATTTACAGTACATGTTACAACATCCCAGGCACTTAAATTAAGACTAATAACCGCAGGGTTGTACTGCAGCCAAGCTTTCTTGGCTATCTGGAAAATGAAAACACGGATAAAGAAAAAAACAATATAAATGCATGTTAACATGAAAATATGTCAATATTTATCCCGAGAAAGACATTTAAAAGATTATTCCAATCATCTTGAAATATATTTAGTTTTATTTTGGATTTTACGAAATAATGCTTAAAGATAACAATTTGTGAGCATATTTAATAAAATCAGATTAACCTCTTCTATTAATTATGTCTATTATTATTTGGAGTTATTAAAGAAAGTATTAAGGGACCCTTATTATATCCTATACATAATATCTCATGAATGAATTTTATTTATCTATTTCTAGATAATACCACATTTTATAAGAAATCGTCTCCTTAATTTGAAATAGATACTGAATAAAAATAAATCAACACAAGCAGGACTCAAACCTACGACCTCTGGGATAGCGACCCCGCCAGTCTGACAACTAAGTTAGGTTGTCACTGTCTTGATGCATTCTGAAATAAAAATCCATGACATTCCTAATGACCTAGCATATTTAATTATTAATAAATTATTTGTCTATTAGTTTGTTCCATTATAATCATAGTTCAATTGAGTTTTTGTAATTTCCTGTGATAATAAGAGTTAATAAAGTTAATAAAGTAGATATTCTTTAAGTCGAAATAAAGATGTTACCATACAAAAAAATAACAAAATTTCCACCATTTGTTGGCGTGGAGTGTGTGTATATGTAAAAAAATATTATTGTTTAAAAGAAAATATGAATATATAATCCATGTCTTAAATCTTGTCTTAGATATCTTTAATGTAAGTGAACATACATATATATATATATATATATATATATATATATTATTTTTGATCCACTAAATAATAATTAAATAAACCTAATGCTAGTTTAATATATGGATTCGGTTACAATAGATATACACTAATTTGGGTATTTCAAAAAAACCCAATAATTATACAAAAGCAAAAGTCTAATATTATTTTTATTTAGGTAAGTTACAATTTTTTATTTTTCTAGTTCATGAATGAGAACAATATATAGTATGTACTGATGTCACTTCTATACCGATAAAGACAGTCAAATATATGTGAAATTCCAAATTCATCGAAACAAGGAACGATACCGTAGCGCAAGCTCAACTGATAAAGCGACGGGACGGTTAACGAGAGGTCGTGGGTTCGAATTTGCTCATATCGATATTTTTTTCATTCTTTATTTCATTATCATTACACAGGTCACGTTTTAACTCGTTGAGAACTTTTCAATATCTTTTAATGTATGGAACTACATTTTATACTTTTTAGAAGTCCGACAGGAAATTATACTCATAAGTTTCTAAAACACATTTCAAATTCAACATGACATTTATTATAAAACATGACATAGCTTCACTTAAGAAAATGAGACGCTTTTAAATTGCCCAATTTTTATCATGGACGTGTAATAAACTTCAGGTGAGGCTTAGTATTTTTACGACAAGTTTTCTTCGATATACCCTTAAGGCTTTTAAAAAGATTTGCTACATATATCATACTCGCTGTTACTCGCGGTTCCACCCGCGAACGGTTTAATTTATTATTAAAGTAACTAAAGGCATAATGCTAGATTCCCTATATTCCTCACAAACCTTTTTTGTTTGTTTGTTTGTTTTCATAATCAGAAAGAAGTTATCAAAGATAAGCGCGTTTAAAAAACCAAAATTTCCCGCTTTATAATGTTAGTATAGTATAATGATTGTAATAAAATTAATGTCAATGATGTTTATTGAGTACCGATGAATTTATATTGTCTTAAATGCCTCTTGCGTTTTTTTTTATTTTTATTGTCAACAAATATTGAGTTATAATAATTTCCTTATAAATAACTTTAACGAGCTTATCGATATTTTTGTGAAATATCACAATATTATTTAACATGAAGAAAATTATAAGCGAAATCAAGATAATTTGAGTAGATGACCTCGGGTTTTTATTGACCATTCGATATTTTCTTATATAATCAAATCATTTCTATTACAATCATTTAACAATAAAACAAAATCTGTCCTATTAAAAATATTACATATATAAATTAATATTTCAACGTTGATCAGGTTTAGGTTAAAAAATATCAGCGTTCATATATAACTATTACAAATAAAATACATGAAATAAAAACAGCCTAATATTTTAGCTCAGACAGATATATTCAAAGAAAATTAGAAGTTTAATGAAATAAGGTTCTCAAACAAAGTTTTTATATCTACATTAGCTGTCTAGATGACATTTGAAGTATATATGCAAAGTTCCTACAAACAAGCCAAGGTGTATGACACACAGACGGCGATTTGAATATTATAAAAATATTGTAGTATTATTGTTCAAAAAAATGGATAGCGTGTAAAATGAAAATTGAATTGTTATATTGCAATTTTTATTGAATCTAAATTTATAAAAAAATCAGAAAACAGTCTAATATTTTTTAAGTATAAAACAAGGGTTATCTATGGACATTGAAAATTTTTTACAAGTGTATTTTTTTTTTTATTTATCGTATATACCTTTTAAAACATTATAATTTGAGCAAGACCTGAATGTAAAGTACAGAGAAACCATAAATTGAAGTTCTGTTCAGTGCGTGTTTGTTGCAGAATATTTCTTCACATAGAGTAGAGCCTTGCTGTAACTCTTTGATTGCTCGTATACAGATCTGTTCGACTGGGATAGTAGGACCTCTTAACAGACCGATGTTCTGTTAAGAGGTCAAATGCTCATATATGCATCTTTCATGACCACAAAACCCATACGCTGAAGCCACCCTTCAACTTCAAGAATTCTAGCCATTTTTATCATTTATTAAAAAAGGCCCTTTGCAACCATTCATATTTTGCAAATGTAATAAATAATTGAAAAACTTATCAAATAGATGGTAATCAAAAAATAAATCGCGTAAAGAATATATGCCGGACATACAAACAGAATGTATAATTTACAAATAAATATAATAAACTCTATTCCGCCATCTCTTTTTGACGTACCCTTAAGCTTAATAAGGCTCCCTAATGCGGTATGAGAGCGAGTATTAAGATTTCCCTCGGCACACTTTACTGTAGTTTTAAGTAGCACATACATACTTAAAGGATTTATAACTTAAGAACCACAGGAAATATAAAAAACAGCTTTGGGAATAATATATGAGTCTATGCTAATAAGTCTTATTTCGCATTGGATTACTTGAGTACATATGATAACACGTGTTTCAATATTATATTTGATTATATTTTCAGAGATAAAATTTGTGATAAAAATATATAAATAAATCTTAATTGGCTTTTTAATTTTTATAAAATATTATCTTAAATATTTTTGTAGCAAGGAAAATTTTTCTTAATTTCAATTTTATTACATAAAATGATAATTAAAATCCTATCAACGTCAACTACGGTTATCTGATTTTTTAAAGTGGTTAATTAACTTAGAAAATAACTTAAGATCTTCACCTTAATTGGAAATCAAGATTAATCCAACAAGTTCAGAGATGCGTCAATAATTCTGTAACAGCAAAGTTATAAAGATAATTATGGACGAATTGAAATTTCTGTGGCTTAAATGGGTCGATAGTGAATTATTCATGGGTCATAAATTACATGAAGTATTTGGTAGACGTTATTGTTATATAGAAGTTATGGTGGGTCAGATGCCTTTTAAATAAGGGCTTTTAGATCCACTTTCTAAGTAAATAAATATGTAAATATTTTGTACTTGTGAACTATCTCGTTCATCCACTTTCCATTTTGTGGGGTCCTAGGCTGAATAAAATATCAGAAATACAGTTAACACACTCTGAAGCTGTGTTGATTAATTCAAACCCTCTAACCTCGGCCAAGTATCATATGTCAATGCCTCGTAATGAATATATAATGATGTGAAAAATATACTTGTATTCGTTATTAAAAGCAAAGACTTCAGATACGTAATATATAATTCACGAATTCAAGTCTATTGTTCATAACAGATAAACAAACAGCATTGTATATGTATTGTTCCATCTTTTTCTATTTTTATGTTCACCAGAAATTTTACAACGCAAAATGTTAACTGAGGAAAATGCCACGGGGCATTAAGTTCACGTTTTATTAAATAAAAAAAAAAATGATGAATAAATAAATAAATATATAAATGTTGTTCGAAATATAACAAATAGATTCCTTAATAAATTATTAAGTTCTCGAGTAAAATTATTTACTCAAGTCACTTTTTGATGGCGTGACACAAGTTGATTTTAACAGATTTAGGTTAGTGGGGACACATTTAATTCGTTTGATCTAGTAATTTCAATAGCGTGTTAATCTAGATTACGTTATGTAATATGAAATGAAACGAAATTTAATCATAGAAAATCTACCTTTGTAATTTTGATTTTGGAGGGTTTGGTTGCCACGCAATACCGTATACCACAATCTTCATTAATTTCGCAATTAATATATATGTTTCATATTTTGTATTACAGCGTCTGTCTATGTTACCTTGACTTATACAGCTATATTCACAAAATTACAGAAGTCAATGGTCAAAGTCCTGTTTCAACAATACATATAAAAGAAAAATTGAACTAAAGCATTAATATTGAACTTAGTTTGGAAGGCTATTAAGTCGGTATATTATATACTAAAACAATTTTTGAAGTACGTCTATTAAATTGGTGCAAGAATCATCAAAATTGATTTAGTAGTTTCACAGTAATCTGGATAATACAAACATACATGTATATATAGAGGTGAAACAGAGAACCCTCTTTTTTTGTAGAGACATGAAATTGGGCATAATTTCAATTATGCCCAATTTTCCAATTATGCCCAATTTTATAACAGTTGGTTTTGACAGTTTTAGTAATTTGTATTCCCTAGTCAAGACCACTTTCGTATATCTGCTAATGTTCTTTTATCGTGACAATCTAACAAAATATATGAAGTCTTTATGATTTATTTAAACCAATTTAAAGAATTATTGCAATAGTAATTCAAAACTGAAACGAAAATAGCATTGCGTAACCAACTTAATTAAGCTAGCATCGTAACATCGATTCGGTTCAGAATAATCTTGGGAACGACGAATCCGCAGTAAAATCGACGTCTTATGCCCGTGAACGTGCTGCGAATGAAAGAATTGGCTACGATAGGCTGTAGACAAATCGCCTGTATTAACTTAATGTTACAAAGCTTTGAGTAAATTGTTGAGGTGTGTATTAAGTGAGTTTAATTCGAGATTGGAATTTTGATGACAATAGTAATTATGTTTTTTAGTATATGTAGATATGTGTGTATAGACATGTATCTAACAGTAGAAAAAATAATTCATTTATTCATTGTTAGTTTTTACGTTTAACCAATTATGAATAACTCTACTATCTATAAGATCCACATTTCTGATTTTAAACCATGACTGTTTTTGGCATATAATATTTACGTCAATATCACAATAATAAAAAAAAATATATAAAAAAATATTATTATATATTAAAATATGACATCAGTTAATATAGTTATTATATTAGAACATCCTGAATATAAAGTAGTTATAACAATTTATTAGATCATTAAATCAAAAGTATACATAATCTAATAAATATACATTGAAAACCAAAAACCTATATTCACAAACATTTTCACCTTCTTTCCAATTTCTAACCAACGTGATGTATGTTACAAGGATCTTATTTTTAAAAGGTTCCTGAAAAAACTCAAGGACGCAACGCCGTTCCACTAATTTCTAGAGAGTTATTCCTTTCAGACTTATATAGTTAGTAGAAGAGGCTTTTGAATTTGTATTAAAACTTTTGTGCAGTTCAAGCTTTTAGATGTTCAATTAGATCAATAACGAGTCTTAATGGAATATTCTAGAAATAATTTATTTCTGTTCATTGTTGACATATTATTTAATTTTTGAGATTTAGAATAGAAGTTTAACTACAATATAATTACAATACAATGTTTTCATTTCATAATCGAGATTCATTTACTAAACAGTTTCAGCTTATAAAGGGAAGGAATAATAGACAAGGACTTGTTTCAAACCTAAACTAAATACTAAATTAAATTACGTTTACTTCTCTATTCTCAAGCCATATCCAGCACAATAAAGAAATATATTCTTATGCTTCTCTTGCTAGTACTCCATTCTTTCCTTATTAGACCCGCCACTCTGCCTCGCATTTCTTTTTTCAGTCACTGGTCACGTTTATGGCAGAAAATGGGTTTATTGAGTGCTTTTTCAAACGTTTTGTGATTGGAAATTATAGTTGAATAAATATTTATGTTAACACAAAGTTAACCAATTGTAGATAATTTTATACTTCATGTATTATACACTAGCTATTACTCGCGGTTTCACCCGTAACCGAGCGTTTTTTTTTGGTTTTTGTTTTTTGGTCGAAAGTAAGCGCGTTAAAACAAACAAATTCTTCTTTAAAATTGAAGTATAGATATAGAAAACATTTAGTATAATGTATTTTTGGTATAAAATATATGTATAATATGACTTATATATGATGTCTGTGTGATGTCAAGTAAAGTACATGTTTATTGGGATTGACACATCCATAAAGTTAAATCATTTTCGAGACGTTTATTCATTTGTAATTGTGTACGGTCAACACAAAAAGAAATAAACTATTACTTATATATATATTTTTTTATAAATTTTATAGTCAGGTACCTCAATTAGACAATATTTAAAAAGTCAATAATATTAATATTAAACATAACATTTAATTCTAATCTTCTTTAAATGTAAATCATTTGTGTTAACTATAATTTTTTTCCTAATCTTCTTTAAATGTATTGACTATTGTGATTTGTGTTAACTATAATTTTTTTCTGATATTATCTCTACAGCCTCATCCAATCCAATTTTAAATGTTTTTTCCTCTTAAATAGCATGCAGACAAACAATTTTCCATTCTACAGTAATGCAATTAAAACTTTTCTCAGTTAATGTACAAAAAAAAATAAAAAAAAAATAAATTAATATTAAATTAATAAACCAATTGTTTTTTTCTTCTGTACAATAAAATTTAAATTTCAAGATTATTTCATCTGTTAATATACAAATGCAAAAATGTCTTGTAAGTTATTCACCTGTACTTAAATTCTAATTATTATTATTATTATATATATTATATTTTTGGTAAATCATTATTTAATGTGCTACCCTTCTGACTATTTGTAAGTATATGTATGTATATGTATGTATTCCTATCATAATCTAATCACTCTAATACAAAGTTGTAGTTTCTCGTTTAGGCTGGTATCTAGGTTAACGCTGTTTGTACTAAGTTTAATAACTTGGATCTTCTAAATTAGAAGCTGGATTGAGTAAATTTTCAAATGAGCGTACGGAAAATGTATAGTTTGAAAAGTATTACTGACTAAGAACTGATTAGATACTAATTTTGTCTCTTAGATGAAACTTAGATTATCTGTAACTTTCACTATTTCTTTTTATCTATGTTTATTTTATCTATATAGAAACAATTTTTCTTAAATTGCTTATTTTACAAAATAAACATTTTCAAAATGTCAGCGTTCTGTCTTTAGTAGCTGTGAGCTGATTATAAGAATCTAGTTCTATCTAGTTTATATTCCTATAATAATCATGAAAATTTTAGTGTTTTCTTTGAGGGTTCTGAAATAATTCTCAAATAGTAATCCTCGTAAATATTTATTGAAATTAGATACGTAAAAAACTATATTCACACTTATTAAAGTACAATATTTCAAGATAATTAATGAACATCGGAAAACATCGTGAAACATCGGAAACAATCGTATTAGTATTAGTTAGTATAGTAGTAACGCTTCTGTTTTGTACAACTATATAGAGCTGTATATAGTAATGGAGACTTCCATTGCGTAAAAATATAAATGAAATTATTATCATTATTATATTATTATTGTAATTCTAGTAATATCTTGGTGAAGCTTCCAGAATCCTTAAAACTTTGTACTTGATGTATTAGTTGTTATTTTAGTATGATTGATTGTAAAACGTTTTCCTTTCTAACAATGGAAACAGTATCGTTAGATCTCTTAAAAATATTAATGGTTACAAATATTTGGTAATATCAGCTCTATATTACTATACTGCTTAGAAGTGTCGGCAATATTCGGAAACACGAAGTAAGACGATGACCATTACTTACCATGACTGTTATATTATGTCCTAACGATATGATGTCATTGTGATGTACGTATATAAAAACAACGTACAGGTACATAAAAAAGAAAATGATCGTAATGTACGTTTATTATTATTGCCTAAGAGTGATGTAAAAATTACTGGTGTGGTCGTTTTCTATATGTCTTGGATTGATAGAAAATATTTAAAATTATCTATTTACGGTGCGTTGGCACCTATTTAACCAGTTACTATGTTATCCAATATATATATATATATATACACATATATATTCAAAATATCTTGTTATCTGTGCACTGTTATCTTTATTAAATAAATGTTTTTAGTAGTAAGAATAGCATATTATTATTTTATATGAATGTGACATGACAATATATTTCAGTTTTCATCTATAATATAAGATTGTGTGACCCATATATGTGGTATATGGTATGTCAAGTGAAGGTTATATATTTGCTAGGATTAAAATCTTTATATAAATCTGTATTATACTGTATAATTTTGAATATTATATTTTGTTTAAAATAATCTATACATTTTTAATAATAGAATAAAAATATATCAAGAGTATAAAAAAGCCTTTTGTAAGGAGATAAACGAGTTTAATACAAAGAATAAATGAAATGTATAAATAAAAAATTAAATAAAAATATTATATTTTATTATTTTCACAAATAGTCCAATCATATAATTTAATCGATGTAATGTTATCTAATAAGTTTGTACAAAAAAAATTTTTTCATTAACAATAAATCATATTTTATAGGAACTTGCCTATAAAAAATATAGTAAAGAATTGGAGGTGGGTCTAGATATAATAGTAAAATATAATGATCAAACCCTTGGAGGAGATTCAAAGGGTTCGACTATTGCTTCTGATTTCATGTGTGATGCTGTATCAGATCAGACGGAGTCGTAAGAATATATAGTAAAAGTATACGAAACAAATACAATTGTGTCGCACTAAAGTTAAAAGCTAAGTTGTACTTTTTTTTTTTAACTAAAAAATTTTAGTAATATTGAAGCAATAGTTTATTTAAAGTCAATTACGAATTGTTTTAAGTTTAGTTAAAGAAATGTCTGAACTGAGTAATGAACGAGAATTTAAAGAAAATTTACAAAAGTTATTAAAATTTGGTCTGGTGGAAAAAGTGGTTTTATAATATCTTGTAGAACTACGCAAGCCTGGGATATATTTTTTTTAAATAATATGTCAGGATAAGCTCCGTACTCTTTCCGTAAATGTCAAGCAAGTCAAGGCTTCAACAGTAGTATAGCATGAAACTTCAAGTAACTGAAATTATGTGTACATGACTTATTAGTTTTATTTCATCATAAAAACAACAAACAAAAATATAAATAGAGACAAATGAACCGTTTTAAAACAATTTATAAATTGATTATATTGAGACAAAGAGTTTTAACACAACAGTTTTATTACGATCATTCGTCTTATAAGTTAGAACAACGTAAAATGTTATGTCTCGTAAGTCAACCACTAGTTCTGAACTTTCTCGGCAAATAACGTCCCCCGAGATTACTCTTATGAAACTTGTTTGTAAATATTAATACAATGTGGTATTTGATTTAATATTGTTGTTAAATGTTTTAGGAAAATACAATGTTAAAAATGAGCATTTTAGTATTTTCTTAGATTTACATTAGACAGACACTTACATCTGGTCTACCCGTGAACACGATTACAGCAAAGTATAGGAAACGTCGGGTTAAAATCAAAAATGTAACCAAATTATACGCGAGTTTTAATTCGTAAAAATAGTTTTATTTGAAATGAGTATTTTACTATTACAAAATATTTTTATTTATTTTGTACAATGATTTCAAATCAATATGAGTTGTTTGTTTTCTTACGCTCATTTCTGTATTACAGTAAGTTGAAGATTTTTATAAGGTTCCGATTCCATAGTTATTGGAAATCTTATTTAAACTTTTTATTTTGGAAACATTTCATTCATTTCTACGGAATGTCGAATTTAAGTTAAATGGACAAAACAGGCAAAAGATCAATTTTGCTGTCTCTTTCACTATATATCAGTATTATGACAACACAGTGTACTTGATAGCGTAGGATTAATAAAAAGTAAATATTGTATAAATAATATTTTCCTAAAAAAAAAAAATTTTTTTTTATGTTTAAAAAATACCATTATTAATATTATTACAAAAAAATTATAAGTAGAACATGGAATTTGTTATATTAAAGACTCTTTGACGAGTTTTTACTTTGAGGTTCTAAAGAATCTTAGTGCTTTGTAATCATTTCAAATTAATAAGAATCTTAAAATAACAGTAATTCAATTTTAATCAAGTCTATATGAAGTTGGTGTGACAAATATTTATACTTAAATTCCCAGTTAACAACACAATAAAACTTAGTTAACAGCGTAGCCCACTGTACTTTGTAAACTGTGACGTAAAACATTTTGCCCGGCGAGTGTGACACTTTTATTTATTTTTATCGGTACCAACGAGCACAGAGCAATTCAGTAATTCAAGTATAACCAAGTACAACGATCTAGTAGTCAACAACACTTGGGTTCTAAAGAATTAAATAAAAATATTGCTGTATTTTTATTAATTTACAATCAATTTGTTCTATTCTTTTCAGAGACTTAGGTCCCCAGGTCTCCAAAAAGAAAAATATATTAAAAATAGAAAAAACATAATTTCAACGGAAATATCGTAAACTTTTTTCGCAATTTTATTGTAAAAAAATGTGAGATTTCTGTATACTGTTTTATTAATGTTTTCAGGCACAAAAAAAAAAAACATTATTTTCTACAATAAGTAGCAGGGTTGTATATAGTTTCCAAATTTTATATGCAGAAAACATAACAAAGTATATCAAAGTCCAAACCAAATAAGCTAAGTCAACTTTGTAAACTTTGTTACAATAATTACATTACCCGAATCACAAGCGTATAAGTGACAAACATAATTTATATATATATACGTAAACATTCTATACAATCACTTAATGTCTAAGCTCAAGCATAGTCAATATGGGACAGGCTATGAGAGCTATATAAATATTTATGCTTCCTTTGAACTGGTCATGAAACTTGCAAGTATATTGGAATCTATAATTATAATAAAATACCGACCAAATAAGTTCTCAACATAATTTGTATTTAATTTCAAGAAGAAGGTATTAGTTGTTTTGAGAAACACATCTAATGTGGAAACATTTTTAGGTACGCCTTGTGTTGCCAACTTTTACAGATACGTTAAAAACAGACACAAAAAATTGCCTCGTGTGATATAGGAACAAACAACTGGCTTATTTCAGAAGTTAGGATCACTAACTAATGTTAGTCTGATAATATATGTACTCCAATGTTCTCGCATCATGTAAAAATCTACTTGGTAGTTTTAATGACAATTACGAGTATTTCTTTACCACTAATATCACTAATACAAATTGCTAAATAGATTTTATTATATAGAAGGGAACATCTAAATCAAAATATACTGATAATAGTATGCACATTGGCATCTGCAGGGTCTTCGTCTTCTTTTGGAAGCCAAGAGTTTCCAAAATCTAATTAATTAATTCAATTTGTTTTATTTTCCGGAGGACTAATATGCAAAATTAACATAAATAGAAACTAAGCTGCTTCATATTTTCGAAAAACTCAGTTTTTCCTTCCGATCTGTCTGTCTGTATGTGTGTCTGTGTGTCTGTCGACCGAAAAAGGGAAAAAAAATTCGAATTTTTAATTTTTTTTTTCAAAATTTAAAAATTAATTAATTAATTAATTAATTTAATTATTTTAATTTTTTTTTTTCTTTTGTTTGTTAATTAATTTGCGAGTTATAATTTGCCGATTAGGAAGGAGTTTTTCATAGCGGCAAGCTCGATTGCCGCGTGTCAGATGTTTAGAATATAATTCACATATTTGAAACAAATTGAAGCTCAAATTTAATATTTGTATTCTATCAGCGAAAGTTCAAAGACCTTAATAAGCAGCTGTATCGAGGTTAATAACCCTGGATCCTGGAATCTGGGCCTATCCAATAGGATAGGCTCTTGCCTATGCACATTACTTTTAAGGGAGATACATTTAAATGTGCACGCAATTACACATCCTATTAATAACTGGTAACTACAAAAATGAAATCGCTTTTGTGTCGAGGCATTAATATGACTTACCAAATAACTTCTAACGTTTAATAATTCACACATGGCATCTTAATTTAAAAAGTTGCTAGTAGTAAAATTTAAAAGTAGTCCTATGTTGATGTAAATATAAAAGCTTCAATTTGATATATAAAAAAGCAATACATTTGTGTATAAACTAATAAGTTCAATAAATATATTTTTGCAATGACCAATTTTAGCAGGTAAGTAATAAAAAAATGTAGTTAGAGAATCTTTAGTGTAGGTGCATAACTTAGGTGTTTCGTCGTCGGTTATTCGTTTCAACGAATGATTCTTGGAGGATTTGCGTGTTATTGTTTAACTTTCATTATTTTATTACGCGATGAAAAGTGATTTTTTTTTTATTAAATGACTTCCAATTAAAGTCATTGTAGAAAACACGGGAATAAAAAAAAAATAGTTTGGTTTTTATGAAAACCTCAAAACACAGAAAATATGGTGAAATATTTGGATAATTAAATGAAATACTTAAAATTATTATATTTATTATTTGTATTACAAACCCACTCTGTACAATTGTTCAAATATAAAATACTATGTAATTAATGTATAATACCTAATTATGACTGTAATTTAAGACTTCACCTCAGAGATAGGGTAATTGACATAAAATAATAATACATTATCAGTGACTTTCAAATAATTGAATTTTGCATTATAATTTTAATTTAGTAGCTTCTGTTCAAGCACTCCAGTTACTAAGCTAGTGTAAACAGAGCATATTTTTCAATGGAAAAGTGGTGACCACAACTTGGGTAACAGCTCCCTTGAGAAATTAGTTGAATTTAGGAAGGCTTTATAGATTGTGACGTGATTCACGATGGCTGAGATAGACTAAGGATATTAATTTTTAATAATACTAATATACTTCATATCATCTTCACTGGCAAAAGCATTTGTCAATAGATATAGATAAAAATAATAAATTATTGTTCAAAGTATAATTTCAGACACAATATAATATAAAATATATAATGTTTTTTTTATTCTTATTAGTATTATTTTTTGCACGCCTACCCACAATCTCTCTGTACTTCGTAAGTTTTTCTGGTAGAGAATGTTTTTGTAGCATTAAGCCCACCTTTTGTGCATGATTTTTGTATTTTATACAATAAAGAATTAAATAAAAAAATAAAATAAACATAGTTTTTAGTCTAGAAAAAACTACTTATATTGACTTAACATTCATTTTATTTAAGTCTATCCAGAGTAATTACAATTTCTTAAAGAAATATTATCACAATTTCAGTCCATAATTTAAAACCATATATAAAATAAGATTTAAATTTTTCGAAGTATTTATGTCCAAGATTTATTTCATTTAATGTCTTTTGATCTCACATTTTTCTTGCAAGGAGTAAATCAATCAATGTTTTGCAACATTATACAAAATTTAAAAATGCTGTAGACAGTTCATGTTACGACTTGAAGTAATATAATGTTAATATTAAAACAAAACGTTACTTTTAAAAATACGAGGCCTACTGATTCATAAATCATGAGACAATAAAATAACACTGAAACAATTTTACTTTAAAGCAATTATTCATTTAGAATAAAAATACTCATAATATATTTCTTAAGGCAATATTAATCATTCTTTATTTGTATTCAAGAATAAGCTCTAAATCATATTAAATTAGATTTCAAGTTTGAACAAATTATTTTGTACTCATTTTGCGATCTTAAATTACAATGTCTTCCGTACTAAGTAAGAACCGAAATAAAATACTATAATCTTATTGGAGGTCTCCTATTTATTAAGAAAACCACTGACAATGAATTTCCGATAAATGTAATTCAATCTCGGCATTTTTTAAAGTAGTTTATAAAGATGACATTTTAACTATAACTTGTTATACTTTATTTTAATTCATATCCTAATATATCATATTAATTTGGGAACTTAATATCAATAGCCTAATTGTATTGACAGAATAAACTTAGAAATAATTCTTTATATTCATAAGAATATAAAGAATTAGGCAGTAAGATATATGTTGGAAAATCAGTGAGTATTTTCAATCGATCGCAGTTTTAAAATAAATATTTCAGGAAAAGACTTTGGGTTCATTTGATGATATATTTGACGTAACAACACTCTTGTGATATAATCTTTTTGACATTTTTGTTTTGAAAGTTATAATTGAATGCATTTCCACTTTCATCTTTAATTATCTCATAAGTTGATGGTAGTACCCATAAGGTCAGATTTTCCTAACACCTTAGTTCAAAAAGGGTCTTCATCCGAGTCCTTGAAATGTTGATAAATTAAAAAGAAACACTCGACCATTTAGCCTGTTTTTTTAAGCAATGGAATATATTTACTGCTGAAAATATTAATATTAATTTTATCTAAAAAAATACATATTCTAAATTTTTAACAAAAAATTAAAATATTACTACCTATATAACTTCTTATCGAGTTATTAAAACAAGATATATTGTGACATCTTTGTTTTTAATATTAAATCAACAGGACTCGACATTCTGGATTCTGGTATAACTCTTAATCGATTTGCTAGCTAATATTATATTAATTTTAAACCTAAAAAAGGTATTATATTAATCGTAAATCGTTAACGTATATATTAACGTTAATTTGTAAAACGATATATATTTATTCAGTTCAAACATATTAGGTAAACGAAATTTTGATATGTTGAAACGATAATTGAATCAGGATCCTTGTTATTGACAATTTTGTTCAGAAAACTGTCATGAATTTACATAAAGCTCCGTCTAGGCCAGAGACAATTCAGGCACGAACATATGAAATGTACATAGGCTGTGACCTCTCGAGATCTCTCCACGAGCTTAGATAGAGAGGGGACAGGATTATCGATGTTTTGTTTGTTATCGTTTCAGTAGAATACGTTGATTTAATTAAGTGAGTCAATTATTTATTTATTATAGTTATTTACATGTTGTTATTTAATTTTACTTCCATATTGTCAATTTCTTTTTCAATTATTTTCTCCGGTTGACCGGTATAGATTGCTTTTTATCATAAAGTCCATTGTGCCTTATTCTTGGACAAAAAAGATTTAAAAATTAATATAAAACTTAGTGTAAATTGATGGAGTTTAATAATCATTGGCAATCAATTAATTATTGTAATGATTTCCTGATGACCTTGCCTGATATATAGCGTTAAAAGTTAAAAAAAAATATAACACAAAATTAACACAATTTTATATTTTTGTATAAAACGCTTCTAATACTTTAAAATATTTGTTATCAGGCGACTTCTATAATTGTTTGTAACTACCATAGTATATTGATATTAATGAAATTATGCTAGATTTAAATTACATTTTATCAATTTGTATTTTACTTATTTCGACTTATACTTTGTTATTTTGTTATATTTTGTTTAAAAGTAAGTCTAAAATATCGACTACGTGTTCCCCTCACTATATGGAATCTTCAAGACAATGCACTCCGCTAGCTGCGACGCTGCCGACATTTTATAAAACGTATCCAACTTACCTTTAATTTTATTCTTGGCTTATTTTAATGCTTGCTGAAAATATATGTATCTAGTTTGAATTCAATGTCTTTACAAATAAAATGTATTTGTTATTGATTTCATAAATCTATTATATAATAATATAAAATAATCTATTCAGGACTATAAAAGGAACAAAAAATAAAAATTACAATTAAAATCTGATTCTAATTTACCTCATTAGCATCAGAGCTAAAGAAAAATCAGATTTAAAATATTATTATTAATTAATAGAGTATTGATGTTTCGTTGTTTTTACAACATTAATAGAAAGGAAAAATTAAATATTGGTAGTATTATATAAGATAATATTTTATCTAGAATTGATAACAGAACTATCTAAACTAGAAATAACTAGATATTTTTTACAGAGAGATGATAAAAAGATAGAAATGCAATCTCCTTAACTGTTAGCTATTATGTTTAAAATCTCATAAATTTAAGTCATAAAAGTATTTCCATTTATGTAAAGGCTTCTCACAATTTAGACGTAGCAAAAAGCGTTAGTCCAAGAGTCTAATTACTTTACACTGGCCCTTTGAGTTCCCTCTTTCCATTTCCAAAGGATAATGACTATACATTTGAGATAATAAATCTCATTCGCTAAGTCAATAAATAGAAATATTATTTATATTTTTATCTTATTCAAAGGGCAGAGAGTGTTATTATTTATATATAATAGACAATAAGTTGAAATTTCTAACAAATAATACATGAATAATTGATTTTTATAGATACTTACTATTTTTGTTGCAATGTATAGTTAAGATACATATATAGTATATATTTGAGTCGTCTATTATAAATCAGTATATCATAAATATATCTTAAATTTACACTATTTCCAGGTTTGAAACGTGCCCAAGATTATGTTTCATCAAAAAAAGGCAGAATTGTATTGATAAGTGAAAACTATAACTAAGCTATTTCTTACTAGAGAAATTGGCATGTATGTGACCTTGTGTTTCTGTATTTCTACACTTGAATCAAGTTTGATAAAACTGTTATAAACTATTTAAAAATACAGTTTTTAATAGGTAAGTATAAAATTAAAAATAAATCATTTTGTACATAGTATTCATAGATACAGAAAATACACATTCGGAAGTAACATAAATTCTATAATACTGATAAAATAATTTTCAAGTTGAAACTACACGAGGGGTAATAACTGACACAGATGTCTCAATTTATGTCAGACCTAATTTGAAGCTCTCGGGAAGTTGACTTGACATTTAAATGAAATTTTTATTTGAAATAACGTCATACTGCTTCCTTTTCATTTATCTGTACTAACCTCTTTAGGACACTCCACACACAATGGTTATTTATTCAACGCAAACTAAAAAAGTTCGAAATTTTGACTCAGTCCCAGTGGATGTGAAACGGGCATCATTAAGAAAACACGCAATCCTCTGGGTGTCTAGGTCCATACGAATAAGTCAAATGTTGCAAAATTTATCAAATCGTAAAGTGTTCACAGCCCTGGAAAGGGTTTCCAAATTAATATTTGCATACTATGTTCTTTAAATATTCTGTTTTACGTCAGATTTACATATACTTTCATACATTTATTTTGGGTGTTACGTTGACCTCAGCCGGTTGCTGCATTACCTTCATAAAGTACTTAAAATGTAACATATTTAATCTTTCACTATTAAAATCTTTCCAAGCTATATATAATATATTTACTCTTTATTTATATACAAAATATTACAGTAGTAATATAATACAGACATATAATGTATATAATCCAGAAGACAATAAAAGACACATCTATCAAAAGTTGATTGATTACTATTGAATATTCAGCCGTACTCATGTTATTAATATCGGAATTTGCCATACTAGCTCACGAATTAATGAATGATGGGACCCCGAATGGGTTCAAAACAAGTCGGACAAATTCCGGTAGTAATTACGTGAGTATAATTATATTTAATAGTTATAGTTATCATGAATCACAAAAGTTTATTACAAAAAAAAAAAGCTGATCGATTACAATTATTCTCGTATATAAATTATAAGAACGAAATTCATATTACCTACGTGCCTTGAAGGATTCTAACAAGAAATGTACATCAAACACAACTTTAACACAATATTTTAGAACATTGAAACTCGTATCGAAATAAAATCCCCAAAGATTTCCGATAACGCAAGACGCCGTGGGCAATAATTTAAGTAAGTCGGAGAACTTCCAAACTTCGAAGAGTGAGTTTTTTAACGAGAACCAAGATACGAGCATATGATAAACTTTATGCGTGTATAATGTACCGTAAATTCATTTCTAACTGTTTTATCTTTAAGATATTAATTGTTATGATATATTATATATTTGTCTGTATGACTTGTTAATAAAAGTAAGTTACATAAGTCTATATTACTTTATACCTATAAAATTAACATTGAAGTATTTATGCAGTCTTGATCATAAAATATATTATCTACTAGACAAAGATACTCGTATTACAGTCTTTGAGATATACTAAAGTTTCATACCAATATTACATTCGCCATGATGGTCTGAACTGACTCCACGCACGCGAATCGTACGAATTTGTCAAAAAAAAATAAACTCAAGGTCGTTACGAACAACACACGTGACGTATAAGGCGTGTCTTTGTAATGTTATCAGGTACAGCTTATAAGAGAAAGGCGATTTTAAATATTTGACATCCACAAAATTAAATCATTAATAAATTTGTACCTAGAACAAAATATATCAAATTGTAACAGTTCTGTGCTGATAAACTCGCCAGGCCTTTTTTAATGTACCATGCGGCTGTCCAATTCACCTCGTCATCTTGTTTTGTTGTAGTAGTGTACGATATCAGGTGCTTTAAGTCTCAAGGGAACAATATTGCCTATTCTATCAGCAAGAGAGACAATAACTAATACTCGCTTCATAGAATTGTAGATTATAAAAAAGCGCTCATATCATATGCTATGATGATTAATATTCTCTTCTTAAGGCATGAACTTAACTTAAATATCTACTTCATTGTATATAAGATAAATATACGTAAGCTTACAACTTGCATCTTGCCCTAATGTCCACTTTTGTCTGTTCCTATCAAATTAAACGGAACATCGCCCCTTTGCCCGCTAACTTAGCTTAATGTGTTTTCAGTTTATAGCCCTTTTCGTTATATACGTGCTAGAAAAAGGTATGGGCAGTTTGTATGATGTTTAGGGATGTCCCTTGACAGTAAAATACACAATTGAATATATAATTCTAAACAATATGCTGTTAATAATATCATTATCATTCTGAGGGCGTAACGTGATCTTCTTTTCAATATATTTGTGTTTTTTCATAAAAAAATATTATATAATTACGTATTTATGTTACTATAATCAGGGTTAATATTAAAATAATCTCATTTATTTTATAGTAATTTGTATTTATTTTACCAATATAGACGTTTTCTGAACATATGTTTATAATAAAACTGTTTTTGAAGTCTTTGACTTCTCATAAGTAATGTAAATTATTTCACAAAATAAGGTTTTATGTTGTGATATACAATTGTCTTTAGCTTATGTAAAGAGTCAATGATTACATATATAACTATTTAAATAAGGTCTCATATATTTTGTTATAAAAAACCTTAGTAAAACAACTAGTAATAAAACTGGAATAAACCTCCAACATAAAGTTAGAAGGACAAGTAATTTACGTGGTGTGATCGATAACTTTTACTGGCGCCAGCTGGTCTGTACCATTATGTAGCTAATTTACAACATATTTAATAGACATATATAATAAATAGTTGTATAACTAGGTACTTATATTACTGACGGCATCTGGGCGTATTTTATCTTCTTCTGTGTGTGGTTGTTATAACTTTAGCAGTTAATAACAACTTTACTTGTAGGCCTTTGGTGGTTCTATCGATCTCCATACATACAATTTTATGTGTTTAATAATTTTTTGTTTAGTCAAAATTTTTATTGGTGACCTTTATTGTTGTAGGTATTAAACTCTTTGTGATATGTTAATTTATAGACAAGTTGGTTGAAAAAATTTTTATTATAGGTATGACGAACTGCAATCGATAGAAAAATGTAGTGGTTTGATATAATCATAGAACGGGCTTCTACTAAATGCTATTAAAAAATATCCTCTATCCTCGTATTTACAACAATGTATATATACAAGAGAAAGAATATAAAAACAATTGAATGAATAAAATATAGAAACATGAATCTATGGAAACATTAAAAAAACACATTCTGGACCTAAAGAAAAACTTTTTTTGATTTTTTTATTTTCAATAATTATTATGATCAAAATTCGACTAGTGCACTTGTTATTGAAAAAACTTTACGAATTTTATCGTCGATTTTATTTTTGTATTCACAAATATTATTTTATTTTACTATATACTACGAAAAATCACATTTATCTAAGGGTGTTCCAAAGAAACATTTTTAATAAATAAAACAAACCTCTTAAATTCCCTGGACAATCCTAACCTTATTACATTATTCAAGTCAGTTTCGTCATGTCATTCCCATCATCCTCATGTCCTTTTTGACTAAAAGTAGTTGGATACTTCAGATAATTAGGAATCACCATGTTATTTGTTACTTGGTGGTCTTTTCTCCAGGGGTTCAGAGATTTTATTACTCCTGAATGCTATTTAAAATGTTTTCCATAATATAATTAACACATATGACAGTGTTTTGGAAAATTATGATTTGGAGCTACTCAAATTTTATCTTCCACAACGCATTGTCTACTGTACCATCAAGCAGAAAGAATACAGCCTTCTAAAACCACAACTAGTATTTGCTTTTAGACAGATTTTTGTTATATTTATTCGGAAGGTTTGTTAAATCCTTTTAGCACACCGCTTATATTTAAAACCGCGTAAGTAAAACGCTTTCTATACGCTTGTATTTTCGAAAACCTGTCCTTAATTATTAAAAACTGTAAACCCTGTCTTTATTTATAATAACAAATATATATGTATATCGATACTTGAAAACATATGAACTTGAATAAGAAAACTGAGTATTAATACTTTATATATATGCTACATATGTAAATCTAGGAGCTGTTATTAGTTAAGTTCATTAGTTAAAACAATAGAGTTAAGCAATTATAACGTATTTGTATAATAAATAACAATGTGAGTATTTCTAATGTCAATTCAGTAATTCAAATAATTTAAATTTACAATCACTAACTGTTTCTAACTCGCAATTTTTACTATATTAGTATAAATTAGAGTTAATTTATGTTATCCGGACTTTGGTTAAAGTTATAATTAATGTTAGGATTAAGTTAAATTGTAACTAATAGTTTTACAAAATCATTGCTTCTATTTCAAAATTCCTTTACAAGATCTTTGGTGTGCATACTACGCGCAATAATGATTTAAATTTTTATGATATATCAAGTATGATAATTAGAAACATTACCATATACAAAACTCAATAGATTCCTAGCAAATGATAAATACACATTAAATCGACCTATTTCAACTCAATCGATGTCATTAACCTATCCAGAAAAACAGCTCTCTCGCTCATACATGAGCGTTCTGAGAGCCCTTGACTCAAAACTCCGATCGCCTTATCCCTTTTTTCCTTTTCACATGGTTATATCATGGGAAATTAAACTCTATTATTCACAGATAGAGTAGTAAGTTGAGTGTATATGACGTCCTCCATTACATTGTGGCTTAGAACTTCGTTAACAATAAAGACACTTGAAAGCAAAGGTCGCCTGTCTTGTTTAGAAATATGTTTGTTACTTGCAAAGAATAACACAGTACTTATCATTTTCTTTAAAAGTATATCTTCTATTTCTATAAAATATATTTAAACATAATTTTGGAAAAAGTAAATATTGATTAGATACTAATATTTAAAAAAAAATTATAAAGTTTGTATGTTTACACAGTCTTATCTTAGTTATCCTAATAAAAATAAAGCCTTTGCTCCGCGAGTAGAAACGCGTGTAACAGCTAGTATTATATATATAAAATAACATCATAGTAACGAATAATTAGTAATAATAACAATGAAAATAATGAAAATAATATTCCATTATACATCCAATCTAAATTGCTCGATACTGAGAAACATTAAAGGTAAGGGTTAATAATTTACAAATAAAGGCACTGATGAGGGTCGCACCCTTGCTTAGGCTTTAAAAGGCTTTTTATTTGTGATTCACTCTGGAATTTCCTGGAATTCCCTGTTATAGGCATAAGGTTTAAGATTTCAAATTATTGTTTGATATTGACTTAAAAAGATGTTATTGCAAGTCAATTTATAAAATTATTCGTGATATTTATACATATATACACATATATAGCTATACATATTTTAATAGACACATGATATTATTGATATTATTGAAACTACATTCTATTATAAACTAAATTAAAGAAGTTCCATATTAGTGCATTTAATATATAAGTTATAGTTTTTTTTACTAAATTGTATAAGTTTATATTGAACTTAATTATGGGCAATAAAATTGTCATACAGGAATTTAAAAAAAAATAGTAAAATTAAAATAGTTCAGAATTAAATATATTCAATTAAACATATTCAATATATATGTCTAAGAATGAAAGTCGATAAGATATCTCCCTTAGTTTCTATTAAAATTTTAAAAATATTAGTTATCCAGAACTAAAAGATCTTGTTGGTATGATTTTTATTATTAAACCCGTTTTTCAATATTAGATTGGCAAATTAATACGCATATATCAAATATTTTGATATATTTCAATGCGAAGTTAAGAATACTCTCGAAAGAAAGTGCCCCTTCATCTAAAGAAAAACGAAGGGCCAGAAGGGCCAGGTCTTATTCTGTTACAAAAAACATCGCTCTGGAGTAATAATTTTTTAGAGGTTATGACAATGATTAAAATAAAAGTAATTAAGAATAGATAAAGGAAAATGTAAAAAGCGAAAATGTTATTCATACTATTTAAGAACTTCGTAAAAGAACTAACGCAAATAGAAATGTGTACACATTTCTATTAATAAAATTTTTAAAGAACATTGTCTACAAAAATTATATAAAAATCTAATATTGTGAAACAGTGATCAAAATAAAAAAAAACCAGCTGAGTTTGTTGTGTGGTTCGTCTCAGACCAGGGCGCGCTTGGAACCCTCGTTGCTTTAGTTGTAAGTTGGACAGTGACTCAATAGAAGGGCTTATTTCGATATGTAAGGCATCAAAGTATGCCCTCCTGGCACTTTGATCATTGGTATTGAAAGTGGAATATATATAAATAAATAAATATACTCAAATTAGCTACCAAAAACATAATCTAGTTCACTGAAAACTCCAATTTAAAGAGACTACATATTTGTACATTAAAGACTATGCTCAAACAAGTAGGCAACCTTACTATTCTCATTTTGAATAGTTTTGGAATCATTATACAATCGTCTTTATCAGAAAGTATTAAGAAAATTTATATAAAATTCAGTCATGTATTTCTAAAAAAAACGTGCTGTGTATGCAGGCCATGTAGCCATATAGCGAGGAAAGTACTTAAGAATGCAGAGATAAGTGGAAATGGACGAAATAAAATCAAACGACTCTGATTGAAGAAATGAAACGATTCCAAATACTCTTGATATTAATTTTTTACATTAATAACCTTCTTAATCAATCATGAAATGTTTGACATGTAATCTACTAACGCTTTGAAACCTCCACAGACATATTATGTTACTTATTTGATCCAAAAATACGCTCCAATTGCGATTAACAGACCAATCTAAAAAGCCTTAGGTAATCGGTAATATATATAAAGCAAATATACTAGACGTAACCTTTGAAAGCCTTGAAACTTAGGAAGGCTTATCGGCAACGAGGTGGAGTAAAAGAACTTGAAGTAGCTTTGTTTGTACCAAAGTTTAAGATTTTACTTAGGTATTTAACAATCTAGATACTACCACATTCATATTTTTTTTATGAACAGACATTTTTATTTATAAACAGACATTACCTAATTATTTAGAATAAATATGATACTTTTTAATACTGAAGTGAATAAAAAAAGACTTCTTTTTCATGAACATACTCCAAAAGCTGTTTTGATAAATCCTGGAAAACCTAACTTGACACAACAAATACTATAAAATGCAAAGTTTATTATATTTATGACATAAACGTTTTGTTTACGTAAACTTATATTTGATGTGTCACTTTCTACTAACTTATGGATACCAACCCTTTGAAATCCACTTTGGGTATGAAGGAAAAATTTACAACCGCTCACCCTGACCCGAGCGTAATAATTTTGTAGAACTAGTTTCTCAGATTAATAAAGTTCTCTATTTGGTTTGGTATTCATAATACCTAATATAAAACCGCTCAATTAAAATAAAACATTGAAACGTATAAGGTTTTTAAATTTTTTAGTATAATCCTAAAATTAGTTTTATAAATAAGTGATCATTAAAAACACTGAAGAAATGTAAAAAAAGATCTTGTAACACCTCCAATATAACGTCATCCATATATATAAATGTAATCATTTTTAAGGTAAGACTATCAGTACACAAACCTATCAAATTTGGTAAAGTTATAATTATAAATTCTGACTCCCAATAAATAAAATTAATAAATTATTTAACATGTTGAAATATTATATAGAAATGAAAAATGTTAAACATTTTCCAACATGGCAAAAGTTTTGGAACAACAGAAAATAAAAGTTCCAGAGTTATATTCAACCGCATTTTTTGTTGCTTATTTCTCTATTGTGTTTTTATTTTTGTATCAGTTAATAAATATAATTATTATGGTTTTAATGGTGAGAAAAGTCTATGTAAAGCAAATTGAAGGCCGCCATTAGGACCTATCACACGTTCCCAGATGAAGCCAGGGGCAACAAATGAATTGATCCTCTAACTGCCTGCTGACACGCGACGTGACATGGAACTTACTGACAAATTACCGATATAATAGTTTCGGGTTAAAATATGGGTTTTGATAAGAATTAATATTGATAAAGAATTATATAGTTTGATTACCCATCAGCAACATCAAACAATTAAGAAAATAAAAAAGCTTTGTTTAAGACTTTAGCTTCATTCACTTCTTTAGAGAGGAAATTTCAAAAGATCTTGCCTAGTGCATCTGTAGAATATTCAAGAAATACTTTCCAGAAGTTTTAATTTTCTAGATCCAAGTGCTTTGTCTGTGAGTCAGTCCGTGTTGGAGTTTTATTAAATAGTAAGTTAAATATCTTTCTATACTGACGGTTTCTTTATATACATAGAGAAGTATGTTTAAAATATATATTGTTAAGTTACTTAATAAAAACTTTCATTAACTTCTCCGTTTTACAAACACAATAAATCTTTAAAAGTATTTCAAAAGTATAAGAATCCATGACAACAAAACAGTTCAAATTTGTTTCATATTTCATCACATCAGCCTTAGCCAAGAATTAGGTTTGTTTTTAATATGAAATGCATTTTAAAAATATAATAAATTATGACTCGTTCACTAAAAACAAGAAGTAAAAACATGTAAGGTACCTTAACTGATTTAAAAATATAAACATACATTTAAGCTCTACATTCTTTATATTAACCTTATGAATATTTCAAAGGGATAAAAAGATAAGATAAAAAGATTCAGCCTTTTTCGTCAGCCTTCGCTTATCTGTCAAATTAAGAATTACCCAAAACTAAGTTTTTTACTTTTTCTTTAAATTCAATTTTAGGCCATCCTATATAGTAGATTAGTTTCCGTTCATCGATTCTTTATAATTATGAATTACTGTCACTTATCTAACCAATTTTCGTTTTTTTTTTATACAGAAAAGAATTATAATTTGGATTTAGTTTACAACTAGATCATCTGATTCCGACGACCTGGTAAGGGAATCCGATGGCTGAGGGCAGCCCAGAACCGGTCCCTGTGACACTCGATGGGGGAGGCTTATGTCCAGCATTGGACAATTCCCGGCTGAATGATGATGATGGTGATAATGACAACTAGACCTAGCTATATTCACGTCAAAATTCTTGATATTGGCTAAATTTAAACTGAATACAGTTCATTATAAATATATATTTCTTACTAGCGTTTAACTTATTTCATATGAGAAATCAATAAATATACCACATACTTAATCGTTAATTTATCAAAACTCTAATTATATACCAAATAATGTTAGTAATTAAAGTGGTCTCAGAAATTATTAAGCTGTTTCCAATAATGATCCCGTATCAAATGAAAAGTATTTATTTTGATATTTTTTATCGATTTTTATATAGGTATTAAAATGTTATTAGTTTGAAGTTTTGAAGGCAGGAACGAAAAAAATTCTTACCTTATTAGGAATACTCTAGGCATTGATTTTGATTTTCTATCGTTACTTATATGCTGTTCAAAGAGTTTCAAATTACATCTTATATATTAATGCAGGAAGCGATTTCGTTGGCACACTGTAGCTCGAGAACCACTAAAGGGAAAAATATCGTTGATGGCTCAAATCAAAGGTCTCATTATGCTACACTGATGAAAAATAGTGACAACTCTCAAATCTCATTAGCCTAATTGCAGTAATTAGTCAAAAAATTAATTTTTCCCATAGACTTTGCATGGGGAAATTTTGCGCGCGCTTTTTTAGTACTAGTATACTCTAAATATCATAATTTATACCTACATAATGTTATATTAATAATCAATATGTAATAAATATTGTAACTCTTGAGAGTTTGCCTTAACATCTTATCTACCAGATCAAGACACATAAGTCTTTTAATTTTGGAAGACGTATTAATAATAATTATTTACAAATTACTTTTAATAAAACACAAATATTTACCAAACTAATCGCACCCATAATCCGTCTGGTTTTATTTAGTAATCTTTGCTGTTTAAAGAATTAATATTTTATATTCAAATTGGTTGTTTAAGATGGCAACGTGTAGACGTCTTTGTTTTTGTTCATTTTTAATTTCTAAGGGTGTATTCGGAACGACGAGGGTGAATGGCGTCTCACCATGATGGCGATGCAACACAGAACATGTATAGTACAGTTTATTATATATATATATGCTTATGTTATAAGTAGTAAATATGGAATATTTTATGGATATGGGGGTCCATGTGTATGGCAAAACTGAAAACCATTGATCTCAGTCTCTCTTATTGTTACCCTAGTATCTCCAGAAATATCTTGCAATGGTCTTTGTTGCAGTTCGGAAGGTAAAGAAATAATTTACTTCGATTCGATCCCGAAAAAACCGCTTTGATGCGGGTATTGCAGCCTATTTATTCTGTTTCCGTCTTTTCGAGAGGAGAGTGATAATAAGAAGGATGTATTAGAAGTCCACCGTAATATCATACACGTGTTTAGGTTTAACCATATATTATTACCAAAATTGTCAAAGGATAATCAGCAAATGGATATTACTATAAAGGCTTTACAAAGGAACGGAATATTTTTATTTATTTCATAATTAAGTTATCGGACCTTAATAATAAACCAATATTACAATCTAGTTTTTGTGGCTGGATCCAAAGTTGAGTTAGTTATGAAAGTTGCTGAATTAAATCAAAGGAATTAAGAACAACTTTAAACAATAAAAAACAAAATATAATGTTATTTAAAAAAATCGAAATTATACAAAATATCGTATGCAGTATATATCAAAATGTCACTATCAAAAAACTATTATTTTTCATATAGTAATCGATTCATTTGCAGTTGAAACATAAAACGTTCATATCCATATTTCTGTAATGACATTTGCAGATTACAGTTGATTGCATGAGATATTCTGTGATGAAGCCATTTTCTCGAACTATTCATCAAGCGAGAACCATTAGGGCGTTTTCACATTAAGTTCACTGCACGCGACCTTTTTGTCTTTTTACATTTATTGCAAAAGGTCACCGAGATAAATATTTTATAAAAATATTCATAATTTATTTTTATATACTTTTATTTTTGCTTTAAGCGTGACATATCTGTGGACAGAGGCCAGTTATTTGTATAATTAATTGTATTAATTGTTACTACATATAATAAAATTAAAATTATTAAAAATGAAACCCAAATATATAAGTAACATTTACTTACTTTAATTTTTATCTGTGGAAATTTTTCTGAATTTATTGTTGTTTTGCTACACACAATAAAAAAATAAATTAAAAAAACTTATATATTTATTTAAACATTACCATTATAAATAAGTTTATACACAGACAGCAAAATTATTTTAACTAAAATTTGTCGATTTATTACTTAATAGTAGGACACAAGCTGTGACGTCAGCTGATTTGCAATGGCGGCAATTGGACAGAGTCATCTTTGTAAGTATGGATAGGAGGACGATCACCACGGACTACCACGGAATTGAAATGATAACTGCGTTATCACTCCGCTATACAACAAATAAATAAATTAAAATTAAAAAAAAAATTAACGTTTTTTTCTTGTCGTGGAGTTCTTTATTGTAAATGTCACTGTGTAACATGACACTATCAAAGCATTGGTTCTTATAGTTAACATCAAGACATAAACAAATTGTATATATAAAATAAATAATTTAAAACAGGTTCACAGGTTAAGTGTATTAAATGTCCAAATAACTAAATATCAATTTAATATATCACGTAATCTATGACGGCCATTCAAACATCATTTACTGTCAGTTATCACTCGATTATACGTAATATCGTTAATATTGTATACGGAAATTTGATTAGACTTTATATTTCATTATAACTATAAACAGTAAATATCAACCATTGGGTTAATAGGATTATTATTATTTTTATATTACCTTATAACGAATACGAGAGGTGCAAATAATTAAACATTTAAAACAATTTACTTTTTCTTTGTTTTTATATATCTCTATATGATATTCAAATTAAAAAAATACCTTTTATGAAAATTATGTATAATTTGTCGATAAATAAAAATCGCATTGTAGACAAGGCCTAAGCTTTAATGAACTAGGTCACGTTCGGGCGATGACGTCACAGGACAACAGTTGGGTTGATGTGTCCCGATTAAACCCTTAGCATGGAAGGAAGGTAGACTAAATTAATGTCAACATTATATAAGATATATTGTTAGTTTGTCATGTATTGTTGTAGATTAGGAAACTTTTAAGATAGAAAAATAAATAGATATGAATAAATAAATGATAGGACAAAGCTTTGCACTAAAAAAATATTTTTCTTTTTATTATCTTCGATCATTGAACTTACAAGTCTAGACATTGTAAGTTATGTAAATATGTTGAAAGCTTTACGATACCATTGGTGTTAAAACATTCAAAACAATTTTATGTCTAATAAAATATAATTGTAGCTTTCGACTTTTCCTATCATTCCCTATAATTACTGTAACGAAATACAAAACATTCAGACGTTTTAAGTCTACTCATTAAAATTCAATGATTTCATTTCAGTTCATTTCATAGATATAGATTTTCATCTGATAATTTCAAGGTTCTGGAAATTCCACTGATAAATGAATGACATTTAAATGATATTAATAATTTTATATTTATGACTGAATATTTATTATTAAACTAACTATTTCAGTTTCGTTCATCGGTCTCAAACAATTAGTGACTTGAAACCTCTAAAATTTTGAATTATTTGTCCTTGAAAAGTATATTTCAATTTGAATTGAATTAGTTTACATCAAATCAAATTTTATAATTTAATAGACAATTATTTTACAGTATAATTGGATATCTGTGACCTTAAGTGGTGGACAATTTACTTTTTATTTTAGCAATAATAATTTTGTTTGCAATTTTATAAAAAGCCTTGAAATCGTTAGAATCTGATTTTGTATATTTATGTTAAAAATATATATATACTAGTGAGAAAACATTGTCTTTAAACCCTATTTATAGTATTTGAAGCAAGTCGAAAGCTGCACGACTTTATTTGAATGTGTCGCTTCTTTCATGAAGATCAAATATTACACACACTAATAATATATAAAATCTGAATAGTTTTAAAATAATTCTTCAATGGATTATTGTGCTGTTAGATAATCTCAAGTTTCAGCCTTTATAAAGACTTTTGATAAACCTGGCATTGTCCTACAATTTTGTTCTATTAAGTCTGTGCTGGTTGTTGAAGTTGAATCGATCTTGTCAGAAAATCTATAAACATTAAAAAACAAAGGCGGGTTTGTTACACTATTTATGAATTAATTACGATTAAAACGTTAGATATTAAGTTCTTTGTCAAGTATAGCAGATTAACTGTTACAACTTCTTAAAACTACCAAAAAATAAAACAAACACATTTTTCAAGTGATCCAGTAACAGTCGTGTGGAATTCACACAAACGTGAAAAGAAACGATTTCGTGATCCATAATACTTAAAATTTTCTGTACTCGCCATTTTTTAAAAGCATATTGCAACGTGGAAGTATTAAAATTTAGTAAACTTCGTCAAACACATGCAAGTTTGTCACAAAAAGCAGCATAGCATGTGTTTTAAGGCGTGCAAACTTTCAATACCAATGGTGAAATCACGTACTTTCTACTTGGTTGAAATGTGAGCTGCAATAAGGTGTCTTGCCGTATATTCTTATTCCCCATATGAACCTTTATAAGGATGACATGGCAAAAACAATAAACATCGAATTCATATCATTTTAAAAAGATAATATAATTCACATGAAAGAGAAGATTACATGAAAGAGGAGATAAATAACCAGGAAATGCTATTGATCAAAGACATATGGCTCATGAGCTGTCAACCTTAACCAAATTATGAAGTGAACGACACTCTCAATCGAAAATTGTTACATGATACATTGAATAAATCAATTCGAACGAATTAAAACGGTTCAAAGTCAAACAGAAGGCAGGCGATATGTTAATTATAGTACTAGCTTATACTTCATTAAGAGTGATATTTTTTCTTGTAATTATATTGATCCTGTAATCATACGAGTTCTCTTGTTGCTGTAATATGCTTCTGAAATACCGACCAGTATTCTAAAAGGATGATAATCGGCAAGTATACGATAAAAAATATCGTATGTCATTATTTTCTTCAGAGCATATCAACTCAAGAACATCTCATTCAGCAAATAGTTTGACAGAAAGAAATGCCACAATGCCAGTAAAACCATTTCGCATCGCTTTAATAAACTGAATCTCTTGCTAGCACTTGAGTTATATCTATTTAAATAAGGAAACGTACGCGTCGTAGATCAGAGTTATTTACTGGAGTCATCCGATATGTAAATACTAAAGTCCGTTTAATATGATAAGTTAAATGTAATTAAATTACTTTGAAATTTTAGCATATTAAAACTGAATTTAATTGAACTATTTAGTTTATTTGATTCTCAGACCTTATGAATTTCACCGGATTATTTAATTCTTCTTTCTATATAAAGAAAGTTAGTAGCAACTGTTGTACGATGGGAATAGTTGCTAACTTAGCAGACCTTACACCTCGTCGTAAGTGAACATCTACAAAAATGAAATTTTGTAGATGCACTCACTCATAACTGAAGAGAGTGTGGAACACTAGGTTACAAAGATAGCATGGAAGAGAGTTTTAGAATTCGGATCTTTTGCTAACCTATTGACAAATAAATACAAATCTTTAATAGTGACGTCATGAGCGCCAGTCCCGTCTTTTCTAGACTCCACCACTTACTCTGCGCCATATTTGTTTATATTCACTTTAGCGACGAATGATAAATGAAATACTGCTTAACAAAACAAATCTAGTTTTACTTAATCCGAGATACTTAAATATGTAAATTGCTCTTTAGCAATGTAAATAACCAATTATAACATCAATTAAAATTGTTATTCAGAGACGCTTGTTACCAACTAATATCAATTTCTTTACTTTATAGAATGCAAGCATTAATTTGCAAGTTCCATTTATATTCATAAACATGAACCACAGTCGAGGCAATAGTGGTGGGGTGACAGTATCAGCGGAAAATAAATTAATTTCAATATTTCGATGAATATTATAACATATAAATTCTTATATGTTGCATTTGAATTTAAATCTTTCCGTTAACAATATTAAAGTTTAAGATCAAATTTTGATTTAATTATAACTTCAAAGGACTTGATATCAGTATATTTGAATTAACTTTGAACTTTATTACTTATATGTAATTAAATGTATTGTATAATGCTCTTACTTTTTCGTTGTTTCTGCTTTATGTATTGTAAACTTACACTTACTTTTAAGTTCTTTCAGATTATTTGATCCTATACCAAGCGCCAATTATAAATTCATACTTCAAAAGTTTATTTTATACATATATTGATATTGCAGAAGAAGAATTTAATGGATAAAATCAATACATTAAGATTTTTTTTTAATATTCATAGTTTTAAAATCTGTTCTTTAATGTTGGATTAAATGAACTTTGCATTTTACATCACTTCCATTTACTATTATTCTATAATTTAAAAAAAATTAAAAGTTATTGCAATTTCATTCGTAATGGCTCATCCAAAAATGTTGGGTTTAGATTAGGTATATAGTATCTTTAAACCGTCTGTAGGAAATATCGAAATCTTTTCACTAGTAATGAAAATGTTGTATAGGATCTTGGTAAGAATATTTAATATAATATCTTTGTCAAAAGATATAAAGTAAATTAGCCTCCTCTTTTCCTTTAGTTTAGTCAGGAATGCGTAGAAAGAAAAATAGGCTATGAATCTCAGACGAAGAGTCCTCTATAGCATTGGGTTGGTACATCTGAAGACCTGGAAGACGTTCATATTATTTTCCATGTAGTCGTGTGGAGTCGATTACTTCAATTATATTAATGTAGTTCAAGTCCCTTAATAGCATCCTGGCTTTTCCTTTGATAAATAAAGGTCGGATTTATTATTTATTATTAAGGTTAAGTGGTTTTAGATGTTTTAAACTATAATATGTAGTATAAAAAGTTTGAAATAATGATCTTTAACTAAATCAGTTTTATTATTTAATTAACTACTTCAATAATAAAGATATGTTAAAATAATTTCATTATCTGTATAAAAAAAAACCATATATATATATATATATATATATATATATATATTTATATTTGTATGAATATAAAAAAGACATGTCGAAATAAATATGAAAAAACTGCAATTTCAATTTCAATTGTTGTTTGTAGTTTCTTGGTAAATATTGTCGAATGCCTTTTGAAGTTAATATAACCTGACTAAATAAAAAACTAAATACTCTTGAATATTTCCCATTTAATTGAATTAAGTAATATTATCTTATACTTACAAATATTACGTGCTTAATATAAATAAATAAATATTTATGAAAGCAATTTTCCTACTATTCACTTCACATCCTTGAAAAATATTGCTATGAATATTGTAAATGCTGACTGAACATATAAAATCAGATGATATTACGGTTTACATAATATTGAAAACTCGACATTCATATCTTAGACCAGATCTAGGTCACATATAGGAGTACTGAATCACTTGGTCGAATATGTTTGAGAATTAACAATGACCCAATACTTTTATAAAAACAAACTATGATATTTACTTCATTATGAAATCTTTTAAAAGCTTTAGTTTAAATTAAAATTTACAATAATATGTTAATAAACATAATTTGTAGGCAAATAAAATAAAATGTTAAATATAAACTAGGAGCGTGAACCAGACCTCAATTTTGAATCGCTGCGCTCTCAAAATCTCGGTATGTGCAAAAAAGTTAGGATAACTAATCTCGGTATATACAAAATTTTTATTTTATAAAGTATTGTAAAATTTTTCTGGTGCATAAATAAATAAATAAATAAATATGTGTTAGAATATTGAGCGAAACGACGTTCAAGGAGCACAGAAGTTACATTTACATTCTGTATTCAACTATTCAAGATGAGATACATTATTACATTAGTTTGTTTATTTTTTTTTAATTAAAACTACTACCAGACTGATGTCTATCAGTGTGACAAATTTGGAAATTTTCGGATATATCGTTTTTGATTGATGCTTGCACAAAGGATGCAGAAAATATAGTAAACTCTATTTGTCAGATGTCCTCTTTTGATTACTATTTATACCTATTTATTACTTTTTAAACAGTTCTTCAACACTAGTTAACTATAATGTAATTATATTTAATTTAATTATTAATTTAATTTAGTGTTACTCACTGATTAAACCAAAAAATACAAAGAAAATCTTGAACCGCTCTCAATGAGACCATACAATATTCATGAACTGATTTGATCGTGGAAATGACCCTATAATAGCGGGGCCATTTTCACATTGTTCGTCCATAACTGCATTTTGTAGGTCGCAAATATTTCTCTAATAATGTATAAATAATATTAAAATGTTATTATTCTTGTAAAATAAATTTGAAAATAATAATATCTCGACAAAAATCAATAACTAAAAATTATTTCATAATAAAAAATATTTTATTAAATAATTTTACTAATATCAGTAAATAAATAAAGCTCATAATTACATAAAAAACATCATTACAAGGCTGTGTTTTATATTCATAAGTACGACAAAGCGACACTTGAGTATATTTGAATGTGATAATGATGTTCTTATATTTACGTATTTGTACGTTTTATGCATTATTAGAATCTCTACAAATTTTATTTATTATAATATATAATTTGTATATATTATATATAAAAATGATTGAAACGTTTATAATTTTTAAGATATTAACACAAACCTGATGTTATATATCTTTTTCTATTAATTATTATTTGATTTTACGATTCAGTTCAGTGTTATAACAATAAATATTTATTTTATTTTGAAATAATTCCGCAAGCTTTTTTAGAAAATAGTTTTTTAACCCAATTTCCAGAGTCGAAAATCATCAAGTATTTAGGTCGGTCTCATGTCAAAATCTGCAAATCATCTAATTATGTATAATACCGCTAATGCTTTGTACAAGGTTTTAGAAAGCGATCCTTAAATTCACCTACATTAAATTGATTTAGAAAATTATTAGTTTTCACAATCTTAATTAACAGTACTTTGAAGTATTTAAGTAAAAAATTGTTCACAAACATATAGTTGTAAAATGTATATGATACTTTAACTGTTTCTCATGAAAAATATTTTTGCGTTTGACTACAGCCTGCGTAAACATCATTATAATAATCACTTGAGATGTGAAACGTTTACCTAGAAGGTATCTATTCAGTCTAGATTTTAAAACTTCTAGATTGTAATTCTCTGAAAAGTGCAAAATGCAAAGAACTTGTCAGCATAGGAGACAACTCGTTTGTACATGTTTTCAGTACAATTCTAATAATACTGTCAAGAATGCTGGCTTTGTTCATATTCAGGTTATGTAACGTATTGATTATCGCTTTTTATCAAATTGTTAGTAACAAGATTTCTGCGGTGGAGGCAGCGAGGAGTGGCAGAAGTTATTCTCGACCGTTGTAGTTAGAGACCTGAAAGAACGCTTCTCATTAGTTACGAAGTCAGCTTAGTCCTTATTTAGCTAATATAGTCAGTATGTGCCTTCTGTATCATTTTCTGGCAGAACTTAGCAGCCTTGTTAACAGATCTCTTCTTATCACGGATGTACATTGACTTATGCGGCTGGTCTGCAGCTCATACTAAGTATACCTAATGATTAAACACCTAAGCGAGTTGACATTCAGGTTTAAAACATGGGCGATCTTTCCGGTTGGTGGCACGTCAGAATATGGAATTTATAAGCTATTATATTTCGTAGCAGATCAGTAACAAAATCTACAAATAAACTAGAATCACTCGAAGAGAAGAAAATAGACTGTCTCTAATCTCGAGGTGATTGTGGATAGGATGAGATGAGACGGTATAAACTGCTTGAAACATTTCCTTCTTCTACTGTTTCTTATTTTTCATTGGGAGGCAGAAAAGTATAACCACGTAAACTGATGATAGACCAATCTAGAGACGGGCACGTTGCCGGACTAAACGCCTAAATGCAGTTCAGCCGCGTGGGTGACATAACTGAATCTAGATGGTCACCAGTCACGGTCGAAGCCAACCAACAGTGTTGGTGTCGGTTGTGTGCTGCCTAGTTTCGTTTCCTTATGAGATATTCTCCCACAGTCCGATAACCTAGTTTGGCCTTTCTGCCTTTGTCAGATGTAGCTATGGAAAATTATATAAATTTCATATATTTATTCTTGTCAACGATCACGGCAACATCAAATACAGCGAAGGCTCGAGAAAATTTAAAAATATATATGCTCATAAAAATGATAATAAAAATCCGTGAATAAAAATATTTAATTTGTAAATTGTTTCTTCAACAACGTGGGTTTATGTTTGGGAGTTAAATCATTCTCTTATAACATATAAGCTGTGGTTAATGGCTCTTCATATAAAAGTTGATATTTGTATTATACTATTTAAAGATTTAACTATGCTATTAAATTATTGAAACATAAAATATCAATAACAATAATTTTATCTTGACATAATACTATAATATTTACGTTAACGGTATTATTTTCAATTAAGTCTGTAAACCAGTAGGAGATATAAAAAGCTATGCCAAAACTATTAGTGTATTGTCGAAAGTCTAATAATAATTGACAACTTCGCTGCTAAAATGGTGAATGTTTAAAATGTGTCATTTGCTTTATAGCATTTGAGCGTTTATAGTTTGTCATAGCATTACACAATTTCTTAATTTGGAATAACAATTTCATGAATTCTAAGTTTATTTGCATTATGGTGGTTGGTTTCGTTTTGCAACAGGCTTTAAATAGTGGAATATAAATTTGTTGTATTAATTTATTAATATATTTGCATTTATAGTGGTTTTCATATTCATTTTATTCATCAAAAATAACTTGCATAATAACCTATTTAAACGTAATGTAATTCAAAATTAAAGCCACTGTATAATTAACTTAAACTCTTTAACTCATTTAAAAATAATTGTCGAATCACCCCAAATTAATTTTAATGAGTTCGGAATTCATGAAAATGGTAGCTATTTCTTGGTTTTAATATTACATAAGAATAAAATAACTAAATAAAAAAAATCTTACCTGATACTTTGCTGACGGGATGGGTGACTGGGACAACCGCGGTGGTAGCTGTGTTCGGAGGATACACTGGATCGCAGCATTCTCGCTCTGGGAACTCGCTCGCACCTACACACGCAACCCCCAGCACTATAACCCCCAAAACAGGCCATACCTTAACCCCCAACGCTCGCATCGACGCTACCCGACCCCTAACCCTCAAACACACACAATTATCCTGCTTGCTTGTCTCATGTTCACCTCCATTTATATTTAAAGTCATGTGTTCACATCACTTTACACACGTTCGATATTTGTAGAATTTTATTTATATTTACTCAGACATAATTGACTTTTTATTGTTTTACTATTGATTTTTGTTTGTAAATTCAGTATGAATTATTAATACCTGTGAGATATATTACAAGGCTTACAGAACTAATGACAAATATAAAACTAACTAGTCTCTAGAAAGTAGTAAAAACGCACGTAAGGCTAACATTGTATGCAAGCAATACAAGTTTGTTATGAAAAAAATTGCCTATAACATGCATTCAAAAGCTTTTTATACAAATCACATTCTAGTTACATATGGTCACTATATATGCATATATATAAAAATGTCTAGAATAAAACTTTATAGTATCATTGTGGCTGGGACGTCTTTGAAGATTTAATCGAGAAAAATCTGTACTCGATTTATTTACGTATATAATATAAATATATATAATATATACGTAAATACCAAAACTGTAAGTATATAGTGTAAGTATTTCCTTGGTATCCCTATGAAATGTACACTCACCCAAGAAAGAACAGAAATAACAATTAAAAACGTTTCTATCATTAAGATTTTAATTTACGTTCAACGTGCCGCGTTAATATGAAGGTCATTAAAAGAAACGGAATTCATTAAATACGCTATTTAACTTTTAGCGGAAATCTCGACGAGCATTACTTTTGTTTTAAAACTTCGCATTTATGAGATATTTCCTAAAAGACATACAATTATTATGAAATTTTATTGTTTTATTTTATGTCCCTTAAACTTTTAAGTAAAATTTGGGTATTGTAGCTATATTATAACCGCCACTTAACAATTAAATTGAACTGAAATAAAACTTCAAGCTGTTATTACAGGTCATTTTAAAATCAATAAACATAAAAGGTCGCATTTTCCGTTATATGGCTGTAAATAAAAAATGGCCGACTTCCGGTCAAAGCACGCACTAGCTATTGTTGGCTCCATGACGTCTATAAAAATTCTCCAAGGTTTCACTATTGATTTGAATTTTATGCTGCAATAAAAATATTTCTTTTTACGGATAATTTTATTCGAGTTTCCACGTTCATTTCATAAACACTCCGACATATCCATTTAAATTTTAAAGATGGCTAAAGTTTCTTTATTAAAGTTGTAGTCATTAAAACTGTTAACAATGACGCTAATGAGAAGTCTACGTCACGTAATTCTCGGCATTATACGTCATACATACAAGGTGCATTAAAGATTATATTTACATAATAAACATCTGACACGCGGCAATCGAGCTTGCCGCTATGAAAAACTCCTAATCGGCAAATTATATAACAAACAAAAGAAAAAAAAAATTAAAATAATTAAATTAATTAATTAATTAATTAATTTTTTAAAAAAATTTAAAAATTCGAAATTTTTTTTCCATTTTTCGGTAACTTCGGCGGCCGATCTGACCACCTTCCCGTTGGACAATCAACATAATTTTGAAAAATGAATCTTACATTTAGATGCTGATTCCAAATATATCTTTAGTTTTTCAAAATTCGAAAAATAAAATTCGACAGACACACAGACACACATACAGACAGACAGATCGGAAGGAAAAACCGAGTTTTTCGAAAATGTCACCAATCCATAATGCTTAAAAATATATTGTATCTTAAACGAAAAATCTATACTCATATTCTAAAACGGAAAAGTTATTCGTTTAAAAGCGCTAATCTTCAAAAATGTATAATTTGAGAAATAAGGTTCTCGCCTAGATACGCGAGTCAAACCACGGGGTACTACTAATATATTAAAAGGATATTTAGGCTGTAATCTTTAATACTATTTCCTTCATTTTCAGATGTAAAAGCAGCTTTTTATTTAAGCAATATATTTTGGAAACACAAAATTTAAAAAAAAAAAATTTTTACCGTATCTAAAATTGTCTCCAAAATAATACAGTATTTTTGTTGTTTTATAACTTATGTGGACTTAATTTCAGGACCACACCTTAAATGGTACGTTGATAGAACTGGTTTTGTTTTAATACGATTATTTATAATTAACTTATTATTTTGATCGCAATTCTATTATCGTTGTAGTCTAGTAGGTTTATTCTAACTGAGTACAGAATTGAAGCTGCTCATCCAAGAATAATCATAGCCTCATGAGTTATATGCGTATAAGAAACCAGATTTTAATATCTGATGTGTCTTTACATCCGCTGTCCATAACGATTATTATTATTTTCAATTGATATAATGACTGACTGATTTGTCATCATCCAGGAAAAAAATTAATATTTCATCAAAAATATTTTATATGAATACAACAAAAGAAATTTAATTTACGAGATAATTTTATATTGTTATTTGTAACTAATTTGATTTCTACCTTTCTTAAACAAATATTAAAAGTAAATAATTAATAATATATATTATGTTATGTTAGAGTATTTTTAGTATGAATTATGTCTAAAAGACTATCCTGGCTTGAATAAATTTGTCTCTGTACTATAATTAACAGAAATACATTTTGAATTATTTTACAGTTAAAATTATTTGTATAATATTTCGCTTTGTATAATTTTATTTTGGTTTGAACACGATTACATTACACGATACCAATAAAATAATTATAACTGTTTAACATTATAAAACATGTTTTATAATATTATTTAAATTTACAATTGTATATAATATGATTATTGGATATGATATATTTTAACATATATATTTTTTATATTAACATACAATTTATACGGCATAAGAAATAATAAAAAAAAAATACATGACTCATTTCAAATTTTTATCAACCTATAATAATTTTATCAAATATCAAATACTGTTAATCTGTTCTATATCTATCTTTATCTTTGCAAATTTATCTTAAAGTACACGTGGTCTAGATTCAATTATAATTATTATCCTGACAGTTACAATACCTAGAATACGTAACGGGTTGTGAGTCTTGCCATTCATAGCAAGACAATAGACGCTCCCTCCTATGATACAGTACCTAACTCAAATCTACTTTACAACAGAATACAGTATAAATATAAAATCAATAGTTAAATACTTACTACATATATATATATTATATAAAATTGTCCTTTTCATTGATTTATAATTGAATATAATTGTTGGTATTTTTAATGTTATCCCCAAAAGATATAATCTAGAATATAAGAAAAGCCCAACCAAAAAAAGAAAATATAAAACGATAAGTATTATTCTTTGAACTCTTAGAAAATACTTTAGTATTTTTCATCATATTTATATTGTAATTTGTATTTTTAGTTATTTTACGAGAATTTTGTTTCCATATTTATTAATAACATAAGATAATATACTTACTTATAGAGAAATATATTAATTACAAAAAAATAATAAGAAGAACACTTAATAAAACTACAAATGCTTTTCACACTTTTCGTAGAACGCGCTACGAAATGATGTAGCACATTCGTAGATCTCGTAGACCATCGATTATTAATTATAAATTCTAAATTATAGTTTTAACATTTATTTTTATCTAAATCAAACCATTCATACATTAAGGTAACATTAATTGTATATAAAGGTTATTAAAGTAATTAAAAATTTTTGAAGTGTAGCATCGAATCTAATCATACTAAGTAATTTCACTATTAGTGTCGAGTAGCAACTTGGAAATTAAATTACATTTAAAAATACGTTATATTAAATACGAGAGGTTCATGAAACACATAATATTATATAAATCAACATTTAAGCAAACATATATAAAGAAAAAAATAAATAAATACCTTAGTATGATGAAAATGTTAATAAGCACATTATTTTGATATTAGAAAAATGAACAGATATATCAAAAAAAGGTATTAAAAGTAGGCATAAAGAGAATGTTATAAGAATATGATGAATATGATTTATGATTATATAATATAAATTCTTTGATATTACCAAATAATACTTGATTAATATTACCAAATATTACTTAATTGGAATTACTTAGTAATACTTGGTTTGTGTTATCTGACATACATTTGATGTTAGGCTTCAAAATTTTCATACAAAATCAACTAAATATTTAAACAAACGAAACCTTACAATGAACTGGAAGAAATATAATATATTAGGATATGAAACAAAGATTAAAACAATTTGACTTTTTAAAGACAAATTATATGGAAAATGTTCAAAGAAGCCATTTCTGAGGTAAGACAATCTATCAATCTAAAATTCCCATGCAAAAGACACCTGGCTTGTGAAAAATGAGCGCCCATTGTTGCTCCAAGAAAATACATATTGGATTATTTTTAGTATAGTTGTGATTTTATATAATAATATTACTTAAAAAAAATCTCTCATATGATTACTTAAATGATTTTTTATAAATACAAAAATATATATTATTACTATTATTATAATTATTATTTTAATCTTATTAAAAATTACAGTACCATTTAGAGAAAAAAAAAATCTCTCATATAATTACTTAAATGATTTTTTATAAATACAAAAAAAAAATCTCTCATATTAGTACTTCAAATGATTTTTTATAAATGCAAAAAATACTACTATTATTATAATTATTATTGTAATCTTTTATTACTATTATTATAATTATTATTATTAAAAATTTTAATGTAAACGCTTGTAAAATATTTAAATATAAAATACCAAATGATATCCAAGTATAGTATTTTAGTTGCAAGTAATAACAAATTATTATTTAAGTTGATGCTCCACAGAGTCTAAGAGGTTTTGGATTAAAAGCAGCTTAACTTTATAATGAAATTTTAATACGTCAGGCTGTATCGTTCCCGCCATCGCCGTGTGTGACTTAGCTTCCCGCGCTTTTTAGAAATATATATTTATATTGTGTTAAACTTCAACTAAAATATCGTGTAAAAATGGTAATTTAAGAATTATGTTTTAGCAAATTTATAATAACGATAATTATTTTTCAATATATGTGTATTTGTATGTAAAGTTCGATTGAAATTCTGTAATTGATAAAAACATATTATTAATAACTCATAAGCAAATATAGCGTCAATAGAGCAGGTTCAGGTTATCTAATCCAAATTTTTAATCGTTGCCCTTATACATGATGTTACATAAGAATCGAATTTCATTCCTACATCTTATTTAATACTCAGTACTTTTAAAAGTATCGATACATAATTTATTAATCTATCGATGTTTAGGACTTATTATAGAGTAACATCTTTACAAGTAGGTCATAATTATATTCACCGAAATCGAGAAATTCAAGTTGCCTCTGATGACGCCCAAGCCACAATCAAATGCATTCACAGCACGTTATAAAATATAAGATAAAATCAAAGTTCAATAAAATATTTTACTTAAAAAAAATCGAAAATCGCCCGCGCGTTCCATAGCGCGCCTTGCGTACGTTTAATACAACGAACGCGATGCTACTAACGTAGTAGACCTGGAATGGCTTCGGCCATCCCCACCACACCTCACCCCCTCACACCCCTTTAAGCCCTGGCCCAAGCTCAAAATGAAATACAAAACAGCCTAACTAAAATATATTAATTATTCTATTTTCAACTCTATTCCAGAACAAATAAGATATAGTTTTAATTGATATCATTATCTTTTTCCATTGGTAAAGCTGTGTGCCGGAAAAACGATGCACGACAACAGACTCGCAAGTAACTGGTACATTTATTAAATTTTCAACTCTAATTATTTAAGACCCTAAGGTCCGTCCAATAGTGCTGATTTTCAATTGGCCGAAAATGAATGCTAGAGAAATATTGCAAATGTGTGCAACGAACACAAATGTCCGAATTCGATTACGTTATAATTGTTATGAAGCGTGATGTAACAATCGGTCTTATTTCGTTGCTCGTAAGCGTTATTTTAGAGTAACAATTGCCAGTTTTTCCGAATGTACTGTTTGCTTTCCACGGTTCATATTAGCTAGTGCTAAGCTAGATTACAATGACGATTGAATATGTACTCTTTGTGTTGAAATTAGAGCTGGTTTTTGATTGTACAGTTATAATAAGAAAAATCGAAATTTAACACCGAGGGACTGTTATTAATGTGAACGTAGATTTTGTCAAATGAGTATCGCAAGTGCAGTTTGCTTGACTAAATGACGTATTATCAGTTTCTATTTTCAGTTTCAAAGATATCTCACGATCTAGACCATTAAAATTATGATAGAGTATCAATAAAACTATTTTACGGATATAACTCGCGTTTATTTTTAATTTCATTTAATTAACCCGATGTTTCGAAAGCTTTGCAGCCAATGTGTTCGCGGTAAGACGAGATGATTAGTTATATCCGTAAAATAATTTTATTGAAATGTGTAGTACTCGTGTAAATCTTAGAAAACATTATATGATAGAGTTACTTAAGAACATGTTTTAGTTAATAGAATCTCTAATTATCTTTATATATTATAAATCAAATTAAATTCCAACTCATCTATATAATAAAATAATTTCATCCGTGCTTTTTCATCATACGTTATGTTACTGAGACTTGCTTCATCATATATCTATATTTATTTCTTTTTATGTCAAAACTATCTGTTACTCGCGATTCCACCCGCTTACGAACAATATTATTGAATAATGGATAGCTTTCCTCTTGAACTGCCTATTACGATCAGAAAGATTTTTAAAATCTATCGTTTATTTTAGAAGATTAGTGCGTTCAAACAAATTATGAAACATAATTTTCTGTTCTATAATATTAGAATGTGGGCAAGTGAGCATATGGAAAGTGTTCACCACCACCCATGGTCTTTTGCATTATCAGGGTATGCCAGGATATTTCCGCAGCTTTAACTTTTAAATTGAAGAGTGTCCAGAATTGCTTCTTTTTATAAGTTTGGTATCCAAAAAGGCCCTTCTGATTTCTGACGCAATGATTACTACTATAGAATCAAAGATCAGAATAGATATATAAATAAATAAATGCACGACCTCGTAGCTGGCTTTTAAAACCCTCCATCATTATTCATGGTAATGATTGCTCTAATGATATGAATTTTGACTCTACAAAATTGTAAATAAATGATTCCCTAATAAATTTTAGTAAAACTTTTGTAGCACTAATTTATGGTATTTTTCTCCATAATGTATTAATAAATTGTTTTAATACAAATAAATAAAGATATTAAAAATAATATATACACGCTAATCATATTAACAACAGTTTCTATATTTACAACATTATTTTGGCTACAACCGGGTCAACCGTCTGGGTCAGGCACATGCAATTTTATTACTTTTATTATTACGGTAATAATTACTTAATAGTTGAATCATAATTTTATTAATTAAACAGATAATAAATAAATAAATAACTAGCAGTTACTCCCGGTTTTACCCGTCTACGATCGATTTTATATAATTTTAAGATTAGTAGTAGTGTAAACCTATTTAGCCTTTCTCATAAACCTATCTGTAATAAACTGAAATATTTTTAAATTCATCAATAGATTTTGAAGATTTTCTCGTTGAAACAAACAAACTTTCAAACCTTATAAAATTTGTATAGATAAATTATTTGTTGTATAAGTTGACAAAAAACAATTCGTAGCATTCTGAGTAACCGACATAAATATAAATATATCTGATGAAAAGACTTTTGTGTTTTAAACAAACAGTATTAGTACCGCGAGGTCAACTTTTATATAAAAATTTCGTTTTGACATAAAAATACAATACAAGAGGAAACAAACGAATGGTCGAAAAACTCACAGATTTAGAAAACACCAAATACGTTTCATATTTTCATGTATAACTCAAGTAACTAGTTGACCAGCTTTCACATTGTCATAATTGAACATGGCTGAGTGTCGTGACTGGTGACTTGCAGTGAACACGCACGTCTTGTTTTTAAACGGATATTATAGTCTAGAATTTTCTTATTAAACGTTTTTTAAACATTACTAGAATTTCATATTAATATATATTTCATATATATAAAATTAATAGTAGTTTAAAAAAAACAGACGTTTTGTTTTTTTTTTTCACTTTGAATCAGTAGCAGTGAACACTTTAGCATGTCAATTTGAAGAGTCAGGAGGGCCTATTTTCATACAATACTTATCGAAATAAGACTTCTGGACAACGTCCAACTTAAAAGTTAAGCTTACAAGGGTTCCAAACACGCTTTGATCTAAGAAGAACCACACAACAAACTCAACCAGGTATTTTTTTATTATGATCGCTGTTTCACGTCAAAACATTAAAAAAAAAAGTACGAACTACAGAAGCCATCGCTATCAATTCAATATTAATGCCTGAAGATTTTAATAAATTAATACAACATAGGCTGAAAAGTCCCGGGATTTTTCAAAAGATGGAGCCACTAGAAAATGAATATGATTCATTTCGAGAGGTTCATCTGTCACTAGGTTATGTGTGATATTTCGTTCACTCGTTTACAAGCTACGGTCGTTTAAGTATCGCTAAAAACAGGAATATTGCATTCTGATCAAATATTGTTTTTTGATGGGAAAAGGTCCTGAACAGTCAATGAAATGGTTGAAAAAATATTATTCCACATCTACTCCTTTGAGAACAACAGTTTATGGGTAGTTTATTGAATTTAAAATGATTCGTACAAGTTCCGACGACGCACCTCGCACTGGAAGGCCAAAAGAGGGTACAAATGCAGAAATCGTAAAGCAAGTGCATCGAATCGTTTTGAGTGATCGTAAAGTGAAGTGGCGCAAGTTAGCTGAAGCCGTTGGCATCTTAAAAGAACGAGTGGGATACATTTTGCACGATGTTTTGGACATGAAGAAGCTATCCGCGCGATGGGTGCCGCGTTTGCTGACTGTCGACCAAAAACAGCAGCGCGATCAAATCTGATTCAATGACCGATTTGGCATTGTTGCAGCGAAATTGAGTGAACATTTTTAACGTTTTCTGACGGTGGATGAAACGTGGATTCATTACCATACGCTTGAATCTTATAGACAATCTGCAGAGTGGCTGAAAAGCCACGAAAGCAGACCAAAACAGCCAATGGACCAACGCTCGGCATGGAAATTTTTGGCCTCCGTTTTTTGGGACACGCATGGCATAATCTTCATAGATTACTTGCAGAAGGGAAGACCGGTACTGGAAAGTATTACGCTGCGGTATTGGATAAATTGAAAGACGAAATAAAGAAAAAACGGTCCCATTTGGCGAAGAAAAGTTCTGTACCATCACGATAACGCATCATCACACGCGTCTTTGAAAGCGATGACCAAATTGGACCAATAACGACTCGAACTGGTTGCTCATCCACCTAATTCTCCATACTTGGAACCCAGTGAATATTATCTGTTCCCAAATCTCAAGCGGTGGCTCCAGGGAAAGAGATTCACATCGAATGAGGAAGTCATCGCCGTAACAGAAGCGTATTTCGAAGGCTTGGACGTTTCGTACTACAGAAAGGGCATCGAAATTTTGGAAAATCGCTATCCCAAGTGTATCGCCTTCGAAGGCAATTACGTTTAGGATTAAATACCACTTTGTCCAAAAACCGCTAGTTTTCATTAAAAATCCCAGGACTTTACAGCCTATGTATATTGGAACTCAGCTTGCAAGACAACCAGACATCGCAAGCGGTAACCGTTAAAGAGTATTAGAGGTTTGATATAATATTTAGACTTATAAGATATGTTCTTAAAAAAAAAATTTTTTTTAATTTGGAAAACTCGCTTAGGAATTCAGAAATCAAGAAAGAAACCAGATATTTATGAGTTAAGATCGAATAATACAAACTAATTTGAATAGCGTTGGTAGAGTTCATAGGGTATGGTGATGAATTAAACATTTAAGCAAAATGTAGGTGTTACGAAGAAGCCATAAAACTTAGGCCTATAATAATAAAAGCTATGTATTTTATCGCCCACGCACTTCGACATGGGGTGGGTTTTGCGCTTTAGGGGTTATTTGTTGCTGCTAATTAGAATAACCTTTGACGAAGAACATTAAAAAAAATTAATGATTTATTTTTAACTTGTACGAAAAAAGAAACGCCAGCTTGATAATAACTTTAATTATAAGTAGTTAAATAATTCATATAACAAATTGACATAAATATTACTGAGAATACAGAGAAAAGACAGATACATAGACCTCTGTAACTACTATTACATATAATTATCCGTCTGTACTCACTGATGTGGTATTTTGCATGATTAGTTTCAAACCTATTCGGGGTCCTTATTTATGGCCTCGGGAACTGGAGTAATAGTGTATTGAAGTTCACGCCGCGATTCGAAACTAGTTAAGTAAATTGCGATGGTATTACCGTGAGAACTACCGAATAATTATATGTAATAGTAATTATGGATCAAGAATGGTTAAATACAAGCATCTATCTATCAGATATATGTAAATTATCAAAAGTTTTATAAAAAACAGCTTAAAAACAAACAATGCTGCTAAGCTATATTAAAAACTAGAAGAAAAAAAAATTTTCAATAAAACTATTTTATGGATATAACTCGCGTTTATTTTTACATTTTTTAATTTAAACCGACGTTTCGAATGCTTTGCAGCAAATATACACAATACATTATATATGTTGGATATATTTGACGTGTCTGCTTGGCTTTAAATCTGTGTTTGTATGTGGCATCGTAACTCCTAAGCGACCATTCGTTTAGTTCAATAGTTTCAATGAACGCTGAAAGTCTTGGAGAAGACCATTTTTTACATGCTTCTATATCAATTAAGATGGTTCTTAAGTCATCGTAACAAACAAACGTAATACAGGCATCCTTAATTTGCTTAAAAGAAGGTTCCAAACACTAAATATTTTAATGAAACACAATAAATTATTATTATTATTATTATAGACAAGAGTTTCTCTTAAAAACAGTATCATAATTGGTCCATACCAATTTCGTATTACATTAACCAGTGAAATCGACTGTAATAATTTCTGTGTGAAGAGAGGGATTCTCTCTTCTCTCCTCCTCTCTCTCTCTCGCGGGTTATTTTAATTGTAAAAAAAATATATTCGTTATTTTCAATGTTATATCAATGATTTTAATTTTAATAATTAATACTTTCTATACTCAGATAGCGATAACGTTGCGTTCGATTCTGATACGGAACTCTTCACTTCCGACTTATAAATAATGTATATACCAGCGGTAAAAATTAATATATTTAACTATTGGGATCTAATCGATGTTTTTGTCGTGAACAATGGAAATGTAATTTTAATAACGGAGGCTTTAGGATAGATTTACCCATAAATAAAGCTTACGGTACTAACAAAATTGAGCTTTCATATATGTTTTTTTTCATTTTCCATAATATAGCATTTTCTTTAATTTTTCTATTAAATTGATTGTCATGAATGACATAGAACTAATTTTTTTGATAAATATAAGTTTACCGCTGACTGTTTTTCTAACACCAAATAATCCGAAATGCTGTTTCATTTCACGTTGGTGTATTATATATCATTTTATCAAAATTAATTGTGTTAAATTTTATTAATCTATAATAATACCACAATATATTTAATAACCTTAAATTTTTAGTTTACTAGAAATCTCAATTACTTCTATCATTAACATGTTGAAATTTATTAAAGATTAATCGAAGAGTATAAATGAAACGAAAATCATATACATATTATTTCGTTTTATTATTTATTTTATACAAATTTATAATAAATTGACCTCTGATTATTTTTTTAGTCTTGGCGAGTGCATGTCAGGTTTATGTTGGGTCCTACGCAAGGAATCAGTAATGATGTAATCATGCTTAATGATTTTTGTATAAATCATCATTTATATATAAAAAAGCTACAAAAAAAAGGAAAATTTGGAAGCTTATAAACTCATAACATAGCGACCTATTACAATTATTGGTTTACAGGTATGTTTTCTCGAAAAACACCATTATTTAACTACACCATTTATATATATACTATATCCGTGAAATAAGAAAAAAAAATGACTTTTAGAGCTTAAAAGTTAAGCCTTTGCTGCAGGTTATTACAGTGAATTATTTGTATCATATTTATAGCGTCCCGAAAAAAATATATTAAAAATCTATTTTTCGGAAAAACAAATCAATTTGTTGCTTCGTTTTTGCATGAGACACAAACCATTGAAACATTACATGAACCGTGAATTTAACCGGAATCTATTTCTGGGTCTGTCTGTGCAGAAAATTTCATACAAATTCATCCATATTTTTTGCGAAACTTATGGATATGGACTGAACCCTAAAGCTTTCTTATTTATAAATAGGATATATATTATTGATTGTTGATTTAAATAGTAAAATAAACCAATGAATATACCTTAAAATCACATTTATTAATTTATTTCATAAATGAGTATTTAAAAACATATATAAAATTATTCTATTGCCTCAAAGGCAAATGCATAAAATGGTTAAGGAATAATTTTATGAACCTTTTATAAAACAGAGTTCCGTTGCTTTTTAGCCGTCGCTCGACTTGCGTGATTGGACAAAGAGAAATGCTTTATTAAGGCTAAATTTGATAACAAATTCACCAGTGAATATAATATCATTAATATATAAGGAAAAAATTATATTAATATAATTATCCGGCTAGTCAGCCAATTTGTGAAGCTAGTTTCGTTTCCATTCTGGAACCTTTAAAATGAACATAGTGAACATAAGTTCACGCCGCGATTCTGTTATGCTCCAAGCTCATGAATACGGACCCCGATTGGATTCGAAACTAATCAGGCAAATCGATAGAATTTACGAAAAACTACAATATATAAATAAAAAGTAGTAAAAATATATTTTAGCAATACAGGTAAGTAATTAGTTGAAAGCCTGTTAGGTTAGTCGGTGGAGGTGCTGAAACAAAGGAGGGTTGATTCCATAGCGGGAAATAATAGAATAATATTTTAGGATTCCATAGCTATTTGTATTATCTATAGATTGTTGCAAAAACTTTAGGTTTACTTTTTGACTATTTTGTATATAATGATAGTACAAAACGATAGTATAATATTTCACGTAATTTGTCTTTAATTTTATTTAGATTGGAAGCTCGGTTGTTCCGAAATACGTATACTAAGAAAGGACATTCGGACGGACATTCGGTATTTTCAAACAAATTCTTCTAGAAAGTTTCTACTGGCTTGTGGCACAGCCACAAGGATGTATTGAATATCTCAATTGAAAGTAAGCATTAATATCGTTTTTTTTTTCGTTTTAAATAATGATGTCACAGAATAGCGTAAAAATAACACTAAAATAGACAAAAAAATATTAAAAACACAAATAATATAATGCGATATGTTATACTTTTTTTATTGCAGTATTTACTAAAAACTATTTACAAAAATTAATTCATAAAAACAACTTATATTCAAAAATTATTAAAACTTTTCAATCAAGTTTATACGTGTTAATCCATTGTGACACTAAGTTGAAATTGATAAAGTTACAAGAAAGCATTAGGATATTGAAAAAAGGATTATGTTAAGACTCATTACGAATACTTGGTTGAATCATTATTGGTTGTGAATGGGGTAAAGTTTGCATAAATCTACGTTATGCTAATTTAATAATTAACTTGGTATCACCTCGACTAGAACCGTTTATTTTGCTTATAATAATAACAAAAAAGTAAACAAGTTAACATTATAATACAATTATTTTGACTTATTAAGTTCAAAATATAAACAAAACAAAATTACAGATTACTTTCAAAGTTACTTATCCCTACAGCGTTTCCATCTGCATCTAATAAATGACATTCCTCAAAATCATTTCGTTTTTCATCCATTTTCTCAAAATTATTCTTGCAAAGAAAATCACATCCAAAATCATTTCTACCGTCCTCTATAATGGATTCTTCGAAGCCTGTCTCTCTATATCTTTTTTCATTTTCATTGTGGTAATTTTGGTACCTCCCAATTTCAAAATCTGGTGATATTGTCTGTCCTTCACTCACCGATTCTTTGCCTAGAATATCTTCAGGCTCCATGGAAGCTTGAATCGAATTAGATATTTTATTATATGATCTTATATTTTCATTTTTCACTTCGTACTTAACTTCAGACATTTCTAAGTTGTCCTGATTTTCAAGAAGTGGTTTTATGTTCATTATATTGAAATTTGGCATCAAACGAGTGTCCCAATGATTCTGAATATTTTCTGATGTCGATGGTTCTAAATCTAACTGTGCATCATCACCTAACTTCTTAAACGAACCTAAATTATATTGTAGTGGTATAGAAAATGAAGGCAGGTCTACTTGAGAATTCTGTCTCGTCGGCAATGCTGATATATGTATAGCTGGAGATGGTTGTTTGGACTTGGAAGCATAATTACTTTGACCAGAATTTTCAGCTAGACTGATGATCTGGGATGAGGATACTGAAAGAAAAATAGTATTATTTTTTTTTTTGCAGATTACCATAAAACCTAACTAGTTAAATAAAAACCATTATTGTAAGTATGTAAGTTAAAACAAATAATACAGTGTGTATCGATTTTTCCTTGATTTGCCTTACTATCTATTTCATCTAAGTAATATTTACAAATGAAATATTTCATAATCAAGGTTAAGTTGCGATGAAACATGGTCTTATGACGCGTAAAAGAAACATTACCAAATGCAAAACACACAACTATCGATAGTCGATATTTGGTCGCCCTTAAGCAAGCTTGTTGTTAAGGGAGGAATGACAATCGGCTGAATTTTAACTGGGAACGTAATGGGAACTATAATTTTCATGATTTAGGTGATATTCAGGTTACAAAAATAATGGTTTTCACCTTTAAATTGAAAGTTATTTTACTATTAAATTAAGTTTATGATTACTTTAAAATAACTTTTCTGAAATTTGATAAAGTGATTGAATAGATCTCACTTAGACGCACTAACCTGGTATAGTAATAAAGTCTCTCATTTCAAGCGCAAGGGTCGAGGGAGACCGAGGATCAGGAGACCTCGTGGAGCGAGGATAAGGCTCGCATCCAGCCTTTTGTTGCTTTCTCCACTTCGCACGTCGATTCTGAAACCAAACCTGAAAATACCTTGTTTTAAAATATACCATTAGCTCCACTTGGAACGCAAACACTGTATTTGGTTTACAAATTATTTTAGTGGACTTTCTAATAAAATGCAAATGTATAACTTTCTTTCGCTTTATGTATTACGAACTGTATTTTTAAACTTTTTGTATGCATTGATCCAATTCTTTCCTAACAAAACATATTTTTATTACCTGAACTCTTGCTTCTGTTAGATCTATCCTCATAGCTAGATCTTCTCTGAAGAATACATCAGGGTAATGTGTCTTATGGAAAGCAGATTCAAGCTGTTCCAGCTGAATATTGGAGAATGTTGTCCTAAAAATATTAAAATATATTTATATCATATTTTTTTCGAAATTCCTCATAGAATTTTCGTCAAAATTTCTCGTAATACGTCCGACATCAAGCTGTTTAAAAGAACTATGTTAATTCTTAATTAAAATTACATATTCATTTATTTATAAAACTTTAGAAAGCATTTACGCTGCGATTCCTCTGTGCTCAGAGCTCATGAATAAGGATCCCGAATGGGTTCGAAAATAGTCGGGCAAATTCCGATAGTAAAAACGAGTACAGCTGGCTAATTATATTTAATTTTTAGTATTTATTTGGATAAAAAATTAATACACACCTATATCTTCTCTGTTTTCGTTTCGGTATTTCTCCCTTGCCACCTGAAATAATGCAATAATATTTTAAGACCATTTTACACAATAATATATATTTTTAACACAATAACACTATACAGTGGTAAAAGTAAGGTTTATATAAAATATCCTTCAGTAATTAACCATTCTACATGTTTCTTTATGACCGCGCTAAGTAATTATTATTATCGCTTTAAGTGTTCCAGAAACTTTTTAATCGTTGACTCGGATTCGTGTCTAATTAAATAATTACACTGATATAAATCTTTGTTGCTATTAAGGAGAACCGAAACCAGAAATTTTGGTTATATTTTCAAATACGTTACAAGTTCTTTCCTTCAATCCTTTCCCTTTACTTAAGGGTTATCAAATATAACGATACATATTTTAAAAAAATTGTGCCCCTAGCTAATATCATCCTACATATATAATATACTTATGATTACACGCTGCAACATATGAGTTATACAAAATCTCTTTCTCTGTCTGTCTTGGTTAAATCCGAAATCTTCCAAAGGGTATATACTGAACTTACATTGACAGATTTAGGAATCTCCCTAAATACGTTTAAGCTAAAGATTTAGGGTACAAAATAATATGTTACTTGAATTAGGCGAGTATTCTTCATCTTCTTCATACTGTTGATTATCCCCAGTCTCTTCAGACGGTTCCGTGTTGGATTGATAACTTTCGTTAACATCTGTTTCAGGTCTTTCACAAAGTACTGAAGCGGGACCAAGACTAAAATATAAAATTTTATTATTATTATTTTATAATAAATGTCTAGGATGTAATAAGATATATATCCCCTACTAATAAAAATGTTTATAACCAGTTTAAAATTTTCTCTATTTCTGTCACTTTCACACATTTGATCTGAATTACTAGTGAGAAAGTGCCAAAATAGAGAATAAGTTATACTGGGTTCATTCTATGACAATTTTTTTTAAACAATACAAATTAGAAAAAAGTTGTTGCATTTAACAAAATGATATGAAATCTATGAAAATAATAATACAAAAAAAAAATATCATAATCAATAGTAATAACTACTACTTTTTTATAATAATATTATGGAATAGCCACGTTTTGGATAGCATAGGTATTGTGGGTCAGAACATAATACCTCTGGTATCAAAACATTTAAAAAAATCTTCAGAAAACTTATCAGAATTCTAATAAACTACTTCCATAGTGTCATTTCTAATGTTGTGTAAATCTCAAATCTCGATATCCAGCTGTTAAGCTGTCAGTCAAAAAATATTTAGAAGTTGTCTCTGAACATATTTGGCAATGTTAAACTTATTAAAATTTTAATTACATATACAATGAAAAAAATATCAACACGCCAGGACTCGAACCTATGATCTCTAGATCAGTAGATGTGTTTTTTAAAATTTAAAAACAAACCCATTGAAAAGATTCGGCATATTATAGCAAAAACTTGTAGTTGGTGAGACGTCGTCATTCAAAATGGCCGCCGAGTCAAATCCAGATGAGCCGGCGCTGGTTTCGCGTCCTTCTAATGATTCCTCCATCTACGACAATTAAGTTTCGTAAACATATAAACAATATTTATTTAAACTACGACCATTTTTGTACATAAACTACCGTGATCCATGATTTCAGTTATATATAATTATCCGGCTGTACTCACGTAATTACTATCTGCATTACCGGCTAGTTTCGAACACATTCCCCTGACTAAGACCGCTCTTACTCATGAGCTCTAAGCACGGCGGAATCGCGGCATTCACGGCGGTAAAACGGGAAAAATCCGATTGTAACTACGTGAGTACAGCCGGATAATTTATAGTAAACTACGACATCCAAGTCCAACACCAGACTTAAAAAAATAGTTGTCGATAAAAACTTTAACTCTTTTTAGATATAGGAGTAATTTGTGTCTGTTGTTCATTGTAAAGAAATGTCATAAATAAAATGAATTAAAGAAATATTGGTTTTGAGAATAATTATTATTATTTACTGACAAAACATTGACAATATAGATACTCAAGTTTCAAACAATACCACTGTTTAGTAAACTGCACCGTAAGAACCTATTAAGTAGAACAAAGTCATTAAAAACGAGTTAATCCTATAAATAGACTTAAATAAAGCTTAAAATTCTTTTTAGATATTAAAATACTCTCAAGTAATGAAATATAATTACCCAATATTTGATTATTAAACATAACATGCCAACAAAATATAACAGAAATTATTTTAATTAAAGGACAGAAAAGGATATCCCAGAACTATATGATTATTAAAATTATCTTATGGGTCTGAATATCCAATATGAGTAAAGATTATTATTAATTGTATCATATCTGGATATGGCATAGATAGAAAGAATCGTCATTCTGTCTACTTCTGTAACATGAACCCTTTCTCTTATTGGTCTTCTTACTTAAAAGACCGTAAGCTAATAGTATATAATATGTTATTATAATTACTAGGTAATGTATTAAAATATTATTATACTTATCTACAATTAACCTTTTATACTAACGACTCGTTTTGCACTCGTCCAAGGCACTTTTTTCCAATTCATGAGCTCTTAGCATGGCGGGATCGCAGTGTGAAAATCCGTTAACATCAAATAAACAGTCGGACGTATTGTGATAAAATTAACGTGAGTATAGTCGGATAATTATAGATCACAAACGTCCTAACATAAAAATATTGAATTACTATTAACTGGTTGTCAATTTCTTTAAAAATGTTAATCTCTTAATACACCAAATTATGTTGATATTATCAATCAGTGTTAGTTTTGTAATCTTAGCTATTATTTTTTTATTTTAAAGGTTTTCATCCAACTATGTACCAAAGATTGTTAAAATAATGAAAAAATTTTATTTTATGAAAAATTTCAAATATTATTTGAATTAATGCAAAGACTAATTTTTATCTTAAAAATATACTTTTTTAATATTTTGCAATCATTGATCATGAAAACATTACAAAAAGAAAATAGATTTTCTTTTTGTAATGTTTTCATGTAGCATTTCAGGTATGACATTTATTTATTTTCATTTATAATCTCCACAAACTAGAAGTAACATCAGCTCTAGTTCAAATAAGATAAGTAAGAATCGATACAGCTTACAAAGTCATAAAAAAGTGCATTTATATTAAAGGTGCTTACAATTTAAAAGCATTTTATTTATTTATTATCTTAAGACCCTTGCATAAATTAAAATACTGATATAATTGTTTAATTTGTTTTAAAAGTTACGTTAAAATTTGACGTGTTTCAATTGAATATAGTTCTAAACTAGACATGGAGGTGATTGACCGTCATAATGCACGCTGAGCGACGGCACGCTTAAATTGAATTAAATGCCTATAATTTAGTTAAGTTTATTAAATTACTACTAAATGAGGATAATTCATGTTGTTTTTTCTTTACAACTTAGAAGACAGTTTCGTTAACGCGATCGCGGTCGTGTCATTCTTTTTCGCGCCAAAAGTTTGACATCTGTCATTTAAGTTGACACGTTGATAACACGGAAGATTAATAAATGACAATACCTACTTGAAAGTTTAGTTTTAAATTCAATTACTTAATTTTTGTAATGGTTATATGGTGTTTTATATGTTTAAGTAAAAATAAATAAATAAGAGTGTTTTTATAGTAAGGAAAACGTATTTTTTGACTTTAACAAATGTATTAGAAATAGACAAATCTTGCTTAAAATTCAACTACTCGAAGCTTTTTTTAAATTTTATTATTAAATAAAAATACATACAAAATTTTTTTTTCTCTCCAAGATCTAATTTGATATTTACATATTTTAACATAAAAAATAATGGATTCGTCTGACATTTAGTGCAAAATTGGAGTGAAAAAATCTCTAATGGTAATAAGTAAAATGTGCACAAAGTAATAAAATTATACTAAAGTGGCACATTGTTGAATGTACAAATAGATAATAAAGTGAATATATTATACTATATAACTTTGCGATATTTTAAATAACTTACCTTTAATTTAATTCCATATTTATCAATGCTTTCTGTTAAAAGAAAAATCGCGCCGCAGGCAGTAGCTATTGTCACGTGGTCGGTTGTACTGAAGCGAACTCAGGATCGACTGTCGCTATAAGAATAGAGAAACGTGTGGAGCCGCCTTGGCTTTATTTGAGATGTATATTTATGTTTTGTGAAATTAATTTAACTATATTATTACTAATATTCTACATATTAATAATAAAGGCATATACAAAAATTATCCGTAATTTTGAAAATTTAAATTATTTTTTTGGATTAAAGGAATGTAAAGTATTATAAACATATTATTTTTGATAAAAATATTAGCTGTGTGTGTGTGTATTATAAGGGATATACTGATATATTTAAATAAAAATGTTTTATTTATTTTTTGATTAGATGAATCCAAATTTTAAAAAAAGATTTGTATACAATATTTTACAAGTTGTAGCTTTAATATAATAATTTCAGTGCACCTCGTATAAAATGGCTAGATAGGGTAGTATTTTTCACAATATACATAAAATAGTTATTATACTAAATTATTTGACAACAATTCTTGGGTAACGGCACAATTAGGCGGATCAAGTCCTTGTTTACCATCCACACATGTAAAAAATTTTAATGTTAAAAAAAAATAACTCTATCCGCTCCACATATTTGTAGCCTAGAAAAGCAGTGACGTTTTCTATTACGAAACACAACTATACGCTTCGTTTCGGTGCTAAGCCACGCTGAGCTGGGGGCGGCGGGTGCAGCCCTACAACTGCTGCTGTATCGCTGACAGTGGTGCGGCTTTTATTGTTTTAAGTTTTATATGAATCGGTGCTGGTTATTTGTAAAAATCCTTTGGTCGAATCGAACGTCCATTATGTCAAAAAAAAAAAATTTCGAATTTATTGTAATATTTTTATAAACAGATTTTATTATTAAATCCCAAAAAAAATATTACAATATTTTTACTATACTACTTTTTTTTTACTTTGTACTTTGTACAGGTTTCATGGTTTTTGATTTTGAAATAGTATCTTAGTATAGAAGAAAAAAAATTTTTTTTTATAGTATTGTTGTTTTACCTGAAAAAAAAATTATTACAATGGCCACATTTATATGGTTGCACAAAAAGGCATTAGTATTATACTCGTGTTTTTACTGAGACCACGGAGATTAAAAAGAGTTTTGGTTTATTTCTGAATGCATATTTTAAAAAGAGTAAGGTTTTACAAAATTTGAATAAAAGGCACCTAAGCTAATTTGGTTTCTATATCTGGTTCTCCTAAAATTTGATGCTATTACTAACGATAAAAATGATAGAAATTCGCATAAAAAATTTACGTGGATTGTGATAGAATTGTAATTCATTTTATTTTCACATCCATTTATGTTTTTAAACAGTTCAACAAATATAAACTCCAACGATATTTTTGTAAAAAATCATGTCTGGCGAAAATCCCATTCGCAGGGAATAAAAGTCGAGGATTTGTAAGCGGTTTTCACTTGTCAATTAAGGCAAATAGGATTCATAATTTAGGTATTTTCAAATTATTCTAGCCATTCTCCCTCTGTAAGATGAGCTCCCTCTTTTACATATACTGTTTTTCCATTCAACGAGACTCGGCTACAAGTACTCGATAGATTGCATCGGGGCTAGATGTTTTACGGCGAGTTCGCTCTGTAATACAACGGTACAAGCTCTGAGGACAACGTGTTATGAAGAAAATGTAATTGTTAAAGAAGAAGGGGTTCCTTTCCTACGGCTATCTTTATAAACGCTGATTAAGAAAATGCACGGTCAGTACCCAAAAAACTCTTTCAAGAAAGATATAAATCTGACAATAAGAGGGGACATTGTCGTAGAAACATTCGTCGAGGAGATCCGTATTAATGCAGCGCATCTCTACTTCGGAGGGCTCTTTAAGGCTCTCCTGCAGGTAAGAGTGGTTCTGTACATTTTCGTCAAAGGTAGAGGGTCAAGATGACGAATTCCTCTTACCTTTTACTATAGACAGAGGACACTTCTTATTCTTGATTCCAATTATAATAACCACTCAAAATTGGCTTTGGTAAAAGATCATTGGTTGCGGTGTCCTTGCTGGCGACTTCACACCAGCACTCGTACGGGGCATAGCACTGTTCCGTACTCTTATCTGATCGACAGCTTTATTATTTTAATAATTCCATTTTTTGTTTACAGAGTTATTCCCCCATTCACTCTCCTTTTTCTTTATAAGGCACCTATATAATACATAATAAAAACATTTAAGAAATTTGTTCGATTTTAAAACATTTTCTTTTCTGTGAATTACTTGTATCTATGCTCATTAACAAGATAATATCATGAGAACCGCATTTTATAGAGACTAGAACAATCTTAATTAGTTCATCTATAAAATAATCTTCTCAACAAGATTTCTAAAGGTTATATTACAACAATCTTATTTCTTTTTTTTATACCACGCCATCTATACAACAAAATTATTTTACTCAAGTTTCTAAAATTTCTGTGATTCACTTTTTTTCTAGTTTGCTCTTCCTTTAAAACCTTAACCTTTTAAATATATTAGGCTTAGTAAAAAACGAGCGAACTTCTTAATATTGAAAATTTGTAATTATGAGCAGTTTAAATATAAACATCTTAATGATTAACCAGTGGGTCGCCTGTAAAAGTTCGCGATTTTTAAACAAATATTTTAGGAATTTCGAAATCTATGGCAGATTTCCTTTTCATTTCTTTTCATTATAAGCTACAAGTCACTCATCTTCATTAGGAGCCTAAATTACAAAATGTTTTCTTTTTTTCTACTCATTATTTTTCAAATGCTTTGCATGAGATGTAAAAGTGTCTGTCGGTAAGTCTGGACTTACATCTTACATCTCGTCTACTCGTGAACACGATTGCTGCAAAGCAAGCAATGTAACCAAATTATGTGCGAGTTTAATCCGTAAAAAATAGTTTTATCACAATCGATTTTTATCAACAAAATCATTGGGACAAATATCATTTTATGCTTTTAATATATAAGATAGTTAAAGTGTAAAACCAATAGAAAAAGTGATATTTGAAAATAAAACAACAAAACCCTCATGAATGTTAATTCATATTTAATAAATAAATACATTTTCATGTTTTAAATAAAACTAATGTAAGTGACTTAGTTTTAGCAACGCTCAACAACTTTATTATACAACATACAGAGACGCTGTACGGTTATTGCTTATTACTATATAATAACAATAAACAACTAAAAGATATATATTAGACAAACTCTAAAATATACATACACAAGTTAGTAAGGTTTATATTACAGAAAAAATAATTCACAAAACTTATAAAACTAAACGAGGAATCTGGCCAATTATTAAAATTGATTCCATTGTATGTCTAAATTATAAATATGTCCCCTAGACTTAATATTTAAATTATCAAAAATATAAGAAAAAATCTAGAGGAAATAATTCAACACAACACTCATAGGAAGTGAACAGAATCAAATACAATATCTTTGGCTTCAAGCGAAATTTACAAAAGCATACAACACACAAACTTTAGACACATTTTAAATTTGAACTTTAAAAACTATATACATAAAGATGAGAATTGATTGATAATAACTTATTGCAATGCAATGACATTTCAAATACAAGACATCTTAAAATCGTTATGTCAATAGCATTAAAGTTCAAATTCAAAACGCAAAATAAGTACCAAAATTATGATAAACGCATCTCGCTTGAAATACGTACGATTACAATTTTATGTTTAATATAAGTTACGATAAAGTTCAACATCCAAGAACAAACGATTAATCAATTCCTTTTTAATTAATTTAGAATCATTATTTTCGTAATACATTCCATTCACGTACATAGACATTAAAAAAAATATTATTTAATCTGTGCTCAAGATAATGTTAATAATCGAAATTTAATTTCTACAACTATGGAGATTCAACAGATCAATTTATATTGGACAGAATATTAAGATAAATTTGCTATAAAGCTATAAAGCTTCATATTGTTATATAGATATTAATTAATGTTCTAACAAGAATTATTAATTCATTGGCTCAAATTATAATGGTTTATTTAAAGTGAAATAATATGTTCATTTAATACCATCCAGACAAGTAACCGTAAACCTTATTTTATAGAACCGTACTTTACATTCAAAAATCACCTTTACGCACCTCTAATTAAGTCCAAATTCAAGTTAACAAGTCAATTATTTGCCTATCTACCCACATACAAACAGTAGAAACAACAAGATTACGTAATTGTAAAGTCAAAGTTAACCTTGAGACGAGTATAGAGCAATGTTTATATATACCTCTCTCTTTATTCTAAGAAAAATGAAGAAGACATATATATCTCTGAGTTTATAATGAATAATAATTAAATACAAAGTTGTGGATTATATATGTGTGTATTTTATTCTATGTTAAATATTGTAATTGAAATATAACAAATGCTCTATACTTAGCCATCTAAAGATATTAACTAATTAATTTAGTAAAACGTTAAAAGTGGGTATACATTGGTCACTCTCTCAAATCAGACCACTTAGGTATTTAGTCTATACTACCCCCTTCCCCTCCACATCACCCTATCTCGTTTGGAATTTCCAAGACTACATAAATAAGTACGATACTTTAAAATTAATTACATGTAAAATAATACCAAATACCATAAATATTATATTATAAAATAATGAAGACATAACGCAGACCGGCTACATATCTTTTAATAAATATTTTAGGTGAATTGGTAAACATTTTGAGTGAATATCAAAGTTTCTGGTAACTTAGCCAATTAAACGTTAATCAGATCATAGATTTTTTTTTGATATATTTATTATATTAATCAGTTTATATTATATAATTTAACAAAGCTAATAAGAACCTCGTATATTTTCAAAATTGAAAGTGGAATTAAAATAATAGATCTCAAGGACGCTTATTGTCAAATTCAAGACGCTACAGACACGAAAACAATATAGATCAGACAATATATTTTTCTTTTGTTATCTAAATGGACAAGACGTCTATTTTGTATATAGGTCTATGGACAGGATCGTGACGTCATCTAGTTCTTTATATATAGGCATTTCTAAAGATTCTGTAGAAACGTTTTTCTTACTATTCGAGAATCATATAACATTTAACAATATTTTGAATAAATTCGTATATATTTATAATTTAATGTATTATAAAGGTGCCGAAAGAAATTCAAAAATACTGTGGAGTTAGACATTCTATTTTATCTAACCCGAACGTATTTACAATTATCCTAAAAAAAGATAAATTTGTTTTTTTCATAAAGTATAATACTTAGAGGTTGGTAACATGCATTCTACTCGTATATATTTTTTAATAACGTTGAATTTTTCAAAAATGTTCTAATCTATAAATGAGATAAACGATCTAATGGTTACTCTAACCCTGTGCCGTTATTTGACCAATCAATAGCGCGGTCAATAACCTCCCTCGGATATTCGTTGTCTCTTTCTAATCTCCCGCAATACTTGTAAATAGCTATATTCCGTACGAGATGTAAATTTCGAAGTTAAGTTAATGAATAGTTAATACATTGCATTATCATTGGCACTTCAAAATTCAGTAGCAACTGCCTTTACCCTGACTACTAACTTTATTCAGATTCTTCTCAATTTTGTGCATTATTTAAAACCATCTAAATGTATTGTATGTACTTTGAAAGTGTCAAAATTGCATTATATACTATTTACCTTGCACTGTAACGCGAATGTATATAAATTAAGTCAATTCAGAGCTTAGAAATTATCATAAAAAGATGGCACTTAGAAAATCCGAACTAGCAAATATCAAAAACGCCTATCTGGGTACAATAATATCAGATAGCAATCAAAAATGCCTATCCTACTATAGGAAAAGCGATGTCAAAAAGTCGAATACTTAATACAAAACCGAACATCGATTCTGGAACATTGTGAAGAAAGATATCGATATTATAATCGATTTCAAAAATGCTTAGACTTCCGTGCTTTTGGCAGGTTTGCAGTCCGGGACGCCCGACGCACTTAGTTTTCTTTGCCGACCGGGAAATATACCACCAAATAGTCGACCTAGAAAGATAAACATAATGGACATGAATAATGAAATAAAACTGTTATAAAAAAAATATATAATATTGTTATTAAAGTACATATATAAAAAGATATTTTACATCCGTTCTATTCGAAAAATGTCACTTTGTTCCTCTTTAAGCGGGCGAAAAAGTGATTTGAATTTAAAACAGTTATAGGTAAGAACATTCATAGAAATCGAACGCAAATTGTATGAATTACTTGCTGTATGTGTTGGTTACACGGCGCTAGCTAAAAAATCAAAAGCGCGTCAATGGTGTCTCTGTTTTTGTAATCAGTAGGTACATATTTTCTCATAGAAAGGGGATAAAAAGTAGAGTGTATCACTCGAGAGCAAATTGTTTTTTCCTCGGGCGCTCAGGATTCTAGAATAGACCCTATCCTCGGTCGTGGTTCAAAATAGCGCCCTCGCCATAAAAGTACTACTTTGCTCCCTTGTGATACAATCTACTATTAAGTATAATAATAATAATAATTATGATTGCACCCTAAGGATAGCAAAATGTATTTATTTATTTATTTACTTGAAACAAAAAATACAGTGTGATATTAACAAAGACATGATGACACTGAAAAAGTTATTAACTGTAGCGCCGTATATGAGTCAAGTGCTCATTCGACACAGGCAGTAGTTAGTACTCACCAGGCGAGCGCTGTTCGTTCCTCGGCGCGGCGTGAAGCGCGGTGCGACTCCCGTGTGCGAAGGACACCGACATGCCGCTGTCCAGCGAACCCACCGACCCGCGGCGCTGCAAGCGCTCCGCTGCAAGCGCCACTGGGGATAAATTTACATTATTATTACTTGTTAAGACTTCATAATGTTTATTTTATTCATAATATAAATTTTGATACTTATTCTTTAATGTTATTGTAATATTTATTACTTTGTCCCGGTTTATGCTTCATAACTTTTATAAAGGCGTACCATATCTCGTATATTTAAAGAAATTCAAATTTTTTTATAATAATTTTTTTTTTTTAAATTTTTATATAAAATATGCTCTATTTCTTTGGTCGTCGCACTTAATTAAGAGCTCAGCAAATTGGCTATAATTGCAATACAAGAATAAATTTATTATATTTATTATTCTTAATAGCGAACGACAAAAATATTCTGAAAATTTAATAAAATAGTTACTGTACCTGGATCATTAATGTCAACCAGCGAGTTGCTCAGCACATTTCTCTTGATGATGCTGGTGGGAGGTGGGTTCTGTGAGAGGCGCGAGGGCGCCGCGGGGGCGGGGCACGAGGGCGGCGGGGGGACCACCACGCTGCAAACAAGCATTTATAAATATATACATAACATACAATACATTGTAGTAATCGATTGCCGTGTTACGGTAACACGAGATATAATGGTAAAACAATAGTTTTATTATAATGTTTTTTTTATGATGTCTAACAATTATACTGAGTTTTCTGTTATAACTCACAACACTTGTATAATTGACCGTTCGCAAAAATATATATAAATAAAATATATACAGAATCAGTCCATAAACCTATTATCACACAGAGAAATATCCTATAGAACAATTAAGTATATATAAATATATATTAGATAATATAAATATAAATTATAATATAAATATAAATTGAACTGCGTATATTTTAAGATTAAAAAATACGCAGATCAATTTAAATTGTATACAGTTTTCGATTACTTTTCTTTAACTTAAGTAGTAAAGAAATGTCTACACTTACCCATGAACATGTACATGGTCCATACACTGTTGGTGATCGATCTCCACGTCAGCCACGCCGCTATCTCGATTCTCCATTACTAGAAAAAAAAAGAAAAGTTATTCACATTAGTAAATAGTGGCCATGTACAGTATTATTAATAATTACAGAAAAATGTACAAATCTTTATTAAGTAATGGGTTTTAGTTTAAGATAAATTGAATGATGTATTTCTGTTCCCAATTAAATACATTTGTAGGCATACGTCTGTTAAAATTTTCGAAAAAACTATTTTGACTATGAGGGTCGGGTTAGTTGTTACTGGTGACCAATCTCAAACAGATTTAAATAATTTCTTTTGTAGAGTACACAAAAATATCTTCGATTTTAAAAACCACCTCAGTTTGTATAAAAAAAAGTATATAAACATTCTCTACTAGTACTGACCATTCCTGCCGGAATTCCCTGTACCCCTTCCCTTGCCGCGATTGAGTTCCCCCTCAATCCTCATGGCCTCCATCTCGTCCATCTCGGCCACGCTCTCCCGCAGATCTTCAGCAAACTTGCAGCGGTCGTGTTCGTTGCGTGCGTTGAATGTCGCCAGTCGTCGTCCGTCCACGCGACGGGACAGACGGATGCCGAAGGGGTAATCTATTGTCACATTTATAAAATATTTATTTTACAAGACATAATATTAAATATAACCATAAATTATTAAGCATATCCGCCAATGTCATTTGCTAAAAGTATTTTAGCATCTATGTAAAGTCATAGAAAGTCTCATTATAGCCACCCAGTTACGTGTATTGTTTAAAGTTTTTAAAATATGAGTATTGAATCGGCAGCATGTAAGCCTTTAAGATACTACCGCTTGTTTTCATCACCTCACTTAAAAAATAAAAATAAAAGTATATATGTATATTTTATATATACTTTTATTTTTAATATTAATGTTATTATTTATGTATATATTAATATCTAATGAAAAATTAATGTTAAGCTATAGAATAGACAGAATAATATATACAATACTTACGTGGAACAGAAAACAAGTTAACGAGCATCCCGCACAGCGGGAAGGACTGTCGGAATGTATACGTCACTGAAGACTTCTTCTTGCTGAAGATCTTTGTAATCACGAGCAAATCGTTGAAAAGGAACACCTGGATAGACAATGTAGAAAGTCAAGTGCGATACATTGTAAGTATTTATAAGTATATTAAGTACTAAGGAGAGAGAATATAAAATAATCCACCTTTTTCAATAAATTTTTCAACCCTTAAAGTAAAAAATAATTACAAAGATCATATTCAACTCTTACGATACAGCATACTACGAATATAATGTGTCCTGTTATGCTTTTTCATATTTAATTCCATAAATATATATAAAGCAAAATAAAGGATTATTTTAAACAAAATTTCAAATCTATATCTATTCAGACTTAGACCTACAATGTAAAACTATTTTTTCCTAGTGCAGTTATTTTGGTTATATGTGGTATATAATATATCCTACCTCTCTCTGATGCACCCCAGGTCGTTCCTTCTTGTGTATGTCAGGTATTTCATACAGTCTGCAGTAGCACACGAGCCGCCGGTGAGGAAGAGCCAAGTGAGGCTTCTTACCAACGATAGTCGCTTGGACTTTCATAACCTGAAGAAATATGATTTATTTAATACATATTCATTTTTTATCTATTAGAGCGATTAAATATACAATATATATTTAGTTAAAACCGAAAATATAAATGTAACTGTCAAGAAATATTATAAAAAGTAAAGCTTAAAAATATTTAGGATTTCAAATTCCTAAAAGTTTAGTTGAACGCTTTTTATTGTTCTAAATAAATAAAAATTACAACTGACACAATTCCTTAAAAGATCTTAATAAATTTTGGTACAGCATGACTCCATACAGAGCGTATATTTTTTGTCCTAGTATCCTAGTGTTAGTAGTCCTAGTAGATCAGTACCTGTGTAACATGGTCACTCCCGGGCCTGAACTCGCTGGCCTTCACCCGGTCGTATATCCCGGCCAGCATGTCGCGGTCGATGTCTCCACAGTCGTCAATCCCTCGCAAGTTACGTACAAAATCGTCCAGCGACATACGAGCCTCAGGTTTCAGGTTGGGGGTGTGCAGATCAGTATTAAGCATTATTATTGCGAACGCCAGCACGAATATCTGAAAATATTACAATAAAATCAGTCAAACATCGATCAATAATACATAATAATCGTCATTTGACATAAAATGAATAAAGCTCACCGTATCCTGAGTTCTCAGTCGCTGTACGAAGTCAGTATTACAGATACAGTATCTCCTGGCGAAGGCCTCTACTAGTCGCTCTATCTTCTGCGCCTCCCCGGGGAGTCGGAAGTGTCCCTGGTAGCGACGCAACGCCACGTCCACAGCCATCCCAGACAGATCCAACTCGTTCACGAAACATCTATAACATAATAAATTCAATTACATATTTTTCTTTTTTTGCATTTAATCTTTTGTGATCAAAGATTACTATTATATAAAATTATCCGTTTGTACTCACATCAATACAAACAAAATTTACTAATTTCGAATCCGTGAATTTACTTGAGTATAGCCTCATAATTATATATTATAATTTCTTTAATTAAAGTTTTTATTTTTTTTTGGTTAATAAATTGTATTTTATGATTATAAAGCATTAAAATAAATGGAGAATATATTCAACTTACTCTAACACGGCCATATTAAACTGACTCTGAAGGTTGCCGAGGTACTCCCCAATCATTTGTTTACTGAGTCCTTTTCTTGTAATGAGGAATCTAGCGACACCTCGTGGAGAATTTTCGAGAAAACCTCGGGATATGAGGTAGGCGATGCCACGCTCTGGTTTCTTGTTGAAGAGGTTTAAACCCACTCGGTATTGGCGTTTACGAACTGTCTCTGACACCTGTCACATAAATTTTGTATTAGATTAAAGATTAAAAAGTCCTTATCCTCTAAAGATATAGTTTCTAATTTTCTAACGATTAAACGGTTTTCATGAATTCCTAAAAATTCTAGATCACATCATCTCGCAACTAAAAAAACAAAATCGAAATAGGTTCATCCGTTTGGACGCTGTTACGTGAAAAAATTACATTTATCTCTTGTCTGGACCGCCGTTTTTTCATAGGTAAAAAAATGTGTATCTCGTGGTTTCTCTCATATTTCCGTCCCTCTCCCTCGTGTACCTTAACAGGCGGCAGGTGTGTGTCGTGCGCGGGGCGGCAGCAGGCGGCCGGGGGCGGCGCCTCGTAGTAGGGCGGGGCCTCCTGGCGCTTCCACACGGCGTAGCGCTCGCCCTCGTACAGCGTGCCGGACGCAGTGCGCGCGTGCTGGAACTGCTGCTCCTGGATGTGGATGTGGGGCTCCTGGAATCAATGTGATAGATACACCACCCGCTGACTGATAGAAAAAAGTGCTTTTTAAGTATATATTGCGTAATGTTGTTTATTAATTTCATGTATTCTATAAAGGAAGAACTGGATATATATATTTTTAAATTGATATGTTATTAAATAACATGTCACAGGGCACAACACTGTAATACACACTAAATCTATACCTAATGAATGTTAAAACTATAACTGTATAATATTGAGTCATTACTCACGGGCGCTCGTGGCTGGTAAGGTTGGTGGTAGTGGTGTCGATGTTCCTGTGACGAAGAAGATGACGACGACTGCACGGAGGACATTGACCCCCCACGACCCCCCGCGACCCCACACTCCCGACGTAACGACACCGGGCTCTCCGCACTAAAGTAGAGTTATAGATTATATATCTGTATCTTATTAAATAATACTTATAACTGTGACAGACATAGAAACCTTATTTCAAAAGTTGGTTAAAATAATTTATAAATTATTATTACTAATTGTTCAAATATGAGCAATCATGTAAGTGCTAATTCTAGACAGTCTAATTACTTATTTTTAGTTCTATTTTGCTTTTTCATCTGAATATGTGTTTGCAATTATTTTTTTTAAAGTACAAGAAAGATTGAATAACTATTTTTGCATTAATAAACGGAATAATAGAAAACGTTAAAATCTTTATATAACATTACAGTACGACCATAACAGTCAGTATTAGAAAGTTACTAAATACATATAATTTAGTTTCTTCGTTGTTTTAATGTAGTTATGAAACAACATATTTTGATAACGCCGTATATATTTCTGAATGAAGTTTCAAGCAACAGTTGGTGAGTAAAAGATGGTTTAAAAAAAATTAAACATTAATTAAATAAGATTAAATATTTCATTTGGAGTATAGTTTATTATATTAATAAACATATATAAAAAAATAAGTGAATGTACTGATTAACTGTTTGTGTTGTGACAACTCTTTATACAAGTAATTAGTTTCTGTCAAGTGTTATGACTCTTATTTCCATAAAACTATTTTACGGATACAACTCGCGTTTATTTCTACATTTTTTAATTTAACCCGACGTTTCGAATGCTTTGTAGCAAACGTGTTCGCGGTAAGACGAGATGATGGTGTCTGTGTGTGTATTAAAAAATATAAAAATTAACGTATATCCGTAAAATAGTATTATTGATATGTGTAGTACTCGTGTAAATCTTAGAAATCATTATGACTCTTATTCCTATAGATATAGAGTACATACTTGAGTGTAATGCTGCTGGTACGTTTTGGTACTTCTGGAGGGTGTCTGCGTGCGTTGGCAGCTTGTATAGCTGCTAGTTGCTGCTGCTGCCGCGCGGTGGGAGATGACAGCGGTTTGCCGCCTGACGATAACAGGTTTCCGTATACTGGACCTAAAATTAAGGAGGAAAGGGTTGAATTTGGTTTGAGTTATTAAAGTTGAGATAATATAAACACATACATTATATATTATATAAGCTGAATAGCCTTGGGTAATATTTCCTTATTAAACAAACCAAATTTGGTTTATAACGAAACTAGATTAGACTATATAAGTAAAGATTACTTAGCATGTAGATTTTAAAACATGCTGTATATATAATACCTGTATTATTCAACAACTGGTGGTTGTGAAGAGATTCATTGTGCGAGGATGACGTTGATATATTGGTGACCGATCCACTGACAGAACAGCTGCAGACCTAGAAAAAATAATTCACAATTAATGTATTATATCATTAAGTTATAAGACGATGTTAACGTTCTGATTATGAAGAAAAAAATGAAATGATATTTTTTATTATTTTAAATAAGTTATAAAAATACGTTATAAGATTGTAATAAATAATTCATAATTGTTTCATTAACACCATTTAAAGTCATAATTTGCCTCAAACTAGGAATTAAATATATATATTTACAACAAGATAAGCAAATTATATATATATTAATTATCTATATAAATAGTTAAGAATTATTCTGAAACTGAAAGAATACTATTAATAAGCACACAGCTTCGTCCGCATGGGTTACTAATCAAATTCCGGTAATAAATTTGTATAAAATTTTCAAAGGCCTACAGATTAAAACAATTTAGTATATTGTTATATCTGATATTTAAAATTCCTCATTAAATGGATTTGTCACTGGTCATAAGAATTTATGCAACTCTTGGTACCAGAAGTACATGAGCTCAAACAGACAAACTTTTCAGCTTTATTTTTATATTAGGAGTCAAACGCGCTTCCAATCATGATGAACGGTTTTAGTTACTATTAGGAAAACTAAGAAGTGTAGCATAGTAGTAGATATACTATTGTTAGACACCGTCGAGTGGCATTAAGACACATGAACACTTCACTATATTTTACTCGTAATAAGCACTTCTTCTTCGCTTGAATACAATAGATTAACTGTCCAATAATTCCTGAAAATGATGCTTATATACCCTCACTAACTCTCCCTTCTCAAATAATTAACAATCTTACTCAAATTATCAAATTTCAACACAAAATACAAAACATCGATTACTTTAAGGATTGAAGAATCTTAAATATTAATATTAAAATGATAATAAATAATATTAAATAAAAAGTATACCTTACACTATAGTCTACCTCAAGAACCTGTCCATAAAAATCAGAAAGAATTTTTGAAATCCAACTGGTAGTTCTGAATAAACAAAACATTTCCGTTTTATAATATTAGTATAGATCAATTTTATAATATTTGTATTGATATGATTTATTATATATTAGCACCATTATCTAATATATCATATATTCCCATTTTATTAGTATGTCTGGAAGTAGTCTACCAAGTAATAAGATCGCATTGTGTACTAATCAATAGTTTGATTTTTCTTTCCTGTAATGTACTTTCATGTTTGAAGATGGCATTAGTGTATATTATTCTAACAATATAGTTATCTTGTTTAATGATACACAATATTTGTTTATAATTCCAAAAAGCATTAAAAATATTTATTTAAGCCACAATATTCGAATTATATCATAATTTGATTAAAATGATGTCATTAACCTCAAACTTCTTCCAGTATTTTGTTTTTTGATTTATACGTATCATAATATATAAAATTATATAAAGATTAATACTAACTTCATATCGCTGGTTCCCCTGCCACAGTCTTTTATTAAACTTATATATTAAAACGAAATTATTATTATTTAATATTTTTCTCAACAACTTTTTAGTTTTATAATCCATTATAACCGCAATACGTTATAAGGCGAGAATGTCAAGCGAATTACTGATAATAATTTCATACACATTGACATCATATCAATATAGTTATCTGATTTTGAACTCTATGTTTAGATCATAAGGTTTGTTTTTATAGTTATCAATGTCATCGCCAAATGAACAAATATACGTAGTGATAAGTGTTTTCACTAATATTTAGTCGTTATAAGAATCATTTAGCAAAAATTTTTTTTTCAAAACCAAGATCCTGTTAAGATTATATCGATACTATTTTTTATTACAATACTATTAGAAATTATAAGAAACAACTTAATCAATATAATTCCCTAAAATATTAAAATTATTTGCACAATTTTTTTTTCATTTTTTTTATTTATTTTATATATTTCGTTATTTATTTTGTTAATTGATATTACTTTATAAAATAATAAACTGAAAAAAAAACAAAAAATATATAAAAAAAATATGTGCAAATAAATACAATATTTTAGGAGCTAACATATTATTTAATAAGTACAGTACTCTAGATCTAGTTCTTAGGGTTGGTTGTTTTTTTTTATGCAATAGGGGGCAAACGACCAAGCGAACCACCTGATAGTGATCATCGCTGCCCGTGAGCACTTGCAGGCCCTGACGGGTCTGAAGTGTGTCGTCGGCCATGTAAAAACTTGAAAGCTCTTTTCTTGAAGGTCCCTAAGCTGTATTGGTTCACACCGCATGAAACATTACTTAACAGTCACATTACTCTGGTCTATAGGGTTGATACTTAAAACCACTCACCCCGCTATCTGCGTCCCGGTGGTGGGGCGCTATCTCCGACGCCATCATGTGAATCTGGTGAGCGGACTGCTGCACACGCGCCATCATAGCCTCCACCTCGCCGTGAGGGTCGCACACCATGCTTTAACATATTATAAAAGTTATTAGGTTTTGCAAAGGAATTATATAAAAGGTCATATTTTTGTTTTTTTTTTTATCGAAAATAATCACCTCATATCCACGTCATGTCTCTCCCGTAGCGACATCGACCTCATAGGCCTCGTCAATGCTAAAATCTTCTCCGCGCTGCCAGGACTCTTCTGAATGTGAGTGTTGGCATAGATGTCATTACCTGGAAAATATCACAAACTGTAGAAAGCACTGGATCAATTCTCCGATAGTCAGGGGCCCATAAACGCTTTCTTAAAGTAATATTACAACCATTTTATTTTCCCTTTTCATACCAAGATATATATGAAACAATATTGTATTATACCAATTTCTACTTTTCAACTTTTTTTATTGTTTTACTAGTTGCTTTTTTAAAAAATCAAATTTATATTGTAATATTAAAACAAAGTTCCAATCTGTGATGATAGTTTAAAGAGTGCATTAGGCTATTGAGCTGCAAAAATAGTCGTATATGCTAAATCATGTAAAATCATTATAATTGCACAATAATGTAATCATCAAATTTTATTTATGATAAGGTTTACAAATTCTTCAAGGATTATTTCGATCATTGTACACTCATTAATAATGATAACAACATATAGTATATTCTTATAATACGTCACATGACAAATTATATTGATACAATAAATTATAATGATACAAATATAAACAATGTTTGAATTAAATTTTCACTTTTGAACGTGACTCATTAACACAAGTGTTTGTTGAAGAAACATGAGTCTATTGGCTTTAGTGATATATATGTACAGACTATAAGTATGTGTGTATGGATGTGCGTGTGTGTGTGTGTGTAGTGTTTGCAATGGTTACACTAGAATTTTCAATATTATATACGTTATATAAGGCTTTTGAAATATGCAATAACCATTATTTGTTCTGTTAACAGTTCCATACTCAATTCTACAATTACTTCTGAATTTTCACTCACCATTGACGAGTAAATGGTCGCCATCTTGCATCCTTCTTGCATTGGAGTCAGCTGCTTTCGCCATCGCTGTGATGGCGCTGAACTTCTTCAACAGCTGTCTTCTTCTAAACGCTCTTTGTATTGTAACAGCAGCTCGCCTCGCCCTCAGACCTCCGTAACGACGCTCTAGTATCTCAACTTGTTTATCGAGAAGGTCTTGGGACATTTCATAGCGACTGGAATTGTAAATATACGTTTTTTGAGTATAAATTTCCCATTACGAGCTTTAGTTTTTCATAGGATTATTAATAATATAAATTACTTGAATAATCTTTAAGCTACAATTTTACAAAATTTCAATAAGGCTTTATTTATATTGAAGAATTGCTAGAAGACGCAAAAGCCAGAACGTTCTAGAAACCTCAAATTCGATAAAAGATAAGATTAAATTGATTTTGGTTCATGCTATTTTTGATGATAGAACAGAAGAACATGATAATTTAATATAGATGTTATTGGAAAAAGCCTTGGAAGATATTAGTATATTATGATAATGAATTACTCTATTTATATACATGATATTTTGAAGTTATCTGTACAAGTTTCAGAGATTTTGGTCATGCTTTTAGATCAATATGGATCTTGATCAGGTGAGAGATATTATAAGGTACAATTTTAGTGAGGAATGCCGTGTCCACTATATGCTAGCTTCGATTTGCAGAATGGGTGAAATTCAAGTTATTTTTAGGAGTATTAAGGACTTTTAGGTTACATTCCTGAGGTAAGGGACATACCCTCGAGTCAGTTTACCCCTTTTTTGGGGTAATGTTGGATCTTTTTGTGTTATTCCAGTTGTGCCAATGATTCCCACGTCTGTGCCTCGCCTATGGAAGATTTCATAGATAAAACTAGCTAGACATATTCCAGAAACATCTAAAAATAAAGAGGGAACACCGACCACTTGAAGTGTACTTTACAGACATTAATATACATTGGTAATGAAATCAAATACACTCACAGGATTACAAATTACGCACTGTCTTACTAAACTTTCTGACAAATTCAGTCTGTACAGATGTTTTCAGTTGAAATCATTCTTCTCCCATTTACTTTTAGAAATGTGATGTTTTCTTTGAACTGTGTATCTACCGGATTATTTACTTTGGCCGCTTGCGAGTATTTAAAAAAATATTTACTTTATTTTTGTTTAGGCCACATACACAATGATAAATGTGATTATAACATGTTACAGTACAAAATAAATTATATAATTGCACAAACAAGTTATTAGATATATAAAAGTATTATCAGATTCCTCGCTGTAGATTGTGCAATATCTAAGAATATAATAATTAACTTAAACTATTAGTATAATAGCTAAAGTTGTAGAAGACAACGTAACGAGCTAATAAATTAGTTATTGTTTTTTGTGTCGTAAATAGACTGCGATATTGCGATGTGCGACCATTTTAAAACTCAATTTACTGTGGTTAAGTGTTCCTCCTATGATAAAATTATATACATATTCTATAAGAATCCTAAACCTCATATAATAGACAGTCAATTGTGCAAAACACAAGCCCATTACCGCGGAAAACCCTTCATGATACAGAGAAGGTATAAGTATGTACCTGTTGGTATGAACTGCGTGACCGAAGCCCTCCGGCGGCGCGGCGATGTACAGCGGTGGTGCGGGCTCTGCGCCCGCGCACAGACCTGCACCCGACGCGTTTGATGTCGAAGAGCATGACGAGTTGGAGTGATTTAGAGCTAAAATAGAGGAAATAAGGATTTATAGGTTTTGAAATAATGTCCTATAGTAATGTAAGAGACACTTACATCTGTACCCATGAACACGATTGCTGCAAAGCATTCGAAACGTCGGGTTAAAATTAAAATGTAACCAAATTATACGCGAGTTTAAAGCCGTAAAAAATACTTTTATTTCAAATGTGTACTCGTGAAAATCTAAGAAAATACTATTTATTGGTTTTGTTAACTTTGAAGTTAAGAAAGGTAAAAACTTGACGATTTGTAAGCGGAGAAACCATGAACCAATGAGACCCCGGGAAATTAAGTTCTTTAATGGAGACTGGGGCCACAAAATCAGTTAGAAAAAGTTAGTTAAATATATGTATAACTGGCAAAAGCCAAATTTTGCACGCACTACACTTTTTAAAAGCTACTTTTATTTGTCGGGGATAACATAAATGATATTTAAAAGTGTATTTAGAGACCTGATCAATAATCCTGATAGGAATGTTGATACATTGGAGGTAAATCATTCTAAAGCATTATTGTTACAATTTTTTATTAGTCCTATATAGTACATTTAATTTTAATTCCTACTTGAATTACCCTGACTGACTAACAAATTACAAAAATTAACTTTTCAATAAAGATAGGAATAATAAAACATTATACAAACATTAATAGAAAACATTATACCAACATTAATTTATAGTTAAGGGATAAATAAGCTCAAAAAACTTGACAAGTGCATTTTATGCTAATAATTACGTAGCTATCAAAAATTTTGAGTGTGCTTGAAACTTCAGCGTTTAATAACACCATACTTTTGACTCTTTCATGAAATAAAGTGAATTACAAAGTGAGGGTATTTAAAATTTACAAATTTAGATACAATTTTATATACTATGTTATAAGGCTTTTATATATAGATTCAAAGTCATAAAACAGAGATTAGTAAGAGACAGACTGAATTGTATGGGAGGTTTACAAATATTACGTGTTGGTTGAAACCTACCATCCGTTCTTTTGTTTTCAACTCATTCGTATGTAAACCTTCCATATATTACAAACAATTTTAATATTTTTAAAATAACATAAATAACAATAATATATTTTTTTTTCTAGAGTTTTGCGTAACTATTTTTGTTGAACACATTTTAAAATTCCTTTGATACATTGTTACTCAACAAAATGTCAAAAACTGTTAAAACGGAGCAAAAAATAAAAATGTCTATTTAAATCTAAATAAATAATAATTATAACTGTTGAATATTCATAATTTGTATTGTGTTCTTTGTTTCACAACTGAGTCAGAACTCGGAGGCATGGTGTACTATCGATCACTTTATTTGGCAACGCTTGAGTGAAGTTGACGTCATATTAATTTTTGACTGAGTACTTCTTGATTTGTCCTTTAGTAAATACGACGAAATACTAAGTTTCATTACCAACTTATAAAAAATTTATGTCTCTTGAATTCTATATAGCTATAGTATTTGAGGAATAAAAAAAATTATCTTCAAGACAAATATTTCTATATATCAATCAATGCGCAATTTTATACTAAATGTAAAAAACCAACACTCATGACGAGCGAATGTCCTCTAGAAGTTATGAGGGAAAAATTACAAATTAATTTTTTTTGATTTTTAGTAAGAGGTGTGTAAGTATAAATATTATGATATATGTAATGAGATTTTTTGGCAGCAGTAAGTTTTATAAAAGCCGTAAAATATCTTGGACTTATTAATATGTAATATGTTACCTGGTAAGGGCCTGTGGACAGCGGTGACGTAGCGATTTCCCTCCATGTACCCTCGATCAGGCTCAACATGATGACCATGATGTCCGCTGTGAATGCTGTGCTGGTGGGAGTAGAACCCGTCTGGTGGGTGCAAAGCAACGCCACCTCCGCCTTCTTCCTCGTCCACTTTTTGGGAAAAGCTGGAGACAAAAGAAAATAATCCTTAGCTTGTTACTATCATATACTATAATCTTTATAATACTGCTTTTATTATTTTTAACGTATATACATATGGATCCTGTTTTGCCAAACAACCAGTTAAGTTAACTCTAGAATTAAGTTAAGTTTGTAATTAAACTATAAAAATTATAAAAATAAGCGCAATATACACAAAACTTAAGAATTGCAATTCCATTAAGATAGGACAGCCGTTTGTTAAATAAAACTGATATAATTGCGACCTCGTTACTGGCTTTAAGCTCAGAACGCAAATGTAGGTTAGGTCAACCGCCTGTCGAAAACATTGCATTGCTGGAATCTAGTGTGTGAGAGTAATGATCTCTTAAGAGAATGATTATGAAACAGAGAAAGATTCTACACATATTCCACAGTTAAAGTTTTTAAATATTATATAAAATCTAGTTATGTTCAGTTCACGCCGCGACGCCATTACGCTCGTGAAAAAAAAAACAGCTAATGGGTTCAAAAGTAGTCGAAAAAATTTCGATAGTATAACGTGAAAAACATAACACATCTGTAAAATTATACATAATAGCATTCAAAAGAAAAGAAAAAAGTATTGAAATAATGATATTTTCTAACAATATAATTAATTAATCTAAGTTTTATAATATCAATTTAAATATGAGAAAGCTGATAAACCAGCATAACACGAACGGAAAGTTTTTTATACATCTACAATTCATATATAGTACATCACCTTAGGACAGCTACATACAATCTTGAACATTTTCAAAACAAGAATTTTCCAGGAAATAATCGTATTGCATTTTGAAAGTTACTAGTAGTTTTACTATAATTGTTTAACTAAGAAATGAGTCGTTTGAGATATGTTTATTTATATACTTAATAGTACACTATCTAACGGTAAATTTAAATGACTTTGTTATCAGAATATAGTATATTACGTTTTATTATAAGGTTATTTTTGATTTATAGAACATAGCAAATTATAATCTTATCTTATATGTAAGTATTCATAATTATTTATCTATGCTTCTGAGTGAAAACTTGAAATGTTTCTCTTGACTCATAGTTTAAAGAATTATTTATAATAGATAATGATTATTTAAGAAAATGTTTATTACATATTTTATTTTGCTTAGAGCATAATTCTAGATCCAAAAGTTTTTAATTTTTAAGAGTATTTTATACTGGATTATTACGTTACACTGAATGTTTTATAAATCTAACATCCATTTAATCATTTAATTAAAAAGTAAGGTATCCTATATGTATGTATTATGTTAAGATATTATAAAAGATGACTTTATGGAAGACATTTCTAAGGTTACATAAGACTTGGTCGATTGGTATCTATAAATATACAAAAAAAAATGGTTTAGTACCTCTTACTACTCTAATTTGTCAAATGTTTTTGTTATTATTAAAAAAATATAAAAATATTTTCAACTATTTTGCTATGGAAGTGATTTAATTGAATAGTTAAAATAGAAAAAATACCAAAGAAAATACAAAATATTTGCATAAAATTTTTAAAACGATTAAGATAGAATGTCGATGACGTAATACTATTATATATTATACTCACACCAAGAAAGTATTCAGATCCTATATCAGTAAAATGTTATGCCGATTTGGTGTAAGGCTGATATAATTTTGATAAGCAATTTCCAACACAATTAGTAAAAACTGTATATAAATTAGCTGATTAATGACACCGTTTCACTTTCAAAAACTCACTTCGATATCAAACCGGTTCAACCGGTTTTAACTAATTTATTGTTTTATACGTACGATAGTACAGTACCAGACATTTTTAAATACAAAACACTGACTTAACTATATAATATTGAGTAACTTTACTACTACTTTGATGCAGACTACGATATACATATTATGGAAGGTAGTTCATACATAATTAAAAACTACCACATCACAGAACAACCACATGACACGACTAATGTACTACAATTTTATTATATATTTATTATCTAAAGATTCTAAGTAAACAACAATTAAATCCTGTTATACTCTTTACCTATTAAAAATAAATACATGCTATAGAACAATTCTTATGGAGTTATATTAAATGCAATTATAATCAGTCATACCATTGTTGTTATAAGATTGACGATAACTAACAAATTACGTTAAATGCAGGTTATTATTAGCAACAAAGTTAACAAACATATATTCTCAATATATCAAATTTATCTCAATTAAATCTAATATATCAAGCATAGAGAACGAAATATTCGAAGTAATATTTTTATTGTTTTCACTGACAGACATCAATATTGTTTATATATATACACAAAAGAAAGTTTAAAATCCATCCAATTTCGATACCGTATTGGTTTAAAAAAGTAATAGAATCTGTGCTAAAATTTGTAAAACAACTCGCTTTAATGAGTTGTTTGACAATGCAACTGCGGCTCCATACATCATCAGGGATCTTAACAATGCTTTGTTATATTTATATTACGCAAATCAAACTCTCAAAATTACTTTTTAATAATGAACACATTTATCCTCATTATTTTACTGCGTGTTATTATCACAGTAAGATGTTGAGTAATCCTGTTGCTCTCTACTAAGGCGATGAGTTGCTTTTAAAAGTTTATCCCTTAAAATAGGCAGTGTTATCTATGCCGCCAGTTTAAAGGCTAAACATGAAGTGATCGCTGCCTAAGACTTCAACTTCAAATACTTATATAGTTGTAATTTAGGCTTTACAACAAGCCCGCTGAGTTTCAAGTTTTCTCAAGTCTGAGGCATATCTTTCCGAGCTGGTGGTAGCTCCGACACTAAAAAAATGTTTGTAAAAAACTGACTTTCAATAAAGATTTTGATTTTTTGATTGACTGTTGCCATTTTTTTGGCAAAAAGGCAAGAGATTCCGGGAGGTCCCACATAACCGCCCGGCCATCATTTTCCCACTGATGGGGTATCCGTAACAGATATTTCCAAGGGCAAAAAAAGAGGCTATGTTAATATATTCTAATATAATCTAATTTAAAACTAAAACAAGATTCAATTAATTGCATAATATTATTTTGTATGTCAAGTCCTCGTTCCAGTAGGACACAACTCATTAAGCCGGTTTTAAATGAAAGTAATAATCGTTTAACAGTACCTACCTGATATAATGTTTCCACTATAACTGGCAGAGCGTAGTAAAATTACTGTAAAGATAGTACAGTTCGATACGACCACATGCAATCATAATTTAAACGTCAAAGTTGCAATCAATCATTTTAAGGTAACTTTGGGTTTATTGACAAAAATATTCCCATCATTAGTTTTAGTTCTGTTTGTTTCTAATGAAAACGGTCATTCAAAATCAAATATATTAAAAATTGCTTTTATGTTATTGGTTTTATCTATGCCAAAAACAATTACCTTTAAAATGTTAATATATATCATGTATTATCAAAGCTACTACCTGTTTGACCTGCCATAGAGTGACATTACTTTATTTCTCTAATTCATTCATGTTTATCAATGTGGAACGACGCATGTTCCTCGACTATGACCACGAGCGGTCAAGCGAAAATTATTCGGAACACTATCACGGCTAATGTAACGAGTGGACGAATTAAAAATATTTTAAATGTAAATAAAACAACGCTTTACTCATACACAATACAATGAAACACAATTTTGTATCAACAAGGTTGAATTTTAAAATGATTATGAGTACGTAAATGAGCTCTATACTTTTTGCATTTCAAAATACACCAATACTTAGATATATATCGTTATATTAAGTGGAAGTAATGAGAAATAACAAATAATATGAAATAATATTTTAGTTAAGTTTACGCAGAATATAAACGAAGTAACTAGAAATCTTTCTATTCAGGTTACAACAACAAACTGTCACTTGAGAAATGTTTGTTTAGTTTGTACCCCCAAAAGTTTAATACATTAAAATTAAACTTTGAACATTCTGGTAACTTGGACTGTATGAAACAAGTAACATAGAAACGAGATAGGAAACTATAATTAAACTTTACGAAATTATCTTTATAACATCAGATCAAAAAAAACATGATATGATATCTCGAAGTTCTGACGAATTAAAGTTGGAACTAATTCACGTTTAATAAAGAAACAATAATAAACTTGTTTAAAATAATATATTTTGTGCTAATATATTCAAAAGTATTTTGAAATCATAAACACAATCTACGAAGAATCTTAAAATTGTTGATATAAACTTAACAAAAAAACTTTAGGAGCTAAGATCAAAAACACCAAATGAAGGTAACACAGAAACAACGATGAACTAACATAAAAGAATCTTCGTCAACATAAATAGAACTAACGAACGGGAAAACATCTGAAAGTTCTTGCGATAAAGTTTCAACTAAACTTGAAAAACTAAGAAAAAAGTTCATATAAAGCGTTTCAACAAAGATGAAAAGGCTTAAACTAGGATCTACAAGTGCAACGCATCCGCAATAATCGTTAAATCGTGTACTTGCATTTAGTATCAAGAATATCTAGCGATAGTCACGACCCTATAGAAAGTTTGTGAAAATGCAATAGACTATAATTTAAATAGTTTCCGATAGCAGATCTGCAAAGCTCTAATAATAATACGAAATAGACTGGAAACATGAACTTGATTAAATATAATTTAGTGAATAAAACGTATAATCTTTAGACTATTTACAATCTAGAAATAACAAAAACAATATTGTTTGAATACCAACAGCATAATCAAACCTTGTCCAAATATAATTCATTCTATTAAAGGAAATAGTATTACAAGCTTTACTTAGAACGCCAAAGATATTTGAATAGCAGTCTACATACAAAATAGATGTGCATTCCTGAGAAGGATCAAAAATAACGTGTATATATTTAACATTTGAGGTTTCACGTAATAAATAATATATGCAGCTTCGGTTAATTGAGAAACAGTAAACTTATAATGAATTTTATATTATGTTTAGTTTTGAATAAATTTTAAATTAATTATATTTTACTACAAGTAAACTGTGGTGTATCGTGATACATACAATATATCTGATACATCATTGCGGTATTTATTTATTACCAAAGTAAAATAAAGCTATTAAAGCTATTTCAAGGTAAAATTTAAAATTGGGTTAAATCATTGACAAACAATAGCTTTAATGGCGACAATTCTGGCGATAAAGCTTGCCAATTAATAGTTGTCCTTGTGTTTGTTGGAGGGTCGCCAGAACAAGGCCTTGCGGTCCCAACCCTTACAATGGATAATTCGATGCGTGTTTTTCAATTAAATTGATGCAGCATTTTTCACATTGTTAACACAAAATATCTTGAAATTTTAAAAGTAAAATGAATTCATTTACCAAATTTCTTTTTTTTTTACTTGTTATAAAATTATTGTTATTTGTATCAATGGGATGTTTATGTTATTGATAGTATCGTTTTGAAAGTATTTTTAGTATTTCTATAGACACTTCTATTTCATTAAATTACAAATTAAAGTCATATTTAAATATTCTTTTGTTTGTGAATCCCAAAAAAAATGTAAATTAAGTAGAGTATTTAATTTTTATGTTTACGTATACGAGTAAAAAATCCCATTTCACCTCCATAAATTTCATTTAGAGCTTTGCTTTGCAGTAAATATAGCTATAGCTAGCTAGTTTATTTGTCAAATGGAGCGAGACATCCCCGCCATTGTTACCTGGGGGGTAAGCCTCTATTCAGTTGCAGCCACTGAATTATAGCGGCTGAATGCGCTCGCTCGGTGCAGGAACGACCTAGATTCGGCAAAAATGGCCTGTTATAAAACTGGGCAACGAGTTATGAGAGTATAGATTGGTTTGAAATAGGTTGTGGTTCTCGTTGTGACAATTCCATTAAGAATGGATGGGACGGAATTGCTTTTATAAACATTGTTTTTTTTTTTGGTTTGAGAAGTCACATTAAAAAAATATTTTTTACATAAGAATTACACCAGTATATAATTTAATGATTTTACGATATTTAGATAAAACAATTTTAGGAATAGAACTCGCAGTTATTATATTTCATTTTAAATTTCATCTTGGTATTTTATATATAGTATCATCAGAACCAATAGTCAAAGAATGAGAATTATAATTACTACCAGTATCTTTAGGTATAACTTGTCATGAATTAAGAAATGATACTAAAAGAATTAAATTGTATCTATTAGACAACATAGAAGCTTATAAATAGGAAATATGTTTAAATGAGGTAATTGATTACATAAAATGCTATAATCATAAAATAAATCTTTAGCCGTAGATGTGGTATAAGATTATTACCAAATTAGATTCGTCTTACCCGTAGTCAGGTCTCTGGCAGAACCAAGACCTTGTCAGCTTTGCAGCTTCCAGGAGTACTCCTCCGAGGTCAGTGATCCTCATTCCAGGACAACAACATCCATCATCTTCTCCGTCACCCACTAACACAAGTCGAGACTCTGACTTCGCCACTTTGAAATATTCACCTCAAGTTTATATTGACGATTTAATGTCTGTTATTGTTACTTTTAAAGACATCACTTTTTATCAACAAAGCTCTAGAATATCAATATAAAAAAGTCGAGATAAATGCTTGTATAGGTTTTGCAATATTATTGTATTTGAATAAATGAGCATAGAATAAGTAAAGATATATACTTTTATAACACGTAGTTAAATTTGATTGGTTCGTATATTATAAATTTCATTATAAAAGAAGCTTGAAATTATAATGTAAGTGGAGAGAGTGCAATGATTTAGCAATATGATCAATTTGACAATAACTACGCGTTTAGTGCGATGGTTACATCTTAAACCATTAAATCTTAAATATTATTTATACTATTCAAATACTCGTTAAGGAACACTTGTTGTTACTGTTCAAACGAGTGAAGAAATAAACTTAATAAGCTATTTATCATTCAATACATACTTATTTGATAGTATTAACATTTTTTTCGAATTTTTTCTAAGACTTTGGATATAAAACTTCACGATTAGATTATTTTAACAGTTTCTAAATGTAATTGTGACTTTAAAATTAAAAATCAATGTGACATCCTATTACATATAACTGAACAACATTCTCAAACTTAAGGGTAGTTGGAAGATATCTCTCCGTAGGGATAAGCTATCCTATGTAGATATTTTAAAATTAAAATGTCTCTGTAAAATTAAGGTACATAAATAAATAAATAAATAAATAAATAAATAAATAAATAAATAAATAAATAACTGCTCACGTCAATACACTATCGGGTGTGATCGGATAGTTTTAAACCAATTCAGGGTCCTTACTCATGAGCTAGGATCATGATCCGAAACTGGTAAGCCAAAATTCAGATATTAATGACGTAAGACCAGGAGTATTATTATATTTTTAATCTATAAAATTAATTAATTTTGGAATCATACATGACGTAATCAAAATGTAAGACTTATGAAATAATTAGTATTAATACAAAAATAAATCAAAGATATTTTAAAATAGAAAAGTAACAAACAATAATAGCAACAACAAGTTTGAAACAGTAGCAGAATATTGAAACGCTGTGTTCAATTCAGAGATTGATATCAATCTAAATATCTTGTGACATGCAGACGACAACGTTAATTAAAGTTATGGGACAGTGTAAAAGGTATTATATTTCTCAGTCTTATTATCTTTCAATGTCATCATTCGCACGAAGGTTTCAATTACTGGATATTGGATGACCAGGCTGAACCGTTTGAAGTCAATATTTTATATATATATGATATCAATCTATACTAATATTATAAAGTGAAAAAGATTGTTTGTTTTGTTTAAACGTGCCAATCTTCGAAACTACGGAATAGATTGGAAAAATTCTCATAAAGGCAAGGATATGAAGTAGTACAATTTTATGCAGATGAAACCGCGAGGCACAGCCAGTGATATATAAACAAGATATATTTATTATCTTTCAATCAACGAACAACTGAGCACTATCCAATCTCATATTTACAACACAATGAAACAAATTAAGATATGCCTTTATATTTCTGGACGTTTCATAACTTTTCATCTGGTATCTATACATATTGTATGATACAGTTTTGGTAGTAATGGCACACAAAAGCCAATGTTTGTGTCAAACAAAAACAAATCGTAATTTCGTTGTTTTGTTACGTAAACAAACCAATGTATATCAGGTCGCTGTCCCAGGCGACAGGAGTGAAATGGGGAAGTAGTGAAGGTCGTTACGTCAGTATGTTGATATTAATTTGTTTACAAATACGTCTATAATTCATTAATTTAAAATAGTTTCTAATTCATCAATTATTGGTAATTCATTTAATTGGACTGTTTCATGCAACGCTTTTATTTTATATATTTACACGTAAAGAAAATTTATATTCCTTTTTAAGTAATTTGCGTAATAAGTTATGTGAGATTTGGCATTGAAAGTTAACATTGAGAAGGGTTGTAGAAAGCTGTAACAAATGTATGTTATGAGTCCATTAAATGATGTTATTCAAATACATTCACAGATTCATTGTTGACTTTTACTGTCTTTGTCAAATATATACGAGTTTGATGTTAAATAGCTGGAGTGTGTACTTGCTTGACGGAAAAAAAAAATTTAATAAACATATAAAGCGGAAAAGTTTGTTTAAACGTGCTAATCTTCAACACTAATTGAAAGATTTGAAAATTAATTTCTGAAAATGATAGGCAAGTGCATGAAGCTATAGGCTATCTTCTGATACTGCTGCTCTTAATCCAAATGTATATAGCATGTGTTAGTGATAAATAAAATAGAGGTACAAATTGAATTACGAATTTCGGTCAAAAATCACAATATTATACAATTATAGAACTATCCACAAAATATAAAACGCTATATCACTTAATCATCTGTTAATTAAATACAAAACACTATTTATTCGTTCGCAAACTAGAAGGTTATCGATATTGCAATATTATTCAAGTACTAAATTTAAGGCCAACCATCGACCTTTTCAATTAATCAGTGCAACAAATTAAGTTATAAGAGATGACGAATAACAAGAAAAACTTCCGTACCTACTTGATAAATTTATACAATATATTATATATAAAAAAATAATCTGTCTGTTATTTCTTTTTTTAAGAATATACATTGATTACAATTACACTATCAAAATCTTAAACGCTCGTCGTCAATAACTTAAAAAAAATATAAACAAGGCATATCGACTCGCGGAGATGTCGCCGCCTTACACCACATCGACTAAGTAAAAACAAACCTAATTACCATTGCTATAAAGTCAAAAACAATAAAACTCAAGGCTTTTCAATTTAATCCTTCAGACTGTGATTACGTAATAAAAATGACCATAAAACGAATATGACATTATAGACATTAATAAACGAATAAAAAAATATGAAAATTTGGTTTAAAATAAAATTTATAAAAAGAAAACTGAGTTACTTATACTTAATAAGTAATTTAAAAAAAAATTATATATAATAATCAATAATTAATAAATTAATCGTCTTAATTTTAGTCAACTAAACTGTATCTAGTATTTAACATTTCATTCCTTATAAAATTATAATATACTGAGGTTATTAGATTGGCCATTTAGCCCTTGATCTTATTAAGATAAATAACAATCGCAAGCAAATCTCAAGCAAACCTAATATCCTTCGTCATATATAAGTCGTTTCAAGTATCTACTGCTCTTTTAATAACACCCACTTAACCCTAATTTTAAAAGGGACATAATTAGGTATTACCCCTTTTATACCTTTTCGTTTCTAAATATATAAGGGTATTTCAAAAAGATAAGCACAATAACCGAAAACGGCATTCGGGGTAAACCTTCTGATGACAGGTGAATTCAGATTACAGGTGATAAGACGCGTACAAACACATTTTTGTACGTGCCTTTATCAATTTACCAGCTGTTGAAGTCATATAAAATTACTCATTATAAATAAATTATTATTAGACCTATATTAAAATAATCTTAATCCTAGTATTGTCTAATAATTAAATTTCACTTCACGCCCTTGTCCTTAAATTATTAATTTCCCGATTTTCAAATACAAAGAAAGTTGCAATCAGAGCGTATCGTTCACGCATTTTACGCATGAGACACGTCATGATGCGCGTGCGCAGAGAAAACGTGTTCCAGTGGCTCTATTACCGTCTGCTATCGGTAGGTGACAATAAGAATTTATGCGAATACCAAAGGTATTAGAACACGATTTGTCAATAAAAATAAAATAAAAAGAAATACCACATTTGTTAAACATCACGTATTATTACTTAAAGTTATAATTAAATAATCATAATATTTACATACAAACAGACAGTACATTAACTTGTTGATATTACTTTCAAACTGTACTTTGTAAATAATTGTATGTATGGTGAAAATGGTTATAACTAGAAACTAAAGAAGAACCTTTGCTTAATAGCCAATATACATCTTTGCCACAGACAGAAAATAAAAAACGATAAATATAATAATATTATATAAATATAAACAAGCTTTCAACTTCCATTCCTGCCTTCCTGTTTCATTCAGAGCTTAATAAAATCTATACTAATATAATAAAACGGAAAAGTTTGTTTAAACGCGAGTATCTTCGTAACTATAGGACGGATATGAAAAATTCTTGAGGAAAGCTATCTACTGCTACTGCTTTTAGTTATCTTAATAGAAATAAAATCCGATCATCTGATCGTGGAACAGTAACAGCTACTAGAAAATAAGCAACAAAAATTTGTTATAATAATATGACAAATTAAAAAATAATAGATGTATAAAAAAACATTGAAATTTCATAATTCAAGAAAAAAGTCTAATAGGAGAAATTTTATTGTAATTTTTATGAAATTCAGTCAGATGATATTTAATGATTAACATAATAACTGAAACGAGAAATTTATTCACGTTACTGATATGAAACGATAATTTTCATTCTGTTAAATAAATACTCAAAGGCTTTTGAAAAAAAAAAGCATCATAACGCGTAATATTTTAAACTTTATAACGTAATACGAGAGTTTATAAAAACACAGACGTATACTCAAACGCTTTTAAAATAAAAAAGCATAGTAAAGCGTAATATTTAAAACGTAACGAGAGCTTAAAGAAAGTCAGACGTATAGTATAGACAGATATTGATTCTGCAATAATGACCCTTTCACACATGATACCATTGTCTCTAGACAAGTGCATATTAAGTCACGTAACAGTCGTGTGAAGCTGACGTTACTGAGAATGTTACACATCAAACCTGAATCGTCTATTGTTATGAAGCAATTTGGTCAGTTTTGCGTAACGTGTACAGACAAAAAAGATTTATTTGTCATTACCATTAATGGCGCTTATAATAACGTTTATAATATAGTTTTAGCGCCATTAATTTGAATTTAAATTGTAGAACGTTAGACCAATCACAGGGATTCTAAATTTGAAAACTTTCTTCGACAAAATAGTACCTACTTATTCTTAGAAAATAGTGACATGCCAAATTGCCTATTGTATCAACTACAATGCTTCATTAAAATAGTTTTACGGGTCCTGGTGAAAATGTTTAATATATAAAAAAAATATTTAAATTAAGAATGGACAACAATTAAAAAAATATAATAAAATCTAGTTAATAAGTAGACATCAAGTAACCAAACCATACTTTTAAGTATAGACGAAGGAGATGTAATGAATAAAATAATATATAAATAACAGATACAGTATAGTAATAAGAAATCGAGCGTTGCATCAGAAATAGTAACCAATTAACCTAAATCGCGGTTGCCTTCATAATGCGTGTCCACGTGGCTCATTATAAAGTGGTGACAATGTGTTAAAAGGCGTCTGTCAACGTCTTAAATAATGGTTTTCTCAACGTTTTCTTTTAACATTAAAATTATTTCACATAACGAGTAGCTTGAAACTTAATATGTATATCACATCATATAATGTATGATATTTTTCCTTGAAAATAAAAAGTTGATATTCCGGATGATGTATTAATAAATACTGAAAATAAAATTTTCCATTTACTTGAATATATGTTAAATTTATTTAAACATCGAAGTAGAACACGAAACCAGTTTTTTACGAAAAAAAATATTCAAAATAATGTAAATTTATTAGTACTGAAAAAATAAATAAAACGTTAATATGCGATCTACAAAGCAAAATGAGTTTAAAAAAATATACGTATTTTTAAAGCTCATATTTTATAACTTTACAATATCTTTTGTGTTATCTGTAAATGGTTTTAGACTTCGTTATAATATATAACTGAACAAATCCATCAGAATACATTTCAATTAAAAAAAACCAACTGACATACTAATGAAGACACAAAAAAATTAAAAAAAATTCACCATTTTTAATTTTTACACAGAACATAAGAAAAGACATGAAATACCTTACACATGTCAGTTCATGTGATTTTAAAGATCACCAGTTTTTTTTATTAAGAACACCAAAAAATCAATCAAAACATTAGTAATTCGTGGTTTATACAAAGGTTCTTTTACATAAACCTTCTAATAATAAGAAAACATAAAATAAAATCAAATCTAACGCTATCTTTCGTTCATACATGCTTTTATAATAGATTATAATTATATATTATAAAAGATAAATATCTACCACGCGACTCTAGCGTGTTAAACAAGTAAAATAATAAGCAGTCATTATACTATCCAATTCACTAAGCACTATTTGAAAAAACTATAACTACGAAATAACAGAATTTTTATAGCGACGCTGGCGGGACGACCTCGTTTTTGATAGTGGATAGTGGGAGACAGGGACGTCTGGAAAGTTTGGGTCAGACCTTTGCCCAGCAGTGGGACGATACAGGTTAGTAAAGTAAACAGTATAACTGTATAACTGTCTGTGTATAAGACTGTGTATAAGAAACAACTGTGTATAAGAAACAAATTGTATGCTTAAGAAACAAACTTGTAAAATATGTGGTTATTAAATGGTATAAATATTGCAATATAGGTTTCTGGTTCTCGGTTGAGGAAAACCCATTTCAGCCTTCAATTGACAATCCGAAAAAGGAAAAACCGGAGGTCGTCCAGTGATATCTGAGCACGATTCCAATTACTAGTTTCAATTTGCATATCACTTGGACTCAGATAAAAATTGTATGCCCTATGAGTTCGTGTATGAAATATTAGCTTTGATCTTAGTATAACTATATTCTTGATATAAAATTCATACAAAGGTATGAAACTAGACGGGCAAAATTCGATAGTATTTACGCCAATACAGTCGGTTTAAATGTTAGTATAACTAATGTGGGTGTTATAAAATTCATACAAATGTAATAGGTATGAAACTAGACGGGCGAATTCCGATCCTATTTACGTGAGTGCAACCAGTTTAAATGTTAATATAAACTATTCTCAGTATTACAATATAGTACTCATACAATTATAAAAATAGTAAAAATATGTAAGGAATTTAGTACTAAATTGCTAGTAAATACTCAGTACTTAATAAAACTATCGTTAAGTTCAATGTCAAAGCAACTTAGCCTCGAATTATTTATAAAACTGGTTCTGTACCTAAAGCATCACTTAAAACATATAAAGATATAAAATTGAGGACATGTATGGACAAAAATGGTTTATAAGATATTTAAAATCTTTTCTGACTCAATAATTCGTTAGTTACAGATAGATAGTCTCATTTTAAAACGTACTTAATAATACGTTATTATTAATATTTGTCATAGTTTCCTGGCAACCATTGAACGACTGAATTCAATAATCAATCGCGATAATATTGTAGCTACTAATACTATAATTTTCAGAATTATCAGTGCAAAACAATCTTTAGATTGAGTTTATAGAAATCTAGAATAAAATAATCTAATAATATATTTTGTAGACAACACCTGGAAAATATACACTATTCCAGGTCCTTGAGGTTTTAATGGATATCCACGTCTACCTACACAGGTCATTGCCAATGTGACCTAACTCAATCCTCAAAGGAACTGGTTTTGTATGTTTTGGACTTAGTTCATTAGCTTTATATTATTGTATTAATATAAACTCAGTATTAATTTCACAGGTCATTTAAATTAAAATAATTAAAACGCGTCACGTTCGTGAATAATTATCACCTAAATATTAATATGTATGTACATAAATTATAATATATATAAAATATATGTTATATGCTTATAATGTCTATTATTAAAACATTTTTTTTAAGTTAATTATGCATATGTGTGCGCGGTTCAAAATCCTGATTAGATGAAGAAATCTGTGAAATACAAAAATAATTGTCGTGTGGGAATCGAACCCACCACCATTGATTGGCTCATCATTCCGCTAACCACAAGACCAAACCGCTGAATCTACCAGAGCGCACCAACATTTTTTCATTATATACTTGTTCAAAAACAAAACATTCTTTTTTACTTCTGGCCGTATTATTAAAACAGAAGCCTGGAATGAGACCGGAGAGATATTTAACAATGAACTCGATATTGCTTTTAACAGAAATTTTTGTAATATTAAAACAATTCAATTGTTTAAACAATTTAATTAATTACTTAATTGATTAAAGTTTTTATTTAAGATATTTGAATGAACACTTTTGTGATCCATGATTACTGTTATATACATATAATTACCGGCTGTACTGATGTTATTATTATTGGAATTTGCCCGACTAGTTACGAGTTAGCTCTGAGCATGGCGGAATCGCGGCGTGAATAACCCCGAATGGGCTGGAAACTAGACGGGCAAATTACGATATTAATAACGTGAGTACAACCGGATAATTGTACATAAGATATTTGTGCGTCAATATGAATACTTTATTACATTATTTATTTGTATGTGTAACTTCAAGGCTGTTAAAGACACTACTTAATGTAAGGAAAATGCGAAAATTTAAAATTCATTCACAAATTTAAGGTTACTTTAACTTCTTAAGTCGCGTGATTAATATTAAACATCTGACACGCGGCAATCGAGCTTGCCGCTATGAAAAACTCTTAATCGGCAAATTATAACTCGCAAATTAATTAACAAACAAAAGAAAAAAAAATTAAATTAATTAATTAATTAATTTTTAAATTTTAAAAAATTAAAAATTCGAAATTTTTTTTCCATTTTTCGGTAACTTCGGCGGCCGATCTGACCACCTTCCCGTTGGACAATCAACATAATTTTGAAAAGTGAATCTTACATTTAGATGCTGATTCCAAATATATCTTTAGTTTTTCAAAATTCGAAAAATAAAATTCGACACACACACAGACACACAGACACACATTCAGACAGACATTCAGACAGACAGATCGGAAGGAAAAACTGAGTTTTTCGAAAATGTTTTGAAACTTATTATGGTAATGTAAAATTGTTGGGGGATTGAGATTTACAATACGAATCATTAGCACTCAATATAAAATATTAAATTGTACTTTCCCTTATATATACATTTTATGTGTACATCAAAAGTAACTTAACACAGAAATTTTTATTTCTGAAATAAAATAATTTACACAACTTTGTCAATATAATAAAAATAACCTTCACTTTCTATAAATACAAGGAAATGAATATAAAAATAAATAAAACACCGTTCCAATATTTTCCTAACGCTCAATGATCACGCGCAGAGAAAGCGAGAGCGCCATCTGTTGACGTAATGTTGCCAATCGGTCGTTGGCCGACGTTTCGACATTATTGCCAAACAGGTTGGCCGTTGGACCATTGTAAGTATAGGCTTTCAAGTGCTTTGAAAGCTTGATAGTCAGCTGATCGAGGTCTTTCTAAATTTAAGAAAGTGTCTAAGGTAGGGGTATGAAGTTTAGAGTTATTTAAAAAATGCATTTATTTAGAATTTTTATTTAGGACAAAATAAAAAACCAATTTTAGAGAATACCGCTTTTAGAGTTTACTTCAACCACAAACGTATATTGAATGCAGCAAATTACTGAGCCGCGGTTAAAGTGGAAAAGCATTTACATTGATGAGAACGTAAAATTGTTTTCGAATGAGACACAAAACGTGGGAGATTCTGATATCCAATATTTGTAATATACGTGGGTGTATAAACCCATGATTTTAAAACATATTTCAACATGTTTTTTTTTTTTCAGTATGTAATTATTGGATTATGATTATATGTATATATATTTATATTTTTGTTTATAAAAGTGGTAACATGTTTTTGAACGATATCTTGTCCAGATAAACCCAAAGAGGTTTTTGAGACATTTATCTTGTACTATTTCTCAAATGTATACTTTTCAAATTTTACATAAATGAAATGAATATATGAAGGGAATTATATTACAGACAGGTATAACCTGAACAAGTAAGAGTCTTGTTCTGGATGAAGACAATGGACCGCACAATGCAATACTTACTGACATCAACAAGGTCTTTAGTAATAGTGCACTTAACAAAGAATCATTAATATTACCTGTTTTATATGCGTCTGATGTTCAAGAAACAGTTTTATTTCCGACTTTGAGACTTTGAAACGACGCGACAGAAATAACGAAACACGTAACTCGAAGAAAGTTTTAAATTTGAGACTTTATCATTGCATATTATTTAGCAAACGTAACGTATAAAATGGTTAAGTTTAAACATTTATTTATTTTATATAAATTCTGTATTGTACAACAATAATACAAAGGGTGGACTTCATGGTAAAGCATTTTCTATCAGCCAACCCAAAACGTACAAAGTGCCAAAAAATAAAAAAATTAAAAAAACACAAAAAGATACAATACAATATATACTATATAAATATCAATAATACTATAAGAAGAACATAATAATATAAGAAATCTATCTATAATAATATAATTATAACACACTTATAAGAAGAAAGCTTAAAATGAAGATTGAAAGTGTATCTTATACTCTTATTCTATACAATACCGTTGAAATATTTTTAGTGCTATAAAAATTTACTATTATTATTCTATAATCAATAATTAATTTGATTAATGTTTTATAATAGTCGATATTATAGAAAAATATTTTACTTGAAACATAAGAAATACGAAGAGTGCGAACCCTAGCTGTATATAGTATAAGCGATAGGTACACAGTACGTTGACCCACACAAGAGAACATGATCACTTAACAGTCTTGCTGTGTCAATATAACTGAAAGCCACAGGTACATGTACAAGTGACTTCTGTAATTAAATAGTATAAAAATAAAATAAATTAAAAATTATATTATTTTTCTATTAGCATAAAGCAAAGCAGGTCGCCAAGAAATACATTCATATTAAAGTAAAAATAAAAACAAAAAATCTAAATCGTGAAATGAAGCAGTCTTTTTGCATTTGATTCCCTAATAAGTAACATTTCCGTCTGTCTAACGGAAAAGTACCAACCAAAATGTTAATAGAATAACCATTTGCATATTAATATTGATTTTGTTTGGAATAAGTATTATGAATGTATTAGGAATAGTATTAAAGCTAGTAATAATATAAACAAACTTTATATTTAATCAATATATCTCATTGCAGACTGTCTTCATAATAAAAATTATTATAAGTTAAATAGAACATCCTTCTCATTCTAACATTGTTAGATATATATTGGTAAAGCCTTGAAAATAAAAAAAAATATATAAATATAAATATTAAAATTAATTGTAATAGCTACCAAGAAAAATGTATACGTCTTAAGAATAATATATACAAAAGTATGATATTAAAAAAAAAAAAATCTTTCCTTAAAACAGTACCTTCATACATTTTAAACAGATCCAAAATGGCTGACCGTCAAACGAAAACCATAGTTTTAATTTACAAAGGAAGAGACCTCAAACTTGAAAGGTTCTCGATTACAATACAATTTCAATGGAGCGTGACTTCAGCTGAGTCAACACCAGCAAAATTATTTAACAATTCATCAAACATCTTATTATTTATTAATTTCTAACAAATACAAGCAATTTACGTTAATAAAGCACTACATTTTCATGTATACAATTTTGCTTTTAAAACATACTAACTGTTACATGCGCTTTCGTCTGAGAACGAAAATTTTATTTACGATACATAAATACAGCCTATTCAGGGACAATGTAGCATTCTAATGGTAAAAGAATATTTAAAATCTGTTCAGGTTTTTTGTAAGTTTTTCGATAAAAACAAAAAATACAAATATGTTATATAATTTCATATAATTATTTTGATTAATGATAAGAGTATTATTTTAAAGAGTTATCGTTATGTTTTCAATTCAACATTCTGAATGATAATATTTTTCATGTTTTATTTAATTTTGAAAATCTAAAAACGTAATAAAGAAAAGAATATTTATATTAAATTGATTCCCTATTTATTTAGCTGTTACTCGCGGTTTAAACGTTAATAAACGACTTTTTTTTTAAATAAAACTATTTTTTAGTGTTGTGACACTTAGATCGCGTCTACTTCTTGCTGCAAAGCATTCGAAACGTCGGGTTAAATTAAAATATAACCAAATTATATGCGAGTTTAATCCGTAAAAAATAGTTTTATTTCAAATGTGTACTCGTGTAAATCTAAGAAAAGACTTTTTTACTATTTAGATAACTAAGAACAGTAGCGTTCTAAATATTCTAGAGCCTTCTCATGATCAGATAATTATATAGTTTTTAAAAACCATGCGGTAGTGTGAAGGTTTTAGCACGTTTGAATGAACAAACTTAGTCACTTAATATTAACAATGTTATTAACATTTTTAGTCGATGCTGTTATAACTGACTTGAATAAATATCGTTGGTACAAAGTAAAAACAAAGTTTGAACTTTGACAAGCAGGAAATTACTGAATAAATTTAACTAAAATAATAAATCACAGTAAAACGACTCATTAAAATAAAAAAATAAATTACAAACATAAAAAAGCCGAGGTTAAAACTTTATTGAAGGATAAAAAATATCATAATATAATTGAATTAATAAAACGAAATTAAATAAAAAAATAACAAACAATACTGATATGTTTTGAATTTAAAACTCATCTTTATCTACAAAGATTCTTTTTTTTTTTTTTTTTTTTTTTTTCTTTGGAAAAACCCTTTGCGGGTACCCCTTCGGCCCAGGGGGGTGACGGCCGGGGGGTTACGTGGGACTACCCTGCAGCATAGAGGATGCTGCCATTTTTAAGACTACCCACTAAAAAACCAACGGTTGCCCTCTTCGCCGTGATGGGACGTCACGGGATCGCGTAAGCACACACCGTGACGCCCCGACGAGATCTACAAAGATACTGCTTCATACAAAGTTAACTTACTTATGAATATTACTTATATATTAACTCAAAAACATACGGTTCTATCTATTGAGATATTAGATTTAAATACAGCCCTAAAGATATATTCATGGTGCACTCTTATGGTTGTATTTTTCTTAATCCAAGTAAAAAAAAAATCCTCATTAGCAAAATAGTCTTACATATATCTTCATAATCAATAGAACTAACACAAAAAGACCCACCCACCTCCCACCCTTGATATTGCAATCTGTGGATCACACAAACAACTGTTCCCTATGGAATCGAACTCACTACCCTTGGCTCCGGAAGAAGGCCTAACTAACCAATTACTACCAATTGGTAGAAAGATTCATCATATACCTGTCTTTATCCTAATTATGAGAGCAATATATCACTTCAATAAAACTATTTTACGGATATAACTCGCGTTTATTTTTACATTTTTTTATTTGGTCTCACACCATCATCTCGTCTAACCGCGAACACGTTTGCTGCAAAGCATTCGAAACGTCGGGTTAAATTTAAAAAAAAATGTAAAAATCAATGCGAGTTATATCCGTAAAATAGTTTTATTGAAATATGTAGTACTCGTGTAAATCTTAGAAATATGTCAATTTACCATATTTTACGTCGTCATCTAAATAGAGATTTGCTTTGTCATATCATTCTGCACTCCATCCATAACTCAATCAGTCGAACTCTTTTTTATTATAGACCTACTTATATATATATATATTTCTATATGTCTTCAATTAGAATAATATAATATATTATTTGGTATATATCTATTTATTTTAATAGTTATTTATTTCTATATAAACTTGTAATTATTTCAATATGTATGCGTATATGTATTTATTTCAAAATCCTTAAGGACATTCTTTTTATAATTACCAACGTTCTCTCTTGTATATCTTGAAGTTGGGACAGAATGCTTATTTAGCATTAAGTTCGTCTTTTGTACATAAAATTGTAAATTTTGTGCAATGAAATAAAATAAAAAATTAATAATAATACAGTAGTATTATTATTACGTTATATATCAATTATATTGTTTTGCTGTCGTTATAACCTGTTACGTTTATACAATATATTTACATAATACTAAGAATACATTGTTACTTTAAATCATATTTATAACATATATATATATATATATATATATATATATATATATATATATATATTTACATAGCTTACCTTCTGCAAAAAATGGCCTTTGGATTAAGTTAAAGATATTATTTACATAAAGACAAGTAAACATTTAAATTACAATACTGAAAATATTTTATTATCGTTTTGTTGAAAATCGCAGTAATAATTAATATATCTTATATATAAAGTTACCTCTTGAATTATGCCTGTTATTAAAACTATAGTATATTTTAATAACATAAAACAGAGTTAATTGGCTAACAAGAACAGACGGAAATATTAAATTATAGTAATGTCTTATATAATATAATGTTTCATTGTTTATTCATCTGATATATAACCGTTTACTACAAGTGTTAATGGTTTTTTTATTTCATTCGTCAGAAAATTTTCCACAGAAAAATATCATATACTATTGTTATCATTATGTGATCTTTATGCGTGATGGGCGAATAAACAAACAATTTGAAAGGAAATTCGATAGTTTACGCTACATATATACGTATACGCTACAGTATATCTATGGTAAAAAGTATATACCTAGTTGCAATAAAATGTGTCCGTCAACTTTAATATAAAGACAAAATAAAAAAATAATCCATCATTACTGAGGAACGAAACACTGAACGCTGAATAAAACTGGTTCCAAAAATATTATCATAAAAAAAAAAATTACAATAAATAACAAAATGTTTTATAAACAACATGAACCAATAATATATATTCGTGGTAATAATAAAGGATTTTAAATTTATAATTGCTAAGTTCATTTACTTAATGATATAATCAACATTTAAAATTGCACAAGATTTTAATCTTAATTAATTAACAAATCACTCTTGTACCATTTGAATTGTCAAAGTGACAAAAGAAAGTGTCAGTCTCGTCAGTGACAGATGTTGAGGTCTTGGATCCAGACGATATCAAATTATAATCTAAGATTTGTATTCATATCTTATATGCTTCTATTATTTAGTAAATGCTTTATAGTACTAAAAAATAATTAAAATATCAATTCGCTTTATAATAGAGTTAGTATAGAATTATTGTTTTTACTATAATATAATATATTCAACGTCAGTCGAAATGACAATATCGTATTCACACACGATATGTACCTACATCGATAAGGCGTGTGAAAAATAATACTTATCAATAAACGAGATAAAATACTAAGCAAAAAATATGAAGGCTTGTGCTTGTTATGATTGAAGAATAAAAAAAAATAAAAATAATCCAATTCAACGTGTCATATATATCAGGGATAATAAACAATTGAATTCGTGCGACAACCGCGAAATGTTATCCATTGTTCGAGCAACAAAAAAAAACAAAGATGTATCTTATCCATTTCAGTTAAATTTCACTTTTCACTGAATAGTTTTTGCTATAGATTGAAATTGAATTTACAAGCTCGATATTATTACAACAAATTCGTGATTTACCGTGTTTAATGATATATCACAAGAATAATAATGCAAACCTATAAAAAATAGTCAACAAGCATGACGATCTCTGACGAAATACTAAGAATCTCCGGTTTTTTGCAGCACTACCAACACTAACAACCTTGGTCAGGCCGTTGTTAAGCACAGCACATTTGTTTTTACAATATTCACTTTGCACACAGATTAAGCGGACGTAAAATCTATACCACTGAATATTAAACAAAACGCGTGCGGCCCCACCGATTGGCCATGAGCGACTGGCTTGACGCACGCGCAGTTAGCGACGTGTCGCTTAAGCGAAAGACTCCTGCGCAAGATTACTTCATTTTTTTATTTAATAAAAAAAAGCGCTGTTTTTGTCAAAATGTGAAAAGATACCTATTTCCCACAAAGCGGTCAATTTCTTTTTATGGTGACAAGAAATTTCTATCGGGAGAAAATTCTGATGTCTCCTTTTATTTTCACCGACATCTTGGATCTTGCTTCAAGTTTGAGAGCGAGCAATTGTATTGCTGATATTAAACATAATATTGATTTTATTATAATATTTTGGCAGGATATTGTTTAAATTCCCGCTTCGTATACCATCTGGTTTTTCCCGTTTCACTAATCTTGGAAACCTTATATATATAAACCATCTGTCGCAAAGCACGTATGTTAATCGTCACAGCGCAAAGCCTGAAACACCTGTTGGCAACAATACTCAAGGTTAATCCTGAAGGTCAATGCCATTATATTATATACTTAACATAACAATAATAGATTTGGAATATAATTTTATAGATCAATAATTATAAACAAAACCTAATTTAAATTTTTATTTTATATAAAGTTAAAAATATAAAATTTATATAGGGAATAAAAATATAAACAATAGTTTGACAAGTATTGCACAGCATCTATAAGATCAAGTGAACGTGCGCCCGCGCAAGGTCGTCCGGACCGGTCCGCGACTGGTCAAACACAAATTTCAATAGTTGGCAATATTGTTGGCTAATAATGTACATAAATTAATAAATTTTGTCTTTCACTTGTTATATAAGAGGAAGACGCATAACTTTTTGAGTTATTTATTATATTAATTAAAGGATTTATAATAAATAATATATTTACTTCAATTTCTTCTTTAACAAATTGCAAAAAAGAAAATTAAATGTCCTGATTAAAACACATATTTCAATTAGTTAAATTTGTATTAAATTCAATATACTTATATATTTTTTATCGCCTTCCATTTTCATCAACTGGTATACTAATATTTTAAGTAATTTTATTATAACATAAAAGTTAAAAGTAATAAGGACATTATTGAGTGCAGTGCAGTCCAGTCACAAGGCTGGCGCCAGCGCAGTCTGCGGTCGACCCACTGCTACAGTTACCAGCAATCAACCTCACACGCTATTTACCACTAATTGCTATACGATCAACTGCCTTTTAAACTGAATGATAAATTATATGAACTAACTTAATGTAAATTTTATAGAAATATATCTCAGATTTTCAAGAGTACACTTTGGAAATGAACCTATTTTTTACGGATTAAACTCGCGTCTAATTTTGGTTACATTTTAATTTTAACCCGATGTTTCAAATGCTTTGCAGATTTGCAATCGTGTTCACGGGTAGACGAGATGTAAGTGTCTGACGGGTTAAAATTAAAATTTAACCAAATTTACCGCGACATAGAATTATACGCGAGTTTTATCCGTAAAAAATAGTTTTATTTCATGTATATATATCTCTCGCACCATAATTTAAAAAAAAATACGGTACGTAAATACAAAAAAAAAACCTAACGATGAATGTATAGAATTTCTACGTAGTAGACGAAATCAAGCGCAGCAGCTAGTATATAATATAAACTAACCCTGAATAGTATTATTTATTGTTAACATTACTATGTGTTGTTTTAATACATTTAAATCATTGTATACAATAGATTTATACTCTATCTCAAGATGTCTCTTATACCCAATGCGTAATTAAAAAATGACTTAACAGCTGTAACACAAACACAGACACAATATTGTAATACATATATACAATATGAATAACACATGACACCAACCGACAGCGGATAGCGACATGTAACAATTAACTAGGACATAGTTACTGTTCAAATGGGTTACACACCAATGTATTTTATAACATTATCTATATTACTTTTTCTCTTTTTTACTCTACGTGAGAGAAAGGGATAAAATAATTTGGAAACACCTCAAGCTGACAAGGAAGCGAGGAGAATCGATGTTAAGCCAAGAACGTGATCCGCAGACAGATTTACATGAAAGCACTGAAACCGAAATTTATTACAATAACAAGAATGCCAAAAGAATAACAGAACTGTCGATTCTAGCTTGAAAATACAAGGATAATTCTATAACGATTTTAAAACGATTGTAATATTATAAAGAGTAAAAGTTTGTATTTCATTTGTAAAGAATATACTCAAAACTGATCGATTTCAAATTCTTTCACTATAATGTTACATTATTCCTAAGTAATTATATTGAATAATATATAGTAAATAAAATCGTTTGTTCAAGGGTGTAAATTCAAGTAACATACTAAAAATAGTACATAATCTTGATTATACTGATTATTAACTAGGAAATAATAGTTTTAAAAAGTTATAATACAATAAAATATAATCAGGCTGTACTCATGTTAATACTATCGGAATTTGCCCGACTAGTTTCGAAACCATTCGGGGTCCTTATTCATGAGCTCTGCGCGAAATCGCGGCGTGAACTGCTTGTTAGTTCATCCGGATAGTTGTATTTAATAATCACGAAGATTTATATACAAAAATATAATATTACACACACAGTCACAGTATACATGTAACCGACTGATCTGATTACAACACACAGACAGGTTTACATAACAAGTTCTATACTGTGTAAGTAATAATTGAACAGTGACAGTTAAGAAATACATCTGATGCTCGACATATTTTTCGTAATTAATTGCAACATCTGTAAATAAGTCTATTACGAAAAAGGTTTATTATACAACTGGGTATTGCTTGCGGTTCCACCCGTTAACTAACGGTTTTATTTACTATTAGGCTCATTCAAAACAGTATCTAACTAATTGTAGCCTTACTCATGCCTATCATATATATATAATATATTCAGAAAGATTTTTTCAATCCAGCAGTTTCGAAAATAATCGCGTTTAAACATAGAAAATTTTCCTCTTTATAATAAATACTATCTATTTATTTATTTATTAACACTTGGTGACGTCACCGACCTGTCTTTATTTGAATTATTATTATATATATAATATTATTTTGATTTCTTCAACTCTCCTATCTTACTTCCTTCCAAATCATGAAATTCTTCACGCACCCAATAAATATTTTCTTAAGTTCCACTCTTTTTTTATAATTATTCTAAGACCAGATGTTTTAAATTAATGATTTTAGTTATGTTACTAAATTGTTATTTCTTTATTAGTTTTTATGTACGATTACTTTTTCTAATAAATCTTCAATAAAAACCAAATATGAAAAAAAAAACTATAAAGTTATCATTAAATATTTATACGTTATTCTTTTAAAAAATAAGAATGTCTCAAACACAACTCTAATTAATATATATATATATATATATATATATATATATATATATATATATATATATATATATATATATATATATATATCTAATATAAATTCTTGGAGGTTTCAACTCTCAAATTATTTTCCATTACAAGATAATATCACGACAAAAGAAGGTTAAAACCAAATCTGTACCACTTACCTCTTAAACGGGCATTCGCATTCGTTACCGCATGTATATCTATACCTAGATTTGTCCGTTTGTAAAACCAAAACACGCATTGTCCCACTTCACTTAAATACCATCACATCCACGACATACCGTATCAAACTAGTAATTATAATTGAAAATATAGCGATCTCGTTTTAAATTATACTTATATTTATAGCAATGTCATTGGACTACAGTCCTTAGGAACATGAGGACTTGTAAATAGTTTTTAAATGGATATTTAATAGATATTTTTATTACAAATAATATATAATTATATTTTTGTTACAAGATTATATTAATGAATTTCTTTATCTGTACATTATACTTATAATTATATTAATTTTCAGATTTATTCCGTCTGATTTACCGTTTTAATGATTTTTTCTAGATAATAATAAGCAATAGAACAAAAAATAAAAATATTATCGCTTAAACCTCTATTGTATAACAAGGTTTATTAACAATATGTTAAAAGAGGGGCGTAAAAGATACGTAATGGAAAATGGGGCGGTTCCCAAGAGTATCGACAAAAGTTATGACGTCTGTTATTTAACACTTATAATGAACAATAGCAGATTTCACACATATTTTAAATAACAAAACAACTATAATATAAATAAAGGTATATTAAAAAAATACGTCTATGTTAAGACTTCGTAAGTTAGAAGAGTATATTATCACAAGTTGCAGGTTCCAATCCTGGGCGTGTTGAAGACTTTTTAAATGTATATAAAAAAAATATATAATAGGCATTACATAGATCACATATAAGTATACAAATTCAAATATACATTATTTTTATTTTTAAACAAAATATCAAACAAAAGAACCCTTTCGAGACTGAAATAAAAATCCTATTCTCAGTACAGAATTAAAATGATTTAATTTAATACAAGATAATTAAAAACAGTTAAGATATAATAGACAATGTCCTCGTAAATTTTTCTTTGTACAAAGGTTCACAGAACAATGAAAAAAACTAATTAACGGCTTAGAGATCCAGAGAATGAAAATTTTCGTATATATTTTTTAATAAACAAGTACAATTAATTATTTCAACCAGAACTTTTAGTAATATAAACTTTAAATTTAACATATAGTTTTAATTTCTATACTTAAAACTGCCCTAATTTTTACCCGGAAGAAACCTAAAAACATTTAGGTAACTGTTATTTTAATATTTATTTGTTTTATAAAAGTGTAAGTTTAAAACAAGCTTTTTAGGTATAAATATTTATGTTCTCATTTATCTTTACTTATACATTTATTTTTATAAGAATCAAGATGTTAAGATTATTTCAAGATTTAGCCAGTTATCTCAGATAAAAAAAATAGCGCAACAATCACCTTTTATCATCATAACTCACGCAAAGCGTTTTACATTTGTATTCAGTATGTAATAAAATATTAACCAGTTTATGTCTGTCTTTATATAACATAAAAATATAATAAAAATACAAGTTCTTGATAACTATATTCTAATATAGAAACAAAAAAACAATACCTATAAAGAGTTGTCACTCGCAACCTTATGTTCCAATTTCACCCCCCCCCCCCCTTACCTTTAATACAAATGTAATAGATATTATAGAAATAAATATTTACAGATGTAAGTCATTCCTTTTTAGTCCAGTTACTCTAGTACTAAACACACTCATACAGTAACATTTCTATGTGTGCGTGTTCAAAGAACAGTAAGTATATTTCATCTTAAGTGAGAAAAACAGAACTCCGGAAATGGAACAGTAAGAGTAAGTAAAGCTTTTAGGATTTTAGTTTGTTTACGAGTTATATAAACAAAACAGAATTCAAAGAATAATATAAGATATTATAACTAGTTAGAAAAATATATGAGAGTAACAATGCTATATTATGTTTATGAAACAATTAATAAAACAGAGAATCATCTCATCAAAAACATTCCCTCGAGGTTGCTTCTTTGACCTCAAAAGTGAAATAAGGCGAGACACCCACGCCACCTGTGGGCGGACGAAATATGTCGCCAAGTGGAAAACAGGTAACCGAGGTAAAATTTATTATAATTCACTTAACCCATTTACAACATTACACGTGTTTATATCTCTAAGACACGAAAACTTTGATAAAATCGTTGTTATAAGATAATTATTAAATTTCTAAATTTTTTTTATGATAGTACTTTGTGGCCCGATTATAACGCATCGGGAGTCTAGAAAGTGCTGTATTTGTAGTTGATTCGAGAAAGAAAAATCATTCAGGGATCTGGGAGGTCTAAATCACCCAGTTATCGTTACCGGGGGACGATAAGATGTATTTCAAGTCGTCTCCTGCAGTTTTATCAGATACGTTCATATTTTTTTTTACACTCGGCGACCTTTGGAGGTCCAAAGAACCTACTTCCAGTTACCGGAGGAGATCCAAATTATTGCCATTCATCTTCTATCATCAAGAGCTTTCGATTGACCTATTCCATGTTTCGGAACGTTTCGTTGAGTTTCGTCGACGTGACACCACAGACAAACAAACTGACAAACTGACAATATGGAGATTATATAATTAGATAATAAGTAGCTCTATCATTTTTGTTTTATAATATAATGTATTACAATAAATTTAAAATTAGCTCGAAATTTCGAATTCACTAATCATGTTCACATAAAGACAAAATATCAAAATGTTCAAGTTGTACTATAATAGACGTGAGATAAATTCGTCGAAAAAATGTTATTTTAATGCGATATTGAATGGCCAAGGTCATATTTCATCACACATGAACAAATGTTACACACACACATCAAAATCCAATTTACAACACTTGACCAATTTCATTGAAATCGTCAATCAAAGTTTGAATAAAGTTAATACAAGATCATATAAATAATAGCATGGTGATGACATTATGACCATACAATATATTATCATAGGACTCGAGGACTGACGATTTTATTTACTATAAAAGAAAAGAAAAAAACAAAAAGAAACAAAGAAGTTCTAAAATTAGAGAACCTTTAGTCGTTCTCATGAACCTATCATAATGATAAAGAATTTTTCAAAATCCATCCAGTCATTTCGAAAATTAGCTCGTTTCAACAAACAAACTTTTCTGCTATATATATAAATTATATTTATACATATATATATATAATTTAAATTTCCTTTGATACCACTGATTTACATATAACAATTTAGTTAGTTCAACAAATATCAATTAACAGCGTAGGCCATAACAGAAAGTGTACGGACAGAGGCAAGGCCGATGACGTCACTAAGCCCACGTTTGATGATTTATGACGTCACCCCGTGCCCCTTGGGAATTCTAGTTATCGATATACCATAACTCAAGTCGGATGAACTTTAGATATGTTCAGTAGGTTTGGTTTATTTCATAATTATTTATATAAAATCTATTATATAAGTTTACTATAAAATTAAAGTTCTTCAAAACAAGGTATATATATACTAGGTCCACCCAAGCGGGGTTGGCCTCGCGACGCAGCGCGCGCGAAACAAAAACGTTCTATATATTTACTATATGGGACACATTTTATCAATTATCTCGAAAACTACAATAACGATTCGGCTGATTTTCAATCCAGACCGGGGTTTGCTCATTATGCGCATGTGTGCAAAATTTTGTGCTTGTAGCTCGTAAATTGAAGGAGGAGTAAGGTAACGAAGGAGTTGAAAATTTGGGTAGTAAAGAGCTTCGCTTCGCTCAGCTCAACCAATAATAAATAGGAATAATAAGCTGTACAAATTGTCAGTATGTAGACATTAATTTTAACATCAGTAATAGTAAATATAATTTTATTTAAAACGTCTGTATGTATGTATGTATATAAAATACAATTTCTTTAATACTAAAGAAATTGTATATTTTTCTCATTTGCATTTGAGTTATGAGTTACGGCTTAAAAAGAGGAATACGTCTCATCAGTATCCGTCATTTACCAGTAATATTTAAGTTGAGCTCTGTTACACCGGAGTTCATTCCTTAAATGGGGTAAATTTATAGTGGTTCAGTCTTAACTGAGGAACAAAGTGCTAGATGCAGTATTGTTATAAGGATTTAAATGTCTTTAGGGTTGAATATTATGCTACGAGATTATTCCGCTGTGGAGTTAAAATTAACTTAATCTCAGTTTAAAAATAACTGATTGTTATTTGTTTATCAAAATGTAATGCTTATTATATTTGAAACGAGAATACTTTTAATGTTTTTTATTTAATAACTTCCTGATTAAGAAAGTTATTGTAATTATTCAGATTTTCGAAAACAATTTTTTTGAAATATCTTTACGTTTTGAGGTATACCGAGTAAAGAGACTTTAAATACATGTAAGTATATATGTGTGTGTTTTTTTCAGCTCCATTTTGTATCTGATTATATATACAATTGCCTTCATTTTAATACTATGGATGCGTATTCTCGTAACAGAGCTGATAAGTTTTTAAACTAAATTAACAACGGTACTTTTAGTTTTTTGATAAAAATTAAAACGAATTGAACGACGTTAATGTTAGCAAAGAGTAATCACAATTGGGAAAATATCTCGTAGTTTTTTATTTTTTAAGAAAAGATAAAAAATAAATAATATCAAATTTATTATTAAATGTTAAAAGTTTGGAAATCGGCTATATCTGCAATAAGTTGTTTTAAAAAACCATAGAGAGATGGTGAAATGGATTAAAAAAAAGATAACATTTTTCTTAACTAGGAAGTTTTTTTTAAACTAATTAACTGTTACATATACAATAGTTATGTTTTGTAACATTTTTTCTCCCTCATATCTGTAATGACGCTTTTACTATGCAAATTAACTAACAACCGTGAAGTTAAACGAAAAATGCAATAGAAAGTTACATTTCAATCAGTAGCTTCTAGACTACACCACCCACCCACTTCTAAATATATAATATATATACAAGTATACCTATAAAAAATAATTAAAAATACAGCCTTTTTTTAAATTTTAAATGTTCGTGATCCGTTATTACATATATATATATATAATTATCTCGCTGTTTTCACTTATCGTAATTTGCTCCACTACTTTTGGACCCATTCGGGGTCCTCATTCTTGAGCTCGGAGCATCGGCATCGCGGCGTGAACTGAGTTCGCAAATTCCGATAGTATGGATGTAAGTAGATAAGTCTCATATATATATATACAATAAATATATGTAGTTGTTGATTTTTGAATAGTCGTCATTTAAACTATACTATATAACAATTTAGTAGTAATATTCAAATTTGTATTAATATAAGCAAAAACTTGAATACAGCCTCATAATTATATATATTAGTAATCATGGATCACGAAAATATACATACAAATATAAAAGTTGAGATTCTATTAGCAACGAATATGCTGTTATACAGGTAGAGTAATTACAAGTTTACAGTAGCAGACGTGCCTAATAATGTATGTACTAATAATACTATACTAATAATATTAATATATTCCTTTTTGCAAGTGTTATTAGTTATACTAGGAGCGCGAACCAGACCTCAATTTTGACTCGCTGCGCTCGCAAAATCGCGGTATGTGTTAGTATATTGAGCGAAGCGAAGTGCAAACAGCACCGAAGTTGCATTTACATGTCATTGTAAAACTAAATTTTCACGCGAAAATTTTTTCCCATTGAAGTCTATGGGATTTTAGTTTTTCCGTGTTTATTTCTTAATGATATCTTATATTTAAAAAAAATGTTAAAACCACCACCAGACTGATATCTATCAGTGTGCGAAATTTGGAAATTTTCGGATATACCGTTTTTGATTGATGCTTGCACAAAGAATGCAGAAAGGTCTCTCATAGAGAGCTTCTTTCAATAACATTGGTCTCTGTAAAAATTTTAAAATAGGTCATATATTTGTGCACCATCGTTATGTGCAAAACCATTGCACCGTACAATTAAAATAAAAATAAAAAAACAGTTCACTACGAAAAGCGAATTTCCTTTGGGCCTCGGGTCAGAATGAAATTAAATTTCACCATTCACTGGGTTAACGTCGGTTGCAAAATCGCAATTAAATTTATTTATTTATTTTTTTTATTAAAAGGCAAACTAGCATGCAGTTGACTTGATGGATATTGATCAACGCTGCCTGTCGCTTGTATCATCAGTGGATGAACGTTGTTGGTCATTTAAATTCAAAATGTTATGAAATAAATTTATAATTTTTTCAATTTTATTGACCATTGACATTGAACATGTAACGACAGAACAGTTTCTATTAAGAATAGTGTTAACATTTGCAAGGACCTAAAAATACGTATTGCCTTCACGAAAATATTTAATACAACTATTATGTGGGCATATTCATATCTACCATTAGTGGTTAGTGTGCCTGTGCAGATACATATAGAACATCAGATATTTTGTCGGTACTCAGGTTATGTTACCTACTTTAAGTAATATTACAACAATCTTACTAGTACGTATCAAAACATCTCTAAAACAATAATTTGTTACTAAAATTGCTGCGATTCAGTTTTGTTGATACATTGAATAGTTGATTGCTCTTCTTCTAAAAACTCAAGAATATCAAGTCTCAAAAGTCAAAAAATATTTTGGGAGAAAACTATGATAAGAGTTGTACGATGAATGGTATGTCTGTAACATACTGTGCCTGTACATGCTATTAAATGAAACTCAAATTATTTCGTATTTTGCATTCAATGGATTGTCCTAATCTGACAGATACTTAAACCTCTTGACGCTTTTTAATCTTTTTGACACCAAACAGCATTGTGGACATTACAATCTGAGAAGGATTAAAAATGTCCATTAAGGAGAAGTATCTATTATCCAGTAAGAACACTCTTAGAGTGTCAGACGTTTGTTGGGTCTAACAGCGGGAAGAGTTGATATTAACAAAATATTTTTAAAAATGTATACGTGTATAGAAACAAACTGCGATGTTATTTAAATGAACCCGCATAAGTACATGAATTTATTGAAGAATATATAGGTAAAAAGTAATAAACACAACGACAACCAGTCGAAGTTATATCACCCAGAAGCGAAGCTTGTGTTATTCCCGCGAGACAAAAAGAGGATATCTTAAAATTTAGCAAAATGCATACTGAATAAGAAAATGTAACTTTTTATATAGAATCATGTCCTATTTTCTTGTAGAAAATTATTATAAAATACTTTATAGTTTGATGAAGAGAACTCGTTTTCTTCATTAGTAAATTGCACTACTGTCAGAGAAGCGGTCACTAGATGAAAAATATCATCAACTTAACAAGTAGTTTTGTTAATTCAAAGCTTTTAACTTTGGTCCCAAATCCATATAATCCTGGCGGCTTTCAGGTTAAGTGGTCCTAAAGTGCCTCCCAATTTGAAAAAGACTAAATTCTTTTACCTCAATGTAGGTATTATATAAAGTTTTAAAAGTATTTGGATTTTTAACTATCGACATTTTTTATACTAAAAACTACCAACATATAATATGTACTACATTTATGTTTATTTAATAACTTTTCTTTATTAATATAATAAAGACTTTATGAGCCTTAGTTAACAAAATCTTTTATATATATATAGCCTACCATAATGACTCCACTGTACCTGATGTTAAGCAGTCAGTGGAGTCCAAAGGTGGAGGTCAACATTCTTACTGGAGAACTACCAATGTGACGTGTTTCATTTAAGTATATTGTGGATAAAAGAAAATGAAATCTATAATAATGGTAACGTGTAAATATATAGGATGTTATATACTAAATAAATATATATTACCTTTTATTTAAACAATGTTTTGTTAATGTTTTCTAAGATTTACACGAGTTTAGATTACACATTTCAATAAAACTATTTTGTGATAATAAATAAACGCGAGTTATATCCGAAAAATAGTTTTATTGAAATGTTTTGTTATATTTATTAATAAACTGTAATGAGAAGGGTCTAGGTTGATTGTATGAATTGAATGCCACTTGAATTGAATAGTTACACAAGGTTGGTAAATGTTAAAGTGACCCGGATTCGAAATGATCAGATCATAAAGTTTTCTGATACATATAAACATTATTAAATATAATGTCCTGCTTTGACGTACACTTCACCGCGGTGTGAAATAGTTCACGCTGTGATTCCGCCGCTCCGAGCTCATGAATAAAACAACCAGACCAGTTTGAAAGTATTCACGAAAAAATTATAACATGATATCCGTATTATATATAATAGTAGTAATGAATCACGAAAATCTTAAAACGAAACCATAAAAACTTAATATATTTACAAATAAATCAAACATTTCCTTGTAAAAACATTTTAACATTAAGTATACTAACACTTTTCTTTATAATAAGCCTTTGCTAGGCTAAAAATATCAAAATAATATTTTCATGACAGTGTTTTGAGAGCGCCTCTGACGTCTCGCTGTCGGAAGAGTCTTGATGAACAATAGTAATAGGAAGGAGGCTTGGTACAAGTATATGAAAGAAATCATTTTAACTCATTTTAGAACCAAATAATGCCACATATTTTAATATTAACAAATTTTATTTAAAAAAAGCATACATTTTTCCTGGGTAATATTTATACATAGTATTGCAGTTTGAGCGTCAAAATTTTGAAACAATAATCCTTTTCACAAAAAAAAAAAAATAAAATTAACAAAAAAAATTATCGTCAACTAAATGTAACTTTTTTCGCGAGGAAAGTCGCGATAAAGGACAGTATGTACAAAAACATATAATACTTGAACGTGAAAAAATCCCGCTGATCTCTTGAAACTAGAACCGAGATCAAGGCATGGTGTAAGATTCACAACGAATCCTCAGACGTCAAGCCTTTGAAAGGACGAAGGTACGATTCCTTTGTTTATCAGGATACTGTTTTTACATGTACACACACACATACTCATACGTAGAATGGTATTATTTTCTTGATTAATTAATTGTGTGTGTGTGTGTGTGTGCTTGTTAGTTTTACAGTGATCCAAATATTTGTAAAATAAGCTCATATATTATATGTAATTATCCGGCTATATGTATGTCACATTAATATTGACCTCTTCACGCCGCGATTCTGCTATTCTCCAAGCTCATGAATAAGGGACCAGTCAAAACTAGTCGGTCAAGTCCTAAAATTAACCTGAGTAGAGCCAGATAAATCGAATAATGAAAGTCTCAATATAAAAAGCTCATATATTTGTCTATGAACATGTACAGCCATGTTAAGTCTATAATACTTTTAAATAAATAAATAATGAAAAATTATTACTCTCTAAAAAAATTTCTAGTGTTTTATCTAAAATTTAGCATTTTATATTTATTTAAAAAAGATCATATATCTATAACAACAGTATGAAACGATTGTGGATTATTTAATCGCAATACTATCAGTAAAAATCGAACAGATCGGAGACAAATCTCTTAGTATTATTAACCCATTTATCAGGAAATTTAAACTACGGTCGTATCTTAAGATCGTTAGAATAGCAGTAACTTTTTCTTAACAAAATACGATTGATTTTATTCACATAATATTTGTTTTGTCAAAATCGCTTGTAGCTTGCCTTAGAATGACTTTATTCCAAAATTATAACCATATTTACTTAGGTAATTTAATTTTAAAATTCTTCTGAAATTCTTTCTTTTTTAGATATAGTACAATTAAAGTTCCATGCTCTAGACCGTATATTTGACATATATTCATATAAAATCCAATTATTTATATTATACGGTTATATAAAATTAAATTGAATTTTAATATTGATCTCGTTCACACCACGGTTAAAATAATAGTACAAGAAAAAACTACTAACCTGACTAACCTGTCATCCTGCAAATTCTTGAGTTCGCTAAGTTCCAATTCCCTCCTCAAATTGGAGACCTCGCATAGCAGCAAGTCCCGTTCAGTGGACACCTTCTCCAGCTCCGCCCGTAGCCGCACCACCTCATTCGTCAAATCCATGGTCGCCATATCGATTAATTATCGATACCCGTCACATCACTCACGTTTTCATTTCCCCTCACTAAACATACTTCCACTGCATTCAGGACATCTGAAACAATAAATCATTCCATCAGATATGAAAAGAACAGACATTTCCTTCATATCTTCAACGAAATATCTCAAACTTTGTATGTGTGTATGTATGTATGTGTATGCTATTTTAATACACAGATAACTGAAATAGTTGCCTTTATTAAATGTTTCGGGAACATTGTGGCCTTTAAGAGGATATTAAGCTTAAATATTATATTGTGGTCACACCGCAGGTTCGGTTTACATATACCTACTTTTTGGTTTGCAACCAATATTTATTGTTCCAATCATTAATTACATTTTATTGGTAAGCTTGAACTACACTTTGATAGGTTTTTTTTCATACTTAAAGTAATATTACAATAATATTATCCTCCATTTTCGTGGCACATCTATAAAACAATATTGTCTTACTGAAATTTCTTTTATTGACTATTATTTAAGTTGATTGATTTTCTTTTAAAAGGTCTCAAAAACTAAAATTATTGTAATATAGAAACAAAATGTTTTTAGACCGATAATTTTAATAGTTCATTGTAGGCCAACTGTTGTAAGTAATATATATTTGTGACGTCATAGTAAAGCCGACCGGTTTTTAAAATGCAGTTCTAAAACGATATTTAACCATAATTGACTTATAATTAATATAATTCATATAATTACAACTTCAATAACAAAAGAAAAGTGGATGTAGTTTCATAACCTTATTAAGTGTTCAGTAATTTCTTTTCAATATCTCAAGGTTTTTCTTGATGTCCCACACGAGATGCAATTTCAAGCGACATTAGCTTAGTTTGTAGTCCTCCAGAACCATTTTACTGTTCCATTTTATTGATAACGTTGCTGTCTTTTCTGTATTTCCCTTCGTAATTGTTCGTACTTTTTCGTGTCTTTTCGTGTTTTATATGTAATTATTAACTTAGTAGTCGGTATGTGTCAAATGTAACAACATACAAAGAGAATAGTATGTATTTAATGACATATTTAAAGTAGCTAAGTTTATAACTATATTATTTATTATGTTTTAAGTATAACGAATTCTCTAAATCTTAAAATAATTAGAAAATAATTAATTGCTTTCAAAATATTTTTTATCGATAAAATAAGATAATTCTTGAATACAGCTGGAGTCGATGATTATAAAAAAATACTATAAAAATCTTTGTTAAATTAAATAACTTAAATCACGCTTGACCCAAAAAATGTTAGAATTGTTTAAATAATGAAAGTTTAAGGGTTTCTAAGCCAATTTAAAATTTATTATTACTTTACGTATATCCACTAGTTATATTTTTCAAACTATCCGTAACGCCCTTATAAAAACGTTTGTATTGATATTCTCTTAATATACATAATTAAATTTAAAAGCTTATTACGTAACTCTCATTATTATAAATAAACAATATTATTAAAAGAACTAAGAAACAAATTTTTCTCAGTGTCTTTTAAAATGATTGATTTCCATTAAGAAAATAGTACTATAAAAGCAGTATTCTTCGTGTATTTTTTTATTAATTAATTATGTTTATAATAATAAGAAAATAAAGTTTGTCACTTGTTATCTACATTCGTATGTATGTATTTTAATGTTTACTATTATATTACTACTATATTGTTATAATATAATTATATATCTATACTATTTGTTAGTCTGGAGTAGTCGCATTATTATATTATTAACAAAAATGGAATCAGTTAATTTTTAAACCTGCAATATTACATGTATATAATAAATCTTATCTTTGTGTGTGTTTGGTCCATTATTACAAATAAAAAAATGAAAACGTAAAAAAAATATTTAATTTATAATTAAATTGAAAGAAAACCGTACATTATTCATGGATAAGGCGACAGATGGCTTATTGCTGTGAGTCACTGCATGTCACAGAAAATACAAAAGAAAATATAAATTTAAGTAGATAATTAAATAAGTCCATATAATATATCAATAACTAGATACACACACACAAGAAGCTATAATAATATTAAACATACATACATACATACATTATTATTTAAAAATGTATCTTTTAGCAGTTATTTGGTTACCAACAGTTAATATTCGCTTTCATTAATTGGATTTTCCCTTTACTTTTTATACAATTTATTAATTGTAGACAGTTGTATGGACGTGATAGAAGTCTAGCAAATGCTTAGAATATATACCTAATAACTTAAAATGTTGTAGGTAAATACGTAAATAGTTTTATTTTTAAATGGCAAATGTATGTTTTATATTTCTACTAGCTAATACTACAAACTAATAAAAATATTAAATTTAAAATATACCTACAATTCTTAATAATTGTATTTTAAGATTAATTGAATTAATCAAATTATTTTAAATTAATTAATACTGATTGATACCTCCTAATTACAATTTAAAATTAAAATTCCTTGAAGTTAACAAACATGAGTAAAATCGTTTGTATACTTTATGGAAGTCGATTAATTAAATAAAAATGAGTACTTTCAAACACATAAAAACGATGACATTTATAACGCCATAATAATAAATATAAATTAATTACACAAAACTAATAAATTTTTTAATAATATTTTATTAGTTTGGTCGATGTAACCTAAAAAAGATACCAATGTAAAAAATAAAAAAAATAATTATTTTCTTCATTATTATTTCGTTATTCTGAATTTCAGTACATATTATTTAGAACATTATTACTTTTTAAATTTGAAACTTTTATATTTGTTATTTTTAATAAAAGAATATCACTAGCGCCATCTCTTGACGATAGATAGTATTACTATTTTGTTAGATAAAGTGTCTATACCTGTAACCGCTAGATGGCGTTGATAGAAACACTTTATTTATTAGGTAAAATGATCATGTCTATCCTAATCCAGTAGCGCTCTCAAAATCACAGATCTTGAAACAAAAATGCTCTAGCTGGGCAGTTTTTTTATTATCTTTATTCAGAATAATGGAGAGAAGTTTAAACTCTTTTAAACTGACGACGTGCAATCAAATTATGATAATAAGAATTTGGTATTTTACGTGTAAAATATATACACATAAACAAATGTGTGTGGGTGTATTACATTTTTTACCAAGATTGTTAACCGAAGGTGTTTGTTCAGGAGTGTGTAAACAATTTGGACGTAATTTTCATGTACTGTAAACAGTGTACCCAAGACTATGGAACAGATATTTAACTGTTTCAGATACTTTGAAGGCTATATTTTATAGACCGTATTAAAAAATTATATACTTATAACTAGTATATATAATTATAACTAGTAGTTTACTAAATTAATATATTAAATAAGACGTTACAAACAAGTTAAATAAATAAATCCTGAAAATTAAATTAATCTTGGTCAATTCACCGTAAGATGTCCATATTTTCTGTAATCGGTACAGAACGCTGTCGGTATGCCACAAGCGTGCCGAGTGAAACTACGCCGGAGTCGTATTAGGAATGCGAGTAAAAGTGTATCCTTATACAACTATAAAGTGACCATAAAATATGTATGTTTTAAGACTTGAAAATTTATAATAATAGAATGAATATTTATTGACTATTTAGTTTAGTCATTTACTAATGACTACTGCCCAATCTGCTGCGACATAGGTCGTGGGTTCGACTCCCACACAGCAATTATTTCTCTAATGCGAAAGTTGTTTTTTTAAAGAGAATTCAAGAAAATCAATTTGGTTATTCTCGATTTTATATAAAATTATCATTACAATAGATTTAACGTTAAGTATAACAGTGTTGTAACACACTCCTGCTGTACACCGTTTAGCAGAACATTGTCAAAATTACGTTAGGTAAGGTTCAATGCAAGGTCACTAGAGGACACTACATTGCACTGTACATTCGTAGGACAATCCTGTCCTCTACTACTAGTATAATAAGTTACTACAAAAAAAAATATCCCAAAACGTTTCTTTTCACGTGTTGTTTTAGCGGCAACGAAGTTCAATTTATGTAATTGTGAAAATATATGAAATCATAAAAATACTGATTTTGACAAAAAAAATCTACGCTATTTCATTATTATTGCAAAAAAAAACAAAAAATACAAATATTAAAATATTACTTAAATACAATGACATGGTCACCCTACAATCCGGGATTACTCCCACAACTCACAAATTGTTTTCACTTTGATATTGACAGTTGTGTGAGATAATTTAATGTAAATAAACCTCAAAAAGAAATTCATATTTTATTAAAAATTCGGCGTAAAGATATAAACGTAAACAATACTTTAATAGCCTTACACCGTTGGTTTTGTTATCGAAAGTTTTTAAAGACTCAACTTTAAATTCTCCCTTTATAAAGACTACTATAAAATTTATATGTGTGTGCAAACACAAACACACACACAGACAACCTAAGTAGTATCATGTTAATATTAAAATACTATGAATAGAAGGATCAACCTGACGAGCGTAATGGCGGCCAATTGGTCTAGTGGTTAGTGACACTGCCTGTTAATTCAATGGACGTGTGTTCGATTCCCACACGAATCGTTTGTGTAATTCACAATATGGTTTTGAGACTGAGTGTTTTTTGTGTCTGTGTTCTGTTTGCAAAACCGGAACACAGAGATTATTTGCTTAATTTTAGTGGTTTTTATTAGTAATAAAATAAAGCAACCATAAAAGTTAAACCTCTTGAACGGATCCCAGTTTCTATTTTAAATATTTAGATACTAAATATTTTAATAATTACCAAAAAAGGAAAATGTATATTACATTATTTTCATCTAATTATAAACACAAGCATCATATTTATTATAGAAATTTGTCTGTGTATATGTTAAATTGTAAGTTCAAACCATATTAATTATCCGGAACACCATGATAGGATTAGGGCTGTCGATTTTATAGGGGTCGCCATAAATCCATAGCGTTTAGAAGCTATAAACCCCATGTGGAAGGGGAATCAGATGTTCACCGCTAATAAAATTAAAGTTTAAAACAGAGTAATATTGAGTTTTATTATTCGACTTTTATGTATGTATGTTGTTATAAATATAATATATATAAACAATGTATTGTTATAATTTTAATATAAATAATTATTTTTAATAAAACTCTTTTGAATTATTACCCGATGTTTCGAATGCTTTACAGCTTTGTAACGATAAGACGAGATGTTGTGTCTGCGAGTCTGTTAATTTGTCATCTACCTCCAACACTTAAGTTCACGGGCATGGAGTTAAGAGAGAAAAAATTATTGATATAAGAATACATTAAAGTAGAATATATGAATAAAATCTTCTATAATGAGAGGTTAAAGAAATCGCTGATGAAACATGAGTACTAGAAAACAATGACTAAACTTGGTATGAAAACAGCAAGCTCATCAGTTATTAAGCGTGAAATATTTGGAGCGCTTCCAAGAGCGAAGTCGGAGAAAACAAGCTAACTCAGTAAATAATATCTGTATTACAAGGATACTTTATCCGCATAGTTGCAAAATATAACATTACATATTTGAAAGTTCTAACAATGTTATCGAATGTAAATAACTTTTAATACATGAATATTTAAATAGTCAATCTTTATTACTATATACAAAGTTTATTTTTAACCTATAGAGATAACTTTATATATATCTTCAGATATACATAACACATGTCTTTACATAAAACATTTAATGGTCGATTGGTCTAGTGTTTTGTGGTAGGTTTGCTGAACCAAAGATCGTGGATTCGAATTCACGACACATTTAATTGTGGGATCTACAGATGGCTGTTTTTATTTTGTGTGTTATTTGTGTCCATTATTTCTTTTTGTAAAACCCCCCGCGAGAGATATTATCTCTAGTTTCGCTATTTTTTTTTAAATAATAAAAGTGTATTAAAACAGCCCTTATAGTATATTAAAATCATATTTAGACTGACATCTCGTCTGCCCGTGAACACGATGGCAAGCATTCGAAACGTCGGGTTAAAATAAAAATGTAACCAAATTATACGCGAGTTTTATTCCTTAAAAAATAGTTTTATATTTAAAAACTCCTTTGGTTCGAAGACATGTTCCATTTAAAATAACTGCAACTCTATATCGCTTCATTGCTCTATTCCAGTCCTTTATGTATTCAGATTCTTTCTCAGTCCTCATTGTCAATTCACTACCAATATGCTCCTTGAATATTTCGGAGACAATTTCAAACATAAAAGCAAATGAAGATATCAGAGGTACAGTCGATCAATACCCCTATTCTTTGGTGTTCAAATCTTTATAATATCGTATCCACAGTACAATGAGGTATAGGTATATACAAATATGTCTTATCTCTGATGTCAGTCTTATGTCAAATATTATCTAAATAACAAAACTGTCGGGATGTGTGTCCGTCGGTGTGTGTGACCGATTTTGATCAAACTTGGTGTTCAAGCTACCGAGGTGAAATAGTAATAACTGGATAAATTTCAAAACCCCAGGTAGGGGGTGCGTGTGGCGGCAGACCTCCGACAAGACATAATATAGTATCAACAGCATTTACACTGGGAGTGACAAATCAAAGATGTATTTGGAGGAAATAAAGTATGATAAATAAAAAAAAGTCTAAGATGCCAGATTAAAACCACTTATCCACCCGTCAGTTGTGACGGACCCCCTCGCTATTAAGACATATTTTTGATATACGCACTTTTACTTAAGCATATTTTGCTCATCGTCAGTAAATCCTCATAATATTTACATAATTAACAAAATTCAACAAAGTATAAAAAAAAATATCAAGACATTTTAGAAAGTGTTATCCTAAGAATAATAAAAACAACTAATCATTTGATTAGTTACATTATTTAATGTAAAAAAAAAGGATATGAGTTATGTCAAAGAATATAAAATTACATATAAAAATATTTTACACTCTTAACCAGTGTCCTATATTTTATATAAAAACCGAATACTCTGCTCCATTAATCTGTATAATACCGAGAAACTATTAAAAGTGAACGCCTGCTCCAGATTCCCAGATAATAAAGAGGGATATCCCATTTAATTTTTATGCATCTCTGCTAGAATGAAATGTGGTTTCAAATTACATTTCTCTTTTATGGCGTTTTATAATAACGTTATCCTAAGTATATATATATATTTAAAATGACGTCAAATAATATCACATTATACATAATTAAACAAAGTCCCTCGTCTGTCTGTATGAACGCGATATACTGTAAAATTACTTCCTGATCAAAATGTACGTGTAGAAATTTTTGCATTATGTAAATTGGCTGAAATATAATGATTATATATGTAGATATCGCAAAACTAACTTATTAAATAATATAGTAGAAAATTTTAATAATAATAAAAAGAACCACGGATAACGAAATCCGCTAGTGAAGTTGCGGGTGGAAGCTAGTTAATATATATATATATATATATATATATATATATATATATATATATATATAAGAGTGACGTCGACAGGAAGGAAAATAAATTTACTCAATCAACTTGATATTCTTATTAATATCCAACGTAAAACAATGACATATTATCAGTCCTCCAAATAAGATTTAAAGATTCTTGAGTACATAACGTACAACTATAGTATGTTTAATTGCTATTCAATTCTATATCTCCTCCATGCCATTGGCTCCATACAGGCTTCACACTCTGAAATACTTGTCTAATTTATTAGATTAAAACGCAACTTGCAATAGTGGTTACAACTGTTTTGACTGGGTTTCGAAAAATGATAAATTTTATATAAAAATCACCATTAAATCAGAAAAAAGCAACGACGCGAATACGACAAAATTAGCAGAGTATGACGTCACTTGTATTAACAAACTTAATTGTCAGATCGTAATTCTTATATTAATAACTGTTTATTTTAACTTTAAGAAATGGTTTAACTACCATTTATAATACCAGAATCGAACATATTGAAAGTAGGTTCATAACTAATGTATTAAATAACTACATTCACAGTACAGTGACAATAAATAATATATATAAAAGTTATTTTTTCTATTAAGACTCAGCACGCCCCGATTCCACCCATGCTCCGAGGTATAAACGCCTAAGATTTATTCGTAACTACTCGGGCAAATTCGGAGAAAATTAACGCGAGTGCAGCCGGCTAATTATATCTATAATACGTTTATTAATGTTCATATATTAAATTATGAATATAAAAACTTTTAATTAAAACATTATAAACGAAGCTTTTAAAAGATTTTTAATTGAAAATGAAAACTAAAACACTGGAGAAAAAAAAACAAACACGTAATAAGATGGTAACAAGACTGAAAAAGATTGCTAATAAAATTCTGTTACTAGCGTACCGGGATTTGTATAGAAAATTATTATATTATAATTTAAATTTCAAAGTTAGTTTTAATAATAAAATATAGCAAACTCTCCCCAGGCTTACGTCCCACACGAAAAAACTTTTACAATTTCAAGTATTTTTGCATTTTACAAACGGATTTAAACCTCGTTACCAAACTGTCATTATACTCCATTTAGCATATACATTTCAAAATGCTTATTTTTGTTACAATTCTGAAATACGTCTCTGATGCAGGTTTCAATATAAATTGCATTATAATACCGTAATAGATATATTTAATATATATATATATATATACATATATTCACGCACTAGAGAAATAATGTGTGTCAAGGAGGGTTTCACAAACAAAGGAATAAGGGTTAAAAATAATACCCAGACGCAATAGCAATCTGTAGATCACACAAACAACTGGGAAGCGAACCCACGACCTTTGGTCCAGCAATGAGGGATATCAAGCATTTGATCAATTTTAATAAATATCTATCATATAAAGAATTGTTTATACAATTCTAAATATAATTCTTTATAATATACATTCTATAATAAAAAAAAAAAATATCAAGAATTGTATTCATATAGTATACAAGTCGGTATATTATAGACATTTATTAAAATTGGTCTAGTGGCTAAGTGCGAGTTATCGCACGCACTGTATAAAAACTAAAAATCACTTGAGAAAATAAGACAATGTATTCTAGAATGATCTACGTTGAGATAAGGGGTCATTCACATCACGCTAAGTTCACAAGTTACATATTAATATATACATGTACATTACCTACATACCCAATATATCAAGTCGATTGACCTCTTTGATAAATTAAACTAATAATTTTTAAATATTATAGGTATTTACACATTTCTATATCAATCCAAATTAATTAATTGGAAGTTAATCCCAAAAAAAAAAATTATACCCAGTATAACATATTTTCTGTTTCGTCAGCTTCATACCTTTGACGTAAATCATTTGTATGATAAGGACAAAATATAGAACATGTTATATTGGATATAAATATGTTAATTCGTAAGAGGGTACGAATTTATGTTAGAGGTAATCTTCATTACTGATCCTATTTTGATTATACTTTCACTGTTAGAAAGGTATGAGTACTATAGGCTACTATAGCTTTTTATGTTGGTAAATATATAATAAAAAGTAATTCAGTACAATAAATGGTATTAAATTCCGCAAAAACGACTGTAATTTAAACTAAAGAAATAATAAAAAATGATAATAATTTTAATCTTTACAATAAATTCATCGACAAGGTTTAAAAAATCGATTTTTATGTTTAAAGGAAAACTTTATAAGATTTGGATTTAGATTTTATGTACATTTCACAAATTGTTATAAAAACATATAACTTAATTAAAATGAAAATTTCATTTACATTTATCTCAATGAAAAAAGTTAACCTTAGCTAACTTTTCACAGCGTATTTATTGATGGAGTTAAAAGATACAGCGAAATAAAAATAATATACCTGTAAAATAATTACAGTCGCTGTTTCTGACCTGATATTTTTAATAAAATAAGATACTTATTCAAATCTAATAAAAAATTCCAGAAACTTCAAAAGACAAATGCAGTTCTTTAAGAAGAGACGAAGTTTCTTAGCATGCCATCGCGTTGCAATGAGATGATATTGAAGATGATGAGAGCAGTGCAGTGTTTGTTACTTGCAAACCAGGTGCAGGTTTTAAGGGGCATTCTAGTAATTTAAAATAATTTGAAATATATATTTCATCACAATCAAGTAATATTATATACATAGTATAATAAGCAGAGACAAATATTGATAAAATAATTATTGAAAAAATACCATAATTATCCAGCTAATTTACAACCCATTTGGGACTCTTATTATGACAGTTCACGCCACAATTTCGCCATATTCCAAGCTACTGAGTTCAGCCGGATAATTATGTACAGTAATAATAGATTACAAAGTTTAAAAACAACAAAATATTGGTAATAACATATGTTCTTGTATTATTTTATTTACGATATTAAGACTACCAAATTCTATCTAAATATCTTTAGTATATTAGGATTTAAACCTTCCTCAAGAAAGACACAAATAAATTGAATTTTATATGTGAGTATATCTTAAAATGTCTCATTTAAAAATATATAATTAAGATGCATCTTCATTATATGTACTTATTTTGTTAATGAGACTGCATAAGACGTATTCAAACCACAGCGTATTCATTAAAAGAAATATTCAAATAAATATCATATATAAAACCAGGTTTAAAAATAAAACACATATTATTATTAACATTTAATTGATTCTACCGGTGTTTCGCAAAGACTATCAGTGAGAAGAAACACCAAGAAACTCACCAATACGTCTGTACACTGTGATATTATAATACATCCATTATGAAAAGTAAATTAACATTTGGTAAACACTTACAAATATTTCAATTTTTGGGTCACTTTTTACACTATTGAGGTTTCATTTGAAAATTGACACAACTTCTTCAGAAGTACATACTGTACATGAATTGTACTTCTTACAATGAAATGAAAAATAAAAATAATCATCTTAACAATAATACACAGAGACATTGTGAATTTTAAGATGTTAATATGTATATATTATTAAAGTTAATATATAATATACAGATTATATATAATACAGAAGTTTATAAAATATGTTAAATTTCAAATACATATATATAAAAGTCGAAAAGTCGAAAATAATACATCAGACTTGAAATAAGCTCTCAAGAGCTCAGTTAAATACTAAGATCACATTTACACAAAATTACATTCGCTTCTATTATCCTATATCAAATATTCTGAAGAACGTCCAAAATTGGCAGTATTGTGGATTGTGTGTAGGGTTTCTGTGTATCTGGATTGGTTGGCTTATTTGTTTGTTTGTTGGCTGGTTAGCTGGTTTGTTGGTTGGTTGGATCAAATTTCTTCAAAGCAGTCTTCGCCATCAGTCTTGCACAATAGTATTCAATATCTTGAATAGGTTTGCCTCGTAGGATTAATTGTTCTTGAGGACTTTGGTGAAGAGATCCGACAGTTGTTTAGTGCTGGGCTGTGACAATAAATCTGTCAGATAATAAGCTGCTGCTAGGTTCTGACAATAAATTTATTAGATAGTCAGCCGGTGCTCGGTTTTGGCGCTAAACCGGTCAGACATTTGTCTGGTGCTGGGTGTGGCGGTGAACCAGTCAAAATTGTCTGGTGCTGGCTTGAATACCGCAATGTTTTAGTGTAATATCTGAAGCCAGTACAAACATGTCAGCTTTATTTGAAAAAAGTGAATCAACCTTCCTTATGCCCTGGTTTATATTTGATCCAATCCCATCATTATTGTCATCACTTATGTTTAATAAATTCGATTTTTGTGTATAACTCCAAGAAACATGATGAAAACTGCATTTATTTTATTAAAACGTCATTGATCCAGAGTTCATTGAACTTCATAGTATAATCGCTAGACTGGAAAGTGGACATAGGATACCTAATAACACTTATCGATTTTTACTTAAACGATACACAGGATTAATACAAGAACAAGGAAACAATTAGATTTAATAAATATTTACATTATATGTAACTTACTTGTGCGTTTTAATTTACAATCCATTTCTTGGTCTTAATTTCAAGAAATTTCTTTCATAGATTATTTCATGAAAATATATTTAAAAAATTTATTCTCACAAAGTTATTTAATTCCAAACAATACAGTCAACCATTTTTTATCTTCATTTCATTAAAAATTACGTTTTATGAGATATACTTAAAAAAAATATCAAACAGCATATAACATTGCGTTTGGTATCTTTTGACCATTTCAATCTTTACAAATATACAAAAGACCACGTGCGCGTGCGCGAACAGATGCGCCTGCGCACCTGGCTTCACTTCTTCAAGATTTCTTTACAACCGGTTATATAAAATTATTCAAGTGAATTTACGTTTTCTACAATTGGCTTAAAATACATTAAATTCGATTTATGTGACATTTTGTTGTCATAAATTTTTCTAAAAACCAGTTTTGGTAATATTTCTTTTGTCTTCATACATTTATTTTTATAATTTTATTTAGTATAAGAAAAATGGACAATTTGACTCTTGAACAATACATTTATGAGTATTAATACTGTGTTAATGTCTTGACAAGTTATCTATTATTGGCCTTCTACATTATTTTAAATTAATATTTATTTGTGTATATATAAAACTGTTAAATAAAGATTCTAGAAAATATTGAATAAATGAAAATATTATATTATTAATAAAAAAAAACGAAATATGTAAAGTACAAACTACTCATTACAAGACACAAATCAAATAAACGATATTGCTGTCAATTTAATTAATTGGCAGATAATAATCATCTTTATTTGCATTGAGTTGTTAATATATACAAGATGTATACATTTGTATATTGCGTATATCTTGCTATATTAATTAACTTTTAAATTTACATATATAATAGAGATACAGTGGATTCAGTAAGCCATGCTTATAAAACAAATATAGATATGTTAGAGAAATTTATTAAAAAACATACTTTAAACTAAATCAATTAGTATTTAACGGGTTTTGACTTGAATATCTTGTTAATTGTTGATGCTTTGGACTTTATCAAAACATATTAAAAACTCAGAGCGAAGCCTTAATAATCGTGTAAAAGTCGTTGAAGCGATAACTGGATACAGTTTTGTATATAAATTTTCACTCTTCGCCAATTAATTGTTTTACATAGAAGTTGATAACAAAATAATCAAGCAAACATAAAGACTACAGCTTTATTTTTAATGTATATTGTATTGTTTATTTATTATTTATATAAAGAAAATAAAGCTGTTTTCAATATTTAAATATAAATAACAATATTCACAGAATTCAAGTATTAAATACACTTATAAATTAAAAATACAACCTACGAATAATCGCGAAATGATAATAATATTAAAAACTGCATTGATAAGATTATTTGCTGTTCAAATCAATGCACTTTTTACAACATGGCCGCTATAACAAAAACAAGAATTTCGCATCAAATAAAATTTATATTGTGAACTATGATGTATTTCATTTTCCAGATAGCTATAACAAAATATTTAAATAAAAACAATGAATCTTTTAATGTCACAGCTTTAAAAAAGGTAACATCACAGTTCAAACTAAAACCAATAAAACAACATTATTCTTAATCCAGGACAAGACAAATAAACATAATCATATCTAAATCAAAAAGCAAAAGCAACCTTACGCATATAAAAATCTCGGTTTCACAAATAAATACGGTGCCTTTGTCGCTAAATATCGAGAATAAGATATACAAGGTACAAGCATCACCAAACCAAATATAACGCCCACAAAGAAACAAGCACACCAATATGTAATAAGGAACCAAACATGTGACATACAATTCATCTTACTATAGTCCAGATATCCAGGGATAAATCGATACACCGCCGCAGTTCACTGAGAGCTCCGATGGAATGGCTCAATGTCCGGGACAGGCGGTGCAATTGCACCTCCCTACCATGCAAAACTTCGATCATTACGACCGATATACACTCATGTTTTAATATCTATAAATATTTTAAAAGCACTTACTTTTTACCTAATAAGGTATTTTAGATTCCTTTTATAATTAACACTACGTGTATATACATAATACGTTAATTTATGAAAGATTCGTTATTAGTTGTTTTTTATGAAATAAATATAATATTAGTAAATATGTGTGCGTGTCTGTATTTGTTTGTGTGTGTAGAACTGCTAAAAGTCCCTATATTTTGGTTTTTTGATGTAGATATACGAGATATTGTGTTATAACATTATGAACCATAACCAACGTAGTATACGTAGTTGGAAAATACAGAGCACGCAATACGATTATTGACATTTCATGGTAAGGGGTGGGATATTTCACCCCCTCACCCCTTGCACTGTATATTCAAAACTTATGCAAAAAATTGATAAACTTTCAATCATTTTTACCCATGTATAGTATAAATATAGTTTTCATATTTAAAACATATTCCAAAATACATTTCAGTAACTAAATTATTATAATTTTACACAATTAAAATGTATGAAATAAGGAATGATTTTTTTTAAATATACGCCTCTTGAATATTTGACACACTAATTAAGGGCTGACGGCGTCCTGATGACGTCACAGCAAAGTGGCCACCGGCACCGAGCTTTGATGATATAAAACCTTTTTAGCGAGATTTATTTTTAAATTTTTATGCATCCTAAGCGTTTGTTATTTTTTTATCTACCTACCTTCGTGTTAAGTTCGCATAAAACTGAGCCAATTAGTGAACCAATTGCAGACAGGATTGCCTTGAGCAATCCAATATTTTTTTAATTATATATAGCAAACGAAAGATTGTTAGAGTTAGTAAATATCAAGTTAATTAAAAATATAGAGGAAGATTAGAATAAACATATCTTTCTTTGATAATTTAATGTCAAAGGTGCATCATAAGACATAAATAACTTCTATATGATTTATAATTACTTTATAAATGTATATTCATTTACCTGTTTTGATTCAGCGCAAAAGTTCACAAATTGTAAATTTGACTTCATCTGTTAATTTACGACATACCTGTAACAAAAAAAAAATATTACAAATGTATTTATTATAAAAAAAAATTAACAGATATTAATTAACTAAAGGTTTAAACAAGAAAGACAAAAACTGATCTGCACATCTCATCATCGAAAAGATAGACAAAGTCCTATCTGAAAAAAAAATAATTTTTACGGATTAAAACTCGCGTACAATTTGGTTACATTTTGATTTTAACCCGACGTTTCGAATACTTTCCAGTAGTCTACCCGTGAACACGATTACTACAAAGTATTCGAAACGTCGAGTTAAAATCAAAATGTAACCAAATTATAAGCGAGTTTTAATCCGTAAAAATAGTTTTATTTCAAATGCGTACTCGTGAAAATTTAAGAAGATAAACACAAAGTTATTTAATTCCTATTATTATAAAGCGGAAAAGTTTGTCTGTAATTCTAATTTTGACAGACAGGTTCATGAGAAAGCTAAAGGCTATCTATCTTTACACTACTGGACTTAGTTATCTTAACAGTATATAAAATAATTCCAGCAAATCCGCGACTAACAGCTAGTAAAAAAAAAACATAAAAATTGCTTTACTTCTCAACCTGTCTTCACTCTAAATCTGAAATAGATTTAAAATCGTGACCCGATTTACAAACACAAAGACTTTTTTCAGGCATCTGTTCCCGAAAGCTGAGCGTGGTGATGCTATCTGATTCCTTTTGTACCAAGTATAATTGGATGAATTCCATTATATCATCAATATAATATATAATTTTTATTTACGAATATGTTTTGCAAATTAATATTATCTGAGAATATTTAACAACCTAATATCGTATTTATCTTATACAAAGTCTCAATTTATTAAACTTATTTTAAGGTGAAACAAGATTCTTATAATTACAGAGTGAATAAAAAACTTTATAAATTGAAGCAAGAAAATGTTTTCGCACCTGTTACAAGAAATAAGATCTCTTCAAAGAGGGTTTTCTTATTTTAAAAACACGTCCTTATGGCTTTTCATTGATATCAAACCATAATAATATATAATATGTTAAAAAATTAAGAGATTAACTTATAACTTATGTATATATATTTCTAAATTACCAATTACAATTTTGTTTCTTTTTTATAAAGATTATATTCAGACTAGCCTTTACTCGCGGTTCCGCCTGAGGACGAAGGATTTTTAAGACAATTAGAAGCCTAATGCTCTTATTGTCACTGTGAGTACTTATTAGAAAGAATTTTTCACATCCATTAATAAGCTTAGAATATTAAAGCGTTCAACCAAACAAACGAACAAATAACAAGCCCATTATATTTTGAAGATCCAAAATGTCCAAAATGTTTTCAGGTATATAATACGGCTTTAATAAATTATTTCCAAATTTACATTTCCTGTATAAAAACCGAGCTTCATTTAAAAAGTGGTCTTCTCGTTTGAGATGTAGGGTGAAGATAAAACGATGTTTATTAATTTATTTAACACAGATTTTGTGTATATTTTCTTTTTATAACACTTTTTTTCGTTATACTGTAAATATGTATTAAAATCACCTTTAATATCACAATCAAATATTATTATAATAATAATGTAAGAAAAATTCATTATGAAGTACGTATTCATAAAAAACTTTTAATAAATATACCTATATTAAAGTAAATCTTTATTTAAGCCGAGAAAAAAAAATATAAAAAAATATAGAAAAACAAAAAAAGTTAAAAAAAAAGATAAAGGTTTTAACTAGATAAATACACTATTACATAAAACCCAGTTATGTCCCAAAATGGTATACCACTATTAACTGGGTTTAATAATTATATTATATATTAATTAATTAATTAATTATATAGGTAATAGACGAACAAACGAATTTATTATTATAAATCTTAAAATCTGATTTGTTTATTCGAATGTACTTACTATACTATTTGAAACTACAAATTATCATTATCATTTCAATTTATTATTATTTTTTTAGTAATTATTAACTTATACGAGAATATAACATTATAATAGGTTCTTCCAAGCAATAATTTAAAAAACGGACTCACTATATTATAAAAGAAGAGAAAAACGTAAAGATTTAATGTTACCAAATTCAGTTTTAAACTATAACCATAATGTCGAGTATTCAGATAATGGCCGAAATTTAAATTTTTGTCTCAATACACCTGAGCTTCAAAATGGCTCAAGAAACATTCTGCAAACTGTATCTCGTAAGAGACATCTGGGGCTAATGTAAGCATATTTATGAGTTCAATTTAATTATTTAACTTTACTGAAAGCCTAATAAGTTTTGAACACGTTACGTGCTTGTTACGTTTTAATAATTAGTTATCTTGATATGTAACATTCATTATATTATTATTTAAATTATAATAAATAGATAAAGATTACTTTATATTCGTATATCTTTTAATACTATTTTGGTTAATTTATTAACAATGAATTCGATTTCAAATATGATAAAACATCATATTTGAAATCGAATTCGGACGAGATTCTGATTGCATTCAGATTCACCAATATCTGATGCTCGGTACGATTTTATCACAAAATACAATATGAATAAACAAATGATATAGTTTAAATAATAACAAGATCACATATATTAATAGTGTAAGCTGATTTTTATCCGAGTGATTATCGGACAATATCTATTAATGCACATAAAAATAATATGTTCTCATTTTGATGAGAACATGAAGAAGATATGCAGAAAAATAAAGAGATAAAAAAAGGAAAAAAAAATCTTTTCATCAAATTGTGAGTGATTCCATTTCATTTCAAATCTTAATTCGATATTCCTAATATAATTGTTGAAAAAACACGCAGTTTTGTTGGCGAATGACTTGTCTATATAAATGGGCAAATCATATAAGCAACATTTCATAACAAAACATGTGTGGGGAACTATAATATAAGCAAGGAATAAATCACACACCTGTGTTTTCCTTCAACTTATCAACATTTCCAACACGGTATGTAATGGATGCTTTTTGTTGAACACATCTATAACATGCCAATGTGGAGAAAATAACATAAATTTTTTATTCTACTTTTCTGATTGTCCAAGAAATATATACAATATTCCTTACTATTCATGTTAATACTTTTTAGGCATAAAATAGAGATTATAATACTAGAACAAAGTTTATTTATCACTTTTTTAAATCATAGAATTTTATATATATTAACCTTAAGTCAAAAAGTATATTTTCATATTTCCAAAAATTCGTTCGTTTGCTATAACAGAATTATTATATTTGGTCTGAATAAACTGTGTTATTTAAAATATAAAAAGCAAATATTATTTTTATCTTATGAACTATTTACTTTTCCCGTTGGAATAAGGAGGGAAATGAAAACTCGCTAACAATCATTGTAAATATTCCGGAAACATCACAGACAGGGGAGAGAACATTTATGAACTTTCATGAGAAGGATATTTTGGAAATTACGTCACCATTTTTGTGAAAAACAATCATGAAGGAAGACTTTTCCAATTGAATCTTTTCAATTAGGTTTCCTCAAATTTAATAATTGTAAATAAAAGATAGACGAAGGATTCAATGGATTCTGCGCAGCTGCGGGGGACATCGCCATGCAGAGAAAAGCAAACAGTGTCTGAGACTTGCGACCAAGAGATTTAAACCTACATACTAACATCTATTATTATTAAAAAGATGAAATTCAAATCAAAATAAAATCTCTTAAATATTTAAATGGTTATATAATTAATTATCATATAATATAACTAAAACGTAATAAAGTAATGCGTACATTAACTATAACTAATTTACTTAAAACAAAAAAATACTTCTTAACTTTAACTGTAGGTTAAAAACTATATGAAGATTTAGCACAATAATATTCTTATAGTAATACCCTACTTGATCTAATATTTATTGGATCGTATAAAATAATGCATACGTAATAACTAAAAAGAAGTCTAAAGAGAATCTCAATTAACTATAAATGCTATATTAAAGAGTACAAAGTCAATTCCCAAGAGCGGCGTGGGAGACGTCAGAACTGAAATAGGTGGTGTACAAACAGAACGTGGGCAGACACAATTTGATTTGTCACATTTACGGTAATAGTTTGTTCAGTGAAGTTATTTCATTCTATCTTTCCTTCCCTCAAATATATATCCAGTAGACGATCCAGAAAACGATGTCTGATCAACGAACAAAAACATTACTTATGGATGTCATTAGAAAGAACTTTATATTATTAAAATAAATGTGGACAAAACCTCCCAAATAAGTCAATAAAATAACATTCGGATAGAGCTTGTTTTAAACTCAAAATTTAAATTATTTAAAAAAAATAAAGGCCATTGTAAAACATATTTCCAAATAAAATAGTTTTGTAACAAAAATATAGGGCAATGCGGAAAACCGTATTGTTATTCTTAAAATATATCTTCGTCATATCCAGTAAAAATAGTTAAGAATGAAATGGGATAACCATTTCATAAGATAACACACATAAACATAATCGATAAAAACATACAAAAAAATGTTGTCTGAAATTTAAACAAGACTAGTTAAGCTTATTAAATTTTTAAAATATATAAAGTAAAATATCATTAACATCGAAGCGAGTAGCGTTACGTTAGCTAAATATATAGAGACGTGAAGGTTTCCCAGTGGACGCGGGTTCGACTCCACCTCGAATCGATAAAATTTTCATTCGATATTTATTTAAAATATGTATTATTTAATTTTGCTCATCTTACACAAATAAAACATAAAATAAATAAAACAGATAAATACATATAAAAAAAATATATGGTAAATTTAACTCCATTTCCACAATGAGACACAATGTTAACTGCAATTAAAAGATACATCGTGATAGATAGAAAGTTCAGCAGAGAGCTTAATTACAAGCCACTTGATTTATCACGTGCAGTGCAGTTACGGAAACCTGTCGCAAACACAAATCCACAAACAAATTGAGCTTTAGGAAAAGAAAAAGATAGAAAAACTGTTGTTGTTAATGAAATTTTCCATCCGCTTTTAAAATTTAATATGTTTGAATGAATGCTATGTTTTGAATTGTAATGTATATTTGTTATCAATGTAAGCATTAATTTTATTATATATTTTTAATAGTGTAAAAGATTAACTATAAATTATTTAAATTTCGTAATTTTAGCTTTATTTTTAAGTACTATTTTATGAGTTTTTGAAAATAATCAAACGATATTGATAGCAACTGCCACCGTTGCCATTCATACTGCAACACAAGATGAGTTGCCCCCCTTAAAAAGGGGGGATTTGGGTTCAAAAACTAAAAAGGATGATCTCTCTTACTCGGCGGATAACACGCTTCTATAATAGTAGACTAGCCTTGTCTCGCCACTTTAAGCATACAAGATGTATATATGTCGTAGTAATATTCAGAGTACACATAATAATAGCTTTTTCAGACATTCGCCATTGTAATACAACTTTAATGATCTCCCTTATCATACAACTTCATATCAACTTTTTATAAACGCAATCTCATACGTAATCTGATCACGTCTGTATGTACGGAACAAGAGTCATAAGAATATACCGGTATCGGTAGTATGACGTCACATCCGATGGGAGCGCGTGCGCAGCGGGTGTGTGGCGAGAACAGGTGTAATTCAACACAGCCTGTGTGTGCAAAATGTAAAAATAAAAAAAAAATGTTTTTATTAAATCTTCTTTAAAATTTTCTAATACAGAGTAACAAATATAACAAAGTCTTTAAAGGCAAACATTATGTTACTGTCGACAGCCTTATCCAGATGGCTGAGTGCTAATGATTACGTATTCACAAGTGCACAAGTGCACTCGTATCGGCGTCATGGTTTTACCGCACATTCAAGTTCGCACCAGTTCTATAAAAAAACATATTTGTTTTATATTAACCATTTATACATTCTTATTGTGTCGTGCGTATAAAATCTTTATAAAACAACAAATGTATTTAATATACTATGAAAATATAATATATATTAAAAATGATTAATGATTATTTTAATTAGACAATATAATATATATAATGATAAATATCGTAACACTAACACACATTTATATATCGTGGGCGTTTCAATCATTTACACTAAACGTTTTTATTTTATATTTATTAGATATTAAAGTTATTTTCAATTAAATTTAAATGTTAAATGGAGTTAAATTATTTTTTATTATACAAAACGAATATCGCTACGTTATTTATTTAATTATTCTTGTACCTTAGCTTCACATAGATGTCTTAATTATAAAATATGTACTTAACATGTATAATAATCTATAATACAAGAAAATGGTTTCAACACACGTATTACATTAGATTAAATGTAAAAAAAAATACATAATAAAATACAGTTTTTATTTATAACATGAAAAAAATAAAAAATATCAATAATTAATATTAATCATTGCAATAATAACATATTACAATGATGGATATAAAAAACTATACAAAAGGCGACCTCACAAACATTGCATTCAATCACAACATAAAAGCGCTGAATGGCTTGCGCGTACGCATTGCTCTTAAATGAATGATTGCTCGGGTCACGCTAATTGGCTGTTTACGATCAACTTGTGACATGTCTCTCTTGACTTCAATTAGTAAAGTTTTTATTTGTAGTTGAGATTTAATAATTGGTAGAATATATTTGTGTGTGTGTGTATTTCTGTGTATGTGTATGTAACAAACATTAACTATACATATTTCTAGTTAGAATGAGTCATCGTAATGATATTGTAGACTTTATATCTAGGTAAGGTTAGTATTTTTGTGTGTTTTTAACGATTAAACTCCAAAACTAGGACAATTTTAAATTTCATTAGAATGCTATATTGTATATGTATGTTTTATATATAGGAAATAAAACAGTTCGTCCGTTTGAGGAAGCACGAGTAATTTTCATGTGATTTTAAGTGTGAGCGTTGGAACTTCCCGTTTTTTGAGATATTATAAATTTGCTTATAATTTTAAAATATCGCATTTTAAATGAAGGATATAATATTATATATTATATATAATTAAAGCGGATAACTTTAGCTCGACTTCTTATTTGTAAGTTATTCTTAAACAAACCTGTGCTCTTGTAATTCACGACGAAGTCTGAGTACCCACATTCAACGTGACGCTATTCATACCAATCCTTTATTCCATCACAAGCAATCTCCCAGGATCCAAGTGGAAGATTCTAAAACGGAGGATAAAGTCTAGAATTGAATGCACCGCCATTAGTACAGCACTAATGATGTGTTATCAAGATGAAGTCAAAGAAAGAGCAAGGTTTAAGAATGTTCTGATACTTATCGAAGACAACAATGAACTCATCTTCAGTCAGAAACTTCTATAAGAGACGAAAAATTTAGAAAATCATATAGCTGGCTTTGAAAGAATATTTTAAAGTTTTTCATATTATTAAATTTTTGTATAATGTATATGATAAAAAAGTTTAAGTTTCTTTCAACACTTTCATTTGAAAAATTCTTTATGATAGACACGTTCGTAGGGAAGATTATAGACTTTCTAGGATTATGCGACTGCTCTTACTTACCCAATGCGAGTGGAACCGCGAGTAACAGCTAGTATATAATTAAATTTCTTAAGTATAAATAAATTAAGCTAAGAAATATTTTACACCTTTAACTTAAAATTACACTATCAGAACAACATTACATTCGATATATTATTTGATAAAAGAATATTATTTTCTTACATTTTCACGAGTACACATTTCTAATAAAACGATTTTTTACGCAAAGCATTCGAAACGTCGGGCTAAAATAAAAATGTAACCAAATTATACTCGAGTTTTAATCTGTAAAAAATGGTTTTATTTGTAAAGAATATTATCACATTGTTAAAAAATTCTTTCAATAAAATAGAAAATAATAATAACAACCTATAATTTTTCTTAAAATACCCTAAAACATATCTGTAGGTAATATTTAATATATATATAAAAAATTACACGTACATTTGTTATATATTCCTGAGCTATATTCATCAACGTATTAAAAGCTTCAATGTTCATTAAAAAGGACACGTGGATAACTAAAATCAATACAAAGCTACTACGTCTCCACTTTATATGGGTCATCGGGCAGTCATAGACGCTAAGCGTGGTAGAAGTAAAAATATCTTCATATTGTGTAGGGAAATATACTGTAATATAAAAAACATTGCAACAGTCTATTATTTTAATTAATTAATGTTTAATAAAATAAAAATTAAACATTTTCTGCTAACTTGCAGTATTATTAGTAACTTAGTAATATCTGTAGTTAACAAATTGACGTTTTAGTTTTTATAATATACCCACTTGTTTTATATACCTACATCTTAATATACTATAATTGTGTTAATATTTATCCTCATTGGTATCCAATTAATTCATGTTTTAGTATGAAATGAAATAATATACTTCATTTAATTATAAATGTAAAAATATTATAAAATGTAAACCGATATCTAATTTAAAAGTTCTGGCCTTTATTATACAACTTGCAAAATGGTTCAATGAAACCAAATACTTAAATGGATTTTTTGACAATTACAGTAATTACATAAAAAAAAACTATAACGATAATATTAGCGAAATACCGCTAACAATTTCTTCTCTGAAACAAAAACACTTATTTTAACAATATAAAGAAAACAGCACTTTCTTATACTTTCGTTGTGAATACAAATTGCATAATATTTTTAGAGAAGTTTTAACAAGAGTTATTTTCGCGAAAGAACAGTTTGACCCATGGTTTAAGCGACCAAGAAAGTTATAAGACCGTGAAATGATTATGATTAAAATAAAAAGCATGAAAACATTCCTTTTTATAACAAAAATAAAAAAAAAACAACTTATACTTTTAATTTATGAATTAGTGACTAAGAATTTCATAATATACCTAATACATAGCTATAGCTATGTTGTTAATAGCTGCTAATCTAACAGACTCTGTGACGTCATCCGAGCAATTAACTACATAGTTAACTGAATTCAAGGCAACACAGATATTTTTTTTGATACCGTGTTGTACGAATTGTTCTGCGAAAAATTCCTCTTCTACGTTGTTTTCTAAAAATACATTTGAATTTTCAAAAGTTCGAACTATTCTGTTATGAGTTGGAAGTGTATTCGCTTTATGCTTGTACGCTCTTTTATGTTTTTAGATTGCGAGTGTTTTCAGAATAGTACCTAAAACAACACAAGTAACACATATAATGGTATAAATTAAATGGTTCCGGACATTCAATTGTGTTAATAATTGTTTGTTTAATTTACACGTGTATTTACCTATGATAACATCGTTTATTATACCTTGGTACTTAATACTGCGTTGTAAACATGTTACGTAAACTGTTAAATGGCTTCGTTCTAAGTTTTAAAATCTTGATTTTGAATTTGTTACAAGTTCATTATATGGCAAAGTTAGAGAAGATTTATGGATTGTATTCGTTGAAATGCTAAACGGATTTTGATAAAATTTGTTAGTTACATATATGAATTTAGTATATTTTCGAATAACTCAGGTTATAATATATAAAAATTTGAATAAGTGAATAAGTCTTCAATAATTCTACCTGAAATGGTGTTGTGAAATGGATACTATAGATTCAACCCCTAAGGGCTTGAAACATTTTATTGAAGAAATTTTTTAAGGAAATTAGTATTTTATAAAAGTAAATTTTTCTTTGTAAAAAAAAGTGAAAGTTTCTATTTAACGCCGATATCTTAAAAATATTGTTTTAAACTAGATAATATTGTTAGAAATGTGTACATTATTTTAACCTTTTTTGCTTTGACAAAGCAGTTATAACTATACGTGTTGTCAGTCTCCGGAGTAATTGACAATTGAGCCACAAAAATGTATGTTCTTCTAATATCAGTTTTATTTAAAATTTTCGAAAGAAACCTAATAGATGTCACCGCTGTTCCGATATAGTCGATTTATATAGAATAGTAATATTATAACAGGGGCAGTGATACGGTAGCTCAATTCGTAGAGCGACGGCGCTGTTTTCCAGAAGTCGCGGGTTTGAATCTTGATCGACATGATATTTTTCCATTCTATATTTATAAATAACATGAGTAACAACAACAATAAATGAAGTGAAGGTCCCATTACGTGCCATGGCGCCCAATGTGGGGCCAAAAAAATCAAAAAATATTTTCAAAATTATTTTATATTTAATCTTTTTCATTTACACTTCTCTCCATGTAAATAAAATTTCCAACGTGAACGTAACACATAATTTAAATTCTTTTATGATATTCTAACAAAGCGTTATACAAAAATGTTCTTTATGCTGTTTGCATTAAGAGCGAGTATTATAATATCAAATGAGCTTTAAAATTCAAGGATATAAAGCCGTAGGGAGCTTTTGTAAGGCAAATTAATGCAGGTGAGTATTAAATTTATAATATTCTTTGAAAATTTACTTCGAATCGGTTTGTGAAGGTTTTTTTAATTTTAAATGTAACACTTGTAACATATTTTCACGCCATTTAAAGATAAACGTGATAACATGTTACGAGTTTCTTGAATATTGACTAAATCCAGAGATAATTTGACGTTATATATTAACATATAAGTTATAAATTAGACTTAAAATAGACTCGAACCTGGAACTTTTTCGGAATGCTTTATCGTAACGCTTTCTAGTTATTCTATATTTAAATATTCCAGAAATCATTACAGAAGACTAATTAAAATAGCTGGTTTTAATTAAACAATAAATTGCATATTATTTAATATACTGTATAATATTAAAGAATATCTACGGAGAAGTATATACTTAATTATATATAATATTGGCTTCATTTCACAGAATGCTAAATAAGTGGTTTAAAATGGTTATTATGAAACAAATAAATTTTTATGTTATCAATGCGTTTAACCAATACTAAAAATCTCATATTTAAGTAATATTTTATTTGCATTATATATAAATAAATAAAATAAAACTTAAATAACAGTAGAAAAAAAAATTATATAATTAAACTGATAAAATCTATCAAAATAACAGCATACAAAAATCGAAATAAAACAATTTTTTACGGATTAAAAGTCGCGTAAAATTTGGCTACATTTTAATTTTAACCTGATTTTTTAGTGTTCACGGGTAGACGAGACCTTTACATCTCGTCTATCCGTGAACACGATTGCTGCAAAGCGTGCGAAACGTCGGGATTAAATTAAAATGTAATCAAATAATACGCGAGTTTTAATCTGTAAAAAATTGTTTTATTTCAAATGTGTACTCGTTACAATCTAAGAAAATACTATACAATGATCGATAATAACGCAATAATAACTTGCTGTTAACATACATTTACAAAAAAGACAACGAATCCTTATCCTTATCTTGTAAAAAAACAGTTTATCTCTCTGAACTAGTTTAAAGTTATCTAAAGTATGAATTTTGCTATAGACTCAACAGATCCAATAGTGGTATATATAATAAGCATTATAAAGATTTGTATAATCCAGTTGAACGGCTATTATAGGGGAGTATATTTTATTGATTTAAACTTACACACTGACAACCACTCCCTCGACATTACTAACACGCGCTGTTCTCATTCAAAGCCCCCTGTCTGGCTTTCGGGCAATTTGTCAGAAACCCCGACCTACCCTCAAGTCCCCTACAAGCATAAAAAGCATTTGAATAACCAAAAATTCTAACAGCAACTAAATGTGAGCTAGACATTAAAACTCTTTTGAGACACTACTTACTAGGGAAAATTTGGGCACATTATGAATGTCGGTTTTTTAGATTCAGTATAAAATTCCGCATCGATGGATATGCAACATGTGATCTAGAAATCAGAAACACAATTTTTCATATTTTAATTTGTAGTTTTACTTTTATAACTTCTAGGAAAAATTTTGGCTCATGTGTGTTATTTTCTAGACTTAGTATAAAATTCAGCATCAATTGATATATATACAAATATTTTTTATTAGAATTTGCGAAACTTTAAGCAAATAAAAATAATTTAAAGTCCCCATTAAAAAGCTATCACATTTTCCCAGCGAAGGTAATCACATGGCTTTAAGAACACATTAATGCGACTCCACAACCAGGGGGTGATTTAAATACTCTAATATATTGTATATTCGCTTTAGGGTGAATGATATCAATGGGATTAAATCCAAGATAGTAAAAAAGTTAGAACCTGTGAAGACTATTGTATACTAATATTCTTGACTGCTTAATAACCAATGTTAATATACTTTGTTTTAAACTTATTAATAATAATAATAACAATAATATTTCTTTATTTCCAGAACATACATTTCAAAGAATTACAATTCAATATGACACTTTGTATGACAATTCTAGTTAATCTATAATTACATGCATAGTAATCAAATACAAAATTACAACTAGAATAATAGTAATAATTTCCATGCATATAATAACAACAGATACAAAAATTTTAAAGTAGTAAAGTAATATTACTTTACTACTTTAAAATTTTAAGATTGGATTGGCAATTCTATTTAGTCAATTATTTATGCGATTTAGTCTTTATATATTTATCAAATCTATGTACTTTTAATATTATTATTAATTTTTTATTTATGTAATTCAATTCAAATCTAGTTATATAACTTTTTGTATCTGTTGTATCTGTTGTTATTATATGCATGGAAATTATTACTATTATTCTAGTTGTAATTTTGTATTTGATTACTATGCATGTAATTATAGATTAACTAGAATTGTCATACAAAGTGTTGAATTATCATATGTTATTGAATTACATAAATAAAAAATTCAAATTCAAATCTAGTTATATAACTAGATTTGAATTGAATTACATAAATAAAAAATTAATAATAATATTAAAAGTACATAGATTTGATAAATATATAAAGACTAAATCGCATAAATAATTGACTAAATAGAATTGCCAATCCAATCTTCCAATATTGGCACATCTTTATTTTTGATTTAATATTGTGATATTGTCAATATTGTGTGCTGTTCTTAAATAAATGTTATTTCTTTCTTTCTTTCTTTTTTCAATCGTGAACATGATCGGTGCAATCGAAACGAAAGTATTTTACTTTTAAATTATTCACACGAGGACGACCTGATATATTTCTATAACGCTAATATCATCTAGAGAAGAGAAAAGAAAAGCAGAAAGTGAAGGCATTGCAAGTTGCAGTTTCATAACAACCAACATACGTTTCTCAAACAATAGCTTTTTAGTCACGCTTTACAAATTTACAAAGCACAAGCACACAATATGAAGAAATAAAACACCTTAGCCATTAACGAGGTCGGTGGTATAAAGAAAGCGGAAATGAACGCTGGAAGAAATACTGTTTACTTTATATAGAACGACTTCTGATGTTGAGAAAGGGTGGATTGATCTCATAGTGTCTATTGGAAGTAATCTTCTACTAATATAATTAAATTATTACTAATTTAGAGAGTAACTTCTCGAAATGGTACAGCTTCTAATTCTGTAGGTACAGTCAGCTACAAAAGTCGATCACCATATTTAAAGTTTCAAAATAGCTATACATTATATGACATCAAAACTGCTGAACATAAAAAACGCCAATATGGAATGAACATCATTAGAGTTCAAATTACCTAAATATAAAGTTGTCAAATTCATCAAACATAAGTCATGTTTCGAACAGATTTTATTTAATTTAACGTATTTTGAAGATGACTGTACCTACTGTATTGAAATAAAAATGGAAAGCAAAATTTGGCAAAGTCAACTTTCCCTAAGATACAAAAAAATTTAGTGAAATAATATAATTTCATAAATATTTTAAAACAAAAACGAGAAAATTGTTATAACCTACTGTAAAAGATGGTGGTAGCACCCCTTGTATTTGAAGTAAAATATTTATAGGGTCCAAAATTTAATATCAACGTTGCGGTTGAATATAAAAACTTATCGTTGAAAAAAAAAGCAGATAAAAGATATCTCGACACTTTTTCATGATCTAATCTAAAAGATAAAATGCGTCATTCATTGCATTCTTATTTATAAATATATAAATATACATATATTTGTTGTTTCTAATAAAGTTTAAATTTATTAGTATGAAGTATAATGTTACAACTTTTAATTTTACAATATCCACCAATGATGAGAATGACTGTGGATTTTTTCTGAACAAAAAGATTAGTGAGGAAAATTTTTGTAATTTTGACTTGACAGCAGGGCCTAAGTTTAATACAAGAATAGGTTTAATATAGGATAAATACAAAATCTTCCTAAACATTATGTTGTACCAAGAAAACAAGACCCATGGTCAGTCTTAGATTCCAATAACCATTGGAATAACCAGTGAATACTTAATATATGTTCAATGTGGTGAAATTGTTTATAAAAAAGAAACATTTTTATTTGACTCAACCTTATCTATTATAGAATAATACTAAGAGAGTAAATATATTCTCATGTAAAGTAAGTCTTGATAGTAAATTTATTTCTGAGGATAAAAAGATAAATTCGGCTCTTTAAGCAATAAAAATTATTCGTGTAAAGATTATTGTGTGTGTGTAATTAGAAAAGAAATAACATCAAAGAAAAATAAATTGTCTGTCCGTGGAGCCAACTATTAATGGTCAAGAAAATCCAGCAGTTATTAGATAAATCTGAAGTTCAAACCAAACCACCAATTAAAACAAATTTGTATCGCTGCGTATCTCGACAACTTTTCATACTTCGGTTGACAATTCAGACCGCGAATTAAACCAGGTTTAAATAATAAATCGCGGTATAGCTTAATATCTATATTAACATTATTAATCATAAAAAAATATTTATTTGTTTGTTTAAACGCGCTAATCTTTGAAAGTAACATGATTTTGAAACATTTTTTTCTTGCCTATGATAGACTGATTCATATTCATCATTCTACTGTTCTTAGTTATCCTAATAACAAATAAAATCGTTCTTCCGCAGGGAAAACCGCAAGAAACAACTAGTACCTTATAATCCAAATAATATTCATGGCGATGAAACCGAGATTAAAATCCTAATTCGCGGTATAGAATATATTCTACTGCAAATTACTTTAAACAAAGCCGCGAGCTACAATATCACTACAATAATACTACAAATGAAATGGATACCGTCGCTAAGGCCAATATCTAATTCAATTTTAACCGGAAGTTATATTAAGGGTGAGTGAAATTGACAGACGTCCATTGAGAACTGATCAAATAAATATATTGTTACAATAAATGTTGAGCTTGTTAAGGATTTTCGATATCTTATATGGAATGAAAATGACTTATTTTATTAGCTTATTCCTTTGACTTATGTTAAATATATAAAAAAATATTGAAAATGAATTCTTATAAAGTTGTATTACAACAGAATACATCGAGATCGAATAATAATGACGCAGAACACGTGGGTTGCAACCCCATGCATATTCCCCATATACAATATATTGTTTCAACTTTATTGTTATTGAAATAAGGTAGCTTATCGTATGATAAAAAGAACCCCAGTCACTAAATCACTTGAGGCAGTGCAATTGCAGTGGATCGATAAAACGCCGAATTCGAACCCAAATAATACTAATACAGTTGCAACTGTTTCAAGCAAAATTAGTTGAACAACCACGAAATTATGTATATAAAGAAAAAAAAAACCGTATTACAATCACTATACAGTATATTGATAAAACAAAAAAAAAATGCACATAAAATAAATAAAAATTAAAAAGAAATAATAAATAAATAAATAAATACTAATTTAATTAAAATGTTACCAATTTTAGAGTAACTTGTCTACAGCATATAATTCTGTAACTATTGCATTGAAATAAAGTTGGAAAGCAAAAATTGGTAAGGTCAAATAAGTGTGCCATTTGTAGGCCACTATCATACTTAATTTTTATCCATAAATAACAAAAATTAAGATATATAAAATAAATAAATAATAAAAATTACAACAATAACATTGTTATATATAATAACCATTCCATGAACTTGAAATCGATTTGAAAACGAGGTCAACGACCACCAGAGCACTATACTTTCGTAAATGCATATATATGCATGTGTGTGTAAATGTTCTACATACATACATACATAATATTCTTATGTAGAACATTACAATGACCATCTTTAACATTGAAAGCAATTTGGAGCACGTACAAAACATCTGTCCAGTAATAAAACACAACTTAATAAATGTACTGTCATGTCGTAAAGGCGAATATCTTCACTTATGCTCTTCACTTTTTAATTATAGACCAAGAGACGTTTAATTTTATTTATATTTTGCAAACTTGACTTGCTTAACGTATCCAGTTTTTTAAACTGTTGAATTGAATTTTATATTAAAAATTACATTATTAGTCTTGTCTTGTACTATACAATTTAGAACAGATTGTATATAAATAAATGGAATATAAAAAATATCGCTGCCAAAAAATATTTTTGTTTATCAAAGATTTTTAGTCAATTTGGAAGTAAAATGAAATGCAACGGCTAGATTTTCCAATTATTTTTAACTTTTATTCGCCAATTAGAGCAATACAACGCTGAACTCTTAGATTACATAAACATTGAAATAAAATTGTTTTTTATTTTGTGTTAGAACATTTTTTTTGTATATAACTAACCAGCTATACTTACGTAAATGTTATTTGAGTTTGCCCGGATTTGCCCGGCTAGTTTCAAAAACGAAAGAACTAACACGAAATATAAATCCAGTTTTGATAAATACCACTTAATAGTATTAGTCAAAAAAGACCGGTTTTCTTCAAAAACGTTACGAAAGATAGCTCTAAGGAAACAGGATTTAAGAATAAATTAATGCTACAAAAGAGAAATTCAAACAGGGATCTTCTCTTTTTGTATTTAAGCTTTCTCAATTGATTTCTATTATATATAATATCCGGCTTCACTCATATCGGGTTCATCCGCGATTCCTCTATCCTCCAAGCTTATGAATAAGGGACCAGTCCAAATTAGTCGGGGAAATCCCTAAATTAACGTGAGTCCAGCCAGATAAGTCGAATAAAAAAAGTCTCAATAAGCCTTACAAACTTTTTAAATTAATTAAGCATGAAAAATGTATCACTCACTAAAAAAACTAGTCTAAAAGTACTCGCGAACAGACGGACACTTATATATAACATGAATCATTAGTTCAATATCAATCAAATTATTAGATAATTATAATTTAATATATCAAACTTAAAAATATTAATTCAAAACTATTTATGTATGAATACTGATTAATAATGTAGTAATAATTAAAATAATATAGCACTATCAGCCATCTTGTTTCGCTGTAACAATTAGCTATATATGGCGATGATTTTAGCAGGGTCAGACAGTCTGAACGGATTAACCAATAATTTATCACCCCTTCCCCGAAACAGCTATGTTTTATAGAATCTTTTAATGGATAGTATGCGGTTCAATGCTTCACGGAATTTAGGTTTAATTTACTACAAGTTTATTTATAAACGTCATGCATTATCATATATAAATATTAATAGAATAAGCCTATTTTTATGCCAATCAATTAAGAAATAAATTATAATCTCATTATGAAGAACTCCAGCCGTAAATGTGCAGAAAAAAAAAATTACATCATTTTGCCGCCAAATTTGTGACTTTAGTTTACAATGAAATAAAATCCAAAAAAAAAAACCTGTGATAGGTTACGAAATTCCTAAAATATGTAAAAGCGAAGTTCCGCGAGCGACCTACTAGTTAGCAATTAATATCATGAAAAATCTTAATTTGTTTTTAATTTTGACATCTAATATATATATTAATTCATATATATAATAAACCAAATACCGAATATCCGTCTGTATAAAGCTGTAAAGGTCATCACCCTTGGCTCGAACAGTTCCATTGGGCCAGAAGTGTTTTAACTGCCTCTGATTTATCGTGTATCTTTGACTTCACTTCACGCGTGACGGATCCAATCAATCCAAATTGAACCCTTTTGTGAGTTAGGCATGAACATAAAATATGTATACGGAACCCTGAGTACTGATAGAGGCTGGTGCATCATACGACTTCCTTTGCAGACATGCTTCAATTTCCTTATTCCGTTTAAGTTAAGGACATGTAACGATTATTTATGTAACGATTTTAAATAAGAATTTATTCTTTTTATTATTTATTTATTATTATTGTATTACTTTCAATATTAAGTGTAGTTCTCGTGTTCTTCATACAGGATTGTTTTTCTTTCTTTATTTCGTTAAATAAAACTCATTTTACTGTCTACATTTAATATTGTTACATGTTTTTTATATTAGGTACTTCACTTCATTTACGATGTTCTCTAGATTGTAATCAAGTAATCGTTTAGCCAGAACTAGACAAAGACCGCCTTAACCATTGAACTAGTTGTCGTTCAATCACTGTATCATTCATACAAACAAACCAGCGTGTTTAAAAAATAGACGGTAGTTGACCATTTATTTATTGATTTGTTTATTATCATTTATTTGTTTTAAATTTATTTATTAATTTACTTTTAATTTTTTTAAAAGTATTTATTTATTTATATATTTTCCATTTTGAAAACAGATCATTGATAATATTAGATAGCCAATAGCCTCTCTCATGAACATGCCTATTATAATCAGACAAAATGTTTACAATCCATCTCGTAATTTTGAAGATTAGGACGTTCAACCAAACAAACAAACTCTCCAGCTTTATAATATTAATATAGATAAAAAAATATTTACTTTGGTTAATTATTATAATACTAAGGATTTTATTAACATTTTAAGTATAACCAGTAAAACGAATATACCAGGGGAGGCCAACCCGTCGATCGCGGCCTCTAGGTCAGTCGATCGCGAGCAAGGAAAAAATTATCGATACCTAGCAGTTCCCGTCCTAATATTACGAAAACTGTTGGAATATAGTTGAAAAATTCTTAGTCAGTAGATCGCAAAGAATTAGAAAGGCAGACAGTAGATCTTGAGTCCGACTGAGTTGGCCACCCCTGGTATATAGTAAATACAATAGACGAATACACTTTAATTTATTCTTATAGTGACTATTTAAAGGCTTATGATTAATAATTCATTACGTGAAAGTATGTCTACGTGACTTTTTAATTATATTTTTGTTACGTCTATTGCTATTTACATATTTATTAATTTCACCGTAAGCTTCAATTATGACTTACTTATTAATACTTAAAATTATACAAAAATAAATAAAAATACATATTAAAATATGTATTATATTTAAAAAAAAAATGTATATTACTATATTTTTTTATGTACAAAACGTCTTCAATGTCAAACAAAATATAACATCAGTGGGTGCAGTGGCCGTCTGAGTCATCTGTCAAGTGCATGGATGCGCGCGCGCAGATTAAATTAGACCGCGATAACATGGGCGGTTGATTTATTTTTGGAACTTGATCCCGAGTAATTTTGGAAACTTTAGGCTTAATTTTGAAGTCATTTGAGGTAAACTGAGATTCATAATTTTTTTAATTTCTTAATGATATTACAGTTTGACTAGAAGTAATCTGAGTTTTTGTTAAACTGACTTATTACTTGGTAGAAATGAGACGCAGATATAGACGGTGAAAATATCTAGTAGATAAAATGTAAATAGAAACAATTCAGATTGTGTTTTTGTATTGTCTGTCCGTAGACAAGATTGTTGTAAAGCATTTGAAAAGTCGGGTTGAATAAAAAAAAAAAACTAAAATTATACGTTTTTCAAATTGTTTACAATTATTTCTGAAATATAATTTTGTCTTCCGAGGAGAAGAATACAATAAAATGTCTTTATTATCTAATAACCTCACTGTAAATTATAAAAAAAAATAGTAATATTCAAAAATTATTTTATAATATATAATAAACAATTATAAATATGCTGTAATAACAATAACAGACCGTTATCAACAAACTTTACCAAAACAACAGTCCTTTAAAAACATTGATGTTTATTTCGGTTTTGGTAAATCAACGAACCAAGTGGGAGCATTGTCTAAATACAGCAGAGCCAACGGGAAGTATTGATTTGGACATTTCGCAATGATGATGCCAAAATTTAAAATACTAGCTGTCACACGCGGTTGCGCACGCGCATCAATGAAAAATTAATTTGTGACAGAAAAATTAAAATCAAAATTTGTATTTTTGTAACTAATGCATCTATTACACTTTTGTCTAAATTTCGAAAATTTAATTTGACTGTCTATCCTTCGAATATATATTCTATCTCTTCTTTACAATATATGAAATAACTACTGTTCATTTTTCAATAAAACTATTTTACGATTATAACTCGCGTTTATTATTACATTTTTAAATTTAACCCGACGTTTCGAATGCTTTGCAGCAAACGTGTTCGCGGTAAGACGAGATGATGGTGTCTGTCAGTCAGTCAGTTTAATGTAAAATAGTTTTATTGAAATGCGTAGTACTCGTGTAAATCTTAGAAAACATTACTGTTCATTTGTTTTACTTGAAGGTTTTCAAGCTCCTCTCTAGAACAAGACCACATCGCTCGTATTTTTAAAATCCTTAGAAGTGCCTCATTTTAATACATTTCATTCAAATTCTTTCACTGTCGTTGCGGCTCTTTTAAATTCTCTTCCAGAAAGATCTTTTATGGAAATCCATCCCTTAGCTATTTTAAGCTAAGATTCTATTGCTTCTATTTCTTATAATTAATATAAGTAAATTAGCATGTATGAATTAATAAATATGTATTTATGTATGTATCTATAATAATTATTGTGTACATGTGTGTATTTAGATATATATTATTACTGTTATATGTTTCTACTGTAGTTTATTGGTACTGATTATCAACATACTATTAACTTGGCATTATTTTAAAAAAAATTGCAAGTTAAAAACTATATATGGAAAGTAGCGACCTAACCGACTTTTCACATTTAGATGTTAAGACTTTGTGCTTAGAAAATTGTATAATGTAATGGGTGCTTTGACCAATATTTAATGAGTGATTTTGATCACACGCACGAAGACACGATTGGGTGCAAAAGCAGACATTTTTCTGACTATTGGATGCAAGTATTTTGTCACGAAAGAAACAAATATTTTGTATAAATATGGACATAAAGAATATACTAATTATATATTTTATATCTACAATGAGAAAAAAATAATTAAATCGATTCTTATGAAGTTAACATTGAGGCCAATGCCGTCAACAAACAATATGCCATTGTTTTTGCCATTCTCTGTTATTTAAAGTAATCGCACACGAATCACATTTATAATATTAACTAACTAATACTCACGGTTTCTTCTGGCGACCAAAGGTTTTGTTTACTATTCTAAATTATCTGATAATCTTAATTGTTTCAAATCGCTCTATTTGTTACAAAAACGCATTTAAACAAACAAACTTAATAATATTAGTATATATTGAAACTGGTATAAAACAGAGGTAATAATAGCTTTAACAAGAAAGTAATATGGCCAATACAATTTACAAAACATTTCGAGATCCCCTAAAATAGTAGCTTACTATAAATACTTATATGGAAATAAGCAAGCTTAGAAAATTACATGTATAAAGCTTAAAACATATGCTCATAAGTATAATAGCTTCTGAATTCAACATAAACTTTGGTATACAAATCTAATTTCAAGCTCTGCATCCGACTCACTCCCTAAACTAACCGGTTGTATAACTATTACCAAATAATTAAAACCACATTAGATACAAACATTAAATTATATTAATTATTTAAATGTTAATTAGCTTTATGTGATCACACGTTACCCCCACCCATCACCTTCTTGGCCGACGGGGTATCCGTAACGGATTTTTCCAACGAAACCCAAAAAAAAAATATATATATAAAAAAAAAGGGTTATGTGATTGCTGAAATGTTCAAAAGATGAGATTCCATCTACATTTAACAAAAAATTCTAATATATTGTAATATATTAGAATTTTTTGTTAAATGTCAATCGTCATATATTTTCTTATAAAAAGTGATCGGATTTTTCTACGATTTTTTCGAATATATCTTTGTAAATTATTTAATATATGCTGTGTAAATAATCTGTACATTTTGTAATTACAACGTGTACATAAATTATCTGTTTTCTTGGCTCTTGCCTACTTCCCAATTACCACCCCAAAAAAACCTTTTATTTAATATTTAATCTTTATCTTTAACTCTGTCACGTATTTCTTTTATCTTATCTCTAATATGCAAGATATATCTTAATATTATTTTGTCCTCTATATTCTCGTTTCTTACTGTACTTGCAAGAAATAGGACATTGTATTTCTGTTTCTAGGTTATAAAGCGAGCATAATTACTGGAACAAGGAATTATTTAAAGGCGGTAGGGAAAGCCTAGCTCTATGCATTAAAACATATATAAGTGTCCGCAAACAGTACACCACATATATTTCAAAAAAACTTATTTTCACTAGATTCCGCCCGCAGCTACGCTTACGACATTCAGTAAAAATGAGGTTTTCTTTTTTCATCATAAAAAGTAAGCTATTATTATTAATATTATTATTGACCGCCTGCCCAAATATCCGAACTTATTAAATCAAGTCGTTGCTGTCCAGTGCAATGGCGTACATTTGAACCAATATTGGAACCAACTTTGGCAACAAATGTACACAGACAGAAAAAACTATAGCTTATCCTACTATTAAATGTAGTAAAGATATTATCTAGCTAGCGCCACGATAGCATAATTAGTAAAGCGACGGTACTGTTTCAAAGAGATCGGAGATTCGAGTCTTGTTCGTGTCCAATAATTTTTAATTCTATATTTACTAAAAATGCGGTTTAATATGGATAAACAAGTTTTAGACAATTTCAAACAAGATTAAAATATTTTCAAACTGATTCAAATGCAAAACTCAAGTTTGTTTGAAATTTTATTTTAAAGAGATAAATCTTAGTTTAAACTTTCAGTAGATTTGTTTTTAAACTTATTTAATTTGATATATGTGCAGTTAAATACATCCATTTAAAATGCTTTAGAGAATAGATGTTTTATACTAACGTATATCTGTATTATATTGACTAAATCCAAATTAATATAAAATATTTAACTAATAATAACTACTTGAATTAGTTAATTTGGCAATATTCTTATTAATATTAGTCAGGTGTTGCAAACAGTTTGTTTTATCTTTATTTAAAGATTGGACTAAGTCGCTCCGTGAACCAAACTTTAAATATTTTAATTAATTTAAATAAATGCGATGTCGAACATTATTTTTGAAAACATTTTTTTCTAGCTCCAATATAATATAATATAATATTGCCCGACTCCTCCTCCCAGAGGAGTCAGGGCAATGTTACAACCACAAATTTCCCATAGTTTTAGAAATATAGAGAAAATCTCTTGCCTTTGTAGCGTGTTCCGAACACACAGAATATGATAAACATTTTTAAATTTATTACATAAAGAACTGCTAATAACTCATTAATTTAGTTGATTTGGCAACACTCTTGTTAGTATTAGTCAGGTGTTGCAAAACAGTTTTTTATTTATCATTATTTAAGGAGCTTAGTTCCTTTGGACTAATTCACTTCGTTGAACAAAGTCTTACTATTTTGATTACTTTGGCAACACTTTTGTTCAAAGAAGTCAGGTGTTGCAAACATTTTTTTAAAATCTTTATTTTATAAGCTTGGTCTAAAAAGTAGTCTTAATTTTAAAATTACTTTGAAAACACCCTTATTAATACTAGTTTTTTTTTAATCTTCATTTAAGAGCGAATAAAGAAGTCGCTCTATGGAACAAAATCTTAATATTTAAATGACTTTGGCAACACTCTTGTTAGTATTAGTCAGGTGTTGCAAAACAGTTTTTTATTTATCATTATTTAAGGAGCTTAGTTCCTTTGGACTAATTCACTTCGTTGAACAAAGTCTTACTATTTTGATTACTTTGGCAACACTTTTGTTCAAAGAAGTCAGGTGTTGCAAACATTTTTTTAAAATCTTTATTTTATAAGCTTGGTCTAAAAAGTAGTCTTAATTTTAAAATTACTTTGAAAACACCCTTATTAATACTAGTTTTTTTTTAATCTTCATTTAAGAGCGAATAAAGAAGTCGCTCTATGGAACAAAATCTTAATATTTAAATGACTTTGGCAACACTCTTGTTAGTATATGTCAGGTGTTGCAAACAGTTGTGGGCGGTAGCACTCAATGACCCATTCTGTTTTGCCTTCAAGCAATCTTCAAAACTTATCAAAGCTAAATTTAATGTTAATTGCAACATTCTCTATAAAGGTTGCAGTAAAAGTTTCCATTCGTTAATAGTGTACTTTAGTTACTTTATTTTCTACCTTCAAGTCCGCTCAAAATTTTAAAGTTATATTACTTGTAAATGAAGTTAAAAGTCGCCATAAAGTTTATAATTTATTTGAAGCTTTGAATAAGACATGACTTGAGAGCTGGGACATAACCTATTTATTTACATAAATTTTATAAATGGACTTAAAAATTGCAAATATTTTTAATATATTTTATGAAGGTACAAGTTAAGTGGGCGGAAAAAACGTCGTTCGAGTGTGAAAGATTTGCGACCTTATATGTAAAAATACTTAATATTTTTATGATTCAAGGGCTTTATCATCTATTCTTGTCTAATGGACCATTCAATGTTATACATTCTGTTATTAATCACTATACTTTAAACTCGACATTAATTAAATTAATTTCGTATTAAATTAATAATTTTTTTATATACAAATTTATTTAAAATATTTTTTTACTACCTTTTAATTGTTTTGCTACTTGAAGAAAAAATATTTTATATAAAAAAAAATATATAAATAGGAGTCGCGTAAAGCTAAAAAGCCTAAAGCCTTAGGTAGTCATGAATGTGCTTCTTTTTTTTTTTTGGAAAACGTACGGGTACCCTCCCAGTCGGCCCAGGGGGGTGACGGCCGGAAACTCATGAATGTGCGTATCATAATCATAAAGATTTTTTTAATCCATTCTGTAATTTTGAAGATTAGCACATTCAACCAAACAAACAAACAAAAAATTCTTGATCTTTATAATAATAATCTTAGTATAAATTAGAACAGAATATTTTATCCATAAATAGTATATGAGAGAAAATTTCTAAAACTGTAACTCCATATTTAGCAAGAAAATGTCAAGCCGTAACTGCGAAAGAGATTGCAATAATTGCTCAGTGGCGCATGTGGCTTCTGATGGAACATTGCTTACTTCACCTACTTCTAACTATGAAGTATGAATCTCTAAAACACTTTCAACTACTTATAAAATAAAATTTATTTTAATATTTACTTACAGGATATTATTTTTTAATTTATACTTTTATATATTTTTTTGGTGTTTTTATAAAGAAATACACAAAAATAACACACAAATAACACTCAGTCTCGAAACAGCAACTTATGGATCACACAAACAACTGTCCGTTTGGGAATCGAACCGATGACCTTTGACTCAGCTGTAGGACCACTAACCACTGGACCTATCGATCAATAATCTAGTCAGTTTAATTATAAATCTAGAATCTAGATATATCTATTTTGTACGTTTTATTAACAAAATTCGTAACATCTTATAACACTTTGCATAAACACGGAAAATACTGAGAAATAAAACAATATTTACATAAAAATACAATTATACACGCTTCAATTATTCTAGCGAAATCTTTTAACGCCTTCATTAGCCACAGATGGTCAAGTCCGTTCTTAACTCTCCTTGTGTAAAGATAAGTGACCTCGATTTAAAACGTCTAATAATATTACTGAACTGGAAAATTGTTCTAATGAGCACTGCGCCTTAACAGAAAAAATAACGTACTTCGCTTTAAAAATTCGCATCGTTAAAGCGAAGTATATAAGCAATTGAATACAATTTTTATCCTAATAATGGTTCAATAAAATAATCAAATATAAATGTTTGATAATATTACAAAGCTGAAAAATTGTGCTACTGAGCCCTTCGCCTTAACAGACAAAATAACTTGATAACGAAGTAACGTAATTAATTTAATATATTTTTTATTCCAATTAATAATAAAATAGTTCAATAATGTTATATATATTTGAACTGGAAAATTGTGCTACTAAGCCCTAAGCCTTAGCAAGAAAGAAAGGAACTTCGGTTTAAAATATCGCAACCTTAAAGCGAAGTAAATTAACAATTTAATACAATTTTCATTCTTTTTTAATATAATGCCAAGAAACAAACAATGAAAGTTAATTTGAAATGAAGGATCAGAATTTTAAAAGTAATTTTATTTTATACCATTTATTAATTTGGATGAATGTGAGCAATTTATAATACAAACATTTTTATTTTTTTTATAACATTGCTAAGGAACGAACAAACAAACGTATTGACAAACGTATTGTGCATTTGAAATGACGATATCATTAGTTTGAATGTATTGTATTACGAATTTTTTCTTATTTTCATTTCATAGGATATTCCTTACTTTATTTTAAATCGTAAGTTTCTTGAAAGATTTTTGTTTTGTTATTATATTAATACAAATTAATTTGATGTCTTTAAAACTCTGTTCTCTACTCATTTTACTAAAATAAAAAAAATATTTAAAAATTTGTTACTATAATTTTTGAAACTCTTGTATTTATTATGCAATTTTTTCTTTTTTTCTTATTACGTTATATTACTACCATTTTTGAACTCTCGTTTTTAGTGTATTTTTTTTCTACTTGGTATCTTATTACCGTATCTTTTTTTAATATTAAACAGTACAATTCATAAATCATTCTCTCTTTGATATTTCCATTTTTTATCCAAGTCAGATTATTTATTAACGGAAGAAAAGTTTTTCAATTACAGAGCCTATCAGCAACGAAGTATTTTCTTCAGAAGTAACGAAAGCTACAATAAATATTTAATTTATAATTGACATTTATCCAGATATTCCATTTATTTGGTATGTTGTATTTATACATTTATATTAATTTTATAAAATGGAAAAGTTTGTTTAAGCGTGTTAATCATAGAAACTTTCAGATGGATTTGAGTTTTTTTTTTTGATTGTGATAGATTCATGAGGATGGCTATACGCAATATAGGAATGCTCTTAGTTATCATGATATATAATAAGTAAAATTATTCGTCCGCATGTGGAACCGCGAGTAACGGCTAGTTTAATATAAGCAGAGAGTTTTACAGAGGATGAATTTCGGGTAAAGTGTTTACCAATTCAAGTCAAAGGATGTAAGTAACCCAGGCATTATCCCGTTTGGCTCAATTTCTTATACATGTATAAATATTTTTGTATTCAAAATTTCGTGATCCATTATTACTAGCTGTTATATATAATTTTCTGGCTTTAAAGTTAATTATATCGGAATTTATCCGTCCTGGACTCACGCTATTATTCCGCTATACTCCAAGCTCATGAATAAGAACCGTGTTCCAGGGACCCAGGTTCGCTGAACTCAATTCCACCATGCTCCGAGCTCATCAAGAAGGACCCTGGGCGGGTTCGAAGCTAATCAGGTATATTTCGTGTAAAGTAACGTGAATACAGCCTATATAAATATTATTTATTTATTTATAAATACTGTTATATAAACTATGCCATATGTTAATCAAATGTCAATGACAACTAAACTAACATCACACAATTGAATAAGCCTCTGATGCAACAGTCATTACCACAGTTGCAGTATTGTTACAGTTAACCAACTTTCTCTGAACTCTCTATAACAAATCCAATAAAGGCGGCATTATGATTCGCGTGGGTCTAACTTAATTGGCTATATCGTACACCTGAACCAGAAAGTTTTGAACCCTCACGGCTACTAGTGTATTGTAATAAGACGCACATTCAATATCAAGATAAACTGGTCGATATACCGTTTGAGCATTTGGCCCCTTTGCAGAACTTACAAACTGGGGTTACAATATCAAGATCGTTCAAATACATTAAAGACATACTAATTAATTATTACGATAAAAATATTAAAAACTGCAAAATTTTAAATTTATATTCTCAACTTAAAAAATAAATAAATTTAAAACAGAAAAACTTTAAATATGGAATAGAAATTTTGCAAAATGAGTAAAATACAGATAATAGAATTGTCACGTTTTGACAGATCTATACCTAAATAAGGTATTTATGTACATGTGCAAACTAAAATGATTAATGTTTGGCAAACCGCCAATACCGCATTTTTCCGCACAAAGTAAGCTAGAAAGGATTCCGCTACAAAGCCTACATTAGCTTATTGTTAGTGGCAGATCTTAGTTTGCTATCTGTAGCAAAAAACATAAATATTTATCATCCCTTGAATAATTATCTATGATAAATAATTTTATTATATACTAGTGCACATTAATGTATAATATAATATACATTTTACGTTTACTCCTAGTTCATGTTGTATTGAACCTACTTTTAGTTTCAATAAGCTTTCACTGAATAATTAGTTTCCAAAGGCGTTTTAATTCATAGAAAAAACACCTCCTATGTAAGAAACATAAGCCTGTTTATTGATGTTTTTGCTATAGAAATTGGACCACACACATACACGCACGCACGCACGCACGCACGCACGCACGCACGCACGCACGCACGCACGCACGCACGCACGCACGCACCCACGCACGCACGCACGCACGCACGCGCGCACGCGCACACACGCACACACACACACACACACACACAAACACACACACACACACACACACACACGGACAAACGGACACACGGACACGAACACGAGCACGTAGACGCGCGCATTATTTTGGCAAAAACCCATTGTGTCCCATTGTATTAACAAACAAAGCGACGTAACTTAGAAATTGTTTTACAAGAACTGTTAGATCTTTTAATTGATTCATATGAATGAAATAAAAAATCAATACATGTTTTAGGCAGTATTAAAAATATAGAATTTCATAGACAAAATATTACTTTCTTTTTTTTAAGTTTCTTGAAAATAGAAATTTTTAATCTACCTCTATTTTCAAAGTAAGTGTTAGCAATAAGGTTATATGACAATGATTCCTTTAAACCAAAGTATTTTACGTTTCAAAGGGCCTGATAATCCAATAATGTAAACAATGAAAATATTTAAAATTCTCAAGCTTTGATGGCACTCCGTTTATTTGATGTTATTCAGTATAACTTTATATTTATAAAATATTTTGTTTCATCTTCATCTTTTACCCCAGAGCTATTCAGGTCGCAAATATTTGTTAAGAATTTATACTATATATAAGTATTAAATATAAAAGTCTATTATATGCACACATTAGTATATATTAACACACACACACATATATATAAACATCCATGAGATCATTTTATGATTATTTATAAGAGATTGTGTCATGGAAATAAGTAAGGATTTATAACCAATTATTAGTCGTAGAAGTAAATTATCTTTGAATAGAAATATGTTTAAATATCGCGTCATACTATTAAAATAAATCCTATTATTTTTTAAATAAGTTCTGTTAATAAAAAAAATCAGAATTAAATTAAAAATTTAGTACGAGAATATAGGGTTGCCATATCTAAGCAATTTACCCATTAAATAATTTAAATAACTCAATAAAAAAAAATGAAGAATTAATATTACCCCATAAGTTAAAAGATACTGTCTAATTATCGGCTATCTTTTATGTAACCATTTTAAGTATTAAATAACTTAATATGGAGAAATAAATAAAGAGAAAATCTATTGAATTATGGTTTTTACTGTTTAATATTACATCAAACTGCTCTACAGTATGGTGTAACATTAAAGAATTCTTGAGCTGAACGATGCGAAGCTCTTACTGGTCAAAAGTGTGTTTCGTTTCTAATGCTTCTCCTAGACGAATAATGGTAGGATAGGTGGTAGGACTTATAGGTCCTGAAGTTTCTTCATGACATTTGTGATTTTAGTTTTATATCAAATGGTCAAAGTGTGTCCAATAGAGTTATGTGTCATAAGAAACACAACTGACTGTGTTACATTTAATAATCCATTCATAAACATGGTTTTATTTTCTGTTGATCACCTTTAGGATTCTCATTCAGCAACAATGCTTCGCTCAGCTCCACTCGCCGTGCACTGTGGCGGACCTAGTTTTAGAGTTAGTTGATATGACTGTCTATTATACTTATTGGCACTTAATTGGGGAATAGTTTAATCATACAACATGCAACACTAAGAGAAAGGATACAATATCGCTTGTGAAAAGTCTTAGTGTACTAATTGTCATATATAGTTTTTTTTTTTAATTAAATAGTATTGAGTTCATTGGATAGTATAAATAGATTATATAACGCAAACTGATCATATTTATTTTATTTAATAATACCAAGTTTTTTTACAAACCAAAATAACATCTCTTCAATTATTTGATAGTTTACCCATGTTTTTATTACCTACATAAAGCACTGTCTGAATATGGCTACCCAAAAAGAAACATTTAACTTTATATGTATATTTTGTTCAAACATTTCTATTGTTTTAGGACATAATAAACAAAAAGCCAGACCTTTTAAGATTTTATCATTTTTGGTATCTCCATATTAGAATTTTTGGTAATGTTAATAGATAGGTCATTGAACGTTTTGTGGAATACGAACTACGACAGTCTCACAAAAAGGTTCGTTAACAGCTTTATGATAGAATATAATTAAAAAAAAGCTATGTATGTATGTCTAACATATTTATGTTTTACAAACGAACAGTGATTCTTTTTGTTTATATTACACTAAATTACACTAAAGGCCGATTTAAAGGGACTAAAGGGTAGTCCCACATAACCCCCCCGGCCATCACCTTCTTGGCCGACGGGGTATCCGTAACGGATTTTTCCAACGAACAAAAAAAAAAAAAAAAAAAAAAAAAAAAAGGCCGATTTAAATATACAAATTAGCAATTATTATCGTCTCGAGGTTAGAAACTCGCAAATCTGTCAATTTTTGTGGGTTAAATTTTATTGATATTTAAACTAGACGGTTGCGCTTGATCATTAATCTAAACATGGTGGGTTCCGGACTTTTACCATTTTCTCGCTGATGCCGGCTAATCACCGTAATCGGCAGTTAAGGACTGTCGGGTTTGTTCTTGGGCCCCCTTTTTGGTCTAGGGTAGCGGGTATTGCAAGTCAGCTGTGGGTTTAGCGGATCAAGCATCTGTCAAACCGCTAGTCATGCTTCACCTCCCGCCCATTTGAAGGGCCTGATCAGGTCTCTGTTCGGGGAGATCCTGGGCTTTCTGGGAGACGGGTTGGTCAGAGCAGGACTGGCATGTTTTTGCTGACGTCCATTCTGGGTCTGATAGCGGGTAGGGGGCAGGTAAGTCCCTCGCGTGCCACAACAAGCCCGTGACTTATAGAGAGTGTCAGCATTGAGAGGTACCCTCTTCGTGGTGGTTCCGTTGAAAGCGAAAGCGATCTCGTGTTGTCCCATTATGGCAGCATCCTCTATATTACTGAGAGTCCTACATTACCGGCTCCCCCTTCCCCTAGGAGACTTCACAGCACAGTAGTGACTTGTGAGTTGATACTACAAACAGTTTCCTTAATACAATTTTAATTTACTTCGATAAACAAAACCAATGTAAAATAAAACTACATCATTTAGCTAATAAAAAAAACAAAGCTATGACGTCACAGCACAGTAGTCACTTGTGTCTTGATACTATAAACAGTAACCGCATGTGGCGTTTAAAAAATAAAGTACGTGGTAAGGGCGTTGCTCTGAACAACGATGGAATACTAATTTTAGATTATCTGCTTAAACATATAAAACGTTTTCTCTTTAGTCTATGTAATTAGTTTTAATAAAGCTTAAATGAACTTTGAATAAAAATATTTTTTTATTATTTAAAATACGGTTCTATAGGCGAATACTTAATTGAAGTGAATAACAAAGAAGAATTGATTTTATTGGGAAGTATTTATGAAAATATTATTTTTAATTATTTTAAAATATTATTTTACGAAAGACAAACATTTATTTAATATATAACTATGCCTTAATAAACTAGGTTGTATATTTTTTTATCTGCCTATATATTGTTACTACTGCTTATTGATAATAATTATAATTTGTTAATATTTAAATTTATTTATTTATTTTTATGTGTCTCTTAAACCCATGACTAAAAAGACTATGTGGATGAAAGAAGAAAACAAAAATGTGCAGAACTTTTGTAAAATTATTATTAAAATCTTATCAACTTTCAAATTCATCAACTTTCCTCGGAAAAGATGATAATTTGCTCACAAGGAAAATTGAAAAAATTAGATAATACTAATTTTTTAAGTACCTATATTAATATCTAATTTAATTGTGTTAATATTAGGGTTTTCTTGTCATATAACCATCTATTTCACTGATATAATAAATTAAAAAAATTAGCTCAAGTTTATAAAATCCAGTTCCAATAATTTGCATATAATATATTATACTTACATACATCATAAATGTTTTTAAATTATTTTCAAGCTCATAAATATTATTTTAATAAATAAATTAATTAATAAACCTCCATAATATATTAATTAACATAATGTCTTTGTGAAATTAATTTTTCCTCAACAAAAAATGGTTACATTATATTAAATTAATTTTAAATAATAATCTCATATATATTCATTGTGATGTTGGAAATTATGATAATTATATGTATTTAAAATACAGTGTGAATGTTTAAGTTAATTATCTAGATGCGTCTCACAAATGCAGTTCAATACTTCATTGAAATCGTTTGACACAAAAATTATTCTTCTAATAAATATTTATTAACTTAATATTCAATTAAGATTCACATTTCTACAAGATCTTATAATTTAAATAAAATAAAACAATCTTTTTAACGGTCATTTTTAAAACTTAATAATATTTATAATCACCATCTACATATTAACTTTACTTAATAATTTCAAATTATTAAGTAAAGTATTTATTTATACAAAATAGTTCTAACAGGAACGTTTAATATATTATAAAATATAATTTTTATTTAATAGAAACAGATAATAAATATTCATCATCTAAACAATTAAAAAAGTTAATAAAATGGAGGTTTTCAGTAGATTTATTCAAAAATATTTATACATCTAGTGACAGGCTGATGCGTACTTGTTTTAAAATAAAAATATTAATATGGACTATTGTCCATAATGATGGTATTATATTATCTTTATATCTATTTTATTAATACAATAAATATTACATTTACATTACAAGATATTTTTTAATATAGAATTTTTTGTCGAAATATATTTTATTACCCATTTGATAATTTATTATTTATCTATATGTATTTATAAAAATAGATAAAAGTTTATGGCCTAGATTTAATGTTTTTACCGTCTAGTATACTATCAAGCACACTTTATTGTGTATGAACTACATGAGAATATTTTCCAAAATTACAGTTATGCATGAGAATCTAAAGATTAGTCATTAGACTACAATCGTTACAAACATTCCTGGTATTTTATAAATAAAACGCTTTTCTTAATATCAAATCAATCTTACCAGATGTCTAATTGGCCAGAACTAAAATAATGCAACAAAAAGAAATAACTCAACCGTTTTTATAATAACTCAGGCGATCTTGTCTTTGTAATCACGCGGTTTACATGCATAAGAATAAATGTTTTGCGAGTTTATAATAAAAGCGACACATTTTGTATAGTACAATTTAGTGTATTCTCACGTTTTGATATCTAAAAGGTGGCCGATTGTGAATTAAAAGGGGGTAAATATTGATTGTACTCACCATAACAAGTCAGCCGGTAAACTTACGAGTTACGGCAACGATCTCGCTTAGCACACCATGTTTATAACACAAAAATGTAAATTAAAGTACACATAAACACTTCTCACAATCAGAAGATAAACAAACTGACGATCTTGTTTTAATCTAAATCACAACATTTGAAAAAACACTCAGAATATACACGATGTATAAAATCATTCATGCGACACTATGTACTCCTTATAGAATCCGTAACAGACTGTCAGAAATTTAAAAAACAGCTCATAGACACGAAAGCGCTTTGTCTGTATTGACTACCAACTACAGAGTACACCGCTTGAAATGCTTTAGCTATAATGCTACAAAATAAAAATGTAGTCCGTAAAGTTACTAAATGCTTACTGTAGAATGACTTTCGTTGTTGGTACGGTTAACTTTTGGCCATCTATCGGATACTTTATAAAATATTTAGCTTCATCTAGTAGCGACATCTAAAGCTTTCTTTATTAAATATGTAATTCTTGGTTTCACATCGATATAATTTGTTTAACTGTACTAAAGACAGATGGCAGTAAAATAAATAACATAAACTAACAAAAAACCCCATTTAATATTACTTGCATTTAATATTTTACAACAAAAGTAATATTTAATAAATAAGTTAAATGTTTTATTTATTATAATTCTTTAAAAAGACAAATGTTTCCTTTTTTGTATAAAATCAAACGTGTAAGTGCTAACAAAATTACAGCCCTTAAGGATCCATTGTTGCCGAGCGTTCCCATAAACCAGTGGTTGACAAACCGTGGCGCGCACAATCAATTGTTTTTTTATGTTGTACTAAACGGGTAGACGATATACCTGGTGGTAAGTAATAGTGCCGCTTATAGAAATCTGGAGCACTGGATGCAATTAATCTCCATAACCTGATTCAAATAGCACTTAACTTATTTTTTCTTTGAATAAAATAATTCAATTTACATCAAATATTCCATTTGACCCTATTTCAGTATTATTATAATATAGATTGAAAAATATGTTTAGAAGTATTAATCTTATACAGATTATTCATTTATATAAGACAAATTTAATAGTCGGAAGAGACGAAATAAAAAAAATTATATGTAGATTTATCATGGCGGGTAGCGATGGTTCAATCTGCACAGTGATGACGGGATTGATGGGATTCCAGCATCAGATTCGAGTTCTATTTGTTAATGAATTTTCATTATATATGTACATTAAACTATAGAACAAATTTTAAGGAATTAAAATTACTCACAAATTTCTCCTCCTGGATCTAATTTACATGCGACCTGAAGATTAATACCAGTTTTAATAATAGTAAAGAAGTTATAAAAATAAAATGTAAAAAGATTTAAAGTTTCACAACCCCTGCATTAGACCATAATAAATTTTTGTTTTTTTGTGTCACTCTAACAAATCGTAAACTTTCGGGAGGAGGTAAGTGAGAAAAAAGTGTTTGAAAGAAATGAACCGTTTCGGTAACTTCCGCCAGGATTGACCGATAGCGACCAGATAGTGGCCAGGAGTTGAACAGAGAATGACATGGAGTATATCAATTTATAATTATTGCATCATTAGATTTAGTATAAGCAAGTGGCCTATTTTCGACTCATAAAACTATCTTAGACCGAAGACGAAATTTGGCTTTTTTTTATTAACGAAAATATTAATAAATATTTATTTATTAAAATTTTAAACACATGTAAAAACGTCATTTTGTCACAAATTAAAGTAATGTATATATATTTTTTTTCTATAATATATTATTAGTTGTTGCGGTAACTCGATAACACTTGTGTCCACAACCTGAAGAATGTTATAAAGTTGGTTTAAAAACAGTATCCCATGGACTTAGACGTGATAATTAGTAGATAAAGGATCTATAATACGCATTCTTTATCCCTACTCCACCTTTAAAAATACACTTAAAAATATATATTATTGAAAGACATTAAACTTTTAGAGATGATAAGTTAGGAACACGCTACACATGTAATATATATATATATATATATATATATATATATATATATATATACATACTTTAATAAAAATTTAATTGGTTAAATAATCTGTATAACTTATTTTGTAAGTGTTACCCGAGTATTATATAATAAACCATATAAAGATTATTTTTACAATTTAAGAGACAAACGCGGCCATACATATATAAATATAGATACGGGTGATAAGGGAAACCTTCGTCTTTTTAAAGATGAAAAAGCTAACCTCCCCTTATTAGCAGCCATTTTCTAGAAGGATGAATCATAGAGTATATAATACAAGATTAATTTATAAAGATTTGACACCATTGTCAAGAGTTGTGATTGGCCATGACGCCAGCATTGTCAAGAGTTGTGATTGGCCATCCAAGGTCTATAGTTAAAATAATCCTGACAGCAAATTAGTTACATTTACAGTTCTATTATTAAGGATTACAATTTCATCATTCGGTTATTTTCATATAGATAGATAGATAGATAGATACTCTTTATTGTACAAAAAGAAAAAAGAACACAAGGGAAAATGAAACAAATAACACAGATAAGTACAAGAGGCGGTCTTATTGCTAAAGAGCCATCTCTTCCAGGCAACTTTTGGGTAGAGGACATGATGTTGTATGTATATTAAATATTGATATATTCAATGTGGTTAAATTAAGTCTTCTATACATGATTGGGTTATAAATTATTTAAACAAAGAATTTTTTTCAAAAATTTTTGATCACGTGACGTCCAGTGATCTTTGAAATTATTTCATGATTGTATTTTTTAAATGTAACACTAGCTTAAAAAAATGAGAACTACTTGAAAAGGAATGACGGAAGAGAAATGTATGAAATTAGGATTAAACTACTTGATAGTATCATACTGTGGAAATATACATCATAGAAGTAATATTTTTATATCTAACAAAAAACCAGAACAAAGAACTAGGAATAATTTAGAACTATATTAGTTTTATTGCCTAAAAATTTACACCCAATAGTAAAGAAAACTTTAATTTTATATAGCATCTACTATATTGTTTTAAATTTATTTATTAATATTCTTTTTATTTTTTTTATTGGTATCTCATCCCCAATACAAATAACTCTTAACTATCAGTATGAGTGATCGTAAGGGTGGAATTAATAAACCACTATTGATACGGCCGGTGTTGGACGCTGTAGGGTTTCCTATAAAGCCTATTTGAATTTATTAGCCCGATCTTTAAGTACTGTCGGGTGGAAACGTTTGACATCGTTTAATTTATTAATTTTAGATATTAAATTAAATTCTACATGACTTCCTATTAATTTATTATATTACATATGTTTTGTGTTCAACCAATTTACGGTATTTTTGTTACATTGCTTTTATTTATTTTTTATAATAACTATACAACTGAAAAATTTAAAAATAGATTAAGTTAGTTAAGTAAGTCGATTTAAACGTGACATTGAAAATATACAAACACGTTAGCTTTCCTATGAAGAATTTAAAGGAAAACATAAAAAATTAAGATAACACCAAAAGGAAAAATATTGAATCTTTAGACATATATTAACATTTAAAGAGCTTGTGTGCGCGATAGTCTTTTACCCGTAAACGACGTTAAGATCTTCGTTTTTGGAGAAAAAAGCATCGAGTAAGAAGAATCCAGCTGTGCGATATTTATGACTTTATATCATACTATTTCTCTCACACTTAACAATTTTATATACCCATCTCTTTTACACATCTCAGTTTGGGATTGCTTGTGAGAATTGTCGTGAGATTTTATAAATTTTAATATGATTTGGTTAAAAGGAAAGGCATTGGATTAGAATTTGTCAAGCTTCGTAGCAGTGTTATTTAAATTTGTTGGTTTTTTTTTTTAAACTGAACGAGGTAATATTTTTAACATAACCAAAAGATTGAAACGGTAATCTAAGAAGAGGTATATAAGCTTCTGGCTTCCTTCTGGGAATATTCGATATAAAATTTTGCAAAGATAAACATTACATATTTTGACTTATAACGAAGATTCTAGACGTAGAATAACAAACAAAGTTTTCCGTTTTAAAATATTAGTATAGATAAAAAAGGTATGTATTTTTAAATGTTCGTACCGAATAATTTGAATAAATTCAGAATCGATTTTAAAATGTCGTCCCCATTAGAATGCTTCATTATAACTGAGTAACATAGGTTTTACTTATCCATATAAAATTAACAAAATATTTCGTCTGCAGGTGGAACAGCGGGTTACAACTAGTTATTTAATAAATTGCACTTGACATCAACTAAGTACTCAACATTTTTTAATTTTTAAGATGAATAGAACGTTTAATATATATAATTATAATTGGCTTATAATTGCTTCATGCACTCGTAGTTTTAAAGACAGGAGTATATCAGGCTAGGTGCAGGACTTCGGGATTTAGATATTATTATTTAAAGGTTCTTGCCTTTTACGTTTCTCTAAGAATTTTCCCTGAATAATATTAAAATATATTTAGATTCTATTTAAAATGTTGTTTAGCATTCTGCTCGTATGAAAGATTTGCAAGTATATAGTACTTAGATGCAGCAGAGGTTATCCAAAAAGTATTCTAAAATGTCATCCATTACTACAACTAAACTGTTAATTGTATAATAGTTCAAATAACTGGAGACGCCATCTTAATTACTTGATTGATTAAGATTGATTGCATCGTTAACCCAGGGCTAGTGTGTTTTTTTATTGCCCATTTACAGGTGAGCCAGGTGACAAAAATACCAATCTTCCAAAGCAAAGAGTTCCAGCTCAATATAGTACTAGATATATATGTATATGTATACGTATTAGTGTGTAATTTTTTTTATGCATGTTTATTTCTAAATTATAACTTCGTACCACCTGCCCTCAAAAAGATTTTTTCTGTTTTGTATGCCTGGAAGAAATCACCTTTGGCGATAAGACCGCCAATTATACTATGTTGTTTTGTTTTTTTTTTAATATATACTTTTTTGGTCCACTTTAAAGAACATATAATATTATGTTCGACAACATAGTTATAATCCGCTTAATGAAATATACAAAAAAGATGGAATGGAATCAACTTGAAATATCCTGAAAACTTTGATTCTTTTCAATTTCTAATTTTCAGTTATTCTGAATATATTCTAGAACAGAATAATTATTATTTTTCTTACCAAGAATGACTCTATAAATATACTTATTTCATTAATAAAATCGAAACATATTTGATATCTAGGTTATCTTTAATTAATATCTTGGTAGGTAGTTTCGAAAATTATTCAAAACAAAAAGTTTACCGATTTATAATATTAGTATTAGTGGTAGCATAATATTAGTATCTGTGTAGATTAAAGTCTAAAAGTAACAGATCATAATATAGTATTTTAATAGGTAATTCTTACTGACATAAAAATAATGTATATTTATTTTATTATAGTTTTCTCAATGACAAGTATTAAGAATGAGTGATCAGTTTTATTGAGTAAGATAAAATTTGAAATAAATATATTAGTTTCCGAGGAATTTATGATAATCTGGGTTTGAATCCATACTAAGATCAATGTCCAATAAGGTTGTGTTACTTATAATAAAATGGTAACGTGGACATTGAAATGTGTTAGAAAACGTATTTAAAGTATTCGATTACATGGAAGATATTTTTTTAGGTTTCTTTTATTATATATTTTACTGCATGTTCCAGTAATATTCCAAAATATTATAATTAAATGTGGATTTTTTCGAAGAATAGAAAGACAATGTTTTCAAGTAAAACGATTCATTACCTCGTAATGTAGTTCCTAGAATATAAAATATTATTTTATATTATTCTAGTTTATAAATTATCAATTTGTCTTTCTTTTTAAATGTCATGTAAATAATCTATTCACATATATTATGTAGTTTTTACTTTATAAATGATTTTAAGAGTTTGATTTATTTGGTTCAATAATTAATACAAAAGCAAAACGAAAATATATCTTGGAAATATGATAATAGAGCCTTCAAAATAAATGCTTTTACTCTTAATTGGTCAAATGACTTCTTTTACGCATTTCCTCTATTTCAGTAATATTAAAATTTGGTTCAATTTTAAAATTAGTGAAATTAAAGGAAAATTATAACATAAATTGTGATAGATATGTATTTCTTAAACAGTGGCCTTCATAATTTCCATTGTTAACCTCAATTTTAAATAAAGAACTATTAATTATTAAATCAAAGAAAAGCTTATCGGATTATTCTTTCAGAGTCATCTTCTTTATCATTAACTCAATATTCTCTCCATCATCAGCTTCGACTATAAGATTGCTCTTAGAAAATGTAAGTCGAAGAACAACATATTCTGATATGGCGTAATAAAAAAAACTTTTATAAATAACTCCATAGTCCGTTTTTTTTTCCAAATAGACATATCTAGCTATTGTGAATGTTTTACAACTCTTGTAAATCTTGGAAAACATCATGAATGTATTAATCTAGTGTACGATTTAAAATAGGCTCATGAAGAACCGCCAAGAAAGTATATTGATATATCTAACTTATTAATAATTTAGTGTATTGGTATTTGAATCATAATCGTAATAGATATGTAAGAACAAATTAGCCTAAGCAAAGAGTTGCCGCAAAAAGAAACTAGAATAAATGAGCACTTCACTACTAGATTATAAATTTCTCACTCTATTCGTACGATTTCTGAGTTTATACATTGGAAGTAGTTACTTTCAAATTCTAAATAAATTGATATAAATTTACTTGGATTGTATCAGTTTGTCATAATATTTTTGCTTTACATCTCAAAGTCGAAAGAAGAAAAGAAAGAAATACTTCTAGCTGCCATCGACTTTTTCTGCTCCTTACTAACCTTTCCCACCCCCTCATACAAATCATAAGTTATCTTTGTGTAGAAAACTATACATAAATATATACATTTTTAGTTTTATTCGAGCAATTACTATGCAAAAATTGACTATATTCTATAAACAGACAAATTGACAAAAAAAAAAATTTATGCCATGGCCTGAACTTGCAGTAATTAGTTTTAAAAGTAATGTACAATATACAAACGTACATAAATATGTAGTCTCTTATCTATTTTTCTATATGTATGTATATAAGAAAAATGACCTCAAATAGGTAACAGCCGTAAAGGCGTTGCTAGTACATTAAAGTCAAATCCAGACAACGTCATATAAAAACGCTAGTCCAATTCTACATTTATTCTCACGGATCTCTTGATTCAGTTATGAGGACTCAGCGACAATGCACGTGCAATGATAAAATACGATATGTAAGTTTACTTGTAATGTTTTGCTTATGTTAATATTTATATCAGAAAATAAAAACATTATACTTACTTTTTAATTTTACCATATTTGTCATCAAAATCTCAAACAGAATATAATGAAAGGAAACACTGAATTTGCCGGCTGTACTCATATCAATATTAACGTTGTTAGGTCAACTAGTATGTATGCATGCATATGCATATGCATATACATATGCATGTAGTAGCTAAAAGAGCATGGTGGAATTATGGCATGATTTAGAGCTCATGGTTAAGAACCATAAATTGTTTTTAAAATAGGCATGTTCCGATAGTATTGATGTTATTGCAACCGGATAATTATATACAATAATAATAAGAGATTACGAAACTGTAACAAAACTCTTAAAAAAGTTCAATGACTCTAACTCTTACATTTGATACAAACGCAATTCATATGCACTCAAAATATACAAAGAAATTTTATGGAAATTTCACGAGATTATTATTGATGTCATAAAAACGCTTTTACTTTGTGCTTTTCGAGTCAAAACAACCGGAAAAATATTATTGTATTGAGGTTGAGATATACATCATAATGGAAGAGAATTGGATTCTCGATTTTTTTTGATTAATTAATTTTTTTTTAATTTATTATGTTTTCTACCTCAAACTTTGAACTCAAAATAGAAAAATCTTAAAAAATCGAGACCCGGTTTCTTTTTGTTTTAATGAAGAATTATAGTCTATTCAATAACCATCTAGTGGTTTTATTTATAAATCTTTTAATGACTTTAGGGGTTGGAATTCAAAGTGCAAATTTTCTATAAATCTCTTAGCTTTACAACAAGTGTAAATACAGAAAAAAAGACGAAATTAATTAAGAAATTTAATTATTATATAGCGCTATCTGTACTAAGCAATTTGAGGGTGAACTGTTGGTGTGTTGGAATTGTATTTTTTTAAGGTTACCAAACCCTCATATGTCCTTTAATTGCGTATGTTACATATTAATTTCATGCGACTTTTCGTAACTTACAAATTATAATATTTAACTTTTAAATAAAAATGTGCGTATGTGAAATTTTATTGCTCTCAAGTTTGTTATCAGGACTTTTTTTTTTTTAAATATACACCATTTGCCAAATTACTTTAAAAATGTTGTAGTAGCTTTTTTTCTATTGAAAAAAAAGAATATTGAAATACTTTTCAATTGGGTAAATGAGTAAGCTTAATATCATTTGCTTAACGTGATTTTCTGATCAAAGTGGAACAAAATAAATATACATAATATTCAGTAAATATCAAATGTATCGAACATTACTACAGAATAAAAAATCTTACATTACATATTAAAAATATTTAAAAAGTGCAAACATAAAAAACAGTTTCATTAATTAACTTTAGTGATTTTCTACAAATCTGTGGGTTCGTTGATTTTAAAACGGTTTCTTGGTTTGTCAAAAAATTTGCTAGGACAACGAAGCCTTTTTCAGCTGATTATGATAATAGAAAAACGATATAACATTTTTCAGCAATTTTCCACAATTCGGGGTACTGTTTTATAATTTTTATTGAAATCCTTGAGTAATGTGTGCCAGCGTGCAATATAATAGAGTCTTGATGCATTTTCGATAATTTTTGACAAATGTTGAAACTTTTTTCTGCCGTATGTAGGCATGTAAAAGAAAAAGGTTACCTACAAAAGCCGATATTATTGACTTGTGTTAATTCAGCGTTTTTATTTGAACGTTCAGCAATCTTTTATGCATACATCCAGCCCAGGCAAGGACAGGGGCAGTTATGTCAGATATACCGGCCTAGTGAGCACCAGAATACCAACGGTTGCCTTCATTGAATTTATTGTCATAGCCAGCACCTCGTCGTTCCATCGGTAGCACCATTCGATGGTGCCTCTAGAAACTTCAAGGGATCACCCTCCCCTCCCACCACGATTCTATCTATAGAGAACGAAGCAGCGGCTGTACTCCCATCGCGGTTCAGTGGTTCAGAGGTCATGGCCAATTTCTAGCAATGACTTGCTCGCAATAGGAGACTATTGTCACCCAGCACCATTTTGCTATCGATCATCGTTCTGATACCCCCTAGTCAATACGGCCGCCAACTCAATGTTTATCGAGACTCATCACAGTTGTGACAGGACGTTTCGCTCTTTTTTTCGGTCTTGTTCAGGTACACCCCACAGCACCCATGGGGGCACACGGGGTTGTGTACCTGCAAAAGACGGAACGCCGGTTTATCTAACGATCTAGATGAAGCGGAGCGCTCTTACTATCGTCGGACCAGTAGCAGTGATCTCTGGGACATCTTCTACCGTCGGATAAGAGCTCGGTAAGCTAGAGCTCTGACTCAAGCCACCTCAGGCCTTATTTTGGTTTCTGTCCTGTGCCAACACACTCCAAAAAGCAAATCTACCTTTAGAACTTTAGCTTTTAAGGTTTATCGCTCGTCAGGACTATGGCATTTGTCTTTTGGAGGTAAAACCACTTCACTTTACCTGGAGAATAGAGGCCGCACAACGGCCTGCCACTGTTCGCAACTGTTAGGAAACCAGCACCCCGGATAAGGCCTTGCGGGCTTTGTTGGGGTTTCCTCTTGAAAACTATCTCCAGTTTTTGTAGCCTCATCAAGGGATGAGGCTACAAAAACGGCCCTTGCCGTCGCATCAAGGATTGTGCCTTTCTCAAAAATGGCCTTCTGCAGAGCAAAATCAGCAAAATTATTCTTTCTACAATTATAACTTTAAGGTCTGTAAGAAAATACATAAAAAATTTTCTGTCTTAGACCCATCTCGTCTATTAATCTTTAAACAATATTTTGGCTCAAAACAATTATTTTTATAATATCTTATACATTATTGATGACCTTAAAAATGGCTGGTAAAATAAGCTGCTCTCCAATATGATGGGGTTTTTCCGTAATTGAACATTATAGGACGATTGTAAAACATTAACGTCTCACATAGACGATGACGCAAACATCTACCTTAACTACGACTTTTTTTCTAGTTTTTCTTTACTTAAAAGAATTAGATGGCCTTACTTTTTTTTTTAGCATGTATTCATTGTAAGTGGTCGTATATTCTTCAAGGACTTCATGGTATCGTTACTAAATGTGAATTCACGTAAGAGACAACGACAAGTGTTGTTTTTATAGAGACGAATGCAATCAACACTATAAGTGGCCTAAACTAAATTGTCTGCTTTTTTAAATATTTCTCATCTTCTTGAACTAAACCTGCAAATAAAGAAATATGCTTGACAAACTCTTTACAAAAATATTTATAAATAATAAAAAATAAAATAATTTAAAAATATATATTTTGAAAGTATAGTTCCCAAAATAAGAAACTACTATTTTTATTTTGTAAACGAATATCGGAACAAAATATATACATATAAAATTTTACATAAAAATAAATAATTTATACACATCTTAATATATACTTAACATGTACGTAGATGTGAATAGATTTAATATATTTAAATCTGGACTTTCTTCTATGATCCAGTAAGAAACGATTCATATAAAACAATACTTGAATACTAAATTGGGGGGGTTATTCCAATTATTTCTAGATTACTGTAAACATAGTATAAATACAAGTCTTTTTAAATGTAACAAGAGTTATGAAGTAAAGATATCTCTCTAGAAGTAGTGTTAAATAATAATCTAAAATTGAGATCTTATTTCAAGTTTGCATTGTGTTATATTTTACAATAATATTATCGGAAGGAAAAGTTTTAAAGATGATAAAAAAAGATATTATTTCATCGTTCATGTAAACGTTTTATAACTTATTATTGAATCTGTAATAAAAAAATATACTAAGGAAGGTATCTCTTAAGTATATTCCAATTAAAGTTTTTCGTGTTAATCAGAACCAAGATTAACAATCCTTTTAAGCTATTACTTATCATTATTAGTAACAATAAAAAAAAATATATAAGTTTGATAATTAATAGTGTACAGCAGAAAATATTGATAAATATTTTTATAAAGGCTATTTTTATTTGAAATTCGTGTAAAAATATCTTTTTTATATAAAATATTTTATGCAATGTATTTTTTTCATTTTAATGCTGACTTGCATCTGTGTTTCTAATTTTGCTTTGTAATTGCAAATATAAGCTTTTTACTTTAATAATCAAAAAAAGAATTAACTTACTTAATATAGTAATTTAAATTATATAAATAAATATATAATCCTACTACCACCAGTACTAGCAAGAGTACCAACACCTTCAACAATTTCAAAACCACCACCAACATACACACATAACATCAACACCAATACTACCAACACAAACACACACCAACACCAACACCAACACCATCACAATAGCATAATCAATCAAAATTGAGTAGCGTTACAAATACTGTAAAAATATTAATAATTTTCAACAATATTAGCTTTTTTTGAGATTTTTTTTTATTTACCTTAAGTATAAACTAGTATAATGACAAAAATGTTAAAAACTAAAAACGGTAATTCATTGAAATAGAGGTTGACTTGTAAAATGAAAATCTAAAACAATTTAATTTTTCTTCATATAACCGTTTGTTATGCGATAAGTTGACATAAAAATTTATAAACATTTCTCATGTTGAAGCACTAAGCTTAGTAAAATTAAAGTATGTCAATACTTAACCGTTTCCAGAATTTGACTTAATGTTTTTAGGTATAGATTATAGGTATAAATGACAGGGAAGTAAATAAGAATTTAATATCTTCTTCTTTTAAATAATTTGGCAAACTCGAAGATACGAATTCTGCCAGTGTCAAGTCAGTTACGAGATTTTGATCGGTTTTTTGTATACACTATTCCGGTTCCTAAAACAACACAAAATGTCAAACCATCCCCATTGTTGGAATATAATAAATTTTAATTTATAGTTTTAGTTTACTATAAAGTTACATAAAATTATAATAAAAGAAGTAAGGGAAAGAGAAAGAAGGGATTTAATATCAGAGGGACGAGAAATATAAGGAAGGAGTATATCATAGAATCGTTTTTAACATTTTTCTATTTATTAATATTTGTTTTAGAAAAAAACTAATTAGATGCAAGAATTATGTATCTGTATATGCATATGTGAAACGATTTCATGCAAAAGCATATATCTATATTTTTTTTTTTTTTGTCGTGACTATTAACATTCTTATCAGCAATAGTTAGAAAGCTGATATTTTGGACATAGGTTTATTTTATAAAATATCTGATAAACATTTTTGGAAATTTGTGTAAAGAAATAGTATTTAACTCTTTAGTTCTATACATTTATAGCAGTTGTAAAACCTTAGACTCTAGTTGAAAACTTAGGAGTAGGTCCATGGAGGAGATATTATATGAATACTTTTAACTCAGCCAGTGGCTATTTCCTATTTATTGGATATCTAACAAACAGACGGTCTAAGGTCCAACTGATGAAAAGTGGTGACGTCGCTGATGATTAAATGCATATTTTGATTCATGCAAATGTTTTACACATTTCGAGGATGCAGGAAACAAGGATACATTTAGGACATGAGGCCTCAGTAACCAGGTTTTGTTACTCGTATCGAGTAATCTGTCATTGGCTTTACTTCAAGTCCATATTATTTGAGGGTGCTAGCTACTCCAATTAACCCAGCCCATGAACTGGCCTGGATGTATGGAGTCTGTTGAAAAATCTGAAGTCAAAATATCCATTACATAATTTCTGTTTCTTTCTTACAAGCTTTTAAAACTCTAAAAATATTTAACACGTTTCTTTTTCTGTATAATAATAAATTATGAAAACAATGGACGTTTGCCAACCATAAAAATAGTTCATACAAAGTAACCGACCACAAATAATAAATCCCAATATGAAATATAAAACGATGTCTAAATTTTTCTTAACTACGGTTCATAAAGTTGACGGATATTGTTATTTCATTATAAATGCACAAATGTCTTAATTAAGATCGAAACCGGCATAATAATTCAGAAAAAATACAGCCTCAACTTCGGTCGGAGGCTGTTTTTTGTCTCTTTCTTACGCACCTTATATCCACTATCTATCCTGCTTTGCGCCAGACGAACTTGTAAATTGTTCTTTTTACGATACGCCCGGATCGAGATGGCTTATATCAAAGAGACGATTTATAATATAGCTGCTATTAATGAAATATAAGGCTGTTTATTGATTGTGGAATGTTGTATTTGTGTCCTTTATTAAATGTCTGTGATGATCAAGTTATCTCGCTCAGACAAAACAAAATACAGCACAAGTCCTTTGAGCATTCGAGTTTAGTTGCTTTACCGCGATTGCTTTTTGTCGCCCCGTCCCTTTTCTTGGAGCATTTCATTCGTAACGAAAATTTGTTCAATTCTGAAATAATTTTAATACCACGGATAACCATTCAAAATTTAACTTTATTGCTTTTGACATTAGATGTAATTTTGATTTGTCAATTTTTTTTAGTTAGGTCACTTGTTTTGATTTCTTTTAGATGTTATTGTCACGTTCTATCGATGCGAGATGTGGATTTTCTCTTTTTGTTTTAAATGCATTAAGACATACTAACATTGCACTGTATCTTAGTTTTCGAAGTGGGATCATGCATGATTCATACAAACTCTCGGGGAAGTGATTTTACGCAGTTAGTGACATGTTCAACTTCAATATGAAGTAAATGATTTAATTTTCTTTGATACACTTTGTTAATTTTATTGTTTGTTTATTTTATCTATTTACAAATTTATATTGAGAAATAATTATTTCAGATTTATGCTTCTGATATTTAATTAAGTATTATTTATAGCACTTTTTTAGGTTATTTTATGTAAGTATGCAAAATATCTCTATATGTTAAAATTGTCAAACATTTTAGTGCCAAAATTATTTCCCGCCAAGTGTTTAAAGTCTATACCGAAGTTAGTGAAGAAGTAAAGATACAGATAAATTAAAAGTCTTTTAAATCAAATATTCACATCAGAATTTGGTAAACTATTTTCTATGAAAATGTCATTTTTGGGTTCCCAGATATTGCTTGAGTCGTCAGTACTGTCATCGCTGAATAAACATTTGGATAGCAGTTCCCGCAGCAAACACGCAGCATGAGTATTGACAGACCACTTAACAAATATATATAATTATATTGTTCATACAATGATTTGCATACTGTTCTACAAAGTTACTTTTTTTGGGATTTTTTTATTAGGTTATATAAAAAATTTAAAAACGGAAGTTAGGTTAAAAATAAAAATTTATTTCGTTTCAAAATGTTTTATTATCAATTAAATATCCGCCCACCCATTAATACGATTTGTTCGTCAGTTTATTCATTAAAATATATTTTATCGTTTATGCAAATTCATGAATTATTATTGTTTATGTTAGTGCATCAGTCAGCATAGCGCTAAGAAAATGCGATTAAGACATTATCTGGTTACCGATAGAGAGAGACGCAGAACAAATACGCCCGCATATAATTTGTACGGAAATAACTTTGCGTGTGAGTGGGATAGCGCGATTGAAATGTCAGGTTCGAAACACGCATAATGAGAAATCGTCTGTCCCTTTCGCTCCTGACGTTTTACAATCGTTTATTGTCATGTTACTGTCTCGTTTCGACGGCCGAGATTGAGATGAAATCGCCAGAAGCGTTCCATCGGTGTCCTCCCGCTATTCTTATATCGGTGTGCTCCGCGCCAGCAACGGACGTCGATAGAAACTTTTTTATTTAAATATATTATAAACAAACGAATTTATTTTATTTATCAATTGAAGTGACTTTGGATTCGAGTGACTGTGGCTGATTTGGATGAAACAATCTTGTGTAATTGTTTTTTAATTGAATTAATAAGTGCGCATGTGTTTTGTGCTGTATTTATTATTATGCGAATGGATTGCTGCTACACTGTAGATTGACACAAGTTGACCTGACAGTTTAGAATATCTGTAAGTGACTTATATTCATATTACCATAAGTGATATTTTTTAAGACAAAAATATGGGAAGTTTATAAAACAACCAGAAACGTGATTGCACTCTAACATTTTTGGAATTCCGCCGGACCTTAAAACTCGTCCTTTTGACTCAAGTGACAAGTTTTCGTTTTAGCAAAAGGATTTCAACATGTGGTCCAGAGTTTTGTACCTGCTTCGACCAGAACGTAAAGGGCCTTACTTTTTGTAAGTTAAAAACAAAGAAGTCTCAAACGGCGGGGCGCCGGTGTTGCAGTTCAGTCACGTTTTTAGTCTTTCCCGGGAATCTCCAGGATTTTTTTATTCATCACCTAATCTTGTGCATGTCGCATTTTTATTAGTTGGTGTTAAGTAAATAAATAAGATCTGTAAAAAGGGTTAAATATAGTTATTTATTCAATACTTATTAAAAATAATAATATAATATTAGATTACATAAAATTAAAAATGGAATACTTTTAAAAATGGAACAGAGGCCGCAATTTTATACCTATAACAATAACATGCGCTCTTTAAAAATTTAATTAAATAATAATAAAAAAAAATCTGTAAGCAAATCTGAATATACATACTATGTTTCTACCTTATTATCATCCATAAAAAAATAACAGACGAATGTCTGTTATGTCTTAGCTTAAACTAAATAAACTAGGATAAAATTGCCGAATTACTAAATACAAAATTAAAATATCAAACACTAATTGTTACTCACGATTCCAATTGCGGACGAAAAATTAAATTTACTATATACAGATAAGTATAGTCTATGTTACTCATATACTATATAACATTCTAATGGTAAAAGATTTTTTCATCTAGTACTTCTGAGTTTATTCGTTACAAACACTCAAACCTTTATAATATTAGTATATATATATATATATATATATATATATATATATATATAGAAGAAGAAAAAGATTGTATTATATATATATATATATATATATATATATATATATATATAATACAATCTTTTTCTTCTTACATCTACTATCCGGAACAAGTACGACATAATTTATAACCTTATTGCTATCACGGGTCGAACGATACGACCCGGTCGCTCACGACTTCATACAATCATACAAATATAGCTATAACTGATATTACATACAAAACAATAACTGTTATAATACATACATATTTTATAATATGTAATAGGAGCGCGAACCAGACCTCAATTTTGAATTGGTGCGCTCGCCAAATCTCGCTATGTGTTAGCATACTGAGCAAAACGAGATGTGAACAGCACTGAAGTTGCATTTACAGAACGTTGACGCATTCTGTCCTCAACTATTTTTTTTTCAAGCTAAATTTTCACGCGAATAATTTTTCCCATTGAAGTCTGGTTTTTTCGTGATTATTCCTCAAATACATTTAAACCACCACCAGACTGATGTCTATCAGTGCGCAAAATTTGGAAATTTTCGGATAAACCGTTTTTTATTGATGCTTGCATAAAGGATGCAGAGAAGTCTCTCATAAAGAGCTTGGCTAAATAATGTATGTATATAATATGTATAATTATGTTATTAAAATAAAATTTATTTATATATATGCTAATAATATCGATAAAATAAAGTTATCTCATCGCAATAAAGTGATTTAACATTATCATTCGCCTCTACAATTACATCCAAAACAGTTCTTTGGCTCCGTCTCACTCAATAGTGATGTGACTCCGACAAATATTTTAATTGATATTTATTTTATTCAATGTATATTTATATATAAAATCACATATATAAAATTTTTGTCAGGTTATAAATATTTTGAAATATTTGATATAATTCTCACTTATATATACATATATATTAGTCTTAATTGACATAAGCACTTTTGCTTATTACTTATAATGTAATTGAGATATTAAACAAAAAACTTTTTAAATAAATAAAAAATAAACTAAAAATGTAAATTCACTATCAGCGCCATCACTACGGGTCGGTCGTCGACATGCGCCCGCGCAGCCTATTGACGATCAATCGGCTTTATTAAGCAATTACCGAAACCATACGTTTCTATATCGTTAGTTTCTCTTGATTAACAATTATTTTCTATGTAATTTAACTGCATATTCATATGGCTACGTATATAAGTGAAATTAATTGAATTTATAATTAAATAAATAAAAAAAATATTTTATAAGACATACTTTTGTAAGCAAATTAAAGTTATAGATATTATAAATTAAAAGGTTTAACTATATTTTTTAAAATAATTGTATTACAATATTATTAAATATATTATATACATATATAATTAGCTAGCCATGTAAAAAAGATATTCTACAATTAATTTATTGCGCAATCTATAGTTATAGTTATATTCATCAAAATTGATCATTTTGTTTTTGAGTTCTTATAGAGCATACAGACAAACAGAGAAAAGTTTATATATATTAAAAACATTGACAAATTCCTCACAAAAACATAAATGTAAACACAGAAGCTGTACATAGAATTAACAGATAAATAATAACATTCCTAATTATATCTAATAAGTTAAACGAATATCTGTATGTGTAAATATTTTAAGTTTAATTCAGCTATGCCTCAATCTATTCAAAACATCGAATTAACAAGACGGTGGTAAATATACGATGCGCTATAGAAAGCGTTAATTAATTCGTTGAATTTTATTATCTTAATAAAGTAAAGAGAAAATTGTGTTTTGAATGTAACAAAATATCTCTAATATTATTTTGTGGTTTTCGTATTAAACAGAAATAACAGAATATAGCTGAGTACTCATAAATATATTATGTATAAATATTGAAACATATCTGAATTAATTTGAAATGCTGGCGTGGCATTACTAGACACGGGTATAAAATATTTGTATAGTCAGCATAGTAATAACAGTAGCGAGACAAATCTGATCCTCTCCAAATAAAATATGAAAAAAAAGAAGTCGACAGAGTCATCTCTGGGGTAGAACTAATTGGTATTGGTTGGTTGTAGTTAAATAACTTATTTGTTGATAGACCCACCGAGGCGAGCGTGGCAAAAAGTGTCTTTACAGCGAGTATTGCGTTTTGAAACTGTTGGTTAAACCTGGACGTGCTTTTGGCTTGTCATGATTTTGTACAAAGGCATATGTATAAATAACTTATTTTTTGTGAGTCCCAACTTTGGTTATGCAATATCTAAGATAACTTTAAGTTTTTTATTAAATAACTTATTATCAAATATAACTACTTTTTTAAATATACTTTATTGAATCATTAAAATAGGATGATAAATTTATCTTAACAATCATGTAGCGTGGATAAAACACCTGTACATACCTACCCACTTATAAATATGTAACTCCCCTTTGTCCACACAAAAGCGATCTATCCGAGGACTTGCTAACAAGGGTTTAAAAAAAGTCCAAGAGTGGCCGAATTTGTTGCCGAACAATGGCCCAGAGAACAGACATTCAGGTAGAATAAATTCTATTGTCGACTGCCATTAGGACGTAATGCTTGAAGTTTTCAATGTAATAAATTCAATGAATATAACGTTTGCGTTCGGAAACTGAACCAAACATTTTGAAACGATTCCCATTTAAATTCTGCTAACTTGCCATCTGCAATAGAAGATAAAATCTTAATTCATCTAGCTTTAATTAAGGTCTTTGATTTATTAATTTCATCTTTTACTTTACACTTCAATCTAAAAAACACCTCTGCATATTTCAGATCATGCACAAAAAAATATTTGTTTATATTCCCAGCCCGTTTCTGAGAATCATCTTCAAATATTCCTATATGAGATATTTAGAATAGAGGGATTCAATAAAAAGCCTTTTCATATTAAACATATCGATTCAAGTTTAAAAAAGTTGAACTAGTCAAGCGTGAGATTGATTCTTCAAAAATTCCACACTTTGAATACTTCTGTTATAATTACTTACGAAAATAAAATCTTTTTGATGTTAAACAATTAAATATAGAGGAATAATTTAATTTTAGTATTAACAGTTTAAAATAATACACCAATATAGAATTAAGTAGAACCGTAGAAGTAGAAAATAAATAAGCCTATGGATCAATTAACCCTAAAAGCTTGATCAAATCTAAAATACATATTAAAAAGTATCCAGGACAAATCGCAAAGGCTCTGTTTTAAAATTAATGAACCCTCTTTCACCGACGAAGTGTCGGTTTCGGTTTCTTCTACCTGACTTGATGATTCTATTTAGACATCAAAATACGCTTTTTTGTCGGTATATATCTGTGAAACTAGTTTCGGGAACACAAAACAATTTCCTTTGTTGGGACGCTTTAATGATTTTTTCGTCACAATTTGGCGATTTCGTCGGCTATTCTGCGAATCTCATGGCATTTAACTTACCTGTTAAACAATATGAAAGGTGCATTTAGCTGTCAAGTAGTGCGTAATTTATAGTGACTGGTGATATATCTGTTGATAAGCTGTCTAAAATTTCCGCTCATTTGACACTTCACTAATTATTTATTTTGCTAATAGGAAGGATCGTTAAAAACGTATTTTTAATATATAAAACAAAACATCCGTTCTTTAAATAACTCAGGATTATAGTTTGTAATATTATATCACTAGTCTTATTTGATAATAATTTCGAACACAGGAAATGATATAAGTGTTGGTATTAAACAATCAACTATACCTTATCTGACAGATGGACAGGATGCGTTTAGCTCCTGAGTGACGGACAGATCCCGGAGCAAACTTGGGCTCGATGTTATGTAATTGATACAGGTCAAAGATTATGAACATTTGAATATCAAATGCAATAATCTTACAAAAACATAACAAACTCATCTATATAGAATCTTAAAATTTTTTGATTCTCAAATAGAAACAAGTGTTTGATAAAAATCAATATTATCATCTAAAAATTCCAAAAAACTTTCCATCCTAAAACTTGTTGGAACGGATGTAAGACATTCAAAGCCTAAATCAACCTCCAGATAATAATTTCCAAATATACGAGTTCCAGTGGCTGGCACTAGCTCGCTAAGTGACAAGGCAAACTGTTATTATCACCTACGGCTTAGCTTAATGTGTTTGGTTTCGCCCTATGTGTTTAGGGCTTTGTATGACTTGTCCTATCTTTTAACCCATATTTTAAGGGTTTTCATTTAAACGTTTTGATTTAAATAATTTAATATCAGAAACTATATCAATATTTCCTTAGTTTTAATTGTTTGTGTTTGTATAATTAGGTATTTATTTCTAAAATCGATGAATTATTTTATATATTGTGATTATGACCGATGATTCTTACATCGATGTTGTTCAGATAACATTTATCAAGTAACGACCCTAGGTCGCACTATAAAACTGAGAGTACTAATAGTTAGTTAATCCATACAGAACCAGTTTTTGTAGGAATGCGAGTGGGCGACTCCGATTCCCGAGTGTTTATACAAGAAATGTTCCGGCCCAATATGATGCAACTAGAAATCATCCAAAGTTAATAATTCTAGATCGAATTAAGTTGTTAATACATGACTTATATGGATTTAAAATTTTAGTGAAATGACGTTAACGAGTTCCGGATTTAAATTAAAATTAACATTTATTTTAAAATTAACGTTTCTTTTTTTAAACATTATTAGTTTTTAACCGAACGATTTTGTTTAGTATTACGAAAGGAGCCTATAGCTCCTGAATCTATTATAACGAGAAAGAACTTTTCAATTCCATAATATAACTATAAAGATTAACGTATTTAAACAAACAAACTTTTCCGCTTCACAATATTAGTATGCATTATATACTGATATATCAATTCATGGTTGATTAAACCTTTACTTATAATTAAGTTCTGTTATTGTTAACGTTTTCTTAACAGAGAACAAAAAGACAAGTTTATTTGTACCTGCCCATAAGATAACTTGAAGGGCTAAGCGCCTAAAGCATTAATTAAAACCATTGTTTTATGATACCCTTAGGTATAAATATAACTGAAATCCCACACATAATATGAGATACTTTTTTGTGGGCAGAAATGTAATGTTATTTTAAGTAACATGTACATTTTGAATTGAAATTCACTTCATTTCAAAACATAATATCATTTTTTTTTTCTCCCAAAATGACTAATCTTTTCATAAGATTTTACATTATGTGGCGGATTATATAACATTGTACATTTTTAACTAAACTGAACAAGTATTAATAATTGTCAACAATAGATATTTTACCTCATTTGCAATTTTGAAGAGGGTTTTAAGGAGCACTTGCTTGTTCAAGTCCTTTTGAATATGTCAAGATATTCAACAAAGGTTTGAATTAGTTGGGATTTAAAGAATTTGTCCAAACTTCTTTTGTTACCATAACTTCGGTGGTTGACATAAGTCTGGAGAAATTATGGAAAAGAAATAGGGAAGACTTTCTTTCGTTCTTTGTGTATAATATTTTTGGTTTTCTTCGTTAATAGCTAGATGAAATTACCTTCTTTTATACATATTTTAAAGTTAGGCATTTTAAAAAACAAACCAAAAAAATAGACTACTTCACTTTAACCCTTTTTTTAAAACCTATTTACAACTATTACCCTTAAGTCAACAAGATAAGGTTTAAAATAGTTTAAACTTATAAACTCAAAATAAATTACACAGCCTTAAACATATAGAAATAAGGACTATATTCAAAATCTCTATTTAACATTTGTTCAATATTCCACTAAATATACCAGGAATCGCTTTAAGAATTACCAATATTGACCGAGCAGGTCCAGAGGTGAACGGTAGCTTATTTGTATTATGGATTGGGAATTGTAAGACAATATTGTTTTTATAAATTGTGTCATACAGATTTCTTAGAATTACTCTAAGGTACATTTTAATATGTACATATACATAAGTGTATATATATTAACTGTCCTAAAAATCCAGATCTAAATCCTCCAAGTCTAAATCTCCTAAAAATTTAGATTTATTTGAAAACCCTTATTATATGAGACAGGTTTACGCTACTGCTCCGCAGATGGAACTGTAACAGCTAGTATAAAAATAAAAAAAATACGACAATATATAGAATTGCTAACATAACAGCTAATTAAGTATAACCAGACTGAACAATCAACGAAATGCACCTACTCAAATAAACATCCGAATTATGCTATATATTTTCCTTATCATTTCAACGTCCAATGGCGGGTAAATACCGGGTATAATATATATATATTACTTAAGAGAGCAATGTAGAGACAAATTTCGTTGACGCTTGCTCTATAAAACCGTCTTGGCTACACGTCCAACATCACTAGGGTTGACAGATTCTACCTTTTTAAATAAAATGTATATTAATAAATACTCATGTTTAATTATTAATATACAGTACAAAAAGTAGTAGTAGTTGAATTAGTAATATTTTTTTATGAATATATATTAACAAAATAATTCGAGATAAAATCGAACAGACAATTTTGATTTTATTTTTTCTTTAACAAACAAATTTATAAACATTAAATTTTCAAGTAGTAAAAAAAAATTAACATAAATAAATGATTAAAAATTTAAATAAATAGAACTTAAACACCCATGTGGAAGCCCCAGCATGCGTCTGCGCAGGTAAATATTGACGAGCGCAGTAAGCTGCAGCGAGGCGTCACGGCAAACTGCCTCCGCAAACATTTGCGTTTGTTTGCTTGTCATCCACCATCAGCCTGATGCTCTGGTATCGTTATGGGAGAATTATTTTTTAGAAGTAATTTACCCAAAGCAAATAAAGGATGTAAATTAAGCTTATCATTTGCTTTTGCTTATTACTTTACGATGTTTAAATTCTTAATCATCATATTTTTGTTAGACTGTGTACATAAGTACCAGAAATTTGAGAACTCTATAGTCTATAGTATTATGAAAGATTTTAAACAGAATGGAGAGTTATGTGTATTGAATATAATAAAATATACATACAATATTTCATATTAAGACGTTCTTAGAAGTTTCTATTCATTTTAAAATTATACGTTATATAGCTTAAGGGCAGTTAAATAAATACGTATAACTAATATGGTAGTGAGCGTTGAGTGCACGATTTACTCCTCGGGTGATACAGACAGAGAGCAATAGGGTTGTAAATATTATCGATAAAACTATCGATATGCTTAGATAATCGACTAATAAAATTTTATGTCATACTTAAAGTTGTGTTAAGATATGAAAGTTATTATTATGATATTTATAATTACAGAGCTAGATATAAAGCAATATAAATAAACAAGATATAGGCGTGACTTAGAATATAATATATCCGGTGAGTATGTAAATAGCTTACTAACGAGTATGTGGTAGATGATTTTATTATAAAGCAAATCTTTTATATTACCATACAGACATTTGTGATTAAAACAAAAACAAATGAAACCAATAAATTGTTCGAAAAATTTCTACTACGAAAACAATCTTATATATTAATGCAGGAAGCGATTTCGTTGGCACACTGTAGCTCGAGAACCACTAAAGGGAAAAATATCGTTGATGGCTCAAATCAAAGGTCTCATTATGCTACACTGCTGAAAAATAGTGACAAATCTCAAATCTCATTAGCCTAATTGTAGTAATTAGTCAAAAAATTAATTTTTCCCCATAGACTTTGCATGGGGAAATATTGCGCGCGCTTTCAAATTTTTTGTATTATCTATTGTGACTAGCTGGTCTTAGCATACTAGTTCAATCTAATAATGAATACAAATACTGCACAATATTGAAACAAAACCACAATAACTCGAGCTAAGATATCAATACATTTGATAACAGCCCTATGCTTACAATAATGGTATGGGCGTGGTACTGGCACAAAACAAAGAGGGCTTCACGAACAGGTATTTGAAAACAGTGACGAATATGTGTTACAGGCGATTTTAATTCAAATTAATTGACAATCTAATATTATAAAGCGGAAAAGTTTGTTTGCTTATAAGCGCTAACTTGAAACTACGCAACGAATTTGAAAATATACTCTTATATACTTTTTTTTTATATAGGCTATAGACTATTTGGCATGATGATACTACCTACTCTTTCTCTTTCTATTTTAATAGGTTTGTTAATAGTGAATAAAATCTTTCGTCCGCAAGTGGAACTGCGAGTAACACCTAATTTTGTCATTATCTTTGTTTTACATACGAGGGTAGATTGATAGTGCACTTTACAAAATGTGACCAAAATAAATGAAATTAAATACAAATTAGCATATTATTAGAAGGATTACCCCTTCCTTTATACAATCTATAAATGTTCTTACATTAAACCGGCGCCCTTAATGTATGTAGATTCGATCTGTATTCTTAATTATGCAAAACTGTACTTGATTATCAAGTATACTCAATGATTATTTCTGCAGTATATTACTTTAAATGGCTCGTATGATATGCTATTTACAGACTGGGGACAATCGTCCCCTATTAGTTACAAATGTGTATTTTAAATGCAAAATTATTCCTTATTAATAACAATTATTATTTAAAATTTTTTTTTAACAACTCCCGAACTAGATAAATAATTTCTATATCACAGGAAGTTTAAAAAATATGGACACAAATAACATACAGCTCAAAACAGCAAACTATGGATCAAACAAACAACTGTTTCATCTTGGATTCGAACCCACTACCATTGGCTCATCAGGCATTTCCGCTAGAATAACAATAAGCCTAACGTTTTTAAAAAAATATTTGAGTAGTTCCCAGCTTGTTATATTACCACACTCAAAGTAACATCGTGTTTGATATAATTCATAAAATTACATTCAAATGTGCTTTAATGATAATGCTCTCCCGGTTGTGTATAATTTAAGAAGGATTGAGTTATTAGAGCCAATACAACCTCTATTTTATGACTTTGAACTCTGTAATATGATTTTGATACGAGTTTTATTTAAAACGCTTAATGCTTTTACAAAGCTTATTATTATTATTAAAAAATCATGTTAAATACGTAATATTTGTAATGTCATCATTTATAGAGTTTTAATCATTGAGTGTTTTATTCAAATATATTTTATAAAATATTCAAGTCATATAAAAAACAATTAACTTAATTAAGTATCTATGTTTCTTTCATAAATAACCTTATTATCCTGGCCCAGAGCCGAATCGAGTCGAGGCGAGTGGGCGTAGGTTTGTCGCTTTCTTACGGCCCTGTTGAATTGATTACATCGTTTTTTATCTCGCATTGTAGGGTAATCACCGCATGTCTTTATCGCTCTTAATGATCTTGGATTAACATGTTCTGATGGCTAGTGCGATGACGAAGCCGAAATCTTGATTATGTTTAGAATATGATCTTAATGTTGCTGTGTATCCACCATGTATCTATAATCTTATAGTAAACACTTTAGAAATATATAAACTTCATTTCTAGATCTAGAACACTAATTGAAGAAAAATATGATTAAAGTTTAATATATACTAATATTATTTTAATAAAAAGCCGACAAACATTTCTTATGAAATAACGGTATGATCGTCTATTAAGAAATAATTTATCGAAGAACGAATACGCTTTGTCATGTTAGAATTCTTTATCGAGGGCTACTAATGACATGAATTGCTTATTTCTTTGTAGTATGGTTATTAATTATTATTTTGAGAGGCTGTGTCTTATGACTGATTTATAACATATTGACTTTTGAAATTAATATTAAGTTATCAATGTAAAGTTAATACATATTTCTATACATATATCTATGATAATGTCTATACATTAATTGATATTACACTAATTGCTAAATAATAAAAATTATCCCCAAAGCAACAACCCTTAATATCTTAAACGGCCGTAGAAACAAGTTCCTTTAATTTCGAAACAAAAGGAACCTTAACCGCGGAACGGGTCCTAACTAACTATTTTTTATTTCCCATCAAGACAGCTCGGCGCACGAGTGTTCCTTCAGGCGATTTGGGACTTTTTTATCCTCCAATACCAATGTATACTTGGACCTTGTTCGTGGAGTAATGGCTTCATTATACCCCAAGGAATCTCGCAAAGCTCGGGGCCGTGAAACTGGTCACCTCGAAACGCGTTAACTTGCTCTTTACCTGACTTTATTCATATTGTTGTATTTTGACATGAATTTATTTCAATTAGTATAAGTTATTAATAAAATGTTTCAAATTTCTTTAACCAAGTTCATAATTTTATTTTTAGAACTTATTAAAAATAACTATAAAATAGATACATATAGAATACTATATTTTATGTAGATATTATCAGTACATTAAAAACGTTAATATTTATTTTAAAAATTTCCATATATTTATGACAACACAATCAAAATTGTTTAAAAAAGTAATCGTTCATAAGTTATTATGTAATTATATACTCAATTTCGTTATTTTCAGACAGATTATACAGTTATTTGTAAATTTTACCTCCGGCTTTTAACAATTATTATTAACATACCTGAGAAATATGTTCGTCGTAAATTTTTATAATTAAAAAATATATTTAAATTAATTACTGTCGATATCATTTATAATCGACACATCACTAATTTATCCGCAATCACGGGGGTCTGGTCGGTTCGAATAATGACAGGTTTTCACGTGAATTCGCTGAAGAATTAACCCCGAAATCATTTTAGTAACGGGTAGAAGAGCAACTGTTTTACTCTGCACCTTGTAATCATATACGCCTTGGTATTACGGTATATATTTTCTCAGAATACTATGAAACGAAAAGATCTTATTAATCATATTATTTAATAATATTAATAATTCACATTTAGTTTATTTAATAATTTACATAAAACGTTTGATAGAAATGTTAACAACAAAAGCGCATTAATTCACGCGCAATAAATAGCGCTTTTACAGACAAAAGCGCTATTGAAATAATAGAATTATACAATTGAATGGTCTATGCTTGCGCGTATCGTAGTTACCTTGTGGGCGGTACCTAACGTAATAATACAGTGTAAGAGAATTTTTTATATAATATATTACTAATTTTATAATACTTAAAATATGTCAATACTAGATTCAATTTGACAAAGTCGTGACTTCATTAAAAAGACATTTTTTTTTAAGTATTCGTAGGTACAATAATTTGGCGTATATAATCTAGTAGTATTATAAACTCTTAAGCCCTTTGAAAAAAAAAAACATATAAAAACTTTCCTATTCACATAAAATAAAGCTTATTGCTATTGTTTCTTAGATTCAAATCGAATAAATCCACCCATTTTAATGCGATATCTCAATCAAAATCCTGTGTATTCGATACAAGCGATCGAATATGGTGATATCAGTATCCCGCCATTCTTCGCACCATGTTTACTTTGTAAGCAACGATTTATAAGTTAATCTGCCAGCGCATTGTATATGCTTATAAAATCGATTCTCATTTGAAAGCCAGGTGTGGTCGATGTAATAAGATCGATTGATACCGAATATTCCATTATCTTAACGCTTATAGCAAAATTATGTTAAAACATGAAGTCTGTTAAAACGCTACTTGAACTTTTTTGGGTTATTAGTTATATATACATTATTTTATATACATAATATAATTATCGTTTAAAAAACAAACAAAGTATTTAAAACAACTGTATTCTCTTTTTAAACTTAAAATTAATTCAGATACAGTTTTCAAAACTCGTTATCTTTACTTAAATTAGAATTTCAAAGAAAATTATGCCTTTCTTAAATCATATGAAAGATATTTCAACTCCTCTCTATAAGTAATAGTAAGACGAAACATTATTTATTAGTTAATTTCTCTACTAAATTGTATACCTTGTATTCGTTTTTATGGCGATCTAGTTTGATTTATTACCTCTTAATTGATGTACCCATATCTATAACTTTGTCTATATTTACATTTGTAATTGTTACTAAATAATATCTTTGACACGTTGTTATTAAGAAAAGATTTTAAAAAACATTAGCTATTTAGGGTTCTTAAAATATAAATCTATTCTAATATTATAAAACCGAAAAGATTGTCTGTTTAAATGCGCTAATTGTTTGAATTACTAGATGGATTTGAAAGCTTATTTCTTGAAAAAAGCTATAGGTTCTGTCAGAACTCTGGGCAACAGCTAGTGCTAAATAACGTTTATGGTTATTGTTGAAACTTTAATTTATGTTACACGTATTTAGTTTTAATATCCCAAAATTTTTATTTTATTCATTGCAATAACCTAGTATATTAATTATAGTAGTAACATATGTTGTGTTATGTTCTTGAACAGTTCAAAAGCGCAAGTAGTCTGGTAAATAATATTTTGTTTAAGAATATTTCTTAGGCTCATTTAAAATTATTTATAAGATTTTTTTTTTAAATTTTAATAATTTTTAAATATTATAATAAATAATTTAGTTTATAAATGAATTTGGAATAAAACTTTTAAATAAAATGTACATTCAGCTTTGTCATTGAAGTCATGGTCGTTGACGAAAATTGAAGGTAGCATCAAGATGAAAATGGCAATGGGCGGAGATAAAAGTAATTAATAATATCCAATCATATTTCTTCCTTTGGTGTTAATCGTGACATTCTTGTAAAAAATCGTTTAACTTTGTAATTTATTAAGAAAATTATTAAATCTAGACGACTTAGAGTGCTATGAAAAATTTTTTTTATTATCATCATATTTTTGATTGATTAATTGACTATTAAAATTTGTTATAGTTATGTAAATATTTCTTGTTATTCTCAAAGAAGTAGACTGTAGAGAAATTTTGGCAATCTTTTTGTAGCTATGTTTTTGTCTCATATAGAGATAGATGCAGTATTTTGATGTATTCATAAATAAAATTTTACCCATCTTGAGAATCGAATTTGGTACCGGCAGCAAGTTAACCGCTTGTCCAACGAAACGTTAAGCTCATAGCTATTCTAAAACCTTTCGCTAGGTATAGAATACGTGTACATGGAATAATTCTAGTTTAACAGGATTATAGATGCATGGATACCCCAAAGCCATGTTGTTTTTGCGAGTGTCCTCTAGGCGCGATGTTACTAGATAATGCTATGTATCAGGTTTGAGATGTTAATCTTAACTTGTATTGGCATGGCGGCTGTGTGAGTAGTAAGCGTTAGCGGTTTTAAATAATATTAAAGAACAAAAATTATTGAAGGTATCACCTTAGATATTTTTTAGATGAGATAGGGCAATACCGTAATAATTTATATATTATTGCTATTATATGTAAAATATACCTGTACCCTTTTTAATGTCAGTACAAGGCAAACACTTAGTGATACATGTAATTGTCCAGCATGGACATTTACAAAACATAGAAGTTGTAGATGCGTTCTCAGTCTTGAAGAAAAAGAATAAAGAGTAGTATATTATACTTAGAGGAGGGGAAAGGGTAGCTATCTAGCTTTTCCACCTATCAAATGCAGTTATAACAGCAAACTCACGTCGTTTTCATGTGTAGTGAACTGGGTGAAGCCAATTATAAATGCAATTAATTGGCTACGACTAGGCTCTACAACCTTCATTACAAATAGTATTTTAAAATAGATAAAGATTTTTTATACGCTATCTTGTTTCTGTCATCTATCTAAGTTTAGATTTTAATCGGCAGTTTTAGCATATAATTTTTTAATATGAGGTATAAGTTACAAGATGTGACGACTATAAAATACATAGATATTTTTATAGATTTAATATTAAATTTCTGTATATTACTCGTAATATTTATTTCAAAGTAAAATATATCTTAAATGTATAAAAGCAGAATATATTGTACCAGCTTCTAGTCACCTAGAAGCGATGTTAGGTGATAATGTCACGATATCAAGTTACTACTTCGTTTATTGGAAGCTATAAGACACTTATTTTGTGTATGGTACAAGACACAAACGCTGCACATTTTAATTTAAATTTTAAAATGTCTGGCAATGCTTTTGCGCCCCTGATAATGCAAAAGAACGTGGGCGGTGGTGATCACCTACCATCAGTTGATCCGTATATAATTTCCCACCTTTTAATATATATGTTTTTAAATGTTAAAATTTTTGCACTTCATTTTATATTTTATAATATTGTATGAGAATGGTTATCTGTGAGAATTGGTCACAAAAAAAATTACTTCTACCTTTTCATAATTATAAAATGCAACATACGTATTGAATTTATAATTTTAAGGCCTAGTCACAAATTAAATATCTTCAATAGTCTTCTAATTATAAAATACAAATCATAAAGAAAAACATTCAAAAGTAATTGTTTTATGTTAAGATTTTTTTTTCTATTATATGTCATAAATATCGCTTCTCCTTGCTCTTTACACCACACACAATGCACGCCATTTTAATCACTAATAAAGCATTGTGCTGGCAGTTAATTAACCCTCCCATATTTATTACACTACATGTGATACACGAAAATCGATTTCACATCGAGGCTAATTGAAATATAGGTGATTAACTTTTAATATTGGCGATGTTTAATCGATTTGTGGATTGTAAGTTATTCGATCAATATATCGTATTCTGTTAATCGATTTTCAATTTGGACGATCGTAATTTATTAGGAGTGGAAAGGTTAGTATTTTTCTAGTTTAAAAACTATTTGTTCTGTTGTAAAGATGAATTTATTAATTGAAGTTGTTAGGTTTTTATTAATTAATAAAAACTCATCCTTCTAGACGTCTAATTGCAATTTGCGTTGCATAACTGACATAAGTTCTTACTAACAAGAACATTTCAGTACCTCGCAAGTGTAATTAATATCATTTGTTCTAATTATAACAGCTACCATTTATGGTTGGTTCAAACGCGCCATACATGAAGATACCATAAGAAATTCCTTAAGTGGTGTTTACACTTATTTTTTTATGATGAAGGTAGTTATAAAACAAATAGCCTTATTAACACATTGCTTGATCGTTATGGCATACAAGCTAACGGTCTCTCTCTATCTCTCTACTCTTATTTACTTACTCCCTCTTACTCAATCTGAATGGAATACAGTAATCGAATTCGTTTCAATTAGATTATTATCTAGTAGTTATTGGAAGATCTGAGAATAAACAAACAGACAAAACCTTATTTATGAAATATACGGAATAAAAAGCACGTTGCTGTTCAATTGAGTTGGCGTGCGCTAGTCGCCTGGCATTCTATATATAATCGTCGTTATCAGAACAGAGGCGACATCTAATAAATTTTTTTTTAAAACCCGAAACAATTTTTTTATTTTGATTTTCTAAAGCCACCAGCGAAATTCATGTTTGATATTGTATATATGTTTTATGACGTTTTAAAAAATAAGTTAACAAATGGTTCTTTTCTTTATTAAGAAAATATTATAATATTAATAATACTATTGTAATATTTGTAATATTCCTTTAAAAAGTTATCGTTACAAATAAGTAATAGTTATATTTTCTTTATTTTTTTTTATAAAAAACGTTTAGTATTCTTTCAGTTAACTTTGTTATTTGCAGTTAACATAAATCTTTTATTAAAACACATGAGAGATCGCAAAAGTTCCGAATTATATTAAGAAAACGAATATACGTGCAAATGCATGTTAAAGCGGCTCCATACCACTGTTAAGGCGGATACACACAGCTTGATAATTAAAGAGGCCAGGATGATAAATAACAAACTGTCCGACTTTTTACCGCAGATGTCATTATCTCGACCGACTCTATTAGCCGTCACTCGATTACGCAGCTTGGATTTGTATAGAGTTGTTATAACAGCTTTTTTAATGTTAATGATCTTACTTTACTTATCTTTACTGTTTTTAGTATTCAAGACGAAAATGATTACTTCTTTATTAGTTTTTTGTATTATTTTATGATATATTATATATTTTTTAAATAACTTTCACATCAAAGAAATAATGTTTACACTTTTAAAAACAGAGATCCAAAATAGCAATAATAAACATAAATAATTTTCTAGTGTGGGAATCGAACCCACGACTTATGGTTAAACTGGCAGAGCCACTAACAACTAGACCAAAAAGCCGTTCAATATGTGCGATTAAAAGTAAATGGTAACAACATCTCCGAACAATACACAGATCTCGCGACACCGTATCGCATGAATAATCGAAGAGCCAGACTTGATGAACCGACGAACGCGTGAGAGATTTTTTGTCGTGACCACGGTCAGTGCATGTAACACAACTTTATAAGCGAACACACGTTCTGAATCAACCCTTATTTTAATGAGATAAAGATGTAAGAAGGTGTAATTAAAAGTTTGTATAAATATTTAAACAAATCATTTGGAAGTTTTATGTTGAAGGTCCTGAAAAGTTAAGTTTTAATTAAAGGTATTACATTATTGAGAACGTATTTAACAATGTCTGCACGGAACTTTATAAAAGCTTAACAATTATACAAGGTACTTTATGAGTTAATTTAACTTGCATTACGAAAAAAATAACATTACAAAAACAATTATAAAAAAAAACTTAAAATAAATTTAAAATTTCAATGACTGACCTAATTATTAAAGAAATGATAAATATTATTCACATCAAAAGAAATGACAGATATTTCAATAATGCTCCGAAGATAAAAACGATAATTACATAGCGGGATCTCATATAGGACATAAAAAAGAAATTATATAAACAATTTGAATATGGTACAAATGATACTAAAAACCCTAAAGGAACATTGAACAGCAGATTTGCTTGGAGATTTAATAATATATATTAAGATCATATTTCGAGTACAGTTTGTATGTTTTCATAATAATCATCTTATTAAAGCGTCTATAATAAAAGAATAGAATCCCTTTTTTTAAGTTCTAAAATACTAACATATTATCAAATTTTCATATTTGATTTAGGTTAATATTATTTTTTATAATCTTTTGTTTTTATTAAAACCTTTTGGACTTTTAAGGTCTGTATACAAAAATAATATTTTTTCTAAAGTGTTGAAGTTAAAAGAAAATCGGTTAAATCTTCTCAAAGATATGTTATTAGATCGAAACATACATTTTTTTATAAAACGATTTTGATATACTAGAAAAGTTGTTAGAAAATCCGGTATCATACAATTATATTTATGGTTATAAAGACTACATTTGACGAGTTTATTATTAGTGTGTTAAATTGCACTTCCCTTGTAAGTAATGATAAGCAATTAATAATAATTATTTTTTCCACCTGCATATGATATGGTAAAAGAGTCTTTGATACTTTGTGGTTCCGTAGCTATTGAATAAATTATTAATTTATAATTTATTTATTTATATATTTACTTTTTATTTAATATTATTAGTATAAGCTATCATATTATTCCAGTTAATTAATCCTAAACCTACATTAGAGACTATTACATAAATTTTGTGCTGTAAATTAATGTACGGGGACTGTGACGATACAAATACTACCTTATTTCATTATTGATAAATGGGGTGTTTTTTTTAAATTAATTTATTACTTGCAATACAAGTTTAATCTTAAAGCAGGTAATGTTATAATGTTTGCTGAAAAACTATTTTGTAATATATATTTTATTTAAAAGCCATTTATTATTCAGTGTTTAAAAAAATCGAACTATATCTTCTGGTTTGTCATCAAAAGCTCGTTAAGTATTTCATTTAAACAGAAATATAGATAATGATCAGAGATCTCGTGTCTAGTGAAATGTAATTTTTTTATTTAATTAATTAGCAGGTGTTTGGTTTTCATAATTAAAAAAAAACTTCGTAACTGTGGTATTCTTTAACTTTAATCAACAGGGCTGGATTCAATAAATACAAATTGAAACAATTCACATAATTGTCGGGAATTATTATTATAAATAAATGATTTTATTATTCTATTGTCTTCTGTATGTACATTATAACTTATTGCATTCAGTAAATTAAAGAATTGAAAGAAAAGTATTTAACTATAACATAGCATTGTTAAACAATGTAAGTTTGTTTATCTTCTCCGGTTGCATGTATTTTTGAATTATTGAGACTCGTACAATGTTAAGAAACGGTTTAAACTCACTTAGTCACGCGCGAGTTTTATTTTGTCTTCGTAAATAATGTTTCCCTTTGAAATGAAATTATTATTATCACATAAAACTTATTAATTATTATTTTTTCATCATACAATATCACACATATAAAATAAATATATATGTTTTTCTTTAAAATAAATTTTAAGTAAAATTGGTAAAAATATTGACTTATCGTAGGTTAAATTATATACATAGGAAGAAATATATATTCAAATGTGCTCAGTTAATAATATATGTCTCGTGACCATACATTCTTGTTTTTAGACCACTTAGTTACTGTGACATATCAGATATTGTGTGTATTGTTATAGTATGGCCTGTTAGTATTGTTCAATAAGTTGGAGGATCAGATATTTACAAATATAATCCTTCCCTATTGCCTAAAACTAAAAAGATATATACATATAATTGGGTTATTAGGTATTAATATATAAAATGTAATAAATAACGAATGTATGTTTGTATGATTTTAAGTGTTACACAATTTCACTCATGTTACATTCCAATGCTTATTTGTATATTCAAAGGATCTCTAAAGAAGGTGGAAATTATTCGTAGGATACAATAAATGCAGTGTCGCCGGTAGTTTTTATCTCATTTCTTAGAAACCTCGCCTTTGCCTGCGCAGGCGCATACCGATTTCTACGCTACCTGATTAAGGCGACGCCATATTGGAATTTACTCACTACTTATTTCAATACTATAATAATATGTACTTATTAAATTAAAGTATAGTATTATTAAAGTGATCAATAGAAATATTTTATATAATGTTCTATAAATAAAAAATTATATCTTATATTATAATTGAATTAAATATATATTATAATAATTATTCGTATTACATATTACATATCTTGCTGACTGAAAAAAAAAAAATGTTATTAAATTTTTCTTTTAAAATTTATACCTATTGTAACATTACTAACTTAAAAATCGGAAATTTTAATTTAATATTGAGCTCATTTAAATATTCAAAAGTTGAAAAAAAATAAAGTTATACATTTATTATCAAATATATTAAACAATATGTTTTTGATGCATAATATTGAAATGTCGACTTTCGATAGCGATTAAATTATTTATTTTGTAGAATCTTAAAGACCTCATTTGCAAGTGTTATTTTTGAAATTTAGAGTTTCTCCTTAACGACAACATGGCATATTACAAAGAGTAAATCGAATGCATTGTGCATAGCCTGAAGCTGCTCTGTGATGATTAAGATATTTCTTTTGGTTTTGAAGCTTAGTTTTTTCTAAACTAAGCAAAACTTTAATGATGTGTTCATTAGAGTCTTTGTGTTTAATAGAAATTGTCACATTTCATTAAGCTTTATGACAGCAATAGAGTACATATATTTTAAGTGAGGAGTTCTTTAATTTCAGTTCACCGCATATCCATCGGTGCGGTTAACAGTTTTATGGTTAGCTTACGAAGGGAAAAAACTTGTAATATTCAAGTGACCACAGAACTAAGCATGCGCGCGCGCAACTTAATTGTATTACGTGGTTTTGTATGGTAATGTGTTGCTGTTCTAGCGTAGAATTGAATATCTTATTTCAAAAGTCTTTTTTCTATTTTTTGTCTTTAAAGCAATAAAATTAAGGTTTTGATATGAAATAAATAAAAAATTAAATAACTTAGCAACCGAAAAAGTATATAAAATTTGTATTCAGTCAATGTAGGAGTAATTTACGCCTCTCTTTAAATGCCTTCGAAATTGACAGTCAAGTCATACTAATTAGTTCATTATCTGTATGTTTATGCAGTGTGCACGTTCACCAGATTTATGTAGAAAAGAAATTCGCCGAAGGCTTCATTGTATTTGGTACTCTGCATGGAAAGTTGGACTCTACGAATATATAATAATCTTCTGAGTATAATTTTCTTAAAAAATACGTTTAGTTATTTGTATAAATAAAAATGGTTAAGAAATAATGATAACAGACTGATGTATGATGGGTGACCGACAATACTGTCTAATTTGCAGTTTTTCAGCGGATTCTTTCCTCACTAATCATTTCATATTGTTTCTGCCTTATATTTTTTATCACATTTAATCTGACTAATTGGAAAATAGACATTCTCATAATTCATAGATAGAGCTAATGCTCTTTTTATATGAGAATGTTTAGAATCTGGATAAACATAATTATTTATCCAGATTATATTTTATTTACCACAGTGATTAAAATACTAATGTAAGTAGGCCTTGAAATTTCAAATGTGGTTGAATATATCAGAGAGATAATAAAAATACATGAAATTAAACTACAGACAGATTTATCAAAGCGTGAATATAATAATTGGAAAAATATATAAATAAACGTAAATGTTTCATCGATTCAACGCGAGTGAGTCAAAATAAGAACAGATTTGTTATTCCAAATATAATTGATGGCTACCTTAGGACAGTTTCTTTTACATTTCATTTATAATAATATATATTTTTTTAAATTTGGATAATTTTATAATTAAAAAATATCATTTGTTATTCATCATCACCATCATCATTTCAGCCTACGGTTGTCCACTGCTGAACATAGGCCTCCCCCTTCGACCTCCAGAGAGACCGATCCATGGCGGTCTGCATCCAGCGGCTTCCTGCCACTTTTCGAATGTCGTCCGCCCACCTTGTGGGTGGACGACCAATACTGCGTTTGCTTGTACGTGGCCTCCACTCGAGAACCTTTCTGCCTCAACGGCCATCAGTTACTCGAACTATGTGCCCAGCCCACTGCCACTTCAGCTTGCTAATTCGATGAACTATGTCGGTCACTTTGGTTCGTCTACGAATCTCATCGTTTTGTAAACGATCTCGCAGAGAGACACCAAGCATAGCTCTCTCCATAGCTCGCTGAGTGACGGAGAGCCTCCTTATGAGACCCTTAGTTAGAGGCCACGTCTCCGTTCCGTATGTCATCACTGGTAACACACACTTATTAAAGACCTTTGTCTTCAGGCACTGAGGTATTTTGGGCGAAAAGATGTCTCTTAGTTTCCGAAACGCTGCCCAACCCACTTGGATGCGCCGATTGACCTCGTTCTCGTAGTTGGATCTACCTACTTGGACTTTTTGTCCCAGGTAATTATATTCATCGACAACTTCGAGAATCGAGCTTCCCACTAGCACTGAGGTGGACCTAACCTGGGCATTGGACATGACTTTTGTCTTGGCCATATTCATCCTAAGGCCCACCTGACTGGAAACTTGATTAAGGTCATTCAACATTGAGCTGAGGTCCTCCATGGATTCTGCAACGACTACAATATCATCAGCAAAACGAAGGTGAGTGATGTATTCGCCGTTTATGTTGATGCCGAATCCTTCCCATTCCAGGAGTTTGAAAGCATCTTCCAGTGCAGCGCTAAACAGCTTCGGAGAGATGACATCTCCCTGTCTCACACCTCGCTGCACCGGAATCGCCCTCGTGCAATGCTCCTGTACTCGAACCGACATCGTGGTGTTTCTATACAGGCACTCCAACACTTCAACGTATCGATAATCGATATGGCACCGTTGGAGGGACTGTAGCGCAGCCCAAGTTTCGATGGAGTCGAAGGCTTTCTCATAGTCCACAAACGCTAAGCATAATGGCAGATTATACTCCTCGGTCTTCTGTATAATCTGCCGCAGCGTATGGATGTGGTCTATGGTGCTGAAGCCTTTTCGAAAACCGGCTTGTTCAGGAGGCTGGAAGTCATCAAGCTTGCTCGTGAGACGGTTCGTGATGATCCTCGAGAACAACTTGTAAACATGTATCAGAAGCGAGATGGGTCTGTAATTCTTCAATAAGGTGTTATCTCCCTTTTTGAAGAATAAGACCACCTCGCTTCTGCTCCACGCCTTTGGCGTTGTTCCTTCTAGCAGGACGGCAATAAAGAGCCTCTTAAGGACTAAAAGTACCGGTTCACCACCGGCTTTCAGAACCTCTGAAGTGATGCCATCCTCGCCAGGTGCCTTGTTGTTTTTGAGCTGTCTGAGGGCCACACTAATCTCGTGCAAACTGATGTCCGGGATATCTTTGTTATTAAGATCTCTGATTATTTTATTTATTTATTTTATAGTAAAGTTAAAAACATTGGTTTGAATTTTCTTAAAAGACGAAAGCTTCACAAAATCCAGTCAAAGTCTTGTCTATGTGTCATTATATAGTCTTTTCATGTTTGACATGACTAAAATATTTATAGACAATTTGAATTTAAAATTGTTCAATGTTGCAATTTACACAAAATGTTCTCATTAGTATTTATAATCTTCCTCAAAGCTAGTACAACAATTACTGTCTAGTGCATCTAAAATATATTGCAAAAGTCGACACAGACATCCTTCTAAATCCGTGATTAAAATACCAACGGCTATCGAAATTTTGTGCTAAATAGTTTAAAAATCTACCATCCTTAGATTATAATTTGTCATCATTATAATTTCCTCTTATAAGATTGTTTGTCTCTTTAATGCGATAACTTCTGAAACCTATTAAGTATTAATAAACTGTCCTAACATAATTTTAGTTGTTACTGAAATCTGGTTCAGACAGGCGGAGCCGGGGCGGGCAGCCAGGCTATCAATACTCACAATAGACAACTGATAATTTTGACCCGAACCTATTAAAGATGCGCTGTATGTCTATTCACACAACCCGACTACTTTTTATTAGTTTTCGGCGTCGACTTCTTAATATCTTTACGCCTTTATACAAATATAACTCTACATTTAAAGTGAGTCATAGTAATCTCTATCTCTATTATAATAAGGTAGTTTTTTGTTGATTAATTATTTTTCTAATTTAAAAATAGGTTTGTTTAAAATGGGTTGTGATTCTTAACACGAGCAGAGGAAGTATATAAACTGTCAGCTCCGAATTCGTAGTTAAACAAAGGAATTGGAGGGGAAATTTATTTATTACGGTTATTTTGTACCTGATCGGTATGCGAGTTGATTTATTTTATAACATTTTTATCACCAAAATATATTTATATTTTATTGCAGCCGTTTATAGCTTTATAATAAGGATATGAATAAATACATGGATAATATAGTCGGGTGACAGTTAAAGTTATTTTTATTATTATAAAGATTTAAAACACCCATTATTTAGTTAATAAAATAATTCCTGGCTGCTATTTAAATATAATTAAATACCTGTTGATATTGGTTAGTGGCTAAGAATCTGAGTGTTGTAAGGGTATTTTTGTGTTTATAAAACCTTACAAATAAATAAAAATATTTAATTTAAATTTAACTTTAATTACTCTATACTTTAACTTTGAATATTACTATTTTATATAAATAAAAATGTATAAAAATATTTTACCAAATAATGTAATATACTTATGTATATTCATTAGTTAAGATTAATTATGTAAAAATAGCTGGAACCTTCGGAATTGTGATCCGGAACGGGGAACGGTGAATGGTGGTACTAGCTTGACAAATCGTACAAACATTTTGTAAGGGCAATGTACCAATGAAAGATTCTCGACGTGATGATATAAGAAATAAAGAAGAAAAAACGAAAAATCATTTATTCAAGAACAATACAAAATTGACAATATCGAAATAATTATAAATAAATTATAAATAAATAAATAATAATAAAAAAAATTAAGATTAACTTTAGACAATTAATTAAAATTTTTATGTAACAAAATCTACACAGATATTAAAGGTACTTGCAGCTGTTAATATTTCTTACTATATTTTTAAAAACTGCTATATTTTTTTGACAGTTATTAAATTGCAAAATTTACACAATTCAATCTATTAAATGAAAATCCGAAAGTAGTGTCAGCAGTTATTTGTAAAGTTGTACTCGATTATTATAGCTATTAATGTATTACTAGCTTTACATCGCCGGACGCGCACGTATGCGCTTCTTTTGGCCCAGCGAAGCAACGAGCGTTGAAACTCATTGTAATTTATGGTTGTCCACACTCCATACTGCGAATGCTAAGTCAACGATGAAAGGATTAGCCGCTGTTCCATGATTTATTCAAACAATCCAGGTTATTGCCTATTTGTGTGTCAAGTCGCTGCTTAGTTATGTTCCCCTAGTACCTTTTTAACTGTTTGTGTCTGGTAGGTTGTGTATAACGAGTTACACATAATATAATCGGTTTTAAATTGTCTATAAACATGTTCTGCTATGTTAACTTTATTTAAATTAGAGATGATGATATAATAAAAATCCATAATAAACTGTATTCCAGGAGTTGCAGATTCAAGTTTTCAAGCATTTATGTAAAATATAATTTGGCATAAATGTTGTAATTTTGACTGTTACAAAAAAAAAAATGTAATTAATTTTAATATGAAAAAAATATATATAATAAGTGTTCAAATTAGATGTCATCTACAAAATATTTTTGTGATACATGATTAAAATTATATATAAATTATCTTAATATAGTCACAAAAATCTTATTGCAATTTGACCGACTAATTTCGAACCCTTCCGTGGCCCTTATTCATAAGTTCGGAGCATCGCGGCGTGAAAGTGAACAGTTCACTCTTCGGTTCCGCTGTGTTAGTTGGGAAAATTCCGATAAAATTAAAGTATATACAGCCGGATAATTATATATATATAAAACAATTTACTTAAATGAAAACCACATTCAATAAATAACAAATACATTTGTATTATAATCAGATAATTCGCGTTCAGAACGCATTTGGTGAGGCCATATCATATGACGAGCTAAGTAGCACTATTGTCTCTGACTTATATGTAGTGTTAGCGAATGAGTTCGTGATTCAAACGTCTAATTGCTCATTATGCCAATTTGGCTAGGAAACGCCTGTGATTTGTTATTGAATACCATTTACTAGTTGCAAAATGTCCACGTGTCGTGTCATAGAATATTATTAATGTTTTGTTTAATTAAATTTTTATTCTACCCTCACCAGAAAATTATTGCAAATAAAGAGCAATGTGGCTGTTGATGACTGTATTTATAATGACATAACTTTTTTTACGACTGTACCTTTCCAAAAGATAATCAAGGCGATCTATAATTATAAGATAAAGATAATTGAAAATATATTTTTATGTTTCAGAAATAACAGGAAAGAAAATTATTTATATATATTTATGTAACAGATGTAGGGATATTTTGAATAATTCATATACTTATAAGGAAATCCATTATTTACATAAAAAAATTGTTTTATTTAACGTCTTACAAGTTTAAAATTTATTTATTTATTTTTAACTTTTCCACTTTGAATCCATATCGAAAAAAAAAAGTTAAGTGTAGAGTTAAAAGTAAAGTGATTGAAAACTACAATTAATATTCCACTCCTTAACTAACTGCGTTAATCAAGTAAATAAAAATGAATCGACTTCCAAAAAACAAACATACAGTTATCGGATATCAAGTTTATTGACCCGGAGAAAATTATAATAAAAAAACCACGAAAAAATGTAGAATAACGATACAGGCTCGTAACACCATAAGTCCGTAAGGGTTCTGAGAAAAGCGAAACAATTCGACGGCTAAAAACAATTAAATCGTAATTAAGGACCGCATTGAAAGCCGGTAAGCATTACCACACTCAATTTTCAGAGTAGAGATGGGAGATTTTAGTATCGATATATATTAATCAGTGGAATTTTGAGAAACATTTAAATTTAGATTTAGGTTAAATTAAACATCTCAATAGTCATTACAATTCGAAATTCAACCGTCCCAATTTCTTATTCAAAACATCGTAAATCTTTTAAATAAAAACATTCGATATCGATGTTTTAATAACAGTAACGGAACTAGTTTATACTATATTAGGCGTGGCATGTTGGAAGCACGTTTGAAACAATCACATCTTCATTAATTGCGACTGGAATTGTACTGTGATAATTCTTCTCGAAATGGCAGTGTAAGAGACAAGAGAAAAGCGTGAGTATAAAAACCTGGCGAATTTAAATGTTCTCCATCTACAGGAAGCCTACCCAGTAATCTGATATTATTTCATAATATAGCCTTATAAAGGATTCGAAGAAAGTTAATATAAGTATTTTTGTTGTTGGTTTGTCGGAATGTCACTTGTTTTGAGACTTGAAACCAAATCTAAACGTTGAAACTTAATAATTAAAATATTTCCAGCTAAATCGTTAATGTGTTTAATATTTTTTTAACTTGGTTTTTGGGTTTCTTTGGTATGTAATGTTTGAAGTAAGATAGTATGTAGTAATAAAGAACCAGTGTCTCTCAATTAGCAACACAATTTTTTGTACATTTACTTATTATGATTTAACAGTAATTAACACTCATTCCATTTAAATATTCTCTCTTGAGCAAACATTTTTTACATAAAAACAGAAATGTTGCATATTAGGCCGTCCGTAATTATTGTAAATTTTATGTTTTTTTAAGCTCCAGAGTTATTTTGTTGCGACTATATCTCGATGAGCACTTTTAAATATACGTGTTATTTCAAAATGATCTGTATCCTCTTAAAAATAAGGTTTAAATCATGATTTGTTCTTGAAAATATAACAAAAGAAACCAGCATTGATTATATGTCATCAAGTAATGACTATTACTCAAGCATAAATTGATATGTTCATATTTACCAGTTGTAATACAAAGTAAACATTTTTTTCAATACCTCCATAGTCGGCACTCGCTCATAAAATAAACACATAATAGCTGCAATTGAGAGAGCTACATATCACGCAAACTTTACACGCATTTGCGTGTTTTTTTCAACCGCTAATATAGTAATTTTAAACTCTGCTACTGAATTCAGAATGAAAAAATATTCTTTCTAAAGGTTTTCGCTTTTTAATAGTTAACTTTAGTAATTATGTTATACGATACTTGCTGAAGTTAAAACTTGAATTACTTTTTGGATGTATAGGTTTTTTAGAATTAATTATGTAAGATTCTAAATATTATAATCATTAAAACTAGCAGGCATTAATAGCCAGTATTAATATGTAAAACATTGAGTTTACTAAACATACGTTTTTTTTTTCAGGTTCGATCAAAATGACGAGACAATATTTAAGTAACAGAATCATCAATGAACCAAGTCACCTATAACAGAATAATGATAATAAAAAAGAAAATGATGTTACTAAGATTAGAATTAACTTGACGAGTGATAATTAGTGCCTTACTATTGTGATTTTTAAAAGTGATGTTACTATTCAAACTGATATCAATATTATAGCAGTGGGACTAGACAATGATAAATAATTAGGACTTTATATAATGCCTGATCGGGAGTCCGTAGGAGGTCCTGGCACTGCGGGCAGTGGTGGCTTTTTGCCACTACAGTTTCCCTCGGCGTTTGCTGCTTTTCACGCATCAACACCACCTGGAGCTCCAACGACAGCCATGCACCACGCGACACACTACCACCATCATGCACAGTAAGTACTTTTACCATAACCATTTCATTATTGGGAATATAACATATTTAGACCGGCGGGAGGTGAAACTAGACTGTCGCCACCATCGCCTTCCAGAGTAGCGTCCTCCCTATGTCTTCTATCCCTTATTTTAAGATATTAAGAATTTTTGTAATTCATTAAATTTATTTTTTTTAAACGAGATTAGTAGTTATATTATAATTGTCTATGCTGTGAATAAATTTTGCAAATTTAAAATATTTTGATATCTATAGATGAATTAAGACTCACGACTGAGTTAAGTTCAGTTTTCTTCAAATTAAATTTCAGTTAAGCATACGCTTAACTTGACTACATTCAAAAGACAAGTGTCCTTTAGTATTACGATCGTTCCATGCACTCAGCTCGTTCGAAACGCCAGGTTCGTTTATTGGACTAGTCCATAAAGTAGAGTGGTTCATTAAGCATTTGTCCCTGTACATAAGTACTTAAATTCATTTTTATTGCATAACAGCTGCCATGTGCTAATCGAATTCATTTTCAATTTATATTACATAATTAAATCGTTTAGACTTAAGCTTTTGTGACCACATATTTCCATTTTAATTGCGTTTAATAATCGCTATCACTTGTGCAAACCATGTAAACAGTTAAAATTCATAATTATAAAAAAGTTTATAATACATAATGTGAAATGTGCGTGATTATTTCAAGTAAACCTTCGGGTGCAGGTAGAAATTTTAAGATTAGATTAAAGTTGCCATAAACTTCAGTTTACGGTCAGATCGTAAACATTGAAGTGAGACAAGGTGTTACTTAATGGTTATTTATTGCAACAACGGACGTGCCAGTCGGAATATCATCACATTAATCTCCTCTAACCGGACATAATGGTACAATAAAAAAAGGATCGAAACAAAATCAATAAGCCCGTTACAAATGACGAACAGGAAGTCATCAAAGGAATTGAGACGTTTACAATATTAGGGCGGACATTAATAAAAGCTGGACTGATTTCAACAAATGAGTTACTTGAAGCACTCAAAGGATACGTGATGTATGAAGAGGCCAAACTGCCTCGGACGACTGAGATGATTAATGTTCAAACTCCTTTGGATACTTTAACTCAAGAATATGCGTATATATACATAGGCAATTCATATATTTTAAATCAAGTAATTACTGTATTGGATCATATTATACTATCATATAAAATATCATCAAACTTATGGGTATCCTCACTTGCTACAAACGCCTTTTTACCAAAATCTAATTTAATTCTAATAAATCCTAAAGTATGTTATATAATTCTGATTATATCATCTTATAACATCACGTTATATCTGTCAGTTTTTATAAATGATAATGCTTCTTTCAAATATACAGTGTCCCGATGGTTTAGGGAAGTTTCGTCGCCGGAAGCGAGTCCGAGTATACCCATTAACGACTCCACGGTGCCTCATTTAACCCGCTGCTGCGATAATTGCCACCACGTGTTTATTTCCAAGCATTCTAATTATATCACGCACAATGGGTTGGACACGATCAGTTATTTTTGCTTCGTTTGCTTCGTCAAAATCATTTTGTCCAGACACAAAAGAGGTGTTGCTAGCCGGCTGTCATTTGATTCATTAAGTGGAAACCTTTGAACTGATGGATAGACATCGCGTGCCACTTCGTCTATTAATTCTTAAAACCTTTTTAGTTTCGCATCAGCGATCGCTTTGTGCTTTGGTATTTTAATGAAGTATACAATTGCCAACTGTAAAGGAATTCATTCATGAATCTTCATAAATATGTTCTCATTGAAGTAACATATTTTATCATTTAAAATCAAAACCATTTAAACGTATTTCATGTATTTCTTTTAAAGACTGTGTTTTTGTCATTTGCTATTGCAATAAATGTAAATCCTATAAAATATAAGCGCGTTAATAATATATCAGATAATTTAATTGATGCAATTTATATTGGTATTAATTTAAATTTTTACTTTAGTTCAGTCTAATTTCTGAATTATATATGTGTATTTTTATATTACGAATTCAAAATTTTTTAAAGACCAACTGATTATAGACAATTAACTTGATAGCATAATCAACACCACACATGTGATGCACCACACACGTTGCTGTGCTTTTGTTTCGTCCTGTTTTATATTTCAATGATTTGTAAAGTACAATAAGATCGGGATGCGGGCGGGAGAATAGCTCATTGTACTTGGACATGTGTTAGAAAGTTCTTGTAAGTGGTTGCTCCTTTGTGTTGATATGGGAAAAACAATACTAAAGGATGTAAGTGACCTAATTTTTTTATTAATATAAGCGTATTCAACATAATACAACTTATATTTTTGTACATATTTCAGAAAGTAATTAGACATTTTATTATAAAGAGGGTATTGACGATTTAACAAGTCTTTCCTTAAATCGTAAGAGTTCCAAATAATTTTACGACCATGTCATATGAATAAGCTACTGACGTACTCTTCAGTTCAATTATTCCGGGAAATTCCAAAACGGAACTGGTCATAAAATCTAAAACTTATTTCTGGAAACAGAAAGTGAATATCATTCTATAATTTCCAAGAACTTCAAATAGAAAACTATAGATATAATTTAAAAATTTTGTTATAAATACTAAACCAATTTAAGAATACAGCAGTTTATATTTAGGTAGTTTTTATGCATCTTCATGATTCCAGTAAAACATTTCCACGAATGGTTCTCAAAACCAATCTAAGACCCTCATCCCTAACTTTCCGATCGGTCAATCGTCCCATAAACCAGTTCCGGTCATAAATTGGTCATTCCCTGCATCCTGCACAGTACAGCTATTGTCATAACCGTTTATAAATAGATGGGCACATGGGAACTCTATGAGGTTTGCTGTAAATTTAACTCGTGAACCTACTATATTGACAGTTATGTAACTCAATGTGAATAGAAATATTCTTAACCATTTCAATAGTATGTTGTAAAAGAAATGTTATTTACTTGGGATTTCGGCAGAAAAAAAATTGTAAGGACAGTAACTGAAAACCTGTTTGAACAAATTGTTATGTAGATGTTGTATTGAATAGCCATTTACATATTTTAGTTTTATAATAATAAAGAAAAATTTTTTTTTTCTAACGGATAGTTGCAGTTAGCCCTATTGGCTGTTACTGCGTCCCCGGGGGGTATAAAGAAAATTATACACATATACTGTATACATTTTGTATCTAACAGGTACATATAAAAATATAATATACGACGAATTAATGATTTAACAATATTTTCATTTATGTTTAACGTTTTTGTAACTTTTCTTGAAATTTCATAGTTATTTGGGTTAATTACTTTTCATTCACCACTGATCGTTGACCATGCTTCATCTAAATGTAAGTTATATTCTATCACTACTATTTCTATTTTATTTAAGGCACATTTTATTATCACACAATCTTAATTACCGAATTTCAGTTTACAAGTTATACCTCAAAAAAAGCCAATCGAAAAAAATATAGAATAATATTATTTTCGGATATTTTGGTATAGATGGGAAAGTAAGATTGTTGTGATATTACTTTAAAAAATGGTGGTTAAGGCAATAATTCTGAATGACAAACAACTGGTCTGAATCAAATTGTATTTGCTATACCTGTATGCTGCAATATATCAATCAATTACAGGACCAGAAAAATTCAAAACGAAACCTAACTACATCTTTTTTGTAACAACCAATACCCATTATTATATTAATCGGCTCGAGGCCATAAATCAAGGGTTCACGTTACGTTCAATTGTTCTTTTCCATCGCTGTATCGCATTAAAACTGTTTGTAATGAAAAAAGTTCAGTTACTTTCTTCTTGGTTGCGTATTACAGAAGCTTAAAGCACTTAAATCTTGAGAATGGTCTTTATTCGTTATATTTCCTCTGTTGAATTGTTTTATTATACATTTTTAATGACGACTTTAAAAACCTTAAGGATCGAACAATACGTTTTTAAAATGTCGCCTTTTAATGATGCCAGCTAAATAGGTCCTTAATGATATATCTATAAACAAAGAGAAAAATATATTCATGATTTGTATTTTTAAAAAATAATGAGTAAACCTAAAGTAATTTTTTATTGGTTTTCTTAACTAGTATACCTAGAACATGTTTCCCAAAGCAATATAGATAAGGTAATAAAATTTAGCAGCAATATTAGAAATTGATAAATCAAATAAGTGCCCTGCTGGTGCCATTAAAGGGTTCTAGAACTTGCACGCACGGTTTTAATGAGTACAAGTTGCAATTGTTCGCGCACGCAACCTTGCATGAGGGTTCAGATTGTGGAGGTTTCTTTTTTCTGTACTGTTTATCGATTTTTAATCGATTTTCTAAAGATATCTCCAGAAAATCGATTTGTAAAAGATAAACGAAAATTTAGATATATTTTTTAATTTATTCTTTAAGATTAAACATTTAATGATTTAAGAAAGACCTAAATAGTAAAATTTAGTTTTGAGCAATTAATACGTGAAACATTATATCCTATCAAAGGCAAACCGTTCGGAAATACAACACCTGTTAACGTGTTTACTGAGACAACATCTTTAACACTGAATGTATTTACAAGTCACGAGAAACAGAGAGTAATAAACATTGGGAAGTCAAAAATAATAAAATAAGTGAAAGCGTATTTATTATCCTTGTTCAAAAACGGAGAGTATAAAAGATAAAATAAATAAATAAGAAACAAATAAAAACCACATGAGTTCTTTATTATTAGGGTTTTGTTTGAGAAAACAACGAACAATTCTACTACCATACACACATACATATGTCACGATTTTGTTATGATATATTGATGGAGATGACTTAATTAAAACAAATAAACATTTTCCAATAATATATTTTAAAAGCATTCATTTAATTACAATTAAAATTTATTCGATTAATAATTGACGGAAAGAAAACCTTTTATTTAGAATATTATTTTCTTCGTGATAAAACAATTTTATAACAACTTTATTATGATGGAGCCTGCATTTATCTGCAATGATAAACATTTTATATCCTCGTAAAACCATAATTTAAAAAATAAAAAGTAAACTTCTGAAATAGGGCCTTATTTAGTTTTATTTTCCAAATTATCAGATTGGCTTTGGTATAATGCTACTTTTTTATATAATGATATTATTTGTTAGTTTAGGCAACTAATATTTTTTAGTCAACTAATAATTGAAAAGATATTCAAAATAAGGAAATCATTTTACAGACCGTTTTTGGACCACTTTTATTCAATAATTATAGCAGTGCCAAATATCAAATGAATTTGTATTTGATATTTTGCACTGATAAAAGAATAAAAGACAGTTTTTATTGATGAATTGATTTTGGCTGTATCTAATTTTTTTACTGGAATATTCTCTTTAAATTGCTCTTAAGATATGATATACCAGAAGACTGAGCTTTCCGCGATAACCTGGATTAGAGAACAGCATGCTTTCACCCTTTATTTGTTACCATTAAAGGTCAAAAGCCTTGCAAGGGCTGACTTGCGGTCGTTAAACTCAGCATCTCAATAAAAAATACCCTAGCGCTGCAACCGGCCCTTTTACGACTCATTTGGACTTTTATAACATCTATACATATAAATATATTTTTAGTAAACACCGTCTGGACACCTAAATTAAAATTGGATAATTTAGGATTACTCGTTGTGTACTAAAACTAATTAGTAGAATTTTATTGTTTCTAGAATATTCTAACATCCGGTTTCAAAAGTATTTTTGTAATACAATAATTGTAACAAGAAGAGTAATTCATATTCAATGACATTAATAATATGTGCAAATATAAGACATCAAAGTTCAAAGCTAATAAGTCAAAAAGATGACGTCATCTAGAAAGTGATCTACTTGAATCTAAAACAACATTGGCATACAGACTTCGTTGAGAACAAGAGAGGTTAATGTGATGACAGGACAAGGGCTAAACTATCAATATAGATGAGAATTGCTAATAAATAAGAGGTGAATGCTCTTTGCATTAGTAATGCATAAAATGTTAAGTGAAATAAATTACAGAATTTATTACAGACTGAATCATAGAAAAAATGCAATTCTTATTTGTTTTGTTTTCACGATTTGATGTTTAAGAGCACTAAATATATTGTTTTACTTATATTCCTATAAAAATAATAATAGAAGCTAAGCTTAATATTTATGAAATATATACATATGTTTTATTTTATTCTTTTTCTCTTAATATTAATAAAAATCGAAGATTTATAAGATATTTTTTATAGTTTTGTGTAACGTCTTAAACATTATTAGCAATATCTGGGGTCAGTTTGCGATAGCCTGAGTATTAGTATTGATTACTTAATAACATGTACTACAGAATCCACTGTTTTATTTATTAATATTGGTTGTGTTTTAAAAGACAGACTGTCTTGAATATTCAAATAAATATCTAATTATTTAGTTATTGTCAGGAGACAATAATAATAGTATTATTGATAACGAAGTAAATTATTAAAATACTAAATATATATATTCTAACATCTATCAGCCACGTGAGTCCGATGACCTTAGCGGAAGCTTATAAGCGAGGTACAATCATATACAGATTTATTTGTAAACAGGCGCACGCCACCGAGAGCAATATGAAAACGAATTGTATCTGAGACACGAAATTTAAACATTATTACATTTTAACAGAATTTTGTAAAATCATTTGTAGCTAAAAACACATGTATTAAAACAAAGTAAGAAAATAAGAATATACCTATTAAATTGTATTTTCAAGCATATACATTAATAAAAGCTTGAACGCCGATTGTTTACAATAACTGGTCTGTTTATTTTCACATCATATGGATTAAAAAGCTTCCAAACTCCATTTCAGGAGTTTATTAGATAGTTTATTTTAAAAATTCAACATGACGTCAACGCCAGCGTTTTTTCTAGTTCCTTTTATTGCACTTAACAAATATAAGATTGTAGTTTACGTGTCATATATAGAATGTAAGTCTTTTTTATATATAAATTTCTTTTAATAAATTATATTGATCTTAATAGCCTTAAATATTTTAAAAGAGTGATATGAATTAACATTATGCTATAAGCGTAGCATGAAAAATCTGCATTAATTTTGTTAAGTCAATGTCTATTGGAATATAAAAAGTAATATGGTTAGAAATTTAATCGAATGTTGTAGACAGAGTAGTAAATTATGTTTGAACGATATACATAAAAATATTTCGACACGTGTCTGTTTGCTGTCATAAATCCATTATTTTTAGTAGTTCTCTACAAGCTACGTAAATTTTTATGGAACATTTTAATTTGTAGGTTGGTTTGTGTCATAAAATTTTGATTACTAGGAAGTGAATTGTAAAACACCTACTAAATAAACCATGAATTCAAGATGAGAATTCTTTGTAAGGAGGTAATATCAAAGATTTATAATTCAACATATATAATTTAAGGAGAAAATATTTAATTTAATTGATTTATAAAATATTAGGAGACTACTATAACTAGATACATTGATATATAATGTATACTATTATCTATATAATTATGTTAAGTAACATATACTTAACAATTAAAAAATGAATAAAATTGCTGTTAACACACAGAAGCATATTAAATTCTTTAACAATTTGACTTTTAAATTAATGAACATAACTTTTATTGTTATATATGTAACATTAGTTTATTTTATAATTAAATTAACTAAAACTCAAAAAAATATTTTTTTGTTATCAGTATACCAATATTTAAAATTAATATCTATTTTAGTAGCAAAAACGCTAATAAAACTTTTATTGAACTGCGCAAAACCAAGTTGACGTTTTATGATTTTTGAATTTTATGACCTAGATGCCTGTAAAATAAAATCGCTGACTAGACTTAATTAAGGCTTGAAACAATATTTTTATTTCAGTTCTTGTTTTTATACATAAAAACAAAAGCTATATTGTAATTAATGAACCAGGAAGACTAGATCTAGCCATTATCAAATACTTTCTGATGATAGAAGTGGTATAATTATTGTATAATATTTATCGTTAAAGCGGTGCCATATAAATAGTGCTATCTGATTTATAGGGCAATTAAACCCATTATACCGGCCATTACTGATGTCGAACACACTGCCAAATAAATATAGTCTTTGATATATAATTGATAAACAAGTGGACCTAAATTAGTGCCTTGAGGAACGCTGTTTTAATATTCCTGTTAAATGTTTTGAAATGTCATTATTTTCTTGAAACAGTTATTATAACTTTAAAGTAGCTCATAATGAATGAGATTTGATAAAAAATGCAATTATTTTCGTATTTATTTAAAAACAAATATTTATCTGCACCTATCTTAAAAGTCACCTTCGACCGTGTTATCTCCTTGTTACCATGTAGGTCACATAACCATATCAAATTGGTAATACAGATATCAATATATTTTGTTCAATATGAACGAACCATTATCTCTATTTCAGTGTCGCCCTACAAAGACTGTATTTGTATATTTGTTAAAATTTCCCCCCATACTATTAAAAATATTTATACCTAGTATAAAATATAGTTTTGACACTTTCATATCTTTGACGTTAATCGTCAGTGAGTAAGTGACAAAATAGAGAATAAGTTGGACTGGGTACAAGTATTTTGAAAAGTATGCCGAATATTGTTTATAATATAATAAATTACTCGTGTTAGTATTATTAACTTATTTTCTATAGCAAATATCAAGACTGTTTCTAAAGTGTATTTGAGTATCGTCTCTTAATTAATTCATACAATTAAAGTTTTGATTTGTAAATATGAATTAGCTTATCTAATACAAACGAAGTAGTTTGTTTATTCATATTTACATACTTCACGATAACCTAAGATATGTTCTGACTAACCAATTATCTAGACAATAGTCTCGTTTCCATATTTTATAGTATTAGTAATACAGAAATTTATTATATTTTTAATTAAATGTTGATATTATAATATTTTTGATATTTATTTCCAGAAATGTATTAAGCAATAGCAACCTCTCCGGTTTCGTATAAACAAAATGTTGTTATAAAAAAATAGTGTTTTTATTTTATAATACGTTCTTAGTAATTTTATTTGTTCTTTGTAACCCAATTTGTACGTTCAAAAATAGGGGAAGCAGAAGGGATTATCCTCTAATTTTTTTGTTTTACTTTTTCGAATAAACCGAAATATTTGCCAAAATTATTTCTTTCTTGCGAAATATAAAAACCTTTGTCCTACTAATTAAGAAAACAATAAAATAATAACTAAATCGATCTGTCTCTATAAAGTTGATATTACAAACTTGCAGAAAAAAAATTTATTTATATAACTTCCAATTATTTCACAAAATATTATAAATACAATACCCTTACAAAACAATAAAACGCAACCATACACTGGTTAGGATCAAACTTGGAGCTGACATGTCAATTTTGCGTTCAATAGAACAGGCTGTTTACTGTGCGTTCTCAACGACCTCTTGTTCGTTGTTATATCGTTACATAGGGTTACCATGGTTTTATTATAAACTTATATTAATTTATTTTTAATATTTTATTATTAGAAAACTATTTTTAATGATTCATGTTAGCATAATATAATTGTTCTCCGAGCACTTTAATAGAATTTTGTGAAACCTACTTATTAGGATATAATAATGATCATAACCTAATAAGTAAATTTCACTTAGTTGAAAATACCTAAGTCGACGTGATATAAGAAGTATTATTATTCTTGATACATGGTAGTATCCCCAAGAACCAATATTCAGGTAATCTCATAATTGAAATTAAATGTGTTGTCAAAACTCGGTGTTGAGTTATTTCATTTAGTAATAAATTTATGTTGAAAAAACAAAAATTAAGAAGTTTTTCTGTTTATTCTTTTAAAATGTCATTACACATTTATGTGCATAATTTCGATTCTAACATAGTGGAAGTCAAATGAAATGAATGTCTAAATAAAAGTAGAGGATTTAAATAGAATAAATCTGAAATGTATAGTGAAATATAGTAGCCCTACTTGTCTAGAGCAGAATGTTATAAAACGTCGGTCTGACTTTGTGCCTAGACATTATGGAGTTGTAAGAAAATTTGTTCTAACTGCTTTATGTTGCCTGATTAGTTTCTGTTCTGTTATTTATTGTTTGTTTGAACTAAATAATTATGAACTACTTGTTGAAATGTATATATATTTAAATACGGTAGTTGTTTTGATGGATAGTTCAACCTACGATCATTAATGATTTTCAATAGCACTTACTTCCATTCAATAAAAATAGAATTAAAAATTTAGCGATACAAGCAGGATTCGATCCCGTGACATCTTGGAAACCGTCCTGTAACTCTGCCAATTAGGCTACCGTATCGCTATTCGCTTCGAAGAATTTAAAATTCTATATATGATCTTTATCTAGACTTATTATTGAAGAAGCTTTAAAGAAATATTTACTTGTATTTTTCATAATGTCGTCATACAATACGCTTCGCCAAAGGGCACTTCAGATTGAATGTTAAGATATTATTAAAATATGACGACGATATTTGATATCTATCTAAATCAATAATATTAAGTAGTCTGTATATTAAAATTGTTTGTCAAAATTAAGTGTTTTTATATAGGGAAATTGAGCAGACAGACCACCCGATGATAAGTGGCTACTGTCACCCATGGACATATGCAAAGATAAGAAATTGCAGATATGTGCTTAAAAAATAAATGGAGATAAAGTAAGAGAGGCCACAGGGATAGGGATTGGATCTAAGTCAATTTTTTTTTCATACTAGACACAACTACAATGTTTACTTTTCTCAGATTTTCTAAAACCGTAGTATAGTCCCAGTTGGCCAGCCTATTTCAGTAGTTATATCTTGATGTAATTCGTTTTCTTTTTATAAAAAGAAGAGATGTAAGAAAAACTATATATTTTTTTTAATTACATTAATCTTAAATAGTTTTTTAAAAAATTATACATTTTAACTCAATAAACTATTCTTGAAAGTATTTTTTTACCAAATTAAGTAGCAGTGTTTTATTCAATTCAAACATTCAGAATCGATTTCGTATTTTCATTTAGCTACAGAACTCCAAAACAGAAAATGAAACCTCTATAAAATAAGGCAGTGTTCACAAGCGTGGTGTAACAAATAAATCACAGTCACAATAACGAAAAAAAACATTGCAAAACTTTCTTTAATGTCTTGCAGAAGAACCTTTATTTATTTAAGTAGAATAATTCTCAAAGACTATAGAAATACCATGAATTATGATACAATAGTCCGGTTACCCGCTGCGTCTTCTTGGAAGAACAACTTCACACCACAGGGTGATTCACATTTCGTTTCATTTATTTTAATTGAGCTGTCGCTTTGTAATGAAAAATAAAACGTCAGACCCTGTCCACTCTACAGGGGACCGAGAGACCCATTAGTTAAATGTTTTAGTGAGGTCACGCTTATTTTGGTAACTCAGCGGATAATTTTTATAATTGATTCATTTTTTAGTTAAGTATGTGGCAATGACCTTAAATCACTTTAATATATTAGATGTAATTAGATATTGTATTAATAATTTATAATTCAACATTTTTTATTTTCATCTTTTAGAAATTGAAATATAATGATATTAAATATTTTTTATGTTTTTATAGTATCATCCTGTAGATATGATTAATAGTAATCTGAAGGGGTGTCAAAAATTCATAATATCTATTGTGCATAGTTATATTTTAACAATTTTTTTAATTTTATTATTATTAACCAACATGATATACCGTGATTGAAAAATAAATTTATAGCTTTTTAAAATGAGCTTTAAGCTCAAAACAAAAGTCTTTTTTTAAACGTTTGAACAGAGCAAAACGTTTCAGGTTATTTAAAAAATATATACCTCCATAAATCTTGTGTCCATGTTAAGCTCGAGAATTAAGCTTATGGATTATTTGTCGAAGAAATACAATTCCTGACTTCACACGCCGCTTTGATGACGTTTTATATTTATTATAACTCAATAAATATTATATTATTTAATCTTATCCAAACGTAAAAATCATTTATAATATTATTGATAGTATAATTTTAGTATTGTGAGACATTGTTTTTGCAGAAGCTTCAACAATTTATCTTACTTATATTTATATTCAAATTTGAATGTTTGTACGTTGTATCAATTAACACACATCTTATTAGTATTAACTTTCCAACACATTGAGAGCTACATTTGCTACTTTTTATGCTAAATAGCATTATGCTTAATTTCCATGGAAAAATTATATTTCCACTTAGTTTTCATATTTTTCTTTATTGACAAGATCAATATCATTCTTCGCAAGCAAATACGGGGGCAAAGCTTAAATACAATCCTAAAACTACAGTTATTAGTTGTAGCTTGAGCTTCAGATTATAAACCGTTCAGCAAAGATTGATTAACAGCCAACGCATCTCGTAAATTATATTTTATTTTACATGTTATTTCTAACCCTTTCTGTCACCTCCTCTGAAGCAACACCGTGAAGACTCGTTTTTTTTTCTATTATTGACGACTAGCTGTTACTTGTGGCTTTACTTGCGAATTAACAGTTTCATTTACTATTAAGATAACTAAGAGCAATATCGTAATAATATAATATATTCTTCGATAAACCTATCATAATGAGAAAGAATTTTCAATTCCTTCTAGTAGGTTCGAAGATTAGCTCGTTTAAACAAACAAACTTTTTTGCTTTATAATATTGGTATCGATATCATATCAGATGTCCTGTTATCTGCGATATTGTATTATATTGTTAAAGTCTTAAAGGTTGTTTTGCTTTGCATTTTATTAGCAATTAATAAAATATTTCTTTATTAATTAAAATATTATTTGGTGGTCCCAAAAATGTTTATATTCTTATTAAAGTTTTAAATAATATCTTTATCTTTAAAAGCTTCTAAGAAGGTATATAAAAAATTTGATGACTCTGATAAGATATATATAATAATAAGTATATTTATTTTTATGCAAAAAAGGTCTAATGGATGTTATTTCGTTATAATTTAGTTGTTATAAATTATGCGCAAATGTAGATTTTAATGAACAATTATATTAAAAATAGCGTCTCTTATATAAATATACATTTTAATAGTATTATTAAAGTATAAAATTATATAACATCAATGAATTACAGCAGCAAATGTCTTGAATCAAACTTTACAGTCTTAATAGTTAGTTGTAAAATCTTTTTATTTTCTTAGTAAATATTTTTTAATGATTATTATTATCTTAGTGAAAATTTAAAAAAATATTAGAACCTTCAAATACTATACGCTTATTAAATCATAAAATATTAAATATAATATCATCGTTCAATTATGTCCAGTAACTTATACATTTTGAATGACCCTAAATAAAACATCAAATTCAAAAAGAGGTCGTCTGCGCGAAATCTGTAAAACTTGTTTCACATCCAGTACTGTTTTTAAACTTTTTCCCCTTAAGAAGAATTGTTTACATAGTGTCGTCCCTGTCACACCTGAGCTTTGAAATGGACCAATCCCGTGCGTGAAGAAGACAGCCTACATGAAGACGTCACGCGGGGCGCAGGCGCGCGTGTTCTTCCACTTGCTTTGTTTATTTTGTTAGTCGCTATATTTTTTTCTTTCGTTTCTCAAAGCTACGTCTTTGTTCGAAGGGCGCAATCGTCTGGCCAGTAAGTTGGATAATTTCTTTATTCTGAGCCCACCCGACAATTTTCTTGCTGCATTATTATGTTATGAGCTTGATTTGTTTAATAATTTTATTACTGGGCTCACTGCGCGTGCGCTATTGTGCTTTTATTCGCTAGAGATCAGCTCAGGCCGCTTTATTCGATTTGTTTTTTGAAGTAAACGTGGGAATGGTGGAGGCTTTTATATTGTTTGTCTATTACACGAATTGTGTGATAAATTGTTTCGTTTATTTTCATACAAGCTGAACAAAATATATATTTTGTATGTCTTATTCATAGTGACTGACAAAAAATTTGGTTTCGGTATGGGTTTCGACCGAAACTGAAAGTAGATCCGAAAATGTCGGTTTCGGCTAAAAAATTTGTTTCGGTCGGTCAAAACTTATTAAACTTTTAGGTATTTTTTTAGTTATATTATCATTATCTATAACAACACGTTCGGCTGCTAGTTATATTCTTTCGGTTGGCCCAATAATTTAAAATATTTACTTGTGTGCAAATAAATGTGTAAAATTCCAACCCTTTTTGTTAGAGTCCCTTAATTTGCACCAAAAATGTCGCCCAGACGTTAATTATTGCCCCAGTCAAACATCCAGACGTAGAACATCACGGATATCTTAGACCCAGCATCTTTAGGGTTCGGTGACACAATACTCTAAACATTTCAAATAAGGATCTTTTTATAAAGTTCTATTTAGTTTGAGAAAGAAAATGAGAAGAGATATAATGTAAAATATGTGTATCCAGTAGAATTGTCTATTAATGATAATAAATACCATAAAAGATCGGAAAATATTAATTGAATATGTATAACTCTTTCAGTTTTTAGGGAACCCCACTTGGGACCTTGAGGTATGATGGTCTGCATGTTGTGAATAGAGAAACGTTTTTACTTGGTACCTTTGTGTTGCAGAGTTTCCTGACTAGTCAAATAGTTTCTACTGGTCCATGGATTTTAATAATTGCTTTAAAAAAACTTACTAAAATTTCAAATTCATGGTTTTCGATATCTCATGACTATACATGAGCTGTGAAATGTATTCTTACAAAATAAACATTTAAAACCAAGACTAAATTGCTTATTAAATCTCTGGATTAGTCTGATATTTTTTGTTTGATTCGAGAAATGCCATTTGAAAACATTTTCATTATTAATGATATTAGTTTTTGTACATTAAATTATATCGTTAACTTTGAATTTATTGGGAATTCAAGATAATCAGGTAATAATGATTACTGAATAATTTATTTTTTTTAAGGCTAGCAGCAGCTGCGGCAGCGGCAGCTGGCGCCACCAGTGAGCTTAGCTACCTTGCAGCACTGCATCCTGCCTACCGCCCCGTGCCTTACGACCATCCGCTATACGGAGCCAACACTCTACGAGGTTTGTAGCTGCATTTAAGTTTCTCTATAAATCACATATATGAAGATATTTTAAGATAATAAATAAATGTATATAAGTCACTTAAACAGACCTAACCTGTGTTATCAAACCTTCCACCCACACTGATACAATGAAAGGTGACTCTCCTTGTAGAGTCGAATGCACTTCGTATAACTCAGTAACGCTACACTGGAGTGATAAAGTAACACTACACACGATAACAAATGCAAAATAATCGGTTCCTCGTTGCTTTAAGTTATTTATTAATGTGGATTTATATAGCGATTTACCGATTATAAAAAAAGTTTCTTACAGTTTCAGTTAATACATAATCAAGCGCTTTTGGCGCTTTCAAAACCATACTTAATTCGATAATAAAACTAAACATTAAACAAATAATACAAATCTCTAAGAAATAAATACAAGTGTCACATACTAGCTGTGCCCTCGGTTTCACCTTAGCCTCATAGTTTCATGAATCCTATCACAATCAGAAATATTAGTTTAAGACCCAACCCGTAATTTTGATGATTAGGGATTTGAGACAAACAAAATTATCAATTGTTATATTTTATCACATATTAATGAAGAAAGATGCATAAATTAATCTATATACGGACTTCTATTTCAGGCTTCAAAAAGGGTTCCCAAAAAAACCTCCAATCACACAATACCCGACTTAAATTGCACATCCACCGTAAATATCTCACAAAATCCCAGCATCCGTACACTATCGTCACAATTTATCTATACACCGAGGTGTTAATTAGGATTTGAACTCACGACTGCTACCATTCATATATTAAAAATTTGCTCAAAAATCTACCATATATCACAGGGTTAAGGTTTAAAATTAGTTTGATATGTTTATGATGTGAGATACGTAAAAGGCTATTAAAGGACAGACGGTGCTTAAGTCTCGGGTTGAAATTGGCATGCATTTGAGAACCGAAGGGTTGGGGCTTCGACCTTGCAATTAAGACATTTTGAAGAGATTATGCTCGTTAACTTTTACGGTAGTTTTCTGGCTTTTGAATTTTAAATTGGATAAACACTTTAGTTGAGACTATTTTATATTCATCAATTTTAAACAATAATAACTTAGAAAAATATTATATGAACTAAGTTTATCTAAAACACTAAATGCATAACTGATAAAAATATCTATATCCATTATAAAATATTATCTGTTTCTGTTTCAAATCGTTAGTGATAAAGGGACAAAACAAAGAATAAGTTCTACTGGGTATAAATGTTTTTTTATTAGAAAGACAGTTAAGGTCCTAATTATATTATTTCTTAACTATACAATATATTTCAATTATTAATAGTTTATAGCATATGTAGATTTTTTTTCGATTCATGATCACTGTCACATTTGATTTGTTTAATTTTTCTACAGTTAATTTAACACCATTAATGATAAGCCTGTTTTGAAAGACTGATGCATAGGCTTCACCGACAGGGGTCAGAAATTTTACTTCAACGTTTGTAATGACGGTAGTTAGTAAAATAGTTTAAATCCAAAATTTCGTTTTTATTTCCTATTTAACTGTATAAAAGTTGCTAACTATAAATCATTTTGAAACGTAACAGTAACATACCCACGATAAGTCGCGAATGAAAGCAGGTAAAGTACCTATAAAGTAATAGTTACATGTGTTGTCTCTAGTCCGCCCAAAGTGTTTATTAACGATTCGTCGTGGACCTTACAGTTCGTTTGAATATACGATTAAATTACCCTAGTAATAGTTCGTAACCCAACCTATCATTTGAACAATGTTAAGGTTTCCAAATTATTCATTGTTAGTAAGACTTAACTGAAATTGAATATCGTGGCTTATTTGTTTCAGATTAATACCTTGAATAAAAGTATATCTTCCTATATCTATGCTAAGTTATAGAATGATATGAGCTAGATTAATAATAAACAAAACAAAACTGACCCTTGCGTAGTTCAGTAGGGTTGTAGGGCACCTCACTCGGTCATTCGAGCGATGGCAACTCGAGCCGAGATTAAAAGTAATCGAGCATTTGAGCAAAGAATAAACAATACATTACACTTATGTTTATGCTAGAAGAAACCAAGAAAATAGTCTGAAATAATTTCATTTATGTAGTTATTTTACAACTATATTTTAATAAAGAAAGATATTTCGTATTTAAAAATAAAAAAACACAGTACCAATAAATGAGACGATTAATAAAAAAACGAATAAAAAATTGCATAATTATAACTTAAGTCAATATTTATTAGAGTGGTTCGACTTTACGAATATATTTTACACACATACATTTATTTTACAATTAAAATTGAAATTATAAAATATGAAATCGCCGAAAGTCATAAAATATTTTATGGTGACCACATTATGCATAAAGCTGTCTAAAATGAAAAAAATCGCACCTAATTGAGCGTTATCTTAAGACGTGTAAGGGGACCTCGGCAGCCGTGGTAATTTGATAGCGATTGCAATTTTTTTCTTTAACCCGTAAACAGTTTCGATTCGATGCAGAAATACCTTCGACCGTGAAGGGTTAGGTTTCTTGCATGTTAGTGTTTTGTTTTTCGATTTCCATTGTTTCTGGCTTAGGAAATTTTGGATACCTTATACTATGGGTTCAGTCTGGTGTGCCTTAGATTTGTTTTCTTTTTTAAACGTGTTTGTAAAAGTGCAATCGCTTTGTTTTAACTACATATAATAGCAGGATGAAAAAAACCCAAACTTTTGTCCGTCTGTGTGCACTTCGTGCCAAAGTTGGTTCCAATATTGGTTCAAAAATACATTATTGGACTGGATACCGATGACTCTTGACTATTTAGTCAATCAGTCCAATCTTTGGGCGGGCGGTCACTAATAATAATAATGATAATTCCCTTTTTATAATGACCAAAAAGACTCATGGTTACTGAAAGCCACGCGAGCGAAGATGCGGGCGGAATATAGTTTTAATAAAAACCATATTTTATTAATAAGATTTTGTCTGTAATATGTCAGATTAGAATCAAGTATGGAGCATACCATGCAAATATAATTTACACAATTTACTGCATGCTCCATAGTTTAGTTTTAAATGAGTAATGACAGGTCTTTAACACTTCAATAGACCAATTTGATAACTGATATTAATACGTGTATTAAATCATTTAACCTTTCTTTGTTAGCCTTCGTTTTTTGTTACTTAAATGTTATGAATATTAATAACTTGCTACTGACCACTCAATTTCGTATATCATATTATGAGTTAAAAATAATTATCATTTAATTAAAATCTTAAAATATTAAAAAATGCTGTAGGTGCATGTATGTATTTATATTCCTAAATTATTATTTCTGAGAAGTCTTTTTAATATAAAAAAAATCTCTAAGTTTTTACTATAAAAATGGAAGTTAAAAATGTGATAAAAAATACCAAAATTATCAAGAACCTCACAACTGGTTATTATGCAAAAATATAAAACATCATCAGTGGACTGCAAAATTTCGCAACCGAAGTGACAAGCCGAAACTTAATAACTTACTCAGAAATGCACCAACAAATTGGAAGCCGAGTCGTCGGACCGGCTCCGTAACCCTACACTGACTAACAGATCCCTCCGACACATATAAATTGTATTTTTATTCAAATCGAGCCTACGTGCTGCGATAAAGTCCTTTTTAAACAAATAACCACTCATTCAATATATCTCAACGAGAATCCACCTTTCCTTATATTTAAAAAGTTTAAAATTTCAACTGTCAGTTTTGGGTATATATCATGACAATTTAAAAAACAAAAGGACACGAGTTTGAATGCTACCGCAATAAAAATGTAACGCTGAGGGTAACATTTAAATCTTTGGTCTTAGTGGAAGAAAATACGAAAGTTTAATATTAAATAAAATTAATAGTAACAGAGACCATTCAAAATATATTATAGACCGCAGTTACATTGAATATGAAAAATATAATATCTATGATAAAGAAATTAGTGAAGCTAATTATCATGTTCAATGAAATAAGTAGTTGCCACCGCATGATAAGTAAGTTTTCTGCAAAGTAACGCATGACATTGAAGAAAATTGCAAGGTGTGACGTTGATATTTATTTGTCAGAACAATTATGTATGGTTAATTGAGTCTTTATATTTGCTTTAATGGATTCGTTCAAACCGATTCCCTTCATTTCATTAACAGTTTCCTCGAATATCTTAATTACTTTATCTAAGGCGGTTGCCTTGAGAGTTTAAAATTGTTTTAGAAACTTTGCATGCAGATAAGACCTTGTCAATTATAATGTTATATATCCAGTATACGATCAGTAAATTAACAGCCATTTATAAAATCACAATCTAATAAAATGCAATACATTTGTACAGATTCACAATAAATACTAAGTCGTAAACTGTTTATACCTCGAGGGTGAGATTATAAAATCGTTAACCGTGGTCATTGCAAAAGTCAATATACCGAAAAATTATGTGTTCCTAAAGCAAAAGTGTATTATGAACGGGTATTTTACTTTCGATAATCGTAAATTAAGGTCCAACGTTGGGTTGACGAAGCGTAAAAACTGTGAACGAGAGTTCATGTTACCTTCAAATTAAAATGAAAAATATAATTGAATATAAACATATATGTATAGCAATGAAATTTGTAAAAGACTGGAGTTATTTATAATAGAGTTAGAAATTTCAATAAATATAGAATTTTGGAGATATAATAAAGTTAATATTGTAAAGAAATGAAATTGAAATCTATTAATGATACTAAGTCTATAATTAGTATTATTCTTTTCGTTTGCCTAAGCTTAAATTCCAAAAAAGGGTCTGACACTTATCTATATTCTTAATTGCCTTTGTCAAAGAAATCTGTTCCTGTACCCTAATCTTTGTCAAGAAGAAACGAGAGGCGAACCGGAACGGGTTTTAGACAGAGACGCCGTGATTGCGCCCGCGCATGACAAGTGACCGGATTAATGCATTTTAAACGTGGAAGGCTTAATTCTGATCTTTGGTCCATTAATCGAATGTCTTTTTATGCTGTTCCGCTGGAATGGAATATTTGAACATCAACGAATGTTACAATATATTTATTTCAACTTCTTACACGAACATATCATCTTATTAACTAAAGAGTATATGTTGCTTAGAAAAATTAGGTACATAAAATTATAAACTAAATTTTGGTGATAATTTTAGGCTGTAGCTTTTATTCTGTCAGTAATTAAATAAAATATTTTTGTTTAAATATCCAAAAATTGTATATTAAATCAAGTGATCAATCAAATCGTTACAAACATTATTTAAAATTCGTTTGATTTGGTTGAAAGGCAATGGTTAATCTATTTATCGGTTTGTCCTTTTTTGTCTCGACTATTGATCATCGAACTCGTTCTCTCCCGCGTGATTGACGACGTCCATAACTGATAGACCCGCTGTGCTGAGTGAAACAATATCATAAATATATTTTCCTATGCTTTATTTGGATAATCGCTTTGTAGTTTACCGTGTTAGCATTAATATCTATCATATCTTTGCTTTGTCCGCTTTTACCATTAAGACAATATTCATAAGTTGTACTTTCGTTGATTATTTTAGATGTTTTTTTTATATATAAGTTATAAATTAAATGATTCATCGACAGATTAAGCACAACTCTGATTTTCAAAACAACAAATGTGTTTTTTTAGGAAATGTTAAATAAGCGTTTAGAAACATTTTTTTGGAAATTGTATTCCTATATAAATGATTATAATTAATTTGAAACTTTTAAATGTTTCTGTTTATCTATTTAATATTTGTTGATATCTATTATAAATAAAGAAATACATAATACTAACAAAGAAATTTCAGACTTTCTTTTTGAAAGATATCGAGAGCAGACAGTCGAGCTTTAAATAAAACAATCAGGATATTTGTAACTATTAATAACACACACAATTATCCGGCAGCAATCACATATGAAGCACAAACAATCACGGCGTGAACTAATTCAAATTCAAATAACATTTATGTGAGTAAAGTCGAATAATTGTATATTATAGTAATCATAGATGTTTAAAAACATTAATAATACAATTATCTTATTTATCAATAAACAACATACGGGAAATCAGATTATATACTAATGTTTTAAACGCTAAGTCTTTGAAACGGGTTTGATTATGTCCGATGAAAAAACCTGTGAGTCGGCAACGATTGATCCAGTCTGTATTAAGATTGAGACATCTTTGAAACGAGTTCCAACTTATTGGTGCAAGCGTAGTGGTGTCGAGCAAGAGAGGTAGCGATTATGATTTACTATACTCGATTTTGGAAATAACTATCTTTTAATCATAATAATCTCAATAATAATATTACATTAAAGAAGATTATAGATTTGTTTGAAATAATTTAATATTTAACAGTAATCTGTTAACAGTAATCTGTTAAATACCAATTTTTATTTCAAAAGATGTTTTAAAATTTTGCTTTTTCTCAATAAAACTCTACTCCTCTGCTCCGTACTCTGTACTCTCTACTCTCTGCTCTCGGCTCTCTACTCTCTACTCTCTAATCGACTCTAACTTGGCTATTTATTTATTTCATATAAAATAAAGATGATATAACGATATTGTGCCATTCACGCTTCAGCTCTCAACTTTTAAGCAATACTTTTTATCTTAGACCAATCAGTTCCGCCCACGACACACGCACATAATTGTTCCCAGAAACATTGATTCCAGTTTCTTAGGCCTATACAATAGAAAAAGTAATTATTTTGTGCGTTAGACGTACGTGATATTAATTGTAATGCGATCGATATTGTAACATTTAATTGCATTCATTGGAATATAAAAATAATTCCGACTATTGTTATATTTTTTTATTAAATATGATATTTAGTTTATCAAGATAATATGATAAAAGGATTTGGGAGCTCAAAGTCAAATCATGCCAGTTAAAAACAAATATTTTCGCCTTATTTTGGGATTAAATTTATCAATTCCAAGACAAAAAATCCTATTTATACAAGTATAACCAATTGCTAATTACATGTATAAAAATCGATTAACCGCTATTCAATGGTTTAATTATTGAACTCCGAAGATCGGAGTTAACTATTAAATTAAGAAGTTTTTAGATTATATTATTAATAATTACATATTTTTTTATTTTTAAAGTAAATTAAGGGAAAGCAAGTTCACTATATTTAGATAATATTTAAAATTATTCTAGGTATAAACATTTTTGTGTCTTAAGGAAAGCATAAATCATAATATGCTGTCGTTCCGATGTTTCCAAGAAAACTAATTATCAAGTTAACACATGTTTTTGTACTCAAATACCCTAAACATATGGCGGCAAAATATTTTTGTGGATTGTACACTTTTTGCATGTATTGCTTTCGAATGTCATTCCTAAGTTTGACGGAAATACTAATCAATGTGTCATCTAATATTATACATACTTTAGAATGCCATTGCATTTCTCTTATCCCATTACAATAAGGTATATTATATCGAAATTTGCTTGTTCAAACAAATTTGTAATTCATTATCTGTAATATAATAGTAATAATATTATGTTAACTTCAAACAAAGTAGATGTCTTCTTTTAAGAATAATAGAATTACCCCTGTGCCAAAAGACTTAAATTTTCCATAACAATTTAATTATAGCAAAATAAATAAATTATTAAATTAAATATTACAGGCATTTACGTGTATGTGTGTGTGTGTGTGTGTGTGTGTGTGTGTGTTTGTGTCATAATGATATGCACTCTTAGAAGTAATGTTAACTACATTAATTAACTTTCAATTATATAATCAAATTTATATAAAAATATAGATACCATTAATGATTACTGCATCATACTTAACAGACGTAGCACTCTATTTCGCATTGCAGCTGCTATCATAAACTACATGCTTTAGAGCCGATATTAAAATTGTGAACATGCTATATTACTTTACTGACCTTACTATTACTTCGATAATACATTTATTCTAATTTATCGTAATACTATATCTATTTTAAAATATTAAATTGAAATTATTTTTATGTTTAGTAAATACAAAAACATCAGAACATTAAAAAGTAAGAAATAATAAACTGGTTTTATCTAATAACAACTGTTAATAGTTTTTTGAAATAGATATACCCTTCAAAGAAGTATATTGTATATAAATACAAATATATTGCCAAGACTGGAAGCTATGCCAAAGCAAGTTATTATTTTAAAACATGCACATTAATATCCAGAATAAGAATTATTTAGTCATAAATTTCGAGGCTTGAACTGTTGGCGACATGGGACAAAATTTATATGCACTGTGATTTACGAACAGCAGACTAATATCAAGGATATTTATAACAGAAATAATTAGACACATCGCTAGCTGTATCTCTCTTGAACTGTCATCACAGCTTTATTTTAATTTACTGGTAGGAAATATAACATAGGTTTTACAAGTTATATTTTGAAGTTGATTTGCTTGCGTTTGCCACTGTTTGCATCTGCTTACTCCTTGGTAATAAACCATATACATTTTTTATTAATAGGTCTATTGTAACTGAATCTGTTTAAGATAGAACTGTACAAAATTGAATTAGACTGGACTGAACTCAATGGACTGAATTTAATTCGGTTTTATCATTTTTCTGTGAAAATGGGAAACTTTTGAGCAATATATATTAGTTCTTTTGTTGATTCTGACTTATTAAGTAATTTCCATTATTACTTTTAAAAAATGTTTTAAGTACTTTACTATTCTTAAGAGAACTGAACTCAATGGACTGAATTTAATTCAGTTTTGTCATTTTTCTGTGAAAATGGGAAACTTTTGAGCAATATATATTAGTTCTTTTATTGATTCTGACTTATTAAGTAATTTCCATTATTACTTTTAAAAAATGTTTTAAGTACTTTACTATTCTTAAGAGGACTGAACTCAATGGACTGAATTTAATTCGGTTTTGTCATTTTTCTGTGAAAATGGGAAACTTTTGAGCAATATATATTAGTTCTTTTGTTGATTCTGACTTATTAAGTAATTTCCATTATTACTTTTAAAAAATGTTTTAAGTACTTTACTATTCTTAAGATATCTATATACTAAAATAATAAGGATGAAAAATCTGTTTGTTGCTACATGTGCTAATTTTCGAAACTACAGAATGGATTTAAAAATTTCTTTCTGATTGTTATAGGCAGGCTTATTAGAAAAAGTTATTTTTATAAGAAATGAAATCGTTGTTCCGCAAGTGCCCCCACGAGAAACAGTTAGTTTTATTATACGGCCATTATCTTGCATGCTAAGGGCACGCTTCTAACACCCTAAGGGTTTTTAAAACAAACGAAACTATTTTCGAAGATAATTAAACCACAGGCCCTTTATAATTGCTTGCCGGAAGTCCATATGGAAACATCTTGGTGGTGTTCAGTTTCCAGCGGTAATTGCTTGTTTTTTTTAATAAACTTATGGTGCTGAGTTTTTCACCTTAGATTTGATAGTAACTAGAATACTAAACAGAATATTTTAATTAATATATGCACATGAGAAAATAACAAAATTATATCTAATATGATACTAACTACTTAACAAGCAAGTTAAACGATGTGTGAAAATGTGGTATATTTTCAATATATAATACGCTACCTCTATCTAGGCCTTAACTTGTAAACGTCAGTCCAGATATGTTTAGCGTAATAACTAGTCGGGGTTTGAGACCTAACTTACATGTCAAAATTCATTAAAATGCATTCATCTATGAAAGCGAGAAATAATCTAAAATACCTATCTCACTGGTTAGATACCTTGTTGGTGGTAAATAAAATTATTCAGAAATTATTTTCAATGCATCATTATATTTTCAAGAATACATTTAAATAAAGAATAGGTATAATGATTGTTCTTAATTGTAACTTAATTAATAATGCAGCTTTTCTATCAAAAGTCGAAGTTTCTCAAACTTTTCAAAAACTTTGGATTAATTATCTGTTAATGTAACACCTTCATTAAACGAAAATGAAATAATTAAACTGTCCGATTTTATTACGAAACCAATTTCACAGTGGCGATGTTCTCCCCGTTATAATTTTATTTTTTATAATACCGAGAAGCACCTGCATCTACCTGTAACCTTTGATTATAATATAAAAACCTCGTTAGGACTTTTTGCGGGCCCTACCGACTACTTCTAATCGTTTTATGACAACTGATGGTTTAATGAGAATATGCTTGGATTGTAGTGACGGTATTTTTTTATAGTTTTTTAATATTTCAAATGACGTGCATTTTAAGTTAAGGAGAATTCTTTTAGAGTGTTAAAAGAAAACACCTCATCAAACGCATCAAACTTTACCGGTTAATTACGTATGTGAGTAGGATATTTATAACGCAAAAGATATCTACCTGATGGCTAAAATATATTGGTCTATTTTATTATATCATTTATCCATTTAATCGTGATTCATAAAGAATTAACCGCCCACTAAATACTAATTTACATCGCAACACCGTCTTCTCACCGCATCTTAAAAAATATCCAGTCATAATTTACCGCCGCTCATTAGTATACGATGCTACAAAGTCCCTTCACCATGTTTAAAGACGCCGCCAAACAAAGCTATTGACATTCATATTTTAACGCAAAACGTGACCACGGAACTAACAGTAGATGTCGTCCATTCCAACTAATTTCACGCCCAATCAACGGTGATAAAATTAATACGAGATATGAGAAAGAATAACCAAGCAAAAAGCGACCCTGCTGATCTTCCGAATTGATAGTCGAAAAATATACATAGTCGAAAAAAGAACATAGCCAGTATTCCTATAAATTTTTTGTCTGTGGTTATACGAATGTGACCACTCGTTAATGTGGCCACTCTGATAAAATTCCTATAGGAACGATTTCGTTGGATTCGATTGATGATTGTTTTTTTATCGTCTAAATATCGATGTTTTCGGCGGTTCTCACAGAGGATGAAGACATAAAAATTTTGTAAGTCAGGCGGCGCGTCAAACGGACCACAGGCAATATTTTGAAAGGTTTTCGGAATCGCGTTCATTTTCTTGTTGATTTGGGTGTCCGCCAAATCGGTGGTCCCTCGCGCCTTTTGAATCAACCTATTATTTCAACCCAAATCGCCCGCCTCGGTTCGAAGAGCGTGATCAACAAATCAAGATGTCTTGTTCTTTTTTCCATTTAAAACGTGTTTGTTTTTAAAGGCATGAGGCATGTAATTATAAAGGATATTCGCAATAACGTTCGTGATAAACCTTTAAGTTGATTAGCTTTGATTAATAACTAAATAATCACGTTAACGTAATAGATTGTTGTTGCTTAGCACTATAATTATGCGGCATAAAATACGCGCCGGACTCTTAATTTTTTGCAGTATTTTTTGCGCGTAGAGGTATTTAGCTCGCAAAAAATACGTCAAATAAGTTGTTATAATGTTAGGTTGTTACTTTAAATATTTGTATTTATATTAGGTATAAATTAAAAAGTACTTTATTAAATAGTAATAATATTGTTTGGTTTTTATTTTAATTCATCTAAAGTTCTATAGATTTAAATAGTTTTAAAAAATATGAATCACTATAAATCCTTGGTGATTAAAATTAGCATGTCCCAAAATTGAGTCATAAAATTCAACGATCAAGTTAATATCGAGTTTCGAATATCGAAAGGTGGTTACCAATTAGGCCAGAATATTTAACAGCCACCTAATTTAGGTAGCATAAAATGAGATCAACAAAATTGGTCGTAAATGTCTAGCGGTTTGTTATTAATCACCTATAGCGCTAAGTAAATATTTTATATTCAAAACAGCCCGTTGACAACTCAATCTTTTATAATAAGGTTTGAAATAAGTCTATAACTATTTGAGCCGTTATTAAAATAGACTTGATGCTGTCACGCATTCAGTGAATTGGTATTAAGTGTCTATTGAAGTGGTATCGCCTTACATTCTTATTTCATTTTGCGCGGTTTGTACGTTGTATACGATAGACGACCTTCAATTTAAGATATAATTGGTCTCACTTTTAATGGCTGTTATTAAAATCGATGTAATAAAAAGTATGCCAATTAAAAAATAAGTTAGAGTTCTTCTTCGGCGAAAAACATAAAATACAGGTCTTGTGGACAACATAATTGTCTCCGATACGGTAAATGTTATTTGTAAGTTTTGTAGAGTCTTCTTAATAAAAGTCAATTAATAATAATAAATATTGTTCCAGGCTTAGAATATTTAAGTGCAGCAAGGAGTTTGCACCCAGAATTGCATGCAGGAAGTACATTAGCAAGTCAAGATTTTCAGCTCAGTTTAGAAGGTATTTTTTGACAAAAATTATTTTGTAAACTTACATGTTAAAAATAGTCAAAAATATTATTAGCTACAAAAAAATATTATTTAGGATCAAGAATAGCTTCGCCAAATCGACTGAGGCTCTCTGGAGGAGCAATAGGAGCTTCTATCAATAGAAAGAGGGCAGTTTCGTGGAGTCCCTACTCAGCAGAATCATTAGATCTAGCAGCAGTGATCAGGGCATCGCCAGCCAGTTTGGCTGTAAGAGCGCCGTCGGCGGCCTCCACAGGCAGCTATGGCCATCTCAGCGCTGGTAAATTTCTTGATAATCACTCCAGTCATGTCATGTTCATGCATTCCTTATATTATATTGATATAATTTACATTGTATATTTTAGAAACATTAAATAATTATTATGGCATATTTATAGTTATATAATAAAGTCAAATTAATTATTACAAAAGAACTTTGTTGAAAGGTGTGAACAATGGTGTCTACCTCTAAAAATCTACTCATCTATTCCAGGTGCAATATCTCCAGCGCTGTCTTTATCACATGCTTCTCTCGCACAACAACTTTTGGCACGTGGTGGTGTTGGTGGTAGTGGTGTGCTATCAGGAGGCGTGTTGCTGGACCCTGCTCACCAGCAGGCTGCTGCTGCCGCGGCTCATCATGCTGCCCATGCGCATCTTGTTGCTGGGATTCATCGGTAAGTTCGGAGGAATGTTGGTAACGAGAATGTTTCGGGTATATGTTTATAAATAAAAAAGGATTTTATATTTTATCAAGGATATTAATTTTATATTATTACATATGCCAATTTAAACTCAAAAGACAAAACACTTCACAAAAACATTTTTCATTATTACAGATCCCATATATCTTCCCCAACGCAAATCTTAATAGGTGGCCCGGTAGATGTTAGAAATGGCTTGGGATTAGATGGAACACCTCCTCATATGCAGCAACCCCAACAACAACCAGAAATTACCAGCGTTATGGAAGCTGACAGGTAAGTGTTGAATTCATTAATAAAACCAAAAAGATTTAAAAGACAACAAACCATAAAATCGATAATCACATTTTTTCTCTCAGTGCATCATCGTTAACGCAACGCAAATCACCACAAGTGCTCATTTCTCACAGAGACAATATGCATAGCAACAAGCCGCTGTCAGCAGCCGCTGAGAGTACTGTACATGACGGCCTCGACTCTAAGGACGAGCCTGGAGACTTTATTGAGACAAATTGCCATTGGGTAAAGACTATTTTGTTTAAATTTTTAAATTTTAATTTATAAAGTTACGTAATGATAGTTCATTTATTAAACAAATTTTAATTAAAATATATTTTTTTTACAATTCAATATATAAAATTGCGTTCATTTTTGATAAATTGACAGTCATTCAAATATAATATTATTTTACAGGTTGACTGTAAGCTAGAATTTCCAACGCAAGATGACCTTGTAAAGCATATTAATACTGACCATATCCACGCTAGTAAAAAAGCTTTCGTCTGCCGGTGGGTAGGATGCTCAAGAGACGAAAAGCCATTTAAAGCTCAATATATGTTGGTCGTACATATGAGGAGACACACTGGAGAAAAACCCCACAAATGTACCGTAAGTATTTAATATTTATTTACGAAATAAAAGTAATAATCTTATTTGACAAATATCATTTTATAAAATTTTAATATCAAATTCCATACATTCCAGTTTGAGGGTTGCTGTAAAGCCTACTCTCGATTAGAAAATCTAAAGACTCATTTGCGCAGTCACACTGGCGAAAAACCTTACACCTGCGAGTATCCTGGATGTGCAAAAGCCTTTTCGAATGCCAGCGACCGGGCAAAGCATCAAAATAGGACACATAGCAACGAAGTATATCATACTTTTTAAACAGTTTTATTTTAATTATATCATTCATTTATTTTTGGCTGTTAACTAAAAAAAAAATCTTTTAATTATATAATTATGAGTGATGCTTTTAGAAACCGTACGTATGCAAGGCTCCGGGGTGCACGAAAAGATATACAGATCCCTCATCCCTCAGAAAACACGTAAAAACAGTTCATGGCGCAGAATTCTACGCCAGTAAGAAACATAAAGGTAAATGATCTACTATTTTTATAAGTAAAGACTCACAATCACTAAATTAGGATCTATTAAATTTATTACTAGTTAGTGGTTGCATTGGTCTTCCTTCGGTACCGAAGATGGTGGTGATAATCCATAATGATCTATGGTTTTCTTCAGGTTGTAGTCGAGGCGATGACTCTGCGGAGTCTGGCGGTGGCTGCGCGGGCTCCTCCCCACGCTCGGAGGAGGGCGGTGCACCCCTCGTGCGGGGACACACCTCCTCGGCTTCAGTCAAGAGCGAAAGCCCGGCGTCGCCGCTGCCACTCATGCACACTGCTGCTCATCAGGTGAGGCTTATCATATTATACTACTTTATGGCAAAAGATGAGAACTGGGGTGCTGTGAATATTTTTATAATCGTGGTTTCTATTTTTTTTAGGTTTCTAAGTGACTTAATTCGTATGAAATATTTAATTAAAAAAATAATATTAAATACCTTTTTTGATTTCATTGTAGATTCATTGTTAAGTACCCTAATAATTTAATTTTGTAATTAATAATCAATAGTTTAGAACTAATACTTAAATACGTTTTTCAGCTTTCAGCACAGTGCGGTGGGGAATTGGACTTTGGAGGTTCGGGTCTTGGTGGTTTTAGTGACGATAACGGTGCACCATATTTCCGACTTGATGGTGATGTAAGTTATTGTGATCCCTTTCATGTTGTTTCAGTTAAAACATATTATATAATGATTATAATTCAACTTTGAACATTACTTGAAATGGACAAATATTTTTTGTAGGTGGAACAAGAAGTAGTAGGCGAAGTTGGTCAACTCCCTCTGATGCTTCGAGCGATGGTAGCCATTGGTGAGCCTCGACATGGCCCACGCTTTGGCAACAAAATGTCGCTAGGACGCCTAATGCCTTCTGTGCATGACATGGGTAGGTCAAATATAGTGGGACAAACTAAAACCTAGGTTGATATCTAATATATCCTCCTTCTAATGTAGCAAAACATTTTTTTAAAGCATGTCATTTTGTACCAAACTCCATCCAACACTATTATATTTCTCTTAATTTAGGAGCTATGCAAGGCAGAGCTGAATTGGGAACCACTAATGTAGCTGTAGAGCTGAAAACCGGACTTCCCAACACAAGGCGTGATTCTGGCATATCCTCCGGGAGCAGTCTTTATAGCGCTAGGTAAGTGTAAAATATTTTATATCTCATATCATAAAACAACAAATTATTAGTGTACAAAAAATAATAATATCTGTCAGAACTACTTTTAAGTCCCGACTTCTGAATAGCTCTTTACCCCGGTAAGAACCATATGGCAGGCAATCTCTCATGGAAATTTATTATACAGACATAGTAATCATATAATAAAAAAAGGAGTCATTTTTGTAATTCAATTACTGCAGAATAAAAAATTCAGAATGGCAACTTACTAGAGAAAAAGATGAATATTTTATCTCATATAAAACTGCTTTTCTGAATTTTTAAATAGATTTTTAGAAAGAAATGAATATTAGGTGAGATAATTATTGATGAATTAAAGCAGTACTAAAATAATTGTAAAGTTAATTCACTTATATTTTTACCAAGCTCAAAAAATATTTTACTTATAAAACTGAAATATTACATTTATTAAAACATGTTATATTACATAGGATTCAGTTTTATAGGAGTCATTTTTACCATTCCGCGTCATTAGAAGCTAATGGTAATAAATTAAATTATAAATTTTTTCGAAAGCCTCTGCTACAAGTGAAGATCTAGATTGTAGACGCTAGATGACGTTAAAAGTAAACCTATACCTTACTCCTGAACTCGAGACGTTTAAAACCCGTAATATTTGTAAAGATTGTAAAAATGTAAGATTATAGAGAATTCTGTACCTTGGCAAACATTCCCGGGTACATATTTTTTCAATCAAATAAACGTTTAAGACAAACAAGTATTACAAAACTACCAACGAACTGACCAGATGAGTCAGACTTACAGTTAGTTAGTAGAAGTGGGAGCGAGAGGTATAGTAGCGGGAAACCTTTAAAATCTTCTTTAAAAATATTTTAGTTTTGATAACTATTACTAGTTTATTACTAAAATATATTTTAAAGGCAGCATTAGTAGGTTCGTATAAAATTTTAATAGGTAGAGAGAGCAACGTAAATAAAAGGGGAACTTGAAAGTTTTGGCAAATTCGCAAGACACTATTTTGTACTCACAAGGAATCACTTCGGATATTATTTAAAGATAGCACATGTCTTCAGTTGTATCCTCGACTTATATGTAATTTATCTGTCTTTAGATCTTCAGACATCTCCCGTAAAAGCAGCCAAGCGTCAGTAGTATCAGGTGCAGTTGCCACCACGATGGGAATCGCAGGTCCACAGAGACTTATCTCCCAACATACTAATGTCTATGATCAGCTGTCACCTGATAGCAGTAGAAGGTTAGCTATCTATATAGGTGTTTTTAATAAATAAAATCTTCAATGTCAAATTATCAATTCAATTGAAGGTTATAATAATGTGTCCCTTAAAATATATATTATAAAGAAATTTTAAATAATAATTGTATCTTTGTATGCAGATCTAGTCAAGTCTCGTGCGTGGGATATGCACCGCCGCCATCATCTGCTCTAGCTGCCGTACAAGCTGTAAGAACTTCTCAAGGTCATCAGGTACCTACTCCATATATATCAATATGAAAGGTTTTTTCTGACTTGTCTGTTAACACCAATGCAGCAATAATTCTACTAATGATTCTTTTTCTTTTGTATTAGTGCTCCGAAAATGAACATTTGGGATTTAAAAAAAACCATATTCAAATTAATTTTATTTCAAAATGGACCTAATGTAACCTAAACTTTTTTTTACGTCTGGAAGCTTTTATTGCTACACGTCTGTTCCTAGGGGAAGGTAAAGACGGTGATGTGGAACTCCCGGCAACATAGAGAATGGTGCCATTTTTCACATTTCCACTATTTCGAAAAACTCCGTATCCAGGACCGGACCCGGTAAGCCTCTACTGAAAGAGGCGCGAGTGCAGTCCCCTGCTGCACGGAGTATTAGGCACCGCTGCATTAGGCAACGGCTAACGCGAATCTAAAGGAACTCATTAACCGTTTCCCAGAAAGTACTTTCCCGTACCGCTTCCCATGCCAAGGAACGTATCCGACAGTATCGATAGCGGACAGGCACACGAGGAGATTCCGGCGCGATGCCCTCTAATCTAACCTAATCTAACCTAACAAAAAAAATGGGATTAATTATCAATTGCTACGGTAACACGTCTTAACAACAATCGACTGATCAATCGGCGTCTATAAATTCTTGTATTTATTGTAAATCAGTTAGGATAATTATCAAAACAAGTAGATAAAGTTATGTTAGATCAACTTTCGTTTTTTAGAGAAAATATTTCACTCCTTAAAAATAAAATTGCATCTTATTCTGTTTTTGTTAAATCCCAAATACAGGTTGAACCGAATTTTCGTGAACATGCAACGGCATGTTCATAAAAATTGCTATGCCTTAATTAACGAATGAAGGCATAGCAATTTTTGCTGCGTTGGCGTTGACAGACAAGCACCGATTTTTTCAAACTGCTAAATGTTAAAAATCTTTTTTTATTTTTCAGGCTGTTTTACTCCGAGGAGTCACATGTTCAGAAGTAAGAGCTGAAGAATTGACTCTTGGATTGGATCCCAATATACAAGTAAAAGAAGAAGCCAGGAGACTTTCAGAGCAATCCAATTTGAGTGATCAAACTCAGAGCTATCAGCCTTACCCTTGTAATAATGATGACGTGGTGAGTAACAAATAACAAAAACAAAACTTTATTTAAAGTAAATTGAACAATTTTAATCTATGATATTTTGGTAACTATGGTAACCGTTAAATGTGTTTTACAGGGTGATACTCCATTCCCGTTTAAAACGGAAGAGGATCATGAAGTAACTTATAAGGAATCCCGATCAAACTCAACGAACACGGTTGTTATTACTACAGCCCAAGTTCATCACCCAAATCAAGAAGTTAATCTTGAACAGGTAATAATGAAATAATTTAAGACCCATATTACATTAAAACTATCATAAACGTCATTTATAATATAACTCTTACTATAGGTCGCGGAAGGGGAAATGGTGGAGAACAAACTGGTGATACCAGACGAAATGATGCAATATCTTAACCAATCAATATTGGGAACCGACTCGGTAACACCAGCCAAAACGGACTCCGCTAATCTAAAACCTGAATCGAATAAAGACAATGATACAACCAAAGACATTTTAATCAGTGAAACACAGACAAACAATTCCAGCGACAAAATCAGTGATGTCGCTACTAGCGATGATTCCCTTCTCAAAAATTTAGGTGCCATAGGAAGTGATCTCAACATAAGTGATATTCAAGTCGATTTAAGGTCCTTAGACGTTAGTATGTCGGGAAATAGTGGATCTCTTTTAGCTGCCAAATCTCCAGAAGACAAGAATCCTCCACTTCAAGAACAAGTAATTCCAGAAGTTGCTAATGAAAATCGCGAAGATTATGTAAAACCGCCCACTAGTAATGTGGCTAGTAATCCATTGCAGTCCTTGCAAACGATGGCTGCGAATCAAACAGAGCAATCAAACAGAATGAGGGTCAATAATTCTCATCCTCAAAAGTCTGCTATGAGTCCCAAAACTATAATTATGACACCTCAAACCATCCTAAGTCCTAACCTAGCCCACAGTATGCTAAGTCCACAGAGTCTTCCTCATAGTTCCATGAGTCCGCAAAGTATTAGAAGTCCACAGCACATGCCACCGGGTATTATGAGCCCTCCAAGTATATACAATGTTATGAGCCCACAAAGTGTTATGAGTGTGATGTCCCCACAGCATAATGTAATGAGTCCCCAAAGTATGCCCAGTTTAATGAGTCCTCAAATGCCAAATCAAATGATGATGAGTCCACGTAACAACAACATCGGTAGCCCGATTACTCAAAATATCGGCAGTCCTATGATAAATATAGCGAGTCCTTTGAATCAAAACATGGCTAGTCCGATGAGCCATGGCATGCCAAGTCCTATGCATCCAGGTTTACAGAGTCCTAATACTATGGTACAGAACATAAATAATATGCCAACTAACTCACAAGGGATTCAAAATCAAAATCCACACATGATGATGACTATGAATCAAACACAACAAATGGCACCACAGCCGCCATATAATAATCGTCAAAATTGCAATAATAAGTCTACCCACAAAAATTATAACAATGTTCCTAATCAATACCAAAACCAAAGCTACAATCACGCACCATCTTATCCGGTTCAAAATCAGATCAGTATTAATATGAGAAGTCAAAATATACAGCAATACCAAATGATGCAACAATTCAATCAAAATCAAACACAACTACCGGTTTTACCAGCAAGTAATCAAAACATGGTATATAACAATCCAATACCAAACTATGTCCAACATGGCAACTATACTAACCAAAATAATCAGATGCATCCCATGCAATTATCCAGGTCTTCTATGATGAGTGTTGACAACAGCGGCAATATGAACCGAGGAACTTTGAATGGTTATTATGAACAAAACGTGACTCCTCCAGTACAGAACAATCAATACAATCAAAATATGCAGTATCCAGCACCTCCGCCATACAATGCTGTGACTAATGCAGCTAATGTAATGGGCCCTCCTCCGCCTAAGAACAATCATCAATATAACCAAGCCATGATGAACAACAACCAATATTATAATAATCAAAGATCTTACAACCAATGGGACTATCCAGGTAATCAGTTTAATAAACATAACATGCAAAAATCGGTGCAAAACTCTATAAATATGTCTACCGGGAGCCACAAACTAATTGTAAACGGTGCACGAGTATCCATGAATTGCAACCAAATAATGAAAAACCCTGGTGAACAGCATCAGACTGATTGCAGTATGAATAGTTTAAGGAGTCAAACTAATCAGGCTGATGTTCAAGTATGGGACATATCTCAATCTCAAATAGAGGCTACGAATGGAAGAAAAAAGAACCAGAATACCATGCGTCAAGAAACATACCAGCGAACATTAGAATATGTGGAAAATTGTGAAAACTGGAAAAGTTCAGAAATTGTATCGAGTAGCACACATCCACTGCAGGGCGGTGACAACATGGTTGTGAACGACCTCCGAACTTCTCTATCTTCGTTTTATGAAGAGAATCAATATTTGCAAATGATTCAATAGTAAATAAGTACGATTAAAAGTCATAGAACGATACAATAATATTTTTTATTTAGCTCTTCTCCGAGAGACTGATTAATTATAAATTATAAACTAGTATTGATTTATTAAGTACACGTTAGGTCACTAAAAGACACGCACATTTATAAATATTTGTAAATAAGTTAAAAATAACTCATGTATTGTCTTCCAAGAGTTTTAAGTACAGAATGAATAATGCATTTTATCGTAACCAAGTGCCTTATAGAATGTAAAATTGTAAATAGATTTATAAAGTTCCAGAAGTGCCTAGTTATTTAAAACAATAAAATCTTTAAAGGTGCCTATTTAAGAGTTCATTATTTTTATATAGCATACTTTTTTACATACCACTGTAAGTTCCCACTGAGATTACTAATTAAATTTAACTGTACAAAATATGTAGTAAACATGTTTCTAGAATTTTTACAAATGTTAAAATGTTAGATGTAAACTTTTTAGAATTATATAGGTTTAATTTAGTTATTATTATTGCAATATCATGAAGCAGTGTTTCGGAGACGACGAATCTCTTAGGTTAGTGTTTTATACTGAGATTACTAGTTTTAGGTATTGTTAATTTTTTTATTTAAAGAACAACGCACAATGTAATAGAACAAAATTCTATATTTTGTAATAAATTATTGTTTGTATAAAATCTTTGTAAACATTTTGCAACCTTATGTTTTAATAAAAATATAAAATAAATTACTTTTAATTTTTCTATATTTGTTTTATTTTTAGACAAGGGGATAAAACAGCCTCTTTTGGTTTTGAATTCAACTTGGTACGAGTAGTTTAAAGAAATCTTTGAAGAAATTGCAATTAATCGGGATGATAAACTTCTCATAAAAATATGGCTTAATAATATATGTCAATATATATATGACCAATTTAAAGTTTTTAAAACAAAATCTTAGTAAAGGTGGTAATCAATAAATGTTACGATACACCGTTTAGATCAACACTTCCTTTAGTACCTTCTCTTAAAAACGTTTCTGGAAAATAATTATATTTTTCGTTATTCTTATATTGATGTCTTGATGATAAGACATCATGAGTACGTCATAATGAAATCTTATCATTACGTCATAAATTTACGCAAATAAGATTTACATTTAAATCTCAAATGACTCAGATGTAACAATGATTTTTAAGTATTTATTAAGTATTTCTTAGAAAATATAAAGTGTTATTATTTATAATTCTTGTATGAGGATTATATATTTTAATATTTTTATGATTATAATATATACAAGATGTCATAGATTTCATAAGAAATATTCTTACGACACATTAAATAACATAATAAAAAACTAAAATCTCCAGCAGAGATGATACAACAGAAATAACGTCTGTTGTCGTGTACATTCCGTCGCTGCTCCGCTCCACAAAAATAGACAATTATTTTGGAATATGTTGCCAGCAAACGCTATCAATAAAATTTGGAACAAAAATCGGTCCTGCTTTTGAGAAGTTTACGGTTTGGAATATGATAAAATTACTAACATTATTTCTATACATTTTATAATACTGATACATTATTTCTATACATTTTATAATACCGATACAATATTGCCGATACATTATTTCTATACATTTTATAATACCGATACAATAGTGAAAGTTTTGCTTTTATATTTAATTTATATTACTCAAATACGTCTTCAAAAATTAATTATAAAGTATATGTTAATAATTTTCATTACTATTAAGTCTATTTCGTCACCTGTTCTTGTTTGCTGTAAGCCTTTACAAAATTCATTTACATTTAATTTTCGCTAAACTGTACTACATACAGCCATTGTTAAAAATTTTTTTTAATAATTAATCTATACATATAAATCCATCTATCTTTGATTTTAAAATATTTTATCTTGTCCAGTATTATAGACATTTATGTTATACCAAGACATATAGAACTTTTTTTAAAAATATGATATTATAATAGTCTGCCGAAATTACACTGGAAATTTCTATCTTATAAAATATAAAGTCCTAAAACTTTATTAAGTTTTAGCATAACATATACCTCGGTTGCATTTTTTCCATAAATGTTGAGGGTACAAGCTTGAAAATCAATAAAACCCTAAAAAAATTTTTTTAGAGTACAATTTTAATTATCAGTCAAAACAGGTCTCATTTAAAATTAGTAATAGTCTGGATAGTGAGTTGAAGAAGTCAGAAAAAATGTTAGATAATATTATAATAAGTCATTTGAAGGACTAAACATTTTAAATTAATAAACGTTCATGATTTAATATTTGCCGCTACAGATTAAAACAATTATTTGACTTATTGACATAATTTGTAATATACCATCTTGTGGAAAATACAAAATCTGTAAAGGAAGATATTTAACTTTGATTTCCGTCTCAAAGTCAAAAACGTTTGTGTTTTTTTAATTCAAAAAGACAATTATATATTAAACATATGAAACGTCATACCACAGTCACCAATTCCAGATTCCAGTAATTAATTCCAGAAGTTAGTCCCATGGAGAAGCACCGGTAAGAAACTCTATGAAACTCTAAATTATAAAATTATATGTATTCATAGTATTTACTATCTAACCTTTCATAATTGATACATTAGAACAAATTAGAATTCAAGTTCAAATTATAGATCGATTAATATTAGCCAATTCTGCACATTACGTACTTTTTTTTTCAACCAAAGCACACTTAAAATATTAAGTATTAATTCTATTCATGGCACCAAGAACATCGTAAATTATTACATACAAATGCACTTACACTATTTTAAGATGCTATAAAATAATAATAAACCATCAGGTGGCCCCTTTTAAAACTTTTATGTATCTATAGAAATTAATTTAACGCTTAAACCAATAAAACGTGTGATTTTAACACAACAAAGTTGTAATGTATATTGATACAATGTTTGTTACAAGATATGTGGTTTTATTTTCTTTTTCTTCACTATTTATTAAAAATGTTTGTGCCATGTGTGACATCAACCTAAATTATATAAAAAGTGATAATCTCTTTAATTTAATGTTATGGAACATTAACAGCTAGTTTAAAAGATTTAAGTCTTAAATAATATAGAATCAAAGCTAGCATTCTATATATAATCGCCTTTATCAAAGCGTAGGCGTCAACTTTTAGTTTTTTCTTTCTTTCTTTGTTTGAGTGACGAGATAAATTAGTATACGATACTATTTTATATAAATATAATATTAATAATCCTAAAATGGATATACATGATTCAAACATGATTAAAATCAATAGAAAATCTGTCTATTAAATTAAAGATTATAACACAAAGTAAAACATTCTTAACACTATCAAATAAATAGTAATAAATATAATAAGAAATATTAACAAGATATTTGACAGCAATTCCTTTTAATATACCAAAATATATATCAAAAGTTATATAAACGTTAATCAATTTTCTAGAAATAAAACTATTTTTACGGATTAAAACTCGCGTATAATTTGGTTACATTTTTATTTTAACCCGACGTTTCAAATGCTTTGTAGCAATCGTGTTCACGGGTAGACGAGATGTGTCTGTGAAAATACAAATTTTCTACACGTTTATTAAGTCGTGCAAAAAGTATGTAGATCTGAAATATTCATTAATACAATATAATATAAAAATAACATTCAATATAAAACAAACATATGTATCTAATTAAACATTTAAATATATTAATTATAAATAAAAACGTAAATAGACAAATATATAAAATATTAAATGTAAGAATAAAGAACTTACGCATTTTGTGGAACAAAAATTCTTCAAATGCATTTTTTAGAATGTTATAAAGAAGCTTTTCTTGACTCAGGTATTTATTTTTGACAAACACCCAGTATACGTATCGATAATGACAAGTGTGGTCTTTGGGTACAGTTAGCTAAAGGTTTTCACTTTAATGGTTTATAAGGATCAGTTTTATATAAGAAATTTCTGAAAATGTATTTGGACTATAAAAAATTGTTAAAAATGGAGTAAAAGGAAAAAGGGAAAAAACGAACCTTATGATAGAGTTACACATACGTTCAAAGTTATTAAGCATATCTCGATTAACGTATAAAGCAAACTAATTATTTTGTTAGAATTTAATAGATAACAGAGAATGTAAAGAAGTCACGCAAAAAAGAAAAGCCAAGAGTATGGCTACGACATTCGACTACGAAATTATAGTTAAATCAGTTAATCATATTTTTTTAATATAACTAGTGATAATATAAAGGAAAACAATATTAAGAATTATACTAATAACGTATAAGGGAAAAAAATATTTTTCAAGGGTATATTAAAAAATATAATTTAATTAAATTTACAGTATCGAATTAGTAAAACAAATTGTTTACTATATCTTACATCTGTGTTTCATCATAGCTAAGCGCAGAGCACCTGTGAGTACTAACCTCTGGTTTAAATATAGCTGGACTAAAATACCAGCCCAATTAATAGCCCGGCAAAAACAATAACGACTCCACAGTGACATTGCCATCCAAATTGAACGCACAATTTTGACAATTGTGACGTGGAAAATACAACACATATTTGCGTAAACGACATTGAAACTGGTAGCCTTGTGTTGCTGCTATACTTGGCACTGTCTAGAAGTTTTCTGGTTTGTGAAAAATATAAAATTTCTTTTAAAATTTACAACGCAATGTATTGGAGTACTGGTGTGGCTGTCTATTGAGATGTCACCGCAACGACCAAGGATATTAAAAGATGGTTTCCTGTTGATATTTGTAACTTATTTTTTATTATTATACAAAGACGTATCTCCTATATACGAAATAAACCTTGATCAGACAAATCCAACAAAAAAATTGAATAGGATATTTATACCAAAATCTATTTAAATATTCCATGATTCTGATAATTTCAAGGAAATATTATCTCATATAAAACATAGAAGACCATATGTACCGACAAACTGACCAGGAATAAGTTTATAGTTAATTTGTACGCTGTAGAAGTGGGAGCGAAAGGTATAATAGCAAAAGCTCTCTAAAACTATAATCAATTCATTTCTTATGTAAAGGCAGCATTACTAGGTTCGTTTAAAATTTGCTTAGCCGGAGAGAGTAGCCTAAACAGCAAAGGTGAGCATGTATGCTCACTTTAAAGGGACTCATTAAATCTACAACTTATTCGCAAGTTTCAGACACTGTTTGCAGCCAACTAACTGCAACACGATGAGCCTGGAACCTTCACGGTGAACCCATCGAATGCTAAACTTTGCCTTATAAGGCAAAGTTATATATACAGAAATACTTTTAAATATTATGTTTCTGAGTATTATTTTCATTTATTTCTACTAATATCTAAGAGATAAAAATGTACGCGAATAATAAATTCTTCTAATCTTTGTTTTTATATATTTTTACAGCTTAACTGTTCCGAATAAAATGTGAGATATATTTATAATAATTGTGTTATTATTGGGTGTTTACGTTTAGATTTAAGATCGGAGTCGAAGTGAGTGACAATTTTACAAGCTTTCATTAATAATAAGAGACTACCTTACACGAACACTTTTATATAATACATTTTTAGCTTTCTCACTTTGCCAGAATTGGGGTAAGTAAATATCAATTAAAATAAACAAAATAACATGATTAATATAATTTATTCTATTTTTACAAGACTTTTACATTATTACCTTAAAACTGTTAGGCTACTAAAACTGCTAATGGTACGAGAACTCCAACTACTACTGCGGCTAGAGATGCTATTTTATATTTGTGTCTTCTAGCGTTTACGTTCATATATGCCTCAAATCTTTGAAAACCATTTACATCATAATTCAACCTTTGATATTCTCGCAACTGATTCACAAAACCTGGATTAGGGTTAATAAATCTTCGTCTTTGTCGCACAAAGTTATACGCTTGCTCAAACGACAGTTGGTATTTCTGCATAATATACGCTATCACTAAGGTGGCCGATCTGGAAACTCCAAAATGACAGTGCACTATAACGTTACCTTTCTGTAAACCCTCTTCAATAAAGGCATTGGACATCGGAAAGTATGAAAGTAGATTGGTGCTTGGAGTATCATATGCTCTGATGAATAAGGTACTGATGTTGGTATCCATAAAGAGCGATTTCGGTAACCTGTGAGCCTCCACGGTGAGGACATGGGTGATGTTAAGATGTCGGAGCACATTTTTGTCAGCAGCCGCTCGTGCATTACTCAAATAAAGTCCAGGTATGATCTGACTATAACATGATTGAGTGCAGAGGTCGATCTTATGGTATAAAGCTTTTCTTGACCAGCTTTTGAATCCTGTGAAAGCAGAAACAGGATTGGGAATGCTGAGGAAGGCGACTAAGAATGCACTCCTCAACATCACCACTAGGAATCCTCTGACACTTATCATACTCTTAAAATGTTTGCCTCACATGGTGTTTTTATTTTACATGCTTACTTTTAAAACTAAAATTTTGCTTTGAATGATGTGACGTTAATGAGATTTTGACGATTGATTTATTCTTCTCTGGCATCTTGAAGTCTGAGTTAGCTTTGATCCTCCTTTGAGACAAAAGTATCTGACAGCCGCAAGTATAAAACAAATTTCATATTTGGACAGCCGTGCTGCATTTATTATTCAAATTATAATTAGGCTAATTACGAAGCAGCACTTTGTATAAGTTTACCCAATACATCAATTACATATTTATAAGAGTAATAAGATGCAGTTGCGGTAATAGATTCAAAATGTAATTACATTGAACCGTCTGCCAAGTGGATGTTTCAGTTGTGAAATATAAGTTGTCATAAAAACATGTGTCTATCCAGAATTATATTTTATTATTCCAGATCCACATATCCAGAAAGCGTATATAGGACAACACTTAATTTATAGTAGCCGTGAAATATGGTTACTTTACGTGTTATTATTGTAATATTTTGACCTCATTAATATACATCCAGACGGGTCGTTAATATTTCAGGCGACATTGAGTGATTGGCGACAAATACTAACCATTGAAACATGTTCAGAATTATGACAAACAGTTTGCACAACAGATCTCTCAGATATACTATATTACGATCGCGGTCTATTTTTTGACTTTTTGACATATAACACTTTTATTATTATGAATAATATTTTCTTTAAAAAAATAATTTCTTGTAATAAAAAGCATGTCATATATTTACTCATATCATAACCTTAAATTGATATTTATTATATGATTATAATTTTATCAAATTCAATACAGTTCTTTTTGCGTTACATACGATCAGAAAAAAAAATCGCACACTATTATTATATGAATGTTTCGTTATTTTTTTACAGTACTATATATCCTTTTCTATTTCCATCATTTTCTGTTTATTTTCTTTTTGCTGTTATACATTTTTACTTGATTTTATGATATATACAGTAAACAATATAAACAAATGAATAGTATAGAAGTCATTGAAAACCAAAATTTACTGTTTTGTATTTATTTGTCTTGAACAAAAATAAATAGTTTCCAAAGTTCTATACACGTGTTAGTTACATTATAACATTGCACACAATTTACACACCAAGGTTAATACGAGGTTTAGTGCACGAACAAGAAATTTTCACAAGAAAATAATATTTAGGTAAAGTTCTATTTAAAAGGCATTGGTGTAACAATGTTAAACTAATATGACGAAGAGGGTAACTTACCTAAGCGTTATTAAAATGTGAACATACAGTTGTTATATAAAAAAAGAAAATATGTAATAAGATAATTACTAGCTTTGCCCGCACTGTATATGAAAAAAAAAGATTTTTAAAATTTAATATAAAATATTTTTCAGACTGAAAATATTTTAAATTCTAGAGATAATGGTATGGTGAATAGCAGAATTTGTTTTAATATAGACCTATATAATATATGCATAAATTATTTTAAAAAATATATATTTCATTATATAAAATTACTTATATATGTCGTTACCTACATAAAAATTAATTATGAAACATATTATTGTCCGATTTTTTAAATAAATAAAGTTTAAAAAAAATTTCAACATCTGGTGTAATTCTACTTTAACTACTAATATACTAATATGTACTATAAATGCCAAAGTTTGTGAGGATGTATGTATGTTTATTCTTTCATGCAAAAACTACTCAATCATTTGAATGAAACTCTACAGTTTATACATTAAGATAATAAAACTAAAAATATATTAAACTCATTAAAAAAGATCTCTTTTGGATTTTTTTAGGGACTCCAAACCATCATGACACTTAGAGCATGCCATATTCTCCAGATCTGACCATAAATGATAATCCAGAGGATTGAGATTGGGATTCGACGACGGCCACACTTCAGCTCTGATGAAGTCTGAAACAGTCATTTCCAACCACACTTACGTGGATTGAGCTTTGTGATCTGGTGCTGAGTCTTGCTGAAAGGACATACCTTGGTTATGGATCCTGGTGTTGTTAAGAAGTTTTACTACTTTCTCAACTTTTTGACACCTTTTTCACAAAAAACCTGACTCACTCACCCTTGAAATTTAACGACCTATTAAACCATCATTGAAGTCAGATAATATACACGTTGTAAGTTTTCTACTAATTAGAAAGCTTCTCTAGAACTTTAGCCGTAAACTAATATAAAATCTCTTGTCAGTATATAACATTTTTCTGGGACTTACCTTTGCGTACCACTTACCAAGTTACTATTTGTTAGTCGTTAAAATCCTACTTTTTACTAATTTATCTGTTAATTTTTTTAAAACCATTACCTTTGTCTAAGGTGTGGAAATGTCCAGTGCACCTCTCTTAAGTCTATAGGCTTCAAGTCTTAAGTCATCTTTCAAAATACGCGACATGGTTACATTTGTGGACGACCAGGTCTTGTTATATCACAAACAGATAACGTTTTATTGTACCTATCAATAGTACAGGACATAAACATTTGGCGAATAGTAAGCGGATGGAGAGTTGAAAATATTACATCTGTATAATGGTATGACAGCAATTCTGTTCTTTTTCTCACCCCATTCTATTTTAAAATCACTAAATATTTAACACCGATAAGTGCTTAATAAAAAAAAACACAATGGATATTCTTGTAAGAATGACTGCAAATTCAAATTTAATATTTTTTTTTTTTGCAAATGGAACATAAACAGTGCCTTTTCCTGAGATAGACCATATAGAAAATTTAAATCATAAAGACTATAGTCAAAAGTTAATCGCAGATTAATTGCAATCATATTCATATCCATATTTTTAATAGTTAAAGTAACAATATCGCACATCTATTAAATTTTGATAAAACTTACAATTTTTTTGGTTAATTACTTTAAAAAAATTCAAATAATATTTTTATTAAAAGCTTTTAATAAAGATAACCTGTTAAAGTCAATAACTAAAATATAATAAAACTAAAAATTTTGAATATTTGCCAAATAGTTCAGCGGTCACTATTATCATTAATTTGTCTATTGTGACAAAACTAAGATACAAAGTAATTACAATGAAAAGGTGAAAAAAGACCTCCAAAATTGTAAGATTTAAATCGTATCAACGCTCTCCTCTTCCAGCATCTTTAGCATATATCCCGGTTATCTCATGTAGGTTAATGGCACCAGCTGCATTTAAGTTATCTTGCACTATTAATAATCGAGATTTATACTAAAGCCTAGGTATTATAAGTTGTGAATGTACACACAATGAGGGGTATTTTCGGAGCGTCTTGCCGCGGGTTGGATTCGTTGAAGCAGTTTAGTAGTGGCAGGCGTTGAGTGCGTACCGTCAGGCCTCGCGATCGTGAAACGTGACCAGTGTACGTGCAGTGGTAACTCAGTGTAAGTTAGTGCTTTTTATTCGATTAACGCTTCGAAGTGCTTCCGTGTCGGCGCTGGATAAAGTGGAGTTCTTTGCTGTGCTAACATACTAATGCATGACCGCCGACTTCGACTGTTGAGATCGCAATGGGAAATTTGAGTGATGCGTGGGCGATGGGTGTGGGCAGGGAAATTTGATAAGGCGATATGTTTGGGCGCCCCGACCAGTTTTGTATGCAGCCCGGCGTCGGTCGGCGCGGACTATTTTTGAATCAAGCCGCGTGATATTTCGGCTGTACTGCTAGAGCGACCGACGGCGATGGGCGTTTCTATAATTTCAGGATTATGAAATTCAGAATTATAAAATTATTTGCAGCTAACGCGACCAAATAACAACTCTATGATACCTTCGAAACTAAAAAAAGGCACAATGCATGTAAATAATTAGTAATAATGTGTTGTAATTTCTTTTAATATCTATGAATATATTTGTAGCGAAACGTATCTACTGTAAATAATTCTTAGCACTCCTAACAGTAATTTAATGTTTTAGAAGATTTATAGGAATCGACCGAATGATATATTACATAATATATTGGCTTAAAGTCAGATTGCAGTACATTTTTGAAAGCTGGCTATTCATTCAAGCATAGTTGATGTAATAAAATAATCCGTCTGAAATTTTAACTCATTGTAACCTCACAATTAAATTTTATTATACCGAAAGTATTTAACAGTCAACAAACACTGTTCATAACTTACAAAATGATGTCTTCAATCAGTTGTGTATTTAATAAGCGGGTTATTCTGCAAATAGATAAATTATGCTGTCCAGCTCTGTAACTTTATTAGATAGTATAAAAATAATTATTTATGACACAGATATATCCCTGAAATTATTTCACTGGTCTGCTTTTCGTCTTATATTTCCCAACAAAATACCTGTCAGTCATGATTTCTACCCATGCCAGTGATTTTAGAGACAGATTGAGTTCGGATGTGATAATCTACTTAAAATCCGAACAATTGATGTTTTTTTAAATAATGATATCGTCAGCTGTGATACACACATTGTACATGTAATAATAAAATAAATGATTCTCTATATACTTCACAATTTCAAAGGTTGTTCAATGATTCCATTCCTAAAAAAAATGTGGTAGCGCGAACCGTCTCATCAGAATGGGCTCTTCTTTTTCTTGCTAGCTAACCAAATTTATAAAAAATGGTGAAATGTAGAATCAGAGTCTAGTGAGAATAGGTTCTTGGAGACATTCTAGTCTTAAATGCTCTAATTTAGCGACCGGTAGCCTTGAAATATAGTATCTAGCATTTTTCTAACGAAGTAGCGGACCAGAACAATTAAACCGTATCGTTTAACTGGATTCTCTTGATTCCAACATAATAAAACTTTGCACTAATTTTCTAACCAAATCTTAGGAAGCTGTAGTGCATGCAGCAACCATAGACCGTCAAATACTCACTAGACTTTTTAGGCGTCTAGTTTAGATTGACAAATGTTTTGACCGGTTTCTCGTGGACTCAACCACAGATAAGCATTTATGATTTATCGTACAGAATCTATTTTTCATCATAAGTGAGTTTTATTAACTCATAGTTTCTTTGTTATTCTGAAGGGTAAAGTAATGATACACTCAATGTGTATTTCTTGGTTTCACTCAAGTCATGCGCTACGTATTTTTTAGTGAAATGATTTTATCATTTATCCTGAACCCTTTTGCTAAATCCAACGTCGTTTGCGATCGGTTTGTTTCCTCGATTATTTTTAATTCGTCATTATTAACATCGGCAACATCCTATAGGCGGTCATCCAGACTTTTCTGTACATCCAGATCAGAACTCTGAAACGAAAAATGCACCGCACTTTGGATTACAATAATTGTTCGAGCTGTTTGTACAGCTTTGGTGCTAAAGTGTAACTCGTATTCGTAAATAACACAATATTAATAATTTTTCATATTGTGAACAAAATTATTTTAACAAAAACGTCAAAGAAATTCGAAAACAAAAACCAAAAAAGTAAATTTGTTACTTTCAAAATACACACATTAAAAAACCACGGTGTAGTTTAAGAATACATTTTCCTATAGTTAATCCTTTTTACTTAAGATTTACTTATTACTATTACAAAAGATCATTCATTCAATGGCATTAATTTCCATAAATATTTAACACCTTTATTTATTACATAGTGTTCATGCATTATGTTAAAAAAATATATATAATAAATTATAAGATTCAGTTTAAAAAATATATCAAAATTATATATCCTATTACTATTGATAACCGATTCTATAGTGTGATCACTTGTGTAAGTCAAATGGAAATATCAGGATGTCGCTACTATATGTTTTTTGAAATATTATTTTCCAACTAAAAATGAAAACTGCCAGGGTTCCGAATGTGCCCTGTTCTGAGAAGAACCACACAACGAACTCAACCGTCCAATGTTAATTTGCGAATAACTAAAATCATCGCAATCAATTTGATTTAAGGGCCCAATGATTTACTCAATAAATATTGAATGCAATTTATACTTATAGACTCTTCTACCAAATTATAAACCCTTGAAAAAGGGTAGCAAATGTAGCTATGATTTAGAAAATTGTTACATATATATGTATATATATATATATATATATATATATATAAATATATATATAAATATATATATATATATATATATATATCTGTATATATATATATATATTATCTGTCTTATTACATATAGAACAAAATATAGAAATTATATCGGAATAATATATATAATAGACAACGATTCAACAATTTAACTTACGTATCGAGATGTCACTGCCAATCTGAGAACCGTTACAGCAATCGATTAGTCTACAGGCATTAATAAACAGGATTATATGCTGCGATTGTTTGGCAAAACGTTGGATGAAATATTAATTGAGAGCTATTTGTACTGGACATTTAATCTTAAGTGTAGTGTACCTCATTTATTTAGTCCCTGCAATTTTTTCAATCTTCGAACGTAACTGGCAACATACTGGTAGTGGATAAATCCAGAGGAATCTGGACTCCACATGTTATCTAGTTTCCGATAATCAAAAGATAATCCTATTTCTCTCTAACATCACACCCACGAAAAACAATGGCTAGTACTAAGTAGTACTTCTTACATATTAATATTCTCTGGCTACACGAGATAAGAATTACATGCACCTTTCGTGAATAGACACATATCCATATACATTTTTAATATAACTAATAATTTTCTCCAGTTTTTGAAAGGTACACTTTTAATATTGATATCAGTTAAAAAACATTACAGATTTAATTAATCAAAGTTGTCAGAATTTTGGTATACTAAAAAAACTACCCTCATAAATTCTTACTCAATATAATATAATATTAAACTATCTTTAATATTTTTTTAAATCTTTTTTAATTACATACGAAAAGTATGATAGAAAGAATATACGAGACATGATTAAAATAAATAAAAAAAAATAGGTAATAAAATATCTAAAAAGTTAAATTACATTACAAAACTTAGTCATCGTTGTAACGTATTCCTACAAAATAAACATCATGTCTTCTGACTATCTAGATCTACTTACACACCGCATAGGGAAACCGTTATTTAAAATTCTATTCGTGAGTCATTAAATAGATTATGAAAGTTATAAAGAAGGGTTTAAGTTTTCGAAGTAATATTAAATTAATTTTGCAAAGGACCGACTCAAATAATAGCTCCGCCACTGCGCACTGCGGGTGGAGTTGAACGAAGAATTGTTGCTGAATGAGTTTCACATACTTGTAAAATTAGCAGTAAATAGTGGTTATAATCGTAAGTCTAATAAGAACTCGCGCGTGCGATTTCAAATCGTTCAACATGTGTTTGTGACATGTGACAGTTTAATAAAAAACTACAATCACAAATGTCACTAAAAAACTTCATTACCTATAAATTACTGTCCTCGCCAACTTGTTCAATTTTCGACTTCCTACTCTTATTCGTCTAGGAGGAGTAGCATTTGTAGAAACACACTTTTGACCAGTAAAAGCTTCGCTTTGCTCAGCTCAATATAATTTTTGTAAATCTAAAAAACGTGTTACTCTTCTCACTTAGTAACTAATAATATTTTTTTACATAGAAACAATAAACATACTTCATTATATATTTATAGTTGGGACATGTAAAAGATTTGCTCATTTATTTTACGGATCCGGGACTTTTATTAAAAGTTATCTAAGATTGGTATCTATTTTTAACAAAAAGGTTAAGTTGTTTTCAAAATAGAATGAGATGAATAAATTATAAATTATTTTAAAAATTTGGGATTTTATATAACAACGCATATAAAAAGTTAAAAAAAAAAAAAAAATTATGACTATATTTACCTACCTATTGAACACATCCGACATCTGAGATATTATGATAGTATGAAATAGATTTTAATTTAATTTTACCACTCACTTTATAATATATTGAACTTACAATCTCAATTTCTAATTTTAATAAAGAATATAATTTATTTCAGTATAATATTATATTCACTCCATTTTAAATGAGAGAGTAATTCTGTTCGTTCTAAACAAATCTGATAAATTAGTTAAAAGGAATAAAAATGAAACATCAGAAAACGAAACATCATTTCTAACAACAACAGTTTGTACAATATTTAAATTTATGCTCTCTGATTTCTACTTTTCAATTATAAGTTCAAAGATACAAATTATGAAGCAAATGCAAATGCTCGCTTGTTTCTAGTATTATTTCTTTAGCCTTGTATCAATCATTATTGTCTCGATAGCAAAATCATTCGACATGTGATAGTGATGATATAAATTTCAATATGTTGAACTGCAGCCAGAATTACGATTTGTTTAAGGTATATAAGTTAAAGATAAGTTTGGCTTTCTTCCAAATGTAATATGATGTTTAAATATTCTGAATATTTGTACCCATTTCTATGAGTCACTGGCTTTGTCTCGGGTGAAATAGATCGATATGTCTCTGTATTGGTAATTAACATATTGCTTGATTCGTATGTAGTATTAGCTGAGGTAATTGTGAGAAAATTAATTATAATCGAATAAAGCGAGTTGAGAAAATAACACAATTATTTTAGAAAACTATATACATACTAAACATCTTCATTTTGATCTTTTGTTATTTGGTTAGTACTATATTAAATATTATTGACATGACAATGAGAAAATTAATGGAATAAAGGTATGTTAATGTCAGTAGTGAGTTATTTATTTTTTTGCGTCTTTCTCGAAAGACCTTTTTGACGGAGTATCTAAGGAGAATTCCTAGAACTTTTAAATAAGATAAATATCTCCGAAAACCTTTATCATATGTTTACATTTAAATATTGATAAAGTTATGTCAAATTATGTTATAACAAGTTGTTGTCCACAAAATTATTATTATATTTATTCATTACTCCCGTAAATAATTTTAAATCGGACGACATAAGTAAAAATATTATTACTTAATAATAACAACAATTAAAAATGTTAAGGTTCACACAATTAATAGAGTTAAATGAAAAAAATACTAGTATTCTCTTAAATACCTTTTTAACTTGGCTTATTGGTTAATGATTTGATAAACAGTCTAACTTAGCCCATGAGAGTGCTGATAAAACATGTTTTTAATAAGTTCCATTTCAAATGAATATTTATTTAATTTTTGAAAAGTCAGAATTATTTATAAGTCTCGGCCAATTTTAGAATAATTTGTCTTCATAGTCTCTTAATTCCAATACTATACACCTTGGTCAATATCTCATTTCGATATTCCAGAAATAAAACGTTAGGACTCTTTTGTAACATTATCACCATACTCCTATCCATGTTACCCTCCATCCGACCATTTCGCACTTTTTCGACTAATTGCGAGTTTTTTTTTTAATTTATCAGCTTACGTTTAGTAATTTTTTAACAGTTAAATCGTACCAATTATTTTATTAACAGAGAATTACCAAGCAACCTGTCGACAAAAAACACATACACAATATAGTAAAATTTTTAAGAAAGATATTTCAGCCGCGTAAGCTAGTTCTTAATATTACACTGTATTAGTATACGAAATAAAAAGTATGAATAAAGTTACAATATAAAATGCTGTAGAAAATAGCAAAAATATCTCAAAATTAAAAACAAATTAAATGAAAAAAGGTTAATTTCGGCCTTCAATTTGTTTTGTAAAACAAAACAAATAATTATCATAAAATCTTGATACTTATCTGTATCCACAAAATAAACGTTATTCGACATCTGTTGTGACTGAGTTAAATAATTACAAGTAAAGGCAACGTCAACTATTTTGGTTAGTAATTGCAAGTAAAACTGTTTAAAATGCTTCATTTAGGTTTATTGTTTCTAGAATAAATGTACCATTAACGAGTTGACATCAAAACGTTTATCTGATTTGGCACTGTTGTTACGTTTTTTAACGTAACAGTTTATTAACATAATTATTTTCGCAAATAAAATTTATTTTTAATGGAAGTAACAACACTTATTTGCAACAATCTTCTCACCTCAAGTTGGTTAGGGCCTGTTTAGTATTTAGGTCACAGAGGTAAATTATACAAATATACATAGGATTGACTTTGACAAAGGATTCAATAGTGTATTTTAACTTGTGATATTCAAAATCTGCAACAGTAAAGATAAATTTGATGTACTTCAGTTAACCTTCAAAAAGGATTACAAAAATAACAAATTCTATTCATAGTCCAATACACAGCAGCAGAAGGCCTTAACATAAATATTTTTCACACAAGATTATCACCTGTCCCACTTCCACTTGAGCGGAAAACCATCTCGGTCTCTACCACGATGGCCACCTGCCAAACCGCAAAGTTATGAAATTTGAAAATTATGAAGTGTTTTTAATAGATTGCAATCGCACTTTTCGTGATCTGCAGATATATTGATTTATTAGTTTATGGAAAATCACGCAACTTTGTTTTTGTATTGTTTATATTGTAACCTACCTTTGAAATTTAGCTATGAGCTATGAAAGATGGATCAGTGCTTTTAATTTCAGTGAGTTTATTAAAAGTATAAGCAATCGACTTTTAATGATCTGAATTCAACTGATGACAGATTGTCTATTGATACGGAATTCATGAACATTATTTACTGTATTCCTTATCCAAATATTTATATTGAAAACAAAACTAAATTGAATTTGAAATGATGCGAAAATACAATTTGTTTTGACAATACAACAAAAAATAACCAAAGTTTTGTTATTTTCGTTTAAAATCATAATTGGTATTGCAATTTAATTGTTTAAATCTAGAAGCAGGAAACTATTTTATTTAATAAGATAATCGTAATAAGAAATTATACATTGGGAGTGTATTTTGGCAGATATTTCAAATAACTAACAATAAAAAATAACCCATCGCGACATCAGATATTTCAACTAAATACCTTTATTTTGAATAAATCTTATATTTACATAAAATGGTGCAGATACGTACCACATAATTTTATATATGTGAAAGCTAAACTCCATATTCTATTTTTCACTTTATTTAAATTCTTTATAAATAAAAGTTTTAATAATCTTGCTCCGACTTGCAATGCAATATCATAATACAGTTCATGCTAAAGCTCTATATATATTTTTTTTTTTGCACACACTCATACACAATTACACACATATGACCTTCTTCATCCAATAGACCGACTATGATGAGTAAAAGGGTGGTCAGTTATAGCTTCGACGTAATTTTAAAAACCTTTTATAATTAATAAGGCACATAGTTAGTTTTCACTTCATGAATTTAGTATAATGTTAAATTAAAGCAAGTATAAGCCGAATTATTATGCAGAGGAGAATTTTAGTTCTTAAATTTTAATTTTATTGATTTAGAAATAATTTTATTTTAGTCTAGATTTATTTATTTTAAAAACAAATTTTACCAAGTTAGAGATTTTATAAATCTCAGCAGTAGCTCTTATTTTTCTATTAATTTACATTGATTAAAGTGTATATGTGCGTACTTGTGTATTTTCAATTTTGCAATTTTGAAACACAATATAGCCGTAATTACAAAGATCCTTAACCTAAAACTTAAAAATAAAGTTGGACCTAGATCATAACCCTGTGAAAATCTCTAGACATGGATGGCTGATTTATTAGTCTGCCTTATCCTTCAAGTTTACATTGTTATTGGATGACAGTTAGATAATCTTTGAGAAGATAATAGTTGAAATCCAAGATTAACTACGTATTTTATTTTATGTAACTGTAATTTCAAGTAAAATTAAGTATAATATAAATTTAATGAAATGTATTTGTCTAAAATGATGCCTAGGAACAGAATATGTCTTCATATGAATTAGATGTACTAATATACCGCCATGAGATAAATAGTAAAAACTCCTAAGAAATGAATGCACTTAAAAATAAGTCTTAAATTTTAACACTCATTGCAATTACACAATTGATACAAAGTGACACAAACCAATTTCAAACAGATTAAATTAAGATGATTTACAAACTTGACCTAGAGAACATTGTATATACGAATATTGTATGATCCTATTTACTTATGACTCATGATTACAAACATCTGCTCTTTGAAGCTGTTAACGAAATAACACTACAAATATTTTAGAGATTTAACTTAGAAAGACAATTAATGTAAAATACTCATAATTTATCTGTTTTATTGCTTTACTCTTGCTATTCTGTGTATTTCAAAGAATTTAGCGATGTTACTGTCACTGGTAATATTTTGTTACTCTTTTTTCTTACAATACGGAGCTGACAGCAACATAATATAAGATGATAATTTCTTTCTTTCTTTTCTTTCACCTTGTAAGATCATGCTTGATCACGTAGCTTAATCATGTCACAATTACTCATTAATATCATTAGTGATTGGTCACTATCTTTACCAAGCTTGTAAATTATCTATTCTAAATAATCAGAGGTGAAAAGCGCTGATTAAGATATCATAATTATGTAAGTAATTAGAGCATTGTAAATTGAATCAGTGTTTAATTATAGCAAGTAACTCACTGAAGTGTCGAAGCAACGTGACGCATGCAATACATTAACCACGTTTTGCGTGGGTATTTTAGGAATTTAAGATTTTTCGACTAACACTTTTTCTTTACGAAAATAACACTTATATCGAAAACGATATGATTTTTATTTTGTGTTTTAGGTCTTGTTGAACTTCTAAGATCTTTAAAAGATTTTTTCTCGATTTTGTTTTAGTTAAAATCAGGAAAAAGTTTATCCCCCAACTATACAAGTAGTTTATGTATTGGTTTCGAAGATAATGTTTTTCATATTACTGAGGGTCAAATTAGTCTATCATAGGCGTCTGTAATATAATATGGGAGGGATGACTGATATGAATCACGGACGAACTAATTTGTTGACTTTAATTCGTTATGTACCAAAAGATAGTAAGAAAATTTCATTTGTGTGAAAAACATAGCTGAGAAGCCATAATTAATAAATACATATATCAACATTAAAAAACCATAATATTATAATATCAAGAAGACTAACAAATTAGGCGATAATTGTAGTATACATACACCATGTGAAACAACTGAGGATTATTTGTGTGAAACCAGCAATGATGCTATATCACTTGGCTAACATTAGTAATGGATGTTTAAACTATCTTAGAGAAAAGTTTTAACCACTCCTTTCCTAAAACATAAAAGAATAACAATACATGGAGAACATAAAATAGGTATTTCAGCCTCGAAAACACGTCCGTGAACATCAAAAACTTTGGATTAAGATAAGGAATTATATATTCATAAGAACTTATTCATCTTATGTATACTAACTATAATATTCATATTTTTTTTGCAGTGATATACTTTTATCGAATTGAAATTTATTTTTATTTATAGAACATTTCATAAGACAGAATCACAAGAAACTCCCACGGTACTACGATGTGTTTATTATATTTAGAAGACACTTTTAATTTCTCAGTATTTCTACACTTCCTTCCCCATTTATACTACAATACATTATTTAAAAAATTGTTCATTGTGTATTATAAAACATTGTAATAATAATAAGAACAAAAAATTCATAAAGATGGGTAGGATTTGAACCTACCATGTTTGGGATATTATCCTCGTCGTTTCTTCCAACTCAGCTATCGTATTGATACCCGAATAAATGAATTTAAAATTGTATATTTTGTTGTCCCCATCTATTGAAATTGAACTTTTTTAATAAATTGAAATACAATTATTACATGAGCTAATATAATATCTATAAAGTTTATATTATATATTTACAAAAAACTCAAAACCAAACAAAACAAAGTTACTTACAAATTATGTACTTTGAATATCGCTCTATTGATTTATGCACATCCTTAAAAAAAAATTCTCCTGCTTGCTTGCTTTATTTTTTTATTTTGAAGGTAGTTGCAAAATTATGTTTGAAAAATTAATGACTTAATTTTAAATTGAACAAATTTAAATGTGTTTTTTTGTACACTTTGGCCGAAGTCGTAACATCTCTGATCATTTATTGAAATTATGTTTCTAAAACACTTCCATATTGTTATTTAATCATAACCTTAATCGAAGTTCTGAATATAACCAAAATTAATAATCTATAGCAAGTTTTTTAAGGACTGCAGCGCTCTTGAACCATTTACCATACCAGATAACTCGTTACCTCGTTGCCTCTTACCTCGTTTGCCTTTATACTAATAACGAAAAAAAACTTGAATACGAAATCTGTCAGCAAGGAAGAAAGAGAAAGTACCAGGGAGACGGGATCGATGCAGATTACAATGGTACTACTCCCAACCTCTTGGCGAAGCATAGTAACCGAAAAACATAAAAAAAACTACTCTAACCTTAAAAAATTATAACTTGTAATAATCATCTGCATGGGGAATTATTCTATTCACCAAATATAGCTACGTGGTCTACACTAGAAATTCATTTAATAAAATTGATTTTGACTTTATAATAAAGGGATTATATTCCAGGCGTCGACGGAACCCCTTTCGCCGCTTGTATAAGATCGTATTTACTTAACCTAACCTAATATTCCCCCATTTAGTTATGAATTTTATTCTTAGCAGGGGTATTTGCGCCCCGAGCCCCACTTCTACTGCCACCACTACTACCCTCCGTAATTTTTTGCCCAATGACTTACTCTACTACTTATTATATATCTCTTTGCTTTTTACCACCATTTTCGCATTGCCTTTATAATATAACATATGAGAACGATTTGACTAATTTAACCACTTATTTGACAATTCTTAGCATAATATATTTAAATTAGCTTATTTTAGTGCTGTAAGGTTATAATATTTATATACAATTTTCTCCAAAACGATGCGTTTGGATAGTTGGGAGTAGTACCGTTGTAATCAGCATAAGAACTTTAGTATATGTAAGCACAAACTTCTGAGCCATATTCTAAACCCTACCCTAAACGAGTACACCAATTTTCATTGTTAAAACTCAAAAAGTTATTCCACATAACTGAAAATAGTTTATTACAAAATTAATTTAATTCAGGTGTAAAAAAATATTTACGGTGTCCTACACGGCGGCCACACTCCTGGCGAGCGATCCGCCTTGGGAGCTACAGGCGGAGGTGCTCGCCGCTGTGTATTGGCACTGGGCGGAAGCCTTGGCCACGCGGGTAATGCCCGAGGCGGTGATAATCAGGGCTCTAGCTCACCGAGCTCTGATCCAAAGGTGGAACAGGGACTTGGAGTCCCCTGCCGCCGGTATGATCACAGTGGGAACGGTCCGCCTTCACCTTGACCGCTGGATTAATCGGCGGCATGGAACGCTGACGTTCCGTCTTGTGCAGGTGTTGACCGGGCATGATTGCTTCGGTGCGTATTTGCACAGGATAGCACGAAGGGAGGCGACCCCCTCCTGCGGCGATAACTGTGACGAGTCCGTCGACTCAGTTCGTCACACCTTGGCGGAATGCACTGCCTGGGACCACCAGCGTGGCGTGAGCAGCAGGGACCTCTCGTTCCCACGCGTTATCAGCGCGATGATCGGCAGCGAGAGGTGCTGGGTCGCAATGGCCTCCTTCTGCGAGCAACTTATCGCTTCAAAGGAGGCCACGGAGCGGGACAGGAGTCAGCCTCGTCCGCTGAGCCGCTCTGTAGGGGGTGACTGGGTAGAAGGAGGCGGGAATACGCCCATCGCTTCCTTCCCCAGTTGTAGTACCTGGTGGCCTACGTTGGCAGGGTGCTCTACGTTGCTCGGGGCACCCTCATTCGGGGGGACTCGCCGGGGCATCACGGTGTGTGCTAACGCGATCCCGTGACGACCCATTACGGCGCAGAGGTCAAACGTTTGTTTTTTAGTGGGTAGCCTTAAAAATGGCAGCATCCTCTTTGCTGCCGGGTAGTCCCACAACACCCCCCGGCCGTCACCCCCCTGGGCTGTTGGGTTACCCTTAACGGGTTTTTCCAACGAACAAAAAAAAAAAAAAAGTTGTAAAATAAATTCAAAAATTTACACATCGTAATAATTTATAATTTTTTTTACACAAAAAATAACGAATAAAAAATATTGTCACAAGAACTTTCTACCACACTTGTTAGAAAATCATAGAAAATACACAATTATTATATATTATCCGTCTGTTTCTGCGTAAATTCTCTTAGAATTTGACTGACTAGTTTCGAACCCATTCGTAGCCCTAATTCATGAGCTTGGAGCATGGCGTGAACATCAAACGGGTAGTCATTAGTTCAGCACTGGATTTTAGGATTACTGAAAGGTTAAAATATGCAAAAAAAAAAAGATGTTTATACCATATAATACATACATAGCGCTTTAAAAAATATTTTCCTTGTTATTCTGAGAATATCTTTAAATAAATGTTAATAAAAGGTGTACGTGCTAAATAGTACATATTAAATGACTTTCAAAGCACAAATTTTCTCACAATAAGTCACATTGCGCGTTCGTAGCCAAGCCAAATCATGAGACATGAAATTGATCATTTGTTTGCTTGTGATCAGCGTGCCATTGCTCTCATATTTATTAGTGAACTTATTCCTCCGGTAACATTTCAGAACATTTCAAAGAAGTTAATGACCCTTTAAAAAATGTTCTGACGTTTTTAGGTTTCATTTAGAGAGATTAAATATTTCATTTAGAGAGATTAAATATAAGGAAAGACAACTCTAGGGAAACGACGAAAAAGAAATATAAAAAGTGATACCATGTAGGTTTTAAAATAAATCGAACGTTTTCAACAATCATTCAGTTGTTGCAAAAACTGAGAAACATTGATCAAAAAATTAAATATTAAGAAAATAACTAAGAAGAAAGTCGTTTAAGAAATTCCCGTCCTCAAAACTGGTTACTAAAATAGTTTGATAAATCGCTATTGACCTGATATCCTTCTTCAGTAAAATCCAATTTCTAGGAATATATTTGTTTAGACTTGGGCGTCTTGATATTAAGCACAAACGATTCTATCGTTATGTCCCGGATTTCTGAAATATCGAAGCGTGGGCATGTATTTGTTGGTTCTGTCTTGTTGTTTGAAATAGATATCCTGTGATCCATCAGGTTCTGAAGTCATTCAGATAATGAAATTATCGTCACCTTTAATATTGTTACAGCTTGGAAATTTACCATATATAGTCTTGAATAGAACTTTAGTTTAAGTCAAAATATTTAAAAAAAAAAAATTGTTTTGTAAACAAGGAAATCTGTCTATAATTTTCATACCTTTGATCAATTTAATCATGGGATTATATATAATCTTTCGTGATCTATAAATACTAAAATATGTAATCCAACTGCTCTCACATAAAAACTATCGGAATTTGCTAATCGGGGAAAGTCGGGTTTCGATCCCATTTGGGATCCTTATTTAGCATGAGCTCGGATCATGGCTGAATCGTGCTCCTATTTAAAATTAACGTGAGAATGCCTGGATAATTACATATAATTGTAATTATGGATCACGAAAATCATATGATTGTGCACGGGATACTAAGGATTTATTTGTCACCTGACTATTATCCAGTTGCCAAGAGAAGATATAATAAATTGGTAAAAATATATACTAAATATACTTGACTTGTTTGTTTGAGTGACGAAGTGAGAAAATAGCACCTAGTCAGGGTCATAGCAGTGAAACTTTCTGGAGCATGTCGAATTGTTTAGTACTTCGTTGATTTAAGATGTTTGTTAGAGACTTGGGAACTTTTATTGGTAATGGTGGTTAATTTATTAACTCCTCTTAAATTCAAAGCTGGCAATCGTAAATTTTTGTTTCATTTGTAATATATGTAATATATGTTGATAGGCACAAAATAATTTAGAAATTGTGGTTGATGTCCAGATCCAATGCTCTGAAAATTTCATTGTTTATATTTTTTTTGTTTAATTGTTATAAACTTATTTAATGCAGGTTTTCTTACGTGTTAAGTGATTTGGTTCTATTCTATTGTTAAATTGTATTATATTTAAAAAGATATATAAAATACACCCCAAAACTTTAATACCAGAAAAAAACCTATATATCGATTGTGAAGTTATAATTTAGAGGTTTTTTTTTATTGCAACCTATACCTGGTAAAATTAGCAATTTACGTAATAAACTAAATAAGTGTATTAAATTACTGAAAAAAATGTGATATAGTTTCAATTTCTGAATTTCTGACAACCCTTCGATACCATTAGATCATTTTCTATCTTCGACGGAAAACACCTCTGCATTGGCTACGTCAGAATCAGTTATCCAACCGGCTGCAGCTGCCCACACGAATTCCCACCGCCTCGGCTCGCCGCCAACTTTTCATAGTTTAGTTAGTTTTAGTTACGATTTCGAAAACGACCCGACGCGTCCCGCCGCCGGCGACAACCCTATTTCTCGAAACCAATTTCGCTTTACTTTCGTCAGTTCTCGAACTTTGTTCTTGACTAGTTGTGTACGTGTGTTTTGGTTGTGTTTAGACTTTTGTGATTTGGATTGATCAATTAATATAGATAGGTATGTGATTTTTAATTAATTTTGATGATTTAAAATAATAACTTTATTCACTAATGTATTTTTTAATTTTTTCTTTCAAATGTTGATTTTAGTGTTTGCTTTTGAATTATTGTGCAAGAAATTGGTTAAAAAAGTTAGTTTCATTCAATCCACAGGAATAATGATCGACTATCGGAAATATCGAGGCAATAATTTCTTTAATTTTAATATCAAATTTCATAAAACTCCATATCAAATATTAGGTAACCGTCAGAAGTTATAAGAAAACGAAAAGACTTCGAGGCCTTCAACGGTTACAGAAATAGATTGGGACGTTTCATTTATACTTCTGAAAATTTCTAACATTGGACACCCACACAAGCATAGTTCACTTTCTTAATGTAGATGGCGCTGGTTTCTAAGAAAATGAGTCATATAAAGCTTTGTATTTGCAAATTTCTTTAAAAATTTTGGCATATTGTTAAAGACAATTATTTATTTTCATTTATTTTCCTCTTAGCAACTCATAATAGATAAATTATCATTCAAAGAAGTGTTATTGTGTATTATAACAAAAATTATTTAAAGTTAATATGAAATAATAGAATTATTTCGTTATATTTAGATAGAATATTTAAAGCATAACTTAGGATACTGAAACTTACGAAAAAATAAGAAGTTTTGGTATAATTTGATCGTGTTAAACAATATGTCAAAATCTCCCATCCCTAGTTGAAAACACATGCGTTTTAATGGTTTAAGTTTTATATGGATGTCGCAATCAATTTCCGAACAGGTTTACTGTATTCAATAAAGTTATTAGATTTATATAAAAGGTCTTGCCATCTTAATCGCATAGAAAATAATAATAGCTCATATTAACTCCTTTCTATCAATTAACCATAATATTTCTAAAACAAAACTAACTAACTAAAATGAGGGTGAAATTTTTGGAAATAGCCGTTTTGAAATATTTCTCGTATTTTTACATAAGGTTTTTTGGGCTTTATTATAGACAATTTTCTGATAGAAATAATAAATATTACAATATTTTTTTTAGTTTTCGTTATAAATGCAAAAAAATATATATATTATACATTTAAATGATAAAATTTTTAAAAGTTGAAATGTTAAGAAAACATACTTTTATACTCTTTTTAATAAACCAAATTAGTTAAAACGATTATTTTCCGACAATTTTTATTCAATTGACGTAAATTACAAAAAAATATACAAATATTTATAATATTAACAGATAGTCTGATAATTACAGAAATAAGCTAAATAATAAGATCATTATGTTATAGAATATATTATGTACTTTTTTAAATCGACCACAAAAAAATTTGTTACCGGTCTTAGTTACTAAATGCAATTAATTACAACTTGTAATAAGAAAAATATGTAATTAATAATCAATATTGTTTTTCACAGGTCCTGTAGCTCCATTTTTAAAAGGGGCAGTGATTATTCTCAAATAGTGATGACAACCAGCTAGTAACATGGGGGTAACCGACGATTTTGCCCCAAGCTTCACGCAGAAGCCGCAGCTGCGACAAGAAGACGATGGCAACAAACTGGTCTTTGAGTGCCAACTCTTGGCATCTCCAAAACCAGAGATTTGCTGGTACCGCAGCGATGAACTGCTTAAAGAAGACAACAGGACACAATTTAAGTAAGTACGATTATTAATTACACCTGTAAATGAAACTATTTTGCGGAATGAACTTGTATATTTCTACAATTTAATAATATCTCAACATTTCAAATGATTTAAAACTCTCGTGTTCAACAAATAATTAACACACTGTAAGATATACGTAGGTATCAGTGAATCAATTAATTTGTCATTTCTCTTTAACATAAGTTTAAGGGATTTTATATTTTTGAGAATTTTCATGGAGGTAGATGAACATCTCGTTTTCCCGTGAACACGATTCCTACGAAGCATATAAAAGGTCAGGTTATAATTAAAATGTAAATATAATAAAATTAAATCCGTAAAATAGTTTCTTTTATGTAAATCATTTTGTTTTATAGTCAGCAGTGAAAATATCAAAGTACACCGTAATTATACGAAAGATTTTTTTAAATACTCTTAAATTTATAGTACGTGACTAGAAAGACTGCAAATATTATAATTTATTACTACCTACTTGCTATATCTAACTATCGCAAGATTTAAATTATTAATTATTATAGTTTAATATCTCATAAACCAAAGTAATTTTCAATCTAAATACGAAGTAAATCTGTGCCTAAAGTACAAATTAACAATAATATGTCCTTTGTATACTTACACATACACACATTCGCACACACATGCAAATACAAATTCAATTAATTATTGCATACACGGTAGTTTAAAGTGTAGACATATACGAAGGATATAATTGTCTGTGTAATGTCTCGCTGATTTATTAGGGGTCATCGACACAGCCACCAACTATTTGTTTTTCTCAATCCTCCTTTTGATGCTATTAAAAGCCAACACAATCGAAAGTTGACACATTTGGCACGAGCGGACCAGGATTAAATGTTTTGTTTGTATTTTCGCTTTGTTGCAAGTTAATTGTTGTGTAATTGTACAATTTAAGGCGATCTAGATTGATTATTTATAAAAAAATATTTTATTAATTGTTCTTTATTACTTGTTTTGATAATTCTTTGATGGTGGATGTAAATTTATGTGTTTTTGTTATTTATTTATATTTTACATATATTTTTCGCATTTAAATAAAGAATATAATAATATTCTGAAATAAAATTATTTTTAACGGATTTAGCTCGTGTATAATTTAGGTTACATTTTAATTTTAACCCGACGTTTCGAATGATTGCCAGCAATCGTGTTCACGAGTAGACGAGATGTAAGTGTCTGTCAGTAAGTCAGTTAATTAGTCATCGGAATTGAATAAAATTAAATCGTCATTTTATTTCAAATGCGTATTCGTGAAAATCTAAGAAAACGTTATAATAATATTCTACCTAACCGTCGCAGCTTAACTCGCGTGGATTTCGCCTTTTTCGGATTTAGTCATGTTCTGCGACCTCTTCAACGAAATTTATTATTATTCAGTCAATTTATATCATTATTAATTATAGCTCTAAACTTTTTCAGGAACCACACTATCTATTGTTCAAAATACGTTCGCTAACTTTTAAGTTTATTACGGTAATACAGACATACAGACACGAGTGTTATACTTTATCTATAGATATAGATAGAGTAGAATATTATAAGCAATATTACTGCTTGATAAAGTTATAATATTTTCTAGTATGAATAGTAAAACATAATATATATTTTCAGACCAATATAAATATAACAAGATTTACAACTGAAAACCATTTTTCTGAGAACTCAAGTCAAATAGTTTTAAAAATATCACAGTAAATTTGGACTATATTTTATAATTTTCAACAGTCGGTATAAATTTTAATAAAACTATTTTCAACGGATAAAATTTTTGTAGCACTTCGCTAATTAGTATAACTTTACGTTTTAAATACCTTTGAGCAAAAGTCTTCTTATTGCCATTGTGGTATAGTTCCAGATTCAGGATACACTCGTAACGTATCTTGAGGTCTACATTCTGACTGTGTGGTATAGACATAAGATTTAATGTGCCTTCATAGTCTATTAAAAGAATGTTTATAAAATTCAATTCATCGAAGCTAGCAACGATACGGTACGGACAGTTTCCCAGAGGTCGCGGGTCGATATTCTCTTCATATTGATATTTTTCCATTCTATATTCAAAGATAAAGATATTTCTTAGTAACTATTTGGTTATTATATAGATTCTAATGGTTAGATTTTTTAGAGCATGTTCATACTCTTTTACTAGTAAGATTGATTTATACACGTGTATGCCTTCCTGCGATTCGATGTTTCTAATGCTGTAAAGAAAACGTGAGATTTATTACAAATATCCCCTATCAAGGAATAACGTGCATAGAAAGTGACCAAAAGTCTAGAGTACACTGATTTTATCATCTTCCACCAGGATCCAGAGCATCGCCAACAACAAATTCCTGGTGGTGCTGGAGCTAGACGATGTGATCGAGACCGACGCGGGGCTCTACAAAGTTAAGGCGAAAAATAAGATGGGCGAGGTGGCCGCCTCCATCAACCTTAACTTTAGCCGTAAGTCCCTTCATATATTATTTTATATCTTCCGTAAGCTTATGGCTATAAAAGCATCAGTAGTTATAATTATAGATTAAATAGTCATTATTGAAAAATATCTCTGTAGAATTACATTTATTATTTCTGGACAAAACATGTTGAGGACAAGTCTAGAATAATTAAGGAGAATTAAAATTTCCCATAACGTTTCAAGGGTTATAAGCATATTGAATGTTTTTATGTAATATAAAAATTTATTAATGCAAGCAAATTACCATATAAGAACATTATTAAAAAGTAAATTATTATAGTTATTAATAAATTTGCAATAGAACATATCTTTATAATCAATGAAATAGAGAACATCAAGATTTAATTAATTTATTTAGAATATAAAGTTGCAGTACACTGGCATCTTTTTATGTTAAAATAAATACAAGAAGATACAACAGCACGTAATACGACACTCATGATAAAATATAAAAATATAAGAACTGGTCACAGGCCGACGAAGCCAAAAACGTCAACATTGACGACAGGGTCACTGCGATGACAAACTACGTTACAGTGAATGATGACATACATATTTTACGAGTGACTTCCATTCACGTTTCATATAATAGAAGTACTTTTAAATTAAATTTGGAACACTAAAATCCAAACAAAAACAAAGTCATTTCATTTTCTTTTGCATTAAGATGGAATAAGTTCCAGACTATACATTTTTTTTAAAGTGTAGCTTTTTTAGAATATATGTGATTCAGTGAATGAAATGAAAATTATACCGATAGTTAATTAAACTCATCACTTAGTGTACTCTTAATAAAGTTAAGCATAATTTTTTGCGAAGCGAATTCGATATTCAATACCTGAAATCCCCATCGTCCTATATAATTTCAGTTTTTATTTTAACGTTAAGATTCAAATATAAAGCTACCTTGGTCAATTATATTTTATCTTACCAGCTTGATATTATCCCAGTTAACCCCATTATGTGAAAAATAATTGATTAATGTTTTTTAAGATTTACACGAGTACTACACATTTCAATAAAAATATTTTACAGATATAACTCGCGTTTATTATTACATTTTTATGTCATCATCTCGTCTTACCGCGAACACGTTTGCTGCAATGCATTCGAAACGTCGGGTTAAATTTAAAAATGTAATAATAAACGCGAGTTATAACCGTAAAATAATTTTATTGAAATAATTGATTTAAGTCTTTTAAATTTATATTTAAAATTGATTAAACTTACGTTTATTTTTCACACCATCCAACGTATATTAGTTTTGTAATAAAGGTTTGATTAAAGCTCTTTTTATTTTATATCAGAGCTTTAAATTACATGCTTTTTTAAAAAAAACTGAAAACTTAATATTATACAATATAATTTATAGCAGGGGTAGCCAACTCAATCCGACTCGAGATCTATGACAATAGATAACAGGCAGATATGCCTGTCTAAATTTATGAACTAGCGACTAGGAATTTTTCGACTATACTCCAATAATTTTCAAAATATTTAGGACGGGAATAGGTAGGTGCTGATAATTTTTTCCTTGCCCGCGATCGACTGACCTAGGGGCCGCGATCGACTGGTCGATCGTAATCAACGGGTTGGCTTCCCCTGACATATAATATCTGTAATATATGGTGTGTAAATTATTTTCGATCTTGGTTAAATACTCCTTTTAGTCTGTCTAGTAGAATACTTTTTTGAATTTTACTTCAAACATGTGTGCATCACAGACACATGTTATTTATCTTCTTTATTATTATAACATCATATATTCCTAATTAAAGCTCTTATACATACAAAAAATATATAATTAAAATATAACGTAAAATTCTGGATTACATGAACACTATGCGTTCAGAACTAGAAATATTGAACACCTGGATCTATTTTCGGTTTGGTTCATTCAAAATGTTTACGTCTGGTTGATGTTATTCAAAGTAAAATTTCGACCGCACATAGTATTTCTCTAGTCCGATATATTTGAACTTCATCTGTATAAACGTAGATATTTATAAGAAATTGTAACGACACTTAACCGACTTATAAAAATATTTTTAAAATTAATTTCAGCTTGGTCAGTAGTAATGGTTCCTAAGCATTGGTTTAGGAACCATGAAATAGGCAATATATTGCCTGTTTTTTTTTTTTAATTTTTCTGTTTACTTGTTTGTTACGCATCATGCAAAAGCGTATGAATCGAATTTAATTATATTTAATAAACTGAGTGTTTATTGTCCAAGTACAGTGTGATTTAAATAATGAAATTCATTATATTATGAAATTAATTAAGTGAAATATGGACATCAAATTGGACGATCTGTTAAGGTCGTGTAAACGGATTGAATGTCCAAAAAGCTATTCAGAAACATTTACATTTTATTTCAACCATTTCAAATTCATATAAAAATTGACTTGATTTGTTTTTAATAAATAAATAATTTTTAAAGATTTAAATAATATTTATATTTTCAGCTGCTGACGAAGAAAAACAGAAGTAAGTATATAATATTTTTATATAAATACAAAATATAACAAAAAAAAACAGAATTTTGCATTTTTCCTAACTTATGTTCGGTATTTTATCCTTTGTTTTTAATTAATCAAATTGACTTCAAGAGATCCCTTCATTGGATATGTTTGGCTTAATACATAATTCATTTATTTTTATCATTATTTTAGTAAAATAAAGCTTTATTATTTTAAAATAATCTACAGGAAATATCTGCCAGATATAATATTATATACCTATATAGTAACGGTATAATATTTACTAAAAAAAATTTTAAATCTTCAGACAAATAGACGGTAAAGCACCAACGTTCGCGCGTAAGCCAGCAATTCGGCAAGAAGATGACGGAAAGCGACTGATCTTCGAGTGCCGCATCGAGGCGGAGCCTGTACCCAGCGTTGCTTGGTTCCACAACACATTGGAAGTCAAACATAGCCCAAGACATAAGGTAAACACAGAACATGAACAACCCCAACCACGTGTTCGATAGAACAACTCGAAAATAATAAGTTTAAAATATATCGAACATGGCCAAGTTCTAAGAAAGCTAGCTAGTTAGTTTTAGATTGATTAAAGGATTTCAAACAATATTAAAAGCAGGGAAAAAGTGAGCACCTAAAACAAATAAATAGCACAGTTAAATCTGTAGTAATAATATTTGAATTAAAATAAATATATACCTTTCATCAAAAGATCAAATGGCCTTGACCTCATTATATTTGGCTCAGAATCCGAGATGATATTTTATAAAGAATATTTTGTCTAAATTCGCTATATAGTAATTTACATATTATCAATTAACCATATTTTATAAACTGTGAAAGTTTATTATTTTTGAAGGTTTTATTAACTTTCTGATTAAGAAAGTTATACTAATCAGCCCGAATTATAAAATCGTTTTTGTAATATCTTTAAGTTTTGAGGTTGAGTAATATTAATAACTTTAAATAAAAAAATATATTTTTTTGACCAGGACGTTAATATGATGGGAGTTCTCACTCATTACCGCTGTTTAATGATGGAATAAATTTAAATTATAATTAAAATGGACAAGTAATAATAATATTTCCATTAACAGCTAACAGTAAGCAAAGATGGCAAATCTTACTACGCGTCTTTGGAAATTAACAATGTGACTGTGGAAGATGCTGGCAAGTATCGGGTAACAGCCAAGAACGAACTCGGCGAGAGCAACGCTACGATCAGTTTGAATTTCGACAGTAAGTTTAACTATATCTGTTTGTAAAGTAAATAAAACTGTACTGACCTTCATACCGGTAATATGGCCAAATATGATCCAGTTACTAATGTATAAAGGCAGTACAATAAACTTTAAAATAATATAAACAATGAACCAAATGTAAAATTGTATAAGCTGTCTACAAATATAAAAAAAATAATTTAAATTAAAACTTTAAAACCGCATGGTTATTATTACTATTTTGCTTAATTATATTATAGAAAGCACTTGTCAAAAAATAAGACTCATACAAGTACAAAAAAGCATAATTATATATTTTGAGAAATAATAAATTTGAGTATTTTCGCTTCTTTGTATTTGTGTTGTCTTAATCGTGTTATCGTGTAGTCTTGATTGTAAACGTAGAATTTGCAGCAAAGCTTGTTAATTCATCAACTAATTTCACAAGAACACTAAAGATACTTGTTCTATAATTTTTGTTGTGTTTCGTACTCATTTTAAGATGTTTTCAAAGTAAATTATGACGTATTTTTCTTAAACATTTTCTCAAATAACTCATATCATTATTATCTCTGAAACAATTAAACTTTATTTATGTTTTCATTTCTTGTCTGTCTTATTATTTTCTTTTATCCATCTAAAGCTTTACTAACCTTGTACATCCTACTATTTTATTTTGTGTTTAATGTTTCTTTAATAAACTCGCTTCTGCATATGCAATTGTATTGTAATTATTTATAACCTTAGCAACTGTAATGCGTACTGATTGTAAGATTTGTTTAGTTACAAGATGAACGATTAATCCAAAATTTACATATTTATGTATCTATTTGATAATCTTACCTACTTTCTCTCCCTTAATTAACTTTATACACAAATCTGGATGCGTTGTAATTAATAAAAACACGAGTCATAAGAAAACATCTTAAATTTACTCAGTGTATTTGACAAGCCTGCAAATTTTCGTGGAAATAGAAAAGTATAGACAGATATAAATTAAATTAAATAGGCGACGAAGCGCCCGTGCCTGAAGACTTTATCAAACCGACATTTACGGAGAGACCAGTCATCAGGCAATCGGAGGATGGTACCAAAATTACTTTCGAATGTCGATGTGTTGGCAAACCGAAACCAACCATTTCATGGTAAGGGCATTAATATAAAACTCAAATTATAAAACTTATGTCCTTTACACACTAACAATGACGAAAATACGCAGGTACCATGGAAAGAAATTAATAAAAGAAAGCAGTCGATACAAAATATCTTTAGAAGAAGATCAATCTTTATATCATATGGCGCGATTAGAGATCGTTGGGGTAGAAAATTCGGACAAAGGAGAATACAGGGCTTTAGCTAAAAACAAACACGGAGAAGGCGTTGCAAAAATTAACTTAAATTTTCAGGGAGGGGATAAACCTAAGTAAGCATATTCCAAAATTTGCGTACTAGGTTTGTCTAAAAGTCATAATATAAAATATTTTTTTATTTAAACAGAATCCCTGATGGTAAAGCTCCTCGATTTCCAAAAAAACCTACTATTAGACAAGAAGGGGATATCTTAATAATGGAATGCGTGCTTGAAGCACATCCCGTGCCAGATATTACTTGGTTCCATGGTGATAAAGAAATTAGGGATGGTGCTAAAATGAAAATGTCTAGAAAAGCTATCGGAAAAGATACATTTAATCTCACTCTTGAAATTTTAAGTCCAACTAAGGAAGACGGGGGAAATTATAGATGTAACGCTTTTAATGTGTTTGGTGAGAGTAATGCTAACATTGCTCTTAACTTCCAAGGTAATAAAAAGGTTATCACGAACTAGTTTAAGATTAATATAGACTAAGTACGCATACAGTAGCAATGCATGTGATGCTCAAGCTTTTGTGCTGCATGATATTTATATACAATGATGCGGCCGATATTATGTTTTTTTTATTTATTTAGGTGGGGATGACGAAAATGGTTTTGCACCGTCGTTTATAGAAAAACCTCGAATCATTCCCAATGAAGATGGCACACTCATTACAATGCGCTGTGTGTGTAAAGCTAAGCCGGCGGCTGAAGTAACGTGGTATAGAGGCACAACCGTTATAAAGGCTAGCAGTAAAATTGAAATTAAATCATCAGTTATAAGTGAAGATGTTTATGAACTTGTATTGCTCTTGTCAAATCCGACAGCAGCGGATGGTGGCTCTTACCGTTGTCATGTCAGAAATGAATTTGGAGAGAGCAATGCTAATCTTAATTTGAATATTGAGGCTGAACCAGAACCAGAAGGGGAGGGACCAACTTTTGTTGAAAAACCTACAATTCAGTCTAAAGATAATGGAAAACTTGTAATAATGGGTTGCAAAGTAAAAGCTAGTCCGAGACCAACGATCGTATGGTACCACGAAGGGAAAGAAGTTAGGGACTCATCTAAAATTAAAACTAGGGTCGAAGTAAAAGAAGACGTGTATACAATAATCTTGGAACTGATCGATCCTGGTATTGAAGACTCCGGATTATATAAATGCAATATCAAAAATGAACTTGGAGAGCTCAATGCAAATTTAACGCTCAATATTGAAAGTATGTATACTTTAATCATTCTTTAATACACGGATGCTTTCGCATTACTTATATATATATTCATTTCTTTTTTGCAGTCATTCCAGTTATTAAAGAAAAACCAAAGATCATTAGGATAATTAAAAAGAAAACCGTGATTGTTGAATGTAAAGTATTAAGTAAATTTGCACCTTCTTGTACGTGGTTCAAAGAAGCAAGCGCTGTTAAAGAAGATTCAAGGCATACGGTTTTAATCGAACCAGTTAGAGAAGTGAGTACCTTGGAAAGCATTTTTTAAAGATGCTTTTATGTAACTTTACTAACATAATTATATGCCGTAGGGTGAATTTGCAGTCAAGTTAGAAATTTCAAACATATCACAACATGACAAAGGTTCATATAAACTTGTTGCTAAGAACGAAAAGGGTGAAGCAACGTCACAACAAGTTGAAATTACTGATATTCCTGAGGAGAAGGGTGAGAAACCCCAAATTATAAAGCATCTCAGAAGCCTAGTAAGTATATGTTTCAATTCTTATAACAATATTTATTATATTTAGAAGTTAAATGCATATACATCTATGCAATCATATATATATGATTGCATAGATCTAGTTTAAAATAAATATTTATTTTATCTACTATAAGTTTTCATTCGCTTATGTTGTGTATTAATACTATATAATTATTTTTAGGCTAAAAAGGAGAACGATGAAGCAGAATTTTTAGCTGTTCTTAAAACATCTGACCAGTCATGTAGATGTACCTGGTACAAAAATTCTACTGTTATTAGAGAGTCATCAGAAATAAACACATCTTTTGATGGAACGAATGCACGTTTAATCATTAGAAAAGTAACCACGAAATACGTTGCTAACTATAGGGTAGTAATTAAAAACGAATTTGGTGAAGACGAATCTAGTGCTGATTTAACAATAATTGAGGAAAAGGTAAATAAAAATTGTATCATCAATATTAAATAACAAAAATAAATATTGTTATTTGAAACTTTACATACTATAACAATAATTCTTATCCTTAGAAAAAGAAAAAAGAGGAGGAAGAGGAGGAAACTACCGTGATGGAAGAATCTGAAGAGGAAATGTCGATTGTCGAAGAAAAATCGATCATCGAAGAAAATCATATCGATGAGAAAAAGGTAAATTCGCTTTTTAAAAAAAAAAATATTAGTAATCATTTATTTTTACTAAATTATTTGGTATCTCAAAAAACTGAAACGTCAGGTTTTATATTATAGACAGGTATATAATGATAATGTAATAAATATTAATTTTATAATCTCAGAAAAAGGTAGAAAAACAGAAAGAAGAAATAGAAGAAAAAAGAGACGATGAGAAATCTGAAACTTTACAGAAGAAATCAGCAATGAAAAAAGTATCAAAAAAAGAAGAGGTAAAAGTAGAAACCAAAAAGGAAGAAATCGAAATTGAAGCTCAGAAATCCGAATCCAAAGTAGAAGCTAAGAAAATAGAAACAAAGATTGAAGCAAAGAAAACAGAATCTAAAGTTGAAGCAAAGAAAATTCAAGAACAAAAAACTGCTGATGTAGAAATGGAAGATGCAAGAAAAATATTAGAGAAGAAAACAGCAAAAACAGAAGAAGAGAAAAAAGCACTTCTTGAAAAGTTAGAAAAGAAAAAAGTTGAAAAAGTACCAGAACCTGAGACTAAAATTGAAGGTATTCCAAAACTAAAACCTGTCAAGCCCAAAGAAGAACCTAAAGTTGAAGAAGAAAAGAAAGAAACTAAAAAGACTGAAGAAAAGAAAAAGGTTGTTAAAAAGAAAGTGGTCGCCAAAAAGAAGGAGGATGTAAGTATTTAATTTTATTTTTTTGCATTTGAAAGAAATACATTATATGGCAATATGATGGTTTTTAACATTGCAATGTTGAAAATATGCAATGATGGCAAGTTTAAGACAATGTTGTTTTTAATATAAATATGTGTTAACAAAAGGCATTTACATAGATTGTTGTGATAACATAGATGTACTAAATTATTTTTTAATATAGGACGAATTCGAGTTTGTTGACGATTACGAGCGTCCCGTTTTGGAGAAATATGAAAAAATTACACCAACACCACTAGAAAAGAAACCTAAACTTAATGACACTTTAAAGGTAATCTACACAATGTTCACTGACCTGTTCACACTAATATACAATATCCTCTCCTAGGCAACCTTTGTTGTTAATTTCTTAATAATTTGTATTTAGTCAAAACGTGCATCACTATCTGAAAGCGTTAAAAGTGAGCCGGAGGAAAGTGACGAAGAACCATCAGTTGCTACTCCTGCACCAGAGAAAAAACCTAAAGTTGAGCCAGAAAAGGTATATTCCAGGAATTAATAATCTTAACAATTTATGGTCATATAGTTAAATTGGAATTCCAAATCCTATTGACTATTTAGATTGTTCAATAAAATCATAAAAATATTTTTTTAAATAAAACTGGTATACTAATAGGTTGAAGAAGAAAAGAAGCGTCTAAGTATCAAAAAAGGTAAACCTAGACCAGAAGAGCCTGTTGATGAAATTTCACAGCCTAAATTATCTAAAGTACCAACGAAACCTGTTGAGGAAAAAGTTGAACAGCCGCAAGTAGCGGAAAGTAAAAAACCCTTGAAAAAGGTAACAGTACTAGCTTTTAAAAATTCACGTTAAAATTTTGTAGGATATGATTAAATAAAATAATCAATTTTTACTATAGTTGGAAGAACATAAAGAATATATCGATGATTATGAGCGACCAGATTTAGAAAAATATGATAAAGTTACTCCAACTCCATCTGATAGGATAAAGAAACAGAATGGAGTACAAGAGGTATATGAATTATATAAAATGTGGCGTTTTATCTAATATATTATTCTTATTTAAAAGTAAAAAACAGCTTTATTGCAGTTTTTTTATGTCTCTATCTTCCCGTTTGTTCCTAATTATTCTATTTTATTTATGAGATTTGACTTGTAACAATTGCTTTCTCTTAAATATGTTTTCTAATAAATCCTTACATAAATTTAAATATACTTAGTCTATAAACATTTAATAGGAACCATCAGATTTCGTTGATGATTACGAAAAACCGGAACTTGAAAAGTACGAAAAAGTAACTCCCACACCAAAAGATAAACGTCGTATTAGTGACATACAGGTAGCTCATTAACACAATACATTATTAGTTATCAATTCCCACGAAAAGGTACGCATATGTTATAAATGAAATATATTTTTAAGGACGAAGCGGATATAATGAAAGGTAAAATTAAGCCCAAGGATAAAGAGGATGAAGCGGCTTTCCCAACATTACGAAAAGTATCTATTGCTAAAGATAAGGTAGTTAATATTTTTATATTATGAGTAAAATGGGAAATACATATCTTATTTAGGTACATACCTAATATTATTGCTATAATGATAGGAGGAGGAGAAAAAGCCAGATGAAAAAACAAAGGCAAAGGTTACTAAGAAAGATGACTCAAAACCTAAAAAACGCCCATCGCTTAAAGAAAAGGAGGTATAGATAAATATTCTAAAGTTTAATATACCACAATAACTTCTAAAATACCTTTTAAGTTTGGTAATTTAGAATAACTGCAAAATAATATCCCTTCGCTGTATTTGCACAATTTTTTTAAACACATTCAATGCAATTACTTTCTCGTAGCGTTTTGCATTTAGTTTACACAAAACACTCCACAAAAAATATCCCTACACACTGACACTTTCTTCTCTTTAATCTTTCCACTTCTTGTTTAATTAATATTTTCTATATAGACTCGCCTCTAAGGTAAGTACAAGTAGGTATATTTGTTTGCTTTTTATGTTGGTGTGAACTCTATGTTGATCTAGGAGTACCAGAGGATTCAGTTTACTTTAAATAACTACCAAACAAAACTATAAGTACTTTGTATACTTTCAATTTTAAATAATATATTAATGCAATCTGATTTTAAAAGGTTGTTGAGGACGAGTTCATTGACGATTACGAAAGGCCTGTTCTCGAAAAATACGAAAAAATAACACCGACACCTATTGAGAAAAAACGGAAGGTACACACAGTTAATAAGATATAATACTAAAATCGCTTTAATACGGGTTTGCTCATTAAAATAACTTGCTTTTAAATACTATTAAACTGGTGAATTAGGATAAATAAAAAGATTATAAAAGGTAAAACAAGCATATGTAACAATTTATAATATATAAAAGATAAATCTAACAAATCTAACGTTTAATGATGTATGATACTTGTTGTTAAATCATATTAATATATGACATACATAAATTAGGAGGATAAGAAACCTGAAGAAGAAATATCTTCGTCAACTATTCAAAGACGACGCTCCGTCAAAGACAAAGATAAACCAGAGGTATTTTTTTAAATAAACACTTATCTTTAACATCTTTAAAAAAATGTTTTACCTAGCCATTTTTTCTATTCAGCCAATGGAAATTGACGAAAATGTTAGTATCGCTAAGCCAAAAGCTCCAATCAAACCAGGACAAAAGCCTGAAGAGGTTTCACTTACACACAAAACACCGGCTGATATTAAGCCCACGGTTCGTATCATTTTGAATACATTTATTTATTTGTATCTTTTTCACTTTGAATTCATGTCAGTATGTACTTGTGTACGTTAATTTGAAGAGACGGGAATGCCTATTTTAATAATATTCTTATTGAAAGAAGCCCGCTCTTTTTTAAAGATACTCTCCAACTTTAAAGTAAAGGTTATGTGGGTTCTATTGTGAACTATACAACAAATTCAATAGGGTCTATTTTTAATTTAATCACTGTTTAACAATCAAAGAAAAACCTAAAAATTATTAATGCCGTGAGCAATTTATTAAAATCAATAAATATATTTTATGTAGGAGGATGACGCTGAAGCGAAACTTAAAATAAAGAAACCAGAGATCGTTGAAGAAAAAACGATTAAACGACCTGTACCTAAAGATAAGGATGTAAAGGTGGGATTAGAAACTTTACTAAAATAATATTGTTAGGAACCCTACCAACTAATGCTTAATGAGAAATTTTACATAGTATTACATTTTTCGCAGATAGATATTAGGACTAATCTTTTTTCAGTACCACATAATAAAAGTTGTATTCCTCGTAAAGGTAAAAAAAGATCCTTTTTTGCCGAAAGATTTAAGTATAGAATTAGCAAAAACCATATTTATTTAAGCGTTTATATCATAAACCATATTAATTTAATACAATATCACAATATTTTACTTAATTAACAAATTCATATTTTTAAGGCATCTTGAAAAAGTTTTAGGACGCATAAACTACCTTTCACCCTGTATTTTCAAATGCACTTACATGTTTTCCGAGTTTTTTTAACAATTTTTTACTTTGATTTGTAACCATAGGACGAGGATACTGAGGAATCTGTCAGTGTTACCAAACCAAAAACTAAAACAAGCACTACTGCCCCTGAAGAGGCTTCTTTGACACAAAAGACACCAGCGCAGAAAAAACCCACGGTACTTGACAATTGCGTTTTTTATTTATCTCAGTAATAACTCAAAATATCTACCACTATAATTTTAATATAAAAATTCTATAGGAGGGTTCGGAAGCTGCACAACTTAAAGTAAAAAAACCAGCAGTGGTCAAAAAAGGAAGCAAAGAACCTAAAGAGGTAAAAATATTTATATTTAAAATTTAAAAAGACTGAGATAATTAAAAAGAATACATACGAATAATTAACATATTAACATCGTTGTTCTATAGTTAGATGCATTGCATAAAATGAACTAACTTTAGCTACACCTGCACTAGAAAAAAAACCGCTTTGATAATGTTGAAAGTACAATTAGTTTAAATTGTATTGCTTCTTTAGGAACCTTTGCCAATAAAAGGGGGTAAATTTGAATTACCACAACTTAAGAAAACCACAAAGCAGACACCCGAAAAGCCTAAAAAGGCCACATCTAATCGAAAGGAAACTTCGGACGTGGTAAACATTTCACAGTTCTGAAAATGTTTCGTGTCGTTTCGTCCCCTTCTTATGTCCTAGTTGTTACTTGAAACTATTTCTATCTATTTGTCTCACTTTTTCACATCAATTCACCTACACACTTTAAAATAAGTAACTAATTTACACGAATATATCACAAACATTCCAACACAATACGTACTAAATATACATTATGTATATATTAAAGAAATTACTAAACCTGCAAATTAAATTAAGGTGTTATTAGAAGAGCTAGCGTAATATTAATATGAAGCTTCTGGTTCCTTGTTGTAAAGTCCTTAAGGTGGGTTTGAAAGTCGCATGTTGCTATGAAATGTTTGGTATTCGTTCTTGTTACAGGTATCAAAGAGCGCAATATTTATACGCTATTTCTGGTTGAAATCAAAGTTAAAATATATGTTTTTATTTACAGTATGAATTGGATTTCGTTGACGATTACGAGAGACCAGTTCTGGAAAAATATGAGAAAATAAGTCCTACTCCGACTGTAAGAGAGAAAAAAGAAAAGGAAATAGCAAAGGTAAACGTATTAACATAACATTATAGATCACTTTGAAAAAATTGGAAAAATAAAAAAAAACTAAAAGACATTTTAAGTGAATTAGTAAGACCGTAGTATATATACTTTGATTAAATACATGTTTAATCGTTTCTAGAACCTCTGAGAAGTATTTAATAATTAACATTGTAGTGTTAAGTAGTAAGATGTTCAGACAAGTTACGAAATCAGTTTATAAGAAAATATCTTTTAGATATATGTATATATATGAATATGTTAGTATATTAATTATTATTATTGCTTTCTCAAGGTCGACAGCCGTAGAACATCAGTTCAAAGCGAGGTAAACATTCTTTTTTTGCTATTTTTAACATATCAAATAATATCATACTTTTAACTTTGTTTGAAGTCTATATCACCCAAGCAGATTCATACTTACGTTTTAGTAATTGATATTTTATTAGTTAAAATTTTCTTATAAAAATGCAGATGGTCGCAGAAACACAACAGTTTCTCTCTGTTAAGGTATAATGGTTTATTTTTTAAGTGTCTCCCTTATCATTCCCATCAAATGAAATCATTTGTACTTAAAAATGGAAAATTTGTAATATATAGGTCGTAAGTCAAAAAATATTGTCCACTTTTTATACATGGATCCTCAAATTTTGTCACCAAAAAGTAATCAAAATGGCATGTCATTTTTATCCAGTTTTTATGTAACAATCTTTTGTTAAAATGTTTTTTTTTTTTTGCATTTGTTTGTTTGTTTATCCTGTGATAACTCAACTGTGTTATAAAGTATTTGATCCGTTTTCAGACTGAAAGCAGAAGGTCCTCTGTTCAAAGTGAGGTTAGTATTTAATGTATTATACTTTCTGTACACCTCCGATAGTTCTTTCCAAGTGAATAAGTTGATATTTTGATATATATTCTCATCAAAATTTGCCACAAAAAGGAAAAAATTAATAAGAGCAGAAATTAGTTATGAATGAGAAAAAATGTAGTGGGGATGTCCAAGTGTGTTAATAAAAGACAGATTTTTTGGCACTCGTGTCACTTTGCGATAGGCCGCCGTGAAGTCTAAAGTGTGATAATGCTTGGGTTTCGGAGCGAGAAGTATGTGAAAAATGTTTTAAGTGTAAGTGTATGGTGACCATAGTGCAAAGTGTTATAAGACAAACCATAAACAACAAGATTAAACTAATTAAGATTCTCTGTATAAATATAGAATAAAATAAAACTATAAATATTATAAAGAAAAAACTTTACAATTTAAAATAACTTACTCTTCTTTAGGTCCAACAAGAAGTTTCATCAGAAAGCCGACGAAGTTCTATCATTGAGAATAAACAACTTAAGGTATCAAATATTTCTTTTTATTTTTCATCACAGTTATTACTTTCTTTTAGAAAACATCACATAGAACTTTTATTAATAAATCTTTTATTAAAATTTGACGTTTATAAATAAATAGCTCATAAGTATTTTTAAATTCACATTTACAAAGTAAGCAATTTGGGCTGGTTCGCGAATGTTAATATACTACCTGTGTGCTGGCCCACACAAATTGCGATCATTTGTTACTCAACCAGCGAATATGGATGTCGTCCAAATTGCCGCGGCCTCGCTATCTTTATTGTGGTTGTTAAAAACAAAAGAGTATTTTTCATGTGGATGATGTTATTTTAGATTTCTCATTTAATATACTAATGCAAGAATGAATTAGTTTATTTTACCACATATTATTAAAAGATTAATCTTGGCGCCTCTCTTTCTGGGCTGAATTTATTAGTGCTATAAGTGTTGCTATTAAATATCTTTTTTTAAAAATGGATTCTTTATGTTTCTTTTTTAATAGTTTACTAAAGAAACTTCTGAGAGCAGAAAATCATCGGTGGCATCAATATCTGAACAAGAACAGGTTTCCCAAATCAAAAAGACCGCTCTGAAGGTAAGTAAATGATATTTAAGAAGAGACTCTTCTAAGAACAGTTGTTATCAACACTAATAGAATGGATCCTTAAAGTGTTGGTTATCTGCAATTCGAATTTTTATCAGCAAAGCGCAACCCAAAAGCAAATCCCTTTTTGAAGTTTGATGTAGAGTTGAATTTTATAACTATATAAAATAGTCGTTTTGGCCTAAAATTAAGTTGGTAGTGACACCAAGTTTAGCTTTTTGCAAAAATTTGCTACAAAATCCCCAAAACATGTTAAAGCTTTTGCAAAACCAATCGTCCTAGCCAAGATATATATATATTTTATTTTTATTTTTATATATATATTATTATTAAGCGTTACAAATAATATATATATATATATATATATATATATATATATATATATATAGCGTTACAAATATATCTTAATACTTAATTTCTTGTGGACAAACAAAAAAGTAATAATAATAGCAACGATACAAATAGCAAATCATCTTCATCTTGGCTAAGTCGCGTGTTATGTTTCAACAATAGATTTATTTAACGATAATGTATTTTGATATAGCTTTATTGATAATTATAATTCATTGAAGTATTTTAGATTTTGATCTAACATAATGCATTCTTCAATATTTATTTTGTTTTTGCGTAGATCCCTGCTTATTAATTATATTGGTTTTAGACTAAAATAAGACAGCCAGAACCGGTTGTAAATGAATTAGAAACAATCAAATTAAAGGTAAGTTTGCTTTTACATTGCCATGCATGTTAAAAATATGTCCCACATGAACTGAAAGCAAAAACCAGAAAGTAAAATAAAATCCAAATCATGGCTTTTGTACATATGTGTTCGTCTATGTTCGTTATGTCTACTTTGTATTGTCTTAGCATATTGTTTGCAATATACAGAAACATATTACATTTCTAATTGATTTATCACATGAAAACTGTATAAATATAGACTGATAGGTAAATTAATCTCTTTTTGTAAATAGGATGACACTAAGCAAGTAGAAGACAATGCTACTTCAAAATTCTCTAACATGCCTAAAGAGCATGAATATCCTTGGCGACCTTCGACACAAGACACACAGGTACACACACACTTACACATTACACATTTTTATAAGCTCCAAGTTAATACAAGATATATAATCTTATTTATATTGTTAAAAAATAGGACGTCGTTGAGAAGACGCAACCTAAACGTAGTATTAGCTTAGATCAGCCAAAAACTAATGAAGTTATAAAACCAAGACGCCGACATAGTAAAAATGAGGTATTTTAAAGTACATTTAAATCTTATTAGTTTTGTTCGTAATGAAAATTTTTTAAATCTTTTTTTTAATCTGCTATACTAGGACCTAGAAGAATCTGATAATGAAATACTAGATCAAACAGAAATCAAAAAGAAGGTATCTATTGATCGTCCAAATAAACCTACTATTCCAGATCATCCATCAAACATTGTCGATGAGGTATATAGATATTTTGTAGAATCTTATATTATAAACGATATTATTTTTAAAACAATTTTATTTTAACTTTCGTATAGAATAATGGAAGAGATGAAGATATAAATAACAAAAATCGATCGATTGATAAAAATAAGATTTCGAAGAAACCAACAAAAAAGCCAGATATTATATCTAAATTAGATGAGGTAAACTAGTAATATTTATTATAAACTCATTTTAATTTCTCTTTACTGCTTATTTTATTTAATTGAAAAATCTTGGAAAGTAAACGAAAAAGACGGGTTTATTCAGACATTAATATTTTGTTAAATAGGGGGATAATTATAAAATATCCGAAAAACCTGAAAAAATAAATGATGGCCCGTTTCAACAAATATTTTGACCAACAGACAAAATATTTGTTGAAAAGGATTCATTATTAAGTAATAAGGTACTAATATTTCATGTACTTTAATTATTGTTATTCAAAATAAATAATATTTTCTTAAAGAAACCGTCAAGGATTTTACAATAACATTATATTTACCTATAGGAACTGAACAAAAATGAAGTAGTTAAAGAACCAGCGTTATCTGATAAGCAACCAAGTGAAAAAAGTTATCCTTGGCGTCGTCTTAGTAAATCAAAGGAGGTAATCCATAAAACAGTTCAAATATATTTTTAAGAATCTAATATTTAAAATATTTAAGAAATAATATGATATATAACATAGTAAGCGCTTATTTTTAAATATATTAAACATATTATTATTAGGAACCCGATGTCTTAAAACAACCTGACACAACACCAGATACACAAACACAGGATACACTATACCCATGGAGAAAACAAAAGGAGGTAAAAAATTCTTTAGAAATGCACAAACGAATTCAAATATTTGTATTTGAATAACAATTAATTCAAAACATACTTATCAGGTACCCATTCTTATCACACCCGAACCTGATCAAAACGAAGTGCCATTTTCATGGCAAGCCATTCCTGAAATACCACAGGTATAATACAGTTCTAGGAAATAATGTGTTATAATTTTATGTTATTCAATATTAATTCAATCGTATCAATCAGGCTGAACAATTGCCAGAATTAGAGGATAAATACAAACCTACATTACAAGAAACACCAGACACTAATGTGCCTTGGAGAAGATCTAGATCTCCTCAGGTATAACATATATACATTTACAGTTCACACTTCATTTACAATTGCACTACACATTTTTCTAAAAACAAAACTGAAGAATAATTCCTTTGAATAATTCATCTATAGAACTTTCACATTTATTTTATTTCATCGAAATTCCATTCGAAAGGTCGCCAATAATAAAATTTACTCTTTAGGCTGGAACAGATGACAAAGAGGAGAAAAAACCCGGTCTCTTAGAGACTTCACAACCTGCATTAGGCAGCAAACCTCAACCCGACGAGGTATACAAGTTGGCTATAAATTATTCACGCCAAAATTTTGCACAACGCACTATATTTGATTAGTTTGTAAACACATTGCACTGCACTTTCTTCGATTTTGTAGATTAGAACTCAATATTATTATACAAAAATATATACTTGTCTAAAAACCTTATTATTACATTTATTTTGTAACCACGATATCTCACACGTAAGTAGAATAATAATTTTTGTAGTCTTAATGTATATTTGTATTATATTTTGTGATCTATGGTAACGCAAAAATGTTTGTTGTCTTGCCCTTTATCTTTACTTTTTATGTAGACTTATTTTCCCAGCTTTGCTTCAGCTTATTAATTATTGTAAAATTCATATTGTTTTAAATTATTTTTATTACAGGATAAGTCCAGTGTAAGTATTTAACCAAAAAACTTTATACGACTTTTTATGGTCGTGTCAATTAATAAAATTATCTTATTTATTATATAAATAAATTCTATAAAATGTAACTTCATAACCATTGTTTCACTTTTTGAAAACGGAATATTTAGATATTATTAATTTAGGAACTACAAAGCTTTTAGTACTGACTAGAAAGCTTACGTTTATGTTGAAAATTTCAGAAAGTAGCTGTTAAAGAAGAAAAAGTAGAAGCGGAAGTTAAAAAAGCAAAGGTTTCTACTACAAAGAAAAAAGCTGAAGATCTACCTGAAATACCCGACTATGAAAGGCCAGATCTCGAGAAATACGAAAAAATATCACCAACGCCAACGACACGAGAAAAGGCAGAAAAAGACAAAGTAAATATGAAATAACATCGATAATTTAAAATCTGAAAATAAATCTGACAAAATTATGCACCTTGGAGCTTATTCGGTGCTGAATTTAATGACTAAATTTGTTAATATTTCTATAGCCGGCCGAGAAGCCTAAGGTACCAGAAATTAAAGCACCTGAAGAAAAGCCAGCGACTCCTAAAATTGAAGTTGTACATGAAAAATCTCCAAAACCAGATGCAGCAAGGAAACCATCTTTATCCCCAGCTCCTCCTGCCAGACGAGGATCTCTCATTCCTCCACCAGAGGAAATGGGAAGACGACCCTCACTTATTATCAGCGACGAGGTATGTACAATGTATTTATATAGGAACAGAATACTATTATATGAAATATTATATAACTTATCTTTATTGTATCAACAAACTCGACAAAGGTATGAAAAACTCCTATTGTGCTGTTTAATGGTAGTCTAGAATAGATTTTATGAATACCTTTTATAACACGCACTTATTTTAAGTCTTAAAGATTGTGGAATTTTTAGTGTCAAATTGCTACTATTGCCTCAAAATAGGTGCGTGGTAACGTATATTATGTATTGTGAACCCTGTAGACCCTATTCTGTCAAGCCGAACCTATAACAATTGAACACCCTGAGAAAGTCCTTTAAATTACGCTTTATCATCAGTATAATGATGCTTGAGTAAACCTGGTGCTTGAGTAACGAAGACTTTATTATTAATTAGTTGAATTGATTAGTTGATACAAGCTTAGAATCCTTTATTCCATGCTTTTTAGAAAATAGTATTTACACAGAATAGATTATTAAAACTAGGGTACAGATAATAAGACGGTAAAACACGTAATCCACAGGACAATAGAAAACTAAGACCTGGAGAGGTGATCGAAGAGAAGAAGGTAATAGCGATATTGCTACGACTATTGCGTTGAATGCTATCGTTATGATGTTGCCGTGAAAATATTTAACTGTTCTTCTGTCGAAGAAAATATGTTATTGCAATGCATCTAGTGCAGTTTAAAGCACTATTTACAGGAAGTTTTCTGGATAATCACATATCTAAATGTCATTTATTATTATATCGATATTATAATAATGGGACATATATTTCAAAAGTATATTTTATGTTATTATCCAGTAATATGTGACTTCTCGTACAGAGCACCGAGCTATTGCACACTTTTGTGACACAGCACACATAAACAGCACAGCTTATTCGCACGTATGCACACGAATAACGGTTACAAAAGTCCATCAAGGCACACGGGTATTAACAAGCACATGATGTCTTTAAAAAGCAATACAAAGTTATAAACAAAAACTAATAATACAAAACTTAACATGACGATTCAACATGTAACTAATTCACAGCTGTTGTACTCAGGGCACAATAAGTAATAACAGTCCGTGGGTAGGGTGAAAGGTCTCTTCGGTTCGGCGGCACAGATAGGCAATATTTACATATAAGGGGTTATTATCAGTATTTTTTAACAACAGGTCACGAAATTACGCCCTGGAGAAGTTTTAGACGAGAAAAAGGTGAGAGGTTTGGGTCTGGTCAGTTTTAGGAGGCTGCTTGCTTTGCAGAGCATTTCTTTAGTTTTTTTTTCGCACATGACGGTTCTTTGTTTTGTACATAAATCTTGACTTTTTGATCTTATGAATACATCCTACACTTGATAGATACACTACAATAAAAACAGATTTTCTAAACTCGTACAATTAACCCTTTTATATTTTTAGAAATTATTTGACTTTCCTAGAATATCTATATCCTTAAAGTATTTTAGATTAAATTAAATGTAGACTTCTCCGTAGTTTTTCCCACTCTTAATAGTACACAAAACAACAAGCCGCTTTCTGGACTAGCGGGGGTACTTTTTAGACCGTTTTGCAAACATTTAATACAATCTGTAGAGCAAAAGAAACAATGTCTACAAACTTTTATCAATTATTAAATTATGACTCTTATTGACTTGCTTTGTAGTCAAATATATTCTTAGAATGGCTTATATAAAATTCTTGTAATGTCTTGTCTTAATTTCTAATGCTTGCTAGAAAACTAATTATTTTTCAAAACTCTCGCAAAAGAGTACAAGATTACTTAGGAGTTATTTATACCAGCTTCCCTTTTCTTCGCCATTTTCTAATTAATTGCACACAATACACAAATTACACACACATGAAAAATAACATAACACAATGAAAGCACCTCATTTCATTTTGAAATGGCACTTTAAATAATATTAAACATCTTAAACACACTGACTCATTTTAATGAGACATTTATATTTTATTAATTTAAGCACAATATTAACAGAGAATGTTTACTAAACCATTTATTTTTTTCCAAAAAGAAACGCGGCAGGCCGGGTGCAATTTCGGACGAGGTATACCTGTGTGAAAATATATGTTTAGATCTCTGTTATAAAAAAAAACATCTTAGATTCGTGGCTAACATAGTTTTGATACCGTGATTAATTTATCTGTTGTAGGGCAGTCGTATATTACTTTTTAAGAAAACTTATTATAAGACGGCAGACAAACCCGTAATATAATTAGTTTCTAACCTGAAGGAAATTATATTTTTATCTAGTCAACAAACTTTTACTTCTCATGCCCCTAATTTAGGTATTAGAGCTACTAACTATGTCTATCTAATCTGTATATCAAAGTACTAAAATAATAAAGTTCCTCAACAAAACCTTAAAAATGTATTTAAATCTTGCACGATTTGCATGTAACTTTTAAATTATTTTTAAATGTTCCTGGCAAAAGCCTTCTACTTTTAAAAAGACAAATATTAATACTATATGTTTTGCACCAGCTACCCACGCTGCTTTTTTTTACAACTATGATGAATGATAAATCTATGTTTTGCAGTTATATAAAATTACAAAATTATCTAACCTAACAATACCTAGAATACCTGAAAAGATGCCACAAAACATTTACGTAAACAAATTAATAGCATTCCAATAGAATGTCGTATTCAATATATAAATCAAACAGTTTAATTTAGAAGCGGAAGCTATACAAAGATCTTTAATTATAAATCAATGAAATGAGCCAAGCTATGAGCACACGTATCAAAATAAATATTAGTTAGGGGTGGTTAGGAATAATGAAGTATTGTAGATTACTAAAATGTGTATACTTGAAATTCTTCTTTAACCTTCATATCACATACTGAAAGCCGTATTATAATTGACATCTCAGATAGTTATGATTAAATCTAGATACATTAGTTTTTTAGCTTATAAAAATGACATCAGGTCGTTTAAGAACGCCAATGATTGATAGACTTAGATCAAGAACAAAAAGCTAGGCCAAGGCACAGTCTAACTTTAAACAGTCTCTTTAATTATTAATGCAAGTTGCCAACTCAAATGACTTATGGCTTCAATCGCTTATTTCATGAAATATCATTTATTAAATAGTAACTTCAAGTGAAGTAGAGGAAGATTAATACAATGATAGTAGAACAGGAGCGGATATTAAGTTAAATTCTAACTATCTGATACATATATAACAGAGTAATAATTAGTCACATCGAAAAGACACAAACAGTATGTGTTACATTACAGAAATCTTCCCCGAAAAATTATAAAAAAGTTCGTTACTCATTCCAAAGCGCCACAATTAGATAATGTTATTATTATAAACAAGGTCACTCTGAAAATAGATTAGAATAGCTGTATGCGTGATTGACGGATAGTTATAGATAAGGTTCATACCTTACTCCAAGCGTGGGTTGGATGAGCGCGTCGTGGGCGCTATATTATCTCTGATATTCTTGGCATAAATACTTTTCAACGATTTGACAATGATGTACCAGCATCATTGACAGGTGTTTTCTTAATATCAATTCTCAAGCAGCACCTGCATCAAATGTTTGATTGATATTTTTTTTATTTGTCAAGAAAGTATCTGTTACTCGCGGCTGTACCTTTGGACGAACGATTTTATTTATTATTATAACTAAGAGCGGTAGGATAATGCTAGATAACTTATAAGTTGTAAGGTAGGTTCATGAAGTATTATCATCACAAACTATTTTTCAAATCCGTCCGGTAGTTACTGAGATAAAAAGGTTTTAACAAAAATTTATTGTTTGTACAATTATTGGTTGGCATAATTATTAACCAATTAAGTGTTTTTTAGTGGGAAGAAAAGCAAACCATCTAACTCATTTTACAAGATGGTTCTTTACCTGTAATCAGATTTAATCGTTTAAATCTTGTTTAAAACTTTATAAATTGAATTTATGCGTTTCGCTTTGTAGAGCTGAAAGCAACATTCTGATATTATTTTGGTTTGATTGATTTATAAGTGCAATCGATGTCAGCGCGTCATAATGATTTATACATATGCTATGTAGAACTAGTAGGTCGTATTTTGCTATATATTTATATCAAAAGTTTGAACGATTGATTAAAGGAAGCCAGGATAAGAAGTTTCAGATTTTGACCGTAGACTCCTGTAGATGAAGCATTTAAAATAACATTTATTAAGTTAAAAATCCCAATTACAAAAAAAAAATAAAAATAATTATCTCGTAATTACATAAAACTTGTCGAGGTTAAATTGCTCGACTATTAGAAAATTTAATAATATAAAAAAATAAACAAATAAAATAAAATCTCATTAAACAGTATTACTGTCTTAGACTAATATACAAACTTTCAAATACAAACTAGTTTAAAAAAATGTTTACAAATCTTAATAATGAAACAAAAAATATTTGGCAGAATAGATATTATTGATAATCCTTTTTAAAAATTAAATGAAACTAAATGTTCACATGCAATTAAGTCAAAATCCACTTCCAAAATGTAAGCAATGAATAAGAAAAAATATTAAACGCCAATACCAATACTCCTAATTCTGGGGACACAACCGTTTTCAAATAGACCTCGCTGCCTTCTGTCCACTTATATCACGGAAATTACGGTATCAGATGACGACAACTTTACACATATGTTAACAGCATCGAAGTATAAACGCGGATTGCTCACCTTAATCTGATAATTAATTGAATTGGTCTGCTGATTTGTGCTTGAGCACAAATAGAATACCACGTCCCCACCCGTTCCAAAGTAACCATGTCCGCTCTACCCCTTTCAGTCTTTTGACACACGCGACCATTTTTAGATGGAACGACACGAACTGCAGTTGAAAAAAGTTAAAATCATTTAAATCACCTACACCTTCCAATTATGTGGTATGATTTAATATTATAATAATTAGTTAAATCGTATCAAAAAATAAAAGAAATGTCGAGATAATAATGTGAAATTAAACATGTGATGGCGTTGCTACTGTGATATGATTGTGATTATAATAAACAATTGCTATTAAATATTTATGTTTATTGTATTGTGGCATCTTTGATCTTAAATGTGATTAACGAAATGGCATCAGTTGCAAAAAAATCTCCTGCAGCTTTAGCCGTACCCAAAGGTACTACGGTAAGTAATTAAGGTAATTTTGAGTAAGTAAGTAAGGTAATTTTGAGTAAGGCTTCGTGTCTATTAAGTCATCGAGATATGTTGTGCGCGATCTTAACTTGATGTTAAAAATCATTATTAAATAATATTGTTCAATTCCAACATTTAAAAGCTTATAAACTTTAAATTATTATTTAGTAGAAAAGGTACACTTAGTACTAAAAAGTACCCTTAGTACCAAATAAATACTATTTGTACAAAATGCGAAACATTGTTTTTATAAGACCCTTTACCGGTGTAATAAAATGTAATTTTGATTTTGTATCTAGATCGTTCAAAAAGTTTTGTTATTTTTTAATTTATTTACAAGATACATTTAGTATTTATCAAAATTGGATTTAATTTTATGCTTTAATGAAATTTAAATTAAATGATAAACTAAGAATACTTTCAATGACGTCATTCGTAAAATTAAAAGTGCCACTATAATTCACAGTTATAATTATTTCTAAGTGTTGCCTCAACACTTGTGCTACATATATCAGGAAGTCCAGGTCTTCATTGTCGGGTCGTTTGGCGAACGCATATGATGCACAGCATCTGTCATAATAAAACTAATGTGCCTTGTATTTAGTTACGGTATAATTTTTCAATCTAATTTCGTCACCAAAGATTCCAATGTATCCCGATGACTTACTTGTCCGATTTCGTTCAATTCATGATGATAATAATTAAATCACGATTTGAACTATAAAATAAAATAATTCATTACTTCATTTTAAATTCATAATTTTACCTCAATATTAAACTTTATACAACTTTTTTGTACAACAACAATTCATCAATTAATCAGAACATTTAATTTTGAATACAGGTAGACACAAAGTTTATATAGATAGTTTTATGACTTAGATCAAATATTTATATATTTTAAATTAAATGTTCTTTCTCAATAAATGTTGATTTAAATGTCATTAACAATATGCAACTATATCTGTTAAGATATTAATGGTACATTGATAATATAGCGAAGAAAATCTGGTGATGCAAGAAGACCTTCCGTCCAAGATTTAGAAGACTTAATCAACAAACCGTCAATACCACTGAAACCACTCGGAGCCAAAGAGGGACCACCACAAATTGTCGATGTACAAGAAAGTAATTCAGCGGTTGAAGGTAAAATATGACATTTAAATAAATCAGAAACTTAGATAATTTTACATCCTATTATATTTTGCAAGACGCTACTTTTTATTTCTTACAACAGACCAAACTGGATATCTTACCGTCCAAGTGGAAGGTAACCCAGCGCCGACCTTTAAATTTTACAAGGGTGTTACTGAAATTATTGAGGGTGGCAGATTCAAGTACGTCACAGATGGTGAAACTGGTCTTATTACACTCTGCATGAGGAAAGTTAAGCCCAACGATGAAGGCAAATATAAAGTTGTTGTTAGCAATATCCATGGGGAGGACTCAGCAGAAATGCAACTTTATGTGTCTGGTAAGGTATATTTTATATTATATTCACTAATGAAACAATGTTACGTCCTTGTATTTTTAAAATATTAGTTAATTATTCAAACTAGTTTAAGGAAAAATAAAAAGAGAAATTTTTAACATAAATCATGTTTACAAAATGCTTATATAGATGCCAGTGGTATGGATTTCCGTGCTATGCTTAAAAGAAGGAAATACGCAAAATGGGGTGAGAAAAAGGATGACCCAGATTGGGGTGACTTGAAAGAAACTGAAAAACCCATTCCACCATTAAAGAAAGTTGAAAAGGTAAGACAAACTTTTTTAACAAGTATAAAATTATAAAATATTTACGGATTGAAGGTAAAGAAGTGTATCTATAGTATCGACAGATCTTTTTTTATTTTTAAAAAATGTGTTAAATAATTATATCACGAATATAAATGAAAACATAAAATATCAAAAATAGGCAGCTCCATCGGGTCGTAAAACTGTTAAAAGTATAGACTAATTATTAATCCTCAAATTTCACAAGAGAGATAGAACTATTTATGGTTATTAACACTTACATACATAATTGTATTTAATATCTAATTACACTTATAGCAGCTACACGAAGAATGGTAAAGATATCTAAAATAATATTACAGTTATTTAGAAATTAATGACTTCTTCCACCATCCAAAAAATGAAGCCCTTGTAACAAAAATCCCAAACTAAAGTAGTTCAATAGAAACTAATTAAGTCGCCAATTAATTTGATTACATTTTTGTAAACTGGTGTGAGAAAGCATTATTTCTAAAATGTTTCAACTATTTCAAACATCGTGTGCATCATAGTTTACATATTTGCTTCATAGGGATTAGAGACTGGATACTTTGAGGATGCAAACGAGATTGTGGTCGTATCCGAAGGTGTTGAGATGTGTAGATTCCCGGCCGAAAGACGCAGAAACTCCTCAAATTGGTCCTGGGTTAAGGTCCTCAAAACAAAAAACACAATATCATCATTCATTCCATCTTATATTTCTTTACACTTATAACACAAAAAAATGGTTAATACGATACCATACTATTTTCTATTTAAACTCTTTTGTGTCAAGGGAACTTTAAAAAGAAGCTGCCAAATTTGGTCGTCATAACAATAATTTAATGTGACAAACTCCGTGTCGTGACGACGTCTATAATTTGCGGTTTGTTTGTAAAACTAATACGATGGCCGGGTGGTTCACCAGGAAACTAGTTGAATTGTTTAACGTTAGTATAATTTAATTGTAACATAGATTATCTCCCTACTCCTACAAATAAAGTCTACACAGAACACATGACTCAAAGATCTCTCTCAACATTGCTTTCAATTAACGTAGCTTAATATCATGGTATAGAATACAGGCCCAAGAACAGAATTTTCTGTAACTTCTGATATCGGTTCTAGGGCATTTATGAAATAAGGAGACGAATGTCTCTCCCTGAATTAATTCCCGATTGGCCCGCTTTGATGGAGACTGTCAAAATAAAGGTTCGATTAAAGAAAGGAATAAAAATATAAATTAAATAATCATCTATTCTATTGGAATTATGAATTATGAATCATTTATGTTACTTAACGCATTACTGATTCCAAAAGGATTGATGTCTTTTAAATTGGAATGACACAACACCTAAATAAAATAATGACTAAAATTGTCCTCTTAAAATACCACTATTAAATTGGTAATTAAATATATTTCAGAAAAAGTATCTAAAAATTAATTCCTAGATTAATAATGTTATTTTAAGAGCGATTTAAATAAACAATGCATAAACAGTGGATTTTAAATAACGAGCACAAAGTTTTTTTATCACTACTTCACCTTCTCTCCTAACTTCATTTTCAGGGAATGTAAGAGGAATGAATTTGATGATCATTCACTTTCTTTGGATTGTTGGCAAATATATTTGATTCCAGGTTTATGTGACGTCAGTTTGAGGAGCTTTTGTTATGTTATTATACATTAAATAAAATATTAATTTTAGTTGATGCATTCGATGTACCCATATGTTGGAATGTATTGTTTGATCAAATTAAGCTTTTTGTTTAAATAATGGAATTATGCGATAGTAATAATAATAATAATCGTCAAATATGTGCGTTTTATAATAAGGAATCCGTTTTAATAAGTAACATCTTTAATACAAATACCTTCACAAAATTGACTAAGCGACTACTAAGGACATGTGGATATTTTATAGAGATCCCAAAATAGAAGACCGTCTCTTGCAGAACTGATTCCAGATTGGCCGGTGCTGCACTCGTTCAAAAGAAACGAGGTTTGACACCGCGTTTGTCCGTCGTTAGATGACACAATGCATCTTGAAATGTATCACTATACGTAATTTGTCGCACAAGAATATGTTTCACGTCTACACTTGAGCATAAATCTGTCCAGCAAGATTAGAAATGATCGTCTTGCACTGATATCTAATATTAATTTATATTAAAGCATAATAACCTACATAATATGATTTATAGTTCTAGTTATTTGATCTAGACCCATGTTTATGTAAATACAAGTATACTAGTCCTTTATAATAAAATGGCGTTTAAATTTTGATGAAGGGCATCGCTGAAATAAAATTTCTTTATTTATATTTGCATCTGATAATAGCTATGAAAGTTGAAATATAAACATTATTTCATATCTATTTTTCAACATTCCAGTTATTTTCTTAGTATCCATTATGAATATTGCTAACTTTCTCTTTCCAAAACCTCATGGTTCATCAGGACGGGCCATGTTAGCTATCAGTGCAAGTAACTTATTACTTTAGAAATCTTCACCGATCTTGTTCACCCTGAACTGTGTACAAAGCACATTTATTTTCTTTTATTATCCTTTATGTTACTATGCTATAGGCTCTTCTGCACTTCGTGATATCTCATTACAGCACTTCGCACCGGTTTTTGCACAATGACATAGCTGTTTGGAATGACTTCGGTCATATTCTCAAAAATAATGAATAATAGTCAATCTTATCAAACACGAACTTTTTAATTATAATTCATTATTTTTGACTAACCAAAATATACATTGTGCAAAGTCTTTCAATCCGCCGACAATCACGCCTTTTTTCAATATCAAGGATATTCTCTTTTTTGTACAAACGCATGGTGTTTTACGGGTGGGGATGGAAGGATGGCTGATGAATCTAACGCCTCCGTTATCACATATTGTTTTAAATGTTTCACATTTTATTTTCATGCATTTGTTATTATTGTGTCACTTGTCGTATTGGGTGATCGTCCAACGTGTTCCAATGTGAAGGGTACTGATGGTCCGCACATAGCTTTTTGTCTGAAGAGCACTTTTTTTGTTATTGCATCTATTGTTATAATATAAAAGATATATTTATTATTAACTAAATATTTCAGAAACAAGAATCTTTCTTGAAACCTCTCGTAGATCAAAACGCTAAAGAAGGCAAGGATAAGAAGGTGGTATTTGAAGCCATTTTCACAAAACCGAATTCGAAGCCAAAATGGTTCTTCCGTAAAGATGTAGGTTTTATTTTATATTTGATAAAGATATTTTAATAAACATATATCATGTATGTGAAACTTAAACTGTAATAAACATATTTTTTTTTCGTAGGAACTATTCCCTGGATCAAAATACAAGATGACAAATGAGCAAGATTCTTATAGATTAACAATTATGAATCCTAAAGTAGAAGATACCGGTAAAATTACAATTGAAATCGGTGGTATCACAAGCACAGCATTTTTGCAAGTTGAAGAACCTGATCCCACGTATACCTTCACCAAACATTTGAAGAAGACTCTCACTGGATATACTAAACATGAAGTCGTACTGGAATGTGCGGTTTCAAATAGTTTAGCCATTGTATCCTGGTGGAAAGGAGAAACTAAAATTGAAGATGGTGAGGAGTTCCAGATATCTAAAGATCTGTCTGGTGTGTGTAGACTGATAATTAAAAAGGGAAAATTAGAAGATGCCGGAAAATATACTTGTAAAATTGAGAAACAAACAGATAAAACCAATTGTGAACTTAAGATTGTTGGTAAGTAGTTGTATGAAACATTCATAAAAAAAAATGTTTGTTAATTTAATCATTTGCTTCATATCCTTTTATATTTACAGAATATCCATATAAATTCACTAAGGTTCTCAAGTCTCAACAAGCTATTGAAAAAGACACCATTACATTGCTCTGTGAACTGGATGATGCAGCGGGTGATGTTAAATGGTAAGCTTAGTTAATAACTAAAACCTAAAAAAGAAAGGCGCTTGAAACGCATTGGATGCCGCAGTTACTATTTTTTCTTTATTATTATTTTATTATATTTTATTATTTATTAATATCCCTTTATTTATGTTATTTCTATCTTGTTAATATGTATATATAAATTTCACATTTTGTTTTTGTTTAGATTTTAGAATATAGAAACCGTTGATAAATGATATATATTTATAAAATATATATTCAATATTTGTTTTATTTAGGTTTAAGAACGACCAGCCTCTTAAGGTAGATAAACGTATAACGATAGCAAAGGAGGGACGCAAACGAAAGGTGGTTATTAAAGATGCTAAGGTGACTGATGCTGGCAACTTTAAGTGTGTCAGCAATGCCGACGAGACTGCCTGCGAATTAATTGTCAATTGTAAGTTTTAGTATAATAAACATGATTACTTAATCCACAATTTGTACATAATACTTATATAAAATATATGCCAGCACCAACGATGGCGGAGAGATAAGGCCGTCAAGATATTGATTTAGGGTACTGGGCTCCAATTGTCTGTGTGGTTAAACAATAACTTCGATACTGTTATACTTTTCTTCCATACAGAACAGAACCACAATTTCACTTCTATGAAACATACCAACCTCGTAAACCAATGTCGCAAAAACATACCGACAGTTTCGAATCGGTAAAGTTACCAGGTCCGCGCCGTCAGAAGAAGTGACCGTTGACCTAGTCATACTTAAAAAAACGACCCTGTTCACTTGGCGCCATTCCAAATAAGCTGTCACAGCGCTTGCCCTACAACTAAGTAATCAATTGACGAACCTTAAGTAACAAAATATTGTTATAATATCTCCGACATATATATAATATAATTATAAAAAAATATTAACAATGTTTTTTTTACTTAGATAACGTATTGTATATTATTACTCGCGTTTCTATGAACGGTACGGATGAATGACACTATTTACTATTAAAGTGACTAAGAATAGTAGTGTAATGCTAGATAGCCTTATATGGCCTATTATAATTAGAAACAATTTTTTAAATGCATCCCGTAGTTTCAAAGATTAAACAAACAAACACACAAACTTTTTTTTATAATATTTGTTACAGTTTTTTAAAATACATGATAATAATCATATAGTAGTTCTAAAAAAATAATTGTTGTAAGGCACTTTTCATATCGAAATGGATGGTTAAATAGCTAGACAACAAAGCTATTTTAATATGTAGATGATATTCATATCATAACTTCTTTTAACATGGGCGCCGCGTTGTGATTTCTCTAGTGTAATAATTGTTTCTAGCCTATAAATATCTAAGACTACCAATTTTATTTGACATGTGTATATTTTATTTATAACAACAACATCGTAACTATTTCATTTCTTATCAGACTCGAATCGCTTCAACAAGAAATTGAAGGATACAGAGGCAATTGAAAGGGATAAGGTGGTGCTTGAAGTTGAATTGCAAGATCAGACGGCGGAAGCCGTGTGGTCTTTCAACGGGGTACCAGTTGTGCCGAATGAGAGGTAAGTAAAAAATTAACAAGGTTTAATAATCTTTATAGCACAATTCAGACTATATTTTATTTATATTCCTTTAACGTTACGTCATTCATATTAATTAACATTGTTTTAAGGATTGAAATTAAAAACTTGGGCGGTGGAAAACACCAGCTGATCTTCAACAAGCTAGAAATGGAAGATGATGGCGAGATACTTTGCGAATCTGGCAAACTGAGTTCTTCATGTAAACTGACTGTAAAGCAGGGTGAATCCAAACCCCAGATTGAATGTCCAGACGAGTTTAATGGACCCGCTGGACATCCATTCGTCATTGAAGTGCCATACAAAAGTAAGTACATATTGCTCTTAAGAATTACTAAAAAATATTATAAACTATTTTGTCGTACTTTTAAACTGCTTATGCAATTATGGCATTCCGTCGTTTTAAAAAATTATAAATCATTTTCAGTTTCTGGCACACGCCAAACACCAATCGAAGCAAAATTATTCAAGGATGGAAAGGCATTACCTAACAAAGAGATTGAGGCAGTTGTCGAGCAAGAAAAGATACTATTTAAAATCAAAAAACCGACTAGAGAAGGATCTGGTAAATACGAGATAAAGCTATCGAACGCCCAGGGCGAGGATTCCAAAAATGTTAACATCATCATGCAAAGTGAACCTTCCCCGCCTCAAAATGTTGAGGTTACAGAAGTGTTCCAGACATCTTGTGCAGTTGCATGGAAGACACCTCAAGACGATGGTGGTTCACCAATTGTTAAATACATTATTGAGAGACAAGTAAGATAATATAAATTAATTTATACTAGCCATTTATCACTTAGCTGTACCTAAATTACTAAGTACTATTTTTGTACTATACTAGGACCTTTCACTCAAAGCTGCTTGGGACAATGTTGGCGAAGTACCATATGGTGAGCCAACAAAATACAAAGTACAAGATCTTATTCCTAAGAAAACCTACAAGTTTAGAATTCGAGCTGTTAACAAGATTGGCTCAAGTGAACCTGGTCTTTTTGCTAAGCCTGTATTAGCTAAAGATCCTTGGGGTAAGTGTCTGCTTTGCTTAATCAATCATCATAGAATTATCTAGTTGTCATGCAAATATTGAAATTCAAATTATACCTTGAATTTTAGACGAGCCATCGAAACCAAAGGGTTTGGAGCTCGTAGATTGGGATAAAGATCATGCAGACCTGAAATGGCAAAAGCCAGATAATGATGGCGGTGCACCAATTACTGGATACGTAATCGAATACAAGGTAAAATCATAAAAATAAGTTTAAGACAAATTTAAAAATCTTAATAAACCCTTGTGGAATTTAGTTTTAATTTGAGTTATCTTCCCTGTTGTAGGAGAAATTTGGTAAAGGCTGGGTGACGGGTCAAGAGGTTGATGGTGATACTTTATCCGCAACTCAGCCTGGTCTAAAAGAAGGCGGCACATACGAGTTCAGGGTTCGTGCAATTAACAAGGCTGGACCTGGTGAACCTAGTGACAGCACCAAGCCCATTATCGCTAAGTGTAGATTTGGTGAGTGAAAATATTTTTGATGATAAACATATTTAGAATTGATTTAAGCACTAAAACTCAGCTAAAAGTCACTTGTTGTATGTGCCAGTTATATTTACCATATTTTATGGTTTTACAGTAAAACCATATATCGTTGGTGAAGGTCTACAAGGTATGATAATTAAAAAGGGACAAGTAATTTCCTATGATATTAAGTACGGTGGTGAACCCGAGCCTGAGGTTAAATGGTTCCAGGGTGAAGAGGTAAACATTTTATTTATTCATATTTATACTCTACATTCAAAATATTCATACTCAAACATAATTATTACTTAAACATAAAACATATTATCTATACTTCAAACCGAAATAATTTATTAATAAGTATTTTATTTTGTCCAAAAAAAGAAACGTGGAAAGGCGTACTCGGAGAAGGTCAGATTGGTTGATAAATGTTGTCATAATTTTCTAAACAAAAACTTTTACATTCTTCTCTTCTATACACTACAATATATTGTGCTAACATGAACTATACATATAAATTGACTCCTTATCATATTTTACAGAGCTATTTATTTATTCATTTACTTTGAGCAACTAGAAGCAACGCCATTCAATACTTCAGTACAATTTGTTCTGTAAAATATGATTTTAATAATTGTATCTATTACTATATTTACTTGTCAATACAATGTGATGCTTTCGATGTTTTTTTTATGTTAAATATTTTCCATAAACATTGAAACGAGATATTTAGCAACATATTACATATTAATAACAACACAATAATAGACGATTGAACATTCGATAATAATTTAAATACTGTATTTCATTAATAAATAGATTATTTTGCTTATAAGGTGACATGCTATCTCGTTTCAATGTACTCCAAATATAAAGCAAAATATTATGCACCAATAGCGATGGTAAAGGACACAAACACAAATAATATGCATTTTTGTGGTAACTCTGGCAATCCAAAAACAAACAGTATTGTCCTCACTTCTTAACATGGATCAATGCACTATCACTATTCACTAAACAATTTATGTTTTGCACTTCTCAATTTATGTATACTTCCACATCGTTATTTATGTTATTTTCTTACTGTTCTCTAATGAAAGGTGTAATCTTAAATCATAAAACACCGCTGTTTTAAACATGTCTGCTCTTATTAATATTTTTTGTTTTTATTTCACATTTTTTCATATTTTTACTGATATATAGGAAATTCGTGATGATGGAGACCGCATCACAATTGATAAGTATGAAAAGAATACTGTGCTAACAGTCCGAAGAACCACAAGACCTGATAGTGGAAAATACAAGTTGGTTCTTACCAACTCTTCAGGCACTTGCGAAAGTATTGCTGATGTCGTTGTGCTAGGTAAGATAAAAAATTATGTTAAATATTGCATCTTTTAGCAAAAAATTTTAGTACAATATTATAAACCGAATAAAATATTACTGTTTGCAGATAAACCAAACCGTCCAAATGGACCCATTGAGATCACTGATATACGCGCCGAAAAGGCAACCGTCAAATGGAAGAAACCTGATGATTTCAAGGGATCAGATATCACGGGATATACTTTGGAAAAGATGGATGTGGTATGGAGATACCTGTTCCTATATTGATATATATAAGCTGCTTGAAGGGTCCTGTGGTTTTGAACATTATAAGTAATATAATCATTTTTGTGTTTCTTTAGGACACTGGCAACTGGGTACCGTGTGGTGAATGCGGTCCTGAACCAACTGAATTTACTGTGAAAGGTCTCACACCTAACCATAAATATAAGTTCAGAGTTCGCGCTGTTAATAAGGAGGGCGAGTCTGAACCGCTAGAAACCGAAGGAGCCATTGTTGCTAAAAATCCTTATGGTAAGTTAGAATATATACTGAATATCCATCCAATGTTGTGTGTCCTTGTGTTTCGTTAACCATCAGTAATAATCAGAATCAGAATCAGATGGACAATGTAATAGACTAGTTTAAATAAAAGTCGACAAATGCAAATCAAATTTTATCTAATTAAAAATAGTATCATTATAAATTTATTAATTACTCTAACGTAGAACATCTGTGTCTTCTTTCTCATTATGGACAACATTTGAAACTAAAGCCACTATGTTGTTTTCCTACATTTTATCAGTTGAAATGATAGATGTTATGTTATTTAATGATCTTATCACAGGTTAAAGAAGGAAAACCTAACTTTTAACTGATGATTAAAAGGATTTAGTATATTATCATAATCTTAGGGGTTTTATTACTACTATATAATCTTAGGGGTATTTTATGGAAATACTTATATACCACGAGTATATGAATACATAAATGAATAATATTTTTAATATTTTTATCTAGATCCACCGAAAGCTCCTGGAAAACCCATGATTATTGACTATGATAATATGTCAGCTACCCTGCAGTGGGAACCTCCAAGTGACAACGGTGGGCGACCGGTATTGGGTTATGTTGTAGAACTTAAAGACAAGTTCACTGCAACTTGGGTTGAGGTGAGATTAGCGAGATTACATATTATAAAGTTAAAGCCCTCCTACATTGTGTTTATCGGTCTGTACAAAAGCGATTAATTGGAAAATCGACCTAACGGATTTTGTACACTTTTCACAAACAGATAGTATGATTTCTGAAAGAGATTTAAGTGTTATGTAAATTTACTGATATGTTTTGATTATTATTGAAAAAAATTAAATCGAAAGAATCCTAAGAGAAAACAATTAACAAAAAAGATCGGGATAACCAAAATCGACACAAATGAAACTGTTTGAAAGTGTACTATCAGCTTATAAATAATGCTTAACAGCATTATATATAATGCTTATGCAAAAAGTTTTCATATTTTTTAATTTAAGTTTTATATTATTTCTGTAGGTACTTAAAACCGAAGATACCAAGACAGAAGCGAAGGTAGAGGGACTTAAAGAGAAAATGATTTATCAGTTCCGAGTGAAGGCATACAATAAAGCTGGAGTTGGTGATGCTTCCGAGCCCACCGAGAACCATTTATGCAAACACAGAAACTGTAAGTTAATAATTCATTTGTTACAATAATAGTTGAATAAATTATTTGATTTTTACTTTTATACTCTACAAATCTTATGTGTTCAGTGAGCGGAGTGCAAGTATTTTAATAACGACGATCTCGTTATCGTAATGTTCGACATAAGAATTAAGAGTAAGCCATTTGTTTGAACTAAGGTATTTGCTCTTATTTCATACAAAGAGTTGTTAATATAACTCGCGCTAAATAGTAGACAGTAAAAAGGAGTGGATTAGGAGATATAGTTCCATCATGGCTAATCACACAATATTCTCTAACAATAATGGTAGTTTAAACTATTTTTTTTTTGTTTTACTGTCACTGATAATTTTGTTATATTTTGATTATTAAAGTATTGAATTGTACATAATTTATTTTAAAAATTACGCACAGTGAAACCTCGCATAGAACGCAGCACATTCAAATCAGTCATCATCAAGGCCGGCCGCACACACAAATGGTCTGTGGATGTCACCGGTGAACCCCCGCCGGAGACAACTTGGTGAGTACAGACAGAATATAGGGTACAGAGTGTTATATAGAAAATATATATATATTCATTTTTATAAATAATGGATGGAGAAATGGTATAGCATAAACTTATTAGTTCATCATGTTAGTGGCGCCATTATGAATTACCCTGTCGATGGCTCTTTTCATAATTAAACTCTAGAATAAAATTATAATTAAAATAATAATACGTCATGTAAACGACTTTAAAGTAAAATTTAACAAACGTTTGATTTTTTTGATAGAAATTTCAGGTTCTGCTGAAAGAAAGCATTTGTTACGTAAATCGAAACAGCAGTAATAAGATTTTTGTCTGAACGATTCATTGTTCAGTTCAGTATCACAAATAAATCCTAAAAATACCTTATACTCAGGTCATGGCGTGAGAACATAAAGCTGGTGAACACAGAGCGTATAAAGATAGAGAATGTAGATTACCACACCGATTTCACGATCACGAACGCGGTGCGTCGCGACACTGGCAAATACACTCTGCGGGCTGAGAACAGCAATGGTTTCGACCAGGAGACCGTCGAACTTACAGTCCTCAGCAAACCCAGCTCGCCAAAGGGTATTTTTTTATACGCGTATTTTTTTAACAAAAAACAAGAGAAGATGAAAAGTCTATTTAAGATTTCAGTGTGTTATTTTAAAGTATGGTACTTTATTCTCTTACAGATATTTTAGTTTTTATTCTCTAACAGAATTGCATTTCTATATTCTGAGAATCAAAATGAAGGTAGAATTACAATTTAAATACTTATTTTTGATGGGGTTATAATAAAACCAGTGTTGTTACAAAATAAATTTTTAATAATTTTTAATAAATACCAGTTTATTTATCACAACTACTAAACTCTATTCAGGTCCTCTGGAGGTAACAGATGTACATGCAGAAGGTTGTAAGGTGAAGTGGGAGAAGCCGGAAGACGATGGAGGTTCTCCCGTCAAGGAATACGAATTGGAGAAGATGGATTTGGCCACTGGCAAGTGGGTCAGGGTTGGCAGGTGAGATATGGTCGTTCCCATGCACTTTAATGATTGAAACAATATATTTTAGCAAATTCTTTTAAACGAACAACTGTTTAATAAACTATTTAATAGTAATAATAAATATACTCGTATTATTATTACTACATTATTTTTTTAATGCTTTGATTTGTGACCGGTATTGTGATGTGATTGTTATATATGAATCCTATAACAGTTCATTTTAAATTATACGTAATATAGCAATTCCCAATTTATTAGAAATGGATATATCAATAAATATGCCATCTTAAATCAATTTATCAAAAATATACTTTTGATATAACTTGAATATTTTTTCTCAGAGTCGCGGGAGACAAGAAGCCATTGGAAATGGACGTGACAGGTCTGGAGCCAGGTCACCAGTACAAGTTCCGTGTGACCGCCGTCAACGACGAGGGTGACTCCGAGCCACTGGAGACTGAGAAGGCCATTCTCGCTAAGAATCCCTACGGTAATTTTACTTACTTTGTTTACCTATAACTCGAATAGTACATGGAAAATGTAGGGAAAAATCATGACGGATCATATAAAAAATCGATGATAGTTACGTAATTTAGCAACAGACATGACAAATGATAATGAAATAAATTCCCAGATGTATCCGATAAGCCTAGTAACGTGCGCGTGGAAGACAATGACAATCAGAGCGCTACCGTAGCTTGGGAACCTCCTAAGGATGATGGTGGAGCACCTGTGCTCAAGTACATTATCCAGAAGAGGCCCAAGGGTGGGGACTGGGAGAATGCTGCAGAGGTGCGTGTTTTTTGCACATATTTTAAAATACTATGGTTTAGAAATATCTTTGTGGTTGATTTAAAGGCTGAATTAGGATTGGTTCTGCGGCTGGGTGATATACATTCAACATAGATAAACATTATAAATACACTGTATCACCAGGCCACAGAATTAACTTTTTAAGTTCGCTATTGGAGACCAGACAAGTACTCCGTTACTACATCTCTTAGGTTAAATCCTGTACAATATGGTAATGTTGTACCATACTCAGGTCCCTGGGAGCGCCACATCGGCCAAGGTGGATGGACTGCCTGAGGGTAGTGAGTACGAATTCCGCGTGGTGGCCGTCAACAAGGCAGGACCCTCCGCGCCTTCAGACCCCACCAAGATGACCACTATCAGACACAAGGCTTGTAAGTCATAAGTTTTGAAATTTATTCTACTTCTTAAATTACACACTGGAAAGACAATACACTTTCAGAACATTTGTTCAGATTATCGGCTTAAATAAAATATACACATTTTTTTAAATCGATTGCTGTTACTGCTAAATTAGTATATTAAAAAATTTATTGCTTTATATAGAGCAATGCATTCAAATGTGTCGTTTACATTTTCAGTGAAACCTCGCATCGATCGCACCAACCTGAAGGCGCTAGCCGTGCGCGCTGGGAAGCCCATCTTCTTCGATGTGAATGTGAGAGGGGAGCCCGCGCCCAAAGTGCAGTGGTACAGAAAATGGAAGAACGAGGAGAAGGAGGTGACTACCCCTGCAAAATTATGACATTATAGATCATTTATTTCACAGATAATAGACAGAAATTTCACTTATCTTAGAATATTTTTTTTTAACCTTCTATGAACTGTAAATATAATTTGTTTTCTAAATATTTTAATCTGAAAATAGGGGATTGGTTTTAAATTTTTTTTCATGTTTTCATCTTATTAACGAAATTTATAAAATCTCATATATAATCTCAATTGTTAACACTATGTTGGTACTGTAGTCAACTATAAACTTAACAAATATAAACTTTTTGTTTACACAGGTCACCGAAAACGTTATAAATGTAGACTACAACACTAAACTAGACGTGAAGGAGTCGGTCCGTGCCATGACTGGTACTTATCGCATCTTGGCCACCAACGAGCACGGAAAAGACGAAGCGGAGGTGGAGATCACAGTACTGTCGGCTCCAGGGAAACCGGGAGGTCCTCTCAAGGTCACTGATGTTACCAAGAACGGCTGCAAACTGGCATGGAAGAAACCTGAAGATGATGGAGGTGAGTGCAATTATTTGTGCTGTTAATATTTAGTGAATTCATTGAAACAATGTAATATTCCAATACTATTCTTTTCTTGTTTTATATTTAGGTAACTTGATAAAACAATTTGTAATTTTAGGCAAACCAGTGACAGGCTATGTTGTGGAGAAACTAAACAAAGCTACTGGCAGATGGGTGCCAGTTGGTAAAACTGATGACACGGAGATGGATATTAAGGGCTTGCAAGAGGGAGAAGAGTACGAGTTCAGGGTTAGGGCTGTCAATGACGAGGGAGAATCGGAACCTTTGAAGACTGACCACTCTATTATTGCCAAGAATCCTTATGGTACGCTACTGAAGCGGACGGCCAATTTCTAATAATGTAATTCAATTTTTAAAATAATATAATTACTTGTTTGACTTGGTTACCAGACATACCTGGCAAGCCGTCGGTGCCAACGCTTGAGGACTGGGACGTGGACCGTGTGGACCTCAAGTGGGAGGCTCCCAAGAACACGGGTGGAGCTCCTATCACCGGATATATTATCGAAAAGAAGGACAAATACGGGCATTGGCAGGAGGCCCTTGTTACTACGGTAAGATTTACTTTGATGTTCCCTTAAATATTTAGAAATGCAATTGTTATAAAATGTTGGATATATATAAATAATATATATAATATTGACACTTACAGACACCGGAGTGCAAGGCTCGTGTCCCAGAGCTGAAGGAAGGCAACACGTACCAGTTCCGGGTAAAAGCGGTCAACAAGGCAGGCCCTGGGGAACCTTCGGACGCCACGCAGCCACATGTAGCTAAAGCTAGATTCTGTAAGTATACCAAAAATGAATGACTTTTACGAAGACAAATTTCATGTTTTTTTATCTTAGAAGAGATTTAAAATCTGACATATTAATTTATGTAATAGTTAAATTACCATATCAGCTGGTAAACCTTAACTATGTAAACAATTAAATTTACTATAAATTAAATTTCAGTGAAGCCCCACATCAATCGCGACAAGATGGTAGCTGTACGAGTCCGTGCCGGCACCACTATCAAGCTGGATGTCGACATCAAGGGTGAACCACCACCGACCAAGACCTGGACTTTCGCTAACAAAGTACGGCATAACTAATTAGGAAAACAAGATAATATTTTTATTTCTCATAACAAAAAATCAACATAATCATTTTCAAAATCAAAATCAAAGAATCTTTGAACTCAAAGTACAAAGTGTATAAAGTCAATTTCAATCTTCCTTTATCTTACTTTATTATATTTTTTAAATAAAACTTGCCTGAAAATGTTTATGTTTTCGGAAATAAAGAAACTGTTATTTGTATAATAAACTAGCGAAACAAAAAGTATATAACCTCAGGATTATTTAATCTTACATTAATATTTATATTATCAACACTGGATTTCCGCCATCATACAGGTTGTAGAGACCGGCCCAGGCATTAAACTGGAGAACGAGGACTACAACACCAAGTTACAGATCTCTGAGACTTCCTGGAAGAACTCTGGAATTTATACGCTGAAGGCGGTCAACGATTCTGGGGTCGATGAAGCCACGGTTGAGATTACTGTTCTGGGTGTGTATTTATAAAAGGATCCATCATTTAATAGAAATCAGTTTCTGAAATACAGATTCATATAACAAATATCTAATTTGTTTCAAATTATTTGATTATTTTACTTCGTGATAGGCAGGAAATGGCAAATTTTATCAAATATCTATATAAAATGAAACATCTTTTTTAAAATTTTATTTCTTCATTCACTCTTCAAGTCGTTTCTTAAACATCTGAAATTACATTGTCATTATTTATAAAAACCCTGTCCAGGTTTTTGTGTTGCAATCGCATATCCTAAGGCTTTCATTTAGATTTCCACAATCCCATAACTTCTTTAAAGTTCTGACGTAATATTTACAATCGAAGAGTTTTTCATATATTTTATTGCGTAATAATTGTGGAGCTTAGATAAATTGATTACATCATCTATTGTAAATTAATATCTTTAATAAAATAAAGGTTTCAACTGTTAATTGAGTACTATAGACAATAAGTACTGAATAAATTAAATATAATGTCAAGTATTTAGTACGCATAGTCAGACAAGTTCTAGATAGGAATAACATAAATAAATATTCCACAAATAAAATAATTTCATCTTTTCCCAACCTAATTTCTAGACAAGCCAGGAAAACCAGAAGGCCCACTGGAGGTATCAGATGTACACGCGGAACATGTAAAGTTAGCGTGGAAAAAGCCCAAACACACTGGTGGCCTACCACTCAGTGCGTACGTGGTGGAGAAAATGGACGTCACCACCGGCAAGTGGAGTCCTGCTGGTACCATCGAGCCAGATGTTACCGAAGCCACTGTTACTGGTAAGAGAATGAAAACAAAAGAGTTAGAAAGTAAGAAAATAGAAATAACTAACTCGAAGTGCAGGATGATTCAAATTGACAATCTGTGCATCATACAGAAAGCTTTTATCTTAAACCAACCTATGCCCTTATTTTATAGTGTAACGAATGATTTAGAAATTAATTATAGTGCGGAATTTATACTACTAAGAACTGCTATTATATTTCGTTTCCGCAATATGTTAGTAGGAAAAAAATGAAGGTTGATTTCATTTCCGGATTCTAGACCGTTTATTTTTTATGATTTTTAATTAGTGAATACATTTTATCAATTGCACTGAATTGTAACTTATTGATTGTTATAATTACAAAGAAAAAATATTTCTTTAACTCACTATAACTATTGAAATGCCATTAATATGAAATTCTTATTTGATTCTAATCTAAGTAAACCCTTATTATTTCCCCAGGTCTAGAACCCGGTAAAACATACCAATTCCGTGTCAAGGCATTGAATGAAGAAGGTGAATCTGAACCATTAGAGACAGACCACGGCATTCTTGCCAAGAACCCCTACGACGTACCAGCTCCACCTGGTCTCCCTGACATAGTTGACTGGGATGAAAAGTCGGTCAAGCTTAAGTGGGAGCCTCCCATTAGAGATAATGGCGCACCCATTACTGGATATGTTATTGAAGTTATGGATAGGGATAGAGGAGAGTTTGTTAAGGTGTGTTTAATTCGTTTTTATAATCCAACTAAAATAGATGTAATTTTTTATTTTATGACCCTCCTAGTGACATTCTATTTATTATGAAAAGTCTAAAGTGTATTCTGTGAAATATTGTACTTTATTTATGTGGAAACAAACATACATATTTCTGTTAGTACATATCTGTAATTAATGTTTATATAGGCCGCTGAAGTCCAGGGCAATGTCTGCCAAGGAACAGTGCCGAAGCTGGAGGAAGGCAACCAGTACCAATTCCGAGTACGAGCCCTTAATAAGGCCGGGCAGTCTGAGCCATCCGAGAACACTAACTGGCATACTGCCAAGCCTAGATTCCGTTAGTACTTCTATTTTAAATACCCATTTAATAAAAAAAATATTACCTTTTTTAAACTGCAATATTGCTGTAAAAATAATATAAATTTGAATATGTACGCGTACAGAAAATATAATTTCAAATTTAATTAAATGTTGTTATTTATTAATATATATCCACAGTGAAACCAAGAATCGACAGGACAAACCTGAACCCAATCACCGTGAAAGCTGGTCTGCCAGTCTCTTTGGACGTCAAGGTCTTCGGAGAACCACCAGCCACCGTTACTTGGCACTTCCAGGACCAAGAACTTAGCAACCGGGAGAACTTGGAAATTATTAACGTGGATTATAATACCAAGTTCCTAATGATGAAGACTAAGAGAGTTAACAGCGGCAAATATATCATTAAAGCAAAGAATGAGGTGGGAGAGGATGAAGCTGAAGTTGAGATTACTGTTCTCGGTTTGTATTTTATAAAATTGATGATTTTTTTAAAGGTAATATTATTTTTAATATTCTCTGTAATGTATAATATCTTTCGCTGTTATTTATTATTCAGGTAAACCATCCAAACCCAAGGGTCCATTGGAAGTAGCAGACGTTACCAAGAATGGCTGTTCTTTGTCTTGGAAGAAGCCGGAAGATGACGGCGGCTCTCCTATTGAGTATTATGAAATCGAAAAACTGGACCCGCTTACCGGTTAGTTAGTATTTTTATATTAATTTATTGGTTGGCTTCAATCGAATAGGTATCGCAGATTATGTGTTGTTATTTAATATAAATAATATTCCCACAGGCCAATGGCTCCCATGCGGCACATCTAAGGATTGTAAAGCGAACGTGACGGGTCTGCAGGAAGGCAAGCCCTACAAGTTCAGAGTAAAGGCAGTCAACAAGGAGGGAGAGTCTGAGGAGCTTGAGACTGAGAAACCTATTATTGCAAAGAATCCATTTGGTGAGTTGGCTTGATTATAAATCAAATATAAGAAACAAATATAGATTGTTTTTTTTAGTTATTGTTGAAGTAAAACTTTTTATTTGTTATTCTCTCATAAGTACTTGCAAAAAAAAACACAAATTACTTTTAATAAGTTCTCTAAAAATATTGTATGTATATTCTAGATGAGCCCGGCAAGCCCGGTCGACCGGAGCCCCGGAATTGGGACAAGGACTTTGTGGAGCTTGAATGGGCGGCGCCCAAGGATGATGGTGGCGCGCCCATCACGGGTTACATAATTCAGAAAAGAGAAAAGGGCGACAGGTAAGTTTTTGAATAAGTTTTGTACTTTAATTTCTCAATTTTCATAAAAGGTTTAAGCAGATTTTTTTAGTAAGTTTTTGTTTAAATAATCTGTCTTAAAATAGTTACGTAGTAAGAATTTTTTTTATAATTTATTAAAGGTAATAAAAAATGAAAAAAATTTCAATTTTAAATTTTCTTGCAAATAAAACTGTTTATTGCTCAGTCGTCTGAGATTTATTGAATAAAATAAATTAATTAATAGTTTGGCGCGTGAAAATTTTTTATTATTCGTTGTACTCATTGATTTTAAAAAGTAATTGTATAATGTTTAATCTTGAGTTCAAGTGAAGACAATAAGTGTGATGAACTTAGCCACAGAACTAAAGGCACATGTAGTTTAAGAGGCTGCAAAAGCCCTAATAGAAACTTATTGCTACCAAAATCGATAAAGAAATATTTGAAAATCTAAATTTTTCTCAGTTTTAATTCCCAAGTATTGTTTGAGAAAAGCACAATACAGGCTTTGGTTACAAGTGGACATTGATAAACCCACATATATGTGCCTCGTTTACGCGTCGCCCCACATATCCACGTTTATCCATCAATGACCCTTTAGCCTGCCGCTGTAGTAATGTACTATTGCCAACTCTCAAATTTTAATTGCATTTATTACAGAAGTAGACGTACATAGAAACTAAATAATTTATATAACAAATCTTATCGCATAAATATATAAAATTATTTCATGTCAGAACGATCATATCTTATGAAATTTATTTGAAATTTTCAGTTTCATCTTCTTCAGAGTATGATTTAATAAAGAAAAAAACTGGTTACCCTTGTCACAATTTCCAAACATAGCGTCTTAGTTATTTTTAAATGTTCGAGTAAATGGATTCTGAATCACTAAAACAATTTTTCGAATACGTTTACTTCTTTCACAGATTTTTTGAAGAATACAAATTGTTTAGCGTCATTATAATAGTGTCAACCATTACAATAAGGGGTACTTTGTTTCTCCAGAACTTGGCAGGACTGTCTCCGTACGTCTGGCGATCGACCCACGGGCCGCGTAGAAGACGTTCAAGAGGGACATGAGTACCAGTTCAGAGTTATCGCTCTCAACAAGGCCGGCCAGAGTGAACCCAGTGAACCCAGCAAGAGTGTCACTGCTAAACCTAGATTTTGTAAGTGTCTATTACTTATAGTTTATTTGCTATGTTACTATTATATACCTTTATTTATTATACATTTATATTTGCTGTATTACTCTATAAATCAAATTTGCGTTTTCATTCAGTGGCACCCAAAATCGATCGCAAATATTTGCAAAGCCGCAAGATCAAGGTCGGCTCCGTGCTTAAACTGGAAGCCGATGTTAAGGGTGAACCTGAGCCTATTATTACTTGGACCTTCAAAGAACAAGCCCTCAAGTCTAATGATAGACTGAAAATCGAGAACGTAGATTACCACACTTCATTTGTACTACAAAAATTGACAAGAGCTGATGGTGGTAAATACGTCGTAACGGCTAAAAACGATTCCGGTACTGATACTGTAGAGATAGAAATTACTGCGGTTAGCAAACCGGCTAAGCCAAAGGGACCTTTGAAGGTTGGTAAATCTTATAGTCTAAGATTTCATAAAGTAATGTATCAATAATGTGTGCTTTGTGCATGAATGTAATTTAAAAAAAATAAACAAAAAATTATTTAACCAATATAATTTAACCAGGTTTCAGATGTTAAAGCGGACGGCTGCAAACTCAAATGGGAGCCACCGGAAGATGATGGTGGTGAACCAGTTGAGAGCTATGTGGTGGAACGGATGGACACAGACTCTGGGAGATGGGTACCAGTATGCACCACTAAGACACCTGAGGCGGATGTCACGGGGTTAAACGAGGGCAAGGATTATATGTTTAGGGTCAAGGCCGTTAATCCTGAGGGTGAGAGCGAGCCTCTAGTGACAGAGACTGCAACTACTGCTAAAAATCCGTATGGTAAGTTTATTGTACGAAACCGGATAATATATACACAAGAGTTTTTCGAATTGAAAGGATTTTTGATTCGAATGTCATACTATTAGCTTTAATGATACTGTTAGAAAGAGACATGTAATTTAATAGTGTCTGTCTTATCAAGATAACTCTCATACCACACATTTATTTTATTCATTTCAAACTATTACCCATTAAAAACAATCATTTACCTTATTTCCTGTAAAACAAGATCGTATTAAAAATAATATATAAATTCAGACGAACCTGATCCCCCGGGCAAGCCAGAGTTCAAGGACTGGACCGCAGACCACGTGGACCTCAAATGGGATAAACCAGCCAACGATGGTGGTGCTCCGATCACTGGATATATTGTGGAAAAGAAGGATAGGGATACTGGAAAGTGGGTTAAAGCAGCTGAGGTGAGTTAATCACCTTTAACGGACTCAAAAAAGAAACGTTATTTTATTATTAAGTTTTCAGCAGGAAATTTAAAATATGTTTTCCACAACGTTGCACAATAAATTGTCCAGGTTCCTGGAAACAAAACCGAAGCTCGCATCCCAGATCTAATAGAAGGCAAGACGTACCAGTTCCGTGTGAAAGCGGTCAACAAAGCCGGCCCAGGGAAACCTTCACCGGCATCTGAAAACCTATTAGCTAAGGATAGGTTTGGTAAGTTCTATAGATAGAAGTTATCAATACTCTTTTCTTTATTATTTTTAATACCCTTATTAATAATAAATCAATCCCCTTCACTCTCAATTGGAAACCTGTTTTCACTATTCTAATATTTTTTATGTTAGTAGCAAGTTCAGTTAACTTCTGGCTCTTATTTAAATTATATAATTTTACATACCAATTTTTCATCCAGCCCCGCCGAAGATTGACCGCACCAACATGCGTGACCTCACTCTGAAGGCAGGCCAGAATATCCGCCTCGATGTCAAGGTTTCAGGAGAACCTCCTCCGAGTAAGACCTGGTGAGTCGTGCTTTATGATAAATTTTATTTAAATAACTTTTATTAGTAGATTTGCTTAGGTAAGTGATAGTTAAACCATAGAAATTAAATCTATGACAATTAAGTCATATATACCCGTGGTAATATTTATAAATATTTTTTAAAACTAATGCGACTTAAGAGAAATAATCTTTGTTAATCATACTATCCATAATCTTATTTTCCCCAGGTTCCACAATAAAGAGCGACTGTCCACTCGGGATGATCTCTCAGTAGACGTAGAAGACTACAAGACAAAGCTCTCGGTGATAGTCGCCTCTCGCAAGCATAGTGGCACTTACGTGCTGAAGGCTGAGAACAGCAGCGGCAAGGACGAGGCCAGCATCACTGTCAACGTACTGGACGTGCCTAATAAACCGGAGGGACCTTTGAAGGTGGGTCCAGATATGCTAGATTGCTAAGGAATCTAATAGGATTTGATTCCAGCATTATCAGATTAATTTACATCAGTATTATAAGACCAAATTATTTATATCAATATATTTTTGTCATTAGATCTCCGACGTTCACAAAGAAGGTTGCACGCTAAAATGGAACCCACCACTTGACGATGGTGGCGCACCTATTGACCACTATTTGGTTGAGAAATTAGATACAGAAACCGGAAGGTGGCTCCCAGCTCTCAAATCGAAGGACCCCAAAGCAGAAATTGAGAACTTGGTGCCAGGACATGAGTACAAGTTCAGGGTATCTGCTGTTAATAACGAGGGCGTCTCGGAACCACTGGAAGGAGATCACTCTATTATTGCAAAGAATCCGTTTGGTAAGTTAAATGTTCTAGTTGTGTTGTAAACTTTTTTTTTGAACTTAATAATAAATCAGATCAGTGGGTTTTCCAGCCATTTTTTTAATTATTGTTATAAAACGGCATAATTTTGTTATATAAAAGTATATCATAACCCCTTTCACCTAATTTAATATAACATAACCCTATTTTGCAAAAAATGTTTTCTCAATTTATACACACTAAGACTAGAACAAAACGAGAATTAGAAAATGGCTCATATATGACTTAGTTAAAAATAGTGCGCATGCCGAAAATATATTTTTTTTCATCTCGATTAGTATTTCTAAAGAAAATTTAATTTCCTATAGTATTATATTTTCCTATAACCCCCCCAAATAAATCATAATCATAATCAACAGACGAACCAGGCAAACCTGGAACACCGGAGGTCCTGGACTGGGACAAGGACCATGTAGACCTTAAATGGTCGAAACCTATCAAGGACGGCGGTGCCCCCATCACCGGATATATTATTGAAAAGAGGGAAGTTGGTTCTCCTAAGTGGGTTAAGGCCTGCGAGGTAAGACATCTTAATAGGAAGTGAATATTTTGAAACCGATTACGACTATGATAAAGAAAATAATATATTTACTTACTTTTATATTTTGAAATAAAAAAGAAGTATTATATTTTTAAAACACAATTTCTAACAGTATATCGCTTTTTATGACAATAATAATAGTTAAATGAATAATAATACCTTCAGGTGGGTCCAAACGATAACGACAAGGCCACTGTACCCAACCTGGATGAAGGTACCGAGTACGAGTTCCGTGTACGCGCCATCAACGAGGCCGGCCCCGGGGAACCTAGCGACGCCAGCAAGAGCGTCACTTGCAAACCTAGGAGATGTGAGTTCTGTTGCAAGGTGTTATGTTATATTAAAAAATTATAGGACCGCATTAGTTGTTCTTCTAATTTGTCATCTTGTGCCATTACATACTTCTTTTGTAAATATTTGTTGTCTAAGTTTAAACTTTAAAGCAACATCCAACAAAATTCCTTAATTTTATTATAAGCTACCGCCAGAAGTGGCGTTGGTGGTTTTCCCTTCATATATTTTTGCCGTAATAATACTTTTTGAAAAATCAATTAGTACGAATATGTTTTATTTTAGTCTGAGAAATGATCTTTGAAAATTATATAATTGTAGTTGAAAAAAAATACAAATTTTTACATGAAAATGTGAATCTGGTTTTGGTTTTATATATTTATAATACTATAAACACATGAAATCCGTTTTGATGAATTATATATTGTTTGTATATTACAGTGGCTCCTAAGATCGATCGTCGTAACCTTCGACCTATAAAGGTGCGTGAAGGCGAACCCATTTCCCTTGACGTCAAGGTCACTGGAGAACCGGCTCCGGAAGTCACTTGGGCGCTTAACAGCAAGAGTGTGACTAGCGGAGCTGGACTTAAGTGTACGTATCGTATATATGTATAGTATCTTCTTATTAAAGGAGTATAAAATTATACATTAAATATTTACATAATTCGAAATAAACTTCGAAGACAAGAACTTTCCAAGGATTCAGACTAATACAAATAATAATTGTAATAAATTCTACTCTGCTTCAGTGGTGAACGTTCCATACCTGAGCAAGTTCCAGCATTCCAGTCCACGTCGCAAGGACGCGGGCGTGTACAAAATCCAAGCCATCAACAAGTATGGCAGCGACACGGCTGAGCTGGAGATCACTGTTATTTGTAAGTTATAATTGTAATCTGTAACAAATGTTAGGTCAGATTACTGCCTATAGAGCTATTTGTATCGGCAATAAGTGTCCAGTCTATTAAAAAAATATATTAATAACTTAATAATATTTTTCCTGCAGCCAAACCAGATAAGCCGGAAGGACCTCTCGAGGTCTCAGACATACATAAAGACGGCTGCACGCTTAAATGGAAGAGGCCCAAGGACGACGGCGGAGAGCCTATCGAGGCCTACCAGGTCGAGAAGTACGATACAGAGACAGGAGCTTGGGTGCCCGTCGGAAAGACACTCGGCAATGTGCCGGAAATGGAGGTATAAGTGATAGAAATATAAAGGCGATTGATCAATATTTTTTTACTTATCTCTTAAATATATAATTAGATCTTTACATGTCTCTATAAATATGAATTATTTCATTAGGTCGATGGTTTAATTCCTGGCCACGAATACAAGTTCCGAGTGAAGGCAATCAACAAGGAGGGAGAGTCGGAACCCTTGGATACCTTCGGTTCTATTATCGCTAAGGATCCGTTTAGTATGTATTATAAACATTTTCTTAAATATCTCGATAACTTAAGAAACATTACAATAATAATTAATATTATCAATAGCCGTACCCGAAGCTCCGTCGGCACCAGTACCGGATGACTGGTCGGCCACACATGTAGACCTCAAATGGGAACCCCCAGTATCGGATGGCGGATCACCTATCATCGGTTACATTATCGAGAGGAAAGACAAATACAGTCCGTTATGGGAAAAGGCAGTGGAAACACATACTCCCACACCATCCGCTACTGTCAATGGGTAAGACCAATTGGATATCAACTTTTGGAAAGGATCAGGTAGTTCTTAAGGAAAGTCAATGTTATTTCTAATTTAATGAACATTATCTAGATTAATCGAAGGCAACGAATACCAATTCCGCGTGGTTGCTATTAATAAGGCTGGTCAAAGTAAACCTTCGGATGCCAGCAAGAACTTCGTGGCTAAACCACGTTTCCTAGCTCCGAAGATAGACCGTCGTCATCTAAGGGATGTGACCCTTTCTGCTGGATCCTCGCTAAAGCTAGAGGCGGCTATCTCAGGAGAACCAGCCCCGGCAGTTGAATGGAGGTACCGTAATACTTTTAAGTTAACTTTCAAATTTAAATTCAAATTCAAAATATCTTTATTCAAATAGGCATTTACACGCACTTTTGAATCATCAATTTCAAAAAACTTGTAAGTGTTATCCCTTATACATTTTAAATATACGATGAAAAATAGACGTCAATAATCAAAAGACCGTGGGTTCAAGACGCACTTGTGTTAAATATGTTATTTTATAATTAAATTAATTTTTAAATTAAAATTTTAGCTTAAGCTATGGGTATACTGTATGCTTAATAACAATTTATTAACTTTGCAATTACAAAACAGAAATAAAACCGCCTATTAAATATTTCTAGGTACCAGAACATGCCACTCCGTCCATCCAAGGCGGTGACTATTGACAGTCCCGACTACTTCACCAAGTTGGCTATTCGACCAGTACGACGTGATGACACCGGCGAGTATACCGTGTCGGCCGTTAACTCCAGTGGCAAGGATACAGTCACCATTAATGTACTTGTCACAGACAAGCCTACCAAGCCCGAAGGACCTATTCAGGTGATTATTGTTTTAGATCAGTTAATTAATTATTTTAGATGTTTATGTTTTTAATTTGTTTAGATAACTCTTTAAATACAAACGTGGCTTTTAGATTTGTACTCATTGACGTCTAATTGATATCTAAATAGACTAGTAATAGTAAATTCTAAAATTAGCTTCATAGGCATAGAATGTAGAATCCGTGGGTGATCTTTCGAACTCCCTTTTTAGTTTTACATAAAATCGTGAAAGTTATTAAAACTAAAGACATAAGACTTTAATGACTCGTACCTTCCCTAGATCTCCGACGTACATAAGGAAGGTTGTACTCTGAAGTGGAAGCGTCCCCGCGACGACGGCGGCTCTCCCGTTCAGTACTACCAGGTGGAGAAACTGGATACAGATACCGGCTGCTGGCTACCGGCTGGACGATCCAACGAGCCCAGTGAGGACATTATTATTATTACTATTGAGGCTATAATTGGAATATAAAAATCGAGTTCTAGCGAGTTTCGCTTTGTTTATAAGCGATATTTATGATAGGATCTCGTTTATATAATAAAATTATGAAAAAATAATAAAATACTTTCAATTCACATTATATTCTTAAGTATAGAATTGTATATATTTAATAAAAAAAACGTTTTATCCCTAAAAACCCATTAATTTATAGTGAAGTATCTATTAATAAAAAATATGAATAAGTATAATGACAAACATAAAAAGCAAATACATTAGAGACTTTATAATATCTCAGAATGTGAGGTCACTGGTCTGACCCCTGGCAAAGAATACAAGTTCCGTGTCAGTGCGGTCAACGCGGAAGGGGAAAGCGAGCCACTCTTGTCGGACGATACTGTCGTCGCTAAGAATCCATTTGATGAACCCGGTGAGTGTTTTGGGCTATTTTGATCTACTATCATTTATTTTGATACCTATTTTACAGAGTGGGTATTTAACCCGTTTAATATAAAACAAGATCTTTTAATTATATTTATATATAAATCAATAATAGATTTTAGCTATGATATAAAGAAAACTCTAGCCCCGAAATTTTTCAGAAAATTTCATGTTTTGACAATAATGTCATTTATTCCTTGTATTTTCGTATTTTCATTTGATGAAAGTTTAATGTGTTCATATTTTATTTTCTGATATACCTTAGTCAGGCTTTTTAACTGAGAAAAAACTCCAATCTCAATTTCCGTTATTCAGGCGCACCAGGTACTCCATCAGTGACAGACTGGGACAAGGACCACGTGGACTTGAAGTGGACACCGCCCAAGGAAGACGGTGGCGCCCCCGTCGAGGGATACATTGTGGAAAAGAAGGATAAGTTCGGAAACTGGGAAAAGGCGCTTGAAGTACCTGCCGATAAGACCACGTGCACTGTTCCGGATCTTGTGGAGGGACAGACTTATGAGTTCCGGTCAGTATTTTTTATTGAAACTGGAGTAATCAAAAGTGTTATTATGCCGTCAATGATTTATACTTTGTCTTAAAACGTACATAATATGAATATATTATATTGATTTATTGATCATTCAATATGTTATGTTGATTTAATGTTATGTATAATAAATTTATGACTCTTTCTAATTTTTTGTGTGCAATGTACAAATTTTATAAACATTTCGATAGTCTAGAATATTTATTATTTCAATCACAATTTATATGAAGTGTCTGAAATAAGAAACAAATTAATCATGAGACGAATAATAAACATTATAATTGTAATGACACTGTATAAGCTAGTATATAAATATATTTATATAATTTCCTATACAATACGAAAAAGCTTCACTATTTTCTAATTAATAAATAAAATAAAAATGATAAAAAAAACATTCTATTCAGAATTAAAAACTATGTTTACAAACAGAGTTCGCGCGGTAAACAAGGCTGGTCCCGGTGAGCCCAGCGACAGCACGCATCCCATTGTTGCCAAACCCAGGAACCTGGCGCCCAAGATCGACAGGACCAACCTCATCGATATCAAAATTAAGGTTGGACAGAAGTTCGCATTCGATGTTAAGGTGAGGACCATTTTTAGTTATTTGTGGTATTAAGCATTTTGGGATAATTATACAATATGTGTAATTTTTACCTTTCAGGTATCCGGTGAACCGATGCCAGAAACGAAATGGTTCTTGGGTAAGCGTGAGGTGAAGTCTAGCGGAGACCTCAAGGTCCAGCATTCGGATTACAACACCAAGCTCACCTGCAAGGCTGCTACTAGGTCTGACAGCGGCAGGTACACCATCACCGCTGAGAACAGCAATGGAAAAGATGTTGCTGAAGTCGAGGTCATCGTGCTTAGCGTGCCCAGTCCACCGGGAGGACCTCTCAAGGTTTGTTTCTTGGTTTTATATTATGTTTTTGTAAAATTATATTCAAAGTTTATAATTATTATAATTTAATTTTTAGGTTTCCGACGTTCACGCAAACGGTGCGAAACTATCCTGGAATCCACCCGCTGATGATGGTGGACAGCCCATAGAGAAGTACGTAGTTGAACGCATGGACGAGGCCACAGGTCGCTGGGTCCAGGCGGGAGAGACTGACGGACCTCAAACGAATTTGGCGGTAGACGGTTTGACTCCTGGACATAAATACAAGTTCAGAGTCCGAGCGGTTAATAGGCAAGGTAAATCCGAGCCGCTAACGACCCCGCACTCGACAGAAGCCAAGAATCCCTTCGATGTAGCCGGTAAGCCCGGTACACCCAAGATCAGGGACTTCGACAAAGACTTTGTGGAGTTGGAATGGACTCGCCCAGACACGGATGGTGGAGCACCCATCACTGGATATGTTATCGAAAAGAAGGACAGGTTTGCACCTGACTGGGAGGAATGTGCTCAGGTTTGTAGACGAATCCATATTATAAATATAATCTCTTACAGAGGTGATATTACATCATAAATATATTTTTTGTTCTATAATAATTTAGAATATGTGTTCGGTATGCAAACATTTTACTAATTCCTTAATTTTTTTTCTACAGATCGAAGGTGATGTCACATCCGGAAAAGTACCAGACCTTATCGAAGGCAATACATACGAATTCCGTGTCCGCGCCGTTAACAAAGCTGGCAAGGGAGTTCCCAGTGACGGCACTGCCCCTCATCTCGCTAGACCTAAGAACTTGGCACCCAAGATTGACAAAAACTTTATGTTCGATATTAAAATCAAGGTCGGACAGAACTTCGAGCTGGATGTACCGGTGGCTGGTGAACCAACGCCCACTAAAGAGTGGCTTCACGGTGACAATTTGGTACTAAACACCGATAGAATAAAGGTTGTTAGTGATACTCATTCCACTAAGATTAGGGTTATTGATGCCAAGCGTGCTGATACCGGAATTTACACCCTCAAAGCAAAAAATATTAATGGTACCGATACAGCCACTGTCAAGATATTAGTAATGGATGTACCATTGCCGCCAGAAGGTCCACTACGCGCTGACGACATTACGAAGTCTGGTTGTACACTTAGATGGAGACCACCTAAAGACGACGGTGGAAGTGAGATCAGTCATTACGTTGTTGAAAAGATGGATCAAGAGAATTTACGCTGGGTCCCAGCTGGAGAAGTTCAAGGATGCAACATCCGCATAGACCATTTGATTGAGGGTCACGATTATAATTTCCGTGTTCGTGCTGTAAACAAACATGGTGAATCACAACCACTCGTTGGTCAAGAACCTATCACGGCCAAGGACCCTTACGGAACACCAGATAAACCTGGTACGCCGGTTGTTAAGGATTGGGACAAGGATCATATGGATTTAGAATGGGTACCGCCAAAGAAAGACGGTGGATCCCCTATTACTGGTTATATAATAGAGGCAAAGAAGAAATACGGACCATGGGAATTAGCTGCCACAGTACCAGGAAACCAGACAACAGCAACTGTTCCTGGGCTTCAAGAAGGAGAAGAGTATGAATTCAGGGTTATCGCAGTGAATAAGGCAGGTAATGGTGAACCATCTGATGCATCAACACCGCAAGTAGCAAAAGCTAGATTCTGTGCACCAACCTTTGATAAAATGTTGCTTGCTGATAAGACAGTTAAAGCGGGACAGAGAATACAATACGAGATACCGATAGAAGCATCCCCGAAACCAACAGTGGAATGGCAGATCAATGGGAAACTTGTGCATCCATCCGAGAGAATCGACGTACAGGTCTTGCACAACAGAGTTATACTTGACATACCATTCTCCGTTAGAGCTGATGGAGGTATTTACAAGCTTACAATCAAAAACGATTTAGGAGTGTGCTCTGCAAGTGCCCAAGTGACAGTTCTCGACAAACCCTCAAGGCCAGAAAAACCTTTGGTTGTTTCTGATGTCACAAAAGATTCTTGCTCACTGTCTTGGAAGGTACCTTTGGATGATGGAGGATCTCCAATTTTACACTACGTTATTGAAAAAATGGACCTCTCCAGGGGTACATGGTCAGACGCTGGTATGAGCACATTCTTATCGCATCAAGTTTCTAGACTTATCCATATGAAGGAATATTTATTCAGAGTAAGCGCAGTTAACTCAATTGGTCAATCTGAGCCATTAGAACTTGATCGCGCTATTATAGCAAAGAATGAATTTGATGAACCATCGGCACCAGGTAAACCTGAAGCTACGGACTGGAGCAAGAACCACGTTGACTTGAAATGGGCCCCACCCAAGACTGACGGAGGAGCTCCCATAACAGGATACATTGTACAAAAGAAAGAAAAGGGTAGCCCTTACTGGGTTAATGCAGCTCATGTGCCACCTAGTCAGACTAAAGCAACGATTCCTGATCTTGTTGAAGGTCAAGATTACGAGTTCCGTGTGATTGCAGTCAACCAGGCTGGACAATCTGAACCAAGTGAATCTTCTGATATTATAACAGCTAAGGATAGATTCGTCGCGCCTAAGATCATTACACCTTTGAAAGAAGTCCGTATTAAAGCTGGCCTAATCTTCCATTTCGATGTTGATTTTATAGGAGAACCTTTCCCAGAAGTCAAATGGACGTGTGACGGTAAACCAGTAGTTACTAATGAGAGGACTACTGTAACATCAGTGGGTCACCACACAATTGTTCACACCGTTAACTGCAAGCGGTCAGACGCTGGCAAATATCATTTATCACTTAAGAATGACTCCGGAAGTGATGAAGGTAGCTTTGACCTAATAGTTCTTGACGTTCCTGGACCCCCACAACCACCATTTGTGTATGAAGAAATCACAGCCCAGTCTGTAACTTTGTCATGGAAACCACCAAAAGATAATGGCGGCAGTGAACTCACTGGATACGTTATTGAAAAACGTGATTTGACTCATGGTGGAGGTTGGGTACCAGCTGTTACTTACATAAATCCGAAGTACAACCATGCGACCGTACCGCGTCTGTCCGAGGGTACGAAATACGAATTTAGAGTGTTTGCCGAGAATTTACAAGGACGATCTGAACCATTAGTAATAGACAAACCGATTGTTGCTAAGAACCAATACACCGTTCCTGGAAAACCAGGCAAACCAGAACTCGTATCTGCAGATAAAGACCATATTCAGATTAAATGGTCTTCACCCATCTCCAATGGAGGGTCAAGTATTCTTGGATATGATATTGAAAGACGTGACAAGGCTACTGGCCGCTGGATAAAGATGAATAGAGAACCAGTTAGGCTTAATGAGTATAATGACGACAGGGTACAGGAAGGTCACCAATACGAATACAGAGTGTCGGCTGTTAATGCTGCCGGCCCTGGTCAGCCTTCTGATCCATCAAATGTATTTATTGCTAAACCCATGAAGGAGAAACCAAAACTTTGGTTAGATCACCTTATTGGCCGTAAAATAAAGGTCAGAGCTGGTGAACCTATTAACATAAACATTCCAATTTCTGGTGCACCAACACCAGCCATTTCCTGGTCTAAAGGACCAATCTCAATTGTACCTTCTCATAGAGTTTCAGCAGAAACTAAATCTGAGGAAACCAAACTTAGCATAGAGAAATCAACGAGAAATGATGCTGGGAAGTACACGATTACAGCGAGCAACGATCATGGAAAAGATTCTGCTGATATTGAAGTTATTGTAGTTGATAAGCCTGGTATACCTAGAGGCCCACTTGTATGCACTCCAGTTACACATGACGCTATGAGCCTTACTTGGCAACCACCAACAGACGATGGTGGTAGTGAAATTACTGGATACGTTGTTGAAGTTGCTGAATTTGGCATTAACGACTGGCGAACTGTCGCTGGGTTCTGTCCTAAATGCTCCTTTACTGTTAAGAACCTGACTGAAGGCAAGAAATATGTATTTAGAGTTCGAGCTGAGAACTTATACGGTGTCTCAGAACCATTAGAAAGCAAGCCTATTATTGCCAAATCACCATTCGATCCACCAGACGCACCAGACACTCCACGGATAGCTGGTTACAGTTCCAATAGCTGTTCACTTGAATGGGAATCACCAGCAAACAGCGGTGGCAAACCAGTTACTGGATATTATGTTGAAAAGAGGGAACGTGGTGGTGAGTGGGTAAAGGTGAACAACTACCCTACACCGAACACATGTTACACTGTCCAAGACTTGCGTGAAGGAAATCGCTATGAATTCAGAGTAATCGCTGTGAATGAAGCTGGTCCAGGTAAACCTAGTAAACCTACCGAGCCCATTACAGCTCAGACACAGAGACTTAAGCCAAGTGCGCCAGAAGCACCTAAACCAGACCGGATAACTAAGGATTCTGTTACATTATCCTGGAGGCCACCAAAAAGCGATGGTGGTGCTAAAATCAAGGGTTACATCATCCAACAAAAAGCTAAAGGTGATAAAGACTGGAAGGATGTCAACGACGTACCTATTCCGAGCCTTGTTTATACCGTACCAAAACTTAAGGAAGGTGAGGAATACCAGTTCAGAGTTATTGCTGTCAATGAAGTGGGTAATTCTGAACCCAGCAAACCTACTGCTGATATAACAATCGCTGAACAACCTAATAAACCCTGTATGGATCTGGGAGGAGTCCGCGATATAACCGTCCGTGCGGGTGAAGACTTTTCAATCCATGTACCTTATATTGGATTCCCAGAACCAACTGCTTCATGGTTTGCCGATGACAACTTGTTAGATGTTGAACGCGACTCAAGAATATTCCAAAAGATCACCCCGGATTCTGCATCGCTGGTGGTAAAGAATGCAAAGAGGTCAGATGGTGGGCAATATCGCTTGCAGCTACGCAACCCATCCGGTTACGATACGGCTACTATTAACGTACGTGTACTTGATAGACCTGGCAAACCAGAAAACTTACGTGCAGATGAATTTGAAGGAGAAGCACTCACATTGTACTGGAATCCACCTAAAGATAATGGCGGCGGAGAAATTACAAACTACGTAGTAGAAAAACGCGAAGCTCGCACACCTAACTGGACCAAGGTGTCTGGTTATGTCACAACTCCGTTCCTTCGCGTTAAGAACTTAACAGTCGGAAAGAGCTACGAATTTAGAGTCGCGGCCGAAAACCAATACGGGCAATCTGACCCTGCTCAGACCACCGAACCCATCAGAGCAAGACATCCATTCGATCCCCCGGGAGCACCGGGAGCACCCAGATCAGTGGAAACCACAGAGTCTTCCATCACTGTTACCTGGACGAAACCGCGTCATGATGGAGGATCACCAATCACCGGATACATCCTCGAGAAGAGACTGCTCACCGAGGATAAGTGGACAAAGGCGTCGCACGCATACATCCCGGACACGACGTATAAAGTGTCGGGTCTGATCGAGAACCACGAGTACGAGTTCCGCGTGTCAGCGGTTAACGCAGCGGGTGCAGGGCCGTGGTCGCAAAGCTCGGACGCCATCCGCGCTTGCGCTCCACCACACGCACCACGCATCACCAGCGATCTCAGTCTCAGGGACGTTACCGTCATCGCCGGGGAGGAGATCAAGATAACTGTACCCTTCACTGCCAACCCTAGGCCCAAGGTGGGTTATTTTGAACATAGGAGAATTTAAGAGATTCCGTACATAAAACCTTTGATGTTTTAGTATTACGTTGCATAGTAAAAGATTTTTAGATTACAAAAAATATTATATTACTTGTTCAGGTTTCTTGGATAATAAACAACGAAGAAGTGTTCCCGGACACTCGAATCCGTTTCGTGACCTCCGACATTGACACAGTGTTTTTCAACTCCTGCGCCAAGCGCTCAGACACTGGCTCTTACACTATACAGCTTCTTAACAGTGAAGGATCTGACAGCGGGACTTGCAGGGTATGTTTTGTTTTAAAAAAATCAAGATTCTGCAGCAGTGAATGAAATAATGTATTTTATTAAATCAATCGTTTTGTTATAGGTTCTAGTAGTAGACAAGCCAACCCCACCAGTAGGACCGTTAGACGCAACTGACATCACTCCAGACACATGCACGTTGTCATGGAAACCGCCCCTAGATGATGGCGGTTCTCCTATCACCAACTATATTGTTGAGAAAATGGATAATACTGGAGTAAGTTCCATTTAACTTTAATTATTATTATTGAGTGTATATTTATCATTTAAAACTTAGGGTATTTATATATTTAAAAAACTTTACTCGTCTACCTAAGGTTTTTAGTAGGAATTATCATAATAATACTACAGACACTATAAATATGTATCTAACATCTAAATATATCTGTTTAGGTTTGGTCAAAGATATCTTCATTCGTGCGTAACTGCCACTACAACGTAATGGGTCTGGAGCCAAACAAAAGATATACCTTTAGAGTACGCGCCGAGAACCAATACGGTATCTCCGACCCTCTCACCATGGATGATTCTATCACTGCCAAGGTGAGATTTTCAGTCACTGCTTTGTCTTAATAATCGCTGTAATTATAATTATTTTATTACCTGTTTCCATCGATTTCGTTCGCTTAGAAGAGGTGTTAAAGTTTTGAAAAAATAATTATAAACTACTACTTAAATCTCGTAAAAGAAATAGCATCATTTGTATGATCTAATATTTTTGAAGGTCCACTTCTAGCTTTTTAGAAAGCACTGTCTAATTCTAGCTTTAAGGACAGTTTGTCTGTTGTTATTATAGCCTATAACCTTCCTAGACGTAAGATAAACCCTTCATTCTTGTTATAAGTATAGATTTAGTTAACAAAATGGATCAATTGTACAGTTCCCGTTCACGATTCCGGATGCCCCGGGCATGCCGCGCGTAACGGACTGGGATGGATCCACCGGCACAGTGGTGTGGGACCGCCCGCGCTCCGACGGCGGTGCGCGCATACAGGGATACAAGGTGGAGTTCAGAGACGTGCAGGATAAGGTCTGGAGCGCCGCCGATTACCTCGTTAAGGATTGTAATTACCAGGTAAGCTTCAGATTTATATTTTATTGTTGCTTTTAAATTATATTAAATAGATAATGATCTACTCCACGTCAAGATACGGTACCGCGCTTAAAGCCTATAGACAAAAAACCAGCTTTCGTTGATTGTTTTTAAATGTATATACGATAGTTTAGCGTAACATTACGTCAAACTCTTAAAATTTTTAGTTTATTCGATTTGTGTCAAAGAACCTCATGTCGATGCATCGAACGACATGGCGTGGCTTCTTTTTTTAAAAATAACTCTCCTTCCGCAGGCGTACAACCTGGAGCCGGGTCACGAGTACGAGTTCCGTGTACGCGCCAAGAACGCGGCCGGCTTCAGCAAGTACTCATCGTCGTCGGCGCCGTTCCGCGTACGAGCCCGCGCCGCCCCACCCTCGCCACCGCGCGCTCCTCGCGTACTGCGCGTCGGAGGGAACTACGCCGACTTGGCTTGGGATGCGCCCGCTAGTGACGGAGGTCAATATACTATTATATAATAATATTCTTTTTAGGTTTTCCTATGTCCTATTACGGTTGCAATCTTTGTTTATAGTTACTTTTTATTAAATTCAGGATATTAGTTCCAGATTTTTAAATATGTTTTATTTTTTTAATATAGTTTAATTAAAACATGTTTTAAAATATAATTTATTTCTACCCAGAGTCACGTGTATCGGGTTACATCATTGAACGCCGCGAAGTCGGTGGGTCAGTGTGGCTCAAATGCAACGACTACAGCGTATTGGACACGAGCTACACCGCTCTTGGACTCGGGGAGAGATTGGACTACGAGTTTAGAATCATCGCCGTTAATTCTGCCGGTAATTATAAGATTGTTAATTGACACCGTCATTTCCACGATTTTCCCATCTTATTCCAATTTTCGAAATTTTTTTCATGTTTATTGATATATCTATATATAATTTAGGCAAATCCGAGCCGTCTACCTGCACAACCCCTGTTCGCACGGGTGAAGAAGTCGGCGGGGCGAAGCCCGAGTGGCTCAAGCAGATGCCGCCCACGGCGTGCGCACCTTTGGGCCGACCGTACACGCTACAGTGCGTGGCGTCCGGAAGCCCTGTGCCTACCGGCCGCTGGCTGAAGAACGGACGGGAAATTGTTATGGGAACGAGGTTATTAATATTTATAAATTTGTTATTAAACTAATTGCACGTAGACATCTTTTTTGTTAAGAGAGTTTCAACGCCAAATATGACTTGTGACCAAAAATATATTTGTCACTGATTATACTAATATTAAAACCATAAAACAGATTTATATCGGAGTCCCGCGAAGGCACCCTCAAGCTTAACATTTTGGAAGCCACTGAAGCCGATGAAGGTGACTACAGCTGCGAAGCCAGCAACAGTTTGGGACACATTTACTGCACCGCCCATCTTAAGATTGGAAGTCAGTATATTAAAAACTGTTATATGTATTGAAACCCTTTGAGTTATATTTCATTCAAACGAATATAGCACTTTAAAATAACAATGCTCTCTCTTGCAGATCCACCCCGCATCATCCGTATGCCAGGTGACCTGCACCTTCCAGAGCACGACAACACCAAGATAAAGATCCTATACACTGGAGACCAGCCGGCAGACGTATCCATATCTAGGGACGGTCATAAACTTTCAGAATCGCCTCATTTCAAGTTTACCGTGTTCGATGATTACATACTGATCTTTATTAAGGACATCACTAAGGATGATATGGGTAAATTTGATTTATATACTAATATAAAAAAGGTTTTTTTTTTTTACTTTTTGCATTGGATCAAATAAATATATTGTTTAAATACTTCTCTTAGGAACCTACAAGATAACAATCAAGAACAATTCAGGCGAAATCTCAGATACCTTCTCAGTAACCGTGACCGGCTTGCCTGGACCTCCTCAAGGTCCTCTAGAAGCCACAGACATCACCAGACATACATGTACTTTAGCTTGGAAACCACCCACTTACGACGGAGGACTACCTATTACCCATTACGTAGTGGAGAGGATGGATATGTCTGGTACTACCTGGATTACTATTGCATCCTCAGTCCGGGAAACTAAGTTCACAGTCCATGGGCTGACTGAGGGCCAGGAGTATAACTTCAGGATCCATGCCGCTAATGATAACGGTATTGGACCTGGATTGGAAGGTGTTAATCCGATAAAGGTATGCTCATATGTTATGATTTCATCTAGGGTAATTTCCAGGTTATTCAATGAACAAATTATAAAGTATATTTTCTTAGGCCAAGCTGCCCTTCGACCCTCCCTCCGCCCCCGGCATCCCCAAGATTGTGGAAGTGGGAGGACACTTCGTTCACCTCCAGTGGGACAAACCCGAGAGCGACGGAGGTTCCAGAGTGCAAGGTACATAATATATACATTTTAATACGTAATATACCATTTTCTTTTCATAATTTATCAACTCGCATATTTCAGGGTGTACCTTGAGTTTGTCTACATTATTTTTAAAACTCAACACAGAGATCATCTTCCACACTCCTTCAGATAATATAGATACTTTGGTTACGATGATAATACTTAATTACTATTTAAAAATTTGCAGGTTACTGGGTGGACAAACGCGAGGTAGGATCATTCAGCTGGCAGCGAGTGAACCCGACGCTGTGCGTACCTTCGCAGTTGAACTGCGCCAACCTCATCGAGGGTCGTCAGTACGAGTTCCGCGTCGTGGCGCAGAACGAGGCCGGCGCCTCCCCACCCAGCACCAACAGTCAACAGGTCAAGGTCGTTGACCCTAAGGGTGAGTTTAACGTCTGAAGCAACATAATTCCTTTTATGAAAAGTATGTTTAGTATATTTAAAATGATAAAACAGATTGATTCAATTCTAATAATTGAGTTACTTAATATTATGGTATATAAATGTTGTTTATTCTTAATTAGCCGCAACCCCGCCCGAGATAGTAAAGCCACTTCGCAATGCAAACTGCATTCAGTACCACAATGCTAAGTTCACGTGTACCATCACCGGTGTTCCACGACCAACCATTTCGTGGTATAAGGGTGAGTATAGCACTATAGAATTTTGTCAATTTTAAATCATATTATTGCTGCAGAATTTATCCCCTCAAAACAGATAAATTTTTGAGAAATAAGTCTCATACAAAACATCGACCTAGGATTCGATACACAAGACGCTTTAATTAAACATATAATTCCCAGGCGCCCGTGAAATAACGAACGGTCCCCGACACCGCATCTGGAGTGAGGGTGACAACCACTTTTTGACGGTCATGGACGTGTTCGGTGAGGATGCGGACGAGTATGTATGCAGGGCTGTCAACAAGGCAGGCGTCAAGAGCACCAGGGCTGAGCTGCTTATTATGAGTAAGACTTGAATAGCATTAAGTTTAACTGTAACTTCACTACTTTTAATTGTTTGGAAAGAAAAGGTTTTCATTTAACTAGAATGATTGCAAATTGTACTCACTGAAAAGGGTCTGTTTCATAAACGACATGTTTTTCTTCTATATCTTTTATTTTGATTTGATTGTTATTTAACATTTATATGATCAAATCTTTCAGCCGCTCCAAAACTGAATGTACCACCTCGATTCCGTGACACGGCTTACTTTGACAAGGGAGAAAATGTTGTTATTAAGATACCCTTCACCGGACACCCCGTGCCCAAGATCACGTGGGTAAGGGAGGGAGAGACCATCGAATCCGGACTGCATTATCACGTGGAGAGGAAAGGTGGGGATTTTAATAGAATTTTCACTTTCAAAAATTATTATGGTATTTTACGGATATAACTCGCGTTTATTTTTACATTTTTTTATTTACCCTGAAGTTTCGAATGCTTTGCAGCAAACGTGTTCGCGGTAAGACGAGATGATGGTGTCAGTCAGTCAGTCTGACTGGGGTTAAATTAAAAAATGTAAAAATAAACGCGAGTTATATCCATAAAATAGTTTAATTGAAATGTGTAGTACTCATGTAAATCTTAGAAATCATTATTATAATGGTATTTGAGCAAAGCGAGCGAAGCGAGCGGAGCGCTCTACTCGAGAGAATTTGCATAGGTTTTACAAAGTTGGTATTAAAACGGCTTAACGATTCGGTTTCAAATTTTGCACACATACCATGCTGATATGTGGTGGTTTGTAAAAAAAAAATTTCTAAAAAATTCATTGTCGTTGAGGAATAATGTCCAAAAAACATCACTCCCATAGATTTCAATGTAAAAAAAATTGCGCAAGTGTACGGTCTACACTTACGACATCCCACACCAAGACGAAGCCTTCGGCTTGGCTCGCTTCGCTCAACATTCAAACGGCACCCGAGATTTCGCGATCGCAGCGAGTCGAAATTGAGGGTCTGGTGGCGTTCCTAGTTATTATAGCACTGTATATATTTTTAAACCAAGAATTGACTTGTCACAGAACGTCATGCGATCCTGACCATCCGTGACGCCAGCAAATTGGACTCCGGCCCTTACAGGATCTCCGCAGAAAACGAGCTGGGTCAGGATTCCGCCACCATCAACATAGAGATTAGCGGTAACTATATGCATAGACAATGTATTTTTTAGCCATGTTATGAAAATATTTTCATTTTTTTTTTAATTTTTAATTAATTATATTGGTTAGTTGAGCAGCAGTAGTGAAAGTATTGAAATAAATTTCAATAAACGAATATATATAAATGTAGAGAAAAAAATATTTCTCTATTTTTGACGAAGACTTCTAAAATCAAAAACACATAGCCCCCCTTGTAAAAAACTTAATTATTATTGTGTTGTATTAACTTTGAAGTACCAACACTATTTATAAAACTTTCCAGACCGACCCGACCCACCGCGCTTCCCAGCAGTGGACAACATCGGCGTCGAGTCGCTGGCACTGTCCTGGAAGGCACCGGTATGGGACGGTGGGTCAGACATCACCAACTACCTCGTGGAGAAGAGAGAGCATCCTATGTCCAGCTGGATTAGGGTTGGCAACACTAGGTGAGGATAATATTTTTTAATGATTAATTAATATTTTTTAAAGATAATATTGTTTAAAGATGTTGTTTGAATAATTTTATAAATATTATTCATTATTTCATTTTATCATTATTTTTTGATTATTTGACAGCTATATGATAAGCAAATATGCATTCTAAATCTTCATAATTTCGAACCATTATTGACTGACAAAATTTACTACAGGTTCACAACCATGGCCATCACGGGATTAGTCCCGGGCAAGCAGTACGAGTTCCGAGTGTACGCTGAGAACATCTACGGCCGCTCCGAGCCCAGCGAACCCACCAGCCTCGTGCAAACCAAGGCCATTGTCAAGAAGGAGTTTAAAAAGAAGGAATACCCAGGTTTGTGATGTACCAGTAATTATTTGAACATAGTCCTAAAATTATACTTATACTTATATTTGCATACATTACAGTCGATGAAACCGGCAAGCGTATCCGTACCAACGCAGATCATGGACCAGTTAAGGATTATGATAGCTACGTGTTCGACATATATAGCAAATACGTACCACAGCCAGTCGATATACGTACCTGCTCTGTGTACGACAAGTACGACATTTTGGAGGAGATTGGTAAGTGTGGAGCGGGTTTTTTGAATGTGGTGTGAGGTTGCCTTTATTTTTTTTTGTAATGATCATATTATATAGAGTGATCATATTATTAGTGATATGAAAGTAAAAATAGGGTCGTACCCTACCCAATTTTTATATATATATTTTTTTAATATCATTGGTATTTCAATAATGATTTTGGCAGATGGTGGGTAGTTAAAAATAATTAAATGAGTTATATGAAAATCATATTGACCTTTTAATTTAGATATTATTTACCTCTAAAAACCATACTTTTTGTATATTATATTATCATTTTTGTGCATGCGATTTTGGACGATATAGAGAGGTAAGTTAATATTAAAAAACGGAATGAAAGCACTTAAATATAATTAAAAAAGACACAGCTGTTGGTAGTAATTAAGTTAAATTAATATAGTATTTTATAATAATATAAATAGTAAATTTAGAAGTTTGTTTTAACATAACCAAAATACCAAAAATAAATGCTCTAAAACTTAAAAAAAAACTATAAAAATACATTAATAAAAAAACCAAATAAATTTTTCCTTTAATTAGAAATACATATAGAAGCATGACAGTAAAGCGTAGAACTAAACTTACGAAGTTGCTTGAGAAATAGACTTAACAGACTAACAGTAGCAGTTCAATAGTGGACCCTATTTTCATTGAAAGTGTCGAATTTCGCAGGTGACTTCGTGAGAGCGAAACGGAAACCCCCCAGAGGTCTGTGTGTGATAGATGTAGTGCATCTCTTTCTCTCTGCATCTCTCTCACACGCATACTATATATTATGTTATATTTTATTACAATTTCTTAGCACATAACATCTTAAATAACAGTAGATCTTTTTAATTATTATAAATTTCGTTTTCTAAAAAATAATGAAAATAAATGAAAAAGTGTAAATCACAAAGCGTCTCGAAAAATAGGATTATAATAATTTTGTTACTAGAAATTAATTGTAGTTTTTTTAAATCTAAATAATTATAATAATCCCATTTTAATACTTTTACCACAACATAATATAGATTATATATTATTAAACGTACTACATATAAACAATGTTTATTTTATATTACATATTGGATATATATTAATGTTATTATTATAAAATAAGTTATTGCACGGTGTGCGCTTCATAAAAAGATTTAATATATTTATATGATATTATAAATCTATTATAATTAGTTCATTTTATAAAATATAATTTTATTTATGCAATAACTAAATAAATGATTTATAGTTTCAATATATAGGAAAAAACATTTTGCAAAAAATAATAAAAAATATTTAAAAATTATATTAAAATCTCACCGTAACATTTAAATATAATTCAAATACAGGTAAAACAAAATGGTCGTTTTTCAATAAAATATTTATGAAAATATAAAAATTATTCCACATGACATATTTATAATAGGATTTAAGTATATAAATATAAAATTAAAACTCAAAATATTAAAAACCACAATTCACATAAGGTACCCATACTGTTGTAGGCACAGGCGCGTTCGGGGTCGTTCACCGTTGTCGGGAGCGTACGACTGGTAACGTGTTCGCCGCCAAGTTCATACCCGTGGCAGGAGCCATGGAGAAGGAACTCATTAAGAAGGAGATAGACATCATGAACCAGTTGCACCACAGGAAACTCATCAACCTCCACGATGCTTTCGAAGATGATGACGAGATGGTCCTGATATTCGAATTGTGAGTCAAATTATTATTATTCAACAATTATTCCATTAAACACACTTTGTTTTGATACGGCTTTAAATGTATAAATATGATGTGGAATCAGTAGCAAAGAGTCCGACTAATATAATCGTGTACGCAGCCTGTCTGGTGGGGAGCTGTTCGAGCGCATTACGGAGCCCGGCTATAGCATGAGCGAGGCGGAGGCGGCGCACTACATGCGGCAGGTGTGCGAGGGCGTGCGTCACATGCACGACCAGAACATACTGCACCTCGACCTTAAGCCAGAGAACGTCATGTGCACCACGCGCACCTCCACCGATGTCAAGGTACTTTATGCTACAGTGAAGAAGCAGAAGAAGAAGCAAATTCAATGTTTTTTTATACATGACCTGTCCATCTGTCCTTTTATACTCGCGTATCACGCATATTACTTATATTTTTTTTATGAAATTTGGTACTAATTAGCGTGATATAAGATATATAGTTTCCTTTCTTATTGGTTTAATATGATTTTCATGAGAAAACCCAACACCAAAACTGATATGGTCTTTAATTACCATAAAAGTAGGATTGCATTAATTATTTAATTAAGTGTTTTTATGATTGCTTTTTTCAATGCAGGTATAGTAAATAATAAATCATTTGATCACCAGATAATCGACTTCGGTCTAGCCACCAAGCTGGATCCCAATGAGGTGGTGAAAATATCCACGGGTACGGCAGAGTTTGCGGCTCCGGAGATAGTGGAAAGGGAGCCCGTTGGCTTCTACACAGACATGTGGGCCGTGGGTGTACTGGCATACGTACTGTGAGTATAGAATGTAGTAGCCGTCGTTCATGAAAAAACTATTTATAAGTTGGATTACTCTGAACATTTTAAAATCAAAAACTAACGAGTCTAATATAGCATTGAAAAGAAGGACATAAAAGGTTTTATATTGTTATATTATCGCATACTTATATTATCAATAAAATTATTAATTTCCATCAGTCTGTCTGGTCTCTCTCCGTTCGCGGGTAACAACGACATCGACACCCTGAAGAACGTCAAGGCCTGTGACTGGGAGTTCGACGAAGAGGCCTTCCAGCACGTGTCTGATGACGCCAAGGACTTTATCCGACGACTGCTCGTTAAGAACAAGGAGTGAGTGCCGACAAACATAGAGTAGATTTAATTTTAAGCTTTAAATAAAAAAACATGTCATAACAATGATTTCAAAATTATTTCCCAAGTTATAGGAAAGTAACAGTCATAAACCGCTTTGAGAACGAACTAAAATTAATGTTACATCCAAAGCTTAAACTATGATTTAAAATATCATTAAAAAATAGAAAAGTATTTCTGCTCTCAAAAAAACTGATTGGTATATTATATAACATATCTAACCAATAAAGTACAACGCAGGAAGCGTCTGACGGCGCACGAGTGTCTCGCGCACCGCTGGCTTGCCGGCGACTCAGCCGCTCGTACGCACGCACTCAATGCGCGCTACGAACGCATGCGCGACAGATTGCGTGCGCGCTACGAGGTATGTCTCTACTGTGACGTGTTAATTCATAAAAACTTAAGATAAATTTGTTAATATGTTTGTATTATCACTGACAGAACTGGTCATCATTCGTGTTGCCGATCGGTCGTCTGAGCGAGTACAGCTCGCTACGAAAGTTGCTTGTCGAGAAGTGGAAGATTTACGATGGGCAGTTCGGTAAGACTTGTCTACTCTGATTTTACACAGTGTAGCTTAGTGCGCTTAGTACAAAAACTAAGATCCTCCTCTCCCTGCAGACCGCCGGCAGGCTGCTCCTCGCTTCGTAATTCGTCCTCAGTCGGCGTTCTGCTACGAGGGTCAGTCCGTGAAGCTGTACTGCCGCATCATCGCACTGGCTGCGCCCACAGTCACCTGGTCTAAGAACAACAGAGAGTTAAGACAATCCGTCAAGTACATGAAGAGGTGGGTTTGGGAGCTTGAAGCTCGAACAACCTAGGGTACACATGACAGTTATAAAAGACCAGCAAACAGCATTGGAATAGACTAGAGTGTTAAGAATAAAATTTGTAAAATTTTATTAATAATGTATTTGTATAATCTATGGAATACAATAAATAAATAAATAAATAAATAATATAATACAATATCCTAAACAATGAAATATGATTATTCCATAAGTAATATCATCAATACGATGTGTGTTCCATCAGGTACGTGGGCGATGACTATTACTTCATCATCAACCGCGCAAGGCTCGAGGACCGCGGAGAGTACGTCATCAGAGCGGAAAACCACTACGGATCACGGGAGGAGGTCGTTTTCCTTAACGTACAACGTGAGTAACTGCCACACTTATCCTAGATTCAAACGTTTGCCTTTGAAAATTCAAACAAACCAGTATTCATTTTTGTTCGTATTTAATACTAGTAAACCCCCGTTAATTCTTAACGGTCTAGACGGAAAGATAGCTCTTAACAGAATTTAAATTAATTACCTTACAAACAAATTGTGGAAATTATAAGAAATTCCATTTAAAAGACATATGTTATAGTATATTAGGGCTTAAACTACAACATAGGAGTTTTCTATAACATCTTAAACTACAACATATGCCAAAACTGCAAGGAATAAAAGTTACAGATATATAAACCTATAAACTTACTTTTTCATGTGCAAATATATTTGATATACTATTTTGAGGAAATAGTGTCAGGTTGTGTTATATTTTATTACACCTCATTTTTGCTTCAACTAATTGTGTAAAAGTCACGAGAAAATAAAGAAACATGACTGATAACTGTATGATTCTAAACCTTCTTTTAGAAATTAGTAGAATTTTTCAAACTTATATATCCCTATTATTTAAATTACGTCGGTTTCATAATTATGTGAAATATGATAAAATTGATTCAATACGAAAGCTCTTTAGAGCAAATCTAAGCATGAGTTTAAATATCAAGTACAATATTAACTTAAAGCTAGTTATTATCATATTTCTTTATAAATTTTATTAATTATATAAATTCGACCGATTTTCTAATCCTTAAAATGCAAAAAAAAATTTGACAGTACTTTCTATAAAAATTATTTAAAACCATATAAGTTATTCCACAATTAAGAATTATCCGACATTAAACCACGATTAAATTAAAAACATATGATTAATATTATTTGTTATAAATATTAAAGCTATAATAACTCAGATCAACCTATATTTAAACGTAAATAAACCTGAAGCCAAAATGACAATTAATAAACATGTCAGTTCAAAAGAGCACGTATTGTAATATGCGATACATCAGATTCATATTTATGTTTTAATGAAATATTAATTTGCAACACACAAATCTAATGATATCTATTCTGGTTTTAGTGTTCATGATAGACGGTAGCAAGTGCTGATCGAATTCTTTTGACTGCTATATTTTGCTAGATAGAATTTCATATTCATTTAATGGTTTTTCGTAAATAAATTAAAGATTTTGAAATGTATTCTTGTCCGATTAAATACTAATTGTTAATATAATTTTTTATAGACTAATATGTATTTATATAAATATAAAGATACGATCTAGGGCACACTTGTAATTGTCTATTCTTAAATCTAGGTTCATTGGCTCTGTCTGAATGCCTAGGGTTTAATTTAACACGTATCGAGTGATATACGGTTTGGCGACGAACATATAACTAGTATACAATATGTTTAGAATATAATGCGTCCTCTACCACACGTCTAACGTTTAGTTTTAGTTCTGCCGCGTTCTTAGATAAATAGTTTTATAAATAGCGACTATTATATAGACTTTTTGACTTAACGTATATATTGTGATTTTTCACCCAGGTTTGTATACAATTTAAACTATATAAGAACCTTCCAGTTCTATTTCTGTACTATGTCATGTTTCCCAGCGGTACCCAAGCTTCCGCGCGTGACCCCCGCCGAGGCCCCCAGGCGGCGCGAGGCCCTTCCTTACACCTTCTGGCAAGAGCACAGCGAGACGGCGCCCTCCTTCACGTTCCAGCTGCGGCCGCGCGTCATGCAGGCGCGCGATACCTGCAAGCTGCTGTGCTGTCTCAGTGGAAAGCCCACGCCCACCGTCAAGTGGTACGTGGCACTGTAGTCTAATTATCTAAACAATACTACTTTTATGGAGCATCTATATTCTAAAACTTTATTTGAAACAAACAGTGTAATTCAACAAAAAAGAATAATATTATTTTTAGGTCGTCCTGACGCTAAAGTAAAATGATTTTCAAAACCTTTTAACTATAATGAACCATAAAAATCATCTACATAACTTAACTCATTTACGACCTTCACACAACATTTATATATCTGGTACTTTTTTGTATTATAAACATAACCAAAGTAAATTTTAGGGTTTTTCCGAAAAGAATTCTATTGCCGCTACATTCATCCAGTATTATTCTGATGCGCGAACCAACAAAAATAAAATTTTGATAAACTATTACGCCCTTGTCACATATTTGACACAAATTTGGCTCAAGTTCTGGCTACTAGTTTATTGTGTTTATAAATAAACCAAAACCAAATTGTCTCTCCTCAGGTTCAAAGACAAGCGTGAGCTGTCCAAGTACGACTACTCGATGTCGCAGTCTGACGGTGTGGTCACCATGGAGATAGTGGATTGCAGGCCCTCTGACAGTGGACACTACTCGTGTGTTGCTACCAACGTGCATGGAACAGACGAGACCAGCTGCGTCGTCATCGTGGAGGGTACGCGTTCAGATTCTGCTCACGATTTTTTTCATATGAGTTTGTATAGAGTAAATATGTCATCGGTTCTCGTTGTTACTTGATATTGTAAAATTTATGTTACAGGTGAGGTAGTATCGGAAGAGCAGGCCGCGTTGGCTCACAATCTGCTTCATTCGGGAGAGAGGCGCTATATAGAGAAACCTCTCAAACCCGCGCCCACGCCCATCATCACTAAGACTAAGGTATGCACACTTACATTTGTCCATATCTGGATATTATAGATTAGATTTCTTATTATAATTATTATCTAGGTGACAATTGACCCACCCAACAAGTCCGGACTCCGACCAAAGTACTCCCCGCAGAGCTCAGTGGAGGCCGGCAAGAACAAAAAATATGGGGCTAAGCTCGAATCATCAGACAGCGGCTCCAGGTCTAGGAGTGCTACCAAGGAACTGATTTGTGAGTTATCGTTTTGTCTATTTAATACGTTTAATCTAATCCAACATGTTTTCTTAATTAAAATTTATAAATTATTTTCATTGTGAAAAATCTTTGCTAAAAAAATTACCAAACACAAAATATCACAGTAAATAGAAAAAAAAAACATTTTGTATGATGCTATGCTATTTTAATAGATGAGCTCGTCATTGCACTCAAGTCATTGTATTTTCTTTCTATTCTCTATTTCGATTCAATTTTTATTTACAATTGTTAACAATTAATCTAAAAAAATCCATCCTGATTTCTGTTTTTTTTATAAGCTCGCCTATTGAATACACCTGAAAAGGATATAACTAAATCCTATGGTTATGTCTTCGCAATTCTACGATAATATTTAACCGACAATTTTATATCACATATTATATATTACATATATATTTTTAAATACGTGAATCGTCCATGTCACAGTCCCATCGATGGAGTCGGCATGGTGTGCTCCCTTCTTCGCCCGCGCTCTGCCGGAGTCGCTCCGGGCACGAGATGGAGCCCCGCTGCTGCTGTCATGTGCCCTCAGAGGAGACCCACCGCCCAGCGTCGCCTGGCTTAAGGACGGCCGCCCACTCGTCTCCTCAGAAGTAACACACCTCCACCAAACCCTCTCTACCAACATCATGTTTATTTCTAATTAGTATCAATAATAATAATAATTAAGTAGATATATCTAACTGTGAATATAACTTTCGATTTTTCGATATTATTTATGTAATGTATGTATTTATGTAATTCTAAAACTTTTAAAGTGGAAGACAATTTAAACAAATATTTAAAATTATTTACTCGCGTATTTTAACATTTATATAAATGTTTAAAAATTTTTCGATTTAAGTAAAATTGACGAGATGACTATATATGCTTACATTGTTTTATGTTGTTTGCCATTTAATTCATCTTTCCCTTCAGTAGTTGCTTGAGTATTTCTATTAAAAAATGTACAATTCAATTATTAAATTAATTCGTACAAATAATAAATGTGTACAAATATATTTGCCTCCAGGTGGTAGACCTCAAATATAAGAACGGCGTCGCGTCGCTGGTCATCAATGAAGTGTTCCCAGAAGACGAGGGTGTGTACTCACTGAAGGCTACCAACAGCCAGGGAGAAGTAGAAACCAAGTGCCAAGTGACAGTTAAAGGTATTCTTTAAGAATGGTTTCTTAACCATATTTATAGGTGTTCAGAACACAAATATCTAGGCTTACATTTTTACGCCACCACTGTTATATTCCCCCTCTATTTGCCTACTTTATTTAGTGCTTGCAACGAAATTTTATATTTCAGATTATCACGGTATGAGGTGACTATTTATCGTATGCTTGTTTCACAACAAAAAATTAAAAATCTAATTATATCAACTGTAGGCACAGCTGAAGCAGCTCCCTTCAAGGACGTCGCTCCCCGGATAGTTGACCACGCGCTGTCGCAGGTTGTCGACGACGGACAACCCGTTACACTATCCTGCAGGTACGATACTATAAACCTATGACCCAGTTGTCACTACGACTGCATGTGGAGGTCCAGGTTTCAGTATTGATAAACTTTGTTTTTTTCTAGAATCGCTGGCGCGGAACGCTTCGACGTCGTATGGCTTCACAATAACAAGGAGATCAAACCATCCAAAGACTTCCAGTACTCCAGCGAAGCGAATATTCACAAGTTGCATATCGCCGAAATATTCCCCGAAGATGCCGGTATTTTGTCTAAACCACCCTCAAAACTTATTCAAAAATAGTATTATTTTTATATTCTGATTCGGATTTAATTAATTTGACATTCTATCAATGTCGTTTCAGGAGTATACACATGCGAAGCATTTAACGACCAGGGCGAGTCTTTCTCATGCTGTTCTCTCGTGGTCCGTGCTGGAGAAGTACCTCCCCTCGCCTACACCGACTTCCCCGCTTCCGCTACCGTCACCGGAGGCGAGCCCGCTGTCTTCACCACTGAGCTGGATAAGGTGAGCTCATACATATATACATATAATTATAATTATTATATACATATATACATATAATTGTCCATCTTACCTTTGAAGAAATTATATTATATGTAATTTGAAATTCTGAAAAACTCCATTCGTTAATTTTGTATAGAAGGTGCTGTTTCTTTAATTAACATTATTATTTACAGCCACCACTCCAGCTCATCTGGTTGAAGGACGGCAAGCCGATCGACGAGTCATCTGATAGATACAGATTCACGATGGAGGGCACGTCCCGGTACCGTCTTCAGATCGTGAAGTGTTCCGCCGACGACAGTGGACAGTACCAAGCGCGCGCCGTTGCCTCCAAGGGAGACTTCCTGGCCGCCTTCTATCTTAATGTAGTCGAAAACTAATTCTCAAATATGGACTGACAGTAGCAAAGGGCACAAGGAGTCACCTTGAGGAACCCCGAACGATTTTATTACCTTATACATTTATTACCGATTCGAATTATTATAACTGGATACATTTTATACGATTCGGCGATTCGGAGTTTCTGTAAAGGAGTTTTTTTTATATTAAATTATTATTTATTAATTATTAAGTAAATGTTAAGTGTTACCCTATCGAAAGCATAAGAGAAGTCGCTTGGAAGCCGAATCCTACTTTCTCTAGTCACTGTTTCAATTTAATGTTATGATATTTATTGATTTGTTATCTCTTTATATATTCACCTAACATATTTATTACAGCTTCTGGATTTAAGCTTGGTATTAATGAATGTTAGCTCAGGTTTCGCGTGGAGGTGTTGGTGACCGTCTCTGAGGTATTCTGTCTGCCACCACAGATTACCCCTAAAACGGTCGTCCGCCCCAATGGAGTCTACTTTTATATTTTAACTTTATTATTTAATTGTAAATAATTTAATTTGTATCACGTGACAGCATAATTTATAAATAAATATGTATTACTTAAAAATTTAAATTGTGTTTTATTCAATCAAAAGTATTAAATCATTCAAATATATTTATATTTTATATAATTAGCTGTTATAACAATAGAATTGTATAATTTTCCCAATTTGATTATTGTACCATACGATAAATAAAAAAAGTATACTACCAATATATATATATTTAAAATCAAGTTCACAAATAATTCCAGCCAGAGATTAGACATATTTTAATAGAGTATACATTTAAGCTACTATATATATGTAGCAAACGTTATAGAGATAAAAAAACTTTTTCTTTTCTTCTGCTATAATTTGCTATAATATATCTCGATCTGTGCAAGTCCCAGTTCAATCGATTATTGTGTAGACATATCGTTATAAACGCTATTACTACAACGCTAATTAATAATATAATTAATTTTCTATAATACTAAAGGATTCCATAACGTTATTTAACATATTTAGTAGCGACATCTGTCTAATGCGAGTTTCTTACCTACTCGTTTACAAATTAATGCCATCTAGCGGAAGTAAGATGGCATTGCTCTTAATTCATACAAATCCACATTTACTCTAACGCGTTCGAGTAGATTAGAGAAATTTCACTCTGCATACTGAACTAACAGCGTTTAAGCGTCGAATCAAACGAAATAAATGAGTGACAAATGGCTATTGTTCTTATTCTTAATCGTACATTCCAAGTTTCTGGGCTTAATTTTTCTATTTGTCTAAGAATACATAGCTCTTAACTGCCGGGGGAGTTCAATGAGATTAGAGAAGGATATAAAATATACGCTCCTAAAAATTTGTTGAAATTCACTATGTCAATAGTCAAAACAAAGTACGCGCAGTCATCGGAAATTAGTACTAAGAGAAGTGCTAGATGGCGTATATTCAATCAATATTTCTCTATGGATATTGATGCTGAGGCGTCACTTAGATTTTTTAGTTTAATAATTTAGACAGTTTAGCTGTCTCATATTGTAGATGGCGCTTTCAAGCAATTATGAAATAAACGATTTTGGATCATTAAACTTTTTCATAATACTAATAATAATAATTCTAGTCCCAAATATACAAACCATTTCACTTATATTCTATATTTAATACATAAATTGTTACATTTTACAATATTACTCCCATATTCTAGTGACATCTATAGTTAACCGATTTCAGTTTAAATTATTTCTACTAGATGGCGTTGTTTGTGTAGTGCTTACTTCCAACTTTACTTCGCGCTACAATGCACATAAATCTCATTCCGAGTCAAATAAAATGATCATTTAAAATTCATTTCAAGAGATACTAGAAAAATATTAATAATAAATGTGTGCAATATTAAATTAACTAAACTTAACGACTTCTTAGATTAGTTATTACTTCAAAATCAAAGTATATTTCTATTTTGCATATTAACAATAAATAATAATAAAAATAACAATATCAAATAATATGAAACTAAGCCTCGGTTTGAATTTTTCATGTAAGTTAGTTCTTAGTTGAATAATGTGTATATTTGTCTTAAGTCTCAAACTTTTGGTAAATATAATCTGAAAAATACAAAATGCAGTTTAAGTTAGAAAAGTTACCATTTTAACCACAAAGATAATCTGAAAATTTTAGGTTTTACGTGCATAGGTTAAAAAAAGGGGACAGTTGTTTTTTTTATTTATCTCTTTATATCTGTATCTGTCTTACATTAGAACGTAAAAGAACTGTCATGAAAACAACTCGCATACATTTGATTACATTTCAATTCTTGCATTGCAATAATCTTTACGACAAGAATGAGAACACACATGTTTGAACCTACACACACACATACACAACATATCTTTTTACACACACCTATATCTAGTACTTAGTAGTAAAATAACATAATCGCTTTATCGCTTCAACCTTTAACTTGTCAAAAAATTTACCTAATTTCTTATCAAAATTGATCAGATAAATTACAATATCGTAAAATTAAAGATTTTCATAAAGTAACATATTTTTCTTATCAAAATTGATCAAACCACTTTATTATAGGAACGATGGCTATATTGTCAGATGAACCAATAAATATAATATTTCTTCACTGTCTTTTGAATTCGCATAGAAGCTTCATTACAAAGCTATTACTTTTTTTTGGAAATAATACTATATACTATATATCGAAATAATACTATATGATATGGTAACATGAGCGAATTTTTAAGTCGTTCGGAAGTCCACTAACAATTCATTTTGAAGTATATTTCTCATAAATATAATCTCTTGAGTTCATTTGATAAGTAAACCGATGTGTTTCTTTATTAGATAGTAGTAAAATTATTTGATTGACTAATTCTTGTTCAAGAATTCATTTTTGGTTTTCCAATTATTATACTTCTAATAACTTATATTTCTTATTTGTTATTTTTTATATAAAAAAAAACAACTCGATAACATCTCCCGCTTCTATAACTAAGTACACTGAGAACAAACAAATGTCTATAACACAGAAAACAAACAGATGTTTTTACAAAATTTACTATTTACAAAAAAAAACTATATTTTATATATGAAAATTTGTATAGTGTTTGATTATTATAAAAAAAAAATGTTTTTTACGATTAAATTTTATTTTGGTTTAAATTTCACCTAAATATGTTTATTGGAAATTATAATTAATATTGCCATAAGGGTTTGACGGGAGTCAGACGAAATGGCTGGAAGAAGCAATTTTTAAAACTATTATGTTATTATTTCTATTTTTGAAAAACGTTAAGTGAGTTAAATAATAATTAAATATTTATATAGTTAATAATTAAACTAGTTATACTATATGTTGTGATATATTGTATACTTAAAATTGTAGTACGCATAAGAAAATAGCAGAATGTAACTTCTGTGACTGCGGAAATAGCTTCAATGAATTATTGTATATCTTTCATGGTTTATGACTTTTATTATTGAATTGTTTAAAAATTGTAATATATTTGTGAATTATATTTATATTATAATTTTTTCATTTTATAGAATCAAGATATTTTTGTTATTATTCTAAGCAGCTATTATTCCTACCTTCTATTATTTTAGGTTCAATATTTGTTAATAGTTTAAATTTAATTTATCGCATGATTACTAATTTTATTGGTTACCTGACATATTTCAAAGCAGCAATTAAATAGTCAATATTCTCTCCTATATTAGATAAAAGTTTTACCGAAGTTATTATAAGATAAAACCTTTGATAATACGTGTTATAAATGCTACAAGAAATATATTTGTTCATTATAAAAGAAATAAAAATAATGAATAAAAAAAATAAATTTTTAAATTCTAATCTTCGTGGAATTATCTTTTATATAAGAGTGATCTGAGGAACACTGACATCTTTGATAAAATTAATTTCTAAAATTTTAGAATTTTTAAATTCATTTGCGAAAAATATTATTTATTATCTTATTTTAGGTTCCCATTTAAATCTGTGTTTAGAAGTAATTCTTTATTTTTATATCATTTTGTAAAAACAACTTAATCAAACTCAACATTATTTCAATTAAAAAAATATATATGTTTATTTATTTATAAACAATATTATTAGTAGTATATTTTTAACCACCAATTGTTTTAGTGGTTTTTAGCTCTGGTTGCTAAACCAAATCTCGTGGGTTCCAACATAGAACAATTACACAGATACTTACATCTCGTCTACCCATGAACACGATTGCTGCAAAGCATTCGAAACGTCGGGTTAAAATAAAAATGTTACCAATTTATACGCGAGTTTTAATCCGTAAAAATAGTTTTATTTGAAATGTGTACTCGTGAAAATCTAAGAAAATACTACAGAACAATTGTATATGTGTTCTACAGATTGCTTTTTTCAGTCTGGGTGTTATTTGTGTCCATTGTTTCTGTAAAGCAGAGATAATTTCTTTAGTAGGTGTTTTTTTAAAAAAAGTTTGTTGAATCATATAAGAAATTTCAAACAAACTGACAAAATAATATATAAAATTTTTAGAAACACAAAAGTAACTCAATTGGTGTTTTTAATTCATAGTAATTAATTTAATGAACAAGTTCCCAATTTCCTCTCTTTTTTCATTAATATGTTTTAAGAAATAATCGATTTCATAACATATTTTTAATAATGTTTTTGATTTATACACATTGGTTAACACACTTAGATGCATTATAAGTTATATAGTTAGACGGATTGCAATTAATATAGTTAGATAGATGGTTATTTCTATAATTATATGAATTTTCAGTCAGATGGATTACATTTTATATAATTTATTTAATCATTTATATAGTTAGATAGATTACAAATAATATAGTTAGATGGATTGCCATCTATATACTTAGATCAATTTCCAATAATATTGTTATGGGCTGATTTATTTTGTTTAGATGGATTGTCTTATAATTAAACAAAATCTTAACAATCGAATCAAAATATATGTATTAATATTTAATCTTCAGACACTAGCACAAGAACACAACGTGACTTGCTCAAGTTGCATTCAGATACTTATTTAAAATATGAAATCCTCAGAAACGGGTTATGATTTGTATTTTTTTTAATCGAAGCCTCGAGTTAAGTGACGAGGCGGATTGGATTTTATATGGGAATGTGTTTTTTATAATATAATTAGAAAAAAGTATATTTGTCTTATTTTAACTTAAGATATTAAAAAAATATATATATTTGATTCTTATGCTTTGCTATGCTTTTTTGATATTATAACTGTCAAAATATTTTTTTGTGATTTTTTTTTAATTAATGTATATTTTGTTAATTGATATTAAAATAGAATTTAAAATAAATATAATTGAAAACCATTTTCATATATTTTTAATAAATTATCTTAAACAGGTGTCTGAGATAAGTATAAAAGACATTGATAATACATCACTTGATACTGAGACTATATTAACGTGGATGAGACATTTTATTTATAAATTAGATAACGCATAATACAAAAGGCATATTCAAGTACCATAAAAAATCCATATACAATTTTTATGTGTTGATTTATATATATTTTTTATTTAATAAATAAGTATATCCACTTTATACTATCACCAAGTTCCCAGATCTCGAGATCACGTAAGAAGCTCAAAAACGGAATGATTTTTAAAAAATGTATCTCCAAAGCTCGTTTATAATAAGAGAAAACGGACAAAGAAACATCTTGAGTCTTATTTTGTTCAAAAAGGAATGATCCTGCGATAAATATTGAAATGGAGAACTTTTTTTTGTTTTATTCTGTTACTTTTTTTTTGTTTTAATTTGCTGCTTAATGGATTTTGGATAAGGCCATCGATTTTTGAACTATTAATTTTAATGGCTTTGAAAATACTGATAAGTAAAACTTTATTTATAGTTAAGACTAGACTAGTGTCTAGGCAAAATTCATCTTGTATCTAATTATAGATTTTGCCTAGACTAAGTTATTTTGGGCTAGGTTTTGAATACAATGTAACGAATTAAAATATCTTTCTCTCTTGTTATTTCGAACTATATAAATTATCAAACTTTAAAGTGATGAAGTTTGTTTTTTTACCATAGATATAATATCATCTAATAAGGTAGATAAAATATCATCTAAGTATAATATCATCTAATTAGATATAATTATATCTAAGGTTTTTATGTTGTTTATTAAAATCTATTATTTAGTCTATGCATAAGTGTAGTTTAATTTAGAACACCTTACATTTAAATAGAATTGACCATATTTTTACAAAATAACACAAACAACATATTTCAGAAAAGTATAATCCAAAATGTTATTAGTAATTTTCATTAAGAAATATATGCTTTGACTTGTGACAAAGTTATCGCCGTTAATAAATTTCAAAATGTTTTTCAAACATCTTGACATTTCCATATCGACGGATTTTTGTAAGAATATGATATAAAATGCTCAAAAAAATGAATTGATCATTCAATTAGTAAATTAATTAAAAAAAATTATAAAACTGTATTTTTAAACTAAGCTTGAAATATTTGAAAAGAAAGCCCTATTTTTTTAACAAAACATGACCCTCATTATATTTCAACCCCTGGAAAAAATAGAGTAACCAAAAAAATGTATTCGTGAATTCCAAAAGATAAATAATTTCGAGCTGCAATATGAGTTTTAAGCTAAGAATTAGCGAGAAGTTTGAAAGTCTTAACTTTCAAAAATTTTTAAGTTTATCTGTAAATTGTTTAGTTCTTTAAGCTAATATATATATATATATATATATATATATATATATATTAGCTAGAGGTAGGTCTGGGCGTAACGTAACGGAAAGCACTTTCGAAACTGGGTCTAGTTTGAAATAAAACTATTTTTACGTATTAAAACTCGAGTATAATTTGGTTACATTTTGATTTTCAACCCGACGTTACGAATACTTTGCAGTAATCGTGTTCACGAGTAGAAGAGATGTAAGTGTCACACTTAACCAAATTATAGTCGAGTTTTAATCCGTAAAAATAGTTGCATTTCAAATCTGTACTCGTGAAAATCTAAGAAAATACTATGGTTCTAGTTTATTGAGATTAAGTTATTTATATATTACTGTCGAGTTAGTCTTACACAGCAAACTGGTGTAGTGCTTAGTGGTTGTTGGCTCTGCTTGCTGAGTCAAAGGTCATGGGTTTGATACCCACATTTGTTTATCTGATCCACAGATTACTGTTTCTAATCTGGGTGTTATATGTTTCTTTATACGTTTATTATTTATTGCTTTGTATTAAGTTTTATTATGTTTAGAAAAAAAATATCTATGTAAACATTTTTTACTCTAGTAAAATGTAAATAAAATATCTAAAAGAAATTTATGTTTGTTTATCTGTTCCACTTATATTTTTAAATAAAAATTTATAGTTAGAAGTACTGATTAAAAAAATCTAAAATTGTAAAAGTTGTGAAAATACTTATACGCATGCAAAAGAAGCAGATGACGTCACAGGTTATGAATCAGATTAATAAATAATTAAATGTTCGGAAATGTCACGGAGGTATTTAAAAAGGTTGTACTTTTAAATCATTTCGTCGGCGGAAAAATTTTCGGAATTCCGTAATAAGTATCCACGAAGAGTCATAAAGCACTAATAACAAATAACACACCTTCAAATTTTATAATCCAAGGCCGCTGACCCCTCGCCCCATTGTCTCTGGTCGAAGGGCGTCTTTAAAAACGTAAAAAACCAAAAGACCCCATTCCGTCATTGTGGTGCTGTCATTGATCATTTTTCAAAAAAATCTACAAATTCCTGCTTCGGCCCCAAATTGAATTTGGGAACAAAGAACTTGATTTTCGTGGTTTTTGGTTTCTTGAGGTTTTGTTTGGTTTTGGTACTGACGTGAAACAGATATATTGTGTACGAAAGATAATTACTTATTTGAGTCTTACATTTGAAATTATCTTTAAATGTAATTTAAATCAAAAAATTTTTTTTTTTCCTATAAAAAAAATCTATACAAATAGGACTCGAAGCCGCGGCCTTCGTTATGTTGTCTTTGTCACTCTTTTATATTTACTTACTACATGCTGTTTAAGAAATATTATCTACATATATATTAAATATTTTTCAGTAAAGCCTAAATTAAGATACTATATTTCTATTATACTGACCTAAAACATATAGATTTAGGTCAATCCAAAGTTTAATCCTAAAAATTATTATGCTCAAGAATAGATGCAAGGTATATTTATAAGAAACTGTTAGTTTGTTATACTCTAAAAGTTTATATAATACACATATTTGTACTATACCAACATACTTAATATATCAATTTGCAAGTCCTAACATGGCCAATGTTTGGAATCAAGTTGGCCAAACATTTATCTAAATCTATTTAATTAAAACTATTGTAATAATTAAATACACTATAAAATATATTCTGATATATAAATTAGCACATCTTGATTTCACTAAGAATACATTCCATCTATAAATAAGCCGGGCAATGACAAAGGGGTACAAACGTACAGACCGACGGTACTACAATGTTCTTATTTATACGTAAAATATATTGTACATCCGCGAGATAGCGATGCCTTCACCCATACATATGAATTTTATGAATCGAGAACAGAGGTGGCGTTGAGACTGTAATTATTTATTTAATTTAAAAATATAAAAAAGGGCACGTATATAGTCTAACTATAGCGACATACATTTTACCCAAAATTATTATAAATAAAAAATGCTTAATTTTTTTTATTTAATAAAAATAATTTTACATTAAATAATTGTACACGAATAAAATCTGCTTCGGATTGTCATTAATATATATCATTAATGTACTTTATTTTTATTTTTTACCATATTTATTTTATTATGATTAGTATTAGAAATAATCATAAACAAGAACATAAATATGTGACAACAACAAATTAAATCCAGCCAAATAATTTCCATTATAGTAAGTCTCTGAGGGTCTGATGCGCGCGCGCAGCCCGGCGGCCCGCGGCGACGTGCATCGATTTATGCCGATACTCGATAATTAAAAACAATCCGCCATATTGCTTTTTGTCTCTCCTTTTATTCCCGTTTTTGTGCGTCCCTCATTTGATTGTCTTTTGGACTTTTTTCCGCCATCTTACTTAAGGCAGATCTTTCGTTTTACATTACGATGTTCGCTCGTTCGTCTCGCATTTAGACATTTTAATATAATTTTTATCGTTTACGGCTTGTCCGACTGTTTCTTTGTTCGATTCTTGTTGCTCATGCTCATTATTTTGATGATTTCTTGTTTTATTTTGTTTTATATTTCTTTTGATTATATTGAAATAGATTTAGAAATTTGTGGATCATTATAAACGTATTATGTAGATAATACAATGGATATGACGTGATTCCAAAACTAATGGCCTCATTGCCGTCATCTCGTTTAACGAACTTCTATTGTCAAAGTCACATTTGAACCGAAAAAATCAATATTGACCCTAAATAAAGCGAAAATTGCACTTTTTTAATTTTAGACAAAAAAGTTTTACAAAAAGCCGTCCAGGTGCGGTAAAAGGGTTAAGTGTCATGTGTCCTTGTCTCACGTGGTATATCTATCTTTCCTCTCGCTCTCTAACCCTTTGAAGGGTTGTTTTTTGGGTCAAATCTCATATTTTCTCATTGATTCTTTATAAATAATGAGATATTGTATTGTGTTACAGTTCTTTGTTGTAAACTATTATATAAGTTTGGAAGTTCGGTTAAATTTTAAACGAATTAAAAAAATATATATATTTTGAAAAATCTATTTGCAAGCGTATAATAAAGATTAAAGCGTATAATAAAGATATATTATTGAAAAGGATAAATGTCAAGATTTTTTTTTTTGAAGATGAGTGGTGTTAGTATACGTAAGTGAAACCTGGATGTGTTCTCTTAATCTATATCTATTGGCAATATATTAATAGACAAAAATATTTCTTTATTTTGTAGCCATTGTTTTCAATAAAATAAAAAATGAAATAAAATTTATTTTCGTTCATGATTAGTAAAGAAAATAGAATGAAAGCTTATTACAATTGATTTTTTAATCAATGTTTCATAACTTTCTTGTGTTATCACGTGTTATCACTGGATGACGATACTATGGACGGTACTGCCTATATTTCGGATACAGAATCCGTCCCCAACCGATCGTGCGCGATTCGCAATTCTTCTTCTGGGGACAGCATAAAGCTGCTTCTGATTTGAGGGTCACAGTCAGGATCTGTCTACACGCTTCCTGCACGTAGACATAGATGATCATATGTGATCATAATCATGTATCTCTATATGTAAGTGGTTCTCTAGAAAAAATGCAGAGAATGGCTTATGGGTATGTTATGATTGACGACATTCTTGTCCAGATCCCCTCCACTGAAGTCTTTTGTGACTTAAATGGCCCACTCATTTATATCATCAATTCATGTAACACCAAGTATTTTGCGACAGCAAATTCGCCTGCATAATTATATGCCTTCTTCGTTAGAACTTTTGACTAAATATTCCTAGTCTGGAAGATTATGGGCAATTTTCGTTCGTACTCCTGACTAAATATTTCTATAAGTATCGGGTCTCCGTCAGTACGCTGGAGCATCAGACCATTGCCTGATATGGAATAGTAGTAGTGCCCTTTCAACGCCCACGTCGTATAACATGCGAAACCACGAAGCTGAAATTACTACTACACTTGATTAGGATGGAATACAGGTTTTTACATTCAACTAATCGAGAGATCTTATCCTGTCCTTTGAACCGTAAAAGTAATTGATACTTCTAACCAATCTTTAGTACTTTATACCGTTCACAAAACAGCTCTTGGCAATTTTTGACAGTAGCCTCTGCTGCTGTTACACTTGAGTAATTATACCTACTACAACGACCAGCAATTAGAATTATTGGGGATCTTTGTGAACAGCTTGATTTTTGGCGTTGCATAAAGATATTACATCGTTGTACGTTTTTAATTATTAAAAATGGACAGATCAGTTGAGCTTTTTATCGCATTCTCGCCACCGCCTTACATTACTGTACTCCATGTACAATATCATCTATTCTTTCGTTCTATTATTTTATGTCTGAACAGTATGCCCGTCATTCCTTCCAATATAATAAAAATAAAACCTTTTCTAATTTAATGGCAGTACATACAACCTCATTTAAAAAATTAAGTTTATTCGTTTTATGAATTAGAGAAGTAACGGAACTAAATAAACATGACGTGTTAAGCCCAATTGTCTTCTAAGACTGACGCCCACGATCTAATTCTAAATACAAGCGAGAAAAAATAATTAAATAGAATTGTAATTGTGTAATATGCGCCCCGCCATCTTAGGAACATCTGTTATTGTCAACACACCTGAGAGCTAAGGCAATTGTTGATCTCTGTCGCTCCAATTTAAATTATGTGCAGAGGGAGAAGGACGGCAAGTGTGAATCAGTTCGAACAAGATGTGGAAGTGACAAAAAACTCACGCTTCCTGTGTCTTTCGTATCATTTGAAAACGGAATAATGTTTTTACAGTACAATTGAATTATGTAGATAAATGAAGAATCTATGTGTGAAAATTAAAATATTATTGAATTTTTTATTTTAAGTTCTCGAGAAATACATACTAGATAACAATTGCAAAAGAAATACCTAAGCGAAATTCGGAAATAATATAATATTAAAATATCTCTTAGTAATTTGTGTAATTATTTTTGAATTATTTTCATTATTATTATCAATGGCATTTCATACTTATATTAACTAACATAGTCTTAAAAAAAAATTTACTAACAAATATATGTATATATGGACAATCTGAAATAAAGTTTATTATTATTATTATTATGAATTAAAACCTGATCAAGAAATTACAAGAAAACATAATTGTTAGAAAATTATACATTTTGCTCCTGCTGTCTATTATCTATCTTTCAGGACGTTTATTCGATTTTATGATACTGTAAAATAACTGAAAGGTCACAAAACAAGACATTCACGTTTGCATTTCATATAATTTTTTCAAACGTAATATACATAATTGAGATTTACAATAATTTTTTTTCTTAACTTACTGAGACAGGAAAAATAATGTACTTTACATTAATTGAAAGGGCAACATATAAATATTTTCAAATTTAATGCTGTATCGAAGAAATGTATCTATACTGTACTAGCTTCAAAGTTTTGACGTATTCCATACAATGTAGACTTTTTAACAATTCGAAAATAGAATGTTTTTAACTTAACCCTTCCATATTTGACAAAAAAGAGTTTTTATATTTAGAGCGCGACGCGGACGGAATGAGAATTTAGTTCTTTTGAATTTAGAATCGGTTCAAAAATGGAACTTGTATTAAACTTCGAAATATGGATTAAGGAATTTGAATAATAGCTTTTGTGTTCTATTGTTAGTTTTGATATTGAAATTTGATATTTGCTATTGTTATTGTTTTTAGTTTTAAATAATATTGAAATGGAAAATACCTTCTATATTGTGGAATATTGTAGAATAAAAATTGTATTAAAAAAATATATAATATTTAGAAAAATTTAAGAATCACATTTTTTTATACACGGAGAGATAATCCTGTATGATAAAAAAAAATCATACAGAATCATACTATATATGTATATTATTAGGTATAATAAAGCAACGGTTTTCAAATTTTCAAAAGTATGTATTAAACCCTGTTATTATATTTTATCTTGAATCGCATCAATATCGAATATCTCAACCCTTCTAGCAAAATTAAAAAAATAAAAGGGGTAGCTAGAAAAAAGTGTCGTTACTGTATAATATTTTGACAAAACTGCAGAATCATGTTACACCTAAAAAAACAAGATTTTTTACTAGAAAAACGGTTTTTGTATTTCGCACTTTTTTTTGCACAAACTTTCATAAAAAAATCAACGTTCAGAAATTAAACCTTGTTCTAAATATTAAAAAAAATAATCTCAAACTAATAACACCTGTCTGATCAAAAACAATTCAATGTCAAACGTTAGCATAAAAAAAATCTCAAAATGTCCAAATATTTGTAATTAAGGACCGGACGCGCAACAATGCGGCGGCGGTCGTTATTAATTTTCAAAATTTAAACAAAACTGACATTTCTCAGTTCGACAACTATGCCGGCAAAAGCGAGGCTAACATTTTTGCGTTCCATTTTTGAAAACCTCCGCTCTTCTTACGAGCTGATAAATATTTCAGATGTAGGTTAGAATTTATATTTTCGACATCACTTTTTTTGTATTTAGTTATAATTACTATTATATATATAATCTGTGTGTACTCATGTCAATACAATACGAATTTGCTAGAGAAATTTCGAACCAATAAGACTCTTATTGATTAATTGCATGGTGGAATCACGGCGTGAATTCGCGCCGCAAATTAAATAATAACGAAGCTAGTTTGTAAAAATCGCGATAGTAACATAAGTACAATCAAATTATATATAATAACTAAGTTAATTTATTAATGAAGTATCACTAAATCAATACAAATTTATTATAAATTAATATGTATGAACTAATATCTGACTCATACAAAGTTTCATCCACAATGTTGTCGGTGTAAGAGTAAACTGTATTGCTGGTGACGTTTTTGTTAGGTGTAATTTTGGTAAAGTCGCCGCTAACTCTAATTATACCTATTTCGATGGTGATCGGTTTTTGTTGCTACACTCATTGTTTATATTTTGAACCTACCGCCCTAACAAGTAAATCGTTTTCATTAAATTAAACAGTTAAAATGAAATGGTTGTATACTTTTTGACAGAGATTCCGTTTTATCTTTGTTGCGTTTTGTGGTGGGACTTTACGATATGTGTTAATAAGATAAAATATATTTATATTATGTACAATTATTTTATTTAACTTTTATATATTATTATAAATATTTAATATTAATTTATAATAATATATATTACAAATATTTAAACATTCGTGATCCAAGATAATTTATATATAATTTTCTGTATCGACTGTACTCATTTAAAACTTTTTGGGAATATGCCCTACTAGATTCGTACGTCTTCAGTGCTTGAATTGCTCACTGGTGGAGTTCACGCCGCGACTGTGCCATACTCCGAGCTAAATAAAGACCGTGAAAGGATTCGAAAATAGACGGGTTCATTCTGATATTATATATATATAAGTATTTAATATCAGAATTAGCCCGTACTCAGCTCGTAGCTGTACTCAGGTACAGCTGGATAATTTAATATATATGCACATGAAAAAGTAGGTTTATAGGTTTATATATCTGTAACTTTTATTCCTTGCAGTTTTGGCATATGTTGTAGTTTAAGATGTTATAGAAAACTCCTGTGTAGTAGTTTAAGCCCTAATATACTACAACATATGTCTTTTAAATGGAATTTCTTATAATATTCAAAGGAATTAATACCACAATTTGTTTGTAAGTAATTTAGATTCAGTTAAGAGCTATCTTTCCGTCTAGACCGTTAAGAATTAACGGGGGGTTTACTAGTTGTATAATATTTATATTTTTTTAAATCAAAGTTTAATTTAAAATAATAAAGTACCGCTGTATATTTTAATATTAAAATTGATGTTTAACCCTCAAGATCGGCTCCGCATGACCCACCTGCGAAATCTTAACGCTGTACAAAACGGAGGGCAATCACAAAGGGACTGGTCCCTTCGCCCCGTGTCTATCGTTTCGCAAAAAACTGCCAAAAAACGGGAAAGATAGCAAAGGTGTCTCAATTTTTAACAAAAAACTTCGCCAAGGTTAAGACCCATGGGAAAGAGTTATAAAGGAAAGATCATATTCGGGGGTTTTAACCCATAAATGTATTGCGAATGTGTGCGTGTGTTGCGAATGTGTGCGTGTGTTGCGAATGCGTCTTGAACTCACCCCTTTTAGGAAGTAACAGATGATACGAGCCGCGTGAGATAGTTTTTTTTTTTTGCACTTTGATTTATTACTGTTTGCAGTAATTTGAGATTTTTATAGAATTTGTACCGTTGTGAATGATTTTAAAGTTTTTTAATAACGGTTTTGCACAAAACCGGTATTTTATTATGATCTTTTCCGGTATTTTTGCTTTTGTTACGTTTTTTTTTAATTATATAATGTTGAGATATATAAATATTTATTATTATTATTTGTATAGATATATAAATATATATACATATATAGGTCATTTATATAGATATATAAATATATATACATATATAGCCATTTCAGAACACGTGAGTTTCTTATGAACAGTTTGTAATTTTTTTTATGTATTTTGTCATTTTTTTATTTGGCTTCTTCCAATCAGGAACCATTGTCCACCACACAATCGCGGTGCCCCCTTGTCTGCTCCGCCGTGGACAGGGTACAAAAAGGTCAGTGGGGTCAAAGGTTACACGATATACTATTGTTGTAAAATTTCTTGGTCTATTTTTAAAGAAGTCAATTGAATTCAATATTGCAAAATACAGGTTAAATTCCATAAATGTGAATTTCTTAAGGAAATATGATATTTGTGTGACCCCATGGCCCTAGGTCATCTGGCCGGGTTAAGAAAATTAGTGTTGTTTGTGTGTGTTGTATGCGTGTGTAGGTGTGGGTGTCTATGTGTGTGTGGTTCTTAATATTTTTATAACGTTCTCAATATCTTCAATTCATTTATAACATAAAAGGAGCATTTCTTAAATGAATTAACAAAAACTATATTTGTTTTTATTTTTAATTTTATTAATGAATCAATTAAATTTGTTTACTTTTTGTTTATTATTAAACAATCAAAAATGTGATTCTTTTATTTTATATTTTGTTAATGAATCATTTAAATTTGTTTATTATTTTAATTTTAATTATTAAAGAATAAAAAAATGTGTTTTTTTATTTTATATTTTATTAATGAATCACTTGAATTTTTTTACTTTTTATTTTTTATATTTAATTACTTAAAAAAGTTTAAAAGTGTTTTTTTATTTTAATTTAATTTCATAAATCATTAATGAATCAATTAAATTTGTTTACTTTTTATTTTTTATATTTAATTACTCAAAATAGTTAAAAGTGAGTTTTTTTATTTTATTTTAATTTAATTTTATATTTTATTATTGAATTAGTTAAATTTGTGTTCTTTTATAATTATTCAAAAAGTTAAATGTTATATTTTTTTATTTATAATTTATATATCAATTTTTTTTTTAATTTTTAATTATTGAAAAAAGTTAAATGTTGTTTTTTTAAATAATTTAATTTAATTTTATATTTTATTAATAAATCAGTTAAATTAGTTTACATTTTATTTTTAATATATTCAAAACTGCTAAATGTTTTTTTTTTTTTTTTTTTATTTTTTTTTATTAATGAATCAGTTAAAAATAAATCCATTATGAAATGTAAAAAAATTAACAAAGTTAATTTATTACACCATGAGTTACTTAAGGTATATTAATCCGAGATCTTCCATTCAAGACTCCCCTCTATCATTTCCCACGATTCACCCCAATTTTAGGGTTATCTAAAGTTGATACGTTTAAAGTGTTATCATTTTTTTTTATTTTTTAGTAAAAAAACGGTAATTTTGATCTGTGTGACCCCATTCCCTGATGAGGTCTCGACATTGTGAACTAAGTTTAACCCCGGGATTGCGAAATTCGATCCGGTTTTTTAAAGCAGGTAGAGACTGAATGTGAGAATTGTATTAAATTTATTCAATTTAATTAAAATTTATATATAAAAGTGAACATTTCTGTATTTTCGATGTACCTAAACTACTACACCGATAGGGCTGCAACTTTGCGCACGGATAGATCAAATACCGGCGAGTGTTCGTAGGTGTGTTTCAATTATACGCAATGCCCCCCCCGCACTCTACTGAACCGTTACACCGATTTTGATGTGATCTTTATTAATGTAACTTCTGTCGATCTCTCTGTTTGTGTGTCGGTGTATGTAAAAAAAGTATAATTAATGTATGTTTTACTGCGAAGCTAAGCCGTTTATGATGACGTTTGATATAGATAGTTTAGAACCTAGGATAGGGTATTTTCTGCCAACACCACGCTGGCGAACCCTCGGGTGGAATCCAAGTACTTATATATATGCTTATTTATGAACATTTACAGAATTACAACCTGAATTATTTCAAGACGTAGTTATTTCAATATATACTTGAAAAAATTAACTTATGAAACACCATACTCTAGTTGTACAGTTCCAAAAGGATTATGGAAAAGAACCATCACGAAATTCCATGGATTTTATCTATAAAATCATCTTTTGGATGGATGGATTTGGAGTTGGATGGATGGATCTATGAACTCGCGGTTCCATCCGCGGATGAACGGTTTTGGTTGCTATTAGGATAACTAAGAGCAATATAAATATATATATTAGATAGCCTACTTTTTGAACCTGTAGTTTCCACAATTAGTGAATTTAAACAAACAATGTTTTCTGTAGATATATTATATATATTCAAATTCATATTTTAATTATATTGTTATTTATATTTTGAAATTATGTATAGTAATAGTTTAATAAATTTAATACATGGAACTTTTATAATTTTATTATTTCATACCTGACCAAATGTTTTTCCATATTAGTGGTCACTCTCTTCTGTTCTGTGTTTTCTTCTGTTTCGAGTTAATGAAAAAATAATTTTAATTCAATATATAAATACATACAATGTATTCCTTCACAGTACACACAATTAAACTCTGGAACGGCTTACCCGAACATATTAGACGCTGTCCACACAAAATTTCAACAGTTATTTTCAAAAAATCTGTTCACAAATATTTTATGGACAATCTTATTAATTAATTCCTATTCTTGTTAAATAATTCTATATCTTTTTGATAAGTTCTTACTATATTTGTCATGTATATCACGTATTGCTTTTATATTGTTGAATATTATATTTATGTAAGTCTTTATTATAAAATATGTATTTGTATTTATTTATATGTGTATTATTAGTATTTAGAAATAATTTTAATTTAATTTTAATTTAAATTAAGCTTATGTTCAAATTTTTCATTTTATTGTTTTTACCGCCTAATTATTATGTTTTTTTTCTTTTTTTTTTCTTCTCCATGAGTTGACTGGTAGAGAATGATCATAGTTGTTGTTCCTTTGTTTTATGGTACAATAAAGCTATAAATAAATAAATGTATCATATAAATATGAATTATGTTAGCGACGTGATGTCCCAGGTTTACTTCAGTTCCAGGTCTCCAGGTCTTCAACTATTTGCAGCATCACTACGTTGTTTATATAATTAAACAAACATACTAAGAATATTTTTAACAAATATATATTAATGAACTAGATGACAAATTAGCTTAATGATGAGTGGCCTAGTCTTCTGTGCCAAAGGTCGTGGGTTCGTTTCTCAGACAGGACAGTTGATCCATATATTGTTATTTCGAATCTCGGTGTCCTTTGTGTCCATCTACAGTACAGAATTTATTTCTCTACCGCGGGAGTTGTTTTTTTAATGTGTAAAAAGAAATAGAGTATTTTCTTAATTTTTCATGAATACATATTTAGAAAAAAACTAGTTTCAGGAACTTAACTCACGTATAATTATTGATTGCATTTTAATTTGTAACTAATAATTATAATCAGAAATTGTGACATAACAAGATATACAGGACATACAGGATATACAGCATACCACACCATGTATGAAAATGCAGAAGGTCCCTGGAACGATTAGCGATTGCCAATTTTGCTTTCGACTGAAATATAAAACAGTAATAATGTTGAGGTAGAAATTAATGGAATGAATAAAAGGTAAGTGAATGATGAAATGAGAATATTGAGATGGATAATAATAATAATAATAATATAATAATAATATCCTTTATTGTACATCCTCAAATTATGACATTAAAAAGAAAGAAATAACAACAAAACACAAATATAAACGTACAATAGGCGACCTTATCGCTTATAAGCGATCTCTTCCAGGTAACCAAGTTATAGGAGATTACGAAAATTGGCGGAAGAGGCGTACAGCTTTACATTATATATTATATAAATATAGTACAACATAATACACATAGTACATAAATGTTAAATGCATGAATAGAACACGGATGTATATAAAGAGAAAAGCTTTTCAGCTTTCCATGGGTTTACCATGTTGGGTCTATCGTACTATGTCTGGTCACTCATGACCCAGGTGTATGTTAAATTACAAAATAAGTGCTTAAGAGATATTTTATAAAAGTGTTTAAAACATACAAGAGTATGATTAGGAAATGCATAGGAATGAAAAGTTTGAGCTAGTTGGTGGTAAGAGAATACCAAATAAAACAGATGGAGTGCAAGAATATTACGTTCTCTAATAAAATGATGTATGATGAAGAGATGGAATATTGGGTCGATCCATATTATTTGGGATAAGGACAGATATATATAAATTGTTATATGTTATTGTAAAAAGGGTATCCAAATAATTGCGTTCTTATCACACTGAAATTAATAAAATAATACTAAGAATATTATGAATAAATTATTATAATATTGTGAGCTTTTACACTTTTACATTTTTGATATAGGAAATAATTAATTATTATTTGAATTAAATTAAAAAATAATTGAAGTCCATTGTCCATTTATAATACATATCAGTTAAACAAACAAAATCACTTATAATCAAAGTTTATTTAATATAGAATATCAAAATGTATTGAAAAAATAAATTAGTTAAAATTACGTCATTTCAAAATGAACCTTAAATTTTAAAATCAAATAGAGTTTGTTTTAAATGTGCTGTGAAATATTTTTTCATCGTTTATACACATATAGAATTATATTAATAGTAAAAATGAATCCAAAAATATGAAGACCACCAAAAATAACTGAAGTATGAAAAATTTTTTTCGCAAATTATATATGATAATAATAATAAATGAAAATATTATTATTATTATTACTAACTCTTGAATCAAATAAATTACCATAATTAATAGTATTTTCAACACAAAAAATATTTATTTTTTATTATTTTTTTATTTTTTTGTCTATGATTATTCTACAGCTCATATTTTATAATTTTATAAGCATTGAAAACAAATTGTAATTAATATTTCAATAATAGAATTCCTTCTTTTTCCTTACCTGTATTCTCAGTTGTATGGAGCAAAGATCCCAACTTATCATATTTCAAGTTTTTGGTTTAAATCTTAAGATGACACCCCCCCTCCACGCACCCATGTCTGATCATTTGTCATCTACTAATTTAAAACACGATCGTACAGACATTTCTAAAAAGTTATATATGTATAACTAAATATATCATCTGCACTAGACTTATTTGATAATAAGTGTTTAATAAATAAATATCAAAAATCATATAAAACACAACCAGAAAGATATTTCAAAGACATTGTATATATTTTTATATATCAAGTGAACTATCTGGACTTATTTGATACTCAATTGTTGAAAAGTGTCAACAACCATTAAAAATCATTATTTATATGAATCCATGAATATAATAAAAAGAATAAATAAAAAAAAAACAAAAAATCATTTCTTAGTAATATTGTGTCGAGCTAAAAATAATTTTCAACGTTTAATACAAAAATTGTAATAATTAACTTCGTTACAGACCAATAAATAACAATACGAGAAAGAAATGCAACGCACTCACACATGCAAATAATGTGTATTTATTAACTCACATGCTGACAGGTAGTGTTGGATCAACGATAAATTTATATTTAATAAACATATTTTTGATTCATATGATCATTTTTTAAATTATTTTATTAACATTTATATTTATGTATTTTCTAAGTATTTTCAGTACATTAATTATATTATTAAATGTTACATACATATTATCATCATAGACTTCGCTAACGCCACGCGGTCTGCTAACTATATGTCCTTATACGCACCAGTTCTATAAAAAACTAGCCTTTAAACGCATATTTAGACGTTAATAGCACTTACATTATACTTAAGCATACCGTATTTTATATAATGGTTTAAAAATTACTTACTAACTTAATACTATTAATCAAGATATATTAATATTTTAAATAATATATACTGTATATTATAATCAATTTTTAAATATAATAAGAAATCAATTAGTTAATTAAAAGTATCGATTACAAGCGCATCCCTAGATCCCGATCACAAATACATTCATATGATTTATCACGAACACGGACAACAACTCGTGTGATCACACACACACACACATACACAATACGCGAACACAGGACTTGTTACTGTGGAAAGTATTCTATAGAGATATTGCATTTTATAATCGATATGATTCTATATAATAAAAAAAAATAACTTTTTATTTTATTTCTTTTTTTTATCTTTATAAGATACCAAAAGATATGTCATTATTAATTGTGAGAAATTTTACTTAAAAAAAATATATTCCAACTTACTTATTAATTATAGTATATTCATAGATATGCAAATATAATAAAAGATATATATACATATATAAATACAAACAGTAACGCGTAGAGTGTGCACGCGCATCGTCGACGCACGCGCGCTGACAATCCGAGACATTATGTTGCGGCAAAAATAACTTGACATTTACATAAACCCAATAATACATTATAATAGTACAATGAAGTATTGGAGTTGTTTAATTAGATCATTACTAGAGGGGGGTTTGTTCATCCATTGTAGAAGGAAGGGGGGGGGGGGTACTTTGAAAAAATACTCAATACTTACATATTTGTTATTAGGACTTCTAATTTAATAGTCCCAAATATATATGTGTGTTAATGTGTTGATGTGTCTGTGTTTTTAGGTATATATGTTTGTGTACATGTAAGTGTGTGTGTGTGTGTTTGTATGTATTTGTGTACATACATACAGTACATACACACATGTACTTTGCTAAGTTTGTGCTTTGATTGTTTTTTCACTTTTTGATACTTTCTTGCCTTTCTGTGCCTGAAATAAAGATTATAATAATTATTATTGTTATTATTACTATTATTATTAACATAAAGAATTTTTTTTAAATACATGTATATACAAACAACTTATAACTCGTGAAAAAATACACACATTTTTGAGAAAATCCAACCTATTGCACGTCACCGGTACAATAGTCTTCACAGCCACTGCGATATGCAGTTAATGGCATGACATGAATATAACAAATGAAAAGTATGAAAACTATATAAATATTTCTGAGAATATTATATTTATTTCATAGTAATGATAGATATGTGTATATTATTATTGTAATCAGAATTAGTCTGTCTGGTTTTGAATCAACAACATTAAAAGTTTAATAGTTTTTTGTTTATAAAATTACCCAATAATGTAAATAAAAAATATATATACTTTGGAATCATTCTAATAGTCTGAAGTTTTATTAATAATGTACCTATGTCTATTAAAATTTTAAAAATCTTATACTTTGATATAAAAATAATATTTAACAGAGCATAAAGATATCTAAGGAAAATGATCATTAATAAACATGTTTGATATATATATATATATATATATATATATATATATATATATATATATATATATATTTTAATTATAATAATTATTAATATTTAATTACTTGAATAGTTTTTTTTTAAATCAAGATTTAGCATTAATAGTAATTCAAAATACGTAGTAATATTTCTATCCGCTATATGTTAAAGTAATGTTACAACAATCTTACTTTTAAATTACTTACATTACGTTCGTATTACAATGCAATAATGTGTTATTAGTTTGTAAAATAAAACTTTTTTAAACTATGTTTTAAGAGTTTTATTCCCATTTGTTCTACATCGTACAAACATTTCTCTGTATTTAGACCTAATCAAACTTTTCCACTTGAAATACAACATGACAAGCATAATTCATTTCAAACCCTTATGTCAAATTGACGTTTTAATTTTTTTTAATTAATAATACTTAGAAAGTAAAATCAATTTTACAAATACAAGAATTAGTTGAATAAATATACCTTCTATCTTATTCGTCTTGATATTATAATCGAAACAACATGAAAAATACTTATATATAATATCGATAAATTTGGAAAGAAGTATAAGTATATATCGTAGAGCTAACTATATATTGCATATGAATTAAAGTATGTATCGTAGAATCTATGTAAGTATGTATGTGTGTATTGATGCATATTATACACTTTTCTTAAGATAAAAATAATGCCTCATAAAATAATCAATCAGTCGAAAAGCGCGGTCGAAGGTCAATGTTCATTACTCCAGTTCCAATCCTCATAAAACCATCTCGTCCGACCTCACAGTTAACCCTACACTAAAGACCCTTGCTTGAGTTTTTTGGCGGAAAAAAAAAACAAAAGATGATTCCTTCGTACTCAGTTCGTTCTAGTATTCGTGTCCGAGCGTCTGCAGCGCGCGGTCGACGTTCTTAATTCAAATTCTGGAAAATTTTGACATAGGTACATTGAATTGGAAGTTTATTAAAACAGTCGTGTTTATATTATGATTTAATATTGTTTTAATGTACATTGTCAGAATTGTTATTGTGTTAATTGTTTAATAATCTCTGGGATATAGTTTGAATTCGTTTTGGTAATATATTAGCGGAGGAATCGTGCGTGTTTTTATGAATGTTTTTGCGTGGTGGGGGAAGGGTGGGGCCTGCGTTGAGTCGTCCCTCTCCTATCGAGTATTTTGATTTAGTTTCCAAGTCTTACGCGGTTGTGGCAATTTTTTCAGTCGCGTGTGTAAGGCGCGCGCTACTGTATCCTTTAGAGCTCCGAATTTTGTTTCGTGTTCTTTTTTCGAATTTTTCGCGCGCTCTCGCAGTGCACTGATTTTTTTTTACAGCCAACCTCAAAACTATACAAACTTTTTGTTGTGTGTGTTTTGCTGTGTGTTAACTTATTGTGACAAACGTGACTGTGTGACTTTATGTTTTTATTTATTTTAACAAGTTGGATGTCTTAGATTAAGGTAAGATTATTATATTATAAATATTTTGTACACATTAAGTAATTAACTATAAAAATATATGAGTTTACCATTGTAAAGTATTTTTTTGGATTTGCAATAATTATATTTACTTTTAATTAATTAAATTAAATTAATTACTAGTAGAGCACTTCAGGCTCTACATAGAGACAAGAAAGTACTATATTATATTTTCAAAATAAACATATATGTCATTATCTATATCTAGTTCTATGTAGTTATATATGTTATATAGAGTTTACAGTTGTTTAAAATTCATGAACTCTATAAAAGTAGAGATTACTTATTAAACTGTAAATATAGAAATATATAAACATAATATATGTATGTAATAAGAATTAATTTCTTATAACTTTAATTATTTCAAAAGTAATAAATAACTAAATTTGTGGCCTTTCTAATCACTAGTAATTATAATGAGTCAGAAACATTTTAAAACTACCTTCTCTTTTATCTATTATACTGACATATAAAATAATATTTTAAATATGTTTTAATCGTTGAAAGTTGTAATATTTTATTTTTAATATGAAAATAATAATAGCAATTTTATTACATCAACAATAATATATATATTAATAACTTTGTTGAAATATTATTCAGTCACGTATACTAGCCCGATTAGAATGAAACTTTGAAAAATAATCCTGGAGTAAATTTTGAGAAAACCTTAAATTATATAGTAATTACATTTATATTATTACGTAAAATCTATAAAGTATATATTAAATTCAAACATTTATTACAAATTGTGATAAATAAATAAAATTCTGTAAATACTGACATAATAAATAATTAAACAAAAGAAATAATTTAATAAACACAAATTATAAATAACTATTAAATATAAATAAATAGAATAGTTTTTTTTAAATTTATTATACGACTAAAAACAGTAAAAAAGTTTTCATGTATTGTCAATATAATTTCGTTCAGTAATTATAAGATTATTTGTTTTAAATATATAAAAAATATAAAAATGTATATATTTTTTTATAAACTCAATATTATATAAAAAATTTAACTAAAAAAACAACCGTAATACGAACAGAAAGAAACATATAGTTTCTAAAACTGTTATTCTTTTCTATTTTGGTCTGTTTATTTGTTTGGGTGATCTTCGAAACGACTGAATTGATTGGCATATTATTGATTATTTATTGATTTTTTATAAATTCGCTAAAACATTTAGGAGAAGAGTCGCAGGATATAGCTACTTATATATACATCTAGAAGTCTAAAGACATATTGTCAAATGTAGCGCTTAGTAATATTATATTCTTGGTTAGATATCAAAACAAAATGGAGTTCTCTACAACTTTTCCAATGTTGGCCAACATTGGCCAAAGTACACCAACAATTACCAAAATTAATACTTCAGAAAATAAATTGAAAATAAATTAGATATTTAAAAAAAAATTAGTTATATCTAAAAAATAAAAGTTTTTAATACTATTAACTTAATACGCGTCATTAGTTTTTATTACAATTTTATTTTTTTACGTAATGTATCTAAAAATTTATAAAAGATATACATTATTGTAATTATAATAGCAAAAAACCTTGTTGGACGTTTGTTAAGCAAATTTCATTAATTAACAAAATTAAAGGTTTTTATTTTATTTTATTTTATTTAGACTAATAAACTTATTTTTAGTATAATATTTTAAAAATACTATTTTTTAATCAGACAATCATATTTTAAGAAACTTTAACAGCTCCTTCTCTGATCAACTTTTAAAACTAAAAAAAAAAAAACAAAAAAAACAATCTGGTACACATAAAAATAAAAATGTCAAGAACCCTTTATATATAGAACTAACGGTATCTCCACACAATACATCAAACTTAACCTTCGACCCAAAGAAGAATTCGTTCATTCGGTCATACATTCACCCAACGCAAGGATTTCGACCGGAAGCGTCCTTATCAAGCGAACGGAGGTGACGTCACACTGCACCAAACAATCAATGTGAACGTGATTCTTATATAAATAAAAAAAACTCAACTTCACCATAAAACAATGCGAACCGGGAAATGTTTAACTCAGTAAATATAAATATTATACTGAATAACAATAAACACTGGCATATTAAAAAGTTATGGCCATAAACAATAGTTTTTATTATTTTATTGTATTTCGTGTAATGGCGATGCGCTTTACCATCGATATTCAAATACTCTCACGGTGTTAGCTGGAAGCGTACGTGTGTCATATCTACCAATTGTAATTCAATATGAATTTTCAATAAAAAAAAACCTAATGTACTTTTTAAAGGCGTTCGATTTTCAAATTTAATGTTCGCTGAAGTTTAAAAAAACATTTCCTAATTTACTTCGTAGGAACAATGTTATAGACTCATTCGATAAAAGGTGTTCGATTTTCAAATCTGATGTTTACTGAAGTTTAAAAAAAAATCCTTATTTACTTCGTGGAACTATGGTATTGACATATTCGATTTTCAAATCTGAAGTTCGCTGAAGTTTAAAAAAATATTTCCTATTTTACTTCGTAGGAACAATGCTATTGACTCATTCGATAAAAGGCGTTCGATTTTCAAATCTGATGTTCGCTGAACTTTATCGATGTGGAATTCCAATTAAAAAATTTCAATATTCCAAATTTAAAATATCAATATTACTTATTGATTTAAATCATTTAAATATATATTTTACTGTAATGTTTCTTTTAAAGTTTCTTATCCTTATTTTAATTAATAAGTTCTTGTGCATGCTTTCTTATAATTTCTTCAAACACGTTAGCTATATATTTGTATGTACACTTTCGTGATCCATGATTACTGTTATATATAATTATCTAGCTGTATTCACGTTATTAATCTCGGAATTTGCCTGGTTAATTTCTAACCCATTCGGGGTTATTCATGAGCTCTGAGCATGGCGGAATCACGGCGTGAACGTTAGCTATGTATTGCTAAATATTATAAGCTTTTGGCAAAAAATATCAATCCCGTATATGTTATAAAATTATTTTAATATCAGACTATTTCAAAGTTATTTTACTATCCCCCAAAAACAGTTCTTAGTATCAAGGTATATTCTTTAAAAATATACGTAAATATAGAGTTTTAAGAGTAACGTTTGATTAATTAAGACTTGAAAGAGTAACAAATATACACTACTTTTCTTACTAATTGTTACTTGCGGTTCCAAGCGAAGTCGAATGATTTTATTTGCTATTAGGATAACTCAGAGCAGTAGCGAAATGCTAGATAGCATTTAGCTTTCCTCATGAACCTGTCCATCATCATCACGAAGAACGTTTCATACGGTAGTTACGAAGTTTAAACATTTAAACAAACAAACTTTTCCGCTTTATAATATTATATATATCATTAATTAGGATATTAGTTAAATTTATTAAAACAAAAAAATAACAGCTAAATTTAAGCTTTTGTATGTGTTATTATTAATAATGTTTTCTTTGTATATAATAAATAATCTTTATATGAAATAACATATCTAAACACAAACTTCCAGTTTTAATTTGTAATTTTAAAAGCTGGTCTGTAACTGACGTGTGTCTGTCTGTCACGTAGTGACTATATAAGGCCTATTAATTATTTTCAATTATATTCGCAATTTACCACGATGTCTCCATTGTTACTATTATTTTTGACATTTAATGGTAATTCTATCTTGTTATTTTACTGGAATCGATGCGCCTGCGCAGCTCCTTATTTAGTTTAATTGCGGTATGAGTTTTTATTAATAGTAAAATTCAATTATATTCCATAGTTAAGTGAGTAATTAACTCTATTTTTATATTTAGTCCTTTAAAAAAAACAACAGAAATTTTTTATAAATATTCATATTTATAAAAATATATTGTTCTTTATAATGATCTCAATTATAATAATAATCGTACACATTGAGGAATGATGCAGTCTCATCCTCTCTTTCTTATCCTATATCCATCTTCTTCTTCCCACACATGCAGTTCTCATTAACCCATTAGTTAATAATTTCAACCTTAAATTATATGAAATAAGGATTATTTTAGATTGCACAGATTTATTATGGAGAATACAGCTGCTTACTCACGTGTAATGTAATATATATTTTATATAACGTAAATAAAGTTCAATTCAGAATAATAATGAACAATCAATGAAACTTGGTAAATGCGAAATGGATTATTTTTTCAAAAATGGAATTAAGAAAGACAATAACGCGCATTGTTTTAAAAGATGGCGTCCGGAGTTCAAATATGATTACGTTTTTTTATGATATTATCCGGTTTGTTGAGTTTATACGAATGGAATTTATTATATTCAATAGTATCAATGATTTTAATTTGTCACGGAACTCGGAAAATGTTACTTAAAGTAATTTGTTGGTAACCTTTATATGTTTACTAACTTTTTAATTGTATATCAAGGTCTCGTTACCAATAAAAATATGCTAGTTCCAATAACTTCAAACGAGTTTTAATATACGACCTCGTTAATTTAAATATTTGTTAATAGACAATATTTTTTTTAATAACTTTTCAAATGTAAGGGATTTTCAATGTTACATATATTGAAAGAACAAACTTTTTCCTAAAATATTTTTTTTGTTTTATGTTTTAATAGATTGATAATATTATTTTTATAATTGCTTCTGAGGTTCATGTTTTGTTTGTTTTATAACAGTGGAAACTTTACTGATGTTATGCATTATTTGTTAGGCTTATTTATAAGTTTGTAACTATTGCTTGTTTCCCAAATAAATAAAAGAAAAAATAAAAAAAATAATAAATAAATGTGTATGCATATATAAATGACGTGTCAACTTCCACAAAGCTGGACGTTAGTAATTTAAATACAGCGATCCCTCAATTGGGGTTAATTCTCGTGTTTAAGGAATATAGAGTTTAATTACAAGCGACGTATGCTTGAGAAACAAAAATTTTTCATCATCAAAAAATACCATATATAAGCGAAAAAGTTTGTTTGAACGCGCTTATATTCGAAACTACTCAATTTAATATTTTTCTAATTATGATATACAGGTTCATGAGAAAGACAAATATTTTATTCATCAGAAAATGCCATATATAAGCGAAAAAGTTTGTTTGTTTCGCTTATCTTATAAACTATCCAATGAATTTGATATTTTTCTGATTATTATATACATGAGGACGACTATAAGCTGTCTCGCATTAGGTATACTTCTTTTTAAATACACTACTGATAAAATTCGTTATAACGAAACTCAAACGTATACTAAATCTATATTAAATGTTTGCAATACGACAAAAAGACATACAAACCATTTTTATGTTAACAAGTCAGTAACAAAACGAACGATTTACGCAACGCAACAATCTTTATCATTTTATATCGCTGGTTATTTTATTAATTGCAAATTTCAAGTTTTCAATTCACGTAATTGGTGTTCTACTTGAATTTTATATATCTTTGCGAAATCTAAGTGCTATTAGAAACATATAAATATATTAATAAAATCAATTAAGGTTCTAGCCTCTGACATTCAATTGCGTCCGGAAACATCAAATTCTAACATAAAGAGCACGTTCTGACTTACATCACAAGACCCGTTCCAACTTTTTACTGAATCTTTTTATGAAGAACACATATTCAGATGTGTAATGACCAATCTCCGGGCGTCGAACAAAAAAACTAAATCATTCGAGGCATTAATGCATCAGTTACTAAACCGTCAGGGGCATGCTCTTGCGCATCCTTAACGCATAATAAGAACAAGACGTTCCATTTTCGAATTACAAACAGGGAGCGTTCCATCATCCTCGGTTCATATTCAAATTTCTGTTTTGAAAATAGAACAGGAACAGGAACATTCGAAATTAGAATTCGGTTTGAAAAACTATGCTCTGATTTGAGCTGAGTCAGCGATGTATTTAATACTTTTTATAAAAAAAAATTGGAATGTCTGATGATATCATTTACTATAGAACAAAATTGTATGTACCTATTATCTGTTTCTTTGTTCCTAGAACTCAAATTATAAAAAATATATTATTTTACAAATTTCAAAGATTTTATAAGTGTTAATAAAAAGTTAATAAAGTAACATTAGCCTTAATATTTGAATGTTATGTTTTGAATATTTTATTTTTTTAATTAAAATGCATCTTACCTACAAATAGTACATGAAAGTTTTAATATACAAGAGTTCCAAATTTTTTTTTAATTGAAATTAAATTTTGGAACATTGTTATTTATCTTCAATCAATCCATAGATTAGAAATTAAATATTCTTCAAACACGGGGGCGTCGTGACATGCAATACATTCTTTATACACTTTTAATTAAGTCTAAAACATGCTACAATCTAGCCACACACTCGGGGTCAACACACTTAGATCAACCAATCACCGCTCTACCCTGACCTGGATATACATCAAAACTACACAAGCCGCGGGTCAACACCCACTGGTCCTCCGATCCCGCAGCGTGGTCACCCATCAATCAATGGGATCATATCGCCGAAACGAAACTAGCTCCAATATGATTTTATACTGAGTAATATTTTATTTAAATTCAGTTGATTGAATGTTTTATAAAATGAACAGTGATTTATAAAAAAGTTCAAAGATTAAACGCATTTGCTATTTAAATGTTTTGAAAAGAAAAAAATGTTATATGGGAAATTATTTTGTATAACAGCCGGTTCCTTCACATCATAATCCGTCTCGATGTTCGATATTTGAATACTTTTAAATTTGGAACACTCTTGTAATATGAAGTTAGTTCGTTTCATTTTTCAATTGCTTCGCTTATAGTTTGAATTTAGAACGGAGTTGAAGGTAAGAAATTTGTTTTACTTTTTTAGCTTTCGCTGACGTTCGAAATTTGAAATGTCTGTTTTCATTTATTTAAATAATTTAGTACAAGGAGCGTAAATTTTTATTAGAAGAATTTAAGTATTTCAAAATGACATAAAAAGGAGTTATAATAAAAATGATAATTTATTAAATAGATTATTAGCTCTAAAACAATTCGCAATGGGTGTAGCGTAACCCGCGTTTCTACCAAGGCAGTAGCACGTTAAGGAATGCGCGCCAACCCCGGGTTGCGCACGCGCCGGTTACGCAACCACACGCGATTAGAATTCGCCTGACGCGATTTCTCTCACATTTCATATAACGACAGTACAATACAATTTATTGATAGTAAAATTTGTCTAGACGAATGAATTTGGCATTCAAATTAATAAGTAGTTTTTTTTGGTATAAAAAAAGAGCCTATCATATAACTAGTAATTATTTATCTATAATTATGGAGAATAATTCATACGCAGGCATCGCTCTCATTCTGAACCACTAAGGTCATTTTGAAGACAATGCTCAATGAAAGTCTGGGGGGGAGTAATTACCCCCCACTTGATAGACACGCCCCCCATTGTCAATACTTTCATACGATAAAGATATGAGTGATTTATACAATGTTTTAATAGAACGTTAGACACAAAACTGAAAAAGACTAAAAGAAATTACATAATCATATACTTAAGAAAGAGATAGAAAATAATAATTCATCTATCTCATGCACTCAAAGTATCTATTTTTAAAGTAAATATAGTTTGAATGTAAAAATCTCGAACGTGATTGATTTTATGGCGTCCGTGTTTTGAAATGCTTGAATATTTTTTGTCGGTTCTCTTTTCAATAATTACAATATTATTGTTATCTTACTTTGTTATAGTTATATTTATAAGCTTCCTGTAATTTTCAGTTTTGAAACCTTTTTATCATTTGATTATACATTAATAATTTATGTATTTCCCGAAACGTCTAAGCGAATTAATTGAAATAAATATGATCTATCAAAACAGATAAAGACGTTTTTATTAGACGGTTTGTTCGAACTGACATAATTTACTCATAAGTGTTTGAGAAAATAAATAAAAAAACACCATAAGCCAGTCTCGATGCGCCTGCGCAGCTCAATAACGCATCTGGATTATTTCTACATCGTAAACATTATATATAACTGGGAATTGATGTTTTATTGATACGTTTTTAGTTTATTACTATTTCGCTACTAACATTTTTTCTTGTCTATTGTCTAAAATATTATATTTTTTTAAATATTAATAAAGGAATCCTGTTTTTATTTGCAACTAGGAGAGACATTAAATTCATTTAGATAATTTGGGATGGATGTCTATCTGTCCTCGACTGCTTATGAATGTGGAATTTGACCGTTTTTAAGCCCATTCCCGAACCTGGTAGCAAATTAAAAATGTAAGAATTCTCGCTTCAAAGCTATTTATATTTTATTTCATTAAAATCCGCCATCTTTTGTTTCCCGGCCCGTTCCGATCGGAATTCATATTTTTCTGTATTCTGTTTCGGTTTGCGAGCCGCGTATTGTTTTATTGTTGTTCGTTCTAAACGCTCCGGTTCCGAAGCGAATATTAATTATTTTCTTATTTTTGATGAATGCGACCGACGAATTTTGAGACGTCTTTTAGATGATTAAGAGTCTGAGATTATAATTTGACTTTTGAATTTAGGACCTCGATCACGATATATAATATTAAAAAAGATATGAAATCGCCTTTGCCACTCAAGATTAGTTGTACTTTAACTATTACACTGTACTGGAAGATACGTATCGTTTACCGAAAATAATACTAGTCCGTAATCTGACGTTACAGTACAAGTACAATCTCTTGCGCAACACTTTCCTCTTCCGACAACGAGGATTATTCGTTACTCATCAATCTTAAATAGACACTCCACTCCATTGTTCCCGTGACATTTTAACGTATTTATAAATAACATCTAATAAATTCTCACGTACCTATTTATATTAATCATATGACTGCATACGATTTATTACAGACATCTTTTCACCGAACTTGATATGTTTAATTTATTCGAAATTTAAATTGTATTCGTATTTTGAATTTGTTATAGAACGCATTCCTAATTGTTTGTGTCGCTTGGCATTTTGGCATACGCTCTAGCGCTATTGGCTGATACGTTTTCGTATTTCGAACGTCGCTTTGTATACGAATTTAGAAAAGCTTATATTGCTTTCTTTCTGTCGTTGCACGTCATTGTGTGCAAATGTAATTGTTGCCGCGTCTGGTTATTGCTGTTGAGCTGCGTTTACACGAGTGCTGTTACTAGCTTAGAACTTAAACAATATATACTCATTGTATTCAGATTAGACATTGAACTATTAAAACGAACGTATAAAAACTTTATAAAAACTGATAAATGCCCATTTGATTTACAATGCTTCTAATATTCATAAATTTCAAGCGCAAGGCATGAAGCGTGGCGAATCGAATTACCAGATAGAAATACTGCTACAAACTCGCCTGTCATGTTTACTTAATGATTATTTAAAACAAAATGTTTTTTTAATGGAAACCAGCTAAATAAATATTGGATTCCAGTAACTGGTGCGTTTACTAGAAACATGTAAAGCATCATAAATATGAGTGAGATTGTTTCGGTGCATCGCTGCGTTCATAAAGATTATGTTGGATGCCCGATGACGTATGCTTGCCAATTCGGAAACCGTTTGTTCATTTTTTTTGTATTCAGTTAAGCTGGTATTAATTTTCATTTAAAAATAAGTTATTGAAAATTGTGAAACTTTATTGCAATACGTTTAATTTAAATAAAAATATAAAATCAACTTACATTTGTAAACACATTTTTTAAAAAGATTTCGTCTTGTAACTTGCAATCTTAAGAATAAGCGCGAAAACAGATTACATATTTTATTGTATCTGTGCCAAGAAATACTACAAGATTCACCTTCGCGGAACGCCCCCTATTGCGTCTGCGAAGACAAAGATTAAAAAAAGTAAGTTGATTAAAATATTATATTTTTTTATAAATATTTAAACCTGGCCTAGTGGTACAAAAAATGGTATTGAAATTTAAAAAAAATCACCAAAAATCGGGTTTACTAGTTTTAATATCGGATAAAGTCCTGTCACTATTTTGACGGCTTTTGTTTAAACAAAACATCTTGATAGATGGCTTTTTCATCTGTTTAGGAACTAGGATGCCATGACATATATCTCACTCACACACATGTTAAACTTATAAAGTCCCGAGGGTTATACGAGTATTACGTCGGTTGTTTAAAAAAAACCATTTAAAATTTGAAATAAGAACTTTTTAAAAAAAGAAGCTTAAAATAAAAAGAAACTTAAAACTTTTGAAATTGGAACTCCGTTCTCACTTTGAACTCCATGAAAAAAACAATTTTATTTAATAACAATCATTCTTAATTATTTATGAATATTTAAAATCAAAAGTATTTAAATAATATCTGCCCTTTAAATTTAGAGCAATTATAAAAAGCAATTGTTTTAATCACAAATGACATAATGGCTATTAGGAATTCCGGACGATCGTCCAAGATGTCGGACGCGACGACAAATGTATTTCGAATATAAACACATATTAAAAGTATTCTTTATTACATGTAAACTCTGATAACGGATTGGCTACAAATGGTTTATAGATATTTAAATTTAGAATCAGAATTTACTAGAAATGGAATTTTGTATTTTATCTAAATTCAAATTTAGAATAAATTTAAACATGTTGAGGTAAAATTAAAAAAAATAACGTTTTAATAGTGAAATAAATAAATTTTGTGAGCTCTGTATTTACTAAGAGGTCTGTCTCTATGTGTGTGTATTTCACTTGATAGTGTGAGTGGATCACAATAATAATGCCTAGTATTAAATCTATCCAAACAGAAGCGGTGGCTCGAAATAGGGCGCGTTTGCAATTATTTTAGCTCTGTCTTTCTGAAAATTGGCAGCCGAGAGAGATCTTTTACGAATGGTATTCGGTTGGGAAACTGTTGTGCAGCCGACCAATCTATTCTGACCCTCGATTCGACCCCATCGTTCTACATTTCCCTGAAAGCATGAGTCACGGATATGTCCATTTAAACTGGTGACACTTATAAATACACTGATACGTAAATAATAGTATCGATCGAAGTATTTTTGCGATTTTGTTTTTAACGTCAGCGGTGGATTTATTGAGTTTATTATTACATTAGATTTAGGGACAGTTGTTTGACACCACAATGCAATTGTAATATAGAAATAGTTTCACTTGAACGCCATTTTGAAATATCATCAACAATTATTATAATTAAATAAAAAAATATTGTAATATGTGCAATATATTCGATATGATTTAATCCCATACAGGGAAGAGAAAAAATCGACCAACGCTATCGCTGACTTGAATATTTACATTTGTAATAAGAAACATTAATGTCTACAATAAACTGCAATGACATGCGTTAGAGAGGGACGGAGCTATCGCAGTGGAAAGAGACGAGTACATTTTCAAGTATTTCGATGGACACAATAGCAACTTTGAATAAAGAAACGATTTATTTCTGCAATAAAGTTACATAAAATTCGACTTTAAAATAATGGAATAGGAGTTGTATTGTAATAACAAAATGAATGAGATAAGTTATTTATGAAAAGCAGTCATCGGCGCGTGCACCGCGCGAGAGAGAGAGATGTATGGGGAGGGAGCGAGACGGAAATGCTTTGGCTTTTCAATTATAGTGCGTTGATTTTATGCGTTCGCGAAAAATGCGCGCCGATTTATAGTTTGACTTTCCGCGTAGTTATCGCATGGTTCCGTAGGTACATGATATGCAAATTATTGTTATTTATTGATCCTCTCATAATGCACGACATGTTTTAATGAATTAATGATTATTGTACGGTTTGTGAATTTAAAAAAAGGAATTTATTGAGCGAAGCGAGCAGAGCCAGCGAAGCTCTCTATGAAACACTTTTCTGCATCATTCGTGCAAGCATCAATCAAAAACGGTATATCCGAAAATTTCCAAATTTTGCACTCTAATAGACATCAGTATGGTGGTGGTTTTAAAAAAAATTTGAAATATGAAAAAAAAAAAAAAGTTGTTGAGGACAGAATGCATCGACGTTTTGTAAATGCAACTTCGGTGCTGTTTGCACCTAACACATACCGAGATTTTGCGAGCGCAGTGAGTCAAAATTGAGGTCTGATTCGCGCTCCTAGTTATATATATCAGTATTTATATATTATAAGTAGTACAAAAAAAATATTACAATTACAATAAACCTAATAACAGAGTACTGAGCAGGTGCGCACGCGCATACGAAACTCCAGCATAATATCAGACATGTTCAGGTTAATTAATATCACTATTCTAAGTCCCGACGAAATATTGTTGTTATTTATGCGTCTGAGTTATATGTAGAACAAAACGAAGAATGGCGGTACATCATGAAACTTATTTATAAGTACAATTGAAGATATTTATTTCATTTGCTTTTATTATATTAATATTATTTGGAATTAAAATGTTTTGATGTTGCCATAAATGGTATAAAAAACCTTATTTTTTTAAAAGCGATTTTTAATAGGGTAATTCTATAGAAAATTATTATTATTTTTGTTTATTTATGTTTTATTATTACAATATTTTGTATGCGCTTGTATGACGAAAACAACGTCACCAGACGTCTGGCTATTTACAGGTCTTGTCGTTTTTGTTACGTAACGTTGGTTGCATTGATTCTATTTATAGTAGTACCAACATTGTTATGTTACATTTTTTATTTAAAATTGAGTTTAAAAAAAAATGTTTCCATGAAATTTTTAACATAAAATCTTAAATCTTTTTTTTTATTCTGAAAATTACAAAAAGATTTTATTTTATTTTAAATTCTGAAATTATGATAGTCGAAGAGCCAATCTATAATGCTTCTTTATTGATGTAAAAGAGATATAATAAACTAATAATGTTAATGTACTCAACTGTTAATGAGTCTATGTTGTGATGAAGCAAGCTGCTTCCTTTAATTATCAGACAACTAATAATATATAGTCTAGGAGTTGATGTTACGATTTAGTTTTGATTGGCGTTTTTTACTTTCTTACATTAAAAAGTTGGAAGTAAAGGTTAATTTAGACAGTCGATCGGTCTAGTGATCAGTGTTTGGTAGCGCTGCCTGCTGAGTAAAAGATCGGGAGTTCGACTCCCAAACGTGTCAGTTATTTGTACTATATACAGATTGGTGTCCTTTGTTTATGTTTGTTAAACTCCGCGATTATTTATTTAGTGAGTCGATTTTTTTAAAAAAACTTTGTTCTTTTTAATACGCATTGGAATTATAATCAAATGTGTAAAGAATTAATAGTCCGTACAAAATATAATATAGCTTCAATAATAAAATAACGTCAATATTTTATAATACTTAACTCAATAAATATTCGTACACTATATTATAAGTTACGGTCTTTAATGACAACACACTATACCTAAAAGTAAGCTCTTATTCTATAACACAAGTAATGTTCAATAACAACACACTGTATATCTGTATGCTACATTCCTTACAAATCCCACAATCTCAATAAACACACGCTGTATCAAGCTAAAGCTTCCTTATCCCAAGGTCATTGCCCTCTCTTTTTTTCTTAGAATCCCATCCTTTTATCCCGACTGTTTTTATTCGTTTTTAATTATCATCGTTTATGTGACGTCACGTTGACTCTGATATATGAATTGCTTTTTGGTTATGATTTATAAAAATATATCATTAATTTGATTATTTTTAACACACACATGTATGAATATGCTTGATTTATATGTGTATGTATGATACATATATGCTGTGATTTAAATTTAATCAGTATATTTTTGTTGTTTTCTTAGATAAATTATCAAACATAGTATAAATAATATTATTAAATTGCATATTCTCTGTAAAAACATGGCGGTCACAATCATTGGTATCAACAAAGAAATCCAATCTTTGCGATAAAAATCTATTAAAAATAATAATATCGAAGCCATAACTAAAATAACCCTTTGAATGTCAAAGTTTCTATCAATTTAAAAAATAAAATTAAACAACACCCGCATACAGAAACACAAAACACTAACCCTTTATAAAAAAAACTCCCTCGCCCCAACTTAAAATGTTCCAGAAATATTAAAATAGTCAAAAGAGTTAAAATTAAAATCGAGGGTAGTCACAAAAAAACGTAATCCGAAAACTAACAGCTGAGCGGATCTCACAATAGTTCTGTTTACAACGCTTTATTATGTTGGAATATTTAAGATATTTTAATAAATAACTTCAACAGTATAAGTTATATAATATAATAATAAATGTCTACTTAATTTCATGCTCACATTTAGAATATTTAATATCATATGTACCAAAAGTAATGAAGATATTAATTTATTCAATTAAACTTATCTATATGCCAAAAAAATATATTCTTAAGAATATTTTATATTTAAAAAATAAAAAAAATAGAATAAAAGGAATAGAATACGTTTTTAAAAAAAATCTAAATTCAAATTTCTATGTCCGTTACATTGATAACCCTTTGTTAGAAGCATGACGAATGCAATTTCAAATTTAAAAATGGAAGGTTTTGCTTTACGTTATGATTCCACAAAAATGAACCCGCGACGACTGATTTGACGACTCGAACGGATTGTAAAATGGAATGTGTTATGCAATACGGAACTAGCAACATTTTTTATACTCGAAATAATTAAAATCATTTTAATATAATATAGTTTACTCTCTTTTATCGTCCACATTTAAAAACTCACAATAAATTACCATACAAGCGTCACTAAATCAACCATATTACCAAATACTAATAATATTTCGAGTTGAACAAACAATTTTTATAATGAAAGCACTCAAATCTAAAATTAACATGAGTAAAAGCAGAGTTTGAAATGTTCCCATCCACTTGAAAGTGTTTTACTTTTAAGTAATTTCACTTGTGTACATAAACCCCTCTCGTACACGCACACACGCGCACAGCGACTCAGCCGCAGATGTTGATTCCATAAAATAATATTTCATGTAAAGCACTAACCGCCGCAGAGGGCGGAAGGATTGAGTTCTATTTTTAAATTTTTATATTTCAACAATTCACGGCGACCAGACTCTTTGTGGCAGAACGATTTATTTTTTTTTTTCATTAAAAAGGTTTTCAATTTGTCGTGTACAGTATTGCTGCGTTATCGCTTTATGAATCGCAACTGCAGACAGCGCAGGTAAAAATACGAATTGATTAATTATACAGTTTGAAGACAATCTTGTACCCCATTTAGCTTTGCAAACAATGTTATTTTGACTTGTAAAAACCAATTAACCTCGCAAACATCAAGTAGATTACTCTCAGATATTAACAATTGACAAAAAAATAAAGACTGTCTGCTCTGACCTTCAAAGTTATTCAACATTATATTTGTGATCATTCATCAATTAATTCGGCCGAGGATTCGTTATAAAGAGCACAAAAAAGGAATAAATCTAGAGGCAAGTTTAAAAAGCTCCGTTTCGAAGTAAAGAATGTTGTGTACAATCTCGGTTCAGACAAAAAAGTGACAACAGATAAAAAATAAAGCACAACACAACACGGCCGGGGAACAGATTATCAGCGCTAAAAGGGTTGCTCCCGCGCTCTCCTTCTTTTGTTGCTTCCAAATTCAAACTTCAAGCCGTACAAGGAGCGTTCGAATGCGAATTCTATTTTTGAATATTCTACCGAGAATTTTTAATTAATGCCGCTCGACTGTGCTCGTATTTTTAAAATTCGTATTCTGTTTTAAATCGACTCCGATATTAAATTTTTGCGTTCGATTCCTGTGTTTTTATTTTTATTTATGTTGTGCGATAATGACGTTTCGCTTTAAGTGCTTTATTTCGATTGCCGATTTTATTCCGATGTTCTCTTGAAGGTCAGTAGTTTTAGTGATTAATGGCCGAGATATGTGGAGTGCTTTTTAAACGAAAATATTGAATTTAATGATGTTTTGTGGAACTCCAGTATCTGTTTTTACGCCGTGGGCGGCTGTCTATAATCTCATATCGTTTCTACATCTACGATAGAGATGTATTGCATAGTTCCAAGTTATTATGTGATATTATTCAAAATTTATTGACATTAATAAGCGAGTGTGTCCGTGATAACATTTTATAAACGGCGCTCGATTAACTGGCAATTTGGTGTTTATTACCTCCATCACAATGAACCCTTATGAGAGTCCAATGAGACTTGAGCTACAGATAGGAAATATACATGTAGTTGATCGTAACAAAAGAGCAGTTTCTTAATAAACATAATAAGTAAGTGAGTTATTCTGTGGCCGCTCGTGCACTTATGAGTAACCAATAAGTCGCATTAAGGGGTCACTTGACGCATCACACGCAGCCAGCATACGCAAGTCGTTGACCCCGATACGCAAATGGGGACTTCTTATTATGACACCTATAATCGACATTATATCGCATACGACATCAATGAACCGTCAAACGTATTAGAATTATAAATTAGTCCTCCGTACGTTTCTTGGGTTCTTAACAGTTTTATCTTTGTATTTATCGAGTGAAATGTAAATAAAATAAAAGCTAAAAGGTACTTAATGTTAAGTAATATGAGAGTTTAATTTTATAGTAACAATGGAAAATAAAAACAAATTTTAATTATAGAACGAGCTGTCAAGAACGCCATCTTCCCATATCAATAGCAATCGCTCGATCGTATAATAACATCACTTAATACATATTTCATTTTAAAAATATTTGAACCGTCATGCTCGTTCTATTCGTCGGTAACTAATAAGACTGAAACAGATTTTGAATTTGGAACCGACCTTCTTATTGGTTTGTGAAATGTATTTGAAATTGGAACATATTTTTAAATATGTATTCTAATAACAAAAGTATTGTGTTTCTTTTAAGTTATAATTTTTTTCCAGGTACAATACCTTGTTTAGAAATTCGCGAAAAGGAGTTCGGAAAGATACGAATTGTCACGAACATTTCTTAGAAGAGAGATTACATTCTAATTGGTATGAAGTTTTTTTTGGCGCGCTTTAAAAATTTGTCTCCAAACTCATGTGTAATTTTATTATCCACCCTAAAGTTTATTTTAAAAAATGGAAAGCTGAGTGCATTCAAAAATAATTGATGATGGAACTGGACTCACCCCTTCATAATCCCTGTAGGGGATGAGATGTATGGAGATAAAATGTTATTTATATATGCATAGATTTCTATATTTTAACATAACATTTGTGTGTGTGTGAGTTAAAAAATATTTTTTACCTCCGAATATTTTCATGAATTCCAATTATTTATAATGATTTAAATGCTTAAGTTAGAAATAATTTCAATGCATTTAATTGCTTACAAAAATTAACTAGCTCCAATGATTGGCATTCCTTACAGTTAGGACTGTAATTTTATAAACGCGAAGTAATACGTTCACCATTAACACTTAATTAGATCCAACTGTACGCGCCCATTACAATACGTACAGCGACACCATATATTAGATAACTTGCAAGCAATTATAACCAATACTATCTTATTATTATTCAGATATAAGAGCTATTCTCCCGTGTATTAATTTCAAAGCTCATTACGTACATTACAATCAAGAATCGATAGCAAATGTATTGATATTAAAAATGGTGTTTTTATCCATTGAATGTTGAAACAAAGAGAGCTAATTCGTATGAAGTGACTTGCGTTTCGTTTTGTCTGTTCGTGTATCTATTTTTTATATCAAAGATAATTATAATCTAAGTTTAATTTGAAATTACAAAATATAATACTAATGATTTCTATATATAGTATGAATAACGGTCGGTTAAGAAAATTTTTGTTTGTTTTTCGTAAACTCAAAGAGTTACTGAATTATTTATAAACAGTTCACTTCGCGTTTTTGGAAATAAATTCATCGAAAAGCGTCGTTATACATTAACATTATTTATTTGAAAACCGACAGACAGAAATATGATTTTGTATATCCAGAACCGATTCTTTTTTAGATATAGTGAATATTTCTGATGAATATTTAAGTATTCTCGAAACAATGGTGGTTTTCTACGAAAAAGCGATTTTATGAATACCATATTTAGTGTTGAGAAAAAACTCGGAACATGTTGAAACATGTCCGTGCAATGATTATGTGACAATGTTATTTCCTTTTATATGAAATACCTATCGATTCTGTTTACATACAAATTGGCAAAAAATTGCAATTCTGGAATCTTACAATAAACAATATATTGTTTATAAATAATGATTGCGAGTTGTTTGTACATATCTTTTCGAAGTATTCATTAATTTTATTGAATTATTAAATTTTTGTATACTTTTGTAATAATTACTATTTTAACTTTACGATTCCTCAATTCTCCGAGTTCATGAAATATCCGATGGGTTATGGGTTCGAAACTAGTCGGGCAAATCCCGATAGAACTAACGTACAGATGGATAATTATATACAATGTTGAATATTAAGTTTGTATTGTTTCTTTTAAATATTTTTGCCATAATCTAAATAATTTCTTGTAAAATAAAAATTTATTAATAAAGGAAAGTCTTGATCTGGTTATGACCCACATATGCAAAATTAATATTCCACCTCAGTCCCCATAAAACAATGACCACCATAACATCGGATTATGCAAAAGATAAAATATATTTTTTGGTCGATAATGGACACTTGATACGCCGAAAACGGTATAGAAAGTCGTAATAACATATTTGTGTAGAATAATTTCAACAGGACGTGAGCAGGAATCGAACCGGGGTTCTGCATACTGATTATACTTAAAATTTTCCGAAGTACTTAGACATTTCCGTAATTTTTCTTAGAAATATCGTAGTTTTATAAATGACATAAAGAAGACATTTGTTTATACGTTGCATTTGACAAATAAAAAAAATATTTTTTGGTATATTTCTATTGTTACGTATTTAAAATTTCATTTAAATTTAAAAAAAAGTGCTAACATTTTAAAAATCGAACACAATTTTTTTACTTGAATGGAAAGGACCCGCAATTATACAGTCAGTAATTCTAGTAGCCATATTGCTCCATTGTGAAACTTCAATAACTGCGTAGCCCGCATATTAAAAACCATCGCTCGGACTAAACTGCCAGCGAAAACGGGAAACAATCGACGAGCCATATTTGAAATCGGCGTTTGAATATGGAACTATTTAAAATTTCGAATCCGTTGCGTTATCGCCGCGACGTGCTGGCGTTTCCCGATTGTTCTTTTTAATAATTTGAAAATGGAACGCTATGAAAATATCCGCTTAATAACCTATGCATCAATTGTTATATTTAAATTATTTATTCTGTTTTTGTTGTTTTACAAAACGCTAACATTTTTCACATTTAAGTTACTTGTACATTATTCTTATAAGATGCAACTAATATTTTCAGAAACTTAATTTGTAAAGTACATTTTATGTATTTCTGTTGAGTTTAAATCAAAATTCGACACGTTTCATCAGTATATAACATTTGGTAATAAAAATCTTATCCGTATTATATGAGTCAATATTCAAACTATGCTACATGACAAAATAACTCTAGTAATAATAATTGTCCACTCAGTTACTGACAATAGATTTCAAACTTCAAGTTAAATGAAATAGAAGTGAAAATTGAACGCAGCTGCCCTATGGCTCTTAAAGCAAACAAATTGGTAACTTCCTCGAGGATTTTTATTTTTATTGATAAAGCGACGACAACAATTGGTACAGATTTGGTCTTGAATTGACCGAATCGAGAACGCTATTGTGAAATAGTTTTTTCATGTTTCTTTCTGTATTGAATTAATCTTTGATAGCAATGACTATATTTAAAATGTTTTATTTGATGCACCGCTGTCCTTTACTTTTCTAAATATTCGCATCACACCCTATCCTAGTAAATGGGTTAGAATCGAATTTTCCACCGGACCCCGCGTCCACTTACACAACCCTCCGAAAAAAAAACTAAAAATAAAAAACCGAAGGGGACTTTAAAATCGTTATTATAATCTCGGACGCCATTGCGTAAGCTGGGGACGCGCCCTTCAATTTTAAATCTTTTTTCAACGAAATACCCCTTTGATGTTTATGCATTTTGGCAATATCTCTCGCTCGGATAGATACGCGACATTTGGCCATTTCGAGGATTTTACTGACGCATATTTTAGATTAAAACTTTAATACCACTCGATGCCACCCGGCCTTAAATACAACGACAATTTATTTGATCATAATAAATCATTTTCGCTTTTATTGTACGCTCCAGCGCTTAACGTCTAGACCCTACATTAGTACGTTTGTATTCAGTATCGCTGGATTATGCCTTACAAGTAATGCAGTCCCGGATCGCAATAGCCTTTAGATGTAAACACCGAGCTGTAACAACAATCGGCACAAACGCAACATCCTATTAATCAACTCATTTAAAAGACAAACAACTTAAAAGACGTGTGGGAAAACGTATCTAACTCAACACATTCCAAATTCGAATGAATCTGAAAGGCGGACAAGATTTGAAAAGAGAATGAGATTTGAAAATAGACCATGCCATTAGGAATGAATACAATAGTCTCATTGGTCGATTTGAAAAAGGAACAATTTGTTAAACGTCAAATATGAAGTTTTTATTTCCGTTGTAATGAAACGCGGCTCAGTGTGATGCCTAGTGCACATCTACAAGGTTTTTGTTGGATCATTGCGGTCGTTTTTCATTTGTTTTGTCTGTGGGTCTACTTCACTTAATAACGTCAAAATTAAAATAAGAATTCAAGTGATGGTTTGAAATGCCAAAGGCGATGGACATTACATTATTAAGTCGCTCAAGCGAAATAAACGTACTAATTAATGGCTGTTTCAATATGTTAAATAGTTGAGAAGTAATTGATCTGCTATAAAACGAATTAAATCTATAATAGGGTTCATATATATAGTTAATATACGTTTTTCGTGTTCATACTTATTGTATCTCATACATTAAATTTTAGTACCGGTCAGACTTTCTATCTCCGAATTGGTTATCGTTCAATCGCAAACACGAGCAATGACATGGAACTATCAATATTTCTAATAACATTTAAAAACAAAGTATTAGTTACGTACGTAAGCAGCGGCCATATTAATCATTGGAACGAATTTCCGTGCGCCATGTCATATGGAGTTCGTTTATTAAAAATATGACGTATCAAGATCAACATCACATAGAATGCGATAACAATATACAATAGATATTTAGGCGGAGTGAGATAGATATATACTGACATTTCAACGGGTCATCAACCCTACGAGCGTCCTTCTCTAACAAGAATTCGAATTTGATTTGTTCCTAATTTTTTTTGGGCTTTAGTGTTTGTGCGTGTTTTATTTCAATTCACATGGTTTATTAAAATTTATTTCGGATGGAACACTGTTATTGGGCTTCCGTTTGATGTTAATGGCTTGGTAATCCATAAAAGAGGAATAAATGGTTGTAAAATATCGTTAAGTAATTTTATATCTCCGAAAGATTGATAATAGCGATCCAAAACTAAAACCGACTTAATTCAGATCTTTTTTTTATCTGGTTTTATAGAATGGCTTTGAATATATTTGTAAAAGGATTATGATGAATCTGTATATTCATATGAAAAGGTTTTTTCAATTTTTGTTATTTAGATTAGTTTTTTTTGTCATTTTTTGTTTTTTGCCTAAATTAAGATTAAACGAGGTTTCATTATAGTTAAATACGTCAAACTTTGACTACAAATGAACCACGGGTTTGTATATTCATTTATTTTGATCAGAAATTAAAATGCAAGAGCGCAATCTAACCAAAAGGTACAAAAATGCCTCCATAGGAGAGTCATAAGCGGTCATAACTGGTTACACGCCATATATGGTACTGAAATCCTATTGTGGGTTCCTGGACTGGTACAAATAACTATAATATGTGGTCAATCATTAATTTTGTCTGTAATTGAACGAGTTGCGATCTTAACAACAAAAAGCTGATGTTTCGGAGAAACTTGCGGGTATTAAAGTACAGCGATCGGATGGAAGCCGACATCTCAAATTTATACGTTCATAGGATTCTTTTGACAAATTTACGTTGGAGTTCCCAATAAAATGGACGTGGACGTTGGGCGCGAATTCTTTAACGAAATCATCGTCTACGTGCTTTTTCTTCAGGTTATTATCTTTATGTATCATGGACTTTACTTCTTACTATTAGAGGGTACTTTGAAATTCTTGGCTTTCAATAGTAGGTTAGTCCTTCTTTTTGTCCCACTTTAAGTAGAAAATAAGCAATAGTAATTCAAACAGACAAACAATAGATAATTACGAAAAATCAAATCAAATACATTCATCATTTATCAGTACTTACTATCAGCTACTTCGACTTTTCTATTCATTAGGCCGGAGAGGGGTGGAGAGGGGGGAGAATGCCGCAATCCGAAATTCGGTAACTCGAACATTAATAATTACTTCTCAAAATAATACTAAGTCAGATGCACGACTTCGATAAGGTACAGTCGGCAAGCTACTACGATACGGTCACAGAGTGGACACGGTAGCTGAAAGATCTGTTCCACTTATTGGTCTATGTGAGTGTTGGTTTGGAAATATTTTTACTTCACTTAATCATATGAAATCTTATTTTTAGTATCAAAAGTCGAGATAGAATTATTATTTTTAAAATATTATAAGAACAACTTCCGCACTAGATATATATATATATGTATATAATGTATGGATTACACAACCAACTGTCCTGAGATTCGAACCCACTACCTTTGGTTCAGCAGAAAAAACCACCAACGACTAAGCTCTCGACCAATCGACCGTCAGTAATCAATATATATATATATATATATAGATATATCTATATTTTTGTTATTTGTGTGATATTGAATATATATTTATACTTCAAGATAAAGATAGTATAAATGTATGTTGCAGTTGCTTTTGTACTAAGTTTAAAACAAGATAGAGTTCTTAGAAAAACATATAGTCATACATACATATATATAAAAGTCCAACTGGTTCTACTTATCATTGCATCACTTAATGAATCTGTAGTGTCAGTATCGATCGTGTGTTTGTTTGTTTATCATGTTTCTCTCCAGATCGTGATCTCCTTTAAGTAGTGTCACGTTTTGAAAGGCGATTCAAGGTCAATTAGCGTAATTGCCAAAAAACTGGTATATTTTATTTTAGTTACATATATTTCATACAAGCCTTGATAATATAATAAATTAGATTGTCAGCTAAATATGGTTATGAAATATATATGTTATGTTTTTCTGCGACCTATACCTTGTACCACACATATCACAGAAGTCCAATATACATACATACATTTGTACTAAGTCTAAATATATATTCAATATTACACAAAAAACACAAAATAATAAAAGTAACTTGAGCCGTTAACACCTTCTTAGTTAACTATTCAAAGTTCAAATTACCTATTAAAAATTTTATCAACCAATTTTTAGACCTAAAATTACCAATAAATAGTAAAACGTACAAAAAAAAAGCTTACATCTCAACTAATAATTTTCATGTAAACAACTTTGAATCACACGTAAACAAGATACAATATTGGATTAACTAATTAATGTAAATGAAGCTATTAACAGCATATTCAAAGCTATGGTTCGCTTATCTTTATTTACTAGTATTTACGCTCGGTTCTACCTGCGGAAGGTTTTAAAGACAATTAGAAGCTGTAGCGTATTTCTAGATAGGCTTTAAGAACCTGCCTATCATAACCAGAAAGAATTTGAATTAAAAGCTTTAACCAAACAAACAAATACAAAAAGTCTTCAGCTTTATGATATAAAATATTACTATAGATTTATTATAATAGAATCTCTGTTCAAGTGTATTTTCTGTATCAATATAGAGAAATCTGTTCAGTTATGTAAGTAAAAAACAATTTTATTTAAATTACTATGTAAGTCAGCGCGTTATTGCCTCGGGCAGTTACGGTACTACATTCTCATGTCAGAAACGGATTAGAAATTTGAGTTTGATGGAAAACTTATTGTTCGTAAAAAGTTAATCAGCTCGTAAACTAATTACAGTGTTTACATTTCGCTTAAGTTGTTTACATCGTGATTAACTTTATAATTTTTGTCTTAAAATTCTCCATAAAAGAAAGTTTTAATATCAAAATCGTTAAACCCATTACTATAGATTAAAATAGCTTAGATAAGGCCGTGTGAAACGATGTGAAACTACACTTATTTACGAATTTTTATTGCTGGTGTTATTATCTGTACGATCTGTTATATTTTGATGGCTGGTAAACAGAAAATAGCCTACTCTGTTATAACGATTTACATTTTGATTTGTTTTATTTTGTTTACGAAAAAAATCTAATACTTCTTTAGTTCACACACACACACAGTGATAAAAAACTTTTTAGTTCACACACACACAGCGATAAAAAATACACTCTTGTTTTAGGTATAGCTAACAACAATTACAAAAATCAGTTCATGAAACATTATTAAACAAGAAAAACACACACTTCATTATATATAAGATAATATAAAATAAAAAATAATGATTATAATCTTATAAACTCTTTCTTATTTTCAAATAAAACAAAACAAAACATTGCAATCTTCTTCAAATAAACATGACTATCGCAAATCATTAGAAAATCATCAACTATAATTGATTTTATTACAAAAGTATAAAAATCTATTACACATGAAATAAATATAAACTTTATTATAAACTTTATTAATTAAACAAACTCTTTTCCATTAACATAAACATCCCGTCAAAGCATGTTTATTTAGCGCCCAAATCTTAGTGTCAATATAAGAAAATGTAAATTTTTCTATAAGTGTCAAACACTTAAAACTCGACGGCTTTGGTTTTAAAAACAACATTACAAGCATTTTTAAACATCGAATTCCAAAATAAAATTAATTATTATTAATAATAAACATTATATCTGTCAATATTAAAATAAAAAATAAAATAATTTATTTTAATTAGGACCACAAAATATATACCATTACAGATAGAATCAATCTGTGGAATTTAAACTTCGAATATATGATTGATTGTCAACCAATCACAAACCCGTATTCAAACTGAGTGGTAGCCGCGTTCTGTTTTTAAATGTGAAGAGATAATATTGATGACGTTTAAATTGATTAAAAAATATAAATAATTTAAAAGCAAGTATTATCCACTTCTAGGATAATATCTTAGGATAAGGATAGCTTTGTACTAGGATAGGAAAGGATATGATTCCTATCCTAACCTTTATTATCTGTAATAATATGAATTAAAGAGATCATTGTATCTCCCAATGCATTCAACAAGCTTAAACAACTGAGTTCATGCCACATGTTACTTAGGGTTGCCACGTTCTAATAAATTTACATTATATATAATATTTTAATTTAATTTTAGTTTTCGATAGATTAATTACCGATACGTCAAACCATTACTTATTTTAAAACTAAAAAAACCATTATATTTTTATCAATCTTATCTTAATTATTTAACAGATGCCAGCCCTGATATTTACATGTGTGCGTTCCTGTGTGTAATTAAAGTATGGAAATAGTTATATGCGTTTTGAAGTGTTTTCTTCATAAAACTCGAGTGGCTGGGAACACTCATGGGTCGATGACCTCAACTTTTTTCCCTAGTTTACCAGCCTTATTTGATTTAATATGAATCAGATTATAAATATATCGCTAGTTAAAGATTGACAGCATCATTATGTATTTAAATTTGATGTTTTAAAATTATCTTCTAATACATACATTTATTTTAAATAAATTAATAAAATATAATCATTTTTTTTATTCGTATTATTTTTTCTTATTCGCTGCAACTTTATTACATTTTGATTAAATGTAGGACATGACATTTATTTATTTTGAAAATCGAGCGACAATTTGAATGTATTTCAGCTGAAACCGAACCCGAAAACTATCGGGTCTGCTGTCAATTTCATAAAAATACACCATATTTAAATCTGCCATTCGTTATCCGAAACAATTTTTTTTTTGGCCGAAACTGGCCCAAACCGAAACCGAACTCAGCCACTTGTTTATTTTTAATCATTGTTAGTATTTTTATGAAAAACTTTACATAATTACTTAAATGGATCATTTTACACACATGTTCGTCTAACTTGTTACAACTGAACCGGTAATTTGAGTGAATGTTGCTAAATTTAAAAGGTCGTTAATCTCGTGTAAGAAACTAGATATTATTAAAGATTTTTAGAATGGCGTCTCTAAACACTTATTATAACTTCAACCTGTCAGTATAATTAATACGTAAATTGATTCTTAACTTAGAGAGAAATAGTTCTTATAAGAATATTTGTTTAATAAAAGTATTTACTAACGTAAAATAACATAAAATAACATAATATAACCAAACAAAACTATAAAAAATCTAGGACAACAAACAGCTCACGACCAGCCCACGGTAATTGAAAATAATAATTGAATTTGAATTAAGAATACGAAATCAGAATAGAACGTTCCATATTTGAAATTCGCGGGCGTATCTACGCTCTGTTCTTTTTCAAGTTTGAATTTGGAATCGTGTGTGCTCTATTGTGTAGCAAAATGAAATTCTTGTTGCGTTCCTTATTCAACTTCGCGACCGTTTATTATTGAACTCTCAATTCATTTAATAATAATATCTGAGAGGTTCTGGTTTTGTTGTTCAAAAAAGTATGTGTTCTTTCGAAGTTGTTGCAAAAAATTAATAGATATTGATTCAGATAAAAATGTAAGATTACAATTACGCAAAGCATTTTACGTAAATCGTTACTCAATTATGACCTAGAAATAAACAAAACGACTAACAAAATACTCAATTAATAAGTAACAAAGCTTTTGCCTCGAAGTTAATTGAACGAAGTTAAATATATCTAGGGATGTGTGTTTCTGTGTATATATGTGTGTGTGTGTGTGTGTGCAATCGGTCGTACGTGACGCGTGTATCAATAACAATTCACTAACACCGGAAATTTATGAATTTAAATGAGAAAAGTGTTAGGAATTTAATGACAGTTCGAAGTAAACCGCGCCATGTCTTCCTGGTCCTCTATTACATAAATATTGAATAGTTATATTGTTTATGGTCAAGTGATATTGCATAGACAATTTCATAACTTTTACGTGTCATCACATCCTTTGTGTATTATAATATATATTATATATTATAATACTAGCTGTTATTTGCGGTTCCACACGTTGGCCAACGATTTTATTTACTATTAGGATGATTAAGAGCAGTAACATACTAGATATTTCTCAGAATTAGAAATAATTTTTCAACTCCAAAAAGTTTAGAAGATTAAACAAACAAACTTTTCGCTATATATATATATATATTATTTTTTATTGGGAAAAAAAGCATCATATTGAAGAAAATTTTAGCAAATAATATAGAACAGATATGCCAGTAAAATTTCTACAAAACATTACACGGAAAGTTATAACCAAGCAAAAAATTACCACTTATACAAAAAAAAAAACTTAAAAAAATAAAAAGTATACCTTAGATAAACCCAACTGACACACACATTTTAAAACTATTATTATATATAATAAAGGTTTGATACAGAGCTGTTCTTAAACTCATGGTATTGAGTATCGATTTAACATTAAAAATAAGATAATGGTTGCTCAACGCATTCCTAATTAGGTTGCATATGACAGTTACAAGGCGTGGCCTTATAATATAAGTACTGTGACACACGGACGCACAAGACGGTAATTCTCCTTTGTATGCTAATAGAGAATTATCTAGCCTCTCGAAATTGTAATCTTAAAACTTGCTTGGAATTTCTTCATCCGTTGTTTGGGAATTGTTCTGATGCTTGGATGTGTTTCGACAGATATTAGGCCTCTTTGGACGTAAGAAATTAAAAAAACTTGTTACTTGTTACTAAGAAAAAAAAACAAAAATTGTCAGTTTTATTTCTAAATTTAAACATAATATACAGAAAAGGTTGGATACGATATAACATAAAACAATAAACCTTCCATGATTTTATTTAAAAGAAAACTCTTACTAAGATTTTAAAAAAATAAAAAAATAACAATTTTATTACCTATTTCTATAAACCATTACAAAAAAGGTTGGATACATAAAACAATAAACCTTCGACGACTTTATTAAAAAAAAATAGATGTGTCAAACGTATCTACTAAAGTATGGCAATAACTAGTTTTTGACAGCTCGTGATGGGCGTCTTAGTGTACCGGATGTCTTATGAATGTTACTTAATTTGTACTTTCAAAAAATTACTGGTTTATAAATTATTTACAAATGGCTGTATATTTTGTTAAAGTTGTTAACAATGTAAAACAATGTTGGTTAAACTTTTATATATATATATGAATATTGTACATATAAACTACATTCCAATACCAACATAAACAAAAAATTAAAAACAAACTTTATAACCTTTTTCACACGTAGTTATAAAAGAATAAGTTTGTCAATATACTATATCAACTAGCCATCAATCACTCGAAAAAAAACCTAAAATTACCATTAAATTATAATTAATAGGCAAAAAACATCAAATATTTCATTTAAGAGCTAATTTATAGCAACAAACTAGTTGATTGCTTATAAATATGTATATGGTGATTAAATTCACACTTGAATTAAACTGCGGAACCCTAAAAGGATGTCACATACATCCGTTTTTTTTAATTTAAACATTGACACAATTACACCTTACAATATATATTGAATTTGCAATATAGTTATTTAATATTCAGAGCGTTACTCGGCCTTCGACAGGAAAATGACGGTTGACGGGAAAACTTGTGTATTATATTAAAATAAATATATGAATATGAATATTAAAATGAATACATCTTGAATAAATGAAATTATATAATTGAAATAAATACAAAAATACTAATACATAAATAAATGTATACAGAATAAATAAAATTCTTAAATTGAAAATAATAAAAAACACTATCAACAAAATATTATTAATTATATTAAAGAAATGAAATTCTAAAATTGAAATAAACATAAAAACACTTTTTAAATAAATATATTGAATAAATAAGATTCGAAATTTAAAATGAAGTAAAAATATAATTTTTCAAATAGAGAAATATCGAATGAATGTTATTCTAAATTCAAAATAAAAACAAACTTAAATAAAAATAAAAAAGACCATTAGTTCAAGAAGACAAATGTAAAACTATCAAAATAGTCTCATATTAGGCAACATCACGTCGGATCCACTTTAATATATACGACCTGCTAATTTAATAATGTGTTTCATTAATATGCTTTTGTTAATAAATTTATTAACTAATTTCTCAACCTACGCCTTTAACATAATTGATGTCATTGCTTTTTAAAATGTCTGTGTTTGTTAATACATAAATTTTTTTACAAATATATTGTTTCTGTTGTAATTATATTAAAAAATATATATTGATATTTTAAGATACAAAAATGAAAGTCATAGTATATGTAAACCAAAAACGCCGATAGCGTCGAATAAATTATAATAAATCATAAAACTTTTAGTTATTTAAATTAATCAAATATTTGATACATGTTCTGCCTACGCCTGACCGTATAATTAAATTACATCACAGATAAAATATGTATTTATATAATTTTCATTAAAAATAATAAAGCAAAATTAGCTATACCAATTATAAAGATATTAAAAAGGTTTAGACGTCACGGAGCATTCTAAATGTCATTTTAAATATAGATTTAAATTTAAAAATGGAACGTCCAAAAAATAATGTCGATAACTCGTTTTAAAAAGATCATTATATGTCATAAAGTCATCGATAAAAAAGATTAGCGCTTGTGTTATGTTTTCAATAAAATCATTGATGTGTTGATTTAGGATTGACATTTCATTGCGTATTGTATCTGTTATAGCTTATTTAATTAAGCTAATAAATTAAAATTCAAATAACTAAAACTACCCTTATCGTGCTTGTCGTAGCGTCTACGAGACTCGTAGACCTCAACTACAGAAGCGGTTTTTCGAGATAGTCTTAGAAATCAATTTTTTTTTTAATTTTCATGAGATATAATATTTTAATTTATATATAATTTTGTAATATTTTAAGTATGAATATCTATAAGGTTTAATAATAATTAAGTATGTTGCAACGCATGTATAAATAGAAAAACTGAAGCATTTATAATTCAAATTACTTCATGACTCAGGGTTATGTAATTTGGAACTAAAGTGATTAAAATTGTGTTCACCAACAATTATACGTGTGAGCGCTGTAATAAAGATTACATACCAATTCTAAGAGGCTAACTGTCGATTCGAAATACCGGAGCTAATCTATTAAATGCTGTCAACTCAGAACGGACCTCGGGAAGCAACAGAGATAAAAAAAGAAAAAAAAACGGCTCGTGCTTGTTCAGTTACGCTACGCCAATTATAAAAGCGATCCTACGTGTCTAATAATTTAGCTTCTATATCGTGTGGTATGAACGCACCATGTAACTTTATAAAAACTTAAAACTCACTGGCTAGAAAAAAAACATTACAAAAGTCAACGTTCTAATTCAAAAATGGCGTTCAAATTATGATTTAAAACGTGTTCCGGAGAAACTCAACGTTTCTAAAAACGAATCTAGCGACCGCCGTCATTATACATATGGGTAATGAGGTTCTCTTTACGTGTAAATCGGACTTCTATTAAAACAAATTTGAAGAATAATATGTAGTAAATATATTTTTTTAATTTTACTTTTGAAACAGAAATTGTGAAACTACACATGAGTAAACATCCATAAACTATAAAAAATTAAGTATAAATAATAGCTAGATTAATATTATAAATTTTATGTATCATAAAATAATCAAATCCAAAACAATTTACAAAAGATACCAGATGCTCGCAATAAAAAGCTCGTTATCGAGCTTTCTACAAACATATAAATGGCCATTCCGCTCGTATGTCGAACAAAGATAGTGTACTTCATAATAATATAATGTTTCAAATATTTCAAGGCTAACCGTTCTCAGCTGTCAATCATAATACGCTATCTCTCTCTGTCTGTTACACGTCCCGTTATATCTTTATCTCGCTCGGTCGCGCTCAATCGGCCGCCTCGCCTTTATTTGAAAATTTGATTTTAAATGTGGAATGAATAAGCATTATCTTAAGGAATCCATTCTTTTATTTGAATTTTTAATTCCTTTTTTATGGCTGACCACTTTTATTTTTAATTATATTCGGCCAGAGCTTTGTTTTTTTCAGATTTATTAAGCGATGATAATTTGAACGAGCAGTTCCTTTTTTAAATTGATTTTGACTTAGATGTGTACGAGAGTTAAATTATCATTTATTGGTATCTTAAATGCGTTGTCATACGTTATATTAGTATAAAAAAGAAATAACTAATCACTTTGTTTTTTTTAATTGACATAGAAAGCTTTTGTATAATTTACACAGCCAAAGCTTGATATTTGATTAAATATAATAATTCTGAGGAATATGACAAATTTAATATTAATAGCCGTTTCAGCGCAAACAGCATATGTTTATGAAATGTAACACTTGAAGTATTTCATCGTTAATGCAACAGGAATTCCTCTGAGAGGAATTTGTCGAGTTTGTTTTTGTAAACCAATATTGTAGACTGCGGAGTAAGCGTCTTACCGCCCACTATTGTACTTATCTTAAATTCTAAATAATTATTACAATATATAACAAATTTATATATATTATATATTCTATACGAATACCTCTAAACAATTAAAATATAATTGTTATAACAATATTATATTACTTGTTAAATATATTTTTTTTACAAATATTATTATTATCAGACCTACAGCATATAAACCTACGCACAAATCTCCGAATCGACACTAATAAGTAACTAAACACCCGAGATATAAACAGCCCTCATTGTTATTAAGAGGACCTTAAGTTTCTTCTCAGAAGCTCTCCGTATCATAACAAAATTCGACTTGACACTTATTGCTCGATACCTATAATATACCCAACCTATAATATACTTTAGGTATATGTAAATAAGGCCTAATTTTGTATAATATAAATAAAAAAAAAACGTTTATTGTAATAAAGATTTGTATTTAAGTGGAGACGTTAGAAATGGGAACGGATGCGATGATTATTATAATAATAAACCTTATTAATACATAAAAAGTTTCAATTTACAACACACAATTAATTTTTCGCCTGCAGGTGTCACTTTAAACTGAAAACTATTTTCCTATTACCTTCGCGACTGTACCAGATCTACTGTACCATTGTAATAGTACTGGCGAGTAGAGAAGTGTTAAATGTAAATATATAATATTGAAGGCATTTAGTCATTTAGTGCGTCAATGGTATGATATCCTCAACACGTCGCTTAGTAAATCCATATGTGTGTGACACCATAAATGTAAAACACGCCTTTTTCGCGCCAACCTTGGTCCAAACAATATCCAATAATAACAATAAAACCGTCACAATTACATGCGCGAGCGCATTATTAATATTGATCATCCAACATGGCGGGCAAGATGGCCGAAGGACGGCGGAAGTGGCTTAATAGGCGGTTAAATTTTTATAAGAATTTCGAATACTTGTACTCCATTGTTTTATTTGATAAAACTGTCTCTGCGCAGGCGCATATTATATTGTTAGTTATAAACAAGAGACTTTTTTGCTTAATACTTATTACATCATAAAAGTAAAAGCGAGTACTAACAAAAGAATAAATATAATGAACTAAACGTAATCATTGCAGAATATATAATTATAATTATTGACCTCTGCCCTCCTTAATAAAAGACAATACGTTTGAAACAATACGGTGTCGAAGGCTCTATAGGAATACAATTGAGGTATATGTCTGTCTTTTACTTAATATAAAAATTAGTTTTATAATCTATATTTACATTGTTTTTTTTTAATTTACGTAATAGTAGTATATATTTTTGCACTTACTAACGTTCTCCTGTATATCTTAGGTTGGCTGGAAGAGAATTCTTACTTAGCGTAAAGCTTGCCTTTTGAACAAAAGAATTATAAATTTGTGTATTAACGTATTGAACTAAATAAATACATATAATAAAAAAAAATATTGACAAATCAGAGACTTTCTAAACCTATTGTTCAAAATGAAACAAGCAAAACATGTTGACGTTCAGTCGATGTATCGATGTGACATAGAGACGGGATTTTATCGATATGTGTCAATCGATTTGAAATTTTAGAACCCGTTTCGATAACATTTAGAAATGATCGATCCACATTCTAATCTTAAAACAATGTTTATTTAAATATTTTAATCATCGTATACACAATTCTTTGTATAAATAATAAACATCTCAGTTCTCAGAATAATTGTTATGTTTATTAAAAAATTTCGACACCTCATCTTTTTGTGAGTACCGCCTACTACAATTATAATATATTCATTTTTTTTATAAAGTCCTTGTATATACTTCTGTAATTACAACATATTTAAATATAGAACTATAATTTGTAATTAAAATGGAATAAATTTAAATATAGAATAAAAACATAATTTTGTAATAGAAATGGAATACATTTAAATATAGAACTAAATTAAAATTTGTTGTTTAAACGAAACATTTAAATATAGAACAAACATATTCTTGTAATAGAAATGAAATACATTCAAATATAGAACTAAGTTAAAATTTGTAATCTAATCAAAGCACATTTAAATACAGAACAAAAATAAAATATTTTAATTAAAAAGTAATACAATCAAATATAGAACAGATATAATTTGTAATTGAAATGGAATACATTTAAATATATAATTAATAATGTTATCTTAACATAGATCTCAATGTACGAAGCAATAATTTGAATTAATAAATTAAAAAATATAGAAAAATGTTCAGCTATTAGTGAGTTAGATAACTAGTTTGATTATAACGGCACTTGAAGGCTGTACGTTTTAACAAGTAATTGTATAACGAATGCTACAAATTTCGACACGAATACATTTTTTTTTAAAAGCAATCTCGTTTTCTCGAAAACAGTTCTAATATGTTGAATATAATTAATTTCATAGCAAGTTGATCGATGCGTGATACTTGTCGGTGTTTTTTTCTGTAATTATTTTTTTATGTTACGTATTACGTCAATTCGTCTAGAAAACGGAACAGCTTTTTGTTTGTGTATCGGTTTACGCGAATCTAGCGTGTTTGTACGTTTTTTTACAGCATCAAATTCTTTGAACACCATTATTGCTATTTAATCATAACAGCAATCTTGTTATTTAATAATATAGAATTATTAAACTAGAGTAATTATGTGCCCACGTTTTATATCAGAGAAAATGTTAGTTACAAACTCATAATTTTATAGAAATCTTTTATATATTATTTCTTATAATCTTTTCTTTTGTTTCAGTTTACACCTTTGGCTGATTCTGAAGACTGATTAAAATATTTATAAAACCAACTAGGATGTAACTGAACATCAAAAAGTTCGTCGGTAAGTAGTAGAAGTAGTAGTAGGTTCAACGACCTTTATAATGCACGTATACAAAATCGATAGAGTTTAATTATTTCCAAACAACGGAGGGAAAATTTTAAATTGAATTCATAACATTGCACAGTATTCAGCTAATCTCACTGTCAACAAAAGACTATTGTTTCTTCTCGATACATTGTCTTCATTTAAAACGAATGAAAATGAATCACTGTTATTATTCGACACTAAAATGTGTTGAATTCAATTTTGATTGTTTATAATCTTATGAAAGTAAAGACTTTGCATTGTTACAGGTCGGACTTGAAACAAGTCGCGGTAATCAGAGTTCGAGAGCAATGACTACTGCGATGGCAGCTCACCAGGAATCGATACACGAAAGACTGCAGCCTGGACCGGAGGAACCACTGTACCTGCATCATGCAGCCTCCTGGAATACGGAGACCTCGGACCATCAAGAAGATCATAGTACCGACATGTCACCCTATTACAACATGCCAAAAAGAAATAAGAGAAAGAATTTCAAACCGAGATGTGCTCCTAACGCTACAACATTCTCTGATGACTCAAATGGAGAGAACTGTGAGACTATAAGCCTTACAAATGGAAATGATAGAACTACTCCTGAACAAGCTGATGAGGATACAGATGCTTATAACAAAATAGGTGTTAAAAACTTTAGTCTACTAAAAAGCGGTGCTGTGGATCTAAGTCGGAGGTTAAGCACCGATTCTAATGAAAATATAGAATCCAATTACCAAAACTGTATTTCAGATGAGAAAAACGTTGATTCGTTTCAGCGTTCATATATACACAGCCTTCAAATGCAACCCACAGAGAGGGAACATTCGGTTTTGAATTTTAATAATTTACAAAATAAAACTTTTTGTGCCAAAAATCCATTTGCTATTTCTCAATTAATCAAAACGAATTCTCCTCCTAGAAGAAGGGAGTCTGATTCAGATGATGATGCTAAAGGGCAGGATATTAATGCTAATGAGAGATTAGAGAACCAAGTTATAGAACCAAATGAACCCCAACAAAACGGTGAAGCCACCAACACTACAAATAGAATTTTGAGGGACTACGCCATGAACACCATGAAAGAATTACTGGGAATCTATGGTTTGTCATCAAATGAAGTTGCTGACGCTATAAGTGGACAGATAAGGGCTTTGGAAGCTCTTCAAGGTATTTTTTTATTAACAGTAATATAGTTATAGCATAAAAACATGTTTAAAAATTAATTTCTTTTTAGGAAAACCCTTTACCCAGCTTCCGTTAAGTCTGAAGCGACGTCACGACTCAGGGGACGGAACAGATAGGAGCATCCGAAGGTCTTCTTCAGCTACTGAGGACGAGGGATCCACCAATATAACCCCACCCAAAACACCGGATAACGATATTGAAGCGCAACGGTAAATATATAAACATGGTCTTTATACTTTAACGGTAAAGACAAATTAAAATGATTTAAATTTTAATAAGCTCACAGAACGAATATAATTATGTTATCAATTTGTATATAATATTTTTTAATAAATGACGTTTATATTTAAAATGGTGCAATAATTATTTAATGAAACGAAAAGCATTTAAATTTTACAATAAATTTTATTCACGCCAGACAAAGAGCACTCCAGATAATAAATCAGCAGTCAATGAGACTGTTCCGAGCTGGTCGGGAGGAGGACAGCTCGGATGATGGAGATCAAACCCTGGACCTCAGCGTTTCAAGGGATACAGATGGACAGGTAGGTTATAGAACATTTGTATAAGTACGCAAGTGAAGTATAGCCTTATAATATGGGTATAAGGATTTTTTATATTTTATATATTTTGTAACAAAAATATTATGTGGCTAGGAACTGTCGACGACGTCAAGTGCTGGGAACAGCGTATCAGAATACGATCACCAGAATTTGATCATGAGGAAGAACTTGGAAGATCTCGCAAATTTACAGATGCAGGTATGAACTCTTTTAGTTTCATGTAATTGATTTTGTATAAAGACATATTTTTGTACGATTGATATATATTTTTAGAATTTCTTCCAAAAACAATCAATGATGGACCCTGAAGACTCACAGGAACGAAAGCTTCACGCGAGTGGTGAGTTATAATAATAATTGACCAAATAAATAATATTTTCATATATAAATTGAAATATCAACTTCAGTATTTGCTAAGGTGTTAAAACAAGAGGATTGTGTAAACACGTGAAACTTCTAAGATGTCTGTCTGTTAATTACAATGTTTTTCACTAACTCCATAATTGAGTGTTGAGGTGCAAGAATTGACATTGTTGCAAAATATTCGAATTTCTTCCTAACATCATGTCCTACATTATTTAAATTATTATAAGTATAAGAAATTTTTAACAAACAAAAACTAAAGTTCTCACTAAACTGACAGACACACAGTAAAATAACTGTTCTTAATCATATTCATCACAAACACTATTATAATATTAAATGAAACACCGACATAGAGTAAATTATTTCTCCACAAAACTGTGGTTTCTTTACACGTTCCCGTGAAATGTGACAGCTCACTAATTTATTCTGTGATCGGCTATCGGTTTTGTCTTTATTATAGATACCACACAAATATTTAATTTTTGTTCATTGAACCGTACTAAAACTCATTATTCTTTACGACTTAAATGTATCTACAATATTAATTAAAATACAAATATTCTATAGCTCAATACATTTTTGTACAAGAAAGACATGAAGAAAAAAAGATATGAATAATAACTAAAAATATAAAACAATCTCTAAATAAACCCAAAATATGTCAATAATAATTTAAAATATAATGAACTTACAAAAAAAGACAACCAAAATTATAAATATAATATATGATTATATAATTTAATATAATAAGTCGCACGTATGTAGCGGCCCTAATTTCACAAGTCCTTGTTCCCTATAATCGTACAAAGTCCGTCAGTAAATCACAACAAGGAAAAAAGGCCAATTGAGTCTAGCTTTGATCCCCTCAGTGGAATCCTCAGTAATCTTCATAGAACTCAATTGAACGTTGGGAGTTATTTCGTAATGTCACTGTATTTTTGTAGCTCGGTAATATTATGTTTAATATATACTGTATATTTTATATATACTATAATTTCAATAAAACTGTTTTACGGATATAACTCGCGTTTATTTTTACATTTTTTAATTTAAACCCGAAGTTTCGAATGTTTTACAGCACTAAAAAATTTATTATATTAATTAAAAACTATTATAATATTAAGTAAAATAGTTTTATTGAAATGTGTACTACTCGTGTAAATCTTAGAAAACATTATGTATGTAATTCTGTGTCTTCATTTCCGTTTTGATCCAGTTGTTATAATTGATTGGTTATTAAAATCATTATAATTGATGACCGATTGGTCAAATAGTTAGTGGTTGGTGGTCTTGCCTGCTCAGCCAGAGGTCGCGGGTTCGATTCCCATATGGGATAATCGTTTTTGTAATCGATAAATTTCCAATCTGAGTGTAATTTGTATTCTGTATTTCTGTTTGTGACAAAGAGATTATTTCTCTATTAAGTTGTTTCCAAAAATAAAATAAAAAGAAACTTAAATTAATATAACTCTCTGATCAGAGCCAGATATCTTGGTGCAATTAATTATGCGATAAACAATATATAATATTTATTAACAGTAAAAGTGACGAACAAAAATTTCTAATCTGAATTAAGTTACATTTCTATGAACACGACAAAACAGTCGCAAAGAGTCGTAAGTATGTAACACGCCTAATCAAAAGTTCCCTAGGCCGGGGCACGCAATAGGCAAATAGTTTCCCATTTACGTATAATAGTCGCTCAGTTCGTCCGGTGGGCGACGATTTGCTTTATTGTCGTGCGACTGTGGCGGGACTTGGTTATCACCTATTTTTATAACATATATTGTATATAAACTTTCATTATCCATAATTCCTATTATATATAATTGGGCTCTCTTTGAGAGATTTTTCTGCATCCTTTGTGCCAGTATCAAATAAAAACGGTATATCCGAAAATTTCCAAATTTTGCATATTGATAGACTTCAATCTGATGGTGGTTTTGATATATATATATATATATATATATATATATATATATATATATATATATAGTTTTCGACAGAATGCGTCGATGTTTTGTAAATACAATTTCGGTGCTGTTTGCACCTCGCTTCGCTTAATATGCTAAAATATACCGAGATTTTGCGAACGCAGCGAGTAAAAATTGAGGTCTGGTTATATTTATTTTCCATCCGTATCCTTGTCAATACTATCGGAATTTTTCAAACTAATTTTAAACCCATTCGGGGTTTTATTCATGAGGTCGGAGAATAGCGGAATCGCGGCGTGAACTGTTCTCGCTTAATGTCGGGTAAATTGTGATATATTAAGTATAGTATTATATGTAGTAATTTAAAAAATATATAAATTTTCGAAATTTCTTTATATTTGATTGAATTAATTTACAAAATTTTAAAACAATTGTTAAATGTAAATTTTATTTTTAAGGAAGTTTTCGTAACTTTTTCTCACTGACTTATTTTAAGTAAAAATTAAATAAATATTCAACAAGTCTAGAACCTTATAATAAGTAATTATTTCTTAGTAAGTCTGTATATATTTAGTTGTAGTACTAACTGTACTCTAGTCAAGTTATTAGCATGCAAGGAACTGACTAGCGCTTCCAGAGAAATGTATTGTTCCTCAAATATTAATCAGATTATAATTTGTATAATACAAGCTAATTATAATATGTATAATTATTATATATAACGTGCGACAAATCAACGATCGGTGCGATGACACACACAATATGATTGTTTTTTAGAGTTAGTATTTAGTCAGAAAATACTATACTAATAATACTATTATTTTATACTATAAATAATACTAAAATAATCTAGTTTGAAATATAATATTCACACACTAATATTCCAAATTATTAATAATAAAGAACGTCACTCCAAATATCTACTTCCCACTTATCTTTTCTTTCTTTCTTACTTAATAAAAAATACTGCTATCTCACTCTAACTAGTTATTTATCCCGAGGCGATAAAGCAATAAGTTATTTTTTTCACAAATTGTTAATAACAGCTATTAAAACACTGCTTCTATCATTTCATTATTGAGTTTTTGAATATTTATTATAAAATATTGGTTTCCGCAGTCAATGAACATTAATATTAGGGTTCCGTGGAATTTAAATATATATTACAAATCACACACACACATATGTGTGTTGTAGGGTAATATACGGAACATATTCGTAATATCCATCACCAGTCCATATAAAATGAAATAAATATTAATACAACATCCTTTCTAGAGATTGCGTCTAATCGATTAATCGAAGCTTTTAATTATCGATAATCACATCTCGATATCGATGTTTGTGTAATAAAAACACAATTAACGCGAGCTATAAATCTCGCAAAATAAGCTATTAAACCATAAACCGGTGGAAAATTGCTGGAAGCTGCATTTGATTAGTTATTGTTTAGACAATTATTGTTAGAAATATTATGTTATAAAACTTGGTTTAATATAATCAAAAACTTTTGTGATTCATGATTTTATTTAATTATCCGGCTGTACTCAAGTAAATATGGAATTTGCCCGACTCGTTTCCAACTAATTCAGGGTCCTGAGCTCTGAGTATGGCGGAATCGCGGCGTGAACAGTTCAGCTCTGAACTAATGGGTTCGAAACTAGTCGGGCCAATTGCGATAGTAATTACGTGAGTAGCCGAATTATATATAATATAATCCAATAAATAAATATACGCCATTTTCTTATTCATATCGAAGTAACAAAATAATAAAATCATTTTATTAACATTATATTTAAATAAAACAAATGTAACGATTATGTATTATTTCCTATCGTAAAGGAAACAGAAACCAACATGTGCTTGCTCCCTTTGTTAATTAACATCCATCCTGGGAACAAAAATACTATGGAGACGTTATTATGATTAATTTATATTTAAATATTTAAAAAAAATCCTGATTTTAACGTAATTTTATATAGCTTGATTTATTTTATATATTTTTTACTAAATATGTATATATGTATATTTTAATAAAGACTATATATAGCGTTTTGAATATAGCAAAATTATGTATAGAATTCTGGATTCGAACTTTGGTATGATAAAAGATATTAAAAAACCTCACACCTCCACAGATTTAATACGCGTATAATTTCTTTGTGGCACCGCGCTGAATGTGAGCAGACATCATAAAGTATGCATTTCTTGTTATCTATGTGTGTGTAACGCTCACATGTAAGCATGCACGCGCATAAGGCCTGGTAACATACCCTGGAATTTATTTATGGTTTTAATTAGCAATTTTGATGAACGTTTTTAATATTTTTATTTAGTATTGCTATATGTTTTATAATATTAATATAAATCTTAAATATAAAAAATAACATTTATGTGATAAAAAAAATACTAAAATAGTAATTTGATATAAAAAAAAAATTCCTTGTTATCCAGGCATTATGAAAGCACCCTATCATAAACACAAATACATACATAAACTCACACATGCACGATCACAATAACTCAATCGTACACGCATCTTTGCATATTCATTTGGCTCGCAGTTTGTATCTTTGTATAAAATTATAATGCATTATGTGACCAGACGTTCCTTTTTTAAAAACTAGTCGTTTTGTGCAATGTTCCTTGTTAAAAGGATTATTGTATACGTAAAAATATTACGTATAAATGTACGTACGTAAACGAAACTTACGTTACGTTTCGTACCGAATTGATTGTTTAACAAAACTTATACCATCTGCATAATGAACGATCAAGAACCACCTAAATCACCTTCAAATTTGTTAATAAAAAGCTGTTAACTTCAAAATTTCGTGTTTGAACTTCAAACAGCTTGTCTTTCTGCGAAGTTTATCAAATTCTTCAAACTTCATTGCAATTTTGGTAGCTATTATCACGAGAAACAATTTTATTTATTGCATTATTTCAGTTTTTTTAATAGTTCCTTGAAACGATGTTACGTTTTTAGTATTAGAATTTTAATATATAATATATACTTTATATCAATTCGCACGTACTTTGCTAAATCGATTGAAATTATGAGAAACCGTTGAGTGTTCCTTTACGTTTTGTTATTTTCTTGGAAGTACGCGAATATCTTTGAATTGGAATCTGAATATTTATATTTGATTTCAATATATTTGGTTCTTTGCTTTATATATATTTATTATTACATATAATTATCCGGCTGTACGGAAATACTACCGGAATTTGCCTGACTAGTTTTGAGCTTATTCAGGATTCATAAGCACGCAGCATGGCGCAATCGCGGCGTGAAGAGTGTAGAGTTCACGCCGTGATTTTACGATGAGCTAATGGATAACGAAACTTGAATATTAAACATGAATTTAAAATATATATTTTAACATATTAAATTAATTTAATTATTTATATGAATCTGTTATCACTTCTCAAATAAATAATAAAATAAAATGAGACATTTTAAATCCAATTTATTGATAAACGCAATTATGATAACTTATCTCGGTATCGTGAACATGTTCACATTATCACCTGCATAATCGATTTAAGATTAAATTATAATCGATATACATTCATTTTTATCGATATATATACAATTTAATAAGCTCTCTATAATGGTAATAAGAATAGCAAAATAGGTCAAGCAATTAACTTATTCATTAAAAAAATAACATGCAAATGGAAATATCACTGACACATACATAGACAGACATTTTTTTAAGATATAATTTTAAAAATCTTAATCCTTTAATAACACAAGATATATAAACATTTTTTTTTTAAGATTTCATACATATTATAACACATATTTACATGAAAAAAGTAATAAATTTCATGCTGCTATTTTCGTATGGAACAATAGTTAATATATATAGTTCATCGATCTGATCTAGTATTGACCAATGCTCTTAAATCTTTTCTTCTAGAATGTACTACTAATTGACGCATAGATTTATTTTCAATTGTGATGTTGTAATGAACAGTATTCAAAGAACCTATTTTATTAATATCTACCATAAAGTTTAATATCAATAAATAAACGTATAATACATTTCTTTTAATATATTTTAGATATAAATTTTATTGGCTAAGGTCTTTCATAAATTGATATTCATGTGCAGAATTTAAAAACAGTATCATACAATTATCTTAACCCTTTTAGTGCCAAGGAGCGCCGTCGCGCTCTTCTCGCTAGTAATAAATGCCAGCGTCGCGATAGCGCTCATTTTCACAGTTCATTCTGTTTCTATAATTTTCAGATCAATAAATATATTCACTTTCTTAGTTTTTATTGTCATAATATAAAATCTTCTGAGAGAATGTTAAAAAACTTATAAATATTTATACATTGTAACGAAAATGGTGAAAATATGTCTTGTTCATATAAATTATCTATAAAAATGCACTTTTTTACTGTCATTTTTAGCATATATTGGTAAAATTATTATGGCACTAAAAGGGTTAAAAGCGGACATCAGTCCTTCACCAATTAAAACACTTATGTCCAAGATGCCGATACATATCAGGCCAAATTAGACAAAAAAGGCAAGATTCACAATGCTCTAATTGACTACCATTCCGAAGATAAAAACGAAGAAGTAACATCAGTAAAAGACAGCGTAAACAGAGCAAAAACTAAACATGATGAGGAATTATTTACTCCAATCGGCGCTCGGGGCGGGGCGGAGATGACCGAACAAAGCCGAAGATTTCTTAGCTCTGTTGATAAATACCATTTAAAGATACAGCTATACATACATACAATTAAAAATCAAATATTAAGCTAAAAAAATAATATATATAATGCGACGGAACTCGCGTCTATACTATCGAAATTAGCCGGAGTATTTTCGAAACCATTTGGAGTCCTTATTCATGGGCTCCATGCATAGCAGAATTACAGCGTAAATGATCACGAATGAAATTGGCCAAATTCAAATACTATTTACCTGAGTACGAAAATTAAATACAAAATTAAAAAAAAAACAAACTTATAAATTGTAATATAAGTAATGGTTATTCAGTTGTTATCAGAACATAACATGAATGAACAGATTCGCCGATCTGATTTGATCTACGCATGCTCATAATTATCAGAGCTCTTTCATCCGCCGACAGGAGTTTATGACCGGCTCGGCTGTGTAAACGTCATATCGAAAGTAATTAATGGACTTTACTTAATACAAATAATTAATTAAATACAATCCATACAATTGATGAATGGCCTCATCTGCTAACTGTTTAAAATAAAACACAATGCTAAAATTACGTACCTGAATATTTTGTAAAATAAATAAACCACAATGAGGTACCTGCGTTTTTGTTAAATAATTAAATAGCTGATAAATTGTTAACAACAAGAAATAATATGTAAACGGTTTTCCTCACAGTGCGAAGTTCGCTAAATATAATAAAACATTTAAGATCTTAAAAGATAAAAACCAAGACTAAATAACAAAAAGCGATTGGCATATATTTGAATTATTACTGGCTCAAAACACAAAAAGATCTCACGGTGCAAAATAACAATGAGGTTTAAATATCAATACAGGAAAACTAAATATTATACCGAATCTTGGATCAACTTATTCTATAGTAACAAATACTCTTATCTACATCATATTTTTTATTAAACTAAAATGTATAAATTAAATTGCCCCAGCCTTATCCAAATTCATTCAACAGTCAACCTTAATTGTAGAATTTAAAGTGTCTTTTTAAATGACAGTGCCCATTGATGAGTCTAATAAATATGATTCATCTCATTTATTACATTTATGAATGTATATTTTAATTCAATTATATATATTCTAGAAGTATGTTTTGTGAACGTGTATTTCTTTTCGTTCACTCATTTTCCTTTGTAATCTCTATCATCAATATCTTTGAGTACTTTTCGATGTTTTATTTTATTTAATGCGATCGCAGATTCTTGATATGCCGTTCTGTCTCAAGTAGACTCCATTTTTGTTTTGTAAAAGTCAATTGAATTAAGTCTGAATTTTAATTGTTTTAAATTATAAAAGGAACCCTATAGAATGTTGTTCTTGTGAAAATTATACTTTTGTTTTACAATAAGTACATAATGCAATATATTTATATATTTTTTGAGATTTATTTGTGATAACATCTGCAAATTCATATGTATTTATTAGCATAGGGACCTCCAAACATTCATTAATATACTCAAAGTAGGTAGTTATGGTGTGTCATAGCCAGATCTTTGTTCGTACGTACACCTATTGCCCCGCCTCATTGCCTCTTTCATAGCGCTATGAAATTTACTATAACATCCCACCAATGTACCAAGACCCTTCATTTCTATACCCGATCTTAATAAACCAATCAATACAATGTATCAAATAACATCAGTCGTACGTGGCGAAGACAGGATGATTCGGCAGTTGGAATTTTAGAAACGACACCGTAAGAGAAGGTAATAAGGATTAAAATACATTTTTGAAAGCTCAAATATAAGTGGTTGTGGGATGGTGCGTATAACCGCATTTACATTTTAGAGATACTTGCAGGGAATAAATGTCAATTGAGATGGAAGACCGAGCGCGGATGCGAAGAATTGATGATGCAGTTATTGAACTCGTTGATAATAATCAGATTCTAGATGGGCAAGGGGAAATAAATGTACTCTTATTAGAACTGTATTACTTATTGTAAGTGGATAATGACTTTGGAGATTTAAAAATAATTGTCAAATAAATAAAATTTATTAATATACTGGGAATCGATGATGAATTATAAAGAATGATCAGATATAAAAAACACATTCGTTCATGTCGTTGTTCAAGAGAATAAAAATTTAACTTAATTGGTAGACGATATTTAACTTTAATCCCATTTTATTCTACTGACATTTATCAATTTTTCTCTTTACAAATGTCAGAATCGGATTACATATAAAGTGTCATTTGTATAATTAAATGCCAAATTACTATGGGAATAGCAAAATAGAAACAAGTTCCAATTGATAGGACAAATACCAACATAGAGCTTGAGTTTGTTTCATTATTAACAGAAGCTTCGCTGACATAAAAAAAGTATTTCGATTTATCACTACGAAAGTAGGTTCGGTATATCCATCAAGTATTATCATCGAGTCAATCGCAAACTCTTATTTTAAATTTCTGATTAGGCAGTCGTGCATACACTTTTCTATTTGCTAAGCTGAATATCATAAGTAATTAATGTTAAGTATGATGGTAGCTGTACTTTTCTCTATTTGATATCTTTAGAAATAACTTAACAGCTAAAAATAAACTTATTAAAGTTATTTGATTTTCAAATTTTTTGTATGGTTCACCGAAAACACAGTTCAGATGGGTCAAACAACATTTGTAACTTTCAATCGGATATTGATTGAAGCATTGTATTAAAATTTGACTTGGAAACAAACCGGTAGCGTTTAGAGTATTGGTTAAAGGTTGGGACACACCCGGTACTGGGAAAAAGATGGGAACGAAGAACTTTCGATCACAACGTATGGTTCCACTGAGTGAATTCAAAAACCCATTATATCGAACATTATGAGGACCCCATTGTCTCGGTTGAATGAACCGGCACAATATCTTACGAAATTTTCTAAAAAACCACCTTAGTATAAATGTTTATTATACCCAGTATTATCTGATGCGGTATCGCGTTCACCATTGTCTTTTTTGTTTTCTCCATAAGCTTATTTTTATATCTTGGCAGCCGTCAAATGAGATGATGTGAATTTACATTTGAGAAAATTAGATGTTCATAATGTCGGAATTGGTTTAGATGTTAAATTTTTTACGGGTGATGGATTTCGTTTATAATGGTTTGAGATTTTATTTTTATCTTTATGTGCGTGTTTCAATTCAACTATTATGAAACTTTTAATACTCTGTAACATCATAACAAAACGCTCGTTATAATTGTATTTGTTAATGAAAAGAAAAGTATATTTGTTATAAAAAGACGTAATTAATACCCATATCCGATGTTTGGAGATCTGAAACAAAGAGCCATTGTTCAAATTTAATATTTCTCCCGCTATCATTCTAATCAAATCCACGAATTAAAGGCAATAAATCGGCTTCACACACGTATCGACATAACAATACACATTTCTATATCGTTTTCGCACAATCACTTACAAAATCGTGAGCTATTAACGCTTGAAACAAGAGACTTAAAAGCAAGTGATCTCTCCCTCATTTATAATAACCTGCTCTCACTAGGCGTCTATTATTACAACCTCGAGTGTTCAGGCACGTCTTATGTAACACACCAAATTATCAAGCAGTATGTTAACATCCATTGTGTTGGGAACGCTAATCTACATAAGTATAGGTATTAATTCCTCTTACAAAACTGTTTCTAAAAAATACGAAGAGGTGGCATTTCGACACGTCGTCTATACAAACTGCAATTGTACTAACACGAATAATACAAATTATTAATAATGTAAATACAATGCCATAGACAATACCGATGGTTTTGATAGCCTTGCTTAAAAGAGCCTAACAAAAGTTTTAAACAAGCAATCTAAAACAGTAACTGGTTCAGAAACAAATGTAAAGATACAGTTGAAATCGATAAAGTAATAACGTATTAACCAATGGATACAGATTTTTTATTAACTGATATAATCTACCGCCATTCTCAAAAGAGTTGATTTACAAAAACACTTTTGTGATGTAACGTATGTAGACGACTCAACGATCACTCACAATGGCATAGCCCAGAGTGACTAGGAGAAAACATTGATTAATTACCATAATAATTTATTTGATACTCCAAAACTTGATGCGGGGAGGGGCCGGTTCAACGAGCTGGTTCAAGTTCCTTTAACTAAAAACGTTCGCCGCTTAAGACTTTAACGAAAACAGCGGTGATTTGAATAATAGTGACTTGGAAGTTATTAAATATTTCCTACACGATGAAAACAGTACATTGTTCGTTTGAATATGATGCATGGAAGTGATTTGGCTGTTCCAAACAAAAGAATAAGATTGAAGGAAAAAGAACGGTGGAATATCGTTATTGTTGATTTGGTATTAGCATAATAGTAGTTTTTTATAACAATGATATCTTTTTTGTTAAGGACTGCTGTCTGCCTTGAATCATTTGGATCAAGCTCGCAAGAACTCTTTGCAAACAACTGTGGATTATTCCAGATACGTTAAGAGGTAAATATTAAAAGACAGATGATTCTGACGTAACACATGTTGAATAAACTTGGTAACCAAGTTTTAATTTAAATTATACATCTTTTTTATTATACAGGTATACCTCAACAGTAGAATGTGGTTCATCGTATTGCAAAGATTTGGGTTACCGAGAGCATTTTCATTGCATGGACTGCACAGCCAGGGTCTTTTGTAAGAAAGAGGAGATGATCAGGCATTTTAAGGTAGTTATTAATAATATATTTAAATATTGACTAACTTTCAATCCCCTCTCAATAACCAGGCGATCCATTATCTCTTACAATTTATAAAAGTATTTTTATTTTTTATTTTATTACTTGTAAAAGCTGTTTTAGTGAGCAACTAAAAGAATTTTTAGGTATATAAAGCATCTGTAGCCTAAAAAAAAAGTAAAATCTCTTTCAACCTAACCAACATTTCATCAGAGTCCGCTCGGTAGTGTTAGCAAGACACAAGCAAACAAATAAATACAAAAACCGATAAGCAAGTAGAAGACTTAGATGAGGAACAAAAATTCAAACTAAAACACCTTTCATTGCTTGTATTTAGCCCCATCAATTTAAAATCTTCAATTTGCATCAATAGCCCCTTTCTTTTTACATTATTTGTATAGACTATTGGCTATGTAAATAAAACCCCCTGTAATAATGGTTTTTAAATTTTCAGTGGCACAAAAAACGGGATGAGTCATTAGCGCATGGCTTTATGCGTTACTCTCCTCTCGATGACTGCTCTGAGAGATTCAGCGATTGTCCCCACAATCGAAGTCAAACTCACTACCATTGCATACAGGACGGCTGTGATAAGGTACAATTACAACTAATAATTGTCAAATAAAATGGAATGTTAAAACATCTGACACGCGGCAATCGAGCTTGCCGCTATGAAAAACTCCTAATCGGCAAATTATAACTCGCAAATTAATTAACAAACAAAAGAAAAAAAAAATTAAAAAATTAAATTAATTAATTAATTAATGAATTTTTAAATTTTAAAAAATTTAAAAATTCGAAATTTTTTTTCCATTTTTCGGTAACTTCGGCGGCCGATCTGACCACCTTCCCGTTGGACAATCAACATAATTTTGAAAAGTGAATCTTACATTTAGATGCTGATTCCAAATATATCTTTAGTTTTTCAAAATTCGAAAAATAAAATTCGACAGACACACAGACACACATACAGACAGACAGATCGGAAGGAAAAACTGAGTTTTTCGAAAATATCGAAACAAACACCACAATAAAACCAAACTATTAAGAATCAAAAATAGTGTAATAAAACGTAATAAATCTACTTGCAGGTGTACATATCAACGTCAGACGTGCAGATGCATGCGAATTACCACCGTAAGGATTCCGCAATCCTACAAGAAGGTTTCCAGCGGTTCCGCGCTACGGAGAGCTGTTCCGCGCCACACTGCGTCTTCTCAGGACAGCGCACCACGCACTTCCATTGCCGTAGACCTGGGTGTACTTATACCTTTAAGAACAAAGCTGATATGGGTTAGTGATATATATTTATATTCCTTTTACCGTACCGTATACTCTACCGTATTAAATAAAAATAAAATGGAAAATGTATCAACACGAGTAGAACTATTCGCTGCGACTGTTTGGAAATCATCACCGTCGCTCTCAGAAAGGTGTTACCATGTCTGTCCCGTTATCTGTTTTGAAGAGTTTAGCATTATATATATTGTCTTCTTAATTAATAGGGAGCTAGATTAATGAAGATTCGATTACCTTACTAACATAACTTTGTTGTAGGACAAAAAATTTGCCTAACTATAAATTAAACTCTAAATCTCCTTAATTTTTTTTCAATAAACCATTTGAAATTTCCTTTTCAACACGCTTATCCTTACATAAAAACAAAATATTTTACACGTATCTGAAACAAGAACCAATTAATTTTCCAGAAAAGCACAAGACATACCACATCAAAGATGAAGCGTTGTCTAAGGATGGTTTTAAGAAATATATGAAGAATGAAGCCTGTCCGTACCGCGACTGTCGATTCAGTAGGACCTGCAACCACATCCACTGCATCAGACCTCATTGTAACTACGTGCTGCACTCCAGCAGCCAGATCTTCACCCACAAGCGGAAACACGAGAGAAAGGAACAAGAAATGAGCTTTGGGTAAACACTTTTTAGTACTAGCCAAATTAAAACTGACTTTCATTTATTAAACAACATTATTATTATTTAACAAAATAAACCTTCACATAAATTTTCTTATCAATATCTCTAGACTGCCGTCATCAGTGATCCAGAGTGCGCTGATGCAGGGCAGTGACCTCTCTTACCCCATGCATGATGATGACATGTCCATGGAAGAGTATTCACAGGCTTATGTAAGTATTGCAAAGAAATGTTAACTCAAATACATGAACCCTAAAAAAAATATTAATAAAGTTCGATTATCTAATATTATTTAACTCTCGTAGATATTTTTCCATAATAATGTAAATAATTTTGGGCATAATTTCTTTCCAGAATCAGCCTCTCTTAGATGAAGTGTCTCGCAGGTACATAGAAACGTTCAATGGAGGTAAAGAGGCTGAAGATAAATGCAATAAATGTAGCGCTTTCAATAAGCACTACCATTGCTTAGCTGAGGGCTGTAAAATGGCTCATAGGTATATACTTATATATTGTCTTTATTAAACTTCTGTATTGCAGCATATGTAAATTTGGTAATATATTCCAGCTGTCACAACACCATGGTGAAGCATGTAATGGAACATGAACAACAAAATCAAGTGACAGAGGCGTATTTCATGACATATAATAGGAACAACCCTTGCACCAACTCTGCCTGCCAACATATCAAGGACATCACCCACTATCATTGTATTTGGGTAAGAATCTATTTAATCTTATAGCTATTATGTTAAACCCATGATATGTGTATTTAATTCTATTATATTTGTAGGAAAACTGTGGAGCGGTTATACTATCTTCAGAAGAGCACCCCTTCAGACGTCTGGAGCACCATCGCCAACACGCCAATTTGAGCCCAATGTCACCCAACTTAGCTGCTAGATTTGCTCCTACCTTTACCCCACAGCTGTCAGCACAGTTACATCCCAATATGGCAGCACAACTTGGCCAAGTTCCAAGTTTGCCAAATCTTCCACCTAACTTAGCACAGTTGGCACAGATGGCGCCTAATCTGACTTCTCAACTGACACCAAACTTGCAAGCTCAGTTGAATCTTGGACCAAACTCTACCATGGCTCCCCAGCATGTAAACCCTTCGAGTTCATTGGATGAAATGTTTAGTAGAAAAAGAGGAAGACCTCCCAAAAACCGTGTAGTAGAGGTTTGGACTGACAATGTAAGTTATCTGTTAATTTTAAAATTGAATTAATTTTAAGCTAAATAGGTTAATTAACTGTAATCATTCTTACAGGTGACTCCTCAAGCGATATTCACATCATTTAAGCTACCGAAGAGCAACCAACTACCTCCCTTGATACAATCGCCTGTAATTCCTACTATCGAAGAGTTTTCCGTGAGCACTAAAATTATTAAAACACATTGATATTTTGTAAATAAGTATTATTTATATATATATTTATCATGTTTTTTTCCAACAGAGAATTAGATTCCAACATTTTGAAGTATTTACAACACCGGAAGCATGTAGCCAGTACTATCAGAACTGTATGTTACGATTAACAAGGCTTCACTTTCATTGCTTCAACTGCAGTTTCACTGGTGAAACCCATATCACCATGGAAACCCATATGCGGGAATCCCATTCCGTGGCCCCTCTTTTAGAAGGATTCGACTACTTTTCATCTTTTGACCAATGCGGAGGCAAAAGCTGTTTCAAAAATCAATTAAGATCCCACTTTCATTGTGCCCAAGGCAACAATTGCCCAGCTATTTTGACCCAATATTCAGCATTGACTACTCACAAGCATGGAAGAGGTACTCCAGTAATTAAAAGTGAGATAGAACAAGAGAAATCTTATGAAGAAGCCAAAGATTATTCAATTAAAGAAAGAGCTTCCGCTGACAGTATCGCATCTATGAAAGAGCAAGCTGAATACACACCCACAAATTTCTCTATTAAAAGCGAATTTGATCGAGAACAAGATAATATTTCGGGTAAGTGTTTTTCTTGGAAAGACCTTATGAACTGTAATGTTCTTTCTATTTCTTTTTATATATTTCTGTACTAATATATTATCAAATATCTGCAATCCAAGTATTAATTTCAGTAGTAAAAGCGACAGGAACTTTCTATCCATCGTCGCATCTCCGTAACTCTTCACCATCACCACGAAGCATCTACGATGCGTCTCCATCGAAAGATGTAAAGCAGTTCGACAAAAAATTTGAGCCGAAAACGACAGGACCGACAATACCCCCATCATGTCACGACCAAACTTGTCCTTTAAACAAAAACGCTGGTACAATGAACTTGCATTACCATTGCCCTTATTGTAGCCAAGCCTATGTGGATTTGAAATTACTATTTAGCCACATGGTGAAAAAACATAATAATTCTATAGATCCTGGACCGATTGGACTGGCTGCTACCAAGGTAATATTAATATATTTTCCTTCGGATTGCTTCACCTTATTAAAAATTATGACAGTAATGCTTTAAAATAATTTTTAGGAAACATTGGAGAGAGAATATCCTGAAATATCAATACTGCCTTCAACGGCTACGTCTTCGACACCTCAACCAACGCAGCAAAATCTTCGAACACCAAATCCTGCCGAACAAGTGAGATAAAGAAGTCTTTATAAATGAAAAATTTGTACCATAGTTTATTGAAATATAAGTTACATTGTTTTATTAATAACTAACTAATTAATTTCAGGTTCAAGCCGTTCAGACCCTGCTCCTTCAGCAGTATCTTGGTTCCGGCCGCAAATCGCTCCAGGATCAGCTCAAGATGCAACAGTACACCTCTTCCTTGGCTGGGCTCCCAGGCTTAGCGCAGGTGGCGCTGTTCTCACAAGGGTATGTGTATTCTATCGAATCAATCGACCATTTATTTATTTAAAACTTTTTAAGGGTTGTGTTTATAATTCGAATAAAAATCAAATCATATAATTTCATATTTCATATTCCATATACTAAATTTTTAATATTTCCACAGTGGTTCAGCGTTCCCTATGTATCCATCAATGCTGTATCCTCCCGAACTTCTTTTGGAACAGAGTCTTCTTCAAGGCCACGGTATACCACCAGGTCTGGACAAAGAAGCCGAGATGATTGCTAAGTCGTAAGTATACAAGTTAATTGGATAAACTAATTTCCCTTCTACCGTCTCAGTGGGTATAGCTGTAGTTATATTTAAGTAAGTTGTAAGAACCCAGTTAATTAAAGTGCTTCCTTTGTCTCCAGCAGGCGCAACACTGGCGCCAGGGGACCTCACATGAGGGTTTTGAAAGACGAGCCTATACCAGATGGCTATTTGCGCTTCCGGTTCAACGAAGACTGCGCCTACCAGCAATGTGGATACAGGTGGGATAGTTGATATAGTTGTAGTATTATGTATTAGACATCATCGAGTTAAATTAAGACACATAAACACCATGAACACTTCACTATATTTTACTCGTAATTATCACTTCTTCTTCTCTTGAATACAAGAGATTCACTATCCAATAACTCCTGAAAATGATGTTTATATACTACTTAATTATTTGAGAAGGGAGAGTTAGTAAGGAACTCTCCCTTCTCAAATAATTAACAATCTTAGTCAAATCATCAACATTAAACACAAAATACAAAACACCGATTACTTTAAGGATTGAAGAATCTGAAATATTAATATTAAAATGATAATAAATAATATTGAATAAAAAGTATACCTTACATGTTAAAAAATGTAATTGATTTTGTAATAGTTAATAAGTTAATATTTTTATTAATATTTTGTTTTACTTTTACAGAGAACATCAAACACACTTCCACTGCACAAGAAAAGATTGCGGTTACTCCTTCTGTGACAAAACGAGATTTGTCCAACACACAGCAAGACATGAGCGGTATGTGCGAACTAGTCATATTATTTATGAGATTTCTTAATACTTAATTGTATAGCTATACTAATGATTTTACCTATTCTCAGATTGGACACTCTAATGGGCGGTGACTTCCAACAGTACAGAGCGAACGTGTACTGCCAGCGACCTGAGTGTCCCCACGCCTCTACATTCGGTAAATATCATTGTATGTTATTGTTGCCGAATTTGATTACTTGTTATTTTAATATTTTAATGTCTTAGAAAATTATTTACTTTTATTTATATCCCAAAACTTATAATAAAATTTCAAACCCTTAATTTTTTCATTTGGTTTAACAAAGCTTGATATTTTAGGTACAGGCCAGAACAAAGCCTCCCACTTCCACTGTCTGAAGTGTGAGTTTGTATGTACGGACACTAATAAAGTAGTGGCACACAGACGACAACACCAAAAACTGGACTCCATACAGGCTGCTGGGTTTGAAAAGTTTCCGCCCAGTAAAGGTAAGATATTTATTGTACATGTATGTTCTACTTGAACTTACACTATTCTCTGATAGATTTCAAATAGTATATAGCTTTACTGAAAATTAATGAATTTCGAAATTAAATACACATTTTATTATTTTTTGCAGCGTGCGGTTACGAACCACAATGTATTCATAGTAAGAAACAAACCCACTACCACTGTTTGCAATGTGGTTTCGCCGTCCTCGGCCTTTCACAAATGACTTCGCACAAGTACAAGCACCAGGAAGCGAATCTTGGACCCTCCACTAGTGCAACTAACTGACAATACGGTTGAAATTTATATTTCAACCATTTAACGATAAATGAGTGCGTATACGATACAAAATGTGTTATTACCTTTGATTAATCCTTGAAATGTTAAATACTAGATAATGTCTAAAATAAAGTGATATATATTAAATTTAACGGTCCATATAATTTATTTGAGAGCTATATCAAATGTAAAAATGAAGAGCAGTGCGAGACCAAAAACGGTCCCTTGTGTGATCCAAATAAATATTTGACAAATAATCCTTCAAAGTGTGCCTTAGACGCAAATAGTTTCTGAATTATAATATAATTGGCTATGTGCCAAAATATATACTTGTAATTGTTAAATGTGACGAATTATCTTTATTAATTGTAAATATTCATTTCTAAAATATTACATGCATTTTACAAAATACTCTGGAGTGAAAATATTTTAGAAATGATGAGTGCGTGTTATGACCTAAACCTTGACCAATGTAGGCGATAGATTTATTATATTTATTACTTCCCCATTAAAAGACATTTTTACGAATAGTATTATTAATTTAGGTTTCGTAAAATATTAAAGGCAATAAAAAATTGGGTTAAGAACGCCATTTTGTGCCTCCGAGGTGAAATTATGACAATACATAAACTTTTGAAATAGTTTACAATGAATGAATATATAAAATATAATTAACAAAAATCTATTAAATAGTATATTTTATAATAAAATTCTTAAAAAAAAGTTCAAATATATAAAAAAATATTTATTAAAAGACAATGTTCTATTGCCAGCTATTTCAAACGAATAGTTTTTACACAAGAAATTATATAGAACATATATAGAAAAAAGCCGTCAATTTTATGTAAATAAGATATATGAAAAAAAAAATATGTTAATAAAATATGATTGTTATATTATTGGTAAATTGTAAACTGACATGTGCTATGTGATCCGTGAGGTAGCCATAAAATGCCATATATTAATAAATAAATTGTTCAAATCAGTATTAGTTACAGCACAAAACCTTTGCATTCCTGTGTTATTCCCGGCTACGGTAGTCCATTCCCGCTAGTTTTAGACAAATTTCGACGAACTGTGTAATTTATTCGACGAATTATATTTATTTTCGACGAACACTATGATTTATTCGACGAATTATGTTTCTTTTTCCACCTTTATATATTTTTTGTGCAACGAACTATCATACACATGTTCTTCAACTCCTAGCTTGTAATATTTCAATAGAATAAGCCCTGTCTTCTTGTTCCTATTTTACACAAATAAAAACTACCTTTCATTTTATTTAAGGTAAGATTGTAACTTCTTTTTAATGTAAACATTTTATTTCATTTAATAAGATAAAAGGCCGTGCCATAAATATTTAGTCATCGTTATTTTCATGTTATTAATATACCTTATATTGTATTCATGTGTTCACTGATGGTAGAACAATTTAACATTTAATTTCACTTAAAATCTTTCATTTAAAATTTTTATTTTATATATAAAATCAATTCTTTCATTTAAATAATTTCTCAAAATTATATGAAAACAGCAAAATAAATTTCAATTATTGGTTGTTAATTTGTTACGTTATTTAATTTTACGTTTATGTTTTTTTTCTTTTACGTTGTCTTCTTTCACAAACTTTAATTACTCAAGTATTTATATATTTTAGTATTACGTAGTTTAAATTATTATTAATTAACTTAATTTTCCCTATAAATACAGTATTTTCCGGTCGAATACGAAATGGATTGTTTCAGTATAATTAAGTAAAGTTCAAAGAATTTCTTGAAATTAGTTTTCACGTTTTAAGTATGGAATGCGTAAAATTGTAATTGTAGCAGTTTTCTTTGAGATTAATATCATTTGGTATGACATATAGTTTAGGGTTGTTTACCTCATGAGTTTTAGGAATTAAATGAAAGTATATAAAAGTTTGTATTTTTTTTTTACCTCACCATTTCCAATTCCTGTGAACATAAGGCAAAAAATAGCCTAAAAATGCGTACTTTACATTTATTAATTTAACAAATATTATAAACCTGAAGCGTTTTTTTGTATGATTGTTTGGTTGAACGCGCTAATTTTCAGAACTACTGGATGGTTCTGAACAATTCTTTCTAATTATGGTAGGCAGATTCATGAATAAATTAGCGCCACGCTACTGATTCTCATAATATAAATTAAAAAAAAAGAAAGTTCGTCCACGGGTGGCCCAACAAATAAAGGCTAGTTTTTAAAGAAATATAGAATGAAATATGTATAGGTACGATCTGTATGGGAACCAGGACCTCTGGTCAACCTGTCTCGTGCTCTACCACTTAAGCTACAGGATACGACGGTTTCTCAAGGTTTCAATCGTGCTGGTATAGATATTATTTTTATATTTATTTAATTTTTTTTAGATTAACATGACTTTAAATGTTCATAGATAATTTTGTACATTTATCAATTTTATATTTAGTAGCTAGAGGAAGCTAAACTTCAAAGCATGCTTTATAAATCCTCCTTAAAAACAAACCATAGACAAAAAATACTTAACAATAAAAAGTAATTATTTAAGCCTCAACCAAGTATAAATAAAAATATAAAAAATTATTAGGATCTGAATTCCACTTCTAATGTTGAATATCTCTTAAATACAGCCCAGAATTGTTCTATTGGTTCTTATGTTTAAAGTACCTTTTCAAGTAATTATCAATGTTAAAAAATATGTTGCGTATTTTAAATTTCATTGTGATTCGCTTCGCTCAGCTCTTTACCAGTCAACTCTATCAAATTTTGTCCGCTATTTCCTTCTAAACCGACTAAGCTATACTAACCAAATTTGGAGCAGTTAATTGAGCTGAGCAAAGCGAAGCTCTTTACTCGTCAACTCAATAAAATTTTCTCCGCTATCTTCTTCTACGTGGATCAAGCTATACTAATCAAATTTGGTCCAGTTGATTATAACATGCCTTCCTATCTATAGACAGTTTTGAAAAAAATCTTATTGTACATTTAGAGTTAGTAAACGTTCTATTGCACCCGCAGATGGTAAATTCTTACTAAGACTGACATTTGTATAATTTTTGTTAATTGTAGACATTGGGGAAATCGCATCAAGCTAAAATTTTCATGAAATATTTTTCGTTTCGCTCAGCTTCTTTGTTAAAATTTTAATAAGTAGTAGCTGCCAACAATTTTTCCGTAATATGTCATGTCATATTAAGACGTAAAAATATTTTTTTCAAACATTCTTGGAAATTAGAACTTTATTTTGGACAAACTTCTTCAAGATAAATCGCAATTGCTGTACTGACCAAGTTGAAAGTAGCGGCCGGCAAAACTTATATGAAAATCCATATCTGTCGTTTTTAGCGGTCAAATAAATTACTTTGTAAACTCATATTTGTCTAATTTTAAAATTGAACGATTTTTAATTTGACTATATGACAACCCAGGAGATAATTTATCAAAGGTTTTATTTCATTTTAAAACTAGCTTGCAAATAAAGGTGTTTATTGGTCGGTCTTCTGTGATTTATTAAAAAAACACTATGGCGCTTTAAAGAATATTATTATTTGAGACAAGTACTATACAAGCTCTGGCATTGCCGAACTTACGTTATTATTTCCACAAGAGTCCATCAATTTGTCACCCTTCTGTTGGCCTCAGCAGTAATGTACTATTTCGATCTTAAATATTTTTTTAATAAATTTCTCGTTCTTTTTTATTATCTTACACAAACATGTTTAATTTAATATTTATTTTATTTTTTAATATTAATGAGATTTGCCTATCAGGTGTAGTCTTATTTAATTTTATTTATACTATACAAAACATTACTTATGAATTTGCTATTTTCTGAAGCATTTCTGACAAACAAACAGGCATCAGCATCCATTATCATAACCTTACAAAAGGAGAAACAAAGCCAAAAAAGTAATTTAGTTTATAAGGGTAACTGACTCTTACTAAAATATACTCAGAATAGCATAATACATTTGTCTTTCATACTATTTTGTGCTTAAGAGAAACTATAGCAATGAAAATTCAATTACGAAAAGCCTATTAGCTGTCAGTCCGTCTGTCTGTCGATTGGCGTCAATTGATCCGATGAGCGTAAATTGCTTCTAGCGATTGATCCTTCACGTTCACCTTTGGTAGTGTAAATATATAAAAAAAAATCTGATTTTTTCATCAATCTCTATATAGGTATATAAAAATGAGTTACTGTTTCACAGCAGACAGGTTTGGGTAATTTTGTAATGCTTATGGAAAAAATATTAAAAAAGAAATTTTTAATTTAGAAGTCATAATAATAAAACTACAACCCTATAACATATAGCCAATTACACGATTGGCACACATACACATGTATGTTTATGTGTGATATGTGTATTTAATTATAGATAAAAATATAATTTTGTTTATGTGTGTGTGTTGTGTGCAGTTATTTAAATGTAGACAAAAAAAGCCATAAAGAGTAAGAGTTCAATCTTACGGTCTTGATGAAGGTCTCAAACTTTTAATCTTGTTTTGAGTTTACATTCTATCAAATACTAAAGCGTATAAGTTTAAAATCTCTTTGAATCGTTGGTCCGTAGACAAAGATATATTATCTATAAATAGCCGGCTATGCTCGTGTTAAGTTTATCGAAATTTTCCCGATTAGTTTCGAACTTAGTTCACACCTCGAGCCCGCAAATCCGAACTCATGAATACGGGCCGTGGACAGGTTGGATCACGAATGTCTTAATACAAAAAATATATATTTTTACTTAACGTACGTTTAACAATCTTTTATAATGTTGACGTAAAAGATTTTTATGGTTCACATATTTTCAATATACACTGCAAACTTTTGTAATGTATAATTTGAATTAATTTATTGTAATTAATTTGTATAATTATCCAGATGGCGCTGCAAAAATTCAACTTTAACATCGTTCAATAATCACCATAAAAATTGGTATTCACAGGTATTTGATGCCGTTAAACAGTTTTATATTTCTATTTTTGTCTATCATATTGTATAGCTAATATTATATCAAACTTAACAATAGTTAATAGATTGATTCAGCGTGCGGGCACCAGAACCTGTTTCAGGAAGAGAAGTGCAAACAGTTCCGGGAACTTGCGATCCAGGTGTAGGTTTACAGGGCCTCAAATACGCATACACGCTCACCTTAATTGTTTAAGCTCCCCTCACTACTCAACCAAATTTGAAACTAAAGCTAATTTCCAGAACTGATAATAATTCTAGAGAAGTCAAAATCTTTACTTAGGTTACAAGATTTCGCTGTTATACCTCGCGATCCCATTTCTTTTGTGTAAAAATAGACTATTAACCTATTCCTAGTCAGGTCATATGTAGAATCTATAATGGTGAACTTCTATCCAATACTGATAGCATTGTTTTCCCATAGATCATAAATCCTGACAAATTGAGTTGAATCTTACAATATATATTTCAACACTACAATTTGTAAACTGTCGGATTATTGGAACGATAGGTGGTTCGTTAATAAGTTTATTCATAAAATCTAGAAAAAATACAACTACCAAATATAGGTGAAAATTATCGTTCGCGTGGCTTCTTATATATATAGTTTTATTTTTCCTAAAAAGAGTATTTGCAATTCCCAGAAGGCACTTCCACGGTTTGTATATTGTTTTACACTATATGATAAGATTATGATGAAATATAGTTTGACCTTCCTCAATAAATGGGCTTTCATCCAAAATGGTTTCAAATATTAGCGCCTTAGCAGAAATATCCGAAAAGCCATATAATGCAAGTAATCTATGCCTTACCACCACCTCTTAAAGTAATATTATAACAATTTTATTTGCCATTTATTTACCACATTTGTAAAATAATATTGTTTTGATAAAATTTTCTTAGTTGAGTGTTCTTTTAAAAACTCCTATTAAGTAAAAATATTGTAAAATTAATTTTTTTTTGAACTTTCATAGTTTGAAGAGTTGGTAGATCCTGGGCCTAGAACCATAAATAAAGTCTACAAATAATAAATAAAAAAAAGGATAAGTAATGGAAATTTAATAATTTCAAACAGCCTTTTCTGAATATAATTACTGAATATAAAATGTTATTTAAAGTTATACTAATATTTTAAAGTAATAAACTTAAAACTACTGGAAGGGTTTTAAAAATTCTTTCATCATAAGAATGCTACATTATTCTGAATATCATGAGCTATATTAGCTAAATATAGTAAACAAAATCAAATATCACAAGTGGAGCCGAGAGTAACAACTAGTTTACTATATTAAATAATTTATTATAAAAAATATTTTATTAATCATAAAATACAAATAATATACTTCAGATTTGTACTTAAATTCTTATTTATTATTGTAATTAACTTTTCCAAAAATATATTTGCTTAAAGAAGAAAATAATTAAAACTCGGTCTTGTGAAGAACTCCGTAAAAATATTAATACCCGATATTTATAGCTAATAAATTTCGTTCTAAGTACCACCGTTGCTCGGCGAAATTTTAACTTTCCAGATGGCAGCTCACAGCGTTAGACTTATGTACAGACTTACGAAGTACCATTCGAGTTGTTATATATATTTTATGTCAATTAATTATAATATGTATAAAATTTAATTTCTACATATTAATTAGATTATGATTAATATTTTATTAAACAAGTACTCTCATTAAGGTTCATTTTATATATTTATTTAACTAATGTATGTTATTAAAGTCAAAATATATGGTATAAAATCAATTTAATATATTTCGTTGCTATTCTATAATTATCATTGTATTTTGAGATATATAGCCTCTACCCTTAATTCGTAATATGTTAAAGTAGAATAATTCAAAACTGCCAAACGCAATCCATACAACTTTCGACACAGACATCGACACAACAGTCCATTGAACACAGTTCTCCCCCCTCCCCCCCTAGACCTCAGATCGATAGCGCGCATGCGCGATGACCACCAGAGTATTGAATGAGCCCATTCATAGCGCAACTGGTGCCATAAGAATGAACTACTGGAGTACAATATGGTATACATAGTACACGCGTCCTAAATTTAATATTAATGCTAGCATTTTGGCTTGAATGAATATAAATGTTCTTGTATATACCCAGTTATACTTGTACCCGATATAAATGATTCTATATAATAATGTAATTATGTGAGTATTTATATAACATCACAGACCTTTTGTTTGTTATATTTTCTTCATTTTCTAGTACGAATCCAATTATTTTATATATTTTACATTAGACTGCAACTGACTAAAATTAAATCTTTTTTGGTTTAATGTTTGCTATTTAATTTTCGTATCGATTAATAATAACTCTGGTGATGTCTATAATAAGATGGATATGAAGATTTATAGATCTTAAGTTAAATATAGCCTTATTATTTCAAAAGTTAATTTATATAATGATATCTATTTATAAATTATAATACATTTTCTTATAACCAGATATTTGTATATCTATATATATTTATATATATTTATTTATTTTTTCTTCAAATATTATTCCACATATAATAATATTATATATCGGACGCCCAAATTTCCGATAGCCTATACTTTTTAAAAGGACTGGGGAATAAATGTTAGTTTTAGTATATAACAATATTATATATTTAAACCTTTAAAATAATTATATATATATTTTTTCGAAAATTTTGTGTTCTGAAAGCTGATACTTTTTAAAAGAACTGGGGAATAAATGATAATTTTAATATATATCTATATGTATTAATAATACTATTAATAAGTACTAGTAGTCACATGGTGTTAATGACATTATCCAGTCCGAGCCAGTGATTCATTTCAAGGCTATACTAAAGTTATTATCATTCAATTGACAATTTGATATTCTCTAAGACTATTAACGAAATTATAATTTCGCTGAAAACATATACCAGCATATTCTGAATATTCTGGTATATGTTTTAAGAGTATGAGAAATAATTAGATATATGAGCACATACAAATAATCAGTTCTATATTTATATATGATATTCAATATATCAAACATTATAACAAACTTTTAAAGTGAATAATATTTTTTTTATTGAATAATTTCCTGAAAGACCGTCAGCTTACAGCGGATGGTTGGAGGCTGCGAGGGACAAACGTCTCAAAAATTTGGGGGAAACCTTTGCCCAGCAGCGGGTTGATACAAGTTAGGAAAACAAGATCCTGAAAAGTTATTATAATGCTTCATTATATTCATATTATTTTTAAACAATTTACTAACACAAATAACACAATCGATCGAACAGTAATCTGTGAATCACACAAACATACCGGTGTCAATCGAACCCACTACCTTTGTATTGGTATGTATACCCACTAACCACTACACCAATAGGTCATCAAAATCGAAAGTCATAAACTCTACATTATAACCGCACTGCTGACTGGCGAAATTATAAGAGAGTCTTATTTTAGAACTGAAGCCCTGATCGATTGAGAGCTTTTCAAAGACAAGGAAATTTTGAGGCCCTTAATACCTTTTAATAACGTCTTTGAAGAGACAGCTTTATAAAGATATTTAGATAACATTTAAAAATATTAACTGTCAAATGATAAAACCTTTGAGGATATTTAATTGATTCTTATTTGTAATAAATTTATTGATATGTTTATTAAAATAATATTCATATGTAATTAGTTTTTTATTTATTTTTTTTTTTTATCAATTGTTTAAATTTACATCATATAGTGTGTTATATCCCATGCAGTATATTTTTTATCCTAAAAAAATATATTATTGGGATAAAAGATATGTCTTTTTCTCTATCAGTGATGTATGTGAAAAATTTCATGATCTGGTGACGAGTTCAGAAGTGAGAGCATAACAAGGAAACTAACTCTCATTCTCTTTTATTTGACAATTATTTTTATTAATATCACTATTTCGGTGACAGTAAAGAAATTGACGTTTAATTATTTCTTAAGACCTTTGAATAATTGAACATAATTGAATAAAAAATGTAATGATAAGTGAAAATGTCGATATCAAAGCATCGAGATCTGTGAGAAATTGAGAACCTTAAGAGTGCTCGAAAACCTCCAACACCGTCCAACTATCTGCCTCTAACACACTTGGGTGTTTCGAGAATTCTCTGTCATGATTCGTTTATGCCAATGCACTAATTAATTTCATCCTATATTTGTATTCGTATTTATATAAAACTAAACTTTAAATCCAAAAATCTTATCTCTTAGGAAAAAGTAAAACTGTCTTTAAAGATTTTCAATGATTCTTGTATTTATAAATTTCTTTAGAAGAGTCATGAATTAGTATTCACTACAATTTACTCCAAATAAGCTCAGACAATAAGGTACTAACTTCGTAATAGATTTTAGTAACATATTTACCGACATTAAAAACTGTGTATGAGAATTATTACAGCTGTTTCATAATGCGACAATAGTGGTCTAGTCGGTTTAATATTTAGTAAATTATATAATAATATGCTCTTGCCAATATATATATTAACGAACTATACTGACAATTGGGTGCAAGAGTACACACAGGTTTCCGACTACTGGGTGCAAGTAGCAAAAAAAATATATATATGACGAAAAACAAGTATTTTGTGTGAATTTAAACATCAACGAATTGATACTAATTGAGCTGAGCAAAGCAAAGCTCTTAGTGGTCAAAAGTGTGTTTCATTACTAATGCTTCTCCTAAACGAGTAATGGTAGGATGACGAAAATTGGCAGAGTTGTCGAGGACAGTGACCTATAGGTCTTGAAGATTTTGGTGACATTTGTGATAGTATTATTTTATTAAATGGTCAAAGTGTATCATATAGATGATATGTGTCATAAGAAACACAACTATATTATTATTATAGTATTACATTTAATAATCGAATTATTTTTATATATATGGTTTTATTTTGTGTTGATAATTTTTAGAATTCTCATTCGGCAACAATGTTTCGCTCAGGTCCACCCGCTATGCACAGTGGCGGAAGCTTACATCTAAAATAGGAAAAAGGGATATATTTATTAATACATTATATAATACAATGGGAGATTTATTATCTAACACTAATTGTATTAATCATGATCCCATCTCGCTACATACAATATAATACTGATGTCTGATGAAAGCAAGCTATAGTCTGGTCGATTTATAAGCCAAAAGCAATTTTCTATATTTATAGCGTCATATTGACTTTCAGTGGTCATGAATGTACGCTGCAGATATAGTCTAGGAACCAGAGATTAATATTTAATATTAAAAATAATTAACTCTTTTAATATAAGATCAACTTTTTAAATTTAAATATTAATAAATAATAATAATATTGACATCAGAAAGCAATCTTGTCGTAACTTAAAAAATGTAAATATAAAAAAAATATTGCATCGAATGTTCCGGTTTTAAATTTTATAAGACATTCTTTTGGTTATGTATATAAGCTTAGATTTTTTTTTGTAAATATTTCAAAATGTATATTTTTTGGCTCTTGTGTGAAGTTTCATTTTTGTGTTACAATATTGGTCTGGCGTCGATATATCAGAAATATAAAAAGTTTTAAAAAGTTTTTTTACTTTTTTTTTTATCAAGAATCTCTTGGACGAATTTAAATATAATAAAATATACCTTCCAAAATAACTAGTTCAAATTCAAGATTTTTTTTTATTTTTGCAAATATTTTTATATATCTTATAAATATACTTAGCTCCAGGACTACATAACGATAGAGCATTGCGGTGTTATTACGTTTAACAAATAACAATATTGCTGTTTCAAAAGTTCAAATGAATTCTGTTCATGACTTTCATTTGTATTTAAAAAACAAATGTCAGCTGTAGATCGCTTGATAGAACTTATTTAATCTAACTATAGACTTAACTTGTATACTATAATTTACTTCTAGAGCTTTTTATAACTAATATCAATTTAAATCAAAAAGGAAACTTGCCATCTCGTAAAGTAATATCATAATCTAATATAATCTAATATTATAATTTTACTTTTACTTTTCGTACAATAGCATCTAAAAAACAATATGATCTTACTCAAATTTCGCGATTCACTTTCTTTTTATGATAATAGTTGATTTTAGAGTTTCGAAAATAGCACTCTAAAAACTCTAAAATTCACAAAAAAAATACGGTAATATTGAAACAAAACTTTTTTTTTAAACCGTGGTATTTTAAGACTTTTTGGTACCTATTATTTTGTATAACGTCAAAAAGATATGTGATAAAATTGTTATTACTCATTCTGATTCATTTCGAGACAGGTTCAAATAACATTTATATTACATTCAGAATAGAATATTTATTTGATTCTGCTTTATCTGCCTTCAGTCTGGTATTAATATTAAATTTACATTACAAATAAAAAGGTATTTGGAAAATATGTTATTAATATAATCTCTCAGAAACTGTAAAGATAATTATAATATACACTTTATATGAAAAAGAAAGAATTCTTAGAATTGTATTACTTTATTTCTGAGTTGACAACATTCTTATAATAAGTGTTTAAAATATATCACATTTTGAAAGAGTTTTTTTATTCAACAATAGCACAAACTTCTTATTTTTATTCCAACAATTTTAATCATTATATTTTATATACACAAAAATCTTAAAAAAATAAAAGCAAAAAAAATAAATAATAAAAAAACATGGAGTCATTTTTACCTGATTTTATACTTTTCTGTTTTGTCACACGTCATTAGAAAATTGCCTCTTTGTGATAATTTTTCCCGCATCAATGTCTTCATCTCTCTCATCTTATATTCATCTTATATTAATTAAAATATTTTATAATAATGTTTGTGTTTAAACTTTCGTGATCCACGACTACTTTAATATATAATTACGGCTGTACATGATCTCTGAGCAAGCGGAATCGCGGCGTGAACAGTTCACGTTTATATATATAAAACATTCAAAATGGCATAAGTCTAGTTTTGGAACCATTAGGGGCACTTACTTATGATTCCGGAGTATGCTCTATGGAGCATTCACGGCGTGAACATTTCATATTCACATATATGAAAAATTTAAAATGATCTTATTATTGTTTTATTAATAAAAGACGATTTATAATTTGTTTAAATCAACACTACAAAGATATTGCAACAAGGTAATAAACCAAATAACTTTATTTTAATTTGTGTATAAAATATAAATGAAACGGATTCATGAAATGAATGAACTGTTTACGAAGAGTATATTTATTTTTTATTAACTGTTTGTTTGTGCTCGATTTCGATAAAGGGAAACGGAAAATACGTTTTCCTTAAGGAATGTAGAATAAGTATTTTTTAATAAAACACATTTACGGATATAACTCGCATTTATTTTTAAATTTAAACCCGACGTTTCGAATGCTTTGCAGCAAATGTGTTCGCGGTAAGACGAGATGATGGTATCTATCAATCAGTAAGTTTATTTGTCACCTCCAACGGTTCCAGAGTTTACGTGCAAGGGTTCAGGATGACCGTAAACTCAGGAACCGTTACTCCTGTGTTAATTTATATAAAAAGATGTTTGTATCTCACTCTGTTTTATGCGTCTCGCTCTTACTTTTACATTGAAGTCATAATTTTGATTTCGAGTAAATTCCGCACAAATATTTTCATTATAAAAGCTTTCGGCTCGGATAAGTATTTTGTCACGGGCCTGAGACAAGCCGTCGACAGAAACTCAGCAGACTTCCTTATGAAGATTTAAGATTATATTCTGAAGAAATTAGAAATATTTATGTGAAACATTTAATATTGTTTAGCTGAGATTATATATATGTTAATATATTCTTATATCATTACGCTAACGAAGAATAATTTATAAATTATAGAATTTTAAATATATATTACAGATAATTGTTAAACTAGGGAATTTATGACCAAAGTTTTATGGCGTGTACTGTGAAAGAGTTGAATAAAATAACATTTGCATGATAAGCTTCACGCCTTCTTGATGACTTTAATTGTGCTTGTCTTTTTATACAGATTACCTACCACCTATTAAGTCTTGCCATGAAGACACACACATTCTAATCAGATGGAAGCACTAACGCAAACGAGCTGGTGCAGTCCTTCACTGTCCAAAAAGACAAAGAATTAAGGACCAGTTCTGAGAATATTGCCTTTGTATAAGATCGTTTAGAAATATATGTAAACATATACGTATTTACTGAAAATCATATAAGGCCGTGTTTAGTGTCAACCCATTTATCAATAAAAAATTTTTAGGCCTTAAATTTCTCATAGTCTGTAAACAGTGTCAGCTTGAATAGAGTCCGCTTGGTTTTCGACTCGGATGAGAAAACGGGGAGATATTTGATCTGATGCCTGCCGCCGAATTTCATCACCGCACAGCCCATCAGCTTTTGCATTTTCAGCCATACCACCTGGATGCGTGGCGAACTTCTACTGTGTGGTTTTCAAGGACTTTTCGCCCACATACTACAAACATATGGAATGAACTTCCTTCGGCGGTGTTTCCAGATCGATACGACATGGGTACCTTAAAAAAAAAGTGTACTCCTACCTCCAAGGCCAGCAACGCTTTTATGAGTGTTTGGATGTTGCAAGAGTTTGTGGACGGCTGTGATCACATCTCATCTGTGACCCCCATGCTAGTCTGCCTTCCTTTTACATAAAAAACACTCTTTTTTTAGATTCTCTTAAAAAATATTTCGTAAATATTTATAAATTTAAAGTATCTAAGGATTAGAAAAGCAAATAAATAAATAAGATAAAAATATTGATGGAAAAGATACTTCAGGCTTATTATTTATTAATATTTTATCTTTCTATAACTCTAAGTATAATAAAGCTATAATTCTAAAACTCAATTTATGAAAATATTTTAAAGTCACTATTTTATTTAATAAATAGAAAACCTTTCTGTTAAATGTTCACGAGTCTCGAGAACTTTAAAATATGAACACCCGTATTTTATATCAACGAACATGAAGTCTAGAAATAATTGTTTTAACAAAAGCAGAGAGTTATTTCTGTTTACATTTAATATTACTTCAGTAAAGTTTCGAACTATTAACTACATTGTCCTCTACGGATATCGGTCAATTTTGTGATTTAGAATTTAATTTAATTTTGAACACATTCCATAGTTAAAACCTTCGATGCCTTCTAATTTAATTTGATGATGGATTTTGTAATTGGGTTGAACAATTTCTTATCAGTTTTCATATCTCAATACATTTGAAACTAGTATTCAATTATATTGAAGTTTCAAATATGGATATATGGCCATTCAATAACTATTAATAACTTCAGCAAAGATATACTGAATTGTATTTAACACCAATAGTGAACTTACCGTTAAAAGTGTGATTTTTTTGCAAACACGAAACAGGTTTATGCTAAAAACACATTTTCCAGCACACAGCCGTGGCTTCAATAACATAATTATGTATTTATTTATTGTAATGATTACTTGCGTTATCACCAATTTATCTTTATAAATTTCAATAAATAAAAATTGTAAATAATATTCCTCCGTCCCGATAAAAATGCGATAGCTCAGTTGTTAAATCGACGGGTATACCCCAGAAATAGAAGGTTCGAATCCAATTTTATTAAAAGAAAATACGTAATCCATAAAATTTCTCACAATTCATTATAAATAGCAGGATAATATAATTATGTTATTGTAAGTCTTCTGAACTATAATCAAATAATCAAAGTTTCTGATAGTCCAGTAATTGATGAAATTCCTCCCAACCTCGAGACTAATCCACTTTACGGATATGGGTGCTTCGATATGCTCTAAAATAGTTTTAACTTACAAAATTATTACTATAGCAGAGATGGCGAACCAATGGCACGCGTGGCAAGTTTGAAAGATTTGTTGGCACGCATAAAAACAAAATAATTGTAAAATACTGATTGATAAAAAATATTAAAAGAAGAATTGTTTTTATTTTTTAGTCAAAAAAAATACTTATCTGTACATATTATAAAATAACTTACGCGTCCGTTTGTCTGTATGAAGGCGACAAACCCATAACCTACCGGACAGGTTTTTTGTACAGCAACAATAGATACAATCTTTCATCAAATTCAATACCTTTCGACTCTCATATAATGATTAACTTATATATATTTTTAAATATTTGTTCATACGCAGTATGTCAAACAAACTAAGTGCTCGGCTGCGTAAGTGTGTCTGTATGAACACGATTAACTCAAAAGCTACTTAACGAATTTTTGTACGTATTTCACGACTAGATTGTGTAATTTCTGAAGAAGGCTCAGTTATATCATTGTTGTTTTTTTTCTTTAAAAAAATTGCAAATATCTTTCCTAAATAAACCAACAAAAATTTGATAATATCCTACATATAAGCACTGAGATAATTAACGAAATGAAAGCTGTATACAACTATATGTGATAACTCTATGATATTTGTAATATGATCTATCCAATACAAATTAATTTAATATAATAACATATCATTCACATGACGTTATTACATTATATTGCTTGATATCATATATATATTATGTATTTTGAAATTAAGATATTGAAATGGAGCTTTGAGAAAATTTTGATATAAAAATTTTTCGCCCACTTCAACCACTTTGAATTCAATAACTTTTATGTAAATCACACTCTTTTTGAATATAAAATATTTAAATATTCTATCATCTATAAATAATTTTAAAGATGATAGAATATTAAAATATTTAAATATGAATATATTGATTTTAACTGATTAAAGTCTGTAATATTTTAGTAAAATAAATCAAACTATTCAATAAATACTTAATAGTTTCCCAGAACTCTTTGGAATTAATGTTGTTACGACAGGTTAAGAAGATTTAACGGGTGGATAATTATTATATTTAGTATTATTTATAATAAATATGAAAATTTATTTATATATTTTTATGAATTGTTTTGGAACAGAATAAGGAGTTTTTTTTTTAAATCAGAGCAATAAAAGAAATTGCAAGAGAGTACCCAGTTGTTCTTAACTTATATAAAATATCAATAGGTTTTAATCAATTGGTGACTTAAATAACAACATTCATGATGATAATGATGCATGATGTGCTGGTGGGGATATACCACTATGATATGGTAGTACCAAAATATATAAAAAACAAATAAACAAACAAACTTCCATATTTCTAAATTTTGTACGTTCAATGTATTTCTCCGTCTACTTCACTCGTTTGAGAAAACATTTTATATCATGTAATGGTTTTCAAATGTTGCCCTGAAATACATTCCGATACCAAAAAGATGGGAACCTTCTTTGCGAATATTGAACGGAATGGTTTTCCCCCTCCCCCACCCCCTACGTTTGGTAAATGTAACAGTTTTTTTATTTCGATATTTTTTCATCGGGTCAATAATTTTAAAAATAAATTTATCTTCAACCATTGAAGCTTGAAGAGAATTCAAAAGCCAATCTTTATGTTATATAATTTCTAAACTTGAATTTAAAAATAGTTTAATTCAATTTAAATATAATGGAAAAGTTTAGTCATATTCAAGTAAATGCACCAACGGGAACGTTTTAATACGTTGAGTGTCTTACGTAGCTTAGGCGGCTTACACACCAAGCGATTACTAAAAGATATAATGTACAAATACAATGAAATACAATAAATAGTTTTATTACTTTACCTGTGCACTGATTAATTCTACTTAATTTATGTATTCTCACTTCCTGGGTTTGCTGGTAGAAATCTCTTACAGAGATAAGCTCGCCCTTTGTGCATGTGTCAATGAGCCTGTTCTTTAATGTATCTGGCGTAAAATAAAATAAAAAAATAGCCTAATTTTCATTTCTATTAATTAAATTGTATATCTTGAAAGATATGTTATGGAAAAACGTTAAAAATATTAAAACTTTAGACTCTATTATACATAATTGTATATTACTTGCGTAATTACTATCAGAATTTGCTAAACTAGTTTCGAACCGATTTGGGGTCGTTATTCATGAGCTCTGAGCATGGCGGGATCGCGGCGTGAACTGCGTGCGGCTGCTCGCTGGGTCCGCCTTGACGGCGGTGTGGGTTGAAGTATGTAGCGTCGTCTTCGTACGTCTCATGTAGGTCTTCGTTACACGCCATAATGTATGGGGTACACTCTGAACGCACTGAATAATTTTTGTGAAGTTCCGAAAAGTTTTTAAAACGAAAAGTATTAATTACCGGTTTCCAAGACGAAGCTAATGCTAAACCACTATCCTTATTGAAATTCGGCAGACGGCTAATCTCAATAGCTTCACGTACTTTGCACGGTACTATAAACTTTTCCCTAGCTAATGCGGATGCTTTGTCGAAACGAATGTACTGAGCCGTTCCCGATTCTTAGACGTGTTCTGTGATCGTTGAGCAATTCACTGAGGGCTTGAAACTAGTCAGGCAAATTCCGAAAGCAATTACTTGTGTACAACCGGGTAATTATATTTAATAGTAATCATGAATTACGAAAGTTTACATACAAAAAAACCTTGGACTCATTATTAAATAAATGTTTATAATACCCTAATATCAATCACTTATTCAGTTAAGACTCATGTTTGTATTAAAATAAGTCTTTGTCTGACAGGTTGTTTATGCTCTTAGGCCGTGTAGTCATTCAGATTCTTTGTTTGCTCGCATAACAATAGGTATGGTATTATTTTTTAATTAGACAAAATAATCGACAATTTTAATTAAAAATGTTCAGTCCGTAACGAGCCTTAGGTCTAAATTTAGAAACAGTATGCACAAGTTATTCCGAGAGAATTAATAGACGTTTCATAGAATTAAATAATATTTTCTGTTTATATATTGTAGCTTTAAATTTTTCTTATTACGATTGCCTATATTTTTAACTTATTTTTTTTTTTCTGTGATATAGAAGGTCACACACATGATACTGATATGACACATGATCATTTTATGGATCATATGATCCTAAATAAAATCCACTTCTAATGCTGCGAACCTTATTTTGTTTGAAATCATTGTGTAGTGGATCGACAGACTGTCTTATTGATTGAATAACACTTGATTTAAACTTAATATTTGTGTAGTTATAATATCTAAAATTAATATTCACTTTCTAACCTCTGTAATATACTGAGCGACATGAAGAAGAAAATCTTTTATAAATTATTATTAAATTTATATTATTTAATTAATATATAATGAAAAAATCATTTAATTTGCGATCTCCTTAACACCTTTCTGTCGTTTTGTCAACTCAGCTATCGTGTCGCCAAACATTATAATTAAAATTATATTCTCTAATTATAATCTCTTCCAAAAATATTCATAACAGTTAAAAATAAATTTTAATTAAATATACTCTCGTTTAAACATTATAAAGGATATCAATTATCAAATTATATTATATAAAAAGTAATGGTATAAGAATCATAGATTATAATTTTAATATTTTCAATGCATTTCCATTAACAAACGCGACGAATGTTTAAAATATAAAAAAAATGGTATAAAATAATTGAATAAATATCATTCTATTTTTATTCAAAGGTAATAAATATTATTATACAGTAAAATATAATAATATATATCGTTATTTTATATGCTTTATAATTATAAGTTTTTTCTATCTGTTACGGAGCCAAGCCCTAGAGGACAATTAACAAAAATAACCGTACCACAGAATATCCTATCTATTTTTTTCAAGTTCCCAATATACGTGAAACGAAGGCCTACAATCCCTTCAGATACATGAGCGGACCCCTATCACTCACTCTGTTACACCCACGGAAACATATGTAGCTATCCCGCTCTACACCCACACAATCTCACACCTACGTAAAATTCTTTCAGCCCCATTTACTCGGCAGTCAGTATCACCCTGGCCATCGTCGCGGCTGGACGTGATAGTTAGTAATATCCGACAATAAATATCTCTTAGGTTATATTGACGTAACCTTAAAGCGTTTGACTATAAATTTGCATTTTCGAGAGTAGTTTTCGGCGGTTCCGTGTTGATTATCCACGAGAGGGCGCTGGCGTAACAGGTGAGCATTTTCATTCAGTAAATTTTCCGACGGCAGTTTGGTTTAACCAAAATTTTGGAATTTATGTTGTGTAAATAATTTAATTTCTCTTTTCTCTTTGTACGTAAAATTTAATTATTTTGTCCTTTAAGGCTTATATTTCTGTAATAAATTTTTATTTTAAGTATTTTATTTTAATTCTGTAATTTAATATTATAATGATTTTCGCGGTATTAAGCTATTTTATAAATTGTAAACTTAATTTTAATAGCTTCTCGCAGCGGTTTAGTCTTACCTTTAAATTTTTAAACCACAATATGGGTATACATTTTAAAGCAATATTTTTCTTTTAAATATATATATATATAGATGTGTATGTTGACTCAAAAATAAGAACACAGAAATAAAAAAATATTTTATGTTCTGCATACAATAAAACTGTGTTTTTTGAAAATTAGCGAGTTTGTCGATATAAAAAATACCCCATTTGTAAAGTTTGAGAATACTCTATTATTATCGCTAGTATATTTCTTTTATTACAATTATAATATAGAATTAAAAATTTTTGGGTTTTCTTATGAAAATAAGAGAAATTTCTAAGAAAAATGTATTATTTAGTATAAAACTCTACTCACCAAATTTCATCGAAATGTCGATATTCTACCAACACTTATAGTAATTTTTACGTGATGTATGAACAAACAAACAGATGAACTTTACGATCTTAGTTTAGGAGTTTCGTAATGAAAACTTTATTATATATTACGGATTACTTTATTATATATGAAATAAAACATTAAAAAGAGAACAACAAATTAATAAATATTAAAAATATCTTCAAAGCGGATCAAAATAATTTTAATAAATGATATTTATAATTTTAAAATTAATTGTTTTAAAATAACATCCACCTACGTTTCACCAATAATATCCAAATTTAATATATAATAAAATAAAAATTTAATCACAATAAGTTTTAATACATCTTAATATAATTAAAAAATATATATCGATTGGGAATTATCTGGAAAATTCTAGTTATTTCTACGCTAATAATTAAAAGTTATTTAAAATGTTAATATTCGTATAACTATTATGAAGTTCAAACAACAGTTCCTATTCGTAACAATTCCTTTAAGTAAAAAAATTGTTAATTGGTTAAGATAGAAAACAAGGGTCTATTCAAAATCTATTTCTGCGTCGTAATTAAAAGCATTACTCAAGACGATAGAAAGAAAGAGAGAGAGAGAGAGAGGTACAGATTATGCCATTCTTCAATTATTTTGTTTTGTATAAAATATTTTTTTTCTTGAACTATGGAAGTCTATTAAATTAATTATTAAATTATTAAATTAAGTCAATAATATATATATATACTTTTTTTTTTAAATTTTATTTCCAAAGTTCATATCACACAGTAATCACTGCCAGCTCTATAAAATACAAAAAAAAATGTTGTTCACGTAAAAAGTATAACTTAACCAATAAAATATATTATTCCATTAAAAATCGGTTTCTTGAGTTACCGAAACCGTAAATAAAACCTTATTCTTTCAAAAGTCTCAAAACTTTGTATTAAAATAAGTTTAACAAACAATAGAAATATCCGAAGTTTCGGAAAACGTCTGCTTCCGAAATTCTACTTAGAGCTGAGTTTTAAAACAAAATTTATATAAATTATTCTTGTATTCAAATATATCTATCTAAACTTTTATTAAATTAACATATTTAATAATAATTTTATACACAGCTTCCGTTTCATAAAACGTCACGTCACGTGTTTACAAATATTATCTGTATTCTTTGACGTCATCGCCAATAATAATACGGAGTAGTAACTCGTGCGCAGACGTCAGATCTACGTCATTCAGGAGTCAAGAAAACAATTTATATATCCACTAATATTATTTCAATGAAATTTCTAATTTCTATAACATATAGTTTTTTCCTCGAGAACGAATCGACGGATACCTTGACGGCCAAGAAGGTGACAGCGGTTATGTCACCGCCCGGCAGCATAGAGGAAGCTGCCATTTTTAAGGCCACCCACTAAAAAAAAGCTTGCCTTCATCGCCGTAGTGGAATACCACAGGATCGGTTTAGCACCATGACACCCTGGTGTATATCAGAACATATCTTAAGTATTATCTACATATATATGACATATTTTAAGCCCTTGAACATGTGACATACTTTTTTCAATGTTAAATTCGTTATAAAGTAATCATACTGTCTTAGCTGTCTGTTGGTTATTTACCGAAGCTGGTGAGTTCGATGTCCACCAGAATTTCTATATCTCAGATTGTTTTGTCAGATTTGTTGGTTATTTTGTTATTTTTGTTACAGATAAGTTTAATATACAATATTCCACCGAATTTCCAATCCAATTTCCAGGATTTTTATTAAAAGTACATCCCTATCAATTACATTTTTCACTCTATAGCTTCAGGCGGCAATTTACTCTACAATTGATATATTTTTCAACAGTCAATGTAAACAATAAACTTTTGATCCATTTGTAATCTATAAATTAAATAAAGTGAACGGAAGACATCTGTCTCTGTATACTCAAAAACTACTAAACCGATATTGGTAAAGTCTGCATCAATAATTAGTGTAATTTCTAAGACAGGTTTAAGTGTATATTTAAATATGTTTTAATGTAATGTCACTGAAATAGAACGATTATTATTTATAAAGTAGCAAAAAATTGTCTTTATAAATAAGTAATACAGAAAATTGAGAATATAGAAATAACATACTTCTAAAAACTCCCCATAATATATTATTGTTATACGAAGATATTAATTAATACGCTAGGTTATAATGTTTTATATCTCAAGTGGCTGATGTTGCACTAACCATGGTCACAAGTAACTTAATATACTAAAAAATAACATTTTATTTACAAAGAATTTTCCTAAATCACCGCGGGGAGCGCTGCGAGCTGAAACTAGTATAATTTAAAATTTTAGCTTCCTACACAATTAAAATTGAACTATACCAAAGAACATTCATTCGTTCTCGAAATACTTTAAATGTAAATTATTTTATATGAAGAAAACAAGAATATTACTCTAAAAATATAACGTTTTCAACCAATATTACTTAAACGAGATTATAAAATCAAATATTAAATATTATTACAAAATCCTAAATATAGAACAGAATTCTACTCAATGAGCATAAAGTAGTTGAGCTGAAGCAGAAGTGCTCAGTCTCTTGATACTACAATGAAAACTTGATTCTTCAGTTTATAAATAAAATAATGTCTTCATAGTATTATTTATTAAGAAAGAAGTTTAATAAAATGCAATTTAATTTGAGCACAGCATATATATTATCTAGATTTATTACACCAATATATTACCAAAATTAATATTATTAATACATAAAATAGTCTATTAGTTTGACATGATATTATCAAAACAGTTGTATCGATTTTAATGAGACGCACACTAATTGATAGAAAAGGTTTAAGATGTCACCAATTAAAAAAAAACGATAAAGTGTAATTGCTCTTTATGTCAAAAGGAAAACAATACTAATAATATTTTTATTAATTACTAATGTATTGCAAACGTTACTAAAAATAAAAATTAGCAATGATGTAATTTCCTATTTTAGTAAATCAAAATACGCCTAAGCCGGTGCTAGAATTATTGCAGATAAGGCTTCAACCACACATTACAATTCGATAATTAGTCAACAAAGGATACGTATAATTTAATTAATATTAATATTTCAAGCACACAAAATTAATTATAAGTATATTTTTTATATACATAGATACTTGAAAATATATGAATATACCAATATTATAAAACGGAAAAGCTTGCGCGTTAATTCAAATAAAACTATTTTTTACGGAATTAAACTCGCGTATAATTTAGTTAAATTTTTATTATAACCCGACGTTTCCAATGCTTTGCAGCAATCGTGTTCACAGGTAGACGAGATGTAAGTGTCTGAGAGTAAGAGTTTTAATCCGTAAAAAATAGTGTTAATTTTATAAACTATGCAATTTATTCTAAAGAATCAAAAATTCTGATTAAGCAAGTCTCTAAAAGCTATCTAGCATTACGCTTTCGCTCTTAGTTATCCCAATAGAAAATACAAGCATTCGTCCGCAAGTGAAACCGCGAATAACAGCTAATAAAATATTTAATTATAGGTGAAATGTTGAGTACGCTCTTAGTCAATCCATGAACAATGAACCAGTTCCAACCGCTTTTGAAATTAATATTTAATTATATCTTTGTTTGACAATTAATATTATTGAACAATACCAATGTTATATATTGTATACTTACAGTGAATCTTTATATGTATATATATTATTTTTATTTAAACATCTGCTTACATATTTTTGTTGTCTTTTTTTTTATTTCCATTTTTTTGCACCCCTACCAACGTCCCCCTCCTGCACATCTAAGGTTGGCTGGTAGAGAATGTCTTTGAGACATTAAGTTCGCCTTTTGTATATTATTTCGTATATTGTGCAATAAAAAATAAATAAATAAATATTTTTTTTTACACTGCATAAATATATACAATAATAATTTATTTATAACAGGATTTTCAATTGGAATTGCGGTCGGAAAATGTTGCTTTTTCGGTATATGTTCTGCAAATCCGCATTAAGCTGGCAAAGAACTAGATGACACAGTCTGAGGTCTGCATCTTTATAAAGATTTAGTCTATGAAGCCACAAAGCAAGATAGATTCAGGTAGATGAGAAGAATACTTGACTTTAGGATTTGTTTATACATAAAAATATAATACAAGTATCAACTCGCGGTTCTATCAGCAATGAGAAGCGTGTTAGTGTATAGTATAGTATAGAATATTTCGCTTTGTGGGGTTTAATTTATAGCAGTAGATCAATTTTAATAATTGCATGTAAGCTGGTTCTGTGTGATGTCTTTTTAGAGCTTGATATATTGGCTTTTTAGGGCTTGATATATCAACACACTGTAAAATAATTAAAGTAGGTACTTGGTGGATATATTTAGCTATACTCTCTCGGGAATAATGTATTCATTCATTCCTTACGATTGAATACCGTACCTTACGTTACCGGAAAAATACAAAGAGAAAAAAATTTAAACCTAAAAAGCGTTAATATGCCTATATATTTAGATAAAACTTCTAACATTAAATTTTCGCAATTTACTTTTATAAGTTCTCAATAATAGAAAGAGAGCTAAATGAAAATAAAGAATAAAAAATTTCACATTTTTTTTAAATCAAAAGAAAAAAAAAAGATAAAAACACGAAGAAAAAATGAAATTAACTAAACTATTTTTATTTTCATATTTATATATAACTTATTATGTTTATAAATAAATTATTTCCAATATACGTATATTGCTTATCCATGAATAAATTTATTCTCGTTTTAATATTATCATATATTCTTCTCGGGGTTTAGATAAATATCCCAAAGGAAATTTTTTCCTCAATATATTAAACTTTTTCATATTGAAATAGTTGTTGTATAAAAGAAAAAACAAAAATGAAATTATATGACATTTAAACAACGTTATAAGTTGAAAGAATTACAGGAATAGACTCTCTATTCCTCAAATTCTTCCGAAAAAAAAATAAACTTGAAATTTTTTCAAAGAAAATGTTAGACTTTTTGTTTAAGCGAAACTATTTATATCATAAATTCATTACAAGGCTACAATTTCATTGTGATACAATTATATTATTATATTATATATTCTTTATTGTACACCAATAACAGTATAAATTTACAAAAAAAACAGAACAAAAAAAAAACACAGTACAATGGGCGTACAATTATATTGTTATAAACACAGTACAATTATATTGTTAGAAAAATATTTAAAAAAATTTAATTAAGTTGTTTCTTACAGATACTACTATTATTAGATATAATGGGCGGTTATTTAGTCTATGCTTAGCGGTTGGTGATCCTGCCTGTTGAGCAAGGGTAGTGAGTTCGATACCCACACGGGATATTTGTTTGAAATCCATACATTTTAGTTTAGAATTTGGGTTTTATTTGTGTTATTTATATATTCGTGACACCCTGTGACATAGAAATTATTTCTCTAGTGTAAATGTTTAAAAAAATATCTACGTAATTTTTTGCTAAACTAAAAAAAAATATTTAATGTCTTTTATAATCATATTTTTTATGACTCAGTGGAGAGTTATGACGTCATCAGTTTTAAAAGTACTTCATCCCACATCATACGTCGCTCTTTAAATTCAGAAAATTTTGACATACTTTTTGTCAAAAGGGGCTTTATAAATTAGTTTAAAAAGATTCAGAGATTGAAATTTTATTTATATTGCGTGATTTAAACAATTTCTGCCACATTTTATTTAGATTCGAAATAAATAAAAAAATAAAATAATACAAATAAAAGAAAGATAAATTGATTGATGAACGAAAAAATATTTGAACAAATTAATTTTGTTTTGGCATTTCCATTAAACGACAACTCACGATAAATTCATTTATCTGTGACATTTATGACAACTATATAAAATTTTAAAACACAATAAAGTTAAGAAAATTCTAAATTTAAAAATGTTTCTAACAACTGATTTAATATTTGATACAAGTCGCCGCTGTAATTAGATTTGAATAACTTCCTGTTATGATAGTGAGTTGAATTTAAAATCGCTTAATGAGAGAGTAATTTGAGAAAAAAATGTTTTATACCCCGCCGTCGGGTAATTACATCAACGTTATCGCTTAGAGGCAGGCGTAAATCGAGGTGCCCTCGTTATGAACTTACGTATAGGGTTGGGAACTTTTATTTATTTATAATAATATATTATTTATAATAAAAAAATGTCGTAAAATTTTGTTTGTTTAATATAAAAAAATACAAACTCTTGACCTGATTTTGACGTTTTGTTCGACATTAAATTATAATTTGTCTAAGAAAATGTTGAAGTATTGGTCATATATATCATAAATTTTAATTTATCTTACAACATGTTTTTGTATGTCAAATATATGTTTTGTATATTTTCAATTTAAATTTGTTATCTTTATAAAACAATTGTTTATTTAAACCAAAATGTATAAGGTTTTTTTTTGTATTTAGTCTTTCGTTATTCATTAGTATTATATATAAATATTCGGCTTTACTAAAATACTATCACCGATTAGTTTCACGCCGCGATTCCGCCATGCTCAGAGCTCATAAATAAGAACCCCGAGTGGGATCAAAATTAATCGCACAAATTCCGATAGTATTTTCTTGACTACAGCCGAATAATTATATATAATGTATAAGGTTAATTAATTTCACACAAATCACTGAAAAATATAATTAAATTACTTATTATTAAAATTAATGATATTTAAATATCTTAATGAGTTACAACCCTGAGTCTCTTGAACACTCAAGGGAAATAAAAACCTTCAACAATTCAAGGCTTTAGTATGACCTATTGGTAGGTCCTAATGAAGTCCTTGAAGTAGTGCTCAAGGAGGATCATCTCAATACAATGTCAGATGTTTGTGTGCGTATGTATACTGAAAATATGATACTGTGTGTTTGTGTGTGTGTGTGATACTGACTATATAAAATGATTTGGATGATATTTTTTAAAGACAAAAAAAAAAATTTTTTTTTTAATTTTTTTTTTATTTTAGTTTATAAAGACTAAATTTATTATTATGCTTTATGGTAAGTGAAAATTCAAGCTTTTCACAGTGCGGTCAACAGTTCGAGCCAATATAGAACTTTATTATTGGATGGAAGGAGTTTTTAAAAATAACCTTATATTTTCATTTGGTGACAGTTTTAACTTGACTCTTAATATAACAACCTTTTTTATTTACCAGTTTCCATCTGATTCTCGAATTTCTTTTAGTAGTTTTTTAAAAAAAACAGATAAAAAGACAAACATTTTGAGGTCTGTATAGTGTAGTAAGCAATTACTGTTTTATGTGTATATTTATATAAATATATAATGATTTTGTCTGTACATTAAATATTTTTGTAAAATTTGCTAAATATTGGTTTTATTTCTCATCAATTTTTTTTTGTATGTTAACCTGTTTGTTATTTTATATTACATATAGCTCAAAAACTTAACCTATTTAATGGGAAATTGAAATTGAAATTATAAACGTAATATTATTAGAAATAATAAGATGTAGTATTATGAAATCGGTGATCGTGTTTCTTTCGTATTTGTATTGAATCTTTATTTATATATTTATATGTTTGTCTGTGTGTGTGTATGTGGTTGTGTGTGTGTGGGTGATAGTATTATTATGGCTTTCTATGTTTAATCTATCATTTATTTCGTTATAATTCGTTTTTAACTGCAGCTTTATTAATTGAAAATTATTACAAGTTACTACAAATACTACAATTAAGAAGAGGATTACTGTACTAAGTATAGCACAAAGCGAATGAAGCCACTGACAAAAGCTAGTTAGAATTGAAGACTCCCACTACAAATTGTAACTTATATCTTGAATTGTTGAAGTAGACTTATAATTAATATTAATGCTAACAATATTAAGTTATTTCTACATACAAAAGGTAAAATTTTTAAAATGAGTATTGCACAAAGTAACATAGTAAAAGATTTTTTGTTAATTAAGTTATGTTAAAATATTTTGTATTTCTTGATAATTTTCCGAATGTATAAATGTTTCTAATAAGCCTCCTGGAGTTGTGACAACATCCATCTTGCAGAATCTTAATTTCATTCGTATACTATATATATGTTTAATTTAATAATTATACCATTGGTTTTTAATATTAGTCTATACCAACAACCTTTTAATCTGAAATACGTATGGATTCAGTTTCAACTTACCTCAAGAACAAACCAAGAACAAAGTTTTATACTTCGCTCTCCATAAACTAATAATTGGTGTCAATCAATCAAGATACGTATTTTATTCACCTAAAGATATTTTTTTTTTTAATATTATATTATATATTATATAATATTATTAATCTTAATGTATGACCTATATAAGTTGCAATCTATTTTTTTATCTAGTAGTAATATGTTTTATGTTTATCACATTTTATTTATGATATTAATATCTAATTTCAGTTAATTTAGTTTTAATTTTTTTTTATATATGGCTGTAGTCACGTCAATACTCTTCGAATTCTATCGGCTACTTTCGGGCCCATTCGGGTTCCTTATTCATGAAAACTCAAATCTTTCCCTCTTTCTGCTCATCCTATTGAAACAATAACAACAGTTTTCACAGAGAATTTTATTTCTTATTTCTCAGATTGTTTGTCAAGTTATAATATTGTTCATATTACCGCCAAAATTCCTGTCTTTGTGTCAATCTTCATTTCTAACAATATTTACGTAATATTAACATATGAATCTTTGCTATACACTATTCAATAACTCTTTGCTAGAATATTATTTCATAAAGAACAACGTCGTTGAAGCAGGAGACTGATTATTTATAAGTTGCTATTTACTTACATTTCTTTCTTCTTCGTGCCTTGAAACTAAAGATTTATGGGTTTGATGTTCCAAACACAAAAATCTGTGATTAAAGGGAACCTCAATTTCAACTCTTCAATAGAACTATAGATTAAAACGTAGTTTTATCTCCAATACAATTATTTTACATATCATCATAGACTTTCTTTTGTTTGATGCTTATAATGCATCTTACTAAAAGTTTTATCTTTTAAATCTACATTTTGTCTTCAGATCTTGTAGAAAAATCAAATCAATCTAGAGGTTTGACCCTGATATGATCTTAGAAATTTGTTTTATATGATTAATTAATAAATTAGAACGAAAAAATCTTTATTAAATTTGCAAGATAAGTCGTAATTCAGCTGGTAATATGTAAGACACCCACGCTACGTCCCTTCTACATGTCTTTTCCTCCATCTAATTAGTTTCTTAGACGAAATCGCTCGTCAGCAAGAAAGCTTTTTAATAAGTAATCTTTTTCCTTTCTTCTATATATTGTCTATTATATATATGTATCAAGAATTTCTATTATATAAAGCCCAGTATTAAGATTACTGACCAATTAAAATATTATATTTTCATCATAAAAATCCTTAATTTGGAAAGAATATCGTTCAGTACACTATGTGTCCCAAAATGATCTTTTGATAGAATTTGACCGATATTATCACTCTTTCTCGTCAAAAATGAAGTTCCTCACCAAAAAAAAATTTTGCAGCATAATGACAATAGCATGTTCGTGTTTCTTTAGAACTTCGAGGGTATGAAGGGTTATGAAAAGTTCATATCTTATCAGTATAATCTGTTTTTCACTTGAATTCCTTCTGAATACACTGATTGCGTATCTTCAGACGGCGGTTCAATCGATCCACTCTCCTTAACTGTAGAGCCTGTCTTGTATATGGACGATAAACACAGAGCCTCAAGTCTTATTTTATTATATGTTATAGAGTTCTATCGAGAATCTTCGCTTGTCGTGATAAGAGTTCTTATTAAGGTTTTGAGAGAGGTTTTAAGGAGAGTTCTGGAGTAACAAGCTGTTAATTCTTTTAAATGCTTTCAAAAATCTAATTGAAAATGCCTACTATAAGGTCTTCCAAAGAAAACATATATATTTTGTTAATATGAGACGATATACAAATAAACTATAAGAAATATAATATTTATAATATTATTCCCAAGAAAAAAAATTATACAATGTACTTTTACTTTAATTAAAACGGATTGCGTAATATTAAGTAACGAAAACCTCATAAATTAAGGTAAGGATTATTTAAAAGTCGGCATTCATAATAAAGAGCTATTAATTAACGTTTGGAATGATTTAATTAATTAGCTGATTTCCTCTTGTGTTACTTGAAAATTACTAATCTTAAATTTATTATTTAATTTATATATATTTCTTTCGGATTTGTCAGACAAGTTTTGAACCCATTCGGGGTCCTTATTCATGAGCTCTGAGCAAGAAGGAAAAGCGGAGTGAACTGCCAATTCCGATATTAATTACATGAATACAGCCGGATAATTATAAATAATGATTATGTATATATTTAATATGGTGTAATAAAAATTTCTAAAACTATAATACCTTACAAAGTTTTATTACAATATTACAACAATATTACTTTATGAAAACATTTATTTTTTACAAGAATAGTAATCAACTAGTATTACCTCAAACAGAATAAAAAAAAGAAAAGTAAGATTATTATAATACTACTTTGAGAGATGCTGAAAGATTCTTGTTAAGTTCACTAGATATTAGAAAATGGCAAAACCCTAAACCCACAACTCTGTTAATCTAACTTTTAATCTGGTAATTTGTATAAGCATTAGAATTTTTTCTTCAAACCCCGAAAATCGAACTCGAAACCCTGTATTACTAATAGTGGCATTATCTGCTCTGAGCCCATCTTGCAGAATTAAAACTACAACATACGTATATGATTTTAAAGTATCCATTCCATAGGATAAAGATTATTGTAAATAAACGATATATATATTCAATAACTAGAAATTTGTCAAAGTTTATCCGAATAAAAGTTTTAAGGGCCGAGGTTGTTGTCAACTTTCAGAGACTTCACGAATGATTTTGTATAGAACCTCTATTTATGCTAATTTTCTTACAAATTAATTTATTTAATGAATAACTAATTGAATAGTTAAAATAAGAAATACTGAAATTTTACACAGATTTCGGTAGAAAAACTTGTTAGGTTTATTTTAAGACCGATGTTTTGTTAATTATAATATAATAATGTATTTTTTGTTATAAAGAAATAATGTTTGGTTGTTATATTTCTTACACTCGAAAACTACTTAACTTACATTTTTATTAATTATTCTGACGTTATTGAAGCGTTGAAAACAGTATATGAAATTCGATGGTTCGTAGGCCTAGTAGTTAATGACCCAGAATGATGAGCCAAAGATCGTGGGTTCAAATTCAGATGGTTTGTGTTCGTTATCTATGTTTGTAAAACATCAAAAAAATTCAAGATTATTTTTATCCTTTGATCATTTTATATTTACTATACAGAAACACATATAACATAGTAAACACAAATAGACAGTCAGTCAACTTGGAATAAACAAACAGTTATATTTAAAGACATCTATTTAATGAGTACACAGTTGTTGTCTGTACGTACTATTTCATTGTCCCATATATTTGTTCTATTCTCTGTTATTTGGTTCTTTCTTTTTTGTTGATATTTAATTAAAAAGTTTATTATTCTTCATTTTCAAGAACTAATTTAATGAAACTATAAAAAAAATCTTATATAAAGTTATAACTTTTAATTTTAAACAAAATTAATTAAGGGACATTGAAAAGAGTCTCAAAGACATTTTTTTTTTTTAAAGTATGACTTGTATTTAAATATCAGATATTTTTAATTAACTTTATCAGTAACTCTTTTTAATTTAGTAACTTTGTTATCGAAACGTAATAACTTTTCGTTCAAATATTAAAAAAAAAAAAAAAAATACTAATATAAAAGAAACGTGATCATCGCATTACAAATTTCATGTTTCAATATTACAAAGCGTGGGCGATTGACTATATTTAGACACTCTGTGAAACCCAAAGGCAGCCCACGCAAATGGACTTGTGATCAATGATTTGTTAGATTTCTATTTGTATGTTACTGTATATTTTTATAATACAAAACAAAAATAGACATTAAAATGGAATAAAAAGCAAATAAATAAATCAAAACACAATACTTAAATCAATCAATCAATCAATCGATCAATCAATCAATCGATCAATCGATCGATTGATCGGTCGATCCATAAATAAATAAATGTATATATATTTTAATAATATGTTTGAAATTGTCTACATGTATATATGTATAGTTGCGGTACATTACTTAAATACTGCAAATATCCTATATTTATAAAATAAGTAAGTTATTTATTTATTTATTTATACACATTTATTCTAAAACTCTGATCCAAATTATTAGCTTATCAATTTGATTGTTTTAAATCCAATTAGTCTATTAATTAAAGTTTTACGAAGCGTTTCATGCTTCGCTAATCAATGTGCACTTAGCGCTATAAATGTTATTATACAAAATTGCTCGCGTAAATTGATTATCTACTGGAGCGAGAACACAGATTATGTTATAATATAATTCTTGAACGCATGACGTCATACCTACAACATACATACGTTATACTTACGTCTTGAATATAAGATTATGCGAAGCAATATTGAAAGTGATCTTGAAAGTAAATAGTAATCGCTTTATCAAAAACTGAAATGATTTTTGTTTACTATTATAAATCTAAAATTAGTATTATTAGAGATACTATCATGTATACTATAATATTTATTTTAACGGAGCTAGGAAATTAAGTAAGATATAAGGAGAAGATATAAAAAGAAAATGGAATACTAATATATATTTTTAACCTACTGAACTGACAGACGTACTGCTATCTTATTTAGAATTTTAAAATGTTCTTCTTGCTGTTTCATTTTATGATCGAATTGATGCCAATTTTATATTAAAAACCTTTTCCAATATAACCTTTCAAACTTCGAAAAGAATTTAAAAATGCTATATAATAAAAAGTTATCGTCGCGGCTTTGAACATTCAAGTTAAACAATTTAAATATCGAGGTCAACTTTTTAAACTCTAATATTAATATTATTATAAATACAATATTTAAAAAAAATACACACCTACACTTTTTTAATTGCTATGGACTCTAAATCATCTTTTGACTAGAACTTTAAAATCTTTAAGAATCTACTTATATACGTTCTTACATAACAATCGAAAAATGAATTTAATTTTTCTATTTTGAATATCACTTGTATGTCAAATAGAAGTATCAGAAGCACCTACTTTGATACCATACTTATAGAAATACTTTTTATCAAGCTTAATACACATGCTAATGTCTCTAGTAGTTTATAAAACCCGTTAAAACTTATTATAAAAGTTCTTATAAAACTACTTCGTTAACTTAGCGGCCATCTTTTATTAAGTTGTTATACGAATTATGTCAATCACATTGATACTAGGTCAAACTAGTCTAGACTCCGGAGACACACAACATACTAGCGAATAACAGAACGAATATGTTGCTGTGTTGTGAGAATTGATAGCTTAAATATACACAGCTTTACGAAGACATATAACAATATTTATTTTTTTGCCAACTGAAATACACAAACATTACTTTTATTATAAACCAGATTTATTTGTAAAGCGACCACTCGGTTCTCCTCATGGATAAAGAATTTTCTTTATGAGTATAACCAAGACAGCGGAATGCTAAATAGCCAATAGCCTCATACACCTGAATCATAATCAGAATTATTTTCAGATCCATTCAGTATTTTGAAAAATGAGCTCATTGACATAAACAAAATTTTCAGCTTTATAATATAAGTGTATAAGATATACTTATTCTATTGAATGCTGATCGTCATTGGCCCAACTCAAAATCCAGACAATGTCGTTTGGAGATCGATCTTCGACTATTTTATTCTCCAAAATTAAAAAAAAAAACGATGCATCACAAACCATCTTTAACACTGCCAATCAGATCTACAATATAAAATATGTATACATATTTTATGTATGTATATGTATATACATATACATATTTGATGTATATACATACTAAAATATGCATATAAATATCTATATACATATAAATAGTCTACGTTCAAGCAATTTGCCTGCTAACTTTGTTTGGCAGCAATTTAATTTCTTGGCTGTCCATATTGTTCCATTTAAAAGCTCGCCTAATACCAATATCAGAGGCCTTCTGATCATGAATCTCACAGATAATTACCCTATTCATAATAAGCATTCGATATTCAAATCTTTAGGAAGGAAATATTTATTTTCTAAATTTCTCATCTTTCACCCTCCATCTTAATCCGTATTCTTTTTTAGAAATGATTTGATTGAAGATACAATGATTTCTACAATATTGATCTGTTGAAGCAACGATTTTGAAGACAATGATCACATATTGCTATTACACTAGGCCGATATATTTATATATATATACTTTTTTTTTTCCTTCTTTCTTTCTTTCTTTTCTTTGTTATTCAAATTTAAGCTACCGCACATAACTCATAGTAACATTGAGAACAAATATATTTTGACTTTTAAATAATCTAATTTACAAAATAAATTGTAATTCGCCAGACATATAAAAACTTTTCTGTTCAAAACTTTTCCGAGTCGCCTACGTTAAATATTTTTTGCTCTTCATATTTTTTGTCATTCCCAATAACTCAAATTTTGATATGATATAATATTATTTTATTTTATTATCACATAGCAGAATGAGCATATTTTTTTGTCTTACATCCCTCGTAATAAAATATGGCTGACACAAAAAAGATACTTGAGAAGGGTTTTATATATATTTGACGTATCTTAGTTTGAAGTATAACTAAATGAGGGCAATTTTGAAAAGGACTACAATATAATTTTATATATATTAAGATTCTATATTATATCTCGGGTGGGGTGACCTGGTTATTAATAAAATTTGGGACCAAAAAACCCTTGGATGTATGGTATCGAGAAACAGACCTTATACGTAATGACGGTCTAGTTCAAAGCCCAGGACTTTTTATTTGTTATATCATAAGCCATTTATTATTACTACAAATTCTGATATTAAAAATTTTATTGACTCATTCATTGATAATACTTTTATTGTATACTACAAAAGAACAGAGTACAATTCATGTACAATAAGACGGCCTTATTGCTAAGCAGCCATTTCTTTCAGACAACCTCATTCCAGTAATGAAATAAAATATTCTGAAATAAAGAAGATGGTTTAAATTGTTTTTTTATAATCTAAAAATAAGAAGTAAATTTATACTAATAGTATAAAGCGGAAAAGTTTGCTTAATCAGTTCATCTTCGAAACTAGAATATGATATACAGGTTTATAAGAAAGGCTATAGTATATGAAGAGTCAAACAATATGCATATACCGACTAATTGTTTGTTTGGTGAATTACAAAAAAATAGAAAAAACAAAAAATTTTATGTCATGTTTTGAATACGACTTTGGCTCATGTCTATTTCATAATATGTGTAAAATAAATATGTATTATGGAATTAGTAACCGACCGAAAACTCGGTTTCGATAACTTCAGCAAAAAAAAAATATTCAAAGTTATATGATATTTTGTATTTTATTCTTTTTAGCACTGAAAAATGTTTTTCTTAAATATTGTAGTAGTTTTTTGATTAGTTTATATAATTTTTTTTTTGTGTGTTGTGAAATACTTGTGTGTCTGTGATTATTGGCTAGTACTTTTGACCTCTATTTTATCAAATAATCTATGTGTGTGTTGATAATATATGTGTGTAATAAAGTGCTTCATTTAATGGTAGTACCCGTATAGCTCAAACTAAGTTGTCACCTCGATCACTTCCAACTTTGCTTAAGAGATATATCACCCGATTTAGCCGATACGAATAATACATGTAGGTTTTCTATTAAAACTTATAGTAAATTTAATTAATTAAAATATTATATTAAGTGTCAATTTATTATTGTTTTTGTTATATATTTATTTATTACTCATTTCTCGTATATTTTTTATTCGTCAAAATTTACACAAATAAATACTGAATTACTTTTATATATAACTATTTAACAGCAATGATAAATATTACAATTAATATTGACATAAACGATATTAATTGAAAAATATTGAAAATACACATTTATATTTATATTACAATTTAAATATTTATAAAAACAGTTCATGTTTTGTATTGTTTTTTGTTAGTATATATATTTATTCAAACATTCCTGTAAAATATAATTTTCAATGAATTAGTACTATATTTTTTAGTTATAATATTTAATGATATGAAACATTTTATTATTATAAATTAATCAACTAAAACTCAAGTTGATTAAAAATTATAAAAAAAATAATTTAATATATATATTTAAATAAATATAGCCTATGCTACTCTTTGTTAATAATTATTCTTATATAGACATTTTGAAACTGGTTCATATAAAGCTGTCAACTTTATAAAATAAATATAGCTATATACAATTCTAACACAAATGTATACTTAATAACATTTAAATGGAACACTACTAATAACAAAGTTTCAGCGAGTGTGAATGAAGGTTTTGCTCAGCCGTTTGCTTCTGTTTTGTCATCAGAGTGCTCTCAATCCGCACGCTAGTGGGCGGCTGCTATATTTAGAGACATTTTACCCAAATTTCAATGTTTATTTGTTTGTATGGTGTTTAGAGTATTTTGGTATTGTATATATGTTTTCTGTTATTTTGGTGTTACAAACGAATAAACAAACAAGTTTCTCGTTATTTAAATAATAGTAAAAATATTCTATCCTGTTCTACATGTATATGAATTTACCTTAAATGTAAAATTATAGATTTTTATACCTTCTCTGAATATCTAAAAATGCTACAAAGATAATGAAAATATTATAAAATGGAATTAAAGAATAAAATCATTATAATTTTCTATTAATAATGATTATAAGCTTTTTCTTATATAAATATATAACTAACTAAATAAATATATCAACATTCCTGAATAGGAACTACTAAAGTGTCTGATGACAGAACTAAAATACCCTAAACTAATACTAACTACACTCACACACACATATATTAGTTAAACTAACTTAACCTTTCTGAATTAATTCTGTATACTACACACTCACACAAACATATATCAGTTCAACTAAACGAAACTTTCTAAATTAATTTGTATCTGATATTAAGATAACTACCTAACATAGCTATAAACTTGAGCAGTATTAACTTTATTTAAAAAGTTTATATCCATTTCCATTTTCTAGATTTCGTTTTAGCATTTACCTTATCTGATAGCTACAATCTAGGGGTTTTCAAAACTAGAGCAAAAAGGTACCTTCTAGGTAAATCAAATCAAATCAAAACTCTTTATTTGGACAACACAACAGATAACCGTACACACAAAAAAAAAAAAAAAAACTATAGTCTTGCTTAACATCAGGTAGGCTGTAGTCAACCGCATACTTGTTCGAAATAAAAAAAAACCGATATTTTTGATTGAGTCAAAAAATAACGACTTACGTCAAATTCTTCTAAATAACTGTAAATTTAATCTGTAACATTGAAAAACGAAATTTCAAATAGACAATTTATAAAAAGATAAAGAAAATAAAACTGTTCTCTAATACTGTTATTAAATAAATAAGTTTTCTTCACATTATTCTTTATTCAATAACATTTTTTACAATATTAATAAAACATCCATCTGAAAATACTTTCCGAGATTAAATATTTTTTAGTGTTTGGATACACAAAAACAAATTATTATAACACAATCTTTTTGATCCAATTTGCCAGCGAGGCAAAAAGAGAGTTTTTATAAGTTTCACGTGTCTGTGTATCAGGCTCCTAAAAGAGAATAGCTCGTCGATCAGATATTGTTTTATCCAAAACCTGTCTGTCGAGATGATTGTGTTTCATGCAAATTGAATGATCTCCAAGATATTTACTTTTGAATTATTTATTTATTTATATTATATTAAGAGACTAGCTATTGCTAGTGACTTCATCTGTCTTTCCTTTCTTCTCCTCAGCAAAAAATATTTGTTTTTTTTTATGTTAAAATATCAATTTATTACTTGTATATCATTATTTTTATAGCTATTAATAATGTGAATTTGACATAAACGTATCATTGTCACAATGAATAATGGATGTCTAAATAAAGCTAAAACAGATATAGACAAGGTTATTCTAAAATGAAGCAGTAAATTAGAGCATGTACGTATGGCATATGAAATGCAAATAGGTTTAATTTCTCAATTGGTAAAGCCTAGCATACGACTTAACTCATATACGACCTAACTCGACTGTGGCAGTCACACTCTCAGAGATGATTGACGTATAGTAGATATTAAAACTGGACTCTCCCTTCGTCTCCTTGTCTAGTAAACTCATCATCTTTTCTCATCTTTTCTCATTCAACCTGGAAGACAACGCCGTTATATTTCAGTAGCTAAGTAGTGACACCACTTTCCATCAGCTAGAACATTTGCTTGTTTGGAACATATATTACAAAAAATATGTCTAACATAATAATATAATAAAAATATACAATCCGTTAAAGTCTATTTATAGTTTGAATAAAGTCACAAAATTAAAATTGCCCAATACATCGATTATATTCAGTTCATCTAGTGCTTGTTCGACCGGTAATTAAACAAGAAAAACATCACAGTTTTAAAATCTTAAAACAAAGTTTAGTTATATTAAAACAGTTTGGAGCCAAAATTAACATGATACGTGTGTATGATTTGCATAATATCTTTATCCTCGCCTCTCAGGCTCTTTAACCAAAAACAACTTCATTTTGCCAACTTTAAAATATACTGGGCTTGTAACAAAGTTGTTTTACTTTGATTTATTAATAGACACAGAAGTTTCCTACGTATATATATATAATAATATAGTTATAATATTGAAAATTAATATTTACAAGTAACAGTTTCTAATTTAAATTCACTAATAGTTAAAAATCGGTTTAGTTTTTTTGTATTAAATAATCTTAAAATATCTCATTAGAAACTTCTTTCTACAAGATAGGGCAATATTGTGTCAAGCTCCTTTTGTAGATACTATGAGCTAGTATTCCTACCATGTAACGTTCTTGTTTCATTAATATTATTAGTAATTCACTTGATCAAGTAGTTAGTTACTGGGTTCGTTAGTTAACTGTTTGGTCAAAGCTAACCATTCTTTCTATGACAAACAACGGTCATCTATTAAAGTCTGTGCAAGTGCACTATTCGCTAAACATAATCAGATAGAAAAGATTCCTTTATTAGGTAGTATGTCTCGTTCTACAAAAACTTACAAAAAATTATTTGTCCTACAAAAGTCATTACGTTTGTTTTAAAATAGGCTTAGACTAAAACAGAGTAATAACAAGAACAGGACTATTTATTCTTCATATTTGGCGGAAAATAAGTAAAAATAAATAAACTAGGGAAAAATTAACTCAAGCGTAGAGCATATGCCGAAGTCAGTATAGTGCGGTCGAGCGACGGCCATAAGTCAATTCCTAAAATAAATACAGTCTGAAATGAGTTCATGTTCATTGAAATGTTCAAGAAATAAAATACAGTCTAATGTTCGATTCTTATAACTACAATTTATAAAAAAAACAATATTGAAAAAAATATTGTATGAAAATATAATAACGAAAAAATCAACTATCATATTTTAAATGTTTTTCAAGTCTTAAGATTTATGAAACCTATATTTAGTCTGGAAGCAGACTGGGTTATTCTGAATGCTTCCCAATTATTTCTGTTCCTTCTCAACAAGGATACCCAATAAACTATTCAAGACGAAGACAACGAAGACGGCGCATTTAAAATACTGTAAACCTTACACTGTAATAAAATATAAGTCAGACAGAAAAACTCCAAAATGTGAACGAGGCTTAAATTTGAATTCAATAAAAGACCATTTACATATACTAGAATTTAGTTTGTTTAGTCTAGTTTTTGAGGTTAAACCAAACTAATTTAAAATATATTTACACTGGCAATAAAATAAGGTTTCAAAGTTACGCTGAATGTTTCAGGGCGTCACACGTCGCTGAAAGTAATACGAATACTTACGCCTTAGCTCACTGAAATCCTCCAAATTAGTTTTAAATTACACTTTAGGAGTTTAAACTACATTTTAGTTATATTAATAGTTCAAACTAACAATTTTGGTTTTAATAAATTTACAGTCATTTACTATAGTGTTTTACTTATAATTTTGTCTGCTTAATCTTAACTTTAAAAAAATTAAAATTTTCTGATATTTTTTTTCATTTTTCAATTTTGACTGTGTAAATCTGTTTAATTATTTTTATTTCAATATTCACTTTTCATGGTGTAAAATGTTTTCTTTTATCTTTCTTATGACATTTAAGCAAACAATGTAGTAATTATCTAGAAAGACCTTTAGCTGTAACCTTAACCTTAAGTATTATGTACAATTGAGGTGACATCACAGAATCTAGACATATCATTTAAGCCAACAAAGCGATGAAAGAATGAATCAAGCTTTTAAATCTAACGCATAGTTATTGTACAACGAGATATATTAACTATTGAATAAAGCGTTATTTTAGCTTTTAAAGCGAACGTCCAGATTTGAAAGGGATATATAATTTCAATAAAACTATTTTACGGATTTAACTCGCGTTTATTTTTGCATTTTTTAATTTAACCCGACGTTTCGAATGGTTTGCAGCAAACGTGTTCGCGGTAAGACGAGATGATGGCGATGGTACAATTTTGAGATTTTTCCATTTATTAAAACGGTTGTGCTTAAATAACACCTCAAAAGGTTTTAAAACCTATATTTTCTGCTTTTGTAATTTTTTAAATTTTCTTTCAACTTTATATTAAAAAATAAATTTTTAAAAGAGTACTAATAAGTACTAATATATATATAAATATATATATATATGTAACACGATTCCAGAATAGAAACAACTAAAGTAGCTTTTTGGTATTAAGAGTTTCGTTATCCATAATTACTATTGTCTATAGCTATTCGGCTCATGTTCAATGTAAGGGAATTTTACTAAAGTAAAACTAAAGAGTTTGATGATGTCAAAATATTAACCTTGTATCCGTTAAAGTCTATTTATAGTTTGAGAAAAATCAACAAAACTAAAATTGCCCAATACATCGATTATATTCAGTTCATCTAGTGCTTGTTCGACCGATAATTAAACAAGAAAAACATCACAGTTTTAAAAACTTTAAACAAAGTTTAGTTATATTAAAACAGTTTGGAGCCAAAATTAACATGATACGTGTGTATCATTTGCATAATATGTTTATCCTCGCCTCTCAGGCTCTTTAACCAAAAACAACTTCATTTTGCCAACTTTAAAGTGTACTGGGCTTATGACAAAATTGTTTTACTTAGATTTATTAATAGATACAGAGTTTTTAAAATCTTATTATATAATAATATTAAAAATGTATATATAACTTATTATATATTAATTACTTTCAACAGGTTCAAACTTGAAGTCACTAATAGTCAGTTGGATTAGTTTATTGGTACAAAATCGTCATTAAATACATTTTTCTTTTTTTTCTATATGTTATATGGAACTACCCGGCAGCATAGAAGATGAGGCCTTTTTTAAGGCTACCCAATAAAAACGGGTGTCCTCAACACCATAGTGAGACCCCACGGGATCGCGTTAGCACTCACCATAAAGGCCCTTTTTAGAAACTTCTCTCTACAAAATAAAGAAATTTTATTGGGCAACATTTTTTCATCTTCAAGCTCGTTATATAGATAACTAACGTAAATACTATTACTAACTCACTTGATCAAGTTACTAGTTGGTTGGTGGGTTCGTTAATTAGTTTGTGGGTCAATGGTGACTATTATTTTATTGCGTACAAAGGTGCACTGTCATTTCCAGACATGTGAAATATTCTTTACCTTGAGAAATAAATATTGTTTTTATCAATTAGTATGCTTTTCTTACTCGATAAACTTTTCAGGAATCTCGTTCTATATAAGTCGATTATGTTATTACTGAAACAAAATATAAAATTGTAGTAACAAAAGTCATAACAAGGATTATTTATCCTTAACATTTCCAGAAAATAAGTAAAAATAAATAACTGGGTAAAAATTAAGTCAAGCGTAGAGCATATGCCGAAGTCAGTATTTGTGAGGTCGAGCGCAGGCCATAAGTCAATTCCTAAAAAAATACGGTCTGAAATGAGTTCATGTTCATTGAAGTGTATAAGAAATAAAATACAGTCAATTATCGACTCTATTACGACAATTTATATAAAGAAAATATTTAATTTACATTGAAACAATTTAAAAATATTTTATGAAGAATATAATTACAAAAAAAGTTCGATTATAATACTACTTTTTTTTATCATGTCCTAAGATCTATGCCACCTATATTCACTTTGGAATCAGACTTCATTACCAAGACCGCTTCCCAACTATTTCACAACCTGTTACTTCTAACCAACAATACCTAAGAAACTATTGAAACCAACGATAACGAAGACGATACATTAAAAATACTATAAACTTCGAGCGAATACCAGACCTCAATTTTGACACGCTCGAAAAACCTTGGTATGTGTTAGCGTATTAATTGAAGCTAGGTGCAAAAAGCGCCGAAGTTGCATTTACAAAACACAATACAATTGGGATTTTAGTTTTTTTGTGATTGTTCCTCAACGATATCGAATATTTGTTTTTTTTAAACCACCACCAGACTGATATCTATCAGTGTGCAAAATTTGGAAATTTCAGATTTACCATTTTTGATTGATGCTTGCACAAGGGATACAGAAAAGTCTCTTATAGAGAGTTCGCTCAATGAAATATACGTTAGAAATAAAAACTTCAAAATATTTAAATTAACCAGTCGCTAAACCAAGAAAGTCGAAAATTGCTAAAGTTTGTCAAAATATGTGTTACACTGCAAAAATGAGGCCAAGTGCAAAAGAAAAAATAATTCGTACTTTAAAAACTAACTGCCACATCTGTAGAATTAACTGTGAAAGTGTGTCTGAAATTTCCACATTTGCACATATGCAGTGCATGCATGTGCTCTTTCTCCTCAAAGCTTCCACCCAAAGGCAGCTGGAGACCAAAATTATCAATATATAATCCTGTACACTAGAGTATTAAACACACTAAGTTTCCACTTTGAACTATGTACTGTACCGTCTCGGAGTTATCGTGTACACTGACGGATGGAAAGAGGGGCAGACAAACATCCAAGACAATCTTATAAAGTAGTTTATACTACCTAATAAATGCCTGTATCTATATATACTAGAATTTAGTTAGTTCACTTTAGTTTTTTAGCTATACGTAACAAATCTAAAATATATATACACTGGCAATAAAATCAGGCTCCAAATTTACGGTTGAATATTTCAGGACGTCAGATGTAACTGAAACTAATACGAATACTTAGCTCACTGAAATTCTCCAAATTAGTTTAAAATTATACTTTAGAAGTGTTTCTGAAATAATTTTAGTTATATTAATAGTCCAAACTATAAATTTTGGTTTTAATAAATTTACAGTCATTTACTATTGTGTTTTAGTTATAATTTTGTCTGCTTAATCTTGACTAAAAAAAAATAAAATTTCTGATATTTTTTTCATTTCAATATACACTTTTCATTCTGTAAAATGTTTTCTTTTATCTTTCTTATGACATTTAAGCAAACAATGTAGTCATTATCTAGAAAGACCTTTAGCTGTAACCTTAACCTTAAGTATTATGTACAATTGACGTGACATCACAGAATCTAGACATTTCATTTAAGCCAACAAAGCGATGAAAGAATGAATCAAGCTTTCAAATCTGAAAGATGGTTATTGTACCGCGAGATGTATTTATGTAACTGTTGCATGGCGCTTTTTTCACTTTTGAAGAACGATCAGATTTACAAATTAAATATACTTTTCTAATATTTATATTAATTATTATTATTTTTAATGAAATTCCATTTATTATTTAGATAAAATATCGTCATATTTGTGTATGTAAAGCTCTTTAAACTATAAAATTATTGTGACACAAAAGCATTCCTGACATCGTAAAGTTCGAACAAAGCGTTATTGAAAAATAATTAGGTATTTAATATTGTTAGCAAATATTTTTCAATTTTCCATTAAAACGAGAGGTTTATTTTAAAGAACGGTCTTTGTATTTGGTCCGTTTATAAAACAAATGTATGTTTCGGAAAATGTTTTAAGAATAGTTCATTAAAGTTCAACGTAGCTTGAGTGCATTGTTTTGTGTGAAACTATATGAAAGACTTTGTGAATCATTTTCTGAGTAAAAGTATTTTTACACTTTCGCCTTTTGTATTGTTAACAACTCAAAAAATATTTCTCTATTTTAATCAAACTATTTTACGGATATAATTATAGATGTATAACTCGTAATTTTTTGAATACGATTGCTAGAAAGCAGTTCAAACATGGGATTATAATTAAAAAATATAATAATAAACGCGAGTCAAATCCGTAAAATAGTTTAATTAACTTCTTGATTAAGGAAGTTATTGTATCGTATGTAAATTTACTAGAATACGTTAAAATTATATTACCGTAGCATAACTGTGTCAGATCCAGTTAACCATAATTGGCTTTGACATCTGATGAGAATCAGATTAGCAACGGGTGGGGAAAACAATACAGGGCCCGCACTGTCGTATATCGACCGAGATGATAGCTCCAGCGCTAGGTCTGAAAGAACGCCACTTCTTAATTAAGCCTAGGTCCAACACTAAATATATAATTAATTATTTACCTTATAATTTGTTCTCAACAAGTTTATTAAATGTTGAGAAGTTTGAATGTAACTGAAGAACCAACATTCATATTTTAGCCACATAAGTGTAGAATTACATATGCAAATCTACGTTCGAAGTGCAGACACTTTTTTGTGTTTTCAAACCTATTTCAATACTCTTATACTTATTCATAGCACATGAGAAAAATTTTAATTCAAAAGTAGCTAATGACTGGCGCAGATGTCTCTAATGTTCGCTGAACACTAATTACGCCTGCCATTTACTACTGAATTCTGAATGGGATGAATTTTAATTTAGTAGGAACGTACAGAACTAAATTGAATTTGTGAAGTTTAGACTGTGATAATTTATAAACGTATCTGATTATCATATATTACGGTACAGTTGTTTTTAAAATAACATTTAAATAATATGTAACTAGATACTATTATTACTATTATATATAATTACCGCGCTGTATTTACGTAAATCTACCGGAATTTAAGAATCAGTATTAGACTCAGATCAAAAATCAGATAGTTATATTTATTTATTTATTTATTTTTATAGTTTCCACTTCCAATCAATACCAATGATCACTTTTGTACGTCAAATGGAAGTGCCAGGACGGCCTATTTCGATGCCTTACATATCGAAATAAGACCTTCTGTAGAGTCACTGTCCAACTTATAACTAAAGCAACGAGGGTTCCAAGCGCGCCCTTGTCTGAGAAGAACCACACAACAAAACTAATATTTTTTTTTTGTATTGTGATCACTGTTTCCCAAACGTCCATATATAGTAAACAATTTACGAACAACTAGAACCATAGCAATCAATTCCTTGTGGAGGCTAAATTATAAAAACCAATTAAGCAAATAAAATAAAACTATAATTATGAAACAAAATATAATAGTATTATATATAATAGTAGTCATGGATGACAAAATTTTAAACAAACTAATAATTGGATTCAAATATACTTGACTTTCAAATTAATTATATATTTAAAAAATATTATTATTATTGTTATTTTATTATAAATATAAAACTGTCTTCTAGATATATTTACAAATGAAAACCGTATACCTTCCTGTGCTGTTTCTACACTGCCTAATCAGCTTCTATGATAATTTATTTCTATGAAAATATTTATAGAAAAAAGACATATAAAATAGAACGCTTAATACAAATAAATAAAATATTTATTTGATTTGAGACAGCATTATTTTGAAAGATTATCTTTAGACGGAAATATGTAATATCCAATTTAAGGTAATTTAAGAACAATATATATTTAAATAACTTAACTGAACGACGGATTAGCCACGTGGTTAATGGTAGCCCTGCTGAGTCAAAAGTGGTGGGTTCGATTCCTGCACGGGACATTAGTTTTTATAATCCACAGATCTGTTTCGTATCTGGATGTTATTTGTATTAGTAATTTTTGTTTTTGAAACCTCCAACGCCATAGCGATTATTTTTCTATTGCTAGAGATTTCAATAAAAGAAAACAATTCTCTAAATAATTCAGTTTCAATAGGAAATATTTCCTTCCTGTTTTAATGCGTCCATAAAAAACCTTTGTTATAAATTAGAAGCTTCTAACTCTAGCTGTTTTGAGACCAGTCAGCAGTATTTTTATATGTAAGAGTGGTTAAGCAGACAAAATATAACAATGAAATATATAGTTAACACGATAGAACTTAAATATATACAATTGGCTGTAGCGTATGGTTCACCCATAGTCGTATCATCTGTTCCCAGGAAACCAGCTTACAACTAGCTATTATGTGAGCGCCGGATTCCCAACTTTCTCTCATTGTACATTTACCTCGTCCCTTCCCCTCCTCCTTCCATTTCAGAAGGTAACTGGTAAAATTTTCAAATACTACCAAACAGATTGAAATAAAATATAGCCTTCATTATTAAATCAGAATGGAAGTTTATTAGAAATTACAATTTTATGTTAACTTGTTTAAAAACAAAGAAACTTTTAATATTATACAGTTTCTGTAAATAAGAAATTTCAAGTAAAACAATTTAAATAATGTAGAATTATTCGCATAATTTTAAAGTCTAATATATTCAACACCAAACAAAATTTTTATTAATTTATAAGTAATTTAAGCTTATTTTAAGACATATTTATTATTGTTTACATAAATAACAAAGTATAGAAAAACTATTAACTATTTTTAGTAATGACAGGTAACTTTTCCTTTAGAAACATACTGAATTAAAAGATTTTTGCAATGAAATTATTTAAAGGAGTAATTTTACGAAGATGTAGTGAAGTAAACTGTAATCCTGAAAGGGAAAACTACACCAGGCCAGACGCAGTCGAGCGCATCAATGTCTAGAGTTAAATATTGATATTTATTTATGGATAAAAATTATGATTTGATGTCAATACTTGTTTTGAGAAAATTTATAATTGTAGTGTAATAGGAATGGTCGCGCATGCGAAACAAAAACGTTCTATATGTTAACTGTATGGGACACATTTTATCAATTATCTAGAAATAATCAATTAAGATTCGGCTGATTTTCCGTCCAGACCGAGTTTTGCTCATTATGCGCATGTGTGCAAAATTTCATGTGCGTAGCTCGTACATTGAAGGAGGAGTAGGGTAACAAAGAGTTAAAAATTTGGGTAGTAAAGAGCTTCGCTGCGCTCAGCTCAATAAATTTTATCGGAACTTCAATTTTTTAAATCCTTTCTACTAGGTCCACGCAAGCGGGGTTGGCCTCGCGACGCAGCGCGCGCGAAACAAAAACGTTCTATATGTTAACTATGGGACACATTTTATCAATTATCTCGAAAACTACAATTACGGTTCTAAAAAAGAGAAAAAACGCGACAAAAATCATATTATAATATTTCAATTCAGACATGGTAGTATTATACTCTCTTCATTATTCTATGACTGCTATGAAAGATAACCAGCTGTCTATAGAATTATGTCTACTCTGCCCACGTAGGAAGCAGTCTTGTCATTGTCATTCATTTAACTGAGAAATTGGATTAACTTAAGCTGTATTACTCAAGATGCAAATAACATTATTTACTATGTAAAATATAGATTTAACAAATAATATCTGCTTTACACATTCACAAGCTAATCTTAATCTAAAATACAAAGCTGAGTTTTTTTGTGGTTCTTCTTAAACCAAAACGCGTCTAGAAGTTTCTTACAGCACGACTTTTGATAAAAATGGTATCATAATAGGCCCTTCTAACACTTCTATTTGAAGCACACAAGTGGTTCCTAATAATCAAAATGCAGAAGATATAGAAAGCCGAACCGACATCCTAATAGTAATAGACATGAAAAGAAAAGTGTCACAAAATTATACAGAAAATAAGACCACAAAATATATTATATAGTATGACCGTCTGTTGGTGAAGTGGTTATTGTGGTTATTGAGTCGAAAAATTATAAGTTCGATATTTACACGATACAGTTGTTTGTACACAGATAATTGTTTGTGTCTGTTATTTTTGTTTGTTTTTACAATAATTACAATAATTATTTGTTTAAGATTTTTAAGGAGAAAAAAATATGTTCTCCATCAACATATCCTATATATATAAAGTTCTAGTCGCAACTCCACCATGCTCCATGCTCATAAATAAGGGCCCTGAAATGGTTTGAAGCTAGTCGAGCAAAGAGCTATATAATTAACATGAGTACAGCTTGATAATTATTTACAATGGATACCATAGATCACGAAGTTCCGATACACTTAGTCTTATAAGTTAAGTACATACATACAAAATACAATCGCTTAGTATTGTGACTAAAATAGCTTTTATACGAAGCTCTTGTTCGAATTGATTACGCCTCACCCTTACTATTAGGTATAATTAACACGTATTCAGAACTATTGTTACCAAATTCAATTCACATTCAGTCCGTCGCAGACATTAAAGGTTTCGTATATCATATAAATTTCTATGGTATTCTTGCAAATTTATTATATTTAGGGAAAGAAAACCGAGAAATAACTATAAATAGTTTAAAAATATCTGCTTCCCAGTTACATAACTGTCACCTACGAAACTGAAGATAAAAATAGTTACGTAAACTAAAAGGTTAAAAGTCATGTAAATTTGTACCAATATTACTGGGAAATTGAGTTCATTTTTTACATAAATAAAGTTCTACTTTAAGATGTGAATAAAAATAAAAATAGAAATGATTTGAATTTCAAGGAGTTCATGTAATAATTTATTTATATATACTCACGGAAGTGAAAGGTATATCACATCTGATATGGCTCTTTGGGCGTACAAATACTTCTTGTAACAAATAAAAGCATAATTATCTACTTCTAAAAAAGACATTAAAAAGATATTAAAAAAAAGATATTAAAGTATACGAAAAGATTATTTGGTATCTTTCAAACTTAATTTAAAATCAAAAATCAAAATTTTATCTTTATCTACATAACTTTTTAAAATTTTTTATCTGTGAGAGAATAAAAAAAAATGTAAAAAAATAAAAAAAATTATAGCTACGTATTTTTTTATCGAGTCTGTTAATTTTGTTATTTATAGTGAATTAAACTTTAAAAGCTAAATAGGTTGTCGACTTTCGTGACATTTGTATTAGACAAAATTCCTAATTTTCACTTTTTCGGGGAAACAAAGTCAATTTTCTTAGAAATACAGACGGCACCCATAAGTTATTTTAAGCAGATTATCCGTTTGACCTTTTCATATCGCTTATTCATTCAATACTAAGCTTAACAGATTGAACACAAACACTTACAGTACAATAATTCTCTGACAAAACAAAAAATACTAACAATGCGAGAGGCGTTGAAAAATGACGTCACTACATGGCATTTGAAACTCGATATAAATGAGAATTAAAAATGTTTGAAAAATCTTAACTGGTGGGTGTTTCTGAACAAGAACAATTGTATTTGTGGCTGTCACAAAGTTTCAAGCGCTTTTTCATACCTATTAACATTCCATTGTGAAATCATTTTTCATTCTTACAAAGGCTTATCTCTTTGAACGGAGAATGTCTCCGGCTCTCTCCTGGGGCAATTTCCGGTTTGAACCAGATATATCCGGCTCGAGATAAAATCGACTTTCTGTTTGGGGCTTTAAACAAAATAATTCATACGCTTATTTTTAGAATCTAAGCTTGGATCTTGTTTAACTAATTGTTTAATGTTGTATTTCTTTTCAATTTGGTTTATTATAACAATATTTTTGCTTTATTTTCCTAAAAATTACGAAATATTGTTCTATCTTAAATCCTATCATATATACTTTATACATAATATATAAATCCGAATAGAAATTGAACAATAACGAAAAACTGTTTCCGGAAATTTCAAACAAAACAAAGGCGACATAATTGGAACCACAACCAATATGTCGTTTACTGTATTATAGTATTGTATTCGCCCACTGTATTGTAGTATTGTATTCGGTTACAGTATTTTAGTTTAGTCAATGGCATTAGTACAACAGAGCGTGCCAACAATTCTTTTTCAATCTGCCATTTTTTAAATTTTGATTCACTTAGATGTATATATATATATATATATATATATATATATATATATTCCTATCCAAATCACAGTTATTATATAATTGTTATTATTTTTATTTGAATTCATTCCAGTATTTTCATGAAAATTACGAGATAAGTATTGTCACGACAAAAACCTACCTTATCCATATTTGATAATAAAATTAATAAGTATAATATAATTCATAATAGGTATATTGATAATATATTATGTATGTATGTTTATAGTATATATAGGAGTATGTATTTATATATGTATTTAAGTAGGAGTATATGTATATATAATATTAACTTCTATCTATCTATGTTCTTATGTACACACACCCACACACCGTCTCATATATATTTTCTTTCCAACCTAACTGGTTGCCTGGAAGAGATCGCTCTTATGCGATAAGGCCGCCAAATTTGTACCATTTTTTTATTGATTCCATTTGTATTTGATTCGTGTGTACAATAAAGATTATTATTATTATTATTATTATTATATTATTTCAATTATTATAATATTTATATGAAATACAATGATTTCACAAAACAATGCAATTATTAGTCTTCATTGTTAGTTTTAAGGATGAAAATGGCATCCAATGAAAACAATTGTCGGAATTCTATTTCAATACGTGGGAGGTTATTACAAGAAGATATTTATACGAAATATATGATTTAATTTTATCTTTATATAAATTGAATATACCGTTGTAACTATTTTTTCATTGAATATTTATGAAAATTATGTAATGTCTGAATTTCATGACATAATAAGACTTCCCTTAGATTTAGAATTAAACCACAAAATTGATAAAAAGTTGAGTTTTGTGATCTGCAGAAAAGAGTTTTTTTTCGATATGTTTATTATGTTGTACGATTTCCTATATCTTAATATATTTTAATATTAAAATACCTTTATTGTAACATAGTCCTCTTTTCTACCTCATGTGTTCAATAAGGCCTGTGTTTTTATTTAATTATTTTCTTTTCCATTTTAGTATCTTCAATACAAGAAAGAATATGTTTTTAATACAATAAAGAATATCGTATCGTAGTGTATAAATGTCTTCGCAAACATTGTTTACACTCGTACGATATCGTAACTACATTTGTGTAATATTTACATTTAGATTCATTAGTATCAATAATTTGTTAATAGCATCACAATATTCACAATAGCCAGTTTTATTTCAACCAAAACCTTTACCATTTGTTAACCACAAAACCACTTCTGTGAATCTGGATTTTCTAAATAAAATGTCAGCAAAGGTGACTCAAAAACAGTTTAGATGTAACAATAAATTGCTTTTATTGTCTATTAATTCATGGCTCTGCCTTCTAAACCAAAAGATAGAAGGTTCGATTCCCGCGCGTGATGCTTGTGTGTATCATCCACAGATTAATATTGCATATCTGGTTGTTTTTCCGTTATTTTTATGTTTTTTTTTATTAGTAAGCCCCTTGCGACGTGGAGTTGTATTAATAAAATATATATAAATAGCAGGTTGATTTCGTCTAACTAATCTAAAAAGCTTAAACAAGAATAAGATGTTTACGTACAGAATAACTTATAAGAACAAAGTATTATGTAACTCAGTATTAAGTCATGGGAAAGTTCGGAAGAAACTGCGTTGGTAACTAATTAGCAATAGAGAAATATTATTATAGTATCAGCTCATTAATATTGTTTGAAAGAAAAACAACTGCTATGTATAATACAATAATTATAAATAATTATATAATAAATCAATAATATTTATAAACCTTTGTGCTTATTTAAATAAAACTATTAAATTAAAATGTAACCAAATTATACGCGAGTTTCATCCTTAAAAATAGTTTTATTTCAAATGTGTACTCGTGAAAATCTAATAAAATACAATATGCTTATATCCATCGCATAAATATAATGTCATCTATATAAACTATATGTTCGATTATTTCTATGAAACAATACCATGTATAGGAACCCACTCGTAGATCCACTCGTAGTCGTCAGTAAAACTAAAAGTAGTTATAAAGTCCTTAATAGATGTATTATAGATAATATGTTTAAATATAAATATTCATTTTTATGTCTCCTTTCAGTATGTCTTTTCTCCGCTCGTATATCCTGGCGTGCGTCTGCGCGTGCGCACTCGCCCAGCGTATTGACCAGGAGCCATTACTCTCACCGCGACCTGGCAGGGTCCGGGACCGCGACATCAAGCAGGATGAACCGACCTGCGACCAGCTTAAAGCAATGTGGAGGTAATTTAAAAAAAATCAATAAGAAAAAGATGTCTTTACTCATTAACTTTTTACTAACAATACTTATGATGTATATATGTAATAAATGTGTAATAATACACACTTAATATAGTTATTGTATATATACTTTAACATTTTCCTATTTTATTTTATCATTTTATATTAAAATCATGAGACGAAGCTTCTTAGCATTCCCTGGATTCACAGCCTATGGCAGGGAGAGAAGTGCAACCAGTGTCTTGGACATAGGACCCAGTTGTAGGTTTACGGATACCCTTTAAAATGCACATACACGCTCACCTACATTGCTCATGATTCTCTCCCTACCTAACCAAATTTGAAACAAACTTACCAATGCCTTTGAAGTACGTTCTAGAAACGAACTGATAATTATTCTAGAGTGGCCGATACTTTTAAGTAGATTATAGAGAGATTTCGCTGTTATACCTCTCGTTCCCACTTCTACTGCGTACAAATCAACTATTCCTGATCAGTTCGTAATACTTATTTATTTTAAATGTTTGATCTGTGGGCATGTAGTTTCCCAGAAAATAGTAAGCTCCACAAGTATAACGTGCATTAAATGTCTATAGTAAAGGATATGTCCGATTTGGATGACGAAAGACCAATATCCTGTTTATCGTATCGTTCGTATCGTATCGTTTACGTATCCATTATGAGATTCCAAAGAGGAGATTTTGTTGTGTTTGTAACAATCTCTATAACTCGTTTGGTGGTTGTTGTTGTCATTTTGTGCTCTTCCTACTGAACGACTAACGGCTTCACGTATGTCTTCTAATACTATAATGTGGCGACACGAGTGACGAGCGACCGACTAACAAGTGTTCAGCCGTTCTTACTGCCTCTAAACAGATGTTGGAAGTCTTTTAAGGGACTTTACACCATGTCAAGCCCCCTAAAAGAGTACTAAATTAATTTGATATGGCAGAATCATTTGGAATTAGAAGATATCTAAAAAGAATTTTAATATCGCTTTGGACCAATATCGAAATAGGGTGCCAATGCCACCTAAATGGGATATATATTTTAATCATTGGACGTATACATCATGTACATATATACATGAGGCTATTATTAAAGAGGGCGGAATATATTTTCGAATCGTTTGAATATGTACATCTTTGCGAAAAAAAACTTGTTTGATATTCTTATTTGCGACTCCGTCCGCTTTACCTCCTTGAATAAAAAGTATGGTAAAAAACAACATTTTATTTTTTTTTAAAATTTAAGGTTTATAAGCATTCTAGTTCTCTTATTAAAAATAAATTAGTTTAAAATTCAATGACTTCATTCCATTATTTAGAGAAAAATAAAAAAGAAAGGTTTATTTACTAAGACAAAACCATTAAAACAAAAACAAAAAAATTTTCTTACATAATAATCAACTTAAATATCTAACAATTTTGGAATTAACATCACTTAAATTCATGTAATACTTGAACTATTGGTAATTAATTCCCAAAATATTATTACTGAATACCGCAAGCTAATAACCATCCTTCTCTAAATTCTGAACGAGGAGGGAATTCCTCAGAAATATTATGAATACCGAAAGTTCACGTGACACCGAATAATTCAAATTCTTGTTCGAAAATTATTTGAAATTGTCAGATTGTATTACGAAATACAAACTTTTAAATCCTTATAAGTTTTTTTTGGGGGTTGTTTTGAAATGTAATTACGAAAACCGTCTGGAAGTGTAAAACATTGTGAAACGTTTTTAAAGTTTATTAAGCGAGTCTTATAATTTTCACAATCTGGATAATGGATGAAAAGTTAAATTTTTCGTTATTAATTTCAATTAATAGTAAAATCGGTAATTCACATACTGTAAAAGAATAACATATAATTATAATTGAATAAGAATATTTTTATTAAAAGCTCGCGAATACGTGTAAAATACATAAAAGCTTTACGTTTAACTTTAGTTCTGAACTTCTGAACTCACCGACACCGGAACTTGCCGACACAAGCACCCTTTTGTAGTTGTCTATTTAACATTTCATATTTCGCTATAATTTTGTTGGAAGACTGTTCCTGTACTATAAAAATATTAATTTTATTTGGTTTTTGTGTTAGTATCATCATTTAACCTAATAACAACATTAAAATATCAAATTCAACAATAATCTTTCAAACATATTTAAAATATTTATTTTTATGTGGATTACGACAATTATCTAATTCAAACTGTTTTCTTTATACATATTTTTTTTTACGTCTCCAAAAGTAACCAAAATTTTACCTAGATAAACATTTACTTAATGTTATTGTATATAAATATATATAAATATTCATACATAATATAAAAATTTTACTGTTATGCTTAATGAAACAAATTCGTATTATGAATTCTTGAAAGGTATATAATGCAAACATATACTTTTAAAATAACACCAATTTCTTGCGAAACGCTTTTGTGCACCCACTGAAAATACAAGAGTGCACCCACGTCAAGGGTGCGCTAGTGATTATTTACCAAAGCAGAGCAAACTTGATTGCTTTGTTGTTTGTTTAAAAAATCGTTAATATATTTTTAATGGATAAAATATTTGTAGTGTAATAGTTATTTTAATGTAAAATTATCCTCAAAAAGTTGTCTTATGTGATGTCTTTAGATACAAGGTAAAAGTGACTTCATCTTAATCTATTTTGTATTTATAGTAAAATTGGCAACCGAATTTTGAAACAGGCGTCCACTGTCTTTTGCATGAACTAAGTAAATTGTCTTGTATTTCCAATTGTTTTTTCTTGTGACTGGCTTTTATTAGATACATTAGACTTTGGTTGTTTTGTATAGTAGCTTATTTGGCGCATATGATTTCAAAACGTTTACAACCATTGAAAACGAAAACAATAAATTAACTTCAAGATTATTTTAAGTGTGGAAATCAAAATGGTGATCTTTAGATTTCTATCGATCGCTTTTCAAACATTTGGAGTGAGCAAATGGATTACTTATAAGGAAAAAATCGTCTCAACTGACTTGGAAGAAAATACTTTACGAATAAAAAAAAAGCTGATTAATAAAAGCGGAAAAAACCTGTGACAGATATTAATAGCCTTTGTCGCCGACGCAATAAGGAATCATATATATTATTCAAGGAATGAATATTAACAGAACCAAGGTTTTCTGGATTACATCTTTGAAAGCATCTGATTTGTTTAATGGAGGTAAAACTAATTCATCAAAAATTTTGAAAGGTTTTTTTAAAATTATTTATATACTGTATTGTAATAAAAATAATACATAAAATACAATAAAAATAACAAATTAGGAAGATACAAAAGGCGGTCTTATCGCCTGTCGGCGATTTCTTACAGACAACTTTAGGAATAGAAAATTTATTAACTAGTCTAGACAAAATGGGTAGATGAAAAGAAAATATATATATATATATATTATTGATTGATATTGATTTTCAATATAAAAAAATGACAAAAGAAAATTTAGAAAATTATGACAATTTTTAAAAGGATTTTTTTTAGGATAGCCATAAAAATTAATAGCTGGGATAACTGCGTATTCTTTGGTGAGACGGGCTGAACGCCGATAACACGCTTTCTCGCTCTTAGACACAATACACAAGCGTCCACATGGAAAGTACTAAGTAAATGAGCTCACGTTATAAATTACTACACCGGTTCTGCAAAATAGGGAACGGCTTACTGGCGTTTTAAAACAAAAACTTCTAATGACTATCGCAAAGATATGATTACCGCTATAATTAATGTTTTCAAAATATACTTTTATCCGGCAAGCTTTTCATCATTCGCTGCAAGTACAGGAAGCACCTTCGTAAGCAAGTAAAAAAGAAAAATTTTACCATCCCTACAAACAAGCAGCATTGATATAAATATGCAAATGATAAAAGCAGAACTGGTAAAACTATTTTAAGACAATAAGTCGGCGAAAGTGGCTTATAAAAAACTTTCGTTTGCCAGTCGTAACACATTTCTTTTGTTAAAAAAAACAAACGAGTGTGCAGTTCTCCAGGTGGTAAGTGAACACTAAAACCCAGGAACTCCTGAAACACAAGACAAATCGCAAGAGCACGGTCAGCCTTTGAGGACGAAAGGGAAGAAGTAGAGGGGAAAGGGAAGGGGGAAGGGGGGAAAATTTTGAGGTTGTGCTAATTGCTACTTATCGGACGAAACACAACGAAAATAATTTTGGCTACTTCACGTTATTAGTTTGTCAAGGCTGTCTTGTCAAAGGTTGTCTTTCCGACCAATAAACCTCATTGCGAGCTGCAGCGAAGTATCTACAGCTGGCCCTACCACCATAAAGAAATTGTTTTTTATATTCAATATTTCTAAATATTATTATTACAGCAGTTACATTTTCTTTATTACTAAAGTAACTATACATTCTGAACTTATAATCCATACAAACAAATAGGTAATGTAACTGAGTTTACTTTCTTACTGGGTTAGTTAAAAGGTAATAATAGTGTTCATTATTTCCCACCACTTCTCAAGCCCGGCTGACAGACGTCAGGATAACATTTTCTTAAGTAATATACAATAGAGTATAGACAATACAGAAGAAAGGTGATGTCATATAGACACAGATTTTATTTTCTTCTTTTAATATTTGAGTATTTATGTATTTTTTTATCTTAGTAGACTACACAGACGCTATAAATGCCATTTGCTTTAAACACATTACAAAATTAGTGAAAAGTCATCATGTCAAAATATACATAAATAATAATTTGTTAGCAAAATTCGTTAAAGATAATTAATTCTAGAAGAAGGATTATTATAGAACTTTTAAAAGATATTATATAAACGTAGCTATTATTAAATTAAACAAAGTGAACAAAGTGGGTTATAATTATAAATATAGTATAGTTTTAGTTTCACGTAAGTCGTTTACAATTTAATGAAAAACAGTCTGGAAAACTTTTAACGCGTCCGTGCCGTTTACTTGAGAGACTAGAACTTTATTTAATTTCAGTCTTCTTAGATAGTTTTTATCGATTTTTCAACTTGCAGACGATGAACATTTATTGTAGGGAGAAGTCATTTTTATCGCAAATTAGAAACCTTTTAAGTTACAATTTTAATTTTTTTGAAACGAAGTGTTTTCGTGATGCAACGGATAATATTTTATCAAAGTCAGACAGACATTATTCATCTCTAACTACTCAGGTCGATTCTTGGGGAATATCATGCTCAGCTCAGAGAATGCAATCAGAACTAGTTAATCAAATACTGATAGCATTGACGTGAGTACAGACAGGCAATTATATATAGTAGTAACAATGGATCACGAAAGTTTATCTGTAAATTACATGCTTTAAATCTAGTCAAGTTGTTCTGGAAGTTGACTCAGGAATGGTTTCAATGAATACATTTGTTATTTATTTTCTTCAAGATATTTTTTAATATCCACCGATATATAAGATAAGGCTTAGTCAAAATATTATATGATACTGTATTAATGTATATTGCAAAATTATAAAGCTCTGATGTCCACGTCCTTTATCGCTTTAGTTGACTTTCTAATTGATATTGATAAAAATAAAAAACTGATGAAACTACAGTAAAATAAAAAAAAACAAAGTTCCGTCATTATATACTTTTTATTGATATAACATTAACAATTTTATTATACATAGTAATTAAAGAATATTTTTTTAACTATGAACAAATGATTAAGTTTAAATTGGGGAAAAATTTACTTACATTTACTTACTTACACACTTAAATCAATACCAATGATCATTTGTGTACGGCAAATGGAAGTGTTAAAAGAGCCTATTTCGATACTATATCGAAAAAAGTCTTTCTAAACACTCTCCAACTTTAAATATAAGATAGGAGGGTTCCAAACTTACCCCGATCTACGAAGAACCACACAACAAATTCAGCGGTATAATATTTTTTTTTCTAAAAGTAGAAAAGACCTATCAACATTCACTGGATAGATTGATATTGATCAATATTTGAATAATAAACGCCATTTTGCATTGAACCTTTTTGTATCCGATATATGTTGCAACGTTGATAGATAAAAGAGTAACAAAAGTTCGTCCAATAAAATCCCAAATCCTATTTTAAAGTCTTTTTAATTTGCCGACATTTGTAATGTGACTATAAAAGTAACCAGATTTACATATTTCGTGATAAATATAATATGAAATAATAGAATTCTAACCTAAAACAAAAAATAAAGGCACTCAACTTTTTAAGTTATATAATTGAGCGAAGCGAGCGGAGCGCTCTATGTGAGACTTTTCTGATTGAATATCCAGGGTTGGCGTCTAAATGACTCATCCGATCGAGACGAAATTTTGCACACATGTTAAGCATGTCCACATGGTATTTATAATAAAACGTCAATAAAATCCCCATAGGCCGCGATGTTCAAAATATTTCGCGTGAAAATATATAGTCACAATGAAAAGCGCGCGAAGAATTTTTTTAATCAAATTTTACTGTCCCCCTGTTCAACTTTTTTTTCGCGCAAATTTCAACCACCATTTGCTGTGAATATAACGAATATTTCTTCTTCCACTGCTCGCTTCGCTCAAAATGTAAACGGCACCCTAGATTTCGGTTTCGAATTTACGGCACCCTAGATTTCGATTAGGGTCTGGTTGCGCCCTTAGTATTTAATATAATATTCCAGATTTAAAAAAGTTGCAATTTGTACTCCTTTGAAGCTTATCAGAAGTTTATTTGATGAAGAAATTAATCAAACGAGGGTGGTGACATTGCCAAATAAGCATTAAATCAACTAATATTTATTACTGATATAAATACTTGTGATTGATACCCTTCTGTCTCTTAAGACTCTTGATATTGGGAACAAGATATGGAGTTGAAAGTATACAAAGAATTTAATCTGGGAAAAAAATTCTTAATAACCTTAAGAAAAAGCCTTATTATTTCGCTGAAACACATATTTTAACACTATAGAAATTAAAATAGACAGGGTATTTTCCGTTAATCTAAAACCATGAAATTTTGCAAATGACGTCAATTAATAGTACAAGTTGAAATTGAAAGAAAATTATAAAAATATCTACATCTGGAGTTAAATCAAAGATAAAATAGTCCTAAAATTTAAAATCTGAGCTACAAGTTCAAATGAAGTATCATATGAAAGGGCTTGATGTTTTATTTAAACCTATTTTTAAAAAAATATGGAAACACGAAAAATAGAAATAACTTAAGCTAAGTTATTAGCTGCATAATTGGTTAAGCTTAACTACTTGAAAGTTATAAATTTGTACGGCACGCTTGGTGGTCGAGTCCGAGTACATTTTGTCTGGTTTTTTTTATGCACACTAGCTATTGCAAGTGGAAACGTGACCTCAACTCGTGTTATATTTAATTTAAGATATATTACACACACATTGAAATGACAAATACACACTGTCACACATTTAAATTTACTAAAAGCTTAGATTATCAGCTTCAGTTTTTGTCATTTAAAACTAAATTAAAAGTAAAAAATGTGAGAGTAACATATATTTCTATTTAAAAACTCTTTTGTTTTTTAATTTGGAAATACTCGGTACAATTAAAAGAAAATGTATCGAAACATTATGATATTGAATTGTATTGATGGTTCATTGCCATTGTCTCCTGCCTTGATAAGGTTTCCATAAAAGTCGCTGTTACCGATAGGGCCAATTTTTTTTGTCTGTTTATTTATCTTCGTTTATTAGAGCATTGTTCTTTTTTCATAATGTTTTGTTTTGTTATTATTTGAGAAAAAATAAATTATATTAAGTATCAAATTAAAAATTTGTTGTTTAATTTTTGCGACAATTCATTGAAAAAACATACCTGTACTGATATCTGATTTCAATATTTTAAAAGTTTTGGTTGAACATTTATTTATTTTATTTATTTTTATCTCAAATATTTTCTCAAGAAACGGAAGATGTCTCGTCACGTACTATATTGAATCTGTTGATTCTGTAAATTGTCAACAAATCCAACAAACAAAAAATCCAATCTTTTCAGCTTTCAACGTATGTGTACAGAAAGGTTGAACGAAATTTGTAAGAATAATCCATGATTACAAAATACGTATATTTTATTTTATACTTTTCTCTTGGTGTGAAAAATCCTGCATATGGATTCGGTTCTAAGTTTTTTTATAAATAATATATAAATTAATATTTTCACAAAGTAATTTAAAGAAATCTTAGTGAATAATAATATAGAAATAATATTTTCAAAAAAATAAAAATTACTGTGGTTGAAAATCTATGGAGTAATATTTTAATTATTAATTAAATTATGAAGATATATCAAAACTATTTCTATGGGAAAATTAGACACTGAATGCATCAGAGATTTGAGAAAGTTACTGTCTTGCGATCTGAAAATTAACCAGAACATAGACTCAGGAATAATGACCAGATCAGATTAAATCAATGGCCAGATTTCTGCTTTTATAACGTCTAGTATATAAGCTTTAAACTGGGTTACTAAGGGATTAGTTTTATTTAGGGGTTATTAGGGTAGGTAGTCACTGCCATCAGGAAAGCTGTTCACCACAAAATACCAGGCACATTAAAAAAAAAATATCACTGAACGGTCTCGTAATGATACAAGACAGTCTGACTAATCAAAATCTTCACCCCTGGTTCATATTAATAACGACTTTTAAAGCTAAAACATGATAGAAGCTGGATGGCCAGGTTTAGGTCCTCTTGAGCTTTTGTATATCTGTGAAGGTACACATTGCATTATGTTTTATTTTTTATTTTAAATTGTGAAATGTTTATCATTAAAGATGATATTTTTGAGGATACCTTCCCTCAAGGATTCATTGAGGATATTTCTTGTATATCCATAGAAATACATTTTTTTTATTACACCTGATAGTATTCGAGGGTAAATCTTCATTTATTATCATTTTATTTTTCTTAAAGTTTTAAGGAAGTCTATTAAGTATTTTTAGGTCGTCTAGTGTAATATTGATAGAACGATATTAAACTTCGGTAAAAAAAAACGCATTAAAAATAAAAATCTTTCTTAATCATTTTTAGAAGTCGTCCAAAAAAGTATAAAGAATAACAAATATTTTGTAATTCTATCCTGAACAGAAAAGCAAATTAAAATATCGCTGAATGTACTTTAGTGTTTCAGCGAATAACATTTCTACAAAGTTGAATATGTTTCGAGCAAAATACGATTGATAACTTCAACCGCATGGCTTTCATTATCAGTGACCCTTTTTGTTTGTTATTAAAAAGTGAGTTATTTTTGCTACTACTGTATACTTCTTTTCTTATGTCTTCTTTACTTGTTACTGAGTGTCAATTTACTGTAATATTTATTTAACTATAAGGAAAAAGGTTTGTTTTGAACTTTCAACAATAATCAATATTTCAATCAATTTTTATAACACTATAATTAATTATACACTTTATCACACCATCTTTTGGTGAAAACTGGAAAATTCGTTGGTTATTTTTTGGTTAATCCCATTCATATAGAAAGACGCTATGAGACTTCGTTGTATAATATTTCTAGATCATAGTGACACAAGTGACAACTTTTTGGTCTTTAAAATTATTTAATTAATAATTAATGTAAGGTTCTTAAAGTTAATAAAATAAAGAAGAAAAGAAAAGAAAAGTTGAGAATAATTATTATTCTGTAACGATCAAAGCGAATACGACAAAAGAAATTCATTACAGAAATAACAATTGATGAAAGACTTTTAATTTGTTCAATTATCGCTTTAATTTCCTGCTTGCTTCTCGGCGATTTCATTCAAATCTGAACCTTTTATTTAAAATAAAAGATATAACAGACAAGGGACAAGACAGCTAACTACTGTCACTAGAGCCTGATGTTTTATAAGTGCAATTTAAACTTTGACTTTGACTTTGATTTTGACTTTGACATTGACTTCTCTTTGATTTTAAATTTAAACTTAAAATAATAAGCAAAATATTTTCTTTCATAATTGCAAAATAACTCACTAACGACTTAAATTATCATTCATTTATACTGACTAACTTTTATATTCTACTCTAATTTTAGTACCAACAGGTTACTTTTTTTCCAGAGCAACTTCTACTGACTATAAATTCTACGTTTATGTAAGTTAAATGTAATAAGTATCTATTTCGTGCCCTGACGTCTTACAATATATATGTACTATGAATTTAAAAGACTTTCGAATAAATCAGAGGGGTATCGCATCGATTTCAAATTCTATATTTTTTCTTTTTCCTTTTCTCATTATTTATTCGAACTCATAAATATTCCGAACGAGTTCGATATTAGTTGCGCATATTCTTATAATATTTACGTCAGTTAGTAAGTTAAAATACATAAAAATATATAAATTTTATAGTACTTATGCAATAAATGTTGTGATAACTTGGAATTTTTTTTTTGTATGTTTGAAAAATCCATTACGGATACTCCGACAGCCAGGTCTCTGAAGATAGAAAAATCATATATTTTTTTATATAAGTAATTATAACAAATATTTGAATACTTTTTGAAGGTTTAGATAATTATACTAATGTTAAGATTTTTTTAAAATATTATTTCAAAAAACTAATTACTAAATAATTACAACATATTCGATAAAAAATATCTTGTAGGTATCTTCAAGGTATGTTGAGAAATAAACAACTTGAGTTGAGTTAAAACAATCTTAATTCATTTAATTCATTAGACGCCAACAAAATGTATTTATATTGCTTCTGTATGCGTCTTATCTGCAGTGGATGTTCATAAAACTTCTTATTTACCGCTGTTACTAAATTCAGTTTCTGTTCTGTGGACACAATTATTAATAAATAACTAATGATATAATTTGGAGAATTATTTCTGAATGTGAAAGTCATTTTCACGAGGAAGGCTACAGGCTATCTAACAATACGCTACTGTTTTTAATTTGATTATTAGTAACTTACTAGTCCGCAGATAGAACCGCGGGTAGAAGGTACTATATATATATATATATATATATATATATATATATACTTCGCCTGCAGTTTCCCCCACGTGGCATTCGGTGACTGTGATTTTATATTAAATAATGATATTTCTACTTAAATTATTATATTAATTTATTTATATATTAAGACATTTTCTTACGACCTGTGAACAATCTATATATAAAAGTTTAAATTTTTTTACATGTTAGCTTTGCCTTACTCTATAGTTTCTAACGATTGAAACTTAGCACACGGATAAATCAAATACCGGCGGCTGATGTGGGTGTGTTTGAGTGATGCTCACCGCCAACCCCGCACTCACCCACGCATTTTATATAACTGCTTAACCGTTACAAAGACTTCGATAAAATCTTCACTAATGTAACTTCTGTCAATCTCTCCATTTATATTTGTAAGTAGGTTCACATAAAATAAACGTATGTTTTAAGATTAAACGGCTAAGCTGAATCGTTTTATGAAGAAATATGACATATTTAGCAAGTTTGAAACATGGGATAGGACACACCGTTTTTCAAACAGAACGAAGCCGCGTGCAAAATCTAGTAATCAATATATTTCAGTCTATATTTTAATCAAAATATCTAAATTAATGTAAATCGTGTTTAAGTAACACACTTTCTATTTGTAAAAACGGTACAATTAGGTAGTTTATCGCGTTCATTTGGATGCGCCTGGACACCCAACCCCTTGGTCCCCCGACCACGTTGGTCTGTCTGTATGTCTATCTGTACCTCATCTTATGGGTAATATGTAGATACTTTCTTTGACGTGGCTTATCGCAAACTCAAACCCATATAAAATATAAATAACATTAAAATTATTTTTTTTTATCTGTCCTCAGGTTTTCAAAGCGTCAAGCACGAGCTCCGGAGATCATGAATGAAGTTAATTCATACCGAGATCCGTTGATGTACAACGAGTGGCCGGTATACACTGCCATACCCCGAGCTGCCCCCAGGTAAGAATTACTGTGGACGGACGATTGGATGGTGGCCCTATATGCTGAGCCAAAGGTCGTTGGTTCTGGGCCAGCAAGGAAAAATTTATTGTGGGATCGATAGATTGCAATTGACAGATCCACAGATTGGAATGCACAGATTGTAATTTGTGTCCGTTCTTTTTGTTAGTAAAACCCGCCTTGACAGAGGTTATAAAGAATTGCGGAGATTGTTCTTTTAAAATATAAAAAAAAACCTACAATAATTATAAGTAAAGAATATTACCTGTTTTAATTTCGTTATAAATAATTTAAATAATAGCATACCAAATACATCCAGAATCAAAATAACAACAACAGTCAAAGGAGCACAGATATTAATATATATATTAAGATCGAATCTACCGCCTACTGACTAAAACTCATTAACTAATACATTATATTTCACCAAGACTTAACCTATTTATTCGCTGAAATATGTACAGGTTCTTAAAGCAGGCGTATTCTAAAACATATTTTTTTCAAAACCTGAGAAACAATACATATAACAAATTGCTATATAAATATAAATATAAATATTTTTCTCCGTATTTGAAAATTTACTTTGAAAAACCTATTCAAACTTTCTATGGACTGTTTCTACAATCAAAAGAATATCAACGTGAACTCCTAACGAATATAATAAAAATTGGCGTTTATAAAACATATATTTTAATAATAATACATCACTTAAAGTAATATTATAACAGTCTTATTTTTTCTTTACTTACCAAGATGACAACGAATTTTAATGTTACAATAGTCTTATTTTACATATTTCTACCAAGACTTCTTTAAAAGAATTTGTTTTATTCCAAATTCTCAAATTATTTTCTTAAGGTGTTGCCAGTTAATCCTCGTCTAATAACTCAAAATTATAGTAATATTGAAACAAAACTTTTAAAATGAGTTTCAAGAGAGTCAACTATGTATACTGTGAAAAATATAATATTATAGTAATATCGAACTTATTTCTAATAACATTTATACGTATATAAAATTGTAATAAATTTATCTAGTGGATTACACACAATACTTTCTTATAAACATATGCAAACACATGCTGTCACTTTATCTGGGACAAATCCAGCACTTCAATGACATCTCAATGAACAAAATAAGGGCGTATCAGGTTATTTGATATCATTGATGTCAGTGATAGGATTTATTTATTAATGTTTTCTAAGATTTACACGAGTACTACACATTTCAATAAAACTATTTTTCGGATATAACTCGCGTTTATTTTTACATTTTTTATATTTAACCCGAGGTTTCGAATGCTTTGCAGCAAACGTGTTCGCGGTAAGACGAGATGATGGTGGTTTATTTATTAAATTATAATTCCATTAAATATAGCATCTACTATTTTGGTACTATTTTGAATAAATAAAACATCATTACTACCGAATATTTTAAAGTATTTTTAATATTAAATGCTTTTAAATTTTATGCTTGTTTAAACGTTAACGAACTTGAGTGAAGATAATCCTTCTGTAATTATACGTTATACATTTTGGAAAGGTTTAAATTAACATATTTGAATAACAGAGTAACCTCACTCTTTTCAATTTACGGTCACAATTACAAATGTTAAATGTTATTTAATTTGTATAATTAACATAATGGTTTTTGACACTTAATACAAAAAAGGTACATTATAAGTTTAATTTGTCTATCTGTCTGCGGCATCGTAACTCATAAGACTTATTAATGATTACATTTTATATGTTTGTATGTCTTCCGCCGTGATCAAATGTTTTAACTCGAATTCAAGAGAATATTTACAGCCCAAATAAAACTATTTTAACGGATTAAAACTCGTGTATAATTTGGTTACATTTTTTATTTTTAACACGACGTTTCGAATACTTTGCAGTAATCGTGTTCACGGGTAGACGAGATGTAAGTGACAATGACAATGACAATGTAACCAAATTATAAGCGAGTTTTAATCCGTAAAAATAGTTTTAATTGAAATGTGTACTCGTGAAAATCTAAGAAAATAATATATACAGCCATTTGAAGATAACACTTTTCTAGTAATGAGATTAGTTTTTAAATTATTATTTTTATTAATTTGTAAAAAAAAACCTAACAAATCATGATAAAATGGGTCATGCTATTCTTAATAAATTTGACAGATCAAATAGTATAAATATTAATTATATATCTAAAGTAAATATATATGCCAGTCAATGATAAAAATAATATAAATACTTATTAATAAGAAATTCAGGTCAAAACTAATATTTTATCACAAGGATATCTCACTATAACAAAATTCGTTTTCCTCATACTCATTTTAAAACCTAACGTCACTTTCTTTAGGAATAATGAGACGTCAGCGTCTTAATATATATAATCCAAAAAAAAATAAGTTGGCAGTTTCAAACTTCTTCGTTTGATTTAAAAATAAACTGGCTGTTACCAACGATTTCATATTTTTAAATACATGGATTTTCCACTAATTACTATATATTTTTTATCATTGGGGAAGTAAACGACGGTGCTTTTATTGCTACCCTCCAAACCCAGGGGATGTTATGAGGTTTACTTGGGACTACCACCAACCATAACCCTCATTGCCCCAGTGAAACGCCACGTGGTCGCTTGCACATTTAATTGTGATCAATTACGTAGTTACATAAACCACAAGAATGATTAAATTTCATGTTTGTAAAAATTACTATCAAAGATGTCTTTGAAGAAATTTTTGAAAATAAATCAAACTTATTGAAACCTAACATACAACTTGAAATAAGAAGTTGTTTAAATATGAAATATTTTTAATTTTTATTATTATTAACTTATTAACTATTTTTAAATTTAAATACAATTTTTTTAATTCAACAGTATTTTTAATGTTTTATTTAAATACTAGCAGTTGCCAGTGACTTTGTCTGCAACATTTACCCAAATGAAACCCTACATAAAATATATTAATTTTTTTTTTATTCCTTTGACATTTCTATATTCTCCAAGAAAATAACAATTAACATTAAATATAGGCATTAAAATAATATGTTGAATATAAAAATAAAAAAAATATTAGAACCACCTTTTAATTTAATACTATTTTTATCGTAAATAAATCCAATTCAATGATAAATTTATATATATTTCCAATCTAAAGCCTTACATTATAAGCCCACGCATTTTATTCATAACTCTGTAAGTCTGGGTATTAATTTAAATTTTCTAAATATAAAGTACATAAATATTCAGTATTCATAAAAATATTACTTTATTTTATCCAAATTCAAACATTGATGAGATTATATTTATGTAAATATTAAACAAAATTGTACCCTCGTTCAATAGAATTCTGAGTCCTCTGAAACAATTATACCGTACCTAATACAAAATGGAGGTCGCCACGTGCCCGAACTTCAATAATTAAAAGTTTTATTACGAGAGTTTTGGAAAAAAATATGACCTATATATTGCATATATACTTATTGAGCGAAGCGAGAGGAGCACACGAAGCTCTCTATGAGAGATATTTCTGCATCTTTTGTGCAAGCATCAATCAAAAACGGTATATCCGAAAATTTCCAAATTTTCTATCAGTGTGTAAAGTCTGATCAGTCTAATGGTTGTTTTAAAAATTTTTTTTTTTCGAATATTCGATGTCCAATGACAGGAATAATCAAGAAAAAACTAAAATTCCATATACTTCAATTAGAAAAATTTTTTATTCGAAAATTTAGCTTGAAAAAAAAATAGAGGACAGAATACGTTGACGTTTTGTAAATGCAACTTCGGTGCTGTTTGGACCGCTTCGCTTAATATGCTAACACATACCGAGATTTTGCGAGCGTAGCGAGTCAAAAGTAAGGTCTGGTTCGCGCTCTTAGTTATTTTTATTCTGTTGTGTCAATCTACGCTGCTACTATTTGACATCTGACCGCAAAAATACGACTGACATTGACAGTAAACAAACAATATACTATTTACGATCTATGTAATTATTTGATAAATCGACCAATCTCCTTCTTGTCTTTTCCGATCTGACATGACATTGGCCAAAACATACTATAACACGAATGAAAGCCATGTTTTAAGAATTGAATTGAACTTAAGATGTATCTAAATATAAACAAAAAGTAATGTCTGACAGCAACGTACAGCACAAATCATTAGGATTAGAATTTTAAATTTTGCAACCCGCTTCTTTTTATAATCTAGATGAGCACGAAATGATTTAAAAAAAATATTTCCTTAAGGATTAATTATAATATTACTTAAGTACTTGGTTGGAAATTAAAAATGGCTTATTTCAGCTTCAAAGGTGAAATGGGAGACAAAATTTGTAGTGTCCGTTTTGGTTTAACGTCATTACCACTTGAAACTTTGTCTTTGAAGACCTTTTTTTTCTATTCCGTCCATCACTTCTAAAAATCTTCAGAAGTCATATTAACTTACTATATTATACTATATATTTACTCAAGTAATAATATAGAAGAGTTAGTGTAGTTAACCCGAACAAAGACTCTAACAGAACGGCCAATACAAAAAGCGGTAGCTTGTGCGTTTAGGTATTATAGGTAATCTCACATATCACTGATCTGATTTTCAATATTCTAACCAATTAGATAGGCATATAGTCCCTGAATCTAACAGATCACTTCTTATATATATTTTCAACAGATAATCAAAATTGCGGGCAGCAGGTAGTATTATATATTTATGAAATCTTAATCTTACAGCTTTTCTCTTTACGTTTTGATATATAAATTATTTGTATCTCTTACAGGCTTCGGAAAGTGTAAGCAAAAATAATAATAATAATATAAAATTTTATGTCTTACTCTTTTACTTCGAAATGGCGGACTCCCACACGAAATTCACCCCCATTTAATCCGCTTAAGGGTAGACATTGCTAAATCAAGCCTTAACGTTTTAAAAAGAGCATTTTTGTAAAATTTCAGAATAAAATCCTATATTCAGTTTCATTACTTTCATGACTAGTTAATGTACGCTTTTTAAATATACATATAATAGAACAACACCAGCGTAAGTAACTTGTGACCCTTAGAATTTCCCTTCATTTTGAAAACCGAGCAGTAATTTTTTTTTATTATCTGTATATTTTAAATGAACGTAACCTAAAGTCAATTGTGTACATGTGTGTGTATGTCTCTGTCTGTGTGTGTGTGTATTTGTGTATGTGTGTGTAATGTAATGTTAAATGAGACAAGAGCCGTTTGTTTGTGGTTTCGCCCGCATTTGCATACTCAGTGCTTAATAGGTGAGTAAAAGTACCAATTTCATTGCTTTATCAACCGTAAAATCGTATATCAAGCATTTTTTAGTATTGAAGTTCTTTCGTTTTTAATATCTTACTATCCATCTTGACTTCGCAGGATTGAATTTTGTAAATGAAGAAATAAATGAAAAAAAAAATTATTAAAAATAAATGACGACAAAATATTTAATTTAATGCGTCTCTATCTCCACTCGATAAATGCGTTATCAGTCAGTTAGGATTTTTATATTAATCTTCTAACATTTACACAACATGTAGTTTCCTTAAAATAGGTCGAGCTGGTCTCAAGTGATCCTTCATACACAGGGTATTATTGAGTTTTATATAAACACATATCTTTGTTTTTTATGATATATCATAAAAATATGTCTTATAATAAAAACGTATCTTTATTATAAGACATATTTTGATATTTGCTTTCCGTAGTTTCTTTTTTTTGCAATCTTAATTGAATATCACGATTAATGTAGTTTATCCGTAAATTGCTTACTAAAGGTTAATGTTTGTGAAGCTATGAAAGAAATATCCAGATGAGTTTGTTGTGTGGTTCTTTTTAGGCCAAGGAGCGTTTTGAACCTTCCTAGCTTTAATTTTAAGTTCCAGTATTTTCTGAAGGCATTATTTCGATATGGCATCAAATAAGCCCTCCTGACACTTTTTAAGTAAATAATTATTTATATTGATTCAAAGTAGGAAAAAAAACCTAAAATAAAATACTACCAAGAACTGGGGCCTTTTTGTATAGCTTTCACAGACTGAAAATGATATTGATTGTAAACATGTTTTCAATTACATATTTATGAATTTTAAAGAAATTTAGAATGAATGAATCCTGCTCGTATCGATAAATTTTGCAGTCTATGTTTCCTTAAAATTTAATAAGGTCAACATGGCTATATATACTGACTTTTAAACTTTCGCGTTGCATATTGTATTATTATTTATTATTTTATTAACGGGAATTAACGCATGAAATAAGTTTAAAGCAGTTTGCACCGACCGTGGTCATAGGTTGGGTGTGGCAGGTCACAGGCTGACAGACTGACTGACAGTCAACCTGTGACCACGCCCGGTGCAGCCTGGTGGCAACGTCATCCAATTGAGAAGTATATAAAAATTATTTCGCGCGCTAATTCCCGTTAATAAAATAATAATGGATATATATGTTAAAAAGTGTATGTAGAAAGATATACTAAAATATGAAAAAGATTCGACGCTACCGCCATTTCTATGTGAAAATGTGTAAAGTAAAGAAAATATCTTCGGTAAGAAAACTAGCTATTTCGTATCTCCAATAAAGAGCGGGAAGGTGTGGGCGTGTTTCATGTTCCAAGTAAATATTGCACCGACGTACCGTCAGAGAATTAATGACTTACATTTTTACTGTTATAAAGTTACCTAGACGTTTTTGATATTTAAGATTTATTTATTTAAAACACAGCACAGTTACAAAAAAAATAAATATTTGTAGAAATGTAAAAAAAAAATAAAATAAAAGTTTCTCTTTTTTTGGACATAAACTTTCTTGATCCATGATTACTATTAAATATAATTGTCCAACTACTATTAGAGTTTGCCCGACTAGTTTTGAACCTAGTTACGTGGGTTAAGTTAAGTGTCTTACTTTAGTTACTGAGTTCACTCCGCGAAACTAAAACTAGTCGGGCAAATTCAGATAGTAATTATGTGAGTTCAGCCGGATAATTATATTAACAGTAACTTTTTATGACTTATTTAACTGTATATTTGGTTTTTTTTTTCACGAAAATATATAAAGGTTTCGTTGGTTTTTGAACCGTTATATAAAATAATAGTGAGATATTTTCTGTAACAAATTCTAATCAAATTACTATAATTTATGGAACATGAAGAAATTATATAACTGTGAAAAGGTTAAAATAGTTTGGTAAAGTAATTAAAAAGTAACTGAAAACTATTATCCTTTAAATAAATTGAGGTATTCAGAAATAATTTTTTGAAATCTCACCTAATGGTGAGATCGGTTTTCAGAGACAATACTGCTATAATGTAACCTGTATTGCGTCGTCATTTTTCATGACAAACTAACTTTACGGGAAAAAACGAGCCTTGCCCGCAATACCTACAATATATATATGTCAAAAATGTTCCATTTTATATTATATACATAGTAATTTCTATATAGTTACAGTATTTAGGGAAAAAAATATATCTTCGAAAATAATATTTTTATATATCAATCGAAATTTTATACTGATTTGAAAACACCAACACTCATGACGAGACAAAATTTTTAGAAGTCATGAGGAAATGACATGTTGTATATCAATCGATGCCGAATTTTAACTTATAATATTGATTATTATTTTAATAACACAACAATATTTGATACGGAAGCCACTTTTGCGTTTTTTTGTGTTTTTTTTTTAAGTTGTTTTGTGTTTTTTTTTTCTTTGAATAAATGCACATCACAGCTACCAATATAAAAACTTTTTTTGGTACTTTTCCGTTATCCAGGCGAAAGGGTTACTGAGCGAACCAAACTTAACGCATATCAAGAAACTTTTTTTTTTCATGCTTCTGTTTTTTTAGGTTTCTATTTTTAATGCACTTTGTTCTTAATGTACGATGCAACTTCCTTCTCGTTTATTTCACAACTAATATTAATGATCTTGTCTGAAAGTATTAATTGATTAATTAATATATATATATATATATTCTAACAATTGTGACCGAATATAATATGAAATTATTAACAAAATATTTTTATATTGTTTTTAAGAAGATCATGAAGATCTATTATATATTTTTAATAACGGTATTATTTAAGTTAATAATAATTTGTATTTAGTACCTTAATATGTTTCCAATATACCGGTTTTTTATAAAAAAATATATAAATATAAAAACGCCTAAATATACTTACATACTTATATAACTTTCAAGTGTAACAGTTTGATATGTTTATAGTATGTAGTACACTCAGGTTTTTAAGAGCGGTTTTATTTCACAGGTTCAGATATCAGTACCCATCTATACCTCGGGAAGCATACGGACGTGTCATCACCAAAGCACCACCGAACGTCGTGCGTACACCGGATTATGGAGAAGTAAGTTTAAAATATTATGTACATTATCTTCTTAGTCTCCTATGTATTCATCATTCATATTTAAATATTTAATAAATGAACATTTTAAATTTAAAATTATACAAAAATAATATGTTAATTTCATTGTAAACGACCTTTAAGGCTTAAATATAAAAAGCCCAAAGATAAAAATATGCATTATAATATTTTACGCATAGACTTTTATACAGAATTTATTTCGAAAGCACATTCTAGATCTGAACCAGTTAATAATAAAAATAAAATTGTGTTTCTTAGAATAATATTATGTAAAAACTGAAAATTATGTAATAAATAAAAATCGAAAATACTTATTGAAAGTAAGTTTTTTACAAAACATGTTTTCATTGTCAAGGCTACCACAGACCTAAGAAGACCTGGCGAAAAAATCTCAGCAGGCGTGTCTTTTATATATATTTTATAGCCATACATTAAGCTTAAATTACATTTATATTAGTATTTGAAATGGCCTGACGGGATTGTTTTAAACCCAGATTGCATCATCAAATAAATATTCGGAAAAACTACAGCATCCGTGCAGATGCTACAGTTATACACACAAATGTTCCTCGGCTATACGTCTACATATATATTATAAGTAAAGCAAAATGTCAACCAAGTTTGTCAAATTGGTTTGTCAACCGTAAACGTCAAAATTCTGTAATATCTTATTTGTTTGCCTTGACTTTGAACTTTGTAAGTAAGTAAGTGAAACCACTGAAATACAGAACTCTCAGATGACGAAACAGTGAGTCAATTGTAAACTTTTCATAAACATTGCGAGACTTTTTCGTAATTTTTTATGTATACTTCAAATATACTAAATATTCCAAGAAGAGTCAAATACTTATGAAAATGCTATACAGCGTACAAATAATTCATGTATTCTGATCCTTTTAGGACATCGGAAGTAGGAAAAATATTTAATCTGTGGTATTCAAAACGTCTACTTTCTTATATATATACTTAGTTTACAACCCACAGCCTCTTTCCAGTGGTTTCCACTTCGTGATTTTAAATGCGGTCTTGTATAAATAATTCCTTTTGTCTTATCAATGCTATGTATTATTCTATACTTTTTAATCACATTCCTTTTAAAAGTATTTTTTTATTTAATATCTTGCTAAATATTCAATTTTTACCCCACTGGTTGTTTTGAGAAAAATATATATGAATTTTGATTTGAGCATTATTAAGGAATAAAATCTAGGTGGAGTTTTATACAAGAACGTATATTGTCAAGACAAATATAACGACTAACCTCTAAAAAAAGGCTATGAAGTTAGAAAATATACCAATAATAATGCGTTGAAATTAAATATAAGTATATATATATTTCAAAACGCTAATCTACAATTTAAAAAAAAATTTTAAGACACCTTTAAAAATATATGCTTAGAATCCATAGTACTAACTATATCTTATTTTTAATTTCCTTGGACAATAAAATAAAATTTGTATACAATTCAAATAAATTTATTCTTTTTCTTATTGATTTTTTCTCCATTTTTCATATTTTTTTTATAATTTAAAGTTCTTTCCTTTACTTTCACATATAATTTAAACAAATCTTCAGCAGTTCTCGATTTTAATCAAGATGAATGTGTATATATGATGGTTTTATATCTTGCGTAAGCTCGAAGTATGAAGCTCTCCATAACCTAATTTCAAATGTTATTCAATTTTGTCGCTCAGAACCAAGGCCCTGTGGCGCAACGGATAACGCGTCTGACTACGGATCAGAAGATTCCAGGTTCGAATCCTGGCAGGGTCGCTTGTTCTTTTTTTAATATATTATTTTATAAAATGACTATAAATATTATTTAAAAAAATATATTTTATACCTTTTAATTTTTTCAAATGCATATTTATAGTTGTTAAGCATCATGACAAGATAATCGATATGGCCCTTCATTTATGAAACAATACGAATAATTAATTTAAAATACACCAAAAAAAACTAATATAAAAAAAAATATTAAAATATAAAACCACATACGGTGTGTGAACCAAGTCCCCAGAATGTAATGTGTGTTTAATTATAGCGAAATAATCAACAGATGTTTGGAATGCTGAACGTGCCACACACGTCGGGGAAGGTGCTGCGGTACTCAGGGCCCTCCAGACAGCGGGGGGGCTCCACGTTTATGGTACCCCCGCAGAGGGATAGGTGAGAAATATTTTAAGCTCCAAAATTCCTGGCACATCTCTAATATATTAGATAAACAATTTTTAATTATTTCTAAATTAAATATAAGAATAAATATTTTTGTTTTACTTAACCTTATATTACGATTTGAAAGCCATATTTAGTTATTAATTATTAATTTTTTTTATACCAAATAAGAAATCTTTTTTAAGCTAGTATTAGTACAGTTCTATATGAATATAGTAACAACATGACCAAAATGTTTTAAAGAAACTAACTGGAAACCATTGTAGCAATGTTGGACTGTGCATATCAGTCTCAAATTTTATTTTATATAATAAAGCGCTCTCGTTGCAGATTCGAAGCGCTGAAAAAACTGATCCGACAAGAACATGTTCGCGAATTACAGAGGAAATATGAAACTGAGCAAAAACAGGAGCTGAAAGAGATCGCAGCTGGACGAGGGTGAGCGGACCATGAAATTCCTTAAATTCATAATTATAGTAATGGCTAGATGTTGCCAGAATGTTATTCTCTGAATTCATTATCACAGACTAAGGAAATCTGAGATTTTGTTTCGTCTACATACGTTTTAAAATTGAACAAAACGTGCTTTATTTTAACAACATATACACAATACAATCTGAAGATTCTAAAAATTAGTAGATTAATTTCTGAAACCGGATGCTTAGTACCCAAGATCCTGTATCCAAACTTTTCTTATATAAGTGCAAAAACATAATTTTCTTCCAGTTAGAGTTTATCTTTTGAAAATGCCAATATTTAAGTTCACGAAATTTTAATTAACAGCAACCTTAAAACAAGGGAAAATTAAATGAAACAAGAGTGTACTGAATTAAAAACTTATAAAATCATTGTTAAAACATGTATTTCGTAAAATAAATTTACAACAAAAGAAATTACAGCTATTCCCAAGTAGTTTTCGGCACTAACATTACCACATTCTTTTCTAAATATTTAAGTAATTACTCGACCCTTTTAAATTAATTTGGACTTAGTGTTACTTCATTATTTTGTGTGATATGTGAGATGTAATAGTGAATAATATCAATAAACAACTAGATTTCTTGCAATATAATAAACAATAATATTTGAAATTACTTATACATATGTATGGCCATTTTTTTGTGTTTAAACTTTCGTGACCCTTTAATATTATTATATGTCATTATCGAATGAATGAACGAATGAATAATCGAATGGGTTCGAAACTAGTCAGACAAATTGCGATAGTAGTTACGTGAGAACAGCCGATTAATTATGTACATGTAGAGCAATGTTAATCTCCATCCTGATACATTCGGTCATATATAGAATGCTTAGTTCGTTGAAAATTTCGTACTCATCTAACTCTGCAGTATATACTTCTGCATTTTAAATCCAGGCTTGGTTCCTGCTAATGCGATTTACAATTGTCGAATTTGAAAACAATGCATTCAACTTCCCTTTTACGTATAATTTTATAGTGTCCATGGCGTTTCTTAATAGTTCTTCATGGACATACTTAAGAACCGTGCAAATAATGTATGACGTTCATACGTTCAAACTAGAACTATGTGAAAATTCTTAACTTTGACTTCGGTTAATAGACACTTAAATTTTTTGTATATACGGACCAACTAAACTGAAATTAAGATTCGGTTTGCTTTATACTTACAATAATATCACGTAAAATGTGGAAATAGTGGTTTAGTATTGAATATAATATATGTATAGGTACATATTACAAAACGTAGTCTCAAGGTCGCATCCGTTGTCTCTATGAACGCGATAAACTCCGAAACTACTGAACGGTTTTTTGTAGTTTTCACGAAATTTGATTTCATGTAAATAGACTGATGTATAACGATTATTGTTGGAGAAGCCGTAAAAAAATTGTCTCAATAAATATTTTCAAGGAGCCCTCAAAACCTACACTTGGATCGTAAGTTCCAGGCACTGTTTGCACTCCTCTCCCTGCAACACAATGAGGCCGACACCCACATGACGAATTCATGGAAGAAGCTTCTTCTCAATAAGAAAAATATTTAAAAGCTGTACTTCAACAAATCTTTTAAGACGATTATGGTCTCGGGCTCTTTAATTTATTTTACATTTAAAATAAAAAGCTGTCTGTAATCCGACAATGCTTAACTTATTTTTAATTACAAACTTCTAGTTTTTAATTAAAATAGCCAAGAATAAAGTAGTTAAAGAAGTTTCTAATTCAATTCGACGTAAATAAGAAAATGCTAAATCTATTCTCAATTTCTCTAAGATTTTTAATAAATTGTGTTAATTTTATATTTATTACAACATTAATGAGCAGTTTAAACAAACAATCAGGTAGACTATATTTATTTTTATTTAAAAAAAAGCACAAAATGACATACATTTTTTTATTGTATACTCATTATTTTATAATATAAAATTACACCCTGGTGGGTATCATATAAATTGTTACTTAAAGAAAATGTTATGTTGTATTGGAAGATTTATTTTCAATAAAATTTATAAATATGACTCATGTCAATATCATCCAAATTTTCCTAGAATTGAGCCGTGAACCGTGACTGGTCTTGCAGGGCGAGTTGTAACTTGCAACTTTTATTTTCTATAACCTTTAGGCCTTCTCATCGAATTGATGGCGATGTTTCTACTTTTTCACAAATTGCTTATGAAATATTTTGACGTACGAAAAACAGTGATCACAATAAAAAAATACCCGGGTGAGTTTGTATTTTGGTTTTGTTCCGATCAGAATGGTTTGAAACCCTCGTAGCCTTAATGTAAGTTGGAAATTGTTCTTAGAGAAGGGCTTATTTCGATAAATATGGTATCAAAATAGGCCCTCCTACCTCCTCTGAAATGGAAAAGATATAATTAATTAATTAATTTAAAAAAAAACTTCTTGCCGCGATATCGCCATGTATGTAGCTTGTAAATAAGGACTCCAAATGGGTTTGAAACTAGTGGGTAAAAATTTGATAGTAGTGACGTGAGTAATGTATAAATAATTCGGTTCAGATCAGTTCAGTTCAGTTCAGTTCATTCAGAGTAATATATAAATAATTCAGTCAGCCATCTTGAACCTCATCATTAAAACTATTTAAATACATGAATGGAAAGCAATTGTAGAGGTATTTCCGATTGAATAGAAACGAGTCCGTATCTTGGAGAATTACGAGAAAAGTTCGTAATCCTCAATTTAACTTCAAGCACACTTAATTTAATTGTAATTCAAAGATCAATTTACAAATGAATAAAAGATCCATTAATTTTATTTAGAAAACGAGTTTCTATAAAAATGGTATAGAATGAAAAGCAAAATAAATGTAGTCATGACGTTAACTTGACTTTTTCATTCTTTATTTATTTAAAAATTCCATTAGCAGCATTATGATAGATGCTCAAATAAGTAAAGGAAAGTGCAGGATATAGACTTAACAAAATTCTTTATCCGACAAAATAATAATAGTAATATTTATAAGGCTTAACCTAGAAATACAAAACGAGTAGGTGACCATACATAAAGTTTGTACTCCACTAGCTCTGAGTTGGCGCAGCTTATTTTATAATTGGCCCCCCATCATTATTAAAATGCTATTTAAACCATACCACACGAGTCTTCAACCCCTGCAAAGTCTAGCAACATCTATGGCCAGACAGAAAAGACCACTAAAAACTTTTTTGTAGGCTTGTGTACGTAGAGGTAAGTGCTCACGTCACCACGATATAGTGTTAGATATCATTCGTAAAGCTGTTTATCTTTCAGCAGTGAGACAACAGAAGTGTAGAAACATCAAACGATCTGTGGAGTTTATTAAAGAAAGCTCATTTAAAAAAAAAACACTCTATCTTAACAGCAGCTTCTGATTGGACTCTCATGATGGACGTTTGAATAACAATATAACAATATGAAATTCGTTTCGTTATCCAGATCGGACATATTCCTGTTCTCTAGACAGTTAAAGCGCCTAATAATTATGAAGATTATCGTTACCTAGGAAACACATCCAGAAAGACACTCATTTAATAAACAAGTATTACGAACTGACCAACGGACTGACAAGGGATAGGTTTAACGTTAATTTGTAAGCTATAGAAGTTAGAGTGGAAGATATAACAACAAAATCTCTCTATAACTTATAATTCTATCATCAGTTCATTACTAGAACATACTTCAAAGCCGCCTTATCAGGTTCGCTTAAAATTTGGTTAGGTAGGGAAAAGATCGTAAACAGTAAAGGGGAGCGTGTATGAGCATTTTAAAAGGGTTCCTTGAACTAATAATTGGGTCGCAAGTTCCATGTACTGATTGCAACCTGCAACCTGGCACATTATGAATCCTTTGAATGCTAAGCTTCGTCTATGTCTACGTAATATTTTTTATATTTTTATAAACAATTTCAAACATTACATTTCAGTTTTGGTTTTTAATAGATACGAAAACATTAAAAAGAAATACATTGAAATAACAATAAGAAAATATCCTCGGCTGTTATAACATTTACGATTTTTATTCTCCCAAATAGGGGTGAAGATTACGTGTACGGAACCTATGGGGAACAGGAACCACGAGGTCTACAGAACCTGGAGTACGCTGACGAAGGCAGCGCTCACTGGCAGCAGGGACACGGAAAGTAAGTATCTGAGTTATTATCCGCGAGTTATTATTACAACTCATATTATTATATGAAAGAATTTTCATGAAACTTTATATAAAACTACGACTTAAATTATAATGTAGGTGTTTTCAATGTGGGTTTTATTCAAGGCGAGAGTAAATTGGTTTTACAGTAACAACGCTTTACCACCTACGACATTACCACTTACCATCAGGTAGAATAGATCATTAACTTAGTATATATAATATATATATATAAAACCAATACAAAATATTTCATTGTATTTTTTTATAATTACTATTAATTTTTAGGGATTGAACAACAAAAAATACTTTAGCTAAGTCATCCACAAATCATTATGGCTCTGTTTTAACAAGCACATAAAGACCCAATAAATGTTGCGGCTACCCTCAATCCTGATCGATTATACTGCCTACAAATTACCGATTTACATCCATCAAGTAACATTTTGTTTCACGAAAATTGAGAATTTGTTTGAAATGAAATATATTATAATGTTCTTTGTTTAATACACCAGCTGTACTCGAACGAACTGTAACGAACGATTTTATTTACTATATGTAAATAAATAAAGCCTATTTTGCTCAGGAATAATGTAGCTTTCTAATGGATTAGGATTTTTTGAATTGATCCAGTTGTTTTGAGCGCATTTCTTATAAACATACAAATCTTTCCTTTTTATAATATTATTATAGATATATTACCAAAATAAGGAAAATAGTATGCATATATTCTTAAATTTACTATTGTTACAGGAAACCTCAAACCGGAAGTCGCCAAGTATCTCAATTCTCTCGGTACTCGGACGTGATGCTGCCACCAGTCCGCCGGACCTTCTACCACCCATACTTCGAATACGTTCTCCCCGAATACATGCCATACGCCTACTGAATCCACGATACTTTCCAGAACGATCGAGAACATTCCAGAGGACTCTCCCTCACGTACAAATACTTCGCAGGCTTTAATCTTCAAATTATCACAAATAACTGGTCATATCTGAAGCATATCTTCGCTTCGCTTGACATCTCAAGACCGAGCTTTCTGCGTTTCTATTATCGCAATATTTTTATAATTAATACTGAGGTTTTCTCTAGATATGCGATATTTATCCCCAATTTATAATCGCGTTGTATTTTTATAGATTTAAGATTAGTTATCCCTCTTAAAATTCAGCGCTAGGCTGCTAGTATTAATAATTAGTGTTTACCTTGATTGACCTTTGAATTGACAATAACTTCATTAGTACACGGTGATTGATCAATTATTTGAACTTAACCCGTCAATTTTGGACGATATCGACTTGACAATAATAATAAAATTAAAAAAAAATTAAGCGTTTACAATTCTATGTGAGTAGAGAATAAGAATGTTTTAAAAAGTCAATCATTTTGTTATCAACATTAGAAGTGTAATAGATATTTTATAAAAGTCAGTATTAAATTACCTAAAAAAATATTCTTGAGCAATTATTAAAAAAATATTTAGAGACTTGATGAAATAAAATACAAAAAACATTACATTATTAAAATATCAAGATTAACCATATCCGGTTTAATTGTTTTTTATGAGATTATTTTTAAAACTTATAGTGTTTAGTCCGCGCGTTTTGAAATTCAAACTATCTAGTCAATATTGTTTTAGTTTAAGAAAACCTTCTAATGCAAAGTTTTAAATTATCTTAAAATGCCGTGTATGAAATATTTTATTACTACTTTTAGATATTAAGATTGAAAAATAATTTTTTAATATCAAAATTTTACATTTTATTCAAATTTTACATTTTAGTCCATTTATTTATATAGAAATTCTATTAATGTAGTCAATAATTCAAGTGATGTGACAATAAATTGTAACAAGTGACGTAGTCATTTAGAAAATGAAATAAATACAATTATATTGAATATATCCAGAAATTAATTTATGTAAAACTTCCCAATTACGTCTTAAATTACGCGTTAGATAAGAAAGATATATCAAATTGCTTTCAAACGACTACACATATAATCCCGTAGTTTGAATGTATTTACATATATAACTGTTGTTGTGATTAGACGCTAAGTTTAATCTGTAATTTCAAAAGCCTGAGGGACGGCTGAGTCGCGTTCGGAACAGCATCAAATAACTATTGTACTAGACATGTATAGTGCACAAACGAACCGACAAACAATGCTTTAACTACCTTTTAATACTTCACGTTAGTTACCTAATTGTATATTAGCGAAGCTCTTTCACTATTTGCGTGTTGGTTATGATAATAAAAATGGCATGGACTACAATTTGTATGCCAGTAGTGTCGCGAATTATAGTCCGAATTTCGTCATAAAACGAAACAGCACGGAATATTACCGCGACAGTTACCATCAAGAAATGTATTTAAGAATGTTGTTAACTATTTATGTGTTAGTTATATTGTCTATATGGCGAAGTTCGTCGACATAACCCTACAGACTATGATATTGGCTTTAACTTGTATAACATATGTATTACGGCTTTAAGCTAGTCAAATTCATTGATCTTCTATTTATTGACGGACGGACAGTCCCTTCCTACGATTTAGCTATATATATATATATATATACATTTATTTATATATGATTTTCTATAAATATTCCCAACTTGTACAAATTATTTGGAGCGTATAATTATTTATGACAGTAGCAGAGCATATTGCAGTTGTATTAATGTCTTATTATTATTTTATTGTACTTAGATTTCGCATTTACAAATATAAATGTCTACTCTTTCGATGTGTAATCATATAGTAAATAATCGCAATTTAAACATATTAATTACATATCTGACAATAATTAAAAATGAATAAAATACGCTAGACGCAATGGGTTCGGTAACATGTCTATCCGTCGAAATTAATAATCGATCCTGACTCATTTTAATACCGCAAAATTGCAATCCGTATCATGAGTTACAGATAAATTTGTGGATTGAGTTTGAAAGCAATGAAGGATTGAGATTGATTATTAATTTCGGCAAATCTAATCTATATGTAATCTATTATTAGCTAAGTATAACTATGAATGGAGCGCGGTCTAAGGAACTTGACAATAATATGACAATAAAGTCTTGGGTAAGCGATCTATTTGGTAGGTTAGATTGTATCCAGGCCGCGCCAGAGCGTTAATATACAAGTAATTAACCGTAAAATATATTTAAAATTGTATTTTAATTGGTGTTTTATTTTTTGTGAAATAAAGATAGTTTACTCTGAGCAGATTGAATTTTTATTTACATATTAGTTATTTCCTATCTGAGACTACTACTGCATTTATCTACTATGAAGATGCTACTATCTCCACTACTAATCTACTATACGAGATTGGTCTTCATGGAAAGCCCATTTATTTGAATTATACAGGCTCTTTATAATATATAATATAATATATTAGTGTTAATAATTAGGGGTTAGCTACCGAATCAGGGGGTTGGCTATTGGTAACCTGTACTTATATCATTTAATTAATAAATTAAAAAATTTTAATAGGCAAAGCTATATCAATTCTAGTTTTTATTTTAACCTAATAATAAAATTTTTGATAATTATTTCAAAGGCCTTTCGAGTGTTGGACTGTGACAAATTACTGACAGAATATCTTTTTTTTATATATTTATATATGTTGTTATAATATTAAATTTTTTATGTTACTTTAGATTTATCTTTTTTCATAAAATGAATAGATAACATTTTAGCTTTCTCGAGCGTTGCCAAAAAAATATTCTAACATTCAAGACAAACCAGAAAGTTCAAAGTTCTGAAAGTTCCAACAATCTGCTTTCACGGAACTTTTGGTCTGTATGAAGAAAGTTTTAGGAGCCCAATTCTTAGTACGCAAAACTTTTGTGATTTCTTTTCGACGCAAGATAGTTTGGAGTTCCTTATATTTTAATTAGGTTTGTAAAACAAATTAGATTTGTGGGTTTATAAATGTAAAAAAATATTAAAACCTGTGAAAAGAGTATTTAATCTTTATACAATATAGGTTGTTTTAGACAGTTATTTAAAATCAATTTTTGTATATAACTTTTTATCGACCGAATATTTTTTTATTTGTGAATGTGTTAAGTTGTCTCATTTAATTATCTTATGGTAAAATTCATGTGTATAGTTAATATACACATAGTATTTGATTGATTTAGACTGTGTGAGAATAGGACTTTCGTTGATCTCCGTAGATGTTCTAAGAGACAATAGGAAGAAGATGTACTTAAAATATTGATACCATATCCTGATGACGGCACAAATGGGCTGATTTGACTGATCGAACTAAATGCGCACAGAAGATCAGAATAAAAGACCACTGTGCTCTCTAAATACATATTTATATATATCATGTACCTTCTGAAATGTATCCCTAATATGATAGTGATCTTATAAGAGTATATACTCCAGAAAGATCCAAGAATCCCTTTCGCGAATTTAATATGGGAAAGCAGAGCTGTCCCCTTGATACTTTAAATATATATTTTATCAAAATTTCGTACTCCGGTACTACGGACAAACTGGCCCGTTTTCAGTTATAAAATTATAGATATTATAACTTTTTTTTTTTGGTAAATTGTCTATGCTGTATAGCGTCACCGGTGGAGGCGGGCGGGGGCGATGGCTAGTGTCTTTGACAAATCTGGGCCCTAAGACCCGGGAGACGTCTGCCTCAAGGGAGTCTAAGAGACCGGACCTGAGATTGCGAATTTATAGAATACATTATAACCATATTTCATCATAAAAGAGTTCATTTTAGTGAAACAAACTTTTATTATAACGCTTTTTTGACACCCACGGATAAATTAAACAACAGATTCATGGAGGTTACATTAGTGAATATTTCATCGAAATCGGTGTAAAGTTCAGCAGTTATATAAAACGCGTGGGTGAGCTCGAGGTGAATATCATTCAAACGCACCCACGAAAACCCGCCCCTATTTGATTTATTCGTGTGCAAAATTTCAGCCCGATCGGTGCAGTACTTTAGTCAGGTATATAACACACAATTAATTTTTCACTTTTATTTATACATTTTTATTTGTCATCGCAAAAATCAGGGACATTAAAGTGGGAATAAGACAAATATATTTAAAAGATGCACAAAACTGGAATGAATTAAAAATTATTAATCTACACTTAATTTATATAAAGAGGAGTATTACTTAAATGTAAGGTATAGTTTCAACACGCTAACATTTAAATGAAATTTTATTGTGGAGCGTAACCTATAAAAAATATTTTTTTACTTAGTGGCACGGACATCAAAAAAGGTTTGCCATCCCTGGCTTGAACATTAACAACCTTTCTCATGAACTGGCCCATCATAATCAGAATGAAGCTTAGAAATATAAGCTTAGAAATATGAGTATAAAAATGACATAACCCAGATCTATACACAATGTAATATACTTTCAATTCGATAGAAAATAAAACTCCGATTGCTTATAGAAAACTTTCTAGATTATAACGACAACCTGAAAACAAGTTCATTTTTTACAAGAGTAATAGTCACGAAGAAAATAAATACTATACGGGCGAACAACCTCTATGGTAAAAGAACTACGAAATATATTATCCCAAGACTAATAAATGATCTTACTCTGCCATTAAGAGATTCTTTTAACACAAAAAACCTAAAAGCCAGTATTAAATCATATTTAAAAAATTTAATTGTGTGTAGATGTGGAGCATTCGGTATGTGTCGAGGCGCATGAAAGCTAAAACCGGTTTTGTTGACGTGCGTATTGTTCAATGAGATGTCATTCGATTATTACTTTTTATATTTCATTAATTTGCATCGTGTCTTTAATTAATAGTGTCAGTTATATTTTAGTATTTATTGAATTAGTAATTTATAATTTGTAAGTTTAATTTGATACATGTTCAAACTATTATTTTAAAATTTTTGCAGTTATATAACTTATTTAATTTAATTTTGTAATAATATTAAGAGAAATGTGCAGTGTTCGAATTAACTCTTGAGAGTTTTAGGACGCCAAGAAAAAAACTTTTGTATCTTTAAAATAATAAAAAAAAAAAAAAACCATCCAGTAGTTCCAATAAACAAACAAACTCTTTAGCTTTATAATATTAGTTCTATAATTGGTATTTAAACGTTTTCCTTTGTATAATAATATATTTTTCCAAGCTTTAGCACATTGTTCTAAAAGATAAAGATATTCTTGTTTATATAAAATGTTTATTAAAACAATAAAACATTTTTTGAAATAAATTATTTTTCAATGATATCGTTATGTTTGTAAGACAAAATAAAAACAGTAATAATTTATTTTAAAACAGAAGATTGAAGAGGTTTCAGAAACTGGATTGCTTTCTTTTCTGAGTAGTTTTCAATGATACAGAGATGTTATTGTTACAATGATATTTTTATTAGTAATAGAAAATAGAAGGATAAACTTGAATAATAATATAAAACGAATAATTATTTAAAAAAAAATTAAATACCTACCGCAACTTTATACGTCATCAAAAGTTGACTCGTGGAAAATGCGAATAGGCATTAAGTTCGCCCTTTGTTCCCTAGTTTGTAGGGGTGCAATAAAGTTTTAAATAAATAAATAAATAAATAATAATCATACATTTAGAAAATGGATAATTCGCTATTGTATATTTTATAATATGCTTTTAAATAGCAATGATGATATTCGTACTGTGCAAGAACCATAACTACAAAGAAATATGCCAATAAATAAATTATAACAAGAAGATCAAGTTGTTAATTTTATAGCCGTGAAGATCTCTCTCCATTATGTTGATTGTTTTTTTAATTTTAATTGATATAATTTTAATTATAAGTCATATCTTGATTATATTTAATTCAGATAATAGGTTTTTTCGTATTTTCGTCTAGTTTTAATATAATCATGTTACCCTTTTTAACAACATTTTAACCCCACCCTCCCTTCTGGTAATAAGTAGTGGTTTTACAGCTCCCTATGAAAAGCCACGAGTATTTTATATACAAACAAACCTTTCAAATAAAACTATTTTTTTACAGATTAAAAGTCGAGTATAATTTGGTTATATTTTTATTTTAACCCGACGTTTCGAGTGTCTATACAGACACTTACTTCTTGTCTACCCGTGATCACGATTGCTGCAAAGCATTCGAAACGTCGAATAAAAAAAAATGTAACCAAATTATAAGCGAGTTTTACTCCGTTAAAAATAATTTATTACTTGTGAAAATCTAAGAAAATATTATTAAACCTTTGTTTTTAAAATATTTAAATACAGATTATCTCACTTAATTGTTTTATTAAGGTTTCAGATTGAAACAATAATTGAAATGTTCATCAAAGAAGTTTAAGTAGGCATATAAATATAAGACTATGTAAATATGTTTGAAGAGTCGAGAGTCTACAAAAAAGAAGTATGAAGCGAGTGTGAATTTAACATACCAAGATAAGATTCAAAGTTTGTTTCAAGTGTTTCACTCCAAGCTCTCATATGAATACAGTGGTAAGAATAAAATACCTATGAGGACCTAGCACTCTGACCTGATAAGTAGTAGATAGTAGTGAAATTAGTTTCGTTTGTAGTAATGATAGAACTCACTGCTAAACATATGTAAAGGTTTGTAGTGAAAGAATTTTTAAGAGTAAGGCAAGAAAAATTGATCATAATGGGTCAAAATGAAAAAAAACGTATATATCACTATTAACTTTTCCTAAGTCGGGTGCTAAGTTCACATAAGTGAATAAAATTGCCTTCAAATTTATGAAATATATCAAAATACAATAAGCGGTTTATTCAGCGATTCTTACACAAAGAAAAAAAAACAAGTCTTAATCCAGATTTTTATATCAAATGGAACACATTTTTTTTTATTTATTGGTAATTAGAAAGCTACTCTCATAATAAAAAAAAATTGAAGTAAGTCGAGCGGGTGCAGTCATTGGCTGTTAAATTTTCAAATTCATCATTCAAATTAAAAATATATATTTTATGTAATAGTGACAACATATGTACTCTAGTCTAGACAGTACCAACTGTAACCACAGATATGAACCACAGATATGAACGTATAAAGTTACCAAACTTTATACGTTCATATCTGTGCCTTATTCTGACAATAAGAAACCTGACACTGACAGTAAAAAATCTGACACTGACAATAAGTAATCTGACATTCAACTGCTTAGTGATAACCACACTTTAAAAACAAAGAAAGTAATTGATACTCGTAAATTACTATTTGTTTTCAAAAAATTTAATATTACAAGTAAATCTGAGAAGCTTGGATTATAGAAAATCATATACATAGATAATATAAATTTAATATAAATATGAAGTATAAATTTTATTATTTGCAATACTTTGTTATACTTTAAAAAAAAAAAAGGCATTATTCTTATTAAAAAAAAAACATTTATTACCCATTAAGGTACTTTCAGAAATATTATCAATTTAAAAGAAGGTCGTCATTATTAATGTTTTTGTACTAAGACAAGTCTGGTCGACAGAAAGAACAAAAAATATTTTATTTATTTATTAAGTTTATAGATTCACACAAATTTGTATTTCAATAAGTAATTCTTTCACCTTTCATTCATTGTAATATGAGTATATTTCAGAACCAAAACACTATGTTTTTGTTCCATAATTTAATTATTTTTCTTTTTCATTTAAAAATTGATTCGGAATCAAGTTATTGTAAATAGCGTCATCTGGCGTTTCTTAACTTATTCTTCATATGTTGAAAACTTCTACATCCTTTAGCTTATATTTCATTGAGATCCCTAGATGTCGCTATTATGAACATAATACAAATTATTAGCATTTTGCCTCAATCAGGATGCATTAATTATTGTTTTTATATAAGAACGTGAAAATATAATATATTCACTTTGTAAATTCAAATAACAAATTCCATAGAGAGATGATTAGTTGAGCAGAAACAGATGTGAATTAATACATCTTTTTTAGTTTCAATTTATCAACAATGTCGAACCTATCTACAAATAAGATGATTTTTGATAAAATTGTATATTTTTATATATTATTTTCCTGGGAAATACGTAATATTCTTTAAATCCGTTAACAATTTCTAACCGATTTCGATCTAGAAAATATAACAAAACCGATTTTGAGGTATTTTTAGGTATAGTTTTTTTTTATATATTATTGTCCTAAAAAATACATATTTCTCTTTTATTATGTGTTTTTTCATTCAAGCGATTAATTTTTGCTATAATTATAACACCACAAATCTCATGGAGACTTTTTTGGTATCAGCTTATTGTCGCAGTAAATACATAAGATACTTTTTACACACATATTGGAAAAATAAAAAAAATACTAATAAAATTTTAAGTTTTTAAAATGCGATAAGAATAATGTTGTTTTTTATACAACCACTTGAACTTCACAGATATTTTAACATCAAATAAAATATTTAGCTAATTAAAATAAAATATTATAAATATATTAAAAAATAAAATCAATAATTCTTCGTCTTCATTCAAAGAATCATTAAAATCTTTAGTAAAAAATAGAGACATGCACCAGTCACCTCTAAGCATTGTTCTGAATCGCGATATAAAAGTTTTTTATATCCATTGAAGTTTATACAGTAACAGACATACTATAAGCGGGGTCTAATTATTCGAGGGAAGCCGGTTGCCCCATACTGGTCTAAATGGGTGCGCCAATCAGATGAAACTCGCAAGAGTTTAGAAACTTTTCAGCTCAGTCTGGAGTTTCGCCCAAGCGTCTGTTCTCAAAGCTGCGACTTGCGAGGCATCCGATTTCATTAAGATGGTATTTCGGGAGCCTGTCAAATAATTTACCTGGCTACGCGAGTCCGCGTGCTGTAACCTCGAATACAAACTTGACCCTTTTTGATGATATTCAAATATTATTTTTTTTAATAACTAAATGAACTAAGTTTAATGATATATTTATTATCTTGAACATGTGACATTAAATTCAACTTTTATTCTATTACACTAAAAAGGTATGTTCGAATTTCAATAACATTATGGTGACTTTTAAGGACACAAATTATAAATATATTTATACTTATTCTATCCGGAATGTCCATATCTTTTAAAGTATTTTTTTGAATTTTGGCGGCAAACGAACAAAGCGTTTAAAAGACATGTGGTTTGCTCGCTTATGGACATGTATATGTATATGGGAACTCAATACATCGGTAATGGTATGAGTACATACTACTATGTCTCACAAGGCCAATTGCAAGTACATGAATTTAATATATCGGTATCTACATAACAGCCTCAAGTTTTGAGGCTTGTAATTTCCTCGAGAATAGGAAACGTTGTGCTTTTTCCAAGTGGCAATAAAGAAAAATGAATAATCAGGTTAGGAAAGCTATTGCTTCTTAGAATTTTTCCTTATACATAGGACAACTTTAAAAAAGTCCCAAATTCAGTTGAACTGTTATGTTGACCACCACATTTTAGACGTACTATTGGTACAACATCTTTTAGTTATATTTTATAATTTTCAATGACTTGATGGTTATTTTTAGCTCTTCGACAACTATTATTAAAGGAACATGTGGCCATCTTGGAAACAAACGTACATATATTTTGTCATCCTTATGATACATACAAAGTTATTGTACCAAAACAGGAAAATGTTTTTTTTTATCACATTCTCATTCAAATTACTTTCGATGTTTCTTATAGATATGTATATTTATCATTTTTCCTGTTATTCACATGTTTTACTGACATATTTTTTTTTATTCAAAAAGTGGTGTTAAAGTTATTTGTATAGCCTCTCTGATACACATACGTATCTATATAAAAAAATACACATTGCTCTCTTCGATAGAAAGATTTCTACTCACAAAATTAATGGTGTCTACTTTATAGGCTTATCAATTTTCACTCAAAGATATTGAAAACAAAAATAAACATGTACATACATATATCTACTTAAAAATGTGGGCGATGGCTCTGGAAGGTATAAAAAATAAGTAATATATCATATTTTATAGAAATATTCAAAAAATATAGAATAAAGCCGAAAGGAATGCTACTATGATAATGAAGGATTGTATTTGATTTCATTCTAGTTGTCTACAACATCATAAGGAAAACTTACTCTTACGCAAGATTCTGAATCACGCTATAAGAGTTTTTTAAACCTTATAAGTTATATACGGCTACAAGCTTAAAATATCCGGGGTCAAGTTATTCGAATGACTTCTGAGGAGTCCTGCCAGAGTTGACTCTCAGCCTAGTCTGAAGGCCCGATTCCGGGTAGGCGTCTGTTCTCAGAAGCTTTCATTCTCAACTCTGTACTTGCACGCTCACAACTCATCCTTCTCATGCACCGTTGCTCGACGCCCTCAGGATGACGAAATCTTGACCTCATTTTGTACTGTTATTTGACAAAGCGAACCCAGAAAGCAATCCTTACGTATCTTAAAAAATGCGAATCTGGGATATATTCGTCATTCGAATATTAAAAAATACTGCATCGAAAGAACAGGGTTTAAATTTTGTACGAAATTCTTTTGCTTAAACACTATTGTGTTTTTTCTTAATTTCTAAATTTATAATTTTTCCTTTGTTAAGTTGCATTTTTCATGATTATTGATGAAGAGTCTTAACAGAAACAAGTTTATTTTAGTTTAAAAGGTTTGACTTTATTGCATTTAAGTGTGTGTATTTTTTGCTTTAAAATCAATTCCTATAGAATTTCTAACCTGTAAAAAGTATTCCATGTATCTGTTTATACTGATTATTCTTTGACAAAACGTCAACGATACTTACTTACCTACCTACTGGCCGTGCGATTGTGCAAAATAAACAGGCAAAAATGTATCAATCTATAATTTTTTAATTCATCATTTTTATACCCGATATTTTCGCAACCGATAATAAAATAAATTTAAACAACGTTTTTAAGTACCAGTTTCAAATTAAACGAATTAAAACAATAAAGAAATAACTCTGACTACAATTCAAATAACCTGCCTCATTCTACTTAATGCAAGCCGTTTATAAAAATACACACAAAAATAACCTCTCCAGCAGGGTCCTGAATCACGCTATTAGAGTTTTTTACGTCTTACAACATATATACTGCATCAGACATGTGAAAAGCGGGGTCTAATTGTTCGAGGGAAGCCAGTTGCCCCATACTGGTCTAAATGGGTGCGCCAATCAGATGAAACTCGCAGGAGTTTAGAAATTACTCAGCTCAGTCTGAAGTCCGATTCCGGGCCCAAGCGCCTGTTCTCAACGCTGCATTGTGTAGCTTAATACTTCGAACATCCACTTGACTCCATTTTTATATTTTTCGTATATAACTTATATGAAAATTCTTATTGCACCAGAAAGCCATAAACTGTATAAGTAAATATCGCAGCTTGCTTAAATATCATAATAAATTTGTTAAGAAATTTTATACCTAAAGAAAGAAGTTATTTTTTAATAAATAGCTTCCTTTAGTTCAAGAAAGAATTTTTCACATAAGGTGTAATTTTCGAATATAATTACTGAATGTCTAAAGGTTTTATAAAATTCGTTACTTGAGTAATAGATAATTCTACTTATTTTAAAATAGTCACACTTACAAAATAGTTAGAAGTTGAAACATTAAAAAGTCGTTATATTTTTTAAGTCTTTGGACCTTACCATTACCTTATTCTTATTTTTTTTATGATAAAGGAGGGCAACCAAGCGTGCGGGACACAGGTCAAATGTGATCACTGCCGCCCACAAACTTTTGCAACATTCGAAGGCACACAAGAGCGTTGCCGGCCTTAGAGATAAGAGTTAACGCCTTTTTTGAAGGTACCCATGTCGTATCGATCTGGAAACACCGCCGAAGGAAGTTCAGTCCACATCTTAGTGGTACGTGGAAGAAAAGTCCTTGAAAACCGCACAGTAGAAGATCGACACGCATCCAGGTGGTATGGATGGAAATGCAGGCGGTGACGTGCTGTGCGGTGATGGAATTCGGTGGCAGGCATCCGATCAAATAGCTCTTCGGAACACTCCCCGTTGTAAATACGATAGAAGACGAACAAAGATGCCACGTCTCTACGCAATGCCAAAGAGTAGACTTATCATACGTCCCGGTTTGACCGGGATAGTCCCGGTTTGAGATCCCTGTCCCGGCGTCCCGGTCAATAATAATAAATTTTAATAAAAAATATATTCACATTTATTAATATGTTTTCAATTTATAATAATTTTGATTGCATTTCAAATATGAAAAACACAAATTAAGCGAAAAGCAAAATGAAAATGAGCCTCTTTCTCTTCTGCGTCCCGGTTTGGCTCTTCGTAATTATGGTAAGCCTACCAAAGAGTCAAGCCGTTTACAGAGCACCGGGTCCCCGACAATTCGAACGGCTCTCGGTTGTACGCGGTCAAAAGGCAGCTGATATTGGGGTGATCCGGACCAGAGATGAGAACATATGTGGCCGAACCTGTGCCTTATAAAGCGCAAGTCCTTGGCCAGAATTGAAATACTGCCTCGCTCTATTGATCACACCCAATTTCATCGAGGCCAACTTGGCCTTGCTCTAATAATAATATGTCACATCACATCTTTGTTTTACTGAAATTTGTCAGATTACCTTTTTCGATGATATTACTAATTAATTGATCTTGTTTTAAAAACTGAGTAATTTATTTTTTTAAGGTTTTTTGAAAGGTAAACTATAACTATTTTTAAGCTACGATAGTTTAAAGAGTTCAAGGTTCAGTGACATGATTTTTTAAATCACATCCTTATTTAAATAAGTCGAATTCTTTTGCTTAGATACGCTATTAGTTTTTTTCTTAATTTCTAAATTTATAGTTTTTTGCTTTTGTGCTAAGTTGCAATTTTCATAATTATTGATAATGAGTCTTAAGAGAAACAAGTCGTTTTAGTCACAAGCCCTGACTCATTTGCATTTAAATGTCATCTTTAAAATCGGTTATTAGAGAATTTGTGACTAGTAAAAATTATACCATGTATCTATTTATCTTGTTTATTCTTTTATATTTGCCTACTTACCTTGGCATAACGCCCACGGTAACTACTTACCTACCTATTGGCCGAGCGATTGCATAATATGTTTATTATGCAAAAATGTATTAATCTATATTTTTAAATTCATCATTTTTGTATTATAATTATTGTTTTTGTTGTTATTATTCACCCAGTAAAGGTAAAGTACTACAACAATTACTATTTCAACATAAAGAATTAAAAAAAAACGTTAACTTTAACAGAAAAAAAATAAAAAATAAATGATGGGCTTGTCGGCCGATTAGTTGGCCATTTAGCAACCGATTAGTCGAAAAACTAGATAGTTGACCAATCGATCAAAATCAAAGTCGATCGATCTTTAATTTTTATATTTTACTACAAAAATAACATAAATATTAAAAAAAAAAATTTAAAAAAGTTTTTAAATACCAATCTCACTAACGAATTAAAACAACAAAGAAATAACTCGTAACTATAATCTAAATAAACTGCCTCATTTTATTAATTCAAACCTATAAAAATACACGCAAAAATAGTCTTTCCAGCAGGGTCCTGAATCACGCTATTAGAGTTTTCTAAACCTTATAACTTATATATGGCTACAAGCTTGAAATAAGCGAGGGGTCTAGTTGTTCGAGGGAAACCAGTTGCCCCATACTGGTCTAAATGGGTGCGCCAATTAGATGAAACTCGCAGGAGTTTAGAAATTACTCAGCTCAGTCTGAAGTCCGATTCCGGGCCCAAGCGCCTGTTCTCAAAAGCTCTGCGACTTGCGAGGCAATGCGGTTTCATTACGATGGTAATTGCGGGGCCTGTCCAATAATGTACCGTGCTACGCGAGTCCGCATGCTGTCTCCTGGAACACCCACTGACTCCTTTTTTTTATTCCTCGTATGTAATGTATAAAAAAATCTTATTATTGCACAAAAAAACTATCTTTAAATAAATATTTAAATTTATTTTCTTTCGTTATAGGTAACTTCGTTTAGTTCAAGAAATAATTGTTCATGTTAGTTATCAAATATAATATAATATAATATATAATAAATATTGAATTATTATATATATAAGAATACTGATTTATATTCTTTACTCTAAAACCTTGTTATTTGTTATAAATAATTCTGCTCATTTTAAAATAGTTACAAATTATAAAGCAGTTGAACCATTAACGACTCGTTTTATAAGTCTTAGGTCCTTATAATGGTGGCAATATAATATTACAACAATTTTACCTAACCTTTTCGTATCACATCTATAAAACAATATTGTTTTACTAAAATATCTAAGATTACCTCGTTTTTAAAGTGACGCTAGTTGATTGATGTCCTTTTAAAAACTACCTTAATAATTTTTGTATTTATTTCAAAAAATTAACTTTTTTTGAAACTAAGATCATTTTAAAAGTTCATAGCAGGTCAACTACTCTACATGTTTTATCAACATGATACTTATGAGACAGCTTAAACTCTGTTACATGTACTTCATTATGAAAAATATATATTTTTAATTAATAATAAATCCAAGAAAACACGGGAGATTTAAAATAAATACTAGACATTATTTTTTATTCTATATATTTTTGTATATAACTCGTACTTTGACTCGCACCGCAACACCACCATTTCTAAATTATTTATTTTATTTAGGAAAAGGAGAGGAAAACAAATATATTCACTAATTACAAATAAAACCACAACATATATAATTTCTTGTATATTTTTACATTTGAAATAATACAGGCGGTTACATAAAAAATAAATAAGTCATAAGATTTACATATACACTGTGATGTAAATTATATTATATACGAAACTGTACACACCACACCGTACTTACACTACACCAACCACAAAGACAGATCGGCTGTAAACAATTGTGCGGTTCTAACCTGAAGAACAATATACCACTTCAGAATTTCACCAAAATTTTTCAGTTTTGTACTTGATTAAAAATTATTCATACCAATATGAAGGATGTAAAATTTTGTTTGATTTAAATTGAAAAGCTCAGAGATTATTTCTAGTTCGTAAACCGTATAAAAACGACTCACTATGAGATATTGTAAAATAATTTCAGACAATGCCTGGCGAGGATAGTATTGTATCATTTTGGATAGTTTCGAAACGATAACATTGGGAATAATATAGAAAAATGTTATATTAAATTTTATTATTGAGTCAGCCTTCAAATCGTATTATTTAAAACATTTCCAGCAAATTAATATTTCAAGGTAATCCTTCTACCTGTTTCCTTATGACAAGACATAAGTATCAAGATCTATAAATCCGGGAAAATTACTTAATATTAGCTTACTGTTGAATAAATTAAAGTGTTTAAGTCTTTTAATTGTGCATCGTTTTATTTTAGTCTCTTCTAATATCTATTTGTCATGTTAGGTGAGTTATCGGGATTTGTTTTGTATATAATATTCGTGATCCATGATTACTATTATATATCATTATCCGGCTGTACTCACGTAATTATTATCGGAATTTGTCCAACTAGTGCAAATTCCGATAGCAATTACGTGAGTACAGACGGATTATATGTAAGAGTTATCAGGTATTGCACAAGTGGCACAACGGATTTGGTAACCTCTAGAATCTGTTACAAAATACTCTAAGAAGCCCTTACATATTACAATTTGCTAAGCACTGGATGGATTTGAAACGTGAAGGCTGTTAGTACGAATTGTCATATATGGTTTTTAACTACTTTGGAACCAATTAGTGCTTAGTAAATTGTATAGTTTAATATCTATATTAGACATGTCTTGATCGCAAATCCGTTGTCCAGCTCGCACCAAAGTTGACCGTCTCTTGTATACTATACATTGAATACAATTCTTCTTAGAAATGTTCTGAAATACAATAGAAATATTGATTTAATCTATTAACTTTTAATTAAATATATATTAATAAGACTGCAATAAATTATCATTATTAGAAATTGGTACAAAATGTATGACAAAAGTCTACTAAGAAATTAATAATATTCGGAAATTAATATTATTTTGAAATGAATAATCATTAGTATTAATGTGTTATTTGTACATTTAATTAAAATCTACATACTACAAGGAATGTGAATAACGAAAAAAAAATGGAATTGACAAATATAATATGGATAATAAAGGTTACAGTATTTTTATAGATATATCATCATTTATGTATCATTTTGACACAATCTTATTTTTTGAGAGAAAGTCCCGTAAATTGACATTAAGTCGGAAACAGGTACTAGTCTGAAAAAAATATTAATAAAATCTGTCATGTATTTTAACAATCGGAAAAAAATATACACCATGCGATACTTTTTAAATAAACATTACTATAGATTGTCACTTTCTCAATTTAATGTCATTCTAATGTCAATTCTGAGTAATGCTTCTGAGCAATACATAATTAAAATAAATTAAAAAAAAAACTACATGACACTTTTTTTTCTTTGCTTAAGCACACGTTTCCGGCTTGACGTCGACTTATTGGACATTCTCTATATATAAAACAATGGAATCCGAAAATGTTATACAATAATAATGCCAATGACTGAATATCTTATTAATATGTTTTTCTGCTGTAAGATAAAGTAAGACATATACAGGGTGTAACTAACAATAAAAACCGTGTTTATATTTTTGAGATACGAAATCCTAGCTTGGCGTATTAGATAAAAATGGCGCACTGTCAGAACTACTCATATTAAAAAATATATATATTATTTCATTAAATGAAAAATTGTAAAATTTATATATATATATATATATATATATATGGCGTTCAACTAATATATAGATATATATTAGTTGAACGCCAGTTTTACCAAAAACAAATCTATTGCAACAATCAGAAACACCCTGTAAAAATCAAGACAATATCAAATTTTACGAAACACGTACTATAATAAAAATGCAATATATGCATATATATGCATATATATGCAATATATGCAATATAACTTAATAAATAAATTTAATAAAATACAAAAGTATAAAAAAATCCTATAAATAATATTAATAATACATTTGAATACAATAAAAAAAACACGATGTTATCTACAAGGCTGACTCTTATATTTAATAATTCAATTACATTTGAAATTCAAATAATTTAAAGTCGCAAATATTATCAAGTATAATGGTTCTATCTCTTTCATAACCCTTATGTGCGATAGAGATGGCACTGTTAAAACAACCGGATCTAAAAACTTACAATACAGTCGTCCGCAATTTATGTAGTGGGGTATATTATAAATTGTAAAAGGTAATAAAAATTTGCTAAGCGAAAAACACCTATATTGTATACGGAATAGAATTCAAACTAACTACGCGATTATACTTAATTAAGCCTAAAATGGCACATACAAGAGCTTCCAGCGCACAACGTATATTCCACCCATATCCCTTCTATATTACAACTGTGAGACAAATCGTACCACTATCAAATTACTGAACAGATTTTGATAAAAATGTATGGGTTTTAGAGTTAAAAATCCAGATAAACATAGCAAATAATCTTAAAACAACCCTTGATCATGTTTGAAATTTAAATTTAGTTTATTTTTATTATTTAGATAAAATAATTTATTTTCGAAAGATAATATTATGTATTGAATCACTGATTAATAAATAATTATTAAATATTTTTTTAACCGTTAAATTGTTGTTTCATTGTTTTATTGTATTTAAAGAATAAATAAAAACTGTGGTACATTCTATCTCTGCCTTTACTCAAAATGTATGTAATATGGAAATAGTATAGAAATATTTTTGTGCTCAACTGACTATATCTATCACCATCACTATTGCACTGAATCAAATAATCTTTAAGCCACAAACATACTATTTTATATATTTGTATTCATATGTCCACATATTTTCTTAATAAAATATCTATATTTTTAAATATTTATCGTTTTAAAAACTAATCCAATGTCTATTATTGAGAAGCCATATCTGTTTTCTATATACATACTTTTGAATTACAAACCTTGCAAATTTATGTGGACAATTCTTACAATTACAATTAGAATTAAAGATATTTTTTTTTATTAGCCATAATTACTGAATTTATCTGCTATTTTATATATATAAAAAGAATGTTTTCCAGATGTCTGTAAGAATTGCCCACCTTACCCGAACGGAACCCATCATAATTGACAAACCACTAGAAGCAGTCTTCACAATAATATTAAAACGCTACATTATAATAAAAATACTGGACCATTAATGATTTAGTAGGAATAAGATTACATTACACTACTGTTTGTGTATAGTCATTGAGAATTTTGAGAAAATCTAAAGTATTTTGCCCACTAAAAATAAAAATTCAACATATTTTTGTTTTATAACAAAAAAATCAGATAAGAAATATAACTTTTTAGAACCTGCAATACTTCAATGTTTTAATAGAAAAGATCTTTAGTAACTTTAGGAAATCAAATTATTTTATATAAAATATTCCATTACTATTATTCATGAACTATATAAATGTAGTATATATTGTAGTAAATTTTAAATGTGCTTATTTTTGAAGAATAAGTATGAATAATTTTATTATAATTTTTTTATTTCAGTTTTTAAATAATCGGGTAAATTTTACTTCTGTAAAGGTTCTAGAAAACATTAGTATTAACTAGAGTATCAGTTCAGTATATAGTGAAAATGCTAACAATATGTGGGCAATGTTATAATGTCTGGGCAAAGAAGTCTAGATATTTCTCAACTTACATAATGTTATAATAAATAAAAGTTCACTTATCATACATGATCCTACTTCTAATATACATGATTATTAATTTTTAAAGATTTGTCTGTGGTAAGAATCTTTATTTTCTGATAAATCTATAATTTTTTATGCAAAATTAATTTAGGATTATCCATTATTTGTTACTGAATTTCTGTAAAAAAATTAAATGGTATATTTGATCAATTATAACCCAATTTTACGAGAACCAAATATACTTCATGAAACATCCTAAATAACGCACACAACCACGTTTTAATATCATAAGATTTATCTTACAGACAGGTATAGTTCCTAGATACATTCAATATAACCCGACTCCACTTGTTACTTCAAAATCATGTTCGAAATATGCTGGTTGGTCAACCAATCGAGCAACCAAACGATAAGTAGATCAACTAGTCCAGCAACCAGGAATTACTTTCCAACCTCTTTTTGTTCACCGTTCAACTAATAAAACGTTTAAAGCCGTATAGAGCAGTCATTTAAAGAGAATTTTAGATTCTTTTAGTTTTCACTCAGAAATCTTTTTTTTGAAGTAAGGACATTTATATTTTTATGATTATTAATATTTTTACTTACAAGTATGAAAATATTAATTATTTTAACAGTTTAACAGAAATATGGAGTTTCAAATGTTCAAATGATCGTCTTTAATAGAAAATATTGAAATACAATTTTTAAAATAAAACATTTTAGAATTTTATATTTTCGTCTCCTTTATGCTCCAATATGTTTAAATTTAAATGTTTAAAGTTAAATGTTTTGTATTACACAAGAGGCTTACGATATCGATTTTTAAATAAATTATAATATTATTTGGGAATAAATGCACGGTAATAATGAAATTAATGAAATAAAAATCCACTTTCCTTAAATAAACCAATAAATAATGATTAATGAAATCATTATTGCTCCAAATAATCAATTTAAATACATACAACAGCAATTCATAATATAAAACGTAAACACAATACTAATTATTAATTTTTGGTACATTTCAAACTTTTACATACATTCAGTTTCGAAATAACATCAAATTACTTAAATGGTACAACCATATAATATTACATACTTACACAACTCCATATATTATGTTTACGGTAATTCGCTGCTAATCCTTCAATATGATATTACATAGAGTAAACTAAACACATACACTTGTTTACATTACAGTCATTACCGCACAACGCACTGAGTATTACAGTTCATTTTTACCGCGACACAGACTCTGAAGATGAGACCGACCTGAAACATAATAAACTTTAAAAAATATAACAAAATTCATTAATTTTTAAGTGTTAATTTTAAAGATAGTGAAATATTATTATAGCATAAATTTCTAAATATTTCGACATATATTAAAATGTAAACGGTTTGAATTGATTTATTTTATTATTATTCCAAGTAAATATCGAAATTATTTACCAGGTTCAGCTATCGGGCCTCGGCAGCTTCATGACGTAGGCAGTCAGCGCGCAGTACGCAGCGAGGAGGCCGTCCGCGGAGTGCGTCACCGGTCTGTCGGCCTCGGACAACGAGCTGGAGGCCTGCGAGGCGTGCGAGGTGAGCGAGGCCGGGGAGGGCGGGGAGGCCTGGCAGCGCGCGTGCGCGTTGAGCGCGCTGCTGCAGTACAAGTCCGCCGCCGAGCACGGCGAGGCCCACTCGCTGCCCGGCTCCTTGATGTTCGGGTTCCTCACTCCCCCGCATGCCGCGCTCAAAGAACAGAAGGTTAGCGCTCGCCAGCCGCCGTATCTAAATAAAATTGTTATGATATAGCAAAGCATTTATTACTATATATTCAATTCGGACAGCGATGAAATATATGTTTTTTAGACACAAAAAGACCACACTAATATGATGTCATAAACTTGAAAAATAATAGTATATTATAGTTTCTAATTTATATAAGAAACTAACTCACTTATCAACAACGACAACAGGTCCATTCTTGTACTCCATTTGACAGCCGGCGACGAACTCGATCAACGCAAAAGAGTCCTGATAAGGTGCTATCAGTCTATCTATAGCATCTTCTTTCTCACTCCCACTTGACTGCCGGACCGCTCGGACATATTCGTTATCATCCGGCCGTCCCACATTATACAGGGTTGTGTCCCCTTTTAACCACCCACTGCACTTTATAAATTTAACACTTAGTTGGTAATCGTCCTGTAAAGAATGGACGCTGACGTTGCTAACTTCTATTATCCTATCGGTGGGGATACTTGGGATATTTTGGACCTTTTCGAACGTGTATACTGGTCTTCGGAGTTCAGCTTCTTCTTCCACCGTTAGCGATGGTGCAATGGGTGGCGGAGGGGGCGCCGTGTCTGGGGGGGAACCGGCGGTCCTTGAACCCCATTCAGGAAATTTAAATTTGGTTGGTGAACCCAATTTAAAGTTCTTTAAGGACATTTTAGATGGACTTCTTGGGGATTTAGGTCCGTTTTTCTTTTCTGATAATGAAGAAAAGAGATCGCCGTTAGCAATTGATTTTCGAGCGGAAAGATCTCTATTGCTGAGGCGTTCTAAACGGAGTTCCGTTCTGTCGAAGCGGTAGGCAGGTACTGTATCATTTACGGGTGAGTTATTATCAGGTATCAGTCGTTCATCATCAGCACACTCACTGCCCTCTTGTCTTCTATATCCATTGATTTCTGGCGTGGTGGCTGTTTCAACTGGCGTTGTTTCGGTGTGGTTTATTCTTTCAGATCTTCTATGAGCTACATATACTTCCTTAGATACGAAACTGGCTCGGAAATTCGCCACAAACAGTTCCTTTTCATCCTCCGTCGGCCAGAACACGTCGCAATCCTACAACATAATATATGTGTATATAGAATATATTACCCACCCTATACCGGTGTATTTTTTTAGGTAATAATGCCCTGTTCTGGTGTGATAGGGTGTGCACTTAAAAATAAAGAATATGGTATATAACTCTCTATTTTATATTAAAAAAATATGTCAAGAGTGTAAAATAAATTGCAATTCATTTATTTAATTCCTCAAACAGTAAATTTTTTCATAACATCTTATAATGCCAAAGCAAGCAGTATAATAACTTTATTAACTTATATGTTTATAAGATTGTAGTTTATTAGTTTGTAAGTGTGTAATACATTATTATAATCAATATCAAAAGTTCGATAATAGGATAATAATTGAATTGAAATAAAACCTGTCTCCGAACTAGTAAATAAAATGTCAACGAAAGTTCATTAACTAGATATATCACACAAAGAATTATGCTACATGGGAATCGATCCCACGCTTGAAGCCAAATAACAGCTGGAGCATAATGCCAACCAACCGGTTCGTCGGGATCATGCAGCAGCAGCACGAGCTGCGCGGTGTGGTCCCACAGCAGGCGCCAAGGCTCCGCCGCGCACGAGTGCTGACACACGGCGTACTCGCGCACGCGACGGACACCAGACACCCACGACGCGTTTATGTATTCACTGCCTGCGTGATGAGTCTTTATTACTAAAAATCTTCATTTTCTTTGAATTGCCTTCTAATTCTTCTTGAATAAATAACTAATTAATCAATAAGCGTTTAAGAAATTAATACTCAAAGCATTAGGTAATCTTGTAAAATTAACATATTTTTTTTTTAAAGCAGGTTATATCCAACAATAGAACCCAGACAACTACAGAGAAAAATTTATGATTTATTAATAATTAGTACAAAGTCACGTAAATAAATATTTATTATTTAAAGAAAATTACCCTCGACCCCTGGTTTGGGTACGAGCATCACTCTAGCAGCGTCTGACGGCAGGATACCTCCCGGTCTGTTCTTGTCCGCATTATGAGGTGCGCGCGCGCACACACTCGCCTCCACACAAGAACGGGTAATTAACTGAAATAAAAAAAAATATATAGAAAAATTTCAAAGTTTATTATATATTATATCAAAATAAATTTATTAATTCACTTCTAAAGCTTTAATTAATATAAAGAACTATAATTAGATAAAATCAATACCAAAAAAATTATATCTTAATAAAAATAACTTAACATCGCCTTGAGTAGAACAAACAGTGAACCAAAGCCATATTCTGAAGTGTTTATAAACTTACTTGATGCTGTTTTTCCAACAAGTTAACTGGAGGTGGTCCTTGATAAACTTGGTGTCTGTTTGATAGGGAACGCATTCGTTCTAACAATGCGTAATTTTCAGCTCGGTTTACCCTAGACATACAATTACAATAATTGAATATATATTTCATAATATTATATACACCCATCTCAAAACTAACATCTAACAGTTTGTTCTATATCAACAAATTGCGTGTATTCTATATTCACAAAGTTCTTTACAAATATTGACAATTCTCTTAAATAGTATTTCTTTGTGTTCAACAATATTTTAGGATATAAAAAAACAAACCTGCGCATTTCTTCCTTCTCCTGCTCGTTCATGTTATTGTACGCAGCCATTTTCTTGCTATATGTATCCGTAGATCTAGGTGCTAAGTCATACACCCCCTCAGATTCGTCTCCATTAACGAGGCCATCCTTTTCTTGATTTTCCATAGATGACTTACTCTCGCTGTTCAATTCATCGGTTTTAATTGAAACTTGACTACCATTTTCCACTATATTCTCGCTGCATTCAACAGATTTAACACTCGACATATCATTATCACCGTTTAAGTCATTAACACTCTTATGCTTAATAGGATTAAGGTCCATAACCGCGAGCTCCTCTTCCGATATAGGTTCCAGAAGCTTCGCTAGATATTCCCTTGCTTTGGTGAATTCCACCTCAGTATTGCCAGACCTTACATACTCCAATAATGCATCGTGTACAAATACATATTGCTCTTCTGTCTGTACTAGATGATTTCGTTGTGTGCGTGCGCGACATAGAAACCCTAACGGCGATAGGGTTCCCGTCAGTTTTAATTGGTTCAGTTGTGCGTCTATTACTATGTAGGTACCCGTACGACCTACTCCAGCACTGCAAATATTGGAAAACATTTGTAAGAAATGCATTGTGGTCTAAGATATATCATTATTTCAAAAAATGGCCTTTTATTTTGACTAATAAATAATACTAAAATAAAGTGATCACGTTAATAAAAACATTTTCAGAAATTTATATACATGTAAATACTTCATACTATCTATTATATACCTGCAATGCACTAGTACAGTGGCGGGATCGGCAGCAGCTCGTACGAAGGGCAACACAGCGAGCGGATGGCGCGGCGTACCATGGTCGGGCCATACCGTGTAGTGGTACTGCACTATGTGACGACCTTCATTGCTAGGTGTACTCGACTCGCTGCCGGATTCACTACCCTGATTTACAAATAGTAAAGAAAAAATATAATTTTATATATCAAAATGAGGAATATATTTTTCAATAATTATAAAGTAAATTAATTCAAAAGTATATAATTTCTCGCGAACACACATGCATGTATAAACACGAGCACGCACGCTTGCAAATATGCACGCACGCTAGCATACCCACACTCACCGCGGTGGTATTCCTGACGCGCAGGTGTCGTACGGTGTAGGCGGCGCGCACGTCCTCGTACAGCAACGTCACGTGAATGCCACCGAACTCAGCCGCACTGCCGCGACCGCCCGCCGGCCAGTACATGTCACATTTACGCTGGGTATCAAATTTAATTTATATTTAATGGGTTTACACTATGTTTTTTTTTTTGTTATAAATGTATGTAACAATTTTGTGTTCCTTATTTTTATTTGACTTGATATTATTATAAAGGAAAACACAAAATAATAGATTCTATCATAATTAAAGAAAGTCCTTAACTACTGAAAAATATATAAAATAACAAGAAACAACAAGGAGCATTTTTATTAAGAAATAATTACGTAGCGTATCACGTACGTACGGAAAATTATTACGATCCTAAATTAAAAGATGATTTTATGACATTTACTCACCCGTCCCCTCTCCACGAGATTTGTGATCATGACGAGGGTGCAGACTCGGTGCTGCCAAATCATCCTCCAGAAGGCGTCCAGGGTGGCGGGAGTGGGTCCCTGGGTGGCAATGTATCGACGCCGCCACACAACCCATTCCAGCTTTATCTGACGCGGGACGCCGTCTGGAAATAAATGAGAAATTGATTTACCCTTTTCACACTCAATAGAAACACAGATATGTAATTTATAATAATTTTTATAATATACATAATACTTGTTATTATTGTTTATAAGCATTTTTTTTTATATAACTGATGAAAATTTAAGTTAAAACTGTAACTTTTAACTTAGACTTTTTAGATGTACCCTTACCCTTTAACAATGTTTTAGGATTTACAATATATAGTGATACAGTTTCTTATAAAATACATAATAGTTTTTCTTTTAAGAAAACGAGATATCATAAATTTGTTATGATCTATAATTATTTAATTTAAAAGGAATATCCTGTACAAAATTTATTTTAATTTCCTCTAAAACACTATTTCTGTTGGACTGAAGTTAAAAAAATCTTTATACTTACTTATATCAACATAAACGTCATCCAGTTCAGATTCATCGTCACTCCGGTCGCTGTCTGAGTCAGCTTGCTCCTCTGACTCCACGATGCCTGAGAACTCGATGTTGAGGAATGCAGATTCGATACCCTCCGCCAAGTTCGGTGGAGGTTTAGTTGCTTTTACTGACGGTTGCCTGGAGTTACATTGAAAAATATTAATTTTTTCGTTTTAAGCAAAGCAATATTTCTATATATATAATTTTGTTACGAGCTTCATATAAGTGGAGAAATGGCTCAAATCTTTGGATTATGATGGCACAGAAAATATTTTAAAACTTTTTTAGCACTGCTAATATTATGATTATTTTATGTAAACTTTATTTATATGTAGATTGTATTATTATGTTATGTAATTGATATGTAATTGTTTGTTGTATTATTATTATTTATTCGCTATATATTTTTGTTATTATTATTTTATACTTCATGCAATAAAAACACAGGTGTAGTAAGAAAAGAATAACGCAGGTGCAGTAGCACGAACAGAGTTCACTGGATATCTCAGCACAGGGTATCCTAGTGAGATATCCAGGGTAATTAAGTGTACAAACCATCCTCTTGACTTCTACAAAATTTTGATAAATTGTATTGTAAGTATATGTGTATGTATGTAAATAAATAAATAAAATAAATAAATATATTTCTAGGGCTTATTCAAGCATTTTTCTAGTTTTAGAAATAGTCACAACTAAAAAAAAAAAAGAATATAATTGAATTGATTTAATAAAAAAACAATAGATTTGATTTAATTATAAATTATAATAAGTTATACTTTCAATAAAACTATTTTACGGATAAAACTCGCGTTTTTATTACATTTTTATTTTCTTAAATTTAAGCCGACGTTTCGAATGCTTTGCAGCAAACGTGTTTGCGGTAAGACAAGATGATGGTGTCTGACACCACTGATATTGAAATGTGTAGTACTCGTGTAAATCTTAGAAAACATTATAAGTTATGCTGTTTATATAATTTTTTGTATCATGATTGCGCACAAACATTACTAGAGAGAATAACCGATACTACTAGACTAAGTTGGTCGAATGATAGGAAATTTCTATGGTATTAAGTCCGTCATTGTACTTTGTGCATAAACAATGAAATAACTTTGACAAAATCACACGTCAACCTATAACGACTTTAGATGTATTTAGATTAAGACACACATATACACAACCAGTATAATAAAAAAAGTTATTTATTGGTGAGATTAGGTCGAAGTTGAGTCGTTAGTAATCGTAAGGTCAGTAGCGTACCTGGCAGGTCTCGCCCGTCGCTCCAGGCGCCTCTCCAGTCGTCGCAGCGCGGGCGGCCCCAGCGCGGGCAGCATGCCGTCGATGAAGTTGGCGTTGACGTAGTCGCAGGCGGCGCCGCGCCCCGCGCCCACACAGCCCGCCGCGCCGCACCGCGCGCCCGCGGACACACACACGCGGGAGTGGTCGTCTGGGGACAGATAGAAAGGAAGAGATAGAGAGAGAGAGAGAGAGAGAGGGACAAAGGCAATGTGAAACTTATTAGAGACTCGCTTAATATCCATATAATGAAATTAAAGGTCGCGTCATGTATATAATACCACTAGTACATACATAGTTTATGCACACAATATATAAATATTTTAAAAAAATCTATACTTTGTGAATATAGTAATGGTGTACCAGTTTATATACTAATATAATATATAAAACACATGAACCCTCAATTAAGCAAAGTAATTAAAATATGTAATTACAGGCCGTAATATTCAAGTATCGATTCTTAAGTCTGTTTTCGGGACGGTAGCTGTGATGACTCGTGTGTCCCAACGCCGCAGACATGCCAACGACGATCTCGTACTCCTTACTGTAATATAAAATAACATTCAATATAAAAATTAGCAGCTGTGACAAATCGAATATATATATATATATATATATATATATATATATATATATATATATATATATATATATAAATTTATTGATGGAGGTCAAGTTTTATACTTTTAATTTTTAATGTATCAAATCAATTTCTAGTTCAGTAATTGCAATTATATATATTAATATCTACATTAATATACTAAAACTTTAGAATTTCTTTTATTTTAATGAACTTTATAGCCAATTTATTAAACGAAAAGCTAAACAAGATATTATGCAAAATTACATTAAAATCCTTATCATGAGTGGCTTTAAAATGAATACAGCAACGAGTACGTACCTGAAGCCGATGTCTCCATCAGCGTGCAGCGCAGCCACGTGCGCGGGGAAGTGCCTCGCGCGCACTGAGGGCAGGGCGGGGCCCGCCATGCGCGGGGGGCGGGACGACACCCCGCCACCCGCGCTACACGACACCACCGGGGAGTGGTTCACTACTGTGGAGAGTAGGAACACATATATATGAATACATGAACTAAATAACAAATTTTGTTTTGATATGAGATAGACTGAGAGAAGTTTTTAAATTTTTTATATATTCAGTTTTTAAATTTTTCATATTTTATTAGTGAACACAATATAAAGAATATTTTATTAAATTATCACAATGCTCGGAAATCAACTTGGATTGCGTCATTCTGGTCCGTTAAATAGCATAACAATAACAATTCAATTTGAAGTATCACCCATGTTTAGTCTCTTACCAGGTTTTTTGTTGATATTGAGAGGTGCTCTTCCGCCCCTCTCTCCTCCCTCCTCCAGGTAGTTATACGCAGCACTTATACATTTGCTCACACGAGATCTGCATCTGAAACGATTACCATAATATATTTGCGCAAAGACAAAAAAAAAATAAAAACAAAAACACAAACACAAAAAATTTAAAGTTTTAACAATTTGGCATCAAATGAAGGTATGACTTTCAGTTTTCAATGAAATGAAATCAAAACCAAAACGGTAATAATTTTCGATATTTTTAAAATGTTTCGTGGTCCAACAACCCCTAGCTCGTATTGAAATATTATCCACCCCTCCCCCCACCTCCAGTAAACGGCGGCGGCGCCCCCCGCGGCCAGCACGGCGAGCAGCGCGGCGGCCAGCGCCAGCAACGAGCCGGGAGGCGCGCGCGCCTCGCCCGCCGGCGCACGGGCCGCCGCCTGCGACACACACGCGTCGCTCAACACCTCCTGGGGACAACATCAACATCAATATCAATATACGAGGTGGAAATAGTCGATTATATCAGAAGGGTGCAAAATAGTTTTTTTACGGCGAGGGCCCTATTTAGAAGCACGAGCGAAGCGAAGGAGTCAAAGTACATCACCCGAGGGAAAAATATTATGCTCCCGAGTCATACACTCTACTTTTCATTCCCTGTCTATCTATGAGCAAATATGTACCTATTGATTACAAAAACAGAGACGTCATTGGAGCGCTTTTGTTATTTTTAACACATAGCCAGTAACTCCTACAATTTGCTGAAGAGGAAAAATACTGAAGATATGGAAATTCAATGAAGATAGGAGTACTTAAGGCCAGGCTGCATGGTGTAAAAGCCTTTGCCTGTCTTCTGATGGACTAAAAATTAAAAAAAAATCATACAATTTGCATTCGATTTCTATGAATGTTGATCTATGTTCCAAATTCAAATCACTTTTCCTCAGGCAAAAATTTCCTATCGGAAAAGTGCTACTCTGCTCCCGCTTAAAGAGAAACAAAACGACACTTCAAATAGAACGGATGAAGAATTATTTAATTACTTATCTAGCACAAATGAAAAATTTAAAATATAGTTTTGTGACAATTTTTTTTTTTTTTAATAAAAACATGTTGTAGCTATACTTACAATGCTGGAGCTAATGCTTATGAAGATATTTCATATTATTATAAAATATTTTCATAAGCAATATATATATTGGAGTTAAGATTTATTTTATGAAAGAAACTACCTTCATTTACAGGCTACACTGGTTACAAAATGTCCGAAAGAATAATTTATATTGAAAAACTTTACAGATTTATTTTGTATGTTTAGAAATTAATTGCAATTAAAAAATTACCTTGTCTTAATAGAAAAAACTCTCCTATTCGATTTCTATTATAGCGTTAATCGACTTCGTGAATGTCACTTTGCAATGATACGATTTATAGCATAGGTTTCACATTTTTAATATGACAGTGATATGTTTTCTTTTGGTACAGAAAAAAAGATATCAGTCGAAATTGTAATATGAATTTTATTTTATTTATAATTTATTAATTAATAATTAATAATCATTAATTATCATAAACTTAATTAAGTATATGATAAATCATAATCATCAATACTGATAATATTTTCGATATTATAATCAGGTTCTTGAATTATACAAAGTTGCTGTTAATTAAATGAAGCAATCTAAGATTAATTTTAATCTGAGATCGATTATTTATTTCAGTTATAAACTGACCTTTGGCGGTGATTCCGATCCATTGATCAGACTATTCGGCCGAGCGACTGATAATGTCACTGCGTATATCTTCACCTCGTACATTGTTGAATTCGACAACTCCACTTTCTGTAACATTCATATTATAAGTGTTTTAATTAATAATAATAATAATAAAAAATAATTTTATTAATTTTTTTTTATTTGCATTTTCGTGATCAATGATGACTATTACGTATACCCGTCTGTACTCGCGTAATTCTATGGGAATTTTACCGACTAGGTTGAACCCATTCGACGCATATGTAATAATTTTAGTTTAACTCAGTCTACAAATAATACATTTTTATAATCAAACTAGCCGTTACCCGCGATTCCACTCGCGGACGAACGACTACATTTATTATTTAAAAGAATATGGAGAATTGGCTCAAATCTTTGGATTATGATGGCACAGAAAATATTTTAAAACTATTTTAACACTGCTAATATTATTATTTTACGTATACTTAATTTATATGTAGATTTATTATTATTATGTTATGTAATTGATGTGTAAGTGTTTGTCGCATTTTTAATTATTTAATAATTATTATTTATTTATCTATATATTTCTATTATTATTATTCATACTTCATACAATTAGAAAGACCCAGGTGTAGTAAAAAAAAAAAAACGTAGGTGCAGTAGTAGCACGGACAGAGTTCACTGGATGTCTCAGCACAGGGTATCGTAATGAGATATCCAGGATAATTAAATGTTCAAACCGTCCTTGACTTCTTACAAAATATGATAAATTGTATTGTAAGTGTATGTATAAATACATAAATAAAATAAATAAATAAATAGATAAAATAAATATTAATTAGAAACAGTAGCGAAATCAAGACAGCTATAGCGTTCCAGATGAAACTGCCGGTGACAATCAGAAACAATTTATCAAATGCATTCCGCAGTTTCAAAGCGTGTTTAAACAAACAAACTATTCACCTTAATAATATTAGTATAGATAAATATCAAAACAATTTAAATACCTGTAAACACAAGTACAGTGTGATAGACAGTAATTAGAAACCGAACACGCCAGCCGATAAAACGGTACATAAGCTTTTATTGGGTAACGTGACACTTAGCTGTGAGACAGACAATGCTTCACTAGATAGGTTAGTTAGTATCGAATTAATCTGTTTATGTGTAACACTAGCTGCTTCCCGCGGCTCCGTCCGTTGAATCCGTAACGGAATGTTATATTGTATACGTGAATAACAATAGCGGTCTTAGAATATTTAAAACGTTGTAGTAGTATATATATTGAGCCCTTACAACTATCAGTTTTATTGTTGCAATGTTATAATAATTTTGTTTTTGAGATCTTTATATTTAAGAATAATCAAAAAGTTAACATTTGAGCAAAATATTAACAATTTTATTGAAATAGGATTGTTTTATAAATGTTGTAGTCCAAAGAGGGATAGTATGATTGTTTTAATATTACTTTATGAGATGCTAGTAATTCTCCTGATTGTAACTGTTACATTGCAATGTTAAAAAGATTATTATCCCCTTACAGACACTTCACCTCGTCTACCCGTGAACACGATTGCTGCAAAGCATTCGTCGGGTTTAAATAAAGTGTAACCAAATTATACGCCAGTTTTAATCCGTAAAAAATAGTTTTATTTCGAATGTGTACTCGTGAAAATCTAAGAAAATACGATTATTATCCCCACTGATAGGGTCACAAATTTTTTTATAAATATTTATATATTTTTATATACTCACAACACTGATCATTGTCTCGATATCTTCCTTCTTAGTGAGTAAGGTGAGTCTGGTCCTCGGCTGCTGCTCCGGTATCTTCCGAAGAGTCACTACATACTGGTCTAACGAGTTATTGTATTCAAGCGGCTGACGCCATTGCAGATATAGTATTCCTGGAAACATAACATTTTTAATTTGTTTCTTATTTCGTAAATTATAGTACAAATAGTTTTAATTACCATTAGGTTGATCACAGGTCAGGTTGAGTATTATTGGCGCTGATGGCGGATTTACATCCGTCAACACGTAGAGAGATTCAGACTGAGGACCCAGACGTGACAGGAGGTCTGATGACATTACACCCGCCAACGGAAAATTGTAGAACGCACGTACCCAAATTTTATATGGTGTAAAAGGTTCTGAAAGTAAATAAAATATATATTAACTGATAAAAAATATATGTCTGCCAGCTGCAGTAAATAACTTTCGAAACTGGCCGCTTTGATAATGGAAAAATATATTAAAACCTACTTTAAATAAAGTATTTTTTAATAGAATATAAAAAATCTAATTTATCGACACAAACAAGATTCGAACTTGCGACCTCTTGTAGTATAACCCATTGGTTTCGTGGATGTTGGAGATTAATTTTAAATTTAAATAAGCTTAATATAATTATAGACAATTTTAAATATTTAAAAATATAAGACTCATTTACTCACTCAGATTTCTTAATCTGAATCCAACTACTTTAGTTTGAACACCGGATGTATTCAAAAGCGTTAAATTTTTCGTTGCATTAAAATTATCCTCTATGCCCAAGTCACTTCTGAACACATTCCTTTGTTTAATTTCCTCTGACGTCTGCACAGTTGTTATTATTGTGTCAGTAGACGCTTTTTTCATTGTGACACCTTCTTCATAGTACAAGACAAACGCAATTTGTGTTATATCCTTTCTAGTAGGCATCGCTAGTGACTTCTTCACAACTTCTATTGGCAGTTCAAAAGCTTGGTGGGTTTCCACTCTATCCATGCTTCTCTCTAAATTTATTTTCTCGGTTGCATTATCCTGCCTTCGTTTCCTGTGTCTGTGAGACCTCAAATCTCGTTTGCTTCTATATGCGTCATCATCTGTAAAGTCTTCACTGTACTTCTGTTTGTCACTTTTATATATGTTGTAAGTATAGTCATCCTCCTTTAAATTTTCCTGTGATGGTGTATCTATTTTGAAGTCATCTTTGACCTCTTCGGTGATCGGTTCATCCGCCTGTGTTTCCTTTTTTGCGATAACCGTAAGCTCCGGTTCCGGTTTGAGTGTTTGTCTATCGATATTAGGATCTACGGGATTTGTTCGTAGGTGTATTGTGTAAGTGGCAGGCGGGGTCCATAATAAGTGTATTTCGTCTGCAGTTACCTTATTTGCTGTTAGGTTTTGGGGGGAGGACGGAACTGGAACAATTTTTTAAACATTTACTACTGCTATACATATTATTAAAACAAAATCAATTGTGACATAAAAAACTGTTTGGACTTTTTTTGTATAACAGAATATTTAAAATAAAACACTTTGAGAGACGATAATTAGAATTATTATAAGAAAATATACAAAAATGCATCCTTCACACTACTGGTAATTGATTTTTATTGATACAGATGGTGTATAAAAGTCAAATTGTATAAAATAATTAAAATAACAAAATTGTTATTTTTCCGCTATCTTTTGACACAGGCATAGTTTTTCTAAAATTGTTTATTAAATATTTTGACGTTTTTGAAACAGTGATCAAAATAAAGAAATTACCCAACTAAGTTTGTTGTGTGGTTCTTCTCGGACTAGAGCGTTCGGAACCCTCGTAGCCTTAACTTTTAATTTGTTGTGCCTTTACAGAAGGGATTATTAATATGTAAGATATCTAAAGGGGACTCCGACAATTTGACGTACACAAGTTATCACTGATATTGATTCAAAATGGAAAAGAAATAAATAAATAAACTAGGAGCGCGAACCAGACCTCAATTTTGACTCACTGCACTTGCAAAATCTCGGTGTGTTAGCATATTGAGCGAAACAAGGTGCAAACAGCACCAAGTTGCATCTAAAAAACGTCGACGCTTTCTGTACTTAACTATTTTTCAAGATTGAGGCACATTAAATTTTTTTTTATTGAAATTTTTTTTTTTGTAAGACCACCACCAGACTGATGTCTATCGTTGTTCAAAATTTGGACATTTTCGGATACACCGTTTTTGATTGATGTTTGCACAAAGGATACAGAAAAGTCCCTCATAGAGAGTTTCGCTCGCTCCGCTCATTGCGCTCAATAAAAAATAACATTTAACCAGACGTATCAAAAATATCCTAAAATTAAGTCTAATAAGAACAAAATAAAGAAAAACCTAGTTCTATAAGCTTTCACATAACAAATAATAACATGAAAAATCTTTTCTGGTACACAGTTAATTATATTTTTCTATACTAAATTATAAATATACAATTAATACAGCCTCCCTGACCTTACATAGTTATCTCTATCTGCTTTAATATAGGTTATCAACTTGCTAAACTTGACCTACCCTAATATTGACTACACAATGCCAACCACTTGCATAAAGAGCTCGTCTTGGAGTCAGCATCTTCTAATACAAAATTTTACTAGATATATACCCTCAACACATGTCAAGAGAATCTTTCAAATTTAATATTATATATATATATATATATATATATATATATATATATATATATATATATAATTATATATGTATATAGATATCACATAATATAATAAGCTTAAGTATCGATAAAGATTAATAAATAAATTCTTCCACAGTTATTTCCTTTCAATCTAATATTCCATATAAAAAACTACTAATCATTCTAGGCCGTGTTATGTCATTATAAAATGACAAATGCTTTTTATTCATTTGTTGTCTGTACTCTTCAAATTATATGATCTATTGACCTTAATCACACAATGAAACCAGAGCTAGTATTATTATTACTACAAATAAATGGAAAGTGACGTGAAGATGACTGTTGCGATCTGACAATAATTTTCTAGTTAAAAAGTTGGTTTATCTCCTTTAAACGTAGTATGACTAAACTTTTTTTTGGATGGATGGATACCGCCCAGAGCAAGCGAGGGTCATAGAGACGGTCATGTGAGATTCGGTGAAATACTGATCGCCAGGACATCCACTGAAATCCAAAGGTTGAACTCATCGCCTTGGTTTACGCTACGGGATCGCTCATATCACATACCGTGACGTCAAGGTGCCCTCCATATGACAATGCTTCGACAAAAAATAGCTAATCCTCAGAGAACTATTAGTAAGCCAAACAAAATCATATATATACACTAGCCAAATAAACATTTCAAGTCTTCATCAAGAGTTCAGCTAAAACCAATTCTAGCCTCTGTTCGAATAACTAGGTTAACTGACGCCCTAAAAGAAAAAAAAGCCAATGGGAATTAAGAGTGGCTTCAGTTCTTTCTTAATTTCTTTCTTAATTTTTTTGAGCCTATTTGCTAGTCTATGGTTTATGTATCCAGTAAAATATCACCTACAAGAATCACTAGAAGCTGGTTGGTAAAGAACCATAAATTCATCTCTTTCATATGACGTTATTAGTTACGCCGAAACAAAATATTTACATTTGAAATTAAGAATAAGATACACATCAGTCATAATTGATTACAATGATACTGTTGTCATAGAATAACGAAAAGACAAAAAAAGATTTAAAGGAAATATACTTTTTCATATAAGACCGATATTGGAAACAAATTGGAGATAAAAAAACGTTACGAAAGTTCAAAAGCGCTTGACTATAAATTTGTTGCTATAAAGTTTAACTATAAAGTTTACAATTTTGAGCCCGTATCTCCGAAACAGTCATAATAAATGAGAATACACATTTTATTCATTGTACAAACTGTGTAGTATTTGTATGACTTACAAATTTATTCTAGCATTAAAAACTATTTTGAACACAAAATATCAACCTGAATAAAGAAGAGACATTCCAGGTATATTGTATATTTTACCTACCTACAAAAAATATGTAAAAATTAAATTGTTATTTTGTTCAAATGTAACTTAGCTGTTACTCGCGGTTCCACCTGCAGACGAACGATTTAATTTACTATTAAAATAACTTAAGCAAAAGCGTAATATTAGATAGCCTTCCTCCTGAACCTGCTATCATAATCATAAAGTGTAAATATATTCATGGGACAGTTTTGACAATTAGCGTGTTTAAACAAACAAACTATTCCCCATTCAAATATTAGTGTAGATGATTTAATAAAATAGACTTAATTATTCATAAATTAATATTTAATTAATAGATACATAATAAATGTAAATTACGATGATGAATAGAATATATTAAAAACATTAATATCATGTTCATGATGTGATTTGTTATTAAATGTCCAATATGATGAATAATATTCTATGTTCATAAGTATATTTTAATAACATAAACAAATAAACTCCTTAAATAAACAAATCTATTTAAACAGAATTTCATATCGTTTTTTATTTAGACGCTTTGTATGTGTGTGTGACTCGTATATTAAAAAAATATATATTATGACTCGAACATTGTAATAGTCAAAGTACGCACACTATTAAGAACGATTATTTGATATAAAAATTATTATTGTTATAGATATTGAATGACAATTATCAGACCAGTCAGATTGGCAGATACGAAACAAAATCTTATTGTTCAAAGTTATCATAATATTTAAGACGTATTAACATCTGTGATAAGAACACTATGAATGTATGTTTGTGAAGTGAAAAGATAAGATAGGATAAGTTCCTTTACATCCTTAAAAACTTCAATTCCTATAACCAGAAAAATCTACGGAACAAGACATTTTTATTTGAGAAATAATAACAGGAAATGACATTAAAGAACTGAAAACTGGGTCACGAACTCTTAAAACTACCATAATTTAAAAAAGTTGTTTGAATATTACAATAAGTTACTTTTTGTAGTTTTATACCTCACTTATAAAAATATTTAAAACTAGTTCTTTTTTTTGTCACTTTCTCACTAAAGATTTACGTCAGAGGTGTGAAAGTGACAAAACAGAAAAGGGGGTATTGAGATTTAGAGGAAAATTAATTAGTAAAAAAAAATATTGTTAAACAAATCTCGTGGAACTTAAAGGCAAAGTAAGATTGTTATAATGTTACTTTGAGAATTGTTTGTAAGGCCCCTGTGCCTCTCAAATTATTTACAAGATACGCAGTTAGGAAGTGCATGCGGGCCACTAATGGCAATTGAGAAAGAAACGTTGATAGTCGGACTTTCGCAAATGCCCCACAAACTAAAACCATTTCGTAGTAATCGAAAGAATGATATCATGATTGTCTGCCATAAATATATATTTTTGAGAAATCTGTGTAATAAAAAAGCTAACTGTACATTGTTTAATATTTTAGTATATTTTTTTAATATTTGTTTTTTTTTTTTGAACTTATGATATCAAAAAAGCAATCTAATAAAATAATATTTGACCATAAAATTCGGTAGCCTCATTATTCTCTATACAGATGCATTTGTATATTCAAACTAAATCTATAAAATGTATCTTAAGATTAGGATGGTAGAGTTCATAATTGAATAAAGTATGTAGTGTCCCACCGGTGCTTTGGGCCATGATTCATGGGTTAATGGAAATGACCTTCCTCTCACGAACCATACCCTCATCGTCTTGGCAGTTCTTTTAATTTCAATATTTATTCAAATAGATTGTATATTTTAAATCATCAGTTAGTCAGAGTCGTACGAACATCAGATGTACCAATCAACTCGGAAATGAAAAAATTTGTACATTAATCTTATACATATTGCCAAAAAAGAATTTTAAGTCTATGACGAGATGTCTGTCTGCTTATCTATTTGTTCGTAAATGCAAAATGTCAAATTTTTTTACAAATTGCGGAAATGATTTCGGCTATAATAAAACAATAAATTTCTGGACGTATTCTGGTGTAATTTTAATGTTCCATCATTAACCACGCAGAATGAAATTAGTGCCGAAAATTCTATAACAAAATTCACAAGACAAGCCAATTTGATTTATTTATTTCACGTATTTATTTTCCATGCTGAATTAATATCAGTGATCACTCGTGTAGGTTAAATGGAAGTGTCAGGATGTATTTTGATACCGTACTCATGGAAAGGAAGCCCTTCTGTAAAAACACTCTGAAGCTTAAAAATTAAGGCTGTGAGTGTTCCAAAGGCACCTTCGTCTGAGAGAAACCAGACGACAAATCTTACCAAGTATATATTTATTTTGGTCACTGTTTCACAAACGTCAAATATATTTCATAAACAATTTACGACCATTTCAAACCATCACAATTGATTCTATATGAAGGCCTAATGATGGTAACCAAATAATATTCTAAACTCGGCCTGCAAGACAACCAGCCACCACAAGCATCACCCGTTTACCAATAAATGAGTTACCATGTTAGTTGGTAAAAAATAAACTCAGTTATGAAGTTTGCAGTTTGTAACAAGAAACAGTATCCTAGCTATTATTATTATTAGTGATACAATAGACGGCCAACTTTTGTTTATTCAATTTAAGATGACTAATTATAGGCATACATTATTACATAAAATATTCTGCTACAATTTGTATATAATTTATATTATGTATTTATTATATATACTTCGAGTTAATGGAAGAATGTATATATGTCCAAATGAAATAAGAATAAAATAATACTTGTAAATTTATATTTATAACACAATAACTATATTTTTAGAAGTCTTGAAAACTAATATTAAGTATTTATTTTAAAACCGTGGGTTGTTACTCCAGGTTCCACCCGAGAGCGAACAATTATATTTACCATCAGGATAACTAAGAACTATAGCGTAATACTAGATAGCCATAGCTTTGCTCATGAACCTATCTACCATAATCAGATCAAGTTTTCAAATCCATATATAATTTCGAACATTAGTGGGTTCAACCAAAGTAACAAACAAACTCTTCTTTTTTATAGTATAATAAGATTGAAATTTTGAAATAAGCATATCAAATATATGACAACTGGATTATATCAAACTTATTTCTAATTAGAGATGTACTCCATTTTTGAGTTATTTAAATGGTAAAGAAATTTTATATATTTATTGACACAATATAGATAAGTTGGATAAAAGCTATCTTGTTTGGATTATAAATATATTATAAATATTTGCTATATTCACTCAATACTTCATTAATTTTTTATGGTCTTGGCATTATAAAAAGATGTCTATACTCTACTAAATCTTTGTCTTATCTTATTATTATTTTTTGAAATGATTTTCTTAAGTAATAAAAATAAGTATATGAGATATAAATGTTGAGTTTTAAAATTGTATACTAAAATTTTTGCTTCATATTGTTTATCAATTTTATAATCTCTATTGTATAAAAATTACATTTAATATTATTATAGCAAACAAATAAATATTAAAATTTGTCAAGTTCTAAATTGTTTTATAAAACTTTTTAAGAATATACTAATAAACCATAGACAAAGGAAGTGGACAATTATCTCTATTTGAGTTTTAGGCATATGCAAAATGGAAAATAAAAAAAAATAATGTCATGTCATAAAATAGTCTGACTCTTTCTTTAATGTGAAATAAAACATTATCTCTGTTATCATAAAAAATGTAAACATCAACTGAAAGTGATTTAAAACAAATATATCAACAAAAACCGTTCTTCTATGACAATATTACATAAAGCTTTCTTTATTTTATTTTACTTTCATTATTCTAATGGTATTTTTATTTAATAAAACATGTTTTCCATTCAACTTAAGAACAAAGGAACTATCTCAAAAGCATCCTTTTGTTGTTACGGCCTACTTTACAAAGAAATAGCATTCTTTGCAATATAGGACACGAGAAATACTAATAATTTTTACTGCCCTATATTACTGGTTTAGTCTCATAGAGTATGACATTGTAGTTGTTGTAGTTTTCAGATATCATTTTTGGTCAACCAAAGTATTAACAAAAATAGGTCACTACAAATGAATTTTTTCTTAAAATATTTTAAGTTACTTATTATAGTTATTATTCAGTATTTAAGTAAAATACTTGACAATACATCTATCTGTGCAAAATCTTATCAGAATAATATGAGGGGTGGTTAGGCAATTATAATTTTATAATTATTTTCTTATTTCTTTTTCACAAAAAAAGAAAAAAGGATACATTTCTATAGAGTATTATTCTATTGAAAGATATACTTTACTAAAGGTAATTTATGTAAATATAAAGCTTATCCCGTAATCTTCTATTATGGATTAATTGACTTAGTAATTAATAAATAATTATATATATGAATAAAAAGTATCATAAGTAGAATATGAAGGTATACAAATTTAAATAATGGTGAATAAGAAATTTAATTTATATGGAGCAATAAATCAATTTTAAAATTCTAATTTATTATAATTTTATTGAGGACTATATATTTGGTCTATTGTAATTTGTATATAACTCAATAATATTACTTTTATATAAAATAGAAATTTTTAAAACTACAAGACTTCTGGCTGTATATAGTATAGGTTAATGAAAATAGTATATATGAAATAAAAATATACAATTGTTTTAGTCCCATTAATGGGTGTACAAAATGTATGTTATTTTAGATATTATAATACCAAAAATATTACAATATATTTTTTTAGGATTTCTCTCTATAATAACGAGCTTTTGTAAGGACTTGTATATGTGTACCTAAATTAAAAATAAAACTTGTTCTATTAATTATATATGTTATCTATAATTATTAATTATTATGGCAGCCTATCTTGTTATTTATTATTAAAACTAAACATGTTCTATCAAATATATTGAACGTACAAATTACTTATGAAAACCATAGAAATCGCAACTGGACAAATGACAGGTAATGATGATAAAGGCGTGAACATTTATAACTAAATCGTTAAGGAAGAAAAACATGTATCAACTAAATATGAATAAAGTTATAACTCACCATAAATTTCCAATATTTCGTTGTTAGTCCCAGCATTATCACAATGAACGCACAAAATAAATACAATAAAAATGGCTCCTAACGTGAAGTGAATATACATCTTAATAATACAATATACACGAAGATATCGTGAAAATACAGTTCAAACAATATTAAAACACCACATTTTCACTCCAAAATTACATAAACGTGGATATCATTTTGTACACTAGTCATATAATTCTCTTTAAATTATATTTTCAATAAAGCTGCCATCGACTAGAACCCCGCCGTCTGTCATTTGTCTTGTCAATAAACAATCAATGTTTCCATATGAAAATAGGTTTCTATATTTTGGTAACATTTTAAAATAGCTTCCCCAAAAAGTGTGAAATCTATAAAACTATTGCAACAGTGATTGTATCACATTATAATATAACAAATATTTTGTAAAGTTTGGATCTATTGTTCTTTCGGATACGTATCTCTATTGTTATATTGATTTGTTATATTTAAATATATTATCACTTTTACATGCCACAATTTAGCGCATTTAAATAACTTATCTAATAGCTTCTAAAACCTTAAAATCTACTTGATAATTATGATTATAAAGGCAAAAGAGCAAAAAGGCAAAAGACATTTTTTAGAGCAAAAGAGCTTAATAAAGTTTGAAGAATAAGTATAGAATAAATCAAAACTGATAACTTTAAATGCAGTTATGCTTGATATTCAAAAGTGCTTTCACTTTAATAGAGAACAAGCTTTTACAACTTTGGCAAAAAACTTGGATATCACTTAAATTCCATGTAAATATATTTTGAAAAATATAAAAACACTGCTTATGTTTATTGTTTATTTAAAAAATTTATTTTAACTGAGACATATTTAAATGTTTTTTTATAGTTTCTTGTAAGAGTGTTATCTGAGTCCCGAAAAAAAACATGTTATACATCGAAATACATCAAATCGAGTAGCAATTACTTAATTACATACTTTGTAGGTCAGCTGACACTTGATAAAGCGACAAGCACCCCCCAGAGGACAAAAGTTTGTTTTCTAATACAATATTTTCATATGTTTCAATTTAATTCATACTTTTCTATACTAATTTACATATTTCTAGTTTTTTTAATACTTTATATATAATAGAAATAGACTTTAAAATGTGAAATTCTAGGTGAGAACTAGCAACACTGGTTAGTTAGTGGGATTGTTTGTTCGGCTTTGGGTGTCAGCCGCTTGTAATTTTTTATTGTGATAATTATAGAATTAATCAGTGATATCTCTGAATAAGTTAACAGAAGATGGTCTGAATATTGTGCGATGTGTATTATATTAGGGGGTGTTGGGTATTATATGTAAAAGGCTGCATCTTCCGCCATGACAATGTTGCTCTTGGTCAGGAAGTACCCCGTAACACTTGTGCTTTATTTTGGGTGTATCGCATCGTGTTATCCGGTTTTTGGTAAGTTGTAAACAGTTTATATAAATGAAACAATCAAAAATATGTTATGGTAATATTTTAAGTGTGTATAGCATTTCATACCGATGCGTACCATTTACGAACATATATTTTTTACCAAACACAAATGGACCTTATGTATCAATGTGTATGAAAACATAAAAATAGTCAGCTCTATAAACTTAACGTATTATTATTAATGTCATGAGTAATATTACTATAATAACAATTAAAATTTATGATTTCCTTAATAGTAAGAAAATCTAATGTTAAAAGATATTTAAACTGACAAAACCAATTTACCACAAATTCGTAATATTATGCCGAAAATAAAATAAGTAATAGGTAATTTATATTGTATTTCATGTGTTTTAATATCAGATATATGATTGATATAAATGTTTTAAATGGTTTTTATCTTTCCATATTTTCACAAAGAATAATCTTGTCATGGGATAATAAATTCAGTTCACACAAAAATTTCTTTACTACATTTTACATTATTTCTATATATGGATAGTATTATTTTGAATTTGACTTGTCATATGGTGTGTTAAATATATGGGGTTTAAAATGCTCTTTTCTTTTTACTAATAAATCAACATTTTTAGGTCAAGAAGCCGCAGAGATTCTGGACTTGCAATTGATTAAAGGGGATATTGGTAGCAAGACAAATATAAGTTGCAGTGTATCACCATCTGAAGTGAATGTAGAATGGCTTTTTAATAATGCTCCGTTGAAGATTGGTGAAAGGTAAGTACTATAGCAAAAGGAATTTTTAAACTGTTACTGTAGTTTAATTTTGAATGTTTTACATATAATAATACTATATTAGTGTATTATTATTGATTCAATCAGAGCATTAGAGTAATAAATTATGAAAACACCAGCTATTAATGATGAAAATACAAAGTATGTAGAGTGACTTTAGTAAATTTAGACCACAAAATCAGCTCTCTTTATTGATAGAGTTTGATACTAACTTAGCTTTGTTCATGAGTTAAATAATTCATATTTTATATAACTATACAATATATTTATAAATGTTGTAAATGAGAATGCCTTTAGTTTCATAAAACATCCTTTAAGTACTTGACAAAAACATGCTTTATTATTATCTGTCATATAACAATGATTGACGTAAAAGTTGTGATTTGTTTATTATTATAACTTAGAAACAATTTAATATTTTATTATTTGTTTACTTGCCCTGGTGTTTATGTGTTTATCCCCTTAGTCCTGTCACAAATATGCCCAACATATGAATCATGAGGCAACATGTTTCCTTATATTTGTTGTTTTGCATAGGACAATGCTCTTGGTAAACATCTGTTTGATGATAACTTCTTGAGTATTTAATTTTTTTATTTAAAATAAACCTTTTATTGTGATTTGTAGTCATATTAATTAATAGTAAAAAAAGTTCAATGTAAATTTTCAACATTCAGCTTTTCGGGTTGGAGTCACACACATTTTTTAATTGTATTTTAAACACATTTAGAAAAATTTATTTGGACAATTTTAGAAGTCCTAGAATTTAAGGTTTTATCTTTTACTAAGGTATGAAACATAAGGCAAGATAAACAAACATAAACACAATAATTTTAATTATCACAGAGCAATACAGTCTATTTATATCTCCATATGGAGAAGTCATTCATTGATTATTAAATGAATGGCATGAAATAAATTCTTTCTCATGCTATAACCGGCAAACAAACATTCTAACTAATAATATGTACATTATATTGAAGAGAATGTCCAAAACCGCAAAATAAATAAACATTTTATAAATATAAATAATCATATGACTGTTATCTGTTTACAAATATACTTTATAATACTTCAATTGTTGTCTTATCATTTTAAAATTAATAAGCCATTATTGAGATAACTTCAATACAAGACTAATTGTATTAAAATGTAATCGTAACTAGTGCATATATTCTTATTATTTATTTAAAATAACAAAAAGAATCAATTAAAATGTATATAATACATACGACTTTCTTTAGTCATAACAACATATTTTACATTGAATTTTTGATTAGGTGTTTTTTTGTTGTTTCCATACTAATAAGTTATTCATTAATTTTTAAGTTTGATTTCATATTAGTTTATAGTTTTAGTTAATATATATTTTCTCTTAATTACATGTTAAGGTTTTAGTAAACAAAACTATACTTTATTAATAAATATTATTTATGGAATTCCTAGACAAATAGAGTCTGATGTTTCATATGTGCAATAATATTGATATTTTATTATTATTTCAATACAGGACTGACTTTAGAGCTGTTAGTTAACATAGCAGTAAAGCGTCTAGGTATAATATTAATTTATCTCAGCTTGAGAATAAATTCCCAAGTAGGATGGCATAGACTGAATAAGTAGTAAAATTAATAATCAATTTTGATCCCATTTTTAATACTAAAGATTAGAATATAATTCGTATGAGTTTTTAGTTCAAATAAGTGCCCTGTATTACAAATTTGTAAGAACCAATTTAAAATTGGTTATATTTTCAGATTGTAGATCAATTATAATATCGTAGAAAACATACTTTGTCACTGGTTGGCTTTGTTTATGGATGTATTAACATATAAATAATACTACATACTTGACACAAAGTAGTATAACAAATATGACTTATTTACTTTTAATTCTATTTCATAAAATTTATTTATACATCATAGACTCAAATAGGTTTTTACCGATCGATATATTAGGCATTTGATATTAGTACTCCGTGATACGGAAAACGTTTACGTTAGGGGAGGCTCCTTAGGGTTGTCGTCCCGTAATTACGGACCTGAAACCGTGCTTTTTAATTCTTTAACAGCTGTACGAGTTTTTTTTTTATTGTACCATTTCATAGGTAATATTTTCAAAACGTTTAATTATCATTTAATATTATTAAAATGACTTAAAATGAGGTACTTTGTTTCGTTTTATATAAAAACTTTTTACAAAAAATATAAGCTTTTAAACTGAATATTAACATGCTTGGTATCATGTTTGCGGGATTGTTTTTAAGTGGGAAGGGGTAGGTGAGATGTATTCACAAAGATTTTACAAGGTGCGATCGCGTGTATGCATCCCCCGACGCCACTCCAGAATTGCCCTTGGGTTTTTACCTTTCGATTGTATTTCAACCCTCTCCTCACCCATTGTTTCAGTACACGCTGTACATATAAATATACATATGATATAAGCTCTATTACGTACCTATATGTTTTGGTATTGTATTTAAAATTTGTGATCCATAATTACTATTATATATAATTATTCGACTGTAATCACGTAAAAAAGGTATCGGTGGAATTTTCGTGATTCCGCCGTTCTCCCAACTCAAAAATGAAATTAACCCCAAATTAGTCGAGAAAATACCGATAGAATTTACGTGAGTGCAGCTGAATATGTATATATTCATATATTCATATACATATTCAGCGGCACTGTATATTATATATATATAGAAAATACTATTTAACCCAAATCCAAAGTCGTCATAATAATAAATATAAAAGTAACTACTCTATATTTTTGTGCAAATGCGTTCAAGTAGAATAATTGTTATCAAATAGAAGTATTTAGTCTTTGCGAAAAAATTGTCCTACTCTCTTTACCAGATGAAGCAATAAATCGTTTGTTATTTTTTTTGTGGCTGCCTAATGAAAAATGCATTTTTCATGTTTACAAGATTCTGCGTTTCTAATCTCTTAATCACCGCTTCTCTTATACGGGACGGCCAAAAGAGGGGGGGCCGGTGTGTTTGTATTTTTTGTATAATACTATTTTTTTATCAACGTTAAGTACATCTAGTTTATACTTAAATTTTTTTTAATTTATTTTTATAGGTATGTTTTCGTCTTTAAATTAAAAAAGGAGTGTTAGTTAAATATTATTTACGATATAATAGATAAAAACAAACATGAAAATGTTGATAATAATATTTAAAGTGTAAGTTAAAAATAAAAAATGTTGAATTACTAGATGTTACACGCAGTTGAACTCGCGTACGAACGTATTTAATATTAAGATTATAAAAAGCCATATCGTAATGCGAAATTGCTTATAGAATTTACACACCATAATCACATTTTTAAAAAAATTCTATCTGGGAGTTTCAAAATTATCGCAACAAACAAACTTGTATAATATTTTTATAATTTAATTTTTCGCAGAATAAAGCAAGAAGAAAAAGAACTACTACTTCAAAAGAAAGATCTTGATGGTAACCCTAGGAAATATAAAATCTACAATTTGACAATTACGAACACAACCGCAAATGACGATGGAAACTACACTTGTGTAGCTAATCTAGGAGACTTAAGGTCAGATAAAATGGTCGTTTTGGACCTAAGCTTTCCCGGAAAACTAATTAATAAGACCTCCGGACCAATAAAACAAAATGTAACGGATCAACAAAACGTTACGATGTTTTGCGCTTTTGAAAGTAAGTTAAAAATGCATAACTATTAAAAAATAAATATATTATTAAATTAATATTTATCTAATATATTTACAGTATATAGGCCTAATGAAGTAAGATGGTGGAAGAAAGGCAAAGAAGATGACATAATCGAATTAGGAACCAAAGCCGCTAAACAGATTGATCTCAAGCGGATGCAGAGCCAATACGATCTCCACATACGAAGTCCGGAAGACAATGGTACCTATATCTGCGAGTTATGGGACCCAGTGACGTCATCAAATATCACTGGGGAGATCGACGTGATTATCTTCGCGGCCCCACAAGTTGTCATAGACACGGTTATACCAATAAGCGCTTCCCAACTCTTCCTCAACTGGACAATACGTTCATACAACTCTCCAATCAAAAGCTACAATCTGATGTACCGAAAATTACCATCCACTGATTTCAGTCTGTACACGAGAGAGAAGATCAGGGTTAATAATATATCATTTGTGATGGAAGGTTTGGAAAATTCAACTAAATATCAACTCAAGTTAGAAGTGACTACTAATTATGGTTCAAGCAAGCCCCATATATATGAGTCGACTGTCCGTACATTGGAGAAAGATCCAATATTTGTTCCACATATTTCTATAAACGGTTTCTCAGCAACGTCTGTGACAATCGGCTGGGCGCCGCCGCCGGAAGATATAGCGGAATTGATACATTACTATCTATTGGAGGCGAGGAAAATGGATGAAGTAGCTCCCAGAAGGGCCTATCACTCCAGGGACAGCAGGAACTTGCCTTACATGTTTGATAACTTGGAGCCGCACAGTACTTATGTTTTTCGCGTAAGTTAATTTATAATATTTATATTATATATCAAAATATTGTAATGCTACTTTTTCATAGATCTTTGTATTTTTTTTTTGTTTTCTTCTTGTTATTTTTTTTAATATTTAATGTCTAATTTTTTAAATAATGTAAGAGTTTTATTGACCAAAAAAATTTTTTTTCTTCTTTCTTTATTTAGAGTCAAACTCTAATTATTATTATATAATATTAGGTATGTGCTTGCTCGGATTTCACAAAGAAATGCGGTAATTGGTCGTTAGAAATGCAAGCGGCGACTCTAGACGGTATCCCGGGACGAGCCAGCAACGTTACAGTACACTGTTCCAGCAACTGGATGAACTTGACCTGGCAGCCGCCGCTGAAACCAAATGCTGAAATCAAGGGTTATACTGTAAGTATATTTACGCTTATTCTAAGTTTTTTAAATAATAAGTACATTCTGTTCATACCATACATTTATTTTTCGTTATTACAAACATACCATTAGTTCTATTAGCATAATGTCGATTTGTGGCTCAAAGTCTATTTGTACTATAATGTACTTTATATATGTTAAAATTTATATTATATAATTTCAGATGGAGTTAACAGGTAACGCGACATACAGGGATAGATATGGGACATACAAAGAAGAGATGTGGGGACCACTTACAAAGTTTAAAACTAATGACTCGAGGAGTGTAAGGTGGGTAATTTTATTAAGTCAATGAATTTATAATCTTAATATATTTCATGTAAATTTATTCGAAACAACGATATTTCAATCTATTCGCCTTGTAAGTGGTAAATATCTGAATAAAATAAAACAATAAGTTTATTTATATAACAATATTGTGCAAATTAATATTAGAAAAAAAAAAATTTATTAAGATAATATAATAAAAATATCTTTATTATCAGATTCGAGGATTTAAAACCGAATACCAATTACACGGTGCGACTGAGCGCAATGACGCGCACGCGACGGCGCGGGGATGAGGAGGTGCGACACTGCGCCACCGCGCCCGCCCCGCCCGACTACCCGCCGCGACTGAGGTGGAGGAAGGTATGCGCATTTTTATATCATATACTGCTAAGTCGTGCAGCCATTATACTTAAAGATGTGTTCGAATTTCAAATTTTAATCGCCTTGAGTGTGGTGGAGAGGGGCATTCGAGCTTTTATATCACACTGCTAAGTTGTGCAGCCAGTATACATACTATAGTGTTCGAATTTTAAATTTTTACTGCCTTGATTGAGGTTGACAAAGAGAGGTGTCTGCCCTTATCTGACATATTGTGCGGCACTTATAAAAATTCAATTAAATTTTGTTCGAATTTTGAATGTTCTTGACTATACAACGAAAATATGTGATATGTTTGTATGTAGTAATAAGAAAAGTTGTATTGAAAAATATATTCCAAAAAGTACAGTCTCATCAGGTATTATAAAGGAAATTAGAATAAATTTGAGTATTTTATTTTCAGGAGTTGGATAATAATAAATACGTCTTCACAATGCACCTACAACGAATAGATGAACGAAACGGTCCTATTTGTTGTTACAGGTAATTATTAAAATTAATTTTTCAATTTGACAAGGTAAAAATCTATAATCTTAAAGATAATTTTACACAATTAAGTTGATTGACATGGCGAAGTATGCTTAAGATTTTTCATATATATTCTAGGGTGTACATGGTCAGACTTTTGCCTCACTCTGACTGGAACAACTTGCCTCCGCCTCGGGATATCAGCATTGTGGACTATGAGGAGGCACATGGAGCACAGCCGCTGCTGGGGGCCTATATCACTGATGTCTTCTCTAAGTACGTGTCTCGTAATAAGTATATTGGTTGATGATATATCATATAGATTTATAACATTATTATAAACATATAACATTATAAATAAAATTATGATAAATATTAATCTTAATATACGAAAATATTTTTGTTATGTATAGGTAAAATTGTTTTGTTCTTAATTAAATTTATACCAAATATAATTAAATCAATGTACATTAAATTAAATTTCAGTGAAAAATTCCCACCCGAGTCTAATCTGATAATTGGTGATGGTAAATCATACTTCGACAAGGACGACCCTGGTCTTAACAGGGACTCTTGTAAGCGATGTCTACGAAAACCGAGACGATTCTACGACATCCCACGACCACCAGTCACCACCACCACCATGCCTACTACCACCAGGGATGACCTCTTCGAAGAGGAGATTGATACTACTGCTGAACCAGAAGAAGAGAAGAGGGAGAGGCGTTCATATTTGGAGATTGAGAGGTAAATTGATAAGGATTAATTAAATTAAATAGAAATATAATATATCAATAGAATTCATAGCTTTTTAGTAATTAATAAGTAAATTAGGTATTGGAAGGCATCAGGCCTTTGTCTTTATATATTGTTTTTCAAATGATATAAATACTCAAATAAAACTATTTTTACGGATTAATACTCGCGTATAATTTAGTTATATTTTTTATTTTAACCCGACGTTCTTTCCACTTTCTGACAGACACTTACATCTCGTCTACTCGTGAACACGATTACTGCAAAGTATTCGAAACGTCGGGTTAAAATCAAAAATGTAACGAAATTATACGCGAGTTTTAATCCGTAAAAATAGTTTTATTTGAAATGAGTACTCGATATAAATACTGCAACAGACACCAAGATATCTACCTATAATATATAATATTGCTTCAGGGATTACATGAAAAACCCAATGATGATGGACAAACTCATTGAGGTTGAGGTGAAAGAAGATTTGCAAATTAAAGATGGTCTACTAGATCCCTCTGCTAACTACACCGTATTTATTGAACTAATACGTGAGTACTACAAGCAAATTAAAATGCTAGTATTTTTGATAAAAAAAATATTGTATAGAAAACGAAACAAATCCTTATAGTAATAAGAAAATTATAAACGACCAATATATTCAGTCTGTTATTTCTTCAGCTGGTTCTGATCAGGATGAGCCTCTGTTCAGTGAGTACTTAAACGTGCTGATGGCGGCTGCCACGCCCGCTCCTACGCAACCGCCCACCGCCCTCGAGCTGGCTTTACTGGTATGGCGTCCCCCCTTTTTTATATATTTTTTTTATATTGATATTTTTTTATACATATTTCCATATTTATTGATAGTAATCAACTTAGCCAGTATAGTCTTCAATAAAATTGCGTCTAATTAAAATATAAATAAAAAATATAAAGAAGTTTTAGCTACTACAGTAGTAAAGTGTAAAAATTTTGAAAAATCTATTTATTTTATTATTTTGACGGTCCGACTAATAAAACATGGCGTATTTCTATTCTCTGTGAATGGTCAGCGGTAGCGGGACACAGTTTAAGGTTTTACAGCATTAAATTTTGAATAGGAAGCCTATGTGCCTAGAATCAGGCCGATAATAAATATATTGTAGTTCTAAAGTGCATCATCGCATGTTCCCTCGCAGGCGACAGTGGTGGCGGGCGGCGTGGTGGCGCTGTGTGCGGGCGCGTGGTGCGTGCTGCGCGCGAGGCGCTCGCGCAAGCTGCCGCCGCACCACCACGTCGAGATGAACCCCATACAGGCCGCGCTCAGGTATGAACTTATATTTACACCCAAGTAGGACAACTATGGGTTTCCTATGCTATGTTTGAAACATATTTAAACTTAAGTAAGGGCAAGCACATTATTTATTTGTGTTTTTGCGTTCCGATTGATCAAAATTTTATTTTATATAAGAAACATTTGTTCAGACCTTTATATAAGTAGGGTTAAATAGTAAAAGATATTCCATTAAATGTTACTAATGTTTAAGGTACGTGGTGGGTCACATCGGCGGGCGCCAGCAGCTGCTGAGCGCGGTGCCCCCGGACATGCCGCCGGTGGCGCGAGATGAGCTCGCGGCGGCCTACCTCGAGCGACAGGCGGACTCCGACTATGGCTTCCAGAAGGAATTTGAGGTATTAAAAAATATCATACGAGAACGCGACAATAATACTTTTAATGGCAAGACATGAAGTACTTCACATAAAATATAATATTCTGTCAAATAAATTCTTACATACTTTTTAAACAAAAAAGCAATTAATTTTAGTGTCGTTACGGCATTCATAATAATTTTTTAATTATGTTTAAATATTCAGTACAAGATATGTTTCTTTATTCACTTCCAAACATCATTGTTTATTTATAGTGATTGCGATAATCAATTCTGAAAATACATTAAACTTATTTTTTATGGCGAAATAATTTTATTATTACGTTAAATAAATATTTTTTTTTTTATATTGCATATCTGTTTAACTTGTACTGTATAATAACCACAAATGGATGAAAAAGTTGTTGCAGATGCTGCCGGAATGCTACCCGGACCGCACGACCCACGCTTCAGAGGCCCGCGAAAATCAACCAAAGAACAGATACCCGGATATCAAGGCATACGACCAGACCCGGGTCAAACTTACACAGATAGACGGCATTGCCGGATCAGATTACATCAACGCTAATTATGTTATGGGTTACAAGGTTCGTGCATTTTGATTTATAAACATTTCAATTGATAAAGTATATCCTACAAAACTTAATTATATGTTAGATGTTAGTATGCACTATTTCACTCTTTTCTGTTGTCCTTTGCTTACTAAGGACCCTTCGGAGCCTAACCAGGTGAAGCATGAGTAGTTTAATTTTACTTCCTTATGCTTAAAGTGTACTTTGAAATATAACCATAGCTTAAGAATTATAAAAATAGTTTAGGTTTTGGTTATACATAAATTGTAAAATGTTAATTTAGTTTTTCTTTCACATGAGCTTAGAAAATGTATCATCACATAGCCAAACTTTGTTTTATTTATATAATTTTTACTATTATTTTAATTATTTCATAGGAGCGTAAACAGTTCATCTGCGCTCAAGGACCCACGGAGACCACAGTCAACGATTTCTGGAGGATGATCTGGGAACATGACCTGGAGCTAATAGTGATGCTCACTAATCTGGAGGAGTACTCCAAAGTCAAGTGCAGCAAATACTGGCCGGATGAAGTGAGAGGTGGAAGGGCGTTTGGGAGTGTCAGCGTGTATCACGTGTCCGAGAAACGGTTAGTTTGAAAGGATTAGAGTTAAGCTTAATAAACTTGACATAAATATATACAGATATATTTAAATTAACCCCTATTATCTATGTGACTTAAGAACTACTGAAGGATTCTAGCATATACTTATCAAAGTCTAAAAAAACTTCTTTGAATCACACTTGCTGAAATTTGGTCTAGTTTAGCCTATCCATGTTAATGTTTTGAATGCTTTTCATCTCTGAGAATTATCACATTTTCAAGGAATAACCGAATAATTAGGTTAGGTTATGAATATCTTTTAAAAATAAATATATGTTTTTTTCTAGTTATTCGGACTATATCGTCAGGGAGTTAAAAATTTCAAAACAACCACTAAATTCAGATGGACAACCTATTGTTGAAAATAATGGAGTCGCCAAGAGAAATGGAGGTATTTATATAAAGAAAATAAAATATTGTTACTTAAAATTTCATGTTTACTATTTCCCTAATTTCAATAGCTGGCTACCTTTAGTTATGAAGTTGTCTAAATTCCTATAACATAATTGTTATGATTCCAATATCATATTATAAGTATCATCAATATGATATATGAGACAGTTCTGAGATCAAATGTAATCTGATACCGTCCTCAGACTGCGGCATGAGTGACAGCGCGCCCACCTCCCCGCGGGAGACCAAGGCTGAGTGTCGCCTGGTGAGGCAGTACCATTTCCTCATGTGGAAGGACTTCGCCGCTCCAGAACACCCACACTCAATACTTAAATTTATTAAGGTATATTTATTATGTGATAATATTTATATTTAATTTTTAAAATAAATAATAGGACGGGTAAAGACATAATGTTTCAGTATCAACGTGAATGGTATAATATAATGATCTCTCCAGCGCGTGAACGAGGCGTGGTCCAGCATGGTGGGTCGCCCGGTGGTGGTACACTGTTCAGCGGGCGTAGGCCGCACGGGTACTCTTGTAGCGCTCGACTGTCTACTGGAACAGCTACGAGCTACTGGTCACGCCTCCGTCTTCAATACTGTTGCGGAACTAAGGCGACAAAGGAACTTCCTCGTTCAGTCATTGGTTAGTTAAATAAATAAAATACCTACTGTTTTTTAGACTATATAATTAGTCACAAATTATAATATTATAATATAATTATAATTCCTATTTTGTCATTGTTAAAGTTTGTAACATGTTTAAAACATTAAAAAAAAATTACAATTATCACTTTATAGAAACAATACGTATTCGTCTACCGAGCGCTGGTTGAGTACGCACACTACGGTGACACTGAGATACCGGCTTCCAGGCTCAAGAGCTCCATCGACAGACTCAGGAATACACCCGAAGGGGCTGATAAGTGTCTCATGGAACATGAGTTTGAGGTAAGGGAGGATTGCACCCTAATTTTAACTGAATATTGTTACAAAGAATCTCCTTTGAGTACAGTGATGACACGTGCTAGTCAGATACTTTTTTCATAACTAAATTATTTTTATAATAAAATTAAAAGAACAGAAATTAACCAAACATAAATATTTACATTTAATCATGTATTTTATTAGAAACCTTTTAAAACAACAATTGCTAAATATAATTCCCTAAAACAATCGTTTTTTATTTGTTCCTTTTATTAGTCAGTGTTGTCGTTACTATAAAAGGAATTAGTTTAAATTGAATCAACATATATGATTTCGACTGAATATTCCATGTATATGTGTTTTTATGTTTGTGCCTAAACAAGTCGCTTAACTATTATATTGGGGCTCACTAGTCATGTTCATTCGTAGAAGATGATGTCCCCCCCCATCACGGAGGCCACTAAGTCGTGTGCTGCGGGCGGCGCGGGCGGCGCGGACGAGCTGCGCGCGCGCAACCGCAGCGCGGACTGCCTGCCCTACGACCGCAACAGAGTCATACTGCCGCCGCTGCCCGGACGAGACTACTCCACCTACATCAACGCCTCCTTCGTCGAAGGTATCCTGTCGTTTCTTTTTTTGTTCGTCCAATTCTTAAAGCATGCGGTCTAATTCTTATTTATTTCTTTTGTATTTTCTTTTTCACTTTAAATCAATATCAATAATCACTTAGGTAATATTTATGTTCAAAAGATAGATAATATTTATTTAAACGAAATTACGATAATTGTAGTAACATTTTTATCGTTTCAAATTTAATGCAGCAAAGTAGAAAATGTGAAAATCGTTATTGAAGCTGTTGCAAAAATGATTATTATTTTTGCTTTCTAATAATTATTTCTGTCTATAAACAAATGAGTATATATTTTACTAAATACTATTCATTTACTAGAAAATAGTAAAAGAATTAAAAAATATTTCAAAATTCATAGAATTTAGAAGAGCTTGCGTTTATTTATTATTTATATCTTGTTATACTATAATTAATATTTTTTTTTATTTTTCTATTCTTATATTCTTTTTTATATAATTTCAGCTTATGACAATACCGAAGGCTTCATCATCACTCAGGACCCTCTTCCCAATACTATAATGGACTTCTGGCGGATGGTCGCAGAGCACAATGTTTCAACTATCGTTATGTTAAGTGAGGTAGTAATATTTATAAATTATTATTATATGTAACTTTAATTTTAAAAAAGAAATAATGTGTGAGAAACAAAGGAAAGCTAAAAATAAACAAAAAATTTGTTACAGCTGGGTGAGGGTAAATGTCCGCGGTACTGGGACGACGGTACGGTACAGTACGAGCACATTTCAGTACAGTACGAAGAGAGCGAGTCCTGTCCCTACTACACTAGGCGCCAGTTCCGCGTCACTAATAACAAGGTTATTATATGTTTCAAATTTGAGTTTATATATGATTCAGTTGATCGGTGTATATTATTATGTGATAAGTATAGATATATAAAATTAGTAAGATAATTCGTGGAATAAGAATAAGTACAAGTTTCTAATGTGGTATGATGATTGTACTCCAGAGCGGTGAGTGGCGCTGTGTGCGCCACCTGCAGTACCAGGGCTGGCCCACGGCGGCCGGCCACGTGCCCGAGGTGACCCGCGGGCTGGCCGAGCTGGCCGAGCTGGCCGCGCCGCTGGACGTGGCGCACGAGCCGCCGCTCGTCGTGCACTGCCAGTAAGTTATCACAATGCGACTATCATTCATAACGTACAACGTTATTTACAATTACAATGTTACAAAAATTGGTGATAAGACTGTTTAATCGTTTTGATTGCGTTCCGTTATCTGAGAATAACAAACCGATTAACAGTGTATAAGCCGATTATAGATATAACTCATGATTTTATCACAATTATTACGATAATCATAAATATCTGTAGAAGTTAAGGAACACAATATCTATTAGACTACATTCCGCAAGATATTAATTTACTTTCATAATACGTAAGCAGCCATTACATTATTATTATACGAAGTATTATAAGTGTCAATACAATACTTTGTGTAGGTTCGGTACGGAGCGCTCCCCGCTGTTCGTGTCTCTGTGCACTCTCATCGTGCAGCTGCGCGTGGAGCGACGTGTGGACGTGGCCACGGTTGCGCGCAAAGTGCGCTCGCAGCGCGCCAGGACCATAGACACCTTCGTGAGTATACATATATATATATATATATATATATATATATATATATATATATATATATATATACTTGTGTGTTAAAATAACAGTTCACGCCACAATTTCGCCAGTTGGGCAAATTTCAATAATATTTACATAAGTACAAAACGAAATACTTAGATATAATATAAGTAAATAATATGTTGAAAAAATTTAAGCCATCTTTTATTAAAATATAAAATTTTGTTTTGATGATATAAGACACCGGAGTCTTAAAAGTTACTTATTACACAAAATTTATAAGTTACTTATTACACAAAATTTATAAATGTTTCATTTTACAACGTCATATAATATATTTACTTATTACTTTATATAGTATAGTGTACAAAAAATAATTATTAATATGGAGTATAATTTTTAACTTATTCAACACGTAATATATTTTCTTACAGTTGCAGTACGAATTCTTACACCGTGCCATATTAAACTACGCGGAACTCCACAACCTACTCGAAGACAGCTAAACTATAAGTGAAGTTTTAGAACTTCTAACCCGATATGAATAAGAGTTATATTTCTAAATCACTTAAGTATCACATTTTTATAAATTTATACGTCAATGTCCTTTTGTTACTATATATCAATAGATCTAATACAGACTCCGCTTATAACAATAGTAGAAAGTTCAAACATAGATATAGAATTAAATATTTTGTCTGAGTAAGATCGGTTGTAAGTATTGACAGAACTGATTGTAATTTATGCTTGTTTAAAATATTTTGCGAGCGCTTGTTATATTTTTAAAGCATACTGTATGTTTGTAATTAAAGTTCTCTTAAGATATGCTGAATAATTCATATCAAGATTATCTGTTACTGAAACAGAAATATTTTGGATTCTATATACAGTATGCTTTTTTTACTACTATATAAAACAAACTATTCAATATAATACTATAGTTGTTTGACAATAGCGCTTAGGTAGTCTAATGTAGGACGAGAATATTTTTCCTCAAAATACCCAGTAGATTATAATAATCATAATTATTTTTTTCTTTATTTATGTTGCCATATTTCGAATTTCACTTAATATTAGGTATTTTTATTGTTTAGATCTGAATTTAAGGCATCTATTGTTTAAATGAAACCCATCGTTATAATAAAAGTAAGCATTTGTATTATTGTTTTGGTATGAATTTACCAAATAAAAAAAATGTCCAAAGAGTAGAGTCGGAGTTTAGACGAGTTATGTGTATTTATTGTCATCGCCGGACGCATTTTGTAACTTTTATTTAATAACAATTCAAAAGGGAATGGGTTTATAAAACCTATATAAGGGCCAAAATTGTACCCCAAATAAGCACAAATTTTATAAAGGCTCGTGCACACAAAATATGATTCCATCTTGTAAATATTTCATTACATTATCTAGGGAATTTTTGTATTAAGACTTTCGTCCATGATTACTGTTGTATATAATTGTTCACGTTATATTTTCGGAATTTGCCCGAGTAGTTGAATCAGCTCACATCGTGATTTCGCCATACTCCGAGCTCATAAATAAGAATTAGTCGGGCAAATTCCGATAACAAGAAAGGGAAAGAAACCGGATTATTATATATAATAGAAATCTAAGGAAGTAATTTATATCGCTACCAGTGTGTACGGCCTTAAATTTTTCGATGTATTTACTATTAATTTGGATATTTTTTGTTATATTTTGTATGTCAAGTGTCTAAAGCTCTGGCATCACGACTGTCTATCGTATTTTACACGTAGAATAAGTTATGTAATTAGATTTTGTATGAGCTAATAAAATATACAATCTTTAATAATAAATGACGTGTTACGACTGCAATATTAAATACTAAATAGTTATTAAAAATATACAACAGATTCTTAAGATCGGAATATTTGTATAGAAAAATGTTTAAATTATTTAATTTTGCAGTTGTCGAATATAGTTGACAAAGTATGATTACTCTTGAGACTTTATAACTATCTTCAATTTTATTTTATTCACTAAAAAAAATTTTGATACAAAAAAAAATTACAATCAGTTTTAGATTGTTTGTTTTAATCATGAATTGTGTTAATTATGTTCTGGTATAAAAATACTTTGTCAGCTAGATTATATAAAAAGACGTTGAAAATGTGTTTCAACGGGGCTTGCATGTGATTTCATAGCGATGAGGCTTTCATACTTATTGTATGAGTTAACTATTTTAAAACATATTATATATATATATATTGTTTCTCAGAAATATTCAAAACCTATTATATGTTAGCAACTTTATATGACATTATATTAAAAACAGAAATTATTATCACAAAAAAAGTAAACATATTTTTGGAAAGTCATAATAAATTGACAAAATAATAAATAATATTGTAATAAATAATTTGATAATCACGACGGATCTCTAATTGTGTTCATACCACGTGCAAGCTCAGAGCGACTGAAGTGTGTTAGCTTTTATTAGAAACTCTGTATAACATAGATGTAAGAATTAATTTGACAGTATTGTTTCATGTATTTTATGTTAGAAATTGATTATTTATATTTTTTAAATAAAAAAATCCTGAACATTTGATACATGGAACAGTTTTGTAATATTCCATGAATTCTTTGCAATATGTTAATAGACGGCTCTTCTATTCTTGGTATTCTTCTAGTCTTCTGCTCAAGCCTAACGCTGCTAGAACTCGATAATTTTTAAGTTTATTCCACGATTTTATTTAAACTTATAGATTCTACGGTAAATATTAAATTAAACTTTTATAGAATACTCAATAAATAGGCTTTGATGATTGATTGAGAAGATTTTCTGTTTCTATTTGGCTCTTAATGTTTCTTTGCTATATAAATGAAAATTTTAAATATACATTATATATTTGATATGCCGGTGAAGTAAGCGCTTTCATGCTTAAATGTAAATATATTGTAAGCAGTGTGTATTTCGCGCAAAACTAATGTAGTTCTATTTAATTTTTGTATTAAGCATTGGCAGTTATCAAACTGATAATAATAATTTTATTATGTTTTATTTTTGTAAATAGATAATGCAGCTCATGTAATACGATATTTTTGAAAATATACCAATATTTAGATTATAATTTATTTTAATCTACCTTTTCACCACCAGCCAACCAACAAAATATGTTTACAGACAAAAATCATGTTATTGTCATCCATGGATATAATGAAATAGTGAAGAGGCAAAAACTTTACAATAAAAATAATTGCCACCTAGTCAGTATAGCACAATTCAATAAACAAAAAATGGATTTGGGATATAAGTAGACGAATACACAGACAACATCTGATATGAACAATATTGATAAAAATGATCATCACCGTTATATAGAAAATTCTAGTCTAGTCTAATCACGGAGGAGAATAAACAGGGTTAGTGTAGATAAGTGGAAGTAGTATCTGTAAGCGTAGGTGTGATTATGGTTGGAACACTAAATACATATAATATCGTTCGTGAGAAAAAGTTCCTTAAAAAACAAAACTGTTTAAAAGCGCCGTTCATCCAGAGGGTAGGAATGCTAAAGGTGGTGGAGATCGGTAAGAATCAGATTAAAAACCTCTTCGGATACAATGTCCGGCATTGAACTCTGATACCGCGGGATGGTAGGTGTTTCCATGACTGTGTTTCCATGTTATTTAGTCGGGTTTAAGAAAAAAGGATGTCTTGAAGATTGAATTTCTCCTTTACCATGTGCACAAGGATGTCATTCCTCAAGTGCAACGACGGAAGGTAGAGCCATATGGCCAGTCGGCAAATCACCACCATAGGCAGAATACAAAAAGAAGTAAGTGGTCAGTTGAAGAAAGGTCTACAAGGAAGGTGTATTGTTATCCACCTGCTCGTTTACCACCTGGTCAAAAAAAAAATACAAATATAATACTGAAATTCGAGTCGTTGTTGTTAATCTACAACAAAAAAATTAAAAGTAGTTTATTGTTTTTAATGCGTAAGTACACTCTGATCCATACAGATGTTAAAATTATTCAAGAATATGTTAAACATTATCCAAATGAATATTATTGATAACTGAATTACTTCACGTCTTCACAAATAAATATTACGTTGCATACGCAAGTCGGATGAAACTTTCTTCATGATAAAGGTGTATATTACGTTTATGTTAAAAACACAAATATGACTTTTTTTCAAGACCCTTATTTCCGGAGGCAGGTAAGAATTACGTAAATATTTCAGCGTTGTGCAAGTATAAGAAAAAAAATAGTTTCACAAAAAAAAAAATTTCTTTTGAGGTATGTTATATGTATCCGAAAAGGTTTAAAACGACACTTCGAATAGAAGGAATGAAAAAAATACTTTCTACAATCAATAATTACTGAATTTAAATAATCCTGTTACTTAATCATAATATTGTACAGGGTTTTAGGACGCGCCCTCTCTCTTCCTCAAATCATAAGTTTAAACATATCCATTATATTTTAGTTTCTTTTGTAAAAATACAGAGCTCTATCAACCAAACCAGTTTTTTAAGTTTACCGTTAAAATTAGAGATTTTTCCAGTCTAAAAAGCATTCAATACAATAATTTGAACAAAAAATTATGATAGCCCAAATTTAAATATTTTTTATTAAAATCCTGTTGTAATTTGACCCGGTCAATATTCTATAAATAGAACAAATTTCATAAATTTCCATCTAGTATATATTTTGCCACGAACGAATATACAAACAGATAAAAAAAAACAAATTAGAGACAGATTTTGATATATTAAAAGATAAAAATATAATTCACACAACATACCTTTTTTTAAAAATTTTATTGAGCGAAATAATAATTACATAAAAACGAAGCTGGATTGTACCAAAATCGTAAATTTGCTTTCGTAATATGCATTACGATCTATCTAATGTAATTATATATCTAGTTAGGTATATAGATACCTAAGTATATATAACTTATATTATTTGTCAAATTTAATTTAAATTTGTCACATTTTATTTTAAATTATTAATTTATTTTATTTTAAGGGTTTCTTATTATTTAATTTCAGTTTAGACGTTAACCATATGTTTACATAATTCTGATTTACAATTCTAGAGTATTGTCCTCTTCGCCGACTCCTTGTGCTCTGTAGGGTCCGGTTTCATGCTGGCATTTCCGGCAATATTGAACCCTTACATCTTGTCTCCGAACACCACTGATATTAGAGCAACTCCAGACCAAGCTTCATGGATTGGTACGTGTATATCAATGTTGTGCACTTCAATAACTTTATTATTTATATAATATTCTCTTTTATAGACATAATTGAATTATAAAGCATATTTATATGAGGCATATTTATATGCAAATGTAATAATATTAAAATAATATAAAACATTGTATATAAAACTACATAAAAATAAACAATATCTATAGCTTAAGACTTATAGTTCCGTTATCAAAAATAATTTATTTTTAGCTGGGTGTCAAGGTCTAGCAGGTGCTGCTGGGATATGTGTACTTCCATTCCTTATGCAAAGATTTGGCAGAAAAAGCGTACATATAGGACTCAACGTACTTATTGCTACAGGCTTTATTACTTTTTTTTTCGCCAGCAATGTACTAACTTTATTTGTGGGTCGGATAGTCCAAGGCACATCTCTTAGTGGAATTTACGCGGCGACTATTATATTAGCCGAATATTCTGATGCTAAAAGACGTGGGTATTTCGTAACATTAAAAAAAACTTCAGTTGCTATTGGTTCCGTGCTGTGTCACTCCATGGGAATATATTGGAGTTGGAGACAAGTTGCCGCAATCGCAATTACTCCAAACGCAATCGCTATTATTTTAACATTTTTTTGGGTGGAGAGCCCTTCATATTTAGCGATGAGAGGCAGATTTGATGAATGCGAGAAATCATACAGATGGTTACATGGAGACAGTCCAATACATATAAAGAATTTAGAAGACATAATAACCGCTCAAAAAGAGAGGCGTTTGGAAGATAAAAATAATAAACGAAGGAAAGCAACAATATTAAAAATGTTTAAAAAGGATTTCCTAATACCCTTTACGGTTGTGAGTTTATTAACATTAATTGTTGATTCTTGTGGACGATACTATACAATGGCGTATATTGTCCAAATTATGATAGAAGTAACTGGTAATAAATCCATTGCAACGTTCTGTACTTTGGGTTCTGATCTTCTTACAGTATTTTCTTTAATAAGTTCTTGTGTAATCATTAAGAAATTTAAACGACGTAGGATTTTATTTAGTTTTCTAGCAACTTCCGTAATATTAATGTTTTTAACTAGTATTGTAACATATCTGAGATCAAATCATTATATCGAGTTCGGTGTTTGGTTCACAATAGCTATCATTTTGTTTAACATGTTCGTTGTTAACGCTGGAGTTATACCGGTTTGTTTTGCGGTTATTGGTGAGATATTTCCGATAGAGCACAAAGGGTCAGGATTATTTACCACTGGTATAGTGTTTACACTATTATACGCTGGAGTTATGAAATTTACACCAATCATGATGGAAAAGACCGGCGTTCACGGAACATTTGCCATCTATGCCTCATTGAATCTTATCAGTATGATGATTTTGTATTTCATTTTAATAGAAACTAAGGATAAAACATTACAAGAAATTGAAAATGAACTTAAAGATATTAAAAAAAGTAATACATCTTTGTCTGGTTGCTCAACGTTAATGAGATGAGAACTGTTAACAAGAAATGATAAGAATAAAGTAAGACCTTTTTATCCTTGAACTTATTCTTTAAATTAGTAATTGATTTTAACTCGACAAGAAAATGTATTTAATTCTAGACAAAGACAGCCATTTAATTATACAATATACTAAGAGCTATTAGACCCAAACGAGAATTTAAAAAATATATATTATCATGGATTCGTTAAGTCTTTTCACAATGTAAGTATTTATTACTCTTGGTCGACCCAATGCTTATTAAATTTAAAAATATGGCTGCTTTATTCCTTTATTCGGTCAACTTAAAAAGAGTATAACAAAATCGGTACCTCATTTTCGTAGAATTATAATGGCCTTCAAATTAAGAGTAAAGTGGAAGGATTACTTATAAGGTATTTGAACGTCTAGTTAAGTTTTGCCATATATCATGTTTAACATCAAGCAGTCAGCATTCAAACATCTAAAAAGCATAAAATAAACTAACAAATAAATGTGTATGTGTATTAAAAACTTATCTCATTTTAATATGCATTCTTAATATCTAATCATTCTTACGAAAACATTTATTATTCTTATTAATGTAGGTTGATATTGTATAAATAATAAGTACTTTTAATTATCTTTTAAATATGTATAAAAAATAAATGATATAACCTCTTATGTTACAAATTTTTTTGTCTGCTTTGTTATCGAAACATTGGCCGCCATTGGTGTGGCAGATTGGTGTTATAAAGCTTATGATGTTCGATGTAGTTCGATTATCCATAAACATGTTTAGCCATAGACAGTAAACTAACCCATCCATATTATCCCAAAGGTCTCAGGTTCGACTCTTATTCGTTGTCAAAGAATTTTTTATGTTCAAATATTTTTTTTTTTTTTTTTTTACTTATTTATAAACTTATTTTATAATGATATTAAGCTATTTTGTTTCATTACTAGCAACACCTAAAACCATTGGTTTATGATGTATTTGATATATATATATATATATATATATATATATATATATATATATATATATATATATATATATATTGGAATGTATAAATAATGTAAACCTTATAAACATTTAGAAACTTTAATATATAGAGGTATTGTTTGTTCTATCAACTCAGCTTCAAACGTGAACGCGTAGACACATTACCATACAATTAACATACATTGCACGTATGAAACTCGTGGAAGAGAAGCCTTGAATAAACTTTTACTTGATGATGGTATTCACTAGATATTCTTAATAGTGGATGAATTGTATGAATTGTATGAAATTATCTATAAACATGAATAGCTATGTTAAGCTTATAAAAATTTTAAATAAATATAGTTTTTTTTTTAATACGAGTATTCGAACCTGTGATCTCTGGGAAAACGTGCTATCGTTCTACGCATTGTACTATCGTGTCGCTGCTCGTTTCAATGAATTTGATATTTTATATTTTATATATATTATAAAATTGAAATAGTGTTAATAAAGTGATTTTAATATGTATGCCACTTGCAGAATAAGTGATAGTATATCTACAACTGTAATGTGAACTATACTTGTTTCGATATGTTTGTGTGTTTTATATTATTTTCTAATTAACTTAGTATAACGGAGAAATAACTGTTTTATTCTTTCAAAAGTTCTAGTCTTAATTAGATTGAAAATTAAGTTAATAGTTATTGTTGGGGGTTTGTAGTGGGTTAAACCTAAATTCCTTAAATTACTTGCAGGTTAAGTACTCCCAAACCTTTTGTCAGTCAGTTGTTTTTTGTAGTTCTTTATAATTTAAGTTATTTAACCTGATAATACGGTTTTAATTTTAGGTTTAAATAATTCTTTTATCGTGGATTACTCAGTAATATATAAAAAGTATACCTACATGTTAATTGTATCTTAGATTACTTTTTAAGTTGGTTAAACTATTAATTATATATCTTAATGAATAGATAGACAATTAAAATTATTTTTTTAGTTTTATACCGTATATCTTTAGTAATTCTATAAAATGATTTCTATAAACATGTATGTTTTAAATTTTTTGGGGATTGAAATAATGAAATAATTAACCCTCTACAAATTTGAAATCCTTAAAAATTAAAATTGATATATTTATAGGAACTTAGTACTTGAAGGTGTTTATTGTTAATTAATTAAAATCTGACTATTGACGCGCCCTGTACAGATTAGTCTGATATGCGGGTATATGGGGGTCTAGGTATGCGGTCCGTTGGGTGTCGCTGACCACGGCTTCGGCACCTGCCATTACGCTGGGTCGTGGTTGATCTCTTGTTAATTTTTTTGGAGAATGGTGTTTTCTTATACATGATGCCTTCGCTGACCATGCTTGAGCCACTGTGACGAAGGTATGAATCCTCTGGCTAAGTAGATACCTCAAGAATGAGAGAATCTTCCATGCTGCTAGACTTCCTACATAATCTCTACTCCTAAACTACTAAATTCTAAAAAAGGGTCACAATTAATTAGTTATTTTATAAAAATACAAACCACCTCTTTACTAAACATGTTGCAATTTTCTGCTATTGCTTTATAAAATAAGGCAGGCGTTATAATCCTTTTATTATAATATTTGCTCATATTAATATGCAGTGAAAAATGTACTTTTTGGGAATACCATAATTACAGTTAATATACTTATATTTATTTATAATATAAATAACTTATAACATATTTCGCCAGCCATATATATATATATATTTTTGCAAGGGTATAATATAACATCATTCAACTTTTTTTACACCATTTTTCTTTTCGTTAATAATATAAATAATATAAAAATATAACTATACCTTCTTCTTCTTATGGTTTCTTATTTCTTTATTATCAACTATAAGTAACATAAGCAATCAATACTTAATTACATGCATAATTATTTAATACATAATCAAATTTTTTGTTAAGAATAATCTGTGACCAACCTTCAAGTAAATTTGATAAACCACGAATGGATCATACATACAATTGACTTACTAAAATTAAAAACAATTTTTATATAATAAAATGATACATCAGCCTCGTTTCTCCATCTGTATGAACACGATAAACTTAATGCTGTACGGATTTTTGTAGTTTTCATTAACAGCTAGTATAATTTTTGAGAAAGGATGAATTATTCATTGTGGTGTTATTGACTGAAATAAAGCGATTATTGTTAAAACAATCTCAATATATATTGCCATAAGAAATACAATAATAAAACAGGGCATTGAGAATATCCTGAACACAGAAGTATGCACATAATGTTTAAAGCCTTATAATATTTTACTTAATTTACTCCTCCGCCATTTGTGTGTGCATAGCCCAAATATTTGTTAATATTTTTAAAACTTAATGTATGATTTTTCACACATTTGTTTTGATGATGTCCTTCTTACTAATAATTAGTAAAAAACAAATAATTTTATTATCCATTAACAATAATTCAGGTCTGAAGGGGGTAATAAGAATAATTTACTTTTTAACATGAATAAAAAGAATCAAATTGTCAAAATAAATGCGGGCGAAGATGTCGCAAGAAGCTAGGTACAATTATTATACAAACGGAACTCTTACTGGTAGTAACCTTGGCACCTGCATTTTTGGCAGTTGTAAAGTGATCTGACGCAATATCATTGTTATCGTAATATAATTATGGTTTAGACTTAGTTATTTTATAAATATGCTAGAAAATAGTGAAATGAATCTTTTATTAGACTATTTAATAATGAACAATAGATTTTTTTGGCTGGAACTAGACCTGGAAATTGAGGACATAAACCACTATAGAAGTGGTTCCAGGTGTTACAGGTTTGATTATTCTAAAATAAAGCAAAACTATACCTTTTTCTTTGATCAAAATTTTTTGGGACAATTCACATATTTACAAATATGTTATAGAGACATAAAATATGTAAATATGTAAATTGTTCCAAATTTTTAAACTAATATATTATTTATACTATATTTCAACCATAAAAACAACTATTTATTAAGAATTTTGCTTAACATTATTTTTATTGTCGCATAAAAGTGTTCTTTGATATTAAATATATTTTGTTTCTTCAATTTTTATCTATTTTTTTTAGTTATCGTCAAGGTGGCCATTGCCATAATTGAGATCAGCTCAATATATCATTGCAAGAGATTTTTCAAAATTTTTAAAATCGCAAAATGTTCTTCTTTACTTCCCACCTCTTTGATAATGGTTGTTGGTGAGATTGCCTTTTTGTTTTGAATGAAGTATTAAATGGAATTAATTTTTTGTACCTTATACTGCTTTTACGGCACTGAAGATGAGGTGCCGTTATCCGGGATTTCCGGGTTATCCGGGAATGTTTTGCTATCTATACATACAATAAAAATATGCAAGATAAATCTGTGTATTAAAAAAATAAAAACTTATGGCTTCATGTTACTAAATACATGATTTAGAACTAAAAACAATAAAAGTTCCTAATTCTTTGTTTGTTTGTTCGCCGACTTTTATGAAACCTATAATATAGGTTATATAGTCTAGTCTATTTAACTGAAATATTGTCTCTTTATCATATACATATATTTAAATGGAAAATTGCTATGCAAAGTTGAAAATTTTCGTATATACTATTTTTGATTGATGCTTGCACGAAGGATTCAGAAATGTCTCTCATAGAGAGCTTCGCTCAATAAATAACTACTTATAAATGTTAACCATGATGTGGGTATAAATATGACAAGCAAAGTGAAATAAACCTACTACCTAAAACTTCATTATAGAGATATAATCAACCTGAAGCGAATAACAATGTACAGATCGGACACAAGGTCGTTAGATTCACACGATTAGAGGACAACCCGCGATGCGGTAAGCAGCTCAGGAAATAATTTAATAGAAGGAATCATTACTATATACATGTGCTTATTTTTAATTAATATATAGTCAAATATAATAAAAATAATTACTTTTTTTAACCTCGAGAAGGGAGTCCGCAAACGTATATATTTTTTTAATTTTTGTAAAATAAAAACGGGCTTTAAGTAATTTATTTAAATCAAAAATTTTTCATTGTTTTGTTTTGTTTCAATTTTAACAATATTTTTTGTTTTTTATTATAAAGCATTTGCCCCTAATAGTTACAACACTTTTTCTTAAACCTAACTTATATTTAAAAGTTACATTATAATTATAATAAAACTAAATATATATCAATATGTATAAAATTTAAATTATATGGATATAGTCAGAGTAAAACAATCAAAGTCGAAACAAACAAGCTAGTCTGTCATCTCCTTCATACAATGTTTTAAATGAAGTGAATATATACACTCGTTTAAATGAAGTCACTATTCGCATATACACTTTTAAATGAATTCGATTTTTAATTTTAAATAAAAATTAAATGTATGGTTTTATAGTGCCAAGTAGTTTGTTGTTAAAAGGGTCAATTTATGATGGTTCACATTCTGTTCGAAAAAATTTTTAACTTATAAAACGTTGACTCTATTTGTATCGCTAGAACAGATAGAACCTTTATAAAAGGAACAATATCTTAGATTTTTTTTTTTCCGTTGGAAAAACCCGTTACGGATACCCCGTCGGCCCAGGGGGGTGACGGCCGGGGTGTCTTAGATAATCTTTTAACTTGTTTCTATACATATTTTATTCCAGATGACTTATTAACTGACGTACTGACAGACACATATCATTTCATGAACACGATTGCTGCACAGCATATAAAACTTTGAGTTAAAATTAAAATATAATACACGCGAGTTAAATCCGTTAAAAATATTTTTATACATATTAATTTTGAGGTTAACAACTGTCCCAACTTACTGACTTACCAAAATAAAACTAAAACTAATCAACTAACAAAGCATAATGCTAGTTTGATATATCACATTACAATGACATAAAATATTCTAACTTATAATATTCAAAGTATTAGTAATTATATAATGCTTAAGCTAAGAATACTAATAGATCTTGGAATTGGTTACAATGAAGCAACATGTCCAGAATAGCTAACAACGATATATCCAGGACCTGCTATCGTGTGTATCGACATTATTCAAATAATTATTAAGCTAAATAAGCTTTAGATACAAGAAAGCTTTTAATATAAACTTTATATTTTTGTTTGATACATCGGTGATAAAAGGTTTAATGTGTGTTCTTTTTTTTTGTTTTTAGTATGTAATTATTTGTATTAATATCTGACATATATATACATATATTTAAATGGCACCATGGTTGTGACCAAGAACTTGTCCAGATAAACCCAAATACGTTTTCGAGGTATTTGTACTATTTCTAAAATGTATGTATACCTTTCAAATTTTAAATCAGTGAAAAAAAAAACACGAATTATATTATAGTTATGGAAATTATGTTTTCGTTTTTTCGAAACCTGTTTTCTTATAATATCGATATTAGTCGCAATTCTCTATATTATAAATATCGCCGTATTTAGGTTGAAATTATCAAACTTCGTTAAGACTTCCGGAAACTTCAAAGTTTATTTCAGGATTAAAATAAACTCTTTGTTAAACTTAAGATAAAACTATTTCAATAACCCGTTCTAGAACATAGTGATTTTTCCTTCTAGATATTTCCTTCATTTGTAATTCCGTATAATTTTCTTGTTTTATAAACAAGTTCTAATTCCGTTTATAAAAATATGGTAATATATTAAGCTTGGTTTTACTCTATTATAATATTAAAAAAAAATTGGAAATAAAAGGCACGTGTTCAATTAATATGTAGTCATTTTAAAATTTATGATTTTAATGAAAGAATTATGAATACTATAATATAAAAATGGCCCTTATAGAGACGAGGGGCCTTGAGGCCTGGACTGAAGCCTAATAATTATTTTGTATAGCCAGCCTTGTTACTTTTTACAAGGTTTGTCCTTGAAATTAGTCTATAACTGAAATAAAATCTGTCCAGTAATTTGTACATGTGTACATTTTTATATTATAAAAAAAAAAATTTCGCTCATAATATAATAAGATAAAGATAAAATAATAGTAATAATATATATATATAGTTAGAAAGTTGTTGGTTTCCGTATACACGTTCCAATAAAATTGTAGCTTATGATAATGATAAAAAGTGCACAGTTAGCATTCCATAAAGTATGATTATATATATCATGTGCTTGTGTATCATATCTTTTTCTTATTGTAATATCATTTCGATTTAATATTTATGTAAAAAGATTTAAAGAATAAGTTTTTATATCAATTAAAAGAGATCAAATTGAAAATATAGTTCATTCAGTCAATTGCTAGTTGTTTCGTGTTTAAACTTTCGTGATCTATGATTATTATTTATAATTATTCGGCTGTATTTACGTTAATTCTATGGGATTGTGCCTGACTAGTTCTAAACGTATTCGGGTGAATGTGAAAAGTTCATCCAGTGATTCTGCCATGCTCCGTGAATAAGGACCTCGAATGAGTTCGAATCTATTCGGGCAAATTTCTATAGTATTGGCAAGAGTACATCCGGATAATAACAAATAATTTATTAATTCATAGTATTTTCTTAGATTTTCACGAGTACATATTTCAAATAAAACTATTTTTTACAGATTAAAACTCGCATATAATTTGGTTACATTTTTGTTTTAACCCGACGTTTCGAATGCTTTGCAGCAATCGTGTTCACGGGTAGACAAGATGTAAGTGTCACTTACAATGTGTACTTACAGCGTAATGTAACCAAATTATACGCGAGTTTAAACCGTAAAAAATTGTTTGATTTGAAATTTATTAATTCATTTTTTTTTTAATTATTCATGCATTTAATAATTCACTTGTTTATTTATTAATTTATTATAAAACAGTTGATTGAGTTCGTTATACTATATTGTGTTATGAGAGCCAATGGTTTGCATAAATTTTTCTTAAAGCAGTAACAAAAAGTGTAGATGGATACAAAAAATAGTAAAATAAATTCTGCAGGACCATATCTCCCTCGTCCATAATCGGGAGTCCTCGTATCATTACTTCCTTAATATCTACAGTTTTGTTACAAAATTAAAATACTTTTATTTCTGCGGTATTTTACAGCTTCCTACATAGCCAATGACGAATACATGACCTCATATTTCTTGTAACAATAATTATATTTACCTGTGATATATCAGTCATACAAGACTTATTTCAAATGTTATAAAACTTAGTAAACATACATATTATTATAAAGCAATGGAACTTTTCAAATTACACAGAACAGAGATATCATCAGCGATTAGAATGAGATGGCGATAGAAGACAAATCTTTACAAAGTTTATAATAATTATAATTTACTAAAGACATGTTATTTACATAGAAGTAAGCTGAGACAGTTTCTTGAGCAAAGCAACAGAGCCTTGAAGATAGATTATAGGTTGAGACGAGAGGCTGCCATTGAGACCTGTTGTTACATCTGTCTATGCTTATGTTATTAGTATTTATGCAAGAGATAAAATACTTCTAACTCTCGTCATATTGAGGATATGTGATATACTATGCCATAACTTCCAAAATATTATGTACTTAACATATAGAAATCGTACTTTCTAAGAACGAGCTATATTATTTATGAGCGAATGATTGAACGAATAAACGATTGGATTAATTAATAAATTAACGAATTAATTAATAAATAATGAATTAATTAATTAAAATGGAAATGTCCCTATAACGCCACATATCTGAAATAATATTATAATAACTTAACTTAGAATATATATAAGGAAAACCGTAGAAATATTTGTTGTAGCAAATACGTGAAACCTGGCAACGAATCAAAGCATACAATATTTACATTATACTGTCTTCACCAGCAATGATTACAAATATCGAAGTTATTGAGACATCCAAGCGGACACAAGTTTCACCTCCGGGAAATTCCTCGATCCTTTTCATTATTTTCAATGATATTCTGATATTTCCTAATAATAATAATTCATAATTCATTAGACCGTTAATTATAGCACTAAATATAATTATTATTGTGGTTATGTTTATTATGAATTTTACTCGGTATTTTAATTGTTCGAGACGAAGTTTCTTAGCATGCCATGTATTCACCGTGTAGGTGCTGAACCCATCGCATGGCTGGTAGAAGAGTGCTAACAGTATTTAGGACTTGCAATCCAATTATATTTAAGGAACTTCTTAAAAATGCTCATCTACGCTCGTCTTCAGTGTAAACGCTTCGCTCCTATCTAACCAGAATGAAACCAAACGAAATTCTAGAAATAAACTGGTGATAATTCTAGAAAGGTCAAGATCTTTAAGAAGGTTATAGAAAGATTTAGATTCTTATATTCCTTGCTGAAGACACAATAAATAACCTACTCAGCAACAGGTGTTGTACAGAAAAGGCACAGCCATCAACCAAGCGACAGCATAACAGGTATTTTCTAGAACAAGTTGATGCTGTTAATGTTCTTAAATTAACTTTAATATCTTACTCATTACTTTTAAATCGTTTATGTTAATTGAATGCATTTTTGACTAATTATAAGTGATTACAATAAACTGCTAATATAAGAATGTTTTCTGGAAAAACAGCAAGAATTGTATTTAATATATTTTAAATATTTAAAAATCTTTTTTCGTGTTAAAAAATTCGAGATCCGTGATTACTATTATATATAATTATCCGGCTGTACTCACGTACATACTAGCGGAATTTGCCCAAGTAGACGACGTGAAATGAAGCCACGATGGTGCCATACTTCGAACTCATGAATAAGGATTAGAATGGCTTGGAGTAGTCGGGCAAATTCCGACAGTATTTTGAGTACATCTAGATAATTATATATGGTAGATAAGAATATTTTTTTATAGTCAGTCCATCAGTCAGTCAGTCAATCAGTCAGTCAGTCATTCGTTCAGATATTAATGTAAATTTTATCACCGCCAACATACTTAGTCAATTTCACTGTCAAATATTAACTCTAAAAGTCAGTGAGTAAAACTATAAATGACAATAATCAATAATAGCTTGAAAAACGATATTCGTACCCTATATGAGTTAGACATTAATAAATTGTATAATGCGTAAGTATGAGTATGAATAAAATTGTAAAAATCTCAAATATCTAATAATATTTAATGTTATTTTACAAAGCTAGTGAAATATGAATACCTGTTTAATATATCAGATGTAATTATTAGCTAGACCTTGTAACACGCACGTACTGTGAATGCAAAGACACTAATACTTCACATGTTCTTTAAATTTATTGAGCTGACCGAAGCGAAGCTCTTTTCGGTCAACTCGATAAAATTCTCCTCAATCTCCCCCTACATCGATCAAGCTAAACTCTAGCTAAACTATAGATAGATTTTGAAAAAAGAAATCTCATTGTAGATTATGAGTTATTTGCAATTAATTTGTGTAAATTCTAAATATGACTGACATGTGTATCATTTTTTGTTAATTGCCATTGACATTGACATTGGGTATTTTTTTTTTTATATATAGCCTACGATAATGACTCCACTGTGCCTTGGTAAGTCGTATCAAGCTAAAGTTTTCGTGGTATATTTTTCTTTTCGCTCAGCTTTCCCCACTTGTGTGCTGGTGGCCCTAGTTGAATAACTCTTACGTACCATGAACTCTTAAAACTTCAAGTAGCCTACCATGAACTTAAGACTATCCTATCATAAAAATGTACTTATTCTCTGTTTTGTCACTTTCTCACTAACGATTTACGGCAAAGCTGTAAAAGTAACAAAATAGAGAATATGATTTACTGAGTATAACTTATTTTATTATATCCCCTAGAACCAATTCTTTGTTTTGACACTTTCTCACTAAAGATTTACGTCACGAGTGTGACAAAAGAGGGAATACTTTGTACTAGACGTATTTTTTTATTAGTAGGGGGTGAGAGTTTAATAGTTTCAATGTTTAATGATATATTTCTTTAAGAACGAAATCTCAAAAACAATATTGTTTTAAAACTGTAACTTTATTGATGTAACATTTTTAAACCAATACTAAGTACATTCATGTTTCTAGTATCAAAACTCCTTATGGTATTTTTTTTTTGTTGTAGAATAAATAATTTAGAATAATGTTATCATAACAATTAAAGTAATCTTACTTGGAGGATGTCAATGTACGATAATTGTAAGATTATTATAATATTGCGCTTATAGATAGTGGTAAAGCCCCAGGTGGTCTGAATGAATTCTTAAAACTATGATAATTTAAAAATTTTGCTTCCAATGCTACAATAAATAAAATTTATTAAGTTTTATGATCTTTTAGAAAAGCTATCCTTTTTCACCTCAAAAAGAAAATTAAATAATTTGAGTAAAACAGTATTTTATAGATGTTTTAATACGAAAATTGAAAGTAAGATTATAGTAACATTAATTTAAGAAGTGATAAAGCCCCAGGTATAATTCTCACAAAATCTTTTTATAAAATATTCAACGTCGTCTATCTGTCTTTATCCCAATTATTAAATGATTGGAACAATATGTCAAATTCTTCCATGTTCTTTCATCATATGTCATCGTAATGTCATAAAAATATTCATTTATTCTGACGTCATCGAACGTAAGTTTTATTAAAAAGGTAAGTTTTATAATTAAGGATGATAATTATTAGACACAAACAAAGACTCATTAGCATTATCTAGATATTAGCAATACTATGTAAATGAAGTTATCTGCCTCTGGTTACTTTCAAGGATAACTATTTTTAGGGTTCCTTTAGACAAATAGGCATATAATAATTGTTAAAAAACAATTTAATTTTTTGGAAGTTAAAATTTATTTATTTATTTTAGAATCCTTTCGCACTTAGCTGGTTATTGTTATAGTGTTTACTTTCCTTAGATAAAGAATAATAATGTTTTTGTTATCATAGTCTTCTAGCAGCAAATATTGTCTAAGAAGTATAAAAAGAAGCTCAATAGAACTTCTTTGTTTTCGAAAGACATTCTTATATATTTATTTATTTATTTGTTTTTCAGTCACCACCCCCACGCCTTATATGAAGGAGGACAGCAACCATAGGTTTTCATTCTCAAAATTTATTAATTATTTTTTTTCTAGAATAACCCTCGCACTATAGAAATCAACAAAACAGAAGTAACTGACACACTCACCCCAACTCAAACAAAACAAAAAAAAACTGTGACGTACAGAAAAATCTCCTTTGAGTCAGCAGACAAGACTTCTAACCACTAACAACTGGACCAATCAATCAAATGTACAAATGTCGAAATATAAATGCAATTAGTTAATTAAAATACTAAAATAATAACAAGTTATAATTAAATATCCATCACGGATGAGCGATGCGTCACTATCGCGTCCTTGCGTCAACAATACGTTCATTGTAATTGTAAAATCCATTATGACATACATTTTAAAAGACTGAAAACCAAATAGACTATTAGGTATGTTTAAGTAATGATGATTTGCAATAACTTATTACAAAATTTCACACTCCGTTCTTTAGTTTTATGTATATTAATTTGAAATTAATTATTCATAATAATACAATGATATATCTACAGTTTCAAGAAGAATTATAACACATATAATAATGAATATGTTTAACATTTGTCTGTTGGTTTGTGATTTATTAGCACCATTACAGAACCTATCGGGACACGGAGCGCAAGGCCGATGCGGCGAGCCGGCAAAGGCCGAACTGAGGTCGTATGCGCAGGCGCATGCACTGTGCTATGACAAAAAATAAGTATTGTCACATAAATAGAATAATTTTAAGCAAGAACTATTATAGCTATACAAATATTGTATACATACATTATGTTTTTATTCATCAAATACAAATTTCCAACAATTATTCTCAACTAAATACACATTTCCCACAAATAATGTATATATTTTCTATGAAGTTTTTTCTTTGCTTTTCTGCTATAGTATAATTCAATGAAATAAACCTGCTTTTAAAATATTGATAAAAATATCTAAAAATACCGTGGTCGATACGGCGACGTGGCTTAAACCGTTTTCGCTGTATAGCTATAAAAACCAGTTTGGTATCTGCTTATAGTACAATAAAATAACCTACGAGTTGATTATAGAGTTAAGGTTATTTATAATAAAGAGTTTTTATAAAATACATTAGTAAAACTCTCCAAAGTTATCACTAAAATAAGCTATACTTAGTATAAAAACAAAGCTTATCTTTATAAATCGATAAACCTGTAATGATAAGTAATACAGTGTGTAGTGTCATCCATGATCTACTTTGTTTGTGCTTGACAATACATACATATTCTGGCTCCGGGAGCCATACGAGGGCGACAGAGACACGTCGATGCGCGCTCCAGGATATAACACATTTTTTATAACTTTCTTTATTGATCACTCAACAAAATTGCACTTATTATTTAATAAATCTAACTACACATTTAGATAATCATATAATAAAAATCGATAATTACTTAAACATATAAATTTATATTAAATTTGATATAAATTCCTTATTAACGAGCAGTACCTATGTACATTCAATGGCAATATACGGAAGGCATAATTTCGTTCTGTCGGGTCTGGTAAAGTAGCGGCGCAATAAAACTATACATAAAATTGTACAAGAATTCGATCGCAAATCAAACATTTCAACGAGCACTGATGTCACCGAGCAGCGATAAGAGCGGCAAGGGAGCTGAGCGAGAAGGCAGCACCGCCGCTCCCCGCCCCTCCCGAGGCTCCTGCGCCCGTGACTCCCGACGTACGGACGGACATACACACCCGCTACACCGATGAACAACACAACCTGCGCGACGCACGCGCAGCCTACGTCACCCACTACACCCTCACACACATTCTGGCACCTCATAACTTCTTTACGATGTCAAATTTGGATTTAAGATCCATTGGGACTTTCTTGGGATCCACTTTTTTCTTAGCTGCAAGATGAGCTCGCATCTCAGCTGCAGTCATCTGAAGATTCAAACGTGGCGGGTCAACCGTAGGGGAGTCATTGCGATCGACACTGTTTGCAGAGTCGTTAGCGCCAGGTGTGGGTGATGCATTCGCAGGCTGAGAATCTGAACCAGCAGAAACAGGACGTTCAGGTGCGTCTAGGTCAGGCATAGGTTCGCCTGGTGCGGGGGCTACAACCAGCAGCTCAGCATCGTCAGGCCTTTGCTTGATACGCGCTACCACTTGCTTGTGGGATTCACCTGCAATGCTTTGGCCGTTTACTTCGAGAATTCGGTCGCCGCGACGTAAACCAGCCGTCTCCGCGGGTGATCCATCATCGACTTTACCGATGTATTGGCCAGGTTTACCCTTCTCAGCGTGTAGATTGAATCCGTATCCATCGAAGTTAGCTACCTTCCGCACGTGGCAGAGCCGCGGCTCCATTGCCGCAGACCCGTTTGCGGACATCGCTGTAAATGTAGATGCGAGTGATCGCTCTCGCGCCTAACAGACACTGGCTGCTAGAGATGCGGACTGCGGAGTGCCGCCGCCCGCGCCCGCGCCTCTGCCCTCCTCCACCTCACCTGTGGAGGCTTACGGCCGAGGACGCGAGGGGGGGGGCTCGATTACGACCTCCAGTGTATACCGGGTCGCCGCTGAGGCGCGAAGTATCATCGTGAGTGAAGTGCATCGTGTTACACTTTTATCGTAGGCTTACTCGAAAGGAACATTTTCCTATCAATAGAGGGTAAGTGTATGAATAAATATACTAGTTACAAGTCACAGAGGGTAAAATATGACAGGTGACACGTCACGGCGCCCGCGCCTTTAGGGGAACGAGGCCGCTTTGAGAGAGCGCGGCTTTCCCGCAACTGTACCCACTGTATTCCTACACAAAAGGTGAATTTATTTTCCAAAGACCAACAGTTTACTTACACCATTCAGATTCATTTATGAATTGTAAAGAAATTCCCTTGTAAATTTACCTCACGATTAGTGCTCCCTGTGGCGAGATTTACTAAACTATTCTAAGTTGTGGGGGTTACATTCACTTGGTAATGTTAAGAATTAATTAGTTTACTAGTTTGTTATAGAGATTGTGTTATTAGCAATGTAAGTGTGCCGCTAGATGGCGACGGCGGTCGTTGGGCGGTCGTTGCTCCTCTGCGGCTGCGATTCAAACGTGGTGTTATCCACAAACTAAATTGTTATTATTGTTTAATTTGTACTTAGCAGTCCTATTTAAAGCATAACCAGAGAAATATATAAAGACCGGATGATACTTATGTTGCGGCAATCCGTTACTAGCCCAGAATGGATATCCTGTACGAAACGTGATCGTACTGCTACAAGACATTCATAACATTACAACTACAACAATGAGCACAGGAAGTTGGAAGTGAATTTCAGATTAAAAATTATATTACGTAAAATAGATATTATTAAAATATTCGATATAGAAATCGAAATATCCACGTATATTTGAATTCAGACCAAACAATACACATATTCAATAATGAAAGCAAAAAGCAAACAGTAAAAGCGATAAGAAGTAATTCATTCAAAAAGTTATATTCCACTCATGAATAATTAATTCTAGAAATTCATAATACCAATAAACGAGGATCTTTAGCGAGTTTTTTGATGATTTAATTAATATATTTCTCGCAAAACATGCAAACGTGTATGAATAACCGTCATTTTAATCATTGATAAGATATCTTTATCGGAATACCATCAGCGATTAGCTCAGCCACTTATCAACAATTACATTCCATTTTGTAATTAAACAGCAATAAGTATATAAAGATTAAACTTAACAATATAGACATTTCCAGAAACACTTCAGAGGTATATGATGCATTCTTTCTATATACTAATATAAAGTTTGTTTATAAACGGGCCAATCATTGGAACTACTGGATGGATTTGGAAATTATTTTCTGTTTATTATTCATTTATTTATTTATTTATTTATTTATTTATTTATTTATTTATTTATTTATTTATTTATTTACCATATAACAAGTTTATGATAGTCAGGTTCATAAGGAAGGCTATAATCTAGATATCATTATGGTTATACATTTAGTTATCTTAATATTAAATAAAATCGTCTATCCGCGGGTTAAAACGCAAGTGACAGCTTGTTTTTTATATAATGACTAGATTATCTCGCGGTTTCACCCGCGAAGTCTCAGTTTTATTTACTATAAGTGTATGTAACTACAGTAATACCATGCTAGATAGCTTTCCTCAAGAACCTGTCTCACACAATTAAAACGAATTTTTTATATCCATCCAATAGTTTCGAAGATATGGTCTAAACAAATTTTTCGCTTCATAATATTAGTATATTTAATAAATATATTATTCTTCTGTTGCTGTATTCGATTCAATGTCCTGAATCATTTCGAAATGATTCTGCCCACATTTGTTTGCAATTACATGTACTTTAAACTCATGAATCATCTTCATTTCTGAATAACTAATTTAATATTTCGCCCACTTTGAGCTATTCTAAGAACATGATTGATTGTGTAATAGGTTTCATCTAATGAGAATACTTATATTTAGAAACCTTAATAAGTAATTATATTTTCATTTTATATTACAAATGATAAAAGCAAAAGTAAATATCTTAATACTACATATTATATGACTCATATGTAGTAAGTACTAAGAAGCATTATTTAAATGTGAAGAGTCTATCCATCTGGTTATGAAATTAAAAATTCATAAGAATTGAAACAAAATCTGTGAATAGTTCAACATAATCCAGATTAATAAGACCTATGTATTTACGTAAATATGACATGATTATATTTTCTTTTAATAAAAAGATAAATCATTTTTTTATAAATCTTTAAAATAATGTATAATATTACAACTTATATGTACATAATGACTACATATATATTAATAATATAGTTTATTTAATTAATATATATAAATTATATTTAGAGCTTTTTTGCTAGTATGAATTCTCTGTGTTGTTGACTCACTAAGTAAGTATGTGTGTGTGTGTATGTTTGTATGCGTTTGTGAGTGGTTTGACAGCATACTCCAGCGTCAACGTACGTAGTTTTTCTCATTAAAAGAAATCACCGTTGCATATTGATATATCTTAATTTAAATTAATTGAATCCAATTTCACCACTCCATCAACTCCAAAATTTCCAATTCCAACCACTGAAACGTCGTCAGAAACATGCGTCACATTTTTGGTATTTACACTGATATTTATCAAAAATCATATCTGTGGCATATCATACACACTTCCATACAAACAAAAATTCATACACACATACATGTGGATGAATTGCCGGATATCACTATCGATGTTTTGTTTTGACTCCGAGTCGTGGATATTCGATGAATATAATTAAAATATAATGTAAGCTAAAAGACAGACAGTTAAATGTAAAAATTTTTGCTTGTTTGTTTGCATATCGAAAAATTACTGAACGCATTTTGATGAAGTTATGATTAAAGTTTAATTTATAAATATATTTATTTAAAAATATATATCTCAATTACCACCAATAGGGATGCGGTGAGGCTTGTGTCAGAGTAGATGACGTCATTCGATTAAATTGATAATGTGAAACGATATTATATAAATAAATTAGATATTCAGTACTAAGCTTATAAAACACCTTATATAAATATTATATACAAAATATAGAAAAACGATACAAATAGAATTGGTATCCACGACCTCTGGGAAACTGTTTTCTCGTTCTACCAATTGAGCTACCGCTACTCGCTTCCATGAGATTGGCATTCTATATTCTATATATCTTTTTGCTTACTTACTAACCTTCTCTCCTGTACATAAAGAAAATAAATATACATGGTTATACACGTTTAAAGACAATTTCAAATACTTATTTATTATACTGTATACAGTACAATAGCATACCTAAGACTCTGTCAAGACATCTAAAGTGGCTCGCGAAAGCGAAGTGAAAACTTATACACGCTTTTCCAGTGTGAGTGATATCTATGAGTGTGTGTGTATACGTAAAATAAAGTTAAAAGTACAAGTTTATACAATTACTATTTATAGTAACAAATCCTCATACATTATCTCCAGGTCGTTATCAAATCTGCTAAGAAATTGGAACAATGATAAGATATCGCTTAATCCAAAACTGGATACAATAATGACTCTAATCTCCTCTTAACTCAAAGGGGATTATCCCTTGATGCTTGATCAGTGAATATAATTTGGGAATTTGTTTCTAACGCTCAAACAGATAAGACAGAGGTCGACAACATTCCGCAGCTGTGACGCGTTTTGTCCAAAAACTGGTCAGAAGTAAAATTAAATTACATTATATTTATATATTTTTAAATAATCTTAAATTATTACTAATAGTACTAGTAACAATAGCAACTTGGTCTATGGAAAAACGTTTTTGATACTTACTTTTATTAAATTTTCATTTTATTTCGTTTCGTTTCATTTCAATTCAATTAATTTCTTCCTATACTCTATACTAAAAGATAATTAATAGTCTTAACAAAAACATCAGCTGGTTTTGTTACTAATAATTAATTGCGTTATTTAAGATATCATCTTTAATTGAAGTCATCAAAAATAAATTTTTACCTACATATATTATGTTAATAAAACCTTGCAAACTAATAACTCAAATCTAGTATACCTTGTGCAAGCGCATACCAGGTTCGAAATATTTGTAATAACAAACACCGGCGAGGTTCGAGCTCCTCGGCCTTGGGATGCGCACGCGCGTCTTTCAAGTCTTTGGGTTATGCGGGGATCCCATTAACATTGTTCAACCCATAACCAATTAAAATTAATTAATAGTTCAAAAGCATTCCTACAACTTCAAAGCCGTGTATATTAATTATAGAAAAGAGTATAAAGTAAGTTATACAAAAGGTATCTCATCTGCTTATATATATATATATATATATATATATATATATATATATATATATATATATATATATATATATAACAGCTATCCAACATTTACCATTACTAGTATAGTATGAGATTTAATAAAACAATTTAATATACGTATTGATGTTTAGACAAATAATTCCGCCAGTTGTGGATGTATAGACATAACTTACGAAACTTTTCTTTACTCTAAACTATTTTAAGAAACCATAAGTTACTAAACTTGTCTTTGCTCTAAAATATTTTAAATGATTACTGAATAGGTAACGCCCCATTCCACTCCATCTAACAACGAATATTTCGAGATAGTCCGTAGCTAACTTACAATATTAATATTAGCTTACCCTTCCAATACATTTTAGAACCTTTTCCAACTGAATAGACGTATCCGAAAGACAGTTCATACTTTGTACCCTGGTCTAGCTATGAATGAAAATCTAAAAACACACGTTCAGTACTACGAGTAAGACCAGGCTTTGGTTACTTTCACCGGATTTAGTTGTACTTCAATGAATTAGAAAAGTACTTCATATATAGCGGTTTACGTATGTTGAAATATATGTAGCGACAGCAGATATTACAACAATTGCATTAAATGTTTATATAATAACAAATATCTATCCATAATATATATATTTATTCTCATATTATATTATTATTCTCATATTAAATTTATATATATAATTCTCATATTATATTATTATTTTCATATTATTCTCATATTAATTTTATCGGAACTTGCTCGAATAGTTTCGTTCGTGACTTACTCGTGTGCTCGGAGCATGGCGACGTACACGAAGAGTTCCGATTCCATAAATTAAAAAATTATATAAAATTAACGAGATTAATCAAATAATTATATTATATTAGTAATCATTGATCATGAAAGTCTTTACAAAGTATATTAATTAAGTCATAAAATAAATATATTGTAAGTTTCAATATACTTGCACTTATTTTGCTAACAGATATTGAGTTTCGCTTCGATTTGCATTGCAAATATATCTGATCACGCATTCTCGTATTATATAATGCTATAGAATATACTCATTAGTTATGCATGTGTGAGTGCTTGTGTGTGTGCGTCATGCTCGGTGCTCGTGGGATAAGTGAGTACGGGATAACGCTTGTAAAAGACATCAACGCTTTACTTAGACAACAGGATACATTTTAGCATTTTTTAAAGTAAGCGTTCTGTCACTGCAGTTGTTTTATCGATTTTTTTTACAATAATACTTTTATGTAATAAAAATTATATTTAATAGTACTTTCCTGAAATGAAATTTTGTTTTTTCTTCATTGATGGCTGCATGGTATGGACCAAATATATCTTTTCATACACTGTCATTTTATCTGTCAATCTTTTTTTTTTTTAATTTTTTTTATTCTTAATTGTTGTTATTCTATAATTTTTTATTAATTCTTTATTTTTTTAAATTAGTTATCAATAATTCCACTCTTTATATTTTACTAATTAATTAATGATTATTAATTTCTTCTATATTTATATTGTGATTAACATAGAACCATTACTTTAACATTACTACTAAGAAGTTACTATACCTATGTAACTTTTTCAATTGTTTATTAAAAAAAAAAACACCGTTTTTGTGACGTTTATGGATCTCAGGTTGTTCTTATCTGTATTTATTACATTTGTTGTTTTGTTTTTTTTTTACCCGAAAATCCTTATCTGGTGATGTTCTTATTTGAATACTTATAGTTTATAAATTAAACAAAAGAACTATTAAAATGAATCATAAAAATACCTTCAAAGTAAAATATTTACAATAACAAAAAGAATAAAAAGTTTACATACGAAAAAAAAAACAAAAATATTAAGAGAATCATAATTGATTTATACATATTCCTTTAATAGTTTTATCTATACTAGTTGTCAATTTACTCTTAATGAATCGGAAGGTTACTGGCAACTGTATTTAGCACAGTACACTCGTGTATAGCACATATACACAAACATATATACACACATATAAACTTACACACACACACACACAAACACACATGTTACACTCATACACAGACGCATACACACATTGCGTATTTCGTTATATATTTGTAAACTAAAATGTAGGTGACATTTCTATTTCTAAGTGTGTGTATTATTTAGAATGATACCAACAAAAGTCCATATTAGAAAAACAAAGTCTGGAAGGAGATAAAAATTAATTAAAAAAAATACAATTTTTTTTTATAATATTTTTAAAATTAAACTACCATTAATATATTAACTATTTATATACAAGATAATCCTGTTCAATAAAAAATGATTCAGAATAATCCTCTGCCCGTCCTTCTTCGAGTAAAGGTCAAATTATTTATCATATTATTGATATGCATATCTCCATCGGAATGTGGAACCTGTTCACAGCCTCCGCCTTAAGAGCTGTGACGAAACATCAGGTGACATACATTCCGACACCAACTAATAGTTACTGTGAAGAAATATGTGTCACCAATGTTTGCTATAAGTTGCAAACATTGGTGACACATATTTCTTCTGCCTTAGCAGAGGATTGGTCACTTGATTTACAGACATTTAAAAATCGTTAGTTAGAACAAGATATATATATATATATATATATATATATAGTCGATTCTATATTTATTATATATGTATATAGTCAATTCTAAGTTCATAAATTAACGCCACAAAATTTTTGTGGTATTTAGAGACCATATTTAATATATTAAAGATTACTGTCTTAAGTATAATACGTAAATATAATTCAAATATTTCTTTAGTATATATATGTGTATATATAAGATATATATATGTGTGTGTGTGTGTGTGTGTGTGTAAGCGTTTGTTCAACTCTATTTTTTCGCGACTTGATTGTGCAATTGATTCGTTTTGGTTCCAATTAATGCGATTTCACGGAACTTAGAGCTAATTAGTTTTCGAGCGAAATAAACCAAATATTATTTTAGTTTGAAAAAAATACCACGTATTCGGGATTTCTAAAAAAACTAAATTTGTGATCGGTGTGGTCGTGGTGCCAATGATGCAAATACGTAAGAAAGTCATTAAAAAAATATATTATTTATTTTTTAATAACTATAATATATATAATATATGTTAATATAATATTATATATTAATATAATATTTTTTAATAATATTAAAAAAAAAATTTTTCAAAAAATTATTAAATATTCTCTGCAACAACTCAATGACTGAAGTGAGTAATGATAGAAGTAAATTTATAAAAAAAAAATACCTTTTGTATTATTAAAAATTATAGTACCAAAAAAATAAACGATAAAGTTAGTACAAGCTTAAAAATCTGATAATGTACAGTCAGCCTTATAAGTAACAAGATCAAAACTTTAGTACCCAATTACATAATATTCATGATAAACATATTTATCAGCTATTTATAATTAGATAAGGTTCTGTATTCACTGGACGGTGACCGCTCACTGCACTTAAAATCGCCTGATCGCGAGTGTTATAATCATTATAAAATGATCCACACAAATTATGAATAGGAAATTCTGCTCCAATGGTTTGACGACCAAACAGTGAAACCGACTTTGATGAAATTCTATATGGAAAGACTTATGCTAAATAAATGTTAAGAAAATAATTTACATATAACCTTTATAATAATTGGATTATTATTATTGAAATTTTGGTTTTGTTCAGATGTTAAGTTGTTAGCTATTTTTCCAGTACTCTTATCTCAGTTAGTTCAAAAGTGAAACTTAACCTATTCAAGCATATTTTTAATAAAAAACTCAATAGACCTTTTGAGCCAACATCAAAAGCAGTTTTTGTACCTGGTCTAATTGCCACGTCTCCAAAACAACAGGACAAGTGCGAGTCGGACTTGCACAACGAAGGTTCCTTACATCTGGCAAATAGCTAGGCTTAACCAATTATACAATATCTAAAATCATAACTTTTTCTTGTTTAATTTCTACTCGATATCTCCACGCATACTCGAAATTAAATTTCTTCACAGATAGACAAACAAGTGATCCTATCCTATATGGGTTCCTTTTTTGTTTTTATATACGGAAGCCTAAAAATTCACCAAAATCATTTTAATTAATTTGTTTTACGCTAAGTGAATATTGTGAATGTTTATTATATTAATTTCCACGCTTTTCTAACATACGTTTACTACAACAATATCTCAGTAGAGGCATGCAATCTCTTAAGTTACACACATAATTACACTTACATGTTTACTTAAAATTAAACTTAATTCAGTAACGAAATTACGAAACACAAAAGTGCAAATATACGTACTTTCCCAATACCTACCAACCAATTTCTTTTGTTTATTTATGTAGGAATGCGTAAAACCATATTTAAATCCACAGACGAGAAAAGGATTAGAAATGATGTCCTGTTGTGTTTAAACTATACCCATAATGTGTTATGTGGGTGTGAAAGTGACAGTGATATATTGTGCGAGGGAGAGGTATTTATCTTACCCGCACAACGCATCCCAATGAGTTTCGCCCGCACCTGCCGACTTTCGCGATTACTCATATACTTTGTTACGTTTAAGAGTTAATTATTAATGATTATATCAAAATGTATTAAATTAAATGTTGTGGTTGTAAATTTTAATGTTACTTGTAACATGTAGTCACGTTTTGTAAATAAATAGTCGAGACAAAGGCTTTTGAAGACATTGTGTGCCATCGACGACGTGTCGTGTTGACACGTTGATTAGTTCGACTACTTCAATAACAATAGCGTGACAAAGACATATATATATCTAGTTTACACATAATATGTAATGTAAGAGAAAGTTGTTTACTGTTTAATTTTTCATTATGTCTGCAAACTGACTCACAAATATGACTGTCAAAAAAACAGTTACTTTGAATATTATGTGTTAGACATATTGTTATATTGCATTTGTAATAAAATATTCTTAACACAATTTATCTGTCTTACAGGTATTGAAACAACAAATAAATAGAACAAAATAAAGTATTATGCGACAACTACTCAGCTCGTCGTAAAGATGGCGCTGCGCAACGCGGGGGGGCGCGGGGGCGGGGGTAGCGAGGGGGGAGGAGTGAGCTCTCGGGGCAGGCCTTCCGATGCTACCGCTGCTCGAGCGCTGGATGAGTTCGATACACTGGCGGGTCTACGCCGAAGCGCCTATGTTCTGGAGCATCTCGCGACCTTCACAGTCACCAGGGAGACCGGTATCGTCTATCCAGCTGATGGCATGAGACGACTCTTGCAGCTCGAAAAAACTAATGGTACTTACAAGTCATAGTATATCAACATCAGACTTTATCAATATCTTTTACTCTCTTCTGTCTTGTGTCATCTCAGTACTGCTTGCTTAATATTATTTTGAATTTCACGAAATCCAGTCCAGTCCAGATTCGGTCATCTACTCTCTTAAAACAAATAAGACTTACTACATACTATATAATAATTTATAATAATATTCTAGTCTATTTACAAGATTGCCTTCAATTGCCAAAATCTTCAATAACAGCAAATATGTTTTAAATACGTTGTTTGAAGATGAATTTTATATTATTATCTGAATAATAAAATAATTTGTTAGGATTTTATCAGGTTAGGATTATTAAATATTTCAGGAATATGGAGTCAAAAAATGCAGTTACGGTTAGAAGATCAATGGGTGTTAGTAATGGACTATGAAACTGGGGTAAGAAGAATGTTGACACAAATGAGACAATAAAGTTCAAATAATATTGAAGAAGTACAATATTAATTAAAAATAAATAATTCCAGTCCATAATGGAACGCTTCCCGGCGACGTGGGTGCATTCCCCTACAGCCTTCACATCACCTGAGCCGGCTGAACTCTACAACAATGTCTTAGCCTTCGTGGTGGGGGCGCCAGAGCCTGGATCCTCCCCAGCTGGCGCTCGACGTGAGCTGCACATTTTCCAATGTCACGACATCGGTGCTCAAGCTCTTGTAGAAGAACTTAACGCACTGAAGTAAGTTACCAATTTTTTATGAGATCAAGAAATAGGAAGTTGAAATTAGAATTCAATACAACGCAATTGTTCTACCTTTTCGTTAATTATGTTACTATATATTTTGTGATGTTATTCTGCATCACTTCTATTAAAATGGTGAAGATATTTTCATGAATATTCATGACTCAATATCCATTTAATCTTATCATTTGATTTACTGATGGTTTGATCAACCTGAGATAAATTTTCTAAATAGCACACTCGAAACCAGTAGACATTTTGTAGCGATTGCTGGAAGTCTCATCTCATGAGCGACAAAATATTGTTTCCGTTACCAGTCTCTGCTTACACATGGTGTGATTTACAGCTAATTATAAAAAATATTCGAGTTCGAGTTTTAAAGTTTAGCTTAGCTTTAAGGATAAAAAAGATTTCTAATGCTATTATGTATAGGGGCGTTGGTGGTGGCGGCTCTGAAGGAGGAAGAGATTTCGTGATCGAACGAGAGAGGGAGAGAGAAAGAGAAAATGAATTAGAAAGACCGAGACGACAGGTAACTTGCAATAATATTAATATTGAATTACCAATTGTATTGTCTCGATGTGCTCAGTGTACTAATTAGCTTAGATTTTGGATCATAAAGAAATAACACACTATTATATAATCACACATAAATACCAAATTGGCCTAAATTCTCTAGATTGTTTTAGATCATCAAGATGCACACACACATACGTAAGCGTCTGTCATTGTTCTAGAACGAGATGTTATCAGCTGATTACGTGGTACATATTAAGTATTTTATCATTTTTTGATAAGCGTTCACAATCGATTGCGTTTATAGTGGATTGATTAAATGCCAATATTTATAGACTTTTAATAAAAATAATACCATACATTTAATTTTAATCACTATACCTAAATGCTAATTTAAAGAAAAAAGATTTTCGTTTGAGTTCATAATTTGATAATAATCTAATTTCATATTAATTTCATAATTTTCTTAAAAATAGTCAGCTATCCCTGTGGAATAATCTCTAAATCTCTAAATGGCTTAGGTATTTTTAAAAATAAAATAGGTATTGATATCTTGACTTCTCATTCTCTATTTATAAATAATTTTATTCTGTTTCTAGTAATTATTTAGTAGAAACCATTTTTTTATTTAAGCAACTTTTTAAACAAGACATTATATAAATATGGCTAATATTGTAAAAACTTTTATTATATTAAACTGCAATTAACTAAAAAGGTAGGCAGGTAGCTAGGACAATTCTCAGGTATTTTACCTGAGCGTGATAAATTGAGAATCACCAAAAAAAAAATAATTAAAAACGGATTTTTTTTGTTCAATTTCCGTTTGGATCTTTTTACAATAGGCTAAAAATTAACCAATACGACAATTGTAGCTACAGTTACATCTATTCTAATATATAAAGGGAAAAATTTTTTTTTTTAAGCTCCAATTTTCGGAGCTAACGGATTTATTTTAATTTTTTTTTATGATAGGCAGAAGCATTGGCTGTAGACTACCTAACATTATATAGTTTAACAGCGAGTTACAACGACTTTTTTAATATAATTTCAAATTATTATATCTTTGAAACAATAATTTTTAACCGAAAAACGTCCAATATAGACTGATGATTTCATATTGATGACAGCTGACATTGATGACAGCTGATACAAAAGTTTTGTTTATCTTTTCAAGTGTTGGTAAACAGATGTGTGTGCACACTTACCAACTGATTGATACACGTACCTGTGTCAGAGTAGATATTTTTACATGTTTTTCTAGTTGCTTATCTAAAACAATTCGTTGGTCAAACATATCATCTATAAAATTGTATAGATAATTTAGGGGATTACTTATTCTCTTATCTATGATAAAAGAGATAGTGCTCTAAAACCAAGGCACTCGTGTGACGGCCAGCAGCATGTCGCCCCGTTTCCATACGCTCACGCGTCAGCAATGGGAGTCTCTGCTCGTTGTGAGTCATGAATAAGCTAAACATTTTCAGATGTACCTGCTTTAGTAAAAATATCTTATATCATTAAAATTTCAGCAAATGTCAGCACAACTGGGCCGTGGGGATCGACCGGATCGGGATCGTGGTGGGTCAGGGGGAGAACGCGACGACACATCTTCTACAGGATCTGAGAGACTCTACGAGCAGGATATCGCCATTCTCAATAGATGTTTCGATGACATCGAAAAGTTCATCGCCAGACTGCAGCATGCAGCAGCGGCGTCGAGGGAACTGGAGCGACGACGGCGCTCTCGTGGCGGGAAACGAAGCGCTGGAACCGGAGAAGGAATGCTTGCTTTACGAACACGACCGCCGCCTGAAAGAGATTTTGTGGACGTTCTCCAGAAATTCAAGCTTTCCTTCAACCTCTTGGCCCGTCTTCGCGCGCATATCCACGATCCCAACGCGCCAGAGCTGGTGCATTTCTTATTCACTCCCCTGGCGCTGATCGTGGACGCGGCGCAGGACGTGGCAGATGGCCGCCTACCCTCACGCGTAGTACAGCCTCTGCTCACGCGCGACGCACTGAATCTTCTCGCCAACTGCGTCACCAGCAAGGAAACCGAGCTGTGGCACTCGCTCGGAGATGCCTGGCTTATACCCAGGTAATTGAATTTTAAAATTATCTATCATCTCTTAAAATAGAGTAGAGGATGTAGTAGATATACTTTTCTCATTTTTAATAGCCATTGTAATATATCTTTGATCCAATATTTAGTAAAACTTAGATTCTTAATAATATATCTGTTATCACTCTATCGTTATCAGATAAACTACAACGAAATTCATATATAAACTATTCCTACAATATATTGTTGATACGTTTTGAAAATTAGAAATCATGAAAAAAATATTAGAGAATCTAAAACAATAATTGTAGGAAACAATATTTGTAGGAAAGTCAATCCAGAGCTAATTTTCATTTATATCATGCTAAAAAATCAGTTAATGCCAAAGTCCTAGTGTTGATAACACATGACAAATCCTCGGATTAACGGTGTTTTGATTTACGCTTATATTATAATTATAACATTCCAATGAATTTTGCTTCTTTATCATTTAAATTATTTCATTATTAGCATTATCTTCATAAAGCGGATAGCTGATAATTTTTATCTAACAAGTGTATAAAAGATTTACAAATTTTTAAAAGTATTAACATTTATGTTAAAAGATAGTTTTAGAATAGTTCTTATTATATCATAACATTGCATGATATCTTTACCGGAATTCCTTTTCTTCTATCCTAAGAGAGCAATGGAAAACGACGATTCCTCCGTACCAGCCAGTATTTATGGACGGCTGGTCGCCGGACTACCAAGTGGATGACCAGCCATTACGACGGTAAGTTTTCTCATAACTTACATATTATTGTTTGCGTTTGATTATTTCGTGACTCAGTGTTGTTAACATATTTCGTTTGTGTCTAGTCCAATGTATTGTTAAAATCATTAGAATATACTAATAATACATCTCGTACTTTTAAACTTCTACGTGTCTACTTCTGGACGCAGCGCCATCTATATTGGTTTGTTTTGTCCTTTTCACACATTTTGTACTCTTTGGAGTACAAGCATTTATCATAAAAATATTTTGCATAGCCAGGTATCAGACTAGTGACTAGACAAACTAGGGTTGGATGCAATTTGCAAACAGAAGTTCACAAATAAAATGTACATTCAAGGCTTGGTCCATGTTATATGTTTGTGGCGTGATCTGTGTGGTAAAGGGCATCACCACGGCGGAGCGAGGCTGGGCGAGGGCCAGCTGGGGCACTGGCTGAGGAGGGGGGCAGGGAAGCGGTGGACGGGGGGGATACTTATGGGTATGAGCGGGAAGAACCTGACCTGTATGGAGAGCAATACGCGCCCTATTCTAGGTAAAGTTACTATCATCATTCACAAACAAGTGTCATTAATGTCTGTACATTATAATGCTTTTATTGAATTTAAATATGTTTTCTAGAAACTATATTCTTGATTGTTTCTTTGTACTCTTGACTTAAATTAATTTTAAATTCTTTTTAGAAATGCACGTACACTAACTCGAGAAGATTCAGGCTCCGCGGCGTCTTCACCCGAACGGGAACCCCCCTACAGAAGTGACAGAGATGATGGTATGATATCTTATGAACTTATCTTACCAAAATAAAATTCCGTCTTAAATCGATAACTTAATGTAAAACAATATGTTTTCAGACGAGCTGGGCGAGGCTTGGGCTCGAGGCGTTGCAGCTCGAGGAGGTCGTGTCGTACGCGTCACGTACCCACGCACCGCCAACAACGACAAAGAACTCACCGTCGTACGCGGAGAGTACCTTGAAGTTAGTTTTGTCTTCTACCTCTAATTTTGAATTCTTTATATAAAAATAAGATCCAGACTTCTAGATGTATATCTTTCTACCAAGTCTCTGTAGTGACACTGTTTTTATAATTTACCTTCCAGGTGCTTGACGACTCCCGCAAGTGGTGGAAAGCGCGTAACCGTCGTGGTCAGACGGCGCACGTCCCGCACACCATCGTAGCTCCCGCGCTGTCACCGCCTGGCTCACCAGCGCCAGACGCACTGCTCTATCCAAACCCCATCTACACGCACTATCAGGTGAGATGCGGAAGATTGTTTCATTAGACTTCTTAAAATCCCCTATTATCTTTCAATCCTGCTCTTGGGTGTTTACTACTTAGTTTATAAAATATTCATCACTTCTAATGCAGGAGGGAGGCGGACGAGGCTCCGGCGGCAGCAGTCCCACGGGTCCACCGGGTAGGGAGGGCGGGGGCTCTGCGGGGCGCGCGGGCGGGGGTGGTGCGGGTCCCGGGGGCGGCGCGGGGGCGGACTGGGTGCGCCGCGAGCGCCTCGGGAAGAAGGGCGAGTTTCGATACTTTTAGCCCAAACCACTGCTAATGGCCTCCCATATTACCCATAAACAGAGTACGGAATGATGCAGCCTGTTTTTGTACTCTGTGGATCACGTGGATAATATATGACGCTATGTTCTATAACTTGGACATCCTACCAAAGCGCTTAACGCACGCGCGTTCTGGAAATCGCTTAGTCATATTTAAAATTATAAGATATTTATTTCACGACCTCTTGATACGCAGCAGTGGATGGCGCTAGTATCGGAACCGTCTTTGTGGTTGTGTGCGTGCGTGTTGTCACGTGTGCTATGTGTGTGCTACTCGCTGATATATACAGTGACAACTACTTTACATTTTATATTTATTATTGTTACAAATAGTAACTGTAGTTATCACTCCCGTGTTCAAGCTTCATGTTAATCTTATCTATGTTTGTAATTGATATATTTTTCTAATGATTAGAAAGACATACATATTTTCATGTTAATACAGTAAGTTGGTAGAAGTCTGATTTATTATCGATGTAGGATAGTAACGTAATATAGTAAATCGAAAAAGTAATCATTAATATATTTTTTAAAGTATATGTTTTATTAAAAAGAGTATAACTTTACGTCGCGTAGTTCTGAATGTTTTATTTATATATTTATACCAAACGTGTACGTGTGTACAAAAATGTATTCTTTGTATTCAATGTACAAAACGTCTCTAACAAAACTGTGTGGTTTCTGTTGAAGTGATTATTGGTACACAGAATTTGTCATAAAATGTAGAAATAAACACACTGACGCCACTCGCTTCAGAAATACTGTTTATTATTATATACTTTAAATAAACATATATAAAAATTATTAATATGTAGTCTATTTTCATCCTCCTTTTTACTAAAAGTGACTATAAAAGATTAAAGCTTTAAGTCAACATAGAGTGTGTTTTTGTGCTTTTGCTTTACCGCTGGTGTGTTGCTGTGTTGTCCAATCTGGTAAGTGTGATGCTAATTGGTGTTCTTTTATAATATTTATTATTCTTGTGTGTTGAATTTATTTCTTCAGTGTTATTTTGCGCTTTTTGTTTCAATTATCTTACTTAAAATGTGGGTATTTTATAAATTTACCAACCCTTTAAATTAAACTTAAATTAACTTTATTTGAAGTTTTGAAAAAGTTCGCTGGTATAATATTAAATCAAAAATATATTTAATACAACAAAGTTATAAAAACACCCTATACATGTGTTGCAGTTAATGAGCCCCGCAAAATGGAAAAGCCTGAACCACCACCGCCTCCACCCCCTCCACCTCCACCCCCCGTAGTCCCCGCACCCGTAATAGTGCCTCTAAAGACGGACACCATGAAGTGTGAGTATTAGAGAATAATTTCGAATGATACCATAATACCTGGTCTAACTAAATTTTTTCTTTGACCAAGAATATGCTCTTTGATACATGCAATTAATATTAGTAAAATAATTTAATTCAAGATTCAGTAAGCTAGATACAATATAATAACTACTAATACTGTGTCTTACAGCAACAAAATCCGCCATGAGCACCGGGTCACTGCACGAGGAGCTCAAGATGGTACTGCCACAAATAACACAGCGACGCCTCGATTTCAAAAAGACTCCAGACATTTTTATACACCAGGTTATATCTAAACTACAAACTATAAATTTACAAACATAAGAAATGGACCTGCTTAATATCTTAATATTTTTTACGATATTATCTATATTGTAACCCCTTGCTACCCCCAGTCATGTCTATGAATGTGGGCGATTTTTCTTAACGTTTTCCATGGTATTATTACCCAGAATTTAATTGTGATCACAACTCATAATTATCCCGAATTGGTTGTCAATTGGTATTCATTGAAATAGATATATACTAGGAAAAATAGTGAAAAATTTCACTAGTGAAGTAAATTTATGATTGACAGAGATAGGAAAATTTACTTGAAATGCAAAACTCAAATGAAGCTCCTTTTCACAGAAATCAAATCCAGAGGAAGTTGTTCAGTGGCTGGAGGCGAAGGGTTTCAGCAACACAGCTCAGAGGCAGCTGCGTGTGTCCGGACATCAATTATTTGCGCTGTCTCGTAGCCAGCTGGAGCGCGTGGTGGGACAGGATGAAGGCAAGCGGCTTTACAGCCAGATACTCGTGCAAAGAAATGTATCTGGGGTAAGTTCAAATCGCCAACATAGCTTCTATATTTTTACTTCACATTAACTTACCCTATTGGGACAATTTTTATGTGATTTAAATTCTTCCGAAAAATTCCATCATAAAATAAATTTAAAAAAATCTAACTTAAAATAAAATTATAACTCCATATATCTGTGACGCATATGGAATTATTTTTATAAGAATAAAAAATTAATAATCAAAGTCACTCCTGAAACAGTAGGTGGAAACTCATTACTCTCAACCCTTTCTCCCTATCTATGATCACGTTCAAGTAAATGTAATTTTATTTTTAATTAACTTATTGTATGTGTTGGATGCGGCAGTACAAGACGACGTCAGCGTCAGAACTCGCCAGCATCCTCCGAAAAGTTCGCGAGAAGGTGGAAGTATCCTGATGGGAAGCGAGCCACAATCAGACCGTCTGACGGAATACTTAAGAAGTTCCTCGTATTGTTAATTTAAATAATATAATAATTACTTTTTTTAAAACATCAAAGCATAAAAGAGAAAAAGAAAAATATTAATAATAAATGTTTTTTATCTATGGTAACACTGAACTTAGACTTGACATTGGAGTAAAAAAATATTATTTAAATGTACAAAACTCAGTTTTTATATTTAATTGCTAATATTAAACTAATGCTTCATTAAACATTGTATTTAGATATTGTATGTAATGTTATATAAGTTTGTTTATGCATATTTGGTTATAATTTAAAAATAATTAATTATTTAACAGCGTTTCCATAACAACCTCGCCTTTAAATAACGATATTAACAAAACAAAGAGAAAGGCAATACTGCTTTGTAATAGTCATAAGTAAAATAATTATCTTTTAAAGTTTTACTTACAAAGTTATTTGAGTTAAAGATTAATAAATAAAGAATTTAAATTGAATATAAAGTTATTTAATGTAACGTTGTTTAAAAACTGACGTTTTATTGAAACTTCGTTCAACAATTGAGTCTTCTCGTTATTTCTGACTCTCTATATATTTTTCATCTATTTAATTTAAATCAACATTAATATAAGTCATATTGAATATATGTGTATGTTTTTTTGTATATTTGAAATAAAAATTACTTTTTTTTCATTTTAAATTTATTTATTTTAACTGTTCTTAAATATAATAACAATATTATAGATGTATCTGTGTAAGTAGAAAATAAAGCTATGTTACTGGTTCAATTTTAATAAATAGCATTTTTTGTAACATTTCTATAAGATATTACATTGAAAAAAAATAAAAATTTTGTTATATTAAAATAATTATAATTTTATTTGTATATAAAATCTTTCAAAATATTCTATTTCGAGCCACGTATAAAAACTTATACTATACTAATACACATAATTGCGCTAATCACTGGAAGTCTTTAGTTTCTTTTAATATCTATCCTACCCGACCCTGGAATATCCTATCAATATAAAATACATTAAAATCACAATCATTATTTATAATGATTTAATAAACAGCTGTCTAAGTGTGAGTTTTCTAACCAACTCGGTCGCGTTACCATAAATTTCGATGTAAATGAAATAGGTTTTGTGCCACATTACAACTGATAGATGGCGTTGTTTTTATTCATTCGATTTTTCGCTAGATGGCGTTGTTTTTAATTTTACACATTGACGTTTACATTTACGATCGAGTTGGTTACTCGCATTAAACACAGCGCTTAAAAAATAACGCTTCAATTACTTAAATATTTTTATATATTTTACAAACTGCCTCTATTTAGTCTCTTAGAAAACCCCTATATATTTATAAAATTTTCTGTCATTAAAATGACACGCTTACGTACATCTAGTGAGTATGGCACTATTCTTTACTTACACTAATTATGCTATATAATAACACATTTAACATACAACCACTCGTTTCACGAGAACTTCACTCATAAACATTCATACAATATATAAATATTAAACAGTCGATTTTAAATAATTTATCCAAAATTCTTTATAGATCTTGATATTTGATGAAACAAATAACTAGATTATTTACAAAAACTGGTAACAGAGTGACAGAAAATTAAAGATATCAAAACATTACAAAATTATATTATTTGTAAGGCTGCTAAGGTATTCTCTGTTTACTCAGAGAATTAATCTAATATCTTAAAATTGAATATAATCACTACGTATGAGTGTGTGTGTGTGTGTGTGTGTGTGTGTGTATGTGTGTGTGCGTGTGTGTGTGTGTGTGTGTGTGTACGCGTCAGTGCGTTCGCGCAGCGACTCTGGCAGCGATGGCGGCTGTGAGTGCACTGCCCTTGCCGCTACCGTCTTCGGCGCCAAGCAGCTTGAACTGCAAAACATTAGTGATAGGTTTTCGTTTATAATTGCATATAAAAGTAATTCAATATATTCTTTTAATTTCTATTTTCTGAATAAAAAAAAATTAAGTAAGTAGAGACAGCGCCCAAATCCTGTGACTAAACCATGAACAAAAATTGAAAGGTCGGCCATGTTGTTTTATTAAAATTACAAATAAAAAAAATCATTGAATTATTAATAATCAGTATATATCAAATTTAATATTCTTTAAAAAAATAGATAGGTACGTTTTGTAGTGTATTCTGATAAAATAATTTTATCTAATTGTTGATATTTCTAAAAAGATGATGTCCAGAATAACCAACGAAGGCAAAAATGTAACAAATACTTAAATATTGTGCTTAGACTTACAAAAGAAGACATTAATTTCCCAGAAAATAATACGACTGTACTAAGAATATCTTACTTACTTGTTATTGAAATAAAAATAATAGCAAAAAGCGTTAATCTAGGGAATTAATTATGTTGACAACATCTGACAGATTTGGAAAACTATGATAAGACGCCTCTATGGGACTTGTTTGATGGGAATCACTTCAATGGTATTCTACTAAATAATAAAAATTACTTCATTGGTAATTCCAAAGAATAATTTAATAACATCTACACTACATCTCATATTATCAACTTTAAACTTTTTCATACATATGAAAAAATAGCAGCAACTGAGAGAAATATAGTATTTATAAAGAGAGTGAAGAGTAAAGATATAAACACACGGTGCTGAAGAACCCCAGTATATTTGTTACAATACGATGAAATATAGAAAATTTTCTATAACCTCTGATAGGAAAAAAATTGGAGACTAAAAAGAGATTTAGAATCTGATGTAATGGCAGTTTTAAGTTAAGGAATAATATGCGAATCTTTTAAGGTTGCAAGATAGATATCTATAGAGATTAATTTATTGAGGATTTGGATATTACCCAAATCCATATCTTCAATAAATGATAGGAGAAACAATATCCAGGATAGTAACACAGGATAGGACAATGTTACAACTAATGCTGTTAGAACTGGCGATAGATAGAAATTGGTTCTGTGGGTTTGAAATTCTAAAGTTGAAGTAACCGAAACAGAATTTAATCTATTCAATCTTAGTAGATTGAATATGATAGTTCATAAACATATTTGATTAATAAACAAATTATTAAAGTAACAAGTTGGCTCTATTTAAATATATCAAGTCACCTTGTGATGCGGCGCCAGCAGTGCTATGTATTTCTCCATGAGGCCACGGATGCGAGGGTGTCGCTTGAACACCGAACCGTCCACTGCCACGCTGACATGCGTCCGACCCATGCGCTTCAACAGTGTCGCGATACCTGGACAGTACATTACATGTCAAAACAAGTCGATGAAATCAAGAACTTGAAATAAAACCATTTTTGACGGCTTTAACTCTTCCATAATTATTTTTTATATTTGAATTTAATTTTGACCCGACGTTTTATACGCTTTGCAGCAATCGTGTTTACGAGAAAAAGATATGTAAGTGTATGTGGCATACACTTACTGACGTAAGTCACTTAATGAGTTATTTACCTCAAACGATTCCTTTGTTACTGACGGTTAAAATTAAATTAAAATATGTCCAATTATACGCAAGTTAAATGTGTTAAAAATTTATTTTATTTTAATTTGTACTCGTGAAAATCTAAAAAAATAAGGAATTTAACATTTTTATACAGAAACCTACTACGTTGCTGCAATTTTTAAGGTGTGTTCTCTACTAAATAAATAAAATTATGCAAATTGCAGCCTAATAATTAATATAAAATCAAACATTATATTAGAGTGACATATCAGTCGCGTGCTATAAAATATAAATGTTCCAGTTTGTAGAATTATATGAGTATACATACAGACAGACACGAGTTGCGCTGCACGGTTGGAGATGACGCGTGCGACGTGCTGTGCGACGAGCGCGTCCGAGCGAGACACGCGCGCGCCGCACGCAGCCGACAGAGAGGCTGCCGTGCGCGACCATGAACACGACACACTCTCTCTGTGGACGAACCATTAGATGATAATCACATATACCGATATTTTGAATAATAACATGTTCTTCAGTTATAGCAGGTCATAGCTCCAATTGAAGAAGTCTACTCCCATATGAAGCGAATCTCTCTTTGATTAACACATCTTTGGAAGATATAAATTTACTCCGTGTTCATTTTTTACATGTTTATAAAATCCCCTATGAATAAATATAGGATTGTTTTTTTATAAAAAAGTGGGAACTCACTCTTCGAATAAGCTTAGGTCGGCCGATTCTAGAGACCCTGGTGCTGGCGCCGCCGGGAATAGTCGGTCGCGTGCCAAACCTCCCAGCACCGCGCATAGCAGATCACCCAAGTATTTTCCACCGATGTACTTCTCGAAACTGTAATAAAATCAGTTTTATAAACTATATTACAGTTATTGCATAAAAAGGCTAATGAAATGATTTAAACTGATACAAATTTTCAGCATCCTAAAAAAATTTAAAGCCAAATAATAAAACCGGAATATAAACATTATCTTTAATGTTGTAATAACATTTTAAAATATTGCTAAAATGTAATAGACCTGCTCTAACTTACGTGAAGGAGGTAGCGAGCAGGGAGTTGTCATCAACCTCCTTGTCGAACTCTGTACGCAGGAAGGCGATGCAGCCGTTGTCCCCGAAGGCGCCCCACTCGGTGTCGACGCACACATCCTGCACGCGCTCGTGGCGTGACTCCCAGTGCTGAACACGATCCGCTCGCTCCATATAGCAGCCATTTGATCCCGTGCCCATTATTACACCGATCTAAAAAATGGGTAAACAAAATAATTCATGTTTTTTAAGTTGTAAGTGGAACACATAACCATAGAGAAATAGCCGTATATTTTCCCGTGAGCACTTAACCCATACACATAGCAATTAAATATTACACAAAATCTTCGAACTCTCACCGCGACGTCAGGGTCTAGATGTGCGCCTGCTACGAGTGTTCCCGTGGTATCATTGAGCAAGACCTGTACTGTGACGCGTAGGCCACGAGCGCGCACGCAGCGCTGCAGCAGCGCTGCTACATCCGCGCCCTGCATGCCACCGCACTTGAAACTCTTGGTCCACGTTATGAGCTCACCCGACGAGATCGAGTGCTGCTTCATAGGAAACGAAAATGTGAAGCCTGGAAAGGTTGAAGTAAGTTATCTTCATTTTCATATTCGATCAAATGAAATATTTACTAAAGTTTTTTAATGTAGTGGAAAGTAGTAACTGAACAGACAATATCATATATTTTGCAAGTATTACCAAGTGAGAATTCGTCCTTTTCCATTTGTTCAGATTTCAAAAAGTCTTGTACGCAGTCAGCCAGGAAATTAAAAAGGTCTTCGCCAGGACCGAGCCGCAGCTCGTCACTAAATTAAATATTAAGTTACCTTTACCAAAGAATTATTTAGGCATTACATTTCTGTATGTACAAATAAAAAATAACAAGGCCAAATCCTTGTATAAAATATATTTTTTAAATGAATTGAGAAGTTTGTGACACAGAACCTTTTATTTTTTTTAGAATTCTCGCACATATTATAATTATATAATCTATCAAATTCACACCTAATGTGGTAATGCTTAACATCCTCCCGCACCAGTTTACCAGCTCGCAGTTCCAGCAACAACACGCGGAAGTTGGTACCCCCGAGGTCAAGCGCTAGGAAAACGCCCTCTTCTGCAAAATTATGATATCTTAGAAAAACATATTATATAATCGATTTTGAACTATCGTTAACAGTCATATATTATATTATCGCAGATATATATTATATTAGAATAGTTACGTACGTTGGTTATCTAACATGTTATATCTACTTAAATATATATATATTTTTCTGTCTATTTGTATCTAATATTTTTTGTTATATTATAAGCTGTTTTCCAAAAAGCTATAAGAGTTCTTCCCTAACAAATCTGAAAAATATTGCCCCAAAAAATTAATAAACAATGGAATATTTGGAATGGAAAACCTACCGGTTCCATCAGGTAGTTCAGGTACATAGGTGTTCTCCATCTGTAGACTGGAAGGCAGTTCCTTTAATCCATTTTCCAGCTCCCTCGCGAAGACTTCCCCAACACGCCGTAGCGTAGCACCGCAAAGCATAAGTTCGGAGAGACGAGATTCGACCTGCGTAAATATTATTTTATTTTGGGATACTGTTGCTTAGAAAAATGTTCAGGGGCACAGAACACATGCTTATTTCACCAGCACCTATTTTTTTTTAATAAATTATTAAAATATTATTATACATGATTAGTATATATATTATATTATCCGACTGTACTCACGTTCATTCAATTGACATTTAACCGACTAGTTTCAAACCCAGCAGGGGCCATGAGCTCCGATCTCTGTCAATCACTGTCGTCCTGATAGAATTAACATGAGTACAGCTGGATAATTATATATTATATATTTGAAATAAAACTATTTTTACGGATTAAAACTCGCGTATAATTTGATTACATTTTGATTTTAACCCGACGTTTCGAGTACTTTGCAGTTATCGTGAACGAACGATAATCCGTAAAAATAGTTTTATTTCAAATGTGTACTCGTGAAAATCTAAAAAAATACTATATATTATATATTCTAATCACAACAATTATAAATAAATTAGTTTCAAATAACTTTTTTTTTTAAGTATAGATAACAGACATTTACTTATAATACATTATCATATTTTTTTAAGAATTAGAAAAACACATTTGATATTATTATTTACTTTATTATACTTCTTATCTGTCGTTATCATGAATTATATAATATTTATTTCATTATAAGGTTTCTGAATTACGTCGCAGTTTTACAAGCTAATATTTTTTAAATTACTTCATTGATGTATTAAATAATTATAAAATAAACATATATTGTAAGAAAACCACGTTGTCAACACATAAAAGTAATATTAAAATATATTTCTTTATTGTTTTATAAAATCATTTATTTGTGACTTTACGGCCAAAAACCGCAACACGCAACTAATTATTGCATTCTTTAAAAATTTATGAATGGAAATTTTTAATAGGGATATGTTTTTTATTACCAACGACTCCGTTCGAGTTAAATACAAAAAAATAATTAAAAATACCCTTCATATTCACAAGAAAACATCTGTTTGCCTAAATTATCAAAACTTATTAACCAAAGAATGTATAATATCGCAAAAAAAATACAAAAGTCTGATGGCCTCTTTTTGGGAGACAATTTAGCCTTGTCCATTCTAGTCTATTCTACTCTATTCCAGTCTTTCTTTAACCTTCAGTTATCATTAATAATACAACGCAATGGGAAAGCAATTAATCAATTAATAAAGAAGGTTATCGGAAAAGTCGACTCGGAGTTAAGTCTGCTTCTAATAGCGGTAATTATTATCGAAGACATGAGGCAGATAACAGATGAGACAGACGGACTGACTCCAAGGATTATAGTTCCTTGTAATATTTTTCTTAAATGTTGGTCACACACAAAATATTAGTAATGTTTAGTTTCTTTTACCGTCATATGGTAATATAACATGGTGATAATAAAATGTTATTTTTATTATAAAAACCATTAGACGAATTAAAAAGAACCGTCACGTCAGATGACGTTTGACTGACTTGAGCAATAAATGGAGACTTATGAAACATACATGATAGTCTACTATGAACTCTTAAAACCATCATAATTTAACTAAGTAATCATTTTTTCATTAATTTTACTTCTTGAGATTTTTTATAAGAGACTAGTAAAACCTTAAAAAAATCTCACAAATTTAATTTAAATAAAACAATATTTTTTATACATATAGTGGTACCAAAAAGGTAAGATTGTAGGATTACTACTTTAAGAAATGGTGGTAGGGAGTCTCATTATATTTACTGCGACAGATTATAAAAGAAAGTACTAGTTCAGTTCGTGTATAGACTATCAAATTCACTTTATATTTGAGTTCCTTTTTTCAGTACAGCAAAGGTTTTATTGCTCTTTGCCGCATATCTTTTGTTTGTATTTTTTCTAACCGTCCGTAGTACATGAACAATAAAAGTAAAATTAACTCTAACTTGTTATCGTTTTTTTTATTATATCATATTATATTTGGTTCACGACATTTATCTTTCATATATCTGTATTACTGACCACGTAATTACCTTTATTAATATGAACGGGTTACAATATATCCCTAGCAGGAAATCATTCTATTTTGATACAAGCGTGTTCCACCCTTTTTAAATTACGTTAAAAAACACACGGGTGTGTTAGCCGCAGTCTAGGAATGTCTTTTTTTAGGTTGATGAATCAAGACTGCTGCTAGCACAACGTATGTGTAAGGGCCGCAGTCACAGATATTAGCGGTTGCAACCAACGTGTTAATAAATAATGGTTAAATACTATAATACTTAGTGCACTAACAATGGGATATTAATACCCTAGTTGACCTAGTGTTTAGTAAATTCAGTAATGAAATGACTGCCTAAATTTAATAAAGCAATTATTTTTTTTTAGTTTCATTATGTTGACTGACACTAGCAAAAGAAATATAATTGGACTTCTCATATGACTTTTATATACTATAGAAAATTACAATTTAAATCCTATGCAAATATAATAAATCTATAAGTAAACTTTATTAATATTAGAAAGCGGAAATGTTTGTAGATTCGACCGCGAGTGGATCCGCGAGTAAAAGTTAGTATATAAAATAATAAAAGGCTGTAAACAGTAGGAGGTTTTACAATATTTATGTTAACGTTATCTTTAGTAGTGTTGTAAATGAACCGCACAATGACATTATCTTATTGCATACAATTAAAGTAATATTTATTATGATATATACTGACGTAAATAAATAATTGTATATAACTAAGTATAATGTATATATATAAATTACGTAAATAAATTAATGTAAAATACTTTTATAAAAATATAAAATAACTAGAAGTTTTAGGTTACTAAAACTATGTTATAGAAACCGGTTGTACAGATTTAAATGCTACGAGATAGCGACTTAAATTTTGAAAAATTGTTTGTGCATTTAATACAGATATTATTAAGTCTCTATACTGATATATATTATATATTAAATATATGTAAATATATATTTACATTTAATGTATCTGATCCAAGAAAACCAATTTAAATGAAGTCATAGACTTATCTTCATTTACTTGTCTGTTTGTATGAGTTGAATGCAAGTGGTTGTCAATCATATTGCGGACGCTCGCTGAGAACTCGTGTTCTCATACTTACTCATACATTTATTTAAATTGAACAGGAATTGTTTTAGCAAGTAGAACTTCCGGATTCAATTTCAAGAAGAGAATAATTATTGGGTGAAAAGAAATCTATAATATTATTATAATATACATATACAAATATTATTTTTATTCAATCTTCCACAATATTTAAATTAAATCAAACAAGAAAATATTTTATAAAAAAAAAAAAAAGAAAAAAAAAACATGTTTTCGGAATATTAATAACCTTATTGATAGAAGTGGCTGTCAATCTAGATGCGATTCATCACAATTGAGCTGCGCCGGCGCAACGAGCCCCGGCCGTGTAATTGCACGTGTGCATTTTATTTATGTATGTACTTACTTAATTGGCAGTTTATAGTGAGAAAAATGCTTATTTTATATACATTACCTAACAGACATAATACAAACTGAATAGAGATTTATTAAATATTTTGCATACATCTTACGTATTGTTAAATGATTATCACAGATAATAACGGGACCTTGCCACTGTCTCTTAAACTAATATTACAACAATTTTATTTTCCCCTTTTATTACCCAAACATGTATGACTTAATATTCTTTCTCTAAAATTTCTGTTTTAATTTCTTTTTAAAGTACGAGTTCATTGTTTTCTTCAACTCAAGGGAATCAAAAAGTAATATTATTGTAACATTGAAACTAAACTTTTTAACTATGATAGTTTTAAAATAACATAGTGGGCCAACAGTATGCCTTCATCTATATTTTTCAGTAAGTACTTTAAATAAAATATCTTCAAACAATAGATTAAATAGTATAAAAATATAACATTTTGCCTATTAACAAAAAATATATAAAATAGAGAGAAATCGTCTGATAAAATATATCAATACAAGAGGAATTAATGTTTGTAAATCAATCCTATATCTTTATATGATATCTATTATCAGTAATCTAATTAAATATACTTTAATCGTTAAAAATTCCAAACCAAATTTATTGCAAATATCTAATATATAACACGTGTGAAAATATATTAAAAACAGTATTTATTAGTTACTATATTCAAATGATCTGCATAGGAAAGTCTATCTCAAGGTTATATAATATATTCTGCTATTTTGCAATTGCGCATTTTTTTCTAAGATGTTATATGAAATGTTATTACCTAATAAGGTAAAATCATTTATATCTACAGACTACAATTTAACTATCTATAAATTCCAAGAAGCATAATAAGAAACATGCATTTTAAGGCCCTTTGCTAATACAATTCAGGGGCCAAACAACCAGAACAATATATTGTCCATTCACATGAAATATTACTCCTTTTAATATTTGTATTAATAAGTTAATTAAATTACTGAAATACTAATATCTTAAACCGAGGTTTTAAAATAGTTTGTTAACTAAAATGTTTGATGATAAATGTAATAAATTCACAATATTCTAAGGTCTTTGCAACCAAGGCCCTCTTTACTCATGGGGCCTTAAGCTAACTCAATAAACTGATATGCGACCCTGTTGAAGAGGAACCAATTATTAGTTACAAGTACAACCCAAACCACAAGTATGTAACAAAGTAATTACTCTCATTACAGAATACATTTTACTGAAGATGTGCTCTGAGATCCAATAGGGATATACCTACTCAACTATAACCTACTGAAGGATTAATTATAATAAATTTAATAACAGAAAAGGTGAGTGAAATCCGCACCTCGATATAACTCAATCTTCATTTTTATATTCTGACCAAGGTCAATTTTTTTTTTAAATTTTGGGTTATATATGTTTAATGTTTAACTCATTCTGAAGAAACTTTGTGTTTGAATTTATAAGTACTTCTCTAGGCAATGTATTTGTTTCTTTATCGTTCGAATTTGCGGATTATCGAGTTCCAAATTCTAAAAAAATTTCATAAAATGGTATATAAATTTTCACTAAAAATAAGTTAAACAATAAGTTAACATAATCTAATCGCCATTATAAAAATAAGTTTATTTGATTTAAAACTTATTTTAATACCTTGTTTGCTCTAACTCTGTCGTCCAATAGCAATGGTGGTGGCAGGAATTGCTGTTCCCAGGAAGCGACATTGGTAGTCCCATTTGTGCCATTTGTTGAACTGTTCAAACTGTGGGTGGTGCTGTGACCATTGAGGAGAGCCTCCATACTGAGGGTTTTCTCAACTGCTGCTGACATTGCTGTGATGTGATTCTGCAAAATATAAATTGTTAAAATCTCAAAATTTGCTTAAGATAAGTTCATCTTACTATTTCCGCCACCATGCAAGCGGGATAAGCTGAGAGAAACTCTCTTCAATAAAAGAAATAACGCATTTAGCTAGATAAGAATCCTCCTTGCCAGCAATTAACAACAAATGATACATTTGCATGAATTTTTTTTAATTAATTTTAATAGCAAATTACTCTTAACCTACAATTAGATTTTTTTTCAAAATCTATATATTATACAAATTTGGTCAGTATAGCTTGATCGATTTAAGAGGAGATCGCGGATAAAATTTTATTGAGTTGACCGGTAAAGAGCTTCGTTTCGCTCAGCTCAATAAGTTATGTTATGTAATAAAAATTATACATTCAACAAAATGTACCTCAAATTAGATAATAGAAAATTGTTTGCAAGTTTATAAAAAGCATGACAAATTTGAATTCTTATCTCCTAATCCGATACAAGTGATAAATATCTTAAAAACTATCATAATCTAAAATATATAATATAAAAACGGTCAAGCACCGCAACGAGCACTGATAAGCTGAAAGATAATTTAAAAACTAATATACTTCCAAAGTTATAACGTAATATGATTCTAGAGAAATTCTAGTGATATCTTTAGTATTCTTTTATTTGTATGAAAAATTAGTGCCACCTTATTGTCGATAGATGGCGTTGTTCTTATTTCATAGAATTCGACGTTTACTTTTACGATCGAGTAGGTTTAAAAATAGCATTAATATTATTAAACATTTTGCATATTTTATATATTTATGTTACAAAAATAATGAAATAATATTAAATATTAAATATTAACTTTTTGACTGATAATAATATCTCTAATTTTAAACATATGATATTGATAAAATTAATCTTAAATGAAATTTCCAAATGTCTTTAAATGAAGGTGTGAGGTTCATTTACTGAGCATTTCAATTAGTTCTTTGAGTGTGTGGTACATTTACAGAGCATTTCATTTAGCTTTGTGTGTGTGCATACACATGACTGTTGGTATAGAATGTTCAATGTTAAATTGAACTTAACAGAAAGAAGAACGGAAATTGAAATTATATATATAATACCGTCATTTCTATTTTATATTGTTTTGGTTGGTTGATTTATATAATTATTTTATAATATTACTTTTGATTTTAAAGGTAAAATCCATAAATCAATATGACATTGTGTTTGTAGATGACCTAAAAGTATTGATTAATGTTCAGAGTAGAAGTACTTTGAGGATAGCAAAGTGTTTAGTACTTTTTAAAAATGCCTGATTGATTTGATTATTTGGGTTAATTGTTTTTATATTAACAATTATACTTCAATGTATATGTAATATTAGATATCTAGAAATCTCCAGAATATTTTTATTTAAATTTTTTCACAAGTTTTTTTAATAAGCATTATTTTTCTATAGGGCGTTTATAAAATGACATTTTGTATCGCTTTCAAAATATCTAGAAATAAGTTTAATTTCCAAAATATATATATTGAAAATAATAGATCGAGTGAAGTCTTTTCGAGTGTAACCTCGAATTGTCAAAGTAAAATATACTTTTTTTCCGAACTAATATTTATTCTTCACTTCACAGCGACTGATGTGGCGAGGCGCCCGCCCCCCGCCAACATACACATCAACGCCAACATTGGCTAATATCTGTATAGTTTTGTAAATAGTGATTACTAAAATACTACGGGTTAACATAATCGAGTAAATTTATTGTTGGTCTAGTCCAGGGATGGCAAAGCTTTTTTGATGTGCGTGCCTAAAAGCAGTAAAAAAATGTTTTTAATGGGTAACGTGCCCAATAACATTTCAGTTAAAATGTTAGCGTGGTAAAACTTTATTTAAATTTGTACCATTTTTTAATTGCTAACATTTTTTTTATTTCATATATCTTTGATTCGTGTGAACTACAAATTTATCCAATTACTTACAAATGTAGATTAATCATTTAATTCATTTCTATCAAAATAAAGATAAATAAAAAATATTATTTTGTGCGTCCCATCAAACCTTCATTCAAGTGCCCTTTGTGGTCTGGCCTGGTCTAATCTATTAATAAAGATTCAATTCACACCAGCATGTTATAAAAGCAAATGTATTACGTCAGAGTGCAAATATTTGTCATAAAGAGACGCAATATTAGTGGATAATTTATTATGTTAATATAAAACGCAATAGTCCATGTAAATACCTGTACATGAATTCTATATTAATTTTAATATTTCAAGCATAAAACAAAATGATAATAAATAACCTCTTTACGTAGGTTATTAAAATATTTATTTTTTACTAAAATTTGGTTGGAGACAACTTAGTTATTAATATGTTAATGACCTTCAGATTGTATTCACAACAAAATGTAATAATATATAAAAACTATCGATACATTAAAAATAGTTTGAAATAAATCAACACTTTTCCTGCGATTCTGTTTTAGAATTTATGAACCAATCTTAAAATAATAGTAGGTATGTAGGTATATATCTAACTATGAAATCAGCGTATGTATTATAACATTCGGAAAACGTACGAAAAATATATTTATAATGTTATTTTCATAAGATAAATATGATTGTACAAAAATAATATCAACTTAGGGACACGGATTTTATGTTTATGTTTAGTGCGATGTCTTATTTTCTGATGTCAGTGTGGTTGGTACTAGTTGTAACCAACTCGATCGCGTTAGCGTTAACGAACATTTATATGAAATAAATATACACATATTTGGACATATAAATAATATACTCTAGTTCGAAGCTTTACGTTTGAGTGTGATTTCTCATTTTCCGAAGTGTACCTAGTTTTAGTTTGAACCAACTCGATCGCGTTAGCGTAAATTTGTGTGTAATAAGAGCAACGCCATCTAGTCTTAATAAGAGAGCACTAGTTTTATTACATACAAATCAATATTTAAGCCAACTCAATGGAGTTGCTTAACAGAATTTTCTTTATCAGATTTACAAGTCACAGCGACCACTTTACGTATCTTTGTTTTTCATATATTTTAATAAACATTTCGATAACATAACTGACCTCTAAACGCAAGTTCAATCCAAATTTTCCATATATTGCAATATTAAAAACATTTGCCTTATCTATATTATTGTTATATCTACATCTACTTTGTTTACTGTTCTGTTGGTTATAGCATCAAGTTACAATAACATCAACCTTGAAGGAAGGAATTACCTCTCAAGGACAGGTAAATGTAATGATGAAAGAAATTGACAGGTTAAAAACAATGTAAACAAAATTTTATGAATTACCGTTATCTCTTAATTTGGGTCGTATGTGAATGATAACAAGACCTTAATACTATAATATTATAAATAATCATTGAATTATAAGAATATTATAACACTAGTTGTTTCTCGCGGCTTCACGCGCAAATATGGATAATATTAGGATAAGTAAAAGCCGTGTAACTTTCTCATGAACCAGTCTATAATAATAAAAAAAATGTTAAATCCGAATGTTTCGAAAATTAGCGCGTTTAAACTATTTTTTCTGATTTTTAATATAAGTTTAGATAAAAAGAAATATTTGAAATGTTTCATTATAATATTTATGTAAAATAATAAACAAAAACTAGAAAGCATATATTATTATGCGCATGAGATAGTAAGTAACGTCTCTTTCAATAATCCTTTACACGGCCCTGAGTCCTTGAACAGAAATTTCCTCCGAGCGGACCCCAACGCGACACAAAAGATTTATGAACCAATAGAGGAAGCGTCAATGATACTTTGAGCTTTTATATATGTATTTATATCACAAGAAATTACTTTTATACAAGATTTATATATCAAAAATATTACAATACAACAGGAATCATTTCCGTATAATTTGAAATACTGCAAAGTAACAAGATTTTAGATATTTTGATTATATGCTGAAAATAGTTGGTCAAAAGTGTGTTTCGGTACTAATGCTACTTCTCTTAGTCGAATAATGGTAGGATGTCGAAAACTGGCAGAGTTGTCGAAACAATGACTTAAAGGTCCTGAAGTTTTTTGGTGACAATTGTGATTGTTGTTTTTTCTTAAATGGTCAAAATGTGTCCCATAAAACTGGAACGTTTTGAAATCGCACGCGCGAATTCTTATTCGGTTTAAGACTATAGCCACTATTTCCTCTGCTAATTTTACAATAATGCGATTGCTAACAATGCTGCGCTCAGCTCCACCCGCTGTGCACAATGGCGGACCTAATTAAAATACCTTATTATAATCCAATGATAAAACTCGTGCAGCACTTGTCAACAGGTCATAAGTCAGTGAAGTCTAAACAGCGATCTGATCTGATCACAGCAAGGCTATCTCAGGTCGCGTCTCCTGATAATTTATCAACGACCTCTGATAAGTTGTGTAACAAGTTAGACCATATCAAGTCAAGTGCGACACAAGCATTATTAACTCCTAATTGTTGAGAATTAATAAGAATCATGAACTTACAAATGATAATATTGAGACGTATACTGGTTTAGGACCCTTACATATTATGTACAAATTATTAAAAATTGTTTATAGATATTTTAGTTAATGTTCAAAATCAAGTTTCTTTTTTGTAATTTAAATATGCATATATTGCTCTTAAGAAAGATCAGACAAGGCACGGCTTCATGAATAAAAGCACCAAGTATATTTTTATTAGTTAACTTCATCTTTATTATTTTGCAACAATAGAGGTTATTGACCTCAATTTTTTGGATATCAGACGTCTTTTTTTAAAATATACGCACGGCTTTAAAATATAGATCTAAGAATAAAAACGCCAAGAAACTTTGGTTACTGGTGTTATTTATTAGTTAACTTCATCTTTATTATTTTGCAATACTAGAGGTTATTGACCTCAATTTTTTGGATACCTCAGACCTCTTTTTTAAAATATATATTACTTTATTAAAGTCAATAGTTAAGTATAAAAATGTGTAAATATACAAGCCTAGAAATATCCCAACCATAGTATCTACTATCTATAAATAGAAGTATCAGATCCCATATTTTTGTTGGATCCGGTGAGAGAGCAGCTTGTATAAGACCTATCTTGTGCAAGTTTAAAATTATATCATTTGTTTTGACAGACTCATTAATCAAATCAATTTTGACAGCCGTTAATGATTTATTGCTCTCTCAGCTGAACCAAAATTCGTGGGTTTTATTCCCACTTGAGACAGATGTTGGTGTAATCCAGAGATTGAGTTTCTGATTTCATTATTTTTGTTTGTGAAACTCTCCGCTATACAAATATTATTTCTCTAGTTTTAGGAGTTAAAAAAAATCTAACTTTTTAGAATGTCTTTCCTGTCTACGCGAAATGAAAACAATTATTCATTATTTATCAAGGTATTTTTAAATTGTTTTTTTTAAATGTTACACATTGAAAATAACAAATTAAAAATCTAATACATATATATTTTATTTTATAAACCGAGTAAAAAGAAGAATAATTATATATATTAAATAAATATTTAAATTCTTAAGGTTTACAAATTCTTAAGGCATTATAAGCATATAAGTACATTCCTTTGGAAAAGGAGGAAAGAAGGAAGCAGATATAGGTAGATTCCACTAAAAAGGAGAAAAGATGGAGTACCTAAATATCAAAACAATCTAACTAGTGATAAGTTTATCAAATTATAATGGTTCAGTCCGGTCATTATCGCTGTCACATGTTTGTCAATGTGACAGTTTGACAATACCATAGACAAACACAAATAAACTAAACAAGCAAGTGTTCCTAACAACACCATTCATATTTAGCAAGCATATGTTTGAAAATGACCTTTAAGTCGACGTCAAGCCGAAAGTGGGTAAAACGGACTAGACACTTTGACAGTTCTATATAATATATACATTTCTTTGTATTGAACTTAGATTACAACATTTACAATACGATAGTTGGAAGATAATATGATTTATTTTTTGCTAGTTGCAAGTTATTCTTACCCTTATAAGGGTGATTTTTTCCTTTTGAAGTACGGAACTCTGCATTCAAATCTAGAGTCCCTGAGAGCGACAAACCCAAGTAATGCCATTTTCTCCTAATGTTTTAAATAATCATTTTTCATCCGCTCTTGCTCCTAACACTAATACCAAACTTTACACGATTTCTATTATAACTTCCACCCCACCTCGTGAATCTAATTCTTTCACATTTATTTAGTACATGAGGAAGAAATGGCAGAATGCTGCTTGTGATGACGCCATAACTTTATGATCGTAACGTCAATGGATTTTATTTTTCCTACTTTAAGTTTTTATTATAAATACGTCTCTAACATCTCTGAAAAAAATCTCAATACATGGTATCGCCTTTTGAATAGCTGCACTCGCTTTATTTTCAATCTTCGTAAATTTCATATCTAATTACCGTTCGCGGCTGATATGACTACCTATATATATATATATATATATATATATATATGCCAATACGACAGACACTTACATCTCGTCTACCCGTGAACACGATTACTTCAAAGTATTCGAAACGCCGGGTTAAAATCAAAATCTAACCAAATTAAACGCGAGTTTCAATCCATAAAAATAGTTTTATTTTAAATGTGTACTCGTGAAAATCTAAGAAAATACTAAATACGACATATGAGACCAAATTACAATATTTGTCTCAATTCTTCTCCATTAATGATCCTGTTTCTCCGCAATTGCTAGGAAATACTCATGACTTGCATCTTCGCTCAACTAATCTCAAACATTTCACACAATTTTGGGTTTCTTCACAGTACATATTATTTAACTCTAGAACGGCTTAACCGTACATATTAAACCCTGTGCAATCTTCAATCTGTTCACAAATCGAGAATCTTGTTTTCCGTCATAAGTTCTTTATTTATATATATATATATATATATATATATATATATATATATATATGTATATGCAATCTTCAATATGTTCACAAATATTTCATCGAGAATCTTGTTTTCCGTCATAAGTTCTTTATTTATATGTATATTGCTCTTATAATAATGATTTTTATTTATTAAAGTATATTTTCGCATTTTCATATCTGTATTTACATATTGGTGTACTTATGTATTTACATGTTTCATATTAGTATTTAAAAATAAATTAGATTTAGTTATAATTTAAATTTAGTTTTATACGAATCAGATTTTTCTCTTTGTTATTATATTGTTTATTATTGTCATATTTTTTTAATTTTTCTATACGTTGACTGGTAGAAACTATTCCATAACATTAAGTGTAACCGTTGAATTTGTTTTGTACAATAAAGATTAAAATATATATAATAAATTAAATCTACTTCTTTTGTGAAGTCAGTTAAAAAGTTATCAACATTTTTAAAATATAATAATAATGAAATAATATTGATTGAGCAATAAATGCCACTCGTGTATATTATAAAATACTTATATAATTATTAGTGTATCGCGTCAAGAATACATAAATAATTATTGTTAAATTGCAATTATGATAACACTATCACTTAATTAAAATTACGAGGGTTAAAGATATATGAAACTAAATTATTAAATACATTAACGCCTTGACAGTTTAACGAATTATTATTTTATTTATTTATTTATTTCTGTACCAGAAACTTTTACAACGCTTCATATGATACTAGCTGCCTGACCCTACTTTGTCTGGGACGAAATTTAGAAATATATATCTTAATATAATATCCTAATTTATTTATTTTTACACATGAATGGAGCGAGAGTAATAGCTAATAAAAATGTATAAAGACATATCGTCAAATAAATAAAATGTTATTTAATAAATACAGAAAGCGAATCTCGTAATTCAAAAAATGCGAATATGACTTATATTTTTTATTCGAATCACAAAAAAATATGCATCGAATGATCCGGGTTTAAATTATCTATGAAATTCTTCTGCTTAGATACGATTATGATAGTTTTGGTTATTTGGTTCTGGTGAGAAATTTTATTTTTCGAGATATCAATGTGGTATGATGTACTAGTGGTATATATATTTATATTAAAATTGTATTGTAGTATTGAAAACTCTAATCACAATTATGAAACCGACAGAGGGGCAAGCTTTAAAGGGAGCGACAGTCATCATGCGCCCGCGCAGAGCGATTGAATCTATTACAGACGCAACTGTATATGAGCAAGAATAGAAGAATTGTTAAACATTTTGAGTTTCACTTCATCAGGCTTATATACTACAAAAGTCTAATATACTACAATATAACTCTCATATACAGCATCAGAAAATGTGTAAATACTCTACTATATTCCAAAAATATTGAATTTACCAAATTCGAATCAATTCGAAGTTTAGGACGTTTAAAAAACAAGCGCTTCCCCTTTATAATATTAATATATTTAATAATTGAATTAAATTGAATTGAACACTTACCTAAAAAACCTAAAAAAAAAAATAACTAAAGTAACTCAAACTATATATATATATTTATTTGTTTATTAACATATAAAAGTTAAACAGTAAATTTAGATGCATTCTGTTGTGTATGTATTGTTATCAATTCTGTTATGAATGTATAATAATGCAGTGACGTCACAACACGTGTGGCCGAGCCTCCAACACCTTGGTTATATACAACTTTTATTCATTTGTAATTATCATAAGCATAAAGTCATTAATTATATAATTTTTAACGCACTATTTTCATCAAAGAAATAGGAGTGATAAATTTTATTTGATTTGATTTTTATCTCACTAATAAGTTTTAGAGAATTATTAATATTCTAAACGAAATGCTTAACACTGATATTTTTTTTTCAAAGTTCCGTAATAAGCTTTAAATTTAAATGGCTGCTTTCATCTGATTTACGATTTTAGTAACCTATTGCTTAGAAAATTATATAATATAATGGCTTGAAGATGATTTTCAAATAGTAAGTCACATCGATTAAAATTGGGTTTTTAAAATGTTTTGTACCTCTGCCTAAGTATGATTGTGTATTTTTTCAGTTAACGTAAATTTATAATGTTATAAGGCACAAGACACTATTTGACCTGTAGGTGTATATGTTTATATATTCGCGAATTAAAGGACAGGTTTTAGAAATTATCTCAGAAAATGCTTGACCGATTTTGATGATTCTTTTACTAATATAATCTGCATAGCTTAGAGATGATTTGAGTACTTATGATATACTATGTTATTTATATTAATATAAGACATGGTATTATGGTATTATAGTATGTATATATAATAATTTAATTTAATTTTTTCCTTCCATCATTTTTCAGTAAAAATTTTTGATTTTCACTTTCCGCGGACCCGAAATTCCGCGACGCTCACAGCTCAGGAGTAAGAGCAGCACACATTAATTGACTACTATCATGTAAGTAATATGTAATAAGATCAAAAATTTATATGCAAAATTAAAAAAATATATTATTTAGAACTTTGCAGTTCTTGATTTTTACTATTGATTTTCTTTTATTCAATAATTATTGTATTATAGTTAGTTTTTTTCATTTCAAATTTGATCAAAGGAGATAAACAAATAATATTGTTCTGGTATTTAAGAAATAATTATATCCAACTGATAATTGAGTGATAATAAATTGTGACGCATTTACAAATTATACATTTTTATTATCACTACGAGACTCGGATATTACGCAGATGACTTACTTTACGAAAATGATTATTTGGAAATGATTATTACGAGGACATTGTACCTATTGGTATTTTATCAACTAAATAATTAGAACAATAAGAAAGTTAAAGAAGTTTTAAGATATTATTGAGCCGAGCGAAACGAAGCTCTTACTGGTCAAAAGTGTGTTTCGTTACTAATGCTACTTCTCCTAGACGAGTAATGGTAGGATGACGAAAATTTGCAAAGTTGTCGAGGACAATGACTTATAGGTCCTGAAGACTTTTGGTGACATTTGTCATTGTAGTTTTTTATTAAATGGTCAAAGTATGTCCCATATGTGAAACGTTTTGAAATCGCACTCGAGAGTTCTTATTAGTATTAAGATTAAAGCTACTATTTACTCTGCTAATTTTACAAGTATGCGAAACTCATTCTGCAATAACGCTTCGCTCAGATTCATCCGCTGTGCACAGTGGCAGACCTAGTAATGAATTGTGAAATAAGAAAAAAAATAATTATTATTATTTGAAATAAATATATTCCAGTATAATTGTCGTCCAATGTGAAAATGATATCCGAATTTGAATATATATAGCCTAGAGACTTGTATGGTCTCGTAGTAAGTTGGCAAGCATGGATTTACATCTACTCTAAAATACTAATAAAAACTACTTACCAGCATAGAACATTCCGACTAGTATTGTTATGCAAATAATTATACCAATATGCTAATTAATTTACACGTGAATATCATTTAAAAATTTAAATTTTTACAAATATTTTAATTTCGTTTAAGTAATTACTCAAATTGTCAAACGTTACACATAAATTTTCGTGGAACGATATTTAAAAATGGATTCCATTTTGTTATTCACTCTGTCATGTCAAAAAAATATGTTAACTATTACATAGAACAAACCAAAATTCAATTTTACAAAAACTGTTTTAAAATTACGAATTATTTAAAAATACAATATTTGGAACACCAAGATTTTGTAGGTTGAAATATTTGTCTGATCTGATCCATAATTCACATAATTCACACAATTCATACAACTTCATACATACATACACCATTAACAAATTAGCAACATCTATCATACAAGTACTTAGTTCATTAATCAAACCCTATCGAAGCACGCCTTGTCTATTCTTTAATTAACTCCTATTTAGTTCGTTTGATATCAACTTCGTGAAGATTTCATTGAGATAACGGCTTCATCTATACTAATATAAAGCGGAAAAGTTGGTTTGTTTAAACGCACTAATCGACAAATTTATCGACTTACAAATTTTTTTCTAATTTTGATAATCGTAAAGAAGGCTATGGTTATCTAGCATAAAACATTCTTCCGTGGACAAAACCGCGAGTAACAGCTAGTATATACTAAAATAAAAAATATATACAATGTTTTATTGAAATTATTTGGAAGGAGAACTAAAAATAATATGTAACCCTTGACATGATGCTTGAGACCTGGTCTTTAGTAGCAATAAGATTTGAATATATTGGAGACAACTGCTTCTTTTTTTAGTCAATTATAGCTGAGAACCATTTTATCAAACGCGGCATTTGATCAAAACGTTGCATATACTTTATTATTCCTTATACAACCTTTAAAAAATATTTCATTGCTTCAGAAGTTAAAAAATGGAGCGAATATGTGATCAGAATTATAATTGTCATGTCGTTTCTGTATAGAATTTTGTTATTAAATATTTGACACACCACAGACGCTTTGATCTGTCCGTAATATTTTTTATTTTTTTTGCGACATAAAAACAAACATAAAATAATAGTTAGTACAAGCCTTACAAATTAAGTCTTCGTTAAAATACATCATTACACTTCCATTATTAAAATATAAATAATATGAATAAATAGAATGATAATCGGAATTTAGAATCAGATATCATCAACATCCATTAAAATGAACTATAATCATTATAATAATATGTTAGCAAACGTATTTACACCGTTCATTTCAAAACACAATATTTGCTTATATTGAAATGTTAATTTCCACTAAAACGTCAAGTTAATCATTGCGAATTGATTCAATTAATGATTGCTATGTGATCTAATAATAAATAAATTAAGGTATTAGGAGCAAATAATGTATTAAATAATGTTTATTATTCTAAACGGGATACTCACATGTGTCCGTAGCACCAACTACGATTATAATTTATTTCCACAATAGTCTACAAGGCCGTTCTGATAATAGAAATTATTTCGATACACGTATGTCTCTATCAGCGACCGCGCTTACACTGAACAGCAAGCAAAGAACACTAACTCTGCGTCCGACGATATCCGTACTACACTGCTGACTAAATCCGATAGTAATTGATAACCTCTGACATAATAAATAATCCATCTCCTCTTAAAAATCTTTGATTTTTAATCTGTCTGTATGTATTTTATTTTCACCTGATAGCACAAAAATAACATTTGTTAAGATCTCTAGGTATGGTCAGATTAACTCAGAACGTATCCAATATTACAATGTACGGCCAATATTGGCCAACGCTGATAAGAGATTTATAAATTTAGACAGTCGGAGGCCCGTCGCCACACCCGCTTCAAACTTCAAACTATCCGAAAGATACAACTAAAACAAAACATCTCCATTATTTGGAATTGAATTATTCGGAATTAGACATACTTGATACAGACTCCTTTTCGTATGACTTTTAGTATTTAAACTTTTATTGTGAGAAACTATAGAAATCTTTACAAAGAGGATGTTTCCTGATACTTACAATTTAGAGCTCTTCAAGTCCAAATTAAATAGGTTCTTAACACTTCTGACATTCTAAAGCTTGTCATTAGTCAGGTTGTAATAAACTCAACCTATTTTGCACAAAAAATATTATTAGAGTATATTGATATTTTCAATAACTGCAAGCTTAGCAGTAACCTGAAGCCAAGCAAGGTCAAGTGCAGCCGAATATAATGATATCCTTCTCCCCACTACTCCTTTGGCCATACCAATGAAAATCGTCATATGATCTTCAGGATTAATTATGTATTTTCAGATGAAACTTTTGATCTGACTCGTGACTGCATCTTATTTCTATTATTACACGGATTATACCATACATTTTCAGAAAACATAATAATTTGTATGGGATATAACGCTGTATCTCGTTACTATTAAATAACACTTATAAATTTTATATTTCATATAAATATATATTAATTTGGCATTTTTTAATGACATTTTTAACAGTATTTATAATAACCTCAAAAGGTTATCGTTTACAATGTTAATTTGTGTTAACATATTTTAAAGAGTTAATTATTTAAAAAAAATTGAAACAGCGAATACGCATCTTTATGACAAAGAAAACATAACCAAAAATACTATATGATAACAATTTTTATCTCGAAGTGTTCCGGGTCCAATAGTTCTGAACCAAAGTTCCGAATATTTCATTTTTTAAAAAGGACATGGACACACTCACACAAACACACACATAGACACAATCGTAATCACTATATAATTTAAAGTTTTTATTCAATAACCCTATAACAGTAACATATCACACATTTATCGAAATATACAAAGCAAAAAAAAGATGATACATTTTTTATGACAAAAACCGTATAATATTTAAATATGATTAAAGATAAAAAAAAAACAATGTTTAAAATAACCTTATGTATTTAATGGGCTTTGCTCCATAAAGTAAATTAATTATTTATCATTATTAGGTAATAAATGTTCAAGTTGTTTGTAGTAATAACTATAATATAAAAACATATATTTAATAATAAGAAATAATTTGTACTTTTTATTCTTCTAAAAAATATTTTGAAGATATATTTGAACTGTTTATTAAAACCTGTTTAAATTTATCTGCAAAATATTTTTAGAGGAATAAAAAAAAAGAAAATAAAAAAAAAACAGTTTTATGTCTTTTTATTTCCCTAAAAAAGACACAAACTTATTAATAAATTGTTGATCGCGATTAAATAAATTTGCTATATTTTTCTAGGCTTTTTAGGCTTAATGTATTGCCTTATAAAAATAATAACATTCTGTCTATTTATCTCAATTATATCAATGTAATTCTCAGGTCTGTCGCAAATTTCCAGTGGTAGGTTTTTTTTTTAAATTGCTATCTATCTATTATAATTCGAATACATAGTTTTATTTGTCTGTCCCTCAATATTTTTACTACGATGAATTTGCTATAAACATTTTGGCAGGCGATATTATCCTGGAAACACGATGTTGGTGTTGAGTTCATTTTAACATTTATTACACTTGTTTTTACAAATAATTTACCTTTTGAGATAAATCTCTTGCATATTTTGAATTATCAATATTGAAGTTGGAAACATCTATAATAATATTATAAAGAGGAAATGATTGTATGTTTATAACGAAAAATAAATACTTACCGATTTCAAAACTTTTTACATTATCCCAGAATACATACATAACATAGACTATATCTATATAGATATAATTATTTATATATACTTATTTTAAAAAGGCTGGCTCCACAGTGCTTGTTCAGATCTTGGCTTTACATAGATTGTTCAAAAAAAAACCGTGAGTAATAGCTAGTGAATTTTAAAATTAAATAATTGGGTTATACATAAAATAAAACAATAAAGAAGTTTCAAATTGTATTTATTAACAATTACATAAAACTTTTAAACTTGTACGTTTGAATTACATTAATTTTCATGTCGAAGTATTGAGTACAAATATATTCGAAATCAACTTAATTTAACTGAACCCAGTAGTCAGTATAATTAAAATTACAATTCATAAAAAAAAAACTATTTTATTGACTTACAAACTAACACATAAATAGAAGAAATCGTATCACAAGATGAGGCACTTGATCTTAACTTACTTATCGTTGTTATTTATTAATTATTTTAAAAAAATTGTTAAAAAATTCCATGATTTCTTTCAACAGGAATGTTTGGAAAACCAATCTATTGTTTTAAATCACAAACTGACGGTTTCCCAGAGGCCGCGGGTTCGAATCCTGCTCGTGTTGATTATTATTTGTATAGTTTCAATTTATTCGATGTATTATATATAACAACGATACGAGGTAATAATATTAGGAATAATCCGCGCTACAATCCAAAGTAACTTACGCGGAATCTCAATCTGCCTTACTAAAAACATTTATACAAAACATATTCTATTTTGTCACTTTCACACTAATGACTTGCATTAAAGGTGTAAAAGTAACAAAACATTTTCTGTTTGTCACTTTCACGCTAACGATTTACGTCAAAGGTGTGAAAGTCACAAAACATTTTCTGTTTTGTCAATTTCTCACTAAGGATTAACATCAAAGGTGTGAAAGGGACAAAAGATATTCTGTTTTGTCACTTTCTCACAATCGATTTATGTCAAAGGTATGGAAATGACATGACATATTGTTTTCTCACTTTCTCACTAACGATGAAACGTGTAAGGTGTATGATTTATGTCAAAGTTATGGAAGTGACAAAACATATTGTTTTCTCATTTTCGATTTACGTCAAAAGTGTGAGAGTGACAAAACACATTCTATTTTGTCAAGTTCTAAAGATTTATATCAAAGGTGTGAAAGAGACAAAATATATTGTTTTCTCACTAACTGACGATTTACGTGAAAGATGTTAAACGGGCAAAACATATTGTTTTGTCCTTTTACAGTAACGATTTACCTAAAAGTTGTGAAAGTGACAGAATATGTTGGGTATATATGTTTTTGTTTGTAAGGGAATAAGTTCATACTCTCAATTCTTTCGGTGGTTTGAAATGCACATAATATTATTGTGGTGTTCAAAAAACACTGCTCTGTTGATATGATATAACTACAACCACAATATACTGATATTACATATTGTAAGTCATAATAACTTGCGTGCGGAATTTGGTGATATCCGCTATCGGGCGTGCAACCTGCAATGAAAAAGAATTGTTAATGTAAAATCAGTAACAGTAAGAGTCTATAATTATCTATAATGTGTAAAAATAATGTTTAATAAATATTAAGAAATTCTTTTTTTATATACACATACTTTTATATTTCTGTGTTTATTTACATATCTGTGTTTTAGCTTTTCTCTAGCTATTTTATATTTTCGTAATGTACAGATTTTTGGAAGAAAATTAACCGAATTGTCGATATTTGTTAATTTAATTTTGTAATTTCTATTTTATGATTTTAGTGAATGCAGTCACTATCCAATGAAATAACACACACACACACGCACGCATGCACACACACGCACGCATGCAGACACACGCACGCACGCACTCACGCATTCACGCATGCACGCACGCATACACACACACACACAGATTTGGAAACACTTTTATTATCTATACTTTTAAAGGCATAGAATATACATTATAGGCAAAAAACATTATTTTTTTGTTTTGTTTCCATTGAGATTGTATCAGATACAAACTGAGCCCAAAACACGGAGCATTATTATATGTATTACTAATAAATTCTAAGATAACACTTATATAGTTTTTATACGATCCATCCAGCACTGAAAACAGAAAGCCATCAGACGAAAAAAATGCAAAAGACAAATAGTGTTTTAAGTGAAAATAGCGCAACTCTATTTTTGGGCATTTTAAAAACAAAAATTATTATGTTTACGACTAAAAAGTTACGTAATCCAAACTGTGCGTAATAGAAATAAGTAAAATCTGAAATAAAATGCCCGAATTTAAGTAACCTGTCTCGTGGTATTAATAATTTAGTTGTAAGAGTTATCTGTATATATTATATAATAAAACCTGTTAGGGAGTTTTGGAGATAACCAAAAAAAAACAAACATACAAATATAATATATATATATATATATATATATATATATATATATATATATATATATCAATAGTAAAACAGAGGACCTTCCTTTTTATAGTATATACCGCATTGAATTCAAATATAATTGCAAATATTACTATAATTATCTGTCTTCATTAATGACATTTTACATTATTATTCTTACTTTAGAACATTCTAACATATCGCAAGTGAAGAATTAAATATTTAACATTTTTTAAAATCTATAAATATTTATCTTTGGAATTATTTTAATAGCAATTTCATTTAAGAAAAAAAAATTAAGTTCATAATTTTAAAAATATAGAAATCGTTATTTTGAAACCTAGTTCGTTACTGTAAACATATGATCAATATAATTTAATGATATATCAAATGGTGCAAAACATATTGAAATGTCTTAATTCTTTATAATATAGATACAACTAACTCAAATATATGAAAAAAATCACCGTGTGGCAAATACACTATCTGTTCTCTAGAAACCTTCGGTTAGTTGATTTCGCTTCACTCATAAGAACTCGGCCTCAGACAACAACGAATTTCGTGTACCCGTACAAAATTTACTTACCCGAAAGGTAGGGATCATATAGAAGTATCTGTGGAGTGGAGTGAAAATTTGTGAAGTGAAAATGTGTGGAGTAAAGAGGAAATGTGTTGATATTTATTTAAATGAAAATTATACGCTCATAACTGTTGAAGTAGAATTGGACCTGAGCAAGTTGCATTAATTTTTTATTCATTTATTGTACCACTCTATCAGGTATACAAGTGGAAAATATATCTCTGTTCTCTTGACATCTTAAAATTATCTAAAAATATTTGATTCCGGCGATTCCTTACAAGATGTTGGACTTCTTACAAAAACAAAATCAGAAGCTTTGTAGCCTATTAATATAGGAACAGTAGGTACAGATAGAAATAACGTTATACGATTCATGCTGAGATTTAAAGAAGAATCCTTTTTCTAATAAACTTTTTTTTTAATATATAATCTCATATCACTACTCGTAAAAAAATATTAATGAAATTTAGAAAGTAAAATCACAGCTAACCAAACCAAGTGATCAAGAGCAAAAAAATTAAGAATTAATATTAAGAGTATTATTTTAAATCTTTTCCATTAAAATATTGAGATGAAATTAATGTAAGTATTAGAAAAATCGATTTAGGACAAAATTGGATATAATCATACATTTCCTATAGTAAATATCGCAATTTTTTTTAAATTCTGTTCCAAAATTAATACGAGAATATAAGAAACCATTACTCTATAAAAAGCAAATAAGAACAAAGGATGAAAACACTATAGTAAAATTGTTAGTAACATCACAAATATTGGTAATCCTTCACATGACCTACAATTTAACCAGTTATACTAACAACTAAAATCAAATGATTTAAAATGAAACCCTAGAAATAAAAGATATGTACACCATTTTGTTATTTTAACGAAAATTAAAACAGAAATTGAAAGGACTATAGCAAACTTCAGAAATGGTTGGACCTCTTCGTATTGATTCGATCTAATAATAACAAATTATGTATTTTCAAAAGAGTTGTAAATTGTAAATTGTATTTGCTAAAGAGCGATATTGACCTCTTCCTGTTCTACACACACGAAAAAGAAATTAACCAACTAACAGCTACCTAAATTAAAACAATTGCAAAATAATCAGTATGGATTCTGGTCAGGTGTTTGAGTAGCCTTTTCAAATGAGATGACCGAGATCTATTTCTATATATAAAGTATGCGAGATTATTTCAATTCCTATAGCATAATGTAAAATTAAAACAACTGATATACATGGAACGACACAATCTTAGTTTTTAGAAGGTAACGTCAGTAAGGAATTACATTAGGATTTCCTCGAAGAAGTATAATGGGACCAACTTGTTTCCTTATATACAATCACATGCAAACGATCTCTCCGAGCGGTCTTTAGAAGACTGCTCGATTTTCCATATAATACTGTCAAAGTCACTCTGGAAAAATGGTCTAGTAAAAAATTAATATTAAACTGTAGGAGAACAAAAGTTAAGTCTGTGTTTATATAAAGATTTTTTTTTAGAATTACTATATCACCCAGTATTGCCTACTCCTGCTCAATTATAGTCCCAATATTGAATAGACATAGTTCCAAACTTTTAAATGGTACTATTATCAGTGGTATATATTTAAATCTTGGCATTTACACATAGACTTGGTAACGACAATAAATAAATTCATGAATATTTAAAAAAAATGCAATGTTCACCGAATAACTGACAAATGGTTTATTTTCCGACGTATGACTTGTTTAGTTTTTTAATTATTACGGTATATTCGAATATTTAGAAAAAAATGTACTGAATGTGCTGTCAGTTTATTTTTTTAATGTAATTTAGGCTTTAAATGGAGCTTTAAAACATTTCAAAAGACAAGCATACTGAGTTTCTATATCCAGATCTTCTCATGCCTGAGGTAAATAACTTCTTGTGTTTAAGATTTTTCTAGAAAACTTGCTTTTAAAAATGATCTTGAATATTTTTTTGTCAAACTAATAAGACCAATTCTTTAAAAATACCGAGACGCAAATACTCAGAGTCAAATATTTAAAACCATACAAATATCCAACGAAGTATCAATAATATACTAACAGTACTAAAAATATTCGTATGAAAATGTATATTCGAATTAATCGATGTCTTATACAGTTATTGTTTTTTTTTATATTTATAGCAGAATTAATCAAACCCTTCCTATCGTTATACAATAAATGCCGTTCATCTATAACTTATAAAGTTTGTGCAAAAAAATCAGTGGTCCTTTATCATATTATACAACAAAAAAAACTATTTTACTAACATACGAATATATTAATATTTACAAAAGCAAAGTTAAGGGATTGGTTTTTATCAATCAGAAACTTTTTTATATATACTCACGACCAATTAAAAACTAAGTACAACATTATTTCTGTACCTGACTAATTGAATTAAATTGTTAAATGCGGCGTTTTATATTAAAATGATATCTTTGACTACCAGGACACAGGTTTCGATGTACTTTCAATGGTAAAAAATACAGAATAATAATAATATGCTAAGAATATAGAATAATAATAATCTGATAAGAAATAGAGTATTTACCAACCAGGACAGCAGTTTTCCACTTACTTATTCTGTGGTGGCCTCGACTGCGGCACCTCGACGCACGTCGTCTTAAGGTGCATGGACAGCAGACCCTTGGCCACGAAGCCTCGTCCACACAGTGCACATGTGTATGGACGGACGCCGCTATGATACCTGCAAACGTGTGTGTAATAAATAAAGCAATGCAATGCGCATAGACTGGCCATTGGTCATGAAGCCACGCCTATAAATGAGCATGTGTACGAGAAATACGTTTGTAGTAACTACGTGTATGTGCGTGTCTATGTATGCGTAAAATATATAGTAATGTAAGGCCACTAAACCACGCCTACATAGTGCGCAATAAGGGCAAACACAGTTGTGAAATCTGGCAACGTGTGCGTGTCAGTGCGTGTCTATGTATGCGTGAATGTGTATGGGCGAACCCCTTTGTGCTGGTTAATGTGTCAATGTATTCGTGTAATAGTTTATAAGATGCATTGACCGTACGAGCCCCGTGTAGCATATAGAGCTGCGATTATTATACCTCTCGTGTATAACAAGCGTAGAGCGCTGTGAAAAGGCTTTGCCGCAGTGCGGACACACGTGCGGCTTTTCCCCAGTGTGCACGCGTTCATGCAACGTCAGGTTGCATTTTTTCACAAAACCTTTACCGCATACTCTGAAATATTTAATTAAAACTTTATGAATAAATTTTTAAAATGTATTTTATATTTTATTCTATAATAAAATTATTTACAATAAATATAGAATAAAAAAAAATTAATTACATAGGGAGAGCTTAAACATGAGAGCTCTGGGGTACCGTCTAGAGCCTAGACTGTCAGTACTAAATTGAGTATGCCACTCTAAGCAATAAGACCTAATAGGGTATATATATTCAGCAAATGGCATAATAAATAGTTAATAGAGATCAATCAATTGCGATTACTATATGTGTCCAATATTCTAAGATTTCCAACCCGGTGAACACATTCCTTCGCCATCCTTCGCGACTATATACTAATTACATATGGAGAATATTCAGAACATAATAGAAATAAAGAAATATAAAAAAAACTAAAAAGCGTTAACAAAATAATCGGTTTTAAATTTTATAGAAAGGTCAAGAAATATTACAAATAATTGTATACGTGGCCTATAGTTAAGATGTTATTTTTTATTTATACGTAAGTTCTAACAGAAAGATATTCACTTCCATTTCTACTTAACAATGTATCAATGTCTAAAAAATTGATCATTTTTTTGGAAATAAAATATCTTTTTGGTATATAAAATAAAAAAATACAAGAAGATTATCACATTGGACTATACAGAAATTTGCTGGATAACCTTAAAAATTGTAAAAGAAATAATATGTAATTGTCTTAATTAAAATATGTCGTTGTTAAAATAATTTTTCTTCAAAGATTAATCTTTGGTCCTATATTATTTTTGGTTTATATTACCGATATTTCTTATAGAATAAGAAATCAATTTCAATAAAACTATTTTACGGATATAACTCGCGTTTATTATTACAATTTTAAATTTCACCCAACGTTTCGAATGCTTTGTCGCAAACGTGTTCGATGTAAAATGAGATAATGGTATCTGTGATGAGCTTTATTGAAATGTGTAGTACTCGTGTAAATCTTAGAAAACATTAATAAATTAATTTTTTTTACTTTTTTTTGATAAGTCGTCGCTTATTTTACTTGAATAAAAGACCCCGGTGATTTTTCCTATAATCTAAATTCTTGTTAATTGGTTAATGTTACAAAAAGAGTCTCAAATTGTACTCACCTAATGTTTTCCAAGTGCAATTAAATACTCGATAGTAATATTTTAACGTTTTTAATGACACCGTACTTCTTTATAATTGGTTAAACAATTAAGAAGATCATTTACAAGGACACAAGTTGAACCTACTGATTTGTTATATAAAAGCCGATTAAGCTAAATTAAATTGTTTATATTTTAGGAAGACATCAAAATGACTGACGTTTTCAGAGACAAAGTTATTTTAAGTGAGGCTACGGAAGATTTGCAGAGATAGTCAAGAATAGAAATAAGCATGCAGTCGTTCATATAGCTAAATTTCCACACGGCTACATTACAACATATCACATGAAGGCATTCACAAGGACTAACTTGCAGACGTGCGGCTTGTAGCCGGTGTGTATCCGTATGTGGAAGGTGAGGTGCTCGCGCGAGGAGAGCGCCTTCCCGCAGACGTTGCAGAGATAGTTCCTCTCGCCCGTGTGTCCCCGCAGGTGTCGCCGCAGCGAGTTGATGTGCGCGAAGGAGCGCGCGCAGAGGGCGCAGCGCAGCCGCAGCGCGCCGGCCGCCTCGGGGTGCGCGCGCGTGCGGTGCGCCAGCAGGAAGCGCAGGTGAGTGAACGCCTCCGGACACACGTCGCACAGGAAGCGCTTGTCCGGCAGACCTGCCTCCGAGCCCTGCTTCGCGTCCTTCTGCTCGAACTCGCCCCGGTGAGTGAGGCCTGAAATGTCACGTCTCGAATATGAGTGAATATTCAAGATTTTCTAAGCATTCTTTGTGAAATAAAACTGTTGACGAGTTCAAAGCTGAAGGGTCGGACCGTGTTTCAATATGAGGTAGGGGTCCCGGAAGGTGTGCGCGCACAGGCCGCAGCGCAGCGGGCGCGTGTCGAGCGCGTAGTGGCGCCGCCAGTGCTCCGCCCAGCCCGCCGCGCCGCCGGACACAGCCTGCAACACCACACACGACATACTTTAACATAGTACATTTTAGAAGTATTCAACTAAATAAATAGTTTTTCATCTCTTCTATTCGAAGTGTCACTTTGTTCCTCTTTAAGCAAGAGCAAAATAGCACTTTTCCGATAGTAACTTTTTAGTGGGATTTGAATTTGGAATATATATATATGGTATGACATTCATAGAAATCGACCGCAAATTGTATGAATTACTGGCTGAATGTGTTGGTTGCACAGCCTTTACTAAAAAAAAAACAAAAGAGCGCCACTGACGTTCCGTTCTTGTAATTCCGTTCCGTTCCGTTCTTGTAAACAGTACGTACATATTTTCTCATAGAAAGGGGATGAAAAGTATGACTCAAAAGCAAATTACTTGTCCCTCGGACGATGTACTTTGAATCCCTTACTGCGCTCAGGATTCTAACGTAAAATTGTTCGCTTTCTTTCATGATTCAAAATAACGCACTCGCCGTAAAAATACTATTTTGCTCCCTTATGATTCAATCTACTATTTTGTTTTATTTTATTTACTTTTATAATAATTAACTAGGAACGCCACCAGATCCTCAATTTCAACTCACTTTGATCGCAAAATCTCGGATGCCGTTTGAATGTTGAGCGAAGCGAGCCAAGCCGAAGGCTTCGTCTTGGTGTCGGATGTCGTAATTGTAAACTTTACAATTGCGCTAATTTTTTTACATTGAAGTCTATGGGAGTGATGTTTTTTGGACATTATTCCTCAACGACAATGTTTTTTTTTTAATTACTTTTTTTTACAAATCACCACACATATCAGTATGGTATGTGTGCAAAATTTGAAATCGAACCATTAAGCTGTTTTAATGCCAACTTTGTATAACCAATGCAAATTCTCTCCAGTAGAGCGCTCTGCTCGCTTTGCTCAATAATTATAATTACCAACGCCAAATAATTGGTATAATGGCAGGTACATTACTAATATATATAATGATTTTCTATAGAGGTCTAAGTTCCCATAGTCCATGCTCCATACCTTCTGGCAGCGCATACAACGCTGAGCGCTCCCTGGAGGCGGCGGCGGTGGAGGCGGCGCACTCACTGGTGGTGACGCGCAGGCGCAGTGATGCCTGCAACCAGCAGGAATAGAATAACAGTGGATATCCTGACCATAATTCTTTTTTTTACATAGAAGAATATTACAAACATTGTACTTTATAAATGCCTAGTCTGGATGTTATAAGCCAGTGGATATTCAAATTCAAATTCAAATTCAAAATATCTTTATTCAAATAGGCATTTACACACACTTTTGAATCGTCAATTATTACATTAAAAAAATGTCAGTAGTCAGTCCGTCCTTAAGCTACCATTCCGTTTGTTGTCATAACGCTGTCAACTTGAAAAAGTCACTTTATTTAGTTAATCAAGATAATAAGAGAAAACAAATTTACTCCTCTTTTATGCATATAAAATTTTGTAACATATAAAAATATCTTTTTTAAAAATATCTAACATAGCAGTAGTATAATAACATACTTATAATGGCTCAATAACTCCAACTTAATATTAAATTTCTCAAAGCATATGCAGCATTGGTACTCCTTCGTCTTCCTCTTCATGACCATCTCTTCTTCCTTTACCAGTTCCAAATCTATAACATTCTCTGGATAAGTCTCGCCTAACTCACTTTCTTGCTTGGTCTTCCTCTTTCTACCTCTTTTGCTTTCTTTTTTCTCTCCATTAATACTGCTATCCTTTCCCGGCTTCTTTTTAACATCTATAAGTAATTCATCCTCACTTCCTTTGGGCAGTAAATCATTAAAATTGTAATCATTTTCATCTTCACAATGTTCACTTTTTATCTGTAATGGAGATTCTGATCGTGGTTCATCTTTAACCTGAACTGTGACCGTGTCATGTTCATTTGTTTGTGTTGCCTGATGACAATAGGTATGTGATGGTGGTGAATGGATGTTCTGTTTAATAATACTGGGATCAAGAGACTCATTGTGGGTTAGAGAAGGTAGTACATTTTTTAACCTGTAAAACAAATAGATTTATCTAAGATATTGTTATGCTAATATTATGACTTATGTTCTAAAAGTTACAATTCTAGTAGTCCATAATGTATAGTGAAATTCTATAATTGTAACTACAAATGCTTTTTTAACTTAAACACTATAGATATTTTCTAAGCTTTTATTGTGTTAATTTTAGATTATTTCTACTCAAATTTTTTTACTTCTGAGTTAATTATTTTTTTCTGCTGTGGAAGAATTAACATTTTTAAATTTTATATGATTGAAAGAAGTATGTTATCTGTCCAAAACTACTAAATGTAAATAAAAAGATAAAAATAAGGTCAAGGTATGTATTATATCCTATTTGCATAATGAAGTAATTTAGTTACCAAGAGTTAATCAAAGTAACACTCACTAAGTAGTATCAAGCCATTAACGTAAAAGAAATTATATAAGTTTGAAACACACCACGTCTCAAAAATCAACAAAAAGCTCACCTGTTTTGAACTTCAATAGCTTCGTTACAGAACTGGTAAAAATCGTTTACTTTACAGCTGCATTTGTCACAGACCTTTTGAGGAAGCCGGTCGTTTTTAAAAACCTGGCAGAAAACAAGTAATAAAAGTAATATGACCAAAAAACACCAAATTATGAGGAATATACTTGTGCATCACTATACCTTTATCGGCAAATACAATGACATTTTCAAAAACAAAGCGTTTTCTTCATCGAAAATATAATTATTGACGAATTTTGCAGAACAGCATAAACGACAAACATCATCCATTTTATGTATAAACTACAAAAACAATAATGCAATTTGAAAATCCCAAAACATTCCAGTATGTTTATCTCCTTTTGCAAAGTGGTTATAATTTATACACTACATAAGTATAAACTGACATATATTATTATTGTTACGTTCAGTCATGTTACATTTGTCAGAAATGACCTTAAACGTTGGTGTTGCCAGTAAATCATCTGAGTGAGAGAGTGCATTTTGCAAGACCTAAATTCTATAAATATCTATATATCAATAATATATATGTTTACAGGGATTTCAGCAGACGAGAGGGTGGGCGGGGAAGGCAGGCGCGACAGGGGCCTGCGCCAAACTTTTGATTAATGAACACAACGTTTGTAAAGTTAACTTGCTCCAGTTAAATTGCAAATATGCAAAACATTGTAAACTTGACTTTTCTGTTCAAAACTAAATGTATTTTAGATTATTTTTATCCGTATATTTCTATTTTGTATAAAAAAAATAAAGTGGATGTTTTTAATAATTCTGGTAGTTGATTAGTGTTTTTCAATTATAAAGTATCAAAACAAATTATAAAATATGTTTTTCTTCTACATATTTTTATATCAAGAAAAACCTTAACCTCAGCGATTGTTTTATAAGTACTTGGTATATATATTATATTGTAATGGCAAAAAAAAGAAGTTTTAGGTACAATTAGAAGAAAGCCTACAAGTAATACATGAATTTATAACACATAGCCATTATTATATTAATATTATTATTACTATATTATTAATTTGTGCTGCTGGATGTTTTAAATTAAATAAATGTTTTATTTGAAATTGGCATATCGTAACTTCCTGAAGAGAGCTCTTTTCGCACGATAACCAGCGATAAAGGCGTCGACTACTACTTATCTTTATCTTTATCGTGCGCCTTTAACAAATAAGGTGTAAAAAACGAGATAAAACGAAATACAATTGTAACTAGCTGGCATTTCACTTACTTTTTATATGACTGCATCATCAAATTAGGAAAAGCCATAAGCTCGTTTGTTCGCTTTAAACCTTTTCTTAGTTTGTACTTCAGATACTACAATAATCTACTCAATTAATTATCTGCACTAAATATATTAATACTAGAAATTTGAGTAAGTAACCTTAATCATTCAAGATTTATTAATCAGATTTTTAAGTCAATTGAAGTCACTTTTAAAGATATTTTACAGTCATAACAAATACATAATTTCGTATTTCCAAAGGATTTATCGTGCGTTCATATACTAAACTATTGAATATTTTAAACTATAGCTCTAAACACTTTTTATGCACATGCGGGCTCAATGCTTATAGGTCGAGAAAAACAATATCTGGTGGCCTACCATGAACTCTTAAAACTATCATGGTTTTAAAAGATTTCAATGTTTCATAAATATTTCTTTTGTCATATCATGACTATAAGACAACATTATTTTTATTCTTATTCTCTCTTTATCAAAAAATGTCTTAAACCTAATATTAATTATTCTAACGTTAAAAAACGTCTCATGGTAATATCATTTTCTATAATAAATGAACGAGTAATATAGGATAACATAAATACTTAGCAAAAAATTATTACAATAATGTTACTTTAAGGATGTCCTGTTAGGAAAATAAAAAGAAACATTATATGCATATTGCTGTAAGAAGTGCTAGTGAGACAGATGAATTAAGTTAGGTATAATACTCCAGCTCTTCGATTTTTTATAACGAGAAATTACTATTGTATCAAAATTATTTATGTTATAAACATCTATTTATAACTTTAATCTTATATATGAGTAATATATTCTAAAAATATATCATATTTAAGAGATGACTTCCATATTTAATTCATGTAATTTAGATTTAATAAATTAAATTTTACTATTTTTTATCTTTTTTTAAAGATGATAATATTAGAAGTGTGTGCGTGTGAATTGATACGTTCTATCAGAGACCTAATTGATAAGAAACGGAAAAATAGGTTCAGGTGCGGCTATCAGTTAAAGCAATCTGGGGATAATTGGTCAGAAAAAAAGATAATGTCATTCCTTTATGTTATTTCTATAGCATTTGTGTTTTTTAAATTTAAACAAGTTAATACTTCAAAATTAATCTTATAGACCAAGCCTGTAGTTGAATAAATTCATTATCCAAGCGTAGAATTACTTATAAATATATCACGTCCTTTGAATATGTTAAGGTAGGAAGATATAACCAAGTAACATCATTCTATAGAAAGATATAATATATATATATTTGTTTATTATTTATGAATGTCCTTCGGACAACAACAAACAATTGCCACAAATTAATCTTACAATAATAGCCATGATGATGTTGACCAGATATCCTCTAGTATCTAAGACTAAGAGAGAGAGAGGCTAAGACAATGAGGGTAACTTGGCGGTCTGTTTTAGTGAATCCCACATAGCCGTTGGCACTCTCCAGAAATAAAAATAAATTCTTAAAAAGCCTTACTATCCTTAACTATCAGAATTATAAAAAATCCTTGTTAACTTAATGCTTTTTTATCTTTATCCTATTGTACAGTCTTCTACAAGAACATACAGACATTTAAAACACAACGACGTGATATCATTAAAAGTCTTTGGTATAAAACTCTAAAAATAGCAACAGACATTTGACCTCAAATATGACCTGGGAAAGCAGAAACCTTGAAACATTTGATAAACATAAGATGAAAATCGATACGACAAACTTGCGAGTCGACTTTGCAATCTAGTGAAACGAGCACACACACGGCTCTGAACTCTGACTTAACTTTAACCCACATAACAAAGTTCAATGTAAACACAATACGGTGGAAGTTTTCGAAGTTCCAGTTCACGGCCGCGAGGCGACTGGGCCCGCCGTCACCCCGCGCCCGCGCCGTCCGCGCCCCTTTCAACACCCTAAAACTCTTTCAACCACCCTCACGCCAGGCCGCCACCCCTCGCTGTCTCCAGCACCAACCGTCGCTGACGCCGACGCCCACTGTCTCTGATTGTTGCTTAAACTTTTAAGTACATATTAATTCAAAATAACTTCAGTAACTTTTATCTCAAAAGTGGAAAAAACTTAACTTAAGAAAAGTTTGTATTTTATGGTAATTAATAACCTTACATAATATATTAAAACAATAATAAGTTAATTATGATACATGGTACACACATAGCGTTTATGAAACTAGTAACAAGTTTTTTAATAATTTTGGACATAACTAAACCACATCTGTTCATAATTGTGATCAAAAATCAGTAAGTCTTTAAATCGTCATCTGGATATTAAGAATAAAATAATTTTGAAACATGTAAATAAAAATACAGTTTACATAAATGGGAATTGATAAATTCATATAGTGCATTTGAAATACACCTGTCTATAAGCGTTCCAGAAAGCACACACCTCGTGTCTTATCAATGACACCGTTTGATACGCGCTTTTGCCACCTTATCTGTCATGTCGAAATTCCTCAACGTACCTATTCTAGTTACAGAATATTTTCTATATAATCATCAACATTTTTACGGCAGAATACTTTTTTTCGTCTATTCAACCCTAATTATTATTATTATTATTAATATTATAGTAGCCAAAGTAGATGTTTTATTATAAATGAATCATGCCACCTTCTATCGACAAATTAAAGTATGTATATAAATTGATATTGTACTTGATAAGGCTTGACTCGGTTATCATTTAAACGTCGTCATCATAATCCCTTTGTTATTAAGAGATTAAATAAATGTAATAAAATATATTATTTATGCTTTTTAAATAAACTTTAATGCTAAGTCAAATCAAATAAATTGTTTTTCAATTTAGAACCCTAGTTCTGAACCTATTGCCGATAGGTTTTTATTAAAGACAAATAAAATTATTCCTAAAGTATGACATTATACCTGGTTGAGAAAATATTGTAGTGAAAATTATCTAATGTTTTATGCCGACAAGATACAACGTAATAAACGTGTATCTCCATTGTAAACAACTAGTAATTGTGATGGAGCAGTCGCTAGCTGATAGCGGGCCGGTGGTGTCGGTGCCCGCGGTATTTCAACCGCCAGCGGAGCCCTACGTGTACCAGAGCCAGGCGTCATCAACGAGCAGCTTATCATCGATACCTTGCCTATTGGTGGAGTGAAGTGTTTGCGACGGCGATATGGCCGGTGGTAACCAATCGATTTCTCGTTTCATCAAATCTTATCACAATCATGGTGGACATTCATACCGCTTGTCAGTGTCCTGATATCGTATCTGAAGATATGATATAGTGTATAAATATGGGCCCATCGATCGATCGGGTCTCTATCGAAGTTTGCGCTCTGATTAAGATTAACTATCGAAGCAAATTTAGTGAATTCTCTGAAGCCTTGGACCACTTGATGGTAACTAATGGTGCTTGTTGTCTTTTACATTCAAATTCCTAGTGTTTTTTTTATACTTTGAAGTAATTTTTAATGGAAGTCATTGATGCAGCAGTAGTCTTAATAACTAGTTTCAGTGTTAATTCAAATGAAGCGTATGTTCTCTACAACTTAGAAATTTAAAGTGTCTCTGTTTTTAGAAGTAACGATTACGTAATAACAGATGGTGGACCTATGGCACATGTGTGTGTTTTTTTCTATGCAGTTGTCTGTATATATCACAATTTATTCTTTATTAAAATCTATAAAATGAATGCTTAGTACATTTCATACAGAGCAATGTAGGTATGTTGAGGGGGAAAAGTAGTACTCTTATCAGAATACGTCAGCCGCACCTTTTCAAGCAGTGATAGCACGTCTACCGATTCTATAACGGGCACGCGCATTTTGAATGTCACAGCGTATAATAAATTTTATAAGACATTTGTATAAAATTAAAATTGTTTTTCAGATCTGCCTGAAGACTGCGCCCGGCTTCACGTCTGAGTTGGACAGGGGATCTTGACAGTTTAATAATATATGCTGCCAGATCTATCTTTCCAGCTCACACGTGGAACCCCCTTCAACAAATGATTTATAATCTTGGAACCTTGATTCCTGAAATAAAGAAGAAAACTTGTGTTAAGGATTAAGTGGAGGTGTGATCTCTTCACTTTTTTTATTTAAAGTGAGATTCAACTCCTCCAACTTAACCCTGAATCGCAATATTCATCAACATTGAAAATATTTACAGATTTGTTCTTATCATTCTTATTATTAACATAATGTATTTTGTGAACTTTTATAATTTGTATTTTTTTATAATTTTTAATAAAAGTCTAATAAATATGTATTAAAATAAGCCTGTCTCGATATTATTTCCCCCATCCTATCCCTATATAATCAAATTTTATTCTCTATAAGTAATATTTTAACTGATATGATCATAGTTTCATTTTAAAGTTACCGCCTAACATACGGCGCCACTGTATGCGCATGCCTGCATTATGAAAGACCCAATGCTAGAAGACCAACCCGAAGTGCATCACAAATCAGTAAAAAAAATCACAACACTTAACAAAAAAATGGCCAAAAAAATGTTGGTAACACCGGTGTGCTAAAAAAGCTTGCAAACTTCACGCACATAACCTGCGCTGGACATCGACTCGTCCTATCTAACTCTGGGAAAATGTATATTGATTTTTCAAAGAAAAGTCAACCGATGTAACAAAACACCGTTCGCGGAGTGTTTATACGCGTATTAAAGCGTCGCGGTAGAAGTGTAGTGTCGTCGAGATGGTGCGACGGTATATCTCGGCGTGTTCCGAGTGAGATTAGAGAGAGTGTCGCGTTGCTCGGCCGACGGCCCGGAGCCTGGCCGCGGCCAGGGCCTGGGCGCGCCATGGACGCCGCCGCCGATCCGCTGCGAGCGGTCAGGCTGTGAGTATCGCGTTCACGACGTCTCCTCAGGTGTCGTGCCATAAGATCCTTCTTAGTTTCAGTCGTCTACTTACGTGGTAGATTATTTTGGTCCTCGCGGGCTCATTCGACATTGCGAAACCGTGCGCGACCGTTTTTCGCTTTAGCGCAAAGCCGACATTCTCTCGGTGTTGCAGCGTCACGGCCTCCGCAACGTTGCGCCATTTCGAGCGATCGGATCGTCCGTGAGAGTGAGTCGAGGCGAGGACACGGCGATGTCGCAGCGGCAGGGCGGCAGGGCGCCGTCGCCGATAGCCATCTCATAGCGCGGCGGCCGAGCGTGACCGCTCTACCACCGCCTCACGCCTCGTCCCTCGAGCCGAGCGAGACTTTCTTGTCCTCTTATATCTCATATGAATGGCCGCAGACGGCATCGTAAATCAGAATCGTGTTTACAGTTTTTGCTACTCGCACGATACCTGTCGCGCCTCCCTTTGTGCGAGGGCAGCGCGAGAGGGCCTCGGCTGGCGCTCACGAGACGATTCACAGTGAATTATGGTTAGGTGGTAGGTGCATATACGGTGCACTATACATAACACATCTAAAGTACGCGCCTACCTATCTATAGTGCAGCAAAAGGCAACTACATACCTACTCAAACAAAGCATTCGGCCACAAATCCATAATTCTGAAGTAACATCGTTATTTGTCGTTCTCTTTGTGAAATTTGTGCGTTGTCCGTGCAGTGTTTGTGTTCAAAAGATAATTAGTGAGTTTTGAAAACATCTGTGTTTGGCAATTCTTTTATTTAGTGTGCATTTTGAGGTTAAGTCGTGATTTCTACGAAAGTTCGTATAGAGAACGGTGGACAGGAATTTATCGCAAGTGAACACTTACGGTATTGATTAACAGTTCAGTGTGTGGGAGAGGAAATGTGTTTGTGTCAAGACATCATGGTAAAAGAAAGAACTATATAGGCATACTTGTAGAATCATATTTGCATGAAATCCTTATAATTGGTTTATAAGCAACGTTAATTAGTGCTGATAGTGTCCCAGTGTACAGTGAGAGGAAGCAGGTGAAGGCTAAACCCATGTGAGGCTGTCCTACTCCATGATCAGGTGATATTTAAACATTTTTCATTACCTAAAACTATTTCATATTAATATCTCAAAAATCTAAAAACTAATGGAAATAAAATATTGAAAGCTTAAAATCATATAATATTTCACCTGGTCACCATGGTCTATACCATCAGATATTAATAAGTATATTCCAAGGTAAGTATATCCTATTCAGATTACTTACTGAATGATTTATCATCTGTAATAATAATTTTTGTTATCTTTATTCCTTGTTTCATTCACTATAAGAAGAGTGATCCAAAATAAAATAACTCATTGAAATTTATAATTTCTTAAACTGAATCCATGAAGTGATGATAATTTTATTTTCCTGTATACTTGTCATACTTACTACTTAAGTCTAGCAGTTTTGTAATCTATACTTTTGCCACAAGTTTTATAACAATAAATTAGGTAGATCCTGTAATTGAAGTATACATCACACTAAATGAAATAAAAGTTTTTAATAAAATAATAAAACTGGAACCCCCCAATATTCACATCAGTTTTTGAATAACAATCACCATTTATTACCTGAAATATATAATCTATAACAATTCTTAGTAAAAGATACAAAATATGCTAAATATTATTCTCTATATACATTTCATTGTTGTCTATGTGTGATAATGTCAGTGGATGAAAAAGTTATCCATCATTTTAATATAGTGTTAGGTATATTATGATCTTCTAGGTTCATGAGTCACATGTTTAATGGTTATTGTGTTGTCATACCATAATTACAAATTGTAGAAAATCCCATATGTCTCTGATTACATAGAGAATGGTAAACATCATAATTAATCATTATTATTGACAACAAATTATCAGAATCATAAACCCATTACCCATTTAGCTTTATTATGTCTAAATATTAACTAGGTTTGCCAAGATTTCTTATAAATAAATGTACAGAAAAAAAACTCCCTGAATTCCTAGGGCCAACAAGATTTGGGTAACCGTTTAAATTTATAAGTAATGAAATAACCTGAAGTTATTTGTGTCAAACTTTATTTTAAAATTAGTAAGAAAAACTGTATGTTTCTTTGTCTCATCTTAAGGTCGCTTCCACCTAATATGTTCTGGTACAATATTTTATTCAATTATTTGTGTGTAAATCTAGAAAGTAATAGGTAGTATATTTGTATCAGAACTTACAAATAACTAATTCTATTATATTTGAAAATTATTTCAATGTAAATCTTGATTAGAAAATGTACAATTATTGTTACTTAAAAATATTATGTTTCTAATATTTGACAAATAAATTAGTTATGGATAAAATATGTCTACCTTAATTTAATTATTTGGACAGTTAATGATTTGACAGTCCATCTAAAAACATACAACACAAAGAAGCAGGTGGTATGTAAGAGAAGTCAGACTAAATTAAATTAATGACTGAACAGTATTAGCACAAGTGAATAAAAAAAATTATAACTAGATCATGAAAAGGAAAGTGCTTGTTAGTTAAAACCACCACACTTGGCCCACATCCACAAAATTGTCAGATCTTGAGTAAATGATAACACGGAATAGTTTTTATATAGACTAACAAATTATTATTTATTTCTTAAATGTTTTTTTGACACAGGAACAAATTAGATATATTCCATTTATTATGTTAAGATTTGTCTCTTTAAAATTTTCTATAAATATATTGTACCCAGAATCTTCAGTGTCTTAAATATCAATGTATTGTTGAGTAAATCAAGATACCTACCATCTAAAAAAATGCAGGTTTTTCCATGTTTTCTTCACCAATAAGAGAAGTCATTATGATCTTTTACTTGTAATAACACAGCTTCTGATTAAACCTGGGACCAGTTAAATGATAGGTGCCCAATAACATTTTTGTTAGGTTAGATAATTGGTATGTTTTGTATAAATTTTAAAAATATAAGTACATATCAAAATGAACTAGAAAGGAAAAGCTGAACTACAACATTTTTGTGTATATATTAAATGAATATGATATATGACAAGTAAATGTTTTCTACATACAATTTTGATACTTCTCAATTCTTCTTCTTCTGTTTATTAATGTTAAAAATATCTTTAATTTTTTAATTGAAAAGTTATTGATATATACTGTTAAAAATATCATAATATTAAATGTTCATTGATAAGCTGATTTTTAAAGATTGATAAATAACATCTTAGTAAAATTACATGATGGCTTGATGATGATGACTAAATATTGCTGATTTTCAGATAGTTTTTTTAAAATATCTTTGGTATGGGAGTATTTAAATTTAAATGTTAAATCCTTTTTGTAATACTATTGTAAACAGGTGTCAATGTTCACATTGTCAATGTTGTTTACTGGGTGTTTACAATCATCACAGTAGACTGTGAGGTTAATTGCTGATATAACCGAAAAAAATGTGAAATACACCGTAAATATCCTGTTAACAACATTAACTTCTAGTAATCTGACTGTCAGTTTTAAATTTTGGAGGTTAATTCAAACTTTTTATGAAATGTTTTGACTAATTTACTTTTTATTTATGTTGCATTAATTGATAATTCATTTGTTTAAAAAAGTATGGTCAGTTTTTAATAATAATAATGTTTTTAAGCTAGATAAAAGTTTTTAATAAGGATTTACATCAACCAGTAATGAATTCTAGCTCAAAACAAACGTAAAACATACCTATTTTTTTAATTATAATTTTTTTGTTTTGATTCCCTTGAGATGTTCCAATATACTGAATAAATTTTAAATATACCATTGCGACTTAGATTTACTCTTAAACAATACAAATACTCAAATATATATGACGTTAAAGTAGACAGTCTTTATGATATATTTAATAATATATGACTACTTGGATGACTGGCCGTCTTATACAAATAGTTTCATTTGTCTTAATTTCACAGTTCATTCAGTCTTGGTGACATTTTAAATGTAATGGAATATAAATATATTTTAATTACTACCATGAAAAGCCAAAGAAGACTATAGTTTTTTTACATATATTATTAAATGCTAACTAAATCATAAATTAACTGATTACTATTGGGTTTAAGTGATGATTTTATCTTATACTAATTACACTGCAATATTAACATTTTTGTACTAAAATGTGATTATAATTAGTGTATATTTTATATTCCCCAAATAATATAGAAAATTATATTATTACAAACCTGTTTTTGTAAATAGTGTATAGTAATTCTGATTTAGGGACATCTCAAATACATTTTTAAATTTTAAAACCATGTCTCTATATCTGACAGAATTTCTCTGTCAGTGAATTTGACAGAATTCATACTTCACTTGTTATTCAAGCACACCATTATATTTTAGTACTTACATATTACAATATCAAGTGAAATTAACGTTAAGTTTAAGGTTACATTATATTTAGTTTTGTAAATTGGTATATATTTAAAAGGAATTTATTACTAAGTTCATTAACCTCATTTAAAGAGTTCTTATTTTTATTAGATTAAATAATTTTCTTCTCATTTTTATAATTATTTTGACAAAAATGTTATAAATAATATAATAATAATGTAATAATATAATGAATTAATAATGCCGATTTTCTTAGTAATCAACAAAAAAAAATTGTATTTTTTTTTATTAAGTTTCGTTACAATAATTTTACTTTTTGAGACCTTTTAATTAAAAAAAAAATAGTAATCATCTAGAACCTTAAAAAGAAACCAAATGATATTTGAGTAAAAAAAAAATGTTTATAGTTGTGGTATAAAAACGGAAAGTAAGATTATTGTAATATTGCTTAAAGAAATGGTGGTGAGAAAAGTGCTTTTAAATTTGTATGACATGTTGTCTGTTGCAAATCTAAAATGTGCATGAGTCGGTTAGAAGTGCGCGGTAGCAGGGCCCTGATACCGCGCTATCTCGTACAAGTGGGTCGTTGTACTTGATCCTGCAGTGACTTGCATGCATGCAGAGTTGCCATGTTGTTGCATATATACATACATACAGACCATGCGCACACGTGATTAAGGATTTTGACTTTAGTATAGTATGTAGTAGTCATTATGTAAATTAGGAAAGTATTTTGGTTGGTTTGTTTCTTTGTTTTATGTTAAAATGAAACTTTTTATACATAAAGATCTCGACAATTTGTCGGCATCTCGCCTTCTGTAAAATTATATATTATTTACAGAATTAATTGGTTAACAATGTGTATGATATATTTTTTTAATATAATTTATGCTTATAAGCTAAAAGGCAATGTTCCATAGTAATATATACAATTTTTTGTCCCCTTTTTTGCGTAACTATTGAATTATTACATTTTTAGTGTAAGTATTAAATTGTACGCAAATAAGTAGATTTTAAAATTGTCGTTTGATTTTCAGTATATATTTACAAACACATATCATATCATAAGCCCTATTATATAATAAGTCCTATATTTACAAACACATATAATAAGTCCTATTGTAAATATAATGCCCTTATCTTTGGTAATCCGAATTACTGTTACCTATTTTTTTTAGAGTTCAGTGACCTTTCAGTTAAAATAAAACCATGTATAAATTAAAAAAGTAATGAATATGTCCTTAAGACAATCGTTTAAATGTTGTATTATAAGATTTAAAAAAAAACGCAATTTACCCCGACATGGGAACCCTACCGCGGCGGCTGCGCGCATATTAAATACATAATTAGGTGGATAATTGCACGCTTCGTCACTGCTTGTGCGCCTCGCTTCACACACACACACACAGGCTCACACACGCATAGACACACAACATACAACAACATACACAACACATACGCAACAAAAAAATATACATACACACATGCCCATGTGTTTGCTAGGTTTTTTGTTAGTAAATTGAGATATATGATTATTAAAATTCAGAATATAAATTAGTAGGTATCTCCGTGATCTTTCTTTTGGATTATGAGTCATGTTTAGTTTTTTGTATAAAACAAGTAAAATAATATTTTGTTTGGTCCGTCGCGTCGCTGTGTGCTGTGATTTTGGAGCAATATATAATACCGTTATTAAACAAACCAAATAAATAAATGGAAAAATATGTTTTTAATACAAGTCGTCAGATTTAGGATTTTATTAAATTAAATTTTATTATATATTTACGGTTTTATGTAATGATGCACGTATTTTGAATCTGTTTTCACCTCCATTGTCCAAATCATTTGGTATCAGCGCAATGTCTTGAACACTCTTCTGTCATACGTCATTCCATTGGAAACATGCTTCTTACCGTTTGTTTTTACGTCGCATTCTTCTATTACTACTCTTAAAAATTTTACTTATGTACTTGTATGATAAATTATTTTCTTAACTTATGTGAAAGAGAAGTCTCTTGAGACTTAAGATTGTAGAAAGGATTATGAAAATCTTTATTTTAAACAAATCGTTTAAATTTATCATCTTAAAAAGAAACTTATAATTATTATTTTGTTTATTCTATATTGAAAATTAAAACGAAAAGTTTAATTAGAGCTGCTCTGAGCCGTAAGTGCATATAAAATATATTAATTCAATTTATTATTACGTAAATATTATATAACGCATCAAGGCGAAAAATAATAAAAATAAAAACTCATTTACCGCCAGCGCTCAAAATGAATTGCCGAAGCGCCACGCACGAGTGACGCAATAAAAAAAGCAATAGCCAAAGAAAAACAAAAGTTAAACAATTAACCCGACGAGACCTTGGAAAAAATCCTGGCGTATAATTCATAAACGGTCATTAGCTTTAAACTTGTTCTGTACTTGTTCTGAAGATAGATGGAGGCGACCTCTCGCGGAGGTGTCGACTTCGCGTCCTCGACAGCGGCCTCCGCCGTCCTCTTTGGCCTCGACTGTCCTCTGTTCGGTTCGGTCGGTTATCATTTGCATTATTTCATAATTGTTACAACGGATAATGAGCGCTCGTTAGGCAAGTAATTACTAGATACACACGAAGGTCTTTGCGTTACATTGATTTTTGCAATGGCTTAAATTAAACACCTCGGATTGGGAAACTGATGTTTTATCTGAAACAAGTTAAACGGTTAAAATAAGTATATTATTTATTAATTATTAGTAACGCTGTTTAAGAACTACCAACATTTTTTCTTCTGGTACTTGTAAAGTTAGGGACAGATCTGTCCTAGAGAAGAAAACAATATTTTTTTGTAGTTCAAAAGAATAAACACATGCTTTTTTTCTACTGACTGATATTTTAAATACATAGTAATAACTTTGGCCTTCAATTATAATTTTTATACATACATTTTAATATTGTTAAAAATAAATGTATAAATATAATAAAAATTATTATGCAGTCTATTTTATGTATTTTTTTATTTAAAAGTTTATATTTACTCTTTTAAATATTTGATCATATGTATATGATAAAATTTGAATTTATTGTCTAACAAAAACTACCTAATTTTTGCAAAATAATTAAACTAGATTCAAAAGTCGTTGACGTGACGAATTTATTGTCTAACAAAAACTACCTAATTTTTGCAAAATAATTAAAGTAGATTCAAAAGTCGTTAAATATATTTAAAACTATCTGTTTTCGCGGTTTCACCCGTGGACAAACGATTTTGTTAAATATGTTGCTCCACTTATATTGGTCATAGTATAATGTTATAAGCCTCAATAAGTGGGATTTTCGTCTTTATAATATTGGTATAAATAAATCTCAAAATGAAGTATTTAGTTATGATTTGAACAGAAGATACTTTTAATATGGTAAGTAATGTCTCAAAAGCAGGTGCACTACTTCAGGCCATGTCTGATTTGAACATAAGACACTCCTAACAAATAAAGTCTCAAAAGGCAAGTGCCTTCTTAAAAAATATTCGACTTATCCGACTATCCTACTTTGTTAGCATTTATGTATGTTACTGTTCACGCCAAAACTACTGAAAGAAATTGATGAAACTTTACAGTAATATAGAAAACATCAAAATAAAATAACAATTTATAAAAGTAGTGCTTGTTTTATGTTATTTTAGCAAAACCGCACAGGCGAATCCGCGTACAAAAGCTAGTTTTCAATAATATATTCATACATTTGTATTAACTATATCATTCATTCATAAATAAATTGCCCGCTAATCACAAATCTTGATCGGCGAGTGATCAAATTGTCGCATTATATTACGCGTTTGTTTACATTTAGTCGCGAACGTCGTAATAATTCACGTCAAGAGTTTGTGAATGAATCTTATTTGGTCGTTATGTTTATTACGACGGGCGCGGGCCACGCTGCCGTCTGGACTGACTTTTTATATCATATTAGATTTAACTTTATTGTATTATAATATAATTTATTATGGTTATTATTGATAATTATTAATTTTATATTTGTTTGTCTGTATTTATATAATATTAATATTATAAAGCGTATTTTTTTTTCTGATTATAATATGCAGGCTCACGATGAAGGCTCCCCCAAGTCGTTTCTATAATTTATGAAAAAAAGCTGTTTTTTACACTTTTTTTGAAAAAAGGTTTATGACATTGAATATCAATGGAGACAGTATATAAATATTATTTTTAATTGTATCAAATTATATTTATTCGTTATAAAAGTATATTTTAAATATTACGTTATTGAGTATAACTTATTGTAAGTAGTACTTTTAAAATTCGTAATGTATAATATTATAGGGGTTGTAACCGCGGGCGCGAGGCTCCACAATTGTTTATTGACTTGTTGCTCGTCGCGCGGTAGCTTTTATAACTTATGATTTTTCAGTTTTTGTGCCAGCGCTCGCTGAATATTTATACGGAGTTTTTATTAAATGTATTATTTGCTTGATTCACGCTGTTGTTTATTTTGTTTTATTGTTGTCATTAGGCCAAGGTTTATATTTTACGGTTTTATAATCATGTTCATTCTTTATCTTTATGAATCAGAACATTTTACGCGAGATATCAAGTTATAAAATAAGGTATCTTACAAACTTGTTGTTTTTATTCAAATTATTAGTAAACGTTCTACAAAAAAAATGTAAATCTCGTATTTGACATTGTTTATATAAAAATTTGTTATAAATTTATATGAATATTTTTGTTATGTTTGCATTTTAGCAGTAAATTATATCATTACATTATTAAATTATTTTATGCTTGTTCATATGTTAATAAATATTTGTCTATAACCATCTTTATTCAGTATTTCTGTTGCGGCAGAATAATAAAATTTTATATATAAAATAGTTTTTTTAACCATCCCGTTATATCGAAAATACAGTTGTTATATATATCTAGGTTATATGCGGTATACACATTGCAGTAACAAAGCACTCCCTTTCTCCCCGTTGCAGAAGCGCATACACGCCTCCCCTCCCTCCCCACCACGGATCACCAGTTACTACACGAATACTGTACCCATTACTGTATACTTGTATATGAACTCAAACACCAAAAATGAACCATACCGCATATTCTCTTGGTGCTGTTCTGACTTTTAGCCCATTGTAGGTATGAGGACATAGATACACTTGAGACCCACTTCTTGTTAGTATTATTTTTATTGTTATTTTTTTAACATATTCAATACTATACATTCAATCCGATATTCTTTGTATCCGGTAATTGGAAACTGTTGAGTTGAGTTTTAAATCGGAAAATGAATTGTTTTGAGGGACACTTAAAACAAAAATCTTTTTAGATATATTTATGAGACGTATGCTGTCCCCTGAGTCCTTCGAGTTGGCTTTCATCTGGTAAAAAATAATCTACTTAATATTAAAATAAATATTGTTTATGTAATAATGTTAAGATAAATTTACATCAATGGTATGAAATAATTGATTGTTTACAAAGTCTTGATGTTTTTATTTCTTCTAGACGCGGGTTTGAGTATTTCTTTGTGATCACCGATTGCTATCTGACCTCTGGTGGACGTCAAGGGCGAACCGGTATCTTGTTAGTTGATATTTAGGTTACTGGCTCGCTAAGTGTGCACGGTTCAATGTTGTCTTTGAATATTTTCAAGTAATCATCTTCAGGCTGTTTGTGTGTTGTAAAGTGCTTTGAATGTAAATTCAGGTACCGCCTTCTATAAGTCGTCTATGCTATGGTAAATAAAACTCGTTATTTTCTGATATAACGTAAAATATATACATTTCTTTAACAAGGATTTTTGTAACAAATAAGTGTATTAGGAAACGAAACAACGTATTATGTGGAACTTGTTTTACGCCCACGAAACGGTTGTAATTTTTTTGAAGAAATAGCTAATTCCATTTTAGTGCATATTTCATTAACTTTTGACCAATATTTTATTTAAAACCACATTTTTTTCTGTAATAGTTCCCGATATTAGAAATCTTTTCTTACTGATTAATTGAAAAGTTTATTAAGTCGAAACTAGTATACTAGTAGTATACTAAGACTGGTAGTAGTAGAGTAGTATTAATTAAACAGTATACTAAAAAGAGATATCTACCCTCATACAAACTGCAGCTGTACAAAGTATTGTGAGTAACACATCTGACCCTCGACCTCGCCGCAGTTTTGCACCTCCATGAGCCTGGCGCGGCCTTGGAGATCTAGTTTCTATACAGATGTTGCGTAATTAGCGAAGCACAGGCAAGTTCGGTTTGATGTTTGTCTTATGATCTAAGGTGCTTGCGTAAGCGAAGTCTTAGTAATTTCTGAAAATATATAACGGCTAGTTTGGGCCAACGATTAGAAAGAAGTTGTATTGAATCTTATAATAATTTCGTTGCATTTTAAAGCTCACTCCATTATCCAGAGTGGCTTCTCAATAACACCTTTTATTTTGAATATATTTAGGTAGTATTCTAAACCGGAAAAAAATGTTTTATTTATTAAATGCAGTAATTCGGAACCATTGGATAGATTTAAAAATTTCTGTCTGATTATGACAAGCATATATACGTTAGTCGTTTGTCCGCGAGTCGAACTCGGTCGAGACATAGCTAGTACATATATATATATATATATATATATATATATATATATATATAATAGTAATTCTAACCAGGATATAAGGAAAGCCTCCTCCGTTTCCTCAATAACCAAGTATCCTATGACGTACAATGCAACGTTTATCTGTGAAAAGATATAAACTAAATGTTAATCAATTTTTTCTATTAAAAAAAGTCTTTTTCAATCTGTTCTTTATTATGTAGTCATATATATATTTTACATTTACTTGTATCTTTTTTAGGGACTCTACTTCAAGAAAAAAGGGGCCCTTATGGTTGTTCTCAATTATCCTCACTTTGTTGTCAATCTGTCTGTTCATCTGTCTGTCAAATCGTGGAGATATCAGTTTAATCTATATACTCAGGTCTACAGTGTCTTGAAGCGGTAAAAAATTAAACTTCTAAATTAACTTTAAAAAAAGATGATATGAAAATATGTTATAAAAAAATGCATTTTCTTCAAACTCAAGGGAATCAAAAGTTAACCTTCAAAATTAACCTTCACAATTAAAAAATTATAAACTGAAATTTGGCAAGCTACAGTGTTTTATATAAAATTTTATTTATTAATCTATAGCTATATATATGTAATTAAAACTTCAAAAATATAGCCCTATAGGGGGTAGAGATTTTAAATTAAAGCTAATAGTTCAAGTGAGCTTTCATTTGAAAGGGCCTGATGGGTATATTTCAAAACATATTTTATTCATTTTTTACGTAAATAAAACTTCAAAAATATCAGCCCTCCCTTAACTCCAAACTCTGTAAAATGTTATACAAATTTTATATGAAAAATCGTGTTTTTTTTTATTTATTCTAACATATTTTTGCTAATTTATTATCTTTTATAAGTAATCTTGATCAAGGACGTAATATAGAAATTAATTTTGTATTTCGTTAGCGGTTCATACAAAAATCTGTCGTGTATTGGACCAAGGTTGAAGAGTGCTTCTATACTATACTAATCTATATTCTCTATTATCTTAAATGGTCATCCCTAATTTGATAAAATAACTACCCTCGTACATTTTTATTTAAAAAAAAAAAAACATTTTAAACTAAATACACTTGACTCTTTATTTATTACTAATGATATTATTAATTCATCTTGTAAATGAGTAAACGTAATAACTTATTAACTTTAAACTAATTAGTATCGTTGAACTTTGAAAAACATATTTTTTCGTTATAACTTCGATACGATTGAAATGCTTTAAAAGAAATTTAAGGAAATGGCAACCGGATATGATATTTCTAGTTGTTTTAACTAGTATTTATATGGAATTTTATTTTATTTAGTTTTGTTTAAAATGTACTTAATTTTTTTTGTCTTGATATTTGCTTAGTATGTACCCTTAATTATAAATATAGTATTTCATTACTTGTTGTCCCCTACCATGAATTCTAAAATCTGTCATACTTTAAAAGAACCTTTATTTTAATATTACAATGATCTTACTATTTCATATATTTCAGTTCTTAAAAGAGCAATCAAGTATCAGTACTTTAAAAAAAAGAAGAAATATGTGTAAAGCAATATTGTTTTATAAATGTTTTGGTACAAAAAGAGAAATTAAGACTGTTGTAATATTAGTTTAAAAGTTCGTGGTAAGGAGCAATTTCATTTAATTCTTGATTATTAAAAAAGTGTATATACAATTAAATACATGTGGAAGTGTATAATTAATGAATACTTGAAATGATAACAAATGTAGGTATATTAGACGTTCTTGAATGAATTTTAATAAGATATAAATAAAGGGTCGTTTTTTATCAATTAAAGTACAATAATTTATATATTGAATATCAACTTTAGTTATGAACAATACTTATTAGTTTTAAAATATAATTCTGAGGTCATTAAACTGATGAAATATTTATATATTTTTTGTTGGTATTACTATGTTTTATCTATTTGTGTATGTTAAAACGTTATTTAGTATATATCAACAAAATATATAACTATATGTTAAAGCCTGTGTAAAGAGCTGGCAACCGGCCGAACGTCGACATCCTACTCCTTCATAGGTTAGGTCAAGGCCGAGATTGAGACATCTACAGTACATATACGCTCACCACATACAGACAAGCTTTTGCCAACTATAATTATTATTATAGTTCTCGTGACTAGAACATATTTTCACACTGAATCAGTATGAAGTAGGTATATACACCGATATGCGCTTGGTTTCTATGCTTTCTTATATATCTTCATGTATTTATATGTATGAATGTATTTATGTATGTACTTATGTATGGATATATGGATGTGGATGGTTGGATATGCTTTAAGTTAGAAGTAGGTATATATACCAATATGCGCTTGGTTTCTATGCTTTCTGATGTCTTCATTTATTTATATGTATGTAAGTATGTGTGTATGTATGTATGGATATATGGATGTGGATGGGTGGATATGCTTTAAGTTACTAGTGAACCTATCTTGACAATAATTTATTTATTTATTTATTTATGTACTATTAAATTACAACAGCGACATAAAAGTAAAATAGTATATAAAGATTTATTTGTTTATCGATTCATCTTTATTATGCCATTTAAGAGTGTTTATGTTTTTTATTTATATAGTTGAGTTTTGTTAATTATTAAAAGATATTTAATCTTTTTAGTGTCCGTTTAGAAACATCTCGTTATATACGTTTTTTAACGTTTGTTTAGACCAAAAGTAAAATCTCGTTATATACGTTTTTTAACGTTTGTATAGACAAAAAGAAACATCTCGTTATATAACTTCACGTAACATCTCGTTATATACTTTTTTTTTAGTGTCTGTCTAGACAAAAAGAAAAATCTCGTTATATAATTTCACGAAAAATCTCGTTATATACGTTTTTTGGCGTCTGTTTAGACAAAAAGAAAAATCTCGTTATATAATTTCACTTGCCCATAACAGACAACTAGTCAGCTAGAGTAATGGTAAATCCTATGCACGGGACATCAATCTTTATGTTTCTTCACTTTTTGACCCCTATCTCTGAACGTTGCCCTCAGTGTGAGCAAAGATGATTTAGCGTTCAGGTCTGACCGTATGTAATAGTAATTTGAAATATATTATATAACATTAAAAAAATATATGATAATTTATAATAGGGATAAAATTTATAGTTTTACATCGACAAAGACTGATGATGTTTCTATTATTTGATTAATGAATAACTAGGAGTGCGAACCAGACCTCAATATCGACTTGCTGCGCTCGCAAAATCTCGGTATGTGTTAACATATTGAGCAAAGCGAGGTGCAAACTGCACCGAACTTGCATTTACAATACGTCGACGCATTGTGTCTTCAACTATTATTACATTTTTTTGTATTTTTGTGTTTCATTTTTTTTAAACCACCAATAGACTTATGTCTATGAGTTTCCAAAATTTGGATTTTTTCGGATATACAGTTTTTGATTGCTTGCACAAAAGATGCAGAAAAGTCTCTCGTAGACCACTCCGCTTGCTTATTATGTTATGTTATTATTATAAGTATTATGAAATGTGCTAATTCGGTTGTATGTTTACAGTTAGGGCCAGGTCACGCTGTTCTATCTATACTATGACGTGTGTTGACTAGTTTTCCGCTTAGTTACGGTCCAGTCCTGCCAACATTACAAATGTTATATGTTCTGTTCAAAGGTATATGAGTTTACAGTTTGCAATACTATTATATACTTGGTAATATCTGTGTTACTGTATTGAGAAATATATCGCTTCTGTTCCATTTTTTACATATAGAAATATATATATTTCAATCTATTTCATCATTTTCATCATTGTGGCGCCCCCTTCATTCTTTGCGCATGTAAGTGGAAGCTGTACACAGCTATATGTCTAATCAATCCATCGTCGTATTTTGCTTTATATATTGAAATTTAATATTTTTTAAATATATCTAAACATATCCTTGTTATTAATAATTTAATAACGTTATATATATTAATAGACCTATATTTTCCTTATATAAATAATTTTACGTACATTAGTTTTCAAATATAATGATCACATCAGATCTCCACGAAATTTATTTTGGGACACGCGACGAGATTATTTCCGTATATTCTAAATATGCAGTAAGTATTTTTTTGTGTACATCTAAAGGTCATACGGGTGCCGCCGCACGTTGAAATGGCAAACGTGGCATTGTCTAACTCTTTTGTTCCAAGTTCCTTTCCTGCGAGGCTATGAGACAGGTGACTAATCACCTGCATTCACGTCACTCGCTATCACTAAATCTGTATATTCTTAGTTTCACTCGCAGCCTTTACTGTCGTGTATCACGTTTTTTTATTTTTATATTCTTTTTATGCGAATATCATCTCTTTTGAATATTTATATCTAGTATTTTATATTATTCATTTGATATTATAGAATATTTTTAAGAATTTGCATAGGCTCGATTAGAGATACTTAAATAACCTTGCCTGATTTAGTATGTATGTGACCAATATTTGCTAAAATTCAGCGACTTTCACAAATATTAATATTTTATTTGTAAATAACTTGCAAAATTAATTCAAGTCACTTGCTAGCTTGAACATAACTGCAAAACAACCAATACATCGAGCAGCGATATCCGAACGCACCTGCATATTGACGTCATCGCAAACAAACCGATAGCTCGCTAGCAGATAATGTACACCGGTATTACTTCACTGCCAGTGCTTTCGATTATAATTGAAGTGTTATATGACATTGTAATCTTTTACTTTCTATGTCTTAATAATAAAACATTTTTAAATTCGAGTTGTTTCATTTCTACCCAGAATTAGTTTAAACCTGTTATATTAAAGTGTGTTTAGATGGTAATAAATACTTTTGATATGTCAGGGAGGAGGGCGAGGAGAAGCCGAAGGCGGCGGAGAGCCAGGACGATGGGTACGAGACGAGCAACAGCGGCGAGGCGGCGCGTCGCAAGCCTTCAAGCGCGGAGGGCTCTCCCGCGCCTCCCCCCGCGCTCTCGCCGCCGCCTGACGTCGAGCCCGACCACGAGCCCGAGCCTGACCCCGAGCCTGAGCACGAGCAAGAGCAGGAACAGGAGCATGAGCATGAACATGAACACGAGCACGAACATGAACACGAGCACGAGCCGGCTTACGAGCCGCTTCTGCAGCGTCCCTTTCCCTCCCCGTACCGCCATTTCGAGCCGCCGCCCGCGCATCCTCAGCAGCATCAGCCGCCGCCGGCGCATGACCCCGAGCCATACCAGCATTTCCCCTTTCCCAAGTACCCTCAGGATCCATACGCGTTTAAACGTGAACCTGACGCACCCTACGACATGAGCCAGCATCACCAGCACCCGCACCAGCAGCAGCTGCATCACAATCAATACGCGACAAAGCGTGACGACGAGCTCTACAATGGTGTGAAGCGCGAGTGCGAGGATCCCTACTCGTTCGTTGAGGAGGAGGCTATGTGCGCCATGCTCGGACAGCAGCACCATCTGCAGCATTTGCAGCACCACGACCAGCACCATCACCCGCATATGCAGATGCACCCGCAACAGATGATGCTCAACCAACCTAAAAAAAGAGGGCGGAAGAAAAAAATTAAGGATGAGAATGGGTAAGTTCCATTACAACCAGTTGGATACTACAATTCTTAATAATTAATAGCACTAAAACAATAGGCTAAGAAGTAAGAAGTAAGTAGCTGGAATCAAAAGTGTAGTAAGTGTGTACTAATCCTAATTTCGTAAGTAATATAATGTATTGATTAATTGAATTACAATTGAAGATAAGCCTTAGTAATTAAATATATCGTTAAATTCCTTACGTAGCCTTAAACCTAAAATTGAGGTTTAAATACATTTTGAGGCGTTTAAACGTTAAATGTATACAAAATTCGTTTGTTGAGACGATGCTATTTACGAACCTTGTATTTGGAAAGTAATATAGGCGCCTGAGCTCGAGTTTCGAGCGGTATCTGTGCCAAAGAAAATATGCTTTGGGTTTCTGTTGTCTTCCTGACAGCAAAATATGTTTCAAAAGATTCTTTTAACTTATAATCTACTGTTATTGGGTTCGACATGCGTTAATGTACTGGATATATGCCTTTTATCATAGATTTTTTATTTCGAAATAGAGATTTGGTGTTATTGTATCGATATTTTATATGGAATATTCAACAGAAGGATTAAATACTTATATAAAACATATAAGAAATGAAGACGGTTGCAGAATTTTGATAAAATGTTCAGTGAAATATTTACTTTAAATTCCTTACTTTGACTTGGAAGTATCAGCTTGCAGAGATACACGGGTTCAGAATTTTAATATTATAAAAAGCTTGGTTTAACTGTGAATATCTTTAAGGTAGAAGTTGCTTGTGTTAGGAAATTTACTAGACTTGTGACTATTAAAAATACAAATACTTACTTCAGATTTTGAATAAAAACCTACTCTTTACAAAACAATCTAAATTATATTTTGATCTATCCAGCTAGAGAAACCTGTCTCAAACATTGTATTATTTATTAGCAATTTGTAGTAACATTATGAAATCGGAAAACTGGTTGAAGACTTGAAAACAGACGATGGCATTAACAGAAATAAATAATAGATGTGATCTATAAAATTGTATAAGTTTTACCAAAACGTGCTTAACCATAGCATGCAAGTTGCGTGGAACGAAGGCTTGAAAGTATAATTTACGAGTCAAAGTGTAAATGGCTTGTGAGACAGCGCGTGATCGTAAGCTCTTGTGCGCTCGGTGTAGGCGGGGGCCGGTGACCCCGGGACGGAATTAGTCGACCCACATCCTCCCCGACCATGCGGAACCCCTGCTATAATGTCCCTAAATCTTATATCACGATTGTTGGGTTTTAGAGTATCTTTATACCTATCTGTATATGCATAGCATATTAGTGTTCTTATCTTTTATACTGATTGGTCATCGGTCCATCACAAGTCATCGTTAAATATTGTCACTACTTGTGAATTAACGAGTAAAGCCATGAGATCATGCATGAGTCAGTCAGATCCTTGAGAGTGGATGACAGTTTTAGCCAAGGTATTGAATTGTGGAACGAAGTGGTTCTGAATAGTACATGTCATAGGTGATATATGGTCTCTTAGTTGGACCGAAATATATCTTCAAATGAGCGTTCTTAATGATTGTCGACTTTAGTCTCCGCAGTTATATTTTTGTAATAAAAAAACAAAAAGAAACTGTTAATTACCAACCAACATCAAATGTTTCAAAAAGTAATCTTTTTTGGGAAGTTAATATAAAATATATTTTTATTAAAATTCCAATGGTCTTGTTTAATCTGTTATGAATACACACTAATGAAGTAACATGATTGTGTTCATATCTCATATCAGAGAGATACGAGTGTCTACCGCGAGCTAGAACACAAAAGGCATCACAATTCGTATCAGGCGCAATCTGTATCACAATCGTATTCTTGAGCAAGTCGTCTCGTCGCAGTCACGTAGCCGGAGCGCGATAGCGACGCGTGACGTCGCGACGCCAGCGCCATCCCGACCGTTGAGAATCGATTTCATGTCTTTGAACCGCCTTTCAAAATAATGTACCTACAACTAATCGACTTTTACAATACCCTTGAAACTATCCTGCTCGGTGTTGTGATTTTAACTTAAGGTTTATATTTTATTTATATATAACTTCTAATTCCACATATATGCATACAATTTTATTAAATATTTGAGTCAAATTAAAAATTTTTATATATCATCAAAGCACGAACTAGTGTGTCCAAAAATATATATATTATAACAATATGACATGATATGGGCTTTATAGTCCTACCTTAAATTATTATTACAATAATCTTACTTTCCGTTTTCGTAACAAAACATTTATGAATTTCAAAGTTTTGCTATTTACTTTCTTTTTGAAGTACTAGTTTTGCTATTCCAAAAGCTCAAATGTGTCAAAACGTAAAATAATTGCAAGATTAAAAAAAAAACTTTATTTGTGATAGACCAGTTATCAATAAAACTGCTATCTTTGAACGTGTCTGAACAATGGCTGAGGCGGCTTATAATAAAACCAATAAATTACTCAATTCGTTATAAACATGTTATATGTTACATCAACACTAGTTCATGAAACTGCTTACAACACTATAATCGAAGGAGAGTAGAAGGAATAAGAGGCAATCATATTCTAGAACTGGTTCGTAGTGATTTGAAGGTCACTTCCAATTCCGTAGTTTATTTGCTAATGAGACATAAAGCTGACACAAATGATTGAAATTAAGGGTAGTGAAGTAGTGAAAGGAGTCGGCCCACAAGCCGAAAAGGAAGGCCAGTCGAGTGACCCAGCAAACGAGTTGCCACAGAGGATCTGATATACGCTGCTCCAATTAAATTCGAAACAACTATCGCACGAATAAACCCAGAAATGGTTCGAGGTGTCGTGCACTTGATGAGATACAGACTGCATTTTTCCGTTTTTCTGCGACCTCGTTACAGCGGCGTCTTCTGACAGTGCTTATTAATAATTGTAATTTATATCGTCGTAAGTCTATTAATGGATATTTTTTTTTTATTAAAGGCAAGCTGCACGCTTTACGATCGAGTAGCGATGTTAATGATCACTCCTCGTTACGGTTGCGTTGTGTTGCGTCTAATTGGAAGTTGTCGGTAAGACGACGAAAATCTGAACACGAAGTGGCTCCAAGAGTATTCACGCATTCTAACATAAATAGGCCAAAGACTGCCACGTCAGCCCCGTGGCAGTTGACCTAGATATCAAATACACTATGTCAAATAGAGCTATATCTACCCCATGAATGACGTACTTTAAATAATTGAAATTATATTAATGTGTATTTCATTTTATTATAATATAAAACTATCTTTCTGCATAAAAGCAATTTCAAATAATAATAATGATTGGATAAGCAACGTTTTATTATATAAGAGGCAGCTTTGTTTAAATTATTGGACGGTCTGATGCTTTCGTGTCAATGGAGAATGGGTAAACACTGTCGTGGCTACTGGCTGAGCTTGCCTCCCGGCTTTCAACGCCCGCGCGCTGTTTACGTCGCAAGTATTTCTGTACCGGAACACAGCCCGCGCTATCGCTAGCCAAAAATCCGAGCAAAATAATAAGATCAAGGTGGAATCCGAACGTTATAATGCTTTCCATATTATAATCGTTTTAACCTCATTCATCTGTTCCGCTGTCCGTAGAACTTTTGAATAAACGAAAAATCCGATGCGCTGCGGTTGGTTGCTCTCTCGGTGCTCCGGTTTATGGGATATTAAGATTATATCGCTTTTTAACGAACATGTAAAGAGTGAACATTTATTAAAATTTGTTATCAACTAATTAGGATTCACTAACATTTGAATATAATAAAAACTACTCGTATTTATACGATTATTCTTTTTTGTTGCTTAAATAAATACTAGATTAACTCGCGTTGTTAACAATTAGCATGCAAATGGCATAAAACCGACGTAATAACGTATCCGAGGTCTGCGAACAAAAAATTATCATATTTTGGAATCTCGCTATACGTAGGTATACTCCGCCATCCGCCTGATTCTTAAGGATATCATAAAATATTTAAATTTGACACATGAATATTTATTTAATTGTATGTTGTCAAATGCATTCGAGATTAACTTAACATTAAGACTCGAGTACTTTAAATGTAAACGTTGAATAAAGCGCTGCATCGCTTTAAGAGTTTAGAAAATTTAAGAACATATTTAATTTAAATCCAAAACAAAACTCACCACCTGTTCATCTTTAAAAGAAATAAATTATGATTTACAAAGCGCTAACTCTATAAAATAAAAATGTACAATAAAACGAACGTTATATCTCAATCCCAGTGGATTATAATAATTTGTGTGCCTCGAAATTAAATCACATGTCAAAACAATATAATATCGTGTTTGTGTAATTTACGATCGCCGCTGCACCGGAACGTGCCGCTTTTTATATTAAGGCTCGTACGAAAGTTTTATGAGCTTGAGAAATTAATGATAATTGATTATTATTTTATTATATTAATGTTTTTAAATAAGGTAGCATCGAGTTTAAAGGAAATGTAGCTGTAATCTTTTTATAGTAATTTGCGTTTTATTATGTAATTAATTTTGATTTTCATTCCTTAAGTAATGGGATGTTATAAGACATTTAGAACATATATATTGCACCTGACCGTCAACAAAACAGAGTTTTTTGATACTAAATTATTTCTTAAATAGCAGTTTAATTCTTAGAAACGGTAATTTATTGTTTTAAATATTTTTGGTTGTGTTTTTTATATTTTAAATTAATACAATTAAAAAATTACTTAATAAGAAAAAAATCTTAGTTATTTAAATTATCATATAAATAGTTAAATATATTAGTTGTGCACTTCCTCTTCAGCAGATAATTATTTAATTTAACAGTAATGTAAGTATATTTTCAAATTCCAGGTTGGAACTGAAAGTGGACGGTGTTCTGGACAGCGTGTCCGGTATCGTGCGTCCGATCAAAGAAAGGAAGAAGCACGACCGGTTTAATGGCATGAGCGAGGAGGAAGTGTCGCGCCGCACGCTGCCCGACCACCTCGCTGAGAACCTCGACATCATCATTGTGAGTACGATCGATGTGCCATGTTACACTGATCGTAGTATAGTTTGCTGGTCCGATACAGTCTAGAAACCTCGCTGAGAACCTCGCCATCATCATTGTGAGTACGATCGATGTGCCATGTTACACTGATCGTAGTATAGTTTGCTGGTCCGATACAGTCTAGAAACCTCGCTGAGAACCTCGCCATCATCATTGTGAGTACGATCGATGTCCCATGTTACACTGATCGTAGTATAGTTTGCTGGTCCGATACAGTCTAGAAACCTCGCTGAGAACCTCGCCATCATCATTGTGAGTACGATCGATGTGCCATGTTACACTGATCGTAGTATAGTTTGTTGGTCCGATACAGTCTAGAAACCTCGCTGAGAACCTCGCCATCATCATTGTGAGTACGATCGATGTGCAATGTTACACTGATCGTTTTATAGTTTGCTCGTTCGATACAGCCTAGCCAGCTCGCTGAGAACCTCGACTTCATCATTGTGAGTACGATCGATGTGCCATGTTACACTGATCGTAGTATAGTTTGCTCGTTCGATACAGTCTAGCCACCTCGCTGAGAACCTCGACATCATCATTGTGAGTACGATCGATGTGCCATGTTACACTGATCGTAGTATAGTTTGCTCGTTCGATACAGTCTAGCCACCTCGCTGAGAACCTCGACATCATCATTGGGTACGTTTGATGTTCTTTTTAAAACTGGTCATAGTACAGCTTATCTGACCAAACTTGCCATGACATTGTAATGGACACATTCGCACGATATTCAACTTTAGATCTCACTACACCTTTCTATTTACATAGTTACAAGGCTGTGTACAAACACAGCATATTTGTAAACAAAGTTATCCATTATTGAGCTCTGTCTCTATCAAATCAGTTCTAAATTAAAGTTAAAACTTGTAATTTCTTTTACACATTAAACAGTGTCTTATTTCCCTTTGACTATCGTCTTTATTATGGAATTTGGATTATGGAAAATGATATCTTAGACAAACCATAGATAATTATTATTTTACCGCATTGTCTGCTGACTCTTAAATAGCTCTCTAACAGCATGACTTAATCTCATCCACAGATCGGCATCAACCCTGGTCTGTTCGCGGCCTACAAGGGACACCACTACGCAGGCCCCGGGAATCACTTCTGGAAGTGCTTGTACCTATCCGGACTCACCCGGGAGCAAATGAGCGCGGATGAGGACTATAAGGTACGCACACACGCACACGCACAGGCACACACATATGTATAACACAATGTAAATACTAAAAATTTACATTGAAGTATTAAACCTTGGAGTTCCGTCTTACAAAGTACGCACAACAAAACAATGGTTTTATCTTAATCTGTGGTAATTGTGCGAGTCTATGAAAGTATTGTTGTATGAGATAAAGCAATGACATGCCTATTTTCCTGACGTAACCAGTTCTAGATCGAATTGAACGAATATTGCGTTATAGATCGAACTGTTCTTAATGGATAATCATGTACTTATACTTGTTTAATAATATATTTATACTAATATTATAAAGCGGAAAAGTCTGTTTAAACGCGCTAATCTTCACAAATAACCCATGGATTTGTAAAATTATTTCTATGATAAACAGTTTCATTATTAAGGCTATCTCTCATTATACCACTACTTTTAATTGTTTTAATAAAATAGATCCTCCGTAGGTGGAAGTCTTAACTACTTATGATGTTAACAAAATAACAATTCTAAATACACTTATTAGTAATATTTTGCAATTTGAATTGCAGTTATACGTATACTGAATTTGAATTTATAAACCTATATGTCTGAGTTATGAAGTGTTGATATAAAGATAGTTGAGTAAATGCAATAAATTCTCTGACGCGTTGTTTAGACGGCTGTCTGCTGTCTGATAAATAGCTACTTTCTCGTCGACCTAAAAATTTTAATAAAAACGAACGTTTTTCTTGAAAATGTTTCACAGATCTTTCGTTTTTGTGATATATTTTTTTATGGTTCCAGTTGAATAAGTGATAAATAAAATATAAATAAAAATAAATATATATTTTGTTAAAGTTATTTGATATTTTTTCATCAATAGACATTTTTACACGTTTCCTATTGATAGCATTTTGTAGTTCGTATTTTGCTTAATAGAATCTACCTCGATATTTCGATCAGGTTGCACGGATCGTGGTCAAGACAACACGAGAGTTTTCTCGTGACTTTATAAACCTTCTATTTTTAACGCGAATAATTCCGGTTAATCTAATTTAAAATGAATTTAATTCACGAAAGTTTTAAAATATTATCACCTTTTTTTTGTTTTACATCCATTTTTATGTCATTGTGTCACATCCTTACGCTAACCTCCAGTTGCTGAGCTTCGGCATCGGCTTCACGAACATGGTTTCCCGACCCACGAAGGGCTCTGCCGACCTCACACGGCGAGAGATCAAGGAGGGCTCGGCCGTGCTCCTCGACAAATTGCAGACATTCAGACCAAAGGTGGCGGTCTTCAACGGGAAGCTCATCTACGAGGTGTTCTCCGGCAAAAAGGACTTCTGCTTCGGCAAGCAACCCGACACCATAGCCGGGACTAACACTGTGAGTACGATCTGCTTCTTTTTAAGTTGGGAACGGTGCCCCGTGTGAATTACTTTTAATAATTATTTCAAACTCAAAGCGATGTAGTTTCTCATTAGTTCGAGTATACGATCTGTTTTTAAAAATTTCCTCTACCTCCAGTACATGTGGGTGATGCCCTCGTCGTCTGCTCGCTGCGCGCAGCTGCCGCGCGCCGCAGACAAGGTGCCCTTCTACGCCGCGCTGAAGAAGTTCCGCGACTACCTCAACGGCCTCACGCCGCGCCCCGACGAGCGCGACCTCGTGTTTCCCGACACCACCTCCCGCCGCCCGCACGAGGAGATGGAGATACGCAGGTAGCGACCCGCCTTCCGATGATCCGCCCGATACCCACTGCCGAAATTTAGAGGACTCCGAACGATTCCCCTAAGTTTCGTCGCAGTCGGATATGTGTTCTAAAAATGTGCATAATGTATAGATAGACCTGAACATATTTTTTAATAATCAATATAGTTTTAATCGACAAAAGTCGTAAGTTTTTCGTAAACGACAGATTAAAAATACTGCACCGAAGCGGGTCCACTTTCAGACTGACGATGGAGCCCGAACCGGGAGACACCATCATACTGGAGGACGGTACGGAGGTGCCGCTTAAGAAGAAACGTGGGAGACCTAAAAAAGTAAAACTAGAAAACGGTGAGACCGTCCCGGCGACGCCGAGGGCCCCTCGACAGCCCAGGCCTCCGCCCTCCCTGGATCCTGGTGATCAGCCCGCCAAGAAGAAGAGGGGACGGCCCAAAAAGATACGTCCCGAGGAACAACAGTTCTTACTGCAGCAGCAACAGCAACAGCAGCAGCAACAACAACAGCAACAGCAGCAGCAGCAGGTATTAATTTATCATTATGAAGTCTTTTATATTATTCTATTAGAAAAGAAGATCTATATTGTTCTTAATGACTTTAATATTTACTTAATTTTTTTTCAGCAGCAAAATAACTCAATGCTGCAGCCACAACTATCGTCAATGTCCCAACTGCCACATGAGCAGTTCCTCCACAACTCAAGCGGGGAGTTCCCTCAGATGTCGTCGCCTTTAGGAGTAGGCAGCGTGGGTGTGGGGGTAGGAGGCGTGGGCAACGTTAGCGGTGGGGTTATGTACGGCGTACAGCACCAGCACCAACAGCAATTATCAGACTCGTCGCCATACTACCAACCTAATAATAGTTAGTATATCATTATCCTATTCTATTGTATCTTAAGACGGTACCCTTAAACAGGGCAACAAGATTGTTAAGGCTTTTTTATTTCACTTTTCAATATATTATTTATTCAAATAAAATCAAATCATTACTTACAGGAGTGACTTTAACCATTTAATAGTAAAAAAGAACTAAGATTCATTATTCGCAATAAACAATATAATTTTACTTACGAACTTTATTAAATAATATGAAATTTTGATGTTTTTATTTAATATATTTGTTCAATGTCACAATAAAAATAAAATTGTTATCGAACGATTCAGAAAACAATGTGACGACTATGAACAAAATGATAAATATACAGCACATATTACACTGGATTGGCTTCCGAAGTGTATTTTAAAGTGGAATTCATATTCGTGTTCCTCAGGTGCCGGCATGGAGTCCCCGCTGGAGGTGGGCGGCGGCCTGGGTCTGTCGCGTGGCTACGGCTCCCCGGGCGGTGTGGGCGGAGTGGGCGGAGTGGGCGTGGGCTTCGCGGCGTCCCCGCGCCACGCGCACTCCTACGCGTCCCCTCGCTCGCAGCCCTACTCGCCCGGCCCGCAGCGCCTCGCTGCCACACCGCAGCCGCAGCAACAGGTGAGATAGAGCACCGCGTAGAAACTAGACCGTTTGTGTTATATTCTCTTACTCACAATCAGTGACATTTCAGTAGTAGTCCAAAGTTAACACTTTTTTCCATAAGCTTAGATTGCAGTTATAAACGTTTCTTTATTCACTGATGGAAAGAATTGGCAAGAAACTCCATGGATGCTGTTTAACTTATTTATAAAATGACACACCATTGTATTGATTATTTGAAGTATAATCGTCATAATGGAGAGAATATATGAGAATTCAAGTCAAATATGGTACCTAAAAGTATAATCTTTTGTAAGAATTCACTAATTCTGGTTTTCCCTTATATGTAATAATAGTTATATTATGCATTAATTAAGAACGCTAATAAACAACACCATGGTTACGATGAAGATATATGTGCAGAATTGTCAACACATTGTTAATTTAAGACCTTATCTCCGAATTGATTTATGATAAATCTTATCAATTTATTGTAAAAATGAATTTAATTCCCTATAAATTAATTATATTTAGTAAGTTTAAATTCAGGAACCATTATATTTTTTATATCATGTGATTGTAATCTATCTATTGTTTATATTATATTTGTTAAAGAATAGAAGTATAGAAGTATAGTTAGTACTATATGCATATATCTCTACTTCTGCCCCTGATGCCTTTTTACCACTTTTTCACTGGGACAAAATGCCTTAAAACAAAATTCCAGTTTATCCCAACATCGTACGATTCATCATATTCCTACGTTTCAGTTCCCATCGAGTCCGGCGGCATTCTCAGCGCCGTCGCCCCCTCGCGCGGGCTACGGCTCGCCGGGCGTGGGCGGGTCGCGCGGGTTCGCGGCGCGCTCTCCGCTGTACGCGAGCTCGCCCGCCGCCTACCGGCAGCAGCCCAGCCCCGCCGCGCAGCCGCAGCCGCGCTTCTCGCACGAGGGCATGGCGTTCTCGAGAGACGCACAGGTATAACACCGATCTCACATCCTATATCTTGACGTTCCCCAATACGTTAATTGCAAAACTGTGCTGATGTATAAATCGTTAAATCTCAGGGCGGTGGCTCCGTGTCGGGGTCGGGTGGAGCATTCGCGTGCTCGCCTGGCGTTGCGGGTGTAGGCGTGGGCGTGGGCGTCGGCGTGGTGGGCGGCAGCACGCCATTCCCGGCCGCGTCTCCCGCCGCACACTCGTACACGCCCTCCCCCGCGCACACGCCCTACTCCCACCACTCCTCCCCCGCGCCAGCACCGGCGCCGCACACTCCCTACACCGACTCACATCATTTCGCAACGCAGGTGGGTAGCTACATTTCAGTCTAAAAATCTCCAGATTGAGCATATGTTTTTTACAAACACTATTTTTAAGATGTTAGAGTATTCAGAATAAGTAACAAGTATGGTGTCTACAGGGGAGTGGCTCGAGTGGCTCGGGCGGCGGCTCGGGCTCGGGCTATGGCGCCGAGCTGTCGAGTGATATCGGCGCGGCCATCTCGTCCCCGGCGCCCGTGTCGCCTGCCTGTAACGCGCTCGATTTCGAGCCACCGCGCGACGACTCCCCCATGGGCAGCACCGACATGCATCCCGGCAGTAACAGCAACTCGTCGCTGTCCGACTATAACAAGGTTAGTGCGGGCGATAACATCAGCGTTAATAAGTTAATAAATCGCTGCCACTCAGTGATTATTCAATATATTTTACGACTGCCAAAACCACTTCTCATCATAACGTAGACTAAGTCTTATACACTTTAGATTATACTTAACTAAAATTTTCTTATTTTATAAAATTATATATAGTATTTATAGAATTCTTATATCGCTTATTATGATGAAACTAAAGTGATGATAATAGTATTTTCTTAGATTTCACGAGTACACATTTAAAATACTATTTTTTACGTATTAAACTCGGGTATAATTTGGTTACATTTTAATTTTAAGCCGACGTCCCAATGCTTTACAGCAATCGTGTTCACGGGTAGACGGGATGTCTGTGTCTGTCAGTGAGTCAGTTAATTAGTAATTACCTCCATCGGTTCCTTAATTTGTGAGCATAGAGTTCCGGATGTAGACAAAACGCGCTAACAGTATCTTGAGGTCTGACAGTGCGGTCACAGACGTGAGACTACATTATTTATGAGTGGGTCCCAAGTGATAGAAAAGCTCCAACCATCTTCTCTATTGAGATTAGGATATTTTTTAATTTCAATAGCCTCGCGAATCAGTCTTGTACATGTACATATCTATGTGTCTATCCAGCAAAGCAACCCTGGCGGCGCGGAGCTGTCCCCGGCGGGCGTGGGCGCGGGCTCGTTCGGCGGCGCGCTGTACGACGAGGGCCGCCTGCCCTACGACAAGACAGACTACCACTACCCGCAGGAACAAGGTAGCGTGCCGGAGTCCATACTTAATTACATAGGTATTGTATTTTATGTTTTTTTTTATTTTTTTATTTTTATTTTATTTCTTGATTTTTTGTGGTTACTTGACTCAACTGAGCCAAAGGTTGTAGGTTCAATTCCTGCACTGTCATTGTTGTAACTCTATAGTTTTTTTGTATCTGTGTGTTCTTTGTTTTATTTACATGTAAAAAAAAAATCTCAAAATAAAGCGAGAAATTCAATGACAAAATTGTCTCAAATATATAAAGGAATTTGACTTATTAAGATGTGATACATGACTTATGATAAATATGTAATCTTCATATTAACTTGATGGAATATTTTCAACGTTCCAGGCAATGGCGTAGGAGACAGTCCTCGGTTAGATCAGTTACATCAGCATCCCTCCATGTATCCTAGCAATTTTAACAGGTACGCTCTTTTATATTTAGTACCATTTTAGTGAAAATAACTCATTAGAAATTATACTTTTTTGATACGTAGTAGCTCCTACTACTATTCTCGTACCACAGATAGCTGCAATGCGATAATTCTACAGGATTGTTTTTATTTGGCATTATTTCCTGACGAAATTCATTAATTAACAAGCTGCAAAAAGTAAACTTATCTCCATCAAATTTTCGTGAATTGAATTTTATTCTGGTTTTTATAAAGTTTATTTTATTTCTAACATAAAAACACTTGTCTTGTGTCTGAAAATTTAAAAGCTAATAAATATATATTTTTTTGTATGTATTCCTTTATTTCAAATGGTCGCCAAAAATAGAATTTCAAGGTTCAAATTAGTTGGAGAGAAACTCAAATTTTGCTATTTGACAGTTCATATTTTTTTTACAAATATGCTTTATTTAATAAATATTTTAATATTTTAATTAATTCTCATAAATGCATATTTTAATAAATAATTCACATTTTCCGGATGACGCTTGAGTGTTGCGGTAAACCAATAAGTCACGTGGCTTCGGCTAACAATGACGTCACGCCACTGAAACCACTACCTGTTTATTATTATACAATTTACGTTAAAAATTGATTAAAATGAGTCACTACAAGACTTGTGCAGTTTTAATGTGCAAAAGCACAATTTAATATTCAGAAAAACTATTTATATGCCTTAATGCATTGAACGTTGAAAATTATGGATAATGTTGGCACAATGAATTCCCCATTTTACTTTAAATATTTTTGTTAAATAATATGTTTGATTTAAAAAATATATATTTTATACTTGATAACTCACGTTATGAATTTTGGTTTTACGTAAAGAATATTTTTCATACATTAGAAAAAATATATACAATTATAAAATGGTTCACAATGTACCTATTTTTTATCTTTTTTATTAAAAAAAATAGGAAGTAATAATAAAAACATGTATTTTAACCTTTAGGGTAAATTTTCACTGTTTGAAAAATATCCTCTTTCATTTTAATGAAACTGATTACTAAGAATACATACGTATTCGTATATAATATACAGACAATTCAACTCAAGTTCTGTGTTTTATCTATTAACTCAAGTTTGTTTGTTGTATCGTTACGTCACGCTATGATTCATTAATTCATTTAATTTTTTTCATTTCATGTTTTCAATGACACGCGTTTGAAAATAATTAATTTCATTTTAGACAGACATATATATTTTTTAAAAGAAAAGACAATTTGTATATCAATATATGCAAGTAGCCAATTATATTTATGGTGGTTAATTATTAAAAATATGCATTTACCATTATATAAATAGCATTAATATACTTTTCTAAAAGTTAAATAGTTTTACAAAAATGGACTGGTAGTGCCAGAATTCACTCCAAGCATTTAAAACTAACAACCTCTTGTTATGATAAAATTATAGATAAAATATTTAAGACACCAAATCAGTATATGAACAATTTTTTATGTAATTGTAAAGGTTTGATCCTTTGTTTTGTTTGTTAAGATTTGGGGAAAGTTTATAGTATAAATTTATGAAATTGGCTCATTTATGGATATACACACAAACTTATTCGGATGATAATAAAAATAAACCTAGAAACCTCAAATATATTAAGGACAAGAAAAAGGTGATATAAGACATTGTGAGAAAATAGTTTTAATAAGCGATTTTGTGTACCCATGTATGTACATAAAAACGTGATGCTGACTTTATGTATTTGCAGGTCAACGCCGACTGGCGAGAGTGATTCGGGCTTCGGTCGCGGACCCTTCCGCGCGCCCGACCACCACCACCCACCACCCGCCGGTATTAATAATACACACAAATGATTTTTACATCCAAATAGTTTATACATTTTTTATCTATTTTTCTTTAACTGATATGTTAAAAGTTTTGAATATGTAAAATAAATATAGATTATTTGGACGATTCTTTTGATATATATTCTTAAAAAGATTTTTTTCATATAATTTATTACTTTAAACATAGAAACATCATGAAAAGTTTAAATCATTTTATATAATTGTTTTATCTTCTTCCAGGCTCCCCTAGCGAGTACAGCGGCGGCGGTGACTCGGTCTCCGGGACGCCCAAGAGCAAGTCGCAGGACGTCGCTTCCAAGTCGCTCTCGGGATTGGAGTCGCTCGTAGACCAGATACCCTCTATCGCGGACGGGCCGGCCGGCGTGGCGGGCGTGGGCGGCGTCGGGGGCGTGGGCGGCGTGGGCGCGGGCGTCGGCAGCGTGGGCGAGCAGGGCGGAGCTCCCCCCGTGCCCGCGCTGCCCGAGTACACGCCCGCGCTCTACCCGCCCTACCCCGCCTACGGCGCGCCGGCGTACGGGAACAATGGGTATGTACTGATTACGAAAAAAAATAGGATTCCAATATGAATATTTGTCTAAATATATATTTTTTTTTACAACTATATCTCAACCGTGACAACTACTTGTTCAGTTACGGTGGTCCGTTTGTGGGCTACGGTGGCGGGTGGGGCACGCAGCTCATGCGGCCGGCCCCGGGCTACTTGCCGGACTGGCAGTATGGGTACGCACCTCCTGCCTACGCGCCCTACAACACGCCCTACTACAACGGGTACGCGGGCCCGCCGCCCGCCCACCACCAACAGGTAAGTTATATTATATTACCATTAAAAAGTAAGTTAAACAAAACTGTCTTATATTTAACAAAACTACCAAAATATTGAAGCTGTCCGAAAACATTTGTACATTTGTGACTGTGTGTTTCAGACGCACTACCTGTCCCCGCCGCTGCTGGAGCTCCACAAGAGCGGCGAGCACGCGGGCGCCGTGTCGGCCGTGCCCGCCGTGCCCTCCGTGCCCTCCGTCGGCTTCGGCGGCTTCTGTTAGCTCCCCCCACCTCCCCCTCATCCTCCCCGCACGCACGCACCGCGAGCGATCGCCGGCGGTATTTCTTTTTCAAACTGATGAGCTTAATTTTTAGGATTTATTTGTAAATATTGTATGTATTTATTTCGATCCATCGCACGTTTTCTGTACCGTTAGACGTCACGGGGGGCCTCGGGCCCGCCCGTGAGCGCGAGCCCGGCCGGACGTCCGTTCGGATTGTCTGTGATCTCCGCCGCGAAGGGCGGAACCTTCGTTTCTGTAGTTTCGATGAAATTGTATATTTTATGAAAAGGTCGAGCCTCTCAAAAGTCTTGCCAATGAATGTTTCGTGTTCTAGTCACTTGGTAAATCGTGTCGGCTAGTCAAACCGTGAGGAGATCGTCGTCCGGCCGGCTCGCGCGCTTTGTGTTATCTAAGTCACGTGAAAGGCCTACGAAATGTGGAAAATGTATACTTTATTTAGATTTAGTTTACGTGTTACGTGGAGTCGGTTACGCTATTTACAAAATCGTGTTAAGCATTTTTAAATATAGTGATTTTAATGTACTTATTTTATCGTCGCCGAGTTGCGGCAGTTTTATAGTCGCGGTCGATGACCCCGGTGGATGCACAAATGCTTTGTTCTCGCGGGATGTTCGCGGTAGCTCAATTTTATAAATGTATATTAGTTCGTCCGCGAGCGCGTGGTTCGCGCTCACTCGATGTTACCGAATCGGTTGCGTAGCTTCGGATCGCTAGTGAATAGCTTAATTTTACATAATATTTGTAATTTTTATTGATCGTGCGCCATCTTATTTTAAGACGTTTACAAGTGACCGGTTATAACCTTTAAGTTAATGTTTTAGTGCATAATATTTACATCGGGTGCTAAAGGGGTCGGTCGTTTGGTTGTTTTTTTGCCATTTGTGAAGCGAGGGTGTCGTGTTGTGGTTCGCTTCGCAGTGAGTTCTTTAGTATGTTGTTGAAGTTTTTATTTTTATTTCGGTTTTATCGGCGACGAGCGTCCGGTTGTCGGATGAGGGGTACTCATTTTATCGGCTGATTTTCTATAGTAGCCATATCGCTCGGGGGAGCGTTCGGTGCAATCTTACACTAGAGCCTCGAAACTAAAATCTTTTAATTCGGTTGCACCAAAAATTTAAATGTAAGGTAAAAACGAAATAACATACGTAAGAAAGACATATACGTTAATGATAGGTTACTCGAAAGAATTTATATATACGATAGTGAGCGGTCGCGGGCGCCTCGAGCGAGCCCGAGGACGGGCTGGATACTGTGTGTTCTGGTTTACAGGCTTGATTTACTAATGTTTTTTTTCTTATATTTATTTGATTTTAATATTATTTCGTTTACTATCGCAATTGGATATTAGTAGATGGAGGAATGCAAATCGGGCTACTCGCTGCACTACTTTGACGCGTTTTGTTAATTTATATTTTATGTCATTCAAGAAGAAGAAAATTAATAAGTTTATAAATGAAATCAACAGGGTATTTAAGATCGCTTAAGATATATTATTTTATATTTATTATTTAGCGCGCGTGTTCGCCCGCGTGTTTTGTTTAGCGTTATTTAACTGTACTGATATTGTTTATCGACGTAACAATAGTGAGCTGCGCCTCCATACTCGCGCTACAGCCGATGTTCGGTGATGTGTCCTAACGAAATATAACTTTAAAGTTACCAAAACCGTAACCGATGGCAATGACTCGGTCGGTTTGTAGATCCACATGAAGTTTGCGAGTGTGGAGGCGTCGCGTTGCTGCCGTCTTTTTCGCCTTGGAGCTCTTGACGGGACTTGTTATATGTACGAATGTATGTATGTGAAGAGGCGCAAAAAATAGCATCAACGGATATAGCGCCTTTGTACATAACGAGTGCTTTATTACGCTTTTTTGATATTACCTATATATTTTTATTTAATCTAAAATACTTGAATAATTTTGCTTTTCATACTATTGCGAGGTTTAATTAGAGCACGCCGTCGACGAACAGACCGCCGCGAGGCCGCCTGCCTCCTTTAGAGCTTAATCTCTTTAGTTAGATAGAAACTGTTAAGTTTTTTAAATCTTGATGTTTTTTTTATAATTTCTGGAACTAGGGTGTCTAGTGCATAGAGAACTGTGATCCGAGTCACCGCGTGTCAGTATTAGGGCGGGCGGCTCCGGTCCATAAGGATTCCAATTTTGTTGTATTCAGTCTCATTTCTTAACGTTTCGCAAGAGCCACGCTCGCGAGTGACGGTCGACTCGTCGGGGGCGCAGGAACGATAGACTTAGGGGCGAGTGACGTCCGGTGATACGAGCTGGACTTATTCGTAGCGTTAGTGTAAGTCTCTATCAACGAGTTAGTATTAGTGTCCGCCTCGCGCGCGCCGCTCGCCCGCGCTCTAGCGCGCGTGCTCGTGTTCGTGCTCGCGCGCGTTCGCGCTCGCCGCGTCCGTGCTCGCGAGCGGCGCGCCCGCGGCTCTTATTGTATGTCTTTAGGCGCCGCGAGCTCTGCGTGCAAATTGTTTAAGAAAATTTTTATGTGTACTCGAGTTAGTGAGTCGTGGAACGACGTGCGCGCAGGGCCGGCGGGCGGCCCGTGCGTCGCGGGACGGACGGGTCGCTCCACTATTTGTACAGTATGTATATTTTTGTAAAATTCATTCTAACTTGTGGCAATATTATGAAATTTAAAAATTTATCTCTAATAATATTGATACTTAGTACAATTGTTATACAGTTATTTTGACTCGATCACCATTCATACCCAAATACCTACCGACTCGGCACGGCGGTCGATCGTCCCGAAGGTGAGAAATACATGACGGAGCGAACTTTACGTCGCTCGTCGCAGTCGGGTCGGGGCGGACGGGGCGGGCGGGGCGCGCGGGAGGAGGGCGGGGCGCCTGCGGTTGTGAATATTGAGGCCACGCCCCTCTGCCCCTCCGCCCGCACGTGCGGGGAGCAAGCAATAATTAGACATTATAGTCTCGATCGTAAAGCAATAAACTCTGTCGGCCCGCAGCGTGTTCGCGTCGGAGGCGAGTTCGAGTACTCGGCTCTTATAATGTATTTCTAATTCGTACGAGTATTCGAAGAGGTTTCGTTCGCGACGGTGGCGTCCGACAGACCGGGTGACGGAGTTCAAATCTAGCTCAATTTTATTGATACTTAATTATTGTAATTTATTATTGTAATTTGACTTGCTTGTTATTCACAGTTAACTCGTTCGAGTCACCTTTTTTGGGCTGGCGTCGCGTCGTTCGCTCCCGGTGCGTCCGACGCCAGCCGACTCAAGTACACCCCAGTTTAGTACTCAGACGACTCGCATTTTACCCACGGTGCTTGTTTCTTATAGGTCGGGCGCGGGGGGCGGCCTAGCGTAGGGTCTAGCTCTCATGTTACATTACATTTGGTACTTATTAGTCAATTATTTGCCGCCACCGACCCGCCCGCCGCGTCCCCGTAACGCGTGTTATAAAGTACAATTTATCGATATACCTTTATCTCTATTATTAATTAATTAATTATATTATACATAGTAGGAGCAGTCTGCGCTGTTGTCACTGTTGAGCGATGTCGCGTGTTCTCATTGGATCGGGATGGTTCGTGTGTCCGTTTATATAATATTTACGCTAGCGGTAACACAGTTGATACGTTTGTACAGTTTTTAACGAACTTCTCGTAGTGAACTAAGCAAGAATTATTTTAGTATATTATAAGATCTAATCGAATTACATTTTAGTGTATTATAATAAATTACTCAAGGTTTTTCAAAATTTCATTTAAGATTGTATGGTCCCTCATGAGGTTTTATTTTAAATATAATATTAAATGTCTCATTGGAAGCTGACTCCGTAGAGTGTAATTAGAAATTAAACAGGAAATTTTAAATAATTAATTACAACATTAATAATAAGTAATGTATTATAAATAGGGTAAGGTAAAAGTTATTAACATTGTATGGAAAAATTGTGACAAAATTATAGTCATTTGTAATATTATACTGATGTTTTATTGAACCTGTGTTCCTTTAATTTTTATATATTTAACTCAAGAAGAAGGAATTCGGAGGAAATGGTAACTAGGGCCACGAGCAAGCGAGGAAAGCTGAGCGAAACGAAAAATATATTGCAAAAACTTTGACATGATATTATGTATGCAATTAATAAAAAATGATACATATATGTCATAGTAAGAATTTAAGATTAGTGCGTGTAAAAGAACGAGAATTAAAAATAAAGTTAATTGCAAATTACTCTTAATCTACAATTAATTTTTTTTCAAAAGCTATCTATAGAAAGGTGGGAATGTGATAATCAACTGGACCAAATTTGGTTAGTTTAGCTTGATTGATGTAGGAGAAGATAGCGGACAAAATTTGATCGAGTTGACCGGTTAAGAGCTTCGCTTCGCTCAGCTCAATTACCTACACCTCAATTTATCCCGCATCCAATGCAATAATTATTAGTCCTCTAAGGCAAAAAATGTAATCCTCAAACCTAGACGTATTATGGACGCTTCGCTTTTTGCTAAATAAATTAGATATAAATAATGCTAGCATACTTATTTAAACTTAAGCTATACAAGTTTTTAAAAATAGTTATTCATGGAAATGTGATTGCAGATGTCTAACAAAGTTTTTATTTGTCTTAAAAGTGTTATTTCAATGCTAAAAAAACCATTTTTAACTAAATTTGTAGGTTTCCAAACTAACTTATCTAAAATAAGTTTTTTGACTAAATCGGTCGGCAAATGACTGAATTCGATAGTTTTTTGTTTGTAAATTAAACTTTATAAACTATACGGTACTACATATTTAAATTCGATATTTTGTTATTTAGGATATGATCTATTCACACGTTAGTTTGTCACGTCGCTCTAGAATTGTGATATGATCTGAAAAGGATAGGGAATACTGTTTAAGTTTACAATTTCTGTTCCACTTGTGTTTCTAAATAATAAAACTTATATACGTAAATAGTTGTATTAAAAAGTAAATAGAAAGATATTGTAATTTATTGAGTGCGTGCTTTCATAAGTACTAGTTAGAATGGTAAATACCATTGAGCTTGATTGTGTGTTTAAATATTTAATTTAGTTACTAAAATAGTAGTTTAAATATTTCCAGATTAACTAACTTTTAAAGTTTTATCGTCTTACTAAACACAAACATTTTATTAATTTTGTGTATCAAGTCGGTTTTTTCTTTACATTTATGTTTTTGCGAGCAATGTTGACCAATGTTGTATTAATTTGAACTTAACAACTACTTGTTCAACTAGTCTACCACCAACAACAAACAACATCTATAAACAACTAGTTGTTCAACTAGTCGAGCAACTAGTTGACCAACCAGTTGAGCAAGTAGTTGACCAATTAGTCTACCAACTAGTTCAGCAACTAGTCAGCCATCTACTCGAGCTACTAGACCGCCTACTCGACCAACTAGCCCACCTAACTTGTCGAGCAACTAGTCTAACAATCAGTCTACCAACTATTCGAGCATTTCGTCGATCAATCACTTCACCAACTGGTCGGCCAACTAGCCAAGCTAGTAGTCAAACAAAACGTCAACACACTAGTCGAGCAACAAGTCAACAAACTTTTCAGGCACCTAGTCCATCAATAAGTTGACCAACTATCAAAAACGTTGTGTCAAAAACTATGCCATAGTATTATTTTCATGTAACTAAGAAATGTATTTGAGGCAATAAAAGTAACGTACAATATTATAAGCATATTTTATAACAACCAGAATGAAAAAAGTAATGAAAATAAGAATTTTTCTTAAGAAAATAAAAAATGTACTTAAATTGTCCCTTCTTTAATTTTTTTTATGTTACTATAAGAGTTTTAAACACTTAAAAATCCACTCTTAAAATTATTTGAAAGTGTTAAACCGTAGATGGTAATTTCTAAAATCATTAGACTTGAAGATAGTTCATAATACTAAATAATACTTCGCTATATTTTACGGCCTAAAAAATCTTTGACATAAGAAAGTTTTTATCGATCATATTACTAATACCCATTTTTTGTTCGTTGGAAAAATCCATTAAGGATACCCCTTCGGCCGGGAAGGTGATGAGCGGAGAGGTTATGGGGGAGTACCAACTAAATAACCAACGGTTGTCCTAATCGCCTTAATGGGACGAAACGGGAACTAGTAGATATAATTAATACTATCAAAGCCTCACGTAGGGAAATATCATTTATTGCCGTAAATAAATACGTTTATGTCCTAAAACTTGCTGACCCAAGTTTTTGACTTTGTTATCTTTGCTATTTTCATGCGAGCCATGAGCTGATTGATAAATTAAAACTTCTTCACAAATCATGCATCCGTTTTTTTTGACTTGCACAGATTTGGTCACCACAATAGGTTAGAGTGGTTCCCTATTTCTCTTGTTGCACTGAAATTCTTCGAGATGCCAAGATAAAATACAAGTTTTTATTGTAGCTTCTTTTGTGTTGGTTTCAATTAAAATAAATTGCAAATTACTCTTGATCTACAATTATAATTTTTTTTCTATAGAATTTACCGGTAAAGATCTCCGCTTCGCTCGGCTAAATAAGCCTCGTGACTTGTGAAATTTTAATTTGTACGTTATGAGAGAGCTTTGCATTTCAAAATAATTCTGAGTTCAATCTTTAAAAACTTCTAGCGAGACCTGATAAAAAATATTTTTTTGGAGAATCCGCAACTATAAATATATTGGATATCTGGGTACTAGATGTTTGTAAAAAACTTTAATTTAAAATAAGTTCTTAACATTTAAAAATGTATTTTAAATAAATTTTATTTATCAACAATTTGCTATCATTATTCCCAAATGACGATAGCAATTTGTTGATGGGCCTAGGAGCCGTGTGTGTAATGGATTTTATAATATTGTCTTCTTTTATAACTAGAAACAACAATATTTGAAATAATTTGAAATGGTTTATGGGGAAGTTTATTACCATTAAAGTTAAAAGGTTAAGAAAACAAAAAGAACTGTAAATAATCTTAAATCTGAGAAAGGAATTCAATATTAGGTACGTTCATTGTCATCTTGTTTTTTTTTTGTTTTGGATTAATAACTTCGTTCAAATTTAATATGGAATATTTAGCCCATGTCATCTTGTTCATACCTCAATCGTATATGACCACAGATTACTTGGTATATGACGGAATTAAAAAATTCCCTACAATTACTACATTGTTTCACGATGTCAAAGCACGATAATAGAAATTAAATGTAACCATAATATCAATACTTTTAAGTTTTGACATTGTATTCGATATTCTATATACAGTCAGATAGATGTAAACATTATTAACTAGTACGTGCTTTAAAAAAAAAGAGTTAGGTTTTATTTATAAATTAACGGGAAATTCATACTATTAAAACAACTTAAAAGCAATTCATTAGGTTTTTTTAAACAACGATAATAGTTTTTTTTAAATGATATTTAGGTAAATCTAAATATCATTTTTTTACAATGAAATAAGAGACATTTTTTTTAATTACTCCTGTTACGCGTATAGTTATTTCTTTCATCATAAATACTTAAATAATGAAAAAGCTTTATAAAAAAATCATAGGTTTTTATATCAATATAAGTTACCAATGATTTATATAAAAAAAACAAACTCTACACAATAAGTAAATTAACTCGCGTATATTATTGAGCCTACTAAAATGTAGACCCTTTATCATGCTAAATGAATAGCATTAGATACACTATCTACGTATATAAATTATTATGACTTAAAGTTTACAAATAATAATTGAATTTAAGAAGCCAAAATCATACAAGACCACAGTCGCGAACTCTCGTTAAAGAGTATATTAATGAAAATAAAAACATCCAAGGGGATGAGAATAAACATTTATTAGCAATTTGTGGTGCAACGATTACAAATAGTCTATGTGATGTCACCGGACGTCACATGACCACAAACTTTTCGCAAAAAAACGGTAGTTTTAGTAATCTATACTTTATTTATAAATGCATTTCAACATATTTTACAGATGTTCTAGCTTTAACTTATATTTTCATTAAGTACATTAAATTTAATATAATAGTATTATGATCATGAGAGATCCTCATTGTCCAATGTTTTTGTCATGGAATTTACTTGAGAGCGAAAGAAAAGAAAGAGTAAAAGGAAGCTTGCCTTCTAGCAATGTTCGTTTGATTGATTGATGACTTCGTAAAATTTTTAGGGAAACAAAATATTTGATAATTTGATATATCAAAGATAAATATATATATTTATCTTTTACTCTTAGGTAATTTCCGTGAAAAAGATAGAGATAAACATCCTTTCTTTTGATCCATGGATGGCAACAAATAGGACTCTTGTTACATAGCCATCACTTTGCTAGAAAAAAATCAAATAGGAATTAGGAATCTGAATTTTGTACATGATTATACCTACTTACTTATTTATAATACTCTGTGGTTCTACCTTCGTAGGGCCACAGACTATTAGCCATATAATTTATAGTATTATTATTATTATATTTAATCTGTGCTGGTAGTCAAAGTAATTGCGTTCTCGTTATTGTAGTTTTTACATTTATTATCTATGATTCTTGGAGCCTGGTGGTGTTGTTCAATAAGATAACAAAATTATTAAATATATTAATATTGTTATTAAGCTAAAAAAATAAAGTTTTAAATTAACAAATAACGCAGATAATTTTACCTTTTTTTACAAATTTAGTACCATAGATTAACAAAAAAACCTAAGGTTGTCTTGTAAGAAATACTAAAATATTTTTCGAATACTATGTTAATAATACCATGTTTGAAATTAAAGCCATATAAAATGACACAGCTGGCCTTTGTAGATGTATATATTATGAACATATATAAAAAATGTACTTGACTATGGCACTTCAGAGAGTTATTTATAATGTTAAGATTAAATTTATAATAGATATGAGCCGTCAATTATAAACTTTTGCAAAATATAAAACATTGAAAGAAATTATAACAATAATTAATCAAATTAATAAATATAAAATAAAAAATTGACATAAAAACACTTTATAATATTTAAAAAAAAATCTGTCTAAATTTTCTAATAAGACATCATAAAGAACCTTAGTTTGATGGCTTCCGAACCATAGACAATTTGACTTGTCCAAGAGGCTCCGAAAAAGATCGGTGGATTGCCTGTAGATTTCGGTGTGGATTGAGATGTCGGATATCGGCAGCGGTGACGAAGGGATTTCTAGTCAGAGTACGTATTTATTTACAGCGGCATAGCGTCTTAACCGCGTTTCGGTTCGCGCCGTCTTGGTTTACCGTCGCGAGCGACACTTTCGGTCGTCATAACGTTCGAAAATAAATATCTCATTGTTCTCGTTTCAAAATGGCGAATTTGGGCCTGATATATTGAGGCCTCGGTGGGTTTTTGGTGCGGCATATCAGCGGCGTGGCGGGCGACGGCGCGGCGGCCCGCCCGGCTCGGTGCTAGGGCCGGAGAAGGTTGACGACCTATCGATTTTTTTGTCTGCGACCTCCCGTCGACGGGCGGGCCGGTGTCTGGTGGCGGCGAGGATTTGGGGGGCGAGGGTGCAGCCCGGCCTGTGGAGCTCCCGCTAGCAGCTCTCGGCGTCCGCCTCGACGCGTCGCGTCACCGTCAGCTGACACGCCACCACCATGGCAGGTCAGTGCCCGCGTTCTCGGATACCTTCCAATCTTCCTGCCGACCCGTAATTCGTCCATGCCTCTGCCAAATTCCTCTATCGCAGTGGTTATATGTCTTTAGAAAATGCTTTGTCTAAGTGTTTCTTTGTTCTTATTTTGAGTGACTACAGTGTGTTTAGATTAAAGTGCTCAGTGTCTAGTGCAAATGGTGTTTTGCAATATCTATCGTGTTTTATTATTTAAACAGTGTACAACATTTTGAGTTTTGGGTATATAACAAACTGATTTGAAACAAAGGAATTGATCCATACATTGAAGTTACTACATTACTGCTCAATGACAAGTAACTATTGATTAATCTTTAAATCTACAACAAATATTCTACATCATTTTGAGTAATTCTACTTAGAATATTAAAGGTATTCATCAATATACTTAACTCAAATGAGTTCAGTTAAATGGAATAATTTTATTATTATTTTGAAACTTAGAATGTCATTTCATTATTGATTTTTATACATAACCTGCTCAGTATTTTATTAAACCATTTTAATTTGCAAGTAGTACATTACAGAAAGTAGTGTTTTCTTTCTAAATCTACCAGTATCTTAACCATAATCTTGTAAAGGAAGATTTTGAATAACATAGTACTTATAGCTTCTGGGTCTACACTGATTACATAGTAAGTCCATCACATTACTTGCTAACGCATTTATTTTTAATAGTATATTCATAAAGCATTATAACTTATAAGAAAATATATTAAATTTTTAATTTAATTTGTTACCTAAACTTATTCATCTTTCAGTATTCTGTTTTAAAATACTATCAAATATACTACAGTGGATTTTCAGAACTCAATACATTTTAAGAACATATATGTAATGTATATTATGCAATCTTTATTTTATTATAATTCAAATATTTTGTTGCTGTTGCACAATCTTACAAATCTCTACAAACTTTTTAGTGTAACATGTTTTTATTCTATTAATATCACTGGAGCCTATTGAACTAGATTAATTCTAGTTTTTCTAGAAGATAACTTTCTGTATTGTTTGGTGCTATATATATGTTTTGTTTACTATTATTAAATAAGGTTTTACAATATTTACAGTATACCACATTTAAATGAAAGTATTTTAAAGATTTGACTTGTGTATTTTATTACATTTTTCAACAATTACTTCAATTGAGTTACAATTAATTAATATGAGTTAAATCTGTAAAATAGTTTTATTTATAAATGATATGTCTAACTTCATAATGTTTATAGCTTTTTTGAGATATTTTAAATTTTATTTAAATACACATTTATGATTTTCATTCTAATATATGATTTATTTCAGATTGTGTACTTTTTAAGGAACTTAAATAAACAATTAGCTTGTTGAAGTGAACAAAATGTTAATTCACAGCTTGGTACATTATTCAATTCATTTCATAAAAGAATTATAATTGATACATAATTTATCATTTTTTTTCATCATCATTCTATTGCTGTTTTAAGGAGTTTTGGATATCTTTCCATCTTTACTCTTATCTTCTGTCGTCATTGACATAATTTAAGGCTCCTTTTTGCTTCCCTCTAGCCCTACTTCTCATTTTTTGCTTAGGCACATGTCTTTTATATTCCTTCATTACGTGTCTATAGTATGGTGCCTCTCCACTCATTTCTGTAATAGGTGCATCTTTAATATGGTCATTATTTTTTAGCATTGGTATAAAAATAATAAATAATAGAAATGTTAGTGACTCCAATTAGTTTGTATAGATAGATCACACCAATTAATAATTATAAAAGTAAATCAAATTTTAAATTAAACATACTCGTAGTAGACCCTGATATATAATTATATAATTGTGAAAATAATTAAAATCTGAGGCATGATTATTAAATCAAACTGACAATTATTATTATCCAACGGGTAATAATTGTATGTTTGTATTACCAATTAATTCAACATACTCAGATATTTAACTGATGATTTTATTGTTTTCTTAGTAGAACATTTTTTTTTATAATTGATTTGAGCTAGTGTAAATATATAAAAAAAAATTTTGTTCACTTCATGGCAATGAATTTGAGATTATGAATAATAAAAAAAATATTTAAAGTATAGAAATCTCAACAGTGATACTTGAAATAACATATTTAACCAAATCAACTTCAATAATATATAATCATGTCACTAGTTCCTACAAGACCTAAATGACATGGAGACATTCTTTTATTTTTACCAATCATAGCTCAGAATTATCACAAAATTAAAGAACAATTTAATTTAAAAATATTCATATTAATTTATTTATTTCGAAGCTCTGAACAAACAGACATAAATATGTATCTAGTACGCTCATTAGACTTATAATACCCTTTTTGTGGGAGTGGGAGGTGGTTAAAAATGAAACTAACAGTATTATATGTTTCATTTTTTGAATTAATTATATGACTTGTGCCGATCAACTCACAGGGATCCCGTGTTACATTTCTATATTGTTTCATTATTTGTATAATTTAGTTTTCAATCCCAATCATTAATGATTGTATAAAAAACCATTAATTATAGAAGTATTTATTTAAAATGTTTGAAATTAATCTTTAATACTTAATTATTTATCCAAACTTTTCTATATGGAGTTATGAAATAAGAATAATCAGCTATTACTTAGATTATAATTCTGATGATGAGTAAATTATATCTAATGCAGTTGGTGTTCAAACTTTTAGGATATGTCTTCGCTTTCTAGTTAATCGAGTGATGTTATGGCAATTCCTTGAGCATTTAAGCATTACCGTACCACGGTTACTCGTACTACGGTTTCTGAATACTTGATACAGTCAACAATTTTAGTTTGCAGTGTATTGGTTTCTTATAATAAATTTTAAACACTAGCCGTTACTCACGTTTTCACTCGCGCGCGGTCGATTTTATTTATTATGAAAATAGAAGTAGTAAGGGTAGTGAGTGGTTCTTATGAATCTGTCTATAATAATTAAAAAGAATTTTTCACATCCATCCAGTAATTTCGAAAATTTCGTTCAATCAAAGGAACAAACTCTTCAGCTTTATAGTATTATATAGTATAGATTTCCTCAATAAATTTAAATATTCAAATAATGTACAAGTTAATATCTAGCAGTTACTTCACTTGAGCCCTTCTTTAAGTACAGTAATAGAGTCGATGTACGGCAAATCGCGAATATAATTTAGAAATAAGCATTGCGTCATCGTATTGCCTTTACTGATATGTTGAAAACCTTTTACAAACTGGTTTTGGCTATATACTAATAAAAGGAATTAGCTGCTAAATATTTGAGGGGGAGTTATTCAGGATGGATCAGATTTATTTATGGAATATGTTTGAAACTGGATCGTTTAGACATTAGGGGTAGAAGATAAAAAAAACTTGGATGTAAAGTCATTTATTAAAATAATAAATACGGTCCTCTCGCAGCGCGGAACGGATAGAACTACTTCTGTAGTGATTTCACAAGAAAAAATATGGATTTCACTTTTTTGTCCGTCTGGCTCGTGTCTGTGGCAAAATTATGTTCGCTGCCAATGACCTGCCTTGAACCACTTACATAACCACGCCCGCCGACTCCTCGTGCGCCTTATAACATTTATTTACCATTCCCTAATATTAAACTGTAATGTTGCTTTATAACACTTTATTATATCGATTTGGGAAGCGCAATTCGTGCCAGTGGAATCATATTTTTTGGTCCTATTTCAAATCTTGTTGAAATGAAATAAAATTCATTAACAATATATTTTTTTGAGACCTAGAAAAAATGTTTCTTGGTTACATTATATCTTTATTTTGGTTTTTTTTTTCAAAAATGCACAAGAAAATAAATATTTTTTATTGGCTTACATTCACTGAAATAGTTACATAAAGGCGTCCTTATAATAATTTGTGTGGCCTCGAAAAACGATATTATTTATATCTTCATTTTGGTGGTTTTTTTTTTCAAAAATACACAAGAAAATATTTTTTATTGGCTTACATTCACTGAAATAGTTACATAAAGGCGTCCTTATAATAATTTGTGTGGCCTCGAAAAACGATATTCTTAGAAGAGATAGGCCTACATTAGCTAGTGTTCTCACTGGTTTGGCTTTACGATTATGACCTAGAAATCTAATTCTCTTAATAGATTTTTTTAGATTTCGGTAAACAACACACAAAACTATTTAGTCGTTTACACTTACGAAAAATATTCGAATTTAAAGTTAGATCTTCACGTAATGTATGCAGTTGAGTAAATATGTATATTATATAAAATAAATTGGTCTTTTGTGAACATTTATTCAAATTTTTTGGGGTCGTAATCTAATCTTTTATATTAACTACGTTCCTAAATTAAGTAAATATAATATAGGAAATTAAATGCAACCAATTTTAGTGTTCTAATTTCTGATTAAAGATTTACATATTTTAGTAATCATTGCATCAAGGGGCATGTCACGTTACAAGATTGCGGAGGTCTTGTCTAGGTTGTTGTTAGTGATGTTCCTTTCAAACTCAGTCTTACATGTCGATATTTATACTGATAAATGTCGATAGTATTGTAATACCATTCTATACCATACTTAGGTTACTAGGTTTTCAGTACGTTATATCGAAATTATAATTGAATATCGCAACATATATCTTATATATTGGTTTCTCTACGCGGTCGCGTCATTGTCGATTGTATGCAGTCTTCGTTGTTATTACATGGTTGTTAGAACATAGTTTTGATATCAAAGAAGATAATATAAATAAGTGGTCCTTGAAATGAAACAGCTGATTTCAACCGCAGTCCTAAGCTATTCAACCTATAATTATAATAATTTATTCTATCATAATCTCTCCTAACCTGATTGTCCTTATATGCGTGGTTGCCAATATGTCGGTCTTGTTGCTGCTCCATTGCCTTTGAGACGTGTATCGTTTTTCAAACAATTATAGATGATGCAAAAATGAATGAATATTAAACAATAAAGAAAAATTGTTCACGCTGCGATTCCGCCATGCTTAGAGCTCATGAATAAAAACCCCGAATGGGTTCGAAACTAGTCGGGCAAATTCCGATAATTATATTTAATAATAAAGAAAAAAAAATTATATTTCTTTTTTAGGTTAAAATTTTTCTTTGTTTTCCGTGATTAATCGTCTTAGAGGTGCCTACTAAATAAATATCTATAAATATATTTTGATGATGGTATCTTTTTATGATTGTATGAAATCTCCGAAGACTAAGTTTGGTACACGGTCTAACGAAGTCAGGAAACAATCAGATCAGATGTTTTTTCATACGCTAGCAACTCGAGACGAGTTACACGCCCGTGTCCGGTGACACTCCTTCTCTATACCTATTGCTCTAAATTAGTATACTGTGTCCTGATTACATCTGTTACATTCTAGTTTAAAAAGCATTTGTTTTAATATAATTTGCTAAGTATTTTAACTTGGCCAAACATAATTGAGGGTAGTTTTAAAATGATTAATAATGAATAATTGATTTGATCTAACATGACTTTATTTGAAAAGATTAGGTGATTAATAAATTTAACGGTTTAAAAAAAATCACATAAATAAATAAATAATTTACTTACTTTATTTATTTATTTATTTATTTATTTATTTTTGCTTAAAATACAATGGCGGACTTAATGCCACAGGCATTCTCTACCAGTCAACCAACTATATTATATAATTATCCGGGTATACTCACGTGATTGCTATCGGAGTTCGCAGGACTAGTTCACGCCGCGATTTCTCCATACTCCGAGCTCATAAAGAACCCAGAATGGGTATGAAGCTATTTCGAAAAATTCCGATAATATTTTCGTGAGTACAGCCGGATAATTATATATAAAAGTAACTCACCCAAAAAAAAAATTATGATCCATGTCAGGAAAGTTTAAATAAAAAAAAAGACATATTAACTTTAGTAAAGTATTTTATTTATTCGAGATTTCCACTAGAATATGTAATAGTTAACCTAATGACATTGCGTGCCCGTTAACAATAGTTAACGGGTGCGCTCGCAAGGAAGTGCATTATAGTATGATGTACTTAATGTTTTTAGAACAATTCCTAAATATTTAAATAGTTTTTTGGCTTTGTAGCTAAATGTCAAAAGCATAATATTTGAATTAAAACTAACGGACCAGTAACTAAAGGGTTTTTGACATGTTATTTATTTCATTTTAATTGTCGAATAAAATGTAACTTAACCGACATTTTTAGAACAATTCCTAAATATTTTAACAGTTTTTTTTACTTTGTAGCTAAATGTCAAAGGCATAATTTTAGAGTTAAAAGTAACGTAACTATAATTGAAGCGTTATTGAAATGTTATTTATTAAATTTTAATTGTCAAAAAAACTGTAACTTAACCGACGTGTTTAGACCAATTCCTAAATATTTCCATAGTTTTTTTCGACTTTGAAGCAGAAGTCAAAGGCATAATTCTAAACTAACGGACCTATAATAAATGCGTTTTTCACATGTCATTTATTTAATTTTAACTATGAAAAAAAAATACTTAACCGACGTTATTCATTTAAAATTTAGTGTCAAAAAATAAATTGACTTGTCAATACTTTTTTCAACTTGACATTTAGTTAATTTTAATATATCTTGATGTTCATGAATTTTAGAAATGTTAACTAACTTACGCTAGTGTTAACTGCTTTTGGATATTTCGATCTGTTCTATCTCTATCTCTGTCTCTAACTACATTATGTTAACTAGAGCATACGTAAGATACATAACACATACAAACTAGTATATACATGAAAAGGTAAAATATATCTGATATACATGATATATTTATAAATATACTAGCTTCCGCCCGTAGCTTCGTCGGCTTTGTATTTCGAACTGTGATCCTTTTTATAACGCGTCATAACAAAAGTGAGTTATTTCTACTTATAATATTCTCAACTTATATTATTAATTTAGGAAAAAATTGAGATCTCATCAATTATGATTTTATAACAGACAATTTATATCCAGAATGAATAATGCACCTATATCTTCCTCAGGACTCACACTATATATATAAGTAAACTGTATCAAAATCCGTTCAGTAGTTCTTGAATTAGCATTCATACAGATAGACTTACTCAGCCGAAGACTTAATTTCATAATACATATGTACCAATATTTATAAAAAACACATACATTTTATAAATACTATACATTTATTATTATGGGAGTTTTGATAAATAAAGAGATATATATGGCTAAAGCTATTCTTAATGTCTAACACATGTCTGAACAATTTTTACAAACAAATAAACATCATTTACAGCACACTTGTTTTATTTCAAACCTCTTACCGAATTTCACACAAATTTATTAAAATATTACTATATATTCTTATTAAATATTTATATTTTTCAGAATATCATGGTCAAGGCATGGACGCGGGTGGAAATAACTTTGACTCCGGTAAGTTGGATATTTTTTTTTATATTTATCTAAAATTTTGTCCTAAATGATTATAATTATACTAGATATTACTCGCGGTTCCACCCGCAGACTCTGTTTACTAATAAAATAACTAAAAGTAGTAGCTAATGCTAGATACCCTTCTTCAAGTATCTAGTTATATAATTTGAAAGAAATTTTCAAATCTATCTACTGGTTTTGAAGATACGAGCGTTTAAACAAACACACCTTTCAACCTTATATTATTTATAATAATATATATTATATATAAAAAAAGATTTAAATGTAAAATGATTGTGACAGGTGTATAGCACAATGTGTTAGTATTTCGATTCTTGTAGTGAGGTCACATTTCGGTTACGTAATTTTTTGTTAGTCTTTAGTTATAGATTTCGAGCAGAATCTACAACATTGTTCTTGGAGAGCTTATAGTATAATGCAAATTCGTAAGCAAGGAATCTTCCAGATGTGTATTTCCCTCTCTTCTCTTCTCTATGTACATAGTTTATTAGCTTTGATTACCAATCATCATAACTCGAGGTTGCCTGCTAACGTTCTGAAAACTTGTAGTCGCACCGAAATGAGGTAGATATTTTTTTCAGTGTTTTTTGTTATTAGTATGGAGTTTGAATTAAATGAAATACAAAAGCCAGGTGAAGTCTGATTTGATGCAATGTGCTCCCGGCCTTCTCCCAGAGTTAGGATTGGATCTGGTTGATCAAGCATTTTAAGATTTCTTTATTTTATCCTTGTTTCCTTCAAATGGATATCTGCAGGATTGAAGATAATGTCTCTCTGTGTGTGTGTGTTGTTGCTTAAAACATAGTTTCAAGGCTATTTATTTTGTTTATATTTTCGATTAGGAAAACTAGAAAACTCTATTTTATTTCTACTTCATATGTTGATTGCATATTGAATATTTGAATATTGACAAACTTGGAACACGTTTTATTGTTATATATTTGTACTGAGACCTTAAAAATAAATTTAAGGATTTAATAATCATTATTTTGTTATACTAGTTGTTTGAAATGAGGGTTTTTCACGAAAACGTGTTCATGTTTTCAAACTGAAAATAAATTTTTATTTGCAGTTTTGGAGATATTAATAGCTATCCCTAATTTTGACATAGAAATAAAATATGTATTGAATGTAAATTAAATTCAATGTATTGATATATGATCCAACATATCCGGTAAGAATTAATAGTTATATAAGAATTATCATATAATTTTCTAAAACAACTAAAACGTGAAATCTAAAAAAAACCCTTAATAGCCTATCAATTAAGTTTAGTGTTTTTTGCTTGCAGAAATCGGTTGTAGCACAAGTCGCAAGTAGCGCGTGTCGGTACTATGTAATCGATTTAATTTTATAATTACGTCTATCCTTGTTGCAACACTGCTTCATAACCGTTATATGAACCTGATAGAACTCACTGATGCGGTTATAGGTTATTTTAATAGTTTGTGTGTTATGAAAATTCTGTATCTATTCCAGGGATGGCGAACCTTTTTTGATTGAAACAAAGTGATTTTTTTTTAAAGAGGTAACGTGTCACAATAAAAATTCAATCTAAATGTTAGAGTGGTGAAATTATACGTAATTATAATTAAATAAACAAATAAAAGCAATTGTTTTTTAAATAGTTTTTATTAATCAATTTTTTACAATTTTGTTTCTGTGCGCGCCAACAAAGCTTTCAAACGTGCCACTTGGAACACGCGTACCATTGGTTCGTGATCCCTGATCTATACTACTATACAGCTGAACAGTTTGTTTAAACGGGAAAATCTTCCAAATTATACGCTGGATTTGAAAAATTCTTTCTGATTATGATAGGCAGGTTCAGAAGAAAGGCTATCTAATATTACTATTACTTATCGTAAGAGTAAATATATTCATTCTCCAACTGGAACCGCAAATAACAGCTAATTAATGATAAAAAAGTATTATTATTTATTTACTCGAGAATAGTTTATTAAATTATAAAACGTAACCAGAAGTGATACTCAATATAACAAATAAAAAAATGTATATAATAGATAGTATATTAGATAGTAGTAATACAGTATCTTGTATATTATAACCAGTTCAATTAGATTGAAATTGTGTGAACTGACATCTGTCCGTTCAGTGATAAGTTAAACTACCTCGTAAAAGTTGCATTGTTTGTTATATGTGTTTTTTTACATTGAGTGATTTATATGGATATCTCTCAGGGAAAGGCAGGCGTGGCGAGTTGTACACATAGAAAGTATCGATATATCGAAAAACTAAATGACTACCCTTATCGATTTAGTGGGAGATTTCATAGAAAGATAGCAATACTTTCACCCTCATAGGAACGCCTTCGACGAATATAGTCTTTCGTTCAGTGTGCTTACCAAGGGGCAGCTTCCTGTATATATCATGATTAAGCTACGATCAAGAATGCCTTGATATATTATTCTTACGAAAACAAATTTACAAATATTGCTAGTAAAAGATCAAAGAAATTGGCTGCGATGTTCTTTCGGAATAAAGTAAATTTCACGGACAAATTCCTTGTAAGATTCACATTTATTGAGATCTTCACAGTGAAAGGTCAGATTAATGAGATTAAGGATTACAATAACATGTCTTATTCCGCAAAATCAGAAATTTTAAGAAACGATATTAATTTTATTAAATTACCAAGACAAACCAAAACTGATAAAAATTCAAACAAAATATCATTGATGATCCTAAACCTAAATTAAGCGGAAAAAATCACAGCTTTACAACAAGATTAAAAATTAAAATACTGTATAGATTCTACTCAAAATCCAATCTCATACGTGATGATCTATGATGATAGATAGTTCAATGAACCTTACTACAAAGTTACATTTATACACATACAAAAACTGTTTGATATAACAAGCCAAAAAATAAAGTTTGAAATATAAAACCTTATATTTAATCAACAGCAAGAAAACTGAAAAATTTAAAAAACAAAAAAAAGTAACTTTCTCATACGTCTCATTTGGGTGTCCCTCAAGGTTCGAAATTGAGACTCTTGCTATATTTCGTATACATAGATCCCAATCATGAAATCAAATTTCATTGTCATTTATCGCTATACCCGGATGATATGTCTTTTTACTTTTCTTTAGATGATAACTAACATGGTGAGTCTGTTTCAGTCCAAATACTGAATAATATCAATATTATTTCAACAAAATCTAGTGATCTTATCTGATTAAAAATCTGAAAATCTTTCAAAGTCCAACTTTTTTTTTAAATAAAAAACAACTTCTACTATCACAACATAAATAATGTAGTTTTGATTGGTAATACAGTTAAAACTGTCATACATATATCTTCAATTGTTAATGGATACAGTCCATTTAAAAGACGCATATAAAATGAAAAAAGGTTTCTAACGTAATGGGATTTCTTAATATAATCCTTTACCTTCTTAGCCGAGTATTTAAGATAATAAACATCTCTTTAGTGTAGGAATTGCACCGACCAGTTTTGTGCTTTTTTGGAAAAACTAAAAGCCTTGAAAATAACGCAAAATAAAGTAAATAAAGTGTTATTAAATTTTGATAACATCACACATATAACAAAAATACACAAAGTTCAAGATACAAGGCTGATGAACTCTAAACAGCTCCATGTGTGCAGCTTCTATTTAAATAAAAAATATTCATAAATAATTACATAAATGATTACAATTAAACACATGCTAATTAAAAGTATACCACATTTGCGTCTACAAGTACGTATAAATTTATATATGTAATTACTAGGTCGTAAAAACGAGTTTAAAATTTGCAGTTTTTTAATGTTATATCTAAAAACATAATAAGAAAAAATACAACCATTTACTACGTTTGTAAAGAGTTTTAAAAACTGCAAAACATGTAGTCTTAAATAAAATTACCATTAATACACTGTGACGATATCATACTTGTAAAAAATAAATTCATAAAGAAAGATCAAAAGTCAGTACTATATATTTTTTACTGAGTATGGTTTTATTTTTTTTTCCTTCTTTTGTATTCTAAAGGAAATAACATTTTTAACAATTCTTTAAAAAAATAAATACTTTAACATGAATTAATAAGGTTCGAAATATTGTTGTTGTTCTTCAGGTCAACAGCCGCAGGAGCAGGAACTGGCGACGAAGATGCTTCAGATCCAATCCAAGCGGTTCTATCTCGACGTGAAGCAGAATAGAAGAGGGCGGTTCATAAAAGTTGCAGAGGTGCGTTATTTCGCATTGTTGATCTCACCACGAATGAATGAGAGATGAATGATGAATGAATGAATGTTTGAATGAATGAGAGGAATGAGTGAGATTAATAATGAATGAATGTATGAATGAGTGAATGAGGGAGATGAATGATTGAATAATTGAGATGATTGAATAAATGAGTGAATGACGGAGATGAATGAATAATGAATAGTCATACACTTTGATATACATTATGCAAAATTATGCATAACAAAGGTACATTTTTCAGATATACACCTAAAATAAACCTATATATCTAAGAATCTAATGACTAAACAACATTTTATACTTAGTTTCTAGATGAGATAATGAGATAATGATAGACAAGCAAACGCAAAAATGCTATTTCCAGCTTTGAAAATATATAAATGTTTTCACCCCAATACAAAATTATAATGCAATCAGAACACTATTCAATTTACAAACTATTGTCTGACCCCAAAAAGTAGAGTTAAAAATTATATATGAAAATTAGTATTTCACAATGCGACATTAATATCCTAGTTGATCTTGTGTTTAGTCAATTTTATGTTTCCTTAAGTATAACTTTTGCATCGTTTGTACGATGTCTGAACGGTTTGCCAAATTAAGTCAAAATTTATTCTACAAGGTTTTACAATACTTTCACATTAATAATATTAAGAGTATCTTATAAATAATTTGTTCTTTGGGTCAATCAACTGCATGTATTAGTAACTGAAAATTAAGTTCTAGTAATTATTATTAGAAATATCAGGGATGGGGCGGGGCATGTTTCTTCAAAGTGGCTTTAATTGGTGCGTGCTATTGGCCAGTTAAGGCCAAACGTTGGTTCGAATGTTACTTTTATAAAGACTAATAAAATGTTAATTTTTTAATACAATGAATTTTCTTGGTTAAGAAACTTGTTCGGTTAGGGCGTGAGCCAATGTATAAATTGGAGCCAAGTTGGATCCAATAGTCGGTTCAATTTAACTCAAAGCATATATGCCTTAAGAATGTTAATAATAAAAATATGACCAGCAATTATTCTGCCGTTATTAAAGTTGGACAATTATTGGCTCCAATAGAATAACAAAGAGATTCTGTCAGAGAATTGTTTTGCTTTCATTTTGTATAGAATGCGCTAAAGTTGTTGTACTTATCGATTTTCTTCGGTACAGTACACTGCACCTTTCATTACTGCTTCTTTATTAAAATGAAGGTACTATTAATTAATTTTATATAAAGATAAAAGCTAAAGTAAAATGGTTCGTGAAATAAAAGTATAGTTTTGTTATTGGATGTATTTAAGATAAAATATATTCAATTGTTTTATCTTAATTATTTTTATAAACCAGCTTAGCTACAAATTATTCAAAAGCTAATGTTAATATAAGTTTGCTCAAAACCGGCTGTGAAAACTTTTGGAGTTCTTGAATGTTTGAGCTAATTTGAATATTGCATATTATGACTTTATTATTTATAGTTTTATACAACAGAAAATATAAGTTTTATAAAAAGGTTTTCTATCTCTGGTTATAAAAAGACACAAGCATCAGTATTTTGGAACCTCATTTTGGTGTTTTACTACTGTTAACTTTACCTCTATTAAGAGATAGAAAAGGTCTCAAAATATCGTATCACACTTATATTAATAATATTATATCTGATATACTGAGAAATATTTTGTGAAATATATCTATAGATATTTAAAAACAATATGTTCTCTAAACATTTTATAAATCTATAATATTTCTATAATCTCTTATATAAAAGTTATCAATACGAACCCGCTACTAATCTGATACCGCCGTGTCTTTTCTTCAAACTGAGCTATCGTGACGTTAAACCTTTTGTGTTGAGTATATTGTATTATCAGACTAAATAAAATACACTGACAATACCAGAAATGCTTGTCATACCGTACTAAAAAGGTTTTATATAGACTATATAGATTGATTAGAGATGCTGTTTCATTAGCTACAATAATTAGCTTTTGTGAAACCTAATTAATAGTAAACCATTCATGAAACGCAGTCCATGCCCGTAGATCGGCGCGGATGGCCGCCGAAGTCAGATCTTCCTGGCGATGTCCACGGCAGCGGAGTTCCGGGACCACCTCTCCGCTTTCAGCGACTTCTACTCATCCCTGGGCCCTCCCAACCCAGACAACGTGCCAGACGACGGGAAACTCAAGTCCGAAATGATGCTTAAGGTATGGTGTAGACTTAACTGGTCAGTTTGTCACTTCCGGTATAAAGAATTTTAAAATATATTTAAAAATGTATTTTTGGTCTTATCAATATGTTATAATTATTTATTTGTAAGTATGACGTTACTTTATGTTTAAAAATAAATAATCGTGCATATACAAAACCTTGAAGTGATTGAAAAATAAAGAGATATCGATTTTTTCACTAACGTTTGCGGCTGCGCATTTAGCAGCCGGGATTTTAGTAAGTGCTGAATATCATCTATCTGTGGTATCTGTTTAAAAGTAAAAAACACAATAGAATCGCAGGTCGTAGTACTCGCCAACCAATCCCGGTGACGATGTCAAACCCATTTTGGCTAACAGTCATAGAAACTACAAAACAGGAATATCGTTTAGGAATCATAAGCTCTTATCATTTATCGGATATAATTTATCATTGATGAGTCATTGACAAAACTCATACTCCCCCATGCTTCTATATTAAATTATATTAAAATAGTTTTTTATTATATAAGCCTAAACGAAACGAATATTTTACTTTTTTTAACGTGAATGTTATTTTGAATTCGTTGAAAGTAATATGCGTCGAGATTTCGATCAGATGACATTTTTCTTATTTTTTTGAAATTAACTTGTATCATCATTTTTAACATATTTTTAATAATTAATAACATATTTTTTAAAATTGTTATATTGTACCGAAGGAATCCAATCAAATAATATGATGCATAATATTGTCTACAAAAGTAATAAGTCTATGCGTGACGGCTACTTTCGAATCTACGGTCATAGCATACTGATTATTTGTACGATCCGCAAATTCATACAAAGCCTGTGGAGCTTTCTCTGTGTCCTTCAATTCCATTTGTGTAAAAGGAAGGCCATTATTTTCATAGTAGTATTGCCAGTTGAATAAATAAACCATCGTTTCATTCCAGGACAACCGTCGCTACTACCTGGACCTTAAAGAGAACTCCCGCGGGCGCTTCCTGCGCGTGTCGCAGACGCAGACTCGCGGCGGACCGCGCGCGCAGGTGGCGCTCCCCGCACAGGGCATGATAGAGTTCCGCGACGCGCTCACAGACTTGCTCGATGACTTCGGCTCCGATGACGGAGGGTGAGATATACCTGCCTCTCACTCACTCTTACGGCCAATAGTCGAGCCATAACAAAACTGTCTGACCTCTGTGTTAAACTCGTGAATTCGTGAACGCTTGTGGTGACTGGTTGTTTTGCAGATCGAGTTAGCAATATTTACTCTTCTAGAACCACTGGAGCATCAAGTTGGAAAGTTCTAGATGTTCGTTAATTGCTTATTAAATGTTTTGACGTTTGTGAAACCATGATCACAATAAAAATATCTGGCTGAGTTTGTTGTGTGGTTCTTCTCAGACCAGGACGCGTTTAGTACCTTAGCCTTAGCTTTAAGCTGGAGAGTTTTACAAAAGAACTGAATTCAATAACTATGGTATTAAAATGGGCCCTTCAGAGACTTCCATTTAATGTATATACACTTGTATATCACTGGTATTGATTCAAAGTGGAGAAAAATAAATAAATATATAAATAAATAACGATAATTGCCTGCCCAGATTCAAGGGCGAGCTGCCCGAAGGCCGTCACCTGCGCGTCGACAACAAGAACTTCTATTTCGACATTGGACAGAACAATCGCGGCGTCTACATGAAAGTCAGCGAGGTGGTACCATCGTTGCAAGTAATTTCATAGCTCCCGCGATTATAATTACTCACACTCTACAATACTTACACTTTTAACTCCCTCATATCCTACCATCTCACCCCTCCTTCCTTTTAGGATATGATACAAGTTCTTTTGTTTATTAACATCGTAGAAAATTTTACGTAGCTATTCAAAGAGTTAATAATAATTAACTTTTCTTGGATTAATTTAATTCCAAATAAAAGCCAGTCTCTCCTTCTCTCTTTGGGTTGGTATGAGACCTACTTTGTGAAAGAAAACATGTGGCAGTCAAAGTTAGAAAACATTACTAGTTATCGTTTATATATTTATATATAATATGCAGTATTTAAACAGAGGTATCCGAAACAAAATATTAGTTTTTAAAAATAAATATAATAAACAGAATAATACTCTACAGTTATAATAAGAATATTTTTTTTTTGTTTCTTAACTTCAAAAAATTGCTATACCATAAACAATAAAACAAAAATTTTTCGACTATAAATTCATTTTTATAATTCTAAACTGAAAATTGCATAGCAACTGCATATTTTGATGCGTTACTTATAAAATAACTGTTGTCTTTCAATTAATTAAAAAAAAAATCTGAATATGTTTCTTACGATCAGTTGTCGAACATATTATTTGCTATGATGATGATTTATTGTATGCTCAATAGAGCATAATCGATAATAATCGATTAACGCTAAATTTTCGATCTATATTAAAATTCTTGTGAAACAAAATAGATAAAGAACTCTTGTATATACAAAATCCTCAGTTTACGTTTGCTAAAATTAACAAAAATATTTTACCTTTTAATTTTATTTTTTTAGTTTGACGTAGTTTTTGTTCTTTACTAATTTAATAACCATGAAATGTTCGTATAGGTGAAGAGCAATTTCCGCACCGCCATCACAGTCCCAGAAAAATGCTGGACGCGCTTCAGAGACATCCTCGCCGACTACTGCGACAAGATGAACAGGGCACACGACCCCGACCACCACCAGGTACACACACACTCGTAAACCAGATAATCACACACTCAAATTAGATACACACTCATATAAACCAGATACGCACACACTTAAATCAGATAAAGACTCATATAAACCAAAACATTTACACACATAGCACACACAGATTTGCACTAATATAAAGTGTCCCCTCCCGCTGTCCGTCCGTGTACAGTAGTGTCCGTGTGTGCAGGCGGCGAGCGGCGCGCCCGCGGCCCGCGCGTCCTCGGACCGGGACGCGGTCAGTGGCGCCGCAGCCGGGCGGCCTCCGGCCCGCCCGCACTCGCTCATAGTTGATGACCTCGCCTCGCCCCATACTCACCGCTGTGTCTCGTTGCAGGAGTCGTTCGCCGGCAGCGCTCCGCCCCGGATTTGATCGCGCGGCGCTCCGCCCCCCGCCCCCTGCTCCTGTACATAGTGTTTATATACGTGTAGTCGTACAGCGCGAGCTTTACTGTATACTTTTGATTTTTATTTGTGTAAATAACATTAGTCGGGGATGTCGATTTCCGATTTTGAGTCTTACCGTCGAGTCTCGAGGTCGGCGGTCCGTAAGAACATAATAAATTTCTGAATGTAATGCCACTCGTCTAGATCGTAGGTGTATGTGTTTTTCTATTGATTATTTAATTTTAATGTTTCAATTGTTCGTTTATCGCATACGCGAAGGCGCGCGGAATCGATTGAGAAATATCGAAATGCAGCTATACCGATCGCCGCATAAAGACAGTCGGTTCCGGCCCTGGGACGCACACACGCACACACACGTGTGTAATATGTGTGTTTCAAGTCTTAACAATATACCGTAGATTGATTGTACGTACAAGTCACTTGATAAACAGTACTCAAAAGTAATTCTGATAATAAATTTTAAGAATGTGTATTTGTGATAAAAAGTGCGTGTATGTTTATATGTTGTCGACCTGAGACATATATTTATGTAGACAGCAAAAAATTGGCAACTAAAAACTAAATTCTGTATTAAGACTGAGAGTTATTTTTCGAGACGATTGTCTATAAACATTTTCAGACTATGAAGTCTATAAATTGCAAGAAATTAATTGGCTATTCAAAATTGTCACGACGTTAAGCTACTATGAGTAGTGTTATATATTAATACTTTTATATATATATATATATATATTGCGTTTGTTTGTGCGTTGATCGCTCTTCTAGGAATAGGGTAAGGATTTTGAGAATAAAACGTTTTAAAGACGTCAAGTCATCTATAATCAATAAAGTTTAAATGAACAAAAAAAAATCGTCGCGTGTGTGTGCATGTGTGCGTGTACGCACACTTTGCTTCTCCTACTTTCACTCATTTCATTATACAGATGACTTCTTTTCTACACCTTAAAGTTATAATAAAAAATATACAAAAACAGCAAAAAAATGTAGGCTGTTAAGTGTTTTACAATAAGTAGGTGCGTAGATTTCTACGCTGAGTCGGTTAGCTCGCTCGTCTGTACGTCACGGCTCCTTACAACACATCGATATAGTTTATACGCAGTGTATTATGTAAATAAGATTGTTTTGTACGTCTGCCATTATGACGCGCGAATGATGGTTGTAAACATTTCAAATAGGATTACATATTTGATATTTGAGCGTCATAATAGTTGACGGATATCTCGCAGCTTGTTCTCTGTTCTGTACAGCTTATATTTTGTTCGGGCTGGTCGCGGCAATTTGAACTTTATCGCCAAGCGGTAGGGTTCAATTCGGCGCAACTTGCCTAGATATTATCTAAAGTGAATGTATATTATATATTTATTTAAGCAATAGTACTATCATCGAAATGCTGATGTGTTACGACATGATGTACGCGATAAATGATATATATGATTGTTCTAAAAGGATGATTAGCTGCTATTATATACTACGTTGCCTAGATTTTCTCTGAAACTATTGATATTTTTGCGTTTATTTTTTTTTTTGTGACTAAAGACAATTACAAATTTTAAATCCCGTTTGGCGTCAACCTTAAAACAGTAAGGCGTCTCGTCGTCGAACGCTTTCCTGCGTGGCCAGCTATGGAGGGAAGCGCTCCTTGACGTGATTTTAATGTAACTTAGCGTATCGTCGCCCTAACAATAGTCATAGTCGTCCGACCGCGTCCGGACGCGGACGGATGATAGGTTAATAACATTTCCTCAGACCCCGAAATAGAGTGGGATAAGTTGGAGACGTCCGATTAAATATAGTAAAGAAAATACCTATATGAATCACTTTTTAATAGAGGTTTATTGGAGCCGGAGCGGCGTTACATGTAAGTTAGGTGAGCGGTCCCCCCGCTGGCGAGGGCCCGGGGCGCCCTCGACCGCTCTACTCCGATTGCTCGCGGGGGATACCCTCGCCCCCCCGCGACCGGATGCTTAATTTAAAACATTATGGTACAAAATGTAATTTTAGTTCCATAGAAGTTTAAGATTTACAGAGATTTATATATTTAGACGAGATGATATATGCGGTCGATAAATATATGATATAATATTGAGATGTTTAATGTTAATATTAGTGTATGCATTGTGAGCTGGATATTGCGTGAGTTCTTCTCGTAGGTTGGCAACGGGCAGTGCGGGCAGTGCGTGAGTTGTGACGCTATGGGATTTTGATTTTCGGAGTTTCTATGTTCTGTGCGCGGCGTACCTCACTCGAAGATTATTACAACAAAGTATGAAAAAGCTCTAATATAGAGTGCATATTCCCTCTAACTCTATAATTCTGTCATTCTTTGTAACAAAACAGCAATAGTATGGTGTTTTGTACCATTCAATCTTCGATATGTAAAGTACACAAAAAGATCCACGCGAGTTGTCAACAATCTCGCAGCCGCGCCGGCGTGCTCGAAGCTGCCTCCTGTGATACCGGGCGCCTCCCGGGCATCTCACCTCATCTCATCTCACCTCATCGCATCTCACCTCACCTCACCTCATCTCACCTCATCTCATCTCACCTCATTCACCTCACCATTTATATTACTTAGATTGCATTTACGCATTGTGTTATTTCTCTATAGACATTTTACTTGAGATTTATTATTAGAATGTTTAACTTCATCAGAATTTACGATCAGTGACTGCCCCTAATGTCCCATCCGAAAACCACCCCCATTCCCATCCCGGCCTTAGTCCTATTGGCTCATTTTCCATTAAATTAAAGCGAGATCTTGGCAGGTCCATCCAGATTATAGAGCCGTTATGTTCCTACAAGATGTGATACATGATAAACAAATTAGTTATTTTATCTGCGTACGATGGTTGTGGCACCGAGTGCGCTTAGCTGCAGGTCGTTCAACGTGTGCCGGTATCAAGATCTCGTTTTATGCTTCATGGCGGCTCTCAAAGTAGACGTTACAGCTACTTTTTTCAAAGATACCCACAATACAGCTTCAACACTGCCGCGGTAAAATTATCTTCTCCACTCATTTCTAAAGATATATTTTGCGTAAGAAATTATTGTGTATAAAGGTTTTTAATTGTGTTTTGTTGTAACGTGTCTTTGCGGGTCTCTCTGAGCTTGTGTGTGGACAGCAGTGATAGTCAATTATTAAACTCATTAGCTCTCGCTTCGTCGCCGTCAAAGTATCCATTGTGTTAAAGATTGCGTGCCGGATAACGGTTTAAAGAAAAACTATTCTTACAAATCATGTACAAAATAATATAAGCTATGATTAAATTAAAAATAATAGCTTGTATAGTGTTTAAGATAAATAATTGTATAATTTCTTTCCGAACGATTTGCAAGAATAGTAGTTTGGACACCGACGGCGACGCCCGCGCCGCTCCGCTCCCTCGTTATAGGCACTTATAGATACTGAACGAATACTGGTAAAAATAAAAAAATAATTAAAAAAGATTCAGAGTTATAATAGTACGTTAGTTTTAATTATATTTCTGATATTGATTGATGTTTTGCTAAAGATAATTTATCTGTGCGTTACGTTTGATGTCGCGAGACGCCGCCCGTGGTCGTCGCGCGATCAGGCACCTCGACCGGTGGTTTAGTTCTAACCCAAGTTTTGTTAGTATTTCAAACCCTTTAGTCTCCAATCTGGCTTTGTCATCCACCGATTACCAGCCAATATGTGATAAAAACGAAAATTGAATTATTACTTTAAGAAATACCAGTACCTGAAATTGAAGAGTATAAAAATGTAATAGAATGGAAATAGTGATTGGATTCAAAACTGGATATCAGAACGTTGAGCATTCGCGCGGGATGGAGATCGCAGTCGATATTAATTTTTATTATTGTGAGGTTATTTGCGTTTCGTATCGCTTTAGTTTTAATATCACCCGATTGGCCGGATAGCAACCGGACGGTGACGTCAGACTTACCCGAGGTATGACGTATTCTGTTTGGAAATGTTGACTTTAATAATGGAAGTGCTGTCGGATAGGATCGAAGTGCGGGAGTACAGGTTAGAGTAAACGGTTGAAGGGATCACATGCGAGGTGATGATAGGCCACGTGACGAACCGACGCCGCGTTACGTCCAGGTGGTGAGGGCTGTTGTATATGAAACATCGGTGTTTAATTCGTTAGTAAGTACTAAGTATGTATAGGTCGGGAGTAACCTCGGCTCTCGTCACGTCACGAGTGATACGCTAAATATCATGAGAGTGGGGTAAAAGTGAAAGAATACTGCCAATCGATTGTAGTTTATATATAATAAATGATAATGATTTGTAGATTTAACAATTTGGAAATATTATGTCCTTAATATTTCGTATTTTATGTATAGTATCGGTATATGGGGCGGCTCGGTCCCCGGCGGCCGGCCGCCATGTGGATGTTTTCTTAAAGACGAGAACGATGGATACAAACTGTGTTCTGTAGTGTACCGAGCGACAGGGCGTTGTCTAGATAGGTTTGCGTCCTCTGTTTCCCTCCCTCCCCTGTGCGTGATTGTTAGTGAGAAGGGGGGGAACGAGGACACTAGGCGTGAACTGTGTTCACGAAATGCTAAGTAAAAAAAATAGAATGCAATATAAATTGAAATTGTGGGGTAAGGAAGGCAGATGGCATATTGGGTGTTGTGTATGGAGAGGGTAGTTAGAAAAGTATGTGAATTTAAATTCTTGTTTTAAAAATTTAAATGTTCTGCATCGAGTTTGGTTTAGTTTCCACTTTGGAGTGAACTTATCTGCTAAAGAGTATAGACTGGACACCCAATATGTAGCGGATTAGTTGGTAATTTGATATCGTAATGTATGGAACTGTGGGACTGACGTGGCTCATGTGATGAGGATAAAATTTTTTGGACTTTTTAAATTATGTTTTCAAAAATATGTAATTCGTGTGTAACACGACTCGTCTTGAGACTAGTTCAGTTTGTGTTAGGGACGGGAGACGGTCGTTGCTGTGGGAAGTATCTAGAAACGCTGGTTACGTTTTACCTTCTTTCAATAAAGTTCGAGAGGTTGTCTCCCGTCCCGGGCGCCCTGGTTACGTAATGTGTGACCTCGATGATCTGTGATATGGTGTCGCTTCTATCCTTGGCGAGTGGTGTCAGATTACGTAACGAGAGCGCCGATGAGATTTTGTATCCAAAGATTGCAAAGTGTGATGAATTTTCCTATAGGTTTATTATATTATAATGGTATTTTATATACTTGTTGTTTTTCTGTTGTTTGACACTACTAATGACGATGTTTGGAACATTGACAGATCTCCCGATCGAATTGTAATCATTGCAGCTGTTATTATTTTGTGTATGTGCAGAATGGTCGGATTGTGAAATGGAAGATACCCTTAAGGGCTCGCTTATTATATATAATATAAAAATCATTTTTTACTCTTGCTTTTTTACAAGGTCACTGGAATGTCATTTAATTGACATGTCTGTCTTTTATATTTATGTATTTAGGAAAGAGGTAAAGACATAGTTCCGCGCACGAATGATCGCTCGTGCGTATTTTGTACGGAGCAATGAGTGATTCGTGCGCGGATCTCGTATTGGTAGGGCAGTATAACTGCGACTTGGTGCTTGTGTACTTACGATGGATATTATATATTATTTCAATATTTCTGATTGTAAATCTTTACGCTTATTTATTTTTCTAATAGGAGTGAAATTCAAAATTTCAGTGTATAACGAGTTTGTATTTTGACTTTTTTTTTAAGTTGTAAGTTATTATTGTGAGCGTAACGCGGAGTCTATAAAGGATTTTGATGGAAATGTATTGTCAGGGACTTTGACGTTTCTAGTTCCTGTTCGATAGCTCCGTGTTGCGACAAGTTGAGCCATCGTGACGTGTAAGGTATCGTTCGACATACACAAGGCGGAATATTGGTGCGCGACTGCGACGCGCGGTGTGCCGTAGGAAAGTTTTACGATAAATGGTGAAAAATAAAGAAATTACAAAAAATATGTTTTTCATTTCTCTATTACATTTTTATCAATATGTAGACGTAAACATCGTCTAATATTATCCTAATATCACAATCAGGAATCATACCTCTTGTATCGGCTTCCTTACCGGAGGCCTGATTTTTACAATATTTATGTTAGAATATACTGCCAGTACTAACATTTTCAAGTCCGGCAACGCTTTTGTGAGTTTTCGGATGTTGCAAGAGTTCATGGGCGGCGGTGATCACATTTGATCAGTGACCCGCATGCTCGTTTGCCCTCTTTTCACATAAAAAAAGAAGAAAAAAAAAGTCAACATCTATGAAATTTGTAATACATGTATAGCGTAGTATAGACCGACTTTTATTGGTTTCATTAGATGCTAGATGTCACTAGTTTCGACAATTCACCGATCTCATATTAATATTTAAGTATCCAATATTGTCAACCGAGCGTTAAGTTATTTAGTGTACTAAAATCATTATTTAAGTTGATAGTGCGGTAATGGTTATATGTAGCTCAGTATTTTTGGGACCACAAAGTAATTAGTAATTTAGAAAAGGAATGCACCTCTATTTCCAAAAGCCAAATATAGCCCAAATATTACACCATTATTGCAGGTAAAGAAAATTGTGGCCCACGTCAGATATGTAATTTTTGGGTATTTGAGACTGCAGTCTCACATGCCGGTGTGTTCCTATAACGTATCTTGAACACGGCGAAACGAAGTTTTTATTTATTTTGCATGATAAAATTGAACAATTTGAATCATAAATACAAACAAAATTATAAAGCACAACGTAATATCAGTATTGCCCACTGTATATGTAGATATGTAACATCTTGATTATTGGTTTTATATTAACAATCAAAACAAAAACCATAACCCACTTGTTATTCAAAGATATAATATTATTGCTCTCATTTGTTTAAGTGCGCATGCATGAGGTGAAAGTGCATCTGATTGATCCCTTCCTTTGAGGTCGGTCTGAGAGCGCTGTGCGTGCTTAAGGACTGAAGGGAGGAAATAAGGTGTGATGATAATTGTGGTCATTAAGATTCTTTGAACTTTAGGGTTTTTAAGGTTCATAAAGATAATATAATCATGAATGTCTATCTACTACCAGTACACTAGTTCTAACTTATAATTATAGACTTATTTGTGATATACCTAAGTAAAATCAATTTAATTTTGACCTCAATTTGCCAAAATTCTAGGTGTATATATAGAACTTACAGTTTTGTCGTCAGTCTAATTCCCAAATTACCCAAACCTTGTATAAAACAAAATTTATGCGAATTTTTCCAAGAGTCCTCGAGAGTGTTTCCCGTAAGCCGTGTTTATTATAATCAAAAGAATAATAAACGTGTCGCCACTCGTATTTGCATCTCAAACGGCACAGGGATGATACTTTATCATAATATGCTAAGTTACGAAAATGCCTCTCGCTTTAAGACAAGGTTAGGTTCAGTTAGGAGACAAGTGGTTTACAAGAGTTCAGAACAAATTGTTGACGTCTGCCAAGTTTTTTGGATTATTCTGTAAGATAATTGCGGTAGGTATACTATTTATTATTAAATGAATGCAGTAGATATAAAGTGATAAAATTTGTTGTTGTAAATAATTCATTTAATAAATATGCAAAGAATTTGGAGCGTATTCTGCCACTGATACACTGATTGGACGAGGAATATAGGTTAGACTTAGGAGTTATTCATGATTCTATCAATTTTATAAGACTTAAAACCTGTAATTGTCAGTATTTCAGTTACAATATCGTTGTAATTTAAAGCTGTATTTTTAAATTTGACCAAATATACTTAAAAAGTTCATTAACTCCTATAGGACACCTATAGAACTCGAGCCTCTGATTTCTTTACTTATGGGAAAAAAAATACAATCTTGTTATGTCCGACGGCCAAAAAGGTATTTTCCTATTTCTCAGCAGTAATTCATTTGAGAAAAGATGTCTTTTAACACACTCCTGGCTACAGGTCATGATTAATTGAACAGCGAAGGCGTGGAAGGGCACCGAACAAACAAATTCACATATCTATATCTAAGATATGTAAGCCAATTCATATCTCTCTATCTAGCCATATCTCTATATTAAATTTTCCATATATGCAATACAATCCTTTAATTTAAATTACAGATATATTTAAAGTTTATGAAAACCTTAAAACAAAATAGAGAAAAAAAAGCAGACATTTTTTTATATTTAATTATAAAATAACTCCTGGAATTGTTTTAGGCAAATCGTCGATAATTAGTGATGTCGTGAAAAATATTAAATATATAAATCTATTACACTAGATTACATAAATATGGACTATAGCCATAAGTCGATAGATGTCGCTACGATTGCAGTGTCTACATATTTACGTCATTCTTGTAACGCTCCAGTAAGCCATTCAAATTTCAAACAAGTCTGTGTCAGTGGTCGCCATTTTGATATTTTTCCGTTTCGTAAATAATATTGTTAAAACAGACATTTTTTCATTAATAAATAATCTTCCTTATCTCTACTATGCCAGCTACCATTAATATCCAACTAACAATTTTTTTTTTTGTAACTATTAACTCTTAACATTACTAAAACTAAAGATAACTATGTTTGCCCTATCCAAATTCACAATGCGATTTTGGTATCAAAAATGACTTAGAAAGTTGTAAAGTGTAACGAACGCTTAAAGAATATTAGGAGCTAATAACATTAAATAATAAAAGTACTATCAAGCAATAAAATTTCTATGCTAATACTTTCCTATTGTATTTGATGATAAATTTGTTCAAACTGATTCCTATGTCGGCATGTCTAGAGCGGAGTGACATCAAGAGCGCTTTGATCCTTTTCATGCTTGTATGCTTGTTGAAGGATTTATATAATTGAACCGATGTCTCCGGACGCTTCGCCCTCCGAGTTCGAGCGTGCTTCATATCGCAAATTTTGTTTTATGTAATTAAAAATATATTTGAAAGCTCCGCTGATTGAAATGTTTCATTAATTATTATAATTATTTTATTAGAAATTCTTTTAATTATGAAAATATTTTTTTTATTATATATTGATTACGTTCAAGTTCTTTGGAAAATGGATTTTATTACATTTTTTGTTTATATACCATTATTGTTACAAATATAATAGTTTTATATCTTTCATATTTTTATTCTACGGAAGTACCAACTAAGTAATTAAAAGTATTAAATTGTTATTTATTTTAATTCTACTTTTACACTATACAATTTACTAAACACTACCTGAACTAGGACACTAATATAGTGCTGTAAAAAATCTGTTAGTGCACTAATTGTTATATAGTGGTTTTAAAACGTATTTTTTGGGGTTTGATAGTGCTTCGTAAATTAGATAAAATAGAGCCTGCATTAGTTATCTAAATGATATATTAATAATATTATCCAACCGTAGCGTTAGTGTGTTTAAAAGTAGGTTCTGTGTCGGCTATAAGAGATTGGGTACACCTATCTGATATATGTATCTAGACTATATAGATACCTTTACAGGTATCCTCTCTGCTTCTTCTTCTTATTATTATTATGTAAAAGGAGGGCAAACGAGCGTGCGGGATCACAGATAAATTGTGATCACCGCCGCTCACTAACTCTTGCAATATCCGAAGACTCACAAAAGTGTTGCCGACCTTGGAGGAGTATACGCCTTTTTGAAGGCACCCATGTCGTATTGACCTGGAAACACCGCCGAAGGAAGTTCATTCCACATCTTAGTGGTACGTGGAAGAAAAGACCTGTTAAACCGCACAGTAGAATCGCCACGTATCCAGATGGTAAAGATGATAATGCAGGCCGTGACGTGCTGTGCAGTGATGAAATTCGGCGGCAGGCATCACATCAAAAAGCTCTTCGGAACACTCCCCGTCAACACTCATGTTAAAAATGAGTATTTTTAAACATATTTTTATTTGGTATCAACATAAGGTAATTTTACTAATAAACGAGGTTTCCTAAAATGTGTCGTGAATGGTATTCAAGTGCATGTAAGATATAGGGAGCAAAGACAAACTCACTCGACAATGGCAGACATTGACAGATTGTATCACATTATTGGATATACGTAATTAGATGATCTCATAACAATATTTGGTTGCGGTCAGTGACCTGCACAAAAGTCTAGTTCAACGAAATAAGTATCTAAGTACTTATTATTTTGGTAGATAAATTGGAACTTTGCTATTAAATGACCCACTCATTTAATAAGAAAGTTCTTTTAGACCTAACATAGTTATAATGTTTTTATTATCTGTAAGTTACTATTATTAGGCCGATGGACAAACTTTTTTAATTTATTTATTAATCTTTTTTTGAATTTGCAAATCATTTTTATAAGACGGGTCGACCAACCTACCTAACATATTTTTTTTTTATATTTTCAAATAAGATATTATATTATACTATATCGTTTTATTAATGATTTCTAAATAAGTTCTGCATACGTAATTGGAGATGAGATCTATTGAATAACTGGAGAATATGAGAAAAAAAAATTATCTATACGAATAGACTCAGGAAGAAAAATAAATTTAAACAGTTCTGAATAACTTATTTTTATCTTATTTTTATTTAACCACAATCTTATATTTCTTCAAATATACATTTTTTTTTCTAATAAAAAAATATTGAGTACTTACTTATTTATTGCACATTTAAACAGAAAAATTATATAAATTTTCTTTAAATTTGGTCTTAGTGCCGGCATAAAATTAAAATTACTGATAATTCTTACGTTTTACGTACTTTGACTATTACGTATTTGACTTTCTATGCTAGAATTATCTATTTATAATTTATCTAAAATAATAAAATAAAATAAACAATTTAAAATAACTTAAAATATTGGTAATCTACTTTTATTATTACCGATATTTATTCAGTCTTATATCATTGTTAATTTTAAAAACCTATAATAATGTAATATTAAACGCGCTTCCTCTATCTAGTCTCTACTCTTCTCGCCATTACAAAACAAAATGCGACTGGCAAGCGTCGTGTAAACACGTAGACTAACCTAATGAGAGCGAGCGAGATACACTTACACACTCATCACACGAGTGATAGAGATGAGCATTTAAGGCGGACGAAAGCGCAATACCTACTATTCAAAAGGCAGAGAGATAGCTTTATATAAAAAGTGTAGGTTAGAAAGAGAATGGTATATCTGCTCAGTGTTGCTTACAGTGAATAATTTAGCAGCTACCGCCCTTTGGCGTCGGTACACAGATGTTGAAACAAGTTTGTTTATATGCTTGTCTATGTGTTTGTTAGCTTTGAGCTTTGACTCATACTTTTAGATAGATATATCTTGAGTGAATATTGATTTGTCGTTGTATGTTGCATTAAAATGAGCTTTAACTAATGAAAATGTTAAAGATTAGATAACACACATTGAAACAATTGGCTTAGCTTTGTATGTGTTAAGAAGCGATTAACTAAATAATTTCTGAGTTTTGTATTTACACTACTATGTCTATGATTATTATTATATATAATTATCCGGCTAAACTCATGTAATTACAAACCTATCCGGGGTTCTTATGAGCTCGAAGAATGGTGGAATCGTGGAGTAAATTCCTTAATCTGGATAGGTTTGAATCTAGTCAGGTAAATATAGATAATATTGACGTATAGTAAAGTAACGCCAAATAATATATATATACATACATATATATTATTTATTAAGCTCTACCACTTGCTATTAAAATGTAAATAAATTTTAATATATACAGCTTGATATATCATTTGCTGTTATTATATATTTTTATATATTATAAATTTTATAATAGTCAAATACTGTTATCTGTGAGGAGATGGTAGGTAGGTGGTACCTACCATCTCCTAATTACCTAATTATGATGATACAATACCCTGAATGAGAGCATAGTATAATAAGACTTTGAACAAGCTTTAAAACTTTAAAAATGTATTTATTAAAACAATAATATATATAAATTATACAAAATAATTCAGCTATTTCTATAAAAAATACTTTAACAAAAATACAAAGTAAACAAAAATATTTTAATATTTATTAAAAAATACCAATAATATAAATTGATTTTCAAACCATTTAATAGATAACTCTGGTAAAGCCACCCTTGGTTAATTACGTAAATTCGTAGCGGGTTCGATGCCGGCGCAAACCTATTAGACTCTACAAATATTTACTCGATCTCGGTGTAATCAGGATTCACAGGTCTTTTAAAAGCCCTCTATATATTTGGTTAAGATAATAGATGATATATTTTTCTTATACGTACATTAAAGTTATTTAAAATGTGTATTTGTCTTATATATAATTAATCGTCTTTATTCCAGTAAACATTCCAGTAATTTGCTGAACTAGTTTCGAGCCCATTCGGGGTTTTTGTTCATGAGCTCTGAGTATATTAAGTCGCGGCGTGAACTAACAGTTCATGCCGTGATACTGACATGCCATAATAATTATATTTAATAGTAATCATGGATCACGAAACTTTACATACAAAAATATTTGTCTTATTCATTTAAATTATAGGACAATTTGTAAGAAAAGAAATGAATAGTGAAAGATGAGAAGAATCAATCAATCAATCAATAGCAGGTTCTTTACAGCGGGATTTTGTTAATAAAACAACTAATTATTTTTTTAGTTAGATAATTTTTGTTTTAAGTTTGTGGTTTTAACATAAATAATTAAAAACTTTAACATTAACAGAAAAATAAAAAAAGAAATGATTGGCTTGGGCGATTAGTTGACCGATTATCAACTGACTAGCCGGCTAGACGTGCAAAGCTCATCTCTAATATATATATATATATATGAAATAAAATTAAAAAAATTTCTTAGCTGAGCAAAATGACTCACTCTCATAGTTTTTAAAACTAATAACAAATTTCTCTTTTACGCATGTTTTTTCTCGCACAGAAAAAAATAAAATGTAAAAAACGTAATTAAGATTTACAGAAATCAATACAAAAGATAAGTCAATAAAAAATATCTTTAAAGATGATTAATAAAATATATTAAAAGCTTCCTCCATCAGCCGGAAGACCAGTAATAGGCAATAAGCAATAACGCTTGTAATTAGTTTACGCACAGTTTATCGACGCGTGCGCAGGCACGTGACCTGCTGCGTCACAGGTTATACATGATTAATATTGATAAGGATTTTTTTTATTTTTATATTAATTGACTTTTAGGTAATCTTACGAAATTTTGTGGTGATTGCATTTTTTGTTAGTTAGTGAAAATAGAATATTTATAAGACTGTTTTTATTATTTTTTTATATTAATTGACCTTTAGGTCATTTTAAGTAATTTTATCAATATATCAATATCAATCATTTTAATTTTACATATATTTGTTTATATTTATTAGAGAATATTTATAATTATTATTTTTTTATACTTATTCATTGAGTTTTAGGTAATCTTAAGTAATTTTAAGTTGTGAGAGGTATTTACATTTTACATAAATATTTAAATTTTTTTGAGATAATATATGTAGGAGTAATACATCAAAATATGGTGTAAAATAGAAGTGTTTATTAATAAATCCCTAATAATAATTTTATAAGAAAAATATAATATTTATTTTTCGATAAATCATAAACTCAGCAATCTAACAGCTAACGAGTAAATTGTAGCGCTTACTAACTCTTAATAACCCATTAAAGTTCGATTCCCACCCGCATACTAATACTATTATATACAAAATCAACCTTATATCTTACACTTTAAGCTTGAAATTACAGTGTACAGTTTCTAATACAATTTATGTACAGGATGTTGGTATTGGAGGGCGTTCAGATAATAGGAACATTGCTTCTTGTCAAGTGACGCCATCTGTTGACCGATCATGTATTAAATAAATATTAATTAAAAACAAACTTGCTAATGATTTAATCGCTAATTCTAGCTGTTATTCGCGGTTTCTACGTACGATTGATTTTATTTATAAAGCGAAGCTCTCTATGAGAGACTGTTCTGCATCCTTTGTGCAAGCATGAATCAGAAATGTTAAAAAAATGTCCTAATTTTGCAAACTGATAGACTTCAATCTGGTGGTGGTGGTTTCAAAAAATTTCATATATTGGAAGTCGTTGAGGAATAATCACGGAAAAACAAAAATACCATAGACTTCAATGGGAAAAATTCTTAGCGCGAAAATTTAGCTTGAAAAATACTATTAGCTTAAAAAAAATAGTTGTAGTAGTAGTAAAATTGAGGTCTGGTTCGCGCTTCTAGTTAGAATAAAGTAGTACCGTAATGTTTTTCCATGAACCTGTCTATCATGATAAAAAAAATTATCAAATCTATTCCGTAGTTTTAAAGATTAGTTAGATTTATGGTTTGTATTTTTATCTTGTATTTATTTTCTTTTATAACCTACCACAATTCTTCGCCTCCACAAAGATTAACTGGTATATAATGCCACCAGGCCTTAAGTTTGTATTTTCTTAATAAAACAATAAATAAATTAGTACGTTTAAACAAACTTTTTTGCTTTATAGTGTTAATATTATATATAAATAATATTATTGAATATTGGTATTTAAAACGGAAGAACTGAGTCATTAAACAGATAGAATTCGAACTTCATGATCGACGCGTGGCGGAAATTGGGTTTATAGTAAATTATGAGAACATTATAATAAGCTTTTACAATTTTTATTTAACTTGTTATTATGTTATGATTCTATTTGAGAGTTATTAAGAGTTTGTTTGTACTTTGTTCGGAACTACTGAATGGATTTAATAAAATACTTCAGATTGCGATAGACAGGTTTATGAAATAGATGTAACATTATTATAAGCTTTTACTAATTTTATTATATTATTTTTGTGATATTATTATAGTAAGGTTATAAAGCGGGAATTTTGTTTGTTTAAACGCACTAATCTTCAGAACTACAGATGGTTTAAAACAATTGCTGATTTAAGAAGCTTTTGTTGTTAGTTATCCTGACAGTTAATAAAATGATAAAACCGCGTGAGAAACCGCGAGAAAGAGCTAGTTTGTTATATAAATAACTATATAATGGAAAGTGATTCTAATTTTATAATAAAAATAGTGTTATTGTCTGCTCTCTTAGAAAATATCGACACTTCGACAAGCAAAAAATTTTTTCATTAATCATTTTATTAATTGTTTATTTATATTCCATATTATTGTTCGTTTCATAGTGTTTCTATATTGTGACTGTGTTTATTTGTTAATTATGTCGAAAGTTTTGTGAAGAATGCATGAAGTCAGACATTTGTCCGATGTTATTATGAAATAAAGATTGTTAATAAATAGTATTTCTAAAGTTAACCTGAACTTTATTAGACAATAAATGTTACAGTTAATGATAATTGGTTTTAAGATCCGGATCACCTCTGTGATACGAACCACTACCACTAAATCCAGTCAACCCTTATACGAGCTACAAGCTAAATAATATCATCAGTTGGGTTCTTCTTTTTTATTATTTATTGGTTTATGTTCAAAGTCATTAAGGAAATGGTTAAGAGCATCCTAATAAAAAAAATACGTTTTATTTTATCTTTATACATGTCACAGACATATAAATTGTTTTAATTAAAGTTCGTCAGTTGATTACTTAGTAGCAGGATAAACACTATGACCTCACCTGATTTGTAATGGCGGCAAGTGGACAGAGTCGTTTTTTTATGGACTATTTTTTTTCTAAATGAGTTGATTTCGAGCTTTGACTGCAAGTCCTCATAACCATTGAGGAACAACTTGATGAGCTGGCCCACCCATGTTCTGAGCATTTCCAGTCGCAGCAATAGTGGAAAAATAATTTTTCTATGGGTTAATATTTATTTAGAAGACGGTAAGAGGGATGACGATGAAGTGCAGAAGGGCCAAGTGGAGTATGTGATATGATACAACATCCACCCGACCCTTTACACAAGATGAGGTACGGTTTACGATCAATTCTTCTGGAGATGAGGACGTGGTTACATGGTTGGTTTGTCGTGGTTGCTTGTATTAAAGAGGTGAGATTCATATTGTTGTTTCGACACACTGACAACTAGGGCCCCGTAACACAAAGTCTAAATGGTGCCGGGCATATCAGTCCCCTGTCACCTTCTCCAACATTATTGTTTTCATGTTTTTGTTCTTGTTTTTACCTATGACATTATTTTAGATCATAAAAAAAAAGAGTAGAAAAAAGGTAGACTAGATATTGTAGTATTATTAATATTAATAATAATAATAAAAATTTATTGTGTCGATAACTTTCATTACAATATTTAGTTTTTGGTGCCTTCTTTTAAGTAAAAGGATGTCTGTAGTAAAAGACTCCGCTCTTCCTGATCTTAAATATAATATTAAGATAAAATGTACGAAGAAGACAGAAATAAAAATGTAGTAAACTTAGACTTAAAATAATCTTTTTTTATTTATGCGTGTGTGTGTGTGTGTAAGTTTGTGTAGTATAAAGCTTTTATAATAAAAATTTTGATATATAAAAATAATTTTAATATTGTACAATGTCTTATTTCTTTAATTTGGCAATCTTAAGATTTTGAATTTTAATTGGTTACTTCAATTATGAGTTTCACTTTTGACAAACGGCAAATCGGAATTCTGTCAAGTGTTGACTTCTTTGTGCTGGATTTTTACTTGATGAGGTCCTCGTTTCAACTGGAACTTCTGAAATTAATATAGAATATGATTTATTTGATATATGGTTGTAGTATTTTTATTTCAATAATACATATTAATACTTAAAAAGATCAAGTATATATACTAATATTTAATATCCCCGTACTGATAGTGGTCTTTACTAATAGTAAGTTTTTGTAAAGGACCTGTACCGATTATGATGAAACTTTAGAATGTCAGTGATCTAGAGTACAATTTGTTTTTTTATGATTGAACATATATAATAAGTATATTATTTTACACACTATTTCCACATGATATTAAAGCATACCAAAACATGTTACGTAGATAAAAGCAAACATTTGAAATGATTACCAATATTTGTACAAATTAAGATCGCAAACAGAGAGTCCCGCCGGGAGACACGCATATGTCGCTTCAGATAAACCTCGGTTATGAGAATATTTGCAACAATTATAATTTTAATACACAAATATTATTAAGTCATTTATAATAATTAATATTTAAATATTAATATCTAAATATTTTTTAATTTTCTTTATAAATATTTTTTAATTTTCTTTATAAATTAAGAAATATATTTTTATATTAAAGGAGAACAATTTTTTACCTCTTTATTTATAAGATTAAATTTCTAGCAATTATATTTTTTTGCTATAAAAATATTTTTTTTTGCATAAAGCCATTCAGTCATTCGTCGTTACTGGAGTCGTCTTTGTATCTCGAGTGGGTCATATTTTTGAGGACCTTTTGGTCCAATGATTTGTCATAATAATTATCATTGCGAGCGCTTTGAGTTTGATTTATTTTATGGAATTATGTATCTTCTATTGAGCTGAGTGAAGCGAAGCTCTTTACTACTCAAATTTTCAACTCTTTGTTACCCTATTTCTCCTTCAATTTACGAGCTACACGCACGAAATTTTGCACACATACACATAATGAACAAAACTCGGTCTGGATTGAAAATCAGCAGAATCGTAATTGTAGTTTTCGAGATAATTGATAAAATGTGTCCCATATAGTTAGTTATAGAACGTTTTTGTTTTGCGCGCGTTGCGTCGCGAGTCTAACCCCGCTTGCGTAAACCTAGTATTTATAGCAGACATTAGGTGACCCACTGGTCTCCAGTCGTAATCCCTTAAAACTGAGTTTTGTTTCAATATTTAAACAAAACTTAGTTTTTAGAGATTATTACTCTAAGAACTAGGTTTTGTATGTACAAAACATAATATATATTACAATAGTTTTTATTAATCTTTGAGTCTCTAGAAGAGGGATTAACTAGAAAGACTAATTCTCATTTTTACAAGTGACATCTTCAGACCGTTTTAAATGTCCCTTAGCGGCTAAATCTCATCCTATCATAAAACTGTTTTCATTTTTCTAAGATTGCTTACAAAAAGTGAGTAAGATAATAGTTTTATTTATTGTAGTACGAAAAGGGAAAGTAAGTTAAGAGATGGTGGAAATTTAATAATAGTTTTTTTTTAAATATTGCAAACTAATTCAATCCAGATTTTTTGAAAGACAAGGTTTTTAATATTATTTATGTTTTTGGCTCCAAAATTACCAAAAATTGATCAATTAAATATTTACACATACTAATAAGAAAGAGATTTATAATTTGGTATTTAAACTGAATAGTTTTATTAAGTCCGGACTTCCTTACAAATTACAATCAATAGTAATTCATCTTCAGGAAAAAAATATATAATGCTTCCAACTTACACCTCCATCGGAGATTTGCACACCCACAAATATTAGATAACAATACCACTACAGACAGACCGACGCTCAACACCGCTTAACACTGGTTAATATTAGTTAATACCGCTTAATACCGGTTAATATTAGTTAATACCGCTTAATACCGGTTAATCCGGACATGTGGTCGCTTCCGATCGCCTCAAAGGAGCTTCCGAAGAACTTGAATTTTTTCTATCTTCATTGATTGTACAAATATTTTTTTATATTTATTAATCTCGTATGTATACTATTAATTTACTAAAAATTATTTGATTCTAAGGAATAGTGAGTTAACAACATTAACATATTGCGACTTTATTACCTAGTATTCGTAGATCCAGTGCTTAATAATTGCAAAACAAAATGTCTGAGTTTGTACTTGATCGAAGTTATATATCCTGTTTGTTTTCATGAATTGAACTTTGAATATGTCATGTCAACCATAAAGATATTAATAATAGATCAATTATTTACACTTGAACGAATTCTTAATAAAAAGTATTATATTATACAATATGGAAGATTCCTCGCATCTCGATGTTCAATAAGCTTAGTTCCTGATGTCACCGGCTTTATCTGACGTCCGGAAACACAACAATGGCGGGAATTCGCCAAGATGCGTTCAACAACGATTACGAATAGATTTGTATTGATTTCATGTTTGCGGCTTCGTTTTTAGACGTAATACTTTGTAATATTGAAATATTATTAAAATTATAAATATATTCAAGAAGTACGCAAGGTTTGACTGTTTTTTTTAATACTGAGCATATTATATAGAAAAAAATTAATTTAAAAAAATATTTGAGTATAGCCGTATGTAAATACGATTGAGATATACTAAAAATATATTTTTATTTCTATATACATCTCTATTTGGTAACTATATAACATATAATTACTATTAATTGATATATAATTATTTAATTCTTAAATTTAATTTATATTGTGTTTATTATAAGTGTGTTATTTTTATTAATGTGTGTTTTTATTGTCCAATGTCCGCCCCCGGTAATAGGCTTACTAAGTATTGTGACGGACGGACAAGGATTACATTATTGTATGAGGATTTTGTGAAAAACGCGTGTTTTGCACAATTCCTATTGATTACTTCATTTATTTATATGAAATTGTGAACCAAAAATATAAAATATGTTGTATGATTTATTTATATCTACTTATTTCTTTAAGTACATAGCTAGTAAAAATTACTAAGAATTTTAAATTAAAAAAAAATATAAGTTGAATCTACCGAAAAATCATACAGAAAATGTCCTTTTTAATACAAAAAATAGAAAATTAATACATTAACTCAGGTAAAAATATAAAGATATTACATTTAAAAAATAAAAAAAAACTCCCGTTTAGAGAAATAATCTCTTTGTCGAGGGGGGTGTTTCACAAACATAGAAATAACTGAGACAAATAACAACAATCTGTGGATTAAAACACAGACAGACAGACTTAAAACAGCAATCAGTGGATCAACAAAACTGTCCCGAGTGGGAATCGAACCCACGTCCTTTACTAGACCAATCAGCTAGCATTTACACCAATGCACTGTCAAATAGAAAAAAACTATATAAACATACTACAATAATATAATTAAAAACAATTTAAACCACTTAATCATTCACAAATTAAAGTCCAAATTATAAGAGTCCTTAACTTAGTAGTAATATTAATGAGTCCGGCCTTAGCCTCAGTCCGAGTTCATTAAATAAAGACCTGTAATAAACATTTTGTTAACTGCACTCCAATGAACAAAAATATAAACGAGGAAATCATAACAATACAAAGAGTACATAGAATATGTTACAGACGGTTCATAACACAAATTTGTATTATACATAACTCTTTGCAAAATACTGATCAAAAATTTCTATTGTACATAACTCTATGAAAAATATAAATTTATAATGTATCGTATTTTTTTATATGTTATTACTTAATTGATGAGAATAAAATAATAATTAATGAATAATTTTTAATAGAAAATTTTTTTTCTTAATTATAGAAAATATTACTTGAAATATATTAACATATAAAATGAAATTGCTTAGCTGCATCTGTCTGTCTGTTTAAACGTGATAATCTCAAAAACTAACGAACTTTCTGTCCAATTTTACCAAAAGGTAGTGGAATTACATAGGAATATTTAAGTTTTTTTAATAATTAAAATAGAACGATACTTGTTCAAGAGGTCACAAAAAATATTACTAAAAAAAATAAAAAAGTTAAAATATTTTTTAATAGTAACAAAAAAGCTGCAGAAGTTAATATATAATATTGTCAAACAATACCTACTTGGTTTAATGTACTAAGAAGAATAATTATTTTATTTAAGTTATCAATAATATGTCTTAATATTTATAACAAAATTGTTTTAATCTTTGCCGGTGGGGTTATGTTAAGAGATCGCAAATTTGTTTGATTGTGCCCCTCGTAACACAGCAATATGCTTCTCATAACAGCCCCACGCTTCACATCAGTACGTTCAGCGAGGGTGAAGATATTGTTATAGTTTTTAGTTTAATGCGGTAGATTTCATTGTTTTATGGTTGAAATGTTAAGCATTACGAATATTTTTTAACTGTTTTCATTTTTAATTGTACTTCAACAATATTAATGCATACATCAACATTTTTTGTTTAATTTAAATAATATTTGTAATTGAATATAGTAATCAAATAAGTTCAAGTAATTTTTTGTTTCGATGTAATTACATTTTATTTTCGGTTTTTTTTTCTGTATGATTTTTTATTCTTAATGAAATCGTAAAAAATTGTCTAGTAGTCATGTTTTTTATAACATTTTGTTGATACAAATAAAATTATTCTTAATTCTGATATTTATATATATGTCTACCAAAATAAGTAGGTTTCTGTCTCTTATCTGATATCTGACATATGATTAACATTTTAAAACAATAAAAAATATTAAAGAATTATATATTTTTATTGTTTATTCAATTCTAATCCACTTTTCAAAACTCTCTTATCATTTATCACGAAACCCCATTTGAAAAGGTAATTTTGTTGGTGTCACGCCGTCACGACACTGCACGGGACGTATATAGGTGTCACGTCGTAGATAACGAGCTATATACGGGATTGCCTGTCGTGTCTGTCGGTTTCAGGTTGCTATTTCAACTATAAAAGCGTAATAGACTGTGCCTCTATATGGAAAGGCAATGTTTTTTAGTTCGGCAATAGATTTAACATACTGCAAAACCCATATTCGAAATTAAAAGTACTTAATTATATTTTTTATTAAATAATGGTATGTATTCCTACATTTAAGTTAACAACAGATAAGCCCTCTCTGTGTGGGCATGTGTGGGAGTTTGTTTCTTTTAATGTTTTAATTTATTTACACCTATATTAGAAAGTTTTTAATATTGTGTTTATTGAGTTCTTTATGCATTTATTACACAGCTTGTAATTGAACCCACCACAATTTTATAGTCTTAAAGAGTATGTATGAGCATGAATAAAAAAAGGTTAATATACTGGTATATGATACATTGCAATTCTACTTTTTGCACCTTGTAATAAATTTGAACTGGAATGACGAAAGATCAGTAAAAGATTGTCGCAGAGATATACAGGACTTGATTATACTATCTAGATACATTAGACAAATAGGAATTCTCTAGATTAATATATTTGATTTTTGAATACGTGACCTACCATGAACTTTTAAGATTAAACAATATTTTTTTTATAGATAAAATTGTTATAATATATACTTTAAGATAAGTTGGCAAGGACACTGGTACGCAACCTTTTTTGAAAAATGTTAAATTAAAGACATATGTTACATAAATGTCATACTAGACAAAAACAATACAACTTTTTCCTTTTCTTTATCTATTAATTTCTTAGGATTTCATCTAACAAAGAGATTTTACTTAAATATATTACTTATAAGTAAGTATATATATATATATACAAAAATGTATTTATAATAATATGTAGGTTAAGTAGTTGAAAAATAATATAAGGTGGGCTAGAGTTTAATTTTAATTAATACCATTTCAATTTTTTTTTCTTAAATTTTTTCCTTTATGTCTTTTTGAGATGAATTGAATCTATATAAAGCAATTAGGATATTTGATTAAAAAAAAAACTTGTAAAACAAAACTAAAGTACTATAAAGATCACAATCAAATAAATATTTAAATGAAATAATTAAACAATACCAAAGATCTGAGTTATTTGATTCAAAACCAAACCAGTATTTAAAACCCCAATAAAATCTGTTATTTCATTGTTCATTTGAAAGTCAAAAAGTTCGTTGGTTGTTTTGTTCTTAATGGAGGTGGGACGTGCGCACGCGCTTCCGTCGCACACAAAAGCACAGTGCCATACTGCACTATTATTATGAACGATTTCGTTAGCAGCTCCGATTACCAAATTCGCGGGTCAGAGGCTTTCAAAATTTAATTCAGTTTATTTGTATTGTACAGCAAAATTATTTTTTTTTTATTTTTTCACATTCATTCAAAAATATATCGATAAATTAAAAGAATTATCTTAAAAATAAGGATCAGATTTCTATATCAAAAATCGAATAATTATATTTTATTATTTTAGATATTTTCAATTGGAAATTTATATTATAAATATTCTAAATTAATTATATTTTTGTAGTATAAACTTTGGGCAACACGTTCAGTCCCCGGGGGTGGGGCGAGGGGTGAGTATTGAATGTTCAGTTCACAAAGCTCACTTGTTGACTTACTTCACTTACACCCCCTGCGTTGCTAACGGTTTTTACTCTTTGGTCTTCAAGGTTACTCTTACATCTTGATAAAAAAATGTACCGTACTTAATATTTCTATAAAACTTAATATTGAGAAAGTTTTATTAATTCATATAATTTCTGCCTATTTACGATACTTTTCGAAAAATAAAATCAAATCAAGTCAATCAAAATTATTAAATTTTACAATATAAATTTTATTATTTAAGACTTGAATAAAACAACAACATTTTTGATAATAAATATTTATAATCTCAATAGGTACATATTGCGTTTACATTTAAATATTTACAATTTAAATATTCATAAGAATACTATTTCACCATAGAACAAAATGGCCGCTATGTTGTAGCTTATTTGACAGATATATGCGACAGTACAATGAATTATTTACAATACATTTTTCTCTAGATATTACTATTGATACTTGAGTTAACTTCTAGATCGTTCTAGGTTTCTCAAAGGTTGTTTAAAAATAACTTATTTGCTATCAAATCCATGTTAACTCTTTTGATTGGTTTATTGTAGTAAGCAGCCAATCACCAATTCTTTATAATGCTGTCAAATTATTTTTTTTTTAACCTTCGAGAAGCCGTTTTTTATATGAACTTACCAAATGTTGTCAACCAATCATACATATTTTTGGGTACGTAGTTCAAAACTAATAACATTTAGGTGTGGTTACTAAAAACAAAATTAATTTTGTTAGTAAATTTATATATGTCAAAATTTTGAATATAAATAACGATCTACTACTCGTAAGTACGATAAATATTCATAAATATGTACATGAAGGACATTTCTTGCTATACTTAAATCAAACGAGACATTTTTTTATTAAAATATAAATTTGTACAGATATAATAGAATATTAATTTACGAATAACATTTTTTTTCGATTTGTATTGTTAAAATCACATTTACAAAATGTTATCTATTTGATAATGTTAAAGAATTTTGTCTTGTTGTCTATTGCATTACATTAAAGCATATAAACTTTTTTTTTTTTCGGAATAATAATAAATTAATGAGACTAATATATTCGATAAAGTATTTTGAAAATTTAAATAAAATCAACAAATATCAATATTATTAATGTTATGTTTTAATTTAAAAAACATAAGTTAAATTTAAATTGGTACATCAGTTTATGAGATTTGTCTCTCTCTAGCATTGAAAACAAATATATGTTACTGTTATATATATAATAATACTTAGAATTCCCGAGAAAAATATGGTTATACCTATTATGTATTTTAACAGCTAAATGAAATTTTTACTATACTTAGTTACAGCAAATATTTTAGCACAATTTTGAGTTTGATAAATCTGTTCAATATAATCTTAAGACCTATTGAAAAAGCAACTATTGAAGATCTTAATATTCTCTTATTAAATACTAAATATAATATTTGGTACCTACTTTAAACATTTCTGACCTAACTTATAACTAAAATATTGTATTTACAAAAGATATATTTATTTTTCTATATGAGTTTCTTCAAATCCTCGGTCAATTCTCATTCTTTAGATTCGCTATAATTTTTAAAATAATTCTCGGGTCACAAAAGTTTGGAGAAGAAATTATTAGGGGCTGTCATCCGAGCGGGGTCCAGAATCCTTGGGTAAGTAGAGCCAAGGAAGGGTCTGAAGGCTGCCCGTCTGGTCTCCTCGCCAGGACTACCCGTCGCCTCTTGGGTCGACTCGTCCTGTGTGTCCAGAGAAGAATCATTATTAGTACTACCTGCACCCATGTGAAGTTTTCTTGTATGCTTTTTGAGATCAAAGTTCCTGCAAAATCCTTTTGCACAAATACTGCAAGTGAACGGCTTTCGTTCATTATGTGTGTGCATGTGGAAGGTCAGATTGTAAATCTGGTGGAACGCTTTGTTACATATATTGCATTTATAGGCTTTCTCACCGCTATGCGTGAGCCTGTGGTTCTTGTAATTCCCCTTTTGATGGAATCCCTTCCCGCAAAACTCGCATACAAAAGGTTTGTAGCCAGCGTGGATCCTTGCATGGGTATTTAAGGTAGAAGAACGGTTAAATGCTTTCCCACAAGTGAGACATTTATGAGGTTTCTCGGAGGTGTGTATTATTTTGTGTCGACATAACGTTGACGCTTGCCGGAAACCTTTTCCGCAGATCTTACAGACGAACGGTCTGGCGCCTGTGTGGACGGGCATGTGTCTTGTGAGATTGTAGTGAGCGTTGAAGACTTTGCCGCAGTCCCCACAAGCAAAACTTTTATTTTTTGCTGGCGATGGTGTCGGCCCTGTTGTTGAAGATACCGCATGATCTGCTGCTGGAACCCTCGGACTAGGAGGTCTTGGAACTGGAGATTGTACTGGTGGTGGACGAGGCATGTGCAGTTGATGAGCATAAGTCAGTGACACCAAGTCGGGCCCGTAATATAAAAGTGGATAATGAGACACTAATTGTCGTCTTGCAGCTGGAATGTACTGTTTAAACGCTGAGTCCAAAAGATGAGCTCCATAAGACAAAAATCCTGGCGGAGGCGGAATCTCGGGTGACACCGACTTCTTCCTGTCCGGTTCCATGAGTCTCGCGATGGAGAAGTTTAAGACTGGCGCAGTGGGGGTGTCGGGAGACTTGGCCCTCTCGGGGGAGGATTCCCTCGGGCCCTCGGGGCGTGCTGCGGACTGGAACGGCTGCATTTTCGCGACAAGTACCTGTGGAGAGAAGCATTGTTAGTATTTCAGTCAGTGGTGGGCGGCAATCGCGTGAGTGCATTGTGTCGGCGGTTAAGTCACAAAGCCTGTCTGCTTGTTTTAAGTAGATTGCAAGGGGTGTACCCTTTTCGATTTGTCGCGGCGCCTTTGTACAGAAATCGTTTGCAAACATTCGTTCGGATTGCGTTTTGTGAATGGCACGAAATGGAAAAGGACCCTTCAATACGTATTCAAACTCGAACTCCACTTTCGCTACTAATTAAGGAAGTAGACATGTTTGTTTGTATTTTTTCTATATATTTGACATCAATTTCCAGAATTATTATGTATTTCAGAAAATAAAGATATCGTTTTAATCTTCAAAAGAAAAACAATCCTATTTATTTATAAACATGCATTCAAATCCTATTTCCTTATAAAAATCTATAATTTTTTTTGTAGTACAAAAATAAAGGCAATATTTATATTATATTAAGAGAGGTCAAATTAAGATGGTCTATGAAATCAGCTATCACAATTGCAATCAGTAAACAAAACCAAACCAAAACATTACCGACTTAAGAAAACTATTTCTTGTCCCACGACATATAAAAGACTCAGCGAGCGTTATAAAAAATATGTTCTTTAATTAAACAAATATAAAGAAATCGCAGGGGTAGTAAGGGGTCGATTTAAAACAATAGATGGTTATTTGTGAACCGGCTATTTGAGGGTTAAAAGCAGTATGCTCGTGTGGATACCCAATGTAATTGGACGGGTGTTTGTCACCCTCTGTTAATTGTTTCGTGATTTTTGACTTAGGGATCGGTTTAATTATCTTAATTATCTTAATTAAATGTAACACATTCACTTAAATATATATATATATATATATATCTTTTTATCATTGATATATATTTTAATATGCTGATTTTTTAAAATCTTTATTTAATAAATAAAATATATAATTTGCTTGTTGGAAAAATTTGGAAATGTCGGGTAATAATTAAAAATATAATAATAAACGCAGTCGGGTAATAATTAAAAACATCCATAAAACAGGTTTTTTTTTAAATATGTAGTACTCGTGTAAATCTTATAAAACATATTTTAAAGTTTATATATTTTATCAAGGTATAAAAAACCATCAAATAAGCCAGCTGCAGTTCATATTAGACTCGTACAAACATACAGACTAACAATGCCGGAACTGCTTATTATAGTATTTTGTTTCCGAGCTGACGGTTAACGGCACTTACGGACTTACGTATTATTTTCTTTTATAAGTGTTTTCTATTGTTCCTATAATACTATATTTTATTTACTTATAGAGGTAAAGGTTCAGATTTTGATAATTTTTCTGGTATTATTTCAATAATATTGTTTGTTTAAAAGAGCTACTCTTCGAAACTACTGAATGGAATTTAAAAATATTTCTCTTTATTATAGAAAGGATCATTAGGAAGGCTATAGCTATATATTATTGCACTTCTTCACTTAGTTTAATAGTAAATAAAATCCTTTTTCAGCAGGTGGAACCGCGAGTATCAGATAGTATAAAAATTAGTAATTTTGTATGCAAGTATATAATTATATATATCTTAACTATCAACCATCATCTAGAAATAAACCTATTATAAAACAACTGTCTAGTTGTTCGCAAGTTAGACTAAAACTAAAATATGTAAGTGCATCTATACTAACATTATAAAAAGGAAGAGTTAGTTCGTTTGATTGAACGCGCTAATGTTCGAAACTATTAGATTTGTGAAATTCTTTCTGATTGTGATAGGCAGGTTCATAAGGAAGGCTATAGCTATCTAGCTATCTAATACTTAATAAAATCTTTCCAAAATCGTTCATCAGCGGGTGAATCTGGGAGCAACAGCTAGTAAATGATGTAAACGTATAATTTCACTTTAAATCAACTATGAGGGTCAAAAGACCTTATATCTCGACATCACATTATTCTAAACGCTGACTCCTCAAACGCTTATCTAGCCCCAATATCATAATTACACTTATCACTTCCTTATCACATCACATCTTATCACTCAGCCTCTTCAGATACCAGATTAGGCACATGCTACCTCTTCAAACATTGTCTTTAAAAATGAACTTTAAAACCAAATGCAGTAAAGTTAAAAGTCATTTTTTTTACAAAATTCTAATTATTCTCTCCAACCCTCGGTTGAAATGAACTGCAGTTGCAAAGAAAACTCAATTTTATGATCATATTTTATGGTTTAAAGTATACTGCACTATTTTTGGTATATATTTTATTCAATTTGCATTGTTTGCTATTAATTTAGAATGGTCAATATAGCTTTAAGATAATTATTATAAAGAAGAGAGAAGAAAGAAGAGATGCTCGAGAATAGAACACGTGGAAAGGAAGAGATTTCTTTTTCCCTAATATCAAGTTTTGTTGCAAATTAAGAAAGAATAGAATAAAAAAATTTCGATACGAGAAGGATTTGAAACCGTGAACTTTAGTAAACCGTCCCGTCGCTCTACCAATTGAGCTACCGTATCGTTACTCGTTTTGAATACTGCTCAAATCTTATTGTTTCTCGCTAGAAAATTTTTCATTCTATAAAATTAATAATGTTAACATGCCTATACATGTATTATATTATTTATACCATAAATAAATAAAATACTGATAATTTTTATATTTTTCTTAAATTTCAGTAATGCCAACATAATAAAAATAAAATAAATGCCACTTTAATGCCTCAATCTCCGTCTGTCATCCGTCAGCTGTCACCGCAAGGCGCCATCTCCCTCCGTCATTACGACGCCTCGCGACGTGATCATTGTTTAGAAAATCACTTTCAAGAAAACCCACTTTCTTCATTTAGAATGTATTTATACAAAAGAGGCTTTGACATTATATTTAGATGTACAATTTTTATGTTTTTTTTTATCTTTAAGGTAAATTTATTAATCATAATAAATTTTATATAAAAATTGCCTTATTTTCCCCTTCACTATTTCTCTCTCTTTCTATCAAAATATTGTCTCACTCCAAATAACGTAATCCGAATTAAGAGATTGTTCCCGCTTCGTAACCCCTAACCAGTGAGTTTTGATCTTTATGATTTCTACTTATAATTCCCAGCCCTCAAGTCGTACTTGTATTTTGAGTTCATTTGAGTTATAATTAAAGGACTTCAATAATAATTTATATATATATTTTTATCTTATAATATATATAATAAAATATGATAGAGTTATTTCAAAACAAGCAAAGCACGAAAGCCTAAACAGCGAATGATTGTCAAGAGTTAGATTGCAAAAATTGGGTCAAGCGTGAAAAGAATAACAATTTTTAGATCAAAATATAACTGCAACATCTGTAGAATTAACTACGAAAATCTGTCTTCAATTTACACATTTGCACATACGCATACATTTTGTGACTTTTAACTTCTTCTTAACTTCCATCTTAAGACAACTTTAAGGTCAAAATTTTTAACATATACTCCCCTTATAACAATAAAGTATTAAACATACTAAATTTCAGCGCTGAACTATGTACCGTCTCGGAGTTATTGCGTACTCGGACGAACGGACAGAAATATAGACATTAAAATAACAAAAACAAACAGAATAAGAAAACCAAAATATCATAATTATTTTGTGTGAAATGCATCAATACAAATAATATACAAGAGGGAAGAAATATTTTATATTAGGTCATTACCAGCTTAAAAGCACCCTATCAGTGATGAAACTGTCAGCCATGAAGGGTCAAGATGCGCTGGTCACATATATTTGGGGTGTCAAGCCGCAAATCGTTTATTAGTGACAAATTACATGGTGTGGATATTAACGACTACATAATATTTTCGTGGTATTCTATTTGTGGATTTGTATTGTTGGGATTTCAGTTTGAGTGCAACTGTTTAGATTTATTATGTTGGTGGTATTGGTCCATGTATAACAACATTATAATATTAATAAAACGATTGAAATAAGCTAAAAGGTGTACTATCGTAATTGATTGATTTTAGTGTATTATTATATTTATTTATGGTTCGTCGTTAATAGATAATTATACGTTTGAATTTTATTCTACTATTCATATGATATCCTTCATCTCAAAAATAATAATATAATATTAATCCTATCTTTTCGCCATCTTTGTCACGTACTTAACACAAAAATTTTGTTTTTGTTTGAAATTAAAACTTATATTAAATCTAGTATTTTCTTAGATTTTAACGAGTACACATTTAAAATAAAGCCATTTTTAAAGATTAAACTCGCGCTTAATTTGGTTACATTTTAATTTTAACCCGACGTTTCGAATGCTTTGCAGCAATCGTGTTCACGGGTAGACGATATGTTAGTGTCTGAGACATTGCTGCAAAGCATTCGAAACGTAAAAATAGTTGTATTTATATTAAATCTGTATAACATAACTTTTAAGATAAATAACAAAAGGTATCCTAAGAGGCCTTATTACGCATGTCTATATATTTAAATTTTAAGTCTTTTTTGTAACTTAATATTATGGAACTTATCAAACTAGTGTTCTTAAAATAAGAAGTATGATACACTATCTAACGAAGAAGAAAAATTTACACATTGACTATCAACTACTTTTTGATCTCGATTCTACTTTACATTATTTAACATTTCTTTTTCATACATGAGAAATACTCCATATATAAATACATACATACATACATACAAAGTTTCATTCTGAGATACATTTAGAGTTTTTAAATGACTTTTTTTTAAACTAGGGCGCGAGGGACAAACCGCTCCTAAAGATAGTGTAATAATGGTTTTAGGTACTTCTTATTTCTCTAAAATGACAATGACTTTTCCGTCTGTTTAAATTTCACATACTATGTTATTTACGCTGTTGTCCTTATCGAGATTTTATTTCTTTGACCTTACCGTGTTGTTTCTTGTTTCTAGAATTTTCGAGATCTTGTTTCTAGAATATAATACCTATTAGATACGTTATCGTATGTTCGATATTAAAATATAAAAACATATTGCTCGAGTATTTGGCTAGCAAAGTAAATAAGATATTTACAAAATAGCTTACCTACTTTGAATATGAGAATATGATTAATTTGTCGAACAGGATTCAAACCCGTGACCTATGGATAACTGTCACGTCGGTCTACCATTTAAACTACAGGATGCTTGCAAGTTTTGATATATTTAAAATTATTAAAAAAACCTTTTATAGACATCTTGACAGAGGTGTTCTCTAATCAACGCTGATTTTAATAAAAAAATCTTTAAAAAAATGATTTAGCTTGCTTTTTTATGATTCTGATAGGTAGGTTCAGAAGGAAATCCATAAAGCATGAATCTGCAGCTCTGGCTAATCCTAAGAGTAAATAAAATCATTCGACCTCAGGTGTATCTACGAGTAAGAGCCCATTAAAGATAATTGATTATATACTACTAGTATGTGTTATGGGATATATAAATCCAATACTCTTGGTACTATTGCATACTTTGCTAAATACTAACCTTTATACTCTTTTTACTTTTACTCTTTTACTAAATATTAATACCTAAACTCTTGTTACTATTACTCTTTTATTAAAAATTTTTTTACTGTTGTCACTACTACTGTTTTACGGACTCTAAAACGCTCTTCTCTTTTACTGAATATTGATCCCTAAACTATTACTTATTACTTTTTTATTAACTAAAATCTTTATTTTTTTCACTACTATTATTTAACGTACTTAATCGCTATACTCTTATTGCCACAGATATTAAATATATCTAAATAAAACGCTCGTAATCAACGAACACGTCTGTAAGGATTAAGAAATGTTTATGACAGACACTCCCCTAATAAGCAATGAGGTCTGTCCGTATGTAATCGTGAATGACGTGGAGAGCCTCAGCGCCCCCGGATTTTGAATATTCAGCTCCGCGGTACACTTGATTTATGGAACTTAACTGTCGGGTTTTTAGAATTAAATTATAATACATAAACATAGATTCTCAAAAGTATTTTAAATGTATTTTAATTTATTATTTTTTATCGTATTTACGTAGCTGTTGCTAGTATTTGCCATTTTTAAAGTAATATTAAATTAATCTTACTTTCATGTTTTTTACTCTTTCTATTTGCAGTTAATAGCTTAGTGATCTACTTTTAAAAATTAAAATGTTTGAAAAATTAAGAATATATAATATTACACCAAAACTATTGTTTAACTATGGTTTTAAGAATTTATTGTATCTGTAGTAAGACTAAAAAAAAAAGAATTTTACATAATACTTTTCACTATGGAAATTTATTTTATATTTAAAGCACTATGAATTTATACGTTGATAGTAATTCAGAAAATTTCATAAAACTACTGGATGCATATGCATGAACTACAATCTATAATATCAGCAAATTTCAACAAAATTTGTACAGTACTTTTTGCGTTATTCGCGAATAAAAATTAATTAAACGTTTTTGTCTAATAAAAAATAGTTATTAATTCAGAAATACTACTTTTATGTATCAGAAATACTACCTCTATGAAAAACCACAGTCACTGTATTTTCGTAGCATAATAATATACGAGTACACGTACAGTAACGTACGAGTACAATAATATCTTCCACTTACTTATTTATATCCAGTGGAACTTATTTACACACGATTTACATCAAAGCTGTGAAAGTGACAAAATAGAAAATCTAATATATATGCACATGAAAAAGTAGGTTTATAAGTTTATATATCTGTAACTTTTATTCTTTGCAGTTTTGGCTTATGTTGTAGTTTAAGATGTTATAGAAAACTCCTGTGTAGTAGTTCACCTAATATACTACAACATATGTCTTTTAAATGGAATTTCTTATAAAGACCTTTAAGAATTAACGGGGGTTTACTAGTATATTATATTTGAATAAGTATTTTTATTAAATTTTTTTTTATTATATATGTTTTATCTTGAAACACGCGATGGCTCATCCACAGCAGTCTTCATCAGAGTAAAAGGTTAATAATATTACATATGTTCCAACCTATTCTGGAATTGGATATCAATTTAATTAGTTTCTTTTACAGTAGAATCGTTATCAGAGTCGCGGGTTCAACCTATTCTGGTTGTATATATATTTTTTTGAAATAATATTTCGAAGCTGTTCTGGAATTGATATGAAAATCATTTATTTCAAAGGAAAATTTGCAAGCGTTAATGTTAAATGTAACCTATACAGAATATATTTTAAGCAATCACTGTCTTCCCTTAGGGTTGGAACCGCAGCTCAATTACTATTGGCAAATATTTGGCAATCCCGGGACAAATGGGTTTCCTCCTCCTGACTTCAGATGATTGTACGTGAAGTGTAATAATAGAAAAATACTAAGTTAAACTTAAAATAAGAAAAGTAATATTTAATTTAAATTTCTATTGCAATTTCATGAACATTATAGTATAGACAATAAAATATTTAAAAAAACTTGAATTATATTTATTATATTATATATATATTAGCTATTACTCGCGGTTCTACTTGCGGACGATTGACTTTATTTACTATTGGGATAACTAAGAAGAAGCTGTGTAGTGCTATATGTATCATTATTAAAAATGTTCAAATGCATGTTTTAATTTTGAATTAAGCACGTTTAAACAAACAAAAAACTTTCTGATTTATAATATTAGTACATAACTATCATGGGTATGTAATATTAGTATAGATAAATATTAGTTCAAAATAGACAAGCTCTCTTTAGTCTCTTTGTCGTGGTCGTCGTCGTCGTCGTGTCGTTGTCGTTGTTGATAAAAGTTTAAAATTAAACTCGTTAAATTTCAAGAACAAATTAAACGCACTGCTGTATCCAAGGTTTATTATTAAACCTGGATATGTCCTACCAATTGACTATTCTGTACATGTTGCTTTCCTGCAACCAATTACAAAGACAATACGGATACAGTGTACAAGCAGTCTTAGTTCCAAAACAATCTATATTATGAAGAGGGAAAGTTTTTTTTTAAAAACGATAATCTTCAACTACTAAATGAATTTGAATAAATGTTTCTGATTGAAGGTAGCATTTCGCTACTGCTCTTAGTAAATGAAATCGTACGTTTGTAAAACCCCGAGTAACTAATTATTATTATATAATACATACATTAAGTATTATATAATAATAATTAGTTTGATTAAAGAGTTGTTAAAGAGATGACAGCATCATAGAACTAGTAGCATTGGTGATAGGCAATCTAGTCTTATTTTACTATGTTACGGTGGGTGTTAACGCGATCCTGTGGCGTCCCACTATGGCGATAAGGGCAACCGTTGGGTTTTTAGTGGGTAGCCTTAAAAATCTTCTATGCTACCGGGTAGTCCCACATAACCCCCCGGCCATCATCTTCTTGGCCGATTTGGTATCCATAACGGATTTTTCCAACGAACAAAAAAAAGTCTTATTTTAGTATAGCCCGGACAAGCTTATTAAATTTTGAATATAGATTTGAAAACTTAATCGATAGGAGCAAGCTCTACCTACCTACCTACCTACCTACCTACCTACCTACCTACCTACCTACCTACCTACCTACCTACCGACCTCTGGGAAACCGTCCCGACGCTCTACCAATAGAGTAGAGAGCTGCTCGCTTCGATGAACTTTTATTAATACTATATATGCCTGTGTTAGTGGCAACACCAATAAGGTTTCCTTCGAAAACCCTAACCTATAATATTTCTAACTATATGTCAATGTTATAATATTTTTATCAATGTAACTGCAAAGCTAGAAACCTTACAACAATGACCACTTGAAATAATATTAGAATGAAATTAGAATTAAGTTTATTACATTTTAAATAAATACAGAATGAAAAATTACACATATACAAAATAGTTGAAAATCTGTCTGACTCATTTGTCAATATTAAAAAGAATATTCATGGAATTTCCTGACGATTCTTCATGGACCTTTAGAACTACAAAAATCTTGTTTTTCACGGCATTCTACATTATTATTAAGTTGTAAGTTGTTAAATTAGCTATTTTTATTTGACCCTGTTGTTAAAACAAAAAAAAAACCCGGAAGCCAAATGATTCTATATCAAAGAAGTATAAAAAATGAATTAAAAACTGACACCCCTGACATCCCATTGCCGCGTAATAATGTAAGCCACTATTTAAAGGTGTCAACACCCTTTAACACCCAATGAGACTAATTGGTTTAGTTGTAAACGTTTCAATAGTCGACCCCTCGGAGGTAACTACTCCCACCCTCCGAGGTGCCACGGTTCATGATCTCAGAACTAAGCCGGCTTTTACACGGGTTAAAACACTTATAAATATAATAAATTTCATATTAGTTTTGAAATAAATTATTAATTAAAAGTTGAGTAAATTTATAAGTTATTAAATACTTTGAAACACTTGTATTTTATAAGATCATCGTGAGACGGAATATCAGTTACAATATTATAATATACAATATTAAATTACTATTAACATATAAAGCTAGTTTTAACTCGCAGTTTCGCTCGCGTGGATTTCGGTAACCCTGAATCTTTTTATCAATATTAAAACATAGGTTATTTCTACTTAATTTAGTATATTATTAATTAGGTATTTTTTTTACCTTATCAAGAATTTTATAAATATTATAGTTATTTCTCATAAATCCATAATAAATTATACGCTTAAACTATTCTTAGGACTAACATTATCTATTTGTGAAATCCGTACAAGAATTTGGCAGTAACTGAGTTTATCGCGTTCATACAGACAGACAAACGTTTAGAGAATTTTATAATATATACAGATGTAAAAGTATAAATAAAAAAAAACCTCCTATGTCTATATTTTTTTAATTTTCCATAATTAATTAACATATTAATAATTCAATTTTCTAAACATTTTTAAAATATGAAAATAACACATCTATTTTCCAACGAAAAAATTTATACAAGATATGTATCCACGACCCTGTCTGTACGACTCAGACGACAACAATAACATTATTAACGAATGAACGCGCTTGTATCATATATTGGGACCCTTTATAATTAAAAAATATATAATAAATATATAATAAATATAGTAGTTGCTATAACTTTATAGTGTTTACGGTTACCCTATATTACGACTATTTTATTGTTTAAAAGATAAAGAATCATTTATCTTTTTATAACGATATACTATCTTTTAAATAAATAGTCGAAGTACGATGAAAGATTGCGCTTCAGGATACAGTTTTCGTCGGTCCATCTCGTGACTGGCCTGCCTACGCTGCGTCTCGCAGGGAAACTCTGGACATAGCCTTCTCCATTCCTATGAGTAACCTTGAGCCTTCTGATAAGGCCCATAGTGAGCGACCACGTCTGTGTTCCATATGTCATCATTGGCAACACACACTGTACTTAATCACTCATTCACTCTTTTGAGAATCTCATAATTTAGTCTTTAAGACTACTACACAAATTGGCTAATCATTTATTGGTTCTAAAAATAGGGCGGAACTATTACAATAACACAACAAATAGGCGATCTGTATGAGACCTGTATAATAATAAATAATAAATAACTAAATAATACAATTAAATAATGTCGTATGAAAATGATCGGTGCAATTCGATCGAAACGTCTGGTACATAACGGTATTGTATCTTAAAAAACATTCAAGCGACTAAGTCCCGATATGTTTCTATTATGTGTAAAAATCGTGAAAGTTTAAATTCAGTAAATAATATTTTCGTTATTAAACACATATATGTATATATAACACATATATGTATGTATATATAACACAAAAATGAAAGATACATTTTTATTTAAAGTTAATTGGTGTAAAAACTGTACCTATATCTTAGAATACATTAGATAGAAATATAGTAATATAACGAATTATTTTTCTAATATACATTATATATTGTATTGTATAGGTGTGTGCGTTTCTATGTTTATTCACATCTACACTTTCTGTTGGATAGTTTTATGCAAATATATTGAAAGACTAGATACCTCCTGCCGTCGGTGAGTAAGAGTGTCTTATATTATAAGTTTGTTTTAACAAACGATAGAAAAAAAGAACGAACGAATGAAAGAACGAACAAACAAATGAATGAACGATGGATCGAACGAACTTTTGAATTTATTCAGTATGCAGTATCATTATTATATTATTATCTTAAAATTATTGTATTTGTAGATTATAACAAAAAAATAATATTTTATGATATTGATTACATAAATAACACAATCTTCTCTTACTGGCCGTCGATCCCGATTGAGCAAAATTTTTACAATAATTTAGAAAAATATATTTGACTTATTAAAATTCTGTTTTATGAGCTTTCACAGAGTACAAGAATTACATTTATTTAATCATGTAGATATATATTATGTACATAAAAAGACTTCTAATTTAGCTCATAGTTTAATTTAATTTTTAAAAATTCTATTCATTATAGATTTATTAAAAAGTATATATATTTCTATAATTCTAAACAAATCAAGGCATATACAGACATAATAGCTCAGTCGACGAAGCAACGGTGACGAATTCCATGAAGTCGCAGGTTCGATATCTATTCGATACGTGTAATGTTTTTTAATTGTGTATTCTTTAATATGATGAGAATTATTAATTAAATAAATTTTTGCTTGTCTGATTGTGTATAATTAATAATAAGCGATTTATATAATATAATTTTTTTTTGTTTATATAAATGGCACTATGTTTATTTAAGACAACTTGTCCAGACAAACCCTAAGAGGTTTTCGTGACATTTACACTGTATTATTTTTAAAACGATTACTGTTAAATTTAAAATAAATGAAAGAATTTTCATCGAATTCTCTTTAAGAGCAACATATCCGATTGATATTGATGACCAAATGTCTAGTAATAATCTTTATAAGGCTAAGAACATACACGTCTTAATAAATCCGATAAACACATTAAGATACATTTATGATATTTACTTAGAGCGGTTTTTATATTAAAATTTCTACCACCTTACCTAGAATGGCTTTGAATCCTAAAAGATTTACGTAGACCTACTGAGAGTAATATTAATCCTAAAACATCTAACATCAGACTTACCTACAATGATTTTGAATCCTAAAATACGTACAGTCAGCTTCAAAATTCGATGACCATATTAAAAGTTCAAAATAGCTATACACTATATTACATTAAAACTGCTGAACATGACAAATGACAATATTGAAGGCACTTCATTAGAGTTCAAATTACCTAAAAATCAAGTTGACAAATTCGTCAAACTTATGTCATGTTCCTAACAGATTTTATTTAATTTAACATATTTTGAAGTTTGTTCTTGACAAAATTATAAATTTGTGTCGATTATAATTCGAACTTTAATGATGTTTATTAAATATTGGCGATTGTCATGTTCACCAGTTTTTATGTAATATAGTGTACAGATATTTTGAAACTTTAAATATAGTCATCGACTTTTGAAGCTGACTGTACCTTGAGCGGGTCTAATTTTAAAATATCTACCAAGAGACTTCTTACCTAGAATGGCTTTAAATCCTACAAGACCTACCTAAATAGACCTAGAGCAGTTTAATATTAAAATACTTATCTTTTTAGCGACGAAATAATAATTTATTAACTGAGATGAAAAAAATTTATTGTTCTCAATTTCTAGACATCAGTCAAGCTGACATAACTCTCTAAAAATCAATTGTCTGTACAATATAAAAAGAATAAAATTAAAAGTAGAAAAAGGGTTGCTATGCAAACTTAACTATAAATTAAAGACACGATATGCACGAGGCCCACATCTCCAATGGTTTTCAATCCTAAAATACCTGCCTAGTTACTTGTCTAGTCTTAAAGCCCTATCTAAAGTAACCGACGTACGGATAAGATAAGATAATATTAATAATTAGTTAAATCTATTTTATTGAAATAAGATATCTGTATAGAGATAAAAATAAAATTAATGTTGATCTTACAAACGGTGACAAGCACCACAAAGCGTTCTGACACAGACGGACAGACAAATAACATCCTGAGTTATATTTACAAATATTTCTATTATTAATAGATTTAAAGTTTTTTCCAGTTTCGGTCAAAGGATTGAGAGATCCGTTGTCGATAGTTTTGAATATCTATACTTATATTATAAAGCCGAAAAGTTTGTCTGTTGAAACGTTAATTGTCGAACCTATATGCAGGATTTGAAACTAATTTTTCTGATTATGATAGGCCAGTTCATGAAGAAGGCTATATAGCATTATGCTGCTGGTTTTAGTTATCTTAATAGTAAATAAAATCATTCAACCGCGAGTGGAACAAGTCACAACTAGTTAATAATATACGTGTAAAACCTTTTTTAGTTTCATGTTTTTGTAATATGAATAATATTCATAGTTTTTTTTATTCAAGTGTTTATAGTTCTACGGAACATAGTTAACTGTAAGTAAATATGGAGTCAGCGACCAGTCAAGCCAGGCCTATGAAATCGTTTTAATTGCCACGGAAGGACAAATTATTACTAAGATAACTTAAAATACATTTTTATTGTTACAAAGTTATTTTAAAGTTGTTATTTTTTTAATTATATTATTTCTCATTACAATAACTAATCTGAAAACAGTAAGATGACGTTGATGTCTTTTGAAGTTAAAAATTTCATTAGTTCGAATTATTGATATTATGAGCAGTATTTTATTCTATTTTGTGTTTGTTACTTATAGTATTAATTTCTATAGTTTTGGACAATAAGATAATTTTAGTGTATTTTAACATAGACAAATGAATGATAAATTATTTAATTGTTAAATTTTATTATGTCATTAGTAAGGGAAGGTAGGGTTTTTTAAACCTTATTTTCTTTCTATAATATGTTTTTAAAGATTTATATAGAAATATTATGTGTTTGTTATTTTTTTATAGCATATAATGCATATTGATTCCATTTGACTATTGCTTAATTAATTATAGATTGGCTTAATGAAAATGTAATTATGAACCTGTCACCACCCACCTGCAACTGGACGACGGTCAGAACACAGTCACTCACACATCACGTCACGGTCATCGCACTGACGAGCAAGATGGCGCGCCACGACGGCTCTGTGGCCGGGAAAGACGCGCGAAAAGTGCCACTGTGCCACGGCAAACACCCCCTCCGACCCCCCACCCCCCGGCTACCCCCTTCATCCCCCCGCCTGCCATTCGCAGCCCAAAGGACGGTCGCCGCCTTCAATAATTCAGCATCGGACTCCGCCCCCCCGTCGCCTCTACGCAACTGAAATGAGTTCGTCTTGCTCTGTTTCGATGCGCATTTGTATTAGTGTGTGTGTTATCTCTCTTTGGCACGTAGGGTGAGTGTATGTCTGTCTAGCTCGCACTCGCAGGCGGCCCCGCTGTGTGTATTATGCATCGTGTTTGGCGAACGATTTATGAGGTTTGCGCAGTGAGTATAGAGTAGTGAGATGGCAGAGCAATTGAATTATGATGGTATTTTTAAAATAATTATATAAAGAATTTCTCAATAATAATCAATAAGTATAGAGTCTGATTTTAAACACACAGTAATGCATCAATAAAAACAAGTTTAAAATCAGGTATCTGTTTTTTTTATTAATATCTATTAATATACTTAGATATTTCGACCTACATTGGTAGATAGGAAGACCTGGTTGACTGGTAGAGAATGCGTATTACATTAAGTCCGCCATTTTAGATTGTGCATAAATGAATATAAAATAAATATATTAGCTGGAAAACAGTACCATACTATTTTTGACAGAACATTAATCATGAATTAAGACTAATAAAGAATTTTAGAATTATATTCGAAATTAATTAACAATAAGATAATAAGTAATTACTTACTACTTACTTACTCAAGATTAAACGTTCTCAGTTGTTGGGAAGCAATGAACCGGAATTAATTGTATTGACATGGTGATCCATATTGCTGACTCCAGACTGTATTGATCGTAACTACATGTAAATATTAAAGACAATTGTTTCAAAAATTTTACTCCACCTTTAGAGCGACGGCGGATGCATTAAATTATTTTGTATAAAGTATAATAGATATATATGTCATAAAAGAATAGTAGACACTAGTTAATAATTTTAACATGTATATAATATAGTTCAAATTATACAAATTAAAATAATCTTTGTAGTAATAGGTAGATATTAAATATTAAGAGACTGAACATATATTATTTTTGAGAATAAATACATGTTATTTACACTTTTTATATTATCATCTTATTTTAAATAAATATGAAAATTGTATGCAAATAAATTCTGCTAGTTAGTTAAACATAAAAATCCCTGCTGTACCTTTGAACGACGGTGTTCATATAGAATTTCCAAATGCTTAAAAAGTCTACTTTTTTTTAAGATAGTTTGAATTCATAGTAATGGAGTTCCCATTACTATGAAATAAAACTATACTTTAAGATATAAATACGTGTTCTAAAACACAAATAGAGTTCAGTTTTATAATCAGTAGATCCTTGTTGCAGTCTCTTTGAGATCTTACACGGCCTGCTCGGCCTTTGTAGTACTTTCCTGTCTCAGATCGGTTTTAAGTAGATCATATCTACTTTTTTAAGGTGGGGAGCGAAGTGCCCAAATGTCCCTCTTCTTTCTATCTGTCCAAATATCCTGAACTACAACGTTTCTCATAGGCTCAAACTCTTTTTTTATGGAAAAGTTCATGATGAAGATGTAATTATATTAAATATTAGATGCTGAGCGCTGGCGTGTTTTTCGTTCAGTCAAATCTTTAAAATATTATAATCTATTCTTGATATATCTATCCATCCGTTTTCTAAAACTTCATTGTAGATGTTAATAATACGCTTTATTGCATTTATTAACTTGTGATTATGCTCTTATTTATATCTTGTAGCAGTCTTACTTATGGCCAGAGCCATCTATCAATTAATTAAAGAAACCCAATAACTTGTATTTATAAATATCTGCGTGTTAGTTTTGATGAATTCTAAGAGATGGCGTTTTAAAAACTATAAATATAAAAATTTAAAAATTACAAAAAATATTTTTAAGTTTTTTAAAGACTTAAGATTTTGATGATTTACTTGTATTATTATTTGTAAATAAAAAGTATAACACTATTTTGACGAAGCAACAATATTGTTAGAGATTAAAAACGTTGGTGTAAATTAACATAAATAATCTACGTTGAAAGCTGATTTTAAAAAAGAATTTCTACGTTTTATTACTTAATACCTATACATACATGTGTTTAACAAGATTGTTTCAAATATATTTATATAAGTTTTAGCTGTTTTGTCTTTTTACTAGGTCCTTTGAATGTCTACCGGAAATAAAGAGACAATTTACAGCATATCAAACTGTATCATCGTTCATTGTCATGTATTTTATTATTTAATTATATTTTTGTATTTGAATGTTTCTTCAGATAAAATATATTCAAATTTTAATAGTAAATAAAAATTAATTTTGCTCATGTTGCTGTTACATCACACATGTTATTGTGTATCTATTCTCAGAAGCATAACTATTGAATCTAATACTGGTGAGATATAAGATATTATTTTAGCTCTAATGCAGAAAAAAATTCTAATTACATTAAATAAGGGTGTTGTTAGTAACTTCTTAATACGATTTGTGATGTAAAAATACATGTTTTTTATCTAGAAAAGGTAAGCGTTTGACAGCCCGCCTGATGATAAGCATAGGCTGTAGTCTAAGGTGTGGCCCGCGTACCCAGTACCTCGAGATTTGAAGACCCTTAGACTATAAATATCAGGAAACACTGACAGAGTTTCAAACTTTCGCCAACCGCAAAAGGCAAGCAGAAGCGAAACGCTTTGTACGGGACTGGAACCTCAACCGAAAATCGGTGTTTTCTGACTGAGCTTCTGATTTAAAGGAGCCGGGTGTATCCAAAGTAGCGATACACCTTGCAGAGAATACCAAGCTTTTTACCAGTCAATTCAGCTTTAGACTATATGGGAATCAAAGTTCTAATGTGTAGATGTGTAGATTTATATTCGATCAGCATCCTTAGAAGATATTTATTAAAACACTCAAAACAGTTGGCATAAGATATTTATTATTACTTAAAAGTAATATAAATCATCTAAATATAACAAAATAACAAGTAAAGAAAATATAATAGATATTTTCATGTTAGACTCTGGACACTCATCCAGAAACTCTCTATCCTTAATGAGTGTTGAGGAAATTTTACACCATTTTTTAATGCAGTATCAGAAGAATTCCATACAACTTTGCATATAAGGACTCTAAACACTGTAGAGTGAACTATCAAGCTTCTTAAAGCACAGTTTGGTTTGTTTTTTAAGCCATGTTGCACTATTATATATAATTATCCGGCTGTACACGGCGTGAACTGAATCACGCCGCGATTCCGTTATGCTCAAAGCTCATTTATAAGGGCCAAAATTTGGTTTGAAAAATAAAGTGAGTACAGATAATTATATATAATAGTAATCAAGGATCACAAGTTTAGTATTCGAGGTATCTCGGCAAATTGTAAATGCCCGTGTTCTTACATAACATTCTAACAATGTTCAAAAACAATAGTGATGAAAACACAACATAAAAATCTCTTTTATGGCTATTAATTTTTCGAACTGAAGAGTGAGGAGTCCAATATTATTTGTGGATAATGTCATATAAGACTGCAGGTCTATGCAAGTACATAAGAATATAAATAAATAGGTATATATTATTTGGTAAATTTACCTTAAAATATTACAAGATAAATATGCCTTTAAATATTACAAGACAAATTCAGTTTTTTTGTTTAATAGGTTTTTAGTAACAATAATTTAATATATCCTAATCTAATAATTATTATAATAATATTAATGATTAGCATCTAATGGTTTTCATAATGGACTACTAAAAGGTTAGCGACCTTTCTGAAATATTTTAACTACACATCACCTTTTCATTAAATATTCAAATTAGTGCTAATCTTAATAATCAATAACTTATTAGAATATTTTAACTAATAATTAGCTTAACATTGAATATTTATTTAATTTTTATTAAATAGCTTTATTAAGTTTATGTTCCATGCGGCATCCCCAACTTGTTTGGGTATATCCCTATTTGTGATTCCAATTCATTGCTTTGACTTCATATTTTCATTTATCTCCTTTAACAACTGCAAAATTTAAAAGAATGTAATAATCTAAAAATGCTCAATATTCAAAAATATTAATATTAATTAATATAATATTGGTATTTTTACTACCATTTTTAATAAGAAATATGTAATTTAATTATATTTTTGGTGTAACACAAAGTTGCACCGAAACTTGAATATGTATTTTATATTTTTAAGTTCTTCAATATAATAGTTGTACATGATCTTTAGGAAGTTTGTTCAAACAGGAAGTTTCGTCTACCTTTCTGAAGAGTATTCTCCATGTTGGACAATCTCTGATTGATTTCAGCTATGCCTTGTTGAATCATTTCCAAAGCATGACTGCTTCTCATAGCAGCCTTCGCTCTTAATTGAGACGACTGGACAAGTGCACGTCTGGCGGCCTCTTGTGTCATCGGCCGTTTCCGCCGACGCCGGCTGCGGCCCAGGGTACGTGTTGAAATCACTGTTGGAGGTGGTGGTGTAGGTGTAGGGGACTGGATTGAAGTTCTTTCTGGGCATTGCGTCCACTGTTCTTGGAGGGGATCTAAAATAGATTCTGAGCATGGGGAATTTTGTGTGTTTCCCATTTCTGTAGTAACAAAAAGCTGTAAAGAAAAAATATAAACTTGTTAATAGTTTACTGTATGTCATATAAAACAATAAAAATAATAATATATAACATTGTTTATAAGGTGGTTTAATTTTACATACTTGGGGAAATGGTTTCACCCGAACTCCTGACAATCCTTGAACAAAATCTTCTCCCAGAAGCTGTAGGAATTTGAAGTCCATTATACTCAGAGGCTGTGTAGGTGTCACTGATCCCGTCTTATTTTGATTAGACACAAGAAAAGCTGCTTTTTTTTTCAATTTGGCTTTATAGTCCACCCAATACTGAAATAATTATTATTTACAATAACAAAATACTTAATCTAATTATTAATATATTGGAATATGAATTGTAAAGTATTAGCAAAGAAATATGTTGATGATAGGACAATAGCTATTGCTTTTAATTTTCTAAAATTATGAAAAAATTAAAGAGAGGTAGGTCCATGAAGAGCTATGCTTTAAAGCTGTGACACTAGACTGAGTCTGAGTTTGTCGTAGTAGTTTTACCAACTTGAAATAATATATATTAACACCATTTACCGACACCTAGATGTATTATTAAGTGCCCACCTTGGACCAGGCCCTCCAATCTTTATAGGCTCCTTCTTCTAGTGAATTTAGATGGTCTGCTACTTCGTTCCATTTGGTGGCCGCGTATTCTTTCGCCTCTAGAGATCTATTGTAAGCACTTACTATATTTCTATTTGAATTTAAATATTCCCATAAAAGTTCTAGCTGACGACCAGATACACGATGGAATTTGTTTCTGCAAATAAAAAACACTTGTTATTTAAATCGCAGTTTGCTATTTTAAAAATATGTAGGTTTTAAAAAACAACTATAATAATAAATTGAGTAAATAAATAATTGTTCAAAAACGTTAGATACTTACTCTCTATCTGTCATTTTAAAAATCTTCAATTAATACATAAAGTTCAAATGTGCAATGCTAAATTCACTTTATGAATTTAGTCTGAGACTATCATAACATTGATAAAAATAATATTACGTTATAAGCTTTGAGTCAAAGCCTTTGACAAATTGACAGAAAGCCTTTGACTGTACTTTCTCCAAGACATAAATTGAGAGAGGCATTTCCGTTTCCTATAAAGAAAGGTAAAAGAGGTACTTTGAACTGTCAAAACATTGTCTTTACGGTATAATCTAGCTTTGTGAGAATGATATTGTGATTTCACAGCACCACTGACCGGTATACTCTTTGGCCAAAGACTATAAATTAAAAAGTAAAAAGAAATTTTAGGATCCAATGGTAATATAAGCTATTAAGTAATACTAATCTCTTAAAGTACAATTATAAGGACTAAACTTTTTAGAAATATGACGTTAAGTTTTCTTTTAGTCTATAACATTGTCGGATAAGATCTAGTCTTCATTAAGCCAATATAATGTTGCCAGTAGTGATTTTAATTTTATGATAAGAATTGAATTTAAATATATGTATTTTTAATACTTATATTTATTTTTCTTATTTTGCTATATTTTTAATCGCTTTATTTTACAGCTATGGTATTTTTTTATTTTATTGTGTATTTTAATAAATATTTCTTTTAGAACATAACACTAAATACATAAGCATTACGAATTTGATTGCGACAGAGAACTATCTAAATAGAGCAGTATAAAGGATTTAACGTCACAAAAAACTCAAAGAATATTTCAAAATTAGTTATGTTATATATTAAAATATGACCATTCATAAAGTAAGATTTACAATATTTGTTTGTTTCTTTAATAATTATCGAAACAACCTCACAAATAACTCTGAGGGATTAAATCCCATCGTATTAGGAGATAGGAATAATTAAAAATAAATGTTATATTTAAAAGGTATTACATTTTCATAATTAGAGAAAAGCACTACGTTTAGTCCGCCCGTATAATGAGATGGAACTAAAATGATAACTGATAGGTTTACTACTTGTTTTTCAATAATTTTTTTAGTTTGGTAGCCTTGGCTGCATCAACCTATTAATTGATTTATTGCACTATAATAAAGGTCTTTGGGCGTGGGCTGATGTACATTGACCCGGCCTTTGGATGAATAGAGTTAATCTGCATTTGGGTAATCCCTGTTTAGCGCGTGAACGTCGTCGGGGTGGCCATCTTTCAATCTTGATAATTGAAATGAGTAGACAACTGATTGTAGGACTTAACGGTGAGAAGTGTGGAGACAGAAGGTAATGGTGCTCTTTTTGGAATACCTTAACGGCTATACTAAGGTTTTAGTATCGTGATGCAGAGAGTAATAGCAATCTACTTCATTATTCAATCCACCAGAGCTGCAATGATGAATATGAATATAACTAGCTTTAGTGTGTCAGGCAGTCGGCGTAGAGCCCGACGCTCTCGATTTTCCGGGGTTGAGTGTCAAATTGATTGAGTCATTACTTTTTAAGATCATCTACTTCAACGTTGCCACGCTATGACACTACACGCTATACTCAACTGCTATTAAGGATTTTAACCCGATCTTTTCTTTATAACTTCACGTTAATGTTTATTTAATATTTATTTTATAAAATTGGGAGCTGGAAGGTTGTTGAGTCTTTCAAACTTGGTTCAAATTTGGTTCAAGGATAATACCAGGCATGGAAGACTTATCGTTCGTCTCAAAATAATTTTCTCCCAATCCGTAACCACGTACAGGCATAAGCTGGATGTTTATTACTTATATCCTGAATAATTTGATATTAAACCAGAAGGACCCTATTTTGATAGCTTTAAGCGATGCACTTACAGGAAACTGAAATAATAGAAATACGGCTTAAAATAAAGTGAGTAGATTTCATATAAATTTTAGCTTCAGGTAAAATTGTTCTATTTTCATATTAGCTGAAAATACAAAAACTTAATAATTATAAATAGTCTGAACATGAAGAAAAAATGAAAAATGTTTTACAACAACCAAATAAATTATCGAAAAATCTAACCCATTAGTCCATGCCTCTACATTTGTATGGTCTGCTTGTCTGTATTTTGTTAGTTGTTATCGAATTTAACGGATTTAATATCAATTTGGAATAATAAATAACCAACCAATAAACATTTTAAGGTCAAACTGTGAAATAAAACATCATTTTATTTTAAACCAACTTTATTTTTAGCTAAAATATAATAATTCATACATCAATGAAGTTACCTAATTATACAGTAATAATACCGAAATACAAAATAATATAAAATTAATCGATAATATAAAACTTAATGATGCTACCACATGTTCAAAACACAATTTTAAAATGCCCGCATTTTGTGCTATATGAGCCGCGGCAATTTCGCTCAGATCTTAAAACTAAATCAAAAGGGACAATGGTAATTGGACGGTAGTCGAGCAAAACAAAACTCAACCAAATAACTTGAAACGTAATAGAAAACAAACGGGCGAGTCGGAATACCGGTTATTGTACATTTTTTTTATAAACAATGGCACTGAATACAGACTCGCTATGCTCGAGCGCGGGTATTAAGAGCTCCGAACAGCCAAAATAAACCTTACATCATTGTACTTAAAGTACAAATTTGTACGTTAAGTTGTAAAGTCACAAGAATGACGTTTAATTTTAACAAATCATTAACACAAAGGTCCAACTCCAATAGAAATAACATACGACACTTGACGTTACGACAGTACACCAATGATAATGTCACAAAAATTCAATGGTCGTAGGTACACTAATATGGCAAACTATCCTGATATGACGCGCGAACGGGACAGAAGATGCGCGTGCGTGCGAGCGAGGCGGCACGACCCAGAACAAGACTTACCTACTCTTACGCTAGTGGGCGTCGGAATCTAACACGGAGCCACTTAGAACCTAATTGTTAGTAAAAATCCCTTAACGCGTTCAAAATACATATATTATACATATAATATATAGTTATATAGCTGCTCCTAGAACGATACCGTCTGTATAAGTGTATAGTATAGTACATCTATTTTTTTTTCAAATAACTCTGTGCCTAATATACATTTAAGCCGATTTAGTTTGAGAAGCTCGTAAAGGGTAAAAGTGGACATTTCATATAAACTTTAACTACTAATGAAGAGCTTCCGTACATTATAAAATGCGAAATCGCCTCGCACTGACACTAAATGCAAAAGAAATAACATCAAAGAGAACGCGGTGTTAGAAACAATAGCGAAGTAAATCAAATAATCCCAAAGCGTCTTACTTATAATATACAATACATAGTATTTGCTTAACTTAACTTAACTCCAACGACATACGACTACTGTTTGATACATAGATACAGTTATTTCCTTCGAGGAAGTCAGAAGAATCGTAGCGTCCTCCTACAAAGCAAGAAACTTTACGTATAAATTTGATATGATTTTTGAGACTTACTTTAGACCCTCACGTGCACTCGAACGGTATTTATATTATCTCGAGCAAAATTTATATATTAAAATTCAATTCCGCTAACAACCGAACAGTGATATGATAAAACAATTTATATAACGAGACGTATCACACGACGAACTGAAGCCATGGTCGCATAAATTTTGTGAGAACATACAAAGGCGGGTTTACAAATATGCCGTTAATAGGAAAACTCTTCGAAAATTTGCCGCCTTAGGCCTATATGATCTATTTATAAATCCGCCCGGTGCAACCGAGTGCGGGAGGTGCGAGCGAGAGGACAGAAGTGTGCGGGGGAGCGAGAGGGACGGACTGCACTCTACATCGTGCTGTTGTCCCACTCCAACTGGCTGATGTTCCTGTACTTGTGCTGCTTGCCGGCCATCACTGAAAATTGGAAGTTAAAATTAGGATATAATTTTTTATTTGATTTTCTATTATATGATTTTTTATGATAATATATACCTTAATTAATTTTATTATAATATAACCCACCTTCTCCTTCGTCATCGTCGTCATCGGAGGAGTCCCGGTGCTCGGAGTCCGAGTCGGAGCCGGACTCCGCGTCCGAGCTATCGGCCGCCGCCGCCATCGGAGCATCCTCGTTAGTCTGGAAGAAAGGGACCTAATCAGCACGGCCGCGGGAAAGAGAACAAGCCCGCTGGCTCTTCATAAAAATATTTGTAAAATGATAAATTAGTTCCGCTAACCTCCTCCATGGGGTTGACGGTGATGGTGAGCGCAGAGTCATCCCAGGCCATCTCCGCGTCTGCGGCAGTTCGTCTGGCGGCAGTGGCGGGGCGCGGTCCCCGCGGCGCCCGCGCGCCGCTGCCCGCGCCGCCCCGCGCGCGCCGCGCTGCCAGCAGCGCTCCCAGCGCCGCCAGAGCACCCGCGCACACTGCGCCTATCAGGACTGCCACGTTGTCTGTTGAAGAGGGAGAAGAGACATTAGTATTTTCTTAAATTTTCACGAGTATACATTTGAAATAGAACTATATTTACGGATTAAACTCGAATATAATTTGGTTACATTTTAATTTTAACTACAGGTTTCGAACGCTTTTCACTTACATCTCGTCTACCCGTGAACACGATTGCTGCGAAGCATTCGAAACATGGGGTTAAAAATAAATTATACGCGAGTTTAATCCGTAAAAAATAGTTTTATTTCAGAAGTGACATTAGTTCATATGTTCGTGGGTAAAAGGTGTGCTTGTGTGTGTTTGTGTGTGTTAGTATATGTGTCTCACTGGAGCTCCTCTCTCGCTCGTGCAGCTCGAGCAGTCTCGGCGCGGGCAGCTCGGCGGCGTGCGGCGCGTGCTGCGCGTGCGCGGCGAAGGCGCGCGGCACGCTCATGGCCACGGCCGGCTCCATGTTGCCGTTCGACTGCGTGACCAAAAAAAACGATTCGTTAAATGAGATGCGCTTCATATGTGCACCTCGCATTACAAGCATCCCGCGGTTATAAAAATATAACATCTCGAATTGCGGAGGTCGCATTATCCTTATACTCACGTGTTCCCTGACGACGTCCAGCTTGTCTGCAAGCCCGGCGGGGCGTAGCGCCCGCGTGTCCGACGCCGTGCGAGGATGCTCCACCGTTAGCTAATAAAGGGAAAGAATTTACAATAATACTGCTCTCTCATATTTTGTCTCTCTCTTTCCATTTAACACTTACAGTCTGCACGTATTCGTTGCTGGTGAACCGTCCGTTGAGCTCTGAGCACGTCAGCTTGAACACGCGGTTCAGGTAATAGGCGGGCTTCTTGTTGCTGTACTCGATCTCACGGAGCATCTGGTAAGAAAAAGTAGTTGTGTTTGAGCTCAAAATACTTTATTTTTGTTAAATATTTATTAGGCAATACACAAGTAGTATGTATGTATATTTACCTGTTGGTAGTTGTCGACGCTGTCGGCCCCAGTAAGGCTGACCCCGTCCCTAGTGAGCGCAGCGCGTATGTCAGTGTCGACGGGAGCGGAGTCCCCCCGGAGCGCCAGGGCTTCGTGGTCCGGGTTCAGAGCTGGGTACACCGAAACCACACACGAATCCAGCTTCTGGGTTTCTGCTTCTATTTGAGAGAATTGAATTATTATCTGGATTTCATGGATTACAAAATGGAGATGTGACTATTATAGATATATTTGAAATATTCCTTTACATTAATAATTAATTTTATATTTAAAAACTGTTTACTTGTTGTAATTTCTCTCAATTCACTTCTGTGAAATTTTAAAATCTGTATAAGTGTGTGTGAGTATGAGAAGTTATTGACCCACCTTTAACATCATCTCCGGATCGCGCCAGCACACGCACGCGTATGTCCGGGAACACGGGCAAACCGGCGCGGAAGTGAGCGTAGTCACGAGCAGCATCCGCGCTGCCGTTGAGAAGGATGGTGGGCGTCTGCGGAGCCAACACCATCACGTACGACTCTGCGGGGCGGGCCTTGATCACGCGACCGTTGTCACAGCTGTGGGTGATTTGTAAGAGTGTATGTTAATAAATGAACAGTAATCATCGTAAAACTCTTTTTATTCATAATTTCGATTGAACGAAGGATATTGATAATTCGAAATCAAGGAGAGACAACTGCCCAACAGTTCATGTGTTAATCGGCTTATCACAAAATTTAATATTTTTCTCATCCCCACTTACGTGATGGTGGTAGCGAGGTGCACGTTCCTTCTACCGGGCGTGGGGAAGGCTCGCGCATCCCCGTAGGCCACGCGGCGAACTAGCGTCTCCACCTCGCCCGCACCGTCACCCTCCACAGAGACAGATTTCAGGTCTGTTCAAAGACAACAAGGTTACGAAAAATGTGGATGTATGAGCGGTTGTCCGTTTCTGTTGTGTTTTGTGTGTGTGAGCGTGCGTGCGTTCGTGCGTGTGGTGTGTGTGTGTGTGTGTCCTCACGCACACAGGTCGGGCGCGAGGCTGAGTCCCTCCCGGCAGCGCGCGGCGCAGCGCAGCGCGGCGGCGGGCTGCACGGCCCCGCGCAGCACGCCCAGACCCGCCATGCGCCCGCGCAGGTGGTGCTTCATGTCGCTCTCTGTGCCTGCAGAGATTTACTCTTATATTAAGTGTCTGAATCGGCGATGCGACCCAAGATGATTAATGTCTCACCCTGCCAGCAGGCTCCCACCACCATGGTGGTGTTGACGCCGTGTGCGGGATGCAGCGGCCAGTCGTCGATGACCTCGGGTCCACGCTCCCCGCGGTAGGGCTCCCCATCCACGTACAGCTCCACGTTCGGGAATCGCACGTTTACGCCGTAGTGATGCCACTCGTTGTCGCACACCTGAGGAACGATGAGGATGAAAATTAGCATAGGTTTAAATGAAATATATATAAATTTAAGTGCATCGTAGATCTCATACCTCGGGTAACTTCCACCTCCACTCGGCCGGACGGAAGATGTTGAGGTCTCCCTCCCCGAAGTCCCGACGCAGCAGCAGGATCAGGCGGCAGTTGCGTACGAACAGCGCGTAATGATGACGGTTCATTTCTGGTGAAACAAATTTGTAAACTCCAAATCGAATATTCTTTCAAGTGAACCTTTAATTTTCCGGGTAAATTCCTAAGCTCACTCACTGTGGTCGTCAGCCAGGCACAGCACGTGTTCTTTGCGGTGTTTGTCATGGTCTGGTGGTGGCGCGTGTCGCAGCCAGGTGGAGAGTGCGAAGGTGCTGCCCAGCGAGTGTGGCACCACAGCCTCGGGTACAACTGCTGATGTCTCGCCGTCGAACTCGAACAGCTGCTCACCGTCGCGACCTGCGCACGGACGGTGAACAATGCTTTTGACAATATTGTCGAGAATCAAAGGCATAAAATGAACAGTATAGAATTTTATCGAGAACATTCTAGAAAGTATCCATTTTATGTACCTGAATCCGGTTTGAGGGACTTAGCCCACTCGTTTCCTACGCCGGGACTGGGCAGTAAGTCGATGGTTTTCGGATCCAAACCTAAAAGTAAAATTTAGAGATATATTCAAATTTACGTACAACGATAGACGATTTTTATATAAGGTCTCGGGGGCATCGAGTGCAATCAAAAATATTTACAGATACCTCTACCGCTCATAAACTGTAAATGTCTTGAACCTCGGTAATTTATATATCTAATATAAATTACCGAGGTTCAAGACATTTACAGTTTAAAAATATCATGTTAAAACGCGACGTCTCAGATAAGGGTTTTTATTTTTAGTTCAACTAATACTATTAACCTAAATGCGTCACCTGTTGTGGGATCATTTACTGCATTTTTAGTCAATTACCTATGACTGGAGGATTCTACTCTTTGAACAGTTTTGAAGTGCTGTATATCTAGAGGCGTGTGACTCACCGCAGACGGTCCTCTGCGCGTGCAGCGTGTAGGTGTCCCTGTCGCAGGCGACTCCAGCGCGCGAGGCCTGCAGCGTGACGGCGGCCTGTATGCGCGTGACGCCGGGGCAGCGCTCGTCGCTGGAGCACGCCTCGAGCCGCGCGCCCGGGAACAGCGCCAGCGGGCCCGTGCCCGGGGCGTAGTCGACGCGCTCAGCCAGACCTGAGGGTGACAAGACAGACTTAGCTTACGGAACACTTTTCAAAGATTAAAGGTTTTCCCTGAAAATACTTTTTGTGAAGTAGCGAGGATACGAGACCCTAGACCATTTCAACCATGTTGCCGAAAAAACACCAGAGATCTAACCAATATAAACTTCCCCTTTGAAATATACCCATGAATTACGGAATCAGTTCCTGTCAAAGCTATCGTCTGCTCGTAGACATCCTGCCAGAATGCTTTTGACTTAATTTACAAAACCGATTAGATGTTTCAATAAACTTACCCTTCCATCCAGCGCGGCACGGCTTGTTGACCTTGATCGTTACCAGGACAGGCGCAGACGGCTTCATCCCACAGTCGTACGCCACCACGGACAGAATGTGGTTATGGGATTTTTCATATTCCAGGGGTTCCGTATTACGGATCGCGCCTATTTTGACGATATAGATTAATAGGTAATTTGTCCTTATGTTACAAGCAAGTTAGTATATATTGTGCAAGTTACCTTCATTGTCGATAACGAACGGCTGGGTCCTGTCCCCGTCGTTGACTATCTCGTACTTGCACACGTCTCCGTACCGCGGGGTACAGTCGTGGTCGGTGGCCACCACGCGTACAATTTCATCGTAAACCTTGCCCTCATCAACAGTATGTACATACGCCGCCTGATTGAACACTGGAGCGAACTCGTTAACATCTGTCACTGTGATGTGGACTGGTACACTAAAATTAAAATAATAAAAAAATCAAAATATAGTTCCTTTGAAATAAAACTATTTTTTTACGGATTAAAACTCGCGTATATTTTGGTTACATTTTATTTTTAACCCGACGTTTCGAATGCTTTGCAGCGTATCTATGTGTCTGTATGTCTGTGTGTGACACTTACATCTTGTCTACCCGTGAACACGATTGCTGCAAAGCATACGAAACTCAAATATGTACTCGTGAAAATCTAAGAAATTACTATATAGCTCCTTTTCAGTAAAGTGCAACTTATCTATATATAGAGTTAAAGGTTATTTTTAACTAACGTATTAGAGTAAGAGCCGTCGCAGCCAACCGCGGCGATGTCGAACTTGTAGTTCCGACGTTTCTCGCAGTTGAGTGGGTAACGCACGCGCAGCCGGGCCTCGTTCTCATCTATCACCATTATCTGTAAAAATTCCATAACAATGACATACATAATTTAAAATTTAGTCTTAATCTAGGTTTTAATAAAGAAATTTCCTTTCAAAAAACCTTAAATATATGGTTTATCGATGTAATGTTTTGTGATTATTATTGAAATTAAAAAAATAAAAATATATTTATTGTTACAATCTAATTATTCATTTTTATTTGGTTTTTTAGTAATTATTAAAAAATAAAAAGCTTAACTAAATGATCATTCCCTTTTTGTGGATATATTTGATATATCGAATTAATATTATATACACCCCAAAAAGGCGGTCGCAAATTTAATACAAATGGCTTTTAAAAATGGACAAATAATTTTTTAACATGAATTATTGTAATTTCATATTTTTATTTTAGTGAAGCAAATAATTTATAGTTTAAAATAGAATATGTTTTGCTATATTATATCTTAAATTGTTTTTACTTCTGTCAATGTCTCTAACAAAGAAAGCTGAGAAAAATATAAAAGTGTATAATATCCTGTCTCTGGCAGGTACCATCGATCGCCCCACACTCAGCGACTTCTATTTCTATCATTCGCAAATGTAAAATTGTGTTATATTATTATATTCTCATTTAGAAATATATACGTTTCTGTATATTATTTTACATAAATCCTATAACAGATACACCAATCAATAACATATTGTTACTACTCCAAGCTAAAATTCTTTAAAATTAAAATGTGGGCAAATAAAGTAATCTCAACTATATAATAAAAAATATATAATAAAATAAATTATCTACATATTTATCGAATCAATGCCAATATTTAATAAGATATACAACAACAATATTGAAGGACAAAATAAACTCTAAAATATTTAAACACTTTTCTTCATATCTGTACAGACAACAAAATAAGATAAAGTTGTACATCTCCTTGCACGTCTTAAAATAGATCCAGACGACTGCAGTCTAATAAAAATACATCAAACGTTTATTATAACTTAGAAATAACTCGGATGCAGGAAAATACTAATTAGTCGATTCGTAAAAAGATAATTTAAATAGATTTAAAATATATCTTATATATGTCAAAATTATAAAGTCTTTTAAATTTTATTTAAAACACAAAACAAATCTTAATAAAATCTCCAAGAAAAACGTAAAACTCAAGAGAATTATTATTTATATATATTGTATAATTGTATATCTTTTATAATTTATGATAATTACCAAAATTTTTTATTTAAGAAAATTCATGCGCTTTCAAAAAAAACCATTGACATGATAAAGACAGCTATGCATTTAGTAAATATTCTGAAATAAATATATATATCTATCTCTTTTACTCTTAAGTTATATGGCTTTTATACATTGTCTTATATATATATATATATAATCTTAAGTCTTTAGCCGGATGCTCATGTCAGCCATTACACTATCCAATTTACTATTCGACCGTATATAAAGTGGGGGCGGCACCAGACCCTCAATTTCGACTTCGCTCGCGAAATCTTGGGTACTGTTTACATATTGAGCGAAGCGAGCAGTGGAAGGAAAAATCATTTATTGAAGCGCTCTTTAACACTAATGTAGATGCGGTCATCGAGAAATATTTAATTTTAATAGGTTTCAAGTCGTGTTTTTATTTACATATTTTTTTACGATTTTTTTTACACCACCGTGTAAATATGCTTAACATGGGTGCAAAATTTCGTCTTGATCGGATGAGTCGTTTAGACGCCAACCCCGGACATTCACTCAGAAAAGTCTGGCATAGAGCGATCCGCTCGCTTCGCTCAGTAAGTTAAACTATATATCACTATTGCACTAGCAACGATCTCACAATGAAATATTTGTACCAAAGTTGAAGTTGAATATTAGAATAATGTAAGCCTCAAAATACGGATATTAGTAATCTATACTTATTTACCTTGTCACCATATTACCATATTAGTTATGTACCATAATTAAAAAGAATTTTAAATTCTATAAAGTTGTTTCGAAGATTAGTTCGCTTAAACAAACAAACATTTCCACTTTACAATATCAGTATATATATAGAAGGCATGTTTGTAAATTCTGTCTGTAACATTTCTTATCATATTTCATTATTTTTCCAACACATGATAATTTTGTTAATAAATTACTCTCAGCAAATTCTTCTCTACTCCTTTCTTTTATAAGGTTATATGTACGAAGTTTCTGAACCTTTTACTTAGTTAATGTTTGATGTCGTGGAGACTGACGTAACTTCATTACTCTCTAAACAATATTATAGACTACTTACGGAACTCATAACTTTTATACGTTACGTAACTTTACGACTCTTTTCTTATATTAAAATCTTTAAACGTTTGAATACTATATTAAAAGCAGCATGTCTTTACAGTATTGGTTTTGTTGAAAACATTAATTAAAATAATATATATATTAATAATATAATTCTGACTTAATTGTGCAAGGACTCACTAACAGATTTTGTAAGTGTCCTACTAACAAACTTCTATTTTGTCATGTTTTTTTTGTCTCAAATAAAAAATAAAAATCCAACAAATATATATTTGAATACAAAAAGACGACGCGTCTGTGATGTGTTAATTATATATAAAAAATATATATATTATGTTGTAATATATTCTTTTATAATAAATCCACCAAAAATTGTTTATTTAAAACTATGATATTATTAAGATAACAGACAAATAAATGTTTTATATCTATAATAAATCTAACATTTCAAATCATCTCTAAAACCATCCATTTATCATTCAGCATAAGTTTTCACAACTAAAATAAATGCAATACATAAAGATGAAAGTTATTTGATACATCAGCTTTCAAACCCTGCTATAGATTTCAGTGGCAATAGATAAAATTGTATAAATTTTTAAAATTTACACAAATATTCGCATCTTTATTCAGTTGACATAGAGTTCTCTTTACCGTGAAAATCGAGAGCTAGAACTTTGTCATAAGACTCAAAATATTTCGCCCGCAAAATATTGCCGGGCAAAATTATCGCAGTTGGATTTATTTCCCCGGAGAAATCCTAGTTAGTTCAAAGTGCTTATTGTTGTGTGTTGCGACTTGTATCGTATTTTATCGTGTTCCTAACTTGTATTGTGAAGTGGAACTAAGGTTTTTCTTAATTCTGTAAATATTTATTAGATTATAATAACAAAAATGTGTCATATTATGTAGGTTAAGATATTTTTTTTCATAATACAATAAGTATTTTAATATTATAGAATGATAAGACAATTTAGTGCTACTTTCATAATTTCGGCTTTGGTTATCAACCTTCGATAGCTCAGTTGGTAGAGCGGTGGACTGTAGATGAAAATTGAACTGATATCCATAGGTCGCTGGTTCAAATCCGGCTCGAAGGAACTTTTTTTTTTATATTCCTTAAAATAATTTATTTTTTATATTAATTTTAATTTTTTTATATGTTAAAGAACATATTTTACTAATAGTTTGGGTTTTATCTAGTTTTTTTTTTATTAATTATCAAAGTGTCAAATCAATTTATATATATTCAACGTAAAAAAGCATTGTTCAAACTATCTATGGTTGTATGAATACATCCAATTCATCTCTATTCGCCAATAGTTACAAAACTCACTAAAAAAGAATTCACAAGTAAACTCCATAAATACGTCTACAAAAGACAAAATAGGTGTGCAAATCGAATACGAATACATCAATATCGAATCGGATACAACGCATACAGTCGAATACATGACCGTCCAATGATTGCTGTCACTTCATATATATTTTTGTGGTCACATCTAGGTCAGATTTAAATCAATCTGTGTAAAATAATAATGTTATTGAGATATTCGATATCAATTATTTAAAATGATCTGTAATTTAATATACTAAAAATCTCGTAATTATTCTTTAAAAATATACAAATTAATTTCCTATATCATACTAATATCATAAGGTAAAAATAATTGATTGTTTAAACGCGTTAATCTTGGCAACTACTAAATGGATTTGAGTAATTTCTGATTATGATCGTTTCATGAAGACTAGAAAAACATTAGGCTACTGCCTTTAGTTATCCTAATAACAAATAAAATTCCTAAAACAAAACGCACATATAATTTGGTTACATTTTTATTTTAGCCCGACGTTTCGAATGCTTTGCAGTAATCGTGTTCAAGGGTAGACGAGCTGTAATTATCTGTCGTCTTAATCCGTAAAAAAATAGTTTTATTTGAAATGTGTACTCGTTCAAATCAAAATTCCCAATATATTATTACATAATATAAACATTGTTACATTGTCAATGTGTGTATCAACCTATAAAACATAAAAATCAGTACCATAACATCCCCAAATCCATGTCTAGTTCACATTACCCGCCCATAAACGACAGATATGAGGTTTTACGACCAACTTGTTACGTGTTAACAGACGACAGCCCCCTGGCAACTATCCAAAACCAAATCGCTTTATCAATACTCACTGCCAAGTTTCGGTGATAAAGATATTAGTAAGATCTCATGACCTGGGTATTAGCAATTACTACAATTCCATTGTTATTGAGGAATTACAAATAACATATCAAAATATACTTATCTAGAGAAAGTATTCAGGAAACAGGATTATCTCTGACTAGTTTTATCTCTTACTAGTTTTAGTATAATCCTACTTCTATAGCCTATAGCCTTACTCATGAACCGGGCTATCATAATCAAAAATATTTCAAAACCCACGTTTCAAAGATTAGCTCTTTTAAACAAACAAACTCTTCTATTCTATATAAGTATATAGTAATTAATGTATTTCACATTGAATAATCTCGTAAATTACTAAAATATCGAAATAACAAATTCTGTGTGTTAATTAAACCAATGATTGCAGTATGAGTGTAAAATCTGATTACTTGTTACTATTAGTGATGGTTTGCTCATTAATTATACAATTTACTATGCACTGTTTGACTCTTTGAATTATATATGACAATTAGTAAAATGACAGCCTTTTCACGATGCAATATAGTACTCTAAATATTACATGTAGTAAGTTCTATTATATGTACGTGTAAAAGTATCAATTATATATTTACTCAGTTTTAAGTATATCAATTTTGCACCGCCTTTTTCATTTCTCAATATTTTATTCGATTGCTTAGGAGGTTGTCTGGAAGAAATCGCTGCTTAGCGATAAGGCCGCCTCGTTGTACAACATGCATTGCGTTCTATGTACTTGTAAATTGTTATGTGGTGTACAATAAAAGTATTAAATATTACTCTAGTTGAACTAATAATTGAAATGTTTATTAATAAATTGTAAATTGTATTTATATATAAAAACAAAAATATAATAGTACTTTGAACTAGTGCTTAGTGAGTTGTATATTGTGTTTAATAAACAATTACAAATAAAAGCAAAAAATATATAATGCGGTTAGTGAATGGTCATTGATGATCGAAAGTGTAAATGTGTGCGGAGGCGAAACCGAGGCACACATACGTAAGTCCATCAATGTTCAGTTGCGGAAAAGGCTTTTATAGTACTTTTCTCAAATAATGCGCAGAAATTAAAACTAACTTATTATATAACATAATACAATCATTTTCAAAATCAATGACAGCCATAATTGTTTCCGCGCCAAAGTGTTCATTTGTTTTTTTTTTCGATTACTCGTAGACCGAGCAATAAACAGCTTTCTATTTGCAAGCTAGTTCGAAATTTAAATAAAAGCATTGGATAAAATATTAACCTGGTTCTCATGTTTCGGAGAAAAAGATCGTTCTATTTCTAAATTACATGACAAATATGACTATACATAGTATTTTTTTTTCCCCAAAAAATGACAGACATGGATTTTTATATAAGTTTTGGTGGCTGTTACTTGCATATATTTGGTCAGTTACGCAGTTTCAATGTATCTCGAAGAAGATTGTCAAAATAATGCTTTAACTTCCAAGCATATTTGTGAAGATATCATTACTACTTATTATATAAACCTAGTTATTTCTTATAATTTTCTTATTAGAACCTGGCAGATATAATTATAATATTTGTATTTGACAAGGAAATAGTAATAAATGTGAACTGTGACTAAATTGTAAAAGTACCTCGAATGGAGCTTCCCCATGGTGCTTGTTGTTAAGGATGAGGAATGAGCAGAGCGGTCCACGAGCTCGGATTGCAGGAGTCACCTCCACCAGGGTCTCGTTCTCCCGTATAAGTCCGTGGTATCCTTCATCAGGCTCCGCCAGCTCTAGGTACGGAATGTCTGAAACAAATAACGTATATATTAAAATTTCGTTTCATCGTATTTATTTTATAAAAATTCCAAATTACCGTAACATTAAAATATTATAAAGATTTGATATGAAATAAAATATTATGCTATGAGAATCACTCCAGAAGACAGCTGTAATTATTGCCTTCATTACTTAGAAAGCCCATAGCTGCATTTATGCACAGATGCAGCTGATAAAATATGAATAGACCACAGACGCAGGCCTCCCGTAATTTGGATAACAGCCAGAAACCCCTTGTGGTACAGCCTTAACGTATGTTCTAATATTTACTATTTACATTGTTTATGTGTCAAATTATGCACGTGTACAAGGACTTAATATTGCGTACATTTTTTATACTTTGCCATCATCAAAAATGTATAATAAAGGTTTTTTTTAACAATAATTATGCAGTTCTTATTGCCAGTGTTAAAAAACAAACATTTACTTAATTTTAGTTGCAAATGAATCCATTGGACCAAACATCTTAGTATTATTTACATTGCTATGTACAAAGTGGGTATTTTTGTTTTTACATTCACAAGTAGTGCAAGGATTACTTCTGAGTGCTGGAATTGATTTAATTAAATACTTATATATAAATATCTTGAGGATTTGGTTTGGTTTGATTTATATATATTTTGTTTTTGGATATCTAATGATGCAAGGTAAACGAATGACAAATTTGTTCAATATCAACCAGGAATATATAGGAACAGAAAGCTTGCTGTGGTCTGGAAATTGAATATGGGAGACTCAAGCTTACTCCGCGAAATTGAATTTACTGAGACGGCATTCGTTTGAACCGTACATTATTTTAAAATGTATATGTGATAAAATAAAATAAATAGAAGAACAAAATAATATAAAATTTATATTTTTATTTTGATATAATATCTTACAGAAGAAGGATGGGAGAGCTACAATTTGTCTGTCTGTGTGCAGTTAGTACCAAAGTTCAGTCCAATATTGCTTCAAATATACACCATTGGACTGGATACCAACGACTCTTGACTTAATAAGGTTGAATCTTGTCTTGGGCGGCCAGTAATAATAATAATAACTTACTTTTTTCATTACCAAAAACGGCTACTAAAAGCCACACGGACGAAGCTGCGGACGGAATGTAATAAATTATAATGTAAATTTTTAAACCGTGATCAAACCAAGCTTAAACGTAAGAAGACCCTTTTAAAACGAATCTGCTCTAATCACGAAAGCGGGTAATTCTCAAAGATAGTCTTATAAAAATCTATTCTCCCAGATTCCGGGCGGTAAATTTAATAACCGCGCCCGGACACTTCGGGCTCGAGCCATAAACGTAACTAGCAATTCGCCAGTTTTCAAACAATTGAAAACTTTAGCGAGGATTTTAATGAGAATTAAATTTACCAAAGTTGCCAAATTGAATATTGCTTAAAAATTTTCAACTCTGACAAGTATTAATTGCAATTAATGTTTATAAAATCTCAACTAGATATATATTAAGTTATACTCACATGCTTTGGTATTCAAGAGGCAAAATAGAAATCGTAAAATTGACCCCGACGTTTTACGACGGGTGACAGAGGGCATGGAGGCGGGTTGTTTACAAAAGGACGCTCGAGAAAACAAGGTGGCAATCTCGGATAACATTACTGATAAGATCGCAATCCCCCACTCCCCCCACACGGTTACACGGATATACTTGAAGAGAATTGTTTATTGTTTTTCGGTTTAGTGCTCATCCAGTTATTTTTTTATTTTTTTAGGGACAATAGCAAATGCAAGTGGAGATTATAGATAAGATTTCTCATTTGATAACGAAATAAAAAAATATTGTGGTACATATACGTATATATTTATTTCATTACACCTTAAATAGTTACATTATGATATTGTTTAACGTAAAAAAAGTCATCCAGCATTGTATATCATACAATTTGTATATATTCTAGCCAAGAATTTTTAATTATATAATAGTTTCCACGTGAATGTATTATACGCTGAGTTAGCAATTTTGTTAACCCTCTCATTCGAAGAGCTTATACTCCTGTATATTGCGGCGAAATGGCCTGTTGTTAACTTACACTAAAATTTTAAATACCCTCCAGTTAATTAAGTATCTGGGTTAATTAAGGATATTATTATAATTTTGTGGATATTGAAATACCATATTTAGATACAGTAGTTGATTTTATATTGTATTCCTTTCAGAATTGTTATCGTTTTGTTAACGACCCATGATTTCGTTAATATAATGATGTAAATTGGAATAAATTATAACGAAAATACATGACTGATTTTAAAAGCGCGCTGATTCATTTGTAAACGAACTGTGTATAATAAGAGCGGAGCTGTTTACATGGAATAAACGTATGTATATCGTTATGAATAAGTTGCGTTTTAAACGATATATTTTTAATTGGCCAAGTGATGTAAACTAAAACATGGCAAAATTATTTATTTATTTTGGTACCAGAAACTTTACAATTATATTCTTATTAAGTTGTTTATTATAAAGAACCTTTGCTAAAAAAATTGGCACCCAACGTGGGACTTCCATTTTTTTATTCTCTTTACAAGTCTTTAATAATATATTTTATTAATAATTATTATGGGCATCCGATAATTTTATTTTGGATGAAAGAATAACATTCTTTGTTATTAGACTTAAGATAACGTATTTTAAGGTTAAATTATATTTTATCATTAATCTTATAACATTGACAGCATGAAGCGAAATTAAAATAAAAAATGTATAACAAAAACGGTTAGAAGTATAACATTTCATGATTTGATCGTAATCGTAAATTTTTCAAACTGGGTTGGCATTTCCAAGCTATTTTATGAGGCGACGTATCTTGAATTCTTTATAAGGGCACTCAGTGTTTGTGGCGTCAGTGATTGTAGGTGAGGACGAGTGTTCGACTAACGAGTGAGTGCAGTGCTACACAGGATCACTAGTAATGTAAAATTGCCTCAGCTTCACTGTTCACTCATTTATACAGAAAAGTTTGAAAGTAGAATTTGTAAGAGTAAGAGAGATATATAGAGAGAGAAAGAGTGTCTTTAAAAACAATGTTTCATTAAGAGAAAGAGTACAGACTATAATATTTCATATCAAAACATATAATTATTAACGAGTCTTTTAAAATAAACATACGGGTAAGTTTGAATGACAGTGATTTCATGGACTGTGACCTTTGGGCCAAAACATATTTCAGAGCCGAGTATCTTCTCTGAAATTGCAATGTGTATATAATATTTTTCATATATTTTGCTTTATATATTAACTACTATTGCGGTAAACAATGCTAACAGTTTTCATTTCACATGTCACCGAATTTCAAATCACACTTCAGTCAAACACAAAGGAATAAACAGCTTCGAGACATTTACACTGATTTATACAGAGATGTTTTCTTACAACCAATACCTAGTCGTTGGCATGAATGTGGTTAATTCCGAAACCTGACAAGTTACAGCAAATTAACCCTTATTTCATTTGAACAATATTATTCCTCGAAGTCAATGTTATTGTTATTATATTATTGGTAATCAATATTGCTCTTTGTTTCTCCAAGTTGACTTTAAATTTTTGTAAATTAATTAGTTAGTAATATATTCATATAGCGTGTTTTTTTTTTGTATGTAAACTTTCTTGATCAATGATTATTATTTGAACGACTAGTGTCGAGCTCATTCGGGGTCCTTCGGAGCATAGCAATCGCAGCGCAATTGTGTTGATTGATTGTGATAATAAAATCCTTCCAATGAAATAGCCTGTCCCTAAACAATATGGGACATTACTCATTTCCATTCCGCCAGGCATCAAACAACCACCTCTCGAGATTAAATCAAAGCAAACCTTCTAACAGTACATTATTTATACATGCGGCTACGCCCGCTTCCGACATATTGATTCTAAAGCTCCGGAGACCGTTACGATAGAAAATTAGTCCTTTGAGCTGGTTTATTACACGAATGTATTTGTATTTATTATGAATTACTATATATTTCATTAAAATAAGGTTTTATTAGTACATATTAACTTTTTATTTTAAAATCGTTAAAGGATATGTACATTATTATGAAAATGTAATATATATTATATGTAATAATTATATATGCTTTTTATAATAATGCCATTATTATTCTCAATTGCTTCAATATGCTTTAAGAGTTAAAAAAGAAAGTTAAACAAATATTGATGGAGGACAATTTCTAAAAACCATAAAGAAACCATGACAACTCAAGTCACAAATCACGGAGAACAATTGCGATAATCATGACACTATCTTAAGGGTTACATTCCATTGACGGTATAACAGCGACGACCTGTATCTTGGCATAAACATTTAAAGGTATTACATCGACCTAAAATCTTGGAGTGACATTTGTACGTGTACATAAAGAAATATTTACTGAAAATTCATATTACACTCACAAAAATATTAGATATTTTAGCAGCGGATTTAAAAAATCTTTTCTTGATTAAAGGTAATACCGAACCTTTTAGATGAGCGGTACTGTTTAATGAAAAGAACGTGACCTCAATCATCAGAACTGAAACTACAAAAAGAAAGAGTAAATGGAAAAAGAAGACATTATTCTCACATCTCAAGATGACGGCGTCTCGACATCTATATAAGAGTTTCATTTGCAAATGGTTGTATTGTGTGCAAACCTTCTCGCTTTACATTTAGGTATTTGGATGAAGAAATATTTTGTAACATTTTAAACATGGTACCTTGTAACATAAAAGGCTCTACTTATAATCAAATAGTAACATGAAAAAGAGAACATTTAGTATTAAATAGTATGTATGTAAATTATCTTAAGGGTTTTAACATAAATTGGAATGTTTATAGGAACCCATGGGCTTTGCAATAGCCAAATCCAACATATGATATACTTGAGAATCCCAGAAATTCTCACACTTTTACCGGAAAAGTTGGATATTGGAAAAAAAATAATCGATGTGGGCTTTATATACAACATTTAATCAGTTTGGTTCTGAGAAATGCTTGAAATTTTTGTGATAAACAAAAAATTAGTTTCAGGTATAATTACAATATATTAATTGCGAAGAAAGAGGGGATAAAGGAAGTCAATGTCAACACCTAGTTGGTAAGTACAAGTAGGTAGAAAAGCTATTCACAAAATCATGGAAGAAAGCTATGATGATTGATTAATAATGGTAAGAACATTAAAAAAAAACACCTAAGACATTACCTTTACAAATATTTCAAATTGCATTCTATAAAAAAAAAGTATAAAAACTAAAAAAAAAAACTTGGTATTTTCCATTTAAACCATTCATAAAGTTGTGTTAGTGAAGTACACTCTTACGTAGTGAGAATAAAGTTAATAATGGCGTCACTGTACACAAGGCATAGTTTTGCAAACTACCGTCGTTTTCCTCTTCCCGCAATTACCTTAGTGGGTCAGCGACATGCTTCAGACATACATAGTAAGTATAATGTTGCTCGAAAAGCGTAAACGACGTGAATATCTTTGCATAGAATTTAATTGCAGTCTTAGATTCAACGATAATCGATAACGTGCTGTATTATTAAATATTTAATAGTTACTATCGAACTTCAGTATGAGGTAAAAAAACTTTGTGAACTTGTCGTTATATAATGTCAGTTATTAATCGTATTTCTAAGTGTAGGTTTCTCACGATTATGAGAAATGTACCTTTTTTAACTTTAAATCAATAAAATTTATGAAAAAATATTGAGCGGTCTATTAATAATAATTTAAATTTATAACCATACGAAATATGTTCATTATGGTTGTATATCTAAGGTTCGTTGTTTGGAAGTCATTAGTTGTTCCTTAAATAGAATTGATAAATTAGTAGTAACTCAAAAAACCTCATGATATACACATTTACACATATTGTATACCTGATATTACATATTTAGACATTGTAATCATCGGTTGGAAACAATAGCAATTAATAAATTTAGATCATAATTTGCTGTAACAAAACATAAAAAAAGTAAATTTTGTTTATAATAAGTACAGTATGCTCAAAATAAAGTACAATAACTACGGTTAGTACACGCATGCAATTACGTCCTAATCTTTGTATCAGATACTGACATATATAAACCTATACAAGTAGGTCCAATGAACCAACATATTGTATTTTTTAAATGTACATGCATTGTGATACAAACAGTAAACTCTTTTCATTTCGTATATAATAAGAAAATATATATTGTTATAAATAAATGAGAACATCGAAACAATGAGACAGATACAATTTATCTGATATAGAAGTTTTTGAACAAACTGCACTTCTGACAACAAAACGAAGAAAATAGCAAAGCGGTATGAGTTATCGTAACTATGCAATAACTTTGGCGACGAGGATTCAGGGAGGAAAAACTTAGCAGACGAATGCATTTATATTTTTCTGTTTTGATAGGTTCAATATAACTTTGATATGAAATATCGTATTGCTATATTAGTTAAACTATATTATATATATACTATTTGCTGTTATATGGTAAGATATTTAGATTTGTTTAAATACTGTGTATAACTATAATTACTATTAAAACGCAAAGGTTTTTTTGGGGATGATGGTTGTATGTGTGCATAAATGTCTGACATTTGTTGACTCAAAAATACTGATCAGATTTTGATAACCCTTCACACTACTTTAAGTTATAAATCAGAATATAAGTTGGGTTAAAATTTATAAGAAATAAGGAAATATTGTGCTATCTGAGAGTTATTTTTTTTGCCCAAAATTTGCTGGTCTTTATGGTTGGTATTTAGTGGACAAAGCCGTAATAAAAGGCTAGTATTAAATAAACACCCAAAATCAATACACACAAATGAACATCAAAGAATTCATTACAACCTCCAATATACATTTCATTTCATCTCAATTTAAATTAACTGTAATTGTTTTTTCATATCGATGACAGTATTAATTGAAAACATTTTATATACATTAATAATAATTGGCCTTTATTTTGTATTGAATTCTGTCTGAGGTTTTTCATTGGCTCCCAATTCATTTCAAGTATATTTAAAACATTGAGACTTGTTCAAATTAATCGAAATAAAACGTAACATAAAACATCTGACACGCGGCAATCGAGCTTGCCGCTATGAAAAACTCCTAATCGGCAAATTATAACTCGCAAATTAATTAACAAACAAAACAACTTCTATTGCTTTTTTTATTTTTTTTTTATGTAGTTTATGATAGGATTTTAAAAAATTAAAAAATTCGAAATTTTTTTTCCATTTTTCGGTAACTTCGGCGGCCGATCTGACCACCTTCCCGTTGGACAATCAACATAATTTTGAAAAGTGAATTTTTAGATGCTGATTCCAAATATATCTTTAGTTTTTCAAAATTCGAAAAATAAAATTCGAAACACACACACACAGACACACAGACGCACAGACGCACAGACACACAGACACACATACAGACAGACAGATCTGAAGGAAAAACTGAGTTTTTCGAAAATATTTTTATTTATTTGAATAAATATTACTATTTTCATGAGATATTTACCACGAAGTACACAATGAATATTTGAGATAGTAACGACTTATTTTAAAACAATACAATAACACCACTTATGTATTCCATATAAATAAAATAATTAGTAGAAATAATTGAGTTGCAAATGTGACTGCTTATTTGTTTCATAAAAGCCCACCGTCATATCTAGACGTCAATGTTATATAAGCCATACGTCATAACAAAGTCCCGGTAGCACCTTTTCATAAGTTATCACGAAACAAATCTTTCAGAAAAGGACTTCAAATAAAACGCTTATCGTTTTCCGGCCAGCGAACACAACAGCCTGCTTCATAGAATTCAAAATATATATATTTTATAAAAAATTTCATATTGTTATATAATACGAAACCCTCTTGAATATGTATGTATGAAATTGTATGTGAAAAAATACAAACTATTTTTGTAATATACATATTCTGTGGTTAAAATTTAGTTTTTCGGTATAAACTAAAACCTAAAAAACGCAATTCTTTGTTATTGCGTTTTTTTTCAATATCACTAACATATCTCTCAAATTAACGATACACATAGTTACACAAAAATAATTGTCAATTATATAATTAATGATATTAACACCTCACCCACAGATAACACGCAATTCATAATTATGTAGAATATATATCTACTTAATTACATAAACAACAATAAAATCCTTGAAAACGTCAACAATTAACTCAACAGTTCACGCCGCGATTTTATGCTCACAGCTCATGAATAAGGACCCTGAATGGGTTTAAAACTAGTTAGGCGTAACCATGAACTTGAAGTGTTATCCATAAATACGTCACATCTTTTTAATGTCATCAATGATCAAATCAAAACGTAATGTACATTCATATTATGTATTTAAATAAAACTCAACAAATTTATCAAGGTCTGTGTAGAAACAGAGTAACGATGATAAAATACAAATTTAAAACATACTCATAATTTGATTAACTTTCCGAAGTAAATTTAATACATTAATCTGAAAGTTTCGTGAAGTCTGGCATCGTTCGATAACATTTAATCAAGAGTGAAGCAAACATTTCCATTTTACTAAAATTGTGTTCACGAGTTTATTTGAAGCGCCAACGTGCACTTTTAGACAACAAAAAAAGTGTAATAAAAGTACTTTTCTAATTTCAGATAAAGTTAGTATGAGTTATGAAGTTTAAATTTAATATATCATGAAGTTCTTACTTAATAAATTTCGTCTTTTATTTATATTTCTTTTGTGGTAATTATTTTTAATTCCATAGAAAAGTTCCATTCAGAACAAAGTTCAATTCTTTGTTTCAAATCCTAATTTGGCCAAATTATTGGTTGACATTCAATCCCAAATCGAGACAAATTTTGAATTGAACAATATGAATGAACATTTACTGTTATGCACCAAAGTAAGGGCTATAAAATCCAAAAGCTCGTGGAAGTAGAATACATTTAAATCCAGTACTCTATTCCGACCTTATCGAACGGATGGCATCGTCAAAGGATTTGAAATGGTCACTTGAATTGCTGGATTAGGTCAGACTTTTCTTCTAATACTATCGGAGTACTCTGCTCTTGACAAGCGGATTTAACACTAAATTGTCGACCTGATCCGACATATAAATATAAAAGACTTTTGTGATTGACTGATTTATCAACGTAGACCCGAAAGGCTTGATATATCGTTATGTCATTTATAACATACGTAGATTTGGCAAAGTAGGTCTTAAGGATAAAAATGTATAAAACCTTTTGGATATAGAGAAAACGGGATATTAATTTATCTAAAGTCGAAAGTCCAGGAATAGATAGTATTATTATTTTTTATTTATTTCTTTTAGCAATATAATATTCATTTCCAAGCTTCATTCTCTTAGACATACTATATCTGGATTCTTATTGCTTTTAAATACTTGTTTGCTTAAATTTTTATTTGTATAAGCACAATATATTATATTTTATATAATATTTTAGTACCGAGTGAGTGATACAAGTGTTTTAATTGAAAATAAAGCATTTTCACAATAAAAATGATTTCTTATTTCATACACTAAAATCAACTCTTACTTAATCTTGACATTTTAAATTAAAAGTGCTTAATTAAGGTCTCAAAATATAAAATCTGCTTGATATTTGCTGTATTCACAATGTTATTAAATCATCTCTGTAGCCTGCTGCTAGCTCCTAACAATACGTTTTAATTTCCTCTGAGGAATTTCACACGTTGTCTTGTAATTACTCCATTAAATTTTCAGATACTAGCATCGTACATCCTAAAACAATTTGAGTAAAAAATTCTACCAGAGAATATATAATATTTTTTCTAAGTTGTTTAAATTTTAAACAATAGTAAATTAGTTGAAAAAAAAATATTTTAATCAAAAGTTAAAAAGTAACAGAAATACTAGAAATCTTAACTTCATAATCAGATATTCATCCGGCATCAAATTTATCTTCTTCCACATCCCCTTTATGTTCCAGTTGGTAATTGAAGTTCCAAATATATTATATTTACTTCAAAAGTGACATTGATTATAAAAAAAGGAAAAAAACATATATGTTTATCAAAAACAGTACATTTTGTGTATGACAATATTGTATAATGTAAATAAATACAAACTCTAAACACATTTGTAAGTAAAAGTAAATAATTCTTGAACAAGAATAATGGCGCCCAAGGTGGGACTGAGATCGTAATATTAAGTGTCTCGGAAGCTTCAAAGGAATTATAAATCCTTTTATATTTAGTTCCATCCGAATTAAGGCTTGAGACGGCCTTTAAGGCAACGTAAAGTCAACCACAGCTTTCAGTAAGTCGACACAAACGTAATTCAGCAAGATGGCGGCTGTAATGGAGGCCTAATGGGACATGTAACTGTAAATAATTTCGGGTATGGGGGAACCGTGGAATGTGCTTTTCCAACATGTTTACTGAAATGTCGCAGCTTTATTATTAATAATGCACGTACATACTCCTATAAAATATATGTGCTGGCAAAACCAATTCTTTTTTGACAATATGACAGAATTTTTAAAATATTGGTACTATAAAGCATTACAAAAGATTTTTTTACTTTGTTCAAGCTTTTCCATACATTTTTAAGAGAGGTTGTTTTATCAGTGCCAACTAGAATGTCATAGAGTAAAGAAGCATAGAGAACACACTACAAATTGGGAGCCTGCTTGGTTATATTATGCCGGAAACCGGGTTTATGATAGTTTCTCATTTAAATATTACACTATATTTACATGTCAAAATTATATGTTCTTTCTTTTACAGTAACTAATTATACATATTACAATGTAATATTATCTAAACTTAAATAAAGTAATACTGTAATTAAATTTAATAATTGACAATACAAACTAATATTACGATCATGAACTTTCTTACAATAATTTCATCGCTTAGTTTGCACTAAGTAGTTGAGAAATCGTGTTAAAACTTTACATTTAACACAGTCATGTCTAAAAGCTTGTTGAACGAAGAGCTACAACTCGCTAAGAGGCTGCACTTTGAAACTAATTATTGCAATTTAGTTGCTCTAGCAGATTTTTATGTATATATTAAACTGGTTTTTACCCGCGGATCCACTCGCGTACATGGTTTTATTAACTCAGAACAGTAGCGTAGTGGTAGCTTTATATAGCTTTCATCATGAGCCTGTCTATCATAATCAATTTCACAAACCTCTACCGTAGTTTCGAAGATTAGCCTATTATGACAAAAAAAAACAGACAAACTATTCTGTTTTTTTAATATTAATATATGTAGATATACATAAAAATAAATCAAAAATACAGCTTACAAGGTTTTAACAGATTCATATTATGTTCTCATATCTGATAATTTAAATCAAGCCGCTGCAATATGAGATCAAAGATCTTGAAGCACAAACGTCTAAAACTTGGTACGTGTCTGAAGATATCCACTCGAACGTTATATATGATTAAAATGTTAATCAACCGTTCGAACTGTTTCGTACAGGAAATTAAACTGTAGTTAACGTTTTGTTGTAAACTATTAATTTAGTAATTATTATAATTATGTAATATGTTAGATGTTATCAGTAATTAAACTGAATACATCAGTCTCAAACAGATGCAAATTACCTGACATGATTCTATTACATCTTGTACGATCACATAACAATTTTCTATTGCTTCATTCACATCTTGTACATTCATATAACAATTTTCTATTGGCTCCTTCACATCTTGTACGTGCACAAAACAAAGATTGAACTCAATCTCTTTCGTTCGCACGTCAAAGAAACTACTAATCAATGGACTTTGAATAGAAAATAGATCACAGAAAATTGCATCATTGAAATTAAACAGACTTCGTTTTACTCGTTTTACAATTTCATTAAGTTATTTTTACACAATGGTACATTAAAATATTCATTTAATTAAACGTTCAGCTCCATTCTTACGGTCTAATTGTTACCGAAAGTATTTTGGTAAATTAAGTATACTATATCTTTAAATTTCTTCTATACCCGAATAAATTCTGAATTCTAATTGTTTCCGGGAATTCGATTCTTGAGCCGTCAAAATAATGATAAAGATATCGTCAAAGACATTTTTTCTTATTCTTTTGAACCTATTTGACCAACAAATTTATTGAAAGTGAAAAATCTAGATTACAAAGTATTTTATATTTCTTAACTAAAGTTCTTGATATAAATAATTAAATAACTACAAACAAATTTACGACCTCATAAACGTTTCAAAATTTCAAGTTAAATTAGAAGCTACGAAGCTAATGAATTATATTAAACAAATTGCTTTTATAAAACATAATTCTGATAATAAAGTTTTAGTGAAGCGATGATTTAAAAACGAACGCGAGTTTAATAATTAAAGTATAGAGTAAATTTTATAAAAATTATTCAAGTTCAAACAAAGTATAATGAACAGTAAAAGCTTTGAAATTCTATAGCGTTAATTACAGTACTATAACTATTTAGCTTGTAATGAACGCTTTTATAAAGGGTTTCATATTTACAACTACCCAACTACCGTCAATTTAAATATAGTAATGACTTTAAAGAAATTGCTAGTAACCAGAACTATTTGATTACTTTTTACTCTTTTGCCTTTTACCTTTCCAATAGGCTATTACCCCAGTCTGGCTTTAAAACTACTATAAACAGTAATTTCAAAGTTCTCAAAAGTAATCTCGAGTTCTAACTAATAATATTGATATACTTTTGAAACTTGTTGAAATTTAAATAGATATAGAGAATCTTTAAGAAAAGATATAAGATACCACAGCAGTTAATCTCTAAAGATATTTACACACGACGTAAAACGAAGAGCGGCTAATGAAGGAAATGAGGAACATAAAGCGAAATGTAAACAATGAGTAATTACTTTACTGTGACGAGAAAACGCGTACACTGCGATCTTTATTATGAGTATAAAGCCATGTTTACACCACGCTAACAAAGTCGACTAATTTATAACTAATTTATAATCGTGTTATTAGAATATCTATCACAGAATTATAAAATAAAAATGATGGATAGTATCCATTCAGCCTAACAACACAGGAGGTATCAAAATATCTAGACATTTTACTATTATGTTATTTTAATAATATTTTTTTCTTACTATTTTTATCATTAAAAGTTTTGAACATTATTGCAACAATATCCTTTTCAAAAGGGATCATGATGATGAACAAATAGTCTTTTTAATTTAATTCTGAGACGATATCACTACTGAAGTACCTAAATAACTCACTCATTACGTCTCGATATAAACCAGAATAACTAGCATCAGACATTTACAATTACAGTAATTTGAAACTGTTTTTTGGAAAAGAACCTTTGCAACAAACTGGGTCCTGCCAGAATCAGGTTCTTTTGAATTCTAGAATGCTAAAAAGAATTCACAGAAAACTCAGCTAATTTAATTTTAAAGCCTTCAAAGCAAATACCTTTTGTTTACTAACATGTTTTTGCAAGAAACTACAAGTGTCATTTTACAAAGTTGCTAACAACATTTTTCAGGAGCTTTGAAAACTGCTTTTCTGTTTCTTTTCCTGAAAATGAACATCACTTTTCGTATAGCAAATTACTAGTAAATAATAATCCTTTAAACCTACACTAAAGTCAAATAAAAAAACGAACACACAGCCACTATCAGATATTATTTGTGTAAAGATATTCTCTGAAGAATATAAAAAAGGTTGTTATAATGATTAATGAAGAACATAATACTTCTTATTAAGTATTATGTTTTTCTTTTTTATCTCTCAAAATAATGAAAAAATATACAATAAAACCTAGTCAATGAATAAAATAATTTCCAAAATTCTATAAGCATCTCTATTCAAAACATATTTTACGATACTATTAAATACTATATAAATGTAAAAACATAGTAATGGGAAGTAGCTTTGGCAAGAACGTAATCCAGGCTACTTATGGAAACTCTAAAATTTGCAAAATATAAAACTCGTAAGCCTATTTAAGCATATAAAATTTATTCTTATTAGACAGTTCAATAGGCACCATGACTGGTATTACCAGATTATAATAGTTTACTACTTTTATTTAAAAATTAAAAAATATTCTCATATTGGAGTCTGATTATTTAAAATTATTATAATATGAATTGAATGAAAAAGGCAATAAATATGAAAATCATTTAAAATTACAAAATATGAAAGTTAATTAAAAAGACAATATTAATCCATCGTGTTATCCTCTGACAAGCTGTAATCCGGGGAAGTCCCGCGTCAGTAATCCTACCAACTCGATTGGACGCAGGCTACCGGTTTAGTGGTGTACTTACGAATCATTAACATTCCTAATAACCTACTGCTTTAAATATATGTCAAACAATATGTAACATACATCACGAAACTAAAGATATTTAGAACAACAAACCGATGCTAAGAAATATCGATATACCCTCAATATTGTCTACGAACCATTATCACTGAGAAATGCTGAATATAGTTTTTATTATCCCTTTTGTCCTTTGTAACAATAGAGGACAGAGAACGGAACAGGAGAAGGGACGGCCTATCCCTCGTCCCGTATTATCGGGCATATGGAAGACGCGTTAAGCCGACAATCGCGTATCTATTATATATCTATAAATAAATATATATAGCTTTTTGTTTCGAATTGAAAATTATTATAAATTGTATTTTGGAATAAACGACTCTTTGTTTAAACGTAATATTTAAAGGTTCATTATTCTCCCATTCAATCAGTTCTGTTTTATTCAGAACAAAACATAATAATACTTATTTAATTGGTATTCATTGTTCCCGAGTTCATTTCACATGCTGAGTGGTTTTGACTCAAATCCTGTGTTTTCTTTCCTATAAATAGTTGTAACACATTTAACTCAATTTCGATATTCAATTCTCAATTATCAGAAGCAATCGAAGCATCTCTAATCTCTCATGATCATTAACTACACTAACACTGATTTCTACCTCATAAATAACACTGACATTATTACCCCAGCGCTGGGATAAATAGCCCAATAAACGTGAACACATTTAAGCTGAATATCTCCTACATAACGCTTTTCGGGGCAGTTTACATTAATTTGATGACAAAATTAAGTTACATTTTAAATATATTACAGTTGCTCAGACGTTATTACATTAACGTATCATTTTAAATAAAACAATATTTATATATTATACAAGATTGAACATAATAGCAGTTTTAAAATAATTTATTTCAAAACATTGTTTAGTATTCGGAGCGGGTTTCAAAGCCATTTAGACAAGGTTTATCTCAGACAGCCAGCCTCTTGACAAATACCTATACTGGAGAAAATTATGATTTTCCATTGAGCTGAGTAAATAATCTGGAGTTTATAAATTGTTATAAAATGAAATATTGTTTTCGACATTATATTTCTTTACAGCGATAGAAATAAGATGAGTCATGATATTTAAATATTGACTCTACTGAAATTTTTGTTAAAATTTATTCAGTTTTCTTTGCTAACTCGTATTAGAATAAAATTACATTTTCAAACGACATTATAATTTTTGTACGTTAACTTTCGTGATCCATAACTTCTATTAAATATGCTATAATATAATCGAATCCTTTGCAGCAAACGTGTTCGCGGTAAGACGAGATGATGGTGTTTGTCAGACCGACAGACACCATCTTCTCGAAACGTCGGGTTGAATTAAAAAATTGTAAAAATAAACGCGAGTTATATCCGTAAAATAATTTAATTGAAATGTGTAGTACTCGTGCAAATCTTAGAACACATTATAGTCTGTCAAAATTCCGATATTATAATGCTTATAACAGTGCATTAATTGCATCCTTTAAAGAATTAATTGAATTAAGTATAATTAAATATATAACTATATATTAATTTTAAATCATGTAGTTGTATAGTTTATAGTCGTATTAGTAACTTGGATAAGGTTATTCAGTAAATTTTAAAGTCTAACTGTTTTTTTTTTACTCTGTTTTTCATTGGTTGACTGGCAAAGAATGCTTTTAGGATTAAGTCCGCCTATTGTATTTTCTTGGGGCAATAAAGATTAAATAAATATACGAATTACATATTATAATAGTACCCTAAGCCTTCTACGTTACTCTTATATTTTTTTATATTTTTGTCAAACAAATATTTCTCAAATATTGTAATGTCACTAGATGTCATGATTGTGACATCCACTTAAAGATATACTTTCAATTCCTCTTTATACTCTTTAGGAATGAACTTCCAAAAATCTTAATGAGTGCCCATAACATAAATTGAATTTACATTTAACATTGTTCTCCTTACTAATGAAAATATTAATATCCAGTAAAACATATTTCCTGTTCTGTCACTTTCTGACTACTGATTTACGTCGAAGGTGTAAAAGTGACAAAACAGAAAGTATGTTAGGCTGGGTATAAATATTTTAATTACAAAGACGGTATAATTTCAAACCTCAGAAGTTCAACATATACATATAAAAATCAACCAGAAAAAGTATAAATATAAGATAAACATTTCCATCACCATCTTTGAAATAATGTAATATAAATATCACAGATATTTACAAGGGTTGTTTCTGGAAGTTCTCAAGTAAATAATATCGTTACAAAAAAGCAATCGCTGCTGCGGGACAGCTTTGACAAATTTGCCTTTGATCTACGAGAAATATACAGATTTTATTTTACGTAAAACCTCTATATATATCTATATTATATAATCACTAGCTTTTACCCGCGGCTTTGCTTGCGTAGTTGGGAGTTTGTTTGAGTTGATGACGTCAATATTAAATTGACTGTTAAGTAAACGCCATCTTTCGGTTTTCTATACATAATTCTCTATAACCAGCTTTCGTATTGAGCCTTCAGTAAGTCACTATTGCTGCCAAAAATAGTGTTCACTCTATAACTTGTTCCTGATAACTTTGCAAAGTTTTATCCTAATCGGTAAAGCCGTTTGAGTTTGAAGGAGTCGCAAACATTAAAACAATCAAACTATCGCATTTATGATATTGGTTGGATATTGAAATATTAACAATTTTGCTATCGCTTATCTGATGACGTGACTTGCTTAAAAATAAAATAACTTACAGTTCTGACGTTGCAAAGTGTAAAACGAAAAACGAATACACTTCACGTAGTTTGATATTTAGTTCTCAATATATCATTTCATAAAATAAAAAACTTTAATAAAACGACCGAAACTAAAATGAAATACAACCGTCAATTCAATTTACTTGTTATTTCTGTTACCACGGACCAGCGGTTTATTTTCTTATTGTTTATTTGTTAATCCCACCTGCGGACGAGGGAAAGAAAATTGTATATCAAATATTTTTTGCTTGCTTTCATAAAATCCAATAACAATATTTAATTACACTAGATTCCACCAGCAGCTTCGCCCGAGTGGCTTTCAGTTGCTTTTTGGTGATTATAAAAAGTGAATTATTATTATTATTATTACCCACCAGCCCAAAGATTCAACCTTATTAAGTCAAGTCGTTGGTATCCAGTCCAATGGTGTATATTTGAACCAATATTTGAACCAACTTTGGCACCAACTGCACACAGACAGACTAGCCTAGCTTTCCCCATCCTACTATTTCCTATAGTTAAGATAGTTTAACGATTTCAAATAGATTGCTGTATAACTTTAAAGTAAGAACGTTCAAAAACATAAATACAAACCGATTTAAATTTCTGTAACCAACAAACATGAGGACAGGTTATTCATTATATTTCTATTGTAATATAATTTGAACACATATATATTGTATGATTTAAGGGAACTCACAATCTGGCTTACACCGCAAAATATCATAAATCGTAACACCGTGACGGTACAAATTTAATACAATTTCATACAAAAAGGGAATAAAAGGTTCAATTTAATTAACAATAAATTAAAGTCGAAAATTTGAAATGAAACCTCAGCATGTTTTCAGTTGGGTTATATATTGCGAGGTACGATATGGAAATGTCAGCGACAGTATTAATATAAAAAAGATTATTATCACGTCACTTTTACAAACTTAAAATAGTTTTCTTTTAACAATAATCACATATTTAAAAATGACAATGTATTTTGGTAAAGATTATTCATAATTAATAACTGAATTAGCCCACTTTGGGCGCCATTGAATGCGTTACATCGGGCGCCAGTAAAGAGCGTTTTGACTATAAAAAAGCTGATATAGTTTATATAGTAATTTACAGGTATTCAAAAAACCAAAGGCAAATTAGTAAATACTATATGTTGAAAATATTAAATAATAATTAATATAACTATTAATAATTCTTTAGAATATATTCAGATGTACAATCAATTTAATTTATATAAATAGAAAAATTTAAAGTTTCTAAAATCATATTAGAGTATTCATAGATTCGTTTTAAACATTTAAAAATAAAATCAATATAAAATGCAACTCATCTTAACTCAATTTACAGCAAAGTGGAACATGCTGGCAACACTCGTATGCTTTGTAAACTTGTTCCAGCTACTGGCAACTTTGCTAAGTAAAATCATTATGTTTAACTTACTTTTGATAGCAGTTCGGACGCGCTCCTCGAAACTTCGCCGGAGGCGTTAGGAATTTCAAGAAATCAGGTATATTATTTTGTTACAAATACCTCTGTAGGTACAGATGTAATTTGTCGTCTTAAAAAATGCAAGGAGAATCTTTAACTTACATTTAATATATCTTATTTAAAAAATAAACTTAAATTCATACTTTGCATGTTTGTATGTATGTATATATGAATGTATTACGAGTGAAAAGAGGTACTTTCCAATACAAGTCTGTGGTATCTTGCTATCTAGTGAAAGAACCGATCAACATCTTTTAGACAAGGAACCGACTCGATTCCTAACGAAAATAAAGGAAATATACGCAATTTTAATTCTCCGCAACCTAATATTGAAATGAAACATAACTACTAACTAGGCAAAATGATAAACGTTGATTCTAACTTACATTTTTACGACTACTATAAAATTTCATATGAAATTATATTTAAAAATATAATTTGTAATACGTTTGTGATATATATTATCCTTATAAATATATAAACTTCATATTATGTTAAAATATTTCTAAAATCTCACAGAAGACGCATCACCTGAACATGTTCAGAGCACTCGCTCGTAAAATAGATAAGGGTATCATTTCTGTGCAAGAATACTGAAACTATGAACTCTTAAACTATCATAGTTTAAAAACGTTTTGTTTCAATATTAGAGTAATTTTACTTTTTGAGACCCTTAAGAGATTTTAGAGGCACCTGCAAAAAGTGAAGGCCAGAAATGTCAGTAAAATAATATATTTCTATATATATTATGGTACGTAATGAAGAAAGTTATTGTAATATTAATTTAAGAGTTGGTGGTAACCCTATAATACGTTTATATATAATTATCTAAACATACTTCATAATTTAGATCATATCGTGAATTCATAATAAAGATGGCGACGGTATTTTTACCGATGTCACTTACTTTTCTGGCTGTAATATAGATTTTTTTTATGAAAGCATCGAAAAATAAGCGACTTGTAAATGTTAAGGAAATACAAAGATTAATTAAAATAATCTTTTGTTCCTGTACTTTTGTACTAATTATGAAATTACTAGGTCTGCCAATGATCACGTTCGGGTATTCACTGAGCGAAGTATTGTTGCTGAAAGAATTCTAAAGGTGACATGTTAACTCTATGGGACCATTTAATAAAGAAAAACAAACAAATGTCACCAAAAACCTCAAGAGCTATATGTATTGTCTTCGACAACTCTGCCAATTTTCGCCATTATTCTTCTAGGAGACTCCTCCTTGCATTAGTAACGACACACACACACACACTTGCACACTTTTAACCAGTAAGAGCTTCACTTCGCTCAGCTCAATAATGTAGATTTCATATGTTTTCAAATACATCAAAAACAGCTTTTAAATATACTAATAAGTATTTAAAACTTTAATGAATAAATCATTGAAACACACACACACATTGTAGTTTTAAGAGCATACATCTTTATTAAAGCCTTTAGAAGTAAAACGCTGATTGTTATGGCTACGTTTATTCATAACATTACAGGCGTATTTTCTAAATGAAAATAAAAATAAAATGCAAATACAAAACAATTCCATTTACAACAATCCAATAACAAAAGCGTTCGTTATACTAATGAGTAACCCGAGAGCATCTCGCCGGATGCGTCGCCATTTTGCCTCGTTACCCGGACGCCGATGGCGCTTCCGTTTAGAAAATTTCAACATTGTATTTGATGTTCATGTTATCATTATTGATTTTATTTAAGAAAATATATCGTTATAAATTAAAATGGTTTTATGAATTTAAAAAATATTTTTTTATTGGGTAAAGTTAATTTTAATAATTAATGTACTACAACTAAATTATATGACAATTATGTAACAACCTTCTTAGACGAGGGTACCCTTGATGTAAAGCAGTGTTCATTAAATATTTGATTGGTACCCTAAAAAAATTTAACAATAGATCCAAGGCTCGACAAAGGACTTTCTTTTCAAATATACCACGATACTTAGCTTTTTGAAATTTAATATTCCTGTAAACGTGAAGATTTTCTTTTTGAAAAAGTTCAAAAAAATATGTATTTTTTATATATCTCAACAACACAACAACTGTTTATTGTTAAAGAGTAACAAATGCAGAAAATTCATTTAATATGACCTCGTATGAGAAAGCAGACTTACGAACTGGCAGATGACTTTATACATTCATAAAAGATACGTGAACATATATCTTACGAAGCGTAAAATGTAATACAAAGGTACGTAATAAAGTTTCATTTTATCATTAAATCCAAGAATTTCGTTTATTAGCACTAGAAATGAAGATGGAAGACGCTCATACCTGAAACAATAAACAATTTTATTTTAATAAAAAAAAAAACACATTTTGCGAACAATAATAGATAATTTTAGCCAATCAGTAACCATGAATTAACAAAATGAAGAGCGTAACGACCAATCAAGTGGAACGATATAAAACTCCAATCGCATCAATTTATCGCAGGACCAATCTTTGGGGCTGTCACGTGACGTCACTTGTCATGCTAATGGCGTTTAACGTAACGGTTTTTATGAGGATTAATTTTGTCATGTTGATGAATCTGATCATACATTACGGTGTTATAATTTTTCTTAGTTGAATAATTTATTAAAACTAAGCTTATGACATAAGTGGCATATTGGTGGCCCAGCCTGCTGAGTAAAATGTCGGTTCAATTATCACAAGGGGCAGTTATTTGTGTCCGTTATTCCTAAGTTTGTGAAACCCCTCGCAATGCAAAGAATATTTCTCAAGAGTAGTTGTTTTAATACAATAAAAAAGGGTAAAAAATTAACAACAATTTGTCACTATTCTTAGAAATATATATATATATATATATATATAAATAAAAATTTTCAACTGTTACTATACATCTAATTTATAATTTGTTATATTCCTGAAATAAAATTAAATTTTTGTTAATATTTTACGAAATTAAGATAATTTAAACTACAATAATTTCGTTAAAGGCCAAGATAGAACCATTTAATTTATATATTACATAAATAAAATAAAATTAATATTAAAGTTTGTCTTTCCTTTCATTTACATTTGTATAGAAAATATATAATTACAGTAAAAATATGTGCTTTTTATAATATCCAACATAAAAGCTAAAACGTCCATTTGGAACACTTTACTTAAAAGATATTTAGTGCAAAGAGCTGTAAAAGAAAGGTTTAACAATTTTATAAAAAAAAATCAATCATTTAACATATAAAATAATTGTATAAATAAAAAAACAAATTCGCAAAAGATCGAATTCATACTTTAATATAAATAGTATAGATTCTGCCATTTTAACAACCCTATAAAAATATATCGCGCCCATCCCTTCTGACACATTAAATGTTTAAGTATAAACGAGGTTTTCGGTCCTAAAATTTAATTTGTAATAAACTACAGTAACGGCACTTATGGATTTAACTACCAAAATAAGATGACTCGAGATCTTATTTTTTTGGACCAATGTTGGTTGACCTATCGTTCTACTGCAAAGATGTCGAACCAATCGCACGCGTGCCACAAATGGCACGTTTGACAGTCTTGATAGCACGCAAAGAAACTAAAATAATTTTATCTCTACTGCTTTTTGGAAAACACTGATTAAGAAAAAATTGTTTTAAGAAGAATAGCTTTTATTTGCAGTCTCACCACGCTAACGTTACGAATGAAATTTTATTGTGGCACGGATATAAAAAAGGTTCACCATCCCTGGTCTAGTGGATAGTGGACCAGCCTGCTGAACCAAAAGAACGGTAATTTGATTTCTACACAAGACAATTATTTGTGTGATCCACATATTGCTTAGTGTATGGATGTGTGTTTGTGTTCATTAATTAAAAATGTTTTCAATAATTAGTTGTTTTTTCAGATAAGAAAAATATAGCAAAAATGTGGTAACAAGTAATAGGTTATTTATGAACAGCAAATAAACCGTAGTCTTTTGAGATTGAAGAAAGTTAATTTGATTTTATTTATGCGGGAAGCGGCAGTGCGATTACTTTGAGAAATAATTTACATTTGTCAAATAAGTGAATATTTTTATTTAGAAGTCGTCCATATATGATACATGACTATATTATAATAACTTCAAAATTGTTTTTGAACCGATATTAAAAGTACGGTGCTAAATAAATACATATATTAAAATTGTACTATAACATATTTATTTTATTACTTAAATAAGTGATAATTTTTTAAAGATTTTCATGAGTAATACACATTTAAATAAAACTATTTTACGGAGGTTACTCGCTTATATTATTATCCTAATATTTATAAAACAATTCAAACAAGCAGTACTTATTTTGTAGAATTTTAAACTGTACAAACGATAATTAAGAAATTGATTATATTTTATAAAATGTAGGAATTATTTAAGATGAGATTTATATGAGTTTGGAGTACGTGATACAGGTAATGTCAATATCAGGTAATGACCTGATATTGACATTGACATGACATGACAGTAATTGGTAATGGTACATTTACAATTACTGTCATAAATTTTTTAAAGTAAAAGGTAAGGTTTAATCTGTGTTTAATTACCGACCACAAATTTAAGTCTTTTGAATAAAAAAAAAAACGATGTGTTTTTCGCGGTTCCACTCGCGGGCGAACGGTTTTATATATTATCATGAAAAGAGTAGTACATTGCCTATTATAGCCATCTTCATGAATCTTCCTATCGTAATCAGACAGACTTTTACAAATCTATCCTGTTTTTGAAGATCATCGCGTTTAAACAAACAAACATTTACAACTTATAATTTTAGTAGATTAATAATCTACAAATTTTAAGACAAGAGAATAAAATAAAATCAAATATCTGATACTATTATTATCTTAACTAAATCAGTCATGTCACGTGGTATTATACTCCCCGGTTACCGATTTGCATATAAAGTGTTCAATAAAAAGGGATTTTAAATAAAATATACTAAGTTATATTACGAATAAGCCAGCGATTGGAACGATTAAGACAGGTGACCTTTACAATAAAGAAATAGTGAACAGCTGTTTTCATCAAGTAACATTTATTCTAAACTAAAATATATCTCACAAAAGTTGTAATCAGAACATATAAAACCCATTACATATATTTCAAACTTTACGTGCACGCGTCGTAAAAGTCACGAGAATGAATTGTAAAAGTCTGTGTACAAGTTCTTCTATTAAACTCCATGCTTTATCCAATAGAAAGTACATATGCTTACACTCTCAGCACATAAAAGTTTAAATGGAAAATAAATTATTTTTATCAACTCAACTACAATTTATTAAAATGCTCTGTAAATACCACACAAAAAATATTTCTTTAAACTGATAACTTCTTATCGGAGGATAAGCTGCTTTGTTACGTAACGCGTGACGGCACCAGTCTATCTGGCTACCCATTCTCTCACGCATACGGCAGCGGCAGGCAAACTCCTCTTTCACTTTAACTCACAACGCTAGCCAAATTTCGGTTTACAGAAATGATACTAATAATTTATATCACAAAATCCTAATTTACATATTTAGGAATTGTAACTGAGAGTAAAATATAGTTTATAATTAATAAAAATTTTTATTAAATAGTTCAAGTTAGTTAGATTGGTCACTCCGAGACACTTTTTTTTTTTATTTAATAAAGGTATGTAGTTCATCTAGTGACATAGAACTGTAAAACTGACTTCGAATGGATTTGTGAACTCAACTGACCCAAACAATGTATATGTCATTTAATAGTATCTGACCGCGACGCGATGACCTGAAACCAGGAACATGGTAGATACGGTTTTCATTTATTTTAGAAAATTTTACACAGATATATGTATGTTTTTTAATAAAATATATAAAAACAACACCCTCATTAGAAAATAATCTGTGCGGAAAGGTTTTAAAAACAGAAATAATCTCAATGACATAATTAATAACATTTTAATCAAACACACGACCTTTGGCTCAGTGGGCAATAACCATTAGGACGTCGTACACACATATATAAAATTAAAATCATAATATTAAGTTCTTTTTTTTTTCTAAAAATATGGACTACTGTAGTCAGACTCAATTATTCTTATCTATTTTTGTCTTAGTGTCTTTAGAAGTAATATTCTTATCGAATTGAACTTTGATCTCTAAAACAAGTGAAGGTAAGATCAATTCCACTCCGAGATCCAAGTTTCTGATTATAGTATCAAATGATAGTGACCGCTTATCGTACTCTGTAAGAAACGGTGGCTAACCATCAATCGTTTGTAATCCCCCTAAGATAGATTATCACTTGTATTAGTTAAATAAAGATTAATTACTTAAAATTATAGTAGCGCTTCCTGTATTTGTAATTGTTTTGTAGTGGAATTATTAAAATAAGTATTGATTGAAATTATTTTTTTAACGGCTTGATAGATTTTGATATTTGTTTGTGTCTGTTTGAGTGAGGAAAAATAATTCAGGATCACTAAGTAGGTAAAGATAAGGTTTTTAAGAAATCTATTATACATTTTCTTCCTTGACAACGTATTAAACATTTTTAAAATTTTAAAATTAGGACAACGTCTGGCACATCCAGTAATAAAAATATAAATTGTGTAAGGAATATGACATAACATCACTAGTAAGACAATAGCTTTACAGTACCACAATGTACGCACAAACCGACTTAAAACTTAAGACAATACATATCCTACCAAAGATTTCCGCTCGCGTTGCCTTTGTCGCAGAATTAATTTCATTTCAAGTAATTGGATTGCGGAAAGAGAAACGCAATTATACCAGAAACCGTGAACTGGCGAATTTTAAAGCAAAACAATTTCGTTGAGGTCTTCAGGATTTCATCAGATCAGTTAAAAAAAATGTAATTAAATGAGATTATTCAAAATGGCTAAACATAATCAAGCCATCCAGTTAAAACTCTGGAGACTTGATAAAATTTAATAAAGAAAAGAGCGACTCAGATAACACTGCAATAACAATAACAAAAACAAAAGCCAAAGAGCCTGAACTAATTCAACAGATAGATCACTAAATGTAGATAATTCTAAATTGGACTCTGAAAATAGAAATAGAATCATCTCGTACCAATTCACTTCAGACAAAAGCGTTTCAAAGCAATGGTGACAAACTGATAAATCTGACAGTAGGTATTTTGTGATCGTTTGATTGAACAAATTGATAAAATTTGTATATTTATAGCTCAGCTTAGCTTTTTTGGTTTAGCTAATTAAAACAGACAGTTTTCAAGTAGTGAGTGTAATAACTGAATATACTGTTGTATATTTATAAATTGTAAACTATTTACTCCACAAATAAGGTTTTATTCATATATTGTAAAAACATGATTATGTCTTCAATATAATTCGCATTCACAAATATTATTATTTCGTGTACCTATCGTTATTTTTCGGCAAGAAAAATATGTAAAACTTTTATTTCTACGAAGTCTAAATATATTTAATGTTAAATCGAACAAATTCTTATTCATAATAATATTTTCAATTATCTGTTATTGGATATATTGGAATGTTGATTTTTAGATAAGAAGAGATATTCTCAAAAAAAATTATTAGAAGATGGTCGTTCTCATCAATTTGATCTAATCTGTTCAAATTGTCAAGACATGCAATTTTTTCCAAAGATAATTAATCTTTGTAAGCCACAATATTAATGAAAAAGTCGAAAAAGAAACAAAATTTGTTAAACGTCGTTACCATGTCAGAAAGCTTCAACGAAAGTTTACAAGAAGATTAACGAAAGTCATTAGTCCGGTGTCCCGGAGACCGGTGATTAATACGAACCGGGGGGATTTAATGAGTGTGGTCTGTGGGACCCGTCATTCTCGTAGGAAGGATTGTGTCCAAAATACTGGATCATGTGCTGGTTTAATGGAAGAATGAGCTATTAAGCGAAGAAGACAAGGTAAATGATGCGATTACTTTCCCATTGGAATGTTTTGTTTGACAACATAATAAAACTCAACAATTTATACATTTGCTAAAAGACCCAATTCTTTTTCAGAAGAGGCTTTAAATGTTTGTATAATGATATGTCAATATGCTGATGTTCGTTATATGAAATAACCTTGAACAGAGATGTGACCAAACTATTCAAAGCAAGCACAGACAAAATGAAAAGCCATTCAAAATTATATATCAGCATCAAACAAGCTCTCCGAAAAGTTAACAAGCTTCAGCTTCACCGTTGATTAATACGACCCGGGGGGACTAATTAGTGGTCTGGACCCCGGCTAGCTAAATTCTACTAAATGTTAGTCCGGGATATTATTCTATGTTAGTTAGTTTTTAGTGGTTGTTTGTAAATTACATCGGCATAGCAATGGATCTTAGTGATTTTAAAATATTAAAATATTACTATTATTCTAGTTATTATCAATGATTTTGTATTATATAAATACGGTGCAATAATAAGCTAATAATAAATAGTATTGTTTGTACTTAGTTAAGTAATTTTTAAGTATCTCTTACGCTCGTGTTCTCAGGAACTAATTTCGTCTGTATTATTCTTTAGGGATTCATCGTAGTTCACAAAAGAAAGTTAGTATGAAGATATATTACATGAACCTCAGGGCTGTCTCATAAATCTTTTTGAAAAACAAAAATATTTATGTGAGTATATATTTTGGTAATTTTACTAATGGTGTTTATATTTTAAAATATATAAAAGTCTTGAAAAGATTATCAGCCCTATTTAAAATTGAATAACACCCAATGGAAAGAAAGTAAACACAGACATTTCAAATTAAATTAAGTCCGGGCTCAACGAATCAACGGGAGAGAACATCGATAGGGATCTAAGCAAATCCGGTTAGGAATTATTAATGTATCACCATCAGAGCCAATGAGATGAGTTTTCGTAACAGTCTAATAAAATTGCACAGTTAGATATACTTTGAGATCGTGGAAGCAATCCCTCTAAAACAAAGTCCATACGTAAATATTTGAAAAATATTTAAAATGGTAACATTTAAACTTTATATTAACCTGACATTTTGAATGCTCCGCAGCAATCGTGTTCACTGTAAGACGGGATGTATCTGTCAGTAACTCAGTTAATTTGTCATCTACCTCTAATTGGTTCCGGATGCACATAAAACTCTCTTAACAATATTTTAACCGGTATACATCTAACAACGATACAAAAGAAGATATTAGCAAGAGATTTCGTCGGTTCTTGTAAGGCTTTCTTTAACGAACTTACAGCCGCCTCATTTCCGCTGTCTTCTATGTAAATCTTAGAACATACATCATTATAATTTTAATTAAAATGTAATCATGTATCTTCTAATACTCAGATAAGGTTCTATCCTAAATTTAAAGCCCATAGACGTTAAGCAAATAGCTATTTCCTAACACGAACGTCTAATCAATTGCATAATTGTATTTGTTAAGATTTTAAAATTAGTTTATTTACTATACTAATTATCTGTTAGAGCTTTACTATATTCACCAGAATACAAAAATAAATTAAAGTATTAATATGATATAAGCGTCAGCAAAACATTTTACGATACGACGCCTAGATTTGAGCTTCTAGAAAGTTCGAGTGTGTTCGGGAATGACTTTGCGATTGGTCATTGAGGTTGAATGAAATTCAATATGGCCGCTGAAGCTGTCGACATACTAATATACTATGGAATGGTATGTTATTAAATCAGCTAATACTGCAATTATTAAATTATTTTGTGTTGTATATGTATTTTTAAATTAATTACATACAAAAACATCGCTTGTGCCTCAAAAGCTACATTCAACATATCATGTTAACAAATTGTATACACGAGCTAAATGAAAATATTACGTATTTTATTTGTCCAATATACCTTGTGTATGAAAGTATCAAAAATACAAGACATAGATTTGTATGTAATGTTACCACGCCCCATACCTTTTATAAAAAACACCTGCTGCTAAAAGATGTTATATTTTTTGTGCAGAATATAGTGTATAAAAAATAAAACTGTTAAAGGGCGACTGTTTCAGTACAAAGTCCATTATTTGTCAATATAAAGAACTAAAAACCAGATGATTGTCTCCCAAACAAAAGACAACAGTGAAAGCGGTTTTTAGCCATTTCGACTGGAAAATTACTCCTTTGTGGTACTGATAGTTGAATAGCGAGGCGAGCTTAAATAGTTTTGAATTAGAATTCTACTTTTAAAAGCAGATTTTATTTTTTTTATAAAAAACTTATTTTCCGATATTTAATATGGTACGAGTTTTGAACTAGAATCCTTTAAAAAGAAGTATTGAGTTTTAAATTTAACTGGATTATTTTTTAAGTTTTAATGTATTACTTCGACCCAACCTATTAATATAGTTATTGAAAATTAAATTTAAATATTATATATGGTATAAGCTGGATAACTTACCAAGCCACATTTAAACACTAAATGTGGTATAAATATTGATCTGACATATTCATTGGAAGGAGAGCAGGTACAGGACAAAATAAAAAAAGATATTAAAATAAGTGCAATTCTTAAAGAAATATAAATCAAAGTTGCAACCCTGACTAAAACGGACAAATGCATTGGCTTCATTCACGATTCATTAGCGGAGTGTTGGCTGGTGATCGCATCTGATTGATTTTGCCGTTGAGTAATTAATTTGAGTGTTTCAATGTTTCCTTTGTGTTCACTTAAAAAAAATACTTCAGTCTGATAATGGAATTGTCTGCTAAAAACATGATAAACAAAATCATTGAAAGTAAAATAAATACAGTATTAAACATGATAAAAACAGCTCCGAAAACAATATTCAAATACGATAAAAAAATACAAATAAAATGTTTTCCCATACGAATAAACAAACTGAAATAAAAGCTTTTAAAAACCACTGACCCGTACTACATCGACCCAAATTATATAATTTACTTTAACGAAACATGCGACAAATTGATAAAATTTATGAGCCTAGCAACTATGTATATATATCACACTATATAAAACTAGTTCCCGCCCTCATCTTCGCCCGCGAAGATATTGGTATCCGTGTTAAAAAATAAAAAGTTAAAATCAAAAAGTGGGTTATTTGATGGAATATTCACAATTAAATGTAATATTTGTTTACATTTTTATTTAGGCATGATTAACTTCAAAAAGAATAATTCAGCTATAATCCATATATTTGAGTAAATTTATATGAAACCATAATTAATGATACAACTAAACCTATCTCAGGTATCACAATATACATTGTAGAAAACCGTAACTAAATGTACCGTTTTTAGTATTTTAGTTTATCGGGGAGCAACTTCATTTTATAAGAATAGATTACAAATAAACTACAAACTAAATAATTATTAATTTATTTATATATGTATATTCCTTAAAATGATTGATTGACAACCGTCTGTTGCAGCGGTTTTGGTCAGTTACATATCTGGTCCTTTTTTTTTTTTTTTTTTGTTCGTTGGAAAAATCCGTCGTCCAAGAAGGTGACGGCCGGGGGGTTATGTGGGACTACCCGACAGCATAGAAGATGCTGCCATTTTTAAGACTACCCACTAAAAAACCAACGGTTGCCCTCATCGCCATAGTGGGACATCACGGGATCGCGTTAACACTCACCGTGACTACATATCTGGTCCTGACAGATGTGTGGCCATTACTTTATATATATTTTTGACAGCCAGCGGTTTCACAGCGTAGAAGTTACGTCAGATTTCATTAATTAAAGATTTTTGTAATCTAATACAGATATTTATAAAACTAAAACCGAAAATCTTTTCTTATCTTCCATATGTTTTTAATATTAGTTCAATATATCGTTCAGAATTTGTCACAAATGAAAGCAGCAAAGAATTCAATTGAGACTTAAATCTACTAACATATTTATAAATTCGAGGAAAGTATTAGAGTTCGCTCCATGTTCGCTCCAGTTTCCACTGAAGAGTATCAATACCTCGGTTCTAAAATTATTGGAATTGTATAATTTTCTGATTCTCTGCAATAGAGAGAGAACTTACCAATATGGAGTTTAATTTCATTGAAATTAATTAATTGTAATGATGTTGAGAGTATTATTGAAAAAGCAAGAATATTTGGTTACAAATAATTGATATAATAAGATTGTATTGGATTTCTAGAAATATTGTTCAAATTGTAAGTAATTAAATAATAGTAATAAAGATACAACATTAAATAATATATTATAAAATACATAAAATCAAAACTAAAAAGAATATAGATTTCAACAAAATAAAAAAAACAACAACAGAAAACAATGTCGATTATAGCTCTTAATCCTGAAAACATGATCCATAATATAAAAAAATCTGACATAAGGGTATAAAAATCTGAAATATATATATAATATATGTACCCTTATAATATATTTACGTTGTATTTATAGCTTAGCTGAAGATCTCTTTATTTGCAATAAGGGTTCCGAATCTCGAACGTCGCTGAATAATTAACATCCCTCACAACCCTCTTAGGATATATTTACTAGCGATAAAAGAAACTATTTTTTACATTCAGTTGCTTGGAATTGAAATATATAATCAACTATGCTATTGGGGTCAGACCTGCTGCCCCAAGTAGTGATGTGGCTGAAGCCCTGTTTTTACTCGAGTGAATCGAGTCAGTTTGTCAAACTCGTACTCGAGTGAAAATAATTACTCGAGTCACTATGCACTCGAGTTAACGAATCAACTCGGCACTTCGAGTTGATTTCGTCGCTTAGGTATTTGATTGTAGATAACTAACTATAAGTATATAATTCCAATATGCAACTCGAGTGACATTTTTTATTCCAGTGACTCGAAAACTCGAATATTATTCGAGTGAGGCCGAAAAATTGCTCGAGTGACTCGAGTCACAAAATCTTATTCGGGTCGCATCACTACAAGTAGATGTTATTACCATTTATGAGGTACACACACATACATACAGGTGTGTAATCTTTAAATCTCTTTCTCGCTGAAGATACGCAAAAGTATCTCTTAAAGAGTTTTTTTTCTGTATATATTTTTATAACGTAATTTGTTCGTTTCAAACTCCTTGCCTTGAACCGAATTTTGTTTAGTTAAAAGAAACTGTTTCATACATATCTGCTCTTTACTAAACAAATATCTATTTGAAATTATCTTTAAACATGTTAAGCATATATGAAGGATATTACATTTTAAAGAAATAGAGTTTAAAAAAAAATATCGAAACATGCAGGAATCGAACTTGTTACCTATGGGGAACCGTCCCATCGTTTTACAAATTAACCTCGTATAGCTTAAAACATATATCTTTTAAACACATACACAAAACCAACAGTAAACAACACCCGCTGGCTGTGTAAACCTATATGTTTCCAATTCGACTCACCTCCACACACCCCACGAATAATATTGTTTACTGTTCACCTAAAGCAATAACGAAAAGATCCTGTATCTAAGAGAACTCGATAATAAAACAAAATAACATTAACATTATAATACAAAGTTAAAAAAAATAAATTTAAGATGAACAGATGTTATTTTGACGTAATGGATACTCCAGATGTATAACAGATAAACGTAACGTAACGTAGATGATCTGAGATAAAATATATTAATTCTAAGAAGCTAGATATATACAAGTGTAAATTGTATGTTTATTTTACTTGATGACCTTACTTATATATAAGATTGAAAGTTAGATATATTATACAGATTACTAGAGTAAAATCGGTAGTATGTGCAGTACACAATAAGTACATTATTTATATAAAAAGATCGTGCTGTCTGTTCTTTATAATCTTTTCATATACACACGTTAAAATTTTAATAGATCAAGTCTTAAAATATTCAATAAACGTTTTAAAAATATAACCAAGAGATAAAAATGTCCAACGTATATTAAATACGACGTCCCTATATTGGATGCTATTCTACAAAAGATATCGAAGATAGGTTTATCCCAGCAGGAGCGTATGTTTAAAATTTGATTTCAATCTCAATAGCTTATCCTGGATTGAGTCTCGTGTAGTAGAAGATTAAAATAAACTTACATAGCTTAATCGAATGAAAAAAAATTACGATGAAAAAATTATTTTTATATGTAAACTTTCGTGATCTAGGATTATTATATTGCGGTTCACAGTGCAGTTCACGCTGCGAATCTTCCATGTTCAGAACTCATAACCTCGAATGGGTTCGAAACTAGTCTGGCAAAGGCTGATAATTATATATTATAATGAACAAAATATATTTTAATTTTCTAAGAATAGACTGAGTTTTTCTTGAAATAATTTTACATTAAGTAAGTTATCCATTCCAATTAACTCAATAAAATAACATATTCTTCTATATTAGAAATCGTAACACGAACTCAATCGTAAATTAACTCGGCATATCAATGTCAAATTCAGAACTATTTGCCTTTGTAATGGGTTACAAGTAAATCTGTTCTCAGCTATTATTCTCAATACGTCAGCTAAATTACACGTGTTTTCTTTGTTTGTACTGTATTTCTGTTTATAGCTTTATATAGGTCAGAAATTGAAACATTTTTGTTTCAATATTTTATATCATACTGTTATATAATTCACACGACAGACTGTGCGATGTTTTTATAAAGAAACATATTATAATTAAATAATTGTAAAAAAGTTTCTTTATAGATATTTAGGATATTTCCAGTCTTATGATTTAAATAAAAATTGATAAAACATTTTTCTGTTTTAACTTTTGTATATTTTCGAAAAACTCAGTTTTTCCTTCCGATCTGTCTGTATGTGTGTCTGTGTGTCTGTCGAATTTTATTTTTCGAATTTTGAAAAACTAAAGATATATTTGGAATCAGCATCTAAATGTAAGATTCACTTTTCAAAATTATGTTGATTGTCCAACGGGAAGGTGGTCAGATCGGCCGCCGAAGTTACCGAAAAATGGAAAAAAAATTTCGAATTTTTAAATTTTTTAAATATTAAAAATTAATTAATTAATTAATTAATTAATTAATTAATTAAATTATTTTAATTTATGTTTTTTTTCTTTTGTTTGTTAATTAATTTGCGAGTTATAATTTGCCGATTAGGAGTTTTTCATAGCGGCAAGCTCGATTGCCGCGTGTCAGATGTTTTTTTACTTATTAGCGTACCAGTCCACGTTTCAATGATATGTAACTATTTTTCTTGATAAAATGTAGACTTAAAAATATAAGTTTTGTGCTCCTCACATATTGAAATAAAACTATTTTGTAAACTTTTTACTGTTGCATATTTCTGATATAATTTAACGGTACAGAAAAAATATATATATATCTTTCCTGTCAGATGACATCTGCACCATCTCTTGTAACCAGACCACAAATTACACAATAATCCAAGTATAATAGGATCATCCAAACTTGTCCCAAACGAATTACCAAGACAGCGATTAATATCTTCAAGTTACTAACTCCTTTAATCAGTTATAACTTTTTGATGACGGTAAGAGGAATGTGCCTTGTAGATATAATAATACGATTACAACTGTATCTGAAATATAACTTCGACTCTCACAAAGACTAGAAATGAATATAAAATACATGTTTTCTAACCCTTTATTGAGGCGAGCTAAGCGAAGCTCTTATTGGTCAAAAGTGTTTCGTCACTAATGCTACGCCACCTATATGAATAATGGTAGGATGTCGAAAATTGGCAGAAATGAGGACGTGTTCCATAGAGCTAATGTGTCATAAGAAACACAACTGACTGTTTAACATTTAATAATCCATTCATAAACATGGTTCTATTTTCCGTTGATTATCATTAGAGTACTCATTCATCAACACTGCTTCGCTCAGCTCCCAGTAGCTCTCACAGTGGCGGACCTAGGTTATAAAAATATGTATAACATATTTAGTTTTGTCACTTTCACAATTTTTACGTAAATCATTAGTGAAAAAGTGACAAAACAAATAGTAAATATTTTTATTAATAAGGCAGTTGGATTTTCAAAAGAATTACAGATTTTTTTTTATATTACGGATTTAAGACACCTACATCTCGTCTTCCAGCAACAAGCTTGCTGCAAATCATTAATTAAAAAATATAGTAATATTCGAGTTAAGAAATACAGTAATAATCAAGTATTATTCAAATGATAGTATTATTATAAATAATAGAAATTCGTTTCAGTAACTTCCTATATATCACGGGACTTCAGACAAAGCACGCTATGACGTAATTTTTATTATATTCAAACATATTACCTCTCAGTTTCATATATGTTATAATTTCTTGTTTCTTCAATATTATATTATGGGTAATACTGTATAATGCTAGAATATTTATGGGATTTTCAACTTTTGGCAAGTCCTGTCAATTTGCATGTATATGTAAAAAATCATATAGCATTTCACGTGGTGTGTTCGTTCGTTCTTTTTAAATAATATTTTTTATAATACACAATAGAGTAAACTTAAGATACGTTTAAAATATATTTATTTTTCATCCCAATTTTATTATTATAATAAAATAATTAATTCGATATAAACCTATATTCGATATTATTGATAAAAATTTCTTAACATTTCATGTTATAAAAAAGCAGCCACCAAATCTCCAATCAGAAGCTCTGATGGCCGGATAATCTAAAACGAAGTTTAATTAGAGACGGGATACTGACACCGACACAGTGCTCGGCTGCTGCGGTACCGATTAGAAAACTATTACAATATGGAAATTACATTTTAATACTATACCGAGTTCATATCAACCTTTAACGAGTATAAAGTTTTCAAAGTACAAAAAAAATATTCTGCTTCATTGCCTTATATTATATAAAATTATAAAATATATTGCTATTATATATTATACATGTTATTCGTACAAAAATGTATCTTTTGTTGTAGTGATCTTAAGAAAGCAATAACCTCAAGATATTCTATTTGGAGGATAAATGGCCTAAGATATAATATTAGTGTTTTGGACTACTTCACTTCGAGCTAATAGTATTATTTGGACAGACAAGCTGTTATCACAAAAAAAAATTAACATAAACAACAATTTGATTTTTTCGGATGATGATTTTGGAAAAAATAGCAAAAATCCACCAAAACCAATCAAATCAATTCATAAGAGACTATCAAAGAATCATCAATTCTGCTTTATTAGATATCATTGTAATGACATATGTGTGACATTAGAGAAATCTACCTAAGATGGTAGACCGCATTGGTATTATGTAACAGAATTATTCTTTTTTAATACTATAAAAAAATTATTTGAGCCCGCGACCTCTGTTTTAACCGTTCCGTCGCTCTAACAATTGAGCTACTTTTGATGAACTCATTCTATATAAAACCATTAAATATAATTATCCGGCTGTACTCAGTTCACGCCGCGATACCGCCATGCTCATGAATAAGAACTCCGACTGGGATCGAAACTAATGTATGCCGATAGTAATAACGTGAGTACAACCAGATATTTATACATAATAATAATCATGGATCACGAGAGTTTACTTACAAAAATATATATATACATCTTTATCCTAGATGACGTGAGAATGAATTGTTGTATAGTATATATATAAAACGAATTTTTAATTAAAACTGAGATTCATTTAAAGCTCAGCTAAATAAGAATAAAAAATTCTCTACTGTCCAACCTATTAATTTCGAGTCATACAATTTTTCTCCTATTATGTATAAACTTTTTTAAAAAACAAGCTGTTTTTAATAAACCGTAAATACAGTTACGTAAAATTCTATCATAATAGTAAAAAATTTATGAAAAATATAACATTTTAAACGTAAAAATATTAATAGAATTTATTTTAGTATCTCTAAAAAACTTATATTTTTAATCTTCACATTTTTAATCTTAATAAAAATAACTTTGAGATAGACTAGATAAAAATTAAACTAATACAGATTTTGAAATATACACGGCAAAGCTATTTTCAGATATAAAATCACTTAATATTTATTAAAGTTTCCAAACAATAATAAAATATATATCAATAAAATTCATAAGACAAAGACTACATACAAGGGTCTACAAAAAACAATAAATCCTTTAAGAAAACCCTGTCGTTATTAAACTAAAGACGAATCAGCTGAATTCAGCGACCACTCTTGCATTATCTCATGTAACATAATATGTATTCCTCAAAATTCAGTTTGTATGCGATATCGTAGAATACAATCGTAGAATACTTAATCGAATACTAATACAAAACACGATGAATAATCATAATACGAATCAAGATCAAAATATATACAAAATATGTAAGAATGTTATATATATAAGTAATAATCTTATTGTAAGTGAATTATTACTAAAAATATATATCTAATTATATAACTACCCTAAAACAACGCATTTGTAGAGCTTCACTACAAAAATGCATTATAATTAAATTCATTGTTATAATATTATAGTACACTATTTGAATATTTATACTTCGGTCGACAATAATATGTATAAAATACAAAAACAACATTGAGAAAAATAAGTGTTCAAAATTATAATTCAGCGCCATCTATTGAAAGGATTATTAAAGCTAAGTAGCGCCATCTTGTGACGAAATTGTATAAGTAATATAAATATTCAAAAGTTCGACATAATTATTAAATTATTCTGTCAAAAAAAAAAAACAAAAAATATATAAAAAATAAATATAGAAAGTGTACACAACACTGCTCTTACTAACGAAGCCGTGTAAATTCTCTTTCATTTGTTATAGCATGTAGTTGCAGAAGAACTTATCACTAAAGAATAAGTCATCTGTGTATCCATGCAAAGTATTATTAAGACAAATATACATTCAGTTTCATTATATAATTATTTCTGCCTGGGATCGAACCTAAGACAAATTCAAAGAAGCGCGGCGGTTTAACCACTGAACCAATTTGCATGTAATATATTAAGACGAAATAGTCAAAGATATATACTATAGACTTTATTTTAAAATAGTAAAATTTATGGATTTAAAAATGTTTTAATTACACGAATAGATTTTGACATAAGGATAACATTTTTTCAATAAAATATTGAATTTATTCGTAGTCAAAAGTTCTAAGGCTAGAAGTAGTATATTGGTATAATATATTAAAAAACATATATATTTCTAAATCTGACCTAATATCAAAATTATTGAATAATATTAGTATTTAAAAAAAAGTTAAAAAAACTTTTCTACAATGTTTTATTTAAAAAGAACGCCATTTAAGTGGTTATCCTGGTTTTACTTATTTACATAATGTATTCTACTCTTCACGCCGTTTTATTTAAACAATTGATTATTGTTATGGGTAATTGATTATTGGATAGATTTTACTAAATGTATTATATGGATATGTAATCTTCCATTTTGTTGTGGTGGTCGTTTTGAATTTGACCCAACATTGATTATATATAATTTAATTGTCATCGCAACTAAAACTGAATTCAAAGTTTTAGTTCAATGGGTTGTTAACTGGTTCAAAACTCAGATCCAATATTTGTCAATAACTAACAAACTAACAGACAGGTCCAATTAAATAAAAGTTTGTAAAAAATGGTTAGTATGGACAGTTTGAGGACGAACAATTATGATAAAAGTTTCACGTAAATACACAAGTAATAATAACAAAAAAAAACACGATAGATAAATTAAAAAAATATAAAAAACTCAAATTTGTTTACAAAAGAAATAATAAGCGAGTTCAAGATTCAAATCGTACTGCTTCATACATACAACATTTAAATACAAATTTACGAAAGAATCTGAACAACCCTCGAAATGTCGCTTACAATAAGGTTTCAGAACCCATCACGCCCTCAAGGGTCCCAGTTTGGAAACTCAGAGTGTTCTTGAAATACTCGAGCCCCGCTTCGAGGAGGCGACAAACAAAATGCGTTATTAATCTTACTTTCAATAAAAGGATCTTCTTAGAAGTTTTAAATCTCTTTATAAATTTCAACTTTAAATATATCTTCAAAACAAAGAATAAAGAACTCAGAGGTGACCCTTATAAGTAGAGCCTGTATCTGCTTTAACGAATTTCAATAAATAGGCGTTCTCTTTGAAGATAACTTTTTAATTTGTAGTCTAAAGTGAAACAAGATATATACTTGTAAATAAGTGTAGTATACTCAGCAGTTTCATTACTTAATGCGCATTATTAAAAAAAATAGAGCTAATAAAAAAAGATATTTAACTATCGGAATTTGTCCGTCTAGTTCACGAAATGACTAAGGGCCTCGGACTGGTTCCAAACGAGTCAGGCCAATTTTGATAAAATTAACGTAAGTACAGTCAGAGTATATATAATAGTAATCATGGATCACGAAATTTTAAACACAAAAAAGTTAAGAACAAGACATTATTACTTCACTAAGTTCTGGGTATATTATATAATTCAATGGTTGTTTACTATTTGATGTTTTATCTTATTACGTAACTGACTGATGTCATACATGTTAAATGCAAAGAACGTGCCACGTGGAGACTGAACAGCAGCATTATGCTCATTTGTGATATCAATTCTTTGATATATCTAATTTAAAACGCACACCAATACTTAAGTGTATAAAAATTTATATATGGCCTAGTGAAAGCTTATATTATCAAAGCATACCATAGTTTTTAGGGAGTTCTATAGAAGGGCCTATTTCAATAAGTATGTTATTAACAGCTCTTGACACTTGTAATTGACATACACAGACTTGTGTATGTCAATTACATAAAGCTAATAGATAAAGCTTATGAGAAAATTGCGTTAAAATTGAATTATTCAATTGTAAGGTTAATTAGCCAAGATAATATATATCAAAATGAATTTATCGAGCGAAGCTCTCTATGAGAGACTTTTCTGCATAATTTGTGCAAACATCAATCTAACACGGTCTATCTGAAAAATTCCAAATTTTGCGCACTGGTAGACACCAGTCTGGTGGTGGTTTTCATATATTCGATGTCGTTTAGGAATCATCACGGAATTATTAAAAACCCATACACTTCTATGGAAAAAAAAATTAGCTTTATTATGAAAAATAAATATAAAATAAATAAAAATAAATAAATAAAAAACAAAATAGTTGAGGAGAGAATGGGTCGCCGTTTTATAAATGCAACTTCGGTGCTGTTTGCATCTCGCTCAATATGCTAACACATACCGAGATTTTGCGAGCACAAAAATTGAGGTCTGGTTCGCGCTCCTAGTAATTTCATTATTTATGTTTGGCTACACAGTAACAAACACATGTTTCTTAATGTTTTAAAATATTACAATGTGGACATTCGATTTCTCGAGATTGGTACCGAACAGTTGTGTACGAATAAAACAGTTGAATGACGCAACAAATGAAGTTTAATTGAAGGAATAAGTATAGATTCTTTTACAATATTGTAAGAAACACTCAACTTATATATATATAATATTGATATTATGATATCGTTCTAGACTATCTGCGGTTCTTTAAGCGGTTTTTGATACCTCTGTGTAGAAATCACATTTATATTGTATCATTAACGTATTGCAATATTATATGTTGAATAATTATATTATAATATTACCTGAATAAAATACAGCCTATAATGGGATTTAAATTGAGTATCAGGTTTGAAAGTAAAGGCGAAGTATATTTTTTGTTTCACATAGACCAGGGATGGCGAAACTTTTTTGATGTCCGTGCCTCAAAGTTAAAAAATTTGTTTATATAGGAACGTACAATTTCATTCGAAATGTTAGCTTGGTGAAATTATATGGAAGTTTAATTTAATAAACAATTCTTCTTTAAATATTTTTTATCTATCAATATTTTACAATTATTTTGTTTTTGTGTGTGCCATCAATACTTTCAAACGTGCCACTTGTGACACACGTGCCATTGGTTCGCCATCCCTGACATATACATATTGCACTTATGAAACATGCCTATCGTACCCCGGACACACGGTTCCAAAGTACTTCCATGGAGAAAAACCGTCAAGATACTCCATGGATACTTTTAGCTTATGATGATAATGATTAATCACAGTTTGATCGCAGTATGTCTGCTAAGACAGTTACCAATCTGATTTTTTGTATTAGAGAGAAAACTAAATGAACTTACGATTAAAGATTGCTTATTAACAATAAGGTCTTATTTTTTTTTCATATACGGTATACTGTCTTTGTTATTTTATTTTATTTTATATAGAGAAACAAACAGAGGTTATATTACATCTATAAAAGTACATGTAATAATAATATATATTTGCCAGCAAAGTTTCCACTGGTGTTTATACATGTAGTGAAATTACAATCGAAATAAATAAATCATATACGAAACATATCACGTAACCCACCACCTAGACAAACAGGGTGTATTACCCCCCATTTCCATAATTACAAAAGACGACGGTCCAGCGACGAACTACATTAGCAGATACTAATTTTGTATGAACTAGCTGTAGCTCGCGGGTCTCCATGCGTTTAAGGGATTTCATCCGTTACAAATGACCTTCTAGCCTTTAAGCTTTTTTTTAGCGACAAAATATCATCTGTGCCCAGATCTAAAACTATATTTATGTTAAGTTTAATCACAATCGGCCCACCGGTTTAGCTGTTACAACGTAACAGACAAAGTAACTAACGCATTAATAATTATGGAATTATCTATATTAGAACTTGCATTTATTGACATACATCTTATCTCATAATAACAGCCATAAAAACAAAGCCAAACCAAAAACTCCACTAATTCAACGCACATACAATACAAAAAAAAAAATGAATATTATTTGGAAGCGAGGCACGCGAAACATTCATTATGAAATTCATTAAGCGAATTCCAGACATTTCGTTATTATAAATATATTACGCTGTTTCAGAAGGTCTCTTTTGTTTTTGGTTCTGGACTACCATGACGATTACCCATTGGTCTGGTGGTTAGTGGTTGGTAAGCCTGCTTCTAAATCAAAGCTCGTGGGTTCGAGTACCACACGTGAGAGTTGTTTGTATGATCTACATTGCTGGTTCGTATCCTGGTACATTTTTGTCTTTTATTTAAATGTTTGTTAAGACCCCCAGCGACCCAGATATTATATTTATAGGGCGGAAGTTATTTTTTATTAAAACGATCATATTTGTTGCAATATTACAGTAATTAAACTTTTTATAGGAATTCAGAATTTTGAGAAAAAGAGCAATCAATTAGAAAAACCTCAAAAAAAGTCAGTCTCGAATTTTTTTTTTTAAAAAGTATATAAATTTAGATTTAGGGTACGCAAAGGGAAAGTAAGATTATTGTAATATTACTTTAAGACGGTCAAAGTAAATCTATCAAGTCATGATGGTGTCTATTTCCAATACAATCTTCATTCAACCACACATAAAACAAACTGGTATTTTAAAACAGAAGCCAAAACTATTAAGGTATGAAATTAACTTAATAGCCCATCAAAAACCGCTGATATAACCATTTGAGATAGCACAGCTGTATATGTTTGAATATGTATGTCTTCACGGGTGAAATACTCACCTCCATTGTGCGCCGTTTGCGGAAACGTCTATTATATTTCTACTGTCTTATTGTCTGTACGGCTCAAGAAATATTAGAAGAATGTGAGAAAGATATGTACTCGCAAACAATATATTAAAAGAGGTTAATATTGTTTTATAATAAATATATTAGTATGAAAGATAAAATAAGATAAAAATAACTAAAAAACATTTATTTAAAGCGCCTGTTAAAAACAATATAGCAATAGCGCCTATTAAAAAAAAATAGCAATTGAATTGAACGTCGGAAGCACGTAGTTGTATTTGAGCTCGATATTTGATCTCGTCATTATATCCTTTTGTAAAAAACTATTGTCTTTGATGTAGTCTTTGTTTTTGCAAAAAATATGTAACACGATACGGTTCTTGCAGTCATTTGAGGTTTCTTTGAAATTTATATTAAAACTTTTGACTTTATCAACAGTTTTGTTTGATAAATAAATATGATAAAGAGACTAGGTCCTCGTCAAAGGTCCATACAAAGTCAGCTGTCCATTATTTAGCACTCAATTTATTATGCAAAACATAACGAAAATTTGTATAGAAATTTCATTACTATTAATAAAATTAAACAAAGGAATACTCAAAACATCGATACTATCCGTAGTATTAACTTCTTGGTACTAATTGTATACAATATGCACATATATGAATGTATTTTTCATATTTACATAACATGTAGAAGAATATATATCTATATTAGAACCAAATAATAATCTCAATATGCATTGGAAAGAAAATCTAAATCAAAGGCAAGCCACTGAACAATTTATTTTTCAATTGACCCTAGCGGCGAGAGACCCTTAATTATCCGTTACAAATCACACAACAAACAACGCGCAATTATTTGATCCAATTGTAATAAAAACCATCATTAAATACAAAACTGGCAAATATCTTTCTACATCCATTCTATACTCTTGCTTGCTCTTTCTTCTCATGTTTTCTCATTCACTCATTTTTTCATCCGTCAACTCCTTGCTTTATCTTGTTATTCACAGAATACATCAACTCTTTTGTACTGCCCTCAAAACTCAGTCATGTTTCTTTAATCTCATCTCAACACATACCACGCTGACCTTCCGCTCCTTTGAGGTGTGGAAGGTCGAGTCAACTCTACCTACCTTGCTTTTAAACCTTTAATATACTCATTATATCCTTTTTCTTATACATCCTTCGTTCATTCATCACCTTACATCCCACTAATATTTCATCTTTTTATCTTTAAATATAAAATTAATCAGTACCATATGGTTTAAGCACTTGAAAGGAGAATATTATATATAAGTTTTACTAAACACAAACTCCATATAATTTATTAAATTAATATCAAATCTCTCTGAAGCAGAAACCGATAGTTATAGCCGATAATGTATTTTGCACCACAACGCAATTAGTCTAATAACATACACAAAACACAAATAAAACTTACCCTAGTAATTTAAAAAAACAAATTGAGAATTCTGAATATACATTTAGCATAATTTAATTAAAATGAGGTCACTTGTAATCTATACTAATGTTATGAAGCTGAAGTTTGTTTGTGCGTTTGGTTGAACGTGCTAATCTTCGAAGCTACCGATGGAATTGGACAATTCTTTCGCGTTTAATAACCAGGTTTATGAAGAAGGCTATCTAGCATTAGTACTACTCTTAAATAAAATTGTGAAACCGCGAGTAACAGCTAGTATAAAATACAATATATATTTCTTTATATTTTCTTATTCCAGACAAGCGAGTTGAAAATCAATAGTAATTAGAGTGTAACTGAGACCAAGTTGAAGCAATATTGATGAGTCTTCAGCAGTTAATGGCGGCTAGAATCAAGAGAAAATATTGTTTTTAGATCTTTAGCTTATTTTCTGCACAAAGTAATATTTAAAACATATTTTATAAAATTTATGAAGTTCTCGTGTTTCTTGTCTTCTAATTTTTTATATAAATATTGACGTTAAAAGATTAAAAGTTTAGGAAATTTATAATATAATACATATATATTTAAAGAATCAATTTTGAAGCCCTTCCATACTACCCTCATTCTTCGCAATACACGAACACACTAGCACAAGAGAGTTCACTAAACGTGTACTATTAAGATAAGGCTCGTCACACACACTACCGTTACGTGAGATAAGATAGATATTTCCTAAACAGTAAATTGAGGAAACTATATACAACTCTAAAAAGAAACTTCAGCGTATACCTTCCTGTGATTTTATAAGGTTTTATCATTTTTATCGCAAAGCTTTTGAAGTGTAATAAATTTATATTACATGAAAAAGAAATACATTTATTTTGGAATCTATCTCCATTACTAATAAAAATATTTATACCCAGTATTACATATTCTCTGTTTTGTCACTTTCACACCTTAGACGTGAATTTTTAGTAAAAAAGTGACAAAACATAGAATAAATTCTACTGAGTATCAATATTTTTATTAGTAAGGAAATATAAGTTTATTTTTAAATTTAAAAATATTTTGAGGTAATTATTATTCTTGATACGGTGATAGATTTATTAATATAATCAAAATAAAAGAACCTTGTTATCGTCACATTAAAATTAAATTAAAAATCGATAATGTTTTATATCATTAAAATGTATTCAGACATGATATTATAATAATTGTTTTTTATATAATAGAAAACTATTTTTTATTTTATAATTCAATTCCAAGGTTACAAACCTAACATTAGCATTTTTTTTTGGATAAAATTTCATGAAATACGCAAATAACAGTGCGGCCAACAAAAGAATGCGATCCTGACAGTTCTCAATCGAACAAATGTCATAACTTTGATGTGACGTTTGAACCAAAGATTAAAAAAAAATAGATATATTATTACGACTTAAAATAAATTTTATATTTTAAATAAATTATGCTCCGCTTCTAAAAGTATAAAGAAATTGTTTATTTTTGTAGTGTTTGGCCAAAAATAACAAGTAAAAGTAACGTATATTGTCATTATATTATAATAATACTCTATGGAATTATTTGATAATAAAATAATGTAGTAATAAAGTTAAAAATATATAACGCTCAAAAAAACGTGTGAATGTAAGTCACGTAATATGAGTTTTAAATATTTATGTTTTCAAATAAAAAGTAAGTATGTACTTCAAATGTGTTCTGTGACAGCTTCTCTGTGACAGCTCTTCTCCGGGTTTATCAGCTCATTGCGGGCTACAGTCACATGACTACAACTGGATCCTACCTCCATAAAGATATTGTTTCATTATATAATAATCTAGCTGTTACTCGCGTTATCCACCCGCGGACAAACGATTTTATTTACTATTAAAATTACTTATAGTATTAGCATAATGCTAGATAATATATAGCAGGGGAGGCCAACCCGTTGTTCGCAGCACCTAGGTCAGGCGATCGTAGGTAAGGAAAAAATTATCGATACCTACCTATTCCCGTCCTAAATATTACGGAAATTATTAGAGTATAGTTAATTATTCCTAGTCGGTAGATCGCAAATAATTAGAAAGGCAGACAATAGATGTCGAGTCCGATTAAGTTGGCCAACCCTGGTGTATATCCTTTTCAATGAACCTAAATATCACCATCAGAAAGAATTTTCAAAGTTTTTTAAAAGATTAGCGCGATTAAACAAACGAACAAACTCTTCAGCTTTATAATATTAGTATACATATTCCTAAATATGACTATCGGACTTTTGTTGTCCTTATTCTTTATTAATTTACTAACATTCCGAAATTATTATCAAACAAACAAATAGTTAATGCAACTAAGTTACTATTGACCGGTTCAGTTAAAAAAATAAATAATAATGTTCATTATTTCCCAACACTAGTCAAACCTAAGTGACAGACGTCATAACATTCTTATGTTGGCCGCACTGTAATACAAACAAACTTCTGGAATTCAGTAAACGTTCAGTAATATATACTGTTGCAGATATTTTAATAATAAACGTAAAATTCAATATTTTTTGTTACGTAAAATTCTATATTTTTTGTTACGTAAAATGCATTTTTCATTAATATAACGGCTATGATAGAATTCTTTAACAACTAGCCTCATACCATCGTACCTGGCACCATATACCAACAACTTTTACGACCGCGCTCGGTGCCGTGATATTACTGTTCTCATTATTATTCTTTAGCTTCACTACAGAATTTGCAGCTGTATATTATACAATATAAACATTTAGTATAACGAGCCCCGTCTTATATAGTTTACCATGAACTATATTATATAATCAACATCGCCTTAACTCCACATACCTGAAACAAACACAAAATATTTATTAATTTACTTATTTATTTATGTTTCCACATATACTTATTTATTTATTTATATGCTTTGAATCAATATCAGTGATCAAAAGTAAAATGAAAGTGACTGAAGGGCCTATTTTGACACCATACTTATAGAAATAAGCTGTTCTGTTGAGAACTTAAAATTAAGGCTACGAGGGTTCCAAACTCGCCTTGGTCTAAAAAGAAACAACAATATCAAAAAGGATAAAATTACTATCATATATATATATATAGTAAAAATATTTCTGTTATCAGTGCTGATAAGAAACAATTATCTCAAATATTACGAGTAAGTTCTTAGAATTGTTATTTATATCAGCTGCAAAATAATAGGATTAAACCTAATATATATAAATGTTCCAAGATTCGAGTTTAATACGTAAAAGTGAATATTAATGTCAGAAAATAAAAAAAAAATTCTTTGACCTATATTTTGAGTAAAATATGCCAAGACTAAGTATATTGAATATTTTATTTCAAAATGTCCGTGCAGTGAAAGACATTAGTAAAGACGAATTAATAGGATCAATTAACTAAATTAACGGCCTTCACGTTAAAGTAGCTTTTAAATTTTTTCTCTTTTTCCAATAATTTTATTATGGTCTATGAGTAACCACTATATAAATATACCGACAGATGATATACATTAATATATGTTTATTAAGCCAAGGTCTCTGTGAGAGACTTTTCTGCATTCTTTGTGAAAGCGTTTTTGTGTTCTTTGTCTTTCAAAAACGGTATATCCAAAAAATTTTAAATTTTGCACACTGATAGACATCCGTCTGGGGGTGGTTTTAAAATAAACAAAAAATGTAATAATGTGTCTCATCTTGAAAAATAGTTGAGAATAGAATGCGTCAACGTTTTGTAAATGCAACTTCGGTGCTGTGTGCACCTCGCTTCGCTCAATACGCTAACACATACCGAGATTTTGCGAGCGCAGCGGGTCAAAACTGAGTTCTGGTTCACGCTCCTAGCATATAACATTCATGACATGTACTCTCTATAGCCTATTTTGTTAAGTTTCAAGCTATAGTATCCATTAAATTAAATTTCAACTTTGTAAATGATCCAGCTAACAAACTTTTCTTTTTTCATCCATCATAAAATAATGGATTCATTTTACAAAAGCCTGTACAAATATTTCAGTATTAGTAATAGGTAACTCTATATATTTCAAAGTTTTCATTGTAAAATATCTTTCTTTTCAGAATAAACAAAACGACTTGCGGCTTGGCAACAGGCCGTAATTACCTGCGGGAACCCGATCAATATTCCCTAAAATAAATATAACATGAATTTCGATATTGAAATATATTTTCATGGTAAAAAACCTGTGGAATGTTTTTAATTAAAACCTATTGAAAAAATTTACATATATATATATTTATATTTACCGTTAAAAATGATCAGTCAAAAATAACGAAGTGATAAAATTGTATGCCTTACCATCTCTAAAGTAATATTACATTACAACAATCTTACTTTCACATTTTAATACACCTATCAAAAGTTTTACTTATAAATTTCTACGAATGACCTTTTTAGGTTACTAGTCGATTGTTTGTCTGAAAAAGTATGATTATTGTAATATTGAAAGTAAAATTATTTAAAAAAGGTAATTTTAAGAGTTTTTGTAAGAAATTAAGGGAACACTCTAGACGAGAACAGCTACTTAGTTTAATTGAAGTTACGAAAACATACGAGATTACCCCGGTTGCGGTTCGGCCGCAGACCTGTAATTACTAGACTTGGCCACAATCGATACACACAAACATACACACACATATATATACATACCTACACTGTATAGACAGTTATCTAGTAGTATGTCTATATCTAAATTAGATGTATTTCTTGAACTATAAAAATGTTACAGAGAAGCAATCTTATAATTATTTTGGATTGCAGAATAAGATTACAAAGCTTGCAAATTTGGTAAGTTTGGAATAAAAACTTTGCTTAAAAACTTATTGAAATAAATGTAAGAAAGGAAATATAAGACAAAAGAAATTTATTGTAAGGAAAGATACGTAGATATGCTACGTACGTACGCTTGATTTTTTTAAAATCAGCATTAGACACACTACATTATATTTTCACACACAAAATATCACACATAATTGTGTTTATTAAAGTTAATTTATTTATTAAATCCAATATTTTTATAAAAAAAAATAATAATAAGTAAAAATAAATACCTAATTAACAGATTTAATATAAATATAATAATATAAAAATGGTGTACTTGTTGTAATGGTGTATCTTGTTAAATCTATCTTAACATATTTAACTATAGAAGAGAGTCTCCTAATAAGTATCTTATTACCCAAATGAGACATTCAATTTCTCTAATGTATTATTTATATAAGCTACAGAATAAATAGACATGATTTAAACGTAACGTAACGTAAAAATAGTTTTATTTTGAGAAAACTATTTTTACGTTACGTTACGTTTTATTAACCCGAAGTTTCGTCGACGTTCTGTCTGACAGACACTTACATCTCGTCTACCCGTGAACACGGTTCATGCAAAAGCATTCGAAACGTCGGGTTAAAATCAAAATGTTACCAAATTATACGCGAGTTTTAATCCATAAAAATAGTTTTATTTTAAATGTGTACTCGTGAAAATCTAAGACAATACTAGACATGATTTAGTTATATATAATTATATGACTGTATTCACGTCAATATTTTCGGAATTTTAACAACGTGAGTTCACGGCGCGAATCTTCAATGAATTCGAAATTGTTGTTTTTATTGTACGAGATTGTATTTACGACAATATAGCCATATATATAATTATATATAATAGTAACTATGGATCACGAAAGTTTAAATACATTACTATTATTTTGTTATTATATAAATATAATATTATGTGTAAAATTCTATCTGCATTCCCATCTAGCATCTACCATTACACTGCTCTTAATATCATAATAATAAATAAAATCATTGTTACACAGATGAAACCGCGAGTAAAAGGTTGTTATTGTAATATAATTAATAAATTATTAGCCGACCATATCCTGTCATTCCTAGTATCAATTAACAACATCTTGCAACATCCGTACTAATCGGCTTACAATGATTATACTTTAGCAAAACTAATTACTATTAAGTCTTTCAATATAATTATATTAATGTACCCTAAATCTTCATTAACTATCTCATCCATTTTTATTTAACAAATAGAAATAAACCTTTATTAACCTGTCCGCTCTTCACATATATTACAACAACCAAATAAAAATATACTTAAATCAAACGAAATAGAACTGAAATTCGTTTGAGATTTTTTCATGAAAAATAAGAAAACGGGTAAAGAACATTTTGGAGCGCAATTTCGTAGAGTTCTCTTCATTTTGTGCTGTTTTATGTCGAGTTCATCCTAACTGTAATTAACACGGCGCAGGTGAGGGAGGCTTTTTCATCTTTTAAATTATTTTTAAAGCAAAAGATATGTTAATATATATTTTAATTACATACATATTTTTGGTTTGTGAAAACTTAATTTAAAATTTGTAGTTTATAAAATACCCAACGACCGTATCATTTTGTTGTCTATTTTTTTACGGTCAATATAACTTACAATATAATTCTACAATATATATTATATTGTAGAATTATATTGTAAGTTATATGTGGAACATTGTTGTCATTTTTTATTGTAAGTATTGGCATGGCATTGTCAAAATTAATGTTATTATATTAGCTTCTTCCAGCAAATTAGTATACTTTCTAAAAAATATATATCTTTTTGTTTTTTAAGAAAAAATAAAAAGTTTTTAAATATTTAATAATCAAAAGATGGAAAGAATTAAAAAATATATATTTTTTTTAAACAGGAGCTTAATGCGTATTTTGTATTGTTATATAAATATTTAAATGAATATTTTACATTCTTGTTGAAATACCGTAACTCGTCTCATGTACTATCAGTGTTTATTTAAACGCGAACTCAAAGCGGCCGCTGCACAAAAAAACGAAAAAACATATTTTCAACGGAATTTCAAATATTCCTTTCTGGAGCGTAAAAAAATTATCAATTTATATGAGAGCATATTTTTAAATAAAACGCTTCATTTCTTGCAACAGATACCTTTTTTATTAAATGTTGCAACTGATTCTCTTCTCGAGCATGGAATGTGTATGGGGTCAAGTTGATACTTATAACAGTATGATCTATTAACACACCTCATCACTAGAATTCACAATGAGTCGTGATATCATTAAATATAATTCAAGAACTTAACATTACTCTGATAGATTTCGATTTACACGTAGCTATAAAAACATTATCACAAAACTGACACCAAATCCAATCAAACAATAATGTTAAAGTTGATTATTACAAAGAAATACTTTATTATTCAACAAAATTATCGAATTCTTGTGATAAGTTTTCAAAACAATAACTCTCAGAGATTCACAAAATATGAGGTAAATATAATTCAACATTTCTTAAACGAATTACTGTCAGTCAGAATTATTTCTAATTTACTTAGCTTGAATTTGGAAATCTTATTAAATATTGGTATTGTATGTGATCCTGTCTCACTGTGATCGTAGTATTTTTTCTTAATACCATCAGAATTAGCACAGGCTAGTTACAGCTACTTAAACACAACTGAAGATTACAATTTTTTAATATTACTTTTTATTTTTCTTATTAAAAATTAAATAAACGTATTAAAGCTGAGAGACATAGTATCAAGGCAATAAAATTGTGGTAAAATAACAAAATTTGTAATTCAACGTTTAGATTTACTAAAAACTAACGTTTATATGCACATAATACTACAAAACCAAGTAAACTCTGAAAACAAGTCTAGAACTAAAAGTTATATATATAATTATATTTCATTAATGTAATAAAGAAGTTTGTTTGGACCTAAGACCTCCTTGCGTAAGTACTTAAATTACGAAGTGAAATTTTTTAAAAGTTCACAATAAAGTTTTGTGTCGTAATAAATTTTGCAAAATAACTGTAGCATCTTTAAAACCTTTATCAATTTAATATTTTAATTGTTAAATAGAACCTAACATAAAATCTATGTATAATATGATTATCAAATAGATAACATTTTTATGTTCCTATGATCATTGGTGTTCTATAAAAGGAATGCGCTGAAAAATTCAATAACAATCTGTGGAGAAATTCATTATAAATAACATCAGATTATTTAATCGATTAAATTTACATTAGAGAAGACAACAGATTTGAAAACGTTGACATAATAGTTAAATGGTAATTTACTAAATAGTCTTTCAATTAGCTTTCTATACAGTAATTAAATTGTAGTAACTATAAAAGCCATAGATTTTGTTAATTCAAATCATACCAACGCCAGTCTTTGTAGACTTTACAGCCCCACTGCAATTTATCGATCCTTCACCATGAAGTGCATTGTAAGTGTTAATTTATCCTTATATAATAGCAATTGATTAATATATTTATATCATACTTCTACAAATACTACAATTTTAAGTTTCTTTTTCAGATCGTTACTGTCATTGCTTGTTTTGCAATCATGGCCGAGTCCCATCCTTTCCTGGGCCTCGATGTTATAGATGGTATTGGAAAAGGAATAGGATCTGCCGTTGGGACCGGTGTTGGCCTCGGTCTGGGTACTGCTGTTGATATTGGAGCAGGAGCATTAGGATTAGGTGCAGGAGTCGCTAATGGCCTAGCCAATGGAGTGGGCGCTGGTTTAGGTGTGGGTCTAGGTGTAGCTAATGGCGTAGCCAATGGAATAGGTAATGGTATAGGTGTGGGTCTAGGTGTCGCTAATGGCATTGGTAATGGTGGGGTAGCGCAAAGGGCATCCAACAATTATCAACAAGGTAGCAACTCTGGCGCGAACCAATATAATGCTGGTGCTAGCGGAGCTCATAGTGAGGGTTACCGTAATAGAGGCGAGAAGAACTTCCACGACCGTGGTCACCACCACAGCAGTCACACCACCGTGAGTAATCATTACTAACTTACAACATTGATTTTGTTAACCAATTAACATAAATTGATGCACACTCTAGTAAAATAATTTGTATAAACTTCATATTCTTTACAGATTACTAAGGCTGACAATAGCGACGAGCATGACATCGGTGGCAGCGAAGCTTTTGATGTAGGCGCTCACTCAGCAGGTGCCTTCAACAAGCATGCTAACGGAGCCTCCAATTACGACAATAACTATAATCGTGGCTCACAACGAGCACAGGTGTTTGCATAAAATTTGTAAATAATTTAATAAATTTTATCTCACTTTATTTTTTCTTTCTTTCGCTAAACAAAACTATACGATTAATAACAACTAAACAGCAAAATTGTGAGGAGAACGAAAAGCTTTTAAAGTTATATAACACCTAATTTAACGAAATAAATATAGTTTCGATAATTTTGTCACTTTCTTTTTAAAGCAATAGGAAACCTATTTATAATACACAAATTTACTGATTTTAATTCTTACATTAATTACTGGCTTAATACTTTGTCGTTGTATAATGAAAGTTTTTTTTTTATAAGAAACACCACCGTCTCGACAGATATGAAGTCGGAATTAATTGTAGGCAAGTATGAGAATTTTGACACCATACGTCATTGGCGAGGCGAGGGACCCATACACCAGGTTAGGTTAAGCGACACTGCCGTAGCGAGTGACTGCCACAGGTGACCCGTGCGCTGCTTTTTTATATCAAACATATGAAAAAGCGTGTTAATTCGATTCGAGTGGTCGATGGGTCGTTTACAAAGTACCATAATGTCTCAGAAGAGTAAAATTTAAATTATCGATCAATATACGCGTATTTGAGTCTTCTTTATGCTGACGAAATTATATTTTATATTACCTTTATGTACATTATATATGTAAAACGAAGTAGCCATGGCAAAAAATAAACTTAACACTTTTTTTCCTAGGCCTCTACAAATTATAGATCAATATAAACAATTTTTAAGTCGGGTCATCTTATGTTTAAACACACATCACTTAAGAATTGTTGAACCAATTTTTAGATATGCTGAAATTGTTGGCGTGTTATGGTACACTTTACATCTTAATCAATTTTAAATTAAGCAATTAAAAAAAAAATGTAAATAGCAGCGTATTCCTGATTCCAGTACATACCTGAAACATAAACAAAACATTTATTAATTTACTTATTTAGTTTTCCACATGTTTATTTCTTTATTTATACACTTTGAATCAATATCAGTCATCAAAAGTAAAATGACAGTGACAGAAGGGCATATTTTGATACCATACTTATAGAAATAAGCTGTTCTGTTGAGAACTTAAAGTTAAGGCTACGAGGTAAAAAAAACAACACTATCAGTATTTTTTGTTGTGATCACTGTTTCAAAAAAGATTAAATTACAATAACTCTCAGAGATTCATAAAATATGAGGTAAACATAATTCAACATTTCTTAAACGAATTACTGTCAGTCAGAATTATTTCTAATTTACTTGACTTAACTTTGAAAATGTTATTAAATATTGGTATTGTATGTGATCCTGTCTCACTGTGATCGTAGTATTTTCTCTTAATGCCATCAGAATCAGCACAGGCTAGTTACAGCTACTTGAACACAACTGAAGATTACAATTTTTTATTATTACTTTTTATTTTTAATATTAAAAATTAAATAAACTTATTAAAGCTGATAGACATAATATCAAGGCAATAAAATTGTGGTAAAATGACTAAATTTGTAATTCAACGTTTAGATTTACTAAAAACTAACGTTTATATGCACATAATACTAAAAAAACCAAGTAACTCTGAAAACAAGTTTAGAACTAAATGTTATATATATAATTATATTTCATTAATGTAATAAAGAATTTTGTTTGGACCTAAGACACCTCCTTGCGTAAGTACTTAAATTATATATGCAATTTTTTATAAGTTCACAATAAAATTTTGTGTTGTAATAAATTTTGCAAAATAACTGTAGCATCTTTAAAAACTTTATCAATTTAATATTTTAAGTATTAAATAGAACCTAACATAAAATCTTAGTATAATATGATTATCAAATAGATAACATTTTTATGTTCCTATGATCATTGGTGTTCTATAAAAGGAATGAACTGAAAAATTCAATAACAATCTGTGGAGAAATTCATTATTAATATCATCAGATAATTTAATCAATTAAATTTACATTAGAGAAGACAACAGATTTGGAAACGTTGATATAATAGTTAAATGGTAATTTACTAAATAGTCTTTCAATTAGCTTTCTATACAGTAATTAAATTGTAGTAACTATAAAAGCCATAGATTTTGTCAAATCAAATCATACCAACGCCAGTCTTTGTAGACTCTACAGCCCCACTGCAATTTATCGATCCTTCACCATGAAGTGCATTGTAAGTGTTAATTTATCCTCATATAATATCAACTGATTAATATATTTATATCATACTTCTACACATACTACAATTTTAAATTTCTTTTTCAGATCGTTACTGTCATTGCTTGTTTTGCAATCATGGCTGAGTCCCATCCTTTCCTGGGCCTCGATGTTATAGATGGTATTGGAAAAGGAATAGGATCTGCCGTTGGGACCGGTGTTGGCCTCGGTCTGGGTACTGCTGTTGATATTGGAGCAGGAGCATTAGGATTAGGTGCAGGAGTCGCTAATGGCATAGCCAATGGAGTGGGCGCTGGTTTAGGTGTGGGTCTAGGTGTAGCTAATGGCATTGCCAATGGAATAGGTAATGGTATAGGTGCGGGTCTAGGTATCGCTAATGGCATTGGTAATGGTGGGGTAGCGCAAAGGGCATCCAATAATTATCAACAAGGTAGCAACTCTGGTGCTAACCAATATGATGCTGGTGCTAGCGGAGCTCATAGCGAGGGCTACCATAAAAGAGGCGAGAAGAACTTCCACGATCGTGGTCACCACCACAGCAGTTCCTCGACCGTAAGTAATCATTAAACTAATTTTAAATTCTTGAGTTGTATAGATAACAATGTAGTTATTTAGTATTGATTAACAAATGAATATAAATTTATGAATATTCCAGCAAAATATTTCATTTAAATTCTTAATTTTTATAGATGACCCACGCCGACGAGAGCGAAGATCATGACGCCGGTGCCAGCGCAGCTATAGACGTAGGTGCCCACGCAGAAGGAGCCTTCAACAAACAGGGCAGCGGCGCCACCGACTACGGCAATAACTATAACCGTGGCTCAGAACAATCTGAGTTGGTTGCATAATTTTTGCAAATAATTTAATAAATATTATCTCATTATACTTTTTTTCTTTGTAAAAAAAGCCTTTACATACCGAACACAAAATTGTGGGGAGAATGAAAACCTTTTAAAAGGTATATATATAGGTTACATAACAGCTAATTTGACAGTATAAATATAGTTCCAACAATATTGTCAAAGTTTTATTCAGACAATGGTTTAGAAAAAATTTAGAAAATATATATTTTTTTATAAAAGGAACGATTTACCTACCTAACTTAATATTTTGCTTGTAAGTGACAAATTAAAGTATTTTCCATAATTGCTATAGATGTAAGAAAGCATATGAAGTTTGTAAATAATTTTGATGTTAAGGCAAGGGTTTAAGTTCTTACACGATAGGTCCGTTAAGCCAAGCTAAGGTAATCACGGAATTATCAGTTTTACACAAATTCAATAAATTTTATTTACATACCTTAAAAAATGTTGATCACAAATATATGCAAGTTTTGAGTCTGGTTGATCTGTCTAATGTGTAAACACACTTCACTTAGACAATACTGAACCTATTAAATTTATTTTATCATAGATTTCCAATCCTGACAATATCGCGCAGGTTAAAGGAAATTTTACATCTTATTCACATTTGTAGCAGTTGAATAATTAGCAAATAACCAATCTTCATAAAAGTACATTCGAGTAATAAATATCACATATCCTACTGGAAGGCATCTATCTACAAAGTGTACCAGAACGAACCCAAATAAAAAATGAACGAATTTTTATCTTTTAGGTATTTTATTAAAAGGCCTTGATATGTCAAATACAAATATAAAAGGCAATAAGCATATAACAGCAGCTTTATGCGTCGTTTAGGATTAAGCACATGTTTTTAGTTGTAGAATTAATCACAAAGTATGAGTGAATATATCATTGTAACTAAGACATTCATTAAAACCCCTTAAACATAGGCCGGGGTCGTTAGAACCAAGCAACATTATCACTCTTAGTATTTTCTTAGATTTTCACGAGTACACATTTGAAATAAAACTATTTTTACGGATTAAAACTCGCGTATAATTTGGTTACATTTTGATTTTAACCCGACGCTTCGAATACTTTGCAGTAATCGTGTTCACGGGTAGACGAGATCAGTGTCGGTCAGAAAGTCTGTTATTATCACACCTCTCCCTCCCACGCGATAGGACTAACATCGGCTCGATGAATACATGAAATGATAAGAAACTTCTTCTCTGTCATATTAAACATCTTAAATAATTTAAGTATATTCTTAATTTTAAACTATAGAAACATTGTAATGATGTATGGAAGGATATAAGTATTTAATATGGTCTATGGTCTATAATAGTGTAGTCATTAAATTAGTTCACTAAATAAAACATACTGCTTCTACCTCAAAGAGTAGACGTCAAATAAAAGTTAAATTAACTTTAACTATTTGTACTTAAATTTGTTCCATTTTTGAAAATCGCCGAAAACTAAAATTGTTTAAAATAGTATGATGAAGCGTATAAACGTTAAAAATTGTCGTAATGAAATCAAGAGACACCTGACCACTACAACTAAATTTGTGTTAAATTACGGCTTTTAATAATTAGCAGTAATCACTTAACTCACATAATCGTTGTCTAATCAGCATTTTGTAAAACAATTAAGATAATTGTAATATATTTTTAATTGTATATAAAAGCAATAGTTGGCATCGTTAAATCACTCCAACGAGCGTCTTTGACGCCTCTACAGCCAAACTGACATCTGTTGATCCGTCACCATGAAGTTCATTGTAAGTGCAAATTCTCTTATGTATCTAGAACAATATTTATATTCCAGGGAAACATGTTCTTATTACCACAGAAACAAAAATATCATTTTTTTTTTTCAGATATTTACTGTGATTGCTTGTTTTGCAATCCTGGCTGACTCCCACCCCTTTCTAGGCCTCGATGTTGTAGCTGATATTGGAAAACGAGCTTTTGGGACCGGTGTTGGGCTTGGTCTGGGTACTGCTATTAACATTGGAAAGGGAGCGATAGGATTGGGCGCAGGTATTGCTAACGGAATAGCCAATGGAGTGAGCACTGGTTTAGGCGTGGGTGTAGGTGTTGCTAATGACATCGCTAGCGGAGTGTCTGGTTTGGGAACTGGTGGCTTAGCACAAAGCGCATCAAAAACTTTCCAACAAGGTAGCAACTCTGGTGCAAACCTATATGATGCTGGTGATATCGGAGATCATAGCGAGGGCTTCCATAATAAAGGCGAGAAGAACTTCCACGACCGTGGTCACCACCACAGCAGTTCTTCCACCGTGAGTAATCAAAAAGTTGATTTTAAATTCATGAAATGAATAGAAAACAATGTAGTTATTTAGTATTGATTAGCAAATGATCACAAATTTATGTATATTCAAGCAAAAGAATTTATTTCAACTTCGTATGTTTTATAGGGTACCCACGCCGACGAGAGCGCAGAACATGACGTCGGTGCAAGCGTGACTGCAGACGTAGGCGCTCACGCAGATGGCGCCTTTAACAAACAGGCCAGCGGCGCTTCCTATAATGACAATAACTATAAACATGGTTCAGCACAAAATGCGTTGGTTAAGAATAGAATCGCTAACGGAGTGCGTGGTTTGGGACGCAGGGGCTTAGCACAAAGCGGATCAACAACTTTCCAACAAGGTAGCAACTTTGGTGCGCACCAATATAATGATAATGCTAGCGGAGATCATAGCGAGGGCTTCCATAATAAAGGCGAGAAGAACTTCCACGACCGTGGTCACCACCACAGCAGTTCCTCCACCGTGAGTAATCATAAAACTGATTTTTAATTCTTCAATTGAATGTTAAACAATGAAGTTATTTAGTATTGATTAGCAAATGAACCCAAATTTATGTATATTCAAGCAAAAGAATTTATTTCAACTTCGTATGTTTTATAGGGTACCCACGCCGACGAGAGTGCGGAACATGACGTCGGTGCAAACGTGGCTGCAGACGTAGGCGCTCACGCAGATGGCGCCTTTAACAAACAGGCCAGCGGCGGTTCCAATAATGACAACAACTATAAACATGGTTCAGCAAAAACTGCGTTGGTTGCGAATAGCATCGCTAACGGAGTGCCTGGTTTGGGAAGCGGTGGCTTAGCACAAAGCGCATCAACAACATTCCAACAAGGTAGCAACTCTGGTGCAAACCAATATGATGCTGGTGCTAGCGGAGATCACAGCGAGGGCTTCCATAATAGAGGCGAGAAGGACTTTCACGACCGTGGTCACCACCACAGCAGTTCCTCCACCGTGAGTAAACATAAAACTGATTTTTAATTCTTCAATTGAATATTAAACAATGAAGTTATTTAGTATTGATTAGCAAATGAACACAAATTTATGTATATTCAAGCAAAAGAATTTATTTTAACTTCGTATGTTTTATAGGGTACCCACGCCGACGAGAGTGCAGAACATGACGTCGGTGCAAACGTGGCTGCAGACGTAGGCGCTCACGCAGATGGCGCCTTTAAAAAACAGGCCAGCGGTGCTTCCAATAATGACAACAACTATAAACATGGTTCAGCACAATCTGCGTTGGTTGCGAATAGCATCCCTAACGGAGTGCCTGGTTTGGGAAGCGGTGGTTTAGCACAAAGCGCATCAACAACTTTCCAACAAGGTAGCAACTCTGGTGCGAACCAATATGATGCTGGTGCTAGCGGAGATCACAGCGAGGGCTTCCAAAATAGAGGCGAGAAGAACTTTCACGACCGTGGTCTCCACCACAGCAGTTCCTCCACCGTGAGTAAACATAAAACTGATTTTTAATTCTTCAATTGAATGTTAAACAATGAAGTTATTTAGTATTGATTAGCAAATGAACACAAATTTATGTATATTCAAGCAAAAGAATTTATTTTAACTTCGTATGTTTTATAGGGTACCCACGCCGACGAGAGTGCAGAACATGACGTCGGTGCAAACGTGGCTGCAGACGTAGGCGCTCACGCAGATGGCGCCTTTAAAAAACAGGCCAGCGGCGCTTCCAATAATGACAACAACTATAAACATGGTTCAGCACAATCTGCGTTGGTTGCGAATAGCATCCCTAACGGAGTGCCTGGTTTGGGAAGCGGTGGCTTAGCACAAACCGCATCAACAACTTTCCAACAAGGTAGCAACTCTGGTGCGAAACAATATGATGCTGGTGCTAGCGGAGATCACAGCGAGGGCCTCCATAATAGAGGCGAGAAGAACTTTCACGACCGTGGTCACCACCACAGCAGTTCCTCCACCGTGAGTAAACATAAAACTGATTTTTAATTCTTCAATTGAATAGAAAACAATGAAGTTATTTAGTATTGATTACCAAATGAACACAAATTTATGTATATTCAAGCAAAAGAATTTATTTTAACTTCGTATGTTTTATAGGGTACCCACGCCGACGAGAGTGCAGAACATGACGTCGGTGCAAACGTGGCTGCAGACGTAGGCGCTCACGCAGATGGCGCCTTTAAAAAACAGGCCAGCGGCGCTTCCAATAATGACAACAACTATAAACATGGTTCAGCACAATCTGCGTTGGTTGCGAATAGCATCCCTAACGGAGTGCCTGGTTTGGGAAGCGGTGGCTTAGCACAAACCGCATCAACAACTTTCCAACAAGGTAGCAACTCTGGTGCGAAACAATATGATGCTGGTGCTAGCGGAGATCACAGCGAGGGCCTCCATAATAGAGGCGAGAAGAACTTTCACGACCGTGGTCACCACCACAGCAGTTCCTCCACCGTGAGTAAACATAAAACTGATTTTTAATTCTTCAATTGAATAGAAAACAATGAAGTTATTTAGTATTGATTACCAAATGAACACAAACTTATGTATATTCAAGCAAAAGAATTGATTTTAACTTCGTATGTTTTATAGGGTACCCACGCCGACGAGAGTGCAGAACATGACGTCGGTGCAAACGTGGCTGCAGACGTAGGCGCTCACGCAGATGGCGCCTTTAAAAAACAGGCCAGCGGCGCTTCCAATAATGACAACAACTATAAACATGGTTCAGCACAATCTGCGTTGGTTGCGAATAGCATCCCTAACGGAGTGCCTGGTTTGGGAAGCGGTGGCTTAGCACAAAGCGCATCAACAACTTTCCAACAAGGTAGCAACTCTGGTGCGAACCAATATGATGCTGGTGCTAGCGGAGATCACAGCGAGGGCCTCCATAATAGAGGCGAGAAGAACTTTCACGACCGTGGTCACCACCACAGCAGTTCCTCCACCGTGAGTAAACATAAAATTGATTTTAAATTCTTAAAATGAATAGAAAACAATGTAGTTATTTAGTATTGATTAGCAAATGAACACAAATTTATGTATATTCAAGCAAAAGAATTTATTTTAACTTCGTATGCTTTATAGGGTACCCACGCTGACGAGAGTGCAGAACATGACGTCGGTGCCAACGTAGTTGCGGACGTAGGCGCCCATGCAGGAGGGGCCTTTAACGAACATGCCAGTGGCGCCTCCAATTACGACAATAACTATATACATGGTTCAGCACAAAATGAGTTGGGCCCTAACGGCATAGCCCATGAAGTGAGCACTGGTTTTGGGTCAGGCGCAGGCGTCGCTAATGGCATAGACAATGAAGTGAGCACTGGTTTGGGGTCTGGTGCCGGCGTCGCTAGCGGTATAGCCACTGGAGTTAACACTGATTTAGGCGTGGGGATAGGTGTCCCTAATGGCATTGCCAATGGAGTAAGAAATGGTTGGGGCTACGGAGCAGGAGTCGCTAAGGGCGTACCCACTGGAGTGAGAACTGGTTTGGGCTTGGGAGCAGGCGGCGCTAACGGCATAGCCACGGGTGTGAACACTGGTTTGGGTTTGGGAGCAGGCGTCGCTAACGGTATAGCCACTGGAGTGAGAACTGGTTTGGGCTTGGGAGCAGGCGTCACTAATGGCATAGCCACTGGAGTAAACACTGGATTGGGATTAGGCGCAGGCGTCGCTAACGGCATTGCCAATGGAGTGAGAAATGGTTTGGGCTTGGGAGCAGGCGTCGCTAACGGCATAGCCACTGCAGTGAACACTGGTTTGGGCTTGGGAGCAGGCGTCGCTAACGGCATAGCCACTGGAGTGAACACTGGTTTGGGCTTGGGAGCAGGCGTCGCTAACGGCATAGCCACTGGAGTGAACACTGGTTTGGGCTTGGGATCAGGCGTCGCAAACGGCATAGCAACAGGTGTCAACACCGGATTGGGCTTAGGAGCAGGCGTCGCTAACGGTATAGCCACTGGAGTGAACACGGGTTTGGGTGTGAGTGTAGGTGTCGCTAATGGCATCGCTAACGGAGTGCCTGGTTTGGGAACCGGTGGCTTAGCACAAAGCGCATCAAAAACTTTCCAACAAGGAGGCAACTCTGCTGCGAACCAATACAATACCGGTGCTAGCGGAGGTCATAGCGAGGGCTTCCATAATAGAGGCGAGAAGAACTTCCACGACCGTGGTCATCACCACAGCAGTTCCTTTAGCGTAAGTAATCATGAAGTCGAGTTAAAATTCTTGAATTGAATAGAAAGCAATGTAGTTATTTAATATTGATTAGCAAATGCACAAATTTATGTAAATTCAGGAAAACAATTTATTTTAATTTAATATTTTCTATAGGCTACCCACGCCGATGAGAGCGACGATCATGACGTCGGTGCCAGCGAAGCTACAGACGTAGGTGCCCACGCAGGAGGAGCCTTTAACAAACAGGCTAGCGGCGCCTTTAATAATGACAATAATTATAAACGTGGTTCAGCACAAGCTGAGGTGCTTGCTAATGGCATCGCTACCGGAGTACCTGGTTTTGGAACCGGTGGTTTAGCAGAAAGCGCATCAAAAACTTTCCAACAAGGTAGCAATTCTGCTGCGAACCAATATGATGCTGGTGCTAGCGGCGCTCAAAGCGAGGGCTTCCATAATAGACGCGAGAAGAATTTCCACGACCGTGGTCACCACCACAGCAGTTCCTCCACCGTGAGTAATCATCAAATTGATTTTAAATTCTTGAATTGAATAGAAAACAATGTGCTTATTTGGTATTGATTAACAAAGGAACGCAAATTCATTTATATTCCAGCAAAACAAAAATATTTAAATTTCATAATTTTTATAGGTTACCCACGCCGAAGAGAGCGAAGATCATGACGTCGGTGCCAGCGCGGCTATAGACGTAGGTGCTCACGCAGAAGGAGCTTTTAACAAACAGGCCAGCGGCGCTTCCAATTTCGACAATAACTTTAAACAAGGTTCAGCACAAGCCGAGCTGGTTGTATAATATTTGTATATAATTTAATAAATTTTATCTTAACAAAATTTTTCTTTCTTTGGCTAAACAAAACCTGAACGGTGAAATTATGAGGAGAACGAAAAGTATTGAGGTTATTGATAAGTTACATAACATCTAAGTTGACACAATATCATTGCAATAATTGTACCAACGCTTTTTAGTCAACCAATAGGTTAACATTGAAAGTCTAAATATCATTCATAGACGTAAAGGTTTCAACTTTACTTTAGTTACTTGCTTAATACTTTGCAGTTATAGACACAATTAGTTTTTACTAAAAACCGTATATAGTATGTGAAAAATTGGAGTATCTTCCTTTATTGCTTTTGCTTGACAATTGCATTTTAATAAAACACGTCCTAGATTTTTATAATGATACTAATTTCAACGTCTCGTGAAATTAAATACAATAAGTATAAGGTAGGTGATCTTAGTAATATTATAAAATTCGTAAGTAATTAATTTCTTTGACGAGTATGAAAGTTCTTACACAATAGGTCCATCGCCTAAGTCAAGTCAAAGATTACGGTCTCAGTATGTCTCAGATAAAATCAAACAAATTTTAACCAGGCCCCTAAACTTTTTTTAGATTACAAATATATGTAAAATTTTAAGTCTGGTCTATCTATTTTATGTTTAAACGCACATCATTTAGAAAGTACTCAACCCTAATTCGCAAAAAACTATTTATATAATAGCAATCGAGTAATCAATATCGCAGAGGCTACTGGGACACATTTATTTAGTGAAATAGAACGAAAACAAAATGCAAAATACAGTAAAATTTATATTGTAGGTAAATTGAAATAAATAATAATAATATAACAACAGCTTGACGCGCTGTGTGTATTAAGCACATACATTATATTTTTTGAAGTAGAACGTATCACAAAATATGAGTAAATATATAAATATATCCAATAACATATAATAAAATTAGAAATTGTCTATGATAGTGTTGTTGACCTAAGGTTTGTAGACACTGAATTCGTTCACTTGAGAGCTCACAGTGCTCCTACTCAAAATAAAAGATGCATGGGGGATCACGATGAAGCTCCTTGAACGTAAAGTAAAATCAAATTTAAATTATAGTTAAATATTTACAATTAAATTTGTTTAGTTTGTAAAAATTTCAAAAGACAGAACTTGGTCATAATGGTTTGATGAAGACACAATTAAAACACAAGCGTCAGAAATTATCGTAATGAAATCAAGAGACATCTGACCGATAAAATGAAATTTCTGTAACATACAGGTTTAATAATTAGCATTAATCACTTAACACACATAATCAATTTCTAGTCAGTATTCTGTAAGATAATTAGGAAAATTGAAATATATTTTTAATTGTCTATAAAAGCGAAAGTGTGCAGCGTTAAACCATTCCACCGAGCGTCGTTGACTCCTCTACATCTCCACTGACATCTGTTGATCCGTTACCATGAAGTTCATTGTAAGTGAATGTACTATTTAGTATCCTTATTACAAAATTAATTATATTCCAGGACTTGTTGTCCTTTTACTACCATAGTGACCATAATATAAAGTTTTTATTTTCCAGATTCTTACTGTCTTTGCTTGTTTTGCGATCCTGGCTGAGTCTCACCCTTTTCTAGGCCTTGATGCTGTAGCTGATCTTGGGAAAAAAGTCATCGGAACCGGTCTAAATACTGCTGCTGATATTGGAAAAGAAGCTATAGTGATTGGCGCAAGTGTAGTGAATGGTATCGCCAAAGGAGTGAGCACTGGTTTGGAATTGGGTATAGAAGCCGCTCATAGCATTGCCAATGGAGTTAGCACTGGTTTGGGTATGGGTATAAATGCCACTAATAACGTTGCCCATACTGTGACTGACTTAGCACAAAAGGCAACACAAGCAATCGAACAGAGATCTCCGTCGGTGCAAGCGAAAGCATAGATGAAGAATCGCAGACGCGCAGCAGGTGCTTTTACCAAGACTACGGCGCCGCCAAGTACGACAATAACCTTAAACATATTTTAAAATAAGCAGACTTGGTAATATACATTTTGTAAATTTTCACGTCGTTTTTCTATAATAAAATTAATCCAATGACAATAACACTATTTCTGATAAGAAAAACCTAAAGTTCTTTTCAAACGTATTCTGAAGTACATTTTATAATATCTTTATAAAGGCAGAATTCATATAAAAAAATAGAGTAGGCAACAATGTGAATAAGAAGTGTCAGGTAAAGTTAGTTTCATAAAAGCAGATAAAGAATTTTGTTTCCAAAAAAGAAGCTCCTTTCCAAAAAAGAATTGAAAACTACAACTAAGAATAAGAAATATAGTAGTAAAATTCAAGTTTTAAGCTTTTTTTTGTGCAGAAAATATCTAAGAAACTGCGACCTATTTTAGTTAAGCCCTGGTCCTGTTAATCCGGTTGGTCCTGTTAATAAGTTCATATTTACTTTATGCATAAGGATAGTGATAAAAATATTCAGACAAAATCTTTCGATAGTTTTCAGTGATGGAATGAAATGTAACATATTCTATCAAAACTGACGTTTTGACTTAAAGCAGGCATTTCATCTTCATCTTTAAGAAACAATAGAGATAATTTGACACACTTTACCAGAAACAATAAAATATATTGTGAGATGAAAAATATGGTCAGTGGATTTTAGTCCGATTTTGTAAGTTCGAAATATTAGAAAAATAGAGGTAGGTGATAAAACAAGAAAAAAGATGTTTTAACTCTGTGTATCTTTTACAGAAAATATAATGATCATAAAATAGACATTTAACAAAGAAATAAATAAAAGAAAAAAGGTTGGTGCAATTCAATTCAATAAAAAATAGCCTAGTATAGAATAAGATGAACATAGTGTATCACGAGTATTGGGATAATTTTTATAGTTTATTATTGTTATAACATTTTGACCACATTTCGAAGTAAAATATTACATACATTACCAATAGATCATGAGGTATATATTTTTTCACATTTTGTTAATAACTATGGCTTTACTTAAAATAAAATCACAAGATGCTTATATTCACTGAAATATAATAAAAAATAAAAAAAACAAGACAAGGCTCGATACGCTAGATGAATTTAAATATAAAACAAAACACATTTTGTGTTTAAAGTGACAACTAAAATTCGGTTATTTTTTATTTATTTATTTATTTATTTATTTAACACTTTATTATACACCAGATACATTAAAGAACAGGCTTATGAACACAATTATCGGTTATTTTTTACTAGATGCAATGTAAAAAGGTTTGCTTATATTTAGATAATGGTTTTAAAATTAAAACTGATGATTTGGTAAACATCGTGATTTCTTGAATAGCATGTCAAACTTATTCCGAAGAAACTGGTTATAATAATAGTGCTCTAGTTTGCTAGACTTGCTTTGTTGGTTGCTTTATTTAAAGAATTATATATATATATTTTAAAGAATTTCACTTACAATAAGAATTGACATAAACGGACAGTCGAACGTACATTTTACATTTCCAAAAGTATTTTTTTTAAAGATATATAGTACATAATTGAAGAATTTCTTGCAACGTGGAGATATCTTTACAATATGGTCCAGTGCGTGATGTATACAGGTTTGCTAAATAGCAGTAATTTTGAAAATAATAAAATCGTTTTCTAATCAGTATATGTATCATAATTAAGATAAATCATAATAAATTTGTAATTAAATATATATTAAAGCATGTTTCGTGGAATTAAATCATTCCAGCGCCCGTCGTGCAACCTCTACAGCACCCCGCTGACGTCTGTCGACTTTTCACCATGAAGTGCATTGTAAGTGTATATTTCAGCTTTATATAACACCAATTAATTTATGATGTTTGTCTAAGAAATATTATAAAGTACTTTTCACTTATATATATTCACTAGCTCTTGGAAAAATTTTAATGGCAAAAAAACTACATTTTTTACTAATTTTTTTACGTTAAATATTTTGAATAATTGACAGTGTGTGACGTCATGGAATAAAAACGAATAAAATGCTAAATTTTCATATTCTATAGATAAAAGAAAACTATGATATTATTCCCACACATAACAAACACATAAATTCACATAGAAAAAAATCGATACATTATATAGAGCCATCATTTGTAGAATATTCTCATTATAGATTTTTATTAGAATCGGTTAAGTTATATTTGAGTTACAGATTTTCCATCACTAGATGGACAAACGAAATGTAAAATTCTGACAACGAATGCCAGATTTATTAATATAGATAAAAAGGTTACTTCTAAGTTTTATTTTTCAGTTCTTTACCGTCCTTGCTTGTTTGGCAATAACGGCTGAGCCACACCCTTTCTTCGGCCTCGATATTGCAGCTGGTATTGGAAAAGAAATAGGAAAAGCCGTCAGTACCGGTGTGGGTCTTGGTGTGGGCACTGCTACTGGTATTGGAACTGGAGCACTCGGACTGGGCGCAAGTTTCGTTAATGGGATAGCCAACGGTGTGGAAAACGTTTTGGGAAGGGGGAGCGTAGCTCAAACCGCTGCTAGAAATGATGAACAAGGTAGCTCACAAGGTGAAAACCAGGATGAAGCTGAATCCGCCGGTGCTTATAGCGAAGAATCTCACGAGAAAAGCGAGAAAAGTCACCACCACCGCTCCCATCATCACACCAGCGTCACCACAGTTAGTAACCCACTAACATTATTAAAATATAGGACTATACTTTTTGTACATATATCTATCTGTCGATTTCTAAAACAAATGGTAAATTTTGCAGATCACCCGCGTTGAAAACAGCGATGAACACGACGTCGGAGGCAGCGAGGCTGTTGAAGAAAGCGCCCACAAGGCTGGTGCTTTTAACAAGCAGAGCAGCGGCGCTGGAAAATACGACAATAACTACGCAGATGCGTCCGAAGCGGTAGAGAACTAAGTCTTCAACATATTTCAATCAAAAGTGGTCGTTCCTAATAAAATGTTTTCCACCAAAAATATAATCGTACCTGAGATCGGCGAGGGATAATTTTTTTTTTACTATTGATTTAAAAACTATAAATTATAGGTTTTCAAGTGTAAATTTATGATAGAATATGCAACTTATGTATATAAATTTTATGAGCATATTGTATAGAAATCTAAAATAATAATATTCAATATTTCACTTTTAAATATGTTATTTATTGAAGAACTCCAGCATTTAAGTTAATGAAAATATTGATTAATAAGCTGATATTGAATAATAAGCCAATTATTTAGGACAAATTTACGAAAATTTTTTAAAGTTGTATTAAACGTAACAGTTTTGTTGGTTAGCTTGATTTTCATGGTATTATACTCTTTCAAGTCGTTTTATTTGACACCCATTGTGTGTGTTAAACCAATATGTAATCCTCCATTTCCTTTTAGCTGCCGCCATCCTTATATTTTTTCCATAACATTTTGCTTTTACAAACTAGGCTCTTTTATTTGACGCCCATATTGGATTGTACAAAATATGTAATCCGGAATTTTGTTGTAGCTTTTTCGGACTGATAACAATATTGTTTGTATATAATTGCAATGTGATTGGAAAGGTTAACTGATTCAAAATCAGCTCCAAGGATTATTTCTCACTAACCCACTAATCAAAAGGTTAAGTTAAATAACACCTATAAATAAATATTATAATCAAACTCTAAAACCAAATTCTTAATATTATAATTATTAATATTTACTATTATATAATTAAATATTAATTGATTATAATATGACATACTTTTCTATTTACTATATAATAACCACCAAACTCATAATTGTAATATATAAATGTACTAATAAATTAAGTCTAATAACACACATTTTTCAGTTTAAAAATAACAATGAAATACCATTTAATCAAATACACTTTATACTCGGTGTATATAATATACGAAACAGAAATTTCATATTTCGTGGGTATATAAATATGTTTACCAAAGTTTTGAAACAATTCAATTATATTTAGCAAATTTATTTATGGGAGCATACTCATTATATAATTCTTGTTGTTATTGTTTATATAATTTTCCATTGAACTATATAATCATATCAATGAGTGATCCAATACCGTAGCCTAACCCGCTTCCATAGCCCAGTCCGTTTCTGTATCCCAGTCCGCTTCCCCAGCCCAATCCGTTCCCGTAGCCCAAGCCGTTTAAGTAGCCCAGGCCGCTTCCGTAACCGAGTCCATAACCCCCATTGCCGTAACCCATGCCTAAGCCGGAACCGTACCCGCCGTAATAGTAGGGGCGTGCATTAATGCAAGCCACGCAGACAAACACAAAAAGTACCTAAAAATAACATGTATACTTATTAAATAAAACCTATGTTGCGGTTACTTTACTATATAAATTCCGACTGTTAATGAAGTACTACAATAAATTCTGTCAATTATTTAATATATGATAAATAAAATATTCTAAAATAGTTAAAAAGTAAAATGTTTATTTTTCCATACAAATTCGGACTATTACAATAATAAATTCTAACTTTCAAATCTTTAATATATAATTAAAAAAATATTCTAAAAATTAGAGATCCCATTACAATTATAATTTAATATTAATAATAAAATATATACAAGAAATAAGTTTTACTTACAATAATTTTCATGTTGATCGTTTTAAATTATATAATAAAATGGTGAAATGTTATCATTAACTTAACTTAAATACTATATTTATTACAATTTAATGGTTTTAAAATATACGTATCGATTATTCTTTAGAACATCAATCTTAATGATTTTACAGTTTAGACGAACGATACTAAACGACTTGAATACAGTTAGTAATATTTATTTTAAGTATATATTCTTCATAAAATATTTAAAAATCAACAATATTTGTTGGGTTATTTACTAGTACTTAAAGAATTATTTACCTTTAAGTTTATCTTTTGTTGGGTGTGTGTTATTCTCTTTATCTTTTATAAAAAAAAGAAAAAATCTCAGTAATTAAATTATACATATCTTTATATATAATGCTTTTTTAAATCAGAAATTTCACTTCATCCTGCAAACGGATTCCCGAAACAAGTGTCTTTGAGTATTTCATAAATTTGTTTGACGTTACACAATGTGATTAGATTAATTAATGTTTAGTCCGAAAAAACCTTCATTAAGATCTGTATTTCCCTAAATACCTTATTATTTAACGACTCACAACTTGTACTCAATACTCTACTATTTAAGCAAAAGTTTCGGAGTCAATTTTATCATTTCAACGGAAGTCGGGATATCAGAATCAACATGAAGTTAATGGTTAGTGTAAAAATAAAATAATATTAATTATTAAAGATATTGTAATAAATGTACATATACACGAATAGTTTAAAATTTAAACAATATTTTATAATATTAAAAATGATAATAATTATTTTTTTAGGTTTTCACTGTCTTGGTCTGTGCTGCCAGCATTAACGCAAAACCTTTCGGAGGCCTCTTTGGACGAGGACTGGGATACGGTTCCGGTAGTGGTATTGGCTACGGTTCCGGTAGTGGCATTGGCTACGGATCCGGTAGTGGCATTGGCTATGGATCCGGTAGTGGCATTGGCTACGGATCTGGTTCGGGCATTGGATATGGATCTGGCAGTGGCGTTGGGTATGGATCCGGTAGCGGCATTGGCTACGGATCCGGTACTGGTATAGGATACGGCTCCGGTTCCGGAATAGGATACGGCTCCGGTTCCGGAATAGGATACGGCTCCGGTTCCGGAATCGGGTACGGCATGGGCAATGGAATGGGTATCGCAATGTAAAGTGCGACTAACTTCAGATTGATACAATAAAAACAATGGATGTGTATCTAAATAATGATTATGTAAATTAATAAAGAGATTTTACAAATTAGTTAGCATTTTATTTATTTTTACTGGAAACCTTTTAATCAAAATATTATAATACATACTTGTTATTTTTAGTTTAATGATTTGCTTTACCTTTAAGATAAACAACATTAATCACATTGTATATTCAATAAATCTTTATGCCGAATATCAAAGCACGAACAATCAAAAATAAAGTTATTTTAAAAAGAGCAACTCGATAATGTAGTGGTAAAAGTAGGGCGTGGTTAAGTTGCTGAGCTCAATTCTTTTGGGATCGAAGTGGTTCTAAAATATTTAAATAGTGCCTATTGCAGACAGCACTGGTTTTGTTTATAAACATATTTGCAGAATAAAAACCTATTTGTGTGTTATAAAATATTTTCAAAGTTACAAATATCTATAAAACTCTAGTTTCACACATTCCTTTACATTGCCTATTGTGTGTCTAGAGCTTAGTTTATTAATAGATCTATTATTATTATTTTACTAGCGATCTCTGTTTATTAGAGATTTAATCTTTTACCTCATCGGTATCTCCAAACTCATATTTAAAAGGCTCTATGTCAAATATTGAGGACATACGTTGCACCAGCCATGGCGGGGCCTCCTACGAGAGGAATCAACTCTTTTCAATTTTTCTCCCCAGCCTCTTTCTAAGCAATGACGACCTCATAGAAGGAGACTACGGCGATTCAGATCTTTAACCACTGCCAGGAGTGCGTCTACGTCTTCTCTCTGGAGGTTACAGAATTAGATTCTAATGTTCATGTCCAGTACTATTCAGGGTATGCAGAGGCTCTAGGATAGTAAACGTCCGAAAGAGTATCGTACGGTATTCTCACTAAGCCGACTGCTTCGCTCGACAGCGTTTGACGTCCAGCCTGTCCGCATGCAAATACACATGCAACGCATGGATAACAGTTTTTCTGTATAGAGTTGACGGATTCCTTTCCTGGGACCCCAAAGATTTGGAAGCAGTCTGTGAATTGCAACCATTACCTCCATCCGGTACACTAAGCATCCAAAATGTTTTTCTCGAATCGTCTGCGTCTAGTCAAAGTATGGTCAAGATTTTTAAGGAACAATCCCACCTGGAGATGACTATTACCTACGCAGACCCATTATCCCATTTTATCGTCAACCCACGAAAGATTTCAGGCTAACAAAGGTTCATAATTATTAACATTGAATATATATATATATATATATTGATTTTATTTTAAATAAATAAATTATTGATTTGATAATTTAACAAATAACGCAAATGTTATTTGCATTATTTGCATAACGAAAGTTTGCATTGCCTTTGCTAAATTCCACAACTGTCGTGAGACCACAGAGAACGTGTTAAGGATATCTTGAAAATACCTTAAAATACATATTTAGTAATTATTATTCTTGACTCAAGTATAACGATATATAACGATTTTGAATAAAAAAAATTTTTTTTTTATTCAAAATCCATCCAGTTAAACAAAAAAAAAATTAAGAAGGTTTAACGTTATCACACTTGCTTTCATTGGATTAACGTAAAAATAAGAGCGAGACAATATCAAAGTTACAATTGCTTGCCCTCGAAATTGAAAAATATGGTACGAATTGTAATAAAACATGATATTTCGAAATAGTTTTATTAATTACCCACATGTTACAACTACTTACTAATAGATCGTTGCAACTTACCACCAAAGTAACTGAACGCAAAGTGATTTGAACATTTCAGTCTAGACAATTTATCCTGTTCAAGCTTTAAATCAATTTATAGTGTTTACTCGTAACGTTAGATTCGTTAAAGCTGTGTGTACACTTAAACTAAGACACGAAATGTTTCCGGAACTTATGCTTTTTCTGTAACAATTAACATTGAAAATGAGAGAAGAAAAAACAACATCGGAATATTGGTAATACGCAATAAAATTCTTATTTAAAAGAAACGAGTCATATTATCGAAAAAAATATATATGTTCAGTAATGGAATGAAAAACTGATACTTTTCATAAATAAGAAACAAATAAAGTCAGTACGTTTAATTTATATTTCTGATATAAATAATAATAAATAATAATAATAATTATTAATAATAATAATTAATATAATTTGATTCCGATTAACACTTGAAATATACATATTCATTAAACTAGTTTATGACGATATAATATGTGATTAGATTCAATATTATCTTTTTCGAAAAAACCTAATTCATTAGGATCTGTATTTCCCAAAATACCTTATTGATTAACGACTCACAACTTGTACTCAATACTCTAATATTTAAGCAAAAGTTTCAGAGTCAATTTTATCATTTCAACGGAAGTCGGGATATCAGAATCAACATGAAGTTAATGGTTTGTGTAAAATTTAAATAATATTAATTATTTAAGAAATTATAATAAATGTACATGTACACGAATAGTTTAGAATTCATACAATATTGTATAATATTATTACAAATAATAATCATAATTTTTTTTTAGGTTTTCACTGTCCTGGTGTGTGCTGCCAGCATCAACGCAAAACCTTTCGGAGGCCTCTTTGGACGAGGACTGGGATACGGTTCCGGTAGTGGTATTGGCTATGGATCTGGTAGTGGCATTGGTTACGGATCTGGGAGTGGCATTGGCTACGGATCTGGTACTGGCATTGGATATGGATCTGGCAGTGGTATTGGATATGGATCTGGCAGCGGCATTGGGTATGGATCCGGTAGCGGCATTGGCTACGGTTCTGGAACTGGTATAGGATACGGCTCCGGTACTGGTGTAGGATATGGCATGGGCAACGGAATGGGTATTGTATTGTGAAATGGGTTTGACTTTTAAATAAGTGTATCTAAATAAAGTTTAATTATAAAAATTATGATTTTTTTTTTTTTTTTTATTTCTGCTTTCTATTTGTGAACCGTATTCGAAACATAATCATTGTTATTTACCTTAAATCATCTTAAATTTTAAAGAAAATCGATTACTTTCTCTTATCAAGGGTAGTAAATTGTATATTTTTGATTCTTATTATTATTCATTATTATGTAATCTTCATTGTCATAGTATAAGGCCTAATAGAAGGGCTTAATGCGACAAAGCATCCTTTTTTAATCTATGTTTGAATAATACATATCTTTATGTAATTGACATAATGATTCCCAATGAATACTTAAAAAAGGCTACTTGAAGACTACAATTAGACGATTATATACTATTTTACATAGTTTAAATTTACAAAGAGGCAAAATATATATTTCTGTTTTTCAACATGACTAATTAACTGTCTTACTAACAGACACTTCAATCTCGTCTACCCGGGAACGCGATTGCAGCAAAGCTTTCGAAACCTCGGTTAAAAATTAAAATATAACCAAATTATAAGCGAATTTAATCCGTTAAAAAAATAATGTTATTTCAAATGTGTACTCGTTAAAATCTACGAAAAAACTATTTCTGTTGTTCAACATTTATAAGTATTTCTGTTATTCAACATATATAACTATTTCTGTTGTTGACGATAACGTCTACGCAACGTATTATTACTCTGCTACTAATGAGGTCAATGCGACTTACCATTGCAGTAACTTAAAGTGAATTAAACGTTTCAGTTCATATTATTAATCCTGTCTAAGAAGCTTTAAATCAGATTTTTAGTATTAACGCTACGCTTATAGAAACTAGGTGCATTTACATTAAAAATAAGGGAGAAATGGAATAAGAAGAATTTGGTAATCAAAATATTTTTTTATACACAAAAGAGTTCGATAGAGATGTTTTGCATATTTCATTGATTTTATCGAAAGGTGGTGGAAATACCACTAGCAGTCGTTCCTATGGGAGATGAAAGTCAGGAATCTGGTCCTAAAACGCCCAATCATGTCAAATTGTTACATTGACATATTTCTGGATCCAAAAATGATTAGGATAAGCACAAGTAGAAGATTATAATAGGAGTAATGAGAATACTAAAAAAATATATTTAATTCTATAAAAATAAATTATTTTATTAACTAAACAAATAAAATATTTCGAATAACTTCGAATTGTTTATAAAACACCACAAACAATCAATTTAATGTCTGAGTGATATATTTAATAGCAATCAACTAGAAAAAAAATAAATCATAGAAATATGAGTAAAGCTATATTTTTTATGTTTATTTTATTACCAAAAGGGAAACTAAGGTTATTTTAATATTAGTATAACAGATGGTATGGCCCCGAGCTTGATATTGTACTGCATGGAAAACATTTTTTCAGAACTTCCACAACCTACACACTTTTATAATGCTAATATTATCTCATAATCTTAAATAAATTAGTTTTATATTTAAACTTTCGTGATCCATGATTATTATTATATATAATAAGCCAGAGTACTCACGTCCATACTATTGCAATTTGCTCGACGGTTCATGCCCCGATTCCGTCATGCAGACTCATGAATAAGGACCTCGAATGATATCGAAACTAGTCGGACAAATTCTGTTAGTATTTACGTGATTTACCCAGATAATTAAACAAATTATTTACAGCTTGGCTGGAAATATCAAAATTGGGAAATTGGGGGGAATCTCATTTAAACAATTTTGATTTTTCGTGTTTCATATTGCAAGTTATAAATTTTATAATGGAAAATGTCCTTATTAATTTACTTTACATATTGAACTCGTTTTTTGTACAAATGAAATAGAAATTTAGGCCAATTTAAATAATCGATATAATAGCAAATTAAATTGTAAACTTGATAACGAAAACTATTTAAGAATACACAAATACGATCGATACAAATATAATAAATTCCTTGCGCATTTCCAGAGCTATTGTTCGTCGGCAGGTTTCGCACGAATTGAATCGTTCACCGGAAAACTGAATATGGCGTCTCTTAACACATACATGTATTACTGTACGTTGAACTCTGTTCATTCAAATTGTAAAAGAAGAATAATTCTGTGCAGAGTGCACAAAATATAACTTCATTGTTTTGTAACAACAGTTCAGATGTAAATTACTTTATTTCACACAATATACTTCAGGATTTTTAAGTAAAAGATCCATCTTTATCCATATAACCTTGCTTTTACGAACAACTCAAATATATTCAAATCAATTTGTTCTATACAAACGTCCTAACATATAAAGATCTAATTCTTCCTCAAAGCCACCCAGTCAATTTGTCCCCGTAATAGGAACATTCCTCTCGTAACTGGAAAATCAATTACTAACTTCGAATTGCTTTAAGGTAGGGTAATAACATTTGATAATATAGAGATTTGTGTAATCAATTATAATATATATATATATGTTTTATAAGTATTAAACGTCATAACTTCTCCTTGCAACTAGGGTATAGTTGCAAAGAGAAGTTGTAAGGTTTTTTTAATAAATAAATGGACAAAGCATTATACATTTTACTTGATGGAATAATTAAAAATAAATAATATAAAAATATATATTAAAAAAAAAATTACTTTAGGATAAGGCGGTTCCTATAGGTAACATGCTTAATATAGCTAATAATATTTATATAGAGTTTTATGCAAACTTATTATTACCAGGATAAGTAGAGATCATCTTGCCATTTTATGATTAAGATTTAGGTATTCTGAGTCTACTCATGCTTGAGAATTTTTACTACATCCACTAAAATTGAAGACTAACTCCAGATTTAACATATTCTTTTAAACCAAGTATTTGGAAATTTATGGAAAATACCTTTTATTAATAATATCTCACAACTAATAGTTTTATAACGATCTATGATTTAGTAATTCCCCATTTTTACAATCTAAATAGTTTAGTAATCACCTGTCTCCATTAAATAATTTAGATCATTAGCTAATTAATTAAAAGCTAATGCTCCATTTGACTATATAAGCGCAAGTCTGGAGGTATCAAATCATTCTAAAACTGGTAACAGTATTGCCTTTACCACCACCGAAGAATCCATCCAACAATATGAAGTTCATAGTGAGTATATATATAGTTTTGTATAACAATTTTGTCTTCATATTTTGAAGAAAACTTAAATACATTTGATTCTTTACTATTATTTATCAATAATTTCCGTTTAATTTCAGCTTTTAACTGTTCTGGCTTGTGTTGTCGCACTTGAAGCTAAGCCTCAGCCTTACTTAGGTCTCGGTAACCTTGGCATGGGCCTCGGAACTGGACTCGGAACCGCCATCGGGACAGGTCTCGGAACTGGTGTTGGTCTTGGAATTGGAGGAGTCGGTTTAGGTACTGGACTTGCCACTGGACTTGGCACTGGGCTTGGCACTGGGCTTGCAACTGGACTTGGTTTAGGCATGGGCGGTGCAGGAATGGGAAGTGGATATTCTCAAGGTAGCGGTTTTGGTGGTAGCCAGTTCAATTCTGGTGCAAGCGGTGCAGGTAACCAAGGCTATCATAGTGGCGGTCTCGGTGACTACCACAACGTTGGCGGACACCACAGCAGTCTCACCTCGGTTAGTTTTCAAACGAAACAAAAACCTATCACAATTTCGATCGTATTTAAAATGCATTTAGCTTATAATACTCTATTTTTTTTTAGATCACTCAAGCCGATAACAGCGACGCCCATGACATCGGTGGCGGCCAAGCCTTCGACACCGGTGCACAGTCCGGCAACGGCTTCAACCAGTACGGTAACGGTGCTAGCCAGTTTGGCAACGGCTATGGAAGTGGACAGCAGCAAATGTCTTCTTTCATTTAACTTGTGCCGTTGCAATTTCCATTCATTTTCTAAATAAATAGATTATGAAATGTATATATATTTTATTTTAATTGAATATCCTCTTCCTTACCATCCTTTACAACATAGTTATAGCTCATAATCATAATTAATTAAATAGAACAGCATATTCAATAGAAAATTTGCTAAAAATAAACTTTGAGTACTATTTCCTATGTGTGATCAGAAAATGTAATAGGTAAAAATATACAACACTTTTCACTAATAAATATATAAATTATAATGAAGTTTCATTGGTTCTTATAAATGACATTAATCACTTTATACATCGAAACATTCCTATAATAATTGTAGAATTATTCTTAAGAATAAGAAAGAAAAATTTCTTAATAAGAAAGATTCTAAGAGAATATCTAGTATACTATTAAGTCATATACATATTAAGTTGTCTGACCCTTGTTTTAAAAACTTATACTTAAATTGTTTTCAATAAAATCTGTTTCAAAATAACTTCAATAAGGCTAACTAAAAAAAAAAAAAAAAGACAGTCTAAGTTAGTGGCTACATCTATCTGATGGTAAGTAAAGATGCAGTTATAAGTGGTACTTTGATAAGGTTAACTAAAAACAATATATTTCTAAATTTTTTTTAAGAGTAAGTTAGTGACTGCATCCCATCTGATGGTAAGTGAAAATGCAGTCATAAGTGGTATGGAGCTTTAACTTAACAGACATAGTAACAGCTCATTCACTTTAGGAGACCCACATTGCACAAAAATGTGTTTAATTAATCTGTACTTCCAAATATTGTGCAAGTCATCATCAAAATGGTCTTATCTGAGTTACTATTATTAGTATTATTCCTAATCACCGAAGCTCATATATCATACGATATCGTAATTCACACTTGATTGTCTGTCGTATTTTTACGTACTTCATCTATGTCTTTCTTTCTCTTTTACATCCATGCTTGAGCATCTTCTCTCGCCCTCTATCTACACCCTTAAATATAACCTATTTACATCCCATTCATTCCTGATTATGTGACAATAAGAAAAAAAGAGACAAGTGAAATAATCATTGCGTCATAACTGTTTTTATTCATTTCAATATGTGATGACAATAGCTCGTTGAGTTTCCATATCGAGGTCGTACACCGTCGCCATGTTTGGATAACATGACCTCATGTTGAAAGTTTTACACGCCTGATGTTGAAGATTTAATAACTTTAACAAAGTTTTAAGCTTTTTATCCGATTTAATAGCTTATTAAAAAACAAAGAAAACAATTACCTATACACACACACATATATATATATACTTCATTTGTGTTTGTTATGCCTGACCAAACTGCTGCACCGATTGAGGTGAAACTTTGCACACGGATAGATCAAATACCGGAGGGTGTTTGTGGGTGTGTTTGAATGATACCTACAACTATCCCCGAACAAACTCCTGCAATTTTTATAACGTCTGAACCGTTAAACTGTTTTCTATAAAATCTTCACTAATATAACTTCCGTCGATTTGTCCGTTTATTTACCTGTGTATATGAAAAAAAGTAAAATAAATGTTTTAAGTTGAGCCATTTTATGACGAAATTCCGTATAGCTAATCTGAGCCCTGGGATAGGACGTAAGAGTCTATGAAAACACCACGCGATCGAAGCCGCGGGCAAAATCTAGTTTTATATATTCAGAGGCATATTAAGATCATCGAAATGTTTTTTCATGTTATATTTTTGTTTTTGCGAAGATAAATTCAGTGGCTCACGAATATTAATAACAGTCTTTTATAAAGTTCATCCTTTATATAAGTTACGTAACCCTATGCAGCGAATATAAATTTTGCGAGTCGAGAAAAATGAAGTCTACTAAATTACTTGTATAATAATATATACTGATATTATAATATATATAAAGTTAATAAAATTTGTTTGTTTAAACGATATACTTTATAACAACTATACCAACTACTAAATATATATCTATATATTTGAAAAAGGTATCTGTTGTTACCTTCAAACGTTCAATGAGTAATTATGTACTACTGTACTTTGTTACTGTACTGTACTATATTACTGTAGTATACTATGTTACTTTGTAACACCCTTCTAGAATTCACGAGAAGAATCACAGTGAAGAAGTAGTTAGACATATAACTTTTATTTACTATGTACAAAAGATAGATTAAGTCTCACTAAAGACAGTTTCCCAACGTTGAATGACAATGAACTGTTCTTATAAACGTAACAAAATAAACAAATAAAGCTGAAAGCGGCCCGCGTTAACGACGGCAAAAATAACGAGTCTAAAACAGCTTGAAAAATAAAAAAAAATCGGTCAAGAGTTTGTTAAAGTGCAATGCGCAAAATGGCTTTCAGTGGAAAGAACTAAATAAATTAATATGGCTTATTATGGCTGAAATCGATAGATTCGTAGTATTGCCCTACATTTAAAAATCCAAAACATATATAGACGGTAGGAGCAGATTAAACCTTCTTAATCCTAGGTTTATACTTGAGGTTATGATAAAGATAGTTTTTATGCCTGAGGTTATCCTAGAGATAGTTTTTTATGCCTGGGGTTATACTAGAGATAGTTTTTTATACCTGGGGTTATACTAGAGATAGTTTTTTATACCTGGGGTTATACTAGAGATAGTTTTTTTATACCTGGGGTTATACTAGAGATAGTTATTTATACCTGGGGTTATACTATAGCTAGTTTTTTTTATAATAAACACTAACACTACAGCGCCTTATTCATTAACGTACATTCGGCGAGGGCGCTCAGTTCGTAAGTTCATTTACTCGCATGTTAACATAATCACCGTCAAGTGCAACTTGGCACGTTCCACTCAATTATGTAGAGAAAATTTTAGTGTATTATATTTATGAAAGCGGTGAATTTTGTGCAACTACGGCAACTCTAACTAGCTTTGTTTCACTACTTCCCCTCATTTGTATTAATACCTTTTTTTGTTATTACTATGGAGTTTAAGTAATGTATTACTTATAATTATTCGGCTAAACTCAATAACAATATCGAAATTTAAACGATTGTTTCGGGACTGGACCCGCCTGAATCGACTAGTTTGCCATGTTCGGAGCTCATGAATAAGAACTCGGTATGGGTTTGAAACCAAACTCTGATAACATTTACGAGTAGAGCCAACTAAATACATAAAATAGTAATCATAATAATACAAATTAAGTAATTAAGTAATATAAAGCACTCATAAATAATTTTCCTTTCTTTGTAATATAAAGATTATCTATACCCTGCCGCAGTCTAAAGAATGTCGCAATAGGCGTGCCTAGTATTCTGACGTCAGCCTACCGCAGCCCGGACTGAGAATGAATATATTTACTGCAGATACTTTAAAATATTACTATAGCGTATCAATAAAACAATAATATAACAATATTTCATTCAATAAATATAAGCTTCTTTAATATAATTTATAAATAAACGAAAAGGAAATGAGTGACACATTTCTGACGTAGTAACCGGTTAAGATATAAAAAATATATTAGGCATAGAATAACAAATTATAACGTTTATATTACAAAATGGCGTCCTTGCGTGATTATTTGCAATTATGTTTTATTTTAGTTTCCTTTCCAATCAAAATATTATATTAATATACTAGTGAAGATTACCTCAAAATCTCAACTTTTTAGTTACTATATTGAAATTATTTTATTTTTATTTTTAAGTTCATATTATTTTTGTGTATTGATGTTATGCATTATTCGTTAATTTAATTTATAAGTATGTAATTGTTCGTTTCCCAAAATACATAAAAAAGTAATAATAAACAATAATAATGCAACATCATATATATATCATGTTACAAACCTCATCAATCAAAATGGTTCGAACACAGCACCCAAAAACATAACCCACCGCGTGTCTTTAATATGGGTTAAGGTGGTTTTGGCCGTAAAATATTTTACGAGCTTAAACTTTTATTGGATAAACGGTTCAAGGCGAATTATTTAACATCCAATATTTGAGGTAACTGTCTATTTTCTATAAATTTATTAAAGTTTACACAAATTATAGTTATAGTATTTGGTCAATAAAAAAAACTATCTTCAAAAAATATTTCTATATATCAATCGATGCGAAATTTTATACTGAATCTAAATAATTAAAACTAATGACGAGCCAAATTTTTTCCTAGAAGGTACGAGGGAAAAACTACAAATTAAAATGTGAAAATTTGTGTCTGATTTTTAGAACATATGTTGTATATCAATCGATTCGGAACTTTATACTAATTCTTTAAAACACATACACTCATGACGAGTCAAAATTTTCCCTAGTTAGTTTAGAATCTTCTAGAAGATAATAGTAGTTCAAGCTATTTTATATACTATGCAGAATTGAGAATCTTCAATAAATATTTTATTGGAGACAAATATATGTTATATTACTTATATGATATGATATTTAACATATCTTTCTAAGTAAAAAATACTTACTAATGCCATTACCAAATATGCGTTTTAGTTATTTTTATTATTATAAATGACCGCTAAATGATTTTAAATGAAATAGAATTATATAAATAAGGTAGAGACAAGGCCAAGAAGATCAGGCCTCGTTATAACGTTTCCTTATTAATTATTCGCATATTTATCGCTTCTTATACTGTCTCATATATATTTTTTTATTTTTATATTAAAACAATAATAAGGTAATAAAGGTTAGTAGGTTTATACATTTCGAAAAGATATAGTATTATATTTTTTTCTATATTAAGAATTAAGATTGATATATTTAAAATGTCACAATTAATAAATTTGTAGAAATATAAAAAAAAAACTGGAAAAAAAATAAAGTATCATAATAAACGTGAAAAAAAAACCAAACAAAATATATAATAGTAACACATTTTTAAATAAACAAAGAATATGCAAGTGTAAACAATGCTGTGCTCCAAAACGGTATGCCATTCAGCATAGCGATGTGACTCGAACTCTGTTTTTATTCGAGTGATTCGAGTCAGTTTGTCAAACTCGTACTCGAATGAAAAAAAAATACTCGAGTCACTCGAATTACCGAATCTCGACATTTCGAGTTGATTTCATCGCTTATGTATTTGATTGTTGGTTACTTTAAGTATATAATTGCAATATACAACTCGAGTGACATTTTACTCGAGTGAATCGAAAACTCGAATATAATTCGAGTTAAGTAGTAAAATTACTCGAGTGACTCGAGTCCCAAATCTTATTCAAGTCGCATCACTAATTCAGCATCAAGTTGGGTTACCCAGGAATTTAGTACAGGCTATATCGTATGTAATGATCTGGAAACCAACAGAGCGATACACCCAAGACGTTAGCATTTCTCTTCAGTTTAGATTAACAGTACTGTCTGCTCACTTGAAATACACCTGCAATACAGGGCACTTACTGTGATAGCTTGCACTTACCTGTAATAAATAAAATAATAAATTATATTATGTTTTTCATATATATAGACACTATTTGGAACCTTATCTTGGAACCAAATAAATTCATAATTATCTGGTTATACTCACGTAATGACTATTGAAATTTGCCCAACTTAATTTTCAACCCATTTGGGGTTAATCTGGAGCATGGAATCGCGGCGTGAATTCACAGTTCACATGAGTATATCCGGACACATAATAGTAATATGTTCAAAAAAACTTACACATAAAAATCTATACATGTAGCACATACCATTAAAAAAATACGATATAGTATTCTCAAAAGATGTTTTAGAAATCCTGTATCTACAGAACCAATTAAAATCTTAGTTAATGAAACGAGGATTTCAATTAGTTGCCTTAAGATTAAGAGATGTAGAAATAAAACTACTTTTAACGGATTTAACTTGCATATAATTGGATTTATATTTTAGAGTTTAAATTAAATTTAAACCGATCTTTTGAATGATTAGAAATTGTTTTCATATTAATGTACTCCCTTAATATATACCTAGTAAGGTTTGTGGGTGTCTGTCAGTGAGTCAGTTAATCTGATACCTCTAACGGTTCCTTAGTTTCCGGGAGATCGAGATGCAGACAAAATGTAATAATAGTATTTTGAGGTACCACATTGAGGTCAGACATGGGGTAGCATATCGTTTGGGTACCGTATAAAATAGGCTAAAATTAGTTGTATTAAAATAGACTTTCTTTTTTGGAAAGGTATTTATAAAAAATTTCTAGACAATTTACTAATTCCTAGTTATTTAACTAAGTAAATTGTTAGTTCTCGCTTTTTAACCGAAATGACCAGCTGTTTTTTTGTCATTGTAGTATTTATCTTAAAAAAAAATTAAGAGCTTTTACAGAACATTTAAAAAAAAAACAAAAAAAATACGTTATTATTTACGTAATATTTTGTTATCGAAAAGGTAACACCACACGTTATCTATTAAATAGAAGTAATAAAAGGCAATATTTAAAAAATTAATTAAAAGCAAACTCTCGGTATATATTCCTCTAACGCTATTTAAGGTTATTTCTCAAGTTGCAAGTCAAATCCTGCAAACATTGCCAACGAAGACGGATAGCAGTGCAGCGGATATCCGGGATAAAGAGACCCGGTTCATCTATCAACTTAATGTTCCTTACATTTAACCCTTTTCCTTTATAATTAAAAAGAGTTTTTATAAAATGAAAGCTGATTTATTTTATACCTACCTCATACAATGAACGATTACGTTCGTATGTATTATTAGGTAGATTTTTCAGTTAAAAATATAGTGTAATATGGTAGTGTTATGTCAATGTATATAATGTAAACAGTTTAATATAGTATTGTTTCCAAAATATACACTTATGGCATAACTATTATTACAAGTGACGCAAGTACATGATCTTATAATATCCTTGTAAGCAACACCTATATACTACATCTGAACTAAATATGCGAAATTTCCACAAAAGACATTAAGAGCCAAACAAGTAATTAAGTTACTTATAAGATTATCCTAAGTGACGCGACGTATAAATAAAAGTAAATAGACTATTTAATATATATATATATATATATATATATATATATATATATATATATATATATTATATATATATATATATTAGTTTTTGGCCAGCCCTATATAAACAAAAAAGTTATTATGCTGAATGGCCGTCTAGTTATTTTTCAATCCCGAGGGTACAATAGTTTTCTGGATATGAAAGGTATACAAGTCATATTATTTTGTCAAAAAGTATATTCAAAATTTCATAATCAATTGAGTAGTTATATCGTAACAAAACAAAAGACATACCTATAGAACCAAATTGTTTTTTTTTTTGTAATATAAAAGATTTTTACAATTTGTGTTTTTTATGGCACTACATTTTTTGAAATAAGGATTATTATTATTATTATAAACATTACGAAAGTTTGACAAAACATTAATAAATATCAAATATTGTGCAAATAAAAAAACATCTAGAAACATACAATTTTACACAACTCTCAAAACTTTTCGTTTTGATACAAAGAAGTCTAACAAATGAGTACCTAGAAACTTGTTTAAAGGCTTGAGTCGTACCAGTCTATAAACTTTCATTTGACATTAAGTGAATGGCCAGAACTAAAGTTTTGCTCCCAAAACAAAAGAACTTGGACATTTATAAGGTAAACGTGATATATTTCGAGAAAACTTATATTATACCAAGACAGTATGTTACGAGTTACTATACATTGTTAACAATAACAGTTTCAAAAAATATGGGTAACATAAAAAAAATTGAATATAATTATTTATATATATATAATGTAATTTCATTAACAAGCATATAATATGATATTTATTTTTTTCTTTCACTAACACAAATAAATAAATAAATATATAAATAATGTTTAAAATATTATCAAAATTACAGTTTTATAAAGAAAATCTGAACTTTAAGCAATTTACATAGTATATGACGACCTTCACACTAATAGGGGCGGCCTGCGCCCTTCAGTAATGAGACCTTGAACAGCTGAGTTTCACGACCGAGTCTCGCCCCTACAATTTAAACTATAGCCATCAAGACGCCCACCCTTGCACGAAATGTAGAAAAAAGTGTACATGCAAAGTATACCTCTTTGAATATACATGCGAAGTAGTTTTAGTAGATGCTTCTGCATCTATGAACACTACTAATCTGTCTGTTTATATAATATACTAGCCACTGCCAGCGATTTTTCTCGGTAACGGACATTTGTTATATCTTTATAATATAATCAAGAGTAAGAATTTATAATAGAATTTTAACATTTATTGCGTTTAATTATTGAAAATATATAAGTATATGATTCAAAAAGAAGTATACATATATGTAGTACCTATTTAGGTAAAAGAAACACCTTTTCAAAATGGAATCAGAAGCAACGGAAATAACCCCGAACATACAAACTGGAAAACTTTACCTACTTCTATATGTATAGTTTCTTTTTGACTATGTCTTATAAGATGATATCAAACATAACTTCTAATTAATTCTAGTAATTGTAAATCTAAAGGTGCTTATGCAGTCCTCGTCGAAAACCCAATCACTAGAAGACAATACAAACAAATCAAGCACCGGAGAACTCTCCTGAGGACAACAAAGGAATCTATTGAGACCAAATAGATTATAACATAAGGCGAATAATCGGACGAGAAGGGTTGACAGATTTCGGCTTCTTAGCTCAAACCTTTTACAGGGCTGTGGGACACGTTATGTTACAAATCTCGGCTGGTTTTGTGATAATAAAACACAAATTATATTCAGGAATCATCCCCATGATATATCTGTCCTAATATGATAAAGGGGAAAAAATTGTATGTTTAAAAACGCTAATCTTCAAAACAACTGGAAGAAACTGTGAATAATCTTTTTTTATATACAAACTTCTGTAATCCATGATTACTATTCAGTAAACTAGGTCCACGCAAGCGGAGTTAGCCTCGCGACGCAGTCGAGCGCATCAATGTCTAGAGTTAAATATTGATATTTATTTATGGATAAAAATTATGATTTGTGTATTTATTTATGAATAAAAATTATGATTGCATAAGTTTCGTAAAGAAGCATAAGTCAGCGCGCGCGAAACAAAAACGTTCTATATGTTAAATCTATGGAACACATTTTATCAATTATCTCGAAAACTACAATTACGATTCGGCTGATTTTCAATCCAGAACGAGTTTTGCTCATTATGCGCATGTGTGCAAAATTTCGTGCGTGTATTCCGTAAATTGAAGGAGGAGTAGGGTAACAGAGTTGAAAATTTGAGTAGTAAAGAGCTTCTCTCAGCTCAATAATGTAATCACGGTTTGTATCCGAATTTTCTCGACTAGTTATGAACCCATCCGGGGTCCTTATTCATGAGCTCTGAGTTTTAGTAATAACGTGAGCACAACCAGATAATTAAATTTAATTCTATAAAAACTTCCTATGTTATTATATTTCCGGCAACGCTTTTGTGACTCTACGGATGTTATAAGAGTTCGTGGGCGGTGATCACATTTCATCTGTGACCCGCACGCTCATTTGCCTTTCTTTAACATATATAATATTTAAAAAAGGTACAAGAAGGCTTTAGGATATCTAGCATGAAGCTACTATTAGTTATTTTAATTGCAAATCGTTCATTCGCAGGTGGAGCCGCGAGTATCAAGTAGTTGAAAATCAGGTCTTGACATGCCCAAACTGGATGTTTTTGAACGTCTATTAAAAATAAAGTACACTTAGTATCTAATATTGACCCGACATCAAACCGAAATGAAAAACGTCTCATTTATTATTTAATATTAAAAGCCCAAAAGAAGATTATGAAATAATAAATGTAATAAGATAAATTTAATACGAAAATGAAGACAGAAAAGTAAAGTTTGATGAAATCGAATATTCATAAGGCATCAATCAATCAATTATTGAACTTTATTTATAACAAAATGTTGGAGGTAAATAATTTTACAGAGAAAAATTCAATAGCGTAAGGTATTAGGGAGGCAGTTCGTAAGTGTTAGTCAACCACGTTGACTATCGAATATTCTAGATCGTGACCTATTTAATTTAGACGTATAAAAATGACAAAATAAAAATGAATTTTAAATAAATTTGTCTTATAATTTTATTATTGTATAAAATTATCAAATTATTGTTATCTTGTTGTGTAAACAGAACTCTATTTATATTATAGTTACCTTGAAATGTTAGTCAGTTTTTTAAGTGTTTATTTTATACATATGTATAAATATGTTTTAAAGATAATAATTTTTTATCAGGTTGTACTTTAATTTTCTATTTTTAATTAAATGTTTCAAATTATTGAAATATATAGGTTATTAAATTAATATTATGTTTGTGTTACCATATCAAGGATTGTTTGTACAGTCAGCTTCAAAAGTCGATGACTATATTTAAAGTTTCAAAATAGGTATACACTATGTTATACCAAAAATGCTAAACATGATGAAAGCCAATTTTAAATGAACATCATTAGATTTGAAATTACCAAAATTATGTTAAATTAAATGAAATCTGTCAGGAAGACAACATGTTTGATGAATTTGACAATTTGATATTTTGGTAATTTGAACTCTAATGATGTTCATTTAATATTGGCCTTTATCATGTTTTGCATTTTTGGTATAATATATTGTATAGCTATTTTGAAACTATAAATATGACCATCGACTTTTGAAACTGACTGTACATTTTGGGTGTCAATAATTATTTATATCGTGAATGCGAATATAAATCATATATCTCATAATATGAAGCAACAATATCCATAAAAAGTATAACTGGAGACAAAGGATTGCACACTATTATAGCAGTCCTGGAAAAGCTTAAAAAGTTGCAATATATAAACTGATACAGTTAACATACGAATATCAATACTATCTAATGGATTATAGTCACAGAGCCCACGTAAAATTTTATAGATTAAAAATAATAAAACCTAAGGATTATAGTCAAAGAGTTCATGTAAATTCTTATGGATTTAAAATAAATCCTAAGGGTTATAGTCGAAGAGTTCAAGTAAATTATTATGGATTAAAAATAATTTCTACGGGTTATAGTCAAAGAGTTCATGTACAATCTTATGGATTAAAAAAAAAGTCTTAAGGGTTATAGTCAAAGAGTTCATTTAAGATCTTTCATATCAAATAAAATAAGAATAAAGGTGGGGTAAATATTGGTTGATAGCGAGATTTCGTCAGTGATTGGCCATGAGAAGCAATGGGCCGCGAGGGAAATTAAGGCATTCGGTATTGACAGCGGCTTGTGCAAACACTAAAGCTAAAGAAACTATAAAATACACACTTTACCCATATAAATAGAACAAAAGATCGATATAGCCAAGTGTGGTTTCTAAATACCTAAAACATTTGTATACAATAGTAAAAAAATAAAGAAAAGACATGAAAATTATAGTTAAAACACACAGTAGCAAAGAAAATTGTTAATAAACAGATATCTTTTTCAATATCGAGGCTCAGTTACATAAAATCCCCAGACTTGGGAGACGTAATAAAGCCATTCAAAAACATCCTTTGAGATTCTCAATACGTTATCCAGATATATTTTACGATCGTTATTTTTTAAAATCCCTAGATTTATCGAGAGCATGGACAAAAGAAGCGTATTTCAAAATTGAGAGATTGTTATATCCTCTTTGAAAGAGGAAATGATCCGTAATATTGGTATAAAATTTATTTGTATGCAAATATTTGCAAATAGTGAAAACGGTTATCGAATATTACTTTCAGAAGTTTTATTGAATAGTTTATATAAGGTTTTAATAGTTACAATATTAGTATTTTCTTAGATTGTCACGGGTTCATTTTTTTCAGTTTCAGATGACTAATTAACTGACGTTACTAACAGACACTTACATCTCGTCTACCCGTGAACACGATTGCTGCAGTTTTCGAAACGTCGGGTTAAAATTAAAATGTAACCAAAATTATACGCGAGTTTAATCCGTAAAAAATAGTTTCATTACAATATTAATGATATATATTATGTTGCTAATGATATTGAAGATTCTAATCAAAATGCAAAAACATTACGGTTTCTCATCACGTTCTCGTAAAACGTCCTTGTGTATATCTTCCATTATAATAACTCAATAACACTATTGTTCAAATTGTTAAGTATACATAATTTACTACTGAATATATTTTATAAACGATATTTCTATCTTGAGAATTATTAAACTAATTATCCTTACAAAGCTTAATATTAAATTTGCTCAATGCTATATTTTCTTTGTATAAACAAAATCTATTGACAAAATATGTGCAATTATAGTGCTTATAACAGTCTATTAAAGCCTAACATCCCTTAAAGCTTGAACTATTAAGCCGCAGTCCAATGGAAAATTCCGGTTAGCATGAATTAAAGCCAACAGAGCGAATAAACGAGACGTTTCAATGAACCCAGATTAATGATACTATAGATTTCACTAGTTTTGGTTAAATATATAAAATTAATTACTTTTCTATAAACAATATAGTTATTGATGAATTAAATTATTAAGTAAGTATATCGAGCAGCTATATCTAATATTATTGGGCACGGCATTTTTATTCATGCTCATCACATGGATCTTGACTTTCGGAACCCGTTAGGGCTGGATCAATTACTTGTAGTAAAACTACTCATCTATTTGTATGAGAGACTAGCTTTGCCACGAGGCTTCGTTCGCATTCGGACAAGCTATTTTATCTTATTTACCCCCCCTTTTTAAATAAGGTTTTATTATTTGGAATGCCAAAGTGATATCCTTTAATATTATTTCCTAAAAACATTTTCTTTTGTAAGTTTCATTTACCAAAATTGTTAAAACAAATACTTTTTCATTTAACCAGCAAAAGAAGATCGTAACTCCACCTCCTTTTTGATCTTTTTAAAGATTTAAAATTTATTTTAATATATAATATAAGTTTGCAAAATACAGGAAAACTGTAAAACTATTACTTTTTGTATCAAGGTTTTGGGTTGGATATCGCGTTGATGAATCAATATATATGAGTCATTACTCCAAATGTCTGGGGTCCGTTCTTATTGTTTCGTCTGAACACCTGAGGAGACCTTTACGGGTCACTGATATAGACAAGAGGAGCTAAGTGGCTTGAGGTACTCATTGTGCCCAAGGTGCGCATCTCAACTGTCATGGCGATTTTCCTAATTATTAAGGTGGGGGTCCGTCGCAAGCCCCACCTTAATAATTAGGAACCTTTCTTTTTTTTTTTTTTTTTTTTTTTTTTTTTTTTTATGGAAAAGGAGGGCAAACGAGCATGCGGGTCACTGATAAAATGTGATCACCGCCGCCCATGAACTCTTGCAACATCCGAAGACTCACAAGAGCGTTGCCGGCCTTGGAGATAGGAATGAACGCCTTTTTTGAAGGTACCCATGTCGTATCGATCTGGAAACACCGCCGAAGGAAGCTCATTCCACATCTTTGTGACACGTGGAAGAAAGGTACTTGCAAACCGCACAGTAGAAGAACGCCATGCATCCAGGTGGTAAGGATGGTAATGAAGGCGGTGACGTGCTGTGCGGTGATGAAATTCGGCGGCAGGCATCAGATTAAATAGCTCTTCGGAACACTCCCCGTTGTAAATGCGATAGAAGACGCACAAAGAAGCCACGTCTCTACGCAGTGCCAAAGAGTCCAGCCGTTCACAGAGCACCGGGTCCCCGACAATCCGTACGGCTCTCCGTTGTACGCGGTCAAAAGGTAGAAGCTGATATTGGGGTGATCCGGACCAGAGATGAGAACAGTACTCCATATGTGGCCGGACCTGCGCCTTATAGAGCGCAAGTCTTTGGCCAGCATTGAAATACTGCCTCGCTCTATTGATCACACCCAATTTCATCGAGGCCAACTTGGCCTTGCTCTCCAAATGACCACGAAACCGACAGTCGCTCGAAATGTCGAGTCCCAGTATTCTGATACTTGGCGAGGCGGTGAGGGGTGTGCTCTCGAAGAGTGGCGATACGACAAATGGGGTTTTCTTGGTGGTAAACGCGCAAACCTGTGTCTTTTGGGGATTAAACTGGACGAGGTTCAGTTCACCCCATTCTGAGACCATCCCCAGGGAGGTCTCTATAGAAGACACAAGTTTCTTTCGACACTCGTCGACGTTTTCCCGAGAGAGACCTGCACGGCCGGAATATACCGCATCCCCAGTGCTGTCATCCGCATAACAATGTATGTTGGAAATATCCAACATATCATTGATGTGCAGGAGAAACAGGGTTGGGGATAGCACACAGCCTTGGGGTACACCAGCGTTCACGGGCTTGGGGTCCGAGCAAAAACCGTCGAGAACGACCTGTATGCTCCGCCCAGTGAGAAAGCTGGTGATCCACTTGCATAAACTCTCGGGAAGCCCATAGGAAGGAAGCTTCGAAAGAAGCCCCTTGTGCCATACACGATCGAAGGCTTTCGCCATATCCAGACCAACTGCCAGACCCTCTCCCTTGCTTTCAATAACCGCAGCCCAACGGTGTGTGAGATATAACAGAAGATCACCAGCCGATCGACCATGGCGAAAGCCATATTGCCGGTCATTGATCAACTGGTGATCCTCGAGGTACGCGAGGAGCTGACGGTTTATGATATTCTCCATTATTTTGGAGAGAAGAGAGGTGATGGCGATAGGTCTGTAGTTAGCCGGATCCGAGCTATCACCTTTTTTAGGTATCGGATGGACAAAGGCACACTTCCACGAGACCGGGACTACGCCTTTGAGATAGGAGTGCCGAAATAAACGCGTTAGCACTGGAGTCAACTCAGGGGCACACGTTCGTAGCACCAATGGGGAAATACCATCCGGCCCACTCGACTTATGAACATCCAAGGAAAGTAGAGAACGACGAATGGTTTTTTGCCGGAAAATTATTTCCGGCAATGAACTCTGACACCGCTGGATGGTAGGCGGTGTTTTCCCTTGGTCGTTCAAAGTCGAGTTTGAGGCAAAAAGAGTTCCCAAGAGATCGGCTTTCTCTTTTGCCGTATGGGCCAGAGAATCATTCCCCGTGTGCAATGGCGGTAGGGACGGCTGGCAAAAGTTACCCAGAGTGGCTTTAGAAAGCGCCCAGAACTTGCGCGTGCCTGGTGGGTACCTTGCCAACTGATCCCCAATTTTGACGACATGCTTGAACTTTGCTCTAGCGATTTGCCGTTTGAAGAATCTGGAGGCACGATTATATTTCCTCTTCAGAACTCTAGAGTTCGGATCCCTTGTGACTATCGATTTAGCCCAAGCCCGGTACGCCTGCCGTTTGCCGGCTGCTGCAGCCCTGACAGACGCATCAAACCAAGGCCGCGATCTGCCACCAAGTGGTACCACAGAGCTTGGAACGAATAATTCCATGCCCTGTAGTATCACATCAGCTACAGCCGCAGCGCAGTCACTGGGATCATCGGAAGAGAAACAAATCGGCCCCCATGGGTAGGATGCAAAGAAAGACCGCATTCCATCCCAATCTGCTGACTTGTAGTGCCAAACGCCACGGGTCGCAGGTGTTGTGCGAGCCGGACGTTGAAGTGGCACTACACTCCGTACCAGGCAATGATCGGAGGACCCAAGGGGGGCCTCAACAATAACCTGGTACTTTCCGGGATGTGTAGTCAGCAGAAGATCCAACAAAGAGGGCATGTGGCTGTCCACGTCTGGTAGACGGGTGTGCGTCTGAACCAACTGGGACAAACCATTTGCCAGAGCAAAGTTAAACACAGATCTCCCCGCGTAGTCACTGGAACGCGACCCTAGCCACTCGGCATTGTGCGCGTTGAAGTCCCCGAGGACTATGACTTCAGCTGAGGGAGTCTGTGAAAGCAGTTCGTCAATCTTCGCCTGAACATGGCCCAAGAGTTGCTCCGTTTCTGCATTACCACTGTGGGACCTGTAAAGGCACGCGTAGACTCTGACATGATCGTCCATGTCCACGCGCAGCCAAAGTAAAGACAGATCCCGACCTTCAAAAATCTGGAGGCGACGGTAGCAGATATCCTCCCTCACGAACACAGATACCCCGGCATGTGGTATAAAATGATGTTCAAGTTTATACCCGGGGTATGAAAGGTACGCTGTGTCGCTCGGTGGCGATATCTGCGTCTCCGTCAAAAACAACAAGGCCGGCTGCGCCGTCTCAAGGTGGTAGTGGACGGCGTTTAGGTTAGAGTGAAGTCCCCGGATGTTGCAAAAATCCACATTTAAAGTGGAGCGGGGTGCCGCTCTGTTTCCTTGTCGTTTGCCCTCTGTAAACACAAAATGCGATACTTTGCCCGCCCCAGATACGACGGGCTGCCCGAGCAAAATCGGAGAGTGGTTTCCCCGATTTTGCTCGGGGAGGGATTCTCCGGCTTCATGAAAGCCGGTACCCTCCTGGGGTATATTTATTTTAGTAACCGCATTCATGTTTTGGCGGAGGAGAGGGGAGGGGGGGGAGTTGGGCTTCCGGAAGCTCTCACTCACCGGACGGAACATAGCCAAATAAGTTTGGTTACTTCACGCCGATCTTTTGTGAGAGGGTGGTCCTTCCCCGGACGAGCCAGCCCAATACGAGCTGTAGTCAGATGACTACAGCTAGGCTCTACCACCTAAAACCCTACCCTACCCTACCACTCTTTCACCTGACTGATACTTTTCAGGAGATATATATGCAGGGCCGTGAGTCATGAGGTCATGATGAAGTGCCAAAGGCTGTGCTGAAGATATTTACCGGTACAATCCTGGCAGAATTTTATGTCCGACCCTGGTCAAGATCTTAGTAATGCGCTTTTTCTGCGAGGATGTGACGTCAAGGAAGGAAGCGGTGAAGCGGGTTCAGGAAGAAAAACGGAGCCATTGTTATAATTACATTCACTTGAGTCGCCTGACACCTACCTACCTACTACGTTACCGAGTGAAACGATACGAATTGGTATAAATTTCAAGGTTCTATCGGATGTGGTCTGCAAAGAAACGGTGGTGGGGTTATAGAATAATTCGTTTTCGTTGCCATAACCCCTCTTCAAGGTAATAAAAGATACCGTCTGACTTAGTCGTTATATTAAAAAAAGTATTTGTTAGTAGTAGAAGATATTATTTGTATCGGATACACGGTAATTACGATTTCAGATGTAAAAAAATCCAGTGAGTTTTAAGAAATATAAGTGATAATAATATATTTATTTATATCTTTTACACTTTCATATCAGAAATAACTTATATACGTCAATTTGAAGAGCCAGAAGGACCTATTTTGATACCATAATATTTCAAAAGCAATTTTCAAAGAACTCTAAACTCATACTTAAAAATGGTATTTGAATATTAATCTAGAAAATATAATCTAATAGATCCCGTACTTATCAGATGGGTCAAGTGTGGCCTTCGGAGTAAAGAGCACTCCACAGCGGCTTTCTTTGAACACGATAGACAATCCAATTTAATAATCTCCAATTTTATAGAATAAGATTTTTTTTTATCTAAATATTACTTGTTGAAATTTATAAAAAATATATAATTGGCTTTGTAACTTATATTTATAAATAATAAGAAATAAGTTATTAACTAATTAACTAGTTATATTAGTTATATTTAATTAATTAGTAATATTTATAAGGAATAAATAATTAATTACACAAAAAAATGTCATAAATATTTATATAGCAAATATCTGTCTTTTGTATACACGTAAACTTTTAATATCTGCTCAGCTAAATTTTTAAAACGAAAAAAAAAAAAAGCGTAGTCACGTTGCACAATACAAGGGAGGAACTCTTTAAAAAGTAAACAAAAGGTATTAAGAGTACGTAAAAGGACTTTTTAAAGCTTCAAGCACAGCTTTTCATCGTTATGAAAAAGGTCGAAGTCGCAATTAGTGTATTAAAAATAATATTACACATATACTTATTGTTAAATATCTAATATAAATTTTTTTACAAATTAAAAAAATAATAGCATATAAAAATTAAATATTTCTTTATTATAAAAATATTAGGGTTAAGTTCTAGAGATTATTTATTAATAGAAGATTATTGCTCAACTAATCCACATCCAAGACGAATTCTGTTTTTAAATATTACTATTTTGAATATTAAATTTAGAATCCTTTAAGCACTTGGGCCATGTGCGACTATAATAAAAATAGTAATAAAGGAGTTGATCAATAAAAGAGTTGTTATAAGCTACTTTTACCGAAAAACGGTGGATATGTCCTATAACTTAATCAAGAAAAAAAAATGGTTTAAATTTAAAGATATTAATTTTGTTCTATAAAGTACATAAATACTATAAAGCAAAATAAAACAAATGGGTAACAGATTTTATTGGATATGCATTCCAATAATTAAATCTACTAGTTGCGCCTACGCACATAACCAGCCTTTACTGTAAATGTCAACTTGATTTATTTATTAATAGTTTCGCCAAGTTTACATGAAGTATTATATTTTTCTAATATTGATATTAGAAAAATTTGAAAAGTTCAAAAAGTTTAAAAATTGTATGTTTCTTATTTTTAAGAAGACAGAATTTTAGTTTAAATTTTGCAACTACCCTCCTTTTTAAAAGCTTCTTAATTTAAAAAACGTCTATACACCCTTAATGCGTATATTTTTTTAGATGTCCTGAAGATTTATTGTTTTTTTCGCGTTCATAAAATAATTATTAACATTTACTAAAAGGATAATTTTTAAAATCTTCTAACTAATAAAATCAAGATATAGAAAAACTTGTAACCCTACTTTAAACATTATATACAATATATAACAGCTTAGTGCGGCCTACAAACAATAGGTACCAATCAGTACAAAACTGCCACAAAAAAATAAACTTATAACACTTTGAAGAAAGTTATAACCAAATTTATTTGTGAAGAAATTATGAAGTAGAACTCAATTTATCAGTTATATGGAAATTTCAATCTCATCGCAATAAAGCCTTTAAAGATTGTCTTATATAAATAAAATAATTGCGGTATATAAAACTATTTATTGTATTATTAAATGTTTTCAGATTATATATCGTATTTAAACAATGTATGTACATATATATAGGACTAATTTTATTATTTGCTTTAAAATCAACCGCATTAAATAACATACTCAGACATGTTTTAAAACAAAAATAAGTTATATAATGTTAAATCTGTAAATCGGTCATTCACCTTATCATTGCGGTAGATAAGAGATAACCTAAATTTCTTTGATAATAATGAGAAAGACAAAACAGCTCTTAATCTACATATATTTAAATTCTATTATAAGTTTGGTTTAAATTTTGGTTACTTCATGCACGATTTAGAAAAGATTCTAACTTTCTCATTATACATTATTAGCCAGTTACTAAGTTATTTAGAATGAATAATATAGGTACTTAATTAGTTTTTCATTTAAACCAAAGATTGCAAACACATTTTAGTTTAGATTTTGAATAATATACAAATTTTCACATTCGCTAACGAATGTTATAAAAGAGGCTACTCAGTAACGATAGCACAAGTTCTATCTACTTGGATTGGCTGATAACCTTAAAGATATAATATACAAATTGATGGGTAGTTTAACATATAATTCATAACTTTATGAAATATAAATATCGAAGATATACTGTTTCTATAGACGTTAAGTATGCCAGAACCGCAACCCCACCGCATCCAGAGTTGACTACGTGCGAGGAATTAATTGATATATCTGAGAAATTCGGGATCTTATCAATTTTGTATCTATATTCAATTGACTGTATTATTTATTAAGACATTTCCGCATTACTACGACTTGTGAAAATATTAACTATACGAAATATGACATTTTTAATAAAAGTTATATATATTTCGTATATACGAAAGTCACATCTTATTAGGAACGGCTTAAATTTGTCACATTCTAATAATGTAAGAATATTTGAAATCCAAGTTAAATATTCTAGTAAATTTTCCGAACTATTCTAGCGTTGGTTCAAAGTTTCTTGGATATAATATAAAATTATCTCGTAGCACAATTCCGGATTTGCAGTTGACAGTTATCATCCCCTTTGTTGAAAAAAAAACTTTTTCTTATTATTCAACTATTTTCAGGATTAACATACATATTTGAAATAAATGTCCTTTCAAATATAATAGCAAAAGATAGTATTATCCCTTTGTTTGAATAAAAAAACAAACGTTTTATATCATTCAACTATTTTCATTGTTAACTTATATGCTTCATTATATCTTTTCATATATAAAAGGTAAAATATAGTTATCATCCGCTTCTTTGAATAAAAAAAACAAAGTTTTTTTTTATTTTCAGTGTTAACAAATATACACTTAGATCTTGTCAAGTTTCATATATGAAAGATAAGTAAAATTATAAAAGATAGAAGGTTATCAGAATAATCTAACGTTGCACAAAATTCTAATATCTGAGTCCAAAGCTTAGTTTCCTGATACTTCAACTGTCGCTGTATGTTTGAGGTCAGTAAATATTGGTTGTGTCTGTCTCTGCCTCGCTCTGCACACGTTCGTGTGGTGTAATTTGTCTGAACTAATGGCCGGTTTGAGCTGACATTACATAAAATGATCAGTTGATAACAATTACTATTATATATAAAATTAATTGTTTATTTATTCAAAATAAGCTGGTACCAGCGGACAAATAATTTAATTAACTTTTATGATAAATAAGAATAAAAACCTAATGATAAGTCCTCATAAACCTATCATAATCAGAAAGAATTTTTCAAATGCGTCAGAGTTTCAAATAGAGTATTTTAACAAACAAAATTTTCTGGTTATATTTGAAGATAGATGCTATTGACTAGAAATTGTTACTAGTTTTATTAAATAATATACATCAAAAACTCAACACAAATCTGGAGAGCACTCTAACATGACGGATGTTTCGATTTGGATTTTATATCAAAAGTAAACTTGTTTTATGCCCAAACAAAATCATCTACACAAATATTTTTTGATCGTCAATAAATATTCAAATAATATTCAGTTCATAGCAACTATTGTTACGATATTTTATTCAAAATTTTCTAAACCATACAAATTTTGTTCCAAAGCTCATTAATTTATAAAATACGCTCATAAAAACAATACACAAAGAATTCAAAAAATATAAAAATATAACATTTTTAAAAGATCAAATTAAAAGATTGCGTAACAAAAGTCAAGTAACAAAAAAAAATAAAGTTAAAAAAACCTCATTACACTAAATGAAATGAAAGATCCAAATAATTTAGCCCGTAGTCTGCAAAGAGCTCTAAATGGTCTATGAAACACTAGAATTGTTTAATTGCACAAGGACGAGACAATAAATTCCAGGAACCTTTTATTTCCAGCAATAGGACAAAGACTTGACTCTTTTTAAGGACGTAGACGCGCGACTGAATATTTCATGATATGGTGTAAACAAAGTCAGTCACAATGTTGTTTGCAATAAGGACTGAAATGGAGAAATGTGATTTTCCAACAGAGACGAGTTTTGAAAATATTGACGAATGAACAAGATGAATAATAATTACTATGTTATGTAAAATAATATATACACTAATAATATGTTTAGGCAGAAATGTTTAATAAAGGTGTATAAATTAATCAATATGAATAATATATCTAACTTAATTTAAAAAATTAAAAAATAACTATTAAATAAATAATAAAAAAAATGGCATTAAAAAAGCCTGAAGTCATAATCTAAAAACCAAAAACCGAAAACCAAAAACTATTTAAACGAACCAAAAACCTAAAACCCGAATTAAAAGCATATTGCTGAAAGGCCAGACACATTACATGTAAACGAGAAGAGCTTGAACAATTAGTGGATTGCTATTAATTATAATTTAATTTACCCAATACTGTAAATCAAGACAACGAATACAAAATTCAGACTTAGCAAATACAGTGTACTTGTAGTTTACTAGATGGCGTTAGTATACAACATAGACCACCCTGTTATTGTGTTCTACTTTTCAATTAAGAAGTTGTATCGCTACAGCCATAAACAAAGAATCCAATTCAATTTCTACCTTGGTACTTAAATGTTCGTAAACTTCGGTGTAACGAAAAGGAAAATGTAGAAGATATATTTTTCAGACCAAGAACTATTAAAGCGTCATGACAAATACAAATTCTTTAAAACCCATTGTAGAAGCAAAGTCTTAGGCAATATATGTGTGAATGAAAGAGGTATTATTTAAGAGTTTCTCAAGTAGATTATATATTTTTTTATTTTATTTATATATTTTGATTGAAGCTATATCTATTTTTTACTTGAAAACAAGTTAACGTGGGAGTCTAACGCCTACAGTTTCTCTTCAAGAGTATATTTATAAAATGTTCAAGTTCAAGATTTTTATTTATTTGAAATATAAATAATTATATTTAATACACGCACACATAATAAATATTATAAGGTAAATAACAATAATGAACTTTGTTCAACAAAGCACATAAATTATTCAAGAGATTGTTTATATTTAATTCTAATTGAATATGCAAAAATAATGAGACGAAGTTTATATTTAATTACATTAGCAGAAACGCGAGGAACAGTTTCTGATCGTAAAACATATTAAGTTCAAATCGTGTCTTCTGTTTTAAATAATTTGAGTCGTAAAGTTGAAAATTATACCCAATTAGATATATTGGAACATTAAAAATGAAGCAGTAAAATATACCTACACTTTTGAAATAATTTATTCAATTCAAAACTGTGGAAACGTAAAATATCAGTCAACCTTAGTAAATAATTAGGCATTTGTCTAAAAATAGACATTTGTTGGAATTATAAGGAGAATTTTGTATTGCTTAACCTTTAATTTATATTATCATGTCTTTACTAGAGCAAATAATATTCAGCCTGTTAAAAATTTGACGAATACATTTATGTATAAGTATATTAGCTCGAGGAAAATAACGTTACATAGAATTGAAAATCAGAATAAACCTCAGTAGAAAGGTGTACCTCAAGGCATGTTTTTAGGTCACGGTAACCTAAAGCATTTTTGAAATTTTATCTGATCTGATGATAATGTAACTTGGCTGGGAATCCTAAACATTTGCGTTATCACCACTTTTCTTTGGTAATCTGCCAAGTTACGGAGATGCAAAAGTTGTTCGCAAGCATATCAGATGTTATAAGAGTAACATCTGGCATCATTACCAAATGCGCATAAAAATATTGTGCATATATCGTTCAGCCTTTATATGTTATTCAATTACGGGCCCTTCAATGTTATGTTCGAATTTTATTTAAATGGAATCAATTTTTCTTCGTACAATGAATATGAAGTATAATTTCATTCATTTCAATATTACATTTTTTGAATTCATATATTTAAAAAATCTTTCTTAATATTTCGCGTATGTTGGTCTCACTACATACTGCTACTTTATACTATATATACTATATGTGTCTTATTATATATAATTATCTTGCTGTATTTATTTTATTTTATCGAAATTTGCCAGCCTTGCGCACCTATTAGGAGTCCTTATTCAGGAGCTCGTAGACATCGAAATCGCAGAGAACTATTCGTATGAAAATAAAATTTATGTAAGCACAGTTGGATAATAATAATATTATCATGTATCACTATCAATGTGTAAGTATATATATTAGTTTTTGGCCAGCCCTATATAAACAAAAAAGTTATTATGCTGAATGGCCGTCTAGTTATTTTTCAATCCCGAGGGTACAATAGTTTTCTATATATATATTCTTCATATTCAGTAAATATGAAGCAAATATTTGCTTCATTTCACTTACCGAAGGCGACAAAAATAGGCTTTGCTAATAGTAGGTAGTATTCGATACAAAAGCAGTATCTGGTTCCCTCATCCTTTTGACACAATTGTTTTTATTGTTGTCAGCTATTGTTAAAAGTGTTCAAACACAGAAATATGACGATTGGTAGTTTGAGATTTAAATTTAATTTAATAAGAAAAATAGCATTTTTGTCAATTATGAAAATTCATATTAATATATTTATTTTATATATAATTATACGACTGAATTTACGTAAATACTAATTAAATTTATCTGAGTAATTTCGAACCCATTCGGAGACTGCTCATGAGCGCGGAGCATGGCGGAATCGCGGCATGAACTGCTCATATACTGTTATATTATATAATAGTAATCAATGATTCCGAGAGTTCAAATACAAAAAGTATATTAGTTTTTTAGACTCAAATATAAATATAAAAAATATCAAATATCTTAATTTTATTTATCTGTATCCATCCAAGCTCTTTCATATCGATTGACGTCACTTCTAAAATAATTTTACAGCCAATTAAGCGGATAATTGCTCGTATAACTTTCTAATTAAATCTCATTCAGCATTCATACAGCGTTTTGTATTGCTTTGATTCGTCATTAATTATGTATGTATAAGGATAAAATGTAACAAGCAGTAGCATTTCCAAATGAATCTTTACTATGTTGGAATTATTCTGCTTTATATATACACAAGGCAATATTTAACTCTTCTCATTTTAAATTAGTTAATTTCAAAGCAAATATAACTTGCATCTGAATAACCCGATTATAATAAAGCCGGTCGGACCACAAGTGAAGTGTGAGCCAGGCTTAAGCGATTGCGCGCTTTGGCGGTGAGCGGAACTAATCCTAGTAATTCTGTAAACGATATTGAATGCTTACGCTTTTAAGATTAACTTCTTTTAAATTTCTTGTAGTTGGAAACGGTGGAAATAGATAATTAGTAGTTAAACTGGTGGTATCTGAATTTTATGATGGATTTTGTTTATTTATTTCGTGATTCATGATTACTATTATATATAAGTAGCTGGCTGTATTCACGTTCATAGTTGTGAAGAGTTCACGCCGCGATTCAGCCATGATCCGAGCTCATAAGGACCCCGAATGGGTACAATACTAGTCGTCAAAATCCCGTTCGTATTTAAATGAGTATAACTGAATAATTATATATATTTATTTTGACTGACAGAATTTATTAAGTGCAACTTTTAATAAGTAGAAAATTTAAATCTTTAGGTACTTTTTAATATCTTAGCAAATGCAGCTCAAGTTTTCTAAAAGCAGACTTTACACTTCCCCTTTTTGCATTTTCATTAAAAATCTACTTAAGTAACCAGGTGAGCTGGTCTTGAAGCTTCAAAGTTTTATAAATGAAGTACGAAGCACATCGAACATCATTCGTTTTTATGATACTGTTATCGTTGCCTTTATACTTTTATATTTCTTTTATCTATAGTAGAATATCTACTAAAAGGATATATAAAATAGTAGAATATCTACTCAAAAGTTATATAATTTTTAATATGTATATAGTTTCATAGACCAACCCAGCTCAACGAAAACGAAGCGTCTTCGTTAAATCAAAATGGTTTTGTCTTTTGTCTAATCAACTAGTTTAGACTACAAATTATTAATAAACAAAAAGCCAGACAAAGCAAAGACATTTCTAATTAATCACATAATATTGTAGGCTTCGTGTCGGCGTTGGACAGTTAAGGTTTGACAAATTATCTACTCTTGTAGGTGGTACAGTGGAACAGACTTTGTATAGTTATATATTTATTTTATTTATTTAGTCTTTATACCCCAAAAACTGGTACAACAGGAGAACATAACGCTAACAAGCATTCTCTACCAGGCAACCTGAGAATACAGTAAAATATATAACATTGGTGCGCTTATAGTATTTAACGAAATATTAAACAATAAAAAAAAGTTTTTCGTGTGTAAATTGGGGATTCATGATAAATTTAAATATAATTATCCGGAAGTACTTACGTGTCTACTATCGGAATTTTCACGACTAGTTTAGTTGAGTTCACACCACGATTCCGCTATGATGAGGGTTCATGTATAAGAACCCCGAATGGGTTCAAAAGTATATTTAAACAAATATTGATAATATATATATATCTAACAGCAATCAAGGTTTAAAACTTCAAATGCCTATGCCTATTATTAGTTTCCAAAGAACTTTTTCTAGCTTAAATGAAAGCCAATTTATGACACAGTCCAGTATACAAACGAACAGTAAGAATGGATAAATTTGAATAATTAAAAGATAAAACCAACATTATGATTTTAGAATCACGTAAGACTTTAATTTGAACATACGATGGTAAAGGTGGGACGTTATTCGCGTAAAACCAGAATATATTAAATGAGGAAGACTAAAATAGACTGAAGAATCATGAGCATAAAAATCAGTTGCAGGTGTTGAGAACACCTGCAACTGATTTTTATGTATCTGATTCACATTAAAAATATTGATAAATTTTGCAAGTTTTTGTTTCATTAAATAAATTATCTCCTTATAGAGGATGTCCTTCAAAATGTTCTATGTACCTGTAACAAAAAAATATGGATGATTTATATATATACATAAAAAATAAATGGCAATACATTCATATATAGATTTGAAATCCATAGCTATTATTTGACATAACAAATCCCTTAATACTTAGAACAAAATGGATGTAAAACCAATTAGCTATGCGTTATCGTATGGCCACGATAAAGGTGATTAAAGTAGGGCGTAACAAACTGGGCTAACGAGTCACCATGCGGCTGCGCACATCGCCTGCCTTACACGTACGGCATGTAAAGTATGTAAATGAAAGTATATAGAACCGTTTATAATAAAGCACAATAAGGTTTTTATCAAATCGAATATCATTATACGGTCACATGTCTAATGTCATTTAGTTTGGGCAGACAGTGATATGATATGTCGCAAATACGAGACTATAAAATATGATAGCCAATATGCTTAAAATAACATTTATCAGGTATTCATGTCTAAACATTTCTTTTAGACAACGTAATCGGACACACCTTCAAAAAAATGTATTGATAAAATGAATTTATTCTTATTAAGATCAGTAAAAATTAAATTTTTCAAAAAAAAAATTTTTTTTGTGACCACCTAATTAGAACACATAGAAAAAAAATCAGAAAAAGATAAAAATTTATTAGTTTCCTTTTGGGCGACCTAATTAGACCCCTCAGAAAAAAACATGAAATGTCTTCAATATAATCAAGAAGAATATAATCGAGAATCAATTAAAGAGACAATGTTTAACGAATAAGGTATAACCGGTAACTTTCTCCACGAGTGAGGAATATAAAGTGATCTCACATCCAGATTGCCTTGACTTACTATCTTATTAACCGGTTGTGAAGAATAAAATATTGATATTTTTAACATATTAAATCGATTTTATTTATAGGTCTCTTTAATTGTTTTTATTAAATTATATATATAAAACAGGCTTAAAAAAACTTCACTTTATTAAAAAGTAATAAAAATTTGTATTTTTGTTCTTAATTTTCATAACGAACTGTAAAAAACTACAATCAATTGACAGAACTTAACACAAGTCATTTGAGATAAGGATTCATAAATTACAAATTTCAAAGAATATGATTAATAAATAAATTGTTGGAAAAGTTTAAACATAAGTGCAGGAAATTGTTACTTATTGAAAATTAGTGATAAAAAAACAAGGATAAATAAATATTATTGAATTAAAAACAGATATAACTGGTAAGAAAGCGATCACAAAACAAAACACAAAAGTAAAGACCAATTACGTTATCGACAAATAAAAATAACTATCTTTATAACATAATTAAATTCATATAATCATTCATTAAAACTATTTTAATAAAACTTAGTCAAAACAATTATATTGATGACGAGCGCCGAGCAACTTTATATAAACCTCCCCCCTCTCCCCCTTTTTAACCTTCAGTCATTTATAGCTCTCATTAATTTGTACAAAAAGTTTTACTGTTATTATAGTTGGAACCAGTATTCGTGTTTTCTCGTAAAAATTGCAGAATTTTTGTTATACCCATAGCAATTGTTTTATACCAGTATGTACAAAAGTTTTTTATATTTCATGAATGGATTTGGTCGTTTTATTATGCATTGGTACTTACATTATCCGTATAACTTGAGTTATTTAATTTATTAATACATGTATGCAGGCTATGAGCAGTTTATTTTAGTAAATTAAATTGCTCATAGCATGGATTTTTAAAAGGCGTTTGATAACCTGGAGTATAACTTTTTAAAAATTCCAAATAAAATAAAAATCTGATGTTTATAATTTGCATAGAAAAATAATCAGAGGATTAATATAAGAAAAGAGTTTAAATAAAATTTAAACTTGAAATTAACAACATTATATAATTACTGATAATCCACTAAATCAATCTTTTCATATATTCTTGACTGAAAACCTGTTTCAAATTTTAATTGATAAAACGCATTCTGTCTAATCTGGTTAGTAATTATTTGGCCCTCCAGTAATTATCTACTAAGATTAAAAGAGATTAAACATCAATTTCGAAAGATTTTATCAACATTTCTGTTCAGTCTATTTGAGGGAACAAATTGAAAATGCTGACACCGGAGATACAAAATCGATCGGCGCCATGAAAAGCTCATCAGGTTCTTTGACGGTGCTTTCACATCAAGCTGCGCTGCCAACAAAGTCAGATTATAAGTATAGAGCTAGATTAAAAGCAGTTTCACTAAGATTATTTTTAAAATACTAAATTAAAAAGTAACCTAAATACAATTTTAGTAATTTAGAGTGCATCTAAAAATGGCCGAATATTCTAATCTTAATTTAATTACTGAATAATCCACTAGAGAAGTTTCCATCAATTCTCATTATAAAATTATAAACGAGCTCAACGGAGCGGGCCGTGTTTTTGACAACCAGCCCCAAAATAAATTGGTTAGAAAATTTAGTTATTTTGCCATTTCCAGGAACAATCTTTATAAAATTTAAAATTCTGTGAATATGTTAATTCTCCTCAGCCTCAACCAGACGCTGGTATTTTGTGGAGTCCCTCGTAATATAATAAAAAATTCTTAGTGTCATAATCCTGTCTGGAAACGACAAAAATTGCTAATTTTTGTGTCAGTGAATATTCATAACGAATTTTAAATAATAAAAGCAATGGAAAAATGAAGTCATAAAAGAGAAAAAGGCTAAAAGTTTTGGAATGAGACCTGAATATATATAAAATAAATAAAGCTAATATATTTGATGATAAAAATTAAGTGTGTAAAGAAAATGCTGTCACAAGAATCTTTAGTCACCGTTGTTATTCTAAACCGCAATTCCTAACTGTAGATTTAGGAATGAATTGAATGACCTACATTATTGACAGTTAGTTTATTTATTCGTCAAACATGATCAATAATGATAAACTGCATCGTTTATCATTTATTCTTTTGTATAATAGATTTGATTTACGGTCACTGAAACTAAACAGTCACAAATAATCAAGTTGATATTTCAGATTTTGTTATAACTGTATCCTAGCTCTTTGTTTTAGTAAATCTGATAGTATTAGGTAACTTAAGTTGTGTTTTGTAAACTGAAACAAGAACCCCGTAGTTTGGAATAGCCTTAATTGGTTTTCTTGTACTTGTCTGATTAATCGGTTAATTTATTTTTGTATAAATATGGTGCAATACTTATATATGTATTTCATGTATTTCTTGATTTGGATTACTTACGTTACATATATACTGACTAATAGTAGTTTTATATATGTAGATTTCATTTTTATCATGACACGATCTGACCTTTCTTTTGAGATATCTAACTGAGAGAGAGATCTGACCGAGAAGCCTTTATTTATAATTTATCGCACAAAAATGCTTATGAAGAAATTTTTATTTATTGTTTGCGTTTTTTTATTAACATAGTTATAATTTATTTGACAAACATATCTAAAACGTGTATATTTTATAATAAACACATTTATAATATTAAAAAAGTTACAATAAAAATGTATGTATTAAAATATATAAAATAAGAAAATTCCACCTCTATGGCGAAAGGCAGAGCTGTTATTGGCGTTTATCGGAAGAAGACTGGAACCATTTTTATTCGACTAACTTTGCTTGGTATTAGAGCCATCGCCTCTGAAAATCAACGATCAATATTATGTTTTGTATACAGTATATATTCTATTATCTTGCAAATGTAAATTACATTTGGTTTGGAAGTAACCCTATTGAAAACATCTAGACATTTCCAATTACCTATAAACAACACAATTGTTACTGGGGACAATGAAAGCTACAACAAACTTTGTACTGAACAATAAGCTTTATATAAATGTTACAAAACACAAACAAAGATTTTATTAAGTTTAGCTTTCGTTGCAATGTTACAAATTTGTTATTGTATTTGTTAAGTCACTTATTCCTTTTTGAAGAGCTATTTATAATTCAATTTTGTGTTAAAGTCAGGCAATTTAGTTGCACTGAATTGAATTGAAAGTGGCTTTGAAATCAAATAAAATAAATGAGAAATAAAAGTAATACATGAACTCAACTTGCAGCATAAAAATATTACAATAATAATACCTAACTGTAATAGTAATTTAACAGAGTATCATGAAAGTTACCAAAATAATGGAAGCTAAGTACTTTATATAACTGATTATAATCAAAGTATTAGTTTAATGTTCACGTACAAGATTTTGCTGCTCTAACCAAAGCAAATGGCAGTCAATTTGTCATCAAATTTCGTACTTAACGAGAATAGACGCTATGAAATCAGACACCGGTAAAAGGTGACAAAAAAGTCGAGTGATTTATCGACGGCAGCCATCTTGTCTCGCTTCTTAGCTATAAGAACTCTGGTTAAATATTTAACCCATTATGAATAGTGGAAATGTTACTTTATGCTTAATGTTCGATAATTCTCAAGTTGTGGTTGAACTAGACCTGTTCTTTGTTCCCTAAAAAAGCCAGATTATGAATAAAATTAATTATTTAAAGAATAATTTAAGGAGTAGAAATTTAAAAAAGTCATAATTTTTTAAATTTAGAGATTAGTTTTGTTGAGAAAACTATTTTTTACCATGATCTTAATGTAGATAGACGTTCTTTGTATCATTTATATTGTTTTTGGATACATAGGTAACTTGGTAAATACAATAATACAAAAAAAAAATCATTTTAGCTTTTAAAACAAATGACTTAAAAAAAAATCAAACGAATAGAGTGCTGTCTAGCGTTCTTAATAGCAGCCTTAAACAATTAACAAAATAATCAACCATAGCTGTACCTACAGTTCAATGACCCGTCCAGAGCGACAACACCGCATTTTACGATCTATACTGGTTTATATGAAAAGACTAAACAATACCTACCTAAGAAATGACATATCACTATGCAATTCAGTGAATAAAAACTATATGACAATTATAAGACTACCAGCCTTTTTACAGTACAATATGAGTTGACTGAGTGCTTAATAAACTGTATAATGTAGTGGCTGCATCAGTAGCGAAACCATATTGTGAGGCCGGATGAGACCCTTCCTTCTCTAATAAGCTCAACTATTTTTTTTTGCTTAACTGTTTTTTTATTTTAACATAACGTTTCTTTATACATAGAGGTTCTATGTACAGAGAAACGCTTTCATAATTGATATTTATTTACTTTTAATTTAGACCAGTGGTACCTTTTTGTTGGGGGCCCGTCACTACTGGTGTATAATAAATTATTGCGTACATTAAAACTATATAATAATACACTCCATATACATAATCCATATAAATAAATAGGTTAGCATTTGACTGTAGGTCATTTTTATGTGTTGCTGGCCTCATTGATAACTACATAACCCAGACCTCAAGTCAATGGTTTTCAAAATGTTTGTCTTTCTTTAAGTTATGATGTGGTGTGACGTCAGAATAAAAGTCAAATTAATATAAAATTCTTATTACAGCAAATCATAGTAATCGTATTTTTAAGTAAAATTTATAAAATTTCTCAGATGAATCTCATATTTTAATAGAAACGATAAACTATAAAAATTTAAAATTTTATCAAAATACGTGATGCAGGAACAAACAATGAGTACATTTGTTAAAACTATTTTTAAGAGTATATTATTTGTATAGATAACTCTGTAAAAACAAACCTGACCCCATAACAGTGAAGTTAAACCTACAAGAAATTGAAAAGATTGTAATATAAATTCTAAAATCTAATTGTAAACGAAAAGTAATACAAGTGAACCGTGTTTAATTGGAATTCGATAATCAAAATCAGTACAAATTAAATTAAGCAAAATATTTTCTTAAATACAGACTTATGGAGTCTTGAATATAAACATTTCATGTCAATTAATTAATTAATCCTTATAAATTTGATTGAAAATAATAAGCTATTTATTGAGCGGAGCTCTCTATGAGAGACTTTTCTGCTTAATTTGTACAAACATCAATCAAAAACGGTATATCCGAAAATTTCTAAATTTTGCACACTGATAGACATCAGTCTGGTGGTGGTTTTAAACAAAAATTTAAAAAAAAAAAAAACAAAATGTAACAACGTCTCACTCATCTTGAAAAATAGTAGAGGACAGAATGCGTCGACTTTTTGTAAAGGCAACTTCGATGCTGTTAGCACCTCGCTTCGTTCAATCTGCTAACACGGACCGAGAATTTACGAGCGCAGCGATTCAAAATTGAGGTCTGGTTCGCGCTCCTAGTATTGTACTTCCAATTTTAAATGACTGAAGTATTTCTTTAATAACTCTATAAATATTTTAAAATACTAACAAACTTCGTAATTCTAAAGCAGTCACGGCATGTTAGTCACGACGGTAACACTACACCTTATGCCTGCGCTTGCGCAACCAACTGAATAATATATCAACATTCAAGCACAGTAGGTAGCATTATTGTTCAAGTTATATGTTTTTGTAAATATAAATACGAAATTGTAAGTATAAATACTGGTATTATTTATTTAATTATTATAAAGTATATAAATAAAATTATACAAATTTTTTATATCAGATCGTGATATTATTTTTGGGAAAATATAATATTTTATAAAAATGTATGAAAATATTACAAAAAAATATAATTAAAAAACTTTTCAAGTCACAGAATGGAGTTATCGTGAATGTTTTATTTAATTTGTGTCATTTTTATTTGAACTAACACACAGGTACCTAAAACTGTCGAACAGGTCTCAAACAAGGAATACCTTTTCAAGCCAGTATTAAAAAACAGGATATTTAAGTCTCGAAATAAAGGAACCTAAAGAAATAAAAAGTTCACGTCTAGACCGTTCTTTTAAAAAATGAAAACAATACACAAAAGCGACGTTACCATGCCAAGTCACTGTCTTCTCGATCAGAGATTTGTTGATTGCATTCTAGGTAAAACGATGACAATAGGAAAAATACGAAAAAAAAATTAACCAATACATATAGGTATTCAAAAAAAAAAGGTCAAGTCTAGACCGTTCTTTTAAAAATGAAAACAATACACAAAAGCGACGTTACCATACCACGTCACTTTTTTCTCGATCAGAGATTTGTTGATTGCATTCTAGGTAAAATAATAAGAATAGGAAAAATACGAAAAAAAAATTAACCAATACATATAGGTATTTTAAAAAAAAAGTTCAAGTCTAGACCGTTCTTTTAAAAAATGAAAACAATACACAAAAGCGACGTTACCATGCCACGTCACTTTCTTCTCGATCAGAGATTTGTTGATAATGAATAATGATACGATGACTAACTAAAAAAAAATTAACCAATACATAATAGGTATTTTAAAAAAAAAGTTCAACTCTAGACCGTTCTTTTAAAAAATGAAAACAATACACAAAAGCGACGTTACCATGCCACGTCACTTTCTTCTCGATCAGAGATTTGTTGATAATGTATAATGATACGATGACTAACTAAAAAAAAATTAACCAATACATAATAGGTATTTAAAAAAAGTTAAATTTTAAGCTTTTATTTAGTTATTGTATTTTCGAGAACAGCGTGCGTTTCAAGGGTACTGCCATATTTCCCAGAACTATGCAGGTACCACCTACCTGCTTAGTTCTGGTTCTCATGCCGACACGTTTATTTATTCGGAGCTTCGACTGTGTGCTCTCGTTCATTTTAGATTCCGATGGCAATTTATTTAAAATTAATGTAATTTATGTTTGACGCTCTCAATTAAATTTAATATTAGAATATTACTAAGCTAACCATATTTTACATCACAATAATAAAATATGTAAACAAATTTAGTTCTCTCTTCTGTAATCAATATGAACCCCATGAGGTATACCTATTTATACATTTGAATATCCAATCAGAGACATCAAATATAGTAATTTGTAAATGTTTTCAGTTTTGTGTTATTACTGAATATATTGGCATCAAGGAAGGCTTACTAAGTGAGTTGGTAACGGCAGGGAACCAGTCTAAATACCCATCATCAGATATGTTGAAGCGTACAAGCACTCAGAAATGGTGAACTAATGTCAAATATGTCAAGAAAAAAAAATCTATTGACATTCAGATATGGCAGTTAAAAAAGTTGTTAGTGGCACACACTTCAATTTGAAATCGAAGTAATCTCATGGAAATTTTACCACAGGGAGTTCTAGTTTTAAACTAGAATAGCAAGAAGTGTTTTAAAAAACTGCAAAGTGAACCATTTTATAGGAAAAAATAACTTTTAAGAAGCAAAAAAAGAACACCAAAAGTTTCCACTTCAAAAAGACTTCTTAAAGAATAGTTGAAGTGGATACTTCTGGAATAATTTGGAGCTAATGGAAAGGTTTTAATATTAATTTAATCAGCTCCTATCCAATTAAAAAATATATGCTTATATTTTCGATAATAAATCATATTTATAATAAATAATTTGATAATGAAATTAACTTCATAAATTGATAAAATATTTCATAACAAATTTTATAAATTAATATGTATACAATTTTTCCAATTAAAATCGGGTGAATTTATCCGGATATCGGTTCAGAGTTTTCATTTTAGAACCTTAATTAATTTTAAATCTCGTACAAAGGGTGGGTAAAAGGCTCAAGAGTATTTCAAAAACTAACCGATGCCCATTTTAGTTAAAGTCCTAAGCTAACAGCAGTTACCTCTTCAAATTCACCTATATAATACTTCAGACTTTACTTAGTGTATTTGATTTAGTAGGAAATACTAGAATACATCACCAAATCATACATTTATAGAAAAATATACAAGCAAATAAAATATTTTAATAGCACGAAATACCTATATCTCTTTACTTCAACAGAATGAATGAGTTGTTCTGTGAATGCAGTCTTTGTCTTTACATTCATTCGTTCATTATTAAAGTATGAATAGATTAAACTAAAATATTCTAAGTAGAATTGTTATAAAGTATATAACAATAAAGATTATACTAATAGAATTGTGAATTAAAACCCTAACAATTAAAATTAAGATGAGCATTAGTTCATCTAAAGAATAATTTATATTCTCAAAGCATTCCAAATTCCAATCCAAGAAGCAATCAAACTTGCCAAATGAAAAAGTTTCACACGAGCAATTCTATCCATGGTTTGTTTGCTATTATTGGGTCTCCTTTGAATTTTATTTTCATTGGCTTCCCTTACGTTCAACTATGCTTTGAGAAGAAAATTTATCGTCACACTAGGACGTGCGAATCGCGTTTATAAAAAGAAATCTCCAAGTTTTGGCGACAAATAAGATTAATAGCTGGTATCCTGACTGCATACAAACAACCAGGGACGCATGGTTATCCTCCACTGAATTTATATTACGGGATATTTTGGCAACGTGACTCCTTTGTTCTCCAGAAAGTATTGGCATTGTTTCGATACTCGTTTCAAGATGAAATAGAAATTTACTTTCGAGTATATGGAAATAAAATAAATGATTATATAGAATGTAGTTTCGTTTCGATAATAACATATGTATTACTCGCGGTTTCACCCGCGTCTAAACGATTTTATTTATTATAACGATTACTAAGAGCAGTAATGTAATGCTAAATAAAATAAAGCCTTTCTCATGAACCTGCCTTTCAAAATCAATTTTTATTACAATCCATCCGGTAGTTTCGAAGATTAGTACACATTAAAAACAAACAAACTTTCGCATTTTTTATTATTAAAGATCTTTACCTCATAATCAAAACAAAACTACAAATCAAATGTCTATTAAAATATTCTTAATCTAAAAACCAAGGAATTTTTGTCGTATTCTTGATTGCAGACTTAGATCCATATATGGAAACTGCCCATGGCAGCTTCTATGTACGGACGCTATAAATGGCGTTACCAGACAGCTATTAAAGGTCACTCCTGTCTTGGCGTATATCCATATCCGTTGAACATAACAATATGACAATTGCCACGATTATAATTTAAATCGCAACTGGGATTACACACACACACACACACATGCAAACACACAACACAAATCCACACCTACATACACACTAATAGACTACATACACACACTGATAGACTACACACACACACGCATCCACAATAACATACTAAAACTAATAGACTACACACACACACTCGCCCAAGTAATTACGAGTATAAAATACATATTAGGTACAGTCAAGCGAAAATTTATTGCAGGTCCATTTGCTTAATATATAAAAAAATGCTAACATTTTGCTGAATCATCATATAATAATATTACATTACCATGCAATAGTAATAATATTATTTTTCTCTTTCTCTGTCTGAAGTAACGTTTAAATCATTCAAAGTACTTTTCATTTTATACTACTCAGTTTAAAATTCATAGAAGAACTGGTTTCCTTAATTTTCAATTCAAGAAGTTATAGCATACTCTATTCATATATCTAATATAAAACTGAACTAACACGTTATTCTTAAAGCGAAAGAGAATTTATAAAATATTTTTAAAAAAGATGTTCAAAGTTTTAAGTTAAGATTATCTCATAATTGGTTGTTGAATGGATTTCTAATTTATTATCAAGAGATCAAAAGAGAGAATATAAAATCTAATAAATACGGGATATATACATATAGTTCTATACATAGAAGTGTGGGTATATATACACACACACACGTATATTTTATAATTAAACTATTTCCTTTGATACGTCAATTGAATACAGTTTGAGGGTTGCCATGTTCATGACAGCAATTTCACTTTGCCAAAAAATTGGATAATAAACCCGCCAAGAGGTTATTAACCCATAATTGTTTTTAATGAATTTTCCTCATTTCATAAACGAACTCGTTACTGCTCATTTTAATTTAGTAACTTTATTTATTATATTTAATACAATAACATGTTAAAAGATTTTTTTATTTTTTTATCTAAACTAATATTGTCTAAATATTATTTATTATTTGTTACTCCTTATATTTTGTTTATTTTTGATTTATAATACTAACACTAGTTTTTAAGAATAATTGTTACTAACAAAATATGGGATTGTCCCGAAATAAATGTTTATTATTATTATTATAAAATGGAAAAATTTGTTTGTTTAAACGCATAAATCTTCGAAAGTAGTGAAGGAAATGAAATTTTTTTTCTGATTATGATAAACAGGTTCACAAGGAAGGCTACTATCTAACATTACGGTACTATTCTTACTTACTACTAATAACTAATCAAATTTTTCTTTGTTCTTAGGAAGCGACAGTAACAGCAAATATATATAACAAAAAACTAATCAAATTGTTACAATAAAGAAACTTAATAAAATGAAAAACATATATTTCTTATAATCGCTTAGCAACAGTTCAGATACACTAACAAATCGTACAAAAGCGGTATTGTGGTAATGTCGAAGCGAGGCGGACAATACGAGCAAATCAGCGGTAACTTAGCAAAGTGGGTCACATCGACCAACATACAAATCAATACAAAAACCACTTGAGATGCCTTAACTTTTTCTATTACCTGTAGATTTAGTTCAGATCTAATCGCTTTTGGAAGTTTTGTAATATGATGAGAACAACCCTTTACGAATTTCCGTTCAATTAATTGTAGGTTTTTATTGTTCTATACTGCTTAGAAATTAAGAAAAATAAAATATTATTATTAGTAATTAGAGTCACAAGTGTACGTCAATTGTAAAAGTCAGGGGGTATATTATGTTACTATACATACCGAAAATTAGTTCTTATGAGAAGATTCTCCCCGAATTAAATCTACAAGCGCGTATTGAAATAATACGCCTGAAAAGTCTACTAATACGTTTGAAATACGTCTCCTAATACGTCTAAAAAGACATCGAACAAAAACTACTGTCGACTATTTTTTTGTAATCAGTTTCCCAAACTTCAAAATACATACTTTCAATATGAAGGCCTAATGATTTAACTCAATATTTTTTACTAATTAAATAGCATGAATAATCAAATATGTTAGGTCAATTACATATTATAATGTTAAATGTTATTTTGTTAATAATACAATTAAACCTTTATCTATATCCTATCAACACTAATTGTATGGAATTAAGTATTATATACTATACTTATTATATTGTGTACTAATTTATGATTTATATAAATTATAACATCCAAATAAAATAAGTTTGAATGAGAGTTTTATTTAAATAATATATTTTGAAAGTATTCCTTACATACAGACAAATAGATCCGAGTTCGTAGCCTACGAAAAGATAAAAGAAAAAATTAATATGTAAATTTTTAAATACATAATGTTATCAATTATTGAAATCAGTTATCAATTCGATATCCTATTATCGTTTTAAATGTATTAAATAAATTGAATGACTTGACATTTCTCGCCGCGATTTAGCCATGCTCAGAGCTCATGAATAAGGAACCCGAATGGGTTCAAAACTAGTCGGGTAAACTGCGATAGTAATTACGTGAGTACACCCGGACAACCGGATTATATATAACAATAATCATAGATTACGAAAGTTAACACAAAAGTTTTAAAGATATTTTCTCCGGGTGCAAATCACCTCCATACAAAATTTGTCAAAAAAATAACATGACCAGATAGCCTAATATAAATATATATATAACATACAATACATTCATTCCAGATATCAATAACATGTTTTGAATGACACATCTGTGATGGCTCATCGCCAAATAGGACATGCTTGTCAATGCAGAAATTACAAGATAATTATTATATCATAAATCATATTCACTTTAAAAGAAGATATATAAATATATATATATTTTCTTATATTATTCATACCCAGTACAAATACAACCTTGGTCCCTAATCATTCAAAACAAACAGAAGCAGATGCGAAACAAAAACTCCACACCTGCCACCACAAAAAACAAGGGTCGTATGGATTTGTTAGTAAATGACGTACATTACGGAAAAATGTATACGAATAATTTATGTATATATACACGTTTCTAGTAGCCATATACATGTAAATTTCTATTAGTCATGTACTAAATTGAATATCTAGGTAAATTTGTCTTATTTTAAGAAGACTGCCGCACCAGAGATATGAAAATAAAGAATATAATATAAGAAGTTTCACAAACATATCGGAAATACTCAATTAATACCCAAACTTGAATCTGTGGATTACTAACACTGTACCATGTAGGAATCGAACCCTTTGAACCTTTGAACCTTTGGCTCAATAGACAAGGCCACGAACCACTAGACCAATCTATACTAATATTATAAAGACTAACAGTTAGTTTGTTTCAACGCATTTATTTTCTAAACTACGGAATAGATTTAAGAAATTATTTCTGTTACGATAGGCTTGTTCATGAAGAAAATTATAGGCTATGGTAGTAGTCAAACCATAGGTTATAATTTATAGCTTTACAGTATTTTTGAAACACGTAATTTATAACATTTAAACAATATTAATCGTTTTATCTAATGCGTAGTCCACTTGTTGTGACATCTTAGTAAATTTAAAAATTAAAATAAATATAAAATATATATATATTGTTTGAAGATATCTAAATATTTAGTCTAACTACAGTAAACCATATACGTATATAAGGGGAAGATTTTAAACTTCTAATCTCTGGGAACCCATCCTGTTGCTCTACTAGATGAGCTATCACTAAATTCCATTCTTTATATATTAATAATACCTAATACTATTACTGACGACAGAACAGTAACGTATAGTAACGTATCATCAGTAATAATATCGTTTGCGACATGTCAGTGTCATTTTCAGACGTATTCTCGATATTCTGAAGATGACACACACACATACATACACAGACATGTCGCAAACGTGATCTTTATCCACATGTGAGTATCACATTCCACCTGACCCAAGTCGGAATGATTTTGAAGGCTCTAGAAAAGGAGGTTTAAATTGTCAGGATATCCACTTATACAACTTACAATATATTAATATTATTTAATTTTATTAGGATGATAACCGTTTTAAATTAATTAGTATCCCTCACTGAATTGTTAATGTATATTTCAGGAAAAATATATATATTTGCATGTTTCGGTCATTCTGCTCTCATACATAACCTTTTATAATTCTCTGAAGAATAAACAACAAATCAATACTAGGTTCTAAATTAATTAATTCTTCTTTAATTTAAATCAATAACTCTCAAAATACAATAAAAATCTTTGTTTTGGAGGTTTTAAAAATAGAAAAAAACGGACAAAAAGAAAGCTCCAATTCGATAGCACAATCTGTGATATAGTAATCGTACATATTAAAACAATATAAAACTATCTGTTTACAACACAAATAACTTTCATCGTAAAATTCCATAAATCTATACGAAGCAATAATATTAAACTCGACAGAAACTAATTTATAAAACAAATGGATTTTTATATGACACCATAACAAAACTAATGTTGCATGTTATTTGAAAAATATTACAATATATCAATATCAAAGATGTCAACGTGTTCTATTTGTTATAGTAAACGCAATATGCGTTTTAGTTTAGAATTTTATGATCCATGATTAATGTTACCTATAATTGTGGCTGCATTTATTTCAATCTTATATATATCTAGCCGATTAGTTTAAACGAAGTTTAGACTAAGACAGATCGCCGACGACATTATATGCTCCCCCCCCCCCGTATCACCATCGCTTCGCGTCTAGATCTGATCCACGCAGTTAAGAACACGATAGCACATCCAAGCTCATGAATAAGTACTCCTATTGGGTTTAAAACTAGACCAGCAAATTTAAAAAATCGCCGAAAAAGACGCGACTTCCCCCTCCCCCCCCTTCCGTATCACTGTCGCTGCACTCCCAGGGCTGCTCCATACAGTTCAAACCACTATTCCAACTCCAAGCTTTTATAAATAAGTACCCCGAATAGGTTCAAAACTTGCCCAGCAATATTCCAACAATAATGTGAGTATATTCGAACAATTATATATAATAGTAAACATAAATTACATAGCGATGTATATATATTTAAACATATCTCTATAGATTATAGAAAAGACGTACATACAACCGCAATGGTACTTCCCACTTATCTCTTTCTCTAGTCTCATGTACACCTGTGTTAGATATCAGTCTGAGTAAACTGAGAAAGTAAACATTCAATAGGATTAAATGCCTTCAGTATATTTTCTCTTCCACTAAGGAAATTCAAACCTATATAAATAACATTAGCATTTTATGTTCTGTATCAGTATATTTTTAATTAAATCCAATTAAAAATTATAATCTTTTAGAGAGATTATATAATCGCGCTTATCATATATAATAGTAATATCTATAGTCTATGCTATTAAATACAAGACTTATCTATGATTTAATTATTCATAGAACCACAAATATATTTGTAAATTAATATATACCAATATTAAGAGAAAAATTGTGTTTACATTTAAAATTTAAATAAAATTTATTCTAAAATTTTTTTCCTGTTATGATAGGCAGGTCCATGAAGAAACCTGTAAGTACTCTTAGTTACTTATTAGTAAAAAAAAAGCCGCGGGTGGAACCGCGAGAAATAGCTAGTAATTCATAAAAAACAAATGCAAAAGAAACAAAAAAATATAATAGATAATAATCGACCAAAAAGAATATGAAACAACGTGTGGATATAGTTAACACATATTTAGCGGATGTTATTTTCTTACCGGTTTTTCAAATATGTTCCCGGTTTCATACCCTGATTTTTTTTTAATTATAAAGGCTGTTATACACCGCGCTGTGTCATTTTTATTTTACTTTCATTCTACCTTTATGTTATAACGAGCTGAAATCTTAAACTGTTACTGAGCTTTTAAAAGACTAGTTATTTTATTCCATTTAAATATATTTCCTTTACTGAAAAGGATACTTAGTTTCAATGAATAAAGCTGTTTACAAAGGTATACAACGTCGAAAAGATGCTGTTCATATTTATAAAGATCTCATCTTAAAATTTATTTACTAATTCAATCAACGTCTAAACATAATACTACGTAATTATGTCAATTTTTAAATGTAAATTTAAATAATTAGTAAGATACGACTTTGGAATTTGTAAAAAGGATAAGAGAAAGTTCAATATAAATCCTTTTTCGAAATAAAAATTAATTAAATAATAAAATATAAGAATTTACTATAGATATATTTTTAAACGCATAAATAATTTACTGTCATAAATACATTTAAGAGTATTTGCATCAAAAATGTCTACAGTATAAGATGGCGGGGACACGTCTGAAGAGTCTATTTATGTTAATTCCTAAGACTCCATCACGTCCACGGCTAAAATTTTAACCCTTCGTAAACGGACACCAGGTCTGGAATAATAATAAAAACCTAAACATTATTATTCATATTATACGGTCAGCCATAACTTATTTTTATGACACGATTGTTAGATTCAATATTATACTAGCTGTTACTCGCGGCACCACGGATCGATTTTATTTATTATTAGGCCGAAAATACAGAAACTTTAGATATTTTAACCTTCCTCATGAACCTGCCTATCATAATCAGAAAGAATATTTTGAAATCCATCCGAAAGTTTCGATAATTATCACGTTTAAACAAACATGTCCGCCATTATTATTTTTAAAAGTTATCGTAAAAATTCACGCGATTAAGTATTAAGTCCCGATATATTTCTAAAACTTGTTCTTTAATTTTAATATAGATTATTCACTGAGACAGGAAATATGTTTCAATTGGATGAAAAGCTAACGACGGCTTAACTCGTGATCAATTCGTTCAAACAATTATAATTGTTAATCCAGGGTTTAATCTCTTCGTGTTCTAAATTGCATCCAAATCTATTGAACATTTCGAGACGGATAACTATCAATCGTTCATATTAACGTTATTAAAGCATTCAATATTTATGTTATAAACCAAAGTCACTTAGTAAATAGTTTGATTTCAATCCTAATTTGATTGATGAATATAATCCGATTAATCTACGGACTACCAATTAGTTTTCATAGTTGAAATAGTCAACCATAATATTCATACTGAATCATAGGATGTAGTCATGGACGAAACAATGATGTATATTAGACGAACAGTAAACGACCTCCATGACAGAAATATTGTAACTTGGTTCAAGGCAATCGTCAATTTATTTTTTATTATATTTAATTTCTTTTAAAATAAGCTAAATCGTTGATAACGTTGACCTAAAAAAATATTAGTAAATTATAAACATTTATAAAAATATAACAACTTTTCTAGGCGTGAAAAATGCGCGTACGCATATATATTTTGTATTAATAATGTCTTAAGTCATACACAATACGACTGCTTGAAGTAAATGGAATGACACCATATATGCTACAATACTGACGTCATTCATTCATTATAACTAATTAATGGAAGCAACCTTTTAAAACAACATCTTAAGATATATCTCTTGTTAATTTGTTTATATCGTATCATTTGTTATTTAATATCAAAAATAAATAAATATTGATAATTAATTTATCAATTATCAAACGTGGCTCATATCATACCAATCACATTTAATATATATATAGTAAAATCTTCATAACCAATGGATTAACAATATTATTAAGATCTAATAGCAAGCTTGGGTGCCAATTGTTCTAACTAAAACTAGTTTCAATTCAAGGTAAGGTTAATAACTTCTGGGATGTAATATATGTAAAAAAATTGTGATAATTACTATTCAATGCTTCAATTTGTAATTGCTTATGTGTATCATGAGTATTATTTATCTTTATTAGTGTTATAAATTAAATGATGATAATTCAATGGAAAATTCAAGTCATCATATATTTTATTATATATCAATATTTAATAAGTGGTTTAATTGTTTACAATTGTGTAAGTAAACCTTTTATCATTAGGTTTAGTTTCTCCATTTTCACAAATACATCATAATTGCCTTTCCATTAGATGTTCGATTTAAGTAAATGAAAGTATTCATTTGTGTTAAAAAAAATACTACACTATAACTATATAGCTATAGTGGTATACACAAATGTGTGTGTTTTAAAAAAATTATAATTAATAGAAATTTCGATGGTAATAAAAAAAAATAAAAGTGTACAATATAAAAACTCATTTACTCTTTTATTCTCCTCACTATAAATATATAATAATATGTTATTATTTTTTTCTATATTCAGATAAATTATTTATCTAAAAACCTGACTGTGGTGTTACATATACTCAAGCCTATGTCACCACTGCATCGGTACTTTTTATTAATTGTACTTGTATCAAAACAAAGAGAGCAATGAATCAGAGCTTAAGACTAATAATTTTTATAAATTTAAAAACTATTAATCGGTTTTTTTATTTCTAAAGAAAATCCCGATGATGAATCAACTGCGAAACTTTAAGCGCACGCCCACGGGTCAGCGCGACGCGTGCAGCCAGAAGTGGTCCGGCCGGTTCCTAACACCTACACGACCAGTTTACAATCGTACCGCTTATTATAATCTCTGTGGAGACACTTTCGAAAGTCGGGATTTAAATACCCGGTACAGTTTCCCAGTATAAACATAAAGTAATTTAAAAATAAAATACTTCTTATTTCGGCACTTTCTTTTAAAATATACTTAAAAGTAACCCTTTATTATATAATATAGTGTTTAACTGAAAATGCTTTTTTTTTTCAAACAAAATAAATAATAGACATCCAAATATTACCTTCATTGTCGTTGTTTGACTCGCCGTTGTGTGCCGAAGCTACTAAAACTCCAAAGCACAGAATGCTTAAAAATCTCACAATCATTTTAACTGTTTCAATGATAGCACTGAGTTTATTGTTCTTCTGAAATAAAAACAATTTTTTTAGACACTCGACATAGTACAACCGATGACACTTGCGCTGCAGAGCAGCGATCGGCCTTTCTTTCGCAAATGGCGGAGGATGACGGATGTGATCATCGATTGCATTCGAGTCTGCGCGTTTATAAAGTCCGTTTTGACACAGCCGATATTTTTCTTTTCTGGCTACCCTGAAGTATAATACTTTGCCATATTTAATTGTTAATTAGACAATTCCTTTTAGTACAGTTATTAACAATTTATTAACAATTGCTATTATAGTTCATTTATAACTATAATGAATGATCGGAGTGTTTTTAAAATTTTAAAATTTTAATGTCGTGTTTTATCGTGTTAGTCAAATCAGTGTTCTCCTGTTACATAAGTTGTCAAAGAATTATGCTGATATTTTACCCAAAAAGCTATTTGTATTTTTTTGTTCTTCATATAGACTTGAATATGTATTTTAATATGTTTAATATTTATTTATTTTCATAGAAAATTAATAACATAAATATTGAACAGAATCATCTTTATCCAGTATTATTTTCAGCACATACACATTTTTTTTAATATAATAATTTATTATTTACGTAAATGCGCCCTTTAAAATAAAATGTCTAAAATATAAAAATATTTATTTGACATAGAAACACTGGAGTTTCGAAAGTTCAATTTCGCATGGCGGACGTGCAAGTGAACTCTGTTATTTGTTGGTGATAATTTCAATTATTATCTTTTTGAGATTCCTTATGGAAAGGCAAATTTTCATATTACTTTTTCTTTGTGGACGTGCTTTATTCATTCCTTAACATTAGATGATGTTAAAGTGTTAATTATAGTTAAATTTGTGAGAACTGCATAGGTTTTTCTCAAAAATGGGAAAATGTGACGAAGCTAATGTCGAAGTTAGTATGGGGGACTCGGCGTCCCCCATGAAACCTGATAATTTTACATTCACCGTACCCCCTGAGGCACCTGTCTTCGAGCCAACTCCTGAAGAGTTCCTCGATCCCTTGGCGTACATCAGCAAAATCAGACCTATTGCTGAGAAGTCGGGGATATGCAAAATAAAACCCCCCGCGGTAAGTTATTTCTTTGTTGTACATCGGTATAGATTCCTGTTTTTATTTTAATTTAGGTTTATTCTTTTTGTTATTTCCATCGATTTATGCCACTAACCCTAAATATAAATTGTTGCAGTGTCTTATGATGCAACCGTGGTAACTTTAATGACGAATTGGTGCTTTGTCTTTTTTTTTTTAACATTTACTTTATATTCTTTACGTGTTTGTATTTCTTACAAATGCATATTGAATTAAAAAGCGCATATGAATGTCGTTGAATGCAGTCGCATATTGTTGGAATAGGCTGGTTGCCATTTTGTAACGTGCCCTCTGCCTACGATAGTTTAGATAAAAAAAGAACTATTGCGACTTGCCTGTCGTATTTTAGCACTTTTAACGAAAAATGTCCACGTTTTACCAAATTTTTTAACAATGTGCTCTAAAAATAATACTTACACAATTTTATTCAATTCTTTGAATATTACTAATTGTTCTTATTCTTTATAAACATCTAAGTCTTAGATTTCTATAAATAATTCCATAATCAATGATATGATCAACTTGTTTGTTTATACATTTATGTAAAAATAATGAGGTTACATTACATGTTGAACAAGTATAGATTTTCTTTAGACATATTAGTCAAACATAATTACACACAGTGTACAATGAAAACTGAAATGAGTAACTATGCAAAGATTCTGCATTATATTAAGTAATATGTATCTAAGTGTGGAATACAAAAAAAATTATATTAATTAAATTTACTGTAATGTACTAATGGCTTTTTTTAAGGTAGACTCATATTTGTTGATTATTAACATAAATATATTTCTTCTTAATGTGTTGGCAAAAATTTTAAACTGTAAGTTTCAAATAAAAAAAGCTAATAAATCTATTAAATTTTTAAATGAAATCTTTACTATAATGCTTCAGAATTTGTGAGTAATTAAAATGTATTGTTAATTGTTATAATTATATTGTTATGGAAGATCGGAGACTTCTGGCACAGGAATAATTATATTATTCTTAAAAGATTTCTACTTTGTTGATATGTATGACAGTTTGAAGTTGAAATAAATTATTATTATTATTAATTGTGTAATCAAATCTTGAAAACAATTAAATGACCAAAATCACTAAAATTATTAGGTTTGCTTAAAAACTGTTCTCTAGTTCTTTCTATAGCAAGTATGTAAAAGATCTTGGTGCTTAAACAAATATCCTTTAAATGATTTATCAATATTTAAACTATAACAGCTTTATTGTAGAAAATCATAAAAATGTATTGTATGATGTGAAGAGAGGGTAACCAGAGTCTGACGTTTTTTAAGTGTATTGCATGCATAAGAACAAAAAGGGTTGTCTATAACATATAATAGTTAATATACATATACTATATAATAGTTATATTATTAATTATTTAAGTAATTCTATACTTGTCACATCTATTTTAACTGGGTGTAAATCGAGGTTTGAGTTACTTTTATTTTCATTGAAATTGAATTAATACTTAATCTTTATTTTAATAATAATATTTTGATCCCATTTTTATCTGATAAGCAGATTGCCTAATTTTGCATAGTTTTTAATGAATTCTTTGAACTGTCATAGATATACAGAATTATAAACAGCCACTTATAAAACATAAAGATAAAGATTGTAATTAGTATTTTCTACTTATGAACAGATTTTATTTCCTTTTTTCTCACTCAATATCTTAACATTCAATAGGACTTTTAAGAAAATGTATTGATGCCTTTTTCTTTATTTGTTTGAAATTTAGATTACATTCTCTTAGGAGTTATTGTTTAATATCATATATTAAGATGATCACTCTTTGAGTCAGCAAGGTTCTATGTTTGAGTTTCCCTAGGAATGCCGTCAGCACTAATGAGAGCTAACAACTAGGAGTAAGTTTAATTATTATACATGTCTTTTCTATATATGTATTGTGGAATGTGTTTATTAAATAATAAAATAAAATAAATAAAAGGATAGTATGCCCTCATGCAAGTAGTAAACAGTAATTACTTATGCAGTAGTAAGAAAAGATTACAAAAATTAAGAGCCAATTATATAAAACATTTAGTTTCTTATAATATAAATTAATAAAAATAGATTGAAACTTACAATGTAAACTGTAAATGTAACTAAGTTTTTTTAATTATTTAAGTGTGTACTATAACTAGGCAAGTGGAACAGCACATTATAATTTTTATAAACGTCCTAAGAGTATGACACTTTTAAAAGAGGTTTAATTGTAGAAATTTTTAGTACAATCATTTTAAATTAGATTAGAAATTGAGAATTAATTAGGTTAAATATAAGTTATGACTATTGATTTTATCTCCTCAAAACTTCTCTTTTCTAACTTAATAATAAATCACTTTTAAATTTACTTAAATGAATACAATTCAGTACTTAATAAGAGTCAAAAGCAATTCCTATTTTTGACGAAGTTTACACAATTTATTCAAGAGAAAATTATTCTACATGTTGACTTTACTCATAAATGAACATTATTAAATTTCATAAAAACTTGTCAAGCAATTTTGTTAAATCTTAATTATTTTGAAATAATTTAAATAGATTTTAGTGTATCTTCTGAAAAAAAAAATTGCTAGAGTATAATGCCCTATATTCTGAATAAGCTGAAATGTTATTTCTAAATTGTTTGACATTGTTGTATTATGATGCATTATAAAACAAAAAAAAATAGTATAATTATTTTATATATATTAAATGGTTGTTAAGTAATTTAATAATGGTCTATGGCTCTATAATGCCTTTACAGTTTGAGTGTTGACCCATTTTGATAATATTAATTATTATGTTAGTAGGAAAATTAAAGAAGCAAAGAGCTGTAATGAAAATCACCAACATGAGTAACCAAGGAATGAATCCTTTGATAAAGTTTTAGTGAAGTAGTTACAGGATCAGGAAGTAACAATGACTTATTTAAATGTAGAGGAAGCATTGTCTTGGAAAAGCTAATATTGAGTATGTTATGTTACACACCTAACAATGTGGTTTATTTTATAAATTGAACAATATCTTGATATAATAATAAATTAGATCTTCAAAGTATTCAGAACAATTTAATCAATTAATTGTAATTGTAGTGCAATTGAAAAATATCCGAAGTATATTAAAGAAATCAAATTCTTTTATTTGTCAACAGGTTTTGTATGAAATGAATGAGGACTTAAAATTTATGTAAAAGTGTAATAGATTTTTTATATATTTTCTGATGTTTTTGGCCCTTTTTTTAGACAATGGAGGTAAAATAAATATACTCTTAATAATATTGGAGTGTCTGTTTATCATACAGAATTTCTATTTCCCTCATTTTATAGATAATTATTACAGGGGTGGAATGATGTATAAGTATTGATTATACAATTTGTGTATATTGCATTGGCCTACTGTAAATCAATGCCCTACTTTGTGTCAGTCTAATTTATTATTAGTTACAAAAGTTTTATTATTGCAGCACTGGCAGCCACCATTTGCTGTAGATGTAGACAGGCTGAGGTTCACTCCTCGGATACAACGGTTAAATGAGTTGGAGGTAAGTTGTATGAATTATTTTAAGTAATCTTTTAAATTGGTTTAGACTTTTTCTCTGAATCATGATGCATCTATCCATGATACAATGATTCATTACTTTTTGAAGGTTTTTGTAAAAAAAACATTTTTAATTTCCTAGGCTATTACGAGAGTGAAGTTAAACTTTCTCGACCAAATAATCAAATTTTGGGAGCTCCAGGGCTCTGTTCTGAAGATACCGACTGTGGAAAGGAAGCCCTTAGATTTGTATGCACTACATAAAATTGTAAAGGAAGCTGGTAAGTGTCAATTTCCCAAATCATAAAAAAAAAAGTATAAATATAGCTCAACACGTTATCAAGAACATTGGGTCAATTCAGTTATTTAATATGAAACCACTGTAATGCTGATTCATCAAACTTTGATGTCATCGGCTGATTATCATTCAAAACAGAGATAAACATACTTTTTTATATACAGGTGGTTTTGAAGTATGTTCAGCAGAGCGCAAGTGGTCGAAGATAGCTCGTCGCATGGGACATCCTCAGGGGAAAGGTATAGGTTCCATATTGAAGAACCACTACGAGCGGATCCTGTATCCATATGATGTGTTCAAGAATAGCGGTGCGGTTGGCAATGATAGCAAGGAGACGGTGAGTGTATATTAAATATGAGAGTATATTAAACATTATTACAATTAGAATACATTTGGGATCGGAGTCTCAAATATTGTCTTTCTGTGAATTCGATAATTGCAAAGTCATAGAAATGAGTTCTGTGAAATGTAAAGTAGCAAGCAAGATGTGAACACAGTAAGATTAATTGCTTTATTAACAAATTAACATCAAGTTGAACTAAATTTGTTTTTTTTTTTTACTTTTGTTTTAAAAAAAATCGTGATTTTTATATTTTAATATTTGGTGTGTCTGATTCATATTTCACAAATCGTATACACAACAGATATAGTATTGAATTTTTGAAATATCGATTAAATATAAAATATTAAATAACTTGCTTTTTTTTGTAAAGAAATATGAAGCACAATACACACATTAAATCTTCCCATATTACCAGAAAATTGAAGTCAAGGGCGAACAGACCCCCGAGAAAACGGGCCGTCGGTCCAGCAAACCCCCCGCTGCGACTCCGCCCCCCGCCAGGCGGTTCAAGAGTTCGGAGCCCGAGGCCGCCGAGGGCAGCCACACAGAGGGCGCCCTACCCACGGATGACGTCAAAAAGACTCCCATCAAGGAAGAGCCCGGGGAGACCAGACGGAGTGAGTCTTATTTCAACGCGTTCTCAATTTTGTTAATTGTTACAAAAATATTTAATAAGATTGATTATTGTTCGTTTTAATAATGTGACGTCATAATGTAGGTCCACGCGAAAACAAATGGATGTCTCAAGCGGGCAGCTGCGGGGCCCGCGCGCGCGCCGTGCGCTCCACGCGCCTGCGCGAGCACCGCCTCAGCAACATGACCGTGTCCGTCACGCCTGCGCCGCCGCCGCCGCTGCTGCACCCTGACGACCCGGTATACTTGACACACACACTGACATGCCAACATAAATTTTCTGATTATTTATTACTAACTCATGTTACCGCCTCCAGCTCGCGAAGTATATGTGTCACGTGTGCGGTCGCGGCGACATTGAGGAGCAGATGCTACTGTGCGATGGCTGCGACGATTCCTACCACACGTTCTGCCTTGTGCCGCCCCTTGCAGACGTGCCGAAGGGAGACTGGCGCTGTCCCGTGTGCCTCGCCGAAGAGGTGCGTGCGTGGGTGTGTGTGTGTGTGTGTGTGCGTGCGTGAGAGCGAATACCTAGATGTGCGTGAGGGCTATTACGTAGATACGTGTATGAGTGCGTGAGGGTTACTACCTATATGTGTGTCACTATTTTATTGTTTAAATAAACTTTCATTCTAGGTATCAAAACCGACAGAGGCCTTCGGCTTCGAACAAGCGAGCAGAGAATATACTCTACAGCAGTTTGGAGAAATGGCTGACCAGTTCAAATCAGATTATTTTAATATGCCCGTACATGTAAATATTTTACAAAATATTGTACTTCTGAGAAATTATGACTCCTACAAATTAAACATTTAAAATGAATTATTATTTAGATGGTGCCAACATCGACAGTGGAGCGTGAGTTTTGGCGAGTAGTCTCATCCATAGACGAGGACGTGACAGTGGAGTATGGCGCCGATTTGCATTCCATGGACCATGGATCAGGTATACATATTTTTTGTACAAATTAAGAGCCTATACATACTTGCGTTTGTAATACAGTTAAGTCATGTATTAGCTACCAAAAACTAGAAAAATCATATACATAAATTTTACATTTGCCTTAGGCTTCCCTACTAAGTCCAGCGCACACTTGTACCCGGGCGAGCAGCAGTACGCAGACTCCTCTTGGAACCTCAACAACCTACCCGTGTTAGAAGGTTCAGTGCTAGGACACATCAATGCAGACATATCTGGAATGAAGGTACTAGAGAATAAAATGTTGTTTTTAAGATTTTAGTTACTTTGATTAAAAGATGTTAAGCTGTGATATTTATCGCCTAAAGTTGCAAATCTACCAAAACAGAAAAAGAATATCCAATAGTTTAGTGAGAATACATATTAACAATACTTGAACTGCATGTTTCGTACTGAACATAAAATATCTCTTTAGAAGATATGTTACTTGTCATGAGTAAATGGCATATGATAAGTAATTTGAATTAAAAACTTTACAATACCTAGAAAACTGTATAATTAGTTTGAATAAAATAAGACTTAATAATTTTTCCTGTTCAAGTTTATTTATAATAATGTTTGTTATAAGGTACCTTGGTTGTATGTGGGGATGTGTTTTGCTACATTTTGCTGGCACAACGAAGATCATTGGAGCTATTCTATCAACTACTTGCATTGGGGAGAAGCAAAGACTTGGTACTTATTTGTTTATTATTCATAGGAAATTGAAATAATCTAAGAATTATTACAAATTAAATGTTAATATTATGTCAATTACAATTTTCTGTTTAACCAAATAATGTAACAGATTAAGGTAAGATATGTTTTAATGTTTCACAAAAACCCAATGATAACAATTTTCTCCAGGTATGGAGTGCCCAGCTCTAAAGCCGAACAGTTCGAGGCAGCTATGAAAGCAGAGGCTCCGGAGCTGTTCCAGCTGCAACCGGATCTGCTGCATCAGCTTGTCACCATCATGAACCCCAACGTACTCATGAAGGCTGGAGTGCCTGTTTATCGGTAAAGATCATGCTGATATAAATCGATAACAGTAACAATGTTATTGATATTTTGTTATTACATCATAATATTTTTTTTATTTTGATAGGGATGGGCAGACATCTTAACTCTTATACCTATTAAAATTGTTTGCTACAAAACTTGTAAACTTGACAGCTAAAATTTCAGATGAGGAGAAAATTATTTGTAGTTAGCAAAAATGTAAGCCCAAAAAAAATATTTTAATTCTATAATTTATTTCGAATAGAACGGACCAGCATGCTGGTGAATTCGTGATAACGTTTCCTCGAGCTTACCACGCCGGTTTCAACCAAGGATATAACTTTGCTGAGGCTGTCAACTTCACTCCCGCTGATTGGGTGTGTATACGTTTGTATTATATAATTTTCAATTTGTTGACCTCAATCATTAAATATTGAAGCCACTAATTATAAATATTTATAAACAGCTGAAAATGGGTCGTGAGTGCATAACACACTACTCCACATTGCGACGGTATTGCGTGTTCTCGCATGACGAGCTAGTATGCAAGATGGCTCTGGGGGCGGACTCACTGAGTCTCACGGTGGCGTTAGCGGCCTACAGAGACATGCGTACCATGCTCCACGACGAGCGCAAACTACGAAAAGGACTATTGGACTGGGTATGAGTTTATAATACAAAAAAGGGACGAATCTTTCTTATAATTTCTAGAACCTAAGATTTCTAGAAGCTGAGCAAATACTAATAAGTAAAACATTAAAAGATTTCAATAAAATTATGTATCTTTTACTTTGTCTTTCGTTCAGGGTGTAACGGAGGCGGAGCGAGAAGCATTCGAACTTCTTCCAGACGACGAGCGCCAGTGCCACGAATGCAAGACTACGTGCTTTCTGTCATGCGTTACGTGCGCCTGCACGCCACAGGTGTCGTGTTTGAGGCACTACGACCAGCTGTGCTCCTGCCCGCCATCTTCGCACCGCTTGCGGTAGGTTACGTTCAATTGTATTAATTTGCAACTAATTAAATAAATCAAACTAAATTATTCCCCTGTTTTATCGCCGTATAAGTAAATGACTATAAACGTGCTTCGAATTGATTATACCCAACTACGGAAGGACGTTACACGTTTGGAAACTACATATTATAAATGAATCCATTAAAAAAAAGAATATTTCCTCTATAGATATCGCTACACACTAGACGAGCTTCCGGCTATGTTAGAGAAACTAAAGCGTAAATCGGAACAATTCCGCGAATGGGCGGAAGCCGTCCAGAACGCGCTGGATCCTGACACACCGAAGACTTGCGACCTCGATGGACTGAGGGCACATCTGAAAAAAGCGCATGACTTGAAGGTACAAAATAGCTTCTATTCAACTAGATTTCTTAATAATAATATTAAATAAAATAATTACAAAAAAAATATTCAATATAAAAATTATCACAGATGCACAAAACAGAATTAGTCCGCGCACTAGAAACAGCAATAGAAGACGCTGAGAAGTGTGCGTCAGTGATCCAGCAACTGGACCTTAACAAGATGCGCACACGCACGCGCCACCACGATCCTAAATATCGTCTCACCATACACGAATTGACTCTGTTTGCGGCCGAAATAGACGGACTCGCATGCGTGCTTCCTGAAGGTAATAGATACTACAGTTAAATGCTCTTTTATAATATATTAATTGAAATAGGCGAAAGCATATATTATGATTTATTAATAAAATATATTTAATTTATTTTCTTGAAACAGGCTCGGCTGTGAAAGAAGTGCTTCGGCAAACTGCTGAATTTGAGGACAGAGCGATCGAACTGCTGGCTAGAGATCTAGATGACTGTGATGCTTCGTCTGTTAGGGAATTAGAAGAGGTGAGTGTTTTAATAATATCTTTAGTCTTAGTTTCTGTGTATCTTGTTCCTTTTGATCTACTTTCACGTGTTAGTCAACTCCTCTCATTCAGTTAGCTTGTCAAAGTGACTAGATCTGGTATCACAAGAGATTAGAAGAAAGTGAAATCATAATTAACGTTTTAAGTGTGACTTTATTGAAAGTAAGAAAAAAAGATATATGAAACTATTTCTTATTACTTGGTAGTACAATATTTAAATATTTGTTTACTATATGTATGAGTTTTGACATGAACATTCCAACAGGTGGTAGATCTTGGCTCCCGGTTGTGCATCGTGCTGCCGCAGCTGTCTGCGCTTCAGGCGCGGTTGCAGCAGGAGCGCTTCGTGCTTTCCGTGCGCTCTCATACCGAGGACTGCGCCTCCCTCACCCCAGAACTCGTCGACAAACTGCTGGCGGACGCGGACACCGTGCTGCCGCACCGACGGGTCGAGCTCGAGCGGGCCGGCCTCTATAAGATTAAATGTATGTCAATGTTTTATTATTTATGTTTACTACTGCTCATTGAGATGCAGCGTTGCGCTAAGTATGTGATTATTGTATTGATCTTGCAGTAAGGGATTGGAAGATAAAGATATACATTTTTTAACTGACAATATTTTTTTATAAGCTTTGTCTTAAATTAAGATCACACAGCCATTTCCGTGACATTATAGACTTACTATTACATGAATGTGCGTATTAATACGTATGTTTGAAACTCTTGTAGTGCAAGTGGAGGAGTGGGAGGCGAAGGCCCGTGCGATCCTCGAGCCCTCTCGCACGCGCGAGGAGGACGCGCAGAGCACGCTGAGCGACCTCGACGAGCTGCTGCGCGGCGCCGACGACGTGCGCGCCGCGCTGCCCTCCAGACACGCGCTCAGCGCCGCCGCGCACCACGCACGGGACTGGCTCGCCAAGGTCAGAGCAAGCACACCACGCCGACGACTATAGGATGTCCCGTCGTGTGACTAAAAAATATTTAACACTAGTTTTCGATATAAATATTACAACTGTAGGAAGGCTTAGGTGTATATATGACATAGATGCAGTTCAAGCTCTATAATTGACTAATTCTGACCCTTTCTTCTTTCATCCTATTTTACTGATCCTTTGATTGTTGATAATGGAAATAAATCATTATTTTCGTTTTAATTGATATTTGAAAGTTCGTAGTGATACAAATACATCACTAATTTTTCCAACGTAATAACCCTCTCAAAAAAAATTTTTTTTTTATCGCTTTGTCCAAAAATATGCATCTCTGAGACATCGACAATATAAAAATGAATTAACATTGTAAAATATTTAGAAATATAAATACAGTAAATATAGATACAAAAATATATGTAGTTATAGTTTTTGTACAATGTAAATGAACAAAATAAATGTCGCAGGTGGAGGAGATGCAATCCAAGGAGCTGTACCCGTACATGCACAGCGTGGAGGCTCTGTGCAAGCGCGGCGCGACCATCCCGGTGGCGCTGGTGGAAAAGCGCCAGCTGGCCGCCGCGCTGCTGTCGGCGCGCGACTGGCAGCGGGGAGCCGCTGATATGTTCCTCAAGAAGGTGGGATTCCTGGCTTATCATAGCCATTTATTTTTATATTTTCCACTTTGAATCAATAACAGTGATCACATGTGTATGTCCTCATATTATCCACGGCTTTAATTTGAATTTTGAGAACATCCTGCCTCTTCAAATATTCTATGTAGAATAAATTTACTAAAGTTATCATTTGCTTTGATAATTTTGAAGTGGTTAATTTCTAGGTACTTTTGAAATAAAAAAACTCAAATGATGCACTTTAATAAATACATGTTTATGTTAAGAAACAATAAGAAACAAAATGTTTTCCATGATAACACAGTATTGTTTTTTAGAATTGGCCATACTCTCTCCTCGAAGCCTTGTCTCCTCGGGCTGAGTGTGCTCCTCGTCGGAAGAAGGGAGACTCTGAAGGGCTGCTGCAGCACTTCAGTGAGGAGGCCACACCTACGGAAATTGTGGCAGCATTTAAACAGGCGGAACAGAGAGAGCTGGCTGCTATTAAAGAACTCAGGTGAGAATCAAGCAAATTGCACTCTTTTGATAGGCTACTCAGATTAAAATAGGTTAGTTTTTTTATTTGTAATATTCAAACAATGTTAAAAATTAAAACTTACAAGTCGGAAGTCGTTTAAATCATATCATGGTATATATAATAATGGTTAATTACTGATAATTAACCATTATTATATATACCAAGTGTTATCATACTGAGGTAATTCGTTTCTTAAATTGTCGTCGATCAACTAACTCAATCTAGAAGAAATTTTAAAATATGGAGAAAAATCATTTCCGAACTGTTGAAGTACCTTGACAAATAGGCGAAAAGTATTTTAGCTACTTAGGAAGAGAAATATGGACTTTTTAGGCTAGTAAGGGAGTCAATTGAAGATGATTTCTTCATAAATCATTTTTTATGAAGGGAAGTTTATTCATAGATTAGAGAGACGTATTAGGGTTACAGGGAATATATTGAAGAAGAAAAATAATTTTGTAACACTTTTCCATCCCTCTGTTTCATCCTATTCCGAGAACTTAAAAAGGCATCTTTGTTTATCAGAATATTTAAAATTTTATTTTATTTTTTACAATTTTATTGACACATGAATATTTAATAAATATGTATTGACAATTGATTTATCAATCCTCTAGTAAAACCTATTTGATTTTAATAGACTAACTTCAATTTATTATCATCTCAGAGCGAAAAATATGCATAAGGAAGTGCGCTCCCCCGCCCCGGGGGTGACTTTCTGCGTGTGTCAGAAGCGGCAGTACGGTGTCATGACGCAGTGCGAACTCTGCAAGGATTGGTTCCACGGTGAGTGCTGATATTAGTTTGTTTGATGGAAAAATACATTTAAACTTTAATTTTTATCTCCCCTTATTTCTTTAACTTCATCTTCGTGTTTTAAATTATATGTAAGATAAACAATTTATGCTAGTTTTGCAAAACAGACACCCAAAAGCAAGAAGGGCATTGTTATATAGATATAGTAATTAGTATCTCATGGTAGCATCCTGCGTGTCGTCGAGTCGGTCCGAGGAGGCGGGCTCCTCGCCGGAGCGCGAGCCCGAGCCCGGCCCCACTCCGGCGCCCGACGCCAAGTTCCTGTGCCCGGACTGCGCGCGCACCAAGCGACCGCGACTGCACAGGATACTGGCCTTGTTGGTACGTGCCAGCTACTCACTGGATAATAATAACACAGCCATAACTTAGATTATATTTTAATTTATATACGTCATAACACTAAGAATATGACAAACATCTTTTGAATAAAATAGTAATAATTAATAAATTATATATTGTTATTTAACATTTATTTAAAAGATGTGTAGTGATTATTTTTATTGTATTTAAATCATAGAGGTTTTTTTTGCGCCTAGTATTTAAATTATAAAAATATATGGTTATTAATCTATTAAAGGTTAAGGTGTCCCAAAACACATTGTTCTATGAGCATTCGTTTCTCGAGGTTCAAGCTACGAAATTAACAATCATTATATGTATGTACCTAGTAAAATAACATGACTATATCTATCAATGTGAATTTCGTCCAGGTGTGGCTGCAGAAGTTGCCGGTCCGTCTGGCGGAGGGCGAAGCCCTACAGTGTGTGACGGAGCGCGCCATGGCGTGGCAGGACTCTGCGCGGGCCATGCTGGCGGCACTGCCCGCAGCTCGCAGCGAGCGAGCAGAGCGAGGGGACAGGACGGCGCGGACGGACACGCACAGGTGATTAACTATTATTAGTTTGATCGATATAAATCGCCAGTTTAATGTATTTTATTTTTGAATTAGCTATTTATTATACTAAATTAGTCTAGATAACATATTTTATCTGATATCGTTTAAACTGACTTTATTGCACTTATAACATAATTAATTCCACTATCAATACTAATATTTTTATTTTTTTTATGCTTATATCTGAATTCCCTCAGCAGGTCTTCAGCGAGCGTGGAACACGCTTACAGTGCCACCCCACGCTCCGGCACGGCGCGAGTGTCACCTGCCATGCTGCAGCGACTCGAGGATCTCATGATGGAGGGCGACTTACTCGAGGTGAGTGTTTGCATCAGTTCGTTTAATAATGGTTATATATTGCGTTTTTCACAAATTAATTCGAATCGCCTGTCAGCGGATTAAATATGTGCGTTTTAGAACCGTGGAAAGTAAATGAACTTGGTAGAAATCATGGCATCGTGGTATCAGGTTCACTCTCATATTACTATGGAAATGGAGAACCTATGTGGACGCTGCACTATTTTGTACCACCCTTTTCGGCGTAAATGGTATAACCATGGTAAACGAGGCCGGGCCTTCCGCAGGTGCGTCTGGAGGAGCAGCAGCTGGTGTGGGGCGCGGTGTGGGCGGCGCGCGCGGCTGAGGGCCGGCGGGCGGCGCGTGTGCTGGACGCGGGACGCAGGAAGAGGGCGCCGCGAGCGCCCCGGCACCACCACCCGCTCAAGAGGACTCGTGTGCTGCACGGTGAGCACTTATGCGAGGACTACTTCTAATACACTAAACGAGCATTGAAAACTAATCTATATATTTTTTTGGCAGGACCGAATACCACAAAAACTACGATAAAGAGGGGATCGGCAACTACGACAAATTACTTAAATCGGAAACAGGTAATTTCCCTTAAGAAATATATTTCTGTTATAATAATTATCGTACATTAACCGATCGCGTATGTACAGGGCATGTCTTCGGGCTCGGGACTGATGATGCGCAAGCACTACTTAGCGCGGCAGGAGCGCCGCAAGCGCGCGCTCCCCCAGCGACCCGCGCCGCGGCCTCGCCCGGGCCGAGCGCGCTCGCCCCGTGCTCCTCGCTCCCCTCGCGCTCCCCGTTCCCCGCGCTCCAGCTCCTCCTCACGCTCTTCTGCCGATGACGAGGAGGACTGCGCGGCAGCCGACTGTCTACGACCTACCGGTCCGTACACTTCCTCTGCACTATGTACTATGTAAATTTACTGAATCGTAACTTATAAAACTTATTCCTACAGGCAAAGAAGTGGATTGGGTGCAGTGCGATGGCGGTTGCGACCAGTGGTTCCACATGCACTGCGTGGGACTCAGTCGGGGAACGCTCAGGGAGGACGACGACTACGTGTGCGGCTCGTGCGCACAGCGACCGAACTGAACATAGAATATGGTTAAGGAATGCAGACCTTGAGGTCGAGTGATCGACGGTGCCTATGCGCCGTTGTTGTGTGTATGTATTGTGTATAGATCGCCGACGGTCCAGTCGTCAAATATTACAGGATTACTCCAGGATTGTACCAAATATTCACAATGCAAATGTTCAAATTCATTTTGAAAACATTGATACATTTAAGCGATACGGGAACGATCCCGTGTCGTTCTTAGATTAATTCGAACTCTACATGTTGTTTGTTATTCAGATGGCACACTTTTAATTAAAACTGTTCAGATAGATTTGAAATTGTAGATGCTATTAACAGATTTGGTATAACTTACCTGATGATCGAGGATATGAATGTAACACCCGAAACCTGTATGTGTAAACCAGTTTTAAATAAAAGATTGTATTATAATAATAAATTTATTGTTAAATCAGTGTTTAGTGTCCACTTGTCCTATTTTGAATGTTGTGCAAACACTTTTCTGACCGGATGAAAGCGAGATGAAATCATGTTATGTAAAGTGTAGATTATTTTGCGAGAAAGTTCTGGACTTTTTTAATTAATTTATATATTTGTGTTTTTTTATTCATATATATTTGTCATCCAAAACGAAGGTAAAAAGTGATCGGTTTAAAGAAGTTTTGTAAAACCTGTGAATATGAAAACTTTACCCATAATATATTATTTTTATACCTTGCGGCGTATGGTAGGTGATGTAAGTATAGTTGTAAAGAACAAGAAAATGACAGGTACTTCATTCAACAGTTACTAACCGGAGTGGCCATGCTCGTGCAGCCGCTGTCTATAATATTGTAAGATATTTTAATCAATACACAAACATTTAAATTATTAATTGAATGAGATAATAATAAAAATTATTATAGTAATGAATTGAGTAATTTGTTTTACAATATCATTGCCAGCGACTCTAATAGTCATAACATGCGAGGAGACAACGTGGGATCGATTAACACGGCGGTTTTTTTGTAAATACTTTTTAAAATGTGAATCTAGAGAAATAAATTCTAATGTATGTAGATTTCGAGTACTGTTATGTAGTGTGGAGTATGTATGCTTAGGTCTTGAAATAGTCACTAAATCTGCGTCTAAGTTCTAGACTTGTTTATCGCACATCATTGTAAAGGATCACTCCTGAGTGTTTCTAATTGTAAACTGTTATTTTAATTAGACTATTCAATAAAATATTAACATAAATAAAATCTTTTAATAGTACCAAAAGAACTACCTCAACATTTTATATAATGGACATCGGCTAACTTCGGGTTTACGAAGATGACCGATACATATAGGCAGTATAATATAGAGGTGTCTTACCAAATAGCCGTAACAAATATGTTTTGTATGAGATATAACGATATTCTATATATTCTTTATTAATAACATATTCAAAGTTAACTAACAATCAATGGATCAAGTACAATAATTTAATACTTGGGAAGCATTACCAAGATATTTTTACTACGATTGCCATAATAATGATAGTTTCAAATATAAATTGAAATAATCATATAATTGCAATTACTTCATACTAGTATGCTAAGACCAGCTAGTCACAATAGATAATACAAAAAATTTGAAAGCGCGCGCAAAATTTCCCCATGCAAAGTCTATGGGAAAAATTAATTTTTTGACTAATTACTGCAATTAGGCTAATGAGATTTGAGAGTTGTCACTATTTTTGAGCAGTGTAGCATAATGAGACCTTTGATTTGAGCCATCAACGATATTTTTCCCTTTAGTGGTTCTCGAAATACAGTGTGCCAACGAAATCGCTTCCTGCATTAATATATAAGATTGAAAAGGGGTAATTGGTATTTTATGACAACAAATATATAGTGATATGAGTTCTACAAAACAGTAGCGTTTGTCCTGTCTTTCAATACTCATACGAATGATTTCGATGTTTCCCGTTACTTATTATTTATCTTGTAGAAGTGTACAGTTGTAATTGTACAGTTTAGTCGTAAATAATAGAGATTCCGTTCACTGGACGTTGTCCAGGTATCGCCCAATATGAAAATAGATTTTATGTCAGGGCTGTCAACGCTGTCAAATGTCAATCACTAGAGATGGGTCTGTCTAGTAGATTAGTCGGCAAAAAGAGCTTACTAGTCGGCTCTATTTAGTAAGGCCTAATTTAATATTTAAAAGTTAAGAAATGTAATGATTTCGCAATGCTTTAATAGAAATCATTTGTTTTAGATTGAAGCATCTGACCTTTAGTCTGCATTTGGATATGATTTAATTAAGATTTATGTTTTAGATAATCTTAATTACCTTAGTAGTTTATGTAGATTCTTAAGTGTTCTTCAATATGTGTACTTCGTTTTTCAATAGAAAGAGCATAGATACTTTTCCGTGGGAAACAAAAAACGCCAAAGAACATAAACATTTAAAATATCAATTATTATGATCCCAACAAAACATTGACGAGGAATAGATATAATATAGTTATTAGCGTAAAAATATCCGCTGATGCAGTTTGAGCGTAAGCGAAAATTCTATAATCTATTTAAATGAGCGTTCTAGAACCATCGTTAGTAATGTGTAGTATATTTCAAAAGATCGAATCAAATTTGGTGAGAGGCGCAACGCTTGGTTTAAAAATGCAACGCGATTCGCACACTTATCGTTCCATAAAATGCTGAAAACTTCCATCCCAACGACTTAAATTAACTTAACCATAGCATTGAAATAATTGTTCATTTATATATATATAGATAGATAGATAAGCACTTTATTGCATATTAGACAATACAATAAAAAAGGAAAACTTACAATATTAAATGATACACACGAGAAACAGAACAATTTGCAAAGGCGGTCTTATTGCTAAAGGCAGTCTCTGACAGACAACCTTTAAATTCAACATTTTTATTAAAAAGACTGCCAAGGCAACCTAATGCCTTCATAGATTTTTTAAAGACTAATACAGATTGTAGTTGATTATGAACAATCAATAAATGAATGATACTGATATATAATTTTTATCGTCACATTGTACTGTTCGATTTGTCAAATCTTTTTATTTTTTTCTTGGTCTAGTACTCTATTCTAGAATAAATTATATTCTTTTATATATTAAAATATAAAGGACTACTTCATCTCTTCTCTAACTTTTTGCTTCTGTAAACTTACAAGGAATTTGATTGCAGTGATTGTCTTGCTTCAATTTCTTCTAGTCTTTTGACACTGGAAGAAAACCGACTCTTGGGTCGCCCACGAAATTCGTCTTCTATCTGCTGAAGAGTTTTTCCCTTGGTTTCTGGTAATAAAAATCCTATTATGATTAAATTAATTAGAATGATCCCACCATAGAGTGTGTACGTTCCATGAAGACCAGTTTTATCTACTAGTTTCGGGAAGGTTTTCAATACAACGAACAGAACACCGGCTGAAATCGCAAAAGTAATTGTACCGCCTATACCTCTATATTCCAGGGGTAACACTTCACCACCTATAACCTGAGGCATGGGAACTGTTCCGATAGCTACCGAAATGTACTGTAAATTAATTAATAATGCCGGCATCCATATGCTTTTGAAATTCCAACCATGAGACGTCAGATATGCGTAAACTGCTATAGCAATGTGGCTGAATACAGACAAAACCCCAGTAGAAAACACTATGGTTCTCCTTTTACTTATATTTATGATGAAAACTGCACATGTATTGAGAATAAATCTCTGTGTATCTAAGAACACCATCCAAAAATGTATATTCGCGCTTGGTCCCATCAAAATATCTAAAATTACGGTAGGATAAGCAGCCATTGCACAAGTGCCAGATAATAGGAGAATTACATGGCTGGAAATTAATATTATTATGGGTTTATAAAATTCTTTCTTCTGAATAGTTGTCCACAATTTTACGAGGTAATTTCCATTTTCTTTATCACTCGTGGCAGCGCGTTCGAAAGTCATTCTCGCTTTAATTAACTCTTCTAATTCGTCGTCTTCTCCACTGCCTCTTAGCCATGTAAAGGCTTTCCTACATTCGTCATATTTTCCCATGGCTGCAAGCCAACTTGGAGATTCCGGAGAATAAATAATCATTAAAAGGCTTGTAAAAGGGAAAACTGTACAAACTAGAGCAGTTTTCTGCCAAGATAGAAAAGATCCGAAAAGATGAACTAATAAAATTCCCAACGCTTGCGTAACAGCAAGAATTGTCAGGAAGGCTCCTCTATTTTTGGGACTCGTGCATTCTCCGATAAGAATTGACCTTAGTATCGTTAGAATTCCACTTGAAACTCCTTGGATAATTCTTCCTATAACAAGAGCCTGAAAATTAAAGATTCTGTTAAACAAAAAAAAAAATAAATGAATGAATAAAATTGTCAACAAGGCAAGACTCTCCGCTAGCGTATCTTCGGTCTGCCAATGGGACCTATGTCCATGATAAAATTAGTATTCTATATTATATTAATCGAATCTTAAAATTAAAATAAGAATTTTTCATTAAAAACATAAGACTAACATAACTACTAATATGAATACTTATACATAATCATTAGTTTAGTTATATTAAATGTGAGAAATCAAAAATCAGTTAAAGGTACCTCAACGTTACCAGCTAGAACGGTCACATACCAGCCTGCTAGGTATAATATAGTAGTAGCAAGGTGTGCAATCTTACGCCCTAGTCTGTCCATTATTATTGGAGCAATGAAGTGTCCCACGCATAAACTTATAGCTAGCACCGCCACTGTAACCAATAGAATTTGTCCAGTTTTAATAAATTCAATTTAAACTTATAAGTTATTAACAAAATTGCGAAACTAAATTAGGTTTATTAAGTTACTATAAGAGTGTAATGTAATTTAGCTGTTTATTTCGATATATTTAAAACATGTGCATTAAATATATAATAATTGTTCTATATAATGATTGATGTTAATTCTATATAATGATTGTTTTAAATAACCTGTCCATGATTCAGATTCCTTGGTAAGTTGTATCGGAGAATCTGGTTTTTTCAACTGCGGTAGAAGTATAGCTGGGAAGCCGATGATACATCCAAAACCGATGGTATTGATGCCCACGGCAGCAGATATAAAACACTAAAAAAATTATGACTTTGGAAAATTATCTTATAATTGCTATACCTACTATAAACAAATATATTTATTTTATTTTATTTTATTGAGTATAGCGAAACATACAGCAGTTATATTACATCTATGAAAGTACAGGTAATAATAATACATATTTGCCAGCAAAGTTTTCACTGGTGTTTATACGTGGAGTGAAATTACAATCGAAATAAATATATAGATTAATCTTTACTTTAATCGACTAATTTTAGTGTAGAAATTATTCGAAAGTTCTACAATAAGTAACAGTTTCTGGATGTTTATGATCTAAGAGTCCTTAAAACCAGTCACTACTTTCACCATTTTATTAAATATGAAATTTTGTGAGAAAGCTGCAAGCACAGATAACATCCATATTCTGAAGTAAATTATATAAAATCACACTTTATTTCTTTGACGAATTTAGATCTGTATTTTACACACCTTTAGTACTGTTTACCAAAAATGTCATTTCAAATTCCTATCTGATGGTCCATGGGTTTTACGTAAGTTGGAAACGTGTGCTGACAACTTTTCACTTTTTATATCATAACAAAGGTCTGAGTTTCACGAGCTCTTGTTTGTTTATAAATTAAAAGCAGTAACTACTTAACAAATTAACATTTTTACGTATATAGTTTCTTACCTGTTTAACAAATGGTGAAAATTGAAACTGTTTGGACATTATATAAAAACAACCAATTTTTATTCCCTTGGTCCTACTTCGCCACTACACAATTTACTAATCAGATTGTACATTGTGTAACGGAATTGATTTTTTTTGATTATCAAATATGATATTTACAATCTTTTGTTATCAAATTATCAGATTTTGTTTTGGAGCTTTGAATCTTCGTCAACAGTCAATTAATTGTGTAATATGAGCATACTATAAACTCCAAGAAAATGGCCTATATAATATACCAAATTTAAGAACATTTTACACGTTATTTACAAAACCGATAAACTGTTGTTGATAACGCCATCTTTTGGCTTTATTTGTTAATTAATGATGAGTTAGTTATACGTGACTTCGCAATCCATTTCCTTCACTCTTACTTAAAAACCATGTACACCAGCGCCTCCGGCGTACCCGCATTCACCAGTCAAGCATCGTATATAGCTCTGATCGCATCGGCACAGGACGCAAGCCTACAACTCCGTCTTCACATCCAGCTACCCGCCCGATCTTTGAATATTGCACTTCGGGATCGTGAAGAGACATTGTTATAGTCTCCCGCTATTAAGTGGTAATGCCAAATCGTGACCGCGAGTGTTACGGGACTCCTGTGGAATCGACCTGCGTGAATAAACGTGTTTTCCGTTACGCGCCGTCGACTTTCGAGGATTATCTTGCTGGAGCTGCCTTGGGTTATGAGGTTGGTGCACGCATGGTTTCCTATTAATCCCTAAAACCTTTTTGGAAGTCATAACTTACGTTTCCGCTGCTCCCCTGAGAGCGTATAGAAGGTATTTAAACCACCAGTCTTTGCACCACCAGTTGTCTACAATTAACACAAAAACAAACACTTATTATATAATTTATGCATTCTGTTTAATGTAGGTACTCCATCATTGTTCACCTTATTTTTGTTATATTACCATAGTACCTACATTAACGTTTATCATTTTTAATTCTTTTATTTTTATGTAAAATATCTGTTTATACTTAGCGACGTAACTCGCTTAAAGGCAGCCACAGAATACCAGCTTTGAGAATATTGTTCTCAACAATCAGCTGAGAAGCCAACCTTTTTGGATAACTATATCTTTTTTTTTTTTTTTAATTAATTAGCGTCAATAGTGTTAATTGTTAAGTGTTTTGTTGTTGTTGTATTTTTTTTTATTGTGCTGTATAGGTTGTCCAAATAAAGATTTTTGATTTGATTTGACTAATTTACACACAAAAAAAAGAATTATTTTATATTTCACAATTTTATTGAAGCCATAATATTTATGGCGGCAACTGGGATACGCGACCCCTGTTACCGTTGATAAAGGTCTTCTTATAATTAATTTTTAAAAATAAATCTAGAGAAATAAAGTCACGTAGAAAAGTAGATGAATGTATATAGTCATTAAATCTGCGTCTAACTTCCTTATCACTTTGCTAACTTGGAAAATATTATTTGACAACACAAATTAACGCAATTTTCATTCTTTTTGTACCTTAATAAAGATTATTGTTAATTCTGAAGACATTTATAAATGAATGATACCGATTTTTAATTTGCATATTGTATACAATACAAAGCTTTAAACAAACAAATTATATTAAAACGAGTCTTTTATGTCAGTATTCGAGAACTATCTTGAAAAATAAACCATATTAATATGTTTATATATATATTATAAAAATACAGGGCTACTGCATCTCCTCTCCGACAACTTTCGTTTGTAAATTTCACAGGGATTTGATTGCAGAGATTGTCTTGCTTCAAATTCTTCCAGTCGCAACGGTCGCCCGCGGAACTCATTTTCTATCTGCTGCAGAGTTTTTCCTTTTGTTTCCGGTAATAAAATCGCTATAATTATTAAATTGACTAAAATGATCCCACCATAAAATATGTACGTTCCATGGAGACCGGTTTTATCTATTAGTTCTGGGAAGGTCTTCAACACAAAGAACATAACACCGGCTCCCACCGTCAAACTAATTGTACTTCCTATACTTCTGTATTCCAGTGGTAATACTTCACCACCTATTACCTGAGGCATGGGAACTGTACCGATAGCTATTGAAATAAATTGTAAATTTATTAATAATGCCGGCAACCATATGCTTTCGATATTCCAGCCATGAGACTTTAGATATACGTAAAGTGCTATAGCAATGTGGCTGAATACAGACAAAGCCCCAGTAGAAAACACCATAGTTCTCCGTTTAGTTCTATTTATGATAAAAACAGCAAATATATTAAGAACGAATCTCTGTGTATCCAAGAACACCATCCAGAAGTATATATTCGCGCTTGGTCCCATCAAAATATCTAAAATAACGGTGGGATATGTAGCCATTGAACAAGTACCACATATTTGTAGAATTGTATTACTAGCAATTAATATTATAATAGGTTTATAGAATTCTTTCTTCTTAATAGTTGTCCACAATCTACTGAAATAATTTCCATTTTCTTTATCACTCATGGCAGCTCGTTCGAAAGCAATTCTTGCTTTAATTAACTCTTCTACTTCATCGTCTTCTTCATTGCCTCTAAGCCATCTAAAAGCTTTCCTACATTCGTCATATTTCCCCATAGTTACAAGCCAGCTTGGTGACTCTGGTGAATAAATAATCATTAACAAGCTTGTAAATGAGAAAAATACACAAATAAGAGCAGTTTTTTGCCAAGATAGGAAAGATCCAACAAGGTGAACAAATAAAACTCCAAAAGCTTGACTGAGTGCGATCGTTGTCAACAAGGCTCCTCTATTCTTTGGGCTCGTATATTCTCCGACGATAACTGATCTAAGTATAGTAAGAATTCCACTTGCAATTCCTTGAATACTTCTTCCTATTATAATAGCCTGAAAAAAATATTTAAGTTTCAGATGTGTATACCTTATTAGATATTATAAAAATAATAAAGAAAGAGAAATAATTGGGAACTGAACGGATTCGAAACTTCGACCTCTGGGATTTCGCGACAAAGGCATGACATGGTCTCGAGACGGGCACGACACGGAACGGTTTCTCAGACATTTAAGTTGATGACTTTAGCTTTATAAATATATCGCATTTATCCGAACTCTTTTTGAAAAATGTTGCATTCCATGTTATTAACATAAAAAAACTTGACATGGTTAGGATGTTTATAGTCAATTTAAAACATGTTTATAATAGTATTTTCTTAGATTTTCACGAGTACACATTTGAAATAAAACTATTTTTTACTGATTAAACTCGCGTATAATTTGATTACATTACACTGTAAGTACACATTGTAAGTGACACTTACATCTCGTCTACCCGTGAACACCATTGCTGAAAAGCATTCAAAACGTCGGGTTAAAATTAAAATGTAACTAAATTAAACGTGAGTTTAATCCGTAAAAAATTGTTTTATTTTCAATGTGTATAATAATTAGTTTAAATTTAATCTATATGATTAAATTGATACCTCAACGCTATCAGCTAAGACAGTTAGATACCAGCTCGTGAGGTACAACACAGTAGCAGTATAATGTGCCATCTTCCGTCCCAATCTATCCATAATTAATGGTGCTATGAAATTACCCCCAAACAAACTTATGGCAAGCACTGCCGCTGTAACAAATAGTAAATGTCCAATGTTTATAAATGTGAATATGTAATTTGAGTTACGATACAGTTAAATTTCAATTAATTAATTAATTCACTAAAAGACATTTAAGTATATTTAATATACCTGTCCATGATTCCGATTCCTTGGTAAGTTGTATTTGAGAATCTGGTTTCTTTAATTGCGGCAGAAGGATAGCTGGGAAGCCGAGGACACATCCATAACTAATGGTATTTATGCTCACGGCAGCTGACACAAAACACTACAAAGTATAAAATTGTAATCTAAATATATAAATCTTTTAGTATCCAAAAAACATAAATTAAAAGGAATTTAAATTTCACTAGCTTAAGTAAATATCGATTTTTTAACTTGTTACCTGTCTAACAAAGGGTGAAAATTTACTATTCCTTGACATCGTGTAATTATTGCTGTTTTGTTTTCACTGGTTACACTCGTTTATGATTTCGCACTGAGCAAATTACTTAACACGGTCATTGTATAACAGTTGTTATGTTTGATTATCGAATATGATATATACAATCTGGTTTTATCAAATTATCAGAGTAGATTTACGTTTTTCCATCATGAAATTTAGTGAATTTCCTTAATAATATTTATTTTAAAATTATAAGTTTATTTTAGGCAATTTATTGAAAGGGAACGCATGAAATGTATTTATTTTTTAATATTACTGTCTTTTTTTATTCAAACCGAGTTGTTGTACGTAACCAGAGATATTTCTTCCATGTTTAATTTTTTAATATTATATGTCTATATAATAATTAAATTGCTATTACAATGAACATTTTCATATTATAATGAAATTTTAGGTAACTTTCAGTATGGAGATTAATATTTGCATTTTATTTTCAAAATCACATAGAATTCTTAAACAATAATCTTAAATTAATAATCCTATATTAGACATTAAACAACTGTGGAAATTAACGTAATTTAGTAGATATAAATATATTAGCTTAGTTTTTAAATCACCGTATAATATAATTGTACTATATATTATTATAATAATTTTAATAATTGTGTTACTCGAAAAAAAAAAATAAAAAGGAAAGGAAAGGAAGTGTAAGGGACTCACGTTTTCTACAGACACACTAAACAGAGGTAGTAAATCGGTATTAATGAAGATCCAATTGGTTGAGGCCACTGTTCTACAGTATACTTATTTTAGTCGATTGTTATAAATCGCGTTTAAAATATTTTTATTTAGTCTTATATTGGGTTTGTATAAATAGAATATTTCCACTTATTTTATTCTATTTTCAAAGGGCTTTCTCGAAACTTATCGTAAACGTATATTACCTAATAATTGTAGTCGCGATGTAATGCTTTTTAGATCTTACACAAAATGATAGTTTACAAATTTAAATGTTGTACACGACATTAAAATAATGGCAATAAATGTTATTGTAAATTATTTTAATAAATAATACCACAATAGTCGTAGGGGCGTAACGACGACTCAGTACCACTTGTAACACAATTAAGTTAGAATAATCTTTAGTTATAATAAAGAAAAATAGCTACATTTTTATAAAATTAACACCGATTCTTCACTGTTTAATTTGAATTTAAAATCTTGATGTCTTATTATGGACATGTTTTAAAATTTAACTATTGTTTTCTAGTATTTCTTATTGTCTAAATTTATCCAATTACTGTTTAAAGTACAACATCAGAGTGTGGATAAAATATACACAAAGCGTTCTATAATTATGTTTTTTAATACCGAAATCACAATTATGTCACAGGGTAATTAACAACGATCGACAAACAAGTAACAAAATGTTAACTTTTGACGGCTTGCCCAATACAAGAGAAAAACCACACATTTCATATAAATTTACAAACCCCATAGAAAAAACAATTTTCAAAAATACAATTAATGCATTTTTATTTTTTACTTACCACAATTGGAAATCTAAAATTTCATGTGTCCAACATTAAAAATGACGAAGTCTTATACAAACTTTCAACCTCTATTTCACTCCCTTAGGAATGGATCTCATCGTAATCGGTCAGAAGTATTTGAAATTTTGTCATAGGTCAGTAAGTGTTTTTTTTCTTTTATATATATGGACAAAATAATCAAGTTGTCTCTGGCTAATAATAAAAAATTACCATTTTTTTTTTAATTTTTTAACATTGTGTTTGTAACAATTACTAATCTTAATGAATACACATTTATAATATCGTACTAGCCATGTCACTGAAACCAGATTATCAAACATTTATTTCATACGGCTACCGAATGTCATATCCGCAATCTTTTGTTATATCATATTTGCTAATAAAAAGCTTAAGAACTAATAAAATATATTTAAAAAAACCATTTCGTTTGATGTTAATGCTACTTTATTATTATAATGTCTATCTTCACTAAAATAACATGTTGAAATCAGAGATATATAACAGAATTGTTTGAAAATTTTTAATTATTATTGGCGGCGTCAGATGATTTGTTGCAAGAAATTAATTACAATACCATATTTTTTATTTATTAATTATTTTCACATTTACATTAATTAATCATATTTCATATAATTTTATAATTTAATTTAACTTATATTATTTATTTAAGAAAAGTATATGTAAAACTCTAAAACATTATGTTAACCCGAAAAAACGAGGGTCTCGTAACGAAGCATTCTATTGTCCAGCTACTTATTACTGGTATGTCAGAGTTAGACGTTTACACTCTTTACCACGTTCAAATCGATGTCGTCGTGGAAAGAAAAGAAATCATTTATAATAAAATTAACCTAATTATACGCATCAGTACTTATTTAAATAAGGGAAATAAGTCTGTTTATAAATATGTATAAATTATACTTCCGACAGCTATCAAGATCGAAGAAGATCAAGAACAAGAAACTCTATAGAAATTCGAAACCATTAAAATAATACAATGATATCATGTAACAAGTGTTATGAAAAATATCACGATTTTAAAAGTATTATTATGTAATAATTTTGAAAAAAGTGTCATTACATTAATGTTATTTTTTTTTTCATTGTTTTCTTTTTGCGCTTTTAGGTTTTGCTTAGTTAATTTTTTACTTCCTATTTGTAACTTTCTTGTGAATACTTTACTGGAATATCGCTTCTGTTTTAATTTGTGAAAATTAGTAAAATATAATGCAGACAGACAGACATCATGTTCTAGTAATTTCTCTTACATTTTCCCAAAAAATAAATAATAATAATCAGTAAAAGAAAACCTCAAAAGAATTGTATAATAGTGATAAATATTTTTCTTTTTATCATGTCTTCATACTGAATAATGGTTTTGTTAATTAAGATCCCTACCACTGAACAAGTTCATTTAGAGATGACCCTACCAGCTCCCTACAAAGTTAGCCATAATTTAAGACATCTTGTTTATACTTGCTATCTTAGCGGTACCATAAAGTCTATCTCTCGGGATCAGCACCAATACATTGACATAACTTTTAGTATTTTTCTAAGGAACATAATGTTTGTAATCTAGCTACTGTAGAAATAATTACGTCGGTCACAACCGGAGGATCCAAAAAAATACAAATTTATTAACTTAAAATTTAATACTTATATTTAATTTACAAACTACGTGATCCCTGCTCAAAGTTGGAGACAAGAATGAATAAAATGAATTTATAATTAAAGGAATACAGAAAGTGTAACAAACAAGGGTTTCAGATTTACATTCTGGGATTTTAACATGATACAATGCACCTGTGCTTAATCAGCGTTTCCACGGTTCGTGAGAATATAGTAAATGCTAATTTAACAATTTTATTATTAATAAGTATATATGAAATATCTAATAAATGATCACATAGTGTATGGTAATATAACACCTCCCTCCGCAGATCAGCAACTATTCCTTGAGAGAGTTGCTGCGATGTTGCTGGGATCCACCCTTATTTCGTGGGGATGAACTTCACTTTTATCTTGAATATTCTTATTTTTAGTCGCGTTACTTCTTTTAATGTCTTGCAAACGGAATCTTCTGTACGCCAGATAAATGCAAAGTCTGCTTGCTCCAAAAAGCATTAAGTATACAGGAATCGTCGTATGATATAATACGCTATGATCTTCTAGTTGAGTTAAATTAACTGGGGTTTGTAGAGACATTTTTGAATTTATTAAATGAAGCTTTTGAAGATTTATTGAGTTCAAAATTATAGGAGATATATTTGTTTGCTCTTGATTTCCAAGGTTAGGTAAATCTATTATCCTTATAGCGTATCCTTTTATATAGTCGTTTGAATTTACAACTGTGATTGCAGGTGTCTTGACATAGCACTTAAGCGGGATTTCCAGTAGAAAGCTGCCGTGAAGTGTCTTGTACAAATCTTGACCACAAGATATTTTAATTTTCATGGGTGTAGGGAAACTCATGATATAGTGTTTTTCATTCAGTTGTTCCAGCGCTTCATTATTAAGAATAACAGATGTTAGTTTGCAGGTTGAATCAAGTTCTTGCTTTTCAATCAGGTTTCTGATGCAGTCAGGTCCATCTCGAAGTGCATAGTTAGTTTCTTGTTCACAAAGGTACAGAGAATTGGACTTCGGGCATTCAGCCTCCATGTACATAGAATTCTTACTAGAAATTGCTATAAAGGGAAGATTGGGAATAAGGATTTGATTATATTTATTAGGAACAATTGATGATCGTAAAGATCATAGGACAGGGGTACGGCGATCGGTACTTTTAAAACTATAACTATTTGATTACCGATATAAAAATAACCTAATTTAATTATATCATAATAATATCTAAGTTCTAAACTTAGGATTTCATTCTTTGAATATAAAATCCTTAGCTTTCTTAATATTTTATCAAGATCTACAAAACTAATAATAGAATGAGGCGTGCTCGATGCACGTATAAAACCTAGAAAACTTTTTAGTTTTCGTAGTTCCTCTGATCTATATTATCACCTAAAATCAATAGATATTGGGCCATATGGGCATAAAGTTTCTTAATATTAATGTTATTAATAATAGAGTTCAATACTCTAGTTATATTAACTATTAAAGTACTCTAGTTATATTAACTATTATAGTACACTAGTTATATTACCTGTACTGTCTATAGTTTTAGAGTTACATAACAGCCATTATTTCGTTAGACTAATATGCTCGTTTAATTTCGATTGTAATTTTAATTCGTTACTTTGTAGAGATAAAATTGCATTGTCTTATTTAACGGAATCAGTATAATATGCTTTTAATAACAGAACCAAGGCCATCAACGAGTCCTCTTTTACTATAATTATGATCAAAACTTTTCAAAAAGTTAATTAAATTATCTACTTTAGAATTAAAGTAGTTAAGGTGAGGTTCTTAAAGAGATGTAATATTATCTAACTGTCGTCTTATCATATATATTTGAGATTTAACTAATAGGGTTTGGTTGTAATTAACATCAAGGTCTGTATAATTTCAAAATGAATGATAATGAGATATAATTTTTGTATCGCCTAGTTTAAAAGGGAATAGGCCGGGATCTGATTCTAGCGAATTAATCATTACTTCTTGTCCTCGCGTCAGTTGGAGTAGTGATATTAGAAGTATCCTCTAACAATAAGGGTTCAGTAGGGTTTCTATTAAGTCGTGATTTAGATACCGGACCGCGTCTCTTTTTAGTATAGTTATGTACAGGAAGTTCAGCAAGGACGGTGTCCTGTGTGTAACGTGAAGCTAATTTCTGCTTACTTGCCATAGGCTTTCTTATAAAAACTTGTTCGTTAGGGGTATATTTTCTTTCAGGCTCAAGATTTTAATTGCGATTTTCAGTTAATATTGTTCTGTGTTGTACTAAAGTCTTGTTAATTAGATTGTATACTTTAATCATTATTTCTCTATGGTCTTATATGTATTGTTGTAACAAATACTTAGTCAAGTTAACAATTATGGGGTCACGAGGGTCAAAGTGTTCAGTAATTAAGTCTACAGTTTGTAAAACTATTGTAAGCTAAGACTGCAAATAACATTAAATTAATTATAGGTTCACTTTTCTTTACTAGTTTTAAGATCCTTAAATTTTCAAATATTGTCGAATGAAATCGTTCTACAATGCGATTTTTTTTAGAGGCGTGTAGTAAAAAAATGGTTGATTTACACTACTAATATTTAAATTTCTATTAAAATCTAAAATATCAATTATCTTATTAATATCTAACCTACGGGTCCTAGATTGCCGTGAATGGAAAATCTTGGATATTTATAAGGATAGCTTAAGGAATAAATGGAAGCAACTTCAGAACGATTCTAAAGTACTTATAAAAATTTGTACCTCTTGGTGTTTCAATATTCGGAAACTCCTCCTGCTGCAACACGGTGTAGATTCGAGATAGCCGACGTCCTTGATTAATTCACTGACTCTATTTAATTAATTTAATTAACTAAATTTCGGCTATCCTACCGACTGCGCCAATTACGTCGGTCACAACCGGAGGATCCAAAAAAATACAAATTTATTAACTTAAAATTTAATACTTATATTTAATTTACAAACTACGTGATCCCTGCTCAAAGTTGGAGACAAGAATGAATAAAATGAATTTATAATTAAAGGAATACAGAAAGTGTAACAAACAAGGGTTTCAGATTTACATTCTGGGATTTTAACATGATACAATGCACCTGTGCTTAATCAGCGTTTCCACGGTTCGTGAGAATATAGTAAATGCTAATTTAACAATTTTATTATTAATAAGTATATATGAAATATCTAATAAATGATCACATAGTGTATGGTAATATAACAAAATAAAAAACAACATTTATTTTATTTTTATTATTATTTATTTAGATTTTATATTCAATAACACAATTAGTTAAGCAGAGTTTTATAACATACATGTGTTTATAAAATGAACTATAATCTGAGACTAGTAAGAAGATTCAAAAGAAAAAGTGAAAATCAGAACTAAAATTTGAAAAAAGTGAAAAATAATAAGAAATTCTAAACGTTTTCTAAAGCAGAGACATAACATGACTAGCGTCGATCATTGATAATAGAGAATGAAATTACAGTGTATTTCTATTTAGTCAGTTGTTGTACTCAATCTTCTTTCAGATATTTTTCTTTTATAGTTCTCAACTGAATGAAGCGATTGTCTTGACTCGATTTCTTCTATTCTTAAAGACCTTCCTCGAAATTCATCCTCAATCTGTTGAAGGGTTTTACCTTTTGTTTCTGGTAACATTACTGCCATACTTAATAAATTAAGAACAATGATTACTGTATACAATGCATAGGTCCCACACAGTCCAAAACTATCTATTAATTCTGGGAATGTCTTAAGAACTAGAAACATTATAATTCCTCCAGTTGCTAAGCCGATGGTGCTGCCTATACTTCTATACTCTAATGGTAGTACTTCACCACCTATGACTTGAGGGAGGGGGACCGTACCTACAGCTACTAAAAAGAACTGTATATTTATCAGTAATGCTGGTAGCCAAATGGCATCGTAGTTCAAACCTTTTGTTTTAAGGTACAGGAAAACAGCTATGGCAATATGACTTAGCACTGATAAAGCACCAGTTGAGAACACCATGGTTCTTCTTTTAGATCTATTTATAACATAGACAGCAAATATATTAAAAATAACTCTTTGTGTATCCAGAAAAACCATCCAAAAATATGTATTGACATTTGGGCCCATTAAAAGACCTAGAATGACAGTAGAATATGAGGCCATAGTAGTTCCTCCTGAGAAATGCATTATTGCGTTACTATTGATTATGAGAAGAATCGGTTTAAAGAACTCTTTCTTTTTAATAGTTGTGCACCAGTAATTAATGAAGTTGGTACTTTTATGTTCCTTTATTTCAGCCTGCTCAAAAGCTATCCTTGCAAGGATCATATCTTCGAGCTCTTCGTCCTCTTCGTTTCCTCTGAGCCACCTAAAGACCTGTCTGCACTCATGGTAGCGTCCTTTAGTCACAAGCCAGCTTGGTGATTCTGGCGTATAAATAATCATAATAAGACTTATAAATGAAAAAAACACACAAACCAGTGCAGTTTCCTGCCAAGTTATAAAGGAGCCAATGAGATGAACGAACATTATGCCAAAGGCTTGAGCGAGAGACAGTATAGAAAGAAAGGCTCCTCTGTTCCGAGGACTTGTATACTCGCCAACCAGCACTGATCTTAATGTCATTAATATTCCTCCAGCAATTCCCAGAAGAAATCTTCCAATAATAAGTGCCTGAAAAAAACAGCTTTTAAATTATTTCCTTCAAATAAATACACTTGCCCTTGTTGACTCGACTTACTTTAACATTTGTGGCTAGTATTGTGATATACCAGCCTACCAAGAATATTATAGAGATTGTATAGTGTGATATCTTCCGGCCTAGTCTATCCATAATCGTTGGCGATACGAAGTGACCAGCCAGTAAACTCAGAGCAAGCACTGCAGCTGTAAAAGTAAAGAAAAAAAAATTATCGTAGTTCACTTATCAAAATAAAAAGTATGTAAGATTTATTTATATATTTAAAAGAGACAAGAAAGCAAACACAACATAGTAGTAAAAAAAATGTAGGTGTGATTTTGCAATTATTGTCAGTGGTACTTCCAAAGCTAGGGTGTTCCTAAAGATTATGTAAACGAAAATATTTTGACTTCTACATTAATGATCTTACATCATCACATACTTTAAATGATTTGCAAACCAATATTTATATGAATTAAAGATATTGTGCATCGAAAAGTATAGTAACTAGGAACGCCACCAGACCCTCAATTTCGACTCGAAATCTCGGGTGCCGTTTGCATGTTGAACGAAGCGAGCCTAGCCGAAGGCTTCGTCTTGGTGTGGTAAAAAAAAATTGAACGGGGGACAGAACAATTCGATTAAAAAAAATAGCACGCGCATCCACATTGAGACTTCAATTTTTCGCGCAAAATTTTTTTACATTGAAGTCTATGTGAGGGATGTTTTTTGGGCATTATTCCTCAACGACAATGATTTTTTTTGAATGGTTTTTTTTACAAACCACCACACATATCAGCATGGTATGTGTGCAAAATTTGAAACCAAACCGTTAAGCCGTTTTAATGCCAACTTTGTAAAACCAATGCAAATTCTCTCCAGTAGAACGTTCCGCTCGCTTCGCTCAAAAATTGCCTGTGTATAGGGAACTCAGGTAAGAAAAAAAATTTAAGACGTTTTGTTTGAAAATTTTAGGGCCAACACTATTCTATATTAACCAAGTGATTTGCTAGGCTAGTAATAATATCCATATAAAAATCTTTGACTAAAAATCCTTAAATGACTTAAATGACTATATACAATGATTTGTCAAATGTAAAATTACGAATCTGTTATGCTTCCATAATCTGTTATCCCCATATCTGCCCAGGATCTTTACTTGTCATTATCAGCATAAATTTTTAATAAGCTCATTTTTTCTCCACACTACTCAATATCTTCACTTAGAATCAGTCTTCGGATCAATATAAGAGACAAACCTTTTACCGAATTCTCTCAAGTTATTTAGTTAACTTATTTTAAATTTTATTTCTTGAGTATTATACGTGTATTGTATTGCATGTGATTTATTAAAAAAAAATCCTAGAGTAGTTACGGAAAGACAGGCTTTAAAATTGAGAAGATTTCAAGATTGAGATATGAGGAATGTTCTTGTTTCATACCTTTTAATATATAGACTTCTTTTTCGTTTGATGTGGGTCTCCTCTGTTGATGTTTTAAAACCTGCTTAAAGAAGCAGGCAGGAGGCAGCAGCAGGTTTTAATAAATTGGAGGTATAGATTTACAGCAGTAGACATAATAATTTGCGATCAAATAAAAATATATAAAGGCTTCGTTTGACAGATTTTCTATTAATATAGGTATGTTAAGTAACTTTGTTGATAACACACGTTCGATGAACAAGCTATTCCCGAATCTTTATAACAACTTTTGAGAAAATAATTAAGAACATCTACGAACTAACCAATCCAAGACTCAGAGCTTTTAGTGAGCTGTATTGAGGAATCTGGTGTCTTGAGTTGCGGCAGTAGGATGGCCGGGAAGCCCAGAGAACAGCCATAGGAAACTGTGTTAATGCTTACTGCCGCTGTGACAAAACACTGAAAATATATATTTTTAATTTTGTATTTATATGTTTTAGTAATACATGCTGTTTAAAAATATCATAAACATTAAAATTACAATATAAAGATAACACATGATTCTTCGTCCTCATTTGTAAGAATTTTATTTAATTAATAAATGGACGTAGGCATATATTTAAAATGAATTGTTAGACTTTTTAGATCTGAGAATTATCTAGATCAGATACATATCTTAACAAAACAAAACAAATTAATATTATATTTTGATTATTTCAATAATAAAATACTTGACATTAACATCTTGAGTTATCTTTTACATAAAACTCTTAAACTTGAAAGATAAGATATTGTCGATAGACTGTCCTGCTTTAATTTTCTTAAAATATTGTATGACCTTTGGGAGTAGTAATAGACATAGTAGTATTTTGTTTTTAACTATCTTTATATAATTAGATGGAAATATGTAAAACAAAACTCACCTGTCTTATAAATGGTGTAGAAACCATGATATTGATATTTTTACACTAATAAAAAAACTATTTTCTATTTTTATTTTAAGATCTCATGTACCATATTTCACAAATAACTATATTGTTATAGAAATAACTGATGTATAACATAATTTACAGATGATGATGATTTTACATCCTTGTGGTAATCGTTAGACTTTATCGCATGCGATATTTATTTATCTGCTGATATTGTTTTATGGCCTGTCTATCATGTAGTATATGTTTTAATAGCTTAAGTATAGATAAAACATATATCTTATACACAGGGCCGAACTATATTTGGGATCATCACCTCCCTACCCATTGAAATCTCCGAAATATATTATTTCTTTCCATAACCATAAAAAATATTAAAAGGGCACCTTTACATTTAACTATAACAAGTAAATAAAAATAATATTTATCCCAGTTAGAAATTTAAATAAAAAAAAATCTGCTCAATAAAATCTAATCAATAAATATTTTCATATTTTTTACAAACTGGTTTTTCTTGTAGCAGTTTAATTTATTAGTAATTCGATTAACACATGTGTGAATATTGCGATCTATCTTAGACATTCGATTGTGTTCATCGTAAAACATTTGACAAGAAATTATACTACTATGGTTTTGAAAACGAGAATCTTAGTCTTTGGGATGGTTATTGTACTAATAAAATTCAGAAGTAAGACAGGAAAAATAAGAGATCATCTCAGACTCAAATTTATATGAGGTATCTCAAGGTTGTATGTTAGGCCTATTTATCTTTTTTGTTCATGTAAAAGATCTGAATGCTTTTGTGGACAAACGTAATGAGATGATAAGTATTGTTTGCTGACAGCCAATGTAAACTGTATGACGATGTAAATAGTTCACTTAAGTAGTGAATTGGTTCACATTTAACAATCTTCAAACCAAATAATAAATATTCAAAATCTTTCAGTGTTTTAAATTGCACATATAAAGTTGGTCAAATGAGGAAGCGATGGATGTGGTTGACTACACGATTTAGGATTTCGCAGAAAATGTGTAATCTCATTTAGTAAAAAATAGTTAGGTATTTGTATTTCTTAGACTTTCCGGGCTCGACTTCTACTGGTGGCCATAAAATGTTCATTTTATATTTATATTAAAACATATTTTAATTATTGCTTAATTATTCATAAAAATGAGTTTTTTTTTAATTGACTTTAAAACTAAAAGTAATGTAATAATTGACATTCTTATTACATTGGTTTTGTTATTTGTATATCATTAGTGACACCATCAAGATCAGGATTATATAAAGAATAAGGTTTTGTCTTTATGAAAACAGTTGTTATTTTTATAAATAAATCATTTTGAGTTTGTGTGAAATTCGTAATAATATTATTTTGAAAATTGAATTATATTTCAAAATTGTTAAATTAATTGTGTTTTATTATATACAATTAATTAATTCTGTAAAATCAGGTTTCTGTACTAGCCCTTTTATGAAAAAAAAAAAATATACTTATTTTTATTGAGAATATGGTCTCTGAACACGAAAATCCTGTCAAATTACCTTATCGAAGATAGTGTTTATTATATGTGTTTAGAGTTTCTCTGTGTATATTTTATCTGACAACAATTAATTTAGTAATTATTTTTCATTCTCATTATTTTCTTTCTAATTTTACGCTACACTTCTTTCCTTTTAATATACGTTATATGAATATATGAAAGTATCCTATTAAATTTTGTGTATAGAGAATTATCTACAATACTATAATTAATTGCAAAATATCAATAATTTGTTGTATTAATTGTGTTATTAAGATCACCTTGTTCATTATACATATATTATTAAACAGTTTATAAAACCTATTTTACTCGTAAAACTTTTAAATTTTTTTCTACATAATTTTTTTTTTATTTTTACTATTTTAATATATTATTATGAAATAAAAATTCATAGCGCTAATAGACGCCATGATTATCTTTTAAAACATTAATATTGAGGCCATTGTGGTAAAATTATACTTGAAGCTATAATGGGAATAGCGACTTCGACATAATAAATTCTTGGAGTTAATCATATATATTAAAGATTAAAGAGGCACATACATATTAATACTTATTTACCAAATTATTTCTAAACCTGATAGGCCGTTTTAAAGGCCTAAAACAGCACGTGTTCTATATTCGCTCTAAAATTGAACGGCAAAACCTGAACTCATATAAAGGCAATCGTTTTCAGAGCCTGTCAAAGTTTTCAGAATATTTTGTTAACATTTCATTTTCTGTCGCTAGCGTGGCCGAACGATCTTTCCGCTTAAATGGGACGCTGTAGTTAATTTTTAATCAGCTTAAACATGTATATAAACATGGTCTTCTAATCTCTTTTATAAACAAAAAGCAAAAAATTGTTGCCTTGAATATAAACAATTTGTACAATTTGAGATGAAAATATTTTACTAATTCCTTTTTTTACAGCGTGATTTGTTGATAAAAATACAGATTTTCATTAGAGAAATAGTGTCTTTTGAGTAGACGAACTTAAAATGTTCCTGTAAAACTTTTACCCTCTGTCTAAAGAACTAATTTCTTAATTACTATCTAACTACTGAAAGAAAAAAAAACTGTTCAAAGAGTATAGGTGATACTTTCATCATGTTTGGGATAGTCTATAAACATATTTTCCATGTTCTACTTGAAACAGTAAATAAAATTGTTACGGTTTGTTATTCTGTCAATTTTTCTTGGTTGTTTATAACAATGATTGAATGTTATATGTGCGTCTTAAACATCTATATAGACATAGATAAAGATGACTAGAGTTCCTGTAATAAAAATATTGCGAAAACCGTAGAGTCGTTATTATTCGAATTTCTTCAAAACTAACGTTGATTCTTATATATCAAAGCTGTAGTTCAAGCTATTAATTATAATTTACAGATTTAGCATGTTAACTCGTTCTGCTTAAATACAAATATGTGAGCAGTCACATTATATTTATTATTTTATGATATTTTACGTTTAGATACAACATTTTTTTTGTTTGTTAGATTAGAAGTTACGAGGATATAACATATTGAAATGTTTTCATTTAAAAGAAATATTAAAGCTTAATTTCAAACCAATAAAATTATTCACAAGAACATCAACAAAATTATCAAACAATGAGCCCCTCCATAGCGCAAATGTTCTTAAGGAGCGGTTCCACGCTCCAGCGCAGCAGTCGCTAGTATACCCACGGGCTGCGCGTGCACACCTCAGTCGCAAGATGTCCTTAGCGGAAGGCGCCTCTGACACAGAACACCGACAGGACGACAGTTCGAAGAAATCAGATAAACCACGCGGCTCGGTAAGATTATTAACTTATTTTATCTAACTTTTGAAAACGTTTTTGTATTAAGACTTCGCGATCCATGATTAATATTATATATAATTATTCGGCTGTACTCTTGTCAATACTAATGGAATTTACCCTACTTGTTTCGTATAAATTCAAGGCCTTTATTCATGAAATTTGGACGAAAGACGATTCGCTACGTAAATTGTTTCACAAACTATATTAACATGAGTACAACCGGATAATTATAAATAATATTTATATATTTATTCCTTATTAAATTATTATAACTTAATTTAATTTATACAAAAACTGTAATTTAACTGAAATTTATTTTTATTTATTTAACGAATAACAAAACCAACGTTAGCACTATACATGTAAGCATGGAAAATAATGTATAACAAAATACTAGGATTAACTGGCGCCCAAAATGGGACAATTTTGATCTTATCAAATTATAATGAAATTTTTAAATTATTTCTTGAAGTGAAAATAATTATATATTTATTATATATATAGAGGCACAATAGATTAATTTTGAGTCTTATAATACGAAAATAATAAATATTTTACTGCATATTATAGCAATTTTTCAAAATTACATTTTTGCTCTTCATATTTAAAATTAAAAAAAAAATATTTAGACATCACACAAATGTACATAAAGAAATACGAACATAAATATAATAAAAAATAACAAATATAAAAAGCAAATGCAACTGTGACATCTAAAATGGTAAACCGCTCAGCTGTTGGCTGGAATACGTGACCCCAGCGCTGATTTTCAGTGACCGCCGTGCCGTAACTTGAACGAACGTTGATGACCCCTTAATTAGATAATTAGAAATGAATACATAAATTTTATATTCGAGGGTTTAAGATGTTTTCTATAAGCTCTGATCGTTTGAGCCGTCAAAGTATCACCCATATAGCCATATATATAATCATAATCTCAAAATACATAATATTTTGTCCGATGTAACAAAAATAAAATAAAAATTAAACTTTTTTTTTTGTCTGCTCAGTTTTATTTTTAGTGTGACCTTTAGTGACAGCTAATTGAAAACGTAATAGGTAAATTGCTTTACAATACTAATTCGTGATACCATACATGGTTTTATAGGTTTGTGGGAACATTTAATCGAATTTGTCTTGTCCACCCACAAACTACTCGTAATTAGACCTGATCTGAACAATTTGGTTTAAAGGATTATTAAATTAATAGAACAATTGATTTTAGAATTCGGTCAGAATTATAAATGTCTCTCCAATTTATATTGAGAGTTACATGTGTACATACATACATGGTATTAGTATTATGTTTTTGATAAATCAAACCAAATCAAATCAAAAGGACTTTATTTAGACGTCACATACATTTAAATAGAACAAAAAATAACAAAATATAGAAGAAAAATATAACGAACAAATTGAGGTTAGATTCGTAATGACTGGTTTGAATCATTCTTTTGATTGCATTTAACTGAATATTCATGAAATTTATTAATATTCATAAGACTTCAATTTGAAATTTTATATTTGAAAATTACAAAAACATATAATTCAAGCATTGCTATGTTGAAGCTTATTAACATAAGAATATCTTTTTTAAATTTTAAAAATAAATAATGTCTTCATGTTTATCTGCTGTTTCTATCATTATCATTGGTTGTATCAAAACCATATTATGCATACGTTTTTCTCCCAAAGGAAACTGTTACACCTAAACATCTTTTTGTCAATTTTGAGCTATTAATCTCGAATAACTCATTGATATTTTTAACGGAAGTCGAAACAATACTATAATTAAACGTGAAGACAAGGGATCATGCGCCTGCGCAATGACCCGGGACGCGCCATTACTGTCTTCGGATATTCATCAACCATTGTATTCTTATACAAGCAGAGCTTTCAAATGATTGATTGATTACGTCTTACGAGATTTATAGTCTAAAACACAATTCAATTTATAAGACATGGGGTTAGCTACTGCGAGGGTAGCTAGTTGCTAAGTAAGTTTAATTCGAAATATTAATTAGATGTAAAACAAGAGAGTTTAAATAAAACTAGGTTAATTTAATATTTGAAACAGTTGAATTTTTAAGACAAACAAACTCTTAATTCACTCAAATCTTTTAAGAGATCCCGGTCCCGAAATTGTTTGAATTACATTGGCTTGATTACATGAAGATTAATGTTAATTTTGGAATTTATCATGGCACTTATACTACTATTAGTTTACATTAGAATATATATAAATATTAATTAATATTATAATGAAAGTAAAAATTCACGATATTGAAGACTATTTTTGTACTCTCTTTATCGTAGCTTTCATACGATGAGTTGTTTTAACTTCGGTCTTTTTTCTTTCACCGACATAAAAAGTTAAGTTTTGAGAAAATGATATGAAATTATTATCACCTTACTCTATTCATTTACTAGATTCCTCTTAATTTAAAAATAAATTTTCAACCAATCATTCTTTTGGAATGGATTAACGTAAAACATTAGACAATCCACTGGCAACGTGGCATTTAAAAATATCGAAAACAGAATGATAATAAAAAATAAGTTCCAATAAGAAGATATATTTGAAAACTTATAATAAAGAATTAGAAATACCTGGATTTGTTTTTCGTTAGTTACTCTTTAGAAAATGGAAAGAAGATGTTTTATTTCAATTTCTTGTTTTGTTAATTAAATTATATACTAATTTCTTCAGATGTCAGACCCATACATGTGGAAAGAGCAGATCCATACTTTGATGAAGGGCGGAGACAGTGATTCCGATATTTCGGATTCCGAACATTTCCTGACAAAGGGAGCTTTTCTCCTCACTCCATCACATGGCCTTAGCATGGAAAAAGCCTCTGCCATTTGCGAGAAAATGGAGTTCAAGGGCTGCTTCTCTCTGACAAAGACCGCTACAGGAATCTTATTTAAATTCTCGAGCGTTGATGATTATCAGATGGTTTTCAAGAAGGGCTTTCATAAAGTCACTGGCTCCAGGTTTTATAGAAAGGTAAGATTAGTTCTCTGCCCTTCATCTATGCTTGACTGCTTCTTGATTTCTTCTTTAATTTTCTTAATAGTAAAGTTAGGGATTGTAAACTTAACTATATATTAACTTTAATCACAAGAATATGTATAAAAATATTTATAAGACCATATGCATTTATAAATTTATTCTGTAATAATATTTGCAAATCTTCAAGTATAAATATTGTGTTTAGATTGCGATACCCTGTAGACCACAGAAGACGTTCACCATTTATGTATATGATATCCCAGACGAGGTACCAGAAGAGGATGTCCGTCATGCCCTTTTTAAGTTCAGCTCGGTTGTTGAAGTAGTTCGTCTGCACTTTGCTGGATCACCTCGTGAAGGTAACACTGGTGAGAAAGTACCAGGTATTTTAGGATAGGTGTGGATTTTGCAGAATATAAACTCAATATTTTCTTATTAACTATGAATTTTCAAAATTTTTGAAACGTTACTAATATTATTTACATACAGGAAAAATAAAAAAAAAGGAAATGTTATTTCAGGTTCTTCCACTCCTAAACCTTTGGAGAAAACTTCGACCCGTGCTATTACAAACATTGATGGTGAACTGGTGAGCAGCATGGTACCAAAAGAAGCTTCTAGCGTGATGAGGATTACTCTTGCTAATATCGAAGAAGCCAACATACTTTTACAAAATGGCCTGGACTTCTACGGGGCCACCTACTTCCCGACGGAATTAGCCACTCCCGCACAGGCTGCTAAGCTGATCAAACCCAGCAGGTATTTCAAATTATTTGGTCCAATTTTAAAATTCAAGTAGTATTGCTAATGTGTTCGTGCTTTGAATAATTTATTCCAACTGAATACAGTTCGTTTATACATCGAATTCACTTCACGTCACTTCACAATGAGTAGGTAGTAAAATCACTGTATAAAATGTACATGTGTGTAATAAACGAATAACAAGATATAACGTAGATCACGTTTGAGTAAAACTATTAATAAAATATAGCCTTATTATGTCAATATTCGACATGTGATATAATATTATTCACGCAATCACTTTCAATAAAGATTCGCTTGAAAGAAGTCTATAGTTTGATACACTCTAGTAGTAGTAGTAGCAGTAGTTTGATGCACCCTAACCCTAACAATTTCCTTGTTCACAGAGGCTATATTTCTAGGGTCACTGGTGGCACGGTCTCCGCCAGGGTTCGAGATCTGTTGCCAGTCTTCGACCAACAGGGTTTCGCCAAGTTTGCTCCACCAGCCTCTAGACTTGTGAAGCCGCGCTCCAAGTAAAATCTAATCTTTCAACCTCTTCTATGACTGAAAGATTTAATTTTTATATTCTGACCATCTAAATATAAAAATATCGAAAAAATTCATTGCTACGTGATTCACTCGTTGCCATATTACTTAAAATACTAAGTAGAACTAATTTTACGAATTATTTTTAACTATATTATATACTGTTTGAAAACTTATAAAATTTATTTCATTTATTTAATAAATTATTTGACACTTGTTTCAACATAAGTTACTAATTTTTCCTCTTTTATAAATGAATTAATTTGTTATCACACTAATAAATATATTCTGGTTAATTAGAGTTTTATTTTTTCCTATATTTTCCAATAAAATATTATTAAATAAAACTATTAATTTATATTTAGGGGTGTATAAAATGAAAATTCACGATAATATAACATATGTAAATTTATTATTTTTTTAAATATCTACAATATCACAGACAATAAATAATTTACGCTTCAAGCGAGTACAATTTATGGAATTTCTTAAATTACCTACTTATCTATCTAATATAATTAGGCTATGCTTATTTTACCACTTTTGAATTTGTCTTCTATCTCTTGGAGGCTTTTGCCTTTTGTTTCTGGTAAAATGAAATATAGGATACCAGTACCAATAAGTGCTATAATACCGTAGAAGAGAAATGAGAAGACTTCCCCTAAGCTAGACATCATTCCTGGTGCAGTCTTTACCACTATGAAGAAGGAGATGAACGTGGTTGATGAACTAATCCCTGATCCTAGACCTCTAACTCTTGTGGGAAATAGCTCTCCACACATCATCCATGGCAAAGGCACGAGGCCTATAGAAATGGCACAAATATATAGCATCAGACATGAAAGTGGAATCCAAGTTAGGTTGTTCGGTTGTCCATCTGCCCAGTATAGGAACATAGATAATGCTACCATTGATAGTGCAGTGAAAATTCCACTGATCATGCATAATGGACGTCTTCCGTACTTCTTACACGTGATACATGCGACCACCGACATCACCGTCCGTAAAGAATCAATAGCCAACATAGCCATGTAATGATCTATTCCTTTACCAACAGCTTTCTCAATTATTTCTATTGAATAAAAAGCAACTGCGTTTACTCCAGAGAACTGGCAAGTTACAAAGAATACTATCATGATGAATAACGGTTTCAATAGCGTGGGTGACTTTAAGCTTACTATCTTTTCTCGTAACGATGGAATTGGTTCAGAATCCTGAGCCTTTTGTTTATCTATAATTCCTTTTAATTCTGTCTTAGCTTCCTCATCGTAACCTCTTAACCAATGAAAGGCTTTCACTCCATCTTCAAGTTGTCCCTTGGCGATTAGCCATGTAGGACTCTCCGGAATCACACTTAATAAAATTACTGAAATGATGGGGAAGAAGCAGCAAATGACGGCCGTCCACTGCCAATGTACGTAAGTTCCGATGAGGTGAGATACAAAGATTCCCACCGCTATAGCTAATGATATGCCTGCCAGGAAAATGCCTCTGTACTGAGGACTTGTTGTTTCACTAATGAAGACAGGGCCTAGAGGACCGATGAGGCCAACACAAAGCCCCGTGAAGAATCTCCCAAGCAAGATGAGGGCGAGGTTATTAGCGCAGGCGATGAGAATCCAGCCCAGGAGAAAGGGAGCGCAGACCATGTAGTGTGCATTGCGTCTACCAAACTTCTCCATCAGCCAGCCTCCAATGAGACAACCGGGTGCCATCGGGAGAGCTGCCATTGCCGCTGTAAACAAAAGTATTTATTACCATTATTGTTACAACAAATTTTATTATCAAATTTTAATATTTATTAATAAGTTAACAATAATCTATAGTTATATATACTAAATATGGTATTATGTATGTCAGACAGTTTCTACGTTAAATATGTTATTTAATTGTAATTACGTACAATCGGACAATGCCACTGCGCATATTTATATAAATAGATTTCAAAGAGAACATCTCAGACGCAAACACAGTTGCCAAATATTTTTCAACATTAAAAAATGTTAACTGCGTAATTGATAAAGAAATTGGTGTGACGTATTTAGGAATGAACAGTTTTTTACTATTCGATGGCATTTGAATGACGCGGAATAACATTAACGACAAAGCGTCTGATCTTGTCTGTGACAGAATCCGTAACGTAATTAATAATAATTTATGCAGGGCCAGCTCTACTTCATGACGAATAACTGACGGTTTGAAGCGCCAAGGCCTAGGGGCCGCCATATTGATAAATAATATATATAATATATAGATAATAGATTTATGCTTCATCCTAGAACTAGCCTTGGGTTAGCACTGACCCTATTAATCGTATCGCTGATATAAAAACGTTATTAATTGTGTATAACGTACAATTAACGAATAAGACAACTTATAAATCAATTAAATGAGCGTTAAAATTGAAAATTCATATATGAAATCAAATTTATTTATAAAAAGATTTGACAGTTTATATAATTAAACTCTCAGTCATCCAGTCAGTCAGTTAATAACAAATGAAATTTAACTGTTATTTTGGAAATTTAGCCTTTAGAATGCCGTTTGCCCAATTTAATTTATTAAAATAAATGGGTTCTAAAAATCCGATTAACGAAATTAATTCATTGAAAATCAAAACTAAACAGAAGTCGAAATATAAAATGTTTCTAGAAAGTAATATACAGATACTTCCTTTAAAGATTAGGATAAACAAACATCACTTCTTTGTTTTATAACAAAGGAACTTGTAGAAATCTTGTTTCAAGATTTATTCTTATGGAATCCTGCTATGCAAGATCATGATGAATACGTCAGTTACTCAGAACAATCATTATATGTACAGAAAGTAACATAAATAAACCCATGGTAACAAAAAAGGTATAACCTTTGGTATTAAGTGGAACCTGTCTTGAGAAATAACGCAATTTTCAGTTACTATCCAGACAAAGACTTCCCAAGAATGGTCATTCTTGTTAGTGGTATGCTGTATGTATATTGCAATGTGCTTTCTGCGAAGCTTCATCCAAAGTAATCCTTGACTCATATTGGTAACTCGTTTGCGAGCAAACGACGATGTTATTATGAGTATTTGTAATAACATATAAAATATTTCCTTGTTAACTTTAAGCTTTTGCCATTATTTAAAACAAACTCTTACGAAAGAGAATGTTAACAGTAAGACGACATTTTTTAAATATTTTGACCAGTTTTGCGTTTTAACGTCCACTTTCATTTACCAGTGTTTTGATAATTTTGGCTTTATTTTTTTATTAACTTTTACTTATATCGGTTTTCATAAAGATCTGTAGTTTGACGGAAAGAATGAAATGAATGAGAGAAAGATTTATGAATAATTCTTTCAAAATATAATAAGATATAAGTTGTCATTTTCTTAACATTTTTGAATTCAAATGTTTGTAACATTGAGTACATATATTACGCAATGGAGAATGTCTTGACATTGTTTTTTCAATTCTTGTTTATTTATTGTTTTAAAAACATATTAGTTGTAAAATGTTTTACAAGAAAAATTAGTAAGATTATACTTCGTTAAATACATGGTATTCTGCCAATTTTTAGTAGTATTCTGATAATTGGAGCTTGTATTATTGGCTGGGGTATTACCTAAAGTTTATTGACCTCATTCAGTTTTAATAGTTTAACCTTGAAACAGTAGTTGGCGAATATCTACGAAATATATTTTTTAATATAATACTTGTTTTAATAATTACTCATGGCTAAGGATTGTTCTTACCCTTGATCAGTTCATTTTGAGGACAGCAGCTGCGAATATAGTGCATATTTTCTTTAATTATAACCAATAACCTTAATACAAAATAATCACATTTTTATAAAGATCACGATTTTAGTATATATTATGTATATATGCAATTGTATATGTGTAAATTTGTTCTATATTCAATTAGTAACAAATATGTCAATTGGCGGTTACAAACTGAACCTACTTTTTGTGAACATATGACGCGGTATTTGGTAAACTTTGGGATTTCTAATTTTGAGGAAAAAAGTTATCCCGTACTTAAACTGAGTTTAATTAGTTATATTTCTGTTTTGCATGGTTTAATCAAGCTTGTTTTCTGATATTTCCTTGTTGAAATAAATCTATACTTTTATACAATGTGTAATATGATAAGTTTTCCGTATAAATGTAGAAACTTTTATTATTATTATTTATTCCTTTTCATAAGACTACCGATTTTTTAAAAGCCAGTTATAGAGTACCGGTTCTTCATCCGTCAGTAAAAATGGATCAAATATTAATCAGATGTTAACCCGAACGTTAATAAATATGATTTCATTTAGTTAATTGTTTATATTTATAGTATAAGGTATATATGTACATGTATACGTATCAGCGTATAATTATTTGCCAGTATATAATAAATTGCCTGAGGCGATAAGGCTGCCCATTGTACTTTTTTTTTCTTTATGTAAATTTATATTTTTTTAAGAATATATAATAATACCAAAAAAATATATTAATCTTTAAGTAATATGCAAATACTCATATAAATATTTGTATACACATTTTTAATTTGTAATGAAACAGAAACATTGTTTTTAATGTTACCTACATTATAATATATTAATTATGCATACAATATTAAATAAATAAATGATTACGTCAAAGTTAACATTACCATGGAATCACGATAACAAACAATATTTATATGAAAAATATTTAATGAATTTAACAAATTAGACATAGTTTCAAATCTTTGATTATTTATGTATAAACAAATGTACTCGTTTGTTTTTTATCCTTTCTTTATTATTTTTCTTTTTATTTTTTTTATGCACATTTTTTATTGTTAATTTGAGAGATGTTAGAATGCCTGTGGTATTATTGGCCTTTGCGTGATTTATGCTAATTAAATAAATAAATAGATCATACAAAGATATACAAACTGATTCGTTTATCGTTTTTGCAATATTGTTGTTTTGACAATATGAGATTCATCTTTGAATCACCAGACCCACTACTTGGGTAGTGGGTCTGCAGCGCTTGCGCAGGTCTATTCCTATTCTATTGGTTTATTCGCGAGTGGATCCACGAATCACAGCTAGTTATAAAAATGGGGTTTTAAATTCAAAAGAAGTAGTATTTCATCCTCGAATATCTAACAAAAATGACCTTGTTTCATAAGAATATGAAATAAATTACTACGCCTTGTAATAAATTAATTTTGACATACTTACTGAGATAAAAAGATTACCCTACATTTGCAGGAGTAACGGTTTATTTAAATCTGATGCATTTTTATTAAGTTGATAATTGATCTCGTGTCAGTGAATTGTTGTTAGTTACTAAGTATGTTGAATATGTTTACTACAGATACCCCAGTTTCGGGTTCGTTGACATCACATACATCAATACTGTGTTACAATCGCAAATTTAGTAATGTGTATTATGATGTAAATAATTTGAAAATTAAAATATATATGTATGTGATTTATATATATCACAGCTAAAAGCTAAAGTGCGGTTATATCTAGTTTGAACCGGATACAACTAGGTGCCAGTCATATTCGGTTAAACTTAGATGTATCCTACTTATCTTCGGGTAAGTTAGCCTTGTATTTTTTATTATAATCGAATCAATTATTAAACACAAGATAGAACTCTTAAATCAAACCAAGATTTAAAAATGTATTGATAGTCATTCTATCTGATAATAAATAGGATTAAATTAATTTTAACTACCGATGTGCTAAAAAGGCTAAACCTAGTTTTAACTGAAAGTTAGATATATCTAAGTTATACCGAATATAACCGGCTGTATCTAGTTGTAACCGGCTAAAACTAGGTAGGTATATCCGCACTTTGGCTATTAGCCGTAACATATACATTATATAATATAGGTGAAATAAACAAATAAGTTATATTTTATGAATCTTTAATAAAATTGAGTTGAAGCAATGAAATATAATATATGTATCACTCATTCGTAATTTTAAACTGGCTTTGTCAATGTCATTTTATCAACGAGGCAACATAGCTGTTATGTAGATTATAACTTTTTTATTATTCAATTCTTAAGCCAATTATAACCAAACGATAATTAGTAACCTTATTATTTAAACTGTTTCAATATATAAACTGAAGTACTTACCGATCCAAGAAGCGGTGCTTTCATCACAGGGAATGATGCTGCTTGCATCTTTTAGCTGAGGCAGAAGTATTGCAGAGTATCCAGAAGTAAGACCGGCGGAGAAGGTCATGAGAATAGCTGCCATTGAAGCCAGGGTCTGAAGCGAATAATTAGTACATTAACCAGATATTTTTTGTAACAACTTTTTTTAAAAAGTAATCTGAGGTAGTATAAAATTGATGGTAAATAAAACCATTAAGATAATTTTATTATTTCATTGTTCTAGAGACAAGCAGGCAATGACAAGTATAGCTGTAATTAAAACAGCCTTGGCCAACATTTAGGACCCTCCAATGAAGCTTTGTTTGTTACAAAATTGTCTCAATCTGTTAGAAAATAGTATTAGGTTATGGCTCATAATTCATTGGTTAATTCCTACCTGTTTCCATATTGGTGAAAATCTAACAACTGTCTTGGAATCCGTCAAAAGAGTGCCTTCTTTCATGTAATCTCCTAAAGTAAGTGCTGCGTTAGAATTTTTTATATTTTGTATATAATTGGATTCACTATCACGTTGTCTTATTGTTTCTGTGTATTTCATTTTTTCTCTATTATTTTCTAGATTGTTTTCTTTCTTTGCATCTGTGTTTGTTTGTGCGCTTTTGTCTTCTGGTCCTGGCGGTGCTTCTTTTTCATTTACTTTGACATCTTCGTTTTCTTTCTTATCGTCACCCATTCTTATCTGCCAAAGAAATAGCCAGATATAGAAACTGAAGAAAAAAGCAGTAGAGGACAGTGTGATGTGCTTGAAATTGTTTAAGTTAATATATTCGTGGTTAAAAGTCACCTCACTGTCGAAAGTATGTACTTTCATTTGTTATATATTAAATAATTTTAATTAAATAATGTTTAACTAAAATAGAATCAATTAAAGAAGAGTTAAAGATAGTTATAACTTAGATATTTTTTAGTGTGAATAGTAAAAATAATATGATTTTTTTCTTTTCCATTATCCAATTCAAACAAATTGTACTAATGTGATGTAGTAAATTGTAATAAAAAATAGTATATTTTAAAATATTCTTAACCTCATTTGAAAACTTTTCGTTTGGACAAAAACTCGGCAACGAAAGTATCAATAATGTATGGTATCTAAAGTAATTTAAGATATAACAATGTTGTATCAGAAATGTCGTAAACGCATTTTTACACACATTTAACGTAACATTTTGATCAAAAAATTATTAATATTTTTATGAGTTTTAGGTAACATCATGAAGCAAATTCGATATCACAGATAGAATGCTAGATTGTAAAGAATTTGCCACATTTGACTGTGGAAGCCTACTATGGTCGTAAATGGAACCATTGGTTTAGCCCCCCTCCCCCTATCCTCTAGGTAGTATTCTGAAAGGATTTCCTAGCCCAATAAACAAATATAAATATTTTAGGAATAGTCTAAAAATATTCATTGATAAACTAGAAAATTATCAACAATAACAGAATTGGCGTGTTAACGAAACACGCAAATATCGTTAAAACATAATTAAATCGCAAGAAAAATTCTGTCAATGTGACATGCTGATAAAATTTCCATAATTATTTTATTGTCAAAGTGTTTATCACGCTTCACTTATTATTATTACGAGACCTGGAAAAATAATATCGATAAGTAATGCAGCTCTAAGAGTTAGTTAATTGATGAAATTGAAATATAAATTTACTTAATTGTATAAGAAATATCATTATAACAAATACTTCAACAACTTGAAATTTGTTTGATTTCTTAGCATTTTAATACGTCTGCTAACCAAATATCTGTTCTAATATGTTCGAAAGACTGAAGACAATTTGTTTGGTTTTTAAAGAGGTATATATTTCAAGATAGAAGGACGAATAAAACAATTTTATTTAGTTATTAGTTTAAGGACTTGCAATCTACAGTTTAAAACGAAGTATTTTTTAACATTTTTTATATAAGGTATATAATATAATTATATATTTGTATCCATTCTATTCCTGAACACGTGTACTTACCACGTGTTCAGGAACATGTGCTTGTCTATTGTTAATTCAGCTAATTGCTGACCAATTGTAATAACTTCAGTCTCACGGGTGGTCGGTTAAGTCGTAGGCTAAGCATAATTTGTAATAATATCTATCTCTTATTAATGTTTGTTTATTGGTCTTTGGTTGTAAATTGCATATGATTTTAAAGATTGGAATTTGTTATTTCGTAAGAGCAATGTAAAATGTTTTCTAATAGAAATAAAAACTCCAACTTGGCAAGGACAAGTTGGTTATCTAACATACTCGAGAAATTTCTCCTAAAAGAGTCGTGTATAAAAGTTTAAAAAAGAGTCTTTTTGTTACTTTTTATTATGTAATAATTCCTTGACCGTTTCTAATTGGATGTTTTTGTTTATTACACATCTCTCATTTGTGATTGGATGAAGACAATAGGTTTTTTAAGAATAATTTTTTTTGAAAGCGTATTTTTTAAAAAGAACCCAAATTAAGAATTAAAGAAAAAAATACAAATTTATATGGAGTTTTACAAAACATTAATAATTCGAATATACATAGTATAATTTATAATTTAAACATATCTACCAGAATCATGATAATAAAATAAACTTAATGTTTTTTAAATGTAGACTATTTGTCAAAAAATTATTAAATATTTAACTCAATTTTATAAAATTTTATTTAGTTTGAATTTAATAATTTTATTCGTGTTTTGTCGTGACATGTGATCGTTTAAAAACTAATAAAATGATAAAATATAGTATTAGAAATCGTTTTTAAAAAAAATTCTTAAATATTTTTAAATATTAGTAAATAATTAAATGATGTTTTAAGAAAGAATAACATTATAACATATGCTTAAAATTTAATTTCCTAAAAACTAGTTGTGCGCTCTTGTTTTGTATATTTTGTACGGATGAAATATCTAGAAAAAACAATCTAGAATATTCCAGTAGCTCTCACATAGCGTGATTCAGGGAAATAGGGATGTTGACTTAATATATAAAATTGCATTAGTTTTTATCAATATTTCAATTGTCAATACAATTACACATTGTTACTATTTATTGATAATTATACCTTTGATACGAAGAGTAAATCTTTCTGCATTGTTATTTTATACAATTTATTCATGACTTTTTGCCTGGGCAGAATATTTTTGGGTAAATGTTACCTTCTTAGATGTTTTCCTTTTTAGATATAATTTTGTAAATTCTTTTATTATTTGTACATATACAAATTATTCCTATTTGGTGTGGCCGGAACTCGCCACTTGGGAAATCGTCAAAGCCTTTTAGCTCGGCTAATCTATCATTCCTTTTTATAAACCATTAATCAAAAAATTGTGTTGGTGAGATTTCCGCCACCTTTTGGTTCAGTAGTGTAGACCATCGTACACATCGATTTTTTTTGTTTCTTTTATCTGGTTCTTACAACCCCAGTAAATTTAGGCCACGAGCACATGGCATACAAAGAAACACATGCGTCTACTTATATAACAACATAATAAAACAAGATTTGCACATTATTTTTATTTATTTGCCCACATTAAGTACATGGGTCTCTACCCTTAAAATAGTTTTTGGTATTTGATCTATTGGAATTTCGTATTCCTATACAATACATTTTAATTCAGTTTTTTTCTATTACAAAACCACTAATCCATGAATAAAACCATTTAACCGATTTTAATAAAATTTGTCTTGAAATTATCTAAGAATATCTAAGAATATATATAAGATGTTTTTCTTCTTCCTAATTTACAATTTTCATGAAGACTATGATAGATTATTATTTGAGACAAAGGGCTGGCAACATGTTTCACATTTGCACATGTAGAGATGTACTCATATTAATAGTATTTTAAGTGCAATAAGCAAAATATTCTATAAGTGCATTTTTCAAAGGTGTTAAATGCATATTAAAAATATAGGATTATTTTCCAATTTTTCCTTATTACTGTTATGTTTTAAAGAGATTCTAGAAAATAAATTAATCCACAACTATTACGAGCACTTGACTCTAAATACAAAGAAATAAATCGTTACCTTGGACAATTACTCATTCAGATAATGTAACTATTGTAATAAACTTCAGTGCACTCAGTAGCTCTGACATGTTAGGAACTACATAAATTAGGAATATTAGAACTGAACGAACTTAAATATGTAAAATGCTTAACATAATATACCCTGTGTGACTTTCTCAGGACAATATTATCGAAAAACTCAGTTTTTCCTTCCGATCTGTTTGTCTGTATGTGTGTCTGTGTGTCAGTGTGTGTGTCGAATTTTATTTTTCGAATTTTGAAAAACTAAAGATATATTTGGAATCAGCATCTAAATGTAAGATTCCCATTTCAAAATTATGTTGATTGTCCAACGGGAAGGTGGTCAGATCGGAGTTACCGAAAAATGGAAAAAAAATTTCGAATTTTTAAATTTTTTAAAATTTAAAAATTAATTAATTAATTAATTAATTAATTTTTTTTAATTATTTTTTTTTCTTTTGTTTGTTAATTAATTTGCGAGTTATAATTTGCCGATTAGGAGTTTTTCATAGCGGCAAGCTCGATTGCCGCGTGTCAGATGTTTATTTTATAGTTATGGGTTGCTGGAAGAGATTTCTTTAAAGAGATAAGCTATCCAAATAAATAAATTATTTTCTTATTTATGAATGTATGGACGGGGATATTTTTTTAAATATCATCTCCCGTACTAGACAAATCTATGTCGTAGGATACACAAAAAGAAATAATGGACACCTTCGAAACAACCATTAGTGGATTATACAAACAACTGTGGGTGTGAGTGGGAATCGAATCCACAACCCTTAGCTTAGGAACCAGGATCACAACTATTACCCATAGGAACAATAGGACGTTTAAAAATAATATTACATTAATAGTCATTTTAGGAAAAAGTTTTGAAGTACAATAAGAATATTTTTTTTAGATTGATTTCAAATTTGACAGAGATTTTATAAAAATGGTATAAATTAAAATTTGAAATATTTGACATTTCAATGAAGTTATTTACATTTATTGTATATTAAATATATTGTAAGCAATAATATTCAATGAATTTGTTATTTTATAAATGATTTTTAATACATTTGAACTGCCATGTCACTGTTCTTACAAAAATTAATGACACGCAAAATTCAAATAAATAATTAGAAATAGCAATGATAAAGCAATTTAATATAGGATTTGTTTAATTTACTCTTTAATTCTGCTTAGTAATATATTCAGAGAAATCAGAAACAAGTAAGTAATGATATTTGTTCACGGTTTGTTCATAACTCTTATATTAAGAAAGGTACTAATAGATGGCGCTTTCTGGTTTTGAATGTAGATCACGGTGGCAAGATTTTGTTAAGATTAATAAAGTCATAATTGTAAATGAGTTTTATGGAAATCGTTCCGCTAATAAATATTAATTATTACAAGTTTAGCTGTAGTTAGAAAGTGTTGATATTAACACTTAAAAAGGTAACGCTACTAAATTCTACATATCGTTTTCTAGGGGGAGGAGCACAGGTTTTCGATTTTCAATGGGTAGTAATAAATTCCTCCCCCAAAAATTTATAACCGCAACTTCGCATATGACATAAAAAAAGATTTTGGCAAAATCCATTCAGTTATAGTTTTATTATTGACCAAATCATACCCGAATGGATCTAAGTATATATAGAATTATTTTTTAACTGGTTATTTTTGTTAGCATCTATACTGTTACAGTTTCGCAGTTCTGTGATAATACATAACTAATAAGGTTTGATTTAGTAATCAAATCGTAAAATCAAACTGGGAATTTCCAGTAATCAATTATCATTGAGTCTTGAGAATAACAAGGAGTATTGATGACATGCGCAGCGGCAGTTCGCGTGTTGTAGTCAAACCAAGAGACGTGTTTATTTAATTAATTCTAAATAACAATAATATTATATAATTTTTAATGGTCACAAGCACATCATGTGATTTCCAATTAGTATCTGAACAAAACAATAAAATATTTCTGTATGTAAATTTTCGTGATCCATGATTACCATTATATATAATTATCCAGCTGTATTCATGTAATTACGATTTGCCCATCATGTCGAAACTTGTCGGGCGAATTCCGATCATAATTGTGTGAGTACAGTGGATTAATTAAATATAATACAAATACAATACTTAAGAATTATAACAAAATGTGAATTGTAACAGTATTAATGTCAACAAACTCTTGTTGCATGAAATAATGAAAATACTTAAAAAAGAAATTTTTAAATATTATTTTTACTAGTATTCTCATCTTAACTTATATTAATATATAAAAATCGTTTTGTCTATTCGTTTTCCTTATGCGGGGCGATGGATGACCTGTTCGACTTTTCTAGAGTATTGACAGCTTGAAGTCCAGGATATTACAGTATACGTCTAACGGTATACAAGATCTAATCAATCACAAAGTTCTTTTATTTATAGTTAAAATTAAAATATCTATTAAATTAGAAGAAATTATATATAATTTATACAGGTTAAGGTTATTTCGCTAATTGAGATATATTAAAATATTGGAACATTCCGCAAATTAAGTCTCGCTATTGATGAGAAATATTAAATGATACACAGTTATATTAAAAGTTCACGCCGTGATTTCACCGTGATCTGAATAAGGATTCCGTGGGTTCGAAACTTGTCGATAAAACTCCGATAGTATTTACGTAAGTACAGTATAATTATATAGAATAGTAATTATGGATCACGAAAGTTTGAATAAAAACGAATACTATATGGTTAATAATTTCTTTTTTACACATTTTGTTTAAAAAATACTGTTGACGTCATATTTAACATCAACATGATAAATAAATAAATAAATGGATGAATAAACATTAATGTTAACTTATTTTATTAGTTAAATAATAACAATGCTTTGATTTTTATGTTTTTCTTTCTTTGTCTCGGAATTTGAAATGTTAATAAAGTATAATAATATTTCCGATAAATATGTATATTAAATATAATTTTTATGTTTGTATATTATATATTAAGTTTCTTGGAATTTTGGTGTTTTGAAGTACTTATTATTATTATTTTCTTTTGTTTATTATTTTCTTCCTTTGTGGATACTTTGCTTATATGTCTGTTCTATCTCATTTACTCCATAAAATAATAATAAAATTATGATCATAATTAATATTATATATAAAAAATAAAGAAACTTGTTCTTTCTCCTGCACCATCGTTTACTAAAAATAAACTAGTAAAACAAGATGGTTGCTATGGCAACATTGCATACCGCTCACATAGGGATGAGTTCAAAAAATAGAATATTACCTTAAGGACCATGTAGACTAAATTAAATTTAAATGATCTGATAAAAAAAATATTCCTTGAATTTAAACATTTAAATTAAATTAGAATTTAAATCCAAACGAGATATTTTTTTGAAATATTCTAATATATATTTGCGAAAAAACTAAGATTATATTAATTTCAATAAATATTTTAGCTGCAGTTTTAGAATGCATGAAGTAAGGCCAACATTGGGTCAATATTATAATCAAAATTATAATATATTGAACCCAAACCTTTTTCTGATGCAAGAACAAAGTTGAGCTGAGGTCGAGCTTACCTGTTTTGAAGCAGGTAAGTCCGCAGCTTTCACAAAGAACCAAAAAAATAACTATAATCCAAATACTACAAAAGATTTATATATTTTATATAATTAAGTTTATTCTATTCATTTTAATCACATTAATCCTGTTAAAATTTTAACTTATTATCTTCATAAGGAATATATATTTTTAATACTATAAACTTTGCTTTCAAGTTGCATTAAATATTAACACGCATTTTTATTGTATGTTATTAATGATTCGCGCTTAAAGCTCCGCCGTATTGAATTCTAGAAAAATCTACTTACTAAATTCGAAAACGTATACAAATGAACGAGACACAGATAATATATCTGAATTACATCGCAATTTATTAAAGATAAAAAATGATATGTTATGATCTGTTGGCATTAAAATAAATCTAAAAGGTAGAGAATAAACTAAAAAAAAATAAAATATTTAAAATTAATACAAAATTACCTGATTAAAATAAATTTCCCAAACAAAATCACGATATATCAAAACACAATACAATAAAGTTCAATCAGATATATTCGTAGGCGCGTACGCATTCAAGTGCGTTCAGCAGTTAACTGGTACAAAGAACAAGCGAACACGACACGCAATCTGAAGCTAGTGACGGCGTAATTGTCGATATTTAACTATATATCGATGATTTAACCTTACCCGTATCTTTGCTACTGTTTAGTGAGCTTATATTATTTCAAGGATTATTTATTAATATGCTATATAAATAACTAGGTAAATAATTATTGTTTGTCTTTGTGTATGTAAAAATAGATGAGTGAAGACATTTTCTTAAAGATTATATTTTTGAGCTCAACCTCTGAAGTTCAAGTTTAATTTGAACTTTTATATATATTTATGTAACTGATAAAATATTTAAATATAAATCTTCCAAATAAAGTTAATATGAATTAAATTAAATTTCCTTCGTGAAATTTTTGAAAAATATTGCAATATAGATTACGATCAATCGGCTCTTATCCTTCATAATTATTATCTATTAAAATATAAGTGTCTGTTTATCATCTAAGTTTGATTGCACATCTCATGTTCTATATAGATATGAAAAGTATTACAAAGATTTCAATGCCAATACAAATTATATGATATGAAGGTGAAAGTCATATTTGTAGGATTCATTTAAATGTTATAAATGTCTTTAAAGAAAGCTGATAAGCAGTAATTTATATTGGATAATAAAAAAGTTATTTTTACTTTAGAAACTAAGGGTTTATTGGAATTCCTAAAGACATTAAATATTATATACCTATAAAAGTAAAGGTTTAATAGGTGTTATACATAAAAAATGTGTAATAAATTAAATGTTTGGTGGAATGTATAAAAAATTTCTTAAGAAATTTAATCTTGATCATTAATAAAATATGTATATAAAATCAATTAAACTTAGTATATATTAGAATGAAAATCTTCAATCAATTTGACTGTCAATTTGTTTTTAACGCAAAGCTTAGATATTCAAGTATACCAAGGGTTTTTATTCAAAAACATCTAGTAACGTAAATGAATTTAAAATTAAATCAGATATTATATTTAAAAATATGCTTAATTATTCCATAAAATTATTGAACAAGATTTAAATTCAGGATCAAGACTTATATTGAACTAGAAAAATAACCGATTTAATGTATTTTTTATGGCTATCAATATTAAACGCCCTTCTGTAGGTCGAGATTTGTGATTGCAGCTGTAACAATACAGCATCAACAAGGTTATATTAAACTGCACGTGATGCAAATTATATCAAATACAAAAATTTAAATTTATAATAAAAAACTCGATAAATTTACTATCGACAAAAAAGAATTCAGCTCTAATTGTATGAATATTATCAATGAATATATGTCATCATCTTTTTGGCTTTCCCTGACCCTCGATCACTACGACATATTTGACGTCACTGTGACGTCACGACACTGTGACGTCACGTCACCGGGATAATATAAATAATATTTAATATTTCACGCATGATTTTTATCTCATTATTAAAACGAATGAACTGAATCTAACAATTTATTTATAGTTTGTTACAATTGATAATTTATAGAGTATTTATTTTATATTAAATGCTGCGTTTAATTATTGTTACAATATATAAAATTTATTAAATTTATCAAACAGAAAATCATCAGCTTCTATTTAATAAATGAGATAAAAATTTTCATTGTAATGAGTAATAATTATTGCAAATTAAACTATAATATTAACTTTCTTCAAATGGATTATAAAAAAATATGATATTGTTAGGAATAATTATAATAATAATTAAAACGAATTGACAATTACATATATTTAATATGTTAAATCTATTCCAGTATTAGGATTAAAAAAAACTAGATTTTATATAAAAATCTATAAACAATATAATTATTTATTTATTTAACGTTTATTGTTTTTAAATTTACAATATAAAAATCTTTGCTTATGGTAAAATTTTCTGATAGATATATAGAAAGAGAGAGGACAATATATATACATATAGATACATATAAACACATAAATATATTATAATAATATACAAAAATATGAATGCTTCAAAATTTCTATCAGGTGATGATAAATAAAGTTCATTTAAATTTGAAAAGATTTAAAAGATTTAAAGTTCATTTAAATTTAAATGAAAAGAAAGTAGAATTGTACAGATTAATAAAACTGGTATGATGGTAAGCTAGTGGTGGTGCCATGGGGATAGCCAGCGAAAGTCAAAGGTGGTTGAAATAATAACATGCGATTGCATATACTTACCAACTGTTATCTTTTCGCAGCCGTTAAGAATAACAAAAAGAAATTAACGATAAACTCGACACAGGTCACTAATGATGATGAAATAAGTTGATCGAACTAATTTATTTATTATACAATCTATATATATATATATATATATATATATATATATATATATATGTATGTATATGTTATCAAGTCTGGGCACGCGTTTTATTATCTTTTTTCTATTATATGTAACAGGTCAAATGTTGAATTCTAGAGATATATTTCTGTAAATGTCATATAAATTTTTGTCATGTGACTTCATTTGAAATTCAATTAGTTTATTTGCATCCTTAATAGACTGATAAATTAATTTGATTATATTATAAATGGTATTTTATTTTTTGGATTCCACATTTTTCCCACAAAAAAAGTAGAGACCTAAATTAGGAATTAGAATATATATGTATTATAATTTTCATTCCATGATAAATATATTATATAAATAAACATGTCAACAGACGAACAAACAAAGTAATCATTTTTACGTCAGTGATGTTTATTGTTTCCCTTTTTTATATTTCCTGGTGCCTCAAAGTAATATTACATCAACATTACTTCCCCTTTACGTAAAACGACATTTATGAAATAATATTGTTTAGAAAAAATGTCTGCGATTAAATTTTTTCAGGTGTTGATTAATCTTCTAAAAACTAATAGGAACGTCACCAGACCCTCAATTTCGACTCGCTGCGATCGCGAAATCTTGGGTGCCGTTTGCATGTTGAGCGAAGCGAGCCAAGCCGAAGGCTTCGTCTTGGTGTGAGAAAAAAAATTTAACAGGGGGACAGTACAATTCGATTAAAAAAAATTCGGCACGCCCATCCACAATGAGACTTCAATTTTTTGCGCAAATTTTTTTACATTGAAGTCTATGGGGGTGATGTTTTTTGGACATTATTCCTCAATGACAATGATTTTTTTTTGAATTTTTTTTACAAACCACCAAACATATCAGCATGGTATGTGTGCAAAATTTGAAACCGAACCGTTAAGCCGTTTTAATGCCAACTTTGTAAAACCAATGCAAATTCTCTCCAGTAGAGCGCTCCGCTCGCTTCGCTCGCTTCGCTCAAAAATCTGAAAAAGTATAAATATTTTTATATTGATAAGGTTTGATTTTAACTATGATAGGTTAGAGTTCATAGTATCGAGTTTTTCTAAGACCAATTAACAAAACTACTTATATTAATTGGTTTTAGAGCTACGAACGAGAATTTAATTTATTAATTTATTCATCTATATACACCCGTCGTCGTTTACGAGGTAGGAAGAGTGTTATTCGGGTAAAGGTGAATTTAGGAAGTTTGTATTAAAATTAATTTTAAAGGTCTTTCAATTCAAAGTGAAAAATTAATAATTAACCTATGACAAAAAGAAAAATAAATAGATTTGTAGTAAAAATGTTAAAAAATTTGTGATTTTAGAAGGAATATAAAAGAAGCGACACAGATGAACCTGTTATGATGAAAAAGATAAAATAATAACAAAACAGTATTCAGCAACATATTGTTCAATTGAAACACATTCGAGTACACTTGAGATAACGAGTTCTTGGAAATAATGTAACAACAGAATATAGTTTTATTCAATGAAATTCCAGTGAGAATTACTAATTAAATATTCTTCCTATTTATAACATTTTGTTACGATTTTATTGAGTGAGAGATATGAGAGACTTTTCTGCATCTTTTGTGCAAGCATTAATCAAAAACGGTAAATCCGAAAATTTCCAAATTTTGCACACTGTTATACATCAGTCTTATGGTAGTTTAAAAAAAATAATATTAAAAAATGTAATAATGTGTAAATCTTGAAAAATAGTTGAGGATAGAATGTGTCGACGTTTTGTAAATGCAACTTCGTTGCTGTTTGCATCTCACTTATATGCTAACACGAAATTTTGCGAACGCAGTCAAAATTGAAGTCTGGTTCGCTCCTAGTTACTCTTATCTATACTAATATTATAAAAAGCAAAAGTTTGTTTAATAGTTGGTTTAGACGCGATTATCTTCGAAACTAACTAATGGATTTGAAAAGGTCTGTCTTGATTACGATAGACGGGTTCATGAAGAAGGTCACAGGCTATCTAATGTTACGCTACTCACAGTTATACAAATAGTAAATAAAATCGTTTATCCGCGGGTGGAACCGAGAGAAATAGTTAGTTAATAATTGTTTTAAGATTTGGGAATGGAAACCATAAATTATATGAATTTTGTACTGGAGAACTGTCTTTTGTACTACAATCTACATCAGGTTCTGTCCATTGGAGTCATTGTACCGAACTGGGTAAAAGACCTGGGTAATAGAGGACCAGAGAAAAAACAAACAAACCAACCGGATTATGAATCATAATTTTTTTGTCTTTGTTTTATTTTCAATCAAATATACGATATTGAGTATTTGTTAAGCGGAAGTTTATTTAGTTCAACTAGTTTAACGCTTTAAAGGTCGTTGAACAAAATAAAATCTATTTAATATTACTTCTTTTATTTTGTATTTAAACTTTCGTAATCCATGATTATTATTATATATAAATGTACTGTATTCACGTAAATACTATCGGAATTTTATCTATCTTCAAACCCATTCGGGTTCCTTATTGAGTCGTGTATGCGGATCGCGGCGTGAACTGCTTCTTACTTTGAATATTATCTTAGTAATAATAAATACAGCAACTTATAGAGACATTATATTCTCATGAACAAAATTGTAATAATAGATTGTAGAAAAACTCGAAAATATAAAAAAGCTAGATAAGCTATAATTAAATTATTTATTTATTTAATTCTTTATTGCACAAAATACAAAGTAATGCACAAAAGGCGGGCTTAATGCTTCAAAAACATTCTCTATCCGCCAACCTAACGACGGACAGGAGAGATTGTTGGTAGGCGTGCAAAAAAATAACAATAACAATAATTAAATAATTAGGGAGTCTCATTAAAAGAATCAATTATTATTACAATGATTCTAGGATATTATTTGCTCACGGAAGAAACGGCTGTTCAATCTCCTCTGACCCCTGTATACGCACTTCATACGTCAGAACGATAAGGCTATAGACAAGCGACCTATATGATGTACTTACGATAGATAGACCATTTTAAAACTGTATATGTTAAACCTTGATATATAAGAGATAAAATTCAAGATCGAAAAATGGAGTATGAAGAAAACGCTGTTGGTCGCTAAAGTCTAAAGCTTCGAGAAGTAAACAGACAAATCATTTGTAATTAATATTATATTGTGTCATAAAATACGAGTATATTAATGATAGTTTTAACTGATAACAAGTCAACCAACTCGTGATAAAAGCTCTAGAACAAGCTCGGATGAAATAATTCAAATCTATACAAAACTAAAGGAGAAAATATTAAACTATATTGTTCTAAGTATAAGGAAGTTTTGAAATTTTATTAGTACAGCTTTGGAAATTTTCTTATCATTTTCTAAAATTTTCGATCTGACTAACAAATACACACAAACACACATGCATACATCTCGTCATCATGTGATTGATGAAAGGTATTTACATAAAATGAAGCTAATGTTGTCAGTCTGTCTTTACTCACAAAACTTATCTCGGAGGATATAAATAAAATAAATATTATATTTTTTATCAAAAATTTACGTCATGTAAATATTTGATAAAAATCATTTTCAGATTTCAAATAATTTTTAGATAACACAAATTTAAAAAATATATAAATAGAATTTTAACCGAATGTATAATAAACTATTCAAGAAGTAGTTCAAGTAATTTTTTTTTTTGTATTCTAGTGAAAATAGCTGACTTGTTAGAAGTATCTAGAATCAGAGTTTAGTACTGCCTAAAACGAAGTATATGGTGGTAGAAGTCAGCAGTAGATGGTTGCCTCAGATGAATGTGGTAGAAGTGTGAATAGAATAACAGTAGATAAAGTAAAAGTAGACAAGGAAACATATAGGTTTTAATGTCTAGTCTGAGTAGCAAATTTTTAATAGATATATAATTCATTTATGCTTGTGGTAGGTCATAATTATGGAATATATTTTACATAGGGCTTTATCTGCTCCCACTTATCAAATACATTTAAAATCTTATTACATATCATTAGCAGCTTTTTATTCTCCCGTGAAAACAATAACATTCTGAACGTAAGTTAAATTAGATAGGGCACCAACATAGTATTCGCATAGTAACAGTCTTTACATTAAATTATATAAACATATACAATCAAAAGTCAATATTATTTTGGGAAATTCTATATTTAAATTATATATTTAAATTTGTTATATTTTAAACAATGTTATCTCATGTCATTGATGTCATTGGAGAATGTTTTGCATCAGCAAGTTATTTGCGTCTCTTAAGTAAATATTAAAACAAAATAGTCTTTAACATGATAATAGTTTATATAGAAAATGGTAAGGTTATTCCAAACTTTATTTGCCTTTAAACGTCAAGTAGGCACTCGACTGCTCATAAATGTCTTTATACGAACGATAACTTTCTCTTCAATAAGAGCAAAAAGTAATAATACAAATGTCGCATGTGTTTTTGAGATACTAAAAATATTTATTAATGTATATGATGTAGTTATCCATTGAGAGATACAACATACTTTTTTGGATTTCTTGGAATACATCAACGTCTTTAAATTATAGAACTCGGATTGCTTTATTTACGAAATAAAAATAAGTCGTCGTAAAGCAGGTCATATTCTTATGTCTTATGACTCTGATGGCATCTGTTCAATAATTTTCAAATACTCAATAATTAGTCTGACAGACTATATTGCAGCGTTGTACTAATGAAGGATGAATATGGTCAGAACATTGTTTAGTCTAAAACAACTGGGAACAAAACTTATGTACGTGCAAAAAGCAGGATGCTATAGCATTGCATAACCATAGCCAGAACTCTTCACTTTTGAAGAAGTGCCTTCTTACTTGAGTAAGTGGGAAACGCCCACTACAAAACCGGATTTTGGCAAAGTTACCATCAACTTTCATCACTGGTTTGAAGCACCACCATTTACTTTTATAAGCATTTACCAATCATGAAGCAATGCGATTGCGTATTAAGGCTTCGATCATTATGTACCTAAACCAAACTTCGTAACAGCTTATGAACAGTTATTTTTAGTTGATTATAACCAACAGCAAATCCTGAAGTCCAAAGATCATACTTTTGTCTGACTCTATCATCAACACTATTCGGTAATTATTGGTAATTTAATTTTCTCGCGCTCATCATCAGAGGCATACCAGATAAGTTGCTCCTGATAACCTTGCATAAGTAATAACTTGCAAAGGGTGGCACAAACATATAATGAATACTATTGACTTTATCAGAGAACAAAGAGCAATCAAGATTATATTTTTCTCGTATTTACTCGTAACTCGAACTCGAACCCATTTTATTGAATTATATAAAAAAATGCTGATGTAGCTGTCAAAACCTGTGTTAACCTTTTTTGTTTTTTGGGGGCGTAATGGACAGCCTATCAGCTGAACATATATCTAATTGGCCTCGTATAATTGCGTTAGCTACCGATTTTTCTATTAAGAAGATTGGTATATTTTCCTTTAATTTATACCATGCACTTCATGACTGGTAAGGAAAGGGTATATGACTATGGCGACATCGGATTACGAGCAGTCATAATACATATCCTATAAGTATAATAAGCCAAAATACAAGGTCATTCAAAAGGTCAAATACAAATAAAGTGGCACTTTTATTACTCAATTAGTATCGGTATTTATCTCAAATCATTTGAATATTATTTTATCATTAAATAATACTTCGTGGCTGAACTGTGACCTATACCACCAACAGATGTCCTGCATTACATATTTATTAAGCACATGTGTGTCACGCACACATATGAATACTGTAATCAAATTGTCACGTGCCTAGTTATCAATAATATGTATATATATATGTTATTATATATAATGTGAACTGTTACTAAGTCAGCAAATAAATTGCAATATATTATTGTTTAAGTTTTCGCTAAAAGTTTTGATGTTATCATGTTGTCTTTCAATAATTATTATTATTGATGATGTAATCACGTTGAAGATATTAATGACTATAATAAATCAAAATTGTAAAACACATACATAAAAAAGCTTCTAGAAAAGTAATGTATTTGAATAATACATTAAGTTTATTACATTCGTTGTACGTTTGTCTTCTAGGTATGTCCGAGCATCATATAAAACTTCGCAACCGGTTGAACTCTGTTATTTACATTTCGAAGGACTAACCATAATGTGTAAATCTAACGTAAAAGTTAACTAATTAGTTAACTTTATAATTATCGTATTAAAGCTTTAAATATTTTTTTAGCTAATCCTTTAGAGGTTAGTTATTTCACATGTAGCTTTGAAATGTATTTTTGGTTTTATAATAATCTTAAGACTTTTATAGATGTAGAAATATTTAGAATTATAGTCCATTTTTTAGGATGTTGAGAGCGAGCTAAGACGCTGGCAACAGCTAGCTATACTTAAGTTTTGACTAATAATATATTTACAGGTTTAAGATTATACGCGTAATATATACATATAAATAAATATACACTAGGTGATATACCGGAGGTATATATCTAATTAAATTATATTTTTACCACTTAGTTACAGTTTTAAAGTGTAGTCCTATCTTCAAGAGTTGATGATAATATGTTATTTTAATAAATCAAACTGTACTACACTACTACAGCACAAGTCCATGCTTTCGTAACTTTGGAATGCGGTAATGTTGGTCAGTTTTGAACTATTATTGGTCAAGGATTCTGTCAATAACTTATGTCATCATCCATCTGCCCTTATCTCAGTTAAGGACAGCACAATTTTTAATTTTTTTATTTTAATATGTTTTTCAAAAGCGTTTAAGACAATTATTCGGTCTTGTGGCCTACCATGAGCTCGAATTTATCATGGCTAAAGAGTTTTGTTTCAATATTACAATAATTTAACTTAAATAAAACTATTTTACGGATATAACTCGCGTTTATTAATACATTTTTTAATTTAACCCGACGTTTCGAATGCTTTGCAGCAAACGTGTTCGCGGTTTAGCAAAGCATTCGAAACGTCGGGTTAAATTTAAAAATGTATTAATACACGCGAGTTATATCCGTAAAATAGTTTTATTGAAGTGTGTATTATTCGAGAAAATCTTAGAAAACATTAATTATTTAACTTTTTGAGACCTTTGGATTCTTAGAAAAACAACTAGTAACTTATCTAAGAAGAAATTATTGGTAGAAATGTGATTAAAACAATATTGTTTACAGTTTAAAAAAAGGAAAGTGGTTGTTAAAAGATTCATTTAAAAGATATTCGTAAGGGATCTGAAATCAAGCCTTATTTTGAATGCATGTTGGAAATACCGCTATTTTTCTATAAGATGTATAGAATGCTATCCAATTATATTTTTAACCTGAGATGGCTCTCAATCCATGGGAAGACATGGGACAGGTTTTCTATTCTGAGCCACGACCTGTCTCTAAATGATATATAAGACTTATGTAGATGTAAATTGATGCTGAGCTTAATGGCTTTTGATATTGTTCTGTTTATGCGTTTTATTTATTAAACTAAGTTGTCCCTTTTGTGCTGACTAACGAATATTTGTCTTATATATGTGTCTCTCATTTAATATTTTGTATGGAATCTCTTGACAGCCTGTCGATCCGTCCTTTATATATAAATATATATATATTAAGTATTATTAACATTTAAGAACTGATCGATTGTGTCGTGACTCAGCACTTAATAACAAAAACCGCATAAAAAAGGTCTAATTTAAAAGCTATAAGGAAATGAAAATCAATTTGGTATAAAAAACAATTAAATCTAGAATTCCTATAAAAATTTATATTTTAATTCGATATCGTCAAAACTATTGAGTTTCTGGCATTTCCGTGAACAAAAAGGGTACCTGTCTAACAGAGTCTAGAGAGACGATACATATGGGAAAAGCCTTTAAGGTAAGATCAGGACACAAATTCTAAATATAGATATTATTCTATATATAGGTATTTTAGGTAAGGAATTCATCAAGTTTTTTTTTATCTTAATTACCTTGTAACATAATCTATTTCAAGTCTGCGAAAAATAAAAACTCTTTCAATAAGAAAACCCCTTCTATAAAAATATATAACTTAAGTTGAAGTACATGTAATTCAGATGAATAAACTTAAAGTTATGAAAAAAAGGAAACTAAAGGAACTTAATATAATATGCAAGCATTGCGTGGGTGTGAGTACATGTTTCTCTGTGTGTGTTTCAACGTTTGTAAGATTTACTAATCACGAGAACAATTTACATGAGTTTAAGGTTTAATTTTACATGAGTTCAAGGTTAGATGGTTGATTTCTTTCTTTTTTTTGTGATATTGTAAAGACTCGCCCTGATGTATTTTTAGTGAGGAGTCCAAACCACAGTCTCACGACTGTTTTTGAGGATTCTTTTTCTGATTTTCTCTTAAAATGAAGATATGTGAGCTCAGAATATTCGCGAGGAATGGTGAGCAAAGCACATGAACCATGACAATAGTTTAGTGGAGTATCTAAAAGGTATTTTTAAAAGGGCTCTTTGAACTTGATTAATTTTCAGTATGTGGGTCCTAACAGCAGCACTCCGAAAGTTGATACAGTATGTTATGATTGTCTGGGCTAAGAAGTATACTATTTTATTAGGAACAAATATAAGTTTTCGGATTCTCTGTGCTAAGCATTCTGCATGACGTTTCCATAAGAGATAAAAAAGAGATAAGAAATTACCAAGACAAACTTCAGGATATCTTTTTAATATTTGAAATTCCTTCTAAGGATGAATATGTTCTGGTGGTATGACCCGTGTCACAAGTGTGACCGAGAACAGGGACAGAAGCTGGAAGTAACATTTTATTTGTGGGAGAAAATGTTATTATATAATTGACATTTTATATAATTGACATTTTATATAATTGACATTTAGATTTTAAGAAAGCCAACAGGTGACCTGTTTTAAATCTGATTCAGCGTAGGTGTGAACTTGATGCCAATTTTTAATATTGGTAATAATTATGAGAAATAATTTAAAATGTTAAGATGTAGAGAATAAAAAGAAAAAGAAATGATAGAAAAGACAAGAAATAGAAGTGAAAGACAAAAAAATAAAGTATTATTTATCTTATTATTATATTATTTATCTTATATTTTAGCATGGCAAAAAAAATAAATAAGAGGAATTTAATACCTTTTGACCTAAAATATAAATTATCCTAAGAAACACTAAAAGAATATAACATAAATAGAAATTATTAATATTTTTAATATTATTTATAATAAAACAATGCCACAAATACAAAGTTACATTTTGAATGTGACAACATCCGTGACAGATATATTTATATATATATATATTGGAAAATATTATATCAAGTGCAAAGATAAGTCTGTTACAAATAAATAAGATTCGTTCATCGACGAACTATCTTAACACCAGCTTTATCATTTAAATAAATTATTTATATTAACAGAATAAGTTTTGTAAATTATATGATATAATTATTGTATTTTAACATCACGCCATTTTATTACGTTACATTACGTTAAGGTACATACATTGAAATATTATTTTTTTCGTTTTTTAATATGTTATATGTTCGCATATCATTCAAAAAAGATAAAAGATCTTGGTGAAATTGTATGATAATAGATAATCTTAAGAAAGCCACTTGAAGTGAAAATACATCTATATCCTGTCATCAAATAAAATTGTTTTATTTAGATTTAATAATACATACAACAGGAAAACGACATTATAATATTGGTTTGTTATTCACCTGTCATATATTAATATATATGACAGGTGAATAACAAACCTGCCTTCAACTGTTGGGAAAGCGTACGGTGTTGTATCACCACTCTTTATCATTAAGTTAAGTACACACTTAAGCATCTAACATCTAAGCCTAAGTATGTATGATCTAAGCTTATGTATGTATGTAATTTGAATTTTTCAAGACAACTTTCGCATCTCTTTAAACTAGTTCTAAACATAATTCATGTATGCGTAACTTCATATGTATTTATTATTGTATTAATGTTAATTTATTTAAATGTCTCATAAAAACAGGAAATAATCTTGAATTGGCACAATGTTAGATGTTGAAATGATTTATGCGTAACAGTTTGTATGATTTAAACCATTTCTTTAAAACAAGTCATCTGACTTAATATGTATTCAGAATTATCTGTTGATTTAAATACTTTTACATCCTATTATATATAATTATTGTTATTGATGAAAGTTGTACGTTTGTTTGTTTTTCCTTTCACATATAAGCTATAAAATATCCCATCGCCATTCTCATTGAATGCCTTTCTCAGTATTTTTTAATCTCATTTATATATGATTTTTATTAACAAAAGAAAACTGTATAAGTTATAAATTAAATTTAAAAAACTGTTTTTATTTAATAAGAAAGAGAGTAAAAGAGAGTAAACTCTCTACATATCTTTTTCCCCAAGTCTCTACATGGACAGACAAAGATCTGGATCTCTACAGAGTTTTGAGGTCGAGGCAGTCCTTACAAGATGAATTAACAGTTAACTCTCCGAATATACTTTTATAATTTACTGACTCGTAAATAACTTTGGGTCAGCAATGTTGTTATTGATTTATTCTTGACTAAACATTGATTAAGCCTTACAATAAAAAATAAACTTGTTGCAAAAACGAGTTAACAGCCTGTCTAAGGCAGGGATTTTCTACAGTGCCAATGAACTTTGTGTCATTGTTTTTTAATAAAAAATACTCCCACATTGATCCTTTCCACTTATCTAAACATGTTTTCAAACAACAAATTATGAAATCTCAATTCTGTCACCCATAATATTTAATATAGAACTCAAACACACACACACAGCCACATACACACGCACACACACATACACACACACACATACACACATAACCACGCGCTTACTTGTGCGTGCATACACAGTATATTACAATACATTTTGATACACAAGGGTTTTCCATTTGTTTGTTTAAATCAATAGTTTTTTTAGTCTCTCAACTTAGTTTGTAATTTATTTATTATTATTATTATTTTTTTTTTATTTTTATATCCATTGTTGACTGTTTATTATTTAACGGGTCCATAAACATCCATCAGTGTATAGTTACTTTTATAAAAATCAGAAGAAAACTGTTATTGGCTTTATGTTTGTATATGTTGTAAACTTATCATATGATTGTTAATTTGCTGTTGTTTTCTCAATAAATAAATAAATAATAATTTAAATATGCGAACTGTCGGTTTGTCCGTGTTCATGTTAGATTATTATAATAAATTCCGATCTTATCATATTTACACACAATACAATTTGTAATAACTACAATGGTACAATCGGAAATAGTACCTTTATTTCCGATCAAGGACGTGAAAGAATGAAATATCTATTAATATTAATATTAATATTTATTTTATAAAATATATCATGAGAAGAATCAACTGATTGTGTTATCAAAGTTATCATCCAAGGTAATTCTTGTTTCCCTAGACATTGGAAAAGTGATTTATTGTATTATTCAAAGAAGTAATTAAATTACGATTTGTGATTCATAAACTTACATAACAGTGAATAGTATTATAATAAACAGTAAACAATATATCTTAAATGGAATAAAAGTAATAATAATAGAATTCTTAGTATATAATGTATATTTTAATGTTCGTTTGTACAAATAAACACAATAATACTATATATATATATTAAAATGTTCATATTAACAGCCCCTTAGTGGGAGTTTGATGTTTCTATTGAGGCCACGTTTGCTTTAGTTAATACTTATGTCTATTTCAGTCCGGCGCCTCGTCTAGCAAGAACCTCTGCTATTACCGCTTTTTATCTATAATGCCATCTAGCGGCAAAACCGGTAATGAGCTGTAACTCCGCATACGCCGACGAAATCATTATGCGCCGGCGCCATGCATCGCGGGAATGCGTTTTAAATTTAGAACGTATTAGCAAAACCTGTATTAAATAGAAAAAGTAGTTTTACGCACCTTTATATGTACGTGTCGTAAATAATGATGAATGATGATGGAGGGTTGTTCTTAACTACACGAGAGTTTTTAACTCATTATTATATATAACATAAATTAACTGTTGTGAAATGTTTTATGATTGGGTTAACTGTAGGTTAGGAAATATAACTAATGTCTGTCTATTCAACGAAATACAACTGTAAATCTTTTTACTACATCTAATTGAGATTTTTTTGTTTTGACATTTAGAATCCAGAAAAGTTTTTTAGAATGTAATTCATGTATGAAAATTTATTCTGAATGATTCATATATTAAGAATCATTCTGAACAAAGCAATTTATGAATCATTTTGCTCGATAAATATAGAATTTATTAACTTACCAGCTCCCTGGATTATTAAAAGAAATCACAAAAGATTGTAAGTGTATCATTATAATAAAACTAAATTATAAAATGGATGCCAGTGGATGTGAAACTACTTTGGCGTCGTGAACGGGAAACTTCTATTTTCTGACACATTATATTTAGTTTTCAATGGCGATGTGTTTCATTAACATTTCTAGAGGTCATCGAGTAAAATGTTTTTCTCTACGTCAAAACACGCCCCCAGAACAAGCTTTTTAATGTGTGCGTGTCTGTCAGCGTGAATGTGTGTCTTTGAAAAACAAAACAAGCTATTTAATACGTGTGCGTGTCTGTCTGCGTGAATGTGTTTGAAAAATTGTATATTCAATTATAAGTACAGCTTTTCAGATATTGTAGAAATTTTTTACTAGACGTATCATTTGTGATTTTTAATGAAATTTTATTACTTAAATTGTGTATCTTATTTCATGTTACTTTAACATGTTTTATCTCCATTTCAGTGGGTATTATTTTTGTATTTTTTGTTGCGCACATACAGGATTTGCCGTAAGGAGTTCTTTTTCGAATAATAACAATAGCATTTAAAGATTTTTTATTTATTTATATGACGAATAAAGAAAAGATATCAGTTTAAATCTAGTGTCCTATTGTCAAATGAATGTACTACCTTACCACCAAGTTTTATAAAACTATATTGTTGTACTCAAATTTGTGCGATCTTTTTTAAGTATTTATTATTATGCCTCTTCTTCTAATATCTCAGTCTCAAAAATTCAAAATTAATAATGATACTAAACTTTTAAACTCTAAGGTCATGTTAGGCCTTCAGGAGGGCAATAGCACCTATTACGCCCCTTCCCCCTAGCCTCTCTCCCATCCAGTCGTATGAAGTTTTACAGAAGAATTTAGCTTTAGTACTTTGTTATCAGAGCTTAATCAACGGTGATGAAATGGTCAGAATAGCTTTTAGGTATATACAATTGAACGATTATATTATATTAGAATCTAAATATTCCAATGGGAACTAAACTTAAGTATATATGTGGCAAATTGCCGAAATTCTATAAAAAGTATGTCATCTCATTTGTAAACTCAAGGTTAGATGCAATAAAATAAGATTAATTGATAAGAAAGATTTGTTATATGTTGAACGGTATTTTTCATATAAATTTTTATTTATTTTTATTTGTTTTAAATGTAGTGTTTGAAATATTATAGTATTTTAGTTAATGTACTATCTTAAAAAACAAATTCTCACTATTGGTTGAAGGTTGACTTATGATTTTAGTTTTGTTTTCATATTAGAAGATTCTTCGATCATTAATATCAGTCTTATTTCTATTTATGTTTATATACTTTTTATTCCCAAGTTCCCACGAGAATGCAAATTCCAATGCCTAATAGATGTCACTATCATTTTAAGAAAGATTATATAAAGACATCTAAGATTATCGAAGCAGGTAAGTTAAGTTAGCTCAGTGGATAGAGCGACCTACTGTATACCAGAGGTAATAGGTTTGAGTCCTGTCCGTGATGGTGAATGACAGAGACTTCCCAGTAACAATTAACAATTATAGCCTAACATCTCGACAGACACTTACATCTCGTCTACCCGTGAACACAATTGTTGCAAAGTGTTCGAAACGTTGGGTTAAAATTAAAATATAACAAAATTATACGCGAGTTTAAATTCATAAAAATAGTTTTATTTAAATGTGTACTCGTGAAAGTCTAAGAAAATACCAGTTATAGCCTATTATTGCTATGTATATGTTACTTATTACTATGTACTTTGGTATACTGTGTGTTTTTAATTTGTTAACAAGTTTGAGTTTACATATAAAATTCTTCATATTTAACAAATTCATTTTCAATACTCAAAACTATGGTTTAAAATATATTTAAAATTTAACCAAAATATATACATTTGTACATCCTTTGTACGTTGAACGTTGTGATAGAATTCGATTTGTGTTATAAAAGTAGAAGTGAGTGGCAACAGATAGGCTTTTAAAAACATAGGAAAATCCTTACGAGAAATAATAATTACTTATAGGTATATTGTTGTGGTATAACCCTATAACTTGATGACCTCAATAATAAATTTATTGCGTTTATTACTTTATACAGGTATTGTTATTTCAAAGTTTAATGTAACAGCTGACGTAACGTCATTGACTGACCTTCAAATGACGTTACAGTGTTTGACTTCATTGTTAAATAATTTTTTAATTTATAAATTAGGTAATGTTGCTATGATTTTAAGAGAAATGTAAACTTCGAGATTGTTATAGTTTTAAATACTTATATTTTATGCTCTTAAAATAACATTCCAAAAATTTTTAACTCATCTGAAATAAATAATGATACACTTTGAATAGTTATTATCTATAAGAAGTTGAAAACAAGAAAATTGTTGGAAGGGAAGAAATCTCTTGTTTTCCTAAACATAGTTCTATAATTATTATATTCTATATTCTATAGTATTAAGCAATGTAATATAGAAACAGTACATAATATAATATTATATGTTGATACAAAATATACTTTATATGTTAATATTCATTGTAATTTTATAAATATTTACAAAGGTATCATTTGAATTTCTTTGTAATTATCAAAGGACCTACACTTTGGAACCGTACAACTAGAGTATAATATTTCATAATGGAATTCATTAAAAATTTCTATGCTTATTAAAAATAAAATATTTTGATTTTGACTTTCAAATAAAAAGAGGATTTATTATCAATGTAATGTCTACTGATTTCATTTAAAACATGATTTTTTTTTGCATGTACAGACACAGATACATATATATGTATTTGTAATCTTAACTTTTCACTTTAAGTAAGAGTGTTTAAGTTATATGTAGAATTTTGTTGTTGTAAAGACTAGAATACTGTCATTGTTGATGAAACCCTAATATTCTGAGAGTACTATAATAAAATTGTAGTTTAATTTATCTGTACATTATTAAAGTTCATATTCATGAATATGAACTGTGCTTTTTGTGCAATTACCTACATAATTAACATTTTAAGTCTTGTTGTTGGCCTTCTTATTAACTAATACAGACAACCAGTTACTATTATAGATATAAAAAATTATCAAAATCTAAATTATGAACATTTTTCCTAAAGTATATTCCGTTTTTATTAAATATTCGGCGGTACTGATGTAAATACTATCAGAATTTGTCAGACTAGTCTCAAACCCATTCGGACTCCTTATTCTTTATTATAAACTCGGAGCAATCCGGAATCGCGGCGTGAATTGTTTGGTAATTTTTAAGGAAAACAAGAATTATCTTGTTACGATTGATTAACTTGTTAAGGAAAACGGATATGTTTGGTAATTAAAAATTAACAGTCACGCACGAGGAAGAAACTAAAAATTATAGGCAATAATAGAATCTAATCGGAGTAAGTACATATTTATCTTAAAATGATTTTTAGCAATTTTTTTTTCGTTTCATTCATATTTTTATAAATGGTTTTTGTAATTTTTGAGTACCTTATTAATATTATATCCCTCCCTTTTTTTCATTTGATTACTATCAAATAATTCGTGCAATTACATTTTAATACAACACTGCATGTATGGAAATTATAATTGTAGTATATATACCCATTAGCCCTGTGATGTGAAACAATACTTTGTTACATGGAAACTGTCGGATGATGTAAGCCGTTTCGTTTATTTCAAAACAACGTGCAAAAAACCCTTCGTAAGAGTGACAAGATAAATATAGACAATAATTTTAATACTGTATGAATGCGTTTACTTTAACTAAGCAATTTGAAAAATTTATACTCAATAATCATACATTTAAAGATATTGAAGCTTGAGAACAGCTAGCGTTAGTGTTTACAGCAAAAAACTTACAAAATATACTAAAAACATTGGAAACTCGCACAATTAATTCATGTAAGCACATCACTAGTAAAGACTATAATATAACAAACCTGGACCACATTTTAACACAGATATCAGAACACAAAGTAAAGACCACTCACGTCAAAATATAGAAAGGTAAAATTAATACGGCAGCCGGTGCGTTTTGTAACACGTGCCGTCAATTCTACAACCGAATGATAGTAATGCAATGCATGATAGGGATGGGGTTTGTATTTATCGATATCGATTATATTTTAAGAATTTTATAATTTAGATTTGATAAAATAAGTGGTATTTTGTATGCCAAGATGTTATAATAATTTATCGATATTTTACCATTAAATTTAATACATCACGAGAATACAACTTCGAGTTCTATCAATGCATGAAAATAATAATTAAAGCGAAAAAATTGCCAAGAATTAAAACACTGTGTCTATAAATTATTATGAATACAAATAGTTTTTAGTATTATAACAATAAGATCAGCATTGTGTTACTTTAGAATTTGGCAGTGTTTAACCAAGCTTGTCCAGCTACTGTTGCTTTTACATCTGCTCGTCTAATGTGTTGAAGGTCTCTTCTTCCTCAGGTTCTCCAAGTCCATCTGTTATTATAATTAGCTAACATGAACATTATAATTTACTTTATAGCGATAAAGTATTAAGCTCTATTACTTGTTTTTATTTTTCATCTTACTTATAAGTTTAAATCCCATTCTTCTTATGTCCTATTTCTTTGAATTGTCTTGATTTCTTTTTTTTTTTTTTTTGTTTTTGCATAAACTTCGAAGTTTGACACTCATAGGTTAACGAAATGTCCATAGCCATTTTCTTAACAAGCAAAGCATATTACGTTATGTAAAAATTTATTACTTCTTACTAGTATGAACTGTAATAAATTTGCCAAGAGCAAAATCCTGTAAAATTTTTCTGTTTTATTAAACCTTTAAAGTTTTTTATGCTTAGCTTTATACAGTGAATTATTTTCTGTATACCTTCAGCTTCAAAGTTATTTATTGTTGTAAGTTCCGATACAACTTAACAGCTCTATATCGGTAAGGTATAATATATTTCTTGCTCAACAATTTTTTTTAGTTTCGTATATTTATTAGAAAAATTAGGAAAACTTTATTAATTTTAGCTGGATTATAGCTTTTTTAGTGGTCCAATGGTCTGATCTATACGAGAATGATGATAATACTTACATTATATGACTCTTCATGATTATAACATTATGATTAAAAAACATTATTTTCACAATTTTAAGATTATATTCATGAGAGGTTATTTACTATTTCTTTTGCTGGAATAAAATAAGATTCTAAAACGATAAGATAATGAAAAATGGATTTAAACAAGAGTATCAAAATTTCCATATAGTAAATAAAAATTGTAACTAACAGAATTAAATGTTATATAGACAAAGTCTAATAGATTCACTAGTTTTCGATGAAGAGGTATATAAATTATCAATCTAACAAAAACAAACATTTCCAAAACAAAATAGATAAAATAATAATAATCTCGTATATAAAATACTGTTGAGATAAAATAAATACAAACTGGTTACTGTTTAAACATACAACTTAACGAACAAAGTAAACATTTTAGTTTAAGTGTTCTCAAAACGATTTGTCAACAAAAACCAGGAATACCGTTGTTGAGGGAAAACTAATTGACTGAAAACAAACAAATTATTTTCTTAAACTCGTATATTACTTTAAAAACTAGGAGCGCGAACCAGACCTCAATTTTGACTCGCTGCGCTCGCAAAATCTCGGTATGTGTTAGTATATTGAACTAAGCGAGGTGCAAGCAGCGCCGAAGTTGCATTCACAAAACGTGGATGTATTCTGTCCTCAACTATTTTTCAAGATAAAACAAAATCTAAAAAAAATAATCTAATAACGCTAAATTTTCACGCGAAAAATTAAAGTTTAAGGGATTTTAAGTCTTACGTGATTATTCCTCAACAATATCGAATATTTGAAAAAAAATATTTTAAAACTACCACTAGACTGATGTCTATCAGTGTGCAAAATTTAGAAATTTTCGGATAAACTGTTTTTGATTGATGAATGCACAAAGAATGCCGACTCTCACATAGAGAGCTTCGCTTTTCCCTAATAATATATATTTTATAATCTACAACTTTCACCTTTGTATGCAGATTTATTAATTAAAATACATGAAAATAAATTGCTAAAATTATAATTTATCGATATCAGCAAGGTCCATCACTAGCGGCATCAGTGGTCAGTTTACGCAAGTGTATGACTTTCGCCGCTCTGACTCGTGACTCGTATGCACTCGAGCGAGGAGTTTAATACGGTCAGGTAAAATTATAAATATAGAGTATCCAAAATACGACATATTTTACAGAATTGAATCCAATCCAATCCAGTACTGGTAACAAGTTATCTTTAGTTTATTATGTCTTTTAAATTAGTAGATATTGAAAAATAACGATTTTAATCTTATAGAAATATAAGATTAAAATCGTTATTAAGATTTTAATCTTAAGAAATGTCGGGACTTGATCGCATAAATATTTTTTTGAAGGTGCGATACCTTTTTTATTTATCCGACGTTTCGGATCGAATTGCACCGATCGTGATCACGGGTCCACTGATGGCAACTTGATTTTAATCTTGTAAGCTGTTGTCAGATATCTCGTCTGTTCAATATAATTGGTGTCTATAATGTAATATATTGGATAACAAAAAAAAATATATAAATAATGTTTTCTATAATGTAATAATTGTTGTCTTTAATGTAATATATTTATATCATTAAAGGATTGTGTTCAATATACGTGTATTATATCGCAAGAGAATTGGCGTGAAGTACCTATTACAACTATTGCGGATGGCATTATGAAGACTGCAACATAGTCGCTGGTACTATATTGCAATTAACATTGATCTAACTATTAGTTAGAAGTCTGTTGAAATATAGTCAATATACTAATAATAAGACAACATTTTGTATGTATTACAACGAACAAACAAAGATTTGTTTGTTTTTTAATTTTTTATATATGGAAATATGTCTTCTACACAGGTCTTTGTTAGGAGGTGTGTAATGGTAAATAAAGATTCAACTACACGTGTATGGAGACTTAATTCCTGGGGACAATCAGTCAATCAAAATACAAAAATTTCTTTTTAAATCTGTTATTTTCTCTTATTGGATAACCTCCAAGTTATGACCTTCATTGCAATGTATTGTATTGCATCTTTATGCGCCTGCGCTCTACTTGCACACGCGAAAGTAAATTTCAAGGCATACTCAAAGCTTTCGCCGCCATCTTCAAATTCTCGTATAATATCTTGAATTAACTTGATTTTTTTAAATGGATTAAATATTTTTGTAACTTTATAAATATTAATTATATTTTATATCCAATTGTTACATCATAATTGTTTCCGATCAGATGAGATATATATTTCGTAATTAGTAAACCATTTATATTAATTATCTATAGCATCAGGGCTAAATGATTGTCTGGTTGTTATTTAGGTTATTGGTTTTCTTTTTAATTACGGAGGTCACTTGTTGATATAAATTTTGTTGGACAAATTTATCAAAATTTTCAAAAAAAATGGTTTCTCAAAATAATTTTAAGTTTAAGATTATTTATCATATTTCTGTTATAAAATATCTATAGATATTGTTTTTTTTATTCTTTTACAATAAATTGTAAATAAGACACATTTTTTTAATAAACTTATATATTATTTTAATATTTTATATGAAAAAGATGATATCAAATAAATTAAGTCCCAACAAGTTTTTTATATACCAAATAAGTTGTAAAAAAGTACATCTCATACATACATACGTATTTTTATTCGAATATCACAAAAATATAAAACCATATTATTCATGAGAAAGAAGAAAATGTATTGACTTATGAGATAATGATGTCTAAATCGACATTAGAAATATTTATTTAAATGAGACCCTTATACGAACAAACTTGAACTAATTTTAAAAACGTTTTAATGATGTGAATCATTATTTTAATAAGCTTGTTAATATATCTTATTACTAATAATATAAAAAGATAAGGCTTGTATGAATGTCACGAAAATTTATTTATATATATATTTTCAGCAGTGAGTTCAATGATCAGGATCGCATATTATATTTTTTTCGAAACAACACCTGTAAAGACACTTTCCGATTAAAAAAATATAGTTCCAAAAGCGCTGTGGTGAATAAGGCAGAATAAGGCCTGGTCTGTTAAGAATCACAAAAGAAAACCCAGCTGCATATTTTATTGTGATCACTGATTCACAAACGTTTAATTATTAAAAAAATTATGTGCAAAAGATTAGAAGCATCGCAATCAATTTAATACGAAGACCTAATGATTGTGGTTGATATTGCAAACTCGTGCTGCAGACAACTACAAAACTAAAAAACCTCTGGATGGATTTCACATACTTTCTATTTCTATATCTTTTTTGTTTATTTATATATTTATATCTTTTCACTTTGAATCACTTGTGAATGTCAAATGAAAGATTTAGAAAATATACTATAATTATCGTAATATGCTTTTCTGTCAGGACACTTGAACTTCAAAGTTAAAGCTACGAGGGTTCAAACGCGCCCTGATCTGAGAAGATCCACATTACAATATATATTGTAAGTAAAATATATAGTACAAATAACATATTGTAATGTAAATAAAAATACTCGTGCTATATAAAATAATTCGAGGGGAACCGCGAGTAACAGCTAGTTTCTATATAATATTTAATCCCGCATTGTGTTTTGTAAGAATTATTGATGTAACACAAATTCATTAAGACTTGTATTAAATACACTTTTTAAAAATAGCTACAATAATTAAAAGTAAAGAATATGTAAAATATGTTTGACATGATGATGTTTCAAATGTCCTATTCTCGAAATTAATTTAACTTTCTTTTGAATATTTTGAAGCGTTAAGTAAAACTATGATTTTTTTAAAAAATCAATAACATTTCTAACATATTAACATTACAATGACACTATTGTTATTATAATATAAATAAAGCCTATGCTTTACTTTTATTATGCAGCAGAAATTAATATAATATTTTGAGATGGGCGAGTTTTTGAATGCCAAGTTTTTTACGTCCCATGTAAATTTCTTACAAAATGTGGGCCCCTAACTAATAAAAATATTTATAACCAGTATAACAGTCTCTGTTTTGTCACCTTCACACCATTAAAATGAATCGTAAGTGAGACAGTAACAAAATATAATATATAAATATTTTGATTAGTAAGTAGGTGTTTTTATATAACGTAACATTAACACTATAAAATGCACTATAGAAATAATGTATTGCGAGGGGTTTCACAAACATAGTTATAACGGAAAAAAATAGCAAGTAGACTCAAAACAACAATCTGTGGATCACAAAACTGTAACGTGTAGGAATTGAACCCACGACCTTTGGCTCGGTCAAGGCCACCATTCACCAACAGTAACCACTACACCAATCAGCTGTAATTGAAATGCACTTTTTATAATATTATGGAATATTAATAACTTTTAGATTATAAGTAATTATTACGCGAATTACAGTTACACAGGTACAGCAGTGATTAAAATGTTTATAATCTTTTTACTTCCCTTCACTAAACGTCCTTGTCAAAATTGCTAACTGACACAGTTGTCAATTTTGAATGTAAAAGTATGGCGCTCACTTTTTTGTGGTTGTTATTGCAATACGGAAGCGAATTCTTTTTAAATTATTGACACTCCATCCATATTAACATCCAAATATAAAGAGTAATAAAATAAAATAAAATAATATAATATAATAAACTAAGATAAAACAATAAAATAAAAAAAAATCATATATAATAAAAAATAAAATAAAATGAGATAAACTTATTAAAAATAGACTTTGATCTGAAAAAGAAAAAAGACATAACAAAAGTTATCACTCTTCTTGCAAAGAAGAGTGATAACTAAACTATTGCAGCAGTTGTCATCATATTTTGGGAGGCGTGAGTTTGTTTTGAAACGCAGGTTTTTACGTCCAAGGTAATTTTTTAACAAAATTATAGTCCCTTTACTAATTAAAATATTCATATAACACATTCTCTGTTTTGTCAACTTCACATATTCGACATAAATCGTTAATAAGAAAGTAACAAAACAGAATATGTAATAATAACTTTTTTGTGTGGTTGGTGTTGCAACAGAGAAGCAAATTTCTTTTCTTAAGGTAAGATATATAACAAATTTATCTTATCTATTTTAGTTTTTGAATTCTTTAATATATATATTCAGATATCTTCATTTAAATACAGTAAAAAAATGTATCATTCTTTGGTAAGTAGATTAGCCATAAAATAATTTGGTGGAATAATGTTTGATAAATATATACAAAAAATAGTATTGTAAGTTAACAACGTACATTATTTTAAAAGAAGAGAGAAGACAAAAACTTTTTACGCTTTCTTCTATGAATATTTTAAAAAGTTTTTGACCTAACAAAATCAGAATCTACTTAACAAATAAGCAATAAAATATTTATTTCGTTTGTTTTTCAAACTTTAAATTATAAGTGGGTAATGTAGAATATGAATATGACATCTCTGTACACACACCTAAACATTTTTTGACAGGACAAAAGAGTAATAAACTAATCTATAGATGATTTTGACAATTACAAATTGTATAGTATGATATTACAACCAGGAAATTAAGATTTTACTAAGAATGCAGGAAGAAGGGAATAGAGAAGAAAAAATACATTTATTAAATAGTAGCACGTACTTTCTGGTTACGCACGAGAACTCACTCGTTCGTGCTTGTATTATTCCTTACTTCTTCGCTCTTGTCATGCTTTTCATTCAGCCTTTATTACTTACAAAGACATAACGTTAACGCTGCGATTCCGCCATGTTCCAAGCTCATGAATTAGGATTCTGGATGCTAGTTCAAAGTTGGTTCAAAGCTAGTAGGGAAAATTCTTTTTAAAATTTACGACACTACAGCCATGTATTATGAAGTCATGTATTTATAAAGTTATTATTTATAAAGTCATGTATTATGTTCATTGGTATAGTCATAATGAGATAACTATCAGCGTGTCATTGAGTGTTCTTCACAATTATTTTTTCACAAAGTTTTTCGTCTAGCGATAATCATATTTAGGAAGAGTCGAATCTCATTCCCAAAAATAAAGTTAACAAGGACTAATTATTGTGAAATATATAGAACTTGTGTTAAAACTGTTTCTGTAACAAATTGTGTTATTAATAATATTATCCTGAGAATAGAAATATATAGAACTTGTGTTTAAACTATAACAATTTGTGTTGTTATTAAAAGCCCCAGAAACATACCGGTTTTGTTTTGTTGCAATTTGGGACGATTCGTATATAAATCACTAAAATTAGAACATACGACATCCCAGAACACATTGCACGTTAAACGTAGGATCAGCTATTCTGATATGTACTGTATACGTTGTGTCTACATTACAAGAAGACGATGAATTTAATATTAATGGTAAAACGTGACAATTTACTCGATGGATAAGTTACAAGACTCTGCACTGTAGGAAACGTGGTTATTGATACCTGTCACAGAGTAGGTTACGTTTATTCGAGTCAAGCCTAACTTCTCACAATAGCAGCAGGTGATATAATGCGCAGTAGCTTTATCGCAAGAAGAGCACAGGCAGAATTTAGTCCAGAAGGAATTTCAATGGCAGCATAAGTAGGGCGGTTTCAAATTTGGTTGGATAGATAAACGAGTAGGAGGGGTGTATACAGTTAAAGGTGAGCGTCTCTGCGCATTTTAAAGCGGCTATACAGTTGGGTTGCAAGACCCAGGAATTGTTTGCACTTCTCTCCCTCCAATGCGATGACTCTGGCAAGGTTACTTCATGGTATTCTAAGAAGCTTCGTCATTTTTTCAGTTTTAAATCAAATACATTGTAAGAATTTTGGTTTTCTACCGATTTCTGGAAACAAGTTTAAATATTTATAAACGAAATAATTAATAACGGCCGAGTTTCAGTACATCTTTGCTGCAAAACGCAGGATTCTTGTTCTTTTTTTGTCAAATTCAATCTCGTTCTCACCAAAATAAAGCAGCCTTGGTTTACGCCTAATTGTTGGTCTTGCAAAAAGTGCAGTTTATCATTGTAAAGTTGACCATACATCAGAACTCCCAACGCAACTAAATGTTAAATGGTTAACTGTTCGATACCGCATCCATTTACATAAACTTTCTCTACTTTATTTAATTTTGTATAACGCCTGGCAATTTAAAAGATCGATTTTGTTGTTTTGCTACTGAAAAATCAAACCAACTGGAGCTCCGACCAAAAGGCGATAATAAAGTAATGATGCCTATTGCACACACTTAGCATTACCACAAATCTTTTTGAATGTAATGAAAGTAGTTTCTTACAATAAACTAAGTAAGATATTGTCAGTGATAGAATTGTTATATATTTTTTTTAGTAAATTCGTATTTTTAAAAATTGTTTTACTATATGCAGTTAATGATTTTTTTCTTTAAGTACTGTCCAATCAAATTCTTTTATCAGGTAAAAGTTACCTAAAACAATTTTCTGTGAGAGATTGTATATTTTCTTGTATTGTTTTTGTTATAAGATTTTTTTTGTTAAATAAATCCAAATTTTCATTATTTAATTATAAATTCTGACATTAAGTTTGGTTATTTAGTAAAGAAAGTTTGATACATTTTTGTCTCTTTTTCATTGATGAACAGATTATTCACGTTAAAACATTGTACAACTTCTGAGAGAGCTTTGTTAACATCGTCATTTAATGATGAATCTGACAGTGCGGTCACAGACGTGAGACTTTACAGTATTTATGAGTGGATCCGAGGTATTAGAAAGGCTCCAATCATCTTCTCTTTTGGAATTAGGATATTTCTTAATTTCAATAGCCTCGCAAATAAATCTTTTTATTTATTTATTTTTTTCTTTTTATGTAGCGGGTTTCTATAGAGAGGATTTGTGGTTTATCAAATCTAATAATTATATTAGTCATTGAACATTTAGCTTTGAATTGAACTTTAGCAATGTTCACACACTGCAAACTTCGATGGGATGGCTATTCTTGATATCCAATGTGTGTTCCCTAACTCTTGTACTGATGCTTCTCTTCGTTTCACCAATCTATGACAAACCACAATCACAGTGAAGTTTATATACCCCGGCACATTGTAAAGGAATATAACTTTTAATAGGTCTCAAGAATTGTTCACTTTTCTATGAGGTTTTTAAATAGTTGTAATAGAAACCTTTTTCAAAAAAAATATTACCAATTCTTACAATTTATATTTTCAAATTTGTATTGAAGTGCAAGCATATTTACAAAAAATTGTTTAAACCTGATGGCATGGATTACTTTGATTTTGTATTACCCCATAAAATTAAAATACCCTAACTTATTATGATATATATAAATTTTATAGAAGAAATTATTAATTAAGTTTCTTATGTATACTGATCTGACAAGTGTAAATAATTTCGAATAATTTCTAACATGTTAAATTCCCTCTCAACATAAAGATCATCCAATTTTTACTCCCATATCGATATATGTCGCCCATTCATTAATTTGTAGGTCATTTCTCAATGTGCAAGTTTTAGAAAATAAGGTAATAAGGAAAGTTATAGGACAGTAAGGCTTTAAATTCAAAATAAGGTACTTTAATAATTTATTACAATACTGTGATGTTTTTTTTTAATTTTTTTTTTTGCCAAAATATAATTTCTAAACTTTCTGCCTAACCCAGCGTCTTATAGAAAAAACACTGTTTTATTATTTTGATTCTTAATAATCTTTTGCTATAAAATTCTATGAATTGTCTACAACATATTAATTTCTGGTACTGTGTTATAAAATCTGTACAAATATTGTCAATTAAGGTGAATTCAGTAATTTTGATTGGCTCCAAAAATACATTGATATGATATGGTTTTACCAATAATCTGTAACTAAGAGTATAGGAATTTTCTACAAAATTATTTTTGAAATCACCAACAATTATTATTATATTATTTGATCCTGTTAATTCAAATAAATAATTTTCTAAAATAAATTTCTGAAATAACTGCAAGATCATATATTTTAAAAATGTAGATTAGGATGAGATCTTAATTTCACTATTTTAAATAAATACGTAAAGGCTACTTCAGTTATCAAACTGTTCGAAAAAACTGTACTCAGTTGTATTATTTTATTATTAAATAGAAATAGAGAAACAACACAAAATAAAATTGCCTTTTTATGTTCTTTTAAAAACAATAATATGTTTAAATAATTTTATTGCCTACAAGATATTTTCTGTCACATTTTTCCTGTTTGTGCAGCCATCACGTCGTGTTATCTTTAACTTTTAATTTATGATCACCTCGCGAGATATTCAATAATTAAATAATCGTAAAATATTTCACTAAAGTCCTAAGAACATTACCAACATATAAAATTATGTAAATTTGATAAAACTTAACGTACAGTTCTTAAGTCAGGTGTTAAAATTAAAAATGGTAGATAGCCATTTAATTGCACATTAAATAAAGAATATCTTATAATAAATAAAACAAGAAAATATTAAAAGGCGATCTTATTGCTAAGAAGTGGCTGCGATTTCGTTGTGGTGAAAGGATTTGAGTAAAAAGTACGGGAGCTTAAGAAAAAAAATAAAAAATGCATATAATACTAACTTATAAATCAAATTAATAAAATTTTGCAATATAGTCTTGTTATACTATATATTGTTACCAGGATTTTTTTTTCAATTCCATAAAACATTTATTCTTGTAATACTTGTTAGTTAAAATATTAATATTACAAAACTAAAAAAATATTAAATTCATTCGAAATGATCTACGATTTTTAAACATTCATTTTGTCAATAACTTTTAAATACAATTATTTATTTTTATTTTATTCTTTATCATTTAAAAATAATTCTAGGTCCATACCAAAATCTGAAATATAGATCGGTCCTAGACTGAGTGAGAGTGTCGAAACATCTATAGAAACAGCTATAGGTGTAACACCTCCCGATAAAGAATAGTATGCTCTCTAACGAGCTAGTTTAAAGAAACGTAAGCAAGGTTTCTAAATTTTACTCTTAAATTTATACTTTTAAACTCTTATAATTTTTTATACAGTAGAATTTTTTAATATGTATTAAATCGCTCTGACCTACTAAATTATTATACTCTTATTTCAATCATACTTCAATTTACAAACCATTTGTAGCAGTTGTTTAATTGGCCGTATATAAAAATTTATAAATGAGAATCAAAACCTTTGGATTGCTTATAGTATTGATGAATGAATTGATGAAAAATGATGCGGCGTTGAAACAAGGTGCACGATATGTCAAGTAAAAATAATTCTGTAGCTCATAATGAAATTGAAATTGTTCACTAGCAAATAGCTTTTTTCAAAGTAAATATTAACAGTCGTGCTGAATATCCTACAATCATGTGGAAAATTCTTCAATATGGTCTATTTTAATATCAGAAATAAAAAAATATATATTCCTCAATAATTTAATAACCAGAGGTTAATAAATGATTTTCTTAACATACCTGATAGATCGATTATGGATCTTGAAAATTTGGTGAAGAGACATTTTCTCACAAATCAATCCATCAGATATCCTTTTCATTTATTAATATTACGTTGCCGTCAACTCTCCATGTTATTATAAATATAATCAACAAATTAATTTTCACTTAAATATGTCACAACTGTTCACGGTAAGCTTTATTCAGACCTCCACCCAAAAAAAAAAATTTTTGAAAAATTTTAAAGAACATTCTATCGGTATATTGCCCTATATCTGTAAAATTCTAGAAAATGTAGTATGCAGACGGTTAATTCAATATTATAAAACAACAAATATTTTTCCAGATACTCTAAGTTTACTGTACAGTACAGTAATGTATGTAGAAATCTTAGTATTTTGATGCATCAACAGCTGCTCTTTGTGGAGCAAGTTCTCAATATGTCAATTAGATGCTTCTACAGACTAAAGACTTTGTACATTTATGACTTCTTAAATTCTGAACGTAGAATCACATTTTATGTATTTAAAAAGAACTTTATTTTTGTATAAAAAAGGTTTCTCTTTTTGCAATTTATAACGAGGGGAGAAAGTTTTAGCACTCGATACTGCTGTGAATAGCTAGTTTTATTATACATGAGGAGGGATCAGAACTAAACATAATTACGTGAAAAATTTTATTAAACTACTTATATATTTTCTATGATGTCGTATTTATTTAACACTTATTCGATATTGCTTAAATTATGCTTAAAACTATTTAATCTCTTTCTGTTTTTGTTCATTATTAGTTTTATATTTTTTATCATGCATAATTTAAGTTGAGAGCATTTTCATTTGACTTCATCTTTCTCGACATTTTCATTCTTAAAGCTGCCGAAAGTAAAGTAATCTTCGATCTCCTGCAGCGTTCTGTCTTTGGTTTCAGGAAGAAGAAAATATAATGCCACTAATGCAATACCCATTAAAGATCCAAACACGGCAAAAGTACCGTAAACCTTAACACTCTCTAATAAGTAAGGTGTCACTTGCAACGCAATCATAATGTTAGTAGAAATGAGAATGCCTGATATACAAGAAGCCGCTCCTCTATGAGCTAATGGAAATATCTCGCCTAACAAAGCCAACGGGATTGGAGTGCACCCCAAATTACAAAGAAGAAAGTACATAGCAAACAACATTACTGGAATCCAAGATCTGTCACTTGATATAATTTCTTTAGCTGATAAAAGTAGATATAAACAAACGCAAAACAAAACAAATAACGCAGCAAAGCCACTACTTAAAAGAAGCGTTCTCCGCTTTAAAGTTTTTACTATAACTGATGAGAATATTGAACTAGCTGTAATAATAATATCTATACCCATAGTATAATAGAAAGATCGGGTCTTATCCTTTGTTACTTCTTCAATTATTTGCAATGCGTATGCTGGAAATACATGTCTTCCACATGTTTCTAATAAAAGTGCAGCAAAGCATACAATAATAACCGGTTTAACAAAGTTTCTTTCTGTAAATTTATGGAAAAAGTCAATAACTGGATTCGAGGAAGATATTTGTGGGCAACCTGTAAATTGTTCCTTTTGTGCTCTGAGTAAAGCTTCAATTTCCAATTTAGATTCATTAGATTTTCCTCGTAACAAGTAGAACGATTTTCGGCTTTCTTCAAAACGTTGCTTAGATGCCAGCCACGACGGGCTTTCCATCCATGTAAAGACTATTATCAGTGCAGCTATGATGGGAATAAGAGATATAAGTGCGGTGGTCTTCCAGCAAAAAAAATTACCACATATGTGGACAGCCATGTTTCCTAAACACACGGCTGAAGTTTTAAGGTTCAGAAACATACCCCTATTCTTTGGACTGGTATACTCTCCTATAACCACAGCTCCAAGAGAGACTGTAGCTCCTGCTGCAAATCCACATAAAGATCTACCCAATATTATAACGGGAATAGTAGTAGCGAAGTAAATTAGAAGCCAGCCGACGATTGGCGGTACAATCACGACTGCATGGGCTATCTTCCTTCCATAACTGTTCATGAGAACAGAAGCTACCAGGAAGCCTGGTACAAACGCAATGCCAACGCAGGATCCTGAAAAAAAAAAAAATAAAATAAAAAATCAATTACTAGACAGTTATGTTTGACAATTTTTTTTTTATTTGATAAAACGTAAAATAAAAGTAAATACCTACCTGTCCAAGAAGCTACTTGAAGATTAGTTTTTATACTGGAGTCTGGAGAAAGTAACGCGGGCAGCAGAATGGAAGGGTAGCTCAGTATCATCCCCTGTCCGAACATATTTAATAGCACGCCCGTGACTGTCCATGTCTGAAAATTTTTTTTTAAATATTTTTCTTTTATTAACTTCACACAGTAAACTGCATAAAATACAAATTATAATTCAGAATTTAAATTTGTAACTAAATGACTACATTTTAAACATTTAACACACATTTCAATTTTTTTTTAATTTATTAGTTTATCCTTTTATCTGTTAACTTAAAACACAATTGCTTATTTCTAATAATTAATAATTGGAACAATAAACTTGTGTTCATCGATAATATTATGTTAATCACTTTAAAAAATATATTAAAACACACTGACTTGTATTAAAGTAGGAGAAACCATTATTCAACTCCTTCCCAACTGAAACTTATATGTAACTAAAGTAATATATAATTCAGAATGACATACAATAAAAGATTACTTCATATTGTTAATTTTTAGATTCGATAATCATGTTTAAACAAAGTAAGTCTTTATTTTTATTGCTTTAAACCTTATTTATCTTTTTGATATATATTGTTATTTGATTAATTTAAAAATTAAAGTTTACTCGATTTAAATGTGCTGGTTATAATTAATCATTACTTAAAATTTGATATTAAAGTTGTATTTCTGGTTTGATTAACTCGTAAAGCAGCCACCACTAAGAGACGGCATTAAAACAAAATTACCTTTGCCGTTTACTTAGAAATTTTCTACGACATCTATTTTGTTCCATATTATTGACAATGTTATGTTGCTTTTTATAAGAAGACCGTTCCAGGAATCAACCATTAAATTACAAACAAATTGAGTCTTAGATACTTTTAATAAAGATTATTATATATATATATATTATATATATATTGAAATTCTCAGGTTGCAAGCACCTGGTAATCATTTTGTATTCTAGGAACGAGCGTATTGCCAAAGTACCTAGTATACTTTATAAGATGAAAAAGATAGAATTTTAGTAAAACTGAGGGAAATAAATTCTTTACTCAGGGGGGTATTCAATATTACAAGTGCTACTTAAGAATCGCCGTACTATTGCGCATATATCTAGAATAACAGATTTCTGTAAACTAATATAAGTGAATTTATTAAGTAAAAATATTATGATTATTTACTTATTTAACAATACATACATAAATATACATATCTACAAGGATAAAATAATATATCTTTCTCTTTCTAAAACACTCAAAATATAATTATAAATATAAATTTCTATGATTAATAACATATGTAATTCACAAAATTCTTTTTTTAAGATACAAATCTTAAATTAGAAAACCTAAAAAACTTAGTTCCTATCTTATAATCAGATTGTTCCGAAATTTAAAAAAAATATTAAATGAACCGGAGAATATAATGGGATATCATTCTAGTTATCCTATTCTAATAATATGTACTGTTACTTTTAGTAAGTAGTAAGCAAGTAAGAAGTAAGTAAGCTAGGCTTTCATAGGAGGCAATTCTTTGAGGACCTTTGTAAAATATAGAAAAAATCTCCTTCCTTTTCTTTTTCCGGACATGTTCAAATAGAATAAGACAAACTTTATCTTCAAGCTTATAACATAAAAAGTTTAATCATACTGTATAGGTTCCGTTAATCTTTAAGATACTAAATATATATGTTATGCACAAACTCTGTTTATATAGACGATTCCCAAATTTGTCTTCAGTAAGGCATTTCAAAGTTTGTTCACCTTTTTTCTGTAATACATTTAGTAAATTCATATCTTTACTCAGAATAAATATTTTATTGATTTAATTTAATTTTAACTATTTTATACATCTAGTATTTTTTGTACATCTATATTTTTATAGCCTACTAAATATAGAACGGGGCATGCATCGATGTAACTTACCTTTTTGGGCATCCACTATTTTATTTGAGTTTACGAAAAAGCGTGGTGGTGGTGGTATTTGTGTTAAAGTTTTTGGTACCATGGCATCCGCACAATTACACAATTTAAAAAATTCGCTAAGTGTAATTTTTAATGTGTTAATAGTACGATCACTTGCTGTCTCGTTCGTGATAAATACGATAACTGATAAACATTGTTATTTTAAATACAAAATACAACTATCACTTACATATCATTTCCTTAATTAACATACGTGTAAATATATTTGACCCTCTTCACCAAACCGCAGATCTTAACATTAATAAGAGCAACAAATGTTTTACTCATCAAAGGCAAATAAGACACAACCCAAGGATTATCGAAGTCAAAGTATTTTTATAAAAATGCCTGTCCAGACTTTGTTAAGACGGTGTAGTGGATATCCGTATCGTTTTAGGAAAACTCTTTGCAAATTATACATCTGCCATCTAAAACGATGACAGATTTAGATTGCAGAATAGCCAATAAACCATGTTTTAACAATATCCAACAGTCAGTAAATGGATTTGGGACTTCCGTAGAAATTTTACGTGTAATTTTATAACAAGACATATTAAAGACTTCATTTTTGTTCTAATGTCATGATGATGTATTGTATTTTAAGCTGATAATGGCAAAGATGTTAACTGCAGCCATTATGGATTACAAGTAAACGTAAAATATTAAAACGATCGTCCATATTCGCGCAATAAAGTCATAACATCCTAGATGTGTTCTTGCATGTGATCTGGACTACCTTTGTATGATGTTGGTAAAAAAGAGATGATAGAGTTATGTATTATTATATGATGTATTCTTCAGCACTCAGATTCTTTTGATTGTATTGTAAGTATCACAATTGTTCGTTCCTTATCTTCACGTTTCTGTCGACCTTAAATTTTTGGTCATTATTTCTACATTTCGTCTACTTTTTTTAAATTTAACCCTAAATAGGTTAGCGTTAAGCAACAGTCCGCCTGATGTTAAGCATGACTGTATTATAGTTTTTACAATTTGAGCATAGAGATCGGTCGACAGTTACGCCCTTAATTGTCTTGGCATGGCTATAGCTTTAGTTTTGGCGTGGCTCGGCTTAGTTTGTTATTGGTCAGGCGTTACAGCTGTAAATTTTAATTCTCCTAGTCTTTCTCTCTTGTTTAATCTAATTCAAGTATAGTTACTTAATTATTTTTTTCAAAGGATAAGCTCCTACATGAATAATATAGGCAACATCATTATTCTTCAAAATAATCGTAAATATATAAAGTCGGAAAAAGCGAAACATAAGAGGATGTTTGTAAAAAGCTGACCATAAAAGTTACGCAGTTATGGGGTACGATTTAATTATATCTGATTGTTTTGTTCTAGCCTGTATAGTTTGAGTTAGGTAACGAACTACAGGGAACCGTTTCTTCTCTGATTCCAGAAAACTCTGAACTCTCTTCTTTCTGCTTTGGTACTTATTTTATTTTATAGCCATGGCAATGCATGCCTTATTTTAAGGTTTCTCATACCCCGGGTATAAAAATGGAAATAATTTTATATCACACGCCCCGGGGTATCTGTTCGTAAGGGAGGACATCTGTAACGGTCGCCTCCAGATTTTTGACGGTCGGGACCTGTCTCTACTCTGGCTGCGCGTGGACATGGACAATTATGTCAGAATCTACACGTTCCCTACAGGTCGAATAGTAGTAATGTAAAAACGGAGCAACTCTTGAACCATGTTCAGGCGAAGATTGACGACCTGCTTTCACAGATTCTCTCCGCTGAGTTATAGTCCTCGGGTAGTTCAACGCGCACAATTCCGATTGGCTAGGGTTATGTTCCAATGACTTCGCGGGGGATTTGTGTGTAAGTTTGGTCTGGCAAATGGTCGGTCCCAGTTGGTTAAGACGCCCACTCGACGTACACTCTTCTACCGAACGTGGAGAGCCACATGCCCTTTTTGTTGGATCTTCTGCTGACTGCACCCGAAAAGTATCAGGTCATTGTCGAGGCTCCCCTGGGGTCCTCCAATCATTGCCTGCTACGGAGTGTAGTGCCCGTTCAACGTCCGGGTCGCACAAGACCAACAACCTGACGCGTTTGGCACTACAAGTCAGCGGTTTGGGATGGAATGCAGTCTTTTTTTGTATCCTACCCATGGGGGCCGATTTGTTTCCCTTCCGATGATCACAGTGATGCCAGTAAAAGTATGGCGCTCACTTTTTTGTAGTTGTTATTGCAATACGGAAGCGTATTCTTTTTAAATGAATGACACTCCATCCATATTAACATCCCAACAACAAAAGTAATAAAATATAATAATATAGTATAAACTGAGACAAAAAACAATACATTTCATTTGAAAAAGACAAAATATTATATATGAATAAAATAAAATAATTTAATAATAGACCTGGGGTCGAACGATATGTTGCACAACATTAAAAAAATAAAAATAACAAAGTCCTCACTGTTCTTTGCAGCAGGAATTGTCATAATATTTTGGGACGCGAGAGTTTGTTTTGGAACGCAGGTTTTTACGTCCAAGGTAATTTTTTAACAAAACTATAATCCCTTTACTAATTAAAATATTCATATAACACATTCTCTGTTTTGTCAACTTCACATATTCGACATAAATCGTTAATAAGAAAGTAACAAAACAGAATATGTAATAATCACTTTTTTGTGTGGTTGGTGTTGCAACAGAGAAGCAAATTTCTTTTCTTAAGGTAAGATATATAAAAAATTTATCTTATCTATTATAAATTAAAAGATAATAAAATTAGGGGATTTCAGTTTTTGAATTCTTTAATATATATATTCAGATATCTTCGTTTAAATACAGTACAAAAATATCTCATTTTTGCGTTAATTATCACTCTTGAACTTATACGAATAATATATTTATTCGTGTTATATCTAGTGTAAATCTAAAATAAGTGCCTTTGATTAGAAAGGCTATTCGTTTTATATTAAAATAATAGTATATGTTTTGTAGAAGATTAACCTTAAAATAATTTGGTGGAATAACCTGTGTAGTGTGAGATGCGATCTGTAATATTTCTAAGTGTCAATTAATGGCAAAAAATGTAAACAAACCAATCTAAAATGTTATTATTTAACTTTTAAAGTAAATATTTTAAAATATATAAAAATTTTGATATATAATAATAATATCCTTTATTGTACATCCTCAAAGATAACATAAAAAAGAAAGAAATAACAAGAAAACACAAATATAAATGTACAATAAGCGACCTTATCGCTTATAAGTGATCTCTTCCAGGAACCCAGTTATAGGAGATTACAAAAATTGGCGGAAGAGTCGTACAGCTTTTACATCATATATTATTTAAATATAGTACACCATAAAACACATAGCACATAAATATATATAAATAAATATATGTCTATATATACATAAAATAATATTATTTATATGCATGAATAGAACTTAAATATCATAATAATATTAAATGAAAACACAAAAAGAGAACAAGGTAAAGGGGACCTAGTTGCAAGAAAAAGCAAGTGCAAATTTTTTTTAAAGATTTTTGAAGATATTAAGGAATTGAGCTTGTCGAATAGACAAAGGCAAGGAGTTCCAAAGACGAGAAGCATGAACAGTGAAGGAACTTGTATAGAAAGAAGTACAGTGAGAAGGAATTTTAAATTGGGAGTTGTCTATAGAACGAAGTGAACGATTATGTGAATCTTTTAAATGTATAGGTTGAAAGTTACCACCTTACAAAGTATATTTAAAAGTAGTTTCTTACAATAAATTAAGTAAGATATTGTAAGCGAAAGGACTGTTATATTTTTTTTTAGTAGATTCGTATTTTCAAAAATTTTTTTACTATATGCAATTAATGACTTTTTCTCTTTAAGTACGTTTCAAATAAATTCTTTTACTAGGGAAAAGTTACATAAAACTAAGGTAAAAGTTTTCTGTGAGAGATTTTATATTTTCTTGTTTTGCTTTTGTTTTATTTTTTACTATAAAATTCTTTTTGTTTAATATGCGATAAAGTGCTTATCTGTTTATTTATCTGTCATGGTAAGAAATCTGTCTCAGAAATTATAATTTCAGTTTTAGCAAATTTACATAATCTTATGATATTAGACGACTGTCTTTTATGATTATTAAATATCTAATAAAATGTTTAAATAAACGTTTCAGAAAAGCGCAATAAAGCGGCGTATTCTTATTAAGAATAAATCTTTTAGTAAGTTTGTTAGGCAAATCATTTAGATCAGCCTTTTCCAAAGTGGGCGATAGTGACCCTTTATGGGGGCTGCAGGGCTAAAGTGGGGCGGTAAGACACCTAGAAATGGGAACGTTGCATGGAGACTTGGATGGTGGGTGATTTTTAATTTCATTTAGCTAGGAGGCCTCTTAGACACCGACTGCTTGAACTCTCGACTTATATTCTTTCCGCGTAGTTAATATATCTCTTCTGTTTTATTGAATATATTAAATGAAAATCATGTCAATCGGTCGCTTCGCTTAAAAATGAAAGCAGACACAAAGAAATAAAAAGGCAACAGATACTTCGCATGGTAATAGTTATTTACACTCCTAGATAGGTAATTTTCGTAATACAAGTTTGTTTAATTCCTGTCGGTGCGTGCTGCTTATGCAATCCTATATAAACAACGTAACATTTATTTTATTTTTATTCGCGGTTTCGCGCTTAATACACAAGCAGTGCCTACGCAAGTTCAAAACATACTTACGTATTTCTCTAAACAAAAATATTTTTAAGCAAGATATATAAAGGCAACTAAAATTATTGCACTCAATTGACGAATTTTGAAACTACATTCAAAATACAAGAATAGATGTATCATAAAATTGGGCCATTGATGCAAATATCTGATGATATTTCGAAGTTTCGAATTTATCTTATGAAAATATATCATAACTTATTAAATCATTTCGAAAAAATCATAAGGAAAGGTTTGAGAGTAGCAGAGTAGTTGTATGATATGAAAATCCATTTTCTGAGTTTGGAGTCTCATAAAAAACACCGACATCATACTAATTAAAAGATATAGGATTTTTTTTTAATATACGATGTCTAAAAAACTTCCATTCTCTTATTTATGGGCGGCCATCTGCCTTGCAAGCCTATCCTAGTCAATTACACAAAAATATTACTTTTACACCAAATTAAAATGTAATGGTTGGTTCTAACCAGATCACTTTCATCAAGTATTCTTTTAGTTAATATTTAAATATATCAAAACACATTATATATCAACAAGATAAAAGTTTATATATAGGATATAAGGTTTATAGCAATAAAAATTGTAACCTACTTTGTTTAAACATGATTATCGTATCTAACGATGAGCAGTATAAAGTAATCTTTTATTGTCTGCTGTTCTGAATTAAGTCTATGATTTTAGTTTTAAAATAATTTTCAGACTGAAAGGTAGCTAAATAATGGTTTCTCCAACTTTCAAACAAGTTAGTATATTTTTATATATATTTTTAAAGTGACTTACTTAACAATATACATATACATGCGTGTTATGCTCTTTGTGAACGTAGTTTTATTTGTTAGGTATTGATTCCTTATTTGAAACAATAAAATATGTATATAAGAGGAGTTTGTTAATAGGAGTCTTAAAAATAATGTTAGAAAGTCCTTTGAAAAATTAAGCCACATTTACTATATTATTTTTTTATTTTTTTATTTTCATATAAAGTTTATATATCAAAATTATTTTTGGTTTATGTTACTGAAGTTTAATTAATATTTTCTAACCAAATAAAACTGTATAATCGGGCTACTTTCAAATTTGTTTTCTCATCACGAGCAAGATGTTTGTGTATCTGGGTGTTATAACAAATTGACTAAAACAGTCAATTTTATCCTAGCAGTGGCTACCAACTATATTATTACAATTATTATTTGAAGATACCAATAACTTAACATATTTTTTGTAAACAAGAGTTTTATTTTTAAAATGCTAAAATTATATATATTTTATAAGTTAACAGATGAAAACATTTTATCAAGATCTCTGTTATATGCTGAAAATGTATAATTTTTTTCTCAGTTATTCAATTTGCTTTTTTTTCTCTACTATATTTTGTGTAAATACGAATACCATTAGAAAAAAAAATATTTCAGACATGGATTGTGATAAACATAATATTATCCATGAACACAAGTTCATTGTTACAATTATAAATTAATTATTAGACATAAGGAATTGTGTTTTAAGTTAACAGACGGATATACTAATAAATAAAAAAACTGTTTTGAAATCTGTGTTAAATAATTAAAATGTAAATAGTAATTTTATTTAAATTTAAGTTCTGAATTATTATATTTCTTTTTATGCTATTTATTATGTGTAGTTAATAAAAGATAAATATGAATATAATAAAAAACTTCTTTCAGACATGGATTGTGATGGGCGTGCTATTAAATATGTTCGGACAGGGGATGGTACTGAGCTACCCTTCCATTCTGCTACCCGCATTACTTTCTCCAGACTCCAGTATAAAAACTAATCTTCAAGTAGCTTCTTGGTTAGGTAGGTATATACTTTTATTTTCTGTTTTATACAATCTCAAAATAATAATTTAGTCAAACGAAACTACTAGCCAGTTTAAAGGTTCCATTCCAGGTTTTCTGATATCCTCTTTTCTTATGGAAAATTATGGGAGGAAGATAGCTCATGCAGCTGCGACTGTACCAGGAATGGTCGGCTGGCTCCTAATTTACTTCGCTACTAATATTCCTGTTCTTATATGGGGCAGATGTTTATGTGGAATATCAGGGGGAGCTTCGGTCTCTCTTGGAGCTGTAGTTATAGGAGAGTATACCAGTCCAAAGAATAGGGGTATGTTTTTGAACCTTAAAACTTCAGCCGTGTGTTTAGGAAACATGGCTGTCCATATATGTGGTCACTTTTTGAGCTGGAAGGCCACTGCACTTATATCTCTAATTCCCATAATGGCAGCAGTAATAATAATATTTACTTGGCCAGAAAGCCCGTCTTGGTTGGCATCTAGGCAACGTTTTGAAGAAAGCCAAAAATCCTTCTACTGGTTACGAGGAAGTTCTAATGAATGTATATTGGAAATTGAAGGTTTACTCAGGGCACAAAAAGAAAAACTTACAGAATATCCTCAAATATCTTCCTCCAATCTAATTGTTGACTTTTTTCATAAATTTACGGAAAGAAACTTTGTTAAACCGGTTATTATTGTGAGCTTTGCCGCAATTTTACTAGAAACATGTGGAAGACATGTATTTCCAGCATACGCTTTGCAAATAATTGAAGGAATAACACAAGATAAGTCCAGATCTTTCTATTATGCTTTAGGTATAGATATTATTATTACAGCTAGTTCACTATTCTCATCAGTTATAGTAAAAATGTTAAAGCGGAGAACGCTTCTTTTAAGTAGTGGCTTTGCTGCTTTATTTGTTTTATTTTGCGTTTGCTTATATCTTCTATTATCAGCTAAAGATATTATATCAAGTGATAGATCCTGGATCCCGATAATGTTATTTGCTGTGTACTTCATTCTTTCTAATTTAGGGTGCAATCCAATTCCGTTGGCTTTAATAGGCGAGATATTTCCATTAGCTCATAGAGGAGCTGCTTCTTGTATATCAGGCATTCTTATGTCTACTAATGTTATGATTGCGTTGCAAGTGACACCTTATTTACTAGAGAGTATTAAGGTTTACGGTACTTTTGCCGTGTTTGGATCTTTAATGGGTATTGCACTAGTGGCATTATATTTTCTTCTTCCTGAAACCAAAGACAGAACACTGCAGGAGATCGAAGATTACTTTACATTCGGCAGCTTTAAGAATGAAAATGTCGAGGAAGATGAAGTCAAGATGAAAATGCTCTCAACTTGAAATATTGTATACGAAAATTGCAGAATTAATAATGATCAGAAAGAGATTAGATATACCAATAATTTTAAGCATACTTTAAATGACATCGAATAAATATCTTAATATAAAAACATATCATAACAGATGATGACTGCCTTCGAGATATTATGAAAATGATATATTTTTTTTAATATATGTTTCGAACTAATCTGTACATAGGGTGTGTATTACATATAGATATAACTTTTAAGAATAAATATTATTTAAACTTATATGTAATCATGTTTCTCTCTACACCTCACATACACATAATAAGACAAAGTATTCTACGAAATCCACCACTCTAAAAATATTGTAATAAATCCAAAATTGGTTTGTTTTTTTTTTTAATAATTATTTTTTCCTTAATGTAACGCATATAAAAATAAACAAATTGATTTTTGTTGTGCGATTATTTATTATTATATATAGTTGTTTTATTTTATTTTTTAATCTTGTAAAATTCTTAGTAAAAATATTTGGCCTGGATATAAGTTCATTTTATACAATTTCCATATGTTAAAAGTTTTATACTAAAATCTTAGTAAATAATTGTTTTGAATTGAAAAAAGTTTTGATAAAAGGATGTTTTTTTTTTCAAATCTTCACCCGATATTTGAATTTCTATGATATTTAACCTGATAAAGATCTAAAGAAGATTTAGATCAAATATATATAAGCATAATGTTTGCTTAGATTTACACATTTCGGTAAAGCTAGTTTACGGATATAACTCGCGTTTATTATTACATTTTTTAATTAAAACCCGAATATCACCATCTCGTCTTACCGCGAACACGTTGGCTGCAAAGCACTCGAGACTTCGGGTGGACAAATCTGATTCACCGAAGATTCCAAGATATTAATATTAATAATAATATGCAACGGTAGAGCAGGATAGGAACATAACGAAGTACCAATATATAATGGAAAAGTAAGCATTCGGTCACGGGACAGTGAACACCAATCAGAAAACAATACGTCACGCCGTGATCCGGCCATTGTTTTTATACAATTAAATACAAGAAAACAGGCAGCTGAAGAAGATTTCATTTTAATGGAGTTATTTTGTTGAGCAAATTTTTATCTGGATTTATCGTGGAACTGGAATTTATTAAAGTAAACAACGGTAACGTTCCCAAAATTGACACCATTATACTCGACAGACTTTTAATTTAATGTAATGTTAAAAAAATTGAAATAATATGTCTAATTTTGAGTTCGACTCAACTTAAGTACAATTGATTTGGATTAAATCAAATTTTATCTTGTACACATAAATTATTATAATTTATTTATAATATACTTACATTCGATAAGGATAGATTACCGCTATCTATCAAGGCCTAATTGTTTATTGTTGTCACATATTAAGGTCAGGATGCTATGATTGTTACCGGGTCCCGTGTTATCGTTCCTGAAAATCTAATCAGTATCTGGTAATTGTGTCTGAGTATGTTGTTGTACTGATTATTTGCAGGAAATTTCAAGATTACAACATTTTTGAGTCTTTCATATTTTGTTAACCTCTTTCTCTGTGTTCGTAGATTATTTAAATTTTATCGAAATTATTGAAAACTGATTTTCACTGTTAACTGCAATATACTCTAGGGCAAGTTTTGGGTAGTTATATGCTCCATTATCGCATTGCAACGCATCAAAAATCCCAAACAAATAGTATAATCATAGCAACATATTGAATATACACTAAAATTTAAATGATTTAAATGAAATGATTTTTTTATTTAAAATAAGTTTATAAAAACATTTTTACAAGGACAAAGCAACCACTTGTTTGAAAAGAAATATATCTCAGCCCTAAGAGGACTCTGTGACAGAAACTCAAGACTTTTTCTTTTGTTTTCTAGTACAAAAAATACTATTACAATTTGTTAAAACGTTGATATATCTTTGCAGCGAAAACCTCAAATCCAGAAAACATTTTGATCTAAACTATTGTAATATCCTTTAGCACCTAATTTTTTTAAATTTGTTATATGTTAATAATTGAATGTTTACTTGGACATTGTTGTAAAAAGAGTTATTCACATTTTCAAGTAGAGTAACATTCAAAGTAACTTCATGTTAGTTCCTTTCAATATTTAATATTTTTAGCCAACCTGTCAATTTTCAAATTTGTATTGAAGTGCGACCATATTTACAAAAATTTGTTTAAACCTGATGGCATGGATTACTTTGATTTAGTATTACCCCATAAAACTAAAATACCCTAACTTATTATTATATATATGAATTTTATATAAGATTTTATGTATACTGATATGACAATTGTAAATAATTTCGAATAATTTCGAACATGTTAAATTCCCTCTCATTATAAAGATCATCATATTTTTTTGTCCCATATATCTACTCATTTCTCAATGTGCAAGTTTTAGAAGGTAAGGTAATAAGGAAAGTTATAGGACACTAAGGCTTTAAATTCAAAATAAGGAACTTTAATAATTTATTATAATACTGTGATGTTTTTTTTTTCATTTTTTTTTTGGCAAAATATAATTTCTAAACTTTCTGCCTAACCAAGCGTCTTATAGGAACAAACACTGTTTTATTTTTTTGGTTCTTAATAATATTTTGCTATAAAATTCTATGAATTGTCTACAACATATTAATTTCTGGTTCTGTGTTATAAAATCTGTACAAATATTATCAAATAAGGGGAATTCAGTAATTTTGATTGGTTCATAAAATAAATTGATATGATATGATTTTACCAATAATCTGTAACTAAGAGTAACATAGGAATTGTCTAGAAAATTAATTTTGAAATCACCAACAATTATTATTATATTATTTGATCCTGTTAATTTAAATAAATAATTTTTTAAAATAAATTCCATTTCTGAAATAACTTCAAGATCATATATTTTAAGAATATAGCTTAGGACGAGATCTATATATATTCACTATTGTAAATAATTACATAAAGGCTACTTCAGTTATCAAACTGTTCGAAAAAACTCTTCTAAATTGTATTATTTTATTATTAAATAGAAATAGAGAAACAACACAAAATAAAATTTCATTTTTATGTTCTTTTAAAAACAATAATATGTTTAAATAATTTTGTTGCCTACAAGATATTTTCTGTCACATTTTCCCTGTTTGTGCAGCCATCACGTCGTGTTATCTGTAACTCATAATCACATCATATTTCACTAGAATCTTAAGAACATTACCAACATACAAAATTATGTAAATTTGATAAAACTTAACGTACAGTTCTTAAGTCAGGTGTTAAAATTAAAAATGGTAGATAGCCATTTAATTGCACATTAAATAAAGAATATCTTATAATAAATAAAACAAGAAAATATTAAAAGGCGGTCTTATTGCTAAGAAGAGGCTCCGATTTCGTTGTTAGTTTTCGTGTCATATATATTGTTACCAGGATTTTTTTTTCAATTCCATAAAACATTCATTTTTTTAATAACAGTTAGTTTAAACATTAATATTACAAAACTAAAAATGATCTACGATCTTTGATCATTAACTTTGTCAATAACTACTTAACTTAATAGCGTAATATAATTATTTATTTTTATTTTATTCTTTATCATTTAAAAGTAATTTTAATTCCGTAGCATAATCTGAAATTTAGGTCGGATCTAGACTGAGTGAGAGTGTCGAAACATCTATAGTTGTTTCTATCACACCTTCAGATACAGAATAGCATGCTCTCTCTAATTAACGAGGTCCACGCAAGCGGGGTTAGCTTCATTATGCGCATGTGTGCAAAATTTCGTGCGTGTAGCTTGTATATTGAAGGAGGAGTAGGGCAACAAAGAGTTCCGCGGAGCGGGACAGGGAATCAGACTCGTCCGCTGACCTGGTGAGGGGGGAGGGTGATCCCTCTTACCTAACATAGGCCTACGATGAGAGGGTGCTCTACGTTGCTCGGGGCACCCTCATTCGGGGGGTCTCGCCGGGGCGTCACGGTGTGTGCTAACGCGATCCCGTGGCGTCCCACTAAGGCGAAGAGGGCAACCGTTGGTATTTTTAGTCGGTAGCCTTAAAAATGGCAGCATCCTCTATGCTTCCGGGTAGTCCCACATAACCCCCCGGCCGTCACCCCGCTGGGCCGACGGGGTACCCGTAACGGGTTTTTCCAACGGAAAAAAAAAAGAAAAAAGGGCAACAAAGAGTTGAAAATTTGGGTAGTAAACAGCTTCGCTTCGCTCACCTCAAAAAAACGTAAGCTATGCAAACTAAATACAAGGTTTCTAGATACAACTATTTTACTTTTAAATTTTTATAATTTTTTATACAATAGAATCTTTAAATATGTATTAAATCGACCTTGACATACTACATTATTATACTCTTATTTCAATCATACTTCAATTTACAAACCATTCTTCTGAACGTAGAATCACATTTTATGTATATTTAGTCTTGTCACTATTACATTATGGTGACACAGTAACAGAAACCAGATAACAAAAAACAAAATTTTCAGTGTACAAGTTATAAAACATATACAATTAGGTTTTGATTTAGTCTAAACTTTTACCAAGGTCAAACATTAAAATTTATTTTGGATATTGCAAAAAAAAACTTTGTTTTTTGCATAATAAGAGATTTCTGTTTTTACAATTTGTAACTAGAAGAAAGTTTTAGCACTCGGTATTGCTGTGAAAACTTAGCCTTATTATATATGTGAAGGAATTAGAACTAAACATGATTACTTAAAACATTTTATTAAACTATATATTTTCTATGATGTCATATTTATTTAATACTTACCCTATATACAGGTTAGTTCTAAATTTATAGAATAAAATAGATTGTACTTAACTATCCAATTTAGATAATTATTCGATGTTGCTTAAAGTATGCTTAAAACTATTTAATCTCTTTCTGTTTTTGTCCATTATAAGTTTTATATTTTTTATCGTGCATAATTTAAGTTGAGAGCATCGTCATCTGGACTTCATCTTTCTCGACATTTTCATTCTTAAAGCTGCCGAAAGTAAAGTAATCTTCGATCTCTTGCAGTGTTCTATCTTTGGTTTCAGGAAGAAGAAAATATAATGCCACTAATGCAATACCCATTAAAGATCCATATACTGCAAAAGTACCGTAAACCTTAATACTCTCTAGTAAATAAGGTGTCACTTGCAACGCAATCATAACATTAGTAGAAAGGAGAATGCCTGATACACAAGAAGCAGCTCCTCTATGAGCTAATGGAAATATCTCGCCCAATAAAGCCAACGGGATTGGAGTGCACCCCAAATTAGAAAGAAGAAAGTATACAGCAAACAACATAACTGGAATCCAAGATCTATCACTTGATATAATATCTTTAGCTGATAATAGTAGATATAAACAAACGCAAAATAAAACAAATAATGCAGCAAAGCCACTACCGAAAAGAAGCGTTCTCCGCTTTAACATTTTCACTATAATTGATGAGAATATTGAACTAGCTGTAATAATAATATCTATACCCATAGTATAATAGAAAGATTGGGTCTTATCCTTTGTTACTTCTTCAATTATTTGTAATGCGTATGCTGGAAATACATGTCTTCCACATGTTTCTAATAAAAGTGTAGCAAAGCATACAATAATAACCGGTTTAACAAAGTTTCTTTCTGTAAATTTATGGCAAAAGTCAACAATTGGATTGGAAGATATTTGTGGGCAATCTGTAAATTGTTCCTTTTGTGCTCTGAGTAAAGCTTCAATTTCCAATTTAGATTCATTAGATTTTCCTCGTAACAAGTAGAACGATTTTCGGCTTTCTTCAAAACGCTGTTTAGATGCCAGCCACGATGGGCTTTCCGTCCATGTAAAGATTATTAACAGTGCAGCTATGATGGGAATAAGAGATATAAGTGCGGTGGTCTTCCAGCTAAAAAAATGACCACATATATGGACAGCCATGTTTCCTAAACACACGGCTGAAGTTTTAAGGTTCAGAAACATACCCCTATTCTTTGGACTGGTATACTCTCCTATAACCACAGCTCCAAGAGAGACTGTAGCTCCTGCTGCAAATCCACATAATGATCTACCCCATATAATAACGGGAATATTAGTAGCGAAGTAAATTAGAAGCCAGCCGACGATTGGCGGTACAATTACGGCTGCATGGGCTATCTTCCTTCCATAACTGTTCATGAGAACAGAAGCTACCAGGAAGCCTGGTACAAACGCAATGCCAACGCAGGATCCTGAAAAAAAATATATTAAAAATCATTTAGTAAACAGTTGTGTTTGACAAATTATTTTTGATTGTATAAAACGGAAAATAAAAGTAAATACCTACCTGTCCAAGAAGCTACTTGAAGATTAGTTTTTATACTGGAGTCTGGAGAAAGTAACGCGGGCAGCAGAATGGAAGGGTAGCTCAGTATCATCCCCTGTCCGAACATATTTAATAGCACGCCCGTGACTGTCCATATCTGAAAGAGGTTTTTTCTTATTATATTCATATTTTTCTTTTATTAACTACACATAATAAATTGCATTAAAATGCATATGATAATTCAAAATTTAAATTTAAACTAAATGACTACATTTTAAACAATTAACACAGATTTTAATTATTTTTTTTTAATTTATTTGTTGACCCTTTCGTCTGTTAACTTACAATACAATTCATTATTTCTACTAATTAATTTATAATTGGAACAATAAACTTGTGTTCATCGATAATATTAACATAATATTATCGATGAACACAATCACTTTAAAAAATATATTAAAACACACTGACTTGTATTAAAGTAGGAGATACCATTATTGAACTCATTCCCAACTGAAACTTTAATTGTAACTAAAGTTATTTATAATTCAGAATGACAGACAATAAAAGATTATATTGTTAATTTTAAGATACGATAATCATTTTTAAACAAAGTAAGTCTTTATTTTTATTGCTTTAAACCTTTTTTGTCTTTTTGATATATATTGTTTTTTGATTAATTTAAAAATTAAAGAATACTCGATTTAAATGTACTGGTTATAATTAATTATTACTTGTTAATTTGATATTAAAGTTATATTTCTAGTCCAATTAGCTCGCAAAGCAGCCACCAAGAGACAGCGTTCAAGTAAAATTATCTTTTGTCGTTTACTTAGACTTTTTCTACGAGATCTATTATCAGTCAGTCATTAATTTGAAGAAAGGTAAGAAGTCAACAGCTTTAATAGCTTTTTTCACACCAGCAAATGCGAAAGACCACGTCAAGGCGTGGCGCAACTCTTGGTGCAGGTTGAATGTAATGGGACGCGTGCATTCTGGCAACTGCCGGAGTCGCCCACGTAGTGTCGCGAATACGCGCCGTCGGATTGGAGGTTGGTCTACACAAGACGGAGGCCATACTATTTCATGGACTCGTAGAGCTCCCCCCAGTGGGGCTCACCTCGTGTTATCGGGGGTGCACATCAAAATTCCATATACCCTCAATTATCTTGGGTTGCTGTTGGATAGCAGGTAGTCCTTTCTTCCTCATTTTAAAAAGTTGGCGCCGCGGCTTCTAAAGGCCTCTGCAGCCCACCGCGAGTAATGCCCAAATTGGATGTCGTCTGCCGTCTCTATCTCGGAGTCTTGCGGTCCATGGCCCTATAAGGAGCTCCCGTCTGGGCTGACGCTCTTTCGGTGAAGCTCGTACCTCTGCTACGGACACCTCAGCGTGACATCGCGATAGGGGTAATTAGGGGATATCGGACCATATCGAGCAAGGCGGCTTGTCTACTTGCAAGCTCTGTCCCCTGGAACTTGGAAGCCAAGGCCCTTGCGTCGGTTTATCATTGACGCATGGGCCTTCGGGCACGGGATGAAAACCCAACCCCTCGCTAGATACGGAACGGCATGACCTAGCCCACGTCAGTGCCGTCGAAATGTGGAGGGTACGGTTAGAGCGACCGACTTTTGGCGTTAGGACAGTCGGGGCCATCGTAGGTGTCCTCGACCGCTGGCTCGATAGAAGCCATGGAGTGCTCGGGTTCAGGTTGGTGCAGGTCTCTTCGCCCCCCCGCGGGAAGCTGCTCCTATGGAGGAGGAGGACGAGACGGCTCCGGTAACGGCGGGCGAACTTGGCGTGGAGGTGTTCAAGCTCCGCGCCAAAAGAACGGCACCAGGTCCGGACGGCGTGCCGGCGAGGGTGGTGGCCATCACCGCCACTCACATGGAGGAGCGGTTTCGGGAACTTTTCAGCGCGTGTCTAGCGGCTGAGAGGTTCCCGAAACCATGGAAGGAAGGCAAGCTTTGCCTCCTTCACAAAGAAGGCCGGCCAGCGGACTCACCCTCGGCTTACCGACCCATCGTTCTGCTCGATGAGGTCGGTAAGACGTTCGAGGGCATAATCGCCGCCCGGCTAAACCGCCACCTGCGGGACGTGGGTCCAAACCTGTCTGACGCCCAGTTCGGTTTTCGGGCTGGGCGTTCGACAGTGGACGCCCTAACCCGGCTCAAGAGCCAGGTACAAGAGGCGATGGCAGAAGGGGAGGGGCTGTTGGCTGTGTCACTCGACATAGCCAATGCCTTCAACTCTCTCCCCCATTCTACCATTCTTGAGGCACTCCGCTTTCACGGAGTGCCTCGGTATTTGCGGGGCCTCTTGGCCAACTACTTGGAGGACCGGATAGTCCTCCTCGTAGACAAAGCGGGCCAACTCCGGCGGTTCAATGTCGGGTCCGGTGTTCCGCAGGGGTCAGTCTTGGGACCCCTCCTGTGGAACATTGGGTTCGACTGGATCCTGCGGGGAAGGCTACCTCGTGGCACGGGTGTCATATGCTACGCAGATGACACCCTCCTCACTGCCCGCGGCAGTTTTAGGACGGCGGCTGACCTTGCCTCGGCCGGTGCGTCGACAGTGGTCGAGAGGATCGGCAGGCTAGGTCTGACGGTGGCGCTGCAGAAGACCGAAGCCGTGTACTTCCACGGCCCGCGGCAGCGACCTCCTCCTGATGCCCACAATTTCGTGGCGGGTGTCCGGGTACAAGTGGGAGCCCAGATGAAGTATCTGGGCCTATTGTTGGACAGCAGGTGGCACTTCGGCCCGCATTTGAGCGGGCTGTCCGTGCGCCTGCTGAAGACGGCAAACGCCCTTTCTGGGCTGATGCCCAACCTGGGGGGGCCCAGCGCTAGATGCCGGCGATTATATGCCGGCATCCTGAAGAGCATGGCTCTGTACGGGGCGCCCATCTGGGCGGACTCCCTTCGGAGAAGGGAGAACACAACCGCTCTTCGGGCGCCCCAAGGGGCCATTTCAAAAAGGGTGGCAAGAGCCTACCGCACGGTAGGTTTCGCAGCGGCGTGCGCTCTGGCCGGCACACCGCCTTGGGAGCTGGAGGCGTGGGTGCTCGCCAGAGTGTACGAGTGGACGGCGGGGAAGCGGGCGCGTGGAGAGCATCCGGCCCCGCAAGAGAAGGCGGTAGTGCGGCGTGAGGCGAAGGAGGCCATCATTCGTCACTGGACGGAAGACCTTGCCTCCGCCCCATTCGGTCGTCGCACACTGGATGCCCTCGGGCCTGTCCTGAAGGACTGGCTCGAGAGGCCGCGAGGTTTCCTCTCCTTCCGCTTGGTGCAGGTAATGACAGGCCATGGCTGCTTCGGCTCGTACCTGCACCGAATCGGGCGGGAGGAGAGTCCGACGTGCCGCCACTGCGGCGCGCCAGACGACACGGCACAGCACACTCTTGAAGTGTGCTCTGCATGGTCCGAGCTCCGCCGCAGTATGGCTGCGGAAATCGGCCCCGACCTCTCGCTCCCCGGTGTCGTCAAAGGCATGTTGGGGAGCGAAAAAGCTTGGGTAGCGGTCGCCTCCTTCTGCGAAGAGATAATGCAGCAGAAGGAGGCGGCGGAGCGTGCGAGGGAGGAAGACCCTTTCGCACCTCCGCACAGAAGACGGCGGATACGCAGGAGAGCGCGAGTCGCCTCTCCTGTGCGGCGGTGAGCAGCGGGCGCAGGCGCGGGGGCGTCTGCGTCCGCTACAAATGCTCACCTAAAGAGAGATGAGGAAGCGGTCGCTCACTATGACCGCTTCCTGGCATGAGCGGCCTGCAAACTTGCGGGAATCGCCGGAGGGGTCCTGGTCGTAAAGGCTATGCCGGTCTCCCAGAACCCTTCCCTAACGGCGAAGCCGGGAATGTCCCCGGGGTTTTAGTGGGTATACCGGTCCATTCTAGACCGGGAGTCCCACACTACCACCGCTCCCTCCCAGAGGTCCCCCCCCTCTACACCTTTGGGAGTCGTTAACATCTTGGCGGTGGTGTGCGTAACGCATTTCCCCGGGAAAAAAAAAAAAAAAAAAAAAAAAAAAGGTCTCTTCGCCCTCCTCCTGATGCCCACATTTTCGTGGCGGGTGTCCGGGTACAAGTGGGGGCTCAGATGAAGTATCTGGGCCTATTGTTGGACAGCAGGTGGCACTTCGGCCCGCATTTGAGCGGGCTGTCCGTGCGCCTGCTGAAGACGGCAAACGCCCTTTCTGGGCTGATGCCCAACCTGGGGGGGCCCAGCGCTAGATGCCGGCGATTATATGCCGGCATCCTGAAGAGCATGGCTCTGTACGGGGCGCCCATCTGGGCGGACTCCCTTCGGAGAAGGGAGAACACAACCGCTCTTCGGGCGCCCCAAGGGGCCATTTCAAAAAGGGTGGCAAGAGCCTACCGCACGGTAGGTTTCGCAGCGGCGTGCGCTCTGGCCGGCACACCGCCTTGGGAGCTGGAGGCGTGGGTGCTCGCCAGAGTGTACGAGTGGACGGCGGGGAAGCGGGCGCGTGGAGAGCATCCGGCCCCGCAAGAGAAGGCGGTAGTGCGGCGTGAGGCGAAGGAGGCCATCCTTCGTCACTGGACGGAAGACCTTGCCTCCGCCCCATTCGGTCGTCGCACGCTGGATGCCCTCGGGCCTGTCCTGAAGGACTGGCTCGAGAGGCCGCGGGGTTTTCTCTCCTTCCGCTTGGTGCAGGTAATGACAGGCCATGGCTGCTTCGGCTCGTACCTGCACCGCATCGGGCGGGAGGAGAGTCCGACGTGCTGCCACTGCGGCGCGCCAGACGACACGGCACAGCACACTTTTGAAGTGTGCTCTGCATGGTCCGAGCTCCGCCGCAGTATGGCTGCGGAAATCGGCCCCGACCTCTCGCTCCCCGGTGTCGTCAAAGGCATGTTGGGGAGCGAAAAAGCTTGGGTAGCGGTCGCCTCCTTCTGCGAAGAGATAATGCAGCAGAAGGAGGCGGCGGAGCGTGCGAGGGAGGAGGACCCTTTCGCACCTCCGCACAGAAGACGGCAGATACGCAGGAGAGCGCGAGTCGCCTCTCCTGTGCGGCGGTGAGCAGCGGGCGCAGGCGCGGGGGCGCCTGCGTCCGCTACAAATGCTCACCTAAAAAGAGGTGAGGAAGCGGTCGCCCACTATGACCGCTTCCTGGCATGAGCGGCCTGCAAACTTGCGGGAATCGCCAGAGGGGTCCTGGTCGTAAAGGCTATGCCGGTCTCCCAGAACCCCTCCCTAACGGCGAAGCCGGGAATGTCCCCGGGGTTTTAGTGGGTATACCGGTCCATTCTAGACCGGGAGTCCCACACTACCACCGCTCCCTCCCAGAGGTCCCCCCCCTCTACACGTTTGGGAGTCGTTAACATCTTGGCGGTGGTGTGCGTAACGCATTTCCCCGGAAAAAAAAAAAAAAAAGGTCTCTTCGGGACACGTGCTGCCACTGCGGCGCGCCAGACGACACGGCACAGCACATGCTCACCTAAAGAGAGGTGAGGAAGCGGTCGCTCACTATGACCGCTTTCTGGCATTAGCGGCCTGCAATCTTGCGGGAATCGCCAGAGGGGTCCTGGTCGTAAAGGCTATGCCGGTATCCCAGAACCCCTCTCTAACAGCGAAGCCGGGAATGTCCCCGGGGTTTTAGTGGGCATACAGGTCCCTTCTAGACCGGGAGTCCCACACTACCACCGCTCCCTCCCAGAGGTCCCCCCCCCTCTACACCTTTGGGAGTAGTTAACATCTTGGGGGTGGTGTGTGTAAAGCATTTTCCCGGGAAAAAGAAAAAAAGGCTGTTTTGGTAAGTACCTGTGCCGCCTTGCTCTGAGAGAGCCAATACCGGAGTGTCACCACTGTGGAGACACAAATGACACGGCACAACACACGCTAGAAGAGTGCCCAGCGTGGTCGGAAGAGAGATCGGCCATGGCTGCCGTCGTCGGCTCTGATTTCTCTTTGCGTTTTCCTTTTTCTCCAAAAGGTTTTCCTCCAGAAGGAAGCGGCGGAACGTGAGCGCGAGGCGGTAACTGACTGCCCGCTGCGGCGCCGCAGAGTAGGTCGAAGAAGACGGGCGTACGCCGATGCCCTTCTTCCTCCAATTGAACCCGTGACGGCACCCGAATCAAGGGTTTGCCGTCACACTCAGGCCTCGGGAGTGCGCGCGCGGTGTCTCTCCGCGGGCCTCTTAAAAGGCACAAGTGCGAAACGCACATCTGAGGATGGGACCCTCGCTCAAGGGTCAGCGCTGCTGGGGGGTAAGCTGGCAGGCTTCGTACCGTGACCCCAGCACTCTGCGCACAGAGGGACACAGTGTGTCGTTTAGTGGGTATTAGTCCGGTCTAACGATGAGCCCCGTATGGGGTGAGTATGACCGGGCGTGTTTTCAGACTTTGGCTTGTTTGGAGTCTGGTGGTCAGAATCCCACATAACCCGGAAGACCGTTTCGTCGGTCGTGTATGCATAAACGCATTCCACACACTTAAATAAAAAATAAAAATAAAAAAGTTGAATGTAATGTAATCATACGTAGGGACAGCAGTACTAAGGGCTTTTATTAATAATTGCAATAATGTCTTCTCCTAAGCCACCCCTTCACAAGAAGATTTAATCCTCAAATACATATTAAATCCTTTTACTTCTCATGCTTATTCTAATAATAACAAAAAAATTATATTAATAAATGTGTTCCTTTTTGTCGTTATTGCCAAATAGTACTGCATACTTTAGAAAAATTTATGTTACCTGAATAAAATAACAAGAAATATTGCCAAACGCAATCTTTTCTTCATGGTTTCAACAAGGTTTTAATCCAAATGGGAAATTTGTTTCTCGCGTAAATTACTTAGAAAATGAATCTCAACCTTGTCTCATTTCACCTGAAGATAATAATAATACTGGCCTTGAAGAGTTAACTGAAGTAAAAGATTTAAATGAAAAAAGGTCCCGTGGCCGTGTCGCACGGGACCTTTAACGGGAGTAACTTTCCCAAATCATCTCTCACACATCTTAGTATCGTTATACGATGTGGTAATCAGCCCCAAATCGGAAACGTTACAAAGAAATTGAAAAAGATTATACGACAGGGTAACCAGATCCAAATAGGAAATATTAGTTTCAAATTCAAAGAGCGTTAAACAGCAGGGTCACCACCCCCAAACCGAAATCGACGTTTCTTATCGACATTTCTTCATATAATTACAGAACTAATATAGATTATACAAAAAGTAATATAGATTATACAAAATATTTTTCAATTTAATGATATTGAATTTAAAATATTGTTTAATGAACCAACATACCAATTTCCTCCTAGTCCTCTAGAAACCTATTATTGAATGTAAAATTTTAAACTCTGACCTTTCAGAAGACCTAATCTAAGATCACTATCCAATAGATTCTTTACTTATAGCTAAATGTTTAGTTAAAGTGAAATCAAATTCTCACTTTAAATTTCCGTGGTTAATATATCATAAAATCTAATAGCAATTAATTCTAATTTGAAACTCAAACTTTTACTTAAAAATAACGATTACATAACCTCTTACATTGTCCATAATGTAACCTAATTATCCCAATTAAATAAACCTGGTTATTCTAATATTACCAAAGAAATTTAACATAACTTCGCACTTCTCATTAAATCTAGGAAGAAGTCAACGCCTTATACAGCAGGAAGTATAACCTACTTCACCAGTTCCCACTAATATTAACACTTATCGTTATCCTAAATGTCACAAGATTAGTCAAGGAAGGAACTCAAACAAAATGCAGGAATAAAATATAATCCGCCCATAAACATCACACTTCTGGTCAAAGAAACTGGCAAATAGTAATAGATTATCCCAAATTAAATTATATCACTATAGGCAAAGTATATCTTATTCCTCAAATAAACGAAATCCTCAATCAACTTCGATAAAATAAATATTCCCCTACATTAGATTTAGCTTCAGGGTTTCACCAAATTAGAAAGTTTAATTCCGAGAAAACTGCTTTTAGTCTCCCACAAGGGCACTTCCAATTCACTAGAATGCGTATGGTCTTAAAACATGCACCTTCAACCTTTCAGAGATAAATTAATACAGCTCTTTCCGACCTACAAAGTATCCATTATTACGTTAATTAGCTGATATTGTTATCTATTTTCAAATGAAAATTCCCTTTTGCAATTGCATTCCTTTCCTTTCCAGTGCAAATTCCTTTGTAAAGGAGTACCATATCTTGGACACATAATTAGTAATAAAGATGTCATTCCAAACCCAGACAAAATAAAATCCGTGTAATTCACAAAATTCTTTTTTAAGATATACAAATCTTAAATTAGACGACCTAAAAACTTAGAACTATCTTATAATCGGATTGTTCCGAAATTTAACAAAATATTAAATGAACCTGAGAATATAATGGGATATCATTCTAGTTATCCTACTCTAATAATATGTACTGTTACTTTTAGTAAGTAGTAAGCAAGTAAGAAGTAAGTAAGCTAGGCTTTCATAGGAGGCAGATTCTTTGAGGACCTTTGTGAAATATAGAAAAAATCTCCTTCCTTTTCTTTTTCCGGACATGTTCAAACAGAATAAGACAAACTTTATCTTCAAGCTTATAACATAAAAAGTTTAATCATACTGTATATGTCCCGGTAAATCTTTAAGATACTAGATATATTTGTTATACACCCACTCTGTTTATACAGACAATTCCCAAATTTGTCTTCAGTAAGGCATTTCAAAGTTTGTTAACCTTTTTTTCTGTAATACATTTAGTTAATTCATATCTTTACTCCGCACAATTACAAAATTTAAAAAATTCGCTAAGTGTAATTTTTGATGTGTTTATAGTACGATCACTTGCTGTCTCGTTCGTGATAAATACGATAACTGAATAAAATTGTTATTTTAAATACAAAGTACAACTTACATATCACTTCCTTAATTAACATACTTGCAAATATATTTGACCCTTTTCACCGAACCGCAGATCTTAACATTAATAAGAGCATCAAATGTTTTACTTAGCAAAGGCAAATAAAGCACCACCTGACGATTATCGACGTCAATGTTTTTTTATAAAAATGCTTGTCCACCATTATAGGCTTTGTTAAGACGATATATTGGATATCCGTCGTATTTTATTATCGTTTCGTCTGATATTATTATTATAAATTATCCATCTACCATGCAAAACGGTGACCGATTTAGAATACAGAATAGCCAATAAACCATGTTTTAACAATATCCAACAGACATTAAATGGAACTGGGACTTCCGCAGAAATTTTACTGTCGGTCTCTCCAGGACGTATTTTGTTAAACAAACAAATAAAAGTGTGTTCATGAAGTAGATAATACTCGTTGTTACCATTCCAATACAATTTTAGTAGACATCTAGCAATGTCTGGTAACGAATACGTGTAATTTTTTAACAAGACATAAGTCTTGAAAGACTTCATTTTTTAACAAGACATAAGTCTTGAAAGAAGAAAGAGTTATTAAAGACTTCATTTTTGTTCTAATGTCATGATGATGTATTGCAGTTTAAGCTGACAATGGCAAAGATGTTATGTAAGATGTATGGCAAAGCCATTATGGATTACACGTAAACGTAAAATTTTACAACGGTCGTCCATATTCGCTCAATAAAGTCACAACATCCTGGATGTGTTCTTGCATGTTGACTACCTATGTATGATGTTGGTAAAAAAGAGATGATAGAGTTATGTATTATTATATGATGTCTTCTTCAGCACTCAGCTTCTTTTGATTATATTGTAAGTATCACAATTGTTCGTTCTTTATCTTTACGTTTCTGTCGACCTTAAATTTTTGGTCATTATTTTTACATTTCATGTACTTTTTTTTTAATTTAAGCAACAGTCCGCCTGATGTTAAGCATGACTGTATTAGACTTTGTGGGCTACTAAAATATTACATGATTATCTGGTATAAAACTATTAACTCTGAAATTGAAGATTGTGATTATCAGGAAATATCAACCCCACATACTACGCTCCAGGAATACAATTTGAGCAGAGAGATCGGTCGACAGTTAATTGTCTTGGCATGGATATAGGTATTGGTAAGGCGTTACAGCTGTAAATTTTAATTCTCCTATATAGTCTTTCTATCTTGTTTCATCTAGAGCACATTCTAATTCAATTGTAGTTACTTAATCATTTTTTAAAAGTATAAGCTCCTTCATGAATTATATAGGCAACATATTCTTCAAAATAATCGTAAATATATAAAGTCGAAAAAAGCGAAACATAAGAGGATGTTTGTAAACCGGTGACCATAAAAGTTACGCAGTTATGGGGTACGATTTAATTATATCTGATTGTTTTTTTCTAGCCCGTGTAGTTTGAGTTAGGTAACGAACCACAGCGAACCGTTTCTTTTCTGATTCCAGAAAACTCTGAACTCTCTTCTTTCTGCTTGGGTACTTATTTTATTTTATAGCCCATGACAATGCAGGCCTTGTTTTAAGGTTTCTCATACCCCGGGTATAAACTTGAAAATCATTTTATATCACACGCCCCCGGCGTATCTGTTCGTAAGGGAGGACATCTGTTACCGTTGCCTCCAGATTTTTGAAGGTCGGGACCTGTCTCTACTCTGGCTGCGCGTGGACATGGACAATCATGTCAGAGTCTACACGTTCCCTACAGGTCCCATAGTGGTAATGCAGAAACGGAGCAACTCTTGGACCATGTTCAGGCTAAGATTGACGACCTGCTTTCACAGATTCCCTCCGCTGAGGTCATAATCCTCGGGTACTTCAACGCGCACAATTCCGATTGGCTAGGGTCACGTTCCAATGACTTCGCGGGGAGATCTGTGTGTAAGTTTGCTCTGGCAAATGGTCTGTCCCAGTTGGTTAAGACGCCCACTCGACGTACACTCGTCTACCGGACGTGGAGATCCACATGCCCTCTTTGTTGGATCTTCTGCTGACTACACATCCCGGAAAGTACCGGTCATTGTCGAGGCTTCCCTGGGCTCATCCAATCATTGCGTGCCACGGAATGTAGTGCCCATGCAACGTCCGGCTCGCACAAGACCAACGACCTGACGCGTTTGGCACTACAAGTCAGCGATTTGGGATGGAATGAGTTCTTTTTTTGTATCCTACCCATGGGGGCCGATTTGTTTCCCTTCCGATGATCACAGTGGTGCTAGTAAAAGTATGGCGCTCACTTTTTTGTGGTTTTTATTGCAATACGGAAGCGTATTCTTTTTAAATTAATGACACTCCATCCGTATTAACATCCCAATATTAAAAGTAATAAAATGTAAAAATATAGTATAAACTAAGACAAAAAAACAATATATTACATTTGAAAAAGACAAAATAGTATGTATGAATAAAATAAAATAAGATAAAATTATTTTTTGTTTTTGACGTAACAAAATAAGAATCTACTTAACAAATAAGCAATAAAATATTTCATTCGTTTGTTTTTCAAACTTTAAATTATTTGTGCGTAATGTAGGATATGAATATGAAATCTCTGTACACACCTAAAAATTTTGTTGATAGAACAGAAGAGTTATGAAGTTATAAACTAATGGCAGTGACAGTGACGTGGTATCATTGGTTAATTTTCTTCTATAATATTTGTATTTGTAATAATTATTTCACTTACATAATTTCTGAAAAAAAATCTTTAATAAATTACAGATTTTGACAATCAAAAATTGTATAGTACTTTTTTATGATATTACAAACAGGAAATTAAGTTTTTACTAAGAATGCAAGAAGAAAGGAATAGAGAAGAAAAAAATACATTAATTAAACAGTGGCACGTACTTTCTGGTTAGGCACGAGATCTTACTCGTTCGTGCTTGTATTATTCTTTACTTCTTCGCTGTTGTCATGCTTTTCATTCAGCCTTTATTACTTATAAAGACATCACGTTAACGCTGCGATTCCGCCATGTTCCAAGCTCATGAATTAGGATTCTGGATGCTAGTTCAAAGTTGGTTCAAAGCTAGTAGGGAAAATTCTTTTTAAAATTTACGACACTACAGCCATGTAAATCGTAGGATTCTTGTTCTTTTTCTTTCTGATTCAATCTCGTTCTCACCAAAATTTAGCAGCCTTGTTCTACGCCTAAATCTTGATCTTACAAAAAGTGAAGTATATGACCAACACCGTATCATGTCGAGCGTCTTTAGTGTTGCCCATCTGAAATAAAAAGACCAAATCATTTTTGAGCTCTTGAAAGGCTGGAAATATCTTTTGCAAAAAAATGCCCAGACCTTTTAGTAAATTTTTTAAATACCTTTCTAATCTTTTGGACTATGCAAAATTATTATTATCCAGAAATAATTAAAAGACACTTAAACCAACTTGAAATTCTTCAAAATATGTGCATAAGGTTTATCTTCAACCAATGTAAAGTTGACCATATATCAGAACTACCGACGCAACTAAATTGGTTAACTGTTCGACACCGCATCAATTTACATAAACTTTCCCTACTTTATTTCACTTTATATAACGCCTGGCAATTTAAAATGTCGATTATGTTGTTTTGCCACTGAAAAATCAAATCAACTGGAGCTCCGACCGAAAGGCGATAGTAAAGTAATGATGCCTATTGCACACACTAAGCATTACCACAAATCTTTTTGAATGAATTTATTATTCATTTATTGATTTAAATTCTTTATTGCACACCATACATTTGAAAATTTAAAAAAAAACAACATATAAAAACATAAAAACAAGTAAAAATGTATAACAAAAAAAATAACATAACAAGAAACCGAAAATGTTGGAGATACGAAAGACAATCTTATCGCCTAAAGGCGATTTCTTCCAAACAACCAGTGTTATGGTGGATATACATTTAAAAATTTTTTAGAACAGTAGGTGGCCCAAATGTACGTAAATAAATAAACCTACTTAGAAATAACTACACACGTATACATAATTATAGTACATAAATAAAAATATAATCAACATATATTAAGGTATAAACTAAACAATACTTATATACATATACATACATATTTATTTATACACATATATATTTATTTATGTGCATATAAGTTATAATAAATCGTTCTAGATATCTTTAGATAGATAATATTCTTTAACCGATTTTTTAAATATTGCTAAAGATTTTGATTTTCGAATACTAAGTGGCAAGTCATTCCACAATTTGATGGAATGAACTGTAAAAGAGTATTTATAAAATCTGGTGCTGTGTATTGGCATTTTAATTATTAAGGACTGTGATGATCGTACTGCAGCTGGTGCTCTTAAGAAGTTGAAGTTTTCCTTCAAGTAAGAAGGTGTTTTTGGGTGAAAGAATACACAGTACAGGAGAGAAACAACGTGTAAATCCCGGCGATAGCGAATAGGAAGCCACTTGAGCTTTTGAAGAAATTGATAAATATGGGCATATTTGCGCAAGCCAAATATAAACCGTATAACATTGTTTTTGAGTCGCTCAAGTTTATTTAGATGGTCCTCGGTTAAATTTAGATAGCTTGCATTGGCATAATCTGTAATAGAGAGAAGAAAGGAGTGGGTTAACATAATTTTGGTAGGAATTGGAAGTTGAATGAATGTAGTTGTACTGATTATTTTCAGGAAATCTCAAGAGTACAAAATTTTTGAATCTCTCATATTTTGTTAACCTCTTTCTCTGTGTTCGGAGATTATTTAAGTATTATTGAAATTAGTGAAAACTTATTTTCACTGTTAAATGTAATATAATATGGGGGAAAGTCGTGGTTTAGTTATCTGCACCATAATCGCATTGAAAATCTCGGTATGTGGTCCTAACAGCACTGAATTTGCATTTACAAAAACGACACTGACACGACACGACACGGACATGACACGGACACGACACGGACACGGACATTATTAATATTATTTGCAATAATAAATGTGCTCAAAACAAGTATTCATATCAAATCATAATTTTTTCCATAAATAAATATTAATATTTAAATCTAGACATTGATGCGCTTGACTGCGTCGCGAGGCTAACCCCGCTTGCGTGGACCTACTTAATAATATGTATGTGCTAGATTTGATAAGAATAGATTACTGTAATTATTTATTGTTGTCACACATTAAGGTCACATGCTATGATTGTTACCGGGTCCCGTGTTATCGTTCCTGAAAACCTAATCACTAACATTAGCTGGTTATTGTGTCTGAGTATGTAGTTGTACTGATTATTTTCAGGAAATCTCAAGAGTACAAAATTTTTGAATCTCTCATATTTTGTTAACCTCTTTCTCTGTGTTCGGAGTTTATTTAAGTATTATTGAAATTAGTGAAAACTTATTTTCACTGTTAAATGTAATATAACTTGGGGGAAAGTCCTGGTTTAGTTATCTGCACCATAATCGCATTGAAAATCTCGGTATGTGGTCCTAACAGCACTGAATTTGCATTTACAAAAACGACACGGATACGACACGACACGGACACGACACGACACGACACGGACACGACACGGAGACGACACGACACGGAGACGACACGACACGGACACGACACGGACACGACACGGACACGACACGACACGGACACGACACGGACACGACACGACACGACACGACACGGACACGACACGGACACGACACGGACACGGACACGACACGACACGGACACGACACGACACGACACGGACACGACACGTACACGGACACGACACGACACGGACACGACACGAAACGGACACGACATGGACACGACACGACACGACACGGACACGACACGAAACGGACACGACACGACACGACACGGACATGACACGGACTAGGACATTATTAATATTATTTGCAATTATAAATGTGCTCAAAACAAGTATTCACATCAAATCATAATTTTTTCCATAAATAAATATTAATATTTAAATCTAGACATTGATGCGCTTGACTGCGTCGCGAGGCTAACCCCGCTTGCGTGGACCTACTTAATAATATGTATGTGCTAGATTTGATAAGAATAGATTACTGTAATTATTTATTGTTGTCACACATTAAGGTCACATGCTATGATTGTTACCGGGTCCCGTGTTATCGTTCCTGAAAACCTAATCACTAACATTAGCTGGTTATTGTGTCTGAGTATGTAGTTGTACTGATTATTTTCAGGAAATCTCAAGAGAACAAAATTTTTGAATCTCTCATATTTTGTTAACCTCTTTCTCTGTGTTCGGAGATTATTTAAGTATTATTGAAATTAGTGAAAATTTATTTTCACTGTTAAATGTAATATAATATGGGGGAAAGTCCTGGTTTAGTTGTCTGCACCATAATCGCATTGAAAATCTCGGTATGTGGTCCTAACAGCACTGAATTTGCAATTACAAAAACGACTCGGATACGACACGACACGGACACGACACGACACGACACGGACATGACACGGACACGACACGACACGGACACGACACGGACACGGACAAAACACGGACACGGACATTATTAATATTATTTGCAATAATAAATGTGCTCAAAACAAGTATTCATATCAAATCATAATTTTTTCCATAAATAAATATTAATATTTAAATCTAGACATTGATGCGCTTGACTGCGTCGCGAGGCTAACCCCGCTTGCGTGGACCTACTTAATAATATGTATGTGCTAGATTTGATAAGAATAGAACTGTAATTATTTATTGTTGTCACACATTAAGGTCACATGCTATGATTGTTACCGGGTCCCGTGTTATCGTTCCTGAAAACCTAATTAAATCTAGACATTAGCTGGTAATTGTGTCTGAGTATGTAGTTGTACTGATTATTTTCAGGAAATCTCAAGAGTACAAAATTTTTGAATCTCTCATATTTTGTTAACCTCTTTCTCTGTGTTCGGAGTTTATTTAAGTATTATTGAAATTAGTGAAAACTTATTTTCACTGTTAAATGTAATATAATCTGGGGGAAAGTCCTGGTTTAGTTATCTGCACCATAATCGCATTGAAAATCTCGGTATGTGGTCCTAACAGCACTGAATTTGCATTTACAAAAACGACACGGATACGACACGACACGGACACGACACGAAACGGACACGACACTGACACGACACGACACGGACACGACACGACACGGACACGACTGGGGCACGGACACGACTGGGGCACGACACGACACGGACACGACACGACACGGACACGACACGACACGGACACGACACGACACGACACGGACACGGACACGGACATTATTAATATTATTTGCAATTATAAATGTGCTCAAAACAAGTATTCACATCAAATCATAATTTTTTCCATGAATAAATATTAATATTTAAATCTAGACATTGATGCGCTTGACTGCGTCGCGAGGCTAACCCCGCTTGCGTCGACCTACTTAATAATATGTATGTGCTAGATTTGATAAGAATAGATTACTGTAATTATTTATTGTTGTCACACATTAAGGTCACATGCTATGATTGTTACCGGGTCCCGTGTTATCGTTCCTGAAAACCTAATCACTAACATTAGCTGGTTATTGTGTCTGAGTATGTAGTTGTACTGATTATTTTCAGGAAATCTCAAGAGTACAAAATTTTTGAATCTCTCATATTTTGTTAACCTCTTTCTCTGTGTTCGGAGATTATTTAAGTATTATTGAAATTAGTGAAAATTTATTTTCACTGTTAAATGTAATATAATATGGGGGAAAGTCCTGGTTTAGTTGTCTGCACCATAATCGCATTGAAAATCTCGGTATGTGGTCCTAACAGCACTGAATTTGCATTTACAAAAACGACACGGATACGACACGACACGGACACGACACGACACGGACACGACACGGACACGACACGACACGGATACGACACGGACTCGACACGACACGACACGGACACGACACGGACACGACACGACACGGACACGACACGGACACGACACGATACGGACACGACACGGACACGACACGACACGGACACGACACGGACACGACACGGACACGACACGGACATGAAACGGACACGACACGGACACGGACATTATTAATATTATTTGCAATAATAAATGTGCTCAAAACAAGTATTCATATCAAATCATAATTTTTTCCATAAATAAATATTAATATTTAAATCTAGACATTGATGCGCTTGACTGCGTCGCGAGGCTAACCCCGCTTGCGTGGACCTACTTAATAATATGTATGTGCTAGATTTGATAAGAATAGATTACTGTAATTATTTATTGTTGTCACACATTAAGGTCACATGCTATGATTGTTACCGGGTCCCGTGTTATCGTTCCTGAAAACCTAATCACTAACATTAGTCTGTAATTGTGTCTGAGTACATACTCAGACACAATTACATAGTTGTACTGATTATTTTCAGGAAATCTCAAGAGTACAAAATTTTTGAATCTCTCATGTTTTGCGCAAAAATTTTTCCCATTGAATCAGTCTATGCGATTTAAGTTTTTCCGAAATTGTTTCTCAATGACATTGAATATTTGAATATTTTTTTTAAAACTACTACCAAACTGATGTCCATCTGTTTGAAAAATTTTTAAATTTTCGGATATACCGACTACTACTTTTTTGGAAAGAAATATATCTCAGTCCCAAGAGGACTTTGTGGTAAAAACTGAAGACTTGTTCTTTTGTTTTCTAATGCAAATATAAAGACTTTTACCATTTTTTTATAAGTTTATTATATCTCGGCAACAAAAGCTTCAATTTCGGGATGCATTTTGATCTAAAATCTTATAATATCCTTTAGCACATTATTGTTTTACCAATTTAAATAATTACATAATGGCTACTTCAGTTATCAAAGTGTTCCAAAAAACTCCTCTATTATTTTTATTATCAAATAGAAAATAGAAAAAACAGCACAAAATAAAACTTTCTACTCATGTTCTTTCAAAAACAATAATATGTTTAAATAATTTTGTTGGCTACAAAATATTTTCTGTCACATTTTTCCTGTTTGCAGCCGTCACGTCGTGTTATCTTTGACTTTTAATTCATGATCACGTTACGAGATATTAAATAGTTAAATATTCGTACAATATTACACGAAAATCATAAAAACATTACCTACATACAAAATTATGTACATTTGCTAAAACTTAACGTAAAATTCCTAAGTCATTTAATTACACATTAAATAAAAGATATCTTATAATAAATAAAACAAAAAAATATGAAAAAGTCTGACTCTAAGAGAAGTCTCTGACTTCCTGCAGATGAAAGGATTTGAGTAAAAAGTACTGGACAGCTAGTGCTTTAGAAAAAATTATAAATAAATAATATGCATATAATATAATAATACTAACTTAAAAATCTGTTTTATAAAATTTTACAGTTTATCTAGTCGTGCCAAACTATTTTACTTTTCAATTTTTATACAATAGATTCTTTTAGTATTAAGTCCACTCTGAACTACTAAATTATTATAATTATTGAAATCATAGTTGCTTAGCCCCTAATTTAAATGTTGATAAATGAGAATCAGAATTCATGTATCGCTTATAATATTAAATTCATGATTCGGCGTCGAAAATAAGTGCACGATATGTCACCTAAAAATTAGCTCGCAATGACTATGCATAACAATTTTGCACTAGCGAATGGCTATTTTATGCCTCAATACTTTAACAACCCAGGGTTTATAAATGATTTTCTAAATATACCTAGTAGTAACAACGTTTCACTTGGCTAAATTATCGATTATCGATCTAGAAAATTTGGTAAAGAAACATTTTTTTACAAACCAATTGATGAGATATCCTTTGCATTTATTAATATTACGTTGACTTCAATTTTCCATGTTATTATAAATATAATCAATAAATATATTTTCACTTAAATGTGTCACGACTGTTCACGGCAAGCTTTATTCAGACCTACCCCCAAAAAAAATTTTGAAAAATTTTAAAGAAGTTTCTAACGGTATATTGCCCTGTATCTATAAAATTCTAGAAAAGTTAGTATACAGATTGTTAGTTCAATATTAAGAAACAAATAATACTTCCTCAGATACTCAATCTGAGTTCAGAAAGTATAAAAGTACTGGCACAGCATTAGCTACTGTTGTGGATAATATCCTTACTGACCAGGATGCGGTAAAGAAAAAAAATCTTGTTTTAGTAGCCCATTCTTGAGCATTTATTATATAGTTTTTATATTGCTAGAATCATTTATAGTATTTTAACATAAGTGTCTTCGCTTAGAAACTAGTCTACTATCGCCCAACTATCGTTACGGTCAATTTTGGTAGATTATTCAATTTGCCTGCTTTAATAATACATATACAACTTTTTGTGCACTGCGATCTTCCAGAAATAGGTCGATAACCACGGTAGTGAACATAAAATGTACTGTATGCAAAATTGCCTGGTTTCAAATAAGCGAATATTATTTGTCTAAATTCATGATTAAGCTTTTATTAGTATATATTTGAGTAAACACTTACTATGTATCTACTTAATTAAACCATTTTTTAGATTTTTTTAGTTAACAATTTATATTTTATCGAAAATAAAGGGCCATCTTAGTTTATAACAAAGGGAACATCGATATTTTCAATTTGAAATAAATCACATTATCAAGACTTGAGTGTATAATTTTAAACTTATAGAATTAGGTTTTGATTTAGTCTAAAATTATACCAAGGTCAAACATAAAAATGTATATAGCAAAAAAAAAACTTATTTTCTGCAAAAAAAGGTTTAGTTTTCTGCAATATATAAGAGGGGGAAAAAAGTTATAGCACTCGGTATTGCTGTAAACATCTAGTGTTATACATGTGTAGTGTTATACATCTAGTGTAAAACATTTTGTGTTAAACTATATTTTTTCTATAATGTTGTATTTAATTAATACTTACCTTATATAGAGGTTAGTCCTAAATTTATATAATAAAAAAAATTGTACTTAAATATCCACTTTACACAATTATTCGATATTACTTAAAGTATGCTTAAAACTATTTAATCTCTGTCTGGTTTTTTTTAATTATTGGTTTTATATTTTTTATCGTGCATAATTTAAGTTGAGAGCATTTTCATCTTGACTTCATCTTTCTCGACATTTTCATTCTTAAAGCTGCCGAAAGTAAAGTAATCTTCGATCTCCTGCAGCGTTCTATCTTTGGTTTCAGGAAGAAGAAAATATAATGCCACTAATGCAATACCCATTAAAGATCCAAACACGGCAAAAGTACCGTACACCTTCACACTTTCTAGTAAATAAGGTGTCACTTGCAACGAAATCATAACGTTAGTAGAAATGAGAATGCCTGATATACAAGAAGCAGCTCCTCTATGAGCTAATGGAAATATCTCGCCCAATAAAGCCAACGGGATTGGAGTGCACCCCAAATTAGAAAGAAGAAAGTATACAGCAAACAACATAACTGGAATCCAAGATCTATCACTTGATATAATATCTTTAGCTGATAATAGTAGATATAAACAAACGCAAAATAAAACAAATAATGCAGCAAAGCCACTACCGAAAAGAAGCGTTCTCCGCTTTAACATTTTCACTATAATTGATGAGAATATTGAACTCGCTGTAATAATAATATCTATACCCATAGTATAATAGAAGGATCCGGTCTTATCCTTTGTTACTTCTTCAATTATTTGCAATGCGTATGCTGGAAATACATGTCTTCCACATGTTTCTAATAAAAGTGCGGCAAAGCATACTATAATAACCGGTTTAACAAAGTTTCTTTCTGTAAATTTATGGAAAAAGTCAACAATTAGATTGGAGGAAGATATTTTTGGGTAATCTATAAATTGTCCCTTTTGTGCTCTGAGTAAAGCTTCAATTTCCAATTTAGATTCATTAGATTTTCCTCGTAACAAGTAGAACGATTTTCGGCTTTCTTCAAAACGTTGCTTAGATGCCAGCCACGATGGGCTTTCCGTCCATGTAAAGATTATTATCAGTGCAGCTATGATGGGAACAAGAGAAATAAGGGCGGTGGTCTTCCAGCTAAAAAAATTACCACATATGTGGACAGCCATGTTTCCTAAACACACGGCTGAAGTTTTAAGGTTCAGAAACATACCCCTATGCTTTGGACTGGTATACTCTCCTATAACCACAGCTCCAAGAGAGACTGTAGCTCCTGATGCAAATCCACATAAGGATCTACCCAATATAAGAACGGGAATATTAGTAGCGAAGTAAATTAGGAGCCAGCCGACGATGGCCGGTAAAACCACGCCTGCATGGGCTATCTTCCTGCCATAACTGTTCATGAGAACAGAAGATACCAGGAAGCCTGGTATACCCGCAATGCCAACGCAGGATCCTGAAAAAAAATTTAAATAGCATTAAAAATCATTTCCTAGACAGTTGTGTTTGACAATTTTTTTTAGATTGAATAAAATCGAAAATAAAAGTAAATACCTACCTGTCCAAGAAGCTACTTGAAGATTAGTTTTTATACTGGAGTCTGGAGAAAGTAACGCGGGCAACAGAATGGAAGGGTAGCTCAGTACCATCCCCTGTCCGAACATATTTAATAGCACGCCCGTGACTGTCCATGTCTGAAAAAAGTTTTTTTTTTTGTTATATTCATATTTTTCTTTTATTAACTACACTTTATAAATAGCATAAAATACATATTATAATTCAGAATTTAAATTTAAAGGAAATGAATTAGTTTATCCTTTCGTCTGTTAACTTAAAACACAATTCCTTATTTCTACTAATTAATTTATAATTGGAACAATAAACTTGTGTTCATCGATAATATTGTGTTAATCACTTTAAAAAATATATTAAAACACACTGACTTGTATTAAAGTAGGAGAAACCATTATTTAACTCCTTCCCAACTGAAACTTTATTTGTAACTAAAGTAATATATAACTCAGAATGACAGACAATAAAAGATTACTTCATATTGTTAATTTTTAAACACGATAATCATGTTTAAACAAAGTAAGTCTTTATTTTTATTGCTTAAACCTTATTTGTCTTTTTGATATATATTATTATTTGATCAATTTAAAACTTAAAAAATACTCGATTTAAATGTGCTAGTTATAATTAATAATTACTTGTTAATTTGATGTTAAAGTTATATTTCTAGTCCGATTAGCTCGCAAAGCAGCCACCAAGAGCGTTCAAGTAAAATTTTCTTTTGCCGTTTACTTAAACTTTTCTACGAGATCTCTGTTCTGTTCCATATCATTGACAATTTTATGTTGTTTTCTTTAAAAAGACCGTTCCAGCAGTCAGTCATTAATTTGAAGAAAGGTAAGAAATCAATACTTTGAATAGTTTTCTTCACATCAGCAACTGCAAAAGACCACGTCAAGGCGTGGCGCAACCCTTAGTGCAGTTTGAAGGTAATGAAACCATACATAAGGATCGCAGCAACGTTACTTGCAAAAAGGGTGTTAGTTGTTTGCGTTTTACGTTCCTTGCACGAATAACGTGGTAAAACACAAGGGTCTAAATATTTTTTAAGCTCTTAAATTTTAAATATTTATTATTAAGTTCATTATAGATTTCTTTTGTAATAGACTGAGATAATGCCTGATCACATTCCCCTTTCGTCTTGAAGTCATCCAAATTATAATCGGATAGAAATACAAGTAATTCCTATCCCTTGCTGTGAATATCAAAGCGATAAGGCAAAAACCTTCATTCAGACAGATGGATGACAATTTATAGTAACGGCCACTTTTTGGCATCCATACTTCACACACGACTGCTTATGTGCTTTGTATAATGTTATAAGTTGTCCAAAATACGCTAAGCTTTCTTACAGCTGCTCTTAACGAAACGAGCAAAGTCAAAGTTCAAGGATCTTTTTTCCTAAAAATTGAATACGGTCACTGTATTCCAAGGATACATTCTGAAAAGTAAGTAAATAAGGTTGATTGTCGAAAAACACGTCTGGGTTTTAGCTGCGTTGAATTCAACCAGATTGGCATCTGAGACTGCTCGACTGCGGTTACTACCTCAAGGTTGTCACTCAGCTACTAGGAACTCTGGTTCAGGAAATCCGTTACTCTGTCGATTAATCTGAAGATATACCCTACTCCCGTAGCCCTGGAATGTATCTCTTATTACTGATCTAGGTCAGCCATCAGTGGATGCACTTTCATGATTTATGCTTAATCAACTCCTAGTCTGAAATAAAACTATTTTTACGGATTTAAACTCGTGCATAATTTGGTTACATTTTAATTTTAACCCGACATTTCGAATACTTTGCAGCAATGTAAAAAATGTAAGTGTAGACACTTATATCTCGTATATCCGTGAACACGATTGCTGCAACGTGTTTGAAACGTCGTTTTAAATTAAAAATCTAACCAAATTATACGCGAGTTTTAATCCGTAAAAATAGGTTAATTTCAAATGTGTACTCGTGAAAATCTAAGAAAACTCCTAGTGTATCTCAAACGACCTGACCACCCTGATCTAAAGTTCAGAACAGAACTGAACTAAGGTTCAGTCCCAGTTTTCTTACGCGATACACGTCTGACCTCGGCAATAGTCTCAGGGAGATCTTCAGGCATTTTGTAAATGCCATGAGCTGCCATGTCATGCCATGCCATGCCATACCATGTGCTGCTAATGGAATCCCCGATATCCTCATCAATCATCAGCTTGCCTACAAGACGCATTATTGCTTTGCTTAATTTAAATTTTATATTTTAAAAATCAAAACAAAAAGAGAGGACTCAGAATCAGGACAATAATCTGAGTCTAAATTTCTTAATTAAATTTCTAAAACCTTATGATGGGTCCAGAGAAAATCTAAATGATTTAATTATTGCAATAATGCTTTTTCTTTAACCTTCTCTTCACAAGAAAATTTAATCCTAAAACACATATTAAATCAGTTAGAAAAATAAAGCAGGAGTCGCCTGCTCTATTAAGAACTTTGAAAAATGTAATAGTTTGAATAACTTTTTAAAAAACCAATTTGAAGAGACGAAACTGGGTAAATTTTCTAGCTAACCTATAAAAATGTAAACAAGCAGTCACGGAAAGTTAATCAATTTAATTTACGAGTTGAGACCTGATTCTCCTAATTATTGACTGAGATTCATATTTCAAACTCGAGATTGTTAATTTAGCGGTTTCAAAAGAAAAAGTTACTCCAAATCCAAGGCATCGTTTCAAAGTAAATCCTCCTACTTCTCATACTAATTCTAATAATAACAACAACATATTATATTTGTAGTTATTGCAAAATAATGTAGCATATTTTAAAAAATGTGTGTTACGTGAATAAAATAACAAGAAATATTGCCTAACGCAATCTTTTATTCCTGATCAACAAGGTTTTAATCCAAATGGGAAATTTGTTTCTCTCGTAAATTACTAGTAAAGGAGTGCCACATTTTGGACACATAATTAGTAACAAAGGTGTCTTGCTAAACCCAGACAAAATAAAGTCCTAAGGACGTAAAATCATTTCTTGGAATTGCGTCTCATTACAGAAGATTTATGGTTGACTTCTCTAAACATGCTAAACCTCTTACCCAACTTCTCAAAAAAGATATAACTTTCAATTGGACTAATGCCTAACAATTAGGTTTTGAAAAGTTAAAACGTAAATTGATAACTGTCAACTTAGGTAATAGGAGTAGTTACTCTAATTCCTAAATATTCCTATTTTTTCCAACCTTTTGTCCTTATTTGCGAGGCGTCTAATGACGATGTATCTACTATTTTATTTTATCCCAAGGGGAAATAGACAAAGATATTATGACTAAGGAAAGATTGGTTTGACTAAAACCAATTGGTAAAAATTTATACATTTTTTTTACTTATTTAAAAATAAGAATAGATTGGCTTATCATTCTTATAATATGTACTGTTAGTTTGAGTAATTAGTAAGTAAGCTAGGCTTTCATAGGAGGCAGATCCTTCGAAGACCTTTGTAAAATATTGAAAAGATCTCCTTCCTTTTCTTTTTCAAAACACATTGAAACAGAATAAAACAAACTTTATCTTCAAGCTTAAAACATAAAAAATTTAACCATACTATGTTTAATTTCAGAATGCAGTTTCATAATACTATATAATCTTGTTGGCTTAATGAACAGTTATCCTATCATCTAACTGGCTCAGTTTTTAAACTATTTACGATACCTACAATATTTTATCAAAGAGCGAAAATTTTTATCTCCGATGGTACAATGCATTAACATATGATGTTTAGAGGTAATTGTTTTTTTAGTATTTTATAACAGTACTGTAATTTTAATTCCGTAAATGAACAATTTAGTTCGGGACCGAACTAGTACTCGTTTTAAGTTCTAATTGCAAGGTGATACGCGGACTCATTTTATGGTGTTTGGTAGCACTTGAACAGACTGTCGCTCTGACCTTAAGTTGTGCGTTGCTGGAAAAACTGGAAATGCATCGCCGTCCTTGATGAATAGGTATGGTTTCAGGAGACAAGAACACACGGAGAGAATAGAGGAAAGGAATTCATTATAAAGTACTGTTCGAAACAGCACGTATAAAATACTTGCGCTTATTTCAAATCAAATCAAAACCCTTTCAAATATAAACACTTTATTTGGATACCATATCAGATGTAAAATGTGTGTGTATTATTTTTGTGTGTATGTGCACACAAAAATAAATGTAATATATAGTTGTTTTAGGAATTATTTTGTAACTGTAAATTAAAAAAATATGATTTACATTTAATTTTAAAAATGTTTTTTGCTGTTACGTTATGTAAAGGAGGTTGTTCCAGCACTTAGTCGCCGCAAATTTGAAGCTACCACGAAATGCTGCTGTATTGAATAGAGGCATACTCAACATATACGATGGAGCTCTAGTATAGTGAGTTGGACCGTCTTCACCGACCCATCTTAGTTTGTGGTACAAATAAGGAGGCATTTTGTATCTAATTACCCCAAACAAAAGTGTAGCAAAGTGTAACTGTCTACGACAGTCCATTTTCAGCATCTGGGCATTATTTAGAAAAGTTGTGACATGAGATCGAAAAGGAATACTAAGACAGTATTTTGCGCAGTCATTTTGAACACTCTGTATATGGCATTTAGTTCTTGCTAAAAGTCTTAGACCTATAATAAAGTCGGCGTAATTGAGCTTTTAAAAAATTAAGGCCTCACATAGTTCGACGCGCACTTTTTTCCAGTAGTAAAATCCAGAAATACGGGAATAGTTACCTCACTAGCATCCTGCGCGCATAATATATCGTCAATTACGCTTGAAAGGGCAGTAGTAGTACTTCTACCCTTCCTGAAGCCCGACTGAACTCCAATATATTATGAGCTTCTAGAAATTGTACAAGTTGTCTGCAAACTATTTTTTCTAAAATCCTTGATAAGCACATTCAGACACTGATGGGACGGATGTCACTTAGATTCACAGGGTTGTCCTTCTTCTTTGGTGGTTTAACTATAGCCTTTTTCCAGAGTAGAGGAAAAGTACTCGTCTCTATTGATTTATTAATTATTTGTACCATAGTGCTTAAACATATTGAAGAGAAATGTTTAACATTTCTAAAGAGATACTGTCAGAACTTATAGTTTTTAACACAGTTAAATTATTTACGGGCTTAATACTGAAAATCTTGTCAGTAAATAAATTACATTTAAATAAAGACCTACATCGTATACAGTCCTGGTGCAGGGCGTATGGGCTTAATATTAACTCTGAAAAGTCTCAAGTTATAATAGTCGGCTCTCCTAAGTTGCTGGCAAACATCGATTACAATGCCTTACCAACCATCCAGTTCGATAATTGTACCTTATCTCTATGTAATTCTGTGAAAAACCTGGGCCTTTTAATTGATAATTCTCTTTCCTGGACGGTGCAGATTGCAGAGATAAGTAGGAAAATCTTTGCTACTGTTGGATGTTTAAGACGCTGGAAACATCTTCTGCCAATAAAGACCAAAGTAATCTTAGTACAATCTCTTTTAATTCCGCTTTTGGATTATGCAGACTGTTGTTATCCAGATGTTACCGAAGAACAGCTTAACAAACTCGAAAGACTTCAAAATGTGTGCATCAAGTTTATTTTCAACTTACGAAAATTTGACCATGTATCAGAATTCCGAACACGGCTCAATTGGTTAACCGTAAGACATCGTCGCAATTTACATATGCTTTCCCTTCTTTACTCAATTCTCTATAATCCTTCAACTCCTAGCTATTTAAAAAATCGTTTCTGTTTTCTTGGTTCTGAGAGATCATGTCAACTTGAGCTCCGCTCCAGAACCGATAACAAATTAATTCTGCCTACAGCACACTCTAAGCACTACAGTAATTCTTTTTCTATGAGAGCTGTTAAGCTTTGGAATATTCTTCCCTCTGATATCCGTTCTTCTAAATCATTATTTATATTTAAAAGTCGCTTATCTAATTATTATTTGTCCTTACAATAAATTAAGTATAACATTGTCATCACTCATTTGTGTCTTTATATATATTAGCAGTAAATAGTTTATTATGTAGTATTTATATGTAAGTTGTATTATTGTTTTTTTTTTTTACATTTATATATAATATAAGTGTATATATGTATGTATATGTAGTTTTATATATTTATATATATATTGTATTGTTTTATTGTATTCAATTAATTATTTTTAAATTATTATTTTTTTTTTAATTGCACTACACCGTATTCTGTTCTGATATCTTTTCACCTAAAGGTTGTCTGTTAGAGATTGCTTTTAGCAATAAGACCGCCTTTGCATATTATTCTGTTTCTCGTGTTCGTGTTTCATTTAATATTGTAAGTTTTTCCTTTTTTTTTTTTTTTTTTATTTTATTTTTTATTTTTGTATTGTCTAATATGCAATAAAGTGCTTATCTATCTATCTATCTACATTTAAAGAAATCGATATATGATTGAGATACCATTGCACTGCCGGGGACATTAAGGAAATGCTGGTTTAAAAGATTTGGCTGGCTTAGATTAGGTGGTAAATAGTTGTTCTTATTCTTATACGCGATATATCGGTTAAGATGTTTCCACATGAATTGATGTGAACCCATTTTTAAAGGGGCCAAGATATCGACTATACTTACGATTGTTTAAGTAAATTCACATTATACACAATTAGTCTTTCCGTTTACACAAACGAGATCAATAAAGCTTTCACTATGACTTGTAAAGAAGGTAGACTCATTTACTATTTGACTTAAATTAGTGCAACATAAAAAGTCGTGTAATAAATGATTGTGTACATTGTTTGAATCCAAGAAATTAATATTAAAGTCACCTATTAAGACTATATGGTCATAATGGAAGCGATGAAAAAGTTTCTGTTAGCGAATCTAATCATATTTGTGCGCACAACCAGGGTGGTCTGTATGCTTTGCCAATAACAAGTTTTATACCTCTGACAGAGAAGCTGGGCCACATTTGTTTCACACTTGTTGTAATTGGATGAGTCTACTAAATGGAAATGCCGCCAAAAAACTTAACTATGTCCGATTCTATACGAATTCGATAAATAGAAGTAGTCATATCACGTCTAACATATATACGCTCACTTTTAGTCCAGATAAAACGACAACCTCTTATCTTACCTTCCTCTCGTGTTTTTTAAAAGAGAGAGTGGTTGAGGAGAGTGAGATGTTCATTAATATATAAACGGCGAGGCTCCCCGTCAGTGATACCTGCTGAGTCCATATGACGACGCACATTTGCTGCTCGCAGTAGATCGTCACGACCCGACCTTCTTGCTAGTCGCAGCATAATGGTTCGTGCCTTATGTCGACCCTCTTCTTTAATCCCCAAGCGACGACGTCCAGTACGCCCAGCACTTACCACATCTTGTACATCGAGGATAATTCCTACTTTTTTAGCAACAAGGTTAACTATAGTATTAATATTCTCTCCTGGTTTCTCATCTAAGCAAGTTATCTCAACATCATTGCAGAGGTGATCTTGTTCACGCTCGTTGAATTCAGAGCGTAACTGTACAATTGCGGCATTAATGTGAGCTTCCTTATGCACATCACCATTTTTGGACAAAGATTCTAATGCTGTCATATAACGTAGAAACGCGTCAGGTCACTTATAACACTATTAAAGCGCACCATTTCATTTCGAAAAAATGTTATTTCCTTCGACTCTGTCGCTATCTCTTGACGAAGCAAACGAGTTTAGTCTAGGAAGGAGATCTCGGACTCCTTAGCTAAATCTTAATCATTTAAGACCTCACGTCTAAAACCAATCTGTCTCTCAGTAGATACTTGGACAGGTGTATACTGTTTGTGCGCTTATTAGTGCTTTAATTACAATCCTGGTATATCCATTTAGCTGATATACGAGTATCACGATTTACATTTAGGCAAGTACGATAGTACCGTGATGAGCATTTGGCACATTTGGCGTTTTCAGTAGCGACAAGATTTTTCCCACAATGGTTACACTTATTAGCCATTATTGATAGTTTCGTATTTAAATTCGAAACTTGGTCGCTGAAGATAGACACTAGATGGAGCTTTACACAATTATTGAAATATTTATGTGAAAATAAAAGTTTTAACTTGCAGTACGTTTAAGTGTTATGTTTTTACATAAAGTTATATGAATTAATTAGAATATGATGTCCGTAGATTTATCACCAAGCACTCAAGTCTCAATGCAAGTATAATATCACAATACATTATACTATGTGTGGGTATGTGACACACAGCTGATCAGTAACAGATGAGAAAACACTAAAACAGTTTATTAATAACTATTTTTCGATGTAATAATGATTTACAGTACTAATGATGACACAATTCACTAACGACCTTGAAATAAAATTTAATGAAGCACAATAACTTAAGTTTACTTACAAAAATCAAATGAGTTCAAATAAGGTCAGATCGCAATGACAGTCAATTCAATTTAAATATTAAAGTATTTTTTTTAATTACGCAATTATAAGGAAAATAAAAAATAATATTGTTAGATTATCTAACAAATGTAAACGAGATATAGCGAGAAGAATAATAAGATAACACAAGATAAGAAAATCATGGTAAATGTGGAAATACCAATAAGAGTTTAATTTTATCTTTGATAATTGAATGAAATTTTCACAAACAATTCTAGAAAATAAAAAATGAAATTTACATTCAGCTTGTTATACTAGTAATAAATAATTAGACGTAGTTATAATTTTCTCTAAATTTTGTCTTTATTACTGTATATGTTCCGGTAAATTTTAAAGATACTAGATATATTTGTTATATATATATAACATAGTGGGTGTCCACTATGTTTATACAGACAATTCCCAAATTTGTCTTCAGTAAGGCATTTCAAAGTTTGTTAACAATTTTTTCTGTAATACATTTCAGTAAATTCATTTAATTACTCAGAATAAATATTTTATTAATTTAATTTAATTTTAACTGTTTTATACATCTAGTATTTTTATGTACGTCTATATTTTTATAGCCTACTAAATATAGAACGGGGCATGCATCGATGTATCTTTTTTTTGTTCCTTCAGGTGAAATGCCTTTACACATTGACGGGGTCGCCTTTCGAGTCTGGGACTAACCGGACGACCCTCCTACTTCTCCGTGGACGCCCGGAATACCCACTAAAACCCCGGTGAAGTCCGCCTCATACTGTGCCTTAGGTGGACTGGGGTGGGAACACCTTACCTTTTTGGGCATCCACTACTTTGTTTGAGTTTATGAAAAAGCATGGTGGTGTTCGTGTTAAAGTTTTTGGTACCATGGCATCCGACAATTACACAATTAAAAAAATTTGCTGAGTGTAATTTTTTAGTGTACGATTGCTGTCTCGTTCGTGATAAATACGCGCTGGCCGTCTTCAAGATCTGAATAACTACTAGATGTCGTTCATGAATTTTGAAACGAAAAAAAAGCCAAGTAACTTTGTTGGAGAAGTTCTATCGGCCCCTATGATAGACCACATTATTTCATCGTTGTTAACTAAATAACATTGTTATTTTAAATACGAAATACGACTATCACTTACATATCATTTCTTTAATTAACAGACCCGCAAATATATTTGACGATCTTCACCGAATCGCAGATCTTAACATTAATAAGAGTACCAAATTTTTTACTCAGCAGAGGCGATTAACTACGACTTGCTTCTACGACTTTCATCTACTTTATTTTTTTAGCGTTAGTCAATAGTCCGTCTGATGTTAAGTATGACTGTATTAGACATTGTAGGCTTTGTGGGCTACTACTATATTACATGATTACCTAGTATAAAACTATTAACTCTGAAATTGAAGATTGTGATTATCATGAAACATCGACCCCACATACTACGCTCCAGCAATACAATTTGAGCATAGAGATCGGTCGACAGTTAATTGTCTTGGCATGGATATAGCTTTGGTTTTGGCGTGGCTCGGCTTAGCTTGTTATTGGTAAGGCGTTACAGCTGTAAATTTTAATTCTCCTATATAGTCTTTCTATCTTGTTTCTAGAGGACATTTTAATTCAATTGTAGACACTTAATTATTTTTTTAAAAGGATAAGCTCCTACATGAATTATATAGGCAACATCATTATTCTTCAAAATAATCGTAAATATATAAAGTAAGAAAAAGTTAAACATAAGAGAATATAAAAAGCTAAACATAAAAGTTACGCAGTTATGCGGTACGATTTAATTACATCTGATTGTTTTGTTCTAGCCCATGTAGTTTGAGTTTGGTAACGAACCACAGCGAACCATTTCTTCTATGATGTGAGAAAACTCTGAACTCTCTTCTTTCTGGTGTGGTACTTCTTTTATTTTATAGCCCATGACAATGCATGCCTTGTTTTAAGGTTCTGAGAAACCTTAAAACTATCCAGCGTGGATTTTATGTCGCTGAGAAAGTGTATTATTTTTTTTATGTTAGTTTTCGCGTTTAGTCGTCATTGGAAGACGAGGTAAAAGACTTGAATGTGTAAGGTCGAAGGTTACTGAAACCGTCCTAAATGCCTTGCAGGTCTTCATGCGAATTTTCGTTGGACCGTATTGAATTGTTTTCGTCCCATTTGCAATTCCTTAAGACCACACATTTGGGGCATACGATTTCCACTACGCGGTGATATTTGTACCATGGGCGTACCTCAGGGTTAAATTCTTGGCCATCTTGGTCAATTACATAATGACTTAGTAATGATTAGTATCCTAGTTTTTGCGTCTCACAAATTTTAAGGTGCGTGCTGGCACCATTTATCATTAGATTTATTTATCTAGAGATGATTGCGTTAAACTAATCGCTTATCATCATTACAAATGTATGTTATAATTATTAATCAGATAACACTTTGATTTTTATAAGGAATTAAATAGTATTTATTTAAAAGCTAATGAATATCTGACACTTAGGTTAGTAAAGATATTATTATTCCATATATTATCGTAACAACAAGAAACACAAAGTACTTTTACCATTTTTATATATTGTGTATCTGTTTGTGTGTGTAAGCATCATAAGAAAATTACTGTACTTATATTTAAACGATTATAACGAGCTTACCAGGGCGATAAATTGTTTTGTAGAATGTTAATATTTCGAACCAGTTGCATGGAACCTAGACACGACATGATTGCTGAAGTGCGAGGTGGAAAGCTGGAGCTGTCAGGGGTAGAATCGAGCTACACTTCCTCTTGTTCTTTTGGACAACTTCCTGGTAACGTTCGGCAAAATAAACTCACAATGTCACTCTTTTTTACTATTTTCCGATTCCGACTGGATTCCGACTGGATTCCACATACTTGCTAGTTTAAAATCATCATCACGATGGAAATTGCAAGGTTTTCAAATTTCAATGGCTTCGCACACTCGCCGTTATATATAGTGCGCTGTTAATTCCTGATCACAATTCATGCATCTAGGTCGCAGTATTGATATTCTTCAAAATAAATTATTGCCGTCATAAAGCCGTTATAATCATTTAAATATGTTCCAACCACGAGTCACGCTTAAAAACATTACGGTATTGATATTTATGAAAGTATCATTTATTTAATCTATACTACAAATTTAATCTGAAATTCGTCGAACAACTGGTCAAATTTATATAATTTTCAATAACCACGCTCAAGATATTATGTATGCTTTGGGTACGTGTATTTATTAATATTATTATAATTTATAACATAAATATCTAATAAATGATTCATGACTCTAAAATACTAATGACAATATTCTTGGCAACTGAAACAAGGAAATCGCAAACAGAACTTAGTATATAATAATGTAATTTAATTATACAAAGGAATGTATGTACAAACTATGTCTAAATAGGCAATATTGGCAAAAAAAAAACAAGTTATCTTTTTGAGCGTGTTTTTTTGCATTGCGAATAGCTTTTGTATTCGAACAGACACAATCGAATACTTACAACATGTTAGACGGTCAAGTTACACATTACAATCATGTGACTAGATTAAGTTACTATGAATTAGGTTAGGTAGCTCAGTAATGTTCTAACGCTTGTGGCAAGCGCACAGTTAATGAACTTCGAACGTTTGAAACTTGGCTTTTCGCCAATGAAGATACGGAGAGATGTTATCGATATATTATTATCGTATCAATAACCTACTTGAGATGTGACTTGAATTTAGTGCGGAAGGTGAGGTGATAGCAACGAGTTGAAAGAAATATGGGGAAATCAGAATCATGGATATCTCCATTCAAGAAACAGGTATGTACTTACAGTTACATCTTTTGATGTATTTTTAGCAATACTATATAATTATTGAGACGCATTATGAGTAGTAAGACTTATTGTGGCCAGTGAGTTTTATAATCAGTTGTTTATAAATTTACATTCAAAAGTAGTTTATGATATATTAAGAATTAACAAAGTGAAAAAAATTATATACTTTATCAATATAACACAATATGAGCAAAATGAATGTAACTTCGATTAATACCTCAATAACGACGTCATTTAAATTAAAAGTGCACGTCCGTCCCTTACATAGTATTGACGTATAACTGACCTGTTATTACAAAAAATTACGTATCGTTCACTTAAGTTAAGTGATAAATATGTTTTTTGTACGATAATGTACAAAAAATACTTGTTTTATGAAGCTTATATTAAAATATTTCATTAATATATTATGTATACGATCATTGTATAGAAATCGCACTTTGTTATCTATTATAACATCTTAGGTCCATCTATCATCAAAAATATTATCAACAATATCGACACTAATATCTTAAACAACTTATCAATATTAACTAAAGCTTGAACACTCGAAGGTTATCTCGAAAGGCTTCCTTACAAATAAAACATTAATGATTAAATAATGAATTGACCTAAAACATTTTTATAATAAAACTGTATGCCAATTCATCTTTTTGTATTTTTTTCATTATTTCAAGATATCGTTCTTGCTTGTTCATGACATTAAAGTGTCTTTTTACAAATTATCATGCTCGTTAGCACCAATTCTATTGAATAATAAATTTCTTTAACTAGTCCACTTTTTTCCAGTGCTTTGTAACTGTGGGAGTATGTCTGAACATGGCCGCCCATGGACTGGTGATGGGTTTTGCAGCCATACTGTTACCCCAACTGCGACTGCCGGGTTCTTTAATACCTATCGACGACTCTTCTGGATCTTGGATAGGTAAAAACACTTCTGAATTGTTACCGTTAATTATAATGACGGAATAAGTTGGATTATATTACTCTTTATAATATTATTTTTATTTCAGCTGCGATCCTGGGTTTCGCTTTAGTCGCTGGTAACTTTATAGTACCTACCATTATGGCTAAATTCGGTAGAAGAACCGCCAATTTGCTTAGCTTAGCTCCCATGATATTAGGCTGGTTTCTCATTATCGTGGCAACTAACATCACAATTCTTCTCATCGCAAGATTCCTTCAAGGTCTCGCCATGGGCATGAGCTCCTCATTGGGTCCTGTGTTAATAGGAGAATATACTAGCCCAAAGAATAGAGGCGCCTTCTTAACATTCATATCCTTAACAATAGCCACAGGTGTTCTCTTTGTCCACACCCTGGGTTCGTTTTTTACCTGGCAAGTAACAGCTTTAGTGATAGCAGTATTAGTGTTTTGTGATTTAATAATAGTTATATATTCTCCTGAATCACCTAGCTGGTTAGCTGATCAAGGAAGGTATGATGAGTGCAGGAAGATATTTAGATGGCTTCGTGGTGATAGTGAAGACGATGAGTTGGAAAAAATGATAGAGTCTAGCAAGATCACCAGAGAAGCGAAGGAAGTTTCAAATGTATCCCAGTCGTTCTCGAAGAACATTAAAACTAATATAGCATTCATAAATAGTACAATGAGAAAAAAGGAATTTTATAAACCAATTTTTATAATGATACACATTTATACTCTCGGTCAGTGGGCTGGAGCCAACATCTTAGCTGCTTATACAATGGATATATTCTCCCATGTCATAGGTGATGGAGCTAATATTTCTTTGATGATAATCACGTTGGATATACAAAGAATCATTTCGAATTCCATTGCTGTATATGTTATAAAGAAAGTAAAGCGACGGACAATGTTGTCTGCAACAGTATCGATAAATCTGTTTGCGTTCTTGGCGACAGCAGCGTACACATACCTCAAAGGGCATAATATGTTGCCCTTTGACCATCCAGCTATAGGAATAGCTTTGATACATATCCACATGTTTTCAATTGCAACTGGAACCGTACCTTTGCCATTTATAATTGCTGGAGAAGTATTTCCACTGGCGTACAGAAGTTTGGCTGGTGGAATGAGTGTGTTATTCTTATCTTTAAACTTATTTATAACTGTTAAAACGGTTCCACTTCTGTTTAAAAGTGTAGGAATACATGGCGCATATATATTGTATGCTTGTGTAGTTGGTTACTGTCTCATTATTGCAATGCTCTTTCTTCCCGAGACTAAGGACAGGACGTTACAAGAAATTGAAGAAGATTTTAGAGGCAGACCGCTTTCTCCAGAGGAATTGAAATCAACACAGTCATTGACCTCTATAAAGTATCTTAATTCGGACAGACGGTGTAGCAGTCCTGTGGTATGATAATAAAAAGATTGACTGAATGAAATAGTGTTGTGGTTTGAGGAGTTTCTTGCAAGTACAGTTTAGGACAATTTTCCGAACTTTAATAGGGAAGCGCGGGGCTGAATCAAAGAAAGAGCGCAATAATCATATTCAGTTTGATCAATCAGAATATCATTTAATACGTCACCTTCTCGGAAATCACCGTCAAAGCGTATATATTTCGTATTCATGACGTCATTCAACTAGCATCTAATTTTCAAAGTTAAAAAACATAATATATGAAATAACATGTCACTTATCCCATAGTACTCCCACCAAATTCATAAAGTCAATTTCTGACGTAATGTTAATTTGACTTTTAAGTTATCAGCATAAATTATTAAGTTTATTATGTTTAACTGTTATTGCCAATGTCAATGTTACATCGCGTTTGTAAATAAAACTTAAGCAATTTGTTATTATGTTGGAACATAAGAGATTAAAAAAATATATTATTCTGCTTCTCCCTCCCTTAGTTTATAATAAGTTGTTTTTCAAATAATATATTAACATTGTGATATTAAGTGGATATTATTATGTATTGTTAAGGTCGAGTGTTTAGATAAGATATAGTTATGTATAAATTGTAAATAAATACAATATTTCGTATTAAAAATAATATAAATTTATTGTTGTTTGTTCTCTAATATATGTTGTTATTCAATATTAATCTTACTGTTTCTCTAGTGTACAAAGTTAATGTTCACCACCCTTGGAAAGTTACCTTAATATACCAAATGTACCACTGAGATAAATAATTACGAATTGAAACAAGATGACGTAAGCATGATGGCTATTTCATGCGCTGGTAAGACTATCTCTTAAGATTTTGGGATCGGTAGTAAGGATCGTGATTGAAAACAGATATTTTTAACATCGACACAGTTACAATTAAGCAAAAAATTTCCTTTCCTATTTTTCAGTTTTTCCAGAATTCCTTTTTTTTCTTCGCCTCGTTCAAGTAACTCTGTAAAAAATCATAATTTTCATTGATCCGTTTTTTCGACTTTTTTTATTGTATTTTTAAATAATTAATGAATATATGAAAAGTAATTATGTCTCGAACCCTTTGTCACCGGCAGTTCACATAATCGATGAAGGGGTTCCCTTATCTCGTGTCGCTGAAAAGTATTTAAGTAAATATATAGTTTTTGATTTTTATCACATAGCTTACACTAAAATATTTTTTATTTTATTTAAATGATTAAAACTTTAAAAGTGCCTACACTTATCTTGGGAATGGAATTAGTTCTCCGCTTTCCTGAATTACGGAATATCACTTCTGTCAGCTAAAAGTGGAACTCTAACGTTAAATTCTACTGGTATCCATCCATTTATCAAATATGGTTTATGCTAAACGTTACGAGATAAATTTTTGTTGTTTTTTTTAAAAAGTGGATCTCAGAAATAAGATGACAGATATGTTATGATAATTTTATCTCGATACCGACATTGTCGTCAAAGATCGCCATCATTGACAATGTCAACTCAAAAATGTTCTAGACAGGTAAGTATAAAACTACGACATGTTATTACTTATTAGTTTGGAAGATACAAATTCAAACAACAAATAAACACGCGTACACATATACACACACACACACACACCTAAGCACACACAAACGCAAACACTCACACACACATACTAAAATTCTGTTTAAAACCAACTACAACATTGTTTCTATCCATTATTCATCTAATTTGTAAAACACGAGCTGTAACTTTGAAGGATATCTATGCGACTTCCAAGACAGGTTTCACGAAGTTTAGAAGAAATTTATTATTTGTAACCTAAATGATATATATTGTAGATAGGTAGATTATACCTGAGTCTTTACAATTAATAAATAGGATCTGAAAACACAGGTACTTTGAAAAACAAATCAATTGTCTTTACGATGCCAAATTAAAACCTAAACAAACTAACCATACTATATGGAGTGAAATTTTATGGTTTGTAATTATAGCCACTGAGCTTACTATGAAGATATATTATCAAACATGATCGGATTCTAAGAACCGGTATGAAATATAGAAAACTTCTGAACCAACATTATATTAGAAAACTGTCTTCAGTCTTGTTTACTATGTACTTTAATCTTAACTCTCCACTCCTTTCCTAGCATTATAAACAAAAATTTATACTATTCGAATATATCCATGACTTCTAACTTTGCTGGTAATCTTATCCCAAAGTTTCGTTCCTTCGCACACTTCTGATATCAGTGATCATTTACAGTCTACGCAATTAGACTCGGGAACGGATTACCAGAACATATTAGACGTTCTCGGTTTTAAAAAAAATCGTTCATATTTTTATAGCCTTAGACTTTTACTGACGAATATTATCTATTTATTTTTGTAACAATAAAGATTAAAATAATAAAAAACTTATTTAATCAAAATGACACTTTGGTAATATTAGCTTACAAGTTACTAAACTCCACACCATTACTAATTTTGATACATACCTATAAAAATAATGAAGGTTAAATGTTCTCAAAATTCCATTTGAAAAAAAAAATATGGTATGTCATTTGAAATAATGTATTCAAATTACAATGTGAATTAAATATTTACGTTGTGTCATTTGAAATAATGTATTCTGAACATTATTTCAAATGACATAACGATCACAACAATAATTTCAATGAATAAGCAACCTTGAATTGTGTATAGTATTTAGACATATAATGTAGAAATATTCAATTGTAAGTCTAAATTATTTACAGTTGGCAGTTAACAATAAGTTCTTTATCTTTTATATTTTTTCTTTCTAAAACTAGAAGTTGTATTTATGGCTTAATTCTTTCTATAACAACTATTAAAACAATTAAAATCTTTTTAAAAAACTCTATATTGATTAGTTTTAGTCATTGCAGTGACTGGTCTCTTGTTTTTAATCGTTATAACTATTCCACGGTTTTGGTGGAAATATATTCCAGTATTATTTTTTTTGTTTCTGTAGAATTCGATAGATTATCATTTGTAGGGGTCATAATGCTTTTTTTTTGTTAAAAATAACCCAAATCTAAAAAAAAACATGACACGCGGCAATCGAGCTTGCCGCTATGAAAAACTCATAATCGGCAAATTATAACTCGCAAATTAATTAACAAACAAAAGAAAAAAAAAATTAAAATAATTAAATTAATTAATTAATTTTTAAATTTTAAAAAATTTAAAAATTCGAAATTTTTTTTCCATTTTTCGGTAACTGCGGCGGCCGATCTGACCACCTTCCCGTTGGACAATCAACATAATTTTGAAAAGTGAATCTTACATTTAGATGCTGATTCCAAATATATCTTTAGTTTTTCAAAATTCGAAAAATAAAATTCGACAGACACACAGACACATACAGACAGACAGATCGGAAGGAAAAACTGAGTTTTTCGATCACACACATCTCACATATAAAAAAATGTAATAATTTAACTCACACGCAAAAGTCAACTCACATCATAACGTTACTGTTGATCACAACATACTATAAAAATGTAATTTCTTTTGAAGTTTTGCATCCTAAGATTATTATTTGTTAGAAAAGATGTTAAAATAGAGAAAATAAAATAGTAATCACTCATGTTTCAATCTTCGGATTGATTATTTGTTGGTATTATCAACACGTTAGTTTACTTATATATTTGAATCTGAGAATATTTCCAACTTATAGGAAATAATAATAATAAGGTATAATTTTTATTTTATTACTGGTAGATATGTTTAAGTATAACTTTTCATACTCTTCATTGCAGGGAGTAAACTTTGCTCAGCTAAAAGGGAAAACGAAACTTAATATTGGAGGGTAAAAAATATGTTTAAATAAATAATTAATATATCTACGCTACTTTTTTGCAATAATCGATACAATATTTCAATAAAACACATATTTATGTACATCTAGAAAATGTTTTTCTTTCACAACAATATACATAAAGTAGCTTTATACATAATTTTCATAACTTAGAAATAAATTTCTAAAAAAAGAAAAAAGAAAATTCCTTTTATTTTCTAATCAATTTGTAATACAAGAATGCATTATTCTTAATTAAATTTATAATTAAACTTAAAAGATACATGGTGAGTTAATATTGTACATACTGTTATATAGGAACACCTATTACAATGTCTCAAGCAATATTACTAATAATAAAGCTATAACCTAACCAAAAAAATATTATTACTATTTTTATTATTACAATTGACAAGATATAGAAAATTAATAAAACTACATCCCATATGTAAAGAGAGGAAATTTACTAAACATGACAAAAAATAAAAAGAATTTTCAGTAGTAAATCTACTTAATACTCTACTATATTGAGGCACTAGTTATTATTCGGTTTGGAGTTGTTTTAGTCAGTGCAATAGAAAAATCATATTTTATAGATAAAAAAAATTGAGGAATACCCCTTACATGTGTGAGTGTAACATCCAGACAAACATTTCAAGTTTAAAATTTCTAATATATATGTTTTTGCTAAATCAATGCCGTTTAAAATATTATTATTAGTTTATATTTTATATAAACGTTATTCAATAATTGCAGTGTATTCTAATAATTAATTTATTATGTCCGTATCTTATCAAGATAAAAATTATTGTATATTTATTGGGTCAAAATCAACAATTTCTTTTCATGATTGGTCAAGAAAATATGTATCCATAAAATTATACGAATTACTACTAATTATTTATTAATTTAAAAACAGCGTCAAAAAATGTATCACGTGATAATTTTGCAAACACCAACATGCAAAAAGGGCATTCCTAAGTTTTTTGAACCTATAGCAAAACTTACAATTATTAAGTGAAGTAAAACATCTCGCAAGCTTACTCTAACATTCATAAACAAATTTATATAAATTTGAAGCCACTCTGTTTTATAGAAAATTAGACATTTAAAAACACTTATATGTAAGTATTAATGATTCAAAGCTCCTTAATTATAAATAAATTAAATACACCAGGTATTATTCATAGCACATATAAAATAATCTAATTTGAATCGTATATATTAAAATATGAAAGTTATTAAAGAATTATAGATTTAGGCAGTTCATTAAATGACGCCATTTATTTATTTTATTGATAAATATAAAAACTAATAAAATACCTATTGGTTTAGCGGTTAGTGATCTCATTTGCTGAACCAAGGGATGTGGATTCGAATCCCAATAATAATGCGAACAGTGTGTGAACAGTTTGAGTTTCCATTGTTAATGTTCTGTATTCTCTAATCAATATATATGTTTATTTTTGTAAAATCATAAGACATTAATTTATTTATTTAAATCTAGTTTATTTTATTAATTTCTCAAAAGTATTTCAATAAAAAACAGAATTTTTGAAACTTATCTCCATAGTGTGAGGAGCTAATTATTTAATAAAGAGTAAAAATTTGTGTCATAAGAAAAAAATATATAGATATGAATCTAGAGTTAATCTTAAACAACTTTTTGTTTAATTGAGATCAAATCTTTTCATATCTAGATTTATGATTTGATAAATGGCGTCAATTTAATAAAGTTTTTTAATACAGCTGAAATTATTTATCACATACTAAAATAAATGTCAAACAAATGTAATATAATTATTAAATAAAATTTAGTATATTTTTAGTATAAAGCTTTGTCTATTGTCGGCAAAATCGAGTTACCAAATATTTGTCTTAAAACATATCGTATGTATGTTTGTTTAGAAATGTTAAGTGAACCTAAGTCTAAATATAAAAACGATACACCCTGTTTATATGATGGTAAGATCTATTTTAAATCTAGATATGAAGCTAAGAAGCTCTAAATAACTTTCAAAGATGTACTAATATATTGATATACTCCATACAAATGATTTAAAACAGACCTTACCTATTCCAGATGCAAATTTTGATGTAAATTGTAAGTTAAATTAAAAAAATGTAGTTTTATTATTTTTGAGAATTAGTAAAAAGAAAATTTGCATATTATCATGATTTTGTGAACAAAATTTGCATCTGTCTTAGCAACAAAATAACAGTAAAAAAACATTAATCTACTATCACTAAAACAATGACAAAATTAACTTAAAATTTATTTTAAACATATCTCGGTGGTGAGTTACAAATATAATAAAATACACCATTTGTGTCTTTTTTAATATTTTTTATTTCAATACAAATAAGTAGATTAGAAATCCGATCCAAAATTTCATTGCACATTTTTAATAAAATCAAATACTTATAGTATTTTCTTAGATTTTCACGAGAACACATTTCAAATAAAACTATTTTTACGGATTAAAACTCGCGTATATTTGATTACATTTTTGATATTAACCCGACGTTTCGAATACTTTGCAGCAATCGTGTTCACGGGTAGACGAGATGTAATTGTCTGTCAGAAAGTCAGTTAATTAATCCCGATTAATCCGTAAAAATAGTTTTATTTGAAATCAAATACTCGTTATACTTTTGTAACACAAAAAAAAAATAATTTGAGACGGATTTAATAAACAAAATATATCAATAGACAGGCGAGTCACAAATAATATTATAAATGTGAGCACAAATAATAGTAATATTTAAGTAAAAAAATATTTTAATCGAACCAGCGATCTTTTTTCCACTGCAAAAGTCAATCACACATTAAGTCATCGCGTCTCAGACACCTGTCTATTTGAATTTACACACAAACATACATCAGATCTTTTTAAAAAATATGATTAAAATTAAAGGACCCGGTGAGATAAGATTGGGGCAACACTTCAAGTGACAAAAAACATTAAGGTCATTCACAAATATTTTTTTTATGAATTTTTATTTATATTAATAATTGTTATCAAATGTCCAATATAATAATTTTAATTTAATTATCTTTTGTCACTTTCATTAGAGCAGTTAACGGAAACCTGCCGTATGATTATTTCAGTACTCTACAACATATAATTGGTCCAATATCTACATACATACATTCATTTACATACTAATATATCATTTTGTGTATTTTCAGGATTTTACCGAGGCGCTGCTTCGCCGTCTTCATACCCTTTTTCAGTCTTGAATCTGAAATATATTTTTGTTGTTTAACTTTACGTTTTAATTAAGATTTATTTATTAGTAGTTATTCTCCTAGAACTCTCCTACTTTAAAAAAAATAATAAATTTGTTATATTCAGTGACAACAGCGTAGTACGTACTCTTATTGGAGGGCGCGACGGGCGGTGGTGGGCGGCGGCTCTTAGCGGCGAGCACAGCGTGCTTAGCGTTCTGTGAATATGTATTAATTATTGTAATTAAACAATTATTTTAAAATAATGTCATATAAAATTACTATTGTCATATAAAAAATTATTTAAATGTTATCTACAAAACATTTTTATATTTATAACACTATCACAATTATTTACTGGTATGATACTGTTATATCCAGAAGTAATACATTGGCAGTCCATACAACTGGCAGGGAGGCAATTAGAACACATAGTGCAGTATACTGTGAACACGATGTAGTACACACCTGCGCGAGGCGCGCGTCGCTGGATCGATGCGCGGCGGCGTGCAGTGCGGCGCGCACGCACTCGCGGCGCACGGCGGCGCGGGGCGGGCGCGCGCGGGCGGGGGGGCGGGGCAGCCGCGCACGGGGGGACCACGACTCGTCCCTGGGGGTTATGGGGGGTTAAGACGTTAGAACGGGGATGTGTCACACTAATCAATAGTTCAATAATCGGTATTATTTCAGATGGTTACAATTATTAAAACATTTTTTAGTTATCTTTAAACGTTAAGAAGACCAATTTTACGCATTTTTTTAAAATCGCCTTTTTAAGTAATAAATTAAACGAAAAAGATTATGTGACTTATAGTAACGAAAAAGATTATATGATTAAATAACTTATAGTACTATTGGCACAATAAACAATATTTTCTGATAAGTTCATTTTGCCTATAATTCAATTCCCGACTATACATCGATTTTATGTAAACATATATTTAAACCAACTTATCGTTTCGGCTACGACTGTCGTGTCTCGGGCGTGTCACTCTTCTCTTACGCGAAGTCCACTCCTCTTCCTCGTCCGAACTCATCTCCAGTGATGGATACACTGAAACAAATTCTTTTATACATTGTGCCATCTTAATATAACATTAAAAGATTATCAAACTAGCTTAGTTCCAATTAAAATAAACTAAATATGCTTGTTAATAATATATCAATTTCAAATCAATAATAATCAATATGGCTATGAACAATGTTCCCAAGATTATTTCTGATGTAGAATTATAAGAAATCATAAGAACTCAAAAGTAATTTAAGTCCATAAAAGCCACGACCCCTACCGTACTCCTCATCCCGATGCACTTCCTTGATCACATCCTCTTCATCAGCAAAGATCTCTTCCGTCTCTACCGGCGTCGTTGTGCTTTTGCGCACCCGTGCTCTACCACTTGTACTGCTGCTGCAATGTAATAACAATAACGTTAATAAGTAGTGTTTCCTGTTTTGTTTTGTGGCCTGAAAGAACCTTTAAAAAATAAAGTTATCTTTGCACCTCTTATTAAAATTTTTAGTATGTATATATTCTTTTTTGTACAATAAAATATATAAAACCATATAAATAGTTATACAAAATGGGGAATATATTATGTACATATCATAAAAAATTACTATTACAGAAGGAAGTAATTACAAGAATTTTGCTGTCTTAGTTTTGACGAGGCATTGAATTTTTGTTTTCTGAATTCAATGAACACATACTTGTTTACTTTGTTACAGACCCGTTTTATTTTATTAATAATTATATACTGCCAAGCCATTGAAGTCAATTATTGAATTAATTTTGTATGCTTTTGGTATATAAATACATCGATGCCTACCTGTCTCTCTGCTCCTTTTCCACAGTAAGTCCGAAGGAGGTGGGCGCCTCATATCGCTCACTAATGCTCAACATACCCGCCACCGCAGCGTCCTCACTACACGGACAATATTAATAATATTGTTACTTACCACATTGGAAATTAATGTATGAGTACAATCAAGTTACCGTTCCATTATTATTAGTATAAAATATAGTAGCACTTACGTCTCCGTGACGGGCGGTTCCTCTTCGGCGAGTACGGATGCCTGGATAAGAGACTCGATGCCGTTAGCGGGCGCAGGGCGGGGAGTCGCAGCGGGGGCCCTGGACGCAGCGGGGGGCCGGGGGGCGGCGGGGGCTCGGGGGGCCGCAGGGGGGCGCGGGGCGCGGGGCCGGGGAGCTCTGCGACGCGGGGGAGGCGCGTCCTCGAGGTAGGGCTCGTCGTCATAAGAGTACGAGCTGGACACACGGCGCCTCACGGGGCGCTCGGATCGACGGACTGCTACCTCCGGTTTAGGGGGAGGTTTCTCCTCTATTACCTGCAGGGGTCACTTGTATTGAAACTAACCATAAATATCGTAAACAATTTTGAATTTAATAAAGTCCATGAGTTAATATAGAATATGGTATTAAAAATTATAAAGATTTAATATTATATACATATTACGTAAAACAAGTAGTTTTCCGGTATTAACCACTTACGTAGTTATTCCTGTACTGATGCGCCACCGCGGCGTCGTAAGAAGGCAGTTGCGTTTCCGGGTATGTACTACTGCTATAAGTCTGCGGCTGAAATGAGACAGTTATAATTATAATTTAATAATAAAAAAGCAAGTAATGTAGTAGACTGCGATCATGGTAATTATAATAATAATAATAATTAGAATACGCAGTATGAACATGTGATGCGGTACACGTGACGTTATGATTCTTATTAACGTAGAGAGTAACACACGCACACATTTACTAACACACTTATAAACAAAGGGTAAGAAAAATATAAAGGACAATCCTAAGCTTTTTCTTCCTATGATAAAGAACTTTCATTTAGTACTAGCTTTGACATTAAACACATTAATTGTTAAATCTAGTTTTCTGATAAAGGAATCTATTAGATATATATGTAAATATTTTGATTACATTCCGTTTATAATTGCCATAATTACAATAATTAACACAATTGTACCACTTATATAAACCAATTATACCACTTTGTTCTGACATACTGATTCATCGTGAGAAAAATCATTACAGCCACAAACATCCATTTAAGGGATTTATGCATTTTGAGTTTCTTTTATACATCAGCTGTTAAACAGTTTTGTAAACGTTTAATATTGTAACAACATACCTGCTGAGTGACGGTATGTTCATAGCGCGTGTAGTGGTAGGTCTCAGGTGGGTAAAGCTGATGGTAGCCCTTGGCTGTCTCCCCATATTGGTACTCTTGCTGCATGTCTTCTGCTGAGTACATTCCTGCGGGATTATATATTTGTGATAAAGTTTAGTTACTAATTGAGCTATTAAGAGTGTTACCAAAACATCAAAATGTTTAATGATATTTTTTTTACTTTAGTAATGTCTTTAACATGATTAATGTCTTGACATTAAATAACTATGAGATTTTTGATTTTATGGAAGATTCGATTGTAGATTACAGGTATATTATTATAGTTACATTTTTGTTAAGAATTGAAATTATTGCTTGAAATATTCAACTTTATTAATTTATCACATATTAAATTATTTATCTCAAAATACAATTATTTCTGTACAAATATAATCTACAAACCTGCCCCATAGTTCATCTCCTGTCCCTCTATTCGTATATTGCCCTGCAGATTTTCGTTAGTGAAGAGTATCTGTTCCTCATGATAATCTCCAATGTCCTTTTTAGATATCGTCCACTGCTGGATTGGTTTTAATGTCCGTTCAGTTCTTATTAAATGTGACTTCAGTATGGAGTGTTCTGGTAAACTATAAGGAGGCGGCTCGTCACGTGATGATGACGGCGAATTGCTATAAAAAACATAATTAATAAGATGGTGACACAGTCTCATTAATAAGAAACGATTTAAATCTACATATAAAATATTTTATATATTACAATTTCACTTTGCGATTTCATAAGGACTCAAATGGGTTCTGAACTAGTCAAGCAAAATCTAACGTGAAAACTATTTATGTGAATATAGCCTAATAACTATACATAATATAATAATTACCCCATATTTATAAGAAAATGCATATAACATAACATATACGTACTTCAATTTAATCTTCATCGCCGCTTTCTTTTCCTGTCTCTCAACATATCCGTTATCTTGATAAGTTACTTCTTCGAAATTTTGATAAGCATATTTTTCCGGCAATAACGCTTCCTTGCCATCTATGACGTATTTCACGTCACTATTCACAAATTTCACGTCACTATTCACGAATTTTACGTCACTATTTACAAACTTTACGTCGTTATTTACAAATTTCCCGTCACTATTCACAAACTTAATATCACTATTTACATATTTCACTTCGCTATTAACGAATTTTACGTCATTATTGTCAAACTTATCACTGGTTACGTATTTAACATCGTTACTTATGTATTTCACATCCTGTATGTATCTCTCAGGGTAGACAACTTCTTTATTGTCTATGTAGTATTTGTCTGCATAACCCTTCTCCTCGACAAACTCTCCGTTCGGTGTCATGTGCATGATTGGTTTTGGTAGTGTGAGTTTTATTGGTTTTTTTGGTGTTGGTATTGCTGCTTGCTTCTTGGTTTGAGCTTTTGATGGCGATGGATTCTTTTGCTTCACATCCTGTAATATTTTTTATTACATTAAATATTTTTTTTATAAATATATACATTTTTATCTTTCAATCTATTTCCAAAAATCAAAAAGTTCAAATACTTAACAAATATTTTGCTAGTTAAAATGTTAAATTTATAGATATATAAAAAGTTTGTTTTACCTTGTCCTTATTACTAGAGGTCCGTTTCTCTAACGCTCGCAATTCCTTACACAGTTCTCGAACTAGCTGTCCTGAGTTTATACACTTTGGGACATTGTCACGTTTGGATGGGTCCGTCTATAACAAAATATTATAATATAGATTATTAATAACAGCGATTGTTCAAATTCACACTCGCAAAGTTACAAAATACGAAATAAGAAACCAACACTCTTTAGTGCATGCCATTCCTTGAGCGCGTTTGCCAATATCTTGATCCCTCGCAGCAACAGCGGTGGAAGCTCGGAGGGGCCAGGCGCGCTGGTTTCGCTTAGAGTAAAGTCTTCGTCCTGAGGATTATAGTCATTATATAATGAGTCGTTAAAGCCTTTATAGATTTTACTTTTATATAATATTGGGATGATGACTTGAAGGTATTATTTACTGATATCATTTTCTGCAGTAACGAAACATCGAAATTTAATAAGGGGAATAATGACACCTACAAGAAATATTTTTTTTTAATTTATTGATAGGGGGTTAATTAATAAATTATAAATAATGCTTTACTGTTTGGTAATATTAAAAACTGGTAATATTACTGTGTAAGATTCTTTATCAAATTAACCAACATAAACTTTCGCTGGATAATTATGACCACCCACAATCTGTGTACAGGTCCGTGTAGTGTACCTGTGTCTCCTCGTTGAGGCGTCGCAGCACGGACAGCAGGTGCGCGGCGGCCAGCCAGTGCAATGCTTCGAACAGAGGGTAACGCAGCAGCACCGGCGTCTCCACGCGACTCTCGATCTCGTAAATCCTGTTATAATTTGGTTATTAAGATTCCTATTTGGTTTCTTACATTCACATTTAGTTTTATTATGCAGTCTTAGTTGATTTACACAATACTTTCTCTCTACTGTGACCCAGTACCGTTATAAGTGCCATTGAGGTTTTATTGATTGATTAATTAATATCAAATCAAATCAAAACTCTTTAACCCTTTCACCTAAAGGTTGTCTGTCAGTTTGCTTTTAGCAATAAGACCGCCTTTGCGTATTGTTCTGTTTCTCGTGTGTATCATTTAATATTGTAAGTTTTTCCCTTTTTATTGTATTGTCTAATATGCAATAAAGTGCTTATCTATCTATCTTTATATGAACAACATATCAGATGTTACATTACATACATATAAAAAGAGAAACTTAATATAAACAGATTTATGGACATTTATGACAGGAAAATAATAATAAATACTGGAATGCACATAAAAATAATAATAATAATAATAATAATAATAAAATGATAAAGGTAATATAATATTATAATAATGTCCTCCAAATTGGTCGGCCACTCAGCATATGTTAAGAATAGTAAATATTCTCAATGCTGGTATTCTATTGTTGCCATTCATTGAGCGACGTCGCACTTTGCAAACATTTAATTTTTACCAGTTCAGTTAGCTCAGTGCTTAACAAAATCAAAAATTCTAAATTAAAACATATATATTATAAATTTATTGACTACTTAATTAGCATTTATACTTCAATTAACAATGATATGATTAAACATTAATCATAAATAAAGTATAGTATTTAGGCACTGGATAATAGTTAATAACATATAAACAGACATACTCACTGTAATTGCATCTCGATAGCGTATGAGTGCAACAAGTTACCCCCGAACACTAGCGAGTCTATCGGAGTGTACACCGCGTGGATCCAGCCCGTTGGTATGAAGAGGGTTTCGCCTGGACCCAGTTCCGCTGTACCGTACCATTCCACCTGGTATTTATTTTCAATTAATTTTACTATATTTATATTTGGCTATTATAATGTTATGTTAAGAAAGTTGTCTTTGGAGATATTTCAATTATAATAATATTATTTTAAATTTATTAAATATCAAATTATTAAAGAAGATATTATTAAAGAGGATGCACATTTTTATATAATTATAGAATTGATAATGGGAATTAAAAAGAAGGAAAAACTTGCTAACATTACAAAATAAAATGTAAATATTGAACAAAATTTAATTTCATTGCTATTGTTTTATAGTAGCAATTTGAAAGTAATTCTTTATCAGTGAAATTTGCAAATTACCATATCACCGAAAAATCTTTCGCTTTGATTGTTAGCGGCACTCCACTGCTGATAGAGCGCTAGGTTTGTAGTAGTGGGTGGTATTAGGTAGAAAACCTGAAATATAAATTATCACAAAATTAATAACACACTTTTTTTTAAATAAAAATTGCTGTAGATTTCATAATATAAGCAAAATCTAACTCCTCGTTGCCTACTTTAGATAACAAAAAAGCAAAATTTATAAATATTCCAAACCGATAAAAACACATTATACCTTCCGTCCGTGCAGCACGTGGTACCACACCGTGGTGCCACCGAAGTCAACGTGGAAATCCGTGTAGGAGGCTGCTGAGGACATGAGGCAGTACCGCTGCACGGCGGGTCGCGCCGGGCCGCCCTCCCCCCCGCCGCCGCCCGCCCACACGCTCTGCGCCCAGTCCAGCCGACGAGCCACCGCCGGGGGCTCCACCAGCGGACGCATGCTGACCGACAGTACACGCTAGTCTTGAATCACTAGCTTAACTTTAACCTTAAGCTATTTATTATATACATACATATATACATATACCTATTGTCACAATTGGCATCTGTCTGTTATCTGATTATAGTAATGTTGTGGTTAGCCTGACATTATACAGTGAGTTGGCATTCATCACATACATTTTAGCTATATATATGTAAACCACAAATCTACAGGTTTTTTTATAAATCAAAGTTTTTATAGTTTTTGTTTACCAAAAAGAGATAAGGATTGATTGTAAAAAAATACTTTAACGACAACAAAACATGTGCACATGCTTTATCACCACAATATTAGAATATAAAATATAATGTTTTCTAAGATTTACACGAGTACTACACATTTCAATAAAACTATTTTACGAATATAACTCGCGTTTATTATTACATTTTTAAATTTAGCACGACGTGTCAGACACCATCATCTCGTCTTACCGCGAACACGTTTGCTGCAAAGCATTCGAAACGTCGGGTTAAATTTAAAAATGTAATTATAAAGGCGAGTTTTATCCGTAAAATAGTTTTATTTAAATATAAAATATAGCATATTCAGGTTCTACTCATTTTTAAAACTCTATACAAATCAATAGATAAAATATAAAAAAACATACTTTGTATCCGTAAACTCCAGACTGAGTACATTAAGTACTTTCTCATCCCTGTGCTCAGGTGGAGTCTCAAAGTAGTCCACAAATTCACCAAGTTGCATCCGTAAGGTTGACTGTTTACGTACATCTATTACTTCCACCTGCAAATTTAATTATGTGGTTAAGATTTCATCTTTTCCGCAATCAGACCTCAAAATAAATTATTCAAAATAAATAATAAAGTAACATTTTTGTAAAAATGTTGTTATGAAATAGCTGTCTCTTGCGGTTCGACCTGCAGATTAACAATTTTATTTGCTATAAAGAAAACCAAGATAGACTTTTGCCTTTTTCACAATCCTGCATATAAAAACTGGACCTGTCTATTAGAAAAAAAGATAAAACTCATCCCATAATTTTGAAGAATAGTTATTTTAACTAAAGAATCTTTTACATTACATAATATTAATATAGATATGAATGTATAATTTATTACTCCTTTTTTTTAATTTATCATAAACATATCTTTAACACATACAAAGTCCAATCTATCTCGAGATAATGGAGTCTAACTTACTTCCAGCTGAGATCCACAATACTGTAATACAGATCTGACATTGAAAACAGCAGCATTGGGTATCTTCATATCAAGGCCCTCGCTAGTATTAAAGATAACTGGCCTAGTAAAACCTGTAATTAAATAGTCATCTTGATAGTGCATCATTTAAACTTACTGCAGATCTAATTAATCATACAACAATTAAATAAAATCATTGTATTTTACCTTATTATATCTTAACACTGTCATTTTATTTTACAAATACAATTGTCAGTTGTTTTATAATAATATATCTAATCAAGTTGTTTTATAGTTATATAACTAATCAAATCTAATTTAAAAATATCGCAAAATATTGATAACTAACAATTATCTCTCACAAATTCTTCTGTAAAGTCCTCAGGATGCATGGACATCAAGGCGGCTGCTGTGGGTCGCATGGGTCGGGCTGACAGTGCACGAACCCATGCAGGGGATCCGGCTTGTGATGGACGTGTCTCCGCACCCAGCTCATAGCGGTCAGCTCGGTGGTTATTTGTTGGAATTTTTACTGAAATTATAATATTATGTCTAAGAAAGGATGATTTATAATGATAACAATATTTTCATTAAATGTAACAATCTAAAGCTTTATCTAAATTCATAAAAATGAATTTCATAAACAAGAAATCAAATGACTCCACAATTATGAGATAGTCATTAAAAAGCTCACTTGCTGGGTTTATAAATATTTATTTTAAAAAATTAATTTGGAAACTTGTTCATATTTTATTTTTGTACATATTGTTTTACATTGATAAAATAGTTTGAATCCCTACCAACAACCAAAAAACAAATTTTGTCTGACTTGTTGTTCAGATAATATCATATCTTAAACACAAATTATAATTTTGCAACAAAAAAATGATATAATGTACTTACATACAGAGGGTCCGTAGGTTTGAGCACATTTTGGACAATGATACTTGTCTATATCATCGGAATGGTATATTTTTACATCAACACAACTGAAAATATATGAGCATTACTATAACACTTTTAGCAGTATATTATGTTATAGTGTAAGCTACCAAAAATTATGATTTTAAGCTAAATTTAATACAAGTTTATATTAAATAAATTAAATAATCAGACAAAGCGAAATCATCACAAACGCGCATTTAAGAACCATGGAGACCATATATGTAAACAACTGCTATCACTATATACACTTCAAAAAAATTTTGAAAAATAAGACTTAACTATATAAAAAGGATTTATATATACTACTATGTTTATAATTAAATAATTTTAGACGAATATTCAGAAAAACATTTTCATAACATGATGGCCGAACAGCCGAATGCTGTCACATTGATTTATTTTTTTTTCACACACAACTTTGATTTCACTGATGAAATTTATTCTATTTCACTTTACCTTCCATGAAACCACTCGCGACAGCAATCACATTCTATCATAAATTGTCCAATGTTATAAGGTTGCCCACACAAACAATAGGTTTCCTTCGATGACGCCATTTTGATGGCGAATAGACAATGTTCTTATTTTTCTCCACGTTGCTTCGGGTGGCCATATCAAAAAGCAGGTTAATTCTGTATTCATAGACAAAAATGGCTTCTTAAAGGTGTCTATAATCTATGTTATTTTATTATATATAATTTATTTTATTAAATGGCTTAAATATGTACCTAAAGATAAAAATGTAAAAAAAAATGTTTCAGATATATTAAAAGTTGACATAACTAAGTTCCTAAAATATTTATAAGAGCAATTATGTATTTTTACCGTTTCAAAAATACCTTAAATTAATTGCTAATTCTAAAACCAGTAAAGAATTAATTTAAGCAATACAAATTGAACCCTTTCCCTTTTTTTTAATATTCTCTTTCATAATGTTTTCCTAGTTCATAAATTAAATTAGTTCTTTTTTAGACTGTCCGTACAATCTGTATGCAAACATTCTTAATTTTAAAGTAAAGGTTTCTAACAGGGGTACCTAGTTGTTGCTGGACTTTTCCTTGGGGCGACAGTCAAGGATGATAGTTGCTACGTACCTAGCTGATTAGAAATTTAATAGAATAGAACACTTTGAAAATACATGTATTTTTATGAACAAAAGATTTTGTCTAGCCATTATAGATGTTTAACTTATTGTGATGGTGTATATAAACCGTTCAACATTTAAATAATCATTACGTATAATTATAAACTCTCTTAGTGACCCGGTTAAGGAATGTCAGTAGCAAGTCTATGCATTTAGGCAAGCAAAGACGTGATTTACGCAATCAAGCATAAGTATAAATATGGGAACAAACGAAATCATACAAGTTATTGCGCTTAATAAAATATATAAATGTTTAAAAAGCAGGGATAGCTCTTTCGTAGTCCTATCTTTTTTGTATATTTCGATATTGTGAATTTCAAAATGTCAAAAACTTAGAACAAAGAAAAGTTTTCAGTACAAAATTAAGTATTTGAAATAAGAATTTACGCAATCTCCAAGACAAATCTTGTTGCAAATATTGCTAATTTTACATTTATCAAAAAGCGTTTTCAAATAAAACCATGAAGCCCTTTAGACTTAAAAAGAATTTGAATAAATTATATGCAGATAAAAAAACAAACATATGTTCTACTCTCAAAGACTTACTAAGCTATATTTAAAACTGCCAACTATATCAAACCTTTTATGCATTGTGTTCTAATCAAGTAGATCATGGATTCTGACAATTGATGAGGTATAAATTTTGACAGGCAGTCTTAAAGGTAATCGAGATTGTTTTTGCAAATGAAATTTCCATCATATGGATTGGCTTAAGTGACGTGTCACTAACTACACGGGGAGGACTGTTTATGGCTTTGAAACAGTGAATGGTCTATCGAAATTGGTTGATATAATGGTAGCGTCAGAGCTCAATGAGAGACTTTGTTTTCCGTCATGAATCTGTACGATAGACTCTGTCGGCGACAAGTAATTTTAATGTCTGCACTGATTATTTATTAGTTATATTAATCAATCGATCTTATTAGTATATTTCAATAATCTCATGTACATTCGGTCAGAAAACTAGTGTCTCGTTATGTATCATTCTTTTGTGAAAATAATGAGTGTGACGAAATGATAAGATGTTAGCATCTCTGTCCCACACTTCGTAATTTATAGTCATAGAATTAGTCTCTCGTTAGGCAGGAATCTATTGTCAAACTGATGGGTATGACAGAGATAGCAAGATGTTGGCATCTCTGTCTCGCACTTGAGTTTAGTATGAAAATTATAATTAGATTTTCTTTTGTTTTTCTTTTGTAATTTAGTAAAGCACTTAAAACTGATTATAAATATGTTTAGTTTATAGTTGAGAGATGGATAGTTTTGACAAAATAACGAATTTTAGGTTGTTAAAAGTACCGTTTTTTGTATGATATTGCATGTTTTTTACGTATTATTTTAGATTTATGATTATAACCGTTTTGTATTATATACCTTTAGATAGATTTTATTAAGACGCTTATTTTGATGTACAACATGTTTAAGTATAAGATCTAGAGAAATAAATATTAGCGAAAAAGCGGACCAGCCATAGTGAAAAATGTTAGTAAAAAGAGTCTATAAACCGCGGCTCTCTTTACGGTATACGTGACGTGCTACACCCGGCAGTATGGCGCCACTACCGATTATTACTTCCGACGGCTAAGAAGAACAAGAAGAACTCTCAAGAAAAAAGGAACTCTGAAGAAAAGGAACTGAAGAGAAAGGATCTCTAGAAGCATTGAAGATATTGTTGTGGCTGGTTCGCTATCGCGTCTACACATCGTACTCCAGTGTTTTTAATCACGACCCCCTCCACCGAACCCAGGATCCTAAGAGACGGACCTACCAGCGCCCGACTGAGATAGCCATACTGTTTCACGACTTTCTTGTTTCAACTTGCTATCTCAGCGGCACCATAAGGTCCGTCCCCCGAGGGTGGCGCCAGTATTTTTCGATATAGCGCCCCACCCCAACAGACTCATTTCCTTGAAAATTCCCCGTATAGCACATCCCCAAGCATTCCCCAAGCTCATACACGCCGGTGTTATTCAAGGCTGCATACAATCTCCTAATTGTTCAGTATAATTGTTGTACAGTCTAGCTATCTGTTGACTGCAGATTGCAATGGAGTAGCTCGACTAGGGAATTACCACCTTATTATTGAATACGAACGCGAAGTAGCGTAAGCTATTTTGATTATGTTTCGTTTTGCAAGTGACCAGCAGTCAAAATCTCTCTCCCTATCCCCTCTCTCTTTCCCTCTTCCTTCTCTTTATCCACTTCTAAAGCTGGCAGTTCTTTTGTTCTTCCTCTACTGTTGCAGGAGTTTATAGATGGCATTATTCACTTGCATTCAGATGACCGGCATGCTCGTTTCTCGGCCGCTAACAAACAAAAAATACATAAAATGATAATGGGATGAAAACTTTAAAATGATAAAGTTCCCCTGGAGGGGATGCACCCCAGAAAATGCAACCGTGAACTGCGGTAATCACTTCCCAAAACAAGATTCGCCGACACCGCATTATGACCAGTGCCAGAAGGCAATGAGTTCCTCTACAGCATAACTCATTTTATTTAATGCAATCAATTTTAATTAAATAAATATATAGAAGAAACATAAATTTAATTTAATATATATTTTCAATTTTTTTAAAAGTAAACTAATAAAAATTCTGAACGATCTGAAATCCGAAAAAATATCGTTTTTGTAGAACACACACAAACATGATAATAATAATATAAGTTTTTTGAATATAGATAATATACAGCAATAGAAATAAATTATTATAAAATATCATTTTCTAATTTTTTTAATGTTTTCTGATTCCTGTTTGTAAAAATTATCAGAAAGGTCCCACGTAAGTTTCAGTTTGGAAATATAATACTTTTTATACGGACAAAAAAACATTTTTTTATAAATTATTATGTGTGTTATAGTCCTGACTGTTAGTCAAAGAGATTTGGTTTTAATTCAGATAAGATAAAGAACTTAGATGCATTATAACCAAGAAGACGACACTCAAAGTGTGCATCAAAACTTTTTCAAATATGATAATTGTTCGAGTTCATGTTAGACCAATATTCATTCTGTATAAGAATTAGTCTATCTCGAGTTTGTATTTTAAATTGACATTATAAATAAATAATGTAACGGCATTCAGAAAGAATTGCCATTTTAAAATACATTCCTAGCTGTAAACTTCCTGGTTCAATCCCTTAAGACTTCCTGGTTCAAATCTATTATATTTTATATTACAAACGTGAACCGCAACCAAATTGATTTCGTGGTATTTTATTATTCTTATTATTGAGTTTTGATAGTATTTATAGAATATTATTGTTGTTATTGTTTTTATATAACCAAAATGTTGATACTAGAATATAAATAACTAGATATTACCTGCAGTTCCAGCCGTGGACTAAAAACTTTTTTTTACTATTAGGATACTAAGAGTATCGTAATCTTAGATAGTCTATATAGTCTTTCTGATGAACCTGCCTATCATAACCAGTAAGAATTTTCTAAATCTATCTATATTAGTATAGGTATAGTCACAATTTTGTATAATTTTTTATGCTTTTATGGTATTGTAATAAACCTTAAAATTTTTATTCATTTCACAGAACATTCTTATAAAATCCAATATTTATTATTTTTATCTACAGATATAATTTTAATCTATATCCATCAAAATAACAAGCAATACCGGCGGCTGAATAAAAATATCAATTTGACCTATCGAATGGAAAACTTGATACTTGCGGACTTATATATTAAAAAAACAAAAAAGTAGAAGTTTCGCCTTTATTCTTAACTAGCTGTTATTCGCGATGTCAGCTGCGGACAAACGCCTTTATTTACTATTAGGGTAACTAAGATTGGTTTGCAGATATCGAAGGAACCATACGAATCCACCCACAGTTGTCAGCACTACAAATAGCACTTCTACTATATGTGAAGGAGGTTACTTACACACACTGATAGGTATCTCAATGGTAAATCCCACCACCACCCTTGTCAGTTTGCTACCGTTGGAAAATCTTTGTTTTAGAAAGAACTTAGAGGACGAGCTTCAGCATGTCAAGCATGCCTTTATTAACAACAAGTTGCCCGTGCCTCGCCAGCGTCGCAGGAATCATACGAAGCCACCCACAGTTGAGCGGCAACCTTATTCAGTACGTCTACCTTATGTGAAAGGGGGACTCACAGGCATAATAGGCAACATCTTGAAGAAGGTTTCTATAAGGACAATTTATAAACCATAAAAAAAAGTGTGCCAATTGTTGAGACCACTTAGGAGTAACATTCCCTTGCAATGTGCCGGTGTATCCAAATTTGATTGTAATTGTGGCTTATCATATATTGATCAAACAAAGAGGAGTATCGGTACTAGGATCAAGGAAAGTATCGCAGATATAAAAAACAGTCGTACTTCGAAGTGAAGTGTCGTCTAGTGTGTATGTCAAAGTTGTCGACACTGTGTAAACACACAATAGACAAGCCCAACCACTTTCTCCGATTTGATAAATCAAAGATCCTCGCTCGTGAACACAGATATATTCCAAGAATGATTGGCGAGGCTATTGAAACTAAAAACCTCCTAATTTTCTCATGAAAAGAATTAAAGTAGGTGACAAATAAACTGACCGACTGACAGAAACTAACATCTCATCTTACCGCGAACACGTTTGCTGCAAAGCACTCGAAACGTCGGGTTTAAATTAAAAATGTAATAATAAACGCGAGTAATATCCGTAAAATAGTTTTATTGAAATAAGATTGGTAGCTTGCACTAGACAGCCCATAAACTTCCTCATGGACATTTTGTTAGTTTTCGCATTCAAACAAGCAAACAAACTGTTCCATTTTATAATATTAATATAGTAAACGTACGACTAGATCGTGAATCTGTACATGCAAAAGTTTTTCATATAACCTACTTAAGTAATTTTTATGGGATAATGTTCCAGGCACAGTATGTGGATATATCGAATTAAGTCAGTAGGTCACTCATCTTTACCCACTTGTTGACTGAGCCGCAACATGCTTACGTCTTCAAGGCAACTCCATCTAATGTGAAAGGTGTATTGTGACATTGCATAATTGTGACGTATTATGACGCAATGTGACGTGATCTTACATATTACTAGCACATGTGAATCATACTTTTATACACTAGCTGTTGCCACTCTGTGATGAAAGCAACAGAGAGGCGTTATATGTATGTACTGAAGTTTTAGAATAAAATTGTAATTGTTGTACTCACGTTAATATTGTCGGAATTTGCCCGACTAGTTTCGAACCCATTTGGGGTCCTTATTCATGAATAAAATAGCTTTGAGCATGGCGGAATCAAGTCGTGAACTGTGAACTGTGAAATGTTCACGCTGCGATTCCGCCATGTCGGTCGATTTCCGATAAAAATAATATTTAATAGTAATCATGGATCACGAAAGTTTACAAACAAAAAAGAAGCTTTAAAAGTTGATTAGATTCGAGATTGTATAATTATTATGTGCGCGGGTGTTTAGTTTAATATATATTAGTTTAGTTATAGTTATATAGATTATTCGATGTGAAAAATATTTTGTAACTTCTTATTTATTTATTTATATCTTTTCCAATATGCTTTTCTTATGTGATAATATTTATCAAAATGTACATATATACATATATATACTTTACAGACACCTTTAATTACTATATTGACGACACAAAACCACACAAAATCAAATCCGTCATATAGGGGCATTTTTATATATAAATGAATTGGACATATAATATAAACAATTTGTCACACCATTTGTACCTCAAACGACTCTTATAAACTATTTTTCATAGCGATATAAGTATCTTAATATTTTTTTACTCTTTTATAAAACAAAACAACTGGTCAACTGGTATATATAGGTATATAAGTATACTAGATAAAATAAATATAATAATTTAATATTATACATACATCTTTACTAATTTAAAATTCAATAGTTTTTTTTTACCGCATGATTGTAAAAAATGATTAAGATTTGACACTCACAACGAAGTTTCTTTACGTAACAGCTTACGTGGCATAATTTTGTGTTTGTTTGAACAAACAATTTATAAGTCCTGCGTTTATTTTTATAATTTACGACTGCATTAAATGTTTTTTAAATGATAAATTAATATGTATTGTCACATTGATCATTTTTCTAAATAAAATTCATTTCTTATTTATATCTATAGCTGTTCAATTTACTATAAATTTGCTATAATATTCTATTAAAAAAATGTTGTATCTTTTAAACTACCTATGGATATATTAACAGTTTTTTTTATAATTTATTTTAATTATCATGTTAGCATGTACATAAAAGAATATATCCAATGAAACAATTATCAGCACGAGCAATTCGAACCTGCATCCACTGGTTGTCTCTGCAAGTGGCTCCGCTAACTGAGCTATCGTGTCAGTACTGGCCTTGATGAATTTACCATCTTGTATTATGGCATCTTCTATTTCATGAAGAAGGTAAGATTTTTGAGGTCTCATAAACTTAATAGATCTTCATGACATATTATTATATATTATTAGAGATTATCTAGCAGTTTTGTATCATATTGCAGATATTATTGCAGACAGTAGCAAAAATTTTAATAGCCATTGTTGTTTTATATCATATATATATATATATATATATATATTTATGTTAAAAGAACTAGTAACCTTATATTTAAAAAAAACTAAAATCATAATGTTGAAACATAATAACACCATTTGTATGAACTGTCATTACAGTGGCAGCAAAAAAAAATGTATTCTAAACATTGGAATCGAAGCTACAGCATGTGTTTATTTTAATATAAATTTTCATTATTTAAAATAATATATTTTTACATCAACTTTAAATTAATATCTCAATTGAATTACCATTCATTTGACTATGTTTTATGAAAGTCTATATGTATGAACAATGATGTATATGTATATATATGTATGATATAATATATGTCTATGAAATTATCACTAAATATGGAAGAACCATTATCATCAGCTATATGTTACTATATATCACCAACTTCCGTATGAGTCGCCTTGGCATTCATATAACCTCAATTATTGAAAAATTATATTAAATTTCTCCATATAAAAAACATGTTAATTAATATTAAGATTCATGATCCATGTTTAATATTATGTATAATTATCAGGCTGTACATGAGTACAGCTACTCTACTCTAGTCTGGCAAATTTCGATAGTAGAGACATGAGTCTATACTATCGGAATTTGTCAGACTAGTTTCACCCGGCGTGAACTATAAATCGAGCAAATTACGATATATAATTTGAGTATAGCGGGATGTATAATATAGACTATTCCACCCCAGATGCAGTGCATATATAGTATCTAAATTATTGGTTAGTGGTTATTGCTACCAATTAATGATCTTAAGATCGCAGGTTCGATCATACTGGACCATTATTGTCCACAGATTAGTATTTGATGTACAATTATTAAATATAAATTTAAATTGCGGCATTGTATTTTATGCATAAAGAAATAAATAAATAAATAATATTTTTCAGTTTGTGTCTGAAACATTTAATTATAAAAATATTCAGAACTTATTAGAGCAAATTCTATCTGAAAGTAGTTTCCTTTTAAGGTAATATATTGGAATATTTTTGTCTTTTTCTTTTTAAAAGTTATAAAGTAATTTATACATTTTATTAATAAAATATTATTATTTTGTATTATTATATTTTGTCGTAAAAATTACTAAATACTTAAGACAGTTACACATCGCATTCGACACGAATGTAAGAAAAAAAAGTGATAGCGCGATACTGCTAAAGGCTCATACACATACTACGGCTACTTCCGAACATCATTTGTCGAATTCCAATCGGAAACAGTTCATAAACGGTCTTCAATAGCGATCCGGGATCACGGAATACCGTACACACATTCCGTTATTAGTTTATTATAAGTGTGCTAGTATTTATGGTATATATATATTTTTTTAAATTGAGCAACGGTTTGATCCTGGTGTCAAATTTGTTTTCTATTTTTTTCAATAATTTGTGTTAAAAGAATAATTATGTTTTAACCCTGTTATTTAAAAAGTATAGATATATTTATTTATAATTTCCAAACTTTATGTAACTTGCAAAAAAATATTGTCGTTTGAATGTAACGACATGAAGAGTTCCGTAGATTATTATATATTTATTTTATTTTTTGTATAAAGTCTTAAGTAAAATAATTTACAGCTTAGTATACATGAGCAATAATAATTTTACGTATAATATTTAATAGTTAAGAAATTAACTTTTAGATTTTTGTCTTATTTTTATTAAGAAAAAAAAAAACAATATGCAGTAATCAAAACAATCACTCAAATATTATATTAAATTTTTTAGTCTGTATATTGTTATACAAAATTGTTTTTATAAAAAGGAACTCTAAGAATACGTAATAAGAACTGATGTTTTGCAATCACGCACGATGCACTGACAGTCGATTTGCCGCCGAGGGAGAAATCTACCGTCGACACTTTCCCTTACGCGTATTCGATTTTAAAATTGTTTAAAAAGATTTTAATAACCATGAAGTATTTAGTTATTTAAATAAAATGTAGCTTAAAAAATCGCGGGTTTTGTGATGTGTTCTAAGGATGTGTATGAAGAATTCGTGCTTAGTGATTAAAAAGGTACAACCATTATTCGATTGTTTAAAATTTCTTAATTGTTTCATTAAAACATTGATATAAATATCAATCTTAATAGCCAATATAATTGTTGCATTTTTTATGCTTTTCAATGTTAGGCATATTTTGTATGCATTATTATTTATTAAAAAAATATATATTGTTATCTATAAATTTATAATAATACCAACAAAACGAACAAATTATTTCATATCTAGTGTCATTTCATTATTTGAAATAAAATCTACAAAAACTATAATAATATTTTTGTTGTATTTCTTTTCACTAAAAAAAGCTTTTTCTGACTTAAAATAAATAATTTTAAGGTATTATATTCACCATATTTCTGTTAACCAGTTATAAGTGTACTGAACCTGTGACCTCCGTTGAATCATGGCAATGCTCTAACCGGAAACGTAATCAACCTTAAAAATAATAAAAAAATAGCTTTACTATTATTATTTCGTTAAAACATTTCCTTGTGCATACAAATCAACAAACAATTCGGTTTAGTATTGTGTAAATATATATTCTATATTGTTATAATATTTGGGGAATTAAAAAAAAAATTATTAAAAATAATTCTATATATGAATCTATGCTGAATTTTAAACTGAATCTAAAAAAACAAGTCATGACGAGCCAAAATTTTCCCTGGAACGGAAAAACTACAAAATAAATTATTAATAAAATATCTGTTTCACGACTCACTAGTACAAGAGTAGACATTATAATTCGTAACAACCCTTCAAGTTATGACATACTATGTGCATTACATGACAATATGTACGTGAGGTGGATTTTACTTAGCTGGATTGCCCAGATAGGTAATCTAACTCTTTAAACTATTATAGTTTAAAAAAGAAGAATAATCAATGAAGTCACATTGAATAAAATCGAATGGCAGAAAAAATAAAACTATATTATTATATATAATTATCCGGTTGTACTCATGTAAACTCTATCCGTATTTGATAGTTTTGTACGCTTTCGTGAACTGTTCCGAGCACATGAACAAGGCTCGGATAATTTCGGAAATAGTCGTGCAAATTCCGATAGTATTTATAGTAAAACAATGATATAAAAGTAATAATGAAACACGAATCTTTATATACTAAAATGAAACAATATATTTATATAGATACCGTGATGGGAAATTAAAGGAAGATTGTTGTAATATTTCCTTTCCAGGTTCTAATTATTACACATATTTTAAATTGATCTATTTAACTTCGTAAGCTTTTTCAGTGTTTACAAAACACAGACATTCCCACGTATCTTGAAATACTAAGATGATTTAATTTGCACTTCCGTCGCTAGAGGGTATAACACCAACATATCCTTTAAAAAGGGACCTTATCCATATTCCTACGGTGTTCTTTAAGTTCTTCTATCTTGCAAGATGTCCTTAAAGTTTCTCAAAGAAAACCTTATTTCCTTAAAAAACATTAATCGAGAGTGAGAGTTGGTATCTTTTCTCGTTTTTACAAGACGTCCTCAATATTCCAGTTACGCAGATAAAAAAAATAAAGCATTTTAAAGAAAAAATTATTTCTTTAAAATAAATATTATTCGAAAATGAGAGAGGATATTCTTTTTCTAATTGTACCACCTCTCTTCACCTCTGGTAATCGGAATTATGTCACAGATGTTCAGACGATACTAGCACCAGGTGAAAAAAAAAGTTAAAAATATTTAAAAACACATTTTTACATAAATACCAGCGCCAGATATATTTTTTATGTAATATTAGAATCATTAGTATCTAATACCTAATATAAGGAGAAAGATATGTAATAAATTACTAAAATGAGGTAAGAATTAGATAAAATCTTTATCAATATCGATAACTTCAAAGCAGTTATTGTGTTACTCGGTTACTCATTTTTCTCATAATTATTTTAGAAAAAAAGGATTGTTTGCAAGACGCCACAAGACTTCAAATCATTTAAAACGACAGACACATGATAATAAGACTTAGTATACTTCTTTGAGGATACTTAGGATACTTCTTTTTGGATAGTCTTCTAAGCTTATTTTCTAGAAGTACCTTATTAACCATAGGTGCATTTTGAACTTTTGTGTTGTTATGTTTTTAAGGAGCTATCCTTGTCATTACTATCTTGTCTTTATTCCTTCTCTCCCTCTATAGTACATACCTTTTTTGTCATTAAGGGGGCTCGGAACGATTTTTTGCTTCCTTATAACCCAGGGAATCGTTTGAAGGTTATGTCCCTTTACGCCAAAAGATGACGTACTTGCACTAGACTACCCACTTATCCAGCATATTCATCACCCATCAGTAGCCCTCATCTCCTTGGCTGAGTGTCACGGGGTTGCCTGGGCATTCAATCATGATGTTCTGGTGGAAACACTTCCCCCGAGAAAGTTCTCAGAAACCTCTGTTGTGCCTTTTTTTTCCGTTGGAAAAACCCGTTACGGGTACCCCGTCGGTCCAGGGGGTGACGGCCGGGGGGTTATGTGGAACCTCTGTTGTACCTGCCGATATCCAGATGACAATCAGTCATCATCAGGTAGGTACGAGTAGGTAGCTAGGTAGTAGGTATTATTAGTTCTAAAAGCTTGAGAGGTTCTAACAAGACTGCAACATAAGTTCTGTAATTTCATTGTATATTTGTTTATACTGTAATGGTGGTAAAACTGCATTAAGACTGGACAAAAAAAAAAACAATCAAAGAAGGTTATTGAAATAGGATTAATGTAAATTTATGGAAGCAAAGTTATTAAATTTGATTTGGAATATTGATGTCATTATTTAGAACATAACGGTAGCTCAGCACGCAAACACGAAAGCTATGTCTTAGTTAAGTCTCTTTACTGTCTAATATTTAGGTGTTAAAATAAGAGTATATTTTCCATCACATTGAGGAGTTTTATTCAGATAAGATGAGACTTTGTAGTATAATACTAGGTCCATCACTGTGCACGGCGGGTGGAGCTGAGAGAAGCATTGTTGCTGAATGAGTTTCAGACACTTGTAATAATAGTAGGGTAATAAGTGGCTATAATCTTAATAAATAAGAACTCGCGCGTGCGATTTCAAAACGTTCTACATGTTAACTCTTTGAAACACACTTTGACCCTTTAATAAAAAACTACTATCACAAATGTCACCAAAAAACCTCAAGACCTATAAGTCACTGTTTTCGAAAACTGCCAATTTTCGACATCCTACCATTATTCGTCTAGAAGAAGAATTTGTAACGAAACACACTTTTGACCAGTGAGATACTAGCATTCACTCGCGGTTTCATCCGTGGATTACAAATTTTATTTACCATTAGGATAACTAAGAACAATAGTAATGTTAGATAGCTTATAGCTTTCCTCATGAACCTGCCTGTCATTACCAGAAATTCCACATCCATCCATTTCCTAAAATAGCGAATTGAAACAAACAAACTTTTTAGGTTTATAATATTAGTAATAATAGATATTAAATGATTATGTATACATACTACGTTCAATAGGAAACATGAATAACATATTTTATAATAGTTTATTACGCTGTCGCATTTTATGTACTTTAATGTTGATTTTAAATATATATAATATGTTTGTATATATAATATGATTGTTAAATGCTTTAATAAGACCGTCAATGCATATACAGGTAATATGACAATAATATAAATCATATAATAATATGATTTATATGTATATATAATGTTATATAATTTAAAACAGGTAATATATTATTGTCAGGTTTAATTGGTGATAAATGTATACTCATTTTATAAAATGTAAAGTTTGTATGTTTAAGTGTACAAAAGATTTTTTTTTACTATTTAAAGGTGTCCATTCCTTAGAGTTATAGAGTACTCATCTACTAGAGACACCATCATCTCGTCTTACCGCGAACACGTTTGCTGCAAAGCATTCGAAACCTCGGGTTAAATTTAAAAATGTAATAATAAACGCGAGTTATATCCGTAAAATAGTTATATTGAAATGTGTAGTACTCGTGTAAATCTTAGAAAACATTATAGAGTACTCTTTCTTTTGGTTATTTATAACAATGTAAATGCATTATATTTTTCTTATTTATCATAATAAATGTAAATGTTTGTAATAAAGATATATAATCTTACTTAGAAATTACAATTATCAATTCATTACTTTCAGCTTTACAATAGTCTGAGACACTATATGTATATTTAAATATAATATAACATTAATTTTAAATACAGGTTTTACGTATACCTTAAATATAAATGAAAATTTAATTAAAATTGTTTTTTGCGCTCGTATTTTAACTTTCGTGATCCATCATTACTCCTATATATAATTATCCGGCTGTATTCACGTAATTACTATAATTAATATCGCTTGTTAGTAAAAGAAACACTAATAAGTATATTATAAGTTTACATCTTTATATGTTCTTACTATAGATTAAACTATACTCATGTGACAAAGGTATTAGCAAATGAAGTTGCTTACAGCAGCTATTTTAAGATATATTCATGTTTTTTGTTAAAGAAATAGAAAGTACTTTGACAAATTACGTATTGAAGATCATTTTCTCGTTTTTGTCTAATTTCTCTATTGTGAAACTAATGTCAGACCAAGTTTCTTCTTTATTATTATTCATATAATGTTAGTATAATATAACAAGAGAACAAAGCCTTTACAAACGCAATTACTATGTTTGTTCAGAAAACATAGGCTTTTATAATAATATTACTACTTTACTTTCTAGAAAATCTATTCATATATATTATAATAATAAATACTAGCTGTTACTCGCAGTTCCACCCGCGGACAAACGTTTTTATCGAAAAACTCAGTTTTTCCTTCCGATCTGTCTGTCTGTATGTGTGTCTGTGTCTCTGTGTGTCTGTGTGTCTGTGTGTCTGCGTGTGTGTCGAATTTTATTTTTCGAATTTTGAAAAACTAAAGATATATTTGGAATCAGCATCTAAATGTAAGATTCACTTTTCGAAATTATGTTGATTGTCCAACGGGAAGGTGGTCAGATCGGCCGCCGAAGTTACCGAAAAATGGAAAAAAAATTTCGAATTTTTAAATTTTTTAAAATTTAAAAATTAATTAATTAATTAATTAATTTAATTATTTTAATTTATTTTATTTTTTTATTTTGTTTGTTAATTAATTTGCGAGTTATAATTTGCCGATTAGGAGTTTTTCATAGCGGCAAGCTCGATTGCCGCGTGTCAGATGTTTTATTATGAGGATAACTAAGAGCGCTGGCGTAATGCTAGATATTAGTATCGTAAATATACCTATTATAATCAGAATGAATTTTACAAGTAATAGTTTCGAAGATTAGCGCGTTGAAACAAACTTTTTCGCTTTATAATATTTATATAGATATGTAAGAACTTCACAGAGAGTGAGATAGAAATCTTGCAATAAGATTACTTAGTAGCCTTCAAAACCAAGTTTGTCACCAAAACAGTCTTTTTCATATGTCTTTAAGGTGACTGAAATCCCTAAAACACTTGACCTGACTAATCTTATTATTATTATTATTATTATTATTATTATTATTATTATTATTATTATTATTATTATTATTATTATTATTATTATTATTATTATTAATACTTTTTTTTGTCCTTTTAGATCTTTGTATGTAACGCATCTGAATACTTCTTTATCACATTATCTGCTAAAAGTATCTTTCTGTAGTAGTTACACTTAGTAAACAACAATAGAAACTGAGAGAGCTTTGTTAAAAAAGTAAAGAGTTCTGGTGACAATTACAAAGAGATACAAAAAAACACCAAAGAAATAATTTAAGTTAAAAAATACAAAAAAAATTATTGTGCAGCGCTTCATCCAAGTGGAACGAAATCTTAAGGTACTATCAATTATTATAAATTATATATCTTATTATAAATTATATATCTTATTATAAATTATATGTCCATTTTGGTTCCACGTGATTTAAGACTATATAAAAAATATTAGTCAAATTTTTATGATTTTTTTTGCGTTTGTTTTCCTAAAGTGTGTATTAATATAATAATTATGTATTTATTATTCAATAATTAGATTGGATTTTTTATTTTTTTTTTTGTTGTAAATTTATTATTTATAAATTATTTTCTTTGTAGCATGAATATTTTTAAAGGAATTTTTAAACCAAGTACTGACAGAATAAAAAAAAAAAAAGTTTTCTTTTTATTTATTTTTAATAAAAGATAAGATAAAAACAAATAATTCCGAAACAATTTACAATAAAGATAATCCACTACGTAAACGTAATTTATTGTTGTGATAAAAAACATAAAATAACGTGAATCTATTGTAAATGTCTGATCAAATATTGTTTCCTTGTACTTTAAATTAGTTTTCAAAGTCAAGGTTGGGTTGTGGCAATAAGTTAAAAGTTTGATCGCCAATCGTTTAGTCTACGTCTCTCCATCTCAGTGTTGTGTCATTGTGTTGATAACTTCAGGTGAGTTGAACTGTTTCAATGATTTTTTCTAATCAGTCGTAATAAAGTGAAATGTACATTTTTCTTTCTTTTTTTATCATTTATATAAAAAGTTGTTAGAGTTTTTTAAAGTATTTAAAGAATTTGCTTATAATTAAATAATAAATTTGTTTCTTTCTATTTAAAATGATATTGTTATTTTTATAATCGTTTTATTTTTGTTTATCTTTTTTATAACGTTAGTAACTATTAGTAATCCTCTCTCTGACTCTAATTGACGTACACAAGTGGGAAAAGATATAAATAAATAAATAAATAATTAAAATAATACTAATAACTCAGACAGTTGAGTGTGATCACAAGTGACAAACATTAGTATTTTTGAAAGAATATTAAATAAATGAATTACTCAATATTATATACAATGCTTGTTTGAATATTTATTATATTTGCATACAATTAATATTCTTGTTTGATATAAACCGTTATTATTGGTGTTAAACCATCTTATGTTGAATCGATTACATAATGTTAATATTGTTTTGAAAAATTGATTTAAACCCTGGAAGGAAAAAAAACATTTTATTAATGCATAGCATAAAAGTCGGGCTAAATGCCACAAAGAAATTCTTACTAGCCAATATTTTAATGAACAAGAAAGAAAAAAAAAATCTTTTTTTAAAAATTAATCATCTTACACATATATAACACATACTTATAATAATTTTAACAAATACAAATATTATGTAACATATAATATAATGCAACTAGTATACTAAAAAGAGAGAGAGAGAGATTGAAAAGAGAGAAAGGTTCAGTTATTATTATGATCAAGAGAGCCAAAAGATCATCATCATCATCATTCATCTGCAAAGCAGCATATTGGAATCATCGTACCATATGAAAATGTTTATAACTTTGACCTCATAACGAAATTAAAAATCTATATACGTATACAAATGCCTCACTATTGTCTTTTTATACTGTCACTAAAACATAATGTTTTTATTAATTTCTTAATCATGAAATAAAACAAAAAACAAAGATGAAATAAAATAATAAAAACCGATTCATTAAAACTTGCGTTTTTATGTAATTAAAGTCGACTAATTAAATATTTCTTAGAAAGAACAAAAAATAATTTAAAATAATGGTCACAATATCGCTTAAAATTGAATTATAAAATAAAAATTTAAAAAATAATAATAAAAGTGGTTTTATTCGACACGGCACGTATTATGAGGAAGTTCTTCTCCCTGGAGTCCACAACACCAGTAGCTTGGTTCCTACACCTGATGCCGGTGGGCCTCTTATATATTTTTTTTAATGTGTATTTTATATGTATTTTAAAATGTAAATTAATATGACAAATAATAAATAAATGATAGTAATACCTATTTCTTTATTGCCAGAAGATACATTCCATAGAATATTGTTTTACATACTATTACAATTCACTACTACACTTTTATACTACTACACTAGGAGCGTGAACCAGACCTCAATGTTGACTCGCAGCGCTCGCAGATTTTAGTATGTGTTAGCTTATGGAGCGAAGCGAGGTACAAACAACACCGAAGTTGCATTTACAAAACGTTGACGCATTCTGTCCTCAACTATTTTTAAAAAATATAAAATAAAAAAAAAAATCTAAAATCCGTTAAAAAAATCGGTACGTGCATGTCATTGAAAAGCTAAATTTTTTCTCGAAAAATTTTTTCCCTTGAAGTCTATGGGATTTTAATTTTTCCGTGGTTATTCCTCAACCACAAATGTTTCAAACATTTTTTTTAAAACACCACCATACTGATGTCTATCAGTGTGCAGAAATTGGAAATTTATGGATATACCGTTTTTGATTGATGCTTGCACTAAGGATGCAGAAAAGTTTACAGATGCAGATGCATGGAGAGCTTCGCTCAATAAATAATAGATGTAAATTTTTGTTCTAACAGTATTTGAAAATGAATTAAAGCATATTCTTAATTACTAATCAGAAACAACCAGAAGTCATTAGAAATCTATCAAAATTCACGATTGACCATAAAATTGTTAGTGATTCTGCAATTATACGAATACAGTACTATAAATACAACTAGCTTCCCGCCGCAGCTTTGCTTGCGTGAATTTAGACCTTGATTCTTTTTGTTAATAATAAAAATTGAGTTATTTTTGTTTAAGATATTCTTAGTTTTCAGTATTATTTATTTATAGAGGCAGATTTTTTTAAATTTATTTTAACCTTTATATTTCAGTCAATTTACATGAAATTATAATGAATAAATTGTACTAAAACCGTCATCAGACGTCACCAGACCGTATAAAAATCCGTTCGTTAGTTTTTGAGTTTATCATGTCCATACAGACAGACAACCGCAGCTGAGGAATTAAAATTTATAATATGTATTAAATAACATTTTATTATTCTAAAACTACATTATCTGCTAAAAGTATCTTTCACATATTTTTTACATAGACTGTAATAATAAAAATGAAAATGAACTACATATTTCTGTATTTATACAATTTGAATCAAAAACTAAGATGTTCCATTTACAGAACTTTACTATTTTTAAACATAATTCAAGTTTATTATTTGAAATAAATCAATAGTTGGGCGTATAAATAATTAAAGAAATTATATTCACTTTAAAATATACTCGAATACTGCGTCAATAAAATAGACTGTCTCACTCCCTTAAGTCGATACGAAATTAAAAAAGAAAACATATATAATATAAGTTTTTTATATAGACTTTCGTAATCCATGATTACTATAACATATAACTATTCGCTGTATTCACATCAATACTATCGGAATCTGCCCAATTTTCGTTTGTGAACTGTTCACGCCGCGATTCCGCTATGCTCCAAACTCATGAATATAATAAAATACAAGTCGTTCAAATGCCGATAGTATTGACGTTCCCTTTATTAACATTTGAACTTGAAATATACGATTTTATTCTAGATAATAAAGTGCCTAGACACTTTAAAATAACCTACCTATTAAGTAGGTACAATGAGTAGACAATAGGTACAGTTAATATATTATAATCTACAGTGACCTAGGTGTCCTAGGATAAGGAATGCAGTTATTTATAGCTTAATTACAAAACAATAAATGTTAACATTAATTTTAATGTTTCTTGAAGGTTACGTTGACAAAGACCTTAGTTCTAGGTCTTGGGTAAAATGACTTGTATAATGGACTTAAAATATTTTAGGTTTCAAATTCTTAAAAATTTTACGAAGTATAATTTAGCTCAGCGAAACGAAGCTCTTACTGGTCAAAAGTGGGTTTCGTTACTAATGCTACTCCTTCTAGACGAATAATGGTAGGATGTCGAAAATTGGCAGAGTTGTCGAGGACAATGACTTATAGGTCCTGAAGTAATTTGGTGACATTTGTGATAGTAGTTTTTTATTAAATGGTCAAAGTGTGTTTCAAAGAGTTAACATGTAGAACGTTTTGAAATCGCACGCGCGAGTTCTTATTTATTAAGATTATAGCCACTAATTACTCTGATGATATTACAAGTGTCTGAAACTCATTCAGCAACAATGCTTCTCTCAGCTCAAGATCCCGATAGAATAGTGTAGCTCCTAAGGGATACAAATTAACCTTTAAACGGTTTTCCAAAAAAAAAATTCTTTTTTACTTACTTGACCTGGGGGTTTCGAAATTCATGACATAGTCAGTTTCACCTGGAAAGACAACCGTCGAAGAAGTAAGCTCTTAAACTGACTATAATCTTCACCAATATATCTAATTTTTAAATTTACTAAACTAATGAACTTCTAAACTTAACTTATTATCAACATCTCTAGGAAAAAATACTTTAATTATACAAAATATAGGAACTTAACAACACTTTATGTGTGTCTATTGGAAGATACAATAAAATCATGCATATAAATCTATTGAATATTAATTGTATTATATAAACACTATTTACCTGGGTTATACTTAGTAATAATAACTTCACTATTCATTATAATATTATACTTACTTGTTTATACCCGTACTAAAAAAAATGTTTATACCCAGTAGAACTTATCCTCTATTTTGTCACGTTCTGACTAATGATTTACGTCAAAGGTGTGAAAGTGACAAAAAGAGATATTGTTCTGTATATAAATATTTTTATTAGTAAGTGGGTAGATGTGTCTAGAAAAGAATCTGAATTTCTGTCGAGACATTTATTCAGTGTGCCAAGTGATTTTTTGAACCAACTCGCCTAAATTTTAATTAATACAAAATTAGAGCTACGCCATCTAGTGTTAGTAAAGTGTTACCGCTCTTATTACATACAAATCAGATTTTATACTAACACGATCCAATTGGTTAAAATACAAGGGCATAGAATTATGTCAAATAACTTTAGCAGGTTGAAGCTTCATAACGAAAAAATGTTTTGTAAAAAACTAACTTGCAATTATACTAGAAGTTTTATTTGAAGATTGGTTTTAAAAAAAGTTTTTGTTGAACAGATAATTAAATGTCTTTTCCGAACAATAGAAAAATTTTTAATTACAACAACATCCATTTAGAGTTTAGTTTTTTTTCTCTTTCTATTCACATACATCCATCAATCGTCCGATTGTCACTTCGGGTAAGATATGTAACCAATAGAAATGTTAATAAAACTTAAAATAAAACATGGAACAAAAAATGTACAATTAAATTTATTAACTGGTTATAATTATTAAAGCAAAAACAAAATAACACCTAATATAACCTAAAAATACATGCTAATCTATTTCGACACCTTCATCATCATACGATTCATTTTCTAGTTTCTACACCTCTTCTATCTTTCAGATGTCAAAGTTCTTTTGAACAACACATTCAATACAATCAATACGTCATGATTCAAAACGACTATGACGCAATAGTGATGACGTAATACTAGAGCGTAAGCTTCAGGTAGTTTTAGGTAATTATTTAATAACATATTATTCATTGAATAATTGAGAATCTGAAGCCATTTTGTAATAGCAAGAAATTTATTAATAGTAATTACAATATTGGCCCTAATCTTAATGATAATAATCCTATAAATTTGGGTAAAACATATTTATTTCTATAATAAACATAATTTTTAATTTGATCTCCTTTTTTCATAAATTTGGTTAAAATATCTATATATTTTACAGAAAACACGAATTAATAAACATTTTTTTTTTGATTTCATCATCTTTATCCTCCTAATGCAGATCAAGTCTACCATGAACTTTTAGAACTATCATATTTAAAAAGTTTTGTTTCAATATTATAATAATTTTACTTTCTAGTTTAAAGAAAAAGAGCAATGAACTCGAAAAAGAATTTTTTGTAACTGTATTTTTTGATAGTTTTGTGGTTTTAAAAGAAAAAACGTAATATTGCTATAAGATATGGTGGTAAGGTCTCAAAACAAATTTATTAAAATGACTGCAACCATTCCATAATAAACAAATTAACAAATATATAAAAAAAAAAAACAATAAAAAATGAAGTTAAACATATCAAATTCTCGTACCTACCAATAAATTTAAAAATGGATATGGTCTGAAAATATTAAGAATTTAATATTAATATTTGTAATAGCAAAAACTTATGTTTAAATTTTTACGGTCAAAATATAGTATGTCTGTTTTGAATTGATTTTGATTGTTTGCTTTGGTTATAGGTTATAGTTTTGATCAACAGAATAATTTTTACTTGTAATAGATGCATTTTATATAACACTTCAAATACATTCTATAAAAATGATAGAAATAACTAAGCAAAGAAAATAAAGAACAAAAAATGGCAAAACCATAACTCAAGAAATTTCACCTTATCTCATAAATTTACTCTTTTACAAATAGATAAAACAATACTCATTAAACGTAAAAACATAGTAAGTTTTATAAAATAATAATTTTGAACTTAATAATTGATACGCAACGCATTTTTGTAATTGACACAACGTGTATAGAACAGATTCAGTGACAGAATGTCCTTTGAATCTTGTTACGATTGTTAAAAAGATCTCTTTCCTAACCCTAACTGTTCGAATATTTTTAAAAAGCCAAAATATCGAATGTTTGTAAGGTTTGTTTCCAAAAGCTATACTATATAACTATAAATTCACAGATTATATAAATAATTTCTTCATATTCTCTTTATATGTTACTATCTGTTACTCCCGGTTCCACAGACGAACGATTTTATTTATTATACTATAAATAAGAGCAGTAGCGTAATACTAGATAGACTATAGTCTTCTTCATGAACCTGTCTATCATAATCAGATAAAGTCTTCAAATACATCCTTTAGTTTCATATATTAGCGCGTTTAAACATATTCGCAGTATAATATTAGAATTGATAACCCGGCTTAACTTTGAATTACACTCTTATAACCATATTTCTTATTATAAATTTGATACTGTCAAAGCCACGGTATCCTATTATTTTTCTTTTGTTTTTTTATTTTGTTATAAATTATTACCTATAGCAACATTACTATTATTGATATTCGTTATGTCATTTACGTCGGCCATTGAAAATCAGCGGGAATTACATCCTGTCAATTTTTTATGTTTTTGGATGTCACAGATTCTATAAATTAAAATGTTGTTATAATTATTACTATAAGTATTTTCTATATAATCGTTTTTTTTTCTATTTTGTTGTATGGTTTCTTTTATAACAACCAAGCTCATTTTTAATAGTATGTGACTTATAAATTAAACTTTTGAAAACTTTTGAACATACCGATTATTATTATTTTTCAGATCGAGTTTTACATGAAGTCCTGAAAAATGAAGCCTTTTATAAAACAGGTAAAAAAAAATATTTCCAACAATTATAAATATCTATGTTATATCGCTAATAAGTTACTTTTATTCATGTAATTAAATATATACAAGAAATATACGTAATCAATTAGCTGTGTATTAATATTATTTCATTCATAACATATTAAGGAAGAATTGTATATTTTCCTCTTTTTTCATAATACTATTAATTCTAGGTCACGCTAATTATGCATTGTTAAGAAGATTGTTTATTTACGACATAATTGTTATTGTTTACATAATGCCATTGCTTGTTAATCATTGCGTGGCAGTGTGGCATGGCATATTGCAATAAAAATAAGTGAGACAGAATGATACTAAAAGTGTTGCCTATTAAATAAAAATACCCCACAAATTATCATTTATAGGATTCAATTTAAATGTTCGTGACCCACTCCAATTTCATTGATTCTCCCGTTTTCAAGGTAATATCTATATTGCAGGTATTAGTAATGTTACCAGAATTTAAAGTAATATTACAAAAATTTTACTTTGCAGTTTTGTATCACAACATCTGTAAAACAATATTATTTTACAAAAATTTTAACGATTTTCTGTATTTTTGGAATGTTTCTAGTTGATTGTTTTCGTCCAAAAATTCGAAAGTCTTAAAAAATTTAATTATTGTAATGTTAAAATAAAACTTTTTCAACTATAATAGTTTTAAGAGTTCCTGGTAGGCCAACTAAATTTAAATATAAGCTTTCAGTTATATAAATAAGATGGAAATACTGTATCTCTTAACGTACATAATACATCGACAGTCACTTAAATTTCATCAACAATTTGTCATTTCTTTATTGAATTGAATCAAATCAGATCAGCCAATGAAATCAACATTTATGTTTAACGACTTTAGTTGTTGTTAAATTTTTGTGGGTAATGGATGTTAATTGGAGTAGAATAAAAAATGTATCGATACAAGCAAGATTCGAATCCGAGAGCTTTTTTAAAATCGTCTCGTCGTTTTAGCAATAGATCTATAGTATCACCATTCGCTTCGATGAAATTATTCAATAAATATTATATATATAACTCAACGTCAGATTTATAGAAAATTTTACAACATATGTTTTTATTGTTATTCTGTGAATATAATGAACAAGAATCGTCTATAGTATTCTATGTATTTATTTTGTCTCGATTATCTTATTATTATGTGAACCGTTTTAAGAATTTTATTTTTATTACAAAACAGAAGCATATGAATTATACATCAAATACATATAATATGAATGTCATTATCATGATATCACTTGAATCGGGTTTATGACGTAATTTTTATATCAAAATTATGTGGCTCGTGCACTATGGCTGTTATATTAATTAGAACTGATCTAGGGTTTTGTACTTGTTAAAATTTAATTGTTTAATATAACGCTTGGCTTCATACATTTACATGTTTATTCTAGGCTTTCGTAGTATCAGGCGCGGCTCTGAACATCGCAGGTCATGGTTGTGCTCACGGATACCCAGCGGTATTGTTCGCGCAGATCAAGAGAGATGGGGGACCTGTCACGTTCACTGACCATGACATGTCTTGGATTGGTGGGTCATCTTTTGTACTATATTTTACTTAGTATATTTCGTTTATCTTTTTAATGTATTTCGTTTATATTTTCAGCGTCAGCAGTAGGCATGATGGGTATCGTCGGCAACTTCATATCACCAATACTAATGACACGTTATGGTAGACAGAAGGCACATCTCATGTGCACAGTCCCTGCTCTCTTAGGTTGGATAGTCTTCGTCCTAGGTAACTCTGTGCCTTTGTTTCTATTTGCAAGACTTCTACACGGACTTGCATTGGGACTAAGAACTCCTCTAGCAGCTATCCTAGTAGCAGAATACACAGAACCCAGATATAGAGGAGCATTTCTAGGTACATTTGCTATATCTTTAGGTTTAGGTATTCTACTTTCACATGTTTGGGGTTCATATTTGACCTGGAAAATGACTGCTGTAGTATGCTCTATATTTCCAATCATAGCCATGGCTATTATAAGCCTTTCTCCAGAATCACCCAGTTGGTTTGCATCCAAAGGAAAATTCGATCAAGCAAAAAAAGCTTTCCGTTGGGTTCGAGGAGAGGGACCAGAGCAAACCCAAGAATTGGAATCAATGATACGAGCACAGGAAATTGAATTGTTGAAAACCAATGGGGAGGAAAAGAAGAAGGTCAAATTGAACAGAACATTTGGTAGTATTGCAGATTCTATAAAGAGTGCTATGAAAATATTTAAGAAGAAGGAATTTTATAAACCGTTGATAATAGCTATATGTATGTTAATAGTTTTTGAGTTTGGAGGAGCGCACATGATACCGGCTTATGGAAATCTGATCTTATTATCAGTTTTAGACAAAATTGATCCAAAAGATGTAGCTTGGCAGTTCACAATCATGGACTTCCTAAGAACAGTATGCGCGTTGTTGGCTATATTTTTATTGAAAAATGTGAAAAGACGTACAATTTTATTCACAAGTGGTGCATTAACTGTTATATCCCTTACTTTAATTTCAATTTTTATATATTTAAGAAATGCTGGTATCCTAACTCACAGTTGGTTATTAGACACTGTTCCCATGACTTTGATGATATTTTACACTGTGTCTTTTTGTTTAGGTTTAGTTCCACTCAATTGGGTAATTTGTGGCGAAGTTTTTCCTTTGACGTATAGGAGCTTAGGGTCTACATTGTCTACATCATTTTTAACTCCCGCTTTCATTGTTTCAATGAAAACTGCTCCACATTTTTATTCATCAATCGGCGTGGAAGGCGCGTTTTTAGTGTACTCCGGAACATTATTTGTGTGTTTGTTGATCATGTACGCAATGTTGCCAGAAACAAAAGACAGGACATTACAAGACATTGAGAATAGTTTTAAGGGTAAAAAAGATTTTGATGTTGAAGTGCAAGTAAGTCTTATTGATAAAAAATAGTAAATATAGTATTGTTTAAGGAATTTTGTAAAGCGCTGTGATACGTTGTTTTACCATTTTTATAATAATTGTTTTATATTGATATATTTAATATATGATTGTAAATTTACAATAAAATGTTTAAATCCGACTTGTTTTTATTGAGTTCTTAATAAAATATATTGAAATATTTTTACATTACCTTACCAAGGCAGACGAGAGGGAGGGAGGGGGGAAGGTGAGTTGATCAGACCAATGGATATAAAATATATAAATATATATTTTAATAATTGATTTTTAACTTGAATTAATAATTTTGGTATCATTAATTTTCAATATTTTAATTTATGAGCTGAGCGAATCGAAACTCTTTACCGGTCAACTCGATTAAATTTGGTCCGCATTCTTCTCCTACACTGTTCAAGCTATACTAACCAAATTTTTACCAGTTGTTTATCACATACCCACCATTCTATAGATAAATTTGAACAAAATTGTAATTATAAATTAAGAGTAATTTACAATTAATTTTATTTTTAATTGACAGTTGTTTTACACAAATCTTAATTCTTATTATGACTGACATACGAGTATGTATAATTTTTTGTTAAGTGCAGACATAATATTAAGTTTAAGTTTATTAAATATGTTTATCGCTTCGCTTAGCTTTCCCCACTTGCTTGCTGGCGGCCCTAGTATACTACTATCTGTATATATAATACCTGTTTGGTAATTTTTATTTTTAATTAAAGGCATTAAGAGCTTAGTAATGCAGCTTTATTATCTAGTTTTTTTTTGTATAATATGGTTTGGATTCAAGTAACATTGTTTCCCCAAGTGTTTTTAATAATAAAAAAACTTCACGAAACCACAGACGGATCTTTAAGATAAATAATAGGCATCGTCTAACGTCCTGTTTCCTGTGTTTTAATTACAAATTAATTATAATCGAATTTCAATTATTAATAATTGAATATTATTATATAATTATAATTACTTCATAATAATTTTTATTACAAATCGCAATGGAGGGTTATACAATCTATATAGTTTCATAAAACATTAACGCTTGTCCTTCTTGCTATAAAACTAATACGAATTTATCCGATGTTGTCCGATGTTTTCCGATGCCCGTTATTTATATTCAAGTAGTGCACTTTACAATTAAAATATTTTGGATGAAGAATATTATTGAAATTATTACGTATTTAAAAAAACTGATAGCTTAATCCTGAAGTTATAAAAATAAATAAATTACGTAAAAAACAATGAACAAATGTATAATTTGAAGTAGTCTCAAGAGTATGTTGTTTATAATAAAAATAAAACACATGCTGATACTAAGAAGTAAGATTGGGGAGTTATCTTGATACGATTTAATGAAAGCGCACTGTATATATTACTTTTTTGTAAAATATAACGATATTTAAACTGTTATTAAAATATTACTGAAATATCAATAGAAAATACAAAAGTTTTGTCTTTACTTGCTATTGAATAATATTATTTGCATTTCGAATAAAGTTTTTTCATGAAAGGGCCAGGTTTAAACTATATTTTTCAGCTCCGTTTAGTAAACTAGCATTTTTTTATCTAAAAATTTCTTTATCTATAACAAGTGCAATTTAATTTCACATCTCAATTGCAAGATTACAAAATAAAATAACTGCATTATTTAAAAATATATTTAAAAATTATTACCAATATTTCTATTCGATTAGTTACAATTAATCGAGTAGTTCAAATCTCAATACTAACACACACACTAGCCCACATTGGTATATCATAGAACCAAAAGAGAGAAAGAGCTAATTCCATAGAGGTATATATTTTATATCTTTTTGCTTACTTGACGTGACGTCTTAAGACACCAAAAAAGATGGTTCTAAATCTTAGATGCTTATAATTATTCATGTCAAACAGATATAAAAAATTATTCTATATGAAAACACATTATATTACAATAAAAATAGAAAATAATACAGAAGGCCTTTCACCTACAAAATTATAAAAGAGAATCTGGGTTGAGTTCCATTCGACCTCGTTATATTTATCATATGTATTTGCATCATCTGCATATCACAATCATTGCGATCCTTTCATAATTAATACTAACTTTTACACCTGACTTCATTTACACGCCAAAAAGATATATTGCATTTTTACTATAATATACTTTGATGTCAGTCAGTAGGTCACAATCAGGTCACTTCTAGTGACCTACTACGGATCTGGTAGTGATCCGGTTTTTAATATAAAAAAACATGTTATAATAATATATGTTACATATATTTTTATCGTAATTAAAAGCAAGATAAAATTAGACTTCAAACAAAACAAACATGGTGAGGTTTTATGAAGTATTGGACAAACCGTACATAATTTCAACAAATTACGTCATCTTAATAAATTCTCTGGTTTCAAGGATTTGTAACTGTATTTGTTTTCAGTTTTGTAGTAAAAATCTTTGCTATAAATAGATAGCAAGTTACAAATTCAGATTATTGTTATCGGATTTAAAAAAGAAATGAACCATAGATTACAATCAATAAATAAAAGATCTATTATTGATTATAGGTTAATTTAGGTAATGCACTAGAATGTATAAGCTAAAGTGGACAGAATATTATAGTATAATATTATCGGAAATGAATTTAAAACTATGTTAAGTTAATCAAAATAAAAAATAAATTTTATATGTATGAGATTCTCTGATTACATTCAAACTTTTGTGTTCCATGATTGTTATTTTATATAACTATCCGTCTGTACTCACGTAAAAACTTTCAAAATTTGTCATATTAATTTCGAGCGTATTCGGGGCAACTGCGTTCAGTTCATGACTGATTTCAGTATACGCCGCAATTCCGTCACAATCTGACATTATGGAAAAAGTCCCAGAATTCGTAAAAAACTAGTCGGGCTAAATTCCGATAGTAATTACGTCAGTACAACCAGACAATTATATATAATGATATAATATTAAATTTCATGGAACGAAATTTAACATATATTTTATTGTTATATATTAATAATAAAATTCTATAATAAGAAAAAAAACATGCTAAAAACCTTAACTCCAAATTAGACAAAAAAAATCCAAATTTGTATAAAAATAATTAAATTTAATACACCCTCATTGTTGAAGCACGCCCAGTCGCGTCCGTATATATAAGAGCTGCTACAACATGTATTACTATTGAAATAAAATATATATAAATAATTTGATGGAAGACTGAAATAAATGCAATGTCCTAGCAAGCCATATAAGTAGATGAGTTATTTTTCAGAAAATATATATATGAATATCAAAACGTCTACCATTAAATGGTTGATTATATTTGAGATTATAGGTGAGTAATATATATATATATATGTATATTACTCAACTATAATAAAATATATATTAACAACTCTCAATATATCTAAGAAATCCTCTAAACGTGCTCAAGTGGTAGACCAACTCAATGGTAGCCAATAATAGGGTTCTAGGTACGGAATCTTCATAACTAGGCAGGCATAGTATCTATTTTTGGGCCAAGTTTAAAAATGTCTTGAAATGAAAGAAATATATTTTTAATGTTACTAAATAAGTAATAGCATTTACAAAACAAGCGGTAATGGGTGCGAGTGCCCTCATATTGACTTCAAGTTAAGAAAAATGTTACGTTTTTGATTCATAATTATTATTATTTTAAAAATCCAATCCATCAATTGATTGTCAGATAATTGGATACTAATTACTTTTTAATTTTTTTTATAACTAAAAAAGTACGTGATATAGTTTTTTCCAATTGTGATAAATTTTTACTGACATTAAAACGCATCAATTGGTATTGCATCATCCAATACTTTTAGCGGTCTTTTTTTAAAGAAAAAACCAAAATAACGCTAGTCAGATTTCGCTGGAGAACTAATCAGCTCGAGGTTTCAACTACAACCATCCCACTCAAGACAACATTTTTTAGAACTCGCAAATACGCGCTTTTCAGTTGAATAAAAAAAAATCCCTTTTGTTGATTTCGTTCCAAACTAATCAGCTGTCAGTTAAGTGAATACATATCATTTCGTACCATAACGAAGTCAATTGCATAATCAGGACTCTTACACACATACATACATGCATGCATAAATATACACTCTCACATTCATGTTTTAAAAGAATGTCTAGACTTGCTCAGGCCACCTAAAAATAGAAAGATATTACAAAAAATTCCATTTTGAAAAGTGGGGTGATTATAATAACTTTCTTAATCAGGAAGTTAACTAGAGATGAATACTTATTCATCTAGGGCACTTGCCCTACTTATATATGTAGTATAAAGTAGACTTTAGGCTTATTACACAATGTGTTAAATTATTAATATTAAAGTCATAAAGAATGCATATAATTTAAGAGGACCTTCTTTAAACTTAGCTATGTATGGAATATCAAAAATATATTATTTGTATATTTTTATAGAAAAACATTTCCTAAATATGTTTTAATCGGCAATTGTAAAACAATTTCTGCAACACAGTACGCATGTGCAGACTCCGAATGGCTGTGGAGCAATTTTTAATACGTACATCATTGTTTCGCGCGCTTTCGACCGCAACTGTCAAAGTTAAAAAAGTTTTAATAACATACGGCGATGGATTTCATTTTAGCATTATAATGTTTCGTTAGATAGGATTAGTTTTAAATAAAAGTGAGATTTTATTGTAATGTTTATTTTTAATTTACAAAAAATATTTTTTGTTTAACATGTAATCAATGGTTAAAAATTTATTTCAATTTAACGAAAATGGCGGCCGAAAAGTTGTTGTGGCTGACGATGATATTAATTCGTCTGTGGCTGGGAGCCAGCGATCTCTGCTACGCACAGTAAGTGATCAAATAATAGATAAAAAATAATAACTTCAGGTAATGAAAATATTATAAATAAAACATTTTCCAACCAACATGTTACCTGAAAATATTATAGGTATTCATTCGACCAGATCATCAAAATCGGCTTAGTAGTTTTAGAGATAATCGCGGATGTACAAATATATACATAGGAATGAAACAAAGAATCTTTTATGTGAAGTCGGTTAAACAGAGCGTATTAAAGTTGTCATACAATAACCTCATCTTACATTTTAAAACATCTTTTAAATTTTCGTAATTATACTTGAGATAAAAATATAATTGGAAATATCATTTTAACTATTCAAAAACATCACCAATATATTTTAATTTTACAATACCATATTTAATATTGTTTAAAAACTATTTAAAAAATGAACTATAAAATATATTTAAGTTACATTAAAATGATTGTTGCCCAAAGCTTTGATTAAAATATAACAATTTATTAAACCCTGTATCAACTGGAACATATTATACATACAAAAGAATGAGAGCAATTAAGATCATTTCTGTGCACTTTAAGATTGAAAAGTGTATCAATCTACAGCATAAGGTTTTATATTAATATATTTTTAATAATCTTTCTATATTATTGTTGTTAATTGGACTGTAGGGATTTCATTTCAATTCCTTTTCAAATAATATTTTTTTCAATATTAAGCTTTGTTAGTTGTCAGAAGAATCGTTGTTTATTTGTTTTATTACAATTTCTTAGATTATAATTAATTTTTAACTTCTAATTATTTTGTATAACATTTAAGTAGGTAAGCTTAGTTTATTTAAAGTGATAAAACTTTTGTGTTCTCGTAATTGATTTTTAAAGAAAATCAATATTCTTTTTATATTATGAATATTACATTTACACGTGTGGTATAATAAAACACAAATTCTAAATATATACAGAATTAAAATGTTATCGATACGAGCAGGGTTCGCACCTGCGACATCTTTAAACTTATAGGATTTTCTAAAGATGTCACCTCCGTCAGGATATATACATATATACCTATATATATAGTCTTGTTTAAAATATTGTTATAAAGAAAAATCTTTATTTCTGTTGCATAAAACATTCCTGTAAAGTGTGTTAGTTTATACAGAACAAAATTAAAAATAGTGAAACTCATCCAAAATGAAATTCATTGACATACAGTCCTTTAAACATTGAGGACGGTTATCAAAGAAACAGGCACTCTATCAATTGGAGAATTCTTTACTGCTATTCTTCCTGTTTTAAGGAATTCAAATTATCATCACGTTTAGAGAAAGCCCCTCTAAAACTGACCATAAGTAATAATCCACGCGATTGAGATCAGAACAGCGCTGATGAAATCTGAAACGTTCTTTTACAACCAAACTTGGGTGGGTCGAGCTACATTAACCTGCTGAGTCTTGCTCAAAGCTACTTTTACTGAACATAATTTTACAAAGAGTATCTTGATGCACTTGTTCCAATTTTTTAACACTCTTTACACAAAAAATATGATGACTAATTAGGAAGCTGCTACAGAACTATGAGTATAAACTCGGTCATTCTGGTTGTTCAAACTTTGCTGAACAGTAAAAACTTTGTATTAATTGAGTTATGTTTTCGGTGACCTTGGTTTGTCAAGAATTGCTTAAGAAGTCATTTTGATTTTACAACCCTATTTGTTTTTAAATTTTAAGTCACCTTTGAAAACATGGTTGAAGGTTCTAAATACATTTCTCGAGATACAAGCTATTCCTTCCGCATACAATTTCTCCGAAATCTCTTCTTACTGCTTTGATAGTCTTTTTCGTACACTACATGTATGGCCACATCTTTTTCTATCAGAGTCAGAGGACGTGTCATTGTACCTATTAAAACCGTGGTTTATTATCATTGGACTAATACCTAGAGGATGGAGAATTTCAAAAATTGCCTTGGTTTCCATACTTCTCTATGTAAAGCTATTTAGTAACGTATATATTTTTATAGGCACTATACTTCCACCAGACAATGGTCAGACCATCCCAGAAAAGCGACAATAATTCCGTATAGTGTATAATTGGCAAAAAAATCCTGCTAAGAAAGCATCTGCAAAGAAGGTACCTAAGTATCTCAACCAATTGGGATAGACATTATCTGTTGTAGTCATTCAAACATGGATCCCTCCGAATAGTTAGTTACAGTAAATCATATTTTCTCGTCAAATTAGAAGGCGTCAGGAGACGGCACCATGATTCTACCACGTATTGGGCAATTAGTCGCTTCTCGTGATACCTATACAAGGGGTAAATGTATTCTTAGCCTGGCCTACACGATTAATATAATAATCTTACTGTATTGGAAACAACCTCGAAGTTTTTTATCGTCTTCGGCATAGTAACAAAGGTCACTGTGAAAAGTTGAATGTCCTTTTCTATAACCCAAGATTTCTAAAGTCAGGTTAATGGCCTCCAATATAGCAATTTGAAAACAAATATTATATAACATAAAAATATATATTTTTTGTTTTATTTATCTATATATAATAAAATCATTACCAAAATATGTTAGGATAAAAATATATAACGATTTTCTGCAATAACCTACGAGTGTGTGATTTCGTATCACAATTCTATATAAACTTGTCCTCCACGTCTACTTGACATCGATTCTCTGTGATATAAATAGAAAAAATATATTTTTAATCAAACAAACTCTTTCAAACGTTAAAAAATCTGGGTCTCATGAAGGAATGTAGTTTATTTACGAGGCAACAAATAAAGGCATATTCAAACCATCATCTGCCTTAGTAAGTTTAATACAACAAGAAATTTTATATTTATTTTTATTAAATATATACAGTTCCGTATAATAAATACATTATAAAGACATACAGTAGAGTATAATATGAAACTGATCTTTATACCTATATTTTATATTGTTTTTTTAGGGTTCCGTAACTTATAACAAATAAACAAAGTTCTTAAAGAATTACTTCATGCCCGTATTTCTATCTGTCAAGAATTGCAAGAAAATCTAAATCTATACTATGCTGTCTATGGAATCGTGTAATTTTGTAACCAACAATGTCTTTCAGCACAGTATATTAGTAATTTTAGTTGTATATAAACTTTTTTAACATTGTAAAGCTTTAATAATTTAAATAAATAATAGTGGGTTGCCCTCGCAACTTTGAGTTTATTCTAAAGATGTTTTAGGAGTTTCGAAACTTGTGACAGGTTTTCATTTAATTTGATTGCTTGTCACATATATATACAATCTGCGAAAAATTATCATTTTTTTCATTCTCTTTAGTTCTCTTAAGTTTTCGTATATTCTGCTGGAACTCTTCAAAATCAGACCATAACCGAATTTTTATGTTCAACTCTTGTCCCATAACCAGTTTGACAAGAATCGGTTTAAATATAAGATATAATGAGAAATTATGAATGTGGCAGCAATGCCTCCATCCTAATAAAGCAGTTAAATATTAGATTCATAAAAGTGACACGGTAACTTAATTTTGTCCACAATTACGATAAAACAAATATTTTCTTCTATTCTTACCATTTGATTCAGATCAACTCTAGTGGCATTTCAAGACCTGCTGCCTGACGACCCTCGCCTCTACGACAAGATGCGTCCTCCAAAGAAAGATGACCAACCAACCATCGTCAACTTCCACGTAACAGTCATGGGTTTAGACTCCATCGATGAGAACTCTATGGTATGATTATATTATTTCCTTATCTATCATTCTCAATGTCAAAATTAAAGTATTTTTTTAAACTTGAACGCATTTATTGTACTTATCAAACGTGCAAGGATGTACAAAGTAGGACTTTGGAAGAAGCTCCATAGAGACTCTTTTGACTTTGTTGTAACTAATTTATAATATTATTATTCGGCTGTAAACAAGAAAATACTATCGGAATTTGCCTAACTAGTTTCGAAATATGAATTCACGCCGCGATGTTTCGAGCTCATGAATAAGGACTGCGCATGGGGTCATAAAGGTCGTTCAAATTCCGATAGTATATAAGTGATTACAGCCGAATACCTATATATAATAGTACATGATCACGAAAGTTTAAATACAAAAATTTTAATAACTCATAATATTGCAACATTAACTATTTAACATGAATGAAATTTAACTAATGTCTATTATTCATTAATAAAATGATATTAATTGTATCAAAAATTATAAAAAAAATATTTTCGTTACAGACCATATAACTATTGTTACTTTTTATAGTAATAGATAAAAATGTTTTTACTTTTAACTGACCTACAATTCTCTAACAAAGTATTTGTACTCCAGACGTACGCTGCAGACATATTTTGTTACTTTTTATAGTAATAGATAAAATTTTTTTTACTTTTAACTGACCTACAATTCTCTAACAAAGTATTTGTACTCCAGACGTACGCTGCAGACATATTTTGTTACTTTTTATAGTAATAGATAAAATTTTTTTTACTTTTAACTGACCTACAATTCTCTAACAAAGTATTTGTACTCCAGACGTACGCTGCAGACATATTTTGTTACTTTTTATAGTAATAGATAAAATTTTTTTTACTTTTAACTGACCTACAATTCTCTAACAAAGTATTTGTACTCCAGACGTACGCTGCAGACATATTTTGTTACTTTTTATAGTAATAGATAAATTTTTTTTTACTTTTAACTGACCTACAATTCTCTAACAAAGTATTTGTACTCCAGACGTACGCTGCAGACATATTTTGTTACTTTTTATAGTAATAGATAAAATTTTTTTTACTTTTAACTGACCTACAATTCTCTAACAAAGTATTTGTACTCCAGACGTACGCTGCAGACATATTTTGTTACTTTTTATAGTAATAGATAAAAAATTTTTTACTTTTAACTGACCTACAATTCTCTAACAAAGTATTTGTACTCCAGACATACGCTGCAGACATATTTTTCGCTCAAACATGGAAAGACTTCCGGCTCAGACTGCCAGAGAATATGACGACAGAATACAGGTATATATAATAACAATTCTTAGATGATTATAAAACAATATATTTAACTGAGAGAAAAAAATATGTATATATAATTTTTCCCCTTTTTCTAGATTATTGGAAGTGGACTGGTTGAAGCAGATGTGGCGACCGGATTCCTTCTTCAAAAATGCCAAGTCCGTGACCTTCCAGACTATGACCATCCCCAACCACTACGTGTGGTTGTACAAGGATAAAACCATCCTGTATATGGTGAAGTTGACCTTGAAGCTCAGCTGTGCTATGAACTTCTTGATATATCCCCATGATACTCAAGAGTGTAAGCTGCAGATGGAAAGCTGTAAGTATTTTGCAAGTTTATGATACTGCATTAACTTTGGCTACAAATAAGAGAAAAATTATAAGAATAAAATTAAAACATTCAGAAAAAAATTTTGAATTTTTTAATAACATTTCAGAAGAACTCGTATGTGTAGTAGGGATCTTCCCCCTACTCCCTCCAGTTTGCTGGAAGTTCGTTTATAATTACAGAGCAACACCAGCAAAAAAAGAGACTAGACTTCCTTATTGCACCATAAAGTCTAGAACCATCCTTGAACCTATGAAGTTATCGTTGACAGTTGTCATCTAGAAACAGTGATATTATGACGAAAGTTCTTTATAATCGTCTTATAAAAAAAATTACCAAGACCTTTCCATCCATCAGCTCATACTCAAAAATGGCCCCAAAAAAATCAAAATTAATTCAATCGCTTTAAAGTTTACCGAAGACAGATTAACCTTCATATTTTAATATTATTATGCTACTTTAGACTACTTTTACCATAAAAGGTATAATATTAAAAACACTAAAAGATTAAAAATGATTTTACAAATCGCTACCTTGACATACATAGAGCCGTTTAAGAGTCAGGAAATGGTAGTCTGAAGACAGAAGCCTATAGAGTCAAGGCAATAGAAATTAAGATAGACAGTGAAGCGAAAAAAAGAACTGAGAATAGATTTACTAAGATGCAAGAAAAGATAATTTAGTATAAACTTTTATATTTACATACAATAGAGCCTTGTTTGTTTGAACAAAAAATATCTCTACCAAATAATGTTTTCTAAGATTTATAATACTCTACCAAATTCGTCGTATTATTTTTTATCTTGAATTATCTTAAAAGATTTATTTTTTGGAAGTAATCTTATATTTAGGGAAGAACAAACTATAAAGGTATTGTTAATAAATAAATTTTATGACGTGTCTTTTGAGAACAAAGGCGAAAGAAAAATTGCTGGCAATTAGTAAACAAAAAAAAATTAATAAAAGTAGGTTATTTGTCACAAAAAGATTTCAGTTCAAAGTACTCGATCACTATAAATCACTATTTGTACTTGTAATAATGATGTGCTGTGTTCATCAACCTTATTAACTGTACCAAGGCCTTTTGAAAAGAATTGCACAAGTGTACTTAATTTATACATTAATTTAGTACAGCTTCATCTGGATGTGGGTCAGGAATTAAATTATTTGTACGTTTTAATGAGGTCTGAAGTTTTTAATACTTTTTGCTTTGATTATTTTGCTAACTTTATGTTATTGATGAATAATTATTTGTATATATTTGTCGGTACACTGGAAGTTATTGTTAATTTTTTATATATTTTATTTTAATTTCAGTTTTTTTCGTTGTCGCTTAACACAGGTTGTATAACCACATAGAGTACATCCATATAGCGAGTAGTGATTGGGTTGTAATGGCTGACCTGTTCCGTAAGGGGGGAGGTTGGGTCTACAGCTATAGTGCCTTTGTGGAGCGGAAGGGTGATCCGTCTCATCTACGAGAGGCCTACGTCGTGAAGGTTCTCTACGTTGCTCAGGTTACCGTCAAATTTGGGGGTACCGTCGGGACATCACGGTGTTAAAATCTCGTGGGATTTCACTAATGAGATGAGGGCTACTGTTGGTTACCGTGGGTAGACTTATAAATGCCAGCGTCGTTTACGATACCGGGTAGACACACTCAACACTCTTTCCATCATTTTCTTGGCCGATGGGGTGTCGTTCACAATTTTACAACAATAAAAAAGGGTTATTAAAATTATAAAAAAATATTCTATTGCTTGCCACGAGAACGGCTATTATTTGCAAAAATCTATGTTTTAATAAAACTATTTTTCAGATATTACTCGCGTTTATTATTACATTTTTATATTTAATCCTACGTTTCGAATGCTTTGCAGCAATCGTGTTTATGGGTAGACGAGATGTAAGTGCCTCTTAGTAAGTCAGTTAATTAGTCATCTACCTCCAACGGTTCCTTAGTTTGCGGGCATAGAGTTCCGAATGTAGACAAAACGCACTAACTGTATCCTGAGGTCTGACAGTGCGGTCACAGACGTGAGACTTTACATAATTTATCAGTGGGTCCCAGGTGATAGAAAGGCTCCAATTATCTTCTCTTTTGAAATTAGAATATTTTTTATTTCAATAGCCTCGCGAATCAGTCTTGATATGTATCGGAGTTCCTCAGCGAGGTTTTGTCATATATCATTGTACTGGAACATAATAATGTCGGATGCTTTAATAAATAATATACTTTAAAGCTTTTAATGTTATTACATAGATGACAAGCAGGAACATATTATATCGTATATTCCATAAATTGACTTAGGATAAGCATAAGAGCTAAGCGTGATAACATTTTAATGTATTTTAGGTCAAATGTTATGCGCCTACAGTTTTTAAATAGCAAAAAATGTTTTTACGTTTTTGCTGATATGCTAAAGAAATGCAGTTTGATGCGCTTACGATTTTTATGTAGCAAAAAAAAATCTAGGAGAGGGCACAACAACAAAAAGCTTTCAGCTGTTGTAAACAGTAGCTTACAACAGCTTAAACAGAAAGTTGAGATATATGTTTGTATGTGTATATTTATATGGTTTGGGTATGAAATTTCACTTGCCGTTATTATTGATAATTTACAAATGATTATTACACTACTAATATAATAACAGTATATAATTAGAAATTATTGGAATTGTGTTGTGAATTCCAATAATTTCTAATTATATACTGTTATTATATTAGTATTAGTATTTCTACCTATATCATGTATTTATAGATAAAAAAAATGAAAACTTTATAAAAAAATCAATGTAAAAACCTATGAAGAATTGTTCTTTGCATTGTGTTTAAATAATATAATTTATATAATTATAATTATTGTATCTTTATACACACTTAATTATTGAATATCGAAATGAATATTATGAAACTGCTTTGAAAAACAGTAATTAGTTATTATTCGACCTTGACTGTATCGTTCACTTAAAAAATAACATAAATATGTTCTCTAATACCTAAGTAAATAGATCTATTTCTATATTAGTTCTAATTAACTACTTCATATGCTGATATGGGAATGCGAGTGAAACTAGTTTCAAGTGAAATATAAAGTTTTCCATAACCTGGAGTGTGAGGATTCCAGGAATTACAACCAGGTTTTATTGGGTTATGTAGCTTTTACGTTATTTGATAATAAATATACCTACAGACAGACAATATTTAAATGTATTTCGTATCAGCTTTTTATAAATTCCAAATTTAATGTAACAAATTGACACGTATTTATTAAAAATACAGATTTTATTTTCAGTAACTTAAATATTATATGAGCTTATGTCCGACACAGATATAATTTTGTGTTTTATTGTACTAATTAAAATTCTTAAAATACTATTATATTTCAAATAAAACAATGTTTTACGGATTAAAACTCGCGTATAATTTGGCTACATTTTCATTTTAACCAAATTATACGCCAGTTTTAATCCGTAAAAAATAGTTTTATTTGAAATGTGTACTCGTGAAAATCTAATAAAATACTATACTATTATATTTATTTCTTTTTAGATCCTATTGAACTAACTATTGCGATTTTTTTTCATAAACTCTCCAAACCTATAATATCAAGTTAATTGCTAAAAGTGTCAACACGAGTGTCAGCTCGACTCAACCACTCAATGGCTCTGACGTCTAATTTTAAACTGCTTTGAGGTATAATTTGTTACATAGGTATTAAAAATCGCTTATATGAATATTTTAAATAGCTAATGAGATGAAGTTTCTATTATAAAATACTAGCTGTGCTTCGCGGTTTCACCTGCATATAATCCAAATATTATAGTCCTATGAATATTCATACCATAATCAGAAAATTGTTTTCGAAGATTAGTTAGTTTAAACAAACTTTTTAAATTTAAATATTAGTATAGATGTCAATTTGAAGATATGTTTTTTTCTTGATGATCCTATTCTTATGACAATTTATAAAATGTCAAAGGTTTGACCTTTAGTCAAAGTGGGAAAATTGCATTCTTTGTTGAGAGACAAAGTTGAGAGACAAAGTTGTTTGTGCCTGTGCTGGAGACAAAAACAGCATTGTCTCAACGTTTTGTACAACGTTTTTTAAAAATAATAACAATTAAAAACATTAATGTAATGCTGTGTAATGATTGTAGTATGTATATAATACATACTACAATCTATGAATAATACATAATTAAAAATATTAAATGTACCCTCAAATACAAAGAAAATTTTGTTTTTCGAAACAAACTAATAATTTATAAGTCAACTTTGAATAATTGATTATTTTTTATGTTTGTTTAAAATTTTGTGTCCTATCAGTTAGATCTGTTTATTTTAATCTAATCCAAGTATAGTCAAAATAAAACTCCGTCACTCTCGTAAACTTAGAGAGTGCCAATTAGTTGAAATAGCAACACTCGTATGCACTTGCTTTTCTGCAGTAATGAGACTGCGTTTGAACTACTGTTGTTCTATATTAATTACAAAATGTTCCCTTTCAAAGAAATATATGTGAACTTTGTATCTCTTTATAAAAAATATCATAAATATCTTGAGAATATATGGAATAAAATATATTCTAGAAGCGCGTTTCCAACAATAGGTGCTCAATTGACAAACATTTTAAAGCACTTAAGGGTAGGTAAAGTTTGTGGGGCGATACAGAAAAATTGATTCCTCAAGTGGCTCGTAAAATGTAGGCCAAGTGCTCTTAACGACGCTCAGTGCTTGTGATGTCAGCTCGTTTTTATCGTGAAGATCTTTAGAGGACTCGATTGAGACGGTCGCGATGTAAAGTGGCCTGGGCCATAAATAGGTAAGGCATACTTGACAGCTATTCCGAGGGTCTTGGCCGGTTCCAACTTGGCTTGTTATTTCTTTCGAGTTCGAGTAAGGTGGGAAGGATAATGTTTATTTATAGACTATATTTTATTTCATTCCATTTAAATTAACCTTTTTCTTTTTTTTAAATCTCTACTACAAATAATAGTAAGATGGGGAAAGCTACCCTTTTGTCTGTTTATGTGCAGTTAGTGCCAAAGTTGGTTCCAATATTGGTTCAAATATACGCCATTGGATTAGATACAAACAAGTCTTGACTTAATAAAGCAGCATCTTTGGGCGGACGGCCAATAATAATCATCAAAAATAACTCACTTTATATAATGACCAACAAGACTCGATTACTGAAAGCCATGCGGAGGAAGCTGCGGCTGGAATCTAGTATAAATAATAATGAGATCATAAATTTCAAATTTTGTTTGTAAGACCTAAAATGGTGAATATATATATATTGTCTTTCCATTAGCCGTACCTGTTTATCTATAAATCAAATTAACATTTTTTAGTGTCCCACACAACAGACGACCTGATCTTCCAGTGGGACCCTGAAGTCCCGTTAGTGGTGGACGAGAACATAGAACTGCCGCAGCTGGAGCTCGTCCAGAACACGACTGCTGACTGCACACAGGTTTATTCGACAGGTAAATTTGGAATTGTGTTCTCATTTTGGAAGTCTTGCATCTGTTGCCAAGTACTTTTTTCTTTTAAGGCTATTTGTCATGCCTAAGTCAGCAAATATAAATAATATTTTATTTCTGAATTATCTTTGGCTGGTGACTAAATATATATAAAATAAGCAATATGTACTCAGTTCTGAGACACATTTTCAATTTGTCAACAAGTCGACAAAATATCTGCGAAATGTCTGAACATATTAGCATTTCATTTGATTTCCATTTATTTACAGTTTCCTTATTTTTCTCTTTTGTGTGTTGTATTAGCTGATGTAAGTAATTAGGATATCTTACCTTGAACCATAAAATCTAATACCAAAAGATAACTGTACTTCACAATTTTCAAACTAAGATTAGCACAATCATTAAGGGATTGAGGCGATCTCAGTTTACTTTTTATCTCTATTTGCAGATTAACGGCGGATAATCAAAAGAATTTTGTATTGACACAATTTTGAACATAACTTTATTTTCCAAAATTTTTATAGGACAGGAAATGATTGCTCATCTGGTGATTAGTAAATAACGTCAACCGGCAATCAATAAATATAAACATTGCCGTACAAATTAAAGGAATGAATGGGGTTTGTTAAAAGAAAAGGGGCTTAGGTCACGCCAATGCAAGTGAGGATTGTACATCCGTAAAGTTAACAGTTATTTCATTACTAGGCCTTGCGTTATGTTCGCGAGCAGTGCCGCTTGAGGAGACTGGTTGTCATGTGTCATGCTGCCCGAATTTGCAATACTAATTGACTGAAATCATCAGGCCTTCATATCTAAATGATTGCGATGGTTCTAGTTATATTCTAATTGTTTTTTAAATTATAAAGTTTATAAAACAGTGATCACAAAAAGAAATCGCTTTTTACTGTGTTCTTTTCACACCAGAATTCGTATGGAACACTCTCAGCTTCAACTTTGAGTTTGGAGAGGGTCTTTTTAAGATAGATTTATTTCAATACGCAGTATATCATAATACAATCTCTGGAAACTATAAAGTATTCAGAGTTGTTAAAAAAGAAAATTACTTATCATATCGTTTATATGCTAATATTTATTTAAAACTTTTTCCACAAATAACAACCAAACTCAAAACTGTAAACTGTGGTCACATAAACAACTGTCATCTGTGGAAATCGAACCTATATCTTTGGCTCAGCGAGAAGGACACCACTAACGACTAGACCAATCAGCCGTCACTCATTATGTATTCCATATTTCAGGTAACTTTACGTGTTTGGAAGTAATCTTCAAGCTCAAGCGTCGTCTGGGGTACCACTTGTTCAACACATACATACCAACTTGTCTCATCGTTATTATGTCAGTAAGTATTTTTTATAAATGTTTATATATTTTTGATTCTATATTCAAACTCGAATTTAATAATTAAATTTTTAACCCATCTTCGTAATAACAAAATTTATCATACAACACAATATCTATACTAATATTATTAGAAAAGTTGCTTTGTATGTTTAAACGAGTTAATCTTCAACACCACCAAATGTATTTGAATTTTTTTCTAATTATAATAGGCAGATCCATGAGAAAAGTTATCTAGCATCACGCTACTGCCTTTAGTTATCTTGGAAGTATATAAAATTGTAAAAATATTCTTTTCTTTATAAAGAGGTTGACGAAACTTCGTGTTATATATCAATTTATTAAAAAAAGTCAGAAAAGTAAAGTGCGGAATACTCTATCCCGACGAATTTGTATGAAAAAGCTGATGCATGTGAACGCGGCGAGAGAAGTGTGCCAAAAACCTGTCAAGTGTCTATCCCTTAGAAAAAGAGACGTGAAATTAAATATAGTATTTTAAAATGTGGTTTATGTGATTCTGAGTTTTATGCTGTTTTGTCTTTAACTTGCCTTTTGTGATGATTTTATTGTGTCATCGATAAAAATGATTTTGTTTCAAGACAACACTAGGAATACGGAGAATAACTACGATGTTTTCCTATAAGGCTGCGATGATTATACACGCAATCAAATATCATTGTTGTTATAGTTTTATTTATCGATATTTAATAATATTTTTAATAATATAATTTTATAGCCACCAGGATTCAGATGTTGAGAATAAGGATCTAATACACGGATGTAGTTTAGTACAAGTGTGATTTAAATTATAAACCTAAATATCAACTTTTCTGGTAACGTTTAAAAATGCTCATGGACCCAAAATTGCCTGCCAATAAATGAAATTCTATATGGATACAGCCAGCAAAAGGAAATAACCTAAAAATAAACTGTACTTTCTTCCTAGTGGGTATCATTCTGGATCAAACCTGACGCTGCACCTGCTCGTGTGACGCTCGGAGTGACGTCACTGCTCACTCTGTCCACTCAACATGCCAAGTCCCAGGCGCAACTTCCACCTGTATCCTACCTAAAGGCCGTGGATGCTTTTATGTCTGTCTGCACTGTGTAAGTATATAATATCTCTCTTATCTAAAACACTATTAATGTGTTATATCAGACTGACACTAACTGACCAATTTTAATTAAAAGTGATAGATTATATAGAATATGAAAGAATAGACGGTCAATCTAAAGGTAATCATGGCCAATAGATATCTTTAATTGTAGAAAATTTTAGTTTCCTTGTTACATTTAACCAAAAAACAGAAAATATGGAGGAGAAGGAACTAGGCATTCGGCTCTCTAGGGAAACGTACATATCGCAGCTACATGTTATAACTAATATACACCCATCTTCCACCAGAGGATATCCTAACCCGAAAGAGTCAGCTTATATTTTGACCTCGTTGTCAACACCTGTTGACATCAGATTAAATGGAAGCGGATATATTTTGAGTGTCTATTCTTACATTAATACGATTAAATTTGTAAAAATTAAAAAAAAATTGTGTATATTAAAAAAAATGCAATAAGAATTTGGTATTTTTCTAATATCAGTGTTTTTCAGCTTCGTGTTCATGGCCCTGATGGAGTACTGCCTAGTTAACATCATTCTTGATGACAGAGGTGGAAAGCCGAAGGTTAGATTAGAAACTACTATAGAACAATAGCCAATTTAGCAAAAAATTTTAGTCCACAATTCCATCTCATACTTCATCATACGTGTGAAAAGGACCGAGGATTATTTCAACTCATGGGTTAAACTTATATTTGTAATCAGGTATTGTGATAAACTTGTAACAAATTTGGAAGACTCTGTTATATACATTAGAAAATCAGATATCGACCTGATTAAAAGTAATTAAAATTAATTATAATTAACGAATAATTAGGAAAAGTATGTCGCAGAGAATTATCGGATTTGGGGATTATACTGTCGAGACGCATCAGAGAGATATGAATAATCTAGATTAGTTTGTTTGATTATGAATGGAATATGGAAGTAATGTGTACGTAGGTTTTATGGACTTGTGACATTATTTGTATGAATTAAATAATCGTTGGAAACGTATTTATTTAACATCTCCTAAATCATTTGATTATAATATCTATACTAATATTATAAAGAAAAAGTTTGTTTGTATAAATGCGCTAACCTTCGAATTTCCGGATGGATATAGAAAATATTTCTAATTATGATATGCAGGTTCATGAAGAAAGCAGTAGGCTTAGCTTTACGCTTCTGTTCTTACTTATGTCTATAGAATATAAAATCATTCGTTCCCCAGCTGGAACCGCAAGAAACCACTAGTTATTATACAATCAAAATTGCAAACACACATGCAACCATATATATTGGTTCATATATTTTATGCAACTTCCATAAAAAACAAAATATTATCAAATATTTTTTATATAAGGACACGTAAATGGTTAATGAGAAATCGTATGTGAGAGGTCATGTTGTGATAATATTCTGATGACTGATCAAGAGATGAAATTTTTTAGTTACATCAATGTCTAGGTATCACTTACCATCTATCATCTACCACCAACTACCACCTCTACCACCACTAAACAGGCTTAAACGTTTCCAAGTCGAAATTTTCTATTCTTTCGAGATTTGTCCTTTTTCCTAAAAAATACCAACAATATACTTTAATATTGTTTATTAGTTTCACATAGCATGCTTAAAGACAAAATTTAGCATTAATTTCAGTTGTAATATCTGTTTAATGTTATTCTATACTGCAAGTTCAGAAGCAAGTTACGATTTTCGAAAAAAATTCTTATAAAAGTCACCTATTTCGTTTTCTAGATAGTTTTCTCGAGCCGGTGATAGCTTTGTTAAAAAATTGTTTTTTATAAATTTATTTTCATATGAAACATTTTTATAATATATCATCATACTTAGGTATATTTGTACTGTGAATATAAGCGTTAGACTTCGTAAGGAAACCTATTGCTCCAATCCCATTATTTGTTAATCTGAATAGTAAAGAAGTTTTGATCAGCAATGGCATAATAGTCTGCTAGTTGCTAAACTAGAAACTGTCTATAAGGTATAGCATCAAACAGGGGCGGCTCTAGCTCGTGTAGCGCCCGTGTGCAATGACACCCTGGCCCCTTGGGCTGACCCCTCCCCCGTGGCTATAACTGTTAACTAAAAAATTAACGCCGCGGCGCCCCCTGAGACGGCGGCGCCCGTGTGCATTGCACACCCTGCACTATACGTTAAATCGCCCCTGCCATCAAAAAGTATTAAGCAATAGAGTCTTGTACAACAAAAAGCGAAAAAAATACGACTCGGTTTGCTTTCTTAACATTGTTACATCCACTACAACTAAAGTTGAATCAAATTTAGATAAATTAAAATCATTTTTGATTGGACAAGACACTGTAAATGTTAATAACCTGGATATATTTTGCAAATATAATTTTAATAATATGTTTCTGGTACCAGGAACCGGCTGAGGCTGCTAAGGCTCGCATGCGGGCAGTCAGCATCGACCGCTTCTCACGGGTCTTCTTTCCACTGCTGTTCGCTGTCCTCAACGCTGCATACTGGATACAATTCGCACAGTACATCTGATTAGACTAAACATTCTGATTTGTTCTTTACTGCTGTCGTTGAATCGAACAATAGTGGTTTTAAAATATTTGAGTAAATTTTCAAAGCAGACAAAATACAATAGGCCTCTAGATTTGATATAAATATTGAAAAACACTAAAAATCTTTGATGTATCTGGAATAATTGTAAGAAGTTATTTCAATCCTGAACACAGATTACTTAGACCTAAACCTGATCAAGCAAAACATTTAGGAGTCAGAGGAACATACAAAAAAAATCCACTTTTAATAAACGTCACTGAGAAAGTTATTTTAAAAACTGAGTTGTGAGTGAATTTCAGTAAATATAGCTAAAATATATATTATTAATTATATGAAGGTATCCTATTAATTAAAATATAATTCAGCAGTTGATATAGTTTGATATATACTATGTTACAAATGCACAGATAGTATAGTATTTTCTTATTAAACAATTTTATTCTGTAGATTTTATTTTCCTGTAACGCTAGACAAGATATAGTTATCAAAACAGTTTTATGAAATTCATAAATAGTATATATAGTAAATATATGTAAATAAATATTTTAGTTTTAGAAGAATTATTTCAATTTGTCAGTATAATTTGAACACGGAGGACTTATTATTTAAAAGCAATTGTCATTGTATATATAATAAATTCTTTGTTCCAAACGAGGTTAAATTCATTAAATATATTTTTAATAATAATTACTTCTTGTTACATGATCAAAGCAATAAGTATATATATTTTTTGTGGTCTATTTGTTTTTTGCGTATTACTCAAAAACTACTTTAAATATTGTAGCATAAATAATTTCTACATCCATATGTTTTAAACTTTTTAATTTTGAGAAATATGATTTCCATAGAAATCTCTAAAACTCAATTGAGAAAATATTGCAATACATTAAAATCACTGGACGGATTTTGATGATCTTTTAAAAAATCGAGTAAATATGTATTAACTTATATTATATAATATAAAATGAAAAATATTTGAATATAGATATATTCAAACATTTTTAACTACATTCAAACATTAATATAGATTACTCTAATAGATATTAGAGGTTACGATTGTTGATACAAAAAGCGAAGTCACCGGCAACAACTAGTCAATAAATAGGTATACTTATTTCCATATATAGATACCACCGAAAACTAAAAATGTCTATAATAATAAATATAATCGTGATTTTCTTGTGTTAAAATAATTTGACGCTTGAAAAAAATTATTGGCGAGTTCTTGTGAGTTTTTTATGATTTTTGTCCTCTAATGATGTACTATAAAATCATGGCTCAAGGCCATTTATGTTTTATTTATACAATTTTTAAGCAGCTGTCAAAGTAGCAATAGTACTACACTTAAGATTAAAGTCAAACCAACAGATAGAACTAGAAGTTTCTAGAAATCCTACAAACATTACTTTTTATTTCGATATCACGTTAATAATACGTTGTTAAAATTGTAAAGTTTATTTTATTTATCTGAATATATTTCTTCATTCCACAAAAGTTGTTTCATTGATCAACCTCAGAATGAAATATTCAATACAAATCATATTTATGAGTATTATGATATTATTATTAGTTTTATTATTATTATTATTATTAGTTTGTTTTTTATGATTTTAAGTATGTACATATATTTAAAGCGCGAAGAATGCCTGATACGTTATATTCTATAGTAAAAATAATCACTTTGTTCTATGTTTACGTTGATTTTTTTTGGTTTATTTTGTGTTTGTCACTAATATGTCGATCCTAGCTGTCAACCTACTCGCTCGCGTTAGCGTGAACCTTGATTTGTATTAAATACGCAGTGCCATCATACTTCCGCTAGATGGCGTGGATCTTATTTCATAGGTTGTGACGTTTACTTTTACTCGATCGGTCGTTTAAAAACTCGCTAACAGACTTATTTATTGTAGTCAATGTTAAGATGAATCAAAGTCACCTTAAAACATTTAAAATTTTAAACGTCTAAATGATTAATGAAGTTAGAGGTAAAGGGAATTTACTTTGTTATGAAAGTGTCTATGATTCGTGTAAGAACAAAAGGAATGGTGCTGCTGCACGTTGGATAAATGTAAAAAATGTTTCATAAACGCGATCTATGTGAAATCAAAAACGATTTTTTTCTACTAAAACTTTTTCTACTATTCATAAAAATGATTTTCTAAATCATAATCATAAATTTGACAGATGAATAATAATAAGTTATGCCATAAAAAGGTGAGGATCATAAAGTGATCGCAAACAAGTTTTAGAAATAGAACAATTATTTGTTTTATTTTGTTTGTTTAATTTAATCTTCGAGACTTCTGGATTGAGTTGAAAAGTTCTTTCTGATTATAATAAACAGGTTAATGAGGAAGACTAGCATGATACTACTACTTCTAATTATATTAATAATAAATAAAATCGTTCGTCCGTGGATGGGACCATTAACGGCTAGTTTTAAAATAAAAACTTAGGGCGTCTGGGATACCGTCCAATCGCTCTGCCAATTTAGGTCCTAAAGGGGAAATGTTCGATCGTCCTTATTTTATTGTATATTCTTTATTTAAACTGCTGTTTAGATCCCAAAATTTCAAGTTTTAATTTTCATTTTCAGATGTCTCCCTCGTATTCTATATATTTACCAGAGAAGCCGTACTAGAAGTAGAGTAGAGTAGTAGTTTTTTTAATGATTTTTGCCTTGATTTTTGCCTATCATCCTCCAAACTAGAAAAGCTCTTTTCGTTGCCAGGGTCAAAAGGTTAAGGTACGTCTTGCCTGGATTATCTTTCATATTACCGGTATTAAGGGCAATGAGTTTGATGATAACACAGCTGAGGAAGCTTCTTTTATTTCTTTATTTACTTATTTTTTATTGGGAAAAAGACAGCATCATATTCAAGTACATTTCACAAATAATATAGAACAGATACGCAAGTAAAAATTCCACAAAAAATTACATGGAAAGTTATACACAAGCAACAAAATAAACTAAGCAGATACTACTAATAAATAAAACACAAAACAAAATTGAAAAAACAACAACCATACAAGTACGTTTAAGAAGTGACACACACTTTTTAAAACTATTATTATATAAGTCAATATAGTGGTATTTTTCATTATAATTTTTACAAGATCTTACTATGTAATCAAGTAATTTGTTTTACATAAGGGAACATGAAATGCAACATGAGATCGCACGCTTAATCGATTCATTGGATCTAAATATAATTTTGTTTACTTTCACGACCTTCTGTTCGTAGCTTACAAGCATTTACAATTTATCTACTTAAAAGGATCAAAATTATCAAAAGGATAGTACTATCGCAATATATAAAATGATATAACTCTTAAGCCCTCGTTTTTTAAATATCATGGAACTGACAAACAAGTCACCTCTACCGTCTGTCGATAATTTTATACGTCATATCAACGTCAAACTTCATATCAGAGATAGTTTCTCCTTGTGACTTAGTACTGTGGCCTTGATAAAGGTAGCCTTGATCATGTATTTTAACTGTCCTAACCATAACTTTTCTTTGTGAGATGTTCTCCCATTTTATATTTCCCCTCCATCTATCTTATACTTTCTTTTTCTCCCAACATTATAGTTCTGAGTAACATTATTTAAAATTATAAAATATAAATTAATATTGTTTATATTCTAACAATGGTGATGGTTTTACTTTTTGTGTTGTTTTTATTTTAGGAATCTGAAAATTACCAATCAATATTACACAAAACAAAACGGTGGTAAAGCCTAGCTGTAGTCATCTGACTACAGCTCGTATTGGGCTGGCTCGCCCGGGGAAGGACCACCCTCTCACAAAAGATCGGCGTGAAGTAACCAAACTTATTTGGTTATGTTCCGTCCGGTGAGTGAGAGCTTCCGGAAGCCCAACTCCCCCCCCTCCCCTCTCTTCCGCCAAAACATGAATGCGGTTACTAAAATAAATATACCCCAGGAGGGTACCGGCTTTCATGAAGCCGGAGAATCCCTCCCCGAGCAAAATCGGGGAAACCACTCTCCGATTTTGCTCGGGCAGCCCGTCGTATCTGGGGCGGGCAAAGTATCGCATTTTGTGTTTACAGAGGGCAAACGACAAGGAAACAGAGCGGCACCCCGCTCCACTTTAAATGTGGATTTTTGCAACATCCGGGGACTTCACTCTAACCTAAACGCCGTCCACTACCACCTTGAGACGGCGCAGCCGGCCTTGTTGTTTTTGACGGAGACGCAGATATCTCCACCGAGCGACACAGCGTACCTTTCATACCCCGGGTATAAACTTGAACATCATTTTATACCACATGCCGGGGTATCTGTGTTCGTGAGGGAGGATATCTGCTACCGTCGCCTCCAGATTTTTGAAGGTCGGGATCTGTCTTTACTTTGGCTGCGCGTGGACATGGACGATCATGTCAGAGTCTACGCGTGCCTTTACAGGTCCCACAGTGGTAATGCAGAAACGGAGCAACTCTTGGGCCATGTTCAGGCGAAGATTGACGAACTGCTTTCACAGACTCCCTCAGCTGAAGTCATAGTCCTCGGGGACTTCAACGCGCACAATGCCGAGTGGCTAGGGTCGCGTTCCACTGACTACGCGGGGAGATCTGTGTTTAACTTTGCTCTGGCAAATGGTTTGTCCCAGTTGGTTCAGACGCACACCCGTCTACCAGACGTGGACAGCCACATGCCCTCTTTGTTGGATCTTCTGCTGACTACACATCCCGGAAAGTACCAGGTTATTGTTGAGGCCCCCCTTGGGTCCTCCGATCATTGCCTGGTACGGAGTGTAGTGCCACTTCAACGTCCGGCTCGCACAACACCTGCGACCCGTGGCGTTTGGCACTACAAGTCAGCAGATTGGGATGGAATGCGGTCTTTCTTTGCATCCTACCCATGGGGGCCGATTTGTTTCTCTTCCGATGATCCCAGTGACTGCGCTGCGGCTGTAGCTGATGTGATACTACAGGGCATGGAACTATTCGTTCCAAGCTCTGTGGTACCACTTGGTGGCAGATCGCGGCCTTGGTTTGATGCGTCTGTCAGGGCTGCAGCAGCCGGCAAACGGCAGGCGTACCGGGCTTGGGCTAAATCGATAGTCACAAGGGATCCGAACTCTAGAGTTCTGAAGAGGAAATATAATCGTGCCTCCAGATTCTTCAAACGGCAAATCGCTAGAGCAAAGTTCAAGCATGTCGTCAAAATTGGGGATCAGTTGGCAAGGTACCCACCAGGCACGCGCAAGTTCTGGGCGCTTTCTAAAGCCACTCTGGGTAACTTTTGCCAGCCGTCCCTACCGCCATTGCACACGGGGAATGATTCTCTGGCCCATACGGCAAAAGAGAAAGCCGATCTCTTGGGCACTCTTTTTGCCTCAAACTCGACTTTGAACGACCAAGGGAAAACACCGCCTACCATCCAGCGGTGTCAGAGTTCATTGCCGGAAATAATTTTCCGGCAAAAAACCATTCGTCGTTCTCTACTTTCCTTGGATGTTCATAAGTCGAGTGGGCCGGATGGTATTTCCCCATTGGTGCTACGAACGTGTGCCCCTGAGTTGACTCCAGTGCTAACGCGATTATTTCGGCACTCCTATCTCAAAGGCGTAGTCCCGGTCTCGTGGAAGCGTGCCTTTGTCCATCCGATCCCTAAAAAAGGTGATAGCTCGGATCCGGCTAACTACAGACCTATCGCCATCACCTCTCTTCTCTCCAAAATAATGGAGAATATCATAAACCGTCAGCTCCTCGCGTACCTCGAGGATCACCAGTTGATCAATGACCGGCAATATGGCTTTCGCCATGGTCGATCGGCTGGTGATCTTCTGTTATATCTCACACACCGTTGGGCTGCGGTTATTGAAAGCAAGGGAGAGGGTCTGGCAGTTGGTCTGGATATGGCGAAAGCCTTCGATCGTGTATGGCACAAGGGGCTTCTTTCGAAGCTTCCTTCCTATGGGCTTCCCGAGAGTTTATGCAAGTGGATCACCAGCTTTCTCACTGGGCGGAGCATACAGGTCGTTCTCGACGGTTTTTGCTCGGACCCCAAGCCCGTGAACGCTGGTGTACCCCAAGGCTGTGTGCTATCCCCAACCCTGTTTCTCCTGCACATCAATGATATGTTGGATATTTCCAACATACATTGTTATGCGGATGACAGCACTGGGGATGCGGTATATTCCGGCCGTGCAGGTCTCTCTCGGGAAAACGTCGACGAGTGTCGAAAGAAACTTGTGTCTTCTATAGAGACCTCCCTGGGGATGGTCTCAGAATGGGGTGAACTCAACCTCGTCCAGTTTAATCCCCAAAAGACACAGGTTTGCGCGTTTACCACCAAGAAAACCCCATTTGTCGTATCGCCACTCTTCGAGAGCACACCCCTCACCGCCCCGCCAAGTATCAGAATACTGGGACTCGACATTTCGAGCGACTGTCGGTTTCGTGGTCATTTGGAGAGCAAGGCCAAGTTGGCCTCGATGAAATTGGGTGTGATCAATAGAGCGAGGCAGTATTTCAATGCTGGCCAAAGACTTGCGCTCTATAAGGCGCAGGTCCGGCCACATATGGAGTACTGTTCTCATCTCTGGTCCGGATCACCCCAATATCAGCTTCTACCTTTTGACCGTGTACAACGGAGAGCCGTACGGATTGTCGGGGACCCGGTGCTCTGTGAACGGCTGGACTCTTTGGCACTGCGTAGAGACGTGGCTTCTTTGTGCGTCTTCTATCGCATTTACAACGGGGAGTGTTCCGAAGAGCTATTTAATCTGATGCCTGCCGCCGAATTTCATCACCGCACAGCACGTCACCGCCTTCATTACCATCCTTACCACCTGGATGCATGGCGTTCTTCTACTGTGCGGTTTGCAAGTACCTTTCTTCCACGTGTCACAAAGATGTGGAATGAGCTTCCTTCGGCGGTGTTTCCAGATCGATACGACATGGGTACCTTCAAAAAAGGCGTTCATTCCTATCTCCAAGGCCGGCAACGCTCTTGTGAGTCTTCGGATGTTGCAAGAGTTCATGGGCGGCGGTGATCACATTTTATCAGTGACCCGCATGCTCGTTTGCCCTCCTTTTCCATAAAAAAAAAAAAAAAAAAAAAAAAAAAACGGAACAAACAAACAAACGGCTGGACACTGACAGAATCTTAACTTTAATATTGCCATATTAAGAAGAATTGAGAATAATAAATAAAATACTCGAATCGATTTCGAAATCGAATGTATCATTGACAGATAATAATTTAAAACTGAAAATATTGTTTACCAGAGATTATAAATTAATGTTAACAAATGAAGTCAAGGTAACAATGGACTCAATATCATTTGTTTAACAAAAAGGTTTACACTTAATTATTAATGTTTGCTTTGTGCTTGCTTTAGTGCTTGATGACAAATTATTCGTTCATTTAAATCATTCACTTATAAATATCCCAATGACTAAATGTACAATGGTTCTTAATTGTCTATTTCGAGGTCATTGAAGTTTATTTGGATGCGATTAAGATGGACATGTAATTGACTAAACGGTTTAGTCACATACCTTCATTGTATTTATTTATTAAAATACTATTAATAGTATTTTTAACGACATAAATGAGGGGGTTATTCCTAACGACAGTTTAAATGAAATGAAATATATAGTTTTAATTATTAAACCTATTAAAAAACATTTTTAAATTTATGGAGTATTATAGGTATGCTTTTATAGTTACAAAATATGTATAATATAACATAATATTATCCTAAATTCAAAATACCTACTACTTTAAAGAGACAAACAAGTACAGTTCTTCAAGAGAAATAATGGGAATCGGAAAACATCGGAAAACATCGGAAACATTCGTATTAGTATTGAGAGCCAAAAGGACAAGCGTTACTGTTTTGTAGAACTATATAGAGCTGAACCCTAAATTGAGTTTTGTTATAAAAATAAAAAATTCTGAAATTAATATTATAATTGCAATTCTGATAATAATTTCTTGGTAATGCTTTTCAAATATTTAAAATTTTGTACATGATCTTTGTTGTTTTACTTATTGGGTGATTGTTTAAGTTTTGTTGGTTTAAACATATTTTCTGTTGTAGAAGAAATATACGAAAAATTGTTATATGTCATAGGAAACAAAATAGCTAGCGCTATTTAGTAAAACAGCTCTATATCATTATACTGCATAGATGTATCGGCCATCTTCGGAAACGCGAAGTTAGCCGATGCCTATTATTTATCTTGAATAAAGTTATTATCTCTCTGTAGGTACCTGTGTATTATTCAGGAATTCAAATGAGTAAAAACAAAGACAAAACAATCCGATTCCTGATGCAATACACTCAATACCGTCACATTTTAAAAAATGGAACATAATATAAAATTCTGAACCAGCTTTGCAAGAACATCGCCTGTTGTTGAAATAATGACTGCATAAGAAGCTCTAGAGCTCTTTTTAAAATTGTAGCTAATTATGAAAGCCTCGCTTATCATACAAAAACTAATTAAATATTAATAAGAGTGGATTCAATGACCTTGAATTATTTAATAAATCAATATACTACTATATATAGAAATATATTCATTATATCGAAGTGCTTCTGTCATATCGGCAAATTATATGAAATGGCTGAAGGTAGATATTCCTATCGGCAGATGAGGATTAAATTTTAATTAAATTGAATTTTTTTTATTTAATTTATAAATTTTAAGACGATTAATATTTTTACTTTTAATATTTGTTTAATTCTAATTATATTTATTATGATCGCAGAAATAAAAAACCAATTTTGCAATACTTAAGACATTAGCTTTGGCTGTACCTTTTTTTGCAATTTTTTTATACTTTTTATAATAAAATTGTGCGTTGTAAAATATCAATAAAATATGCCTGAAATATAAACATCATGCTCCTACAGGTTCATATTTCAAAACTCTTTCACACATCATTTAAACAGTAGATTTAATTTTAAGTTTAACTCCCGATAAGGCTATATTTTTATAGATATAATTACAAATGTTTAATTTTCTGATTTTTCCTTAAACTTGTATTGTTTTCAGATTTTACCCTAAACTTGTTTTCAGATTTATCCTTAAACAATATAAAATTTCATATTCATGAAACTTAGTGAGTACGCTAAAGGGTTTTTTTTGAGATATTTAACCGTAAAAATCAAACATATAATATAAATGGCATATTTTATTTAAAAATAGCATTTAAAATATTTCTCAATAATTTTTTTTCCTTTTGGCTTCAGTAAAAAATCTTTATAAATAAAAATTAAGAAATATTTCAAGTCACAAGTTAGTTATTATGTCTCCAATTTTTTTAATAAATTATTATTTCTTATATTTTTATATAATTGCAATGTTAACTTATCTCCTAATTTCAGATAATAGATATAAATTAATAAAATGTTGATTTATGTAAGTATATTTACCAAAATTAAGTTTATAACATATGATATCTTTTAAAATAAGATCGTTATCGATAAGATAATAAAAAATATAATCTACTCTGATAAGTTCTAGTTCATGGTGAGGGACAGGTTTCAATCAGTGCCTCTGCTAGTTACTAAATCGCTATAATGAACTTTGAAATTGAATGAAATATCCGAGCTGTCAGCGCGAGCTGTTGATTTGTCAACTCTTAAGTGTCAGAATCAGTCGGTCGTTGGTTGCCTTGTTATTTGAACGTGTGTCGTGTAGACATTTCCTGTTAGCTCGCAACCAATTTGCATGAAATCGCATTTATTCAATTACATATAATCTTGTGATACACTCACCATGAATGGGACGCGTATACACAGACAGACGTTCTAAGTCAAAGCCAGTTATATAGTTATAATAAAAAAAGTTATCTTTAAACAAGTTTCGTGCGCACAGTTTTGCGATTTTCGCATTGTTTTGACTCTTTAAGATTATTATTTATTAAACTTTCTATTGGTTAACACCCTTTTAAACATGAAGGAAGTAAATAAGAAAGAGGAAACATCAGACGATGAGTCGGGATTGGGTTATCAAAATACGTTGGTGAGTTGCGAATTTGTTCTGTACTTTCTAATTGTTACAAACTTTATTAGATACATCTTACCGGAATGTTTTATTGCTGTACGCTTCAAAATAATCTAATAGCATGAAAGCATACATCGAACTCGAATGTTTTTGTAGTTGCATAGTTGTACTTGAAGTTTTCTAAAACTACATTATGTTTATAAAAGTATTTTTAAAAGTTACAAGAAACACACAAGGTGTATAGATATTGCAAGAAACTAAAGAAACTTTTAAAACAATATTTCTCTTCAGACTAATGACACACATAATTATTGTAAACAATGATTACAATGCAAATTAAACAACTTGTCACCTACCTACCTACAACAATCATTGAACTTGATTTATATATATATCTCTCACTCTTACTCAAATAAACAATAAAGAAATGAAATAATATTTTTAACTAGTTTTTTAGAATAAATTTTATTTCTTTAAGCTTTAATGTTTGTTTAAGAAGAATAAAAAAAAAAAAAAAAGAAGAATGATTCTTAATGAATTGGCTTTATGGAATAAAAGATATATGTTTAAATAAATAATATTAAAAAAGCATTCACAATGGAATAAAAAGATTTATTACATTATAACTGTGTTTTTGTATAAAATAATGAAACGATAACATAGATTATGTCACTTGTTAGTCTATTGTTAGGTCTGGATAAATTGTTTACACATTCAAATAAAGTATGTCTTAATGAATATAAATATTTTTCTTTTGTATTATGAATTTAATGAAAGTATATCTGATATTCATAACTTATATGAGGACAGAAAATTTAATACTGTATTGTATGCTGGCTGATATAATATTAACTTTTTAAAATTATTGTTTTTATGTGAACTTTTTGCGAATCACGTGATTTGAGACAGTACATTCATCAAAATGAAGCGAGGCTGTTATCATTCGCAAAACATTCCAAGCATTAATCTATTTAATATATGTTATCTTAATCCAAATTCAGACGTAGAAGGAAATGTCATTTCAGTACATATATCTAGACTAATTATGTATTACTCCAAATATTTGTTGATCCGATGATACAAATTTGAATCATCCTCTAATCAGATATTTTAATTATTTTAATGTTCTAAATCTTGTTTTCTATTCTCTAAATTATCATTTGTTATTGCTGTTTTAGGTACATTATCATAAAAATGTTTTCAACATAATTAATAAAACAATTATACCCTGGAGTTTTGTATAATTGTTTAATATTTTTATATGATTTTTGTAAAAAAATTTAATATATTATATAAATCCAAACAAAAAAACCTTCAAACCTTTAGTCTCGAATTTTCATACTTGTAAATAAAAAACTCATTTCCGAGTGAAATGTGACCGAAGTTTCAAAATAAATAAATATACCGTTACGTCCATAATAATTGATATAAAAAGGTAGGAAAAAAGTATTATAAATGTAAATCAAATTAATCCTTGCACTCGTACTTTGAAAGTAATAACTATTGTTTGTTACGTGACGTATTAGATTGACGTATATCTTATGTCACAATGACATTAAGGCAGTTTTTATTACCCTATTCATATTTCACGCTTCCTGTGCCCACAATAAAAAAATATGTTTGTTTATTTGATTGATATATAATATTGAATTAAAATGATATTATAAGAGATTTCTATTACAATAAATACATATTGTACTATAAATATGTATATTGACGATAAATGGAATAATTAATAAACAAAATAATTATAAGAATATGACACTAAAATACTAATAACCAGCTGAGAGGTTTATAACATTATTAATATTTAAAAACTATACAAATATTATAAAGCGAAAAAGTTTGTTTAAATTCGGTAATCTTTGAAACTACTGGATGGATTTGAAAAATACTTTGGTTAGGTTTGTAGGTTACTCTTAGTTATTCTAAAAATGAATAAAATATCTGTTCGTGGATGGAAGAGCGAGTAATAGCTATTATTTTTTGTCTTTTAAATAATTTGGCAAACCCGAAGTTACGAATTCTGCCGGTGTCAAGTCAGTCATAAAATTAATAAAGATCAGAGCGTATTATAGTATATATTTCTATGTAATGTGTTTATTATGTAATTATTTACTATAATATATATAATAGTAATATAATATTTATATACGTTTACATTTTTTATAACCTTAAAGGCACCGGAAGAACTTTGGTAAGATGTTATTTATATAGTATTATATTATAAAAACGCGAAAATAATAGCGTAAACGATAGTTTTGGTATATTATTAAAAATTCCCAAAAAAAAAAAAAAAAAAATTTACCTCTTTTATTCTACCCTATATAATAAGGTACAATATTATATATTATGAGGATTTTTAACCGTTCTAACTAATTTTCCTGTTAGAAGTAGTTATTTTTATAAGTATTTTTTATTACCAGCAAATACTTTTATTCCCATATATATGTTGTTTTAAAGCATTATAACTAGATTATCAGAATGTATAACAAACACAGATTAATATTTATCTGTTAATAAACACATACAAAGATGTCCAGTGTGGATTAAAAACGTATATAACACACACGTACACACTCTCAAAGAAGAAAGAGACAAGCATTAATATGTATGCTGTGAGATTTCACACAACACCAGCATTTATTTATGTGTGTGTTGTGTGTGTGTATGTGTGTATCATTACACACACACACACACACACACACAAATTAATGCTTTTTATAAGTCATTAGTCTCACTTGTAATCTTTCTTTCATGTCTGTTCTCAATGGTGTATTAGTAAAAAACGTTCTATTGGATGAAGTATATTCATATTTCTTTTTACAATATATTTAAAATTACATCTACTATTAATTAATATTGCCCCACTTTATTAATATTATGTTCGTTGGTTCGCTTGACCGTGTGTTTGTGTTTATTTATGATCTAAATTAATGACCATTTATCTTAAGAAATAAATTCGTTGTCCGTGAATTGCGTTTCTTGGACGACATGTTAAGATGAATTGTTGAGTTTTGACTCGTATGGATCGATCATTTATAATGACTGAGACAAAATGTGTGTAGGAGTCCTTATTTACTGACATTGATAGTGGTTCTAAAAGTTACCCTTTTTAAATTCAATATTTTCATATTTTTACTATAAAATTGATTGAGTATAAGTATATCATAATTTATTCTTTGAAATAAATAATATCTAAAAAAAACTAAATTACATTCTTGACTATAAAAAAACAGAATATAATGATATATATTATAAATAAAAAAAATATTAGTTGATGTATAAATAATAATAAGCAATGATTACGACATATATTAAAGTACTTATCATAAAAAAACATTACCAAAACAAAATATTCAAGTACCATAAATCTAAACACCTGACCGCTTGTCAATATGATCTAAGACTGATAAGAATGATAAGACTGATAAGAGTCAATGTCGTCTTGAGTGCCAGCACACTTCCTAAAACTAAACAGCCTCTGTAAAGATTTATCTCAAAAAAAAAACATTTCGTTACATTATGTTATGTAATAAAACATTTAAGGTATTTTTCTGTTGTAGGAAAAAAACCCATAATAATAGTATTCATTTATTTAACATTTACCTCGTGTTTAATAATATTCAATAGATTACAGATAACTTAACCTCGTAACTTCTAAAGATTTTTATATTTTAAAAAGATTTACTTAAAAAAAAACTATTTTTTGTCAAAATTGATGGCGTGATACCAGCCAATCACAGCACTTTAAACTTCTATACAGAGCCAATCAAAACTACCTAACTACTAAACTGCTAATGCAAGTATAACGATTTTAATATTTTAAAATTTTGAATTGAAAAAAGCCTATTTTCTGTCGAAATTTTCGTGATAACCAGCCAATCACAACTCGTAAAACGTCTATATACAGCCTATCATAATTCATAATACTTGTAAACACAGCCAATCACAACTCAATACTTCTATACACAGCCAATCACAAAACTTGAATTTCCCGGTATATACACAAAATTCTATTTTAATTTAAATCAATGAGGCTGTACATAATTGTGGAAAGTGAGCATTAGTCTTAAATGAACGGTTCCGAAGCTGTCTTTAAATTGACTTTTTATTATCTTGAAATTATGTGACCCAACTGCGGTACAGAACTATATTGGACTCCTAAAACTATTATAGTTTCAAAAGTCTTTTTTCAATACTAACTGTTTTTAAGAGTTTTTTTTTTTTAAAGAACAATCGACTTGTAACATCTTTATAAAAAGTATTTTTTTAGAATTGACACGAAAAAGGGAAATTAAGATTGTTGTAATATTACTTTAAGAAATTGTAAGATAATTCTAAAACCTCTTCATAACAACTGATTAATATAATATAATTAATCATTGACCAGATGACTTGATGACTTCGTATTTACGTTCGTAATCAATATAGCGACAAGATTAGGTTATAAATAACAAAAAAAATAATAATTGTATAAATCTTTTTTAATATATAATAAATACCTAAATGTGAGGATAAAATACATATTAAACATGTTAAAATTAATATTTAGTTTCAGAAGCCATTAGTCAGTTGAGAAACCCAATACGTGTGACAATTGACTGTAGGTATTCAGTATGCTTTTGCGAAATCAAGAATATCCTTTGATAGAATTAATTAAACTGTACTATATTTAGATGCTGGGACATGTCTGAATATGCTTTATAAAGATCTTTATAATAGGTCTCGGACGTTTTGAACTTGAAATTCTTAATTTAAATGTGTATTTTAAATTTAGAATATAAGTGTTCTATATTTAAAAAAGGAATGTTGATTAAGAAATAAAAATGGAAAGTATATTATTCAAGAGATGAACATTTTGTATTTTAAATTAAGAATATAAATGTTATATATTTAAAAAATGACGTTGATTAAAAAATTAAAATGCAATTTTTTTTTCAGTTTGACTAATATTTTTTTTATTGTTAATATGTTCTATAAACAAATAAATTTCTAATTATATAGTTTAATTTTACAAGTTATAAATAACTATAGTTGGTTATATTAAATCGTCACTTCTCTTATCGCCAGTCAGTAGCTTATCGCTAAGTTCACTCTAGATACAGGCTGTTTGAAATAACAAATACATTCATAATATTAAACAAAAAATAATATATATTTATGTTATAAAACTGTTGCAACAAGCATGGTGAAGCTTCAATTATATATTTTTAGTCTATCCTGTACGTTATTCGCTGTGACAGTCAAGATTTCGTGCAAACAAGTGACGTCACAACACACTCTAAACGCGATTCATAAACGCACGCTAGTGTGGAATTGAACCGTATTCTGTATGTCGCACAATAAGTTGTTATGGACAGTTTTTACAAAGTTAAATTTTGACATGGGCATGAAGAATACGATTTTACGAAGTTTTCGTAACGTGGTACGTTCAGTCTTAAGGAACTTGGTACATTTTACAAATATACTAATGTGCTGGTACCCTGTACCATATAAACCTATTATCATATGTTTTTGTTGTTCACAACATGTCATTATCCATCTATTATTTATGATATGCTGCTTGTTTAAGTACTTAGTTATAGTCTAACGTCCATGAGTCAGCCAATCAAGACTTCTAATATTTCCTATACCAAGAACACGCAAGGATGTTCAGACGGAAAATGACAGAAAACCCTGGTTAATATTGGATATCTCGTTGAAATTAAAAAATAGTTATTTCGATATGAGATAAACTTTTAGCTGTTCATGCCACTTTGAACGATTTGATCAAGTTCATGAATACATTTTGTTTTGCTGATACTATGGTTCCTTATGTGATGCTGCAATCTGAAGATATTGATGTCAGAATAAGAAAGCGGTCCTATGGCGGTACTCAGGCTTTTGGGCAGCCCTTTTTAGTGGGTAGTTTTTATGAAACGTCCTTTATGCTGCCTGGAACTTCCACATCACGCCCCAGCCATCTCGTTCATTCATATCGATTTATAAAGAATTGCCAATACAAAAAAGACATCATATTACTAGTATTAGTTGTAAAAAAAATGTTTAATCCGGATATATAAATAATTTAATAAATAAATATCTAATCCCACTGTATATGAAACTACTGTGCTATATAAAGCAAAACTTTTAACGTCATGAAGCGCGGCCACTCGAAAGGATTACGAAAAACAAGGACTGGTTCATTGTTAATATTCATATGACATATATAGAGACATATCTTATACGTCGTTATCGTGTTGCTGTTCAAGTAATATATCAGTATAATCATATATTGTCTAGGTGTAATCATAATATGTTTGATATTTCGTGGTCTATGATTACTATTACTATTATCCGCAACACTCATGGGAATTTAACGAACTAGCTTCGAGCCCATTCGCGGCCGCAATTCCGCCATGATTGGAGCTTGTCAATGAACGAGGATCCCCGAACGATAGTGGGTTCGAAATTAGTTGGGCAAATTTCGTATATTCGATAGTATTTATATGAGTACAGCCAAATAATTATATATAATAATTCGCAAAGTTATTGTTTTTTACATAATTTTATTTTAAGTAATTTATACAATTAACTTTTTTTTGGGTTAACAACCTACTTGCCTATGTTTGTCAGTGTTAAAGCACACTATCAAATACTAGATGTACACATGTTTCATATAGCATTACCTCGGTATCTAAATCTAATATTTAAACTTACTTAACCTCTACTAATGTACAGTTAAAGAGTTTGTTTGTATGCCCTAATCTTTAAAACTACTATTTGGAATCAAAATATGGTTTTATATGTTGGACTCATGAGTAAAGGATGTTTTACATTCATATATATCAAGAGTGATCGAAAAAATGGTGCAGTGTCTTTTTCGATGGCCACAATGTTCGAAATATTTGTTAGGTTGGTTTTGTACTTGCTCGTGTGTAGTCCACGGAAGCAGTAACTGGATACAGCTTGTTTAATAATATTATTAGGAGCGCGAACCAGACCTCAATTTTGATTCGCTGCTCTCGCAAAATCTAAGTATATGTTAGCATATTGAGCAAAGCGAGGAGTAAACAACACCGAAGTTGCACTTACAAAACGTCGACGGTTCTGAGCTCAACTTTCTTGATTTTTTTTTCAATGTAAAGCTAAATTTTTGTGTAAAAAAAATTCCCATTGAAGTCTATGGGGTTTTAGTTTTTCAGTGATTATTCCTCAACGACATCAAATAATTGATTTTAAAACCACCACCAGACTGATGTCTGACAGTGCAAAATTTGGAAATTTTCGGATATACCGTTTTTGATTGATGCTTGCACAAAGGATGCAGAAAAGTGTCTAGTGAACTACGCTCGCTTCGCTCGATAATTATAATTAATTATTTATATTACATGATAAAGCACTAATGTATTATACTACTATTTATTTCTGTTTTTTATAGTTACTTGCGTAACTCTTCAGGTTCACATTCACGTTATTGTAAGTCAAGGCAGTGCGTTGAAATTTCAGTACTTTCAAGGTTAGATTTGTATCTAATTGTATATTTAAAATGTTTTTTCTTTGTTTTTTGTTTATTTATTTGGCGTGAAATCATAGGTATATACCGCTGTTGCCTTTTACTCAACCCGAGAAAAAATGTAATTGCTGTATTTTTGTATCAACTCATTGCTTTTTTGCTAATTAGGTACTTGTGTTATATTTATCTTTTTTGATAAATTTGGTTAAATAATACCATTTACTATTATATAAAAAAAAATTGTAGGTAGTATTTTTTTAGAATCAACCAAGTACTACTTTTTAAAAACATGGTGTTTTACAAAAATCCTATGTTTTTATATAACAACAACATCACCATAATTGATTATACATAGTATGCTACACACTCTCACAGATAACTGACGTACATACTGATTTAGTCCTAATTATTCAGACCTTTTCTAAAGTTGCTTGTGTGTAAGTTAAAAACATTGAATTTAGAAAGCCAATCCAATTTTGTTGTACTTTCTTCTTATTTTCTTTTCTTTCCTTTTTCTTTCTTTCTTTCTTACTTTCTTTCTTTCTTTCTTTCTTTCTTTCTTTCTTTCTTTCTTTTCTTTCTTTCTTATTTTATTATTGATTATGATAAGCAGGTTTCTAAGTAATGATAGCATTAGGCAACTACTCTTAGTTATCTTTCTAGTAAATAAAAACGTTTTTCCGTAAGTGGAACCGCGGTTAACAACTAGTTACTGATACATAAACAGAAAAAAATATAAAAAGTAGTAATTTAATTCAAGTAAATGTAATTAAGGATATTAGTGTGTTAACTGTGCGTGGCTTTTACAAGGTTATGGAAGAACCAAGATGAATGAAATACCATGAACAGATTTATGGTTTTTTCGGGAAGTGGACACATGGGTGAATAACATGTATGAACCAAAAGTTAAATGCTACATACAATGTTACAGTTTCGGGCTATAGGGGACGCTGGGGACGGTTGAACAATTTTCAGTTTTGACTTAATGTTTGATATTTTTGAAAATTAAAAAAATATTTTCAAATATTAGAGGTATGTTGACGTATAAAATAATTAGTACAATTTATAAGAATAAATAGAGTTCTCAAATAAGCATTCGCAAAACTGAAAAAATTTAATATTGTAAAATAAAATGCTTAAACAATAAGTCTTTTTTAAAGTTAAATATTTGAAACTTAATACAAATAATATGAAGTAAAGCAAAACGAGAAATATAATTATTACTTATATTCCAAGACAAAATAACAAGTACACGATAAATAAATATTTGAACATAATATAAGTGCCTGTTGGTGTTTCCGATCTATATATTTCTCCAAAACTTTTTAGTCTAATATTTTCATAAATATATAAATATATAGATATATAAATATTTGGCTAGTATTTTAGTTTTATTTTCTTATAGTTAAGTTTTTGTATATTGAATTACAACCTCTATAGTCAGGTATCCTTGGTTTCAAAATCACATTTTGTTTACATTTACAAATAAAAATATACGTAAAGAAATTTATATTGTTTATCGTTATAATTGTTGATAATAATTATTAACACTAGTCTTATATAGGAAACATTTTAACATATTTTATATATATATATGTACATAAGTATTCGTTAATAAAAAATTCAGACGTAGGAGCGAGATAATAGGCAATTGTCTTCATCGTAAGGGGAGAAAATGTTTATATCCATTATCACAAACGATACGGAACTAGGTAGTCACTGGACATAAAATGGCTACAATAAGATATATAGGTATATCTCATATTAGTAATGTATATATTCGTGATATTTTTCTGTATAAATAATATATATTTACCAAGAAGTACGTTACTTGAATAGGGTAAAAGCCGGACTAGTTTTTACCTTCAGCTGGTAAAAAAATCGGGCTAATTTCGATGTTATTGATGAGAACAATATACATATATCGAAATTTTGCCTTGTTTTTAATTTATTCGGGACTCTTATAAGCTCGGAGCTTATGGCGAAATCGGCGTGAAGCGGCGTGTAGTTCAGAGCGAAGGCCGATAAAATTTACTGGAGTAGGTAAACCCTGATAAATATATATATATATATATACAAAAATATGTGTGTTTTAAATCATTATGATATCTGATTAGTCTAGTCGTTAAGTGGTTTTGGAAGGTCGTGCTGAATGGTCTTGGGTTCGATTCCGATATGGGACAGTTTGTGTGATCTAATTGCTGTTTCGAATCTGTAGTATTTATGTATTTATGTCCGTTACTTCTGTTTGTGAAGTAAAAAAAGTTGGGATTGTAAAACAAAAATAAAAAATATTAAAATCTGTTTAACACTTATATAAAAGAATTAATAATTATTATTTGCTGAAATATTTTCTTTTGAACATAATAGTAAAACATTTCGTGAATCGCTTTTTTTCAGCTTCAAAGAAAAATCATAAAATAAGTATGGTTAGTATGACGTCTGTTGAAGTCAAATCTTTGCTTAGTTCTTCAAATAATGTACTGGTCGTGGGATAATAAAAATATTGACAAACCAATGATCACGAAATAACATACTATAATTAACAATCTATAGTAATTACTTTAATAATTAACTATATGAGTATGTTTTTCATAGAACATAAATTGTATCTGCAAATTTTTGTTTGTTATAAATAATTATGGATGAAATGAAGGTTCCGTTGCTATTCCTTTTGTTGGAACCCTAAAAAATTACAAGAATAATTTAATATCTATATATATTACATAATTTGTTTTTATAAAATAAAAATAGTTTAAATGCCAAGACGGCCCTGAACGGAAACGTACATAGTCTTGATACTTAATCAAAGATATATATATATATATATATATATATATATATATATATATATTAATTAACAATACATTTTGTAAGCTTACACACATTGATATAAGACCTAATACTTTTATACACACATGCAAAAATAAATAATTTTGTAATAATTTTTTGACCTCAACTTTTTATAAGCTTATTAATCAATTAGAAATGAATATTTAAATAAATTTATATAATGGAATATAAAATAAAATCTGTATTAAAAAAACAACTGTATAATAAACACATTAGTACATACAGTTTACAAATAAACTCATTAGTACATATAATAGAAAAATACAGTAGTTAAGTCTTTTTCTTTTATCTTTATTTCTTAATGTTAGTGATCAACTCGCATTGTCTTTTATTATATATTTAAAAATATTTTTGTTTGTTTCTTGTCACAACTAAGTCTCTGACATTATTTATTTGTGACTAACTGATATATTGCTATTGTATTTAATATTGAGATATTTGCTTCATAATATTATTTACATGTGCTAATATTTTATATTTTATTAAGAGGGATTGCACTATTGTATCGATATCGATACAATTGGATAGTCATTTAATAATATAATAATGTAAAAAACCCAGTATAAGTATTTACTTGAAAGTTTTTTATCGAGCGTATCAAGTTCTGATTTAGTAATAAATTTAATATCATATGTTGATAAGCGTTTTATCACATATTCATAAATAAACATTAAGTATGTATAATTATAAAAATATTATAATTTTTATGAAAAAAATACATGTACATATTACATAAACATAAAAGAAATAGAAATTATGTAAATAAAAAAAATTGTTCTAATCAGTGGTGCAATAGCTCAAATGGTTTTGCTGTTTTCGAAAGTACATGATTCATATCCTAGGGAATATTTTTGTGTGATGTTCAGTTTTCGAGAATTGGTTTGGTGATAAACCTATTATTATATAGGGTAGGAAATGTTTTCAGATTTCGAGAATTGGTTTGGACGCGAATTGTATCGTCTCGCATGGACTAGACCAACTTTAAAATATGATAGAGACCGGTTCTACCATATACTTGAGAGGTATATAACATACATACATACATAACAAACATTAAATCAACGATAATACTAATATCATATTGAAAATTATTATATATAATGTAATATATTTATTTTTTGGGGTCAACAGTACTTAGAAATTTGGACAGTATAATGACGTCTTATAAAATTCCACCTTGGATTATTTTCACATTCAAGATCATTTAATAATCTTATCTTGATTGACTTCCTATCTTATCACCTCGTCACGTGTTTTACGTAACTGTTTCGTTTTAAGATAAAAAAAAATTACCTAACTTTTCAAGTATTAGTAAACCAAAATGTTATATTTATGGGAACTATTTATGGTTGTTACAAGTATTGGCTATGCCTCGCGGATTTACCTACATTAATTGTACTAATATAGCCTGGTTTTGCTCACGAATCTGCCTATAATAATCCGAAAAAATGTTTCAAATCCGTCCCATACTTTCCTCAAAGATTTAAACAGACAAACATTTCATATTTTTAATATTAATAAAGATACTTTTTTGCTATCAATATAATTAATTCCAAGGTTTTCTGAATAGCTTTATCCCAAGAGATCTAAGAACTATGGTGTTAGTCCTAGCATACAGTATTACATATAGTACATACATATAGTCCTAGCATACAGTATTGAGGTCGTATTTCAATGTGTCAGTGCATTATATTAATAAAGGTGTGTACACAAGATACTAATTATTATAAAATAGTAATATTATAATTTAAATTACAAAATTTAAAAAATAAGATCAATATATATATATTTTTTATTTCGACTTCAATTTACGACGATGTAAAAATGTTCAGTCAAAGTTTGGGTAAAGATATCCTTACCTGAAAATTTGGTAAGATAAATTAATGTTTTATTCTAGTTTTAACAACGTATCATCTTGTTGTATATTGTAATTATTGTTAATTAATACATGAATATCAATAAGTTGAAAAACTAAAAAAGGAAAAGGAGAATAGTTTTTATATTACCTTTTATATGAAAATCATGATTAAATGAGATATTTAAACTGTATCTCAAATTGTTTTGTTTTAACTTTTTCTTCTCTCTCTTCTCTAAGTCTTCTTAGTCTTCTTTGTGTCGTTCCATCTGAAGATTGCATTTAGATTTGGATTTGTCTCATCTGCTTTTAATTATAACGCAATAATTGGTGAGAAGTTTGCAAAACTATAAAAAACCACAAGTGGAATTAACGATTAGTCAGTGGTTGGTCCTTGAGGTTCAAAAAGGTTGCGACCAATAGTTTGTTTAATCCGCAGACGCTGTTTCGAGTTTGAGTGGTTTCTGTATGTGAACCCCCCCCCCCACATAGATTCTTTACCTAATGTGGTAGTTTAAATATAATATTATTTCATAAATCCTAATGTATACGGTCCGTTAAATGAACAGCAATGACAATGGAAATCCGAGCACGGTCGACCTCACTTCCGCACGACTTGAGATCTGACGCCGACGAGAGATACGATTGAGATCTGACGCCGACGACTATCCTTAGGAGTTAACACTGATTTATATGAAACGTTACTAAGCTATACCTGTCATTCCTATGCTTAGCAATCTTAATTTATTTCAATAAAACTATTTTACGAATATAACTCACGTTTATTTTTACATTTTAACCCGACGTTTCGAATGCTTTGCAGCAAACGTGTTCGCGGTAAGACGAGATAATGGTGTCAGACACCATCATCTCGTCACCATCACCACATATGTTATTAAGCTATAATAATACTTGATTATTCAGGACTTGTTTAACTATCAGTTTAAAAAAGTTTTGTTGTAATATTAAAATAATATTACTTTTAGTTTTTAGATCACGAATCAACTAGTAACACCTCAAAAAGAAAGTATCTCGTAGAAATTTGAGTTTAACATATTTTTTTGTAGTGCTAGGAAATAATAAAGTAGGATTGTTATAATATTCCTTACAGACTATAACAGGAATTAGCTTCACGAATTATATTCTGTCATATGGTGTAAGAATTAGTATTCAAAGATCAATACTGGATTTAAAATAGAAATCCATAGTGTCTGTAACCCTTTAACAAATGAGATTTTCTATTCCATATTGTGATATCGTGAAAGTAAAAAAAAATAAAAGACAAATTAAAAATAATGTTTTTTGAAATTGTCTTCAAAGAATATTCAGTGAATAATTTATCGATTGATGCAGGATTTGAACCTGCGCTTTCTGGGAGACCGTCTCGTCGCTCTACGAATTAGTGCGCTATGATACAGTAGCTCAATTGTTGTAACGATGGGATGAATTTCTCAAAGATCGCGACTTCAAATCCAGCTCTTATTAATAAATTTTTCATACCTACTATATCTCTTTAAAAAAAGCATAAATATTTTCATAATAATAATACTATTTTTATTAATACGTTTATGTTTATTTGATATTATAATACTTATTTGCATACAAATGCAACATGAACACGTCAGTGTATTATTTCACACGAGTGCACAGTCAGATAAAACAGCATTGCACAAAGTATAGACATATATTCTAGAATGTATCATGTTGAATCTTCTTTCATTTTATACATATACAATTGCCACAATCAGATCCGAACCTGGGACACGTTAAATCAAAAATAAGTATGACTAACGCGAAGCTAGACGCTCAACATTAATATTTGTCTTAATAAAAATGTAAAATATATTATTTAGTAAGTTGTAAAAGATGAAATTCGTTTCTGATGAATTAGATTTTTTTTGCAATAGAAAAATGTGATTGAATGAGCAATGTGAGATGAAGAGCCTACGATGGCTATAAATAGAGACAAAACAAAGAAAACAAACAAAGAAACATTTACTTAATGAATAATAACATGATTAAATTAAGGTCTGAAAGAGATAGACATATAGGTATAGACAGGGTTAAAGATATGGATATAGCAGACAGAGATAAATCTAAAGATAGAGAGAGAGAGAGAGAGAGATAGAGAGAGATAAAAATATCTGAGGAGTTGACATTGTACCCCCCCAGGTAATTTTATAAAGATAGAAAGATTAAAAATATAGTTCTATAATAAAATTCTTCGTAAGGAAACCGTTTATCAATAAAATAATGAAAATAAAAAAAATGTGTCATAAATTATGTATTTATTTAGTTAAATAATAAATGCATCATGTATCTTTGATGTACTTGTATAATATGTAATATATAATCGAATTATTATAGATAGTGCTATCTAAAACACGTGAGGTTGCTCTAACCGTTACAAAAGCAATAATACCTAATAAAAATAACTAACATATAAATAAAAACAAATAATAAAATGTTTAATATTTTACAATTCAATGTGATTTTTATATATTATATATCTTTATTAAAATATATACGTCTATATAACTTGTAATTTATGATTTATTGAATTTCAAAAAAAAACTAACAGATAAATAAAAATAACAATTACCATTGTTATTCATATTTTACAATTGAACGTGATTTTTATATATTATAGATCTGTGATAAAATATAAAATCTATATAACCTATAATTTACGAATTATTTAACTTAAAAATAACTAACAGATAAATAAAAATAATTAAAATTATACAATTGAATGTGATTTTTCGCTTTAGTGTGCCTTATACAATAAAACAAAACAATATATATATGTCTATACAATGTATTTAATTTCACAAATAACTAGCTATAAATAAATAAAATAAATATCATGCTGTATCCATTTTGATGGCGTCATATAAAATAGGTTGTGAAAAATCACGTGGAAATCGAGTTTCATCAATTACCACGGGGTTGGTGTTAAGCATGTCAATTAACGTATGGTAATCAATATTGGAGGACGTTCTAAATAGAAATGCAAACTTATTTGGGGGGGCAATGCCTAACTAATGTCTGAATGCTCACTGTTAAGCTATGTACACACTAAACGTCGTACTAAAGATATATGGTTCCTTTTTGTCACTTTCACACCTTTGACATAAATTGTTAGTGAGAAAGAAACAAAATAAGGAATAGGTTATACTGTGTATAATTTTTTTTAATAGTAAAATAGTAAATGTTTTACTTTTAATGTTCGAAAATCTTGTTTTTAGGAACATATGAGACCAATATATTTTGTAACGAGTCTGTGTAGATGTTTGTATTTATAAAAAAATATATTGTATTTAAAAATTATATATGTTCAGTTGGATAAGAAGCTGTGATGTCTGTCGTCTACCGTCAGACTGAATACTGAGCCATTGCGTTATCCTAATAAAGACTGATTTGTACATAAATAAATTTTTCATGTCTCACTTTCTGTAATTGTAAACCTAAACCAATTTTGATATGACTTTCACAGGTTTTAAAATAAATATGTAGACCAAACCACTAAGAAAGCGATTACATTATAAGTATTTAAATATGATATGAATTTGAAGTTCATGTATTATCAACCATCATAAATTATGTATATGTTATATATTATTTATTATTGATACGGATTTTTATTATAATCCATTTATTTCACTGTGCAAAGTAATTCGTAGGTATCTTTTATCTTTATTAATTTACTTATCTTTTATAGTCATAAAATAAATATTTGATGTAATATGACTACTGTTTAATCTTACCCTTATTTTTAACAATCCCCTAAAATATTAAGAATAGAAATACTTCGAAAGGTAATTAATTTTTATCACCTCCCATTATAATTTTACTATTAATATTGATCAACAGACAGACAAATTGGAATGACATTGTAGATTTATTTACTTTAAATGACACAATGTTAAAGTCATAAAATATAGTACATATACCAATAGTTTAGGCCCTAAACAGATAGACATCATATATAATATATATCTAAATTGTAATAAATTAACTACTTAAGTTTACTAATATTTACATCCTTCTCAACAAGTGGCAAGTAGGTAAATTGTTTCCTCTCGTGTGCTAGCGTCTTAGGTTTCAGCGTTTCAGCTCTGAGTGTGACTATTAGGTTAGTCTACCTGAACCGATACTGGAGATCGGGCGGGAAAATAACTTATACATAAATATTTAATGTTTTATATATAGTTTTCATACTAAAATTCCATTTTTGTGAATATTTATGATAAAAAGTACTGATATATTTCGATAATATATTATAGTTAAATATAATATATTATACGCATTTTTAAGTGACACAAATGTATCTAAAATAACTATTTAGTGGTACTTAAAAATAGTGAAAATGAAATTGAAGAAGCAAACCTTAGTGTCAGGAGATACATCGGAGGAGGAAATCGGACATAGTTATTTGGGGACTCTTGTGAGTAAATAAAATAAACAAAAAATAACCACAACATAAATATATTTCATTATTATATTTATTATAAAAAAAAAAATTCTTTTTATTTATATTAAATATATATGTAGTGTAAATATATTCTTTGTATCTAAGTCAAGTGTAAGAAGAGATTGCACGTTAAATGAAGGTCTTACAATAAATACATATAATACTTTCGCTAGTTGAGGCTATTTGAGGCATAAATAAAAACACCTTTATTATACAAAATCTACATTAGAAACTTATTATTTAATATAAATTTTATTATATTATTTATCATAGTAAGATAGAATAACAACACCATAGGTATAAAAAAAATTGTTTAAACACTAACAAAAGATACATCTTGATACATACAATTCTAAAATAATTTAATCGTATAGTAGACGAGTGGTGTTACTATACTGTGTGAGGCCCTTGTCAAATTCAGCGAAAGGGCCCTTACTTGAGAGTATAGTCTATTCACATCAGAGGCCCCTTTCAGCTAGGGGACCGAGACAGTTCGCAGTTTCCACCCTATTGTACGCCACTGTAAATGAGATAGGCATCTATTAATATACTATTAATAATCGGTGATATCAAAACGTACTTTATATGAATATAATAGTGGCGCAAGTTATTTTAAATACTTTTATAATTAACCCTAATTGAAAAAAAATAACCTTGTAATTATATATAACTACTGCCCACTTTGAGTTCTGTGAATGGGATCCATTTTATTAATTTTCAAAAGAGAGTTATTTCTACTTAGGATTTTAAAAATTTACTACATTATCTATTTATTTAGACAAGGTTTTTTCTGCCCCTTTAATAATATTCGTTATATTTCAGTCAATTTACATAAAACCTATATGAATTATTCACCTAAACCTTTTCACAGACTATCTATTAAGGAAAACCGTACAAAAATCCGTTCAGTAGTTTTTGATTTTATCATGTTGTTTTTATTACATGCATATAGTAATATCTTCGCTAGTTTTAAGTAAAATATAATATATATATGCTTTTATCTGCATCCGTCCCAATAGAGAAGATTAAAAATACTAGATTCATCAAAGCACCCATTACCACCCTCTCTACACGATGGCTTAAGTGACAGAGCGTCAGGACGGTACTAGAGTTCGCAGATTCGAATCCTGTCCGTTGTAATGAATTTCTCTTTGTATATTTATAATATTATGAAGAAAAAAAAATTTATTTATATACATGCACTAATTTTCTAAACTACTGAACGGATTTAAAAAATTCTTTCTGATTATGATAGACTGATGAATGAAGGCTATATACAATCTAACATTGCTCTTAGTAAAACTAATAGAAAAATTAGATCCGCTAGTAAGAAGTATGTTCAAAAGATACAATACAAATTTGTTTACAGTTGGTTAAGTTGCAAGTTAAGAATTTCATTTAAATAATATTTCATCTTACTGGTCAAAAGTTTCGTTACTTATGCTACCTCTCCTAGACGAATAATGGTAGGATGTCGAAAATTGGCAAAGTTGTCGAGGACAATGACTGCAGTTTTTTGGTGACATTTGTGATTGTAGTTTTTTTTTAAATGGTTAAAGTGTGGGACACACTATAGTAAACTTGTAGAACGTTTTGAAATCGCAAACGCGAGTTCTTATTAGGCTTAAGATTATAGCCACTATTTACTCTGCGAATTTTATAAGTATGTGAAACTCGTTCAGCAACAATGCTTCGCTCAGCTTCACCCGCCGTGCACAGTGGCGGACTTTTTTTTTTTTTTTTTTTTTTTTTCCGTTGTAAAAACCCGTTACGGGTACCCCGTCGGCCCAGGGGGTGACGGCCGGGGGGTTATGTTGGACTACCCGGCAGCATAGAGGATGCTGCCATTTTTAAGGCTACCCACTAAAAAACCAACGGTTGCCCTCTTCGCCGTAATGGGACGTCACGGAATCGCGTTAGCACACACCGTGACGCCCCGGCGAGACCCCCCGAATGAGGGTGCCCCGAGCAACGTAGAGCACCCTCCAATCGTAGGCCTATGTTAGGTAAGAGGGGTCACCCTCCCCCCTCACCAGGCCTACAACAGTGGCGGACCTAGTCAACTATAATAATGTTTATATCTGTATTATCGAGTATTTGTTGTTCTACTGACCGCGATGTTACTTATCACAAACAAATAAATAATAAGCCACACAAGGAAGTCAAGCTTATCTCGTCATCATGTAATTATATTTAAAACATGTGGTTAGATGCTATAAAACACTATGCTGGAGAAGTTTATCCTATAATTTAATCTTTACGTTATTTAAATAATTTTCCTTTTTAAATAGAACCTATTAGCTCAAAGATTAAAATCTATATCTATATGATTTTAATAATTTAAAAATGTATCTTAAAAAAAAACAAATTAGTCTTATACAAAGCAAACTATTATATGAAAATTAAGTTGCTACTAATTCACCAGACTACCTACTATTTTGGGAAATGTATATAATTAAGATTTGTAAGAGTTTTTGGAAAGAAGGGAGTAAGTGGTAGTTATTGTATAAAATATATGAAAATATATATGTCTCTTTCTATATAAAATGTAAATGACATTAACTCTGTATTTAATCTGATAACTTGACGAAAATATTCAAATAATTATTAATGACTAGAATATGTATGTATACCACAAAAATAGATATATTATATATGTTATGAGCAGTCTTCGATACTATAAACGTTATTCTAGATAAGGTAAAAATTATTGAAAAAAGTTACATAGTATAAGGGATATAGGAAAAATTACCTTCAACTTAAAAGTAAAACATGGACTTTTTGTCTGTTTGTTTTGTAGGTGGTGAATATCCTTGCTAAATTGGAACTCCTAGAAAACTATTTTTCTAACATTAGGATTAGTTTACTTTTATCATTCAATCTTATTATATGTTAGCTAAATATATGTTCAAAAGTAATTTATATAAATATACCTATACCGCTTCACTTTTACCACATACCATTATAAAGTAAGTTGGCAGTTTAAGCCTACCAGTGTCCACATACGAAATAAAAATCTTATCTTAAGCACATTCTATCCATCCATCCATTCATGAATCAATCCATACATCCATCCATCCAACACTCAATCAACTTACTAACAATTTTGTCCATCACTTCCCTGTAACCAACTTTCCTTGCCAAGGTTTTGACAGCAGCTAAAGTTGTAATAATATATACTAATTTTTCTACATTTAGATTAATAACAAAAAAAAAAATTTAATTGCATTTTTAGATTAAACATATTACTCTACGTATTTCTTTTTAAATTTTACTTTTGACTTTACCTCTTACCTCTTTTCTCTTTACACTTTTCCTCAAAAGTTAAGACTAATAACGACTTGTAAATTAATAAATAACCCAAAAATAACCTGTATATAAAAATAACTATAACTAAACTACGATTTAGATTCTTGTAGATATTTTATAAGTGCAATTTATGCCCATTAAAAATAAAAGGATTGAAGGTAATATTCTTACTTATAAATATAAGTGTCTTGAACCAAGGCTCTTTGTCTTATCTCACTATATATTCTCATGTGGATCGCGTGAACTGCATCCAGCATCCTGTCAGATAAAATCTTCCTTGGGATGAGGACCTTCACCCTGAAATGATGCTTTGAAGCATGTGCATTATCATGCATTAAAAGTGACCCCTGAATTGATATGTACATAATTTTTATTTAGAAAAAAATCGCACATTTTTTTCGTGTTTTCGTTTTTTTTAAAACAGATTAGATTTTCACATGAAATATTTTATTATTTTCTATAAACATTTTATCCATGTCATGTTTTTAAGAATTCAAGATAAATATTTATATATATTATATATTCATTTAATGTTGCCTCGAAGCGGCGACCAGTGAGATACTGTCTTACTACACACTGAGCTGACCAACTGAGATTAGCACAGCAGATATATACGAATTAAAACATTCATGTTCGACATTTTTTTTTCTACAAATTATGACAATAAAAAAAACCTTAGAATTAAGAACATTAATTTGATACGATCTGTGCTAATGTTATAAAGCTGCACAGTTTGTTTGTTTAAATTCGCTAATCTTTGAAACTACTGGATCGATTTGAAAAATTGTTTCCTATTATAATAGATTCTTGAGGAAGGTTATAAGCTATTTAGCATTACGTTACTGTTCTTAGTTATCCTAATAGTAAATATAATCATTCGTCCACGGGTGGAACCGTTAGTAACAGCTAGTAAATTATAAAAATTTAATTTTAATGAAATTGTAAGTACTTTGCTTCTTACTGGACACTCTTGGTGTTTTTATTTAATATAGCCTTGAAGGTCTCTTATCATCACCTGCTTCTCCACTGAATTATAGAAGATATTAATCAAATGTCAATTTTATTAAAGATACCTTGAAACTCTTTGACACTGTCACGTTTCCTACTCTATATTTAAAAACAAATATATCAAGAAATAATTATTTAGATAATAATTAATTGCTAGAATATGAATTATAAAACATTGTAATAATATTGCTTTGTAAGCCCTTAAAAACAAAAAGGACCATGCGTTCAATTTCTTTAAAGTATCAAAGATTGTCAAGATCACGCAATGTCTAGACTTTAGTGTCAGCTATGATTCAGCTATCTGATGTCTCAGTCTCATGTAGCTATTAGACTATCCATTTTACTGAGCACTATTTTATGCCAAAAATATGACATTTAGGACCCTAAGAGCCTCTTCAGAAGACGATATTAGTAACTTATTTGACCTACTGCTTAATTAATTGGATAATGGAATGACCGCTTTTGGGTTTCTTGTACTGCTGGACTTCCGGGTTTTATTCTTCATTGTGCTAATCAAGAACCAAGTTCATATCCCTGATTGTAATCATGAGGGTCCACGTCAATGTTTTAAGGGCCTAGTGCCAGTACACATTAGCAAGGACCTCCTCCTTGAGCTTATGGGTTGGATCTGCTACCCCATGGTCTCCCTCACCGCGTGGGTCTTCTGAAATGGGACCTTAGACTGAGGGTGGTCAGTCATAACGTTATTAGTACTTTTTCTATGTAAAGTTTTGTGTGCCATGATTACGATTATAATTAGCAGTTCACGCCGCGATCCCGAAATGCTCACAGCTCATGAATAATATAACGGTACTATAATAATAACGGGAATACAGCAATAATTATATTTAATAGTTTTTAGTACTCTAGTTGATAATACTTAATAAATTGTATAATATAATGAATGATTATTAAAGTAAAATCTAATAATTATATTATAATAAGATATATAAATTGAGGAGTAATTGAGTGTGTTACTTTATATGCCGTCTACCTGATCCAGTTACTCCATTTAAGGTAAAAGGAATCCAGTGGGAAGCAGGATATACTGATTGAGGTAAACTATACAATTACTGTCAATTGTACTTTGTTCACACGCTCTGACAGCACACACGGGTGATATTACATTTTTAAATTTTACTATCCATATATCTCTTATACAGTTTCAATTTTAAATAAATATAGAATGATTTAATCGACACGAGCAAGATTCGAACCCGCGACCGTTGGGTAATCGTCCAGTCGCTTTAACAATTGAGCTATCGTACATATTATGTATATGATGTTTTTAATTTTATTTTTATTTAAAAATTATAAACTGTACATGTCTATAAACTTTTACTATGTTTTTTAATCATTTTTATTTAATTTCATTCTGATTATATAAAGAGAGTGTAAGCAACCCTCTGGCTTTATTAACTCATTATACTTATATAATTTAAATGTATAAATATGTTAATTTTAGTTTTTTTTATTCTTGAAACGAGGTGACAAAAGTAATAAAAAGATGATTGTCTTGCAAGTTATTTTAAAATCTGTTTGAAATAGTGGTGTTTCCATAAAAAATTTGTATGTATTTTAAATAATTTCATACATTTCTAAACCCCATTGAATAACCTAATTCATAATGTTAAGAATTGTATGACTGACGAGCTCAATGGTCTTCAGAGGTGCTAACACGTTAATCATTGACCGCATTGTCATTTGTAAATATCTTATATCTTATATATATATTTAAGGGGACACTTCTAAGGGGATCCCTTAATTTAATTTGCAAAAATGTCCACCATAAATATTTCCTAATTAAGTGACAGATTATACAGTAATCAATTTGTCAAAGAAAATAACAGAACAAATTTTATAAACTAGCACAGTATAGAAATTCATTAACAATAATTAAAAATTTTGTAATGATTATGATTAAAATATAATGATTGATGACATTTATTTTAATCGAGAAAAATTTAAAATGAAAATTATCGATAAAATATTGTTTAGAGATTCCGTCAATCATTACTATATAACATTATGTGTTACTTAGGACTGTTATAAGAATTTAAGATGTGATTTAGGTGATGCCTATCGCTAAGATGTCATTACTGAAAATCATGAGATATCTATGTCTTCAGTATTTCAGTAAATATTCTCACAAGGTACTCGAGTCCTTTCATGAATATTGAAGTACATTTCCATATATTACTGTAAACACACGAATGAATCCTTTATAGATCAGCTATTATGAAACTGCAGAAACGTGGAATGTGTACGCTTAGATAACAATACATTTTTATTTAAAATACATGCGATAATCAACATGGTTATATAAGCTGAAGGTTTAAAGTTGCTTGTAATTTAAATGCAGTAACGTATTTGTTTTGCTGTATTCAATGGTCAGTTGAAAGATTTAATTAAAATCAATATAATGCAGTTATTACTAGACTTAATTATTGTACTCGATAAATTAACGTACAACTTAGTACAAATTGGGTATGAATATGATGAGTGGTTGGTTTTGTGGTTAGTGAACCTGGCTGTTCAGCCAAAGGACCTGGCTGTTCAGCCAAAGGGTTCAATTCCCACATGAAACAGTTTATGGTGTGGTCTACAAATTATGGCCCACTATTTTTAGTCTTGAGTGTTTTTTGTGCCCGTTATTCTTGATTGTGGAACTCCCCGAAAAACAGAGATCGTTTCTGTAGTGCGGGAGACGTTTTAAAAAAATAAAAAAATATAAAATTATTAATAAAGTATCTGGATTGGAAGGAAGCGGAATTGTTTCAACCCTGGCTCTGGCTTTAGAGGAAGCTTCAAGGGTTTGGATTCTGGAAACCTATAGGGAGGAATTGTTAGCAACCCTGAACAGATTAAAAGATAATAATTTACTTACACTAAGCTATAGTAATAGTTCAGATTATATAGAGGTTCAAATAAAACTTTTTTACGAATTAAAACTCGCGTATAATTTGGTCAGACAGTCAACTGACTTACTGACAGACACTTACATCTCGTCTACCCGTGAACACGATTGCTGCAAAGCATTCGAAACGGCGGGTTAAAATAAAAATGTAACCAAATTATACGCGAGTTTTAATCCGTAAAAAATAGTTTTATTTGAAATTTGTACTCGTGATAATCTAAGAAAATACGTATATAGAGTAGTTTTTTCTTTGGAACTTTTTTTTTATTTTTTTATTTGGAACTTCTAAAAGATACAAAGAAAAAAAAACTACTATAGAGTAGACAATAAATTCTGATTATTGTTAAGTTTACAGAACATATTTTCAATTGGTTTTTTTATGGTCCTCTTGTAATTGGTATTAAGCGAAATCCTTGTGCTAGAGAACAAGCTTAAATATTAGCACTGCTTAAGATAAGTATAGCTATAAACTGTTCTTAAGTGCAAGTATACTATAGAAATATTTGCATTTCAAACATGGTATAATATCCTCATCACGAACTGAACCAATACCAAACTTTGATACCGTGGATAGACTAATAAAAATATCAGTTTCAAAATGATTTGTTTCAATATAAAAATAATATTTTTACAGACTTCTTTTTTCAGATTTTGAATTTTTCGAAAGAGCAATCGACTAATATTTTTGTATTAAATCTTTCGTGATCCATGATTATTATTATATATTATACGTCTGTTCTCACGTTAATACTATTGGATTTTGCCCGACTAGTTTCGAACTCATTCGGAGTCCTTATTAATTTTCCTTGGAGCGTGAAAGAATCGTGGCGTGAAAAAATCGACTGTAATACCTACAAAAAAGTAATCGCCAAATTCGCAAAGTCGTGATACGAAAAGAGACTAAGATTGTTGTAATATTATTCTAGTGGTGGTAAAGCCCCCGTGTTGGTATTAATCATTCTGTTCGTGGATTATTTCAATGGCAGCTCAGTCAATGTTTCATCATACAATGACATCTTCATATTTTACCTTATTTCTAATGAATAAAACATGGTGCTAAATTTATTATGCTGTATTGATTGAGGAAACACGGACCCTGTCGAAAACGGACGGACAGAAGGACGGCTACGATTTACGAGAGGTTGCGCTTGGTGTGAATATAAATAATGATAATTAGTATTTGTCTTTCTTTTACTCATTTTGTTTTGTTTTTTATTTAATGATGAATTGCTATGTTTTTCTTTTTTTATTCTGTTCTCTATGAGTTGACTCGTAGAGAATGCTCTATAGCATTAAGTCCGCCTGTTGTACTGTTGTTTTTTGTACAATAAAGTTTTTAAACAAATAAATAATAAATATTATATAAAAGAAAAAAAATATTTTATGTTTCCAATGCAATTAAGTCGATTGTAAAAAAAAATACCAACAAAATAAACTTACAACCTCATAAATTTAATGAAAACTTTTTGTATTTCCAGCCATTGATTTTGACTAAACATGGTTCTGATACAGTAATATTATTTAAAAAAATAATAAAAAAATACTCAAAGGATGTATCTGTACTATAAAGTATAAAGGTTGAAAATGCTACCAGACAGTAACTATTATAGATAGTAAGTGAACATTTTCAAGTATATTGAAGTATCAAGTCTGTCTATTATATGTAATTACTATTACTTCCGATAAAATTAACGTGAGAGAGATAATTATATATAACAGTAATCATGGATTATGAATCAATATAAAAATATCAAGATAGTATATTATTTTAAGTATAACTAGCAGTTACACGCGGTTCCACATGCGAAAAAAAAATTATATTAGAATAACAAGGAACAATAATGTAATGCCAGATAGCCGGTTTATCTATCCATCTCGTAGTTCCCAAAATTAGCAAACAAACTTTTCATCTTTACAATATTATTATAGATAATAACAAAATATAATATTTTCGTTTAGCATAAAAATAAATACAAAAAATTCTGTCCTCTGTCTGTCTGAATGCCTCGAGGAAGGTTCCGTATTGTAATTAAAATTTTATCTAGAAATCACGTATAGACTGTTAACTCACCAATTTTCCTGTTTGTCAATAACTGTAAAATACCTAGAATATACTGTTTTCATATAAGCAACCATTGGATTATAGAAATTCCTAAACACTAAGGAATAATATGGCATTAAGTAAATATTCTTAGTATATTAATTATCATATTTTAATCAAGTATTTTTTTGGGATCGAAATCGTAATATATATTATAGTTATATATATTATGATTTTGATATCCGGCTCTATTCACGTTAATACTATCGGAATTTCACGGACTATTTTCGAACCCATGGCTTATTCATGAGCTCGTAGCATGGCGGAATTGCGGCGTGGACTGGGTTCAAAATTAATTGCGATAGTATTAAGCATATATAGATATATTTTTAAGATAGTATATTTTTTTTTATTATGATATATAACAGACATATGGCTGTGATTAATAATTTTATCAAACAATCTGATTGCTACTAAGAATTTCAATTGCCATAGAAAGGTACTTGGATTGAGTTTGCAGAAAAACAGTAGTTCGTTTTAATCTAATTATAAATCTATTACTAATATATATATATTATAATGTTGACTAAGAATTGATATATTATTATGAAAATACTCGTTCACATACTTCGTGTCTTGTTAAAATTACACTTGAAGTGTTAAAACTAATTAAACAGTTTTTTTGTACTAAAACTTTCGTGATCCATTATTACAATTATATAATGATCCTAATGTACTCAGGTTACATTTACGAATAGTTTTGAAACAATTATTCAAGAGTTCAATAGGCTGAATCGCCGCATGAAGTGGTAGGCGCAGTTCACGCCGCGAATGGCTTTAAAACTTTTTTTGCAAATTCAGATAAATTTAACATGAGTACATCCGGATAGTTTTCCTCATAAACAGTAAATGTATATAATAAAAGTAACTATATCTTTAAATTGCATAGATAAAAAAAAATATAATATGAGATACTCGACAAGATTCGTTATTGCTTCATGAAGTTTTATATAATCGTAGACATTACTTGTTATTTTGTGGGGCTCAGAACCTCCAAAGAAAGAAGTCGGAACTAGAATCTTTATAGGGATTTCTTTGTTGTCCGTCTGTCAAGACCTTTAATTTCCTTCAAGACCTTTAATCGAGTAAAAATTTAATAATATACTCGGGTCTGTAGTCCCATGAAGCTAAATAAAACTTCTAAATTAACGTAACGGCCATTTTTGTTGCACAAAACCATATTTCGGCAATCTCCGGAAGAAATCCCGTTCAGTAAGAACTATAAAATTTAGCAATTATATAGTGTATGTTTAAGGAAAATTCTGAAAAATAAATGAAATAAATCTTATAATATATTATAGTCTTTAAATATAAATTTATAATAAAAGTTACTAATTCAATTGAGGTGTCATATGAAAGACAATATTCGTAACGAACCATATTTAAAATAAATGGAAGAATCTTTTCCGAACTCTTTCCAAATGAAATTAAAATTACGAATTTATATACATTTATTGCAAATTTTAATTATAAGTTTCATAATAATAAATGATTTATAATTTACAAAATAGGTGATGTTTATAAATGTGTTATCAAGTCTTGGACTTTGTCGAATAAATAATTGCATGTTAAATTAGGTAGATTATCTTTGTCAAACAAGCGAGATTATCTAATGTAAACAGAGCCTGGATCCAAGGATAGTTATAAGATTAATTCAGTACCTTCACCAGTAGTGATAAAACATCTAAAAACAATTAATTTAACAATTAGATAAAACACATTCTAAGTATATTAAAATGAATAGTGAAGAAATTATTGAAAGAGGCAAACGTGTGGTGGTATTTTGTTTTTTTTTAATAAATAAATTTGTGACTTTCTGAACACGATTATGAATAAATGAATATATTGAAAATGATAGTGGACTTCAGCTTAAAATATTTTACAAATCACACCTCACCACATACAATAATTCAAAGTTTGTTAGCGAGTATATCACAAAAAAAATGCGAATATTGATATAAATAATGTCTTCTAGATGTATGGTCGCTACCAGCGCGACCTAAGCGAGGCAGCTCGAGAAGAAGCGAGAAGACTGAGAAGATTACGAAAAAGACGACGGAAAGACGATAAGCTTCGACAGAAGGAGCTTGAAGCGACAGGAAAACATCGACCACGGGGGAAGTTCTTCAAGGTATTAGGTAAGTTGGTAATCTGGAAATAGATGAAGATTGAATAAAAAATTTAGAAATCAAGCCGGTACTGATCAAATTACTATTTTTTGATTGTTTTTATATTGTGGTATCAAATTAATCGTATCTAATTTGTTTGTGACACTTTTTGTCTGTTTTTTTTTCACGCAATCATAGAAGAGTGAGTTCGACTTTTATAAAAGGTGTTTTGAATATAAGTAAGAATTATGAACAAATATGATTTATGTAAGTCAAGCTCGGTATGTATGTATTAAAAGTAGTCGGAAAATATTTTTTTTTCTATATTTCGTTTTTCAATATATATTTTCTATAAAAAAAACACGTGTTCCGTCAGAAAAAAAGACATACCGCGAAGTATTAGTTCTAAGATTAAGTCCCAATTATAAGATTAGATCCGTATTGAATTTACAGTTTATTGTTGAATAAAAAAAATAGTTATTGTTACAAAATGAACCTGTGACTTTTAGCTACGACGACTGACACCTGAGCTATGGTGTTGCTGCCCGAATTCTAACACAATTGTTTATTAAATATATAAATGATACAAAGTGTTGTAGGGTACGTGTGGCGGCACACATTTGCGCGTCTGGGGGAGGACTGGGTGTTCCTGGCACTACTGGGCATCATCATGGCTGTTCTTAACTTTGCCATGGACAAAGGAATTGCTGTGTGTAATAATGGTAGGTGCTGTTTATTTCTAAAGCTAAAAAATGTTATATCATTACAGAAGAGTAGATTTTTGGTCTGATAAACCTGAAAATTGGTCCCTGCTTTCGATCAAGGCTGAACCACATAGTCCAATCCACTCCAAGTCTAGTCCATTCCAATTTTAAGACTTTTTAGTTTACAATTAGTGTAACTTAAACAAACACAGACATTATCTATTGTGAGACCCAATGTGGTGTTTTATTTAAATATGTCTCAGAATAATATAACTGGTATAAATTTGTTTTGGTATGAAATATTTTGATATTAAAATATTTTTTTATGCAGACCTCAGGATGATCAGGTATTAATGTTACAACAATCATTGAAATCTATACGAATTCTTTACAACAGCACCTATAGTTAAGAAGCTTTCTTGCAGCTCGCATGTGGATGTACAAAGACCTCGCCACCTCGACATTTAGTCAGTACGTCGCGTGGGTGTCTCTGCCCGTCTGTCTAATCCTCTTCGCTGCTGGTTTTGTCCACATTGTCGCCGCTCAAAGTATTGGTAAGTGGGATTATGTCTTCCAAAAGTATATAATATTATCTGAAGTTTTAACTACTATTCTATTCTGATGGTTTTATGTGTGATTAGACTAGTCGCAGGTTCTGATAATGTTATTTTCTGATAATGTTATTTTTTTACCTAAAAAAAAATAAACATTTAATGGCTTTCGTGATCTACGAAAATATTTACTGAATTTGTCTGACTAATTCTGAACCCATCAAGTCACGCCATGATTCAACTATTCTGCTATATTACAAATAACGGCCCCGAATGGGGATGGATGAGGTAGTATTATGTGATATATATTGATATTTTTGTAATATATTGATCTTAACTTATTCATAAACAATTGAAAACATTATAGATTCTTTAATCTATCTAAATGTCAGGTTCGGGTATACCAGAGATGAAGACAATCCTGCGTGGAGTACACCTTAAAGAATACCTAACCTTCAGAGCGATGGTATCCAAGGTCATTGGTCTCACGGCCACTCTCGGATCTGGTCTGCCGCTTGGTAAAGAGGTGGGCTCATGAGATCTTGGTCTAATTTTGGTCATGAGACTTTAAATGACGTCTAATTTATGAAAATTACTTCTAGCATATATTTTTCAACTCCTTAGGGTCCATCAGTGCATATAGCGTCCATGGTGGCCACGCTGCTGTCCAAGCTGGTGACCACGTTCCAGGGTATCTATAGCAATGAGTCTCGCACTACTGAAATGTTGGCGGCTGCCTGCGCTGTGGGGGTCGCCTCGTGCTTTGCCGCTCCCGTGGGAGGTGAGCATCAGCTTCAGATTTGGTAGTACTTAGTAACATTTTAGGGGTTAAATGGGGGGAGGAGGGAAAAGAGGGGTGTTTCAAGTGATTTCATAATGTATAGATGTATAACTATAAAAATACATATATAAGTCTTATATAGTTTTATTGTATAGAAAATTATTCTCTAATTAGTATTAAATAAGCAGTGAGATAAAATTGAGTATATTACATCAATTAAGGTTCAGTCTGTAGTGGAGTGCGCCGGTTTGTTTAACAAGACTATTTATTTATAGTATTGTCTTTATTACTAATTATTTCGTAACTATGTCTCAATTTAATTGCAATAGTTCTGTAGATTGCCTCATACAAATAGATAAACACAATTTAAATGTGCAGGACAATAAAACAGACAGCCAGTAAAAAGTAAAACGTATGTGATAAACAAACATATATAATACATAATATGTTTGATATAAATTATTCTTGTTGCAATCAGGAGAGACATAGAAGTACCATGAATTATCCACTAATTTGATGCTTTTCTCCAGGAGTGCTGTTCTCTATCGAGGTCACCACCACGTATTTTGCGGTGCGCAACTACTGGAGAGGGTTCTTCGCAGCCTGCTGCAGTGCCATTGTATGTCTGTTTATTATTAGTACACGATAAGCTTCAACTGATGTTATTTTTAGTTAATTATGTCCCTTCCACTTGTGTACATGAAATGGAAATGTCAGGAGAGCCTTTTTTGATTTATCGAAATAAACCCATTTTTATATGCTGTCGTACTTAAAAGTTGAGTTAACAAATATATATATATATATATATTTGATTTGGTTTCTATCATTGGTTATAGAATATTTATAAAAAAATATTTTTTCTGAATATATAATAAATTTTTACAAAATCTATTTCACATCAGAATGCTCTTTGTCCCCCAACTGTAATTTATTGTATTGCACTATACTGTGTTGTATTGTTGTACTGTAATATGAGTTACTGTACTCTCCTCAGATGTTCCGTCTGCTATCTGTATGGTCTGGTGCACTCCCCACGGTGAAGCCGTTGTTCCCGACCAGCCTGCCTCAGGACTTTCCCTTCGATCCCCAGGAATTCGCGGTCTTTGTGCTGTTGGGGTGAGTCATCTTACTAGACGGAGTGTTATTTAAAAATAGGAACAAAGCTACTCACTAAATCATTAAACACAAATTATTTATTTATAAAAAAAAAAATATTTTTCGTAAAATAACTAAAAAAAATATTTTTGAATGCCTTATGTCCTTAAATCACATAATTCGCTATCTAAGACTATAAAATTGTAATGAAAATCTTTAAATTAAATATTTTTGTAATGAAACAAATGACTATAAATCCATCCCCTCCCCAGTATAGTGTGTGGTCTGATGGCGGCGCTGTGGGTGTTCCTTCACCGACAGTACGTACTCTTCATGAGAAACACCAAGGTCTTGAGTAATTTCCTGCAGAAGAAGTGAGTCAGTTTTATATTTTTCAGAGACTTTAGTAATTAGTAATTCATAGAAAATGTTTACATAGTTCTACTTAGGGTTCAAACCCCGGTTTTCTCTTCATTACAAATGATATACATTCTCACAAACTAAATTAACAAAGTAATTAGAATTTCTAACTTAATTCCATAGGAGTCAAACGGATTTTGATAAAATTTTATGTAATTCTTTCCAGTCGCTTCATCTACCCAGGTCTCATAACTCTGGCGGTGATGTCGATCCTGTTCCCTCCAGGACTTGGCCAGTATATGGCAGCTGACCTCGGTAACCAGGAACAAGTGAGTCCTTTTAGATCGAAAGTAAACCTTAGAATCATATAATATTATACCAAACTTTTAATCAGACAATATGAAGATGACAATATAACTCATTTTATAATAAATCTCTTTAAGAATAAAGGTTTTTAAGACAACTTTTTTTTTTTAATTACAATTATACAATGATTAGGTAACGAGAGTACACATTATAATAAAGTCCCATATATCTACATCTGAGTTCTAAGTTCTAATATTGTCTCTCATAAAAACTAAATTGAATTTCATAAAAATTTGACAAACCATTAGACAAACATTTAATAACATCAGTAGGGATGTAAGTTTTATCAAAAAATATGACTTATTTTACACTACAATAAAATAATTGAAACTCTACAAAATAATTCTAAATTTGGGTAAAAAAAGATAGAATCTCTGGCTTAAGACAGTAGCATGCATTTAACATATATCAACGATTTTGTAATAAATATAATATGTTAATATATATTGCTTCTGCCACCAGGTGCTGTCTCTGTTCTCCAACTTCACGTGGTCGGACGCGCTGTCCGCGGAGCAGGCGTCGCTGGTGGCGCACTGGAGCACGCCGCGCCTGGGACACCTGGCCTGCCTCGTCGTGTACTTCTGGAGCATCGTGAGTCACACGCCTGCAGCTGACGAGGCCGCAGCTCACAGATTATATATATATATATTAAAATTATAAAATCAATCTTAAATGGAACACTTGTTCCGCGGGTTATTTCAGATAGGTTGTTATAATGTTATTACAAACTCGTTCTGTTCTTTCAATTGGGTTCCAATATCAATATTATTATTCATTCAAGTACGTTGATTATCAAGATTTTATTCTTACAAATTAAATATTGATCGGTATTTGTAAAAAATCTTGTCGTCATAAGGCTATATTCAATACAATTAATTTTATTAATATCTTAATAAGTGAAAAGGTTATTAAAGTGGTACAAAGTAATATTTATTTATATTACCACAAATATTATTTTTTTATAAAATAAGCAATAATCTTGAACTTAATACTGCTTTAAAAGGTTTTTAACATACGTAGCCATGTTAAAGTTATTGAATTTTAAATGTATTATTTTTATAAATATTATTCACTATTCTATGAAATTCTAAACTTTAATCAAAAATAGGACTTGACTAGCTTCTTACTGAATTTTCTGTGTATTGACAAATTACGAACATATAACAATATACATAATTTGTATATTTCGTCTGATTGATTATTGATTTGATTGATTTATCAATTTCGAAACATTAATTACCATTAAATATATTTTTATAAAAATTATAACTCCGACGAGGATGGGATTCGAACCCACGCGTGCAGAGCACATTGGATTAGCAGTCCAACGCCTTAACCACTCGGCCACCTCGTCTTATAAAATGTTAATAAATATACAGCCTTATATCAAAAACAATAAAAATGTATATAATTCTAATTCTATTATTTTATGGCTCTTTGAAATAACAATAGTTACATTACATAATTTTATTGGAATATAAAATAAAGATTCTATATTTTTTCTATATAAAAGAATATTTAAAGAAATTAATCTTTTTAAAAATATCACTTATACAAGAAATACAAATTAAAATAGAAAAATAACACAAACATTAAATCTACATTGAATTCTTTCAAACCAACCAGTTCTTCTTGAGCCTGGTGTCTTGTACTCTACCGGTGCCTGCGGGGATCTTCGTGCCAGCCTTCAAGATGGGTGCTTCTCTCGGCCGACTTACAGGAGAACTCATGCACCTTTTCTGTCCCTTGGGGGTCGCGTATGGAGGACACATACAGAAGATAATGCCTGGTAAGTGATTGCAAATATATGAAAATATTAATAATAAAATGATGTTCAAGTTAAACATATCGGAACGGAACTATTTTTATACTCTGTAGCCATGATAAGTATTGACTTGTTTTTTTAGATAATTGCAAATTACTATCAATCTTAAGCAAAATTCATACATTTCTATGAGTAACGGCTGTACTATGCGCAGTGTCCTATAGATACATACTATGATAGATGTACTATAAGCAATTCAACGCAATGCTCTTTGATCATTATTCTAAATTCAAATTCGAAATAAAATTAGCTTATTTTAGTGAAATGTCGATATATCGTTTAAACCTAGGTCTTGTTATAATATAATTGCTACACATTTTGCCATATGTATGGCGTGCAAGATTAAACATCACAATATTTTGATATTATAAAATAATATTAAATAATAGTAAAACATCAAACACTATGACCACTGTACTATGACCCCTGATACATGAACATTGTACTATGAATACCAAGAGTACTGTACTCCTCCCCCCCCCCCCCCCCAGGTGGGTACGCGACGGTGGGCGCGGCCGCGTTCACGGGCGCTGTCACACATACCGTGTCCACCATCGTTATATGCATTGAGATGACGGGACAGGTGAGTGACCTACGTGTTTTTAATTTTAAATATATATATATATATATATATATATATATATATATATATATATATATATAAATATCATAAAGAAATTTTTTATAACTCCTTACGCTAAGAAATTCAGCTGACCTCTTACTGCATATGAAAACAAGCATATATATTAACAGTGAATTGCTAGCATATATCTGTCCCTCCACTTAGGTATATCTGTAGATAGCATTAGCACTTTGGAAAGAATGCGAAGTTTAACTCACTACATTCTTTAGCTTTATATATAGAGTTTGTTTCAGTAGTAAAATCATAACAAGGGTAACTAAAAAGCCAGACGTTGTCAAAAAATATATATAAATATGTTGTATTACCAAGGTCACCCACCTCCTACCCATCATGGCAGCGGTGTTGGCCGCCAACGCCACAGCCGCACTGTTGCAGCCCTCGTGCTTCGACAGCATCATACTCATCAAGAAGCTGCCCTACCTACCAGACCTACTGTCCTCCGCAAGCCGTGAGTTAACACCATTCATATCTTGTATATTATACAAAATAATCAACAATATTTTATAAATATACATTTATATAAACGATCGAATGTCTGACTTTTATATTAAATTATAAATATAATGTTATTTATTATAAAATATTTTCCGCCATCTTAGATAAAACGACATCAGTTTACGTCACTCGTTACTTTATTATAGTCTAAAATTTTTTTAGAGGAACTTGAAAATTTAAGCAATCAACAAAAATTGTAACTAATATATTTTTATTACTGACAATTTTTATAAATATAATAATATTTCTAAAAGTTCATGGTTAATATGGCTTTTAAACAATTGTCTATTAAAAAAAAATTGATCAAAAAATTATACCTTAACTAAAAAAAATTTAGACGTATTTCATTGTTGCATTTAATCTTTAGTCTAACAAATAAGAAAAGGGTCAATAATATATATATATATAATATAGTAGTAGTAGTTCACTATACCACAGATTGGTGAAAATAAACTTTTAAAAATGTCATACTTTAAAAAAAGTTTTGTTTCAAAAATTTTACTTCAAATAAGGAGGAATCATCTCTTAGCACCTAAAGAAAGAAAGTGAATCGAAAAAAATGTGTGCAGCATGATATATATATAAACAATATATAGTATAATATTGTATATATATGTAATGGAAAGTAAGTTTGTTGTAAACATTACTTTAAGAAATGACGGTAAAGGATCAGTTCAAAAATATTCTTGAACCTTGTCATAATTTATTTATTTTGATTTTTGTAAATTATTTCTGAAAGTTTTATCTTATATTTTTTCTTAAAGAGGTTTACCTCCTCAACATTTGAGGATTTTAATAGAAATTAATAATTTAGACGAATATAAATATTGTTTTTAACTATTTAAAAGAAACATAAAATAGAATAGAATTTAAAAATAAATTTCATATAGAAACCAAATAAAAACTAATCTACTTACTTGTAAAGTACATTAACAAAAAAATTATAATAAAAAATAACATCCATAAAGCCTTGAAAAGCAACATTAGAAATCTAAAAAATTATATAAAATAATAATTTTTACTTAACCAAATAAATATTTATAAAATAACAAACAGAAAAATGGATTAGCACCAGTATTTTAGTATATCCTTTTAATCCTAAATTTAAGTAGCTAATTAGTAACAAAAACTCCGACGAGGATGGGATTCGAACCCACGCGTGCAGAGCACATTGGATTAGCAGTCCAACGCCTTAACCACTCGGCCACCTCGTCTTATAAACTGTTAATTATAATAAGCCTCAAATACATTTTTATAATCCTTCAGAAATAATTTATTGATAACAGATTTATATTTTTAATCTAATATTTATTTTGATATGTTAGAAATTTGGAGAAATGTGACAGATAAATATGATATATAATTTTTTATCTGAAATGTATTGTATTATGTCAAAAAATGATTAATTATTATTTCAATTACAAATGCTCATTATACTATTATAAGAATAATTATAATTATTGGCAGAGGCCAAAAATTTCGGGCACGTTATTTCGTTGTTTTACTGATATTTTAGATGAATTTAGTTTTCTTTAATAAGATTTTTTTTTATTATTGTTTAAATAAACTGACCTAATATATTTTTTTATTCACACGTTCATTGAACTATTATTTATTATGAAATTAATTATTTTATAATTAAAATGTTATATTAAACATCATGCATAAATTTCAATAAAAATCGTCATCGGGAGCCATATTGATACTCTTGAAATATAAAATCTTTAAATTGTTGGTTTTATTTTCGAAAACTATTATTAAGAATCTCTTTGATTGTTTAATATTCAAAGCTTTTTTCTTTTTCCACAGGCATGTACGATATTTGCGTGGAGGACTTTATGGTGCGCGACGTAAAATACATCTGGAACCGCATGACTTTCCAGCAGCTCAAGGATTTGTTGAAAGAGAATAAGGTACATTTTAGGATAATAGAACTCTTATCACCTTCTATAGGCCTACGTCGTAAGGGTATCCTAAGTTGCTCGGGACAGCCACTTATGGGAGGTATAGCCGGGGCCTCATAGTGAGTGCCAAAATGATGTTGTGTCGTCCCACAAAGACAATGAGGGCAACTGTTGCTTTTTTAGTTGGAAACCTCAAAAATATCAGTTGTACCCTCCGGCCATCATCTTCTTGGCCAACGTGGTATCCGTAAGGGATTTTTTCAACGAACAAAAAAGTCATGATAGAACGTTTCCTAGTCATGGTAGACCTTATAGAATTTTGTTTGCGACTTGGTAGGCTCCCATATATCATATATATAATCTTAATTACATAAAACAACTTTTTATTTTATTTTTTTTGGCGGAAAGATGATTCGTTCAATTTTCACATACGCTGTACCCTATAAAAGCGACGATATCTGTTCCTCGGTCCTTTTGTTTTTCGAAAGGACAGACAGAAAATAAAGTAAATCATTTATGGTTCGACCTTCAAAAAGCGGCATCAAGTATTGATGTTCATTATATTGACCCTCCACAGGCGATCAAGAGCTTCCCGCTGGTGTCGTCCCCCGCGTCCCCCGTGCTGCTGGGCTCCATCCACCGCTGGGAGCTGGTGCGTCTCATCGAGCAGCGCGCCGGCCGCGCGCGGCGCCTGCAGGTGGCGGCGCTGTGGCGCCAGGCCGCCGCCAGGAGGGACGACAGGCGACCCTCGCGCTTCGAGGTCACCGCCGCCTGCCTCGTGCCGCGTCAGTACACACAGACAGATTCATTGTTTTTGTTTAAACAATTACGAAAATCGAAAATAGTCGTTTGACCCTTGATGTTGAAATGTTTCCTAAATTAAACATAATTCTATGATTTTACTCTTACCACAAATAACATAGCGTCGGAAGTCCCGATTCGGGAAATCTATGTTTAAAGAAACCCAATGTAATAATAATAAATTTAACCATCCTCAGCTCCTGGTGAACTATTTCGTCCCAAGTCGATTCTGAAGAAGACGAATTCCTTTACCCTCACCCGTGGGCTGGTGTCCCCCGGCACCCCCAGTACCCCGGGCACCCCACAGCACAACGTGTACACCACCGTCACCGGCGCAGAGACCAGGTCTGGATATAATGATTGGATTAATTTAATCTTAAAACCTTAATTTAATCTTACCAATCCCACCGACCTTTATATCCAGAATCCGCGCGGCATTCGAGGCGATCTTCAAGCGCTCCACCCTCCTACCCGACGTAGAAGGAGGTCTAGGGGAGGGTGGCCTGCCCCGAAGCCCCTCAATCAACAAGAAAGTTCAACTGGTACCTACCTACCCCATTTTTATATACAAATAATAAATATGAGAGGGTTTAAGATATATGTCTGTATGTGTGTGTGTGTGTGTATGTTTGTGTGTGTGCGTTTGAGTGCGTACGTGCGTGCGTGCGCTCGTACGTGTGTGTGCATGTGTTTAAAAGCATGCGTTAGAGCTTGCGTGCGTGCATTTATGTGTATGTGCGTGCTTAATCCTGAAATTCGGACGTCCACTTTATGGAAACATATGTGTTATAACCGTGTGTATGTGTAGCCTCGCGAGCGTGTGTGCGACATGTCTCCTGAAGACCAGCGCGCGTGGGAGCAACTCGAGATGTCTCGGGAGATAGACTTTGACAGGATGCTGACCATCGCCAGGCATAGGGACATGGTGAATATATTAACTTACGATGTAACATTGGTATTTAAAATGCACAATATATAATACGACGTTTGATTGTCTGTGGTAGTGTCTCCCCGCGACGGAGGACTCAGAGGGGGAGGAGGATGAAGGCCCCCTGTACGTGTGTCACATCGACCCAGCACCCTTCCAGCTCGTGGAGAGGACCTCGCTGCTTAAGGTACAACCCTTAAATCAATTGTTGACAGTTTTCATCGTAATGGTTTCTAACTTTGCCATAGTATTACATTAAATATATTATTTCTTTAGGTCCACTCTTTATTCTCGACGCTGGGTGTGAGTCGTGCATACGTAACGGCCATCGGACGACTAGTCGGTGTCGTAGCGCTTAAGGAGGTTATTATCTGATTGTACTCAAGTAATAATACTTCTCAATCTTCCGATCACTTTATAACGTAATGATATATCATCTAGCTCCGCAAAGCCATAGAGGACGTGAACTCTGGCGCGCTGACCCCCCCGGTCCCCGGGCCCCCCGCGGCTCATGCATCTCCTCTGAGGCCCCCCGCCGTGTTAGTGCAGCCCCCCTGTGAACCTGCGCCCCCCTCCGACAAGGACACCGACAAACTCACCACTACGAACCTCGTACGTACAAATAAATTGTTCTATAACTGAATAAAATTGCAATTAAATATTTGATCAAAAATGTAATGTACTTTTATAATGTTACAGTTTATTTTTTTTTTTTTTTTATTTTTTGTTAATATTTTTTTTTCAGTCCAAGCTTGTCTTTAGTTCCAAAATAATCTGTATTATTTCGCTTGTCAGATCAAATAAAATTAAACACATAATTTTTTGTAGAAATTTAATGTTTAAATAATCTATTTATATTTCAGGCAAACGACAACTGACGAATTGACGATACCTAGTACTAACTGCAGTATTTTAATATAAGTGACGGGTGATAAAGTCGGGATAAATGCTTAGTCTAAAAGACCACGTGCCATTGTATGCTTGAGTATTTCAAAATTCTGTGATGTTTTTAAAACAGATTTATTGTCTGTCTATTGGATGTTTCCTTATTTCTTATTTAATACAATATAAAGTTTATCAAGTCATTTGTAGGTAATAAGATGTTTGAGATGATTATACATTAAATTATATTTTTACATACATTTAAGTTATTTTAATAGAATGTCTCAAAGTTGGCTGAGATTGTTGTCTGAGAGTCGATGTTAGTGTTTTATTGTGATCTATTGCTTTTATCTAATAAATGATGTGTTGTGCGTTTTTTGTGTTTTATTTGTTAGAAAAATTTAAATTTGTTTGCTGAAAGGATCATAATTTCTCACTGTATTTATTTTCTAAAATTAACGCAACGTAAATATTTTTTATCCATTTTTATTCTTTTAGAGATTAAAAAATTCTACCCATTAGAATACTATTTTTTTTATAGCATTTCTTATATAAAATATGTTAAAGTATGTAAATTTGTTATCTAACATCTAATAACAAAGTGACAAAGACGAATCATTTTTAAAAATGTTAAAATATTCAAAAATTGTTGTCGGCCTTTTTGTTTGTTCACGCATCGCTCAAAATCATCTTTGTGAGCATTATTTATAGGAGAATGATAGGGAATAATAGAAATCTATGTGTTTGTTTATTTCTGCTGTTACGACATTTGTCTGTTTTGATAAAAACTTCTTTACATCTACTAAATATATTCTTTCTATTATATAAATTAAAGTAAGATTCTAAACTAAACAATTCATCAACACTGGCATGATTCGAATCTCACATATCTGAGGATCCTCCCCCATCGCTTTGGTTAATCGAACAACCTGTTCTTTAAAAAAAGACAGCCTGCGAACACAAAAACCTCAGGTAGTCATAACCATTCTTTCGTTGTAAAAGGCGGTGTCCCTTTTTCCAGTTTTGCTATTCGTATATGGTTAAGTGGCTTCATCGTTTTTCTTTATTTTCGAGTTGTTTATCAATAATGATGGCAAAACCCTCGAGATTGTACAAAAGGATACTATTACATAGACATATCTAATAGCTAGACATGTTATGGGTCACATGATGGTCTTACACCTTATCAACCTATGCATTTACGCTTTGGTTGAAAAGAATTTCAATTCAAACGTCTAATGAAATTATAAATTATTTAAATTATTAATTATTTAACTTAAAATGAAATCAAACATCGAAGATAGTTTTAATTATAAATTTCATAATCAGAAATAACATTTCAATCATCAAACTATCTTTTTTATTGCTCACCAACAAGATATTATAAGAATTCAAAATCAATATGTCACCTGTCGCCTAAAGGTATTTTAAACACAATAAAAATCATCTATAGTTGCTAATTGCTATGTAGCTAATGTGCATTGGTTTCGAAAAAGTCACATCTCTCATCTGACACGACATACCACGGATTACCTTATCTTACTAATTTATAAATCCTCACAGATGAGACCAATCAATATTAAGAAACTGTTGTTTATATCAAAAGTTTGTGACTATTGTGGTTATAGGACCTGCCCACTAAAGCCAAATTTTGTGGGTGCGATATCCACACGAGATAATTGTAATATCTGTTTCGAGTCTGAATTTTATTTATGTCAGTTATATCTAATTTTGAATAACCCCCAGCGACAAAAAGATTTTTTCTCTTGTTTGAGTGTTGTTTTTTTTAAAGGAAAAAGAAAAAAGAAATGTCTAAATAAAAGAAGAAATTTTAAACAAATTTGTTTTAATTATAATTATACTTATTCTATAATACTCAGGCACTGGTCTTCAAAAAGAAGTGACATTAAGTACATTAAAATAAACACAGTGTCCTTGTTCCAGTACATAAAGTCTTAATTATACATACATACAACATTTCCGATATATTAAGATAATAAACCACAAAAAAATTTAACAGACTTCTTAAAAATATCATTTTTCGTAATCATATGTCCATAGATAAATTTTCTATTTACAATATTGACATTAAAAAGAAATCACAATAATGAGAGAATTTCCTTGAGATATATCTTATCGAGGTATTCTGGCTTATAACTAAAGTATAAAAGCTTTAACTGTACACTAGATATTAAATATGATAATTTATCATACTAAAACGATTTCGGAACACATTCCATGGGACTGATTTGTATAAAAAATAGGAATCAATTCAAAAAAACGTTAAAAAATATATCACAATCGGACATTGACGTGTATCTTATAAAAGTATATCATATATATGTCAATAGACGATAAATAATAATAAAATTAGTGTTTTCAACGGTCATGAGTTTAAAGACACACATATTTTTATGAGGATTGGAGATAAATCGTACCAAACGAGCAAAGTCCTCAGCAATTAAGAGCTTATCAGTTGCACTTCGTTAAATGATTTATTATATTTGTTTACGACTTGTGTTGTTTCTGTGAATTCCTATTCTCAAACAAATTATAAATATAATTACATTACATTCAATACGGTTCCCACAAAATTGTGTACCAAAATACTTGCGTATTATCACAAATTATAACTAAAACACTAACACATGAAGAGATTCCAAAATAATCAAATTTAACTATTAATTAAATAACATAAATGCGTTGAATTAATCTAAATATAAATACATCACAATAAAACTTATAATAGAATTAAACTTTCAAGCAATATCACAAGTAACTTAAGTAGATACTTCACTCACATTTATTTTATTATATTTATTACAAGTGTTATTAATTATTTATTAATAAACCAATGGACTGAGCATTTCAATTGAGCATTTATGATGATGAACAAAAATGCTCGTATTATTTTATAAGTACTTTATATACAATGTATATATGAGTTTACATACATCCACAAGACTCTACCACCATATTTGGTAGAGTTTTCTGCGTGACAGTTTTGTTGGAGTCCATATAGAGTAATTGTAGAGAACTGAAGGTGGTCGGAGCGCAACACGGCTTGAACTCTCCTTTTCGATGGTTGGTTACCGAGTAGAAATATTTCTGTAATTAAAAAATACATATGAATTCTTACTGAATAATATTACTCTTTGTTTGTCTTTCTGACTTATTAAATGCAATTAAGATTTAATAAATACATAATTAGAGTACGAAAAAATACCTATCTGTAGCTATATATGATATTAACACGTTAAAGGCCGCCTTCATTTTTTAAGTCGTTTGGGCCATGTGGGGCACCACGTAGTCGACATACAATTGTTCCATTGGGCCACGGGGGACAACTTATGAGTGGCAGTGGTATTACGACGAAATAAAGTAATTAATTAATTTTCTTTAATATGATAATAATGTTAATAAAAACTTATATTCAAAAATATGTGAACAACGATTTTTAACCTGGCCTCTTTCTTTAACTAAGTGTGGCACATATGTTGTCCTCCATGGCTTTCAACGTGTTAATATTACAATAAAATCTATTGAAACTAATATTTACAATTTATAATATAACATACCCTAATAATATTATGGTGATAGCTGTCTGCTTGTGATACAGCATAAATGGGTGCACAGCTGCCCTTGCAGAAGTACGCGTGATATCCATCCGGCCGGATGATCCAGTCATCCCATCCCAGCTCCTTGAAGCTGACGTATAATGGCTCCCGGCAACACTCACTGGTGGTGGCACCACATTCCAGGGTCCTACCACGGCGTCGCTTGCTAGCATATTTCGTGTACAGCACCAAAAATGGGCGATGTTTCTCGTGGAAAGAGAGTGGTGCGCGACGTAACTGTTGGCATCACAAAATAAAGTCCATTTTAATTTTTGCTTAAAATAGAAAATAGATATAAAACTAATACTTATTAGATCTCAACTACTTGCTTGGCAAAGTTTAATAAATGTTTAAGTTGGATAAAAATATTAGTCTGTCTGATGAAAATAATCAGTAATATATATGTTATGTTAAAATATATTTAACGGTGAGGAATGCGATAATATCATAGACAACAATCATTATTTAAGGTCATCTCACCTGACAAGTGCGACAGGCAACGTGCAGCGTGTGCAGTCGCTCCCGGCCCTCTAGCCACACGCGTACCGCCCACGCCAGCTCCACCCTCACCCAACCCTCTCCTATATCAGTCTCCTTAATGGCAATGGGTTTAGTCTTCTTAAACTGCTGCTGGCTGTCCCAGTGAGCTGCTTCCGATATCACGAAGGTTTGGTTATACTCGTCGAGAGGATCCCGCTCCTGTTTAGGAATTAATTAATTTAATATATCCAACACATGTTTATATATTTAAGTTTTCAATAAAAATATAAATTAATCTTACCTTATAGAACCAGAGCTCCACAACCGTCACCTCCTCGGGCTCAACGTCCGGGGGCAGCTCAAACTGCAAGCAGATGAACGGGTATCGCCCTGACGTGAGACATTCGCCTGTAACAAATAATAATATAAATTAGTTATCTAGACAATATCAATTAATAGGTATATCTAGCTCTAAAATAAACATTTTATTAAAAACAAACTTTCTACTGGTATATTTATATAAAAATTGTTTTAAATAGTACGTACTCAATCTATTTTATATATATTTAATGATGTTTCGTTAAGTTTAAACCAATTCAAAACGGATATTTTCTCTATTTACAAAATACTTTAGTTCGTAACTCGGTGCAATGGTTCTTGGTAGTTTCTCTTTTTCGTATACATTATAACTACGCAGGAGATATTTCCAGATATCTAAATTACTTTAAAGAAAAGATAGTCAGCATTAAAAGTAAAAAACATATTTTCTACAACTTTTGTACAACTGTTTATATCTTGTTTCTTAGGTCACAGGTCACAATCGTGTCAGTAGGACGTCATTTGTACATCCCACAAAAACCCCCTAGTGTAAAAAGGGGTTAGTTTCGTCCCGTTAATAGGAAGGTAAAAAATGCATGGTTTTCTTCATTCGTCTAAGCTTTATGATTAGTTGAAAATTATAGGATCATAATATCTATAATTTAGTAAGTTATCAGACGACCTGTAGGCCATTCCTCGCTCCAATTACGGTGAGGTCACCGGATAGACAGACATTATTGTGTCCAATTATTTGGAAATAACCCTATTAATTAGAAGTTTAATATAAATATAATCAGCTAGTTCCATAGTTAATTAACATCTAGCAATCTTAAAATAAGAATTGTTGAAAAGATGTTGTATTAAAATTATGAATCACAAAATAATGTCTATAACTAGTTCATTGTAGTTTTATTTGTTAATAATAAGCCTATAATAATAAATAATAACTTCATAAATCACGAAACATTTCCTTATTTATCTGAGGCTGTAAAAATATCATTATAGTAAGTTGTCACGAAACGACTGCGTGATACCAGACTAGTTGACATATTAATTTGCACCTGGGTTTCTTTTAAAGAACATGTATATCTTTATTTATATTAATTTATATTACAATGTGTGTACGCAAACATAAATATTGAGGTAACAATAGCGTAATATTTAGTTAAGATATTTAAATCTTACGAGCAACTGAATTTCTTGTTCTTCGAATTTGTTAACTTTATTTTACACACCTCCTGTGTAGCAAATGAAATATAATGTAACTTAATAAATTACTATCCAATTTACTATGCACTACACGAAAAAACTAACCGCCTTTTAATTAATTAAAATTATATATAAGGTCATTTATTTAATTAAGTATATCTATTAACACCAACAAACCAACATATACGTACAATATAAGAAAATAATTATTGTTTTAAAACAATGTATTTCGATGCACTAATTGGTTTACTTTATCAACAAATAGACAACAGCGAGGCGCTTATGAAAGGTCATATAGAGTCAAGAAACTTTTGCTCGGGATTTCCACCTACATTTAGCGTAATGCTGGGGCATCACAGTAAGGCAATGAGGGCGACCGTTAGTTTCAGTAGTCCTTCCGCCCCAGGGGGGGCGTCATCTTTTTGACCGAAGAAACACCTGTAAAGGACCTTCCCAACGACCAAAAATTCGTTTACAAAACCTAAGACCTCATGGCATACATATGTTTTCCAACATTGGGGGTAAGTCTGATTTAAGAAGTTATTATATACTATATGTCTCGGTTCGACCTTTTTTTATATAAATCAATAAATAGTTCGTTTATTATCACTCACAGACACACGGCGCCTGCGTGATCCTATATAATATGGATTAAAACATATTTTTCTTCCACTCACAACATTCTTAATCTTACAATTTTTATTATTAGTTATATGTTTTTGTTTATTGAACTCTCTCTGTCTGTATGTGAGACCATTATAAAATTATATCATTATGATTTACAGGGGGTGGCTTACTTTTAATTCAAAATTTACTTATACTAAAAAAAACATTTATTTATTTTACATACTACTCAAGTATATTTATAGCTAATTTTTAATATATCCATATTTCACTCGGTTACTTGAGAACGACTGGACAATTTCTACTATATTTTTATATACATTATGTCTTATTTATTTACAGATTTTGCTTAAAGTTTTAATGAAAAAATTTAGAACATAAAGCAAGTGACCGGGTTGATAGCTTATTATCTGAGTGAATGTTTAAGATGCATTGCATTTTAAATTAAGCAATTTAAATTACGACTTTTTTAGCTATAATTTTAGATTTTAGAGGTTGGCTATACTGACGAAAATATTTGTATTTTTGTACGTTTTTAGTGACACCAGACGAAGCCAGTGTCGACTGCTAGTACATATATTTTCTATTGTAATGTAAATTTACGAAATAGATATTTCCATCAGAGCGTAAAATTTGTTTAATTAAGATAATATGTACGGAATCATTGGGTTCAGAGGGCAGGGCATGTATTAAATTTTAAATTACATATATTGAGGTCATTCCGAGCATTTTTATTAAGGTATAGAAACCTTTATTTTATCTCTTGTAATGATAAATTATATGTTTTATTGGTTGGGCAACCAAATAGACGATATATCTTATGGTGAGTGGTGCCATCTTGGAGATTTGTGCAGATATAGTTGCTAATGTATTTCCCTCCTTAAGAAGTTTTTTTTTTCCTCTTATTTTTAGTCCTTACTCTATGGGGGTATAGTATACATCTCTTTCACTTACGTCTATCATTGCCTCAGTGCTCTCTCTCTTTCAACGTCACTATATAATAGATGTCTTAATAGACTTGGCGGCTTTACAAAGATAATTATATAGGTCACACGTCCTCGGGTTATCGTTAAATTAATTCACAATACAAGATAATAGGCAAAATAATTTAATTATATGCTTCCGGTTATTATAGAACCATGTATTGTCTTAAATATTTTTAATAAACTAGTGTGTCGCCCGCGAATCTTAATTTTTATTTATTGTATTATTTCAGTAATTTTGAAATTTATGACAGGTTTTGTTCTGATTTCATTTCATTGTAAACTACAAGTCACTCATTTACTTTTGGCGCCAGAATTATAAAAACTTTTTTTAATTTTTTTTGTTCTCTTTACTTTTTTGCAAAATGAAACCATATTTGATTTTTGATTTGCAACTATTAGCTATTAAACTATTATTATATAAGATTTCTTAATATCTTTATTTTATAATACAAATATTATATAATATATTCAGATATAAGAACAGAAATTAAATTCAAGAATGTCAATATTAATTTTTAAAAATTTGACCAAAGCTTTTATAAAGAAAAGGTAAACACATTTTTTTAAAAGAAAATTATTTTTTAAGTTAAATATCTCTTTTTTTATATTAAACGACACATAATAGTCTTTTATAGTTCGTCGATAACTAATTAATCTTGCCCTTACTTCAAGATACCTAGGTCTTTACATACACTTATGTGCAATTATAATATTAAAAATGGACTACTCTATATTGTGTATATTTAACGAACAAAGTCGCGGACAAGTAGTCGTATAAACTATATTATACTAATTGATTATTATGTTATGTCACGTGATTTATTTATTCATGTGTGTGTCACGCGTGCTGTGTACATACACAGGGACATACATCGGTATCAATAATATAATTAATTTGTTATAAACCTACATATACTTGTTATGATGTTATACAGATTTTTATAAATAAAAATATTTACTCAAATGAAAATGAATGCAAATGGAGCTATAAATAAGTAATAGAAATAAGTAAATGAATATATAAAAATGAAAAAATATATTAAAAATATTTAAATATCTCATCGTTTCTAAAAGACAGTCGTAACTACCAATTACAAGACTTATTTATATAAGAGTTTAAGATTGATTAAATAAATAATATATTTATATTCAATAACCGAACTAGAGAAGATGTGTATTTTATACAGGTAATATAAAATATAAACAAAATGTAAAAAATGCAAGTAATGGGTACAAAGTGCAATAAATCAGGTGATTAGGTTAAAACGCAAGATAGTCTACAAATTGAATTAGACATATACAATATTGTTGCATCATCAAATGTTTATTACTTCTGCTTTTTGTGTCCGGTTTAACACTCTGGATATATCAAAGGCATTATAAGTGAATATAATTACATCGAAAATATACAATATGGAAAAAATCTTTCGTAAAATAGTTCGTCTAATATTCTGCAATAAAACTAATTTTTAATATATTTAAACTTACTCAAACCAGATTTTATGCTTTTGTAATTGAAAGTTTTCTAACAGAGGTATCTTTACCCAAACGAAGACTCCAGACTAATCAATTTCTCAATTATATTATATACATGTTATAAAGAATTAATAAACATTATTACAAACTCGACGAATTGAATTACTTTAAAAAACTTTGATTTTAAACGATCACAAAAAAGCAGTTTCATAATATGTTAATACTTAAAATTATGTGTATATAATTCCGTTATTATACTAGGGTCACCAGCAAAAAAGCGGGGGAAACTGAGCGAAATTAATAATATATCACGAAAACTTTAGTTTGATACCACTTCCCCAATATCTGATATAAACATAAATGATACATATATAAGTTATAGTAAGATAGTACCATCTACAAGTGCGTTAGAACGTTTTAATTAAAAATTAAATTAAATCCAAATTACTCTTAATCTACAATTATAATCTTTTTCAAATCTTTCTAAAGAAAAGTAGGCATATGATAATCAAGTGGTCAAAATTTGGTTAGTATAGATTGATCGGTGTAGAAGGAGATAGCGGATACAATTTGATCGAGTTGACCGGAAAAGAGCAGAGCTTCGCTCGGCTCAATTATATGTATATATTATTAGATAATAAACCGACTTAAGAGACAGTAATGAGATTAACTAAGAAACGCAAAGAGTACGTAATGTCTCGAGTCGCGGGAGTGCGTGATAATATAGCGTGCTTATATAATTATTTCTATTAGATAAGATAACTGTGAATTACTGCATAATCAGAAAATTAATTGAATAATTGTCTACTTATTATTATTTATTACTTATAATATTTTTTTGTTATAAATTTAAAATAATCAAACAAATTATCATAGTTATTCAAAATTATTGTCACAATATATTTGCAAAATTATAATTTATTTTTATCGAAAAATTAATACTTGCAATTTAAGTATATGCATGTATAAAAAATAAAATATATATATTTTTTATTTTCTCTTCATTTCTTATATATATATAGTGATATTGTCAATATTGTGTGTTTTTGAAAAAATGATTTTTTCTATCTTTCTTTCTTACTAGTATTTCTTTTAAAATTATTCCATGAATTACTAACAGGTTACCAAGTCTGTGTCAGTTATTTAAAGATAGCTTTTAATATAATTGCTAACTTCTAGAGATATAATTATCTTATTTTGAAATAAACAACCTTCTGTTAATAATATCTAACGAATACAGACATTACATTAAAATAATTATAGTTAACTTCTTGTACGTGTATTAATTTATTATATTTATATATTATATCAATTTTTTATATAAATGTGATAAAATTCCTAACCTATCTCCCAAAAATTTTGATATAAAATGATGATTAAATTATAATTAACCAATTAATTTTTGTGAAATTTTTTTTTCATAAAATTATTCCATCTCTGTTATATTTTTTTTATTTTAAAAAGAAAGACTAACCTTCAACTGGAAATATTATCTTCTGCTCCGTTCGTCCGTAATAGTCATCAAAATCTGGTGGTTTGTCCGTCCCTTGATTGATTTGTCCTTGCGCTACTGGCATCGGTAGGCTGTTGACTGGCACCGTGACTGTAGGCTTCTTGCTTAACCTCAACTTCCTCAGAATTTGCTGTTTAACAAACTGTATCCTTACATCAGTTAGCTCGGTGACACTTAGGTCACTGTTGGCACAATTAGCGCACGCCATTTCTCCTAAACTATAGAAGTTTACAATTACAACAAAAAACACGATAGCACAATTCATCTCGGCAAATTCCTACGACTTGAACAATTGAAACACACATGCGTGCGCGGCGGTTGCGAGTTCACTGGCGCCTGAGCAGTTTTACCCCACTAATATACACGGGAAGGGGTGTTCCGGTCAATTTCAGTTATCAGCTACAATCGACCAATCACTTGACACTGTGATCACTACTTCTTGAACAACGGACTGGAATCCATCAGTTGTAACGGATTGTAATATTTCGTGAATTTATTAATATAAAACTATTTCCCTACTTTTTAAATATTATATCTTAAAAATATACCATTTTATTTAATATCGCTTATATATGTATATATATTTAAAATTGTTATAATTACTAACTTATAATATACTACAATAAAAAAAATCTGATGCAGTAGTTTTATAAAATCTGTGTTTTTTTGTACATTATTTGTAAGATATCCAAATTTCGATATATACAAATATCAGATAGATATTCTCTCTTGCACATAATTGCATATATTTTTAAATTAATTTAAATTTATAGGTCATTGGCCTTAGATTAGTTACACTAGAGATCAACACACTGACACCTCTTTATCACCTAATTATTTTTTTGTTTACAAACAAAATTATAATTATGTTTCACTTTTTTCCTAACGACATCTATAAAATATAAGGTGTTCTTGGCACCTTGTCTTTCAACTAGGATACATTTTCCAGATTCCAGGTCATTACGCATTTTCATATTGTTTGTATGAAAAGAGAACGAAACGTTGAGCTTATTTAAAATAGACATAAGTTTCAGATCACCTTCCAGGTCCCAGGTCATTCCACTTTTTCATATAAAATACTCATAGTTTATTTAAAATAGTCATGATGGCAATCTTTAGTAAGAAATAAGGATATAAATAAGAAAAAGGAGAGAGAGAGAGAGAGAGAGAGAGAGAAACAAGGTCTAAAAAATACAAGACATAAAAAAGAAAACAGATGTACATAAAAAGTATATTATAATAATAAAAGAATTAAAATTGTTCTAAGTTTATAGAATTGGTTTCAATAATATATTCCCCAACAATAAATCCTAGATAACATCACATCTTAGATTCTAAGCATTTTTTTTTATTTCTAGCACGGAACCGTTTTTGCACTCTACCGAAGTATATGATGTAAATTCAGTGCTCCGCAACGCAGCAACCCTTCATTAAAATTAATACCCCGTTGCGACCTCTGCTCACAGAAACCTGCTAAAAGACGGAGACAGATGCTGTTGGCAACCAGACCTAGTATTTAAAAAACTTATCCGGAAGATCAAGCCGAACTCTTTTAAGTCTACCAAACCGCCGGGGATCACTCAGAAACCCGCAAAGACCAAAGGAATGAACAGGGTTTGTCAATGATTCAGGCTACATCGATAGTCTCCCCGAAAGGAATCCACCAGACGGCCCATAAAAAGAGCAAGAGGTCAAACAAATAAAAGGTCAAACACGAATGCAGTTGTAAGAGAAGGAAATACGTCGTATTAATACACAAGCTACTATAATAAGTTTCTAAATCTAGTAAAACAGCGGGAAATCAGGAAAAATAATATAGAAACCAGTATTAAAGCATTCGAATATTAAAAGCAGTATTAAAAAATTCGTCGTGTTACAATTAAAATGTAACCAAATAATACGCGAGTTTTAATCCGTAAAAAATAGTTTTATTTCAAGAGAAGCTATAAATTTTGAATTTGTCTATTTTGGCTAAATTTTTACGTTTTGCTGTAAGCTTGTTGAAAACATACTCTCATAAAAGAGGTTCTAATTCTAAGTTACAAGTAACTTGAACATGAATTGGTTCCTTGTAATAACAGTGTGGTGTCGAAAACCATCCTTGTTGTTTTTATGCATTTTCACTACACGGTTCTTATGAATAGGTTCATGGAGAAGAATCAACAGGAAACTCATTGGAGACACTTTTAACTTATTTATAAAATTACTATTAATCTTAATATTGACTATTTGAGTTACAGTTATACTTGATATGTGAGAATAAATTAGAATTCAATTGAAGCCTGATACCAAAAACAATACTATAATAACTACGCATGACTCTATTAATAGAACTAGTATTTTGTTGCTCTCAGATTTACTAAGGCTTAAAGTTTTCTATCTTGAAATATCCATTATATCGCATGTATGTATGCGAATTGAATATACCTGCGACATGAATGAAGCAACATGTGCAGAATTATGAACAAATTTATTATTACCAGACCTCTCTTCAACATACCCCTTAGTATTAAATAGACTGATTTGAGAAGGCATTTAAAATTACCTTGACATCGTTTATTAATGGTTCAATGACATATTTCAGTAATATAAATTAAAAAAACTATATAAATGTGATAAAAAGAAGTAATATTATCATCTTTTTAAATAGTGATATATAATTATTGTTTCTGGGGGTCCCCAGTCGTAAAAATGAAATCGTAGGTCACGACCTTGTAGTAAAACATAGTCTCCGCTAATTATTGTGTACTATTCATCACATAGAAACTATTCTTGTGTCAAGACCTTACACGATGTGTCTGAGTGATTGAAACATTTTGTGTCTACTCTTAGCGGAATTTTTTATATATTTTAATCTGTCATTTAAATCTGATGCAACTTAATTATAAAATTAGTGAGCGAATACATTGAATTTATTTATAAACACATGTGTATATTTAGCACTGTTGGTGCTAAACAAATTTTGGAATTTATTCATATCGAAGAAATAGTTTTATTCTTTTAAATTGATTAACTTTTTTAATTTTATTAAAAAAGCAAAGGAACTACATGATATTTTATTTTTAGAATTGTGATTACTTTTTGTTGACAGCAACATGCGCCGCTTGTTACTACAATGACACTTATCTGGAAATTAGGTTTTTAGAAATCGCGAATAAGTGGTTTTTAAATTTTAAAACAACTAAAATGTCGCTGGTCAATTTTGCTAGAAAATCATTTAGTTCTGAATTACGTAAATACGGATTAATTGGTACAAAACGAAGTCAATTATATATACAGATCTCGACAAAATAGAAAACGATTGCATACATGAACAAATTTCGAAATCAAGGAATCAAAAAGTTATTAACTTCTGAACTTCGGAAGTCTTTTCGGTTTTACGCTAATAGCATTTGACGGTGCTCCTATTCCAGTTTACTCCGACTTTTGGAACCTATATTCAAAATTATTCTAATAAAGATTAACAAAACAAACCAAGACAGAGCAACACGACAACCACGTACGACTTTCCTTATGGTAAGAACGCCGATAGACAACATCTTGGAAGTATTTACGACCAAGAATTTTTTTTTCAAAATTTTGACATATTGGCTTTGCAAAATTATTTCTGTCACATAATCTTTAGTATTTTAATAAGCTTAGAACGCCCTTAATGCTAGCTTTATATTTTTTCATCCAACAAGTTCACTTCCAACAAGACTAAATGATGATGGATGAAGTGCATGAAAAATGATATAGCAAATAATTGAAACGAAGATCGGGTTAATGATAATTATGACGGTGATGACAATCATTATTCAATTATATTTCAACAACTTTAGCATTAAACGTTACATATCAGACAGCAGCTTACATATAATACATAATAAAATAAGTTTGATAGAGCGATTTATATCTTCTTTTCTTCTTCTGTTGTAAAAGAATACTTTGATAAGCATTACGTTAAAGATATACTATACGTCATTATTACGTCATAATTACATAAAAGTTCGAGACTTTAAGATGTAAGTACGGTGTCACATTTATTGCTTTTGTTAAAGGGTAGCTTTATAACAATCTAAATATATGACGTTGATTATTATGCAAAAAGATAAACGAGTACGTTTTTATCTTATCTTTATAAGATAAGCATCTTTATTTACATTGTCACTTTGACAATTGTTTTTATATACATTTTTACGTGTACACCAAAAAGCGTAGGCGTGAATGTGATGCAGTGACTTTGTGAACAGGTATAAAAGAAATATTTCTGTATTACAATATATTCTAAAAGATATCTCTGTATTATAAGTAAACTTTTTTCAATCTTTCACTTTCTTTCCTAGTTCTGTTTACTGAGTATTTACTATCAGTGATAGTAATTCATATCATTAAATATTGGAGTTTCTTATAAACTTAGAAACAAACAAACAAGTTTAATGAGTTATTAATCACTTATAACTGAAACCAAATCCGGGTAACCTTTTGCTCCCGCTCACGTTATCGCGGGCTTTCTTTTAAAGTTATTTTGTTGTTTAAAATAAACAAATCATTACAATACTTATGTAACAGATCACTCCGTAACAGGTCGATTATATATATTTATTTTGGAGGTCATGTAAATTTGTGTGCCGAATCTAAGTCTTTAAATAATTCGATCGCTTTAAACTGAATTCCGAATTAAGATATAAAAGAAACGCCATCTAGTATCGTAGCTTTAAATAAGGTGGCACTGCTATTCTTTTGTATTAGTCGAAATCTACGCTGTGTTCGATTTGGTAAAAAAACTTGCAGTCGGCATAATCGATAAAACTGCTGTCAAAATACGAAGGCTTTCCATGGAATCACCTTGCGCGTGCCAGGCCCTTCGCAATGCAGGGAGAGGAGTGCAAATAGTGTTTTGACCTTGCGATCTAGTTATTGGTTACACATATTCTCTCACTTTCAAAGTCTAAGCTTTTCTCCCTGTCTAACCAAATTTGAAACGAAGCTTCTAATGCCGCCGTTGAAGTACGTTCTAGAAATGAACTGGTAATAGTTATAAAGAAACCACGAGCTTCAAGAGAGTTTATAGAGAGATTTCGTTGTTATACCTCTGGCTTAAGTTAATTAACTTAAATCTGATCAGTTCGTCGATCAGTTCGTAATACTTGTTTTTCTTAAATGATCTTGGGGGATGTCGGTTACCCAGAAAGCACCACAAGTTTTAGACGCTTTAACTAAGAAAAGTACAGTAACATGTGCGGTTCCGATGATAAAACAATATCTTCAAGGTTATATTGTTTCTCATGCGTTATTATAACGAAAACGGATGAACTGTGCTAAAAATATTCGGAGGCTGCCTAACTATACAAAACAGCTTAATGAAAAAGGGAGTAATGATTAATAGAGGCCAAGATAGTTTTTAATTAAGTTCGAAAGTAGTGATGAAAAGGTCGCTAGACATTGCGCCAAAAGCTCAATCAGTTTTCGCTAAATCCTACCTTTTATTAATATAGCTATAATTTTTAAAGCTTATGAGAATATATGTATGTTTGTTACTCTTTCACACAAAATCTACTAAACGGATTTTGATAAAACTTCATTGTAATAAAGATTATAGCTACAATAAAATAAGACATTGTCTACAATTTATAAAGATTTTGTGTTTGGTCATATTATAACGATAATATGACCAAATCGGAAAAGATTCTGCGCTCTGAGAACTGTCTTATTGTGTGTGTGCGCTTAGGCCGTTGTTGTTAAAATAATGTACTATAGGATTGTTTGTTTTAAATATTTCTTAAGACAATTCGGCAACTACATATATATTATCCACCTAAATATGGAAGACTTATATCTCATAATTAATCATAAATATAATTAAATTAAATATTTTAAAAAAAAACATATTTTATAGTACTTATGAAATCCCTATGAAAATTTATACATATATCTTTTTCATTATTTAATGTAAACCTTATTTTTTACACCAAGTAATTTAGAATAATAATTTTAAAGTTATAAAAGAGGCTCTAACTGTAAGTGTAGTTACAGGTGACTTGAGCTTGTGTTTGCTTCTTGTATATACATGATGTTTGCTTCTTGTATATACATGATGTTTGCTTCTTGTATATACATGATGTTTGCTTCTTGTATATACATGATGTTATTGCTGTTATCAAATACCTGAAAGATTGATGAATATTCTTACACTTATATACATAAGATGCTATTGTAAGTATATTTGTTCTGCTCCTATTCAGTCTTTAGGGGAAGATTTAAGGATCAGAATCTCCAGATTAAAAATTGATCCGTTTTTTAAAACACAATTGTCTTCATACCAAAATAACGGTACAAATTTTTGACAGTGTTTTAAAGTGTTTTATTGTAAAGATAATGTCTTATCACCGGGGATCTGACAATGAAATTGCAAGTCACGAGTTTCTTGTAGATTGTTTGCTTAGTAACTACTCATACAAATAAAACATTCAAAATAAAAGAATATTATAAAAATAAATATAATTTCCATAAAAGCTTTCTTAATGCAAAACTTGAGAAAAAGTTCTGACTGAAGTGAAAATTAAAATTAAAATCATTTTAGAATTTAAGGTCAATTACTCTGACCTCATCACTGAAGTCAAGAGAATCAGAATTCTAACTTCGATATATTCTGTACAATACAGCCTGTTTCAATTACCATATACTGTTTTTAGTATAAAGTATTAAAACTACACGCTGTATCTTAGTAATCAGAACATTTTGTTTATGAAACTCGATTTTTTTTATCGTAAATTGTTATCCGTCAAGGAAATGTGATGAAATTTAATTATGAAATGAGTGAGGCGTGCGAATAAGTGAAATGTTTTTTATTTATTAATATTAAATAAAACATTTTCATCCTAATTATAACAATGTTTGTTCATTTTCATTGTAAATCCATTCTAAAAATAAAAACTCTTTTAACTTATTTTCTATACTATGCCTCCAATTTTCCATTATTTTGTTAAAGATTAATATAAATATGGATGAAGTATAGTTATATATCTACGGTTACATCACGTCATTTACGAAACCAAAATGTTTTATTTTATCAGCTGGCCTGTGACAGCATCATCATCACATCAAGTAAAACTTGAATATCGCGGTGAATTAGAAAACCATATTGACTCCCTAATATCTTATTATTAGGAGACACCAGAAGTAATAGGGACTGTAAAAAAAACTACAGGATAGATTTTAATGAAGTTAAGTATTTAGCTGATTTTTATTGTAGGATTTTTTACACTCCAGTAAATTAACGAATTAAAATTTATAAGGTTTAATTTTCCTGGTTTTAGTTTCCATGTATTTTCCTGTTTCGTATGGTTGCCTGGAAGAATTCGCACTTGGGCGATAAGACTTCCACTTGATCCTATGTGGTTTTCGTTATATATATATATATAAGTCATGATATCATAGATTCATAAGCAGACAAAGTCGCTAGCAACAGTTAGTAATAATAATAATAATAATATCTGTACGATGATACATAATATTATTATCATATACTTGCTATTGGTCGCGGAAGTCTCCAATCAGGATCGACTTGAACGGAAGAGATACGTAGTTAGATAATTAAAACAATTAAAACAAATAATATAAATAAAATTAATTTATAAAAACATATGAAACTTTTGAATATAATTATCCAGTTGTACTCATATTATTACTACAGGAATTTGCAAGACTAATATCGTCACTATCCGGCCTTATTCATGAGCTCAGAGCCTGGTAGAATCGCTGTTGACAAATTCCGAAAGTAAGAGAAGAAAGAATGTGAGTAGAGCTGAAAAGAGTTGTAGCATGGTTGTTTGCTTGAGCTAATCTACGAATCCGAAACTACTGAATGGATTTGAAAAGTTCTGATTCAGGTTCATCAAAAAATCTATAGGTTATCTAGCATTGCTCATATAAATAAAACATGTATGATGTAATAGGATCCACATTACAATCATTGATAAGCTTTCTGCACACAAGTCGTTAAAAATATCAAAACTATATATTATGACGAAATTTTTCATTGAAGTGAATGTATCTAATCTAACTTAGATTTAACTTTCATTTCTTCATCTTCAAAATTGATTAGTTACTGAAAGTTATTAGTAATCCTTATAAGACAATCTGTAATATTTTTTAAATCTTATTATTTACTTTCATCCGAAATTAGAACTCTGTTTATTCTTTTTCAAAGTAGATTCTAAAATAAAAAGTTTATCAAACTCTTTTCTGTTCTATACCTTGAGTTTTCAATTCTTGAAACTTCTAGTTTTCAGAATCAATAATTCTCTCCTTAATATTAGCTAAATACTTAATAGTATAGAAATTTACAATACTTTTGATTACAATAAATTTACAATTAAGATCTGTTTTAGGAATTGACTGCAATTAAAAATTTAGTAACAATTCACACCTTCTCTTCCTTGTAGCCAAGTTATTTTACAAATCAGTTATTTTCTATTATTATGTTAAAAATTTTAATATATTCTCGAAAAATGTTTAATGTATGCCTTTTGATGAACCGCATTGCTAATTTTGTTTGTTGCTTTATAAATAAAAATTTGGTTGTCATTCCGGCACGTTAATAGTGGATATGCAATTGATAATACGAAAATCAATATTTTTAATTGACGGCATGAAATAAAGATGCTACCCTTGCAATATATTTATCAAAGTTGAAAATGCATTTGGAAATTATTACCATTTTAAGTTGAAGGAAAGGCTTTGAAGTCGATAGATGAGTAGGATCATAACGTCTTCGACTTTGTACTTCTCTTTCTGTGGCTTTGATGACATTGTTCAATAATTTCTTTACAACAAAACTGGTACCATTACAAGGATTATGCGGTTTATTTTTCGCAACATTACGATTCCGAATATCATCCTTCCGATTGCTGGTTAGTAACATAATCCGACTCAATTCGTGTCATTCATTCGAAATCTTTTATTATGAAAATTCATGTCAACCTTTTTACAGCCAATACACGTACACATAAATATTTGAAAACACTTAATAAATGTTTGGAAATACTATCTCGATCAGTTTCGTCAAAAAAAATCTAGGAATAAATAAATGGACAGGAATTTTATTCTTACCTATCTCGAAAAAAAGGTTGGGGAAAAAATCTGCAAATTGGTTGTTCTGCATTTTATTTTAAAAGTGCGGCTAGCTAACTTTTAACTTTGATAACTTTAGTTTACAATTTGCGTTTGAATCAACACTTCTCAAAATTTATACAAATTGAAAAAAATATGCATAAAAAAAAACTTTATAATCATTATTAGGTAAATTACTCAAATCAATCGAAAAGAACTTAAAAAAAACAATAAAAATAGTGATATAAGTATAAAAAAACTTCTAAACAAAGTATTTTAGTCTATACACTCAACAATTTAAAGCTATTTTTTATGACAACTAGTAACATTTTTAGTAGAATTCGGCCGACTAGTCGCCGACTAGTGGCCTAATATTCCACAATTAAGATATTTTTTTAATATTATACTTATTTTGATAAAACCTGCACATTCCCTACCTTCCTTCCGACCTACCTACTAGCTACCTATTTTCGGGTTGATTGAGTTATAAACAGACAAACTTCTATTATTCTATATTTTTAAATTCGTAATCATATTTTTTTCTTCTATTTGATATTTGTTATCCAGTAAAAGAAAAGTACTTTTACAATTACAATTTAAACATAAATAACTTAAAAACTTTTTAAAAAAGTTTCTAACTCAATATTTTTTTCTTTTTATTAAATTCCACTGGATTAATCCATTGAAACAATCAAACATTATAATATAATAAAGATACATATTAACATCAATAACCATGGATCATTCCACGCTAATTGTTGTTATATAATTATAAATTATTAAAAAAAATGTCTGACGATTATTATTCACAATAATAGTCTGCTACTAGTTTTAAAATAATTAGAAATATTTTTTTTAATTCATCCGGTAGCTTCGAAGACTGCCTTTAAATAAATAAACTTTTCCGCTTACTTATAGAAATTATTTTTAAAAATGTTGATTATCTACTTAATTAATGGAAAATATATAATCAGGTTGTTTATAGTTGATTGGAAAATAAATACCTATAAGTAAAGCACAACGGAGCATAGGAGTTATTAATAATAAACTAGTTGTTGCTAGCGTCTTTGTTTGTTTTATGACGTCATTATACATGTAGCTCTAACCTATTAAAGAACAAGAGACATACATTAGAGATAGGTCGATGACTTATAAAAAAAACCAACAAATATTATAAATTCTAAAATATAGATGAATGGATGGATTTATAAATCAATCACCCCGGAACTAGGTAGATAGGTTAGTTATTTTGTCAAAATAAGTAAGCAAATATAAAAATATAATCTGAATTAAATTAATTAATTAATAATTAAATTGTTTTTCTTTGAAATGATTATAAATTTAAATCAAATTACATTTTAATTATCAGGTTAGTAGCTAAAATAAACAATTTCTATTAAAGCTATTAATAAACATGGCAAAATCCTTAGATTTTTTTTAGTTTTAAGCTCTAAATTCGGCGCTACTAAAAAGAGTCTACTAGTCGGCGCTTTTTACAAAACAGGCAGGCTAGTCCGCTTATCGACTAATCAGCGACTCTAAAAATCTCTAAAAGAACTCTACAAGATAATACATACATGTTAACATGGCAACAATAAAACAAAAATATAATATGTATTATGCAATTTTATATTTACTTGTATGTACCAAGTCTGATGTAATTTGAACGATACATTACCTTCATCTTTATCAATAATTCATTATTATAATTTGTTACAGAAATTCGGTAGTCTGTGTACAGTAGTGACAGTGGTCATATTAGTGCAAGATAGTATATCCAAAGCAAAAGTATGTATACTTAATTGCTGTTCCCATGTGTCCCAGATATAGTAATTATATTTTTGTTTATTTTTTGAAAAATTTTTATTTTGTTAATGTCATTGGCATGTTGTGGCATTCGGCATATTTTTTGGTATTTTGAGACGAAAAAATCTATTTTCTGTTTTTCTTGCGGCAGTGAATAAACAAAATAATTATATAATGAAAGAATAGTCTGCTTGTGCAAACGATAGAGCTGGTACGAGCGTCAATTGAGACAGCATCAGCATGGGAGATGACACTCATAGCAATATCCGCTGAACAGCTTCTTCTTTTGCTTCTATGAGAAGCAAGGTTTTAGGAGACTACGATCACCTCGTGCATATATGCTCTGTGAAAATATCACTTCAATAATGTGTAGTGAAAATTAGAATTACATAGATGTAATAATTGTATTACAGAAAATTACAATTGTCATAATATCAAAAAAGAATTCTAAAAAATAATATAATATTAAATTCTCTTATAAAAATTTATGCTTACAATTTATATAATATATAATAAAAAAGAAAAAAAAATAATTAAATAAGACAATAGTAATTATGGATCATGAACGTTTAAATACCAAAAAAAAAAAACAAAATAATAAAAAAAAAAACATAAATTTACCAGTGTAATTGTTAGAAACCAAAAAATGGCTGTCGCAAAACTAAATCACAATGTCCCCTGATGTTATAGTTAAATATATTTTATACAATATTGAAATTAATATAAATTAGATATAAACCACGACATTATTATTAATGATTATTTTAAAATCAGTTAACTTATTTAATATTGTTCTAACCTATATTTGTTGTATGTTTTATATATTTTATTATTTCTAATGTATTATTCGTGAATGTAATATTTGGGTAAGTAATCAATTGTAACTTTTTCTAGATGATGAAGGGTTTTTACCTGAAGTGGAGGTTAATGAACATAAAATGTACTTTGTTAAAACTTGGCTGGTTTCAAATAAATAATAATAATAAAATTATTATTATTATTTATTAGGGCAATTTGATAAATATGCTATTTGCTGAAAAGTTTTAGAACGACTCGGAAGCTCTTTGTAAAATCTGACGTTTCTATTTTTGAAAAACAAACTTTGTATCAATGTAATAACTATACTAATTTTGTCATTGGTTTAATGTATTTTATTGTAATAATAGATTATATCTTATCACTGGGGACCTCACAATTAAATTGCTGGTCACGAATAAAGTGCAGCTTCTTGTAGGAAAGGATTTCCGTGAACTATTAGATAGTTACTTTCATAGTACTATGGTTTTGTAGAAGTATTTTTAGCATTAATACTTTTTAGCCTATAAAGTTTCTGACGTAAAAATTTTTGTTAAATAGCGATCGAAACATTTTGTGTTGACAACTCGCGAATTTTTTATCGTAAATTGTAATCTGCAATAAAAATGTGATGAAATTTAATTATGAAATGAATGAGCCGTGCGAATAAGTGAAACATTTTCTTCAATAATATTTATTTATATAAGTTTAAATTTTTTTTCATATAAATACTTTTTTATTTTCAACTTTCTTGTGATTAATTTTTTTCTAAATTAAACCTAATACTTTTTTATTAAGAAAATGTCTTGAATAACTCTTTGAAGATTACATTTGCAAAGAGTAACTACTCTATATTATAATAATGATTTATATAATACAATTACAATTTTAATAACAAAGCACAATATCTGGCTCAGAAGAGAGTTTAGCAACATTAAACCTTTAGTCCAGCATTGTTCCTAAACTATAGGTTGTTTTTTTTTCTAAGTTATTTTTTTTACGAATTACCACCATCCGGTTTTCAGTTTTTTTAGATTGTAATTTAGTAAGTTTGTTAGGGACCTACATTTATCTATATTTAAACTAATTACTTCTTACAGTAATCTGATTATTCGCAACTATTGGCTATACATATATCAAAGAAAATAACAAATTAATAAAACAGTGGGTCCCTGACATTTATGTAGCCATGACGTAATACTGACGTATCATTTATTTTTTATTATGATGCTTATCGAAGTAACATTTTTATATATCTTAGCTAAAAATTTTAAGTTAGCTAAAAAGGTTAAGTTTAATAAGTATGTGTTTAGATGATTTTTCCGTGGGGGAAAGCTTTCCTTACGGGACTCTTATAATTGCTCGCGGCTTCCTCATTTGGGGGAATCCGCCGGGACGTTATGGTGAATGCGAAAGCGACCCCGTGGCGTCTCACTATGGCGATAAGGACAGCCGTTGCTTTTTTAGTGGGTAGCTTTAAAAATGGAGTCCTCTATACTGCTGGGTAGTCCTAAATAACCCCCTGCTTGTCCTCATCATCACCTCCTTGACCAGTGGATATCCGTAAGGGATTTTTCCAACGAAAAAAAAGAGTCTCTTTTAATGGTATGTCTATTATCTAGTAAATTTCGAACTTAATCGAAAACTACCTTAAACTATATAGATCATTATTACAATTAGAGCATTTCTTATAGACTAAATGGAGTTAAATGAATTTCAACTGGTACATACACAGTCTCTATAACCTTGATGTTGGAGTAAATGTATTATTTATTTTAATGTTAATATGTCATTTACATGACTATATCTAAAGATGGTTGAGCCTAATAATATATGCCTGTATTAAGTCATTAGGACCCCTTGTAACTCTCTGAGTTTCTTTCTGTAGCTGGTTCTGACTGAAACAAATATTTCCGAGCCGGTAGTAACTAAGATAATGAAACAAATGTTCTTATAGACTTATTTTCATTAAACATTTCCATTTCATTTCGTTTCGTTTCGTTTCGTTTCATTTCATTTCTAGTTATTCTTCATATAAGATCTGGCTTGGCTAGAAAATAAGCGTCGTAATTTTAGCACATTGCGTTTGTGGAAAGTCGAACATTGGATAATTTTTACGAAATGTTTAAAGTATATAAAGAAAAATATATATTTTTACTTTAATCACGATCAACAAAGTCTAATTGTTAATTATGCCATACATACTTATTGATACTAATAGTCAAAAACCTTATGCCTAATATTACCTCTAATAATCAGGAAATATAATATTTTTTATAACAATATGACCGATACATTAATAACTAAATAACTGCAAAAAATATAATAATATTTATATATGTATATTATTTATAACAATGAAAACAAACTTTAAATTGCGATAAGCGTATTACTGGTAAATGATCAACGACCATTTAAACCCCAGGCAGATTTTTTTTTTCAAATGATTTTTAAATAAATCCAAATTAGTTTCAAAATATGTAGAATAAAAATGAATTAAGAAATTTGAATTAATATTGAATTTTCTGAAACAAAATAAACTTTTCAAAGGAACAAAAATTTAATTTAATTAAAGCAGTAACGATATTTACTCTCACCTCGTCACTGAATTCTATAATTAGAATCAAATATAGTTCTATAATAGTGTCTGTTTAATGCATTATAATAATACAATATAGAGTTTCTGACGCAATAATGTATATTATTTATCAAGTACCAAGACTTCAGATATCTGAGTGATGGAAATATTTTATGTTTACAACTCGCGAATTTTTTATCGTCAATTGTAATCTGCTTATAAAAATGTGATGAAATTTAATTATGAAATGAGTGAGCTGTGTGAATAAGTGGAAATTTTTTTGAATTTAAAAAGGATTCTAAAAATAATTGTTTTATTTTTAATATTTTTAATAATTGTTTGTTTTTCAATATTTCATTTGTAAAATTGTTTTTAATGTGTAAAAGCTCTTGACATTTTTTTATACTATTTATTTTGAATGTTTATTTCATATTTACATGTATAAATGCAAAAATTAAAAATTCCAATGACTTGTAATTGACATAACCGTGTAATCTAGAACTGTAACGAAGTTGAATTTTTAGCTTATTTGAAACTACAGAAGAATTTTAAAAGAAACTTATACCCTGTCTACATCGGAAAAAAAAATGGGAAAACAAATCCTAATTTTAAAAAAAACTGGATTGATATAACGAATTTTGGTGACTTTTATTACACTTTTAGTTTAAAAATGATGACGATAGCTTATCCTTTGATCTATAAGCTGACGAAGTCGCTACCAACAGCTAATAATAATAATAATAATAATAATAATATCTGTACGATGATACATAATATTATTATCATATACTTGCTATTGGTCGCTGAAGTCTCCAATCAGGATCGATTTGAACGGAAGAGATACGTAGATAGGTACAATTAAAAATTAAATTAAATAACCTAAAACCTCATTATCATATGCATAAAAAACAATAAAGTCGTCAGTATAATTTTTCAATTCATTCAAATTAATACAGAATATTACCAAAAACCGATGTGATATTTTTTATAATCATAGCTCCAAAGGGATGGACTCAATTCAATGCGTTTTATTTAATCGAAAGCCTTAGTCGCTGAAATAAAAATTACGAACTTGAAATAGCAATCTGTGGATCACAAAAACAACTGTCCCGTATGAGAATAGAACCCATGACCTTTGCTTATGCAGACATGGCCACAAACCACTAACTACATACTAACCACTAGACCAATCGGACGTCAAATTATATAACATTCAAACGTAAAGTCAGTTGATTGAAACAAAAACTAATAACATATTTAATGAAATCAATCTATTTTTACGGATTAATACTCGCGTATAATTTACAGTTTTAATTTTAACCCGACGTTTCACGGGTAGACTAGATGTAAGTGTCTGTCACTTTCTGTCAAATTATACGCGAGTATTAATCCGTAAAAATAGTTTTATTTCAAATGTGTACTCGTGAAAATCTTTGAAAATACTACATATTTAATGCATTATATTAAAGCTAGTTATATAAATATAGCGAAATCATTTGAATTGTTTTACTTTAAGCGCTCAACGAAGAAAAGCTCCTCGGACTAAAATAATGCTTAACTATTCGGCTTCACTAGTCGACGAATAGTCGGCCTATAACTTATATAAATACAAACAATTGTCTCTTTACTTTTATTGCTACTAAAATATTTTATGATGACAAAATCTCTAGCAAAATTGTAAATAATTATTCAGAATTTTGTTTAAATATGATTAATTTCAGCTGGACAGCGAATTTTTCTGGCCCCACCCCCCTCCTTGAACAAAATAATTGTGTTTTTATAATTTATAATAAAATTTACTACTGTCTCGATTTACGTAAAACTTTTCAAGTTTATGTGAACTAAGGAGCTGACACCAAAGAGTAATATCCCATATTAAAAAATAGTTAAATTAATTATGTAAAAAATAAATGTCTATTTTTTAAATATAATATTATCGCATTGTTATAGTTATTTTAATAACAAGGAAATATTTTTGATTGGTGACTACAGCGGCCAATAGCAATAACAAGATAACAGTACATTATGTATCAACATTAACAATATTAAGTAAATTAATAAAAAATTAACTGTTGCCATCGACTTTGTCTTATGAATCAGATGATATCAGCACTTTTTTTTAATTCATATGAATACTCATATGAATTAAAAAAAAGTATATACAGACCTATACAGACCCAAAAAATTTTAACTTGTTTTGTAAGGGTATTGACCCAATTCAGTTTTGGTGTTTTTCTGAAAAATTTATTTTGGTAGAATACACAATGTCTTCTATAGCGTCACTGATATAATAAGTTAAAAAGCTAGATATAAAAATATTGTTCAGAAAAATACGAAAAATTCATCTTCCTATGTAGATATCACAACAAATGTGCTTCACTTCCATGGCATCACCGATCACCTCTAAAGGAAGAAATAGTTAAGTTCCTATTTAGAATTGTTTTAAATAAGTTAGATTTTACAAGAAATAAATAATGAATGAAAAATAATATCGTGAAAAATTATCATTAAGCGGGTCGTTTAAAAAATAATGTTTTGAATTACATAGTTATATAATCGTAAAATCATTTAACATAAAGCGTATTATAAATTTTAAAACCCTTTTAAAAAAAAATAATTAAAATAATTTATTGAAAAACAAACAGTTGTTAAAAATATTAAAGAAAAAAAAACAAAAATTATAAAAAAAAAATAATTTTAAAAAGTAAATATTTAAACATGTATTATATTTAATATCAATAAAGAAAATGTTTCACTTATTCGCACGGCTCACTCATTTCATAATTAAATTTCGTCACTTTTACATGACAGATTATAATTAAAGATAAAAAATTCGCAGTCATAGAAGTAAAATGCCGCGATCACTGGCATATGGCGTGTGAAGTTATTGCGTCAGAAACTGTATATTCTAATAAAAATATGTTACAGTACTTTATTTTATTCTCTTCAAAACATTCACAGACAGAAAGAAAGTAATGTCACTATAATTAATAAATTAAATTCATTTAAATTAGATTAAAATTTTTGTACCAAAAAATGTTGTTTGTACTAACATGGTTAAAGAAGTTATTATAATCAAACCGATTTTCAGAATTGCATTTTTTGTGGTTTTTTTGTTTTATATCACGGCTTTTAATATTTTATATCATTGATTTTGCTTTAATATCATTCTGAAATTATTATTCTTAGATTTTGAAAATAACTTTACTCTGAGATTATTAATATAGTATTAATATAGTATGTACCTTATTGATAAATGTAATCTTCAATTTAAAAAAAAATTGTTCAATATACTAGCTCAAAGCTTAACCTTTTCCCTCTATCGGTTTTCATAAAAAAAAAAAACATCTCAAATGTTGGTAAGGTGTAATGTAATCTGGAGATCACTCTCCAGGTCAAAAATCTTCATTTATGTTTCATATTTATTGACCAAAAAAAATAAACTGGCTTGATCCTAAAAGCATTATTTTCCAGTATATCCCAAGAAAAATTGTGTAAGTACATATAAGAGGGTAAAATTCTGTAACAAGTATAGTCTACTACACAAAGTAAATAATAATGAAAACTACTCATGTACTGCTGCACATTGCAGTTCGCTGGATATGAAGAAGGATTTGGTGACAAAAATTTTGAACTATTGAAATTTATTTTTTAACTGATATATTTAATATGTTAAATAAAGTGACTTTAAACCTCCAGGGTGACCTCGAATTGATGAAATCAAAACCAATAATATGTAAATAGAGTCATTTTTTATTGAAGTTAAAATGGTGTTAAGTTTTTTTTAAAACTTGATAATTATTTTGTATGTTTAGGAAAACACTACTTATAGGACCTTTTAAATTTATGTTTTAACCTCTGTAAATTTTTTGCTACAATTATTTGAGAATTCCTCATGTATGACAGATATTTATATGTTAGTTTCTATGACTGTGATATGAATGTAACTTTGAATGTCGCAAAAAAATGACCGCTTTTAAAGTCTATTAAAACATTCAAGGGTTATTATCTATAATATACAGATGTAATGTATTATCTAAAAATAAAGAAGACCTCAATATATATTTATTATCCCTTACTATGACTTTTTCTTATATTTTATTATTTCTTTACTCAAAACTAAAAATTATTGGTTTTTTGCAGCACTTGAGGAATGTGAGAAAATAAGTCAATCTGATTTTTTTATTATAAATATCAGATATTATTTAGAAACACATAAAAGATATCGCAAAAGAAGTTAAAAGGTTAGTATTGTTTTTATATCATATATAATAAAAAAAGTAATGAGGAAAAAGATGTAGATTGTTTTATTAGTTTAATATATGATAAGAAACAAAAACAATATATTTCTTTAAGCTTTTGTAAGTAATGAAAGAGTTTTTATGAACTTTATTGTTTAGTAAATTCTCTCGTTTTTACTGAAAACACCAAAAAGGATTTTGGTAATAAATACGATAAATAAAAGCTACTGAACCGGTTTTTAAGTAATTCCATGTATTGTATGTAAACCAAGCAAATGTTACAGGAAATATGGCATCCACGTGTTAGATGTAATAGATAAATCATTATCTTCCCCATCTACTCCTCCTATTGTCAAGACAAGTAATCCCACAAACGACAGTAGACAGCTGATGACCAGAAATAAAACATAGTCATGAAACATGTACATTGAAAAGAAACACTTATACAAATTTTGGAACTGTCAAAGACGTGTCATTCTAATATCAGTGATGTGACTTACTTGTAAAGCTACATGATAATTTTCTGATCACTTATTAAAAAATGCAGAAACATCAACATTTTTGACTTGCAGAACGACAGCAGCATTTTAATGTACCCATGAAAAGATAATTGTGGGACAAAAATGAAATAGTAAATAAGAAAAATTGTATACATTAAAATAGTTGTTTTCAGCCACTTCGTTTCTGACGTTTAACTTTACGCCCTTACCCAGGGGTAAGGGCGTAAAGTTAATTCATTTCATATGAAAAAGTTGTTAATTATGTATAAGAGAAATATATTAAAAGAAAAAATTTATTAAATATATATAAATCGTGTGAACTACACAAATGTATGATGTAATAGAATCCACAACATTACAACACTTGATTATCGTTCTGTATAAAAGTCGTTAAAAATATCAAACTAGTAACATACTTTATGATGAAATTTATTATTTACTTTAATAAGTCTGGATATAATTTCGGTACATTTTATTCATTATTTAAAATTATACTTCTTATTTACCAACAATAGGTTTCACTTAACTAAGTACCTCCTTATTAAGTAATGTTTTCTTAAATCGATCTAGTTTTACAAGACTTAGATATAAAAATCGAACAATTTTACCAACAATTCTGAACTTCTAGTTTCTTCTAACTAAATCCTTATAAACCATATATTGGCTCGATAACTTTAAATTAAACTGGGGCAGATGATTTCACACCTTAGAAATGTATCTAAGAGGCGGCTGTCTGCTCTCAAACACATCTACCGACAACTATCGCATCTAAAACGGATCATACCTTAGGAAGAAATTATTTTATTTATTTTAAACGATTTTTCTTTTTCTCTTCTAGTCTAGTCTTGGTGTCTTTCTTGGACTTTAAACTGTGTATTGTATTAAAACAAAAACTTTTAAATAAATAAAAAAACATAACATCCAGTTTCTTGTCGGTTCTTTTTAAGTACTTAGACCCTATTCAACAAGGTTATTAATAGATATTCATTATCTAAAAAGAAATTGTTATTGATTCTGAAAATTTCGAGGATCTATTAAATCTACAGTCGATATTATCAATATTTATTAATCATTATAATTTACTTTCATAACAAACACAAATATATATTTAAAAAATGTAATATGAGGAGTTAAAGAATATTTAGATTTGATTGACAGCTTTTTATGTAAAGGTTAGAAATTCCTTGTATTTTGGTAAGTCAGTAAGAGTTAAGAGTTTTAGACTTTATTCTCTAAAAATAAGTTTTATATAATTGAAGTAGTAATACTCTCTGAATTCTGAAATATATTTTTTCGAAAAACCTATATATTTAATTAGACCTATAGTTATTTAGGTTTCGATCTATGTAAAAAATGCTGATCTACTATCCAATTAAATTATCACTATTTTACCACAAACAATAGTGAGTTAACAATATATACCCACTGTAAAAAGCTGACCTGTGTATTGTATAAAATAATAGTTGCCTAAGTATTAGGTAATTCAAAACTCAAAATCTCTTCTGAATGTAGCTCTTTATATTTTTATATATTTTATGTAGTATATGTCGGGCAGGTATTGTTCGAAATTCATAAAAACGTTTGTTTCGCCGTTTTCAAGAGGTGTTAAAAAAACATATCGATGCGTTAAGGCGCAGTCTGTAAACACAAATTACACAAGCGTCGTGCGGTTGCAGTGAACATGGGTTTGATGATAGAAAATCTCTGTGGCATTAAGCTTGCCTTTTGTACATCAAATATATATATATAATAATATGGATATTCGGAAATGCTTTTAAAATAATGTTGTAATATATGTTATATCTTTATTTTTTTGAGTTTTAGTTGATATATTTTCAAAAAACTCTTCGACATGAATGTATCTTAACCTTAGCTTTACAGCTTTTTAGGGATGCCTTTTATACTTAATATTATATCAAATATCTCGATGCCTAATTATTTTAAAGGTACTCAGGGAAAAAAAACTTTTATTTTTTACATACCCCTTTATTTTATCACACCCTTATCGTCACTTCTATTCTACATACAAGTCTCGTGTTTACAAAAATAATATTAACACTTCGATATGCATTTATAAAACTAATTATAGACAGCCACTTTTTAATTAAAAATAATAACAAATTAATAGACTTGTTCATTGTTAAATTATATATCAATTGTTATGTAAAAAAATAACTGGTATATTTTGATCAAAGCGCAAACATGGTCTACTTGGATCGGATTAACACCACAACGTTCCAAAAATCTCACTTTAAAAAACTTACATAATTATATTTAACAAAATTAATTTATAATTATACGATTATCACGTTATACGTCCTTTATCACAAATGTCAAGTGGCAACTTAAATCATACCACTGATATTAAAATGACATGTCTTTGACAGTGCAAAAACTTGTCTCAAAGTTTCAGCGTTCTCGTTCCATGATTATGGTATATATCAGGTCACTCTGCAGTCTGTTCCGTCTGTGTGTCTTCGTGTTTAGGCACTAGTGGTGTGATCGCGGGCGTCTCCTTGTCCAAGGGCCTAAACGACCAGTTTCCTGTTCCGTCGAACTCTAACACGTGGGTGTGATATTTCCTGAAAATTCCATTTTAATTTTGTCATTCAAAATATGGCAGGTACTTTAAGTGAGCAAGAAGTGGATGACTCATTTTAAATTAATTGCTTATCATTTGTTGACCTTGAAACAATTTGTACTATACTTGAGAAGAAATGGGTATAGAATTAGGAGTTTAAATATTTCGGATTTTGTAAAATGTAAATTTTTGCTTAAGGTTTTCGGTTCTCTCACCACACGCTGGGTCGATGGGTGATAGATAGCAGCGTGATGCCCTCCTTCACGGCCTCCTCGTACATCACCACCTCCGTCTCCATGGACACTGCGCTCGTGCACTCGTCCAACAAAGCGTACACGGGTCTGGAATGTCACAGATCAGATCAAACTTCCAGATGTAATGATAGACTTTAATAATGAATTTGTAAGGCGTACTCGGCGGTAACATCGCTCACCGATGGTAGAACATCCTGGCGGCAGCGACGCGCTGCTTCTCCCCGCCCGAGAGCGTGGCGCGCCAGTCCCTGACGGCCCGCAGGCCGCCGTGCCGCGCGGCGCAGGCGTCCAGGCGCAGCACCCGCAGCAGGTGCGCCGCGCGCGCCTCCGCCGCCGCGCCGCACGCGCGCTCGGGGTACGTCACCTGCTCCAGCAGAGAGCCCTCCGACAGGTACGGCCTGGGGCGGGAGATGGACACGGTTAGCGATTAGGTTTACCGGATCTATTTGTACATACATTTACGTAAAAGTAAACAAATCCAATGACTAAACATTTATATAATAAATATTAGAATAATTCAAATAAAACTTTCCTATTCACGACTTCAGGGTGCTATCACTAGCATTACTCACACGTCTTCATGTGTAATGTTTAAAAAATAATAATTTTAACAAGATGCTTGCGGTACCTCTGCGGTATGTAAAACATGACGGGTCGGGCGAGGCAGCGCTCGTGGGGCCCCCCCTCGCTGTCGCTGCAATGGGCGCACTCGCACGGCCGCGGCACGGAGAGCTCTCCGCCGAACACCGGCCACAGACCGGACACGATGCGGAACAAACTGCACACACACGATGACGATCATAATATAACTAACTACTTATTAGTTATGACATTAAAAAAACAAATTATAATTCTGATGGATTTTTCAAATAAAACTCAAGCACATCTTCACTAATTTGGGGTGTCTATTATGACAATAAAGTCCATTAAGATAAATTAAGATAAAAGAGATTAAGATAAAAAAGTAAGGAAATAAAATTAACATAATCAGGAACAAAAATTCATAATTAAAAATTTCTAGATAAAACTTTTAACCAATATTAATAATTAAAGAAGATTAACAACAGAAAATCGACCGATTCCGGAGCCTTTAATACTGTATATAGCAAATTCACAATTCCTTTTTTGTTTTCGATTGATTTTTTTCTAGTTTCTCACCTGGACTTCCCGCAGCCGTTAGGTCCAACGATGAGCAGATGCCTCCCCGGCCGCAGCTCCAGCGTGACCCCACTGGCCACCACGTCGCATGAGGGTGTCACGATCGGCACGTTTTTCAACCGGATGGATAGGTCCGTTGTGTAAGATATTTTACCTGAAATAAAGAATATTATTATTTTTCATATAAATTATACTAAATATGAAAACTTACTATTTTATATATTTCCACAATATTAAGAAATTTCGTGATAAAATAATTTAAATTATTTTACAAAAAATCACACTATACTCTTTGTTATTCAAAATGTTATCAAACAGTTATCAAACAGTAGTACAATAAGCGATCAAACAAGTAGAAGCTCCCTCACCCTGTGGCACGGGCTGTCTGTCCCTGAAGGTGACCTGGAACCCTCCCGGCGCGGGGGGGGGCGCGGCGTGCACCCCGCGCACACAGCGCCCCCGCGCCACCTCACCGAACACCACCAGCATGTCCGACACGCGCGTGGCGTACCCCGCAAGAGTCACGATCTCCTGGAACGATGAAGACGATGTTTCATAAATATACCTTTACGAAAGAATAGTTCTGGGGGAAAGAATCCCTTATTTTGATAGATAAACCAGCAAATACAAAAAAATTGACTAAAATCGATTCAGTAGATTCGTAGTATTATAATTATAATAATAATCAGTTTTATTTCCCGTTCAATAAGATAATGTAATTGTATAAAAAGTTTTATGTACTTTTACCGAAATAATAAAATAAAATTATATAAAGTTTTATAAAATTCGTATCTTATAAAAAAATTATAAGAAAGTTCGTCTAATCGTACCTTGTAGCTGGTCATGAGTCTCTCAATAGCGTCTGCGGCAGAATTGAGGAGGTTCCGTGAAGTCGTCATGTACTCTGTTCTAGCACTTATACCTTCACCCATGCTGCCTGTAACATTTAATAATAATACATTTTACTCACACACTCTTAACTCACACACACAATAAAAACCTCGCATATATTATGGTTATAAATTGAAAGAATGACTCTTTTTGCTGATCAAATGATAAAATAGCGTATTTGATATATAATACAAGTATAGGGCGCAGAATGAGAGCACGTATAAAAAAGAAAAAAAAAAATTTTTTTGTTTGTATAATTTAAACACATCTTACATGTATATTTTGGTTTACTGTAAAAACTGGAGCAAGTAAACTTTTTGATCATCTAAATCCAGATAAAAAATATATTTAAAAAAAAATTATCGCGTAAAGGACTTAAATTCTAATTAGATACTAGCAATAGGCAAAATCAAAATAGTATTGGGTCAAAGATGTGATTTCATCTGTCACTAACAATCTATTTATATCAAACACCCACCATCCACTCTGGTGCCAGTGAGGATGGGTAGCGCCAGCATCACCATGCCGGTGCCGGACCACAAATACTTCATGCAGAACTGTTCCAGCATCACGTACCAGAGCTTCTTGTTGAACACTGACGTCATCTGCACCACCAGCTTTTTATATGCTGACTGAAGCTGGTCTAGTTCCACCTGGAATTATAAAATAAATGAATAAAGTAGAATATCTTATGTATTAATATAAGAAGCCGATTCTTATCCAAATTATTATGAGATAGCTGTACATAAAAAATCGAAATGCAGAAAAATAAAGAGAAAAAAAGTTTCAATATTGGTGCCAAATTTTGACCAGTAACTTGTAGTTAGCAATAAAATTAAAACAAAACGTGTTATAGGTTTTAAAATTCCTAAAATATCTATTGAATAAACACAACTTTTTTTCAAGCTAAATTTTCGCGCGAAAAATTTTTCCCATTGAAGTCAATGAGATTTTAGTTTTTCAGTGATTATTCCTTAACGACATCGAATATTTGAAAATCTTTTTTCTAAAACGACGATCAGATTGATGACTGAGGTCTATCAATGTGCAAAATTTAGATATTTCCGATATACCGTTTTTTATTGATGCTTGCACAAAGGGTGCAGAAAAGTCTCTCATAGAGAACATCGCTCATTAATAATAGTAGATATCACTGGGTTATATAGTGAATCTGTTAACACAGTATGTATTAACTTATCATTGTTAATTTTTTTAATTTTTAATTTACTTTAGTTATCTTTAAAGGAAACATTTTTTTTGTAACTTTTGATATCTTTAGAGACCACAAATTTTGGTTCTAATGTGATCGAAAGTAAAAATTTAATAGATATATATTGTTCAGATAGAAAAAAGAAGTATACCTTATGACCTCCATAAAAGGCGACCTCTTCAGCGTGGTTAATAAGTCTGGAGTGAACGTGCCGCAAGTTAGCCTTCATTTTCGCCTCCTCACCGGCCAGGGCCCCGAATCTCGGACTGAGCATTCGTAATAGTTGACCCGTGAAACAAATCACCAATGTTGCTATACTGGGACCTATAAAAATATGTAGTAGGAAAAATTACTAATTTAAAAAAAAAAGTAATAAAATACTAGAATAATCAAGAAAAAATAATATCCACACTGGAAAAATAATCTTTGTTGGAGAGGGTTTTACAAACAGAAATAACTAATACAAAAAAACAGCCAGACAGCAATTACGAACTACTATTAAAGCGAACCCACGACCTTTGGCTCAGCAGACAGGGCCACAGCCACCAACAACATGACCGCACGCCCCCAATTAAATAAGTAATTATGCTGTTCATAAAGATGTAGATGTAGATATGGATAAAGATGTACACGTAGATGTAGATGTAGTAATTTTGCTGTTTATGAAGATTCCCTTACTAATAAAAATATTTAAACGCAGTGTATCATATTCTCTGTAGTCACTTTTACACTTCTGACATAAATCGTTAGAGAGTGATAAAACATAGAAAAAGTTCTACTACCTACAAATGTTGAATCATCAATCATAGATCCTAATTAACAAAAGAATTTTAATTAAAATGGTTCTCGACTCACCAATGAATATGTTTCCCTTCATGTTGTTGGAGTAGCGCGCCAGCGTCAGTACTATCAGTAACAAGTCGAAGCAGGGCTTAGTGAGAGAACTGTACAAATGCGCCACTGACTGTGTGAACACTGACACGTCCTCCGTTAGCCTGGAGTAAGAAATGGTGGAACAATTATAGCTGTTTTTTTAGCATATATTTTTGGCCTTATTTAAAATAGTTTTGTAGTTACTTTACTTGTTTCTCTAACTTAATGTGACTAAGAAAGTATTGGACACTAGAACCTTTTAATAAATGTATTTCTATTATCAAATAGAAACATGCAATTTTAAACAGATAAGAGAAGACAGACACGTTTTAATTCTATTATGTTATAATTCCACTAAAATGTTCGGGTCAAAAACCCTCAAAATTATATAAGCCTCACCTGTGATCTGCATTTTCTATCCTCGCATCAAGGTTAGCCACTCTGTAATACGTCTGGTTTTTGAAGTATAATTCGTAGGCGTGGTTCACGAGTCTAGTCCGGAAGGCGAGGGCCAGTCTGCTCTCCAGATACCTAATCATGGAGTTAATGAAGGTAGCAGGTATCGCGATCCCGAACCATTGCATGAGGAGAGCGGCAAACGCGCGTAGGTCCTTCTGGACTATGTGCTTTACTGAAGAGGAATTTTACTCTCTCAATATACTCCAGGGATATGTTGAGTAATTTGTAATAAATTTTTTCTAACTACTTTGCTCAAGACATAAAATAATACCTTAACATTATGTTGGACCTATTTAGAGAATAGAAACTTACTTTTCTTTTTTATATATCAAGCAACATACACATAGAAGATTATCCAATTATTACGTAAACAAACTAATATGAAAAAATCTTTAAAAAAATTTATTTTATTTTAAAAAATCAAATATTTCGACTCACCTATAGAACCTTCCAAAGATGCCACGTAAATGGATAGGAAAGTCCTCGTGAAGAGGCATGCTGTGTGTGTTGCGAGCAGTGCCACCTCATGACTCCTGAACCCTGGGACCATGATTTTAGCTAAACTGACTATCTGTTTGAGGAACTCCAGATTAAGTCCTGGGATATGTTCCTCTGCTGGTTGCGTTTCTTCCGCATCTTCCTACGATAGTCAAAAAATATTTGGTTTGATTTAATAAAACCAACAACACCTTATATAAGACATAGTTCTAACAAATTGTAAATGTTAAACTTTACCTATAGGTTATGTGAGAAATTGTGTGTTTCATAAACAATAAATAAAAATAATATTATTCTTAATTTTAAATAAAACCTTACTTTCAACATGACATAATTATTGTTATTGTATATTCAATTATATAACATTAATAATACACCTATATTTATGAATATAATATATACAAACGACTACCGGATTTTAAAATTATCTCCTATATAATTATATTTTATGATTAGGTATATTGTAATATTATATAATTCAACTACACGCATATACTCGTATCGACATACACTTGATCATTAGATACATTATTTTATGAAGATAAATATTAAGAGTTATAAAAATTATATTTTTTGGTGTAATCATATCCAATAGTTAATTATTCGATAGTAATAGGAACTAAATTTTTATTAATAAAATAAAAATAATAATAAAATCTGACATTGAAGAAAAAAAAATTAAAAATATATTTAATTATTTTTTTAATCCAGAAGGTTTGCTTCTAGTTTTTTAAAAAAGTGTATGCTTTAAAGGCACTACTTTTTAAATCAGGTAAAGATAACAAAAGCTTGTGTACGTCTCAGTATGTCAATCAATATGTGTAATAAAATTATCAGAATTATATGGCATATAGCATGTTTTTTTTGGGATAAACGAAAATATTATTTATCAGCATCACTAAACCCTAAAAATACCATTCGCACTAAGGAATATTCACGTCAGTGAGAAATTTTATTTATTAATATATGCGACCGACCTCATTTAAACTTTACATACTTAAAAATAGGTTCTAATAAAAGCTGTGGATTTAACTAATCCCGTCGTTTTTTCATTTAATCAAACAATAATTTATTATTTTTATTTTTAAATACACATCAGTATCAAATATGAATAGATACTTCTTTAATGTATTAAAAACGTCATTTATATAAAAAACGAAAAGAATTGGGCCTACGATTGAACCTTGACGGACCCTCTTTACAATCGGAACCTTGATAATTTCTTTTAAATTTCCTTAACGCTTTACTAGTTCATACAGAAATAACAGTTTAGTTGCACAATTACCTGAAATGTATTTTAAAAAATATGATATTAAAAAATCCAGATTATATATCTTAGATTCAGTTTTTTCTAAACCACAAATTCCTCAAACCAAAATATTAAACAATGACAATAAATATTTGTTATATATTTTTTATTGTATTATTACTACTTTTCTGTTGTTTCGTCACTTAGAAATTTAATGTTCTCAAAGGCATAACTAAGTTTAGTAAAATTAATATTTTATATATTTGGAGATATTAGAAATAATCGAATCATGGCAAATTCTTCCATAATATTAATATTCATGGATATAGTTATTAATTAGACCATTTATATTAATTGTAGTTGTCAGTGATGACTTCATAGCTTCTATAAATCATAATCATACAATGTCTTTGGTATATATCAACATTTTACTTAATAGCATTCACACCGCAATAAAATCATATTGAGTAAAAAATAACTATAAATTATTTATCATTATTGTCATCAACGTCTGTAGACATCAATAATTGTAGACTTTGCATGAAGGGCTGTAATTATAATTCCACTTGTACTAAGGTTAGACGCAAAATATATCCCGAGGTTAAGGAGAGAATACAGTTTTAATGACACAATGGTTACGTCATTGACTAGTAAACTAGTAGACTAGTAGTCGAAATTTATTTTTGGATGGAAGTTTCAGTGACGTCATAGCTCCATACTAAAATAGTAATCATTCTTTTTTGTATGTTTATGAAATTAATTAGAAAGTTTTTCGTTATCGTTTGATTTAATACATTTTTTTTAAACATTTGTTGTGTAGATAGTTTTTAAATACCCGCATGTTAAGCTGTAATTATTTTCTCAAATTCTGTACACCACCTTCATAATATTAAAATAATATAACAAACAGATATTTTAATTACCGTCATATTTCTTATATTTTAAATATGTTTTTTTATTGAAATACTAATTTTTATTTTAGGAAATGAATTTAGAAAATACATACAATAAATAATACGCATACTAAGATTCCAAATTATAATTACTAGTCTAGACAAGATAGTCTTAAGGGTAAAAAGAAGCCATTAGAGTTCACTGACCTTTCCACTAAACCAACTAACCATTTTATTACACTGTTACTAAACCCTAGAACTAGATTAAGTCCTAATAGTCGCAATGTGAAAAGGTTTATACTGCGCTAATTGTGATATACAGTTTTAGTTTTAGTTTAGTCAAATAGTGCTTAGTTTGATAATACTGGCCGCTTTATGCTTTATAAAAAATAAAATTATAAATTAATAAAAATTTGAATATTAAAAAAAAATTTTTTGAAGGTTACTAATAGACATTTATAATTCCGCGTCCGCCATTGATAAATTACATAGGCTTAATGGCGTGGGAACGCGATATAGCTATTATGTATATTACAATATATATATTTAAAAGAGTACCTTGACCAAAATTAAAATAACCCCAATATTAAATCATATGAAAAAACTCTTATAAAAAATAAATTATTATCAGCGTTAACTGAGATTAACAAAGACAATATAATCATTAAAAATAATTAGTTATAGGAAAATTAAAGTTTAAAAAAAAAAAAAAAAAAAAATTAAATTGACTTCCGTTACTGTTATTTCCGTTTTATTTATTCGATATGACAATTTATTAAAATTAACGTTAAAAAATACGTAACAATACATGACGGTAGCACTATTTTGTAATAGCTGTGACTCGCGGTTCTGCCTACTAACAATTTTATTAAATATTACTATAACGAAGAGTAATAGATTAATGCTAGATAGCTTATAGCAGGGATGGAGAACCTTTTTTGATTTCCGTGCCACAAAGTCATTTTTTTTTTAAATAAGTAACGTGCCACAAATTAAAAACAATTCTTCTTTAAATATTTTTTAACAATTAATGTTACAATTGTTTTGTTTTTGCACGTGCCATGAAAACTTTTAAACGTGACTTATGGCGTGCCATTGGTTCGCATCTCTGGCCTACAGCCTGCCTCATGAACCTACTTCATAAAAAAAAAAATATAGCCAATCGAAGATGGTGCTTTCAAACAAACAAACTTTTTTGGTTTAGAATATTGGAAAAGATAATATACAATTCTAATAAGTGCAAATTTAGATACATATAATTACTTTTGTATATTACTACAGAATATATAATTACTTGATAAAATATATTAGCATTTGAATATGTCTTTAACAACTTACAAAACTTGACTCGTCAAAAGTTATTAATGTTATATTGAAAAAAATATTTTTAATTTGTAATAGCTTTAAGTGTTCATGGTATTCCATCTGATGTTAGTTTTGGTTCTTCAACCATAATGTTAAAAAAAAAAAGTTATGATCTTGACATTGCTAAGAATATTTTGAACAAACATAGCCCAGAACCAGTTCGATAGACAACATGTAAATCTTTTCAACAGTCATTTCATATAAATATATCGAAATGTAAATCCATCTTTAAATAGTCCCAAAAAATATATATTTTTATAAAAAAAAAATCTCATCGATTTGAATGCTATTCATTGATAAAGTAACAATAGTTTAAAATAACATTAATAAAAATAAAAAATTATCATGTGATTTTTTCGTTGGATAGCTCAGAAAAATGCATTTTTTTTATTAAAATAAAGAAAACATGACATCATCATAAAATATACTTACGATGTTCTGTTTGTTGTCTGTGTCGACGTCACCGCGACACAGCGCGCACTGCTCAGAGCCACACCGCCCGCCGCACGTCTGTGGTGCGCCATTAGACACAGCTTCTAACTGACCGTTCTTTGCTACCTGAAATATCAACAATATTACGTTAAATATTAGTAGACTAGAGTAGCAGCTGTATTTATTATAAGAATAACTAACTGAAGATATATAGACTAAAATATAGTTATATAGTCTTTGTCTATCTAGAATAATTCAAATCTGTCAGGTAATTTTGAAGATTAGCTCATTTAAACATACAAACTTTTCCGCTTTACCATATTAGTATAAAAAAATATGTTGACTTATTATGTACAATATATTATTTTAGATAAATCATACAACTTCAAAATATATAGATTTAAAATTTTATATATGTTTGAACTCATGTGTACTCAATTTAATATTACTTATTTATATACGATCTATCTATGTATGTGTAAGGTGTGTATGTGTGTGTATATAATAAATAACAAAATAAAGAGCATTCTAGAATAATTATTCTAGAATTTTCTTAGAGATTTTATTTTACTAAAATGTGATGAAACAATAAAAATACAGAAGAGGTAGCAGGTTCGATAAAAATAAACACATATTAATACCAACAAATGTTTAAAAAAAAAATATTTTGTCAAAATCAACATCCGCATATAAAATTATAATTATTAACTCAATCAGTTATTTTTATTTCCGGTTAAGTTAAATTTATGTGTTTTTCTTGTTATTGAAATTTAAATAATAAATTAAATAATTTATGTAAATTTTTCTCTGGTTTATGAATAATTATTATTTACGTAAATATAGTACATATGTTTTTTTTTGTCTACTTTGGTATTACAAGTAAATTGCTGAATTGTTAGAATCTCAAAGGCAATAAGTTAACATCAAATGTAAAAAAACTTATTTTACAAAAAAATCACTTATGAAATATCATACTCTAGTTACACGGTATCAAAGTAGGTCCATGGAAAAAAACCAACAAAGCACCATGATACTCTTTGAACTTATTTGTAAAATTACCATTATTTATAGTATTTATTAAAAAACCTACCGATATAACCACCATACAGCCATTTATGTCAATTTTTCAAAGAAAATTTAGAATTTTTAATTTTAATTTTCTGTTTAATAAAATTAAAATAAATAACTTATATATATATATATATATAAAGTATTCTAAATCCCATACATTATATAATTTACTAAGCACTAAATCAACTAGGGCACTAATATCGCGTTGTGAATAGACTGTTAGTGCACTTATTCTCATATAGTTTTAACATACTATTTTTAGGGACAAATAGTGATAAGTAAATGCGATAGTGTAGTTGCTTCATTGTAATCTTTTTAACCAAGCAAAAAATAAGGGTGTTATGAGTTTAACATGTGTGTGTATTTGTGTACCTGTGAAGTATCATATTTGAGTGCGGGCAACGTTTGTGTTGAAATCTTGGTAGAGATGTTGCTAGCTCGGTTTGATGAAAAATTGGGGTAGGCGTTTTTTATATTTAATTGAGCTGAGCGAAGCGAAACTCTTTACCAGTCAACTCGAGCAAATTTTGTACGCTCTCTCATCCTACACCGATCTAGCTACCATAACCAAATTTGGACCAGTTGATTATCATGTGTCCACCTTTTTATAGATAGATTTGGAAAAAAATCTAACTATAAAACAATCTATCTAATTAAAAGTAATGTGCAATTAACTTTATTTTTTATTGGAACGTTCTGTTACGCGCAGATGGTAGTCTACTATGACTGACATGTATTATTTTTTGTTAATAGCAAACATTAATCAAGCTGAAGGTTTCATGAAATATTTTTTGGTTTCGCTCAGCGTCAGCCTTGTAAAAAATCTAAACATAATTGTTTAGATGAATCTAATTATATATATTTTTACCTATTTAAAAAAAATTATATAAAACTCAAAGAAAATATTAAAATCGTCTCATCATAAAGAAAAATAGAACTCAATAAGTATTTACTTGGTTTGACAAACGGGAGATGGAATCAGTAGCAGTGCAATATAGATATATACGTATATATATATTTTACAAGATTACGCCAAGCTAAAGTTCTGTTAAACTAAATCCAAGATATATAACATATAAATTAGTTTGAATAAAACTTGGTATACAGCTCTGATACGTAATGATTGCACAATCTGTTGCATCTTGAGATAATTATGTAAACTTAACTATATACGAGTATATCAATAGTGGCCGCTATTGAGATGTATATTATTCACTAAATATATCTATTTCTAAATATATTTATAATAAAGAAATGCCGGACGGAGTTTTTTGTGTGGTTCTTCTCAGACCAGGACGCGGTCGGATTAAACTCCCTCGTAGCATTAAGTCAACTAGTCAAAGGGATTTTTTTGATAAGTATGGTATCAAAATAGGTCCTCTTTACACTTCTAATTAACGTACACAAGTGATCACTGATATTGATTCAAAGTAGAAAAGATATAAATCAATAAATAAAATAATAATAAATGAATACAAGTTGGGAGAGGTGTCTGTTATAATTTGATGAAGTTAGAATTATTATATAATTTAGAGGAACTTCCTGTAAAGATATTATTTTTATTTTCTTCGGTTATTAATATTATGAACCAGACGAGTCTCATATTCCTGACGGAGTTTTTTTTATCAGACATAACCCGGAAATAATAATACATAAATCTTAATTATACATTGTATTATTCGTTTAAATTGTACATTGTCAAGGGCTGTTTTTTAATAAAAAAACAATTTGTTTTTGTAGTCTCATTAAAAGCAATTAGATATAATAAAACAACTTCTATGTTGAAATCATCTTTATATACTGTTCCATTGATTGCTGTGTATATATCATATCCATGCTTTACTCGCATATCCAACCTAATGTGAGTTTGTTTGTAGGAATCTCCGAAACTAAAAAATGCAATAAAAAATTCGTTCACTAACAAAAATAGTTTTTGTGAAAACCAATTCAAATCAAAGACAATTGATTAAAATTAAGTAATTTCTTAGAAAAGCTGAATACGTAGTGTTTGCAAATGAACTCAAAATCAATCAAACATACTTTTCCGATTTATAATATGAATATAGATAATATATTATATTTTCGAAATAAAACTATCTTTTAGTACCTACAGTCGAGACTGTTCTATTTAATAAATTCAGTTGTCTCAACTCTCAAGGCACTCCACTTTGTTGGAAAGGTTTTTATTATCAAAGACGTGGTTTATAATTCGTGTTTTTATTATGAAATTATAACGTATACTAAAAATAAATAATATGTACAGTAAGGTAATTAATATTTAAATTTGATGGATGACTTAATATTTAAAAAAAACAAACATATCATTTTAAAACTTGTTCTGGTTGACGTATTATTAGTAAATAAATGATCTTACTGTCAAATTTGGTGTGACCTCTCTGATTGGTTGTCATCACAATGGCGTCATAGACAACCAATAGAAACTCAGGGTATGGTTGTCAAAATTTTTACTTCAAAAAAAATCTGACAGTTAAATATGTCTATATGTATATACGTATCCGTGTGACCTTTCTGATTGGTTGATGGCGTCATAGATAACCAAAAAAAAATTATTTGAATTTTCCCTCCGAAAAAAATCTGACATTTCATATTTACGTCATTTTTATATTGCAGCTTGTGAGTGGCTTTAGATATGATTATATAATTAGTTCCTCGAGCACTGATCATTTACGTAATCGAGTCGTAACCTTTAGTTGTGTCATTATTTATTGCGCAATATATCTTTTGAAAAGAAAATGTAACTTTGTGCAGCCAAAAAAAGGTCTAATAAAGTGCGAATAACAAATAAGTTATATAGTAAAGTATAAGTATATGTACTGTAAAGGTACCACGCGAGTCAAGTTAGTTAGTTATGAATACAGTAACGTTAAAAAATCTGAGGATATATATGAAATAAATTATAAGAATGTTAAAAAGTTGAACAAATGCTTAAAACTTTTTTTATACTTATTCTCAGATTAAAATTCTTAAATCGAACCCACGATCTCTTGCATACCGTCTCGACGCTCTGTAAATTGAGCTATCATGCCGTTTGACGAATATAGCATATTATATACCATCGTTTTTAACTTATGACTACTATTTACTACCTATTTACTATATATATTAAATATTGTAAACTTAAGAAATAGTTTTAAGTTCATACCTTTTTTATATAAATACCTTTTAAAAAAAAATTATTGACTCGATAAAATTCATCAATATATATATTACATGAAGTAATAAAAATAATATTTATAACTATAACCTACGTTTTTAATGTAACTACATCTGGACCTTGAAAATACATATTTTTAATAAATCTTATTTTTTAATTATTTGTATATCATATTTGTTACTTTTTTTGCATTATGTTATTTAATTATTATTATTATATAAACAATTTCAACGTCAATAGAGGTTATTATTGCCAAGCAAAAATATCCAGACTCGCTGGATTTTTTCTGATGGGAGATGGGAAGTCTTTAGCAGATAATTTAAAAATTGTCTTCTCAACCCATCAATTATGCAATAACAGTAATTATATAATTACATTAACTATACTTTTTCAATAACTTCTGTTTTTTTATCAACATCAGAGAAAAGATTGCTGGTTTTAAAACTTGTTGTTGACTGGCATCTGTGTGTTTTTTTTTATGCATGTGTGCATTTAATTCGTGTTTTTTTTTTAATTTAAATCAAGTGTTATATTTTTATTATATGAATATCAAAGTATATAATTTTATATATAACTTAAACTTTAATATGTAAAAAAGCATATTTTATGTCGATATATTATGTGAACCCTTACCTTATAGTTATTATTATTATGACAGGGCAGATTTTGTTTCTTCTCTCTGGTTCCGTACAAAGCACACGCGGCCAGCGCGACCCCCACTCCCACGCCCACCGCTATCGTAGGCTGAACCCTAAACGCCTGTTCTCGAATCTTCGTCAATATGGCCGGCATTTTGTTTTATTTAATTATTATTCCAGAACATTCGTCTGATTACGAAATAACTTTTTAATTAGATTTCTGCTGACTTAATTATTTTAAAAATAATTTAAGCTAAAGAGATCTCACATTTAATAAACAATCTAACAATATTTATTTTTTATAGAGTATGTTTCTTCAAGTCGTAATGATCGTGTTCAAGAGACTCCTCCATTTTCTGAAACAAAAAAATAATAATTAAATATCACCCATGAAATAATTAAATGATGTCGTGAAATTTTAATCTTAATTTTAATAAAATTAATGTTGTATAAAATAAATAATAATTTTACTACAATACTAATACTATTTAGAACATAGGTTTGTTTCTTTGTTTGTTTATAAGCGTTAAAACATCAAACTGCCTATTTATTTGTACTAGATTTAAAAAAAATCTTTGATTATGATAGGGTTCGAAAGGATAGTTAACTAGTCTTAGTTATTATATAAAATATAGTAGTATATACTAAATAAATTTTATCCTCCTAGAGTAGAACCGCGGGTAACAGCTAGTATTTTAATAGATAATATTCTAAATTAGTTTTTATTTTTCATAAATGCTAATTAAATTTACGTAATTCGTCTAAAATATCATGAACATGCAAACATGCATAAGAGAATTTAATTTTTTTTTAATAATATTTCATATATAGTATCGAAATTTTCCCGACTAGTAGAACCCATTCGGGGTCCTTCTTCATGAGCTCAAAGCATGTAAAACGAGTATACCCGGATAATTATATATTATAATAATCATGGACCACGGAACTTTAAATACAAGAAAAATTATATAAAACCAATAACTATAATGCAAGTAACATGCGTTTGAATGTTGTGTACAACCTGACAGAACTACCTTACCTATTAGAGAATCTTCCAGAAGCAATTTACATGTTTGTAGAAGATTCACATATACCAATTGTATTATACAAATTTATTTTACTACCCTCAAGAGATTAACTCTCTATATCATTACTAACCAAAAACCAAACCTAAATATGAAATGAAACTTTTCTTTACGGATTTCGACGTTTCGAATGCTTTGCAGTACTCGTGTTCACGGGTGGAAGAGATATGTCTATTCTAGTCAAATCTAAATACGTGAATTTTTTTTTGTTAATATCGATAGGTGGCGCTATCGATAATCGCTGGTCCGCGGGTAGATCCACAAGCAAAAAGTAGTATACACTCTAGTACATATAAAAATGTTGTTTATCATTTGTCTAATATAATAAAGACAGAGCTATTATGCTATATTACCTTGTGCATTTATATCCAAATATAGTTTTTTATAAAATTCTAAATAAGCAATAAGAAGCTTATTTTTTGCGGTCGCAAATAATCCTTGATTCTTTGTAATAGATTATCTTAATTGAACTATTAGCTTATTTGCAACATCCTTGTGCATTCAGTGAAAAAATAATAAAATAAATTCTATAAAATTATTATTACGTCAGACATTAACATTTATCATAATTACCTACGAAAAACCAATTTTACAAGACCACATATGTCTTATACACACAAACACACACACACACATATATACACCGCACACACTTAAACCTAAAACTAATCACGCTAACAGCTAATTTAATATTCAAGAATTTTTAAGTACTTTAAAAATAATAAAATGGATATTTATTTTCTTTATAATATTTTTTCTTGCAAAAAGTGTTATCACTATTTAATAACGTTTTTTATACTTTTTGTCAAATAATAATAAACAAATTTTCAAAATTCTAAACGTCATTTACAATTCGATTCCTGGAGTACCTTTTCCGTTTTATACCATCCATCCAGCATCCATAAATCAATATTATTCTCCCCAAATTACCAAGATTCACTATTTTCTGGTTTTCAGTTGATTGCTCTTCTAAAAAATCAAAGGTCTTATATAGTAATGTTATTGTAATATTAAAACAAAACTTTTTAAAACTATTATAGTTTAGTTATTTTTATAACATATTATTAGAGAAGCTTAAGAAGTTGATATAAAAATGTTTTTGACAACAATTTTATTTATGACATACAGGGACTGTAGTCTTATGAAACGTCAGACTCTATTTGGAATTTTGTATATATAATTCGTATTTCATTCCAAGAAGCTGTTAATAATATTTATTTATAACAATTGCAAAATTATAATCTAAATTCTTTTGTCAGTCTCAGAAATGAAAAAAAAATTTACGCAAGTAGAATTCAAATCCGCAACCTCTTGAGAAACCATAACATGGCTATGACAATTGAGCTACCGTAACAACGTACACATTGACAGAGTTATATAAAATAATAAATATTCACGAACAAAAACCTCGTTTTATTACGGGGAAGTAACATATAACGTCTTAAATATCAATTATTTTATTGTTTAATAAATATGATCAAAATCATTACTTGTAGTACTAAGAACTGATAACAGAGAATATGGCCTCATTTCCAAATAAGATATCTGACCACAATGACCCTCAGATACAATTATTTAGTTTATCTTATTTCCCCATCAACTCTATATATTTCCTTTAAAAAAATGTTTAATAATTTCATTAAAATTTTAACAGGAAATGTCGAAACTGCATAATAATAATTAAGAATAAAAATATTTCTACGAAAAAACCAAATTAAAAAATCTTCGTATGCGATTTAAATATATTTCTTGCCTATTATGTTAGCGAATACGGAAAAATCCGACAGAAAAACGTATCAAGAGTATTTATGTAGCAGTTAGGCATTTGACAATGATGTGAGTAAACCCCAATAAGTATTATAAGAACTATGTAAAATGCACCAGTTACTAAATACTTTCAAAATGGTTGTCAGAGTAGGAGACATTTTTAAAACAGATAAGTCCAGAAAAGCTAAAACAAACATACAAAAAACGTTAACTACGTAGTTACCGTTTTTTGTTCATCATTGTATCTTCAGGTATCATCTGTAGGCCTGGTGAGGGGGGAGGGTGACCCCTCTTACCTAACATAGGCCTGCGATGGGAGGGTGCTCTACGTTGCTCGGGGCACCCTCATTCGGGGGGTCTCGCCGGGGCGTCACGGTGTGTGCTAACGCGATCCCGTGACGTCCCATTACGGCAAAGAGGGCAACCGTTGGTTTTTTAGTGGGTATGATACCAGTGGACGCCTCATAAAAAATCAAATAAACGCCTAATTGACTGACAACAAAAATTTACTTAGAATGAATCTCAGGAAGTACAATTATAACTTTATTTTATTTATTTTTTAATTTATTTGGCTATATTTTGAGTAATGTGAGAAGCTATATATTTGAACTAACTGTTACTCGCAGTTCTATCAGCGAAATAAATATTGAATTTACATACAGGATAACTAAGAGCCATAGCTTAATTCTCCACTTTACCATGTTAGTATAGATAAGAGACCCTTATAATAAATCAAAAAATTCATTCAAAAATGCAATGGGTCTGCACGCTATAATAGATGGTTTAGAAGCGTGTAATACCGCGGACAAAGATGCGTTGAACGACTAGAACATATTCTATAATGTTAATAAAGACAATAATAAACTAACATCTATTAGAGACCAATTGTATTAGATTAGCTTTGTATCGTAATATTTAATTATACATCACTTATTACCAGTAGCTGAGTATTAAATGATTGCGGATTTATTGACGGATCTTATATTATAAAAGAAACTAGATATTTAATTATACGCAATCAATATCTATTATAGAACGATGTGAAACACGTGATGAGTGTTGGATTCGATGTCGACTTCGAGGTCACCTACAAATATTAAATTTCAAGAATCAATACAATTATAATAAAGGTAATTAAGGTAAATCTATAATTTTTAAACCAAAATACATTATATATATTACTTAATTCATTTTATATTTTAATATTTGAAACTTAAAGACCATTTGATATTTACAATGTTTTAAGGTCATCGCGATTTTCATTAAAAATAAATGTTAAATTCTATTTTAGTTCCACCAATTATAATATAGTTAGCATACAAATGTAAGTATAAACACTTTTTAATATTGTGTTGCAGACATTTATGTGGATTTTAGTTTGGCCTTTGATTTCAACATGCATGTTTATAATCAATATCAAGTCAAATATCAAGTATCAATCGCTAACAAAGCTTTAAAGTATAAAAAGAATTGTATGGAATCAATATTGAAATATCTAAATAAAACCATTCATTATTTTTATAGTCAATGACGATCAAAGCAGGAGATAATTTTAGAACCTAAGTTTTATATGAACAAAGTTACGTTTTTTAGGTATCAACAAAATTGTTAATGTCTTCTTAACAAAACCAGGATATTTTAAATCATTTTGTTTCTTTAACAGTTTTAGTATAATCTATAATAATAAGCTGCAATTTTTTTTTCTATAATTTAAATATTTAATATATCGCCATAATTATGACTTTGAACTCTTGCACATTATCCTATAAAATACGTTTGTTTAAACATTTATAAGTTTACATTATAAGTTTTTAAAATGAAAACCTCAGTAAAAATATAAAAATCTTTACTATGACACTTACTCTAATATTTAAAAAATAAACAAATTTATTTATTATAAATTACTACCTACTGGATATAATTAATTAGTACATTAATCTTATGCAAATAAGAAAATTTAAACGATATCTTATTATTGATAAACAAAATACAAAACATTGTAAATATTAATCACAAACTATTAATATAATTATAAACTGCGAGATGAGTCAATGTAGTATTATAGAAAAAATAAGAGCCCAAGTAAGCCCTTGAAAAACACCTGTCCTGTAGAATTCTACAATTATAAGAATCGTCACCTCGATCATGGTCATTTTGCTTATACCAAATAAGGATGTAATCGCCCTACTTATTTATATTATTTAATATAAAAAAACTTGTAATGAATATAGAGTTCTTGACTAAAGTAATTATTAAGCTTTATGTAACGCTGACCTTACTGATAAACTATTACTGCCGTACTGATAAAAATATTTATACCCACTATAACATATTCTCTGTTTTGCACTTTCACACTTTTGACGTAAAAAGTGAGAATGTGACAAAACAGAGAATAAGTACAAAGTTAAAATATTTTTGCTAGAAATCCCCCGATTATGTGTAAAAAAAGAAAGAGATAGTAAAAACTACAACTGAACCTAATATTACAAATTATCAAAATACAGTTAAAGTCAAATTATTCTTTTATTAAATATAAAGTAATAAGAATTGTCTATACCTTTAAAAGACAAAATCATGTGTATAGACTTTATAAATGAATCGATATACAAATTAATGCAAGACTCGTCCGCTATAAAAATCAATAAAACCTGTTCATCACTAGTTCGTACGTCATTCTAGTAATCGCTGTCCAGTTTCGCATACATACTTGAAATTAAATTTGAATATTTTAAGATTAAGTACTTTAAAAGTTGTAAAACGTTATAACTCATAATTTATTGAAAACTTCCTTAACGTTGAATTAAACGTCGAATAGTATTGCCAATTAAAGAAATACATACAAATATATTAAAAACAACCATTACCAAGGCTTTAGCTTCTGTTAATCGATTTCATACTTCAATGACGTCACAGATAGTGGTAAGGTGAATACCAATACCTAGTACGTTACCGTCTTAAATATTTATGAGTAATAAAAAAAGAGTTAGACACTTAGATTGATGAGATATAATTTTGCGCCAATCGAGGTCAAATGAATTGATATTGACATTGAATCTCGCTGATATGGAACATAGTAAAGATTTACTTTTGAATTAATAAATACTTGCCTAACAATTCTTTTTATGATTGAACAATCAAAATAATCAATTATAGACGGATTGAACAATCACACAATACTTACTGTAATACCATGAAGCGTGTTTACATAGAACAATAAAAATATTATTATAACTCATTAAAACTTTATTATGTGTAGATAATATGATATCTACACACAAATTATATATATATTTTCTAACTAACTGTTGGCGCACAGCTTAAAATATTGTAAATTGGACTACTAAGTGGAATGGAGTTTGAAATTTTGTAATTATTATTTTTATTTATATTCATAATAATTGAATATAATAGTAGGATGGGGAAAGCTACCTTTTTGTCTATTGTGTGCAGTTGGTTCCAATATTGGTTCAAATATACACCATTGGACTGGATACCAACGAGTTTTGACTTAATAAGGTCGAATCTTTGAGCGGGCGGGTGACACATAACAACAATAGATCACTTTTTATAATGACCAAAAAGACTCACGGTTACTGAAAACCACAGGCGAAGCTACGGTCGGGATCTAGTCCATAATAATTGATATTTGATCCTTCAAATCAAAATAATAAACGTTTAAGTAAATCCACCTCATGGATGCATTGTAAACGAAGTCTGGTAGGTCAGCTGGTAATTAATAGAGAAATAATGAAGGTAAAAAACCAATGTATCTATTTACTTTTTGCAATAAGTGAATATAATTAACATGTTATATGATTTATTTTTCTATTCATGCATACGCAAACGGCTTGACGCAAATTATTCACACAAATTTACATAAATGTATATCTCTGATTCCCAGACTCGGGTCAGAGGGTAAGAGATAAAAGCTAAACGGTACTCGTGTACTCAATTATTATTTCATACAATAGAATAGAATAAGCATAACATAATGTGTTACTTACAACAAATATCACGTAACGTACATAAAGTAATCAAACAAACAATGAAATTATCAATGTTGGTAGTGCACTAACTAGTGCACCAAATTGTGGTACCCAGAGTGGGACCTTTTTTTCGTCACAACTATATGTATATTTTTGCATTTAAGCTTTTGTCATTCACTATTACTGTTATCTTTTTATGCATTTGTCACATCTATTATGGTTTGGAATTGGTCTGACTGATTTCTGCAGACAGTTCAAGCTGCGATTCCGCCCATCTCCAAGCTCATGAATAATGGCCCAAATAGGTTCGAAAATAGTCGGTGAAATTTCAATATAATTATTTACGTCAGAACAGACAATAAAGATTGTATATATTATAAATATATTAATATTCTATTAACTTTATTTTATTGGATAAACGATGTTAGTTTAGTATGTCTTCATTTTGTGTCGGTATCAGAACATAGATATGTATTCTAATATAAAAATACACCTAGTATATATGTATATAACTAAATAAAATATGCAAATTAAAAAATTATCTACAAGTTAATCGTAATGTTATTAAAATGTATTCAATATCTTTTTCGATACACTTCTGTCGAACGACCAACTATTTATAATTATATATTTAAAATACTCAGACAAACATATAAATTATCGCGGTTCCACCTGCAAAGGAACGATTTTACTTACTAGTAAGACTAAGAGTAGTAACAATCCTAGATAGCCTATAACCTTTCTCGTGAAACTGTCAATCAATAATAATAATCAGAAAAAAAAATTCAAACCCAGCACGTAGTTTAGAAGATTAGCGCTGTTAAACCAGATTTTCCGCTTTAAAATATTAATAACCTTTAAACCTAACCTAGAAAATAAAGGAAAATATATTATTTTTTTCCCCAAGGTTTATTTTTATCTGAACAATATGTCTCGTTTTAAAAGTAAATAATAAAAAATTTATGAATAAATGTTTATAAATATACACGTTATCTTATTTATTATAAGTAACTCATCAAAATATTAACATAATATATGTATATAGATTAAAACTTAATATATATATATATATATATATATATATATATATATATATATAAAAAGTAAACAAAGGAATACAAATTAATTGCCTTGTTGAGTTCAAGGTGGCGCGAGATGTCAGGGTCTGAATCCATCAGTATATTAACAATTACCATCGAATGAGAGATTTAATATCACTTATAAGTATTTATATTAATATAAAAAGGATAATTTTTGTCTGTTTAAAAGCACTAATGTTCGAAACTAACGGATAGAATTGAAAAATTGTTTCTGATAATAGGCAGGTATAGAAGGAAGGCTATGGGCTATCTATTATTACTCTTCAGATCTTAGTTAACTTAATAGTCAATAAATATTTCCACCGCGGGTAGAACTGCGGGTAACAGCTAGTGTTATATATGCTGCTCATTAACAAAGACTAACATTGAATTACTATTAATATACCTTTATTTATATATGAGTATAGAAATTTTCTATAATAATCCTACAACTTGCCTGTCAGTTCATCTCCACGACTCCAGACGCCCAGTTATTAGTTTTCTATACAAATCTGAGTTTTCCGAATAGTTGTATTTACAAATACTTATAACTCATCTCAGTTCCCAAAAGATATTTATATTTTCAAGCAAAAAATAAACCTTATGAAAGAAACAAATAGTAAATTACTCAATTTTAATTATTAAAATTCCCAATTTGATATGGATACATTAGTTTTAATATATGCTTTTAAATAAACATTAATTATAATAAATAACTGTAATTACATTAATTATAATAAATAAATTCCTTGATATATCACTGATGCTGGAACTTATCCTAAAAAGGCAACCTTCAGCCTGGTGTAAAATAGTTTCTAGAATGGTGAAAGTGGAACACCATAGAAATTTAAGATAAGTGAATATAAAACATTATGCACGCAACAGTGTAATTGGAATGATTATTATTAAAGACATTCAAGAAGAGAAATGCAAAAGAAACTGACTAGTGAAAGGCAAAAAAATATAAACAAACTCTTAATGAGACCATTTTTCTCTTGAGCATAAAATTCTCAAACCTGCTTGAATAACATGACTTCACGGTTTATGATTATAAAAATATACCTATGACATTGAGGCTACATGCCTTCAAAGGGCATACATATTTAAATTATATATAAACACTAGTCTTTACTCGCTGTGTCACCCGCGTACTAACGATTTTATTTATTATTATTATTAAAATTAATAGCATAATCCCATATAGCCTATAACCTTTATGAGAATGTCTATCACAAACAGAAATAATACAAATCCATACAGTACTTTTGAAGATTAAACAAACAAACAAACTCTTCAGCTTTATAATATTAGTATAGATTTATGAGCCATTTAGTTTATATGGATAAATTAGTTTTAGATAGTGCTTTACTCCCATCTTATATTTTAATCTTTTTTAGTTTTTTTTTTCACCTTATAAAAAAAACGGTGTTATGACATCATTTCATCTTTTTAATTATATTTACTTTATGCTTTAAAGCTCAATTAACGCCTCTTTTTTGCCAAACATTTTAGCAAATTAAAAAGACAACAAATTAACTAAAAATATGACCTTAAATTCGTAGAGTGGAGCCATGCCTCATAGTAAATTTACTTCTTTTTTTTATGACTCTGACGTCAACTAAATTATTGACGTCATCGTGTTAAGTGGCAACACTAATTATAAAAATGTCATAACCCTTATTATGTTGTAGAGCCTTGACTTAACATTGAAATAGGGCTGTCACTTGAAATATAATTCTTACCCCTTTTCATTATTCAAAATATGGAACAAAAACGAACACAATTTTTTTATACAGACTTCAATTAAAATTTCCTTTAAATTTCAATATTATAGTTGAATCTCAAACAAAAATTCAATAAGGTACCAACCCTTAATCTCTTTCGTAACATTACGTATATCTAGAACTGGTTATGGAGCAAGCCACTGCCTCAAGCCTCTGCTTCACTCTTCAAACAAACAAGAAATAAATACAAGGCGATACAAAAGCTGATTCCAGGGTAAAAACCTAATCTTTATCGTGTCATTATATGACAAAAGTTCTGACGTGTCTGGGGTATATATATATATATGGGGATTTGATATAACTCCTCTATACGTTTTCATTATGCATTTCACCAACCCCAAAAAAAAATTAACAGCCCACTCTATAAACGAAAATCAAAACGTCAATCTTAAAATATCTTTAATTGAATATTTTGTGCTCACAACTTGGTACATATTCTTATAAATGAATACACTTCAGATGAATAAAATATATATTATAATTTTTAAGTTTATACACTTTTTTAAATACCATATTTAGCCATAATAAAAAAAAAAAAGTAAACGCAAAGAACTGCAAGCTTTTTAATAATTATAGCGAGCAACACTTTTATTGAGAATTATCTGTGACTCGCTATTCTACCCGCGAACAGACAATTTTGTTTACTATTAGGATAACTAAGAAAGGTATTAAGGTATTAAGGTAGGTAGAAGGTTGAGTTTTAATTGTTTCTATTGTGTTTCCTCTGGGACACTCTTTGTTTTGAGGGTAGGCGTTAATGTCTGCGACACAGTTTTATAACATTTAATGCAAGCATTTTCGATCACTATTTTTTCTGTACTATTTTTCAAATAAAGATTATTTAATAATAAAAATAAAGATTATTTTCTGTACTATTTTCAAATAAAGATTATTTAATAATAAAAATAAAGATTATTTTCTGTACTATTTTCAAATAAAGATTATTATTATTATTATTGTTATTATTATTATTATCATCAGATAGTTTTGAATATTATCACGTTTAAACAAACAAACTTTTCCCTTTATAATATTAGTATGGATAATATTGATATTGAAATGATAATAATGGGTGACCTTGCCTTATCATTAAATCTCTTCCTGTCAATAATACTTACATAGATACAAGTAGTTCAAGATAATGATTTAAATTTGAAATACATTCGTTATTGCGTCAATGTGCAGAGTATTTTAAGTAGATTAACTTAATGACTTACTGATTATACAAGTTTTTATATTATAGATGATTATATAGATTAGGTATTACCTTCCTCCAAGGCTAAATAAAATATTTTGACAGCACAGCATTGAATTCCCCCCTAGTCAACTTATTCAAAATTTAAAAAACGTTGGTTGATTAAACGGTTGTGATTGGTTGACTGAATTATATACAGCCAATCACATTACTTTTTTACTTTACCATCTTCCAATTGTCTTACCTAATTTAAATCTTTAAATAAATTTAGGCCAATTATCTGTCAGTCCGTATTTTTTTATGTCAACTATATTGAATGATTTGATGAAATTTTATTATTAATCAGAATGAAATAGAAAGCTAGCAAACAGGTTAAAAAACTCGACGTTTACTTTCACCCCAAGTTATATTGTATGTTGTCGAAATTATGTAAGCAGCAGGAGAGTGGGAACAGTACATTATTGTAAATTGAACATAGTCAGGAATGATAATAAAATTTGTTTTAAATATTACCAAAAGAAAATTATAATTTTTTTTTATAAATATTTTTGGTGGTTGGTTTCAATTTAAGGTGAAAACAAAATTTAGTTTTAACTTATTACAACAAAAATAAAAACAAAATGTAAGGATATCCTTGTATATATGATATACATATTTTTACAATTTAAATACCATATAATTTGTATTTGGAGAGGAAAGAAAAAAGCCACTGGCAAAATTGGTTCTATAAAATAAATAATTTTCTTCTTCTCTTCAATTCAATAACATTATTATAAATTAACACATTTATTTCTATAAAATTTATATATATGACTTAAACTTATATAGTAAAAAACTTAGTAAAAAGTCGATATTATATTGGCACGGAGCATCACTATCATATGCAATAATTAAAAAATTAAAAATTCATTAATTACAAGTCAAAGAACCGGTGCTAGTGATGGTCTGTGCCAAAATAAAATCGACTTTCACTATCTCTCTAACTTAGAAAGTTGTGAATACACTAGATGATTTCTAAATTTTAAAAATACCGTTATTTAAAATAACCGAAGTTCTTAGTCTTATATATTTATTTTCAATGTTAGTAGGTTAATTCTTAATTTAGGTTTTGAGGTCAAGAGCTCATAAAAAGATTTTAGAATTTTCAATGCATTCAGAATAAGGATAAACATTTTTTATCATAATTTATTAATAAACAAAATAAAAATTTGAATGATATTTCGTTGGTTTTCAAAAGTCTGATATAAAATTTAAATCCGATAAAAAAAATGATATAAACAATACATTAAGATTAAAATGTCTGATCTTTTTGATTGTATTACATATTTAATATTATATTCATTATATAAGACAGATTTAATTAGATATAACTTCATTAGTACAAAGATAAGAAAAAGGAAATTGCTAAACAAAATAAGGTACGAAAATACATATTTCATAAAAACATACATAAATATATATCAATACAAGTACTTCTAGATAACGTGCTAAAGACAAAGAAATAAAAGATTATCTTTGTATGTTTGTGAGATTTTTGTTCCAACATCAAATAAAAACTTAAATTAAAGTTAAAATTTTGAAAAAAAAAGCGTAAAAAAAACAACTACTATTATTATATAAGCTTACAATTATTGTAGTATAAAATTAAAAATTATATGTCAAAATTAAAAAATATATATTTTTTATTATATTCCATTGCATGTGAATAGTTTTTTTTTTTTCAGGTTAACTTGTTTTTATGTTTATTTATGTATTGTTTTAGTTACTTGTTAACTTAGTTCCACATAGAATTGATAAAATATACAACAAAAAGATAAATAAGAAAACAATAGTTCAAAGACACAAGAAAAGGGTCCTTTTTATGTCATTTACTTTATTTGCATATAAATAATAAAACAAAAATACTTTTTTGATACATGTCCAACACACTCTACTTTCCCTATTTTCAAAATTTCTATTGTATATAGCCAATGTTTCATATAATTTAATGTTATAAGATCTATACATATTTTTTTTTTATTTTGTCTTTACAATATTATACAAAAATTCTATTTTAATAATGTATATCGACACTTATATTATGATTTTGCTATTTTTTTGATGCCAAGCCATCAATTTTATCATCGGATATGAGTTACGTTCAGGGCCAATATTAAAAACTAATAAACAATGGCTGACCATATTGAATCTTATCTTAGTCAATAATCCTAAATCTATACTCACTTGACCAATATCCGTAATCACTGTTATCACACCACTACACAACACACATATATATATATATATATATATATATATATTATTCTAAAACTATTTCATATAAGACGTCCGTTCCCAACCACAGCGGAACATATACTGATCGCTTCACTCATTATAACAAATACATAAAGAATGTATTAAATACATTTAGGAATTATATATCATTTGTGTATATACATAAGAATTATAATCGCCTGTAATATGAGATAAGTAGCGTGTAGGCTTTGTTATTTTGTATGCTTTTTTTTAATGCTGGCCTTATTTATACAAAAAATTATATTAACGTATTTTCGAAAAACTCAGTTTTTCCTTCCGATCTGTCTGTCTGTATGTGTATCTGTGTGTATGTCGAATTTTATTTTTCGAATTTTGAAAAAGTAAAGATATATTTGGAATCAGCATCTAAATGTAAAATTCACTTTTCAAAATTATGTTGATTGTCCAACGGGAAGGTGGTCAGATCGGCCGCCGAAGTTACCGAAAAATGGAAAAAAAAAATCGAATTTTTAAATTTTTTTAAATCCTATCATAAACTACATAAAAAAAATAAAAAAAGCAATAGAAGTTGTTTTGTTTGTTAATTAATTTGCGAGTTATAATTTGCCGATTAGGAGTTTTTCATAGCGGCAAGCTCGATTGCCGCGTGTCAGATGTTTATAATTAGAATTACATTGTTTTTTATAGTTTGTTAGTAAAATTCTTTGAGTTTATACAAAAATCATCTTTCAATATAACTTTAAATTTGGGAAAACTCTTTATAAATTAATATTGTGAAATATAAAATATAATTAAAATAAATATATTAATTTTGTGATATAAATAAGAAATATATAATTTCCCTAGAATAACAATTATCTCTGACAACTTTGAGGTAAAATATAATAAAATAAAACAAGGAAATATAAATGAAATATAATTATTACTAGTTAAAAATAACTATATACCTATACAACCTATAAGTGTTGCAAGTCCGAGTTGACTGTGGATTTGTTTGTTGTGTCTTTACTAGTATTTTAAATTACACTTACTTCGTTTTGATTTCGTTTCTTTTTTTTTTACTGTACTTTTTATTTTGTGATGTTTGTGACTTTAATTTTATAACAAAACAAAGATTTACCTTTTTATGTTTTTTTTATTTTATTTTTTTTGTTTTATTTTTTATTTATTTACTTCTTTTTTTTATTTTAGTCCAGTCTTTGCGTAGCTCCATTTCTTTTGTTTCTTGCTCTGACAATTTTAATGACGTTTTCAAAAAATTTTCCTCTTTCATCTTTGTTTTGATTATAACTTGCTGGTCCTGTGGTCTAATATATACTGTGAAAATTAGTTTTTAAATATAAATATGATAATATATAAGGCGAAAAAACTAGCGGTAATGGATGCGAGCCCCATCACAATAAGATCCTGGTTAAGAAAAAAATTATATTACTTTTAGTAAATTATTTTTGTTAAGATTTCAATAAGTTCTTTGGTGGTGCGATTATATTACATTACATTTCCTTAAAACAAAAAAGATATTTTTCAATTGTGATCACTTTTTGCTGACTTTAACATTTTTGCTAACTTTTAGGATGGTTATGGTACCAATGAATTTTGTACCATTACCATCCCAAAGGCGCTTTTAGTTGTATAAAAATGGAAGAAGCGGTTTTCAATTTCAAACAAAAAAAAATATTTTCACTGATTACGGTGAAAAACTAATTAGCTCAAAATTACGTGAATACGCATTGATTTTACCAAAACGAAGTCAATTTCATAATCAGGTCACGAGAATATAGAGCCGAAAAAACACTGACATACATACACGCACACACAGACACAATTTTTTTGACAAGCTTAGAATTACTCAGGACGTAAATGTAAAATTATCCCAAAAAATCCGATTCAAAAATCAGAGCGATTACAATAACTTCCATTATCAGGAAATAATTAATAATATTCAGAGTTTCGATATAAACAAATATACAAACCTATATACCTGTGGATATAATATTATGTTTTTATTTATATATTAATTAAGAGAACATACTTGCCTTCAACATTTACTTTCATTTATTAATTGGTAAAAATATAATATATAACTGTTTATACACAAATTAGGTAATTCGGTTTCGATTCGGCAGAAACTGAGTGAAGCCGAAATTTCGGTTTCGGTTTCGACTAAAAACCAGTTTCGGTTTGAAATTAATATAAATAAAAATCTATACTGATATTATAAAGCGGAAAAGTATGTTTATTTAAACGTGTTAATCTTCGAGACTACCCCAATTTTTTTTTAATAATACCAAGTGGGTATATAAAGAAGGCTATAGGCAATCGTTTAAATAAAATATTTCGTCTGCAGGTAGTATTAAATAAAATCGTTCGTCCGATGGTTTAACCGCGAGTCTCGAGTACAAAAAAGTTTGACCACAACTCGAATTTGCGAAATAAAAAATTGTAGCCTATTAAGAACTCTTTTAGTATGTAAAAACAAGGTAATTTACTTGAAACACATTATTTTTTTGTAAGTATTAGATATGATATAATAAAAATTATCTCAAGCACTGTATCTGAGCTCAATGTCCATTTCTTATCAATATATTATTTATTAATACAATTTTTAATATCATTTACATAACTTCAAGGGTAAAATAATCAATGTGTCCAGTAATATTCATTCTCTTCCAACTAATTATTTATAAAATTGGAAATCAAAACAAACCTTTCCTTGGGAGGGAGAATGGGTTAATCGGCCAATTAAGGGGTTAAAAATCTTTATATTTTGTTTTTGAACCTGTCCGAACCTACGATCTCTACTATTTTGTCCGTGTTCTAAAAACTGAGCTACCGCATCAGTACTTTTCTATATATAATCGGCTTTCGTCTTATTTATAATTTATCTTATGCCAAAAAACAAACAAGTGCCTAGCTCGATTAAAAATTTTATTTTGTGTAGTTTATCGGTAGTACATAATAACATAAACTAAACAACTACATTTTACTACCTATTTCTAAGGTACGATAATAAGTTACGAACACACTGCAATCTGTTAGGTCATAGTAAAAGTGTGCTGAACCTGCCATTGGATAATGCACCTCAAAGAAAAGCAAGAGCTTTACAAATTGTATTTCTTAACTGGGATGACTAGTGATGCGAATAGAAGTTAGTATCGATATTTTTTATAACACCAATTATTAATACTTTGAGTGACCCTTAAAATAGAATGAAATATATATGTGTTATATATAATTATCTGTCTTTACTCACGTACATATACATTTCACAGACTAATGTCTAATCAGTTCACGCCGTGATTTCATCATGTTCCGAGCTCATGAATGGGTTCAAAAGTAGTATTGTCGTCAATACAACCGTATATATATTTATAATAGTAATCAAAGGTCATAAAAGTTTAAATACAAAAAAAATATTTTTGTATTAAATGAATATATTGATGCGAATACAAACTTAGTAGTCGATGTCTTATCAACATCATTAATAATCTGTTAAGAATGACAGAGGAATATTTTTAAGATTTATATATGATACTATTATTTGAACTTTGGAGTTATCGACAATACATTCAAAAGTCAATAGAATAAAACGTTATTTTTGTCAATATTGGCATTTTATTTTTCATCTATATTCGTATGCAACAATTATAGAGCAATATAACATATTACATATTAAAAAACAAAGATAAAATATTAAATCATAAATATCGATAATAAAAATAAATATCCCATCTCTAACCATGAGACGGAAAGAAAGTGGACTCTGTCTGGACGTAACGGTTATCTGTCTGTATGTCAGTGTTATGCAACATGTAGGGCAGTCGTACGGGGGCATCTGTCATTGTGACGTTTCCTTACATTTTAATATTTCACTAGGTACAATACTTTCAAAGAGGATTTGGAACGCCTTCCAACCAAAGTCATTTTTATATCATTTTTATGTAAAAATGAAAATATTTTTGACTAAAAAAATCTGATAGATATGATAGATGCTCTTTAAATTGATGTATTCCTTGACCAGATTTCCGGTGAATATCGTTCCTTACGTTGTAGACATTCCGCCTGTCTGAACGAAACGCTTTGCTTCTTCTTCCTTGATTCGCACGGCGATGGATTGGAACAGCTTGCCAGTATTTCCGTCCGGATACAATGTGGGTGTCTTCAATAGAAGAGTAAATAGGTTGCTAAGTTAATGCGACTTACCACCTATGACTACATTTCCACTTTCCATCACGTAGAATGTAGTCAAGCATTAACTTAGACTGTGTAAAAAAAAGATAAATTTCGGTTCATCATTCATTCTTTCTGGTCTGACGTTACAGCAATTCATTAAGCATCAGTCCATACAGTCTCGCCTACATTGATATACTAGGTAATTTTTCGTTTTGTATAGACTTTTATTGATGGCCCTAATAAAGTAAGATTTGTTTGTATGGCCTAGTCTCACATGTTAAAAATGTATCACAGCATTTATCTATGGAATTTCTATCTAGTGGTTGAAAAGTATGATGTCTATATTAAACTATGAACGCTACCAGACCCTCAATTTCGACTCGCTACGATCGCGAAACCTCGGGTGCCGTTTGCATGTTGAACAAAGCGAGCCAAGCCGAAGGCTTCGTCTTGGTGTGGGATGTCGTAATTGTAGACCTAACACTTGCGCAATTTTTTTTACATTGAAGTCTATGGGAGTGATGTTTTTTGGACATTATTCCTCAAGGACAATGAATTTTTTAAATATTTTTTTTACAAACCACCACACATATCAGCATGGTATGTGTGCAAAATTTGAAACCGAACCGTTAAGCCGTTTTAATGCCAACTTTGTAAAACCAATGCAAATTCTCTCCAGTAGAGCGCTCCGCTCGCTTCGCTCAATTATTTTATTTAAGCATATTTTTTGTAAAAACCAGATTAAAAAAATTGTAGATAGGTATTATTTTAATTTATTTAATAATAAATTCCTTTACTGTCTCCACATGTAACAGCGACAATATAATTAGGTATAATAAAATATTGATCGAATTGGCTGCAATTGTTTTTGTTCGCCAATTCAGCTGAGATTGTTGTGTGGTTCTTCTCAGACCAGACGCCTTTAGACCCTCGTAGTCTTATCTTTTAAGTGTCTGTATAGTGTTCATTAAGAAATAGGCCCTTGTTTATTTCGATAAGTATGGTATCAAAATACCACACCTTATAACACCTCCATTGATTCAAAGTATATAAACAAATAAACAAACATTGCATGAATAAAAAATCTTACCCTTGAAGTATTTCATAAAGTATCTAAAGACACTCATGAAGACTTGAGCGACTGTCATATTAACAAAATTATTGCTCAAGCAATTGGGAGAGTCACGCAACTTATAAGTACATTACGAAAACCTATGACATTCTATATATTTCCTAACGTAATTGTTTATTTTAAAACTTTTCAAAAGTATAATAATTTGTCATTTATCATACTGTTTTGTCTATTCTGTTACAATCATTAGGTCTGACGAGTGATGCGATTCGTATGAAATATTATGACTTGAGTGAATTCGAGTTTTCGAGTCACTCGAGTAAACGATGTCAAAGAAATTGCATATTGCAATTATTTATATACTTATAGTACACTACAGTCAATTAACTAAGCGACAAAATCAACTCGAAGTGCTGAGTTGATTAGGAAACTCCAGTGCAGTTACTCGAGTTTTTTTTTTTCACTCAAGTACTAATTTGACAAACTGACTCGAGTCACTCGAGTAAAGACAGGGCTCGAGCCGCATCACTAGGTTTGGAGGGGAGAACTGTAATCTTTAATGGACCCGAGACTACCATACAATAGGTAATAACAACTATTATTATAACTACTAAAGACTTCTATATATTTCAGTAAACTGCGTAGTTACATCTGACAAGTGTTGAGCAATAAATCAATATAAAATAATTTATATAAAAATATTCTATGACGATAACAATAGACAATTTCTACGGCAATTATTATACCTATTGTAATAATATTAATATTGTCTATAACATACGAGTATCACTTACGAGGACAAAACAGCATTAATAAATAAATATGAATAAAATGATGTTTCTTACAACAAAACATGACGATAGTAAAAGATGAATAAAAAGAAATTTTGAGTTTCATGTCAAATCATAGAAATTCTAGAAAACACGATGTAAAAGCTAGTTACAATCACGCACACATACAATAAATACTTAACCTAAATAGTAAACATGTACCTTCTCTTTTACTGAGGTGTAAATGTCAACTAGATTTAGAAGCCTCTCAGATTTAAGAAACTTCAGTATAATTCAAATAATTACAAAACAATCAAAATAAAACAGTATCTTTAAAATTCTTTGTGTGATTTTTATAAGCAAAATTGATTGAAAGAGTTCAAGAAAATACGACAAATTAATATCATGTAACAAATCCAATTCCAAAGATAATACTGTAATTAAAATTCAGATTAAAAACAGATTATTAAAATCTTATCAGAAAGATAATTCAGTTAAATTATAAATATACGGAACTCTGCCAAAAAATACCATTGTCTAAATATAAGTAACAGGAACAGAATTATTACTCCGTCCAACTAACCATAACACTGCGCACACGCAATCCAATAACATACAGCCTAATATAAACCCTATTTTAATGTAATTAATATTGAAAATAGTGTGAATAAATTTGTTTCGTGATTGCAATTCAGTCCAATCGGAAATGTGGAGTGCAAGATCCTATAACGCAAGATGATGATATTACAGGTTTATAAGACTATGTGTTGGTATGTTTGTAGTTATTCAGAATTATGATATGTTTTTTATTCTCTCATGATTTGGTTGATTCTCTATTTTCTTTATTAATATTAGTAAGCAGAAAAGTTTGTTAAAAAAGCGCTAGACTTCAAAATTACTGGATGGATTTGAAAAAATATTTTAGGAGAGCTTGACATTACAATGCTGCTATTAATTATCCTAATAATAAATAAAATGGTACGTCCGCGTGTTAAACTGCGAGTATGTTAATAAAAGAGAAAACTTTAGGTTGATTTTGAAGCGTGAGAAATAGTTGAAATTTATATTGCGGTTGGCAGAGAGAAAATATTTTAATAATCTATTTTACACAAATACATTAAAAAAATTGTGTACGATAACACTGCCAATGTAAAATATATAATAGTCACTAAAGACAGATTGGTGCCTGACGTATAAGAATAAAATTAAGAAGCTATAAGAACGAAGATATACTTACACAATGATGACGGAGGTTCCGTTGCCAGAATCATGTAGATTGGAGAGTCTCGGTTCAAAAAGTCAATTATTAATATCAGCCACGTGACGATCAGTACCAATAATAATTTAGTAAATTCCTCAACCTACTTCATGTATAATAGATTTTATTAAATGACTACAATCAAGAGCGGATGTGATTCATGCAGAACGATAATATAATTATTTACTTGGATATAATTTAATTCATTTAATTGCATAAATGAATTATAAATTGCAGTCTTTTTTATATACCTAATATCATCAATACGATACTTAGTATGTCTATACTATTCTTTTATCTAGATTCTGAATAACACGATTTTATACTTTTATATAACTGTTACAGCTGTTACAGCATAACCTAGTAACAACTTAATTTAAGAAATTGAGTATTAAGTAAGTAGGGGATAGAGTAAAGGACGTGGTATTGTAAGCACAAATAGGTTGATTACAGTTTGTTTTTCTGTTTTTTTTTTTGTAAAATGAAGGGCAACGAGCACGTAGGTCACCTGATGATAAGTGATTATGGCTGTCCACATTCTAGCATTATCAGAAGATGTACAAGAATACGGCCTTTAAAATAGGAAATAGAAGGCGGATTGATAATGGTAGTTCTACCGCCTTACAAAAGATCCTTTCTTAGCTTCCTTCATCCCTGTTTATTGAGCACACGTGTATATATTATATATTCGCAAATATTTGCAAACATCTGCCACCTTGACTTGTCTAATACTTTCGGTTCCATTATCGGAGAAACAAATAAGATTAACTTTAATTAAATACTGTACGCCAACTTCTGTCGCAATCAAATTCTTTATATTAAACACAAATTGGTTACAAATTTTGAAATAAATGACGGGCTTACAAATAACAAAAGTTGAATAGAAGCTTGTGAAACGAGTAATAAGCAAAAAAAAACAAAAAACTATTTTTTTTTGTCATCAACCAGTTTAAAGGTAATATTGCGAATATTTTTATCTGGTCACTCTAGTCTTGGCACTGAGTACAATTACGAAGATTACAGTCAAACTACAATATTTTGCCTCCTGTATATCAGTAAACATATATTGTTTACTACTAGTTACCGGTACGTTACAACAGAAATAAGTAATAAGTAAGTTGATCTAAATCTGGGACAAAATGCAGTTTCATCATATTCACCAATAAATGAAATTGCATTGTGAGCAAATGATGAAATGGAATCAATACTAGACAGCTAATATTACAAGTATTTCCTCACATAGAGAAGTATATCAGGTATTGAACTCTTATGGTATATGAAAAATTCTGCCATTCCATGAAATGTTTTCTTATTCCTTAGTCCAGTCTCTTGTCTAAGATGATAAAGTACATTAGCATAAATGTGTCCTAAAATGTTTGTATTGTTGACTTTTATTGTTTTTATTATATTGAAATTATCCAACCTGTTCTTAAATGTCAAGTTCTTCGAACTTCGTCAGAGACATTTATATGATTGTTTCTTATGGTACAAAACCTTGGACATTTGGAAATACATCATCATCATTATATCATTGTCATCGCACAAAACATTTGTCCTTTTCGAAGTAATTTGAAAACACTAATGTTTTGGAGTTCTGTGTACAAATGAAAAAACAGTTACTAATTGAATTTTTTTAAAATTCTACATATTCTTATATAGAAAGTAAGATGGAAAATCACGTATCCAGTCTAGACGACCTCCAGCCTGTCTAGAACGGAAACGGGACCTAGATGAAGCAAGTTAAGCCCTTAGAAGCCTAATATTGCAATATTTGCAGAAAATCAACTTTTATTTATAACCTCATTTTTCTAGTAGAAGTAGGAAAGAGTCTTATATAAAACTTTATTTTTGTAAAGCATGCGTATGAAATAGTAATAATTGCAATAGGTATATTCCAGAAATCGTAAAAAAAATTTTTTTCATTATTTCCAAATAATGTCAATGAACTTAAGGTCAAAAACCTAACTCAATTTCATTTCAAACAAACACACTCAAGATTGACACCCACATCGTTTTGCTGAAGTGTCCAAGTACTTGACAAAAAGGACATATCACAAACAAACATAACAACACACAAACACAAAGACAAAATATTAAAATATACACACACAAAGACAAAATATGAAAAAGGATTCCTTTGGTCTATTAACTTAGAATAGGTAATTAAGCTGAAAATTTCATATTCATCTACAAGAATATGCTAGTTAAAGCTAAACGCTGAGCCAACGATTTCAAAACTCAAACCCAATGGATGTCAGTGTGTCAAATTTGCCCGGTCTGTGAACAGATCGTATGTTTGTCTTCTCACATTGGCATGGTCAATATATTCACTGTTATTTATACAGTGTGTGTTTCAAGTTAGTTGTCAATATATGTTAATAAGAATGTTCTTGCAAACGAACTTAATATAAATTTTATTTTACCATTATTGTTATATTATTTATGGACACATATTTCAATAATTTTACAGGAACAACAAAAAAAATATTGCAACTGGAAAAAGTGCAAAAATATCTTTTATTAAAATGGTACTTTTCCAGTTTACACAAGGCTGGTAAATAAAAAACTAACAGACTTAGTTGATAACATAATACCATCTACATATTTTGACTAGTCGTCAAATAATTTTTACTTTAATCGTCCTTCTTACAACCGACCAATATAATTAAATATTAATTAGCAATTTACTTTGTTCTTACAGTTCAAAAATTTTAAATAACTTCAATACAATATTTTATATCAACATGAAATAGCTAGCTGTCATCGAATGTTCTAAGTTACGATGAACTTCGATTAGATTTTCTTCAAGAACTGTCATGATAATGTTTTAGATACCCAAATGTTGGACAAACACAAAAACGCCATCAAAAAATGTTTTTAATTTGTTAATGATTTTACAAACTATAAAATAGCACATATCCAAAGAAACCCTCCTAATCTCGATACATAACAAAAGTCTACGCAAGAGAAGACAAAGCCTAGAAAAACGTAATTGTCTCAATTTTCAAACGTAGGGTTATTATGTAACGATTGTTCTAGAAAATAAGAAAACTTATACTATATATCCTCCAATATCATTTATTTGTAAGAATGCAAATTCTTAAAACTAGTATCCATCTTTATTAGAATAAGGCCTCTTTGCCACAACGTATTAAAAAAAATCGAAATTCTAAATATATTTTTTTATTTAAATAAAATTTTTGCATTGTCAGTTACGACAAGCTCGAAAAACTCGATATTTTTTTTTATGATATATTTTTAATAATGACATTATCACTAAGTTTGCTATCAATATTGACAATACTCTTTTTTGTCTTAAGATTTTTGTGATCCCTGATTACTATTATATATAATTATCCGCCTGTACTCATGAGCTGGGACCATGGCGGAATCGTAGCAGTAAATTCACTGGGTGGGTGTACCGGGTGTCAGTTAATACACAGACAATAAGAGATAATTACATACTATTTCTGTTATATGTGGGAAATTGCTTATATGTGACAAAAAAAAAGTGAAATAATGATATAATTGCATTTTAATCACCACAAATCACTTGTATATTATATATAAGTATACATGTTATATATCATACATTTAGTATATACTAAAAATGCATGACTTGAGTCTATATAAAACGAGAATACCTAGAAACGGGTAAAAGTAGGTTATATTTTATGTAAAAATTTGTCACTTTCAAATTGTCCCCCAAAGACTTTTGTCACAGAGAAACCTTTGTAATGAATACAAAACATATGTAATATTATTTAGATCATGTTTACTATATAATAAATCACAAAGAGAGAGTCAGTTATTCATTCCGTGATGAATTTTTTTCATCGGTAATGTTGGTAATTAAATCATATGATATATATAAAAACATCTGACACGAGGCAATCGAGCTTGCCGCTATGAAAAACTCCTAATCGGCAAATTATAACTCGCAAATTAATTAACAAACAAAAGAAAAAAAAATAAAAATAATTAAATTAATTAATTAATTAATTAATTTTTAAATTTTAAAATTTAAAAAATCGAAAATTTTTTTCCATTTTCGGTAACTTCGGCCGCCGATCTGACCACCTTCCCGTTGGACAATCAACATAATTTTGAAAAGTGAATCTTACATTTAGATGCTGATTCCAAATATATCTTTAGTTTTTCAAAATTCGAAAAATAAAATTCGACACACAGACAGACATACAGACCGACAGATCGGAAGGAAAAACTGAGTTTTTCGAAAAAAGTTTATATAAAAAAGTCATCAATTATTTCATGGTACAGGTCATATACTTTATTATAACATGCATTTTTCTCATTATTGTAAGTGTTTTCTAAACTTTAAGTTTCAAAAAATCTTGAAAAGTAAGGATAGAAAAATTGTTAAAAAAAAATCATCGTAGCAGAAAAAAGAAAACGATCTTTGTGTAACTGTTTATTGATTTGTTTATTTATTTTTTTTTTTTGAAACATTTTTCTTTAATGAAAAAATCATAAATATTCATGAAATAAAAAACATTACATTATTCTAATTGACATTCTTATCTTTGTAATAAAAAAAGGAGACTAATTGAGTATTTTACATTTTAGCACATTTGATCAAAAATGTTATTATATGTATTATTTATATTGATTTTAAGTAGAAATTCGATATGATAATCAAAGTTCTATAAATGTATAATTTGATATAAATATAATATTATATTATCTTGTAATTTCTGAATTGTAATATCTTCGTAATTTTCTTCAATACCACTTTACGTTGAAACAGGTTGAATGTAAGAGTATCCAATTATATAACAAGGTCGAGCTAATACACCTCTATAACTAACAACTACTTTCTACTTCAAATTATGTCTAGGGCTGGTAACAAACGAATATTACCAGCAAGTTTAGTTATGAAGAAACTTATAATATTTTGAATAAACCTATTTTACGGATATAACGGATATAACTTTGCAGCAAACGTGTTCGCGGTAAGACGCAGACACCACCACCTCATCAAGCAAACATTCGAAACGTCGGGTTTAAATTAAAAAAATGTAAAAATAAACGCGAGTTATATCCGTAAACTAGTTTTATTTCAAAATGTGTAGTACTGGTGTAAAACTCAGAAAACTTATTATATATAATGCGGTTGCACTCATGTAAATACTATTAGAGTTCCCGACTATTTTCAAAACAATTCGGGTATTCATAAGCTCAGAGCATTGCGGAATCGAAACGTGAACTAATATATATATAATCATTATATCAAGAAAGTTTAAAAACAAAAAGTAAAAGGACTTTCACCTATGTATAGAGGACCATATATATGATAATTTTAATACGAAAGTTTATACACAAATAATAATAGAAACTTCATCTATTTATAGAATATTCGAGCTCAATTGAACGATATTTAAAGAATAATATAACTACCTAGTCTAAATATAAAATAAATAAAAAAATCACTGTCTGTTCTATCAATTCAGGTCATTCAAGACACACAAGCGTTGTATAGTCTTATTAAATGAAACAAACAATTATTAAAATATATAATTATAATGTATTTTTGACAACCCTATTCCTAGTCAGCTAATATACTGTAGATAAAGCATACAATACACCTGATGCTATTAAGCAAACACCTTACTGTTATCTCTAACGGTTTGTTATTAATACTGACACTAAGTTTGTTAAGACCTACAGAATAGATTATAATTCTAAATTAATCAAAGTTTTTTATTTTATATGTATTGCACTTATTAAGTTGTAAAGTTCCGATAAAATACGATGAACCAAAAAACAATACTTTTTTTACTTATTTACATTTTTATTATTGAGGTGAAAAACAAATTATATTTAAGTAAAACGTGATACCTAAAGAAGAGTAGACAAATTTCTTAGATAATATTAGAAAGCGGAAAAGTTATATTTTGTGTATACAGGCCCTTATTTTCGAAACTACAGGATGTAATTGAAATATTCTTTCGGACTACGATAGACAGATTCATAAAGAGAGCCAGAGGCTATCTTATATTACGCTTAATATTTAGAATATTATCATAATATTTGACACAATAAATTGTCCGCAAATGAATCCAGTAACAAATAAAAGAAAAAATTGATTCATACAAATCTATGAAAAAAAGTAGAGTCATCCATGAACACAAATACAATAGCTGTATCTTAAAGGCACTAATAACTTATTATTATATATAATTATTCGATAATTATATATAATAGTGTTAATGGATCACGAAAGAACAAATAAAAAAAATATAGCATATTCTATAAGAATTATATATATTTTTTATTTATCAATTATAATTATCTAGCTGTATTAATGTAAATACTGTCGGAATTTGCCCGACTAGGTTGTTCGGATATCGAGCCACGCCGATCCCAAATGGGTTCGAAACTAATTGGGCAAATTCCGATAGTAATGAAGTGAGTACAATCAGATAATTTTATATTTAATTGGTAATCATGGATCGCGAAACTATATATACAAAAAATAGAAATTTTTCTAAAAATAATATATATTTATTTATTATTTATAGTTATCCACCTGTAGTAATGTAGATACTATTAGAATTTGCCCGACTAGGTTGTTCGGATATCGAGCCATGAAAATCCCAAATGATTTCGAAACTAATTGGGCAAATTCCGATAGTAATGAAGTGAATACAATCGGATAATTTTAAATTTAAATGGTATCATAGATCACGAAAATTTAACTACAAAAATATTTATTCATATTTCATTTCTTATTATCATTTATCTTAATAAATCCATCAAAAGCATGTACGTAATGATACATACGTTCTGATTGTATCAAGGTTAATAGCTAACCACGAATTAACAGTGACACAGTTTCGTAATACAATGTTTTTATAAATATTTTTTCTCTAAACTGGTAATAAAAGTCAATGAAACCTTTATTTGAAAATTCAAAAATAAATTCGATCTCAAAATCAATATGTTCGCATTATTAATTTCTAATAAGAGAATAGTTAAGAATAATAGAATATTTTCTATATATTATGATATATAAATATATATTATTTACTGGCATATAAGAGATATAATGTCACTCAAATAGACAAAAAAATCTTTGAGGTATATGTTTTTTTCTGCGTTTTAAAGGTATCTTAGACAAAAACGTCTTTGGTAACAAACACAAAACGCTTCTAACAATTTCCCCCCTCTATTTAGTTAACCTACTGAAACTACTAGCTATTATCTTTTCTTAAGACTGATGTTTTCTTATCTTATAGTAGAACTCTCGCGGAAATAAAAGAAAACAGGCGATTACTTCCTGTAGTACGGAGGACCGATATCAGCTTTCTTATTATTTATATTTTTTGTTTACATTAGCAGAGAGGAATGTGAATACAATTTTAAACATTTTTTAGTTAACACAATACAACTTGTTCAGATCCACAATACAACAAATTACAATAAGAAAATTAAATAAAAAAAATAAACTGTCTAGGTTTAACCTAGTTTCAGTCTAAAGTCTAACTTTAGCTTGTACTTTGTCACTTAGTATTAGCAATTCAACGATAGGGCTTATATATATATATAAGAAAACAAAATTTTCTTTTCTATGTATATTAGTAATGTATTTTTTTATATTAAGACACAATTTACAAGGGTACACAATGTACTAGTGGTGACTCTCATAAAAATTTAATGTAATAGTATTATAATATTAACCCTTATATTTATAAGATCTAACAGAGAATAGAATAAATTTTAATATATTCTTCAGATATTTTCAAATCATAATTACATTCAAACCCCGCATATATCTGTATGCGGGGTTTGAATTTTTAATTAAAAATCTTTATAAATAGAAACAATCTTTATAAATTTACGAAATCTTAGATATATAATTACCATTACGCAATATAACATTGAAATCTCTCGCATGAGAGAATATGTTAGAGGACGATATACTTCATATAAAAAAACTGTATCAAAAAATACTCTGATTAAAAACATCAGAAAAATCGAATATGCCTCCAATTTGTAGGACGTGTACGAACTAACAACTTATAGTTTTAAACTTAACAACTAAAAATCATATAAAATCATACACAAATTTGAATTAATTTAAGGAGAAAAACTTTAAAAAATGAATTTTAATTAATTATAACTTCGACAATAATAATTATTAATTATTCCAAACATACATACAAATTAAATTTAAAATAGAATATACAGTTTAATATAAAATTATTTTTAGATTGATGAAATATATAATGAAGGCTAAATGTTTGTAACAGCGTAAAAATATTAGATGCCTCATAGTCGCGTACATACCTAATACAGAGTTATAAACATACATACATTTGTTTAGGTATATAAACTAATCTATAATAGATATCCTGTTATTCATTTTATTTCCTAACTATAAATATCCTGAAAATATATAATTTTAATTATATGTATATAATATAAATATTATTAAAATTTTTTGAAACGATCCCAAATTAACAAAAAAAAAATTATAAAATAATCAAACTAATTGAATTTTGTTACTAATGACGAAAATATGTAAAAGTTATAAATTTAGCATTTAAAATAATGTATATTAGGACAAGCAAATATCGGCGTCACGTAGAGTGCTAACTCTATCCCGTAGCGTCTTACTAAGGCGCTGAGGGCAACAGTTGGTTTTTTATGGGTAGCCTTAAAAATAGCAGCGTCCTCTATGCTGACGGCTAGTCCCATATAAGCCCCCGTTAATAACTTTCTTGGCCGACGGGGTATTCGTTTCGGATTTTCCCAACGAACAAAAAAAAGGAACAAACATTTTTTAACTAAAAAAAATATTTAATAAATGTTAAAGGTATAAAAAAGATTAATACTACCTCTTTCATTTGTATTTTATGAAGTGTTGGATATAAGATAGTTGCTGACGTCAAAACATAAAAGTTTGTCAATAGATTTCTTTACCAGTAAAAGAGGACGAAAATCAGTAAACAAGCTTGAAATCGCTAAACGAAAGCAGCCTATTGCAATCAACAATTCGTCCTTCGCCAGTCCCTTCACTAAATTGCAGTAACGTTCTAACCCTAAATACCTAAGCTTCAAGATAATTAGTTTTATTAAAATACTAGGATTAGGCTCTCGGTTCTAGTCGTATTCGATTAACATTAAGTTATTAGATGGCATGTTAATGCTGACATATGATTGATTGGTTAATCTATGAATATTCTAACAAAAAAGAAATATTTTAATTAATCTATATAGTTTTCTAATTATTTTTTTTTACAATGTCTAAGTAATCCCGAACAGACTAATACACCCTTATTAACAACTTTGAAATTCCTTAATTAACTGTTCTATCTATTTTAAAGAACTAACAGACAAAGAGTTATTTTTATACCAGTAACTTTATAATGGCAACTAATTTTAAATATATTCAAATATTTATTCATAATAATAGACAATGGTTAATGCCCATAATATTTATTGAGTTTGAAAAATGCAATAGGCATAAATATAACATTAAAAATAAACTAATTAAATAAAATAAATAAAAGCTTTAAAGCAAAATGATTATTGTATGAGACAAGGTTTTACGAACAAAAAAAATATTTTTTTTTATTAATAAATACTGAATATTTTTATATGGAAAAATTATATAGTAGTGGATCATAATTATATTGTGATTATTATTTCCTCATAAACTTTTGCATGTGTTAATGATATCTTATTAGTGATGTGCATGTGAAGTGACCTTTCACTTTCTTAGTTTTCATATGCTATATATAACCTATCATATTCAAAACAAAACTTTAATATACAAAAAAAAGATTGATATACAGACATACACAACAAATACATATCATGTACATAACTGTACATCATCTCCGTTAAAAGATGACTAATGTGTAAGAGAACAAAGAATTTCTTTATCAATGTAAAATTTGTCACAAATACACAAGATTAATATTCTTTTGATTCATTATTTTTTATTAAAAATAATTAATAATGAAAATATATAATACAAATTATAAAAATTTAAGTGTTATAGTTTTGAAGTTACAGATATAAGTGAAAAAATATATATTGTGTACAAATTAAATTTAAGTTACAACTTCAATAACTGATGATGTCTGATCATGAAGTCATTAATGGACATATATATTAAAAACATTATATTATTTATTAATATTTTAAGTGACATTAAAATATTTAACTTAATGATATTTATAATCCACAAGCAAGGTATTAATGTTCACATTAATAGCATAATAGCATATATGAAGGACTAAATTATTTACAAAATTTGTTTTATTATAATTGTTTAATTAAAATATTTTTTTCAATTAATTAAATTGATTTTAAAAAAGTATATTTAATTTCATTTCATTAATCTGTTTAATTATCTTCAAGTTTTTTATTATGAAATTCAAATTTAAATATATAAAATAAAAAATTCAAATGGCGTGTATTTTGAAAATAAAAATTACTGTTAAGTTGTATAAGGAAAAAATGCTATTCAATCATATTTCAAATTTTTTATCGAAACAATAAATATACGAGCTCGAAGTAAGCAAATTTGTTATTGAAAGACAAAAAAAATATTTCATTTATAACACTTACCGAAAATTATGTTTCCACTTTAAACAATAACAATATATATCTATTATCAGTTCACAAAGTATAAACTACTTATTAATCCTGTAAATAGGATTAAAAGTGTTAATAATTGCGAAAATGAGACTGCGACCATGAATCTATACTAATAACTAACTAATATTTATTACAAAACTGTTTTTTAGTTTTCGTAAAATTTTTATTGTTATTATAAACAAAAAGGCAAGCACTCAAAAGTCAGCCTCACACCACATAACAAAGACAATCACTGATGCCAAAGTATATTTAATAGACTCTATGATGCCAAATGCCAAAGCTGCCGACAGATTAATGCAAAGTTGCCGACAGATTAATTCAAAGTGAATAATTCTTAGAGCACGTTTACACTTTTTTCAAAAACAAAATTTTTGTTGACTATGACTGTTACGATTAGTGCTGTATTCGTCAACAAACCAATCATGAACTAGTATTAAAATTGATTATTCAAATGAACCAATCAACGTTCTTTCTAAAAATTGCCATACTAGAAAATTATATAATCCTTTATATCAGAATAACTAGAAAAAACAATTAAATTCTTGATTAAAAATTCGTTTAATTTTAAACCAGTATATGTTTTGTAAATTATAATATAACTTTCTTAAATTAAAATATAAATTTTCAAATAAAATAAATAAATCACGGTCCTATTAAATATTATTCTATTCCAATTTCCCAAAAAAAAAATCTGCCTTTATTTTTATTTTGTATAAAATAGTTTTTAATAAGGTGGCTTGCATCTAAATCACTATTACTATTATTATTTTTCATGATTTAATATTCTCTTGACAATTTTATTATCATTTTTAGTTTTCTGCTCTATATTTTTAAATTCATAAAATCTGAGGTTGGATTTTTAAACTTCATAATTTGAAACTTTATTAAAAATATTATATTTTTTACTAGTACAACGAAAATACATCGAAAAGTTTGAATTATCCGCCTTTCTCACCTCACGCCCAGTTTGACGTCACGGTACCGCGGGGTTCTCGAGACAACCTTACCGCACCCAATTTTATTTTATACAAAATGGTACATGTACGAGCACTAAACTGAAGAAACTACCTTAACTCAATGAAATAAGGTATAATTCAATATAACACAATAATTGAGTTCCTTGTTCTACCTCCAGAGAGCGCACTACCAGCGCAGAACGAACCAATGGCAACAAGGGAACTTTGACGCAATTTGCAAATGGCCGTGAAAAGGATTGAGCTCGAGGGTGTATGAAATACTAAATGGTGGACGAGTCCGTGATAAAAACTTGTGATTAAATACTAGTTCAGTGTAGTGTTTTAGAAAGATACAAAATGTGCCAAAAGGATAAGATCCAGTCTTAATAGTGGTGTAGGTAGCGCCCGAAAACCACTGGAGGATAAATCGAAGAGATTTGCTTATTGGGGTAAAGTCCTTGTTTAAATAAATTTGATCTTATTCTATTCCGAAGTCTTTCTTTATATAACGTAACGTGTACAGCATTTTTTTTCTCTATTTCAATATTCTGAAAAGATATGAAACGTTTTGTGAAATGGTTGCCGGACCAGTGCGTGGTAGATACACCCATGTCTGGATTTATTGTTAGTCGGATGAATCAATCAATTTAATCGATGGGACAGTAAAAGAATTATCTAGTGTTTATTCAACGGAGGGATATAATACATTTGCCGGATGTTAAAAGTACTTGTATGTGGTTTAATGTATGTAATATGAAGGCCCGGCCCTGTTGAAGGGACATCGATTCGTGCGTATGTCTTATCAATGTGTAATTTTCCCCCATGTTTTGGGCGTTATTTGTTACAATTCGTTTCTCCTACGCAAATATATTAGCGTAATACGACGATTTGTCTACAAATTTGCTTTTTATGTATAATTCAATTAGTTTCCTGTTATTTTCGTTTTTGTGAATGGTATAACGCTTTACCGCTCCTCATAGGTTCCTGGATACGTTTTCCTAATAATTAATATGATCATATCAAAATGAGAAATAATTGAACTACTTTCTTTAAATGTTCTACACAAGCCTAGTAACTAACTATTTAATAAAATTATACCATATTTGATCTTCATCACTATAATGCTATATATTTTCAATAAATAAAGTAATTACGATAAAATTACAATTTGTTTAAGGTTTAAATAAAATCTGATTTTATAATTTCATAAGATTAAGAATATTTTATAAAACTAAGACAATTTGAATAAAGAAAAATAAGGTACTAGTGATTAACTTGTTTTTATGGCTCATGAAGGTTTTTGACGAAGACATGTTTCAACATAACAGTTAAAATAATTTTATAAATTAATGGTAATCCTGGTTGTGTTGTCAGATATCTTAACCTCTCCCACAAGTCCAAAGATGTAATAAGATTTTATATTTCTTGAAATTTTAAAATGACTGGTTTTCTAAATTAATATTTTTACTTTTATTTATTTTACTGCAAAGTTAGAGTATCCCAAAGATGTTAATAGGAGCCTTGGCATCGGCAGTGCAATAAATTATTTTTTAACTTTATGTAAATTTTAAGATTTTGAAGTCAATGACTCAATTTAATCATCTGTTCAACGTGAGATATATTAAGATAAAATTTAGTTAAACATATTAATTGACCTTAAGTTTTATTAGCCAATAACAAATGAGAAAGTTCTTAATATGATACAAGTATGATATGGAAAGTGTATTTCCTGGATCCAGCAACATTTTAATATTAAATATTTATTCTCATTTTAATTGTATGAAGAATGATATATTATTATGCACTTAATAATTTTTATTTAATTTATACTCTGATAGTGACACCAATTATTGAATTATCTTAAATTTAAATATTTTTAACTTGATTTTGTATTTGTAATGTAATTTCTTATTCTATTATTTTGATAATTTTATCTCTTATTCATTTTAATTGTTCGAACATTGCCACTACCTCAGTGTACCTAATAATGATTATAATATCTTTTTGTACTTGATAAGTTCAGGTTCAAGTGACAGATATTTTAATAGTTATTATTCCAATTAATATCCATTTCCATTTATTTTACTGATATATAGCACTGGTGCAAACATAAAAGATATTGTATTTTTTCTTTCCTTTATAAAATATTTAACATTTCAATAAGGTTTCTCATAAAAAGATTAAGTCTTTGAGAAGAAAACTACTAATAACTAAAATTTTTGTACCAGAGTAACATTGGTATATTTTATTATTAAAAAGTACTAGTTTTTAATTTATATTAATAATAAATCTGGGTTTGGCTTTGGTAACAGAATATTTTGTGGTTATACTTTTGGAAACATACATTGAAATTTACAAGATGCCTTCAAATTGCAGTTGCTCTTTTGTAAAAAAATATTAAATTTTTAATTTAGTTAGGATTCTTGTTTAAGATTTTATAAATAAGTTGTACATTATTTAGTGACAGATATATTTTTAAAAATAATTGACAAAAAACTAATCTAATAGACATATTGTATAAACAAACAGAACTGTGCATTTGCTTGCTTATAGCTAATAAATTGTAACAATTTAAGTAATCTCTCAGCAGTACTTAAATAGTAGAAGTTTTAAAATGAACTGACCAAACTACCTAGAACTCTATATTAAATAAGCCATCACACAATAAATTGTATTGAAAACACTTTATAGCTAGTCTTGCACATTGAATGTTTTTAAATTGTAATATGCCATAATAGTAGTAACATTTAAATAGTTAGAAAATATAATATTATATTAATTATAACAAAGAAGAAGCTTCTAAACATTCAATCGATTCATGTTGCTGGTGTCTGTCCCATCTCATTGTAGGGAGAGGAGTGCAAACAGTGAAAGAGGTTTACAAACCAGGTGTAACTTTAATGGCCACCTTAAAATTCCTAGCAACTATTTTATAATGTAAATATCATTGAAGTCCCAAAAATATTTCTTATTTCCAAGATTTTAAGACATTTGGTGCAAAAGCATTATAAATATGCATTCTTTTACCATTTTTAAAGCATACTTTTAACTTTAAGGTGCATCACTTTTGTAATTTTGATTAAAACTATTTAACTATTTATAACCAACCTCTCTGTTCAATTCTTTTCTAGAATTTAATAGGTGATGAGTAAGTGGTTCTGTTTGTATAAAATGTTTTATAAATACTTAAATTACAGCCAGTGTTCATAAGATATTTATTTAAATTCTTAGTAATTGTTGTGTAATTATTAATAATATCCATCATCCTCTACTCAGTATTATTCCAATATAAATTAAATAAATAATTTTATTTGGCTCTGTGACATGTTATTCTATGAAGTATATTGTCCTGTCTTCTCAAATTTGATGGTGTACTATCAGGTTTAAATAAAAAAAATTTTAGTAGTTTCTCTTTGCATTGACATACTAACAAAACTAATAAGCATTGTCAATTTTGTCACTGCATAGTCTTGTGTTGTGGTTTCTAACTATAAAAGAGCAAAGCTTATTTTGGTATGTCCTAAATGATGTTTCTTTTTTTAAGATTGTATTAAAAGGTTTGATAGATCTCTAAAAAAAGATAGCAGCTGTAATTGTAATGGTCACATGGTCATTCTTTAAACAATAAAATAGCTCCTTTTTAGTACTTTCGCTATTATTAACTGCATATAAGGATAAAGTTGACTTACATTGCTGATGTGGTCTTTTACTATATTTGAATGTTAAGGAGCCAAGAAACAAACATATCTTTATTTATATGAATATTCAGTTTAGCTTTAAGTTTTATTTTGTTCCTTGTTTATGTTAAAATTGAAATAAATACTAATGGACCTTAGTAGTTATAGGTCAAAACTGATCACCTCTTCAAGTATGTTTAGTTCTTCTATCAAATGTACGCTAATCAATACGTCACGTGTTTATTATTTGTGTGTTAATTCAATCTCTTGTAGAAATTTCGTAAACATCTTATTTTTATATTAAAATATTTTAAATATTTTAAATTACGAACTATCATAAAAAATATAATAGTATATGTAATAGACGCTTTTTAACAAAGATTTTATTATAAATATTTTGCTTAAAATCGAAATTATATATTTTAAAACCTAACCATTTAATAATCAAATAAGTTTGTTTTTTGTCTTGAATAAATACTAGAAAGTAACAATAATATAACCTTACATATTCAGTATAATTAGTATAATTTCATACGATTGATATTGAGTTTTTTCAAGTGCTATGCTTACTTTAAAAAATAATAACCACAATTTAAAAAAATGCACATATTTTTACTCTACATGTTAGTTTATTGTTTTGCGCATGTCTCGTTCCGGATGTTAGTCCATACCAACCTTTAACAAAATCGATCCAGCCGTCTAGTCGGTGATTGCATTTACATTAATAAAGATGGATGACCACTGCACATATTTCAATTGTATTATTGCAAATTCCTACACTATTATTGATATGTTCTTAACTTCGATTGTCATGTACACTCCATGTATAAATACTTTAAACTTTGTTGGCATATATGTATAACTATATAATATAAGTTCTGTTTATTTTCCTATTAACAATAAAATAAAAAAAATACTGATATTGTTGTACGAAACATTGTTGACGTAATAACTTTAATATACTATATATCGACCTCATGTCCCTAGTATTAAGACGGTAAAATTGAGAAATGAATCATAGGTAAAACCCAGGGCTTGGAGAAGGTAGGTTAGAACGACGAACTATTTGTATTATATGTATATAGTTTTTGATGATTCTATGTGAATTACTTGAACTTCATATTTATATATTGAATTATGTATTATATAAATATCATTCTGTTAATAAAAAATATATGTTGTTTTTAAAGTCATTAGCGTATATTTAATCCAAACCAGAATATGTACAAAATGTGATTGATTAGACTATTATTAAGTGTGGGAAGTAGAAAATATGTTGAACAGTTTCAAAATCAATAATGTTTAATAGTCAATACAGTTGAGAGGTTCAGTTTGTATTTCTAACAAGTTCTTATCAGATAACCTATAATTTATATTTCTCGTCTGTAGATACGTTTTGTTGTTAATTAGTGCTTCAGAAATTAAAATTATTTAATCAACAAATTCCGATAGTATTAACGTGAGTACAGCTAGCTAATTATATATACATAATGGTTATTATGGATGTTTAGATAAAATTATGCATTATTATTAGTTAGTACATAATATAGCATAAAAATATAAGGTTTTGTCCGTCTATCTGCTTGTAAATTGATTGCCGGAAATGTAGGTCCCCCAATGCAGCTATCAACTGTGTGCTAATCTAATGTAATAAGGGAGCAAGGCTTCAAGAAAAACTTTATGTATGTAACTGTGTGTATGTAATTTAAAGAGTTTTTCGACGGAATTTGTGTTGTATGAAAGTGTTGATACCACTTGTACATTAGTGAATATTTGTCTTACATATTGTTTTATGTAGTAAAAAGAGACCAGGTCTCTGTAGACATAAGTGTCTATTATCAATCCACTGAGACTTCTCAATGGCGGTTGTCAATGTTTTTATAATTGTATATTTCAATTGAAGTTGTATTGACTATTGAAGCTTGACTCAAGTCAATTGTATTGACAATGTGTATGGTCAATGTAAAAAATAGGAAGTTTTTTTTAATATGTTTTATAAAAAGTAGTGATTTATTATTATTAATAATCATCAACGAACTGGCATGCTTTGCAATGATATTAAAAAAGAAAAAAACCTTTAAATATCTATTCTTTAGAAACTGTATGAATTCAGAAACCTCAATCTCAACAAAAGTGCAAACATCACCGTGTAAAGTTTTATTGCAATAAAGAACAAAACCACATACTTGTACAAACTATTACGCAGTTATCAAACATGTTTTTAATTCTTTATTCCATAAACAAAAATATTTGTGATTGGTGATTTTATTGTTGATAATTGTTTGTATGTTATTTCGGTATACTAATACATATTAATAAATGTTAATCATATCAACGTCACGAAATTGACGTCACCTTCGATTATCCAGAATACGATCAGATAAAAAAGTGGCTGTGAAATCTCATCTTCAAGTTTATCGCTGTATGTGTGCGACATATGTCGTTATACAATAGTAAATATTAAATAAAATCTGAAAAACCCTTTTTACTCAAATTGACGAGTCCTTGTTGACAAATGGAGCAAATGCACTTTGGGGATGGGGTTCAAAAACATTGACAATTTGGCTCCAATCAACTCCCAGAAATGTTCAGGTTTGATTTGGATCTTGACAAAATATTTAAAAGTCATTTAAATATATATTTTTTTGGTCTTTGTACAAAATTGTAAAAAAAATAACCAAACCAAATATGGCTCTTTATATTTAGAACTATTCTGCATTTTGTAATTCTTGAAACGTATTTCGGCCTTGTTTACGTCATTACGTGAAAGCCGTTGAAAATCGTTCGACAGGTCCGCTGAAAAGTATTTTAGTATTCGTATCTACCTATAAGATTTCGAAATCTTTGTTTTTGTATTATGCAACGGTTTCGGATTCCCGATAGGATATTGTTTAAACATAAATATTATTCTCCATGGATAACAAATCGTCTTTCGTTTTGTTTGAATGAAAATTTACGTTCGTTCGTTTGTTCGTTCGTTATAAACGCTTCCTTGTTTTTGAGGACATCAGGCAATAATTTATTGATTCATCGATGAAAAAAAAATTGACAGACGCTCTAATATTGTATTGTAATTTATTACATGGACATCCTTATCCGCTGACATTAAAAGAAATTCTTTATTTTAATTAACTATGCTTTACCCGCGGAAGGACATAAAAAATATTAATTTATTGATGATAAAAGAAAAATGACAATAAGGCTAGTAGGAAATTATATATTTTTTAATGTATTTGAAAAAAGTAATCTTATTGCCTCTTCCAAGTCATATCTTGGTCTATATGTTTGTATGTACAAATGCATGAAGTACTTCTACGTAAACGACTGAAAAACATGTATTTATGATATTTCCTGATCTTTTTTATAAAGATAACGGTTATTTTGAATTAAGTTATTTAAAAGTTAATTTCTTTATTCTCTTATTTTTATGGAATAATTTTATGAATTCTCAGAATTGTATAGTCTGGCATACATATATGTATGTGTGTGTTTGTATGTGCGTGTGTGTAGTAAGCACATGTATGGCAGAAGCCACAATGCATTTCATTGCATGTAATTATCGAACATTAAAACTGTATTTATAAAGCGCTTAAAGCGATATGTTTTCATCTATCCCATAAATGGCAGCTATTAAGACAACTTGTAATTATTTTAACAATAAAACGGATGTATATTTGTCGTTAAGCTGTTAACTTTTTAAACTTTGATCGACTCTTATTATTTATGTCAAAGTCACATTAGAATAATACTTCTATAAAAATATCAAAAAGTTTTTATAACATGAACGAATAGTGGGTTTGTAATCGTTTTTTGGAACAGATTAAAATAACTATTGCTTTGTAGGTTGGTATCAAACGGGGCGCTATAAATCTGGAGCCAAAATAATATGTTTATGTTACTAAGAATATTTGTATTGGCGTATGAGAAGCGAATTATCGCAAACGATATAAAATGTTTCGATAAATTAATATATTTTTAATATTTAATCAATAATTATTTTGTTTTATATTATGTTTATTATGTGGATGACAATCTCTTTAAATTATAATAGATATGTTTTAAGATAAATAATAAAACGAGTTCTTTTACAATGAAATAAAAATATCATAAAAAAATTGATTAATATAAATAATTTTAAAACTATAACATTTTAACAGTAACTAACTGATTAGCTGTTACCTGCTCCCAAAAGATGTAAAAAATTGTCTAAAAAATATTTAAAGACCTGGCGACCGACTATTCCTTAAAGTAATAATATAATAATCTTACTTTCCTTTTTTATGCCACATCTATAAAAAAATATTGTTTACATAAATTTCAGCGGTTTACTATCTTTATGTATAAATAATGATTTCTAAAAACTCAAGTATCAGAATTAAAATTATAATATTGAAACAAAACTTTTTAAAACGTTTTTAAGAGTTCATGGTAGGCCCCGGCCTACCGTGAAGTGACCAGTCACTTCCAGGTTTCAATAAAGAATACATAGCATCATGAATACCCATTGTGCTTGTTATGGATTTGCAGTCCATACCAGATGTGGCAGGACAATGCCACCTCATTACTTGCGGCTTTGACACGAAATGATTAATTAGTAATTTAAGAATATCTTTATATTCGTTTTAAATAAGGATTTCTAAATAAATTTAGAGCTATCCTTTATAAAGTCTTTTAAAATTTATGTTATTTATTATTTTATAGATATATATATATATATATGTTATTAAAATAATTATTTTCAACTATCTATACATATTATAAATTGAACTCTCGACGCCTGTCTGTCTATGAACTCAATAAACTCAAGAAGATAAGGAATATTTAGGTGTATAATTCATGATGGTTTTATGTTTTTTATGTTAAATGAAAATAGCAAAAAATGTTTGCTCAATAAATATATAATACATTACATGGAGATTATTATGAGCAGAAATAAATTTTAAAAGGAATTACGATCATTGAAATGCAAGCGGGCATAGCTGCGAGCGGAAGCTAGTATTTATATGAATTACGAAAAAATGATCGCAATTCAAGTCGAAACTGTATATCGAGGAAATCAACGGGACACACTTTCCCATAATTATTGTGAACGCACACGCACCGATATTGCACATGATAATTGATAACTAGTCGATAGTTGGAACTCACCGGTTTCATTTTTACCTACAAAAATAAAGTATGGCAACAACCTCGATATTAAACTGCAACTTTCTATTTTTATTTTTAATATCAAATCTCAACTGAGGTACAACAAGTTTCTGATATAACTTCCTTTTTCTCCAGGTCGGAGTGCGTAGCAAGAGGCGCGCGCAGACTAGCAAGTAAAGAAGTTTGGACGCTAGTGCGGCACAATGAACGAATTGGACAGCCTGCGCCAGGAGGCGGAGACCTTGAAGAATGCTATCCGGGTAAGAATGAGGATATTGTTAAGCAAAGTTCCAGATGTATCCGATTGTTGACAATGGTTAGTGCCAGCAAAAAGTTTCAGTGAGAAAGCCGTATGTAGAAACCTTTCGTGCTCTTCCCTTTTTTTTTTTCACTTTCCGATTCTTAAAGATCTGTAACTTCACTTATGTTCTATATGAACTATCTGATAGAAGGAAACAATATATGTACATATTCTTTAGTTCAGGAGAGATTGATAAAACATAATAGCAGTGTTAGTGCATCCCTCAACAGAGCGTAAACACGAGCAATCTAATGTTTTATATATTGAACAATGTTCACAAGGCCGCTTAAATCCGTCACTCATAAATACATCACAAGATATTTTACTTTAAGTGTTGTTTTCTTAAACGAATTAATGATACACGATATATTTTTAGTTCTGATGACATTAACATTTATTTTATTATTATTTTTTCTGTATACTTATTGAGAGGTTTTTCTTTAGGATGCCCGCAAGGCGGCATGCGACACGTCGCTTGCGCAGGCGACAGCCAACCTGGATCCCATCGGCCGCATCCAGATGCGCACGCGCCGTACTCTGCGTGGACACCTTGCTAAGATCTACGCAATGCACTGGGGCAGTGACTCTAGGTATACCCCCACACACACACCTAAACCACTCATGACCACTTTCACACCCTCTTTGTATCTTTAATACATATCTTTAAGTTATATATATATTTTGTATTTTCATTGAGGTGATTTTTTTTATATTTGATATAACCTTTCTCGTAATATTTACCTGTTGGTCCGGTACACTATGTCTATGGTACCGGTATACTATATGGTATGCGATTTAGAATAATTGTGACTCAAAATTTGAAATTTTTAAAAAGTCAAGTTTTACCCCCCTCCTTCTATTCTTCTTTCATTTTTATATTTCTGAACGAATCACGATAAAAGATTTACGATTAAATAGTTCAGAATAATAGTTTTTATACGTATTGCTTTTATTGTAATTAATATTCTTTAATGTTACAAAACCCTAGTTCAAATAGATTGCAATACAATTTCAGATTAGTGAATAAAGCGTGCTGTATGTTAGATGAAGGGTCCTAGGTTCAAAAACTGAATGTCGATTTTTTTATATATATATAAAACAGTGCATCCAATAAACGATATAATAAAATAAAATCGGAACGTAAATATATCTTTCCCATGATTAAGGCCTTGAGACGTTCGTTTACATATCACGTAGCCTGCGCACGAGTCGTTATACACGTAGACAAATACTTTACATAAAAAAATAGTTTTAATTATTTAGTAATACTAATAAAAAAGTAGTTTACATAATTAAAATTGTATTTTTATGGTATAGTAATAAAATTAGAATATTTTATTCGATTTGTCAGTTTCCAGGATTTCATTATTTGTTCGATATTTCCTGGAAAGCTAATCAAACAAATAATTCTTGTGAATTCGTAAGTCGTGAATATTTTGATCTAAATGTAACACTTATTGATAGTTTGTTTTGATTACTGAGAAATACTGGAGGTAAAGGTATTTTAAGTCTCGGTTACATTAACGATGGGAGGTGATCTGAAAATTATTGTAATTTTATTATCTATAGTAACATTGTAAAGCGGAAAAGTTTTTTTATTTAATCGAGATTCGATACAACCGGATGGATGTGAATTCTTTCTTATTATGATGGGCAGGTTCATGAGGAAATCCTATAGGCTATTTGCTATTAATATACTTCTTATCCTAATACTAAATAAAATCGCTGGTTAACGGGTGAGACCGCGCGTAACGACTAGTTATGTAGACATATTATTTATAACAATTTGCCAGAAAATTTTATGAGATTAGTCTCATTTTTTTCGTTTATTAACATTAATTGTTTACTTGTGATATACTATTAATATTTTTTATACATAATTACATGGCTATACTTACGTAAATACATGGATACAGCATACGTGGAATAGCCTAATTTAAGTTCGACAAAAATGTACAAGATTACTATACTAGTGGTTTTCTATATGTATAGAGTTTTGCTTTTAATCTATTTTTTTTATAATTATCTCTAAAATATTTGAGTAGATAAATATAATACGATATATTTTATGATGTCATTTCCAAGAAAAAATAAATTTTCACAAAAGAGCAGTATATTAATAGCTTAAAAATAAATTATGATCTTATAAATAATATTACTTTGATCATGATGTCTTTGTTTTCTTTGTTAATAATTCATTCTAAGTAATAACACTTTGTGTCATGTGTTGCTATTTATAAATATTAATTGTTTTAAAGAAAACATCTTACATACAGTATTCTTAGTTGTTTTCATTTTATCTTGAATAAACACAACCTACTTTTTTCAACACATTATATATATGTTTGTGTATATAAAATACACACACCCAGTGTGTATTTTATATATATCTCGATAAATTCAACTTCTTACCAGAGCCAAAAATTATAAATTTTGAAATATAAATACCATACAGTATTTTTTTTGTGATTTGAATAACGAATTTATCTCATTCGCATTTTTTAAGTTACGACAATATTACATTTTTACACAATATTTTTTATGTTATAAGAGTGTTACTCATGCTCATAAATATACAATTAATTATTATATTTTTTGTGTAGAACGAATAGATTTACTTAAATGTTAATTTTTAACACCCAATAGGAACCTAGTGTCAGCCAGCCAGGACGGTAAGCTGATAGTGTGGGACAGCCACACCACCAACAAGGTGCACGCCATCCCGCTGCGGTCGTCGTGGGTGATGACGTGCGCCTACGCACCGTCCGGCTCGTACGTGGCGTGCGGCGGACTAGACAACATCTGCTCCATCTATAGGTACGTTATAATAATAATAATATATGTTTATGTACATAGGTAAAGTACAGTCAAGAAAATAATCTCTTATATATAAAAAACATTGGAGTTATACAATAGAAGTTCTTTGCTAGGTAAAAATCTGATCCAGTTTATTTTTTTATAAATTGGAGCTAGGTGAATAGAAGAGTGGTATATGGTTTGCTGTCTGTCCTTAACAAATGTTTATTATGAAAAAGAGTATTTATTTAAATATAATAATAAATGTATCTCCGTACTTCAAATAAAATAAATATTATTATTTTATTTCATATATATATAACCTACTCTTTTTACAATTAGGTGGAACAAAATGATCACGTTCTTATAAACTTTCTTTATACTTAATCATGTTACACTTAAAGTTCGAAACAATCTTTAGTATGTGAAAGCGAATTCAAATTGTAGTCTTGTAAATAATTATTTGATTGGGCAGCCTGAAGACCCGCGAAGGCAACGTGCGCGTGTCCCGCGAGCTGCCGGGACACTCCGGGTACCTGTCCTGCTGCCGCTTCCTGGACGACAACCAGATCCTCACCAGCTCCGGGGATATGACCTGGTACGATATATTATTTCGTATTCAAGTTGCTATTATATTAGCAATTTTAAATCTTTTTCTTAAAGCCTACACTTCGTAATGGTTTACACATGGTTCACTGTTACAATCATTTATATGTCTAAGAAATTGTACTTACTATCAATTGGATCGTCCGTTCATTTAGTGGCCTCAACGCTTATTAAAATATATTTTACAGGATATTTGAAAAAATATTTTAATTTCAACTGATGCAGATATTGCCAAAACGACATTGTTGTATTCGAATTATCTAAAAAACTACAACTTATATGAATGTTCGTACAGTGCGTTATGGGACATCGAGACTGGCCAACAGTGCGGCCAGTTCACGGGACACACGGGCGACGTGATGTCGCTGTCGCTGGCGCCCGACCAGCGCACTTTCGTGTCGGGGGCCTGTGATGCCTCCGCTAAACTCTGGGACATACGCGACTGCCAGTGTAAGCAGACCTTCCCTGGACACGAGAGTGACATCAACGCGGTCACGGTGAGTCATAGCATACAATAAGGTTCAGACAATGAAAACAATCACATGCACTTATCTGACAAAGATAGTAAACCTTATTAATGCTTACTAAATAAAACATTCTAATAAGCAACAATACATTGATGTTAGAAAAGCAACACATATAAAACGATGCCCACCTTCCAGTTCTTCCCGTCGGGCTTTGCGTTCGCGACGGGCTCAGACGACGCCACCTGCCGCATGTTCGACATCCGCGCCGACCAGGAGCTGGCGATGTACTCACACGACAACATCATCTGCGGCATCACTAGCGTCGCCTTCTCCAAGTCTGGAAGGCTGCTGCTCGCTGGCTATGACGACTTTAACTGCAACGTCTGGGACTCCATGAAGAGTGAACGTGCCGGTAAGCATATATTCATTTTCTTTTGTAGGATTCGGAATTAAATTAAGGTCAAAATAATGATATGAATATAAAGTAATTTTTTGTATTTTCAGGTGATTATCAAATTTATTTAAAAATGTCAATTTTTACCGATTAATGCTCTGAATCTTTAAAAATAATATATATATATATTTCTTTGCGTCATTAATGAATACATTTATCTGCAGGCATCTTGGCCGGGCATGACAACCGCGTCTCGTGTCTCGGCGTGACGGAGAACGGCATGGCCGTCGCCACCGGCTCCTGGGACTCGTTCCTGCGCATCTGGAACTAGAGCGCTCCCCGCCCGCGCGGTGTGCGCCAGCCCTAACTACACCCGACACCTATTGAGATTGTACTCGAATTTCGCTCAAATTTTATAAGGCTGGCGCACACCTCGCGGTACAACCGCACAATAATTCAGTTTATTTTTTATCGAAAGCGCACGTACAGACACCAGTGTGAATGTTTGCGCGAATGCTTTTCTATGCGTTATATAGCTCTGTCCGTTCATCGGAATGTGAACTTTAATGTGACGCAATAAAGGTCATATTTCAGTCGGTGCCATGATCTGATCGCCCGATTCGCATTTGAACTGATTCATGTTCTTTGCTTATTTATTGTATACATAGGTTTCTAAAGCATTTAAATTAATAAGGATATATAGTTAGGTGTGAGAGATGTGTGCACTCCTGTTTACGATATACTTATATGTGTAATGTATAATAGCGTAGTCTGCGGGGCTTCGGCGAACGGCGAATGCTGGCGACTTATGTTTCTTACTATTGGTGAGTTGTCTAATGTAATAAAACTTTCGAAATGTTTATAAAATAAATGTATTACGTTCGTGTCTGTAAGCAGTTTGGAGCATATTAACTTTGTATTGTGTAATGGAAACAACTAATTGTATGACTTATCTTTCCAGATATGAACGCATCGCACAAACATGTGAAAGTTCATTAATTTATCCTGTAAACTAAAGAACCAAATATTAATATATAATCAATGTAATTTATTGAATGGGAATTATGTTCGCTAACTCTGAGCTATATAAGGTTCACCAAACTGTTTGAACAGCTCTTTTCATTGATAAGTTCCATGTTTTCGGGCAAACTGTTAGTGTTATTCTCAGGGTTGCCACGTTGCCCTTATGGAATTTTAAATAGATTTAAGGTAGGATGATTTATACTTTGACGTTTACAATATACTGATTAATCAATATTTGTCATCGGTATCTTTCCTACTCCAAATCTCAATAATTTATACAAATGATCACAAATTTTATCGCAAAATTGTAATATTTAATCTATTGTTTGATACAGGATGATTGAGATTAAAATAAATGTTACAATTTCCATCGACGACTTAATTATTTCACCAGTGTACACTATCTTTAGTGATATTACCATCATTTACCCATCGCCTTGCACGATCACAAGAAAATAGTACTTATCCTCACTTAATAAGGTTTTTTATCCTACACGTGCAAGTCAGTCATAATCATTAATGTATTCGGGGGATCCCGGGTTCATATTAGAGTAAGTTAGCTATAGGAGTGTAATCTTTAGCCGTATGACGTCAGCGTTCAGTTGCTCTTAAAATTTGTTTTTAAACCTCTGTCACAGTATTTGTTCGAATTAAGCACAAATTGATGTAGTTTTTTTTTGCTTTTTTTAAATGGTCGCGCTATTGTTATATTATTTTTCGTTTAATTATAGCCTTTTGTCTAGATAGGTTACTGTAATGTAGTGTAAGTCAAGGTGACGTCACATCCGAGTGCTGGGTGCTTGAGCAAGCGAGCCTGTACTGTGGTTTCAAATATATCGCTCAAAATGCGTATAGCACAATATAGTTAAAGCATTTCTACAATTATTTTTATTATCTGTATCTGTGTGACATTACTAAAGAAGATTTAAGGCATATCAGTCGCCCCCAATTTTGTAACGAGTAAACACGTTTTCTATGATTTATCTCTATTTCTACATTACGCAAATAGATTTACATTATGCATGAATATAATTGTCTTTAAGGATGTTTCGCATTGTGGATGTTTTATCTGTCCAATCTGACAGCTCAGAATTGGCGGCAATTTTTTTTTATCACGCACATGTCGGTAACGACAGCCATTCCATTGGACAGATAAAAAATAAATAGTTCTGGTCTGCTAGGATTACGTCTAGGATAAGACTTTTTTAAAAATAAAATTGTTTTCTACTGTAATGGCTTCTTTTCAAATCGGTGTATGATAATATTAATATATATGATATTTAATGGATAGATTTATGGCTCTGTTTCGGTTTATATTTTGTATTTAGACCAATTTTTCTCACTTTTACATCATGGTATTGCATTGGACTGCCATAATTTAACAGTAATGTATGAGTAATATATAAAAAATAACTGCGGGGACAGAGTACATGCATTGTAAGGACACGGCCAAGTACGAACGATTGTTTATGATTGAATTATCGAGAAGCGATTTTGAACTCTTATGTCCCTGGATTGCGATACAGATTCCTTAAATATTGTATGAAAAAATGTATAAGTTATATTTTATTTGCTAGTCCACAACTTGATATGTTTTTAAAAATGATTCATAGCGGTGTAATACTAATTATAATGTATTGTGTAAAATATGTTTTTTTAGTTATTATTATCAATAAATTAAAATTTGTTTATTTTATTGTGTGGTTTCTTTAAAGATTCATCACGTTGGAGAAAGTAAAATTAAGCTTATTGAAACATATATCTTAAATATATATTTACTCAATGTCGGTTAAAATGTAGATGTCAGCATAAATATATTCTCAACGAATAACAATTTCACAACTCGGGAGTTTTAGGAGTTTTGGCAACTGGTACTGAATTTCTAAGTGTCTAGTTAATATTTTTAGGATTATAGCTCTTATCGTATAAGTAATGGAGCTAAAAATTCAATACGGCATAAGTAGTTAATAATATTCATCCAAAATGGTTATAGTAGTATTCCGTTATAGGTCATTGGTCGTATCAATTTTCGACATATTCTCTATTTTGCGAGGTAAGAAAAAAAATTTACGTATATTATATACACGTATTTTATAAAGGAATCATTGTTTTTGATGAGTCATTACTGAGTAACTGATGTCAAATGTCACGTTCAGTCTCCATAATAGGGTTTAGTTTTTATATATAGCTATTATACACGTGGACGTACTATTTCATTTACTATTACTTAACCAATAGTAAGTAGTATAATTCTAGAGAACTTCACAAACCTGTAAATTATAATCAGAATTTTTTTTTCAAATACATTCGGCAATATCGATAAGAAAAAATTTTTCACTAATAAATTTTTCGGCTTAATAATATTAGTATAGATATTTTTTTTATAATATGACGCTGTAGCAGAATAGCACATAATCCTGATGGTAAATGAAGCAGTTAAAGATATCTCAAGTATTGAAGATAACATATCATCCTCGCAAACGGTTTCTACTATACTTCATCTTGATCTTCCGTATAAGGGTGGTACCACCCTATGAGAACATTATAGATGTTGACTGGACAAACAATAATCGTAGTAATATCACTAAAAATAGTGACATAATTCATGCATTTTTACAATTAACTACTCACGTAATTACTATCACAAATTGTTAGACTAGTTCGTACCCATTCGTGGTTCTTATTCATGAGCTCTGAGCATGGCTAATTTAAATTTACACCTTATTAATTTCTCCGTTAAACCAATGAAATCCGTTATTTTTTAAGATTTATATCCCAGCAATGTTTTCGATGTATCTAGGACATCCGCGACTTGTATTTTTATTCAAAGAGGAGTCGTTTGTTAGTTTAAAAGGTAAGTATTTCGTTTTGTCCTGGAAAGTATAAAACAATAAGAAAGTAAACCGAGTCGCAACCTTGCATCTGATTACCCGTGAAAAAGTGAACTGTGAAAGTTGTGAATCATTGCCTCAAGTTAACAAACAAGTGAACAAATAAGTAAGCTAATTTTAACAACGATTAATACAAGCGTATAAAGGAATGTCATCTGCTTGGTGTTTTGAAGAAGCAGGAACTATGAACTCTTAAAATTATCATAGTATAAAAACATTATTGTTAATAATATTTTTTTCAAACCTTAACTTTTTAGAAGAAGAATCAAGTAGTGAAACCCCCAAACAAGTAAATTGCAGAAATTTGAGTAAATATATTGTTTTATAGATGTCGTGCTGATGAAAGTAAGATTGTTGTAATATTACATGATGAGATATTAAGGAGATATGATAAGTACTTATTAATAACTGAATATTGAAACATTAAACAAAGTTAAACACGACCCTGAGATTTTATTAACTGTCTTAATTTATAGCTAATAAATGATTTAATTTTGCAATTAGACTTACAACCAGTTGCTTTAAAATTCCAACATAAATACACCTTATAAATAATAAAACAATTTATTAATAATAATATACTGCAACACATTTTGTTTATATCATTGTTCTTATATGCAATATGTTTTATTCCTTATTTCTCATCGTTGCTCTTAAGAAACTCGAAGGTAGAATGAAATGTGACTTGGACATCCGACTATATAATAAACAGAAACAGGTAAAGTAACTACTTCACTTTACCATACTCTATTTTAAAATGTAGTACAAATTATATGACTAGCACTATTCTAAATTATAAATGAAAATCAATAATCTATCTAATTAAATTAATGAAAAGAATGTAATATTAGGTTAGTAGTATTAGAGATAAAACGAATTATATTCCAAAATGGCGGTATCGACTAGCGTTGAAATGTTTAGAAGTAGGTAAACCTAAAAACATATATGTATATATATATATATATATTCGAGATGAATAATATTAGATGCAAATTGATAACTGACAACTCTTATTATCCATTTTGCCTTCTTAAGTTTCATAAGAATTAAAAATTTTCTTATACTGTAATTTAAAAGATAGTTAGGTACATTACTGGTAAGATTATTACTAAAAAAAAACTCGATAACTTGGGTGTAAAAAACTACTGATACAGGAATAATAGTGCATATATAGACACGCAAATACTCTCGGAATTTGCCTGACTAGTTGCCTTTCGGGGTTTATTAGTTTCAGGGCGTGGAATCGCGGCGTGAACTATATAATAGTATTACTATTGATGATTCATGATTACATGAATCACGAAAATTTAAATATAATAATCAATCAATAAAATCAATACCTATTTGGAATTGTAAACACATCCAAAGATTGCGATAAATATGCATCTTGAAATAACACGTAATCATCGCATTGCACCAGTTTCTGTACATCCGATTAAAGATATGGTATTTATTTTGCATTGCTTATTGTTAAAATCCATTGAAATTGTAAATATGAATCTTGTGAACCGATGTCGAAACAACAGCGCAGTACCGATTTAGATTCTGGCATCGCAAGCGACTGGCTAGCACCGCCATGATGATTGTAGAATAGAAGACTAATTTAAAACCGTTATTTAAATGTATATTAGTTAAAAATAGACCTAGATACTGGTTTTAGATGATCTAAAACTAGATATTTATCTGATTTATATTATAATTTATTATAATAAATTGGAATTGGAGATTATATTTTTGATATATTAACAAAAATCTTTTTTAAAAAACTTAGTTTAAATCTTGTGTCAACAACAAAGGTTTCTAAAAAAAGTATGTTTAGTTGTACTATGACAATACGACTTTAAATAATCCTATGAAAATTCACTAAATATTGTCACAACACAAGTGAGCTTTTCTTCGTTATGCAACACATTTCAGACGTAGTCAGTATCAGATCTCTGAGTGAACACTACGTGCTTTGCGTTTTTGTTTTGTTTTGTGTTTGTATTTTGTGCGTGGGTGTAGTGTTAAGTTTATTAATTGCCGTCATTCTTTATAATTTATATCTAGATGACATGATAGATTAGCAATTATGTTTTTAAGGGTTTCGTTGTTTAATTTGCCAACTATATAGATACCAAATTATAATTATAACTGAGCAACGTATAAATTATATATCTTTATATGCCACTTTAAATCTAATACGTAATGTAATAATAATATAAAAATTATATATAATATAATAAAATTACCTTTCATTTTCATTTGATGTGAGATTTTAGGCAACAGATTATATGAGCAATAAAACAGCTCTTAATTATAATGCAATATAACGTAACTATGAATATATTGGGGTTAATTTGGCAATCATTTTGAATAGTGGGTTATTCGAACATTAAACTGCTGTAAGACGAGCATCGGTTTCAATAAACACGCAGTAAACTGCTCAGCAACTGTGTTATAAGTTATTTTCAGATTAAAAACTCCAAACCAATTTCCACCCAATTCTTTGTGTAGCAGAGATGACTATGATCTGAATAATTATTAGTTTTTAAAATACTACGCATTGCTTAGATTTGCATTTTATCTTTACAAAATAATGTTCATTAAAATTAATCCGTAATGTATTGTCATAAGATTCACATTTGACAGTCGTGGATCTTGGCGTGAAAACACAGTATATTAGTCATGTCTTTTTGTATGTAAAAAAGACTGACGTCAATATTGTAAAATAAAAATTACAGTGATAACACAAACAGTAGTGAAGTGAAACAGTGAACAGTCAGAAGCAATCATGATGACGATAAGCGAGAGTCAGTACTCCTCCAACAAGATGTCCAGCATACACAAGGTTAACGACCGCGTGGTGCACAGAGACAGCTTCGATGACGTCACCAGTTCCTCCAGTGTCAACAGCTCACTCATCACAAAACGTGGCTTCAAACCGTCTGACATGTTTGATCCTAAAAAAAAAGAATTCCTGACAAACCTCAGCTATAAGCTATTTCCTGTAAGTTGGGTAAGTTGCTACGTTCTAGTCTTAAGTGGGTGCACAAGGAGAAATAGGGCACACGCTAATCGGTTTTTATATATTATATCTTATATATTTATATATATTTCACATGAATTACTAACTGAGACCTTATTCGCTAAGACATGAGTATCCTTGCAAGTAACGAGTGACGTCACAACGTGCTCTTTAATACTCTTAAATACGATTCATAAACCCACCAAGGTTTGGAATTGGACATTCGTATTCTGTATGCCTCGGTAATTTTATATAGATAGTTTTTCATTGCACATAACACACGACAACGTGTTCTAAAATTTTACAATGCCATAGAGAATACGATTGCACAAACATTTCACGAATTATTCGTAACGTGGTGCGTTATGTGTCCATCTGGTCATAGCGAATAAGACTGATATTTACAAACAAATAACAATAACCTTAATTTAAAGGTAAAACTAATTTTAATAGGATGTCCTTAGTATCCTAACTTTGAGATTAAATTTGGTTAAAGAGTAGGTAAGCCCTATTATTTAGAAGTGATTATTAGTACTGCATTTATTGGTTCTGGCCCAACTCCAGGCAAGTGGAAATAGATTGTTCCTTGAACGCATTTAATCTAACAATTAAAATACATGCTGTGGGCAATTCGATGACAACTAATATATATGTAATGTTTATTTATGTATATATATTTATTAAGACATATGCTTAAAACCAAAATATCTTAGCATCAACATTATCCAGTAAGGTTTCATAAATAAATGTAAAGTTATAAGACAACAGATGCAAGTTAAATATCTTAGTCTATTATGAAAATTTGTACATTGGGTACATTAAATATATCATGAGGCCTAGTGGTTAGGAATTTGTTTGAGTTGGGTTTTATCAATTAATAAAATTGAAATGAGGAAAAATCTGTACAGTAAATAAAAAGAATGTTACGTCTTCATTGTCGTAAATTAGTAGTCAAGATAAAGTAGGCTGTTACTTTTAATAATTTGGATGAAAAAAATTTGATGAAAATTTGATGAAAATATTTGGAGTTGAAAGTAAAAAGGAAGCAGACAAAGTCACTGACAGCATTTCGGTCTCAATAAAGTTAAAATTGCACTTAAATATTACTTTGCTATCGAAAAGTTTTAATAACAACAGGATATTTATTTGATTGTATTGTATTTGAACTGACGTGACTAAAGAATAAGAAGTTATTTTGATCCAATGTATGCTACTAAAGATTGAAATTGCAATAAGTTTCTTGAGGTATCAGAACAAGTTACCGGTTTGAGTTCCTAGGATCGATGTAGTTTAGTTTTAGAGAATAAATTAATTTAGCTTAATATACCAGTGGACTCTATACTATATTAATTATTAGGTAAATTGTAGTTTCATATCTTATCATTCTACTTTCAAGGTATATTCACAATGGGTATTGAGATATTCGATAATAAATAAGTAACTTTAATTATTATTAAGAGATGAATAGAATACACTTACTTTTATTAGAAAAGTGTTAAACATTATGACGGAAATCAAATCTTTGGCAAGTTTTCAAAAACCTAACTAAATGGGACAAGTCAACGTACTTCCTTACACTCGGGAAATTAAAATAGTCTTAGCTTTTAAAAAACAACTAAGCTTATATGAATCATATTAATCTATAATTTAGTATAATAATTAATTAGCTTATTATTAGCAGTTACCATCTATACCATGTATTGTCGTTATTTAAAGAAAAACACATTAACCTTTTGACTATAACTTTGGTTAGTAACAGGCTAGCCGCTGCCAAAAAGTAGTAATACTAGAACATACACATACTTTTGAGTTTTAACTATACTTTTTAATATATAGACAATGTAGTTTATCAAGCCAAGGAACTAAGAATGTTAAGTGACGAGAAATTTATTTTGATCAGTAATTAATGCAGGATTTAAAATGAAACTAATTATATACTTGACATTGTCACAGATTAAATAGAACTCAATAATTAAAGAATCACAGATAATGTTAAGTGATAATTATACCTATTTTTCAGAGCTAAGTATAGTTTGTGTATGCCCCAAATCTGTTAGTGTTGAAATGTTTTATTTCAACATGCTTTTAGAGATTTGAACATTATGTATACTTATATATTATAAAATTAATATTCTGTATGTATGCGATAATCTCAAAAACAGGGCAATGGATTTTTGTATGGTATTCACCAATAGTGCCTTCCTGACTAAGGGCCGTTATGGTTTTATAAAAAAAGACTGAAATGTAAAGATTATTCTTGTAGAGCTCGAAAAAAATCTTATCTAAAAAATTGTGAATATTTTATGTAGAATAAAATTAACTTTTTAAATATTAACATAAAGGGTAATGATTACTGAAGTTTACTAAGAAAATTGTGCGGACAAATAACTTATAAGGTTGATTGAATATATGACCTACAAGTCTTGTAGGTTAACGCTCCAATCTCTGAAACTAAGAACTCACTTTTAAAAAAAATATGTCTAATATCTTTAATATTATTATAATCACTTTTGGAAGTGTTGTAAAAAAAAGCATTATATTATAGATGAATATCTCTGCTGTTACTAATTCCTTCGCGTATTTAAAAAGTAATTCTGATGGTATAGTTTTTCGTAGAATACCTTTCTTTAGTTCATGCAGACGGATCCGCGAGAAACAGCTAGTCTAACAATATTAATTTTTATTGTGAAATAGTGTCTATTTTTAATGTGTTCAGTACAGTAATAAAAGTAAAGAACTTCGCAATACATGTCTAAGCTTTAGGTATTATATATAATATATTTCATGATTCCTGTACATTTGATTGATCTTAGAGCGAGAGAAGTTTTGAATATGCCCTCAATATTTTTGTGGTCATTGAACCCACTCGCCCACCTAGTACATTTTATTTTTTGTCTTCAATTGTTTTTTAGTTTATTAACGAAATGAAAGGTTAAATATCTTCGTAGGTTTTGATACTTTTAGTTAAATTTAATAACTTCGATATTTTGAAAGTCTAAAATGAAAAAACTTCTGTAAAAATTGTGATTTTGGAATTCATGATATACTTAAGTATTTAATGTAATATTACTCCACTAGCCGCTTCCTTCGACTTGTCTCCTTGTTATTATGGTTTTTTTTTATTATTTTTTTTTATCAAATTTTGCTTATTTGCTTTTACGTAATTTACGAACAAATAAAGAGATATTACTTAACAAGTTAAAATATTTAATGCCCAAAACATCTAACCTCTTTCTTTTTTATTGTATAAATTTTACTAAAGTAATATAAACTAATTTAAAGAATATAAAAGTTTGTTTGTTGAAACGCGCTAATCTTATAAACTACTGAAAATTTAAACAATTCTTTCTGATTATGATAGACAGGTTAATAAATTCGCTATCTACCATTACTCTATTACTGTTAGATATCTTTATAGTAAATAAAACCGATTTTTTTTTCATTATGTGGCTTACATTTTCAAGCCTATAATTTTGTACTCTTTTTTGCATTTCTAATTATATTTGTGTATTTACTTCTACAACAATGTACACTTGACTAACTCTGTTTACTTCTAAATTCTCCACATCTTCGTTTGTGTAAATATAGCATATTTGGTTAAGTTCCAACTATGAAATAACTAATAACTGTGTACTGAAATACATATTGCAAATTATTGCTATATTTGTTCTTCAATTTCCAATATCTCTGCTTGCTTAAATCTAGCAACTTTGTATCTTTAATATTAGCTGTCCATTTTAATATTAAAATACCATAGACTATTTTTCGTCTTACGAACTATGCCCTTCCTTTTTTTGGTCTTTGATCTCGTAGATTTTGATTATGAAATCGCCTTCTTTCTGAACCAATAACAAGAATTACTTAACTTTATTAAGCATATAGTTTCTGATAAGTCGAAATATTGCCTTTCACTGGCAAAACAATTTATAGTTAAATTTTGTTTTTGGCTTTATAGAAATTTTTAGAGAACTTTATTTCCCAAAACAACGAGATTTATGTGTTATCCAATGAAGTTAATCTTTATAGTTGTATTTTTTACCAAAATGCATGTTCCAAGCCAGCAGCAGGATTTTATAGAAATGCTAATCAAATTTAAGGCTCACTTATAGAGAACTTGTATTATTTTGCTCACGTAATCTTAAGGAAATACCGTTATCGATTGCTATTATTGCGTAATTTTTAAGATGGTGTAACAGATAAAGTTTGAAGGAAGTTAGTACATATCTTAAACTTGATAGTAAAATATAATACAGCAATTTATGATAACGACAAAAAGATCAAAGAAAATTTAATATTCTCTTAGCCTTAAATCAAAATTAAAAAATAATTTAAGATATTCTTAATCTTACATTAACATGGCGGCTGAACAGTCTGGAATCCCGCCAAAACTCACGTCAAATTACACAATGAGCGTTCTTAGTCGTCTGAGTTATATTGCGTTTTAAAACTGTACCTGTTAATATTTAACGATTAGACCCTTTTTTTAAAAAAACTCTATATTACTGCCTAAGTAATGTTTCATATTTAAATTAAAATATTTATTTCAATTTACCGGTTTTAGAATGACGCGGACATCGAACCTATGCCTATGCCACCCCTGGAACTAGCAGTAAGGATTAGTAAAAACTATACAGTCTTCTAGTATCATTATTGTAAATATTTCAATAGTTTTGACTGTGAATAAAATACTTTCGAGGAATCTTATTTTCTATTTAAAATTAATTTTAATTTTATGTTTTTTAATAACCGTATATATTAATATTTATTGCTCATTCTATTTTTACTAACAAATTATTAAACATTAGTGTTATAAAATTACTTTTACAATATTTTGAATATAACAAATTATAAAAAATAATGCTCTTTTATTATCAAATTTATATGACTAAAGTGACTAAATTGGATAATAAAATGGCCGCTTAAAAATAATCAGCTGTCATTTAATATGAGATAACTATGTTTTTAATACCTTTTTTTTTTGTTTTGGATTATTGGCTTCATTCTACCTTTTCTTAAGTACCTTCCAGAGTCACACTTGTCAAAATAAACTCACACAGACAGACTTCATATTTTCTGTTTTTGTGTCCGGTAGTCCCGTGTAAATATAATTGTAGTGTCGTTAAATAATTTTTTTGTATTGTGATTTAATTGTTATATGTAGTACCATAGTCCATTATTTGCTATACATTTTCAATATCATTATTTTTAAATATCAGGAAGATTTAGAAAATAAGCCTGTCATCGTGGGAGACAAGGAGGTGGATCTTAACAAAATATTCACACCAGCTGCTGATGCGGAGGAGCACATCATTAAGAAAGACCGAAAATTCGGTGAGACATGAACTAATATTATTTTCGTTTGAAACTAGATAAATAGATAAAAATACAACATAAACATTTTCTTCTGTTCTTATTATTTTTTTCAATATATTCCTAGCTGTTGCAGCTGTTCAATTTTCGTACGTTTGAAGTTTCTTTCCTTTCCCTTCAACTCAAATAATAAGCAATCTATCATCATAGTCGAGTGTTCAAATTATGTTTCAAATTATGATTTCAAATTTAAGAATATAAGATAATTTTCAAAATAAAGATTATTTAGAATTAGTTTTATTAAATTGTAATTAAAAGCAAAATCAGTTTTTTAATGAAAGTTTTCTGCTAGAACCACACCAAATCATATCAAAATCCATTTAGTAGGTTAATCTTAAACTCTGCACAAACTAACAGATAGAAATTCATATTAATATATTAATATATTAATATGATAGATAGATTTAATAATTTATAAATTCGTTCTATATAGCCTAGAATACATACTTTTATTATATGTATAGATTAGACTTATATAAACAAATCGGTATTGACATAAAACAGCATCTGTGTTGCGTTACATAGCAAAGAGCAAGGCAACATACCGTTCCCGAGAACATTAAATATAAATAAACGATCATCCTAACCTTCGGGAACTGCTCTCAATGTTGTTTGTTTTGGTCATGATCTATAATAATCTGATTGACATTATAGACACTTCACAAATGCGGTAGCAGCTATGTAAGGTCTTTATGTGGAATGGTACCCTCATAAAGTTACTCTTTATGTGAATGGACCATTCGTTGCAAATCATCCGACAGTAGCTGTACTTTAGAATCATATACTGAAGCCAAATTACCAATAGCTTTTTATTTACCAGTGGTTAGTTCAAAATATTTGATCTTTATTATTCTTATCTTTTTTTTATCTTTCCCAACCTTTTGGCAGAAAAAACATTCGCGTCATCAGCGTTTTACGTGCCAGGCGTGCACCCGACTGTCAGGGAACAGATGGATCTAGCCAAAGCCATTTCCAAGTCGCTCTCAGATTCTAGCAACCAGATGAGTAAAGGACAGAGCATGTACGTTAATAGGAAGAAGAGATCTGTCAAATGGGTTCATGAAGGACGAGGTAATAAATGTTTTGAGAACATCTTTAAATGATATTATTCATATAATTTTTTTTTCATGTTTAGATGAATGAAATGAACTTAAACCAATATGTAAGCGTCTTTTGAATCCTGTCTAATGTTACATGAGCGGTGAAAGTGATGCCGGCGATAAAAACTAGATAGATAGATAGATTAATATAGCTTATCCAATCTTGTAAGCCAACGCCACTTCCTGCGCTTAGCTTTATTGTGGGGAAGTAATAATTCCATGCAATTAAACCCTAAGCTCGAATTCACTGGAACATTACGATATTTCTTATAATTAAGTTCAACCAATCAATCCGAATATTTGTATCATAACGTTTCCTGGGAATTAGACCTTCTCTGTCACGATATATCAAATTTATAATAAAATATATTAATCTACAAGTTTATTAAAAAAAAAAGTACAAGCCGGTGGTAGCTTTGACTAATTTAATAAATATTTTCATTTCATTTCATTTCAATCAATTCTAACAATTTGATAAAGCCTTTCAATATAAGAATCGGGCAGTAGGCCCATCGGCTGACTATGACTTGGACCGGCTAGCCAATTAGCTGACTAGTCGGTTGCTAAAGGACCGACTAATCGTTGTTTTTTCGATTTGTTTTCTGTAATGAAAAAAATTCAAATAGTATCTTTTTGCCGAAGAGTTACTAGTTCTAGTTGGTTAAACAATTTTCATAATCAAAGATTATTATATAAATATAATTTAAAAATATAGATGAATAATGATGATGATTGCCTGATTTTTTAAGATTTTGTTAAAATAAGTACGCAAATATAATAATCTGGATTAATATATATATCACTTCTTTACTGACAACATAATTCTCTAGGAACAGATTATAAAACTAAATTAAATGACATTCAAATTCAGACCAAATGTCAGATACCCTAAACAAAAACAAATAATTATATATAAGGCGAAAATATTTGTATTTTTTTTACGTTTAAGTGTAAAAATAGACGTTTCTAAGAGTCGACTAGTCAGCGTCTTCTGCCGACTAGTCATCGTCTTTTGCCGACTAGTCGGCGACATCTCTAATAAGAGTATAATAAAATTATCTAAGGTAACTTGAATATATTTTAACTTAATTATTTATATGATTACTTTTAAATTTCAGGACGCAACACATCAAACACATGCAGTACTCCGACCCCAGTCGCGAACCACGACACGCCGTACCGTCCACCATCCAGCCTTAGAAACCAAAAGACATATCCAAAATCTGCGCTAAAACACACTTCTAATTTACCAAAAATGGAACCATTTCCGATCAAGGCGCCAACAATTACAGTACAAAATGTTGATATTTCCGTACCTTTGGCGCCAACTAAGTTAAATGACGTTTACGCTTCACCAAAAAGCCCGCGCTTACCGCTTGTCTGTGGTCCGAACTTCAATGTAGCGCCGCGCGGGTGGGGCGAGATGAAGGAGTACTACCGTCCAGTCTCGCTAGATGGCGTTGGTAATGCGGGATACACAGATTATTAAAATTTATATTTTTGAGTTTACCTAAAGTTGCTATTACATACAATTTTCTAAGCGCTAAATCATATAGGGTACCAATATCGCATTGTGAAAAGGTTAGTGCATTAATTGTCAGGTTTTAGGGTCAAATAGTTCTTAGAAAATTGTATAAAGAATGTGCAACGTCAACAACTATATAAAAGAATATTTAAAATTTTTGAAATAACTACGATAAGGGTGTAGATATATAACAGTGATACTTCATTTTTTTATAGGTTAATAATTTTTCAAAAATTTGTTTGAATGTTTAATATTTTGAAATGTCTTATCTGATTCCGTAATTGCAATCTCGTTTCATATATTTTTGACGTTGAAAAAAGTTTTTATTAATTATTTAAATTTTTATTGTTTTATTATCAAATATTATTAGCATTTACGATTTAACCGATTATTTTATAAATTTTGTTTATTTCTACGTTGTTTTGTTATTAACCATGTTAGTCTTTCAACTAGTCATAGTTTTATATTTAAGTAAATATTTTTCAAGTACATAGTTTTAAAAGTAAAAATACACGTTTTAAAAGTAATATACTTCTTAGGTTATTAAAAATAATTTTATATTAATTAATTTTTATGTTTCAATTAACGCAATTTATGTTATTGATGTTTCTGTTATTTTATAGTTGTTTAAAATAAAGTGAAGAGGTGATGACAGTGTTTAATTGAATTGCACCTGTCTGTCTGGGTCTAGAAAATATCTTTAATAAAATACTTATAATATACTCACTTGGAACAAAAAGGACTATGGCGCTTGTCTGTTAACACCAACGCCGTAAAACTCTGCTAGTGCTTAATTCGTAATATATATAATAGTTTTTTTTAATGTGAACCCTTTATTAAAATCCTGTAAAGAAAATTCATAACTACAAATCATGTTTCAATCAAGACGTAGGCTTCATAGTTTACTAGTTTAAGTTATCTGTAACGCGTGCATACCTAAATTGTCGTATCACGGGGAAAGTTTCAGCTTTCCTAACCCTTTTAGTGCCATAGATATTTTACCAATATATGCTAAAAAGGCATTTTTATAGATAATTTATACGAACAAGACAAATTTTCACTATTTCAGTTACCATATAATATTCGTAATTTTGTCAACATTCTCTTTAACTATCCTTCTACTGTGACAATAAAAACAAAATTGAATACTACATATTTATTGATAAGAAAATTTCAGAAACAGAATTTCAAGTTGTGTGAAAAGGAACGTTATATCGACGCTGGCATTTTTCATAACTAGTGAGAGCAGCTCTACGGTGCTTCTTGGCACTAAAAGGGTTAAAGTTCGGAACGTTGGAGTCGAGCACAGAGTACTATATAGATTCAAGACAGGAAAATTGTTACGCAACCAGATGCAGTCCCGATAATTTTTCGAGTCGAGTCAAGTTCGAGTCGCTAAGCACATATGCCTCAAGTAGCGAAAAATTGTCAAGTATCCGTTAGTCTGCAAAAATTGGGTCAAGCGCAGAAGGAATAATAATTTTTATTAAAAAAACTAACTGCGACATCTGTAGAATTAACTGCATAGTTGCGCATATGAAATGCATACCTTTCACTTCATAACTTCACCCAGTCAGCTAGGAGGCCAAAATTTATAACAAATAATCTTCTACACTAGATTATTAAACATTCTAGGTGCACGCAAGCGGGGTTAGCCTCGCGTGAAACAAAAACGTTCTATAAGTTGACTATTTGGGACACATTTTATCGATTATCTCGAAAACTACAATTTCGATTCGGCTTATTTTCAATCCAGATCGAGTTTTGCACATTATGCGTATATGTGACAAATTTCTTGCGTGTAGCTCGTAAATTGAAGGAGGAGAAGTACACTACTACAACAAAGAATTTGAGTAGTAAAGAGCTTCGCTTCGCTCAGCTCAATTAAATTTCAGCCTTGAACTATATAAAACCACCGTTATTGAAAAGAAAAAATCACCTATTAGATCCATAAGACAATACGTTTGGATGAGTTAGATATGATAAAGATAAAAAATAAAGACAGTGACTTAAATAATCTCATGAAATAAACATAACATTGTTTTTCGTCTGTTGTTGTTGAGATTCTTATCAGACCAGGGCGTGCTTAGAACCCTCATAGCTTTAAGTTTAAGTATGGACTTATTGAATTAAGCCTTCCCGTACCATTATCACAATAGCAACTTTCCTTGCACTTGCATATTTGAAAGACATGTGATCAGTGGTAATTCTAAAGGGGAAAGGAAAATAAATAAATGTTTATATACTGTCATGATCATCACTTCAATCAAATCGATTTCGGAACGCCCATTGACCTTTGCAAAATATTAATTCACATGCCTTGCCACCCCAAGAAATGGGAAAGAACAAAGGAGACTAGCAAAGGGATGGAAGGTTGTGTGTTTGTGTGCACTTTCGGCTTTCCTGCTCTTTTCAAACAGATCTTCTAGGAGAAGGTTCTATCTCGGTCGAGCCAGCCCACAAGTGTTGTTGCCTACAGCTTGACTCTTTAAAAAGCCTAATATTTTCGACTTTTCGAATTGACGAGAGAGGACTCCCTTGAAAAAGGGAAGAGAAAGCCTTTATGGAAAAATGTATGGTGGAACAATCCTCGGCTAAGAACATCATTAGTTTTGTTTAAACTCTGTACTGACAAAAGTTGCTATGGCAATAACATGCGGAAGACGTTCGAAGCAAGCTCCCCCCTCCAACCCACGTCATCACGTGGTTGTGTGTTTTGTAATGTATAATGTTTGTATTTCCAAAAGCTCAAACACTCGTGACTTGAGAGGCCTTTAGACAAATAGACAAGATGAATATATATATCTTGCCTAATTATGTCTAAATATATTATTTTAATTTTTATATATCGCACCTACTTTAACAATATATATAATTACAAATTAAATTCTTATAAAACAGAATTATATTAAACGAAGTTACGAGACTTACCTAACATTGTTATGAAAGAATTATTCAATAAGTGTTGTTTTTTTATTATTATATATGTAGGTATCGTCTGAATGAGACTTGCGTAAATCTTACTATCACTTTATATCTGATGAATTGTTTTTTGCGTCAATGCAAACGAAATCATAACGGTAGATTGTAATTTGGATCGGTAGATTGTAATTTCATATTATATCATATGTATATTGTACCCTCATTGTCTGTTATTACACAATCTCACATCAAATGCTTGTAAGCGAGTTTTGTTAATATGAACAAACATTAAAAAGACCTGGATTATTGTATTCAATATTTTTTTAGTGAACATAAGTCCTTTAGGAACAGATAATAATGCTTAATTAAATGACATTCAAATGTAAATAAAGGGTCATATACTTTAAAGTTTAAATTAAAATAAATAATTTCTATCAAAGCTCAAATCATTTGATGTTTTTGTTTTTAAGCCTTAAATTAGGTTTTACTGAAAGGGTCAAATAGTCGACACTTTTTGCCGACAAATCGCCGACTTGGCCGACCACGAAACAGGCTAACTAATCATCATCAGCCCATCTCTAGTATTATACTTTTAATGTTCTCTACAATTTATAAGCGTTTAGAATTCGCGTCCAGTGTTTGGTAATCCCAATATTCGAAGTAGATACATTACAACAATATAGAGGATCCAAGATAAATTTTAGTAACGATTGATGTATAAGTTTGGTTTTGAGTTTGACAATAGCCTTAACTTTATTATTTATTATAAGGATTTTGAAAATAATTAAAGCTCTTGAAAGAAAGAACGTAAAAATCTATTAATCTGAATAAATTTAAGGATTTTTTTTTATCTTCTCACAATTGGTTAACCTTATAGATTCCGTCTTCTTTGAAATATTTTAATTAATTGTCCTCTTTCTGTACACTCTACTAATACCGTTTCTTTGTCATACTGTACAAAGTATACTTAATAAACTGTTTTGTAACAAGAAGTGGTACATATTCTAGTGTATCATATAATAAACTCGATATTTTCAGCGACAATATCTCAAAGTTTATAAGAAGAATTAAAATCAAAGTTAAAAATATATATATATATATATTTTTGACACATGTCATAAAAGTATTAAAATACAGTTATTAAATGTATTAAAAGTTTGTTATTTTTACTTTATTATTATTTCTCTCTTTTTGTTAACTTTTTCAATATTTTTTTCTAGTTTATTATTTAAAAAAAACAACTCCCCCAATAGTGACATAATCTGGGGAGGGGGTTTCAGAAGCAGAAATAACGGACACAAATAACATCCAGACTCGAAACATCTGCGGATCACACAAACAACTGTCCCATATGGGAATCGAACCCACGATCCTTGACTAATGGGCAAGGTTACAAGCACTAACCACTAAACCAATAAGCTGTCCTTAATTCAAATAATTATTTAAATCCATGTCTAAATAGCTGTGGAAACTTTTTTGACAAATATGTTTAACTATTACCTTTACATTTATAAGTATAATGTAACTAATGGCAATAAAATAAAAGTACTACTATGTATTTTAATATCTTTTAATTTGTATGTTTGTAAGTACACTAAAAGTCAAGGATAAAAATATACAGCATATTTATTTCCGTCGCTTGTTTAAAAACTACCAATAATAGTTGAACTAGTAGTGGTAGTATGTTTTGATAATTCTTTATTGTTACTCCGTGAATAGACAGAGGATTATGTGGAAGTACCCGGTAGTATAGGACGCTGCTATTTTGAAGGATACCCACTGAAAAACAATGAAACTTTCAGGCTCAGATAGAGGTTTTCTTTGCACAAAATAAAATTATTGTGTAGTTATATAGATGTTATATCATAACTTCATTATTAGATATTAATCATTGCATCAATTACACAAGTATATTCTGTCAATATGACCTCCATTTTTAGAACTATGCGGTCACTAAATAGATATTTTGTAAGACATTTTTTGTTGTGACCTTACCATCTCTTAAAGTTATATTACAACAATCTTACTTTCAATGTTCGTATTAAAACATCTATAAAACAATAGTCTTTTGCAAAAAATTCTGTGATTTTTCTTTTCAGTATTACAAGCTGATTGCAAATCCTCTAAAAACCCGTCTCAAAATAAAATTAACATAATATTGAAACAAAACTTATCTCAAACAGTTATTTTTAGGCTTGAACCAATTATTGTTAGCGTAGTTCATTGAATCTTATATATTTTTTTGGATATTCAAAGGTTAGCTTATCCTTGCTGATCAACGAGTGAATGGGTGCTGCTTGCGGTGACTGTTCGTCTGCAGGCTGAATTGCAATATTAATTGATACAAATTTTTAGGCACTCATATCGAATGTTTTGAAATTTGTGAAAATAAAAATAAAAAATACCCGTCTTAATTTGTTGTAGGGTTCTTCTCAGATCAGGGCGTATTTTGAACCTTTGTAGCTTTAACTCTTAGTGTCCAGAAGAGATTATTTCGATAAATATGGTATTAAAATAGTCCATCCTGACTCTTCAAATTGACGTACATAAATTATCACTGATATGAATTCAAAGTGAAAATAATATATATTAACAACTAAATAAATAGCATCTGGTTGTATAGGTTAATATATTAAACAAACAAAAATATATTGTATATTGGTACTGTAATTACAGTTGTGAAGATTTAGTACGAGAGGAATCTCTTTCATATTAGGACAGATAGCTGGGCTAAAGATTAAATTCACTGTATTGGTGCCGGGACTCTTCCAGAGCGAAAAATTCCAAACAATGCCTGGGACTATCCAGGCATATTTTTAGTGAACCTCTTTACCTCTTTTTATCTTTTGCGAGAGATGTTACTATATGATGAGATTTTCCGATATGTCTTTCGGTGACTCTAAGATGCTTGTTGCACCGATGGTTTTTTGAGATTTTCTCTCAATATTTATTCATTCTCTAAAGTTAAAGAATCAATTGAACGCACTAACCCAAGCCACAAGATTTATATAATGTTGACAAAAAAAACATAATTATAGTAAAATTAATTTACATTCTTTATTAATTAGAATGTGCTTAATAATTTCAGTTCCACCAAATATAATCAGAACCATTACAATAGACGAGACCTATTTAAAAAAACTCAAATCGTTTTATTCGTTTGAACTATGGTGCCACAAACACACGCAGACATACTTGTTAAAATTATAATATTTATCGTTTTTGTCTTAAGGGTCAGAAAGCACGATATTTAAACAATTTCTATAATAAATAAAAATGATTTTTATCAACAAAGTAAAATTTTCATTCCTGATACCTGAGGAAGACAATTTTGATAGGGTTCCTTACCATCCTGGTTCAACTGCACGCTATACCTACTCTCGTGTCCACGTCTTTCTTCGAATAACTTGTTTTTAGGGTTCCTTATTCATTACTGAAAACTTTTGATATTAAACAAATTACCTAAATAAAATATATATATATATATATATATATATATATATATATATATATATATATTATATATGTAAACAAATTTTAATATTTTTTAAATTTTTTGCCCTATTTTATTTAATTAACGAAAATTACATTATTTAGAAGAATTATCTCATAAGACTTGAGCTAATGATGAGTAATATTAGACAATTTCACATATTTTAAGATTGACATTGGATAATTTATTAGGATGTAAATTTATAATCTCAACTCAAGAAATAAGTATAGTTTTAAATATCAGCACTACATCAAAAGATGACTTTGACTTAGAATACCATGATTTCCCATGACATATTTGAAAACTAATTCGTAATATGTTTACGACATATATTTAACATAAAAGTTCTTTGACCTTTATATAATTTTTGATCAAAGCAAGAACATTTGTTTACTCGTTAAATATGTCTTATGTCTTATTTATTGAGCGAAGCTGACTATGAGAGACTTTACTGCATCGTTTGTGCAAGCATCAATCAGAAACTGTATATCCAAAAATTTCCAAATTTTGCACACAGACATCAGTCTGATGGTCGTATTAAAAAAAAAATAAAAAAAAAGTAATTGAAAACAGAATGTGTCGACGTTTTGTAAATGCAACTTCGGTGCTGTTTCTACCTCGCTTCGCTCAACATGCTAAGCAAAAATTGAGGTCTGGTTCGCGCTCCTAGTTTATTTTGATATTAAAGTTTTTTTACAACTTTACCCATGTTATTAACCTTAGCTACACAAGAAATTGTAGGTATTTCTTTTGGGGTAACGAATTTCGAGACCTATGAATGTTTTTACATTAATAAGATGATACAGTTTTAAGTAGACTTCTTTTGATGTGATTTCAAGACCTATGAATTATTTTAAAATTATGAGATGAGAATATTATTTGTTGAAATAATCATAAATAACTATTCTAATACAAGTAATAACTCAACCGCAATATAATTATATATTTTCTTGTTTTCAATAAAAAACTATATTTATAGCTTTGATTTCTTTTATTAAAAAAAATTATGGTCATTATTGTTATTGGGTAGAATTTCTTATTTTATTTCTCGAACAATAATGATAAAATGATTATTCAGTCTTAAAATATTTTATTCATACCATAATATCGTCAATGACATTAAAAATGAGAAATATACAATAATAATAATATTTTATAGAATAAAATAGGCTGATTAATAATAAAAAAAATGATATTGACACAACGGAACCAATAAACCGATAAGAAGTGACGCTTTGCCGATAGTTCAAGTTCACTCACACATTGACATGTAGCACACTAGCACTGTCGCGTCAGTGTGTGCGCGACCGCCAAGCTGATAGGGTCGTGGCGAAATTTATAACATTAATAATGTTTTTAATTCGCAAATAGTTTGAAATGTGAGTTACAACACGTATTATTTACGTTATTTATATAGTTTCTAATTTGTTTTGACTTTATTGAAATAATATAATACAAAATTTGATTTATTATTATTATTATTAAAATTAGCATATGTATTAAAAAGCGTGCTTTTTAATTTAATAATTATTTATCAGGCTTATTTTAATTAATAACTAACATTCCAAAGTACAATAAGATGGCACGTGGTAATACGAAACCACGCGAAATGCTGTTTTAAAATCTTATTTATTTTAGTTATTATAACCAATTTCTTAACCATCTGTAACATTATATAATTTACTAAGCACTAGATCAAGTAGTGTTCTACTTAGTGGTAAAAGGCGGTAGTGCTAGGGCGTTAGTGCGCTATCAGCTAATTATATGAAAAATAGCGTTAAGAAACTCTTAATTTACTATGTCTGAGGTCAATGCTAAATAAACTGGATAACGAAAACTTATCGTTAATAAAAAGTTATATCATTTTAATTAAAACATATATACACATAACATATATATATACATATATGGGTACATACTTAGTACATACTAAGGCTAATGTATACTTATATCTTGAACCAAGTCTATTACAATTTGTACACCCATAAAATGAGTTCTTGTTGTCTTAAATTGTTACTAAAAGTATCTTATCTTTTTGTTACAACTGTAAACAACTATAACCTACAAAATGAATTACAAACTTAATATAGTTGGCAAATATTACGAAAATTTTTTTTATTTCTTAAGGCTTTGTTATTAAACTTTTAAAATTAATATGTTTTAGTATAAATAGCTGTTTTTTTTATATTTTTTTATTTTTAATATATTTATCTCTACAAGCTCATTTGGCATTAAGGCATAACATTAAGTTTGTTTTTATTTATATTTTTACTTGAAATTTGTATCTAGCTGCTATAAATAATATAAATTACCTAAAAATTAATAAATTTATTCATAGTTAAAACATGAACTTAATTTGACATCATAATTACATAAGTTTCACAATAGTTTTGTAAAACCTCATACTAATTTTTTTGTATGTAATCTTTCGTGATCCATGATGATTATTATATATATTCGGCTGTACTCACGTTATTACTATGGGAATTGCCCGACTAGTTTCGAACGCATTTGAATTCTCCAGTTCACGCCGCCATGCTCAGAGCTCATGAATAAGGACCCCGAATAGGTTCGCAATTAGTCGGGCAAATTCCGACAATAATAACGTAAACCCGGGTAATTAAATTTAATAGTACTTAATCATTTTGTCGTTTGTTATAATTGAAGCTCAATTTGTTTTTGCCAAAGATAATATTTTAATTCTGAATATTATCTAAGATTTAATTACAATAATTTATATGACAACAAGAAAATCTTCTAACATATTTATGTGTGTGTCCCTAGTTATTCAATGACTTTTTTAATGACAGTGACAATTCTAACTCAAGTCTCATACTTATCCTCAGAATAGAAAAGAAAAATATTAATTATTATTATTATTGACTTTTAAGACTTTATTATACATTGTATTTAATATGGTTACGTATGTAAGCTTGTTATTTCATATCTTTTATCTTGTTTTCCTTACGATACTTTTTTTATCTTTGCATCAGTCTTGGTTATTGGTAGAGACTGTCTATGGCATTACGTCCGCCATAGCACTTTGTGCATAAAACAATAAATAAATAACAAGTTTAACTATTAGTACAAGTAAGTAATATTAGTGTATCCAGAAAGAGAAATTCTCCATTCTAACTAACTTTTTCTCAGTCTTTCTGTACACACGTATCCTGCCTCTGTCATCCATGCCTTGCCTATTCACGTGACTTTCTTTCACCCTTTATTAAGTCCCCGTTCCACAATCACCTCTATTCTGTTATAGGTACAAGTTTCAAACTTCCTCTCTTATACCCGTTTCTTATTTGTCTTTCACTCTGTCTTGCACTTATCTTTTATCTATAATTGTAAACAATTATTACATAAATTTCATTTCTTTTACTTCTATATAAAGTGGTAGTAACTTGTTTAATTTCTATATAAACGTGAACAAGTATTGAATTTATTAAAAAGAACTCAAAGATTCAAAAACATTTTTAAAGCAACCATCAGGAAGAGGAAGTTAAAATTTAACTCACAACTGAATCACAAATAATAAAACTGAATTACAAATTATATCCCTACTGTTAAACGATTCGTACTTACTGATAACAATTCCTGTCAGTATTTGTTATAATAATTTAGGTCAATATTACTTATATGTTTTGTATTATGGTAAGTTGTGTAAAAAATACTAAATAAAATCGCCTTCGAAATAATATGAAGACGTTTTTGTCGGTCGCAAAGAATAAGCGATAAGAGAAATGTTTAGTTATAAATTACTCGATTATTTTCTTATACGAATTAGTTTGCATATTTATATTTAGTAAAATATGTCACCAAAAGAAATATATAAAAGATCAGCAGATATACTGAAAACCGATAAATGTCGAAATATCTGATTAACCCACAGCATATAGGTTTTTTATATTACTAATCACCTACAATCAATCAATCAATCAATGATCAAATATCTATTTTACTTAGCTGTGCTCACACATAAGGAATTCTGAAGATACAAAGGAATTGTCACATCCCCATGTCGTAGATCATAGTCTTTTCTTAGCCTCCACTACGGACTGGAAACCGTTATCAACGACTTCAAGGAATTCAAGACTCGAGGTGGAACTGATAATAAATATGTCAGACTCATTTAATGATGAACAGCACAAATAACACAATTAGTATCAAGTTTACTAAGACCGAGTACTCCTATAAAAATATTGATGAAAAATCTTCAAGGCTAGTTAATAACAAAAAGTTGCTCTAAATATCGAAAACGTTTGTGAGCTACTGCTCAAATTAATGGAGACACCTCTACAATGACTCTAAAGTTCTCAAGGTCCATCTGGAATAGTAACGAAGAAAACGCTACAGTTGTTATAGAGCCTGGGCCATGTTGGGTAACTGGAAAGCAAAAGATACTAACACTTTTACATGACCATTGTTACAGAGAAAATGGGGCCGATCTTTATTAAATAGTAAAGCAGAAAAGGGGGATAATAATGTAAGGGGAGGCTTTTGCCCTTTCAATTTAGTAATTAAAAGGGCAAAAGCCTTTGTAGTCACAGTTCTGCTTCACAACATAAATGATAATCTAATAACCAAAAAATCTAATTAAGTCATGCTTTGTTACACTTCGTTTACTAAAGGTTTTTTTAGTCCTTGTAAAATATGCGAAATATATATATATACATAATGTATTCAATTAAAATAGCTGTCGGCATGTGGATTATTTATTGTAATTTGTATTTCCTAGAACTTAATAGTAATTTGTCAGGCCGTAGGCGGAAATGGAACTTAACAAAAAAAAACTACTAATTATTTTTTTTGCATACGGCATTACATTGTAATTTTAATTAAAATTGTAGGTACTTTTTTGTGACGAGATGACAATGATTTTATAATCTGTTGCATGACTACGCAAAAAATAATCTGCGATCCCAATTGATTGCCCACGCTGGCATTTTGAAATGTCAAAGTCATACTTTTTAAATATTTAAAAATAGAGTTATCTCTTAGACACTTGAAATATTTTATTAAATAATGTCATAAATAATATATTATATATAATTTTAAATATTTTATTATATATTTTTTTACCATATTTTGTTATTTTCTATCGTTACTTTGTATTTATGTATTTATATCTGTTCTAGTATTTTTTGTCATTTATATGATGACACAGCCCCCTCCCTGTTTATGACAGACAAGAATAATATTTAATTATTGTATACCACTTTATTTCTGCGGACCATTTCCTAGTAGCCTTAATAATTCCTAGATCTAGACATTGTCCTGATTTCTCTGGGCTACTTTTACGACGCCACTTTCTTTTCTGTGTTAAAGGAAACGTAATTTTATAAAACAATGCTATGAAACAGTGAATTGTACAAATAAGGATAACATCTAGTATTTAAAGATATTTCTATCGAAAATTCACTACGATACGACCACGACCAAAGGTTGTATATACATACTTGTATAGACAATCTTTGAAATATTTCGTATTTCATCTGTGTTTTTTCGTGGACCATATACCATTACTTACAATAGTAATAGCGAGTGTTTTAACGAACTCGATCGTGTAAACGTAACTATATAAAATAAGAGCAACGCCATCTAGAAGTGAAGTGGCACTGCTCTTATTCATACAAAGTTTACGCTAACGCGATCGAATAGGTCAGAAAACTCGAACTGAGCAAACTGATTTTACGCGATGCTATATTCAGACAATATAAGTTGAAGATGGTTAAAATACAAATATATTGTTATATACATCGATTTTCATTAAACTCTAGTGTGCTTGAAAGATAAAATGTCCATATTATGAGTAATATTATTCAGTCTTGTGGTTTATATTTATTCAGTTCATAACTTATTGTTTAAGATCGTATAAGTGACGTGGTATCATTGACTTGAAACTGTTTCCGTTAAGCTTTATTTTATCAAGGAAGCTGAAAGTATGGAGAAACAGGAAGTAGAGAGATTTAGCTTTAATGATGAAGTAGACTGATCTAATATTTATATAAAATATATAGGGAAAATACTTAATACTTTTATATATTATAAATATATTATAAATATGGTTTTTAATTAGTGGAAATTCAAAGAGATATAATTTAATTTGTTTGAATGGAAAAAGATCCTCATTTTTCCTATGAAATGCAATTTATTCTGAATATCCCAAGGTCAATTGTAGAGTTAACTAAAATTTTATTAAAGATCCCCCCTAAAACATATTATCGCTTCACATCTGTATATACTCGTATATGTTTTCCAAACTTTTTATCGCTCTGGTGTTTTCTATAAACAAACAGATTTGAATTATTTAAAATGACGCAATATTTAATAAGAGAGTAATTCTATTAATGCTTATATATAATATGTGCTACTACCGATAACTATATTATAAATGAATTGTATTATATATTTTCTGTATAAAATACGTAATGTCATTATTTCACATGCTCCTATTTCCTGTTCTCGTAATTATAATAATAATTCAATTCCGCGTCATATAGTCTCAAACGATCTTAATAACTTATGTCATATGTTCATTTTGTGTCCGCCATCTTGAGTTCAAAAGTCCTTTTATGTATTTATAACTTTAAACATATAGAAAAATTTTATATTACATATATTTATTGCTATTTCTAAAATACAATATAGTAAATATATATAAGTAAAATATAGAATATTTTTAGATAGTGATTGTAAATACTTGGTTGACTGGTAGAGAATGCCTGTGGCAATAAGTCCGTCATTGTAAAAAGAGATAAATAAATAAAATAAATAAATAAATACTTTAACTATATATAGATTGGACTAAAAATTAAACGAGCACCAACCTACGGCCTATAGTATACTGTGCCGTCACTTTAAGAATTGAGCTACTGTGTCGGTTCAAGCCTTTGTTGAATCAAAAGTTCTATAGAAGTTTTAAATTATGTTATATATAAATAATAATATGATTAAACACGGTTATTAACAATTTCAAACACAGAGCGATAGGTTTTATTTATTACATTTGAAACTGATTGCGGTCAAATCTTGAAACATAAGTATTTGCCACAAACGGCTTATTCAAGTCACTTCAGAGTTAATGTCACGTATCTACAGTCTAATCAAACACTGTTTATACAATTGATTATAACTTATTTTGTTACGTTTATGTTTCGGTATGTATATTACTATTAATTTTGAGTATTCTCACTTAGTGTATTGAACTATGTTCTCGGAGCACCCTCATATGGGGATCCCGCCGGGATTAACTATAAAGAATTTTCGAACGTAAAAAAAACCGTTATACTGTGTTCTGATATTTTGCATAATACATTTTGCAGTGATAACTTCTTATGGGAGGGTAATCCGCCTCGTTACGTAACGCGTGACGACGCCAGTCTGTCTGACATCCCTTTCTCGCTCCTCGGCTCCTCCTTTCTCACTATAACCCACAGCGCTAGCCGTATTTCGGTATACAGTATACTTCGTATATTTCGGTATACAGTTTACACGTATTTTGTAGAATTGAATAATTTTACTAAATTTTAATTTAAGCTTGTTTAAACTAAACAATTACAATATTAAATAGTTCAACTTAGATAAGTTTGAGTAATCACTTTTTATTGGTTATATGGCAAGAAATGTTCACTGTTGCAATTTTGCTTTGTTTTGAATTAATTCATACTATCATTTGACTCCGCTGACTCTGGTAAATTATTCTGTTTACTGCGACCCAATTACAAATACAAAGATTTGTTACTGACATGTCTCAAATAATTCATACAATAAATAATGAGTACAATAGTACAGCATTCATGATGTTACTTCGAGTTTCTACTCCATGAACCTATTAGAACCGTGGTACTCACGTTTCATAACTCCAATTTGAATTTAAATATATACTTTGACTCTGTATACGGAAACAAATCACCAATTCAGAGCCGTATAGTATGTTATTATTTTATTTAATATATATTCTGTATCTACTTACAAATCTTTCGATAAGTTTCACTTTGTTTCACTTTGAATACAAAACTTAAATTATTTGATATTTAACCTATAACCCTTCCAATGGCTATTAATGGCAACTGGAGATATGAAAGCCAATATAAATATTTCTGAATTCATGGCTCTGTTATTTGAATAACCTGATTTTTATTATGCCCATTCTTTTCTTTGTTTTGACGATAAAGACAATAAAGCAAACAAATATATTTTACAATTATATATAATTATTCAGTTCTACTCAATTACTAATTAATTATTTTAATTTTAATTAATTGGTATTTGACTGACTAGTTTCGAATCCATTGGGTTCCGATTCCCGATAATTGGGACGAGGAAAATGAACAATGATTCTTTGGTTGCCTTTTATGTTTCAGTAATTAATAAATATTTTGTAAATAGAATTCAATGTCATTGCAAATTGCGTTAAATTTCTTATCAGAAATTGCTTCGAGATTTTACTGCTTTAATAAGCATTCTACACAATTGAGAATATTTGTAATATTATTTGATGTTTGTAAAGTCTAAAGAATATACATATTACTGTATAATTATTACAAACAACCAACTAAATATTTTATATTTTATTGCCCAATATTACCTTATACTTGTAGTTTTATAATATTTGCCAATTCAGTTGCTAACAATTACAGTTCACGTGAGTTACGTGCACAGAGGCAGCATTTACTTTGACATTTACGGATCCTTTCACTTGTTGTGGTTTCTAAATTATTGTTGCTTTCGACGGTTGGTAATTTCATGGTTAGGTTTATTGTAAAGAAGATAATGAAGAATGTATACAATAATAAAAATATAAAAGAATAAACAATAATTATTTGTATTACAGATCGGTGCCCGGGTTATGCATATTCTTCAGTTAATTAATTATTTGAGAAGAAATACATGTTCATCATGACAGAGACTTCAGCGTACAGAAAGCAAAAGATGTCCCCATTTTTAAGACAGGTATAGTGTTTTGTGTAAAATAAAACGCGAGTAGGACCAGTTAATTTCAATTATTATTATATTTTCTACTCTTAACATTAAATTAATTCAGGTGGATTCTTTTTGTAATAATTATTCTTCCTTACAGCTGTTAACCCAAATAAACGCTTTATTACGCAGCTGTTAATGTTTTTCCTACTTCTTCCAGTTGTTAGCTGTTAGCGGGGTGGTGATGTACATGATCGGCACCGGCGCCAACATCGCGTACCCTGGTGTGCTGCTGGAACAGCTGCGAATGCCAGAATCCGTCCTTCGGCTTACTACGGAACATGAGTCTTGGATTGGTGAGATTGTTATACCTTTGTGCTTGATAAATAACAACAAAGAAGTACAACTGCAGTTATTAACGTAATCTCCTTTTTAAAACTTCTAAATTATTTTCCATTCAATTCAAAAGTTGGATAAAATAATAAATAATTATTTATTATACTTTACACTATCACAGTGTTATAAATATTAGTACAGACATGTTTTTGCAAATCACAATAACAAATTACACAGAGCTCAAGTTATTATAATAATGACAGCAGTTGTTTTGAAATAAACAGACAGAATTACAGTTTGCGAATCAACACACAATTATATACCGAGTAGGTATTTTAATATACATTATTTTTAGGGAAATATTTTTTAAAAACCTTTTGCACCTCATCTTCCAGCGTCAATCCTAGGCCTGGCTCTCATATCCGGGATCCTGGTGGCACCGTTTTGCATGCAGAAACTAGGCCGTCGTCTCACCAACATGCTGAGTACTCTGCCCACGTTGGGAGGCTGGGCGCTGCTGGTGGCTGCAAAGGACCCTACCGCGCTCCTCATCAGTAGGTCTCTGCAGGTGGGTCTGGAGGAGCTTCAGCACGAGTTAGGCAGTTCGATTCATGAAATATGTCTGTCTTGTGGGTATATTTTGAATTGTGTAGGTGTTCTTGTGTTCCAAATTCTTCTTAAGTTTTAAAAACGTGATTGATTTCGAGATTTGTTTTTATTGATAGAGTATACTGCATGGTTGTTAGTTTTAGTTGAATGCGGTAGATGGCGTTGATAAAATCCAGATAACTTTATATTATTTCCGAATATTCTTTTCATATCTTATATAAAATAACATATAGTTACAAATTAACGCAGTAAGTGATCGTTGCAATTATCAGAAATCTTTTTCAAAGATTTCCTTTTCAAAGTTATTATACATTTTCTACATTACTTAAGAGAAGTTATTTAACTTAATTTTTTATACATACATAAGTCGCTGTATGGAACCTAGTACATTTGTAAAATGGTAAATAACAGATATAATAGACGCATTGTTTTAATTCTTTTCCATGTGCTTTGATATAATAATAGGACAGTTGTTGTTTGTTTATTGTTGTTCCATTATGAATGATAAATATTTTAAGACAGTATATAATAATATACAGTAATATTTGCGGATTTATTGTGAACGGAGAAAACGATCTTTAAATGTGTTCAGTGTACCTAACCGGGTTTTCAAACTACTCAACCGCGTAAAATTGAACGTCGATTTTATTAAAAAAAAAGCAACGCCATCTAGCGGTAGGGACGTGGCACCATTCTAATTTCATACTAATAGAAAATCCCGCAATTAAATAGATTAGAATTTTCGTCCCCGGCAAACAGCTTAGTCGAGGTTTCACACAAATGCTGACCAGATTTTTATAGGAATTGTTGTAGTTATTACTTATAGCCCCCCGTCTATATGTATCGATATCGAGGTCTATATTTAGGACACTTTTTACTCTGACGACCCAAGTAACTAATGCCACTGCTTTGGCAAGCTTTGATATCTACAAATGATAATATGCTTAGGATCTCAAAATGTGTCTTTTCTTTTTCATTCTTTAAGTTAATTGTAATAAATTCATGTAACAATAAATAAAAAAATATTATAATTTTATTTGACTAAGATATTTTGTCTCATTCCAGGGCTTTGGGATGGGAATCCAAGCAGCTGCAGCACCGATAAGCATCGCGGAGTATTCAGCCCCTAAGTATCGGGGAGCATTCCTTGCTACTATTGCGTTTTCCTTTGCTACTGGAATGCTAATCGCACATGTTTTCGGAACTTTGATGTATTGGCGGCAAGCTGCTGTGGCTTGTGGTAGTTGCTACGCCATATCTTTACTCCTAACTTCGTTATCCCCAGAAACACCACCATATTTGGCATCTGTAGGAAAATTTAACGAATGCCGAAGAGTATTCAGATGGTTCAGAGGAAATGATGATGAAGCAGAAAAGGAATTGGAGATTTTGTTGAGTAGTCAAAAGAAGAAACCTTCAATAGAAACAAAAGTTTCAAAATTAAAACTCTACTCAAGTATTGTGGTGACTCCAGAGTTTTATAAGCCGACTGTTATAATGATGTTTATGTTTGTACTGTTCCAAATATCTGGTATGACTGTGGTACCATCGTACACTGTGCCAATGATGAAAGAGGTCACCGGTGGTTCTATCGAGTCCTATACAAGTATGCTAATGGTAGACGTTGTACGTTTCGCCACAGCTGTCTTGGCCTGTATCGTGGTTAACAGATTCAATAGACGCACCGTACTCTTTTTAGGAATATATATCAGCGTAATTTCATTATTCTTGACAGCTCTTCTTTTATATTTAAGGGATTTTGGATATCTACCAGAAGAGTATAAATGGACTCCAGTAATTCCTACTCTAGTGTATATTTTTGGAAAGACTTTAGGTATTCTTCCTATTCCTTGGGCTATAGCAGGAGAAGTTTTCCCTTTAGCCTACAGATCTCTCGGCAGCGGTATTTCGGGAATGTTCCTCTCAATCATGTTCTTCGTAGTCGTAAAAACTGCTCCAATGTCTTTTAGACAGATCGGAGTGAAGGGAACGTTTTGTGTTTATGGATTGAGCATAGCTATTTGTGGTGCGTTCCTGTTCTATCTCCTGCCAGAGACTAAGGGTAAGACATTATATGAAATTGAATGTCATTTTAGAGGAGTGAAGGAGGACGGAAAAGTTGATGCCCAAGAGAAGGACAGAATGTTGGAGAAGGTTGAAGAGGGATGATAAAAGGAAAAGAATCCACAGGTGATGTTTTCCAGTTTATGAAAGCTGGCCCCGTTAGAACTTAGGGGAATATTAAGGTATAAAACCTGAATAGATTTTATAAAACGTATAACATCTATCAAAACGGTTTTTACATAAATTAAATAAAATAAAATTCTTAAAAATAACATCCATTTTTATTTCGCAACAAAAATACATTGAGATTAATACAACAAATTTAATTAATACTTAAATGATACTTAAGTAATATAACTTATTATTACATATATTATTTTTACTATTTACATCACTCAATGAAAATTATTATAGGTTAATACAGTATATGAGAACTGCATCTCCGTAACTCACTAGGACTATTAAGAGGTTCCGCACTTTTTTGGTCAGCTTGAGACAATCCTCGGAAAGAGTTCTCAATCTCTTGAAGAGTTCTATCTTTAGTTTCTGGCATCATAAAGAATATTACCACCAAACATAAGACAACTACGATAGCATACAGTATGTACGTGAGAGGGAGTCCTATAGCGGCGTTTAAAACGGGGAATGATTTCACAGCAATGAAAAAGTTTAATGACAGTGCCAACACACTGATACCTCCTCCCAGCCCCCGATATTCTAATGGGAAAATCTCGCCTGATATCGCAAACGGTATTGACGATATGCCAATGGTGAGCGAGCCCATGTATAATCCAATTAAAATGATAGGAATCCATTCGTTATCGAAAGGCAAAGCATTTCTCTGCTTAGCATAAACATAACCACTCTTTCCTAAATATGAGAGTACACATATTGCTCCACTTCCAAACAGTAATGTCCTTCGTTTTAATAATTTCATTAAGAAAACAGCTATAATATTACAAATCAGTCTTTCAACGTCTAGCACCACCATCAAAAACTTAGCATTTGCTTCCGGACCAACCACTTGTCGTATAATATCTGTAGCATATGAACTAATAACATTAATACCAGCGAATTGAAACATGGTGTATAGCAAGAACATTATAATAATAGGTTTATAGAATTCAGGTTTCTTGGAAGTATCTCTGAAGTACGCGAAGAACCGTTTCACCTTTATCTTAAGAGGCCGTTCCTGATCAATGAAACTGGATTTTCTAACCATCCTTTGAGCGGCTATCATTTTTTCAAATTCTGCCTCTTGATCAGGATCTCTTCCTCTCAACCAGAAGAATATTTCTTCCCCTTCTTTAAACTTTCCTTTCGCTATCAACCAAGAAGGCGATTCAGGATTATATATAATTAAAATTAGACTTGTAAAAGTTATAAAAGAACATATAAGGGCATTTTGCTGCCAAGAAAAATATGATCCCATGGAATGTGTTGACAGAACTCCGATAGTTAGTGAGAGAGAAACTGTCGTTAAAAATGCTCCTCTATTTTTGGGATCTGTCATTTCACCGATGACAATAGACCCCAAGGGACCGAGCATGCCCATTGCTATCCCTTGGAGAAACCTTGCAACAATGAGCCCTGCTACGTTCTTCACCATGAGTAACATAAACCATCCGATAAGATTTGGAAGTATGGTTAACAACTGACATTTCTTTCTGCCTAAAGAGTCCAACAGTGGTGTGATGGTGATATTGCCGACAATCAGCGCAAAGCCTATGATAGAAGCTGCAAAAAAGAGAAGAAGACGTTACAATAAAACTTTTTAAAAATAATATGCCAGTAATATTTTATATATTTTTGCTGTTATTTAATAATTATCTTGACAGAATTAAATTATTTTGTGATGTCTCAAATAATTACACTTATTACACAAAATTCAATTACAATCCATTTGGAATTTCTTCCGAAAAAATAAATATATAAACAAAACTATTATATATTAATAGGTAGCAATACCTGTTTAAATTTATAGTAATCATGCAGTCTCATTTTATATATATAAATAAATAAAATAATATAACATTTTGATATATTATTCGTAACAAAAAAAGTAAGTTCCTAAGTAAGAGGAAAAGAAAGAAGTTAGTTATTGTTAATGTATATTTTTGTCAATCAATTAAGACTGTTCATACCGATCCATGACTCCTCACTAGGGGTTACTGGGATGGAAGAATCAGGACTACGCAGACTCGGGATAAGGATTGCTGAGAAGCCGATAACGCTGCCGTGACCAATGATATTCGTCGCCACGCTGGCTGTGAGGAAGCACTGGAATTTATGAAAAAAAAATTAAATACATATCCGTGGGCAGGCTGTCTTTGAGGTTTTACTTAAGAGACCCTGAAGCTAAGTGGCAAAGATCTCAAGTGATAAGTCTTTTGAGTATCAGTACATTTTAGTCCACCACTCAAACCTTCACAATTCCTTTTTTTTTATTGACAATGAAAAGTCGCAGTTTTGTATCGGGTCACATATGTTTCTGAGGGCGTCATAACCCAAAGTAATTGCCATAAGGTCTGAACGGTGTCTAAAAAAGATATAATAAATTTACTGAATGCTACAAAGTATTCTTTAAACAATAACTCAAAGGAAACAGAAAACATTTATCTATTCATATTAGTTACTTTACTAGTTGATCACTTTGACTTGGACTATGATAAAATAGCTTTTATACATAATGAATGCTCATTATATATAATATAAAGTTGTAGAAACTATGATACATTCAAATATTTGTATTGTTTCAGTATTAAATAAAATTTTCGTCCGCGGATGTACTTGCGAATAAAGACTAGTTCAGACAATTTTATAATCTTTACCTATATCTATTAATTGTATTTTATCCAAGTCTTCGAAAATATATAAAACTGTTAGTTAATAAGATTAATTCTGTGTTAATTATCACTTTGTTTAAATTATAAACATTACAAGATTGGCTGGATCGATTTTGCATCCGAAATTAATTAGCTTAACATACACGTAATAACAACATACACACAGTCTTTATTACATAAATGTGTACAGATAGAGTATATAGCTAACATAATAATATTATGAAGCTGAAGCCTGTTTGTTTGATTGCTTGAATATTCGAAACGACAGGATGGAGTTGAAAATGATTGCAAGTCTTGCGTTACACTACTACTCTTATTTAGTTCTTATTAAAATAAATACATAAAAAATCGGTCGTCCACGGATGTAACCGCGCGTAACAGCTAATATAGAATAATATTTTTTTACTACACATATATACATGATTTCTTGAAAACCATATTTATTTCACCTGGTATCGAACTTAATAACTATAAATGAAAAGTAATAGAAGCAAGCACCACTGAGTCGGAGAGTACGTATTGTTTCAAGTATATTATATGATTAAATGTAGCCTGACCATGCTATTCAATGATTATTAAACAAACTCTTCAGTTTAATCGGGAGATACAATAAGAATAGCTTTATCAATAGATAACTATTGTTCACGTGTCTTCTACTATTGTATATGAGTGCCGCCATCATGGTTTTTATTTTAATAAATACAAATAAATGGCATAAGATAATTTATTATTTTTTTTATATTTTCGTTTACAAAGTTGTCTTTTTCTTATTATCATTTTTTTTATGTATTAAATAATATATTTTTTTTGTATACGTAAAATGTGTTAACAAAACATATTGTTGTCTTTATCTATTATCTCCTTAAATATATAATTTATATTGCTATTGACATTGATAATCTTATAAGCTGCCTACTTGTTTTAGATTACATTAATTGATAAACATATTGCAAATAATAGATGGATTTAATAGTGACATGAATAAAAACAAAAAATAAAAACATGTAAAATGGAGGGTGGAATGTTAACCAGGATATTGACCACGTGATAGTAATTGAACCAATCGCGTTACACTTTCAAATTTCGTACAATTTATAAGTTTTAAATATTTATAGCAGTTATTTGAGAAATTATTAGAAAACGAATATTTACTGTTACCATTTGTTTCGAAGAAATAATTTATAATATAAGTTTAAGATTTGTCATACCTATTTAGTACATACGAGTCTCTGTGTGCTGAATGCGAGTTTTTAACCAAGTCGATCTTATTCCCGAGTCACCTACAATTTACATTGCGCTTATTTCCGATCACAGTTATTTATCCGTAGAGATATCTTTATAAACGAAAATAATCAGCCTTTTTTTTTTTCCGTTGGAAAAACCCGTTATGGGTACCCCGTCGGCCCAGGGGAGTAACGGCCGGGGGGTGATGTGGGACTACCCGGCAGCATAGAGGATGCTGCCATGACGCCCCGGCGAGGCGATGACAATAATCAGCCTTAAAATAAAGATAAAATACAAACAAAAATGTACTAGGAGCGCGGCCAGACCTCAATTTTGATTCGCTGCGCTCGCATAATCTCGGAACGGACAGCATCGAAATTGCATTTACAAAACATCGACGCATTCTGTCCTCAACTATATATATTTTTTTCAAGCTTAATATTGGCGCTATAAAATTTTCTTATTGAAGTCTATTTTTTTTTCGTTTTTATTTCTGAACCTCATCAAATATTTTAATTTTTTTTTTAACCACCGCCAGTGTACAAAAATTAGGAAATTTTCGAATATACCGTTTTTGACTGATACTTGCACAAAGGATGCAGACAAGTCTCTCATAGAGAGATTCGCTCAACTGGGATCGAGAACCAGACCTCAATTTTGACTCATCTTTCTGTCCATCATCATCAGACTTTCTGTCCTCAACTATTTTTCAAGATGAGACACATTATTACATTTTTGTTTTTTTTTATATATTTTTTTTAAACTACCACCAGACTGATGTCTATCAGTGTGCAAAATTTGGAAATTTTCAGATAAACCGTTTTTCATTGATGCTTACACAAAGGATGCCGAAAAGTCTCTCATAGAGAGATACGCTCAATAAAGTAATATTAGTATTAAACTTAGTTAATTTGCAAAAGAATGTGAAAAATACAATGCCGACGATACAGCTATAATCAATATATTTTCTTTTATTGTTTGAGTTATTATGAACAAAGGTTCCGTTTAATATTGTTGTATAAATATGACCGCATTTTTTCGTTTAAGTTTCACTAACACTACAAATGCACCAATGATTTCAAATATATCTTGCATGTATACATTACATGGACATCTATATAATAAACATCTTGCCATAAATATTGTCACAAGGAAAAATCTTTTTTTTTATTGCATAAAAAAAATATTCGTATATTGTTAGTTAGTTATAATATGTGTTTCATTAAAACATTTCTTGAAACATTGTTACTAGTTTACATTAGAAACACACTCTCAAATTGAGAATTGTTTACTAATATTCTTATGGATTGTTTTAGGGGCTCCAAATTATCATGACGCTTAGAGCATGTCATACCTTCTAACACTGACCATAGACGACTGCCAGTCTTCAACTCTGATGAAGTTTGAAACCTTAATTTTCAGTCACACTTGGCTTTATAATCCGCTGCTGAGTCTTGCTAAAAGGAGCATCCTTGTTTAAGAGCATAGCGTTGTTATGAGGTTTAAACAACTAGTCAAGAATAGTATGATGATACTCTTGTACCAATGTTTTGACATCTTTTTCACAAAAATATGGCTCGGTCACCCCTTGACAGCTAACACCCCACCAAAGACCACTGAAGTTGGATAATGTCGACTTTGTACTCTGTGACTAATTAGGAAGCCTCTACAGAACCAGGAGCATATACTCAGTCATTCGGGTCGCTGAAACCTTGCGCATCTCATTAAGTATGAAAATGTTTCGGAGTCCTCACAAAAAGCACCAATAGTTTTGATTTAACCATCCTTTTTGTTTTTAAATTATCACGTACGTCTCTCATAGGGACCAAGTCATAGGTCACCTTGCAAAAATACGCGACATGGTTTCGTGATATATTCATACCAACAAAGTCTTCTATTCCCGGACAGGAATTTTTTGGACTCTTTCCTTCCTTTCTCTCTCTTATCGCCTTTTTCGTACGACAACTACGTTGGATGACCAGATCTTTTTGAACCACAAACAAGACGTTTCATTGTACGTATCCATGTTGCAGTCTCCATACTTACTCTGTATAATGCTATCAAAGAAATTCGATTCTCATTATTACCCCCCCATTTTAATATTACAAAAATATTTAACACCGATTGTCGCGAAAAAATGGATTATCATGTAAGAATGGCAGATTCCATCTAAAAATTATGTTGTTTTTTTTTTCAAGTTAACAGCATTTATGGCCCGACTAAGTATATATATATATCGTAGTGTCTATATATTTCTGTAAAGTTTGAAATTCAAACCAATCTACGATAGTAGAACTTAAGTAACTTTAAAATAAATTGATAATTTCTCATCGTTGACAAGCAATGAATATAAATCTTATCAGAAATCTGATCAGATACTTATGACAATGACGCAGTCGGGAACGAAGCCTTGTCCTCATACTTTACTACTGATAAACTATTAAGTATCTGTGTAATTGACGGCTGAGTGACGTCTGGCGACCATTTTGTTTCATACAAGAAAAAACGATTTTATATATTAATATCATAAGCTGATATTTGTTTCAGTGTTTATAGTACTACACATAAAAATCGGTTATGGACTCAAAAGCTAAAACCTTAGATATGCAGAAAAATAAACAGAACAAACAAAAAAAAAGCTTTCTTTATTCTGGCGTCAAATGTAAATGAGTAAAATTACAAAGATTACCATAATTTATTTTTCTTTCCTTTAATTTAAACAAGGGCCCCTTTTTGCCGTCCCGTCACCTTTTTGTTACTCAACTGCCGATACCCGAAAAGATAAAATAAATATAGCATTGGAGAAGTTATTAATATATAATATTAATGTCAATAATTAGCAAAAGAAATTTAATTATTGATAAAAGAAATAATCAATTATGTATAATTTTTATCTTTAACGTGACTTGGCAACGAAAGTAATAATAGATAAGATGACTTAAATCATTTATAACTATAGCTATGAAAACTGTATCAAAGTCCAGGAATTTATAACCGAATGGAGAAAAAAATATAAAAAATATTTAAAAATATATGTATATCTATATATATATATATGTAAATATCCGTCTCACTATAGCCATTTGACCGATTAGCTTTGACTTTTAAAAAGTTGATTGAACTAGAAAATTATAAACCTTTTATTATGCTTGAAAATAGACCAAGAATAATTATTTTTAAAGTTTTTGTTTTAATCAATTCTTGTATTAAAATAGTGGTAATAATCTCACTGTTTTTAAGCTTCTGGCTTTTTAAAGTCTCTTCATATTGATAATATAAAATGTATTATTTTTTGTGTTTCATTTTAAACGTAATTTAATGAAATACGTTCAGTAATTCTGTCTATTAGTTTTATATAAATGCATTTTTCCTTGTATTTTTTTGATATAAGCCTAAAAAACAGAAGATGGAAAATTTTAATAGAACTAACATACAGGGTAGCAACATAGTTATTTAAATTAGAAAATAAAAATATTGAATATATGATTATAGAACATAAGATATATGTTATAAAAAAAAATAACCTTATCTTGATAAAGATGTTAGCTTAAAATATATATAGACTATTTTTAAATTAATTACATTGTCAACATTTTGTTTATTCAAGACTTCAAGACTCTTGTAGAACACGCGCTAATCACCTAGAGCTAAAGACATTATATCTAGAATTATTATAAATTCAGCAGTTATAAAATTATTTTAATAATTCATAACTATTTTTAAATTATCTTGTCAATATTTGACCGAAATAAAAGATATTTTTTTTTTTAATAATGATTGAAATTAGTAAGTTTTATTGACTGTTGATGGAAGTTATGGTCAGTATGTATTATTTCAGATATATTATTTATCTCAGTAATAAAGTAAACTATAAATCATATATAAATAGAGATTTCATAAAAAAAATAACTGTTGCTATGTGATGACTCGATACTAAATATTTATAATAATAATAATATCAAACTTTATTTCAGATTTTACTTATATCCATAGATTGATAGTAGCGATTTCTTTAAGACTATGTAAGTTAATAGATGAAATGCCAATTATAATAATAATAGACAATGTAATGAAATTAATAACAATAATAATAAAAATAATTCAAAACATAATCAAAACAAAGTCAATATTAAAATAACACACACAATTAGTAAATAAAGTCAGATTACATAAATGTCAAATTAAATTAAATTAAATCTAATCTAATTAAATTAAATTAAATTAATAAAGTATTTTATATATACTTACATGTATTTTAAAATATAAATATACATATTAAACCACTGTTATTAACAAAGAAATATATAAAATATATTTACATAATATTTGTAATTTTTAATAATAAAAACATTTTATTTTAAATATAAATATTTTATAAAAACTCACCTGCCGTAAAAACGGCTTGTACCTGCTAGTTTTTTCCATTTTCCGATCTAATAATAAAATGCCATGATCACGTCCTCACCAGCCAGCCGTGTTCAATGATATTGTCATATAATGATTAGATAGCCGGCTAATCAGATAGTGCTGATATATTGTTTTTAGAACAATTATCATCAGTAGCGATGTTACTATTAATATAGATTTATTAAACACACAATTTTTTTTTTTTCGTAAATGAAAACAGACTTATATGTTTTCATTTACGAAAAAAAAAAATTGTGTCTCATATGTCTCGCAATGCAAGTTGGCTAAGAATTTTTTTATTTATACTAAAGATAGATTTTTTAAGTATCTAATTATATTTATAGAGATTTTATAAATGAATTTTATTAAATATAACTTTAAAATAATTTTATTGGGTCTTTTTTTAGTAAAGATATTTCTCATTGAAAATCACGATATTGTATTTTTTTTTGTCAAGCATAGTTTTCACATGTCGTAGGAATCAGATTACCCACAACTAAAAGCGTTTCTTTTACTTTTTCGTTCAAAATAAAATCGATGTTCAAGTCAAAATAATAAAGACATTAAAAAATATGCAATAATATTGTAATCTTAAATATTTTGTCATTAGATTGATTATTGCGAGATTCTTTAAACCAAATTCATCGCGTTAGTAATAAGTTTGATTTCTACGAAAAAAGAACAACGCCATCTAGCGGTAAAAGGTGGCTATACTCTTGTTGCATACCAATCAGTTTACGTTAATGTAAAAATTACGTGTTTAAAAACGCTATTCGGATTGGCCCTTTTAAATATCAATTATAATTTTAATCTGTGCAAATAGGTGTATATTTACGTTAAAATAATTATATCGATAGCACACACACCTCTCACATAAAAATATTACATTTGTTTAGACAAACTACTTACGTCTTTTGACGGAATAATATAATATCCTATTGTTTTCATAGGATAAAGCTATCAATTATCCTTAAATCGAGATATAATATAATAGTGAGATATTTTTGTTCCGTTCTTCGTGAGTTCTTATTGTTTAAAACAGTTAAATTATTTTAAAAAGCCTACTCTTACGGTTTCCAAATAGTTTTGTTATTAAAAACAACTGAGATAAGCTTTGTACTAAGAATAGTATGTATTTATACTGTGTACTTGTACCTGTTACTAATATTATGTTTTAAAGAAGTTTTTGTCTCGGAGAAAGCCACAAACATTGAAAATTGTTCATAAAAATAATAGTACGCTTAATTGAAGCGTCTATTCTAAAATTCAGATCGGTAAGAGTGATTTTCGGGTTAATCCTTATTAAGCTGGAATGAGGGAAAATTTTATATGCGGGTAAAAATGAAAGAATATATAAACTTAACAACAGTATTTATTTTATCTAATCACATTAACTTAATATAATCTTGTATTGTTTAATAAATATCAGTCTTATATTATTACTTAAATATAATTAATGAAAATACAGCGACTAGTTAATCAACCTCTTCGACTGTGGGTCCATTGCCATGAGAGCCTGGCGCGCCGCCAGCGGGCATGCCACCGGCACCACCTCCGTGCATCTTACTCATGATGGGTGTGCACACTCGCTGCAGATCTTTCAGCTTGTGTTCATACTCCTCCTTCTCCGCCAGCATGTTGTTGTCGAGCCACCGCAGCGCCTCATCGCATTCACTTCGTGCGCTGCTTTTGTCAGCGTCGCTCAGTTTCTGTCCGGCTTCGTCTAAAGCCTGCTTCACGCTGAAGACGTAGGACTCGAGTTGGTTCCGAGCCACGACCCTTTGTCTTTGCTTCTCGTCCTCTTCCTTGTACCGCTCGGCCTCCGCCAGCATGCGGTCGATGTCTGCCTGCGACAACCGTCCCTTGTCGTTCTTGATGACAATGTTCTTGCTTCGACCGGTGCTGTTTTCCTTCGCCGATACATTGAGGATGCCATTAGCGTCCAGATCAAATGTTACATCAATCTTCGGAACTCCTCGCGGCGCTGGTGGGATGCCGGTGAGATCGAAGGTACCAAGTAGGTTATTGTCTTTAGTCATAGCTCGCTCACCCTCGTATACCTGAATGGTGACGGCTGGTTGATTGTCAGAATACGTGGTGAATGTTTGTGATTGTTTGCATGGAATCTTGCGATTGCGTTCAATAATTTTTGTCATGACCCCTCCGGCAGTCTCGATGCCCAGCGACAAGGATGCCACATCGACCAGTAACACATCTTGAATCTTTGAATCACTTTCACCACTCAGGATAGCCGCCTGCACCGCCGCGCCATATGCAACGGCTTCGTCTGGGTTAATAGATAGGTTCAGCTGCTTACCACAGAAGAATGTCTGCAATAAATTCTGAACTTTCGGGATACGTGTGGAACCACCGACGAGAACCACGTCATGGATTTGGCTCTTATCCATTTTCGCATCTTTCAATGCCTTTTCCACCGGTTCTAGCGTACCGCGGAAGAGATCAGAGTTTAGTTCCTCAAATCTAGCGCGTGAAATCCTAGTGTAGAAGTCGATGCCTTCGTATAGAGCATCGATTTCAATCGTTGCTTCAGTGCTTGATGATAGAGTCCTCTTCGCGCGCTCGGCGGCAGTGCGGAGGCGTCGCAGAGCGCGTGGGTTCACTCGCAGATCTTTCTTATGTTTACGATTAAATTCTTCAGCGAGGTGATTCACCAGTCTATTATCGAAGTCCTCGCCTCCAAGATGTGTGTCGCCGGCGGTTGCCTTCACCTCGAATAATGAGCCTTCATCAATTGTCAAGATGGATACGTCAAAGGTGCCACCGCCAAGATCGAATATCAAAACGTTGCGTTCTCCTTTAAGATTCTTATCTAAGCCGTACGCTAAGGCGGCAGCTGTGGGTTCGTTGATTATTCGGAGTACATTCAAGCCTGCGATTGCGCCTGCATCCTTCGTTGCCTGACGTTGTGAGTCGTTGAAGTAAGCCGGAACTGTGATCACGGCGTCGCGCACCGATGTACCGAGGTATGCCTCTGCGGTTTCCTTCATTTTTATCAAAACCATGCTGCTAACCTCCTCCGGCGCGAATCTCTTCGTCTCACCCTTGAACTCGATTTGTATTTTCGGTTTGCTGCAGTCATTGACGACTTTGAAGGGCCAATGTTTCATGTCCTGTTGTATCTTTTGGTCATCAAATTTGCGTCCAATTAACCTTTTTGCGTCAAATATTGTGTTGCTAGGGTTTAGAGCTACCTGGTTCTTGGCAGCATCTCCTATTAATCTCTCAGTGTCCGTAAAAGCAACGTAAGATGGTGTCGTTCTGTTGCCTTGATCGTTTGCGATGATTTCCACGTTACCATGTTGCCAAACACCCACGCAGGAGTAAGTAGTACCGAGATCAATACCAATAGCGGGCATTTTTATTATTTTTCTTCAATAATACTCAGATAATTATAAACTTCTTCTAACAACAATTGTTAAACTTCGCTTCGGTTGCGCGAAACTTTTCGTCTGCTCTATATCGTATTTCGAATTATTATGAGTTTACGCGCCAAGTCGGCCGCATATATATTAAACGAATAATAGTCTAGAATATTCTACCTCATACTAGAACCAGCCAATCGCGATACCTCGAAGTTTCGAGATTATGTGTCAACCAATCACGTGTAAGGTCCCCTTGCGAGAAAAGGATAGGTATATCTTACGGTCGCATCTTAATGTTGCCACAAGCAAGTTTTTTCCTCGATTGTGTGAAGATAGTTTCATGATTAAAAAATAAAAAAAAAATATTCGATGTTATACTTTTTTACATAAATTTGTAAAAAAAAACAAAAATTAATAACTTTTTTTAAAAAAAAATTATCACGAGCCTTAATTTAGATTTAATGATATATGTTGTGTAATGAATACAATCAATGTAATTTAGATGTACCAACAATCCTGATTAATGAGCTGAGTGAAGTGAAGCTCTTGCTGGTCAAAAGTGTGTTTCGTTACTAATGATACTCCACCAAGACGAATCATGCTAGGATGTCGGAAATTGGAAGAGTTGTCAAGGACAGTGACTGACTTATAGGTCCTGAAGTTTTTTAATTGTAGTTTAGTGGATGGTAAATTCTTACTATGACTGATATATGTACAATTTTTTGTTAATTACAAACATTGAAGAAAACGTATCAAGGTAAGTTTTTGTGATATATTTTTTTGTTATTTTTCTTATTGAAGAGAGTTTCGCTCAGCTTCCCCCAATGCAACGACACGATTTTTAATTTTGGAGTTTGTAGTTATTTGACGGCAACACTAGGAAGGTCATAACTGTCTAGAACAGTCCATCACGCGAAAAAGAGACGGAATGAATTGTTTTTGTAATATGTTAGAAAGGGGACAATTGCTACTTATGAGGGAAGTTTATTGTGTTATGAATTTTAGAAAATGCTGGTACTTTCTAGAACAACCGTCGACGGTTCATTTTATGATTTTAAGTAATAATGTTGTTTGAAATATTGTTACGAAAAACACTTTCTTCTAAATATAAAGCTATATAACTTATAGAATATATTAATAATATTGTTGTTATTATAATGAACTGCATACCAAACCAAACGATATAGATACATATTATATTAAATTATATTGTATTGCTTAATTGATTAGTTATATATTTAAAAATCAACTTGTCAATTGGTGTGCTTTGATTATTTCTAATATTTACAGAAAAGTATAGGATTTTATGTGTTTGTAAAAATATAATATGTATTTTTTTAATTCAATTAAATACATTTGTACTTTTATCAAAAACTAACAAAAAACAAAGATTTACGAATGTCTATAAAATAATCTTAGCATGAGCTCAGTATCGAAATATTAACATTTAAATAAAATTTTCTCAAAGTTGTCGTTTATATAATTTCATATGAAATATTTTGTATTATAATTTTAAATTCATGGATATATTTATATTCTATAATATAAATTATATAAATTATATATTTTAAACTCAAAATGTATATTGTGAAATAGTATTTTATTTTGTAAATGGATATTTTATACATTTGGTTTTATCAGTTTGTGTTTGTATTAATTCATTTGCTAATATTTCGTAAATAATTAATTAATATTTTCAAAATTTTAATATCAATTTACTGTGCGGATAGTAGCTAATATTTGGTACGTGAACGTCTATTCACATGAAATACATTAATGAATGCTTCATAAGTTGAATTATGTATTAAGGTTTAAATATTTTGAAATAGACAATCTGTAAAAAAACTCATTCTGAAAACTTATTCCCACTTTTCAATCCTTGCCAAAAATAAAAAAATGATTCTCCCATAGCGCCATCTAGAAATTAAGATAGGTAGCGAGATACATCATTAATTTTGTTATTAAATAATAAAATGTAATCTCTCATTTCATTGTAGTATAATTTTAAAAGATATATTTTAAACAAATAAGAAATTTGAGATTTATTGATGGAATATTCAATTACTAAAATAAACCATTTTATCTTTTTTTAGAATAAAGAGAACGTTTTAATGTCTCGTTATTATTTAAACTTTTAGTTTAATGAAACCTTACATTTTATTTAATGTCGCAATTGCATATGTTGGTTTATCAAACAAGCTTTTTCCCAGTATATACAATATGTAGTATAAGCATTTCACGCTAGATGTCACTTACAACAATATTGGTATTAACAGAATTTTACATGACTAAATCTTCTACAAAATTGCGCATAAAATACTCGAATCTTTTAAATCTTCACATACTATGAATAGTTTACTTAGTTCGAGTTTATTTCACCAACTCCATCTCATTGGTGATGACTTCGATTTGTATGAAATAAGAGCAACACTAGTTTACTTGCACCAGATGGTGTAGCTAAAATATTACGAATATATAAATATGTAAAGATAGATAAAGATCTTAGCGAAACCAACAAATAAAATATTTTCGTAATATAAATAAAAAGATAACAGGAGAAGAAGTAATACATTATGTTTTACATTTGAGTTAAATCATTTTTTTTAACAGCTATTATCATAATTACTAAGTATTGCTTCCTATAACGAAAATAAATTATCGTTCTAACACAGGGCTACTGAAACTATTGGTCGCGACGCGACTATTGGATGGGGTCGCGTAGCAAAATTCTGCCGTCGCAAGAGATTTTAATGTCAAATATTTATATATACCATTTTATAACATCACTAGATTTGGCGGAATACAGTGGACTAGCAGCGTCTAGACACGCGCATTTGTTGAAGGTTTTGAGCTATCTCCACCGACAGCATTAAACAATCGATGATCGTTATTATCACAGGTATACTGTGGCTATACATTCTTAGTGCGTTTGTCGGTATCATACATGTTGAATAAACCGCGCGCCGCTGACTTCCCACTCCGACCGCCACTTCTAAATGTCACACACTTTCAAAGGAAGGAATGCGCGCGCATACACACGTGCAATCTGCAGCTAAACAATGATTCAATAACACCGACTGTAATGTTAATATGATTAGTGGAGTGTTGACGCCAGGGTATGTAAACTCATTACTGGCGGTCTTCGCATTCCTCGAAAATTTTAATTGTTTCTTTTCGTTCGACCTTATAAACATTTTAATTTCCGCCATTTTGTGTATCGTACTGATACGCGATTTTTATTCTACAATAAATTTATTCATATAAGATTATTTTAAAGCATTAAAATTATGACAATTGGGTCCCATTACCATTTGTATAGTGAGATAGTTCTGCAGCCTGTATCCAGACATCATTGGAAGTGAATCTTCATTTTGGATCCAGATACCAATCCTGTCTCTGAAGGTGGGTAAAACACAATACCATGTTCCCGGTTGCCATGAACCTCAAACAAGTAAGCTACGAAGATATTTTTAAATAGCTATTAACGCATCGTGTTTTAATTTTTTATTTTATTACATTTAAATACAATCGTCCATTAAGCATCATGCCCTATGTGTATTGTTTGAAGGCATACTATTTAACTTAGTATTCAACTATATTTAAACTCATTTGAACATCAATTTGTTTTTTTGATTTGCATGTACATTGTATGTTTCGGACATACAGGAGAAGCTTATTCCTAAAATTCTGGTGGTACCCCTGGTTTATAAGTTTAAATTTAAGTTAAAAGAGGTTATGTTTATTAGCTTCTTTACCTGTAATTATATTTAAGATAGATATAGACAGTCCGTGAAATTTATTATTGTCTTAATATAACTTCACACTAGATATACTTTCTTATTGATAACTAAATTATTTGTAATAAAATAAAAATATTTGTAATAACAATAGAATTTGTGGCTATATTTTTAAGAAAAAAACTATTTTAGGATAAAACTATTGCAAATATAGAAATTATTCTTTTTCATCTTACATTATACATAAAACAATATTTTTAATTTCAAAAGCTAAATCACTAAGCAACAATCAATAAATTAAAGAACAAAGTATGATTAAGTAATCATAGATATAGGTTGTAATTTTACTCCCTTATATAACTTAAAGTAATAAAAAATTATTATACATGTAATTGAACCATTTTTGTTACTATTACCTTTCATACTCTTTAGAGATATGGCTACTTTCAAGTTATTGACAAAATATCAATTTTATTCACAGAAAACCCAACAAGTTCTTGGCAAACTGCTGTTCCACTAGCCACATCAGTGTCTAACACTTCTTTTGGAGGTAAAGTTGACTTGGAATAAATTAATATCTTAAATACTTTTTTCATTATTAATTTTTAGGCCAATAAAGGAGATGCCAAATATTGAGAAATTTTACAAATAATTTAATATTTTTAAGATTACAAATAATAGATAGAAATTGTAATTACATATTCTTATTATTTTCAGATAAAGGTATACTTCTCAGAGAAGGTTAAGACATCAGATGTCATTCTATTTGATGAATTATTTGATTCATTATATGAGAGCTACAACTTTAAGAAGAGAGGAAAGATGCTGCAGGGTCATGTGAAGCCGAAGTCTAAGCAACGTGAAGTGTGGGTAAGAGCAAAGAGGGTTGTCCATTTTATACAATTTGTAAAAAGTTCAAGTAAAACAGTAATTGCACTTTCAATTAGAAACTGTCTGTTAACTATTGAATGTATAAAAATGTGTTATATATATGGGCAGCATAAGAATATGATTTTGGGTATGTTTTAGGACTATTAAGAATTAAAGTTTCTACAAACTGTGGGTCATTTAAACAGTTGTCATATAATTATGAATTTGCTCATATAATAAAGTTAGAAAAAAAATATTATAAAAAAGTAGCTTAGCATATCCTGTACATTTCTTAATTAAATGTTTCAATGATATAAAGATATTCTTAAAAGGAAATGTTTTATTAAAGATATTTCCTATTATATTAAAAGACTACACTGAGCATTTATATAAATGAAGAAGTTTGAAAATGTAAAAGACATAATCACAAAAAATTTAAGTATTGCAAAATTTGTCATGTAACTTTTGCCTTTACAACTAGTGTAAGGAAATTAATAAAATATTATGTGGCAAGCACAATGAAATTGATGATTCAAATCAGATTCAAAAGGGTGTCAAAGTGTATTTAATTTCTAGAAGACATCATTTATTACTTGCTTATTTAATTGTATTAATGTTATCTATTGTTAAAAAAATATACTTCTAAAATATGCTGCCTGTGAATGTTACTACATGTCAATATTTAATTATTTGGTGTTCTGTTAATAGTTTTTAGTGAATATTAATACGTTTATATTTGGTATTTCCTATATTAATAAAAAACTTGAAATAATTTTTGTCTTTTATTTATTCTGAACACTTTTCATGAAGAAATTTGTTATAAATGAAAAATGGTAAAATTGATATATCATTTATAATAAATAGCTTTATGAAAGTGTAGTTTAATCGGAGGATTCAAAAAACCTAAAAATGCTTGGTATGTGAATACCAGACATACCGAATTAGTTTTATAATTCAGAGTATAGATGGCGTTAGTATTCCAAACAACGAAGTCTGCACTCTATATAGTACTCTGTGGTTGACGCTCTTCTAGTGTGGTCAATTTGTGTAATGTTTTTATTAATTCGGTAATTAATAAATCAATTATTATGTGTAATATATTATTTTTATATATTTATTGATTTTAGGATCAAAATAATTTTTGGCCATGGATAAATGGCTGAACTTTAATAAGAACTATAATTTTATAATTTTTGTGCAATTTTTTATTTTAGATTTTTGTATGTATCAAAACGAATTCTAAGACTATATATTTTCATATGGATATGTATATATATATTGTTACCTAATAAATAAATCATCAAAAAATATTAATTTATTTTTCTTTTATATTTGTATGGGGTCGTTATGAAACTCGCAATCATAAATGGAGTCGTGAATGGCAAAAGTTTACGAAGTCCTGTTCTAACATATATAACGTTTAGTTTTTAGTTTGTAATCATATGATATGGGGCTGCGTGTTACCTCCTAAGGCCTTGACCAGGTTGTCAGTAGAGCTCTAAAAAGAAACCAAATCAAATCTTGTATTCAAGCCTTTTACTTTCGAACAATTTAAGTTACAAAGTATACCTAATACTCTTTGTCAGTCCTAAATATTTTTACAATGAAAAAACAAATATAAACATTTGAATTTTTTGGAATCATTTTTAATGAATAATTATTGTTTTCTTATTTTCGCGCCCATCGATGTTGAATATTTTTGTATTATTATAAACGGAGTGGGGTGATAAAGTAAGTATGAAGACAACATGTATCTTAAGCTCTGTATACGCTTGGAATGTTTCTGTACTATGTTATTGATAGCTACAATGAAACGTTTTCTGTTTGTTAAAAACAGTGAAAGAAAGAATTCGATAAAATCCTGTCCGGCAATACAAGATATTGTCTCGAGAAATGTTAATATATAACTGATATTTCAAAAACGAATGGGATAGTTAAGTTAAAACAACTTCCAATTTGGTTCTTACACAAAGAGAAGTCATCGAAAAATTTTATTTACTAATATGGATTATTTTTTACTATTGGGCAAATTATCAAGCATTATACTAATAGCTCTGTAGAAGGTTCCTAATGAGTCAGCAGCGTACAACGTGGATATTATCCAACGTCAGTGATGGTTTGGTGGGGTGTAAGCTGTCAACGATGGTAAAATGTATCAAGATACCATTCTTAACAAGTTAATTATACCTCATAACAACGCTATGTTGCATAATCAAGACTGGTCCTTTCAGGAAGGCTCAGCACCGGATCACAAAGCTACCCAAGTGTGATTGTAAACGAAGGTCTCAGACTTCAACAGAATTGAAAACTGGAAGTCGTCTAGTCTAGATCTCAATTATCCCTCGCTTATTATTTATGGTCAGTTTTAGAGTCTATAGCTTGCTCTAAACGTCATGATAATATATTTTCCCTAACATAATCCATAAGAATATCAGTAAAAAACTCCCATGGGAAGACTACGTTGTTTTATTGATAAGTCGCCTCAACGTTTCAAGGACTGTATTAAAGTGAAAATGGAGATTATTTTGAATGAGATTAATTTTATTTTACTATATTAACGTAAAAGACACACGTGACGGAAATAAATGTTTTCTAAAATAATAAAAAATATATTTTACCTTGTAAAAGTTCTGATATATATAAATGGAACTAATTTAGTAAGATATAAAGATTAATAATTATATTGAGTAACAGATGCTATGTCAAGGTGTCAATTTAACATTATATAACTTTTAATTATTATTATAGTATTGAAAGATCTTCAAAATTAAAAGTAAAAATATATATATATATTTTTAATTTTGAAGTTTTTTTTAAAATATTGATTGAGATTAGTTATTTATTCACGTTTTATTATTCAATAATATATAGGTTATATATTGAATAAAAGATAGATTTTTAAAGTATCTAATTCATTATATTTACAAAGATTTTGTAAATGAATTTTATTAAATATAACTTAAATAATTTTATTGGGTCTTTTTTTAGTAAAGATATTTCTCATTGAAAATCACAATATTGTATCTGGATATTTTTTTTGTCAAGCATAGTTTTCACATGTCGTAGGAATCAGATTACCCACAACTAAAAGCGTTTCTTTTACTTTTTCTTTCAAAATAAAATCGATGTTCAAGTCAAAATAATAAAGACATAAAAAAATATACAATAATATTGTAATCTTAAATATTGTGTCATTAGATTAACTATTGCGAGATTCTTTAAACCAAATTCATCGCGTTAGTAATAAGTTTGATTTCTACGAAAAAAGAACAACGCCATCTAGCGGTAAAAGGTGGCTATACTCTTGTTGCATACCAATCAGTTTACGTTAATGTAAAAATTACGTGTTTAGAAACGCTATTCGGATTGGCCGTTTTAAATATCAATTACAATTTTAATCTGTGCAAATAGGTGTATGTTTACGTTAAAGTAATTATATCGATAGCATACACACCTCTCACATAAAAATATTACATTTGTTTAGGGAAACTACTTACGTCTTTTGACGGAATAATATAATATCCTATCGTTTTCATAGGATAAAGCTATCAATTATCCTTAAATCGAGATATAATATAATAGTGACATATTTTTGTTCCGTTCTTCGTGAGTTCTTATTATTTAAAACAGTTATATTATTTTAAAAAGCCTATTCTTATGGTTTCGAAAAAGTTTTGTTATTAACAACAACTGAGATAAGCTTTGTACTAAGAATAGTATGTATTTATACTGTGTATTTGTACCTGTTACTAATATTATGTTTTAAAGAATTTTATGTCTCGGAGACAGCCACAAACATTGAAAATTGTTCATACAAATAATAGTACGCTTAATTGAAGCGTCTATTCTAAAATTAAGATCGGTAAGAGTGATTTTCGTGATAATCCTTATTAAGCTGGAATGAGGGAAAATTTTATATGCGGGTAAAAATGAAAGAATATGTAAACTTAACAACAGTATTTATTTTATCTAATCACATTAACTTAATATAATCTTGTATTGTTTAATAAATATCAGTCTTATGTTATAACTTAAATATAATTATTTAAAATACAGCGACTAGTTAATCAACTTCTTCGACTGTGGGTCCACTGCCATGAGAGCCTGGCGCGCCGCCACCGGGCATGCCACCGGCACCACCTCCGTGCATCTTGCTCATGATGGGTGAGCACACTCGCTGCAGATCTTTCAGCTTGTGTTCATACTCCTCCTTCTCCGCCAGCATATTGTTGTCGAGCCACCGCAGCGCCTCATCGCATTCACTTCGTGCGCTGCTTTTGTCAGCGTCGCTCAGTTTCTGTCCGGCTTCGTCCAAAGCCTGCTTCACGCTGAAGACGTAGGACTCGAGTTGGTTCCGAGCCGCGACCCTTTGTCTCTGCTTCTCGTCCTCTTCCTTGTACCGCTCGGCCTCCGCCAGCATGCGGTCGATGTCTGCCTGCGACAACCGTCCCTTGTCGTTCTTGATGACAATGTTCTTGCTTCGACCGGTGCTGTTTTCCTTCGCCGATACATTGAGGATGCCATTAGCGTCCAGATCAAATGTTACATCAATCTTCGGAACTCCTCGCGGCGCTGGTGGGATGCCGGTGAGATCGAAGGTACCAAGTAGGTTATTGTCTTTAGTCATAGCTCGCTCACCCTCGTACACCTGAATGGTGACGGCTGGTTGATTGTCAGAATATGTGGTGAATGTTTGTGATTGTTTGCATGGAATCTTGCGATTGCGTTCAATAATTTTTGTCATGACCCCTCCGGCAGTCTCGATGCCCAGCGACAAGGGTGCCACATCGACCAGTAACACATCTTGAATCTTTGAATCACTTTCACCACTCAGGATAGCCGCCTGCACCGCCGCGCCATATGCAACGGCTTCGTCTGGGTTAATAGATAGGTTCAGCTGCTTACCACAGAAGAATGTCTGCAATAAATTCTGAACTTTCGGGATACGTGTGGAACCACCGACGAGAACCACGTCATGGATTTGGCTCTTATCCATTTTCGCATCTTTCAATGCCTTTTCCACCGGTTCTAGCGTACCGCGGAAGAGGTCAGAGTTGAGTTCCTCAAATCTAGCGCGTGAAATCCTAGTGTAGAAGTCGATGCCTTCGTATAGAGCATCGATTTCAATCGTTGCTTCAGTGCTTGATGATAGAGTCCTCTTCGCGCGCTCGGCGGCAGTGCGGAGGCGTCGCAGAGCGCGTGGGTTCACTCGCAGATCTTTCTTATGTTTACGATTAAATTCTTCAGCGAGGTGATTCACCAGTCTATTATCGAAGTCCTCGCCTCCAAGATGTGTGTCTCCGGCGGTTGCCTTCACCTCGAATAATGAGCCTTCATCAATTGTCAATATGGATACGTCAAAGGTGCCACCGCCAAGATCGAATATCAAAACGTTGCGTTCTCCTTTAAGATTCTTATCTAAGCCGTACGCTAAGGCGGCAGCTGTGGGCTCGTTGATTATTCGGAGTACATTCAAGCCTGCGATTGCGCCTGCATCCTTCGTTGCCTGACGTTGTGAGTCGTTGAAGTAAGCGGGAACTGTGATCACGGCGTCGCGCACCGATTGTCCGAGGTATGCCTCTGCGGTTTCCTTCATTTTTATCAAAACCATGCTGCTAACCTCCTCCGGCGCGAATTTCTTCGTCTCACCCTTGAACTCGATTTGTATTTTCGGTTTGCTGCAGTCATTGACGACTTTGAAGGGCCAATGTTTCATGTCCTGTTGTATCTTTTGGTCATCAAATTTGCGTCCAATTAACCTTTTTGCGTCAAATATTGTGTTGCTGGGATTTAGAGCTACCTGGTTCTTGGCAGCATCACCTATTAATCTCTCAGTGTCCGTGAAAGCAACATAAGATGGTGTCGTTCTGTTGCCTTGATCGTTTGCGATGATTTCCACGTTACCATGTTGCCAAACACCCACGCAGGAGTAAGTAGTACCGAGATCAATACCAATAGCGGGCATTTTTATTATTTTTCTTCAATTATACTCAGATAATTATAAACTTCTTCTAACAACAATTGTTAAACTTCGCTTCGGTTGCGCGAAACTTTTCGTCTGCTCTGTATCGTATTTCGAATTATTATGAGTTTACGCGCCAAGTCGGCCGCATATATATTAAACGAATAAAAGTCGAGAATATTCTACCTCATACTAGAACCAGCCAATCGCGATACCTCGAAGTTTCGAGATTATGCGTCAACCAATCACGTGTAAGATCCCCTTGCGAGAAAAGGATAGGTATATCTTACGGTCGCATCTTAATGTTGCCACAAGCAAGTTTTTTCCTCGATTGTGTGAAGATAGTTTCATGATTAAAAAATAAAAAAAAATATTCGATGTTAAACTTTTTTACTTAAATTTGTGAGAAATTTGTAAAAAAAAAACAAAAATTTATAACTATTTAAAAAAAAAATTATCACGAGCTTTAAATTAGATTTAATGATATTGTTAATTCTTGAATATGTTGTGTAATGAATACAATCAATGTAATTTAGATGTACCAACAATCTTGATTAATTAGCTGAGTGAAGCGAAGTTCTTGCTGGTCAAAAGTGTGTTTCGTCACTAATGCTACTCCACCAAAACGAATCATGGTAGGATGTCGAAAATTGGCAGAGTTGTCGAGGACCGTGACATATAGGGCCTGAAGTTTTTTAATTGTAGTTTAGTGGATGGTAAATTTTTACTATGACTGATATATATAAAATTTTTTGTTAATTGCAAATATTGAAGAAAACGTATCAAGCTAAGTTTTTTATCACAAGAACTTAGCTTGATACGTTTTCTTAGCTTGATATGTCTTCTTATTATATAAATATATCCATTTTATTTTTGTTATTTTTCTCATTGAACAGAGTTTCGCTCAGCTTCCCCCGGTTGCGACGACACGGTTTTTAATTTTGGAGTTTATATTTATTTGACGGCACCACTAGGAAGGTCATAACTGTCTAGAACAGTCCATCACGCGAAAAAGAGACGGAATGAATTGTTTTTGTAATATGTTAGAAAGGGGACAATTGCTACTTATGAGGGAAGTTTATTGTGTTATGAATTTTAGAAAATGCTGGTACTTTCTAGAACAACCGTCGACGGTTCATTTTATGATTTTAAGTAATAATGTTGTTTGAAATATTGTTACGAAAAACACTTTCTTCTAAATATAAAGCTATATAACTTATAGAATATATTAATAATATTGTTGTTATTATAATGAACTGCATACCAAACCAAACGATATAGATACATATTATATTAAATTATATTGTATTGCTTAATTGATTAGTTATATATTTAAAAATCAACTTGTCAATTGGTGTGCTTTGATTATTTCTAATATTTACAGAAAAGTATAGGATTTTATGTGTTTGTAAAAATATAATATGTATTTTTTTAATTCAATTAAATACATTTGTACTTTTATCAAAAACTAACAAAAAACAAAGATTTACGAATGTCTATAAAATAATCTTAGCATGAGCTCAGTATCGAAATATTAACATTTAAATAAAATTTTCTCAAAGTTGTCGTTTATATAATTTCATATGAAATATTTTGTATTATAATTTTAAATTCATGGATATATTTATATTCTATAATATAAATTATATAAATTATATATTTTAAACTCAAAATGTATATTGTGAAATAGTATTTTATTTTGTAAATGGATATTTTATACATTTGGTTTTATCAGTTTGTGTTTTTATTAATTCATTTGCTAATATTTCGTAAATAATTAATTAATATTTTCAAAATTTTAATATCAATTTACTGTGCGGATAGTAGCTAATATTTGGTACGTGAACGTCTATTCACATGAAATACATTAATGAATGCTTCATAAGTTGAATTATGTATTAAGGTTTAAATATTTTGAAATAGACAATCTGTAAAAAAACTCATTCTGAAAACAAATTCTCACTTTTCAATCCTTGCCAAAAATAAAAAAATGATTCTCCCATAGCGCCATCTAGAAATTAAGATAGGTAGCTAGATACATCATTAATTTTGTTATTAAATAATAAAATGTAATCTCTCATTTCATTGTAATATAATTTTAAAAGATATATTTTAAACAAATAAGAAATTTGAGATTTATTGATGGAATATTCAATTACTAAAATAAACCTTTTTTCTTTTTTTAGAATAAAGAGAACGTTTTAATGTCTCGTTATTATTTAAACTTTTAGTTTAATGAAACCTTACATTTTATTTAATGTCGCAATTGCATATGTTGGTTTATCAAACAAGCTTTTTCCCAGTATATACAATATGTAGTATAAGCATTTCACGCTAGATGTCACTTACAACAATATTGGTATTAACAGAATTTTACATGACTAAATCTTCTACAAAATTGCGCATAAAATACTGGAATCTTTTAAATCTTCACATACTATGAATAGTTTACTTAGTTCGAGTTTATTTCAGCAACTCCATCTCATTGGTGATGACTTCGATTTGTATGAAATAAGAGCAACACTAGTTTACTTGCACCAGATGGTGTAGCTAAAATATTACGAATATATATAAATGTAAAGATAGATAAAGATCTTAGCGAAACCAACAAATAAAATATTTTCGTAATATAAATAAAAAGATAACAGGAGAAGAAGTAATACATTATGTTTTACATTTGAGTTAAATCATTTTTTTTAACAGCTATTATCATAATTACTAAGTATTGCTTCCTATAACGAAAATAAATTATCGTTATAACACAGGGCTACTGAAACTATTGGTCGCGACGCGACTATTGGATGGGGTCGCGTAGCAAAATTCTGCCGTCGCAAGAGATTTTAATGTCAAATATTTATATATACCATTTTATAACATCACTAGAGTTGGCGGATTACAGTGGACTAGCAGCGTCTAGACACGAGCATTTGTTGAAGGTTTTGAGCTATCTCCACCGACAGCATTAAACAATCGATGATCGTTATTATCACAGGTATACTGTGGCTATACATTCTTAGTGCGTTTGTCGGTATCATACATGTTGAATAAACCGCGCGCCGTTGACTTCCCACTCCGACCGCCACTTCTAAATGTCACACACTTTCAAAGGAAGGAATGCGCGCGCATACACACGTGCAATCTGCAGCTAAACAATGATTCAATAACACCGACTGTAATGTTAATATGATTAGTGGAGTGTTGACGCCAGGGTATGTAAACTCATTACTGGCGGTCTTCGCATTCCTCGAAAATTTTAATTGTTTCTTTTCGTTCGACCTTATAAACATTTTAATTTCCGCCATTTTGTGTATCGTACTGATACGCGATATTTATTCTACAATAAATTTATTCATATAAGATTATTTTAAAGCATTAAAATTATGACAATTGGGTCCCATTACCATTTGTATAGTGAGATAGTTCTGCAGCCTGTATCCAGACGTCATTGGAAGTGAATCTTCATTTTGGATCCAGATACCAATCCTGTCTCTGAAGATGGGTAAAACACAATACCATGTTCCCGGTTGCCATGAACCTCAAACAAGTAAGCTACGAAGATATTTTTAAATAGCTATTAACGCATCGTGTTTTAATTTTTTATTTTATTACATTTAAATACAAGCGTCCGTTAAGCATCATGCCCTATGTGTATTCTGTTTGAAGGCATACTATTTAACTTAGTATTCAACTATATTTAAACTCATTTGAACATCAATTTTTTTTATTGATTTGCATGTACATTGTATGTTTCGGACATACAGGAGAAGCTTATTCCTAAAATTCTGGTGGTACCCCTGGTTTATAAGTTTAAATTTAAGTTAAAAGAGGTTATGTTTATTAGCTTCTTTACCTGTAATTATATTTAAGATAGATATAGACAGTCCGTGAAATTTATTATTGTCTTAATATAACATCACACTAGATATACTTTCTTATTGATAACTAAATTATTTGTAATAAAATAAAAATATTTGTAATAACAATAGAATTTGTGGCTATATTTTTAAGAAAAAAAACATTTTAGGATAAAACTATTGCAAATATAGAAATTATTCTTTTTTCTTACACTATACATAAAACAATATTTTTAATTTCAAAAGCTAAATCAATAAGCAACGATCAATAAATTAAAGAACAAAGTATGATTAAGTAATCATAGATATAGGTTGTAATTTTACTCCCTTATATAACTTAAAGTAATAAAAAATTATTATACATGTAATTGAACCATTTTTGTTACTATTACCTTTCATACTCTTTAGAGATATGGCTACTTTCAAGTTATTGACAAAATATCAATTTTATTCACAGAAAACCCAACAAGTTCTTGGCAAACTGCTGTTCCACTAGCCACATCAGTGTCTAACACTTCTTTTGGAGGTAAAGTTTACTTGGAATAAATTAATATCTTAAATACTTTTTTCATTATTAAATTTTAGGCCAACAAAGGAGATGCCAAATATTGAGAAATTTTACAAACAATTTAATATTTTTAAGATTACAAATAATAGATAGAAATTGTAATTACATATTCTTATTATTTTCAGATAAAGGTATACTTCTCAGAGAAGGATAAGACTGCTGATGTCATTCTATTTGATGAATTATTTGATTCATTATATGAGAGCTACAAATTTAAGAAGAGAGGAAAGATGCTGCAGGGTCATGTGAAGCCGAAGTCTAAGCACCGTGAAGTGTGGGTAAGAGCAAAGAGGGTTGTACATTTTATACAATTTGTAAAAAGTTCAAGTAAAACAGTAATTGCACTTTCAATTAGAAACTGTCTGTTAACTATTGAATGTATAAAAATGTGTTATATATATGGGCAGCATAAGAATATGATTTTGGGTATGTTTTAGGACTATTAAGAATTAAAGTTTCTACAAACTGTGGGTCATTTATACAGTTGTCATATAATCATGAATTTGCTCATATAATAAAGTTAGAAAAAAAATATTATAAAAAAGTAGCTTAGCATATCCTGTACATTTCTTGATTAAATGTTTCAATGATATAAAGATATTCTTAAAAAGAAATGTTTTATTAAAGATATTTCCTATTATATTAAAAGACTACACTGAGCATTTATATAAATGAAGAAGTTTGAAAATGTAAAAGATATAATTACAAAAAATTAAAGTATTGCAAAATTTGTCATGTAACTTTTGCCTTTACAACTAGTGTAATGAAATTAATAAAATATTATGTGGCAAGCACAATGAAATTGATGATTCAAATCAGATTCAAAAGGGTGTCAAAGTGTATTTAATTTCTAGAAGACATCATTTATTACTTGATTATTTAATTGTATTAATGTTATCTATTGTTAAAAAAATATACTTCTAAAATATGCTGCCTGTGAATGTTACTACAAGTCAATATTTAATTATTTGGTGTTCTGTTAATTGTTTTTAGTGAATATTAATACGTTTATATTTGGTATTTCCTATATTAATAAAAAACTTGAAATAATTTTTGTCTTTTATTTATTCTGAACACTTTTCATGAAGCAATTTGTTATAAATGAAAGATGGTAAAATTGATATTTCATTTATAATAAATAGCTTTATGAAAGTGTAGTTTAATCGGAGGATTCAAAAAACCTAAAAATGCTTGGTATGTGAATACCAGACATATCGAATTAGTTTTATAATTCAGAGTATAGATGGCGTTAGTATTCCAAACTACGAAGTCTGCACTCTATATAGTACTCTGTGGTTGACGCTCTTCTAGTGTGGTCAATTTGTGTAATGTTTTTATTAATTCGGTAATTAATAAATCAATTATTATGTGTAATATATTATTTTTATATATTTATTGATTTTAGGATCAAAATAATTTTTGGCCATGTATAGATGGCTGAACTTTAATAAGAACTATAATTTTATAATTTTTGTGCAATTTATTATTTTAGATTTTTGTATGTATCAAAACGAATTCTAAGACTATATATTTTCATATGGATATGTATATATATATATATATATATATATATTGTTACCTAATAAATAAATCATGAAAAAATATTAATTTATTTTTCTTTTATATTTGTATGGGGTCGTCATGAAACTCGCAATCATAAATGGTGTCGTGAATGGCAAAAGTTTAAGAAGCCGTGTTCTAACATATATAACATTTAGTTTTTAGTTTGTAATCATATGGTATGGGGCTGCGTGTTACCTCCTAAGGCCTTGACCAGGTTGTCAGTAGAGCTCTAAAAAGAAACCAAATCAAATCTTGAATTCAAGCCTTTTACTTCCGAACAATTTAAGTTACAAAGTATACCTAATACTCTTTGTCAGTCCTAAATATTTTTACAATGAAAAAACAAATATAAACATTTGAATTTTTTGGAATCATTTTTAATGAATAATTATTGTTTTCTTATTTTCGCGCCCATCGATGTTGAATATTTTTGTATTATTATAAACGGAGTGGGGTGATAAAGTAAGTATGAAGACAACATGTATCTTAAGCTCTGTATACGCTTGGAATGTTTCTGTACTATGTTATTGATAGCTACAATGAAACGTTTTCTGTTTGTTAAAAACAGTGAAAGAAAGAATTCGATAAAATCCTGTCCGGCAATCCAAGATATTGTCTCGAAAAATGTTAATATTTAACTGATATTTCAAAAACGAATGGGATAGTTAAGTTAAAACAACTTCCAATTTGGTTCTTACACAAAGAGAAGTCATCGAAAAATTTTATTTACTAATATGGATTATTTTTTACTATTGGGCAAATTATCAAGCATTATACTAATAACTCTGTAGAAGGTTCCTAATGAGTCAGCAGCGTACAACGTGGATATTATCCAACGTCAGTGATGGTTTGGTGGGGTGTAAGCTGTCAACGATGGTAAAATGTATCAAGATACCATTCTTAACAAGTTAATTATACCTCATAACAACGCTATGTTGCATAATCAAGACTGGTCCTTTCAGAAAGGCTCAGCACCGGATCACAAAGCTACCCAAGTGTGATTGTAAACGAATTTCTCAGACTTCAACAGAATTGAAAACTGGAAGTCGTCTAGTCTAGATCTCAATTATCCCTGGCTTATTATTTATGGTCAGTTTTAGAGTCTATAGCTTGCTCTAAACGTCATGATAATATATTTTCCCTAACATAATCCATAAGAATATCAGTAAAAAACTCCCATGGGAAGACTACGTTGTTTTATTGATAAGTCGCCTCAACGTTTCAAGGACTGTATTAAAGTGAAAATGGAGATTATTTTGAATGAGATTAATTTTATTTTACTATATTAACGTAAAAGACACACGTGACGGAAATAAATGTTTTCTAAAATAATAAAAAATATATTTTACCTTGTAAAAGTTCTGATATATATAAATGGAACTAATTTAGTAAGATATAAAGATTAATAATTATATTGAGTAACAGATGCTATGTCAAGGTGTCAATTTAACATTATATAACTTTTAATTATTATTATAGTATTGAAAGATCTATATATATATATATATATATATATATATATATATATATATATATATAGATCTAAAAAAACTTCAAAATTAAAAGTAAAAATATATATATATATTTTTAATTTTGAAGTTTTTTTTAAAATATTGATTGAGATTAGTTATTTATTCACGTTTTATTATTCAATAATATATAGGTTATATATTGAATAAAAGATAGATTTTTAAAGTATCTAATTCATTATATTTACAAAGATTTTGTAAATGAATTTTATTAAATATAACTTAAATAATTTTATTGGGTCTTTTTTTAGTAAAGATATTTCTCATTGAAAATCACAATATTGTATCTGGATATTTTTTTTGTCAAGCATAGTTTTCACATGTCGTAGGAATCAGATTACCCACAACTAAAAGCGTTTCTTTTACTTTTTCTTTCAAAATAAAATCGATGTTCAAGTCAAAATAATAAAGACATAAAAAAATATACAATAATATTGTAATCTTAAATATTGTGTCATTAGATTAACTATTGCGAGATTCTTTAAACCAAATTCATCGCGTTAGTAATAAGTTTGATTTCTACGAAAAAAGAACAACGCCATCTAGCGGTAAAAGGTGGCTATACTCTTGTTGCATACCAATCAGTTTACGTTAATGTAAAAATTACGTGTTTAGAAACGCTATTCGGATTGGCCGTTTTAAATATCAATTACAATTTTAATCTGTGCAAATAGGTGTATGTTTACGTTAAAGTAATTATATCGATAGCATACACACCTCTCACATAAAAATATTACATTTGTTTAGGGAAACTACTTACGTCTTTTGACGGAATAATATAATATCCTATCGTTTTCATAGGATAAAGCTATCAATTATCCTTAAATCGAGATATAATATAATAGTGACATATTTTTGTTCCGTTCTTCGTGAGTTCTTATTATTTAAAACAGTTATATTATTTTAAAAAGCCTATTCTTATGGTTTCGAAAAAGTTTTGTTATTAACAACAACTGAGATAAGCTTTGTACTAAGAATAGTATGTATTTATACTGTGTATTTGTACCTGTTACTAATATTATGTTTTAAAGAATTTTATGTCTCGGAGACAGCCACAAACATTGAAAATTGTTCATACAAATAATAGTACGCTTAATTGAAGCGTCTATTCTAAAATTAAGATCGGTAAGAGTGATTTTCGTGATAATCCTTATTAAGCTGGAATGAGGGAAAATTTTATATGCGGGTAAAAATGAAAGAATATGTAAACTTAACAACAGTATTTATTTTATCTAATCACATTAACTTAATATAATCTTGTATTGTTTAATAAATATCAGTCTTATGTTATAACTTAAATATAATTATTTAAAATACAGCGACTAGTTAATCAACTTCTTCGACTGTGGGTCCACTGCCATGAGAGCCTGGCGCGCCGCCACCGGGCATGCCACCGGCACCACCTCCGTGCATCTTGCTCATGATGGGTGAGCACACTCGCTGCAGATCTTTCAGCTTGTGTTCATACTCCTCCTTCTCCGCCAGCATATTGTTGTCGAGCCACCGCAGCGCCTCATCGCATTCACTTCGTGCGCTGCTTTTGTCAGCGTCGCTCAGTTTCTGTCCGGCTTCGTCCAAAGCCTGCTTCACGCTGAAGACGTAGGACTCGAGTTGGTTCCGAGCCGCGACCCTTTGTCTCTGCTTCTCGTCCTCTTCCTTGTACCGCTCGGCCTCCGCCAGCATGCGGTCGATGTCTGCCTGCGACAACCGTCCCTTGTCGTTCTTGATGACAATGTTCTTGCTTCGACCGGTGCTGTTTTCCTTCGCCGATACATTGAGGATGCCATTAGCGTCCAGATCAAATGTTACATCAATCTTCGGAACTCCTCGCGGCGCTGGTGGGATGCCGGTGAGATCGAAGGTACCAAGTAGGTTATTGTCTTTAGTCATAGCTCGCTCACCCTCGTACACCTGAATGGTGACGGCTGGTTGATTGTCAGAATATGTGGTGAATGTTTGTGATTGTTTGCATGGAATCTTGCGATTGCGTTCAATAATTTTTGTCATGACCCCTCCGGCAGTCTCGATGCCCAGCGACAAGGGTGCCACATCGACCAGTAACACATCTTGAATCTTTGAATCACTTTCACCACTCAGGATAGCCGCCTGCACCGCCGCGCCATATGCAACGGCTTCGTCTGGGTTAATAGATAGGTTCAGCTGCTTACCACAGAAGAATGTCTGCAATAAATTCTGAACTTTCGGGATACGTGTGGAACCACCGACGAGAACCACGTCATGGATTTGGCTCTTATCCATTTTCGCATCTTTCAATGCCTTTTCCACCGGTTCTAGCGTACCGCGGAAGAGGTCAGAGTTGAGTTCCTCAAATCTAGCGCGTGAAATCCTAGTGTAGAAGTCGATGCCTTCGTATAGAGCATCGATTTCAATCGTTGCTTCAGTGCTTGATGATAGAGTCCTCTTCGCGCGCTCGGCGGCAGTGCGGAGGCGTCGCAGAGCGCGTGGGTTCACTCGCAGATCTTTCTTATGTTTACGATTAAATTCTTCAGCGAGGTGATTCACCAGTCTATTATCGAAGTCCTCGCCTCCAAGATGTGTGTCTCCGGCGGTTGCCTTCACCTCGAATAATGAGCCTTCATCAATTGTCAATATGGATACGTCAAAGGTGCCACCGCCAAGATCGAATATCAAAACGTTGCGTTCTCCTTTAAGATTCTTATCTAAGCCGTACGCTAAGGCGGCAGCTGTGGGCTCGTTGATTATTCGGAGTACATTCAAGCCTGCGATTGCGCCTGCATCCTTCGTTGCCTGACGTTGTGAGTCGTTGAAGTAAGCGGGAACTGTGATCACGGCGTCGCGCACCGATTGTCCGAGGTATGCCTCTGCGGTTTCCTTCATTTTTATCAAAACCATGCTGCTAACCTCCTCCGGCGCGAATTTCTTCGTCTCACCCTTGAACTCGATTTGTATTTTCGGTTTGCTGCAGTCATTGACGACTTTGAAGGGCCAATGTTTCATGTCCTGTTGTATCTTTTGGTCATCAAATTTGCGTCCAATTAACCTTTTTGCGTCAAATATTGTGTTGCTGGGATTTAGAGCTACCTGGTTCTTGGCAGCATCACCTATTAATCTCTCAGTGTCCGTGAAAGCAACATAAGATGGTGTCGTTCTGTTGCCTTGATCGTTTGCGATGATTTCCACGTTACCATGTTGCCAAACACCCACGCAGGAGTAAGTAGTACCGAGATCAATACCAATAGCGGGCATTTTTATTATTTTTCTTCAATTATACTCAGATAATTATAAACTTCTTCTAACAACAATTGTTAAACTTCGCTTCGGTTGCGCGAAACTTTTCGTCTGCTCTGTATCGTATTTCGAATTATTATGAGTTTACGCGCCAAGTCGGCCGCATATATATTAAACGAATAAAAGTCGAGAATATTCTACCTCATACTAGAACCAGCCAATCGCGATACCTCGAAGTTTCGAGATTATGCGTCAACCAATCACGTGTAAGATCCCCTTGCGAGAAAAGGATAGGTATATCTTACGGTCGCATCTTAATGTTGCCACAAGCAAGTTTTTTCCTCGATTGTGTGAAGATAGTTTCATGATTAAAAAATAAAAAAAAATATTCGATGTTAAACTTTTTTACTTAAATTTGTGAGAAATTTGTAAAAAAAAAACAAAAATTTATAACTATTTAAAAAAAAAATTATCACGAGCTTTAAATTAGATTTAATGATATTGTTAATTCTTGAATATGTTGTGTAATGAATACAATCAATGTAATTTAGATGTACCAACAATCTTGATTAATTAGCTGAGTGAAGCGAAGTTCTTGCTGGTCAAAAGTGTGTTTCGTCACTAATGCTACTCCACCAAAACGAATCATGGTAGGATGTCGAAAATTGGCAGAGTTGTCGAGGACCGTGACATATAGGGCCTGAAGTTTTTTAATTGTAGTTTAGTGGATGGTAAATTTTTACTATGACTGATATATATAAAATTTTTTGTTAATTGCAAATATTGAAGAAAACGTATCAAGCTAAGTTTTTTATCACAAGAACTTAGCTTGATACGTTTTCTTAGCTTGATATGTCTTCTTATTATATAAATATATCCATTTTATTTTTGTTATTTTTCTCATTGAACAGAGTTTCGCTCAGCTTCCCCCGGTTGCGACGACACGGTTTTTAATTTTGGAGTTTATATTTATTTGACGGCACCACTAGGAAGGTCATAACTGTCTAGAACAGTCCATCACGCGAAAAAGAGACGGAATGAATTGTTTTTGTAATATGTTAGAAAGGGGACAATTGCTACTTATGAGGGAAGTTTATTGTGTTATGAATTTTAGAAAATGCTGGTACTTTCTAGAACAACCGTCGACGGTTCATTTTATGATTTTAAGTAATAATGTTGTTTGAAATATTGTTACGAAAAACACTTTCTTCTAAATATAAAGCTATATAACTTATAGAATATATTAATAATATTGTTGTTATTATAATGAACTGCATACCAAACCAAACGATATAGATACATATTATATTAAATTATATTGTATTGCTTAATTGATTAGTTATATATTTAAAAATCAACTTGTCAATTGGTGTGCTTTGATTATTTCTAATATTTACAGAAAAGTATAGGATTTTATGTGTTTGTAAAAATATAATATGTATTTTTTTAATTCAATTAAATACATTTGTACTTTTATCAAAAACTAACAAAAAACAAAGATTTACGAATGTCTATAAAATAATCTTAGCATGAGCTCAGTATCGAAATATTAACATTTAAATAAAATTTTCTCAAAGTTGTCGTTTATATAATTTCATATGAAATATTTTGTATTATAATTTTAAATTCATGGATATATTTATATTCTATAATATAAATTATATAAATTATATATTTTAAACTCAAAATGTATATTGTGAAATAGTATTTTATTTTGTAAATGGATATTTTATACATTTGGTTTTATCAGTTTGTGTTTTTATTAATTCATTTGCTAATATTTCGTAAATAATTAATTAATATTTTCAAAATTTTAATATCAATTTACTGTGCGGATAGTAGCTAATATTTGGTACGTGAACGTCTATTCACATGAAATACATTAATGAATGCTTCATAAGTTGAATTATGTATTAAGGTTTAAATATTTTGAAATAGACAATCTGTAAAAAAACTCATTCTGAAAACAAATTCTCACTTTTCAATCCTTGCCAAAAATAAAAAAATGATTCTCCCATAGCGCCATCTAGAAATTAAGATAGGTAGCTAGATACATCATTAATTTTGTTATTAAATAATAAAATGTAATCTCTCATTTCATTGTAATATAATTTTAAAAGATATATTTTAAACAAATAAGAAATTTGAGATTTATTGATGGAATATTCAATTACTAAAATAAACCTTTTTTCTTTTTTTAGAATAAAGAGAACGTTTTAATGTCTCGTTATTATTTAAACTTTTAGTTTAATGAAACCTTACATTTTATTTAATGTCGCAATTGCATATGTTGGTTTATCAAACAAGCTTTTTCCCAGTATATACAATATGTAGTATAAGCATTTCACGCTAGATGTCACTTACAACAATATTGGTATTAACAGAATTTTACATGACTAAATCTTCTACAAAATTGCGCATAAAATACTGGAATCTTTTAAATCTTCACATACTATGAATAGTTTACTTAGTTCGAGTTTATTTCAGCAACTCCATCTCATTGGTGATGACTTCGATTTGTATGAAATAAGAGCAACACTAGTTTACTTGCACCAGATGGTGTAGCTAAAATATTACGAATATATATAAATGTAAAGATAGATAAAGATCTTAGCGAAACCAACAAATAAAATATTTTCGTAATATAAATAAAAAGATAACAGGAGAAGAAGTAATACATTATGTTTTACATTTGAGTTAAATCATTTTTTTTAACAGCTATTATCATAATTACTAAGTATTGCTTCCTATAACGAAAATAAATTATCGTTATAACACAGGGCTACTGAAACTATTGGTCGCGACGCGACTATTGGATGGGGTCGCGTAGCAAAATTCTGCCGTCGCAAGAGATTTTAATGTCAAATATTTATATATACCATTTTATAACATCACTAGAGTTGGCGGATTACAGTGGACTAGCAGCGTCTAGACACGAGCATTTGTTGAAGGTTTTGAGCTATCTCCACCGACAGCATTAAACAATCGATGATCGTTATTATCACAGGTATACTGTGGCTATACATTCTTAGTGCGTTTGTCGGTATCATACATGTTGAATAAACCGCGCGCCGTTGACTTCCCACTCCGACCGCCACTTCTAAATGTCACACACTTTCAAAGGAAGGAATGCGCGCGCATACACACGTGCAATCTGCAGCTAAACAATGATTCAATAACACCGACTGTAATGTTAATATGATTAGTGGAGTGTTGACGCCAGGGTATGTAAACTCATTACTGGCGGTCTTCGCATTCCTCGAAAATTTTAATTGTTTCTTTTCGTTCGACCTTATAAACATTTTAATTTCCGCCATTTTGTGTATCGTACTGATACGCGATATTTATTCTACAATAAATTTATTCATATAAGATTATTTTAAAGCATTAAAATTATGACAATTGGGTCCCATTACCATTTGTATAGTGAGATAGTTCTGCAGCCTGTATCCAGACGTCATTGGAAGTGAATCTTCATTTTGGATCCAGATACCAATCCTGTCTCTGAAGATGGGTAAAACACAATACCATGTTCCCGGTTGCCATGAACCTCAAACAAGTAAGCTACGAAGATATTTTTAAATAGCTATTAACGCATCGTGTTTTAATTTTTTATTTTATTACATTTAAATACAAGCGTCCGTTAAGCATCATGCCCTATGTGTATTCTGTTTGAAGGCATACTATTTAACTTAGTATTCAACTATATTTAAACTCATTTGAACATCAATTTTTTTTATTGATTTGCATGTACATTGTATGTTTCGGACATACAGGAGAAGCTTATTCCTAAAATTCTGGTGGTACCCCTGGTTTATAAGTTTAAATTTAAGTTAAAAGAGGTTATGTTTATTAGCTTCTTTACCTGTAATTATATTTAAGATAGATATAGACAGTCCGTGAAATTTATTATTGTCTTAATATAACATCACACTAGATATACTTTCTTATTGATAACTAAATTATTTGTAATAAAATAAAAATATTTGTAATAACAATAGAATTTGTGGCTATATTTTTAAGAAAAAAAACATTTTAGGATAAAACTATTGCAAATATAGAAATTATTCTTTTTTCTTACACTATACATAAAACAATATTTTTAATTTCAAAAGCTAAATCAATAAGCAACGATCAATAAATTAAAGAACAAAGTATGATTAAGTAATCATAGATATAGGTTGTAATTTTACTCCCTTATATAACTTAAAGTAATAAAAAATTATTATACATGTAATTGAACCATTTTTGTTACTATTACCTTTCATACTCTTTAGAGATATGGCTACTTTCAAGTTATTGACAAAATATCAATTTTATTCACAGAAAACCCAACAAGTTCTTGGCAAACTGCTGTTCCACTAGCCACATCAGTGTCTAACACTTCTTTTGGAGGTAAAGTTTACTTGGAATAAATTAATATCTTAAATACTTTTTTCATTATTAAATTTTAGGCCAACAAAGGAGATGCCAAATATTGAGAAATTTTACAAACAATTTAATATTTTTAAGATTACAAATAATAGATAGAAATTGTAATTACATATTCTTATTATTTTCAGATAAAGGTATACTTCTCAGAGAAGGATAAGACTGCTGATGTCATTCTATTTGATGAATTATTTGATTCATTATATGAGAGCTACAAATTTAAGAAGAGAGGAAAGATGCTGCAGGGTCATGTGAAGCCGAAGTCTAAGCACCGTGAAGTGTGGGTAAGAGCAAAGAGGGTTGTACATTTTATACAATTTGTAAAAAGTTCAAGTAAAACAGTAATTGCACTTTCAATTAGAAACTGTCTGTTAACTATTGAATGTATAAAAATGTGTTATATATATGGGCAGCATAAGAATATGATTTTGGGTATGTTTTAGGACTATTAAGAATTAAAGTTTCTACAAACTGTGGGTCATTTATACAGTTGTCATATAATCATGAATTTGCTCATATAATAAAGTTAGAAAAAAAATATTATAAAAAAGTAGCTTAGCATATCCTGTACATTTCTTGATTAAATGTTTCAATGATATAAAGATATTCTTAAAAAGAAATGTTTTATTAAAGATATTTCCTATTATATTAAAAGACTACACTGAGCATTTATATAAATGAAGAAGTTTGAAAATGTAAAAGATATAATTACAAAAAATTAAAGTATTGCAAAATTTGTCATGTAACTTTTGCCTTTACAACTAGTGTAATGAAATTAATAAAATATTATGTGGCAAGCACAATGAAATTGATGATTCAAATCAGATTCAAAAGGGTGTCAAAGTGTATTTAATTTCTAGAAGACATCATTTATTACTTGATTATTTAATTGTATTAATGTTATCTATTGTTAAAAAAATATACTTCTAAAATATGCTGCCTGTGAATGTTACTACAAGTCAATATTTAATTATTTGGTGTTCTGTTAATTGTTTTTAGTGAATATTAATACGTTTATATTTGGTATTTCCTATATTAATAAAAAACTTGAAATAATTTTTGTCTTTTATTTATTCTGAACACTTTTCATGAAGCAATTTGTTATAAATGAAAGATGGTAAAATTGATATTTCATTTATAATAAATAGCTTTATGAAAGTGTAGTTTAATCGGAGGATTCAAAAAACCTAAAAATGCTTGGTATGTGAATACCAGACATATCGAATTAGTTTTATAATTCAGAGTATAGATGGCGTTAGTATTCCAAACTACGAAGTCTGCACTCTATATAGTACTCTGTGGTTGACGCTCTTCTAGTGTGGTCAATTTGTGTAATGTTTTTATTAATTCGGTAATTAATAAATCAATTATTATGTGTAATATATTATTTTTATATATTTATTGATTTTAGGATCAAAATAATTTTTGGCCATGTATAGATGGCTGAACTTTAATAAGAACTATAATTTTATAATTTTTGTGCAATTTATTATTTTAGATTTTTGTATGTATCAAAACGAATTCTAAGACTATATATTTTCATATGGATATGTATATATATATATATATATATATTGTTACCTAATAAATAAATCATGAAAAAATATTAATTTATTTTTCTTTTATATTTGTATGGGGTCGTCATGAAACTCGCAATCATAAATGGTGTCGTGAATGGCAAAAGTTTAAGAAGCCGTGTTCTAACATATATAACATTTAGTTTTTAGTTTGTAATCATATGGTATGGGGCTGCGTGTTACCTCCTAAGGCCTTGACCAGGTTGTCAGTAGAGCTCTAAAAAGAAACCAAATCAAATCTTGAATTCAAGCCTTTTACTTCCGAACAATTTAAGTTACAAAGTATACCTAATACTCTTTCTCAGTCCTAAATATTTTTACAATGAAAAAGCAAATATAAACATTTGAATTGTTGAATCATTTTTAATGAATATTTATTGTTTTCTTTTTTTCGCGGCCATCGGTGTTGAATATTTTTGTGTTATTATAAACGGAGTGGGGTGATAAAGTAAGTATGAACACAACATGTATTATATATTAAGATCTCCATACGCTTGGAATGTTTGTGTACTATGTTATTGATAGCTACAATGAAACGTTTTCTGTTTGTGAAAAACAGTGAAGGAAAGAATTCGACAGAACCCTGTCCGGAAGTACAAGATTTTGTCTCGGGAAATGAATATTGCTATATAGAAAACGCACATTATTTAACTGATATTTTAAAAACGATTAGGACAGTTAAATTAAAACAACTTCCAATTTGGCACTTACACAAAGGGAAGTCATCGAAAAATTTTATTTACTAATATGGATTATTTTTTACTATTGGGCAATTCATCAAGCATTATAGTAATAGCTCTGTAGAAGATTCCTAATGAGTCAGCAGCGGACAACGTGGATATTATCCAACATCAGTGTTGGTTTGGTGGGGTGTCAGCTGTCAAGGGTGGTAAAATGTATCAAGATACCATTCTTAACAAGTTAGTTATACCTCTTAACAACGCTATGTTGCATAATCAAGACTGGTCCTTTCAGGAAGGCTCAGCACCGGATCACAAAGCTACCCAAGTGTGATTGTAAACGAAGGTCTCAGACTTCATCAGAATTGAAAACTGGAAGTCGTCTAGTCTAGATCTCAATTATCCCTCGCTTATTATTTATGGTCAGTTTTAGAGTGTATGGTTTGCTATAAACGTCATGATAATATATGGTGCCTAAAACAATCCATAAGAATATCAGTAAAAAACTCCCATGGGAAGAATACGTTGTTTTATTGATAAGTCGTCTCAACGTTTCAAGGACTGTATTAAAGGGAAAATGTAGATTATTTTTAATGAGATTAATTTTATTTTACTATATTAACGTAAAAGACACACATGACGGAAATGTTTTATACAATAAAAAAAATAAATTTTTCCTTGTTATTCTGATAAATATAAATGGAACTAATTTAGTAAGATATAAAGATTAATAATTATATTGAGTAACAGATGCTATGTCAAGGTGTCAATTTAACATTATATAACTTTTAATTATTATTATAGTATTGAAAGATCTATACATATATATATTTACTTTAAATAAAACTATTTTGCTTCCATGCAAGCAAACACGTTTGCTGCAAAGCATCCGAAACGTCGGGTTAAAAATAAAAATGTAATAATAAACGCGAGTTATATCCGAAAAATAGTTTTATTGAAATGTGTAGTACTCGTGTAAATCTTAGAAAACATTATTTACTTTTAATTTTGAAGTTTTTTTAATAATGATTGATATTAGTTTTTTATTCATGTTTTATTATTCAATTATATAAGGTTAAATATTTTTTATTAAAGATTTTATAAATGAATTTTATTAAACATAACTTTTAAATAATTTTATTGAGTCTTTTTTTAGTAAAGATATTTCTCATTGAAAATTACAATATTGTATCTGGATATTTTTTTTGGCAAGCATAGTTTTCACGTGTCGTAGGAATCAGATTAACCACAACTAAAAGCGTTTCTTTTACTTTTTCGTTCCAAATAAAATCGATGTTCAAGTCAAAATATCAAAAAATTTATGGTTAATAACGACATAACAAAAAAAATATAAAAAGGAGCCTCAGAAGGGGCCTCATAGCGGTCTTGGTTATTATCATTCATATTGAGCGTTGTAACGGCGGAAATTATAAAATAAAAACAAAAGTGTATCGTCCAAAAAGTTATTAATGAAATGTTCATCAGTTTAACACAATATCACAAACAATAATTACGATTAAACTAGATTATGAGCCAATAGGTTAGCACATGTGCACCTCTGTGGCAGCTATCCACACAACTCACAGCCGCCATTCCCAGTGGCTACACCTACCACCCCATTCGGAGTTACCCGCTCATAATTTATAAGTTCTTCATAACAATCCGTTACAGAATCAAATAAAACTAAAACAATATTAACAAATCGAATTATGATTAATAATAAATTGTAATATAATCATTGAGTAACTTATAATTAAAACTCAGTTACAATAGACGCGCCGTCATATACAATAATATTGTAATCTTAAATATTGTGTTATCAGATTGACTAGTGCTAGATTCTTTAACCAAATTGATCGCGGTAGTAATAAGTTTTATATCTATGAAAAAAGAGCAACGCCATCTAGCAGTAAAAGATGGCAATACTCTTGTTGTATACCAATCAGTTAACGTTAACGTAAAAATTACGTGAATAGAAACGCTATCCGGATTGACCGTTTTAAATATCAATTATAATTTTCATCTGTGCAAATAGGTGTATATTTACGTCAAAGTAACTGTTCCGATAGCACACACATCTCTCACATACAAATATTACATTTGTTTAGGGAAACTACTTACGTCTTTTGACGGAATAATATAATATCCTATTGTTTTCATAGGATAAAGCTATCAATTATCCTTAAATCGAGATATAATATAATAGTGAGATTTTTTTTGTTTTATCCTCCGTGAGTTTTTATTATCTAAAACAGTTAAATTATTTTAAAAAGCCTTCTCTTATGGTTTCGAAATAGTTATGTTATTAAAAACAACTGAGATAAGCTTTGTACTAAGAATAGTATGTATTTATACTGTGTACTTGTACCTGTTACTAATATTATGTTTTAAAGAAGTTTTTGTCTCGGAGAAAGCCACAAAAATTGAAAATTGTTCATAAAAATAATAGTACGCTTAATTGAAGCGTCTATTCTAAAATTCAGATCGGTAAGAGTGATTTTCGGGTTAATCCTTATTAAGCTGGAATGAGGGAAAATTTTATATGCGGGTAAAAATGAAAGAATATATAAACTTAACAACAGTATTTATTTTATCTAATCACATTAACTTAATATAATCTTGTATTGTTTAATAAATATCAGTCTTATATTATTACTTAAATATAATTAATGAAAATACAGCGACTAGTTAATCAACCTCTTCGACTGTGGGTCCATTGCCATGAGAGCCTGGCGCGCCGCCAGCGGGCATGCCACCGGCACCACCTCCATGCATCTTGCTCATGATGGGTGTGCACACTCGCTGCAGATCTTTCAGCTTGTGTTCATACTCCTCCTTCTCCGCCAGCATGTTGTTGTCGAGCCACCGCAGCGCCTCATCGCATTCACTTCGTGCGCTGCTTTTGTCAGCGTCGCTCAGTTTCTGTCCGGCTTCGTCTAAAGCCTGCTTCACGCTGAAGACGTAGGACTCGAGTTGGTTCCGAGCCACGACCCTTTGTCTTTGCTTCTCGTCCTCTTCCTTGTACCGCTCGGCCTCCGCCAGCATGCGGTCAATGTCTGCCTGCGACAACCGTCCCTTGTCGTTCTTGATGACAATGTTCTTGCTTCGACCGGTGCTGTTTTCCTTCGCCGATACATTGAGGATGCCATTAGCGTCCAGATCAAATGTTACATCAATCTTCGGAACTCCTCGCGGCGCTGGTGGGATGCCGGTGAGATCGAAGGTACCAAGTAGGTTATTGTCTTTAGTCATAGCTCGCTCACCCTCGTATACCTGAATGGTGACGGCTGGTTGATTGTCAGAATACGTGGTGAATGTTTGTGATTGTTTGCATGGAATCTTGCGATTGCGTTCAATAATTTTTGTCATGACCCCTCCGGCAGTCTCGATGCCCAGCGACAAGGGTGCCACATCGACCAGTAACACATCTTGAATCTTTGAATCACTTTCACCACTCAGGATAGCCGCCTGCACCGCCGCGCCATATGCAACGGCTTCGTCTGGGTTAATAGATAGGTTCAGCTGCTTACCACAGAAGAATGTCTGCAATAAATTCTGAACTTTCGGGATACGTGTGGAACCACCGACGAGAACCACGTCATGGATTTGGCTCTTATCCATTTTCGCATCTTTCAATGCCTTTCCCACCGGTTCTAGCGTACCGCGGAAGAGGTCAGAGTTGAGTTCCTCAAATCTAGCGCGTGAAATCCTAGTGTAGAAGTCGATGCCTTCGTAAAGAGCATCGATTTCAATCGTTGCTTCAGTGCTTGATGATAGAGTCCTCTTCGCGCGCTCGGCGGCAGTGCGGAGGCGTCGCAGAGCGCGTGGGTTCACTCGCAGATCTTTCTTATGTTTACGATTAAATTCTTCAGCGAGGTGATTCACCAGTCTATTATCGAAGTCCTCGCCTCCAAGATGTGTGTCTCCGGCGGTTGCCTTCACCTCGAATAATGAGCCTTCATCAATTGTCAATATGGAAACGTCAAAGGTGCCACCGCCAAGATCGAATATCAAAACGTTGCGTTCTCCTTTAAGATTCTTATCTAAGCCGTACGCTAAGGCGGCAGCTGTGGGTTCGTTGATTATTCGGAGTACATTCAAGCCTGCGATTGCGCCTGCATCCTTCGTTGCCTGACGTTGTGAGTCGTTGAAGTAAGCGGGAACTGTGATCACGGCGTCGCGCACCGATTGTCCGAGGTATGCCTCTGCGGTTTCCTTCATTTTTATCAAAACCATGCTGCTAACCTCCTCCGGCGCGAATTTCTTCGTCTCACCCTTGAACTCGATTTGTATTTTCGGTTTGCTGCAGTCATTGACGACTTTGAAGGGCCAATGTTTCATGTCCTGTTGTATCTTTTGGTCATCAAATTTGCGTCCAATTAACCTTTTTGCGTCAAATATTGTGTTGCTGGGATTTAGAGCTACCTGGTTCTTGGCAGCATCTCCTATTAATCTCTCAGTGTCCGTAAAAGCAACGTAAGATGGTGTCGTTCTGTTGCCTTGATCGTTTGCGATGATTTCCACGTTACCATGTTGCCAAACACCCACGCAGGAGTAAGTAGTACCGAGATCAATTCCAATAGCGGGCATTTTTATTATTTTTCTTCAATTATACTCAGATAATTATAAACTTCTTCTAACAACAATTGTTAAACTTCGCTTCGGTTGCGCGAAACTTTTCGTCTGCTCTGTATCGTATTTCGAATTATTATGAGTTTACGCGCCAAGTCGGCCGCATATATATTAAACGAATAATAGTCTAGAATATTCTACCTCATACTAGAACCAGCCAATCGCGATACCTCGAAGTTTCGAGATTATGTGTCAACCAATCACGTGTAAGGTCCCCTTGCGAGAAAAGGATAGGTATATCTTACGATCGCATCTTAATGTTGCCACAAGCAAGTTTTTTCCTCGATTGTGTGAAGATAGTTTCATGATTAAAAAATAAAAAAAAATATTCGATGTTAAACTTTTTTACTTAAATTTGTGTGAAATTTGTAAAAAAAAAACAAAAATTTATAACTATTTTTAAAAAAAATTATCACGAGCTTTAAATTAGATTTAATGATATTGTTAATTCTTGAATATGTTGTGTAATGAATACAATCAATGTAATTTAGATGTACCAACAATCTTGATTAATTAGCTGAGTGAAGCGAAGTTCTTGCTGGTCAAAAGTGTGTTTCGTCACTAATGCTACTCCACCAAGACGAATCATGGTAGGATGTCGAAAATTGGCAGAGTTGTCGAGGACCGTGACATATAGGGCCTGAAGTTTTTTAATTGTAGTTTAGTGGATGGTAAATTTTTACAATGACTGATATATGTAAAATTTTTTGTTAATTGCAAATATTGAAGAAAACGTATCAAGCTAAGTTTTTTATCACAAGAACTTAGCTTGATACGTTTTCTTAGCTTGATATGTCTTCTTATTATATAAATATATCAATTTTTTTTTGTTATTTTTCTCATTGAACAGAGTTTCGCTCAGCTTCCCCCGGTTGCGACGACACGGTTTTTAATTTTGGAGTTTATAATTATTTGACGGCAACACTAGGAAGGTCATAACTGTCTAGAACAGTCCATCACGCGAAAAAGAGACGGAATGAATTGTTTTTGTAATATGTTAGAAAGGGGACAATTGCTTCTTATGAGGGAAGTTTATTGTGTTATGAATTTTAGAAAATGCTGGTACTTTCTAGAACAACCGTCGACGGTTCATTTTATGATTTTAAGTAATAATGTTGTTTGAAATATTGTTACGAAAAACACTTTCTTCTAAATATAAAGCTATATAACTTATAGAATATATTAATAATATTGTTGTTATTATAATGAACTGCATACCAAACCAAACGATATAGATACATATTATATTAAATTATATTGTAGTGCTTAATTGATTAGTTATATATTTAAAAATCAACTTGTCAATTGGTGTGCTTTGATTATTTCTAATATTTACAGAAAAGTATAGGATTTTATGTGTTTGTAAAAATATAATATGTATTTTTTTAATTCAATTAAATACATTTGTACTTTTATCAAAAACTAACAAAAAACAAAGATTTACGAATGTCTATAAAATAATCTTAGCATGAGCTCAGTATCGAAATATTAACATTTAAATAAAATTTTCTCAAAGTTGTCCTTTATATAATTTCATATGAAATGTTTTGTATTATAATTTTAAATTCATGGATATATTTATATTCTATAATATAAATTATATAAATTATATATTTTAAACTCAAAATGTATATTGTGAAATAGTATTTTATTTTGTAAATGGATATTTTATACATGTGGTTTTATCAGTTTGTGTTTGTATTAATTCATTTGCTAATATTTCGTAAATAATTAATTAATATTTTCAAAATTTTAATATCAATTTACTGTGCGGATAGTAGCTAATATTTGGTACGTGAACGTCTATTCACATGAAATATATTAATGAATGCTTCATAAGTTGAATTATGTATTAAGGTTTAAATATTTTGAAATAGACAATCTGTAAAAAAACTCATTCTGAAAACTTATTCCCACTTTTCAATCCTTGCCGAAAATAAAAAAATGATTCTCCCATAGCGCCATCTAGAAATTAAGATAGGTAGCTAGATACATCATTAATTTTGTTATTAAATAATAAAATGTAATCTCTCATTTCATTGTAATATAATTAATTTTAAAAGATATATTTTAAACAAATAAGAAATTTGAGATTTATTGATGGAATATTCAATTACTAAAATAAAACTTTTTATCTTTTTTTAGAATAAAGAGAACGTTTTAATGTCTCGTTATTATTTAAACTTTTAGTTTAATGAAACCTTACATTTTATTTAATGTCGCAATTGCATATGTTGGTTTATCAAACAAGCTTTTTCCCAGTATATACAATATGTAGTATAAGCATTTCACGCTAGATGTCACTTACAACAATATTGGTATTAACAGAATTTTACATGACTAAATCTTCTACAAAATTGCGCATAAAATACTGGAATCTTTTAAATCTTCACATACTATGAATAGTTTACTTAGTTCGAGTTTATTTCACCAACTCCATCTCATTGGTGATGACTTCGATTTGTATGAAATAAGAGCAACACTAGTTTACTTGCACCAGATGGTGTAGCTAAAATATTACGAATATATATAAATGTAAAGATAGATAAAGATCTTAGCGAAACCAACAAATAAAATATTTTCGTAATATAAATAAAAAGATAACAGGAGAAGAAGTAATACATTATGTTTTACATTTGAGTTAAATCATTTTTTTTAACAGCTATTATCATAATTACTAAGTATTGCTTCCTATAACGAAAATAAAATATCGTCTTAACAGGGCTACTGAAACTATTGGTCGCGACGCGACTATTGGATGGGGTCGCGTAGCAAAATTCTGCCGACGCAAGAGATTTTAATGTCAAATATTTATATATACCATTTTATAACATCACTAGAGTTGGCGGATTACAGTGGACTTGCAGCGTCTAGACACGCGCATTTGTTGAAGGTTTTGAGCTATCTCCACCGACAGCAGTAAACGATCGATGATCGTTATTATCACAGGTATATTGTGGCTATACATTGTTAGTGCGTTTGTCGGTATCATACATGTTGAATAAATTTTGAATTCAAGCCTTTTACTTCCGCTCAATTTAAGTTAAAAAGTATACCTAATACTCTTTGTCAGTCCTAAATATTTTTACAATGAAAAAGCAAATATAAACATTTGAATTGTTGAATCATTTTTAATGAATATTTATTGTTTTCTTATTCTCGCGCCCATCGGTGTTGAATATCTTTGTGTTATTATAAACGGAGTGGGGTGATAAAGTAAGTATGAAGACAACATGTATATTATGATCTCCATACGCTTGGAATGTTTGTGTACTATGTTATTGATAGCTACAATGAAACGTTTTCTGTTTGTGAAAAACAGTGAAGGAAAGAATTCGATAAAATCCTGACCGGAAATACAAGATTTTGTCTCGGGAAATGAATATTGCTATATAGAAAACGCACATAAATTAACTGATATTTTAAGAACGAATAGGATTGTTAAATTAAAACAACTTCCAATTTAGTACTTATACAAAGGGAAGTCATCGAAAAATTTTATTTTCTAATATGAATTATTTTCTACTATTGGGCAATTCATCAAGCATTATACTAATAGCTCTGTAGAAGGTTCCTAATAAATCAGTAGCGTACAACGTGGACATTATCAGACGTCAGTGTTGGTTTGGTCGGGTGTCAGCTGTCAAGGGTGGTAAAATGTATCAAGATACCATTCTTAACAAGTTAATTATACCTCATAACAACGCTATGTTGCATAATCAAGACTGATCCTTTCAGAAAGGCTCAGCACCGGATCATAAAGCTACCCAAGTGTGATTATAAACGAAGGTCTCAGACTTCATCAGAGTTGAGGACTGGCCGTCGTGTAGTCTAGATTTCAATTATCCCTGGCTTATTATTTATGGTCAGTTTTAGAGTCTATAGCTTGCTCTAAACGTCATGATAATATATGGACCCTAACATAATCCATAAGAATATCAGTAAAAAAACTCCCATGGAAAAAACACGTTGTTTTATTGATAAGTCGCCTCAACGTTTCAAGGACTGTATTAAAGCGAAAATGGAGATTATTTTGAATGAGATTAATTTTATTTTATTATATCAACGTAAAAGACACACATGACGGAAATAAATGTTTTATAAAATAAAAAAAAATATATTTTTGCTTGTAACAATTCTGATATATATAAATAGAACTAATTTAGTAAGATATAAAGATTAATAATTATATTGAGTAACAGATGCTATGTTAAGGTGTCAATTTACCATTATCGAACTTAATTATTATTATAGTATTGAAAGATCTATTCATTCATATATATATATAAAGTAAATATATATATATATATATATATATATATATATATATATATATATATATATATATATATATTTACTTTTAAATTAAAATATTTTGCTTCCATGCAAGCAAACACGTTTGCTGCAAAGCATCCGAAACGTCGGGTTAAATATAAAAATGTAAATAATGTAATAATAAACGCGAGTTATATCCGAAACATAGTTTTATTGAAATGAGTAGTACTTGTGTAAATCTTCGAAAACATTATTTACTTTTAATTTTGAAGTTTTTTTAATAATTATTGATATTAGTTTTTTATTAATGTTTTATTATTCAATTATATAAGGTTATATATTGTATAAAAGATAGATTTTTTAAGTATCTAATTGATTATATTTATAGAGATTTTATAAATGAATTTTATTAAACATAACTTTTAAATAATTTTGTTGTTCAAGTCAATTTAATAAAGACATTAAAAAATATGCAATAATATTGTAATCTTAAATATTTTGTCATTAGATTGACTATTGCGAGATTCTTTAAACCAAAGTCATCGCGTTAGTAATAAGTTTGATTTCTATGAAAAAAGAGCAACGCCATCTAGCGGTAAAAGGTAGCAATACTCTTATTGCATACCAATCAGTTTACGTTAAAGTAAAAATTACGTGATTAGAAACGCTATCCGGATATGCCGTTTTAAATATTAATTATAATTTTCATCTGTGCAAATATGTATACATTTACGTCAAAGTAACTGCTCCGATAGCACACACATCTCTTACATAAAAATAATTTGTTTAGGGAAACTACTCACGTTTTTTGACGTAATAATATAATATCCTATTGTTTTCATAGGATAAAGCTATCAATTATCCTTAAATCGAGATATAATATAATAGCGAGATTTTTTTGTTCCGTTCTCCGTGAGTTCTTATTATTTAAAACAGTTATATTATTTTAAAAAATTTACTATTATGGTTTCGTAGTAGAGTTTGTACTAAGAATTGTATGTATTTATACTGTGTGTGTTTGTACTTGTTACTAAAGAGTGCAAAATTGTTCATACAAATAATAGTACGTTTAATTGAAGCGCCTATTCTAAAATTCAGATCGGTAAGAGTGATTTTCGGGTTAATCCTTATTAAGCTGGAATGAGGGAAAATTTTATATGTTGGTAAAAATGAAAGAATATATAAACTTAACAACAGTATTTATTTTATCTAATCACATAAAATTAATATAATCTTGTATTGTTCAATAAATATCAGTCTTATGTTATAACTTAAATATAATTAATGAAAATACAGCGACTAGTTAATCAACCTCTTCGACTGTGGGTCCACTGCCATGAGCGCTTGGCGCGCCGCTACCGGGCATGCCACCGGCACCACCTCCGTGCATCTTGCTCATGATGGGTGAGCACACTCGCTGCAGATCTTTCAGCTTGTGTTCATACTCCTCCTTCTCCGCCAGCATGTTGTTGTCGAGCCACCGCAGCGCCTCATCGCATTCACTTCGTGCGCTGCTTTTATCAGCGTCGCTCAGTTTCTGTCCGGCTTCGTCTAAAGCCTGCTTCACGCTGAAGACGTAGGACTCGAGTTGGTTCCGAGCCGTGACCCTTTGTCTCTGCTTCTCGTCCTCTTCCTTGTACCGCTCGGCCTCCGCCAGCATGCGGTCAATGTCTGCCTGCGACAACCGTCCCTTGTCGTTCTTGATGACAATGTTCTTGCTTCGACCGGTGCTGTTTTCCTTCGCCGATACATTGAGGATGCCATTCGCGTCCAGATCAAATGTTACATCAATCTTCGGAACTCCTCGCGGCGCTGGTGGGATGCCGGTGAGATCGAAGGTACCAAGTAGGTTATTGTCTTTAGTCATAGCTCGCTCACCCTCGTACACCTGAATGGTGACGGCTGGTTGATTGTCAGAATACGTGGTGAATGTTTGTGATTGTTTGCATGGAATCTTGCGATTGCGTTCAATAATTTTTGTCATGACCCCTCCGGCAGTCTCGATGCCCAGCGACAAGGGTGCCACATCGACCAGTAACACATCTTGAATCTTTGAATCACTTTCACCACTCAGGATAGCCGCCTGCACCGCCGCGCCATATGCAACGGCTTCGTCTGGGTTAATAGACAGGTTCAGCTGCTTACCACAGAAGAATGTCTGCAATAAGTTCTGAACTTTCGGGATACGTGTGGAACCACCGACGAGAACCACGTCATGGATTTGGCTCTTATCCATTTTCGCATCTTTCAATGCCTTTTCCACCGGTTCTAGCGTACCACGGAAGAGATCAGAGTTGAGTTCCTCAAATCTAGCGCGTGAAATCCTAGTGTAGAAGTCAATGCCTTCGTATAGAGCATCGATTTCAATCGTTGCTTCAGTGCTTGATGATAGAGTCCTCTTCGCGCGCTCGGCGGCAGTGCGGAGGCGTCGCAGAGCGCGTGGGTTCACTCGCAGATCTTTCTTATGTTTACGATTAAATTCTTCAGCGAGGTGATTCACCAGTCTATTATCGAAATCCTCGCCTCCAAGATGTGTGTCGCCGGCGGTTGCCTTCACCTCGAATAATGAGCCTTCATCAATTGTCAAGATGGAAACGTCAAAAGTGCCACCGCCAAGATCGAATATCAAAACGTTGCGTTCTCCTTTAAGATTCTTATCTAAGCCGTACGCTAAGGCGGCAGCTGTGGGTTCGTTGATTATTCGGAGTACATTCAAGCCTGCGATTGCGCCTGCATCCTTCGTTGCCTGACGTTGTGAGTCGTTGAAGTAAGCCGGAACTGTGATCACGGCGTCGCGCACCGATTGTCCGAGGTATGCCTCTGCGGTTTCCTTCATTTTTATCAAAACCATGCTGCTAACCTCCTCTGGCGCGAATCTCTTCGTCTCACCCTTGAACTCGATTTGTATTTTCGGTTTGCTGCAGTCATTGACGACTTTGAAGGGCCAATGTTTCATGTCCTGTTGTATCTTTTGGTCATCAAATTTGCGTCCAATTAACCTTTTTGCGTCAAATATTGTGTTGCTGGGATTTAGAGCTACCTGGTTCTTGGCAGCATCTCCTATTAATCTCTCAGTGTCCGTAAAAGCAACGTAAGATGGTGTCGTTCTGTTGCCTTGATCGTTTGCAATGATTTCCACGTTACCATGTTGCCAAACACCCACGCAGGAGTAAGTAGTACCAAGATCAATACCAATAGCGGGCATTTTTATTATTTTTCTTCAATAACACTCAGATAATTATAAACTTCTTCTAACAACAATTGTTAAACTTTGCTTCGGTTGCGCGAAACTTTTCGTCTGCTCTATATCGTATTTCGAATTATTATGAGTTTACGCGCCAAGTCGGCCGCATATATATTAAACGAATAATAGTCTAGAATATTCTACCTCATACTAGAACCAGCCAATCGCGATACCTCGAAGTTTCGAGATTATGCGTCAACCAATCACATGTAAGGTCCCCTTGCGAGAAAAGGATAGTTATATCTTACGGTCGCATCTTAATGTTGCCACCAGCAAGTTTTTTCCTCTATTGTGTGAGGATAGTTTCATGATTAAAAAATAAAAAAAAATATTCGTTGTTAAACTTTTTTACATAAATTTGTGTGCAATTTGTAAAAATCATAAATTTATAACTATTTAAAAAAAAAAATATTCATGAGCTTTAATTTAAATTTAATGATATTGTTAATTCTTGAATATGTTGTGTAATGAATACAATCAATGTAATTTGGATGTACCAACAATCTTGATTAAGGAGCTGAGTGAAGCGAAGCTCTTACTGGTCAAAACTGTGTTTTGTCACTAATGCTACTCCACCAAAACGAATCATGGTAGGATGTCGAAAATTGGCAGAGTTGTCGAGGACAGTGACTTATAGGTCCTGAAGTTTTTTAACTGTAGTTTAGTGGATGGTAAATTTTTACTATGACTGATATATGTAAAATTTTTTGTTAATTGCAAATATTGAAGAAAACGTATCAAGCTAAGTTTTTTATCACAAGAACTTAGCTTGATACGTTTTCTTAGCTTGATACGTCTTCTTATTATATAAATATATCAATTTTTTTTGTTATTTTTCTCATTGAACAGAGTTTCGCTCAGCTTCCCCCGGTTGCGACGACACGGTTTTTAATTTTGGAGTTTATAATTATTTGACGGCAACACTAGGAAGGTCATAACTGTCTAGAACAGTCGATTCACGCGAAAAAGAGACGGAATGAATTGTTTTTGTAATACGTTAGAAAGGGAACAATTTCTACTTTTGAAGGAATTTTATTCTATTATGATTTTTATAAAATGCTGGTACTTTCTAGAACAACCCTCGACGATTCTTTTTATGATTTCAAGCAACAGTATTGTTTGAAATATTGTTACGAAAAACCTTTTCTTATAAATATAAAACTTTTAATGTTGTTGTTGTTATTTTACAATGCAAAATGATCTGCATTCAATACGTTTCTATATAGATACATATCATATATATTGTTTATTTGATTAATTAGTTATTTAGAAATCATATTGTCAGTTGGTGTGCTTCAATCCTTTCTAATATTTTGATAGAATTCAAAGAATAGTTATTGTGATAAATAGGAGTTATAAGTTTGTTATAATATATATGTATCTTTGAATCGTAAAGAAATAAACGTATATTTTGTATTTATTGTTAATTTATTAAATGTGCTTATTTTTATATTTATTATTTTTTTTTTTTGTATACCTAATTCATTTTAATAAATTCGTACTCTTATTAAAAAAGTTTAGAAACATCTTCACAATATACCTACGAATGTCGATAAAATAATCTGAAGCTTGAGCAAAGCATCAGTAGCTATTTGAAGCTTAAAACGTATATTACGAAATAGTATCTTTTAATTTTATTTCAATAATCATAGCGTATTTTCATATTTTTATTTAAATTTCTTAATCGGTTAATTAAGATAACATTTGTGGTCCATGAACGTCAGCATCATAAGTTGATTTTAATTTAATTATGCATTATGATTTAAGTTAATTTAAGAAAAAAATATGTAAGAAACTTAGAAAACTTATTCTCATTTCTCAATCTCTGTCAAAAAAAAGAAGTATGATTTTCATACAGCGCCATCTAGAAATTAAGACAGGTAGCTAGACATTTCGTTAAGAATGTTATCAAATCATTTAACGTCGCAAATCTTCCATATTATTAAAATCTAATATCGAAAAAGATATTTTAAGCAGATAAGACATTTGAGATTTATGGATATAATACGCAATTATGTAGAAGTAAACGATCAAGTAAGCATTTTTTGTTATTTTATTAATAACGAGCATATAAAATGCCTTGTTTTTATTTTAAATATTAGTTTAATAAATAATTACAGCAATGTAACGTCGCATATATAGTAATAGGTTTATTTTTATAAATAAGCTGACCGTATCCAAAAAGCTTTTACGCAGTATATAAAACACGTAGTACGTTCATTTTTCACTAGATGCCACTTACAACAATATTAGTAATCTTCAATATCAAATATCAAAATCTTCAATAGAATTGTCACATCAATACAAGTGAACACTAGAATCTTTCAACTCTTACCACACAATAATTTGCTAATAATTTACCACAATTCAAGTTGGAACTTATGTCGACATCGCAATAGCGTTGGCGTAAACTTCGATTTGAATGAAATAAAAGCTCCGCCTTACTTCCAACAGATGTCGTAGCTATAATAAACAAATAATAATAATAATAATAATAATAATAATAATAATAATAATAATAATAATAATAATAACACAATACAAATTGAAATAAGATTGAATTGACAAATTGAAATTACGCTAAAGATCTCAGCGAAACTAATAAATAATGAAATACATCATGAGTTTTTTTTGAGTTAAACCATTTTAAAGTTTTTTTTAACAGCTATTATCATAAATACTAAATATTGCTCTCTATAGTTCTACATATAGGTATAACGTTTAGATTGTAGTTAGTAATCATATGGTATGGGGCTGCGTGTTACCGCCTGTAGCCTTGAGCAGGTTGTCAGTAGAGCTCTTTAAAAATAAATAAAATAAAATTTCTTTCACAAACCAACAAAAATATAAATTTGCATTGAACTAAATTGTGGCTCCAAAACTTTAAATTGTGAACAATTTAAGATACTAAATATTTATGTGTATACTTTAACTATAAAAATAGTTACAATGAATAATCAAAACTAAACATTTGAATTTTAGGAATCATTATTAATGAATGATCATTTTCATTGTTTTCTTATTTTCGCGCCCATCGGTGTTGAATATCTTTGTGTTATTATAAACGGAGTGGGGTGTTAAAGTAAGTATGAAGACAACATGTATATTAAGATCTCCATACGCTTTGAATGTTTGTGTACTATGTTACAATGAAACGTTTTCTGCTTGTGAAAAACAGTGAAGGAAAGAATTCGACAGAATCCTGTCCGGAAGTACAAGATTTTGTCTCGGGAAATGAATATTGCTATATAGAAAAGGCACATTATTTAACTGATATTTTAAAAACGATTAGGACAGTTAAATTAAAACAACTTCCAATTTGGCACTTACACAAAGGGAAGTCATCGAAAAATTTTATTTACTAATATAGATTATTTTTTAGCAGTGGGCAATTCATCAAGCATTATACTAATAGCTCTGTAGAAGGTTCCTAATAGGTCAGCAGCGTACAACATGGATATTATCCAACGTCAGTGATGGTTTGGTGGGGTGTCAGCTGTCAAGGGTGGTAAAATGTATCAAGATACCATTCTTAACAAGTTCGTTATACCTCTTAACAACGCTATGTTGCATAATCAAGACTGGTCCTTTCAGGAAGGCTCAACACCGGATCACAAAGCTACCCAAGTGTGATTGTAAACGAAGATGTCAGACTTCATCAGAGTTGAGGACTGCCCGTCGTGTAGTCTAGATTTCAATTATCCCTGGCTTATTATTTATGGTCAGTTTTAGAGTCTATAGCTTGCTCTAAACGTCATGATAATATATGGTCCCTAACATAATCCATAAGAATATCCGTAAAAAAACTCCCATGGAAAAAAAAAGGTTGTTTTATTGATAAGTCGCCTCAACGTTTCAAGGACTGTATTAAAGTGAAAATGGAGATTATTTTGAATGAGATTAATTTTATTTTATTATATTAACGTAAAAGACACACATGACGGAAACAAAAGTGTTTTATAAAATAAAAAATATATATTTTTCCTTGTAACAATTCTTATATAAATAGAACTAATTTAGTAAAATATAAAGATTAACAATTATATTGAGTAACAGATGCTATGTCAAGGGTCAATTTAACATTATATAACTTTTAATTATTATTATAGTATTGAAAGATCTATTTATATATATTTACTTTTAAATAAAACTATTTTGCTTCCATGCTAGCAAACACGTTTGCTGCAAAGCATCCGAAACGTCGGGTATTTACTTTTAATTTTGAAGCTTTTTTAATATTGATTGATATTAGTTTTTTATTCATGTTTTATTATTCAATTATATAAGGTTAAATTTTGTATAAAAGATAGATTTTTAAAGTATCTAATTCATTATATTTACAGAGATTTTATAAATGAATTTTATTAAATATAACTTTTAAATAATTTTATTGGGTTTTTTTTAGTAAGAAATTTCTTATTGAAAATCACAATATTTTATCTGGATAGTTTTTTTGGCAAGCATAGTTTTCACATGTCGTAGGAATCAGATTACTCACAACTAAAAGCGTTTCTTTTACTTTTTCGTTCAAAATAAAATCGATGTTCAAGTCAAAATAACAAAAATTGTATGGTTAATAAACACATTACAAAATATACAATAATATTGTACTCTTAAATATTCTGTCATCAGATTGACTAGTGTGAGATTCTTTAACCTAATTGATCGCGTTAGTAATAAGTTTGATTTCTATGAAAAAAGAGCAACGCCATCTAGCGGTAAAAGGTAGCAATACTCTTGTTGCATACCAATCAATTTACGTTAAAGTAAAAATTACGTGATTAGAAACGCTATCCGGATATGCCGTTTTAAATATTTATTATAATTTTCATCTGTGCAAATATGTATACATTTACGTCAAAGTAACTGCTCCGATAGCACAAACATCTCTTACATAAAAATATTACATTTGTTTAGGGAAACTACTTACGTCTTTTGACGGAATAATATAATATCCTATTGTTTTCATTGGATAAAGCTATCAATTATCCTTAAATCGAGATATAATATAATAGTGAGATATTTTTGTTCCGTTCTCCGTGAGTTCTTATTATTTAAAACAGTTATATATAAAAAATTTACTATTATGGTTTCGTAGTAGAGTTTGTACTAAGAATTGTATGTATTTATACTGTGTGTACTTGTACTTGTTACTAAAGAGTGCAAAATTGTTCATACAAATAATAGTACGCTTAATTGAAGCGTCTATTCTAATAATCAGATCGGTAAGAGTGATTTTCGGGTTAATCCTTATTAAGCTGGAATGAGGGAAAATCTTATATGTTGGTAAAAATAAAAGAATGTATAAACTTAACAACAGTATTTATTTTATCTAATCACATTAACTTAATATAATCTTGTATTGTTTAATAAATATCAGTCTTATGTTATTACTTAAATATAATTAATGAAAATACAGCGACTAGTTAATCAACCTCTTCGACTGTGGGTCCACTGCCATGAGAGCCGGGCGCGCCGCTACCGGGCATGCCACCGGCACCACCTCCGTGCATCTTGCTCATGATGGGTGAACACACTCGCTGCAGATCTTTCAGCTTGTGTTCATACTCCTCCTTCTCCGCCAGCATATTGTTGTCGAGCCACCGCAGCGCCTCATCGCATTCACTTCGTGCGCTGCTTTTATCAGCGTCGCTCAGTTTCTGTCCGGCTTCGTCTAGAGCCTGCTTCACGCTGAAGACGTAGGACTCGAGTTGGTTCCGAGCCGTGACCCTTTGTCTCTGCTTCTCGTCCTCTTCCTTGTACCGCTCGGCCTCCGCCAGCATGCGGTCGATGTCTGCCTGCGACAACCGTCCCTTGTCGTTCTTGATGACAATGTTCTTGCTTCGACCGGTGCTGTTTTCCTTCGCCGATACATTGAGGATGCCATTAGCGTCCAGATCAAATGTTACATCAATCTTCGGAACTCCTCGCGGCGCTGGTGGGATGCCGGTGAGATCGAAGGTACCAAGTAGGTTATTGTCTTTAGTCATAGCTCGCTCACCCTCGTACACCTGAATGGTGACGGCTGGTTGATTGTCAGAATACGTGGTGAATGTTTGTGATTGTTTGCATGGAATCTTGCGATTGCGTTCAATAATTTTTGTCATGACCCCTCCGGCAGTCTCGATGCCCAGCGACAAGGGTGCCACATCGACCAGTAAAACATCTTGAATCTTTGAATCACTTTCACCACTCAGGATAGCCGCCTGCACCGCCGCGCCATATGCAACGGCTTCGTCTGGGTTAATAGATAGGTTCAGCTGCTTACCACAGAAGAATGTCTGCAATAAATTCTGAACTTTCGGGATACGTGTGGAACCACCGACGAGAACCACATCATGGATTTGGCTCTTATCCATTTTCGCATCTTTCAATGCCTTTTCCACCGGTTCTAGCGTACCGCGGAAGAGGTCAGAGTTGAGTTCCTCAAATCTAGCCCGTGAAATCCTAGTGTAGAAGTCGATGCCTTCGTATAGAGCATCGATTTCAATCGTTGCTTCAGTGCTTGATGATAGAGTCCTCTTAGCGCGCTCGGCGGCAGTGCGGAGGCGTCGCAGAGCCCGTGGGTTCACTCGCAGATCTTTCTTATGTTTACGATTAAATTCTTCAGCGAGGTGATTCACCAATCTATTATCGAAATCCTCGCCTCCAAGATGTGTGTCGCCGGCGGTTGCCTTCACCTCGAATAATGAGCCTTCATCAATTGTCAAGATGGATACGTCAAAGGTGCCACCGCCAAGATCGAATATCAAAACGTTGCGTTCTCCTTTAAGATTCTTATCTAAGCCGTACGCTAAGGCGGCAGCTGTGGGTTCATTGATTATTCGGAGTACATTCAAGCCTGCGATTGCGCCTGCATCCTTCGTTGCCTGACGTTGTGAGTCGTTGAAGTAAGCGGGAACTGTGATCACGGCGTCGCGCACCGATGTACCGAGATATGCCTCTGCGGTTTCCTTCATTTTTATCAAAACCATGCTGCTAACCTCCTCCGGCGCGAATCTTTTCGTCTCACCCTTGAACTCGATTTGTATTTTCGGTTTGCTGCAGTCATTGACGACTTTGAAGGGCCAATGTTTCATGTCCTGTTGTATCTTTTGGTCATCAAATTTGCGTCCAATTAACCTTTTTGCGTCAAATATTGTGTTGCTGGGATTTAGAGCTACCTGGTTCTTGGCAGCATCTCCTATTAATCTCTCAGTGTCCGTGAAAGCAACGTAAGATGGTGTCGTTCTGTTGCCTTGATCGTTTGCGATGATTTCCACGTTACCATGTTGCCAAACACCCACGCAGGAGTAAGTAGTACCGAGATCAATACCAATAGCGGGCATTTTTATTATTTTTCTTCAATAATACTCAGATAATTATAAACTTCTTCTAACAACAATTGTTAAACTTCGCTTCGGTTGCGCGAAAGTTTTCGTCTGCTCTATATCGTATTTCGAATTATTATGACTTTACGCGCCAAGTCGGCCGCATATATATTAAACGAATAATAGTCTAGAATATTCTACCTCATACTAGAACCAGCCAATCGCGATACCTCGAAGTTTCGAGATTATGCGTCAACCAATCACATGTAAGGTCCCCTTGCGAGAAAAGGATAGTTATATCTTACGGTCGCATCTTAATGTTGCCACCAGCAAGTTTTTTCCTCTATTGTGTGAGGATAGTTTCATGATTAAAAAATAAAAAAAAATATTCGATGTTAAACTTTTTTACATAAACTTGTGTGCAATTCGTAAAAATCATAAATTTATAACTATTTAAAAAAAATATTCATGAGCTTTAATTTAAATTTAATGATATTGTTAATTCTTGAAAATGTTGTGTAATGAATACAATCAATGTAATTTGGATGTACCAACAATCTTGATTAAGGAGCTGAGTGAAGCGTAGCTCTTACTGGTCAAAAGTGTGTTTCGTCACTAATGCTACTCCACCAAGACGAATCATGGTAGGATGTCGAAAATTGGCAGAGTTGTCGAGGACAGTGACTATAGGTCCTGAAGTTTTTTAATTGTAGTTTAGTGGATGGTAAATTTTTACTATGACTGATATATGTAAAATTTTTTGTTAATTGCAAATATTGAAGAAAACGTATCAATCTAAGTTTTTTATCACAAGAACTTAGCTTGATACGTTTTCTTAGCTTGATACGTCTTCTTATTATATAAATATATCAATATTTTTTTGTTATTTTTCTCATTGAACAGAGTTTCGCTCAGCTTCCCCCGGTTGCGACGACACGGTTTTTAATTTTGGAGTTTATAATTATTTGACGGCAACACTAGGAAGGTCATAACTGTCTAGAACAGTCGATCCACGCGAAAAAGAGACGGAATGAATTGTTTTTGTAATACGTTAGAAAGGGAACAATTTCTACTTTTGAAGGAAGTTTATTTTATTATAATTTTTAGAAAATGCTGGTACTTTCTAGAACAACCCTCGACGATTCTTTTTATGATTTCAAGCAACAGTATTGTTTGAAATATTGTTACGAAAAACCTTTTCTTATAAATATAAAACTTTTAATGTGGTTGTTGTTATTTTACAATGCAAAATGATCTGCATTCAATACGTTTCTATATAAATAAATATTATATATATTGTTTATTTGATTAATTAGTTATTTAGAAATCAAGTTGTCAGTTGGTGTGCTTCAATCATTTCTAATATTTTGATAGAATTCAAAGAATAGTTATTGTGATCAATAGGAGTTGTAAGTTTGTTGTAATATATATGTATCTTTGAATCGTAAAGAAATAAACGTATATTTTATATTTATTGTTAATTTATTAAATGTGCTTATTTTTATATTTATTAATTTTTTTTTGTATACCTAATTCATTTTAATAAATTCGTACTCTTATTAAAAAAGTTTAGAAACATCTTAACAATATACCTACGAATGTCGATAAAATAATCTGAAGCTTGAGCAAAGCATCAGTAGCTATTTGAAGCTTAAAACGTATATTACGAAATAGTATCTTTTAATTTTATTTCAATAATCATAGCGTATTTTCATATTTTTATTTAAATTTCTTAATCGGTTAATTAAGATAACATTTGTGGTCCATGAACGTCAGCATCATAAGTTGATTTTAATTTTATTATGCATTATGATTTAAGTTAATTTAAGAAAAAAATATGTAAGAAACTTAGAAAACTTATTCTCATTTCTCAATCTCTGTCAAAAAAAGAAGTATGATTTTCATACAGCGCCATCTAGAAATTAAGACAGGTAGCTAGACATTTCGTTAAGAATGTTATCAAATCATTTAACGTCGCAAATCTTCCATATTATTAAAATCTAATATCGAAAAAGATATTTTAAGCAGATAAGACATTTGAGATTTATGGATATAATACGCAATTATGTAGAAGTAAACGACCAAGTAAGCATTTTTTGTTATTTTATGAATAACGAGCATATAAAATGCCTTGTTTTTATTTTAAATGTAACGTCGCATATATAGTAATAGGTTTATTTTTATAAATAAGCTGACCGTATCCAAAAAACTTTTACGCAGTATATAAAACACGTAGTACGTTCATTTTTCACTAGATGCCACTTACAACAATATTAGTAAAGACAATACATGACAAAATCTTCAATAGAATTGTCACATCAATACAAGTGAACACTAGAATCTTTCAACTCTTACCACACAATAATTTGCTAATAATTTACCACAATTCAAGTTGGAACTTATGTCGACATCGCAATAGCGTTGGCGTAAACTTCGATTTGAATGAAATAAAAGCTCCGCCTTACTTCCAACAGATGTCGTAGCTATAATAAACAAATAATAATAATAATAATAATAATAATAATAATAATAATAATAATAATAATAATAATAATAATAATAATAACACAATACAAATTGAAATAAGATTGAATTGACAAATTGAAATTATGCTAAAGATCTCAGCGAAACTAATAAATAATGAAATACATCATGAGTTTTTTTTGAGTTAAACCATTTTAAAGTTTTTTTTAACAGCTATTATCATAAATACTAAATATTGCTTTCTATAGTTCTACATATAGGTAAAACGTTTAGATTATAGTTAGTAATCATATGGTATGGGGCTGCGTGTTACCGCCTGTAGCCTTGAGCAGGTTGTCAGTAGAGCTCTTTAAAAATAAATAAAATAAAATTTCTTTCACAAACCAACAAAAATATAAATTTGCATTGAACTAAATTGTGGCTCCAAAACTTTAAATTCTGAACAATTTAAGATACTAAATATTTATGTGTATACTTTAACTATAAATATAGTTACAATGAATAATCAAAACTAAACATTTGAATTTTAGGAATCATTATTAATGAATGATCATTTTCATTGTTTTCTTATTTTCGCGCCCATCGGTGTTGAATATCTTTGTGTTATTATAAACGGAGTGGGGTGATAAAGTAAGTATGAAGACAACATGTATATTAAGATCTCCATACGCTTTGAATGTTTGTGTACTATGTTACAATGAAACGTTTTCTGCTTGTGAAAAACAGTGAAGGAAAGAATTCGACAGAATCCTGTCCGGAAGTACAAGATTTTGTCTCGGGAAATGAATATTGCTATACAGAAAACGCACATAAATAAACTGATATTTTAAAAACGATTAGGACAGTTAAATTAAAACAACTTCCAATTTGGTACTTATACAAAGGGAAGTCATCGAAAAATTTTATTTTATAATATGGATTATTTTCTACTATTGGGCAATTCATCAAGCATTATACTAATAGCTCTGTAGAAGGTTCCTAATAAATCAGCAGCGTACAACGTGGACATTATCAGACGTCAGTGTTGGTTTGGTCGGGTGTCAGCTGTCAAGGGTGGTAAAATGTATTGCACTTTTGACGTTTAGAGCAAGTCTATAGCTTGCTCTAAACGTCATTATAATATATGGTCCATAAAACAATTCATAAGAATATCAGTAAAATACTCCCATGGAAAGAAAACGTTGTTTTATGGATAAGTCCCCTTACTATTTTAGTAAGATATAAAGATTAATAATTATATTGAGTAACAGATGCTATGTCAAGGTGTCTTCAATCTTTCAATACTATAATAATAATTCTATATATATATATATATATATTTACTTTTAATTTTGAAGTTTTTTTTAATAGAGATTAGTTTTTTATTCATGTTTTATTATTCAATAATATAAGGTTATATTTTGTATAAAAGACCCTAATTTAATATACCTAATCTAATTTTTCTGTAATTATAAGCGTAGGGAGGGCTAGTTGGATGAAGGTAAATATAAAAAAATATGTAGTTTTAATAACATTATTTATTTTAATAAATTTATTTATATTAACAAAAGATCGTATATTGTTTAATAAATATCAGTCTTAACATAATATTACATTACAATTAGAAATAAAACTATGACGGCTATTTAATCGACTTCTTCGACTGTGGGTCCACTGCCATGAGAGCCTGGCGCGCCGCCAGCGGGCATACCACCGGCACCACCTCCGTGTATCTTGCTCATGATGGGTGAACACACTCGCTGCAGATCTTTCAGCTTGTGTTCATACTCCTCCTTCTCCGCCAGCATATTGTTGTCGAGCCACCGCAGCGCCTCATCGCATTCACTTCGTGCGCTGCTTTTGTCAGCGTCGCTCAGTTTCTGTCCGGCTTCGTCTAAAGCCTGCTTCACGCTGAAGACGTAGGACTCGAGTTGGTTCCGAGCCGCGACCCTTTGTCTCTGCTTCTCGTCCTCTTCCTTGTACCGCTCGGCCTCCGCCAGCATGCGGTCGATGTCTGCCTGCGACAACCGTCCCTTGTCGTTCTTGATGACAATGTTCTTGCTTCGACCGGTGCTGTTTTCCTTCGCCGATACATTGAGAATGCCATTAGCGTCCAGATCAAATGTTACATCAATCTTCGGAACTCCTCGCGGCGCTGGTGGGATGCCGGTGAGATCGAAGGTACCAAGTAGGTTATTGTCTTTAGTCATAGCTCGCTCACCCTCGTACACCTGAATGGTGACGGCTGGTTGATTGTCAGAATACGTGGTGAATGTTTGTGATTGTTTGCATGGAATCTTGCGATTGCGTTCAACAATTTTTGTCATGACCCCTCCGGCAGTCTCGATGCCTAGAGACAAGGGTGCCACATCGACCAGTAACACATCTTGAATCTTTGAGTCACTTTCACCACTCAGGATAGCCGCCTGCACCGCCGCGCCATATGCAACGGCTTCGTCTGGGTTAATGGACAGGTTCAGCTGCTTACCACAGAAGAATGTCTGCAATAAATTCTGAACTTTCGGGATACGTGTGGAACCACCGACGAGAACCACGTCATGGATTTGGCTCTTATCCATTTTCGCATCTTTCAATGCCTTTTCTACCGGTTCTAGCGTACCACGGAAGAGATCAGAGTTGAGTTCCTCAAATCTAGCGCGTGAAATCCTAGTGTAGAAGTCAATGCCTTCGTATAGAGCATCGATTTCAATCGTTGCTTCAGTGCTTGATGATAGAGTCCTCTTCGCGCGCTCGGCGGCAATGCGGAGGCGTCGCAGAGCGCGTGGGTTCACTCGCAGATCTTTCTTATGTTTACGATTAAATTCTTCAGCAAGGTGATTCACCAGTCTATTATCGAAATCCTCGCCTCCAAGATGTGTGTCGCCGGCGGTTGCCTTCACCTCGAATAATGAGCCTTCATCAATTGTCAAGATGGAAACGTCAAAAGTGCCACCGCCAAGATCGAATATCAAAACGTTGCGTTCTCCTTTAAGATTCTTATCTAAGCCGTACGCTAAGGCGGCAGCTGTGGGTTCGTTGATTATTCGGAGTACATTCAAGCCTGCGATTGCGCCTGCATCCTTCGTTGCCTGACGTTGTGAGTCGTTGAAGTAAGCCGGAACTGTGATCACGGCGTCGCGCACCGATGTACCGAGGTATGCCTCTGCGGTTTCCTTCATTTTTATCAAAACCATGCTGCTAACCTCCTCCGGCGCGAATCTCTTCGTCTCACCCTTGAACTCGATTTGTATTTTCGGTTTGCTACAGTCATTGACGACTTTGAAGGGCCAATGTTTCATGTCCTGTTGTATCTTTTGGTCATCAAATTTGCGTCCAATTAACCTTTTTGCGTCAAATATTGTGTTGCTAGGGTTTAGAGCTACCTGGTTCTTGGCAGCATCTCCTATTAATCTCTCAGTGTCCGTAAAAGCAACGTAAGATGGTGTCGTTCTGTTGCCTTGATCGTTAGCAATGATTTCCACGTTACCATGTTGCCAAACACCCACGCAGGAGTAAGTAGTACCGAGATCAATACCAATAGCGGGCATTTTTATTATTTTTCTTCAATAACACTTAGATAAATATTAACTTCTTGTAACAACAATTGTTAAACTTCGCTTCGGTTGCACGAAACTTTTCGTCTGCTCTGTATCGTATTTCGAATTATTATGACTTTACGCGCCAAGTTGTCCGCTTATATATTAAGCGAATAGGAGCCGAGAATATTCTACCTTGTACTAGAATGAACCAATCGGAGCATATCGATGTTTCTAGAACGTTGTATGTCGACCAATTGCAGCAAATGACGTCATGGGAGAAAGAGAAATGAAATCATGCTGTCGTGCATTATATGTTGCAAGCTTATAGAAAATTGCCCAATTATTAGGAATCTATTTAAATACGTTACGTTACGCTTTTATTTATAAAAATAATTTATTAATTAAAACGTCATTTTAAATTACAATAATGTAGCGCACTTTTTTTCTGAAACATTATTGCAGTCAAAATAAAAAGACTCCTTTGGAACTTGAAATAATATATCTTCAAAAATATTTTATACTTTGGCAGAGGCTAAAACTAATGTTATTCATATAATGGTATTAAGTTATGACTTTCTTATTTATATTAAAAAGGTCACTTTGATGATATTACTATTTTATAACAATATATTTTATAACAATATACAATTGCTATTTTAAAATTTGTTACTGACAACATTCAAGTAATTGCTGGAAGAGTCGCGAGCTATATTAGAGAGAGAAAGCATATTTTTGTTTACATACATCAGAAAGGGGGCAAGTTGTATGAATCAACGTCTCTACTTTTATGGTGTTTTGAATTTTATTGGACGCTTTTGCTCGATGTTTCTAGAAAAAGTTGTTGCCATCGCTTTTAACCTTTAAGCGGCTACTATCTATGGCAATTTAATAAAATTAAACTTGAAATATGGTATAAAATATCATTATAATTTTCAAAATATCATATACAGCAAAATATGTTAAGGATATAGTATGACTATGTGACTATGAAATATTTTTTTTAATCTTAAAATTCAAAAAGGGTTTTGTAAAATTCAAAATTTATTGTTTTGATAAGTATAATTCTTAATATATATAATGTGTAACATTTAGTATGAACCTGTTTTTTTTATAGGTCACAGAAACTAATTCTGTATTGACGTGAAGTGCACACGTGCACTAAGTCTTAAGAATTGAGATTTTTGGACGGTATATTTTTTCATCTTGTTGATATTTTAGGATATATTTGAGTGTATGTTAGGAATGGATGTTTCAGGTGGGTGCTTCGAATGGATGCTATGGATGGGCGATTCGATGGGTGAACAGATTTAATACACTATTAATGAAATTGATATAGCTAATAGCTAAAAAGTAAAGCTATTCGATTTATATGGAGTTAAATTACAATACCCTGCTGAAATATTTTCTAGTTTTGTTCTATACATATGATACAATATAACAATATTAAAAGTTTTTAAAAGTTTAAATAGCTTACATTTTTTAAAATAAATCTTTTAAATAAATTATTGTCTGCGGTGGAGTGATATTTTATATAAAAAGTAAGCAAGTAAGCATTAAAATGTTAATTCTTGATATTTCAAAGAAAACACTAGAAAGTACTGAAAAAAAATCCAGTGTCGAGATCAAGCCACGACTTTTATATTCATAGTTAAGATTGATATTAAAAATAAACCAACATTTGAGTCTCTGGAGAGAGCTATTTTTGAAAATATTGTAACAGAACTAGAAGTATATTAATTTAGAATGCCTGTATAATATTTATTTTTAATTCATTAGATTGTGTTAAAATAAAATATTTTTATCATTAATAATAATTTTAAAATAGTTCTAGTTATAAGACAGATGGAATTTATTTCCATTTATTAGTCTAATATTTCTTGTATAAAAAATAACGGTTCGATTTATAATAAATAGTGGTGGCTAATATAGATTGATCAAAAACTTATGTTTTATACATTGAAAATGAATTTTAAATGTTTTTCACTGAAAATCTGTTACTCATACTCATATATAAGTATAATAAATTCTTTATAATGCATCAAATCATCAAAATAACAAACATGTCACGGGCAGAGCTAGTTACATACAAAATGCAAGAAGAAATCGATATTTCTAGAACCGTGCTCCTTTTTTAACGTACTGGCGGGGTCAACGGATTTGTTGTTCAATTGTAGACCTTATTTGTATAAACATAAGTGAATGTTCTAGAAATGCATCATACGCATGCGCATACAGCGCGTCTGGAACAAGGGTGTGGAAACATCTAGAATTGTAGAAAGGTCGACGTAACTAAACTTATAGAGATGTACTAAAATGTGACAAATTTCATAGAATATCTGTCCAGATTACGTCTCATTAGTAGTTATAAAATTAACGCAATTGTTATTATATATTTTTCATTTCATATATTCCATTATGTTAATGAAATAAAATAACATGTTAATCATATTTTTATGAGGATCCAATATCAAGTGTTTCTTTCATATGTTTGTAAATATATTTTTAGTACAATTTGTGTCAATGATTAAAAAAAAATTGATTCGTATGAATAACATATATAAAATATAATCTGTATAATATAAGTTTAAATTATGGTAATATTATATATATAATGTTCTTATTTATTAACAAAAGGAAGGTGACAAATAACAAATATTTGTATAAAACTTACCTCAAAATTTGTAAAATTGCATCACTTTTTAAAGTAAATGTTGACTGTTTCGTATTTTTTAGAAGCTAAATTACTTGCTTGTAAATATGCTTGAGTTTGTATACTGTGGACCGAAGAATGTTACTTGCGTATTCAAAAGAAAGTTGTAATGTATATACATTATAGTCTAGCACTGAAAGTCTAAAGCACTAATGTATAAGGTAAAATGTTTACTATTTAAATTATTTTATAATGGAAGCACTACTCTAGTGTAATAATAGTTTATAATCGTGTGCTGTATAATAAAATATAACTTACGTTGAGACTTTTGAACATAAATGGTAAAAGAAATCCTCGTCTATCAGTACCATATCGAAACCTGGATATTTGAACGACAGCTGATTTTTACTAAAAAAAAGCTGATTTAGCAAATAAACTTTAATGTTCGTTAATCAATCGTTTCATTTTATTGTTATATAAACAATAGACAAGCGAGAAAATTTGTAGTTCATTAATAATTAGTTTCATTATATTATATTATATGGCAGCTCTCCAGTTTTCAAAATATTTTAATATGAAAATTTAGACTCCCACACAAACAATATTTTATATATTTAGATTCAACGTTTCAGTATGATGCTGCTTTTATTTGTGTTTAATCTTCTTGATATTTGAAGTGCACAATATACAAAAATTTTAATTAGGTACATCTTATGTATTGCTGTACCTTATGCGTTGGCTTAAGATTTAATCTTAATATTAATTTTGACAAAGACAATAGGCTTTACTATCCGTATATAATATAGACTTAAATAATCTCTCTTTTGCTGAAAATACTGGGCGTATTGTTATGTAAATATGTAATAATGTTAAAACTGCAAATATACATATGTGCAGTTGTATACAATTCAATTTGGACGAGTTTCGTTTATCATGGTATTTAATTTACTTTTATCTAATAATTAAATTATTTCATTGAGCAGACCATGAAGAATATAGTTTGGTCTTAGATATTGATCGCCAATGAAATAAAACTAGGTCGGACAGGCGCATTACCTAGAATCTAAAAATAATCTGCGGATTTTATTGGGAAAACAAAATGCTATTTGTCTGAATATTGAGTCTAATTTATCATCAATGAATTTATTTTCGTCTAACCATAAACTTAATTCAAATTGTATGTAAATGTTTCCGTTTTAAACTAATCTTGATCTTTTTATTAAGTGGTGTCACCTACCACATAACTATGAACTATTTTGTGTGAAGTTTGAGATAGATGGCACTAAGAAATAAATTGAGTAATCTGTACAAGTGCAATTTTATTGTTAAAATTATTGATATTCTTTTAGCTTAGGAATTGATATGCTTCAATTTACGATTTTGTGTAAATATGATGACAAGTAAACATTTAATCAAAAAGGAGAGCTTATTAAATGATTATAATAATTTGGTTTAAGTGAGGTTCTAATAAAACAAAGGAATCAATAAAGTTTGAAGTTTATTAAGAGTTGAATAATCGCATGCCTAAGCAAACTTACACAGTTCAGTTACTTAAGAACTAAGGAATTAAAGAAAATAAAAATCACAGATGAATACACATACATTAACATGTAATTAGTAATTTTATCATGGAATTTGAACTAAAATCAGTCTTTGGCTGTACACCAGTGCACAAAACAAATGTGAAATACCATTAAAACATGGATACTAGGATAGGTTTAATCGACTTCCTCCATGCGCGATGCATCATCAGCATCACCCTCCAGCGGTGGCACATCTCCAGCACTACCTTCTTCAACTGGGGCTGGTTCTTCCTCATCAATACCAAGACCCAGTTTAATCATGCGGTAAATTCTGGAAGCATGAACCTGAGGTTCATCAAGAGCGAACCCAGATGAAAGTAAAGCAGTCTCGTAAAGCAAGATGACTAGGTCCTTGACAGCTTTGTCATTCTTATCAGCTTCTGACTTTTGACGAAGAGTCTCCACAATGGAATGGTCTGGGTTGATCTCAAGGTGTTTCTTGGCAGCCATGTAACCCATAGTAGAAGTGTCTCGCAGAGCCTGAGCTTTCATGATACGTTCCATGTTAGCCGACCAACCATACTGGGCAGTAACAATGCAACAAGGAGACTCAACCAATCTGTTGGATACTACAACTTTCTCTACCTTGTTGTCAAGAATGTTCTTCATGACTTTGCATAGGTTTTCGAATTTAACCTTGTCCTCCTCACGCTTTTTCTTCTCGTCCTCATCCTCAGGGAGTTCCAAGCCTTCCTTAGTTACAGAGACTAGGGTCTTTCCATCATATTCTCTCATCTGCTGAACAACATACTCATCAATAGGTTCAGTCATGTAAACTACTTCATAGCCACGTTTCTTAACCCTCTCAACAAAGGATGAGTTGGCTACTTGATCTCTGTTTTCACCAGTGATGTAGTAAATGTGTTTCTGGTTTTCCTTCATGCGAGATGCATACTCTTTAAGAGAGCATGATTCATCACCAGAGGCAGATGTGTGATAGCGCAGTAAGTCTGCCAGTTTGGAGCGGTTCTGTGAATCCTCATGAATTCCAAGTTTCAAATTCTTGCTGAACTGATCGTAGTACTTTTTGTAGTTCTCCTTATCTTCGGCTAGCTCTTCAAATAATTCTAGACACTTCTTGACCAAGTTCTTCCTAATTACCTTTAAGATTTTGTTCTGTTGAAGAGTCTCACGAGAAATGTTAAGAGGCAAATCCTCGCTGTCGACCACACCCTTGACAAAGTTCAAATATTCAGGGATAAGGTCCTCACAGTTGTCCATGATGAAAACCCTGCGCACGTACAACTTGATGTTATTCTTGCGCTTCTTGTTTTCAAAGAGGTCGAAAGGTGCCCGGCGGGGAACGAACAAAAGAGCACGGAATTCCAGTTGACCCTCAACACTGAAGTGTTTGACTGCCAAGTGGTCTTCCCAATCATTAGTGAGGGATTTGTAGAAGTCACCATACTCTTCCTGGGTGATGTCGTCTGCGTTCCTAGTCCAGATAGGCTTGGTCTTGTTTAATTCCTCATCTTCAGAGTACTTTTCTTTAATGGTCTTCTTTTTCTTCTTTTTGTCTTTGCTGTCTTCCTCATCATCTTCTCCGACATCTTCAATCTTTGGTTTCTCATCTTCTTTTTCGTCTTCTTTCTTCTCTTCTTCAGCCTCGTCGTCTGAAAGCTCCTTTTCACGTTCCTTCTCGACTACCAATTTAATGGGATAGCCAATGAATTGAGAGTGTTTCTTAACGATTTCCTTGATCTTATGTTCTTCCATGTATTCGGCAAGGTCTTCTTTAACGTGGAGTACGATCTTTGTACCACGTCCGAGGGGCTCACCTGGGTCAGGGCGGACCGTGAAGGAACCACCCGCTGCAGACTCCCATACATACTGCTCGTCATCATTGTGCTTCGAATGTACAGTGACACGGTCAGCTACTAGGTAGCAAGAGTAGAAACCTACACCAAACTGACCGATCATGCTAATATCGGCTCCAGCTTGCAAAGCCTCCATGAACGCCTTAGTGCCAGACTTGGCAATGGTACCCAAATTGTTGACTAAATCAGCCTTGGTCATACCAATACCAGTGTCGATGATGGTGAGAGTTCCCTCGCTTTTGTTAGGAATAATCTTTATGTACAATTCCTTACCACTGTCGAGTTTAGACGGGTCAGTAAGGGATTCATACCGAATCTTGTCCAAAGCATCGGAGGAATTTGAAATTAACTCACGAAGGAAGATTTCTTTGTTAGAGTAGAAGGTGTTAATGATCAATGACATGAGCTGAGCGATCTCCGCCTGGAAGGCGAAGGTCTCAGTCTCCGCGGGAGTAGTCTCCATTTCTTCAGGCATTTTGAATTAATTAAAATTTAAATATTAACAATGCTTCTTTCTTGAATCTTCTATGCAATGCGGTTTTAATCAGCACGTGGTATATCACAACGAACAACACTAGTATCGTATCGCAAGTAGCAGCTTGAGTTACTCAAATGACGCCGGTTACAATGTCAGGTCGCTTATATAGCATCCAACCAAATACGACATCTGTGAGCGAATAGAAATTTCTAGACTTGATTCCAGGGGTTCACAACCATTTAAAAATATATATTCCATGCATTAAAACGACTGAAGCTGTTTATAATTAAAAAAAATTATAATATCAAGACCATGATATGATGTGAATTAAATGTATACATTTAACGCTTGCTTTATCTTTAACATATTTAAAAACGGAAACTACCAGTAATGATTTACTACTATTTTGAACAATTTAAGAGTGTTTACTTACATCATCTTGTTGAAAAGAGAAAATTAACTCCTAAATGCAATAAATATTACTTAACTAGTCATATTTACTTATATTCTTATAAAAAAAGGTTCAATTATTCTTTCGCTCCTATTGATTATTAATCTCTATAACAATAATAATATACCAAATTATTCAATCAAAATGTAATTGCAATAGTTTTACTTATTTTTAGAACCACATAAAAAATGGCATATTACCGTTCAACATTTTGGGGCCATAAGGTTTGTTACCACTATCTGTACTTTTTGTCCGACTACTTGCCGCTAGATGGCAGTAAAGTTACTTACTAAATAAATGTACAGAATGTTCTGGAATGTTCGAGAATCTTCTATCGGAAGTCTTATAAAACTGGTAAACTAACATTCGTCTTAATATGATATACTGATATAATGAAAGAACGACTCATTATATTCACTTTAAAATGTAAATTAGTACACTATTCATTGATTTTTGCCATTTCTTTTTACAAATTAACATTTTGTCTCGAATGTTCCATGAACTTCCGGCAAACTCTCCATCTATTCGCCGCTGACAGCGCTGCTCGTATCCTGTTAGACATGAAATTTACCTACCGGTAGTATAACCTCTGTTTCTAGATACTTGTTCGAAAACTTTATTGATTTATTGAAAGTACGCTTGCATTTTGCATGTGTATAACAGAAATGCATTTTTGACTTTCTAAATCCTATTATAATAGTTACATACTAGCTGTTACTTGCAGTATTTATATATAATTAATAAACATGCGGTCTCTTATTGTTATAAGCACTTGATTTCAATAAATTACTTAAGTTTTTTTTTATTGTGTTTCAAATAAAAGGGCAGATCATAAAACTGATTATAAAACATTTTAATAAAAGATAGGAAATACTATAGATATTTTAGTATGAATCTTAGACCTATTGCACTTGAAATCAATCCAGCATTCATAGTAGCATGTAGCTTATAGTAAATAAAGATAATATATCAATGTCTAACTTATTAAATATGTTGTTTAATGAATTACAATTTTACACTACTACTCAAAATCATGTTTAATTTAACTAAATAAATCTTTTACTATAATAATAATCTATTCCACATTTTGTAAATTAATAGTAAATGATGAATGATAAGTTTAAATTAATTGTAAATTATGTAGCTTCAATAACCTATTATCTGATAATTGAAATGAATAAACTTTGGTTGGAAAGTTAAAATAATAATATAACAATATTCTATTGAATTTGTTTTTGTACCTTGCCGTTAGTATTGTGTAAGTATACATTATTACTTTTTACCAATTAATGCTTAAAATAATCATATACTAGTTGCTTATAGAAAATAAATAAAATGTATATTATAATTATTTCATCACGATAAAGGAATAAGATAAAATTAGTTGAATATTGAAATATGAAACTATTTACAAAACCCAATCAAATAGAACGGACTTTTGTATGAAATATGTTTTAAATTTTTGATTTAAATGTTAATTTTTCTTCTTCTGTAAAAGTGGTTAAAGTTAGTATAATAACAATCTCTATCTATAATGTCAGAAGAGCAGAACAGTTTAAACTCTTCTGCTTTATTAATAGTTAGAACTAAAGAAAAATTACATATGTCTGTTGAATATAATATAATACCTGTTAACCCCTTAATCTACATTATTATATAGAGAAAGTACCTATTTCAGAAATTAAAACTGTAATAGAACTTATTACAAAAACAGAACTCATTTTCATCTTACATAAAATGGTAAAATAATATTAAGAGGTACGATTTTATGTCGTCTACAAGTGCATAGGCATGGCATTTTTAGAATATAATGTTTTAGTGATCACTCTGAAACTAATATTAAGAATTTTTACTTCCTACTAATTTTGTATTTTCAAACTCTAATCATTTAGTTAGTTATTAATTGAAGGTTATTTTAACTTAATGGTGTATAGTAGAGAAAAGATTTATAAATAATTACTAATTTTTAATACTCAATTATACATTTGTAGGGCCAATGTTTTTAATATTTTACTTTACCATAAAATTGTATACACATTTTTTTATGTAATATATTTAAGTGCCATCTGTTATCTAATAGTCAAACTTAGAAAAATGGGGAAGGTATTGTTATCCAAATAACTTCCAGTATTGTTCAATAGATGGCAGTCAGAATAAGAAATTATATTTTTATTGTAAAACTAGATAATATAATTTTTAATCTTAAAACAATTTTTTGCAAAAAAAAAGTTGTTATATTATTAGTATTGTTGTTATTAACTATAATTATTTAAAGGTGTGCAAGAACTATTAGATTACTCTGATAGTAAATACTCTGAAACTCAGATAATAGTAATCAGAGGATAGTATTACTATATCTTTTTCATACTAGATGGCGCTGATAACGCTTCATTTTCAAGAACGTTCTACTTGTTACGAGAGAAGTATAGAACAATGTTGTTAAGATATATAATCGGAGCTTGCCGCTTTGAAGCAAACAGTTGTATCTGACGCTTGCAAGAACTCAAACGAACATTAAGGATTTCTCACGAAGCATATACTTCGAATAATTTTACAAACAAGACTTAAGAATGGCATTAATACCATATCTATTGGATGAGATCAGACCTCGTCGGATTCGGGACCAACTCTTTGGACTTGATTTAGCAAGAGAGGACTTTCTTACGGATGTTTTAGATCGACCAATACGGGACTACATACGGCCATGGCGAAATTTGTCAAGTCTAGCACGCGACGCCGGTTCAACTATTAAAAGTGACAAAGATAAATTCCAAGTAATATTGGACGTGCAACATTTTTCACCAGAAGAAATATCTGTTAAAATAACTGATAATTACGTAGTTGTAGAAGGACAGCATGAGGAGAAGAAAGATGATCATGGGTATGTATCCAGACAGTTTAAACGCAGATATACATTGCCTGAAGGTTGCAATCCAGAAACCGTGGAGTCCAAATTATCTTCAGACGGAGTTTTAACTGTCACTGCCCCTAAATTACCTTTAGGTAAGGGCGAAAGGATGGTACCTATATCTCAAACTGGTCCTATTAGGAGGAAATTAAAGGACTCTGAAGATCAGAAGCAGTCGAACAATGAAAATGCAGAAGAATCAAAGACTCCACAAAAGAAAAGAAGACGATAATTTTACAGCATTATTAAAATAGGTTTAATAATAAGTACAATTTCATTAAGACTGATTTTCATAGTTATCTAAAATTGTCATTCAATAATTAAATAAAAGAATTGCTGAATTTTTCTTTTTCTTTTATTTTCCACAAAAAATAATTTTATTGCTTGCTTATAGAGGAAGAGATATTCCAGTTAGAAATAAGGTTTGTGCTATAATAACAACTAAGAAATAAAAAAAATAAGAAATAAGAAGAATGAGTAATTTACACTTTTCTTCACGGCGTGAAGCGGTATTTTTTGAGGCAACTAGTAGCCATGTTTACATGTAATTATGTTAATACTAATGGGTAATCAATTTGGTCTATGTTAATATTAATAAGTGGAAGTGTAACTATCGTGTAATAGAGGGCGATGTCTAAATTTGGACAAAGTTATAATTTAAAATACTGGGTTCAACCGATACATAAAAATCACCGAAGGTTAGAATTTAATGATGTATAAGGAATATTTAGGGGATTAATATCATCATAATATTGGGAAGTTATAATTTTTAGGTTTTTAGATTTAAGAAGTTACCTCCCTACTAATATAAAAATAATATTTGGCTTTATGTTATTTATTTGAATAAAGTGTCACCTATTGAAATATTTATACATTAGAAAAGAATGCTTTGAGTGATATTTGCACAAGTTATTACAAAATTTTTACTAGATGGCAGATTTTCTAAACATACTTTTTGAACTAGGAGCGGCAGATGGCGCTGATTTCAAAATTTTAATTTTTTTGGCTTTGCTTTTAATTTGTGAATATTTTAAAATTACTGTAAGGTAAAAATATTTTATTAGTATAAAATTTAATCATTACCTAAATAAAAATGTTTAGTCATATGAATGTCAACTCCATTTAATATTGATAAATAAAAATCAGAGAAATAAAAATCCATATAAGTCATATATTTTCCTCTTTGATGTCTTTGTTCAAAGAACAGCGGTTATATATTGTTGGTTACCAAATTGTTAAGGATTCATATTATTTAGACATGCTGTTTTGTCAAACCAAGCGTCAAGACTTCTAAACGGTCACTTATTTAAAGTTCCTCGCATATCTTGAGATAGATAGATTTTGGATTTCTTAGTGAACTTAGCTTAACTTATTTTAGTACTATACTATTTTACTAAACTTATTTTGGAGCTTAACTAGTAAGAATTTTACATTATTCAAATAATTAAGTTTTTGATTAAAGATAGATCTTTAATCCAATAAATCCAGTTTATAAAAATAAAATTAAATGTATTATATTATTGGTTTTTTATTTAAAGCAAATAGCTTAGCCTAGGGTTCCTTATATACTTCTACAAACAAACATAACAATCAAACATCCCTCCTAAGCAACAATAACTAATATTAAGAAAAATATAATACATCCAGCCACCCCGCCTCTTATTAAGAAAATCTTTAATTGGAGCCCACGCACACACACACACACACACACAACAGACAAACACTTTGTTTCGTATGAATAGTTGTTCAGTTATATAGTAATAAAGTATAAATGATGAAAGTAACATATATAGAAAATATTATATATTTGCGAGCACATGTAGCTATATGTAGTGCGAGAAGGAGTAAGACATGCGTGGAGATGACTCATATTTTATATATGTATATCTTTCAAATAAACAAAAAAAAATTACAATACTTAATAATTCTTAAAACAAATTTAAGAATATGTAATAATAATTTTTAATTCTGTTTTAATTTTTTTTTATTGTAATTTCCAGTTAAAACGGTATAATAAATAAAAAATATCTGTAACATAATATAAGTATAGTTAATAATAATAAATATAAATAATAGTAAGAGTCCAATAACTTCTCTATGTCTTTGCAAGTCAGAACACACATACGTACAGCGGCGCTCCGTCTTAAGGACGACATATGAAGTAATTTTTTTTCCAACCGCCGCTCATTGTAAACTCAACCTTATAACAAATGCGGAAGATAGGAAATTGTTAAAATCGCGAAATATTTTTTCCATTTCATATTTACGAATATGCCCCAAATTCCCCAAAAATTAGAACCGTGAAAGCGTGGGGAGGCAGGGAGGGGGGAGGATGGAGAGGGTGTGGGGGGCGATAGTAGATAGTTTTAGATATATACTAAGAATCCGTCAGCGCTTTTATTTGATTTGTTTTAAGAGATGACGTTAATTGTTTTTATTTCATGTTTATTTTAATATTAAAGTTAATTATATTTAATTGGATTTTTTGTGGAACAAATAATATGAGAAATATATTTAATATAAAAATTGTATTTGTATTGATGGATTCCGTGTTCTATCTCAGATCGTATATTGCTTTGGTGATTAAGTTTTGTATAAAGACAAATCTCTTTTGAAATGTTATATGAAATGTTTTTAAGACTCCAAGTATAAAACGGCTCTTATATCAATTATTTTTAGTAATAAAAGTAGGGTTTTTCTTAGTCATTTATACATACATATATATTTTTAAATCAATAATTTTATTATTTTTAATAAAAGTATCGGTCACAGGTATTTAAAAAATCTTTTGAATTTTTTTAAATTTTTTAAAATAATTTCGATGCATATTATATTTTTATTAAACATTGATTAATAATATTATTTATATATAGTTTTTTTGATAAATATCTTTAAAAAAATATGGTAATTTTGATGCGCTGGCAATGTATATATTTATAATTATATATTAAAAACTATTAATATCAAGAAACAACATCATAATCGGAACCTCAATTTGTACATCTTTACAGCAGGAAATATCAAGAAAATATAGGGCATGGGGAATATTTTAAAGCGAGCAAAATAACCGCCCTGGGACGGAAGGGTGGCGTTTATCAGGGATGGTGGAGCCACGAACAGCGCGTTGTATAACATTTTACAAATTTATTAGATTAATTTTAGGAAATAAGCAACCTGCATTATTCTTCAGATATATATGTTTTTTTTATGAATTTAAAATTAAAATTTAATTTTTTGTATTTTATTGACACGTAATGAACCACCATGAAAGTACAAAATATTACTGAAAATTTATCAAAAAAACAAAAAAAAACAAACGATATGTTGGTTCCAATCTATACATTTGTTGAATTTTTGAAAATGACAATTTATATACAAGTAACAAAATTATACAAATTGATGAAAATAATATTATAAGGGTTCTATTTCATTTCTGTACGGAACCCTAAAGAGAATATCAATAATAATTACTAAAGTTTATAGTAAAGACAGTATTATAATATGTTTATATATAATATGTATTTCATGGCCTGATTTCATTCGTCGTCTGTCCATAGATCTTGAATAGTTCCCCGGGAGTATATTCCATACTTCAAGATTACTATTTCTGCAAAATATCATTTAATTTAATTTATTTATATAATAATTATAATTAAAAAACAACAACCTATATATATATGATTATCTATACATTAATAATAATGAAAAAAAATCCGTACGTTTAATATTTTTTTTATTTATTATATTTCAATTAAATTCAATGTTAAGTTTAGTTAAACAATGTTTTAACAAATTAATATATATAACAAAAAAATCATTAACAGGAGAACTCGAATCAGCTACCTCTGGGATAAGGTTTTGTCGCTCTGTAAACTGAGCTGTCGTGTCATAGGAGTTATTACACAATTTTTAAAGTGTTAATCTGTTTTAAACTAGCTGTTACTCGCGATTCCACCCGCTAAATTTCGATTTATTACTATAATATACGATTTATTATTATAATAAGAAGCAGTAGCATAATGCTAGATAGCCTATGGCCTTCTTCATGAACCTGCGTATTACAATCAGAAAGAATTTTTCAGATTTATCTCTTAGTTTCGAGAACAAGCGGGTTCAACCAAGAAAACTTTTCTGCTTTATAGTATTAGTTGAGCGAAGCTCTATGAGAGACTTTCCTGCATCCTTTGTGCAAGCAATCAAAAACAAGTATATCCGACTATCATTAGTCTGGTGGTTGCAAAAAAAAATTCAAAAAAAAAAAACAAGAATTTAATACTGTGTCTCATCCTGAAAAATAGTTGAGGACAGAAAGCGTCGACGTTTTGTACATGCAACTTCGGTGCTGTTCGCTCCTCGCTTTGCTCAATATGCAAAAACATATCGAAATTTTGTAAGCGCAGCGAGTTAAAATTGAGGTCTGGTTCGCGCTCCTAGTATAGATTTTAATACTCTTTACTTGGCTTAACATGTTTATAGAGAATTTTAAATAGTTGAAGATATTCTTGTCTGTATGTTGAAAGACAATAACTGTTCGTTAATGTACAAAACAAGAACTACTCTTTGTATAATGTGTATTAGTTGTATAACTTAATATTATAACATATTATATATTGTATTTTATTTAAATTAATCATTGTCATGAAACACCTGGCAACAAAATATATTTTGTGTTATTGATTAAAAAAAACATGTCTTTTTCATCAATTTTATTGATAGAACTTCTTATTATAATTTGAGAAGGGGGAGTGGGGGAGGAGATAAGGCGGATTTAGAGAGTCAAGTAAAAAAACTATAAAATAGGGGCGGTTTTAAGTAAATACTAAATAACAATAATTATGTTTATTGAGATCATAATTGTTTATTAAGAAAAATCTAAAATTTTATTTTCTAAATAAAATATAATATTTTTTCGTTATTTTTGTTTTGGTTTTGTTCCTTGGTTTTACTAATTGTAATATGCATGTACCTTGAAATCAAATATTTAACAAACTCGAACCTGAGACCTCTGTAGTTTTCAAGTATGGTATAGTCTAAGCCACCACGTCTCAAATAACACGTGGTTTCGTAAAACCTTTGTAATATATTATTTAACAAAATATCATTAAAATGAAAAGTTACATAAATTTTATCTTTCTCTTTTGAAAATATTTCAATATAGGAATTGTTTGTGAGTAATTAATTTAAATTTATTATAAAGCATTATAGAATGAGGTATTGTGTACGAGATAGAGAGAGATAGATGAAAAAATATGTATAAAAATACTGTATATATTATATAAAGATTCAAGTAATTATATTTTGTAACTAGCTGTTACTCGCGGGTTTTCTTGCAGATTAAGATAACTAACAGTAGCATAACCTTCTTTGTGAAACTTCATATTATATACAGAAAAAAAATCTATACATTAGTTTCGAAGATTAGTACTTTTAAACAAAAAAACTTTTTTTTATAATATTAGTATAGAAAATGATATCAAAATTCGTAAAGTTGTTTGATATCTATAACCATTACATGACCATTGGTTCTGTGATTCAGTCATCTATCCAATGTCTATAAGTTATTAGCAAGGCGTAACCGCGGGATAAAGTATGTTAATCGTAATAAATTCATACACGTGTACGAGATATTTTATTTGAACAAAAATGTTTTTTCATTTTAATTTAGTGGAAAATTGAAAATGTTTCTCAACCTTTATGTATTAGAGGTTAATAAACTTGTTATACATTTATATCTCATGAAAACTGTTGTTTTTATATTATATTATTATTATTAATTAAGATAGATATTACATATAATGGTGTCCATTCTAATATTTGTTTAGAATCTTATTCGTCTTATTTTCTTCATTAAATCATTCGAAATTCGAATTTTGAAATTGTATACACAAATAAAGCAAAGAGGTTTCATTTTTTAAAAATATAGCGAAATTAAAAAAAAAAACATACTGGCCGCTTTTAAAACGAATTACATCTAAAAACAATGAACTTTTGTTGAAAATAAAAAAGTGGGGTGGTTTAAAAATCGAATCAGGCCCGTCCTTGAGCAGGAGAAAAGGAGGCGTTCTTGCCGTCAACATATAAATCATATTTCTGGAGAATTTTTAAAAGTCCTATTGCTTTCGCGTATTTGCCATGTACTCCCACAGGGGTGGGGGTGTGTACTTACCCCCTCGTTTCCTAGTTCTTGATACAGGGTGTGGCCTTGCTCTAAGTATTTATTTTGCGGTTATGTTGTGTTTGATTATTGCTTGTATTGCTGATTATAATTTTTGAGTTTTTGATAATAATTATTAATATTTATCTATTAATTTGATTTAAAAAAAGTTTATATTACAGTATTTTAAAAAAACTATAAATTATTTAAGGTGTATATAATTTTTTAAAAATATTAATAATTATTAAAAATCGCTAACAATATTGTATAAATTTAATAATAAAATCTATAAATAAAAATATTATGAGTAAATTAAATAAATATACAATTAAATTAATAAATAACATCCTGTATAGCGGTAAGGCGCTGGGGAGGCGCCGCACGCGTATACAGTATATGAACGATGCAGATGAAGCTTTATTTTTAGTTTATTAATAAATATACATATATATAAATAAATATTATACTCGTAATTATAACATTACCAATGAAAATTAATTTTTTTATTTGAAATATTGAATAAAAACATTTTTTTTACATATAATAAATTTTCACTGAAATTTAACATTTTGCAATCATTTTCAGATAGTTCAGAAGAAACATGTTAAGTTTTTGATAAATTTATAAAATTTGTATAAACATATAATTTCAATGATTTAATCAAATAGGACTATTATCTAAATTTATAATAAAAATAAAAGGAAATATATAAAATAAGAAACCGGAAACGCGTTATTATCTGAATAATTCCAGTATACTACAATCAGCACACATGTGGTAGGCACTAGGAAGAAAGCGAAGAAAAAATGAGGGAGAGGAAAAACTAGAGCGGGACGGAAAAGTGGGAGAAAAACGAAAAATTTCACCCCTCACCACCCTCCACCCTCCTCCACACGCACACATGCGTGGGATACCGCGGTCGATGGGTTTTGATACTAAATTTTCACTTTTCCGGGTAAAAAATATAAAATATATTAAATCAAAATTTTATAATATTAAATGCGTTTTATGATATAGGTTTTTCTTTATTATATAATTGTATCTTTTTCTGTATAATAATATATTTCAAATGTAAGGTATTTTACAGAAAACAAAATGTACTCATTATATTTGTTTCGAACATTTTGACACATTCATGTGAACAAAAGTTAATTATAATAATGTTTTTTTTAAAAGTCAATGGAAACTTTAATTCATAACGCGGCCACCCTCTGCCACTTGAAGTATTCAGTTATCCTCAAATAATTAAAACTTGCAGTTAATAAATGTATTCAAAGTAATTGTTCAATAAACAAATATAATCGTATAATGTCTAGATCAAGTTCCTTCAAGTTATCTCACGATATTCCAAATTAAAATCGACAATATGGGCGCCTTTTTAATTTTTTTTTCCGGTTTCTTTTTTTTCTCAAGAAGACGGAAGTAAAAGGAATGAAGAAGTATCTGAGTGATTGTTTGAATTATTTTTTTATTTAAGATGCTAGTCGCTTTTCCATGCATTATATTTAATAATTTCCTCCAAGTATCAAGAGGGCTCGATCCTGCGGGAGGCTATTGTAGCATGTTTTTATACCCAAAAATTTTAAGTCAGTAGGCGCTCGCACTCGGAGCGGCTTGAACGTTTTTATTATTATTAATATATATTTATATTTCGTTTTCATTTACAAGTTTTCCATGGTTCATAATTTTAATATTTTTATACCATTTTATACAACAGTGTTTATATATAGGCGTTATAACAAACATAAACAAACAACAGAGGAGGCAATGAACATTTAAGTTCACCAAGTTTAAGAGTTTGACAGTTCGCGAATACAAAATTCAAATTTGACATTTGAGAAAGATGGCGGTCTGTGTGTCTGTCGGTGTGTTCGGCGGGTTCAGCGACCTCGAGCTGCACTAGGATGCTCAACTTTCAAAATATTTGACGTCTACTCCACCCGTAAGTATTTATAATACATATTTTTTAAATAAAATCCTGGCTGGAAATAAAATTCAATAAACTTTGATAGTGTACAACGATCCTGACAAAAAGCGGGGCAATTTGAATTTGGAACTGACAGAAACATAGATATAGTGAAGTATAGCGTATTATTTTTATCGCGGCAGTAAATTAAAGAGCTCGATAGTGGCCGATACTTGCTAGTGGGTATTGATTTTTTTCCCTCATTCTGTTAAATTTCATTTATTTGGGGGAGCGACCAGTGACGTGAGCTATAGGCGGATGTTGACCGCAACTTGTGCTGACAACTATGTGGTGGTACCACTTATTAATGTTCGTAGTTTGTTAAAACCTCAACTAATGCTGTTTTGATATTATAATAATATTTTTTTATAACATTATATTATAATTGAAATAAGTTGTTGATATTTAATTCATTATCATTTTTGAATAGTTTTAAGAAATATTCTTCTAAGATAATGTAATATTTATACAAATTATTAATCGTTTTATATATTTGTTTCATTTAAATTTGCAATTAAATTTACAAAAATATTAATATTATAACGCTGAAGTATTTGTTTGTTTAAACGCTCTACCCTCGAAACTACTGGAGAATTTGAATTTTTTTCTGATTATTATAGGCTCGTTTATATATATGTATATATTTATTTATTGATTTTATTTAAATATATTATTAAATTTACAATAATCTAGACTAATATTATAACGCTGAAGTATTTATGTTTGTTTGTTTAAACGCTCTAATCTTCGAAAATACTGGAGATTTTTTTTTCTGATTATGATAGAAGAAGGAAGGTTATAGCTTATCTAGAATTATGGTACTTCTTGTAATTATTTTAATAATAAATAAAATCGTTCGTCCGCGGGTAGAACCGCAAGAAACAGCTAGTATGTAATAAAATATTTTATTATACTTTATAGTTTTATCTATTATCTTATTTATTGTTTTTTTGGTAATTCGTTGAAGTAATTCTATGTATCAATCTACTATCTCGATGTTGGCTGTCTCACTTTGATTAAGAAAAATGAATACAGTTTCTCCCATTAACAATTTTTCAAAGTAAGATTTTTTTTTAAATTTTTCGTCCTTCAGAGGACAGGCAAAGGCTTTTACACCATGTAGCCTGGTCTTAAGTGCATTTTCAAAGTAAAATATTTTTGTTTATGATTTAATGTTTTGAAAAATATTTTTTTAAATATAACCAACGAAGGCCTTTTTAATTGTCATTATTACTATTATTATATTAAAATAGCTTTGCATAAAAAAAATTAAAATGTCTAACATTTTAATAGACAAATCACAAATTTAAATTTTTTTTTTGAATTTAGAATTTAATTAAAAATAATAGTTGATAATGATTTTTGTTCATATTTATGATATGTGTGTGTTTTTGTATGTATGTGCACATATATATATATATATATATATATATGCACATACATACCTACCTAGGTATGTTTTTATGTGTGAAGAAAGTTTAGTTTAGATGACAGATGGTGGTTAAACTGTTTCGGTGTAGTTAATTAAAAATATATAATAATTAAAGGCAATGAAATTTAATAGCGGCTTTAAAATAAAATGTTTTGTGGCAGTAGCACCACCGTCCCCACTAAGTATAGTATATTGACCCCATTTTAAGCTTATGAAAAGAATAAGAATCCGAAATAGTTGTTATATTTATTTCTTATAATAAATTCATATGTATATTTACGTATGTAAAAACAATATATTTACGTTTGTATTTATGTACGTATAAATATTGTTTTTGGTGAGATTTTGGTAGTCATACGGACGAGATTTTGGGTTCGGTTTTAAAATAATAATATGATTTTTATTTATTTTTTTAAATGGGCTTACCCAGAAATTATGTTCGAAGGAACTCCATCTTTTGAGTTCAAGTCTTGCTAAGTATAATAAATTATGAATCTCTCTCTAAAATGTTACTGCTAAGTGCGTTAGAGCTTAACCCATAATGCTGTTCCAGTTTAGGTTGGCGGGTAACATAAACCCTAAAACGTAGGCTTCCAGTATATATTTCTTAGATTTATGAGTATATAAATATTTATCATACAAATAATTGCGATTGGTTATCAAACCTGTGATTCGACAATTCCAAGGCGAGCAATGATCTACGCAATTGGATACGTAACACACACACACACATTTATACACATGTCTATTCACACACATACGCATAATAAATAAAATAGTGTTTCAATGACGTCAATTGTTGCAATTGTAATGACGTCACTATTCCGTTTTATTAATTATGTTTTTATTTATTTACTTATTTATTTATTAATATATTTATTTATTTGTTTATATGTTTATATATTTATTTACTTTTTCATTAATTTATTCATTAGGGTGGCAAAAGATCAGACATTTACCTAATGGTATCACATGATAAATTATAAGAGATGAAGGAGTTAAGAAAGAGATTGTAATATTTTGGTTTACATTAAAACAAAGCGTGTCTGATATGAAAATAAAAATATACGCAATTCGCAATCACTCTGTCTGTTCAGGTTACTGTATGAACGACTGAACCGATTTTGTTGGAATACAAACATGACAAGATTGTAGATTTACGCAAGTAAAAAAACTCTTATGAAAATATCTTTTTGTTTAAAACAATTGTTTTGTTTTAGTTTCAATCTATCTATCTTAATACTAAAGTAATTTTATATTAGTATAATTTTGATGTAATACAAACAAGACGAGGTTATAGATTTTCGGAAGTAAAAAAAAAATATTATGAATATTATCTTCATTTTTGATTAAAACAGTTGATTTCTTTTGGTTTTAGATCATATTAAAAAAAAAACGATCACTTAAATAAAATTTTTTTTTTATGTTAGTATACCGATTTCTTCGTTTTTTTGGATACGCAGATGTTTAGTCATAGCGACCTCGACATTTAATATAAAAATAACTTGACTAGAATTTAATTAAAGATATTTTAATTTTATATTAAAGAAAATTTTAAATAAAATATATACACGCCTTGGTTGTATAAGTGCACTCATGACCTGCATCTCGTATACGGGCCAGGTGGTACCACATTTAAGGGATAACTTGGAAAATAATAATTAAAATAGAAATATGTACTATTAATAAAACTTAAATATTAATAGTATTTTTTGTAATATATATAATAATATTATTTAATAGTTTTTGTAATGCTCACAAATTTATAGACAGATTTATCTCTAATTGATATTTTTTAAAGTTGTGTACATTCGTAATTTTTAATGAATCCTGTTTATATCTATGCTAATATAAAGAGGAAAGATTTGTATGTTTGTGACGTCAAACTCAAAAACCACTGGACGGATATCTATCAAAGCCACATATCTCTCAATAACATGGCCTATACCTATATACTAAACGAAATATTGCTGCGCTTGCGCATGTATGGAGTTTTGTCTGGAGGTCTGAAGCCATGTGTTTCGTCAAGTGTAACCGCGGGTAATATCTAGTATATAATTTTCCTTTCCATTTTCCCATGTGCCATCACAAAAAATGACGCTCACATTGCATAATATTGATTCCATTTTATTTTCCCTAATCTTATAAAAGCGGAAATACCAAAGGATATATATATATTAATAATGATGCAATCTGCAATAAATGAGAACTTATTATTTTTACCCATTCTATAATATTACTGTGTTCTGTGTATCTGTCCGTGACAATTTTTTTTGTAAGTTATAACCGAATAAATTTCAATACTATATTGACGATGAAAGTTAATTAATATTCTATATAGTTTTAGTATTAGGAATAAAATTTTATCTTCAAAAAAAAATCTATATATAAATCGATGCAGAATTTTATACTGAATCTAAAAAAGCCATGACGAGCCCAAATTTTCCTTAGAAGTTATGAGAGAAAAACTACAAATTAAAATATAAAAAATTTGTTTCTGATTTTTTAATTACTTGTAAATACTTTATTTTCGTCAGATTTTTAACTATTTTTAACTAGTAATTATCTTTAGAATAAACCTTACCTCCTCTTAAAGTAATATTACAATAATCTTACTTTCCCTTTTGGTATACCGACATCTCCAGAAAGTCAAGTCTGAAAAAGTAAAATTATTACAATATTGAAACAAAACTTTTTATAATGTTATAGTTTTAAGAATTCATGGTAGAGCATCTGGTTAAATACTGTTTACAATATAAAGTCATACAGATTACTCTAGCTTAAACATAACGTTATTATTCCACAAGTCTAGGTTACGACAGACATTCATGTATATATATGTATTAGAGTTGAGCGGTATAGAAACAAAAAAAATTAAATTAAGTTAATGAAAAATGAAACCTTTTCAGTTCTTTATTGATGTATCTATTATTTATTTTTAGTTTTTCCAGTTTAACAAAAAGGTATCTTGTTTCATATTTAACATTTTCAGTGCTATTATCTTTTAATTATATAAGTAAGTTCAGTGCTCTGACTACGACAACCTGCATACATGAATGTTTAGTTTAACGATATTTCTTAAAGGCTTAACAGGTTTTGATGAATTTTTGGAAAATAATAGGCAGTATTTTATATTTATATTCCAGAAAACGTCAGATAGGCAGGTTTTGAAGAGGTCATTTTGAAAAGTACGGTCTATATATTACAGATATGATTTAGAAATATTTTAGAAAACTTTAAACAATTTTTTTTTCTATGCTCAAGTACCTAATACAATATATATATACAACGATATTCTCCTACATTCTGGAGGAATATAAAAAAAAATACATATATCCAAAACGAAAGATAGATACGTATATATGTGACATATCATAGATAAATAGAAATTTTTTTATTTGTTCTCTTTGTGGTATTTCGATAACTTATTAATCTTCATCTAAAGTTAAATGTCAAATGTACTTGCAAATAAAAAACCTTGGCTCTAATTTAAAAAACCTGTTTTTATATTGTATTAATTAATTTTTACCATCTAGGGTTTTTTAAATTTATCTTCAGGATTTCCCCTACAATTCGGAGTGAAGTCATACAAAATTTCGACATTGAAACAATAGTTATCCTGTTAAACTGTACAGTACAAAGCACGTATTAATTAATCAAGATACAAACATAATGGCCGACTTGTCCTTATAACACAAATACATGCGCAGGCGCATCGAACTCATGACGTCACTTGAATGGATATCCCAGTATTGCGTAACATTGGAATGTGGGGTTTCGTGAATTATTTATGTATTTTTTATTAAATGGGGGCTTAAATTAATAATTATAATTTTTATATATTATTTTTATGATCATAAAAACTTTAAAATATTTGAAGAATCCATGTAACATGGAAATTATTATAACGTATGTAAAGTATACATATTTTTTCATATATATATACTGAAAGATATTAAACTTATGATGAGTCAACAAACTAGGTCAAATGGAGTCCTTGACTTTACTTTGAAGAGAAATAACTTCTAGGAATAATACTATTTAATTAAAAGTTTGATAGGCTATATATTCAATATATTGTTTTAAAGTATTTTAAAATGGAAATTAAAAAAAAATGTTTATTATTGTATATTTTATTAAAGCCATATGTTTCATAATACATTTGTTATTTAAAATACGTCTTTGAAAATAACATAGTTGCTTTTATTAGTCGGGGTTTGTTGTGTTATTGTTATATATTACATACATATGTTACTATCGGCTTAAATATTTTTTAAGGACATTTCAGTTTAGGCATTGTTGATTTTTAGTTATAAAAAAAATGTCTACACTCTTTAGTATAATTATTTGAGAGTCTCATAATGTTATACTTTAATATTATTAAATATATTATAGACAATATTATAAATTAAATTAATTAATTACAAAACTAATTGCCACTGACTTAGAGTTTAAGCTAATAAAGCTTAATACATACTAATTAATAAATTATACATAAAAATAATGTCTATATGTACCAATACACGTATTTTTTTTATTAAAATATAAATTAAAATAAATAATTTATTTACAAAACCATTCACACTTGACTGTTTTTAATGTGTTCCTAAACAGACACAAATCATGTTATATCATCATTTGAACACACGTTTATTTGAAGGAACACAGACACCACCGACCCTGATATTTCCAAAGGCACATCGGTTTCTTGAGTTATCATGAACTGATCCACGCCTGAAAAATTTACGGTGTTTGATGAAGGACCATGGCAAAACTCCTCTTTTCTTCCGGTCCTTATCAATACAATTGCAAGGCACTAGTGGTGATATTTCGCCTGGAATGACTGGATATAGACTGTCATCTGCCACTTTAGAGGGGAGGCCGAGAAGGAATTCCCGGAATTCCAGAATATCCTGCTGGGTTTTATCCTCGGAACACGGGCAGATATCGTCTTCTGCTTTTATAACAGCGACCACACAGCACCAAATTATTACACTTTTCAGAGACATGTTGCCAAAGCGCCTGCACAACTTGATCTAATGCTTTTCTGGTTAGCCTTTATACTATATACTAATACTTATTGAGGGTGACTCACCACTGATACCATACTGACGTATAACCATCACATTAATTATTAATTGTGCGTGCTCTGAATAAATGATTATTATTTATCATATTATTTTAAGCTTTAATTATAGATCGAGAATTATATTATAATTATTAAAAAGAAAGAATATATAAATAAAACAAAAAGTTATATAAAATTAATCTCAAATTTGTACAAAAATTCCATTAAGGAGATTAAAATTTTATCCAAACACTCCCTGATCGTAAAGGGAGGTTTTAAAGGGAAAACCGTGAAATATCGTAAATATCATTGCTGGCTCTATTGTTTTGTTAGTTATGAGCAACCAATAAAAGTGTATTAGTCATGTCTATTACGTGGCTAATTTCATTGGAGCTTTGAAATTGTCTTAACTTCTTGTTAAATGCATTGTTTTATCAACGGCATCAGTTTTAAGTCCTGATAGCCTACCACGAACTATATATTTTTTGTTTAGTAAAGTTTTCTTTGAATGTTATAATAATTTTACTTTCTGAGATTTGAGTTTTTAGGACAGAAATTTACTTAGTATACGAGTATTTTTAGTGTTACACCTAAAACAATACTGATACGCAAAAAATTTGATATTATTATATTGATTTATAGATCTCGTGGTACGAAAGTAAGATTGTTGTATTATTATTTTAAGTGGTGGTGGTAAGGCTTTTGGTGATGATTTTTCTTTCTATATTAATTTAAAAATTTGTATAGATTAAGATATAATTTTTCAAATATGGTAGAGTCTATTTTGTATGCGGGCTGGCTCGACCAGGGCGGTACACTCTCAGAGACTATTTAATGAGGGGGGGGTCAGGATACTTAATGCTGAAATCAACTCTCTTATCTGAGGCCTACATCTCTCCGTATTTCCCCAGTGAAGCAAAACATCTAAAAATGCAATTATGGGAAATATATTTACATATCTGTTAGCACAACGATTTATAATAGATCTTTAAAAAATAGATGTTTCAAATAAAACTACTTTTTTCTTAAGAATTGTCCAAAAAAATTAATATTTTGAGTTAATTGATTGATAATAACTTTTTTAATGACTGTAATAATCAATTTGTAGCGTTTCTTCGAGATTATTAAACTGCAATGACCTAAAAGTAAATTTAAAAAAAACAGACAAATATATGTCATTATTATCTTCTATACAGTAATAATGTACAAAATAAATATAAGTTAAACTTGCAACTTATTAATATAAATGGTATCATTTTTTTTTACCTTGAAAGGTTATTACTAATTATATTTACTATAAAATAGGAACATGTATTCAGAATGAAAAATATAAAATATCAACTGAATTATATTTTTAATATAGTTTATAAAAAAGGAAAAGATTGAGTAAAAAATGAGGAATTCCCGGCAGAAATAACGGTGCAACTTTCTATTTACCGGCTCAGTGTGTTGAATTACAAATTTTAATATAAGCAACATAAGATTGAGGTTTTTACCTACACTTGTGTGGTTAATATTGAAAGGCGAAGTATTTCTAAATTTAGATTAATGTTTGAGATAAATAATGTAAAACTTTTGGTATTCTCTGTTTTCAAGAATCTTAAAAACTTTTCAATTACTTCAGTTTTAATTAAATGATATTAAAAATATTCTTTTATATCGAAGCATATATAATAATTAAAAAAAATATTGTTGTATAAATTGTTGAAGTATATTTAATAATAAAAAAAAATAGTTAACTTACGTTTAAAATATAGTGTACTACATTATTTTTATATCATATTATATTAACAGGTCACTTTTTTGTATCTCTCCGTATAAACTCTGGCCGGCATTTATTTTTTATAACAGTAATATACTTTTCTCATCGATATTTATAAGAGCAATGAGCTTGAACCCTGTTATTATATTTTTTTCTAATATATTACAAGGTATTACTGAAAAACATCACCAGGTATTGGGTATAATTTTTTTGCTAGATGTACATCTGAGCGGTGGTTTATTACATCGTCGATGTCTCGCTGCGTCTGGAAAGCGGAGTAGACGCAGAGATCTGCCTTTAGACGAACGAAGACAGAAAAGGAAAAGAAACAAAAGCAATTGTAATATCATGATGAATGGTCGCTTTTTTGACACATTTGTCCTATTCATCCTCTTTATTTACTAATATATAATTTGAATTCCTTGAAGTTATTCATTGTTATTACTAGAAATGAGTTCCTTATTATAATATTCATAATGCTTGTCTAATGAGGTAATTGAAATTTAATTATTTAAAATAAATTTTTCGTATACTTTGGCTAATTATGTATGACGTAATTTAAGTTGACAGTTCTTTTTACTTTCTAGTATATTCCTGTTCAATGTTTAATTATGGTTGGTGAGATCAGATTCAATATCATATAAAAAACTGTTAACATTTTCCTACTTTATTTTGTAACTATCTTAACATTTTACAAATATTTCCGTTATTTAATATATCAATAAAACGGTTTCTGCTTAAGTGAATGGCAAACCACATTGGAAACCATATTGGATACGTATATTGTGAAATAAAACCATATTGTATTAAATAATTTCTCTGAAAAATGGAACATCTCCCAAGTTATATTCGGAAGGATTTGACAAGTATAATATATAACCAGAAGAGTATTTATTATTTTAGTCCCCAAAAGTGTTATTTTATTCTTTTTGAATTTGTTATCGACTGTCTGATGTTTTGAAAGGTATAAAAAGCGAAGTAGAATTTGACTTAGTAACTCTAATTTTTATATGGAGTCTTCATATATTTCGAAGTTTTCATATATGTAATGACTTTAGTGACGAAATTTCGTGTTATTTCCAACCAGCTGTCTCCTAAGTCGGTTCTTCTGATCCCAGCGTTTACCTCATCTCTTAAGTGATGAATCGTCACGTCAATCTGTCATAGCAAAAGTATTACACATACCCATACAATTATTATTATATGCGTAATGCTTTTGAACCTAGAGTGTGACGTTTCATAAGTGCAATCTGTGAGGTTTTCAAGGACTTTTCTTCCACGTACCACTAAGATGTGGAATGAACTTTCTTGGGCGGTGTTTCCAGATCGATACGACATGGGTACCTTCAAAAAAGGCGTATACTCGTACCTAAAAGACCGGCAACACTTTAGTGAGTCTTCGGATGTTGCAAGAGTTCGTGGGCGGTGATGAACAAATTTTATCTGAGATCCCGCACGCTGGTGTGCCCTCCTTTTAAAAAAAATGCCTATGTGAACAAAAATTGTCTTTGACTGTGCCTTGTCACTATCCCAGTTCATTTCAGATCTCCATGTATTATTATTTCCTGTTTAGCTCAGTTACGTCATCCGTGACCATGTAATCCTTTCTTACTAATGCCATGATTTACACAATATATCAATCTCTTTTTTCATCTTCTTTCAGCAAAAAATCCATTCGACTTCCTTATCTATTTACGATTTCTATAGTCAATATCTTATCATCAACTGGCATAAAAAGTAGTAACGCTCTAATAATATAAGATTCCAGGCATTTTAAAATAAAAGTTGAACATTGCAGTAGACTGGGAACACACAGACTCCAGATAGGGGTGCTGTGTTACTCCCAGTGTAGAAACAAATTGCCCCAAAGAGAGCTCAAGGCGGTATTAGAGCTGACATGTCTATTCGGTAAAAGGATTATTATTTGATATTCATTACGTATTTATGTTAGATCTTGTTTTATCATTACTAGTTAATTTAAAATAAGTTTGGTTTTTTATAGTTTTCTGAACTATGTTGTAAACTTTTGAACTAATATATGCAAAAAACAAATATTTTTTTAAAAATTTTCCAAAGATTAGATTTAATAGACAGACGGATATTATCATTTTATTAATTTAACTCGAATTTATTATTACATTCTTAATTATACTCCGAAGTTACAAAAGCTTTAAAGCAATCGTGTTCATGGAAACCCGAGATGTAAGTTTGTGAGTCAATTAAGTCGAGATGTCTCTCAGTCAGTCAGTTAATTTATCATCTGTCAAATGTGAAATTGGTGAAATAGTTTTATTCAAATGTATAGAACTCGTAAAAATCTTTGAAACATTTAGTATATATAAATATTATTGTTTTATAATAATAGCTGTACATTATTTCCTGTTTTGTATATAGTATTGAGGCATACCAACACATAACTTTAATTTTATAAATATAATAAACAAGTATTTATAGTTTTTTTAATTTAGTTTAGTATTAAGCTTGTTTTCATTGAAGGAACCTTAGGGAAACTTCATAATTTTTTTTTATTAATCCAATGATCTAGTCAGTGACTTTTCGTAATAGTAATATTTAAGAAAATAACAAAAAAAACAGTAGTTTTTATATCAGTATATATTAATATCATGATTAATATTGTTTTTGCCCATATATGCTTCAATATAAAAAAAATATATAGTAACTATTAAAATCATCACTTAGTCCACTCAATCGAAGTATTTAATCCCATTCATAAATAAAAACTAACAACTTTTACAACATGTTTTTTATTTAACATTAAAATATTGTCAAGTGTGTGTATGAATACACTCACACATCTGTAAACAACTACTTAACATTATTTACTTTAATGTAAAAAAAATATAGCTAATTTTATAAATATTTTATTGTTGAAATGTACAAAACATTCTTCTTAAAATATCATGACATACGTGCTTAGTGATTCATAAATATAAATCTTTGGTATTGTGGTCGCTTGCTTCTTATGCATAAAAATCCTCGTCGTTCACTGCCTATCGGACACTTGTAGGTTTCTCTGAGCGATCGTTTATTTCTTGTTTCTTCAATATAATTAAGACGAGGTACTGCTAAATAGATATCACCGGGTATTGGGTATTCTCTTTTTATCAGATGTACATCTGAGCGGTTTACATTGTCGATGTCTCGCTGCGTCCTGAGAGTGAAGCCAGAACAGAGATTCGCCGTCAAAATAACGAATGCAGAGCATGATATTAATACGGACACAGAAACCATTGTACACAATGACTTACTTTGTTTTGATAGAATTATTGGAACCGACGCCTTTAAATACATTTGTATTTCCAGGATAATTTGACGTTAATTGTGGTTATAACGCGTCTAATAATTTGTTTATTGTTAATTGCTCATGACGTTAATTGTGTTCAATAAGGTTTGCAGTGCATTAAATTCAATTGTACTCAGAATCTTAGTCATTTAGAGATATAAGACTCAATCTATAATTTTGAAAAAAACAAAAATGAATATTTGAAAATTTCTTCAAACAATAATATATTAAGCTTTAAATAAATATAGAATAAAAAATTTATCCATCTCATAAAGACGGTCACACGCGCTTCGGTAGCAGACTTGGTAGAGCGACGAGACGGTTTCTCAGAGTTTGCGGGTAATAATCCTGCTCATATCGGTAAATTTTTCATTTTAATTGTTTCAAATTAAAAAATAAAAATGAAATTAATAATAAATAAATATTTACCATTATAATATAAATAGAAATCTATTATAAAAATAGAAATTTACCATTATTTGCTTTTAATAGTGTTTAAAATTTGGTATATTCTCTTAAATAGTTTGTGAGTATTAAAAAGTATGCTGTTTATGCATTACATATATAATGACATTAGAAGTCTCCAAATACATCGTATAAAAATATGTTTAAGTTTATCATTTATATTTTAAAGGCAAAGCTTTTTTTTTTTTAGTGTATAAAAATATATATAAATATATATTACAATCTTTGTTTATACTAACAAATTTCTTTCTTGGACATTTTCATTTCAATGATTCTTGAACTCTAGTAAAAAGTTATTAAATTACTCTAGTATAGAAGTTCCATGCTGCCTCCAATGGTCATGGTTTTCGAGTCCTTCATCTTAAAGGGCTCTTTGGGGTACACAGCAGGCCTCTAACTGACAATTTTGATGCCTCAATACTTCTGTAGCTAGTCTAATGGGATCCTCTTATTTTTTTTAGCATAATAATCATAAAAATTATTCACTTCCTGATTCATCTGTATATAAACATAATTACTTATTTCTGTTAGTATAGAGACTATTTTGGAAATAACGATATGTATTTTTTTATTATATATAATAATAAAAATGTATATTTTTATATTTCGTACATTATTAGCTTTTAGAGTCAGTACTATTTCCTTCGTTACCACTAAAATCATAAAAAAAAAAAAAAAAAAATTATTAGAATTTTATCCATTGCATTTATTGATTTAAAGAACTTATTTAGTGACAAATTTAGTGACATAAACAGCTTAACACACAATTCATATTATTATTATTATATTCGTGTGCCTGCAAGTAACGTGTGAAATCTATGTAAAATACATAGGTTATAAATTATAGAAATGAATATAAAAAACGAAAAATATTTTAACTATAGACGTTAATTTGTAAAATCGATTCCAAATTCGAATTGAAAATATTTTTTTAATGCCAGTATTAAGTTGCACATGTCAGCCAATTGTTTTGTCCAATCCTTTTATATATATAATTGACACACCACAGGCTCGTCGTCCTTACTCTGTTCAATCTTTATTATGTTTGTTAGGTTTTTATTTGAGACATACAAAGATACATAAAAGAAGTTGTTTGTAGAAGCCTTAAAAACTATGCTCGTGAGTCAAATCTTAGCCATTAAGAAATAAAGTGAAACTAGGCCACACTTTCTCACTTAAAAAACTTTAAATCAAGTATGATTCATGTAGAAGTCATCATCTCATTTAAGTGAGTTTAAATACATATTATTTAATAATTCGTGCGTCATACTTACATTAGGTTCAAAGTATCCCGTAACTGCGGTGAGACCACGTAACACCAATACCAACAATCAAGTACCGAATTAATTTGATAAACTTTATTTGTACACAAACGTTTGTCCAGACATTTGACGCTCTAAAGTTAGATACCATCTTTCATAAGTGACTTTTGCTTTTGGTATTTATAATTAACAGTATGTAGAAATAATTACAATACCAGGAATAAATGTTATGTTATTATTTGTTAGTATAAATTTATACTAATATTATAAATCGGAAAACTGTTTGCTTAAAAGCGGTTTTCGTCCAATTTACCGGATGGCTTTGAAAACTTCTTTCTGATTATCATAGAAAAGTTCATGTTGAAAGCTATATAGCATTATGCTATTACTTTTATTATTATAAATAGTTATTCTAATATTAAATAAAACTAGTTAATTATTTAAAGAAATTTAATTTTACATTTCATTCGTGAATAGATTTTTTATAACTAGGTATAAATTCAGCCCATTTTTGCTCAATTTTGAGTTAAAATAGATGATATAAGATTTATTAGCTGAATAACCTTTAGTTATTTAACAAATATATGTTTAACATTTGTAGACAAAAGCGCCATCTCATAAAATAACCTCCCTTTAATGGCGACCACAGAATCATCAGTCCCCTGATTTATTGTAACGTAAATGTTAGGTCAGCAATGCATAATATAAATATTAATCAAGTCCTGCATAAATCTAAATCATCTATTGAAACTGATTTAAGATGAATCGAGAATAATACTGAATAATTTTATATTATTTTAAGGTCATGTTACTAAGTCGTAAATGACCTACCTGTGACATCAATGTTAAAACGCTTAAATTTCAAACTATCATAGTGGTTAGCCGTAATAGAGTAAAAGCCAGCTAGTTTCTCGATACTAGCCGGCTTTTTAGTATGTATATATATAGGACATTCGATGGCATGTTTTGACTTATTTAGTATTGAGTAAGAAACAAAGTGACTCAAGAACACAAGTATGAGTAATCATTATTATTGCACTTTATTAATAATAATTCATTTGTATAATAATAATTGTTTAAAGTAAGAGCTTTATAAGATTTTTTTTTATGGAATTCTATGATTATTCTGGATTATTCTGGAAACATCTAAAAGTTGCAAGATAAATTATTAACACAATCTACGATTGCTTGTGAGAGGGCTTCATTAGAATTACGTTCCCTATATCCTATTCTTTCCACATATTGATTTTTTCCACCCCATGCGGCTGTCGCAAAATTATCGAAATCCAACAAAAACATACCAACGAAACTCACAAGAAAACTAATAACTGGACTTACAATCTTACCCCTCCCTCCCCCCACGCACACACATACACTTATACGTATGCGGGCACCCTCACGCACACACGCGCCCGTGTCTAATTATATACGTCTACAGAAAGAAAATAAAGATCGGGGAAATTTTACAAGAACAAGTAAGCCGGACGTCGGGAGGGGCGTTGACCGCTCCCTGTCATTACCCCCTCCCCCAGGGGGGCTAGTTCCACCCTGGATGTTTAATAATATGAAGAATTGGAGATAATTTGCGCGAAACTAAATAAACGCAGGAAAATTGAAAGGTCGGGAGTTCTCTCTTTCTTACAAAACTTATTACAGAGGTTATAATATCTAATGTATGTTTTTATCGAGCATGTAATAGCCTTCTGATGTTATTAATTTAAAATACAAAGTAATATAGAATATTAGAACTTTTACAACATATACATAATAAATATTTTACAAAGATACAGTCTTAGACTTATTAGTCTTCAGCATTTCTGAGCTCTTGTACCAATAGACGTAATTTAGTTTAAAAATATAAGTATGCTTAAGAATTAGAAACCATACAAACCACTAGTAAAATATATTTTAGATAGAAATAAAAATAAAACTAAGTAAAAACATACAAAATAATAAAGAAACACTTATTTCAATGTTTGGTTTCCCCTTTGCAGATCTTAATACATATATATGTAGTTTTCATTTTTCTTAATATTATCTCGCATACAGGTATTTCTATATTTATACAAAAACGTTGAAAACTTTACCCTTACTTAGGGGAGTTCAGAAATGTAATAAAACTTTGATTACGAACATTTGACATTCTATACTACGGTCCTTTCATATTGGCGACGTTTGATGTCACACGAGTGATGTATGTTTGATACACGAGTGACATTGCTGTCCTTATATATAATCTACATGTGGTATGTGCAGAGTGTATATTTTTATTGATTCATAATACTATAGGCAAGGACGCTAAGAAAGTATACGAAGTAGACCAATCAACGAACTCCCAAATTCATCTTGATTTCCTGTGAAACCGATTGTTGCAATGCTGTTTTGAATGTGTGAATTGAATAAAAGTTCAAAATTTAAATGCACGGTAAATTAAAAAAAAATACATAGTTTATTAACTTTATTAAAACCATTCTTAATATCTTACATTATGTACAACATATTCTACAGAATTAGGTTACAATATGTAGTTGAAGTAATGGAGGAATGGAATTACATTATATACATACATTACATACATTATAATAATACTTAAAATTAAATCTCATACAAATTTTTAAAATACCAATTCTATCTTGACAAAGACACTAAAGCTAACAGATTAAATAATTACCATGAAATTGCCATTAAATTTATGTATACTTTTGCGGAATTGTCGTTTCAATCGCTTAAAAACGGCAGCGGTAAAAACGCTCTCCGTCTGAACCTTATCTTCAAACATTATAGCTGTATTGGTACTTTGCCCGGACCATCCATCTTGAGCTTCAATATATTTATCAGACTCTTTGTCGGTATATCAGATCTTAGCACAACAGACATAGAGACTAATTTCCTATCTACCAATAATATCTTAGTGCATTACTTGTGTTGAAGACTAAACAATATATAGGAAGAAGTACTGATTATTATTTATTAAAATATACATTATTTATATTTCAATTACGTCATAAAATATTTCAGGGGAATTCTATATATGTGCCTCATATTAAATATTCGATTTTTGTGTGGTTTTTAATAACAATACATCCTTAAACATATATATATATATATATATATATATATATATATATATAAATATATATTTTGATATGGCAAGTAAAATAAAGAGGAGCGGAATATACGACTCGACGTAGGTACAGCCCAATTTATAATATTGTTTTCCTTGGGATATATTTTTTCACTAGCAGGGAGGCTGCCTCCCTCCCAGTTATTATTAAAGACGTACACACACATTCGTGTGAACTGTGATTAGATTAATATGGCGTCTTCTTTCAGTCGTTTTAATTACGTTTCTGAAATGCTTATAAAAACCTAGGTATTATATATTTTTCATTATTGCTTTTATGATTCGTTATATAATGATATCTTAAATCTAATTTCAGTAATATTTGTATTTGAAAATATATTATTAAATAACTATTGGTATTGATTAGTTGACTTAACTCCGTATATTGTGCCAGTGGTTCAAGGTTCGATCCCCACAAAAAATATATAATAAAAATTTATAAAAATATATATATTTTCTATAGTTTGAGTCTTGTTTCTATGTATAATATATATGTATTTAAACTATAGTATTTGTATGTTTATCAGTTGTCTAGTACCTAAAATAAACTGACAACGCCATCTATCGAAAGGCTTTGGATTTGTTATGATAAAGTTTTCTAAGTTTCGGGGTGAAACTATTCTTTCTGTCCCGTAACAAGACTCCTTAGAGTAAAGGAGATGGATACAGGAACAGAAGAAAAGAATTTGTAAATTGTGATTGAGCTATGACCGTGATATTCGTATTTCTGACAATTGTTGACCTCTGAAGAAATCACTTTGAAGTACATTTTATTTTGGGCAATAGGGTGAAAGTTCAAAAACCTCGGTAGTTTGGATTTGTGTTCGAGGTCGCGTGCAGATTTTTAGGTCATAACAAGGTCATCAATGAATTTCGTGCAATAATATAACTATTTAATAATAGGCCGTGTTCTCGATAACGATTTTCAGATTTCAGTTCTCAATTTTTGAGAATACAAAAAATATGAAAAAGGTATAGGTTTGATATTTTGTGACTATTGAGTGAAAAAAAACAACTACCTATTGCCCAAGGGTCTGCTTTTAAAATCATGTCTATTAATTATCTAGCTTCATATAATATTTAGAAAGGTTTAGTGTAGTTTACTATATCCATATTGTAATTATGTAATTTTGTTAGAAATTTTCATTACAATTATATTATTCTAATTCGAAAGTATTACACAGTTAAATAAAATTATATTAAGGATTTGATTCAGGGTATTTATTTTACAGACACACACACACACACACACACACACATAAGCTACATTACCTATTCTATACCAATATTATAAAACGAGAAAGTTAGTTTGTTTGTGCGCTATTCGAAGCTTCCAGATGGATTTAAATTCTTATTCCGATTGTGAGGAAGTTCATGAGGAAGGCTTATCGGTAATCTAGTATTACGATACTATTCTCTGTTATTAATAGCAATTAAAATCGTTCAAAATCAGTAATTTTATATTTAAAAATATATATCGTATGAATAATTTACGAGTATTAGCGTAATGCTAGACAAGACTAGATAGTGCTTCCGGAAAAAAAAATTCAAATCCTACAAATGAAAATAAAAACTAATAATTTAAACCTGTTTTGAATACATTGCAACAATCGGTTTCACAGGAAATCAAGATGAATTTGGGAGTTCGTTGATTGGTCTACTTCGTATACTTTCTTAGCGTCCTTGCCTATAGTATTATGAATCAATAAAAATATACACTCTGCACATACCACATGTAGATTATATATAAGGACAGTAACGTCACTCGTGTATCAAACATATGTATTGTATTTCGAAGATTAAAACGTTCAAACAAAAAAAAGAAAAAAACTCTTCAATTTGATAATATTAGTATCAATTGTTTGACTGCGCTTTAAAGATAAAAATAAAATATATTCTATCAACAATAATTAAATAAAAGTAAGTTAATAAAAAGTAAAACAGTAATAAAATTCCTCAATAAATTATAATACGTATTTTGTAAACCATTTGTAAGAAGCCGTATAATTTTAATACTGATGTAGTTGATTCATAAAATCGCATTATGCGTGTAGCTTTAAAACGATACTGGGTTTCCTTTATTAAGTATTTTGTTAACTATTACATATTTAATTGTTTGTGTATTTATATATATATATTTATTTATTTATTTATTAGGAAGACAAACAGTTATATAGAACATATACATAATAATAAAAATATGCATAAATCAATAAAGTCTTAACATATTAATAAAAACACAGAACTATCGTAAGACAACAAAAGATATTCAAAGGTAGTTAAAATGTATAACAAAACCAAATCGATACATATTTAAAATATTTAAAAATAAGCATAATTAAGATGTAATTTACTGAAAAAAAATACATTTCAAATGATTGTTAGAATTTTTTTCATAAAGAAAGTAAAAACTAATAAAACAAAAAGAAATAATAATAGTATTTTCTTAGATTTTCACGAGTCACATTTGAAATAATTTTTTTTTTTACGGATTAAAACTCGCGTATAATTTGGTTACATTTTAATTGTGATGAGTCTCCAATTACATCTCGTCTACCTGTGAACACGATTGCTGCAAAGCACTCGAAACGTAGGGTTAAAACTAAAATGTAACCAAATTATGCGAGTTTTAATCTGTAAAAAATAGTTTTATTTCAGAAATAATAATACATTATATTTGTTTATTTAATATAGTTGAAGAGTTTGTTCGTTTGTTTATAATCTTCGAAACTTCTTTCTGATAATGAGACGTTAATGAAGAAGGCATATTATTATGATTATGTTAATAATAAATAAAATCGTTCGTCCGCACGTAGATCGGTGAGTAAAAGCTAGTATTATATTCATATATATATACAGGTTGACTCGTAGAGAATGCTTATACATGTTAATTCTTTGACAGTAAAGATTAAATAAATATGTAAAATATATTAAAAATTAAATAATATATCTCGTAATTGACTTTTCAGTAGTGAGTGGCACTGCCAGTAAATCAGAGGGTAGTTCAATTCCCACTTGGAACACTGTGCAATTACTGTTTCAAGAATGGGAGTAGATTGTATCGTAACCCCAATAAAAAAATAATCTCTGATTGGATTTGTTAAATTTTTAAGGAGTAAATACAAATATAATAGGAATCTAAGTAAAGTTTGTAGTCATATGACAATCGTTTGTTAAAATGCTATTTAAATGTTAACGATATTAGATATAAATATCTTAAATGTTTATCATTCTATTCTACTAGTGTCTGAAACCACTAGTCTTGTCGTTTTGTTCTATATTAAAATGAAATATGACTCTTATATGTCTTTATATGTATTTGTTCAAAACTTTAGTTTTTTTTAATGAGTTTGCATTTGATGTAGTTAACAAAACATAGATAATAATAATTTTATGTGCTAAGGTCATTGACATGAAGTAAAATTTTGTATCCCCATTAAAGAAATTTTATTATAATATGTATGAAGTTACATATACAAATGTGTATGAAGTAAATCTATATATATCTTAAAACAAGAATAATTAAATTATAATGTCAATGACCTGAAATTACAATTTTGTACAAAATGTCATAATATAGCGAAAAAAAATTAAGACACCCAAGAATAGAGACTGAAATATATTAAAAAAGATTAAACTTTGTAAATTTACATAATTTTGTGCTGAGTATAAGGTTGGGCCTATTACAGGGTTCAGTGACCCGGGAATGATAAATGTTTCAAGAATAAGAAAATATATTTTTATTATAAAAATATTATCAAGCAATAATCAAAATAAAATTAATGGGAACAAAAATATTCGGAATCCCATGTTGATCAATTCTATGTTGTCATCTTTCTCACTCTCTCTTTCTTTCTTACTCTTTTCTGTTTGTCTATTTGTATTTGTTATTTATAGATCTAGTATTTTATTAACGAAACCATTTTTAGAGTTCCGTATCTCAAACCGGAGTAAACGGAACCCTTATAGTTATAGAAAGCTATACTATACTATAGTACACTATTATGTATAGTATAACTTCGTTGTCCAACTGTGTTTCAAGACTATTTTATTGGAGACGCGTGAAGATTTAAAATTTAAAAACTATAAACAGGTTTTCCGTCTTAAAATAAAAGTTCTAAATTAACGTAAAAGAACAGATACGATTTAACATATATTATAGAAATTATTATATATAATTTAAAAGACGAAAACAACATTACAATATCATAGACTTGTTAAATTATTTATTCTATAATGTACAGTCACTTCCCCATTCACCATATATTCCAAATATCAGTCCGAAGGCCGCACGCGTTAGTATTGATTTTTCGTCGAAAATATGTTTTATTTTATCTCCAGCCGTCACTTTAAAGATAACAAGATAAGCTTAAATTAAAAACGTACTGACAGTCATTTATATCAGATATATTTGCTATTTAACTAACAACTACGAACGATATAATATTATTACTCAGGCAGAGTTCAAATTATACTGGATTTTAGAATACCCTAAATTTAGGACTGAAACTTGTGTATGAAGTTTGTTTTTATTGTTATTATTATTTATATTAAATACAATACGCATTTATAGTTTATAAATGATTTGAATTCATAACATTTTGAATTTTAATTTTTTTTCTGTGTGTTAAAACCGGCTGTACACACGTAATTATAGGAATTCATCAACCTATTTTCAAACCCATTCGGGGACCTTACTCATGAGCTCTGAGCATGGTGGAATCGCGACGTGAACTAATGAACTGTTCACGCTGCGATGCTCGGTTCAAAACTAGTCGGGCAAATTCTGATAGACGTGAATACAGCCGGATAATTATATTTCATAGTAAGTTTACATACAAAAACTAAATATTTAATATAACATGCGTATAAAATTCTTTATCGACTCGTCACAATGTAACAATAAAAGCAAATACCGGCCCTCAAATTAAAAAGTATACACAATCGTCGTTGATAATTATAAAATGGCACCTGGTAGGACCCCTGATTGAAAATAAACACATGACAGTATTTTGAAATGTTTGAATTATTATTGATTACATAAAATATATATAATAAATTATTCAATATTAATTTATTCCACAAAAAAGAAAAATTTTTAAAATGGAATTTAGGAATAAAATCTTACTTTGTATAATGAGCTAAACTTGAATTATTAATGACAAATTATTATACATAATATCTAAAAAGTCTATAAAGACTTGCAAACTATTTCTTAATTTGAATTAGGAATTGTATTTAGATATCTGTAGACTTCAAAGACTTACAAAGTATATTATAATTCGAATTTAGAATAACTTACAAATATATATATAGATAATATAGATACAATTTTTTTTAAATTTCAATTAAGAATACATAGATAATATAGAGATACAAACTATTTTTTAATTTGATTTTAGAATACATTTTACAAATATATATAGATAGTTTAGACTTCAAAACTATTCAAAAATTTTAATTAAGAATGCATTACAAATATAGGTTCTTGTATTATATAGATAATATATACTTACAAACTATTGAAAAATTTGAATTAAGAATACATTACAAATGTACTATATAAATATTATAGACTTACAAACTATTTTAAATTTGAATTAAGAATACATGACTAAAGAGTACAGATAATATAGACTTTTTACTATTTTATATTAAATATATCTCAATTCACAGAACAAAAAAATATTCAATCACTTACATAACACAATGACAGCCAGTAGCTACGCGCGCCGCCGCGGCGCCCGCATGTCATTTCAGCGCCATTATAAAATGCCGGTTTTATTTTTATTTTATTCGCCACCCTCCACCCTCCACCCCCGCCCGATATTTCAAACTTAACGAGCACGTAAAAATATAGCACTCGAAAATTTGGGATGTTACGTAATACTGAATCGAGTTATGTGACGCGATGTCTTTTATGATATAGTTTTCTTAAGGATAATATACTTCTGTTTTTGGAACTATATATATGATTATGTGTATTTCAACAAATATGACATTGTTAGTATGCGTTGTATAAATTATTATAGATCTTCTATAGTTTCAGTCTAGGAGATTAATTATTAACTTTTATGTAGATTTATATCTATACAAATAAGTATAATCGAAGAATCTGTCTGTCATTTTAAAATGAGTTTGTTTTCTTAACTTTTATTTATATACATGACACAAAGACACACAAACTCTTTAAAAGTTTTCATATGTCATTCTGTTTCTTCGAGGTGGTCTTAAAAGCTAAACCGATTGTTATAAGACTTCCATAAAAATAAAGGATTTAGTAATGCACTAAAGTGAACTTTTTATGTCACAAAAATCAGGGTTATAATTAAATAATTAAGAAACAATAAAAAATATCTGAATATTTCAGGAAAGCTACACAACTTGGTAGTTCTGAAAATGACTGAACAAGTTATTTATATACGCTTTGTTTAAAAGTTTTCAGTTTCAAAGATTTCTAATTACTAAATGATTAAACCTAACCTATAATAAAAATAATTAAATTATATAATGAATTCAGAAGTCATGAGCTAATTCAATACAGCCTTAGATATATTTAAAATAACATACTTCAATACTATTTTCAGTGAAGGTCATACTAAAATAATCGATATTACCTTACGTAAGTTAACATTTTTCTGTTTGTTATACAATTCATAATAACCTTAAATTAAAGAGGTCAAGGTCCTTTGAAAATAATTTAATACATACAATTGTAAGTTTCATAACTATAAATTTATTTAAACAAAAAGGACATGTAAATAAATCTTGAATGTGTGAGATAAGTGAATGATGTGAAGTGTTTCAATTGTATGTGAAGTCTTTGAATGTGTGTTTGAGTGTAAAAACAAATATACTGATACTTTTTTACATAAATATTGTAAAAATAATAAATTGTTATAACGTTTGTAAACACCATGTATACAAGCCACGAGAGACCTTTCTCGAGTCCGTGGGCCTTGTTAATGTCAAATAGGAACCTTTTTATGTCGCTTGTAGGACTCGACATAAATAATTAAACATAAATATTGTACATAGTTGTATTATTTGTAAACACCATGTATAATAACACCAAGAAAGACTCATTTATTTTTTGTTGTTTAATTATTTATTAATATTGATTTATTATTAGCGATGGTTCTTTGTATACCATGGATTCAGCATAAAGGAGGAGTGCAAATAGTGCCTCGAATTTGGAACTAAGGTGTAGGTTTGGTTTTTTTAAGGTTTTAATTTTAATTAAGGATATGATATAACAGTTTTAACAATATTGATTTATATAGAGCTATGTAGTTTTGAAAACATATTAAAACATTTTAACAACTTTTTATTGTTATTAATAATTACAGTGGGAGACGTCTTATTCTCTCTCTTTATCTTTTTATCTTCTTATCTATTTATCTTTTTTTTCCGTTCAATATACCTAACATGTTTTCCTATTAATAAAAAAATATAGCATTTCATAGGAACAATGATTAAAGACGTATACAAATTATTTCAATTTAAAATTCTATAATAAATATTTATGAAAAATGTCCCAAAGTAATTAAATTTGTTTTGAACTTAATATCGAACTCCCACAAAACAGGACTAATGAAAAAAGGCGCCAACCGACTCGCCGCAGTTTGTTTATACAAATACTAAAGTTTCCTCGTATTTTTCATAAAAAAAAAACTTGAAAAAATATTTCCAAAGAAAGCTGAACTTAAATTTATTACGCCATTACTCTTAATCATAATTGTGTGAGTGAGACGGTTGACTGGGGTGTGACAAAGTCAGATATATATGATTCAGTGTGTGCGAGAGGGACAGTGATGTTTGCTGAGGCGCCCTTTGATAGTGTTTCCAAATTTTGGGAAAGTATAGTGTATTGTTTGCTCTTAGGGTGAGGTTACATGTTGCGGATGTATTTCTAAATACACAAATTTTTTAATTTTAATTATTATATTTTGTATCCTTATGTTATAATCAATATAATTATTGGGAAGTAGATAAATTAATATGAAATTTTTTTTCAATAAGTTTTTATTTGCAAGGTACAAATAAAAAAAATGATAATGATATATATATAGTAATAATTTTTTATTTTTTTTATTTTCAGTATAATAAAAGTAAAACATTATTGTCACATGCATTGCGGCATCATGTAGACCGAATTAAAGTAATGCACCGGCCCCTGATCAAATACGTAGGGGTGAACTACAGGGGTGGGATTTTTGCTGTTTTCACCAAAAAAAGTACATCGCACGCGTTTTTACTTAAAACATACCAGTTTCGGGCGCACGCGCAAGTAATAGCACGTGTCAAAAGATTTTAGAAAACTTTAAAACTGTTTACGATTTATAAAAAAAAAACTATCTGAATTGAGTTTTTATTGGTTCTTCTTGTTAGTGAAAATAGTGTTAAAATATGGTTATTTAGTATATATATAATTATAATGTGATAAGAAAGTTCATAAATGGAGGATAGTCATCGTGGAAGTGATAACAGGTGAAGATCTTATTGGAATCCTTTTCATAATATTTAAAAAATATTTCAGAACTTAGATTTGGACGGATAAAGGAAAAAAGAGACAAAAAATTCATTAAAATCTTAATTTAGTAAAAGTAAAATAGTAAAGCACACCAGATGCACATTATTTTTAAGAGAGAGAAAAAATATTTTGTAAAATTAAGTGCATATAATATATAGTACATATACTATTTAAAATAAAAATTATTTGTTTTATCAAATATTTTAATCAATAACTATCTATTGACTTTCTCTATAATGTTTTTTTTTTGTATACAGATTATTATAAAAAAATATAAAGATCCACCCATAAATTTTTTTTTAAATTCTTGTGTTTTTCATTTCTTATAATAGTTTTATTTGACAATGAAATAATTTTCCTAAATAAAAAGTATTAAACATAAAATTTTTTAATAAAATCCATTCGTTATTTGTAAGAAAGTAGCAGCTAAATAATTTTAAAACTGTTATTGTGACGTCTGTGACAGGTTCGTAACACAGATTTTTAAAAATACTATTTACTTGAAACAAATTCTACCTCACTAGAGTGTTATATCAAGAGTCAAATTTTAATATAAAATAACATGAAAAAGTCCGAATATTATCTAATACTTATATACTATAACTTCTTTTATAACTAGACTTGTATATTGTATAGTGCATAAATTGTTTATTTAATTTTAAGATATTAAAATAATACATATCTGGTTCGAAAAACCGGAAAAGCTTATGTATTTTATCTGCATAATAATATATTGATTTTTCTAATAATAGGTATTAGAAAAATCAATATATTATTATTTCATTTTCAAACTAATTTTCCGTTCAATATTTCTCCTATAATTATAAGAACTAAATAACAATTTAAAAATTGATCTTACTTGCTCAGTAGCTGTGTCATTGAAATGGAACTTGTGAAATGAAATTATTTCATTTAAATGTGTAGAACATCAATTAACTTAACTTTCATTAAATTCCAGATGCGGCGGTGACGCGATGTCGCTGGCGCCGGCAGTAAAGCGCGAGCGCGATTGTGCTAGCGGAGGTGGGACGGTGGTTGGACCTGGAGGGGTGGTGAGCGGCGAGGCTGACGGAGGAGGGAGCCCTGGTCGCAAGAGAAGGAAACAAGCTGCGCCAGCTCGTGCTCATCAGCCTCCGTTGGATCTACACTCTAAGATGGCCGACATTTATAAAAGCGCGTTAGCCTTTGGTGAACTCACTTTACCCGCCTTCGATCCTTTGGCTGCGTTCAGACTGCTGCCGCGTCACGACCCACCACGTATTTTCAATCCAGAAGCCTACTGCGATTTGTGCTGCAAAGAATTTTGCAACAAGTATTTCTTGAAGACCCATCGCGCCAACAAGCATGGCATCTATGACGGTGAACAGCAACCGCATCCTGGGCTCCCCTCGCAGCAACAGATTTCGCCACCTCGTCGTGCTTCAGATGAAGAGTCAGGGGGTACACCAAGACGCCTGTCACCAGATTCAGCGAGAAGAGCCCGGGAAGCCGCCTTTCAACCAGATGCGCTTCGACGACTCGGTGTTACGAATCCCGAAGCATTTTGTGAAATTTGTTGTAAAGAGTATTGCAATAAATACTTTCTAAGAACCCACCGAGAAAGGAGACATGGCGTGCCTCCTTATAGATCACCCGTAGCTGATAGATCACCAGCGGCTGCAACGCCACCAATGATGACTCCACACTCTATGTCCCCACATGCACCAACACCGCCACGTTCTTTCTCTTTGCCACCGCCATTCGATTCGGAGGAAGCTCTTGAAGTAAAACGGGAACAAGAAGATCGAGAAGATTTCGAGGCGGTGCTGCGAGAAGGGCAAACTAGTCCTTTGAACTTGATAGTAGAAGAGCGCGGCACCGCATCTCCTGGTTCAGCTAGTGAAGAGCTTCGTAAGTTGCAGACGATGATATCGCAACTGAACGAGCTTGCCGCTGAGCGCCTCGCCGAAGAACCAAATGAAGCTCCTCGCCCCCCGTCCTCCTCACCTCCACCTCAAGATGAGCGTCGATCCGGTGGAGCCGGATCCAGTTTCTGCGAAATTTGCAATAAAGAACTTTGCAACAAGTATTTCATGCGCACCCACATGCAGCGTATGCACGGGATATCGTTGGAGAGTGGCACCCAGCTTGGTGGTGTGACGTGTGACATCTGTCATAAAGAACTATGCAGTAAATACTTTTTGCGTGTCCATAAGCACAACACGCACGGCATCCCAGCGCCACCGGCGCCAGCTAATGCCGCACCCGCCGAGCCTTGTCCGCTGTGCTCGCGGCGTTTCCGAGGCCCGCGTGCCTTACGAGCCCATTTACTTGCCGAACACGCACCGCCGACGAGACCACCGCCACCTCCACCGATGCCCCCGCGGCCTCTCGATCTTCTGGCGAGAGATAAACCCTACGCCTGTTCGTACTGCCCCTTTACCACAGAAGTGCTCGCGTTCTTATTCGCTCACGAGAGGGCCCATGTACAGCGTGCCCAAGAACAAGTGGATAGTGCCGAGATGGAAGGAGACAATGGCGCGGAGGAGCCGAACGAGAGCATCGAGGGGGGAGGCGAAACGGACGGCGAGGCAGAGGCGTACTCTTGCTCTCGGTGCGAATTCCGCGCAGAGAGCTTTGCGACGCTGGAGGCGCACGTACGAGCTAGCCACGGCGGCGCGGGGGCGTTGCTGGCCGTACCGCGGGCGCCTCGGGCACCGCTCACCATGCAGCCCTTCGTGCTGGAGGAGTCGGGAGGTGCGCTGAGCCTGCTACCTGCGCTGGTGTTCTTGCCGGTGCGCCGACGTGCCACGCGTCGAGCCACCGTCACGCTAACGCTGACGCCCGCCTAGCCGGCCCGCGCCACAACCCGCCCGACCCGCGCGCGTCCGCGGCTGACGACTACAACGCCCGCGGGCGCGCTCGATCGCCGTACTGACTACATTTAACGCTGTGTGCCTTCGAGCGATCGCCGAGAGATAGTCGTGATCGTTCCCGAGGAGCTGTCCGCGGCCGCCCGCCAGAGCGCCACACCGCGCGGCGGCCCCCGCCCTCTTTTTTTTGACAGAGTCTAACTTCGTATATTGAGAATTATATTCACGGGTGATATATGAAACGTTGCCGCTTATGAATCGGTCAAGTTATTATCTCCTCGACGTTGGGTCGGTCCGAGACGAGTTTTTGAAACGTCGATTTCGATCGGGAGAAGAAATACACCCTAGGCTTAGTTATTATTATTTAAACATACGTATTTTATCCGTGAGTGCGTGCTCACGCTAGCGTCGTAGTACCGGTGCGATGTTGATCACTGAGCTATCGCCTCGGTGGCCCGACAGCGACAGCCGGGCGAGCGTCGCCGCCGCAGAGGAAGTCGGAGGGCGGCGTTGTCGCTAGCCTCGCTGGTGTTGCTGATGTTACCGGTGTTGCTGGCCACCAGCGTCGTTGGCAACCTCGCCGCCATCGACCCACACCCACAGTACAAACTAGGTGCCACTTTTAGATGTACTGCGACAACCGCTCTACCTCACGTTAGGTTTTATAAGCTGTTATTATATAAATATATTTTGGAGTTACACTAAAGTACAAATGTTGTGCGTTGCCGCGGACGGAGACCGCGCTGTTAGCTACTATATATTGTTGTCTAGGAATGACTTAAGCACAAAGATACGTACTATTGGGCAGTGATCAACATTAAACGTAATTTTAGTATAAATCTGATTAGATACATGTGGTCGTTGGGCTCGGCCATTGGTTTTGTTGTGTTACACATCAATTACGGGTCTTGTTGTGGGGCGGGCGTGGGCTGAGCTCCGTCCTGCCCCGTCGGTGGCCGAGCTTCGCGTTTTATATTTATTTCTATTGTAATTTATAAATTAATACGTTACTGCGCACGTTTTGTTCATGTTTACTGTGGTTACATTGATCTAGCGAATTTTTAATATTTTAATTTAAACAAAGAAATATCACGTCTTGACAATTTTGATGTAGGAAAGAAATCTATTATCACGTTATGTACCCTTTCTTAGTTTTTATTTGGTTCACTATAATATTTTTTTTCAAAATTAGATAATGCTAATATATTATGACAATAGAAAATTTTAGATTAAACATACTATTGCAATAACAAAACCACAATGAACATGAACAGGATGATAAAAAATATTATTGTATATTATATAGAACCTTATTTGAAGACAGGTTTATTTAAAAACATTATTCGGTAGATCATTGTGGAGGTTAGCTTGTATAAACCATGCAGCTTCTAAAGAAAGTTCCTATGTATGTAATTAAGAGGTAATTTAATAAACACTAGAGGTCCGAATGGAACCGCTCCAGACTGAGTCCTGGCTTCCTGATGATAATATTGTGATTGACGATCAGGGTACAGCTAATGATAGAAAATATGCTGATTTTAACTTAGATGTTCTTTTATAATCGCATTTCAGGAAATGTATGAAATGTATTAGTAAAAAAATAGCGAATGTTCCTATATTGGTTCCTGGTATTTTCGTAGTTCCTGAGTTCACTAGCCACTTCCTATGGGTCTTCCTGCTCAGCCAAACACTAAACTCATCCTGGAGCGGAGACATTCTGGCGCAATACAACAAATTATATTAATAATGTTTTAAATAATAACAAAATTAATAAAAAATGTACGCGTGAACCGACTGTTAGTTCTATTTAAACTCCCAGGCGCTAGTAACATTGTTAGGAGACGCAAAATTTTTACTATTATGGAATTTGAATAGAACGAGTCGATATGTAGAGAAAAAAAAAGATTTAATTATTTGGCAGCGCTGTACTCTGACATAGACAGGTATTGATAGGTACGGATATTACAAATGGATGAACCGTGATACAAATAACAGTACAAATTAATTATAAGTAGAGACTGGAGGGATTACAACATAGATATAGGCTCGTGTACAGCGCTCATAAACAGTCATACAGTCGCATTGTTCAATGTTTATTTATTTATTATAATTAATTAAATGAATCACAATTTAACTAGTCACGTTTATTAACTTATAACAAAGTTAATTTTTTTAACTTTCGTGATCTAATTTTATTATAATATATAATTATCTGGCTGTACTCAGGTTAATACTGTCACATTTAACCCGTCTAGTTCCGAATCCACTTGGATCTATATTCGCGGCGTGAATTGTTCTGATGTGGGCAAATTCCGATATTATTAACGTGAAAACAGTCGATAATTATATAATGAAGCTTATATTATTTATCACCAATAAAATCATTGAAGTGGGTGATATTTTTTTTACTTGAAAGTGTATTCTAGTCCTAATAATTTTATGCGACTGTACATTAAATGGTAATTCTTTGTCTAGTCAAATTATTTTTTATATATGTTTAATTTTGCTGACGTGGACGTGACGTTACAGATATACCGGAGTATGTAACGCTTGAATATTTTTTTACAAGGGAGGTAATTTTAGAAAACAGTATACAATGTAAGTTTGTTTTTAACGTCCACGTTGGTAGAAATTATATTAAAGAAATAAAAAGAATTATATATTGGCTTTAAGGAGGAGCCAAATTTAACCGCAGACATCACTTCACAATTTAAAAAAAGAATTTTTATGTACGATACTTACCCTTAACAGTAATTTGTAAAATTGTTATTTTTGTTCATAAAAACTAACCTTTTTTGTAACTATAAAAAAAAATATATGACAATTATATAAAACTGTAAAGTGACGTCTGTCGGTCGGTATATGTTCCTAGATCCGTCTGTTTGTTATATTTGTTTTCCATTACTACGAAACATTTCTACCGTATTCAATAAATTAAATATACAAATGTGTGTTTTCTTTTACCTTAAATTAATTTGTATGCATACAGTCTAATTACGACGTTCAGAAACAGTATACTAACATATAAAATTGAAGAGTTGCAATAATAACAATTAATCTTTAAATATATTGTTTTTAATAATAAATATTTATTATTTTTTGTCTCAATCTTGCGAGTATCTGAGATACTTAGATAAAAACTTAATCTATTGTGCAGTTGGTACTGTGTCAGTACACTGATAACATTTTTATTTTATAATTATTGATTTGACAAAAATACTTAAATAATTTCTTTATTTGTATACCAGAAAGTCAAATTTTATATTTTACACTATTAACAGACTACCTATTTTTTTAACATACTTTTACAGTGTAACTATTTCCACTATAATATAACAACATAGTAATTTAGTATTACATATAAAGCTCAGAAGTTTTATTTATATTTGTATTTAAAATGTCGTGTCCTATGATTATTATTATATATAAACCTGATGTACTTGAGGACCTTGTTTGTGAGTTCGGAGCACGGCGCAATCGCGGCGAAAACTAGACGACCAAACACCAATAGTATTTACATGAGTAAAGTCGGATAACTACATATAGCAGTTTTATAACTCAGTAGTCGTATATGGGGGTCAGACAATAAATAAATATTGGTCCATTAGTGAGTGACGTAACGTGAAAGAAATATTTTAAATTATTAACTTACCTTTTTAAATACAGATTCCATTGAACATTGACAATATATTATTAATGTTTTTCTTTTTTTTTTTACCACTTTTAAATTCACTTTATCTTATAAATAATAACAGTATAATCACATAGTAGGTGATATTTATTATAATTTTTATATCTTACAACCCTTGCGTTTGAAATTAAAAGAAACAATTACAACCCGACAAAACATTAACCGTCAATTCAAGCGATCACTAAACCCATTATACCATAAAATTATAAATAAATAAATCACAATCCTGACCCCTTCGGAAACCATCAAAAAATTTCCCGCCAAAAATAGTCTTAATTGAAGATTATGTTCGCGTCAACTGTCAGCTTTGGATTCCTAAAAAAAATAAAAATCTCGTTTTTTATTAAAAAAAAGATCCATTAAAATTGCTAGCCGAGGGTCGTATTGTATGCATCTGTCAAAAATTTTATGGGGAAACTGTATTTTTTGGGTGAAATTGTTAAAAAATGGGTTAAATGTTAAAACATAATGGCAAAACATTGTAAGAGACACGAGTAACCCGTGACGGTGTCAACATGGCGGCGAGTTAACCCGGTCGGAGGGCGACACGGATATCTATTGAACTTTATTAAAACTTCATATTTTATTATTGTCGTTACATCTTTCATCTAATAATATTTTTAATAATTATTGTTCTGATAAAAATTAATTTTGTCTCATATCAATTATTGAACGGAACTATAATGAACTTTATTTTACAATTTGTTATTTTACAATTAATTACGAAACGTCTAGAATAACAATAACAAAGAAGATAACATTAAAGTTTTCTTGTGGTATGTTGATTCAACATACCACTGTATCTTCAATATTATTATTATAAGTACAACAACTTGTTCGTAGAGAAATACTATAAATTTGTTTTATTTTATTTTTATTTTTATTTAGTGTTCACAATTTTTTATATGTTGCTGTAACTATTTCTGTAATTTGGGTTAAGAAAATATAATGTTAAGCTAAAATTGTTATAATGATAATTATAATAAAAATCATGTTTTTCTTTTAGTATAGTTAAAAAAACATGTAACTCATAAATCATGAAATAATTTAACAATCTTGACACTTCTTTTTTTTATCAAAAAAATCCTAAATGAGTAAAGTTTACAAAAAAAGTAAATCCGTCAAGGGATTAACTAATGCAAAAAAAATGTCTCTAAATCATTTTCTAAAACGCTATTGTTTCCTTGAAACCCTTGCTTTTCCGAAAGCGTGACAGACGCGCGCCACGTTTAAATATAGCAATAATAAAAGAAAAAACTTTAATTCACTAAACACACCCTAGTGACCTACATAACTTAAAAAAAACGTTTCCAAAAATGTGTAAAAAGCACCCCTTTTTTCGTCACCCGATTGTGTAATTGAATTCAATCCTTTGGAAAAGGGTTCGAAAATATACAATATTGGATTTTTTTGGTGCAAGACTCTTTCCATGGAACTGTCATTGTCAAAAATTATATTCTGTCAAAATTTCGCGCCATTTACCTCGGACATCTGCCACTTTCTGTAGATTAGAAAAAAGTTTAAACACAATGCAAATAGGGGTGGTAGATGCAGGACATTAATTTTTAAGGGGAAATCGTAGTTTTTGTTGTAAAAACGAAAATTGCATTTAAAGTATATCGATGGAGATGTCCCCTTATTTTAATATAGCTACACCTTACGCGATTTAAAGCTGTATTGCAACTAAATAAGACTGATAATACTTGTATTTTGATAATCTATTTTACATTATACCAACGAATTTGATTTTTATTATTTCTGTTTATGGCTTTTATCCAGCGATAAATTGTTAAGGAAATTACAATTTATGCTCTGTTCAAAATTATTATTGTTTTGATAAATAATCTACTACAGCAGAATACACTTTATATTATTTAGTTTTATAATAAAATATTTTTTTTGTAAATAAGTAATATATTTAAATTAATTTCAAGCATCATAATACATGTAATCTAGAAGTAAAGTCGCCGCCAGAAGTAATGCTTTCTCTTCCTCTGTGAGATCTCTCTCGAATGCTACTCCGAATCTATAATAAATACATTACAAACTGACATAATATACATAAAGTATTTAATTTGGTGGAATTTACCTGTTAGGGAAATTTGAATATTTAAAAAAAAACGGTATATTTTATCAGTAGAGAACCTGATTGAATTTACCTGTCAGTGACGGGAGCAAAGAACATGGCATGCAGCAGTCCCTGCCAGCGCTTACAGGTGCTGCCAACAGGCGTGCCGTCCGCTCTGATGATACTGAACTGAATATCACGGAAACAGCTAATGGTCACTCGAGGACCTGGATAAGTCAAATAACACACCCAAATGAAATTATGTTCTGGTTTTGTTTCTTGAAAGAATAGAATTGCAGTAATTATCATACCTCTGAGCCAAAACGCGTGTTCGCCGTTTTCCTTCTTCACGAGGTAGATAGGCCTCACCGGCGCCCACTGCTGCTCGATTGTGCCGATTTTAGTTCCAGGCGGAGAGAACACCTTCAAATTATTCAATATTAATTTATAGTAACTTTTTAACACTTTTTTTTCCTTCGAGTCCGATCAGATTATTTCTTTTGAGGTTAGTAAAATGATAACGGTATATAAGACAAGTGACTTATATCTTTTGTAGAGATATCTTCAAACACTCTTCTGTATAAAAAATCTATATTATATAAAGGATTGTTATAAATAAGGAAGTATATTAAAGGACCTGTAACCGCTGGAGGTGGCACGGCAGTACTCGTGAAGTACAAGCATAAGGTCTGTTGATGCGCATGACCTCCGCGCCTGTACTGTCTCGTACGTGCAGCTGCAGCGGACGGAGACCGTAGCAGAAGTATCCCACCCACCAGCTGGAACCAGAGCCCTTGGTCATTTTTTATAATTTCTTTTTTATAGTTTTAACTTATTACTGTTTAACTAGTGTGTATTGTTTTAACCAGGTCTTGGAATTTACAATGAAAAAATAATCATTTTTTTGGAATACTTAAAAAAATGGGAAGGTATGGAAGGCGTTTCTCGCGCCTACTATTCGCATATTTCTGATGAATACCAAAAAGATATTTTGACAGCTTACTATGTCATTATTCTAAATTGGCAATATAAAAAAAACTTAAAACAAATCTCAAGCCTATCATACATTTATTTTCTAAGATGAACCCAGATACATGAGAATATGTATTACTAATTTAATTTGAAACTATTGTATTTAAAAAGATATATGTATTTTGATAAAGAAAAGATTATATTCAACAATGCCATAAATTTAGTTAGCTCTAGATGCTTACCTATTTTGTTCTTCCACAGTATACACTACATTTTGATCTGGAGTTTTTACAAGGAACCTGTTCTTTTTTCCTCTTAAGAAGAGAACGCTTTTTACTCTTAGTCGCTTGGTGATGTGGAGACGGTCTACTGATGACAGACCTCCGAGGATATGTGGCTCAGATATCACCTGTTTTGAAAATTATTATTAGAACAATCTTTAAAGCTTTTGATAATACGTTTTGTTGATATATGTTTGACGCCATATGTATATATATGTTAAATAAATAGCTCTTTCAATAGATAATTGTTGTTTTAATAATAAGCAGATTTCTTTTATTAATATTGAGTTGTTATTAGCAAGTAAAACTTTTTGTAAGTTCTTTAGAGAATTGTATTTTCTTAGATTTTCACGAGTATATATTTTAAATAAAACTATTTTTACGGATTAAAACTCGCGTATTATTTGGTTACATTTTTGATGTTTCGGTATTACTATTACTGCAAAGTATTCGAAACGTCGGGTTAAAATAAAAAATGTAACCAAATTATACGCGAGTTTTAATCCTTAAAAATAGTTTCATTAGAGAATTCTTTCAAAATTCATCATAATTTAAAAAAAAAGTAAATTACAGTCTATTTAAAGTAGAACATTGTGTATAAATTAATTTGTAGGTGCGTGTAATATGTCACATAAATATATGAGGTTATGGTGATACCAAGAAATTTTAATTTTAATAATAATTGTTTGTTTTCCTTACAATAATGACAACACGTGGTACGGTTAGGAGAATGTCACGAAATCATCTTTCGAAGTTTTCTCTATAATTTTCTTTTATAAGGAAGTTTTGTAAAAACTTCTTAACATCAATTCTTTATTAGAAATATATATGAATTGTCATTTTTTATTTTTACTTTACATTTAGTTTTGTTTTAATAAAACACCTTCCGCCCTAAAGATATTGTACTACGTCGTGGGAGTTTTACAAAGAACACCGAGACACGAGACAATTTGTGGGGTTATACAAATAACTGTCTCATGTACAAACCCACAATCGTTAGTTCAGCAGACAGAGCCACCACTAACCACTGGATCAATCATCCTTTTCAGATGCAATGAAGCATAAGTAAATATAATATGTTTTAGTTTAAAATTACATTACTCTTGTTTGTTAAAAAACATATACTAATAACAAAAAATAATACAATTTGGCTCTGTATTATAATTTTTTTATAAAAATAAGATATGGCTTCGTAACTGTAATTAAGTTTAATGTAACTACATGCCTGTGTTTTCGGTTGGTCAACTACAGCGAAGGGCTCCTTGACGATCGCGTAGGGCTCCAGCGGGGCCAGAGGAATAGGGGCAGCTTGCATCATGTTTTACCATTTATATTAACATATATATAAAAATTCCATCAAAAACTGTGCTGACACTGACTCAGTCAAATGTTTGTTGTTTTTAAACAAAAAGGTAAGTTTTGTGCAGGTCGAGTAGCTTTCACATTTATTGGTAATGTTCTTCTAGAAAATAAAGAATTTTCTTGAATTAATATTTAATTATTGGTGGTTATTTTCGTTAATTGTGTTAAATAATGATGTTTGTGTAAAAGTGAGCACAATAAACGAATAACGAATGTTTTGTGTGGTCCTTCAAAGACCAGGGCGCTTATGGAACCCTCGTAGCCTTAGCTTTTAAATTGGAGGAGTGTTAAGAAGGGCTTATTTCGATAATTATGGTATCCAAATAAGCTCTCCTAACACCTCCATTTGACATAGACATGTGATCACTGATTTGATTAGTGGAATAAATAAATAAAAATAAATAAATAAACTTAAATAAAACGAGGCCCCTTATAAGAATCATTTTCCGAAAATAAAACTTGTAAAATAATATTATTTACATGACAGAAAGTTCTGTATATACAAACTTTCTATAGCAAAAATAAGATAAGTGGATAGCATAGATAAATCAATTAAAAAAGGTACAATATTAAATAACAACATGCTAATTAAATTTATTACTATTAAAATGAAAGGTCGTAAACAGTACTTTATACATCAGAGCAGTTCCTAAATATCCAATGAATATTTATATTTTAAAATATTACTTTAATATTATAATGCAAAGTAAAAAAATATTTATGTCACCACACCTGGTGTTTTAATTTTAACTAAAAAAATATAAACATTTTTTGTTGCATTTCTCATTTTCCCCATAAAATTAACAGTTGACGTAAACTAACACCATGCAAATGGTGAATTGCATCGGTCTCATTTAAATTTATGAAAAAATATCTGATCGCTTTTATCAATAACAATGTGCTCTGCTTACAAAGGACTGTAGGGAGACCACGTGATTACATTTAAAATAATACATTTCTTTACATATATTATTTAATAAAAAAAAATCGGTTTTTCGAATTAAAGGTTTAGGATCATATATTTTTTTTATTACAAATAAATTTGCCTTAAATATTTTTGTTATATATAACAAAATATTTATTTCTCTATTACGAATCTATAAAAGTTGGATTAAGATAAAAATGTGAGTGCCAATATCGCTGTAATAATGTTAACATAATATATGATTATTTTTTTATCAATTTATATAAGTGAATAGAAAAATTTTAACTTTAAAAAAAAACTAATCGTGTGGTCACTGAAAATATAATGCGCATGCGCACGCGTCGCCCCGCGCTGACATTTTATGCAAAAACGCAAATTTCGTCGAAATTTGAAACGCTCCATTGTATCACGAGACCGAATGAATAAAAATAATTGTTGCTAAGTTCATTTTTAGGGGAAAAATGCATTTGCAAAGATCCGCCATTATTCTAAGCAGGAGTGTGCCGACACGAATTGTATTAATGTTCAGTTTTTATGCAAGCGACAGTTTGAATTAATAAGGATACTGTGCGGTCAGTGGGGTTGGATATTGAAACTGATATATTTTATTTTTAAGTTATATTTGAGAAAGATTAAATTGAAATTAAGTTTTCTAAGTCTAGCACACTGGGAAGAATTTTTTTTTTCAAATAATATTATGACTACATAATTCGAGGTGGCTCTTCATATAAATGAATATTTTTATTTGTCAGGAAAATTCATGTTTAAAAATAATAAATATATAATTTTATCGATACATGTAGCAAAGATGTCACAGCCAAAAATTTTATTATCACCGACATAAAAATAGTTTAAAGTTTTTTATCTTACAAAAGTAATATTTGTTTATTTACTATTTGACTTATTTATTTATTTGTATTTCTACATGAATATGAATATTTAGTATTAGGCGAATTATCCTGTAAGTGGAATAAAATACATTCTTAGAACAGCCACCGATTTGCTAGAGAAAAGCTATCATCATGACACATGAAATTCCTAAATTCCATTTAATTTTATTAAGTTATTATATAGAATTATATAAATTTTTGTTTTTTTCCTTATAAGAATACTTTCGTTTTTTAATAAACGACCAAATATTCAGTTTAGGACGGTTTTAGCAAAAACAAAAATAGTCTGAAATTTTGTTTTGGATATTTACAGGGTATTTTTATTGATATTTTCCATTTTTACACAGAATTAAGAATATTTATTTCTCACATTTCTGTAATTTTAAATTTTTCTATTTTAGTAAATAATATACTTTCTGTTTTTATTATCTATTAATCTATATATGTATAAGTATAAAGCTTTAAAAAGTATAAAGAATTTTCGTTTGATTAAAACAGTTGAAACAAATGAAAAAACTTACTTAGAGGCTAAAGATTCTGTCTCATCTAATAACTTTATTTCACTAGGTTTGGTTTCTCTCCTATATTATTTGTTCTCATTTTTCTTATTTATTTTAGTAATAAAATTATTTGTTTTGTCATGTTTAATCAGTAATTTTAGAGATTATATAATACTTTTAGATTTGAAGTTAAATCGTTAACATCGTCAGACATGTTGCAATAATTCAAGTGAGTAGTTTCTTTATGAGCGACACAAGTTTTGCCTGGTGCATCAACAAAAATATGAACAAACCAAAAACCAATAACTTTGTTTAGATTAACTCATGTTTAAGTATGGCCCATACCAATTTAAAAATCATTATTATTTTCAAAAGAGAGAATTAAAAAAATATATATATTTTTTTTATTAATTCCGCATTAAAATTTCTTAAAACTTAAGGGTTTTGTATTAAACTATAGTTATAATTAACTTTAATAAGGTTCTGTTTTTTGGTGAAAATCCCAAGTTCTTCACGAAATTCCTCAAAATCCGAGTAAATTGTAGATTTTGTGTAATTATAATTGGTTTGTTCAGTTCTTCACATAAAAAAAATTTTGTGTTGTTTAAAAAGACCCCTCTGTAATACGAATTTTAACATCACAGAAATGTTGAAAAATCCATACAGCATTAGTTTTATTGTAATTATATTTTGAACCATTATCCGTGTTTCAACGGAATAAAGTATGTTATGTAGTGACTTGGAATTGTTATATTGAGGTAATATCATCGAAACCAACTAACTAACTAACAGCAACTAACTAACTAAAAGCAAATTATTTTAAATTGTATGTCTGTTATGTATAACGTAGATAGTAACTTTCAAATACAAAAAATATTATTAATTTCGTATGGTTACTCGTTAAAATTTTAGGAACACATTATTTCTAAATACTTTGTGAAAAAAATCTCCGACACCGGAGAAGACTATAATTGATAAAAGTGGATAAAGAGAATTAATAATTATGTTAACTTGCAGTAACAACAAGCAGAAGTCAGGGCTTAGAAATATTAATTTGATTGACTTCCCGTTAAAGGATTAGAATTTAGCATTTAAAATACGGAATAAACTCATAATATGTTTAAAAAATTAAGACTTATTTAGATATAAAAACAAAAACGTTATAAGTTTCGTACCTTAATATTATATATAAATATATAGTACGTTACTGCAGCGGCCGGCAGAAGAGTAATGAACGAACGTGTAAATATATACAAATACGAGAGTCTATTAATGTCCAGTTGCGGCCGAGGCTTATACAACACCTTTATTAAATACTGCACGGAAATAAATTCTAAGTAAAATTAAAGATTTTCATACGTTTTCATATACTTTACTGTTGATTTTCGTAACAAGTTTTCAAGGGATCTTGAATTTCAGGTGGCGTTAAACGAATTTCATCAAACTCGTCGACGTCACTTGAACTTATTACTGAATATTATACACCTTTAACAAACAATTACTTTACAAAACCAATGATGAACCTCGAACAAAAATGGTTTTTTAGGCGCCAAAGGAAATTTGTTTTTTTTTTATTATTTACAAATCTCAGACGATCGAGCAATAAACAATTTTCTACTTGCAAGCCAGTTCGAATTTTAAATAAAACCTTTCATAAATTATCTCCTTGGTTCCTTGGTAAAGATCGTTCTATTTTTAAATTACAGTACAGATATAAATTTTCATATAAGTTTTGTGGCACCGCTACTTGCATGTAAGTGGTTAATACAGCAATTACAATTTATCTCGAAGAAGCTCGTCACAATAATGCTCTAGTTCCCAAGCATATTCGAGGACATGTAATATTATTAGAAATATTGATTTCTTGACTGAAGTCCTTTTTAATGTATTTATTTTATTTTAATTTATGTTTGGAACTTTTGAGGGTAGTTTAATAAAAGACGAATAACTCTGGTAAATTCTGTAATTCACTTTTGTACTTCAACAATACTTTCTCATAATCTCATATTACATTAAAAAAACATTCATACACGCTCCGCTCTGAAAGTTGAATTTAAGTCATATATAAGTGTTATAAGGTCGAATATTCAATAACAAAGCGAAGTAATACTAAAAACTGTTTTACAAATATAAAATTTGTTTTCATATAATTATAATATCCATAATAATTATAAACTCGAGCGAGCGCGAGGCTATCACAATAACAATAACATACATACATATGTATATATAATTTGTTCGATATATTCGGTTAGAAACAATATTTCTAATAACATATTGCACGGTTTAACCAAAGTTACTGTAACTGGAAGTCAGATGTTCTAAAACTTAATATAACTATTCTAAATATTCTAAACAACAAGTTGAGAAGCGTTATATAATATTTTTACAAAAATATATTCTGTAACAAACTTAACTTGTGAATAATAACCAGTGTTTCAACAATTATTTACAAGGAAAATATAGGATTTGTTGCAGAAATACATCGACACAGAACTGACTTTGGAAATTAAATAAATGGAATTAAATTTGACTAATTTACTAATAAAAAGTTAGGTTCAGGAATACAGTTTAGTCAGTAGTTGATTTGTTCAGAGTTTAGTCAACAGGTAAGTGACTTGTTTAGAATTAAGTTAATAATTTAATTGTTGAGAATTCAGTAATTTATTTGTATATAATTAAGTCAGTAATTTACTTTCTTAGAGTAAAGTTACTGACTTGTTAAGGATTCAGTGAGTAATTTACTTTTCTAAACTTATGTCAATAATTTACTTTTTTTGAATGAAGTCACTAACTTATTAAGAATTTAGTAAGTAATTACATTTTTACAATTTTGTGAGTAATTTATTTGATTAGAATTAAATCAGTAATTTAATTTTTAGGAATGAAGTCACTAACTTATTAAGAATTTAGTAAGTAATTACATTTTTACAATTTTGTGAGAAATTTATTTGATTAGACTTAAGTCAGTAATTACTTGTTTAAAAAGAAGTCACTGAATTGTTCAGAATTAACTCAGTAATTGATTGGTAAAATATATAGTAAATAGTTAACTCGTCTGAAGTAAATTAATATCTCTAGTTCAGTCCGTAGCTGTCTCGATGTAAGTCCATCAGTCCTAGGCACGTCGGTAAAACTAGTTATATACAAATGTAAATATTTTCTAAAAATATACTTTATCACATAATCTTTATTGTGGTCCTTCGAAATATTGAAAGGCTAACGACCTCTTATTTATTATTAGGATATTATTCTACAGTCACTCGATATTGCTATAAGTGAATAAATAATTATTTATTGCGATATGATTAAAAATATTCAACATATATTTTAATAATAAAATGCCTCCAAAAGAGCACCAAGTTTAAATATAATTCACAATAATTGAACTAATTTATAATATAGTATATATAAAACTGCCTTTTTACATGAAATTCAATATATCTTCGATGTTAATTTAAGTATCGCACACGTCAGACGGTAACTTCATTATCACGATATAAATAACTATTTAATTTACATACGATATATCGTCCGATGTAAATGGGACTTTATAAAATTCTTAATATTGACGGGCTCGCGTCGGTTCATTTTTGTGTCGGTGTTTTCGATATCGTTTCAACGGTATTAACACCAACGATAATACCGAGGCTATTGACATTTTTCATCAATCATTACAATAGATCATAATATCAAAAAATTCATAATAAAACTTAACAGTCAATATTTTGAATAACACAATCAACTAAATGGTATCCAGGCCCCCGGGCCCTAGGCCCCCAGGTCCATGTCGTAGCAGGGCCTCGGGTGTGCGTGCGGTGAGTGTGGTGCGTGCGTGGCGCCCAGCAGCAGCGGCAGGCCCTCGCCCAGCCCTAGACCCAGACCTAACCCTAGCGGACCAGTCTCCGACATGAGGGACCCTGGAACGTTAGTTTAAATTTAAGTAGTCTCTTTAGTTACATATAATCGTCTTTTTGTTTTTTATTTATAAAAAACATAAATACTATTAAGTTTAACATAGATATTTATTTACAGATTAATATATATTTTTGTAAGCTTCTAGCTATTGTTATAATTTGATTTTCAAATAAATAAAATAAATATTTTTCTTTTTATACAACCTAAGAGATAATATTTGTTAAAATTAATTTTACTTATTAATAATTATTATATGAGTACTGACCAGGGTTGTGTAGTGCGAGGTCTATATGCAGCATGGCGCAGGAGGTGTCTCCACCCAGCCCCAGGGCGCTGGGGGACGAACACAGCATGGGGTCGCCTGAGGAAACACACAGCTCTCATACTGATGTCTTTGTATGTTTTTCCGTCAAACGAGCAAAAATACTTTTTTTTTTTATGAATACAAGCATATAAAATATTCAATTTTTCGGGAAAGTATGTTTTCATAAGAAAGATGCTAACATTTGTAACATTTGTCACCAGAGGGCATGTATTTTTTGTTTAAATTTAGAAAATACATAGAATGTATAATTCAGCAATACTGACAGGACTTCAACCTGCAACCTCTCTAAGTCTATCTCTGTCATACTGCTAGCTCAGATACCGAGGATCTCGATGAATATTCTATATATAAGACGGAGGTGACTTCAATGAAGTCTGAGGACCCTGAATGAAGTATGTGCCGTACCCTGTGTGACGGGGTTGTGTGAGTCGTCGTCCATGAGGTCCTCTATCTGCGCCAGGTTGAGGACGGTGGCCTCGTCCAGCAACCCGGGGGTCGGGGACAGACGCATCTGCTACAACAATATATATATTTGTAAATTATTTATATATAAATAAATTGCGAAATTAAGAATTCTCGGCTAAAGTATGTATGTTGGGTTTTCTATAATAAGAAACTTACAAACACGGTATGTACATTGTGAGCACTGTATTTGTGTGTGTCTTCAAGTTAAGATATATATGTATGAATGAAATTTTTTGATTTACAATTTTACATGGTACTATATTATTGAAATGTTATATGTAAAACAAATTCATAATGTAGGTATAAAGACGTGATACTTGAACCATGTACTTGTGTGTAAATAGGATTAGATGCATCAGGGTATGAGGTTATTTTCTGTTTTTCTGAGTTGTGTTGAGGTATGTTTGTGTGTATATGTATGTATGTGTGTATACCTTAATTTCTTTGTGGAAGATATCCTCTGGCGGCTCTAAACACAGGTCTGGTTCCAAACAGCTCAATGACAGCGACCCCCCACGGTCCAGGGGGGAACAGGAGTCTAGCTTCAGACCATCTGAAAGATAGATAACATGAAACACTAAACGTTTAAGTTAACGAGTCTGACCGCGAGGGTCTTATCATCACTGCTATTAAATTGCCATCATAATCAATAACGCCGTTTTATGTATATTTAATAATATATATGAAATAGAGTGTTTTTTTTTATGTGTTATATGCAAAATATATTTAAAAAGATAACATATAATTGATCTACCCACATAAAAATGATTACTTATATTTTAATGAAATCTAAAACTAATTCAAAATATTGTTATAGTATATATAGGTTTTTCATAATATAGAAGTCATTATTAATATACTACATATAATAATATAATATAATGTAACCTCACCGAGTGCGTGCAGGGCGGCGTCTCCTAGCTCCATGGGTGCGGGCTCACTCTTGGGATGGATATCCTCCTTCAAACAGACAACATAGTCTTTTTTATATATAATTATTTATATAGATTTTACCAATAAATTAGGATGAAAATTCGAAGTACTTTTTATTATTTATACGTTATATATATTATATAGTAGATTTATTGTAAAATGATTTCATAGAGAATTCATTTATTATTCATTCATAGGAAGAAAATTTTTCTATTAATTAATTTTCCTACTATACTAAAATTTTATTTATCTAGTATACGTTAATGACGGTTTCAGACTACCTACCGTTGGTTTTTCCGTGTACCCTTCGGGAGACGCCTCCACCCCCTCGTCCTCGTGCGTAGAGCCCCAGGCCTCCGCCGCGGGCAAACCATGCAGCCGCGCTAGACGCTCTAACTCCTGCAAAATGGACATAAGTATACGGTTCAGATCCTTATTATCCTTAAAATTTATTCTAAACTGTAATTTGTATACAGATTTTACTAAAGTATATAAATAATTAACAATTTTCATATTTCAATGATTTTTATTTATTCCTACCCTTAAACTCCTTGTCGGATCACTAACCACCCCCTTCTTGCCCACTCTTTAATTTGACCTAACTTTTATCTTTACAGCCCTTAGGTTCCCCTGCACCCACCTGTATCCTCAGCATGAGCTTCCTGTTCTGCAGCTCCATCTGCTTTCTCCTCTGCTCGCTCTGCTGCAGACGCGTGACTTCGTCGCGGAGGCACTTGATGTAGTCCACGCTGCTCTTGAGGATGGTGCCCTTGTTGGGTCGCACGTCTCTGATCACCTCGTAGAAGGGATCGTTCGTTTTTGGTAAAAGTGTACCCAACTCCTTTATTCTGTCGTTTATATTGAAGCGACGACGACGTTCGACTGGAAAAATAATATGTTGTGTAGGTTTTTCTTATGTCGATATTGTGGACAAAACACTTTTTAATTTTTTATATTTATTTGGATTCGAAAAGCCAAGTTTTTAAGGAAGATATATGCTAATAAGTAGATTTTATAAGAATTTCAATTCAATTCAATTTCAATTTTCAATAAAATGCACACTGTAAACTCACTCATATTGTGATTGTCCTTCTTCTGTCGGTCTTTGGCGAGCGCGTGCATGTCGGCGTCGGAAAGGGCGCAGTCCCCGGCCACGGAGCTGGCGGTGGAGGGGGGCTCCGACGACGACAGGGGACCCGCCCCGCTGTCCAGAGACAGGATGTCGTCTAGGAACTCGTCTGCCTGGAAAGTTATTGTAATTTTGCGTTAAATATTATATTAAGTGTATTTTCATTGATATATTTTTAATATGAAATGAAATTTGTAAAAGATTATTTAATGAAATTTTATTTTAGTATAGAATAATTAATAAACAATGTGATCAGATCTAGACTGGAATTCCTTACTTCAGAGGTGCCTCCTCCCGAGCATAGCCCCGGGCTCAGCAGCCCAGCGCTGGCCCTGTCCGGGGACGCCGACCGCAGCTCTGGAGCACTCTGAGCCGGGATACGGACATTTGCTACCTGGAATATATCATTTTATTAAGAAAAAAAAATCTAAAATTAGATTAGAGACATGTGATAACTTTAGAATATTAAAGTCACTGACCTGTGGCTGAGGTGTGAAGGATTCACTGAGGTACTGGCGGACTTGGCTCTTTTGCTTCTGGATCACGTGATACCTGGTGGGGTTCTCCAGAACTGTTCGCACCTATAACAATATTGAACAAATTATAATGATAAAGACAAAAAAAGCCATATCTTCTATCTATAAGGATAGAAAGTCAATATATAAGAATCCAATCTGAATAAAACTCAACCGAGGTCAGGGTGATGATTTTTCTACAACCATAGCTTCGTATTAAATAATCTAAGTTTGTAGTCACCTGCAGCACCTGCGGCGGCAGCTCCACATGCGGCGTGACGCGTGGTACGTCCGTAGGGCTTGACTTCTTCTTATCTTCATTGTCTTTGGATTGACCTGCTTGTTGTGTCTGTTGCGGACATATCAACAATGTCTATTTATTGGTACAATTATATTCTCGAAACAAAATAGCTATATGTATAGAATTCATTATAACTTAACAATTGTGATTTTTATGTGCCTATAACTTTGTTTTATTTATTTTTAAATCTTTTACAACTATATTAAAAATCGTACTTTATTGACATAAACCTATTTTAACGGATTTAACTCACGTATTGGTTACATTTTAATTATAAACCGACGTTTTGAATGCTGTGCTGCAAATCAAGCAACGAGATGTATTTATTTTGTTTTGTTTTGTCTGTTAGTAAGTCAGTTAGTTAATTAATGGACTAATTAAATCCGTTAAAAATTGTTTAATTGAGCGAAGCAAGCGGAACGAGCGAAGCTTTCTATGAGAGACTTTTCTGCATCCTTTGTGCAACCATCAATCAAAAACGGTATATCTGAAAATTTCCAAATTTTGCACACTGATAGATCTGATAGATTAGTCTGATGGTGATTTAAAAAAAAACAAATATTCGATGTCGTTTAGGAATAGTGTCGTAAAAACTAAAATCCCATAGAATTCAATGGCTTAAAATTTTTAGCGCGAAAATTTAGCTTGATTGAAAAATAGTTGAGGACAGAATGCGTCGACGTTTTGTAAATGCAACTTCAGTGCTGTTTGCACCTCGTTTCGCTCAATATGCTAACCCATACCGAGACTTTGTTAGCGCGGCGAGTCAAAATTGAGGTCTGGTTGGCGCTCCTAGTTTCAAATGTGTGCTCGTGAAAATATAGGAAAATATTTTATTGTATTAGTAATTTAGACTATGTCTTTAAAAAATCTAAATCCAACTGTAACATAAAATGGTATCTAACTATTCCAATAATCTTATCTCTATCTAATAAGTCCTGTAGGGAGTTCAGATCAGTAGTGGCACTGATAACCACTGTGATAACAGTTTAAGTAACAAGACTTTTAAATTCCAATGCAAATAAAACCTTAGGCAGTTTGCCAGTAAAAGTTTTGATAAGCTTAATACGTCTTCATATATAAATTAGCATTTAGAATGCTGAACGTGAGACGAGTCAAAACTAAATATTTCAGCGTCAAATTCTGCTTATAATTTGTTGTTTTTGTTTTCTTTATCACTTATGTTGAAACAAAAAAGTTTTAAAATTAAAAGCCTTTGTAGATATTTAAAATATTTAAAATATATGGACGATCTAGTAACTTAAAGCTATTATATAGTTATCTGTCTGTACTCATCTCAATACTGAACTTGCCCAACTAGTTTCGAAACCATTCGGGCCTTTATTAATGATCTTCGAAAATGGCAGAATCGCGGCGTGAACTATTTCAACAGTTCACGCCGCGATTCAACCATTCTAATAACTATATATAATAGTAATGATAAATCACGAAAATTTAAATTAAAAAAACTTTAATCTAGTAATTTAATCGTTAGATAACTAACCTGTAAAGATTCTCTACGCAGCTGCTCCTGCGCATGCTCTCTCATCAACTGTTGTTTGAGCTGCGTTCGGGATGTTGGCGTCAGAGTTTTGAACGTGGGTGGACTAAAACAAATAAATACTGAATTATTTTCAATGTTATGTAAGTTTTTAGTAAAAATATAAACATACAAATTCGTGATTTTTTTAATATATTCTAACAGCGTGGCAGTAAACAATGTTGGTCACATCAGTATGTTGTTCACGTTTGACCTCTTGTTAAACGTGTCCATTGACTTCATATAAATAACCTTCCACAGGACTTAATAATAAAGCTTTCTTATTTTAATAGTGTTATTAACACTAACAGGTATTGTTTTTGCTTATTTGTTCATATCTTACTATATAAATATATATTACAACATAAATCGTTATATAATGTGTGTCAATATATTATTTTTAGTACTAATAAAGAAAATTATTAAACTTTGTTAATGTTTGAACAAAACCAGACATCAAAGCTTAAATCTCGATATTACTAAATCATTACTTTATTTATAATTATATTTATAATGTATTGTACATTACAATTAATTTATATTATTTTAGCCTTTGATTCAGATCGTAAATATTTTTTATTATCTATAATCGGGTTCAATTTTATACTTACGCACATATATTGTAAAAAGTATTTTTCAAGATACATTTAATGTTTATATAATTTAAGGATTTTTTACGATTATATGCATAATACATGTATAACATTATTTATAGACTAGTTCAGCGAGGAGTGAAAAACCGTGTCAGGTGCGCATACGCAGTTATAAGCTTAATGGGCGGTCAAGGTTCTTCAAGACTATATATACATTTAGCTTTTGTCTTAGTAATTATTGTAGTATGATATTATTATTAATATAGTATATTACAATATCAAGTGTCCAGATAATAAAGCTTAAAAGAGTCTTGACCTGTAAACACCGCGAAAGTTGAATCCCCCAACACCTCATAATCCTTGAGTTACGACCTGATCCTCTCGTCATTCGACACACGTTTCGCGATTTCGGCGAGTACGCGTCCGAAATAAGACGCAATGACGAAACATAAGTTTATATTTTGTACACACTGTCATTATTGTATGGATTTTGAATTGTATGAAAATAATGGTATGTACTCTATAATAACTTCATTCTACTCATTCTATTCAAGAACCAGCATAAATTTCTTAAATGTGTTGTTTACATTTTTGTACATGTGTTTATACACATCTATATTATGTTTTGTATTTTTTTTTTATCTTTGTATTATGAATTATTTTTTGAGCGAAGCTCTCTTTGAGAGACTTTTCTGAATCCTTTGTGCAAGCATCAATCAAAAACGATATCTTCGAAAATTTCCAAATTTTGCACACTGATAGGTATCAGTCTGGTGGAAATTTAAACAAAAGAATTTTAAAAAAAAGGAACAAAAGTGTAATAATGAAATCTTGAAAAGTAGTTGACAGAATGTGTTGACGTTTTGTAAATGCAACTTCGACGCTGTTTGCACCTCGCTTCGCTCAATATGCTAACACATTGAGATTTTGCGAACGCAGCGAGTCAATATTGAGGTCTGGTTCAAGCTTCTAGTAGTATATTATTGGTGTAAAAATAAAAAATAATCATATATCTATGGCCACTGTGGTTGTTTGTATTATAATTTCGTTATCCATGGTTACTATTTTAGCCCGTTGTACTCACGTCAAATATATCAAAATTTGCCCAATTCATTCGAGCCCGTGGCTCATGAGGTCAGAGAATATCAGTATCGTGGTGTAAAGAGTTCACGCGATCTCGATAGTATTTACATGAGTCCAGCTGGATAATTATTTATAATAGTAATCATGGACCACGATTCTTAATACATACTATTAGTAACCTAATAATCTAAAACATATTTGTATTATCTATTACATTTCAATAACTTGCCCAAAGTAATGGGGTAATGTTTGTGATTGCAATCAACGGTCGTGACAAATAAGTTATCGAGAATCAAGGACGTATATGATGTATGTACAAATAATACATTCAATACAATATTATAATAGTAGAGTAGAAATATTTATGTCTCAAAAATGCTTGTAAATTTGGACTTATTTTGACAACCTTCTTAAGGATAAATCGACATTGCTGTTATGTCAAGCAGCGGCCGACAACACTTATATGAAAATACATATCTACCGTGTTTTTGAGACTAAATAAATTACTATGGAAACTCATATCTGACGTGTAATTTAAAAATATTTCACTTGAACGATGATTTACTTCGAAATATGGCAACCAAGGAGATCATTTAACAAAGGCTTTATTTAAATATTGAACTCACAAATAAAGTTGGTTTAGTGCTCGGTCGTCTGAAGTTTATTGAAAAAGAAAAAAAAAGGAACAATTTGGCGCGTGAAAATTTTGTTATTGTTCGTTGTTTGTCAATTTTGAAAAGTAATTGTTGTATAATGTTCAGTAATGAGTTCAAGTTAAAAAAAATGGGTGTGATGAACTAATTTTAAGGACAACTGACATTCAAGAGGACGCAAGAATAATAGAAAACTTATTACCACCAAAATTTGACGGAAAATATAAGAAAACGTATGAAAAATGTTAAATTTTACATAGTTTTAATTTCCCAACATTATTTGAGAAAAGCTTTACAAGCCTTGGCCTCAACAGAGCATTGGTGGATTAATGTATGTGTTTATTTACACGATCGTCCATCAATCGTCCTTTTGCCGGCCGCTGCAATAATCTACTATAAGTTATAACAGAAAAAAAAAACACTTTATAGATAAACCAATAATAGAAGGTCACTGCTATGAGCTCTTAAAACTATCATAATTAAAACAAGTTCTCATTTAGTATTAAATTAATTTTAATTTTTCGTTTTTTTTCGAGTTCTTAGAACAGTAATCCTCGTTAATCTAGTAGACCTTCAAAATAATGTAATGTAAAAAAAAAAACTATATTTTTTATAGATGTTTTGGTACGAAAAATGAGATTAAGGTTGTTGTAATATTATTTTAAAAGAATGTATTAAGGACCCTGAACTCTGTTGTCGATTCAACAGTAAACAATCTGTTTTTTTAGTAGATCAATAACATATATATATATATATATATATATAAAGTAATATATAAAGTATTTTACACTACGACTAGGTTTTCTAGATTGCTTGATGTTGTACAAAAATACACTATTTCCTAAAGGTTTAGTCGGTGTTTCCGAAGAATTACAAAATCATCACGGGGACACATCAAAGATAAAATTCATATTGTAAAATATTAAATATATTTCACGTATCAAATAAAACTATTTTTTACTGATTAAAACTCGCGTAAAATTTGGTTACATATTTATTTTAACCCGACGTTTCGAATGCTTTGCAGCAATCGTGTTCACGGGTAGTCGAGTTGTAAGTGTTAGTACATATACTTCACATATATACACAATAAAAAATGTAGATTAAAGGTCTCAAAGAAAAAAAAAATAGTAGATATATTTTAGTAACTAAGAGGAAATGGAAATGTACTAATAAGTAAAAAACTAATATATGCCTATATTCTTAATACTCAGTAAGTGCGCACGCACGCTGAAAGATGTAATCAAAATGAATTACATAATACTGACGTCAACTGTAAAATAATTATTTAAACATAAAATAATAACTACATATACATGAAATGTGACGTTTTACAAAATTTCAGTTTCACAAAATTAATTAATAAATAATATCTTAAAAATACATTTAAGTCATATTTGTATAATTTTTTATGGTATATCTTTAAAAGATAAGATTTAGTAATTATCAAATTTGCGGTATTTATTTATGATTGTAGATCGTAAAATATTTGATTTCTATATATTAAAAAGATCTTACAGTTCTTTTAATTTATAAGTTGTACATTATGCCTCAAATGTCATATTTATTTTATCTCTTATACAAATCTTCAAGATAATTTATTATACATAATACTAATAATGATATGATTGTATGACGCCGTCCAGGGCTACCTATAAACCAAACCTATGTAATATCTAATCAGAAATTAACTTTGATAAGATTGGTTTTAATACTGTATAATAAATAATGCTTTGGTTTTCAGATGCGCACGGGGATCATTCATGAATGGCCGGCATTATGATCAGATAATACGAGAGGCTAAGCCTGGCGGAAGTTCTAGTAATTACATAATAGTATTACCATCAGCAATATTTTGCTCTTAATGACCGCAAATTCAGCGGTGTAGCGTGCGTCGTGATTTCTGAAGGTTGCACAGTTATCAAGAGATTTGCGACGGCTGACTGACTGACAGAAGTACTGCACTATACAGCGAGATGGTCACTAATGATTACAATAACTTACTTAGCAAGGACAAGGCATTGTCTTCATACTTTTGTGTAATGACAATTATGAGCAATTATTAGCTATGAAATTTACGTTTGGTTTTATTATTACTAATAATTTTTCAATATTCAGCCATCAAATATAGCTATTTCTCGATAAAAAAAACCTATTTAATGTTGGTAACAATATCCGATGAAAAGAATATATAGATGTCTTTGGTTTGTCCGGTTGTTGCGAATGGATTATGACGTCATCGTCATCTCCTGATTATCTTAGCAATTTGAATGCTGTTAAGGAAATTAACATGATGCGCTGTAATGTTAACAAGATTAATATACATTTGTCGGTTTGTCTTCTTGTTATATTAGCTTTTATTAGGATATTTATAGTTTATATAAAACCAATTGTTCTAGGCTTTAAGATAGATATAATGCTACATATAGAAAAATATAATAAAAAATACATATAATATTTACAATGATTTAATAATTAGTATATATAGCTTTTCTTTTCTTGTAAGTTAAGTAGCATAAATTGATTGTTTAATATATTACCAAAATACTAGCTACTTCACTTTTATAACAATAAAATTCCTTTGAATCAAAAGTCATCCCAAACCATATTTAAGAACCAATTAAAACCAACAATCCACATTGATGAATCATAGCATCAATGAACCCTTCAGAATCAAGCGTCCCGCGCTGACACAAACCCATTAATGGGTTAATTACAATTAAATGGTCTGGGAAAGTATTTGTAACGACTGTTTAATACAAAGTGTCACCTGATATAAAATTTTAAAGAAATATCCAAGGTAAATAATAATTAATGGGACTAAAATGTTGAACGTTTCACACGTAATAGTATCTATATATTATCAATCTCTTGACTTAATACCCATAAGTATCGATAGCAAGGAATATGAAGAACTTCAATGATTTAAAGTTGGAATAATATCAGTAAATCCATAATTTTTGGATTCACCGATCCATCTGGTATGATTAATGTAATGACAGGAAGCTGCAGCTTCCGCGTCAAACAGAACAGTCATGACGATGACCATCATTAGTTGATTGTTGTTATGGGAACGGATTCAAAAGTAAAATTCAATGTAAAGAAGCAAATGTTTAACTTTTTTTAATTGGAGTACCAAAAAGTCCTTTTCTGGGTTCAGTGTTGTTTCTAAGAGCTATATTTGAAAATATGCCAACTTATTGATTTCTACAGCCACAGTAATTATATTCATTACATTTAAATTGAATTTCGCTCAACAAAGGACCGTGACGTGAAACATTACTTACCCATAACAAAACGTATCATTACTTTCATTGCATATTCAAGGTCAAATAAATAATAGGTAAACAAGAATTACGTCTTAAATTGTAACAGTAGTAAATACTAAAGGAGTATATACAGTATACTTTAATTTAAAAACTAATTTATGTTGCAAGATCAATTATACATCAATGAGAAACTTATTTATGAATGAATAAGCGTAAATAAAAGCTATTATATGCTAATATTTTATCGTAACATCGACTTAATTGTGTGAGGTAATAGAGGCAAAATCGCTTGCATCCGGCCATCGCTAACAAGATGTATGTAAGCGTAGACACGAAGGCTTGCTTGAAATAGTTTTATAGTTTTCTTGTTCTAGTACTCGTAATATAGTAAAACAGTTATTGTTATTAGTTTTGTATTCATTCCAAAACAAAATACATTTTAAATAAAGCCACGGTAAGGAATTTCCAAAAAAAAAATAAGAAAAATATCATTTACTTGATGCTCATACTAATATTAGTATACCAATTCCATTTACAATCTGAAATAATTGTAAATATTGAAAAAATAAAGTTTCTATTAAATTAAAAGAATAAAAAGAAGAGGTATGACATGAACTAGTAACCGAATTACAATATTTAGAAATGTTGAATATATAGATAATACAAAATCAAATAAGATAAGAAATTACACTTTATAATAATTATGATAACGTTTTCTTTATTACAACGTCACAACGGAAATACCTTTATGAAAATCTTTAAGAAATATGATTTTATCTCATTCGCAGTAGCGTTATAAAAAAATTACTTACTCTTTCTTATTGTTGACTACAATGACTAGCTTCACTTTCCGAGGGCCCTTGGTCATTTTGCAGATATTCTTGCAGTTCTCCACCGGGCCCTGGGTTAGAATTTTTAACAGAGGAATGTTTCTTTTTCTCTATCACTACAGCCCAACGGCCTTTATCCAACGTCACCTCACTGTCATCGTCACTTATTTAGTTGCTTTTTTCGAACGCACATCTTGTTCTGTTTATATTTTTAAATATATCACTTGGTTCATTAATACTGATTATTTCACTCTCACTTTAAAAATCACTTTTCTTATATACGTTAATACTATGGTATTGAATTATTAGCTGTCAAAAATATAACTTTAGATTTAGTAAGGGAAAATGATAAAACAAAACAAAATAAAGGATTAGACGACGTGATTGATGTCTTCATAATATTTTATAATACAAGATAAGAAAGAAAGTCTAAGCAACATATAAAAAGTATTGCTAGAAGCACATATCTTGTACTGCGAAATAAAAAAGCCTTAACGTGATGCGCAATAGATTATATAAGGTAAAAAGACGATATAGCGACCGCTGCTATCAAAATGGAACATATGCTCAGAAAATCACATCAAGATTCATGGATGATGTATGATGATACATAGCGACAAGACTTCCACAGTTAAGATAGGTATATGTCAGTGATAATACCATGTAACACGTGAAGACCAAATATTTAATATTTAGGCAACGTCAACAGTTGGAATTTTTGTTAAACTTGCCACCTACATCCCACGTCTTTCAATTGTATGTTTGAGGAAAATATATCATTGTGTTATGTTAGGTTGGGTAAAATAAACAAATCTCTTTGTAAACAATGGCGTCTCTATTTTATCATGGCTTAGATACGACGACATATAACATATAATGTACCTGTAATTTATTATGCTTTTTATAAAAATAACCTATATATACAACTTTTACTAGATAATAAATAACCAGTTAAAACTTAATATGGAGCTGTAGCTGATCTAACATTTAATTTATTGAGATCTGGGGTTTTCTTAGATTTTACGTTTCATTTAATTCCAAATTTAATTTAGGCGGTTTGCTTTCTTAGATGTCTCTAAGGTCTAGACGCTCTCCTGTCTCAGACAGTAATGGATCTGATCTTAATAATAAATTAAATATGTTTTACAATAACACAAATCCACAATAATCTTCACACGAGTTTTGTTAATCTAATCTATAAGCAAATACTATATAAAGGCATCCATCAAAATTCAAAATCCTTTAGTTTTGATACGTATTAAAAAAACATTGATAACACTTGGTAACATTCCTGTAATAATTCTGTCTGTATTCTTCGTCTTGTCTTAAAAAAATAAAATGACAAAGAATTTTAAGTTTTGTATATCTATGATATATTTTTATTTATCATTACAATCTTCTCATCTTATCAGTACCGCGCCGAGGTCACATTCTATATGAAATCAGAGATGACTTGAATAATTTAAACATTGAAATTACTAATGCTAAAGCCACGACAGTTCAAACAATGATTATGACTATCAATCTTAACTCACTCAATATTACCAGTATAAATGTAGGTATATATACCTACATTTATATTATATATATATAAATATATATATAAACGGAAATTTAAACCATAATTATAAATTAAATGTAAAACTCTTGGAACACAATGAAAATAATTACATATACATCGAATGTAACTTTTTAATTCCTTAGCATCAAAACAGATGGTTATTCACGATTTTAGTGCGATTTTTGTGACTGCTGCTAAATTTATTTTTACTTATATGAAAACTTGATTTTGTATCTAGAATATTTTTATATAACTCAATTTCAAAAACAATTTATACGTTTCATTTATTAGGTCAAAGAAATTTAAACGGATTTTTCATGAGCTTTTGACAAAATTGATTGATTGATATATTACTCTGTTTATCCCTTCGTGAGCCTAAATATTAAATTGCCATTAAATTTGTGTTTACTCGATTGAAAACTTACTTGACTTTTTCTAACTAGAATATTTTGAAAATAATTAATATGATTTACGTGTTAAATCCATGAATTTATACGGATTATTTGTAAGCTATAGATAAAATTTATGAAAAATAATTTATTATCTGAACAACCTGGATATCCCTATATATGTATCTTTAGAGATGATTTGATTAACATTTATAAGATTGTAAATGGCATCTAATCGTGGTTTCTATTCCAAGTTTGTTGGTTAAGTGAGGAGTACCTCAGGGTTGTCGTATTGCATCTATATTATTTATACTTCTTTTAAAGTATATTTAGCCATTTTATAGAAAATTAATGGTTATGTTGATGATATGAATATATTTATATAACATAGGAAATATAGAGGAAACGTGAATAACAAAATTAATAGTGCTATTTCTATTTTTATTTCTGAACTTTATTTATAATCTTTGTAAAAGAAAATAATTCTGTTATTATTATTAATATCAAAATATCAGGAAAAGTTTAATGCAATAGCAAAGATCAAAAGGTATCAATATAAGTCTAGAAACAATAAGAACCATAAATACATCCGACGATATCATCTAATGATGAAAACAAGTAACAAATGCAATGCAAAGAAACAGGACAAATATGTACCAGTATGTATGATAAAGTAATTGCCAACATCTCAAGATAACATGGTTGCATAAGAACGCAATCTAACAATATTTCTCTTGACCTACTCATATATTGTTTTAGATATTTTTTATATATGTACCAAAGCAGGTATATAAAGAAAAATATAAACAAAGCGAGCTAAAATATTATGTAATTTTTGTTTGGTTTTGAAATTGTTTTCTAGCAAAAAAATTACGTTATGAGCAGGATTCAAACCGCCGACCTTTGGGAACCCATTCTGTCGCTCTACATATTGGAGTTTCCATATCGATATCGATAATTTTATCAAACAATATTTATTTAAAATTTAATATTTTTAAAAACAATTCAGTATGTAGACTTAAAAGTACGTAAAAAAAGGAAGCAGAATCTTTCCTACATTGTCTCTATCTAATCATTTTATCTCGACATATGATTGATGTTGTTTCAGTACTTAACTTTACCTAAATAAAATGTAACAAAAATAACTTGTTATAAGATATTTGAACCAATTTCATTCATAACAGCTGAAAGTGGTCGAAACTGAGTTGGTGTCAATGGAATGTCTAAAAATATAATATTATAGTTTTATTTATTGTCATATACTCCAATATTATCTTTAAAAAAACCATTTGAACTATCTTATAGTAATAATTATTTGATTCAGTTTATTTTTGAGTTCAGGAATAACTGATTTTTTGAGACATAAAATTTATTCCCGGTTTAAATTTTTTTGATTATTATTATTTTTTTATTTATTATCAACAATCACTGACATGTTATCAAGGTGTCTGTTGGTGACAGATTTTCACAAAGATAAAGTGTATGTCAATTAATCTTAGTACTAAAGTCTGTAAAGCCATTGATATAATGCTGTATTATTACGATTTGCATATCTCAATATATGTTACAACAATTATATAATATTCAGAATTTACAAATTAATAAAAATAACCATCTTTTATTACAAATATATTGAGTAAATTAGATAATTTAAGGATGCGCCTGCGCATTTCTGTATTACAAGTATATACTATATATATTGTATAGCACTTACAATTGTAATAGTATATTATTTAGATAATTATTATCAATTGTAGCAAAAATGATATAAATATGTTAGTAGGTAAAGACACGCAACAACTGGGATATATAAAACAATGGAGAACACTATACAATATGGGTATTACGAGATAAAAGAAGATTAAGACAAGAGTGGATAAAAAGATATAACACAATAAAAATAATAAAATTGTAGCTTTATAAAAAACAGTCACGTAAGATATACAAATAGTAAAGTAGGTTATGATATAAACATATGCAATTATAATCACCACTTATCAGAGTAAATATTACAATGTAAATATATTATATTTATAGCTTATTAGTGTTTACGATACTTTTATGAAAAGAACTTTTATATAAAATAAAAATGGTTTAATTTGCAGGTTTCAGGAAAATTTTATTACATTTTTAAAGGATTAAGAATAAAAAATTGCTAATTTTGTGAACGATCGAAATTTCTGTTTCGGTCAGTTTCGGTCAAAAAAAATTAATTTCGGTCTAAGTGTCTGTTTCGTCCAAAAAATTGCCGAAAGTTTCGTCTTAGTGAATTATCGTGCGTCTTTCTGCAAACTTCACGAATAGTTCATGCTCAACCACTTTTTGAAAAGTTTATTTCAGAGTTACAAAAATATATTATTTATATTTATATATTAATTACAAAACAATATATACATATATTCTTTTTTTTTTTTTTCAAAAGAAATATTGCCTAAGCTTAGGTACCGAAACCGAACTTTCGGTTTTTCTCTAAATTTCGGACAAGAAATCCGGTTTCGTCCGTCACTATCAAAACAAAATCAAAAACCTATAATATATATGTCATTTATCCCATGCACTATATGTTTAACCCGACGTTAAAATCAAAAATGTGTGAAAATAGTTTTATTTGAAATGTGTACTCGTAAAATACTAAGAAAATACTATATGTTTATCGAAAAACTCAGTTTTTCCTTCCGATCTGAAAAATGGAAAAATGGAAAGAAAGAAGTTAACGAAAAATGGAAAAAAAATTTCGAATTTTTAATTTTTTTAAAATTTAAAAATTAATTAATTAATTAATTTAATTATTATTTTTTTTTTTCTTTTGTTTGTTAATTAATTTGCGAGTTATAATTTGCCGATTAGGAGTTTTTCATAGCGGCAAGCTCGATTGCCGCGTGTCAGATGTTTTTTTTATATGGTACATAAATAAAAATTACAACCATATATTTTTGACTTATAAAAATTCTTGAATGTTTAAATTGGGTGACTTCTGAGATTAGGTACACACTACACCGTTTTTTCAAGCGATAAAAATATCAATTTAATCTCAGATTTAACTAAACGTCAAGAGTTTGATAGATGTGTGATAGGATTCAAGGTAATCTAACGTTGTACCAATATTGGATATTAGAATACACTTTGTATTTGAGTTTAAACTCTAATTACTAATTTTGAAAATAAGGATTAGATTTACGGTTCTTCAATATTAATAAAAAAATATTGACGATTTAACTCTTGTTTCATGAGAGACAACATTTTATTTTAGTTTATTTTAAGAAAAACTGTTAAAATTTAAACGAATTTTATTTATAATAATTGTTCAAATCGTCTAAAATTTCAATTATAAAATTTGTTGTTTAATATAATAACAAAAATGTATCTTTGTATATATATATATGATCTGTCTAGACCAGGGGAGCACAAACCGTCGATCGTGGCCCCTAGGTCAGTCAATCGCGGGCAAAGAAAAAGTTATCGGTACGTACCTATTTGCGTCCTAACAATTACGAAAACTATTGGGGTATAGTTTAAAAAATTTTTAGCCGTTAGATCGCACAGAATGAGAAAGGCAGGTAGTAGTTCTAGAGTCCGATTAAGTTGGCCATCCCTGGACTAGACTATCAAAAAAATTAAAAATTAACTATAAGAGTTATATCAAGCTGATTCACTTATACTATGATAATAAGATAATCTATGTTATAATCTGTCTGCAAAAAAGAGTTTTATCGCAATCAATTTAGCGGTTAAGCCCTGATTGCATACCAATTAATTAAGAGAACATTGTTTGGTTACGAATCAATAAAATAGCGTGCGAAGTTACATAATTAAAATACAATAACCATTTATAAATGAGATTTTCAATAAAACATCTTCATTATAACGAATTTTTTCTACGAAACCTATTTTATATTCCAGTCTCTCTGCATTCATAACTTAATTATATTATTATTAAAAATTTTAACAAGCAAATGCCTCAAAATTTTAAGGAAATTAATTTTTATTTCCAAGACAATATAACAATTTGAATGCGGTTAAAACAAGACAAATTTACTATGCATTAAAAAATTTACATAGTATTTTATATATCATCGAAAACAATACAATGTAGCGATGTCCGTTCAATTTTAATAATATAGTTAAATCTAATAGACGACGAGATATGGACCGTAACGAATCATCTTACAATCGTGTCTACGTAACAGCGCAAGCATGTTAAACTAATTGCAAACACGAGTATATCTTAAAACAAAACAAATAAGGTACATTTTGAAAGAACAAGTTAAAACAATAATCACTACAAATGAACAATTAAGCTGAACGTCTGAAATTGAGCATTTTAAAAGTTACATAATGAAGACGTCCTCGTCAAAGTTTCCATAGATTGTGTTTGAAATTATGACAATTTGTAAGGTATTGCATTTGTAAAGATGGCGCGTGTATCTTTATCTGAGACGAAAAGGAAAGATTAGTCAAAATACGTGATGAGATACTTGTTTCTATATCTTAAGAATACACTTCAATGTCTCGAAAGATAATGATATCGATGATTTTAAGATTAACTTGAGATTTTGTTTTAATATTAAATTATTGTACAAATAATAATATAATGTTTAAGGAATGGAACCTTTACAAATAAAGATAATAAGGCAAAGCAAACCAGAAGACCATCAAATCCATGTGACAAAAAAGTGATGTTCAAATTGTTTGATCAAACAAAAAATAATTCAAAAGATGTGTCGAAATGAAATAAGGTCACAAGAATTAAACTTGAGAGGACAATTAAACTGGACAAGGCTGAACAAAAAACAGTAAACCAACTGGAAAACTATTGATTAGAACTTGCATTTAAATTATTTAATGAGAATTGACTTAAAAATTTCAATATAAAATGAGTAAGAAATTGTGTTAATTGTATATGTAGAACTTAAATGCGAAATATGTACGAGATAACATTAAGAATCCTCAAGAACTTAAATGATTTAGATTTTGATATCTGATACTCAGTCAACTTGAAAATCAAACCTTACTTACTATATCTAATACAAAAACACAGCACCGTTCACAAATATAAAATGGGGTTAGAAACTGAAAAAAAAAAATGTCTAAGGCTGAATTACGTCAGCCCACGTCAAGCGACCGAATAGAACTGATTACTATAGTGTATTATCATGAAAAATAAAATACAAATAAAATGCTTGACAGTGATAAATGTGTTGTCGATAGTACGTCCCTAGCGCTCATGGCGATGGGACGTTAATTGATACTTATAAGTGACAATTACAGTACAAACGTGTAACTTTTACTGAAGCTTTGGTAAGGTTTGGAGAAATCGTTGCGTTTCTAAGTGTACAATTAATTTTATACGAATATTTAAACGTAACATCGATAATTATTGATCGGTAGAGAATGCTTAGAGTTAAGTCCGCCTGTCGTAGCTTTTTTGTGCAATAAAAAAATATATATTATACTTTTAAAAAATATATTTTTGGGTTTCTTTTAAAATTATAATTATTTATTAGAATGTTGTTGCAAGGATACTAAGTTCATTTTTATTTTTTATTAACGTCCGCGTGTATTGTGTTTGACAACTTATCTATAAAATATTATAGAAAAATGTGTAAATACCGGTAATAATTTTCCCCTTAAAAGCTTCATTCCTTTCATCACATACTAAAATAATTCATACATTACAATATATAGACATAATATCCATTTAATTACCAAACAGTACACTAAATATATACTATATTCTTTATGTCAATTTTACCCTCAACATTCTGAAAAAAAATTATTTCTCATAAAACACAAACTGTTACATTAGTAGCAAAAGATAAACGTATTTATTGTATGATATATACAATAAATTTATTAACATCTTCAGTTAGACTCGTCAGTCATTTCTAGAAATAATTTATATTATATTAACATTTGAGAAACTTTAGTATTACTATTGATATCCCTTCTTAATCAATTTTAAAGATATGTTGTAAATTTACTATATAGTCTATTTAAGTCACTTGATGGTCGGATTTGAGGTTTCAATGAAAACGTGAAGTAGCATGATGGACCAGCAAGCTTAATAATTTCAAGATATTCTAGTGAGTAGTATATTAAGATTATAATCGAGGTCTATAACAAATACATACATTAAAATTTTTTGTTTGAAAGCACCGTTAAAAATTATAAATAATATTAAAAATAAAAACATAAAATTTGAGCCCCATGTCTTGCGAAGGTTTCGTTATACTAACACACATTTTAAAAATAATAATATAAGTTAATATATATGTATAATACTTATAACAAACTTTTTATAATTTAAGTCCTATGCTTAATTAAGATAATTTGACATGGTTTATATAAAAGAAAAATGGTAATTACAAAGAAGTACTTATCACGTTGATTGTACTTCCATCGTAGATACATTGATATGAAAATTAGAACTGAATAAAACTATTTATATTTTTACTGCACATCTAATTATACAAACCTTAAATGTCAATTATACAATTTATACATTGCATAATATATGATATAAATTAATTTTGTATAATATAAACATATTATGTAATATATGAGTAAATTATAATTAAATTTATCTAATGTATGTTATCAAAGTAACATAAAAATATAAGAGGCCAAAGATTCTCATTATGTGTACGTTTAAATTTGTTAGTACCGTCATAAATATCATAATTTAAATTATTATCTGGAGTTTTTCGGTAAATCACACTAGGCAGACTGTTTTATTGAATCTTCACTACAATAAAACTAAATATGAAACATATATGATAGAGAAAAAAACAAATTTCAATGTCAATTTATAGAAAACTATCCTTTACTTGCAGAACCACCAACGGACGAACGATTTTATTTATTATTAAGATACTTAGAAGCAGTAGGCGTAATGCTAGATAGCCTTATCAGAAACAATTTTTAAAACCATCAAGTAGTTTACAAGATTAGCGCGTACCATCAAACAAACAAACTCTTCAGCTTTACAATATTAGTATAGACATACAGTAAAATTAATCATAAGAAGAATCGAATAATATTCACAAACGCTTTTAGTTTGATTATTGCAAACACTGTTAAGAATACTCACGTACGCCAAAAATAAGTCTCTGTTATCGAAGGTATGGGCGTAAGTAAAAGATTTCAGTTTTTATAGGTTTTAATTATGGAAAACATAATGAATACCAACTATTTTCAATGTCGCAATAGTCTTTTAATCGTAATTGTGCAATCTCTTTGACTTTCTGTATTTTCTACAATATATAAAACAAAAATAAAAGATAACAATTTTTTTGAAGGCAATTCCCCTTTTTAAATGGGAATTTCATTAATTTATTTACAATTTATTTAAAGCTAATGACTAAAAGTTCTTGTAACACTTGTGTCCAACAATATTTTTTTTAAATTATAACTATACGGCTCTACTTAAGTGAATAATATCGGAATTTTGGCTGACTAGTTTTGAACTGTTCATAAACACGAACCTACACGTATCATAGGAACTTTTGAAGAGAAATAATTCTATTACACCAATGAATTCAAAACTCATATTAGCCTTAAATAGATTAAGAGCAACCCTTGTTAGACTTGAGTTAATATCTCTTAAATTTAAACTTATACTATACAATATATTACTATATTATGTATATATATAATAGTATCCTTGGCTACAGTGTAACAGTTTGTATTGTAACTGTTAATCATAAGTATCGTGACGAAGATAGCAATACGTCGTGTTCTGTTAATTTGAGGGTACTTTGAAAGCCTTGGCGTGAGGACGAAACCAAAAATTATATATTGTTATATAATTGACAAACAAAAAAAAACAGTAAAAACTGAGTTTCGAAATATGAAATCTAATTCTCACAAAAAATCCCAAAAATGGAAATATAAAAGTCCTAATAAAGAATAAAGTCTAGTCTAGCCTACTCTTAATTGTAACAAAGAAACTAAATAGCTGTTAAGTGAATAACAGAACTTCAAAACAATCGTTATTTAATTGTCTGTTGATCTGTTTGTTTTTAAATTATACACGATAGGTTTTGTTTGTTTTGAACATAGAAAACACAAAAAAAAACCTTTGTTTGAGAAGACAGAAAGGGGAGTAGGTAAGTTAGCAAGCACTATTATATAAAATCCCTGTTCTGATCTACCAACGCATGGCAACTAGATTTGAGTAGAAATGAAATTGATCTATTGTTGTAAGTGTTGCCGCTTACTTAATGATTTATCACTTAGGTCCAAGAAACTTACAATTTTTAAAACGTTTTCACTTCTATCCTATCAAGTAGTCCAAGAAAATGACTACGAGGCGTAGCCGCCTTACCAGCTGTTACGAAAAGCTAGGTGTGGTGAAACTTTATAAAGAAATCATTTTAAAAATACAGGTACGAGTCTATAAAAATACTTTTAACACTACATTAATATTAATGTCATCTTATTTTATTTAAATATACCAATATATTAAGATTTGGACGATATATTCTAGAAAAAATATGAGAAGAAAAATTAAAATAAAAAATAATTACTTAAGAAAAAATATATTTTTTATTATTTTATTTTATAAGGTCATTAAGTTTATGACGTTTTAATGGTTTAAATATACTAAACAAACTGTCACAGAAACATAATATCCGGAGATCGGCGCAAGCGCAGTCACGTTTAGTGTGAACCAGCGACTCACGAGCGCGCATTGTATAATAAATATATTATTTATAACATACATGCTAATGTGGTTTAAATTATTGACGAGACTTTAAGGATTACTTAAGTTTTATTTAGATACTGTATTTAGTGAACTAAAATATATTTTTAAATATATGATGTACGTACTTATAAAAATGTATAGAACCTGGCAGGCCCATTTGCAAATCTATTTTCATCCTTTCTATTCGAAAACTGTCGCTTTGTTCCTCTTTAAGCGGGAGCAAAATAGCACTTTTCCGATAGGAATTTTTTAGCAAGCCGAAAAGCGATTTGAATTTGGAACATACTCATAGGTATCGATATTCATAGAAATCGAACGCAAATTGTATGAATTATTGGCTGTACGTGTTGGGTGCATGGTGCCCGGAGCCGAATTAACTAAAAAAAAAAAAAATAAAAGTGCGCGAATGACGTCTCTGTCTTGTAATTAGTAGCTACATATTTTCTCATAGAAAAGAGATGAAAAGTAAAGTGACTCAAGAACAAAATTTTTTTCCATAAGGTGATGTACTTAGAATACCTCGCTCCATAGAATCCTTAACTTCGTTCGTGCTTCAAAATAGCACCCTCGCTGAAAAAATACTATTTTGTTCCCTTGTGATAAAATCTATTTATTATATTTTAACAAACATTTGAATGTTACTTATGATGCACTACGGGTTAAAATGAATAATTTACCTAAAATCTGAAACTGATCTGACTACGCTAAATTGATCACAATAAATTATATGCGTTCCATGGGCAATTTATTCCGATCATTGATTACATAAAATACAATGTTTTTTCAATCTTGGGAAACAAAAATTGGATTAGGATTGAATTCAAAGCGAATTAAGTTCACGCTGCAAATCTGTCATACTCCGAGCTCGTGAATACGGACCCTGGATGAGTTCAAAACTAGTTTAGTAATTACGACAGTATGTATAGAGTACAGCCGGATAATTATATATAATGAAAAGAAATCAACTGTTATATACTATATTTTTATTAAAATTGTAACGTACAATGTCCAAATTCTAGTCCCAGTAATAATAATAAATATTTCATGCTAAATTAAAATGATATTTTTTAATGAAATATTATTGACATTTTGTATGCGAGATAATTTTATGTTGGTATTAAGCCTACGTCATAAAAAAAGTAAGCTTAAGAATTTAATTATTTATATAAATCTTAACACTAGGCTTAACTACGTTTAATTACATTTATATCTATAAGCGTTATTATTCTGACTCAGAATTTGTTTGTATAAGTACAATTGCGCTAATAATTTTATGACTCCATAGAGCGCTTACGCACTGTGTCCGACCCACATCCGACAAATGGCATTCCAAATCAGAAATATATATTTTCAATATATGACGTTGCTTTAATGATCAAATTTCTTATCCAATTACGATTAGTGAATTAAAAGGTTCTGTTAAATTTTGTATCTTATTTACTTTCTTTTGTACCGTTACAGTGTTGACTGAAATAATATTTTATTTATTGCGTTTTTTTTTGTAACTATATTTATACTTACAAAAAAAAAACCGCAATAAATAAAATAAAATAAAAATATATAATATTTATAAATTCAACAAACATGTATTAAATAATTTTCCTTGTTGATTGATACAAAGAAGTCTGATAAATATTGCGATCGAAGGAGAATAAGTTATAGAAATGAATGTGTCTTTACTTTAACATAAAAAAACTCATTCTAACTGTAAAATGTTATACTTAATATTGATCTATAATGCGAGAAATATAATACATATGCGTTACTCCATTTTATATTAGAATAGCGAAAGCTGAATAGCAGCAAGCGTGTTTCTCTACGTTTCAACAGAATTTCTAGATGGAACAAAACTATTCATGTAAAAAAATAAGATTCATTGGAATTTTATACACATAGCATTTAGTAATATTATGTATTATTTATGTAAATCTATACACTTATGCAAAAATATATACTTAGTTTGATTCCATACTTGATAAGTTGTGGCCTGCTCGTAGTCTGAAGTAGCAGTAGTTCAAATTATATGAACACTTATGTACTAGTTTGTGCTAATTTGTTTTCTAATAATTTCAATACTCGGAATCAGTAATTGTTTGATATTTCATTTCAAAAGCACTTGATATTTGACTGTAGTTTCTTATTTAAGTGATATTTAAGTAATTTAATTAACTAATTTGTATTTTTAATTGACAACGATTAAAACACACTTTAACGATTTGGACACTGTATGGAACGCAAAAACTTTTTAATATTACCTTTATTCTCGGATTCGGGTCGGAAGCAGTGCGTAAGCGCCTTAAAGAAATGTTTTATAAATTCGAAAAATTATAAAAAATGAAATATCTTTTCAATAAAACTATTTTACAGATATAACTCGCGTCTCTTATTTACATTTTTAAAAAATGTAATAATAAACGCGAAATGTGTAGTACTCGTGTAAATCTTAGAAAACAATATATTTTTTGTTTGTGTCCAAAAAGGATGTTATTTTTCATTATCAAGTGCGTATTGGACATGGACAATAAAATGAAACAACCTATAAAATATAAAATTGAGAAATAATTGTTGATATAAGTCGTAGTTTTAGTAGCGATTTGACATATTAAATCTGGTTTATAGTTACAATAAAAATACTACAAACTTACTAATTATCTGACTGACTAAGAACATAACAGTTGAAATAAAAAACATTTGATATAAAGATAACAAACAAACCGAAATTCAAACTTAAACGTTTAATTCCATTAATTTGATAAGAACAATCATATTTATATAAAAAACATTGGTCAGTATAAGAAGCTAACGTCTAAAAGTATTACTCAATAATGTAGGTCAAGTGAAGATAACAACGATAAGAAGAGAAACCTTAATAAGATTGTGAAATTGTTTTACAGGTTTGATGGACAATTAAACCAGTTATTTTAGTTTTTACGTAAGATATTTCAAGACATATATTTAAGGAAATAATGCAGAATCTTTTAAATGCAATCTTAACAAGGGAAAAAACCTAACCTAATATATCTTTTATAACCGTTTTCCTTTAAAAATGCAAATGTTTTATGAAAATAGATATTTTCCCTGAATTTTAAATGATTATGTAATCAGTTACGTTTAAGGAAACTCACTGATCTTGGTATCTTTTGTAGTTAAATATAGCGTCTAATAAATACATACCATTATATATAACTAACTATAACGTTAATTTTATCAAAAATTTGCTCGACTAGTGAAGAATAGTGAAGAAGAAGACATCAAGACGCGCTGAGATTCCACCAGGCTCTGAGCTCATGAATATGCCCCAGATGAGTTCGAAACTATAACTACACTAAACTAATTAAATATATTATAATTAAATATATTAAATGTAATTACGTAAGTCTTAATACATAAATAAAATAGATATTTTAGTCAAAACATTAGTTATAGTTTAAAAGCTCAATCTTATTTTCAAATATCTTTTAATATCGCACCAAAATACAAGTTGAGTTCTTGACATTTTCAAAACTTTCAAAAAGATTTATATAATATTTTCCTTATACTGTATGCAAATATGTTTTATGTTAGTTTTATATAAGACACAATCACACATCAGACAATGATAGAACTAGCTACAGTTACTATTGAAGTATAACAACAAAATAACATACATATATATATATATATATATGTATATACTCATTTTCACGTCAATATTTTAGATATAAATGCTAGCTGCTATTTTTAGGAAGGCCGTTAAACGGAAACAATACACAACCAGACCGAAAAACACTTTTTCATGATAATTATAGCAAATGAGGTCGAAACGACCTTAGTTTTTACTTTTCAAACAATTTTCTATAGCGAAGGACGGATCTGCTTTGAACTTCATAATCTTTACAATTCTTTTTTCGCATTATAAAAACCTTATTGTTTTATGCTACAACGATTTATATTTGAATAAATTATTATAAAAATAAAGAAATTACATGATAGAAAATAACTGGTATTACATAATATAATTTGTAAATAACATATAATATAATAATTCTACTAAACAATAATAATAAAATAATATTACTTAATTTCAGTACGACTATGTACAACATGAACTTGGCTACAATACATTAGATCTGAACAATACTAACAGGTTTGATAAACAGATACTTGCCCTTGGTAATGCCTCGCTTTCGTATTACACAAGTAGTTGAAATCAAAATATCAAATAAATAACCTACACACGTACTAACAGTATCACCCATATTAATTATCATTAATAATTTGTTTGTGAAGTTTTACTTTGTAAGATTTGAATTATATACATTCAAAAAATATTTTTCTTTCTTTCTTTCTCTCTTTTTTTGTTTGTCTGTTGGTTTGTTTGTTATTTATTTATTTAATTTTTGTTTCTTTTAATTATTTATTTGTCGTTTGTTTGTTTGTTTCTTTATTCATTTCCCTTTCCGAGTTGGTGGGAGCTTTGATTGAGATGTTGTTTTGGTAAAAAAAAAATACTTTTAAGAAAAATGTCGATATTTAAATCGTTGTGCACAACTGCTGGTTATCTTTAGAAACAACGTGGGTGTTCCTCCGGAAACCAAATATTATATTTTAAGGGATTACCCTAATGGCATGTTAAATTAGTAATCTTCCATAAAACCACAACGACTCCATTGTACTCACATCACAGCCACATACAATATATAATAATGTATGCAAAATATATACTAGCTGTTACTCTCAGCTACAGAGTGACAAATAATTCAGATTTTTACCGACAAAAGAGATCACTGGGGACACTAATTCAAAAAAAGCTTAAATTTTACGAAAAAGCAATAAATAAATAAATTACGGTCATTATAAACACATTTATCCTCGTTATAGTATTGGCAAACATTTGCTTGTAAACTCCTTTGGTAATAAAAAACAGCCTAGGGTTAATCACTAATCGATTCTAAGCCCATACGATATTTTAATTATTTTTCTAAGAAACATTATTCAATAAACATGCGAAACCGCTTACTATGTGCAACATAATTTACTGTCTATATTCAATATTAAAGAAAGTATCCAATATCCAACGTTATTTGTAAATTGGAACCAATATTGCTTCCAATATTGGATTCAAACACAGACTAATATTGGCCAATTTTCAAAGTTAAAAATATGGACGTTACAAAAAAATTAAATAATTAAAAAAAGCAATAAACATAATACTACTGTTCGTTTAAAAACACAGTACGTACATTATTTTGGAAGTAAACTTTTAAGTAAAAACCACTTTATTAAACATAAAATAATTGTTAAACGACATAATATATTAAAAATACTGTACATGCCAACATGAATCACACGATACATTAACGAGAATTAAAACTTGTAACATAAAAATGTGAGGGAAACCACCGGACGATAACAAACGGATAATGGATTATAAATATTTCACAAATAATAAGTTGTTTGACACCAATGTAGAACAACTTCAATGTATTTAGTAAATAGCTTAACGTTTTTTGTAAAGTAGTATAAAACTTATTTTTATGTAATTTTACTGTTACGTTGTTAAATTTTTTCAACTATTTTCTCCGGTTGACTGGTAGACAATGCTTTTAAGCTTTAAGTCCGCCCATTGTGCCTTTTTATTGGACAATAAAGAATAAAAAAATATAAATAAATAAATATATATATATATATTTATTTATAAATTTAAACTTTATTGTAAAACCAAAAATAAAAGGATTACAATGGACTTAATGCCTGGTGGCATTCTCTGCCAGTCAATCGGTGGTGCTGGTGGAGAAGGTGGAGTAGGTCCATGCACAATTGCATTACAATTAAAAATATATATATATATACTTATAATAATAAACATACATAAACATTAAATACATACACTACGATGATTTATTAAGATGGTACATTTAATTTATATATATATATATATTAGTAAACAATTAAAAAGCCGGCTATCATATCGTGTCGTCGGTGTATGGAGACGCGTACTGTTGCGCACTGATCAGCAAGTGGCCCGATTTTGTAAGGTGAAGGTCGTGGCGAATAACTTTTAAATTGCCACCAATCATTTGCGGAGACAGTCACGAGAAATTTCTGTTCATGTTAATATATAAATATATCTTTGTCTGGACATGTATTTGATGATATTTATTATTCACTGACCAAATTTTTAGTGTATTTTTTTTCTTATTTTTTAAAGATACTAAGATATTATTAAAGATATAATGTTAGTTGAATTGCGTAATGTTTATACTAAATAAAATAGTGTAATTTAATAAAAAGCATTTGTTGAAGATTAAAAGCATGAAGACAAAGATCAAGTCTAAAAAATAGAAAAATACCATTAAAGGAAAAACTTGTATCGCTCAGTTTCAGATTTCAAGAATATTTTCGCACTTGATTTATATATATTCCTTATTAACCTACTTATAGTATTTAAAAAGATAAGATAACATCCTAGCTATTTTATATGCGAATGTGTTAGTATGTCTGTTACGCTTTTCCTTAATTACCCAAATAATAATTTTTTTTTTTTTTCAAATAATACAAATGCTATTCCTAGAAGGGCATATAAAGATGGGAAAAGTCCCATTCATCGTGGTCAAAGCCTTTAGCAAAGATAAATAAGACCGACAGTTTCCGGGAGATATGAAGTTATGTGCATCACTTTTTTACAAACAGAACAAGACTCTTCTTTTATGTGCACGGGTAAAGTCGTTGGCAATAACTAGTTAATTAATATAGTTAAGTATTTAGAAAGAAAATGATAGGTATCTATTAAAGTGTCACGGTGAGTGTTAACGCGATCCCGTGACGTCACACTATGGCGATGAGGGCAACCGTTGGTTTTTTAGTGGGTAGCCTTAAAAATGGCAGCGTCCTCTATGCCGCCGGGTAGTCCCACATAACCCTCGGCCATCACCTTCTTGGCCGACGGGGTATCCGTAACAGATTTTTCCAACGAACAAAAAAAAAAAAAAAAAGGTATCTATTAAAATGATGTCATTGACAATTTTATTCTGCAATACAATCTAGAATGAAAATCTGACTGAAATGTACAAGATAACAAGTGATAAGAAAAAATACATATGAGGTGATGATTGAGATTAAATTTTCATTTATTTCACTTTTAAATTAAAAATTGAAGCTTATTTATTATTGTTAATATTAATATAATTAATATAAGCTTTATGACGGTTTAATTCAATATTTCTATATAATTTCTCAGTCTCCATTTAAATAAGCTATATGAAAAAATGTAATATTTAAATTACTGTCTGGACATAAACTACGAAACTTAAGTATAATAGAATATATATCATATATTTACTGAATAATTATATATTCAGTAATCATTATATATAGATAGATATAGACTAGTGAAGAGATAGGTACCTTAGATTTTATTTTGATTTATTTTAAAAAGCCCTTAACAATTAAACATTAGTGATAAAAAATTTGTTTTACTTTTTTTTTTTATCTTCGTTAGAAGTCTTCTTACCTAAAATAATTGGATTTTCTGAATTAAATTTCATAAATGTTGAAGACTGAAAATCAATCCAGTAATCTTACAAAATTCCACGATCTTCAAATGAAGGATGGAGAGAATAAAAAAATATTTATTCCATTTACATAAAAATAATAATGTTTTAAAACGAAATTTACCAACAAACATTTTTCTACAGTCAAAGCTACTATTGGCTCGAAGAGACACGTGCTCAAGAAGAGTCGGCGACAGAAGTTACCCAATTTGTCTTTTTTTTGTAATGTACCGATTCCTTTCATTATATATATAAAGTGCATGAAAAATTGAATACAGCAATTATTTGCAATCAATGCTATATCAACGTTCAAGATAATTTTGATACAGTAAATGATTTGGATATCAACGTACAGATACTATCAAATTATTTAATCCGCTTCTTATCAAAGACGTAGATTTAAAATATAATCATAATATGTCGGATGTTTGATTCCCAGCGTGACATAAATATTCGTATGAATATTTTTTGGTCCTACAATAAAAATATACGTATGCAGAGTTAATGTTCAATTTTATGATTAGTTTTATCCTACAATAAATTGTAGTTTTTATAAACTGAATTTTTACTTTTGTATGTAAATTTTTAGTGGGTGAAGCGGGTTAAGAAATGATAGGTAAATTACATATAGATTTCAAATTTAATATATAAACTATGATATTTTCCCACTAAAAAGATTTTCCAAAGAATATTCAATATTATTTATTATTATTATATAAGTTTCCTCGTATATGGTAATTTCGAAAACTGTACTAATGTCTTAACAATATAGTTTTATAAATATTTTCAATATGGTCTCAATGAGGACATAAAATAATGCTAAGTACGTAAAATAATTCAATTCGGAGGTTTTTTATAAACAAATATAATATAAACATATTTTTATATATTTATTTATATCTCTTCTACTTTCAATCAATACCAGTCATCAATAAGAAGAGTCAGGAGATTTTACCGAAATGAATACTTATCGAAATGACCGCTTCTCTAAAGACACTGTCCAATTTAAAAATTAAGGCTAAGAGGTTTCCAAACGCGTCACACAACAAACTCAGGTGGGTATTTTAAGAAAATATATATATTCGTATATACTTCTAGATCACGGTATCAGTGTGTTTTTGGGTAATCATAATAATATATGCAGTCACTAATTAATCATCTTATCTTATCTTATTATCTTTTCTAATATGGTGACTTAACAATCTGTGATTACGAAAGATCTAATTAAGTATATATATATATATATATATATATATATATATTAAACTATAAAGTATAAAATAAATAAAGATAAAAACTTAAATTAAAAAATCAAAAGAAGAAAAAATCTTAAGTTGTCATTATAAAATGTATTTCAGAAAAGAAATCTAATAAAAGAATTAATTTCAAATTGATAAATAACTGAAAAAAATTTTATTAAAAGCCCATACAAACAAACTATAATTTATGAATATATAGTATTATTTAGCTAGTGTCCTTGCTGGCTTTCCCTGACCGCAATATGACGAGGAAAATTTAATATTATCAATTAAGGAAAATGCAATATACTGCTTGAAGATAAAAGTAAGTACTGCTCTTATATAACTGAAAATTATTACTATCTAACCTTCTTAAATTATGTGTAATTTCAACACATTCGAAACTGGCAGAACTATAAAATTAAAAATTAAAAAAAAATTATGAAAATAAGCTTAGTAATTCAAGAGATTGATCAAAATGTTATGTGAAGATATATTTTGTAAATTATGTTACGTTATGGGTTCGTAAATAAAGGTAAAAAATTGCATGACAATCTTTGAAATTGAAAATAAAAAAGTTATATCATAATCGGCTCAGCAGTTAAAAATATCAAAATTTGATATTTAATTAGATATATGTAAATTAATAAAATTGAATATTTCGTATGTTACTGTTATAAATATAGATCAACAATTTTCGTACAATGTGTACCGTTAAAGGAAAAATGTGACACATCTCATGTAACTGTAGATAAAATTGTAAGGAGATTAAATTATCTGAGATGGGGTCGACTTTGACCCGCAGCGGCGAAACAGGTAAGAAACTTGAATTCACTTTCGCTAAAACATTTTTATTGAGGATAACGTGATGAATGATAAATCAGTGTGATAATGTTTTTATTATTTAATTACAAACAAACATGTTAGTTACGATTACATTAAATAATTATAATAGTAACAGCACGATGGCTTAGTTGTATGTATGCAATAATGTTCGCAGATTCAAAACCTGTTAATTTTTTTATTAAGATAAAACTGAGTAACAGTAACAGACTCAGATGTATGTATGTAAGTATGTATGTATGTGTGTGTGTGCGTATGTATGTATGTATGTATGTAAGTATGTATGTGTGTATGTATGTATGTATGTATGTATGTATGTATGTATGTATGTATGTATGTATGTATGTATGTATGTGTGTATGTGTGTATGTGTGTATGTGTGTATGTGTGTATGTATGTATGTATATATATGCATATATATGCAATTGTATTCGCACATTCGAAACCTGTAAATTTTTTAATAAAGGTAAAAACTAAATATCAGTACCAAATGTTGTATTTGTAAGTATCTATGCAATAAAGGTCTAAACTGCGATAGCTTATTTATATACATTATATTATATATTAATAATATTCGCAGTTTTGAATGCTGTTAGTTTATCTTACATCAAAAATAAAATCTGAGTAACAGCACGATAGCTTAGTTTTAAGTATGCAAGACTATTCGCAGATTCGAGTCCTCTTAAAACTTAAATGTGAATCCAATTAGATCTCCGTAAAGTTTATTTACATAACATTTATTATAAAGTAGACGGTACGTTAGTTATGAAACCTTTTTTTAAGACAGAAATAATATTTTAAAGTTTTTTATTTACTTATAAGAATAATGATAAATAAAAATTTAATAAAAACCAATGTTTTTATAATTTATTTTAAAGACTATTATAAGTTAGTTTTTATTAATTGCAACTTTAGACTTTTTGGTTATTCCTCGGTCCATCAAGGGCATCATACTTTTTGCTTTAAAACCGGCTGACGTGTGCCTAGAATTAGGGGTCTGTAGGTCACTAAGAAAACAGCTTCTACTTGAAAAATATTATTAAAATTCTTAGTTCAAAGATAAAATTACTAAAACATAAGAATTATATTAATCAAATGATCAAAGACTATATTACTATTACTTTTCATACTAGTTGACACTCGCGGTTCCAACCAGACGTAACATTTTCTTAAACATAAATAACTAAAAGTAGTAGTTTTAAATCAGATAGCCAGATATATATAGCCTTTCTCATGAACTTGCTTATCATAATCAGAAAGAATTATCAAATTCATACAGTAGTTTCGAAGATTAGCGTTAAAACAAACAAACTTTTCCGCTGTACACATATTTACAATCAGTCGTATAGCTTTTAGCTTTGATTTTTTTTTGTCATATTTACCCCACTAATATTTCTTTTTAAATAACTTTTGCCAATAACTAATAAACACTGTTTTTTTTTTTGTTTTGTGCATAAATTAGATATTGTTAATAATGTAGTCCTATTTTGGTCCTATTTTACGTACATTTTAATTATATTTGTATTTTTAACTTAGTATGCATGTTGGATTACACAATAAATTAAATAAATAAATATAATATTAGTATAGATTGTAAAGGTTCTTTCCTTATATTTATACTTCTATTGTTATTACTCCACTTTAATTCTAAGTCTTACAAATTAATTATGACTCATTAGTCAGTAATATAAAAAAATACACATTTATGAATAAAGAATATGGAGTTTCTTGTCTGTTCTTTTCCATAGATCGTTTTTAACCTTGCAAAGAATTTTACGTTTCTTAAGACTGGACTTTGTTTTATTAATTTTATTATACACTAATTAAGTTTAAAAATAATATCATTTTAATTTGAAAAAAAAAAAACAAAAAAGCAACCGTTTTTATTATTAATGTATAATAATAATTAATATAATCGTAAATATATTTATTTATTTTACACATTTGTATTTATAAAAAGAAATATATAAAAAATATAATTTAACTATTTTTTTATATGATTTAACTCTAAGATTATCTGTTATTATAAACCTAGGTTTTTGTTGTTAACTGAACAATATGAAAATTCCCAGAAAACAACTATCAAGTGGAAAAAACTGAGTACAACATTTTTTTTATGTAATATCTATTTTTATTAGTAACAGGTAAAATATGCATTTGCATTATTATTCTAAAGATAAACAACTGTATGTATTAAATAAGCTTCGTTTGTCTGTCCTCTACTAGGTTTGTTACTTCCGAAATAAATCTAAAAAATATAAAAATGTACTTTCTCAAGTATATCCATATTAATTTAAACTATACTTTACGGAACCTCGATATTATATATTTTCTTTCGTAGGATATATATATATATATACGATATATATACGAACATACAACACGAGGAGTTCTTAGGTTAAGGAAAATAATTCTAAATAGAGCTGTATAGGTAGTATACACAATGACTGTATTTAAATAAGACAAGGCAGCCTTAAATATATATATGAATGAGTAAGTAGGTAACTCATTCAGATATACTTTAATCTAAGTAGGTACTTTAGAATATAATTTACCTCAATAATGACTTGCTAAATAATACTAAACGCTTTATTCATTCCACATTATTAGTAATATTTTAAACAAAGTTTTTATTTTTATTAAATTCACATTAAACTTGTAAAACGTCAAGATGAGTGGTTCTAGTACACTTTAAAAAAAGCTGCAAAACTTCAATCATTAGGTTATATTTGATTTATAAATAATTTTAGTTCCATATTAATTTTATAAAAATAATTTAAAAATTTTTTTTAGCGAAGTTGTCTATGAGAGACTTTTCTGTATCCTTTGTACAAGCATTAATTAAAAACGGTATATACGAATATTTCCAAATTTTGCACACTGATAGATCAGTTTGGTGGTGGTTTTAAATAAAATTGTAAAAAAAAAACAAAAAATGTAACGTGTTTCACCTACAAAAATAGTTTAGAACAGAATGCGTCGACGTTTTGTAAATGCAACTTCAGTGCTGTTTGCACCTCGCTTCGCCCAATATGCTAACCTATACCGAGAATTTGCGAGCGCAGCGAGTCAAAATTGAGGTTTGGTTCGCGCTCCTAGTATTTATTGTTAATAATTTTCTACAAACAATTTAGAATACTTTGTATTTATTATAAATAATTTTATAAAAATAATTTAGAACTTTTATTATTGTTTACGAAAACACATTTTTTTTATTTATATTCGCAATGAATAAAATGATAAATGATTGCTCAGAGACCTTTCCAAATAAAAGCAGTTTACTTATCATTGTTTATAATTAAGATGTATATAACGTGCTTCACTACATAATCTGTACTTAATTTGTTTTTAAATCATCTCTTAATTTTTCTGTCTGAAACTGTCAAGGCATGTCAAGTTAATATATATTTCAAACAATTGAAGTCTTGCATATAATTGGAATTACAATGAAACTTTATTCGATGTACAGAATGCTTTGCAGTAATCGTATTCATGGAAAAATGAGATGTATCAAGTAGGTGTCTTTTAGTAAGTTAGTAAGTGACCTGTAGTTAGTTTGATTATGACTCAAGTTTATATTGAACTTACTTAAAGTTGGAGTTAGATTTGTACAATTATAAGGGTTGTATATGTTAAAAATATTATGTTTTAAGATGTAAATAGTATTTGTAACAGTGGCTTAACTATATTGTGTGAGGCCTGTAGTATATAAACCGGATGAGGCCCTTACTTGACCTACGCTCACGGTCTTTCAAGATCGGAGGCCCCCTTCAGCTGGGGGCCCGTGACATTTGGCCGCGGTTGTTACGACACCGATTTGTAACGAGACTTAATATATTAAATAATGATATACTTTACATGTATAAAAAAAAGTTTATACATACATAAAGTAGTTGTAAGCAAAATAAAAAATGCTGGCTATTCAGTTTTCTAACAGCTAATTTCTTGTCAGCATTATTATATATAATTTAAAAGTAAGCGACATTTAATTAACACCTATTAGAGCATGAAAATATATTTGTTTTACCGCCATAATTGATTCGTCCATTAGTAAGTGCGCAGGCGCATCTCAAAGTAAAGGAATTACCTTGTTGATTTAATGATTTGAAGATACATATTGTATAATTAAGTTGTTATTTAACAAAACATAATTAGTTTAAATGGTTTTTGGAAAATAACTGCAATTATTGTAAAAAGTCAATGGACTATTGTTTGCTTTCGTTTTTAAGTAATTTTATTAAAGAATAAAAAACAAAAGACTAAAAAAACAATCTGTCAATAATACAAATAGGGGTTAAGAACCCCTGTTCATTAGGCAGGCGCACTAAACACATTAGCCAACAGACCGTCAAATAGAAAATTTATGTAATAATCAATTTTATATAAATATATATGTATCGTTAAACTGTTCGTACATCGATTTAAAATCGAACAAGCTGAATCTGAGGGGTCAAGGACCGCTAATCGAAAGTTGTAAAGATAGCTGCACCGATGGATTATTGTAATCAGTTCAAATATTTCATAGTAATGATAATTCATTCAAATATAGTATATATATTTGAATTTATGAGGGCCTTTGTATTACTAATATGTCTCTTAAAACTAAATAATGTACAAAGCAAAAAAATTTGAATAAAATGTTTGTCTTAGGACAACGATAGCCAAATTTGATGCAAAATTTTCAAAACATGAATTCAAGATATTCGAAATTACACATAATATAAAAGTACATGCAACTTTTATGTCTATAAATATAAATAAGAACCATCTGACTTTGTTGAAATAATTAAGCCTAGAACAATTTTTATTTGTTATTTAGGTAATAATATTTTGCATGAACATACATTTTTAGAAAATTCTCAGCTAAGTATAAAATTATAAAAAAATAGTAAGTAAAAGTAGTAGTAAGTAAAAAATAAAAATTTCATCAGTAGAAACGCAAGTACCAAGACTGCTAGTAGCTATCTATACTAATATTACAAAATGTTTGTTTGTATAAAGGCGCTAATCTTCGAAAATATAGACATTTTACTGATTATGATATGCAGGTTCTTAAAGCAGGATAGGCTATCTAGCATTTCGCTTTATATTAAATAAGATCGTTGATCCGCAGGTGAAACCTCTACCAGGTAGTGTTATATATCGGGCTAATTCAAAGTACAGCCGGATAATTATATATAATAGTAATCATGGATCACGAAAATTTGCATACAAATAATACACAGTCTTCAAGTTTGAAATACTATCAACTAATTTATATATTATTAAGATCCAGTTTTGTGAGCCTAATCTCTGTTCATATCTTAAGATCAGAAGTAATCCGCAAGCCGTGCTGTTGTCACAGACAAGTCAATAAACTATAAACTTGTTTATTAATTGGATTATTTTTTACTTTGTACAGTAATGAATAGTAAATACAGTTCAATGTCTCATACAGTCACAATTAATATATTAACAAAAATAATCCTAATGTTTCTAAACCTGTATTAACTTTATTAGCAATGTTATCTTATAATAGGAAGGATTTCTATTAAATTAAATAAATATATAATTTACATTTTCATCGATTTTTCTACTTTTAGTTAACATATCACCGGTGTATAGGTTTGTTTTTTAAATCATAATAACAATATCTTTCATAATATATATATATATATATACATAAGCAGTACAACCGTACCGTTTTGGTTGAAGCAATAAAGCGAAACGAGGTATTGTTTATGTTAATTATGTAAATATGTATATTTACAAAACCAATCTAAAAATAACTCATACATGATGCGGGTACAAAGCAGCAATTAAAATGATAAATATAAAACAACAAGTAGCTGTATATATTAAAGACACTTGTCCTTACATCAAAAATAAAATAAAAAGAATACAAAAAATTTAGAGGGTAGTTAGTTATATGTAATGTAAACCAGAATACTTGATAACTTCACCTTTAAGACCCAAAATACCATTTGAAAAATATATTTTTTACTATTATATATAGTTTGATTTTTTTAGTGTTTTATAATTTTCTAAAATTATTAAAATTGACATAAAAGCTTATTGTATATTGTGTTTAATAACAAATATGTATTGTTTGTTTATTTATTTAATAAATATATTATAAGACAATTATATAGTTAGACATCAGTGTTTCCTGCGCGTGCCCATGATTCACTTTATCAAGCGTATATATTTTATGTATATTATATTATAATTCCCTGTTATTCGCTTGAAATATTTCAGTGTTATAAAATAGTTGATATAACTGCGGACAAACGATTTTATTAACTACATTTATATATCATTTAAAATAGCTAAGAGCAGTAACGTAAATATCCTACAGCCATGAGGAAGGCTATAGGAAACCTTTCATAATCAGAAAGAAATTTTCAAATCTATCAGATAATTTCGAAGATCAGAGCGTTTAAACCACGAAATTTTTTCCCTGTATATTATTTTTATAGATTTTATAAATTATATTTGTACATTGTTTTAGAATATGGATAAAACTGTTTCATTTTTATACAAGTACCATACCATATTGTACAAAAGTAAAAATTTTATAAACGATAATTACCATAAGAATAATTTTAATAAAACTATTTCTTTACGGATTAAATTAAATTACGTATAATTTGGTTACATTTTAATTTTACCGCGACGTTTCGTTTTTGAACACGATTACTGCAAAACATTCGAAACGTCGGGTTAAAACTAAAATGTAACCAAATTATACGCTAGTTTAATTCGTAAAACAATAGTTTTATTTCAAATCTGTGTATACTTGTGAAAATCTAAGAAAATTCTAAATCATTTTAAAGTCACCAACTGACAGATACATTTAATCTGATTCATTTAACGTCTAAAAATCACCTTTATAACGATATGTACATGTATATTATTTTCTGTCCGCAGCTTCCTTCGCGTAGTAACAGATGTTTATAATATCAAAACGAGAGTTTCTACTCAGATTTTAATAATTTACTATATTATTTATTAATTTAAGCAAATTATTTTGTCTTGAACAATAATAGCTTTATTTCAGGCAATTTACATAACACAGACAGACAGATGCTTTGATGATCTTCACTCTATATGTATTGTTTAGGTGAGACGGTTGAGAGCAAGTCAATAATTATTCCATTTACTAGCTTTAATTCTCAGAAATTTATTACATTGTCAAATATTATTTAATTAGTTTTTATAGGCAAAAGTCTAAAACTATAAGTCGATCCTGATCTTATATTTACGATTGAAATTACAATTCCTTTATTGATTTACCAATGAAATACATGAATCCATAAATTAAACTTATGTTCCAGTTTTTCACATTATTTTTTTTACCGCCTAATTGTTGTGTTTTTTCTTCTCTATGGGTTGACTGGTCGAGAATGCTCTATAGAATTAAGTCCGCCTGTTGTACTTTTGTTTTATGGTACAATAAATATTTAAATAAATAAATAAATAAATGGAGATCGATTTGATTTGATCATTAACCCTATTAATTCTAGTTGCTAGTAATTCTTCTATCCTACTTTCTTCTTATATTTAAAAATGCGAAAATTTAAGGATTTGTTATACTTTTTTATGTAAAAACTTTATCATATTTTGATGATGCTTTACAGTAATATAGCTCATCCCTACATCATATGACATAATAATTTAATGAAAAGGAAGAAAGTATTAGTTGATGGCAACATTGAATAGAACAAAAACATTTTTTATATATCTACTATATTAAATAACATATAAGTAACACTGAACGAAACTGTAATACTAACAAGGCTCGTGCTACGGTCATTGTGCTTATAATTTAGCTTGTTTAGTTAATTGGGGCTGACTAATTTAAGGAATTTGTGTTTAAAAATATTAACACAATAATATACATCTTGTTGTTTATTTTTAATATCACTAGCTTTTGGGTGAGACTTCACCAGCTCATATAAAAAGGTAATTCTGATTTTACTTATTATATGTATAGATTATTATTATATGTATAAAAATCTCTTTCCCTCGAAGCAAATCTTCTCTATCTCGCTCTCTCGAAGCAAAATCAGAACTGCCTTTTTGTATGAGCTGGTAACGTCTCAATTAAAAGCTAGTGACATAATACTCTTATTATAATAAAATTTAATGTAGTTAATAAATTAATTATAAAAAATATATAAAAAGACAAACCTACCTAGCTACAAAAGAGAAATTTTTGTGAAGAAAATATAATGACATCAATTATCTTATGTGTGTGTTTTATCATTTTATATACTTTAATTAAAAATAATTCAACAATGTGATAATTATAATGACTCATTACGCAAATTTTTAAATTACCAACATTCAATGGAGTGGAAGATATTGTCAAATTCAAAATATTTCATTTAGTATACAAGATTTATATAAAAATATTAATAATTATCAAGTAAATCCAAAAGAAATCTTTAGTTATAAATGAAAAAAAAAAAAATTAACTTATAGACACACAAACAAACACACAGTGTTATTATAACATACATATTAATATAGTCAGAACTGGGCCATATGAATAGTTCAACAATAACCCGTATTACAAACAGAACAAGGTCGATGATAGATTTTTTGCGCTTATTAAATCCTACTAAGGTTTTATTAGATGCGGGTTCAATTCCGTGTCAAGAACCAATATATTAACAGTTTATGTATATTTATTATATTTATACAAACTTTCTCTATATTAATCAAGTGTTTAGGCAATAGTAGCTTTGTTTTGGTGCTACTTTATACTACTATTAAAAGTAGACTGATGACCTCCAAAATAGTAATGGCGTATTAATTGCGAATGATATATTATGTAACAAACGGTTACCCATCCGCACCCGACTTCGATTAGTGTTGCTTAACAACATTAAGCGCCTTAGCATTGTATCTTAGAGTAATATTACAACAATCTTACTTTTCCTATTCGTAGCACATCTACAAAAAAATATGACTACTAATTTTTTTTAATCAATTTACTTCAGGTTTGAGGTGTTATTATGTGACTGCTCTTCTTTTAAAGCTAAAGGTCTCACAAAGTAAAACTATTGTTATATTGGATTATGATAGTTTTAAGAGTTCATGATATACAGTATTCAGTAATATACTTGTAGAAAAATTAATGTACTTAGTAAAAGATTAATTTCAAATGAGTAAAATCTAGTCAATTACAGAAAAGCTCAATCGTAAAAGCCGAGGTCATTGATATTGATAACGGTCAGACAAAGATCAATAAACAGTAAATGATTACACATAAACAGTTTCAGGTATTTCTTGTAAATAAACTTTCGTGATCCATGATATAGATATAATTATCGGCCTGTATTTACGTTAATACTATCAGAATATATCCTACTCGTTTCGAACCCATTCGGAGTTTCGGATTCATGACCTCGAAGCATGGCGGAAACACGACATGACCAGTTCACGCCTTGATTCCAGGAATACGAAAAAGTTCCTGAAATTAAAACCAAATATGGCTGGTATAGAAATTACACCATCTATTACAAAGAAACGTTACAAAAACGTTACGTTACGAAACGATTTGGGGATGTCTTTTAGGACTGTTTTATGTGTAACCAACAGCTAAAGATATCCTAAAGCTATAAAAAGATGATTATGAAATATACCATCGTAGGACAAAAAAAATATTAAACTTGTTAAATATATATAAAACAATGACGGAACAAAAATAAAATTTCACAGCTGCAATGAATAACAGGAGGCATGCTTAATGTAATGAATTTCAAGTATGCTATTGATAAGAACTAATTAACTGTATAATATTTGTTTATTCGACATTAGTATATACATACAACACACTAAATGTCGAAGAAAATCTCTGTTCTGTAAAGTCGATTTAAATCAATAGACAAACTTTGACTATCAAATAAACAATTTAAAATTACAATAAAATAAAATTTATGTATATTATAATAATATTGGTTATATATAAAATTTATATATATTTGTATTATTCTGAATGAACGATAAATTGAGGTTGTATTCAAAATAGTTCCATAAATAATTAACGTCTCCAAAAGCTGATAAGGCTCTTTTAAATATTATCCGTTCTCACCCACAAAAGGGTGTAATATATAAATACAAACAATGTTTAATAAATACAATGTTAATTATCAATTAACCGAGCATATTTTTATCTAATTATTGTCAAGTAATGCAATTAACACAAGGACAGCGAGACCCATAGCATGCTCGCTTGGGAGCTCTTTTTATCTCAGCCTTATAAAACTAAAAGATAATACTAATAAAGATTATACAAATTTAAGTTTATTAAAACCTTGAAAGACGATCAAAGATATATAAAATTGAATTTATAATTCATTTATTGTAAAATACTAGTCGTAGTATAAATGAAATATATAAATGAAATATACAGCAATACAAAAGAAAATTATGTGTACTTTTCTAATCAAAGATTACTATTAAATCTATTTTTTCGGTTCTACTCACGTTATTACTATCGGAATTTGCCCAACTAGTTTCACGCCAGTTCACGCAAGGACTAGATTCACGCCGCGATTCCACAACTCACAGCTCATGAATAAGGACCCCGAATGGGTTTGAAACTAGTTAGACAAATTCCGATTGTAATAACGTCATTACAGTCAGATAATTATATATAAAACCAAACAATTTATGATTATACTTTTACACTACTTTCAGTAATGAATCAGCTGGTAACAATAACTTTTATGATACATATATTAATTCGTATATATCAGTACCGGTTTAATATCATTATACAATGTGTGGTTGTGCGATTAATTGATATATATATATAACATATGCAAAAAGAAAAAACCTTTAGGTATATAGAATTAAATAGGATTATATAATAAAAAATATTGTTTAAGAAAATATAAATAGACATATAAAATATAATTTATGTAATTACTACACGTGAAGACATTTCATGCGCGATTCTGTCATACTCCTAGCTCATGAATAAGGACCCTGAATGGGTTTGAAACTACCAGAAGAAACTTCGATGTTATAAACGTGAGTACAGCCGGTTAATTATATATAATAGTAATAATGAATGACGAAAGTTTAAATACAAAAAAATAATTTGTTATTATCTCATTCGCTACATAGCTAGAATATACGAAATCATTTTAACAATAAGACGAATTCTCATAAATAATAATAACAAATATATAATTTAAATAATTTTAGAGGTACCTTCCCGGAGGGAGGGAGAAGTTGACTTTGACCCAGAACCACACCAGTGTTATAAAATGAATCATTAACTAACATGGACATGTCAAACATATGAGATAAAGGTAATCAAAGCAATTTTATAGGAAACATCTGGGTTTTTAGTGACATTGATTTGCCAGACGATTCTAGTCTTTAACTTTAAGCCAAAACATCAATTGTTTCAGTCAATTGACTCTATTTAAATGGTTCATTTTAGTCATTGATTGCCGCCATTTAATACGCGTAGCCATTGCTTGTTGTCAGTCATGATAATTATAATTCCCAGAATCCGTCAGCTCGTGTATATTATAATATTATTTATATATAACTTTGAATGCTGTCAATGAATGCATCGTTCGAGGTATAAAATTTCAAACAAACAATAGTTTAAAATGTGTACGTCGTCAAAATAAACAATAGCAAAGCGTGCCAAATAATACCGTGCGAATCGCGCTGTTGGTCCGAGCAATCCAATACGACGGACACAAACTAGCACACGACTGTCCGGTTCAATTGACATAAATTGTCCACGCTTATTTACTCACAAACACACGTGAGTTTTAACCGCGAGGTCAAGACGTCCGCGCGCGACGCCGATCAAAGTGACACTGACGGGTAGCCTTTGATATGCAACAGACCGGCGCCCGCGCATGCTGCCTGTGAACCGGTAAAATCTATATGAAAACTGTTTGCAAGGTGTGATGCAAACATAATTTTCCTTCCTTTATCCTTTACTGGTGTCGATAACGTAATCGTGATACGTGATCATAATAAAAGCATCGATAGCAAACCAGCTAAGGTCATATTTATCATACTTATAACAAACCGACAAATTAACTTTTTCTTAATATTTTTTGTAAAGTTTATATTCATTTGCGGTTCAAATTCAAGATTTTTATTCGCATATTAAAGTTAAAACAGTGAAATTGATAACAGTTAATTTACCACAAATATATTGAAAAGACCATACGTACAAATAAACTCAAAAGCATTACAAAATAACCATTTGCCAAAAATATTTGCAACATAACAGAAAAACAAAACTCTGCAGACTGCATCGTAAATTACGATGCGCGTGCGCCTGGCAAGCGTCTGACGGATGACCACAACCCTCCTGAATATATTACAATCTTACATAGCATATTGAAGCTTATTACAAGGGAATAGATACAAACTATTATTATCAAATATATAACACAACAGCTGGTACTTACAGCTTAAATATAGATTTAAAATATGGTTCCTTGTAAAAGAATATACGATTCGATCTCGGTGCCTCTAAAAACTTTAGTCCATAACGGGTATCATATTTTTATATCAGGACATGTCATGTTTGAATCACTGGTCCATAATAATTTAATGTGATTTTTATTTCGACTATAACACGTTAAATAACGGAGCTGCCAAAAAAGGATTATCAAATAAAAACAACGGGTCTTGATCTAAGGATACAATATATAATAAAAAGATAGTAATTAATAAAACTATTTTACGGGTACAATTCGCCGTTTATTTTTACATTTTTTTATTTAAACCCGATGTTTCGAGTGCTTTGCTGCAAACGTGTTCGCGGTAAGATGAGATTATGGTGTCTGTCAGTTAGTCAGTTAAAGAGAACACGTTTGCTGCAAAGCACCTGGAACGTCGGGTTTAAATAAAAAAAAAATGAAATAATAAAAGCGAGTAATATCAAAATGTTAATAAGCGAGTTTTATCGAAATGTGTAGTACTGACGTAAATTTTAGATAGCAATTTGTTACGTTATATTATTTTGTTTAAAGAAACAAATAATAATAAGTCTGTTCCATAAAAAGCTCATATTATATTTGATTTTATTTTAAGAATATTAAACGAATTATTATTAGTTACAAGTTAAATCTGATACTGATTACAAAACAAGTTTTTCAAGTGTAATTTAAAGAAGGTATTTTCTGTATTTTTTTAAATAAAATGTAAAATAATTTCAACTGTCCTATAATTGGTATTTGAATTTAATTGAAAAAAGATGTTCCATTGAACAAAATAGTATAAAATAAAAGGAACCTTTGCGATAAAATTGTACTTGGGCTTTGTTTGTCAATAACCAAATAAAGATGATATCCAAGCAACTGTAAACTACAAAGTTCTTATAAATGCACTAAACGTTTTATAATCACATAAACACAAAAGCAACACTCATATCCTCATTGCGAACACTTCACATCCAGGGCAGAGTTAAAAAAAAACAAACAGATACAGTTTTCGTATTCGCGGACGCCATGTTTGCGAGGAATTTTGGCGCGTTCCAATCGCAAAGTGAATCAACCAGCGATACGAGGTTTCGTCCGAGTATTTTAAAATAGATAGTAATTTGTATAAGCCAGACATATCTTTTTTATTATGACTAAACTAATTATGATATATTTTGACACTCCCATAACTAGATTGCTGAATTTCTGCAATTTCTGAGAAGTTTTTATAGAACTTTCTTGCTTGTAACAATGAATCGTTTATTTGAGTAATAAATTAAACGAAACGAACAGAGTTTAACTTGCTAAGATAAATAAACATCTGATACAAAATCTATTTTCAATCTATTCGCTAACATTGTTCATGTGAAGATTTGATATCAAGGCCAAGGACCAATTAGTTAATTTGATATTTTCTAACCAACGATTTGTTCCAATTCAATTAATAAAATAGCACATTTCAACATATTAAATTAAATGAAAAATATTGACATGGTCAAAAATTGAGACAATGTGTAGTTTAGTCTAACATTTGGAATTGTTTGTTACTCATATTTCTCACACATACGTATTATGATTATTTAATCATAATACATATAGATGATATTATGATTATTTATTATATAATAAAACCTCAAAAAGTCAAACAGAACATATACCTGCGACCATGAGTCCGTCATTCTGATACTATTTATTATTATAAATTCAGTAATATATAAGACAAGATTTCACTCGCAGTGGCACAGACAAAAGATTTTATTTATTATTAATATAATTAGAATCATTAATATAATTAAAAGAATTTTTCAAATCCAACAAACAAATTCTTTAGGTTTATAATAATAGTATAAATGTAATGAAACCTACTCTGTTTAATAGTAATATACCAAGATAATATTATGTAAAATTGGTTCGAGCTGTTTTCTAATTGACTGAATATTCATAGACCAAAGAATTGCATTAACTCACATGAGTTATCTATACTAACAATATAAAGCGGAAAAGTTTGTTTGTTTAAACGCGCTAATCTTCGTAAATACGAGTTGGAATTGAAGAATTCTTTCTGATTATGATAGGATCATGAGAAAAGCTAGGAAGGAAGCTATAATACGCGGGTGAAACCGCGGACCACAGTATTGCATATATAACAATATAAATGTAATATAAAAACCGATTACTAAAGAAATATAAATAAACGGAAACTCAGGTATTAAGTTATCCTTAATAAATATATTTAAGCAATAATTACATGTAAATTGGATTCTATATATATATATATATATATATATATATATATATATATATATATATATATATTCAATGAACAATCAAAACAAATAAGAGTTTAGCTTTTAACTGGAAGTTTTTAAAATCTAATAACAGGTTTTTATTTACAAAGAATCATACCTTTACATACGTAAAGACAAAATACAAGGAATTAACAGTGACTCATTCACTATAGATAATAATTAAAATTTGCACGTCGTAGTTAAACGTGTATACGTACAGACCACGTGTGCATAACATTTAAAAGGCAAGCTTACAATATATTATAATTAAAATTGTGGCGTGAAATTCACGGCGTGACTTCACCATGATCTGATTTTGAATAAAAGCCTCACGAGATAAACTAGTCGGGTGAATATAGATAGTATTTACTTGAGTAAAGCCTGATAATGATATTTTAATAATTTAAAATAAGTATATAGAAATAAATATATTTTTAGTTTTATTGCACTTACAGGATAAAATCAATTGTTGAGTGAACCTTAAATAAGTGAATATCCCTGAGTAACCTCGATAAGAGAACACTACAACAAAATAAAAAAAAACATAGTATTTTTTCTAAATTATTGTTATTACGAAATAATTTTTATTCGTGAAAATAAAAACCTAGGGTGGCATTAAAATTCGTTTCAATCTCTTGGAATTTCCGGTACTTAGATTTATACAAAATTTATATTTTTATTATTTATTTTTTTTTATTTATTTATTATTATTATTTTTAAATTTTTTCCGATACATTACTGTAGCGGCAAAGGGGTCAAACATACGTGAATCCATCAATTCTCAACTTGTATAACGCTTTGCATAAATAATGCGCGAAAAAACTAAGTAAAATTTATAATTTTCACAAGTTTACATATACTTTTCTTAAGATTTTGGAAACAAGTTTTTTATTTGAAATAAAACTATTTTTTACGGACTAAAAGTCGCGTATAATTTGGTTACATTTTAATTTTAACCCGACGTTTCGAATGTCTTGCAGCAATCGTATTCATGGGTAGACGAGATGTAAGTGTCTGTCTCATATATCTCATACATAGAGACACATCTCGTCTATAGTTTTATTTCAAATGTGTACTCGTGAAAATCTAAGACAGTACTAAGTTTTTTATTAGTGTTGTTGTGATGTCTTGAGTTTCATGTGTCGTTAAACTAAGTTTATCACTCATTGTCTTTACTTGAACTCATTACTGACCATTGTAAAATAAAATTAATATTATAAAATAAAAACAAAATAAAATTATACAACAATTACTTTTTAACATCAATGATGAACAACGAACAACAATAAATTTTCACGCGCAAAAGTTTTCATATTTATTTGTCATTAAACCTCAGACGAACGAGCGCTAAACAGCTTTATTTGCGAGTTCAATATTTAAATAAAACCTTTGTTAAATGATCTCTTTGGTTGCCATATTTCGAAGTAAAACATCGTTCAAGTGAAACATTTTTAAATTACACATCAGATATAAGTTTCCATAGTAATTTATTTAGTCTCTAAAACACGACAGATATGTATTTTCATACAAGTGTTGTCGGCCGCTGTTTGACAGAATAACGCTACGTATCTGTATAATTAGAAAACTAAGATATATTGATATCTAAAATATTTTAGTACAAATTAGTCGGACCATTCTGTTTTTTAACTCTCGCACTAGAAAAATAAACTTTGTGTCGTAGAGAGTTTTGAAGACACAGAAATAGTGGACATAAAGAACACTCCAAAAAAAAACAACTGCCCCGCGTGAGAACCGAATCTACGACCTTTTGCCAAGTAGGCAATTTCACCAAACACTAAACACTAATCAATATGATAGAAATAATAAATATTTAGTGATTTTACACCTCTTTACCGGGAGTCGAGTGTATTTTTAGTGCTCAGGTGTAACTAATTAATATGTTATTTACGACATATATTAATAGAACCTTGCAGGTCTGAAATTGTGTAAACATCATCAGTTAATATTATGATTTTATATTAATATATAAATTAAATAAGCTAACATGTTTAATCAAATAATAATTTTAAATGTTGAATCTTTTTAATGTTATTATACTACAAATTTAAGATATACAAACATATTAGGATTTAAGAAAGAAACCTAACAGATGTTAATATAGCAGGTAACTCAATTGATAGAATGACATGTCGGTTTCCCATAGGTTGCGGGTTCAATTCCTGAATGTATCGAATTATTACTCATTTTATATTTATTTAAATTTTAATTTATTGAGCTACACATTTTAGACATTTGTAAACATTAATAATACAAGTACACATTCACTGATATTGATTCAAAGTGGAAATAAATAAAAAATAAACATAGATAAATATAAATTAATAAATATAAATAAATGAATATATATTATTATGATGTCTTCTATAAAGAAAACCATTAACATTATCTTGACATTAAACTAATTGTCAGGTATTATAATATTTATTTTATTACGCTGTGTAATAATAAAATAAATATATTATTCATTTATTATTAAGATAAAAACAATGGACATGGAATTATAAATTCGTGAATATACTTTTATTAACATGAATTCCACAGAGTGTTGCTTCTTGTACTATATTAATAGTTATATTTTGTTTTACCAGTAGTTGCAGGTGTACCAGAATCTCATTAAAAGGGGGGAAAATTTTTTGGTGTACTATACTTTGCAAATTGGAATAAATGATTTTGATACTAATTAATATTTATTTAAGTCTAGTATTAAAAAATATGAAGTATATTAGTTATGTATACGAAGAATGATGTTATAAATTTTTTTTTTAAAGGATGCTGCCATTTTTAGGCTACCCACTAAAAAACCAACGGTTGCCCTCTGCGCCGTAATGGGACGTCACGGAATCGCAAACAAATGCAACCCCTATCACGGTGCATGAAATCTAGACTTTGACCCTCCCTCCTCCCACTTTATTCCCTATGAAGAACAAAAATTAAGCCTTGCAATGAATTTTTTCTGACTATGATGTTAGTTTTTTGTCTGAATTTGGATTACATACATTTACGTATGTCAATATTATTTTAATTGAAGTTCGTCAATTGATTACTTAGTAGTAAGAAACGCTGTGACGTCACCTGATTTGTAATGGCGGCAGTGGAGAGAAATCGTCTTTGTAAGTATGGATAGGATGCCGATCACATCTGGTGTATCGGACCTGGTCACTTGGTTTGTTTGGAGTGGTTTGTGAGTCTGAGATTTTGGTTATGTAAGTGAAGTATAGTATGGATGCGAACAAAAAAAAAAAAGTATGTAAGCGAAATTTAACAGTGAGGGTGTCGTTGTTTTGACACAGTGCGAAGTGGTCCATGTACCACCAAGTCTAAATGATGACTCTCTGATCGCTATCTCTGACATCAGAAGTGGGCCAGTTTCAATCCGTTTGCCTAGACTTTTCTATCATGTAATTTGGATAGGTCAAATATACTTATCCTTATTATTTTTGTTTTGCTTAAACTTTCTTAACGTCAAAATCGGACGACATGAATGTGCAAGTAACGAAATAATATGTTTAGGTTTCTTCGGATTTAGGTTTTGGGTGGCCAAATTGGAACACGGAACGAAATATTTGGTCAAACCAATAAAGAATTCGAAGTCTTATCATCATTAATTTTTAATAAATAGAGTACCTATTTTATTTAAAAAATCTGGTCTCATTTAACAAGTATTTTTAGAACTAATCATATTTAACCTTGACTGTTGTATTGCCTGACAATTTTCAGACGCCACGTTATTCAGAATAGGCGTTTCAGCATCATAACAGTTAAATTAGTAGTTTGATGACGTACATATGCGTCACCTCAGACGTCTGCGTATTCCAGAAGTCTATAGTATACGTATAGAGGATTATAACAGATTAAAGATTTACGTATTTTGTGATTTTGGATTTTCGTGGTCCATAACTTAACTTTACTAACTTTGAAATAAAACTATTTTTTTACGGATTATAACTCGCGTATAATTTGATTACATTTTAATTTTAACCCGACGTTTCGAATGCTTTGCAGCAATCGTGTTCACGGGTAGACGAGATGGAAGTGTCTGTACTCACTTTAACTTCACACCCCAATTCCACAAGCTACGAGGTCATGAGTAAAGGCCCCAGAGTTTGAGACATAATTTCAAGATCTTATTTGTTTTTCTGTGGTTAGAATATATTATTATATATAATTATCAGGCTATGCTTACGTAATTACTATCGGTATTTGACCGAGTAGTTTCGAACCCATTCTGGTCCTAACTCATGAGCTCTGAGCATTTATATTATTTGTTATTTACATATAATAATTGTTACCAAAATAAAGTATATTTTTATATTACTCTTACTATCCTTTTAATGTGTAATGACGTCTTTTAACGTCAGAGGTGTTCTGGCAGTCTGCCTCTCGTTTCGTATGAGTTACATAATTTGGCAAAGGAATCGGTGTTTCTTAAATTAAATTTTCTTCTCTTATGATTCATATTGCTTCTAGATAAACATCTTTAAGTGACTCTAGACACACAAACAGACATCTAAAGTTAAAAGCGAATTCCTTGTCTCATAATCTGCAATAGTTAACAAAATAATTCAAATAATCTAAGTCCTTATTATCAGTGGTACCCATATATAGATATAACATATAACATAGGCGTGGTTAATTTTAAACTGACCAAAAGTGTTAATAACAATACTTTTTATATTATAAATATTCGTAAATGACTTTCCAATTAAATTACTTTTAAAATTTTTAACCATGCCTGGTCATTTCACCTTTTGTAAAGCAATGTTCAATAACTCAATAAAGTTAATAACAATAATTGAAATACTATTTACAAGTAGTACCAACCTTACAAAGCTGAAGCACTAAACACTACAAGATTTATATCCAACATTCAACATTAACATTGTGATTGTTCGATTGAGATCGAATCATAACATAACATATGGAATAATGACCTTAAAATAATTTAAGACAATTATTAACCGCTTTAAACCGCTTTTAACCGGCTCTATGCGGTTATAGTCCGGTTATCTGACTTATAGGACAAGTACAAGTCACACATGCCTGTCAATGTATGCAATTGACGTATAAATTGAAACATTGATGCAGGTGTTAATTCATATCTAGATTTTTCATTAAATTATTTGATTTGTGCGTGGTTATTGTGACCTTTATATTTATAACTATTAAGTATATATCTAGCCGTTGGTGTTCTCTGTTAGTTATAATTTCTAAACGATCGATTTATATGATATTTTTACATATATTTTTCCTCATAACTGCGGTGTATCCTAACATTTAAATAAAGTTTTTGGTTATACTAATATAATAATTTATAGAAGTTTGTTTGTTTAAACACATCTTCGAAATTACTGGATGGATTTTAAAAAAAATGCACAGGATAAGCAGGTCCATAGAACCAACAATGTAAGAAATTAACTGACTTAGCATTGTATGTAGTTATATTATATGTAGACTATTCATATAATGTAAAATATATATATTTTGATAAGTTTAAGTGATTCCCTAATTCCGGTGTAGATAAGTGATGTCGGTGATCACACGTGACAAGTTAATACCGACTCATGTGTTTAAGGTATTTTAAACGTCTGGCTTTTATCTTGTTTATAATATACTAGCTTTTACTCGCAGTTTCATCTGAAATTATTAATAGTAGCATAATGATAGAGAGCCTTGTAGGTCGCAATTTTTTTATTGAATATTTTTAGGTTTTGTGAAACAGTAATTATACAAAAAAAATACCCGGATGAGTCTGTTGTGTGGTTCTTGACACACCAGGGCGCCTTTGGAAAGTTGTTGACTTAACTTTAAGTTGGAGAGTGTCTCAACAGAAGGGCTTATTTCAATAAGTACGGTGTCAGAATAGAGCCTTCTGTGTGTGTGCCTTCAGAAGTGATCACTGGTATTGATTCATAGTGGAAAAGAAATAAACTAAGAGCGCGAATCAGACCTCAATTTTGACTCAATGCGCTCGTAAAATATCGGTATGTGTACGCATATTGAGCGAAGCGAAGTGCAAACAGCACTGAAGTTTCATTTACAAAACGTCGACGCATTCTGACCTCAATTGTTTAAGAAGTTGAAAAAAAATAAATAAAAAAAAGTAAAAAAAAAAATGGAAAAAATTCTAAAAGCTGTCAAAAAAATTCGGCTCGCGCATGTTATTGTTAAGTTAAATTTTAGTGCAAAAAAAATTTTCCCATTGAAGTCTATGCGATATTAGTTTTTCCGTGATTATTCCTCAACGACATGAAATTCTTCACAAACCTATCATTCAGAAATAATTTTTCAATTCCATTCAATAGTTACAAAGATAAGGGCGATAAAACAAACAAACAAAAACACTAAAAAATTAGTATAGATATAAATAAAATTTGAAAGTATTTGCATGAAAAAATATAGAAAAACATACCTTACCTTTATTGATATTGAATATTTATTTCAATTCTTACCTGAAACAAAATTGTTCAAATTATTATTGTATAATATATCAAGCTATTTTCAAATGTGTCAGGGTTCATTGACCTCTAAATGCTTGCTGTTCAAATATTTTATACATTGAACTGCATTATTATTTTTATTTTCAATTCAATAAAATGTTTAATTAGTAAGTATACACTATTGTATTATATTTATATTACATAAACGTCTGAGCTTCTGTGCTTTTGTCATATACCTCCACTAAATTTTTATCACTATATTTTGTTTAAAAAATACAACTGGTTTAACTTTATTCATTAGAAATATCCTTTCATTTATAAATAATGAATTATTATATAAAAACTTGTAAAAATCTATTGGATGAGTATTTAAATTTAGCTTATCCACGCAATATGAGGTATCAGCCTTCTTAGAATTAGTTATAGCTAAGAGTATCTATATCTATCTCTCCAGCCATTTTTCTCAGAAACCCTTTGAAGTGGAAACAAGTAACAATATACTTTTATAATAAATAACGATCAAATATTTTATTATAAGAATATTGTTAAAATTTTAACGCCCTTTCAATTTCATTATTTAAAATTTGTCTTATAAATAAATAATTAATTTAATGCCGACTATTACTTCGGCCGACTAATTGACTACTCGGCTGACTCAATCAGCCCATCTTTAGTATGTATACATATTAACTTCTGTATTAATGCAAAAAAGTATCAAATTTATTTGTTATTATATCTATATATGTTAGATATCATAGCTTCCACATAAAATATATATCTACTATATTTTGTTTAGAACTATTTTAAAAAACAATCCTATAGTATATTATCTTTATATAACTTTAGGGGTTTAGACACGCACGCTAAGATAGTTCTCAAATGGTAGAATCTTTTCTAATTTCGATAATCGATAATACTCGATAATCGATAATCGATAATAAAGCTATATTACTGTAAAGTTTCATCAAGATCCGTTCTGTAGTTTTTACGTTAAAAAGTTACAAATATACAGCATCCTAACAAAACTTTCGCATTTATAATATTAGGAGGATACAATATTATTTTAAATATAAGAATAACAGAATTAATTTTGGAACTTTAATATATGTTGATTTGAAGTAGCAAGATAATGACAAAAATAATGATACAATAATGATACATAAATAATGATACAATAATGATACATAAATAATGATACAAAGCCTCATAATGTCTTCGACTTGTACATTTAGATACTGTTTCTAGCTAAACTAGAAACTAAACTAGATAAATGAATATACATTTTTATTTAAAGAAGAAAATTAGAACGATATTACTTTATAATAAATTAAATGATAACCATTTAATTAGTTTATTTATAAAATTATATTTCCATACATATTTTTTTTTATTTTCAGTTTCACTTTTCGTTATTAAAATACTCATATCCGCGTTGCTTTTCTATAAAACATTAAGAATGTCTATAATTCACTGCTAATATAATTTTGAATAATATACATTTATTTCTCTCTATGAGACTTTAGACTATGACCCCAAGTTAAAAAATAAATTAATCAGTCCAAAGTTTAAGTTAGATATATAATAGTTGAATATTTTAACTATATGTTTAAAGTAAAACTGACATATATTCTTCTTATAAATAAAGGTTTAAGGTAAAATCGACATACCATCTCTTATCAAAATATGTTCAAAGTAAAACTGACATACCATTTTCTGATCTATAAATTTTAAAGAAATCCTTACATGTCATCTTATCTATAACGGTATAAAGTAAAATTGACCTACCATCTCTTATCAAAATATTATAAAGAAAAACTGACATACCATTTCCCAATCTATAAATTTTAAAGTAACACTGACATATCATCTTATCAATAAAGGTATGAAGTAAAATTGACCTACCATCTCTTATCAAAATATGTTTAAAGTAGCACTGACATATCATCTTAGTTAAAAAGGTATAAAGTAAAAGTGACATACCATCTTTATCAATAAAGGTTTTAATTAGAACAGACATACCATGTACCCAAACAAAATGTTTAATAAAATTTTCCATAACATTCAATCATGAGATCTAGAATGTTCCATATGTAAGGACAAACATTCAGGTCAAGAAGTCTGCACTAATCGAGCCGACCGGTTTCGTGTGTGCATGTATTGTAATTTTAGTTTAAAATTAGAATTAGTATTATTTAAAACATACTGACAATCAGGGAAAATATCATATAAAAACGTATAGTTCTTAAGCACACAAGTTTTTTATTCTTCCTAATCAAGAGACAATTAAACAATTATTTTTAATAATGCATGATTAATGAAATTATAAAAGTAATTTGATACAGATAGAACAGAATTCTGTAGTAAAGTATTTAATTTAGTGAATTGACATTTTATTTTCGTCTTACTAAGCCATAAGCTTTAACTAACATACCGGAAAGATAAATATATTTCATAATTATGAAAATTGTTATTCACGCCATCTAACGATACCTGGCGGAACTACTTTGCAATACATTTCAAGACATTACCTTTATTTATCATCAATAGATAGAGCTAGTTGTTTTATGATTCACATTCTAGGTGAAAGTGCCAAGAACGTGATGACATAATGTAAAACATACTTTCGCGTTTACGTGTTGATAAAACTAACATTTGAAACTAGTTGAAATATATTCGTTATTACTAATATAGTTAATTTATTATGGTGTTGCTATGACATTTTCTAGCAAATATTCTGTTTACCATCCAGAGTATATATTTAATATTGTAATATTTGAGTTGACTCTCTTCAATAATCTATATAGTTAACTCAATAGTATTTTATAAATTATGAAAAGCAATATACGACTTTTCTTTTATTTGGGTAGTCAGGAAATTACAAAGTGACGTTTTGTATTGAAATGAATATAATACTACAAAATTAAGGTTTCGGGTCCAAGATATACCCAAGTTCGTTATTTATGAAATTAACTTATAGACACTTTTTACTTGTTTCCTAAATACTAAAAACTAAGGCTCAGAATCTTCAAAATAGTCACATATCATAATTTCTTTTACATGAAGAAAATATATATGCTATAAAAATTTAATTTTTACAGCTGTTCGAATCTTATGGCCCGAACAATTCAATAACGGATCGTAATTTCATAATACTGAAACAAATAAAAAAAAAATCGTGTTTTGCTTCTCATAATTTAAAAAATACAACAGTGGAATTAACTATACGTGTATTTTTTTGTCTCAACGCACATATAGAATAATTTTAAAAGGGTTTCACCTTTTAAAATTATTCTATATGTTGTGTTTTTTTTTTCACTTTGATTTACAATCTATTACAAAACCGTGGCTCTGTCAATCCGTCTTTAAAATGTATGTTATTTTGTGGAATACAATATGAATTATTCACTGCCAACAACAGATACTTGAGAAAATTGACGCTTGGCAAACCATAGCTTAGATATTGGCATTGATATTTATAGAACCAAGAATGTGTAAAAATATATATATATATATATATATATATATATATATATATATATATATATATTTTGTTTTTGAAAGCAAAACGTCTTTAAATTGAGTTATTCATTTTTTAATTGTGTATCCGTAATGGTGTTTGTCATTTATATGAAAACTTGGATAACACACTGTAAAACTAAAAAAAGAAAATTCTGAATAGACTACTACTCAGAAATAAAACAATATCATTCGAATAAACTTAAGATTTTCAAAGCAACTGTTAACTATGAAATATTGTGAAGTGTATTCTCAAGAAAAAAAAATATAATGTTGTCAAACATGACGAAAAGCAAAAACTGTAACACCATATCTTAAAATGCATCACAAATAATGTCATCACGAGGAATGAGTATCACCATCTGAAAATTTTCAAGAGAAGTAATTTTTAAGAAAACAGGACTTCGGCGGTTTTATCTTTTAAAGATAATTCGGATACCAGGTCCTCCCCACTTCTGTATCCTATTCTCATTTCTACTATCCGATATTGAAAAGATTACCAGACAAATACCTCAATTTACAAATCTTTCTATTGGTTTTCTATATGAAAAAAAAGGGAAATATTATTGGTTCATTTGTGATATGACGAATTGAATCTTTACCATGAAATAGTTTTGAAAAGTAGATTTTAATTTTTTTTTATGGAAAAGAACTTTGTCTATAATTATCTAATTATCCGGTTGTACTCTCGTAAATACTATCGACATTTGCTCAACTAGTTTCGAACGTATCCTTATTCAAAAACATGACCGAACACAGTGTGAACTGGAATGATTGAACACACAAGTTTGAATCCAGATTTTTTTTTTATTTATGGTATATACGGCGACGAAGTTTCTTAGCATTCCATGAATTCATGAAGCGCGTAGCATGGAGAGGAGTGCAACCAGTGCCTAGGACTTGCGACTAACTTATAGATTTAAGTTCTACAAAATGCACACTCATCTTCGCTGTATAATACATCTTCCTATCGAGGTACCTTTGAATTAGTTCTAGAAATAAACTTATGATACTTCTAGAAAGATCAAGATCTTTAAGTGGGTTGTGGAGAGATTTCGCTGCTATAGATAGATAATATTTAAATTCCGATACACAGACGTAAATGTATTTCTATTTAGTAAAAATATTTTATGTTCCCTTAACAACTTTCATCCTCGTTTAGGTACCTATCTAAACCCCTTACGGATGGAAAAAAAAACCTCTAAGGAAAACCCACGGACCACTGGCTACATACTAAAATAAATACATATTACCTTAAATATTTGTAAATATAAATAGAAATTTCAAAATCCAATAAAGTTTATAAAAAACTGTATGTTATTTAATTGAACGATAAGGAGCAAAATTATTAGATTAGAAATATTTTAATTTATACTACAGTCAAAAATATAAAATAAACTCAATGACAATGTAAAGAATATATTAATTTTTATATACATAACATATTTATTGTAATCGTGGTAAATTAATAATACTATTTTTTTTATAGACAAAACATTTAACAGCGTGATAAGAAGACGAGTTGTAGAAATCATTAAATATATGTTAAGATAAGACATACCTATATATATTATTTGTATATAAATATATATAACACAGTATGATTACTAGCTGAACTGGCAAAAATTGTTTAGCCTTATAAAAAAGAAAAATATATCGAATTACTTGACAATTATTAAAAAATAATGTGTTGGTATAATGATGAAAATTTAGGATTGTATGTACTTTTATTGTGGGATAACAGAAAAAAAATTGTCAAAAAAAAGGTTTGTATCGTATTTGCATGAAAATTAGTTTACGCCCTATTCTCAGATGTACAAGCCGTTTTGAAGCAGTTGGGGTACAAATTCTGTGACACAAGAATTTTATATATTACAAAATTTAGTTTTTCTATTTTATATTTCGTGATCCATGATTAGTATTACGTATAATTATTACGTATATTATCCGGCTGTACTCACATTTGCCCGATAAGTTTCAAATACATTTGAGGTTCTTATCTATGAGCTCGGAGCATGGCCAGCTCATAGCATTGACGTGAGTACAGCCTGATAATTATTTATAAATGTACTAAAACTTTTATTAATTCTATCAGTACAAACAGTAGACTTTACAGCCACAGCGGTCATAGATATGTGATTACTTTTTATTTTTACACCAATAATGACAATTACTAGGAGCGCGAACCAGATCTCAATTTTGACTCGCTGCGCTCGTAAAATCTCGGTATATGTTAGCATACTGAGCGAGGTAACCTCACATACCGTGTGTGTGAGTAAAATCACATACCGTGATATTGCGAGCGCAGTGAGTCAAAATTGAGGTCTGGTTCGCGTTCCTAGTTAATATTTTTATATACCATTCTTTAATCTATACTAATATACAATAATCTATACTAATTTTGGAAACTATTGAATGGATTAAATAATTATTATCGACAGGTTCATGAAGGCTATATAGGATTACGCTACTACAGTTAAATCACTTTCGAGACGTTTTGGCATTTGTAGTTGTGTACGGTCAGCACATAAAGACATACAATATTACTTTGTTTTTGTAATTTTTATAATCAGTTACATCAATTAAAAAATATTAAAAAAATTAATAATATTAATATTGAACATAACATTTAATTCTAATCTTTAACTCCAGATATTTCGCGCTAACTCTCATTCTCACTTTCATCTGATGAATCATTTGTGTTAACCATAAAATTAAAAACGTTATAGTAATATCACTGAACAATAAATATTACAAGCCATAAGAATAAATATTGTTATTTATTTGACATTCACTGACTTTACTGTCAATATATTGTTCTTTAAAATGTGACGAATCTTCTCTTTCAGACGGTACAATGAAATTTTAATTTCAAGTTTAAAATCCCTGTAAATATACAAATATTACTACATATGCAAAATATCTCCAAAGTGATTTACCTGTACTTTTAATTATTCTTATTCTAATCTAAATAACATTAAACTGTTGCGATGTTCGTCTGTCTGTCTGTCTGTCTGTAGCTGAAACGATTTTCCCAAAACAACTCGACCGATTTTAACCAAACTTGGCGTGCAAGTTAGCTAGGTGAAATATTAATTACTGATTAAATTTCAAAGAACCCATGTGAGGGGTGCGGGGGGCGGCTGCTCCCCGAAACGGCATAATATATCATTAACAGCATTTACACTGCGAGTGACAAATCAAAGGATGTAAATAAATAAAAATTAGTGAAAAAAGTGAAAAAAATATGAGTGAAATGCAATATAAAATGAAAATACTAAATATATAAATAATGGCAGCTTAAAACCACTTATCCACTGTCAATTGTGACGGTCTCACCTCGCTAGTAGTAAATATCATCTGTCCGCAAGTCGAACCGAGAGTAACAGCTAGTATATTATATTAATAAAGTGTTTCACATCTACAAAATTTCACATTGTGTAATCTCTAGTAAAAATACAGACAAACAATGCAACTTTTGTAATTTATGACGTTATGGACAGCAAATCAAAACAAACGAACAACAATACTTGACAATGCTATAATATATTTACTTTAAACAAATAGAAACCATCTGTTAATTTAATAAAACAATATATACAGTAGTGATATATACGTCAACTAATTCCTTTTTTTTAACGTTTCAGAAAATATTAACCATTTCAATGTATAAAAATATGCAACATAAAATAAACTTAATAATAATTATTATAATTGCGTCCATCAATATTTTTATTATTTTATATCCAAAAATATATAAATGATATCCAAATACGAATTATAATTACATGTCCAAAAAGTATTATAATTATTGTTAGCAATATACATATATAAAGTATAAATAATCAATATAAATGTTTATTTATATTAATAGTTTTTACTGAAACGTCAAAACGTTTCACCCCTAAAAAAGGGATATTTGGGATTTTGTAGGCATTAACAATATATTGGATATGAAAGAATGTATTTAATTAATAAGGGGCTACTTATCTCATTGCTCTGATAAGTAATATTGAATTAGGGTCAGACTTTAATGATATTTAATTTAAACCGAATAGTGAATATACAGTTTTTAAACTTACACCTTCCTTCATTGTACCTATATACAACAATAATGGACAAGACATTAATATTAAAATCATTTGTATTAAATACCAATTGTAGAAACGGATATTCTTTAATCAGATGCGATAAAGCCGTGTGCACACGCTAGCGAGCTTAACTAATTTGTTTACTGACATCATAAACCTATTTATCGAAATCTGAAAAAAAAAATCAAATACAATCGCTAGATACAAAAAAAAAGAGGTTTAAACTTTAAACACAAACTTTTATGCTTTATAATATTAGTATAGATATAACATATAACATATAGTATATAACATATAACATATAGCATATAACATTATTTTTAGTCGTACAATATAACGGTTTAACATATTGCAATAAACATTGCTATTCAGTCAATTAGACCTTTCAATAATAAAATACAATTTATTATAATAAATGAAAACTGAAGCACGTATCTGAAGAAGGTCATGTTTTACGCACGTGACCTGTCAAAGGTCACTCAATACTCGTTTGAGGGCAAGGGATCCCAAAAACTTCATGATTTTACAGGTATATATATCAATATGTGAACTTTTCTTGATGTGTTCGCTCTGCCTGACTACTGTGTCGATCAAGCTGAAACTTTACACACAGATAGATAAAATAACCGCGGTTGTTCGTGTGTTTGTTTGAATGACACCTAGTGCTACCCATGCACTAGCCCACGCATTCTCTTCAACCGATGAACTGTTAAACCTATTTTGTTGATATCGTCACAAATTTAACTTGTGCCGTTCTGTCCGTTCATTTATCTATGTAAATAAGATAAAATAAATGTATATTTTATGGCTAAGCTCAGCAGTTTTATGCTTAAATTTAAGATCGAACATACACTATGTGGACGAAGCTGCGACGAAATCGAGTATATTGTTATTTGGTTTGAATATTTATTAGATAAATAACATATACGTATTTCTACGGAAGATAAATTTTATTATTCGTTATCTATACATATAATAAAATGAAGTACCCTCTCCGTCTATGTGTCTGTATGAACGCAATAGACTCAAAAACTACCAAACTCATTTATGTAAGGTTTTTACTTACAGATAGTTAAAATATATTATTATTTTATCTAATTCACTGAAATATAACGATTAATATTGAAGTTGAAAAATAATATTGCGTTAAATAATACTCTGAATTAAGAGTATCGTAAGTAGAATACAAGATGCTACGGGCGAGAAGTTACGGGCGGAAGCCAGTTTACGTATATACCCACATATGCATTATCTGATACATCTATAAATTTATTTAGAGAACATATCCAAGAGTGATTAATGAGTAATTATTTTCTTATTAGTCAGTCGTTAAAGACAGGTGAAATTGGCAGTTATGTATAGCTTTATATAAGTGGCCAAAATTATTGTCTAGACATAGGTACAGAGTAATCGGAATATTCTGATTGATTCTGTATAAAACCTACAAACTAGGCTATATATCTATCTATAATCTAAATTGCTAGTTATATGATTAATAGTAAAAAAAGGTTTCAAATACGAAATATCGATTATGAGAAAAAATGTATATAATAATGAATTATTTCATTTATCCTTTTCGTAACAGGTTTTTTTAAAACTTATAGTATATAATAAAATACAATCATAAAAACATGCTGTAATAAAAGTTTCGAGTGTCTTTTGGTCCAAGTTATCTTCAAAATGACTGTTTTTATTTCTCTTTATTTATTCAGAATATAACGTTTGTGTGTGTGTGTTGAATGCGTATGAGTTTGTGCGCGTGCGTACGAAAATATTTGTGTTCTTGTGTGTGTGCGCGCAGTTTCATCATTAGTTTTATTTTAAAGACTTACTTTTTTAATATAAAATTTAGTTATTCGTGATGAATATTATTGAATTATTTAATTCTTTATTGCATAAAATATAAAATAACACACAAAAGGCGGGCTTAATGCTACAAAAACATTCTCTGCCAGCCAACTCTACGACGTACACGAGGTTGTTGGTAGGCGAGCAAAAAAAATAATTAAAAAATAATTTGAAAAAAAAAAAATTATTATAAATGTTTACTATTCGTGTGATTTTATTTCATATCTTTTTAGGAAAGACTATTACGAAAAAATCATATTTTTATTAGTGGGTAATTGTAAATAAAATCTTGTAAAAATTTTAAAGTCAACGTAAGATTTAATTTTGCAAAGAAAACCTGGGGTGTGTGGGGAAGTGTTGCTATGTTTAGTCACAATTGAAAAACTTTATAAATATTATAACATTTTTATGGTGGCAATAAGTTTAATAATCTCTAATCTCAGTAAAAAAAATCTTTTTAATATTTTTTGTATATATACCTCAAGATATCCTTAATCTTTATAAATATAAAGCTTTAAACATACAAGGAAACATACACAGACATTGGAAACTATTTGATACTTACGATAAAATATCTTATAGACAGTGATGTAATTATTAAAAATCTAATTTATTTGTTAAATTTATTACGACTTTTATTTTTAAGAATTTTAGTTTTGTTTAAAATATTGATGCATCCAATTGTTATAATTATTATAATGTTACTATAAATTATTTTTAAATATAATAATCTCAGCTAATAATAAAATTTATAACAATTTGACGGATTTGACGTATAAATTATTTCTTGCACGGGCACGAATACCAACACGTACTACCGTGAAAGTTGTGCTTCGAATTAGTATTATTTATTACATACATCCTAGTGTTGTAGAAAATACTTTTCAAATTTGTCTAGATCACCACCATCTGACCATTTCTTAAATAAAAAGTACTCTTTATACATATTTAAAATTACTCTCTCTCTCTCTCACACAATTTAAAATACGTTGCAATAGCAACATAAAACTCATAATTTATTTGACGTAGCAACACTTAAATATTTGGAAACAACTAAACTCATTCGTAAATACGAAATTCTTGAAAGTCATAATCCAAGTAAAAACCTGGTGATAACGGAATAAAAATCCGTTCCATAGTTTGTATAGACAGACAGATATATTAGTTAGTATGTATGGATATATTTATTTATTTATGTAGCTTACTTTTACATAGTCATTTTAATGATAAAATATGCACCTAAGATATACAATTTTATAGTAAGACTTTCACTTTTGTGAAAAGTTCACGCTCCCAATTTGTCACTTTTTGAGCTCATGTATAAGGGCCTCAGAGGTTTTTGAAACTGTTGGGTGAATAGAATAAAATTGACCGAAGTACAGCTGCTAAGTTATATATAATACATATACATTTTATTTGTGTGTTGTTTACACACACATTTACATTTATCTCAGACTTAAAGTTGTCAAAAAGAGATTGCTGTTAAGTATTATAATCTTTTGTAGAAGAAAGGCTTCATTTGTTGTTTTACTTTTATGTATTGTTACATATTTATATGAAACTAGTTGTGACCGCAACTTCGTCCGCGTGGAATTTAGCTATCTGCTAGTGAAGGTTCCGTCAAAATCGGTCTAAACCATTGCTGAAATTAGGGGAAACAAATAGATAAATAGACAGAGAGACAGACAAAAACTGTAAAACATGATATTTTGGTACATAAAGATACATTTAATACAAGACGGTTATTTTAGTAATACAAGCAGACACTCTAATTTATTGGTATAAATAAGCATATTATATAAGATTTTAGAATACTTTTAAATATAAAATAGATTAAGTCAATATTTAATCCAGGGCATCACGGTGAGTGCTAACGCGATCCCGTGACGTCTAACTAGGGCGCTGAGGGCAACCCTTGGTTTGTTAGTGGGTAGCTTTAAAAATGGCAGCGTCCTCTACGCTGCCGGGTAGTCCCATATAATCGCCAGCCATCACTTTCTTAGTATCCGTAACAGATTTTTACAACGAAGAAGAAAAAATAATAATAAAGGCAATATTTAATACATAACATACCTAATAGATAAAACTTTGTTTGATCGTGAAACATTATAGGCCGAATAAAGACAATTCACTATGAAAGTTCTAAGCTCTCATACTTAGAACTTTCCTTCAACATTTATTGTAAGGACATCAAAACTTTGGCATTCTGTGGTGGTATATCCGCAGTATTACAATCAAGTCTTCAAATCTAGAATACGTAACTTCTAGGTAGCATGATGTGACATGCTATAGTCATGCTTAACATCAGATAGGTTGTAGTCCATTTACCATAAAAAAAAGCGCAAACCCATTTACCATACAAAAACGATAGATTTAATTAAAAAAATCTTTTCGATTTTCAGACTTCACAATAAACTACGTTTCTTATCTATGCTATCTAATTTAGGACATAATATTATATTGGCTTATAATATTAAATATAATTGAATTAAGATTTATCGACAATTATGTTATTAAAGAAAAGGAGTGCCAAATTTTGGCAGATACGCATAGTATACACAAAACTTGGCAGAAGATCAGCGCTAGTTTAATCTATTTTTGTTGCGCCTGCGCATGTCAGGTTCAAGGGCTGTGTCGGGATATAACACAACGGTTAATTACAATAACAATGTTTTTTTTATTTAACATACATTATTTCTCATTTTTATATCTTTTGATTTAATGTAATATTCAATGTTGTGTGTCCGTCTTATAGACGTGGTTTTACTCGAAATTGTTCGATATAGTATCATTTTTGAATAAACATTATAATTATAATTCTGAATAAGGACTGTATATTGTGCCAACAAAATCAACTTTCAGGCAATAGTTCATCACAATAGTACATGTATCAGAATTGGTTCGGCGATGAACTATCACTATTTTTTTATAACTCCATAAAAGATGAGCAACATTCATTTCTAACTTAAAAAACTATCTGTTTTCATTCAAACTTTAAGTTTCAAACTCAAATTAAAACTCTTTTTAAATTTAGACACAATTTTAAACTAGAGAGACGATAAACAGACTAGCTTTTACCAGAAATCTCATATAATTGCAATTATATATTTCGTGTTGTTTTCGTATTAAGACATTCATTATCCTCAATTACTATTATATCTATGGATATCAATGGTAGCTTCGAACCCACCCCTTATTTATGAACTCGGAGCTTGCGGAATCGCGGCGTGAAAGTTCATTAGTCCTCTAGTCGGGTAAATTTGATATATTTAGCATGAATACAGCCGGACAGCTAGAAATAATAAGGCGTTCTATTAAGCTCAAACAAGTCTTTTTTATAATACAGAGACTTAAAAGACTATATTAAGAAAACTTTTTTAATTATATCTGTACCGGTTTGATCTGATCGCTATGTAATGATACTTATCTTCAAAGAAACAAGATGTATCGGAAAACCATAAAAAAGTACAAGAAGATAATAATTTGGATCATCCAAAACACTGTGCAAATGAAATAAATTAAAATGTCTAAGTATCAATGAAATACATTTCTTTATTGCTCTACATCCAGGCTCCATCACTGTTGCTAACTCAATCGTGAGTGAACGCTAACAGACGAAACACGACTCAGTCAATTATGTTCAAGGATATTTCGTTCGGATCGTCATATCTTCTAAAATGCCAGCTATTGATATTTCGAACAGTGAGAGAATAAATTATATATTATATTCTGGTTATTTGTTAGTATAATAGCTAGGCATAGGCTGCTTTTGCAGTCTCCAATTCTTCACGGAAAATAATATTGTGTCCGAGTTTGTTATTATGAATCTAAATAAATTATCTTAAATTCAAGTTTCTAGGTTTTTAATATTTTTTATTCTTCACTAATCTTTGTTTCTACTGTAGGTTTAAATTTTTTTGTGTTTTTAATAGGGCTTTGTGCTGGGCAAGGTTTACAATATATTGCATCTTTCACAGAAATTTATATCTAGTATAGAGTATCAATTTTTTTTTTTTTTGTTTTACAGATTCTTTTTTCGGATCTGGGTATGGTACATTGTGGTGTTCATAAATAGATAGAAAGTAACACAAATGGAAAATTCTAGAGATTGGCGTTTATTTTGCGACGTCAGTTTGAATTTTATTTGATTACTTCTACAAAAAAATACTAAGGAATAATTTTGTTCAATGAATTTTTTTTTAACAATAAATTGACAAAATTTATTACCGAACTAACGGATAACAAACTTAAAACTAATATTAACGCGTGTTCATATCCAAAGCCTATTTATAATACTAAGATGTATGTTGAAGATAGGGAGGTTTGGCAATTACAATTCTGCACATGTTGCTTCATCGCAAACCCTTAGCAGGTGTAGTCTATGGGTGTTATTATTTAATATTATTAATTATTACTGTTACTTAAATTTAGTATCGTTTTAAACTTTTTTAATATTGCATCATGTTTAGTTGTTCTAGTCCTGTTGGTTCTCATATATCAAGTATGACAACCTTAAATAGTCAATTGACTTCCTTCTTCTATGGAGTTATTTTTTTCTGTTCACGTCAGGGGAAATGCTTTTATGCACTGGCCGGGTCGCCGCCTAAGTGTGGGATACGCCGGACACCTCAACTTCTACTCCGTGGATGCCCGGAATACCCATTAAAACACCTGCGAAATCAGCCTCCTGCTGAGCCTGTGGTGGCGCGGGATGGGAACGCGTTTACAGTCTTCCACCACCAAACGGTTTTTTCCTATGGACCTACCCTTTTAAACCGTGCAATTAGACTATGACTTTTCTACTATGAAGTACAGTCTATGCCTATGTGAAATAAAAAAATGTTTTTAAAAGTTAAAGGTATTCGTTTCAGCGTGTTGTTTTTTCAGTCGAATTTGTATATCTATATCATTCTAAATATCATTATTGATATAAAGTCAACCGTAACCTTTTGGTGTCCTACTGTCCTGCATATGTATATTTTTGTCTGTATTGTGACGTCAGAATTAAACACGAAACGCTAAGCTCATGACGTTTATTTTCAAATAAAATCAAAATCTTCACGCGCGGGTGTTTGTCTTTATTGTTTTCATTTGCGCAATGCAAAACGTATCTTCATGTGGTATAAGGCATTAGCGACAAGCGATATTTTATCTCCAAGAATTATTTGTATTAAAAACTTACTTTTAATTTATACATTTATAAAAGATGTTAATATTTAATAAAGATTTTATTACAACATGTTCTTAAATTGTAAAACATTTTGAAATTAATATCCTAGTTGTTTTTTGAAACATAAAAATTTTAAATTTATTCAAGTTTTATATAAAATTATAACAAAAAAAATATGGTTGTGTATAAATAAGGTGTCCTTGAACAAAGTAAAATATTATTTTCGCATAGTTTGACGTATTATTTGAATAACGATAAAATAAAATTCCATATTTGGCGTTGTACAGCTTCAAGTAATCCTTATATACTGATAACGTTGTTTTATTGGCTGCGGTATTTCAGTTACTTACGTAGATATATTATTTTTCATACTTATTTAAATAATACTTACATTACAATATAATTAATCTCATTGTTATGCGAATTATGAAAACTGTAAAAATGTTTTTTTTATACATATCCATGTCATATATCTTGATAATTTTTGATATACTATTCTTAAATTTCTATGAATTGTTTTAATTTTTCATACAAACCTTATTTTATTCATTATTATATTTCTTTTAAGACTTGAGTTGATAAATATTTATTATCAAATTTATCAAATAATGTCACATCTTATCTTATAGTTAAGGAGGTTTTTATTTTTATCAGTAGCTTTTTCTAAGACAAATGCGTTCAAATCTGCAATATTGAGGTTGAAATTAAAAAGATATACGTTATTTATTTTATAAAATTTACATTTAGATTGCACCAAAGAGTTTGCTTGTTTTTGAAATCTCTAAGTAATAAAATAAAATAAAACTATAAAAAAAAACATCTGACACGCGGCAATCGAGCTTGCCGCTATGAAAAACTCCTAATCGGCAAATTATAACTCGCAAATTAATTAACAAACAAAAGAAAAAAAAAATTAAAATAATTAAATTAATTAATTAATTAATTAATTTTTAAATTTTAAAAAATTTAAAAATTCGATTTTTTGTTTTACATTTTTCGGTAACTTCGGCGGCCGATCTGACCACCTTCCCGTTGGACAATCAACATAATTTTGAAAAGAGAATCTTACATTTAGATGCTGATTCCAAATATATCTTTAGTTTTTCAAAATTCGAAAAATAAAATTCGACACACACAGACACACAGACACACATACAGACAGATCGGAAGGAAAAACTGAGTTTTTCGAACATATTTAATTGCTAGACGAACCTAAACACACCTATATATATTTTTTATTTCAACTTTCGTGACTCATGATTACCACTACTTACACAAATACGGTTCGAACTGCTGTTCACGCAGCGATTCCGTCATGCTCGTATGGATGCGGTATGTATTGTTAAAGTTGAAAAGGAAGAACATTTAAATTTTAGTAGCGTTGCGTTAAAAAACAATAAACCATCTCTAAACATTCTTAACTCTAGTGTCACTTATAACATGCATTAACAAATTTATTTTATAACTTATAACAAAGAAAAATATAATTTTTTTTTTAGGACAGTACTTATGTCATAATTGATATAGTTATAAGTAAATGGAGTCGACACTACTGTACTTTAAAAAATATTCACACGATAAAGTCCCGAAACTACAAGAGTCCGCCAGCGGCTTCGCCCGCATGATATTATATTAATAGAAAATACCATATGTATCATATCCCGGGCTCTAGACTTTTATGACATCTCATCATATAACGTTATATCATGCAATTTATATTTATGATAAATGTATATATATAAAATTAAATATATATAAAGTTAAATTAGTAAAGATTTCATCGAAATCGGTGTTACGGTTCAGTAGTTTAAGAAAAGGTGTGGGTGCGAAAGTGGCGGTGGGTTCAATTCAAACACACCCACAAACACCCGACTGTATTTCACCTATCCGTGAATAGTTTCAGCTAGATCGGTGTAGTAGGCATAACAAATATAACAGAAATTTTCACTTTTATACATCATTTCACTTCATCACTGTATAAAACATCAGAAGTAAATGATTGCACATAACATAATTAAAACAGGTAATTTTCGCTTTTATTTACTAGAACTATGTATTATTTTTGCATAGTAAAATAATTATTTTACTATAGCAAACAAATTAAAACTTCTTACAAATGCAAATAAATATAATTATAACTTCCCTAATGACTTACATAGGGTAAGTAATCTACCAATTATTTACTATACAATTAGATCACAACGGATTATTATTAGTAAATAATTAAATTGTTGTTTTGTCTAATATTATAAAGTTGAACAGTATTTTTGTTTCTTTAATGTCTTAGTTTAAAATTGCGTATTTATTGCATATAGTAGGCAGTCTCATGAGGAATATGATATGCTATCTGGCATTACGCATTTACTACGCATACATTATTATTTTAATGACTACAAAAATTATTCAAATAAAAAATGGTTTCTATAAAGTTGCACATGTCAAAAATATATATTTTTATTGAAAATTTAAAACGTACACGTAATTGTATACGTTGTATACACTTGATTTGATAAAAAAAAAATCATTTTAGTGTTATTGAGCGAAGCTCTCTATGTGGGATTTTTCTGCATCCAATGTGCAAGCATCAATCAAAAACGGTATATACGAAAATTTACAATTTTTGGCAACTAATAGACATCAGTCTGGTGGTGATTATAAAAAAAATGTTAAAATGTATCTCATCTTGAAAAACAGTTGTAAAACAGAATGCGTCGACGTTTTGTAAATGCAACTTCAGTTCTCTTTGCACCTCGCTTCGCTCAATGTGCTAACATATACCGAGATTTTGCGAGCGCAGCGAGTTAACATTAAGGTCTGGTTCACGCTCCTAGTATTTCTTTATTTCCTTTTTTTGTTTTTTATATGTGCTGTCCTCCATGTTGTACGTTGTTCTTAAATATTTTTTTCTTTCTTTCTTTCTACTTATATCAAAAGTGAAAAGTATGTAAAGTGTATTAGTGTCATGAGCCTGGCCATACATATACAACATAATATGTGTGTAAGTGTAAGTGAAAGAATTGCCGTTAATTAAGTTGTAAAAATAATTTACCTCATTCTTTCTTGATAAGTTAGTATTCTGTTTTATCTATTTCTTAATTAACTTATAGTTTTTATGTTATTACTAACATTAATTTATGAATTTTATAGAGCTATTTCCAAATTTTATTTTAGAATGTTTAAATACATATAATTATGAATAGTTCACGCCGCGAATCCACCATACTGTAACTAGTAGATCAAATTCCATTATTATTTACGTGAGTACAGCCGGATAGTTATATATAATATTGAATAATAATTATTTTGTACTCTTATGTTCAGAGCAAATAAATTATAATATTATAATCATATTAACTGATATTAAAAGTACAGAAACATAATATATAATCAATAATTATCTTAAATCTCTATTTACATACGTTTCACAGATAATGAATCAATGGACAGTGGTCGTTTTAATTAACCCTCAGAGCACATGTCTCTGATTGGTTGATATGACGTCGCGTCGCTGCGCTGGCGCACCCGACCAATCATATTGATGGATGAATTTATAGCAATTTAGTTTAAGACAGTTGTCAACCGGTTATCTATTTTATATGTTCTTTTGCATTCATCATTGAGATTAATTTAATTGTGATTTTTCTAATGATCTATTAATGTTATAAGATCACTATTTTTTTTAGACTGTCTAAGTTAATGCTTGACTACATTCCACTTGATGGAAAGTGGAAATATAGTCATAGGTGGTAAGGCGCAATAATTTAGCAACCTATTCACTCTTCTCTTCATGACACCTACATTATATTCAGACGGAAATACCGACGCAGGCAAGCTGTTACACTCATTCGCCGTGCGAATTAGGAAAGACGAAGCAAAAAGCTACATTCTGACACGTGGAATGTCCACAACGTATGGATGGAAACTCGCCGTGCGTCGGGATGTCCGCTGGTAGAAGGGGGATGAGGGAATTACGTCATGTAATTCCTGTGTAAATTCTCCAAAATGTATCACTATTATATATAATTTTCCCTCTGTACTCGTGTTTAATTTATTGGAATTTGTCTCACTAGTTTGGAATCCATCTGAGTGTCTTATTCTTTAGCTCGAAGCATGTTCACGCCGCGTTTAATCGAACAAGTTCCGATAAAATTAACGTGAGTACAGTCGGAGTTATTTATGAAATATAAAATCATTTCAAAATTATTCATTCATATTAATTATTAAAAATTCGTATTAATTAATTATTATTTTTTACAAAACAATAATAATTTTGTAGATAAAATTAGCAGTCAATAAATTTAAAAAAATATAAATTGTCATAGATTTCTTGAAGTAAAAGTATCTAAATACTTTTTTTTACATTTTACATACATTGCATATGAAATCTGATATTTAGTGTGGGTAGAAATGAAATATATAAATGAGGTAGAACAGATATAAATAACAGTGTATAATGCGTTTTTTAATATTACAATTTTCAAAATCAATCAATCAAAACTATATAAACAACACAAATTACAATTTAATATTACAAAATTAAGACTTTTTTGAAAAAGTTCACTATATGATACACTAATAATATACTATTTAAAGTTTAGTTACTAATACAAATTTTGAGTAGGTAGTAGGCACTTCGCAGGAAAAATGCATTTCTGGCATCAACTCATACTGTATTAATTTTTAGCTGTCATGTCCACTTGTGCACCCATTTCATACAATTTGCTAACCACTTCATACAATTTGCTAAGCACTATTTAAATCAATAAAAAAAGTAAAAAGTGTCAACCAGTTAGACTAGTTAGAGTCAAAATGAAACCAACATTAAACTAGTTTGACTTTATGGAGGGGATTTTTTTTTTCGTTTTGACTCTATAAAAACGAAAAAACTAGTCCCCTCTACATGTTATTAATCATTATTGCAGCGATTCTCGTTTGAACTGCACGTATAGTAGAGGGTACGAAAGGTAACGTTAAAAAAGATAAAATCAATTTGTTAAATTTATAATTATTTGTATAGTAATTATAATCTAATAATTAAAATCTTCTTTACAAGGTTATCTGTAATTTATTAATGTTTAAAAAGTAATAATTACGTGATTATTGATAACATTGATCGTTTCTTTGTATGAGAATGATTTCTAATAAAAGATATATTCTTAAAATATAAGAAATTCTCTTTAATATAGAGTCAACTGTAAATTTAAATAAAATATTTATGATTTATCAAACCTAAACAATTAATTTAGTTTTTTATTAACAAGGAGCTTACTTACGATACGACGAGCTTACAACGAGCTTACGATAAATTACTAATACAAAAAAAATTATGATTAAAATATTACATTACAATATTAGAGCTTTTATAATTATAAAATACTATCACAATTTAAGAGCCAGTAAAACATATTTTTGTGGGTTATGTTAAGTTCGTTAGCATGCTCTGATAAACTTACAGCTTTTGTAAAGAAACGGAAGTCTCAAGGACTCTTAGACTAATTCAAATGTTAACCAAACAAAGTCACTTACACCTACCACCTATCTACCCAGGTAGTGTTACGCGAACTAGGTCCCTTTTCACGATGCGATCTATGCAGTTACCGTGAGCAAGCGAGACAGCAAGTAAAAAGAGTGTCTACCTACCCTTTTACTAAATAATAATGTTTTTATCAAATACTATTTTCTTAGATTTTCACGAGTACACATTTGAAATACAACTATTTTTTACAACATTTGAAATAAAACTATTTTTTGAAACAAAATTATACGCGAGTTTAAATCCGTAAAAATAGTTGTTTATATCAAATTTATGCGATTCACTATTTTTTAGATTTTACCATTTGATTGCTATTTGAAAAACCCAAAGGTTTAAAAAATATTATAATGTTAAAACTTTATAAAACTATGATAGTTTTGAGAGTTCATAGTCCACTTGAACTTCAAATCACGGTCGGAACACGCAGCTGACGCAGTCAATGTCAATGTACCGCAAACAAGTTAACAATACAGTGTTAGATCATGAGATTATCAACGTTAGTACGATTATCTGATAAGGTAATCTGCTTAGGTATTATTTAATAAAGTATTACGTATGTGTTTCCAAATAAAATTTATATGTTACCGGCCAAAATAAATTTTAGGAAAAAATTGTTTTGTCCAGGGTTAACTAGTTATTCGTATTGGGGGGGCTACGCGTCGGGAACCTCCTCGTGTGCCTGTCCGTTATCGTTGCTGTCGGATACGTCCGGTGCCAACGGAAGAGGCACAGGCCGGTGCTCCCTGGGCAACGGTTAATGAGTTCCTTCGGGTTTGCGTTAGCCGTTGGCTAATGCCCGGCGCAGGTGGGGACCGGACTCGCGCTTCTTTCAGTAGAGGTTGCTGTGTCCCTGCTACGGAGCCTCTCCTGAGCGAAGGTGTCGCTTTGACGGAGGGCTTCGTAGCGAGAGGGGGGTAGGTCGTGGTGGTGGATTGCCATGCCTGCTCCCAGCATAGCCGGGTGGTATTTCGCGGTCATCGCGGGTAGTCTGCCGCCGATGGCGGCATCCTCGTGTTCGGGCTCCTTTTAGAGTCTGGGCCTGAGTAGTGGAGTCGGACCGGTACTCCCTGATTCTGAGTTTCGGCTTAAGTGTCGGCTCGGTGAAGAGGGAGGTGGTCTGGCTCGGTCGGCTTGGGTGGGGGGCAGGGGATGCCTTCACGTTATAACAATCCGGCCGCGGGAGGGAGTGGGGCACGCTTGGGTCCCGGGCGTGCCCCACTCCCAGGTTGCCGCTCACGCGGCCAGCTGTCGGAGCAACGCGGATGCATGCGAAAGCGATTCCCGTGGCGCTCCACTATGACGATGAGACGGTGACCGTCTGGTTTAGTGGGTAGCTTTAAAAATGGCAGCATCCTCTATGCTGCCGGGAGTCCCACATAACCGGCCTCCTACTGCCCCTAGGGGGACCGTGTAGCAATCAAAGCTTCCAGAAGAAAAAAAAAAAGTTATTTCTATTGTAAAATATGTTTAGGCAAAATATGTTACCGACCAAACCTATTATTCCTATTCTATCGCATAGGTATAGGAAGAAATAGTTTAGCCTAGGCAAATCTTGTTTGTCCTAAAATGGGGTTTTGACGGTAACATATCGACGTCAACAAGCAATCTTGTGTTATCTCGAAAAACTTCACACCAGTACCAAAAAAAAAATGAAATTTTACAAAAAAAATCAACAGCGTTAAATACGCTGAAGAACATCGTTCAAAATTTACACTCGGATCATGCGATGCAGTATTTTTTTGTTATTCATATATATTATATATTTTTTGAGTTACGACAAGATTGTCTCCTGAATATATAGAAACGTTGCTAACTACTAACATTTCGAAAATAACAACGTACAATAGTATAATTTTTCAAGGTTGAAAATTATTTTAATATTTGTAAGTAAATTAACAAATTAAAAAGAAAGTTGCAGACATTTTTATATGTATACACAATATTTTGTATATTTTTTATAAAAACAACTCCCGCAGTAGAGAAACAATGTCAGTGTTGTTGTTCACAAACAGAAATAAACATAAAACTGTCTCGTTTGGGAATTGACCCATGACCTTCGACTCAACAGGCAAAGCCACTAACCACGAGAGTTTTGACCACACCAATCTCACTTTTTCATTTAGGACTGGGGTACACATAGCTACAAGATCGCGATTTATATACATAGATAGACTTTTATACATACATCATAGATATTTTTATATATATAGATACGTAGATCATAGATAGATTTATATCTATAGATACATAGATAGATTATATACATACTGCGATAAATTAAAGGAAGCAAATCTTATTCTAGTATCTCAATATCCTAGTCTCATTCATCTCTCTCTATTCCTAAAGGCTATCATCATTTGTATAGTTGTCTTTTAGCGATGGCACCACTTCCTACAAAGTTCACCGTTTGCCTATCTGGTCAGAGGTAGGAGTCATACCATCCCTCATCGTAACATAAAAAATATTTGGGATAATCCACATATAAAAGATCTGAAGAAAAATTTTATTTTTATGATAGTAATCTCTGTATTATATTTTACAGTAATACCAGTTTTGATCATCTAACATGATGTAGAAAATTTCTAGAGAATTATATTAAAATATAATTTTAAGGTATATACATAACTTATTAATAAATGACATAACACTTGAAATACGGTACGGTAGAATATTATTTGCTCCTCCCTTCCCAGATTATAATTAAATTATTGAAAAAATAACAAACTAACACAGCCAAAGTCAAGTGTTTTATAATTTAAAAAAAAACAGTATTGTATTTCTGAGAAATTTCGGATATTCAGGTGAAATGATATCGTAAACTACTGTATTAAACTGGGGTAATAATACGCAATTTCATCAGAATTTCTAGAACAAATGAACAGACAAAAGAAAATTTCAATAAATGGTGATAACAGTTCATGCATTACTGTTTATTTATCTGTCTATTTATTTATATCTTTTCCACTTTGAATCCATATCAGTGATCACTTCTGTACATCAATTTGAAGAATCTTCTGGATCTTCTCCAAGTTAAAAGTTAAGGCTACAAGGGTTCTATACGAGTGGTCTGAAGAACAACAACACCAAACTCAGACGGGTATATCAGCCCGCTATTTTTTTATTGTGCTCATTGTTTCACAAATGTTAAAATATAAATATTTTTTTAAGGAATAACAATAGCCATCGCAATCAATTCGTTATGAGTGCCTACAGACTTCAATCAATCAATACTTTAATTCGGCTTGCTTTAACTATTAATGTAATTCTAATAAATTGGATTTGACTATAAAAAATATCTTATTGCATGGTTTAAGACTCAGTAGTTTAATGATGATAAATAAAATAATGATAATGATAGTAATGATGATGATAAAGTTCTTTGTCTACAAGAATTGTCTACTTTGAATTTTGCTCAGATATAACATGATTTGGAACTTGGACCCAATGTTCATAATGCGTGAAGTTAAAAGATTACATGGAACGAGATTGACATCTAATTGATATTTATTTCTTATCAAACGTCACAAAACTGATTATTGAGCTGAGCGAAGCGAAGCTCTTTACTACTCAAATTTTCAACTCTTTAAACCCTACTGGTCCTTCAATTGACGAACTACACGCACTAAATTTCTCACACATGCGCATAATTAGTAAAACTTGGTCTGGATTGAAAGTCAGCCGAATCGTAATTAGTAAGTAGTTTCCGAGATAGTTGACAAAATGTGTCCCACACAGTTAACATATAGAACGTTTTTATTTCGCGCGCACAGCGTCGCTCGGCTAACCACGCTTGCGTGGACCTAGTGTTTAACACGCGGTAACACCCACAGACGAACGATTTTATTTATTATTAAGATAATTAGAAGCAGTAGCGTAAAAATAGATATCACCTTCCTCTTAAACCTACCTGTCATAATCAAAAAGAATTCTTCACATCAGTCATCACAATCATTTCCATAAACAGACAAACATCGTTTCAACGTTTTAACGTTTTAATTTATAAAACTTGTTTAGACATGTTATTAATTCTGGTAGTGACATGGCAGCTCAATTTTCATCATGACGGAATGATCTTCTATAGGTCGCAAGTTTAAGTCTTGCCCGCGGCAATTACGTTAGTTATATCGTAAAAAACATTTCGAAATTTAGTTTATGAAACCATAAAGATATTAAATTCTGATCCAATATGATTGCAAATAAATTATTAATACCAATAAACGACCTGAGGATTAAGTTTGTACCTAGCAATAAAACTGCTTTTAATTTTGGATACATAGATTAATCATTATTAATAAGATTCAATTATGCTCTTCCATCGTCAGCTCAAAAGATAATTTTTCGACATATCTGTCAGTTGTTAGACACGCAAATATCTCAGTGGTCGACCTCTTCTTCTATAATTACAAGAAGCAGTGCCCCTCTGTTTTATCCTCTTATAATCCTAATATTATTGAGCGGAGCTCTATGAGAGCCTTTTTTGCATCCTTTGTGCATGCATCAATCAAAAACGGTATATCCGAAAATTTCCAAATTTTGCACACTAATAGACATCAGTCTGGTGATGGTTAAGGACAGAATGCGCCGACGTTTTGTAAATGAATCTACGGTGCTGTTTGCACCTCGCTTCACTCAATAGGCTAACACATACCGAGATTTTGCGAGCGCAGTGAGTCAAAATTGAGGTCTGGTCGCGCTGTAAATATATTATAGCCTATAGCCTTCTCGGTGAACCTGCTTATCATAATTCAAAAGAATTTGTCAATTCTAAAAAACTTTCTAAATTAAACTTTTCCGCTTTAAAATAGTATTTATCAATTGTGATTTTAATTACAAATATTGCTAATATTATACTATGAAATGATTTTCTTTCGTTGCTATATGGCATAAATTTTAATAATACTAATACTGTTAAACTAGCTAAACTAGTTTTCTATACAAATATAAACTGATAAAACTTGGCATTTTAGGTACATGTATAATTTAACTAATTCTTGCTCGTGGTTCAAACCGGGAAAAATCAGAATAATAAATAATCACAAGTAATTATTCAAATGGTCCAAGTAGTTTCGAAGATAAGCGCGTTTAAATAAAGTTTTTGCTAAATAATATAATATAGATTACAATTCGCTGTTTTCTTGCATTGAGACAAAAGATCCAGTGTAAAACATTACTAAGTAAAATATGTAACGGTTAAAACATCAATATCATTGGACAAATGATTAATATTAATGGTTTAGTGGTTAGGAGCCTTGGTTAGCCAAAGCTCCTGGGTTCGATTCCCATAAGGAACACTTCTTTGTGTGACCCACAGATTTCTGTTTCGAGTCTGAGTGTTCTCAGATTGCGTTATTTCTGTTTTGTAAACCCTCTCGCAACACAGATATAAGTCTCTTATGCGGGACTTATAATTTTTATTATAAAAGAATATCAAAATTATAAAAAATATATGAAGTATTTAATATTTTAAAATTAGATAATGAATTAGTATTGTATTTAACCACGGAGAAAGGATTATATAATAAATAGATGTGTTCACTTTTCCTTAAGAGTCACATCCATACATATAATAAATGACATCTCCCCCCCCCTCAGTCAGTCTGTCTGTATAAACGCGAAAAACTCACAAACTACCGAGCGGATTTTATTGATTTATACGATTTTCACTGAAATATAAGGATTATTGTCGAAAAGGTAATCTATTTTTACTGCAAAGAAATCAGATAGACCTGATAAATACAAGAAAATATAAAAAAAAATCCATTTTCTATACTTTTTCCAAATGTTAAGTCTTGAAAAATACAGTAAATATAACTTACTTTTTACTGATAACAAAAAAATGACGGATTCCGAAATCGACGCACACAAAGCTACAAACGGCATATAATATTGAAAAAATATATAGAACTTTTGCTAATGTATTAAAAGTGCTGTTAATTTAGACAATAATAGAATAAACTCAAATTTATTAGCACTGTAAATTAGTGATTAGTATTAGTGCACTAAGAACCTCTGACATGCCTTTTTTCTAATTAGAGCTACACATATAACTATTTTAAGTTATAAAGGAAAAAAAATAAGAAAAACTTATTTATATAAAATATTTCTTTAGGTTTTTAGTTGCTTTTAATAAATAGTTCATAAAATTTTGCCAATTAGTAAAACTACCTCTCACCCATAAGTTTAGTTCTAGTTTTCTATTTCATTGCGAAAAAGCGCCATTCGTCTAGCATTTACGAAATCGTTACTTAACGCTATAAAAATTATAAGTAATATTGAGAACTAACTAAAACAATACCTATATTCAACTTTCTATGGTGCTTCTGAATTATTTTTTTCAATATAAAAAAATATACCGCAGTTCATGCCTTATCTGATTTCAGTGTAGTTTCACTTTTATAATAAGTAATACGAAATTGCTATATTAGGAAAATATATCTACAAATATTAATCCGGTTATACGGGTTGTACAACTTGCTCTTATCAATAATGTTTCGTTATGCACGTATTTTAACTTACCATCTATCAAGGTTTACTTATATCAGTCAGAGTTTTTTGTCTACCGTTACCAGTTATGCAGTGGAGGTCAATTCGCGGGGTCAGTGGGGGGGAAAAAATAGCGATCCGAGATCACTTCACGTGACAACTCGCATAACAAACCTCAAGTGGAACGAATTGATTAATAACACAATATACTTCCATTACTCAAATAAAAAACGCGTATTGTCAAACTTTAAGTTATTATGAAAATGTCTGTAAAATTTTTATAAAAGCTTGTAAAAGTTATAATCCAATATAACCTTTAAGTTTTATAACAGCCATATAAATTGTTTGAGTTCATAAAGGTGTCTGATTATTTATATCTTGACCACTAATAAACATGATAAGAATTGAATTAAATTTACAGTTATTTGCTCCACATCAAAAGAAGGACAAATTTGAAAGTACGTCCTGATTGACATCAAATATGAGTACTTAATCCTTTTTACAACATACTATATAGGCTTAGAATAACGTCTATCAAAATGGCGGGAAAATCTTAAATTTCGAACTATAATATCCTTACATATCTAAAATGATTATCAATTTCTTATCGTAACCTAAAATTAAATTTGTTGTAAAACATAAATATTCAGATTCGAATTGAAAGGAAAAGTGAAATTGTGAGATAAAAACACTTCCAAAAATGTTAAATAGTAGTTTCGCAGAATGGACATAAACATAGCAAATGGGGAGTCTGCCAAATGTATTCATAGTCGGGGGCGTATAGTGAATTCGGTGAAATGGTTCCTCATACGTATAAAAATATTGTGCTAAAAATATTCGCAACTATCAGGCAAAAACCTCTTCAAAACTTATTGGAAATTGTTTAAAAAGTTGCTTACCTTTCAGTAACGGGAACGGCTTTAGATTTCAACTCGTAGAACAAGAAATCTTGGTGATGCTGTGAAGCATTCATCTCGTCCAGTATCTTGTGGTCAATATTAAAATCGTTCGTAATGAGCGATGCGAGATCGTATCCCATATCAATACCGGATTCATCCATTTTCGAACTTTTCACCAACACAAACTTTTTCACTAGTAACTATATTGCTATAATTTATTAAACATATTTAACTAAACAAAGTTTTTATTTACACAAGAATAGGATGAGTATCTTTACAGCATCCATTCTCCCAGCTGTCTACTTGTTGCTATTGTTGACTATTCCATAGTTATAGGTATTAATACGATAATCTATTATACGACATGTTTCAATTGGCCATACATTTTCTGAAAACCGAGAAACCAGTTGCACTTTTATTATCTACCGTATTATGCAGACGTGTTTTTTGAACGTGGCAACTAATCTAAATGGAAAGAAAATATTATACAAAAATATTACACAAATATATAGAAATAGAAAAAAATAACACACTAAATATGTGCATTTTCTACTTTTGCAATAAAAACATAATATTGAACGTCTTTAAGTTGTTTAATTTTGCAATGGCTATCCCATAGTACAGATTAAAAATTACGTTTTAAAACTTGCTTATAAGATTTTTATTTATTCTGCGGTATTACTTTTCCAAAACCTATAAAAGAGGGAAAATTATATTAAATTAAACCTTTACTAATGATTAATATTATTATATAACGTCAAGTATTTAACTTTTCATTTTCTATTAGTATTATATAAACTACAATATATATGTTGACCATAGACTATATTTAATTATTAAATATTTGTTGTATTATCTACATGTAAAGTGTTAGCTGTGGCATTAGCATTTTGCTTGTTTTCTGGAGTTATTTTAAAAGCGTTTGTTTTTCATTTTACTAGCATTAGTTAGAATAATTAATAAATATGTCGAAGGCTCATCCCCCCGAATTAAAAAAGTAAATACATGTATATGTTAATAATTTTTTTATTATGTTCAATATGTCCGGCGCGCTTTATAACCTATTTGGAATTTCACAACAAAGTTAAAGATGTAATTCTGATAAGGTAAATGAATTTCAGGTTTATGGACAAGAAACTATCAATCAAACTAAACGCGGGTCGGGCGGTAACTGGCGTACTTAGAGGATTTGATCCCTTCATGAATTTGGTTTTGGATGAGTCCATTGAAGAATGTAAAGATGGACAACGAAACAATATTGGGATGGTTGTAAGTAAAGTTTTATGAAAATTTGTAACATAAGTAATTATCATCCTTGTGACGCACCTTTGTCACATTTTGCAGTTTTAATTTTGGAGTACATATTCTAATCTTGAATAATACTTTGAAAAATAAACAGTAAATATTAGGAATTATATATATGAACAGATTTCGACTTTGTAAGATGAAAGATGATTTTGGGAAAGAATGTTAATTTCCCCTTAAGTTATTTTTATGGATTGTAGAGGTTTCTTGTATTCTAACTTTTAAAGTTGTTTCATAAAGTCTTATTTCATGAATTGAAATTAACGGGTCACGAAATAGGTATAACATGCCTTTTAACATTATCCTAACATTTTGATCAGGTTATTTGTGCCCTATTCACAGAGTGACTGGGTGTTATATGTTGGAAATAATTGTTCATAACCTCTTGAACTTAGGGGACAACAATATATCAATAAAATTTTATTTTTTTATAAATCAATTACTTACCAGTTCTTAGAAATGTATCTCAATTAGCTTTAATAATGGGTAAACATTCTGTGATTTAACTTACTCTAAATTATTTTTTTAATGATTATATATACAACGAAAACTTCAGCAATCACACATTTTAATATAAAACCTATATTATGTATTCAACACAAAGACTGCTTATCTTATTGTTCTAGTTAACCCATAATATTTCATATAGTTACAAATAAGTAATATTTTCAATCTATGGTTGTTAAAATACATATGACACATTTATTTTCAGGTGATTCGAGGGAACAGTATCATCATGTTGGAGTCACTAGATAGAATATAGTACTTATGATAATTAATGTTAGGGTATAAACTAAGTAATAAAAGTGTCTAAATGTTGATCTGTACATTGGTTACTAAATTTTGAGTTATTTACATTTGCAGCAAATTAAGTTTTTGTAATAAAGTAGAAAACAAATTATCAAAATATTTCCAATAATTTAATGAGTTACTTTAAGGAAAACCAGCCATCTCATTGTTTCAATAAAAAAGACACTGTTAACAGCATTCAATATATTTTTAAATTTATTAAAAATAAAGTTATCTTTTAAATAAAGTAATACTTGAGGGAACATGAGTTGATGTTTGTTTAAATAAATAGCAATGTATGTCTTATTGTCATAAGCAAAAGTTTTTCTAATATAAGATTTAAGGACTATAATTGGTTTTATTTTAATTTTCATGTATATCTTCTGCACACTGAATAAACTTTAGAAAGCTTTTACATCTTCAACATTAATTTACGACTTAGGGACCTAAGCAATAAACCCACTTTTCTAAAAGATACTTAATAAAACTAAGTCATCAAAGTTTTTTATTATTTAATTTGTATTTCTAACACCGCAATCTAGAAAAAAACCATCTTCCTATCAGATCACACTTTGGAAAAAAAGTGATTATATATGTACGGGTTACCTTAATTTATTATTGCCAAACATTCCTAACTCTGATTAAGCCTTTTTATTAATAAGCTTTGGTAAAATGAACTCTGATTGGACAAATGACATCAGAAGAAAAGTTTAAAGTTGTTTATTTTAGTAATTAATACAAAATATAAACTCCATTATCTAAAAATTTGTTATTGTTTTTGTCAGTTAGCTTTTTCGAACACTTAGATATGTCATATTATTATTATTATAAATTAGCTTGCAGTAATTTGTCCATATATGTAAGTTGTATAAATAAGTAAAAATGGTGAAAAATTTTTGAACGTATATTTCCTAAGATACGAAATAATAGAAGCGTAAGTACATTATTATTTGAAACTCAGGGGCTCACGAGAGCCCATATGTGTGTATGCTCTTATGAAGCACTTTCTTAGATAAAATAAACATCTATCCATCGCTAACACAATCGTTAGGGCTATAAGACTGTTTTCTACTTTCTAGTATCATGCCGGAGAATCAAATCTTGCCAATGGCAATTTTTTTATTAAAAATATATTTTATCTTGTTTTATTAAAATCAAGATCACATAATAAGTTAAGATAATGCAATTTTTTTGTACAGTATATATTTGAAGTTTTGAGTCTAAAGCATATAGGTACTTCATATTGTATACATAAAACGTAAATACGGTTAATGATAACGTCGTCATGTGTCATTTGAATGACAATAGTTCCAATGAACAAAGCAATTTGGGGTTTTTAAACGAATTTGACAACTGTCAAATGACTAACAATTTGTATTTTGTGTTAGTTTAATGTTTAGATTTGAAATTTCCAATGTATTCTTGTGATTAAAATAATGTACGAAAGTTACTAAAGTGAAGAGTTCAAACAATATATAAATTACTTTTACTAATACGTAAGTTTATTTTAGTTCTAAAGGTATCTGTTTCATCTAAGGGTGTTTTTTACTGTTACTCATTGATTTTGACGAAAATTTGTTTTTTTCTGGAGTTTGTTTTGCAAGTGTATTAGGTATTGTATTGTATATATTGATCTTGAAGTGTTATAACAAAAAATAATGAATCATGTCTATATAGGTCATACTTATAATAGTTGATGTTATAAAGGTCTCACTTCTGTTGATATAATCTGTTTTAACTTTAAACTATGTTCGATCTTGATTGTTCATAACTTAGTTGTAACGTGCATTGTCTAAGGAATTGATGAGTTTTAAAACAATATGGTGCTATGGAGGATATTCACTTAAGTAAGTTTAGTCTAGAAATATAATAAACTACAATGTTTGCTAGGATTTTCAGCTATTTGTGTTTTGTCATCAAAATTATAAGCCATTTTTCTTAACAATACAAAAGTAATTATGATAGCAAGATACTAAACATTTATTCATTGAGGACAATTTTTAATTTCTGATCTTATTCCTTATAGTGATAAGAAGTGTCCTAAAGTTGACTTAAGAGAACAAGGCAGTTTTTGATGTCTAATCTTGTTTTCCATTTTATCAATATAAATACAGTACTAAAGAACTATCTGATCATAAAACCTGAACCTACCATTTACATCTAAATGTGGAGGTGGTTTTTATGACTCATCTCATTCAGATAAGGTTTACATAACTCACAGTGCGACAAATGGATCATGTATCTATTATAATAAAATTAATAAAAGAGTGATAGTGGGTATTGAGATTCATAATCTATTACTGGATACATATGCAGTGCCAATATGTAAAGAGCATATCAACAATTAATCATATAATAGAAAAACAACCAGTTTAATTCAATGTATAATTCTAAAGATAACAATAATAGTTAAATAGCTTTTAACTTAAAAAAAATTACAAAATTTGTTAGGTTTAGGTATACAGTGAAGGTGAATATATATTCTCATTTTAATACGGCCCTTAAATATATACCTGGTTTGCAAGGCCCAGGCATTATGTACACCTCTGCTTGCAACTAGACAGGTTCAGCAGCCATATGGTGAAACCATGGAATGCTAAGAAACTTTATTTCTTAGTACAGCTCATCTCCTAATGGAATAGTTTAATAACTACTGACTGCATTTATTCTTTAAATAATCAGTTGTAAGAATATCTTGTTGTAATAACTGTATATAAAAGCTATATGCTCTCCAGGGACGAAGCCTTCAGTAATGGCGGATACACTAGATCCATTGTCACCCAGCACTAATGATTCCTCTTCTGGTATAATGAACAAATTGAGGCAGCGGATTGGTCGTGTGACACCACCGAGACCTAATGATGGTAATTATTTTTTTATTATTGCAATTTACTTTGTATTAATTAATTTTTATCCTGTTGTCTACAAATTGTTATTATTTTGTTGAAGATAGACATTCTGCATTATATATGTTGCTATTGTTTACTAGAATTTGAGTTTGAAACTTTTGCTTTATATAATTATGCCTGAAACTTATGCTTTATATAATTTTAAATATCAGTCTTTCAAGTGAGGGATTCAAGTGACCAATTCTATGGTAATTTAGTTCATTGGTTAGCTCCTCTTCTTTGTGCACTACGTTATATATACAAAATTAACAATAATATACAATATATACAAAATTAACTTATATAATAAAGTTAAATGAATTAAAGGGGTTTCTTGTCAGTTCTTGTCAGAACCTATTTTTTAGGACTGTGCACCTATTTAAAATTTTATGTATGTATGCAATATATGCATATTTAACACAGTAAAAACATTAATAAATCCCCAAAATCTATGGTCACAGTGCATTATACATTAAAGCGATGAATAAATATTAAGTTGGGGAAAAAATTTCTTTGTAATTTATTTTTACAATTGAAGTTATAAAGACTTTCTCATACCTATTACATATAATTAGTTTGAGATATTTTTAATATCCTCAGAAAAATAAACTATTAAAAATTTAGGTTTTCCATATGGTCCTTATAATTGAATTATATCTTGCATGCCCGCACTGTAGTAGGCTTTTTTATAATATATACACTGGTGCAATGACATCGCACATGTTAATATTTTGTAGTCATTTATTTATTTTTATTCAAAAAAAGACATTTTTTAATACCACTTTAAAGGGTTTTATAATACCTATTCAATGAAATAAGTAATAAAATTTATTAGACTGCTAAGAAAAATTTACAGCAACAAATTCATCTTTTCGTCCAATTAAACAGTTCGGAAATTTAGGATTAATTTAAAAAAACACATTAATTTTACTGAAAAAAACATTTAATAACAAGAAGTATCACCTCTTCTGGCCCCAACAGCTGGACACCTGTTTTTCATAGCCTATCAAGTTTTCGATGAAATCTTACGGCAGAGCATTCCACTCCTACTTGAACGCAATTTGTAGCTCCTGAAGGTTGGCTGGAACAATATTTCGTCTTCTTATTTTTCTTTTTAACTAATCTCACAAGTACTCAATCGAATTAAGGTCCGGGCTGCCAGCTGGCCACTTAATGGCTGGTATATCCATCTCTTTCAAGTATTGTTCTACTATAGAATCTTGCATTGTCATGTATAATGAGGAAGTTTTTCGCAATGAACCTCCGAAGGGTTCTGAAAAGTTCTTCTTTACACCGTTGAGATGTTAATCCTCTTGCTTGTCGCCTAATATTGGCCCCAGCGATTAAGACAAGCCGAGGGCTCGCTTCAAGTGACATGCCTCCCCAGAACATACACGATTCACTGCCATATACCACATGTTCTGTAGTGAAACACTGGGAATATTTCTCTGTGGGTCTTCTATAGACCTTTCAACGTTCATCATTGAAAACGAGGACAAATCCTGGACTCATCCTAGAACGGGATTGCTCTTCATTGATCGACTGTTCACTGTACATGATCTTTTGCAAATCGAAAAGAAAATAATAATAATAATAATGAGAGAGAAATGCAAGTTAAGCGGCATTCAGACGAAGATTTCGCATTGCTGTCGTTACATGAAAACGGTTGTTGAGCTGCGTTGCAGCTCTGACTTGGTCAGATCCTCGTCGCTGGTCATAACCACCAGTCTTCCTATAGCTTTGTTACACACAAAAGACTATCGACTAATATTCAGCTGTGGAGTTACAGTATTCTGATTCTTGTCCTCTTCAATTAAAGCTACTTGAGTTTTTTTCAGAGTAGTGCAACTATAGTCACTAGACGTCTTTTTAGCTTAAGCGTAAATGTGTAAATAATGACGTTAAATTCAAAACATTTCGCCTTATACTTGCAATTAGTTTCGCAAACTGCAGCGGGCTAAGGTTAATACTTTTGGGGTTTGTTGTCGGGTTGTTTGTTTTGATAGTACAATAAACTTATTACTTTTTATCTGGTATCTTTAAATAGGTATTGAAATAACCTTTAATCTCATATTAAAAAATTGTAAATATATTGTTTTAAAATTTAAAAAGTGCACTTTTTCATTGCACCCGAGTGTAATTTATTTTTTTTATAATCAAATGTCACTATCTATTTTTATCATAATTTTTTAAACGGTTTTTAGTTTTAAGACATATACATGTACAATATTTTGAAGAATATTTTTAACATAAAAATACGTAGTAACATAGATGTTACTGCTTTGGAAGTATCCAAAATTATTTTATATATGGCTAAGACTTAGTAAACTTCACTTAATTTTTCACTTGTTTAACATAATCTAGATTTTAGTGTGATCATAGTTTCTTGGTATTGTTCTCAAGTGTCGCAAGGTCAGGAGAAACTCATCGAGGTTACTCTCGTAATGCTATCCTATCAGTTTATTAACAAACGTGCGTCCCTCTAGACGTGAAATGAACGAGAAAATAAGAAGCGGTGATGTTTTTTTATTTTTTTTTTTATTTATACTTTCGTTTGATTGTAACATAAAAGTATTGAAAGTAAGTTTTTTACAAAATATCTTTTCATTGTCAAAGCTACCATCAACTCGGATAGTTTCCTCAGATATGAGAGCTAGAATCTCAGAGGTTTTTTTTAAACCATATTTAAAGTTTAATATCCAGCTATAGTTTTATTCAGAAAAGTTTTATCAATGAACTTTTAAAATCGTTATACATAGTTAAAAATGTTTTGTTTCAATATTAAAATAATTTAAATTTTTGTTGCCTTTTTTTGTTATAAGAATCGCAGAAGTTTGTATAAAATAATATTGTTTCATACCTGTATGAAAATGGGAGGTGGAGGTAGGATTATTGTTTCTATAAGAGATGATAATAAGTCCCTTACAAACGTATATCAAAAGTAATATTGTGTTTGATTTGAAAATTTCTAATATTGAGTACTGAAATTATATAAAATACTGGCTGTTACTCGCGGTTCTACACCAGGACGAAGGTTTTTACTTTTTTTTACTGTTATGATAACTAAGAGGAGTAGCTTATTTTTAAATAGCCTATGGTCCCTCATAAACATGCCAATCATAATCAGAAAGATATTCATCAAGTAGTTTCTAAGTGTGTTTAAACAAATAAACAAAGTTTTAGGCTTTATAATATTAGTATATAATAAATATTCAGCTTTTGTCAGTTTCTAACCATGTTTATCCCGAGTTACAAAAATATCGTAATAATTATTTTAAATAAATGTTTTATGAACTACGTAATACAAGTGTTTTTAGTGTAGTGTCTGGTGTTATTTAGGTTTTTGGTACAAAAGACAGTATTTCTTTAATTAATAACTACTAAACTAGGTTGGTCACTGTGTACGGCGGATAGAGCTGAGCGAAGCATTGTTCCTAAATGAGTTTCGCATTCTTATAAGATTAACAGAGTAAATATTGGCTATAATCTTAAGACTAATAAGAACTCGCGCGATTCAAAAAGTTTCACATGTTAAACTATGAAACACACTGACCATTTTCTTCGCTTCCTTCAGCTCAATTATTGGAATTTAAAAAGATATTGTTGATACAGAGACTAGAGATACTGCATTACATTAAAGACGTACTACCCAGGCGACCTTACCATCTAAAGTAATATTACAACATTCTTACTTTCTCTTTTCGTATCAAAACGCCGCCAATGAAACCATTTAATCAAATTTCTGCGGTTCATTTTATTTTTGAGATGTTATTAGTGGTTCTTAAAAAGTCAAGTCTCAAAGTAATAATATTGCAATATACAATAAAAACTTTTTTAAGCTACGATAGTTTTAAGAGTTAATTGCAACTGTGATATGATATACAATTTCTACAATAACATGTATAGCAGTAATAGGAAATTTGTGAAGTAACTTTAATTGTAATATTTCCAGGATATGTGGAGTTCGGTGAGTTCAGGTCGGAACAGCCCGGCATCAAGAAGGTTGGGACCTTCGCGGGAGTCTTCTGTCCCGTCGTGTTGTCTATGTTCAGCGCACTCGTGTTTATTAGAATGGGTGAGAGTTTGCTATTGACTCAAACTGTATCATTTATTGTTTATCTATATTTTTTTATATTGTATTCAATGTGGTCCATGATTACTATTATGTTTAATTATCTTGCTGTACTTATGTGCTATTGGAATTTGCACGACTAGTTTCGAAAACTCTCAGGGTACTAATTCATGAGCAGCTCTCTGCTGCATGAAGTTCAGGCGTCTATTCTGCCATGTTCCTCATGAATAAGGTTTCCGAATGGATCCGAAAGTAGTCGGACAAATTCCAATAGGATTTATTTTTGTACTATACAGCATGAAAAACTTCTTTTCCAGGTTACTTAATAGGTAATGCAGGGTTGTTAGTGACATTAGCACAATTCGGGCTGGCGTATTTAATAGTGAGCTTCACTGTGATGTCCATCTGTGCGATATCCACCAACGGGGCGGTGGAGGGGGGTGGTGTTTATTGTATCCTTTTTTGGTTGTATTAAATCTCAACTCCTAAGAAATTTTAGCTACTTAATAATTATACAATTCTTTAAAAGATTGTCTTAATTAATGTGTTGTAAAAGAATGCAGTATATGAAATAAATAATTAAATTACAGTCCTATTGTACACATGGTGGGTTATAATATATTTAAGGATACTTTTGATTTTAAAATTGTCTATGAATAGTCAAGATTTCATTTTTTTTTATTATTGAGCGAAGCAAGCGGAGCGAGCGAAGCTCTCTTTGAGAGACTTTTCTGCATCCTTTGTGCGAGTAACAAACAAAAACGGTATAATCGAAAATTTCCAAATTTTGCAACTGATCGACATCAGTCTGGTGGTGGTTTTAAAGAATTTTTCAAATATTCGATATCGTTGAGGAATAATCACGGAAAAATTAAAATCAAATAGACTTCAATGTGAAAAATATTTTAGCTTGAAAACAAAAAAAATGTCGAGGACAGAATGTGTCGACTTTTTGTAAATACAACTTCGGTGCTGTTTGCACCTAGTTTCGCTCAATATGCTAACACATACCGAGATTTTGCGAGCGCAGTGAATAAAAATTTAAGTCTGGTTCGCGCTCCTAGTATATTTGTTGATAACAGCTTGCTCTCGTATCCTACACATCCATATTTAAATTCCTCAATGAAACAGTCATGATAAGCCGAACCCTAGGTCCTGAGTTTGGAGGTGCGATTGGTACTTTATTCTTCTTCGCCAATGTGGTTTCCAGCGCTCTGTGTATATCTGCTTGTACTGAAGCTCTGGTAGAAAACTTTGGACCTAATGGTGAGTTTTGCAAATATTATAAAAAGATGTATAACATTATTGTTAAATTGTAACATTTCTGGTCTATAAATAAATAAATATTTTATAACATGTACTAAAAAAAATTTCTTAACCAGATTCGTCATGTTGTTTATGAGTTACTTTATCCCATCCACTCCACAGGTTACCTGATCGGAGACAGTCCAGGCTTGCCAAACGGCTACTGGTACCGCTTCATGTACCGCTCGTGTCTGAACGCGGCTGGTCTGTGCGTGTCTCTGGCGGGCGCGGCTCTGTTCGCGTCCACCAGCCTGGCCATCTGGCTCACCACCGTCGTGTGCCTCGCCAGCGCCTTCATCAGCTTTTTCATCACCGCCCCTGGGGAGGTATGGGGACTAATATAAAGATATAGTCCTTTTATGTAGAGATTAAAAATGTTCTATTGTTCCATGTTATTTTTTTTGCAGATAGAGAAACCAGCCACAAATACTTTAGTGAATGCCACTAACTTTTCCTATACTGGATTAAGTTCATTGACCTTGAGAGATAATCTATACTCAAACTACTCACACGACTATACCACCTCCGATGGTGAATTAGTAGATTTTGCTTCCGTTTTTGGGGTTCTATTCACCGGGGTCACCGGGGTCATGGCTGGGGCCAACATGAGTGGTGAGTTACCGTAATTTTTTTATTTAACATATGTCAATATATAAAACTTAATAATATATTCATGTAAAAAAATAATATTAAAAAATAAATCTATTATAACTATTCAAAATCAAAAACAACAACTTTACTATTATTTGAAAATAATTTTGATAAACTTGATTAATTATCAATTAAATTATTATTAAAAAATAGGATAGAACTATCAGAGCTTAACATAACTATAACAGGTTTGAGTTTTGTTAGTGTTGAATCAAAAAAAGCCAAAACAAATGCAACCCAAGTCCGTCGCCGATAGTCGTGTCTAACCTGCGGTATGTCAGGTGAGCTGATGAGTCCATCGCGCAGCATCCCCCGCGGCACACTGGCTGCGCTGCTGCTGACAGCGCTGTCGTACGCTGCGTTGTCTGTGCTGACGGCCGCTAGCTGCTCGCGAGACCTGCTGCAGAACAACTATGTGTACCTGCTGCCTATTAATATATGGCCGCCATTTATCGCTGTCGGTATGTATCAGGAATATCTATTTTATTTATTAACAAAATTTAAAACATTATATGTGTTATATTTTCGTTTACAATTAGTTAACTAACATTTATTTGTTGTACGAAAAAGTTGAATGTAAATAAAGTTATCGAATTTATATATATATTTCATATTGATTGAAAGTCATTGTAAATTTTGGTCCTTTTCTATATATTTTATTTCATAGATACATAAAAAAAGATTTTAATTAGAAGGCTTATTTAGAATTAAATATATTTTTTGTAGGTATGTTAACGGCTACGTTCTCAGCTGGATTGTCGAATTTGATTGGAGCCTCTAGAGTTTTGGAAGCACTGGCTAAAGATAATATATTCGGTGAGTATTTATCAAATATCTGTATACTATTTACAATCGAAACATATCTATTTGTTTATAATACTATTATATAATTTGATATTATTTAACTATGGCTGCCTGTATTTGCCTGTAACAAAAAATTTATATTTCTTATGCAAGAAACTATTATGTTACTTGTTATATATATTTTTGTGTCCAATAAAAATTTATAATAAATTAAATAAAAAATAAAAATTAATATTCTTATAAATTTTGTCATAAATTTATTATTTTTTAAATATAATTGTCTTAATTTCTTATTTGTACAGGTTGTCTCCTACGGCCGATGGTGTCGACATCTGGCAACCCAGTGGTAGCTGTGATAGCGTCCTGGTTACTGGTGCAGTTAGGTATCATGGCGGATTCACTTAACGCCATTGCGCAGGTCAGGGAAGGGTCTGAACTAGTGTGGTCTGGTCTATCCCTTGTTCACCTCTATTCATTGATTTTGTTGTATTTTCAGGTGAATTCAGTTCTATTCATGACAAGTTATTTTGCAATAAATCTCGCCTGTCTAGGATTAGATCTCGCATCGGCTCCCAATTTTAGGTAAGTAATAAATAAATTAATATTAATATTAAATTTTAATTATGATTTTGTTCTTTTCGAAAAAATACATTTTTTTTCGTAAGTTTGACCCATGTTTAGTTTGGTTGGTTTTTTTTATTTTGTCTTACAGAGAATACTTAAATTATAATAGGAAAAAGTTTTATGATTTTATGCAGTTTTTTTGACTAGTATAGAATGCAAGATACAAAAAAAAATCTCGAAAACTAATTTTTCTCTTTATGTGTGAGCAATAACTTAACAATAACATATCAATTTACTTTTCTATAAAGATACGTCTCTCATTCCAAATAAAAGCGGGGGTAGTTATGGCTATAGCTATCAGAAATAAGGGCTAAAAAGTATGTAATTGCAATATATTTGTATAGATCTGGTTTTCATTGGTCAGTAGAAATCGTCAGGCCCCCCCTAACTAAGAAATGTTTCATAATTGGAATAGCAGAGTTTAGTCAAATAAAAACGAAAATACGACATGTGCTCTAGTTTAAATTTCGGTGACACTCTCTCAGTAAAAGAAACCGAAATAAACATTACACTGATAAGCCTCACCTCATCCGGCTCCAGGCCGACGTTCAAGCATTTCTCGTGGCTGAGCTCCCTGCTGGGCCTGCTGGGCTGCGCGGGGCTGATCTTCTCTCTGCGGCCCGGCACGGCGTGCGGCGTGGCGCTGGCGTGCTGCTCGCTCGTGCTGGCGCTACACCTGCTGTCGCCCGCCGCAGAGGACCCCAAGTGGGGCAGCCTCAGCCAGGCGCTCATATTCCACCAGGTGAGGCGCCGCCGGACAGGAAGCTCAATCGCAGTTTACATAACACATGGCAATAATCTGTGTGACGCTTTACAGACGTACGAGCAATTGATATAGAATAAATGTGAAAGAAACGATGGTCTGTGAATTACAAAAAGGATTATTGTATGTGGGAAAAGAATTCACTCCATGCTATAAGTAATTGATAAGGGTTTGATTCCCATTTTCCAATATACAGAATTCATACCGATTCCTAGATTTTATGCTCTAGTGGTTAATTACTGCTAAATACAAGCATCTGGAGTCAATTCTGTTATAATGCGTTCATGGTACAACTCTTTCTGAGTTCCATATAAGGGAAATATCGTATTCTTGATAAGTTAATATATATTGGGGATATTATAAACAAATGAGAATAAATTTTCGTTTCTTAAAGATCTCTGCTGTCATTTCATCAAATCTGGTACTTAATTGTAGAACTGTCATATTTACTCAATGTTTCAAATTTAGTCCACTTTCACTAATAATCTACACCAATTTTAAATTTAACTGACACAAAAAAAAACTTTTGGTTCCAGGTCCGGAAGTATCTTTTACTACTGGACCCTCGTCGTCAGCACGTCAAGTTCTGGAGACCACAGATGTTACTGTTAGTGGCGTCTCCGCGGCAGTCAGCTCCACTTATTGACTTCGTTAATGACCAGAAGAAGGTATACTTATAAGATAAAGATAAATTATAGACATTTAACACATTCGAAACATTAGTAGAATAGAAATTTTAAAAGAAACAATTATTGATATAATGATTTCTAAGATTTACACGAGTACTACACATTTCAATAAAACTATTTTACGGATATAACTCGCGTTTATTTTTAATTATTTTTAATTTAACCCGACGGTCCGAATGCCACCATCATCTCGTCTTACCGCGAACAGGTTTGCTGCAAAGCATTCGAAACGTCGGGTTAAATTAAAAATATTTAAAAAAAACGCGATTTATATCCGTAAAATAGTTTTATTGAAATTATTGATATTTTTTTTTTCGACCATACTTTCAATATTTATATTATAATTGATTGAAAGACATTAATACTGATTATAAGATCTTAATGTGATATTTTTAACTTTTTCTTTAAAATTTGAAGGTTTGAATTCAAACAATTTTATCAAAAATTTAGATTGAGATTTAACGATAAGCTTGTTGTCTCTCGAACGGTGTAATCATTGTATAAGAAAAATACATATTAAATGATATGATAATAGACTTACATAGATCTAAAAATGTGTTTTAAGAAAATCTTTAAACATTTTTGTTACTGTATAACAAGCAAATAATATATGAAAGTAATTATTATATTCAATGAAACGTAATTAGAATATAGTAACAGATTATGAAAAAAATATTGAAAGAAAAGTTTTTTATTATAAATTTATGGATTAGAAATAATTACTTCATGTGAAGGTTACACAAAAAATTTGTGAGAACCATACTGGACCATTGGGGTCACCAACTGGATACCATCAGGGTTTCATGGTGCATAAAATTACATACTGTTCCAGGGTGGTTTGTTCGTGGTGGGTCACGTGAGGGTGGGTCAGCTGGACGGCACCGGTGACCCCCTCGCTGAAGAACATAAGTACTGGCTCAAGCTGATTGATCATCTCAAAGTAAGTTTTAGTTGTCGAAGGATATTTAATAGTCATATTAAGTCTGATATTATACATTTCTTAAAAAATTTATTGATCGAAGCTCTGTATGAGAGACTTTTTTGCTTTCTTTGTGCAAGCATCAATCAAAAACGGTATAGCCGAAAATATCCCCATTTTGCACATTGATAGACGTCAATCTGGTGGTGGGTTTAGATAAACTTGTTTGAAATATTCGATGTTGTTGACAAATAATCCTGGAAAAACTAAAGTTCTATAGACTTCAATGGAAAAAAATTTCTGCGATAAAATTTATTTTGGAAAATATAATAGTTGGGGACAGAAAACAATGATGTTTTGTAAAAGCAACTTCGGTGCTGTTTGCACGTCGCTTCGCTCAATATGCTAACATATACCGAAATTTTGTGAGCGCAGCGAGTCAAAATTGAGGTCTGGTTCGCGCTCCTAGTTGGTGTATGTCCTAAGTTTTATGAATTGCAAACAATTTTTCGAAAATGGTCCCCAGGTGAAGGCGTTCGTGGAGCTGTCCCTGTGCGAGTCAGTCCGCGGCGGCGCGGCGCAGCTGTCGCGCCTGGCCGGGCTCGGCGCCATGAAGCCCGACACCGTGCTGCTCGGATACAGGGACCAGGCGCCGCCCACGGACTTCTTCAGGGAGTGCGTTGCGCCTCTTTAAGCGCTGAAGCGCTTTTTTTTAACTTACACACTTTCTGTTCAGATTGTTAATTTTTTTTTAATTTTCAATTACTGCTTTATTTTTTAAACGCTTTTAGTTTTGAATATTTCACTGTGTATAACAAACACCTAGTTGTCAGCTTTTTATTTTTATTTATTGTCCTATGACATTACAGTTTTTATTTAAATAATTTTTCTTGTCTTTTTCTTTGTCTGTGTCTATGTATTTTTGTTAGAACAGTTCATTAAATTAATCCTGATGTCACTTATACTACTAAAGATTAAAAGTATAGTTGAAACTAAAAGTATCTTGGAAACCTAATAGTGAGATCCCATTAGAGTGTCATCATAAAATCGAATTTTAAAATTTCAGCCCCTCCTCTCCCTATAAGACGGAAGCCTTCGACCTGGATGCAGGAGAGGTAGTGTTCCCCACACGTGTGACGAAGCTCTCAGCTCCTGAATATGTCCGCATCGTGTCCGATGTACTAAGTGTAAGCAAGAACGTGTGTCTTTGTCGACACTTCCACAAATTAGATATGGCCGCTGTTGCCAAGTAAGTACTATTACTATATTTCAGTTAAATGATTCTATAGCTAATGCTAGCCTGGGATACCTTTAAGGGTTTCATATTAGCCTTGTAATTTATTTCATTTCTTTATCATATAGATTTTACCCTCAAGTAAACCAAAAATTTGGTTAAGATTTCTTATTGCAAATGTCCAAATCTCTTTACTATTTAGGGTCGCCCACAAATAACTATAAGATATTATTTATTATTTATTGCAAAAGAAGTCAAAAGCTTAAAAAAAATAAACTTTCAACGTCTCTGTCTTAACTTATTTTTTTCTACCAGTGCTGGTGTTAACTCGGACAATCAATTCATAAATAAGCAAAAATATTTTTTTGTCACTAGACGCTCGTCGTCCCTCAAGTACATAGACGTGTGGCTGGTGGAGGCGCTGTCTCCGTCCCGTGAAGACCCTTTCAGCGTACGGGCGCTGTTTGCGCTGCAGCTGGCGGCAGTCGTGCGCTCTGCGAGGGGCTGGACACACCTGCGGCTGAGGGTGCACATAGTCAGTGCCCCACCCGGGGAACCCTTAAATGGTGAGTAAAGGGCTGGACCTACTAGCCGTTAAGGCTACACGTATTGATGGTGCTTGTAAGAGAAAATTGGAAAAATTTAAATAAATGACAACAATAAACACTCTCAAAGATACTCCCACGTCCCCGCTCGTGGACCCCAGCCTGGCGGACCTGTCCCCAGGTCGGCCCGTGACCGAGAGGCTGGAACAGCTGCTCAAAATGCTCAGGATTAATGCCACCATACATAGTGTGAGTTTCGTCTTGATAAAAAAGTAGCAGTCATATTGTTTAAAAAATATTTTATTATATATTAATAAATACTTAATATTCTACATTGCTTGTACAGGTAGAAGAATGGCCATCCTTGGAAGAAACAAATCGCTGGTCTAACTCCATGACAGACGATCGCCTTTACCAACAAGTTCCCATGAGCTATTTACAGACGTAAGTACAAACTTAATATATTATATATAAAAGTTAAAATATGTCAAAAATGGAGGGTGCAGGCGCTATCCTAGGGAGGTTAAAAATTATAGAAATCATTACCTGCAAAAGCCATGAGCGTCAAATTGCCTATCCAACTACAAAATTCTTATCAATGTACAAAAATAGACAGTAGGAAAAAAACCTAGATGAAAACTAGGTAAGCTCACTAAGAAGTCTCGTACTATGTCACGGCAGAGTTTCCACGATAATTAGAAATTAAATAACGGAACCTAGAGACATTACTCCTCCAAAGCCTCTGGCTATGATCGCACATGAGAGGGTGTAGTAAATCATGTTTTATATTTTAGATTTACCAATAGATGTATTATATTCTTTTTGTTAAATGATTCTTTTTGTATTGTTGAAAATGATTTCATCTAGTGGTTATAAACAAGGTACCCTAAGTCAGTGCTCTTGACGAATGTTTGTAAATTTGTTTTGTTATAGTTATTATACTATTTTTTTGTTAAATTAGTAAAAATAATAATATTAGTATGTATCTAATAAATGTATACACCTTCTAATGATTGATGGTTAGTAGTGTCTATTTTAAATGTACCATGGTTTTTTACAACGTATGTGTATTATGATCCAGAGCGAACGCAGTGCTCCGTGCTCGCTGCGCAGGCGCAGCCGTGACGTTCGTACAGCTGCCGGCCCCGCCCACACCACTCACCGACCAGAACTGCCACCGGTATCTACAGGTACACACACACTCATAATAATATATTTGCACACATTCAGTTTGAGCAAGAAGCAAATCAAACTGCTTTAAAATATATAGTCACACAATTTAAAACAACGCTTTTTTCTAAAATTTCTTCCACGATATTGCATTCAGACTTTACAATAGATTTTTACCAATAGATACCATTTTGATATAATTTTCAGGTTTTAGACGAGCTCACAAAGGATCTGCCGCCGACAATTCTTGTTCGAGGATTAAAATCTGTGACGTCCACATCTCTTTAACATATTAAATAATATTATAATTAACAGAGGCCTAATTGTTGACATATCAAAGATTTTTTTAATTATATGATACTATGATGATTATTAGGATATAAATAATTTGAGATTTGACAAATTCAACAAAATTTGCTTTCTATTTGTGCTTTTAATTGTTTTAATTTTGGATAATCATTAGACTATAACTTTAATAATAATCTTTTCTATTATGTATGTATGTTATGTCTATTAATGTTTGAAATTATCTTTAAACATGTATAGACATCATAAGCGTATTAAATTAAAAATAAATATAGAATGAAATACTTATCAATACGAGCAGTCCAATCCAGTTCGTATCGATTTTTTTAATTCTATGTTTATTTACAATGTATATTTTTGACATTTAATGTATTATATGTATATATATGTGAGTTTGGCATAGGTTAGAAAAAAGAGTAATTGTTATCGAAATAAAGTAACATTATATTTTCTTATATGACTCCTTCGCTATGACCAGACAGATACGTAACGTATCGCGTTACGAAAAATCCGTGTAAAGTTCGTGGAATCGTATTCTCTATACCAATGTCAAATTATCAAACAAGTTGTTGTGCGTTATCTGCAATCAAAAACTGTCTATAAACAACTTATTGGCATACAGAATACGATTATTCAATTACACAACAGAGCTTTTACTAATCGCGTTTAAGATCAGAGACTGCGTTGTGACGTCACTCGTTGTTTGCAAGGATTCTTGTATGTTATAGTGAATAAGGGTTTTAATTAAACTTTTAAATGACAAAATAATAAAAAAATATTTAAAAATTATAAAAAAGGTCTCAAATTTAATTTAAAAACTGTTTTTATTACTTTAGATAATTAGAGTAATTACATTCTATGGTCTCGATGTATTTATTAAGTTTTTATTTAAATATTGAAACCGCTGTCGATTAAATATTTATTAAATGACAAGAAATAAGTTTGATATTAATTTGTACTCTATATAATATATTTATTTACATTCATGTCTTCTTTTAATTATTGTTAATAAGCATTTGTATCAATTTTGTATTTTAAAGTTAAAAGTTAAGTTAAACTCATTTTTTTTGACTTCTTATTTGTCTTCTTTTTTATGTTTGTTATAATTTGATTTTATTGATTGAGTGATTGACTTTATCGTCTTTTATATATTATTATTATATTTTAAAATGAATAATTAAAATACTCATGATGGGTATCATTTTCAAAAAAGGTTTAAAATTTCAAAAAAATGTTCTGCTTTTTTTCATGTTCTGTATAACATTTTCCTGTGATCTGTTTCTCTGTATTAAAAATTCTTTACTCATTAAGATTCTTTAGAAAAAAAGTATTATTCATATAATTTTAAATAAATTATTGCTAATTATCTTTTGATGTGATTATTTTAGTATAATTTAATTTATATGATGATGGTTGGATTATTCGATTATTTGAATCACAGACTATCTGATTGATTCATTTGATTGTATTTGAGAAGTAACTCAGCTCTATGAATTACCATTATTAGTAAAGTAAATATTTTTTTTATTTAATAATATTAAACAAAAATACCTGCAATATTGAAAATACCTAACAACTGCATATTAAAATATGATTAAAACCTATCTTGCATCTCGCTTATATGACAAGCTCTAGACAGAGATAGCAAATAACAATACAATTGTCATTCTATATATTGTCCTTTTATTATTATGCTTATTTTTAAGACTAAAGTATGATTAGATAATTATAATATGGGAACACAAAAGCCGGTTTTACACACATTAGTTATTTCTAGATTGTCTTGTATTTATTATATGAAGTGCAAAATTGGCTTTATATCTTGTTTCAATGTGTCAGCATATTATATAAAATTCACCAAATAATATTAAATGAAATAATGTAAATTATATCTTTTATTAAACAATTATATACTTATGACTTGTGATTTATTTATGGCAGTTTTTTTTTCATGACCGAGGGATCAATTTTTGTACATTGTGATATGACAATAAATATATTATTATAAAATAAGTTATTTTAATTTCCTTAAACTGCTTTAGTTAATAAAAAAGTCAGAAATTAGTTAATAGAAATTAGTAATTAGAATATATTTAATTTTGATATACTATACTAATATTCCAAAGCGGAAAAGTTTGTTAATTTAAATAAGATTTGATATTTTTTTTTTGTTTATGAGACATCCAAGAAGGCTGTAGGTTACGTAGTATTACGCTTCTCTTCTTAGTTAACTAAATAGTAAATAAAATTATTCGTAAAACCGCAAGTAACGGCTAATATCATAATAAAATGTCTTAATTTTTAAAAATATTAGTTTGTGTAAAGATGATTCATGACATACACCATCATCTCGTCTTACCGCGAACGTTTTCTGCAAAGCATTCGAAACGGGTTAAATTTAAAAATGTAATAATAAACGCGAGTTATATCCGTAAAATTGTTTTATTGAAATGTGTACTACTCGTGTCAATCTTAGAAAACATTATGATTCATGAAATATAATTTATTTACAAGAGAGTTTTAGTTTAAATATAAAATAAATAAAAAAATAACAGAAATAAATATATTTCATAATATTTCATGACGTTCACTAACAAATCCTCACGAATGGTATAAAGTGAAGGAATGCATATTATTGTACTTAAGAAAAAATAAGAGGAAGTAGGATGTTTCATGCCCTAACAGAATTATTTTATCTTTGGGACCTCGTAAATGCATATCCAGTAAACACTTATATAAATATTGAATACTTATATAATATTGAGAGATACTTCGCATAAGTCACCTATGAGTTGATTAATCATATTCGTATACATTACATATTGTGGTGTAATAATATGATGTAATTATTTTGCTATGACGTAATTATTACCATAATGATATAAGTGATGTTTTTACATTATTAAAATAACAATTGCGTAGCACATAGTCTACGATAACATTACACGCTTCCTATCTTTCATGAATAAAAATCTAATTCCAGATTAATTGATGAGCACCTGCAAAAATCTGTCAGTCCAGATATAAGGGAAAATATTTCGGTTATAGGCTGTTCAACGAACTTTCAAAACTACAATTCTCCTGACACTAGGGTAACAGTTTAAGTGAGAGAAGTAAAACTCATCGTCTTAGAACCGGCAACTCTTTTACCGTGAGGTCGAAAGATTCAAGGCCAAGTTGCCAACCGGTGCGTGTTTATCGATTTGAAGACAACTGTAAGATAAAAGCAAGCCTCGGTTGACATATCCGTTTTGAGTTCAGAGTTTGTGGAGGAATTCAGGTGCACTCTTGTGTCCTTGATGGGCAGTTCAAGAGCGTGAAGTGTCATGGTAAGAATCCGCTTCGTGAACTTTTCAACGTGTGTTTGAACACTAGGTATTTCCCGAAGGTCTGGAAGGAGAAAGGGAATTTATTATGGAAGGAGGGACTTGTCTTTCCCTTAGAGGCATTGGCCTATACAATTGTGTATTGTTGGATAAGATGAATAAACACTTCGAGAGAGATGTCTTTGAAAGTCCTAGGCAAGCAATTCGCTTTGGCAGCTATAGACGGAGGTGTTTGCTGGGTTTAGATTGGCACTGGGCAAAAACTGGTTTCAGAAGGTAAGACCCGAGCTAGCTCGAGTCAGGACTCTGGTTAGCCGAGTCCTCCCCTCCCCTTAAATATATATCTATGTCGCCTCCTCCTCCCCTTAAATATAGATCTATGTCGTGAGGATGCTCTATAACTCTGGAGTCTCTTTTATATGGAGGCAACCGCAAACCATAAGGGCAATAAGGCGGTTGCTTTTTTATAGCCTTAAAATAGCAGAGTCGCCATAGTTCAGTTATCTGCTGTCAGTGTAAATGAGACTGTTTCCAACATCGGACGACAAGCCTTAAACCTAGTAGCTTAACTACACCGAATGCTCAACAAATATTAGGTATTACGTACAGACGATGTTCGTCATAATGGATTTTTGTAAGAGATGATATATAATTTACTAAATTAGAACATTTAATATTGGATTAAATTTATTTATTAGTAATGATAGTCAAAACATTTCAAGTAATCCGATTAAGATATATCTACTTTGTATCATAGTAGTTGTTGTCTTTAGTTAATATTGTTTCTTCCGTATAAACTTTATATATCTCGTAACAAATCAAATAATGTCGCAAAATACACCGAAGTTTCGAACTAGTCTCTTTAATCTGAACAAGTCTAACATACAAATCCTTTTACTACACCGACACACTAATACACTCACACATACCTAAAACTTATATAACGCACGGTACCCACACAAAGATCCGTATCTAATCGAGTCACTCACACATCGATAAACAAGCCTGGATGAAGAGGATTACACACACAGACGCATTTGTTGGTTATTCCGTATCTAGTGAGGGCAATCCAGGATGAGTACCACAATCAGTAACTAAAGTTTAGCACAAAATAGCTTTATATTGTATATGGTTGTAGTTTTAGTTTAATTACATCTTTTTTTTGTAGACAAAAAATGTATTTTGTAAAATAAATGGTGTTATTCTTTACTACAATATTTTGATTCTAATGCCCGTTTTCAATAATTTCACCAGACCTTAAAATAATTCGTAAATATGCTATAAAAGACTGCACCTAAATCGTCTCGTATTTTAATCCATTTCAACAGTTCTAAGTGACACTTTGTTAAGCGCCACTTATCACGTAATGTTTGAGAGAATTGCTCTTTTAGCAATTTTATGTTAAACATTTCTCTAAGTTTTATATTAAAACATGTTTTTAAAATTAAAATGGTAATAGACATGTTCAATCACTATATTACAAAGGGGTTGAATTAAGTTATTATTTCTATACAATGAAAATATTTATTCTTAATTCTATCTATGACAAATAATTTTTATTTCTAAGACAATTAATTACAATCAAAATAATTAAACTAAAGTATTTAAAAATTCTTAAAATTATAATAAAATTGTCAGCTAACGTTTGTCTGTACTATATTTACAAGTTGCTGATCTATAATTTATTATTATCATATAAATTAACGTCAGTTAAACCTAATCCTCAAATTAAAAGCAGTTTAAATGTTCAGTGTAGTCGGGCGCCACAAAGGCGGCATCCTGACACATCTACCCATAAAACGTACTTCAATTCAAATTTCCACGCTGTGACGTCACTCACCCCTCGGCGCCATTGATGTTCGAGAGTATTATTTTTCTCTAACTGACAAATTGATACTTAAGAAATTCTATTAAATCTTCTTCTGATTGGACAATCGCAGTTCTCGTTGTTGCTTCTAATTTTATGCTCCAAAGTATGTTTTACGCTATGACCTATTTGTTTTATTCGGGTCACTGGAGCTCGCATTATGATATGCAACAAGTGCTACAAATACATTGGATATAAATGGCGACAAAGAGGTACATTTATAAATAAAATACTTTGTTTGAAATAGCACCTTATATTTATAGTGTTAGAGAATAAATTTGTTACACTGGTCTCCGTTATTATAAGAAAACCTAGATAGAACATGTTTTTTTGTTCTGGATGAGAGGTTTTTGGCATGTAATAAATTATTTACCTTTGTTTTGGTTAAATCCAAGAGTTCATTGTTTTGTAAGTAACACAATCTAAAATAAATACTAAAATATTTACTGAATAGTAATTAGGTATCAAGTACATATTAAAAAAAAATTTTTTTACTAGTTATTAAATGCATATAAATCTGACTTTTATGTAATTTTTATAATAAGTGTGCAAAATCTTCAATAAAACTTCGTCCAGTAGTTTTTTTAAAATTCTAATTATAGTCTAAAAATGATTGTATTTTTCTTTGAAGACAAATATATGACCTATATAAGCCATCACACAAAATTTTATTTAAAATATTTTAGTTTTGTTGCACTGTAATGACTTAAGGATAAAGAGAATCTAATTTCCTAACAAAACTTTTCTATAAACTAACTGGAACAATAACATTTGACCATACATACATACATTTATACACATACATAATATATACATACATTTAAATGTAATCCATCTGTAAGTTTTTTTGGGATTCGTCTCCAAACAAACAAATAGAGAAGAATTTAAAATCTATATATTTCGAGTGTTTTCATGTACTTTCATAATTACGTTTAAGATGTAACATAGATTATAAACTATTATTAATTAATGTTATAATAGCTTGATTCCGTTGCATTAGTCGTTTTTAAGTAAAAGATAAAAACATAATTTACTGTACTTGTGCAATTCCAAATAAAGTTTTTTTGTGGTTACCTTTCACAAATATAACGAAATTTCTAACATTCAAAAACTTTTCTAGATTTGTAGCAATACAAAACTTATAAAATGTTCAAGTTATTTGAAGTTATTCAAAATCTACAGACTAGCATAGACTGCAACTTTGCTCCATGATCTCTACCTTTGAGTTTTGAGAAGAGAAGAAATTTGGATAAACCAATATTGTTTTATGGATGGTACGAAAAGATGTACAAGAAGATGTTGTAGTATTACTTTAAGAGTTGGTAACGCTCCTTGTCTTCGGTTGTGTTTTTAATTACTCGAATCTGTCAGCTGTCTCCAAGCTTTTATTTACGACGACTTTCTTAAAAGATTTTTTTTTTAATTGAGCAAACTCCACTGGTTGTAGTATTGAGACGTCATGTAAATAACCTGCGACTATGATATACTCTTCCAATGTTAAACACTTTATTAGATTTACACATAGACAGATCTTTAAATATATATAAATAAATAATAAATGTGAAATATTTCATTTTAATATCGTTAAAAACTTATTTTTACAGTCATAATAATGATTTTGCATTTATCATAAATAAGTTTATTAAGTTTATCATAAAAAAATTTTATAAGTATCAAAATTTTTCTTTCACTTTAATAAATTTAATTTGAACAGGAACGATCGACATTTATTAAAAAGTTGATGTCAGTATGCTGTTTTCAAAATACTTTAAATTTGTATTATATTTATTTAGTTTGTTTCATTTAAACTAGAGTTGTCGTTTATTTTAGCTGTATAATAAATTTTAATAATATGTATTCTATAAAACTAAAGTGTCGTAGATATTCAAACGAAATTAATATTAAATAAAATTGAGAAAACATTATTTTAAAGTGGGACAGCGGAGAGACGGCGACATCCGTCACTCGCTTTGTCTACAACTGGGTCTCTCATTGTAACTTCTGAATGGAATTGTTAGTTATATTCATTTAATATTTGTTGCTATAATTTGAGTCATGTCATTGGTTTGTTAAATAGGTTGTGTCTATCTGTTTAATCAAATCTACACTAATATTACAACGCGGAAACGTGTGTTTGTTTAAAATTGATAATTTTCAAAACTACCGGAAAACTGAGCGAAACGAAAAATATATGACGAAAACTTTGACTTGATATTTTCTGAAATTAACAAAAAATGTTATATATGTCAGTCATAGTAAGAATTTAAGTTTTTCGCGTGTAAAAGAACATTTAAAAATAAAATTAATTGCAAATAATTCTTAATCTAAATTTACATTTTTTTTTCAAATTTGGCTGTAGAAAGGTGGGGGTATGATAATCAATTGGTCCAAATTTGGTTAGAATAGCTTGATAGGTGTAGAAGAAGGTAGCGCACAAAATTTTATCGAATGGAAAGGTAAGGAGCTTCGCTCAGCTCAATAAAATCGTTCGTCTGCGGGTAGAACTATTAATAAAACCTAGTCACATCTATGAGTACGTATTTTTTTAATACTAAGCATTAATAAATTTAGTCCAATACTAAAATTTTCAAGAGAAATCATCAGAAATAAAATGAATGACAAGAGATATCAAATTAGTATCGAGCATCTATTTAAGATATTATTTTTATAAAAAATATTTTTTTGATTTCTATTTAAAATTTATTAACCAAACCAACTAATACAAATTTGTTCATAGAAATGTAACAAAATCATTAAAAAATATCCGAAACTTTCATAATTAGACACAATATATTTATTTTTTTATAAAACAGTCTTTATAATGATAAAAGAAATTATGAAATGATATTATAACAACAAGATTATCATTAGGTTTCTTGAAAACATCGCTGTGTTAATGTAGCCATTACAGAGAAAATTAAAATTCTAAACGGAGGAGATATGTACTTGTTTGTTGGCAGCTACGGGCACGCGTGTATTTTCGGATTGAATTAGTGTTTAGTCAAGGGTCAATTAGATTAGTGTAGTAATATTAAAAAAACATAACTTTATTTCAACCCAAAAGGTACATTAACCCTCGTAATATTTATAAATAGAATATTTCTAATATAAATAGATTTCCACATGTTGACAGTTAAAAAAATATATCATAACCCCGGAAACAAGTCAATGTAAACAGAATCATATGGTTTTTAACAGCTAATCGTGAGAGGTATGCGGGGCCTGCGCACGCGCCGGCACACGTGCACCACATCTGTACTATGTAAACAGAGCAGGGCTGCGTCACCTTGTACACACAATAATAAACCTAAATGCATATAAATTAACTTTATTATAGAACTAAATTAAAAGATCTTCACATTTTATTGCTGATTCATAAGCCTATATAAATTATATATTTAATATAAAAGGTTGATAACATCTGGATTGATAAACAATGAGTAATTGATACCTCCTGAACCGGGAAGCGGGCTCGAGGGAGTATGCCTTTCTAATTATCCGCGTGCTTGGTCTCGTAAAACAGTAAAACATTGTTTTCTCAGCTTTTAAAAGTTTTGGTACATTCAAACACTTTTTCATCTTGGTATTGTTTTTTTCATTTATCATTTAATAAAATGTTTAATTAAAAGTTCTGTTTTAATATGTGATAATAAGTTTTAAATGTCTAGACTGACGTCGCAAGCTGCTGCATTGAGAAAATTTCGATATGTATTTCACGTCTTCACGAGTGATATTAAAAATGAAATAGTATTAATTTTCAGTGATACACTTTTTTATAGTTTATTAAAATCACATTTAATTAAATAAGTGTTTTAGATTTAAGTTTCTTATTTGAGACTTAAAACATGACAAAAGAGGCGTTTGTTATTTTGATTCATTTATACTGTATAAATATATAAAATAATTTAGAAACATTTATACTTTATAGATGTAAAATATGATTCCTGAAACGTACTATAAAGCGTTTCATTCAATTGATATGAACAGACAGAATGAAATAATATAATCATGATGTGAACGTAACATAGTACATTTAATTAAATGTTATTAAATTGTTAGACATGAAAACTAATTAACAATTTCACTACCACACTTTCTAGATCCTACACATATATACATATATATATATACATATACATATACATATACATATACATATACATATACATATACATATACATATACATATACATATACATATACATATACATATACATATACATATACATATACATATACATATACATATACATATACATATACATATACATATACATATACATATACATATACATTATTACATGTCTCCATTTTTTTGGCTTCATATTGAAGGTGTTTCATCTCACCGCAGTACAAAATGCAGCCTCTTGTGTTCTTCCTTCTTATCTCCAGACGCTTTCTATATACGTACTGCTATACTATGAGTTCTATTATTAAATCGTTTCAAGCCGTTAATTAAAATGCTATGATGAAGAAAATGTTTAAAGTTTATTTAAATAACATATTTAAATTATATATATATATATATCTATTTATATGTATATTTTATTTTTATGTAACCATTTTGTTTCTTTTATATAACTGAAGACATTTTCTCTTCTATAGCAAAGTTTGTAGGTTTCAAACAATATTATTTATTTTTATACAATCATTAAATATTGTTTATTTATTTATTATAAAATAATTCAGAATTTATAAAATTTGTTATATTTCTTGTATTACACAGTGTAATATGAGTGTATTGAATATAGTGTGTATTCTCGAATAAGCAGAATAAAAGACAAAAACAATGTTTCTTTATGGAATTGGTACACAGCGGTTGAACAAAGAGTTAATTGTGATTGTGCGTAGACAAGGCCGTTTTAATCAAAACCTCGGGGATTATTATCTGGGTACAGACGGGAACAGAAGTTTTATAAAAAATATTTTAAAATAATGATCTTATAAAGACGTATGTTCGATTGTTTATGAATCTCGCCAATCTAGCATATAAAATACTTTACGCTACTTATAAATATTGGATATTTTTTATGTAAGAAAAACTAATCTTTAGTCTGAAGTATTAAAATTTGTCATGCTGAAAGAATAACTTCTGACTGCTTTTATGCCCAATATTTTAATAAATATATTGATGAAAAATTATAAGAACTAGGTTATTATTACTAGGGTATTATTGTGTTAATATAATTTAGTTTTAGTTAGTTTAAATATTTTATACATTATAATTTTATACATTCTCACTCCTTGGTTTTGCTAGTAGAAATCTCTTACAGAGATAAGTTCGCCCTTTGTATGTGTGTCAATAAAACTGTTCATTAATGTATCTCGTGTACAATAAAGCGTTAAATAAATAAATAAGAACAGTAATAATTTGTCGTCAAAACGCCAATAATAAATTATATTGCATAAAGTATGAATAATTTCAATGTTAGCAGTGTCCATGGGATAGTTATGGGATAGACATATAGACAGTTTTTGTCTATGTCACTCAACAAAATATAAAACTATCCTAGTAGAAGCACCATATTTTTTTACAATAAAAACTTTTGTGCCCAACTGTACTTAATATATACCCAAGTATTAAAACTTTGCTTATCGTATATAATTTATTCAGTAATATAAGAGATAAGTAGTGACGTGTCAAATTGCTTCAATAATATGGTCTGTAATTAATAAAGTTATCTGTTTGTGTCCACTCTCAGCGTGAGTGGTAGTTTGCAGTTTCAGAAGTTTGAACAATACCCATTAAAATATTACTACACATCACACAGATATAGTTTAAATAAAAAAGAATAATTATATTTAAATTAACATGTCAGACAAATAAAAGTATTTTGAATGTTCATATAAAACATTGATTAAATAACCAATTATCAAGGTTAAAAAAAATCTTATGTAAATATTATATTATGGCCAAATTCTATCTGGTGAAAACTAGTAATATAGTTTTATGTGATAAGATATGTTAACTTATTAGGATCCTGTTCATTCTCGCCATGGAGACTCACATCATGCTTGGTTGGAAATACTGCCGCAGGCATGTTCTTCCACTCCGTACGCTTCGTACAGACTAGAGAGACGACCGGTCTATGACGTAAGGGTAAGGAAACGTGTAATGACGGAATGATGATGGGGGAATTAGCTCGTGTAATTCCTGCGCACACAACCCAAAATGTATCCCGTAGCCTAAAAGAATGGCAATTCTACGTCTGTATTCAACCAATTTCATTTTCTCCATAAACTTTTCAGCCATCGACCAATATGTGATAATAGTAGTTTAGTTATCTGTGCTTTATACAATGTAAGAAACTGTCCCATGGTGAAGTATTGTCGCTAAAGTTTCTTGAAGTTACTCTAGTTCTGCATTCTATACACCTGCCAAAATTAAGTTTTGAGGAAACTCTATTCCTTACAACCGAAAATAAAAAAAATGAAAAGAAACAGATACGTCTGCTTTTTGGTGGAATTGAATTTAGTAGGATTAGCATTACCCCATGCGGAAACTGTCTAAAGGCTTGTCACTTAAACCCTACTCGGCCAATCAAACGGCAGATATCTTTCTACAATTGTACTTTCGTCTGCGTAACTAAAGATAGCGGATTCGAACCGATCATTAATATGTAGCAGAAAAAAAGTTGTAGAGAGAACGAACTCTTGAGGCACTCCGAAATCTATTATTTTTTAAAATCCATCAACAACTACCCGGAGGAAATACTAGTTCAGGAAGTCCTTTACTAAGCCGATTAGACTAGAAAAAATACAGTACGCTGATGCTTAAAACGTTGGAATACCAAATTCTGTCGAATGCCTTCGAGATTTCTAAAGAAACGTCGACAACTTCTTTTCTCTCACCTTCCATAATTGTTCAGAATATCATGCGTTTAATCTTTATCTATTACAATAATTAAAGATTTAAGAGTAATATTTTTATGATTTCATTATTGTCTGTCGTTATAATCGACCCACAACCAATAGATATTATTATCACTCAATACCAATCAACTTAATGAAAATACTCTATAATTTACACAAGTAATTACTTAATAGCCCACGTTTAATGCTATCTATCCGTTACAATTACGTGCCAATAAACAAGCTTTATCTAAGAGATACTAACTAACTCTGTTGCACTCGTGGACTGTAAATTGAAATTCTATTGTAGTTTGTGTATAAACGTGTAATAAATTGTATAAATGAAACTGTGATCATAAATAATAAAATAATAAACGTAACTTACTAATTTTAACAGACGGTTCCCTTCAAAAAAGGGGACTACATTACTAATGGACATGCGCAACTTAAAATATATTGTAACTTATATAATTGTTTAAGGGTGTGATTACAAGCATTATGAAATCAAATTATGCTATATTGTAGATAATAATAACAGTTCTTTGGACTATGTGCTGAGTGTGAGTTTTCTAACCTATTTGATGGCTTTAATGTACACTTCAATATTTTTTTAAATAAAGAGTACCTTACTGCTTACTTCCGTTAGATGGCGTTGCTCTTATTTAATGGTAATTGACGTGGACGTTGACGAAAATGGTTTAGACAATCCATTTAACCTCTTTAAACGGCTTCAGCCAGAACTACTAGAATTCTTAGAAGTTAAAAAAGTTAAACTTCTTTAAAATTGTTTATTTTATAATATTGACATAAAAAATAAAAAAAATATATGTCATAATTAATACAAAAACTCTTTTATTAGAACAATAATTTAATAATATTATTCGATATTGGTCGTGTTTTTGTTTGAATTGAAAAATAGTATTTCATGATCGATTTAAATAATCGTTTATAGTTAATTTATTTAAACCTTTTGTTTTAGTTATTTTAATAGTTTATAGTTAATTTATCTATTTGCTTTTTGTTTTAGTTATTTTAAAAACTTTCATAAAATACTATTACACTTTCCTTTAATGTTTGTTTTTCCTGTTTTTCAGTATTATGATTCCAGTTTTTCTGAGAGATGAATTATAATGGAATTTGATGTAACTGTATGACTCCAGGGAATCTTTTGTATACCTTTTATCCGATAACAAATGAATTATTTATAATGTATATGATCTTACAGATATTTAGAGATGAATATCATGCTAAAAAATAAAAAACATTAATAGATAACTGTTGTTACGAAGCTGAGATGGGCTTAGTTTTGTTGTACAATAATATGTTGTTGGAGTTGTTACTTGCAGTTCCGGACGCGGACGAATTATTCACTATTATGATAATCAGAAGCAGTAGAATAATTCTAGATAGCCTTTTAGTCTTCCTCATGAAATGAATTTTTCAATCTCTCCACTAGTTTCAGAGATTAGAGCATTTTAAAAAACTAACTTTACCGCTTTATACCATTACAAGCTGTTAACTGCGGTTTTACCCGTTTTAACTAAGAGTAATATCGTAATGCGTATAGCCATAGCCTTCTTCATGAACCTGTCTATTGTAACAACAAAGAATTTTCCAAATCCATCCAGTAGTTTCGAAGATTAGCGCCTTCAACCAAACAAACAAACCCTTCAGTTTTATAATATTAGTATAGATAGTACAGATTAGATAAAAGAGGATAAAACAGTTTTGTAATTTTTTCTTTAAATCATATTTATAACCAATAAAAAGTAATACCTACTTAAGACTAGAAAGCACGTTGTCCTATGAAAACCATTGGTATATCCGTTTTGGAAGTATAGGTATATATCGAGATTATAAATAAAAACTAAACCAAATAGAAATGGAATTAAAAACTAAACTAAATAAAAAACAAATAAAAATAAATTTATAATTCCCAATTGCATTTGTAGTGCAATTATTCCATTGAATGTTTAATTTAAATTTATTCATGATAAGAATCCACACGCTGCTAGAAACGTTCCAATATATTCTAGAATCTAGAATCTAGAATTTCGACGGATGTAATAGATATCATAATTAAGTAATTCAATTGATAAAATACAAATAAATCTTTGAATGGAATTTATTAAGTAATGTTCCGTGGGAAAATAACATTGGAAGGAAATAGGATTAAGATCTATTATCGCTACTGTAATGTAATTAAATGGCTTATTTAAATTAATTTATAAAAACTAGCTTTGATCAGCGGTTTTATCTGCGCATAATCCTAGTACTATAGATTACTAGATTCATTATAAAAAGTGAGTTATTATTATTAAGTCGAGTTGTTGATATCCATTCCAATGGTGTATATTTGCACCAATATTGGAACCAATATTGGAACCAACCTTGGCACCAACTGCAGATAACATTGACGGACAAAAGGATAGCTTTATGTAGCAAAAATAGTCTCACGAAACTGCCTCTCACAATCAGAAAGAATTTTTCAAATCCATCCCATAATTTCGAAAATAAGAACGTTTAAAAAAAATACAAACTTTTCCGCTTTATCATATTAGTATAAATTATTATTTTTAGAAAGTATTTAAAATATTTTTCCTATGATATGATATGAAATTAATCATTACATTATACAATTTACTAAACACTACTTTACTACTAATATCGCTTAAAAGTTGTTATTGATGTAATTGTCATGAAGTCTTCACTCCCCTTTTCGGGGAGTTCGAATGCTGCTTAATTAAATTTTAAAAGAACAGAGCTAAAACCATTACAGAAGTTTTATTTAAAATAAAAAGTATTTTTCATTTGCAAAAGCGAGCTCTAAGACTAATTACAACGCTTTGTTACTTATGTATTAATAAAAAACTATTTTCTTTGTATGCAACAAGTTAATAATTCTGTAAAAAAGGCAGTTATATAAATAGTATACGTTTAATGAAAACTTAACGAATCCAGTTGTTAGTAACAATTTTTATTAAAAACATTCACAAAAAATAAATTCATTTAAAATTATTTAATTATATCAATCAAATTAATTAACTAATTATATTTTTATGTCATAATTAAACTACTAATATTAATCTGTTGTGTGTTTGTTAACACCTGCTAAAGGTAGTCATCAAGTTGATCTGTTTATCTCATCAAGGCTATTGTTAACTAGTTGGGTTCCGTAACTTCCTTTTTGCTATAGTTATTATATCACTGTTTTTCAATTGTTATATGGAATACTAAAATCAATGGGGTTTCTAACTGAAGGATAGTTAAAACATCCAATATTGTCTGTTGCGACATTATATATTTTTGTTGTTTTGAGTTAATATCTGTCAGCTTATTTTTAAGGAAAAATGTAATTTATATAAAAAAAATCTAAAACAAATTATTAAAAAAAATTAACTCAGTTTATATATTAAAAAATCTATAAATAATGTGATAAATTCTGCGTTCAAATATTTTTGAATTATTAAATTAAAACTTATATTTTTTTTTTTTCAGCAAGAGCCATTTATTTGTACAATTTTCAAATATAAATTAAAATATATTTAACATAGTATTTATATCTATATCCAAAAATTTACCATAAATTATAAATATTTTAGTGTCCTTAAAATAACAATTTAAAATCTGAATCCACCATTTTGCAATACGGCGCCTCCATTTGCATTACATCAACTCATTTTAATATTAATTGTTGAAACCTTTTCATGCAGAACGTTTTATATCTTATGAAAGAGTTTTCGGAAGATTAACTTGTGACTTTTGATTCATTTTAAGAATTTTTATATACATTTAAATATATTTTATGGAACGTAAAACTTAGTTTTTTGTTCATACTTAATAATATAATGACATTAGACTTTCCACAATTTTATCTTTTAAAAAAATCTTTTAAACAATTTTTATCTTTTTTTTTTCAACATTTTAATTTAATTTTAAGTTTTTTCTTTGTAATTTTTTATCTTTAGTAATTATTGTATACATAGTTTATATTAATTTTTATGTCATTTATTTTATTGTTTTGATAAGTATGTTGTAGTAATTATAAATTAAATAAAATTATGTGTAAAACTTTTTACTATGGAATATATGTTTTGGCAATAAAAAAAAAATATTACAAGAAATAAACAAAACCATAAATATTAGCACCAACCTGCTAGTTTCCCATAGTTTAACCTGTTCATCATACCCTGGCGAGAAGAACACTGTCTTTCGAAGTGTACCAGCGTACACTTCCTTACTATACTGTAACATTGCTATAAGGCTTGTACACCATTTTTCAATCTAAAATATTTAAAAATTGTATTTCAAATTTCTCAATCTATTGAAATAAAATATTTTTTTACGGATTTAGCTCGCGAGTTAAATCCGTAAAAAATAAATTATTGTATTTCATTTCATTTTATTTTATTTCATAAATTAAATTGTTTTATTTCAAATGTGTACTACTGAAAAACTAAGAAAATTATCAGTATAATGTTTTGGTCTTATAATATTATTAAAAGTTTTGTATTACAGTTTATTTATATTACAATAATTCATGTCTATTAGAAATGTCTCAGCGTTAAGAGTAATGTTTTCTTTACGGAACACCTGTTCAAAGCCAACATTCGTGCTTAGTGTGTACACACATACATACAAACATACATACATACACACATACATACACAGGCCATGTGGCGGATCAACCGACATCAAAGAACAAAAGAATCAACTTTATGGACAAGGTAAAAATAACGTCTAAAATACAGGGTGTTAAATACATATTACAATTTGTTATATATATTTATGTATATACTAACTGTTACACGCGGTTTCATCCGTGATTTTATTGCTATGAGTAACGTAATTCTAGATAGCATATAGCCTTCCTAAAGAACCTTATCATATACAGAAAACTCTTTTAAACAAACATTCTTTTCTCTTTTTTAATATATGTATAAATTTAATAATTGCGATTCGTAAAAATAATACCAATCATATTTTTTTTGAAGATATTTTCAATATACATTTTGAAAAACATTATGTAAAACCCGACAGTTTAAAAGAATAACCAAATAAAATTTTATAATAATCGTTTAGTTAAGAAAAAAATGTATCCTTGTCTGAAACATCCTGTATTGTCGGCCCTCAATAAAGAGGCGTGCACGGTGCCAAAACCGGGCATCGAACTCTGGACATCTGTTTCTTTGCGCACGCGCCGCCCGAAGTTCTCATTCATCGTGGAACGTAATTTGTATTTACGTTATTAGTTTTTTTAAATACATCATTACAATATATCATTTTTTTTTAATATTATAAGTTATGTTTTTCTATAGGATTTAGATGTTTTTTTTTTAAATAATAATCACTTAGTTTTTTTTTACTCTTATGTTCAAATAGCACAGTGTTGAGATCGTAGGTTTGAGTCCTTTTGTTAATAATAATTCTCTAAAAGTCATAGCATTTGTATTTATAATAATCTATTAACTAATTATAAATACTGCTTCCAAGAACATTGTATGAATGTTACGTATTTCGGATGTGATGAACATACATACAAATATTCTAAATACAACTCCAGGTTGTTTACATTAGCTATGATTATCGGTATGTGTTAGAGTGGATACACTTTATTTATATTATAGGATAAAAAATATAATGTATTTAACGATTTCTAGGTGCAGTTATGTGATTGCAGCCATCCTTTATATCTCTTCCTTTCTCTATTTTACTCTGTTTGGTCTTCTCTTTCTGTTTATCTTTCTAATCCAGCTCTACCAGATCTAGACTCTAGACACTCTCACAGATCTGAATATTAAGTCTTTAAAAACGTAACTCTTTTTTTAAGTTTAATAAGTATGTATGCAAAGTAAAGCAGGTCAAAATGTTTTTTATATGAAACGTCCCCTTACTCATTTAACATGGAACTCTTTGAACTTATAAATGCAATTTAAGTTTTATAGTATTAAATATTTTCACAGTCACAATTGATATGAAAAAAAAACTAAAACTAATAAACTAACTGTTTAATAAGTTTATTACTCACGACCGTTTAGTTTAGTTAGTTAATTACTTACGACAATAGTTCTCTATTGACGTATATTGTATTGAATATTTTCACACTCATAATTGATATCTGAGAAAAAAAATTGAATTCAAGTAAAGCGTGGTCCAAACAAAAAAACTAACAAACCATGCCACTACTAGTTTTAAGATATTCTCTTAAAGCATTTTAATTTGAAATGTGTAACTAATTCCTTATTTTTGAACCAAGAGATCGAATAGACAATATTTTGATAAGTTATTGCAGTTAAGAAACATGCAGATGATACCAGATTTTATTCATCACGGTGGTGTTAAAAGTTTTGGTTCAAACTTGGTCACCCTATAGGTATATATTACTTAAATTGCGAAGTTAGTTTGAAATTGAAATTCTGGGTGGGCCTGAGAAATGAATATTAATAACAAAACTGAAATATTTCGTGGTTATTTTGATAAAATTACAAAATAAATAAAAATAAATTTGAAATTTACATATTTAGATGTCGTTTTAATTGTATTTTTTTTTTACTTTTGGAAATTTTGATCATTTTTTATACTGCATCGAAAAAGTTGGTAGGTTTATTTATTAATACGTACCAACACACAAACACACACTTAGTTTTTATTCAAATAACTGAACTATCTAAAAGAACACTCTATCGTGTGTGACTTACTTAACAATCATTTAAAAAAAAAATCAATCCCACTTTAAGGCATATTTTTTTCTAATGATGGGAATCAAACATCAAACATTTTATTTTCATACCAACTAACCATCTAACCTGTTAAAACTAAACTAAAAAACTGCAAATTTAATGATAATTTCATAAGAACAAAGGAAAACAGAAAAATTGTTTTATTCATATCCCCGAATGTGTTCCGTATATTATGTAAATCACAGGTAATGTATGTAAAGTACGGGTTTCTTTGGATTTTGTTGTGTATCTGTTTTAGAGGCTACGACATTTTATCGTTATTGATATTTGATGAGTTTACTATTTTATAACATACGATATTTTTATCGTTTTCAATTGAATTGCATTTGATGTTTAGGTTTGTTAAATTAAATCAATTTTAATAAAATAAAAACCTTCAGAAGTTCCAACTAAAATTATAGTGATAGAATTTTCTGTTTCTTTAGTGTTTTATACCTTGATCTAGAAAACATAATTTCAGTCATCAGAGTCGTATCGTATTGAAAATTTAATAAATATATCGTTAGTATTAAAATTCCAGTATATCCAGACACAATGGAATGGAAGATCTGTCTGTTCCATTTACCTTGTTTCATAATACCATATACCACTGTTTACGAAATTAAACATATTATTGATCTTGTAACCTAGAAAATATAATAAAAATTTTGCGGCCATTTGTCGACTTATTATTAAAAGAGCTCGTATGGAGCTATTGGATATACGAGTCAAATTTTATATTGAGTCAAATTTTATTATATTCTTTATAACCCTTTTAGGACCATTGGGACACTTCTACAAAGATTGCAGCTATAATAGACAAAGCATGGAAACAGTCTCGCTATCCCTAATTTTATGGCTATAAAATTCAGGCAAACTGGGGTGAAATTGGACATTTTGCCGAAATAAACATGCTAGGGGTTTCAGCAAATAATATACCCATCCTTTGTTGTAAAATTTTAATGGTTCAGATTCAGAATACTGAATCATAGCCTGAAAAAAGGTTTTCTTTCACTATATATACGAATTTCATTATGTATTCTAAATAGGTAGTTATATTCTAAAAAACCGTTTTATTTTTATAATAAGCAATAATTTGTACAAATAATGACGTTATAATAAACTATATAACAAAATTTATTTTTTAATACGTATATTAACGTTCAAACTAATAAAGCTATTCCCGCGCGAATATTCAAAATGGCGTTGAAATGTCAAAACGTAAATGGTAAATGTCGACATTTCGCAAATCCACGCTCCGCTGACCACCCTTGATATTGTGTTCAATTGTTTTTGTATAATAGGCAAATTTCGTTAGCACTTTTCGTAGTCTTTGTTTCGGGATAAGCTATACTTAATGTTTTTACAGTAAAAACTTCTCGAAAGATGAATATAGGTGGATTTTTCAATAAACACGATTTTCAAGTTCCTATTGTGTTTTCACGATTATATTCTGAATATTTTTATTTATTAATATAAATACTCCAGTTATTTAAACATGTTAGTGTTCATATGTATATATATACATATATATAACGAAAACCTCCCTTGCTATTGATCTGATAGGATAGGATGAAAATATATAAAAAAAATATTTTTCAGGATTGTTCTATTTTTAAATTTTTACAAAAATATTAGATACCATAAGACACATTTTTATATTTTTACTAAAATATTACTATAGACAAACAAAGAAACAAACTTTGTTTATTTAAACACGTTAATCTTTGAATGTAACCGATGGATTTGATTTTTTTTTCTGATTATAATAGGCAGGTGTATGCGGAAGGCTTTAGTCAATATATACACGCTACTGATCATAGTTATCATAATAGTAAAAAAAAATAGTTCATCCGTGGGTGTAACCACGAGTGAGACAGCTAGTAAAAGCAAGGAAATCTTATAGGTATAACTCACGCCCTAATAAAATTAGAAAGGAGATTTTATCCCAGCAGTGGGACATTAATACTTTGTTTTATGTGTAATATAAACGCGTCATTCAGACGTTTCATGTACATCCATCATGTCATGTGGTTTCAATGTTAAAACAAACTGATATTAAATGGTTGATTGCTTTTATATTGGTTTAAACGCTTCAGATCTAAGATCTTTTAAGTTGTATTTAACTTTTATTACTTACCAATAAAACGGTTATGCTTTAAAAGAGCGTGAAGAAATGAACTTCCGAAGTAGAAAGTATTTAAAAGATTTTCAATATTGAACTTAGTAATTAAAAATTACTATATTTTTTAAGCGAGTGATCTTAACATGTATATTATTAATATACTCGTAAATATCTGTCTTTGTGTGTTTGTCTGTGGCATCACTCCTCTTAAAACTGTTTGCTAGAAATAAAATTCATTTTAGAAGATATTCAGTTGTATTGGAACTACTGCTCCATATTTTTTGACATGAAATAATTATTAGAAGATTCTACTTATTTGAATTTAAAAAAAAGAAAATTTTCAAAATTATTATTTATATATTTATTGTAATAACAAATCATTTTTTTATTTATATTAGTATTATATATATTTTAACGATTTTTAAATCCGTATGGTACGAGACTTGTTGTCTGCTCCATCTAGCACGTCTGCAACAGGCATTACTGGCAGCGGGCACGTGAGTTTAATTAAAAATACTATATCCGTGAGATCGAGAGAGTAATAATATTATTATATATCTAATTACTTACGTAATTGATATATTTGTTTTCTTATTAATTAAAAACAAAGATTTGGTTTAAATTTCTCAGATATAATGATTTACGAAAAAAAAAAATTTCAAAGTTTTTATCAGGCCAAAATAAATTTAGAAAAGCTATTGGCACAAATTTTTTGATAAATAAATTAAAATATATTTACGTTTAATTGTTTTATATTGCAAAGAAGGTATTTTATAAAATCTCAAATAATGTCATAATTTGTATTATTATAGCAGCGAGAATTGTGTCAAGATATTTCTTCCGAAACTTAATATTAGTATCGGTAAACACCAAATAACGAGCTCACTATTAGCGCCCTTATCGTCAACGGCGGCCATCTTGGTACGTCGTCAACATGGCGGATTTATAGTCGATCGTAAAACGCGCCAAAATTAACAAAAGGTTTGGCAGCTGACGAGTTTTAAATATAAAGTTATGATGGAAAATGGCTATCGGTTACGAAGCTATACGAGTGTAGATATAAATAGCGTGTTGATACGTAAAATTGTTTAGGGCGTAAGCATCTGCTTATAATTTGTACCTTATTATATTATAGTACAGTACAGATTAAAAACAAACTCCATGAATACTCTTCTATATAGTTCGTACTGTTTTCATAGAATTTGTTTTACTTTTATAAGAAGACCTAAAACTATTCAACTGTTTAGTTTTAAAATACTAGTGATATCGGTTTCCTATGAAAGTTATAAACACTCTTTAGACGGATTTTGTTTGTCTGCTTGTTTTCTTCTTTGATGAAATTGTTGTTCTTGTATTAACTAATGGAATAGTTTACTGTTACTCTTAACAATGGGATAATTATTTATTGTCATTAGTGATTAGAATTCGGTTCCAAAACTAATTTTTTTTTAAACATAGGTGTACTTTTATCATTTATATAAAACCAAGCTTGGATATATAATTTTTATACCAATAAATAAAAAAAATTGATAATTTGTGAAATGAATTCATGAATTTTATTTCAGTACAATAAAAGAATATAAAAAACAAATTTTATGCTTATCCAACAACACTTTATACTTCACAAAAATATACAACTGCCATTTTTTTTTAAGTTAAAATTAATCAGATTTCAATTAATTAAAATTAATCAGAAAATTGCGATAGTAAGCCGAGTACAGCCGGATAATTATATATAATAAGTTCGATTATTTTTGAGACAAATAACTATGACATTATTAGATCAGGTGGCAAAAAAATTACCTCAATTTACTGAGGAAACTAAATAAAAAATGTTTCTTACCAACGTTAATAAATTAAAAAAACTTTAGTTTTGTTTAAACAGTACGCATCTATGATATCTAATTTGTAAAACTGGGCTACAGGGCTAATGACATTTACGTGGTTATCCCATAAAACAATGGTGTATATCGTTCGGCTGCTCGCTGCCGTGACCCCATGACCGGGTCGTTGAACTCAACTCATTGTTACTTCCCGAGTGACCATCATGTGGGAAGGATTCTCTGTAGGATGTACTATCACCATTTAAAAAAATTCTTAATTCTTTTATATAATTCGGCTTTTTTCGTTTAATGTTTTCTGAAAGAAAATTCAATTACAGTAATATAAAAATGAACAAAATGGCCGGCCTAATTACGCGTGAAATTTATACTCTATTACTTACAAAATTTATGGAAACTGCCATTTTTAGAAAATATATTAATTCAAGAGAGTTCCAGTTGGCTACATATCATGGAAAATTTATAAAACATATTTTATTATTTTAATAATACGGCTAAAATATGTTATTATTTTGAGCAATAATAACTCTTTTCTCTCTTTCTCTTTTCATCTCTCTCTAACTCTTTCATCTTTTTAATAATTATCATAATTTTTATTTATCTCACAGTCTAAATTTAATTTTCTATTAGATGGTTGTATTGCAAAAGCTTTTCCAAATTCATATACAATCAAATAAAACTGTTTGCCAAGATTTTTATGACCTTGAATAAAATAGTAGGCAAAACCTTATATCGTAAGCAATAAGGTTCTAAATCGAGCTGATCTGATCTAAATTTGAAATCTAATTTTTCGATTTATTCTAAAATCAACCCTACGTTTCAGTAATAAGGTATTTTGTTATAAAATCGTCAGTACAATCAAAAAGGCCCCGTGGAATGCAAAAGTTGATTTAGGGCTCACAATTCAACTCTCAGTAAATTTGACTCCATGGAAGAATTCTTTTTTTTTAAATAAAATCTTCTATTTTTTTTATTAGGATGTATTTCACACTTTTAAATGTACTACCTTTTTTTCTATATTTTTTCTGTTGCTTTTGTAAACTTTAAAATAATTATATTCAATTTCTTACTTAAATAATTTTATAATTCATTAATCCCAGAAATTTGGATTTATAAATTGACAATATATGCTTGTTTGAAACTTCTAGAACAAATATTTAATTAAATTCAAATATAACCGCCATGTACAATTAATTACGAAAGATATTACTTTATAATAAGTTTCAAACAAACAACAACAATGAATATATAATATAAAATAAATAAATTATTTTATTTATTTATTCTTATTTTAAATTTTATTTTTTTTTATTTCATTTTTTTTATTCTTATTTAAATTCTTTCATATTATTCATATTTTCAAACCGGCTTGTAATTATTTCGTTCCTTCACTCAATTCTCTTATATGAGGTTGTAAATGACAGACCAGAGTTAGTTCTTGATTTGATTTTAGTTGTTAATAAAACTTGTACCGATAACAATAAATTTACTCCATTTTGCAAAATATCATGTTACTTTGTAAGTCTTTTTAATCTCAACGTCTCAAGTACACTTAACCTATGTCGTGCTCTCGTGATAAAAAAAAACAAAAATCGTGCCACCAATATCGCTAGTGTGTGATAGCCCTAAGAATTATATAAGGACAAACAAACTTGAACTTAATTATATTCAGATAAGATATATATTGGCTTGTGTGAAGGTAATTGTTTGGACTAGGAGAACTCACGATTTCATTGGTACAGTCATTCCGCTTTCATAGTTGGATGTAATTCATTGGACCTGGTTCTTGACCTCTAACCTGATATACATATTCAGGACATCACATTAGCTCGTCTAATCATATAAATGTACTCCTGAATGAAAGCAGCTAGTAAAAAAGTGAGATAACTCGTTCTTATTTTATATCAAAATTAATAATAATTTTACTGTTTGATATATATATATATACTATTTCTTAACTTAAAATTGTTTTTTATTTTAAATTTGTGTTATAGCATATACCCAATCTGGTTAAAAATGTCACAGTTACTTCAAAAGTCATATTATAATTTAAAATAAAATGTAAGTTATTGATCCAGAATATGAAGAGAATGAGGCGAGCAGCAGTTTGACGGTCTTTTTAGCTTCTCTGGTAGTAAAAATTTTCAAACACTTCAATATATGTTAGGTATTAAGTATTATAAGATAATATGTTAGAGATGTATAAGCATTATTTACTGTTTACCTAGTACGAGCTTCTAACCTACTCAATCGCGTTTGCGTAAACGATGCCTTAAATGAAATCAGAACAGCGCCATCTAGTGATAAGAAGATGGAAGTCCTCTTATCATACGAATAGAAGTTTCAGCTAAAAAACTCAATCGGAGCACACTGTTTATGAAACTTAGTAAAAGTATCTTGTCAAATAAAAGTGCTGTGATGGGCACAAAATATGACAGTAAAAAATTAGTAAGTTCTATATCTTGGAGAATTCAAACACGAAGACGAAGAATCATGTTCCAGGTGTTGGTAGTTTATAGTAATATTCAATCCATTTAAGTGTAATAACTTCTAAAGCAGCTGTTACCAATACACATTTTGTTCTCCGGAACTCCAGAAGGAGATAGAGGCCTCGTGAGAGAACTCAAGACCTGTTTTATAGTATTAAACAGAAACAATTAAACTTATATAATCTGTAAAAAAGGTATTGTAGTACCAGGCCTACCATGACCTCTAAAAACTAGGATAGTTAAAAAAAAGTCCTCTTCAGCACTAAATTAACTTTTTGATACTTTTTAGTTTTTGTTTTTTGATTAATTAAATTTTAGAAATAATAATATTTTATAGATACCATGTTACGAAAAGTAAGATTGTTTTAATATTAGTTTAAAAGAATGTAGAAAGGCCTTAGTATCTTAATGTAATGTCTAAACATCAGTTTAGTTTTCAGGTTCCAACCTGAAATTCAGTTCAAAGAACAAAGCTATATAGCTCAAATGATTTAAACTATTTTAATGTTTCAAACAGATTCTTAATTCCTTTCAAAGGCCTAGCTTCCACATGGCTATCACTGCTTTTAAATCACTCACCTCCATATACCACAATATAAAGATTATTTAAAAATCAGATCTATCTTCTTTATATTAAAATTGATTTTAGCTTACATATATTTTAAAGTATATTGCAATGGAATTTAACCTTTATTTCTATGAAAATTTGGTTGTTTTTGTGTTATATTAAGTGTTGTGTTTAGGTTAAAATGAGAGGCAATCTATGTGTAAATCAATCTATTGATACGTGATCGGCGCGTGCGCCTGCTGCCGATCAAAGATATATTTTTGGAATAGATTTAAGGGTAAGTATAATATATTATTTATTTAACTAACTTATATTACAAATTAAGAATATTATTTAATTAACTAAATGGGAATTATCAATATTTTTCTTTCTTTTTAAGGAAAAATTTAAATTATTTGTTGTTTTGAAATAATTTGAAAAAAGAAAATAACAATTTTGAGCTTAAAATTTATTAATAAAATTAACAATAAATATTCATTTTATATTTAAGAGTAGAGCTTCCCCTTTATTCTTATGACCCGGGGGCCACTTCAGGGAAGAGTCTGGAATATTATAAAAATAGACTAAAATTCATATTACACCACTGGTCTCGCATCAGAAAATAATGTATTAAGTCATACAAGTTTTGCTGAGTTTTTTCTTGTTGTATTTTTTGTCTGTTCTAAGAAGTTGTACAGTATTTTGTCAATTCTTTTGTTTAAGAAAATTAGTATTTCTGTAAAAATATGATTTTGTAGAATCTTTAAAATAATAATCTCTAAATGGTCATGAAATGATATTCCATTTAAATGATAAAACGTTTCCATAAATGAAAATAAAAAAAACTCGGTATTTATTATTTTATTTTTATTTTAGTGTTACTTTTGCTTAAAGAACATTTTCCTGTCTTTACACTAGTTATTATATATCGTGATTTTCTGTGTTTGGAAAAATATATGAATTAATTAAAGATTTGAGAAATGGCTATACAGCTTTGTTTTGCTTTGTTACTAATTTTATATACTGGGGCGTCACGGTGAGTGTTAACGCGATCCCCTGACGTCCCACTATGGCGATGAGGGCAACCGTTGGTTTTTTAATGGGTAGCCTTAAAAATGGCAGCGTCCTCTATGCCGCCGGGTAGTCCCACATAACCCTCGGCCATCACCTTCTTGGCCAACGGGGTATCCGTAACGGATTTTTCCAACGAACAAAAAAAAAAAAAAAGGACTAATTTTATATAAGCCTTTCTACGCGTTGTTTGATCTTATTGAATCTAGCTATAATAAGACCTACATTAATACGATCTGTGTGTTGTGTTCAAAACGCAGTCGAAAGGCAAGAGATTTCCTCTATATTTCTAAAACTCTCGGAAATTGGTTACAATTGCCTGGCTCATCTATTGGGAGGAAGTCAGTTTTACATATAGTTAAAAATATTTTTTACAATATTGAACATTATTGTGATCACTATTTTTTTGTGTTAATTTTTTGTTTATGTATTTTATAGTAATTAATATTTTGTTCCACTGGGAACAAGCTCCTTAAATATATATATAATTTTTTTTTTTCAGTTTGTTTTGCTTTTGAAGCTATTCTTTTATTTTAGAAAAGCTTTGACAACGCATATCACTTAAAGTGTAATTTATATTTGGTATAGTAAATGAATACACGATGAGAATGAAAATTTCAGCTTGAAAATTATTATATATTATATAATTAAAAATTATGATAAATTTTAATTTAGTCAAATTGACAATTTTTATATAAATGGTTTAACATTAATTTATGAAAAACAATACCTATTGTGAACAAACAGTTTTATTACAAAATATTAAAAAGACAAAATAACTCGAAAGCAAAACCAAAGTTCATTGTTGATTTATTACATTTTATTCGAGTCTTAATCCAATTTGAATATGTGGTAGGATTATTAAAACTGGGTTTTCTATAATAATTCACATAAAATTTTATGTAGGGTAGAACATGCTTCCGATTCATTTTTTCAATGTACTAAATATATACTATAATATAGTTAGATATATTATAGTTATATTTAACTGATCTTATTAGGCCATACCACCGAACTTTTATCACACACATTTTTAGAAATAAATATTCGTTAAAAACGTCATATCGAATCAAGACGAAGCTTCTTAGCATTCCATGAATTCATCATGCTGGTACTAGCCATACCGCGTTATAGTGAGAATAGTGGAACCAGTGTCTTGGACTTGGGAGCCAGGTGTAGGTTTAAGGAGCCCCTTTAAAATATTCCCACATACACCCTAACCTAGTTATTTAGTAACCTAGTCACTTAGTCGGGTGTAAATCTAGGATTTTACAATATTCCTATTACATTACTATACTATGGCATTATAGAAGTATGTGATAATCTTGAGGTTATCAGTGCATTTCGTGGTGTTATTTCACGGAGTGCTATTTACAGTGCTACTATTTAATTGATTTATTTCACAAACATAATTTATTTTAATAGATAAGTGTTAGTAATAAAATTTAAAAGCTCGTTTATAGCTTATAGTAAAATTTATGTCTGTCTATGTGTTTATGCTGCGTGTATGTGTGTGTGTGTGTGAGAGAGAAAAAGAGAGTGAGTACGGTATTAATATACTTAACTAGCAGTTTGCTCACGACTGCTTGCGGGCTACAAACAGTTCTAAAAACAGAATTTGGTTTTTCGCTAATATTCAAAATTTGGTATAAATGAGAAGCTCTTTGATTTTAATAGCATAAGGCTTATCCATCTTTTTGATATTTAGATTTTATTTTGAAGTGTATATATTTTTTTTGTAATAAATTACATTAAAATTTACATATTTACTAACTTTATCTCACAATATTGTATTTACTATAACGAAATGTTCGTGAAGGTAATTATAGGTTTTTGCCTACTTGAACATTTGACCAGATCGTTCAAAGTATCAGACCAACAGTTTAATTAAGATTTAAGATATATTTCCGATAAGACATCAGAGAAGTCTACTAGTATATTCTTTTTGTAAAAGATAGTCCATTTTGTGTCTCATAACTTAGAATAAAGTAATATATGTTCAAACAGATAATATATATATGCTCCAACAGTATTTAATATTTACCAGACGAACCTTTCATATTGACCTTGGCAAGCCTTTTAATACATGGCACCTTATCCAGGATCTTTGACCTCCCCTCCAGAAATCCTTCAAATAAATTTGTTCTAATCATTCAAAAGACTACCAAAGACGCGTTTCTATATAAATTGGTCCCAATCTCTATGATAGACTCCCCTCCGAGACGAGGGGATGACGTCAGATCTTTATTATTTTATGGTTTTCTTTTTATTAAGGGTGGTTTTCAGACGTGATAATTTTTTGTTTGTATGTTGCCTGCTGTAATTAAGTTGATTTTTCAATCGAAATATCCTAATATTACTATTATAAATAAAATTGTTCTAAATTTTACTGTTTAAACGTAGAATTTTAATAAAGAAATTATTAAAATTTTTTAATAGATTATTATTTTAGTTTATTTATAAGAATATGTTATATTTTAATTACAATGAAAACTATTCTACTTAAACCCGAAAATTACTGCTAGTAGACAGCCAAATATTTAATATTTTCAGTTGGCATCAACTTCGTCTCAACATCCGGCTTAAATAATAACCCAGCTATCATTAATATCAATATTCTAAACATTTCGGGTCTTAATGTAATTGTAGCAAAAATATTATTGTACTTTCCTGAAAATGAGATAGTTTTTCAGGATTTAATATACTGATAAGGGCATTAGTCATCTTTAAATCTACATAGTATTTGAGTGATGGGCGTCTAGACAGACAGACAAGCAGATAATATTTTGAAATCTTAGCCGTATTCGCTATGAATAAGAGATTCCTGGCAAATAACGAGTGATGCACAACGCACTTAAAGGTGATTCATTAACGTATCATGATGTGTAATTGAAAAATCGTATTCTGTGTGTCGCACGGTAAGTTGTCTATGGACAGTTTTTGATTGTGCATAAGACACGACGTGTTTTTAAATTTGACAATAGAATATTTTTCATCGAATTTTTCGGTCAGAGTGAATAAAGACTATGATAAAAAAAATATTTTATCGGAAGTGTTAATTATAATATATATTTAAATTAGTTTAAAATGTAAAACCAATTCTTCAAAGTTTATGAAGGTAGAGACTTAAGACCGTAAGATATACATATATATTCAGTCTTAAATCCTAATATATCGGTACAAAGGCTTCGCAATAAAGCGATTTTAAAAAGGAAGTGGAGTAGGACCTGAGGGAGTTCCCGGAAATTAAATGAAAAAGAAAAATGAAAGTATAAAAAATGTTAAAACCTCACATTTAGTTTGCTACCAAATTATACCGGCTTAGAAATGTTCAGTGAAATTCATTTCTTTTTTAAAGTTAGGTATTTTTGTATATTTCCGTGATTGAAATTATATATAATAATCTCTCTGTATTCACGTTATTTTTATACGAATTTGGAAGAATTATATATAATACTTCTATAATATTATTGGTAATATTGATGACTCTTTGGTCCAGTGGTCGTTATGTCACTATTCTGCTGGTGGTAGTGGGTTCAATTTCAACAACATAATTTTGCAATTTTTTATAGTTTGGGTGTTATTTATATTATAGTAGATTCGTTTTGCGAAATTTTAAGAATATTAATATTTAATATAAGTCGTATATACATTTTTACCCAATTAGTCTTTTAGATTTTTAATAGTTTTTTCATTATTACAAATGTATTACAAGTCTTTATATTTTTAACTGATTGAAATGGCTTACTATTTTTTCAATGGTCTGATATATTTTCAGTTGTTTCAGTCTGGGGTTCCTCTTATACTGGTAGGGGGTGAATAGGAAGTAAAAGTAAGGGTAACTTCACTGTAGAGGAATATATTTTTGTATAATTTAGATACAAAATAAAAATTTATGATTTTCTTACCTTATCTGACCACCTACGATTTTTTATGTTTTGGTTTAAAATAAGTATATATGGATATTATATTATAAAGTATATAATATATCATGGTAATTATAAGGTAATTTTGCAAAAGAAAATAAATATACACTAATAAAAATAAAGACGTACTGTACTGTACTGTACTGTAGTACTGGAACCTGCTACCTGTGGGATTTCATCTTTGTCGTTTTAATAACTGAACTGTCGTGGCTTAGTAAATTGCGCATTTTTTCGTCTCTAAAAACCATTTAGTCCTAGCTCAAGTTTTCTTCTAAATTTAAAAACCAGTGCTCTTGTTCCTCTTCACTGAATGTTACCTTTGGGAGTCCTTGCTCAGTTCAATTTGCCACTTTTCAAACTGAATTTATTGCACACGAGTTGACTTTGGAAGTTTCAGGAATATACTGTCCCAATGTTTATCGTATAATCGATTAAATACTCGCTTCGATTTTGTTTGTTTTGAGTTGTTTACAATTCATTAATATAGATTTTTTAGATACTCAAAATTCGGTTCGATTCGCTTCGGTTCGGTTTTTTTTGGTTGTTTACAATTTATTTAAAAAAATGTTATTTTTAAGTAATGGTGCCCACTTATATATATTTACTAGTGTTTCAATAGTTGAAAGTCAGAGAAAAATAATCAAATTTTTAATCGATCTACATCTCTTGAAATTGATAATCGATCTGGATTCTTTTTTTATTTATCCAAGATTTAAATTATAAATTGAATATTCAGGTATAAGTGCCTATAAATGATCTTTGAATTAAGTTTTGTAGGAAACCATGTAAGGTAGTTAAATTTTTTTTTATTCTAAATAAGATAAATAAATAATAAATCATAAATAAATATGTAAAATAAATTTAAAACACCAATTTATTTAAAAAAGTTATATGCAGTAGGAACTTTATTAATTTATATAAAGCGCTTAGTAAGCAAACTGTAACACAAAATAAGCGGAATTCCTAATTAAATTAGTGGAATTCAAGTGTGAGGCAACAGGTGCCACACATCCATACATACACACAGACATACGAATTTTTGTTTGTAAGGTATATGAGTTTTCTACACACACACATGAACACCCTAACGCTACAGAGATACAAAACATGTATAGTCTTCTGTATAACGTTATCTATGTTTATGTCGCTGTGTGTGTTATCTGCTAAGTCTATAAAAGAGTTGCTATTTTGTTTTTTATCACTTAAGCTTTTAAGCTTTAGGGGGGAAAGAGGGGGCGTGTTTAAAACGAAATTTCTAGAACTTGCTTACAATAAATACTGTAATGATAAATATATTTTAACATATTATATTTTTAGAAAAAAGTAATTTTTACTGTAAATTAATAAAAAAGAATTTTGATGTATGTTCATAAATCAAGCACAGACTACTTTTATCCCAAAAAACATTGAAAACAAAAATTATTATGTTAGATTATTATATTATTAGTGAAGGAAGGAGGGGATCAAATAAATTCGCTAGAAATTGTCGCTAGATTTTTTTTTGTATGTTTGTCTGTATAATATATAGCTGTTTTGCTATCTGTGATGGGGCTTAATTGTATTGCCTCTTCTGGCAAGATTACGATAAGAAATTAAATTAGGTTTAACGCATTACTTATCTTTACCCACGTCTGATGGGATTATGTTGTCGGACGTGCTATGGACATGACATACATACAGTCAGTTTTAGTCATTGTGAAGCAGGAGGATTATTTTATGATAAATTGGTATCTTTTTTTGTGTAACTATTTTATGAGATAGCCAAAAATCCTCGCGAATAGATAAATAAGCATATTTGAGTGGGAAATTTTAGAGGAATCTTTAGAGTCAGCCTTGTCCATGTATTGGCGTAACCGCCTTGAATAAATAAATAAAAATATTACAAATTTAATTAATATCTGTCTTAGCATATAAATTGGAATATCATAAAAAAATTCTCAATAGAAATCAGCTAAATAGTTCTGGAGTACGATTAACTATAGCAACAGAATTATAAAATAAACTAAGCAGCATAATCTTATCTACAATAAGACTACTTTGTAATGTAATATAGGATACAGCTTTCCTTAATCTGAATTCTGCATCTGATTTTCCCTGATTGTTTTCTGGCAGATCAAAAAAAAACACTGAGCCGAGCTAGACTAGGTATTGAAACTTTTGCCTATTAATAGAGTATAACTTAATTAAGAGTTTTAGTTACTTTTAGTTACTAAGAACAATAAATTTAATTGATTGTTCACATTAATTATTGTATGACTATCTTTACTATATAATATATTTTTAGAAAGTAACATATTTTTTAACAGTTGTTCCAAATATACTCTTTAAATTTTTTTTGTGCTATGTATATCACATATAAAAAAATATTTTAACGCATTGATCCAAAACACATATAAATGTTCTACCTAGCATAGAATAAGCATATCTTTTCTATATTATATATATCAGTAAAAGAAAAGCTACCTTTTGCCTGTCTGTGTGCAGTTGGTACCAAAGTTTGTTCCAATATTGGTTGAAATATACACTATTGGACTGGATACCAACGTTTCTTGATTTATTAAGGTCGAATCTTTGATCGGGCAGCGAATAGTAATATTAATAATAACTTACTTTTTATAACGATAAAAAAGAGTCACAGTTACTGAAAACCACGCGGGCGAAGCTGCGGGCAGAATCTAGTGTATGATAATTGACACAGGCTATGGTGGCAATAATATTAGCCCATCCTATAAAAAACCCATGGTACCATCCCCTTTGTAACTATCGTTAATAGCATTTCGCAGAAGGAAGGAAACCATTTCGGTATTTCCTTGAATTGATGGATGGGTTTGATGAAATAGGGTAATTTTGATGGGTTTTAACATTATTTATAGTTGGATTTGAGAGTGATGTTGACAATTTCCGTTCCCTTAATCTACTAAATATACATTTTTTTGTTCGATAAATTTTTTTAAACATTTCTAACAAACTTTACGAGATATCTGAACCAAATTTTATTTTGGTTATGTTTCTACTTACTTACTAACCAATTAAATACCATATTGTTATGTTAAACCTATCTTAAGCTTAACAAAATATATTTTTACTGTACTGGTCAAAAGAAATTGATGAAAAGCCAAACACAAAATGTAAAATAAAAAAAGAAACACGTGTTTCAGTCAATCGATTTCGGAGAGAAAAATTCTTTGACATACAGTTTGAGGTCAAGCATCCTTATGTCAAGATAGCCGGTAACGATCATACTGTCTCATACACACTTCTTCAAAATGTCGTTTCATCTCTTTTACACCATACGGAACACTTAAATGGACGCAATTGCGGGGTTTTTGTGTTTGAAAAAAGTATTTTGTAGCTGGCGGTAGCTTAGATTAGAGAAAAGCACGTTTTTTGCTCGTCAAAGAGAGATTCGGCGTTCGATTCCCGTCAGATAAATATTTTTAAAATAGAATGGTCATGAATATCTGTACCGGTTATATTAATTCTAATTTTATCGGAATTTGTCCGAATAGTTTCGAGTCTTTTACTCCATGGTCCGAGCTCATAAATAAGGTAAACTGAATGGGATATCTTATAAAATTAACGTCAGTACAGCCGGATAATAATATCGTACTAATATTTTTTTAAATGCATAATAATTTAGTAATTTTGGGTGTTCAATCTTCATTGCTTACATTTTTTCTTTCAATTCCATATGTTAACCCCTAGGTGAATTCAAGCTTCATTAGATTAACTTCCTCGTTAAGAAAAATTTATTTTTAGTATATTTTTATATATTTTTTTAATAAATAAAAAATACTATTAATTTGACTAATTTCATAAAACAAATTATTGCAGATATTGCAAATTAATTTATAAATTGTTGATTTAACAATTTATTTAATACTATTTCCTTGTTATATTAAAAAAAAATCGAAGAAACTACGAGATATTTTATATCATTTTTTATTATATTATTATCATTTTGTACTGACATCATCACGCGCAGATTGATATCTAACCACCCGGATTGATTTTATTAGAAAAAAAGTATGTGGTATAATATGTGGTATTAATTTTTTTTTAAATAACAAAATTCATCTTAGTCGATTTCGATGGAAAACTAAATAGCTTTAAATTACGCTATTATGGATCGATTGGTAACAAAACATTATCAATATCATGAAAAAAATTTTTTAAAAGTATCATAAACTACACATCACTTGAAGATATTACAAAAGATTCGATCTCGAAAATCAGAGTGTTAACAATAACTCTCTTAAGCAGAAAGCTACAAAAAAAAAAAGAATTGAACTAGAAATAAAAAAATATATATTGGATATAAAATTGGATTTTCAAACACCACTTTGCTATATTGTGCAAGTTTACGGTATAATATATAAAACATGAGGGTATAAAGAAAATGTGAGACGAGGACAACCGCGATAGACAGAGATGGATGATAAGCTTTTAGCGAAATAGTTTATAGTTTTTAGATGGTTATAATAATTAATTGTAGGATTGGTCTTTTACAATTCTTTATGAATGGCTTCGTTTTCCTTAGGAATAGTTACAATTTGTTTAATGAAAATATTTTTAAATATCACGCAGTCAAATTTATTATTGTTCCCTTTTATTAAAACTCATTATATTCATAAATCAAATTCACTTGTTTTTGACAAATTGAATTAATCAAAAATTCAGAACAAAACGTTGATTTGAGCAACAACAGAAAACAAATTGCATAAAATGGAGCATTTAGATTATTGTTGAAAAATAGATCTTATTGCAAATGAGAAGAGTTCATTAGGTAGCAATTTAGGACAATGGAGTGTCTGTTAGTTCATTAAGCACGCAATCAAAACACGAATAACTTTGATGAAATCGTGAAAATCTATGGGATTCTTGATTAGTGTGGACAGTGGGGTGACCAAGGGTTATGTTATATATGGACTTCATTATCTTAATAATATTTGTTAGATACCATTATAAAGGATTATGTAAAATATATATTTTAACTAGCTATTATATATAATGATAATTTAATTTTGTACATAGATAAGTATGGAAGTATAGAATTTTATAATATTTTGTTGATTCAAGTTTTGAAGTTTTAGTCTAACAGCAACCAGCGATGGAGCTCAAATTTAACAATTTTACAAATGAGAAAATAAATCCTATTCATCTAAAGGCTATCTGTGATGGTATTTTTTTAAAGAAATATATATTTATATATGACATGACGGAACCAGCAATGGAGGTGCTATAAAACCGTCACCATTAAGATTTGGTGGTACAGAGCCCACATTATCATTGTAACAGAACGACAACATTCGAACTGTTACATTTTGTTTTCATACTGACATATATATAATAATAATATTTACAACATTATAATTTATCTAACTATATCAATAAAAATAATATATTTTAATTAAAAGTATCCCTTTATTATATAGACGCCCTACTCGTGAGTTCGTGCAACAATCGTTTAGAGAAAACTAATTGAATACAGGACAAGAAAGGTCAAGCAGCAATCAGAACAGTAATAGTTTCATTTGTAATTTTATTCGTCTGTCCATTTGTCATTTGAGTCATGCGTATCTCTTATATAAATGTCATAGCTTTTAGTTTTTTTATTGGGTCGGCATTTAAATGAAAATGCTCTTGTTACAGATACTACTTTATTTCTGTGGGTTTGGTTGATAAATAAGAACGTGAAGAAATATATATATTTAATGAATCTAAAACTATGGTACTAGAGATGGTTGATTTATTTTATAGTACTTCAATTTTTTGAAAAAAAATTATCAAAGGAAAGATACATTTATAAAATTTAAAAGAAATCGATTTACAGTGTTAAGCTATCGTATGTGTATATTTAATAATTAAGTGAAATTCAGGTATTTAACAAATAATAACATAAATAAATAAAATGTCTAATCTTTTAATTTTTCCTTTCTTATCTTATCAGTAACTAGAAATATTAGTAATTATAAAATACCATAAAGTACTAACTTTTCAGTTTCTATATCCAGTACTAAAAACAAATGTATACTAATATTATAAGGCGGATTTTTTTTTGTTTTTTTTTAACGCTCTAATCTTCGAAACTACTGCATGGAGTTGAAAAAATTGTCTCAATTATGATAGACATGTTCATGAGAAAGACTACATTTTATCTAGCTTTACGCTACTGTTCTTATCCTAATAGTAAATAAAGTCGTCTATCCGCGGATGGAACCACGTGTAACAGCTATTATAATATAAATGGAAAATTATATTTTATATTAAATACATACAGAAAAACTAAATTAAATATTATCAGTAAAAGACAGCAAGGGAAGATCCTAATAGACGGAAGGTTGAACACAGAAATGACATAAAATCTTCTTCTTTCCATTTTTATGTCGCCATAAAAATAGGGATAAAAGCCTCGTTAAAGTTACTGTAACTATGAAATATAGTTAAATAACGCTTGATATATGTAACTCAGTTGTAAATGTAACTAAATTTAGTTGACTCAATCAATATACTTTTTTATTATTGTTTTTCTTTTAACTTTCACCAGTCTTTAATAAATATAATGAATATAATAAATTTAATTAATCAGTTTTTAGATATCATTTATATAATAAATATTTAAATGTTTGTATCCTCAATTTGTGAGTGAATTGAATGAAGCAGCCACTATAAAAAACCCAATGAATATTTCTTATATTGTATGATATTGTTGTATAGCTTAGTAACCTATGTATTTGTTGTCTGGTGTAGATATTTATATATCCTAATGTATTATTTTTCAATTTAATAAATTGGAAATTAAATTAACTGTAACTTTTTCTGTATTATGAAAACGAACTTCCACGAGACAGATTTTTCAAATAGGGTTAGTGAACTTAAAATGAAATTTGTAAAAACTTGCCAGGTCTCAAATAAATTATTAATATTAATCTTATTATATCTGTCCCGATTAACTGACTTACCAAATCAAATACAAAATAAAAGAAGTTTCAAAACCAATATATTAAGCAAAATTGTCAAATTAGTTTAACGATATTTTAGTATTTTTTCTATGGATTCAGACAAAATATTACTTGTAAGGATTCTGTAACTTCTTTTTAATATGGCAGGAAACCCTTTGTATAGAATTGATTATAATTAATCAGGTTTCAATTAGGATTAGTAATGAAAATAATAATGTTTGTGTGGCTATAACACCTTGCAGAACTTTACAACTACCCTTACATTGAACTTTGCTAAAAATAAGAAAAAAGTGTTTATTATGATTAAAAATATTTTTCTTTCTGGATCTCCGCGGCCTCTCATTTCAAATAATAAAATTCGAAAAGAATTTAGTGTTCTTTATTAAAAGTCAATAAATTTGTCTCACTTTTAACGTTGAACACGTTCATCATATCATATTATTTTTTTACAACAAAAATCTGCTACTTTTGGAATACTTTTTCTTTTTTTTAGGGGTAAAAAAAAACTTAATAATTACAACAAACAATGTATATTAATAAAAATTAATTCACAATTACTATCATTAATTATATAAACGTAGAAATGTCTTGAGCAACAAAATTTATAATGTTAATTAAAAAAACACAAAACATAAAAAAAAATTAATTATTGTAATTACGGTTCTTTATAATCTAAACAGTTATTATGAAACAATTAATACCGAAGGCATGGTGAAGCATTCAGAAAAGTACTTCAGCTTTTCAGAGAAATATTTCAGGGCTTTTTGTTACCTACCTCACTTCAGTGACACTTAAAAATACAAGAGATTTGTTACTTCGATATAAATAAATAAAACTTCAACGAATCGAATCTCATCGCTATATTCAATTTTTAAATAATAATCTTACAAATCAAGGAGCGGTTACTTGACAGCTGTCATTCGTCTTTCAAACTCGCATTTTGGCGGCAACTCCGTATCATCCAATCAGATGCGATGAAGGATCCGTCAACAGAGCATTCGTTCAAAAACCACTCAAGCAAAGACTATTAAAAAGAAGTATGCAACCTTCTGTGATAAAAATAAGGTCGATTTTTCGACATAGAACTGAAGGCATCTGTAAAAATAAGTATGTTTTCATCTAGTTTAATTACCGCTAATGAGTGTCATGTCAAATTTTTTTATTCTGTTCCTGTCAGCGGAGATAAATGATGGATGGATGTTACTTTGTTAGGTTTTTGCGGGTATTCTAATTTTGTTGAGGGTGCTTTTTTAACTTATTAGTTTCACGTGTGTTCGTATTATTTTAGGGTGGAATATAAAAATAATTGATTTTAAAATTATTAGTCCTTTAAGGAGTACATTTTTGTGTATTTAGACTTTTCTGATCCATTATTGCTATTATATATAGTTAGTTATCAGTATGTATGAATGCAAATATTGTGAGACTTTGCTCGACTAATTTCGAACCCTTTAAGGGTCCTTATTAATAAGACCATGACGCAATCACGCTGTGAACTGTTCGCGCCCCGATTTTATACAAATACGCTCATTCCAGTAATATTGGCGTGAACTGTTCACGCCCCAATTAGAACCTAGTAAGCAAATTCCGACAATATTTACCTAAGTACAGCCGGAGAATTATATATAATGGTAGATTCTTAATTAAGTTACTATACATTTTTAATTTATAGTTGGAAATAAAAGTGGACATTTCCTAGTTTCTTTCGTATTTACAGGTACATCAATATACACTTAACCGAATTACTAAACAACTTGAACACACCATAAACTTACCCCACCCTTGCTTGAATTTAATTAATTCTACCCTTGACAGATATCTACTCCTAACTCTACATTGTTATCACTTGCAAGGTAAATCCAACCCTAACACCTTACAATAAAGAACAAAATTTATTTTAAAATTTATTATTGAAATGAATTATATTGACATTGTAAAATAAACTGAAATTCTTACAAATTAAGGTTGTATTTCACATAACTATTGCGTACATGCATAAATAAAATTACGATTAATAAAGACAAAAGATATACATGTTATTTTATTGCCTACATAATAAAGCGTTTTGTGTCTGTTACAAACTAAAAAGTATAGGTTTTCGACAGAAAATTGAAGATATAATATTTCAACAACTCAACATATCTTTACATCATCTTTACCCCAAAAATTATGATTTCAAAAAAAATATGGCCTTTACCGCCAAATATTTGACTTTGGGTAAATTTAGTTATAAAAAACTTTTTGATTTTTGATATTAGATTTGACCAAACATATTAAACTACTCTTCATTCCATTCATTATATTTATTAATAATCTGTCATAAAATAACAAATGTTACATACATGAATTGCAAATATTAAAATAAGGGATGTAATTAAAAACATTTCTTATATGCGGGAATAAAGAAAACTATATTTTTATATACAAATGTTTTTTGTAGTCTAGTTGCTTATGATTCTTTTTTAATATTATTTGTGGATTCGTTTGATAATTTTATATGTTTTATATAAAGTTACTCTAACTGTAGATTTAGTTATTTACTTTAAAATAGCAGTAAATTGTATTATTTATTTTGTTCAAAATTATTCAAATAATGGACAAAACGCAAACTCCAAGCATTAATCTGTTTAATAAATTATTGACTTGTATGGGTTTTGAACTCACGATCTTTAGAGTCAGTTTCACTAACAACTGAATCAGAAGGCCACGATTTGAAAAGCAAACACAAAATTTTCAATGTAACATATGCGTATGAGATTATATTAAGTATTTTAGGTGAGTCAAATAATAAACAACTCTTCATTTGAAATACTTTAATATTATTTGTTTGCCTTTTCAGTCACAGAAAGTTATAAAAAAAAAAATGAAAGATTAGCCATTAAATATTTATTTTTTAGAGAATGAATAAGTATAACTATATAAATGTAAAAATGTAAGAATTTGTTATCCATTTTTAGATTTCCTAAAAAGGTCAATAAATAATAACGTTAACATAATAACATCATATTAAATGATATAACTATTCCTGAGTGAGACTTTTCATGGATGCAGTAATTTATCTTTATTTTTGTTGCATTCTCTATATTTTTTAGATTAGTTTTCTTTGATATGTAGTTTCACAACATCTTTAATTATTTATTAAATAAACTTTTTTAGTATTTCAAAAATGGCTATTGGAAAATTGATTACTTGATAAAAACGTGACGAATTATTTACGTGTAAGTTCAACAAGGATCAATTTTGGCACCATGACTGTTTCTTGTATATATAAATAACTAAATCAATATGTATATCATGAATATTGTAAACAAATAGTTTAGAAAGTGTATCAATATATTGATTAATTTTCTAGCCTATTAAGTAAAACACAAATTTGTAATGGAGCATTGAAAACAAATATCAATTTTCTGCAAAGTAAAAGTTCAAAGTTATGACTTTTATACCATTTTTATACCATAATAAGTCCACAATAGCCTTTATAGGCTGATGATGAAGACGGTATGTCTTTATGAAAATGTCACATATTATCTGTTTTTTTTTTTAATTTTTTCTTATGATTTGTTATTGATAATAATTTATATTGAATGAAATGTCATAAATATAACATTTATAATTTTATGTACATAGAAGTTTGTCTTTCATTAAGTTACATCGCGTATAGTAGGTACTTTATGGGATATAACGTAAAATTTGCAGCGAACATAATACGTTATGTTGTGTGCTGAAATGTATGTAAGCTCGCTGCGAATATTTTGTTCTTTCGAACGACAACGTACGACATGCGAACGTTCGCCGTATAACACATTACATTACGCTCTGTTAAGCCGGACAGTACCATAACAATTATTGTAGCAAATTTTATTTTATTCTTAAATTTAGACAGATTAGTAATAAATATTTAGGTCCAGTATAAAATATCCTCTGTTTTGTCACTTTTACACCTTTGACGTAAATCGTTAGTTAGAAAGTGATAAAATAAAGAATAAGTTATAGTAGTGGGTATATTTAAAATAAGAGGTTAGTGGAATTTCAAAAACTCTTAGCGTAATCACACATATTCATAGGTATATATATAGATAATTCTGAATTTAATATTTAAAGTAATAAACAAAAAACTATTTTTGATATAATATTGGTAAAATATATTTTTTATTATCAATACAAAATCAACCTACAAAAACATTAAATCCAGGTCATATATAGAATTCGTAAAATATTTTTGATTTACAGCAACTTATTGACAACGTCAATATGTCTTTCCAGATGAATAATTCACTGACACAGTATGAAAGTAAATTTAAATAATATGTATTTTAAAATACATTTTCAACTTGTATGTTTGAATTTATATTTTCTAGTCAGTAAAGTTAAATAGCCGGATATAAAGATACTAATTTGACAGTTCTTTAACTCTTTTTTTTTGTTTCATAAGTGCTAAAGTCCTATCTATAATCCAAGATATTTTTTTCAAGAATCTTAGTATTTAGAATTGAGCACTAAAATCTCAATTAACAAGTCGGCTTATTGTCATTCACAACTCAATAAATGGATTATAATCAATAATATTAACTTTCATCAGCAAAACTGGGGTCAGGAATGATTATTAAGTTAAGCTGTAAGATAATATATCCCACTACAAACTGACCTTGCTCTCTCCCTCCAAATGTCTCTATTGAAACGTGACAGAAAGACAAACAGACAATCCCTTACACGTGTACACCCTCTCCCTGTCTATATATATAGAGTATAGAATTTTCTGTCTGCGCCCTTATATATCTAGATAACATATTTATATCAATATTCGTAAGTCTTGCCAGATATTTATTTAGCAGAATCAGTGATAACAAAGATCTAGAATTCTGCGTTAATTATCAAATGATAAAATATTCAAATATTAATTTCAAATCAAAAGAAAAAAAAAACAAATTTTACTCAAAATATGACAGCAAAACGTAAAAATAGAAACTAATGTCGAAGTTTCTATTAATTGAAAATTTTTTTTTTCAATTTGTGGTTTCAATGAAAATGAAAAGAAGTTATCAGAACAAAGTAAAGGGCTAATGCTTGTCTATTTTTGGTGTCGAAAAATTGTCAAATATATCCATTCCAATTTATCTAAGAATACATTTTAAATTGTAAGAGTGATAAATCCATACTGAAATTTGTGGAAGAAGACAACATGATTTTTTTACAATTCTCTACATGAATAGCAGTAAAAAGGTATTCATACACATGCATAGTATCGGTTGATCGCCCACATCCGCCGCTCCCTCGCTTCCTTGGTAAGCGTGTGTTCAACTGCTTTATGTTATTAAAATAATTTTAAATACTGGGTTGACTTCATCTGGATAAGTGATCATCGTCATCACAACTGGAATACCTCTGTAGAAACAGTGAGGAACAAAGTAGGACATAAGATGGAAAAGTTTAAAGTATTCTAATCACTCACTGTCTAAAGAACAGTTTTTATAGCTATGACTACGCTGGTACTACATTGGTACTAAATTTTTAACAGAATAGTCAACTGAAACTTTTTGGAAATATCCTGTGTAAGTAGATTATTACTAGGGTTTTCATAAATTTCAATTTAACATTACAATGAAGGGCTTATTGTAAATTAGGCTTCCAGTTTTTGTTTGAAACTTGCAATTGATATATTCTGCAAGTATTATGGTTAGTCTACTATATTGGAAACTGTTTAAATATTTGTTATAGTGTATAGTTCTGCTTTTTATTATCCCTTTGTAAAATAATCAATACCTGATAAATCTTTAATGTTATCAGTAAACGTATGGGTAGTAGCTAGTTGCAGGTATATCACTTGCAGAATAAAAAGAGATGAAGAAGCATAGAAGAGAAAAGATTAGACATCTGTCTCTTTCTCTTATAATATGTAACAAAAATGATTATAAGTCATGTAAATTATTTATTTCAGTGAAGGCTCATTATGAACGCACCATAATCACATTAGGCCGCACCCCGCCCTACCCACGACAAAGCTTTTAATTATTTTTATGGTATTATACTTATATACATAATAAAATATAGATATATGTCCGTTTAAATATCTTTATAAACATGATAGTCATGTCCTTGAATACCATCCCAACCAAAAAGTCCCAGGATTGAGTTCAGCTAGTTTTCATAGATGTTCATTTTTTATTACAATTTTAAGAACATCTATATGAGCATATCGTATATAACAATAGCTGGCTGATTGACTGACTGACATATGATTATTTCAAGCCCACGTACTTGGTTTCATAAACGTAAATGATTGCAAATGGCTTCCTTTTAAAGGCGAGTACTAAGGAAGGGTTTAATTTAACTTCTTAGGATAAAAGTAGGGAAATCTGTCATTCTAAGATTAATTTTCAATTTCTGGTTTTGGATATACTACTCGTCATTTTTTAAGCTTATATCGATTTCGATGTTATTTTCACATGTTGCACACTATAAAGTTCAAAAAATTAAATTTTACTGGAGAAGCTGCACGTAAAAAGCCACTGACATGAGCTACATAATATAAAAGGGTCATGACCCTTTTAATGAAACCTTAAGGCCATACTGTGTCATGACACAGTATGGCCTTAAGGTTTTGTAATTTTTATGGGTTTTCTTCTGAAGACAGGGGTTTTTGAAAAAATCTTTCACTACAGATGTTTAATAAGCTTTAAACTTGGTATTGTTCATTTTCAAGCATTATTCTTTCCGAAAAATATTAATTATTTTTTAGACGTCTTTCAAAATATTAAAATAATATATATAAAGTTCTTAAACCCAAGCATTAATTTTGTGATCTCTTTCTCTACTTAACTACTTGTGAACTACTCTTGCCAGCAAGAAATAATAGAACAAAAATGTGCAACTTATGTATCTTTTACATTATTTATAAATATGGTTAATCAGTTTTTAGAAATTTTTAATGTGTCAACATAATTGTTACTCGCGTTTTCAACTGCGGACGAATAATTTTATTTACAGTTAGAATAACTTAGAGCGCAATGATAAATAGTCTATTGCCTTCCTGCATCTGGCTATTACAATGGGAAAGAATTATTGAAATCAAAATAGCAAAGATTAGATCATTTAAACAAACAATTTTTTTTCATTTTATAAATGTATAAATTCGTTGTTTCAATGTATTGGCATGATATTTTAAATTTGAAAAAAAATTATAAAAACGTTGTTATTTCATTTAATTGAACAGCAAAAATATATTATTAGTACTTGTAATTATAGTTTTATGGTTTTTATAGATGCACTTCATACTCCTTCATATTTTCTATAATAAATGTTACAATTTCCCAGGTTACTTGATATAATAAACTGTCAATTACCTCTTGATTAGGTATTAGGTAGGCTTCGAGGGGATGTGATAAATGACCTAATGTTAGACCACCTTCATATTGATAGGATTTTATGAAAGATTAATGCTTTATATTAGTGTTCCATCGAAACCGAAATTTCGGTTTTGCACTCGATTTTGACTAAAACCGAAATTTATTAACTTTTACTTCGATGGTTACTTTTCTATATATTTTTTTGTGGATACACACAGAGTGAGTTTTTCCTACATCATTTTTTTGTCATTTATATTAAAAAATAAAAAATATATTAAAGTGACTCTTCGAAATTATTCAAAAAAAGCGGATGAGTACGAGTTAGTCGCTGAACTACGGACGATATTTCACGACTTCACGTACACTCGAGTTTCAACGTGACCGAAGTTTCGGCAATTTGTCCAAAACCGAAACTAAGGCCGACACAAACTTTTTTCACTTCTAACTAGCAGACCAACACTGGCTGAATCGGAAACCGAACCGAACCGAACCGAACCGAATTGGCCCGATACTATTTTGTATAAAACTTATTGCATATTCATTTATATATACTAACATATGATTGGTACTGTAATGTAAATATGTCTATAAAATATTACCGCTTACAATATATTAATATTTTAGGCAAAGAGATAACTTTACTTCAATATTTGCACGTTTATTTATTATTTTTACTAAAATAACAAGCATGAATCTGAATGAGCTCCTAGCAACTAGCAATTTGCAAGAGTTTTAGGGCACTTGGCGTTGTATAATCGTGTTAACTCGGCAACTGGGAGTAGTTATTTTGTTTTAACTCAGGTTTAAATACAATACAAGAGTTTAAACACGTGTTTCACTTAGTACAGAACTCAATCATTTTAAAGACTTATTAAATGAACTGCGTTTTCTGTTGTAAAATTTAACAGATTTTTAATTACAGATTTTTAATTTAAATTATTTGTTTTTATATTCTTATTATTATTTTTCGAGGGATAAAAAAAACGATTAGAAAGGTTGATTCTAGTATTCGGAATTCTAACAACTTATAATTTAAGTTTACTACATTTACATAATTATTTTATAATTTGTTCCAAAGTCCTTATTGTTTAATTTTATTTAATAGATTTAGAAATATAAATCAAAATTATCAACAAAAAGATTTTTAAATATACAACATAAAAATATACCACATACACATATCGAATAATACTCTAATTGTTACAGATATACTAATAATACAACTGCAGCCAGGAATAGCGTGTTTAACAACTGGTCTAATTAACATTAGTTCAATGAACTTTTTAACAAACTATGTCTATAGACAGAATTGTGCCGTAATGACTTCTAATGGTCCTTACCAAACCGTATTGTTCCAGTGCCTGGGGTGTCAGAAACTTGCTTTGTTGAACCGCTATTTGTTCTAATACATACTTCACGCATTTAGCTTGTAGACAACCCTAATTGGATAAATATGAATATATATTACTATATTTAATATTATATATATATATAAGGTTGTACTCATGTTAATTTTACTCTGATCTCATGAATAAAGGTCCCGAAACGGGTTTGAAATAGTCGGGAAAATTCTGATTAAGTAAAAACGTGAATATAGCAATATAAATTTAATATTAATCATAGATACACAAAAGTTTAAATACAAAAAATGTTTTTAAATATAATCCGGCTGTACTCACTTTATTACTATCAGAATTCGCCCGACTGCCACCGATACAGCCAGACAATCAATTAATATTTAATAGTAAAACAATACATATTTAATAGTAATCATGGACCACGAAAGTTTAAATACAAAAATAAAAAATATAATCATTTTTTCCTAGATATTTCTTTATAGATTAAGAAGTAATTGGATGCTGTTTACTCAGCAGGGTTCAGAAAACTGAACAGTCAGAAAAACGGTTTAGAATTTACAGCCCGACCCGAGGTTATTGGTTTAGCCTTAACGATTCGTACAGAAAAAGTCTTTGAAAAATGTTGATGGAAATGGATGAAGTTTATTTGAACGTTTACTATTTCTGTAGTTTTCTTATATAGGTATTATAGTTTAGAAAATTTAGTGCAGAATTAAGTAAAATTTCAGGACTATTTTGTTTTCAGTTTCAGCGTTATGACAAAAGAAATGAGGTAAATTTTTTTTTATTGTCATTTTAGTTATAATATTGAAAATAGTCTGATAAAATTGATTTGGCATAGCTTTATAAAAAGTACAGCAAGTTATTCTATCAAGAATTCCTTATGATATTCAATAATTCAGAATTCGCATATCCGCGCTAAATAAAAAAACTTGTCACTTAAAGAACACTTAGTTCTACATAAAAAACCTCGTTAGGTTTACTTTAACAATAAAAGTATACAATGAAGTAAAAATTGTTAACTCGATATTAAAAGAAGCGGAATTTTATCACGAATTTAAAAGTAAATTAAAGATTTTTATTAAGTCAAACGTAAAATGGCTGCAGCTAAATGAATACAGCTAAGGGTGCTCTCAACGCTTTCAAGGAGTTTGCTCATTTGCAGTTAAAACGTAGTTGGCAACTTCATTTAACGTTATCCTCAGGTCATATTAAATTTAATTGTGACTTTGTTCGGTGTTGGCTTGAACATTTTTTTAAACCTACGATCAAAGCTTTTTACTACTTAGTACTTGAAATTATTTGATGATAATATATAACAATATTTAATTATGAATAACAAATATGTCATTTTTGTTCGGTGTTGGCTTGAACATTTTTTTAAACCTACGATCAAAGCTTTTTACTACTTAGTACTTGAAATTATTTGATGATAATATATAACAATATTTAATTATGAATAACAAATATGTCATTTTTGTTCGGTGTTGGCTTGAACATTTTTTTAAACCTACGATCAAAGCTTTTTACTACTTAGTACTTGAAATTATTTGATGATAATATATAACAATATTTAATTATGAATAACAAATATGTCATTTTTGTTCGGTGTTGGCTTGAACATTTTTTTAAACCTACGATCAAAGCTTTTTACTACTTAGTACTTGAAATTATTTGATGATAATATATAACAATATTTAATTATGAATAACAAATATGTCATTTTTGTTTATGTATGACAGAGGAGAAGAAAAGTAAAGTAATATCAGTCCACCCTGTCACTGTTTGTTTTTTTGAAATTTTTAAAACTATTTCATTTAAATTGAATGTTATGAAGTCCCTTTTTTTTTTAATCAGTTTAGTTATTTTTTTGTATTTCATCGATATTGCTTATATTGGTTCTTTTTCATTTCAATAAGTTAACACGTGTATTGCTTTTTTTTCCACCAGTACTTTCACCAAATTCATTAAAACAAGTTATTACTATACAGCATATTTTACAATATATATGTTTAAAAATAAAACAAATATATAAGTGCATGATATTTTTAAATAATTGCGACCAATTTCTGCTGTCATTAACATTTTTTGATTGGTACCATAACCCTCATCACATAAGTGCTTAAAAAACTGCGAGAAATGAGTTACGTGAATACGCATTGATAAACACTAAAATCAAATCAATTCCATAGTGGTGCTAAGAGAAAATTGAGCTGAAATAAAAAGCTTACACACATACATACACACATATACAAACATGTGCTTAAAAAGTGTCTAGAATTACTCAGAACACCTCAAAACGTTGAATTATAACAAAAATCCTGTTTTCGAAAATCAGAGTGATACAACTATTTTCTTATATAAGTTAATAATATCAAATACGTGAACAATGATCATAATATTAAAAAAGTGTATGACACTTCCGTTATATAATACATAATATTTATTATTGTATAATATAAAATAGTTTGTCCGTAAACAAAGAAAATAATTTTATTTTTTAAACCCATATATAAAACAGCAAAATCCAATTAATTTATTTCCAATCAATCTTGCGTGATCTTTAATGGATGGATGAGATACAGTGTGCACACAACGCATTTAAAATTATCTTTAACTCTGGCACATCTGCTTTTTACGCACGTGTTGTGTGTTTAAGTCATAAGCTTATATATTTTATATGAATCCTATTGTTTGCGCTTAGTTTTTTTGTTTTCGAATATTATGTTTAGAGTTTAGAGTTTGGAATTCAGAGTTAAGATTTTAGAGTTTGGAGATTTAATGTTTTAATGTTTAGAATTGCGCAGTAAAAGAAATTGTCTATATTTATTTATATATTTGTAATTTTATATCGCGGTCGTTTATGACTTGAAAATAGGGGTAGATTATTATTAATGATAAGCCACGAAAATTTTAATTTTTACTGTCATTATAAGTTATTATTTCAATAAAATAATAATTAACAGTCTATGAGTTACTCCGTCAGCTTAAAATACCTATTAATCAATTATTCAGTTGAGTGCAGTAAAGTAATTAAAACTTTTATTCAAACGTATATATTTTATTGTAGCGGATTCTTCGTTATCTATTTTAATAAATAAATTTTTGACAGGATGATTCAATTCACAATATTATTATTTTTTTTATGTGTGTTTTCGCATAAGGGCTTAATTTTTTGAAATTTATAAACAAACATATTTAATTATTATTAAAAAATCAACTATTAAAGAAGATGATGTACGCGTATAAAAATGGAGAAAGCAGAACTCGAAACCAAAAAAATATATATATACAAGCGTAACGAAAATTAAATACAACACAATAGATTTATCGTTAGACCTAGCAGTATCTAAAATATAATGATCGAAATATGCTTATGTATATTTTAAATATGAACCAATAGTATTTGGTGCTAATCCAAACCTATGTTACGAGGCCGTCGCCTCGGAGGGTAATTAAAGCTTTTTTTAAACTTTCCTGGAAGAGCGCCATTTTAAGTTTGTCTCGGAGAAAGGAAAAGTATCTATATTACTAAGCGAAAATTATGCGCTTGATTCGTTATTTTAAAGTATTTGTGTTATCAAGTCTTTTACAACAGTACTCATTATAAACAGATAGACAAATAATTAATGTATTTTTATGCGTTCTTTAGGTAATATGTATATATTTTAAAATAATGTTGCATATATATTTATAATCTCATTATCATGCCTGTGTGTCTGTCTGTCTGTCACGAACCGTTACTCAAGGAAGCGTCGTAGAGACCATGTGACATTCGAAAGATTTTAGGTTAAAAAGAGGAATGGCGATTTTGATATTTTAAAACTTTCGAAATTTTGGCGAGAAAAGCCTAATTCAAAAACTATGCATGTTAGAGCAAAACGTCCAACAGCAAAGTCGTTCCTCTTCAAGAGATCCACGAATGGTTATTTTGAAATTTTGTAAAATTTTTAAGTTCGGCGAGAGAAGCTGTAATAATTCTCTTCTAGAGCCCCGGACATCACGGACGGGCCACATCAGCTAGTTCATAATAATTATTTAAAAACTAAAACTTGTCCTGTCTCTTAGTAACTCACAGTACCGCAGTAAACTAAGTAATAAAATTAAATATGTTTCTACTTTATCGATTAAGCATTAGTGGAAAGCTGGTTTGTGTCCACCGAATTTATTATGACATTAAAGTTTCCTAGAAGTATTGCTTTGTAGATTTAAGATATTCTTTACAGTTAGAGCTATTTGAGAAGGGAATGTGGAGTAACGATTTTGTATATTACTTCAACTAGAAATACTTATTGCGACACAATAAATAGGAATTAATTTTACCAACTTTAACAAGAAAGTTTTAGATTTTGATTTCTATTAGAAATAAAATGGATTGGAATGAAATGAAACGAAACGAAACGAAAAAAAAAACGAAACGAAATGTAATGAAACAAAACGAACTGAACTGAATGATATGTTTTATTGAAAATAAGTTTATAATAAACAGTTTTTATAGTGACAACTACCGGCAAGGAAATATAAATTGCCTTACTTCTCAGAAGAGCCGACAATAGGAACTCATCGGGTTTGTCCTTTTTTATTGCAAAACTTAAATTTGGTAAAAAGGAGACATTTTGTATTGGATTCTGTAAGTTAGTTACATTGTATGTTCAACCTTTTCAACCGAGTGTCATGTAATGAACAGCTATCCTGTGGCGTCCTTGCTTTCACTATATCGCTTTACATAACCATTTACATCCCTGGGTCGGGCGAAATTCTTAAAGCATTTCCAAATTAATAAAAAATAAGTTTAGCTAGATAATTTTAGCACTAGTTCTAATCAACATTACGACAACGGTTTTTGAGGTGCACCTTCTTTAGAGTGTTTGTGATATGGAACTGGATGAAATGCAAAAGCGAACAACAATGATACAAACTCTTTGCATCTATTAATAAAGTCAGGCACAAAGTTTTTTCGAAAAGTTTCCGACATTTAATAGCAAAAAACGACAAAAACATATATAGTTTAATAGATAAATATAATTTTATTTTAAATGTAAATATATGGCTACCTCGGGTGGTTCCTCATATTGTGACGAATTGTGTAATATATGTTTACTTAAAAAATAACAATAATAATATAATTTGTATTTATATAGACATAAATATGTAGTAGTATATTATATATAGTATTATTGTTATGTATCTGTAGAATTCTTATAGAAATATCTATGTACCTATCTCTGCCCTTTGAAACACCGTGTCTAACACTCGTGGGTAACTGGAAGAGATTTATTTATAGAAATAAGCTCATCCTATGTATACTTTTTGTTTTTACTTTTTTTTTGTGTAACGTACTGTGGTGCATGAATAAATAATATATAAAAATCTTAACTACATGTCCTACATCTAAGATTACTTTGTTAAATTTTTGTAGTAGATTACTTTTTCTAAATCGCACTTTTATTTTCAGCGTTTTCAGTAATTTTTTGCATTTCATAACGTTCCACACTTTAAAACTACTAATTATAACAGTACATCTTTAGCTGTATAGTTCTCATTAGCGGTGTCTTAAGTCAGCCTCGACATAAATAATCTAAAACTGGGGTTTTAAACGCTCTACTTTTTCTACTGTTGGAGTGTTTAAACCAGTAAGCCACGGGTTCTGAAAACTTTCTTCCAGAAAAAAACCTGAGTTTCTGAAGGTCATGTCAGGTCATAAAATTGTTAAATATTTCTGAACTAATATAATGGGCTTACCATGGTAAAAAATTATTTTGAAAAATTTCTATATTCTGACTCAGTTGCAAAGATCGTGGTTACGACTTGACTGCTGAGGTGCGAGGTGTCAAGATGAAGCTGTCAAGTTTAGAATGGATCTACCCTTCTTCTTGTTCTTTTTAGACAACTTTCTGCTAAACTTCGAAAAACATACAATGTAACTATTTTTAATTATGTTCTTATTCTGTTTTCGTTTACATAACTCAAAGTAAACTTATTTAATGATATCACGACTAATTTTCACCAAGTATTTGTCTTTATTGTCTCAAATGACATTGAGATTCAAGGATTTAGTTTAAGTAATTGTAATTACGAGAATTGGTCCTTCGTGCGAGTTACCTAATTGCTAATACTTAGTGATTCTACTCAATGCTAGAGGAGGACTGAGTAAAATTAGTTAAAGTTTTTTTAATTTACTTGTATTGGTATTTTTAATATACTTGTATTGTTTTTGTATTTTTGTACCACACAATTCATTTTTGGCTTTGACATGACGATTAGATCTGGTCATATAAGAGCGATTTACATTTTTGACCAATATTTTGATTTTGTTTTTTTTTTTCGAATTATATACAATATTAAACTTTAAACAATACTAGCTAGCATTGAGGCTGAAATTATCAAATTTTTGGGGTCAGTAAAATAAAATATACTATTATTAGTTCGGAGTTATATGTTTACCAGGAAAACCAGGAAACTTGGTTTGTTTAGTTTTTGTATGTTTAAATCAGCTGAAGAATGGACATACATGTATTTTTAAATCGCTATCATTATGTCTGCTTGAACTATTACTGTTTGGTACAAATGAACCACCGTTCGAAAACAAAAGAAAATAAATTAGTATATAGTTAAAATTTACTGACAATATTATTCTACTTGACAGACTTTAACCGGGGATCTTTTTCCTTTGGTATAACCGCAGCGAATGCAATTTATATATTTCGTATTTTAGTGTTAAGAAAATACTTATACTAAATACTGAATAGGTAAGATAAAATGTACTAAAATATATCGCATCTTACGATGTTCTACAAGTGTGTGCTTTTATCACTTTTGATTTTAATTAAAATTAAAGATAAGAGTGAAATTGATGAATTTAATGAGAGGTCCTTTATTGTTACTTATATAATTTTCTTGTTTAATGCAATTAATTATTAAGGGTGTTGCATATGTGTTATTCTTTACAAACTGTTTTATTTATTATTAAGATATCTATCATAATCAGAAAAGCCTTTTATTAAAAAAAATACATAAACTATTAGTAAAAAAATATATAACCAATTACTACACAATCAATTTTACACAATTTCTCTTTCAGTTATTAATTAACTCTCTCCTCTATTTGTAAGTGATATATTAATTTGATATTAAATAAGAAATGTATGAATCTATCTTCAAAATCCACTGGGGTATATAATTAATATTATAAGTATTAATATTATTAAATCATTACTTTGTCTTTTTTATTAAAACAATTCTTTTATAAAATATTTTAGCTAAATTTCGCACCCTCGGAGAAAAGGGAAGAATAAAATGAATTTCGCACTTTGTTTGAGACGGATGTTCAATTCTTAAAATAGTATGAAGTCGGTTCTAGGGAAAATTTGGGCCTAAAACACTTTTCTTTTTCAGTATCCTGAAATAGTATTATCTTGAGGTTTTTATTATATAAACATTTTTTTCAAGAATAATATATTTAGTATTATTGTTACAAAATTTCATTAATTTATATTTTTTTAAAATTAAATATTTTTTTAATTAAAACCATCCCTGTTAAGCATTTAAGTCAGTAACTTATTTGTTATATCTTCCTTCATCTTTTTTAATTGATATTTGTATATGTATGTTATGTTGCAATTAAAAATAATATTATTTGTAATATTAAAACACATTCAAAACTACGTCTGGTATCCTTACATTAAAATTAAAAACTAAATGAAAACCAAGTGAATATTTGAGTTATGAGCTAGGAAAAAAAATCATACAATTATCATTAAATGTCATTGACCTAAATTATGAACTCTAACTGTGCTTCCTAAAGCATTTGATAACTCGTATTCCTTGAACTCGGAAGCATGAAATCGCTAAGTCTCGCGGCACATCCGTCTCTTAACAACTACCGGTACTTTACTGACTTTCATTATTATCATTTATTTCATTTTAACTTATATATCATTTAATGATAAAATATTTTTGAACGAATTTCATTGATTTGGCATTGTCATTGTATATTCACATATGGTTACACACACAAACACACACACTCAGACACACATACCAACATATGGTCACAATATTTTCTATATAACCGATGTAACGAGATGCGTTTTAGGTATTAATGTAGAAAGTTATAAGAGAGAGACAGAAGATATATGTACTCCCTGCATTTTTTGAAATACAATATGTCAAAGAAGCAAGTCTCCACTGAGAGGTTATATGATAGAAGAGCGTAGAAGAGGATTTGAAATATTGAGCTAACCAAGTAATTGGGAATAGGGTAAGTAGATAAAGACTTTTGAGGGATATTGTAATTTTTTTTTAAACGAGCAGACCGTCCACTTGTTGGTAAATAGCAACCATTGGCAATGAAATGCAATAACAGCAACAAAAAGAAGGGCTATGGAGCAGCGAGACGAATGAATGGAAGGACTGAACTGTCATGAATCTTATTTTTTTTTTATTCATTCATTCTTCTGGTTTCTCCACAATCTTCCTGTAAGGCACTTATGTATGGTTGTTTCACTTTTATATAATATGAGAGAAAAGCACTATATCAGTTGGAGGAGTCTGTAAACTAGTTGTACGAATATTATTATCCGGCTGTACTCACGTTGTTATTATCGGAATTTGTCGGAATAGTTTTCAGGGTCCTTATTCATGTGCTCTGAGCATTGCCGAATCGCGGCTTGAAATATATTTTGCAGTTTCCACAAACTCCAATAACAATAACGTGAGAACAGCCGAATTATATTTAATAGTAATAATGGATCACGTAAGCATACATACAAAAAAAAGCTGTATAAATATTTTATTTTCCTATAAAACTCAAAAACTATATTTTCTAATCGCGATAACTTTAGTTATGTTAAAATTTTAAATAAAAATACTTTTTTCTAATAGAATAAAAGAGACTTATCAAACGTGTATGTCTGTCTGTCTATCGTTCATACATATAATTTAGACACATGAAAAGATTTGAATGCATTTTTATTTAATCTAAAGCTGTTTATTCAAAACCTGTATGTGAGATCATGATTTAATTCATCTTAGAATAATTCACAAATAATAATAAAAAAATAAATAAAATATCATAATACCTATAATTATATCAGAAATAATAAGTTTCAGTAATTAAAAGAGAATGGTCGTAAAAGACAACGACAATTCAAAATGAATAAACTAAAGACTGCTTACGACACGAGCACGTGACGTATCAACATCCTCATTACACCTTCCGTCATCCGTGTCACACACACACAAACATACACACACACACACACACACAGACAAACATCTGCATTTTACATCTCCAGGATAGTATTTATAATTTTAGTATCAGTTTAAGTGTACTTTAATATTTTATGTTTTACTGACTTACAAATGCTTTTAGATTTTCGCTCGTACATGAAAAGACCAGAATTTTGCAACTAAGAAATGCCTCTTAGCATTTAGTTGAGAGTTGAGAATTATATAAGTAATTTCAGAGGATATTCAAGTGCAAAAAAAAAATAGACAGACGGACAGAAAGTATTCCTAAAAGAGACTTGCTTTTTCTTCTTTAGGAGAATGAAATACTAAATATAAATATAATACAAATATATATGTATATTGTAATATGTTATATAAATCTATTACAGTTCTTATGAAATCATTGTTTTAAATGTATTAATAAAAATATATATTTTTTGTATACGGTTGCAGCTCAAACCCGAATATATAAAATACAATTTGATCTAATCTTTCATAAAGGTGTAGGTTTGTAGAAATGCTTTCAGTATTAAGCCTTTACAAAAAATGTTTTTGTCTGTGCTACAAGTAAATAAAAATAAATAAATAAACAAATATAGCTTTCGTATTAAGATAAGGAGGTTCATAACGAATAGGTTGTCTAACATTACGCTTCTTATTATCTTTAAAAAATCGTTCGTCTTCGGATGGAATCGCGAGTAAGTATTAGTATAAATAATATAGTATTGATACTTGAGCCTTCAATTAAAAACTATAAGTATATTTTAATAGCAATGAAAATTTAGATATTCTTAAATTAGGAATTTCATTTAATTGTCTTTAACTAGTCTGTTCGTAATTATTTACAATGTAACAGTTACAATGTAAGAACTTCTGAACGTAATTTGTTTCTGAAATACGAATTCGGAACGAGTTGAACGTAACGAGTTCATTACGTTAAAAGGTTGATCGTTTTCCAGCCATTTATTTATTACGTAGTTATTAAATTACAATATCGAATGCGGGGTTGAAAATAAGAGGATTGTGTAGTGATTGTTTTTGCACAGAGTAGTTATGGAATATAGATCTTAATGATGTTTTAAAGGAATGTCATCAGAAATATTTTGGTGTATCGATAGATCTATATCAACAATTACTCTGGCGAAAAACATTCATGATGGCATCTACGTGCAATTACAATAGTTACAATTTACAATATATTAAATATAATTATCTTGTACTCACGATATTACTACCGGTTTCCTCCATGCTCAGAGCTCATGAATAAGGTTGAATGGGTTCGAAACTAGTCGGGCAAACTCCGATAGTAATAATGTGAGCATAGCCAGATAATTATACGTAATAATAATCATGGATCACGAAATTAACATACAAAAAAGTTACAATATGTGTTGTTAACGCTATCAAACTCAAAATTCTAAGGAAATCTTGAGGAAACCGTAAATTGTAGTGAGAAAAAAGGTTCAAATCTAGGTCTATGACAAGGCACAATAGGCACCAAAATATCGTCTATTGATATTTATGTGCTTTTAAATACTGATCTTTCCAGCACTATCCTGCACAAGTATTAATAAACCAAACAATACTGGTTTGAAGCAAATGGTTCTTTATTATTCCTTGTGTAGTTCAGATCTGAACTCCTTGGATTACAAATTATTGTTAGTTTTCGAGGCCAGACTACTCTAAGCGACACAACCGTAGTCTATCAAAACTGTAGTCTAGCATAAGCCTATTTAAAAGTTTTTGAATCAAGCTTCCCATACATTTTACTGTGCTATATAGAAACATCTCCATTTTGTATACCATTTTTTGTTAATAAGTAGATCAATAAATATGTATATATAATTTCTATTAGGATAATTTCATGTTAATTTTGCTATTATATCTTGAACTGCAACTACCGACAGTTCCAGTAACTGTTTAAAATTTAAGTTGTTTCATTTCATATTACTGAAAAACAAGTACCATATATATTTAATAAACTTAGCTTATTTCATCTTCCTAATAAGTTTTGTTATATAATATTAGTATTCAAATAATTTGTTAAGTCTATAATAAAGGTTAATTGAATGTTCATCGTAAACCGCTTTTAATATAAATTTAATAAATGTCAAACCGCCATGTTGTTAATCTCGTTCAGAAATGGACGAGAAAATATTAATTTTATATCAGGTTCCATTTTACGCATAATAATATTGTGGACTGTAAATTACTTGTTTATATAATATGTAATTGTTTTGATAATTTAACGTTTAGTATTTAAATTTAATAGTTTAATAATAAGTAGATAGTATATCTTGAAATAAACTAAAACTAACCTGAAAAATATATATCTTGTTATTAGATTTGAACTTTCGAGTCACTATCTAGGTGACTTCTATATATCACATGTTCATCGTACAGGAAAACAAAGTTATGAACTTTCAGGAATAAGTTATACCAGAATAACATGTATTTTTCAATGTAACATGACAAATAAACTATATGTTATTTACTTATTATTCAGAGTTGAATCATGAAGTGTGGAAGTAAGTTTTATGTCGAATTTATACATATTCCGAATCAACGATTTTTTCTGCGTCAAATGAGACAAATTTCGTTTAACTGTAGGCTAAAAACTTAGTGTCAAAAATAATGTCATATTACAGCAATTTTTTTATTATCTGTCATTTATTTTCTAGTATATTTTTTATTTTATCTCATTAAAGCATTAAGATGCTATTTTATTATCTACAGTTACCCGCATTTGTAACCACAGACGAAAGATTTTATTTACTATTAAGATATCTAAGAATAGTAGCGTAATGCTAGATAGTCTATAAGCTTTCTCATGAACATTCCTGTCATAATCAGAGAGAATTTTTCAAATCCATTCAGTAGTTTCGAAAACTAGCTCGCTTTATCACACACTTCCGCTTTATAATATTATTATAAGATTTAGTATTTGACTAAAAAATGCTTATCTAAAAACAAAAAGCGCATTAACAGCCTTTTCTCGTTTTATAACTGTAAGTGAATTGCATTTAACTTCTGATAAAAAGTCCCTTCATACATTACTTTCCCCCACTAACAAAACGTAATGCCGCTTTAATCAATTAGCCGTCCGTCAATTTAGATAAAGCTTGTCAGTTTAACCCTTTTGGCTCTAACAGTTCGAACTCTGATGTTTTTAATTATCTGATATATATGCACATGAAAAAGTAGGTTTATAGGTTTATATATCTGTAACTTTTATTCCTTGCAGTTTTGGCATATGTTGTAGTTTAAGATGTTATAGAAAACTCCTATGTTGTAGTTTAAGCCCTAATATACTACATCATATGTCTTTTAAATGGAATTTACCACAATTTTTTTGTAAGGTAATTAATTTAAATTCTGTTAAGAGCTATCTTACAGTCTAGACCGTTAAGAATTAACTGAGGTTTAACTAGTATTTTATACTTAAATAAAGGGCTGGGAAGTGGTAAAAATATATAATATAAAGTAATTTAAGTAATTTTTCGCTTTCTCTGAGCGCACCCAGGGTAAAATGCTAATTATTTATAAGTTATTACAACTAATAACTACGACCATGTAGGTTGTAATATTTAATTTCGCATTCTTTAAAAAATAACTATGTGTAAAACCATTTAAAAAAATTGTATCCGTTTCAAAACTTTTCCAATTAGTCGAAAATACCGCGAAAACTTACCAACAGTTGTCAATAATTGTCATTCTCGAAGCGTCGATTCGGCTTTCAAATCAAACTTATAAAACGGTATCGTTGATTGACGAAAAACTTATATAAAAGCTTAATATACAACAGCTATCAAACTGAAATTGATTAAATAGTGCATTTTTCCACGGAAGCTAGGCGCGGCTGCGGGGCGAAGGGAATAACATGGCGGCCATTACGTCACTTTTTAAACCGTACGCTTCGTATTAGACCAGTGCCGTGCTTCGCGGGCTGAGAGCAGACGTGTGCTTCTATTGAGTACGTGAGAGCGTAAAGTATTGTGTTTTTCAGTTCTGTGAAATGTTTATTTTTTTTAAGTTTTTCTTTTTTATTCCGGACGCTGATTAAAAGTAAGTTTTTTTACATATTTTTTTATTTGTATTTCGTTACTGGAATATAATTTGGTTTTATTTTTTAAATGGTGTATTTAAACCGCAAGCTGAAAGGTTTCAAATATAAATGAAAATAAACTTTATGACTTATTGTCGTCTTGCGGTTGGTTAATAAAAGCTTTTGAACCATGAGAAATGATGGTATATATATATATATATATATATATATATATATATAATATTAGTATCTTTAGTATTTAAAATACTAGTTGAGAATGGAATAAAAAACAGGAAAATAAATATTGTTTAAAATATAAAATACGATCAAGAAAAACCAGATTAATTTAATATAGGTAGGCATGGATTATTTAATAATTATAAATTTTTTCCTACCTCCCACTTATATTATATATGTCAAATGTAACATAATATGTATAACTTCAACTATTGAACAAATGAAATAAGACGAATTTATATCATTTCTATTTCGTCAGTCGAATAATCTTTAAAGCCTGAAGCAACTCCATTGTGTAGACCGGCTTTAGAATGAAAATTAGCTTTTTGGCTTAACCGTAAGTCATAATATCTTTAAAAGATAATAAAGATAAATAAATATTCGTTCTAATTATACATATATTACCTAAAAGAAATCAGTTCTATAGATATATTTAGATCCTCGTTTTTAATTTAGTTTTTTTTCTTTTGTCTATTTTTTTGTTCGCTCATCTGGTATAAAATGTTGAACAGATTTTGATGCAACAATATAGTGATTGGTTATTGTCTTTTTTTTTCTTTAAACCTACATGAAAATACAAAACCTGATTTATAATAATAATGATATTAAAAGAAGAAGACGAAGTGGGTATTAAAAGAACTAGCAGGTCAAAGTCGCGAGCAATAACTATTTGTATATATGTTTTATAAATTTAATATTATATATATAAGTCTAGAATTAAAACTCTTCTCGTTCGTTATAAGATAGGAATGAATTAAGAAACCAATTCATAAATGTCAAAACGCGAAATAAAGAGCGTTGTTTCGAGGTCAAATCGACCAGTCAGCAAGACCCGTTTGAAACACCACTTCCCCCCTCTTTGTTGTAATATATTGTTTGTTGAGGGGGAGGGTGGGGGCCTATTATGAATGGAGCTGGACCAACAGCGGTCAATGTGGGCGGCTTTCGACCTACATAGTGTAATTATTGCTGGATGCGTCTAGCAGGCGCCGAGAAGCCTCTGTGGGCGATGTACTGTTGCATGCACAAATTATTATGAAAATAATGTTTAATTATTAAATTGTTTTATAGTACTAATATAATATTACATATTTTCGAACAATTTTTATACCTAAAGAAGCCTAGACTATCTTATTTATTAAACTCTTAAAAAAGATAATTCAAATTTATTAATAATTATTAAAACATATGTTATTAGAAAATTATATAGTTTTTAGTAAATAATATCTATTTAAATATACACTATAAAATTAAACTTTTATATTTTAATGAAATTTGTGTATCCATGTGTTATAAAATCTAGATTCAACTGATTTATTTGATTTATGTCTAATTTTAATTATATTATTTGAGTTTGAATTTAAAAGTGGTTTTTAATTACAGTACACGTATTGGATATACATATATATTACATTTTGTTTATAACTGTTATATTTTTAAAAAAAGTGACTGTTTTTATGTCATACACTATAAATTTTGAATATGTAATAAATTTTTAATATACATACCTATTCAGATATAAATAATACTACTTCATTAGAAATATTATTTTAATTAATGAATTATTTTAATTTTAATGTTTTATTTTATTATATCCTCTTCCACTTGAGTCACTTAGAATAATTATATGTATAGTTAATGAAATTTTATAAAATTATGTTTGAATAAAGGAAGAAATTTTAAGAAATGTTCGATTAGGTACTAAGTCTTCATCAATCCGCTAAACCACTGCATACAGCATGACACTTTAAAGTTTTGAATGCTCGTAGTAATAAATATGTAATACTAGCTGTTACTCGCGGTATCACCCACGGACGAACGAATTTATTTTCTATAGATAACTTAAGGTAAAAACCGTAATACTACATAGCTTAAGCCTTCCTCATGAACCTGCCTATCATAATCAGAAAGAATTTTCCATATCGATCGGTGTTTTCGAAGACCACGTTTACACAAAGATACTTTTCTGTATAATATTAGTTTAGTTATCAAGAAAGAAATAAAAAATATATAGCAAGTGTAAAAAGTTTAAATTCCTAATGATTTCAAATAACGCACTATGAAGTGTAATAAGTGTACATTTTCCGATAGAACAAGATAAGATAAAAAAGTATATGTTTTAATTAAAATGACATATACTTTGCAAAAGTGTTATATAAACCTTGAATAAAGTTAGTTTGCATCTTGATAAAACTGTTTAAATAGATAACGAAGTTATTCTGATTGTATATTCGTCGTATGCTAAAAACGTTTCAGTATTTCAGTATGCAAATTTAAAAGTGTACTGAATTAATTGTAGTGTCCATTTCTATTGATAATTTCTTAATTACTCAAATTATTTTTTATAGTGTTGAATTTTAATACATATATATAGTATATGAAAAAACTATGCGATGTTCGAATACTATATTTTCATTCGCTGGTAAGTATCAGAAATCAGAGGGTAGAATGTTGATAAATTTATACATATTATTATTTTATTTATATATATAAGAAGATAGTCTATGTCATAACCTGTGATCTCAGTTGCTGTACCATAAAACAATTTTGGACAATTCTGTGATATACATACTAAAAATTTATAGTTATTTGTATGTCTGTTACGAATTATCCAAACAGATGTATTTATAATGAATTTAAACAACATTAATGAGGGTAGTTGCATTTGAGAACTTATCAAATGCAACTACCCTCACAAAAAAAAAAGAAAGTAATTAACATTTTCGTGAGCGATTGTCCAGCGCCAGCGCATGCGATGAGTCAGCAGGTCACGTGCGCATCTGCTAGAGTTATATTTTTAAATTGTTATATTATTAATTTAGATTAATTGAAAATAGTATTTTTTATTTTTTTTTAAATTATATTAGATATCCATGTTCAAATTGTTTTAATTTAAATTAAAATTAAATAGTTTTTTTTATTCATCAATTATTTTGATTATAGTAAAGTTGTAAATTGTTGTAATATTTTTAATTTAGATTATTAAATAGTGCTTTTGGATAAAAGTCCCATAAAAATAAATAATATAATAATGTTCTTTTCTAAATATATTTATCTAACGTGACTTTGACCCAGAATGTCTGATATTTGAGAATGAGGTATTGTATTTAAACTGTCGTGTCCTTTCTAAATCAGCCTTCACATTCATTTCAAGTGACATTTTGATGTTAGTTTAATGAAATAAATGCAATTTTATAAAACAAATTTAAAAGTGCCATGTTGGATCCTATACCAAAATATTTTCGTGCCATCTTGCTATCGGCAGGTGCAGGAGTCCCTAATTTTGTCAGCTGCAACTGTTTTTATAAACTGTATGATAGAAAGAACAGTTGGTTGAAATAATTTACAAATATTGACTTAAAATCTATATTACATTTAGAAGAGAGATACAGAAGAAAATATCTGCAATATATATTTCGCCATTGCAACTGTATTAACCTTAATTTCGCGATTGTTACCTGATTCTATTAGCACCGAAGTTGAAACTAGTAGTTTCCTTAGACTTAAATTCTGTATAGCAATAAATGGAAGTTAAGCTGGCTGTGTAAATGTTGCAGGAATAGCTTGAAGTAAATTGAAAAGGACTATTTAACCTTTGCAAAAAAAGAATAGCTTGAAGATTAGCGAAGACTGCTATGTCACCGTTACGGTATAGCTTGAAATAACGTAAAGCTGGCTATTTAACCATTTCAGGAATAGCTCGAAGTGAAGTGAAACCAGCTGTGTAACCATTGCAGCAATAGCTTGAGGTGAAGCCAAGCTGGCTATTTAATCATTAGGCATAGCTTGAAGCGAAGTGAAGGGATATATGTAAAAATAAAGTGAAATATATAGCTTAACCTGAAGTGAGTTATATATCCCTGTACAATTAACTTTATTCATTAATTAGAAAGAAACTACCAATTAATTAAAGTCTATAGATAATATATTAAAGCATCGATTTCACAAACAATGTTCGGAATGTAATAGTTAAGAACAATCGTAGGCTAAAAGTGTAGGAGTCTGTTGTGGGTTGATCTGTGTTATCTTAAATTATTGTTTTACAAGTCCGCAAGTAATTTAATTACTAAGCATAACTTGTACGGTAATATAATAATAATGTTGAAGGTTTTGTTGTTTGTAAACCTGGAACTATTACTGGTACTAATTGTGAAAAGTTTTGTACCTATTAATTATTTTCTTTGAATATTGTGGAAGGTTGAGGTATATTGGAATTATTATTATTATCGAAAAACTCAGTTTTTCCTTCCGATCTGTCTGTCTGTATGTGTGTCTGTGTCTGTCGAATTTTATTTTTCGAATTTTGAAAAACTAAAGATATATTTGGAATCAGCATCTAAATGTAAGATTCACTTTTCAAAATTATGTTGATTGTCCAACGGGAAGGTGGTCAGATCGGCCGCCGAAGTTACCGAAAAATGGAAAAAAAATTTCGAATTTTTAAATTTTTTAAAATTTAAAAATTAATTAATTAATTAATTAATTTAATTATTTTAATTTTTTTTTTCTTTTGTTTGTTAATTAATTTGCGAGTTATAATTTGCCGATTAGGAGTTTTTCATAGCGGCAAGCTCGATTGCCGCGTGTCAGATGTTTTTTCTTCTATTAGTACGGGGTTATATTATTTGTTGTTCTTAGACATTATAACTTTCTTTTACAGTACGGCACATACAGTACATAGAGTACATACAGTACAGTATATCGTTTACATTTGACTTTCCTATTGGTATCAAAACGTGCATAAAACAGTATTGTTTTACTCGATTTATGCAATTCATTTTGTTTTATGATTTATCACCTATAATTATAAAAAACTCAAAAGTCGCAAAAAGTAAAATGCTGTGAAATGTAATCATTTTTTTTTAAGTTATGATAGTTTTAAGAGCACATAATACAATTAGTATATACAACTGTACAACTGTTAGATAGTCATGTAGACAGAGTAGCAGCTAACAGCTTGTTAATAAAAAGAATGAGACATATATCTTATAATACAAGAACACGTTGTTATACTTTTTTGAAACACAATAATCAAAATAAGTATTGTTTTAGTAATTTAAGAAGGTGAGTAATGTTCAAGTTACTGTGACGTGTGGACCACCGGGTTGATTGATAAGGGTTATAATATATATAATTTAATATAATTATACTTATATATACTTGAATTTAAGTTTGCAAAAGTAGAGTGAGATTACGATTATTTGAACAAAATTTTAGCTATAGTTGATGCACTTATGGGTATCTTTGTTTGCATCACTTGGAGTTATTACTCGAAAATTAAGCTATTTTATTATTAGATATCATATTATACTGATTAGAATGAGAATGATTTTTAGCTAGCATATTACATTGTTTTAAAAAACAACCACAATCTCTTACATCCGTTTCTTAGACGACCCCACAGACGAACAGACGCAGTCATTAATACACATCTTTTCGATTTTTAAAAATAGTTCAGCTTTTAGTTAAAATATGTTCATGATTCTGAATCAACAAAGAAGGCGTTCTTTGAAGCGCATCACCTGGTTTTGTTATGATGCAGTGCATCTATCCATCTTTCCAGGGATACTAATTACAATCCAGGATAGGTTGTTGAATCAAGTCGAAGATTTGAGCCATAGTCGTAATGGTATAAGTATTTTAAAAATAGGCTCTCCTGACTCTACCAATTGATACAGAAGTGACCACTGATATTGATTCAAAGTGAAAAAAGATAGGATTTTTTTTTAACCTGTATCGTCCCACTGCTGGGCAAAGGTCTCCTCCAAAGATTTCCAGACGACCTTATCTGTCGCTGCCTCCCACATTACCGTGAATAAATAAATAAAATAAATAATTGCTAATTTCTAATAAAACTATTTTTTACGTATTAAAACTCGCGTAGAATTTTGTTACATTTTTATTTTAACCCGACGTGTTGACGAAGTGTCGTCCTTTCTTCTCGTCTACCCGTGAACACGATTGCTGCAAAGCATTCGAAACGTCGGATTAAAATTAAAATGTAACCAAATTATACGCGAGTTTTAATCCGTAAAAAATAGTTTTATTTGAAATAAGTACTCGTGAAAATCTAAGAAAATACTAATTGCTAATTTTTCAATCTATAAAGATGGGATAGATCTCATTTACAAATGTGAAGAGCCTTCCCAGCAAACAATTCTAATATACTGTGTTTTGAATTCATAATAATTCTTTTAAACTTCCTTATGATATCTTATTTAACTGACTAGACCTGGATAAGTAATTATCATATGAATGGTTTTGTCCGCCCGGGAATTGAACCCCGGTGATAAATATAATGCCTTTTCACCATATGGTCGCTTTCAAATGTATTTATTTAAATTTAATTCTTTGGTCATGTTTATATTAATACTAAAAATACTTTTATTAGTATAAATGGAATCTTTTCATGGATTAATTTATTCGTTCATTCATTATAAAATCTAAATCTAAAATATAATAGTATATTATTAAATAAATATCTTTATAGTATTCAAGAGTCGATTGAAATGTATGGATCTTGGTTTGCTGACTCATTTGCAGGGTTGTTATTTAAGAGCAACTGTTAAATTTCTGTTCAGTTCTTCTCAGCACAGCAGCATCCCGAGATGGTGTTAGCTTACTCACGAACTGATTGCACAAACATTTTTATACTGTTATTATTGACGATTCAAAAGTGCTTGTAAATGCCTATTTTAAAGATATTTTAAAATCATTCATTTAATCGTTCATTCATTCGTTCACGATTCATATACTGTATACTTTTTATATACTGTATATAAGTTAATTGGTTCTAAACCCATTCTTCCAAAATACAACGTTAATTTAGTTAACATTTTATTTACAGATACTCAGTACCACGATGCGGGTGGCGGGGCTTACTCATACTGATAATCAGTCTACGGTATTTTTTAGGGTGAGCGTTATAAGGCTTAAATTGTCCGACATAGTCTATATGAGATATAGTCCGTATTATAGTTTTTTATAGTCCGTCATATTTTAAATATTTTTTAATCCATATATTAAGTTAATGAGAGAATATGTTTCGATATAAATAATTTTACGTATACGTTTTACTTCAACAAATAAAATAAGTATTTATAAAGTTTATTGAAACATTTTCTAATAAACTTTAATTAAAAATAGGATATTTGTTGGGAATATGATTATATATTTTTTCATTTTTGACAGGAAATACTGTTACTGATAACTTAATTATTTCAAGTAAAGGTTATCGTCTTTTTAATTATATTAGAAAAACCCTATATAATTGTTTAGGCTGAGACCATAGTTACCGCATGTTTGTAATTTTTATATGTATAGTCCATTTTATTTACGGCTGACTTAGTCATGACGTATCTATGACCTTTGACTTAAAGTTCACATAATGTGTGTGGTTCTAAGAAAAACATCAGATAAACTCACTAATTTTACTCTACTTCTTTGAATTATTACTCTTGAATAAACGGTTATATTAAGTAATATTATAATATACAAAAAATCATTAACACAGGCTTATTTTTGATATTTTATTACTGAAATAGAAATAGAATTTTCGACTTCATTTGTTTTATTTCAAATGATATCTATAATTTGATATATATCTACTATTGAGAAATTAGATTTTAATAAAATATTTAAAATGCTGCAATATCACTTGGAATAGTCCGTGCTTGTATTCCACTTTGAGACACATGACTCTGAATAATAATAAAATATTTGACAAGAAAGCAGCAATATTATTGGAAATAGTCCAGCTTGTTTTATTTTCAGAACCAATGACTTGAATATAATCAAATATTTTATAATAAACATTCTAGTCTTTTTGCCTAATAAAAAATTATATACCCAGTCGAATTTATTTTCTGTTTTGTCTCTTTCTCACTAACGATTTACGTCAAAAGTAGGAAGGTGGCAGAACAGAGAATATGATATACTGGATATAAATATTTTTTAAGGGGGGTTTTTACAATAATAACTTAAATAAAAATGAATTTTGTAATAAAATATGTAATTTGGGTTTTTTACCTTGCAATGAAAACTATAAAATAAGATTTTTGTAATAAAATATGTAATTTTTGATCATATTAAGCCATAAAGCTAGATACACACAGAGTACAATAAAGTGTGTACACAGATAACAGAATGAGGTAACATTCTAATATAGATAACCAATGACGCGTGGTCAGATTGTACTTATTACCTGCATATTACAAGGCTAAAACGTTAAGGTATAATTGTATATTCTATCTCTATCCTAGATATATATAAAGATAGTGATGGAATATATCATCTCTCTTTTTAATACTAAATAGTAACGAATAACCTAGCAGAAATATCCTATAAAATCCCCTTGAATCTAATAAAGAAAATTATATATATTTTTTGGTCCAATTTTTTTTCTAAGAAAATCCTATACTAAAAATAAAAAAAATCACTTAAATTAAATATATTGTTATATTGATTTATATATATTTTATAATACTAAGCATATAAAAACTTTTCACCTATAAAATATGAAGGAAAATTCCAGGGTACATTTATTATTATTGAAATCGAAGGTCTTACATTCAAACTTTTCCAAGTATATATATTGTCCCAAACGGGGTTGAATCCAGGACAGATCGATAACTCATACAGTGTTCATACAAAAGAAAAGTATAATTTCTTTAATCTAAAAACATACGATTAAAACAATAGCTATAAGAAACTAACAGATGCGACACAATAGTGATAAATATTAAAACAGAAAGTTAACCTAATTTTTAAAACACATTGTATGACATGACGTGTGAGAACTTAAGGCTGAGGGTATACCTGGTACAAAATATATTTTTGTTTATATTTTCGGGATAAGCTAGTCACAGTTAAATTTATTTTTTAATCAAATTTCCAGTGTATTTTGGTCTTTAATTAACTTTTTTTTATTCTTTATAATATAATCCTTCTACCTTATTTGTACTTTATTCTATACTTAATATTAGTTGAATTTTTTAAATATATAACGAAAATTTTGAGTCTTTTTACTCATTTTTTATTAATTAGTTGTATCACCCAAAAACCCCATTCTTACCCATTGCCATTAACTGTCCTAGCAATCAAACAGTCAATTAAGTATTAAAAAATGTATCTCATAAAAAATACGTTCTCCAAGTGTACATTCAGCTTTATCATTTATCATTTATAGGCTAAAGTGGTTACGCCCGGTGGAAATGAACAGCTGTTTGCAAACAGGACGGATGTAATGTCGTCTCTTTCACACACAGTCAAAAGTAGATATATTAAATTAGTATACTTTTTATGGATCCGTAAAATTTTACTTGTCTTTTTAATGATCGTTTTTTATGTTTGAGAGACTAATTATTCTACTGCTATTTAAAATTATTAGTAAGGAATTATGTATTTATAATTGAAACACTAATTAAAACTATTAGATAATAATCAAAAACTGTTTTATTTTAGCGATCAAGGGAACCACTGGTTAAATTTTAGTCAGGTTATATACAAATTATATTCCAAAATAACATAGGGTTAGGTCGAAATGGAAAATAATTAAATAAATAAATATAGAATTACGTTTCTAGAGCGATATATAAAAACATTGGTGGGTAATTTTATCTCGTAGAACATAAATAACTGCTGTATGGGTAGAGAAATAAATATTATATATGCTTGTTACTGAACGGGAAGCCGAAACATCCTGATTGAGTCGGTCAACCCGGTTAAAACCTTATTTAGAAGGAGTGATATATATTAATATTACAAATGCACTTAATTAAAACTCGTATTTCTTGTATAATCGTCTCTATGAGTAATCGTCATTATTTAATAATTATTGTATAATGAAAATAGGTATAATACATATGACAGTAGAATATAATTAAAATATTCAACCATGGATTATATTCATTTTTATATTTATTACAATGTTAACTAGCTATTGTCAGCGGTTTTGCTTATCCCTTTTTCTTCCTAAATTTATCGCTTATTAATCATTGTATTTTGGGTTTTATCTTAAACATTTATCAAATTTATAAAAATATTCCTATATACCTCCATGAAAATTATTGTAATAAGAATCATGTAGTGTTGACTAAACAATAAGCTACACCACACATAACTGCATCAAAATCTGTTCAGTACGTTTTTTGTATTGTAATTAGAGTTGAAATTAGTTATTGTGTTTTAGGTGAAAAAAAATGTGAATTTTAAATGGATATGGTTAAAATTGTTGGTAGGTAATCAGCATTAACTATCTGTATACTTTGAAATTTCTTCAAAATTCGTCTCTGGTTTTGCGAGATGTGTAGAAAAACAAATTGATTGTTTAGTATTGTCTTAGATTTTCACGAGTACACATTTAAAATAAAACTATTTTTATGGATTAAAACTCGCTTATAATTTGGATACATTTTATTTTTAAACAGACGTTTCGAATGCTTTGCAGCAATCGTGTTCACGGGTAGACGAGATGTAAGCGTCTGTCAGTAAGTCAGTTAATTAGTCATCTGACTAATGGTAACCAAATTATACGCGAGTTTTAATCAGTAAAAATAGTTTTATTTCAAAATGATTGTTAATTGTGTTCAAGTAATATTATTGTGATAGCGAGCAGAGGACTAATTTAAATGAATTGGTAACTAAAGTAACAGAAAGTGTCCTCTGGTAACAATACAAGATGCGCGCGTTCCCACGAAAAACCGAATTTTGGAGACAAAAAGTAGCCTATACATTGTTACTGGACGTAGTATATCTGGACCTAAATCTATATATAATTCTATCTTCTAAAAAGAAAACATATATATGTATATATAGTTTTAGAATAATAAATTTCAATCACGACTGTATTAATACTCTTATATTTTTCCTTTTATTGTTTGTTTTTATTTGTTCTATATTCTATAAATTAATAAAAATCCTAATTATTTTATCTCTTTGTTACAGATGCAAGTACCACCAAAATATGGATAAAGTGTAAGATTAATAAAATTATATATTTTTATTTAAAGTGCAGGTTCATTTGGAAGAATTATCATTGAATTGTCTTATGTTTCAAGCATTTTGTATACCACTAGATTCTATAATACTCTAACAGATAGCTGTGGTCAATTGATAGCTCTACAGCTGGTATACCGACTGGCTAGAAGGCGGTAGACCATCCTCCATCTTTCCACATTGCTTATAGGTGGCAATTGCTTTGTAAAAACGTAATATGTAATGGATTTTTATGGGCGATGGTACCACTTACCATCAGGTGGAACTTTCTCATGTCAAAGAAATTTTATAAATGTACAAATAAGCTTTATTTTAAATGATCAAATCTAGTACTTTAAGCGGATATAGCTGAATAGGTCACAATTGTTTGCTTAAAAATTCGCTTTTGTCAAAGATATTCTTATAATTCACAAACAGTTTAATTTTATATTAACAATTTAAAATATTATCTTTTTATTAAAAACGAACAAGACGGTTGGTCAAACTGTAGAAGAATCTAGATTATTGCCGCTTGATGAGTTGCAGACCAATCTCCTGGGATTGATCTTAGGAAATTCCTTTTGTAGTATAATCAATTAAAAGTTATTACACTTCTTATTATTGGCTATTCATTCGGCAAATTCATATGGAAATAAAATACCTATTTAATAATTTTATTGCCTTTTTATTGTTTTTTTTCGAGTGGAATTACTTTTGTTTTTTTTTCTATTTTTTCTATTAACTTCACTTTATTTATTATTTTTTTAATTTTTTAATGAAGATGCAATGAAATAAATATTGATACCAGCAACATTCGAACCCGTGACCTCCGGGAAACTTGAGCTCACGTTTTTGACAACTAATTTGTGCATTGATGAATTTTAAAATTCTATATATAACCCTATTTATCAGACAGTTTCCCAGAGGTTCGATATTTTTTCTTGAAGGATACAAAGCAACAGCTTCACTGTCAAATAACGACCTAAATATTATAAAAAACTGATTTATATAATCTCTCCTTATTAAAAGAAAATATATATCAAATATATAACAAGTTTTATTTTTTTTTTTGAACAAAAAAAAAGTATTGAGATTTTTTTTATAAAATTAGTACTGACCTATAAAATGGTAACTCAAGCGGAAATAAGCGAACAAACATACATTGAATATACCCAGGGATTTGGAAGATTTTCAGTTTATGGGATTTACAATGTCTGTGATAATACTTGGATGTTCAAAAACATTTAAGATTATATTGTATTGCTATAAAATTATGTAAAAGTATTTTTATAACAGATATCTCATCTATTTAGGGTAGTTCTGTATTTTCTAGCGAAGTTATAACTTAATGCATTCAAAATCAAAATAATAAACGACAGGATTATATATACTATATCAACTGTCAAACATACTATACTTTTTTTATACTTCCTAGTAATCTGTAATAATATTATAAAGAAGAGAAGTTTGTTTTCACGTGATAATCTTCGAAATTTCCAGATGGATTTAAAAAAATGTTTTTGGTAATGAAAATCTGATTGATTCCCTCATTAATCAGATTATAGATTCAGATTACGATACTTTATTAATCTAATAAAAATCTTTTTGACTTTGACAGACCGGCTCACGAGTACTATACATTTGCTGTCATAACATTACACTTCTACTCTTAGACATCCTTATAACAAATAAAACGTTCATAGGTAGAACTGAAAGTATAACCTAGTATTAATACATTCACTATAATCCTTTTATATATATATTAAAAATAATCTAAAATACATGTATTGATATTTTTTATATACAAAATTTAATCATTTATTATCTCATCATAAAACAATGTAACATTTTAATAACCTATCTAATATTAGCCTATAATTCATGTCTTAGCGGCAATATCGTTCAAAAGACTGCACCTCTAGATAAGTGCATACTAGACATATGATGTCATATACTTTGTTATTCATACAACAAACTAGAACGATGCGTAGAGGCCAATGGTTAGGCAATGTACTGTAATCCCTTGATAACCGCTGGATATACTTGGGTTAGTTATTACTAACCCAACTATATTTATTTAGGTGGGCTATATATATTATATATTATCCGGCTGTACATGCATAAATACTAATGGAATTTGCCCAACTAATTTCTAAAACATTTGATAAATATTCATCAGCTTTGAGCATGGCGGAATCGCGGCTTGTACTCACGCAAGGGTTCCAAAGTACTCGGGCAAATTCTTATAGAATTTACGTAAGTATAAGGATAACGAAAGTTTAAATACAAAAATAAACTATATCTAGTTAATTTTATTATGATATTAGAATTATTATATTATTATATAGAATGTAAAATTCATTAAAGGTTACACACGATATTTTTTATCTTAACGCTCAGTTATTATAATGGTGTGGACTCCGAGTCGTAGATTCGAGTCCTATTTGTGTTGCTGACTAAATTAAAACATATATATTTTTACAGAAAACTGCAAATAATGTCTTCATATCCTAAACAATTTTTATGAAAAACAAAAAAAAATCAAATTCTCAGAGTTCAGTCACAATAGTTCAGTAATTAAAACGTCTTTAAGATAGAATACAAGGTATGTAGGTTCATCTGATGTTGTGTTTTATTATATCAAAAAAATAATAATTTCTAGTGTGTACATAATGTCAGTAAAAAATTATGAGAATAATAATTTTCATACCTTTTTAGTTTTTCAATTCAACTAGCAACAAATAGTCTATAATTTTTATATGAAACTTTAATAAATACTCGATTTGTATAAAAGGTATAATTATAATAAAATTTGTTTTATTTTCGATTTAAAAAAAAATTATAGTCTATTAATATCAGATGTACTGTGGCATTTTCTTCCTGCTTTTATATGGTATAGAAAAGAAAAAAAAAAAAAGTATTTGAGTATGACCGAAAGATCTCTCTTCGAAGGGGGTGTAGTTTTCGGGAGGTTAGACAATACACTTCTATAGATTACATATATAATCTGAGATATGATTTCTTATCAAAGTTATCAACTATTTTAATTAATTAGAATTTATTTAAAAGTAATATATCGTAATCTTAAAAGCTGTCTGCACTTTTATTAATAAAATCATTTAAAATTTGCCCAATATGTACTGTATGTTTAAAGTGGAGTTTCTAAGATATTACACAAAGTCTTATCTTTATATATATATATATATATATATATTTAAGAAGACTCATATCTGACTCATTTATCAATTATCCTAGAACAACGAAGTAGGTGTATTTTCAAGTAAAACGTGACATTACGAAGCTGTTACGTAATATAGAAGTATTTTTTTTACTATTTTCAATTTCAAGTACGACAAAGAAATGTCAAATATTTAAATAAATATAATAAAAGAATAAAAAATTATTGACGCAGGATTGAGTCTACGATCTCTGGAAGTTTATGCCAGTCGCTAAATCTACTGAGCTACCGTATCGTTAGACAGCTTGATTAATTGAGCAAACTATAAAATTGACTTTATCCCACGGAAACCACATTTATTAAACTTCTTCCCAAACTTCTACCGAATGTTTCTAACTTTGTAGTAAAAGATACTATTTTAAAAATGTGACTTATTTTATTTTACAAAAATGGGATGGAAAATTTATCAAAACGGTTTCGAATCTGTGACCTCTGTGACGTACTCGTTCGTCGCTCTGCAAGCTAAGCCATCATGTCCTTGATGAAATTAACATTTCATATATAATAACTTGCATAACACACAAACTAACTATTGTTTTTGAAATTGTCTATAAAAGTTAACATTTTTATGGACAATTTAAAACACAATTGACACAAATTTCTACTAATATTTTGCAAAGAAATGGGGTAAAATGCCTCTTTTTACCCTTAAATTCTATATTTAAATACTTATTTCCCATTCGCAGATGAATTAGGCCAAGTTAACTTTATTCAAAAGCACTAATTGCGTGATATAATTTATTTTTTCAAAGACCTTATCCGATGTTGGAATATCTGAATATTTTTTTGCATGAATACTTAGTTTTTGTAATTTTCTTGTATTTCTTGTTTTTTGAAATGAGAATGAGATTTACTTTGATTTTAGTTTAGTTCTAAAATAACAATCTGTTGCTCATAATTATCCGGCTGTACTTACGTAATTACTATAGGAATCTGCCCGAATAATTTCGAATCAATTTTTGGTCTTTATTCATGAGCTCTGAGCATGGTAGAATAGCGGCCTGAACTGTTCACGCTTTGATTTCACCATGCTCAAATTCCAATAGTAATTACGTGTGTACAGCCGGATAATTATATTTAATTGTAATTATAGATCACGAAAGTTTAAATATAACAAGCTGTTATGTCACGGGATAATGTTATTCGGCTCATTTAGCCCCAACTTCCCCTAAAAGAGGACTCGTCACGTCCAAAAATAAACTAGACAATATTAGAAGCACACAAGGAAATAGCCTTAGAACAAAGATGTCTGCCAGTTTTGGGATCTAATTAAAACTTATTACATAGAGGCGTTGTTTAAAGAATTATAATGACACATACAGACACGAACTCAAGTTTAGTTCATGTATATTAGACGAATAGCAAAGCGTATTTTAATACAAGGGCATAAGAACCGTTTTTGTCTATGTTGTAATGCTATTGGTTGAAAAAATATGGTGTAACAGATGTAGAACGATGTAACCATCAAAACGTGAGCCGTTACTGTTCTTTGTACTGGATGAATTTTGACTATTTTACATCTAATCGCGAGGGGTACGGCAGTTCAAATAAATGTGGTGGTGTTGTGATTTATTCTTTCTTTGTTTGAAAGAACGCAGGACAGAGTTGACACTTTTTTAAATCAACTTTATTTTACGTGTTCTGTGGGAGTTTGTTTTACAATGAATTATTGCTTTTGCTTTGGATATATGACAGATTTTATGATTACGCAAGATATTTAGGTCATGTTTATAATATTGTCTGATTTCGAGTATTTTAATACAACATACCATATATATAATGTTACGCGTTTTGTGTGTTAAGGTTCTGCAACGGACAGACACTTGTATTATTTTATCAAGAGGATACCCGATGGTTAGCAGCTGCTTTATACAGGCAGCTGCAGATAACACCCAAGACGATGTACTGCATGTATGGGGAATAGGGCATACGAAAGGGCTGGGAGGGTGCATTTCGTTTTTTTCACCTATATTTGACACAGATATCTATGACTTCATATACAGATAGGTCTTCAATTATGTCAAGATACTGCAGTTTAAGAGACATACAAAAATTTATCCAAAACCTAAATAATATTTTAATTTATTTGGAATTCGTAACAAATCAGGTCAATCCAAAATCTTGTATATTATTATCTAACTATAAATAGAATATGAACCCGCTACCCTAATAACGAACTTATGTCTGTTGACATATCATATTATACATAAAATATTTACAATTTAATCGATTTCAAACTACCCACCAAAGTTCATAAAGTATTTACGGTACACGGTTGGTTTCTTGTTATTATGGAAGTTTACAAAACAAGAATAATAATAACAATAAAAGTAAATTAAAATATAACAATTATATTTTTGATTCCTCTGTATTTTTTCAAGATTAAATGAAGACATATACAATTTAGTATAATTTTGGTTATATTTTAATTTTAACACAGTTTAATTTAAAAAAAAATGTATCCAAAATTATACACAGGTTTAATCCGTAAAAAATAGTTTTATTTCAAACGCGTATTCGTGAAAATCTAAGAAAATACAACTTTACTCACGAATAGTTTTGAACTACTTTCAATTATAGTACAAATAAAAAGATCTTTTAAAATGTCTTAGTGAATATAAAGAAAATTAGTTTTATGATTTTATTTACTATTACACTAATTAAGTGTAGTGTAATGCATCGTAGTCTATAGTCTTTAAAAACCTGCTTATATCCAGAAAGAAGTTTTCAAATCTGTTCAGTAGTTTTGAAATAAGCGCGTTTAAACGAACACACTTTTCTGCTTATATAATATTAGTATAGATGTGGGTAGATTTTCAGATAAGTATAAAAAAATATTTTATATTGCAGATATATATTATATAACATATAATAAAGTTCGATTCAAATCTTCGCCATCTTTCATACACAATATCTGTGATACAGAAAAGTTTTATATTTGTGTTTATTGGTGCCCCCCCTTAGGGGGTTAGGGGGGTTAGGGGGGGGTTTAGGTGCCAAGGGTTAGGCCCTTAAAACTATTGTTTGGCAAAAATGTTTGGTTTTAACAACTTTTTGAGAATTTTGAATTTTTAGTTGAAGAATAATCAAATATTAATACTTCAAAAACAGGAAGTCGTTGAAATTTGAATAAAACAATATTGTTGCTAGATGTCGCTTCATGAAAATAAGATTATTGTTATATTACTTTGAGAGATGATGGAGCTACTAATTATGTCTTGTATTTTTGATACTGTAAGTGATTATAATGAATCTTTATTTAAAACCCATATCTAATAGTAAAAGTACATACAGTCTACTTCTTCTGAACCGTACCTAACATATTCAGGCCAGATAACACCTCATTTGTACATTAAAAGACTCCATTCACTATACACAAAGTTTTCTTTGAGATGCTTTCCTTACTTCAATTTACTACCACGAAACAAATTTTAGAACTCTATTTTAAAGCAATAGAAACCAATTTCGAATAAAACACCCGTAACGAGACGCAAATATACATTTGTTAAAAATTACCACTTCGATAGATCTTCAGATCCGTAACACAAGGTAATAGGGTTCATTTTCGGGTGATAATTTGTAAAGGAGATATGAAAAGGGACACGTGCACAACGCCCCAGTTGCGTTCGGATACTCATGCAAATCCCTTTGTTGTCTGAGTTGCGTCAGTGTAACGGGATCGAGAACAAACTGGGTATTGCCAGCTTTAAAAATAGGCTTTATTTTGTTGGATTAAAATAGGTTCCATTTCCATTGGTCTGATTTTAAACTGATATAAAAATCATCGCTTGTTTGTTAGTTCTTTCATGTTTAAACTAGCATTATAACAAAGTTATCGTATTCCTACCATTGTCATAGTTGGAGAGCTGGATAATATGAAAGTTTTAGCCTATATAACTGATAGGCATTTGCAGTCTATTTGTGAAGATAGTGCGTTATTTAAACACGCTGTGAAAGTTTCCTCCACTGGCAAAACCGAAACAGATATTCATCATAAAAGCTTGGTAACGCTACTCCAAAAAGTCCGCAAAAGTCAGATAGGGTTGGTCCATGTTGGCCAATTATAATATTTACAATGTTGGCCTATGTTGGCCTATTATAAAATCTGTACTCGCCTTTACTGACCCTTTAAAAACTTTTAATCAAATCGAAACGTTGGAAAAACACTAGTAAATAGATATATTGTGCTGTACCTGAATTTTTAGTTCATTTTAAACCAATCAAATGTTTGCAATATATATCAACCAATCACGAACCACTTAAAATGCAACATTTATCATTTACTAAGTCAGCTTAAGGACCTTTATGCAAATGTATTTAAATTAAAATAATTTATTACTTAACAATCTTTAGGCGGATTAAAAATAACAGCTTTAGGAACAGATATGAACTTATTAATAAAATTAAATTACAGTTTTTTATTTCCTTAAATCCTATGATATTCTGAATTAGGTGCAATTTACAAAAATTAACAAAAAAATTAACAAAAATAATTAATGTCATGAAAATATTACGTGAAAATTGTCATTATTCAACATATATTTTAATATTTTCATTTGTAGTTTTTTCATAATAACTTCTAGGGAAAATTTTGGCTCTTCACGAGTGTTTTTTTAGATTCAGTATAAAATTACGCATCGATTGATATAAAGAAATTTTTTTTTTGGAGATTTTGTTTTTATTTCCCACGTACCTATAACTATAAAGAACAGATTTAATACATTAAAACATTATTTAAATGTGTTTGATTCTTAAGCCTAAAATAATGATCAAGAATAATCGTTTGCCCAATTTGATATTCCGAAATTTATTTCGTTAATAAACTTCGTTTAACGTTAAAAGTGTCTTTACGACGGAAAAAAGAACCATTGTACGAAAAAAACCTATTACAAGTGCTTTCGTGGTCAATGTACGTAATAATGACATCATTTCTCTTGGGATATTTAATGTTAAATAATTTATAAGTATTTTTTTATGATTTTAATAACGACGAACATTTTATAACAGCTAATATTACACTTTAGAAGTCATAATAATATTACAAAGCGGAATTGTTTTGTTTTTTTTTTTTTGTTTAAATGCGATAATTTTTGATATTACGGGATGGATGAAAATTTTAATGATTATAGGCAACTTCATGAAGTCTATAGTAGTAGGATTAAACGGGTGAAACAGCAGCTTATTTTGTGAGTTTTGTAATAACTTTGGCTACAGATCAGCAGAGTATTTATTTACAGCTTTTGCTCAAAAAAAAATTCAATTTCATATAAATTACATTATATTTGTTTATAAATTATAACACAAAAATGTGTTTTTATATATATTTTTATTTTATATGTTGAAAGATATGTTCATTCTTACATGTTCCCGTCAAATAGTTTATTCGGAACAAAATCCATCAAAGCTAATTCTATATAGTTAAAGTATTTGGGGAATAAAAAAATTTTTACTTCAAAAAAAAAAATTCTATGTATAAATCGATGTGAAATTTTATACTGAATCTAAAAAAAACTTATGACGAGCTAAAATTTTTCCTAGAAGTTATGAAAAACTACAAATTAAAATATTAAAATATCTGTTGAATAAACGACAAGTTTCACGACTCAGTAATTATAAGACAGAAAAAAATATTTGTTTGTTTAAGTGCGCTAATTTCCAAATTACAGAGTGAATTTGAAAATGTTTTTCTGATTGTTAAAAGTTTTAAATTAGTTTATTGGACTTATTCGTGTTAGTAAATTAAAGCGTTTTAATCCAGCGTTTTAAGCTCTCCAGCTTACGGAACCCGGTACTAGGAAAGTTCACGTCCCAGTGTTGGTCGTAAGGTGGTATCTGATTGTCACAGTGAGTGTTAATGCGATTCCTTGATCTTCCACTAGGGAGATGAGGGCAACCGTTTGTGTTTTAGTGGGTAGCCTTAAAAATACCAGCGTCCTCTAGCGTCCTCTTCCACATAACCCCCCGGCCGTGACTTCACCAACGGTTATCCGTAACGGATTTTTCCAACGAAAAAATAGGGTCTGATACCACCCTTATACTGTCAGTGCAGTGTCATGAAAGCGACAGACAGAGGAGAAAGAAAACTAGATGCGGGTAGTTTTAGAAATTACCAGCAGACAAAGACATTGACCAGTGCTTTCTTCAGTGTTCTCGTGACAATGTTCAGTGCGGTGCGGTGCGGTTCAGTGCGGAAATTTCGAGGTAGGTTTATAAACTTATTTATCAACGTGAATATGTCCCGTTAAAATTTAAAATTCATTAAATCCGAGTAAGTTTTAAAAATATGATTTGACACGCTAAAGGCCGTCTAAACTCGTGGTACCGACTGCAAACTAACAACTAAGTTTTTATTGTTATTATAATGATGTATTATTATAATATTTTTTGATCGTTTTTTTTTAATTTTTTAATATATTTCAAAAAAGAAGCATATTTCTATTTGTATGTGCGCGATTTGTATGTGTTATCTATGAAACTACTAAACCAATTTTGATGATTCTTTTTTTAGTTTAATCTACGTATTTGAAGTATGGTTTTAGTATACTATATATTCTGGATATACTCTTACAACTTCAGTTATTTTTGTCTTATTTTTTAACGTCCACCTTCTATCTTGTAGTTCCTAAGTTTCACTTGTAAAGATTATCTTTGTGGCACGAAGGTCGTCCTGCAATGCGTAATGCAGTATTTTCTATTTTGTGAAATAATTAACAAATAAATAAAATTTTAAATCTTCCGTAGGTAATTTTCTTCATACAATGTACTACAACTCAAGAAATGTAACGAATATTATTTTCAATCGAGGTTAAATGTAATTTTAGTGAAAATGGAATCAGGATCGATTATTAATACGATAGGCACTAATGAATAAAATGAATGAATATTTATTGAAATATCGCGTGGCGTTATTAAGCTATTACTGACTTAGAAATTTAATTAACGACATAACTGAAAACCTGTATTTTTTGGTCAGGATTTTTGTGTTTGTATTTTCTTGTGTGTGTGTGTGTGTGATTGATTGTCTGTTGTTTTGTGTGTGTCTGATGGAATTCCCATGTTCTGTGTGTATTAATTTATTAATTAATTAAAATTCTGTAGGTGTTTGATGTCCCGTGTGCGTTCGAGATTTGATGTCTTATGTGCACTATTGAACCGGTTGCAAAATAAAAATTGACTAATAATAAAAAAATATTCCACTAAATCCAATCAAATAGGAATATACTTAGTAATTTTTATAAAATAATTCTTTGTATTTCCGAAGCTGTTTATTGTGTCAGGCCCAAGTCACTGCAAAGTCGGAGAGGTCACGACATGTTGTATCTCATAACATCTCATAACTGGTTAGTTTATAATTTTGGACATATATTTTATTTTTATAAAACAGATAATAATATCAGCGCCATCTATCGCTAGAAAAGGTTTTCTGTCACATAAATATTTGTATTTTATACTAGCTGTTACTCGCAGTTCTACCCGTTGAGGAACGATTTTATATCCTATTAGAATAAATAAGAGCAGTAATAGATAGCCTATACTTTCCTCATAAACCTGTGTATTATAATTAGAATGAATATTTCAAATCCATTTTGTAATTTTAAATATTAGCGCGTTTAAACAAACAAACTTCCGCTTTATAATATTTTCTGAAAAAAATATAACATTACTGATAAACCAACAATTTTTTATATTTATTTTAATGCGTTAAGTAAAGTATTATGTTTTAAAATTAAGATTTAAATAATGAATATTATTTTATTTTATTGTGACAACTGCCACAGACTAAATGATTTATAGAACGGCCATTGTGATAAATCACTTTGTGGCTATTCAGTATTGCAAAAAAAAAAAAAACTTTATTTATAATTAATTCATAAAAATTAATTATTTTGTAGTAGGGCTATTTTGTGGAAAAATATTTTCGTGTGTTTGGTTAGAGGTAGAGATTGGAAAATTAATATTTAATCCATGATTGCGATCCTTCAAAAATATAGCAAAACCGTTGTGATTTCTCTACAGTATTTTAGTTTATATATTTAAAAATTCAATAAAATTATTTCTATTTCATTAATAAAAACAAAATACAGTTGTCATTATAGTTATATACATATATATTAAAAAAACATTTTAATAACTATACATAATATTATTTATAACGATATAAAAGTTTTTCCGTGTTGGTGTAAACGGTTTTTTTTAATGTCTAGAATATGACGTATAGTCTAACAATGGAAACTAATATCTGACTCATCGCCCAATAATATTGTACGAATGTGGCTCTGGTGTTATTTAAGAGCGGAAGCGTTTTTCTAGTTTTTATTCATTTTATTTCACTAACATTTTTTACTTTCTATAATATAAACGAATTGTTTTGTTTTTATATTATTTAATGAATGATATGAAAATTTATTATTACAAAGAACGAAACATTTTATTATTTTCTATAAAGCTGAAATTTTGTCTGTCTATCCATTTATAGGAGGTTGTTATTTAAATATCACTTGATAAACCATTGAAATTAAATATATATCTTATATAAATCAGATATATGTACATATACCCACTTACTTTTAAATTTTCATACCCAGGATGCATTATCTCTATTTTGTCTTTTTAAAAACCTTTAATCATTAGTAAGAAAGTGACAAAATAAAGAATTAATTATAGTGAGTATAAATATTTTTATTAGTAATGGGGTAAAAGTTTTATATCGTAACAAACTAAATAAAATAACAAATAAAAAAAAGATGTTATTATTTGGACATGAGACTTAATTTTTCTTTTATATCGATATACTTTCATGACTTGTACCACAGCTCAGTAGTTAGTTTAATGGACGTCAATTGTTTTAACTATTAATGGAGCGTCCCGAGTTCGATTCACGAGTGAGAAAAGAATTGTTCTTTGCTTTACTAAGTGTTGATAAGTTTACATAATTTATGGTGTTTGAATAAGTAATTTGAAGTTGATTTGCTTGTGTATATTATCTTTTAATAGCATCTACTATGACGTCACTTTTGCTTGTAGTTAGTATTCTTTGCTTAGAATAATTTGTTTAAAATATGTGTTCCGGCTGTAATCACGTTAAATTGACCGGAATTTGGTCGACTATTTTCAAAACCGTCCGGCCTCCTTACTTATGAGATTTTGGAGGAGTCGCGGCGTGAACTGTTCACGAAATCGGTCCGGCAGATTTTGATATATTTATCGTGAGTACAGCTGGATAACTACATAAATAGTAATCATTTTAATACAAAAATTTGTTTATATGTTTTTTATTTTGTAATTACTGTTACAGGATATAGTTACGCATACCATACAATGCATTAATATAAAAAATCTAAGCTTGTTAATGTGAATACTAATTATTATTTACCTTAAATGTATTTTTGTATTTTTGTGTCAATAGAATTCCCAGAGCATTATTTTAATAATCAACAAAACAAGTTTATATCTATTTGTAAAGGTTCTAACATCAAATGTCGGTTACAGATTAATTGATAGGAAAACTAAACGGAAAGGTAACATTTTCATTACATTGTGAAACCCCAATACCGTTAAGGGTCTTCCAGGGAATAACATTTTCTAAGTAATAAAACAAAGATAAAACAGCGATAAGGGTCGAACGTAAAGAGCATTGTGCAGTTTGTAGACAATTTTTTCACGTTTGATAAATCACAGCAACCCCACCCAGCCGCACCCTGCGATAAACCTTCAACCCACCCATTTTCTTCGACATTTGCTTAGAACGGGGTGCGGTACCATATAACTTTGTTACCGACCCCATAACCGCGACATTATTAGCGCGCCCCAGCCAATAAGTCACAAAAACAACCGATAGACAAGGAACGACCTTAAAGTAAAATAAACAGATCATCCGCTAAATGAGGGCCATCATACCTGCAATGAAGGCGTGTATACAAACCCTGACGCGCCCTTTCACTAATGAGGACAGTTTATGGGGCGCGCTAGCATTTAGGTTTATTGTGAGTGCGCGCGCACCCCATGGTGGACCTTTATAAGAAGTGACATTCCTATCAAATGTTCAGTAGCACACGTGGTGTCATGGAGTGCAGATCTGACTTAGGTCTGCTTCGTGATAATTTGTTTCGTTACGTTAAATGAGTGAGTCAGCTCGCCTACGCCTGTTAATTAGACTCTAACCTAGTATTTGAATTATCGCGTGGGCCTATGCGTTTTAGGTTAACTAACATCGTTTACTCGTGTTAATAGAGTTCAAATAAACGACTTCCCTTGTTCCATTTTTATGCATTTGTTTTTGTTAAAATGTTTAATTATTGACAGTTTTAATTGAACACAGTTACAAATATATCTTTAATTATATCAGCCATCTTATTTGGTAATCTTGATTCAAATTTGAAGATCTTTATATTTCGATAGATAACAATTATTTCTTTTTAAAAGACTTTGTCCCTTCTCAAAGGTTCTTTTATTGTAGTCTTTTTTGTGGTTAGCAAAGAGTATCCTCTTCAATTTGTTTCCATCTCTTTGGACACGTCAAAGAATTGGTAAGTCCCTTTTACATACAGCTTTGTATTGTAATAGACTTGATTTCAATTATTTAAAAAAATATGTAACACGATAACAATAACGAACAAAAACTATTAAGGCTTAAATCAAACTTGTATTCGAATCATTGGATTATTGTAATCCAATATACTAAAATAATACGATTAGAGAAGACTTTAATAACCAACTTTTGTAATTAGGAACAACTCCGATAGCTAATGTGGAAGGAGCCTTATTTATGAGTTTCTTAATACATTTAAATTTGTTTAAAATATCCATTTTATTTATAATCTTATTTTTTTTTAATTCTTCTAAACGTATTCGATTAATTCAGGAACAAAAGATTAATATCATTTTAATCTTAGAATACGATAAATGAATATGAATAAATATTTATATTTTATTATTCTAGAATACGTAATAAATAACATCGAATACCTTCTATTTTTAAAATTGTATTCGATAATACTAAGTTGAATTTATTATTCTAAATGCAAACTCAATTTATTATATTGTATATTTATTCCATTCCATTAGGTTTTCATATTACTTGAATGAAAAGGATTAAGAATACATTTTCATTCTATATTCAAAATTTTTATAAGTATTCCGGAAATTTATTCATTTTTAAGTTTTCTGTATTCTAAATATGTCTTAAGGATTTATGAAATTATGATATGGGAATTTTGATATGTGTATAAATTAATTTCCACGGTAAATATTTTCTTATTTCGAAAGTATTAATCAATTTCAATTTAGGATTATAAAATACGTTTTGTTTAGATTTCTTTGTAATATTCTGCCTAAACTTGAGAGAATTCTAGCGTATGTGGGTTAGTTCTGCAATTCTTTGAATACTTTCAAGTCGTTAGTAGGATCATTAGTGTCAGCCTCATAAATATTATGATTGTTAATCAAACCCTAATCTTTATAGAGCAATCTCTTCTCGCTATTGTAATGCATACAGTGGTTGTTTTTTAATACACTACGTTTTACTCGCGGTTTCGCCCACGCACGAACGATTTTATTTATTATTAAGGTAATTCTATAGCCTTTCTTATAAAACTGCCTGTCACAATAAGAATTTTTCAAGTCCATGCAGCAGTTTCGAAGAATAAAGCATTCAACCAAACAAACAAAGAAACAAACTCTTCAGCTTGAAATTATAGTATGGATATAGTTTGTATACTTTTCTAATAAATTGCAATAAATTAAAAACTATTTATGATTTTGAAAAAATAGAGTAATATAAATATAAGAAAAAGATATGTAAGAAAGAGTATGTAATTTTATATGAAAAAAAACTAATTACATAGTGTATTATGAATAATTTTCTTCAGATTTTATTTTATGCAATAATTACATGAAAGTTCCAACTCTTTTTCCTTTTTGAAGAAGTGTATGGAAAAAATGTTTAAATATAAGGAAAATATTTAAAATACCGAGTTATCTGATACTTGATAATAATGATAAATCTTTTCTTTTATTCATAAGTTATTTTTTCAAATGCTTTGAGACGAGTAATAATTTTAAATTTGTATAATTTATCATATTAATATTATAAAACTGAAGAGTTTGTTTGGTTGAAGGCGCAACTCTCGGAAACTATCTAATTGGTTTAAAAAATTCTTTCTGATTGTGATAGGCAGGTTCATGAGGAAGGCTACAGGCTATAGTTAAAAAAATTATTCGTCTGCAGATGTAACCGCGAGAAAAAGCTAGTTAAGTTATAAAAGTACATAAATTTAAAATAATATTATACAAATTCTATTAGCAAAGTCTTAAAAGCAATTTATCTGATTATTGCCCAATTCTCTTTAGACAACGATAGCCCATTGTTATCCGTTTAATGAATGTACTTACTGTTGGATAACTTTTTATATATATTATATAATTAACAGTACTTTTGAGCCATTCGTTCATTTGACTAACTATCAGAAGTAGAAACAGGTTTAATTTTTAAATTTTCTACGTAATTCAACATTTAACTTGTATAATTTGTCATTTTTTGCAAGATTTTCTTGATCCATGATTACTATTATATATTTTTTACTTTACTGTAAATTTGTTTTTTACCTAAGTATTTCCAAAATATATAGTAATATTATAATGCTAAAGAGTATGTTTGTTTATATGGTTGGACTTGATAATCTTTAAAACTATATTGAATTTATTTGAAAAGTTCTTTCTGTTAATGATAGACAAGTTTCTTAGAAACTTTTATAAGTTACCTTAAATTGAAATATTACTTTTATTTATTTTATTATTAAAGAAAATCGTTCGTCTGCGGGTGAACCCGCGAAAAACAGCTAGTATATATAAAAATGTTTATTAAAATACTAATAACAAACATATTATTTTATATATCAATTATTTCATAATAAAACATAGTAGTAGCTATTCTATTTGCATTTTAAATTAAAGGGCTGCTGGAATCTTAAGCTAAAAGTTTTTATAACTTTAAATACGAACAGGTAAAGTTAAAACGACTTTAAGAGTTTTAAACTTAAAATCTGAGTTTAAAACTTTAGCTCTAGTGTTGTACAAAGGAAACCTGCTTCCAACAAAAATATACTTTTTAAACATATTACAATAGAAATATTTTTAAAATCAATGCATGTATCTTTTCTTATATAACTTTCGTGATTACTATTATATAATTTCGAACCCATTGAAGGTCTCTATTCATGAACTTGGAGCACGGACCTTCGCGGCGTGAACTAGTCTTTAAATCGGATAGTGTATACTCGAGTACAGTTGGATGATTATATGTAAAAAATATATATTTCAAAAACTTGTCAAATATTTCAATTAAAAATGTATTTTTTTTTTCATTTCAAATAATTCAATCATTAATTTCATATTATAATAAATAACATAAATTTCAGAATTATTTAAGTTTCAAATTATAAATAAAAATTTTTGTCAAAATACCATACGCATTGTAATGTATTATAATTATTAGTATGGTAATAAATCAGTTTCCAAAAATATAAATGTTATGAAAAAAATATTTTACTTCAAATGATGTTACATTTAAATCCTTTGGATCCTAAGGGAATACCCGTCTATATAAGGATTGACGTCCTCTAGGAGTGGCGTGGCTATTAAAAAAGTTACATAATATAAGACATGTACAATTCAATTAAATATATATAAAAAACTTTCATTTACTAAACATTATACAAATGAAAGATTTTTTGAATGATAAACAAACAACTCAAGAAAATCATTCAAAATCAAATCAAAATCGGTTCTTTTAGTTCTTTTGTCACAGACAGAAAAGTAAATAAAAATATGTATTTATTTTTATTTATAACAAATCTTTTATATATCAAAAGTATCACAATTTTTTTTTCTGATAAGCTCTCTGGAGCTGATTCATCTATAAAATATTTTTTAGATATATTTTAGATTTCTTTTAAAAATATAGTAAAAGCGATTATATAATTATATAAACAATTAAAGCCAATAAAAGAAATAATATATTGATAAAATAAAACATATTTTTAGCAAGACCCGTCGTGATCTCGTCAGCGCCCTCTAGGGATCAGATGCGAGGCTAATATCATTGTATATATATATATATTTACATACACATATACATGTATATCTGTCGTATATTAATTTTGTCTTGCTTCCTAACTATAATTTATGTTTTTTTTTAACGATATATAATACAAGCAATATTAGAATACATTAAAGTATTATTCAAACAAAAATGAACCTTAACATATTTGAAATAATAGCTTTTTAAGTACTTTTCAGGTCATCACGTAAACGATCTATTTTCACGAGGTCTGTTTCTAATCAGAATATCAAAGAACCTTGCCAAGATTGTCAATTAACCTACAGTATGTTTAAAAAACTCATTTCCAAAGATACTTCAGATTTAATAATTATTGCTAAACTAAATTATATCTTATAGAAAAGCCAAATAATTTGTATTTCATATAATGTACGTAGAATATGCTTATAATTGATTTGAAAGTATTTTTAGTTAAAAATATTATTTATAATTTTTGCTAAACTAAATTACACCTTATGTTATAGAACTTTAAGGTTTAAAAAAATGTTAAATAATTTGTATTTCAATATTATAATCGCGTTGTGATAATTTGTGTATTTTTTAAGCCTGGAACTGTATGTTGAATCTAGTTCTGCGTATAAATTCTTTGAGGTTCTGCCAAAAATATTAATCTTATGTTCCAGAAATAAATTTAATGTAAGATCGATTCATTCCGTTTACATCGATTGTGGTTTAAGGCACAGGTTGAAGCGATTATTCGATATGTCCATTCGATGTCGATATATTGAATCTCTCTTTTTTATTGTGTTTTACTTGGGACTTGAAATTAATATGTCATTGTTGTTCTTTATTTGTAAAAAAAAATAATACGTCATTGATTTTCTTTGCTTGTAAAGTGGGTTGTCATATTAATTTTCTGATTATAAAATATTACCTTTTTTTAAAGGTTTTTGGTTTTCAACCCTTCCATTAATAAATACGAAAAAAATACAATATTATATTTTAAGGGAATACCAATATTAAAAAGAAATTAAGCTTCAATAAAAAAAATTAGTAAATATGCAATTATGACTTAGAAAAGATTTCTAGACATTACACTTTTTTAAATAAAAATAAAAATATTTAAATTATAATTCTTAATATATATAAAATCGACGCTTCATCTTATGACTTATTAAGTTTAATAACCATGAAGCCGCTGGCGTGTGTCCGTCAAACCGACGGATATCATATAGGGTTTACTATCGATATACAGAAATATACCATTACGTAATTTAATAATCTGGTGCAAACTGTGCAGTGTAGAACGTTCGAGACTCAAAGGTGGGTGAAGTTTACCAATGGGTTAATATTTGATGCTATACCCATAGTAACATACCCAAAGAACTGAACCCTACCTAAATTCTACTATAATGTCAGCCATTGTTGCGTTAGCAAGCTAAAACGCCATATTTTCAGCAAACTAATTATTAATTGACCTAATTGGACTACTTAGTATCTATAATGGACTAATCTAACACGATTATATGGAACATTGTGGAATTTGTAACGTTGAAAGAGAATCGTGGTCAAAACTACCCACCAGTTTTTATTTTTTAGTTATATTAGTAGTTTAAAACAAATAATAAAAGTTTAAATAACAATTTTGATATGGAATCCTTTATGGATGCCCCTGGTCTAGGGGGGGGGGATTGGATCGGTTTTGTGGGTCATAAAAAGAGCAAGGAAACCAACTTAAACCAGACGCATACCCTCGCCCTCGTGGCACGTCACGGATTCAGGCCCCACTGACTGTGACGCCCCATCAGCTATACTATAGCCTATAATATAGTTGATTTCCTTATAGATTAAATTTTGTAATGTATCTCTAATTAAATTTAGACCTTAGCTATAGTAAATAAGTTTCCTTTTTGAATGTAATCAAATTAATTTAAACCTTTTACTTTCACAGATATCTCAAATCGCGATGCCGTAAGTGCAAATGAAACTGATATTATCCAGATTCTTTATAGCTTATTTAAATATACTTTTAGAATTTATTATACAATACTAATCTTTAACCGCGTGTTCACTTACGTTTTAATAAGATTTACTTCATTTTCATACTTTGAGATCCTTTCAAAAACAGAACTACCCCCTTTTTTGTTCGTTTGTAACAAGATATGACAATTGTTACAATATTTAATTTAACGTTATTAATAGCGAAATTACCAAAATACGTTTTTTGTTTAATACACTGCAAAGAAAAGTTTTATATAAAATTTATTGTCTAATACACAAGTATTAATAATTATACTGAAAATATGTTTTCCATATTAGTTTTAAATTTTTATGATTATTATTTTAAGACTTTCGTGATTCATGAATACTATTATATATAATTATATACGTTATGTTAATTTATTTATAGTATGTTAATTTTATTAGAATTTCCCTAACTAGTTTTGAACTAATCCGGGGCCTTTATTCATGAATTCGGAACATGTTTAAATCGCGGCGTGAAGACTTCTTAAATAATATATATTTTTTTCTCTTTAAGCGAAATTATGATCGTAAATAAACCTTAAAGTAGGATAAAAAAAGATCTTCCTGTGTGTGTGTAAATGGACTAAAGATAAAATATTTTTATTAAGATTGTTTTAAGCTTACGATTTTAATCAAATTTGTTGTTTTTATATATATATCATATGCTGTTACTTTTCTTTATTACTAGTAACTTGTTTTTTGGACTTCTTACAACGGCATATAGTTCAGGGCTAAAGCTAAGTATGTTAAATACTCTAGTTTTGAGGATTATATGTCAGAAATTTTGGACTCCTTGCCTTTGGGTAGAAGTTATGAGGTGAAAGGTTATAACATGCATGCACGTCATATGGGCCAATTTACAAATTTCAGACAGTCTTTCACAGTTAATTCTACAGCTGTTGTAAATAGTTTTTGAAATCCAAATGATTATTCTTTTTGCACGTGACCTAATTTTTACAGCTATGCTTAACAATTTTTCGCTACTTTAAGCTTTCGTGCTAAACCGACTGACTAAATTAATATATATAATTTGTATAGGAATCCTGCAAACTTGTTTAAAATGCCGCTACTATTCCCAAAACAAACCCACACAAAAAACACACGGGTAAAGTCGATGAAAATAACTAGTTTAATAATAAAACTAACATAATACGGTTCGTTCGTGAGAGCAGTAATTGAAGACAATTCCCTGGACAATCTATAACAATTCAATTAATATCAACCATCAATATCTTTATAATGAAAAATGCACTTTACGATCCCAAGACATAAGTTAAGTGGATGGAATGGGTACATAGTTAATTCAATTAAGGTTAGGTCACGCGATCTGTATGGGCGATGTGGGCTAGGAGCTAGTTTTGAATACATACATTCATACTTTATATAAAATGTATAGTTATATTATAAAGTGGAAAAATTTGTTTGTTTAAACGAGCTAATCTTGGAAACTTCTCTAAGGAAATTAAAATTTCTTTCTGATTATGCTAGGCAGGTTTATGAGCCTATAGTAGGATATAATATATATATATATATATATATATATATATATATATATATTATTACGTTACTACTCTTATTTTTGTTGTATTAAAAAAATCGCGTGTGGAACTACGAGTAACAGCTAGTCAATTGTAACTTAAATAGCATAATATTTTATGATAAGAAATTGTACGAGTATTTCAATCAAAAATAAGATAAAATATAAGCTATTAAATATTTTATGCTAAATAAATCTGAAGAAACATTAAAAATTAAAACATTCCGCCTCTTGCGTCTACACAATGGTGTTTCACGGTACTTAACTCTCGTAGAATATACAAAATGGTTGTTATAACACCTTGTCTGGTCTCTTTTAATATAATACTTGTTCTCGGATTAAAAATAACTAAAAAGCAATGTACAATAAATATAAAAATAATATTTACTGTATTATTTTAGGAAGCGATATCAATGAAACCTTGCAAATGTCTTCTATCGGATTATTGAACTCATTGCTTATTAAATCTAATAATTATAATTATGTAACTTTTTGGAAATTTTCCTATTGTTTAATATTGTCATTGTTGGTGTGCCAAGCCTATAGGAGGTATGTCATCATTCTCCAGCTCTTGTACAAATTATTTGCGATTTTCGCAATATATCAAACTCTTCTAGGAAAAGATTTGGCTAAAGTTTTTAAGACCAGACTTTAACCCTCCTTTTGATTTGAGTCATGGTGAGATATCCAAGTTTCGATTAAGTGGTGAAGTCTGGTGTTCTTATGTGTTGTATCTTAAACCTTGAGAAGTCATAAAACAGTTCTAGGATCATTATGAAGGCTATATCTTATAGCCGAGGTCGACCAGTAGGTCAAAACGTATACTCTTCTGCTGGCCAACTGGTAAAATAGTTGTTGGGTTCGGTTGTAAGTTGGTTAGTTAGTTTGTTCGTTCGTTTTTTGGTAGGTTTGTTGGTGGTTGTTTTGTTGGTTGATGTTTTGGATGGTTGGTTAGTTGGTTGGTTTAGTAGGCTCTTTCCAGTAACTATCCGTAGCTTCCCTTCCATCCCGAATCAAATAAACCTTTAACTTATATTCCTAATCATATATAAAGCGTTGAATTATATCAAATTGTTCATTTATTTTTATAAGCGCAGTGAGATCTATCTAGTTTTATTGATCTTGGCACAGATTTCAAGGCTTACCCCCATTTCTATTGTAATAAATATTTTATAAGTCCATTTGGTTTTGCAATAATAAATCTATTTCGTTTGTTCGTTATTTATTATATAATTGAATTATGTTGATGGTTGGAATTAAAACCTAATGGACAGTAAATTTGTAATGTGTATTCTAGTTTCTGCTAAAATTAGATTATATTTTTTGGAGTATGTGGGTCACAGAAAAATGTCTATTGTTTAATACTGTATAGTACTTCAGATTACTTCTCACCCACAAATAGCTTTGACTTTTCCACAATTGATTATTTTTTTGTATTTAGACTTTTGTATGAGTTATATTATATATAAATTATCCGCTTGTACTTACGTCAGCACTAAAATTTGACCGACTAGTTTGGAACCTGTTCATGGCTTATGGACTCGAAGCATGGACGCTTCACGCCGCGATTCCGAATTTCGCAATACCAACTTACTGGTAAGTTAATGTGTTAACTCATAATAGGTTAAATTTGTTGGAGAAATTAATGAGTTTAATTTTATGTAATCTGTCGGATATTGCAATTATATATATTTATTTTCATATTGCCAGTTATCTCATTGGTGGTAGAGTCTAACTATTTGTACACGAGCTCGTTCTAATGTGATTTTAAAATCCTTTCACAGGGGATTGTAATAAAACTACTGTTACACTGATATTTTGTAAGGTGAGTTTTTCTAGCTCAGCGTGTCACATCGTAGACACACTGATGATTAACATTAGATAGGTTATAAATCAAATGCTAAGATAAAACTTTTTTTTACGTCGGGGTCGGGTGTATGCGAGTTTTAATCCGTAAAAAATAGATTTATTTCAAATGTGTACTCGTGAAAATTTAAGAAAATACTAAATGCTAAGATATTTCGTGTTAAAAAAGAGTGAAAGGGACGCTTATATATACATTCCTCTTTTTTACCGTGTGTTCTAATAAGCACCACCCCTCCTCAAAGGTAGCCGCGCATTAAAATAACATCATGTTTTGGAGATAGTCACGGATTATTGCCTAATATCAGATAATCTGATGTTGGCATATAACATAAAAAACTAAAATATCATGAAATGTAATGAAATGTATGTTCATTGATAATCTCTTTCCGAACCATTTACCACTGTGTTATCGGTACAGCACTTACATATCTCCCTCAGTCTCTCCCATACATCTCTATTTTTCATCTCATTGCTCTACTTAACATATCTTTCACAAAATCTGTCCATACTCTCATTGTCATACTTCTTTTATCTCCATCAACGTGGTGGTATTTATGGGGAATTTTTAAAATAGATCTTTCCACATTACTTTAAAATACTTATATATTTTATATATAATCTATTTTATACATAAAAGAACTTTGTAGACTAGCGAGGATACTTTGTAATGGATAGCTTTAACAGATTTAAGTTTATTAAATAATAAAGCTTTTATCTTCATTGAATCTCAGGCTTTTAGTAATTTGGCACAGATTATTATTAAATATAAATGTTACTTCAGACGGATTTTTTTTATTGTTATCATTATTTTAGTATTGTTGTGGTTTAAAAAAAAGCAAAGATAAACCCAGACAATAAATAAGTTTAAATCATTTTATAAATAATTTGTAAACGACTTAAATCTATAGTTCCTTATATTCGTTTTATGTCTTACTGTGGCAAAAATGTTTTTAATATATATGCAAATATGTTGTCCGTCTATCTTTATGCCTTTTATAACTTAATGATTGTATATCAATTCGCAAATTAATATATATATATTGATTATATAGAAACGTGTTGATCCTTAGTAGTGTTGAATTATTCAAATAAGAAAAAATTTTTGTTACTATGTAGGTTAGGTCTCATAACAACCTCGTAACATAAAAAAGAAAGAATAAATATAAAGTATTATAGGCCTTTATTTTTCTTTCTATTTTCACGAAAACTGACAACCAATTATGTTTGATTAAATGTTTTAAAAACTCTTCAAATGAAATATTTTATAAAAATTATATTTTCTATTTGCAAAACAAACGTTCAATAAAGCTGTGTTGTCAACAATAAAAGTCTTGTACAACTATCAGAACGTCATTTATCACTTGACTAATTGACAGCTGTCATTGCGTTTTCATACCTTTTTATGAGACGCCATGTTTATTTGACATAATGATGTAGATTCAACATTTAGATACTTATTTGTTTTCTATTCGACAGTTCGTTACTTTATTATATTGTTTTTAGCGACACTGTAGTTACTTCACTGTATATATCACTGTTAGTTTTCAAATGCATTTGTTCCTTCCTTCGTTTTATGTTTATTTATTTGAGAAGACCCTTTATTAAATCTAAATTGGGGCTAGATTTATATGTTAATATTTTACTTAATGTAGATTTGATGTCATATGTTTTAATAGGAATAACTAACCTCATTCTTAGTATTACTAACTACGAACTACATTTTTAAAATATATTTGCGTCATATAATATCTAGAAGTAATTCTATCCATCTATTTTTGAAGGTTTATGATGTTAGAGTTAATACTGTATTGTAAGTTAATAACATTATAGTATTAAGTTACTGTTTGAGGAAACTTTAATTTCCGATATCAGCGGTATTTTTCGTGACACAGAAAGTGGGAGTAAATATATAGCAAAATACATAGATTGATTAATATATTATAAAATAACTTTATTTTCTTAGTCATGTTTAAACTATTGTGATGTTTTATATGAATTTATTTCTGAATTCTTCTTGGACGAGTTTTATATTTCAATGTTTTAATAAATTAATTATGTCATATCTATTTGGTGTAAATGTGAAATTAATTTTTTTATTTGGAATTTAGTTTTATGATTTTTATAAACATGTTTTTGTGTGTATTTTTATCATCTGATAAGAATACACGTATCTATGTGATTAGTGATATATACGGTTGATTTTATCTACTATTCTCCAAATAAAGAAAAGAAGAAGGAAGAAAAAGTTCGGTACACTGATGGGCCTGAATTGTTGCTCTTACCTGTGTTTATGTCAGGTGAGCAAACTTTCAGGTGTGTTAGTGCCGACTGTACGACAAAAACAAAGAAGATAAATAGAATTCATTGAAGAAGAAGAATCTAATATAAGCGCAATTTTAACACACACACACACACACTCAAACATACATATTTTATTAAGTGTCTAGATTTACTCGAAATTTCTCGAATGTAACGATTTAAAAAAAATCTTCTTATATCAAAACGTCGAAAATTTGTAACAGGATTCTAGTTTCTGTTTTAAAAATATATATATATTCTGTTCATAATAAATAGATTTTAAATGTCATAATCATTTTGTAGAACACACATCGAGAGTTCAATAAAATGCCACCCCATTCTTCATTCACCCGTTAATCTTGAATACGGTCATGGAGACCGTAAAGAATGCAGTATAATTTTATATTTTCATTCATAATACGACCGGATTATAGACGTTGTAAAGATTATGACTATTTTTATGGCGTACGTGTGACAGATTCTGATGATACTATTGACGTAATGTGACTATAGCCCTGCTTTTGATGTTGAGTTATGCTTTATGTGTGTATTATAGTTTTAATATTTGAAATGTTGTTAAACATTTCAAATATTGTTACTTTTATTTAAAATTTTTAATAAATATAGAGTAAAAAATTTTCATCAAGATAGAATTCGATCCTGCGAACCCTGTGAGTGTCCCTGTCACTCTACTGACTGAACTGTGTGTCATTACTGGTTTTGTAAAGTATATATTGTATATTTTGAAGAATGTAAGAATTAAAATGTAAATAACATTGTATTTTATAATAAATATCCTAAGAATTACTTTGATGTACACTTTTCGAGTTAACGTAAATTTGTCCTAATTCCGAATGACTGATTCCAGGAACCAATCAGATGGAAGGAGTTAATAAAATAGTGAACCAAAGAGGATAATGGAAACCTTAGAGACGTGGTGAATATAGTTTTAATGGATGATGGTATTCTAAACAAATTGTTGTTTATAGTTAACATAAAATTATAGTGTGTATCTTAAGGTCATATATACTTCGTAGGTGGTGCAGAGATTAGTAATATTTTACATATTTATAGGAAATGCACTTAATTTGGGAATCCATGATAGATGGCGCTGTAACTGTTTTGAACTTAAACTGTTTAAAAAAAAATCTCTTGAAGACAAAGTGGTTTTGGCCTGGATTTGAACAGCTTTTAATTTGGAGTAAATTGATATAATTTTTTAAGAACTTTATTTGTATACTACCATCCTAAGTTTCGTTTGCCATTTCTGTTCATTTTACTTATATATATTTTCTATATAGAGTATAAAAAAGAGCGGTCTATATATTTAAAAAAATCTTTCACCATTAGAATGCTACACTATCATCTTGTAATATAGGCTTTTTTTTATATATAGTAAATAAAATCGTTCGTCCGCGGTTAAACCTGCGGGTAACAGCTAGTATTTTATATAAAACTTTTGAAAAAGCGATATCATTTCAAGGTTCAAAGCAACCTGATTATAGCGGGTATTGACGTAAAATAGCATAGTATAATATATTATCGCTCCTAATAGTTGTGTATGTTGTTACATAACAATCTTTAATCTAAATCCGTATGCAAAGCAGTTAGCACTGCATTGACTTCCTGTCTGATATAACGTTGATTTAAAATTGCAGGCAGATTATTTATATACAGGTTGATATGAAATAAATATTATTTTATAAAAATATTTGTACTAATAAAATAAATTTATATACAAAATTGTGATAGTATTGAAAAATTAAAAAAATAAAGTACAATATACTTGATTATAATTGACAGAAAACAATTAGAACAACCTAAATATCATGAAAATTAAAAAACTTTGAAAGATCAATTTAAGATCATATTAAAACATTTGCATGACATAGTCGATGAATTATATTTAAGTATGAAATGAACGGGTTGTATTAAAGGACGAGCCATTCAAATCACGATCAGAGCTGATGTCACTCATTGTGTACAACGTATACAAAATAGGTGCTTGAGAAACAATAGAACCATATGTACGGAACGAGGTTAATTGCTCTCCTACTTTGTACTGGACAGACCTTCGTTGATTCCTTTATGTATGCTGAAAACCTACTATTCATTAATATTACAGATGATTAGAATATGTGTAATGGCTATATTATATCAGTGTGATGAACATGAGAAGATGAGTCTTTGCCTAAACCCTACTGGTACTATATTCACCACGTAACCATATTCTTTCAACATATATACGAGATGAGTGAAAATATTTATCTATTAAATGGTTATACATGACGAGGGCGCGAAACCAAGACTATAATAATGTTCCAGCAGTATATTTACATGAGTAGGCCACTCTAGGTAATTAGTTAAGGTTTCAAAGTTACCCAAACAGCTGTATTCTTCCGTTCCTGAATTCCAGGAGGATCCTATATTCATACCCATTCACACAGCTTACATGATTGCCCAGTTTGTAAAGTGATAGGAATTAGCTTGCAGAGGCTACAGGTTCAAAACCTGATTATCTTCATATAATATTCATTCATTCTGTACTTTTTTAGAACTATCCTAAAGGAACTTTCTGTGAAAGATATCAAATAATACATTAAAAACCTTTAGAGATATTTATTTATGACAGATTGAAGTTGAAATAAATTATTATTATTATTATTATTATTATTTATATTTTTGTATAGGATTTCGCGGGTTTTTAGTTTTCGAGTCATATATTTTTTATTTCCAGTGAAAAAATTTGAGCACTTTTGTTTCTTTACGCTTTCAGAAGTTTTCCGATTGCTTGAATTTGAATTTGCAATAAATTTTGTAGTCTTTATATATAAACCACCTTGAGACATTTGTATCACCTATCAATACTTAAAATAATTCTGGAACAGCCAATGATAACCTCAATTTTAGAAGAGTTTGAAATTATTACTGGCTGTGATTTTTAGACACTTCAATTATAAATCGATGTTGATACGGAAAGTGAATTAATTTTAAAGCCGATATATAGCGTGGGTCAGAAAGAATAAATATATTGAGTGACAGTAATAATAACCATTACAAAAAGCCAAGCACGCCACCTTACGGACCTCCGTTAATGGTCTGGGACCAATAAGATTTTGAGTCATCTACTGTTATTCTTTGCCTACGATCGCACGAATATGAATGAAACCGTTCACCTACTTCTAAAGCTATGTTCATAGAACCTAGAATAACTAAGTGAACGGCGCTAAAAGCGTTACTAAAGTCTAGTAATGTCAACACTAACTTGATGACGTTCCACACCAGCTCTGATGTCATCTATGATTTTGACCAAACCTTTCAATTAAAAATCTAGGCCTCCTTTTTGACCAGAACCTTTTATGGAGTCTATAAATTACGGAACTGATCAGAAAAATACTTGCCTCTACTGCTTCCTTAAAAAGATTAAGTGGTATTCTTCCAATTTCCACTAAAGTTGCTCTTGCTCAAACTCTAATCTTACCCATTTTTGACTACTCTGCCTCTTCTTATCTGCACCAATATTCACCAAACCAAATGGTTAGCACAAATATGACCACGTCTCTCAAGTGGCTGAATATTCGATTTCGCAGAAATATTTTCTTAATCAGACAATCTATTCTATATTATTCAATCTAGTAACTCCCATCTAATTAAAGCATAGGCTTGTGTTTTTAAAACTTTCGCATAATCGTTTACTTTGTTCTATAAAAAACTTGCAAATTAAAATCCTTCTCACTCTACTATCTTCTATATAAATTCCTTTACTGTGCAAGCTTTTCGACTTTTTGGAAATCCTTGCCTTCATCTATTCGATGAGCTCAATCACTTAATATCTTCAAAAAAACATATTCTTGCACTTGCAACTACTTTTTCCATTACCTTCTGCTCTTATTTATGTACTGTTTATACATATAAATTATGTATATTGTGTACTGTGTGTATCACGTTGTAAAATATTTATGTCATATATTTAGTATCTGTAAACTTCTTCCGTCCGTATTGGTTGTAATCTATAACATGGTTACCTGCAAGAGAACGCTTATTAGCGATAAGGTTGACATATGTACAATTATGTTGTTACATTTTTTTTATGCTATACTACTGTGTGAGGATGTGCAATAAAGAATATTATTATTATTATTATTATTATTATATAGTAAAGATAGAAATATACAACATATTATATCATAAGTATATTTAATATAAAAAAATTAATATGATTCATGAGTCACTTGATCAATACTACAAATGGTTGGAACATGTGATGTCACACATAATATTGATGTCAGTATACACTATCGATATAAACATATATATATGTCTTATGTGTATGATAGTGTATACTAACTCATTTTATAAGTGAAGTTTTATAGATACGATAGAGTAAAATTATATATAGATGGAGTTAAGTTTAGAGTGAGCTTACATAAATTCAAAAAAAAATTATATACAAGATGCTTTAATTACTTTTCTTAATTCAGAGATTTATATATTTAAAAAGATATAAAACAATATTGCACAATGTGTGCCAATTCCAATCACTAATCGGTATTGGTGTGTTCATGCATAACATGTGCCTGCTAAATAACGTAATTAGCAGATAACCATATAAGATCGTTGCTTGTACATCATCAGTATGTATAATAAATGAAGGATCTTGCCTTTCAACACACGTCTCCTTTATTTTATTCAGTTTACAACAAGAGAAAAAGAAACGGAAATAGAATATATCTGACATTTCAATTAAATATACACATTCATATATTGTTAAACATACTTATATAATAATTATTCAAAGTCATTGAATGTTTTAATTACATATACAAGCGTCTACAGCAGTATCCAGATGGATTCATGATACAATGTACTGTTAAAAGTACGTCACAATTTTTAAAAGGCGTAATTTAATTCAACCGTACAATGAATGCGTCATTGGTCGTACCAATTGAGAGCAGCCGAGACCTTGGATCTGTTGTGAGAATTGCTATTAACATCACAAAGCGCCGCGATGCGCTTTACAATTTTCCGCACTGAGTCGCAACATGTCGCATCGAGTCGCAACTAGTCGTATCTAGTCGCAACCAGTCTTTCTTAATCGTCAGTTTAGATAAATAAAACTAAGCTTATTTTAATAAGTAAATGTATTCTTTATTTTTCGCTTCCGAATTTTTTTTCAAAAACGTGTTACAATTGATTCATTATATTTATTTTATTTATTTTTTACGTAAATATAAGATATGAATTATTTGTATTAATATAAATTTACTGTCTGTTACTCTATATTCGACTCGAGGAAGATAAATTTTATTTACAATTAGGATTAATAAGAGCAGAAGTGTAATACTAGAGTGTCTACAGTCATCAACTTTCCTAGCATACACAGAAAGAGTTTTTCAAAATCATGTAGTTTCGAAGACTAGCGCGTTTCAACGAACAAAGTTTTCCGCATTATAATGCTAGTATAGAAAACATTACAATATTGAAATGAAATGCGATTCTTACGTATAAGTGTAGTTATCTTATTGTGTATATTTATGAGCAATATGATCATATGTTCAATTATCATATGACAAGTAATGCTGCTCTAATAATTATTTAATGATCGGTTTCATGTAAAGAAATGTCCGAAAATATAACTTTTTTATTAATATGTATACGTAGACTATTATCATAGTATATTATATGCCTAAACATTATTTCCTAGTTGACTTTTCAAGGAATCATTTCCATCTATGATAATTAATATACAAATGTTTGTAACTTCCTAATTAAGTTATTGTAATAACCCCGATTTTCAAAATCGGATTTTTCTGAATATTTTTAAGCTTACAGGTGTCTTAAGCAGTTCTAGACCCTTTTTAAAAACATATATGTATGTGTGTGTTTGTGTCTGTCTGTGTATTTACGTATATAAGCGTTTTTTACGGCCTTATTTTCTTGCGACCTGATTATGCAATTGATTCCTTGGATGCGTTTTCACGTAGTTTAGAACTAATTAGTTTTTTAGCAAAATTAACCAAGCGATTTTTCAGTTTTCTTTTTCCTAAAACTCTGTATGAATAAACCATATTCGCTTTATATAAAAACTAATTATGGGGTCGTTGATGTACCAATCTATGCGTATTAATGTTATCAAAGAGTGATCAGAATTGTGAATTGTATTGTTTTTTAAGAAAATGTAAGAAATACATAGTATCAAATATATTGTAACAAGATTAAAACATTTATAAAATATAAAATTTTTCTTAACCAGGAAGTAAACGTCATGGGGCTCGCGACTATTACTGCTTGTTTCGATCTCAATTATATTACAATTATATCTTTTTAAAGAAAGACTGTAAGATTACGCAAATCTTTGATCAGAACAGTAATTTATAAAAAACTAATATGTAAAAAAAATAAAAAATATAATATAATCTAAAAATGTAATTGAAGAATTGACTTCTTTTATAAAAAAGGCAGATGCAGATAACCCTGTAGTTTTTCCGACATAGACAAGTAATAAATAATATGAACATATTACAACCTTCTGTAGTTCAAGTTGGATGGGAACTGCGGCTATAAAATAGTTACAAAAATATTTTCTTGCTAAAATATTATTTTCAGTGAACTGCAATATAATTTTCCTAAGAGATTTATTCTGCAGTAAGGTATATCTATAACAGATATACCTATAGGTAGTATAGTTACAGGTATCTGTAGATATCAGATATCAGGTGCTATTAAATCTAAATGACTGCATTGAAAATTCCAGCCCTGCGAAGCGGAACGATGTATAACATATATATTTGGTTTATCACTCGTTATAAACAGAATATATTCCAAATAAATAATATCAGTAGGTATATAAAATGAACTACAATATGCTCCATAAATTATCGCCGGGGAGAAACCTTTTTTCTTTTTTTTAAAGAAATCCACGTTTAAATGTGCTATATTGTAAATACATTTTAGTGATATGTTTATTGTACTAATGAAAAATCCCATTCGGTAGAAATATTTTGAGAGGTTTATAAAATTATAAAATATTTAGATTTCATTTATAAAAATGAAATTCGAAAAAATATGTTTTTGTATTGAAATGATGCATGATCTTCACATTCTTTTTTTGCCTTATCTTAACTGAGATTGAAAAATTCAATTTGTTTGAGGACGTTAGAGACTGACAGACTTTTCAAGAACGATTCAGAAAGTGTTATAAGCTTTCTATTTAGAAAATATTATTAACAGGCTTTACCAGGTAAGTAAATGTAAATGAAGGTAAAGAGTCCAGAATTGTTACTTGGTGTAAGGATAAGATAAAACGGAAAAGTTTTTTATTTTCCTGGCACACAAACTGACTTGGAGTTCATATTATGTTCAATAATTACGACTACAGACATTTGCAAAAGTATAGTCTGTTCTGTCTAGAATACTTTTAAGCTTGTGATATAGGCGTGGACAGACAGAGGATAGAGAAAGGATGTGGAAGAGGAACTTGAAGCGATTGGACATCCTGCTCTTTAGCACACTACCAGCACATTAGAGCTATCGCTTGTACTGATATAGGTATTACTCCTATCTAGCCAGTCCATATTACTACTATATTACTGCTATATTACTGCTATAACTACAATTACGTACTAAAGTACGTCATAGTGCTTACTGCCTAATGATTTACAGATATAAATTTATATACAATTTCTATTTCAAACTATTAAATGATTTATTGAGTTTCAAGAATTTTAAAACCACATTTAACGCCTTTGGATTTTCTGAAGTGTGGTAATTCGCAGAACATATTAATATTTTTTATCAGATGTTAATAGATGTATAAAACAGATTTGTTTATTTTATAAAATATAAGATTTTGATTTTTAATAATAATTGAAACTTGTTACTACTGACATAAAAAGAATAAAAGAACTTTTAAATGAAGATGATATGATTAAATTGTAGCAAAATAATAATAAGTAAATGTTATATATAAATATTTAAAAAGTTTTATTTAGCTTGACCTGTCTGTTTGGGTCAAATTTTAGCAATTCAAATTTTACCCCCTTTCAGTTGGAAGATTTATCTGAAATTTGGTATTAACTTTAAATATACACTTTTAGTTCTATTCACAATATAATTTAGTACAGCCTGTATTATTGTAAATCCAATATGGACGGTGCTACAAAATGGAAGATTATATTATTTTAACTGATCTTATTATGGGTATCAAATGAAAATAAAATGTATTGATAAAATTATAAAGGTGTTTACACACTACGGACTACGTTTTTTTTTTTTATTTTGTATAAAACAGGAGTTATTGACTGCTGGTGGTTCCTTGGAACTACCGAATATTTTTTAACATTATTACATTATCTCATCATTGTTTTTAATAAATTAATAAAACCGTTTAACTTTTTTTTTTATTTAATGTATAGCGTTTTGTCACGTAACTACTGAACATATGCCTCAGGCAGTGACGTCATTTATAAACCATCATGTAAATTAAGCTTTGCGGGTAAAAACCTATTTAAGAAATTAGAAATTATTATTATAAAAATATAATAATATGACTCCATTTTGTTTTAATGACAGTTCAGAGTAACTATTTTGGAATTTCAATAATAAATTACTTATATTTTTTCAGATGCTTCTTTCAAAAAATTCTGAGTAGACTTTATCTGTTTTATCCAAATTTGAATTGAATTAGGCAAAGAATATGAAATAAATGGAGTACAAGTAACAGGTGAGCCTTTTATCATTTACAGATCCGGTAAAGATTCTAAGAATATCTTCCGGATTCACCGTAACAAATGGACGCAGCCGGTCCGTGCAATGAACTTTGATTTCTTTTAAGTTTTTATCAATTGCCACTGTGTGACGATAATTTTTCTAAAAATGAAAAGAAAAAATTTTTTTATTTAGTGGAAAGTTATTTAGGAATATTATTAATGTGTATTATTATACTGAATCAGCAACCTTCGCAACCTTCTGGTTCTCAAACTTTCTTCATAATTAATTAAGTCGCTTTTATTTCAGCATTTTGAAGTATTTATAAGATATATCTAAGTAATTACCCCTATGTCTATAAAATTAATTATTAATTAATAATTTTATACATACAAGAAGGTAGATTTAAAATATTTAGGGCACAAAAAACGTGTCTAATTGCAATGCGCACGCGCATTGTCACGTTCCACTCAGCATTACCTTGGTAAAGTGATCTATATCCGTGAAACGAAACAGAGACGTGACGACAATAATTGACTAATAGAAAAATTTTTATACTCAAAAAGATTAATTACAAGTTGAAAGAACACATATTGAAATACTTGTATAAAATTTTAAATATATCTCATAAAATATAAATAAGTTCAGAACATCATGGTTCTTAAGATATTAATTAAGTGTAATATTTCATTTTCTAAAGAAATATGGTTCATGACAAATCATGATATACTTTGATAACTGGTGCTGATTTTGAAACGCGGCGGTGTCACAGCGCGCACGCAGTGAATGTTGGTATTGCCTTGAGAGTACAGGTGCGCACGAAATTGTTAACTATAAATATTAAATTACAGAAAATTTACTACTTGCAACATAATTTATTATCAGACTTAGAGGTGTTAATAAATTCAATTCGTTTTATTTATATTGTACACAAGAAAAAAAAATTAAAATATATGAATAGATAAATAGACAGAAAAACAGATAAAAAAAACAAATTTTGAGTTCTCTGCAAGACGTAGTAATTAGTTTAAGAAATACATTTAATGTCCTGACATTAAATATATTTCTTGCTTGAGTGAGCTTGCAAACTTTCTATTATATATAAATTAGAGAAAAGCGCACGTGATATTTGTGTCCTGATATATTCCTTCATAATATATCAAAGACTATAAAATTTTGCTGTTTTTTTTTGTATAAAATTTTGTTGTTTTGCTGTTTTAAATTTACAAAAGACTACGAGTTGAATACGAGGCTGATAATCTTGAAGAGGAGTTTAAAACCCGCCTATAATTGACAGGATGAGCATGATTCAATATGAACGTTCACGGATTGCACTTTACTAACCTTCCAGAATTTCCGTACATTTCAGTCTTAAAGGAGGAGCCACACAAACTCGTCAGTATTGTGGACAATTTGATTTCACAGATCTTAAGAACAGTAATGGCTGGTATACCATCAGGTCCCCGTGCATAATCACATCAAGGCAAAAAATCTATGGATGCCTCTTTGTTTGTGATGAGAATTTCTGTCATCGAAAAACCGAAATAAGAAAAACACGGTTTAGTAGCGATAGGAGAGTTTCGATTCAAATTTTCTAGTAAAAAAAAACACATAGATGGGTATTCTCCTTCGCGGTATGGACTAAGGATCCATCACGCTTTATCAGAGGAGGCATTCAAGGTCGGCGGACTCGATCGATCATTTTGACAACAAAACTTGATTACCAGATGATTTTTCAAAGAGATTTTGGACAAACTAAGGGATTTCTGATTCCAGATACTCCATTCTCAGATGATGCTTGGTTAAAGGCACTTTTTATAGAACTTATATGCAAAGCGTTAAGGTGTCGAGCATCAAATCAAATGGTTTGCTTTTCAACGTAAGTACAGAGTTGAAACATTGGACGCGCTTTGCCGTCGGTGGACATGACAGTAAAAAAGAATGAAATATTCCATTTCTTGATGTACCTTAGGGCGCAACAGTGCTATATCCTTACTTTACAATAATTTGTATCAATTAATAGAAGTACACAAGTTACTAAACCAAAAAAATATTGATAAAGATTCAATGACTGAAATACACTTGGATATACAATTATCATCATTTATAGAATATTCTAGAAATAAGTAGCGTCAGAGGATGAAGTCGAATGGAACAGCTAGTAATAACAGAAATCATATCCAGAATGACTCTAAATTACTATCTGGTCATTTAATAACAAATTATATTGAATAAAACATGTTTTGTAGTATTGTTATTATGTGGTTGCTATAAAGTATATTATCTTTTACCACCATCAATATATCGGTCAGTGTCACGATTAACAATGACAAACGATAGACATGTCATTACTAGTTAGTTAATTGTGTTATCTGGTGATAATACAGCGTACATGTAATATTTATTACTGTAGGTTTTATATCCGATTTTATGTTATATTAGAATACTAAAAATAATATGTTATATCTAGTCATTTCGATCTTCTATATTGTTTTATTGAGTTTTGACTGGTATTATTGGAATGTGTCATACTTAACTGTAAGAAAAAGCCTTTTATATTTATTTTTGGGTTTTGTTTGTCAGAATAAGATTACTTATCATCAACTGTTATCCTATGTCACTCACAGTGGATTTAGATTGATGCATGGTGTTGCATACACACAGTGGTTTCGGTTTTACTTAGAATATCTATTACGCTATAAATATAGTTTTATTACTCATTACTTAGCAAATAAATTATTTTCAATATGGTTTTTATTAATTTATAATTTTTATGTACTATATATTCCTTTTCAATATTTAAGCACCGCTGAGCACGAGTGTACCTGTACATCCGCGAACATAATTAATACTCAGGATGTAATTTTAAATCAACGTTATGTGGCAATTAAATGTAACAGCGAATTTACATATTTTTTTACGGTTCGATTATTTCATTACATTTAACTTGACAAAGCGATGCAAAAACTGTTGTAAGGTTTCAGATTACCGCTGGAATAAGAATTAACAGAATTAAAAATCATATAAACATTAAAAATACTATCCAGATATATAGTTATGAAATTACTGAAACTATGATTCATGTTTCATGAAATTGATTGAGTTCCTAATTCATAATTTTTGAAGTCATAAGCAAAGGTTAGAGCCTGCCTATTCGTCTATTGTAAGTTAAAATTAGTCTATCATTAATACCATTTTAGGTAAGCTTAATTATATTAATATTCTTTCAATCACTTGAGCATGCTCAGTGCATAATATATAAGACATAATATAAATTATTAGGAATAAATATGAATATTCCCTTCGATCATTTATATGTTAAAAATACTTCAGACAAACATAAGTAAAACAATTTTGTGATTTGATGTACAAATATTATAGTATGCCAAAATAGCAAGAGTATACACTCTGGAAATGAAGTGATCTCTGATTGGCTGCTTCGTGTTATTACTATTTACTGCGGTTAGTTTCCACTGCAGTCTGTACTGTATAGTTATCCTGTTTATCTATTTGAGTGGATCTGTCGAGATGATACCGGTACAATTTTTGTTCGTTTTGAATGATTTGCAGCAAAGACACACTTACATCTCGACTACCCGTGAACACGATTGCTGCAAAGCATTCGAAACGTCGGGTTAAAATTAAAATGTAACCAAATTATACGCGAGTTTTAATCCGTAAAAATAGTTTTATTTGAAATGTGTACTCGTGAAAATCTAAGATAAATACTTTGTTAGAGGTTTGTATTTGTATTTCCTAGAAATAAAGCGGTTTTTTTCTTATTTTAAATTGATCCAAAATAGTTACTCTGAATTCAGAATAATAATATCAATGGTAGGGAGAAAATATTTTTTCGTAACTCACTCTCAATCGTGAAAGTAAAATACGAAGAAACTTTTACCCAACATAATATCGAATATATATATGAGTAATTTTTCAAAGTAAAATTCTTAGGGGGAAGTGGCGAAGATAAACTAGACTATAAAATGTCTTTAAAAAGAAATTAAAAGACAAGAAATTATAGTTTTAAATAATTATAGAACTAGAATTGATTGATACGAGCAGGATTCGAACCCCCTATCTATAAAAACGTCCTGTTGCCTCATAGAGAAGGAGACGAATATAAAGACTTAAGATAATTGTAAAGTTTATTATTTTTGTAATATTTTGACAAAGCTATTTACAAAAAATATATAACAGATAATATGTATTACGTATATTATAAATTATTCTGTTTCCATGTTTTTACTTTAAACAAACGACATATTAGGATATTACTGAAGTTATATAGATCGTTTGTGATTTTTAATTAAATCTTACTTTGATAGTTTGTCACCAGATAGAGTTGAACAAAGTTAGTTTAAACGACACGGTGTTAAGAACCGTATTTTTTACCAAAATTATAAAAGCTGTTTGCGATTTTAATTAATTCTATGTTTGTTTTAATCCAGAGAATGAGTTCTAGACTTTAACCTTGCACATTTTCGTTTAATCGAGTTTCAAATGAGAACTTTTCTTAAAAAGTTTCACTTCAAAAAAAGTTGTGACCTAAATAATTTCAGCTTATTAAGTTTCGTTCAAGTATCTCTGGGTCTTATATTAATTAGTGATTACCTAATAAATTCTCCCTAACACCACTGTTCCTCACGTAAAAGCTTTTTACATTACATGAACTAATTACAGTATTAAATTGGCTCGTAAACGTGATTCACAGCGAGCCCTACAAGAAATAGCTTGTGAGCGCTTTGACACAGTATAGATAACATTTTATTACTTTAGCAATTGCGGAATAAGTACTGCAACTTTAATATATTTTTTACGTGTCTAGTTTAGGGGTACAATGCTCTTTGGATTAATGGGTTCCGGGTTTGATCGTTGGTTTTCATCCTTCTAAAAAATACTTTAAAGAAATTTCCATATCTTAGAAAGCTTTTTGTTATACTTAGCAGTTTAGGATCGTGGAGTAAAGGATTGTGGTGACTTAGGCGAAGCTTTGAAATAATTAGGAACTACTTTATTTTAACGGTATTTTCTTATTGGTATTTAAGGAAACTTTCAGTTACAAGTTAAAGACAAAATGAGTGACATTGGCAAACAATTCATTGGCAAACATTCATTTCATATTAACAAAATAAATATATTATTTATTATTGTAAATTTAAAAATGTTACAAGTAAATATGAAAGGTTAAAAAAATAATTTCAAATATACATAAGTCAGTCTAAAAGTTAATTTAATAATGTTTAATATGAAATTTTTGAAACATGTATACAATGTAAGTTGTATTTTAAGTTTTACAGTTAGTTTCAAGTTAACTGATATTGTTAGTGGGTGTTACCACCGGAACTCGGTTATAACTCGGTCTAATCGTGGAAAAGCAGGTAGGAATCGATACATAAATAGACTCGTTTCCGTTTGTGATTGGTGCAATGTACAGGAAACATTGGAATAATATCAATTTATTTTTCTTTGGAATTTCCCAGTATCTGGTATGATCAAAATTTAAACAGTAAGTACTCATCTTTTCAAGCCTAGGAATACATCTGATAATTTTTTTCATTCTGGTCTAGTTCCTAATATTAACATTATCTAATAATATTCTTTGAATGACTCTATAGAGAAGATTTAGACATTATTAGGAAGTTGTTTTTGGAACAAGATTCAGAAATTGTTTGTAATATTTTTTTATAACATCCAATTGTTATTTTTTTTTGCGATCCATACAAAATAAGAGCAGCCTTGAAGGTATCTGCACAAAATGGCACGTTAGCGTACCGTACCGCTGATCTAAACACCGATTATGGTGTAGACGAACTGCACCTACAGTGAGTATACGGGGAGCCAGGGAAACACGCTTCCTGGCCCAGCCTTCAACTCTAATGCCAACAAGGATTAAGAGAAAATCATAATGTACCGTACCGTTCCTTCCAATCTCCCTTTCTATGTAATATTGTCATTAGTACCCTTCAAAAATGAAGGAAGGTTATTTCTATAAACAAGACAAAGAAAAAGGCATATTAATGAGCCTTATAGAACCCCCATATTAATCAGAAATCCAGAAGATTTAAATACAAGCAATAATACTTTTATAATTTTATAATTTTATATTTGTATATCTCTTTATCTAGTTATCTGTCTATCAATCAAATTTCTTTTATGGATTTTGAGGGAATGTGCAGTAGAATTAGTTTAATAGTCTACCGATATGGTGCGTTTCTGTCCACATTTTCTCATTTTTTACGAGATATCGCGAGAAATAATACAAAGACACAAAACTTACAAAAAGTTAAGAATATATTAATTTATATAAACTACAAATATAAATTTTAACGGGAAAAGAAGTAAGGGGAGAAGCCGAGTGCTAATACACCAATAAATTATACCAGATTAATTAAACATTCTGAATCAAATTCTGTTAAAGCTTATAACATGCACTGCAAGAAGACAACGCCCATTGGACGCAGTAAGGTGCGGCCTGCATACACTGTTGCTAATGGATTACTTTTCATGCCTTTATTGTCGCTCCAGAATTCCTGTGTTCATGTAATAAAATGTCTAAAATCAAATGAGTATTCAAAGTTTGAACTTTTTAAAATAATGTTTATTCATTTTTTAACAAAATTTGTAAACATGCTACAAAATTATTTTATGATATAAATCAACATTCAGGAATATAGATTATATAATAACTATCTTGTTCTTATTTATTAACAATATTTTTTAAATATATGAGAAGAACTTCGACATTTTTTGGATTATCATTGAGATCTCATTTATTCTTCTGCTTGAAATTTCTCCAATAAAAACCTTACATGTATCAATCAAGTCTGTTTTTCTATTTTCAATATTATATTAGTGATTACTATACTCCGTAATTAACTCTCGGAAGCATAACATTAAAATCAACAGCCAATTTAATTTATTAAAATATTGACTAGACTTTCCCCGTTATTATTTTCATTTACTTGTTATGTTTGATGACTGAAGTTGTCGTCCCTCAAGGTGGTGTATTTTATCCATATATATTTCTAAAATTTTCTTAACTCAATATAAAAGCAATTATATTATTTATAGCCCTCCTAAAACACTGTTGGGGTCAGCTAAGCCATAATTTATTAGTTCATAGATAAGATAGATTTAGCAAAATCATGTCCATAATGTTATATTTGGTTGTACATCACCAAATAGTATACTTTATATTGCTATATTAGTATCGACTTTTATATATAATTTCTAAGATTTCAGTTAAATAAAATAGGCTTCATGAAGTTACAGATATTCTTGACAGCCTAAAGTTGCCTGATCACTTGAAATGGAGAAAAATATATTTATGTAATATTTTTTTAAATTGTTAAATGAAATTGACTATTAATATGTCAATCATGTTCCTTATCCTTGATTTGAAACAATACGATACGATACGATACGATACGATACGATACGAAACCCTAGAAAACACTTATTACATAGACCCAGCAATCTTTTTCATTAAGACTTTTGATAGATTACAAGAGGTATGACTGTTGATTTTTGTACTTAAATAGTTAATATAAAAATAAATAAATATATTAATGATTGATATTTTGTTTCTTGGTCTCAAATGTAAATATAAAATTTGACACTAATTATAGCAATGTGAGAGAAATTTGATTCGAATTTATCAATATAAACCATTCTCTTACTTAAAAGCTTACTCGTTTGTAGTAATGTGTTGGAATATCATGTAATATCGTGTAATACCTTGAACAATTTCCGATCCACCTGTAGATTATTCTGAATTTTCTCCTATATAGGATATATAAAGTATATAGTTTACGGGTTTACTGGATTCAAATATTCTAATGTAAGACATTTTCTTTTGTAACAATATACTTTTAATTTAAGCTCGTGACCTCTTTATATTAGCGGTTCACTTTTATTTCAAACCTAATAAATCGATAAACGATTTATTGGGTTAGTTAATGATTTCAAGTCTTCAAAACTCATTGCACGATATTTTTTTATGACATGCTATAGTTTTAAAATGGTGGTAAACATTTTTGAAAGAAATTCAAATTTGGAATATATGTATATGTCGGAGATGGCGCAGTACAGCGATAAGGCTATCATCGTTTAGATTTCGGGGTACAGTCAGCTTCAAAATTGGATGACCATATTAAAATTTGAACTCTAATGATGTTCATTCAAAATTGGCGTATGTCATGTTTAGCAATTTTGGTATAATATGGTATAAGCTATTGTGAAACTTTAAATATGGTCATCGACTTATGAAGCTGACTGTACGGAGCATACATTGTCCGTGTATTATAACTACGAATTCGACACTATTGGACGTTGCTTCCATATTGTACATAACCACAATCTCACCTCTTAACACACACTCACCAACCACGCTACAAAAACCAAGTGACCAGGTCCACGCTTCCAAAAAAAACTTTCCGTTGACTTATCCACACCTACACAAAAGACTATGTCCACATGTCACCATTACAAATCCGGAGGTCACTGCTTTGACTTACTACTAAGCAATCAATTGACGAACTTTAATACAATATAAAACAATATTGTTATCCACGACATACATATTCTAATTGCAAACTATAAGAATTTTCAAAATAACTTGTCATAAAAGTCACAAACTTTTTGAGTTTTCTTTCTACATATATTTATTTTTAAAAATTTCATGATTTTTTAACGATTAAGCATAAATTGTTTAGAGTAGTTTATTTCTAAGTGTTATGACTTTGTCTGATTATGAAAAAAAAAATTATAGATTTTTAAACTTTTCACGTTTTCTTCAGTTAACAGTGCTGGACAATGTTAGATCTAAAAGCACTAAGGAGGAGTTATATTCGAACTCTAGAAAATATTGTCTATACCGGAAGCCGTAGCCGTTGTGAAGCTAGGAGCTTTTATATTAAATTAAACGACTTATACGGTCACGGTGGCCTACGATCTACGAAGCCGAAAGCCGTAAGGCTCAAACTTCAAAAAGCCGTCGCAGACGCACCCTCACCGCTAGGGGAGGGGGTGGGATTGATCCTATTCGCTTAGAGACACGATATACAGGTATATAGCTCGACTGTGTCATTACAACAGAAGGCTACGGACGATAGTCATACACGAACGTGGATATTTAAGCGCGGTTTAATTGTATGTGTTTTCTTAAATGGCAAATGTTTCATCGCCCTATCTAGGCCGGATCTGAAGCTTTCACTTATACCATAAAGAAAACCACGGCGACACGGCTCTAATTTAAATAATCTTTCACTTTGAATCATTTTTTTACAATCTACATAATTACATATAATTAATAACAGCTCTAATTAATACCCCTGATACCAGGATATATAATACTTATCAAAAAAAACTATTAATCGGAGGAGCTTCATTAAAATATCTTCAACATTTCTAATAAATACAGCAATTTCTCAATGTTAAAAAAAAAAATTCTCTGTATTTGTAGGACTTATTTTTTTGAATTAGATATTAGATATAAATATAAAAAATTTTAATATACCGTTTTCAAAACAAAGAACCACACGTCCTACAAATAAAAATTGGAAACTTTGTTATTACAAAACCTCTTAAAAATAACTTTGTAGATTTATTTACTTTCTCAAAATAATAAAAAAAAAAATTAAAAATAATCCACTTAACTTCTGAATTTATAAGACGATTATTAGTAACTTTATTGTAGTTTTTTTTAATAAATCACCAAAGAAATAAAATAATTCATTATAAATAGCTTCTGACTAGTTCTTCAGTAAATTAAAGCTTTATATAATGTTCAAGCTGGTGCCAGTCTGTGTCTGTACGTTTTATTAAGTACTGTCTAGAAGAAAAGTGTTAATTAATTAAATACTAGCTGTTACTTGCGACTTCACCCACGAACGTTTTTATTTATTATTAGGATAACTGAATATTATAATGCTATAATAGCCTTCCTTATGAACTTATCATAATCAGTAAGAAATTTTCATATTCTCTTATAGTTTTGGAAGATTAGCGCGTATAAACAATCAGACTTTTCTTTATATTATTAATATAAAATGTAGGTTCTTTTTTTTAAAAGTAATTTTGTATTAAAGTTATTTTTCTTCGCAGTATTAATTTAAACTGTAGGTTCTTTTACATTAAGAAAAACAAAATTTAAAATAAGATTCAAAATTAAAGCTTGTATTATAAGGGTAAGAAAAATCATGATAAAATTTTTCATATATATTGTTATCTTCTCGCCTGTAACTGTATGTAAAACAGCGTTAACCTCAAAGCGCTTAATAAACACGCCACCAGCTCAAAATTGATAGTCGCAACCGTTAGCTCTAGAACACACAGTTTAAGCTTTCTTATGTTTCTATTTATATAATATATATAAATATTTCAGATTTTTAATTAAAATATTTTTTTTCGTATGTTTATATAAAATAAATAATAACATAATCTTGACAGCTTTTTGGTTATATTCAATGACCTGAAAATCAGTATTTTGTAACACTATAAATGTTATGAAAAAAAATTCCATACTTTTTCTTTAACGTGTGTATGTGTGTATGTCTCTGTGTGTATGTGTGTGTTCGTGTATGTAAGTATGTATGTACATAGGTGTTGATATCAACAATAATAATTATAAAATGAAACATTTAACATTATATTAAGCGAATGATGTAATATTCTGCCTGGTTTACATAATGCATACTGGACTTTATAATCACTTCATAGAAATAGAATCAAATCAACGGTTGCCTAGCAACCGAATAACAATTTTTAAAATCCTTCGCTATTCAAACATCATACAGTGTCATCTCTATGAAGAAAGCGACAGCACGTCATTTGTTCAAATTTGGAAACCATATTAAAGTGATAATCAACTGACCTTAACATTTAATGGTGCAGTATTGATTGAGACGACGTTACGAACTAGGGCAGGTGAGGCTTTTGTTTTGTTATGGATTTAAGTTATCGTAGCTATCTATCTCTGTCGCACTTATTAATTTCCTGTACTGCTGTCTCGGTACCTTAAACTTTTATAAGTTATAGTCGTCACAATTATCGTGTGATCTTGGCAGCTTATTGGTTATTTTCAATGAACGGCAGTGTTTTATAGAACTAGAAATGTATTCATTACTTGCTATGGAAAATGGAATAAAATATGGTGCAAGTGCAGCAATTTCTTAGTAAAACTTAAAGTTCTGGTTTAATTGAAAAAGCACTTTTTTCTTCAGAACAACGTAATTTTTTTGTATCAGAAAAAAGCCATTCCAATTTAACTCTGATAAAAATGTTTATCTGTTAAGCTACGAATTTATTACTTTACGCACTGTTTCCTTTCGAAATTTAGTCACTTTTTACTCGACACATTTCTTAATAGATTCAATATCGTTTCGTTTAGGACATATCTTTTAGAAATAATGATATCTTTTTAGTTCAGGGGCCTGGAGTATGAGTTATACTATAATAGTCACTAGGATCAAAAACGAAAGTTAATTAACAAGTTAAAAGGGTATGGAGTATTTTTTCGGGTTCATCTCCAATCTTCAACCAGCGAAATATGCAACTAGAGTCTGATATTTTACACCTGCAATAAATTTATATCTAAATACCTTATTCCAGACGTCTAGATCTTTACGTAATTACAAATTAATAAGCACATGGTACATTTAACGCAAAAGGGTACAGCTGGCATTTAAGCGGATGAGCTGCTCTGAGCTTAGCTAGCTTAGCTTGCAATGATGAAAACTCATAGAATGAGCTGTATATAATGTAAATGTTCATATATCCAGTCTACAATTTATCGATTAGTTTTTTTTTTCACCAAAACTGCAAGTGTTACAAATTTATTAGATTAGAACCTAATTTAGTATTATCGCTGGATTTGAAGGGCTAGGATAATGTTTCGTACGAAATTACACATATCAATAACCTATTGAGGTTATATAAAAGTATGTATGTATGTTATTAATAATTTACAATATTTTAGAGATACACGAATCTCTGAGAATTCATGGTGTGGTCTTAAAGTAATTACAATAATAATTTCCATAGACTTAAACTTGCAAAAATGTGGGTAGTAACAAAATAAAAAATGTCGTTTGTATTAAAATTTTCCTCAACATTTGTAGAAGCATGGACGACCGCACAGTTGACCTCATCTTCGGAGGTTCGTTGAAGCTCTTGCCGCCGGTCAGCTCCAAGATCGTGAGGATATTTACCAGCTCTACTTTTACAGGTGACAATACTTTTCATTAAGACATTTATTGACACAAGCACCGATTTTTTGCTCTTAGACGAGAATGAGGTATAGAGTAAAATTATATAACAGCGATAATGTATTATGAAAATTAGTAAGTTTTCAGTACACAGCATTCATGACATTGATTTTATTTTTCATTTCGGATGTAAAATATCTATGGGTGCTGATTGGATAATAATCCTAATCAATATATTCGTAAACAATGCTTTTTCTATGGAAAAGTTTCTCATGTTAAACGGAAGACGCAAAAAAAAAATGGTTCAAACGATGGTTTATAAGTTGAGTGGGGATAAAAAGAGGAATTGGGTCTAGTGGTTCGTGGGACTGCCGCTCAAGGCAAAATTTGTGGGTTTGTGGGTTCGATTCCCATCCAAAACAGTTGTATGTAGGATATTAGATTGGGATAAAAAGAGGACACAGACAAAGTCGACAGTAAAAGCTAACTTGAAATTAATATAAAATAATAAACATTTAGTTGATTATCTAACTCTAATATATTTAAACTGTATATTTTGTAAATAACATTACAAAAAACAAAACCTACCTGAAAACAGAATAGTGAAACCTTTCTATTGCGGTGACCCGCGCTACATCTGCATTTGACGCAGGATGATATTATGAATTATATTTAGGAGCTGATATTATGTTAAAACAAACAGTATTTTTTAATATTGATGCTATATCACAAGGGGATTTACAACAAGAATTAACGGATACAAAAAACACAATCTAATATCTTACATACAACTGTTTTGTATGGGAATCGAACCCACAAACCCACAAATTTTGTTATAATATTGTTATTTATTATTATGTTCGTAATCCTAAAATTGTATTAAATTTTTTTATTAGTTTATAAAACTAATAAAAAATATACGCAAACGTCATAGGGGTAAATATACAATCTTTTTTTGGATTTTTACGAGTAAAACCTATATACAGTGTATGTCTGTAAGTCAAATAAAAGTTTTACTTAATACCAAAAATTTAGCAGTCTCACAGATGTTCCGTGGTCATATAAAATAATATTTTAGGGTACCTTCAGCTGCTTGATTTTTCATTACTGTTTTTAACGTTATGCAAAAATAACGTCTAAGCTAATACCTGCATTGTTTATAAATTCTTACCCAATACGTAAATGAACGACCATGGTCATATAAAATAATATTTTAGAGTACTTTGAGCTGCCTGATTTTTTATTACTGTTTTTAAGGCTAAAATTTGTCAAAAATTGTCATAGTAAATACCTGCATTCTATTATAAATGAATACCCAATATTTAACTACAAAAAAATGACGTAAGTTTTAGTTTGTTTTTTTTTTTTGTCACATATATATAAAAACGACCTTCGCGGGTATTACTTAAATATAATTAAAAATGGTGTACCAAGAGGTTTTCGCGTGTCAAGAAGCAGTAGATTATAGAAGCCACTTTTTACCACATTACTTTTATCGCTTGGCCTCTTTCAAGAAGATCGATAAGAACAGTAACATTTAATTTATTCAGCTTTGTATGTCCGTTTGTCAAATATATAGTTCAATATAAGTTTAGTTTTAGACGTTGTTTTGTTATACTTACTATTCATTTTTTTAATGTTCAAATAATATTAAGTTAAATTAATATTTAATACATAATTTCTTTGACAGATTGTCAGTTTTGTAAGAAATATTAAAATAAAAATAAACTGTAATAGCGAATAAAGTATCTAAAAAAAATTATTGTATTTAAAAAATGGTTAGTTTATTAATAATAAAGGCTAATTAATTACAAAAATATAAATAATATTTTTTTTTTTTTTATAAATAGTTTATGTACCATAGACTCATAATTATAATTATATTTGTTGTGTGTAAATTATTGATTTTAGACGTAAAAAACATCATTTAAATAAATATTTGATAGTATGACCCTCAGTAATGTTACGTTACGTTAATTACGTTACTAACTTTACGTCACGTTACATTCGTTTACTTTAGTAAGTCTAGATTCTTCTGTATATTTTAAATTATTTTATAAAATATATCTTAAATTCCACAGATACCACGATGGAGAGAAACACGTTAATGGCGAAATGCTATCCGAGGATCAAGGATTATTGTCGAGAGAAACATGGACTCGAGTTTCAGGTCAGAAATTGTTTATATAATATACCTTTTATTTTTTTTAATTCGTTGTTATGTAACATTACGTGTACGTTTGTAACTGAACTTTGGATATACTGTTTTGTATGTATGTGTTTTGTATAATATAATTACATCATACAAATACTCTTAGTGATCAATGTACCTGTGTGTAGACATGTGTATTATCTGTGTGTGTATACTTGTGTATGTGTGTGTGTACACATCTTAAAACATCTAAACTTATCGGTGTATATACAATTAGAATACTTACGAATACGAGACAGATCAATTTTAATTCTGAAAAACTAATTAATATTAAAATAAAAGTTATATTTACATTAACATAATATTCACAAGAATTAAATAATATTTCATAACCAAACGGTTGTTTATAAAAAGTATCGGTTTTCCTCGAAGTTGAGTGATTACGTTCTCAAGATCTATAAAAATTTATATCATCCGCTTTCCAACGTCTAAGTCCTCCGTTTATGTTAAGGGCAGGTTCCCATCTTGTACGAATTGTTTATTATCTAACCAAAATTAAATTTGATTTCGTTTTTATGTGACTTAATCAATATATAGATTAAATCTGTTAAACATCTGTTAAAAATAAAAAATAAACTAAATCATAATCAAAAAATAATAATCTGTTAAAAAATCAGCGGTTTCGTTCGTTTTTATTTAAACTTATCTGGTTTTAGTTTTTTTTATACTTAAACAGTGACTATTAACATGTTTCTTTTTAATCACCTTATACATATATTTATTAATTTAGTATTTCTTCAGTGAAATTCGTATTTTTATTAATTAAGATTTGTCCTGAAATATATTTGTTAATTAATCATATGCATAATAAATCTTCATAATAATATTTATATATAATATGTATGCACAGAATGGATAACCCTATATATTAATTTCGTTATTATACGGATAATTATATCAAATGGGCATGAGAAAACTCTTGAGAACTTTAAAAATATATTAAAGACAAATTTAAAAATAAATGAGGTGACTCTCCCTTAACTCTCTTTGACTTGTTCTCATAATCATTGAGTAAATCCGAGATATTTCCAAGGAAATGCAAAGAAAGTTTTTTTAAAAAACATAAAGAACCATTTTTAGAACCGTTCTTTAATCCAATCAATCCTTCAGACTTTATTCAAAGATTTAAAAAAGCTACGTTGCATTCATATATTCCAAAATTAATAAATATTTGCGATGCATTTAAAACTTTTAAATAAAAAAATTGATATTAATTTTATTTTATTTTAGATGTTGATATTTAGTTTAAATTAGTTTTCTATTAGTTTTGTTTAGTTTTTAATTTTTTTTTTAGTTTTTTATAGTTTTTATGGTTTCTAGTTTTTTATACTTCGGAAATTTAAAAAATATGACTGTGTATCGTGAATTTTAATAATGAAATTGTATAAAGCGAAATATGTTTATTTTTATATTATTTAAGTATTGGTAAGTTATCCAGTCACTTTATCTTTGTTTTACGTGTGATGAATAAACCTTACAAAAATATGTTCAGCCAATTGAAGTTTTAAATAGTTTGTTTGTGCAACACGTGGGTCAGTTTCCGTCGACAGAAATAATTCTTGCGCTACAGATTGTTGCTTTTTCTAAAACTTATGCACATTAAAAGCAGAGCTTTAGCTAAATCTAATTTATATTAAATTGTTAAATATTTTTTACATATTTTTATTGAAAGTATTTTAAATATTTATCAGATAAAGTAGTAGCAATAAGTATATCTTAAATAAAATTATAATGGATAAAAACCTAGTGATTGATAAAAATAGAAGTATAAGAAGTAAAGAAGAAGTTTCGAACCCATTCGAAGTGTAAGAACATACTTTTTTCATGAACTCGGAACATGGTTAAATCGCGGCGTGATCTGAACTGAACCAAAAAATATATTATTATGAATTATCGCTTCTGGTGTACAAAATCTGTAAATGTTTACAGGACTGGCTCGCACTGGTCAAGAATAGAGTTGTTTTGTAATAGATGTTAACAAAGAACAAACAAATTGCTAGGAATTGTATCAATATGAAGTTTTAAGAAAATTAGAACAATGGAAATAATTCAAGCAGCTGAAGTCTGAATATATTTAATATTATTCAGAAATACATTTATAGTATCAGGATTAAACCTTCAATCACAGTTTGACAAAAACCGTACAACGTAATCCATAAAATATATTTCCTGACTGTATTTCCTCTGTAACCAAACTGACAACTTTAAATTATTTACAATACAAAATATTTTGGAACGGCCGGAGATTCAACCGTCATACTGTCAAGCGGTGTTACTGATACAGTTGGATTTTATTTTATACCTTCACTTTAGTAATGCCTGCGCCATATTTATTTGTTATATGCACAGGTAGTGGATATGAGATGGGGTGTCCGTGATGAAGCTACAGATGATCACATGACCACAGAACTATGTATGAGAGAAATTAAGAATTGCCAGCGTCTGTCAATGGGGCCCAATTTCGTTGTATTTCTTGGACAGAAATATGGATACAGGTGAAATAATTATATAATATATAAAAAATGAAAAATATTGTTTAGTCTTCGAAAATACCGGTTGGATTTCTTTGAAGATTCATTCTAGTTGTGATAGGCAGATTCATAGGAAAAGCGTCTTTATTCTGATAGTAAATAAAATCATTCGTCCGGGGATGGAACCGCTATTTATAGTATTTTATATAACAATCTAATACGGAGGCAGTATAAATTATGTTAATTTGTCACCATTTTCCAAAGCAAATATAAGAAGTCAGTTCCCGTTAGGGTACCAGTCAAAAAATATGAATGAGACACATGAAATCCTTAAAAAATAAAATTTTTGGTAATCAGCTTTAGTATTATTCTAAGAGAAAATGGAATACACTTAATGCAAGTCCTTAACCTATTACTATCTGTTTTTCAGACCAATACCAACTTACGTTTTATCTTCCGAACTCCAGATGTTGAGAGATGAGTTAGCAGCTGGTGGCGTTGACGTACTTGTTCTGGACACATGGTACAAAAAGGATTCAAATGCCGTACCTCCAGTTTCAGTACTCCAGCCAATATCATCTATACTTATCAATTTTAATAATAAGGTGACATGGGCATGTTCTTTTATCTCTTTAATTAAACAATGTTTGACAGGACACAGACAGCCTAAAATACACTATAACTATATATATACTACTAGTTGTGTGTTCTTGTTATTTTAGGGCTACATAACATATAGGTTGTTTCTGTATAACTTCCGAATATATTACATAAAAGTGATTGTCAAAGTTCTATCAAACACAATAATAATTCTTGGACAAATAATTAAACATAAATCTATAAAAGTGAAATAATAATGAATTATACGACAGAAGAAACTTTTGAATGTTAAAGCTAGCGTCCATAAATCAACTATTGAACAATTAAATGAAGTTGTTTTAAAACTTTCAACGAACTTTAAATCAAACTTAACAAAGAACCAAAGTTAAGCTATCGAAGTAAGTAAGTAAATGGATTTAGTTAAGTGTAAGCGAGTTGTTAGTGTTAAATGAATAAAAATAATTGTATTAAACTATTAAAGGAATTAGAAGAATTCTTTCTGGTTATGATAGACAAGTTGACGAGGAATGCGTTGAGCAGGAATATATGCGGACGAAACCGCGGGTACAGATACTATATTATATATTGCAGTTAAAAAAAGCTTAGAATAATCGTAGATTAGCCAATAGGCCTTGTGTAAGATTTTATTTAATCAAGTCACAATAACGATAAGCAAAGTTTCAATTTAAATCTAACTTAGTCATACTAAGATATAACTTTGGTGAATTATATTATTTTTCTTCGAATAGGAATCTTCCTATTCTAAGAAATAATAATAATAAAACATACTAAAATTTTTATATTGGAAACTATATTTTTATATAAAAGTTAGAAAGACTTTTGCTAAAAGTTTTTCTCAGTCAGAATTCTTTATAACCAAAAAGAGACTTAATCTTCAAGAACTACATAAACAAATTTTATAACACTTCTCTATCTTCATCAGAGAGTCCCCAAACTTCAAGCGGAAGATCAAGCAATATGGTGGGACACTCTCAGCAAGATGCAGAAGCTGTTCCGCAAAGCCTCTTCTCAGCTATACAACGCTGGCAAGATTGACAAGGACACCATGCATAACTATTTTATGTCGGGTAAATAATTTAATAAAATATTTTTTTTATTATTACGTATTTGTCATTATATATAAATTTGTTTTTATTTAATTAACAAAAAGTTTATTTCTAACATTTTTTTCGATCATTTCGATCATTTTATATGATGCTTTAAAATCAATGGTATATTTAAAGTTGTATCAACAACTGACCATAACAATGGAGACTGTGACGAAACAAAAACCATGTGAATTTGTTTGAGCAATAAATCAAATTATATTGATTTTAGTCACGGAGCGAGAAGTTATCAATGGGGTGTTGAATGTCAAAAACACAAAGAACCACTGTCTGGCCTACGTCCGTTATATCAATAACATAAACCTCCAGAATCTGAAGAAAGCTAGCAATTTTGTAGACATATTGAACAGGAGCTTGGATGCGGAAGCCTCCAAGTTATTGGCTGATTTGAGAGACGTCAGGTTGCCAGAAAAGATTGAAACTACTAACATACAAAAGTAAGTTTTTTATTTAAATTATTATTAATTAAAATTTATTTTATTTGTCACACAATTAATTAAAACTTATTGAATTTGCTTAGTTTTTATCTATATTCATTAGGCACTATAACTTAATGCGACATATTGGAATGTTGTTTATAAAATAAATTAGTTTTTGATGGGTGAATTTTGCGTCATTCGTGATCATAAAATTGAGTTATGTAAATCGATGTAATAAGTCTCGGAATAAAAATCTATTTTTAATTTTTGTATTTGAAAATAAAGAATTATTGATATTAAGATAAGTTGTTGTTTATGATCAGGTACACTGTGGAGTGGATCGGTCGAGACGGCCTCGACGATGAGACTCATGGAGAATATCTAAACCATTTCATTTCACACTTCTATAAGAACATCATCAAACTCGTTGACCGGTGAGTTATTTGAAAGTAAGCAAAGATGATTATATTATAAAATATAAATAAGTCAAGGCAATATACAGGATGTTCCGTAACTTGACGTCATTGAAACTATGGGCTGGTTCATAGTTCTTATAGCTATGACTGTAAAGTTATAAAATAAAATTTGTCATGTGTATTATGAATTATGCCTGATTAGAAAACGAACAAAATATATAAACTGTGATGGTTTTTCAATTCCCATTACTATCAATGTCTCCGTTTCTCAATTTTTTTCTGTTATATTATTCTGGAAAATACATTATATTAATTATGCTTCATAAAATATAATATCACAATACGTTTACTATATGATTTTTTATAAACTTATTTTCCATTTACATTTTTCATTAAATTTAATATCAAATTTATTACATTTTTGGTTAATTTAATTTCAACTAAATTAAAGTTTGAATATCGTTATATCAAGTGCTATGCGTAAAGAGGATAGCAGCGCGCAAGGTCAGATTGTAACAGAGATTCTCCAGCATCTTCACGCTTGCAACAACTCTGTAAAAGTATTCCACGGAAGAGAATATGACTTGAACTTCATTGAGAACTACATGATGAATAGCTCAGATAAACCACTGGTTCTTTATGGAGAAGGTGTGTATTATATTATATACGATACCATACATATTATTAAGTTTTTTTATTTAAATATAATAAAACAAGCTTAGAAATCATCTTTACTCCGAAGTCACGACCTTCTCATAACTGCTGTACTGTTAATGTATGTATATATGTATATCTTATATGTATGTATTTATTTATATATGAGTATGGTTAGGCATTTTATATAAGAAATTGTTAATGTATGTATTAGTAACAAGGAATTTATAGCTATATTTATTTGTTTATTTATTTATTTTAATTTTATTTCTGTCTACGTTTTAACTCATGCACTAATGTATTAACATCATCCCAATTACATTGTTTCTCTCTATCATGGGTCGACTGGCAGAGATCTCTTATGGAGATAAGTTCGATCTTACCGACATTCTGTATGAACTTGATGTATGTACTTATGTATTTTTTTAAAGTTCAATAAATAAATATAAGTATGACCTAAATCAGACAAGTCCATCAAAATCACAGCTATAACAAACGCATCAATTATATATATATGTATAGTATTTTCTTAGATTTTCACGAGTAAAAAATCCGAAAAAAATTTTTCGGATTAAACTCACGTATAATTTGGTTACATTTTAATTTTAACCCGACGTTTCGAATGCTTTGCAGCAATCGTGTTCACGGGTAGACGAGATGTAAGTGTCTGTCAGTCAGTAAGTCTTTTAATTAGTAGATGACTATTGTTTGCTATTAAACGTATATATATATATATATATATATATATTTATTTCAATATGTCATCAAGTAACCCCAATCTCACAAACAAACCAATCATCGATCGGCATCTCCATTAACAATGTATTGATAAAGCAATCAACACTTCGTCTAGACGCATTTCCACTAATTGTCAATTGAGCTGATTATCTGTAATATGTTTATTGAAATTAATATTATATGATTGATATTATATTAATTATAATTAATATTAAATTAACATCATGTTGTATGTATTAACTGAAGCCCTTTGACTTATGGTTTGAGGTATGTACATAACCTACTAATAAAACAGTATTTTTTTGTTGATTATAATTTTTTTTAGGTGGCTGCGGTAAAACAAGTTTGCTAGCGAAAAGTGCAGCAATGTCACTGGACCAATGGTTTGCAGAATTCCGACCTACAAATATCATCAGATTCCTAGGGACAACTCCTGACTCCAGCGCTCTAACACCTACACTTATATCTATCTGTCAACAGGTAGAATTTTTTTTATGTTGTTATGAAATAATCATATTTGAAATATTAAATAAAAACCTTGGATAAACATAATGAAATTATTTCTTTAACTGTAAAGTCGCCTAATATAATATTTTGATAAAATTACCATCTTTCTATACAAATGCCCATACATAAAACATATCGGTGATTTATTTTTATATTATAGATATTAATAAAATTTGTGTGAAAACATAAAGGTTTTACACAAATTTATCAAACTGATCTCAGTCGGAAAATATAAAAAATCGTAAGTCATACCGGAAAATCAACTGTAAATTGTGTTTAAATGACATAATTATGAATTATCTTCAGATATCATACAACTTCGCTCTTCCTTTCGAGAGCATCCCAGACGACCTGGTTCCATTGACAGCGCATTTCAAACAATTGCTCACCATCGCTACTCAGCAGCAGCCATTACTGTTATTCTTGGACTCAGTGGACCAACTGACTGGTATCGGCACCGAAAACAATAAAGTGTCCTGGTTACCTACGAGACTTCCTCCACATTGTAAGGTAAAGTTTAATATGAATGTGTTTTAATAAAGTATACGCTATTATTATACTTTCACAAAGTTGCACTGAAAATTTCTAACCTATGACATAAAACAACTTTTTACGGATTTATTTGCGTATAAATTTGGTTACATTATATTTTTAACTCATTAAAGCCATTAAAATTTAACCCATTAAAATTAAAATGTAACCAAAATTATACGCGAGTTAAATCCGTTCAAACTAATTATTTCAAATGTACTCGTGAAAATCTAAGAAAATTAAATTAAAGAAAATCTATTTTACTTATTGTTTATGTTATTTTAAAAAAAAATGTCTAAACATATATTAACAAATAAGAAAAAATGCTATATAAAATGCTATATATAGGCTTGCTTTATTTTCTGCTTTGCGGTTTCCAAATTTCTCTTTTTAGTGTGTCTAGTAAAAAGTACTTTCCGCATTAAATGTTTCTAGCTTTAATAGAAATTAACAAGAAAAAATTTAACATTTAAAATTTAATCGATAGATAAGCCAGTTAATTAGGTTAAAGATCTTTCTTTATGAAAATAAATAAAATATTATATATTATTGCTACAAAGAAGTAGAATCTTAAAAATATATTTTTGTTCAGATAATAGTAACTTGTGCCTGTGAAGAAACTAATCCAGAAGTATCTAAAGAGTACGACGTGCTGCGACGAATGATTGATTCTGAAGAGAATTTTCTAGAAGTTAAGGCTCTAGGGGAAGATCTGGCTATGCAAGTTTTAAAGTTAGTTTATCCGTTATTTACTATTAAATAGTTTGAGTTAAAAATACTATCGTATCTTTCAAATTTCGTTTCGTTAACTACCAGGCTACTTGCATTGATGAAAAGCGATAGAATATGAATCGAAGAAAATGGATTTGAAATTAGTTTCGAACCAATTCGGGGTTTTTATGGCGGGGCGTAAATTGCACTGAACAATCTGAACCCACTGAATTATTTCTTGTTTCAAATTCCTTATATTTTTTATTTCCAGATTGTGGATGGCAGCTGCTGCGAGAGATTTGAGCAACTATCAATGGCGTTTGGTTTCCAATGCTATAGGCCAGTGCTCTTTGCCAATATTTGTTAAGTTGGTATTTGCTGAGGTATATTTAATTGTTTCGTATGTTGTAATATATTTTAATAGAATTCAAAAAGTTCTAGTACATAAAATGAATTCCAGGTATGCAGGTGGAGAAGTTATACTAAACCTCAAGACACACATTTAGCATCAACAGTTATGGATTCTATTATGATGTTGTTTGAAAGGATTGAAAAGCAGGTAACAAGATTTCTAAGAATATTATCAAGTTTACCAATAAAAATATGTAGACAATGAAATAAAAGAAAACGTAATAATTATAAATAAATTTAGTTTATTTCCATCTCTAAAAACTGGTTATAAAATTTATAATGTTTCTCATTTAAAATATAAATATGTCGGGAATAGTGATAGCGGAGCGATGAGGTCCTCATCTTTTAAACTCCGTGGTACAGAACCCACATTATCAAAATAGCAAAGCAACATAGATGCTTTTATACTTTGGTTTCATATTGTATAAAACCTTTAACACACATCCACAAAACCACGCCAATAAAAGAGACAGTTTTGTATTGGAAAAGTAACCATGTCCCAACCTCCAGAAGACCTGGCTGTTTTCCTATCCGTACTTACAATAACGATTTTGTCCACGTGCCGCCATTACAAATCGACTAACGTCACAGCGTTTGCCGTACTACTAAATAATCCATGAACGAAATTTAGTTAACACAATATTGTGGATAACATGTATATATTTTTTTCTCAGCACGGTCGGCTATTAGTTTTTCATGCTCTGGCCTACATCACAGCGGCTAGAAGTGGTCTCTCGGAAACTGAGCTAGAAGATCTCATATCTCTTGACGATAAAGTTCTCGATGATGTATATCAATACCACTTGCCACCGGTTAGAAGAATTCCACCTTTATTGTGGACCAGGTGCTAGACCCTTTTTGAATTTAATTTTATACTGATAACAAAATAATAACTTCAGAAGAAGATTTGATTTATATAATATCTTAATATTAACTGAAAATAATTTATGTTTGATAGAATACGCAACGATCTACCAAATTATCTGTCGGAGCGCGAAGCTGATGGTGTTTCAGTTATGAACTGGTACCACCGACAGTTCAGAGATACGGCGAGGGAGAGATACTTTAAAAACATGAACATGGCCATGTACTTCCATTCTATGATCGCTGATTATTATTTAGGTAAAAAAAAATGTGATGATTTCATAACCTTTTTTTTGACAAAAACTGCAACATACCTTCGTTTTAGACAATGATCTAAAACCTGTCAATTATATGATACAGACTTAAAACTAGTTCCATTACTCTTAATATCCTCAGGAATTTGGGGGGGAGGCAACCCAAAACCATTTAAGTATACAGAGATCCAACGACATAGATTCAATCTTGCTGATAGGGAAGGTGTAGCTGATAGGAAGGTTCCTCTCCAACCTTTGGTGTTTACATCTGCTGCTGGATCATCAAAGAGATATAATTTAAGGAAGGTAATTAATTTCAAACCCCGAATTATTTAAATACTTACTAATATTTGTTTAATAGTATGACTCTTATTAATAAAATATATTTACTGCAATATTTTAATATACTATTTTATACTACTTTTAAGGAATTCTTTTATCTGTGTTATTGAGCGAAGCGAGCGGAGTGCTCTACTGGAGAAAATTTGCATTGGTTTTACAAAGTTGGCATTAAAACAGCTTAACGGTTTGGTTTCCAATTTTGCACAAATACCATGCTGCTATGTGTGGTGGTTTGTAAAAAAAAATAAAAAAAATTCATTGCCGTTGAGGAATAATGTCCAAAAAACATCGCTCCCATAGACTTCAATGTAAAAAAATTAGCGCAAGTGTGAGTCTGAAATTACGACATCCCACACCAAGACGAAGCCTTCGGCTTGGTCGAAATTGAGGATCTGGTGGCGTTCCTAGTTTATTTTCTTTTAATATAAAGTAAATTTTCTCTAGTTCGGCGAGTTACCCTTCCACCTGGTTCGTTCAAAACGTTTCACGGATCTGTACGCGCAAGTACTATTCAACTACGAGTGGCTTCACGCGAAACTCAACTGCTGTCCACTGCAGGCCGTGCTGGCAGACTTCGAGGACGCCAAACAGCATGTTGTGAAGGATGCAGTTAGGTAACCGCTTAAGATTATCTGTTTAAAAAACTTTTTTTGACAATTATAAACTAAATATTATTTTAAAATAAATATAAACATATAATTCGTATTGTGTCTCTTTAAATTATATAAAATGTTTAATGAAAAATATCCAGCATACCGTTCTGTTATTCTGCTAATTGAGTTACGGGTATCAACATTTTCCTTTTTATGTATAGATATTACGTACTTTTTTTATTTATATCAAATTTTATATTAATGCTTATAGTTTCTTCAATAGTAACAACATCTCATCTTGTTATAAATTAAAATTAAATGTCTTGCAAATAAATCCTTACCGGAGTTTCAGTTTCCATAATTTACTAATTTTTTTATTCTTTTAGAGAATTGATGTTAGTAGCAGACGCATTACGCCTCGGAGGTGCAATCTTAGGAACATATCCCGATATGTTAGCTCCACAGTTAGTAGGAAGATTGTTGCCTGAAGCTCATCAAAACCCAGCTGTGTCATCTTTGTTAAAGCAATGCCACGATAAAGGCAAGAATCACTGCGCTTTGCTGCCGTCGCATCATTGTTTACACACACCGGGTGGGCCTTTAAAGGTGGGCTTAATAAGATTAACTTCGGTAATATGTCAGTCTTACTATAACTGTATGAGTATTTACGTATGTATGTCCCAATGGTAGTAACAAGCCACCTTTCAAATCATTTAAAGAATCTTTATAGCATTGCAATTCAGCTTTGTTTTGGATTAAGCTGAGATTTAATTGAACTTTGATGAAGTCTAGTAGTTTAATCCATAACAATTTCTCATTGCAATTTAGTACATATTTTTTTTACCCACTAGCCCAAGACAAATATAAGTTGTTACTAGAATGATTTAAAGAAATGTATTCAATAGTTATGACCTGTTCTTTGTATTTACAGTATTCTTTGGAAGGACATCAGTTCGCAGTTTTTGCATTTCGATTGAGCTCAGACAAACGATACGTAGTATCTATATCCAGCAGAGTTATATCCTGGGATCTGTCTACTTCAGACCTTGCCAGAGATCTCTGTCCTCAACTGGAAGGGATAATGCAGAATTTAGAATTATCACCAGATAATAAATGGGCAGCAGCTTCTACTAACAATTCTGTGGTAAAGATTTTACGACATTTTATATATGTATATTTTACAATATATGGTATATTAAATTTATAAATACAAAAATGGTAAATAATATATTATAAAGCAATTTTTTTTGAGATTAAACTAAATTTTTTTTCGTATTTGTATGAGATAATTTAGTTGAACTTAATCTTTGGCTAATAATAATATTTTAATTATAATATTCTACAAGCCATATTATCTTAACACCGATATTATATTTCCAGTCTATACTACTTAATATGCTGACAAGTGAATATATCACTATTGACAACCCGTTAGAAGAAGGTAAATCTTTGTAATTATTAATGTTGTAGTTATAAATTGACAAAAATAATAATATTAATAAAGAAGATATAAAGACAATAGACAAAATTATGCCTATATTAACACTTAAACTTAAAATTCAATTCAAATCAAGTCAAAAAAACTTTATTTAGACGTCACATACATTTACACAGAAAAAAAAAACAATATAAAAAAACGAAATATAAAAAACAAAACAAAAAAATGAAAAAAAAAAAATAATTAATTGTGACGTCTAAAACGGTCGACCACTCTGCTATTACCGAAGTGTAACACTCCAGCGCTGGTTTTCAGTGGCTGCCGAAGTGGTAACGACAAAGCATTATGTAACGTACAAATTCTAAGATTGCCAGATCTTAAAATCACATAATAAAATATTTCTTTTTCGGTTATTGTATCAATTTTAGTATTGATGTGGTCTGTGAAAATAATATCTTTCTTCTTTCTCATGTTGTAGAAGAAACAGTCCGAGGAGTATACGTGCTGAACCACCATATGTTCATTTATGGGCCCCACTCGTGGGTGCGTTACTCTATGCGAGGAGAGTTACAGCAAAAGGAGCCTGCCCCAAGCCACGCGCCATATGACGACCTTCAGTGGGAGATACTCTGTAAGATTTACTGATTTTGCATAAGGTTTATTCTAGGAATACTTATTATTTCTTCATTATTATCAAAATAAAGAGACTTATTCACTATTTTTAATTATATAATATTATACGAAGCAATGGAACTCAGAGACCTCGAAAACATGGTTGTCGTAATGTGGAGTGGAGACCTCGACGATGACAGACTGTTAGTCCACTTCTACAAGTCTGGACAATGGATACAACCACTGAGATGTCGAGGAGCTTTGACTATGAATAAGCACTGGACTCAAATATACACTAGTGAACACGAGAGAGGTTATCAAGTAAGATATTTTTTTTTAAATTTAGTTACTCAATTTTTTAATTTAGTTATAATTTTTTTTTAAAGTTACCTAACTACTATAGTATAGTATCGGGTTTTAAAAGAAGATTTCGATGCTCGCAACAGGAATTGGAACCTTTCTGGCGGAAAATACACCGTAGACATAAATTAATTATTTTTATATAAAATTTAAACGTTTTTTCTGTCTTAATTTGACAATTAGAGTTTCGATTAAATATTTCATTTCAGATTTCAGTTTACGAACTAAACCAAGAACACTTGAGTTGGGATAAGATTGAAGAACTGCATCATAATGAAACCGACACAGCAGAGGCAATGCTCCAGTTGAAGAGAGGAAAGAAGGATCGAATGTTACTCGGTACATATATGTAGTTGATGATAATAGGGTAACCAGAAAGGACCGGAGAATTGATAATAAAAACTCCAGAAAGTAATACAAAATTCGGCCTATCTTTTTCGCACATAAAAGTAAACGTGGATGATGGAAAAAAAAAGATTATGAGTGTCTAACCGTTCAAAAATTTTTTGACACGATGTCCTTCCACTACCGCCGTTTATATTTTAATCTAGATAGACAAGGGCACAAGTCGGAAAGACTATATTCAATTTATAATATTTAATTAAAGTTATTATTTAATGTATACGATTGTTATCAAATTTAATATTTATGAGTTCACAAGTCACTTTAAGGTGAAACCTTAATCTTAAAATAACTTTGGCACATCCTTTAATTACTCATTGAGCTGATAAATAACTAATTAAAATGACATGCTCGGATATAATGTTAGGGTCAGTTCGTTTTCGCATATAGATTTTTATATTAAAAGAAGGTTGATAAAGAAAAAATGTATAAAAATCAATTTAAATTTTGGCTCATCTATATCAAATGCTATTTTAGTTCTAAAAAGAAATTAAAATAAACTTTTAGGTGAGTATCTATTGAAATTATTAAATAAAGGACTTTTTTTGTTCAGCCACAACTACCTATAGTTTTGTTGTTTGGGATTTTAATAATGTGATACCAAGAGGAAATCATGGGACAGAAGCGAACGTCGACGAAGAGATAAAAGACGAAGAAGAAGAGGTATTTGAGTAAAAAATTATATTATCGTTTTCAGTTTAGTTAATAGTTATTTATGTGTATATATTTTTTATTATAGGAAGAAAAAACAGATGTACCAGAAAAAGATTTGAGACTAGAAGGAATAGTTTTAAAACTTCCCCATACAATAAGGAACATATCAACCAAAATGACTCTTTCAAATTCCTTTATGATAAGCAAAAATAATACTTATGCTGTAGCTGGTGTCAGGTGAAGTATTTTGTTTTTTATATAAAAAACAAGTTAAGAACATTCTAAACTTTATTTTGTCAAATAAATGTTCGACATAAGATTTCTTACAAAAAACACGTTACGAATACTAAGACAACAATTAATTTAAAGCAATTAATGAAATCCTTGATATTATAGAAAAAACTTATACGTATGGAGTCTTGAAACCACAAAATTGATCAAAATCCTTGATGCGCATTTCGGAAGGATAGTCCAATTAGAGCCATTAACCGTCGGAACTTGGAACAATGTGATCACATCCTCAATAGACAGGACAGTAAAGATATGGAACATCGACAATATATTTGAACAAGTTCACAAGATTGATCGTCAGGAGTTGCCTATTGATTCTATTAGGTTTTTGTTGATAATTTTATTAATAATTATGTGATAAATATATACAAAAGCAGATTCATTATTATTAAAATATTAGTCTTTAGAATCACTTTCAACTAACCTTATGATTGCAGCTTAGCACGTGACCAATGTCTTGCGGTCACGGTGACTCGCTCCTGTTGGGGTTTGTGGGATACTAGCACAGGTCGCTTGCTGGCTCAGCTGGCTGATGCACCGCTTGGAGCTATTGTTACTCACGCGGTTATCACCCCAAGTGGAGATAATGTTATCACTGCTGAATCTGGAAATGTTGTGATTTGGGATACGCCTGACAGACAAGTTTGTTTTTTTTTAAATCATGTATTACATAGTTCTGTTCTTTTTAATATTTCTGTAAAAGCGAATTATTCTGTTTTTTTATTTAGGTAATGTTCAAAGAAGAGCAAAAAGGGGTTAAACAATTGCTCCTATTAGAAGACGGTTCTAAATTTCTATCAATTTCTATGATTGTTTCGACAGATAATGTTGATAACCTCGCAGTAGCATACATCATAGCCAGGTCTATTCCTGGTAAGTAAAATATTAATTAAGGCTAATATAAATCAATATATTTAAGTTTTCTATAATGATATAAAACAACTTGCTATATCGATAAAATATTGATATTTTGAATTTGTAGAAGGAGAAAAGATCTACACGGTCGACTATGACGTGAGGGGAACCGGGTATAGATCCGCTGTAGTATCAGTTGATGAACATCATATAGTAGCTCCAGGAATGGATAAGTCTAACAGGGAATGTCTCCACGTATTTCACGCGAGGACGGGAGCACGATTGCATAGGTATCCTTATCATGTATACGCAATTTTTGTTTACATAAAATTTTCTGTTGCAGTTTTATGAATACATAAAATTTTCTGATTAAAAAAACTATATTCACAAAACCTTATAAATTAAAATCTATTTAAGGTTAGGCTAATTGTTAAAATATCATTAAATTTTCAACAAATATAAAATTTTATAATTTTTATATACATTTTTATAGAATTCCTATAAAGAACAGTGGCATAAAAGACATGGTAGGCGTGTGCGCACTTCCTCACAAGCCACACTGGCTCGCTGTTGTTGGCAACGATAAAGCTGGCATCTTAGACATTAAGACAAAACGTCATATTAGGTAAAGTTTGGTTTTAAATGTTCACATTTCTACGGGTACCAATTTTCTTAAATATTTGTTTTCGAAAAATATAAACATTTAAGAAAATTAAACAAAGTGAAATTAATCAATGTAATTAAACCTCACTAATTATTTTGGACTAACATTTTAAGCTCCATTTGTATAACGTGTAAAAAAAATTCCTAAAAAGTAAACATAACAACAAAGTAAAACAATTTTAAGGTTTGTGCCGCGTTGGAACGGCGCATGCACAAGAGATGGTAAGATCGGTCTGTGCGCTCCATCCCGTGGTGGTCTAGAGCTTATCGAGCTAAAGCGAGGGGCCTCGATACAGCAGCTCATCTCAAGAGCTGCGGAGGGAGTCTTCTCTATCATAACTATGTTCAGTTCAACTGACCAGTATGTATTTTACTACCATAGCGGAAGGAAAACGTTACGGGTTTTCAGGTATTTTTTTCTGATTTGGATTTTATAATATTGTAAAAAATATATACATATTTGATGATTAATCTTTGACATATTTAATTTTGTTTTTCAGAACAATTGATGGTAAGGCGATTGCTGAATACCGAGCACCTGCAGAGGTGACAGGAGTCGCAAGTGCCCACGGAGGCAAGGCAGTAGCTATCGCCTCTCAGGATGGCTGTTTGACTGTCCTTAACATCGTTGATCCATATGAATAGATATTAAGATGTTTAAAATGGAAAGAGATAGTATTTTTTTGGTCATGGTAAATAAATTAGCAATAGCTTAGACTAGAATTAACTTATGTGCACTAGCTTACTTGTGACTAAGAAATTGCTTATTTTAAAATACATCACACATAAGATAATGTTTAAAGTTAATAGTTTAAAGTAGTATATATACAGTAGCATATATAGTATAAAGTAGTATTTATGTGTGTTATTGTGAGACTGTGATAAATATTTATAGATAATTTAAAAAGAACTAAGTAGTAAACACATATTTCGAAATAGCTTCCTAAATAAAGATTCTTCTTCTACTTCTAAATATCAGATTCTTTTGTCTATTATATTGCATCTATAAAAAGTTTTAAATCACCAGTTTTTTGGTACACAGTTTACATTTCCTATTCATAGCTTTGTTTAAAATTATTTTGACTTTTTATTCTTGAACATTAGTCTCTCGACGTTTTAACTATGAACTATAGCAAAGTGGTACAATAACGGCAGAATGCTTTTAACATTAAGCCCCGTCTATTATAAAATGTTTGATGCTGCTTTATAAAAAACCCATCCAAAGAAATAAAAATAAACCTTACAAAATGTATGACTGAAAAGCGTTTTAGAGGATACAATATATTGTATTTATTAATTACAATATTTTGAGGTAAGAATGAAGAACTGTAGTTGAATTTTTAATTAATTAAAAAATTTTTGGTGTAAAAAAATATTAAGATTCGTTAATGTAATTATAAATCAATAAATTTTATAGTAAAAATATATTTTATTCTTCCGTTGTTTTCAGAATAAATAAAAGTCACGAAAATTTTTAACACTAACTTTAATAAAAATATAATTAAAACTCATATTCTGATACGTATATGTATAACTTCGCCACCGCAATACCTCCGAACTGGCCTCGACTGAACAACTCCATGGACAAATCTAATTCGACACTTTGCGGACCTTCCAAAGGCTTCACTAACGCTATCACTGCTTGATTGGATGTTTGTATTAACCTGGAACAATATATTTATTTATTTATTAAATAATAAATATTTACAAGTGCATTTTAAAATATAATATATAAGATATTGTGACCATATTAATTTTCTTACCACGTTTACATTAAGCTACTTTCAAAATCGAAACATTTATCAAAAAAAGAAAAAGTTCAATAAAAATGTAATATATAAATAATTAAACCTCAGCTATATTGTAAATCATTAAATTTATGCAACATATTTATTTAACAGAAAAAAAAATTCAATGAATCGACAATAGGAAACGACACTCACAGGAATGAATTTATGTCAGCTTTGACTTTGACAGATGGCGGCGCGTCTACTTTTACAATACCAAGAAGGAATCTCATCTTAGCGTACGCCCACGGTGGACCCCTCATAGTGAATAGGTCAACCTATAACAAAAATTATACCAACATATAATAGTTCTAGATAGTTTGACTAAAATCGCAAGAAAAAAATCATATAAATTTCTACTAATAGCAGCACATTTTCTTAAAAAATAATCAACGATCAATAATAGGTATTTTGTTCAAAACCTAGCAAAAATGAATCTTACTTTGGATTCCGGAATATACAAGTTGGAGACAAATGTCATGAAATTATACGAATATGTAGTTGGTTGGTGAGAACACTCCCAGTTCGAAGGTGCACAGTAGGTTTGAATCTTGGTACAGCGACTGCCAACAAAAAATCAATTGATGAATCATATATCATTCTCTAAATATTTCTAATAAACAGTTCCTAATTATTCAATATGTAACAATGACATGAAAGTGATTTTGGGAATGTCAATAAGAAGTCTAAATTCCATGAGTGAACTAACTGTCCGTTTTCCAGCTGATAGCCAGGAGGGCAGGAGATGCGGTGGCAGCGGTACCCTCCGCGAGTGTTGAGGCAGACGTCACTTGTACCTTCCGATTGACCGCGAGCACACGTGGCTATGCCAGTCTCGCACTCATCAATATCTGGAGACAGTAAAGATTCTATATGAAAAAATAGTTATAATAGAAGCTATCGAGTTAAATTTAAATTTCGTTTATTTGAAACGCATCCCTTTTGGACCGAAGCTATTGATTCGCAGATTTAGCAGATTTAACTCTTCTCTTTGAAGTTTTAATTCAATCTTATAGGTAGCCAGAACTCAAACTGCTTGCGGTGTCATGAAGTTTAAGTTAAAATGAATGTATATTTAAAACAAATATTATCTTTACGTACCAATACAACTACGTTTATCTTCGGATAATCGATATCCAGAGGGACAAACACACCGGTAACTGCCTGGTTCGTTCAAACATCTTCCCACACATAAATTCTGTTTCTTGAACTCTGTACATTCATCGACATCTGAACAGGTCCTGCAAACAAATAAGTTTTTATCCTTTGCTATTTCTACCAAATTCAGTAGAATATGGAAATCTAAATTAAATGACTCTAATGCCATCTGGCGAACTTTCTGTTAGATTAAGCAAAACATAGTACCCCTTAAACACTACACAACTTTTTGTTAATGGCGCCATCTGTTATATTTAACTGTCTTTACTAGTTCATGATGAGTGACGACACAAGGGTAGTGTGCTTTGAAGATTTGAGATAATTAGTCAATTCCATAATATATATAATGTAACTAATCCATAATGTATGTATGTAAATAAGTAACCTTGAACCTATATTCGTTGATTCTGATATTTTTTTTGTTATTTATAACTTACCGGTTATCAGGGTTCAGCCTATATCCTCTATGACAGGAACATTTGTAGCTTCCCCAAACATTATTACACCGCTGCTGGCACAGGGATCCTGAACGAGACTCTGAACATTCATCCACATCGACACACACCTAAAAACAATATAAAATACCCGTGTTAGATATTTCTATATAACAAAATATCAGATTGAAAAAATAAACATAAGAATAATATAATATATATTTTCCAGAGAGAACGACTTTTAACATGACAACAATTTTAATTATAATATATTTGGATAGACCGGAGTTTATTGCGTTGAGTTTATACTAGATATATATTATATAGTTACTTACAGAATACTACTATCGTTTGAAATTATACCATCGCTTTACTAGACTTAGTTTATGATTGCATAAATAAAAAACTTGTATTACAAATATGTAAGCTTAGTGTTAAATTTACATAATTACCTTCTCATTGACAGGCGCCGATCTAAATCCTTTGTGGCATCTACACGTGTAAGATCCTGGAGTATTAATACAATCTGCGTGCTGTGAGCAGACAGACTGTAGAGAAAAATAACAATATAGTTATGTATTCATCAGCACTACAAGAATTTATAGACCTTTTCTTGAAGTATTGTATTTAATATTTTGAAAATACTAAAAAATGTTCTTTGTGACATTGTTGACGAAATGAAGGACGTTGTATTGTGAAGGAGATTTTAAATGCCATTTTGTTGAAATATAAGTCATATTTTATATAGAAGTTCTGATAAATATCTATATCATTATTAATATGTTATTGTAGTATTACCGTGTGTTTAAGGAACATTTTTTTAATATAAAAACCTTAATTAATTTTTGTTGAAAATTTCCCTATTTACGCACCTTGTTCTTGCAAAAATACTATACCAAATTTATTATAAAAATTTACCATGTTGGCTGTGATAGCGCATTCGTCGACGTCTTGGCAGTGATGGTCACCGACAAGTCGGTATCCCGTCAAGCATGAGCAGGAGTACCCTTGATGAAGGTTTGTGCACAGTTGGAGCGGCCCGCACTGAGCCTCACCGGTAACACACTCATTTATATCTAATAAAAAAAAGGAAACCAATTCAATTAATTTTCATAATTATCAAAAACATTACGTTTTGGTATGGTGGTTTATTAATCTATACTGATGGGGTTAAGATTAAAACAATCAATTTTTATTGGTCTGAAAATTTTCGAAAACGTTGGTGATATTTTGATATCGAATCCTGTAACATCTAATCCATTAACAACCTGTTAATGAAGGTTTATCAGGTTATATGTTATAATGCAAATAAATCACTTTTAATACTTGTAGGTGAACTTCTTTCTTTACTCTATTACAGATCATATTAGAAATAAATATTTGGTTAATAGTTAATAGTTTCGACTTTCAAATTTCTTAATTTAGGTGTAGATTGTTTTAACTCAATCAGTAAGTTTTCTATTAAGAAAACTATTTATATAATATGCATCTTCTTTTCATCTTTAACATTATTTTGATTATTAAAGACTTAAAGATGATAAATTTTATTTTAAGGACTAAATACAATACATATTTACCTTCACATGTATTATAAATGCTTAATCTCGTTCCAGAAGGACACTTAAAGTCCGGTCTGCTTTTTTCAACTTGTGTTATTTCCGGTTTATTTAGTTGCTGCTCACCTTCTGTGATTCCAGGGATTACCTCATTCGGATCAACTGGGGTGTAAACTATAACAATCACCATTTGATAACGGATTCCAGAAATAATATTCTCAAATTAGGAAATTATACAATGTAAGTTCAAGTCTTTTATGCGCTTGAGCATAAAAGGATGTGATAACGTACCTGGTTCGTTTCCATACCCCGGCGGAAACTGACCCTTCACCCAAATAGGAACACATCTATGTCTGTTACTGTCTAGCCTCATATTTGGGGGACATATGCACCGGTAGCCACCTTCTGTGTTCAGACATATTTCTCCGGATGCACAGGTTGTTTGTCCATTTGTACATTCGTTAATATCTGAAAAAATAAAGAAATATATATACTTAAATCTTTTGAATTAATTATTATGTATTCTTTCCGAATATTAATTCTATATTTGTATATTAATTCTGATTTATAAAAAAAATATTTCGATTTTTTTGTTACCTTCACAAATCAGAGTTTCAAAATTAAACAGATAGCCAACGTCACAGAAACTTCGTGGTCTGAATGGACGTCTTGTCACAGTGCGATATTCAGGATAGCCGAAAAAGTATCCTGAAATTAAATTAGGGATATTTATCGTTGAGGGAAAAAACACACCTTACTTTTGTTTATCGACCACCAGGCCATTTTCTAAGTAATATGTCAAATAATTAACAATATTCTATCTGTAACGAACGCAGAGAGGTGGAGTTGTTAATAATACAATATTTACATACAAAATAAATTCAATATCATAAATTTAATTCTTACTTTTTGTAGTGGAAGACGTAGTCGGCGTTTCTGTTGAAGTGCTTGTTATACGTTGTGTTGTAGAAGAAGTTGTCGGCGTTGGTGTTGTAGTACTTCTAGAAGTCGATGTCACAGTTGTAGACGTGGTAGATGTGGTAGATGTGGAAGAAGTAGTTATTAAAATGCAAGAACCTGAGAACAAGTCACGTCGAAAGCCAAAAGCGCATTCACATAAATAACCGCCCATAGTGTTTCTACAGATCTCAGTTAGTCCAGAACATGTGTGTCGATTTATTGCGCATTCATCAATATCTGAAATATATTCCAAGTAATTCTAAAAGATACAGATATACGGTTCGTTATATAATATTATCTTAAATAACTTACCAAAACATGCTCCGTACTGATCCATTTCAAAACCAATCTGACAATCAGTAGGCTTAATTTCAGTCCATTTATTTTCATAAATGTTTCCTGTATCTACAAAAAGAGAATCATCATCTTTTCTTTCAGCTTTAATAGTTGCGGTTTCATGATCTTTGCTTACGAAAACATTTACTAGTTTAGGTGATGTTGGGTTTTCAGGAATAGGGCTGTAAGTTGTTTCTGTAATTTTAGGATATTCAGGGACATTTTCTGTTTTTGTTATGGGTTCTGATATTGTTATAGATTCCGTAGTTTCGTATACTTTGTTTGGTTCAACAGGTACTTCAATTTCAGTTTTAGTTTCAGGTTGATAAGGATAATATGGCTTTGACGGTTGAGGTTCTATTTGGGGTGGTATTTCAGCTGATTTAGATTTATGTAGGTCTATACTATTATCTAAATTCTCCTCTGGATTTGATATTTTAGGTTCTACATTAAGTAATTTAGGAGTTTCTGGTGATGTTGGTATAATTACGGTAGTTTGTGGTTTTGCAGTCGTTGTTAGTTTAGGAGTTGTTTTTGGTTTAGCTTCAGTAGTTGGTATTGTTATAGACTCTGGTGTAGTAGATATAGTTGTGGGTATTTGCGTTTTGTTGGAAGCTTTCTCATCCTCTTCAATTTCTTCTCTATTGTAAAATAAATTAAAATATTGTTCATTTTTAAGTTATTTGGCTCTAACTTTAAATTTTAATAAAAAAAAATATATAAAAAATTAAAAAATCAATACACACTCAGAATAATAATAATCGTCGTATTCGGGTGCGGGTGTGGTGGTACGAGGACGGCGCTGACAGCGGAAGGAACCGGGGATGTTAACGCAGTGGTACTCCGGACCAGCTCGGTCACAATTGTGTGAGCCGAGAGCACACTCGTCGATATCTGGGAAAATTACAAATCATGTCATTTAATAGCCCAAAAATTTAACAACTTACAATAAACTGAAAGGATAAATACAAGCTATCTTATATTTGAACATTCAACTGTTGTTGAATTCTAAGTTCTTTTATATCGAACATTCTTATATATCTTGTATTGAATAATTCGATAAAAATCTATAATATATCACAAAAGAGATATACACGTAAAAAGAAGGTTATATTAATCAAGGAACAAACGTACACCGAAGCAGTTAAGTACAGAGACGGGTCCGAACTGAGTAAAATTTAAAAAAGCATAACATGATAAACTTGAGTATAGATAAGATGTACGAAACCATAAGATAAGCAAAAGATAAAGCTACCTTCGCAAGCACTAGAAGAGTGGTGCAGTATATAACCCGTGCCGCATGAGATAAAACGAATACAAAGAAATGAGCCCACGGTATTGTCGCAACGCTGGGATTCTGGGATGCAATTGTTTTGATCTGTAGCACACTCGTTTATATCTGAAACATTAAATATTTTATGAATTTCCGGGCAAAGAAAAAAATCGTTATATTAAATCTACTGTCATCATTTCGATTAAGAATAACATACCAACACAAGCCCCCGTCATAGGATCCAATTCAAAGCCAGCTATACAATGGCATTCGTGGCTGCCATTAGTGTTCAGACACTTTTGGTAATGATCACATAAGTGTGTACCTTCAACACATTCGTCTATATCTACAAAAAATAAATTATATCTTGTTATGAGATTCAGTTTGAGTTTATATTTGTCCAAATTATTAATACCTTATTATCGGGCTCACCTTGACATATGTTTGTCGTGGGATTTATTCTCATTCCTTCTGAGCATGTCAGTTTGTTTGATATTCTTAAATGAATACTTTTAAAATTAGCATTTTAATAAGGCAATAAGATACCAATGAAATAGAAGACAACACTTTATAATACCTTTTATCTCTACAATCATATTCTCCAAGCACATTGACACATATTTGATCAGGTTTGCAAATATCTTCACCGTCATCACATTCATTAATGTCTACAAAAAAAATTAAATGTTTGACAAAATATAAATGAAAAAAGTTACGTAAGTATAGGTTTGAAAAAACATCTTACCTTCACATTTATTGGTCATAGAATTAGTTTTGAAACCAGGAGGGCAATGCTTTGATCCTTTATCTTGGCAGTAAAAAGAACCACGAGTGTTTATACAAAACTGCGATTGCTTGTTACAATCATCTTTCAGAAGTGCACACTCATCAATATCTGTAACGTATTAAAATTAAAACACTTTAATTTCTCAGGATTAATTGTTTAATTTATCTAGTTTTATATACTTCCGATTCCTGCCGTAGTCGGGAAAGTCAATGCACTTCAACTGATTATTAACAACCTACCTTCACACTCTTCATTCGGACTACTTCTAAATCCTGGTGGACACCTGTCCTCGTTTCGTCGTTTGTTGTTCAGGGTCTCCGGATCTCCTAATTTCCCTCCACACTTGTAACCTCCCACTGTGTTCTCGCATATGTAGCTTGGACATGGTGGGTTGGGTAGTTTGCATTCATTGATATCTATTTTTGGTCATATATATAGAATTTAAAATGTGATATATGCGTCTAAAAATGGTCTGTCTTTAATTTTTTTTGTCTCAGATTTAGTTATTTCATAAGTTACTTTGACAAATGATCATCTCATTTCAATTAATTTTTTTTTAAATTATATATCTTTTAATTATAAACAAATATCAGTACCATCACAAGCATTGTTTAATAGATTTCTTCCAAATCCAGGCGGACATTGACCCTTATCTTGATTGTATTGTTTCTTGATAGGAATACATTTATATGAACCCAAAATGTTAAAACATTGTGTGTTTGGTAGACACACGGGTGGGTCTAGCGTGCATTCATTGATATCTGTCAAAATAAATATATAAATCATACACTAAATCCCAAAAAAAATTATTAATTCCAAAGTATATCCTAAGAATTTCAACCTTCGCAAGTTTTGGCGTCAGACATCAGCTGGTATCCTCTCCGACAGGAACATTTGACTTCAACGCCGTTGTCAATACATTTGTGGTGGCACGGGTTGCTTGGCTTACACCTATTCTTTGTAATCTAAACATAACATTGGTGTCAAGTTCTTACTAAACTTTATATAAAATAATATTGTTTATAAATACTTTTCATTGTTAACCGAGAATCTATATTTGATTTAAAACTCACTGTCTGAGTAAAATAGTTAAAATAGTTTATAATATTTCATACCTCTTTACAGTTTCTGCCATCAGCCATAAGCATAAACCCAGGATTGCACTCGCATTTATAAGAACCAGGGATAGGAATGCAGTGATGTGCACAGAGTTCATTGGGCGCGTAATCTTCGCACACAGACGCTACAATTTCTGCACAAATAGATCAATATACGAACCATCATAAATAATATAAACTATAATGGATATATGAAGTTATTTTAATCTAAATTAGGGTATATTTTGGTACAAACTAATGAAAAAATATATATTGCATATAGATTGATGAAAATAATATTGCTTATAAAATAATATCGCCATCAAAAATTTTCAAGCACTGTAATTTTGTCATCTATGAATGCACATGTAATTTTATGTCTCCTAGTTTTTACAATACATTACTGAGGGGATAAATTCAACAAATGTGTTATTCTTAAAGTTCTAACTTACCATTATCATGACTTCGTTTTGTAACTACGTCTGAACGTTCTTTATTTTTAGGTACTGTAGAGGCGTTCTAAAAACAATTAAAATTTAGTTTTTTTATTTGTATTAATTCGTTTCTTTAAATTAAAAAAAAAGGTTAAAATTATACTTAAATTATTTAAAATTTTCAAAGAAATTTATAGTATCATAATAAAACTTACTTTACAACAAGTTACCAAAGCATCTGAAGCCAGAAATTCTTCTGCATTTTTACCATAATTTTTTACTTCGCAAGCCCGATTGCCATTCCAACTTTTTCCAAGTGACTTACCAGTCGAACATTCGCGACAGCATGTCTAAATAAAAAAATACTTAATAATTTATGGGTATATTATTGCATTAAGTTATTTTATACATTTATGTTAATGCAAGTAAGTTTCAAACGACCTGTTCGTGTCTTCCAATGATATTTGCTGTAATAAAGATTTACAGAATATATTGGAAACTAATCGGAAAAAGTCATAATATTTACTCGGATACAGCCGGTTAATAATATATAATGATTTAAGTTAATTACCTAACGGCTATTAACCAAATTTACGTGAGTTAAATTCGTTAAAAATAGTTAAAAATAGTTTTTGACTTCTATCCTGTTACTGTTAAGATAAATTTATCACTACTTTCCTATTAGGTACTCAGTTAGCAAAATATCTGGCACATATTAAACTATTAACTTCTTAAATATAATTAATTATGTTTATCTTAAGATAAGCTTAAGATTTTTAGATAACATTATCTTGTATCCTAAAAAAAATTTACACAAATTTACTTATAGTACTAACTCGCAAGTTGCATTGTAAAGAGAAAGAATTTGTTTAAACACTACGAAACTACCAGTTTAAAAAACTTTGTTGTTTATAATGGGCAAGTTCTAAATGGGCAAGTTCTAAATGGGCAAGTTATAGGCATCAAATGTTACGCTACTACTGTTATCATACTAATAAATAAAATCGGTCCTCCGCGGGTCATACCGCGAGTAAAAGTTAGTCTTTAATACTTTTATTAATTGTATCTTTATACATTTTATTAATGAAAGTGATTTAGCATAATGAAATTGTAAAGTATTTCTATTTCGAATATTCTATGTACTGGTAATGAAATAAAACTAATTATTAAAATATTTTCATCATACATAAAAAAGTCTTGGTTAAGTACGGCTTAACCATCTTAAGCTAAGAATCTTGGATTGAACAGAACTTAAGTTTTCAACCATTACTAAAGGTTTTTTTAGAGAAATATGAGCCAATAAACTAAACAATAGAGCTAATATAATGTTTTCTAAGATTTACACGAGTACTACACATTTCAATAAAACTATTTTACGGATATAACTCGCGTTTATTTTTACTTTTTTTAAATGCTTTGCAGCAAACGTGTTCGAAACGTCGAGTTTCAATAAAAAAATAAACGCGAGTTATATCCGTAAAATAGTGTTATTGAAAAGAGCTAATATATTTTTAATATTTAATTAAATATTTTACTTACTTTCGCTAAATTATTTGGGAGAGAGGAACATGTCTTCAAGGCCACTGCACCATCGATGCCATTTTCACAATCTCTTTTCTTTCTAAACAAATAAAAAAAGTAAACATTATTGATACAGGTTTTTTCCAAAAAAACATTATTATGTAAACTCTAGAGAAATTGTTTCCATTAAAACATTATCTCTTTAAATGTAACAAATTATTAATTACGAATATATATATCTTTTATTTCTTTTTATACATTGTGGTTTTAAGATATCATTGCTCTTGACACAATTTCAAGTGTGTGATTTATGTCATCTTTTCCTTATATAGTCTTTATCATAAACTATGTAATATTTAGTACATTGACACAAAAGAAAGATTAACTTGAACTTTTAATGAGAACAAGGATAAAAGGACTTCAGTAAAGTCCTTTTATCCTTGTTCTCATAAGCTACAGTTATTATATATCATACATTTGACAGAAATTAATAAATATATAGCAAATATTAATGAAACCTACATAAAATACTCTTTACAGCATTGATCCATGGCGAATATGCAAACAGATCCAAAGCTTGCTGGAACATTTGGAGGGACGGATGACGAGCAATCCTCCAGGGAATGGTTTCGGGCGTAAGTGGTGCCTTGGTAACAGCACAGCTGCATAGTCTCCGCCATTTGGTCCCCAAGTGAACCTAACAAGTAACAGTTGATTAGCAAGAAATATCTTAAACATATACCTTGTTGTCACTTTCACACCTTTGATGTAAATTGTAAGTGAGAAAGTGACAAAACAGGAATAAGTTTCACTGGGTATTTTTTTTATTGGTATGGCAGTTGCTCTAAATATAACAAATCTTTTAACTCATTTGTCAAAGACTAATAAAGACACATTTTATCTAGTAACTGTTTGGTAATAATTGTTGAATTTGAATTTATCAGATTAAATGTAATCTATACTAATTATAAAGTTAACAATATATAGTTTTTTATGGTTTTTGTTTAAACGTGCTTATCTTTGGGATTTTTAAGTCGTTTTGGAAAAATATTTTTGCATATTTAGTCCATTTATTGAAATTATTGACTATAATTTATTAAATTTCTTGAACAAGCTCTGAACTTCTGAACTACTACGAATCTGTCAAATTAAGTAAATGTATTCTGGTTGCGGAATTTCTTCTCATATGATTTTACTAGTTAATTACTAATGATTTTTGGTTAACTTAAAAGTAATAACAAACAGCCAATTATAAAATTAACATAAATTGCATAGCATTCATAATCCTGACACAGAAATGCACAGAATCTAATAAAGATAACCGGTTGGATCCGTTTTTGCATCTCATATACCAGCCCTCAGGATGCAATTGAGGTCACGGGCGGATTCAATGCAGACCTTGATTATTTATAAATGCCAACATCCTTAAGGACTTTTATGTTTTATTAATTCACGCGCTTATTCTGTTCACGCCGCGATTGCGCCATGCTCCCCGAATGAGTTAACTGACTAAAAAAAGGAAAAAATTCCGATAGTAATAACGTGAGTACAGCCGGATAATTATATATAGTAGCAATCATGGACAACGAAAGTTTAAATACATTGTGTATTTAAGCCTCTTAGATAAATATTCTTTCTGTTATCCTCATAACCCCATAAAATCTTTTAATAACCCATTAGATATAAAACTATTTCGGTTTATATTAATCAATGAATGAATTAATTACGGATTCTGTAATGGGAACAATAATGTAGAACAAATACTCTTGTTTATACCACGATTTGTGTTAATTATTTTTGTTTTAACAATTATAAGTAATTTAATATTTTTTTAAATCAAGCAATTTTTATCTTTTAAAGAAATAAAAGTTTTTTTTTTATTTTAGAGATTGGTTGTAGCTTAAGTAGTCTTTTTAGAATAAGTTGGTCTATTCAATCTAAGGAATTGTAAATTTTACTTATCAGTAGCTTACTTATGAGAAAAAGGATATTTTAACAACTAAATCAATTACCAAGCACAATATTACTATAGATTTGAAGCTGAATTAATATATTAGTTAGAATTTAATATATTTTGTCTAGCAATTCAGTGAAGTTTCGATTTCTAAGTCTTAATTAAGACTTCAAATGTAATTACATTTAGCAACAATGTTCTAGAATAAAAACAAGCGTTTCTTGGTACATCTTATCACACGTATACTATCACTAAACTAATATTGACATTAAGTTCAACGCATTTCCAACAATATACAGACTTCCTGCTCTATATTATTTAATACACAATTTATTTTTCATTTTATTTTTTAATATCTGATAAAAAAGGAACTGATTAAAAAATGAAGAATAGTAAAATTTATTTAATTATTAATATTTATTAATTTAATAATGTAAGAACGTTTTATTATCCGTCAAAATTAATATTTCTCATGTCTTTGGTTACTTATTGTCTTATTTTATGTCTGTCTGTCCGTCTGACAATATATTAATCGGATTTCTGTGTAATATGTACTTTTATTTTGTTTTTTTGTGTACATTTCAGCTTGGAAGTGATCGTTCTTCGAAATAAGGTACGTCGTATCAATTTTTGGTTGTTTTTTTACAAAGATTTATTAAGTATTAGGTATTACCAGCCACTTGACGGCCTTTCTCTGAACAATAAGTCATTTATTACATTAATATTTGTTAAAATCGATTTTGGGTTTGTTGTAACTCGAGTTGTTTTGTTTCCTTCAAAATTTTTGCGACATTTCTTTTTAAAAAATAAGAATTGCCCAAATTTTTATCAAAAAATTCACTCTGTATCGCGAAGTCAACAAAAATATCCGAAAACATATTTTCGTTGTCTTTTGATATGAATATATATTGTTTTGATCTTGCTATTTAGTAAAATGGCATACAATAAATATATACGAAAAAAGACAGTTTTAACTTTTCGACTTCGGAAATCCCGAAATAAATAAAATCCCCACAGCATCAATAGTCCTAAAATATGGTAAGGAGATAAGTTGTTCCGAAGCCAGAGATTGTAAAAATTATATTTTTTTTAATTTAATCATCAGTGTAGTATATGTTATTACTATATATATATATGTATTTTTATTATAATCATGAAGTATATGAAGTTCTGATTTTTCTTTGAACTGAACATATTTTTAAATAATTTATATTTTTTACCAAAAGTTCTATTAGCGAGCGCGTTCTTTTTTATTCGTATAATGTTTAAATCTATTCTAGGTTTTTAATCAAAATCAGTTCAGCAGATCTCGATTTCAAATAAAACTATTTTTTATGGATTAAAACTCGCGTATAATTTGGTTACATTTTAATTTTAACCCGACGTTTCGAATGCTTTGCAGCAATCGTGTTCACGGACTGACGAGATGTAAGTTTCCATCAGTAAGTCAGTCGTCTCGATTTTTATATTTATTTTGCTAAAGTTATAAACTAATGATACTTTCCAACCTAAATCCAAACAACATGTAACTACTTAAATACAATAAATAATGATGAATCAATTAACTTACCCTCTCCAAAACGCACGGACATAAACAAACATACAACTAAAAACCACATTCTCACTAATATAAATCAAAAATAATACTTCTTAATCACTTATCGCTCCATTTCACTCAAGTTCTACATGAAAGAGATACTAAGATCGCATTTTAAATTAAGATTTCGTTGGTCCTGAGCTGTGCAGGAGTGTGGCGTCGTCCAACACGATTCCAACTACGGAGTCTATTTCGGTACACGCGGCCGTCTTGCTCTTGTCACAGATTATTATGAATAGCGTCTTACTTGGATTACTTTTTAATATGATATAATATAATATATTTAATATTAATAATAATATAATATTATATAACATACATATAATATACTTATCAAATATTTCTCATATTGATCTAAAAAAAATATGTAAGTTTAGTATTCGTAACTGTTGTATACGATTTTTCAATAAAACTTTTTTATTGTAACTAAGTACTGTTTTGTTGTCATTGTAGCTCATAGAGTAGCAAAATACAAATGTCGTTTCTATATTTTTTATCATCTATATTACCTCCTACGTCTGCTCCAAGAAGCTGCAGGACTTATGCCCTCTAGAAATTAAAATCCTGATTCCCTTTAGGCCTCCTACATTTTGACATTCATATTTACACTAGCTCTTCATTAAGGCTTTACTTGCAAGTAACTGAATAATAATGGTTATTTTAATGTAGAGATTTTTTTAGGATTAGGATAACTAGGAATTTTTTTATTGTTCTTAAATATTTTTATTATTAAAAACGGTACCTTTATATATAAAAAAGTTAAAATTACTTTTATTCTGCATAATATTCCATTCATTATATATAATGTATTTTATAGAAGAAAACATATTTAAAATATTTATATTTATTATCAATATACTCTATATATAAAAAAATCAAAATTACTTTTTTTTTGTATAATATTCCTAATGTATTTTATAGAAGAAAACATAATTAAAATATTTATAAAGACCTTCATTTTAATATATATAATTATTATCAATATAATATATAAATCACTCAATTATTTTATCGATACAGAAGGATTATTTATTAGTGAAAGTTATCACAATATGCATAAAGCACTGAGAATATTTACTTACTAAAGACTTCGTAGAAAGAGATAAGACACAAATAATAGCGATAAGAGACACCATATGTACTTAGCTAACAAAATAGTTACTTATATGTATAGTATATATTCATAGCACGTGAATGGAATTGAATATGTTATATCAGTTTATCCGAGACACTATGCCATTTGAATGGAAAAAATGTACTTCCTTGATTTCATCTTTTTTGGGTATCCTTTTCCTTATTACTTGGGGTCGGCGAAATATTTAAAATTCTTTCTCTTTTTCTGATATAAGTCTCAGTGTAGACTTGCTTTTATTACATATTTTTCACATACTCCAAGTATTTAATCCACGTTTTGCCTCTTCTTTTACTACTTCATTTTATTTAAATTGTATAAAATATCTAAACGAAAAAAATCTAAATTAATGTAAAAACCTTTTGTAATATAAACACGAAAGTAAAGAATAATATTCTAATCTGAGATAGTATGAACTGGCGAAATTATATTTTTTTATGCAATATTGGGAAGCGTTAGACTACCTGTCTGATAATAAGCATTACATGCCGTCTAAGATGTGACACGCATATCAAGCAGGCTTTGTATAAGACTTTGGAACATCATCGTGAATCAATCTCTTCCCTTACCTATCGGATGAAGTACCTTCCTGTATCCAAGTGGATTGCTTGGTACTCCAGGGTAACTTAAGGACTATATCGGCGATGGAGTGTCAATAGTTCACCTACAAACAATTCTGCACATATGGTCCACAAAGATAGTCTTCAACCACTTCAAGATGGTCTATTAGCATTCTAAAATTAAATATTATTTTATTTTGTATTCTATTTTGTATTTTTATTTTGTATTCTTTTGTACCTCGTTGTAGTTGAAAACTTTTTTTTCAATATCTTTCGAAAATTTGAATTAATAAATGAGTTAAAATAATGGCTAGTTATAAAAACTTTTAAGACCGTATTTTGCTGAACTTACTGTTGAAACCGTTCAAAGTTGCAATGTGTGTCTAAAATATTCAATAAACTTGACCTTCTTACTTACCTGCAAAAGTTTTATCAGTCTGGTAAAACAATTGCGAATAACTCAAGGATAATTTATTTATAATTCTTCTCTGGTTGACATTAAAAGCTATCTTGGTCTAACGTATCAATAACTTATAAATAGTGTTTCTATACTTGCAGTTAAACCTTAATTATTAGTAATCGGTATCCAAAACAATTCAGTATTACAAACCGGAGAGTACTAAATAATTAACTATTAATATGCTTTGTCACGAAGAACGTATTCTTATAATGAAATTTATGTTTTACATCGAAGGTCATATGATTCTCGGAATACAGATGAGATTGGACAAAGGTTTTATTCATTAAGACATCCATTTCCTGTCCCAAAATAAAAAATATTTTACACTTCTTTATTAACTTCATTGTAGTTATAAAATAAAAGATTTTAAATACACGGTTCTAGAAAAGGTCCTTGTAAAACCCTCAGACTTCTCTGTATTTATAATTATCTTATAGTAACTGCCAATAACATTCTTACAGTAATCGGCTTCGTGTGCTTTACAACATTAAGTATTGTATACTTAATACAAACATAATGGACGTTTTGAATTTTAGGGTTAGTGGGTTTGTTTTTTTTATAATTTCCTAAAACAACATCTAATAATTTTTTTTTTTCTTCGCCAATAAATATCATTATTACAAAAACTAATAAACAGTTACGGCGTCATTTAGATAATATATAGCTAGATATTGTAAATACTGTCTACAAATATGAGCCGAATATCAATAACGTTATTTCTTCTTAGATTATCAGTAGATTGGGGATCTTAAAACTTTTTCAAGTTCTTACAACAATATTTGACTTTTTCTACTACGACTTCTATAAAACAATATTGTTTTACTCAAAATTCTGCAAGAGTTTTTTCGAGCTCAACTTTTGTTTACTACTTGAACTTTAAACTTTAGTTTTAAGAGCTCATGGCAGTTCTGTAGGTTGCACAGACTTACTCTTGCAGCACAATTAATTAAATATTTCATTATAATAGTTCATTAAAACATAGAATTAAATGATATAGTATATTTGAAAAGCTCTTTCTTTTGTTAATTAAATTATCCAATAAAGTATTGTTATGTGACTTACTAACTAATATAAATATACTACTATATATAAGTATACATTTTACAATCTTAAATCAAGGCTGGTTACATCACCAGTTATTGTAAACATAAAATATATTTACATGATTACGCTAAAAGCAGAAAAAGGCGTTAATAGTTTTAGCCGTAACGGCTATTTAGACGAAGCTTTTTACCCGGATTTACTCGAAAATAATTTTATTGTTAACATTTAATATTAATTACAAAACGACAATATGATCAAAAATTAACAGTTTAAAAAACATTATTTTCTATCATATATTATACAGAACCTAAAACAAATAATATAAAAAAAACAATAATCTTGGATGTGTCAAGGTGGCTGTGAGTTTTATGTAAATATAAGCAATATTTTCTATTAACCTTGTAATTGTTGAGCTGAGCGAAGCGAAGCTCTTTACTACCCAAATTTTCAACTCTTTTTTACCCTACTCCTCCTTCAATTTACGAGATACACGCATGAAATTTTGCACACATACACATAATGAGCGAAACTCAGTCTGGATTGAAAATCAACCGAATCGTCTTTGTAGTTTTTGAGATAATTGATAAAATATGTCCCATATAGTTAACATATAGATCGTTTTTAATTCGCGCGCTGCGTCGCGAGGCTAACCCCGCTTGCGTGGACCTAGTATTTTAAATGTTAGGATGGATATTGTGACCCAAGGATGCCTTATTTCACAATATCCATCTTTAAATCACTTAAATGAAATGAGATAAAATGAGATGAGATGAGATGAAATGAGATGAAATAAAATAAAACTATTTTTACGGATTAAAACTCGCGTATAATTTGGTTACATTTTCAGATAATCATCAGATGATTAATTAACTGACTTTTTGACAGACACATCTCGTCTACCCGTGAACACGATTACTGCAAAGTATTCGAAACGTCAGGTTAAAATCAAAAATGTAACCAAATTATACGTAAAAAAACCGTGTAAAAATTGTTTTATTTCAAATGTGTACTCGTGAAAATCTAAGAAAATACTATGAAATTAAATGTTTATTGAAAAAATTTTTTATTAAAAATCAGTTTTTTCATAGTTGAAGCTAACCCAAATTATATCTGAGACAAAAGTGAGTACAACGATGCTTATCAGTAAACGAATAACAAACCTATACACAGAATTAAATTTAACATAAATTAGTGAAAGCACAAAAAAAACACAAAACGAAAAAAAAAAATTCATATTTTTTTTTTCTAACACTACCTCAGCTTTGCAATTGATCTAAGAGTCTCGTTTTTGTAATTGAAGTGTACATTATTTGTAATCCATACGTTATGATAGCTATTATGTAACTTCGTGGAGTGTATGTCATTTACAAGACTATAAAATGCTAACCCATTCTGTCTTGACATAACAATAAAATAGTCTTAAAATAAAATTTATTTATAAATAAATTTAACAAACATGGCTGGTTAAAATTAAAATAAATTGTTATGCAAGATGAAGTAAATATAATTAATTTTAATATTATTGTAGTAATATTTAAATTACCTATTGGCCATGTATTTCGTATTTATTTTTAATATGGATATAGGCTGTTGCAAATAGTAATTTATTCAGCAAAATAGAAACATTGGTTAGGATTTGTTCGTAATATTTAACAGATGTCACCTTTGTCCTGATAATATATATAGTATTTTAGATTCACTAGTATGCTAAGACCAGCTAGTCACATTAGATAGTACAAAAAATTTGAAAGCGCGCGCAAAATTTCCCCATGCAAAGTCTATGGGAAAAATTAATTTTTTGACTAATTACTGCAATTAGGCTAATGAGATTTGAGAGTTGTCACTATTTTTCAGCAGTGATGCATAATGAGACCTTTGATTTGAGCCATCAACGATATTTTTCTCTTTAGTGGTTCTCGAGCTACGGTGTGTCAACGAAATCGCTTCCTGCATTAATAAATTTCGACGATTGTCACAGTAGCTCATTATAATATATCAATAATAGGACGGTCATAGGTTCGAGTTCTCTTTTTCAAACTCAATCAATAAAGGTTACTTTAATTACATATATTATATATTTTTATAAAAACCATTTTTCTCGCTATTATTCTATATAACTTATGTTATGTAACTTTTATATTTTTGTAACACTTGTCAAGGATATATATCCAATGAATAACAAAGAAAATAAAGATCTGTGTTTTAATCTAGAGACGGACCCACAAGTCATTAAGGCCCTCTAATCTGTCTGTTTTGTATTCGCCGATTAGTTGAAAAAACGCGAAGTTTAGGTAAAAAACTCAAAATGATTTCGCTATGTTTGTTAATAATGAGTCTTAATAGAAATTACTTATTTTAGTTTCAAAAAACCAACAATAACAAAAAAAATGGAAAAAAAGTAACTTGGCCGAGTAGTCGGTTAATCGACTAGTCGGACTGTCGTCCAAAGTCATAATCGGATGAGCTGACTATGACTTTGATCCAGTTTCAACCAATACTCATACATAATATTACATTTCTTAGTACCTTCATTTTGTAAAAAAGATATAAATAAAAGATATATATGGTTTACCATTTAATGAATTAAATAAATTATTATTAACTACATCATAATTAACTTGGATTATTCCAAAGAGCAAAAGTACATTCATTTAATTTAATATAAATAGTTATAAATAATTGTGTAACATATTATTGATATTTCGACAAAATGTTATATATCATTTACTATATATTTATTTAAATATTCATTATATATTTATATAAGTTTACGCTAAATATATGGAAGCACAATATCGAATTACATTTATTCATAATTATTAAATGAACAAACTAAGTAAATAGGAATAAAACAGATTTGAAAAAATAACTGAAATAATTAACGAGAAATTTATTTTTCATAACGATTAACATGCGAATAAAATATTATAAGTAATAAATAGATTAATAATTATAACATTGAATAACATATCTTAAAAACAAATTTGGCAACGATTTAGTTACTACGTTTAAACATTTTTTTCCATTATATCTAATATAACTTACATTAATATGGAAATTGACTATAAATAGACATCGATATATATTGAACACGCTTAGTGTTTTGGAAATCCACACATTTCTAGAAATATTATTGCAAATGCAATTATTTCATAAAAATAAAATAGAAAAGAAATTTTCCATAAATATTTATTTGTAAATAACATGATAGAAAAATTTTAGGCCAATATTTGAAAATATTTAGAAATTCTACAGTATAAATAAAATATATCTTCTATTTTCAAAAGTTGTTGTCAAAACACGACGAATAATATAATGATTAAATATTTCTTTTATAGATTGATATGAAATATTCTGTTAAATACATTTGTTTTAATTAAAGCTCAATCAAAATATATTTTTTTGATTAAAGCTTGATATATGTATATTGGAATATTTGTAGAAGATTTTTTTTTATTTTTTTTCGTGTAATTCAAATACATTTATATTATTAATAATACATTTATCAAATTGAATATAGAATATTCTAATACAAACACCATTTATTATATATATTCCAAAATACCCGCGTCCCGTTGCGGCATTGTCACAATTATTCTAAGAATACTACATCATAAATTCTAATTCCTTTAAGGATAAATAAAAACTAAAATTACATCGACTATAAATAGACATACATACATACATTCGTACTGTTATTATTGATTATGAAATGTTCAATTCTATAAATTATTTATTAAATAAACGGTTACATGGAAGACAATCCCTTAACATGCACTAACTTAACAAAATAGCGTAAAGTAAAAATATACATGAACGCGTCGAAAACCTAAAGTCAAAAATTTTCATTGAACTAAAACTAACTAACTAACTTAAAATAACATTATAGATAAACACTAATGGTTAAATAATCTACCAACTACCGATAATATTGTGCGTGATATTATATTGAAGTACCCGCAATACTTATCTCTAACCGACAGAGTTAAAGTGTGTTAAGTGTTTAAGCGGAAGCGTGCTTCGCTTGCTCCTCCGCTTGCATCTTCGTACGTAGAGTGGGAACATCCTCGGGGATACGTACTATCTTGTTAAATTTCTGTAAAATATTTTTTTAAAATTCCAATTAAATTATAATTTTTTAATTCCAATTAATTAAATTCCAAATCATTCTCATTTTTCATCTTATTAACATAATTTTATATCTTACCATTCGCTGAGAATGGCTTTCAAAAATGTCAATAGTTTTATTACAATTTATATGTATGAGATGTACAAGACTACTCACCATAGTCACTGGTCACACACTCGTTTTCTATTTATAAAACCTACTAACCTCCATCCGTGTTCCCGGGGTGGCGCGCCACAGGTACAGCATGTACCCTGGGATACATAGCATGGACGACAGCGCGGTGAGCCAGCCCAGCACGTGGGACCACCACGGGTATTCGTAGTTCATGTATTTGATAGGCTTCCATTGCACCAGGTTGAAGATGAACACGCTCTGTGAAATATTTTTGGTAACGTAATTTGTAATATGGAATATATTATCTTTAACTTAGATAATTATTATAAAAACGAAAGCTATAGAAATAATTAATCTACTCACAATGCAGATCGCTGGCGTGAATCCAACCCAGCAGAACTTCCACCAGATAGTTGGATAATATCCGATCATTTCTTTGATGCCGTCATAGAACCGATTAACACCAAACGCCCAAGAGATGGAAACGCATTCGAAGAATATCAGGAACAGGAGACAGAAGCCAGATACCGCATAGGAGTCCAATATTTGGAAAACATACATTCCTCCCTATTAGAAAAAATATTAAATTTTAATTTAAAAATAAAAACAATAATATATTAAGATGTGTTCTCGTCATACCTCAGATATACAGGACAATCCAACCAAATAGGATATAACACAAGTGATGGCGATGAAGATCTCCTTCCTGCGTCTCAGAAGCTTAGGCCACTCGTCAATAACAGCAGTTATAAAACCTTCCATGGTGCAGAACTGACTGTCCAAACCGATGAGTAAAAGCATGAAGAAGAACAAGCAAGACCACAGTGAGGCTCCAGGGAGCTGGAGTACCGCTGACGGGTACGCTAGGAAAGCTAGACCAGGTCCTGAAATCATTGAGATTAATTTATTTTACCTTTAAATATTTTAATTTTAGATCTTTTCTAAATGGGTTATTAGAATTTACCAGATGCGGCCACTTCAGCAACGGGTCTCTGTTGTTCGTGAGCCATAAAACCGACCACTGAGAAAATAACGAAGCCAGCAAACATTGATGTACTGGAGTTAACCGTGCAAACTATAAGGGCATCTCTGAAAAGTTTTATTATTATTAGCAAACTAATCTAAAAAGCAAAAGAAAAACCTAATATGTATGCTAATAGATTTTTTTTTGTGATTATGACGTCTCAACAGAATTATTTGTGTTTCCAAAACTTACTTGTACACGTTGTTGGTAAACTTGTTATAACTGCCCAAAGCAACGAGTGTGCCAAGACCAAGACCATAAGAAAAGAATATTTGAGTGACGGCGTCGATCCAGACCTCAGATTCTAGAAGTTTCGACATGTTCGGCATCACGTAGAACTTTATACCTTCAAATGCTCCCGGAAGAGTTATACCTGTAAGAAACCTTGCGTTAAATAAATACTAAAAAAATTATTACATTTCTGACATAATTCAAGTAATCTATTAAATATACTAATCATAACTGGACACAACTTACCCCTAATAAGCAGTACAGTCAGCAGGAAGTATGGGAACAGCGCGGTGAAGTATACAACTTTGCCTGTCCATCGCACGCCCTTCCAGATACAGAAGTAACAAAGTATCCATACCAGCAGCAGCGTGCCAGCCAGCTCCCACCGGATATTGCCGATGTGCTCGATACCGCTAGAGATCTGGAGGGCTCGGCGTCTGTTGAGAAAGATTTGGTGAAAAACATTTCCTATGAATTTAATCAAAAGTTCTTTGTAAGATAGGAAGAACCTTACAAAGATAAAAAAAAATATGATGGCAAAAGCTGAGAACAATATTATAACTTAAATGTTTACTAATTTTGAATCTTTGTGGTTATCTACTACATATTAAATCATTTACGCTTTGGTATTCTTGATAAAAAAATCACCAGTCCCCGTTATCCTGCAAACTGAGCCATCAATTCTTTACTCGTCTTGATGAATAAATCATTGTATATGTTGTGGTTACTTGTATGACTATGTACTTACTCCCAGAACTCCTTTACTGGATCAGAAAGGATAGCCTTGCTAATATTCTTGCCATTGAGGGTGCAGAATGTAGACATATCAAAATCAGACCAGCAAGTAAGATTCTTTCGGTCGTATGGGTTGACACACGTCGCAGTGTTCCAATAATTGTCGCATGTTTTCCATGGTACTTCTGCAAATAATAAATGTTTACTTATGAAAAATAATAAGAAACTTCGCTACTCAACTACTCAACATATTTTTTAAGAGTTACGAAAACTAGGAATAGGTGCCAGAATAATGAAACCTTTTATTTTTTTTTAACTTTTATATTTATTATATCTACGGCGGAATCCCTTTAAAATGGGACCATAAGCAATTTTTATGTGTATTTATATCGTCCAATAACCATTGCGACAAAATTCGGCTTTTAATATATAAGATGGTATAAGATTATGATAATGAACACTTACCAGATCGCATTGACATGAAGAAATAAAAGATGGCCCACGCTAAAATGACGATATAATATACATTCATCCAACATGACATCACAGCTGCCGCGTAGCCGATACCTACAATATTATAGTTATATCTAGTAAAATATTTTCAATATCAGAATAAATATTTCCAATAACATAATTTTAAAGTAAAATATTTTCAATATCATAATATTTTATCGTGAGTTTCATGTATCTTTTATTCCGATAATATGAAAATCCTTCTAATAATTAGTTTGTAAATTAATTTATTGGTTTATTTGCACTAACTTTTGCAGCGAACTTCATACACAAACTATGTATATAGATTAATAACATTATAATAACAATTTCAAAATAGATGAATAGAATTTTAAATAAGATGTTATTTTAAGTCACATCAATAAAAAACTTTAGATTTAGCTTTATAATAAAATAACTATTATGATAATAGTAAATAATCAATATAATAATTATCATTTCTAACCTTTAAAAATGGGTGCAATCTTAAATACTCCCAAACCACCAATCGTGAGCATCTGTCCCATGGCCAGTTCCATGAAGAACATTGGAATACCAGCAAGGAACAGGGTAAGGAAGTACGGAATGAGGAAAGCACCACCGCCATTTTTGTAGCAAAGGTAAGGGAAACGCCACACATTGCCAAGCCCGATAGCCAGACCTACCACCGACAGAATGAAGTCCAACTTGCTACCCCAAGACCCTCGCTCCGGAAGATCAGATTTAGTTGACACAACGCTATTAAAAAAAAACATTTTGTCAGTATTATATTTTTTTAGTATTAATTAATAATTTTATATAGTTTTTCTATCTTACCTGGGCTTACTACTGACCCCTTGAACATTCAGTTCAATATCGTCTCCACGGGCATCGTTCTTAGAATCCATCTTAGCTTCAGTTATTTCTTTTACAAACTCTCACGAAAATCAAACTCAATATCTTTCTTTGTTTCCCTCACCAGCTAATTAAATATCAGTTAGGAGAAATTATCAACATTTTTAGAAGTACGTCGACTAGAATTGTATTTTGTGTTTCAATGTATCTGTAACAACAAACCACAGTAAGATAAAATAACTGAAGAACTCGATTTTAATGGATTTAACAAAAAAAACTATGCTTCGGAAATTCATGTCTTTTTTGAAGATAAGAATTAATCTATTAAATCTATGATTTAAAAACAATTACTTGTTTAACAAAAATTACTATAAATATCCATATTCAGCTATAAAAATATTTAACTATACGTTTAAGTATCTAGACTTGATTAAAGAATCGGTATAACGTTATAAAAAATATAGCGCCTAATAATATTTGACAGGCAATATTCCAATTATGCAGAAATATGTATAATTATTTTTCTTTAGTCAAAATATTTTAAAATTTATTAAATCAGCAATATAATCATTAAATTTATATAATTCTGCTGTCATTAAAACATAAAAATCGTTGATTTGAAACCTTTTTAATTTTGAAGTTTCACAATAGAAATTTTTATAATGAATATATTTATTCGATGAAATAAAGATATCAAAACTAAGTTTTTTTAAAGTAACTGAAGGCATTTTTCAATGCATTTCTGTAATTCTTACTAATGTTTGTATAATCATGTAAAGCTTATTAAATCTATACTAATACTATAAAGCAGAAAAGTTTCTGGTTTAAACGCGCTTATCTTAGAATCTACTTAGGAAGGCTATAATACTGTATAATACTTTCTAACCTTCCTAATCAATCAATCAATCAATTTACTATACATTAGTACATATGCAAGTTAAACCGGACTTCACTTCACTTCACTTCACTTCACTTCAAATCTAACAGTCATTTATTATTCAATAAATTAGAATTTTGTTTTATTTTAGAAAAATCTAAAAATTCAAATTGTTCAAATTAAAAATAATTGAGCTAAGCGAAGCTCTTTACCGGTCAACTAGATCAAATTTTTGTCCGCTATCTCCGGTTAAGCTATACTAACCAAATTATGACCAGTTGATCACATGCCTTTCTATGAATAGATTTTAAAAAAATCTAATTGTTGTTTAAGAGTAATTAGCAATTAACTTTATTTTTAATTGAACGTTTTAACGTAGGCGCTGATGGTATATTCTTCCTATGAATAACATATGTAAAATTTATTATTAATTGAAGAATTAATTAGGGAAGTCATATCAATTTAAAGTTTTCGTGATATATTTTTCGTTTCATTCAGCTTCCCACGCTTGCTTACTGGCGGCTCTAGTATAATAATGCTTATAAATAACAATTTAGGGTTTTTGAAAGAAGCCTAATTAATGTCAGCTCCGTACCGATACAAACGATCATAAATAGAATGTTAAATTCATCAAAGCGGATAGAGACACGGTAGCTCAATTGGTAGAGCGACAAAACGGATTCCCAGAGGTCTCGACTTCGAATCCCGCTCGTAATGATAAAATTTTCACTCCATATGTATTTAAATCACTTGTATTGGTTATATCAAAAGATATTACGAATATGATCTATTTTTCTTAAAATTTAATGAAAATTACCATAGAATATAGCTATAATATTAAAAAGAATAAATGATGTAATTCTAAATCATAATTATATATTTTTTAGGATTTAATCTCTGTCACATTATTATAAAAAGGAAGAATATTATTTCAGGCAGCCTTAGCCTAAAATACTGTGCTATTAAAGCACAGTATTTTAGGTATACTTCATAATACTGTGAGTAGAAAATGTTATCTCGTATTGTTATTATCATTTTAAATAAAATTTATTTTCTAACGGTATCTACAGTGAAACACGCAAATTAGATTTTTAAATTTATTCAAACACAGACGAATAAAACAGATTAAATATATTATCGACACGTTGTCGTTTTTGCTGTCTTATTTGGAGTTCAGATATTATATATATTGCAGCCAAATAATACGGTACCGTCCACAAAATTCAAGAAGAAAAAAAATCTATATTTGTCATGTGGTTTTCAAGTTATCATGTGGCTGGGGGCAATTGGAATCCCTTTTCTATGTATCGGCTGTCACTGGTAACACCAAACTTATACCAAACTCTATTTTGATTTTACCATTAATCCAGAAAAATCCTTCGATTTACCGATTCATGTCGGTAAATTCTAAGATTTGCTGATTTAAAAATAAACAAAATAAGATGTTTTACTCATCTAAACGTTTTGTACGGTCTTTTAACTTGACGAATATAAAATCCATATGCACAACAGTTGATTGAATAATCAAAATGCTATCCATGTAATAGAATAACAAGAGCTGGAGACGATAGCGCTCCCCATTGCGGAAACATTTAGCCCAGTTCATATCAACAGTAGGTATTAGTCTATTTTTAATATTTTACAAAGGCTACCCAATATTTTACTCAACTCAAAATATTTGATTTAATTTTTTTTTTTTTTGGATTGCGTCTTTTCACGAATGACGAAAGTCGAAAAAAAAATTCGAAGTTTTTAGTCCATGCTACTAATTGTATTTCAATATCAAAAAACAGCGAGATCGACATAACTAAAAGGTTAACAGTTTGATTGCTGGACGTTTGATTATTATTTTTATTCTATACTAGTTGTTTCTCGTGTTTCCACAAGCGAATAATTTATTTCCAAGCCCTCAGGTATTTTCGAAGACTAGCGCGTTAAAACAAACAAACTTTTCCACTTCATATTACTAGTATAGATAGAAGTATACTGTTATTCATATAAACCTTTTATAAACTATTAATGAGTTCAAATAATAACTTTTATCTCTATATGATATTAAAGAATATTTAATATATAGTTTTAATAAATTACATAACAATATAACATCAAAACATTTTTAATGTTTACATGATAATTCATTTGGATCTAAATTATGCAGCTTTCCCAAATCTCGAAGATAAACATAAAGACGTCAGTCTCTGGTTTTACTGCACCCAAAAAAATTCACATTACACGAAAGAAATCCCCGGATCTTCGAAGATATAACAAACATAAATAACGGGCACATTCGTAACTACTAACTGTGAGGTCACTGAAATGTGGAAAGCAAACCCACGACTGACTTATGAGTACGGGTTAACACTAGACCATCAGGTTAAATATTTTAAATAAGATAATTAACACAAAAATATCAAAGGTCTGAGTGTAGTTCTAAGCTATTTAATTTAAGAGTCCTTTAAATAGTTTCGGGAGAATATTAAATTAATAATAAAAGATTATTATCCCTGTAAATAAAAAAAAAAATCTAGGATAAATATTTAAAATAAAAAGATTATCTTCTAAGATTTTCACGAGTACTACACATTTGAATAAAACTCTTTACGGAGTTAACTCGCTTTTCATTTCTAATTATACCCCGACGTTTCAAATGTTTTTGCAGCAATCACGTCTCGTGGATCACGAAATATGATTTCATAAAAATATAATAATAAACGCGAATTAAAACTTTCCTAAAATATATAATTTATAGAAAGTAATTCAATTGTCGACAAAATAAAAAAGTTACTTAATCAAGAGAGCGACTAAACTTTTTATAGAATTAAAAAATATGAAGTACTATCCCTTTTCTATTTATTATGGTTAAATAAACGTTGTTGTTTTTATATATTTATTTGAAAACTGCAATAAAAATACATTTTTTAGCTAATGGTTTTTAGCATCTCATAAATACCCTAAACCCGTAAAATAACGATAAGAGTTTGTAAGAGTTTAAGATACTTGTTTTTAAAGACACGGATGAGATAATTATATTAAAACATATTATGTTACCGTTTAGAAATATTACGTTAGTTATTTAGTTTAGCTAAGAACCTAGTCAAGATTATAACAGCTAAATTTCTAAATAACTGCAGATAACTTACTACAAAAACACACAGCACACCAACGTAAACTATAACTTAGACACACACACAAACATTGTCATACACAACGCACAAGTACGTGTATCCAAACTATACGTCAAACACAAGATGGCGGCGGAGGGTTTGACAGGCGCGTGTTGTCCCGCCACATGCTTGGACCCGAATGTGGTATCCTCAAATACCATGGCATCCACTATGATGCGAACCCTACAACTGTCAGTCGTTGAAAGAATTTATGAGCTCGGCTCGTTCAACAATTGACACCCTCCGGAAAGTGTCGGCTCACAGGAGTCGTTTGACATTGCTGGCTAGATAAATTGATCAGTGGTTTCTACGGACCAATTTGTGATAATGTTGAAATCGTTCCTAGATTTGATTTGCTGTATATAACATTAAAAATAAAACTCTTTGATTCTCAATCTACTTCAATCATACATAACGACCAAAACGTAATCATATATAACAAAAATTATAAAAATTGTAGATAATTTTTAATGAAAGTAAAAAAAAAAGATATAATAGTAACTTTATTAAAATAGAAATCAAATACTATTAATAATAAGACACTAATTTAAATTAGCACTGTCAAACTATCCCCAAATACATTTATTTAAGATAAAGATAGAACTTTATAAAGAGTGAATATGAATTAGTTGCAGACTTAGAAATTTTTCCAGAAGATTAGATTCCAGAAGGTGACCTTACTCTTGTGAGCAACATTTCTTATAAAGTAAAAAGAATCTTGCGAATAATTACTTCCTCTTTGTTTAGACCGGGGTTTGACTGCTTTGTTCTTATTGTTTTCAGGTAAAATATAAGGTAACATTCATGTGTATTTTCTGCTGTAATATGTATATATTTTCTAAGGTCGGATGTTTTAATCCACTTTTCGTAATGGCTTGTAGATTTGACAGCATTTTAAGCATCATCATTGAAAAATGTGTTATTTCGTAATAAAGAATAGTGTTTAATTTCGTAGTATTATATGTGAAGAATTAAAAATCGGTTTTTAAAATTATAATTAAATTTTTAATTTCACTCTTTTTGTAAAGATTTATGAATTATCACTTTAAGAAAACTCTGATTATTTATAATAAAATCCGTTTTATTGTACCTATCTGATAATTAATGTACAAAAAACATGTAACTATATGACAGACATATTGAATTTTAACATAGACCAATAGTGATTGAATTTTATTGAAGTAAATTCTGAATACATGCATAATTAAGGAAATTATAAGAAATTATGAATGCCGCCTACAATCCGATAGAAAGCCATTATGTACAAATTTCTGGATTTATCTTAGCGGTTAATGGCATGGTAGCGGAATTAGAAGAGCAATGACAGTTCCCCGAGGTCACAGGTTTGAAAACCGCCCCTATGAAAATCTATTTAAAATTGAAATAAATTTTCAAAGGCTTAACGTATCAAAACTTCTATATAGACATTTATTTTTTAATTATTATTCCTTTCTTCAAATTCCAAAAGGAACTCTGGCTAGGATTTTTGACAGAAACCTAATAGATGTCGCTTCCATCCGACAATGTCACTTTATATTCTAGAATAAACAGATAATATGTAAAATGCTACATTATCGAGATTGTTTTCAATTTTATTCTAAATATTTAAATAAAACTATTTTCTTATAAATACCAATCTGCTCATACAGCGCAAGCGTCGGTGGAACACAAATGCCGCAAAAGATCAGAAATCAGCACTATTGCCATATGTGAGAGGGTTTGTTGCAAAACAATTTAGACAACAATCTTTGAAAACAGCATCAATTTTAATAATAGGGAATATATCTCAGACTTATGAAATAGAAGTACACCAAAGACAGGAATATGTGAACACAATAGACAAGTCCAACGGTGATATCCGACTTACTACCAAAGATCCTCGCTCGATACTAATATATTCCTAGAAAGTTTGTAAGGCTATTAATATCAAAAACATCGTAACTACAATAGAGAAAATGGTTGAAATCTATATGACACCTGAGATCCTCTAGAAAAATATAAAAGCCAACATCAAAAGTGCCAGACTCAAAGACATTATTGAGTGCGTTTTATGTGCGTCTTACTGTATGCCCGTAAACTATGAAACCATTTAGTTCTTCCCGTGAATACGATAGCTGCAAACCATATGAGACGTAATTGTAAAGTATAGAGTGAAGGAAGCGAGTTCTATTTAAATTTATTTAACTATTAAATAAGTTCCTGGCACAAAATGTTGTAATAATTTTTAAACAATTATATTATAAAATATAATAACTTATTAAAATAGATTTTCATAAGCACCTATAAAAAAATTTACATACTTAAGATCAAATTACGCTATAGGCTTTCGTATTAAAGTTCAAGTCTTAAATAGTATATAATAAAATAAATGTTATTTATTAATAGGAAAATAAAATTAATGCCTATAAAAAAAATACATATCTTCCACCTTCAAAGGTGGTTCTTAATATTTTTTTGCTAAAATAAAATTATTTTCAAACAAAAACTTAAACTTATGTATTAAATGGAAATTAATTTAAATTTAATACATAAGTTTAGTTAATTGGAATAATACGAAATAAAAAAAAAAATAAAATATAATATTATTCTAAACTTGTCAAGCTTAATACTTCCGAAAGTTACAATTAAAGGTTAATGTTTAAAAAAAAATAAAAACTAAAAAAAAATAATTTAATATTTATAAAAATTATTTCCCCGAAACGTTTTTGATAAACAATATCTTTATATGTAAATGACAAAAGAAAAGTCACATATACTCACGTAATTTCCGCTTTAAGATTTTCTGAAACACCGCTTCAGTCCATTGCTGAAATCAGACAAAGGATGATTTGGGAGTTGTGAGATCCTGGCTTCAGCGCATGCGTACAGCATCCACCCTACCTGTTCTCTAAGCTTCCAAGAATTTGTGTTTGTTTTTAAACCAATTAAAACTTCCAGCTGACTGAAACCTTCATTAATATATCGTTTCTATTATTAGATTTATTAATTAAAAAAATTTTATGTTATTAAAAAATAAGAAATATATATAAAATTCTAATAATAATAATTGACTAAAAAAATCCGTATTGTATTTTTATTCATTTTTTTTAAATAATAATTTTGGAATATATAGATTACTATACTCTACTAATCTTTATATTAATAAAATATTTTTTTCTTAAGTGACTTCTTAGATTATTGGTAAATAATCTATAAGAAGCCACTTAAGAAAACTTTAACTGTCATTTAATATGACTTTCTTTCTCATCAATATTGTAACTTGACAGGTAAAGTTAGTACCGACACTAGTATATAACTACAATATTTTAGTTACAGTCTGTATGTTTCTGTATCATAATTTGCGTTAAACTTGCTATAACATATCTTGGCTATCCATTGTCATCCTTTATTAACTTTGCTAAGCTATTTTACGGGTTCATCGGCACAATGTTGGCATTATCTTGCAAGTAACAGCCGCCATATTGAAAGTGATTTCCCGCCATAACCTCCACAGTCTCACAAACTTTGTAATCGAGAACTGTCAACTGTCAAAAGGTCTCAGGGATAATCCTAAACAAGGAGGTTTTAACCTTATTCTATAAGTAGTAAGTTTTATAATACCATGAGATAAAATTTTCAGGGTTTAATGACTTTCGCTTTCATCGTCTTCAGAAAAATTAAAATGAGCTTTATGTTACTTTAGAAAAAGTTGATTTTTATTCAACATAAAATAAGCAAATAATCATATTCTATATGCAATTCGATGTCAAAGCATTGTTTCAGATCCTTTAAAATATTTGATTATAAAACGAAACAATGCAGACTATACTTTATTTTTTTATTTATTTAGATGCTTTCATTATCTTTTTTGAAAATCTGTCTCAAAGTATAATAATTTTTTTCCATAATTTAAAAAAAAATATAATCTAGAAAAACATCATAAATCTTCAAAACCCAAGTACTTATAAAAGATTATTTATTAATATATGTGTGTCTTTTTCAATTTCCCCTTGTTAAGTGTAAGTCATAGATACTTATAAATAAAGGAAGAATTTAAGTCATTTTATAAAATGTTTATCGATACTTATTTAAAAAACCTTACTTATTTATAATCTGGTCTGTATGCCTATCTGTTTGTGCGCTTATCACTTGAGAACATGTGGTGTTATTCACATGAAATTTGATGTAAATACTTGGTTAAATAAGTTTATGTTGTGTGTTTGTGTGTGTGTGTGTGTGTGTGTGTGTGTGTGTGTGTGTGTGTGTATGAGTATGCAATACCTCGAGTATTAGTAAAAAGAAATTTATTTCATATTATTGAGTCTCAATAACATTCCATGGAGTTCTAAGGTATACTATGAAAAGGAGGATGAATAATCTAAAAAAAAAACCACTACCAAGTGGTTTTTTAAGTACTAGTTCTAGTTAAAGTGAAAAGGACAGACAATACTGATTATATTTAAAAAAAAAACCAAATATATAATTTTCTTGATTCTTGATCCTCCTCCCCTTAAATCCTTCGCTGAAAAGTGGGTCAAAGGATCGATAGAGTCCTTGAATTTGAGAAGTGGAACACCCCCTACCTTATCTCATCAACAATATCACAGTTATTGACTAGTATATCTATCATGATTTGAGATGAGATTCAATTAGGGACTTATTATTATGTTCAATTTTTTATTTTTAAATAATTAGGTATATATAAAGTTTACGCAGCACATATATAGTTTTTTAAACGAGCCTGGGCCTTCATTTTCTAAAAAAATATGTTTTATTAAAAATAACTTTATTATAAACATTATTTCATAGTCAAAGCTACCATCGGCTCGAAAAGATACATGCGTCAATCTTGTGAAGAGCCGACGACAGAAAATTAGATAGCTTGTCATTTTATTTTTTAAAACTTAAAACTTATAACTTGTAATAATATAGAAACATGGCAGCGTAGCCCTCATGAAAAGGTTCAAATATTCCTGTACATACAATATACGTTAGTATATCCACGTTTTTGTATATTTTTTTATTTATTACTTTTCATAGCAAACTAGCTGTTTTCTGTGAAAAATAAAACCACGATGTAACCCAACTCTGAGAGAAAAAAGCCTTATAATCTAAATTAAAGTTCTTTTTGAGAATAATCTCGAATTACTTTTTATGACTTTCCATAAAACTAGATCTATTTTCTTTCTATTTTAAAACAACATTTTAATAAATAAATCAGTCGTATTATGTATAAAAAATATTATTACAGTAAAGTTTTATTTAAATAATTCCAGTAATTTTGTCACAAACTTCTATATATAATACTTAATAGTATTTAAGTTTATAAAATAATGCAAAAATATCATTATATCATTTCAACATAAACTTCTTGAAAATGTCTCAAACTATGGTGTTGTTTACTGTATTTTTACGTAATATAAATAAAAATCATTTTCTTTTCTCAAGACTAAATCTATTCTTGTAGACACTTACATCTCGTCTACCCGTGAACACGATTGCTGCAAAGTATTCGAAACGTCGGGTTAAAATAAAAATGTAACCAAATTATACGTGAGTTTTAATCCGTAAAAATAGTTTTATTACAAATGTATACTCGTGAAAGTCTAAGAAAATACTATTCTTGTAATCTAGATACATGACCTGTTAGACTAAATCTGGTCCAGGAAACGCTGAGCGCGTGTATCTCCTAATAGCTTCCCCCGAGGTGCGAACTATACTACAACTTGTCGATATACCTGGGCATATATCGTGGGATTTGTCTAAAGATACGGTTTATATGAATTAAGAAATCCTTTACAATTTCATATATAGCCTTTATTATATGTTAACATAATATTTTCAATTGTAACTGATATATATTTAATAAATTTATTACATTTTTTTTTAAATATTTTAACAAATATATATATCACATGAATTAATAAAAAAATATCATTTTTTATATTTTAAATCATTTCATCTTATCATAAAAATTTTACTTTTACATACTCTATATTAATTAAGAGAAGGTCAAAGTGAAGTCAAAATATTTTTATGGTACAAGCATAGATTGCACCTATGAAACATCATTCTCTTGCAAATAATCCTTGGAAAAAAACTGTCAAAAAGAATACCTCTACATCTACAAAAGATTACGTGAAAATATTATCACTATTGTGTCAAATGAATTCCAGATACATAAAACATTTTTTTCCGTTAATAACTGTTCTATATAAAAAAAACGTCAAAATATTATATTATTATCTCCCATGAATTCCAGATACATAAATTAATATATTGGATAGTGTTAAGATTAATCGATAGTTCTGATTCGGTGTGTGGGAGCGGATTCACATCCGCGCGGCCCCGGACGTGCTAGACTCCCGTGGGACGAGACCGCCCCAGCCACATCATTACGCTTATTAAAAACTAAGTTGTTTATTAAAAACTACACGCGTTTTTGTATATAATTATGTTACAAGTTTATTATATTATAATGAGTTTTATAGTTAATTTATGTTATTTATAAAATAACAGAAAAAACTTAATAAAAGATAGTTGTATAAGCTGTTCCGAACGACGCAATGTTGGGAACGAATGATTTTCTGTAATACTAGCTGTGAACGCGGCGTCACTTCGCGCATTGATTTAACGCCGATGACAAGTTGACAAAATAGTTTTTGTTTGTATAATTAACAGATTGTCCTTCAAATTTTCTTTATTGTGTTGGACTTCCACAAATTAATAGGTACTCGTACTTATTTCAATGTATTTTTAATGTATTAATGTCTTACCGATACCAAATATTGTAAATGTTCGATTCACTCAAGTAAAGTGTGGCTACAGTCATTGTCTTATATGGTTTCGAAAAAACATTGTGTTTTGTGATACTTTTAATATAATATTAAAAAATATATATACTGATGTTATATTTATCGTCTCTATTCTAACAGAATTAAGTGGTAGAACTGGTAATTCGCATTTTTCTTTAGGAATTAGACATTCTCCTGCAATAGAAATTATCTTAAATGTTGCCCAAGACATTCAGCTATCACCATAACATTTTATCAAAATTCGTTGCATAGATTTTGTGTGATCGGTGCACAAACATACATACAGAGAGACAGACGAAATATTAAAAAGTTGGTGATTTGGTATCTACATCGATGACTTATTACTGTTCTTTACTTATGTACAGACATCGGTAAATTAGAGTTTTATAGATGTTGAAAATTTAGAGCAGCTTTTAGCTTTTAGCCACCCTCAAAAACCTGCTTTTAAATTGATTTTTTTTTTTTTAAATTGATCGGGTAGTTTTACATATTAGCGCGTTTAAACAAACTAATTTTTTATATTAATATAAATATCAATTTCCATTCATCAATTTGTACTTATATAGTAGAATGATAGCTATATAATTTCTTAATCATAGAATTGTCAATAAATCTTTGTTAATGTTATTTCTGTTTTTAAACTTACTGTACTATAAACTAGCTGTAGTCACGTCAATTTATTCATCCTCCATTATTTCCTTTCTTACTCATAAGCTTAGAGGAATTGCTTCAAAGCTATTATTCAACTAAACTAAACTAATAATATCATATATTATATATTACATAAATATAAATAGTGTATTGTCTGAAGTAAGATTTCTGAGTTCTACCTTAGAATACCATATTTGGAAAAGAGAGTTGAATAGGTATTTTTTTTTTTAATCATAAAAAGAATAGAAAATCAAATAATATTTTATACAATTTTATATTTTTATTTCTATATAAATAGCATAAAAAGGTTTTGTCTGTTTCTTGTGTCTATATTATTATGTAAATTAAAATTAATATTAATGGCAATTCCAACAATTATAACGAATAATCTTAAGGGCTAAGCTACAACCCTCTTAAAAATAAGAAAAATCTTTTCTTATATTTTCACTCTTATTTTTTAATAGTTAATAGATATTTATTACTTGTTTTGATATTGAACAGTAAAGAATATAGAAAAAAGGCCACCTTGGTGTCAAACAGTGGTACATTTTGCTGACGGACAAACACGGACAAAATAAATGTATATCTAACAATTTTTCCCTTATCCGCATTAATTGAAGTTGGTGCAATATGCGCAAAAGTTTTCAGGACTAGCAGACGTTTTGACGTCAAACCTTTTTTGAAATAGGTAAATGTGATTACATCCTTATACGGATAAGTAACTTTCTTTTTTGTAACTAGAGTGGATACCATCTAATATTCTAACGTCTCTATTACTATTAGTAATATACTGAGAGTAAACGTCTACTAATTATTGGAATAAGGTAAGCCTTATGCGGATTAGTAGACATCCACTTAAATTTTTGTCCCTCAGTCCACTCTTAACCTAGTAAAGAAATCCTAAACCGCAAGTAAACCAAATGTTTATATATATAAAAGTTACTATATTAATTATTATATATTTTACATCAGCGTTATATAGTATAAACTTTCTGTGACATATGCATTTGGAAGTACGACTGCGATAGACCGAAGACTAAAAAAACCGAAATGTTTTGAAAATCAACTTTTAAGAAATCAAATTTTATGAATGTGCTAATATCGAATAGTCATTCTTCATTCAATATACTTATGAGACCATTACGCAAATTTCTGTATTGATAATTCATTGTATTAAATACAATCAAAAATAATTCAATTTGGGCGATTTTTATACAGTAGTCCTTCATAACATACATTCGGGCCAGTTATTAATTTATTTTCATTATAATTAAGAAATAAAACGCATTCAGCTGTATATATATATTTATGATCTAGACGGCGAGAGTCCCCTGCTTGGGTCGTCCGTCCCTGGTGAGCTTGAGGTGCACCAGCTTGTCGTGTGTGGACAGCACGCTGGCCTGACTGAACCTGGCGGGACACTTCTGGCAGCTGTAAGGACGCTCGCCCGTGTGCGTGCGGATGTGCGCCTTACACGTGGCGTTGCGCTGGGAAATTATTAGGGTTCATATTTTGTATAATTATTAAGTATTAAGCATACTGAAGTATAATATATTCAATATACAAAAAAAAATATTTTTTTAAAATTACGATCTTATATATTTTAGCTATACTGGAATATTAAGTAAATAATATATTATAGTGTTAAATAAACAAAAAACATTTTTTTTATTATGATCTTAAATACTTTAGTTCTATTGGAATATTAACTAAATAATGTATCAAGTACACAAACAACTATTTTTTAAATTATAATTTCGACACACACACACACACACACACACACACATACAAACACAACTTACATCAAATATTTTGTCACAATACGGGCACGGGAATTTCTTAGGTCTCTTGCGTCCTTCATGGACGTAGCTCTTGTGATCTTTGAGGGACCAGTCGTTGATATATGCCTGAATGATAAAGTTAAAAATTAATCCAATTTAATGAGTTTTACAATGATCTGTTATTTCATTGAATTTTATAAACTTTATTGAATATTATTATAATAATTATATATATTAAAACTAATTTGCCCGACGAATTTCAAACCCATTTGTGGCACGAATCTGCCATGCTCCGAGCTCATGAATAAAAACCCCGAAACTAATCGTACTAAATGTTTAGTATAAACGTGAGTACAGCCGAATAATTATATTATAACAATCATTGATCAGTGAGGTTTAATTTCAAAATTATTTTAATTGTAGGGAATATCAAAAAAAAATCCTAAATATAATTTTTTTTCTTTTTTTTGTGCAAATCTTATATTTTAGATTATATTTGAAGGTAAACTACATACATTGATTATTTTCTTTATTTTATAAAAAACATTTTTTTTATAAAAGTAATATCTAGAGATTTTACACATTGTTACAATTGTAACTACAAATAAATTTTATTTAGTTTTATTTTTTTATTACTACATAAAACGCTCAAACTTACAAATAAATGAAAATCTATTTGTCTATAGTAGAGATTATTAACACAGGCACTCAAAAAAAATTCTGTATTTGAAAATTTTTAACTTTTGCACAAAATAAAATATTCGCCCCCTTGGGCGGTTTAGAGGGTGGCTGGGGTAGCTGTGGCAAAATCTAAGGTTGATGGGTAAATTTTGACTTTAACATAGCATAGACACTTTTTTAATTTAGCACAAATTAATTCGCCGTGTGGGGCGGTTTAGAGGGTGGTTGGGGTAGATGGGGCAAAAAAAAGGGCTGATGGGTAAATTCTGACTTCCTATTAATTTTTTGGACATTAACAAACCTACCTGTAGGTTTCAGATACAGAACTTTTATTTTGTGTTCCTGTGTAATCTATCTATAATAATATTATTATCTGGACTCACTTTATCACATTTATCGCACTGAAAAGGCTTGATGTTCAGATGTACTCTGTTCTCATGGCGTGCTACGTCACGACGAAGACTGAACCTCTTATCACAATGAGAACATGATAACCTGAAAACAAAATAATGGACCATATTTTTTTTATACAATACAATTCACTTTGTGTATCTCTGGCAACACCAACGTATCTTAAAATAAGGTGCTTTAAAACTCACAATTATAATAATCTTTGTGTAAAATATTATTATAATTATTAACTTTAACAGACAAATAGAAACTAACCTCAACTTTCCTCAATTATTGTCACAGACTACTTAGAAATTATGGATATTTTGTAGTCTTAGATCATTACGCGGGAACTTTGCTCAAGACATATGGAACGTAAAATTTCTTAAGTCTGCTTACGTCACTGCAGTTACAAAAATTGAAAATGGCGTACAGAATGCCGTAGACGAACTTATCACGAAATTTACATATCGTAAGTGGTACGATGGCATCTGGCATAAGGTCTCGAAAGATTTTATTTTCTATTAAGATAACTAAGAGCAGTCTAATGCTCAATAGTCGTTCTCATTAACTATATATCGTAATAAGAAAGAATTTTTATAATTAGTTTACAAGATTAGCGCATCTAACCAAACAAACATAATTTTCCTAATTACAATATCAGTATAGATGTATGTTATTTATGAAGTAACAACTTCTTAACAGATATAGATTATTTCAAAAAACCCAAGTTTATATGAATTGAAAAATTATATATAATACTTACGGTAAATCCGTATAATTCACGTGCGGAAAAGCCACTTTTAAATGACGATTCAAAGCGGCATCGGATTTGAAAGATCTGTGAATAAGTAACTTAAAGTTAAAATAATAGCTTTAATATAAAAAATACTCTTTCTAAGCCATTTCTCAAGGCTTAAAAGGCATAACTTTATTTAGGTGCTTGATAGTATTCATACTCCTTATTGTTACAATCCCCACCACTAATCCTATGCGACCATTACCTGTCGCACTCCACCCCCCCCCCCCCCCTCCTTGCCATGACACTATTACCTGTCACACTCCACGCACAGATAGTTCCTGTCCCTGACGTGTGTGACCATGTGGTTCCTGAGCTGTGAGGGTGCACTGAACCCTCGCCCGCATTCAGAGCACACGTGACTGAGCGGGATGGTCACCTCGGACGCATGCGCCCTAGGAGAAAATTTCCAAATATAATAGGTTGTTGTTTGCGATTTGGCTGCATGGAATATTTTTGGATTTGAAAGTTAGATAACTTTTTTATAAAAAAAATAAAAAACTTTCCTAAAAAAAAATATTAATAATATAAGGTTAAGTAAGTTTAGGTTAAGTGCGAAAAATAAAAATATCTTAATAAAAATAATATTTTAGATGACAATTATCAAATCCGAGCACCAACAATTTTTTTTATATCTTTATACTTTTACCTTATCATATGTCCTTTCAGTACTTCATTATTGGCGTATGTCTTCAGACAGAAGCGACATGTCGAACGAGTTTTCTTTCGATGTAAGTTCGCTATGTGCTTTTTTAGTGAAAGTTGACGTCTGAAATTATTATAAAAGATTTTTTTTATGAACTTCTAAAAAACAAAACAATAAACAAATTAACAAACATTCATTAAGACCCTTAGATATGAAAAACTGAAAAATCCTGTAAAGTTCAGTTAATTTAGACCCATCGTTATGTATATAAAGAATAAATGCGTTTCTCCTATATGAATTTGAAATCATTGATTATGACTCGCAGGGTTGTCTGATACCACACGGCAATTACATATATCTTAAAAATATATATAATTATTTAAAAAACAACTTCACTCTATTATAGTTCAATAAAAACATAAGAGCTGGACAGATATACAGACATTAGATGAACGTAAAATCTTTAGAATAGACCATGTCGTAAAAAAATAACCTGAAAAACCAAAGAAACGAGACGTCGATAACCTTGTTACCACAAGAAAAAGAAATAAGGAAGAGGAGGTAAAGAGCATGGCAAAAAGCAGAGCTTTAAAACAAACACCAAAAAACTTAATAATACTCACCTAAATTTCTTGTGGCACTGAGGGCAGGAGAGTCTGAAACCTTCGTTGAGGTGAAAAGCCGTATAATGTTCCCTGATGGTAAGACGACTAACGCGGACGAGTTCACATTCTGCACACTTGTAACGACTGACAATAATAATTTACTTTTATTTATAACTACCCGCACTAGAAAATAACTCTCTATGAAGTTTCAAAAATAAATAAATACATATAGACATTGAAATGAATAAAAAAAATAAAATCACATAATACCCAATTGGGAATCGAACCCATGATCTTTCGATCAGCGGTTAGGCTTACAAGCCACATGACCAGGACTTTATTATACCGCGTGTTCACATAATTATTATATAAGTTATAACGCGTGCTTACATAATTTATTTATTTAAACTTTATGCACAAAGTACAATGGCGGACTCAATGCTACAGTCATTCTCTACCAGTCAAGCAAAATAATGTTTTCAATAATATAATTTGTTTATTACTATAAATCTTATATATTAATGCAGGAAGCGATTTCGTTGGCACACTGTAGCTCGAGAACCACTAAAGGGAAAGATATCGTTGATGGCTCAAATCAAAGGTCTCATTATGCTACACTGCTGAAAAATAGTGACAACTCTCAAATCTCATTAGCCTAATTGCAGTAATTAGTCAAAAAATTAATTTTTCCCATAGACTTTGCATGGGGAAATTTTGCGCGCGCTTTTTTAGTTCTTTTGAAACATAGAATAATTTATCGACATTGACAAAAAAATCTACGACCTTTGGGAAATCCTCTTGTTATTTATTAATTATTTATTAATTTATTCGAGAATAGCCGCCTCTTTGTCAGGATAAGATATTCTTGGAGATATTTTGCATATTTGACTTATTTATTGTCGATGGAAAAGTTTTAAACGAATTATAAATAATTAGTTAGGTAAAACGAATATATTTACATTTTGTGATACTTCTGATGACTGGACAGCTTTTCCAATGTAGCCATTCTTTGTTTACAAACATCACATTCAAAATCACCCATCGCCTGAAACAATATTTTTAATACATACTCGACCCTTAACTTCTTATTACGTTTCTAACATAAGTGCAAAAAACTACTTAAAAAATAATTCAATAGGTTAGAAAAATTTCGTTTCTATAATTGATTAGGGGTTCCTATAATTAATCTCGAGTGCCGTTTACATATTGAGCGAAGCGATCAATGAAAGAAAACATTTATTGAAGCGCTCGTTAACACAAATTTAGATGCGGTCATCGCACTATGAGGATGGGTTTTTATACAACCATTATTCCTCACCACCACAGATTTTTTTTACGATTTTTTTAAAACCATCGTGTGTACATTTTTTTTTTTTTTTTTTTTTGTTTTAAAACCCCGTTACGGGTACCCCGTCGGCCCAGCGGGGTGACGGCCGGGGAGTTATGTGGGACTACCCTTTTTTTAAAACCACCGTGTGTACATGCTTAACATGTGTGCAAAATTTCGTCTTGATCGGATGGGTCGTTTAGACGCCAAACCCGGACATTCAATCAGAAAAGTCTCATATAGAGCGCTCCGCTCGCTTCGCTCAAATACATGCTGTAACTTTAATAATATTTACTAACAGTGCAAGCGATCAATGCTCATATAGGTATCATTTTCATTTCATTTTTGTGATATTTTGTTTGTTATATAAATAGTTGGTTTTAGCTCTAATAAGGGAATAAACTACTAATAACACTAACGAAAACATTTTTTTTTATAATATATAACTATTAAATAAAAAAACCTATAAATAATAACTATTTTTATTTTTTAGATTGTTTAGTCTAATTTTATTACCCGACTTTAAGCATTTCATACTTTTTTTTCTGGTATTTTTTTTAATTTATGTTTTTTTAAAACTCGTCACCTCATCTAAATTACTGGACAGATTTTGATGGCGTTTAATATCAGCTTATTTACTGAATCACAGATACAATATAGAATATTTCCAATTTCATTTTTTATATTACCTTGCTGTGTTTTTCCATGTGTTTCTCATATGCCTCTTTGAAGGTGAAACCTTTTATGCAGTTCTCACATCTATACACTCTATTGGTATATTTTGGATCTTTTAACATATTTTCTCGTTCCTGATTGAACTCTTTTTCTGTTATATGTAAGACTGTTACAATACAATCTAAAAAATATAATTTCGTCATATTTAATAAAATAAATTTCACAAATATTGTTTTAATAATGTTATAAACTATCGAAGTTGCAATGGTTTTAGTTTGACAAGAAGTAGATCAATTAAGATCTATATTTCATAACAAACTAAACTGTATTAAATATGGTTGGTTACCAAATTATTTATTTTGATATATTTGAGCCTTTGAAGCTACTTGTTTAGATGATTACGATTTTTCAAGATGTCGGCCTTGAACTTTGACATCCATTAATTCGCCGTAAGAAAAGGGGGGTTAGAAATTAATATTTCCTTGCCGCTGGAAAAGAGTCTCACAAAAGGGTACACCTTGCCCGCAAGACCGTAGATGTATTCCTAGATTTTCTCGCAAATACTATCACATGGTGAATCGAATCGAACGAATGTGTTATGTTCTGGAATATTGTTTGATCTAGAGGCATTTTATTTGGCATAAGCAAGAAATCTGTTTTATAAGGTCGAGCATGTAACGAATTTGGCAGCAATGAGTATATCCAATATATTTACCAATCCATTGATCCGTTCAAAACCCCATTATAGATATTCCCACTCTAAAACATTAAGGCCAACTTTTATACATAACTGAGGATACGCTGTTTTCCGCGAAAAGGAAGCCGTCTTTTTGTACCTTTTGGGTCATGCTTGACCCAAAAAGTCAAAGTTGACGACGAGGAAAAACAACACATCTCACGTATGCTATTCATAACATAAACTTCACGCAAGTCAGAGTGTTTTATTTTCCTTAGACATCCAGAAATTGAAAGGTCCGAGTGATGTGTACGTATAATTTTATAATACATGATAACACATGTATGTATTTATTTTTTTATTGTTATATTATTGTATAAAATCACAACCGAATTAATTTATTTACTTTTTTGCCACACATATTAACAATGTCCTCTGCTCAAAGGTTGTCTTGAAAAGATCGCTATTGGCGATAAGGCCGCCTTTTACACCTAAATGCTTATTAACTATAAGTCTTTTTTTTCTCTGTTGTTCTCTGTTTATTGAATTAGCGTGCAACAAAGTATTTTATTATTATTATTATGTGTTCCATTGATACTTCGATGTATTTTCTTCGGTTAACTGTGGCGCTACAGCGCACTATTATCGCTTTTAAAATTCATTGGTAAAATTTCATCTTTCTAGAAAGGTGACACGGATACAACAGTGTTACTGCAATTACTTTTTTGCTTCAAATCCTTTGGTATCTAAATGATCACCAGCTTGGTATATCAACAGATAGTACATGTGTTGTCAAGGTCGAAGCGCTAGTGATGTGGTGATATTTCACCAACTGACAGATGCAAATGAGAGCAAACAGTGGACAGTGAAGTCAGTGACAGAAACCGAATCAAAAAGCTGTTTTTAACTCTCTCCTCTATAAATTAAGTGGAAGAGATATAATGATGTGATATCTTGACAAAATTCTTAGGAACGTCGATAATGTCCAACATTGTCATCATTAACATGCAGAAGGGCGGAGTACTACAGAGCAGTAGAGTTAGTAGATACCGGCATTTAAAAGCTAGGATTCTGAGCACATGCTGTCAATAATGTCTCCGAAGTATCTCAGAAGTATCTGGAAGTTTATAGACATTATACAGAACACCGATTGTGAAGACTTTTCTATGCAAAACGCAGTAGCCCTAGGCAACTGTTGCAAAACGACATTCTGTGTAGTGTGGTAGAGTCAATTTCGAGCATATGGCGTCAATAAAGACAGGTATTCTCTGCACAGTGATATTTTCGTAAAAAATGGTTCTCTTGGCAAGCCATTACTAAAAGAGGCGGCTCGATCAATTTCGTAGCCCAGGAACCCGTTATCTAGATTTTAAAGAGCGAGATTTCTAGAAAGTTCTAGCAAGTAAAGAAGGGCGCCGATTCTTGACTTTTTCCTAATTATAATCATTTATATTAGAGTCCATTTCAAGAGATAAGATGTATTCCATGACACTTTATAGAGTATCTTTAGAGAACAACGACCTAATAAATAGAAAATAGTATTTGTTACTAGGAGCGCGAACCAGACCTCAATTTTGATTCGCTACGATCGCAAAATCTCGGTATGTGTTGGCATATTGAGCGAAGCGAGGTGCAAACAGCACCGAAGTGACATTTACAAAACGTCGACGCATTCTGTCCTCAACTATTTTTCACGATAAAAAAAAATAAAAATCTAAAAACAAAAAAAAAATTTAAAAGCTGTAAATTAAAAAATAAAATCGGCACGCGCATTTAATTGCAAAGCAAAATTTTCGTTCGAAAGTTTTTCTCATTGAAGTCTATGGGACTTTTATTTTTATCTATCATTTCTCAAGGACATGGAATTTTTAAATATTATTTTTCTATGTTACGCGTATTATTGTGTTATATAAGCCATGAAAATTTCAAGCCGATTCATACAGTCGTTTCTGTGCCAACCCTAGAAAATGTGAAAAGTGTACCCAGTAGAGCGCTTCACTTAGTAAATGTGTGGGCATTTTGTATGGTAGTCCTACATAAATATTTGAATATGAAAATAAAAAACTCACCATCATTTTGTCTTATTTCTTTCTTTTCATTATTCATAGTCCTCCTCTTTTTTAACTTCTTACTAAGTTTCTTTAAATTAATATTCTCCAACTCATCTTCATTTTTTGTCTCATATGTATCATCGTCCTCTTTTATTAATGAATTTTGAAAATCTAAAAATATATTATAATCAAAATCAAATTTCTAACATTATGACTACTTTATACTCAGGCTCATGCTAAGTAGCCTGAGCCTAGCACTACATTCCTGAAAGCATTGTGTAAAAACAATGTCTATTAAATGAAAAATATGTACTTTTATAGTAAAGAAAATTATATTATGCTTAAACCCATTATAACTAGAAGGTATACCACATTTCATTCAAACAAAATTCATTAATTTTTTATTTACTGTCATTACAAATATTTATAATCACTTATCTAAATAAATACAATAAAAATTTCTGAACAATATTACAAAAATTTAGAGTGTCGACTTCACCTACTAGAAATAGAAGCCAATATTGTTCACCTAAAATGCTACCAAATAGTGAAGTATATAGTATGCAGAATATGCTTTACCGTTAATGTAATCTATTTCATGGTTTTGGTCCAAACATAACTCGGGTTTCAATTCTAGCTTAACTTTAAGTTGACTACTATATATAACTGAGACGGGCTCATCAATATATCTGTCATCATTACATTCTATAGTGTTTAACGTAACCTTTGACAATGTGACTATTGGTTGATTTGTTACTGCATTTGTAGTGGAATCTGAAATCTACATACAATTAAATGATTATATTTCAAGCTTCAAAACGTTTCACATTTAGTCATGTATTAATTATACTTACAGTTTGAAAGTTCTCCATTTTTAACTGATTGTTATGAACATTTTGTAAAAAAAAATCCATTTTAAGAGCAATTTTTTTGCATACAAAACACAAATATATACTGTCCTGTAAAAATATTTTTAAATTTTAGTGTAAGAATAACCATGAAAAATTTAATAAAATAATAAACAAATAGTAAAATGTTCAATTAAAATAAAATAACTTTCTTAAAACAAAACCAAAATATAATTAATTCCATTTATTTACAAATGATTATTTATGGTTTTAATAAGTAAATAGTACCGGAAACATTGTTTTAAAAGTTTCATTATGAAATTGGAAATACTCCAAATCTCTTTCAGAATTTTGACATAAACAGCTTAAACAATAGTTATATTTTTTCATTTTATAATATAATATGATAATTCATAAATTAACAGTTCATTATTATTTAATAATAACTAATAGTAAAATATTTATTTTATACTGTATTTAGTAAACAACCGAATAATAAGTTAATGGCTAATGCCATTTTGCAGTAAGCACAGATTAAGTAAACACAGATTACGCAGTAAGTAAAGAATGACAGATGACAATTAACATTTGACACTTGACTCGTCTTGCTTATGGCATAAGTTAGCAGTCTTGCATTGTGAGTGTTTCATAATTAAAGTATCAACGTTTAACTTTTATAACTCATATAACTGTAGGAATCATGTTCTAAAGCTGAAGTCATTTGACTGCAGCTTTTATGGACTTAGTTGTCTTAACCGAGAAAGAACCATACTCTAGCAGAAGAGCGAAATGAAGCACCTGTTATAACCAAGTCTGGTGCAATAAGTTACCGACCAGTACGCCCATACTCATATACCTTGGCTTCTTTTTTCAAGGGTGTCTGAGTACTTAACACAAAAGTACAAAATACTAACAGGTGAAGGAGGTGAAAGAGGTCTGCTCGTTTTCTAACTTGTTTGTTTAAAAAAACCGAATACAAACTTTTAAAATATTTTTTTTATCACATATAATATGACATCACAGTGAACACACATCCAAAAAAAAAAAAATTGAATAAAAACAATAAAAAAAGATTGAAGCTAAAGCAAAAAATAAAAGAGAACCCAATGATACGAACGGGGCAAGGTATATAAAAATCCGGAATCGTTGCAACAGGCTTTGTAGAAATAAACTACGGGGAATAAAATGACTCAATTAGGGTCTGGAACTTTCTCAAATCCTTAGGAGTTGGTCAAAGTAAAATAATGAAAATCTGTCCCATTCCAATTTAAATAATATTAATCAACATTTTTCTACTTCAGCACCTTTGGATGGAGCTACTAAAGCTTACACTATAAACCAACTTTCATCGATTCCAACTCGAAATACTCCAGTCTTTTATTTAAGTCAATTTTCCATATGTGATGTTAAAAATACTATCCTAATCGTAAACTCTGATGCAGTCGGTCCTGATGCCATTAGTCGTAAAATGATCATCCCTATACTTAATATCGTAGCTCCAACTTTAACGTCCTTATTTAACAATTTCATTACATTGGGTGACTTTCCTTCTTGTTGGAAAGATGCTCATGTTATACGTCTCCCGAAAAAGAGTAAAACCTCCTGTTCTTCTGATTTCAGTTCTATATCTATCCTTTCCTTTCTTTCCCAAATTCTTGAGCGACTAGTTCATTCTCAATTGAATTTCTTAGATTCGCTATGATATTTTATGTTAATAAATAAATATGTACATGTCTTATGTACATATTATTATTATGTTGTCAATATTCTATCTAAAACAATAAATTACGTAATAAGTTGAGTTAGTTGTTTAATCATTTAATGAAGCTAGATAAATAACTCAAAATTAATTTATACCCGTTCACAACAAGGAACTACTAGTTGTGAATTAGACCAGATTTATACAATGCTCGTTTGTTCTAATAGTTTTAAGCGTAATGTTTATCCAATAGTTATAAATTAGCTTTATTTTAAATAATATTATCAGTTTTATAAACGTTTAACGCTCACCCAGTAATCTTAAGTGGAATCATAAATAGTTCTTATTTTAAACAATAGCAACAATGACCTTATGTTTAATACTTATCCAATAATCAAGGGCTTTATTTAAATATATACCCCTAACTTATTTAAATACCCCCTAACATATATAAACACATATCAAAATTATATTTATTCTGTAAGTTCTTTCCTGTCCAAACATATTCTGATAAGTGAATTCCAATCCGGCTTCCGTCCTGGTCATAGCACGACTACTGCCTTATTAAAAATTACTGATGACATCAGGTCCAGCATGGACAACTGTCAGGTTACGCTATTGAGATTGTTTGATTTTGCTAATGCTTTTAATACTGTAGACTTCGATATCTTTGGGTTGGGTTCTCTTAACATATCTCCATCGGCAACTCACTGGTTTCGTTCTTACTTGCGTGGGCGCCGGCAACGTGTACCGTTACATAATCTTTACTCTGACTGGAGCTGAGTCAATGCTGGTGTCCTGCAAGATGGCGTCTTATCTCTACTATTATTTTCAGTGTTTATAAACACTATATGGTCTCAAATCAATTCTTTCTACCACCTGTATGCAGACGATTTTCAGATTTACCTAAAATCCTGTATTGATGATCTTGCAAACACTATTTTTCAAGTGAATGAGGATCTCAATTGTATCTCAATTTGGAGTAAGTATTTTGGCTTTACAGTAAACCCATCTAAGACTAAGGTCATAATTATTGGTAGTTCAAGGTTAATCGCACGCATCTCCGAGTTTCAACCACCTCCCATCAGTTTTGAAGGGGCCGTCATTCTTTATAGCAATACAGTAAAAAATCTTGGAGCTATACTAGACCAAACGTTATTTTGGAATCCGCACATTAGTGAGCTGAGTAGAAAAATGTTTCCTGCCGTGTGTGGTTTGAGAAGATTACGCAATTTTCTTCCAATCTCTAACAAAGTTGTCTTAGTTCAATCTCTACTGTTTAATATTCTTGATTATGCAGATGCTTGCTATCCCAATTTACGAGAAGATTAGTTGAATAAGCTTGAGCGCCTTCAAAACCTTTGCATTAGGTTCATATTTGGTATCCGCAATTATGACCATATTTCTCATTTTCGTAAAAAGCTCAAGTGGCTCCCGATTCGCTTTCGCAGGAATATTCATAAGCTTAGCCTTCCTTACTGCCTACTGTTTAATCTTTCTACTCCTTCCTACTTGAAAGAAAGATTTGAATTTTTGAATAACTGTCATAATGGTTCTCTTCGCTTCAAATAAAACCTTATACTAAAAGTTCCACCCCATTCCTCCTCTTATTACTCCAATTACTTCACTGTACTTACCATTCGTCTTTGGAGTGATCTTCCTCTGAATATAAAACTTGCGAAGTCGTGTGAGTCATTCAAACGTTGCTTAAAATCACTATCTCAACTTATAGTATATTCGTCGTTTTATATTTATATGCTTATGTATATTTAAGTATTGATGTATATTATATGTATTCATTATATTTATATGTATGTATGTATGGATTTTTATATATCTATATATTTATATGTATGTAGGTACCTACCTACCATAACATAAACATACATATAAATGTATGTTTATGTTATGATTTTCTGTCTTTATGCTTACTCTGAATCACACAAAATATTAAAATATTTTGTTGAACGCAAAATGTCAATGCTACTAAATAATATCAAATTTCAAAAAATATGTCTTGCGACAAGTGTCAAAAAAGTTTTGACGTTTTTAGGAAATATAGGTAAGCACAATTGTAAATAAACAAAGAAATTTTTTTTTAGAATATTCATTTGATTAACACAAAACAAAAGATCTTATTAATTTTTATTACACGGAAGTGTCCTTTTACCAGAGTTTAACATTTCTCCTTACTAAAACTTTCTATGGTGTAATTAATTATAATATAAAATATAATAATAGTATAAGAATTATGCATAAATGTAGATTGTGTTTGAGTATGTCCCCTGATATAGATCAAGAAATATGGGAAGGATGCGAAATATTGATTAAATTAACTACTTGTCTGTCTCACACTGTAAGTTTATATAAAGTTTATAAAATATTTAAAGAAATAAAATTCCCTATGAATTCATCATTATTTTAGGTGGATTACATCTAAAAATAAAACTAATGTATGTTCTTAAATAGTTTTATTTCTTAAATGGTGTGTGTTCTTAAAATTTTATTGTTCTACCAAAACCTACTTAATATAAGTTTTATATTTTGTAGATAATAGTTAATAAAGATTTACCAAACCATATATGTCATGACTGTTATGATAAAATTGAGGATATTTATAAATTTCATCAAGATATCCGACACAATGAAGAAAAACTGCATTATGAATTAAAAAATATTATAATCTGCAGTGAATTCAGTGAAAATGAAATAAAGCAAGAGAACCAGGACTCTAACTACAATTATGAGGGGTGTAACAATGAAGATGATAATATTAATAAAGTAATTAAACTAGAAATAGAAGAAAATCCTTTTAAAAATATAGTTAATGACAAAGAAAATGAAAAGTATATTGAACCACATAATGTTAAAAATGAAAATATATACAACAAAAAACTATCCTTAAATGAAGGAAATAAAGATGGTATTAGTATAATTGCAAATGTTGAAGATAATATAAAAAGATTTATGTGTTTAACATGTTTTGAAGTTTTTACAAATCAGTTAGAGCTTTTACGACATTATCAAAATGTTGAATTAGAGAAATACAATAAAAATAACACAGATTTTGATAGTAAACCTGTGAAATACAATGTTTTCACAGATGAAAATGGATTGTATTATAAATGTGAGAGATGTAATAAGAAATACAGACAAAAATATTATATTAATAGACATGTATTAAGTCACATAGATAGAAGACCATTCTTTTGCAAGCTCTGTGGTATGTTTATTTTGTTATTTCAAAATATTTGATAAGTAAAGCTTCAGTTAAGCTATTTGTATCTATAATTATCTATTCCCCGTACTGTAACATTAATTTGGGTGGATCCATTTTAGTTTTATTTCATCAATATGGTAGTAGCTATGTTAGATCAAAATTTAGCCATATTAATACAATTTTGTTTCTTTGTTATTTAGGTAAAACTTATCAAACTGCATCAATAATTGTATCTCACGGGAAGATGCACACGGGAGATATTTACACATGCTCCTATAATTGTGGATATAAATCAGTACACAAACATGTTGTGAAGAACCATGAAAAAAGACATAAAGGGGAATTTAAGGTAAAATCTGTTTTTTTATTTCATAATCTACAAGACTGATTTTTTAAGTTTAAAAGTTGCCAGATGTTAAAAAAAATGCTTTTATAATAAGAAAGGTTGCAAATAATACAGTTCAAAACCTTTTATTCAATAACTTACGAATCACTGACTTATTTCGCTATAATTTTTTATAACTCAAGTAAAATTTAATATAGTAATTTTATTACAAAGAGGTTGTGTATGATTTTATGTTACGAAATTTATGATTTTTTATAAAAAAAAATTATATCTGTATATTTATAAATATTTTTATATATTTAATATTTCAGTATAAATGCCAGACCTGTGGTAAAGGTTTCCAAGTGAAATCCTGGTATCAGCAGCATCAAAACATACATGATGGAGTGAAGCCATTCTCTTGTGACATCTGCGGCATGACCTTTCACTTACATAGGTTTGAAATATTCAGCAATATACATTATATACATAAAGAGTTTTAAAAAGTTTAAAGTACTTAATAAAATGTTTGCGTCACTCAAATTCAAATCATAAAGGGTTAAAATATTTTTTTGCATATTTACATCTTCATATAAAGTCTTTGAATTGTTAATAATTGAGCAAGTAAAAAAAAATTGTCACCATTTTTTTTTCAAATATATCAAAACCCTAACAGTATAAAACTTTCCAGATATTTAACATCACACAGAAGCAATGTCCACCCGCAGACCTCTGTCCGTAAGCCCTGGGTCTGTAAACAATGTTCCTACCCCTGTGACTCTAAGAACAGCCTGAATTTACATCTAAAGGTACATTTACATATTGACTATCTTACATGATTACAAATAATTAAATTGAGACAGAGAAAAATCTTCTTAGCCTATCTTGTTGTCTGTCTGTCTGTCTTTTGATCTTGTTAGTTCTGGGCCCATCGTTTTGTAGGTAGTGCTGTGCAGACAACACCTGGGATTTGCGACACAGATGTAGGTTTAAGGGACCCCTTTAAAATACAAGCTCATGTTTAAGCTGCATTTTTTTAAATTCGCATATAAATATAAATTATCATATCATAATAAAATCAATCAAGTAAATTTTTTCCAAAACATAAAATTTCTTATAATAAAAAATAAAATTAAATATAAACTAGAAACTTATAGTTATATATTATAATTATTTACGTGTAATACAATATTCAAACTACTTTTAATATACGTTATAAATAATATAAAAACAAATTATTTAAAAATACGAATATAAAAGTAAAACCTCTATCTAGCTACTTCTGCACGGTGACCTCAAATATATATATTTTTAATACTTTAACATTATATATAAATATAATTTCAGGATAAACATGGAATAGAGATAAAGAAGTCTAATTTATGTGATATATGCGGTAAGGTACTGAAAAATTCACAACAGCTGAAATTACATAAAAGAGCTGTACATTTAAATATTAAACCGTTTGTCTGTCGGTGAGTTAAAATTAATTATTACTTATTTTATATACTAATAATTTACAAATTTTGAACAATCTTTAACAAAGGAACAAAATTTTTAAATTATTGAAAACTTTTGTTTGAATTTATGTAATTTTTTGTTTCAGTATATGTAACAAATCATTTCCTAAGAAATATACTCTGAAAAACCATGAAAAAACACACAAAGGAAAGCCGTTTTCATGCAACATGTGTGACAAAGTGTTTGCTAAAGATATTAGCTTACAAAAACATATACAGAGGTAGGTAAATAGGACTAATATGGACACGCACACGCACACGCACGCGCACACTCACACACACATAAATAATTTCTTTAACTTTAAACGTTGCTGTTCGTTATAACTATGAATTTGTAAAAATGCTGATGAAATATTGTTTTATTAGTAGTAGAGAAGGGTGGTGGGCGAAACCCTTATGACCAATTGAAAAAATTTATCCTTCAGCTATATATACTGACTATATTAAAGTCAACATAATTAACAAGTATGCAACAAATTAAGTTTGGTGGCAGCGAAGTATGCAAAAAAAAAACAAATTAATTCCTTAAAGTATATTTAAAACTAAGTTACAACTTATTATTTCTAAAGAGAAGAACTTGTAAGTTAGCGATTGGTCACGACAATGTAGTCTTCTATTCGATTCCCATCGATGTTGACTATGCAAGATGTCGTCTTCAGCTCACACCGAAGCTTGGCATCATTTATTGTCATCATTTAGTCGTGTGAAATTAAGTTAATTCTTACTATAACGATTACCCTTGGCTATACTTGCATAATAAACAAATGAATAAGTTACATATATGTATTTTTGTTTTTTTTTCAGGTGCCACTTTAAAAGCCGATACAAATGTGATAAATGTGAAAAATCATTTTCTTCAAAATTAAAATTAACCGCTCATGTGAAGAATTGTAACTTGGATGAATTGGTGAAATAGAAATAATTATGCATGTTGGTTTTCTCATCACACTGCACGGCTTCACTGATTTGGATGCAACTATTATTAGTGAATTGATTACCATCTGCAAACCGTTTGTTAAATAACTAAATGTTATTTAAGTTTTACATGAAAAAATAAAAATATATTTGTCTAATTGGACTTTAATTATCATAAATAATTTATTATAAATATGTTTTTTATTTATTTTCTTTTTCCCTTTGATTCAATTTCAGTAATCACTTATGTCTGTCAAGTCGAGTGTCAGGAGGCTTTATTTTATTATATTTACAGAAATAAGCCCATCTGTAAATCAACTTAAAGGTTAAAACTACGAGGATTCAAAGCGCGTTCTGATCTGAGAATACTATCTATAGCTATTAAGTCCTTTCAAAATTCGTTCGTCGTTTGCAGAAAGCGTAGATCTATACTCTATACAAAAATAATAATCCTTAGATTGCTTTATACAGCATGTTCAACTTTTGTGTTTTCATATTTTGTTTATTCAGATAACCAAATTGTTTGAGCTGAGCGCAGCGAAGCTCTCACTGGTTAAAAGTCTGTTTCGTTCTACTAGTCTTAGACGAATAATGGTAGGATGTCGAAAATTGGCAGAGTTGTCGAGGACAGTGACTTATAGTCCTGAAGTTTTTTGGTGACATTTGTGATTGTAATTTTTTATTAAATGTTCAAAGAGTATCCCATAGACTTAAAATGTGGAACGTTGTCAAGTCGCACGCACGGGTTCTTATTAGGCTTCAGATTATAGCCACTATTTACTTTGCTAATTTTACAAGTATGCGAAACTCATTTAGCAATAATGCTTCGCTCAGCTCCGACCGCCATGCACAGTGACGGACGTAGTATATACACAGAAATTGTTTTGTATAGGTTTGATAATAAGGGGGAAAAAAGTGAAGTTTTCTTAAATAAATATCAAATGAAAGGTTTTATAATAAACAGAGTAATATGAGCAAAATTTTGCAATTGAAAATCAAATATGGCGGACATAACAAAAAGATGGCTCTCATATTTTTATGACATGGGTATCAAATGGAAGGTTTTAATGTTCTGAACACTATAAGTGAAAAGTTAGTATCCAAAATCCAATATGGCGGTTGTAACAAAATGGCATATCGTATATTTTTGTGGCATAAAGGTTTTAATGAACCGAACACTAAGAAAAGTATACTTACTTATTTTAAAAAAAATAAGTTATAAAGCATATAGAAAAAGGAGATAAAACTATAAAAAAAATGTTATTTATTAAAAAAAAATAGATTATGGCGTTTTCGTAGAAAATATTTTCCTGACACATTAAATAGAAAATGATAAACGATGATTTATCGTGTTTTCAGCAGCAATGCAATACTATACGTACGTTATACTATACGTTTTCGAACAGATTAAAGTAAAAAAAACACTTTTTAATAGGTTTTAAAAAAAAGATATATTTACATTGTACTCTCTCTCTTATCTCATTTAGATCAAAGATAACTTTTATTACAATTGGATATCTTATTGGATATAATATCTTAATAAATCATAAAAAGCTTAAAAATAGTTACTTTATGTTACATATTTTTGAGAATATCCCCCATCAAAAAAATCTGTTCCTTTAAAATCCTTTTGTAAAATCTTATATTTTATTATGTTTTAATGAATATCTGTTAATCAAATATGATCTTATATGTTTTTTTAACGATAAACTACTACTGTTGCAGTTTTGATACTAATTTATTTGAAAAAATTATTCCTAAGCCTAGAATAATTATAGGCATTATTTTTGACATTTCTGCAATTTATGTGGCTTTTCATTAACCGTTTTCTCTTCCAAGTTATATATGAAATAAAAAGTTATGTTTCTTAATTTAAAAGCAAAAGTATGGTCATTCTTTATTTAACTATTTTTAGAATCGTAAATAATAAATGTGAGAGCAATGAGCTATATAGAGATCTATATAGCTCATTGTTTCTATAGTTTATTAGAATATTATAGTTTTCTTTTAATACATTTTCATATATCTCTATTTTATTCTAAAGTGACTCAATTTTATAATAGTTATATTACGATACAAAAGAAAAATAATTTCAAGGAGCTAAAGTATCTAATATTAAAATTCGTGGCGGTTCTTTTTAATGAAATTATAGTGTCATTTATAGTTAAAATGAAGCTATTAGGCCTACTGTATAATTGAACTAAACATGTTTGCTCTAGACTAAGAGATCCCTTTATTTCACAACTCCTCTAATAAAGTGAACTTCTTCTTTTACCCCTAGTTAAATATAATAACATTCAAAGTACATCAACTTATTGGGATTTGTTTAGATATATTCTACTGAATTAATAAAAACTAGTGATAAGTTAAAAAGCTTAAGAACTTTATCATCCTGAAACTATTAATTGTTTCTTTAGAATTAACGAAAAACATTGATTTCGGATGAAGGAAAAAATACTTGATACGTTTTAGTACAAAACTTTTGGTACTAAAACTTCTTTCCAAAGTAATGCAAGTATTGCAATATATAATGAAAACATTACTAATTTGAAAAAACTTATAGGAATTTCCAGCAGGGTTGTAAGAGATGACTAACAATTCCATAAGGGTAACTAGATAACAATTAAGAATGATAAGATATGTCTATTTTACTAATGATTATCTGTTTGAATGCAGTGTATTGATAATATTCAAGCTAAATGGAAAGCTACTTCCTTTGATAACTGCGTTCGCGTATCCCGTTCCTCAAAGAATATTTATATAAAAGCATTACAAATGTATATTATTTCGTTTAAGTTTTCATTGAGATATTTTTTTAATTAATATAACAAATGCGATGTTCTAAGATATAGAAATGTTTTACTTATGTCATAAATTTTAATTTATTTCATTTTCTTTTTTAATTTCTCACGAACCTTTAATGAAATAATATAGTGTCAAAAATAAGAATACTCTTGGCATTCCAAGAATAGAGCTATCCGCGGGATTTTTACAAAAAAGGGGAGGTAAATTGTTCCCCTCCTTTTGAAATTTAGACAAGCCACATGCCGATAGTTCAGCAGCAAAAGCCTAATTCTCTGTTGTTGAACCTAAATATAAATATTATCGACTGGGACGTCCTTTTTTTTGTTAACTGAATACAGAAGCTTTGTTGTTTTTTTTCTTATAACAATGTCACATCTGATTTGTTAATCTTTATATTGCAACTTTTATGAACAATACAAATTTGGCATATTCTAAAATGTGTCGCCCTCAGTGGCGGTTCTATTAATAATAACAAATTACTATATATATTTTTTTTAAGTTAAAATGTATTTACAGTGTATTGGTTTGTTATTTTTTTTGGGATCACTAAATGCTATGAAGGGTTCGTATTAATTGCAAATTTTATAGTTTGCTTTCAATGTTTTTTTTTTCTATATACATATATTTTTTTCGACCTCTATGTTTATTTTATCGGAAAAAGGCCATAATTTTGGGTGGAATAATGTTTGACATAATCAAATAAAGAACGGTCACCCATCAGACAGTTGTCTTGAGTCATCGTTGTTTAACTAATTATCGTAAAATTTTGGTAATTAAAAAAAAAAAGAAAAGTAAAACCATTTCACAATTCTTTTAAGCAAGAGAAAATGTTCGCTTATTCCAAATTAAGGGTAAATTAAAAATAAAAATATAGTTTATTATTGGTATCAAGTCCTATGGGTAATAACTATCGGTGCGGGCTTTTGCTCACTTTGGAAATAAAATGCGTTGTTTAAACATGTCTGAATATTTATTATTATTATACAATGATACAAAGTTATTAATTACGATACTAACTTTATCAGCCGGATACACGCTCTTCATTTGTCCTCGTTGACTTCCGTTAGAGTGGGCAGTACCTTTAATGACCTTTAACATAAAAAATTATAATAAAAATAATAAGAAATATTTTTTCAATAAAATAAAAAAAAGCCAGATGATGCTAAAACATCACCAATAATATCATTAGTTCTTCTTAAATTACATAATAAAAATATAAAAGTCGAATTACAGACTACCTTCCATCGTTTAAAAGGCTAAGCCGAATATTCGTCTTGTAATTCTCTAAGATTACTTATTATTCTCAAAGTTAGAGTAACTTTAAAAATCAAAACAGTCGTTTCGTTATGCTTATAATTTTTTTCTATATAAATATTTCTATGATAAGAAATAACAAATTAAATTTCGTTTTCGGTCATATTAAAAAGTTTAAATCTGCCTAAACTATCCTTAAATAGCTGACGCTTTTAACACAGTTCCTGGATATACCATAACTTATTTTATCATCAACTCTTCGTATTAAATATAACACATTGATAGATACACAACTAAAAGATGGTTATCTTATATATGATATAAAGGAAGAGATAAAGAAAGAGGAAGCGAATCTAACATCTGATAGATATTAGGTTATAAATCTTCTAGAATTTAACATATCTGTACTTTATACTTGACATGCTAAACTTGCCAACTATATAATAGAATTAACCATTAAATCAGAAAAAGAAGAGCCTCGATGATTAACTTCAGGTCGTTTAGTAGGTATATCGAGCAAGTCAACACCCCACTGGCGCTGATGGTAGCATTATATAACTCTCACATTTCCTATAGTGGGATGTTTAGAAGCCTTGTTCCTTTAGAACTTTTTAGTTCTTTTCCTTCAATATAGTCATTCTTCTTATGAACTTCATTCAATTGTACACGGTAATAAAATTCTGTTAGTGATAAGATCGATATATTCGTCACCATCACACACACACCATCACATAAACAAATAATTATTGAAACTTAGTAGATCCCTCGTCAGGATAGATTAAGTATTAAATAAAAACGCCCATATTTTATACTTCTATTTAACCAACGGAACCTTTGCAGCATCTTGGCGTAGCACATCTTCTGCCTGTACCTTACCAGATATTCGCCATGGGCGAGTTGTAGTGCGAGGATATCGTGGAAGGATGATCAAGTTTGTCTGCGATAAGCGGTATGAGCTGGCGGGGAACAAATACGCGACATGCAGGGGCACCAGCTGGGATGTTCCTATCCCTGTATGTATACGTAAGTTATGAAACCTGTAAAATATATATGGGTATTTAGAAAGTACAGCCGATAAATGTTCACGTTTTCTTTATTTGAAGCTTGGTTTATCCATATAAATGTATATTAAATATTTAATTAATCATATTACTTTTACATTGGTCTCTTACTGTGGCATAATATTCACTTAAATTGATGTATCTAATCTAAAACGTAGCTGAAGGTCAAGTCCCTTTTGAATAATAACGAACCTCTTCCAGCCTATGGGTAGAGTTTTCAAACTATTTTGTAAGACAATGGTCTCTTTCAGGTCCTGGATGCACCCTTACCAATATAGCAAATGCTATCCAGATTCCTACCAATAATGGTGCTTATGTTACTCACTTCTGTCTACCTGGATATAGGATGGTTGGATCATCAGTTATTTACTGCGACGGAAAAGAGTGGAACGCAACAGCCCCTACTTGCGTTGGTAAGAAAATTATTAAAAATACAAAACCATCATCCAAAATAAACATTCGAATGCTAGATTTTTTAAAAGCACTCCCGAATTAGATCACTCTCAACATAAATAATATCCAAACTCAAAACAGCAGACTGTGGATCGCAAAATAACTGCCCTGTATGGTAATCAAATCCACGACCTTTATTACACAAGGCATGGCCACTGACATTAGACCAATCGGTTAATAGTTTCACAACCTTGTAATGAAATGCAATAAATCTGCACTACAATCATTTATATATAACAATAATAACCATTTTTTTGTTTTGATCTATTTTTCCAAAATACAAAAATAGACAGAATGAAATCAAAATTAAGATGTAAAGAAAAATTGAGAAATTAACAATAAGTTTTCAAGTAAATGAAAATAAAGTCACAAAATATAATACAAATTATATATATTTATATGATATACGTTTATTTCTATATACAGTAACTTAAAGAATACGGTTTATTAATACCTATGCCTATTTGAATTTTACAACACATGAAGAATAAGAATAAGAATAAGAAGAAGTAAAGACTTCTTCTTCGCCTTTTAGACTTTATCTATGAGATACTAAAAGAAGTCTTGTTTTAAATATACAAATCGTTATTAATTCTTTTAATTAAACTAATTCAGATTAGCTTATGTATAAACATGTTTTTCCGCATACCAAGTAGCGGTTTTCGACTCTCTTGACATAATCTACATTCTATTTTCCAGTTCTTAACATATTTTATTTAATATTGTTTGTAGTCTTACTTAAGTGTAATAAAAAATGGAAAGTAGTTATTTTTAAAGAACATTGAAGTTTTTGAAATAAATATTTGTTCATATTAATATTTCCAACCTCTCTGAAGAGTCAAAAATATTCGATAAAACAAATGTGTTTTTCTTAATTCTAAATAAATAAATTAGATATTATTAAATTATAAAAAAAAATCCAATTTTTTCTCTGAGTAAATTTATTTCAAATGGAACTTGGAACTTAATGCTACGGTAATGATATATAAGCTCAAACAGAGTGATGTTTATTTGTAATTTTAAAATTTCATTGAATTGTAACTTTTTCTTTCTGTTAAAGAAAGTAGAATATAAACATTTATTTTAATAACTATTTTCAATACCAGATTCCTCTCAACAATCTGCTTTAAGCTGTGATTTCGAGGACCCTGGACTATGCGGATGGACCCAGGACGAGATGCATGATTTTGATTGGACGAGGCTCAATAATAAAACGCCAAGTTCTTTTTTACTAACCGGACCTTCATTCGACCATACTTATGGAAGAAACGGATCAGGTAAATATTAATCATTAAAAGAAAACTAAATTAAAATGTCCGAATAAGTTTTCTGAATGAATTTCCAATTGTTTTTTTTTTAATTTATATTCTTTCATATCGTTTTTTCCATAAGCATAGAATTTAAAATTTAGTGTCATTTCCATTTATCGCGAAATAAAAGCAAAAAAAATGGAAAGATGACCTCCATCAATCAAGATCGCCTAGAAGTAATATGACAATTAACAAACGAACAAATAATTATTTATACCCGTACATATATATATTATTTTAATGTTACCAGGTTACTACATGTACATCGAGAGTACATCACGACTAAGAAATGACACCGCCAGATTTTTATCACCCATTTACAATAAAGGTCTTTCTGAAAATGGCTGCTTTTCCTTCTACTACCACATGTTTGGCACGTAAGATGTTATAAGTAATGAGTTTATCTTCATAATATTATAAATAAGAAAGTTTGATTGTTGGTTCGTTAATTAGATCAAAAGCATCATAAAAGTAAAATAGTGAATTTGATATAATGTTAAACATAGTCAGAACATTGTCCAGAAAAGATAATGACCTGGAAATGATATCGAAAAGAGTTATATTTTTTTAGTACCTGCGGTGGTCTGCGTGTCTATCAAAAACCAGACAACGTTCCTCTTCAAGTTATACTCAATTTATCTGCTGAGTCGAAAAATCAGTACATACTGTTTGAAAAATGGGGAAACCATGGAGACATCTGGATTAGTTCTGTTTCAAGCTTAAAGAATTTGGATGATAATTTTCAGGTATTTTTATATTATTACAATAAATCTACAATACTGGGACGAATATTGAAGATATGTCAAATTAATATTTTTTTATCAAATAGATGTCCAGTTTCTGAATAGCTTTATCATTTATATTTTAAGATAATTTTAATATTTCTTAAAATTATAATGTACAAAAAATAAGTAAGATATTCATGTAGGTACTATATTAAATTATATTTATTCTCAACTTCGATTCAATAACGAGAGAGCAATAAAAATCGACAAAAATATAAAGGCCATAAATTAAATATCATAATACTTAAGGCTAATTTAAATATCAACAGATTGTCATAGAAGGAATCCGTGGCACAAGCTTCACTAGCGACATAGCCATCGACGACGTGTCCATACTTCAAGGGGAAAACTGCACAGCTGCCATGGACAAAATCACTACACCCTCCGCTATATATTTTCGTAAATACACATATCTATACATTATAGTTTTGAGTTCAACATGTCGCTTTTAAAGGACTTTACTTAGGTAAATCCTTATGAAATGTATAATACAAAATGTTGTAATCAGCGGACTCATGTGCTGGTCGCTGCATGGGCACGGCACCATCGTCGTCCTGCGGCTGCACCTCCGCGTGTCTCGCTTACAACGACTGCTGCCCCGATTTCCTCGAGCTTTGTGTTTTCATGCTCGGTTAGTATTATATAGATTGTCTGAATGCTGTTTATGTTTGTTTGTGTTTCATGACGAAAAATTTAGGTTTAATTTATTTAGAATTTTCTATTACGTATGCATTTTTTATATTTACAGATTCGACATCGAGTGATGACGATCTTGTAGCATCGAACGGCTCATACGAAGTACCTCAGACACAAAAATTAATAGCAACATCGCCACAGACTACCTCAACATCAACTAGCACTACAACATCAACTACTTCTTCAACTACGACGACCACGACCACTACTACAACCACACAAAGACCTACAACTGCATCTAAACCTACAACTATACCTGAGACTATAACTACATCTAGACTTACTATTACCTCTAGACCTATGACTACCCCTAGACTTATGACTACACCTAAACTTATAACAACATCTAAACCTATAATTATAACTAGATCGACTACTCCACCTAGTACAATAAAAATCACACGAAAACCTGAAAATACAGTAACAGTCCGAACTACAAGACCTAGATTGAAATCAACTACTACAATATCAACAACATTTTCTACTAAAAAGACGCCATGGACAACAAATACGTTACCTAATACCAACACCACGCCATCTGCTAAAATACGATCAACATCCACTATTAAAGTAACTACAACTGAAATATCCCACGGTATATCAAGAACAATAGAAAACCACAATCAATATCATGAAATGGTAGAAAAGGCAAAGAAGGAACAAGCAATTGAAGTAAGAAAACTCCATCATCAGGACAATGGTACTTTTTTATCTTATTTTCTATAAGCTCAAAAGTAATTTTAATTCAGTATTCAGTTCATTCATTTATTTACTTCTATTTTAAAATTGCGTCTAAAAAACAAAAAAGGAATATTCCAAAATAGTCCAAAAATATTTTTTTTCCAGAACAACATAAAAGCTCGGGCTGGAAGGTAGTATTTATAATATTAGGTACAGTGATCTGTCTCGCAAGTGTATCCTGGTTGGTAATCATGGCGCGGTCGACCCGCGGTCGTCTTGTACTCGCGAGGTTGAGAGGACGTTGTAACCAAGATCCTGAAGTACGGTATCTTTCAACAGATGTTGATGATTAAAAATTATTGTTTATTTTTGTTGTTTTCTTAAGATAAAATGAGTTTATCATGAATTTTGTTTTATTAATAATTTACCCAAAATTTATTAATTGATGCTGTCATATTTATAATCCAATGTTTCGACAAAAGAAATTTATACTCTTTGTAATAGGCGTGATCCGAGGAAGAAGTCATGGAGGTCATAATTCTATGATAATAATTTATTTTTTAAATTTCCATAATAAGCTTAAAATAACAGAAAAGTATTAAACAGTAGAGTACAAGAAAGTTTCATACAAATATTATAAGATTACCTGCTTTAAGATTAAATCTATATTGCAGGTAATAAATTAGTTGAGACGTAAGACCTAGTTGAAAACCTATATGCGATTATTAGGATGCAATCTTTGCCTCAGCAAAGCTTCCGCTATAATTTTTAGGAGAGAGACGAAAAATATTTATGATTCCTTACTTAGTTTTACTTCCACTGCAAGATGTAACAATGAGTGACCTAAAAGACTGACTGACTTTCAGCAAATAGCATAATCATTTTCGGATAGGAAAAAAATCAAAAAGACCTGCAAGAATAATATGAGCTGAAGAATGGCCCTCTTTTATCCAAAAACCAAGGTGATTTCAAGTAATGGTTAATTTTGATCAGACGTAATATACTTTAAACGACGCATGGACATTGAGTTTCTTGAGAAAGTTCTCTTTCTGGCTGAGACTTCAACCTTACAAAATATATCGATTTTTTTATTATTATTACAGTTATTTTTTTTTATTTTTCTTCTTTTTTAATTTTCTTTAATTGTTGTCGGGTAATAACGGGGCACTTAATTTTTGATGGTAAGGTTGGTGGTAGGATTGATGGCAGGGTTGTCTTGTACTAAAACCTGCTTAGACAATGGGAGAAACCGGTGGTATACATTGTAAAGCTTTTACTTACTAACATTTTCTAAGTGCAAAGATTTTGTTTGAGTGTTAAGAAACCAGGTAGTGCTGTATCTTTTTTTCTCCAAATATATATATGCGCTGAAGGCTGCTGACGATACTCCAGCCCCGACCCACGTAGAGACGATTATCATTTACTATTTATCCAAAAATCCCTGTATTTCCAGTTTATGGTAATTATAAGCCCAACCAGGCTTTTAGTGTATATCTTTTAAAGTGGGAAAATGTTCTACAATACAAAATTTTCTATATGCTACTAAACTATAGCCATTAATTTGTTATTCTAATTCGTCTTTAAGATAACATAATTTTAGAGCTGGCAACTTGAAAACGCGGGTTAATTTAAAACTGTGACCTCGATTTAAACTATTGCCTGGTTTCCACGACGTCACCCGCTATGGGGGCAGCCTTGCTTATCATTCTATCGACCCGCCATTGTTGGGCGCATGCGCAAAGTGAATGCGGACTTCTGACGTTTTGCCTAGAATTCAGTACGACGGCAAACCGCGTGCCTGAAACTGTAAATATATCGTGATTAAAAAAAAATATATATATATATATATATATTTAATTCCGTACCGGCTATGACTGCTGAAATCTGTGATTATTATTAACGGTAAGTTAATTGTTTGTTTTTTTTTTATTTATTTTTCTATTTTTCTTGACCTATAGAAATGTTTTATTTGCCTTTACTTAGCATCTAAGTCCGTCTGAATGACTCTAAGAGTACTTAAGGTATATACAGATATATATACAGATATATATAGGTATATAGGTCGATGTGTATGTAACATACGATTAAAACTATTTGTAGACTCTTAAGTATATGGGTTAGGAAGTAACAAATAGGAAGTTTTACCCTTTAAAGTATTGCATAACAATGTTTATTTAATGTTGAATTTCAGACATTTGCGAATTGAAAGTAAATAGTATTGCGGTTACGTCATAACGTTAATAGGTACTTACAATGGGAGTGTGTTACTTGTCTTTGTGTGCGTGTCGCACTTACATGAACATTAGTATTATATAAAATAATAATTTATTATGAAATTTAATTTAATTTATGTACTTAAGTGTACTTGTCGAAATGTTCTTATATAACTTATTTCGTAGATATCTTAACGACCAGATCTATGTCATAAGAGTCTGTTACCATTAAAGAAGCCTTCCCTGATACGTCACATAATAGGTTGTCTCAGTAAAATAGATTAGTTATCTTAATTACATGGCATATAATAGGAATAGTATTATAGAAATATTCCACAGCCTCAAATTTGATATTTATTGTTTAAAAAATATATAGTTTATTATGTTTTGATCCACTACTATTTTAAATCTACATTGAGAATTGTACTAATTATTCGATGTGTTAGCCTCGTAAATTATATTATATTATTGAATAAAGCGTCGCGTTAGTAGGCAGTATACTGTTTTTTACACATCTGTATAAGTATACATACATATAATAATAAGTATTATTTGGACGATTTTCGTTTACGAAATTTCTATATAACATGCGTGGGTTTTCTTAAATGGAATCACTGATATGCAAAATATGTTTCGCTTAGATTTTGATTTGATTTCAAAACGACTTTTATCCGCAAACTTTGTTTGTAGAAACGCTCTGACCTTTGAAACTGCAGGATGGATTTGAATAATTCTTTCTGATTCTGATCTGATGACGGGCAGGTACTTCCTGATGAACTGTAAAATATACTAGTATTATACACGGGTAAAACGCAGGGCAAAATAATATCTATAAAATTATTAAAATTATTTCCTAACGTATGTATGAATCATATTACGTATATTAAAGAAGTTTTATAAATTATTTAAATTATAATGTTATCAACGATGAAAATTAACCGTCTTTTAACAAAAACGTAAAATAAATAGCTAATTATTTTATTTAATATTCATTTTCATTTCATTCTCTATAAAATATTACAAAATATCAAAGATTACGAAGAAAAAACGAGATAATATAAAAGTTTTTTAATTGACTTGATTTTAACTGGGGGTTGGTTTTATTCTAAACATTTAAAATTTTACATTTGTAATTCACGGTAAGGAACTTTATAACCCCCATTTCATAATCTAATTTATTCCCAAAAAATAGTGAGCTAAAACTAGATATGATCTAAATAATGTGATAAGGCTCACGTAGCTATAATAAAACTCTTTTTTTATAATGATTTCTAAGATTTACACGAGTACTAAACATTTTAATAAAACTATTTTACGGATATAACTCGCGTTTATTTTTACATTTTTTAATTTAACCCGACGTTTCAAATGCTTGGCAGCAAACGTGTTTGCGGTAAGACGAACTCTTTTTTATGCTTTAGAAATCGTGGCATGACTGTGCCTTTGGTACTACAGTCATAACCTACGGAATGATCTGACGGTATGTGGGACACTAGAAAACCAGCGCTGACTCATTTGCAATGGACTAACCGCTCAACCACCTAGGGCTACCCTCATTAGCGAAGTTTCACGGGGCTGCTTCGGCATTCCATGATGATAAATGACAAACCTAATTGTACTAGTAATCACTAAATTGAATAATGAGAAGACTGCTTATGTAAAATACATTAAATTATTATTAAATTAAACATATTTTCATTTTGGATATTCTAATTATAATATTTAATAAGATTTACCCGAATACTATACATTTCAATAAAACTATTTTACGGATATAACTCGCGTTTATTTTTACATTTTTAAATTTAAACCGACGTTTCGAATGCTTTAGTCATATTATTCGAAGCACCGGCATTAAAAATTGTAAAATTAACGCAAGTTATATGCTTAAAATAGTTTTATTGAAATATTCTTATTATTTTAAATATAGACTTTTCTTATGAAATGTGGCGATATTTACAGAAATTTTCTTTGAATTATTTACGTAATACGATCCAAGATATTAAAGGTCAATTGGTTCTGTCCTATTTAATAAAAAACTTTTACAATTTGTACTACGCAAAAACATTTTTAAAGTTCAAGGTTCAGACTTCGTCTTGTGTACAGCATCCTTTTATCTGAGATGATAATTAAATTAGTATAATACTTCATTATTTTATTTTAAATGTATCAAATTTAAAGATTACTTTTCTTTATTTATATTTTATGGCAGAATCCGAAAAAAGATTTTTTTTTTTGTAAATATTTCTTAAATATATAAGTACATCAGTTTTGTTTATAGTTAATACAATATAAGTCAGACATGCGCAAATGTAGAAAATAAGCACCCTTAAAGAATGGGACGGGAAAAATGATACTAAGTTTTTGTAAGGCTAATATACCCCCAGTCGAGATAACCTAGGCGTAAAGGGTTTGAAAACGACATTTATTTGATTTAAAATATCTTCTAGAAACTTCGTTATATTATTGAAAACTTATAAAAAACTATAAAAATAAAATGTCACAGGATAATAACAATTTAATAATATATTATAAAAGAATTAATTGCTCTTTAGAAGGAGGGCAATTGCACCCACTCTCCACCGTCTCCCCTGTGTTCTTTAACTCCTAAGCCAGCACTTATACTATTTGCAGTTAATTGGCTAAAGCTAGGTATAGCACGTTTAAATTTAAAACGGCATTATAATATATTATTTATTTATTTATATACCTCACTTTTTTATTATAAAATATGTAAATTATTATACAATTTGAGCATATTTAAAGTTATTTTTGCTACTTATAAATATATGTAAAGTTGTGTTTTTTAGTTTTAATATTTTTATATATTTACCTTCAAGGGCTAAAAATCATTTATTATTGTCTTTCCTGTAATTTAAAAGGAAGAGTTAAATATCAAAAAAATATTGTTGTTAATATTACTTTGAATTAACCCGACGGTAAAACATTTATAACTAACATGCAAAAGTGCGTGACGTTCAGAAAAAGAAGGAGAGAAATATGAATATTTAAAAACCTTTCATTTTAATATAATTAGGCTATGCCTTTTTTATTAATTATTTATTCCGTATATTTTAACATGAAAATTCTAGAATATAACAGACATTTAATTACACAAGATGTGTAACTACACCGCGTGAAGCTCTTCGCAAAATTACCGGATGGGGCGACCCGTTACCTGATGTTCAAACATTTATGCATTATTTTTTTTATCGGGTTCGTGAGTTACGTAAATAAAAGGTCGAAATAAAACATTTATAAAATCTTATAATAATAAATGTTCCATTCCTTGTATATTTTCGATTCCGACTTGAACCCCTTTTAGGATAGGGGCCCGTGACATTTTGCTATCTTGCCACCCTGAATAATACCTAACTAGAATAAATATATATTCAGGAATATAAACCTTTCAGACAACGCTTCTGAAAATAGATTCTTGGGAAATTTATAAAGCTCTTTGATATTTTGAGTGCTTATTGAGGCGAGGAAAGGTGAAGTAGACTGTGTTGCCTCATACTCAAACTTTTTTTTTTTTTTTTTTATTTATTTATTTTAGAAAAAAATACAAAATAAATGCCCGAAAACCTCTCTGGGTGTATCTGGAAAAGTTGTCGCTCACAAACATAGTGCCACTTATATATATATATAATCCAATAATTACAAACTAAAACAGAAAAAAGAAAAATAAGAACACATCACGAATACATACACACACATGTGCACATGGGTTTCTATGGGCGTATATGTATACACACACACATGCATATATACATTGATATATATTAACTAAAATTTTGATACTTATTTACTTAAATACGGTTGATCTAAGTAGTGTTTTTTAAAGCAGTGTTTTTATTGTTTTTTTTAAACTGTAACTTATCTTAAATGACTGAATAAATATAGAAGTATTTTTTTAATGTGTTATAATCAGAAGACTACTCTCCAGTTACTTTTCCTTTTAAAAGATAAGTGTTGCCTGGAAGAGATCAATATTGATAAGGCCGCCTTTACACCATGAGATCGTTTCCACCTTTACTTGTTTTATTGTTGTTATTGTTTTATTATTTTTTGTGTGTAATAAAGAATTTTTACTGACTTGCTTACTTATCTGTACAAAACATAAGAACGCAGCTGTATTTCTATATTGAATACTTCTCAACTTTATAATAATTAATTTACGTAAATTTGTATGTATATATTAATAAATATGTATATAAGTTATATATCTAAGTAGAGTAATTAATGTGTAAATGTGTGTATTTATATATTTAATGTATTTTTATGGATTAGAGTTTTATAGAAAATTTGTTTCACAACATTTTCCTGTTTTCACTTTTATATATACTTTTTTAGTTTAAATAACAGACAGCATTTTAATTATATATTAATCTGTTTAGCTGAAGGGTAACTGGTAAATATCTCTTAAAGAGATAAGTTAAACTTTTGTGCACTATTTTACTTTTTATATTTCTGTTGTAAATTTAATGATATTTAAATAAATAAATAAACAAGTAAATAATAATAAATTACTTATTGCTCCGTGTTTAGTTTATGAAACAAAACTCCAATAATTATTAAAATGTCTGTTTGTTTGAAAGTATTGAGTAACTTTTGAATTGATTTTCGTTACGTATAATAGGTTTCTTCAACATTTGATTAATTCTCTATTTGATATCGAAAATTCGAAAATATATGTTTTGTTTTTAAATAAGATTATATTAAACCAAAAAATATTTTTTCGTTTAACTTTAAGTTAACATTAGTTGATTTGTATAAATTATTATTTATTTAAAAAAAAAAAGTATGCTTTTAATGTTAAGGGAAAGAGGGCGAGGGTCAGATGAAGTTACCGGAATAGTCTACATCAAAACAACATACTAAATATTCTAAGAAATATATGTATATCCGTCTCGTTTAAATTTAAATTGATATAAAAACTACCCTAAATAATCTAACTTTACCGACCAGTTCTACATAAGAAACAGAAACTTATATCTTAGGAAATGATCAATCAAGCCACGATAAAGTTGGACATCTCTGTCCAATCTTATCATGGCACATCCTTGCAATGACCAATTCCAGTCCTTGAATAACAGAGTCCTGAGTTCGATATCCGGCTGTATTTATCTTTAAGACAAAACTTATCCAATCAGACGCTGGTTGATGAGAAAGGAGTCCCTGTGACTTTACCAATATCTCTTAAAAATAATAATACAAAAATCTTTCTTTACGTAATATGGTATCCAAAAAATATGTTATGATCCAAGTTCTGCGTTTAACTTTATTTTTGAAGTATTACCAGTTGATTAATAGTATAACTTTTTTTCAACTATAGTTTTAAGAGTTCCTACTCTAACATTTATAAGCTGAAAATTTTACTTACCACATCCACACATTTAAAAGTTCCTAAGAAGATTTGCAAGTGCAAATGCTATTATAGCGGACCAAGACTTCAGCCGATTACATGCAGAAGTAATACAGAATACTTACAAATACTCAAGTTTATTCGAATCATACTGACCTCGGAAATGGTTTAGAAGTTTTCACAAAGGGCTTTCTCAACAATATTACTCTCATTTTTAACTTATTTGAAATATCAGTATTTTGAAATAGGTATTATATAAAGTAAGAAATTACATATAGGCCCTACAGGTGTTATATATATCACTAGGTAGTTTTGATCTATTGGTCGAGTGATTCTGCCTTTGAGCTAAATGTTATGGGTTCGATTCCCACTTGTGGACAACTGTGTTATCGACAGATTGTTGTTTCGAGTCTGGGTGACTTCTGTGCTTGTATATATATATGTTTGTAAAATCATCGCGACACAAATATCCTTCCTTTACTTTTAAACTAATAGTCTAGTACTAACTCATTTCTCAGATTAACAGCTCTCACTAATTATAAGATTATAATTAATACGTTTAGATTCGAATTAAAAAAACATTTGCTTTCTTAATAAAAACATATTTCATACTATTAGCAAAACCAAAACACATTATAAATTATTTGTTTTATGTAACACAAAGTTGGAATATAATTTTTTTATACCACAATTGCTGTTAGCCCTAACGACTTTGATAGCGTCATCTATATTGATTACCACCAACAGGTGCTTATTGTACAAGTCATGTGTACAAAGTCAAATGTGACATCACTAATTAGATTACAAAGTATCTACCCATAATATCTCCATTGGTATGTAAAATACAGCGATAAGGGCTCGTTTTCATGTCAAGGTGTCATAGTCAATAAATTTGAAGGACCTTACAAAAGGGGATTTTGTAAGGTTATCCATAGCTTCTCAACTACTGGTATTTGTAAACGATTAAGATTAAAAGTAAATTTATATAAAATATATATTTTATTATATTATATGTTACTTATAGTTTTACTATTATTTTTTAGCAAAAAGGTTTGCTGAAAATATACGTTATTAACTTGTCGACAATCAATGAAATGAGTATTATAAAAGTATGAGTAATTTAAAAGTATCGCTGATGTATACTTACATGTCAACATGTCATCAAATGAGATGTTGACATGTATAGATCAGCGATTTGATGTTTCGACGTCAACATGGAAACATCAAATCGCTTTGCTCTATTCCCTTTTGTTTTATCATATTGCAAAATCTCCAAAGATAGATTCCTTACAAATTTCTACATCCTCAGAGTCATGTGGTATGACTGTGAGAAAAGTTCTTCCAAGGATAGACATGCCCATTACGCTATTCGTCTAAGTTTCGCATCAATGTGCGGCTTTGAATTTACGCATGAGCTGTAGGTATGGTCCTCTACGATCTTTCTTTAATCCTCTCATCCACCGTCCTAAGCCTAAAACCATCTTATAATAGGTAATCACACAACTTTACCCGTTACAGTGGTCATGGTGACGAGTTTTAATTAGCATGCGTTTATTTTGTAATTTAAATCTAATTGATAAAACCCCTGATTAATTTACATTATAGGCTGATTAATTTACATTATAGGCTGATTCAAAAATGAAGTAGACCTTTTATTACACCGTGTAACATTTACTTTTATTTTATTACACCGTAAAAAATATTATTTTATAACATAAATAACACCCCTAATGAATGTTCAAAGAATAATACTATTTTTATATCCAACAGGCTTTGTTTTCATAAAAACAATGAGCAAGCTGAATATTATTTTACAACTAAGTTCAACTAGTTTATATGAACTTTACGACAATAGCGAGCCAGCCTGAGGTATTGTTTAATCGTTCTATACATTTAAAGCAACATTTTTTATATTTATTATATTTAGCAACGATATAAAGATAAGTTATACAGATATTACATTATACAATTAACAAGCACTAGACAAACAATTAAAACTTAAATCATAGACAATTGAATACTACCTTCTCTAGGTTAGTTTAAGTGATAATTGGTATGTATTTTTTTATACGGATGTGGAATAAAACATTTTTTTAAATACATTTATCTACTCATAGGCTATTGGGAAATAAGTGGTTTAATTGGCCCTAAAATATTTACTAGATCATCTTAGGGAGCATTGGTTTTATAATATACGATGACTTCAGATTTTTTGTGTTTCCTAAAATTAAAATATATACATTATTTCTTGAACACAACTTGTATATTTTACTCATAATATAATCAATTATGAGTACATTATGAATAAAATATGAAGTAATAATATTAAAACATAATATTAAAAGTTAATAGGTCATTTCATTGAACCATAAACAATGTTGGAATATAAACTTTCTTGAAACGCTGTAAGCCTTTAAGAGCGGTGTTTCTTTCCCTATGGGAAGGGGGGAGTACCAAATCCTCACCATAATGTCTGCCTCCATTATTTCAATTTATCTATTTAACTAGAACTCGAACAGGGAATGATGCTGTAATTCAGAAAACATTTAACTATAAAATAAATTTATTCTGGCTTCTATCAAAATATAAAGGTATATATTTCATAGAAAATCTATTTCATGACAAACAAGGCAAGAATGTTTGATACAGTAAGTGAATTTGGTAAATATTTAATATTTTCTAATCTAGTTATTAGCAAATTTTTTATTCCATATTTTGACGTTTTTGAGCCAGTGATAATGAAAAAATAACCAACTTTTTTGTTTTGTGCTTCTTCTCAGAGCAGGGCTTATTTGGAACCCTTATAGCGTTAACTTTTAAGTGGGAGAATGTCCTTACAGAAGGGCTTATTTCAATTCTTAGAATGCTACCAAAATACGCCCTCTCTAATTTACGTACAGATATGATCACTAATTTTGATTCCTAGTGGAAAAAAAATTAGTTAACTAATTAATTAATGGTGTGTAATATTTAGCGAAAAATATAGATCTTATAAATATAAGGCTTTGAGCATACAAAGTGACACTAAAATAATTTATTTAAGTATTCAAAAATATTGCAATCTTTCTCAAATTGAATATTAGTGTCTAAGGAGCTTTTATCAAGTATAACAAGCAAAACTAAAGAAATGATCGAGTTCTATCATAAAGTATACCAAACACAAAAGAAAGCGTGTCAGAAAACAATAAATTCAAACAATACAATGTTTGTTTTACTGTAAATATTTCAGGCCATAGCTCGCGAGGCTTATGAATAAAAAATGAGTTTACCTCAACATGGAAATTTCTGAAACGTTCGGAAAACTGTCGGCCAATTATTAAACTGTTGTATTGAATTGAGCTTTCATTAAATTTATATTTTATTCAGGTCACTATTAACTCATACGTATATGTTATTAAGCAGCTGTTTCTAATAACCTCACAAGCTAGACTGCAGAAGAGCAATCAGAATATATTCACAGTTACTGACCGAACTCGTGAAGTACTATCCATACATATATTTTTAAAAGATCTACTGGTTTTTTGTTACACAGCCAATTTTTTTACAGTAAATGGGCACTCAAATGCAAAATAAATTTTTAAGCCCGATATGCAGTTTCAGTGATCTGTAAACTTGGTTTTCGGATATACTTGTTCAAACAAGCTCGTCAGTTTTCATTTAAAATGTTATTAATTAACCAATGAATTGGTTTTTACTTTTTTATACAAGGTTATGAAATAGTATTAATTAAAGTCAAAGTACTTTTTTTTTACATAGACCTAGAATGCACCTATGATATGACCTACTCAAGTTTCCAAATATCCATGGAGAAGAACCGATAAGTAAAATAAACAATGTTATATGAGATCAAATTAATTACAACGGCTTAATTTAACTTTAAACATTAATTACATTAGACAACACCTGCGAAGGGGTTACAATTAAGCTACATGTAGAGAATTGTCAACAAATTGATTATTTCCAGACCTCCCTCGACACAACCCTTATCATAAATAGGATATTGGATATGAAAACGCTTTTAATATTAACTTTAAGTATTGTTTCCGTTAATTTGGTGATAAATATTGGCTTAACTATATAACTTATTGTAAAAACTAATTCATTTGCCCCAACAATACTTTTTGCTTTAGTGTCCAAATTTTGGGATAACATCTAATAATCCTGTTTTATCCAGGTTGATAATATTTTCTAAAACTAGAATGATACAAATGCGTAAGTTTTCGAGCCTCTTTGTATACTGTTTTAAAGAGAATCCTGAGGATCCATATTATATATAGCATAAATATTCAAAGCAAAGCTCTCTTTTGTTAGATAAAAATAGATTCTAAATCTTCCCCTTAACCCGAGTGCAGAGCATGTCTTACGGCAACATAATACCATTGAAGTATGCATATGTAAGGTAATGTTGTAAGTATCCTTGTGTCTGATTTTATTTAAATTTTCCTTTTCTTCTCCTTTTAAATATTATGTTGATACAAAGTATTATTTACTTTGTATCATTTTGCAATTATATTTAAATTGAATCAATAATAGTCAGTTGTATCATTTTGCAATTATATTTAAATTGAATCAATTATATTTAATTTGAATCAATAAAAATCATTGATAGTCTCTATTGCGTTGTCATCGAGAATTTTGGAAACATATATTTTTTATTTTGGAAACAAACGGTGTTATAATAATAAATAATATAGCAAACATTGAAAATACTTAACCAAAAATATTTTCCAATATTACAATGAAACTTATAATAAAATTAGGAGAAACGATGCATAGCGTTTAATAGTAATTTGAGGAAAATATAATTTAAGTGACAATTAAAGATTGGAAAGACGACAACTACAAAATAACAATAAAATTAGATCAATTTTTACAAATTACAAACACAATTTCATAAAAAAAATATTTGATAAAAAAAATAAGATCATACGATTACATGTATCGATTTTCATAGGAATATGGGACTATACTTTGTATGTTTGCGTAAACTTCTTTCCATAAATCAGCTTGAAACACTAAAGCTAAATAAAAAACATTGATCCTTGTAAAGAGTAATGAATTCATTATACATATAGTAAAAAGACGAATGCCCAAGATACAACCTTGGGGTATCCAAAACATGCATCAGGAGTGGTCAACCGATCATTATAAGTATAGTAATAATTTAACTTAGCACACTGATACTTTCAAACGCGTGATACTTAAAAATTTTTATTTGTAAATCTCAGACACCAATATTTTTAAACTTCTTCAGTAATAAAGTGATAGATATAGCACCAAAAGCCTGAGCCAAGTCAGAAAAAATTACGTAACATTTTTGCATTTGTCGATTTAGTACCAATCTTGTGTTTATACTGTTATTAATATTGTAAGACGATACTGTTATCGTGGATATTCTTAAAAGATAAATGGTCGTGAGAGGATGATATATGAGAGGAAATCGAGCTATACTAATTAATATTAGTTTTAAAATGTTCCGAACTTAGAAAAAACTCTATTGTACTGACAACAGTTGTTTTATTTGTTTAATACAAGAGCTACATCAAGAATAAGTAATTTAAACATGTGGTAGTAATTGACCATAAAACAGTCAATTTACATATTTTTATAAATTTAGTTATATTTTTTAATTTGTTTAATTTTTAAATTTTTTAAATTTCCTTAAATTCTAACTTAATATCAGCATAAATCAATACTTTTAATTTAGTGACCCATGATTATTATATGTATAAATCGAAAGCGGGTAGTGGATGAAAAATACTAGTGACGTCAAGCGTCGCTGAAGTCTCTTTGTCCATGTTTCTTATCCACAATACAACAAATTGAGTTTAAACACTTTTTATTGTTTGGTCGATCTATACTGTTCGACGGAAGAGGTAATACGGCTCAGGAGTTTCACCGAGTATAGCTTCAGCTCCAACAATCACCCGACAATCTCTGTTCTAAATTAAAAATATTGCCCTGTTTTAATTTGCTCGAGTTTACCTCCCCGCCATAACAATAACATGAAGTTATCTACGCAACAAATGCAATACTGATTGTTGAATTATTTCCTTAGACAATAGTCCTTTAATGCATTGATAATAATTTAAACATTTTTAACTTATAATCTTAAAATAAAACTAAAATGATTTCATTCCAAAGTACAGTCACAATATAAAGAACTGTTATAATCGTTACCAAAAAGACATCGCGCGCAGGTGTAAGGATGTCGTAAGTGTCATATGTAGGAGTACCACCGGTGCGAATGAAGTGTCTCAAAATTATGAAGACAAGGCGAGGGTAGTTAAAAAACCCAGCGCCTCAACACGACTTCGCTAAGTTGCCACAGTCGACCCGTGACCACGATCGGTGCAATTCGATCGAAACGTCGGATAAATAAAAAGTTATCGTACCTTAAAAAAATATTTACGCGATAAAGTCCCGATATATATTTCTATAATAAATAAAAATCGTGAATGTTTAAAAACAACAAAATAAACAGTCAATTTAAAAGAGTAATTTTAAAGTATTCACCAAATAAAAAACATAACCAATTATAAATATAACAATAATCATAGAAATAATTAAATTAATAAAAAAAAGTTCGTCTGATGTTCAGCTTTACGCGGATATATATAATTATTCGGCTGTATTCACATAATTACTATCGGAATTGGCCCGACTAGTTTCGAATCCATTTGCGAACCTTATTTATGAGCGCGGCGTCGGCAAGTCGCGGCGTGAACTGAATGCGGCTGGTCGTTGACTGGGCGCGACATTGGTACGGGCAGGGGGCTATGTAGTTGCGCCTTCGGAGCTCTCGTGCAGGTCTTCGTTATACACCGATGTTATGTATGGGGTTTATTGATGTCAGAACTTTAGGCGTCTAAACCAACAACGTTCCGTTTCAAAGGTTATGTGTTCATTTTTTTTATACAGTCTAAGTTAAATCATATCTATTTTACATTGCTTGGAAAGTGGAAATGTAGTAGGTAGTCAATCCCATTGGTAAGGCGCTTAAACTTAGTAACACCCACGTTTAGACTCACCCACACAAAACACCCACATAATACTCGAATGGAAACACAGATGTGGACAAGCCGCTACAGTCTTTCGCTTTGCGAATTAAAAAAGACACTTTATTCGAACTGGAGGAATTTCCACGACGTAAGGATTGATGCCAGCCGTCTGATAGGATCTCTGATGATGGACATGAGGGAATTAGCTCGTGTAATTCCTATATGTTTTAACGAATATTATTTGAATATTATATTTTATAAATCTATGTTAAAATTTAAATAATATCATATTATTAAAGTTAAATATAAAAAAATAATACTTAATATTAAAGCTGACTCTTGTTATATTTCGTATATAAACTTAACAAAAGAAATAATTACGTTCATGTCAGTTTCGTTCTTTTGAAAAAGTTAAATGTATTAATGAATACATTTAACTTTTTCAAAAGATAATAATGATTATTAAAAATTGCTTTCGGTAAGTAATCTGAACATTTCTACTGCTCATATTATTTTATATTAATATTATAAAGATATACGATTTGTTTGTTATTGAATATTTAAATATTTATCACTGGGATATCTCAACATTACTGAATCATATTAGAGGAAATGCTATAGCTGATAACACACATAAAAAGCAGTATTTTTATATTCCAACATTATATGTTTATCAATCTATGAAATTGTCAAAAACAAACCAATTAGATTTAAAATAAAATAACCTCAACTAGAGTCTATTTTTATTTTGCAGTTTATACCTATTACAATAATCTTCTAAGAAATAAGAACAATGTGGTACAAAATCTATAGCGTGGAAGCTATGGAAAATAGTGTTTTCCGGTTCATGAATTATTAAACCTCTTGTTAACTCTCGCGTAGCTAAACCACAATCCCTTAAAGTAATATTACAACAATCTTAGTTTCTATTTTAAACCACCACATATATAAAAATGTTGTTAAATTAAATAAAAAGTATTTAGCAGAAATTTAGTGTGTTGTAAAAGATAGAGTAAGATTGTTGTTATACTACTTTAAAAGATGGTGACAAAGACCCAAGACATTCCAGGACTAAAATATAATTTTTCAACCACCATTCCTCTATCTTCATTTGTCTTAATCTTTCAAAGATATATTTTGTCAGGATTAAAAATAGAAATAAAGTAAATTAATTAATTTAAAATCAAGCGGTTCATTTTGTTTGTTCTTTAGTGACAGGCATTTTTATTAAATATACATTTCTTAGAATACTAAGAGTTCTAGTATAGACAGTATATTTGACCAATGTTGTTTCTTTTTGATAATATTTATAAAAATATAAAAGAAATTAAAAATGACTCATAAAAAGTAGGAATAATGAAATAATAGTACAGGAATAATAAATATCAACAACAGAATTTTAAATTAAAACTTCTCTACAAATAATTACAATGTCGCATGCAAATGTGTTTTCCAGATTCTTTTTACTGATTAGAAAATGCTGCATATCATGTTACTTTGAAATAAACAATTTGTTTTGACAATAATATGAAATCTTTTTTAGAAATATTTTATCGTTTTTTATCTGGGAAGAGGATGAATAATTATTAATTATAATTGATTTAATACTGACTCTAATTATATTTTAATCTCTCTATTAATAATTATTCAAGTTCGTCAAAAAAACGGCTATTTTAAGTTATTGTATTTAGTACAAAATGTTAGGTATTGTACATTGCTAGGTACCAATTAGTCACAAAATATTCAGTGTACCGATTTTGGGTCGGTTATATATATTTTATTTCTTTATTATAAAAACATGTATTTGTAGAAAAACCACACTAATTTACCCTATAGAAATGACCTCACACATACGTAGATATACACCAAATCTACATACACTTAAAGAAAAATAGTAAAATTATTAAAATTAAAATTTAGTAAAATATTTATAATTTATAAAAATATGTAATTTTTTTTAAGTTGAGTTGTTTTATGTGAAAGTTACCTCAGTTACTTCATTTATCTACATACGTCAAGATAAACATCAAAACAGATGAAGACGAATACCTCTTCACAAATTCCGAAAACATTACAAGACATTACTCTTTATAGTAGTAATAAACAATTAAATTAAACACTTACTGTTTTCAAGCGCTGAATTTCATCTATTATTTGTTTATATAGGCACTAAGCGCTTCAGCGCTAATAAAGTGTATAGCGGGGTAGAAGTATTTGTATTCAGGTTAAGTGCAATGGCTTCAAGGTCTAGGGGTTGCGATATAAACGTGGAAGCCTCAAAATGGTTTCATTATGCTTCCAATAGAAAAAAGATCACAAAACACTAAGTAATATGTTTATAGTATATATAAGAGTACGTATTTATATATGTATGTAAATAGGAGTATATATAACATGTATGTTTACCTTCTTTCTATCTATATTCTTATGTACACACACCTCAAATATACTTTCTTTCCAACCTAAATAGTTACCTGGAAGAGATCGCTCTTAAGCGATAAGGCCGCCAAATTTGTACCATTTTTTTTTTGTTAATATTTTTAGTTCCATTTGTGTTTGATTCGTGTGAACAATAAAGATTATTATTATTATTATTATTATTATTATTATTAATATTTAATATAAGAGTATTAAATATTAAATAACAATTAGCGTATTAACAACCTTTTCAATGCAATGTCAGTACTCTATTTGACTTTATTTAGTTAATTTTATATGGGCTGGTTATTTTTATTCGTCGTTATTATTTTCGATTGTTATCTTTAACCTCAACCCCACTCTTCGCATAGTTGAAAACATAATAGCGAAATATCACAAGCGGAGCGAAAATATACGCACCAAGCCAATATTATGTTAACGTGGAACAAAGGAAATCATGACAAAGGACTTCACTTGAATTAACAAAAGATTTGTTATGTTTTGTTAAATCAATCTAAACAAAAAATAATAACCCTTTTATAAATATCCAGGTTCGACAAGTTCTATAATAAACGTTAACATAAAGGATTGCTCTTTCTATATAAATGCAGTCACTCCAAAGCAAAGGTATCTGTTTCTTACAAGTTCTGTAAAACTTATAATTAATGTCTGTTTCTTACAAGTTCTGTTAAACTTAATTTAATTAGATACAATTGAATTGAATGTAGAATTGAGAGTTAAAGTATAACAGCAAAATCTCTCTATAACCTACTTAAAGAGCTTGACTATTCTAGAAATACCATCATTTGATTTCTATAATGTATTTCAGAAGTCGTATTAGTACGTTTTAAATTTGTGAGGTGAGCGTGTATGCAAATTTTAAAGGGGCCCTTACATCTAAACCTGGTTTAAAAGTCCTATGGGATGTGACTATTATTCGGATGGTAAATCCATGGAAAGCTAAGTTTACACAACAAAATAGAAAACCATAAAAATATAGACACTAAATAAATTATACAACTGATTTCTAAGGTCTGACATATATATTTTATTGTGTTTATGAATGCCTTATAAGGGTTGTATACAATACAATTGAAACGTCATTTATTTTAAAGACAATCTTTTATTACGTACTATACTCTTTTATCAAATTAATGTATTGTCATTATAATATTAATAATATAGAATATCATAGAATGTCTTTGTTCTAGAAACAACAAGATGATTGACCCAAGCTCCTCCGAAGAAGACAGTGACGATGAACATAAGAAACAACCTTCCAAATTACCAGGTGAATAAAATAATATAAAATGTAAATCATATACTTCAAGGTCATTTGATACTTTACCTAAAGTATAGCACCATAATATCAAACACATTGTTTCCATTTTGTGTTGACTAATATCAAGATTTTGCTAATTACTTGGCAAAAAGCCAGCTTTCGTCAAAACGTCAAAACGTGAGCCTAGATTAAAAGATTAAATAGCATAGCACATATAAGTCAAAAATTCTTCAATACAATTACAATACTAATATATATTATATATTTTATTGAACGAAGATCTATGAGACATTTTTCTGCATCCTTTGTGCAAGCATCAATCAAAATCAGTATATACGAAAATTTTCAAAAATTGTGCACAATAATTGGCTACAGTTTGGTGGGGGTTTTAAAAAAAATCATATATTCGATGTCGTTGAGGAATAATCACAGAAAAACTAAAATCCCATAGACTTTAATGGGAACAATTTAGCTTGAAAAAAATAAGTATATATGTTTATATTTAGGACAGAATGCGTCACGTTTTGTAAATGCAACTTCGGTACTGTTTGCACCTCGCTTTCCACAATATGCTAACATATACCGAGGTTTTGGTCTGTGATCTCTGATCCTTGATCCTTAGGCAGTGCTAAATGAACAACACCTTGGAGTTACCACAAAATCGATTCGCTGGTAAGGAATGGAACTACCCATTGACGAAGTTTTTACTCAAAACTTTTTGAGTCGTGTCCCGACACGTTGTACTGTAAAGCTTTTTATAGGAGAAGGATCTAAGTAGATATATTGCGTTGACGAACCGGCTTGGCAACGCGTTGATTTTTGTTGTGTCGGGTGCATAGTCGACAAGTGTGCTGGGATCCGAAGCAACGCCTTTAGCCTGGTCGACCTCAGGTTGTTGAAGGCCGAAGTAGTGGATTGTGTGAGTGAGTGGATACACATGAAAGGATGCCTCACTAATTGCGAAAATTCATAGTCTTACTGCGCTGGCTAGATGAGGAGGCCTAACGACGATAATCCTATGTTTACGACTCGCACCGTGGTGATCAGGCAATATCTCGACTATTCGACTATATTAGTGAAGCTGATGAGTCAACTAACCATCGGTTATTAGCGCAGCTCTGGGGGATTTCCATACCTGTTACAAGGACTGCTGTTCCCGTAACAGAAGACTGACCACGCTGAAAGAGAGATACGAAATTTTGCGTTGATGTTAGACCTCTTTAAAATGGTTGGACAGGCCTTAAGAGTAACTTATGTAGAGGATCACAGAGCAAACTGTCTAGAACTTTTTGCTGACATCTGATCCGTAAAGGTATCATGTGAGGGATTCTTCCTCTTAGAGAACTTCTGACCACTGTGAGGTGAAATTTGTGTCAACTTATTCCTCACTAGATCTCTATCCTCCTGGTATTTGGCGAGTATAGAAATACAATTCAGCAGATCAGGATGAGATGTTGGTATGCTCTTCTGAGGATCCAACGGGTTGTGCGGATACTATAACGGATTTAACTTCTAAGAAGAGAGCCTTTAAACAAACTGGAGAGTAACATAGTAAGTCATTTCAAAATGCTTTCGGAATGACGAAAAACTCTCTGTAAGACCATTTGGCATTCTTGTTCCTTTGCCAAAGCGATTAAGTTGAATTTCCAACGGTCACTGCCCACATTTGTTGAAATTTGTTGAAGCCTGATGGATCTCTGCAAGCAGCGAAACAGAAAACGAATCTGTTTGCTTCTTTTTTGTCAGTAGTTTCTGTTGTAGATACTGTAGACATTGGTAATGCAACTATACAAAATCTTCGTCTCGTCGTACTTCGATTAAAGAAAACCACATCAGAAACAAAGAGGTATAAAAGTTTTACATCTGGATGTAAATAAAGTGAGTAATCCTGATGGTTTACCAACGACTGTACTTAAAACATGTGCAGCCGAGGTGGCACCTAACTGTCCTCCTGATACGTCTTCATATTCTCTTTTAAGACTGAAATAGTGCTGAAAACCTGAAAATTTGATAACGTGTAACCCGTGCCCAAAAACTTTCAAATTATTAGGTTCATCTTGTCAATTAAATTATTTTAATCACCTACATACTCTATAAGATTATGAAGCGTGTATTGACCTGGCGGCCTCTGGTATATCTAGAATGGAAAAATCTACTCAGTGATCGACAATACGACTTTGGCAGAAATAGTTCAACAACCTTTTTGTATATGCTAAACACATATTAGGTGAGGCCATTGTGAAATATAGAAATTGCGTTCCCTGCTTTTCTCAATCGCTTCTCTTAAGATGTCTCTAAATCATTTGACAGGGTTTGGCATGCAAGACTTTTAAGCAATCCTTTAGCGTACGGTTATCCGTTGGTCAGATCGGGTGGGTAGCGTACTTTTTGAACCATATATTAATCCAACTAGTTGCTGAAGGATATTCTACGGAACCCTTATCAATAACTGCCGGAGTGCCTCAAAGGTCCAATCTTTCCGCAACTCTTTTTCTGCTGAATGGTGTAGAATGGCATGCCTTTCGATATTCTATAAGATATATATTAATGAGTGTATGCAGCACATCCCCTTTACATTCCCCTTCCATCATCAAACGTTCCAGACACACGTTAGATGTCAACTCTTACATCGTGGATATCAAACAAGTCTGAACGCTTTGCTTCGTCATTTTTATTTCGCACAGCGAAAGAACACTTTGTCCGTATCGGTCCGAGCCCGAGAATGGCATGAATTGCATGGATTTATAGATGGATTATGGCCGAGTAAACAATAAATGGCATGGATTGATATTTTTTTTTTTTTGAAATAAAATATGACTGTCACATAAAAATTATTAACTTGACTGAAATAAAACTTAATAGTCTCATATGAGATAATTAATTGTGTAGATAATCTGGTAAAATCCTTTAGTTTAGGCAAAGGAGATGATAAAACTTTTCATACTAATTTATACTGATATTGCCAATTTGTTCAGTACCACCTGCTGGGTTAGCGGGAGGTCGACCATCAGTGCGAGGGAAACCAGAGCTACCACGGGGTTCTACAGCTGGTCTACCAGGTAAAGTACTAAATTTATAATAACAAAATAAAAACATGTAATAATTCGGGAAATAAACCTTTCATAGTTTTTCAATAATTCAACATTTAAATATATTTAAGTACTTTCCTTTTTTTTCAGTCTTATCTTATATAAAGTTTTCTTTCAATAAAAGTTATTATTTGATGTTTAGCTTTACTCCTGCCATCGATGCCATCTGCCGTATCCATGCTGCTATTAAACTTTTCAAGTATAGAGCCTATCTAAATTTAGTTGCTAATTTTAATTAGTAAACAAATAAATAAATAAAGTCAAAAGATATAAACTCCAAGTATATTTTAAAAAACCAAGTATAAATTCCTGGATTTAACAAAACCATGCAATAAAAGTTACGTCTGTTCAACTTGAACGAATTATGGAATGTGCTTCTAAATTGAATAGTATCCATAGCTCAGAAAACTCCATCACTTACTTAGGAAAGAAGTATAACCTACCCGGTAATTTGATCAAGAATCTCCAACTTCAGCTGTTATCAGTAATACTAATTCTTTTACTAGTTTCCTTAACTTTTTATTTCTTTCATCTCTACTTGTTAGTAGTTACTAAGTTAATAATTTATTTATTTATAATCAATAATCTGATAAATTGTTTATTTATAGGGAATCATTTATTTAATTCATAACTAGAATAATATATTTGAATTTAATTATTTTAGTCTGTCCCAAAAAAATTTGAAAAACAATAAAGACAATAAATTTAAAAGCGTTTAATAAATAAAAATTTATAAGGTTTTGAAGTGGTAAAAAAATTACGAACACCTTTTTGTCGACATATCATTTGCTTCTTGAATTTTTATTTAAACCTTTTTTCAATAGTGTCATTTGTTGCAGAAAACTCTTTCTTATCTATAGGTACTGATCTTTCTTAATCAATGGACTTGAACCTATTCCTAATAATAACAAGATATGTATATGTTATAATGTTTCCAAGTGTAAACGCAGCCTCTAAATGTTTAGTAATATCCATATCTATGTAGGTGCGAGTGCACTCACGACTGCGCCCCTAGCCGCCCCTCTACACCCTGCCACCCGCCAAAGAGAACAGGCCGCTCTCGCACCCCCACAACATGCGTAAGTTTTCTATTCAAATTATATTAAGACCTTATAATCTCTTAATATATTATGATTTTGATACCTTGGGAATTAAAATTTTCTGCTATTCTTATTTACGTATATTAAATAGATTCTATGGTCAACACAAATAAAACTATTTAATTTAAATCATGTCCATTTCGTTTCATGGAACATTTCAGAGATCTTTGCTTTATTTTAAAAAATTCTATTTTAAAATTTTTGGTTTTCTTTAATTTTTATGATAAAAAATAAAAGAAATATAAAACCTTACTAGTTCTAGTCTAAAAATTAATAAATTAATATAGTCTTAGTAGCTTGTAGAATCACAACATAACCATAAATTTACATACACTGACTGTAACTAATTAATCCAAAAAAAATTAACACTTGTCTATAATTAATTAAAAAAATATGTAATTTACAACATGTCAGTTTGTGTAAACGAGAATCACTTACATTAACGACTTAACACTATGGATCGTTCAGATCATTCTTACGCAGGACGTCGACGGGCAGCGCCAGCTCGGGGGAAGCGCCGGCGCCCTCGCCTAGCCCGTCTGGAACAAGCCACTCCGACAAGGATCAAGATCCTCAGGTGATGATTATATTTGATGCTATCTTTATAAAATTATTAATCTGAATAGTAAAAAAAGAATCGGAAGGAAGACTATTTTTATCTATTAAAAGGAGAGCAATCGAGAATACGAGTCATAGAATGGAAAGTGATCACTGCCGCAGACGGTCTCTTGCTTGCCTTATCAGTTGATGCAAAAAAGCATTGCCTGCTTTTGAGCAAGCAGTAAGTGCACTATTTGAAGATATACATGTTGTACTGATTGGAAACATCACCGAAGGAAGTTTATTCAACATCTTGTTAATGCGTAGTAGAAAGTTCCTTGAGAATCACAACCGTTTAAGAGCGTCACGTATTCAGGTGGCAGGGATGGTAATCCCTTGTAGTGCCGTACAAGCGGATGAGTGCCGTGCAGTCACGAAAATTATTGGTTAGAATCAGATTAGCAAAAAATGGAAGGTATATAATGCTCTCCATTATTTTGCACCATAGGGAGGTAAGACTGCTGTTATCAGCTGGATCAATGCTTGCACTTTTTTAGGGATCGGGTAGTAAAGGTCGGTCTTCCATGAGTGGGAAATGACGCATTTTAAATAAAAGTATAAAAATAAACGTTTTAAGACATAAGGTAACCCCGGAGCACATGTTCGAAGTACAATTGGGGATATGACATCAAGCCTTTTCGACTTATTATGAACGTTAAAGGGAAGTAGAATCAGTTGTACAGATATTTTGCCGAGATACATAGTCCAACATTGAGCTCTAACACCGCGGGGCGGTAGGCGGTGTGTTTCCAGTGTCATTTCCAATCGACCATGGAAACACACCGCCTATTATCCTGCAGTGACCTACGGCAACAGTCTGGGATGGAGCGGTCAGAGTGTAAGGCGAGCATGAAAATTATGTAGCAAAGAAAGCCTACAGTGTAACGACGAATGATAGAGAAGTTTCGAAGTATTTCTTATATTATCCTTTCCCAATTTATTGAGATAAGGGCAGGTGAAAATTGATTAAGTATGTAATAATAAATATGACAAAATAATAAGATTATTTAGTCAATCATTCAACATTGCCTCATAGAAGATTAATCTGTATCAGGATTTGTACTCTTCTACTGGCCTAAGTTTATCTTTATTTATGTATCTAAATTAACGAATAAAGAAAATAAATTATAAATTTTAATTACTCACTTTATTATATTCTCAAATATTTCTTATATCGTTTAGGAGAAAATTGAGAAGCTGGAAGAAGACAAAAAACGTCGCTTACAGCTTTACGTGTTCGTGTCACGATGTGTTGCTCATCCGTTTAACGCAAAACAACCAACGGACATGACACGTCGTCACACCAAGCTCACTCCGCACCAACTTGAAACCATTCAGGCTAGATTCCAGGTAATAAAATTTTTATTTTTCTAATGGCATTAAAAAAACTGTGCACCATTAAAATATTAGAATTTTGCTTATAATAATTATGGTGTATAGGCTTTCCTAAAAGGAGAAACCCAGATTCTGGCAGATGAAGCATTCCAGAATGCCGTGCAGTCTTACTACGATGTGTTTCTCAAGTCTGAGCGTGTCGAACAAATGGTCAAATCTGGGGCATGTTCACATCACGATTTCCGTGAAGTTTTCAGAAATAATATCGAAAAAAGAGTCAGGTTTGAAAATAGAACTTCAATCAATTGTGGTAAATTCATCTTTCATCTTCTACCCAACGTCCATTCGTATAATTGAGTACAATATTCTTGTTTCAGGAAATTAATAAAACACAAATAATAATATAAATAAAAATTTATTTATTTTAAAATTTAAGATTAATTCCAGGTCTTTACCAGAAATTGATGGACTTAGCAAAGAAACTGTTTTAACAACGTGGCTTGCTAAATTAGACTGCATTATGAAAGGAACAGGTGAGTCTAAGATATATGCAAATTAATATTTTCTAAATATCTAAAGAACTAGAAGTAAGAAATTAATACTTCCAGAAAATAAACACCATATCTCTCTAATTTACAAATATTAAAAAAACCAATTTCTAATATATTGCTGTCCTAAGAATCTTCAAATATTAGTCTAATAATAAATCTTACGTTTAGTTCTTTATAAGGCTTAGATGAATGTAAAATGTCAAGCATGACGCTATGTGTGAAGCATCTGTAACAAGCCTTTGAATGTGTGTGAATATCTCCGTGTGCTCATGAGTTATTTCGATTTCTTAATAACTAACAAAAAAACTTAAAACATAACCCAATAAAAATAATTTTAATAGATGAAAGAAAACCATTATTGATACACTGTGTCCAATCCTATTGTGATTTATAACTTGCTTGATCGCATTACTGTGATGTTGTTTTCCCTTCATATAAATGATAGTGCAACATTATAATTATAGAAGTTCTTAATTCCAATAGATAACCTTTGGTATTGTAAAATCCCAAAGTATCACCCCCTTTTGTCACTTTAAAGGATTAATTTTTGTATTTAAACTTTTTTGATCAATGATTACAATTATATATAATTAACCGGCTTGTCTAAAGTGCTATTTACGTAACCAAATATTTCTGAATTTACCCGATTAGGTTTAAACTCATTCGGGGACCATGCTCAGAGCTCATGAATAAGGAGTCCGAATAAATTCAAATTAGTCGGGCAAATTCCGATTATATTTATATGAATACAGCCGAAACATTATATGTAATATAAAAGGATTAAAGCCTCTTTTGCTTTAAACTTTTTAAAACAATTTACTTATTGTTGCAATGTCGTTTAAATAGCATTAATTTAATGATAAAGTATTATTATTTGACCTTTTTGAAAAGCCAAATAATTGAACTTAGTCATTAAATAAGTTTGCTGTGATTGTTATAATTTGTAAGGAAGCTAAATCAACACAAATTCCTTAATTTCTGACAATTAAACCACTGAGGTAAAATCTTTAAGTTCCTTTGACGATAGACAAGGGGGCTATTTTGAAATCCACCCCTATTTTTTTAAATCAGTAATAAAATGACATTTACCATTTTCTAAATGCATAACTCAAAATGCAGATGTCAAATAATATGTTAATAACAAATTTTAAATATTTTACCATTTTGCTTTGATTTAGCATAAAAATAGTGTCAGCAAAAAATATTGTATTAATTTAACGTATTTTTTTAAAATTGTAATATGTTAATTATATTTTTTGCTGACTAAATTTCAGTGTGAATCATTGAATGACATCAATAAAAATATATGTGGCTTGCATCTCTCACTCTGTGTTTCTCTCTTTATCACACCTCCCAGGAATAACAGGTATATCTGGAGAAAGATTGATTTCCTTTCTACATTAGCTTTTGTCTTGTGAGATTGCTTGTTTGTTATGGTTGTTGTAGCTTTGAACTCCATCTCAATTATTAATAAGATTATTTCTATTCGGCTTAAAATTTAATAGGGCGTGAACAGCCGTGTGTATTTTTTTCAAACAAATAAAAAACAACTATTTTTATCTCAATCATTATCGAAAGTATACACATTTATTACTGTCTACTATCCTTATGTTATTTTTAACTTTATAAGACGCTTGTAGAGCTTTTTTTTTTATTTTATAATTTTTAGAAATTAAATGAGTTTTGTCTCAAATAGATAGTAATTTAAAAATAAATATGTTTCATTTTATTCATATCAAACTAATTTAATTTTTTTTTACATATCAGAACACATTTGCTTTGAGATTGTTTATTTTTAATTACACATTACTTAACTCTTTTCAAAATACATTTTGATTATACCTTTACAAGATATATTGTCACTATGTTACAATTTATAACAAATATATATGCATTTTTAAATATTACACTGTCACATATAATAAAAGTTATAATCTCACTATTATCAGAATTTGCGGCGTATAATGTGTATAATATGATTATTTAATAGGTATACCTGGAGATGATGATACGAAGCGACCGTCGCGTGCGCAGCAACAAAGCCTCAACGCTGAATGTATCTTGAGTAAAGAGCAACTTTACGATATGTTCCAACAAATCTTGGGAGTCAAGAAGTTTGAGCACCAGCTGCTTTTTAACGCTCTTTTGGTAATAATTAAGTCTTCATACGTATATTTTTAGGATCTTCTTATAATCTTTACTGATTTTTTTATATGCCTTAATGGGTGAATAAGAATGCACATCGGCCTTTGGAATAAGGCAGTCGGCTAATTTCGACTTCCTTTATCGATCTGAATGGCACACACCATAAAGTTTGTTTTGTTGATCGTGGCTCAAATAAGAGAAAGTGAATGAATGCGACCCAGTTCCAACTGAGTTCAAGAAATATAGAGTTTTTAAATCTCTAAACTCTTAATAAATTAAAGTTGTATCATAGCTTCTATTGTAAAAAATTAATCAATCAATTAATTACTCCCACATTCTTTACAATTGTATACACTAATTCTATTCTAGTTATCAACACCCTATAACAATAAATATATTGAAAGATTCTAATTCAAACACTTTTAAAGGTGAAATTATCAACTAGTTAGAAAGTCATGAAATTCCAGTTAATCCTAAATTGTTAAAACCCTTGATAAAAATTATACTTCAGCACAAGGATCGGTTAACAGAATTTATCGTGGACAAGTTACTTGCCACACGTAGGTATACTGTGTCGCTATTGCCCTCCAGATTTTAATAAAATGGATTATATTTGGTTTCAACTAAAAGGCTATGTAGACGGTATAAACGTGGCTATGAGTTTAACTTTTTTTTAAAAATATTGTCTGAAAAAGTAAACAAGATCGGGACTGAAGACTGGAAAAAGGGTTGCGATCATGCAGTCAAATGTGAGTATGAATATTGAAGAATTCAACACGCTTTAGACGAAAGCTTTGACAGATTAGTAATAAATAACGATAATAGTGCCACTGATCACTCACTGAAAGTACAAATAGTGAAATAGCAGGAATTGAATTTTGCAATAATTTTATTATCATCTAATCACATCATATTTTACTTACAGCTTTATGTATTTCTATGTAATAAATCTAAAAGTATTTCATTCTTAATTTGATTCTGAATGAGTTAATTGATAAGCGATAAATATAATAACTGATGGACCTGAAAATTAAAAATCGTTTGTATTCGGAAATGCGATGATTTTCGATATGCATTCTTTTTCGCACTATTGTGTACGACTCACAATTAACTAAATCATTTTCTTTCTTAATACTTTTAAATAAAAGTAAACCTTAGCCATTACAAAGAAAATAACTTTATTTTATCAGGAATAACATAAAATAACACAGTTGTTCGGAAATAACCTCATTATCCTCAATTTCTGATGTTTTTCATTCATAACAAAGGTCTAACTTTTCTTAACTAAAATACGGGGCAGAATGGTAAATAAAACTTATTTTTTATTGATCTCGAACTTCCTCAAATCTTAAATAATAGTAGGGTTCGGAACAATGTTTCATAAAAGTATATTTCAGATGTTTAGAATATAACCATTATGGCACTAGTTACTCAGTATAAAAAAAAGTTGGGACCGGTAGTCCGATAGCCTTACCACTCCTTAAGTAATATTACAATAGTTTTTTTTTCTTTTCTTACCACAACGTTTATAAAACAATTTTGTTTCAATCAAAATTATAAGATGCACTTTATGGTGTGTTGCTAATCTATTTCTCTTCTAAAAACTCAAAAATCTCAAAAATAAAACCATTTTCGTCTTAACAAGAACAACTTAACAAAACTCTTTTTATACTGTGAAACTTTGAGAATTTATAGTAGGCCCCTAGCCATAAAAAAAAAAAAAAAAAAAAAAAAATAAAGATATGGAATTCCCTTATGGATTTTATTACCAGGACGCGATATAAACTTGATAATATAGCGCATAAAGAGTCTAATTAATTTTATAGGCAGCTCAATAAAATACCCATGACCCATTGCAATCCAATGCAGCTGGTTATACTGAGAAATACTATTGCTTCAAACATAGACCCAATTATATGATACAAAGAAATCATATTACAGATATTACAGGGACTCACATAATCCTCCACACAGTCTACCATGAATTTTTAAAACTATCATTATTTAATAAAGTCTTGCTTTAAATAAGAGCGATCAACTCAAATCAAAGAAGCATCGCAAAAAAAATTGACTGAGAGAAATTTGAGTAAAACAGTATTGTCTTATAAATGTATTGGCATGAAATAGAAAGCTTACAGCATATTTATTTAGACTGACTGACTTGACAATCTACCAAACTAGAAGCATCCTGAAATAAAGATCTAAAAATGGCAGCTATTGTTAATAGTATTTTACAGTCGGGAAATTTTGAAGAACTCTCTGGAAAAGTGTTATTTAAATTCAAACTTTATTTAACTTTCTCTCTCTTTAATATTTAATAGACATCCATTTTTTTTTAACTTTACTAAGTTACTTCAACTTTAAGCGAGAAATTTAAAAGCTTGGAAGGGCCAGGAAACTTAAAATAATGAAGCATAAAGAACACTAAAAATCCCACTATAATTTTCTTTTTCATTTTAGTTGGATTCTGCTGACGAACAAGCCGCTGCGATCAGAAGAGAGCTAGATGGAAGAATGCAGAAAGTAAATGAAATGGAAAAGGTATTTAATTAAATAGATGTTCATATGTTACATGATTTTTATGTTATATATATAATTATCCTACTGTAGTCACGTAAATAGTATCGGAATTCGGATAGTGTCAAATCCATTCGGGGCCTTTATTCAAGATGTCGTACCGTGGCTGAATCGCGATGTAAAATGTGAATGTGATTCGTCGGGCAAATCCCGATTGTTTAAACATGGGTACAGTTGGATAATTATATATAATAGTAATAAAGGATTACACAAGTTTAAATACATTTATATGTATATAGTCTAATTTATTATAATATATTTAGAACCGCAAGCTGATGCCAAAGTTCGTATTAAAAGAAATGGAGTCCCTATACATCGAAGAGCTGAAGTCGTCCATCAATTTGTTGATGGCTAACTTGGAGTCGCTTCCCGTCTCTAAAGGCGGCGCCGATTCTAAGTACGGGCTTCATAAGATCAAGCGGTATAATCACAGGTCAGATTTAGAATTATTGTGATATATAGTTATAAAAGATAAAAATGTTTCAAAATATAAAAAATTAATTAATAAATTTAGGTACGTTTATAAGAAATTGCCGTTTATTACACTGATTAAAATTAAATAATTATTTTTCATTCAACACAAAATTCCCATATAAAAAAAAAGTTATCATATTTCTTACTACTTTTATACTTTTACTTTTACAAACGGCAAATTTATAGATAAGGACTACAAATAAGTCCATTTTCAGAATATATACATATAATATATAACTCCGAATACATGTTCTGTATTAGCTGTTGTATTCTCAATGTACCCTTTAAATGTGACTATATCATCTTAAATTAAAATTTTATTAGCCCAAGCTAATTAACATTGAAATATAAATATTTTTACTTTATTTTTTATATGAAAGATGAATCTGGTCACATATCTGTGTCTATATTTCTTGCAACTATTTCTTCTTGACCATTTCTCTTTTGATTTTCTGCCCCTGGCACAACGGACGGTATACAGGAAGTACAAGTAATGATTCCATTAAATGACTATCAGCACGTGTCTTGTGTATGACCCTACACCTGCCAACGATGTTGACAAAACTGTCATTTAGATCACAGTAGCCATAGAACGAATAGGCAGTAGAGATAGATACAACTCATGAAGATACAATACTATTTAGCAAACAAAAAAAACACAAACAAAATTACCAATTCCTTCGATAGATAAATGTAATATTATCTTAATCCAATTATTGGTATTATAGAATTTTTTTAACTTTTATTCTTTCTTGTTTCTTCATCGGTTATTTTAAATATTCAATTACACTCGATAACAGCATGAGGTTAAAGGAATCAACGAGGTATTTACATTAACTATTTAAAACAAAGACAAAGCTTCTTATAAAAATCAGAACGCTTACAAGATTTTAATAGATAAATATTTAGCGATGGTTGCAAGTGAGGAATAATAAACAGCTTTTGAATCTAGCATAATAATAGATAAAAGTAGAGGCGTAATAACTTTAACAGTTTTGAAAATTCATTTAGGCTTATTTAAATATCACCACGGCTTAATTTACTTCTTCAATTTCACTGTTTTATTATGTAAATAAACAAATTATACAAAATGGATTTATATTAAAAGCCATGATCGCTTAAGTAATGCTTTTAAGCGCTTCGCATATACACTTCCCATTTTAAACATACCATGTCCTACCCCTTATATCTGTATGCCTTAGTTTTATCGTATAATGTATGTGCCAAAACCTATTTAACATTTTTTATTGCTATGCTTAATCATTCTTGGTATCGGTGATGGTTCCATTGTTTGCCACCTATGTCCTTGGACCTGTGAATGTTATCCTAACACCTTTTTGTACAAATTTGCTTATTATATTAATTTTAATACAACCCAACTTAACGTTAAACTCATTTTGAATTTTTGTCTGATAAAATATCAAATACGTAAAATTTAATTTGATCTCTGAGACCTTAAAATATAACATATATTATTTGGGGTTTAATGTCTCTTGTCTAATTGGTGGTGGAATTTAAATATAGATCAAATGCTGGGCCAGACCCGAGTCCAAGGTTGAGTAAGCAGCTATGTTTCAGATCGCAAGGATCTCTAGCGAATAAGCTTACTGGAGAGGGAGACAGCGGAGACGTTGATGCTCAGCTCACGAAAATGGATGTAGTACTTACATTCCAGATTGAGGTAATGTAACTATTAAGAGCGTATTAATTCCAAAATTGAATATATAGAAGAATCGTCCAATATAGCATATAAATCTATTATATATAGTATACGTATACTAGTCAATAAATTTCACTTAATTGTAGGTGGTCGTAATGGAAGTCAAAGGTCTCAAATCACTAGCACCTAACAGAATAGTGTACTGCACTATGGAGGTGGAAGGCGGAGAAAAATTACAAACCGATCAAGCTGAAGCTTCAAAACCAATGTGTGTATATTAAATGCATAATAATACATAATTATATTTTATTGGTTTATATATTAAAACGTCAATTAGATATAATTATAACTTTTCTATAAAATAAAAAATCTTTAAAGATTTAAGTAATCTCAACTAAATTATATTTAATTAGTTTATTTACCGCCCCTTTACTCTATAGGTGGGACACTCAAGGCGATTTTAGTACGACGCAGCCTTTACCCGCCGTAAAGGTGAAGTTGTACACTGAAAATCCGGGAGTCCTTTCCTTGGAGGACAAAGAACTAGGAAAGGTCGTGCTAAGACCTACACCATTATCTAGTAAGGTGGGATTTCAGTGTTTTAAAGTCACATTATTAAAAAAATAATATTTAAATTTTTATCAATAATCACAGATTTTGTAGACTTTAGAATTGTCCCTTATTTGTTCTAATAATGTCGTAAAAACACTATCCTACACAATCTATCAGGCAGACTGACTGACTGATGTTAAAAAAATAAGTGACAGAATAATGGCTGTGAAAGTAATTTCAAATTTCACATTAAATATAGTTATTTCTATCCCCTTAATCTAGTCCTGACATCTTTGTCAATGTAATTGTAATGGCATTTAAGAGTGTGAAGAGTTATAGGTCTGTAGAGATTTTTAAAGAGATGTTGAAAGAATCATGTAATAAGAAAACGAATGAAGGATATGAGAGAATGCAATTAAGTAGAACCACAATAATTACATATGAAAACATGGCAAGATAAATCATTAAATGAGGAGCAAGGAATTGAAATAAGATGCAAACCGTACAAGAAGAGAAGCAAATGAAGTATTTTGCAAATCGAAAGGGAAGTGTATGATAGACACGAAAACATGACAAAGGATTAAATACTATAGTAAAATTTTGTGCACGACATATATTGCATAGATGGTCCTAATGGACAAAAAAAACTAAAAAAAAAAGAAAAAAGACGTTTTACATTCCAGATATTTAAAAAGCCTGATGTATAAAAGATGATATTAGAAGGTTTCTGATAAAGGAAGAACAAAATAAGGAAACGATGTATGGGATACTTTCAATAGTTGGAGAAGGAGAATTTAATGGGATCGGTGGAAAATTTAGAAATGTAGAATCAAATATGGAAATAGTTAAAAAATACATAATATTATGAGTAAAAAGTATAGTCAAATCTAGGAATATTCCATATTTGTATTTCGCCCGAATAAGCATTAGAAGTAAATTCAAAACTGACAATGACTGTACTTGCAATATGCCTTGACTGTCTTGGTATCTTGCACTTGTCCAAAATGATATCGAAATATATCGAACTGTTCAACACAAGATTAAAGCAGTGTGCTAGAAATGGCGGCAGAATAGGAGAAATATTTTTTGGAATTCCCATTTTCCCTCAAAGACTAAAGGGATTTTTTATCAAATACACATATTATACCTACTTCTAATAATAAGAAATAAAAGCAGGGAGTTGAAAATATACTACTGGTTTGGTAAATTACGCAATCAATGTATAATCGAACATTATTATTTTACTTATTATTAGGCTCCAGAATGGCATCGCATGACAGTACCAAAGAATTTACCAGACCAAGATCTAAGAATCAAAATTGCATGTCGAATGGATAAGCCACTTAATATGAAACACTGTGGGTAAGTTAATAGAAGTAATATTTTTGGAAGACTATTTAATTAAATGATATCTATCCGGATTAATATATGTTTATTTACAATGTTTGTTTTTCAAGGTATCTCCACGTAATTGGAAAGGCAGTATGGAGGAAGTGGAAACGTCGATACATGGTACTCGTTCAAGTGAGCCAGTATACTTTTGCTCTTTGCTCATACAAGGACAAGAAGTCCGAACCTGCGGAGATGATGCAACTTGATGGGTTCACTGTAGACTATATTGAACTGGCTAGTGGTGAGTGGATAATTGTTTTCTTTATTTTGGAATAATTATTGGGGACTGAATGTGTGTTTATTATTTTTTTTCTTACAGCTCAGCTCATGGTTGGACAAGGTAAGTATTTTTAACATAACTTAATTGTCAGGAATTTTCCCATATTAAAATGATTTCATAGCCATATTATCACTATAGTTTTAGCAATTTAGTTTTCTAACTTTTATTACAATCGCTAACAGAACTGGAAGGCGCGAAATATTTTATGAATGCTGTCCGTGATGGCGAGTCAGTTCTCATGGGAGTGGGCGACGAGAACGAATGTCACCTATGGGTTATGGCACTATACAGGGCTACAGGACAGAGTCACAAACCAACACCGCCAACAACTTCCGATTCACATATTAAAATTTTAGGAGGTAGGTCGTAGTTTATATTTATCCCATATTGCCAAAGTACAAATAACCAGAATGGTTGGACATTGGATGTAAAATATGTCTTTGATTGAAATTAGTAACTAAACAAATAGTAAAGTTGATATAATTTGAATCACTTTTATAAGTAAGCATCTACAAATAATATTTTTATAAATAGATGCTGATAAAGCCCGAAAACATGGCATGGAGGACTACATCCAGGCGGACCCTTGCCAGTTCGACCATCACCAGCTTTTCACAACGCTGCAGTCCCTTACTCTTAAGTATCGTCTGCAAGATCCCTATTGTTCTTTGGTAAGTATATTTTGTGGTGTATAATTGATATACTTTATAGAGATTTTTAACACCTGTAACATACAACAATCATACTTTTACACAGGGCTGGTTTTCTCCTGGACAAGTGTTCGTGCTGGACGAGTATTGTGCCAGATATGGAGTGCGAGGCTGCTATCGTCACCTCTGTTATCTCTCAGATTTGCTGGACGTAGCGGAGAGCGCACAACAGACTGTTGACCCCACCCTTATGCACTATTCGTTTGCTTTCTGTGCAAGTCACGTGCATGGAAATAGGTAGGTATATGTGTGTGTTCTGTTTTGTTGCCATGAAAATAAGTGTTGTAAGATATTTTGCCAATTCTTCAAATTTTTCAATTTTGCAAATTTTCTTCAATTTTAAAGCATCGTTCCTTAAATTTTGGTTAAAATATTTTTTTATATACTTCTCTTGGTTATAAATTAATTCGTAATTTCTTTTTTGATTATATAAAAAAGCGTAACCTGGGGGTGGTTTTACTGTTTTTTATCCATCCATGAAAAATCGAAAAGTAATTTGAGAAAAGTTGCTTTAATATTTGAGACAACTTCCAGTGTAGTATCTGTGGCACACCTCCTTATTCTTAACTGTACTCCATGTCAGTAATTTTTGGCACCAATAATATTTAAGTATAATGTATATAAACATACAACCTATATATCACTTATCCTTGCCATGTAAATGTGCTTACTGTCTATGCATCCTACTAACTCTATCTATTGGCTTGTGGAGGTCGCAGTATTTTACCTCCCCAAACAAGAAATATTGTCAAAGCAAATATAAAAAAAAACGCGGTTAAAAGTTCTCAATATAGCGGCCTCCACATTTACCCTGCTAGTGTAAGCGACCCTTTCACAGTACGGCGTTGCCTGGCAGGCCCGACGGAGTCGGCAGCATCACGGTCCAGGAAAAGGAGAAGTTTGCAGAAATCAAAGAGAGATTGAAAACATTACTACAATACCAGATTACCAACTTCAGATATGCGTTTCCGTTTGGTAGACCCGAGGGAGCTTTAAAAGTAAGTTGGCAATCGTAAAACATTTTTTTTTAATTAATTTGTGCAAAAAACACTTAGAATTTATAATGAAAGTTTTGTGTGATAAGTAAATAATAAATTCTATACAATAATATTCCAGGCGACACTCTCTCTCCTAGAACGTGTGTTGATGAAGGACGTGGTGACTCCTGTGGCCCCTGAAGAAGTTCGCAGTATGATACAGACAAGCTTAGAAAATGCAGCACTTCTTAACTACACTCAGCTCAGCCAGCAAGCTAACATTGAAGGTACATTGTGAATTACTTTAATTTGCATTTTTTTTATCGGTTTTAACTAAATTAGTTTTAAAAACACATGTGTTTAAATGACATACAATAAACAATCAGATAAATCATTATTTTCCTAGGAGAAAACATTTTTTTTACCTAATTTTCGATATAGAGGACCTTCGTGGAGAAACCATGGTGACCCCCGCAAAGAAACTGGAAGACCTCATCCATCTCGCAGAACTTTGTGTAGATCTCTTGCAGCAGAACGAGGAACACTACGCAGAGGTAGGTGATGATGATTTTGGTGGTTGTGATGACAGTTTTTTAATAAATGGTGATGATGATAAATTTCTATTTATTCTACGATATCATTAGAACCATTTATTAAGTAACTAATCGAAACTGCAACATAATGACGAGGTCATCGGTTTTAAAATATTCGAGTTGCATTTCGACAATATGTATTCTGTGTTAATTGTCGTGGTCTCTTGCAATAAAACTTTTTAAGCGTCTTAAAAATATATTTACTTATAACTTTTTAGATAACTGACATTAAATAAAAAAAATATTCAAGAAGTAAAGAAAAATTCTAATTTAGTTTAGACAAAAGAACCTTAAAAAGTTTTATCACTAAATGTCTTTGAAATAGCACCCTGTTCTCCTGTCGCTATTAGTGTGGGGAATGATACGGCATATGTTTATGGCAACGTAAGGCTAAAACTATTAACTTTAAAAGAGACAAAAATTAATAAAAGATGCGAACTTTACTTATATGTATACAATTAATATATAATTTAAAAGATGGTTTTAGCTTTGCAGATACGACGGATTGTCGATATTCAAATATTTATTTTATTCGCAAAATTAATTGGTATAAAATTTAATTTGTTCTTCGTAGTGTTTCATGCGATAGACTTCAGCCGGTAACAAATTATTATATAATTTATTTTAACCTAATTTTTTATATTTAATGACAAGTGAATTGTTTTTGACAAATTTGAAAATAGATATTGAAATTTTGTTTTTATGGCCTTTAAGTGAATTTGTGGCAGAATATCGATATATTTGAAACGAAATTTAAAACAATCAAAGACGTTATTACGAGAAAATGTAAAGAGACTTCTTAATTTAAAATTTAATTTATGTATTAGTTTAGTAATTCACTTAAGGACATTAAGGTGATATAAATCTATTTATTCACTTCTATCTTGTTTTATTTCTCCGCAGGTTTATAACACAAAACCGGACTCTAGCGGTCAACAAAATGTAACTACTCACTTGATAATACGGCTGATCGAATCACGTTCAATTCGTTCACTCGGTTAATCATTCACTACGATCTGATCACAGATGCTATTAAATAGTTTAAAACACCGGCTTGAGCAGCTTAGAGACAAACAGCATGGAATATTTAAAGCAAACATACGAATCAACTTATTGTTGATTTTAGTGCTTCGTTTAGGAAAACAGCAATTGATATAAAAAATCGACGTCTATCTTTTGTTTATTGTGGAATAATTGCAAATAATTGAACGTGCTGTTTGTAAAAAAAACAAAAGATAAATATTGATTTAGTTACATCATAGTCAATAATCGACTAGCTAGTTAGAATATAATGCAGCTTAGATTGTTCGTCGTATAGGTAAAATGTTTTAGATGGCGCTCTAATTTACAGCCTTTAACTTTCATTCTATGTAATACTATTCTTTCTACCATTCACATAGACTAGAATATACGTGACGATATATTTTATCTTACAATACGGATAAATATTGATATTGGTACTAAATACATTAAACATATAATACGATTCATTTTTACATTCAAACAATATATTTGTACTTTGATCTTTTTTTATATGCTTTCTAGTTGTATGTTGGTTTTGTAGCACTTTTTAATTTATTGTTTATATGCTATAAACAATATTTTCAATTATTTTTCATGCACATACTCGCATATCCTTCAATTCTCTTGCTCTTTCCTTTCACTAGATAAGTAGATAGTCGTAAGGTTGCATGTCACATTCTTTACAATAAAGATTAACCTTTTTAAAATATATATTGCCCCTTCCTTTCTATTTAAAGAAATGAATTTAATTTTTAAACCTATTTTAATCCTCGTCGATACTATTTATAAAATTATCCTTTCACATTTTTTTTTTCACCCCAGATTACGATTTCGACATTTTTCTTCTCATAATTCATAACTCCTAATCTATCCAGGCATTCGCCTGGTTCTCGGAGCTGCTGGTGGATCACGCAGAAATATTCTGGGGTCTATTCGCAGTTGACATGGACCGCGTGCTCTCGGAGCAGCCCCCGGATACCTGGGACTCGTTCCCCTTGTTCCAGATTTTGAATGACTATTTGAGAACAGATGGTATGAATAAAAATTATAGCATTGTTTTTACAAAAATATACACATATTGGCCTATTTATACCAAACTAAATATTTTTTCTACGTTGACGATATTATTATATTATTCTTTATTATCTACAGAAAACTTACGCAATGGTCGCTTCCACGAACATTTACGTGACACCTTCGCGCCGCTGGTGGTCCGATATGTTGACCTCATGGAATCCTCCATCGCTCAATCACTTCACAAAGGGTTCGAGAAAGAACGTTGGGAGATCAAAGGGTATTATTTGTCCAATAAATCTTTGTTCTTCAACTGTAAAGATATCCTATATTTTTAAAAGAACAATTATATTATATCGTTGATTTTAATAAAACTAATCTAAATAAAGGTTTTTTCACATTTTTTCTAAATATTATTATTTGATTTACAAGTTGGGTTATTTTTTTCGTTTCGGACTGGTTTTCTAATCTAAAGACGTTTATTTTAATGTCACTATTCCTAATTCCAGTAATGGCTGCTCAACAAGTGAAGATTTGTTTTGGAAACTGGACGCCCTGCAGTCCTTCATCAGAGACCTGCATTGGCCGGAACCGGAGTTTAGATCACACTTGGAACAGAGGCTGAAGTTGATGGCCAGTGACATGATGGAGACTTGTATTCAAAAGACTGAAGCTTCTTTTCAGGTATGAAAGTTCTGTTATGACTAAGGTTTAAAAATATTTAAATAAACTATTATTTTAAACTCTCGTTCAAAGATTTTTAATATTTCAAAACTAAATCTTAAAATTTTGGATATAAGTTCATGATATATATTTGAACACCATATAATACATGATAGATTTCAATCCTAATCCTACAAACTAGTCGTTCAGTAACTCTATATATATTGTTTTTTATTCCTATATTTTATAATAAGTGTAAAATATTTTTGACTCGTCGGTTTACCAAAGGAACGTTTACAATAAATTAGATGAATATTATTGTGACGTTCTAAGCTTCTGAGAAAAAAAATCGAAATTTCAGGCCTGGTTGAAGAAGAGCGTGACGTTCATGTCTACGGACTACATCCTGCCAGCTGAGATCTGTGCGATGGTGAACGTGGCGCTGGACGCAAAGAACCAGGCGCTCAAGCTGTGTGCTGTGGAAGGCGTCGACATCGTACGTGTCCTGTTCTACCTCATTGTATACCAATAACCTTTATTTATTTAACATTCTTGCCAATCTGTGTATATCACAGACTGACTGACTGACTTACTTAACAATTTTTTGATGATAATTGCATAACATTTGATTAATCGATCCCTTTGAGAATTGCAAAATTTTTTATTAAGGTACTTTACTGACTAACTTACAGGAATATCTGGATAAAAGAATTTCAAAGTTTAAACAAACCTAGCGAACATCCATCAGTATCTATATATCATTAAATTAATCTGCATACATATTTTTTATTCAAAATGTCATCGTTTGATTTCAATCATATATAGTTTAGTTGATGCAATTGTTTATGATTTAAACCATAATCATTTTGATACATCTCACAGCTTGAAAAGCAAAAAACTTTTTTGTGAACTACCCAATTGGCAATTGCAACTATACAAATAAAAAGAAGAGTTGAAACATCTTTGAAATACTAATTTTGTTTGTTTCTAGCTTTTTTTTAGTTATTGCGATTTTATAAAGTTATTCTTATATATGGATAATATATTATACTACTATATTATGATTTTGAAACAAAATTAGTATTAGTATAGAGATGATCCGACTTTACTAAAAATGACCACATCATTGTATGTTTAGCAAAAAGAGCTACTGACATGCAAGCTCGTTATTGCATAAAACATATTTTATTTGATTTTAAAGTGCCTATTGATTTTAAAAATTATGAGAATGCGAAAAAAATCATCTATCACTTTAAATCAATGCAAGACTAAAATGCTTCTTCGACTAAAACTTATTTTAATTATGAATCGGCGAAAAACTAAACAAGACAACATTCTTCTACGTCGTCGTTATTCCTTTATCTTAACTTCTAATGCATGGGTTGCCAATGCGAATATTTTCTTTTTTATTTATTTACATTTAAATCATAAATGGACCTAAAATTATATATTATTATGCGTAGAGTACAAATAAATTCCATTTTAAACTTTTATATGACGATACAATTACTGGAGGATCGACATAATTCTAAGAAGAAGCTTCTAGTCTGGCATTGTTTTAAATGATTTTAAACACTTTTAAACCATCCATTGTGAATAGTGTTAACATGTTTGTCCGAGCATGGCATGCGCAATCAATGACAACGCGCAAGACGCACGCAGTACATTTGAATGCGCACAAATCGTACTTTTTTACAACAACCTCGAAATGACGGATCCACAAGTTATCATGTTAGTGGCTCTTTAATTTGTGCCACATTCAATTGCCAAACTGAACCAAAACACATTTTGCACTACTTTAATAAATTTTCACTCTTTAAAATGGTTCAGACGATTTCGAACTGGAGTGTGGTGACCGCCACAATTCACTCCGAAATCGTCACGATGCCCATGGCGATCGAATGTGATACCAGCCCACACTCACCGCACCTTGTGGCTCCGCCATGCATGATTTGCAGAATTTGTGACGTCACCATTGTAGTATTTTATTTCAGCGCCTGTCTTGCATGATCATTAGCTACGCAATTTTTATTTGCACAAATCTGCAAGTTACGCATGGCCTGCGAGCGCGGAATAACGGGTGCCGGTCTCATAGCTTCGCTTTAAGTGTTAACACCCGGCATCTCTCACAGTACCAGTACCATGCTAAAATGGATGCCCAGATCGAGGCGTGTCTGCACGCGATGTCGACGGGCATGACGTCGCGCCTGGGCGCCGTGCTCGACGCCACGCTCGCCAAGATCGCGCGCTTCGACGAGGGCAGGTGAGGCGCCGCCACACGCCGCTACTGCGTTTTCGTGAGAACGTTGACGACTATATATTTTGTTTTCTCTTATATATCTATAATATTATTTTGTGTTTCATTCCATTTTATGGAATCGTACGTGGACGCTTTGTGTGATCGTTGCTGCTAACGATCTGGTTCGGAACGGCATTAACGTAATCATTTTTATTTACAGGTGTTTCAGGAAGTATAATTGATTATTATTATTTTCTTATTTCGTTTTATTATAACTAAATTAATACTCTTTAATCTCTTTCTTCTTCTAGGAACTATTCTAACGGTACTTATTTAATATTTTTTTCAAAGATATTTAATATTTTTGGAATGTTCACAGTTTAATAGGTTCCATCCTGACAATCGCCAACGTTTCGGGATCCGGAAAAGATATAGGCCAGGGCTACGTGAACTTTATGAGAAATTCCATGGACCAAATCAGATCAAAGGTTAGATAGAAATTCAAATAAATGTGCCCGTTTCAATAAGCAAATATTTGGCCGAAACTTCAGACCGAAAAATAATAACCGAAAAAACTAAATCTTTTAGATGAAAGTTGAATTTTTAGAGAAAAGTAAAGTAAAGTGAAGTAAATCTTTATTTGGGACAAGAAAAATAAAAATGAAAAAAATATGTGAGAAACAAAGATTATACATAATAAATAAAGAAATACATCAATACAGTCTCTCCACTGTCTATATAAATCCATTATTAGTCAAAAGTCATTTTTTATGCATCAAAAATGTTTGTTTTCGGTTTAATAGAAACCCAACACTGGTTTTCAGTGGCACCCTACGCCGTCATGACGAGTGTGACCAAAACTAGAATGTTTTTTTAAAATCTTATAATTTAATTAAAATTAAATATTTACTCGAACTAAATAAATTTGTGAAACAACAAGAAAAAAAAACAAAAAGCAATTTAAATAAAATAGAAAATAGCTTGACAAAGTAATTTTATAATTAAAAAATAAATTAACTATCTAAATATCACCATCGCAACGTATACCAAATAATATTATCCATATTAATAATAAAAATAGTAATAATAATAATAATAATCTTAATCTTAAAATATTATCCGAAGCTTTTGCGTCAAAAATAAAAGAAAAAGTCTGTCTATAATCTTCCATATTTTTGTTGCACTATAACAAAAACTACCCTCCAAATCAGCGGATCGATGCGGTTGTATTATTATACAGAAGATTTCCTCTTAAAATATTTATTTCTATCGGATGATCAACCTAGCTTGGTGCATAAATATTTAGGGAATTTATATTTCACTAAACCAAACCGCATTGTAGCAACATGCAACCGCAACTGCCTTCGGTATATCATCTTAATTATTCTTCCGTCATTAACATATGTCATACAACTCACACACGCAAACATGTTACATGTTTGCGTGTGTGAGTTGTATAACATAACATACATAGGAGGACATCAGTTAAAATGTAAGAAGTATTTTCTTTCAATTCCATTTTGCAGTTCTCTCGAGATTATTATATTGTTTATATAACAATATATCCGAAAGGAAATTTTGTTCTCCATTAGTAGTCTGGCAGTCTGGCAGTCTGGCAGTCACCTTTGAATTGAAAATGCCAAAAAAATTGCATATTATTTTTGAAAAACACAAGTGGAAAATTCAAAGTATTACCAATAATCAAGACGTTTAGCGCAACTTTATCGCGACATGTAATATCGTCATACATTGTAGGTGACAGATGAGCTGTGGATTCTGCAGCTCTTCGAGCAGTGGTATTCCGTTCAAATCGGTAACATCTCCACGTGGCTTGGCGAGAGACCCGCGCTGCATCCGCAGCAAGTCGCCTGTCTATCAATTGTGCTTAAGGTACGTTGGCAAATTGTATATGCTCTACAATTTTTATTTTTATATCTACCATTGTTTTGTAATATCATATTTAAAGAATTCAATATAAATTTAAATATCATAAAAATATTTTCGAATACTGTAGGACGAGCTTTTGTGAGAGAATGGTACCAGAATAGAGAATGGTGGATCTAGTCCGTAAACGAACTGTAGTCTGATGCTTGACTGTTAGTCATTTACTTACAATAAGACTCTTTGGCTACTAAACATGAACATGAAATGAAAAACAGATAGAGCATTAACAAGTGTATTATATTGTTCAATATATATTATTAACGCTTATGAAAACACAAAACAAGACACACGCAAACGTTATTTACCAAGACACACGAAATCTAAGGTCAATTATAATAATTTCAGAAATTACCTGCTAATCCCATATTTTTATTGTATAAAAGGAATTATTACTTATAATTACAAAGCATTGGTGTATTTACAGAAAATGTATAGCGACTTCGAGCTTCAAGGTGTGATTGATGACAAACTGAACTCAAAGCAGTACCAGGCTGTGGCAGGACGTATGCACACTGAGGAAGCTACGTGCAGCCTTCTGCTGGCTCAGCAGGACCAGGGGTATGGGGGACATAAGATAATACATATGTATCAATGATTAAAATAGGAATAACATTTGGTCCCAGATTATTCCCCTGATGAATTTTTCCTAAATTTTAAATATGTACTGAAATGTAGAAACAAATTGAAGTTTTTAGAATTTTTGTTCTTTTTTTTTTTTGAAGCAATTTCAGGTATTATTTCTAAAAATGTGGCGAACTTTTAAGTATCGACAAATGTTGAGTAACACTCTTCACTCACCCACCGGGTTGAGTCTTGAAAAAAGTACCTTACAAATATATGTAACTATTTAGTATCCATATTGAAACTTGTTACTTACTTACTTAAACTTATATATCTACTAAACAGCATTATAAAATCTATAGTTGAACTGGTTTTAATGTACAATAGAAGCGGAGACGACGGTGGTTCAGAAGAAGGGGCCCGCAGTGGAAAGTCAAAGCTGGAATCTCTGACTGAAGACGCCAAATTAGGAAATGTTACTGCAGTTGTTGGAAAGGTATCTTTTGCAATTAACACGTCTTACATATTGTTACACTGACTTCTAAGACAATATTCTTTTAATTTCCTCCGATATAATCCAAAATCATTCCAATAATAATTTATTATTAAATGAGACCTGAATGTTAATTGATTCTATTATTTTATTATATATATCTGTTATCATTCTAACCAAATAATGTTCCACAGCGCCATCTATTGACAATGTAAGAATACAACGAACCCATTATGTAATGTTACCATAATTCTTCCGTTATCCTATTAAAAAAAAATGTAAAACTTCAAACTTCTACAAGGAACTATTATTAGTTTTATTTTATCTCGTATACATGAAAATGATAAAACTAAACAATATATCGCCAAATATGAAATACAGACCCCAAAATATTTATGGTCATTGTTAAAATAATAAAAGAAAATTAAATTTCAGATGGGAAACATGTTCGGACGTGGGATCGGTGAGCTGTCAACTAAACTCGGTGGCGCCTCTTCTTGGTTTTAGCGCTCCCTTCTTGAAATATCTATCGATATCATATTTTTCTTTGCCTTCGTCGATGTTATAAGATAATTCGAAATGCTTACTTTTAAAACCCTACTGTGATGTCGATAAAATATCTTATTTTTCATTCGATAACTCTAGTGTCCGCCATTTAACGAAAAAAATGGCGTCTAATGTAAGCGGCTGTCATAGCTTAGATGAATTAGTATAAACGAAGTCTAGATTTTATTTTATAAAGCTTTATGTACAGTTAGTAACTTTTTTTGGAGCAAGTAACATGTATTAGGTGTGAATATTAAGATTAGTATTTGATAACACAATTGATAAGAATATTATATAGAAAAAATGCGTACATGTAAACACAATGCTACAATAAGAAAACATATCGCTTTGTGCAAGTATTACTTAATTGGGGTGGCATATAAAAAATATTTACAAGAATTATATAGTGGAGTAAAATGTGAGGAATGTGCATCATAGAAATTGCAGAACAAAATAAGAAAACCTATATTCTTTGCAACTTGTACTTAAACGAAATATTTTCTTCACTTCTTACCCGAGGGCTTAATCCACTAAACATAAAAACGTTATTTTTATGATGTTATAGGAAATTAGCTCTTCGATCTTTGTCTAAATAAAAGCTGTGATGAACGATAATTAAGTATTAATTAGAATTCTTGTTCTACGTAACGTCGTAAGGAGTAATATTATTCAAATAATTTTAGTTACAAAATTTAGTGGCAAGATTAAGCCCTTTGTTATGCAACTCAAAATCTTTAGAACAGTGTGCCGAGTACGAGATTTCTAACGCACTCGAGCGCGCTTAAGAAAACGTTAATATGTTTGAAATAACAGCAGTGACACCGTACTTACGCTAGATGGCGTTGCTGTCGTTTCATAGAAATCGACGTTTACTTTAACGCGATCGAGTAGGTTTGAAAACTCACACTAGACACACAGTTTTCAATGCAACATTTTCTAAACTAAAAGCAGTATTTTTCTAATATTATAATGTTATCTATTAACATTGATTTGTTATTGTAGCGACTTTACCTCAACAAACTTTTGTTAATGTATGTTTCTAAGAAATAAACATTTCTAATTTGAAATAAAAAAAAATATTATTCAAGTAAAAATGATTATTTTTAAAGAACATACAGAAAAGCTACTTAAAACAATAAAATGTAGAATTAAAATTTTTAAATAGTTCGAAAGCTCTCTAGATTCACATCTATTCAAAATTAGACTTAAAACTTTGATCTAGTCGTTAAAAATTTATCCTTATATATACTATAATAAAATTTGTTAACAAAAAATATTCTTCTACGCTAAATACATTTTTTCAACTTCTAGTTGAAGTTTAAAACGTCTTAGATCAAAATTTAAAAGTTCAAATAATAATGGTTAAACTGGTTGAAATGCCTTTAGAAAATACTTCAAGCACGGTTTGCGAGATTCATATTCATATAGTCGTTTTTTTTATATGATGTATCATTTCAAACCATTGCTTTGTAATGAAAGCTCAAAAAAATTCAAGGATCATTCGGTTCAAACGATATATACTAAAAACAGCAATAATTCTACAAATGATCTTAAATACTAAACTAGGTGTACGATTTTATAGAAGTGAATTTGATTTTGTTATATATAAACACCGGCTTTTTAAAACGAAATACTTTCTTCACTGTAGCAACACTTCAGCACTTAACATTACACGTTTCCACAGTACAAAATGGCTCATTACATTTTAATACCATACATACTATGATTATAATTTAAGAATTTAGTAATAATATTATCAAAAATATAACGAAGCTTACATGTTACTTATTGTGCCATTTCACTATGAATTTATAAATTATTGAAGATCATAACAGTAATTTCAAATAAATTTATTTGTAATTCACAATCAACCTTAAAGTTCTTTGTGTGAGCACTGTGCCGAGTGCGAGTTCTCAAAACTACTCGATCACGTCAGCGTAAACTTTCATTTTGTATAAAATAAGAGCAGCGCCACCTTACTACCGCTAGATGGCGTTGCTTTTACTTCATAGAACAGTTTTCGTACTCGATACTTTGAGCTGACCTGTAATTTCAATCATAAGTAAAGCTCAATAAAAGGAAAAAAGTCTAGTTAGTTAAGGGCATAAGCCGACTGAAGTTAAATAGAAGTAGGCATGCTTGTAAACTTCACAAGGAATCTCGCGATGGCTTATAAATTACATAATATTGTGCCTAACTAATAACGCTATTGTCTATTGTATTCGATTGAACCATTGAGTTACCAGCTTCAAAGTAAAAGTCGCGAGTGCCAGATGATACAATAAATAATATTTACAATAAAATAAAAATGTTTACTGTTCCTTTGATGTTTTATTTTACCTAAAATTTCACAGATAATACACGAAACAATAGACACGATATACAGATAATACACGAACCAAACTATTATTTAGTGATCGTTTTGTTTTTAATTTAGTTGTATGGAATATTTTTCTAAATACCCGTTATCTAATATTGTTATTAAACAAAAAAGAATGTGTAATCAATTCAACTTTTTTTAACTATTAAAAGCATTTTTGTAACACAATCTATGTATTCAAACAATAATTTTATTCTACAAATATGCTTTTGAGTGTCAGTCTCTCACAAAAATTTTTGAGTGACTGACTCTTGGCAGCATGTTTACAAGATATAGAATAATAAGGTAATAAGGAATATATATTTAAGGATCGGTTTGACAAGTTTTAATCTGTAGCATATCTTCCAATACGCTCGACGTGAGTTGACCTGTCATATATATGGCGGGAAATTAATATATATATTATAAAATTGGAACGAGGCCAATTTTGTTTATTAACATTTGTATAAAAGATGATTAATACCGGGTAGGGGTTCTCGAACGTACATCAAAAAGGGTATTAGTACCTTTTAAATTTCGTTATGAAGGGAGAGGAGGGTTTACAGTGAAGGTGACCGTGTATGACCATATTAAAAGGGGACTCGTAAAGTTATGTCTGGGTCGCAATTGCACGGCACTATTATTATATATTGACTATTTTCATTTCATTATTAAAGAAGTCGTTTATTTGATTTATAACTAGAATAAATTATTTTAGTTATATTAAACTATAAACCATTATTTCTTTTAACTTAGTTTATTTAATCTTAGTCATAAAAAGCTTTTATAAAAATGTAACTAAGAAATTTAAAGATTTTGTAGTGATAAAAAAAATACTAAGGTTTTTTTTTTAAGATAAATCATGTGTATTTCTGGCCTTTTTAATTAAACTTTTCAATAGTATCATTTGTTATCAAAAAATATGTCTTTTATATAAAAATACTTAACCATTTCTTAAGCAATGGATCCGATTCTTTTCCTAATAATAATAACATTATGTACATATTACAGTTTCTGTGTAAACGCAAATGCTAAATGAATACACAATGTATGACAAGGAACTCTGACACCGCGGGGTGATAGGCGGTGTGTTTCCAGTGTCATTTCCAATTGTCCAGGAAACACACCGCCTACTATCCTGTAGTGACCCGCGACGAAAACGCTTTACAAACGAAGTCAACTTCGGAGCACATGTTCAAAGCACGATTTTGGATATGCCATTAAGCCCTCTCGGCTAATGAAAGTCCACGTAAATTACAGTCTGTCGTACAGATTTTAGTCGATACTTTAAAACAGAAGTCAACTTCGAAGCACATGTTCGTAACGCCATTGAGGATATGCTATCTAGCCATCTCGACTAATGAACATTCAAGGAAAATAGAGTCTGTCGTACAGATTTTTGCCGGAACACACTGTCCCATATAGATCGTTAGCACCGCGGGGTGATAGGCGGTGTGTTTCCAGTGTCATATCCAATCGACCATGGAAACACACCGCCTATTATCCTGCAGTGACCCGCGGAAACAAACGCGTTACATAAGAAATCAACTTCGAAGCACATGTTCCAAGTACGATTGGGGATATACCATTAAGCCCTCTTGACTAATGAACTACCTTAGAAATTACAGTCTATCGAATAGATTTTTGTCGGTACACAATGTCCCATATGGAACTTTAACACCGCAGGGTGGTAGGCGGTGTGTTTCCAGTGTCATTTCCAATTGTCCAGGAAACACACCGCCTATTATCCTGCAGTGACCCGCGGCGACAGACGTGATTGGAATGGTGAGAACAAAAGGTTTGCATGAAAAATTATATAGCAAAGGAAGCGTACATACGTGGCGACGTGTAATAGAGAAGGGTTTAGAAGTATATATTGTATTACTGATCCAAATCAATTAACTGAATAATATTAAAATAGGGGCAGGCGAAATTGTTTAACTTTATAATGTAAGACCATTTTATCAAGAAAGAAGATTGCTTCTAGAGAAGATTGATCCATATCAAGACATGTTCTTCTTGTACTGTAATGAAATTTATAAATTTATATATTATTATATTATTTTTCATATATAAATTATGAATAAAAAAGATAACTTCCAATATTATGTACTGGCCTAATAATAATCTCTCATTTTTTTTATCGTTTAGGAAAAATTGAAAAGCTAGATGAAGACAAGAAATATCGCTTACCGCTGTACGTGTTCGTGTCAGCGTGTGTTGCTCATCCGTTTCACGAAAAACAACCGACAGTTTTGACACGTCATCACACCAAGCTCACTCATCATCAACTGGAAACTATTCAGACTAGATTCCAGGTATATTATCATAAAATTTAATATTTAATGATGGTATTAAAATAACGGTATACTTTAAAAATTTTATAATTGTTTTTACAACAATTGTGGTGAAAAATATTGATTAAGTATTTTCAGTGCTGTTTTGATTTGTTCAAAAGTTTTTATTATAATTATTGAAAAAAGATGAAATTGTAAATTAGGTGTTGTTCACACAGAAAAATGTATAAATATGTCACTTCAAAATTTTGTGCGGCTCTTGAAAAACTATACGGTAGCATATCAGAGGATGTGATGTGGTTTAACCATCTATCCTTCCTTGCGTACGAAATATAGGCATCTCGAATACTGTGGGACAATATTCTGTGAGAAAGTGGTACTCCCTATTGAAGAGGTTATCGATCTAGTCCGTATACGAACTATTGTATACGGACTTACAATAAGACTTTTTGGCAATTAAACATTTCGATTGAAAAACAGACAAAAAATGACAAGTGTATTTTATTTTGTTCTATGTATATGCTCTGCTCAAATTTACACAGACACGCAACTTTTGTTAAGCAAGATTGTAAGCTAATTATGAAAAATTTAAAAATGTTCTGCTAGACCCTATATCCTTGAATATTGTTATATTTTTTTTACTAATTTACATATTATGGAAAAAAACATTATTTTTACAAAATCTATTTCCCTTGAATGTCATCAAAGTGCAATGGCCCATTTATTCTGGGTTGTAACTAATTGTAATTTTCTCCAATAACTGTATTGATTTCATCAAAGCATAATGAATTTTATAATAAGGAAATAATACAAGCTCTCTATGGACAAATAGGAAAATCCTTTGTTAAACTTCTATTAAATACTGAATTATTTAGCTTTAGCTTAGCGAAGCAAAGCTCTTACTAGTCCAAAGTGTGTTTCGTTACTAATGCTACTTACTCCTCCTAGACGAATAATGATAGGATGTCGAAGATTGGCAGAGTTGTCGAGGACAGTGACTTATAGCTCCTGAACTTTTTTGGTGACATTTTGGTTGTAGTTTTTTTAAATGGTGTGTGCCCTATATAGAGTTAATATATGTTAACATAAGAAACACAACTGACTATGTTACATTTAACAATCGAATCATTTTCATAAACATTATTCTATTTTTTGTTGATCACCTTTAGAATTTTCATTTCACAACAATGCTTAGCTCAGCTCCACATGCAGTGCACAGTGGCGGATCTAATTACTTTTACTTACAAAGCATTTGTGTAATTACAGAAAATGTTTAGTTACTTTGAGCTTCACATTAAGAAAGCTACTTGCAGCCTACAGATAGCTCTTCAGGAACAGATAGGAACGACAACTGATTGCCAATGTAGGGTAATGTTGTTTTTTATGTTTTGAACTTGTAACGCTCTTCACTCCGAGGTCACCCATCATCCGAGTCTTGAATCTTGTCTTACATATATGAGTAAATCTACAGTAGCAGCGGAGACGACGGTGGTTCAGAAGTCAAAGCTGAAAGTACCCGCAGTGGAAAGTCAAAACTGGAATCTCTGACGAAAGAAACCAAATTAGGAAATGTTGCAGCATTTGTTAAAAAGGTACTTTTTATTTAATATATGACTTCTATAACATTTATTACTATATGAGACCTGAAAGTTAATTGATTAGAGCGCCGTGAAAGGTTTACTGTTATTAATTTGAATTCTAGGTAACAGTAATACCCAAGAAAACAGTTGACTTGACCAAATACAATTTCTCATAATTTAAAGGTATTTTGTTTCCAATATTTTTGACGTTTTGTAAGGTAAACTTAATACAATTTATTTTTTTCTACTATATCTGAAAGTAAAATGTTTACATCGTCAATTACTAATAAGTGTTTATTAATTTTAAAGATAAAAGAAGTATCATCTGCAAACAATACAATCTTATGTTTATCAGTCACAAGGAAAGTAAAGTAAGTCATTTATGTAAATGAGGAACAGGAAAGTCCCTAATATAGAGCTTTAAGACATACCCATTTAAACATGTTAACCAGAGGAACTCTTTCCATTCACGTCTACTTTCTGAATTCTGCCATGAAGAAATGAACTAATCAAATCTTTTTTGTAATTTTATAATGTTGTAATTAACTAATTACACTTTCATACTGTACACAGCCAAACGCCTTTGATAAATTACAGAAGATGCAGAAAATAATGAAATAAGCAAACCAAACCATTTTTAAATTGGTTTATCCGTTCTGTTGTTATTGGTACAGAAGGTAATGAAGGAGGCGCCAATCGAACTTAATAAATTTCATTATTTTGTAATTCCATAAATATTACCTTTTTTGTGTTATTTTTAGTAATATGTTCTTATTTGTAATTCATCCTTAGTTCCCTTGCAGTTTTTGTCATATAAATAATATTATTTATATGATAGGGATATCCCTAACTCGGTGTGTTTAAATGCTTAAAGAATAAACTATTCGTTATATCAAAAGTTTGTAAATTTATGCTATAACCTTGTTTTACAATGTCTGTTAGTTTAACAAAAACAAGCTACAAACACCGGGACAGCAATAAGAAAATATTTTTCCGACATTTACTTATTAGTTTTATAAAAAAATATATAACAAATTAATTTAGTCTCTCAGTCTAAAGTTATAAGTGTAAGAAATTATATTTGTAATATAAGTTTGTGACATGAAGAATGAATTCCCTACATAATAGTAGTATTTTTTTAAAATATTTGATAATATGTAATAACATATGAAAAGGTTGATTATTTTTAATTTTTTTAGCTATTAAAATTATTATTTTCATTATTTCTAAGTTATATCAAAATAAAGGATATTTTTATCACCACTTAAACAATAACCCTATTTGTTTACAATAAAAAAAACGTATGTTATGAATATTTATTCATAGGATTAACCAATTTTGTAGACTCCAAAATTTTTTAAATAAATTTGTACATTTCTAAATCCCATTGTAGCAAGAGCAGGTCAAGAAAAAGTGAAAATCTACCGTTTTAGAATCAAGAAAAGGCAGGTCGTTTGCTCTTTTAGTTCATCTTTTCGTCAACTTCCAGATGCTCAGTAAGTAGTAAGGGTTTGACGAATTAAAAGAGTGAACAGCGAACTAAAAGAGAAGTAACGAACTAGAGCGAACGATCTCAACTGGATTAAGCCCAAAACTCCTATCATTGTAAGAAAATATGAAGGCGATACACCCATTTTCGTTTTAATAGTGGAGGGTAGGTGACTACTATTTGTCAAAATACAATAATTGCTAAGATATGTGTCAATAATATGTTTTTTTTTTTAATATAAACATAACTTACACATCAGTAAGTTAATCTAATATCTAATTGTATTTTCAGTCTGTGGCAAATTTTTATTTTATGTCATTATTATTAAGCAAAACCACTTGTTACACAGCGCCATCTATTGACAATCTAAGAAGACAATAATCCCATTATGTAACGAGTGTTGCCATTATTCTTTCATTATCCTATTTTAAAGATTTTTTTTGTAAAACTTCACCTCGTATTAACTTTATTGAGCTTCGCTACGCTCAGCTCTTTACTACCAAACTTGTCAACTCTTTGTTACCCTACTCCTCCTTCAATTTACGAGCTACACGAACGAAATTTTACACACATGCGCATAATTAGCAAAACTTGATCTGGATTGAAAATCAGCCGAATCGTAATTATAGATTTCGAAATAATTGATAAAAGGTGTCCCATAGAGTTAACATATAGAACGTTTTTGTTTCGCGCGCGCTGCGTCACGAGGCTAACCCCACTTGCATGGATCTAGTATCTTGAATACTTGACAAGGAAAGAAAACTATATCGCCAGATATGAAATCAGACACCAAAATTCCTCATAAACTCCTCGTTAAATACTAAAAGAAACTAAAATTTAAGTTAGGGAACACGTTAGAGCGTGGGATCGGCGGGCTGTTAACTAAACTCGGTGACGCCTCTTCTTGGTTAAAGGAAGGTTTTATTTTATTTTATAAAACTTTATACAACTGTTAGTATTTTTTATTTTTAACGAATAACATATATAAGATTAATATTTAATAAATAATACAATTGATAAGTTAGCAAAAATGATCCTTAAAGAACATACAAAAAATCTCATAAAGATAGTAAAATGTAGAATTAAAATTTCTAAATTGTTCATAAGATTTTCTAAAGAGATTTCTAAATTGCCCATTGTACTGTGTTTTTTGTTCTGTTTTTCGTAAATGTATACTTTTTTGGTGTACAATAAAGAATATATATATATATAAGATCTCTAGATTCACATCTATTCAAAATTAAATTTAAATCTATGATCTAATCGTTAAAAATTTATCCCTGTATACAGTAATATAGTATAATAAAATAACTAGGACCGCGAACCAGACGTCAAATTTGACTCTCTACGCTTACAAAATCTCGGTATATGTTAGTATATTGAGCGAAGCGAGGTGCAAACAGCACCGAAGTTGCATTTACAAAACGTCGACGCATTCTGTCATCAACTATTTTTTAAGATGAGACAGAATGTTATATGATTACATTTTTTTAATTTTTGTTTTAAAACTACTACCAGACTGATTTCTATCAGTGTGCAAAATTGGAAATTTTTGGATATACCGTTTTTGATTGACACTAGCTCAAAGGATGCACAAAAGTCTCTCATAGAGTTTCGCCCAATAAATTTTGTTTGTACTTAGAGCACGAACCAGACCTCAATTCTGACTTGCTACGCTCGCAAAGTATCGGTATGTGTTAGCATATTGAGCGAAGCGAGGTGCAAACAGCACCGAAATTGTATTTACAAAATTCCAAGATGAGACACTTTATAAAAGTTTTTGATTTTTTTTATTTATTTTTTTAAATCACCACGAGACTAAAGTCTATCAGTGTGCAAAATTTGAAAATTTTCGGATATACCGCTTTTGATTGACGCTTGCACAAAGTACGTACAAAAGTCTCTCATAAATAAAACAAATACATTTTCAAATATTTTTTTTATACTACACAATCGATCTTGAACTTCTTTGTGTTCTCAGCACCGTAACGAGTGCGAGTTCTCAAACCTACTCGATCGCGTAAACATAGACTTCGAATTATATAAATTAAGAGCAGTGCCACCTTACTACCGATAGATGGTATTGCTCTTATTTCACAGAACAGAAAATGTTGTACTAAGCACATTAAACTGACCTTGTAATTTCAATCATAAGTAAAACTCAATCAAAAGAAAGAAGGCATGCATTGTAAACTTCACAAGGATTCTGGCGATAACTTAGAAGATGCATAATATTGTTCCTAGCTAATAACGCTATTGTCTATTGTATTCGATTAAACCATTGAGTTACCAGCTTCAAAGTAAAAAGTCGCGATGGCTAAATGATACAATAAATAACATTCATAATAAAATAAAAATGTTTACAGTTCCTTTGACGTTTTATTTTCCCTAAATTCACAAATTTTCACAGATAATACACGAAAATAAATGTTATTCAGATAATAGTTTTGTTTTAACTTCATACAATGTTTTTCTATATTTTATAATATTATTAAGCATTATAAGGCAATAAATAATACACGTAATGTCTAATCAATCCGAAATTGCTAATTAACATTTTTATACAAGATCTTTAAAACCCAGTAGGAGTTCTAGAACGTTCTTCATAGACAGCATTAACACGTTTCAAATTTGGTTGAGAAGGGCCATTATGCAACAGGCAGAAACCTGCTCGGGAAAGGCTCTCGCGCCGTCGAGTCGAGTCGTCTGGGACAAGCTACTCCAAAAAGAATACGCAGGTAATCATAAATATATTTTATTCTATATATTGACATTATGAATGTAGAAGATTTTTTAATGGAACACTTTTTTATGCTCTAAAAGGAGACCAAACGAGAATACCGGTAGGATCGTAGGTGATTTCGGTTGCAGACGGTCTCTTACCTTATCAGTTGATAGACAAAAGCGTTGCCGACATTTGAGAAAAAGTAATTGCACTTTTTGAAGATTTTATCTATCTGAGAACACCGCCGAAGGAAGCTTGTTCCAAATCTTGGTGGGTTGTGGTAGAGGATTTTCTTAAGAACCGCATTATTGAAGAACATCACATACCATGGTGGTAGGGATGGTATTACAAGCGCTGGCGTATAGTGCAATAATAGAAATTGATGGCTTGAATCGATACAAAATCCTGTCCCCGTAATAAATGCGGTAGAAACTTAAAAAGATGCTACATTCCTAAGAGAGTCTAAAGGAGAAGCGTTTCATAAAGCCCAGATTCCCGGATAATTGATTGATTACCGGTCTTTAATCAACTGGATCCTCAAGATAAGCTGAGAGATGAAGGTTGTGCTTCTTTAGAGAGGGGCGGTCTTCCATGAACATGAAACGAGGCCTTTTATATCGGAGTATAAAAATAGAAACATGCGTTAGAGCCGAAATCTACTTCAGCACATGTTCGAAACACGGTTAGGGATATACTATCAAGCCTATTCGACTAAAGAACATTCAAGGAAAATAGAGTCTGTTCTATAGATTTTTGCCGGTACACAATCTCCGACAATGAGCTTATACACCGCGGGGTAGTAGGCGGTGTGTTTCCAGTATAATTTCCAATTGTCCAGGAAACACACCGCCTACTATCCTGTAGTGATCCGCGACGACAGACGCGTTAGAACAAAACTCTTCTTTGGGGCACATGTTTGAAGAACAGTTGAGAATATACTATCAAGCCTACTCCAACAAAGAACGTTCAAGGAAAGTAGAATCTGTTGTGCAGATTTTTGGAGGTACACAATCTTTGAAAATGAGGTATTGCACCGCTGGGTGGTAGGCGGTGTGTTTCCAGTGTCATTTCCAATTGTCCAGGAAACACACCGCCTACTATCCTGTAGTGACCCGCGACGACAGGCGCATGAAAACAAAATTGTTCTTCAGGGCACACGTTCGAAGCACGGTTGGGGATATATTATCAAGCCTACTCAACTAAAGAACGGTCCAGGAAAATAGAATCTGTTGTACAGATTTTTGCAGGTACAGAAACTTTGAAAATGAGGTATTGCACCGCGGGGTGTTAGGCGGTGTGTTTCCAGTATAATTTTCAATTGTCCAGGAAACACACCGCCTACTATCCCGTAGTGATCCGCGACGACAGACGCATTACTACAAAACTCTACTTCGGGGCATACGTTTGATGCACGGTTGGGGATATACTATCAAGCCTACTCGACTAAAGAACGGTCCAGGAAAATATAATCTCTTGTATAGATTTTTGCAGGTACACAACCTCCAACAATGAGCTTATACACAGCGGGGTGGTAGGCGGTGTGTTTCCAGTGTCATTTCCAATTGTCCAGGAAACACACCGCCTACTATCCTCTAGTGACTTGCGGCGACAGGCGCATGAAAACAAAACTGTTCTTCGGGGCACATGTTCGAAGCACGTTCGATGCACGGTTGAGGATATACTATCAAGCCTACTCGACTAAAGAACGATCCAGGAAAATAGAGTCTTTTCTACAGATTTTTGCTGGTACACAATCTCCGACAATGAGCTTATACATCGCGGGGTGGTAGGCGGTGTGTTTCCAGTGTCATTTCCAATTGTCCAGGAAACACACCGCCTACTATCCTGTAGTGATCCGCGACGACAGACGCGTTACAACAAAACTCTACTTTGGGGCACATGTTCGAAGCACGATTGAAAATATACTATCAAGCCTACTCGACTAAAGAACGGTCCAGGAAAATAGAATCTGTTGTACAGATTTTTGCAGTTACACAATCTTTGAAAATGAGGTATTGCACTGCGGGGTGGTAGGCGGTGTGTTTCCAGTGTCATTTCCAATTGTCCAGGAAACAACCACCTACTGTCCTGTAGTGATCCGCGAGGACAGACGCATTAGAACAAAACTCTACTTTGGGGCACATGTTCGAAGCACAGTTGAGAATATACTATCAAGCCTACTCGACTAAGGAACGATCCCGGAAAATAGAATCTGTTGTACAGATTCTTGCAGGTACACAATCTCCGACAATGAGCTTATACACCGCGGGGTAGTAGGCGGTGTGTTTCCAGTGTCATTTCCAATTGTCCAGGAAACACACCGCCTACTATCCTGTAGTGATCCGCGACGACAGACGCATTAGAACAAAACTCTACTTTGGGGCACACGTTCGAAGCACAGTTGAAAATATACTATCAAGCCTACTCGACTAAAGAACGGTCCAGGAAAATAGAATCTGTTGTACAGATTTTTGCAGTTACACAATCTTTGAAAATGAGGTATTGCACTGCGGGGTGTTAGGCGGTGTGTTTCCAGTGGCATTTCCAATTGTCCAGGAAACACGCCGCCTACTATCTTGCAGTGACCCGCGACGACAGACGCATTACTACAAAACTGTACTTCAAGGCACACGTTCGATGCACGGTTGAGAATATACTATCAAGCCTACTCGACTAAAGAACGGTCCAGGAAAATATAATCTCTTGTATAGATTTTTGCAGGTACACAACCTCCAACAATGAGCTTATACACAGCGGGGTAGTAGGCGGTGTGTTTCCAGTGTCATTTCCAATTGTCCAGGAAACACACCGCCTACTATCCTGTAGTGATCCGCAACGACAGACGCATTACTACAAAACTCTACTTCGGGGCATACGTTTGATGCACGGTTGGGGATATACTATCAAGCCTACTCGACTAAAGAACGGTCCAGGAAAATATAATCTCTTGTATAGATTTTTGCAGGTACACAACCTCTAACAATGAGCTTATACACAGCGGGGTGGTAGGCGGTGTGTTTCCGGTGTCATTTCCAATTGTCCAGGAAACACACCGCCTACTATCCTGTAGTGATCCGCAACGACAGACGCATTACTACAAAACTCTACTTCGGGGCATACGTTTGATGCACGGTTGGGGATATACTATCAAGCCTACTCGACTAAAGAACGGTCCAGGAAAATAGAAACTGTTGTACAGATTTTTGCAGTTACACAATCTTTGAAAATGAGGTATTGCACTGCGGGGTGGTAGGCGGTGTGTTTCCAGTGTCATTTCCAATTGTCCAGGAAACAACCACCTACTGTCCTGTAGTGATCCGCGAGGACAGACGCATTAGAACAAAACTCTACTTTGGGGCACACGTTCGAAGCACAATTGAAAATATACTATCAAGCCTACTCGACTAAAGAACGGTCCAGGAAAATAAAATCTGTTGTACAGATTTTTGCAGTTACACAATCTTTGAAAATGAGGTATTGCACTGCGGGGTAGTAGGCGATGTGTTTCCAGTGTCATTTCCAATTGTCCAGGAAACACACCGCCTACTATCCTGTAGCGACCCGCGGCGACAGGCGCATGAAAACAAAACTGTTCTTCGGGGCACATGTTCGAAGCACGGTTGGGGATATATTATCAAGCCTACTCGACTAAAGAACGGTCCAGGAAAATAGAATCTGTTGTATAGATTTTTGCAGTTACAAAATCTTTGAAAATGAGGTATTGCACTGCGGGGTAGTAGGCAGTGTGTTTCCAGTGACATTTCCAATTGTCCAGGAAACACACCGCCTACTATCCTGTAGTGACCCGCGACGACAGGCGCATGAAAACAAAACTGTTCTTCAGGGCACACGTTCAAAGCACGGTTGGGGATATACTATCAAGCCTACTCGACTAAAGAACGGTCCAGGAAAATATAATCTCTTGTATAGATTTTTGCAGGTACACAACCTCCAACAATGAGCTTATACACAGCGGGGTGGTAGGCGGTGTGTTTCCAGTGTCATTTCCAATTGTCCAGGAAACACACCGCCTACTATCCTCTAGTGACTTGCGGCGACAGGCGCATGAAAACAAAACTGTTCTTCGGGGCACATGTTCGAAGCACGTTCGATGCACGGTTGAGGATATACTATCAAGCCTACTCGACTAAAGAACGATCCAGGAAAATAGAGTCTTTTCTACAGATTTTTGCTGGTACACAATCTCCGACAATGAGCTTATACATCGCGGGGTGGTAGGCGGTGTGTTTCCAGTGCCATTTCCAATTGTCCAGGAAACACACCGCCTACTATCCTGTAGTGATCCGCGACGACAGACGCGTTACAACAAAACTCTACTTTGGGGCACATGTTCGAAGCACGATTGAAAATATACTATCAAGCCTACTCGACTAAAGAACGGTCCAGGAAAATAGAATCTGTTGTACAGATTTTTGCAGTTACACAATCTTTGAAAATGAGGTATTGCACTGCGGGGTGGTAGGCGGTGTGTTTCCAGTGTCATTTCCAATTGTCCAGGAAACAACCACCTACTGTCCTGTAGTGATCCGCGAGGACAGACGCATTAGAACAAAACTCTACTTTGGGGCACATGTTCGAAGCACAGTTGAGAATATACTATCAAGCCTACTCGACTAAGGAACGATCCCGGAAAATAGAATCTGTTGTACAGATTCTTGCAGGTACACAATCTCCGACAATGAGCTTATACACCGCGGGGTAGTAGGCGGTGTGTTTCCAGTGTCATTTCCAATTGTCCAGGAAACACACCGCCTACTATCCTGTAGTGATCCGCGACGACAGACGCATTAGAACAAAACTCTACTTTGGGGCACACGTTCGAAGCACAGTTGAAAATATACTATCAAGCCTACTCGACTAAAGAACGGTCCAGGAAAATAGAATCTGTTGTACAGATTTTTGCAGTTACACAATCTTTGAAAATGAGGTATTGCACTGCGGGGTAGTAGGCAGTGTGTTTCCAGTGACATTTCCAATTGTCCAGGAAACACACCGCCTACTATCCTGTAGTGACCCGCGACGACAGGCGCATGAAAACAAAACTGTTCTTCAGGGCACACGTTCAAAGCACGGTTGGGGATATACTATCAAGCCTACTCGACTAAGGAACGATCCCGGAAAATAGAATCTGTTGTACAGATTCTTGCAGGTACACAATCTCCGACAATGAGCTTATACACCGCGGGGTAGTAGGCGGTGTGTTTCCAGTGTCATTTCCAATTGTCCAGGAAACACACCGCCTACTATCCTGTAGTGATCCGCGACGACAGACGCATTAGAACAAAACTCTACTTTGGGGCACACGTTCGAAGCACAGTTGAAAATATACTATCAAGCCTACTCGACTAAAGAACGGTCCAGGAAAATAGAATCTGTTGTACAGATTTTTGCAGTTACACAATCTTTGAAAATGAGGTATTGCACTGCGGGGTGTTAGGCGGTGTGTTTCCAGTGGCATTTCCAATTGTCCAGGAAACACGCCGCCTACTATCTTGCAGTGACCCGCGACGACAGACGCATTACTACAAAACTGTACTTCAAGGCACACGTTCGATGCACGGTTGAGGATATACTATCAAGCCTACTCGACTAAAGAACATTCAAGGTAAATAGAGTCTGTTCTACAGATTTTTCCCGGTGCACAATCTCCGACAATGAGCTTATACACCGCGGGGTGATAGGCGGTGTGTTTCCAGTGACATTGCCAATTGTCCAGGAAACACACCGCCTATTATCCTGTAGTGACCCGCGGCGACAGGCGCATGAAAACAAAACTATTCTTCGGGGCACATGTTCGAAGCACGGTTGGGGATATATTATCAAGCCTACTCGACTAAAGAACGGTCAAGGCAAATAGAATCTGTTGTACAGATTTTTGTAGGTACAGAAACTTTGAAAATGAGGTATTGCACCGCGGGGGTAGTTAGGCGGTGTGTTTCCAGTATAATTTCCAATTGTCCAGGAAACACACCGCCTACTATCCTGTAGTGATCCGCGACGACAGACGCGTTAGAACAAAACTCTTCTTTGGGGCACATGTTCGAAGCACAGTTGAGAATATACTATCAAGCCTACTCGACTAAAGAACGGTCCAGGAAAATAGAGTATGTTGTATAGATTTTTGCAGGTACACAACCTCCAACAATGAGCTTATACACCGCGGGGTAGTAGGCGGTGTGTTTCCAGTGTCATTTCAAATTGTCCAGGAAACACACCGCCTACTATCCTGTAGTGACCCGCGACGACAGGCACATGAAAACAAAACTGTTCTTCGGGGCACACGTTTGAAGCACGGTTGGGGATATATTATCAAGCCTACTCGACTAAAGAACGGTCCAGGAAAATAGAATCTGTTGTACAGATTCTTGCAGGTACACAATCTCCGAAAATGAGCTTTTAATCAGCGGGGTTGTGAATTTCCAGTGTAATTTCCAATTGTCCAAGAAACTTACCGCCTATCATCCTACTGTATAAAAGCTTAGTACACGAACCAAAATATTATATAGTAATCGTATTATTTTTAAGGTCGTTATATAAAATGTTTTTCTAAATGCCCGTTATCTAAAAATATTATTAAAGAAAGAAATATTTAAAATAATGTTTTATCTATGTATTTAATTCATTTTTGTAATAATCTGTTTTTATTTATTGTTTTTTTATTTTCTATGAGTTAGGAGTGTCAGACTCCAAATAACATTTTTGAGTGACTGACTCTCGGCAGCATGTTTACAAAATATAGAATATGAAGGTAATAAAGAATGTTTATTTAAGGATCGGTTTGACAAGTTTTAATGTGCAGCATAATTCCCAATGTATTCAACTTGAATTAACCCTTTTTTTATATATTAATTAATAAAAGGAAATTAATACAAATTTTATATATTTTTTTCATTCTTTTTAATTTTCGAATATTTTTAAACATCAATAACTGAACGGATTGAAGCAGGTTTCTTACAAGTGAATAACGGGATTACTTTGCAAGACTACGACGCAAGATCGATTATTGGAATTGTTAATTAATAACAGTTCCGGCATTTTTAAACCAGATGTTCTAAACATGCAACAATTTCCTGTAGTCCAAGAATAATTAACTTGTAAAATAAAATGCAACCAAAGTATTCGAAAATCGCTAAATAAATTTTAAAAATTTATAAAAATACATATAAGAAGACGTAACATATATCTAAGTAAATAATAATATATTTCAAGTATATATTTCAAATAATATGTTGCATATTGTTTGAACAGTTTTTCAACACATTTCTATTAAAATTATCACAAAAAAACCATTCATAAGTAGCGCAAAAGCTGACGAAAGAAAACTGTTACAAATCATAAAATATAATTGTAACGCTGTAACATTAAAATGATGAACCATAAACCTCCATCCGACAGGTTTATGATTCATTTCTTATTTTCCTTATTCCATGCGGCGCCTAAGATCAATGAACTCCATTTAAATTGGTAATATGATACCATACGAAATATTCAAAAAAAAAAACACAGGTATGACTATACTGAAAAGCATTTGTTTTGTTTAGTTAGTTATTAGTATAATGTGCTTTCTTAAAAATGTATTTTGAAAACAAAATTATCCTAAATATTAATATAAAAAATACTTAAAGTTAAAATTTAATTAAGGTAAAATAAGAAAAGTTTTTAATTTCCCACTCGCCATTCGCGAATGTGATTACATTTCACAACTGTTCAACACCTTAATCTGTGCCAACCGGCATTTTTAAATATTTGACCTATTTTTAGTCCGCTAATAATAATAAAAGGTGGGTAACGTGAAGCTGGCAAAGAATTTTGTTACTCGCCAGTATAAAGTGCATGTGGGAAAATTATTTTTTGTTAGAGCAACCCTAAAATTAAATTATGTAGCCAATGAAGCTGAATTGTTATATATTATTATAATTTTATTAATGAATAAAACTAAATGATTCCATACAATGATAGTTTCTATTAAATTTAAAGATTTTTCCTTTATTGTTTGTATTTTTTACCATTTGTTTGTACTCATATTATTGGTAAAATTTTTATAGTCAAACGTCTGTGAAGCTTGCAACACTCAGCACAAAGTTTGACAGATCACAGTGGAGTGGTGTATGCAGTTAACGTGTGTGTGGTTCCAACTTATTTATTTTTATGTAGTGACTATTTAAAATGTAAGTTTTGACTTAAACTTATAATTATTTTTATTGAACTTTAAAAGTAATATCACGGGAGAGTTTTTTTATTTTTTCGTTTAATAACTGGCAGCTTCCCGGAAATGCTTGTTAAGTATGGACGTAAAAAAATAAAAAATTAGCTTTGTGCTCGTATCGTCATTCATCTGTTGCATTACGTGCATTCCGATAGCATTGCGTCGGAGCTGTAAGTGAGTTCTTTATCGATGTCGGCGGGAATAATATTTCAAATGAGATTTTCGACCGCTTAGTTTCTTAAAATAAACGAATGTCGAGATGATAGGCAAAACGTGAAATACCTAATAGAATCGTGTTAGTAGGTGAGGGTTAAATACTTGAAATAGGATTTTGTTTTACGTTAGCCTAAATACTTTTTTAAATTGGAATTTGTGCAATATAGTTACATAACAGTTTATTTTTAAAAATATTATTTATAAATTACATATGGGGTGTATATTTAAAAACTACATTGACTATATGTTTATTATATTATAGATACAAATATTAATATAATTAAATAGATTATTATTTCTATTACACTAAAACATTTAAATAAAAATGTAAATTAATGTAGATTAGTGAATGTTATAATAATATAATTTGTAACATAAATAATTATAAGGAAAATTTAAATAATATACAAATACATAAATAATTAATTAACAGATTCATTATTATTTTAGAAGATAATTTCCTTGTTTTGTTTCTAGAAGCAGTACTATTAATTATATAAAATAAAAAACAGCCCAAACTGTAATTTACTTCTTATATATAATCTAAACCACTGACTTCTGGAAAGGATAATTTGTCTATCAGCCGTAGTCTAAGTAACAGATAATACCCCATTAGTATAGTAAATAGTCTCCGGAATGCTTCCTGATAACAAAGTTTGTATAAATGAACTAGTAAATTAGATAATTATATGTAAGTGTATATTTATATATATATATATTAAGAAGACAAAAATAACATAATACCAACAGTTTTAAAAGTTTATAGATAGATAGATAAAATAGTATATTGTATGCTAAATCAATAAATAGAAAAAACATAAAAACTTCTAGGGAAAATTTTGGCTTGTCATGAGTGTTGGTTTTTTAGATTCAGTATTATATTCCACATTGATTGATATATAGAAATATTTTTTAAGATTATTTTTTTTCCCCATATACTATAACTGTATTGAATTTAAAACAACATTATAATATAATTTTAGATAATAATATATTGTGAGTTTCTATTTAAATTGTGACAAAACATTGTTTATTATAAATGTTTCAAAATAGTTTAAAAATAGAATTAAAATCATCCAATACACCGAATATATCAAAATAAAATAAAGTGAAACAGCTTGGCAAGAAAATTAATGGGTGCCATATTTTCTTGCCAAGGAATTGTTTCAAAACGAAATTCTCAGTTCTGTTTATTACGCGCGAAATTTCGTGAGTGATCTTAATTTTAAACTTGTTTACACAGTGCAGTCTCTGGTTAGAAGATATTTAAATAGACAAAATATTTGATTTTAGATCTTAAATGTAAACTGCAATTCATATTATGGACAGTTCGAGGGCGATAAAGTCTAAGCATTCCATTAATTCATCTTGCGTTGCAGGTAGAAGTGGCCGGGACTTGCGACCTAGGTGTAGGTTTACGGTATTCCTTTAAAATTTGCATATACCCTCACCTTCACTGCATTTAATTTAAAGTAGAGAATGCCGAGACATTTTTCTTATGTGGTAAAGTCTAAAGTAATTTCAATGTATCTCGCATGAGCTACCGCGATCAGGACAGTATCAATCTCTGACATCGTTATAGCTACGTTAGCTCAGCAAATGAGAGCCGGAAGCCTGAACATCTAACTCACCTAGACTGTATCTCGTATAGGCTAGAATGTCCAGGGTATCATTTTCATAGATAGGCGTTATATCTACTTTAGATGAATGAGATCCGGAAACTTGAACATCCACATCAGTTTTCTTCATCTTTCCATTACGCGTAAGTAACGCATGTTTGTGGATGTCGTCACCACATACCATAAAAGACACCTTCTGCTGATATGCCTCTTTATTACAAGAGAGAGAAACTACTCTATTACAAGAAAGAGAAACAGTCCAGCCACTCTATTACAAGAAAGAACAACAGTCCTGTAACTGATCTAACCTAACGTCTTTAAGTACACTGATGCGATAACTACTTATCAACAGAATAGCTTCTATTTTTGCAACAAATACTTTGGACTCATCTGTAAAAGTATAAATTAATATGTATCTACTTCATTCAGTATCTTTAAATACCTTAAATATATCAGGAATATAAAATTATCCGGCAACTACATACTATCAGAATGTTTCTGACAGTTTCGAACCCATTTGAGCAATTATTCGGAGGACTCCAAGAATTGCAGATTCACGATATTCATCCACGTAGTTCTCGTCGCGATTCCGCAGTGGTCAGAGTTCATGAATAGGTAGATTGACTTCGGAACTGGTCGGACAAATCCAAATGGCATTCACATTAGTGCCGACAGCCAGATAATTATATATAATAGTAGTCGTGAATGACAACGGTAAAAAAAAGGTACATACAAAAACTATTAGTAATTCAGAATTATCTTTTGAATTAATACAGTTATGTCCCAGTTAAAACAAAACATGTGGGAAAAACATTACAATGTTGCTAATATGACTGATTATTCAACTTCGGAAATAGGTATTTAAAATTCTAAATCAGAGGTGCCGAACTTTTTTTGATGTCGGTGCCACGAAACAAAAAAAATTAAATAATAGCGTGATGAAATTAAATGTATAATTAAATAAAAAAATAGAATAACTCAAAACTATTTTTTATCAATCAATGTTTTAGAATAATTTTGTTTTTGTGCGTGCCAATAAAACTTTCAAACATCCCTGTTCTAAATGATTTACTAAACCGTTTTTTGTAACGGATTTTGATGAACTGCCTCAACAGTTAAATGTATGTTTTCAATCCTCTGTTTATTTTCCACTTGACTTACTACCACCTTAATTATAATTCCTTTGTTAAATAAAAAACTTGCAACTATTACTTCGTTTCTTTACTGACTACAGCAATTAATTAATTATCTATAGTACAAAGCGGAAAAGTGTATTTGTTTAACGCGTTAATCATCGGAAGAACCAGTTGATTTTGAAAAATTATTTGTGTTCATGAACAACGCTTAAAAAATAACTCCACGGCTCTTAATAAACCTAACAGAAAATAAAATTTCTTCTGCGAGTGGAACCAGGAATAACAGCTAGTTTTATATTGAATACGAAAATTTATTCAACATGAGATTGTAAGTATACTTAATTCACAGCTTATTTACATTTATTATCAAAGAAATCGATAGTAATTTCAATCTTTAAATGCAAAAAACCAAGATAGCTCTTTAATTTCGGACGTTACTGAGTTCATAAAACATACATACAGTTCCAGAGGTCATTGTTGACGGTGAAAGTCAATTGACGAGATTGGAACCACGATTCAATTAGGTCTTCAAATATTTATTATTATTAATATGTATTACATGTCTGATAAAGAGATTAAAAAGAGAGCAAAGGTTAATAAGAAAATAAATATATCTGTGACATTACCATTACCACAAAAAATGTCTATATCATTCTATATTGTTTAAACTATGTAAGTTTTATTAATTACTAAAATTATCAAGACATTAAAAAATTTAATAAGACTCTCGAACGTATACATAAATGAATCTTATTATCTCGTTTAATATAAGATATACTTTCATTACAACTTAAAATGCTTTAATTTGAATATGTAACTAAACACTTAATTTTATTTAAACCACTGCTACATTGATATTGAGGTCAGTATCATCCTTTTAATTGATTTTCCTGTTTGTGTGTCTGTGTATGGTTTACCGCAAGTATATATTATTTGAATATATCTTTCTTTATGAACTATATTTAAACTTATTTGTTTATACAGCCTCTGCAACAATGTAGCCTCTATATACAGACAAGATCTTAAGTGAATGAAGTTTTGGAAGAATGATTTCGTTCTTTCTTTCATTCAAATTTCTTAAATTATAAATAATTTATAATTGTAATTAATATATCATCTTTTATTATAAAAACTGTAAAAAAAACTTCGAAGAAAAAACAAGATGTCGGGTAACAATTTTTACGAATTTCTAAACGGAAAATACCTATTCAGACTACAAATAGACGGACTAGTCAGCTCTCTTTGATGATGCACAATTTAAGACACAAAGTAAAGTAACTCAAAGGATTTCATAATTTACACTGATCATTTAGGTTTATTAGAAAACAGTTAGTTTCATTCGCACTTGCATGACTTTACATCTAAAAATGTCATATATCTAACTATATATATACATATTTATATTTAATAATTAGTTTTTGGTGTTTATTCAGATGTTGCCATGCATATTAGTAGGATAAAAGAATACATATATACATCGAGCTATTTAACTAAACGTTATAACACAGTATGACTAAAGGATTTGTGAAAGAATTATGTGTCCACATGCGGACTTTTCTGTTTGAGTGATTAATTTATAAAACCCGCACGTGATCTTATTTACTTACTTATCTATCTATATATTATTTAAATTATATGTATAATAGTGTATATTTCGTTTCTTTATTATACTTAAACAAGAATGGAAGTTCGACGATTATTATTTGAACAAAATCATTTAAGAAATAACCTAGCAGAAAAAAAGTAAAAACTGATTGGTATGATAAACTAGTGGGCCGATTAGCCACCGAGTCAGCTAGTGGTTATTCGGCACATCTCTAATTCAGACATGCCAGTGCCAGTCAGTACTGGCTCAGTGTTCAAAAACAATTTTATATTAGGTAATAGTAATCATTCGATGTAATGACTCAGTCTATTTCAAACGTGTGCCAAATCATAACAATGAGACTAACGTTTCTAATTGTATCCCTTTTCTGGATCAAATTACTAAATGATCTTTCTGATTCTTTTGTGAAGATCTTTATATTAAACCTACTTTAGACTTTTTTTTGAGACTGGAGTGCTGTTCCAATAATGCCGATCACGTTACAGTTACAATTAGTCATGACAATTTGATTTTCGAACAAATTCGAAACCATCTTATATTTTTCAATATTAGTTAATAGATAAAACTATTTTATATATATTCGAAATGTACACATTTTTACAATAACTTTCTCAATACAACTAGACCAGCTGTCAGAATCGTGAGCAACCTTAGCCTAAATACTTTTATTATTTTAAAAACAATGTCATTTGAAAAAATATGACTCAAGCGAAAACAAAATGTCGTCTCACTCCAATTTCATTACCACGTTAACTTTTTGCAACAACTGTGCCAAATGAATTAAAGAATACTTACGATGATATAGGTATAATATATTTTTTCTTTATCTTTTAATGTCGAATACTTATATAATTGGTAACATTATTTTCTTCGTTTTGATATATTTTATATATTATCTTTTTTTTTAATGATTAATGAGGCAATGATTTTTTCAATATTTTGTAAATTGCATAGTTTTTTTTTTGTAATTTTTGATGAGGCAATGATATGTATTGGTCAATACATTTCAATAAATCATTAACATTAAATATGTTATATAAGCTTTGAATCCTTTTAACATGTAAGTCATGATTCAGCAATCCTTTGTCTTGATATACAAACAATTCGCAGTACGATGTACAAAACAATATATTTCCTTAAGCAGAAGTTGCATTATACCAATTACTCAGCACTAAGTCAGTTAGGGTTCTAATATCGAATTGTAAAAATTCTGTTAGTGCGGTAATTGTCATATATAGCTTTTCTTCTCAGTGTTTGGGGTCAAATAGTTTTTAATAAATTGATATAGTCTTCTTTATTAGACGATATATAGATACTATGACTAATATATTCCGTAAATACTCTAAGGAAATTAATATGAATTTCAACATAATTTTAGGTTTGAATGCTAAATGTTTCAACAAATGGTATACCTTTAATTATTCATTTTTTTTATATATTTTTATAAATTTTTATTACTACCCTTTACGACTATTTGACATTGACAGGAAGAAGATAACCAAAGAATTTTCTAATGTATATCTTTTTTAATCCTCGGCATAATACGAGGGGGTGCATTAAATTATATATAATTTAATGTGTTTCAGCTTTATGCACTCCTTCCTAATATAAACTCTGCCAAATCTCACATCGCCGAACGCAATATGATCAATTAAAATGTGATAAAAAATTTCTCCTAATAATATATAGTCATTATATGTCACTAAAGTTTAATAAAACCATTTTATATTACTGAATGTGACTTGAAATGCATTTAAACTTTATTTATATCTTAAGTATGTCAGTTTGTCTTATCTCCTATAAATAATACCCGGCATATAAATGTAACCGCATAAACGAAAATGCAACCAGGAAACGTAGACGTATACGATGCATTGTGACATAAGCGTGTCTAAAATTAGTTAGATCTCATGCGCCAGCGCATCGCAGGTGCGTTAATGTTGCCACTTGCGAATACACCCCGATTTTAGGGTGTTGAACTCGAATACGGTAAGTGCTAACGCGATCCCGTGGCGTCTCACTATGGCGGGGAGGGCAACCGTTGGTTTTTTAGTGGGCACCTTTAAAAATAGCAGCATCTTTTATGCTGCCCGGTAGTCCCAAATAACCCCCCTGCCATCACCGGGATCAACGGGAAATATGTATATAAAAGTTAGCTGATATTCTGTATATATTGTATTATTCTGTATATATATATATATATATATATTATTTAATCGATTGACTTGATTTATTAGTACTCTAAAAGTTTAGCAATTTTTTAAATGCTGCCATATAGAGCCAAGGTGGTTTATGTTATCCATATGTGTATTTGACATAATTTTTTACATAACATACATATTTTATAAAGCACTTAAAATATCTAGGTTTTATAAATATTATATTACATTAAAAAAAAAACTTCGCTTCACAAAATACCTTTCAATCCTCAATGGCCCATACTATATGCATATTATCGTTATTATATGTAGACATAATTATATTTGAGGTATTTTATGTAGGTATTAATGTATCTATGTCAATTTAACCTTAAAAATTTATATCCTCATAGGATTGCCTGGAACAATGCTCTTTAGCAATAAGGCCGCCTTTTGTACTTTTTTTTTGTGTATTTTTGTTATTACTTTAGAAAAATAAAGAATATTGAATTGAATTAAATAAGATTATCTTAATGCATTATTTACCCTTTACCCTATATTGTGTAGTTAATTTTACCGGCGGCTGTTTGCCAAGTGGTCAGGTGAATTTGGTACGTGGATACCATTCCGGCATACAAGATTTAAATTACCTGTGATTCTCTTTGAGCTGCTCTCGTCCTGAATAGCGTCGTGGGTTTGACAAATTTATTAACGCATAAACGTCTTGTGGTATATTTAACTGAAATTTAACGAATAATTTAATAATTTTATAAGATGATTACTTTTTTTTACATTCGTTTATTTTTTTTTTAATGATTTCGGCTTCCATGTTCTTTTTTAATTTAATCAACATCTGGATGTTTTTATTACTTACCGAAAGATGAGATGGAAATAGTTCTAATATTTAACAGTTTAAAAAAAAAAAGTTTTATTTAAATGGAAATTGTAATTTTTAAGAAATGGAAAATATATATATATAAATAATTTCACGTTTTGCACACTATTAAATAATTAATAATACCAATACTATTCAGTTCCTGAACAGAAAAAAATGGTGACATAAATATTCAACGCTTCTATAAATCTAACCTGTTAGTGAAAACATCGCGGAAAAGCATTTAAATCGTATGAAAGTAAGCAAAAAAGACTGGAATGCAAAATGCGTCAACGCTTTCTCAATTAAAAGTAAATGTGACTTTATGGTCGTTACAATATCCATATATAACAAGACTCTGTTTCTAATCAATTAATTATAATAAAGTAGACACTTTTCCAACTATCAATACTTTTTTTTATTTATGGTTTTTATTTTTTTTAACTTAGTTCTTAAAATTAATAATAAATAAATAAATGTACTTTTCGATGAATTTTATTTAAACTAAATATTTATAATTATAGTATTACTTTTAGAAGATAGTGCTTAAAATATGTTTGTGAAACATCTTAATTCTAAAATCTGAAGTAAATATAAATTGAAATTCCTTCTCGCTGGCTTCCACCCACTCACTACAAGAAAATTTATTCGAAATTGAAGTTCCAGATTTATTTATCTTATAAACAGTTGAAAGGAAATAGGAAAAATATTTTTATAATATCTAATAATATTACATACAAATTTTTACCTCAGTCAAATCATACCTATATTATTAATAACTATTGAAAGTTAAATATTGTTTCCCAAAAAAGAATTTGCACGAAATCATAAAATAATAAATAATTTCAATAAATGATAGTACTTTTAAATTTATGACATTTATCCGTTTTATTGAGACATTTAACGCTGTGATGGTTGGCAGAATACCGTTTGCCCTGGTTTCGCGAAACAGCAATTTGAGACCGTTATTTTTTTTCCGTTTCCCGCGCATTTTACTGTCAAACTTGGGGCGAAAAATATTTCGATTTTAATACTATCAGTTCCCAGCTACTTAATCTTTGAAGTAATTTGTTTTATTAATACATAATCATATAATTTGAAAAACGTAGTTCTATATAATTATATTTGTAATATTTTTATTCTCCAGCATAAATGCGTTTTAAGGAGCTCCTATGGTTCTGAATAAAATAAATGTAAAGGTGCAAAGAAAGGTGAAGTGGGAAAAGTGCCATGATTTACTTTCGTTAATTAATTAAATGTGTACCTGAATGACATCTTACAATATACTTTGTGAATTATAATCATTAAATTAAAGAAAAAATTAGTAGACATAATTTAAATAAAAAAACAACTCAAAAAGATCTGAATCATAATTTTTATATTGGTAAGAATCTTAGTCATATGTGTTCAAAGAATTTCTCAACTCGCTTGAGTCTAAATGATCGAGATACATCAATCTCGCTATAATGATATGAGTGCCATTGAAAAAACTCCAGAAAGGTAATACTCCAGTCTATATTAACCAAGCCCACACAGGTAGTTTTATTCAGAGTATTGCTATAAATAAATTGTGAAAAGTCAAAGCGAGATCGCGTCACCGAATTGCTAAGTTCTATTCATAGTGTGATTTGTAATTAGAATTTTCGTAACGATATTGCAATTTTTTTTTATTTCATAACCAATAATTGCAAAGTTACTATTGTTTATTATTTCGCGAATTCGTTAAATAGTTAATATTTTACTTTAACAGGAAAATTCAGTTTATTAACTTTACCATTTTATTTCTAGTAACCACATATTCTATATAAATAGATTTTTTTCTGTATTTTTTAATGTTTATTGATTACGTAGTATAAAACTTTTTTTAAAACTTTTATGAAATTTTTAAAATTGAAATAGTTAAACATCTCCTGGATGGTTTACTACATTTTCTACTATGTTTTGTTTGCTAATAGTCAAACAAGTGTCACGTTACGCGTTTAATCGGGACGCGTTTAATTATAGACTGGGTTGCCATGATTGATTTAAATAATAAATTATGAATACTCATTGATTATCTCATTGAAGTGTTGCTAGCTTTAAATTATAGCTACCAGAATTATTATTCAAATATTATTATGTTTTTAAAGTATTATTTCTCTAAATTCCAGAAAAACAAAATGGCGACAACAATGGAGGCGTCCCAATCCCTTATCCAATCAGAATCCAGGGTGCACAGCTACCAGGAGGTCCATGTATCAGAAACTAGGCAAGTCAAGAAGAAGACTAAGTCCAGACGGCATAAGGAAGAAGGATCTATATCTGTTGTAGGTTTCCAGTGCTCTATAAAATAAAATTTTCCATAATTTATTTTAGTTATTCGTTTTTGTTAGCATATACTAACAAGAAAATGTAAACTGTAACAAATTTATAATCTATTTTTAGATTTGAAATTCTATCTAATCATAAAACGGTAATCAAAATAGTCTTGCTATTTCACGCCAAGCTGGCACGACGAGGTGGCCGAGTGGTTAAGGCGTTGGACTGCTAATCCAATGTGCTCTGCACGCGTGGGTTCGAATCCCATCCTCGTCGGTAACTTTTTTATTTTAGATATTTTTAATCGCTTCTTTTAATTATATTTTTTTATTTTATTTATTTAAAAAAATATATACATTAATTATTATTTTTATTTTTTATAATAATTTAAATTAGGTATTTGACTATTCAAATACTAAAGGAAAAATAAGTTTGTATTTTTTTTTATATCTTATAATAATCTTTAATTATTTAAAGTTTAATTGTTATATGGGATAGAAAATTAAAATGGGTGATCTAAAAACACTGTGTGGTACTGATTTATTCAATTATTTGTAAACAAAAATAACATTCTTTAAATATTTTTATGAATAATAAAATTATGTAGACAACTAAAAAAACATACGATTAACTATCAATTACTTTTCGATTATCTTTTGTTTTAATAAAATATAATATTTCCAAATATAAAACTAATATTTCAAACATTTAACGCTACCCAGGTGAAGTTTTGGCCAACTATAACATTTTATATTATAAACCCAGATTATAATATACATTCTTTTTCGCAGGGAATATTGTTTATATTTATTTATTTTATTTTTAAATATAAGGTGACTTAATTCGAAGAGTTAATATCTTATACATAAACTAATATAAACTTTAAAATCCTGCCAATAGTCAAAGAGCTCTGAGAAGCTGTACAAGAAGATGAAAGCAGCGGAGAACGAGAACCCAACGTGCGCAAAGTGCGCTCGTCCTGTGTACGCTATGGAGCGGGTGAAGGCCGAGCGACGTGCGTGGCACAGGGAGTGCTTCAGATGTGTGCAGTGTGACAAGCAGTTGACGTGAGTCCAGTGTTCTAAATTCAAACTTTTTAAATTACTATTTAAAATTCCGAATATTGGATTTAACTGATACAGTCCATTTTTAAATATAGAATATTGTTGTTTATGTGCTGGTATTAATAGTGATTCAGATGCGTGCAGTGTCATAAGTAGCAATTTTGAGTAATAGGGTTCTAAATTCAAACTCTTTAATATTGCTTTTAAATTTTGAATGTTGTTTTGGGTTTTAAATAATAACGAAGATTTGTTTTTTTTTTAATTTTGAATGTTATGTTGGTTATGTGTACGGCGAAAAGCAGATCAATGGGTGCAAAGGGTTCTCAAATTTAAAAAAAATTGAATTTTGAATGTTATGAAAAAATGTGAATGGAATAGATAACTAAGATTAATTTTTTAATAATAAAAAGAATATATAGAATATAATATTAAAAATATATATAATTTGTATTAATTTTAGCTATTTCGAGGTTGGCTTATTTAAAACAAAGCAAGTGCTATAATGATTAAAGAAACAACTTTAGAAATTAATACAGCTTAAATGCAACTTAGTAGTTCTTGTAATGATAACAGTATTATCAAATTTTGCAACGAAAATTATAAACTTGAAAAAATATTCCTCAGGGTGGAGACATATCAAAGTGACCACACGACTCTCTACTGTAAGCCGCACTTCAAACATCTGTTCGAGCCCAAGCCTGTGGATGAAGATGAAGAAGCTGATGGTGAGAGTAACATATATGTATTTTAATTAAAAGTTTGTATTTTGTAAAATATGTGGTTATTTTTATTTGTTACAGTTACTCCAAAAAAGCATCAGATGATAATTTGCGAGAGTCAACCGGTTGAACTGCCACCGGATGTTGTTAGAGGTAAAATATGGAAACTTATACTGAACTAATTCTTGAAAAAAACACTAAAGGCAAATAAAATGTTGCAACTAATAAATTTGCCAAACATTATTTTTAAATTAAAATTAAAATATATCACTATAAACATTGATTCTATGAAAATTGTGGTGGCAGCTTCAGACAAGCCGGACCTAGGCCTGGAGGAGCTGGCGTCGCTGGACGTGAAGTCCAGGTTCGAGGTGTTCGAGCGCAAGGCGCACGTGGACGAGCGACAAGCACTGGAGCCACGCGCACCCAGAGAGAAGAGTACCGCCGTCTTGTCCAAGCTGGCCAAGTGAGCGCGCACACACATACACACACACACATACCAACACGCACGCACTTATGAACGCTACTCGCACACATACACAGATTAACACTTTAACAACAGTTTTTTTCTAATGTATAGAACTAGGTTCAATTTTGTTGCCTATAGTGCTTGATTTCTCTTTCGCACTCGCATACATTCATAAACGTAAAAAGAGACAAGTATTATTTTATACATTTATTAAACTTTTTTTAATGAACTTGAATAACCAATATTTTATTTTGTAAATAGGTATAAATAGGTATAAGTAGTTTTTATTTTAAACAAAACTAATCATACTTTCAATGAATCTAATGTTAATTGCTTTGTAGTAAAATTAGATTACAAAGGGTAAAACAATGTAGCACCATCTAGTGTAAGATATAATAAATAATGATAATATATTCTATAAACTCATATATCTATGTAAGTATATAAATCAATAACGATCGCGTAAAAGATTTACCAAATATCGTAAACAAATTTCACGCTGAAATAAAAATAACAAATATTTTCAAGTGTAAATAATATATATATATATGTATTACAAGTATACAGATTACAAGTAATGTTGATATATTATCGTGAACAGACTCGTTCCCCACACAACGTTAATTATTATATTATTAGAATAATTATATGTTGTAATACAAATAATATGCACTCAAATCTATTTAAAAAATATTATTATCAATAACCTTTTAAAAAAAAATTCCTCAGTGCACCAAAAAACTACTAACTATTTTGAGGAATTTGAAATATGTCAATATATTTGTATACAATATAAAGATATTATTAAAAAAAAGAGTTTTTTTAACTTTTTAAAAAGTATAGTATTTATTTGAATCACTAATCAGCTAACAATTCTATTATATATAACAATGTGTTTATTTGAAGATACTTGGAGTATAATGACCTTCGGCTATATCTTATAAAAAGTTTTTTCTTTGATAAACACTTCCTGGGAAATTTTCACATAAAAATAGTATTTTTTTATATAAAACAATATTATTCTAATATTACCTTGCTTAATTTGTTTTAGAACTTAATCATATTACAAGAAAATTGTTGATATGTGTAACTGATATGAAAGTATGTTTGAACAACCCAATAAATATCAAAATATAGTCCAATAATCAACAACTGTAAGGAATTATTTAAAACTACAACATAAACAAAAAAAAAAGATAAAAACGAAAAAAAAAAAACTTTCTTTTTTTTTTTTGATGTGAATAGAAGTTCGAAACCATGTTAACTATTACAAACTATTAAAATTAATTACATTAGTTTCTTTTACTGGGGAAATTATAGGCTAAACTAACTAATCTTGAGGGATTTAGAATCTATATAAAAAAAGATCAAAAACTCAATTCTAAATTTAAAATTCTATAAGAAGTTAATCTTTCAATGGACTGTCTTAAAGTGCGTCATCAACTATTTTTAAATGTAACATGTGTTAACACATTTCTCACAAACACCAATACATTGAACACTAAACTCATATTGCAGCATCTCTGAGTAAAAAACGTAATGTATACTTAAATAACTCCAGGTTTCTCTCTAAATATACTTTCCTAGTAGTATTCGGATGCAATGGAATTTGAACCTTAAAGCAAAGTCTCAAAGCCCATATTGCTACTAAAATATGGAATGCATTGGAATTTGAACTTTAATGCTTAGAATCAAAGACTAAATAAAAATTTCTACCAGAATATGGCATGTATTGAAATTTGAACCTTATTACATAGAGTCAGAGTTATTTTTGTATTTAATATTAAGAAAAGAAATTCGAAGTCTTGATGACCAGTATCCAAGACGCCGTCTAACAGATAAGAGTGATTTTTTATTAAAGATTTTTGGTAAGAATTTATTTAAAATAGAAGTGAAAAATTTCATATATATAATTTTGAAAATATATTGTATGTATACGAAAAAGACACTAATTAACTTTATTAACTAATTTAAATTAATTATTAACCCTAAGGTTGTCTGGAAGAAAACGCTGATTAGCAACTTCATTATTATTTTCATTTCTTGTAGTGTACAATAAAGTATATACAGATAAATAAATAAAAAATTGGCCATGACAAACATTGGTCAATGTGGGCCACATTCACAAATATAGACTAACATAGACCATCACAGACCAAAGCCAGAGCTTATGGGATTCTTAGCAATCATTGTAAACTATATATATATGCTTTAAGGTTCAATGTGCCACAAATTTACGTTCGCAATCCCACGTCCTATCATCACCAACATTAACATATAATTTATTATGTACTACATTATTTATTATATCCTCCCACTAACTTTATAATAAAACTTAGTTTTTTTTATATATGTATATAAAACAAGCTGTTTCCAGCAGCTATCTCTTTTCTTTTTTAGGCTCTTATCATATATCATAAATTTTATTGTTATTATTGCTTATAAAATGTTTTTTCTTTAATAATGATTAATTTTTCATATACAAAATTATATGTTGCCTTTGAGACTTAGCTAATACCATACCAAAATTTATTACAACTCAAGGTAATTCAATAATTACAATGTAAACTGTATGTTTTCAAGGATTTTAAGAGTAAAAAGTATCCTTTTTTGTAGGCACAATAAAAATAACTCTAATAAATATAAAATTGTTAGTCAGCATTTTTTATTTATGAACAAAGAATTTATCCAAAAAAAAAGATATATAATAGTAATGTTTTAGTAATGTTAATAGTATTTTTTTAAATTATTTAACGTCGTGAATGTACACATTTTACTAAGAAAGATACTTGAAATCAAAGTGAAGTCAAATCATTCAAAATTTTAACAATTTCTAACTAACTAATTAAATACTGGTGTCACAAGGCTTCATAACCCTTATACATTATTGAATGTTCTAGGTTCAAGGCAAAGGGGATGGATATCGGTGTGTCTGATGAATATCTTAATGGAGTAGCTCCTGAACCATCTTCCAGTGAGCCAGAAGATGAAGATGGTATAACTGTATAACAAATACAAGTTTTATAAGTTTAAAGTGCTTAGAAAATACTAGAAGTATTTCTTTAATATTGCAGTTAAAATAAACTTTTGTTTTTATTTCTGAAGTAAATAATAATCTTTTATAATCTTTTAATTTAACATTTTACCTTCAGACACTGACTCGGTGCTGAAGAAGTCGTACGAGCACACGGCGGTAAAGGAGTCGTCGTTGGACCTCAGCGAGCTGGTGGGGCGCTTCGAGAGACCACGACCCTCACGACACCAGCAGAGGAAGCAGGAAATACAGAATATACGGAGCAGGCTGTTCTTGGTATTGATATTTATTTATTTATATTTTTGAATTTGTTTTTTCTATAATTTAATGTAGCTATTAACTATTCCATTTTAAAAATGGTATAACTTATTGTTGTAATCTAAACAGTTAATAATGAGACCTCTTATTTTAGGGAAAACAAGCTAAAATTAAAGAGATGTATGAACAATCCGTGTTGCAATGCGAACAAGGTAAAACATATACATAATTATTAATATTAAAATAAATTATTTTTTAAAGTTATTACAAACAATAAGAATGCTTCCAGGTATAACCTCCTCAGATAAAATCGCCAAAGAGTTAGAACTTGACGCAGAAAAGGCTAAAGCGATCAAACAGCGCTTCGAAAACGGAGAGATTTTCAACGACGAGAACACTCCGCCCAAAAACAGAGAACTTGAGGACACCGCTCTGTTCAATGAAGGTATTTAACATTGTTATATAATAAAAATAAAAGTTGACCAAGTTTGGAACCTTGAGCAACACTTATGAATAGTTCTGAGAATAAAGTCAATAATAATTATTAAAAAAACTAACGGACATTATCTGTGCAATAAAACGATTACAGATATTTTGTACTGAATTCAAAGTTATTATTTCCAGGAATAGCCAAGAAGTCTCGTTCAATATTCCTGGAACTAGACGCTAACGCAAAGCACATGGCGCCTTTGTCGCCACCAGCACAGGAACCACCCAAGAGAAAAGAGATTGTAAGTTTTATTTATAGTATTTTCTTAAATTTTAACGAGTACACATTTGAAATAAAACTATTTTAACGGATTTAACTCGCGTATAATTTTGGTTACATTTTAATTTTAACCCGACGTTTCGAATGCTTTGCAGTTCTCGTGTTCACGGTAGAGAGTTAAATGTTACTAGTTAGTTAGTTAGTTAGTTCGTTAGTTAGTTTTATTTTTTTTTTAATTTTATTTATATAAGTTTTATTTATATAAAATATGGAACTTACTGACCTCCGTTTTACTTTATTAATCCTAAGACACCAAAAAGTTATGCTTTCAAGTGTAATATAATTTATTTATATTTTGGATTATTATAAATAAAATAATTAATATTTTCCAGCCCTTCGTGCCCAAAGATGTAGTACGAGCTGCCGATAAGGTTGAAGACGTCAAGATACAGACAGCTGATATATCAGACAGATTTAAATTCTTTGAGACCTACAGGCCGGAGACCAAGCGCAAAGAGTTCCGTATGACGCCACCTAGACAGACTCAGGTAACATGAAAAAGAAAAATATACCTAGGATCTGTACTCGATAATGGATGTCTGTCAATAATTTTCTTAAAAAATTTAATTATCTAAAGAACATTTTGCTTAATTAATCAAGAATATAAAGAAAAAACTTGTATGTATGTCTAACGACACTTGATAAATACTGAATGTATTTAATTCACTAAAAATATAAATTTACAGGAATGAGAGTCCTAGACAGGATCTTTAAAAAACATCAATACTATATTATTTGTAGAAAGATGTCAAAAAACAATTTTGAACCTAGATTTTACGAAGGCTGTATTTCGATCTACCATAGAAATATAGGTCTTAAATCTCTGAAAGCACTTATACACTTAATACTGTATATTAATTCATACTAATTTATTAAAAACCTTTTGTTTTTAATAAATTAGTAAGGTCCCGGTCCCTAAGGAACGAATTAAATCATTCACAGAAATTTAATTAAATTTGACGTGAGTCTTTAGGAATGTCATCATTATAAGAAACGAAATTAATAGCCCTTCCCCCAGGAATCTCGATCGCCCTCCCCCCCACCGGTGGAGGCGCCGCCCGTGGACGCTTCGCTGGCGGCCACCAGACAGACTGCCTCCAGGATGATAGACGTGTTCAGACAGATGGAGGAGGCCAGGAACAAACCCGACTACGGACAAGGTGCCTATACCGTTATGAGAATGTTATTAACGGTTCTACCAACCATATCAATATATTTTTTCTATTACAACTTCAATAACATATTTTTTCTTATGATTTTGTCAGCGTTTAAATTACTTAACAAACAAATATTAAACGATTAGATTGATAGTTTAAAATTAGTAGACAGCATTTATGAAGTCATGCAAAATATATGTTTATAGCTGTTATATTTTTTTGAGATATCAGTTTTATTCTGAGTTCTTTATTTTTCGGAGGTCTTTCTTTGTTTAAAACAAGTGAATTAGTATATAGTTTTAATAACTTGTTATAGCAAAATTGTTGTACATACTATGTGGTAGTAAATATTATATTGGAGAAGATTCATGATTATATAATTGTTTTCTAAAAATAAAATATATAACTTTACTGAAATTACAACATACTATCCAGTTATCTTATATACTTCACTAACGAAGTCATAATCCCAGGCCCGAAGCCCCTCAAGCGCTTCACGCCACCGCCCCCAGGCGAGGCGGAGCGCCACGGGGACTCCTCCTCCGACTACAGCGAGGACGAAGACAGCGACCATGAACGACACAGGCGCTACATAGAGGCACGGGAACAGGACGAGGCGCTTCAACAAGTGAGACTCGTGTTCTTACACTCTTGCCAACATCAAAATACTATTCCAAAATTTTGTCTAGTAGTTGAAATGTACGAAATGTTCTCAGAACTTCAAAATCGCTATACTACATGGCTAATAAAAATAAACAGTAATCATGATTTGGGAAGTGACTAGAAGCCCTCTCAGAAGCAAACATTCTTCTCTCAGAAGCAATCTACATAAAATATTATTTAATTCAAGACTAGAGTTCTTACCATACCATTTCTCTCTCCAGGCACAGCAGTTGGCCCGCACTAAGAGTTTCCGCGACCGCTTCGAGCACTGGTCGGAGAGCGAGCGAGATGGAGAGCCGCGCTCTCCTTCCGCCGCAGAAAATCGTATAGAGAGATCTGAAGAGGGAGAGTCGCAGCTGGAAACTGCCAAGAGGTAAACATCAAATTAATAAAGATGTCACAGAATTTTTCCTTTGACAATTCATGGAGAATATAGTATAAAATTTAAAACTTTATTATATAAAATAGTTGATAATTGATGATGTTAATAATTAACTTATTTAAATAATTTCCAGTCTTCGCGAAAAGTTTGAGATGATGAAGATGCAAACTACTACAGTTGCTAAAACTCTGGCTCCCAAAGTTAATAGATTTGTGGTGAGTTAAGACTTATCTCTGATAAATAATCATAAATCATGATAGAAGTAGTACTACTAGATTCTCTAACTTATACTTAGTAAAAATATGTAATTTTATCTAATTATAATTTAATACCCTTCTATTTTCTTTTCAGTGATCATTTATGAATGAGACCGCCCTTTACCAAAGTATATTAACATCATAAATCATTTGTCTTGCCACTTGTACTGTTACTTGCCTGTTACTATCAGTTATTCTATTTTTTAATATATATTAATAACAGGCTTAAAAGATCTGAGTTTTTAATTTTCATATATCATTAAGAATCATTTTATTTACCTTTCAGTTATCCATAGTATAATCTAGTCTTAATTAAAATAAGCGAATTTTATAACATGACATATTTGATAAATTTTTAAATTAAAATATATTAGGTTAGTGTAATTTTGAAACCGGTGCCTTAACAAGAATTGTGTTCTTTTCCATATATTTACTCGAAATATATAAAAGATACATAATATTTCTATAAAGATTTATAATTATACTAAATGTTTTTAATTCTTTGCATAACAGTTTTACTGTTCCATATACACATACTTATCTTGCCAATTGGCTTTTTATGTAACTTCTTTATTATAAGATTTTTTCTATATTTATTTCATTGTGCCATCGAAGACGCACTATGTTTTAGTTTAATGTTACAGAGAATTGTAATAAAATTTTATTTATATAATAATTTCTGTATCCATGGTTATTGTATTCAATATATTTTATCATATTTTATGACTGAATAACTTTTTTGTACTTAAATACTTGTGTTTATTGTTTGTATTACAAGAACTGCAATTTAATTAATAAATTGGAATATTTAAATATTGATGTATTTATTTAATTAACCTAACAAAGTTAGTATATTTAAAATATCTACCCGACATTTTATTGTTTTTGAAAAACAATAGACCAGAATCAATATTGACAAATTTTAATCTTATTCAACATAAATAACATGTTTTCTTGTTGAATTATAAGTTATTTTACTTAATCTTATGCTATAAATAATTGTTTTATTGTAATATGCATCACTTATTTTTTCATTGAATTCCTAACAAATGTCTTATTTTTTTATGGATTTAACAAATTGATCTTATATCTTAAAAGTATTATTTATTGTATTGGAGGAATTTTGTAATTTTTTAAAAATTGAATAGGATTCTCATTTCTTAATTATATATTGAACAAAAGAAGGGGTTTGAAATTATTTGATAATATCCTTAATATTTAATATTATTTAAAAATTGCCGTCCCTTGAAATTCCAAAATCATACAGATCTTTGAAATCTTAATCGAGGATTGTTTAGAATAAATGAAATACAAAGTTAGAAATCTATTGAAATTTAATAATCAACTGTGGTACAAATATTGAGTTGCGTCTTCATTGTTTTATTATTTATACATCAAATACACGAGAGTCATTAGCACTTTAGAATGGTTTCTAAAAAGATCGAATTTGTATGTATAAGAGGGCTAATTGATTTTACGTACTTAAAATTAAAGTTAATTAATATTTTATCAATTCATAAATTAATTAAAAAAATATACAGGATATATCAAAGCTTTTTTGTCCTGGTCCACTAGAGTAGTTATTAAAAAGTTAATTTCAGAGAAAATATCACTGGAATGGATACAGATGGACAAAAATATAAAAAATTATGTATATAAGTATAGACCTGAAATTTAGAAAATTTACAACAAGTTTTAGCCCTCACAAATTAAAAAATGTTTTATTAAATATATCTTTCCTAAACAAAAAATAGAACATGGTGTTCCATCTCTCAGTTAACAAGGGGACATAATAAATAATTTATTAAAATTCACAAAAAAGAATACTCTAATCTTAATTAATTTAATATATCTTCTCAACTTTTAGTGCAGGTTCTTTAGAAATATGTGTGAATAAAATTTTTCTTTCACTTATTATATTTTCGTCTTCATTAAAACTCTTTAATCACAATCTTAACGCAGTTTTAGAAGTTACAAAAATATACAGAGATATTTCTCTTTGAGCTTATAAAAGAAGGTACATTAAGACAAGTACCTGCATTGGAAAATAAATTATGATAAAAAAAATTTAAGACCTTTCTTATACAGAATAATTATCAAATATTGATAATAAATATTATCTGTTATGTAGGCTTTGATATCTTAATTTATAGTAAAAAATACTGAAAAAGAACTAAGTACTGATCACTGGTCAAACTATCTAAAACTGCGCATTTAACCATTCTCTCGTTAGCCTCTACGAGACTCTTAGCCTAGTATTTACAGGATATTCCTATCGTATGTAATTGCTTTGTATATTGAACCTTGTGCAGTTGTCAATTTTAAGAGATCAAAATTGTTTTAAAGTTGATAAGTTCTTAGCCAAAAAATCTCAGCATACTATATTGGCAAGTATAATTTGGACAATTTCTTGCAGGTACACTAATTTCAAATGTTTTAAGCAACAAAATTTCATTTTCAGATGAAACAATAAACAGTAATGAATTCCGATTACACCATTGTTGTCAATTAATAACTTAAATTTTAAAACAAATACTATGAAAAACATTGGACTCATCACAGCACTACACCTGAGTCGGGGTGTGAAAACACCGTCACAAGGTTTGGTCACAAAGCACATAACACAGCACTAATCAGGAGATCTATGGATCACTCTCGGTAACTTTTCACAGTGAACTTTATCAACTTTCACATTAATATCCTTTTCTCTATGCTTTTCGTACTTTTTCTCATCTGACCTGTGTTCCTTTTTATGATCTTTACGGTCCCTAGATCTATCTGATTTATGGTGAGAGGATTTATGACGAGACGACGAGTGACGTCTGTGTTCGTGAGACTTATCCGATCGTTCAGACTTTTCCCACCTATTGTCTTTATCTGTTCTGTTCTCTTTCTCAGTTCTGCTCTCCGGTTTCTCAGTTCGGTCGGATTTTTCACTTTTGATCTCAATTTTTTCTGATCTTTCGGCTTTCACTTCTATCTTATCTAATTTTTCAGACTTTACATCTGTTTTATCAGATCTCTCTGGTTTCAGCTCTGTTATGTCTGGTCTTTCAGATTTCAACTCTATTTTGTCCATTCTGTCATTTTTAAGATCTAACTTGTCGGATTTGTCAAATTTCTCAGATCGTTCAGTTTTTTCACTTGTCTTTAAATCAGATTTCTCTGTTCTATCCTTCTCTGGGCGCTCTATTTTATCACTTTTATCCGATTTCTCTAATTTATTTTCTTTGTCTGAGGTTCTATTATCAGACTTCTCGCTTCTTTCATTTTTCTCTGTTGTTTTTTCCAATATTCTATCTGTTCTTTCGGTCCTATGTTTCTCGTTGTCTTTATGTCTGTGTGAGTGTTTGTCACTTTTCTGCTCGCTTTTATCAGTCTTCTCACTTCTATCATGTTTGTCCGTTCGTCTCTCCTTCTTATCCTCCGCTTTCTCTTTATTCTGTACTTCGACACTCTTTCTATTTTCCGATATCTTTAAAGCAGACTTTTCTTTAAATTTGGTACTCAACGCTCTCATTTCGATGACACCACTTTTGTGTTTTGTTGATTTACTTTCTGTAATTAAACCAATATCATTATAAACAGATGAAAAATACAAAACAAAGTTATTCCGAGTTATTATATATAATTTAAAAAATCTTAACTTTAAGAAATGCCTACAACTAACGTTAGGATATAAATTACAAAAATGATTAATTTAAAGAATGTTAATAAAATTGTATATCAAACACTCAGGAACTGAATTAATCTGTCTTTTATAGTATATATATTGCAATACCCGCGAGATCTGCGACAGGCGTGGCGGGCGCGTGCGTCGCGCGCTCGTCGGCCGGAGACGACGCTTCAGATCCCGGATAATACTGCTTCAGACGCAAGTGCCACGCTACAAATAGAATTTACCACATTTATATAATATTTGAAATATTATTTTAACCTGTTTGTCAATGTATATATAATATGTACATATAATATTACGTCACTGGCCACCACCACATATACATACATACTATATAGAGAACAAAGTTACAAGTAACAAACAAAAATAGAACTTACCAATAGAAGTAACTGCTGAGACGGTTCTAAATTGATGTATTATATTCCTAGGTAAGAAATATATATCGTCCGAACAAAGCGGTAGTCTTGAATACCGCACACCCTCTCTACGAAGTTGGTTAAGCTTCGCTTCTTCAAGCCTGTTTTTAAATGGAAACTCATTAACATTTAATATATTTTAATAGAATCTATTCAAAACGAATTCTTTTATGATAAAAACACAGAAAGGATGAATTAAATTTTAGATAAACATTTGCTAATAAAAGTTTATATTTAATTCCTATAAAATGTATTAAATTTGATTTTAGATATATCAAACAACAAATAGAATTAATAATTTTCAGATTTTGATGTAATTAAAAAAGGTAACAGCTCATCCATATATCATTCCTATAAGACTAGAACACAAAAGTCCAAACTGAATATAAAATTAATTGCAATAACAGACGAAGTCACGAGCCACAACAAGTTGAATGAAACGCACCAAGTGACACACTGTGAAATCGGCGGCTCGTACAGGTCTAGTTGCAGCAGCTGCACCAGCTTGTTGAAGTCCGCCGCGTGGAAGGCCACCACGTCCTTGGTGATGCGTCCCCGGGACGAGTCGGGGCCGCAGTGGATCGCCTTCAGGACTCCTGGAATCAGTGTCAATTAAGTGCGTCATGTGTGTGCGTGTATTGTGTGTAAGAAAACGCGCGTGAGCGTCCATACCGACGGCGGCAGTAGTGATACGGTCGAGCCCGTGTCCCACGTGGTCTGCGTGCGCCCTCGTGCGGTCCTCGAACAGAAACTCACGAGCCTCGCTCCATCGAGGCAGGTACTGCAGGTTGCGAAGCTCGTTCATACCCGTCCTGTTATATATCAAATAAATATATATATTGTCGATAATTATTATTATTATTTTTTCTTCAAATTAATTATATTATACACTATGCTATACTATAAAATTAGATATAGAAATTTGAAAAAGAAATTATAGAACAACAGAATCAATGGAAGGTAAATTTAAGGACATATTGATTGGTCCATAAAATTAATATCCACTAATTGGACCTAGACGATATTGACATACACACCGTCTCTTCTTAATGGGACTCTTGCCTAATTCCGCAGTGGGTACAAGCTGCTCTCCAGGACGAATCCATAGGATTGGACCGTCGTTGGACTCTTTGGGATCCATCTCCACTGCAGACATTGGACCCCAAGGCATTGTCTGAAAAAGATTAATCCGTAATATTTATCCTTGAATATATATCGCAGTGTGCATTTTTTATTTTTGAATGTAAAAAGAAATGCATTATATAAGAAAATTATGATAAATTCCGGTTTAATCGATAATTATTAAAGAACGTTATTTTAAAAAGTTATATAAAATATTTTTTGAAGAGTAATTCTAATATTTATTTTGAAATATCAACTGTAAGTGTTTATTTTTAATAATGATAAATTGTGTATACTTCACGCTATCTAGTCACACAGTATGTTATTTTACGGTATGGTATGGTATGGCATGGTAATCTTAGAAATAAATAACTAGATTGATTCATTTCGAGATAAAAATATGTGGATATTTTTGAATGTAAGCTTTCGTAATCCATGATTATTAGTAAATATAATTAACCGGCTTTACTCACGTTATTATTATCGGAATTTGCCCGATTAGTTTCAAATCCAGTAGAGGTCTTTATTCATGAGCTCTGAGCATGGCGGACAAGCGGCGTGAAATGTTCACGCCGCTAGTCCGACATTCTCAGAGTAATAACGTGAGTACAGCTTAGAATTTTTTTAATAAAATATGGATAGCTAGACATTGGACTTGTCGCAATTACTACAAACAGTTGTATTTAGACTAGGTATGAATAATTTGCATTTAAATTGTTTGTCACAAATCCAAATAGAAAAAAAGAGAGTTTAAAATATCAAGCCTTTCTGACTTATAATTTAATTTCCTAACTAATTAACTTACTAGGTTAAGAAATGGACACTCTGTTAGCATTTCCAGCATATCGGGGAAGTATCCTCCAACTTCCTCATGCACGGTGCCCACTAATGAAATCTGGTGCAAAGGACCTGAACGGAATGTACCCGCCAAATACGATTGCTGAACCTAAAAATATATGGCTAGTATTATATATTGTATAACTCGACTACTCAGAACAGCTATAAAAGCCACCATTATTTAGACGAGATTAATAGTTTTGAGTGACAGAATTAATATAAAAAATACATCTAAATACCGCACCTGTTGGTAATATCGACTGATAGTGGTAGTCTCAATGTCTGAAGCTCTAGCGAGTACCCCGGCCTTCACAGTGAGCGTGGGGTACTTCTCTGACAAGAACTGCAACAGGCAAGGCAATCTCCCGGCGGCGCCTCGCACTACGCCACAGACGAAGTTCGCCCAGCCTTCACTATCCTCAGAGAACACCAACTGAAATATTCAATTAGTATAATAGTGGAATAGAATAGATAGATTAAAATAGATATAAATACATAAAATAATTTATTATAAATAAATTTATAATTGATCTAAAATCCAAAATATCCAAAATTTTGATGGCTAGTTGGTTCAATTAAACCCCATAAGTCATAGATTTTTTTATTATAATATTTAATTATAAGATATGGTTAACATATATCCGAATACCTTCAAGAATTCTTTGGCGAGGGCGTCCTGCTGGGTGGCACTCAGCATGTCCACGTCCTGTTGGTTCAGGTACACCACACTGGCACCACCATTGGGATGAGTCTCCACTCTCATCAGTCTGTTAGTTTTATGTGTGAATGTTTTAATGTCTTTAATATTGATTATTAAAAACAATATCATAAAATTGTCTTAAGTAAATACTGGATTAAAGTGATTAACTCCCCCCACTGAACTTTCACCCCCTTTATAAATTTAAGCATCCATAGCCACCTGTCTTATATGCTCCTAATATATTTAAGTAGTTTATGTCTCAATTACAAAAAATGGTGTGTCAAGTAAAAAAAAAGTCTCATATAAAATAATTCCAACATTTCCAGTCAGATATACAGATTATATCACGCAATTTTGTGGTATCATTAAAAGCGCAAATTCATACCGGAGACAAAAAATAAAAATTTTAAAACATTTTCAAAAAACCAACAGCAAAGTTCGTAGAAAATTTGATGTCAAATCATTCGATGAAGTTTTTTTTTTTGAGATACAAGATTGCTTTCTGGCGTCGATATATATATACAGCACTAGTGTCTCACCTGTGGTACTTGAGTCCCTTGACGTGCAGTGCGTGCGGCGGCGCGACGGCGCGCTCGCGGCGACACTGCACGCCGATGGAACAGCGCTTCACGCGAGCGCGCCGCCGACACTGCGCGCACGAGTGGCGCGACGAGTGGGACCTACACACAAACTCAAACTATACACCTTGTATTTACACACACACGCTATAGCGTATGCATATACACAACACACGCTATTGCGTCTTGTGTATATGCACGGCATCACACAATATTGTTGGACAGATATAGATTAATCCGAGTTAGTTTAGGTCTTTCTTCTTTGTAATTATTTATTTAATGAACGCTTAAACGTTCCAACTTCAACTGAAAAGTTGCGATTCATGGAGTTTTAATTTCTAAATCATTATTCAAAACATGAAATAATTTTTTTATTTATCTCTGTCTTTTTTTACACTTTAAAACATTAAAATATAATAAGACGTTGCTATAAGATTTTATTACAATTAAAAATATTTTGGCCAACTTTGAATACAACTTTGAATACTCTCTGTGTAAAACTAACCTCTCCCTTTCTCTTTCACTGTCTTTGCTCTTCCTCTCTTTATCACCTTCATATTTAACAATATCTCGTTCCACTTCCACTTTGACATCACCGTGTTTCTCAGTTTCAGTCTGAATGCTTCTACCGATGGCTGGATAGAACTGCGAAGATGTATTCTCTTGCTTAATTTTTAACGGTAGCTCCAAATTACCATAACATGGTAACTGCCTTCTGGGTGTAGACTGGAACTTAATAGCTTTTAACGATAAACTGAAATGTGTAGACAATCTTCTTGAAGTAGAAGATTCTAGAAGTACATTAGCTCTTGTTACTTTTGGATATTTGTATTTGAACATAGATCTTTGCAAATGTGAATTTATTATGCGGAGCTGCTTCGAGACAGAGGAATAAATACGTTTAGTGAGATCATCTCGAGGTACAGTATTTGTGAGCTGAGTTTGTTTTCTTGATGTATTTATACCACTGAACCAATCTCCACTCAAGCTCCGAGGTCCGAGATCATTCAGATCATAATTTTGGTATAACAAAGGATTTTTAGATGGTTGTGGCTTTTGTAGAACATGAATCGCCATTAACATATCTCCAAATCCTCCAGAATCAAACACTGGCCATATTTTACTGCATTTTGCTGGACGTGTATTTTCTCCCCAGACAGCTAACTCCTTTGAATCAGTGCTACCTTTGCGCTTTCGATCTGAAATTAATAACAAATTGTTGACTTTAATATTGATGTCTTAAACATTTGTCAATATTTAAATTAGTCTTAGTAGATAAAGATTATTGAGTCAATAATACGTACAAATATATGAATAAGTTAAAATTGACTCAATAATACTTAAGTTAAACTCACAAATTATAATCAATAGTTATGAAAATATTAATTAGAATAAAAGAAAATGAAATAATTATTTGATTTTATTATAATGTTATTATGAATTTATATTATCTTATAAATTATGTTTTTTATCAATAATAAATGTCTTTTGATAATTTATTCAGATGTCTATTATGTCTACATTCACATATTAACCCTAACAAAACTCATTCATATTAAATCAGCTATACAAAGAAGCAAAACAACAATTGTACCAACAGTTTATAACAAGCAAGCAGACAGTTATTTCCTTAACAAAAATATGTTGTTTCATTTTAATTAATGAACTAGAATCTTTAATATAAAACTAGTTATTTTTTGTGATAACACGTGTCTATGCCTCCTATACTTTCAAAAGCACTGTCTCTATTACTTAAGTCTTGAGTTTGTTTTATATCTGTGATCACCAGTAAATACCATTACATATGTAGCTATAATATATATTAATATAAATATAGCAAGACATATTACGATATATTTTCTATACAAATATTCAAGTGACCGCACACGCAGCTATAATATATATTTTTATGACATCACCAACTAATATAATTATCGCATATTAATATATGTAATTGCATATTATGGTACAGCAAGACATATTACAAAATGCGTACAAACGCTAGACCGACCATCCACGAATAATGGCAAAATATATATTATAATGTCATCGTCTCCATGTGTGGTAGCTTACTATAATATATATTATAGCACGGCATATTAATATATATTATAGCTGCGTGTGTGACGGGCTTAAAACTTGGAAATACAGATTCCTATAGGAACTCTTGGTAAATAGTATATAAAGAGATTTTTATGTATACACAATAATATAAAGTAAAAATAAAAATATAATTAAAACAACACTATTTTTCTAGCTTGAGGAGCAGACAGATACTGGATTTAAAAATTATATTATATTTATCTTTATTTAAAAAAAAAAGTAATTAAATTTTGTCTATTAGAGAGTACAAATTTTTCTCTATGGATAAAAATTACAATCTTTATATTAATATTAATAATAATAATAATAATATGCTTTTTATTGTACACCAATTAAAGAAAGAAAAATAATGTACATTTAAATTTTAAAATGATGTCCAACATAGGTTAATACTTGGGTATAAATTTATATTAAACTTTTGAAAAAATAAAAACATACCAGAAATACAAAAATATATAACATGTTTAAATTGCTTATATTTAATAACTGCTGAAGTATAATGTGTCAGATATTTAACTTCAATTAGGTGGTATATATTTTTGTCTATTATTATTTTTAAATATATAAAGAAAAAGAAAGTTTTTTGTAGTTTAATTAATTGTTTTAAATATCCATGTAGAATAAATTTATTAAAAAAATATATTTTAAACACTTCTTTGCATTAATAAATAAATTAAATTAATCTCTGTATTTATTTTAATTAATTGTACTCAATATACATAAAGACTGTAGAAGCAAGCCAGCCTTTGTCCATATATTTAAATTTTTAAAAAAGGGTGTAAAAAAAAAAGCAATATTTAACAATAATGGCTTAAGCAGTCGTTACACTTCAATCTGAGCTCAAACTTAAAAGTTTTTGCAAATAAAGTATGCACATGTTGTATATCAAAAAATACACCTAACTGAATTTTTAAATTTTGTAATTTAAGTACCCTTATTTGTATTTTACAACAAATTCATGTAGAATATATTTGTTATGTATAATAACCTTATATATACAATTATATCTCTATACCCACATAAAAGTATTGGAATTTATCTATTTTCAAACTATTTGAGGTCAATGTTCACAAGCTCAAAGCATGAATACTATATAGATAGATATATATAATAGTAATCATGGATTATAATGTTTTAAATATGCATTAGTGTTCATACAGATTTTTTGCAACTAATATCTTATGATGATAATCTCTATATGTAGTTAACATGAAAATTAAAAAATAGTTTAAAAAATATATTCATGTTTTGATTACCTACAACTGTTAACTACAATATCAAAATTTTAATATGTTGTGGTTCAAAATATTATACTTTATCCTATCCTATTATCTATTATCAAATGTTACCCCTAATATTGATGTTAAAACATATATATTTAAAAAATATATACAACTTATATATTTTTTTTATTGTAAAAATAACATTACAAGAATATTTTTAAACTGATGCCAGAGTAAGGAATTTAGGTTTCTTTTCCATGTTTTGAAGTATATAATTGGTATAGTAAGTTATTAATATACTAGTTTTATGGAATTTTTAAGATTGTGATTTTTAATATATATGCAGATTCATAAATATCAAGCATACTCAAGACTTATTGTCTGTTATAAAAAGTGACTTTATTTGTGGCATTTTAATATAAATATCTCAAATGAGTCATCTAAATGATGAATTACTCATTGTTAAACTAACTATTAAATATTCACAGAAGCAAATACTTATACCTTAGGTCTTAAATACAGACTGGAACTTGATAGATTTAATGCTATAATTATTATTATGAAATCAGTAGAAAGTCAAATACAATCCTTGGCAAGGTCAGCGGTGATGCAAGAAAATAAGCACCATGACACTGATGACTTACCCTATCACGATTGTTGGTGTTGTTTTAGCGTGTTTTTGATTTAACTTATATCAAAAATACGAATAATGTGCTTGAAATGTTTATCAACAGTAATGACCTCCATATGAATGATGTAACTGAGAATGGATAGGTTAACTGTTTTCCCCCCAAAAGTTAATACATATCCTGTATGTTTAACACTTCTAGACACCGAGAAGGGATGGAGAGAATATTCACAGGTATACAGGTAATCAAGTTTTCTTACCTTTGAAATCAGTGGCTGCGTGTTTTAAATTAGTTGACACACTTGGATCATATCCCAGTTTCGAAAGTTTTCGATAGTCATGACTCACTCGACGGCGCTTGGTACCTTCACCGGCGTCTGTTTCGCTGGATGAACTATAGCAATCATCCACGATACCACAATTTTCATTAACTTTTACGTGGGAATCATTAGACGCCATTGTTTCACGGCAAATGGTGAAACGTCGACGAAATAACCACTAATCGTCAATGAAACATCAAAGATAACGTTAAAATTAATATTACTAACACGACAGGATTAGTAACGACAGAGTGATATTAGAAACATATTGATATCGAATAAAAAAACAACTTGAGACGCCATTTACTCTGCTGCCTCGCACTTTTTTAATTTTTTGTTGAGACTTGAGTTTTTTACACTGTTTTGTTGCCTAGATAGTTCAAGCAACGAAACATTATATACTGCCATGCAATATAACAAGAATAATAATTTTAGTTTAAAATTTAATTTATAAATATTTGAATTTTTAATATAAAATAGTAAATAGAAATATAATAAACAATTTAAATAAAATACAGCATATTTTAATATTATTTAATTGGTTACAGTCCTGCCATCTACAGTTTAGAACCAAAGTTCAGCTTTGGTCATTTGATACATTTTATATTAAGAGTGATACATAGATGGCGCTTTAAACAATTAATAAATTTACACAATATAAAAATAGACAAGACAACAAACATTGCCAATTAGAAGAATGAAACAAAAAAATCTTACAAAGGTCGAAACTTTTTTTTAGAAGTTTTAAGATTTTATAGAGTAGGTTAAAGAATTTATTTAATATTTAGATTATTAGTTATATTAAATTATATATTTATGTTTTTTTATTTATATCATTAGAGCGCAAATGAGTAAGCGGTAATCATAATGACAAAAATTAAACAGATATTTATAAACTTATGTCTAGGCAATAATGTCATCTTTCAAGAAGAGGGATGTATAAAGAGAGATAGAAGAGATGGGGAATAGAGCACACAGATCTTTTACTTACTCCGAAACAGCTGTAGTTGTACAGATTTAATTAATTAGCATTGAGTTTAAATAACAAAAAAAACTAATTGCTAAAAAAACAGGATTTATAACAATGCTTAAATTATTTTTTGTTGTCTGCCAGTCTTTTCATTTATTCATTCAGTATTCTTTCATTTAATTATTTATTTATTCATTCAGTATTCTTTCATTTATTTATTCATTTATTCATTCAGTTTTTATGAAATTCGTTTTAAATATGAACTGTAAATAGGGAGGAAAAAAAAGGGCCAGACGATGTCCTTGCAACAGCTATTATTGTAATAAATATTTAAGTACTTCTAGTCCGTCTTCCGTGCGAGGGTGGTTCGTACTTTGTGTTACCATAGAGATATATCAGCTACAATTGAATTAAGATCCACCATCTATAAATTGCCTACCATCGAATCCCACCACCTACGTACTATGTATAACATATATTTTTGTGACATGTTAGTTATAGATTGGTTATAAAGCATACTATTATTTTATACTATTTATAATCTTATATTAATAAGATTTTTATATTTATTCATATTTAGATATTTTCCAATGAATGATAGATAGTGAAAATTGACTGTAGCGAAGAGACGGATAGACAGACGGATGAGAATGTCAACTTTTTTTATTGATTATTAAAGAAATGAAATGTAGTGGTTTTATTTGATAAACAAGATTTCCAGTAAAGGTTTACTACAATGCCCGTAGGGGCAAAATAACTTGTACAAAGAAGGAAAAGGTAAAGAAGGTAAAGAAAAGACGTGATTAGTAGAGAAGAAAAGGATGATGTGAAATGTATTAGAATTTTTGTAAGCACCAATGTCTGACCAAGAGCTGCCGAAATCGATGTTTGGTTTATCTGTAGGCATACATCAAACAAGATCCTCTTTAAGTCCATAGTTTTTTCTCCAAGTAATACTCATAGATACTGTGAAATCGGATACACAGACGGTCGCTTGATGTTGGTGAAGGTAACTTAATTTAGTTTTTCTCTGATGACATTGCACGAAGACTTGAAGTTAAGAGCAGACAGGAAAGGTGGCGTGATAAAATTGAAAGTTTTGACATGAAGATCAGCCTGACCAAAACTGAAGATTTCTTTTGCAATTTTGGTGGTATTATGAGTTTCGCTGTGTATTTCTTACATTAAATAGGGAAATATAAGACCAGCATAGGGCCTAGAATGTTATATAGTTAAGAAAGTTGGGTCGAGAAGGATCGGATGAGAGGCAGTTAAACAATTGTTAAGATGAACGAAGCGAAACTCTTTACCGATCAGATCAATCAAATTTTGCCCGCTATCTCCTGCACTGATCAAGCTGTACAAATTTGGACCACTTGTTTATCACATGCCCAATTGGTAGATTGATTTTGAACAAAATTGTAATTGTAGATTAAGCGTAATTTGCAATTAACTTTATTTTTAATTGAAACGTTTTTTTTTCACGCGCAAATGGTAAATTCTTACTATGACTGATATATATATATATAATTTTTTTGTTAAGACATAATATCATGTTAAAGTTTACGTAATATATTTTTTGTCTCGCTCAACCGTTCCCGATTCCTATCTGGCGTCCTTAGTTATATTTAATAGTAGTCATGGATCGCGTCTACATATAAAAATATTGTCTTAAAGGATAATTCCTTTAATGGTAATTACATCACTTGTAACAACACAAATATCTAAGAATACAAAAAATAGTTATTAGTTACATAAGTTCTTATTTGTTGACATCTATTTGCTTTTAACAAAAACTTGACAAATATTTCGCAAATAGAAATCCAATTCCAACACGTCTGATATTGTAAAGAAGTAAATATGTAATTGTAAATAGAGGTCATGATTTCGAAGTCCGATAAACACTACTAATTTCTGTGAAGAATTTGTGGAAATAGGGTATGAAGCTCTGTCTACGAGTCAAAAGAAAAAATGATAAGTACAAATGAGTACGTTTTTATTGAAATAAATTAGTTTTTAAGCGGTTTTTGTAAAAAAAATTATAATTTTATTTTTTTTAAATTCTGAGACGATAGTATATACCTTAGTCGGTTAGATAAGTTAAGAGTACTGTCGGCGACAAATCAGTTTAATGTCTGCTCTGATTATTTATTATTTTAATCAATCAGTCTGGTATTAGTATTTAATCATATTTCAATAATCTCATGTACATGCGGTCAGGAAACTAGTGTCTCGTTATGTATCATTCTTTTGTGAAACTAATGAGTGTGACAGAGATGATAAGATGTTAGCATCTCTGTCCCACACTTCGTAATTTATAGTCATAGAATTAGTCTCTCGTTAGGCAGCAATCTATTGTCAAACTGATGGGTATGACAGAGATAGCAAGATGTTGGCATCTCTGTCTCGCACTTGAGTTTAGTATGAAAATTATAATTAGATTTTCTTTTGTTTTTCTTTTGTAATTTAGTAAAGCACTTAAAACTGATTATAAATATGTTTAGATTATAGTTGATAGATGGATAGTTTTGACATAATAACGAATTTTAGGTTGTTAAAAGTACCGTTTTTTGTATGATATTGCATGTTTTTTACGTATTATTTTAGATTTATGATTATAACCGTTTTGTATTATATACCTTTAGATAGATTTTATTAAGACGCTTATTTTGATGTACAACATGTTTAAGTATAAGATCTAGAGAAATAAATATTAGCGAAAAAGCGGACCAGCCATAGTGAAAAATGTTAGTAAAAAGAGTCTATAAACCGCGGCTCTCTTTACGGTATACGTGGCGTGCTACACCCGGCAGTATGGCGCCACTACCGATATTACTTCCGACGGCTAAGAAGAACAAGAATAACTCTCAAGAAAAAAGGAACTCTGAAGAAAAGGAACTGAAGAGAAAGGATCTCTAGAAGCATTGAAAATATTATTGTGGCTGGTTCGCTATCGAGTCTACACGTCGAACTCCAGTGTTTTCAATCACGACCCCCTCCACCGAACCCAGGATCCTAAGAGACGGACCTACCAGCGCCCGTCTGAGATAGCCATACTGTTTCACGACTTTCTTGTTTCAACTTGCTATCTCAGCGGCACCATAAGGTCCGTCCCCCGAGGGTGGCGCCAGTATTTTTCGATATAGCGCCCCACCCCAACAAGTACAGACACATAGAAACTGCGCTAATATAAAAATGTGTTTGAGGACATAGATTTTGCATTATTCACGTTCAGGTCCCAACCCCTTTCAAATAAGGATAATTTTAAATAAATAATGACGTCCATACAGAAAGTAAATAGTTAATAGAAAAAACTTTAAATGGATAAGTTGATAAGTTATAAAAATCACGGTCAAGCACAGACGGACGGTGCAGTGTGTGTCGTGTATTAATGAGCAGATTTGGATGGAATTTATTATTTTGAGTAGTTGACATTTATTGTTAATTGTAGACTACGACTTAAGAATATATGAGATATGTTTTGCTAAATATTTGTCTAGGAAATAATAACTCGTTTCATATTCAGTCATATTTAATTGCATGTTTTCTCAAGGATTTTATGTTTAATTAAAATATTACCATTCAAAAAAGTCAATTAAAATAGCAATTTTTATTAATGTTCTAGTATTTTTAGTGTTTTAATGTTAGGTGTGACAAATAAGGCATTATTATAATAACTAAGTAGTTATTCACTATACCAGAAGTATATACCATCTCTTCTTTTTACTTCTCCGTCTTTTGTTCTCTTTTATGCTTAAGCTGTTATATTTTTAACAACACAAAGACAATAGAGTATGGACATTAATACAGCAACGAAGTAGCTATTTTTTATTTGAAAAGTCAGATATGTCTCCTCTTCTCTCTTCTTTACTCTTGTCTTGTGTCCTCTTTCCTCTTAAGTTCTTATATTTTTAAATACACAAAGATCTGAGCTTGACTTGAAAATTGAATTTAATTTAATTGGAATTAAACCTATGCATCTTAAATTTACTATTATTGTATAACCTTAATTTATCTTATACATATTGTTATATAAAGTAAATAATTAAATATGTATGTCTATTACATGAAGTAACAATTGATTCTTGTATTTAAATGTATTTAAATAACAAACTGTTTATATAAAAACGTAGCTAAAGATAGACTGCGAATAAAGCAGGTATTACAGTATACAAAAAACTAAGCACTATTTAGTGTACTAACATCTATATCTATAGTTAGTGTTGTTTTTAACTTACTAAGAAAAAAAACTTAATTGTTTTTGGGGTCAAATGTTTAGTAAACTGGAAAGTGCTGTCTTAATCTATTTCATGTAATTTTTGTATTTAAACATTCGTGATCCATGATTATTATTATATGTATTATTTTCACGAAGTGAGTTCACGCCGCGATTCCGCCATGCTCATGAATAAGGACCCCGAATGGGTTCGAAATTAATAGTAATAACGTTAGTACATTCGTATAATTGTTTTTGTGTGTGTATGTATATTGAAGCGAAGCTCTCTATGAGAGACTTTTTTGCATCCTTTCTGCAAGCATCATTCAAAAACGGTATTTCCGAAAATTTCCAAATTTTGCACACTGATAGACTTCAATGTGGTGGTGGTAAAAAAAAACAAATATTGGTTACCGTTGAGGAATAATCGCGGATAAACTACAATCCCATAGATTTTAATGGGAATTTTTTTTGCGCGAAAATTTTGCTTGAAAAAAAAAAGCAGTTGAAGACAGAATGCCTCGACGTTTTGTAAATGCAACTTCGGAGCTGTTTGCACTTCGCTTTGCTCAATATGTAAACACATACCGAGATTTTGCGAACGCAACGAGTCAAAATTGAGGTCTGGTTCGTGCTGTCAGTGTATTATATACACACAACAAAACAATTATTTAGTTAGATATATAGTTTTTGCGATTAGATATGCAAATTCAGGGTCAAAAAATATTACGTGCGAGTTTTATTGATGAGATAAATATTTACGAGCTTCATTGTGACGTCAGACAACACACGTGGACGACATGTTTAGTTTTAAAGGTAATTCATTAGCATATTTTTTTACGTTTATTTTTAAATAATTTTATTCACAAATATTTGTTAGTCTGAATGGAGCTTTATTTATGGCGCTTAGATATTACTATAAGGAAATTAAATAATATATATTTTATATAGCCGGACTAGTAGATGTTAATTGTGAGTAAAAATACTTATTAGATACTGTGACTTCTATTGAACATGATCTATTGAAGAGAACTTGAAGGGGGTGGAATGTATAAGTTAAATCGTACATATTGTAAACGAGTAAAGGCGAAGGAGGAAAGATACGAACATATATAGCTTATTCTTTGTAAAATATTTGCAATAACTAGCAAAATGTTAAGAACGTTTTAAAAATGTATAACCTTATATAAATTAAAATAATAAGGATGTGCATTTTCAACCGTTTCCGAAAAACGAAGGTTCTGTATGTTGTATGTATATATATCCTTGAGTCTATGTTTCAAAAATTACAAAACGTAATATACTAGCTAGAGCTACTTTATAATTATAGTATAATAGTATATAACGTCAATACGAGATACTACAATTCGGACATTTTATTTCATTTTACAGCAATTACTTATTTAGCAGTGGCCATTTTTCAAAGATCTAGTGTTGTGTTATTTGAAAGTTTAAACACACGGCTGGTTGAAATAAAAAATTAAAAAAAAAAGAAAATATTATATATAATTATATATTTTTTAATCTTTATTAACATTGTGGCGCCCTCTATGATTTGGTGCCTGGTGCCGTTTCTTTTGTCGTATGGTAAAGCTATCAATGCACATATGTTATAATTAGTTATAATTATTTGTAGCTCTGTTTAATTAGATTTTAAATTTCTTGTATTAATTTTTTTTTTTTGAGTGAAACAGCTTCAAGGATAATTTGAAAAAGTCGCAAAAACCTGTGTAATAAGAGTTCCTAGTCCAGAGGTTATTGGAGTAAGTAATAATATAGTACTTAAATATAAAATTACTCTCAAACTTAATGTAAGTATGATCTCTTGGAATATTTTTGAGCTACTTAAAATATTATAATATCTATCGGCTATAATATTTACAATTGTAACATTTCTAATATAATTAATACTATAATGTAAATTTTGTTTTAATGCTTTTGTACGATGTTGGCCAGATTGGCATCATACCATTCTGAGACTGGATTCAAGGACCTATTTACATTTCTAGACCTTGACAGAGGTTATCGAGATCAATAGTTAGAAAAAAAAATACTCCTAATCCATAATCAGGCTGCAAACAATTTTCTGTATCGCAAACATCTGGAAACCGCAGCGTTATTTGAAAGGGATTTCAATTCTTTCTACCACCTGGATGCGTTTTTACCACCCGGATGCGTTCCTACCACCTGGATTTTCAACAGTGCTGTTTTAAGCAGTTTTAAAATGAATAAGTTTATCTTTCTGAGTTGAAACCATATGGGATCACAAGAACCACCTACTTCTTCCTCAAAGCCCAGCAACGCTCTTGTACATCTGAAAATGCAAGTGATCGTGGACGTGGGTGTTGATAATCACTTACCCCATAACCCACATGCACTCGTTTGTCCACTCTTGATCATAAAAAAAATGGTATAAACCAAAAACCTTGAACTTCTACATCAAGTCAAAAGTGGGTATTTTTGGTGGTAGCTTTTAAAATACTACAGTTACATTAGTTTTATGGAAGGCTGTTCTTGAATAGCAGTATCCGCCGTAATTAGTCTCAATAAGCCAGCTTATATGCTGATCTCCCAATAGACGAGCACAGAAGTATATTTCTAAGTCTGTGTAGTTTACTTATTGTGAAAAAAGCTACGCATGAAGCATGTGTTCATTCATTTGTGCAAAAATTATAACGTTAAATTTTGCAGTTGAGAAGCAGTGCGGCTATCCTCTATCCTAGCAGTGATCTTTATCCTCCTCGTCCACTCCCCTGGCCTATCTGGTCGGTTGGCTTGGCCTTATCTGCTTTGATTAAGTGATTTACTTGATCCTTTGATCCTGTTGTAAAAGAACTACATCGTTATCTTGAAAATGATGATTACATAACAGTTTGTTAAAAATCAACTCTTAATACTAGGAGCGCGAACCAGACCTCAATTTTGACTCGCTGCAATCGCAAAATCTCGGTATGTGTTAGCACATTGAGCGAAGCGAGGTGCAAACAGCACCGAAGTTGCATTTACAAAACGTCGCCGCATTCTGTTCTCAACAATTTTTCAAGATGAGACATTATAAAATTTTTTGCTCTTTTTAAATCAACATCAGACTGATGTCTATCAGTGTGTAAAATTTGAAAATTTTCAGATATAGTGTTTTTGATTGATGCTTGGACAAAGAATGCAGAAACGTCCGTAACAGAGAGCTTCGCTCAATAAATATTGGTTAATAATTAAATTTATTTTTAAATTTATAAGTATAATTTCTATAATAAATAAATAAATATTAAACACTGCGTTAAGATATTAGGTAAAAAGTAAAATTATAAATATTAATTTTATAGCAGGAAACAATTTTCTGAAGTTTAGTAATTCAGCAAACTATTGTTATTCTTTTCTTTTGTGTGGCTACACTGGTTGTTGATGATATATTATTTTTAGTGTAAACTGACATTAAATTACTAAATTTAAACACTAAATCGAGTAGGGTACGAATATCGTTAAAATATTTAGTGAAATAATTGTCATATGTATATAACTGAGGTAAAATACTGCGTTAAAAATTGGGCAATGTTATGATCGCTTTAGTAATAAAATACAGTTCACGCCGCGAATTACCCATAGTTCATGAGTTTGAACGATTGGGTTCTGTACTGGTTGGGCCAATGCCTATAGTTTTTAAAAAAGTACAGACGAATAATGATATATAATAATGTTTAATAATTTCGTTATTTTTAACAATATACTTGTAAATATTAGATTTCATATTAAAATAACGTTATTATCCTTAATACTATCATGTTTTATAAAAGATATGAAAAGAAATAAAACAAATAAAGGATAACAGTTTTTTGCATGTCATGCAGTAGTTCTTATTCAATTAGACTTGTTTTATCTTTACATATAATAAAACTGTGAATAAATTCTGTCTGTTCATTGAATATATGTTAAAACTTTTTTGAGGTATAAGCAATCAATATAGACACGAAATTAATATTTTTTTAACTGTCTGTCTGTCTGTCTGTCTGTCTGTATGTTTGTGCATGAATAACGCAAAACCTATGCGAGGGATTTTGATGTAATTTAGTATGGTAATAGTATTATATATAAACATTTAAGATAACTTTTACTGCAGGCAATGTCTAATTCCTAAAGAAAATGCATCGGTGCTATAAATTAGTTTGGCGTTCCATAACTAGATGGCACCACAGGGTTTTGAAAACTCGACATAGTGATGCTTTTCCAAACTAAGGAAATGACTTCAATTTTAAATTTATCCAAAAAATCAGACATGGACACATTATTGCTGTAGGTAGGAAATTACTACGGAAACCAAAATGCTTAGTTGATTCCTATGAGTTTTCTAGTGGCTGTTTTGCACAAATTAAATATTTCAGTAAGATTGAAATGTTAAGCAGTTTGTAAAAAAAGATAACACGGTATTGTTATCATTGCATTTGCATTAAAAAATATGGATTCTAATGATAAAGTAAGGAAGTACGTAGTGCTGGAAATTTCTTGCGGCTTCTCCTTCCTGCACAAATACAAAGTCCACACATCTTTTCAACTTTCAAAAAGAATTCTATACAGTTTTGAAATAAATTATTTTGAGTTTGAGTGAGTTTTATATATTAAAGTTACACAATACCTTGAAATTAGTATCAACTTGCCTCTTCATTTGTAAAAGTTCAACAATTTAAAGAAAATTTATAAAGACGTCAATTATACAAACAAAAAACTATTTTGAAAACTTTATTCAAGCTTTAAAACAATACACCCCAACAACGTCACAGGCACAGATAGTAAATAAGATTACTAAAAAATTAAGTCATATTATATATATACAGGTAACATAAAAGCTATTATATGTTACACTTCACAATTACTATGATATAAAAAGACTGAATAATGGAATAATTATGCAAAGTACGAATAATGTATTGGTAATGAAAAAGTCTACGCCTTATAAAAGTAATAAATGTTTCCAACCGAACGATTGTTTGAAATTAATAATCAATCCTTTTAAATGTAGATACGAAATTACTGTCGGTTTTTATATTAATATGAATTTAGATTGAAGTATTTTGAAATTTTTATTGATGGTAAAACTTTCATAAAACTTTTTTTTATATATTTTATATACTAAGTAACTAAGAATATCCTATACCTTTGATATGAACCTGTCATAATCAGAAATAATTTTTCAAATACTTCTGTTTCGAAGATTAGCGAATTTTAAACAAACAAATAAACTTTTCCGCTTTTAATATCAGTATAGATAAGTACGGATTCGAATCTCGGTCACTCTTATCAACACACTGAAAAATATGTATGTATGTAGAACAATTACATATCTATAAAAATTAACAGTCCCTAATTTTCATACATACATACATACAATATTAAAAAAATATATTTTATGAAATAAAAAATACAGTCTTAAAATAATTAAAACGTATATAAAAATATGTACTTTTTACTTTAAACTTTAATAATATTTTGTAGTTGTTAATAATAGGGGGGTTATACTAAAAAACTCATTTAATAGTATTTATAAGTACTTATAAATAAATAAGTTAAAAGTTTTATAAAATACATTAATATAAAGTCCATTCGTCTGCAGTTATAAATAAAGATAGGCTCAAGGTCGTATGAAACTGAACACAAGTATACACAAAAGTGTATTTTATATTTAAATTCAGTAACAAATAATACATTTTAATATATTTTAATTGTATATTATATTACAAAATGTATGTATGTAAATAAAATTTAATATATTTAACGTCTATTACATAGACAATGAGCGTAACTCGCGAAATTATAAATAAATCGTTTAGACGTCCGTCCGCCGGCGGCCCACATTCGAAATAATAATTGTATTAAGGAAACATGAGCGCGGCGCATGTGTTTGTTTGTTTGTTTACCCGATGACGTCATGTGTTTATTCTCGCGGGGGCGTGCGGGTTGCATGGCAGTACTTATATATGTTTTATATTTATTTTTACTTCCGCAATTCATATCTTTTATAAAATATGTTTATAACTAGGCTTACCATAATTACGAAGAACCAAACCGGAACGCAGAGGAGAAAGAGGCTCATTTTCATTTTGCTTTGCGCTTAATTTGTGTTTTTCATATTTGAAATGCAATCAAAATTATTATGAATTGAAAACATATTAATAAATGTGAATATATTTTTTATTAATTAATTTATTATTATTGACTGGGACGCCGGGACAGGGATCTCAAACCGGGACTATCCCGGTCAAACCGGGACGTATGGTAAGCCTATTTATAACATATATTTTTTGTAAGAAGAGGCACATTGTTAATATTTAGAATTGTTTGGTTATGACGATTTTTCTTTATTTTTATTTTCTATAATAAAATAATTTATATCTTTATTTTATTAAACACATGGAAAGAATGCTTCATTGTTATCTAAATTTAAAATATCTTACATATCTTATTTATTTTGATGATTTTCAATAGTTGTCGTAACTATATGTCATACTATAGAATATATATGAGAATTACGGTATCTATGTAGCTCGGTTATAAGACTTTTTCTTCATCTGAGGAAATGTCGTTCATAAATAATTAAAAATAATGTCATATTTTGTAAGTGTCAATTGTCTTGCAAGCCGCTCCGCCCCTTGTTTACACACGCACACACCGACGCACACGCACACTAAGCCGCGCCCGGCGTGCTTATTTAGGTATATTGTTGTTTATTTTATTCGGCGCTATGCTCTACCACGGGGCGAGCCTTTCGACTCAGTTTTAACGTGGGTTTTATGAAACGACAACTATGTTCGATGTTCGCTCGCTGATAATAATTCATATCGTTTCTAGACGAAAATAGCATCGCGGTAAACAAATTCGCGTTTATTTGATACGTTAATCGTTTTTTTATTTTTTATTTAACACTTCATGTCGCTCGGTGTCTCCGCGAATCTTAATCAGAGTTTATTTTTGCCGCGCAACGTGTGCTAATAATTGTTGGGGCCTCGTGTTTCTTTAATTTAGTTCTAGTATTTGTATTCACGTATACGATTTGAATAAATGTTGAAATCGCGTGAAGTTTTGAAAATTGTTTTGGCGGGACCTGTGCTGTTATATCGGACCGAAAGTTTTGAAAAGTGTTGAGCACACATCAAATGAGGCGAGTGTTTTTTCAACGCGTTTCGAGGCTAAGCGCTAGTTGTTTGAACAAGTGTGTTTTCTAATGGATTTATTTTGAGGTGAGTTAAAATATACTTATGGTGGTGTTGGTATTGTTTGTTCTCGGTGTTTTGTGTGCGTGCGGTGGCGGGAAACCGAATACCTAGCTGTGTGTGTGTGTGTGTTGTCACTATGTAAGAGGAAGAGAGGGAGTCAATTGTCATGTATTTAGGCGCAAAGTTTATGAGTTGATTTTTTAATTTATATGGTCCTTAAGCGATTGGAAAATAATGTTTGCTAAGGTATATTCTAGCGTCTTGGTACCAAATTTGTTATGTTAATGTTAAAAGTAATTAGGATCGTTCAATATTTAGTAAATATATTGCTTTGTTTTCTATTGGGTATTACCACTTAACTAATTTTTCATATTTACCTTAAATGATTATATAATTTTTTCCTACTATTTCTTTATATTTTAATCTATGATTAAACAATATTGCGGTTTCTTAATATAATAAGTTTCTTAGTATCTTCTTTATTTGAGCATATTTTTAGTGTCATACCATCTATGTTTTTTTTATTATAAGAGATATAAAATAATTTTAAAACACCGCATTTTACATTGTCCTGAAAAATGAATCTGTATATTTTTTATCGTACTTACAAAAAAATTTTTTTTTGTTAGTTTATAACTTAATAGAAATATAATACAAAATTATATTAAACTGTATAAATTAAATTAATATGTATTTAATGTACATGCTTTTTTAATTCAATGTTGCGAATGAGTTTTTTTTTCAAACGTTTCCGTATATTTTAAAATTCATAAAATTTGTGTAAATATACGTTTATGTAGTTATCAGTGTTTTAATTATATTTAATTAGTCACTAATAATTCGAGCTAAATTCGAGCAATGTTATAGATTAACTGAATATATACTATCTGTCATTGTATCTCTGCCACAGAGTAAGTAACGCACCGATAGACGGGAGTAGATTAAAAAATAATATAACTTTTTTATCACTTCTTTTCTACATACAAATAAAAGTAAAGATTTTAAGGATTTTAAATGATATATTTTTGTAAAAAAGTCTCTTGTTATATTATGTATTTTTAATAGTAAATATCTTTAAACAAATATTTTGTTATATATAACGATTTTGGACATAAATTAATACTAAAATTCAATATAATTTATAGAGGAGTGTATTTTATCTCGATATTAAACGATTTTTCAGTATAAGTTATGCATAAACTAAGTTTCTAATTCTTAATATAGAGAATATATTGAGTTGAACTAATCTCTATTAGAAGGAAAGTCTTGATCTGCCTTACTATAGTACAAGATATTTTCTGTTTTGTCTCTTTCACACTTTTGACGTAAGTTGTTAGTGAGAAAGTGACAAAACAAAGAATGAATTGTACTGGGTACCGATATTTTTATTAAAAAAAAGTTGTAAGTATTATTTCAAACTAAAATAAAACTTTTTTAAACCTATGCATAGATTATAAATAGTTTATAAAATATCAATTTTTTTATTTGTAGTTTTTCCGTCATAACTTCTAGGGAAAATTTCGCATCCATTAATATATAGAAATAATTTTTTTTAAGATAAAAATATATTTCAACTATATAGAATGAATTAAGACAAATGTGTCTTTAATAGAAAAAAATATTCTGCTTTATTCGAATATATACATGTAAGCATATTTCTTCGCAGTTACCTCTAAAATAACTCAACCGATTTTGATAAACCTTTAGCTAAAATATTCTGCAAATTTTAAAGATGTTTTCAGTATATATTATACTGTCTTATTACGCATACATAGTAATTTATGTAGGGGCATTTTATATACATATATTAATAAAATTAAGAAATCTGTGAAATATAATAGACAACTTTAAATAAGTTTTCATTTTATATTTAACTCAAAAAATAAGCGCTCATTTTACAATCAGCGAAGCAACAAAAGTGAATGATCTATATGAATTTTAAGAAACAAAAGATACAAACACAATATATAAATATTATATATGTATGAAATTTAATAAAAACTACCAAAAAAAAATGAAGGGATTTGAATCTCTTCAGTGCTGTCAAAACTTATCTTAGTGTGTTTTTTTTTCATTTTATCATTTGAAAAAAAAAGAAAAGTTTAAACTGAGAAAATATATATTTTTTTGAAAAAACAAATGTTTTAGATTAATAAATATTTTACTGCTTTTATTGAATTTTATATTGTTTTTGACATTATATGTAACTAAATATATACATAATTATAATATATTTTTAAGAAAGATGAATTATAAATATTATATATTTATCCGGCTTCACTTACGTAAATACTATCAACATTTGCCTGATTATTTTCGAACCCATTCGGGTTCTTACTCATGAGCTCTGAGCATTTTGGATTCGCGGCGTGAACAGTTAATTATGTATAATTTCAACCGAATAATTATGTATATTAGTAATCAATGATCACAAAAGTTAAAATACAAAACGAAATATATTTATATGTATATGTATATATACAATTAATTATATCTATAAATAAATAATTAGTTTCCTTCCCTCTAAACTCGATAGCTTTTTGGTGATATGATGTCTTATGTCTATATATTTTTTAAGTATTTTTTTTTATCTAATGACCATAATGGTGTTTGTGTTAAAGCATTGTTATATTTTTATAATATTGCCACTTGCATAATATTTTTGATCTTAATTTAGGGAGAATTTCTATTTACCATGCAACACCGAAATTTTGCTAAACTTAATCTCAAAATAATTTAATAATTAACAAAAATTCGCCACTTTTCTGCCACTTTTCTTTTGGCAGAATGTCAAAGACCAATTCCCAATTTTGATTTTGAAGTTTTGAATTCAAGTGACAGAATTGACACTAACTTTTCCCGCCAATTTTCTCATATTTCTGACGTTTTTTATTATACATTCTTTTTTGAACATTGCCAGTTATAATATAACATTATAATATAATTATTACATTATTATTACTAAACTAATGTGAATGACTTAGGTACGCTTATCTATTCATTTAATTGTTCTTTTTTTCTAATTTATGTGTAAGACTTTAATTTATGTATCTTTTTATTGTTTTAGTTATATTTATTAAAATATATTTTTTAACGTTGCTAAGGAGGAATCAAGATAGTCCATCTGATAGCAAGTGGTGCATTTCACACATTAATATCTGTATGAGTGTTAAAGATAAGCTATCCTTATTAGAGATTAAAGAGTTGAAAAAAGGAGGGGGGGGGGTTCCTACAAATTGGACTTCCAATAAACTGAATGTAATTAGCTGATCTTGTTTGGTGTTTGTGGTCGAGCTGCTATTTTTTGTTCTTAATGTCATAACTGTTACTCCTATGCTTGAGAGCGTCAAAGGGGGGAGGGGTAAGATAGACACATTTATAATATGTTGTTACTCCAATCGATTAATATACACATATGAGTATATTAATATTACCCAATCACGTTAAGCTTTTCTGGTAAGTTGATTGCATTATAGCCAATCACAACGAAGGCAGTTTTACCATTAGAAAAAAATATCCTTAATTATTCTATAAAATATATCTAATATAATAAAATAGAATAAAATCCAATTGAAAAACTATTTGTTTTAGATTACAACAATATAACCGATTAGTGGTGTGTATACATGTTATTTTGGGTAGTTCTGTAAAGGGTGATATTTTGAATATTTTGAAGATCTTACTTTATTAGATACATTTTAAGTGTTTTTTTTGGGTAAAATTAGTTACAATCTACCCTTTGACAAGTTAGTATGCTGGAGGTTTCTAGGAGTACGTTGGAATTTTAAAAGTCATTAAAAACCCAACGGTGAACGTCTTAGCTTGAGTGGATCGCTACGAGGTCGGCAAAAGACACCCCCGCGGTACTCCCCATATGAGATTATTCGGAACAAAGGGTGGATCTAACCCTGGCCGAGCTACCTTGTGCTTACCTCAAAGGAATCTACCATATACAATAAAATAAACAAGACACTATATGTACATACTATTTTTTTGCAATTATTTTCTTACAGCTAATATATATAATATATATAATAATTAAAAGTTTTCACTATAAAATAATAAATTTAAATGTCGTAGCAACTAATCTAATAATATATTATAAACATCTTAGATAAGAGTTAACTTCTTTAATTACATTTTAATTTTCGCCGACACGTGTATAAAACAATTTGTCTCTCATTCTATATGTTAATAGAAACCTTGAGGCCTTACTCGTGTATTTTTTTTATATAAAATATACACAAATTCGCTGGGAATTATATCATAATGTTTGTATTTACATTAATTTAAATTATTTATTTTAATGATGTGCTTTATAATATTGTAACATTTCGGTTTCAATGGCTGGCTGGTTAAATATATTTTTTAATGTTGAAGACCAATTAGTATATATAAAAATATTATTTATTACATTAACATCTTTATTATCTTCAGATTAGAAAAGATATCTTAAATATATTTAGAAAAAAAAAATCTTACACGCGGATACTTAAATTAACTTATTAAAGACTTTTTCGAATTGATATAAAATGTTCTAAGTATCAAAGTTTTTTTAAGTCAACATTTCAAAGTTTTCAAAGTACGGACTTGACTGTGAAAACATCTAAGCTTCGGACTTAAAATGAATACAATCTGCATTCATTTTTATGTATCTATACATCGGCACATGTAAATGTTCTAGAACAGGGATCGCGAAACAATGGCACGTTTGAAAGTTTTAATGGCACGCACAAAAAAAATTTACTGTAAGATATTGTTTGATAAAAAATTTATAAAGTAGAATTGTTTTTTTTTGTTATTTTAATTTTACTTACGTTTAATTTCAACACGCTTTAAAAAAATATTGTGGCCTATTTAGATTTTTTTTACGTTGTGGCATCAAAAAAGGTTTGGCATCCCTGTTCTCAGAAGATAAGAAAATAGAGTTTTATTTATATATTTGAAATAAAGACTTCGACTTTGAAATATGAAATAGGAAAAAATTTTGACTTTGACTTTGAAATATGAAATAGGAAAAAATTTTGACTTTGACTTTGAAATATGAAATAGGAAAGATGTTTGAAATATAACTGCATATCTCTATTGATATTGAATTCTTAATTCTCAATAATAAGGGGTCCTGTCAGGGACTGGGAAAGGCAAATAGAGGGATACAAAAGGGGTTGGTTAGGCTTAAAAAAAATAAATGGGGTGTCTTACTATTAATTATTCTAATAAGTATTTCTTGTATGTTCTTGTTTGAATAAAAAAAATAACAGGTATAGTTTTACAAATAACTTTGTTATATAACTTTTTATATGATACTGTTATGAAAGTAGGTATGATACATTTGAGAAATATACTTTTATGTTTTTACCATAGCATATTTTTATATATAAAAAATAACTTCTGCACTAGCGACATCTGTGTCGGGTTTTAAAACAACGGACACAAATAACACCCAGATTCAAAATAGCAATCAGATATTAAGGAATATATGAACCTTAACTTTTACTAGAATTTATTTCTATTCATAATTAGTATTAAAAGGAAAGTGAGAGGAAAGGGAAGGGAGAAATGAGGAATAAGGAGGGAAGATTACTTTGTTAAATAATTGTTATATCTCAAATTAATCGGAATTGTCATTGCGTAAGCATTTAAAACTAATAGTAACTGATTTCTTATATTAAAGTTAAATATATAATTTAATATTACATACAGCAGTGCCTTATCTATAGAACAATACCACTTATTTATTTTTTGTTTGTTTATGTCTAGCTTTTAACTCTGTTTGAAGTAGATATGTTATACAAACTTCCTTTGGTTTAACAAGAAAATATTTAAGTACTTCTTTATTGTATACTAGTATTTAACTGCGACTGCTCATGTGATCAAAATGACTTTACCATTTCTTACATATTTGGCATCAGATAAATTGTTTCGAAAATAGTTAAACACTTACATCTCGTCTACCCGTGAACACGATTGCTGCATAGCATTCGAAATTTCGAGTGAAAATAAAAATGTAACCAAATTATACGCGAGTTTTAATCCGGAAAAAATAGTTTTATTTGAAATTCATTTTATACTAGTATTTACCTGCGATTCTGTTCGGGTGAACAAGTGGTTTTAACAATTCAAAAATTTTTGATATCAGATTCGAAAATTGTCCTAGACAAACAAACCTACAAAACTTTACTTAAAATATATATTTTTATTAATCTCTTCTTATAAATAACGTTATTATAAATCTTGTTTGAATGTTTTTTAGTTTTGGCAACTCGGTGTTTTACCGTGCTGGTGTGTTTGTGTGCGTGTAGGCGTGACGGCGATAGCGTTATCGGCCAAACCTTGCTAAAATATACAACATACAGTACACGAAAATTACTCAGATCTTTCAATATTCTTTAATTTTATCATCCCAAGGTTGTTGAAATTGGGAGAGTGGGACACTTGTTTGTTATTATTTAGTTTTATAGATAAAACTTTTCTTTTTATATTCAGCTAAATCTTTACTAATATAATAGTATAATGCGGAAAGCTATTCTTTTGTTTGTGTGCAATTGGTGCTAAAATTGGTTCCAATATTGGTTCAAATATACATACACCATTGCACTGGATAACAAATTTTAGTATAGTCGAATCTCACTTATAACTCACTGTCACTCACTCAAATACACTAATGACTCACTTTTTTATAATCAAAACGACTCACGTTTGATGAAATCCACGAGGGCGAAGCTGTGGGCAGAACCTAGTTTGAAGATTATTATTATTTATAAATGTCTCAAGGACAAAAAAAATGTTATCGCATTGTTTTGTATGTACTGGATTTTAGCACGAAATAACGCCTTGGTACTGATAAACAAAACAACCTAAATAATGTCGGCCTCGAATTCTAAATAAATGGCTATCAACTGTACTTCCGACCTCATTACTATATCCTAAGTATATTAGATATAGTATATACCAAACTATCAGACTAACATTTTTTATTATATATAAATTATTATTAATTTACCTTTCAATATCTTAAAGTAATATTACAATAATCTTACCTTTCATATTGATATTTAAATATATTATTGTTTCAATAAAATTTCTGGGATGTTATTTGTATTTTGTACTAGTGCATTACTTTTTTCAAGATTCACAAATTAATATTAATGTAATATTACAAATTATGGCCATCTATGGCCTTATTTTTTTGTTTTAAAATGTTTAATGTTTATATCTGTAATTTTATTGCTTTGAATTTTAATTGTTTCTATTGTTTCTTCTGGAAAAATCTTTGTTTTGAGGGTGGGCGTTTATGTCTGCGACACAGTTTTATAACTAATGAAAGCATTTTCGATCACTGTTTATTTCTGTACTATTTTATTGTTCAAATAAAGACTATTATTATTATTATTATTATTATTATTATCCGAATAATTTCGTCTTTATTGCACAAAAGAACAGAAGCCGGGCTTAATGCTAAACGACCCTCTTGTTCTTAATGTACGGTTTTTTATCTCTGTATCATAATTGGTTGACTGGTAGAGAACGTTGCGTTAAGCCATTGTACTTTGCATAAAATAATAAATATATATTAATAACATATAAATATAAATAACAATCGACTAGCTATTACTAATACTTTTACCCGCGGAAAAACAATTTTATATATTATTAGTAAGTAATATCGTAATGCTTGAGAGCCTTTCTCATGAAGTTGTTTATCATAATCAGAAAGAATTTTTCAAATCTATCCAATAGTTTCGAAGATTAGCGCGTTCATCCAAACAAACAAACTCTTCATTGTAATATTACTAGGAGCGCGAACCAGACCTCAATTTTGACTCGCTGCGTTCGCAAAATCTCGGTATGTTAGCATACAGCATAGCATTGAGCGAAACGAGTTGCTAACAGCACTGAAGTTGCATTTACAAAACGACGCATTCTGTACTCAACTATTTTTCAAGATGAGACACATTATATGTCTTGTTTTTTTGGTTTGAAAATTTATTATTTTAAAACAACCACCAGACTGATGTCTAGTCAAATTTGGAAATTTTCGGATATACCGTTTTTGATTGATGCTTACACCAAGTATGCAGAAAACTCTCTCCTAGAGAGCTTCGCTCAATTAGTGTAAATATAGATGTGAAAAAATGTATTTATTATAGACACACATACATACATATATAGTTACTTTTACCCAGCAGTGCAACTAATACCCACTTTATATAACAGTTAAGTATTTTAATCCAAAGAATAAATGTTAGGTTTGATAAGTTTATCGATAATATAATACAATTGCTATTTGATAATTAAGTACATATTTTGATAAATATTAAACATTTAGATCTAGATATTACATACTTGATAATAACTATAAATATATATATGTGTAAGTATAATACTTATAAGATTTTTTGTAATTTTACTTATCAATATCATGGATCACTTATATATATATATATATATATATATATATATATATATATATATATATATATATATATATATATTCGTTGAGTTTGTTGGTCATTCTTCTCAGACTGGATAACTTTGGAATTCTTGTTCAACTTGGAGAGTATCTTTATAGAAGGGCCTATTTTATTAAGTATATATATTAAAAAAATTCTATTTTGCAGACATAAGGACTGCAGTTATTATATACATAAATATATTTTTTGAAATACAATAAACTCAGCCGGGTATATTTATTTCAAAACGTCACAAAAATGTTAAAAGGCTATACCGCAATTAGAAGTTAAGTTGACTATAGATTGTATTTATGACTTAAAACATACTTATTAATTCCGGAAGTCAAGCTAAAGACTTCTACTAATTTGCAAACACAGATTGAAACTTTATATTGTTGTTTACGAACGCAATAGGTTGGTCATTTGCACTTATAATCAAAGAAATGACTCAGGATCGACTATGAATTTCGATTTTAAGCCAATTTTTTTAGAAATGAATGCCCAATGACTAAAAATGAAGAAGTTTGTATGGTTAGTCACTTACATCTCGTCTACCCGTGAACACGATTGCTGTAAAGCATTCGAAACGGGTTAAAATTAAAATGTAACCAAATTATACGCGAGTTTTACTCCGTAAAAATAGTTTTATTTCATATATTAAATTTATTATAACCTTTTGAGATATTAATATAAATAATTTTTAAAAAAGGATTTCTAATTATTTATTTAGTTCATCTATTTTTTTTTTTTTTTTTTTTATGGAAAAGGAGGGCAAACGAGCATGCGGGTCACTGATAAAATGTGATCACCGCCGCCCATGAACTCTTGCAACATCCGAAGACTCACTAAGAGCGTTGCCGGCCTTGGAGATATGAATAGGCGCCTTTTTTGAAGGTACCCATGTCGTATCGATCTGGAAACACCGCCGAAGGAAGTTCATTCCACATCTTAGTGGTACGTGGAAGAAAAGTCCTTGAGAACCGCACAGTAGAAGATCGCCACGCATCCAGGTGGTGTGGATGGAAATGCAGGCGGTGACGTGCTGTGCGGTGATGGAATTCGGCGGCAGGCATCAGATCAAATAGCTCTTCGGAACACTCCCCGTTGTAAATGCGATAGAAGACGCACAAAGAAGCCACGTCTCTACGCAATGCCAGAGAGTCCAGCCGTTCACAGAGCACCGGGTCCCCGACAATCCGTACGGCTCTCCGTTGTACGCGGTCAAAAGGTAGAAGCTGATATTGGGGTGATCCGGACCAGAGATGAGAGCAGTACTCCATATGTGGCCGAACCTGCGCCTTATAAAGCGCAAGTCTATGGCCAGGATTGAAATACTGTCTCGCTCTATTGATCACACCCAATTTCATCGAGGCCAACTTGGCCTTGCTCTCCAAGTGACCACGAAACTGACAGTCGCTCGAAATGTCGAGTCCCAGTACTTTGATACTTGGCGAGGCATCGAGAGGTGTGCTATCGAAGAGCGGCGATACGACAAATGGGGTTTTCTTAGTGGTAAACGCTGTAACTATTACATGTAAATTTTCTTAGTGGTAAACGGTGTAACTATTACATGTAGCAAGAGAATTTAACCTTTTAAGGGTGGGAGGAGGCACATTTTTACTTGGTAAATATTTTCTAGAAGCTTCGATCGATTAAATTAATATTAATTAATTGTGTTTAATACTCTTATGACACCTTATGATGAAGATATTTTTTTAAGAGAAAATATTAGAACAACTCCTATTTAGGTTCTGGAGAGGGGGAGCTCCCTGACTCAGAGGGATAAGTTAAGATAAAAAAAATGCTTTACGGTTGTTTCTGAGTAATTTTGAAATTTTATAGAAATTAAGGATTCTGATCCTGCACAGACAAACTTACAACAAAGTGACCCTATAAAGGTTCCGTTTTTTTTTGCATGTGAGGTACGGAACCCTAAAAATGAATATATAATTTATTTAAACAGGTCAAATTTTAACATACTTTGAAAATAGCTAACAATATACAGAAAATGCGATTAAATTTGCTATAGCAATTGAATAACAAGTGAATAACATTAAATACAATAGCAATAGTTAGACTTACTTAAATGTAATTCAGAATGCATGTTACTTACGCAAACTTGTTTGTTAAGAAGAAAAACAATGAACGATGGGAAAATGGTTGCCTTTCTTAACTCACACATGCATATATACACACACATACAAGATAAGTTAAGGTGTATTCATAAAGACAGATTATGTAATAATAAAATTAATATATTTATTGATTGTTTTATTATTGAATTTTTTTTTTATTTTTTTTTTTCTATAATGTAAATGTTTTAATAATAAAATTACTAGAAATAATAGTAATATTAATTTAATATAAAGGAATATATTTTTAGAAAATAGTTTATAAATGTAATATTTTTTCTTCATTTTTCTTTTATTGAAAAAAAAAACAATTAGATATTTATAACTCATATAATAAAATGAATAAATCAATTACTAAAGTTTTCAAAGATAAAACAAACATACATACAGTACGTAAATTAATCTACACTAAAAGATATTATTAAAAAAGTGAATAAGTCTGTTGAAGATAAATTTTATCCGTTTATCTGTCTATCAGTACACGCGTCACACAAAAATTACTGAACCGATAAGAATGATACTCTCCTAAATTAAAATACACATAAAAGAAACTGGTCTTTATTTCAACAAAACCGGAAAACAATTACGGAATATATTTAATTTTATGTTATCATATACAAAGTATAGTAATGGGCTTTACATGTAAATAATTATTTTAATATAATTTATATGAAAATGAATTACAAATACCAAATTAAATAATAATGTTGTACATTTAAAGATATATCTTGTAACAAATAACTCAAAAAATTTGCTAGCAACAGCTACTAAACAAAAAAAAAGGCGCCATGATATGAAAAAATAATCCTGACGGACAGACGGACAACAAAGTAATCCTATAAGGCTTGCGTTTTATGCTGTATGAGGTACGGAACCCTAATTATTACTCAAAAAAAAATCGAACCAAGTTTCAGAATTTTGTTATTGTTTTCATAATTATCAGAATAAAAACCAGTAGAAACAAATTTTTAATTTGCTTATAAAATTATTATAAATAAATATTTTTATTTAAATGTAAAAAAATTCAGTGTCCGTCCATGCAAAGTCAGGTCGTGTTATTAGTTATTGATTTAAATATATTTAGTGTGAAGGAACCTTTATTATTAGTAGATGTGTGAGTGGTGTGCTTATGTGCGTGTGTGCGTGTTAGATTATCTCCTGTAAACATAGATGTTGATCTTACTTGCATACAATTCGTAGCTAGAATTAATAGTGTTATGTTTTTATTACAGTTTGTCTTTTTGTTTGTCTTTGTGTACATTTTAATATTAATTTAGGGTTTTTATTTAAATTTGTACATACGAGTTGAAATTTTCCTAACATTTAAAAATAGTTTTAATGAACTATTTTCTAAAGACCATTTACGAATAAGTTATTTACGAAAAATCAAAAAAATTATCTACGAAAATCTTAGATCTTGAAAATTTATAAATATACTACGTTCGTTAAAATAATCGTAAAAATATTTTTTTAATTCAGTAATACTAAGATTTCATATTAATATTATAATCTTTTTTGAAGACCATTTTGGGTTTTAATTTATTTTAATTTATGCCAATAAATTAAAAACATCTGCTAATAATAAGCTCTAAATAAAATTTTAATTTATAACCTCACATGAACTTTTAAAACTATTTAAGTATGATTGTTGTAATATTACTTTAAGAGATGTCAATAAAATCGACTGTTTAAGATCTTTCTAAGAAAAGTACATTTATTAAAAAAATACTATTATATGTTTTTTATTAATTATTTTATCTTTATCGTTAATATGAATACAAATTTTAAATATGGAGTTTTTATAATGTTATAAACCATATATTCAACTTGCGAAAATATTTTATCAAAAAAACATTTAATTCACTATTAAGTATATGTTTTTTATTAGTTATTATCATAAACACGAATACATATTTTTAACTCATTTTTTTTGTAAATGGTTTAAAAAATCCATATCTCTAAACCTATAATATTTTCTAAAACATTATTTTAAGCTATCAAATATCTTATCTTAATGAAAATCTCGATTCTAATTTCATTTGGAGGAATGAACAAAATGATTAGAGATATTTTAAATTTATAAAGTTAAGTTCATCTTTTTTTCTTTAAATTTTTAAAATTTTTATTTTTTAAAATTTCTCTTTTTTTAAAAATTTAAATTTATAATGTTATATTAAGTAAAGTTCATCTCATTTTTTAAATCTTTATTTAAAATATTCACTTCAAAGTCAATATATTTAAATTACTATCAAATTTTACGGGAATTACTTTTTTAATATATATTAATATGTATACTTTTAACTATGGAAAATAGTTACTACAAGTGTTAACAAAACAAAGATTTTTCTAAATTTTCACATGATAATTTAGAAAAAAAAATATATAATCAAACAATATTTCCTAAAATATTAATTGTTTGAAAAAGAAGAAAAAGAACCGTCTCTAGCCAGTTCCTAACACAAGCGTATGTTAAAAGAGTTCCAAATTTAAAATTGAAAAGAGTTCAAAATTCAAAATGTGAAAACAATTTAAAACATTTTAAATTTCGAATACGTTACAATCATATTCGTTTGGTTCTTTAATTCCCGAACATATTTTAATATTTCAATATATTTTAAAATTTATTACGTTGTAATTATTATCTATACTAATATTATAAAGCGGAAAAGTTTGTTTGTTTTAAATATAGAATCATCGAAACTTCGAGATGGATTATGTTTTCTAAGATTTACACGAGTACTACACATTTCAATAAAACTCTTTTACGGATATAAATCGCATTGGTTTTTATTTTTTTTTACACCACCATCATCCAGACACCATCATCTCGTCTTATTTCGAACGCGTTTGCTGCAAAGCATTCGAAACGTCGGGTTTAAATAAAAAAAAATTAAAACTAAACGCAAGTTATATCTGTAAAATAGTTTTATTGAAATGTGTAGTACTCGTGTAAATCTTAGAAAACATTATATTAAATACTGTAGGCCTAAGATATACAATTACGATATCATATTCTTATCCGTATGTTTGTGTTGTTATATTTTTATTCACTTGTTTTTACAAACAAACGATAAGATAGCTTTATATAAACATTTTTTAATGAGTGTATGTTTTTTTTGGTACATTTGTATATGTACGAGGTTAATAAACATATTTAACATATAATTATCCGGATGTATTGTAGTATTTAAGTACAGATCATTATATATAATAGTAAGCTAAGCTTTTAAATAAATATATAATAAGAAGTCATCACTGATAGGACAGGAATTGAATCTGGGACCTCTTTTAAAATGTCCTGTTGCTGTTCTATTTATCTTGTTGAATTTGTCACTATATATAATTTTTATAAGAACTGTGGTGACATCTATTAGGCAATCTTTGGAACAAACATTTTATTATAAATTTTACCAACAGTAGTATATATTTATTACAAATATTAATTAAAAAGATGAGACTTCACCATGGAAATTTATACTAATATTTGTAAAGCGAAAAAGTTTGTTTAAAGCTACCAATCTTTGAAACTACTGATTGGATTATTTCTGTTCATGATAGACAGGTTCACGAGGAAGGCTTTAGGCCAGGGATGGAGAACTTTTATTGTGGCACTTTAAATTTTAAAAAAATAATTTTTTTCTTTGTGGCACGGACGTCAAAAAAGGTTGAGCATCCCTGCTATAGGCTATCTACCACACCGCTACTACTCTAAGTTATTTTAATAGTATCTAAATAATTCGAGGGTGTAACCGCGAGCAAAAGCTAGTCATACTTATTCCTCTTCATCAGATTTAGTTTCTATAAAACGAGGTTTTGACAACAGGATATCCGTTAAGTAAAATAAAATGTAATGTTAGCAAATCAAACAAATACAAAGTAAATATCGTACCGTTGCAAACCTACTTCATCTGTTTACAATATCTGTCATTTGACTAGTTTTTTTTAAATATAGTACTAGGATCCGAGTTTTTAATCCTCAGATAAATGAAAAAGGTTTTATTATAGAGAAATAATAAAATATTATTGGGCTTAATGATTTTAGTATAAATCGGATATTCAGAATTTTTGTTAAGGTTATTGAACTTAGCGCGTTTATCAATTGCTCTTAACAGCCATTACATTACAATTTACTATGCACGAAACAACTAGAGTAATATTGGCTCGTAAAAAGGAAGTAATATACTAATTGTTATATAGTTCTTAACTCACAATTTTTGGGATCAAGTAGTTTAAGGTTAATTGCGTAGTGTCATGGCTGTATACTTATGTCTTATCTTTCTCTGTCTCTCTTCCGCTCTCTCTCTCTCTCTAGTCAATTTAATTATAGCTAAAATTAAATATAGTTTATTATTATAATAAATACGATATTTTAATTAATTATCAATACTATAGTACCCGTTTTATAAGAAAAATATTATAAGACGAACTATGTTATTACAATTTTTTGTATTTGACATCCCAAATATATTTCTGATCATCACACAATATATCTTTTATAATTTCTAATCACGCTATATAAATACTATATAACTATAAAAAGTTATATAGAAAATAAGTTTCTGTATGAATAATATATCTAAAAATAGTGTTTTGATTTGGCTCAGTATTTTATTTTTAGATCTGCTGTTATACTGGGGATAATCTGTCATTTTCTTATTACTAGTAATTCACGTCAGCACGGGTAAATTGAGTATATAATATATATGTTCAAATACTTTTTTTAACAAACCTTATAACTGTTTAATGAAAATCTATTAATAGTACTATTTATAAGTTAAGCAAGAGGAAGATATTATCTACAATTACAATTATACATTTGATATATTTACATAAATAATACATTAGGGTTTCTTGAGAAACCACATGGAAATCCTAGCAATGGGTTTTGACAAAAAACATTTATAATAAAATATATCATAGTTATATTATAAAAGTACTAAAAACCATCGTTACCATCGATTCATTACATTATTTAGTTTGGTATTACCGCGTATAACAACTCAGTTCAGAGAGAATTTATTACTGCCTCGACCGTGCAAACAACAACATTTTGTGTACCAACGAACACACGGCTGTGAAAACACTCACACAAGCGCAAGTTCACACAAAATACACCAGGAAACGTCTAGCGAAAAACAAACAAGGGTCTTTTGTGTTGTGTAAACAATTCAATGGCCGTATATGCAACAGGCGTGACGGTAAAAAAAAGTTCGTTCAGGTTACGTTTCATAGATGGCGGTGTTTGCGAATGTACTTTAATGCATGTTGTGGTTACGTAGTTCAACGTCATTATGTTAGATGGCGCTTTAAGAAAAAAAAAAACATGTAAAATTATTAAGATTAATTTATATTTTTAATAACTATGTATACTTAGGAATTGATAATATTATATCAAAATAGCGATATTATGCTATTCTATTGATGCATTATATATTTTTTACTTCTTAATAAATATTGTTAATAAATATTTAGATCGAACTTTAATAACGTTGTCTATTCTATATACAGAAAAAATATCAATAACTTTAGTGATTTAGATTTTCTGAAATACTTAGATTTGAAACTCTTAACGATTACATTTTTAAATATTTCAAAGTGTCCGACATCTCTCTTAACAATAAACGAAAAATGTGTCTTTTTCAACACTAAGTATTTTCGATATAGTTACGAGTAAATTATATTATATGTAGTTTTCCTAGCTGATTTGTTTAGCCACATCAGCCCAAATTCATGTACTTAATTTAGTCTAAGTATTAAATTTCACTCTGTTTTGAATGTACAATGTTTTGTTTAGAAAATCTTGAGCGTGCTTGTCGTAGCTGTAAGTAAACTATAGGGATCGAGTGACAGCCAAAACAAAAATGTTTATAATACAAAAATCTTTGAACATTAGGTCACCGAGAAATAAAATTATTTAGATAGCTTGTCCTATAACTGGCAAAATAGATACTAAATAATAAAACAAATTACAAAGCATGTATTTGCTTATAATGATATATAAATATATCTGCAATTATGTTTATTTTTTTTTTAATAAATTAAAACTTAAGTTTAAGTAACAAATTAAATTAACAGATTTGTCACCGAGAAATAAAATTATTTAGATAGCTTGTCCTATAACTGGCAAAATAGATACTAAATAATAAAACAAATTACAAAGCATGTATTTGCTTATAATGATATATAAATATATCTGCAATTATGTTTATTTTTTTTTTAATAAATTAAAACTTAAGTTTAAGTAACAAATTAAATTAACAGATTTTATTTTCAATATAATCATTCCTTTTTTATACCTTAAGCAACATTAAAACCAATATAATATTATTTAGATACTTTTAATATTTACGTTTTTATTTAATGTAAAATTTCGATAAATTCTAATAGAATTATAGTACCTTGACTCTTTGTTTACACAAACATAAAAACCAGCATACCATAAAACATATTCAAGAACATCTGCTTAGAAAATGCTGATCCAAACTCAGCCTTTGACTTTTGTAATAGGGTCGCTTTATCAGAAGCATTTGATATAATAGCTCATAACATATCCTTAAGTTTATGTACTTAAATCCATTGCTACTGGTAGTCAAGTTTATTATTGTTTTTCTGTACTGTTACAGATTGTATTCAAAACATAAGGAGCCATATTGCTTCAGTCATTTCAAGAGCACAGTCGAGGTGTGTCGCAGGGTGCCACACTGGGACACAGAATATAAACTTTACTTACTGACAGTTTTTGTGAAGTGACAAACAATATTAATATAATCTGTGATTCCTGGATGTGTCTCCAACGAGATGAAGATGAAGAACACCTAGATGCAGCGGTAAATATGATATAATATTAGAATAATTTTAAAATTATTTATGAAATCTTTATTTAAGTTATTTACTAACCATTAAAATTTAACTAAACGTTTAAAACAAATAAATCTCTCAAAATTGGTTAATAAAGTTATTGACCATAAACAATATTCTTAATTTATACTTTTAAAAATAGAATGCGTAATTTTTTAATTTTTTGTGTTAGATATCTATTTTAATAAATTTAATTTATTACTTTTAATTCTTATTTTATATGGTATAGATAAGATTCAGATTTTTTTTTATTTATCTGGCATCGCATTTCAAATAAGTACATACTATTGTAAAACAGAAAAAAACACACTGATTTGTTTTTCAATCTGCTGAAAGAGGAGTTTCAGTTTTTATTTTTTTATTTAATATTTATCAAATATTATTATGGATTATTAAAAATATATTCTTTTCAATAATTCGTTCATCCATAAAAACTAGACCAGTACTTCAAAGAAATTAAAATCTTAAATAACTTTTTTTTTTTCATATTACCCGAAAACATTGAAATAATATATGAATATACTGTTTTCAATGTGTGTGTGTTTTTACCAGAGATGTCAACAATTTTCTCTATTGTTTTATATTCCTGAATCGAATACGTAAATTCAATACACTTGAAAATTGTCTATCAAATACAATTTTTGCCAAACTAGCTTCAGTATTAATTATTTACTTCCTGTATGTTTATTTAGTTATAAATTAAAATATTTAAAGCACCAGACGGCCTTGGAATGTTAATACACGTGTCTATCGTCTTGTATACTCCAAATCCTTACTATAATTATAGATTTGAAAAAAACATACATATATTTTGTTTATTTGTCGGATTTTTACATTTTTTCTTAATTAGTTAATATTGAAATTTTCGTTAAAAATATATAAATTATATAAATTATTTTTCATACAAACTTAATGATTGAAAAAAATATTCCATTCCAAAAACTATATAAATTATTTTTCTTAAAAACTTAATGACCCGTCCTTACTTAAGATTCTTTATACCGCGGGACGAGTCGCTGGGAAAAGCTAGTTAAAAATAAATTTGTTTTTAATTTGCAGTTCATTGTCCTTTAGACAATTTTATTAATATCAAGTATAATATAATATTTTTAGTAATAATTCATGTTTTTCAGTTTTTTGGAATTTCAAAGACGTGTATTTAATTGTATACTTCTACTACTTCTATCTATCTATCTATTTAATTGTAGACTTGTAAGTCTACATCTCGTGATAAGTAAATTTATTATTTCAACAAGTATGTTCTTGTAATAAAACTTTATACTGTATAGTTTTATAAATGACAAAATTCTCGAATAGAGAAGTAATGCAATGTTTTTCACTCTCCACCTCTAAAACTACTGAAAGAATTCTGATGAAATTTAAAACTATAAGTCAGATTAACAAATAGTTTTTAAGTTTTACAGTTAATTAGTAAATTATCCAAAATATATACAAAATAGTCAAGTATATCCAAAATATATACAAAATAGTCAAGTCGGAATGAGCTCTGCCAACTGAGAGTTAGTTAGAAATATTTTATTAAAATAATGTATGAATTTAAAAATTCCGTAGAACCAGTATTAAAAAAGTAAGAAGATATTGAAATTTGTAGTCTTTTAGAAAAATATGACAATCATATTGCTCCTGAAGGCCTAGCCAAGTGTAAGTTACGCTAGTCGAATAGAAAGATGTATGAACGTGACATATATGTAAAATTAGATCTCTATCAGTCTGTCTATGCCCTTATTACTTGGGAATCAAAATAATTGCCGAATTACTGAAAATAATGCCTGAGAAGCAGTCGCTCGATTCTTTACTGTTAGCGCCATCTATTATAACTTATCAGAATTAAAAAGTTCTGATCTTCAAATATAATTTTTGATTTAACTTTTATATTTTTATTTTGATATTATATCGAAAAATATAAATATTATCAATAAACAGTGTTATATTTTGATTAAGTTCTTTGATATCTTTAACTTGTTATGAGCAAAGTCGTTGGAAAAATCTAGTTTTTGTGAACTTCCTTTTGCTATAGGCGCATTATCTTTTCAGGAAAATACAATAAAGCCTTTTTAGAAATGATTAAGTGATTTTCAATCATGACACAGCGAATTACTGAAAAACATTTAATGACTACTGAAAAATCGATGTTTTGAATAAGAGTATAATACGACAATAGATGAAAGAAGATTATTAAAATAATCGAATTACGAGGTAAAATTCGTTTAATAAATTAAAAAATTAATTAATTTCACTCTTATTCCCCAATATCTTTTATATTTGAAGTCTACTAAAGATTTAGCAGTATTACATAGACTTGGAGTTGTTTGTTCATTCGTGCTTCAAGTCTATTGAGTAGACCAACCAGCAGCACCTCTGTTCTTGCAAAAGATGTAGGTGCTGTTCTCTTGTACAACCCTTGATTATTCTAGAGACTGAGGGTGTGATCACTTACCACCAGATGTTCCGCATGTTTTGATCTTTTTTTATATAAAAAAATGAAAGTCATCATCAAAAATCATAAAGACAGCTTTTTAAATAACTTCATTAATATCAAAGATACAAAAACACTTATAGTTTTATTATAGTATATATATCTTTAAAATTGAATGCAGCATATATATATGCTCTCACTTAAAAAATATTCTCATAGATAATCAATCTGATATTTTTTATATATATAACCCTGCTCAATAAAAAGGCTTTTAAATATAAAACCATTTTTCAAATAGATAAACATTTCAAACAGTTCAAATTTTTCAAACAAAAAAAACTATATAATTTTTATTTATACAAATATGGACATGTGTTTTTCAAATCTTAGATATATGTTTATTTTATCTTAAGTTAATCTAGAACTGACACCTAATTATAAAAGTAAAAAGTCTGTATTTAAGACAAATAAAACATTGTATCTATAAAATATACTCATTTTTGTTTTCTTACTTTTACATATTTATTTGTAAGCATCTAAATTGACAAATAAGTTATTAAGTTAAGCTGAAACATTATACAGTTAAATATGTATTTGTTTAATAAGAGTTAGAACTTATTGTGAAAAGAATGTTATATATTTTTAACTTACTATTTTTGGGATTAAATAATACTTAGTAAATTGGATAGTATGAGCAGAATAGCAGACACTAATAACACCCTGACTCGAAACAACAATCTGTGGATTGCACAAACTGTCCCGTGTGGGATTCGAACCCACTACCACGTGACCATTAGACCATCAAAAACAACTTCATAAGTCATACAAACAAAACAGATTTATAAATGAATCTGTAAACAGGGAAAAGTATGCATTTTTGAAATCAAATCAAATCAAATCAAAAATCTCGTGAAAATCTAAGAAAATACTATATGCATTTTGGGCTTATGGGTACTAAAAAAAGTCTGTTCAAAAAAGTGTTTCCCAAAATTATTATGTTTGAATTAACAAAATGGCGTTGTAGCAAACACATATTTTTATAACTTAGCAAAGTATTTTTATATCTTTTTTATAGTGCCTACCACCTAGGTGGTAAAGTAATAACCACCTACCATCTGGTGGTTTAACCTCATACATTATCTTGTCTAGTATAAATAAAAAGAAAATTTTTTAAACATATATTACGTAATATTACGTAATTATTAGTATTTCTCCAACTAGTTTCGTATTACGTGAGTACAGACGGATAAATAATTACAATAGTAAAACATGAATAACGAAAATTGAAGTATATAGAAATTTATAATAAAAAAAAATAATTAAAGATTCTGTATTTTTCATTTTGTTTTCATTTGACATAAGTGATAGTATAAGAAAACTTTATTTATATAATTTTTAATTCATAGTTTTTCCGTCATAACTTCTAGGAAAAATTTTGGCCCGTCATGGCTTTTTTAGATTCAGTATAAAATTCTGCATTGATATATAGAAATATTTTTTTTGAAGATAAAATTTTTTACTTCCCAAATACTATAACTATATATAATGAATATATAATAATATTATATATGCATATTTATTATATAGCAATATGAGTAATATAAACAGTTATAATCTCGATGTTAAAGTTTACGAAAACAATTAAAAATGTTTTACTAACAGCAAGCCGAACGTATCGTAAACGTAAGCGAGAAGAATTAAAACTAACCGATTCGTACAGCTTTCGATCATTTTATAAACAAAAAAATGTTCTATTGATAACATTATGTTATAAGACAGTTATAACACATGCTATATACCATGGCGTTGCTTGATTTTATTTATTTATTTAACACTTTTATTGTGCACCACATAACAATTTACAAGTACATAGAATGCAATGCATGTTGTACAACGAGGCGGCCTTATAGCTAAGCAGCGATTTCTTCCAGACAACCTTATACGAGTAATGAAATAAAATATTGAGAAATGAAGAAGGCAGTGCAAAAAAGATATACTTAAAACTACATTACATATAATATTAAAATGGCCTAATTTTCATATGAAAAAAAATTCGGGATTTGTGTTTCACTCATAAGCGTATAGATAAAGTGTTTATTACGCATTTTTATAAGATATTAAATGTACCCTGGCATTGCTCGTGTTTATTACATTACATATAAAAATTAAATGTATGATACATGTAAAAATTATGATTACATATAAAAATTAAATGTATGATTTCTGGCAAGATTTTAATATTAAATTAATTAGAAACTTTTTTCGAATTACAACAAACATATAAATAGTTGTTTTTTATACTAATATGTTAAAAAAATTATATTATTTATTTATCAAACACTAACGGTTACTCATGGTTTCGTCTGCGGACAAACGATTTTATTTATTATTAATATAATTAGAAGCAGTAGCTGGATAGTCTATAGTCTAATATATTGCGCTTCTTTTCCATAAAAAAATGTCTTCCTGATGAACCTATCATAACCAGAAAGAATTATTCAAATATATCTATAAGTTTCGGAGATTAGCGCGCTCAACCAAACAAACAAACACTTTATGTAAACTTTTACAATATAAACATTTTTACAATATAAATAGACATATCTAATAAATCACGTTAAACTTACATCATTAGTTAGTATAAGGTTTATAATTTTATCTATACTATGTATATATTATATGTTGTATATCATATACTATATGTACACAATAATACTACAGATAGAGCGCAAATAATAACAGTTGATATTAGTTTAAGTGATATACAATTTAAATATTTATATAATATATTTATAATATTGATAATTTAATTGAAGAACTTCAATGAATTAAATGTTGACTTACGATTAAATTTATAAAGGGGGGAAGAGTTAATTTTTACTTAAATATAAAAAAAGTGTTATTCTGATTATTATATTACGTTATATATTTTTTTGGGTTTAAACTTTCTTGATCAATTATCAAAATGGTGGTAAATTTAAGGAAGTATTTTCTTAGATTTTCACGAGTACACATTTAAAATAAAACTATTTTTTACGAATTAAAATTCGCGTATAATTTGGTCTCAACAGAGGCACTTACATCTCGTCTACCCGTGAACACGATTGCTGCAAACCATTCGAAACGTCAGGTTAAAATAGAAATGTAACCAAATTATACGCGAGTTTTAATCCGTAAAAAATATTTTTATTTTAAATTTAAGCTTCTGAATATATTATCCGGCTGTACTCACGTAAATACTATCGGAATTTGTCTGACTAGTTCTCGTCGCGATTCTGCCATGCTCCGAGCCCATGAATAAGGACCCCGGATGGGTTCAAATTACTCAGGTAAATTCCGACAGCATTTACCATTTATATGAGTGTAGCTGGATAATTATTTTAAAAAGCATATATAATATATTTAAATTATTTTGTATATTTATTTAGCAATAATAATATTTATCTCGTTAAGGAAGCTATATTATTGACCATATCAAATGACCTTAGTTTTTAGTATATTTATATATAAAGATAATTATTGCGAATCTGTAGTATATTGCTCTTATATTAAAATAAAAATTTAATCATTCCAACATTTTTTTATTATACACACACACACACCCACATACTTATACACATATAATATATAAAATTAGACGCAGAGCCTATCAATGACAGCAGCCTAAAGATGACCTCTGGATCAATTTTCAGGGCGTTTAAGATAGTTTCAAAAAGGTCACAGGTTCGAGTTCTTGTTTTCAATAAAAAAATAACTGTTGCACACCAACTTCTAAACACAAATAAAATAAAAAAAATATATTATAATTTTCACAACATATTTTTCTATGTGTATATTTCATTTAAAATATTTTTTTCAAGTAAACATTTTACTAATGAAACTATAATTATTATGAAGTTTAAATAACTTTCATGATACTATTGAATTTTCAATCATTTATACAATATTATAAAGCGAAGAATAATAGAAACTATTGGACGGATATGAAAGATTCTTTCTAATATAATTAATATGATAACTTGAGGAAGCCTTCATATCATTACTGGTATTACATTAATAGTAAATAAAATAATTCGTCAGTTTGTGAAAGCGCAAGGAATAGATAATAATTGTGAGAACAAATTACAATTCAAGTAAAGTCTTCTTTTCTTTGCGTTTGCACATACAGACGAATTATTTTATTTACTATTAATATAATACAGTCTAAGTCTAGTTAAATAAGCACTACTCCTGTAATCTCAAATTTAATTTATTATATATTAGTTAATATTTCTATATTATATTACTGAATACACACCTCAACTCTAGTATACTTATATATAGTTTTGTTATTAGAAGTCTCAAATATGTTTTTTTTCAGAGACCAATGGTGCAGCTACCAGTATCGGTAAGTATAGTTTAAAAATTTACTAATTTACTCTAAAAAAAGTTTTCATTTTAACTACAAATTGAATTCAATAAATTAAAAATATTGTGAAAAAAATTAACACAATGCAATGTTACAATACCAAGGAAAATCATAATTTATTTTATTTAAAAAAAAATAAAATAAAATAAATAAATAAATAATTATCAAACAATAATAATAATCTATTAATCATTGTAAGAGAATATGAAACAGAAGATATGTTGATATGTCAAAGAAGTCATAAGATAATGTATGCTAGAAGAGTGTGGACGAATATTATACGGACCCCAAATATTTTTTTGACGCCAAATTAAACGCATTCTCATCTGACATTAATAATCAATCCGCAATCCTAGGTAAGATTGTTTGATCAGGATTTTTATTTACAATTTATTTAGAATTGTATTAAATTTCTAAAATCAGATATTTTTAAATAATTGATATTGATATACTTTTCAAAAGAAATTCTACGTTTAAGAAGTAGTAGAAGCAGAAGTAGTAGAAATAGTCTACTATTTGACCACTACTAAGTTTATTTGGTCTAAGTTCATAAAAATGTTTAGAGAACAAACAAACACTAACATATATACACACATATATATATATATAGTTATAATATTCTATTGATTCGCCAAAAGCCGAAAAAACAATGCAAACCACATAATATTTGAACGATTTGAACGACTAGACGAGTGGCTAATTATATTTGTTAAGGACATTTTGAATCTTATTGTAATTACATTAGAATTGATTTTCGATTAATTTTATAAAATCTGGCTTAATGGGAAAGATCCAAAAAACAAATAAGGGTTGTTACAGACAGAAATATATTTTTTATGAGACATGCCTATGCTATATATATATATTATATATGTTTGTGTGAAAACAACATTTTATAAAGTGGTAGAGTGTAGCCATTCATTTGGCGGTACCACTCGTACTGTCTCGATGGTACCATCTTATAGAAGATTCGCGTTAATTATATATTATGGCTATATTTTATACGGTGAGTGAACATTGGAAGTAGAATCCAACCTCCCCTCCCCGTCCCAGCGCTCCTGGTCTACCCCCCTCCCCATATCTCAAGGGTGGTATATATTCCTATACATTCAAATTGTCTTTGCGACTGTACCATAAAGTAAACTGTTTGTTCGTTTGCCACAAAAACGTATAATTATCTTATATTATATAAAATATTAATTAACACCCCTCAAGCATTATTAAATTATAACTATATAACATAATACAATTGTATCAAAATCTGTTTATGAAACATATACCAAAACAACTTAAAACAACAATATGTTAGATATATGTTTTATGTTGTCTGTTAGTTTGAATGAAATTTAATATGTTGGTCATAAACGATTATCTCTACTGCAAAAAAATTATTGATTTTCAATACCAAAAAAATATATAATATACAAAGCTACTGAACTGATTTTGATGAAACTTGGTGTAATATTTATTATAGTTCCTTTTAATATTTTCTATTTGAAAAAAAAACAAAAGATATACATATACATTTTAAGTAATATAATATTATAAGGCTAAGATTTATTTTAGCAAAAAGGCAGACAAAGTCACCGGCCCCAGCTAGTATGAGACTAATGAAGTAAAATGTAATGGTACCATAAAAATAAGTAATTAAAACGAAAGTAATAAAAGTGTTTTTACAAAAAACTCCTCTATCATATTAATAGGGATAATAAAAAGTTTTACGAATTTGTGTCAGCTAATCCTTTTATTGGTTTCATTGATTTATTTTAACATTTATATAATAATAAATTATTTATTAATTTGTATATTTTCTACTTTGAATCAATATCAGTGATCACTTGTATATAATTGGAAGACTCAGAAGAGCCTATTTTGATAACATACTTATAGAAATAAGGGCTTTTGTAAGGATACTTTCAGCTGGAAGTTAAAACTGTAAATACATGAAAATATACGCTATAATATTACGCTATTATATATATTAATATGCATTTCATTAAATCATGTATACATATATATATATAGTATTAGTATTAAATGTTTTTATTTATTGGTCTTTCTTCATGAAATATTATGAAAATATACTAATATATTGGTAAGCAAAGAAGTATTTACGTATATCTTCATTACAGCTGCCGTCGGAAAGAGTTTCAACGGACGGACTTAATATTTCATACATGTAATAAAATAATAACAATAATAAATGTTATACGTATAAATTGATATATTATATATATTATTTTGTAAGTATACTCTCCATACATATAATACTATAAAGTCTTAAAATATCTGTTTGTTTGTTTATTTTTGATGAAATGTTCTGATTGGTCTGACTTACTATACATTTGTAAATATTTTCTCATTTTTACAAACCTAAAACTGATTAAACACACGTCATTTGCACCTTGAAACCAATATAGACTTTCTTCTTGACATATTGACATCATTTTCAAATTCTTTAAAAAAGATGCAGACAGAGTCACAGGCAACAACTAATGTAATGAAACTGAAGATTTCTAAGTTAAAGTTTAATTCTAGTCAAAATTCACATGATTTTTTGTTTATTTTAGACATCACTGTGACGTCACTTGTACATTTAATTTTTTATAATATCGTTAATAATTTAATTTCTGTATTCTGGTATCATAGAGCCAATATAATAGAGCCGTAGAGTATAATAAGTTGTAAAAAATATATATAAAAATAGAAAAAAAAATATTAGTACAGTTAACAATTTCAAACTAGACATACAAACAAACAGTTATTTAGTAAATGTTAACTAATTATTTTTATTTTACTCTGTTTTTCGTTGCTTGACTGGGAGAGAATGCTTTTAGCAATAAGTCCGCCTATTTTACCTTCTTGGGGCAACAAAGAATAAATAAATAAATAAACAGTTATCAAAATAACATATTGCGTGAATCAAATTATAAAATATAATTTAAACTACAGCTAACAGATTTTTTAATAAAAAAAAAAATATAATTCTTTATTGCCAGGACAAATATTCCATTCAACAATTCTGCTTAATTTATAATTACAACATGCAGTGAAAAAAAAAATTGTTGACTTGTTAATAAAATAATAAAATATTATATTATTAACAAGTCTATAGTAGTATTTAAATATAATCCTTGTGACAATTCCTAGGTAAGCTTAAATATCTAGAACAAAGGCTATACGAAATCTAGACTTAGACATTTTCTCTCTTTTTCTCTCTTTTATTCCTTGAAACGATCTCCGCCATTACGGTATGTGATCTAAGAGCTAATGATTTATATTTATATATATTTATTTATTTGTACTATGGTTAAAATATAATTAAACTTATTTACAAGTATTATTCAATACACATATTTATTATAAATGTATTAATAAACAGACAAATTTAATATAATTACATTATTAGCCAGTAATAATATGTTGATTTCTATATCTCGTAACATTTTATGAATATATAAAAAATTAAATTTTAATACAAATATTTATTTTATCAGCTCCATTTTAACTGAATTTCATGATAATTATTAAATAATAAACTAAGTAGATTGTTAAATTTCATGAAAATTGTCGAAGGTTTCGTTTCAAAATTCAGGCTCTTTGGCTGTTAAGGCGGTCGCTTTTAAGCATCACTGGGCGTCTCTATACAGTGGGCGGAGCCACGCCTACGCTTATAAGCGAAATGTACTTTAATTAATATTTTTTATTTAAACGCCATGTTATATTTAAAATAGTTTTGTTCTCTTTAAAATATATTATTGTTAGCAAAAGTTAAAAATAGGGATGTTATTGTCTAAAATTGTTTCAAGGAAATAACTGAAAAATAAAAACATGACGCTTGTAACAATATTGTTTTAACTGAGATCTAAATTATATTCCAGAATTGGAATTCCAATTCCAAATTTGAAACTCGAATACAAGTCTAATTAAAAAAAGAATTCCAAACTCGAATACAAGTCAATAAAAAGTTCTAATTATTTATTTTCCAGAATTAAAATTCGAATTCCAAATTTGAATCTCGAATAGAAGTAAAAAAAATACTCTAATTATTTATATTCTAGAATTGAAATTCGAATTCCAAATTTGAAACTCGAATACAAGTGCAATAATTTAAAAAAAAAATCCAGTTTTTAAAGTATTCTAGAACGTTTAGTTTTAATCTATCAAGTCTAGAGCTGTCAGTAGATCAGCTCTTAAATTCATATAATATTCCGCGTGAGAAGGCGACGCAATCGATAGCTACTAAATCATCGCCCAATAAAAATGTCAATGGCCTACTGGAACTTTGAGCTTGTGTTACACAGAACTCGTTAATCATATTTTATTAATTTTCAGTTTAATATGAAGTTCTTATCTGTTTTTTTATTATAATAATTTATATTTAATAAATGTATCTTTTTGTATTTTGGTTTCAATAATTATTATTTTTTTTTTTCTATTGTATTAGTATTTCTTCATTTCATTTCATTTTCTTATTTAATCTTGGTGTGCCCAAGGTATTATAAGTAGGAAAAAAATGTAGTCTGTGTAAAATGTGCCGAGCATGCGCAGTGGTGCCTTATTAGATAGTAATTGAAATAAATCCTCAGCAAATTCTCTTTTGGTTTCCTAAGACAATATCTTATTTGATATGATATTTATCTTTTCCAATTTCCTTAATTCTCATTATATATTACAACGAAACATTTTATTATTGTTATATGAAACTTCAATATTGAATTCCGATTTCGAGTTTCCTACTATTCGAAATTCAAAATGGCAGCCTCACAGGAGCTGCGTCGGTGTTGCGCCAAAAAATAAATATTTTGCATCGTCAATAACATTTTGCTGTCGTCCGCGCATGCGCACAGCCTCTCCGCGGAAATCCTGTCAGATATATGCAAATTACTCCATAAAAAAGCAATTTAGACAATCCGCTATAACACATCTAGTTTGTCTAGTTATTCTGCTATCACAATAATAATTTTCGTTCATTTAGTTCGTGTATCGTGCGTGCGTGTTCGAAATTTGAATTCGCTTCGTCCCGTTCTGCATCAACCGCGCATGCTCAGTTGTAATGTTTATATTATTTGTATTTGAGCTGTGTATCACGTAAACTATAACTACCACAGCCATAGCGCCAATACTGAGGGCCAGTCCCGCCCCTCCCCGCTTCGGTAGTTAAATATTTCTTGCTTATTTCGACCTAGCATTGTTGTTCCCGCCGCGTGCCAGACTGTTGTGTTTTGTTTAGACGCTAAAGCAAATATATTTTGTATTATAAATATTTTTTTTTTAATCGAGTGAGCGGTTTTATGCATTTTATTTTTATTTATGCACTCGAATGCAGTGTAAATAATCATTGCAAGTGCATCAGGAACTTATGAGTGACTGTTTTTATCGCTGTTCAGTGGATATTTTGTGATTTTTTGTTAATTGTATTGTTTGTTATTTTGATATATTTTTGACCTCGTTTTTGCGGTTGTTGTGAATTATTAACGTTATCTTGTCAGTATTGTTTTTATTATAAAGTTACTCTATTCATAAAATATTTAATTTACGGGACCGCTTCGCCAACAGTTTTGAGTAAGTAAAATTATATAAAAATATATCTGTTCAAATTTAAACTGCGTATATAAAACTAATACATTGCAATCTAGAAAATAAATGCTTTTGAAATATCAAAAAACTAAAAACAAAAAAAAAACTAAAAATATATATAAAATTTGTATAAGATATGAAAAGTCCGTACGCGTAAAAAGTTTGAATTTCGACTTCGGAACTTATAAGCACGTGGCTTGTCGCTCATGTGCTCCACGCGCGCCAATCACGAGCGTCGCTCATAAGCGGCTGGCCAATGGGAGGCGACCGCTGTAGAGCGCTGGTTTTGACAGCTGATGAGCGATTTTCAGCCCGACTTTAGTTTTCGATATTTGAACATTACAGTTTGTTTTAAAACTGTCTTTAACTAAATTTCATTTTATTTATAATTCTATTTTCTCAGATTTATTGTTCGTGAGAATTTGTAGTGATTTTACTTATCTGATCTTTCTTTATAAATATTAAATTATTATTTATAATTATATCACGTACTTTCTCAAATTCCTCATTAATACAAAAGCATGTTTAATTATCAAGAAATATAATAAGATATGTGGAAAACTGAAGTGTATATAGTAAAAAACTCTCAATATACCAATAAAAATCAAGTAAAACTTTTAACTAAAGTAATAAGAACAAGAAATAAACACACAAATAACTAAAAAAAACTTCAAATCTATAAAACATTTAATAGAAAATAATTGTATGACATTAATTACTTCTTATATTTTATTACACACAGGTTATGAAATATATATATCTAAGAGTATATAAATTTTTATCAGTACTAAGATTATAAAAATCATAAAAACATATTTATTTATTATTTTATCAGCAATTACGAATTTCAAGTTTGAGATAAAAATTGACCTCCGAGATTTGGTATTACCAATGATTAGATCGTACGCTGTTTGAATAAACCCATTAATACTCATATATAATATATAATATATAATGTAATATGATATATTGCTATTTATTACGGGTAATATAAAAAATGTTACACTGCAGTTCTAACACAAATAAAGAAAAAACTAATTAGTCAAATGAAAAACTAAAATTTTTATTTAAAAAAACTAATCAAACTAAACTACAAGTTAGTTCTTATATTAATATTTAATTTTGTAATAAATCAGTTTAAATTAATGAAACATCGGATCTAATAATAATATTTAATTAAAAAAATTACATAAATAATAATCAAACAATAATATTTAACTAAAAAAATTACAAAAATATACAAAAATAATGCTTTATAAGTAATAAAATAAAATTAATAGATTTACCGTCGCTTTTGTAGGATTTCAGCTAAAAATGATTTGATAATTAAGAGTTCTGATTGGTTGTCAATCAAGATATCAACCAATCAGAAATCATGATATTTGATATTAGTTATCGGAATTATTCATAGTCCATATTTGACTTATAATTACTAAAGGGACTATATGATTTACTTTGAGATATTTTAAGAGTAATACGACGGATCGATATAAGTACTTTAAAACATATATTATATATACTTATGGTTTTTAGTACTCAATAATTGGAATATTATCGATTATTGAGTACTAAAAATCATAAGTAATTACATATAACTATATACGCTATCTGTTTCTTTCTAGTTTGACTCATAATACAATCCAAGATAAGATATCCTTATGTATTTTTATGATAAATAACTGAACATTGCTTTTTTAAATTATTTTCTAACTAAATTATTTTTACTTAACATACATATATAAAAGGGGCAAGAAATGCAATAATTTACTTCATTAAAAACTAAAAATAAAGTATACATTTATAAAACTATTAATATATAAAATGTTACTACACAAAAAATATATATTTTCTACTAAAATTATATATAAATAATACAAAGAATAATTTGAAATAACTCCATTTAACAATGCAAAATATATGTAGATAAAAAATATCTACCATCGGTGTTAATTAAAAAACTCCATCTACAAGTAACGTTTAATTAAAGCCATAATTCGTGAAACCTGAAACTATATATTTCAGTATATTTCAGGAGGCGTCTCTGAAGAGCGGGTAGGCGTGTCGCTCCCCTCTCGCTTAACAGAGGGTGGGCTGGCGCTGTACAGCGGTAGAACCTTTCAGGAGTAAAGCCTTCATTGGGTAGACTCTTATATAAGGAATAATGGACTATATAGAATTATTTATATATAAAAGATATTATTATAGAATCACAAACGTCTCTATGAAGAGTTATTTCAGATATTTTCGTAATAAGCCTGAAGCCTGAAATATTACTAATGACTTGAGTATTAGAATGTAAATAAAATTATTTAGTACCTAAAAGATATTATCTAAACATTATAGATGGTAATCTATTGTTAACATTGTTACAATTGATATTTTAAAAACAATAGTCTTATATATAACATAATAGTTATAACAAACAAATATATTAAAGATTAAAATTAACTATTTGTTAACTATAATTAAAACATGTATTAAAAATATATATGTTATAATTGACAACGAAAAATAAAGAAATGTTTTGTTATATTGGTTTGAAAGATAAGAAAACTAATTACGTTTTTTTTAAATCTGGTAAAAAAATATATAATACCTCCAAAAAAATTAACTGGACAGAAAATAAAAATATTTTTTTTTTTTGTAATATTGGATAAAATAGATATTACAAATATGTGATTATAAAGATGTTATAAATGAAAACGGTACAAATAAAGGAAACTTTTCATACATTGACTTAATCTTTTCTAAGTCGTCATATCTTTATGAAAACTAGTTAAAAAATAGGATTTTTAGTTAAAAATTCAACTTCGCAAAAAATAATACGAAATAATTTTTTTTAAACCTGGCCAAATAAAAAATGATAACTACAGAAAAAAAAACAACTGAACAGAAAATAGTAATAAAAAAAAGATTTTTTAAGGTCAGTGACCAAAAAAAATATATGAGAAATACGAAAAAAAAAATTGCAATTTTACAGAAAATACTATTAATTTTTTTTTAACACAAACAAAATTATATGACAAATAGATAATCATGACAAAAACAAAAAAGACAAACATGATATTCAAATAAAATAATTTCAATACTGGCACAAAAATATATGACAACTAGGAAATAAAAAAAAAAAGTTTTCACTGAACAGCGATAATTAAATATTTTTCAAAGATAGATACATTTATCATGACGATATCATAGTTAATATGGGAATAAACATAGTAAATAACATACAACAGTATATTATGAGTGATAAATAAACTGCAATACCAATTTAATATTTCTAAACGAGTGTACGTTGTATTTGATAAGTAAATTAATAAAAAGAAGACGCCATGCTGTATGCTGTGAGACAGGTGAGTGAAACTTTAAATTTTTTTATATGGTTCGATTTTGTATATGTTATGTATGGTTAAACATTTTACTGAATATAACTGTAGAATAAGAAGGAAGAAGAAGTGAAAGCAGGTTCGAGTCCTGCTTGTAGTTTTTATATTTTTGTATTTAAACTTTCGTGATTTATGACTATTATATATTATTATCCAGCTGTACTTACGTTACGAATTTACGCGATGTAGTTTAGAACACCTTTGTGGCAATTATTCACGAGTTATGAAGGAATCGCGGCGTGAACTCGTGCGAACTTTGTATATTTATTTAAAATTTAAATTGTGGTTATGTTTAGAAAGAAAACCTTTTCCAGCTCAACAATTTTTTATTTTTCTTTTACTTTATTATGCTTTTTAAGTTTGTGAAGTCTTAAATCCTCAGTGAGGTTAGATTTAAATATCATAGAAAGACATGAACAATGGAAGAATCATAAAATTATAAGAAAATTATATTTACGAAAAAGAAAATCTATAAAAATAATTCAAATTCATTGATGAAACTAATGTCACCAACTCAAAAAATAAAATTAGCGTAAAAACATTAAAAATAGAGCAGATTTATTTTGACATTAATAAAGAAAATAAAGAACAATACCATATAAATGAATTACTTTACTTAAGTTGATAAGGGATGATTATAAATGGGTTTAGTTGTTGTTTTTACAAACTAAAATAGCAGATACAAATGTATCAAGATTTAAAATAATAATCTGTGATTCATCAACAACATCCTGGTGGGACTCAAACCCACGGCCTGTATACTGTATACTTTAGCACTGGTGTATCAACCACTAGACTTATATGTAGGTCTAAACAGAATACATGTGTGATGAGAAGGAAATGCATTTGTGTGAATGTCAGTTTAATATCACCACAAAGTCACATTTTAATCACGTAAGTAAATCTTATAAAGATTATAATCGTGACTAACCAATGAGTAATATAGTGTTATTGTTATGTCAGTGTGTTGTAACAAAACATGTAACTCAATAACCTAACATTACTCACTGAGAAGAATTTTGTATCTGTATTTTTTTATATTGAACCCAAATATAAGTAATTTCAGGAATTTATATAGTAAGGGCCCTTCTTTTTAATTTTTTCAGTTTAGCTTGAAAAAATACTTTATTATTTTTGCCAAAAAAAAAACTATATCTTAGTAATATATATTGAAAAAATATTATTGAGAAATATCTTTTTCATAAAAAAAGACAAAACAAAAAAAACATCGATTTTTAATTAAGAATCGATTATATATATTCGATATCAAATCGATAATTAATACGTGCAAAAACATATACAAAAGAAATATTTTCTCCAAACACATAAGATGTATGAAATTTCTTCCGCATAATAAGCATAAAGTGTTAAGTTATTGAGATACGTGAGGTTATAATAAACAGATGTACGTGACTGTCATTAATACTAAACTTTGGTAATATATTTGTTTTAAGCAAGAATTTTCATTAATTATTTATATTTGTATAGTTTTGTTTGATTTGTTATTTGAGTATGTGATTGAAAATTATTTTTTTAAACGTTAAAAGAGTTTCTATTTAGTTTTTTTATCCTTTTTGCTTCATGAAAATCTTTGAAACTGCAACTGTGACCTTTTTCGTTTTTTAAGTGCATTCTATGTCTATGAATTGTTTTTTTTTTATAAACTGTATACTGCGTTAAAATTTAAAAACACGATTTGCAGCGGTTATCATTTGTCATTAGTTTTTTTAAAATTAAGGCTTACTTCGAGCACATGAAGTCAAACTATTTTATGAGATCGAAGTATGGCGTTAACTGAATGATAAATATTCAAAGAAAAAAATCGTAAATTACTTTAATGCTTCAATAATATTAAGCTTGATAGAAATATAATGACATTTACACAAAACTGTTTTTTTTTCTTTCTTTATTGTAATAAAATGTTTGTTTACAATTCGTTGGTTTAGTTTAAACGGATTTTGCAAGAACTTTCAGATTTTTTTCAGTTAAGTTTTAGACAATACTTAAATTAAAGAAAATAATAATTAGTCCCCCCAAAGTGGACTTATTCCTTAAAAAGATTACCTTTCAATAATTATTTAAAAATATGTAAAATTCAAGAAAAAGTAGAGTTGAACTGATTAATTAAGACGAATCATATGGGGTAATTTCTTAATCGGAGAAATCTAGTTATATATCCTTTTATAAAATGCACATTACAATAAAAAAAAAAGTTAATAGAAATTTTAATTTTTAAAACCTGTCAGATCGTACAAATATGGGCGTGTCCATACAATCAAATAAAGCCATCTCGAACCTGATACAACAAAACTCGAAAGCGTTACACCAAATCGATTTTTTATCTGATCGGTTCCAGATTGGTTGTTATGGAAAAGCATTGTATTTCACAAAATATCCCTAAAGAGTCGAAGCTTTTTCGCATTCCATGAAATCATTATGTCCGGCGCTGGGCCCATCACGTTGCAGGGAGAAGTGTCAACAGCGCCTGAAGGATGGACCCAAGTGTAGTTTAAGAGGCCTTTTTAAAATGGACATACACATTTACCTTTATTGTATACACTCCTCTCCTTATATAACTAAATTTGAAACAAACCTACAAATGCCTTTGAAATACATTCTAGAAATGAACTGATGCTAGTTCTAGGGAGACTAAGATATTTAAGTAGGTTATATTTAAATAAAGAAGAATTGATTGTAAGATCAGCAATGTATACCAATGACAGATAATTGTTTTTTTTTCAGTCGTGACGTCATCTAACAAGTTAATAATGTATAAAAATAGTACAATAGTTGACACAAATGCTTTGCCTATGTTTACACAGCAACTCAAAACACTGATGAGGTCACTTACTGCAAACATGTTTATATCTGAGACTGCTGCTTTAATAACATTATTGACTATTTTTTGCTAGGGTTGAGAGATTTATTATGATTAAACTGTATAGAGATTATTTTAGCTTATTTCACAAATTTGTTCAAGAAATGAGCTTAAATCTTAAAATCAATCAGTCAAGCTAATCTTAGGAGAGATAAGAACTAAATAGATATAAAGAAAAATACAAATATATTTCATGTATCGTAATAAAAAACATAAATACTATATTATTTTAGAAGTTATTCAAGTAAGAATGTTGGTATAAGTTTTTTGAAACAAATGACAACCCTGTTTGTAACATACATAGCAAAACGATACAAAATGTATTGATTAATTAAATATTTTAACTAGACTAACGATATCCTTTTTCACGTCATGCGTATAAACCAACGGATCCAGGAATATTTTTATATATAAGGGATTTATATCACATCTTATTATTTTGAATCCGGATTTACTCACGTAATAATTATCGTCTCTTGTCCGACTTGTTTAATTTCCGACAGATTCATGAGTTTGAATCATGTTTGAATTGTGTCGTGAAAACGCAAAATTCGACAGTATTTACGTGAGGACAGCCGGATAATTACGTATAAAAGGCATCATGGATCACGAAAGATAAAATATAAAAATTTTGCGATTGAGAATATTTTATAACTACCGTCCAACCTAGGAGGTTATAGATACCATTATGTATTTTTTTGCAGTACATAAAATTCCATCATTTTGGTGGCTAACTGCCAAAAATCAAGGGTGACTATTGTGACCCCACAGTGACAGTGGCGTGACCTGTCTTACAAAAAAAACATAAAATTGGCCTATGTCTAGCCGTCGGACATATTGACTCTTTCCTTATTACAAAGATTGAAACATCTTCATAATATAATTGCCTTAAAAGTAGTTCTTATGAGAAAAATAGAGGGCAATTGGCCAAAAGATCAGATATCAGATTGGATTCCTTGCCAAGTACTGAAAATAACCGTATATTAACAGTAGATATATCCAATATGCAGACACAGATATGAACAAAGTTTTGAGGTTAGAAAATACATAATACACACATACATAATCTGTAATATCAATAGGGGTCCAATAACTTTCACACAAAGAGAAAATCTTTATTACGTTGTATTGTAGAGATGAAATATTTGACGAGTTCTTTTATTACTTCAAGATATTATTTCCCTTCATATATAAGTATATTTACTTCAAGTGTTGTCTCCAACTTTCATGAAGACAATATTAGGACTAAGATTTAATTCAGACATTTAGCACAGTTATGACAACATGATATACTTAAGACAATGTTTAGTCCGAAATCTTAATAATCTGGTACTGGTTTTTTAAGAGATATATATCATCTCTCACAATATCTGAAAAATGTAGGTTTCAAAATAATAATATAATCTGTAGTTTCAAAACCAATGACAAACATTTTGTCAACCCTATTTCGATAGTGTACACTAGAAGTAATAAAAATAAGTAAATATATTAATTATGTTGAATGAACGGCACCTCTTGCTTAGAATTCTAAAGAAATAAAACTTCTCCAATAGTTATATTTGACAGCAAACAAAGATACCGTTTTAAACAGCATAGATTATGTTAGTCTTAAAAATAAAATAATAATCTTAAGAACCAAAGCATATACAATAAAGAAAATGTGTTACAAGATACTGTAAACTTTGTTTTCAATAAATTGCATATAATAAAAGTGAGAAAATTATAAAATTACAGAATAGCAACAATTATACTAGAAAGAAGGTGTCAAACTTTTTATAAATGTGTGTTTTTTTTTTTATCTATTGATGTATGTGCTTCTAAGTACATTGTCTCATTAGAATTATTTAATATAATTTATACCTACTATATTTGTTTGTCTATACTAATATTACAAAACGGAAAGGCTAGTTTGTGTAAACGTACTAGTCTTCAAAACTAATAGATTTATTAGGCAGTTTTTATTAAGGCTCTTATTATCATAATAGTAAATAAAATCGTGATAACGTAAGTGTTTGTAAAATGGTCAGATAATTGTTGACCTGTTGGGTTTTTTTGTTGTTATGATGCAATAATACACAATAATTGTCACACAAATAACATTTTCTGGTGTTACTGCTGAATTAAGTTTACGAGGGTAATTGAATAAAAAATATATAAAGCATAAGGATGCTATTACATACATAAATACATACATTACATAGTTTGTTTATAATACATAAGGATGTTTTATAAACAAACTATGTTTAAATCCTCACTTCAGAATATTAGATAAATTGGAAAAGTTGAAAACACAAAAGAACAATAATATACATAGTTTAATAAATAATTAGTTAATATGGTCAATCCCTAAAGCTGGCATTTCTGCCATACAAGTCCTACTGTATTGATAAAAAATAATTTACTCTATAATGTTTGTACACAATATCATATGTCAAAATAGTTTTTTTTCGTTATTGTGGCACTTATAGTCTCCCTGGTTATTTGTGAATCATCCCTGCACCCATGAACATGTTCAGCATGTGAGAACTGGAGAAGGGTTCATGCCCCATCTCCAGAATATCAATTCTCGATAGCATAAGATGCATGTAAGATGAGGGATGCTAGCTGGACCGTTAGTCTTTTGTTATTTCTTTTACTCATATAGCAATAAGAGCTGATATTGTGTGACAGTTGCAATAGAATAGAAGTAGTTATGCTCTACCAACTAATAAATAAATGTATAGCCTGGATTCCTGCAGGGTCCGGAGCCGGCACTGAACTCAAGCCCGGGGGGCGCAGCCAAGCCGCCGCCTCTCAACTCTTTCGAGCTGGACCGCTGTTTGGATAGGTGAAATATATATTAGTCTATACATGGTAGATTTCCTTATATTTTATTAAGATTTAAAAATCTTAGAAAAATTATATTTTTTTCGGGGGCATTAACAAAAATGTGTAAATGATTATTATGACGTCATATCTATTACTTTTTAGATCTTTTAATAATAGGACACTTCAGGATATTGACTCTAATATCTAATCATCCTCCCCCAGGGAGGAGACCGGCAGGTGGGGCGAGGCGGCCCGTCGTCGCAGGCGCAGCTCCCCGCGCTCCCCACCGCCTGGAAATGAACCGCTTTCGCTTGCTAGGGTAGGAAATCATGGAGTTTATTACGCAATAAGATGAAAGTTGTAATACTGAAAATATAACAACTTAAGTTGATGTTGAATTACGATGTATTACGTATGGTCTATTAAGACTTCCATTATCCATGATTAATATTATATATAATTAATTAATTTTATTCCTATCGGAGTTTAGTTTTAATAGTTTCGAACCCGCCTGGAGCCTTTATATCTCTATAATTATATATAACATGGTATTTTGGCTAAAGAATAACCTATAAAAAATCTCATAAAAAATATATGTCAAGTTCAGAATTACAAATAGATTCATTAGTAATATAGGCGTTGATCCGTTAGGCTTCCGCCCCCGCTTCCCCGCTGGTGACATCGGCGCCGACTAGTCCATCTCCTGCGCGCTCTCCTCTACTAGCACCAGACTTGCTAGCCATGCAGCTACTGGACCAACACTCGCAGCTTCAGGCGCTTATGAAGCAGCGACTGTTCCACCAGCATCATATGCAGAAACAGGTGAGAATTTTTTCACATTAGTGAAGAGGTTTCTATCTTAGGTCACTTGGAAGTAATTCTGAGTCTGCTTATGTAATAGAAATATAATAATACAAAATATATGAAAATCAAATCCAATATTAAAATTTTTAATTAAATTAATCCCCAGATTATTCTTTAATTATATTTTCCTTTACCTAAATTTACTTAAAAATTTACTTAAAAATTTTCCTATCAGCACATGTCGTCCGAGGCAGCTAAGCGTCAGCTGGAACAATCTCGTCTACAGGATCAGATCAATCTGAATCTCCTCTCGCAATCGCATCTCCAGGCCCCGGAGAGCTCTCCGAGTAAGTTTTCTTTTAGTTTTCAATTATAACATTAATTAACAACTCAGATACATCACAAATTGGAAATCAATTCTATCTATTCTCTGTCTATTTTGTTTAAATGAATATTTTCTACATATATTGTTGCTTTGAGAACTTCAGTGAATACTGTTGGTTTTTACTTGTTTATTTAATTTAAACAATGAGAATTGTTATGTTGTTCTTAATAAACTGTTTACCTTGTTTTTGTTAATATATTTTAATATCAAGCTGTATTTTATATACAATACATACAATAATTGCAATTGCGATTACAAATCTGAGTTTTAACGAAATAATAGAAATTTTTTTCATGAAGTATTTTTTTATTCATTACAAAAGATACTGTTATTGAGTCTGTAGATAAAGATTAACATCTTTTGTTTTTAGATTTTTTCGTCTATTTTTCATGATATCTTCAAGGATTGTGTAATGTATTTGTAATGAATTGAAGAAAGCCCATTTTCTTCGATTCTTTTAAGCTACATATTCTTCGATCATCATTCTTACTATTTTATCTATTCCTCGGTATATATTTTAAAATTTAATTAATCATATATTTCCAAGATTTTAGATGATAAACCTGCATATACCTTTCTTCTGTCTTATATTTGATCAAGCTGGATCCAGCTGCCTGATATTGTTTATATTATCTCTTTTTGATCATTTATTTCCTGCCATCATTAGGTCTCCAGCAGCAGTTGGGAGCTCAGCAACAGCAGCTTGTGCAGCAGCTGCAGGCGGTACAGCGTCAGTACTTGATGCATGCGCCCATAACAGTACCACCAAATGCACCACCAGGTTAGAAGAATAAATCTTAGAAGACTTCGTAAATTCGTAAAGATTTTTGAGGATAATTGAACAAATTCTTTGATTTTTTAACCAATTTTTAGTATTTGACTAATGAACATATAAATGAGGACAAATATATACTATAATATATTTCTTAAAAGTTTTTATAACAACGTATAGGTTGTGTATAACACATGATCTGGGAAACTCAAAAATAGTATTGAAATTATTGTCAGTTTGTTTGTATGTTCATCAAGCAGAAGCAAATTGACCTATTTTGATATTGTATATAACTGTCTATACCAATATTACTAAGCGGAAAAGTGTGTTTGTTTAAACATACTAATCGAAACTATTAAATCGATTGAAAAAAACTGTCTGATTATGATAAGCAGGTTTATGAAGGAGGCTATCTAGCATTACGATATTGAACTTAGTTGTCTTAATATAAAAATTTCGTCTGCGAATGGAACGGCGAGTAACAACTAGTTATTAATAAATAGATAATTTTTAAAAAGAAGTATCGCTATTTTAAGAATAACATAAATATTAAATTTTGCTAAGTAATTTAGGACTAGTGCAATGTAAGAGCTAGTGGTATTATGTGAGTATATTATGGTTGTGGTATTGTATCAGGTCTTATGCTGTGGGGGAGTGAAATAGAGGAGCACCCTCTATTCGGTCGCGGAGTCTGCAAATGGCCAGGGTGTGACGCCCTAGCTGAAGACTTTCAAGCTTTTCTTAAGTAAGTATTTTTATTCGACGTATTCCAATCCAAATTATTTGGGGCGCTTGGGAATGCGTGTTGGATAGATTTCCACCATCTTTGGGATAAGTTGTGTAGGATGGAATCCACATTTAGCTTAGCTTTTCTCTCTCATAGTATTTTTGAGAAAATATTGGTGGGTAGAGGAGGAGAAAATACTTGAAAATTTATTACATTGTATATCATTTCGCACTCACACTAAAGGTGCGTCTACCATGTATTTGGATTGAAAATTACTATTTACTCTATGTTACTGCATTACATTTACATTTCAATTAGAATCCAATGACGAATTAAACATCTCTATTTTTATTTACTGGTCATTAATATATCCATTTTAAGTGTATCTTTATAATACAAATTGGTTTGTTTGTTTACACTACCTTCGAAACTAATGAATGTATTTCAAAACTTCCGTCTGATATCATTCCTTTCAATGGTCCGTCAGCGGGTTACTCTTCTTGTAGTAGTTAACTCCCCCCTTCCCTAGACACCTGGAGGCAGCGCACACGCTGGACGACCGCTCGGCGGCGCAGGCGCGCGTGCAGATGCAGGTGGTGGCGCAACTGGAGCTGCAACTGCGGCGCGAGCGCGACCGCCTCGCCGCCATGATGAGGCACTTGCACGCTGCCAGAGATGGACACGCTAAGATGCACGGTGGGTGATGCACTGACCAACATGGGTAAACAGGTTTTACATTATTAGATATCAGTTTTTTTTTGGTTATTTTTCTTTGTAGTATTGCGATGTATTGTGAAATTATGTAAAATTTTAGTCAATAAACAAAAATATTAATGATAACTTTAGTTGCAAGAATCTTATATAATAAGTATTTTTTCCTTCTGATCTTATAGATTATATTTTGTGTATTATTATGTCTTCCGCTTATTTTATTAAAATATTATTTACACGGGTAGGACCCCAAACTGCTACCCTTGGGACTCCGTTGTGTTATGCTATCCTTAAAGAATTATAAATTCAATACGTAAATTCTAGTTCTAAGTGGCCTGTTTATTATTATTAGTTTTAATGTATTACAGGTCCAGCGAGTGAAGGGGCTTCACCAGGTCCTGTGAGACGCCGTGTGTCTGATAAATCTGGAGTCGCCATTGCTGGAGGTAAAAATAACTTTATTAAAATAATTTAACATATTTTAAATGAAAATTCCTTAAACCCTCAACAATTTCTGCCAAGGTCTTCCGTATATGCTCGAAAGAGCTGGATTAGATGTTCAACAAGGTAAAAAATATTGAATGTAGAGGTATTAAGTAATCTGTAATTAAAGTAAATTCGATTGTTTTTTTTTTTTTCAGAGATACAACGTAACCGCGAATTTTACAAGACAGCGGATGTTCGACCTCCGTTCACATATGCGAGTTTAATACGACAGGTTAGTTAAGATTTTCAAGATAAGATAATAAATTTATAGCAAGTACTCAATATTATAACATTTAAAGAGAAATTTAATCATTAAATGAAATGATTCTATAGTTGTATGTACCATCATTTAAATAGACATACAAGATGGTTATTACCAGATACAACTAACTTTAGAATATATTATTTTTCAGGCAATAATCGAATCTCCAGATAAACAACTCACTCTGAATGAAATTTACAACTGGTTCCAGTCAACCTTCTGTTATTTTAGACGTAACGCCGCTACTTGGAAGGTAAGATTATATATCATACATAGATGATCTTATTAACAATCAAAGATTTTGAATTAAATGAACGAATGATGTTAAATAATAAATGATTATGTTTTTAATGAATGAATTTGGAAGAATGAATGTTATTATTAACTGTAATTGTTTATAAAATTTACCATACAGAAGTTGAAAAATATGTTTTATTGGATATTAATAAACTTTTACACAAAAATTATTGTACATCGCTGCAGAGTTACAAGGTAAACTGTAGTTAGCCTAAAATTAGCACGTGTAATTTAGTATTGAACTGCCCGTCTTCGAAATTAAAACTAATCGATTGTAATTTCGAAGATATTTATATTTTATCTGATCTCGTAGTTACGATATCAGAACTTAAACTTGTGTGACCCAAGTTTTATAGACGATCGATTAATTGATCATAGATTATAAATTTGTATTAACATATATTAAAATACTACTTATAATATTGTTGCTTTGATAATTAAAAATCTAGAAAATACACATATATAATAATAATTGCAACAATACTATAAACGGAGTGAAGAACACAAAATGGTCAATAAATTGCATCGAATCTATAAAATGAGTACACGAACGTATAAAAACCGGGAAAAACAACAGAACGCGGTCCGCCACAACCTGTCACTGCACAAGTGCTTCATGCGCGTTGAGAACGTGAAGGGCGCGGTGTGGACCGTGGACGAGGTGGAGTTCTACAAGCGACGCCCGCAGCGAGCGCACGCGCCTGTACACGCCGGGTACTGCACCCGACTCGCAGACCTTTTTACACTTGACGATATACGCAATTTGCACTTCTCTGCAAATGTTTGCACTTTTACAGATACTGTTCACACTTTTACAGAACTTTCTATAACAACACAAGATTACACTGTCATGACTCTTTTCTGATGATGGGTGTTCCTTAAATTTTTACAAAACAACAAAAATAGAATACCGTGAAGCTAGCTTAAATTGATTCAGTTTTCGATACACTATTGCATTTCTCGAAATCTAATAATACAATGGTTTCTTTAATATTTGATTCCTAGAGGTAATGTAAATATAGTATAGTAAATAAACTAATTTACACTTACAGTTTACAAAAATATTACTTAACTCTAGTAAAACACAAATTCAATTTATTTTAACATTGTTCCAACTATAAATACTTAACAAAATTAACACTAACTCTATAAAAATTTGAGCAAAGTAGAAATTAAAACGGTTTTATTACTGTGATATACACATCTCCACAGAAACAAACAATACAAAAAAAAACTAAAATTACACTATACAAAATAACCTATTTTTATTATTAGGAATTTGTAATTTCGACTCTTTTTACTAAACATATTCTTGATACTTAACAATTAACACCGACTTCTTCTACATAACTTATCTATTCATTATACTTACTACTACTAAACATCTACTACACAACTCTATCTACTTGTTTAGAACAAAGTTTACACTTTTACAGATACATATTACTAATACCATTCTACTATACAAACTTATCTTCAGTTCATATTTTAAACTTTTACACTCTCACTTTGACAGATACATACTGCAAATACTTTACCCATAAATAAAAAAAATGATCTGCTTTTCATTCACTCTTACACTTAAAAAACAATATATTTACAGAAATACTTGCACGTAACATTCATCTACATTTATCAAAGATACTCAACAGAATAAAAACATAATACATTACAAAACTACAAAGACAATTCGTAACAAATATTAAAAAACTTGTACATTTCCAGAGTACACTTAATATTTAAAATTATTTAAAAGGTCGATAATTAATTACTAATGTGGTTATTTTTTAGTAAATAATTTAAAAAGTGTTTGAATGAAGTCTTATTAGAATTGAATTTACATTTACCACAGAAACATACTATAGTATCAAAAAACGGGTAACCATATTTATTTCTTGAATTGGACAATCGAACTCCTATTTGAATATGCCTTCGTAAGAGTTATATAAATTTCAAATAAAATAGCAACATTTTTTAGATCCAAAATATTAAGTTTACTTACTATGCTTACAATAACAACAATAATTACAGAATGTATAAAATCAAATTTCATAATATTAAATTAAATTATAACATGGCAAAACACTTTACAGAAATAACTTCAACTACCTACTTGAAACATATAACACTATACAGAAATAACTTAACCAAAGACATCACACTTAACAATAACACTCCACATATTGGTCTCTTCTTAATTAATATTTTCTATCTAATCTAGTATTGTACCTAACTATTATCGTGTAAATAAAAGTTTTCTCGTTTTCAGATTTGAATTTGTAATTATTTGTGTAGCTGGTTTTTTAAGATTTGTAAGTATCGTCGTAAGCGAACGTACCGCGTTCGGCGTACGGCGATACGAGACGTGATCGTAACCGTGTACGTAGGGTTCGGTGTGTGTTCGTGGATTTCAGAGCGAGGATACCCATAACATACCGCTTGCCCACCCCCGCTCCCGCCCGGGTCTCTCTTCCTACCTGCACGATTCCACGACGATCTCTATAAAGATAAAATCTTTATAAGCGCTGAATTATAGAACGCGATCCGGACGAACCTGTCTCTGCACAAATGTTTCGTGCGGTACGAGGACGACTTCGGCTCGTTCTGGATGGTGGACGACGCGGAGTTCGTGAAGCGCCGCCACCTCAGCCGCGGCCGCCCGCGCAAGTACGAACCCGGACCGCCCGCACAGTAAGGGCCCGCCTTCGTCCAACGACACGCGCCGCGTTGGACGAACGCGTCCGTTTGCACTCTTTTAATGTCACGACCCAAAATTATCCACCTAGATGATTTTCGGTTACTTAGATGTTCTGCTCATGATGTGTATCGTGAAGCTTAGATACGATCGACATGTCATGTTAGTTTGTACCTAGATCCAGATGTTTATTGTCGGATATAGTTCGATATATTATCGCTTTGTGTACATTATGGTCATGTTTATTACATCATCTAGATAACGACAGTGACATAGATTTAGATTGAGAAGCTATAATGATTGTTTTGCAATAGATTTTAACTTCATCAGATGACTTATGATTAGCTTAAATCACATGTTGCTATTGTAAATACATTTTCGAGTTGTGCGTATTCGACGAAAAACGTTCCTTTGATGATATACGCATGGTTATGCATTAAGTGACGAAGGATCGTCGTTGGATACCCGAGTGAGATGATGAGATCTTTTTAATCTTCACGGTCCCCCTCTTTTGTACTCGCATGTTTCCTTGAGGTAAGTGTGTAGCTTGACGCTTTGCATGTGCACTTTCGTCGCATGTTGGAATAATATTTTCCATTTTTTTTTCTATAAGCTTGCCTATTTTTTAACTTTTTTACATCTTTTTTATATTCTATTTATTATCTTTTATCTTTTTACATACACACACTTACAAGTCGTTGACTCATACACGGTTTACTTTTACATCTAATTGGTGTCATCCCTTCCAAATTAAACACTTTACAATATAACACTCAAACAAATGACACTTAATTTAATAATTATAATGGTTACTTGTGAAGAGGTCTGAGATGGCCGGGGTATGATATTTTTTTATTCTCACATAAAATAATAAAAGCAAAAAATCCCTTTAATAGAAATATAAAATATTTGAAGTATTTTCTTGAAAATATTTATCATTTTCTTTTATATTACGAGATAATTTTAATTTGTTAATGTATAATATTAAATTTTATCAGGTTCATGGGAGCGCAAAGTCCTCCGATGATGACGAGCCCTCACAGCTATAGCGAAGCCCTGAAGAGAAACCTTCAGGTATAAAACATTAGTTACTTGAAACTTAACATATTAGACCAAAACATTTTGTTATATAAAAGAATCCAATTTCAGGGTATGATGGAAGATTGCAACTTATCATACATGTCCGGAGATGACCACATGATGCAGAATGAGGAGTATCAATCCTCCCATGAAGAATACAGGTATCCCAAATTAGATTTTTAATTACTCAATTAGAATATAATTGTACTCAAATATTTTTTTTCACCAAAAGTTCGCTAATAATAAGCCTTCACAGTCACAGCCGCCCCCCTATTCTGAACGGCTACGGCAGCGGCTCCTCCCACGAGGTCAAGGCCGAGGACCTCAGCGCCTCAGACGCGCAGGACGTCAAGCCCAATCTATACGCTCTCAAGAACGAGATGCAAGCTTCAGATTACTCCAATAAAGGTAGGGTACGAGGTTCGAGTCAAGTTTTTTTTTTCAAAATGTTTTTTATAATATTAATTTTACACAAACATAATGATCCGGTTGTACTTACGTTAATTTTATCCATATTTACCAAACTATTTTCGTATCCGTCTGGGGTGAGCCGTCTGGGGTTCTAATTCGTGAGCTCGGAGCATTGCAGAATCTCAACGTGAACTCTACTTCTACTACTTGGTTTAGCCTCGGTCTAGTTTTGTAAATTGATAAACAATTTCTGATAAAATTAACGTTATTATAGATAGATAGCGATATATCATAGCACATACAATCCTAATATCAATATTCACAGGAGATTACCAAAATTCTAACAAGGAGTCATCCAGCAATCGCTCGAGCGAGACCAGTCCGTACGAGGAGTATCCTCGCACAGAGGATAGGTACCGCCCTTCCATGTCTCACGTTAAGGACGAAGCCGAAAACCTGTCCCTAAACGAACAGAGATCTGAGAAATAAAGAGACAACTGACCACCATTTTATTCTTCACAAATACGCCATTGTGAAGTGAATGTCGTTCGAACCGTTCAAGGTCGATCGGTTTCAGAATCGATCGTATATGAACGAGTGGAGTGAACTGAATTTATAGCAATAAAGTGATTTTTGCATGATTATGAACGTAATATATTGTGTAGTGTAGCTTATCACGGTATGTAATACGACTATATTTACGGGTTTAGCTCTATTTCAAATTAGAGGATCTTTTAATGTGTTCACTGTTGGATTTTTATAATTATTATAAATGGAACGATTTAGAAATAACCAAATATTTTTTAGTTATTTTATTTGCCCGGGTTTTAACGGGAATTTTGAAGTATTATAGTTTTTAACATTATATTTTTTAATTATTTTTTTTAAGTATAGCTAAAGTTAAATATTTCGAATTGTTAGCGTTATTTGTAAGTAAGTTAGGGTATTTCGGACGGTCAACGATAGCTAACCTTAAAAGGTCCATATCAATATATAAAATGTAACCGCTAATACAAGTAAGAACAATAAGTAGTTATATCGTCTGTCGTAGTATATAGTACATAATTTGCGCGTAGCGTCGGTTCCATTATTTTAAATCTACTTAAAGTCGAGAATTATTTAGATCTCACACAACCAGGTTTGCTTTTATTTTTAAGAAGATGTATACGGAATTGATTTATGATCTGATTTATTTACGTGCCATTGGTACTTTGTGATTTAATTTTTTACGCTGTATATATCACGATTCAAATGTAAATTCTATAAGGTTTAATGTAGGGTTATATAACGTTCATATTATAATGCATATTGAATTCATGTTGTAGGAAATATAAAAAAAAATAAGTAGCAAAATTATGATTATAACATATTCTGAGAATTATTTTATGATTATCAGAATAACTCTTTCAGAATTTTATTAGCGTTTCATAATTAAGCATTTATTAGATCGTCAATAGAATTTTGTGTAACTGAGTATTTAATGAGGGTTAAAACAATCATATCACAGTTATGTATGTATAGTAAATAGTGTCGATGAATATTGGACTTGCATTTAAAGTAGAAGCACCTTGAAATAAAACATTTCAATGTCATACATTATTGTACAATGATGGAATTGTAGTTATTATTAAAAATTATACAATTTATTTTTTAATGTTACAGTCAAAATTGTTTTCTTTTAGTTTTAAGTGTCTTATAACACGGACGCCATTTCTTTTGACTTTTTTGTACATAAGTAAAACATGGCTTATTTGTAACTTCTTTATGTTACGTTAAATAATATTGATTTTCAAACTAAACAAAAAGGAAACAGTACAATAGGCTATGTTTGAAACACTCTAACACAGTAGATAACAATTCTTGATACAATTGGCGCCCAACGTGGGGCATCACAATTCTTGACACACTTGGCGCCCAACGTGGGGCATCACAATACATTTATTGTCATTGTAAATTATACTTAATTAGTGTTGTATTAAACCAAATCATTACAAATAATCGTTTTGTTTTATTTATTCTTCTATATTTATTTTTTATATTTAATAATTATATCTGAACTAGTAGTGTAATACAATTATATAAAAAAAATAAATTATACATTTCATCTTTTTGACTGTTTTTGAAACCTTAAAAATCTTATGACTTCACAAATTTTGACCAGCTGTCTTCAAACCCATAATAACGGTATCTCTGTTATTCAAAATAAATAATAATAAATCATTAATCAACAACTTCCAGAAAAACTTCTGACTTCATGAGAGGCAGCGAAGGTTCTAATATTAATAAAGAAATTTACATGCTTTTATTTTGAACAATTGTCGAGTTATTTAGTAAAATAATTCTTTAATGTATTATGGTTTCCAATTAGGGTCTTCTGTAATTTCTGTGATTGCTTAAGTGAATTATATGGTTGAATTTAGATTTACTATATTAGATAAATCTAATTCTACTATGGGGATTGCGGATTTCTATCCTTACCTGAAAAAACAATTATCGAGATCTTCGATAATCTTAAAATTATGAGAAACTCTTCTTACAAGAAAATAGTATCACCCTAATGGACTAAAGTATCTGATACGTTCATCATTAGTCACAAGAAACTTTCATATACCATGAAACTGACAAATTTCCTTTGAGACCTGCAGATATTATATAGAATTTCAACTTTCTTTACAAACGTTCCATAGGAATGTTTGTATTTAAACTTGAATAATTATTATTATGTATAAAAAAACGACCGAACTAGCGTTCTTTAAATCGACTGAATTGGCTCTATTTCTAAATCCGGGGACTTTAATTATGAGTTTATTTGACATCCCGATCCGAGCTCATTATTACATAGGCAAGACACAACTAGTATTAATTGTCATTTAAAAATATTTTTACGGATTAAAACTCGGGTATAATTTGGTTACGTTTTTGATTTTAACCCGACGTTTCGAATACTTTGCAGTAATCCTGTTCACGGGTAGACGAGATGTCTAACGGTGAACACGATTACTGCAAAGTATTCGAAAAGTCGGTGTAAAATAAAAAATGTAACCAAATTATACGCGAGTTTTAATTCGTAAAAATAGTGTTATTTGTAATGTGTACTCGTGAAAATCTAAGAAAATATTAGTATTAATTGTATCAATATTATAACCGACATAAATTTAATAATGTTATAAGAAATATCTTTCTATTCCTCTGATATTAATAATAATAATTCTTTATTGCCAGAACATACATTCCATAACAATTCACTGTTATATTTTTTTAAATGATAATTTTGCTAAAATTATAAACAATATTATGTTATTAAAAATAAAGTAAAGATTTAATTATATTAGAATACAATAATTTATAAAACAATCGAAGGTAATAAATTAAGTGATGTCAGATAAATTAAATAAAACAGTTTTTTTTTATAATTTAAATTACATTGCATAGATGAAATTATATAAATTGATATTAAATAAAAATTAATGAAAGTTATTAAATAAATATCGGTAATTATGAAATAAATAGTAAAATAATAAGTTCTTGTCATTTTACGATAATTGATCAATAACAAAAAAGATTTAAAAATATATATAATCATCCAACACAAAACAAAAGATAATAATAATTTATTTTACTATATGAGTATCATAAGACTCTTCTAATTGTTTAACATTCATGTAAACTACAATTATTTTTTTTAGATATTTTTTTTTTCCGTTAATCGGTTTCCATCTTAACTACTTCACTTAATTTCTTAACTAGTAAGAATTATTTATATATTATATAATATAACAAGTTTGCCTGAGAATTTCGAAACACAACAACTAACCCAAAACACATATTTCCATAGGAACATGACATGAATTTGACAACTTGATATTTAGGTAATTTGAACTCTAATGATGTTCATTCAATAACGGTGTTTATCATGTTTAGCAGTTTTGGTGTAATATAGTGTATAGCTATTTTGAAACTTTAAATATAGTCATCGACTTGAAGCTGACTGTACGAGACGGACTTATCGCTAAGCTGCGATTTTTTTCAGTCAACCTGCCTCGGATAATGAAATAAGAGATTGAGAAATGAAAAAGGCGATGCAAAATGGATATACATAAAACTCAGCAAACATATAGATACTTTTATACGTAAATATAATACTCTTAACTATATATAATATTTTAAAAGTAATAAGTATATACAATAAGATATTTTCATACTAATTTACTTCAACAAAGTATTTTTATTAAATTTAAATTAAAAGAAATATTCTGGTAAAAAAGATGTTCTTAAGAGATTATTATTACGCTTGGCGTTTCTCTATACAATTGTTTGTTCTAAGCTAGCTAAGGTAGAAGTTATTTTTGTTATTATACTAACAATTTTGTTACTTTATAAAAAACATTTCTTTTTATTATTTTTGTTATTTAAATAACACTGCTTTGAAGTAATTGAAGATACTCAATGATTGAAGGAGTCACTTTTAGCTGTTGTCATAGTATATAAACAGTTTCTATAAATGTTCGTATAAACAATTGGTTCATATATTCATTAATATTTTTATATCAATATTTGAGATCCCATCAAAAAAGGCTCATTAGTATTTTGTAATATTGTTTGAAATATAGGTATAAGCAAAATATAAATCCGAACACCTGATCGCAAAGGTTCATTAAGGTTATATGTATATTTTTTAATTCTAAAATTATTAATGTACAGGATAATATATACAAAAAGACTATTTGTTTTCAATAAACCGTTACAGACAGTTGTAACTAAGATGTCTCCATCAACGGATATGACTTTATATCATATAGTTTGTACGTATCATTAATAATATAGTTAGGAAGCGCATGCGCAACAAATGTTACGACTAATGAATCATCACGTTTTATTGTTATTAATATAGTTTTAACATTGAACAAAATATATTATAGTAATACCCTTGCTATTTACTAGTTTTTGTTTTTTTATTTATTCTTTTTAAATAAGAAAATATATTTGAATCTGTGAATAATATGTTGCTATAATACTATGATTTCGAATAGTCATATTTTTAATATTTCTAAACCGTTTCCTAAACGTAATATAACATTTAGAATACTTCTAGAATACTTCCAAATGTTATATTTTAAATAAAAAACGTAGATTTTTCATATAAACTCCATAAGGTATAGTAATTATTACTTTACATAAAAATAACCAAAACATTTTAATATGTAGTAATTTTATCGACACCGCTCCAAGCATGATTTATGTAACAGACAAGTGCATTCGCGGGATGTAGCTACGTTATCGATAAATATAAATTATAAATATTTATAAATTATTTAATTATTTATTTAAGATAGTTAATTAAAGTAATATAGTGAGTATTTAATTTACTGTATTTTACTTTTTTTTTTGACAAAAAAAATCCTTGTTGTCTGAAGAATTACAGCGGGGTATTTTAGCGAAATGAATCTCATAACCTAAGCCTTATTAAACTTTTAATGAAATTAGAACATATTACGGAACACGAACAGCTAACAATCTGAAATTTATGATATAATTTATACAAGAAAATATAGAAAACAGTTCCTTGTAACAATTACTCAATAAATCTGTTTTATACATTCTTGATTTTTAAAATTAAAACTGATTTAATAAGAGGTGTAAGTTTGTACAGAATCAATTTTGAAGTATATTGTTTACTATTTTTATCTTGAACACTAAGAAGCAAAATAAAATCATTTTTCTTGGATATAAAACTGGATATTTGAAACATAGTTCTGACAAAAAAAAGGCTTCAGCAGCAGCCATCTCCATTCCTCAATATAAATCTATATATTTGAAGGTATACATTAATGGTGGTACCACTTACCATCAGGTAAAAGTATAATAATAAGGTCTCGGTATTATGGATTCCTATAAATTAGATGATTAAAGATTAAAATAAAAAATAAATGATTCATACTTTTAAATTATCATGTACATATTATTTAACTATTTATCTCATTTTATCGACAACGTCCCATCACTACGCACATGTGGCACTTAATCATATCGATTCAAAACCGCTGAAGCGACAAAAAACATTGTTTTTAATCTGGTTACTGAACTTTATAAAAAAACATTTCACGCACATGTCTACGAATGGGTTAAACTTAGATATTTTTTTCAGATAAATGTCATTTCATGAAATGGAAAGTTATTTGAAAAAATGATGACATGTGGTAATAATCATTTTGTCATGCGATGCACGTGAGAAATGGTTTTTTTTGGTAAAACTCTGTTTTCGGTTTTTTAAATATTGTTGTGTCTTTCCAATTAACAAGGTCAGACGAAATAGAGAAGAAGTTTTTATTGATTGATATTGTATAATAACAATATATTTAAATTACGTGTATCCTATTCGAACGTTTTTGTTCATAGCAGCAGAAATTAACAATTTTGGCTATCTAATATTAAGACTACAACTTCTTGAACTATGAAACGATTAAACTTCGATTTTAGACTGTTTAATGGTATTACCACGTCAATATATAAATATGTTATATAAAACACTGGTTGTAACATTAACTTCACTTTAGAAATTTGTGAAGATCAGTTAGTTATGTGGGTGTTATCATTTTGACATAGGCTATTCTTTTAGCCCTAACGGGTTAAAAAATTAACTTAATAAAATTTCTTTATCAAATATGTAAATATCTAAAGATTTAACACAAACTACTTTTTTATATAGATGTGGTTTTGATGGTTTCGTAAATCATTATCTTGAAAGTTTATTATTACTGTTTATTTATTTTTTTATAGCAGCCAGATAATTATATTATTTTAAACATAGTGTAATATTTTGTAATAGCAAGTTATTACTATTTTTTATTTATAACGAATATAATATATATTTTTTAATATATTTCTATTCTTGCTATAGTGCACGATATACTTTATTAAAAAATTATCACAAAATACAAGTGTAGTTCGAAAACTGTCAATAAATAAATATGTATTTTTCAATCTATATTTCTAATCATAATTATGTAGAACTGGATTTATAATATCATTTATGAAGCTATAAAACTAAAAAAAATTGATACTATAATTTGTGATCAACTAAAAAGTTTGTATAGCTTTATAACCTCAAACAAGATCACACAAAAACCAATACACACATAATTTGAACACTTTGAAATAATAAAAAAAAAATAAAAAACAATCATATCTAGTTTTCAAAGAAAGTTTATTTATAACGGTGTAGCATGTGGTGGCGCGCGGCGATTACTTACAGTATTGTATTTATTTCTGTTCTTAACATATGCGCGTGCGTCTAATTGTGACGCTCTCAAGTTAGGGCTGCTTTATATTTAACTAGCTGTTACTCGCGGTTTCACCCGAGTTTCAACGATTTTATTTACTGTTAGAAAAAATAAGAACAGCCTTATAGCTTTCTTCATGAACTTGCCTGTCATATTCAGATAGAATTTTTCAAATCCATCCAGTATTTTGAAGATTAACACGTTTAAACAAACAATTTTTTTCCGCTTTATAAAATTATAATGTAGCCCCAAATAGTAATAAATACTTATATAATAAACTAACACATGAGATATAGATAAAAATTGTTTTAATGAAACATATTTTACTATATAAATGAAATAAATTACAAAATTTGTACGATATTCGCGACATATAAAAAATGTTTAGAATATATTTTTAAAAAAATACTAAGAAAATAATAAATCCAAAGCGGGCCGTGGTTGGTGGTAGGACGCGCGCGAGTGTTAATTTGGTGTACCACCGCGACGATCAGCGCTCCTCAAAGAAATATCCTTTCACTTATTGGTTTAAAAATAGCTTTTTATCACAACTAATATAATATGAAAACAATCTATAATAAATATTTAAAATCTAACATGTATAAATATATGATATAAAGAGTTAAATAGATTACCATTTTATTTACCACCCACAAAATGGTGAGTTCGGTGGTAGGTCTTATCCTTTCCCTTGAAACCCTGTACCCAGTTAAAATTTATAGATATTTCAATTTATTCAGTCAATTAAAAATATGTTTATTTTGATGTGTACTCGAGAAAAATTAAGAAAATAATATTTACTCAGTACTCAACTCCATGCTGAAATAAATGTATAGTTTTAGAAGCACTGAGCGCAACAAGTATAAGCATTTCCATCTTGCCCTAGATAAGTAGAAAAACAATAGTTAATTTAATACTCTCATTAATCAAACAAACTTCAGCCTTGAGTTTAAATTAAAAAACTAATGTACTAGCAAATGTAATAGACAAAATTATTTGACTTTGTTTAATCCCATGCCGTTTTATATTATTTTATTTTTTTACTATAGAGTGAAATTTTTAAAAATATTCTTAATAAAACTTTTTTATTAAATAGAAAAAATGGTAACCGTTAAACATTACAACAAAATATGTAGAAAGATACTGATTTTTTTATTCGTTTTATTTTTTTTTCTATTTAACAAAAAAAAACAATAATAAAGTAACTATTTTACAGTTTAATACAAATTTTAAAATATATTAGTATTTTTTAAAGTAACGACTTCTTAATTTTGAGTTCTGTGATTTTGGAAACGTCGAATTTTCTTATTACTTTTTTAATGTCATGGGGTGAGATTGAGATTCTTCCTTTAAATGGAGGGATGAATTCTTAAATTCATTACATTATAAAATTCAACAAAGAATATTTTAGCTAAACTAATAATATCGCATTTAAAAAAGGCTGTCAGTGTCCTAAGTGTTAATTAGTTCTTAGCTCACTATTTTTATTTTTAACTAATACTCAATAAATTGTAGAATAATAGCGTGAAGCCTCTTATAAGTTTGAAATATATTAAGAACTTTTAACTGGAGATTTCTTAAAGTAATGCCAATTTATATATTTTTTTATGACTTTAATTCATATAAAGATTCATATAATATTTTTTTTTTTCTTCTCTATGGGTTGACTGGTCGAGAATACTCTATAGCATTAAGTCCGCCTGTTGTATTTTTGTTTTATGGTACAATAAAGATTTAAATAAATAAATAAATAAATAAATAAAATAAAGATAATTGCTATATACTTTATTAGAGTGCTCTTGCAAATAGTTATAAATGTACTATAGGTACTAAACCCTATCTGTACTACACGTGTCACGCACAAGTGCAACACGAGTACTCAGGGACGTTTATAATAGACTGGGATAAAACATTAAAAATATTGACTAATACGGTTATATTGGACATCAATTTCATAACTTTTTTGTTTATTTATTTCATTTATCGCTTTATGCATATGCATCAAGCGATAAATGAAATAAATTAATGAAGCTTTCTCTAGCATAGACCAAAGATGATGCAGATAAAAAGAATATAAAAATAAAGATGCATGTTAAAGAAAACAAGAGCAAAGAGATAAAATAACTTGTATAAAGCGTTAAAAGTAAATAATAAAAATAATAATAAATTTCTTTTTATTATTATATTTTGTAACAAATAGTAAAGAATGTAGAAATAAAGAAATGTTAATTCATACAGAGCAAAAAACTCCAGAAAAAAAAGATATATATTTATGACTCGATCTTAAACCTTTTGTATTTAATTATTATTAAAACTTAGGCAATTTTGTTTTGTTCGTATTTGCATGTCATTAAGTTTCACATCACAGCCACTCTAAAAAAGGGTCACTTTAATATAATTTACTTATTTTGTTTAAACTCCATTTGATGTGAAATATCTCTGTGAAGTTACTTTCGTTCGTGTTCATCTTATTTTATTGACGGTGGTATTGATATTAAATAATAACACATGTACAGACATATTAAACAAATATTTTAATTGTGTTTATAATAAAATTATATTTAATATAAATTATTATAATATTAGGAGTATTACGAAACGGATAAGTTTTTATAATAATAAATTATTTTAGAATATTTTTTTTATAAAACTAGCTACTTTTTGAAGATTCACACGCAGATAAAGATTATGTTTACTAAATTTAGGAGTTGTAAAGTTATATAGCCATAGCTTTCCTCATATATATTTTTTCTATAGCTTATCATAATCAGAATTTTTTTTTCAAATACATTCATTAGTTTCAAAGATTACCGCTTTTAAACAAACAAAGTTTTCTAATGTATACTATTTTTGAAGATAAAAGCAGATGTTTTTTCACTTTCTTAAGCAACGAGATTTTCAGTTATAAAAAGTATGAAATAAGGGGTCGTAATGTTTCTTTTGCATTGCTTTATAAGTTAGGATATTATTTTATACATAATTAATTATTCAGCTGTACTCAAGAAATGCTATCAGAATTTGTCTGACTAATGTTTTTATTTTTGGATGGATTTTATATAATGATCTGGCTATACTATACTATTCACATAACCGGTACCACATAACCATATATAATAGTAATAATAAATCACAAAACATTAAAGAATACTATATTTAAAATATTTATATTTTGAAACTGTTTGAAAAATAGTTTTTTTCCTATCTAGAAACCATTTTATTTTTTAGTAGTTTTCGAATACGTTTTATGAAACATTGATCTCTTTTTTAGTGATAATGAATTATTAAATTAATATGGTTTCGTTTTATATTTACTTCCTTTTTAATCTATTTATATATTTAGTTTAGAGGTCAAATAATACACGTGTTAATCCAATTAATCATAAATAGGATAATGAACTCATAGATTGCAACTTTGTATTGACATTTTGATATGAGGTCAATATGAAGATAGACTATGTTTTTGATTCATCTCGATAATTTTCCTATGACGTGTTTTAAATATAATTTAAGATATTTTTTAAAAGTTTTTTTATTATACTACTACTAAAGTGACTTAGTGTTTTTTAGTTTTTTAATTTTTTTTAATGTTATAAACAAAAAATATAAATAAAAAAATATATATTTTTTTATGTTATAGAAATAAAAGAAAATATAAAAGATATATCTTCTATATTTTATTTAAATGAATAAAAGGAAAACATAAGCTATATTACATTATTACAGTTTCACAAAAATCTTTCTCATTCGTGATTTGAAAACAAAAAAAATGTGTTTTTTATCAGACACGTGTTTAAATGTTTGTCTGTTCTGTAATGACTTTGAGGAGCCGTCGTAAAAATTATTACTAGAAAAAGAGCTTTTATTAAAAAAAAGTTTTTACTCTTCACTTAAATCATTATGATGTTCAAATAAAATACAGTTTGGGTTTTTTGTTCTTTTCTTCATGTTTTTTTTGAAATGGTATAAATAATTTATATATTTTTGTGTTACATTTACGTATGTTAATTATATTTATTATTAAAACAAAATATATATTGGAGAATATATTCTCTACGTTTTAAATACTTAGATAATTCAGTAAAAAGAAAAAAATGTGTCTTTTTTTATAAAAAAATGTTTTTTTTATTTAGCAATTTAAAAGATAGTTCAATAATGCAGATGGAAGTCGAGACAAAGTCGCTAGCAACAGCTAGTTAGAAAAATATATAAAATTATGGTCAAACGACTTTTCAAAAACTAGCTTTTTCGTAACTGAAAAATCAATGTATAGATCTAGTTTTCGAAAACTAACTTCCACTTCCTGACCAGGCTCTTCATTTCATATTTGTTTTATAACAACGTCTGTGTGTATATGTTATGAATATGTTTTAAGGTCTCGCAAAAAAGATACAAAAATTGCATCTTGTTGGCATGTTTGCTAAAAACATAATAATATTTTAGTGATGTTTCTTCAGTTTTTTTTATACACATAATATATAATAATACACAAAAAGGAGATAATGAAAATGGGTGTGGATTTATTCATATTAAAAAATATATATTTAATTTTATTTTCAATTATCGCTCTTTTTATAGACTTTTATCTGTATCACCTAAATGGGACATTTATATATAAAATATTTTTTTGTTTTTCATAAAAAGGGTGAAATAGTTTTTGTAACAAATATCCAGTATACGTTCAATACTGAATAAAAGAGATAGAAATATTATGGAGTAGGAAGTTATCAATAACATCAGGGTGTGCAATTTTCAAGGCGTTACTTGCAATAAATTAGCGTGTTGCCACAAGACCGGCAACGCTCTTGTGAGTCTTCAGATATTGCAACAGTTCATGGGCGGCGGTGATCACATTTTATCAGTGACCCATTTTCGTTTGTCCTCTTTTTCCATAAAAAAAAAAAAAAAAAAAAAAACAAAAAGTAATGGGTTTTATGAAGCTATACTATGAAAAAAATGGAAACTATGTACAATTGTAATAAATTGCCACAAAACTACCCCGTTTATGAGAGATTTATTTTCACTTAGTTTCATAGTTCTTCAAAGTAGTTCCATGGAGTAACACTCATAAGACATGGATAAATATTATTATTTCGAAACCAAATTTTTGTTATTAATATCACATACATTCAAGTTATTGTGAGACAAACAAAAAGACATGTATAGAATAAATAACTATGCAGCTGTCTCAAAATCAAAACGATAATTCTATGAACATTGCGACAAAGAGAATATCACCATAATATAAATGAATCTAACTTCAAAATATTCAAATAATACATGTATTATTTGTTATTATATATGTTTACCAGATATTTTATTCAGATTTTCCATTCTACCGTATTGTTATTATAGTATTTAATTTTATGAACTTACTCTATTTAAGTGTGATTATATTAAAGTATTATATCTAAATATTCACACCCATATATAGTGCAAGGTGGACATTTTATCAAATTGCATACTCCACCTTGCCTCTCTCAATTCCTTTCATTATATCATCAACCCCTGCTAATAAAAACCCAATGTTTTTGAAAAATTCATTAACCCTTTATTGACCGGGAAAACTGCTCAAGTTTGTACTTGCTCAGTTATGAGAAATTATAGTCAAAGCTTAGTAACTCCAAATTCGCCATGTTTAATAAAACATTAACTGAAAAAATATGTTTCCATATGTTGCTGTGACTACATGCTCTACAAGTACATACGTACGAGCTCAGAACATGATTGGACAAATTCCTAAAATTTGCGACTGCTCAGTTATAAGCGATTACTTATAAATTGTCAACAGTAATTTCAAATAAAATAATTTTAAAAAAACCTGAAATAATTACTACAACGACATGAACAAAATGGAAAATACTATTATTACATATTAAGTATATCTAAATAATTATATGTAATAATCACGTCAATACTATCAGGATTGGTTGTAATATTAAAAATAAAATGAAAATAAATAAATATAATTAGAACCACTTATTTACACAACAGCCTAAAAACATACATATATTTAAAAAAAAAATCCAAAATAAAATCAAAAAAAAAGTTTTTAAGCCGATATCGATTACTGTTTGAATTTCTTACACCTGAAAATTGTGAGGTCTTAACACTCAGCAATATACGAAGTATCACAAAATTAAAATTTACCACTTTTGGCGCTTTTGCTTGGGGAAGGTGTCAAATAGCCAATGGGATGTCACATCCCTCCACTGATTTCTACATTACATTTATTTATATCATTTATAAGAATGTCCCAAAATTCATAAGTAAATGAAACGCACGGTCTTTGACCTTTTATTTTTCTGAAATAAAAAGTACGGAATATTTCATTCATACCAATAATGCTACAATTTTTTTCTTCTAAGGCGTATTACTATTATTCGACTATATCCTTTACTTTCTTTTATTATATTTTTCTTAACAGTGTCTACTATTAATAAATACAATTTAAAATTAGGAATTTAAAAAGTCACCTACTAGATGGCAACTCTGTTCCAGAAAAACGGTCATATATAGAACGGTATATTGATCACAGCGGTCAGCGATACAGTAGCTCAATTTTTAGAGCAGATGGAACGGGACGGTTTTCCAGAGCTCGCGGATTTAATCCTGCTTGATTAATATTTCATTCTAAATTCATTTAAAATGATTAATTAGCTGTATATATCTCTACAACTTTTTGCTTAAGCAATAATCGAACATATTTGAGGTTTAAACCTCAAATATGTTCGATTATTGCTTTAAAGAAAATGTCATAGTCATGATAACAGCAGAAGAAAGTATCATAATTATATATTATATATTATAATGTTACATCTCTTTAAATCATCAGAAACTGCCTTATAAGATAAATCTTCAAATTTACACCTTCTGAGATCCGTATGTTATTAAAAAAAATAAAGTCACACGAAGAAAAAGGCCAATTAAATAAAGAATGTACTACTAAAATTCTAACAGTAATATGGCGCCAAAAGGTAGTAATTTTTTTTACTTTTGCTATAAGTATCTATGAAATAGGGATTTTGAACCTTATGCTATTAGAAATAAGAAAGGAATCGTGTAAAAAATATCTATGAAATGAGATGAGCTTAACACATGTTTAGTTTCAGTTTTTACGCTCCTGTCAGCTCCTGTTATTCCCGAATGATATCCCAATCAGTGAGGTCGTGCTTCGTAGGTGGAAGAAGTTAAGTGTCGTTTTGACAGCACGCCAATTATAGTGTTTTTTTTTTTTATGTGAATATTCACTCGTTTTTTAGTACTGGTAAGTTTTTTAAATTATGTAATTGTTTAAAAATTTATCACGATTTTGTAAAAATACTATTTTAAGATGATTTCATTTTACTTCTAGTGGCATTTTTACATAATTTTTATAACAGAATAAACTTTTTTGCTTATTTGGTTTTAACCGTATTTGTAAAGAATAAAAAAAATAATAGTTTATTAAAAAGTGAAAATTAAAAAAAAATCTTAACTTTATCTTGTATTTTTTTTATTAAAAACATATCTTTCTTATTCCATTTTTTAATCTTTCAAATAAAATCAAACGGTTTATTTTCTAAACAAAAAAAAAAATTGCAAAATTTTTAACCACTAAATAGTCTAGTATTTGTTATACATATAAAAATATGATAATAATTGAATGAATTTCTTATTTTAGATACAGATAAAACACATTAAATTTCATAATTTAATATACCGTAAGACATCATAATGTAGAACGTTACATGTGTTGCAATAACAATAGTAATAAAACTTATAATCCGCAGATGCCCGAGCCACGCGAGATGGACGGAGAAAGTTTATTTTTATAATAGCAAACCATATGCGAGACAACACATGTATATTATTCACCTCACCATTCGGATTACTGAACTTTATTAGGCGAATGAACTTACAACCATGGCAGAATATGATCTCATACCATACGATGAGATGTTCCAAGATAAAAGCGATAATGTCACAGACCTCCACGCGTATTACATGTCGCAATTCAATTTAGAACTAGAAAACGGTAAGGGAAAACAAAAAAGTGATAGTTTTAAATTTGGAATAGAAGAAAGTTTTGATTTTGAAGTTCTTGATAATTGGAATAATGAAAACAAAACAGATTTTGAAATTATAGACGAAGTTATCGATAGTAATGTAAACGATCAAAATATAAAAGAAGTTCTTCTCGATTTGGATAATATTGAGTTTGATGATAGCTTTAAGTCTGATTCATGTGGTGATAAAAAATGCGACTCAAATTACGAAACAAATGATTACATAGATGATGAATCTTTGATTGATGAGCTCTGTAGAGAAGATGGTGAGTCGTGTCGTCTCACGCCAGATGCGTTCAATGATGAATATTTCAACACCATGCCTAATGAAACTTTATTACCATCTATAGAAACCGCATTTTCCAAGAGATACTGCAGTTTCAATAAAACTGAAAACTATGATACACAAAATGTATACAATTCGAATCAACCACAGAACACAAACACTCAGATAAGTAGTTTGGATCAATACAGTTATCCAAATAATATTTTATACAATTTGGACAATCAGAACAGCTACATTTTACCCGATACTCCAACAAGTTGTCAAGACTTTAATTTTGATAGACCTTCGAGGAAGATATCAGTCTCAGACTCTATTGAGAGTGATATCCAAAGCGCTGGATATTATGATGATAATTCAGAAAACTTGGATGAAGACGACCTTTTTATAAACCTCGATGATTTTGGACTTGCTTTTGAAAAAGAAAACGATGTTAATGAAGATAAAATAAACCAAAATGATAAAAGAAACGACAAAGAAAAAATACAAGGTATAACAAACTAAATAGAGTAAAAATATTAGTCTTTCCAGTTATCTCCGCCATATAATAAATCATATTATTGTTTATATTTTAGGTGAAAGGGTTTGTTTATGGGAGAAATGTTTCGAAAGATATCCAAATCAAAACACGCTCGTGGAACACATCGAGAGGGCGCATGTTAATACTTACAAAGGTACCGTGAAAAGTAAAAGTCAAATATAAAATAATTTAAAAATGTTCTATATTATTTTATATTTGAGAACATATATTGTAAAAACTATTTAACATATTTGAGAACATATTTTCTAAGAACGATTACCAAAAAACATGATTGGACAAACTAAAATATATTTAACAGTTGTTGCAAATAGCTCTTCAATGATTCATCCATTCATGCAATTTTTGAATGACTGAATCATCATTGCATAAAAAATTTCGGTATAAAATAAGATGATGTGATTTTGACAAACACATTTATGACTCAGTTCCGTTTTGTTTTAATATTACTATTTACGAATATATATTATTTATTTATTTAATTTGCGATATATAATTAATTTTTTTAAAAATAAATATAATATTTTTTTTTTTTTTCAGGCGATGAATTCAGTTGCCTGTGGCGGGAATGCGCTCGCGCACGCCGGCCGTTCAACGCCCGATACAAACTGCTCATACATATGCGGGTCCACTCCGGACATAAACCGAATAGATGCCACGTTAGTATATTACTATTTTAGACGTATCAACTTATATTAAACAATTTATAAAGAGACATGGCTATTTATTGAAAATGGTATGGTATCAAGTGATTTCTTAAAACCTAAACAATTTTCTCCAGCACCCCGGCTGCGGTAAGGCATTCTCCAGATTGGAAAACCTGAAGATCCATGTTCGCTCCCACACGGGCGAGCGACCCTATGCATGTCCCGCGCCACACTGCCGCAAGGCCTTCTCCAACTCCTCCGACCGCGCCAAGCATCAGCGCACGCACTTCAATGCTGTGAGTTTTAAGTTCCAAGTGAAAGACAAAAGTTTTTCAACTATAAATATTGTCTTTCTAATATACAGTTAGTTTTATTTATGTCAAATATCCTGGGAGAAATCTTTTAAACTAACTAACAGTTTTTTCGAGTATAATATTATTATTTTGTCAATTCACTCTTGATTTAATTTAACAAACAAGATACATAAAATAACAATGATTCTAGGCTAATATCTCACCGTGAACCCGATAATTTGTTTTACAAAAACGTGTTCCAATTAAATTAATAGAGTCCTTATTATTTTATTGAATAACTATACTGAGCATAAGCATTTCATATTTACATATAGATAGGAATCAATAGGATTTGATTTATCGAAAATTATTGCGAACTATAAATGTTATTGTTCGCCGGTTAAAGCACACATTCTAACAAAACAAATTTTTTTATAATAAAAAAAATTGTAATATGTATCTTTCTCTCCAGAGACCATACGCGTGTGGCGCGGTGGGTTGCGGCAAGCGCTACACCGACCCATCCTCCCTGCGGAAGCACGTGAAGTCTCACCCGCATGCGTTAGCGCCCCGCGCGCGCCTCCCTCCCACCCGCGCTCCCCCCCGTGGGGAGCTCCTCGTACCCACCTCACCAGCCAAGCTCACCACTCTCAGGTGTATAAGAGATAAACTTACTGTACCCCGTTTGCAGATCTAATCACCACAGATGATACTTCTATCTATTCATATTAATTATTTTGACTAAATAGGTGAAAACAATTAGTAATATCATTTAGTTCTAAACGTTCTAACGCTTAAACTAAAAAGCGACAAATTATTTTGGAATGACCCAATATAAAATGAATATTTTGTTAATATTTTATGATTAAATATATATTTTTATCCATTAAGCTGTAAATATTTTTGCTCAAAAGACTCGAAAGGCTCAAATAGTTTAAGTTATTGTAAAATTGTGTTCAAAACACAACCCTTAGGTTTTAGGGACCAATAAATAAGAATACCGCATGAATGTATTTTAGATCTAATGTTGTTTGAGGATTATATTTTGTTTACAAAGTGTTAGCATTTTTGTGTAAAACACATTTTTTTAGTTTATATTTTTCTAGGAATTAAAATGTATTATTTATAATAATTTCAATGACACCTACGTTTTGCTCAATTCTGTAATTTATATAAATATATACATATACAAAATACAATATTACGATTATAGTATTACTTTTATATATAATATAATTGATTGAATTATTATATCCATACGCAAAAAAAATGTACAAATGATGACAAAATTTTGAAATGTCTTCCAAAATGTTTTATTATTATCTATACTATTTGAAGACTTAAGGACTTTAAAAAATATTTTTTTTTATACTTTAAGGTTCGGATGTCTTCCACGTCTTAGCTTTTAATTAATTATAACAAATGTACAAAGTTGGATGCTTTCCAAAGAATCTCCTTTGTTAGTTTATTTTATAAGATTTTTCCATATAAGATCTCTTTTAAACTCATTTTTTTCTTAATTGTAAGTTAGTGATGACAGCTACTGTCAGGAACGTTGCTCATTTCTTAAATAAAATTTTTGAGACAATATTTTTTTTCTTTATTTTTATATTATTAAAAGTAAGCTTTAAATTTTTCTTACTTTTAGGTTTAAGTAAATGAATAAATTTTAATTATTTATCCGTCGAGAAATTAATCAACAGAGGCTGGAGTTAGACTTATGATCATAGTTGGCTTATAGTCGAAGTTTCCAGTGCTGCCGAAGGACCACGAATTCCTAATCGTCGCAGGTTCGATTCCTGTCGATATGATTTTCATTCTAAATATATCTGGAATATGAACAAATCTGTTGTAACTATAGATAAAAGAATAAATTATAAAAAAACAATGTTTAATTATATTTGAAACTTCTGGAAATTTTTAGTTTTCAGTAGATAGAGTCTGTTATTTAAATACAACAAGACGTAACTGTAACACTTAAGCCTACTTAGCCTAACGTTAAAACGTTATGATAGAACATTAATATTAGAAAAACAAAGTTTTAAGCATTAACATCAGTATTTCAAATAAGAATTATTACTATAAAATCGTAATAACATATATATCAAATAACATGTTTATGACACTTATTACAGCTTTATGTTTATCAAGAATCAAATAATTTCTGAAAGTAATAAAAAAAAATTGATCACGGATCAAAAAAGAATTCCACACGCGTTTAAAATGGCGCCCTAAGCAATTTCTAGGTCAATATAAGATCAATATATTATCAATAATTATTAAACTACAATGTAGCTATCGATATGACGTGTTCTAAATCTATATAAATGATGTGAAGCCTACTCGTGGAGCACATAACGTTTAATCAAAGACCACTTACCATCTTCCCTGGATTCATTAGTTTTCCATCATGAAGCTTTTGGTTCTAGCGGCCATTGTTGGTGAGTTCTTTATATATAATTAATATACTCATACTTTTACATACATAATTCTTGTATATAACAAGTATAGTATATTTGTAATCTACTGTTATATTAAATATATTTAATATAAAACTATTTTTTACGGATTAAAACTCGCGTATAATTCGGTTACATTTTTATTTTAACCCGATGTTTCGAACGCTTTGCAGCAATCGTGTTCACGGGTGAACCCTATTACGAGTTTTAATTCGTAAAAAATTGTTTTGTTTGAAATGTGTACTCGTGAAAATCTAAGAAAATACTAAATATATTTGAGTTTATACTACCAAAAAAAAAATGCAAAGTTAATATTTTTTCCGTACTGTTAAATAATGTCGTTTAAGCTGTAGAAATCTTTTAAAATTGTAAGTAAAAAATGTATAGTCTAAATAATTATATTTATTACGACGTGTAATATTTTTATTATTTGGATGTAATATATACATATATGTTAAAGGTATATATAATATGGAAGTTATTTGAAATTACCTTATGTAATCAGGATTTATTATAGTCTTTTCATTTGATAAACATATATATATTTATATAAATACCGTTGATTAATTAGTTTTTTTTTTACAGTGGTCGTTTCATCGGACCAATCTAGTGTTAGCGAAAACCAGCCATCAGAGTGGCCTTGGCAAGTGGGAAAACTGTATCGTTATGATGTGGAAAGCCATACCCTGGCGCGTTACCAAGATAGCAAAAACACAGGTAATTCGTTTAGAGCTAAATTTATAGTCCGCGTCAATTCTCCTGGTAAACTTCAAGCGCGACTGGACAAACCAGAATATGCTCAGGTGCATCAATCGCTGGATCATCATGAACCTATGCCAGAAAACCTCAAATATCAGCCTGTGCCTAATTTTGACAAACCCTTCGAGATTACTCATGAAAATGGAAGAGTTAGTTCAGTAAAATTACCTTCCTCGGTCTCTCTTTCGCAAGAAAACTTAATCAAAGGTTTGGTCGGAGCGCTACAAGTAGATCTTTCCTCTTATCGTAATGTCAAAAGCCCACAAGATAGTTACGATAGTACAATACAACAAGGTTTGTTCCGAAAGATGGAAGTTGACGTCACTGGCGATTGTGAAACCCTTTACTCTGTATCACCTGCACCATCTGAATGGAGACGAGAACTCTCAAACTTCAGTTCTGAACCCCAACCAGTTGAAATCACGAAGAGCAAGAGTTATGGCCATTGTCATCACCGTGTTGATTATCATTTTGGTGTGCCAGAAGGAGCAGAATGGACTGGTACAGCTCACAAGAGTGGAAAGGAACAAATGATAAATCGTGCAACGGTTTCAAGGATGCTTGTTGGCCAAAATGGCCCTATTTACAAGGCTGAAACAACCAGCACTGTCACGGTTCATCCTCATTTGTATGGTGAGAAAAAAGCAGAGGTACACGGTAAAGTACATTTCAACTTAGCTTCCTATGAACAAGATACTGAAGTTGAATGGCAAAAGCCAGAAGGAGCACGTGAAATTAAAACTCTGTTGTACTCATTGACGACGAAGCCAATTAAAAATGATGCTAGCTCCTCATTTGAAAAACATATTAATATTGATTACAACTCTAGACAAAAAGTGGTTTCTATAAATAAGAAGGTAACTAAATCACATGATGCTTCGAGTTCAAGTGAATCTGATTCTGCTTATGTAAATGACGAGATTCCTAAATTTAACGAACCTGCGTATGCCTCACTGTACCTGAATCCTCAGCCACATGGTGATAAGAAACAAAATCCAATGAATGCTCAAAAGCTTGTGCAAGAAATTGCACAGCAATTACAAAACCCTAATAATATACCAAAAGCTGATTTCTTATCTAAATTCAATATTCTTGTTCGAGTTCTAAGCACTATGAGTTATGGACAACTTAGTCAAACAAGCCGAAGCATTGAAATCGCTAAGTTAAGTAATGATATCGTTAAATCAAATATGTGGATGATCTACAGAGATGCTGTCGCACAATCTGGTACACTTCCAGCATTCCAACAAATTAAGTCATGGATTGAAGCCAAAAAAATAGAAGGGGAAGAGGCTGCCGCAGTAATTTCCGTTCTCGCAAAATCCTTGCGTTACCCTAACAAAGAAGTAATGAAACAGTTCTTTAACCTCGCTATGAATCCTGAAGTCACTAAACAAATGTACCTTAATAACACGGCACTGATTTCCGCGACTCGTTTTATTAACATGGCTCAGGCAAACAATGAATCTGCTCACCGTTACTATCCTACGCACATTTACGGACGTCCATCACCCCGAGAAGATCCTTTTGTTGTTGATGAGATTCTTCCTCGCCTAAGTCAGGAACTCCAACAAGCTGTAGAAAATGGTGACAGTGGCAAATCACAAGTATACATTAAAGCTATTGGCAACCTTGGACACCCTGCTATACTTAATGTATTTGCCCCATATCTTGAAGGTAAAATTCCAGTGTCAACATATCTAAGAACCACAATTATTGAAGAGCTCCGCATATTAGCTTATGAAAAAGACAGCAATGTACGCGCCGCATTATTTAGTATTTTAAAAAATGCTGCCGAACCATACGAAGTAAGAGTTGCTGCTATTCACAATATTTTCGTAACTCGTCCTACCACTGCCATGATGATGGCGATGGCTCAAATGACTAAAGAAGACCCTAGTATTCACGTACGAGCCGCACTTAAATCAGCTATTACTTCGGTGTCAAACTTAAGAAACCATCGCTTCCATGATCTGTAAGTGTATGATTTATATCAAGTTAACACCAACATTAAAATAAATTTTATAAATAAAAATATTTGTTTTTAGTGCAAGAACAGCTGCAGCTGTTAAAGAAATGCTTACAAGCGAAGTATTTGGCTCACAATACACTAGCAAAAACTTCGTAGAATACCATGAAAGGGATGAAGACCTTGGTATTATGTCCATTTTTTCAAGCATAGGAAGTAAAGATACTTTATTCCCGAAATATTTAAGGTTTGCTGGAACAGGTAGAACAGGAGGATGGGACCAGAAGTCTGCAGTAAATATCTTTACAGCTTAAAATACAGTTTAAGCATATATTTTACATAAAATAATATATTTTTTTATTTTTAATTTACAGTTAGCAGTATCTGCCTCCAATGTACAACAATTGTTAGATCTTTTCGCTGATCAAATGTTTGGACAAAAAAAGGCAAATCAATATAGTGAACAGAAACATAAGTACTCAACTGAAAAAATTGCAAGCATGTTGAATATTAAGAGAGAAGAAAACGAACCTTTAGAAGCATCAATTTATTTTAATCTATTGAATCAACGTAGACATTTCACATTTGATGAAAATGAAGTCAAAAATTTTGGTATTAAATGGGGAGAATACTTAACAGACCTCGAGAAGGGTTCTGAAAAACATTACACCAAAGTTGTTAATAAGAATCAAGTTTCTATTATGTTCCCTATTGCTTCGGGTGTACCTTTCATTTATAAGTATAAGGAACCAACTCTTGTCCATATTCAAACTAAAACTAAAGGCAAAATAGACTTCTTAGACAGAGACGATTATAAGACTGATGCTTCTTTTGACAGCGAAGTCCGTTTTATTTATGCTGAAAACCATGAAGGAAATGTTGGTTTTCTTGATACTCTTGGTAATCAACTGGCTAACGTGGGATTGGTTAGAAAAATTCAAGTTAATATTCCTGTGAAAATGTACTTAGAAATGAAATCTGGTGAAGTAAAGTTCAATCTGAGTCCTATGGAGTCTGAGCAAGATAGCACTATTGCTCACTACAGTGTCTGGCCTTATTCTGCTAACCAAAAAAGAGACACATTGTCTACTATTTCTCAGGATCCTACAACAACACTGATAAAGAGATCTGAAAAGGTAGCTCAAATTGATACTAAATTTGGACAACACGTTGGATCTACATTCCAGCTTCAAGGGTACTCTTATTCCGAAGATTACAGAAATATGGGCAATTTTATAAATTCAAACAATTACCTCTCCAGTATCATTGCCGCCTTTAAACAAAAGGACAATGCCCAAACTCACTTTAACCTGAGATACCTAGGAAAGCAGTCTAAAAATAAGGGAGTGACTATTCAAGCTACTTACGGTAAGCATTTTTATCGAAATTCATTAATTTATAATTTTTCATACTCATTTTATATAAATTTAATTGTATGAGTTTATTTCACAGATTCTTTGTACAATCAAAAGAATGAAGGTGAAATGTCCTTAAGCGCAAATGATATGCAAGATGTGTCACCGAACAGCCCTTCAAGGCGTGATGAGTTAGTAAAACGTGTCGTCACCGGAATCAAAACAGCAAGAGCTCATGTTATTGACTTGAGCGCTAAATTTGACTCAACACAAAATTTAGAATACAGTCTAACCGTTGCCATTGGAGAAAGTCATGTTGATCCTAACATCCAAGTAGCTTTGTATGCGGGCAGAAATTCGGATCAACATGGTCCAAATCAAATAAATGCTGTAGGTAGACTTACGAAACCTGAATCTATTTCACCTAATAACTATAAAAATGCTTTAGAAAAAGATTTGAAGATGAATTTCGAAGCTGACATTCGTTACAACCAAAAAGAAAATATCCACATCCAGGGCTCAGCCGAAAAGACTAATAAATATGTAGAAGAACTTCAGAATGAAACGGTATCTAAGAGATGTCTTAAAGATTACGCTGAAGGAAACTATTATCAACGCGACTGTCATGAAGCAATTGTTAAGGCTCACGCCCCAGACAATTTTAAATTTACTGTTACTTACAAAGATGTTAGTCCAATGACTAAAAATATAGCATACCAAGCAAATAGAGTTCTTGAAGGCCTTAGTTCGTGGCGATCTGAAATGAATACCGCAAAAGTGCAACCAAATGGCAAAATCGAATTTATTGTCGACGCTTCCTATTTGTCTAAAACGCTGAATCTTATCGTAAATTCTCGGTCTGGAGAATTGCGTGTCAAAAACGTGCCATTACCAGAAGTTTCATCACATGTTGTATCAAGTTATGCGCCTCTCAGTGCCGTCGAACGCGCTCTGAATTATTACAGTGGTCATCAGTACCAACGTAAGTAAATTAATGTACCCCTCAAAAATTCTTTTTTATGCTACTTTTCTATAGTAAGAAATTTAGTAGGTGATCGACATCAAAATGTAAGCAATATATATAACAGAGTTGAATCCATTAAAAATAGCTTTATTTATCTTTTAAATTACTGTGCATACCATAAAGACATCAAGGGTGCAAATAGAATGCCTTTTTAAAAAATCGAAAAATTAACATATATTATTTAATTCACAGCATACTGCAGCGTTGACAAAAGCAAAGTGAGGACTTTCAGTGACCGTGGCTACGATTATACTCTCTCCCCCTCATGGCATTTGATGGTGTACGATGATAGACCTGAAAGAAACGAAGACTTGGTCGTGCTGTCCAGGAGACCCAATGAAAATAAATTAGAGACCTATATATCTTATAGGTATGTTTTATATATATTTCGTTATTATATGTTCTTGAATATGTGTTAAAAGTTTTTATTATACAGATCTCACACGGGCAAACACGTAGAAATTGAAGTACAACCAGCGCCTGATGGCCAACAGAAGCATTCTGTCAAGGTAAATACAAACGCCAAGAAGATTTCTGAGGGAGAGCTTACAACTTACTGGGACGATGTAGATGAAGTGCCCATCCTTGAATATTACAATTTAGGTGACAATGTGTTGATGATTAAATTACGTGAAAACCGTCTCCGAGTCTTATATGATGGTGAAAGAAGTGTCGTCCTTGCGAATGAAAACCGCAATAATATAAAAGGTATCTGCGGTAGAATGAATGGTGAACCTCGTGATGATTATCTTACACCAAGTGGCCTTGTAGACAAACCTGAATATTTTGGAGCCTCCTTCGCTCTAATTGAACGAGATAGTGACCCTAAAACAAAACAATCTCAATCGCAAGGCAAGAATGAGGTATATCAGCCACAAGAGCATTACACCGCAATCCAACCAACTGGTGGTGAATCGCAGGCAGAGACGCAAGATTCATCAGAAGAAAACTGGACTAACCAGATCATCTACCGAGTTAGAAACTATGTACAGAACAATGAACCCTGTAAGGTGATTCCTCAAGTCCAGTATTACGAAAACCAGGCACAGATTTGTATAACAACCGCCGCTTTGCCAGCTTGCCAGTCGCACTGTAGGGGCGAGAAATACAAGGTCAGAGCTGCTCAAGTTGTCTGTAAACCTAAATCTGATCAACAGTTCCAGACCTATAGAAATCAAATCAAACTTGGGCAGAGCCCTCAGGTCAGCGGAGTGCCACATATAATACAGTATAGAGTTCCCAACTCTTGTAAAGCGTAATTTAATGTGAATTAATATTTTGTTATAATAATAATGGCTCGATAACGGACGACGGATATTTCCAAATATTTGTATAGAATAATTGTTTATAATTTTGGTTGTATAATATATAAGTAAAGAAATTATCATATAGTTTGTATTTATATGTATGGTTGTATGTATCTATTTTTTTATTATTACTTATAGTATTACTATTTGTTTATTATAAAATTAGAATAGAATAAGAAGCAACGATAAAAAATAAAAAAAATATATACAAATGAATAAGTTATTTTATTTTATGTTAAAATTAACTTCTTTAATAATAATATAAATAGGTTTTATCAGAAACCCCATTCGCCTTTTCTATTTGTTAAAAATTATAATTACAGCTGACAACACTAATATAATTCTTGTACCCGGCGTCCGACTCCATCGAACAGCTGTATGTCAAAAATAATCAAAATGGATAAACAGTACAATATTTTCTTTCCTTATTTTTTATATTTTCTTTAAATCTCTTTCAAATACTTTAATATTAAAACTACTTATAGTATTATTTTTGTGACAAGTGTCAATAATTAGGAGTAATGGCGATAAATATAGAGTTTAATAAGTGTTGCACCGTGTTTACTGACTGTTGACAGTCCCTTTGAATTTGATTTTCGAATCACTATCAGTAAGTACATATATTGCAATTGACATAATTGAATTGATTTATTTTTAATTTATATACAGGTACAATATAAGAAAGATTTAAACAATATTTAAAGTTTATTAAATTATCAAAAATGGCTAAAATACTTATTACTATGCAAAAACCTAAATATTAATAGAACTATTTATATTTCCATATTTATGATATCCGAAATGGTCGAATATTATATTAGAGATTTCATTAATATTCTCTTCAGTAATGCAATTATTCTTATATTAGTTATAGAAAACAAAATTTTAAATGAATAATTTTTGAAGTAAATTAAATTTATCTTTTAATTAATTAAATTTATTATCATTATCATTAAATCCATACTAATTTCAGTTAAAAGTTTGTTGTTATATGTTACTTTACAACAAGTGAGGTTAAATAATGGTTTTGACCACCCTTATTATTAAGGTTTTGAGTTACCAGAGACAAAATATAACTTTTGTAACTAACAATTAAGATTATATAATTATTGTTGCTTTTAATCAGTACTTCCACTGTAGAAGTTCAAACAATTTGGTCCATTGTAAAACCTAAAAATCTTATCAACTTAAGGACAATTAAGAATTCATACTTTTTTCTAAGTTATTGTTCAATTATGATTTACTCATTAAGACAAAACATTCATATATACTTAAATTAATTTTTTAATACGATAAAATTGCAAACAAGATAAAAGATAAATCAACATTTAGAAGTATTTAACAAGGTACTTAATAAATTTTGTTATCTTAAATCAAAAAAATTATCAAATATAATTCTGAAAATATATTGGTTAAGCGAATCAGTATGTACTCCTAAGCATCAGTAATCTTTCAAATAAAATAGGGAAGGAATTCTCAAACATTAAAATTAACCTGTGCTTGTAAATAGATAATAGAAATCATTAGAAATGAATTACGTCGGTCACAACCGGAGGATCCAAAAAAATACAAATTTATTAACTTAAAATTGAATACTTATATTTAATTTACAAACTACGTGTTCCTTGCTCAAAGTTGGAGACAAGAATGAATAAAATGAATTAATAATTAAAGCAATACAGAGAGTATAACAAACAAGGGTTTCAGATTTACACTCTGGGATTTTAACATGATACAATGCACCAGTGCTTAGTCAGTGTTTCCACGGTTCGTGAGAATATAACAATTTAACAATTTTATTATTAATAAGTGTATAAGAAATATCTAATAAATGATCACATAGTATATGGGAATATAACAAGCGCCTGTAGTGTTGTAATAGCAATATTACTGTTTAACAACATAATTTTATTTTAATTGTGTGAAATGTCTGAAGACAAAAACAAACCAAGATGATACAGGTTACTTACAGGATTCAGCTGATATCAAAACCAATAGTGATAGCAATTGATCTTTTTTTTTCCTACTTAAAACTCAAACAATTTTATTTAATTTTACATTATTATTGGACATTATTAAAACTTTTAACTTGAATCAAAAGATTTTAGAATTCAGAAAAAAAAAATGTGAACAACAGACGTTATAGTATAAAAACTGAAGATATTTCTGGAACATATAACGAATAGCGTACACAGTCCTCAACAGAACTAATGATGTAACTTTTACATCGGCTCACAAAACAAGAGATCGTAGGCCGCGGTGGTCCCTTCCCTCAGGTGAATCTATATGCTTGTATACTCTTATGATATATGTACATATATACGAGTATAAAAATTAAAAAGTCCCTTTCTCCCACGTGACACAAAGATGTGGTATGAGCTTCCTTCGGCGGTGTTTCCAGATCGATATGACATGGATACCTTCGAAAAAGGCGTTTACTCCTACCTCCAAGGCCGGCAACGCTCTTGTGAGTTTTCGGATGTTGCAACAGTTCATGGGCGGCGGTGATCACATTTTATCAGTGACCCGCATGCTCGTTTGCCCTCCTTTTCCATAAAAAAAAATAAAAGTTGCTACGAATTAATTATCCTTGCAACCCTCAGACACCCTTGAACTTCAATAGTGATTACACATACTTCATGGTATAAACGTATTTTTTCACAATTAACGGACTGTTTCGACCATTCTTAACAAACATTAAAGTCAGCGATAATTCTGGTGAGGCATTTTACTTTCAAGGTAAAGAGGGAAGTAATTATTCCAATTACTGAAACATTTGCATTATTTAGAAATTATTTATAAGTAGAAATATATAATAATCTTACTGTCTCTGAAAAGCCTCTGGTGCGAGGATATGCTTTCAGTGCCAATATTTATATGAAAATAATGAACACCTAATGGATTTGGCGGCTGATTGGTCCAGTCACGAGTGTTTAGTGGTGGTGGCCCTGCTTGCTGAACCAAAAATCGTAGCTTCGATTCCACATGTTACCACCAGATTGATATTGTGAATCTGGGTGTTATTTTTGTTCGTTATTTCTGTTTGTGAAACCACGACACAGAGATTTTATCTAGACGGGGAGTTGTTATAAAAAAAATAATAATTTAAAAGTATTGTTTCGTTATATCTATAGAGATATATAGTTATATATTTGGAAGATAAAACATTAAAAAACCAGCTTAGAAACTAAAATGATACCATAATTACTTACAATAATAAATAGTAATAACTTCAATCAGTCAATCAATCTGTTTAATAAATTCTAGTACATTATATAAACATACGTTTCTATTAACCTTTTAATAAAATATTCATTGCCAATAGAACCTATTTTACAAATTGTTTAAATTATCAAGGTCACTGAGACGTCATTTTGAGATTCAATTTGTTTCTCAACACAAATACCTACCCAATATAATTACAGTCAGCATAAAAATATATTTATTATAAAGCTTATTAATATAATTAATATTTATTTCTTATAAAAAAATATTATTGTATATAATTATTGCTGTTTTTACATTTTCACGATTTTCTACAATTAATTCTTTAATAATAATCGTTACTAAATTTCAACTAAAATTTTTACTATTCATATTTTTATTTGCTGATGGTACATTATTTACAGTAATTGGCAATTGACGTCAACTTATTTGAAGGCAGGTCATTTTATTACTCCATATATAACAATAATGGAAATAAATAAGTAAATATTTCCAAAATATCTCAAAATAAGGAAGGAAGACTAAAATTATATTCTGCTTAGTAATTATTTTTATAAATTCTATCTCTAAAACGTCAAATAAAGAAAATTTTATACTATATTCATTATAGCCTCATCGGTTGTCTTTAGTTTAATATTAATAAATTTTTATTTTTTTTTATAAAGAAGTACACAAATCGAAACATAAATCTATGAATCATACAAATAAATGTTTGGGAATCGAACCCACGTCCTTTTGCCCAGCAGATCCCTTAAACACTATACCAATCGCCAGGTAATATAATTTGCACGTTAATCAATGTGTGGCAATATCTTTCCGAGATGGTGCTATGGTGATTGTCAATAAAAAAAGTATAGAAAAAAAAATACTTTCAATTAAGAGTTGAAGTATATATATTTTTATTTAAAATATATATAAAAGCGTTCTAAGTTACGCAACCATTGCAGTCCTTTTTAACCCCATAAGATATTTTTAAACTACATGTTATGTTAATAAGTGCATTAAAAGCCTTTTCATTACAATTTACAACTCCACCTGACTCCGCGTATATTGTATAATGTAATGGCTGCTTCACGCTATCTAATAATAGAAATATGAAATCAGATATCTTATTCTGAAAATAACATCCTAAAACTAAAATTAAAATCTAACAGAATTACTTATTAGTTTAATATAGATAATAAAGATATATACACTAAAAAAACAGGTAATATATATCAAAAACCCTCAAGGTGACCTTACAATATTGTGTTGTATTGCGTCAGCCGTGTGTCAGCGCCGCGCCTCTACAACGGCTGCTTTTCATTGGTTGCACGCGGTCTTTGGCACGTAAGCATAGTTTTAGAGTTTACGAATCATGATTTTAAAATAAAATTCTTTATCAAAATTTATTCGTTCGTTTTAATTCGATGAAAATAATTAAACAATGTAATAAAATCTTTCTTTTTGCATATCAATCTTGATATTTTGTTAGTTTATAATGCTTACATTCTAAAATTCAATATTTTGAATTTGCTATAAATTTAAGATTATCTGTTCTGTATCTGACGAAAGACTTTATTTAATATTAGGTTCAGTAGCGCAATGCTGGATAGCATATAGCTTTCCTCATTACCTACCTTTCAAAAGAAAGAATTTTTCAAATCCATGTGGTAGTTAGTATAGATTTTGAAATCCCTTAAAAGTTAATTGAAATCCCTACAATAACATAACTAGCTATTTCAAGAAACGATAGAAAATATATTCAATGAAGCAGGTACTGTTGTACAATTACAACTATACATCTTTTATATATATTATAGTTGTATAGACCTATATACACTAGAGATGGGCCAACTAGTAGCCTATGATATTCTGTATTTTATAATTTATATTATTTTTATGACAATTTTTGTTTTTTATTATTTTTAACCAATTAAAACTTCGACAATTACGTACTATTTAAACATATGGAACAAAGAATATTTACATATTTACATTAAAAAAACAAATACCAAAAATAGTGATCGGTGTGAATAGGCCGATTAGTCGGCCATTTAATAACCGATTAGTTGGCTAGTCGGCTAATCGGCCAGTCATTGTCGGCCCTTCCCTAATAAAAAAAAAAAATCGTTTATATACATTTAAGAGTTGTATATTAACAATGACTATGTCCGTACGAATTAATTTAGAATATTGTTTGACGTCATCACTTCATATTGTTCGTATTTAAGTACTTATTACAGAATGATGGAGCTTAGAATTTCATCAATCATTTGGACAATTGAATTGTTTATAAGACATGGAGACCATTACTGCAATAGACTCAATTACGTTGTTGAATAATATTTGCTTTAAGTATAATTTAGATGAGACCTCAAAATCAAGAACCTTCTTCAATCTATTTATAAAAAAAAAAAAGTAATGGGAGCGAGTCCAATTTATAACGTCGTCGTTATATTATTGTCATTATTATTATAAAATTCATTCTATTAGTACTTTAGCTAAAGTCATTAATACAATTTATTGGCGTTACGGCAAATATTATAAATATAGATTTGACCTACTTTTGTTATTTGTGCCTACTTTTTTATATTAAAAAAAAATCTAGTTATTTTTATTCCAATTCTGATACTTTTTTTTGTCATTAACACGCGTTGTTTAGTACCAAAACCAACCCAATTGTGCAATGTAGTAGAAATCGCGAATACCATTTTTTTTAACCAAAAAATCTCTAAAAAATTTATGAGTTCTATGTGTTAGCACTGAGAGATAAAAGTATTAGCTTATAACAAAACACTTGATATTCTACTATTTACTTCTTGCATCGATTGGTGTTAAAACGATGTCATAATCAGGTCGGGAGATATTGGAGTCGAAAAACACGCAAACACATACATACAAAAACAAATCCTATTTCGAAAATCTTGGTGATTGCAATAACTTCCGCAAGTTCAGGAAATTTAAAAAATTGATTTTGGTTTTTGACCTTTTAGTTTTTTGAATAAAAGTTATTAATGAAACTGATTCGTTACTAATAAAACAGGTTCGTTCATGTATACTATAATAAGACCTTCCTCAAGGTCAAAGTATTTTTTTATTTTATGTAGGCATAAGTAGCCTAACTTTGAGCGACGCCAAGCTCTTACTGGTCAAAAGTGTGTTTCGTTACTAATGCTACTCCTCCAGACGAATAAAAGTATTATGTCGAAAATTGGCAGCGTTGTCGAGGACAGTATCTTATAGGTCTTGAAGTTTTATGGTGTCAGTTGTGATTGTAGTTTTATATTAAAGAAAAGTTTTAAATCCTAAATCTGTGAACACAATGCCAGACCCACAGACATAGTTCTAGATAAATCCGTCAAACAGTTGTTTTCAAATGTAGTACTTGTGAAAATCTCAAAAAACATTCCATGGATACTCTTTTAACATATTTATAAAACTAAAATTTTTCATGGTATTATACCTTAATAATTACTGTTTAGTTTCGACATTGGCACCAGTTTTAAAATATAATGTCTGCAAACACACGTATAATACAGATGTTGATTGATTATAGACCGGCTCTTTCCACTGTGTACAATAGACAATATCTACAGCTTCACCATAGATAAACATCTTGATAGATGAACTAATGTACACACAGACATGTGGCGATGTTGTCTCATTAAACTAATTTGTTGACATAATGGTAGTTCTATTCAAATTTGAAACTATGCTTAAACCATCTACTTTATAAAAGAACTAGCTGTTACTGCAGTTCTACACGCGGACGAACAATTTTATTTACTATTACGATAACTACAAATAGTAGTAGTGATAGATATTCTTCCTCATAAATCTGCTTAAGTTAAACAAAGAAGTTTTAAATTCCATTCGGTAGTTTCGAAGATTATGGCGTTTAAACAAACAAACAAATTTTTCGCCATTATTATATTAATAGCTTCTATATTCTATATTCTATATTAATAGCTTAATAGCAAATATTATTGTTAATAGCTTCCTTATGAACCTGTCTTTTCAAATCTATTTCGTGGTTTCGAAGATTAACGCGTTTAAATAAACATACTTTTCCGCTTTATAATAATAATAAAAACGTTTAAACGTTTCAGTATGTGTACTGTCAAAGTAAAAGTAGGTTTTTTTATTTCACATAAGCACAGATTGCATTTATGAAACGTCATACTCTAGTTACACTGTTCCAAAGAAAAGATTCAAGAAGCAAGAAAGTCTGGATATTTTTAACTTGTTTTTTACCACAGTATTGATTATTTGGTGAGTACAAACAATCGAGATACCTAATATAGATAAAAAAAATTAACACGTTTTTTGGGAACCAAGATGATAGTATAGTCGACATTTCCCTTATTTTGTGTTGTATTTTCTTCATCATTATTTTATTTATTTGTGTACCTTACATGGACATTTAAATTGTTAAATATGTACATAGGATAGCTTATTCCTATAGAGACATGTCTTCCAGCTACCCTTAAATGTGTAAAAGTTCATAAAACAAGTCGTGGTACTGTACAAGACAAACGCAAATTAAATAATAATATTAATAGTTGAACGTCACATCAAATAAGTGAATATAAAAATTATCTTTGCTAGATAATTACCAAGTTGAATCACTAAGACAATGACAAATTGTTCGCAGAAATTTGGCAACTTCAGCTATACACTATCCATTGTGTTATAATTGTGTTTTGTTACAAATGCTTCTCCACCTAGACGAATAATGTTATAATGTCGAAAATTAGCAGAGCCGCTGAGGAGTGACTTATAGGTCCTGAAGTTTTTTGATAAGATTTGTTATTGTAGTTTTTCTTAAGTGGTTAGTGTGTCCCATAGAATTAACATGTGGAATATTTTGAAATCGCACGCGCGAGTTCTTATTAGGCTGAAGAATATAGCCATTATTTACTTTGCTAACTTTACAAGTATGCGAAATTTATTCAGCAAAAACGCTTCGCTCAGTTCTACCGAACCGTAGCTTTCATTATGTAGTGTTCTATACTATGATTATATTTGTATTATTTGTCATTTATAAGTCATTAAATTCCATGTAATTCATTGGATGTATGTTTAAATTTATTTTTTAATTTGCTATATGGTATAGTATCAAGCACCACTTTTCTTTTTACCAATTTCAATGTTTTCTATATCTATACATTTAATAAAATTGTAAATAACCTCTTTCTGAATATTGCATATATTTTAAAACTTTTAATTGGAGTATAATAAATAATCGATATTGATACTAATTCAATAATTTTTCAACATATTGTCTATCTATCTGTATGTATGTTTGTGCACGCATCGCATACAACCTACGCGACACGGATTTTCCTAAAATCTGATATGGTTATAGCTGAATGTCGTGGTCAACATTTAAGATAATTTTTCCTGCAGGAAAATGTATAATTCCTACAGAAATATACAAAATACTAAGTCTACCACGCAATTCTATTTTATTACACATTGTGATATTGTGTGGTTAGGGTGTATTGCTGAGACTTTGTTCTCGCTCTTTTCAACATAAATAAGTCCATACTTTGCCTTTTAAAATTGTGTACAGTTTCTAATTTGAAATAAATTATTTTCAGTAAGTGGATTTTGTAGAGTTGTTCAAAATTCAACTCGTATTCGTACTAATTTCAATGAATTTTGAACTCCATTCTACAAAATTAATTTAAAGTAAATAATTTATTTCCAAATAGAAACTGTATGGACGTCTTTTTGAAAGTGGTAAGTGTGGAAGATTAGATTAAATATAAATATATACATAAAAATAAAACAGAACGAAAAATATATTTAATAAATGTACACTATACACGGTGTATGGATTTATAGACACCTCTTAGAGCACATATACCTTGAAAGTTTAATGAAAAGTAATGAATATTTTTGTTATAATGTTATTCTTTTATTTTAAACCCACTTCAATTACATTTATTGTCATACTCGGAAATAATATAACTTTCTAAGATACAAGTCATTTTTACCTTTATAATACCCTCTTAAGATAATAAAGATCGGTCACATTCTTCAGGCTATAAAACTAATAATAAAAAATAATATCATAAATCAATGATAACTCACCAAAAGATATTAAAATGTGACCTTTGTATAAAATTAATTTAAGCAGTTTGAAAGTTAGCAGTCAAAATGGCAAGTGTGAATTTAAAATTCATATTAGAATGTAAAACCTGTTCTTGTATAATCATTACAATGCGGAAGGTGTATGGCCTTGATCAATTCTTAGTGGATTTAATAAAACTAATTATATTTACATATTATTTATTAAAAAATACTACATAAACATCCGCAACATACTTTTGGGTGGTTCTTCTCAGACCCAGGGACGTTTAGGAATTCCCGCAGCCTTGATTTTTAGGTTGAAGAGTATCCTAGCAGAAGGAGTCACTTCGATAGTATGGTATCAAAATGGGTCGTCCGACACTTTCAATTCTCGTTCACAGGGGATCACTGATATTGATTTAAAGTGGAAAAGATATAAATAAATAAATATTCTAGATATGAATATTTTTCCGTAGTTGCATTATATTGCTTTAAATAAAAATAATTAGTGTTTTAAAAAAAATCTAGATTCAAAATAATAAGCCTTTGGATATATGACATTAAATTATATGCCACATACATTTTTTAGGTTTCCCAACCAAATTTTTGTGGTTTTCAGTGAAAAAGAGAGATTTTTTTTTTTGGATTAAAATAACACCTAAATTACATAATAAATTAATAAATCTGTCCAGTTTTCTTTAGACGTAATGTATAATGATCATTTCTCAAATATCGATTAAAAGTCCCAGTTTAAATATAAATTATATATATCATCGGTCACTGTTATCAGACCAATTTAACATATATCTTTATTAATAACCGTATGAAATTAAAAAAAACACGAAATTGCTGTCACCAGCTGGTATCTCAATATAATGCTAAATTAATCCTACTTAATATGAATTCGGAATTATAAGTCGATTCTAGGTCAAATTTAGTTTCAATGAAAACTGAATTTATTGGAGACGATGGCTCCCATTTATACAAAACGAAGTAAAACTATCTTGACAGAAATGGTTTTGAAATAAAAATGAAACTAAAATAAAAATCGCTCCGTTTGGATCTACGAATGCCATTATTGAAATTCAAATACAAAAATACATACACCTAAAACAATAAAATTCGTTTTTACCTCAGTTGAATTGATGGTGGAGTATTAAATAATAATGTAATAAGGAATAAACATATTGCACTTACTCACTAAGGTTCAAATAGAAACCTATAATCAACCAAACCGCTATTTATCCTTATAAGCAAATGCATTGTAGTGCATGACGTAAGGAGGCACGGAGAGCTCAACCAATCAGAATGTATCATTCGAGAGGCTCGCCGTGGCCTCGCAACATGGCCGACCGCGTGTGCACTTTCAACATTCCCTTCAAATGCGATATCTTTCAAGGACAAATTAAATGTATTTTTAATCACACAATAGTTATTTTAACAGATAAAGTTGAGTGTTAAAAATTGTTTGTTTAATAATTCGCCACGCCATTTATTTGTAACACGATACTTTTACATTATAGTAATATATTACATTATAAGATATACTTGAAAATAATGTTGGTAAAAGTAGGCTTTATATGAAATTTCTTTTCCAAATATTACATCATTCGCCTTGGCTGCGTGCTTAAAATCACGTAAAGAAACTTTATTTTAAAGTCTAGTGCTTTGGCTCCATAACAATATCCTTTAAAACATATTTCATTTGTTATATATCAGGTTACTTCGGAGCTTGACTGAGCAAATGTTAATATTGTATATTGAAATAATAAATAACTTTGCCACATAACATATTCATAACATTCTTTTGTGATTCCTAGTAGTAAATTATTATCAGTACCATCCTTATGGAGTCAAGAATTATGAAGATGACTACGACAGACAGTGCAAAGAACGGTGTTCTATTCTTTTGCTTAGTTTCGTGGCGGCTTATTGGAGTCCGATTCTTTATGAGATAGAGTTTGGACCCATAAACTTTTTTCTTACATAAATAACTGTATTTAATACTATAATTTCGTTTAAAAATAAATAATGTATAAATTTTTAAAGGAAATTATAGTATTATAATATACAAAAGAAATCCAAGATCACTTTAAATTTAATGTATAGGATTTATTATAGTTTTTATTAGAGAATTTCTTTATACAAAATATAATATATGTTATAACTGTTAATGTATACTTTATTTGCCAGTTCTATTTGTCTTATAGGTATAATAAAAGTTATTTATATATGCTCACCTGTTAAAGATACTTGTAAAAACATAATTAATACGTTTACGACTTATTCTCATAAGCTGCTTTGATTCTATATTAACTCTATCAACACCATGTTGTATGTTACATAACTATTAAATGCGAATGACTATAAACATATTTTAATTAATATTTGAAAGATAATTGCTTATGATTCCAATGTGAATTTAATTTATTCCTAATTTTACCTTTAGCTTAAATTACACAAAATACAAAACCACGATAATTAGACCTCTGAAACATCGTACGATCGTCGGAACTTGTTCAACCAATCAGAGAAAAGAACGCAGACGCACCTACACTATAAGAATACATAAGCGACACAACAGCGCTTGAAGGCTTACAATAGCGCTTGAAATAACAAATATTTGCTAATTTTATGGCCTATTGAATTTCTTAAGACATCTAACATTGCTAAGATTATTTTCTCAAAGAAATAAACTACAAGATAGAATTAGGAATCTAGTTGAATTGTCTGACAAACAAACTATCAATTTACCTGATATTCCGATGACTGTTCTATCTTGACAATGACTTAGCAAAAGATTCCACTTTATTATAGGGTTTAATAAAATAAACGTGCATTTGATTAGTTTTGTATCTGATCTTTCAAGATATAAATATTATCGAATAAGATGATAATGACTGTTTCTGAAAAATTTTCCTTTGCTATGGAAAGAAACTTACTAGATAGAATACAAAACTGATGTACAAATTAAAGATTTTAATATTTTCTTTATCTGCTCTACACCCATGATCTCTCTCTCTTTCTCACTCTACCTCTTTCTACCTTATAATGTCATTCAAAATTACGTCAAGATCAAGAACTAGTTCGCCAAAAGGCAGTTGTCGCAAATTCGTCCTTGTTCAGTCTTATTAAAAGACATCTAATAAGCAACGAGCGCAATTCACAATGTGTCATTATAAGTATCGTTGTCACACAAACAAACAACTGTGTGCTCACGTCACTTTCATCCAATGGTTTTATATGTGTGTGTTTAGCCAATGCTATACAGTTTAAGCCGCGAAGCAATTTTCAGTCAGTTGATACAAGATTGTCGAAGTAGACGGATGTGTGTCAGAATTATTTATTACCTGTCGTAATTTTTTATTGTGCGTGTGTTGGATTCCACGACTATTTCTAGGTGAGTTGTGCTGTAGTTTTTAACATTGATCTTGATGCAAAACCTCCGTACTAAAATAAACATTTTGGCACATGTTTTAAATCTTTACCCTTGAATTAGTTATGAAACGCTCTCGTATATAATTTTTGCAAATTATTTCTCGTTTTTAGAGCTCGTATCACTTATGCACGTGTTCAGTTTGGATTTAACTTGATTGTTGCATAATTAAATATGTAAGTAGGATATTGTTACATGCTATTGGCATTGAAACCTTATGTCTTAGACTAGACAGTCTAATCTTGTACACGTGGAAGGATGTTATATCTGATTCAACTATTTACTACCTATTCTATCTTCATATATCACTGTTCAAACCTGATTTAAATCAAATCGTAATGAATTATCACTTTCTTTAGTACATTTGTTTGGTTTAACGCATGTGTAATATATAAAGTTAATAACATGGAAAACAACCTGTTGCCAAGGAAAAATCATTTATATTTGTATTGTATTTAACAATTATAATAGTATGCAAGTTTATTTAAATACCTATTATTAGAATATTGAAGTATAGCCAGGCTTCGGTGTAATATTTAATTGATTATATGTAATAACAGAATAACTTATAAATAGATTAATGTATTGCAGCATAAAACAACTGAACACCGCACTTGCTCATTATAAAATGTAATATATATGAAATTAATGAATACGTTACATTTATTTCATAAAATACATATACATTAATTCGAACAGTTTCATAGTATAGTAAGTAGGTACTACACAGTGTATCTGTTCTGGTAGGTAATATAAAGATGTTAAAGATCTCTTCTTTTCTAAAGACTTTATAATATATATAAATTAAATATAAATTAATAGTCTATTTTCGTGTTTGAGTAATAAACAGACAAACATCTAGCCATATATATTTTGGCATTTATAATATGGTATGATAATCTTGGGTTTTTATTTTTATTTAATCCAGCATCTTTGACAATTACTAATAATTATTTAATTACTAATTGAAGAAAATCTCAAAAACAATGGTCGGAATAGACTTGTCGGCCTATTCCCAAAGCAGTAGTCGGCTAGTCTCGGCTAGTTGGCCAATCATTTGCGGCTCATCTCTAATAAAAATACAATTTGTATAACAACATGCGGTTTTGAAATGAATATGCTATTAAGTAATATATTTAATGTAGTGTCTTTTCTTGGACATATATACTTTAGTCACGTCTTCAATTCAGTTTGTATGTATACTTATTGTTATAAACCACAATATATTGAATATAATATATATATTTGATTGTCCTCTCTGTCGGTTTAAAATCTAATATCAAGATAACATGATAATCTTTTTTTGGATAAATCGATAAATTATAGATAACCTTATAATGTTAATTAATATTTTTACATTATTTTATACCTTTACTATTTAAAAAAAAACGAAAACACCTCCCTTTATAAAAATAGATGAAATTTGGGTTCTATTGTATTTTTTTCATTTCAGTATAACAAGGAAAAAATCCACCAAATTTTAGACTTGAAGCCGCAATCAATAAATTAAAAAAATCATTCGTGCAGCAAATTGTTCTACCATCTAATTTTCCTCTTATTGCCGCCCACGCAGATTTACGTCCAGTATTCCATTGTGGTTATAAATAGATGAAATAATCAAGATATACATTTTTTCTCATCTTTTCTTTCATAGGCTTTCAAATTACGATTGAACTCAAATATATGTAAAAAAAAATGACTGGTTTTTCCTTTACTTTGAGGGAAGAGATAGGGGATAGGAGAACTGATCCTGGGACTTGTGACAAAACTAAGCGGTTGTATTACAATACATAGATGTCCCAAATTTTGTTACAGAAGTAAATAATACTATTGTGTATTAGTATAGTTTCAATGAATCTTTATTTTAACAGGACAAAAAAGATTTTTTTTATTCCCTTATACACACAGAATTATGTACATGATAAAAAATCATTATATAACTAGTGTCTTTTCAAGGCTAGCAGAGGCCACATACATTGTTTTTTGCCACATGTCAATGAACTTTGGAATTACATTATTACTTCCTCATATAACTTTAATAGCCGTTATTCGCTATTTCATCATTAGAAATGATCATCAAATTAGAAACATAGTATTTTCTTATATTTTCACGAGTACACATTTGAAATAAAATTATGTTTTACGGATTATAACTCGCGTATAATATGGTTACATTTTAATTTTGACCCGTTTCGAATGCATTGCAGCAATCGTGTTCACGGGCAGACGAGATGTGTTATTAGAAACAGTCGCGTAATATTAGATTACCTGTAGCCTTCCTCACAAACCTGCTCATGATAATTAGAAATATTTTTCTCATTTAACCAGAAGTTACAAGAATTAGCGCGATTAAACAAACAAACAAAAACAAACAAAAACAAACAAACAAAAACAAACAAAAACAAACTAGCTTTACATTATACGATTAACTAAACCTTATTTCAACTAGGTTTCAATGTGTGAAGACGTTTTGTGAGCTCCTTGACGTATAGTTTTTAACTCGCTACCAATTGGCTAAGGAAATAATTGTAATCAGCCTGATTATAGAAAAGGATTTCTTAAAATTATTTTCAGGTTTTTAGATGTAATAAGTAATTCCAGATGCTTTTAAGTACTCGTATGTATTATATTTTCAGACTCCATTTCCTCGTAACCTGAGCATGTAACGGAGTACAGCTTAGCACTAATCAATGCGTATTCACGTAAATTAGAACTGATTAGTTGGCCAAAAAAGCAACCAAGCAGTTTTTTTTTTTGTGAAAACCGGTTTCTAAAAAACTAATTACTCGATTCTTTTCTGACACCCATGTCTGCAAAAAGTGATCTCATTTGGAACTACGTCTTTTTTAAATGTAAATGTGCTTAGTAAATTGGATGCTGGAATTGTATAAATACCAATATGATAAAAATATATCGCAAAGTTAGGTACAAGATAATATATATAAATTAAATTACATATAATTGCATCACAAGTCACATGAGAGTTAAATACAGCAAATACAAGACACACCTACGCCATTGTTTACAAGATTGAATGTTGTCTATAGAAATGTTAATAAATCAGATCGTGCTGAACTACATCTATTTTTATTAAAATGTATATTATTGTAAAGGAGAAAAGTTTGTTTGTTTAAACGATTATCTTCGAAATTACCCGATAGATTTATAATTTTTCTGATTGTGTCAACTGTATTCATCAAATCTGGTGAATGGGACGGTACGTATTTTATTTGTTTTCTCCCTTGCTCTCAGTTAGTGCGACAAATCATGAAAAGAGACCAAGTGCGATGCACTAATGTATATATTTTATAATTATCCAAAATAGCAAGTTTCAAAGATATTCATGCCAATAAGTCTTGCCAAGTTTAGATATAATCAGTTCTAAATTCATTCTAAGGCCACGCCCACAACTGGCCAGGTGAATTAGATTTTTGGCAATACACAGGAAAATAGATTTTAATCATATATACAATAACATAATTGTTAGAAGGTTACAGTAAAATAATTAAAACAAATGTTTGAGATGTTAGGGACGGGGAGGGGGGGGGGGGGTGAGCTGGTGTAAAGGACACTTTCTTTCTCGGACAACTCTCTATGCTTTAATTTGCTCTCTTCCTTCCTATTACATTCATTGTAATATTCAACTTGGAGACACAGCTTTTTAGCATTCCATGGATTCAGGGTACCGGTGTCGAACTTATTGCTTTGGAAGGAGAGGCGATCAAACAGGTCCTGGTATTTGGACCCAGGTGCAGTTTAAGGGGGCTATTTAAAATGCACATACTCGCTCACCTTTACTATTGACGCTCCTCTCCCTAAAAAACCAAATTTGAAAAACTACTAATGCCGTCTTTCACGTACGTTCTTGATATGAACTGATGATAGTTCTAGACAAGTTATTTATTTATTTTATTTATATTTATACACTTTATTGCACACAAAAATACATATAAAAAAAAAGATGAGAAAACAAAAAAGAAAAATAAAACTATTTAAACTTTTGGTGCAAAGGCGGCCTTATCGCTTATAGTGATCTATACCTAGCATGTACCTAGCATATATATACCTAGTATGTACTCATTGATGTATCACATTCATGTACGCATGTCTTTTAAATTTATTTGTTATTGTGAATAGACGAAAAAGAAATATATTTTTCATACATGTCGTACAAATTTGTTTTTAATATTTAAAAATTTCTATTAAAAAAGTTGACTTTTGGTAATAGGACTAAACCCGACAAAAAAAAAATTGTTTAATTTTTTTACACGATAAGCCAAATAAGATAAACAGATAAACAAATAACAATTCTCACAAAATTACTTTACGGCCGTATTTTTTTTTTTAATTTGATTTTTTCCTTAGTTTTGAATGTATTTTTTTTTACTTCCAGCTCTTACTTTTTTTTGAAGTACTACCACAAAATAATTGAATATTTTCAATTATTTTTGAGTAGTTGGCGACTCAAATAAGTACATCAGCTTCATTATATTGGTATAGTTAGACTTAGTCAATTTTAATTTATACTGTTATCTGTGAATTCACATACATCATTTATTTAAATATGAACTGTAATTCAATATCATTTTTACATTTGTTATATTTCCTTAAAGTTTATTTATGATAAGGCAAAGTTATTATAAAGTTTTTGGCAATAAGCCGCATTTGGGCCATTCTGGGCATTCTCAAGATCATCCGATATCTATAATAGATCCATAATAGATGTGACGTCTGGGGGTGTGACTTGCGCACGCGCACCTGACTGTGGGTGTTAAGGCACGTGATACTTCTCTGTCAATTGTTTTGGATTTTGCGTTTTTCTGTTGATAATTTTAGAATTATTTAGATACTTATTAAAGTTTTTTAAATAGACGTTGTATTTTTTATATTTTTTATACTATTTTATTTTATACTAGCTGTCCAGCGCGGTTTCACTCTCGTATATTCATACTATTATAGCTCATAAGCCTAATGCATAGACCCGTCTACAATAATCAGAAATATTTTTTCAAATCCTCTCCTTTTCAAAATTATTATATAAACAAACAAACTTTTCCACTTTTTAATGTATATATAAACTATTACAATACGTAATTCCTATCTGGAGAATTTAATTAATTTAATCCACTTTTGTTAATGAACTTCAAATAAAGATGCCAAGTTTTAGTCATCATTAAGATAGAAGAAGAATATTCTAGAATATTCTTTAAGATTATGTACCAGACATATATTTTATTATGCGAGAGTTTCGTGAACATGTTATACAAGAATCAAATATGGATTCTCTCGATTCTTTGAATTAAATGTCACTGGTCTTAAATACATTAAAATGTCATTTGTTTAGATTGTCCCTTATTTATTTGACCTGTAGATCAATATTATTATATTGGGATTGATGGTAACCATACTTCATGTTGGTAAATATCAATCTAATTTCGTACGGATATTGTATGCACTTAGAATTGAGTATCTTTTCATGTTTACATAAATTCATGTTGGCAACAAAAAATAGGACTCACGTAAAAAATATTTAGTGGTTATGTAAAGTCACTGGTTCATATTATCTAAAAAAATTTCTAGTTTTGTTGTAAAAAACCAATTATTTTTTAATATTTATTTTTTTACAGACTTTTATGTAAACATATTACAGGACTTCCAAATTATTTTTGTATTTGGACTTGCATTTTAGAAGTTTAAATAGTGTGTGTGTGTGTGTGTGTGTGTTAAGTCTATAAAAAAAATATATATACATAGTTTGGTCACAATCTGACTGAATGTTGGTCTGTTTTAACCTTGACGAGTAGAAGGCCGTGATACACAAACATACATTGAGAGTGGTAGTACTTCGGTACTAGTTTATTGTATTAATTTAATATATTTTATCCCCGCCCCGACTACGAAGTGCCTTTGCTTAAATATGGAAATAAATTAAAAAAAAAGTATTCATTTTTTTTAATGCTATGAAGGCATGGCAATTAAAAAAAACAAATTCCAAACAAAACACACTTAACTAAAATTTAGTATTTAGGTATAATACTGTCTAAAAAAATGAATTAAAAAAACAATTAAAAATACAAATCAGCTTCACAAATGTTCGTGAAGCGTCCCCAAGGTTGGACAAAGGTAAGTAATCTTTCAATTGCAACGGAGTCAATTGGACGTAAATCAACTAACGGAAGAATACACTTTATAATTCCGTGTTTGATTATTACGTAAGGTATAATAGATTTGTTGGTAAAATACTATGTTTTATAGTCTTATTTTACTTACAAATAACGTATTTATATCACTATAACCTTTTCTCTGTTTTGTCACTTTCATACTATTTACGTACATCGTTAGTGAGAAAGTGACAAAATAAAGATTAAGTCATACTGGCTACATAGTATTTTCTTAGATTTTCATGAGTACAGACACAGACACAGTGTCTGTGACACTTACATCTCGTCTATCCGTGAACATGATTGCTGTAAAGCAATCGAAACGTCGGTTTAAAGTTAAAATGTAACTTAAAATTATACGCGAGTTAAATCTGTCAAAAATAGTTTTATATCAATACTGGGTACAAATATTTTTATTAGTAAGACACTTAGAATATAATCTTTTGTTCGGTACTTTTTAGTGGGTAAAATAGTCAAATTTCATTAAATATGTCATTATATTGACATGACATTAGAATGTGGAAGTCAGTGTCACTTGACGAAGACGTCAAGTGACACTGACTTCCACATTCTATACATAAAAGATTATGACAGTGCAAAGGCATTTTGTAATAAGCTGTCACGTTAAGGTCAATTGAGCAACTTTTGAAATCTAATATCCCTACAATAATTGTAAAATATTTATAACAATAAACACCATTTATAAAATATTAATTATAATATTTTGGATTTAATATTTACGTCTTAAATTCTTTCATTAAGAGGAAACTGTAGTTGTAATTAGGACATCATTTGATACTTCGTAAATGTGAACATTCTCGATTGAAGTTAATTAAATGAAGCCTCTTCTATCATTTAATCAAGATTCAACTTTAAACGGAAGTGTAGTTTAGTAGTGTTTTTCATGGCACGTTTTTAATTTTTTCAGTGTGCTAACACTACATAACCTAAACTACACTAAACCTAAACTATACCTAACACTAAATTTGATTTGACTTTTAGTGAAGGTGACATATTTCATTTCAATTTCGTAGTTTTAAAGTCATTATTTATTAGATATATTGTATAGTTTTTTTATTTATAACATTGATTATAATAATTAGGTCCACAGTACGCCGCGGGTGGAGCTGAGCGACGCATTGTTGCTGAATGAATAAATAATGGCTATAATCTTAAGCCTAATGAGAACTCGCGCGTGCGATTTCAAAACGTTCCACGTGTTAACTCTATGAGACACACTTTGACCATCTGATAAAAAACTACAATCACTAATGTCACAAAAAAATTTCAGGACTTATAAGTCACTCTGCTCGAAAATTTTTTTTTTGACATTCTACCATTATTCGTCTAGGAGGAAACATTTGTAATGAAACACACTTTTGACCAATAAGAGCTTCGCTTTGCTCAGCAATTATTAGAAGAACTGCCGTCTATTGTTATTTAAATGACATTATGCGATTGTTTTCTTTATTCTTAAAAAACCGACTATTTTTCTGTGTTTTCTTCATCTTACCTGACATTGGCGACATTTATCGTGACAGCACGAATAAAAACCATATTTTAAAAAAAATATTTGAATATTGCATTAAAGATATAACGAAAGAAACTTAAATGAATTTTGGACGTATTAATGAGTAATAAGAAATAAATGTCTGCTTATTTGTACATTTTAAATGGCTTGTCCGGGAGATATAAATCCTGGGTATATCAGTTGTTACTAGTTTTACTCAGCTTCTGTGGCCGAGATTCTGTCGGTTCTACTCAAGTCTGTCACTTAACTTTTTTTTCCTGAGCTGCTGGTTTTAAAAAAGAAAACATATATTAAAAACAATATATTGATCGATACATAAATCATAAAAGGAAATAAGTGTAGCCCCTAGACCAAGTCGAGTCCCCTCTTCAATTTATCCTTAATAAATTCGCACGACTATATAACTGAATGCTAACCATTTTAATAAAGACTACCTTTACTCGCGGCTTCGCTCATGAACATACGATTATTTACCAATATCGTTGTTTAACAAGCCAGAATATTTTATATATTAGTTATTTTGGTATATTAACACGGAATTTTTTAATTTATTTACAACACTAGATATCGATGTTTCATTTCAACCATCGCAAATTCAATATCTTAAGTTCATATGACCTCAAAAGATTTCGAAATTACAATATACTAACAGAACAAAATATATAAATATATACATAAATATAATGTTACGACTTAATTTAGATCAATGTCATCATAACATTTACTTAAGAGGATTATTTCTTTTTAAACATAAATGTTATTGTTATTTTACAATATTTATTTATAACAATAATGCGTTTCAGATATTTTTAGAAAATCTTGAATTTAAGTTTGTTTTCGAAAGTATAATAATGTTTAAAATTTTGTATGTCTATAAATTATTTTTTATATTAAAAAAAATACGCCTGTCTGAATATTAAATCAAATACATAGACGCGGCATGCATTTGAATCTGCGATCATTAGAAAACTAAAAAGAAAGCCGAAAGAACCCCAATAGATGTCGCCTCTATCAAGATAAAGATGATTAACTGTAGGATGCTAAATTCATCGAAAATGGGTAGCGGTACGGTAGTTCAAATTTCAGAAGTACAGAAATCGATCCCAGAAGTCTCGGGTTCGAGTTCTACTTTAGAAAAAATATATATATATTTAAAGAAATTTAACAGGGTTTAATATTTTAACAGATAATTTTAAACAAAAACACTTTATTATTTACCTTGTTATCTGCAAATATATTTTTCGTATATATTTATATATTGGCTTTAAGGCGAGGAAACAACGTATCTGCAACTCAAATCTAATATAGTATATATTATATATATGATAAAATATTATTAGAAAATTCAACTTCTAATTAAAAAGAAATCTTTTATTGCTCCATAATATTAATCTCGGTACAAATGTGGGTTTTGAACACTAATTAATTGTCTCCAAGACCTTGATAGAGTTCTGAGAAGCTATAAAATATCAACTGACAATATTATGGCATCTAATCAACTAGATAAGATGAGGACGCCATAAGATTGTCTCTTTCTGCCGCTTTATCCCTTCGCCCACGTTGGTGTACTATTAATTTGGGGCAACTTTAATAAACTTAAAGTCATTTTGAATTTAAGAACTAAGTATATTATTTAACATATATTATTTTAAACTATTTTTTACGGATTAAAACTCGCGTATAATTTGGTTACATTTTTATTTTACCTTCTTTATTGAAACGGAATATGGTGGTGATGGTATACCTAACTGTTAGAGATTTGCCAAAAGTTTTTAGGAATAACGTCAACCATTCTTGGGAACGAGGGTTAGTGGTTTTTCTACCACATTTCGGATAAGTGGTGGTGGATCTATTTGTACTTTTATCCCATAGTCAACATTTAAGCATGCACAGGAAGTTGTTTTACGACAATTAATATTAGTATTATAAGTATCTTGAAGGCTTGAAGTTGAATATCATACATACCAATTATTAATTTAATTATTTCTATAATTATTGTTCTATTTATATTTGTCTGGTTACGACATCGACCCCTGACGTCACCAGTGTTTTTAATCGACTACCCGCTTTTGATTTGATATATATTATACTAGCAAGTTATTTTTTTATTGCTAAGCAAGTTTATTAGTAATCTAGAACGTGACCTACTACGTAACACAAATATGTGACTGAATTTCAGTTGAACACGTGTATGAAAATAATTATCACTTATCAGCTTGTAAGATGAGTTTATCTTTTCAGTTAGCATAATTTGCTTATATTTGAATTATAAATAACTTTATTGTATTTAATCTTTTGTAATACATGATCATTATTATATATAATTTTAATTGTACTCACGTAAAAACTTGGAGCAGGGCGGCTCTGAGGTCATGAATAAGGACCCCGAACGAGTTCGAAACTAGTCAGGCAAATTCCGATATTATTTACGGAAGTACAGCCGGATAATTATATATAATATAAATGACTTATGTAAAAGAATATAATTAATTTTAATGACACAAAACAAAAAGATATATTACCTAATATTACCTGAGTAAATGATTACACAAAATATACAATTAAATATATTTTCTTTTGCAGATCGCTCACCCTGGCGAGTTCAAACACCTTCTTAGACCACAATGAGAATATTTTTAAGACGAAAACCATATAAAACCCTCAGTTCGTTCCTTAACACGTAAAGACGTAATTTAGTGTTAGTGTATTGTGATATTAGTGTTTAGTGATAGAGTGATATAGTGATACTAAGTGATATAAGACAATGATTGTGATAAGTTTAATGTTAGTGAGCCTGGTGCTGGTGATGGGAGATCGGATGAATCTGCCGCCTACTTGTGACAGGTGAGAGGTGTTTTTTTTAATCAAACCGAAATTAATAATCAATCTTTAATTAAAATCAAGATTAAGATTGAAACTTGAATGGCTTCTTATATTGCGTATATACGTAATCCACGGTAATTGTAATTTCAATATTCAGTATTAAGAAATTGGATTAGGATCGCTTATTAATTCTGGTGTTATTTGAATAAATAACATTTATGTGTTTTAAATATGAAAAGGACAAGATAAAAGTCGGAGTTTTTAGTAGAAACGTTAATAAGATATATTTGAGTTATCGCTTACGTAAGTTGAGAAACAAATTTGAGTGCCAAAAGACTGACATTTCAGTGATGAATGAAAAGCTAATTGCAACATTCAGTGAACATAAATAACACTTATATAATAAACTATATAATATACTTTACACCACTAATTAATTCCATTTAAACTGGTTGTCTGGTCTGGAGATTTTTGTATGATTTTCAGAACATGGAACGTGGAACGAACATGGAACGTTTGAAATCCTTGTATTTGATTGGGAGAATTATTCCAAAGAAATGTTTATTCAGATAAGTAATATAAAAGCTTTCCGGACACTTCAAATTAACGTATAAGTAATCACTAATATTGATTCAAAGGGGAAAAGATATAACTTAATAAATATCTAATATAATTACAAAGCAATAAAAAGCACACTTCTGTGAATATAGGATTAATATACACAAAAGTGTGTTTTTTTTGGATGTAAAAATAATACCAGAGATGAAACCAGATGCATGGTAATAGATTGCAAATTATTCGTAAATATCAAAAAATATATATATTTATATAATTTTTATAAAAGAAACTGTTTTATTGATTAATTCGTCTTACTTCACCAAGATAGAATAAGTTTTACTCAAGCTTTAATTAACAGTTATTCCAAGAATTAATAATTAAAATTTTCTCTGTAGTTGGGATTAAAACATTTGTAATGGATTTATCATTTCTTCTACAATTTTGTGGAGTACAGTCAGCATCAAAGTCGTTGACCACATTCAGAATTTCAAAATAGTTATATATGATATTATACTAAAATTACTAAATTTGACAAACGTCAATTTGATACCTGATAGACATAAAATTCATTATGTTTATTTGAATTTTTAACAAACAACACATTTTGTATTTTTGTATGTCATTGACTTTTGATATTGACTGTACATAAAATAAATATAAAACTAACAAAATATTTTTTTATTTTATTTCGTATTTTATTAAGGTTTTTCTAGTTGCTCCTAATATCTATACTAATACTGATTGCAAAATAGTTTTGTTTCAAAATTAGTGTTTTTTTTTCAAAATAGGTTTTATTCAAACAAGTTAGACTATTTTGATATTTTGACTTATAATAGCACCGAAATGTGCAAATACACAGTACACAGTAGTCAATAAAACTTTTAAATAGGAATATGTCACCGGAGAATAATAATATATAAGGAGAACAACGAATTGTCTGATTTTGTGGATAATTTGGAATTCCGCCATGTTCAGCGCTCATGAATGAGAATCCCTAATATGTTCGAAACTAGCCGGGCAAATCCCGATAGTAATAACGTGTGAACAGCCGAATAATTATATATAATAGTAACCAAGGATCACGAAAGTTTATAAACTCTTATTTATAATAAGCTATCGACCGCGAACATGTTGCAAAGCATTCAAAACGTCAGGTAAAAGTAAAAAAATGTAAAAATAAACGCGAGTTATATCCGTAAAATAGTTTTATTGAAACTATCTACCGTTATTACAAATTATATAATTTCTATCCATGTATAACAATGATGCTTACGTGATAAGTGAGATCAAATATATTATATCTGTAACTGTACTCAATACAATATTAATATTATAAAGAGGTTTGAATGTTTTTAACATATAACTCATTACTCATCATATAATACTTTTTTTAAACTGAACAGGTAAACGTTTGAATACAGTCCGTCTGATGTTAAGCATGACTATAGAGAGAATACTAGAGTGAATAATTAACTGACTTACTGACAGACACTTACATCTCGTCTACCAGGATTGCTGCAAAGCATTCCAAACTTCGGGTTAAAATTAAAATGTAACCAAATTATACGCGACTTTTAATCCGTAAAAAATTGTTTTGAAATACTAGAGTCTTGAGAATACTAAGCTTTTTAACAGCCAATTGAGCTATAGACTCGATACGGGAACCAAAGACACGAATTTAGGATGACTCCAAGAAAGTTTAGGTGGTTTGCAATCTTCACGAGTACATTCCGAAAGGTAGGGGTCAGATGGAATGGCCTAGCTACAATGTCCCTGAATAACATGGGATATATATATCATAATGCAACTTCACACCAGAGCCAAAAAACTATACATTTTGAAATATTAAAAAAAAAATAAACGCCGTATCTAAGCAAAAGAATATCGTAAAAAATCCTCATAATTTGGTGTAGTATTTTTTTTGTGTTGACGAATATATCTCATATTCGCATTTTTTGAGTTACAAATGTCTGTCTTGTATCGTTTACGTACGCTAATTCTTAAATTGCTTATTACTCAGACCTTTGTCTGCGAGTGTAACCGCGAGTCACAGCTAGGTCATAAATGAGAGCCAGTATCTTCTCTTTATTATTTCAAATAAAAATACTTTGACTTTGATTGGACTTTCCCGGATGAAATTATTATTTCCTTCGTACTAACATACAATTCAATATGACACATATCTCCAGATAATATTAGAAAAGTTATTATTATATATAAATTAAATTTACAAATATATTTTTTAATATACTTTTATATAAAAATCTTCTAAAATAATGAATTTTCATTAGAAGTGGAATTTCTCCTTATTGGTCAATATTCTAGTTTTAAGTTTCAGTACGTTACTCTTCTGCATCTATCATTCTGGTTACTACTTCATTTTCAACATCATCATCATCGCAACTCATCATGAACGATTTATCATCACTCCATCACCTATCATCATTCATCACTTAAATTACTAAGCCATATTTTTAATTTTATCATATAATGGATTAATAGCACAAAACAAATATTGAGTTTTTCTTTAAAATGAGATAATAATCTTATGTAATAACCTATTTTTAATTAAAATTCGTGGTTCCTGATTACTACTATATATTATATATTATACGGCTGTACTGAATTCTATATCCCATCATGTTCCGAGCTCATGAGTAAGAGCCCCGGACGGGCAAAACTAATTGGGTAAATTCCGATAATTTGAACATGAGAATAGCTGGATAATTGTATATAATAGTAATTAGCTTTTATATGATGATACTGTAATTATATGTAAATTAACATTCTTAGTATCATTGTCTATGATTATTTTAAAACAATTGGTTACGCATAAGCAATTTATATATATACTCATAAAATTTTAGTTGTATACAAAATAATATATAGTATTTAGTATGTAACTATGTGCCTATATGTGTCTCTCTCGTGTTTTCGAATGGATATTTAGTTCAGCAAATATAGTAAACCATATTTTTTCTTTTAATCATGCTTTGTCACTAAAAATACAATAGAAAGCCTTAACATATATAACTATTATAGAATAATACAAATAAAAACTAGTTGTAAAAACATTTTTTATTGTAAATGTATATGATAATTTAACTTATATTTTAATTATCACACATTGTACTTATAAACGTTTCACTCAAATTTAAAGAGTAAATAGGTCCATTGAGACGAACCAACAAGAAACTACAAGGACGCCCTTCTATTTTACTTATTAATTATTTTTTTATTTATTTAATTTTTAATCATTTATTTTTTTATTTATTTTTTAATCATTTAATTATTTATTTGGCAATATTTAAGAAAATTATCCGATATTACATAACGTCAGTTAGTTTTCCATTGTTGTACTATTGAGTCAGTATTAATTCATATGTTATAGTTATATAAGAATAAATTAGAATTTAATTAAGGCGTGGTACCGACATGTAGCTAGAATGAACTTAATAACCGTCTATAGTTTTACGATGCTCTCACATTTATAAGGACTTTATCAAGAAAATTACATAATATTAAACATTAACAACATAACAGCTATGAAAAGGTATGAGGAAATATATAGATAGAAATACTTATTAACAGACAAACAAACAACACACCGAATATGGAACAATGTTTTAAGAGTATGTGATGCTTTGAATATTACCCATACATTCCCGAGGGACTGAGAAGGGAATAAAATACAATCATGGTATCCTTTTCACACAGTATCCCCAACAAGGGATTGACTTTGAAATCTTTTGCCAATTTCTTTACAATATGTCAAACTTTACACATTGTACCCGAAATAAGTGGGACTAGGAACGCCACCAGACCCTCAATTTCGACTCGCTGCGATCGCGAAATCTCGGGTGCCGTTTGCATGTTGTTGGAAGCGAGCCAAGCCGAAGATTTCGTCTTGGTTTGGGATGTCGTAATTGTAGACCTCACACTTGCGCAATTTTTTTTACTTTGAATTCTATGGGAGTGATGTTTTTTGGATATTATTCCTCAACGACAATGAATTTTTTTGAATTTTTTTTTACAAACCACCACACATATCAGCATGGTATGTGTGAAAAATGTTGACACGGAACCGTTAAACCGTTTTTATGCCAACGTGCAAAATGTTGAAACCGAACCGTTAAGCCGTTTTTATGCAAACTTTGTAAAACCAATGCAAAATCTCTCCAGTAGAGCGCTCCGCTCGCTTCGCTCAATAAAGGAAGGTAGATTATAAAGTTTGTAGTTAAGAAATACATTGACACATTTTCATTTTAAACTATCTATAGAATCCATACAATTTTGTATTGTTATTATAATGTAAATATTTTTTTGTGGTATGCCTTGATAATAAGTTTTATTTCAAGTAAAAAGTATATGTTAGCAATAAATTTGTGTGATTCACGTACAAACAAACAGACAAAAATGTTAAACTATTATTTTATCTGTGTCATGTACCTACTACTCAGCAACTGTTGAATAAAAATTACAGTTTTTGCTTCGTTACTGATTTATTGTTTATATTAGATGTCTATTGTAAAACATGTATTCTTTTAAATATATCATCTACTATTAAATAACTATAACTAGTGTATACTTATAAATATGGTTTTTAGTCTCTTATATGCAACAACTTTTGCTCGCGGTTTATATTTATAACTTGTATTCTGACTTATAACCTATATTACTGTCAAGTTTCATAAAAATCCGGCATTAGTTTTGACTAATAGAGTCAGAAACATACATACATCATTACATTCTTTTGCATTGAAATTATTAGTTGAAAAAAAAATTACTAGAATTGCCATTATTTTCATTAAAATTAAATTTCTCTGTTTAGTCTTAAAACAGTTTAAAATTCTGAATCAAAACATAATATATGTTTGTCTTATTACAGTTTAATCTACTGCCATGGACCTCTACTCGATACAGTACAAATGGCAAGTCTCTATAAAGACTCTAAAACCTTCGTGGATATGAAGATGAAGCTCTCCGCCAACATCACCTTGGAGCACTTCTATCAAATGATGAGCAGGTAAACAAATTTTCTTTTTAATTAAGAACTTTATCTCGCGAGGTTCATTTTGTGTCATATTCCATTTTTATTTGTGATATTATCCAAAAGCTATAACCTTTGGATCTACAATCAGGCTCAATAACAACTAGAGCAACAGATGTCAGGATAGGTCATTTAATTCTGGTTCTTCATCAGACAGACCCGTTAATACTAGAAGTTATTATGCAAATATGCACCCTAACAGCTTTTACATAATGTTTATAATAATTTGCATTTTCATAATTTTAAACAGGGTAGGTGACCGACCAACTAAGGCGGACATTCAGGAATTCGTTGATGATAACTTCGACCCTGCAGGGTCTGAGTTTGAAGAATGGCGACCGACGGATTGGAAAGAAAATCCAGGTACTAAAACCAATATTTTATTACAAACAGAATTTTATTTTAAATGCTTAGGTTTCTATTGAATATGATCTGTCTCCGTTTGTCTTATATTTGATTGATCAACCAAGGAACAATATGGTTAAACACCTAATATGTAGACAACCTCATTCATAGTATTTTCTTAGATTTTCACGAGTACACATTTCAAATAAAACTATTTTTACGGATTAAAACTCGCATATAATGTCCATAGACAAGTCAAGTCTGTAAGGACAGACACTTACATCTCATCTACCCGTGAACACGATTACTGCAAAGTATTCGAAACATTGGGTTAAAATCAAAAATGTAACCAAATTATACGCGAGTTTTAATCCGTAAAAATAGTTTTTTTGAAACCTCATTTATGTTTGTTATTTAATATATAATTGTTAGGAATGGGTAGGGATCTGAGACACTAGAATAACCTCATATTGTTGTCTCAACTTTTGTGACATTTACTTGATAAAAATCAAAAATAATTGCATTACAGAAAACTTTTAATATAGAAATAGATAATATTAATTAAAATTTTGCAAAAATCTTTTCAGTATTTCTCCAAAGGATCAAAGATCCTCTGTTCCACCAATGGGCGTCCGACCTGAACGCACTGTGGCTGGAGCTGGGCAGGAAGATGAAGAACGATGTGAAGGAAAACCCGGATCAATACTCTATTATATATGTGGATAATCCTGTTATTGTCCCAGGTGGGTGACATAATTATAAAACAAACAAATAAATACATCTATGTATGTATTGTGTGATTATGAATACATAAATACAAATACCATATTCTCTATATAAAATTTCTCACTTTTTAGATTTACACCAAAAAATACATACATTTGCAAGACAAAATAAAAAAAAAAACATCAGTATAAAATATTATTATATAAAATTATCCTTGATTAATTTGAAACATCATTATTTCTATATATTTTTTCGAATTTCCAGGTGGTAGATTCCGTGAGTTCTACTACTGGGACTCGTACTGGATCATCAAAGGACTTCTTCTATCCGAAATGAGATCAACCGCCACTGGCATGGTTTCCAACTTACTGAGTATTGTGGACCGATTCGGATTTATACCTAACGGGGGCCGAATTTACTATCTCATGAGGTATAAATACTAAGATTTAATTGAGTGGAAAAATGTTGGATAGTATTAAAAAAAATGATCAATTGTTCTTTCTCTCTAGGTCTCAACCTCCCCTCCTAATTCCCATGGTGAAGTTGCTGATAGACGACTCCAATGACCTTGGCTTCTTAAAGCAGCACATACATACTATGGATAGAGAGTTCGACTACTGGCTCACCAACCATACTGTTATTGTGGAACATGACGGCCAGGAGTGAGTACTAAACATGAGTACATACGTATATAAGTTCGGACAGTGTGCAAAAGAGCTTCACAACTTGATACACCCAGCTCCTTTCAGTCACTGAAAGAAGCTCAGCCCGGAGGCACCGATTTACGGTTGAGGTTCCAAAGTCCCGTACAAAGCGTTTCGCTTCCACATTCCTTGTGCGGACGGCGAAAATGTGGAATTCTCTGCCGGAGTCGGTGTTTCCTGATAGTTACACTTTAGGGGTCTTCAAATCGACAGTTAATAGGTACTTGCGAAGTAAACGTGGTACACCTTAGACTACAGCCTATACTCAACATCAGGCGGGCTGTAGTTCAACGCTTACCTTCTGTGATTAAAAAAAAAACATTTCTTATGTTTTTTACTACTCTCATACAGACGCAACAGAGATCTCTTCACATACAGTCCAATCGAACACAAATACATACACAGGGCCTGTAACACACTAGTATATATGTTATTACGCGTAATATATACATGTATATTATATGCTTACATATGGTTTTGTAAAATATTAAAAACAATTCTATTTCGATGTTGTATATTTTTTAACCATAGTACATATGCTGCAATATAATGCTTCATACTCGATACAATGATTTTTATATAATTTTTTTTATAATAAATTTGTTATTCTTTCAGATACAAGATGGCTCGGTATACTGACATGTCTCACGGTCCCAGACCCGAGAGTTATAAAGAGGACGTGGATTGTGCCAAGTGAGTAACATCGACTTGGAAAGATTAAACAATATAGCGTACTTATATAATAATATTATATATAATTATCTAGCTGCAACTTTAATACTATCGAAATTTACCCGACTAGTTTTGAGTCCATACAGAGTCCTTATTCATGAACATTTTGGAATCGCGGCGTGAACTGTTACACGAGTTCATATTGCCCGGTTAATATTACAGTATTGAATACAGTTCGTTAATTATATAATAATAACTGAAATTTTTAATTGATTTATTTTTTCCATTGCCAATTTCATTAATTTAAAATACTTTTTACTAATAGTAAGATACATAGTTGATAAATTATTTCTTTTAATATTTTTTATAGGAGATATTTAGTAATTTTAAGTCTAAATTGTATTGTATATATACTTACAAGTCTGTACTTACAAGTTTTTTGAGTGAATTCTATTAGTTTTCCTTTATAAGTCCAAAACATTCAAAACTTTAACTTGAGGATAAATAAATTCTATATAATATTTACCTACCAATTTTGGAAAAAGGATGAGTGTGTTTACAGATATTCAGTCTAGTGAAGCTTCTATAAACTTGTTACTGTAACAGTACTTCTAACGTTAGAATTTTAAATCTGTTAATATTAATTTTATAAACATTTTCATATTTCAGAAACTTTGATACGAGGGAGAAAAAAGAAGAACTTTACGCAGAACTAAAAGCAGCTGCAGAATCCGGCTGGGATTTCTCATCGCGATGGTTTATTCTTAATGGAACTAATAAAGGTAAAAGCGTCATCTCTCCCCCTCTGTCTCTATCTCTTTATATCTCTATACGTCTACCATCTATATAAATTAATTTTATTTGGATTGAACTAACTCTACAGAATGGAATTGCAGTTAATTAGCGCTTGTTTTTTTAGCGAGAATGTATTTTTTTTTAGAATAAATTATTTTCTACTAAAGTTGCAATAAAATCTAGGGAATTTTGGGAGTATATTTATATTATAATATGCTATTTTATTAGTGAGTTTTAAAGAAACCGGGTGTTTTTCACATGTTCCAGGTAACCTAACAAATCTGAAGACTCGTTCCATCGTGCCGGTGGACCTCAACGCCATCATGTGTTGGAACGCGGCGCTCATGTCGAACTTCCACCGCCGGCTCGGGAACAACGCCAAGGCAGATTACTATAGAGACGTGCGAGACCGTTTCATGGAGGCCATCGAGAAGGTACAACACTATAATATATGCATAATATTTAAAATTAAAGATATGTGTGTTAGTTCAAAATCCTACATTTCCAAATATCGCTCATTGTTTTGATATTTAAAACAAAATATATCGGTTTAAATAAGATATCACGTGACATAAAATTAAAATGCTTTTTAAAAACAGTCCATCTGTTGGACGTAAAACAACACTCATTAGTTGTACCTCACTTCGTTAATATGCTAATCATACCGAGATTTTAAGAGCGCAGCGAGTCAAAATTTAGGTCTGGTTCGCGCTCCTTCAGCCACAGTGGTATTACTAGACACAGCTAGTAATGTAATAATAAGAACACCTTTTATTTTGACCTTTTTGTAGATTGTGCTACTTTTTTTTTTTTTTTTCCTTGGATTATTATAAAATATGCAGTTTTACGTTATTTGTCAAAAAAATAGAATTGGTGAGGCTCCGTTTTAAGTTGTGAACTAAAAGCTTTATCATTTCTGTCCAAACAATTCAAGGCCCAATTTCGTAATATATATTTCGTAGTAAGGAAATTGCTGTCAAAAATGTACAATATATCTCATTATCTAGGTTCTCTGGCATGACGACGTCGGTGTCTGGCTGGATTTCAGTCTAGAATCAGGCAGACGTAGAGACTACTTCTATCCGTCTAACGTAGCGCCACTATGGGCCGAGTCCTATGACAAGGCCCGTCAGGAATACTTTGTTAACAAAGTTATCAACTACCTGGATAATGTTAAGGTAGGTTTCCTATACTTTTATATATGCACATGAAAAAGTAGGTTTATAGGTTTATATATCTGTAACTTTTATTCCTTGCAGTTTTGGCATATGTTGTAGTTTAAGATGTTATAGAAAACTCCTATGTTGTAGTTTAAGCCCTAATATACTACAACATATGTCTTTTAAATGGAATTTCTTATAATTTACCACAATTTGTTTGTAAGGTAATTAATTTATATTCTGTTAAGAGCTATCTTTCCGTCTAGACCGTTAAGAATTAACGGGGGGTTTACTAGTACTTTTATATGTATAGTGGTCATGGATCTCAAATACAAAAAAGTCCTATATTACTGATTATCATATTAAAATAGATAATCTTTTAGTCTTATGAAAAACGGTTCTGATTTTTGGTAGTATGTTTGATATTCAGAGGTTTTGTGTGCAATCTTAAATCAGATTTCATACATTTTTTATACTCTGGTAGAAAGGTACAATTTTAATAAATGTACTTATTTGGATCATCCCATTTTGGTACAATTGTTTAATCTATATCTAATAAAAATACCACCCCAGGCGGATATATTCGAAGGTGGTATCCCCAGCACTCTCGAGCACACGGGCGAGCAGTGGGACTATCCCAACGCGTGGCCGCCCATGCAGTACATCGTGATGATGGGACTCGCCAACACACAACACCCTGGGGCCATGAGACTCGCTTATGAACTGGCTACTAAGTGGGTCAGATCTAACTTCGAAGTCTGGAGACAGAATAACGCTATGTTAGAAAAGGTTAGTTATATATAACATTAAATACTATATTCGAAGCTCAGAAGTTGCAAAGTTCGAGTCTCGTGTTGATACATTTATGAATACGTATTTAAATTTATAGTTTTATAGTATAAATAGATTAAAGGTTTTTTAATTTTAAAACCTTTCTTAAATGTGGTTTATGAATGTATATTAATCACAGAAACGTTTTGACTTTTAATATATTTCTATATTAAAAAACTGATTACAATTTAACATAATATCTGAAAGATTTTAAAAATTTTATTTTATGTATTTTTTTATTTATATATTTATTTAATTACATACTTTGATACAATAGTTTAGTTTTTCTTTGTCTCCTAAAACTCTCAATAGTTTATAACACTGCACATTCTTCTTAGTATTAGTAATATATATATTAATTCAAAAATTAAAATTAAAAAGAATTAAATTACAAATTATAAATTACTATCTAAAGAAATGCCTAAAATAAAACTTTAAAATTATTAATTAAAGACGTAATACAAATAAAAGAAATATAAAAAGCAATAATAAACAAACTAAAATCACCTCTAACCCACTAAAGCTAAGGTTAATTTTTCAGTACGACGCGACAATCTTCGGCGGTCTCGGCGGCGGCGGTGAATACGTCGTACAAAAAGGCTTTGGCTGGTCCAATGGAGTCATCATGGTGCTGTTGAATAAATATGGAGGTATGGGATTTATTGAGCGAAGCTTTCTATGAGAGACTTCATCCTTTGTGCAAGCATCAATCAAAAACGGTATATCCGAAAATTTCAAAATTTTGCACACTTATAGATATCAAACTAGTGGTAGTTTTAAACAAAAAATTATTCTGAAAAATAAAAAACCTGTATGAACCTTGCTTCGCTCAATATGCTAAAACATGCTGAGATTTTATCAGCGCAGCGAATAAAAACTAAGGTCTGGTTCGCGCTTCCAGTTTCAGCTTAATAAAGTCGTTTTTTGATTGATGGTCACTTAAACATAGACCTAAAATTATTAGTTTTTAAAAAATATTTTTTTAATTCAAATTTAAGTTCCTTAAAATAAGGTTCAAATTTAATTAATAAACATTTTAATGTTTTTTTTAATCAATCATTGGAGAATTCGAAAGGCTGGGTATGGTTTATATATATTAGTAGCTGATCTGAATTTTACGTTTTTTAATTTTTTTATCAGCTTTTTTTAGAATCTGGGAATAGAATTCTTTTACACTTCTATATTTTTTAATTGTAGATTTAGTTTTATGTATATTAGTATTAAGTAACTACAACCTCTTTTCATTCTAATAACTTAAACTTAATTGTATGTCTTTTTCTAGTTGTATTTATTTTTATTGGAGTTTCATGAACTTATCATTTAGTACTAAGAAGTAAAAATAATTATTTGCACAAATCATTATGTCTATAATTATCTAACACTGAAAATGTTTCGAACAGATGGCTGAGGTTTGATTCCTTGCCCAAAAAGTTTTTATGAATTTAATTAGTTCCAAATTCAAAAATAAAGAAAACAAAAATGTGTGTTCCAAATTCAAAATCGACAAAGTCCCTGTTTGCGTTGTGTGTAACCTATAGTTTGTTTGACAGATCACATGTCAGTGACGGACGCGTTCGGTGAGGGTGGTAGCGAGGGTGGAGAGGGGCGCGGAGGGGCGGTGTACGGAGCACACGTGGGTGCGGGGGGCGTCCTGACCGCCGTGTTGGTTATTATGGCCTCTTTGGCAGCTGGAACTTTAGGGTGAGGTTAGTATCATTTTATATTTTTCTATATATATAATGATAATTACATACATTAATTATATAAATTTTATATTTGTGTCATAAATAATTTTATGTATTTAATGAAAAATTTCATTAAATTCCGTGGTACCTCGCAATAGAAAATAAAATAACCTTCAAACTCGCGAGTATATAGAGACATTAGTCCATATAATGTTTGAAAATGGCTTCTCTTACTAATAATAGCTTGATCCGATCTCCCATTTATTCTTTGTAACAAATTCTAAAATAGTTTACTGGCCAATCTTTATTTGATATGTGGATTACATCTGAAATTATTATCCAATCCTGATCTTAATTTAATCACAAATTTAAATTCATAATGTATTTCTTTAATTAGCTGTGTATACTTTGGATTCTATTTATATAAAATATCTAAGATTGATTTTCATCAGATTGATTATTAATTTTTACTGTTAGTAGCTGTAAAGAAATATATACTCGGGCCTTTATAACCGTATAATTGTATACGGTTTTTTAAAGGTTCCTAAAAGAAGTATCAATAGGTACTATTTATGAAGAAATATTTTTTGATAAATATTTTTTTTATTCACGTACATATTCGGATGATTAATAATAACTAACATATTTTTGTTTCTTACAGATTCTTTTTGGTGCTATAAAAGTATTTGAGGCCCAGTGAAAGTAAGAATTTTCCATTTTTTTAGTCTTAGTATAATAAAGCAGTTGCGACACACTTTGTGACGTAATTCTTAGCTAAATTAGATAATTAAATATATTAACTTTACTGTAAGTTACTTCTATTAATATGTAGTAATATGTTTTACATTAAATCATTGCATGTATAATTCATATACATTATATCTTTGTATATTAAATTCAATAATATTTAAAGTACAAATTAATTATTTTTTCTATATATAAAATTTTTTCGTATATGGTTAATTTTGTTGTGATTTTTTTTATTATTTTGCTGTTAATTAATAAAAAGGATTTCCTATTAGAATAACTCTGTTAACAAAAACAGGTTGTGAAATAATCTAGTTTAATTAAAACATATCTATAAGATTATTTTTGTTATATGTTACCTATTACCACTCTTACATTACCAATATTATATAAACTTCAATTTACCTACATATGTACTTATGTATGATTATTAAAATGAGAGTATGTCACAGATAAGTATTTATTAATTATTATTATATTATATATTTTTTTAATTTTTTTGTAATCGGTTGTTAAAAAAAAATTGGCGAGGATCAGAGTCTTGGAGATTAGAAGTCGAAACTAGAATGATACTCAAGCATAGTAGTTTTTAGAAAAAATGAGAGGGAATGGGTGGAGGAAAGATAGCGCGTGACCACAATGTGCCAGTCACAATTGTTCCTTTTTTAAGTGCTTGCCAGTTCTTAATTTTATCAGATCTTTAATAAAGCAAAATTTTAATATTTAAATCACAAATAGCTCACAAAAAGATTGAACTTGTTTAGAATGGTAGTGACAAACACACGTACAGAAAAGAATTATGTACGTATATCAATTTAGTCTCGAGACTTTCTCGTATTGATAACTAATAAATTACTACATAAAAGTGTTGCTAAATAGATTTTCATCGTGAACCTACCTATAATCAGAAAAAAATTTAGTTCGTAAGGTAGTTCTGAACGTTTTAACAAACTTTTCCGTTTTATTATGTTAGTATTTTCATTGAATAATTGCATTAATTCAGACTCCAGTCTAGTGTATCTAAACTAGTCTAGTCTATTTGTAATCTGATGCAGCTGCATTCATTCATACATCGGATACACCAAATTACAGCTTCCCTTCCTTGTTTCTATATGACCTTGATTTTAACAATTCAAAGGCAGACCTCATGGTTAAGTGGTTAGTGTTACTGAATGCTAATCAAAGGTGTGGGTTCGATTCTCACACCTCAATTTTTTGTTTAAGTGGACTTTGTGTTTTTTATTGACTGATGTAAACTTCAAAACACTATTATTTAGTATATAAAGCTGGAATTTATTTAAAAAAACTATAAAATCTTCTTTATTCAATATTAACACTTTAATGTAATATAAAAACAAATTAAAAGTAGCAAAAATATAAGAAAGTACATGAATTTATATAATGATTACATATATTATATATAGTATGTATGTATGTAACGATGCAGTAAGGTTAGTAGATAATAGCTTAATCCACTTTGTTCTATAAATAGTTTGAAATTGTCTTTAATGTATGTATTTTAGCTTTGTCCTTACAGATGATATGACAAATTATACCAATAATACTAATAATAAATGGTTTGAAGAATAATATACTACAAGTAAATATAGTATAAGTTTTAGGAATGTCATTAATATTACCTTGATATTGTAAAGAATAGGGTACATGGTATGATATAATTGATCAATCAGTGCTGAAGTGAACGAAGCGTGAAACACGTGTATAATGACTTTATTTGTTTCCATAAATGTACACCAGTCTTTAGTTTGTGTAGTTATATCTTTTTAGATATTTTTGTAATTCTCATGCTTATTCGATAACTTAACTAAAATATTACTAGAAGTATTAACGTAACTTCATTCCCTGGTTAAATTTAATCAGAGAATTAAAAACACTTTGTAAATAAATAAAAATAGATAATTTATTTTATTCACGTCTTTACAATTTATCACTGGAATTTTAATTTGAAGAATTGCATATATTAAATTATATATACATAAAGGATTGAAATTATATAGTAACATACATTTTCAAGTATAAATATTTCTTCATGATAATATTTAATAAAATCTTTCATCCTTTCTACTTTTTCTGAATTAGGCTCATTTTGGAAAAGTTTTTCGAATATGAGTAATAATTTAAAAAAAGTTACATTTAAACAAATCATGATAATTTGCTGAACATATTAGTTAAGCTAAGGCAATATGTTCAACAAATCTCATTTGTTTAAATGAGTACGAAATAAAAATCAATAATCATCTTTTTTATCTAATAAAATAAAAAAAATGTTAGATAGGTACTTTTTTATAAAAAAAATTATTAAAAAAAAAATTGTAGTATAATTATTAATAAAAAACATTCTCTTAACCTTCTTATTTTCAGTCTTATTGCAGTCACTTATATAAGTATATTTCGTTCCTTTGTGTGAGTAATTGTAAAGTTTTTGCAATAGGCACTAGATCCGGACTCGCTTGATGACATTAAATACTAGTTTTGGCTCATGACTTTGCTTGCGGATAAGTAAACAATTAATTTATGGAGATCTAATTTATGGGTTCAAATTTTGTAAATAAAAAAAAATATTTATTAAATAATCAGCAACTGCAAAACTGTTTAGAAGTTATTAGAAAAAAAGTTGAAATTTTACGATCATAGACAAACAAACACATTTGTCCTCTTTATAATATTAATATATTTACTTGGTCATTGACTCTATGGTGAGCTTGACTGCTAAGAAAAAATTCGGGTCGATCCTCCCATGAAACCTTTTTTTATAATTCATAAGGTTATTGCTCCGAGGTGTTCTTTTTTTTATTTATCTATTATCAGGCTTCGGCGAATCAATAATGGCCGGAATTTCCAAAAAAATCTTACCTTTTTTGCATACGTCTATGTATTTAGCGATAGCTAGGCCTCGTCGTACCATGACGGTTGTTTTTTGTACACCTCCAAAACTTTAATATAATTTCAATTTGTTCAATCACGCTAGTTCCATTGAAAGATAATACAATGTATATTATTAAAGAAAAAATTAAAATTATAAAACATAATATTATTTAGGAATTAGGTGACTAGTGATAAATATATTTCTACGGTACAGTTCCGTTCTTACATCATGGAAATTTACGGGGAACCTTGGAGACTTCTGTATGTTTGTTAATCTGTTCGTTTTGACCTTCAGGCCTATACAATAAGGTACAATGAGGTCCTTTAATAGCACCGTATTTTTTATTAGAGATTTTCAATAATGATATTTGGTACTAGAGACTAGAATATGAAACGCCCCCCTCCTCCCCCCTAAAAATATTTTTGATTTTTATCTATTCGTATTGACCTACACGGCTCTATAATACAACGACCTCCCTTGTAATATCGTAATTTTTTTTGAAGATGATCCATAATGATATTTAGTAGTAGAGGTTTTTAATTGTATTATCTCGAACCCTCACCCTCCCTATAAAAATCTTTTTCGTTATCTATTTGTATTTACCATTTTTGAAGCCTTTAAAATCTGGCAGCCTTTTATAACACCAGCAATTTTTTTTAAAGATTTTCTATGATATTCGGTATCAGGCTTTCAATTTTCCCCCCCTTCATTCTTATATTTTTTTCATGTAAAATAACATCAAGTTATCTTTTATCATGTACTCATGATAAGACTGCATTTATTACAGTATAATTGCTTCTCACTCAAGGACGTGGTACCATTGTTGTTTGAACGGATTTAAAGATAGGTGAGAACATGTGGTCTAAGTTATAAACTGAGGATTATTTGGACTATTATATTATACTTTATCTGTTTGAATAAAGTGTGTGTTTCACAATAGTATATATTTACGTATATATGTTAAATTAAGATTATTTTTGATTGTCCTTCTATTGTGACATCTACATTTTAACAAAATTTATTATTAAATTCAAAATAACAAGAAAAATATCTATATAAGGCTCTATTTTTTTCTTTCATTTATTATTATGTCATTAAGTGACGGTATTTCATAATAAATATATGTACAAAAAATATTAATATATATGCACTAAGTCAGATATTGGTTAAGTAAACGAACTGTCTCTACGTAGTCTAGTGTCAGTGTGACGTCATAGGTGTTAAATAAAACCAAAACTATAATAACATTTATTTTTGAATAACATTGCTATGTAATAACACAGTTAAATTATATATTTCTAAATAACTCACCTTTAATGTAGAAAATAATTTGTTTGACTGAAAAAAGAAAACAAGAAATTATTTAATTTATAATATTGCTTTCAAAGAAGAAATTATTTGAAAAAACATAACTTCTTTGCTGTTTTTTCTAACAATTCAGGAACTGAATGAGTACGAAAATGTACTAAAAAGTGATATTAAATTATTATAATATTTTATTAGTAAATATAAAAATATATCAAAATGTTTAAAAAAATGAAATGAGAAAAATTTTATCGTTATTCTATGTGAAAATTGTCACATATTTATTTCAAATACATTAATATTAATAAAATCATTTATTAAGAATGATTTACTTACAAATCTTATTTACTTACTGATAACAACTATTTCATTGTTTAATTTGTAAACGTGCGATCACAATTACCGCTGCAGAGCAACTAAATTACTAAGCACCAGTGATTGCGCGGGCGCATGAAACTGATTCAATATCACCTTTGTATATAGGATGTTGATTTTTAATAACTATTTGTTAAATAATCATTAAATATAACAAATATAGGGTGTTTATTGAAATAATTTATTAACTTTTATATTTTATTAATAACGAAATGTTTGAAAATTCGTTATTAATTATGAATTGTGACTAATGATGACCGACATGTTTTTTCCTAATATGTTTTTCCCATCAAATAAAAAACGTATTTAAGTCTAGGTTAGTTGGCTATTGCAATCGTAGGAAAGAAAAGGTAGAATCTATATATTTTTTAAATCTAAAAAAAACTTGCAATCATTTTCCCCTTTTAACAATTTTTTTCCTGAAAATATCAAGCGCCGTAAAAAATAATTTTCTTAAGCACTCTATATATCCAATAAATATTATACAGACCTTGTAAATTTTACGCTTTTTCCTAGTAATTATTTAATAACCTATTTGTTTGTGATATTGATATATTTATTTATTTATATCTTCAACTTTGAATCAATATCAGTGATCATTTGTGTACGTTAATTTGAGGAGTCAGAAGGGCTTACTTTGATATTATACATATTAAAATAAGGCTTCTGGATACTCTCCAACTTAAAATTACGAGGGTTCCAAACACACCCTGATCTGAAGAGAAAAAAAAAAAAATCTCAACAGAGTATTTTTTATTGTGATCACGGTTTGACAAACATCAATATATTAAACTTTTTATTTAATTTTTATATTATTTTCATCATTTATATACTTTTTTATATATTTTTTTAATTTCATTTAAATTTTATTTATTATTAGATTATTTTCAATGATCTTATTTCGTTTAATACTGCTCATATTTACCCTAAATTTCGTTACTATTGATTAGTCATAGTCATTGGTTTAAAATAATAATTAATTTTATATTATCCTCAACTATTGGGATTAAATGGTTAAACCCAGTTCACCTTTTTTATAATTCCAGGTAAAACAAATAATTAAATTATAAACTTATAAGTCTCATTTGTTCTTATAGAATCTTTTTCCTGCTTTTTAAATACATAATCGAAGTATTTATAGAAAGAATATATATCACTATAATTAAAAAAGAAAAAATGTTCACATTAATTCATTTTAATTGCATTAAAAAATACACAATAAAATTAATTTGTACTTTTATTTACATATGTTTTTTTTTTGTTACAGACAAACGTACTTATATACATATATACATGTATACATAATAATATATATACATTGCAAGTTTAAAGATGTCCATACCTTTGTTTCGTATGCAATGACATTCATTGCATGTAAATCATCAACAAATGACTATAAAACATCTGCTCTTCAATAAACAAACAATCATTCAATCAATCATAAAACCTTTATTAGTTATTTATTATATTATTTCGATATTTATGTAATATCACTAATATTAATATTATAATTTTCAGACTCATGGTGTACAGACGTCGTAACTACGCTCCACTGATCAGTGCGGAAGATCTTAAACGTCTCGCAAGAAGACCGTACACTGAACTAAGAAGTATGAACGGACCTTCGAACCCACGGCAGCGGTGAGCAAAATATCTCAAGCCCTACCATTGAAACAATTCACTTTTAAGTGACTTCGAGTTAACTTTGGATCGACTTTTTGAATTGTTAAAACTATCACGTTTTGTTATAGTCACCGACTTACATCTAAACCTTTCTTGTATTTTATTATAAGAATAACTCAAATAACATTTAAGTAAAAGTATTGATAAATAATAAATATTGCTCAACCATTTATATTTATAACATTTTATTTAAAAACACAGAAAAGAAATTACTTTTATATGACTATCCTAAAACAAATGGTAGGGGCAGTATTGGATTAAAATATCGATCTAGAATAATATCAGTAAAAATGCTGTGAAACTTTTAATATAATATATGTATCAGATCAAATAGTTTAATAGACAATTTAGAGCCATAGTGAAAATAATATAAAGTTATACTATATTCTTCTTTTATATATATTATGAAAAGTTCCTTTTTAATAGGTTTTATATATAATTTAGTTTTTTTAGCCAAATCATATAAAAAAAAATAGGACAATTTTATTAAGCGGTTAGAAATCACGTTTTCTTATTAGTTATGATTTGTAGCTTATTTTAGATACTATAGATATTTTCGACAAGTATAGTACATTGTACTATTGTTATACTAGTCGCAGATTCTTCGTTTTAAAACGATACATATTTATGTACAATTTATGTATCGTTTTAAAACATATAATCTTGTAATTTTTATCTTGTTCTATTGATAGGAAGTATTTTATCATAATCGGTTTATTTCCTTCTATATTTAGCTCAAGAATAGACAAACATACACAATATAGTATATATTATGTTATATCATGAGCTGTGAATTATGTATTGGTAAGTAAAAGCAATAATTAGATAGAATAAATAAGCGAACAAAGTCAATAGTCAGTTTCTAGGTATTAACAGAGTATTATTAGTTTAGATTTTAATTTAATTTTAAGTAGATATTTTATTGTGTGATGTAAATATATATATATGTTTTTGTAATTTGCTTGCATTTATCTATGAAGGTGTGATTTTTAACCGCCATTTTGATAATTTTTGACGTTTATTTATAGAATAAAAAATGGCGATCTTATTTATTTATATATTATTAACCTTATGACATATGTGAATCATTTAATGAGAAATAAATATTTGAAATTTATAATATATTTTATTACTACTAATAACAAAAATCATAATATTTTTGTTTAATAAAATAATCTTGATTCCTACGTCTTGAGACAAGAGACACTAAACCAAAATATTGAAGCGCCGAGAGTCATATGTCTTGGATTTGGTGAATTTCCATTAAAATATTTATTTTTGTTTAGAATTTGTCTCCAATATGCTAGCGATGTATGTAGCAAAACATTTATCGAATAAGTATTTTGTCCTACAACGAAGTAAAGGAAAATTGTTAAAATTGCGATAGTTTATAAAATGATGTTCTTACACAAAAGCTGGAGTATACAAAGACTAATTAGAAGCTCACTTCTCAATTGGTGTGAAGTTTATCTATCAAATCAATCATTCTATGTTAAGGTTCTTCTTTTAAATATGCAAATTTTTTAATGTTTGCAGACGACACAAAAAACTTTTTACCAATAACATCACTTGAAGATTGTCATAAAATGCAACATGATTTGAACCACCTAACAACTTACTATAAAAATAATAGAATTAATATAAATACTTCAAAATGTATAACATTTTTATACCTTTTCTCGTAAAATAAATAAAATAGACTATACACATAAGGTCAATGACATGGCAATCCAAAAAGTTTCCACTGTTCGAGATCTCGGCATTCAATTTAATTTAAAATTAATATTGAATGAGCATATATAATTAATCACGGATAAGGCATACATACAGCTGGGTTATATTAAGCGTGCATGTCAAGATATTAATTGTATTAAGATTCTTTATATCTAGTAGTAGTAGTTTGGTCACCGCAATACGACATATATATATATATATATATATATATATATATATATGTCGTATCTATAGATAAAATAGAAAACATCCAGCAGAAATTTATAAAATTCTTAAGTTATAATATAGTTGTTCTTAGTCATAAGCAAATATTGTTTAGATTTATAATTTTGTAATACTGTTGGATTACCAAAGAAAATAAATAAATAAATAAAAAAATAAGGTTGGTAATGCTATGAGTTATAAGACTGAGATTGCAGTCAGCATATCCCAAGTTTCTATTTTGGGTCCACTGCACTACCTAGCATACATAAACGACATAAGAAATGTCATCCAAATCAGGACAACATTCCAATATGCAGACGACTTTTGTATTATTGCAACATTGCACTGAGAAAACTAAAAGAGGATTGAGAATTTCACAGTGATATGTAAATAATCCCACGATCATTGCCAAACTATCATTATAAATAAAACTAAATACCAATTTACCAATTTACCAATTTGTGTGTACCAACACAATAGGCTTAAAATAATGGCAGTTACCCTTTCCTTATTATCGCAATTTCAAGTTCGATTGCTATTTATATGGGCGGACAGATTGTAACGAGGCCTGGAAAATAACAAAGAAAAATACTACTATTATTAAACTTATTTTTGAATAATTTGGGAACATACTTGTTATTAAATTAATCTGATCTTTCGTTGATGTTGATTGAATATATCCTTGAAACCTGTCAAAAACTATAATTAATTTTCCACCATTTTTCATAAATTTTTTCGTGGTTATTATTAGAGTAAAATATGCAATAGGAAATTAAAGAAAAAAGGGTTGCAATCATTGCCTTGCACAAAGTGGGTATGGAGCCTTCGGTAATTTCAAAGCTTGGTATCAAGCGTATGTTCGTATATCATACTATCAATGGATAAAATATCTCTCGAACCAGCAGTGGCTAAAATTCCAAAATGGAAATGCAAAGTGGAAATAGTTTATAAATCGATAGATTCGGAGCCCATATAAAAGAAAAAAGTGGTGATTTTGAATAGAGTAATTAATTTTTTTTTGTAAACTTTTGTACATATGTATAGTTAAGTTTTATTAAGACTAGATTACTTTATAAATTAATTAATAAGTAAAAGTATTTTCATTTGTAACAGAATTTATTGCTAGACAAGGTACATAATTATTCACTTAAATACTATCGGAATGTGCCCGATTGGGACCCATTTCGGGTTCTTCTTTATGAGTCCTGAACATGGTCAAATCGCAACATGAACTGTTCCCAGCTAAATAATTATATATGATAGTAATTATGGACCATGAAAGTTTGATAGTAATTATGGACCATGAAAGTTTGAATACAAAAAAAAATCAACATAATATTGTGATACATTTGTTTGTTTGTTTCATTTCATCATTCATTTGTAATCATCATGCATTTTGCCCTTATTCTAATCGTCTATAGCGATTAACCGCAGTAACTTTTTTTACTATTAACTACTATTTTTTGTTTGTCAACTCAGCTAAACTTATATAAAAGACTACCGAAAAAAATAATTTTGGTTCTCAATTAGTGATTACAGTTATTTCTGTATTTTTCTAAAGAGGGTTGACTTTGGGTATTCAGCCTTTTTTTTTTTTCCGTTGTAAAAACCCGTTATGGGTACCCCGTCGGCCCAGGGGGGTGACGGCCGGGGGGTTATGTGGGATTACCCGGCAGCATAGAGGATGCTGCCATTTTTAAAGCTACCCACTAAAAAACTAACGGTTGCCCTCTTCGCCGTAATGGGACGTTACGGGATCGCGTTAGCACACCGTGTCGCCTCGGCGAGACCCCCCGAATGACGGCGCCCCGAGCAACGTAGAGCACCCTCCCATCGCAGGCCTATGTTTAGTAAGAGAGGTCACCCTCCCCCCTCACCAGGCCTACAACTGGGGAAGGAAGCGGCGGGCGTATTGCCGCCTCCTTCTAAACAGTCTTCCCCGACGGAGCGGGTCAGCGGACGAGGCTGATTCCCTGTCCAGCTCCGCGGCCTCCTTTGCGGCGATGACTTGCTCGCAGAAGCAGGCCATTGCGACCCAGCACCTCTCGCCTGTAACCATCGCGCTGATAACGCGCGGCAGCGAGAGGTCCCTGCCAATTGGGTATTCAGCCTAGGTCCTAAAATCTTCTTACAAATTTTTAATATTATAATTTGTTTTTAGTTATGTAAGATCGTAAGTCTGTTAGGCTTACGGTGAAATTAATAATCTTTCTACAATATAGATTGCCATTAACCATACATTGCTTACCACAAAAGTTTGTATTTCGGTTGGTAATGACTGAAAATTAATCAAATAATAATGTTTAAGTGTGTTGGTTCCATATTATACTTACGGATATGTCATAATCACAGCTAGAAATTCTGAGCCTGCGCATAAGTAAAAGGCAAAAAATGTTACAGATGCCTTTAAAATATACGTCTGAAAGATTTTAAATAAATTTGTAAGTTTATTTTGAGACGGAAAGTGGTAGTAATATAATATTTATGTTTAATATCAGACTCTGGATTTATATTAACGCAGATGATTACTTCATATTATGAGAACTGACACAAAAATTTGTTTGTTCCGTTTTTGTTAATATAAAATCAATATTATGATTATATTGAAACTGAGATTTTACTAGAATTTATTATAAATTTGAAATTGTGATCTTCCTCTGTGAATTGAAATAAAATTCGAATAATAAGTATGATGCCTTTACGAGCATTAATAATTGATCTTTCCCAGAGTGATCGAGTTTATTTTAAATTTTATATTTTTATATGTTTTTATTCAACTAGTTGCTCAATTTAATAAAAATAATCTAGTTAATTAGCTTTTATTCTTGGTAGTTCAACAACAGTAATGTTGAATTATTGCTAAATATTTTGAAACTTGGGAAGAATCTAAAGATTTGTCGGGCTGTGCTTTGATCAAATTCAGCGTGAAGCGCTATACAAAAAATTACTTAGTTTTGGAATCAAAAATAAGGTAAGGATTATTTCATATCCTAATGAAAGAATTCAGAATTAATACGTGAATAGAAAGCTTTCAAATAATCAAAATAGGCATTCCACAGGGCTCTTTATTAGGGTCGTGTTCCTTATTTATATAATTGACGGACCTTACTTTGTTAGAGATACATTATTACATACTATTATTTCCTGAGGGTACTCCTCTTATTTTTAAAATTTATATCGACATAAATCTTTTATCTCTACAACCAAACGGTATACTATTATGTTGTAATGGAACATATATTGAAACTATATTTATACTAAAAACAAATTATCAATAATATAATGCCGGAAGCATTGTTATGAAAAAAAAAATCAAATAAATGAAATGATGACTGTATATAACTAATATGTTTTAGAAAATATAATTTATGATCATAAAAATGTTTTAAAAAGAAATGTGATGTACAAAATTAATACACATTAATTACAAAAATAATATTGCTGTGCCTATACTAGGTTCCATCAAATAGGTATTTCCTTCAAGGTTCGTCGTATACGTTTTATAATAAACTCCGATATATGAAATAAAATAATATTGAATTATACATTTAAAGAAATTTTATAAGAAAATTCTATTAAAGGATTATATTGACGTCGGAATACCTTGTGAATGAATTGAATTTAAAGAAATAACTAATAATCAATTTGTTTGATGTTTTTGTTACTCTTATTTAAGAACCTAGCTGCATCATAATACTTCCTTGGAAGTCATTACGTAAGCTTTGGGGTTCGGGGATCCATCTTCATTGAAATATGCCGAGGGGCATGATATGTGATCCTGGCGTTAAGCTCTTAAACGGCTACTTGTAAGAATTAGTCAAATTTGCAATAATAATTGACTAAAATCATTAAACCTTTATATCAAATTGATTATGATGGTATAAGTTACTAGCATAATGTTTAGTCTATAATCTTAATATTAAGAAGAAGCATTGATCACAAAAAATAATTATTCGGCTGAATTAGTTGTCTGATTTTTAATAGACCAAGGCACATTTGGAACCTACGTAGATTTAATATTAGGTTGGAAAGTGTCTTTTCAGAAGAGTTTTTAAATAGACTCTCCTGGTTTTTCCATATTAATGTACACAAGTGATCATTGAATAAATATTATGAATAGCCCGACATGCCTGTTTTTGAAAGATAACATTAGTTAATTAATTTTGTCTGCCAAGTCAGCACAACTCATACTGGCGAATAGTAACAAAAAAATTTGGTACTGTACCCAGGAATATGAATAAATCCAGTATTACATAGCTACTACAATTATTTAAGGAAGTCCACTGATATAAGGGAAAGGACAATGACCTGCGGGTCAAGGGCACCTCGCTATTTTACATAAAATTGTGTGACTGTTAATTATATCTTGACCATGATATTCAAAGCCTATTATAAATATTTTATAGTTGAACTGTGAAAAAGACCATATTTTTGATGCGTTTAGTTTAGTTCTTATTAATAACTTTAAGTAATTGTTTATTACGAAGGTAACGACATACTTAAACAATTTAAGCAATATAACATTTCGCAAACATGTTGTCTGTAGACATTTACATCTCGTCTACCCGTGAACATGATTACTGCAAAGTATTCGAAACGTCGGGTTCAAATCAAAAATGTAACCAAATTATACGCGAGTTTTAATCCGTAAAAATAGTTTTATTTGAAATGTGTACTCGTGAAAATCTAAGAAAATACTATGTTATTTTAAATTTTATTAAAAGGCTTTGTACCACTGGCTCAGAGATGTTGTGTAACGGTAGCCAACTAGCTGGGGTGATGGTGGAATTGATCATTGAGATAACTGTCAGTGTTACTAAGATATCTGCAATTCTATTGTAAACTGGATTTTAGTATTAAGAGAATTAAGGTGTTGTAAAAAAACACTGGTTTGGTTATTAGGTAGTATTGTGAAAGTGTCATCTACGTATCGTTTATAGAACTTAGGTAAGACCGGTGCAGAGCGAAGAGCCCTTGCAATTAAGTCCTCCATGTAAATGTCGGAAAAAGAGGGAGACACATTGCTATTCCATCAATTTGCACGTAGAATTCATCATTCCACATGAAATTGTTAGCCAGATGTTAGGCAATACTTCAGTAGTTCTGCATATTTTATAGGCATGTTGTTATCCTTTAACTTTTTTTTGATGAAAACGATCGAGATAAACCTTCCGTTATAGTTCTTGGCAGCAGGTTCTAAGAAGAGAACTTTCAACCGATTAAAAGTTCTCTTTTTAGAACTTATATCCGCAGATTTGCGATCTCAAGCAGCCCATTTATGATATGCTGAAAGTTTCGTTTTTCATACCATTACAACTTTTATTGTACACGGAAAATATTTGTATGTATATGTAAAAATTTAGGGTTTGAAAGCACGACTTTGAGCAACCTGATTTCTTAAGAAGTCATTTACAGCTTACTGTTTTTGATTGTAAATGGACTATTTATTTTAGCCATTGTAACGTTTAATTTTTTTTAAATATTTTGTTATGATTACTCTACCAGTAATTGGTGATTTTATTTACCAGGAGTTATGAGAAAATATTGCGGTGACCTCTGTGCCAGTGACATATGATTAAATAAATGAAATATGACTGCATTTTTTGCGTTGTCGTTTGAAGAAAAAAATAAAATAGTTGCTTAAAAAAGGTGTGTGCTCGAGTTAGATTTTACTAAAAAAAGTATCATTGCTCAATCATTTAATAACAAAAGTATTGTGATAATTATAATTGTTTCATTATTAATAGGTTCAATTTTATTTTTCTTGTCTGTTGTTTTTAAATCAAGTGAACAAGAATGTTTAGATCTCTGATGAATATTCCGATTCAAATAATTTCCATAAAGGTGCAACCAAGCAATCTATCGGAAAAACCCTTAGATTCTTGTTTAAAATTCCAAAGTTTTAGAAAAATTAAGAATGAGTCTAGTTTGAATAAACAATTTCACTTAGATTTAGAGGCACAACGCACAAATTGATGGGATGCTGAAACTATGATCACAATTGGTAAGTTTTTTTCAAACATACACGATGTGTTTCTGTACTTGTTTTTATTTCTGTAATATGTATAAAAAAAAAAATTGTGACCGATGAATTGAAAATAAAAGTTACCGTATTTATTATAGTGATCTAATGCTAATGCTACTTGTTAGAAAATAATAGACTTGAATTAAACCATAATATGAGAGAGTTAGTGATAGTAATTGGTAAAAACTTGTCAGTGTATTGAAATTAGGTGGTAAATTGCCTGTACAATACTGTACTGTACATTACTATTTCTTTCAAATTCAATCATAAGGCAATTAGAATGCGCTCTTTTACTTAAATGTATTCTTAATCAATGTATAGAGATTCTCAATTCAAGAATTAATGAAATATTGTATCTAAGAATTAAAGAAATACAGTATAGTCATACATATTTTCAAAACCGGCTGTAAAAATATTTCTTCTAATTACTGAAAAAGTGCAATAACATCTTGTTGGCTGATGATATTTTATTTATTTTTAAAGTATTAACTGTTAATTAAAAAAGGTCAAATTTAGGTATTTTTTAACATCAAACTAATTAAAACAGAAAAGAAATACGAGGTTTTTGATTCAAAACTTATTCAAATGTAACCGGAACGACTTCTAGATACCCAATGACATCCCTGGTATAATAAATTATGTTATAGAATTTGTTTTCATTACGTCATACTTAATATATTTGTTGGTTAACATATTATTCAATGCATTTTTGAACTAATAAAATAATAGTATAAAGTGTAAGCTTATTGTTAATGTATTTCCTACCACCCAAAAGTAGGTGTGCAAAAAATCTTAATAAATTATATCAGATACAAAATAATAACATAAATATATAAAATATGTATATAAATATAAAACATAACACAAAAATGACACAAATATAAAAAATAATCTCTGTATAAATATAAATAAATAAATAAATGGAATGAAGGAAGTAAAACTCATATGTATTTACTACGTTAAAAATTCATATTATATTTTGTATATGTTTGGAAATCCATTATATACATATTATGCGGCTATCACGTTAATTTAATTGAAACCTTCAATTCACGCAGCGATTCCGCAATGCTCAGAGCTCATGAATAATACAGGATCACGAAAATATTTAGAAATCCTTAGTGAAACTTTTGTATTTGTAATAACTGTATTTTTCATTCATCAAAATTCATGTTATATATATTTAAAAGTAAGTCATATATTAAATAAAAAAAAAGAACGTTATTTTTTAACTAAAACGAAAAATAAATGTATTTTATTTGTAACTTGGCAATAAATTATTTGAAAATAACAAGAAACCCTAAAAGCTCTGGTTATGGTAATACATTATTATCGTATAAACATATATATTTAAATATATATAAAATAACTTTATAAACTGTTCCTAAGAATTTTTTTAATAGTAAAATTTCCTTTAAAGTTACAAGAGGTTATGAATTATTTATTGAAAATTAATGTAGTTTATTTTCAACAAATAATTCATTTTATTAACTAGTAATTTATTTTATTAAAGTATTAATTGACAGTTCAAATTGGTAACACGCAATGGCGTGTTGATAAATTCATAATGATGAATACATTTGAATTTTAATATCACATTATTTTATAATTAGTTAAGGTTCTGACTAAGGAACTTATTTTTTCCAATTTTCATCTAGTTTCAACATTATCAATTTTCAAAAAATTCATTCATTTCATTATCAAGTTGCAAAAAAATTGCACTATAAAAACAATTTCATACATACATACAAACATACACCTACACATAAATAAATGTTTTAAAAAAGTGTTTAGAGTTAGTCAATTATTTACTTAACACTAAAAAAGGATTTCCAAAAATTTTTCAGAATATGATTTATGATTACGGAAGATAATATTAAAGAATATGTGGTGCTCCAAGTATCCTAAATAGTAATAATAAGTCTTGATAAGTGTCTTAGTTCTCATATATTTAATAGGTCTTACATACATTTTATAAAATGCCTATGCCTATGCCTTTTTTTTAATAAAATCTAATAACTATAAATAGAGAAAGAAAGAGTTTTAGCAAACAAGACATTGATGAACTTCATGTTAATGAAATACAATACCAGTCTTTGGTTAGAATTAAAAAGTTTTAGTTTTAATAGCAACGTGCGACACAACGCACAGCTTTGTGGTGATAATTTGTATTGTTTAAATATAATGACGTTACTCTATCAACTTCTTACAACGGCTATCAGTGAGTAAAAGTATTTTAGTTTAAAATTATTTTACATAACTTCAAAAATATATATATATGTGAAGATATTGGAAATAAAGTTTAATTTTCTTAGAACTTCATGAGTACTCATATGAAATAAAACTATTTTTACGGATTAATACTCGCGTATAGTTTGGTTACATTTTGATTTTAACCCGACGGTTATACGACGACGTCGACGACGACGACGTGTATACGACGTTTTACGACGTTACATAGTAGTATCCATAATAAAAAACAAATGATTTCATTTAATTTCATTTCGTTATTTTATATCTTTATATTTCTGAGATTTATAGTTTTTGAGGTGGTAATAGTTGATTGTCCTTTTTGATTTTGAAAAAAATAAAAATTTAATAATAATAATAAAAGTTTTTAAATTAAGACACTTTTTAAAGTCATGACAGGTAACCTGGAAGCTTGATGAACTTCTTTTACAGATTCGCGCTTTATGCTATTGGGGGAAATTTTAGTTTTATACCTTTTAACATACATTAATATATAATTTGGAATTTTCGAAAAACTCAGTGTTTCCTTCCGATCTGTCTGTCTGTATGTGTGTCTGTGTGTCTGTGTGTCTGTGTGTGTGTCGAATTTTATTTTTCGAATTTTGAAAAACTAAAGATATATTTGGAATCAGCATCTAAATGTAAGATTCACTTTTCAAAATTATGTTGATTGTCCAACGGGAAGGTGGTCAGATCGGCCGCCGAAGTTACCGAAAAATGGAAAAAAATTTTCGAATTTTTAAATTTTTTAAAATTTAAAAATTAATTAATTAATTTAATTATTTTAATTTCTTTTTTCTTTTGTTTGTTAATTAATTTGCGAGTTATAATTTGCCGATTAGGAGTTTTTCATAGCGGCAAGCTCGATTGCCGCGTGTCAGATGTTTTATACATCTTATTATCTAACTATTTAATGTTAACTGGAGATAAACCGCCATAAATGATTCAAGAATTTAGTATGTCATAGGTAAAAACTTTTTAATTTGTAAATATTTTACAAGTTACATTAACAAAGTTACATAAGCCATTTTTGTTAGGTTTTCATTATTAATTATATAAGTTTGAAATGTCTACTACTTTTTTTTCATTTATCAAAGCTGCCGAATGTTAGGTTCTTATCTCTTAAGTTGTAAATATAAAGACAAACGATAAATCTATTAAAACACGATACCTTTATAACATTTAGATATAATATTTTTGTTTTAATTTGTGTTTATTTGTACATAAATAATATAATTTTATTTTTTTATTTCAAGTAGAATGTTAATATGATGATTATCGTTAAAAAAAAGAAAGACTTTAAACGAACAATAACCAATGCTTTCATTTTTTTTAGTAAGTTACATATGCCTTACTATGGGTATATTTTACACTTTACCATCTTCCACATTGAAGCTCTTCAGTTCAGAAAACACAACACTAAATCGCATAATGACTGACACTGAGATATCTCTAACGGGCAGCTTATCGTCTGCAAGTACTCTTATTGTGACTCCTTTTTGTGGTTACTTACTGGATACACTGGGAAGAAAACGGTCGATTATACTTTTCTATTTACCGCAATTGGTAAGATTTATTTTTTTTATTATTATAATTCAATTAAATTTTAAAATAATGAATTAAGTTACTGTGTATTACATTTATTACATTATTACATTCCTGTCTTTTTCAGCTCGGCTGGGCGTTGATAGTAACTGTTTCACGAGTAGAAGCGTTCATATGTTCGATGTTCCTTTGTGGTCTAAGTGGCAGTATTTTTCTAATTGTACCTGTATTCGCCGGCGAGTATTGTGACCCATGCATTAGAGGCGCGATGGCTTCTAGTGGTATGATATTTTATGGAGTGGGAATGATGCTGTCCTATCTGATAGGAGGACTCTTAGACTACAACACGATCAATTATATAGGATTGACTTTAACCGTAGTTGGTTTTGTTTTACTAATTTTTGTAAAGGAATCGCCATTGTACTTGATGAAGAAAGGTTTTGAAGAAGTAAGTTCTTATTAAAATTTCTATGAGTTTCTTACATTTTTTTGCTTTTTATAGTCTGAATAGTGTAAAATCAACTATCGTCATCAACAATAATAATTGCTGGGAAAAAATCTTTATTATGTTATCTTTGATATATAAAGCACAATTTTTCTTTGAATTAATTATAATAATATATTTTTAACAGGAAGCAGCAAAATCAATTGCATTTTATAGAGGAGTTAAACATAATACCAAAGAAGTTGTAACACAAATGGAAAACATTAGGACGCTTCTTAATAGTGATATAGGATTAGGTATTAATTTATTAATTTATTATATTTTTTAATTGATAAGGAATTAAATTAAAATTATTTTACTATCATTCTATACACAACATACATATTGCAATTGTACTAATGAAACGGTGACGTTTTATCTAATGGGGTCTTTCGAAATTACAGTCCATAGTGCAACCACAATTTTCACATATAACCTATATGAACAACCTGTCCGCGGTATCATATTTAATTACTGTGCTCTTGATTCTGAGGGTAGAAATATTGATTGGGGCGGTTATCAAAGCTTGCAGCCGACCCGATCTGTGTCCTGCGTTATCACTAGTGCAGTGTCATAACTCAGGACAGCATTAGCGATGGCATCCATGCGCTTAGTTATTGCTGACCTACCAATTGGCACTAGACAAGCGTGGTGGGTGAATGGTCTATACTTTCCCAATAATATTACAGACACAACGATAAACGAAAAATTAAATTCATATTAATGCCTCACATTTGTAATCTTTTTAATACCATTCTCCATACCAGACAATTTTTAAACGGTTCTGTCTTTCAATTATTACTAAAAAAAAAAGAATGAAAAATCTTGATATACAACTATACACCTATCAGCCTTATTTTCCACCTCTATAATTAAGCCTGATCTCACCCAGGACTCTCGACGAGTGACCGCCTTCATATTCTCAATAAGAATTACAGTATACAACCTTCCGTTTTATCTTGCTTTTATAGACCATACCGAGACATTTGATAGTATTGTACACGCATCGATTTTTAACGCCCTTACCCAACAAAAAATAGATCCTACCTACATAAGCTTTCTAAAGACAATATATGATAACTGCACCGTTTCTATCATCAAATCAGTTGGCTCCATCAACAAAACTGTTCGCGAGCGCCCTTGAGGAAGTCTTCCAAAGGTATTGTTGTTGGTGGAAGGAGGCTCGCGAACCTCCGTTTTGCTGACGATATTGTTCTTTTTCAAATTTCAAAGATGAACATGTTAAAAACCAAGGTAATGACGAAATATAAATACAAGTACAAGGTTTGCATAAATCGCACACTCGCGACAAGATAAACACTGAAAATGCCTGGACGAGTTATTGGGCCATGAAAGACCTAATGAATGTGCATTCTCCCTAAGCTCACTAATGATGCACAGACTGAGGCTTTCACTAAAACTCAAAAGTCGAAACTCGGAGTTTGTCAAAGAGCTATGCAACGTAGTATACCAGCCGTTAAATTAATAGATAGGGTCCGAAACTCCACACTACACTAAATCCAGCTGGGTCAATGTCTTTCACAAAAAAAGGCCGAGTACAGCACCAGCCCGTAATATGTGGAAAAGTTGGGACGAGGCCTTTGCCCAGAAGTGGGATAATACAGGCTTGTAAAAAAACTATTATAAATAAAATGTACAAAATATGGTAAACAAACAAAAAATAAAGATACATTACATTTTTATGTCCAAAAACAGATTTTTTATTGCTTCTCAATCTAAAATAACATGTACTCATTAATACCGCAACACAATCGTTGTCTTATATTTTTCAAAGAGGTAAATCGAAAAAGATAGAAAGTGTCACGTCATGGGACATCATACGACAACTTTTTCATAGAAATACAGATACACACATGACACACCGATTTGTGGGTAGATGTCAGTTTTATATATAATCAAAATTGGATAGCTTATTGAATTTATTTTCAGATTAGCTAATAATTTATTAATTTCGCAGTGAGAATACCGGAAGAGGAAAAGTTAAAAACAGACGAAACGAAACCAAGGGACAAACTCAAAATATGGAAATATTTAGGTATGTTTTACAATAGTTTGAATTTTTTATTACGAAAACCTGCCTTACCTACTACAAATTTTTACTAACCATTTAGTATCTGTTATATTTATTTCTATCCCATTACTTGTATACTTATTTTTAAAAATACCTAGCGATGACATTGTTACAAATTGTTATTTTTTCAGCAAAATCTCGTTCAACTCGTCGTGCACTGGTCATCTTACTTATTTTAGTGACTCTTAGCATATTTCAAGGCTTAGTAATAATACAAATATTCGCCAAACCTTTATTCGAAGCTGCAATTCCTAGAATGTCCGCAACTTTATCTAGTGTTTTATTTGCAATCATAGTAGTTGGAGCTGGTTTTATAGAAGCATATTTAGTTGATACGGTTGGACGACGGGTAAGTTACATACTCATAGTGTTGATATAGTACATTTTTTTTTATTATTATATTCGATAATTAAATTTAACTTTTTCAGATATTATTAATAGTAGCTTCGATTGCCACTGGTCTCTTTAGTGTTGTCCTGGGAACTCAAATACAATTGAGTTGGGGTCCCAGCTGGTTGAACGCTGTATTGATATATCTTTACTCTATTGCCTATACAGTCGGAGCAGGTTCTGTGCCTCTGGTTATAATGGGCGAAGTTTTTCTTCCAGAGGTAGGAAATAAGACAAGTGTACTTAATTTCTATAATAAGTTGACATTTCAAAATATTCCATTTAATAAATAAATAGAAATAATTTTGAATAAGAAATTATAGTTGCCAAAAATAAGTTATCTATACTAATATAAAAAGAGGTAAAGTTTGTGAGTTTATTATTTTCGGGGTAATCTCAGTTCGACTACAAATATATTTCAGGGATAATCTCTATTTTAATATATTGATAATTTAATTTGTAATAAAAAACCACAATACCCTACGAGAATAATAGGCGAAGGTGAGAGGCGCAGGAACAACAATGTTGTTACTATTCTTAGTGCATAACAACCATGCACTTTAGATACATAATACTTAAATACTTTAGATACATAGTGTCGTGGACAGCTAGTTATATATATAAATTATCATAAATTTTAACCAGATGAGCAAATTAATTATTACCCATCAAACAAAACAAAATAATTTTAGAGTTATTTTGCTACTTTTAATAATTTTAAATATATATTTTATTTCAGATTAAAAGTTTTGCATCAATGCTGTGCATTGAGTGGGGTTTTATGTGTAATTTTATTATACTTTTCATATTCAATCCGCTGTTCAACGCTTATGGTACTTTTATTTATATATAATACTTAATATTATAAATTAAAGTTGCACTACTTTGATAATTCAAAATCTAACTCGTTTTTCTTGATAGTTATCATTAATTCCAGGTCTTGGTCCACTCTTCTACTGTTTCTCCGGGTTTAGTTTACTCACAGCATTATTTAGCTTCATTTATTTGCCAGAGACTAAAGGCCTACCCGTCGACATCATACAAGAAAGATTTTTGTAACGAAGATGATAGTAAAACTCATATTATTTTATTATACGTAGTAATTAATTATAAAAAATATTATAAAAAATATTATTCATTGATATTTAAAGTTTTATTTTGACCAATCAAATTTCTTACACACACCTTATTATCATGTATGGTTCACATTTTAAGAACCTACATGCAATGTACCCTAAATTTAGTATTATTCATAAGTCAGTGTGTTATATACTTGTATATAAATAGTAAACTATCATATAATTCAATGTTTGATAAAAAGTGCACAATATAATACCACTGAGGAGTTATTATTTATGTACTTATTTTTCTCTTAAAAGAAAAAGTGTAAATATAAGAATGCATAAATGTGTAAAAATAATGTGACACGCTATTTTAGTTTATATTTTTAAGAACAATAAATACGTACATATTATCTTTACTTAAGGCTTGGAAGGTTTTATAAAAAAAAATTGTTAAAAGTCTTTAGTTTATATATACATAATAATATTTTTAATTTACAATCTATTATCTGGCACTTAAATGCAAATCTGAGGATTGCCATATAAATATTACAAAATCAAATTATCTTACAATTCTTAACCAAAATGTAATAACCAAAGTATTTATAAAAAAATGAAAGCATTTCTTATACGAGTAACTTTACAATACCTTGTTGTGACTGTAACGTTTTGCTATGACAATGTCACCTAATTCCAAGCCTTGACAATAATTCTAATAGTTATTTTACTGAAAATATCATGAATCCATGCGATGGAGTATAGTATGAGATGCGATATACTAAGATAGACCTAAGATATAGTATCTTTCCCGTAAAATATAGTATGTTATACTCTTTAATTATCCTTAAAGATGTACCGATCAACCATTCAACAGTCCTGGATTTGTCTAGGAAAAAACATTTGTCTAAGACGAAACAATCATTTAATTATTGTAATGCATAAGACTCAATCACCTTTATCACACTCATGGATAGCCGGCAGAGATTTTTTATTAAAGATAAGCTTATCAAATGTATTTTTCTTTTCTAACGTAGTTTTTTTTTCAACGGATACATAAATAATAATAAATAATTAAGGAAATATTTTAATGGTATATTAAATAAAACGGAACCAAAAAAGCGGCAGTAAAACTTGTGATAAGAATTTCCACGGTTGTAAAAACCAACAAACTGTGACTAAGCTTCCATCTAGAAAACGTATTTAGCCATGGATAGCAACTGGAATACTGCTTTGTCTTCGAAATAAAAGAGACCCTACATTACCTTACAAAACATCCGGACAATTTAATTCTCAAAATATCTTTATGTCTTACAGAAACTACTACCGAAGTGGTTTACCACCTAAAAATAATTATGAATGATAAAAATTTGAATATTAACAAAGAAAACTGAAAAAATTTCTAGTAAAATATAAATTAATCTGTTGTATAAACGTCAACAAAAATATAAAATATTCTAGTTGATTCATTTCTAAAGGTACATATTTAGAAAACCTTATAAACTCGCATAATGGCGTTGCTTAGAATCAATATAATCCTTTTAGATCTAGCTAAAGCTCTGCCACACTATCCTTTACAGACTACTTAATGAACTGTCAACAACAAGTAAATTTTGGTAATTACAAAATACTTCCTGCTGATATTTCTTGCGGAGTTCTCAAAGGGAGTGTTCTTGGACCTATTTTATTCTAAATTGTTGTAAATGGCTTGTTTGATTTTCAAAGTTAAAAGGCATCAGGTAATGTTTGCCATTGTAGACAATGCTCTCTCTAAAATACTTCATAGGTTTAGTGTTAATAACCTGTTATTGTTTGCTATTCAGTGTAAAATTGAATGAAGAAATAATGGCAGTGAATTTCAAATAAAATTACACTGTGGCCTTCATATACCTGGATTGACTAGTAAACTCAGTTCTGCTGCCTATGATAAAAAATGGGATCTTTAGCAGGGGGGCCAGTGCCAAAGTATTTCTTACAATTATTTTTAATTTAATTTTCTGGTATTTGCATTGTAGGAATGTAGGTAATATAAATATAAATTTTGTCTTACAAAAGAGTCAAAAGAGTCATCTATGCCATTTACTGTGTGGGTCCGAGAGATTATTTGCGTGCTACATTCAAAAATTCATGTACTTAAAGTTGCCAATCATTATGTTTGAAAACCTAAAATATGATTTTAAGAATATCGATAAATTTCTTAAAAATAGTGATAGACAAAATTTTAAGACAAGGAACAAATAAAAGCTTATTTTTTAAACTTTTCTGGGTAAATTCTTAAAACAAGCTCTTAGATGAGATTATTAATGCAAAACAAATAAAAAAATGTTAAAGAACATTTATATGCTAACAGATATTATAATGTGTTTAGATTGTAATGCACCCTGGGAATAAGGCCTTTGCCGTCAGGATATGTCAACATTATTTTATATTTAGATCACTTTTAGAATAGTTTGTCTTATGTTCAGAATTCAGTGTTAAAATTAAAGCGGATATTGTATTGTTTATTTAATGTCTAACTGATTACGTTGTTCGCAGCCGAAGGACTCAAAAAAAAAACGAATTTAATATAAATTTACTTATTATAATTAAACTAAATACGACTTCATGTGTTGAAGTGGTAACACAGAGTGAATGAATTATTACAATTTATAAAATAATGTTAAATCTAAACTTAAGCAATAAGACCCAAAGAGTTTCTGAAACGATGAATGGATGTGGTTCGATGTTGCGCAAGGGTTGCCGGAACGGGCCGTAGTAGGTGGTCTCGGCGAACGCGGTGTCGCAATATTGTAATATAGGGTTGTCACGTACGTAACAAACTATTCAAGGTTTTGTTTTTCTTCGTTTTCGTTAGCATTTGTGTTTCAATGAGTGGCAAATCATTGTACAAAATTTTGATTTTTAAGATATAAAAAACAATATTCAAGATTATAAAAGAAACAACGGATATATTGTTAAATAAAATAACTATTATATCTAAAAAGACTTCGCTACGTAGCAAACTACGGAAGATTTTACTAGGAAGATAGCAGAATCGGTTTAGGTTTAAAAGAGAATGCTTCTCTGTCTACATATTTTATAGTTAAGTGAAGAGTACTCTACTACAACGTCTATCCAGTTAAAAATAATAAATGTCTACCTTATCTAATAAATAAAATAGTTCGGTTCCCTCGTCCAATTAAAAAATATATCAATCAAAGTTTTGTTATTTTATAAGAATCTTTTGAGAGTCTCTAAATAAAAAAAAAAATACAATTTTAATATAATGATTGTTAAATTTATAACATTACAAATTTATACGTTTTCATACTGATATAGTATTTTTTTTCCTAAATATCATACTGAGGTTGGTTCTGTATTAGGATTCATACAGTCTAAATCTCAAAGTGCGTCGGAGCACAAATTAGTGCTGATTGTGTTTGATATTATTATATAATAATGTCCATTCTTAATCAAGTTATTGCAACGGCTATATGTAAGTATATGTTTTTTATTCTGATATTGGACTCAATATATGTTTATATATTTTTTTATAATCTTATATACCTATACAATAAAATGTCTTGCAACTTCTATTCTTTCGGTTTGTTATATTTATATATACTTTTTTTACTTTCAAAATATAAAGAGGTATTTCAAATAATTATTTATTATTTTTTGTATTATTTTTACCTGTAAGTAACATATATATGTAGTAGTTCTATACAGTGGAACATTTATCTCAATAAGGTTACTAAAATTTCGAAAAATAATCTGCTATCGTTCCCTTGGATCCAATACTTACTTACTACTATAACTTACTAAAATTATTATTACTATTATAACTTCTAATACATACCCTCTCTAACTTCAAAAATTTGATATGGTCCAAATATAGTTTCATCATTATTTTTTTTTAAATGAATAATTATGATTTATATTTGTTAAAAAAGTCATACCCATAAGAGGTTAAATATCTTTATCAAATCATCATCATTCATGAATACAGTCATCAAAATAAAATTTATATAAATTATATTATTTTACATCGATTACATCGATTTATATATAGAAATATTTTTTTGAAGATATTTTTTTCATTTCCCAAATGCTATAAGTATATAGAATTATTTTAGAATATATATATATATATATATATATATCTATATAAAATATATTATTGCTATTTTAGTATTATATATATTTAAAAAGTAATTTTCTTTCTTTATAATTAAATTAAAAATTACTAATAATAGCTATAATTACACATGTATAATTATATTTTATAATTATACATGTGTAATTAAAGCTATTTATAGAATTTTACAGTATTATTCCATAAAGTTATAATAGAGATAAAAACTTAAATTACTTAAATATGAAGAAAAATAAAAAAAGAAAAGAAACTATAAAACACAATAAAATAATAATAGTCCAATATTTTTTTATTAAAACGTAACATTAATTTTGCAAGTGATTGAATAACGTTGTTTAAAGATTTTTTGCGTCAATTAATACTTTTTTATGCAACTAAAAGCATTTATTTATATTTGTTTAAAGCATTTTATTTTTATTTCTATAAGATATTAAAATATATTATTTAATAAGATGAAAATATACAAATATTTATTCAACATCTACCTACGTCCTTGTACAAATTAACATTAGCATAGAACAATTATAATTTATTTAAAAATATATTTTTAGTTACTACCTTGGGGGCCTTGCCACCTTCTTTAAGAGTAATATTAAAACAATCTTATTTTCCTTCGATTAAAGGGATCTTCATTAAAATAATATTTTTCTAAAATTTCCACAATTCACTTTCTTTTTGAGGAGTTACTAATAAAAACTCAAGTCTTAAAAAGTAAAATTATTTTATATTGAAACAAAACTATTTTAAAGTATAATACTTTTAAGAAGTCTGGGCACGAGAAGTGAATGTGAAATAATAATTGATAAATCTTTCAGTTCTTTCATAATTACTCATACAGCGGTACTCTGTATATTATATGAAATACTTTCCTGAAATAATGTTATCAAACAAATAAAACTGAAAAATTGAAATTTAAAAAAAACGAAGCAATCATGGGGACTGTCGATAAAATAAAATTAAAACTATATTTTGAAATCTTAAACTAATTGTAATATTCAACATAAAAAATGCATATTTTTTAAATAGAATTAAAATCAATAATCTGTTTTTCACATCTATCGGAACCCCAAGCAACGAGTATAAATATAATATGTATATATGGTTTATTTATTAGTTAAAACACTTTATGGTTTCGAAAACAATTAACAGAAATAACAAATAATATATTTCATTTCTTTAAAATAATTGCTATCCACAATACCGCTGCAGAAGTTTCTACTAATGGTATTAAACCATTAATGTTGTATGGCGAAATTGAAGTATAGATAGCCACTTTCGTACTAAAAAATGTGCATTTATCACTTCCTAGTCTAATATTCATAAATCACCAAATCACTCAAAATTAACAATATTATGTTTTGCTTTTTCAAGATAAATCATTATTACGTCATTTATACGTCATCATTACAGACACATATTATACAATATTTATTGTTGAAACTGTAGTAACAAAATCCGAGAAACAAATGTTGTAAGCTGGAGCATTGACGTATTTTTTAAATCAAAATAGAATTAATTGTTTTATCGATGCGAACAGAGTTCGAACCCACAACCTCTGGGAAACTGTCCCATCGCTCTACAAATTAAGCTACTGTATCGCTACTCGCTTTAATAAGTTTTATTTTTATTCTATATGTGACTTTGTTTATCGGAACGGACTTTGATACTGTTCTATTTACCTCAAATAGCTGTCTAGCTGTGTAGCTTTAGCTGTCGATAATCCTAACCCTTAGAAATATTTTCTAACTTAGCATTATATAAAAAGAAAGAAATTTACTTTTTAAATATATTTATGATTTATATATATAAAATATAGTCTTATTAGTTTGTATTACAATAGTATTAAAACCTTCGACACTAGTAATTGATTTATATGCATATCTTTTACAGTAAGCTATATATGCACAACTATGGGTATATTGTACACTCTCCCAGCTTCTACACTGAAACTATTTAGTTCAGAGAATACAACGCTAAATAAAATAATGACTGAAACTGAATTATCATTCATGGGTCATATCGTCTGCAAACACGGTTCTAGTTACGCCATTTTGTGGATTCTTCCTGGATACCTTTGGAAGAAAATGGACTGTGATACTGTTCTATTTACCTCAAATAGTAAGTACTTATTTAAAAATTAAACTGCAAAGTGATGTAGTATATCAAAATATTTTGAATGTGTGCTTATATGCAGCATATTATTTGTTTGATTTAATTTTTATTATAAACTTATTTTTGTAATATATTTACTTATTAATTACAGTTCTTACAATTATGTGTAATTATAAATTAATTTATTTTTTGTTTCAGATAAAATCCTTTGCTATCACGCTTGTAGTGCAGTGGATCTACACGTGTAATTTTATTATTCTTTACGTGTCCATCCCTATTATCAACATATATGGTAATAATATGGCAAATTGCAATAATGATAATATATGTTAACTTTGTTTAGAAGTTATAACAAAAGCAAATATACAATTTTATCATTGTTAAAACCGACAGACAGTTCATGTCATTTTTGTACTTTTATAATAATTTTTAAGACGAGAGAATAATAACTATTATATAGTTTTTAAATCTTTACACAACATTTTATTGTTAATTCCAGGACTGGGGCCAATGTTTTACACCTTCGCCAGTTTCAGCTTCATAACAGCGATTTTCAGCTTCATCTACTAACCAGAAATTAAATGCCTGCCCGTTGACGTAATTCAAAGAAAAATATTAGAGAAATAGAAATATAAAGCTTTTACTTAGCAATTTATAATTTGTCGAAATTCTAATATTAAAAAATAACATAAAAATATTAATATAAAATTTAAATCTTTCCAAATTTTAATTTATTAATTTCCTCTAAAACTTTGTTTTATTTTATATTAATTTAAATGGTATTTAATAAAAAAATGATTATAGATTTTTAATTATAAGTATTTATCCTATGTGTCAAAAAACGTTCTACTGATTTCCGTACTGTTACCATATATTCTTTTAGTCGAATTCATTTTTTGTGGACACCTTTTCCTTACATATTTTACCTTTTTTCGTACATATTTTATTTTTTATATATATTTATTATCGTTAACTACAGTTTCATAAAAAATATCATTAGGTATATTTGCCGATGTTGGTAGCGTTATTTCTGTCTTTGTATTAACTAATTAACCATGCCCTATTAAACTAAGTTTAGAACGCTAACACAGTTTATAAATTTCATTTCACCATCATATATAACAATACATCTTTCTTTTACTTTTCTTACTTCATCTGTCAAAATTTTCTCCACTGCTAGTTTTAGAAAAAATTTCTTATTAGTCATCTCATTGCAATATTTATTCAATGATCGTAATCTATTATATATTCTAAATAATAATAATAGAAGAATATTCTATTAGTATCAGTTTGTAGAAGATATTTGTTCTTAAAAGTTTGACGACATAACTTCATTTGGGTTAAGAAAATGCAAATTGTGGCCAATTTATTAAATCTGTATACTAAATTAAATAACACTTGAAAAAAATAATAATAATCGACTTTCTAATCACAGATAATTATGCAGATACAGAAAAAACAGATTCATCATATAATTTTATATATATAAATATTAATGACGACAGACATGCATACTAACACACCCACATACAATTTTTTTTTTAAATTTTTATTTCAGTTCATAATTCTTCAACAATAAGAAATATTTTTCAATGAATTTTATAAACAATAGTTTTGTAAACGGACCATTGGTTTAATTTAGTTAGTGGCTGGTGGACCTGCCTTGTGGAAGAAAGGTAGTCTTATCGATTCCCACTCGTTTCGGCCTTTGTTATTTATTATGTATACACTAATTAAATGAATGTAAATATTAACCAAGAATAAAATATTTACTATAAGGCTATGCAGTCCAGTTTCTACCTAGGTAACAAGCCGTGCAATAAAGTGTACGAGTTCCTTCCTATTGCACATTGTCAGAATATGACCCATGTGGAATGAAAGTATAGGGAACAGAGGGACTCTCAAAGTATAAGGCGCAAAATCAAAAGCAAATAAAAGACAAAAATAGTTACTTTCTCCATTAAAATGATAGTATTATAAAAGTTTCTTTAAAATCAAGGTCCAGAGAAAATAAAGCTGAAATATAATATAGCTTATTTATTTACACACAGTGTACACACACACACACCTAACCCAATTTTTTTTAGTGTCTAAATCTACTCAAGACACCTCAAAAAGTACAAAAATACTAAAATTCCCATTTCTACAATCGAGATGATTACAATAAAATTAAAAGTAAAACAATATGTAAAATAAGACAACCCTTAATAAAATGGGTATTGTGGAGATGGGTGTCCATTTACTCAAAAACATTAGCAGTATTTCCAAGTAATTATAATCATTTATTTACTGATTAGGTCTAATTAATTTTATTTTTTACGAATATGCAATAAAAATATATGCGAATCTCTGTTTTACTCTTAAAACGGCGGCCAGTTTTGAAACATTTACAATGATTTGATTTTAATTGATTGAATCCAAAGAAATTTCAAAATGAAAATAGAATTATTTATAAAATACAATACGATCTGACACAAAGTACTGCGGATAAATAAAAAAAAATTACCTACCACCTACATGGACTTACCTTTGACCGGCTAGTGACCTAACTCTTATATACATATATATATACTATTTTATTATATATATATATACTATTTTTTACGGATTAAACCTCGCGTATAATTTGGTTACATTTTTATTTGAACCCGACGTTTCGAATGCTTTGCAGCAATCGTGTTCACGGATAGACGAGATGTAAGTGTCTGTCAGTAAGTCAGTTAATTAGTCAAAACGCGAGTTTTAAGCCGTAAAATAGTAAATAATACTCGTGAAAATCTAAGCAAAATTAACTTTATTGAATATTGGGTTTTACCTAAAATGTATTTCTTTCATACAAATAAAATGAACGTTTTTATAATTTTATCTCTATGTGGGTATTAGTATAAAATAAAATATTATATTTAATTTTTCCTCTAGTAAATATTAATAAGTAATCTATTAAAAATTAATATTAGTTCAGCGATTATTTTAAAAAGAATATATCTGAATCTATATCTTGTTTTTAATAATACGAAAAAACAGTAGTTGGAATTAGGGTACAAAAGATTTGTCATAGAATAAAATTTAAAAAAAACTTTTTTAAAAACTTATTGCTTTATTATTCTACTATATATTTTATAATGTACAAGAATTATAGTCTAAATGTTTAAATATAATTATTGTAACAATATTTAACCCTGCATTTTAATATTGTTTACCTTTTAGCAATAAAGTTTGTATGACGTCGACAGTTAATCCTTTCGTTTCAGGCAGAAACAAGAAAGAGAATATTGAAGTAATTAAACTAATAAATCCAAAAACATAAAATGCTGGTCCAAGTCCAAAGGCAGTTATAAATGGATTGAACAAGAAAAGTATGAAAAAGATACAAAGCCATCCCCATTCGATAGCTATCATTGACATTAATCCACGGACCTGAAAAAACGAATGAATGATTAGAATAAGATAAAAATATTTAAAATGCTAAACATTATTGCTTACCTCAGGTAAGAAAAAATAAGCTTAAAAATAATAAATAAGCTAAAAAGATTTTAAATGCTAAGCTAGAAGCACATTATTATAATAAATTCTATACCTCAGGTAGGAAAAATTCTGACACCACAACATATGGCACTGTGGCTGCTCCACATGTTGTGCTTATACAGTAAGTGTAAATCAAAACTATTGTGAGCCAACTTGGACCCCATTGAAATTGGATCTGAGTACCCAGTGCTATGCATGTCAAAAATGTCGCAATAGACGGGTAGATCATGACGGGCTGGAAAAAGAATATATAAGAAGAATATCTTTAATCAAATCAAATAATTTCAGAACTTATATATCCCTGTCGTTTTTGTATGTTTCACATAAAATATAATACAGAAGGCCATAAGAGATACGAAAAAATTGTTTTGAAAGTCAAAGTATTTCTTCATATTTCACATAGACATTTATGTAAAGTCATGAATATGACATGTAACATCTAGTTCATTCAAGGGTAAGTCCATGAATAACTTACGAGAAATTTCAACGACACTTCTTTAACTTTTTTATAAATATTTAAACTATAGAGGGAATACTATTATTTATAAACGGGCTGCCTAAAATTAGAAGATTAACTGTTGCATATGAATAAAATATTCAATTATAAATATTAATTTAATTTAACAGCATTTTCGTTTCAGCAATTTGATTTGTAAAATGTAGGGCCAATACTTTGCTTTTTTAAATATTAGGTCAACGGAAGTAGGATTGAAATGATTGAAATTATAATTATAGAAGAGGAAAAAAGTTACCCGTCTTCCAAAGTAGTCAAGTAGATATGCGCTACAGAATCCTATGACAACATTCACTATAGAAACTAGTATGCTGTTCAAATTAGCTGATATACTTGGAAGTACCTCTTTGAATAAAGGCTCAGAATATACCTGAACTACGACTATTCCTTGAAAAACTGAAAAAAAGAATATAGCACTAATGATGCCTAATCCCCGCATCGTTGATTTGGACTTTTCTGAAATAAAAAGAATGTTCATTTTCAAAATTGAAGTCATAATTATTTTTTTCCTAATATATGAAGGAAAATAATTGATACTGACTTATAAATTGTATTTTCGTCATTTTTTTTGGTTTTTGATCTGAAGGTTTTAAAGCTTCCTCATCAGGTTTCACATCTGCAAAAAATAACGTATATGTAGTTTACATTATTTTAATAATAATTTTATCTAGCTTTAATTTCACCCGTGGTACAGTGGTTCAGTTTTGCTATATAGTCGACAATCGAGGAATATGAAAGAATATAATATCAACTAAAATAAACCTCTTTAAAACATGGGGTAATGAGTCACGCTTTAACGCTTTTTAATTATAAAAAACTTTTAAAAATATAGCCTACAAAATTTTTCTTCTGAACCTAATTTAAGACGAATTATATGTTATATGGTTAACAGAACATTAGATGGATTTGAAATAAAACTATTTTTTACGTAGTTTTATTTCAAATGTGTACTCATGAAAATTTAAGAAAATACTGTGGGATGGATTAAACTATACGAGTATAGAAAATAGAGGTAATATTTCATTATACACATTATAGTACATACAACAAAAACATAAACACAAACGCAGAGACATATTAAACACTTTTTTTAAAACTAATTTATGTATATTCAAGTGAAGCGCTTTTATTATGTTAACTTTTCAATTTTCGAAAAACTCAGTTTTTCCTTCTGTCTGTATGTGTGTCTATGTGTCTGTGTGTCTGTGTGTGTGTCGAATTTTATTTTTCGAATTTTGAAAAACTAAAGATATATTTGGAATCAGCATCTAAATGTAAGATTCACTTTTCAAAATTATGTTGATTATCTAACGGGAAGGTGGTCAGATCGGCCGCCGAAGTTACCGAAAAATGGAAAAAAAAATTCGAATTTTTAAATTTTTTAACATCCTATCATAAACTACATAAAAAAAATAAAAAAAGCAATAGAAGTTGTTTTGTTTGTTAATTAATTTGCGAGTTATAATTTGCCGATTAGGAGTTTTTCATAGCGGCAAGCTCGATTGCCGCGTGTTTAATGTTTTATTATGTAAATCATAAAAGTGTACCCCTAGTTGGTCTTAGTCATAAGCAAATATTGTTTAGATCTATAATTTTTTAACACTGTTGGATTACTAAAGAAAATAAATAAATAAATAAATAAATAACCTTTGTAGATAAAATGAGGCCATTCTCGATAGTGAGACATTTGTGAATTTATATATATTTACTCTTGCCATTTTATATTAAAATAAACATAATAAACATTTGTTCTTAGTTCTACGAGTATATTATCAGTAAATATTTAATATACGTAACATTTTTAGATGTTTTTTTAATTTGATGGCAATTTACTGTCATATCTTTATAATGGAGCCTTAGTTTCACTATAATAATAAATATTATAATATTTATAAATATTAATTAAAACGTTTAAAACAATTTCATATTTTGTATGAAAAAAGACGATTCTATTGATTTGTTGCAAATTGTTAAACAAACGAAAACAAAATTATCAATCATTCACACAGTATCTTTTCGAAAAACTCAGTTTTTCCTTCCGATCTGTCTGTGTGTCTGTGTGTCTGTGTGTGTGTCAAATTTTATTTTTCGAATTTTGAAAAACTAAAGATATATTTGGAATCAGCATCTAAATGTAAGATTCACTTTTCAAAATTATGTTGATTGTCCAACGGGAAAGTGTTCAGATCGGCCGCCGAAGTTACCGAAAAATGGAAAAAAATTTCGAATTTTTAAATTTTTTAAAATCCTATCATAAACTACATAAAAAAAATAAAAAAAGCAATAGAAGTTGTTTTATTTGTTAATTAATTTGCGAGTTATAATTTGCCGATTAGGAGTTTTTCATAGCGGCAAGCTCGATTGCCGCGTGTTTAATGTTTTTTAATTGCATTTTGACTAGCACCTATCAAGTTACGTTACTGAGCTCATTATATGTAATATAATTGTAATATTTTAATTTTGCACATATTAGTATAAAACTAATAACTCCGTGTCAATTATAAACGAGTCGATAACATGTGGCTCTCTCGGGAGGCACAAAACCTCCAGACGAAGCTGAAACCCTATAGGCGATACTTTGCTGATTTGAGGGCGACTGCGAAGGTGGCATCGATGGAAAATCCTACAATAGACAGTGAGCTTACTGTAGATCTTATGAAGAAACAGAATGTCGAAAGAAAAGCAGGAGGCATGATAAAAGTTCTTTGTCTGTTAGCATACCGAAAGAAGGTGATTGCTGGTACAGCCGAGACTGAGTTGGCTAGATTTAGTTTCATATGTCACTCACATTCAGAGACCCATTGGCTACCCATTTAAAATATAACATGATTATCCTTACATTAATTGTCGTTTTGTGTAATTATTTTGTATTATTAGTGCCAGTTCTTGGGTATAGCAATAATATAGGAGCTTTATACGATTATTGATTAGAACTCAATCTTAGTAATAAAACATAATTTTTTGACAGTTATTTATAATAAAGTTATTAAAAAAAATATATAAATAAATTGAATAATTTTTTTTTTTAAAATATACATATATATATTTAATATTTATTATCTTATAACTTTATATAACACATACAAGATCACACTCATACACATACACAAACACATAAACACACTCACTCCTTCAGTCACTCAAAATTTTAAATATCCATAGGCTAAAATTATATTATCTAGTTAAATAATATAAGGAGAGCACTGCATGCTGCAAAGGCTTTAAATTAATTGTTTTGTCAAGACTAAATTGAATTTGTCACTTTGCATGTTTTTGTATATCGTATTTTGGGTAATAAATTATTAATATTATTATTATTCTAATCTATCTTTCAATAACCTAAGATCGTAATAAAGTGCTTAATAGTTTGAATCAAAAAGTGGTCTATGTAGTTCTCAAAGTAGAGCGTATATGAGATTCGCTAACAATTAACTTATTTGAATGAATCTGATGTGAATAGAATTATATTTGCAAATTTATGCGACATTAGCATATATCGTCACCTAAAATAATAATTATATACAATAGTATATAATTATTATTTTAGCTTATAAACTTTTTTTAAAAAAAGGCATTCAATCTCACATAAGGTTGGAAATATTTTAATGGATTACTTTATTGTTATGCACAACATGCCACTCAATTCTTAAGACACATTTTAATTAAATACACTTAGAATCGAAAGAGCAATCAGTGGATTACAAAGAGTTATCTGTCGAGGGAATCAAATCCATGAACTTTTGATCAGATCAGGAGCACTGTTTATTGTCAGTATTAGTTTATTAGTATTATCAAATTATTTGGTATTAAACAAGAAGCATATTCAATATATAATTTGTAAAAACTTTTATGTTTTAACAAATTAATTATACGGTAAATGGTTTAGGTATTATATCGTTTTTAACCTTTCTTTGCAAGTTTATAAAGATGTTCTTACCCGGCAAATGCGAGGTCACTAGCCTTCGTAAAACTTCCATTTCTTGCAGTACCACTTTTGAATTAGGTTTTACAGATCTGTAGAACGATATTGAGTTGACTGCATCCTGTAAAAATAAATGAGTTTCTGATATTTATATAATAGATTTATGTATTTACTAATAAATAACAATCAATTAAGATATAAAAGCAATTAATATGTGTATAAGCATTGCTTCTGCTTAGTTAGTTACCTCAGGAAGTCCTTTATTCATCAAATGCACCGGTGATTCCTTTACTAGGCTCAACATAGCCAATGAAGTGACAGATATCGTCAGACATACATAATTCATCATATGATATTCTAAGCACCCCCCTAATATATATGATAATGTGAGCCCAATACCATAGAATATTATACTAAAAGAAGTTAAGATTCCTCTAATATTTTCTTGGCATAATTCACTTACAAAGTTTGGAACGATCATGAAAACACATCCTGCTAACCCAGATATAGATACGGAAAATAAGATAGCCTCTACTCTGGGTACTACTGTTATGATCGTCCATGCAATCTGAAAAGAAAATAGTAACAATACGGATAAAAAACGTTTTTATTTGATGTTAAGGATAATTAGCTAATATTGTATAAAAATTACGTAATGATAAACATTTCAAAATCATACCACTGTGGGTAACGAGAACAAAATACAGCAATACTTTCGTCCAACAAAATCTAGAAGTATTCCACTGAGAGGAGTGCCCAAAAGAGCTGCAAATGACGACAAACTTCCAAAAAGTGATATCTCCGTTTCAGTCATAGGTCGATTCAGAGTTGTATTGGACGAAGCAAACAAATTGATTGTTGATGACGGCCAGGCAAAAATTATTCCTACGTTTAAACATACCAGGCATACTGAAATATAAAAAATCAAACTTTGGATTTTTAGAATTGTATTTTTTTATTTTAAATAGTTTTATATCATCAAGCAACGTCAATGATCTTTTGATCACTTAGCTAGGCAATCAAAATTTAACTTTTAAATAGTTTGTTGTAGATATTCGTTTAATTATATAACTGCAAGAGAACTACGGGACAAACCACGAAAATTTTTTTTTTATTTAACTGGTACGCCAAAATGGAATATAAAAGCAAAGGCAAATCAAATAATGTTTTTATTTTAATTACAAAAATATTACATTTTGAAAAATTAAAATATTACTTACTGATTATCGTGCAATATATTTGACGGATAACACCCATTTTTTTGAATTAATTTTATACTATACTCTAGCTCGTTCCTTATCTTCGACACTTTGATGCTTAATACTACCTACTTACAGAATACCGAGTTTTTATTAAACAAGAAGTATTTATAATATTAGGCAAAAATAAATACAACAAAGATAAATGTAATTATGTGGATTATGTTTTACTTTTCTGACTTAACTATTACCTAAATTCTAAACTTTCGTGATTCATGGCGAAAATTTGTTTACCATCGGAAATATTTCTGATTATGCCCAACTAGTTTCACACCTTATTAGTGGTTATATTATGAATATGACTTCGCGCGAGTCGTTTGCTAATTCGACATGAATATTTTTTCCGATGTACCATTTATATAAAGTTGTGAGTGGTGTTAATGGGAAAGCAAAGGAAAATTTAAGGGTATTCTTTCGGCTAGTAAAGTGGACTGTTTTGTGGTTCCATGGGCTATATGAATACTAATTTGCGGTAAAGAAACGGTGCGAGGAATAGAAGTTTTGTTTGTGTATTTTTGACCGGCTGGAGGCGGCCTAATGCCATGCTCAGAGGTAGGTGAAATGTCTTGCGCGGCGTGGCATTACCAGTGTTCACCGTTATTTACAAGTGCCCCATACTAACAAGCTACACCCTACTAACAAGCTGCTTCTGTAACAGCGCTGTTTGTGTTGCCTTCCTACAGATATCGCAAGACTTATAGTCCAATATAGAAGGACTTAATTTGATAAGTTTAAAAAAAATAGTAATGGTAATATTGAGTCAACCGCAAGACTTTAGAGTATAAACTTTACAAAAATAATTTATGTGATTTTTTACACCAAGTAGCTCCTGCAATTACTAAAAGATATAGCAGATAACATGATGAGATCTTTTTTAACTTCTCACCTACAAGACTAAAATATAGCTATTAAAGGATTTGGTTATCTGTTACAGTTAAATGATGATTGCCCCAAGGATCTTATGTAATTTTTACAATTCTTATAATTTTTTCCTTCTTTCCTTTTAACAAATCAATTCTATTTAATAACTATTGTCAGTAGCAAAAGATTATCTGCAGGAGTATAGAATGACAATCGAAACGAGCTACTATTTTAAATCTTTTGAAGCTACTGAAAGCCGTTTGGGCAAGAATTCTCAAAGAAACATCAAAAAATAAACTTTGCCCGTTTTGCCTGGTAAGATAGCCCATGTAGGCTATGATAAGCTCTGATTTGTTGATTCTCTTAATTATTACTACACTGATCGCTAAGATCAGAATTGGGATTGATTCTCTCCCATTCTTATCCGTTGCACGTCCTAGAATCTAGTAGTTATATTTCTATCGTTGATTTTGGGCAAAATAAAATTACCTACCGATATTTACAAATATCTAAAGAGGAACTTATAATTTTTCTGTTATATTTTTAGTTAATTTGGTTAGATTTTTTTGTGTTTTCTTTCTTTAATTTCAGTTTTATGTTATGTGGACTATGTATTATCTTATGGGTTTGCTGTAAGAAATCTCTAGTAGAGATAAGCTCGCCATTTGTGTAATTTTTATTATTCATATGTTTAAATATTTGCTATGTGTACAATAAAGTGTTAAATAAAAAATTAAATAATACATCTTAGCTAATTAATAGTGAAAATTTATTTCATCTTGTTACTGCAATCAATATAATAATTGTATTACTACAATCTGTATTTACTGAAATAAGTATTACTAAAACATATTTATTATTAATATAATTGTATAATCAGCATATTATTCAAGATGTTGCCTAAAATATATTTTTTATTATTTAAAATGCAAATTGTAATACTATCACAGTGTAATGTGCTAACAACGATACCAAATTTAACATAAATGCAATTTCCAATGTGAACGCGCCATAGCCACATATTTTTTTAAAATGAATATTTATCACTCGGATGATTTTCTTTGCAAATCGTCTGTCTGTATCTAGAAATGTCATAAAAGTTTAAATAGGTATATCAAATTTAATGTATTAGTATGAAGTAATAAAAAAAAATTGAATATTGCAACTAAAGTTGAGTACTTACTAGTATATGTGCGACTGTTATATAGCAATATAACAATTTTAGCAAATCTAATCTTCTGATAAAAAAATTCACAACAAACGCACAGTACTATTTCTATCAAAAATCCTTTAGATATCCAAAGTAAAACCCCAAAAGTATGACTGGACAGTATATCTTCCTTTAGCTTTAAAGAAAGAATTCAAGAAAATGTTAAATGTTAGTGCATTAAACATTTACTTAATTCATAAGCTTAATAATTGAAATTATAATGTTATTACTCGTATAATGTACTTTTTGTTAATGTAAAATAAAAATATATAATATATAGAAAAAAAACATATAATATATTTACTGTTTTATTTTCTTTCTGCGACCATTCTATCCATATTTGAATAAACGCCAGGGAGTATAAAAACTGCATCAAAAAATGATTAAAAATCTGTAAGAATATAAAAACATGTAATAGTATACATATCAAGATCATAACAAGATCACTGAGAACGACCCTAAGTGGAAAAGATGTAAATACTAAGCTGAAAGGGGTGCGAGCCCAGTCACATTGACTTCCTGTATAAGAAAAATATTATATTATTATCATTTTTTTTATTTTTATAAAAATCAAATCCATCAGTACTTTCAACTTAGAAATTTAACAAACGTGTTTTTAAAAATTGTCTAAAATTACTCAGAACACTGCAAAACGGAAAATTTAAAAAACCGGGGTGATTATAATTACTGCTTTAATCAGGAAATTAATAAATAAAATAAATATTTCAAGGTATTTACCATAACTTGTGAATTACTTCTCAATGTTGCAGCTGTGTCAAGTATATTCCTAAAGACATCATACATAACATCTTGTTCGCCAAAATTATCTCCTATCATTTCTGTTATAGATATATTTTCTATAATACAGATAATTTTACTAGCCCACTGGTCGACTTTACGTGCGAGAAAGAATATAATATAGGCCGCATAAAACAACTCAAGATCAAAAACCAAAGTAATTAGTATAAACACGCCTCGTACCCACAGCCAGAGTGGATCGATCATTAATTTGATTGATAATAACAACACATATACGAGTAATAATGATGACACGGTTGTACGAATGAACAACTTTAATTTTCTTTTGTCTGCTAATTCATTCAAAATAAAGTCAATTTGTTGCAGTTTCATGATAACTTTTACATGAGATTCACTTTTAACGTTATTAAGAACACTATAAATGGTGTGATTGAGACCAAACAAGAGATAGACAATGCAATAGATAACATACATGACGTTAAAACCTCTACCGATTAGAAGATTTTGAAACGAATTCAAATTAAAATAGAGCAAAATATAAACAATTATATTTCCTATAATTGTTGTAATAAAACATAACATTGTGGTCTGGGAAATCTTGTTGTCATTTAATTTGTATTTTTTTGTACAAAATAATACAGTGATAGTGTGAAAAGGTTTAAAAATACTTAAAATGCTTTCACTCTCCATTTTCTTAATTTCAAACTTTTCAAACGACACACTACCTTAAAGTGAAACTACAAATAAACTGTTCTAAATTTGAGTATTTAGTCGATAAATTTAATCAAGAAATGACATATATGTTAGAAAAGCAATTCGTTATCGAAAGAAAAACAAGTAAAAAGTATAATATCCTCAAAGCCTATAAAATATTTATATATATATAATGAAGTGTAAGTGTATATTTATGTCATATTAGACATAAGTATTGTGTAATCCAATAGCTTAGCCAAAATAATACTATACTCTAGCAGAAGTTTTCAGCAATTAGTAGAAGTGGATACTCATTGTTAATGTCTGACACCAACAGGCATTTTTCAACGGATATTTGGTTAATAGAAATGTTATATTATTATCATTATAATTATTTTCAATAAAATCCATTCCAACACTAAAAAAATAAAACAACTTGTAGCACATATAGTATATATAGTGAATAACTGAGTTTTAATGTCTATCTTTCTATGAATTAGAAAATAAGTTTCAGAAACAGAAAACAACAACCACTTGAGAAGAAACTTTATAGAAAAGGCAAAGGAAGCAGTTGAAGGTTTGCTATTTACAAACGTATCCGACAGAGATCATGTTGGATTACGAGTGATTACAGACTCTCAAGGTTTGCCGGAACAGACTCTAAAGCCATGTACGAAGTACTGAGAAAACTACCTCGTGTCACTGAATCACCACTTGACATCAGTAACGTCGAAGATCTTCAGCTGTATCGACAACCATTTCATTAAGGTTTGAAGCAAGTAGTCGACAGGCTGAAGACGACCGACCGACCGTTTCTGTCCTTGTAACGAAACAGCCAAAAGAAGACAAAGACAGTTTGAAGATAGAAAATTCCTTAATGAATCGGAAATCTGCGGACCATACGCGTTGCCTGAAAAAATATTAGCACACACAGTAGCCACAACTACACAGAAAATTACCCAGAGGATAAAGAGCGTTGTTACATTATTTATCAAGCTCATATATTCCGACATGTCTTGTACGACCGCTGACTGCAAACAATGAAACAATCGAATGAAATGGCAAGATAAGATCGTGATCGGCAAAATTAACTTTTCGAAATCAAATTTAACTTAAATTTGTTAAGAATACCTGTAACTCTTATATAAGACAATAAAACTGCAAAAGAGAAGCCTTTCGAATGGTAATGCAATCTTCGACCCACTTGGTTTCGCGTCACGTTAAGACCAAAGCAACTGCGAAAAAAAAAGTAGTCTGGAAAACTGGAACAGCTTGGCACAACGAGCTAGACGAATATCTGGCAGAACAGTTTTAAAGCTGGATACTCTAAGACATTATCTGAGCTAAAACGACGGTACCTCACTCAAGCTGCATATTTTTACCTAAAGTCGACCAGAGGCTTTGGGTACCAACGAAACTGTTTCAGTTTCGCAGTTTTATAAACCAACTACTAAAGTGAGTGTCAGTTAATCGGCGCCATTTTGCGCAAAACTGATAAATACGTTATCAATTAAGTGACAATACAATTTTATTTTCATTTTAAAAGAGTGCTAGAGTGCTTTGTTTTTGCTAATTTTCTTCCGGATACAAACAATAAAAGAAATTACAATAAAAGTACTATCATTATAATATACTTAATTATTTAGTAATATGGATTTTTGAAGTATAATGAAGTTGATTAAATTTAAACTGTTAATATTAGTTAACAATAACTTTTATTCAAATGTAAATTGTAATAGCACAATGATATAAACAGCAAACTGACTCAGGAAGCGCAGAAGCAACGTGGCGTCGACTACCAAGATATTACACACTAACATGTTACTAAACTTAGCTCTGTTGACTCTTCGGACGTTTTTAAAAAGTTGCTTAGTACCTTTAATATAAAAACTGTTATTAATAGATATTCAATTCCGAATTTCATTAAGTATAAAATATTTAAATTTTAAAATATTCAAACAAATAGTTAGAAAGTATAAAGAATTTAAGTGAAAAATTAAATTCAAAAAATTGCTTTTGCCAGCAACATTGCTAACTTAACAGAGAGAGTTGCTAACTGGACAGAGATCTAAAAAAAGATTCATGATGAAATTGCCTGAAGGTAATATAAAAACTGATTAAATTAAGGGGACTGAGGCCCTATTTAAATTACTCGATTATTTCCACTTTTTTGCAAGCACTGTTTGAATAATTATTTGTCTCTGTATATTTAAATGTTTTGAAATTTTATATTTCTTATATGTGGTTTTTTTATTTATCTTAAACTCTTATCTGATTCTAATTTAGTTGATATATAATTATAATACCTAAGCAGTTAAACTTTTTGAAGAGAAGAATAGAAGTTCTCTCGGCTCTCTGCACGCAAGCATAGAACTTTTCACATTCTATGATGCATAATGTTGTAAGGAAAATATTTTTAAACATCCAAAAAAATACATAGGCTTCCATTATGAACCCACTGGGCTAAAAGTTGAAAATAACATTAATATTTTATTAAAATTTAATTATAAGATACATAGATTTTTATAATAACAAAAAACATGAACCCACAGATGTATTGTTTACGAATTTTAATTTTCCCAACTCTATAAAAAAATGAACATACACCAAACTTTGAGTAAAAGAATTGACGATGTGGAGTAAAATCTGCAACAAAATATTCATTATGAAATGAGACGGAACAGTTCTAAGAGAAGAATAATAATAATCATATATTTCAAATATATATAAAATAACAAAATTAGTTGTGGCATCATTTAATGTTATTATACAAAGCTAAAGACATTTATTAAGATTTTCGAAAGAAGCTTGATTCTCGTATTTGATGTCTCCGTACCCATAAGTATTCATAAAAAATTACATAGAAATGGAATAATATACACGTTTAATCTATCAAGTTATATGTAAGGACATACAAAAGAAACCTAACTGATGTAGCCTCTATCTTTATTAAAGTTAATATATTGTGTAGACTACAAAATTCATTAGAGCGAGTATCATTTTAAAAGCGCCGAAGCGATTTACTAGTGGTCACCAATGCGCGTTCTTGTCAATAAGTTTTTCATTGTATATTTATTTAAAAATACTTAAAGGACGTTATCTTTTTAACAACAATAATATACTTACTGGAATTTGAAACATTTTTTTGATTACATTGAAAGAATCTAAAATTGTTAAATAACCGTCGAATAGTTTTTTTAAACGAAATTGTCTGATATTTGTATGAAACTCCGTTGATGACATTGTGGAGTGGTGACGCAAATGCGAAATCCACATTTTGAGACATTTTTTTAACAAATTAATATAAAAAAATGTACAGATAATATTTACGTCAAAATAAATCAAAGAAAAAATATATAACACAGTGGTTAAGCTTTCAATAGCAACAAAAATTAATGAAACATACATGAGAAATGAGATGAGAGTCACATAAAACAAAAAATGTATTAGAAGGTAAATCCAAGTACAATTCATCCATATCTTTAACATTTTTGAGGACGTTTTTGGAAGAACACAAATGATCTTTTGAATGTTAAGGATAAATTTCATAAAAGTTTTATTATTATAGATATTGTTCACAAAAATAATTATGCAACTAATGTTATTGAGCAATAAATTAAAAGTTATCGAAAAATCTAAAAGATTTGTAACTTTCTGAACAAAACCAAATTCTTTTCGTGCGTGTAAATGGTTTAAATAAATCAAGGCACAAAGAAAACAAAAACTAATACCATAATAAAAGTAACTTTGTAAATAAATAAAGTTATTACGAATCCTATATCTTGAAACGAAAAAGGTGGATTGTAAAAGATAAAGAGGCAGGAGGGCATTTTGCAAACTTTGATCCACAAAATTGTTTTCTAAGTAAGTATTTTTAAAAGACTTCATTTTGCACTTCGATTTGCTGCATGGAGACGATCTCTCTCTATGTTGCAATAATCTGAATTACTGCACAATTACTAAGTCGCTTGAAACTAATCAATATGAGTATTAATTAGCACTAAGTGACCATGTCAATATATATATAGCATATTGTAAAAAAAAATCAACTAACATATGTTTTTCATTAAAGCTTATTGCTTTTGTTAAGTACTCCAACCTATTTCGCTATGAAATTTTTATTTTAGTTCATCTTATTAAATTTTGAAACACATTCGCCAATTTTACACTGTATTATATTATTTTTGATATTATATTGTCTCTTATATTACTTTTTTCACTTTTATAATTAGCTTGATGGATCCTGCATTGCCTTGCATTCAGTGGATTGTAGTTTCTTTTTATGTGGTACGTAGTATTAAAAAGTATGGTACGTAAAAGTAAGTATGGTACGTAGTTCATTTTAATTAAATAAATTAGGATATTCTTAATGAAATTGAAAACGTTTTATTTAACAATCATATTAACGTCATATTACAAATCTGGATTGGATTCAACGAATGCTTAGATTACCAATTTTGTAATCATTACTTAGAGCAATAGATTATTTGCAAAGTTTTTTTTGCTTGCGAAGACCTCTTATTATTTTTATGAGACCCTAGTTTCATGGAATACATAAAGCCTTCATGCTGGATTCAGAAAACATATATATTTTGCTATAACTGTACATAGTTTATATGCTTGTAATTCCCAATGGTTGATTACATTTTTATCTTTTGTAGAAGTTTTTGTCCTAGGAGCGTCACAGCCGCAGACAATCATGATCGAGTTTCACAATTGCCTTTCCATATTGTGCAATTTGTAATTTTAGAGTCGCTGTAAATTATGGTGATTGGGTGAAAAAGTTGCCCAAGTGTAGAAATATTATGTGTAGTAACTTATCACTTATTTATAATTGACATATGGTACAAAAATCATAAAAATTTTTTGAAGGTAATCATTCATTTTGCAAAATATAAATACATTATTCTTTATCAGAAGTAAAAATTTTTTGTTGTTTTTACGTGACGATAATAATTCCAAAATAAGCATATAGGATCACTTTTATTTGTAACACACTTTATTTATATATTGGCAGTCTCTAGTTACTAGGTTCCTTGAATAACATAATTAATAAATAGTCATGAAAAATTTAGAATTTGAAATTTACCACTTTAAGGTTAAGTTTTATTGGTCAGTGCCATCAATCTCGGGAAAAAAGTAATACACTTTTTGGCAATTTATTTTTATTTCAAATTAAAAAAGCTAAGTGACAAAACCTTGGAAGTGGTTTAATTATCAAGAAGTTGTTACCATTATATATATTTATCCGGCTGTACTCACGTAATTGCTGTCAGAATTTGCCAGACTAGTTTCGTACCCAGACGGGGTCCTTATTAATAATCTCTGATCATGACAAAATCAAGGCGTGAAACGTATAAAGGACATACAAGAAAATTTACATTAAAAAAAAAGAGCTGGTTATTGCCATTCTGGTTTTTATCAGGATATTGCTAAATTTCAATTAATAATCGGCATTCGTAAAACAAATACAAAGATAATAAAATAATATCTTTAGTATAGTATAAATGAAAAGAAAAACAAAAAATATATATTTGCCTATACTTTTAAAACATGTGTGCTGAGCCCCATATGGCTAGTATTATATAAAAAACAATTGATATTGTCACTCCCGACCGACATAAGTCAGGCATATCCGGATGTTTAACTATAATTTACCGCCTAGACAATTGGAAGTGAATATTTGTCATATGCACTTCTTATGGCAAGAGTAATATATATTTTAAGAAACGCTGTTTAAAATATAATGATCAGAGTTCAATTTAAATGTTTAATTTTATTACCTAATAATAGTAAAATGTATATTATCTATCAAATTACGTGAAACCATTTTAAATATAACATTTATGTACATATGCCGATGTTGAAACTTGGTTCTTACAATATATAATAGTAAATTGTCTTCCAAAATAAGTCTAAAAATTTCCTTCGCAATGGTATTAAAAGTATCAACAGTGTTTTATAATTCATCAGTGTTTTTAATTTTCTAAATCAACACATACGCTGCTCAATAATAATTATACGCTTTCTATTTAATGAAATAGGATTAAAGTGTATGTAAATATATATAAACTAGTATACAGTATGAAATGATTAATTTCATAGTGCTAAGCTTTCACAATAATAATGTTTTTAAAATTGTGAGTAATAATTATTAACAGCTTAACTGTGTAAAATGACCTTTTTTCAAATAATTGTACAATATGCATTTCATTTTACATCTGATTTGAAGCAAGTAATTGTAAATTTTGGACTAGGGTTTAAAGAAGTTACATAACAAAAATATTTATTTTTCGAAAACTAAACATCTGTAGTAACAGGAGAAAAAAAACTGAAACTAGATGAAGATTTAAACAATAAATAAATAAATATAAAAAATGTCAAGTTACATTTTTCTCAATTTTTGTAATAACTTTTGACGCAGACTTCTGAGACACCATGTGTTGTATTCTGTAATACTATATAATAAAATAAATGAATTTGTAAACATATTGTAACTGTTATTTTTTGCGAAGCGCCACTTCGAGTAATACAATACTATTTTAGTATTTATTGCAGATTTTAATTGTGATCAAAGTGTGGCTTAAAGAAACTAACGGACACTTTACAATACAACAATTAATATCATCTTCAAAGTAGATGATAATAATTATTGTTTTATAAAAAATATATATTTTCTAAAATCTTTGTATAAATACTTTGTTTAAATAAAAAAATACATCTAAGTTATAGAATATAATTTAAAAGTCTATGAATACTGAGCATTTGAACATCACGTTTATTAAATTTATGTTGCAATAAAGATTTTCTAATAAATCAACAGTGGCAATAATTTTATAATAAACTGTTGGCTATCACAATTATATGTGCATATATTTGTAAAATCCAGCAAATATAGATTTTATATAAGATTATTTTTAATAAATACATTTACTATTTTTTGATACACATTATCTAAATTTGACTAAACACTTGTCAAATCTTTTTATGCTTATATAAATATTTTTATTTCTACCCTCTGAAATCTCGATGAACAACGGGATGGTTTCCTAGAAGTTATATCTTTTTTTTATCTACATTTATTTAAATTACTTATATATTTATATATTTAGTTAAATTCTAATATTTTTATGATAGAAAGAAATTGGTTTTTGGTATAATTTCTTATCAGTCGAGTTACGCATACACATATTACCTTATCTTTGTTATTTTGAATGAATATCACTGATTCTGCGTATTATATATTTAATTTAAATTTTATATTAATATTTCAATATGTATATTTTATTCGATGATAATATAAAATAATTTAAATATATATTTTGTAAAATTATACTTCAAGAATAATATTGAAAATAATTTATAAGTAAAACTTAACAGAATAAAAAAAAACATTAAACGTAATTAATTATCTTTATGATAATATAAATCATATACTTTTTTTATCGAAGATAATAAATTAATTATATGTAATATCACAGTTCTTCACTATATTATAAGTAGATTACCAAAATGTAGGTTGTGTTATCACATCTATCACTACATAATAGATAATTCTCGTGAACAAATATACCAATATATGATTCCTAGTACATTTGAAAATTTTGAACATACACTAGAATATGTGTTTTATTGTCCCAGTAGGAAAGAAATATCTGTTTCAAACGTTCCATTGGGATTGGGATATATTTCAATAAAACTATTTTACGGATATAACTCGCATTTATTATTACATTTTTATATTTAACCCGACGTTTCGAATGCTTTGCAGCAAACGTGTTCGCGGTAAGACGAGATGATGGTGTCTGTCAGTCAGTCAGTTTATTTGTCACCTACCTCCAACGGTTCCTGATTTTACGGGCATAGAGTTCAGGATGCACACAAAACGCACTAACTGTGTCTATGGGCTTGGCAGCCTGTTCATGGACATGGGATTTAATATTTTTCATGATAGGATCCCAGGTGTTTGATATATTCGAACCATATTCTCTATTAAAATTAGGATGTTTTTTTTAATTTCAATAGTAGATATATTTAGTAGACTAAAAGGTTTTTATGTAAAATTAGAAAGTCACTGTCTAATTATTTATTTATTTATTTATTTATTTATTTATTTATTTATGCAACAATAAAATATACAATTCTTTAAATAAACATATAGTGCATGGGATAGCTTATCTCCTTAAAGAGATTTATTCCAGCTACTCTGTTTATTTTTAACTTCATTGTAAATTTATTTTGTTATACCTAAAATGACCTTATATACGTTACTTATAATATTCTACACAGTTATAAATAAAATGACAGTAAAACCAACAACAATAACATGTATTGTCTAAGATCTGTATGTAGAGCGCGTCACGACTTGCGCCTGCGCCGCTTTAGTATTACTCGATTGCTGTGTACAACTAAACGTGCCTTTGATATTAGTGATTGTGTTTTATCAAATAAATAATTCATAGTTTTTTGTGTTATGGTTCTGAAGGTTACTATAAAAATATTTTGATAAACTGTTATTATAAACTATATATTTACACATATATAGAATATAAAAGTGAATGTAAATTATAAGTCTTTTAAAAAAATTTAGTTGGATAGTTTCGAACTACTTTTGAAAGGAAATAAGTTCTTATATTTGTATATATAATTATAAATGTAACAAAATGTGTACAAGAAATATTGGACCTATTTTATCAAGATCTTTAAGATGATATTGGCTTGCTTAAATCTTTTTTGATTAAAATTCCATCATGACCTGGACACATGAGTTGGATCAAGCGGCGGTGCTGGCGACCAAGAAGGGTTATTGGCATATATTGCTTTTTTACTTGTTGTGTGGTCTTGCGGGTATACCAACGTCATTTTTGGTTTTCTCTCAGGTAAGTACATTTAATACTTAAATATATTTTTATTAGCCAACCTTAAATGTAAATCAGAAAGTGTTATTAGTTATTAAAAATTCAAAGAGTAGAATCAAATATAATTTTCAACGACAGAACATTAATATTTGAGTTATTAAAAAGTTCAATTATCTTTTTTATTACTGTCATTAAATACTTCAATTATTTAATTTAAGAGTGCATTTTAGTTAAATCAATTCAATTACATTTTTGACGGATTCGCCATTACTTATATTAATTTTTGTATGAAATTTATTTACTTTCATACAATCACAATGCGAAGAACAGAATGGACTACGACTAACTGATTATTAATTTAATCTTCTGATTAAGGAAAAACGATTGAAAACCAAAAATATAAAAATAGCATCATGTACATTATCTAATATGCATGGATCATAAGCAGAATAATTTTGAATATAGGTCAAACAACAACAAGTTAGATTTTGTACATAATAAATTAAATAACACAATATCTAATTAAATTGTTTTGTAAAAGATAAGCTTAACAAAAGAAGCAACCATAATGACAGTCAAAATTCGTTTCATACTTATTAGATTTTAGTTTTAATATTTTTCGGGGTGAAACAAGTATATTTAGACATTTCCATATTTTTACATACTTTTAAAAATAGTAGAAAGAACTTCTATCTAGAACATTGTTTTTTTTTTTGTATTGCACTTTCTATCGCTAATAATATAGGTGTTATGTTAGCATCAACTTTACTCTCAATAATAATATTTTTTTCAAACCATATTTATACCAAGTGATAACCTCGTTCAAACAAAAACAAGTACTTCAAGTTTATTATATTAGTATACATATTTATCTCAATAACAGTTCTGGCCTCGTTATTTCATTAATAAATAGTTTGTAAAGTTTATATAAATTCAATATACTTAATCCGTTTGTATGTCCTTATATTAAAATTTTGTTATTCTTATCTTTCTGTAATTAACATATTTACTCGTTATTAACTTTAGTTTAGTAGAAGAGATAGGATAAAATTATATTTGATAGATGGATGGTTGGACTGATGGATGGTTTGATGGTTGGGTGGTTGAGTGATTGTATGGTTGGATGGTAGATAGACCGGTTGAAGAGCGTAATCTGTCTGTAACTAATCTGATCTCATGCGTCACGCAGTGCGTGTTTCATAAGATTCGTGTCTGATTACGTATACATATTAAGATTATGTATCCTTACACGTCATAGTATTTTTTATTAAATATACGGTAACTTACCAATTTAATGTAATTGCCTTTTAATAAACAACATACATATATGTATATAATGACATTCTAAATCTATTTATTTTACATATAATATGGAGCAAAAATATTATATATTTTTATCTAGTATTAATGATTAATATTGTTAACTTACTCATGATTAATTATAGATAATCAGATGATCATGGCACCTTGATGGTGATAGATGATTTATATAATTGAGTCTTTTTGTACTTATAACCCCAAATAAAAAAAAATACTGAATTGGAATACATTTTACATTAAATTATAATACATTTTAAATATTTGTAATCTGATAAAAATGTTGTCTTGATGACTTTTGTCTATTAGGGTTCTAAAAAAATTTTTCTTAAACATTCTAGAAATAAACGTTTGAAAATAATAAACAAATAAATAACTTTTATAAAAGCTAAAAAGTTATTAATATATATTGGTAGCCAGTTAAATTTTTGTACTTCATTTCCTTGTAAGACAAATGTCTATACGAAGGTAGGTAGAATATTTGCTTGTTTATTTACAATTAATATTGAATTATATTTATTTATAGAATAATCTATATTAAGTATGAAGATGCTGTCACCCGCAATGTATGCAAAGTTTTCATTACTATACACTTATTAGCATAACAAAGCCTGTGTTGGGAAAATATGTTCTAATAAATATTATTATCTGGGTGTACTCACGTTTTATCTATGATCTCTGAGCATGGCGGAATCATGGCGTGAACCTTTTTTACATACAAGAAAATTTCATACAAAAAAAAGGGAGGTGGTTTCTACCATTCTGGTTTTTAAAAGGAAAGTCGTCGGAATCGCGACGTGAGTTCACGTCTCTTTTTGTATGATGATTTTCTTGTATGAAATCCTTTTTTTTGTATAAAAAAATGCTTATATGTAAAGGTTCACGCCATGATTCCGTCTTTCTCAGAGATTATAAATAAGAACCCGGAATGGGCTCAAAACTAGTCGAGCAAATTCCCATAGAAATAACGTACAGCCGGATATTTATATCTAAAAATATGTTCTAATAAATAGGTAGTTTGCAATTAATAAAAGCTTTAAGATAGATATAATGACGTTGACAGTTTTTAGTCATGAATATATTTATCACACATATTTAAAGACATTAGCTCCTCATTTAAAAAAAAAACTGGTCTAACATGCGTGTAAAATTAAATAAAAATATTACATACATATTTATAAATGCTAATGAGAACACGAACACTACATCCTCGATTATATATTATAGCTTGAGTTAAATAAAAAAAAGTCAAATCTAAGTAACCTTTTTATTGAGCGATGAGAGACTTTTCGTCATCTTTTGTGCATCAATCAAAAATGGTATCCGAAAACTTTCAAGTTTTGCTCACTGTTGATGACATCAGTTTGATGTCAGTTTAAAAAAAAAAAAAAATATTCGGTGAGTTGAGGAATAATCTCGGAAAAACTAAAATCCCATAGTTTTCAATGGGAAAATTTTTTCGCGCGATAGTTTAATACAAGGACATGCGCGTGCCTAATTTTTTAATAGCTTTTTGATTTTTTGATTTTTATTTTTTATAGTATTATTTTTTTTTATCTTGAATATAAGTTGAGGACAGACTTCGTCGACTTTACTAAAAGTACAACTTTGGTGCTGTCTGCCTCTCGCTTCGCTCAATATGCTAACACATACCGAGATTTTGCGAGCCTAGAAAATTGAGGTATGGGTCGCGCTCCTAGTATTTTGAGACAAAAAAAGATGTACAGCACACTTGGGAAATGTGTAATTGATAAAGTTGTCTTTAGATATCAAAAATATGTTTATATACTACTATATAAATAGAGCCCTTTTAAACTTTTAATTAATTATATTATATATTATCATACTTTCATTTTCAAAAACTCAAAACTGATACCAGGACTTCATAAATTAAAAAGCGATTGATTTCAAAAATCAAAAATTTTATGTTTAAAATTTATAAATTTTAATAAAACTGGTCTGGTTTATTGTAATTTATTAAAACAAATCTTGTTAATAAAAAATGAATAAAGTATATTTTTCGATCGACGGTATAATTTTAATAAATTTTATGTAAATAGCAGTGTTAAGATTTGTGTGAGTTTAATAATCGTAACAATATGTAAATTTTTATATTTTGAAAATTATTTATATTGTACCAAGGATATGTAAATTACACCCCATGTACATTCAATAAAAAAAAAATTAATGGATGTTTTTTTAAAAATTATATCCAGGTCTTTACGAACGCCACTCCAGGACACTGGTGTGCTCCGCCCAAAGAACTCGAAAATCTGGCTCTTCCTGATGAATTGCTGCGTAACCTGACGGTACCAGGAGCGCATGGAGTATACGAAACCTGCAGAAGCTACCAAATTGATATGAATGAAACTGCTCTTGGCGGTTATGCTAACGAGAAGTAATTCAATATTTGAACTTTACTTAATCCTTTTTTTCTGCAAAGAATGACCTGTTCTTGCACAAAAAAAGGCCTTTATAATGTTGTTGTTGTAAAAACGTGTTGTTTATACTGAATAGTTAGTGATGGTACGCAATCACATTGGCTGAAGGCCAGGTACTTCACTTACATTTTGGCTGCGAAACACATTGCATTAAGGCGTTATCAAAGTTAATATTAATAATACAGTTTGTAAATGTAGCTTACATTTCATTCCAGTTTCATGTTACTAATTGATCTCGAAATAAATATCTTCATCCTTTTAATTATAAATTTATTTCAGATCGCAATTAACTCAAAATTTGAGCAAGTTCCGAATGATGAAGGTAAAAGTTTTTATACCAACCAAAAGAAATAGAATAGAGTGATGGACAGGTTTATAATATATAATATTTTCTAAGATTTATACGAGCACTACACATTTCAATAAAACTATTTTACGGATATAACTCGCATTTATTTTTACATTTTTTAATTTAACCCGACGTTTCGAATGCTTTGCAGCAAACATGTTCGCGATAAGACGAGATGATGGTGACACCATGTAAACAACCAAAATGTCAAAATAAACGCGAGTTACATTCGTACAATAGTTTTATTGAAATTTATAATATATATCTCATATGGTTAAGAATATTAATAAATATATTAATTTCTTTGTATATCACCACTCTGATTGAACTAAAATACAATAAATTTATATAAATAAATTTATAAATATTTACGTATTGTTACTTTAAGTAATCAAAATATTTGTCAAATTTGAATATGGTGTTTATGTAATCTTTTTATTCGTAATATTCTGTATTATTTTGTACTGTTTGTAAGTTATTTACTTAAATTGAATAATAGGATGTTTCAGACGGATCATATAAAAGATACAATATCAAGAATGAGAAAAGACCCAGTGCCATGCCAGAATGGTTGGAAATTTAATACAGAGCTCTACGATAGGACTTTGGTGACAGAGGTCGGTGAAATTATTACTTTCTGTAAATAAAAAATATTTATAATTGATAGTTATGGTGGCAAGTTTTGCTTGATAGTTTTGTGAGATCTTAACTTTAGTTTCTTTGAGAATCATACTTGATGATTTGACTCTGATCCCAGACCCGATTCTCGATCATAAAAATATTTGTAACAAAAACTTTTATTGTACAATTTTGGTCTAATTATAAAAACATTGAGTTAACCACTTATTTTTCTTAAACCTTTATTTTTAGTTTTCTTTGGTTTGTGACAATGAATGGTTACCAAGGACCAGCAACACACTGTTCTGGGTAGGTTCCATTTTTGGAAATTTATTCTTCGGCTTGTTGTCAGACAGGTAAAATTTAAACAATAATATCTTTATAAAAGTTATTTAAGAAATTTATATCTATGGTTAATATAAATGCAGTGCTGTTTCAGATATGGTAGAAGGCCAACAATTCTTCTTATGATAGCACTAGAAGTACCTATAACTATAGCGACTTCTTTTTCTGGTAGCTACTGGAGTTATGTTGCACTTAGGGTTGCTGGGGGACTGTTCTTCCCCGCGTTATATCAGCTGCCTTTTATACTTGCCTTGGAGCTAATGCCTCCTGAACGAAGGACGTACACGGGTGAGTTGTACAATGGTTACTTTGTGTGTAAACGATTTTTTTTCACCGCGATACGTTCAGTTTCTGATATTTCAGAATAGGTTTATTATATAATTGATAATATAGAAATGGTTTTTTTAGACATCACAATATAAAATACATTAATAGACTATAAGTTTTAATTAGATAATATAAAAGTTTTAGGGAATATGGATCATTATTATGTTATATATAAAAAAATATACATATAGATTACAATGAAGATAAAAAATGTACATCTTATTTCTTTACTTATTTTGATGTTTTTTTGTGATTAACCAGCATTACAATTAATAAAACTAAAAATGATAAAACTTTATATTCTTTTCTTCAAAGAACACCAAAACGTATTTACTTAAATTGTAAAAAACTGAAAGCTAAAAAAATAATTTAATTTTTTTTGTTTTCTTTAAATTGGAGAAGCTTTATATTGCAGGTATAGTGGTCGGCATGCTCTTCGGCAGTGGAATGTGCTTGCTGGCGCTCTTGGCATATTTGTGCCGAGACTGGTTTTATCTGTCCCTCGCTACCAGTGTGCCTTTTGTATTGTTGTTTGGGTTCGTACAAAATAAGCAAATTAATATAAATAAAGAAACAATTGCATATTATATTAATTTTTTTATGTTTTAGATACTACTGGTTAATTCCGGAATCCCCTCGCTGGTTGGTAGGTAGAGGTCGAGTAGCTGATGCAGAAAATGTTCTCAGGAACCTTGCTAAAAAGAATGGTATTCACTTAGAACGAGGATTTCTATTAGAAATACATGTAAGCACTAACAATAAAATGTATATTTTGTAATCTTAAACAAATAAAGTTATACATATGCAAATATAGGATCACCTAAATTAAAACAAATTTTGCAGAAAAAATTCAAAGAAGAAGAGGAGGAGGCAGAAATATTATTTCTACAAAATGGTCAGATTCAGTCCCAACAAGAAATGAATGAATTTATTGGTAGGAGAATAAGTAACATGTTATCATATAAACCAACGATTATTGTTAATGATGTGGAAAATGCAGACATAAATAAAGAACAAACAATAGCTGACGTAGAAAATACACATCCTATAATAAATTCAGAAATGACGAATAATGACGAATTACATCCTAATGATATAACCTATGAAGTTGAAAAACCCACAAAAACTGGACATTCGTCAAAAATTCATACACTTAGAAGAAAATCCATACAATTTGTAAATAAGATGTTTATAATGGACCAAGAAGATGCGTTTGAAAAAAAAAGAGTGGACGATCAGAATTCTGAAGGAGATTGTAAAGCTTCTCCTCTAGACATATTTAGATATCCGAATATAAGAAAGAAGTTCTTTTTGCTTACAATTAATTGGATAGCTATTGGTGTAGTTTATAATAGTTTAAGCTATAATACATCCAATTTGGGAGTGAACGACTATCTGGCATTCTTTATTGGTAATAATTTTATTCAATATAATATAATATGTATAATTCTTGCAAAATAGCCTGTATATATAGCCTGTATACATAAAACGGAAGAAATTGTTAAAATTAAATAAATGGACGGATTTTCTTACAGAAAAGACTTTCATAAAAAAAAAAAACTTAAACCTTCTTGTTTGAGTGTATGGTTTGCAAAATTAGCACAATTATGTAAAAAAAACTGTTCAAATCTTCTGCATTTGACCATAATTTTACTAATTACTATATATTAAAGATCGTGACTTATATTTTTATGTTTTGACTAATGACTGTCCAGGAGGTGCAGTAGAACTTCCTTCTTACTTCATCGCGTGGAAATGTATGGACAGGTATGGCAGGCGCTGGGTGCTCTGCGTGTTTATTAGCGTCGGAGGATTCGCTTGTTTAAGCTGTGCTCTTGTTCCTGAAGGTAAAACCATTTCTTTTATTCAAAGTTGATAAATAGACTTGAAAGTCTTTGTAATATGTACTTTTAGTAAAAATGTTTTAAAACGCTAATAATAGAACATACTTCAAAAGTTCGTTTCGAAATTACGGTTTCCTTGATTAATTCTGTGTGTGCTTTTAGGATTATCAGTAAGAATAATAAAAACCATATCTCAGTAGTAGAAGTACTTAATTATCATAAACTTTCAGCCTGGCCATGGATAACAGTATTCCTAGCGATGCTGGGCCGGCTGTGCGCAGCGGCTTCGTTTGCGGTATTCTACGTACACATAGGCGAGCTGTTACCCACCGTCATTCGCGCACAAGCCATGGCAAGCGCGTCTTTTATATCCGGAATCGGACTTCTATCATGTCCGTACATTGTCTCATTGGTGGGTATTTTTCATGCCATTTGGGTTTAGTTGATCAGAGTATTAAACTTCAGTTCTGACTGTATTCAATTCCAATTGAGCTGGATTATGTTTTATATTTTTACCGTAGATTATTGGCTTAGAAATATTTTTGTATACAGGCTGCGTATTCAAGAGCCCTGCCGCTCATCATTATGGGTGTATTTAGTCTAGTGGCTGGAGTCACTGTACTGTTCCTTCCGGAGACCCTCAACCAACCACTTCCTCAGACCCTAGGAGACGGAGAACTATTTGGCAGAGATTTTAAAATTTTTAGTTGTGTAAAAGAGCCCGGAAAGTAGGCAGTTTCAATATATTTTGCAAAATATATTTTAAGGCATGAAGTGGGTTCAAACAGTAATGTACATTGTGCAAACAGTTCTTCGAGCGTGCCATCTTGTTTTGGAATAACTATACAATTTATAAATAAAACCCTAAAACGTATTTCGGTTACCTGTCTGATTCATTTAAAGTGTAATGGCCAGTAACTTATTAACTCCAGATTGCCGGTAAAAATAGTCTAGTATATATAAATAATATTGTTTACGGCATTTAATAATATTTATAAATAATATTTGTTTACTGTAACTAATACTAATTTAATATATGGATTTGATTAATAAATATTTTATTTAATTAAAAAGAATATTATAAGAAACGCCTTTAATTATTAACAATATTTTAATTTGTAGTTATTAGGTAAAATAAATAAAAGTGACACCAAAACGTATGTTATGTTATTATAAATTAATTTATAAAAAACTACTTCATTGTTTGTTATAAATTATAAATAATACTTAGTATGTTCTATAAATTTGTCTAACATATCAGCTGTTTCCGTGGTGTAGCGGTTATCACATCTGCCTAACACGCAGAAGGTCCCCGGTTCGATCCCGGGCGGAAACATATTTTTGTTTGAACATTATTTTTCTTCATCTTCAAAGGTTTCAAGATTAAAACACGATTATACACATTTGCCACAATTACTTTGTCTTTTGGGAAAATATAAAGTTGACTCAATATTTTTTCAATAAGAATAAAATAATGTAAAAACTATAATTTAAATAAACCAAAAACTCGCTGATTACATAATTTACCAAAAAAAACAACGAAATTCTGATATCAAACTGTCACAATTTCGGAAAAAAATAATAATTTTGTTTTATCCAAACAATTGTAATAACTTTTAAGATTGTTATTATTATTGATATTATTTTGGGTATTCAAATATATATTTAATACAATCAAGAATCTGACAATTTTAAAACAAATATATTTTCTAGTAAGATTGTAAGAATTTTGATATCTACGAAGTAAACGAGAACTAACTGATACTGTAATGTACTAGCGATTGTAATAAATATGCATTAGTCCGATAGAGGGCGCTTTCAATAAATTAACAAATTCAAGTGTTTTCTTAAAAAACCTACAAAAATACATATTGTAATAAAGTACGCGGTCGCTTATTTTACAACTAAAATTTCTTATATTTCTTATCTATCTTATATCCTAGAAGGTAAAAATGTGTCTTAGAAATAAATGCATGTTTTAATTTATTTAATTAATAAATATTAATTCTGTACAATATCAATGAAGTATTTAATTCGGTGGAAAATATTAATGATAGATGTAATAATTATTACCAATGAATTTTAACGAGAACAAGACCGAATTCGCAATATTGAACCGAGAGCAACTCACGCCATTTAAAGGTTTTCGTAAAAACTGAAATTTTCATGATATTGGCAATTTTTATTTTAATTATCGATCTTGATAGATGTTTCCTTTTATCGGTATCATAATATCAGTGGCGGAACATGTCTTAGATTGTTCCGGTATAAAATGTTCCAAAAGAAGAAGTAAAGGTTTTTTACAGTAAATCACACGTCAAAATCATTTTTCTGGCTAATTTATATATTCCATAGTTAAAGACGGTTTCAGTACAAAAATAAATCTGACAAAATCTTTACAGACTTTTCTTGTCTCATAGAAGTTTTATGATTTTTTTTTTTTTTTTTGAAAAGCTTTTTACACCTGTGCAGTAACCAAAAGGATAAAGAGTATGTTGATAAAACAAAATTTTAGATTTTAAGAATTATTCGTTATCATATTTATTTATTTTTTAAGATAAGACTATATCGTGATGTAATATTTTGAACATATACTCATGTTACAGAGGATCTGAAATGTTACTTATCCAATAAAAAAGCTACAAGAAATTATTGCTTAACAGACTGAATAAACATGTGGAAAAAGAATGTGTATACAAGAAAAAATAACTGAAGCACTAAAACTCTAACTAGAAAAAAATACATTGCTATAGAAAAGAAAAGAAGTTTTACAACAAAAGAAGAATAAAAAGAGACATATAAGAAAAATAGAAATAAACAAAAAACTTATTAATCGCTACTATCCGTGGGTTGTAAAAGAATATGACATACTGTTAAATGTTTGAAGTTTTAAAGATTTTCTTTATCTTGAAAAATAGTTGAGGACAGAATGCGTCGACGTTTTGTAAATATTTTAGATGTAACTTCCGTGCTATTTGCACCTCGCTTTGCTCAATATTCTAATACATACCGAGATATTGCGAGCGCAACGAGTCAAGATTGAGGTCTGGTTCGCGCTCCTAGTAACGCTGTGATACAGGTGATTCTTCTTAGAAACTATGAAACATTTTAATATAGTATATGATATAACTATGTCGCTAAATACAGTAGGAAAGTACAAATAACCTCTGCGGGAAGGACATCAGTCCAGCAAAGTCAGCAAAGCAAATAAAAAAATATCCCATTTAAAAAGAAATTTCATTTCATTTCATTTTCTTTAGATAAATTATAATAAAAGTTATTTCCAATTGGTAAATATATAAAGTCAACATATTTTTTTATTTGAAATAGTCTTAGATTACACTTATGAAATTTTATGATTGAGTTCTACCATGAAGAAGAACTCCAATAATGTCAATATCAAAATGGTAATTATATAAAACTCCTATTACGATAATTATACTAAGACATTACGAAACTAAAGATAGCTCGGAGATACCATCTTAAGATTGCAACAAATAAATTATATAATACATTATTTAATTATCATGTATTAACTATACATATAAAGATATTGCAGTGTGTTTATTCATCACTATGAGACAAGTCTCGTAAACTGTATATTTCCTCAAATTCTTCTTAAATTAGATAATAAATTAATAATGTTTTTATTTTGTTTTAGTTTTTATTGTTTTTTTAGGTGTCTGTATTATATTCCTTATGTGTATAATACAAATTCATTTTTATATCAATAACTTATAAGCTATATTTGTTTGACTAAAACAAAATGTTAATTATAAATAATACCTAGCTATAAAATAAATTAAATAAATTGTTGATAAAGTATTTTATAATGATTAAAGCTCGTGAGAACATACAAGTCAGTTATTCTACACTTGAACGATCATACTTACATACAAACTAACCTACATATAGTATAGAAAGTAAGCAGTCGTTATGTAAATAATTAAATATTTACATTTAAATTTATGAAAATGAAATAATTTTATATCCAGGAGTAGAAACTAGCTGTGAGAGTAGAGTAGAATTTGATTGCGCGTATATTGATTGACTTTACCGCGATAGAACTAAACCCTGACAGAAGATTATGATAAAGTAACTTTCAAAAGTAGGAATAGTTAAATTTAATAAAGAGAGTAAGTGCATTTTTTATAAGACTAGAATCTAGATAATTATAAGTAAAAGTTGAAGTACACAAGTACTATTCAAATTCAAAATATTTATTTTGATCGAATATGAGAATAAAATATAGATATAAATATTATTTAACAAGCTAAACTTGTTAAAAACTATAATTTGATTTAGTCAAATAATATTAAGTAATAGTATTATAACAAAAACTAAAATATACAACATACATTTAAATATAAAATAGATAATTAGGTTAAGAATTATGTTAAAAAATACATTTGGTAAAAATATCATTAACATTAAAAATACATTAATTAAGTATTCAAACCATTTTGTTTTAAAATCTATATCATCATTACAGCCCGGGAACGTCCACTGCTGGACATAGACCTTGCCCCTTGAGCGCACACAGGGACCAGTTCTGGGCCGCCCTCATCCATCGAACTCCGGCGACGCTCACCAGATCGTCGGTCCATTTCGTGGGGGGCCTGCCTACGCTGTCTCCCGGTTCGTGGTCGCCACTCCACAACTTTTCCGTCCCAACGGCCATGTTCGGCGTTCTACAAGTCATGTGTCCTGCCAACCAATCTATATATAAATTTTAAAATATCAAATGAAAGACATTATAATGCAAAATTAAGTATATAATTTTTTTTTATATAAAACGCTGATATCATATAACCTCAAATATTTCGTATTAATTGTAATTCTATAAATACAAAATCAGAACTTCATACCCTATCTTTTCGATGTTTTATTATAGAACACTCTTGGAGCCGTCTCTGAAGTCTGACAATTCATAAGTGCAATATGTAATATGAAAATCTTCAACCAACTGATTGAAAGACCAGCTTAACCCACGATGAAACTACACAGTGGGTTGGAGAGACAAATAAAAAATATTATATATTTTAAGACATATCAGTTTCTTTACAGCACTTTCCTGGGATATTTATATAAATTATCTTAAATTTTCACGAGTACACATTTGAAATATAATATATAATTTCATAAGTGTATCTGTCAATTACATCTCGTCGACCCGTGAACTCGATCGCTGCAAAGCATTCGAAACATTGGGTTAAAATTAAAATGTAACCAAATTATACGCGAGATTTAATCCGTAAAAAATAGTTTTATTTATATAAATTTGTTTTGATGGGAATTTTATTTGTATTATTATTATTTATTAGTGCAGTCTTACGACCCATACCAATATCTCACAATCCGGGAATTTTATTAATTAAGGCATAACCAGAACATCTTTTATTTTTATAATTGAAATGCTAGTTTCTGATGATATCATAAACTTAACTTTTAACAACATTTCGGCAAGTTTATGTCATATTTATTAATTCAAGAATAATACTAAATGAACTTAAAGTAAAATGACACTTTAAAGTATAGTAATCTTTATTGTTTTATAATATAACATTTTTAACAGAAATCTATTTATACGCACACATATAGAACGGAACGTAAAAATATATCTACATTATCAACGTTCGTGTGTGTGTCCCTATGTTGCAATCCCTTAAATAGGGCAATCCGAACTACTAATAGATAAATACAGGGCCAGCTTCAACATGTACGAAAATATATATTTTTGTTAAGTACATTTTTATATTGTATAAATAATAAAACACTCCAAAAATATTAATACTTATAAGTCTTTTTGATTATTGTAGATAGGTTTCTGAGGATATCTTTTTTTTAATGTATGGATTACGAAACCAAGACAAACTATGAAACGAAAGTAGGAAGGGGTTAAAACATTTAGTAACCTTTATTTAATTTCAATAAGAATTTGCTATCAAATCAATTACCTTAAAACACTATGTAGAAATATAACAAATAGATAAAAAAAAATATTGTGGAGTTCATCCCTGGTATCAAAGTTAAAAAGACTGTTTGCATTTTCAGTTCAGTTTTAGGTCACATACATGTGTGTGTGTGATAACTTCATTATAGTTTTATTTAATAATTCTTTTTGTTTTTTTCGTATCTGTAGTCTGTCGGTTAAGTTTATTTTTGAATATGAATTTGTACGTTTATATTTATTATTTACTATGCTTTTAATATATTTGGGGTATTTCTCAAAACTACGGATTATACTGTCTACTAAATCTGTCTATCTGTTGGTTCATGTAAAGGAGAAAATAATAGAAATTATAAAATTGTAACGATAAAAACTTTTCGTGAAAATTTGTTCAAATTTCGAATTACAACCAAAACTCATATTTTCATGAATCCTCAATGACTGCCGTAGTTTCATTTACTTCAATACTCTTACTAGGGCGATGTTACAATGTTCTACTGTCCACTAAACATATTATCCTTCTTATATTGAACTTTTCGATTTCTTCTGGTTTGTAATTTACTAAATAATAAAATAATAAATAAGTATTTTTTATGGACATTAATAATATATAAATAAGTACTTGTTATAGGCCAAATAGCCCCAAGGTCACTTACAATGCAGTTCAGAGGTCACTAGCTCTGATTGACTAACTAATTTGTAAACAAACATTGTATGGAAATAGCTGTCTGTCCTGTTAACATCTCTTCGAAAATCATGACATCCTGGTACTATGGAAGCATAATTTGATTCTTCGCTTTTTTTAAATAATAAAATAAGGATAATAAAAAAAGGACACGGCATAAGAGAAAGAAAGTTTGGAAAAGTTACTTACTAAAAATGAATAAAAATTAATAGGAGTATTATATTAAGGTTCATTTATGTTTAGACGAAATTCGAAAAATAGTTTATATTATATTGATGTAAAGTATTTTATTACACATATTAAACATAATATAAATTATATAACATATTATTCAGTTTCAATGTTTTATTTTAACCAAATGCATTACTTCAAAACTTCTAGACGCTAGATGGCGTTGAAACACTTCTGTGTGAAAAGTAAAAAATAAGAGACAGTTCGATTATTAGATATGAGACGAGTATGAACAACGTTAGCTTATAATCAGGCCATGGTTTTAAGATTTTTCTGAAACTATGTAGGTCGTTTGTGATTTTTTAAGTAAAACTTAGTTCCGTTATACATCAATAGATGGGGTTGATGGTTAATGGTTAGATCACGGTGGTAAGATTTAATGTGATAAATGAATATGTATTGAATGTGTGACTCGTATGCATGAGACCTTCTTTTTGACTTTATTAATAGTATCTTAGGGCTTAGATTAACACGTTACTTGTGCCTGTATGGTACGAAATTTGCATTTCACCGAGTTGCAAATCACAACATTTCTAAAGAAGTTTCACATCAACAAAATAAAAGTGTAGTTACCTTAAATCTTCGTGACTCCAAAATATTCTAAAACAATGGACATTGACCGCTATTTTAAAACAAAGAAATGTAAATAAATATTTCAAGAATGCTTATTTAAATGATGATTCATAATTGTACCTTCCTATTTCATTTTATTTGTGACGAGAATCGAATTCCGGTATAATAGAGGTATTTGAAGATTTCAAATTACCAATATTATCCGGAACCAAATGTACATTCCACTTTTTTAGTTGTGAATAAAATAGTAAAAATAGAATACATGCAATATTAATAAAAGACACAAAGTAATTAAACTTCTTATGCATGCTAGATTACATTCGCCTGTAGCGTTAAGTTTGAATTCATCCCTACTTCGTCGGCGTGTGGGCTCGCTGACACACTTTCGTTTGAGACTCGCATGAATGTCGCCGTAGAAATAAATTTATTGTATCATTAAACAGTACTTGGTAGGTATCTAGTATGTTGTACGTGATTAAAGGGGATTTTTAATTGGTAACATAACATATATTATCTAATATAGGACAAATATAGATTGTAATGTATGTACATTGTATAAACCGACTGGGTTATACCATAAGTCCGGTGGTAACATGGTAACATGGTTAGACCGCAAAGACCTCATTCGCGAAAGTGAGAGTGCGTTGCGTAACTTGCGCTAAACTTATGACGCCCTAGCACCACAGCAAAACAATTTTCAATTTTAAACCTTAATGTCCAATTCATAAAGATTTATTTAATAAAATAAAGCTGAGATTTGGCTAGTTTGTTTTTATGGCACTAGGTGATGACTCGGTCTAAGTGGGAGACTTGAAGGTTTATAGACGTACTAAATTATGTTATCTTCGAAACTATTATAATCAATAAGTCTAATAATTCAACTTAACTTAAGCTATCGCTGCCCACATGTTTTTGACTATTTAAATCATTGATACATTTTAGTTTTGTTTATACATTATCTACAGTTATTTTAACAAGAACTACATTATAACTTACATCTTCTACATTTATACAATATAAAAATTTGTAAATATTTTATACAAGTACCTATAATCATAACTTTGTATCTCTTTATCTTTATATTTTTGGTTCAAGTTTTGATTATGGTTTATCAACTAACGCTCAGGACACACCAAACACGGGTTACCATAAGGTTACTCAAAGGACTCTCCATCTCCTGGTATCACAGCGTTGCGTGGCGGGGACTGGGTTACCAGCGCGGTTGCGTCACTCGACCACTTTCTGCTGTCGCTCGCCTACTTACCCACTCATTGAGACATGCTGGCCTATTGGATTGGTCGTTGTTTGGTTGCTTTAATTTGATTTAATAATATATAATTCTATTACCAAATCCATCATATCTTTCATTAAAATTATCGCTGATAAAATAAAATATTTAATATGTATTATTATATATAATTATTTAAAAACACGTTGAATTTATATTAAAAAATACACAAATATACCAAATAAGTTTACTGAAATAATACAAAACTTAAAAAATTATTTTAAGAGCCAATCCATAGCGGCGCGACTACATTGCGCCGGCGCATTGCATCATACCCGTTCACCGCAACCCCACCAGTGGGCTGGTACTAGACTTCACTTGTACACTTTTTAACAAACACTTTTCATACTGACGAAAAATTTAGATATTTTTTTATTTGGTTTTTTTTAATGATGTTGTTTTTTTATATTTTCACTAACTCTTCTATATTAGATACATTATGTAACAAAAATAAATAATTTTAATATTAATCTATTTATTGAACTATATTGAATTTATATTTATAATGGATTAAAAATATTTTATAATATTACATTCTCGTTAATAACTTTTGGGATGTTTTATTCCAAGACTGATGATATTGTGTAACTTACTCATTTTATTTTTGATACCAACTATACATTTGAATTTTTAACTTACATAACACTTGAACTTTTAACTAAATAATAATTTTATGTATAAAATTGCATATTTTTCTATATTTAAAATAATACGAATGTTATACGAATACTTAAAATACTTTTCTGAAAGCATCACTAAATGTATACTATTCTCCCTTTTAAACAATTTTAGTTTATTGGAACTCATAAAAAAAGCCTAAAATTTATACTTGTTTTATTGTTCATCTAGTAAAAGGAATTATTTTTGTATTTACATTCGTTTAATTCTATACTTTATTTCGTTTATTTTTATACTTTATTTTTATAAGATTATAATTATATTTCCGAAAAATATTTAATTGTAACTTAAGTGCTTTTAAATTTACTATTTATTATTTAAATATTTAATTACTTTTTTTTGACTTTCTGTCTTAAATATCATTTTAGAGTAAATTAAAATAGTTTTTTTTAAAGAATATTATTATTTTATTAAAGATTTATTAATTATTTTTCGTAACATAGCAATATAAAGTATATAATAATTCTGATATAACATAGTCTATATTAATAATGCTACACAAATAAATCCTCTCTAGAAATTTCTGCAAACAGTATCGCTCACATATACTAAACAAAATTATAAAATATATATAAATATAAATATATATATATAAACTCTGGGAAAGAAACTTTTTTAATGATATGATTAGATTTACAGAAATATGCAATTTATATTAAAAGTTAATTAATATAATTATAATTAGCATTAATTATATATAACGAGTGTCATTGTTTATCTGATTTTTTAATTGAATTTGTCTAATGTTAAAATTAACTGCATAGTTTTTGACTAACAAAATTTGGGTAATTGGTTGTCGACAACCCTGCCCTAGTGCATATCTTGGTGTATATAAATTTCACTTATTTTATATCAATTAAAAACTATAAAACATATTTAAAATAATATTCTGGTACTTTTTAAATTACTTACACATATATTAAAAAAGTTCACGCCGCGGTTCCGCCATGCTCAGAGCTCATGAATAACCCCGAATAGGTTCGAAATTAGTCGGGCAAATTCCGATAATAATAACGTGAGTACAGACGAATAATTATATTTAATAGTAATCATGGGTCACGAAAGTTTACATACAAGAATTAAGAATTAGCAAAAAATAAAAATATATCTTTTCTGAAGAAATGAAATTAATGTTAATTCGTAATAATTGCTTACATCGGTGTCATATGACATATAATAAGCAAATAAAATAATCCCTCGGTCAATAACACTTGTAATAACATAATAACACAACATGCAGACAAGTAAATATTTTTAAAATATATATATTTATAATCCTCTCTAGACGTAGTTCTATTTATATCTTAATAGAACAACATAGATCTCTTTAATTTGAATAATGAAGAAATTTGTTTCGAAGATTGCAGTCGTTTGTCTCTTCATGTAAGTTTTAAATTTTTCAGTAGTTATTTCATCACTGACTTACTAGTATTACTTATTTAAGTTATTTTAATTAAATTTCCTTCATTTTACTTACTAATATTGAATTGAAGTGAAATAACAAATATTATTTTTCTTAACATTATTCAAAAATAAATAAATTGACCTAACATTAAATACCCTTACATCAATTTATTACTAATTTATTCTAATTACTAGAACATTAGAGAAATATAACATTTTTGAATTAATTATAATATCATAATAGCTAATTACTGTATAGAAAGAGATGGCTTTAGCTGATCTGAATATTATATAAGACATGAAAATTCCATATTTACTGGTAAATCAAATGTGGGTCTAGAATCATATAGATATAAATACAGCAAGGAGTTTAATTTGTAACCCACCCCATTGATCTACGTATAGCAAACTGGTGTGTGGTGATTCTTTCAAAGGTGTTTTTCTTTACCAACATACCACAAGTAAAAATAATTATAAAGAAAATTATTCAAAATATCGAACTGGTCAAACATGGCCGAAAATGGAACTGGTCATCAGGACAAGTCTGGATAAAGGGTTTTCAAATATAATAATGAATTATGAATTTTCTGCAACTAATACCGAACACAAACAAACACACTATCAGACATGTCATTATCACGTTACGTAAACACGCCACCACGTAGCTCCGTGCTGCATCTCATATTCGTAATCGTTGATCGTGACGATAGCCACACTGATAACTTATCGATTTCTTTGTACTTTTTTATTATAAGGATTTCTTCATTTGTTTTTATAAAATAAAATAAACGAAAAAGTGACTATCCATTTGAATAACATGAAAATACTATATAAATATATAAGTAATAAATTTTTTTTTTTAGTTGATAATTATTTTAAAACAGTAATAAAAAACAATAAATAAATAATAATAGCAATTAAAAATTTTGAATATAAAATTTAATTAACGGCTTTAAAAAAGAGGTTAATATAAAATTCTAATACAGATAATATTGTCTACATAATGATCTCGCCATAGTGCGCGAGCCTTAAAACTTTTACTTGCAAACTTTCAGCTACAGCTTCCTTCCGGGCAGGCTTGCGCGCGCGCTTCGTCAGTCCGCGCCCGACCGCCGGAGTGAACGCACGTTAGCGCGAGTGCAGACGGTGCATGTGCTCTAGTGTACACCAGTGAAGTGGAGACTCGCAGTGGAACCGCTGGGCCACTAGGCCCTGGCGGTATGGAATCTCCGCAAATGTACGATCAAGCCGCGGCGCCGCAGCCGCCTCCTCAACCAGACCTCAAGAAGACCAACGAGGACAAACGAAATGCCTTCCCACCACCGGATCTCGATGAGCTCAATGGACAGGAAATTAGTCTGGATTTACAACACCTTATCGAGGATCAATTCCGGGGGGAGGAGACGATGGCTTTATTCCAGGAAATATTACCTGGAGCGAGATCCCCTCAGCAGAGGTCATTTCCTAGGACTTTAGCTTATATGCCCCAGCCTGTTCATTCTGGAGCCTCATACGTTGCACCTGTACCTAACAACAATCATGAGCAAGCGCCTCCTATAAAGGAAGAGCCTCCCGAACCTCATGATTTCAGGAGATCAGTATCTTGTGCTCAGTATACAGGTCAGTACAATCCTCAGCCTCCCGTTGGAGTCAGTGGACCGTACGGAGGAGGATTTACTCCTTTACCTCCTCTTGGAGCACCTCTCCTCCCTCCTATGCTAAAACACAAGCCACCTCCGCCGAGACGCTCCTCAGGCAAAGTCTTAGACAAAGGTACAGACGAATACAGAAGGAGAAGAGAACGCAATAATATTGCGGTTCGTAAATCCCGTGAAAAGGCAAAAGTTCGGTCCCGAGAAGTTGAAGAAAAGGTGAAAACACTTTTGAGAGAAAAGGACTCGTTGCTGAAGAGGCTTGAGGCTGTGACGGGGGAGCTAAGCCTCCACAAACAGATGTACGTTCACCTCATCAACTTGAATCATCCTGAAATAACGGAACTTTGCAGGTCAATGCTGCAATTGGGAGCTCCTCATGGGCCGGATCACTCGCTTTGACCGTAGGTGAGTGTGCGTTCTATGTGCGTTTGTTATGTATATCATTTTTTGAGACTAGTTACAATTTGCAACATTCATAAACCAAGTTATATTCAGAGTTTTCTGATTTTTATTTCTGTAAAATATTCTTCGTATGAAAACATTTGTAATGTGTAATTCAAAAGTATTTTTTAATTGAACATTATTTTCTAGTTATTATACTTTTTTACTATTTTTTAAATCTCACATTTAGTATATGCATTATACTTAACACACAATTATAATTATAATTATTGAACATTCAGTCAAAATTTAAATTAATCTTTACTTATATTCTATTAAGGAAGTAAAGTTGTGGTTTAGGTAGGTTAATTTTATAAAAATTATAAATATTGGATTGATGTTAAATATTTATATATTTCGTAATAATAACAAAATATATACATACTTTATCTATAATAATTACTTCATTGTAACTTAATTAAATCTCATTTTATAATGAATTACGACAAATTTTACTGTCAAATATAAAAGTAACAATACTAAGACATTTGTTGCAAATTCATGTTAGTACAATGTTAGTACAATAATTTAATTAGCCATTATAGTATTTTTAATTTAAAATAAATATTTTTCAACAATTTAAATAATTTTAATTCATTATTAATATTCAAAATAACTTTTAATTAAAGACTGAAGCGTTTTTTAGCCTGTGCTTTTCTTTTGCTATATTTTTCTTTAGCTTACGTGTCCAAGTCACGTGTCTTAGTTTGAGTCACTCTGTATGTTTTCTAAATCTTTGCTATTCAAAGATTAGAAAAAATTATATAAACCATTTTCTGTTATTGCTTTAAAAAGAGATGCCTTTTTCCATTCTAATTAAAATGATTCAATTTGTGAACAATTTTTGCGTCTCGCTACGAAATTTAGTCTTCCTTTTAATGAATCTAACTAAGATTTCTTTACAGTAATAAAAATTTTATTTCTTGAAATAGGGACGTTTTTTAAATCCTTACTATTTGATAATTTTAACCCTTATACTGCTTAAGTTTAAACTTTCAATCTTATGTCGTAATGATAAAGTTGAATTTTGAAGCAGTTTTATATATAATATATAAAACTAATATTTTCACGTGGAATATGAATGTGGGTGTGGATTATCTTACAATCCAACAGGGACCATTGTATCCTGACCTGTTATGATATCCTAGTACTTGGACGAAAATTAACTAAAATTAGACTCTTTTTTGTATTATTATTATAATTATTATTAGTATTATATATTTTTTTATATTATTTTATTAAATGAGATAAATTATCATATCCAATTATTTTTTATTATTTATTTCTTTGTGTTAGATTTTATTTATAAAAGTTGTATAATTATTAATGTGTAAGTTATTGTCAACTTCATCACAACCTTGGTAATATGACAGCTTCCTTTAAATGAAGGATTTTTTTATCAATAGTTTGATTAACTAAAATTTTGGCAACTTCCTACAATTATTTGACGTTTCGTTTAGGTATCGCTTCTATATCAATTTGGTTTCATTTAATGAAATTAACATAAATTTAGTTAAAGGGTCAAACTGAATTTTATTTTAAGCCATAAGAAAATTTGTTAAATTTTTTATTTATAATATTAAAGATATTATTTTTCCTATTATAAAGAAAATTATCGTAACATTCGAATAAACGGACCTACACCAATATTTAAAAAATAAATAAAACGCAAACAGAATTGAGAACTCGTATTCAAATTCGTTTGTGCAAAACGTGGTTCATAACTTTCATTTTCGCTAAAACAGCTCCATAGAACATTCAACTTTAGCACTTTGACATAAGGTGAATTTTAGTTCGAGGTTTGTTGAAATTTCGCCTGTCCTACTTCCAGCCTTTCGATTGAATTGTTGATTTAACTATTTCACGTTTGCTTACGGAACAATAACATTAGGCTTTTTAAGTCCATCTTTTGTCCCTATTGCTTTAAAAAAAGAAATGCTTAAACCGTTTTCGAATTTTAAATATATGTTTCTTCCATTATTATACTTACTTGAAAATTTTTATATTCTTTTAGAATATATCAAAGTTGTGAACAAATATTTTAATATAACTTTGCTTATATACTTCTTACATACTGACTGACATAGGTTATATTTTATTAATGAATTTAAAAACGAAATTATATTACAATTTTAAATAGAAACCAGAATATTTATTAATTATTCGAACGTGCTCTATATTCGATCAAAATTAAGTCTATTAGCACTGATTTAAATAAGGCATTCGACACACTAATTTTAATTTTATTGACATATTAATCATTTTTATGCAAAATTGGTAGTTATTTTGACTTAAACTATAAAAAGAAGTTTTATAAACTATAAAAAAATATAGGTAGATTAAAAAAAAACTTTTTTTTCTAAAAAAAAAATACAAATAATAGAAAAAAATTAATACAATTCTTTTTTTTTCTTCAAAAAATACAAATTTTAAAATATGAATATAACATTAAGAAACTTATCCCATTTCTTATAATTACTCTTTTACTTTTAATAATTATTTTACTTTAGATCTTTTGAAACAATCAATAATAATGCAAATTATAAACGGAAGGAGTTATTTTTTAAATAAAGTCCCATGAGGTTAAAAACTGTATCCAATTACGATCTTCATTTACTTATATATTAAAAATATTGTATAATTATTTTAGGAAATAATTTATTTTGTAAAAAAATTTATATAAAATAATAAAATAAATAATTTAATATTATTATTTAATCAGCTAGTTTGTAAAGGGCCCTATAATAATAACCACAAGGATTTGTACAAGCAATGATTTAGTGTGCGTGTGTTGTGTGTGTGAGTGTGAAGCTTTCACTTTTTTTCGTTTATCTGCCTTTTGTGTTTTTGGACGGCACAATGTGAGAGTGAAATAATATTTTTTATGTGAATGATGTATAAATCTTGTTATTAATAAATAAAACAATTATTAGTATTATTTGCCCTCAAATAGTTTAATGTAATTAATGTTATTCAAAGTTAATTACTTCTCATACTTTTAAGTTTTAATGAATGTTAAAGACATGTCTGAGTCATCGAAGTGGAAGCTACTTTTGAAACGAGAACCGTATTTTTTAATTTTAACACTAAATATATTAAAATCGTAAATATTATCAATATGTTGTAAGACAGGTAGCCGTGTTTCGTAACCCAAGTACAAGTATGTGTGTCAAACGATCGCCTTTACTTCACGTGGTCACGCTGTTTGTTTAAAACTAACAAACCTACATTCGTTTTTATACATATATAAAAATACAATTATTTTTGGTGCAGTATTGTACGAAACATGTCACAGGAGTTGGAAAGTTGGTAGTGAAATCGAGAGAAATTTTGAAATACGACCTTTGTTACTTAAAATAGTTTATCAATCTTATACTGAAACTTATGAGACAATTTATTTTTAACAATTATGAAATCATAGAGATTTTAAATATTTTATTTTAATTTACAATAAGCGTTTTTAAGCTCCACATTAGGGCTAGACTCAACATTTTTTTAAATCAGCAAAAATTACGTATATTAGTAAAAGCCATTCCGTAATAAAGAAAACATAGAACATTTATTTATATTACAAGTAAATAAAAAAAATGTAAAATTATTAACATATACTGATAATACTTGAACATAAAACATAAACAAACAAATAATACGATTCGTCATATAGAGATTTTATAGAGTTTCTGTCTTACATTATAATTGTCTGTTGTATACATATAGTTGTCTATTACATATAGTTACATATAGTATACATATAGTTACATATAGTTGTCTGTCGTACTTATATTATAATGAACTATATTCAAGACTCATATTTGTTATAAATCATAAAAATATATACTTTATTATATAAAATTTATATTCTAATTCCGCGTGGAATCATTGATAAGAACAGGATGACGGTCCTATCGCTAAAAATAATTATTATATGTATTACAACATTATAATTGTCTTATTTCTTTTACTATATAATTATTATTTAAGTAGTTGTAATATGTGTACATTCCAAGAGCTTTTTTAAAAGAGAATTCTCTTACTTTTTATTTGAACGGTCCTTTCAGAAAAGTAACATATAGGTTGTTGCAAAATACATATTTATTAAGCGAAGCTCACTATGAGAGACTTTTCTGTATTCTTTGTGCAAGCAACATTCAAAAATTTTGCATACTGATAGATATAAGTTTGGAGCTAGTTATAAAAAAAGAAAAAAAAAGAAAAAATTTAATAATGTCTGTAATCTTCAAAAATTGTTGAGAACAGAATGCGTCGACGTTTTGTACACCTCGCTTCGCTCAATATGCTAACACATACCGAGATTTTGCAATCGCAGCGAGTCAAGATTGAATACTGGTTCGCGCTCCTAGTTATTATTTACACAATCTAAGTATAATTTAATTAAAAAAATATATAAAAAATACCATAAGTAAAATAGAACAATCAATAATTAGATATTTATTATTAGATTAACTCTAGACGGTTAGTTTTATTATAGTCACTGATTATCTTTTGATAGACATTTGTAACGAAATAGATAACTTGCTGTTACAGGTTATTATTACTTTACTTAGATATGAATTCGTTATCTTTAGTAAGTTGTTGAAGTCAAAACAATTATTATTAAAAACACGTTAATGCCGTGGTGGACCACGTGAAACCGAGTTTCCAAATTCTGTTAAAGAAACCATAAAAATGTGGTGTTTGTAAAGTTTTTTTCATGTAAGCAAAAAATTTTCGTTTCAGATCTTTTGATTAACTTTAATATTTCCAGTTGTTTTGATGTTTTTACCAGTTAATGTTATTAGTACTGTATTAATAAATTGAATTTTATCGGAATTTACCTGATTAGTTTCAACGAGGTCGCGGCGTGAACTACAATGAATTATATTTATTTTTAACTTTGAATCTATACCATTGATAATTTGTGTATATCAAATGAAGTTGTCAGGGGACTATTTTCATACGACAAAATTAGAGCTAAGGATTCCAAAAGCACCCTGGTCTGGTCTGGCCTAGCCTGTTCTGAGAAAAACCACATAACAAACTTATCCGGGTATTACGTTATTATTTTCATTGTTTGATAAACAACAATATATAGTAAACAATTTTCAAATAACTAGAACTTACAAGAACTACCACAACCTTTGCTTACAAGTAGTACAAATTAACAATACATATATAATATATATATATATATATATATATATATATATATATTATATCTACATTTCAAAACCTTTTATACTATTATAATTTTTCTGGCTCTATTTTTTATAACGTATTTTGTTTGTGAGCTGTGGAACACGAACTGATTTTATGAAATGATTAATTATTTGATTATAACGTTCCTAAATATGTATGTAAGTATTTAGTTAACAAAAATATTTAAGTAAGTTTAGCAAGTTTGAAAATATTTGTAGATAAACAATTGCAATTAAATAGAATTTTTAGAATTTATATTATGTTATTAAAAAAATGTATACGGTCAATAATGACAATGACAAGGTGTTAATATACAAACACGGTATTTTTTTTTATTCTTCAAAACTATCGGGTGGATTTCGAAAATTCGGGTTGTGATGGGCAGGTTGATGAAATTATAGGCTATCTAATATTACGTCACTGCTTTTAGATATCCGAATACTAAATACAATTTTTCGTTCATAAAACTTCAAGTAACTTGTTACTTTATATCTATTCTAGAGTTTTAAAACAGTTGTCGTTTTTTAGTTAAAGAACCTGAGTAATAAAAATTACAGTTAAAAAATAGAATATCAAGTGTCCATATTTAGGCCAGTGATATGAGCGACACACATGTGTTATCAACAAACAAACACGAAGTATTGATAGATATTGAATCTGTAACCAGTCAAGATGTCTAGTATGTACTTATTAATATATAAAAACTTTAGGTAAGCTATTCCTTGAAAAATATTAAAATTAACAAGGAGATATACATCCATAAGTAAGGAAGCATGCCCCCTTAAAAATTTTATCAAAAAACTTTTCCTGTCAAGACATTTCATAAATTCAATTTGTTTTGCATGATGCCTTCAGATAAAAAGTTTTAATCTTAGGTTTTATTTTACATAATTTGATAAAGATGACTTAACATTTTATGTAAGAATAAATTAATACTATTCATAGCTAATAGAAATAAGGTAGGTATTAAATGATTAGAACTGCAAAGTTTATTTTTTCGATTGTTAAAATTCTATTTTTGTATTTGTACGTAACTCAGATACGAGTATTTGTTTTAATAAAATACAAGTATAGTTCTGGTCTTTGGATTTGTTTATTTCACTTAAATTGCCCCTATAACAAGTATTGTCTATTCATTAAAAAGAGTTACGACCACGATTTAGAAAAAAAATGTGGAATATTTTACTTTAATATTAAATACGTTTTTTATTTTAAAAATACATTATATGTATAAGGAAAACGACAACTTTTAAAAGTAAGCATTGCGCATGGCTCTGAGCACGTCCGCACGCATCGACGGACAGACGCAGAATGACAATATAGTCGTATGACGTATCCACTTTCACTACACGCATGTGTGCGTGCGCGGGCGTCGCCATGTTTTTTTTATTAATTTAACCTACATTTAAGATTCGTTACGTCATTGAATATGCATTTGTGATTTAAAGTTATTTTTATTTAAAGCTTTTATTTAAATGTATGTTAACAGCCGTTTATTTATTATTCGGTCATTCATTAAATTGCCTTTTAATTTTATCAAGCATAAACAATATTAATTCTTAATGAAAATAGAAAACAAGATTTTATTTTATATAACTTACAATATTCTTACTTAATATCAAAGATATAATTGCAATTTTTTTTAATAAGATAAGTTAGTACTTTGCAATCCATAGACATGTTTTTCATTCATAATGATCTATTTTATAAAATTCTTATCATACACGTGATCAGAGTGCAACGGCCATGCACTGCCAGGTCATTGAGCCCCGAACTGTGATTTTTTATGACAGAGAAGCTAGAGTCATCTCTATCGTATAATTGTAGAGTCGTTGTAAATGAAGCGTGTGTTATTATTATTTTAAATCACATAAACATTCATGTAGCGTAATATTTTGTTTATTAAACTTTTTTTGTTTTAATTTTCATATTGTTATATAATAATAAGTTACTTTTATATAATAACAAGTAAAAGTTTTTTTAAATGTTTCTGTTTTAATGAGAAGAAACAACTTTTACTTCCAAGGGGGTAGCCTGAAAAGAATTCATTAGATTGGAAGCCTTATTACGTAATCAAGTTAGAATCAAAAAGTTTGTTACAAATTTGAAAAGAATATTTCTTTGATAAAGCATTATATAATATATATTTAACAATAACATTTATCATTATGCAACATCTAGAAATATGTTTTTTTAGGATGTTTTAGGATATATAATAAAAAAATGGTTTTAGCCCTTGATCTTCAAGTTACTGAAACTGGATTGGCTTAGATTGGTAGATATTTTAGGAAAATTGGCAATTGCATAACTGTACGTGCTATTTCGCACGTCCCACTTTCTAATAACATTCAACTTCAAAAAAATATAATAATCGTGAAGTAACACCGTCAGTAGGACATTAGGTCTGTGGGACTGTTGTGCAACTATTGCGCAACTGTGAAAGTAGGTCGGCAAGCTTCCGCGGTTATATAACCAATCTTAAGTATACAGTGACATAGATTTCGGGTAATTTTGAATGGTCAATTAAGTTTTTTGATAACCGTAAAATCAGTTTTTGAGGTCTTGCGAAAAAATATCTCTTTTTTATCATAATTCTTGTTAAAATTATTCACTGTTTTATAATTTATTGGTATTTTAATCAAACATATTTTTTTATATAAAACTTTAAATTATCTAAGATTAAAAACATTCTTAATAATTTTGTCTTTATTTTGCTTTAAGTGGTAATACTATTTAACTATATAATAAGCCAACCTGCTTTTATCGTCGCAAGATCAATCCATCGTTTTAAAATAAATAGCGGGTTTCCTTTATGCAACAAAAATTCTAACATTTTAAAAATTTTATACAGTTCAAGACATTATAAAAAAATAATACATCTTCAAGAAAATTTTATGTTGTCCAGACTACAACCTATGAAGCTCAAGCTATTCTAGCGTTAAGCTATAATATATGCATACAAAACATCTTAGGGTGTGTTAAAGCCTAATGAAATATTAATACTAATTGTGTGTTCTTGTCTGTCAATACTAATCTTGTATTCTTGTTTCAGATGAAGCCAGTGGGACCGTGATAAGTGCAAGACTATACAAGTGAAGTCGCTTGCTAGATAGCGAATTGCTATGTGATTTTTACCGTTTACTTTTTATATACATTTACACATAGTTTAAATCAGATTTGAAAACGGCCTCAAGGATGTGATCTCAATTATGGTGGCCGGTTTTTTTTATCTGTAAATAATAGTCGTAGTAAACAAATTTTTCCTAGTTTTTTTTTCATTTTGTTATTCTTATACAGTAATATTATTTTTGATGTGCAATTTTTTTATTCGTCAGATGAAACTGTTAATATTTTGATATATTTGATGGCAAATATCCTTAATTACTTTAAGCCATGCTCAATCCACCACTGCCAGGGAAAGTCTCGATAATATTTTATTTTAATTATTCTCTATTTAATTGTAATTCATATACATCGTTTTTTTTGACAGATTCATTGATAGAACTCGCTAGCTCTAACAGTGTTGTTTTTTTATTCAACTTACACTTCCTACTACTTTTATATTCGTTTACTTAATCTTGTTATTTTATTGTAAAATATAGATGTAGTTAGTTCATTGTAATTTGTAAATTGGTTGTACATAGTTTTTTGATCCCTAATCCTATCCATGTATTTTTTATCATAAATTCCTTTTCTATTTTTTCCTATTTAATATTGTACTACTGTTTCTTAATACAATGTCCATAATTAACTATTTATATTTTTTTTCAACTGGATGTATTCTGTGCTTGTATATTTTTACAAAATCTAAAACTCTAACTTAGACAATAAGGGCGAGACATTTTTCTCCATGTACATATTAGGGAAGTAAGATGGATAAGGAAATAAATGGTATATTAATATTATTTTGTTGAACTCTAAAATGTTTATTCCTATTATGTACCTTGATGTTAAATAGATGTAAGTAAAAAACACGGTCTGTATGGAAAGTACAATGAAAATGAAACTTAACGCACGGGTCAAAGGCTGCTAAGTGTATATTACTGATAGAGTCGACTCCATAGTTGATATTAAGAAAACGGGTCTCGAAACATAGTTACCACGTGGGTCCTGCAATAGGCTTCTGCAAACCAATGAGTTTTTGTAAAGCATTTTTTTTATTTATTCCTCTTATCTGCTCTGGTGTAATCGTTCATTGGTCTGTAGATTTTAATTTAGTTATAACAGATACTCCGTCCCGTTTTAATAGTTAAGTGAATCTACGAAATATATATTTTCTACTTAAATGTTATTATAAGACTAAAAAAAATGATCGTGTTTTTATGAATTGTATATTTGGATTATTAATTATGTGAATAAAAATGTTGATTGACCAAGACTCAAGACAAGACTATCTTAATAATACAATCATAAAGGAGGCTCAGATTTGTGCATTCGTGCAAAATGTGTTCAGACAAAAATGTCTTAATTCAGTCTTGTCTTGGTTCTGCATCGGCCAAATTTTAAGGCCAAGAAACCTAGTTTCAAATCTTTTTTCTTATTTAATTTTTTAATTTTTAATTGTTGATTTTTTTTTTCAAAATGGTGCTATCCTTCATTCTTCGTAGAACCAAAGACTTTGTTATTGTTTCCGATGTTTTTTTTATTATTTCACGTTACGCTATTCTTTCCTAAAGGTGGCCTTTTTGACAATAACACTGTAATGTAAATGTAGGTGCGAGTAATATAATAAATACTTATTTAATATAAACCATCTTTTATTTTATATATCAAGACCTTTTTGTCGAGGGTCTGCGTCATAGAATACTTACTAAAAACGTCATGGAAGAATGCTTAATAAAAATACTTGAGAGCTTAATGAGTTAAAAAAATACACATTGACAACAAAAAAAAAGCTAATTCTATAAAAATAAACAACATTGATAACAAACAGGATATTATAGACAATTAATTTATCATTTTCCCACGTTCTTTTCCTATTAATTAATTTGTATTGTTATTTCTTAAAGTGATAACTGTATCTGTTAAAAGAAGGTTTTGATCATATCATAGACGAAATATATATTATATCTGTCGCGTGATGGTATGCATGGTAATTGGTAAGGCGATTTCAACTCTGATAAAAAAAATACTCGAAAACTTTGATGTATATAGAAACATACCTATTAGAAATAACGTTGATCAATACAAATTATTAATTAATACCCTATTATTATTATTCACCTCAATATATTTTTTGGTACAAAATTTAAAATAATTTAGTAGTGTATCTTTTTAATAAAATATTCCAGTATTTTAAATATTATTTTCTAATTAGTAATAAGGATTGATAAAGAAATTGTTGAAGCCAATAATCACGTCTTCTACGAAATCGAATGTGTTAAATTAAAGATAACTTCAGTTTTAAAAGTAAGTATTTCATTCATATAAAGGGAAATTTAAGAAATACATTGTTTTAAAGGCAACAATTACAAACCTTATATTTTATTATTAAATATAATTATCTCACGTTACTACTATCGGAATTTGCCCGACTATAGTTTCATTTATGGCGATCACGCCATCATTCTGCCATTCTCAGAGCTCATGAATAAGAACCCCGAATAGGTTCGAAACTAGTCGGGCAAATTCCAATAGTAATAACGTGACTACAGCCGAATAATTATATTTAATAGTAATCATGGATCAAGAAAGTTTACAATCTTATCTTTTTCTTCTGTGTTTAACATTATGTTATGTTATGTCCCTCGTAATATAGCACAATAAAAATCATTTATATCTATACATATGTATCTAATATATGTGTGTATCTGATTCATGTTTGTCTGCATTCTTTGCATGCAGCAAATGCACTAAAGGTTCCGTACATAAAATAAAGATACTTTTTAATCTAACACAAATTCTATTAGATGAAGATTTTTATAGCAGTAACTTGCTTAAATGAAAAAAAAAATCTAAATATAACTATATATTGAAATATGCGTATGCATGTTGGTTAACTGAAAATAATAGAGATTATAATTTAAATAATTATCTCACGATCTATATGACCAACTTTAAATTAAGCTAAAAATCTAAGCTGATAAATTAATTAAAATACGTTTTTATATGGGAACTCAACTTATTGGTCCAAGAGATTAATCTCGTGCAAATGCTTCATTATATGTTATATGTTTGTATACTTTTTCTCACACTACTTAATCATAAATACAACGAGACTTAGATTGAGTCATACTTGTGACCGGCTACTTCTGTTGATATGGGACTTGGTTACTTACTTTTTAAAAACTTGGAATAACCGAACTTTTCTTAATTACAAAATATGTAGTATAAATAAAAATAAAAATATATTAAATTAGAATAATAAGTCGCATATTATACAATTTACTAAGCACTGTTTAACACCATGAAATTGTAAGCTAAAATAATAGCACACAAGCCTTTTTTAAACCTATGTTGCTATGTCAGTACCCTTTTTAGACCTAGTGCTAAGTTAATTGTATAGTGTAGGCAATGACAAACTGTTTACAGACAATCTAATACACACTTATAATTGTTTTATATCATTAACTGCAGTACTAATGAATAGTTGATGCCAATAATTATAATTAAATGTACTAGAAATAAATCTTCTAGTTAGTTTTATCTAATAGAATAAAAATGTTATTACAGTTCCTAAAAATCAAAAGGATTTTACAAAACAGTGTTCAATAATTATTTTATTGCTCCCAAAACCACACAAAAAATGTTTATCTGAATCACGGAGATATTTTTATTCATATTTACGGTTCGATTTTAGATTAGTTCCAGAATTTTAGTATTTTATAAGCATATATATATATTATTATTATTTGTATAATGTTCGTTAGTTTACACATTAATATTGGTATTTTAAAATAAAAATGTATGAAGCTCATTCTAAATGATCTGCATTGGCTAAAGCCAAAAATAACATTAAAATGCAGTCCTCTAAACATTAAGTCTAGTTATCAATAGAAACACACACTATCTCCATTGGAAAATTCTTTACTGCTGTTCTTATGAATTAGTTTTAGAAACTTCAAATTATTGTGACGTTCAGAGCATTCCATACGTTCAAAAATTGACAACAAATAATAATACAGAGCAGTGAAATCGAGTCTAGACGGCAAGTTTTCAGCTCTAATGAAGCTAATGACGTCTGAAACGTTCTTTTCCAACCACACTTAGTTAGATCGAGCCCAAAGATGAGTATTGCTGAAAAGACCAGCATTGTTTATGGGACATGGTTTTGTTAACAGGTTAAATCTCAAGAATCATATTCTGATACAATTTCAGCTAAACCAGCCCTTGACCACACACCAAACCATCATGTAAGTCACTTAATTTGTGTTAATAATAACGTTGTACGTTATCCTATTCCATTTAACAACTAATTACTGCGGAATTAAAAAAAGCATAATAGATATTCATGTAAAAATGACAGATTGCAAAATTCAAATGTAATATTATATTTTTTTATTGTTACAGTATTTAAGGGCAGACTAAGAACAACACAATAAATTGGTTATCACTTAACAATGAACAATAACATGAACGCATCACAATTCAATACATGCCCTAGATTTAATCGTAAATGCCGAACAAAATTTGGTGAGATTGGATCAAACATTTGACAAATACTTGCTTGTTGGCAGACACATTGGATGAAAATAGTATATTGTACGGATCACCTTGACAGACATAAGTATGCAAATAGAAATTTATCTAGTAAATTTCTAGGGTTTTTTATTTGTTCAACAAAAGAAAACATGTATTTAAAATTTATTAAACAAAAATTAGGTTTTAATCTCAAATTCACTTTTGCTTTAATGTGCAAAGAAAACAGTAAACTATAATATAGCTATAATTATTGATTCTCTGAGAGAAAGTTTAAACTTCTATCTTTTTTTACTTTTTTAACTAAATCTAATGGCATGGGTTGGGGTGGAAATGGCGTAATATTCACCCTTCCGTCTAATCGTCCGTTTTTGGTAACAGATTGAAAACACCTGGCTAGCTGGAGACTAAAAAACCCCACTTACTATTCCTCACGGAAACACGAAGATGTCATCACAGTTTGACGTGGTGTACCTTAACTACTCCGGCTATTCGCTTAAAGATAAGTTTCAGCAGCAAGCATGGGTGGAAGCTTGTATTTCAGACGAAGTTTAATGTTCTCCATACCGAGTAGCTGTTTCCGTTTTATAAAACTGACCATGCTGTCAAGAAGTCGCACAATTTGCATTCATGCTAAATCTTTCTGAGTTGGTCCAACAACCGTCCCGAATACCGGATGTTAATAATTACGAAGCATGGAAGGAATGTGGTAGGAATCCTTTTAAAGGTGATGAGATTCTTCATCACTGGACAAGTGTTTGTGCTTTACAAAGCTGTCAGGTAAGTATCAACTTTCCCGATCCAAAATCGATAGAGCAAAAAGCTAAGAGAAAAGCATGATTGCTGACGAAACGTTAACCCAAATAGAATTTCAAAATCTTGCACATCGCCACAATGTTGCATGATTTTTGATTTTCTACAGAATGTGCTTTGAAGAGTGTGCTCTGGAGCACTACGAGCTAAAAGAAATGTACTGAAACGAATTATGATTTTGTAAAAAATATATATATATATGCAAAAAAAAAGAAGATGTAGGTATCTGTTAAAACTTTTAATAAAACGCTTGTTACAAAAAATACTTAATTTTTCAACAAAACAATGACAAGTTGCTGATATGACCATTTATAAAATCACCATATCGAATTAATATGATACGTATTTGACACAGAGTAAATTATAACGGATTTTTAAATATAAACAATGTATATATATTGTTGCTAGTTTATTACGCATCAGCGACTTTTTTATATAGATATATTTATAAAGTACATATTATTTTTAATTAATTTATACATCAATTACGATAAAATATATACATTCTAGCAGCCATCGAGATTCCATGGAATAAATAACATACTTATGTTTTTATAATTGTCTTATTATTTAAACTTAAATTTAAGAAATCTTTCTTTTATTCAGCATCAATAGATATTGCTTTAGAAACCATTTATTAAAAGCAAAAACTGTTCTTTCATTACTCTGTACGTTGCTCAAATTACGTCGAACGATAACTAAATTGCACTTCCTTTAATACTATAACTATAAATAACATTAATTTAAAGAAATCGTTCCCCAAATGGGGATATATTTTAACTTTAGATAAGGTTAGATAATATAATATTTTCACCATACTGTAATAAAAATAAATAAAAAAGAGTAAAGGTCTTTTCCACTGCTGGTCGCCCACGCTGCGGAAGACAATCGATTACAAGGATAAGGAAATACTGGGGTCCTTGCAATTAAATAATTATTTGAACAATGGAAGCATGAATTTTCCTATAAACACGCGATTTCTTTTTTATATATTTGTATTGTTTATATTGAAGTAAGGATGGTAATGCAATGGTATATTTTCATCTCAGTTGATAAGGTTATACATGAAAGTTCATTAAATATTTTTTTGCACTGAAACTTAAAATTGTACTAAAATATATTCGATTTTTATAATTCATAATTTTGGATCTAGTGTATCTTCGAGAAAACAGGTTCTGCTTCTAAAATTGTTGAATGTAGAGAATATCAAAGATGCTAGTGTTGTTCCCTCTTATTGTTTACTGAATTTTGACTTTAATCTCGTTAAAAATTATAAAGTACTAACACATACTATATACATATATATCGATCCGAGAAAGAAATCTTGGCGTAAGGCAATATATGAGATATATTCGTCATTCGCATCACAAAAAAAAACTGTGTGAATGTTCCGGGTATAAATTATCAACAAAATTATTTTGCTTAGATACACCGTTTTTTAAAAAATGTTTTAAAAATGTATAGTTTGTGGTTCTGGTGTGAAATTGCATTTTTTGAGATGTCACCAGATTTCCCTTTAGGTGATATTATTTGATTTAAATATATAATTTAATAAAAAATAAAGAGACATTTTGCTATTTTTCATGGCTCAATAATGTGAAAATCGCCTAGACATCGGCAGTTATATTAGCTATAATCAATAACTTCCCTTTTATAAATACAGGAAAAGTAATATAATAATTATATATACATTAATTATTATTGAAGGTTCTTGTAGATTTGTCATATAAATAGGTATATTACTCTTTTTACTATTTTTAAAATCTATAAATGAAAATAATTATAATTTCTGGTATAGTTGATGAAACTGAAAACGAATATGTAAATAATACCATGCGTTTCAGGCGAAAGATACTTGCAACTGTAGACTGTAGACATGGTACGCCGAGGGACAGGGCTGCCCCACAAATGCATCCCACTTTAGAAATTAGGCCGCTTAAATATATCGATGCACTCGAGCACAGGGCTGCCACTCAATTTATAATTTTTATTTTAATTACTATATTAGCTACTATTGCCATATCGGGCTGATAGTGATACTATTTAAATATTTTTCTTACGTTTTATAAATTAAAATATAAGACAATAATATTATTAAAAATTATATTTGAATTAATTATACACATAAAACCAAATAATAATAATTTCTCTGATTTAGCCAACCCAGGTGGACCTGAATTGCTAGGCATTTGTATAAAACAAATAGTAAAACTATATCTTTTTCGCATATTCAATATATACATACGAATGACAACCCTACAGTCGAGACGTTGCAACGCACACCGGGACGCAGCACAGAATTATTACTAGTTTTATATATATTTGATCTGATACTATACACTATATATAATAACAAACCTCTGCTCATTTCCTAAAAGTTATAGGTTTGAATTCTGAAGATTTGCTCATAGAATTTGCAGCAGCTTGTCCTCTTATACCTTAAATCTGCATCGGTTTAATTAACGCAATATCTTTGATAAACATATTATAAATGTTATATATTTACAATGAAAATAAACTGAATATGTAACAATATTGAACTGACTTTCCCGTTTCTCGCTAACCGTTGTCCTATTTAACCGCAGTTAAAAATAACTGCATTCCTATCGAGAAGCTTTTGCCAAACATTTAACCCTGGTTAAGTCTATGAACCTTACTGTTGCCTATTATTATGAATATTTTGTAATAGAGAGTGAGATACAAATATAAAAATAAACAAATAATATAAAATATTTGAGATTTACTAAAAATATAAAAGAAATTTTATTAAGAAAGAAAAAGAAATTTTCTCGATTGCGATGAAACTTAGCTGGATTTGGTTTGGAATAATAACATATTTTTTTATTAGATATAAAATAAAAATATTTAATTTTTTTATTTTAATAGGATAATAAATATACAATATACTTTGTAGAATTTTATATTCCAATTCCGTATCGATAATTTTTTTTATTTATTATTGTTTAGTCTAAAATCTGGACCATTTACCACTAGACCAAAATTAATTTAAAAACATATATTTTAAAATAATTACTAAAAACCAAAGTTTAAAAGAAAAACGAAACATTTACTAGTCTTCTCTTAGGTATTAAGTGCCTTTTGTGGACTTTAACCTTCCACTTTGACCTTTTAGGATTTTTTCCAACTTGTTAATTTACTCTTATTTATATATATAATTATATTTATGTCACATTATGTAAAAACAACATTATTAATGTAAAACTGAAAAAGATAAAACAAAAAAAGAAAAAAAATTGGACCAAAAAAAAATATTGAATATTATAAAAAATATCAATAAAATTTAGTGCATTCACGAATCATATATAAGAGGTGTAAGAATAATAATAAAAATCATAGATTCATATCGATTGAACGCAGCAATCAATTTTATCGAAAAATACAAATTGTTTTTTGTATTAAAATATTTTATTGAGAATCGAAAACAAATATTAAGTACTTATACTATATGTTTTATAGATGCATATTTTATATCGCAAGAAATATGAGCGATAATTGCATTTTAAATAATGGGTAATGGGTGCCCCATCACGTTAATTTTCTGGTTGATATTATTATTTATATGTTTTAAGCAAAATCCATTCCATTATTACACTAAAGTAATTGAGACAGATTATTGAAGACAAAGAATATTTAGTAAAAAAAAAAATATTTTTTTAATGTTGTCTTAAAAAAATAAAAGTTCGAATGCTCGTTCTATCTGAAAAAATTATCAGTGTACCACAAGCTGGTCATACAATTGGTTCTTTAGAAGTCTGAATACGGTTTTCAGTTTACAACAACTAAAAACCACTTGATTTAACCGGAAAGTTAATCAGCTCTAAGTTATCTCAATATTCATCGGAAGGTATCTAAACAAAGTCAATTGCATAATCTAGAATGAACCCAAAAAAAACATACACACACATACACACAGACTCATACATCAAAAACATATATATTTTTTTAAAGTGTCTAAAATGATTCAGGATATCTAAAAATTTTAAAATATTACAAATAATATATTTTCGGAAATCGGAGTGATTACAATAACTTGTTAAATTAAGAAAATTATAAAAAAAGTACATTTGACATAATTTATATTCCCAAACGTATAGGAAAAAGTCCTTATAATAGGCAAGTCTATGCAAATATTCCGCTTTAGAACTGGCGCGCCCACGCACCGCCATAAAAAATAACATACACAGACATGCCTGGAACCATACGCATACAAAAGAAAATCTCCAAAATTTACCCACACAAATATACACAAAAGATAACTCAATATCCTTATTATAAGAGTTCTATGCACACATTGATAAATTTCGTTTAAATCTTACACACACAAGTAAATTACAATGTAAAAGTGTTTTCATGCACACATGTATAGCAGTTTAGTCCAAATTTTACGCACACATGTGCACCTGTTGCATATAGATGCAGTAGGGCTAACACAGATGCTTCGTTTGTGTTTGTAAGTAGGTCACAAAGATAGGAGGGACACGTGTTAGAGGGCTGGCCCTTTATTACTGTGCATTCGTCTATTATTACATAACGAGGTAATTTAATGAAATTTCATGAATTACTTCTTGAATGTAAATACAATAATTTTAGAACCATATTTATAATTATTTCAACCATCTTCAATCAAGTATTGTCATATTTGTGAAAATAATATAGAAGTTTACTTTTAAATAACTTTTACTACAGTTATTTAATTTAAATTTCTTAAAAAGTTTTTAAAAAATCAATAATAAATAAAAACATTTGATAAGAATCTAGCCATAGTAAAGGTCGAGCCCTCGGCACAGTAATAAAGTGTACACGCGGGCGCACGACAGCGAGATCGTTCACCCGCACACAAACAGACACACGCACACATATACTCGGGAAATGGTGTTTTCTTCTGCGGGTTGAAGAGTTTTTTAAGATAATTTTTAAAATACTTTAAACCTTTTTGAGACAATTATTAAATAAAAAGAAATTTTATTATATTATCAGTATATTATTTAAATTTACCAAACATCAACAATAAAACGGGTATAATTAATAATAAATTTCATAGTGCCTAGCCTTAACGTCAAGCAAACAAATCTAACTATCGATATTTTTAGTAGTGATACGACTCGAACTCCGTTTTAACTCGATTGACTCGAGTCAGTTTGTCAAACTCGTACTGGATTGTAAAAAAAAAATACTTAAGTCTCTTTGCACTCGAATTACAGAATCGACTCGGCACTTCGAGTTGTTTTTATCGCTAGATGTCAATTCACTACTAAATTTAATGTATCTTTACCGTTGGCGGTGCTGTATAAACCAAGACTGACAAATTTAAACTTGCATCTCCTAGTTTGCTATTAATTTTAGTAAGAAAATTGATTGATTGAACATTTTAACTTCTTGGTGGAAAATAAGTATTATTGAAAACTTTTTCAAAACCTTAAACCTTACTTTAATTTTAGGTACTTAAGTATATAAGTAATTGCAAACTTGGAACTCGAGTACAATTTTTACTTGAAAACATTAATATGGTTCGAGTGAGGTAGTAAAATGAGTGACTCGAGTGACAAAATATTATTCGAGTCGTATCCCGTAAGTCGCTCATGTACTTTAAAAAAATTGTTGACAGAATATGGTGGGAGATAAAATAATAATGACGATTTGCAAGGATGGAACTTGGAGCCGAATACTGATCGTGAAGGTGCACCAGATGACGTTGAAGTCAAAGTATTTTGAAGTACATAGAAAAATTGGAGAATTTTATAGAAGCTTTGTACCAAAAATGTTTTTACAAATTAAACACCATGATAAGAAAACATAAATGAGAGCCCGCAAGGAAAAGGGAAAAATTTTACCAATGCTGATTATTTCTAGTTAATTACAAATAATTGATTACAAGTAATTAATACTTCAGCATTATTAGCAACATTCATAAACATATAAGTTTAAACTGATATTTTTAAAATCCATTCAATTGTATCAATTCATTGTATTGTTTTTATCTAAAATTTAGTAATTAAGGAAAACATTTAGACGATCATTTGATCAAAAAATCAATCCTCTTTCGACAAAAATGACATATTTCCTGAAGTAATGGAAACATTTGTGGTACGTATGCTATACAATGGTAATTAAAATTAATATATGTCCCAATTTATTTGGTAAAAACACAATCTTAGCCTGAATTCCCAAAATTACAGTATACATAATAATGTATTTTTGTATCATGTATTCATGATTAAAGAATAATTGAGATAATTTTCAAATTGGTTATAAATTTGCTGATTTTTTTCTTCTGAAAATTCAGACCCACGGACAAATACCAAAAAAACTATTTTAATAATTTTGTTGTACCACATATTTACAAACAAATATATATTTAAATTTAAGCATACTAAGTATTAGGAGAACAAGTAAAATATTGCTGTCAAGTACCAGAATAACAGAATTTCCAGCATTAAGAAAGTCTCAAGGACGTATGAGAATAACGAGAATTTATTGAATATACAATATTAAGTTTTCACGTGTAAAACAGTGGTTTTCAACATTTATTTACAGTAAAATTCTAGGAGTTTAAGAAAATATTCTATTTATTTGTATTTTAGTAACATACTTAATATTATACGGGACCTGTTTGATCCGCAAAAACGTAATAACATCTAAGCAAACTACTAAACCAGTTAGACAGGTGGGGGGAGCGCAACCTACATTCCTCCCCCTTTTTACAAAATAGATAGTCAAAGTTACAGAAGCTGTAGTAGGCACAAACCACAATAATATATAAATCTAAGAGTTATTATGTAATAAAATAAATAATATTACAAAACAGTTTTTCTATAAAATAGCTAATTTGTAAAAGTGTAAAAAAGATAATGCACGAAATATTTACTCTTTATCAATAAAACGTGATTTTATAATGTATATTTTTTCACAATTCTTTACCAAACTAATCGATAAGATAAGCTTAAAAAGTGAAATAACTTTTTATTTTTACAAAACGTAAAGGTAACAATTATATTAATGATTACTTAATCTAAAATATTTTCAAAATATGTTAAATGATACATCTGTATTACTTCATCTATAGTATTTCGCAAGTCTCATCTCAGCGTCTAAGTTGTCTTATGCAACCTTTCTCTCTTACAACACAATTGACCGACATTTGGCGATTCGCTTATGTAATCAATTGTTGGACCTTCGCGATAACTTAGTCTTCCATCAAGTTGTGATATCCTGGTATCATTTATTTATTTATTTCTTTTCCCCTTTACCAGTGATCACTTGTGTACGTCAAATGGAAGTGTCTGAAGGTGCCTTTTTTACTTAATATTTATTAAACATACTTTTCTGAACACTCCAACTTAAAGCTCAGACTATGAGGGTTCCAAAACCGCCCTAGTCTAAGAAGTACCAAAAAACAAATAATTCTTTCAATAATATTAGTAAAATTCAGTCTAATTCTTTTTAATAAATTCTAATTAGCCTCTGCATAGAGACAGCAAGGGTGTTAATCATAAACATGAAAATCATCTAAAAAAGTCTAACCAATGCAAATTTAAGATCAATTTGCGGAATGAATTTCCTTCAGCTGTTTTTAAATCGATGCGACATGAATACCTTTGAAAATTCGTGTCCTCCATCCGGAAATAACGTAACGATTTTTAGCATCTCCTGATATCAGAAGATTCTTGTATATTTAATAAAACGTTTCATTGAACGGAATGAATCATAATTCTTAAATCAAAGTGGTCATCTTAAAATAAAAATAAAAAAGATTATCTGATTCAAGTTACCCTAACAGCGAGATGCTTTTATAAATATTTATATAATATATTATCATTAACTTTCTGAGGGGGGTAAAAACTGCAGATATGATGGTGAATACGTAATGGTTTTATACCAGAATGACTTATAGATATATTTTCCTGAAAGTAGCTTTACATATAACATGAAAAGTGTATTGTAATTATTATATAATTTTCTTCATTACTCTATGACAATAACAACTAACGATCGCTTCTTAATGATGTCTGATTCAAGTACCTGGTGGTATTACTTGGTTATGTGTAATAATTCAGTAACATAATTTTTAAGTCCAGATATCAACTAAGCTATATATTGTGCTATATATAAAAAAAAAATTAAAATCAAATCATATATATATATATATATATTTATTCTCAAAGTTGTTTAATCAATTATTTTTGAATGATTTCTTATTTTTTCACAACATTTGAGGAAATTTGATTATTCCTCTATAATGATAAGATTTTTATATATGTATATTTTTCCATAATTATATTGAAGTTCTTTTAATGTCAATATGATATCATAATACAAATAAATATGCGGGGAAAGTGTGTAAGAAGGAACGCATCCTGGATCCGGTTCGTATCTCCAAATTAAGCCTCTTTTACACCGACGATTATAATGTTATTCATAAATGGTTTTGATAACATAGTTAAAACTAAAAGTAAATGATTACATAAATATGTTTCTTTTTTACTTTTAAAGACAGCGAAAGATATATTATAAATATATAATGAAAAAAATATTAATGAAATTGCAAAAAAAAATCGAAAAGGTATAAAAAAATATCAAAATAAATATCCGTGTAAGCAATAACAAATATTGTACTATTTTTAATATTCGTCTAAAATGTAATAAAAAAGTGAAAATTTTAACTAGTTGAATTGTAGACTCTTACATTATTTTATTTGCAACATATATTATAATTTTAATTACGTATTTTAAATATTTTAATTTGTTTTTACAATAAATTAAAAAAATAAATGTAGAAAATTATAAAACTACGGTCTTATGGACGGATTACGGATTTTCTGAGTCACATGCAAGTAGGTCGTCTTTCTTTTACTTTTTTAACATGTCACAACATGTTGTAATAACGAGAAAGTTTATTTTTCTATTTTTATATGAAAAAATCATATTATTGCAAACGATATTCATTATTAAAATCATATGAAAATATTTTGATAATTTATTTTTATTTATCCTCTGAGGACTTTCTTATATTTTTTTTCAGCAAATTCTTATTCTTTTAAATATCAATTCGTTATTTGAATCGCAATTTCTATACAAAAACAATCGACAAAGGTTCATGTCAGTGCGATTTCATAACATCAAACGCGGTCCGTCATAAGGCTCCGAATCTCTCTTAGCGGAACAACCAAAGCCTGCTATACAAGCCGTAATGCATTAAAACGCAATAGAATACAATGAAAATTTGATCTTATGCCTCTTGAAATATGATTTCCTTTACACTTTCATATAGCCAACAATTTGGTCATTTTACAATTAATTTCTCTAATGCGACAAAGTTCCAAATTTATATTTTCAAACAAATAACTTTTATTCTTATCAAATATAATATAAGGTCGGTTTTTATTTAAATAATATGCATGAGGTCTCCTATTGTATAGTAAATAGTTTGCCCCACAATGAAAAGTGAAAGTAAGACTACGGGGGTACGGGAGGGGCGTAACCTGCGCCAGAGCAGAATAGAATGTAAATGCGGATTTCGGTGTTTGATGACCCGCACGTATTCTTCATTATTTATGTGGAATGTTCTCTTAGTTTATGGTCGCCTGGTACTTTATAGCTATAGATTTTTTTTCTAGTTGAAATTTGAATTTCTAGGCCGTATTTTTTGTAGGTCGATTCTGAAATATAGATTTTTGTACTTCAGAAACTAATGATGAGAATATAGTAGGTTAATAATAATTTCCGGTATCCTTTCCATTTCTGGTACTAAAAATCGTCATCAGTATGGTAGTTCTTATATTAAAAAAATTGTGTTTGACTACTACTAAAGAAAAAGTACTCATCTATTTTTTTAAAGGTGCCTTTCTTATTTCATAAGAGTTTCCCAAAATAAAAAAAAAACAAATCCGAATCTGATTTATTAAAAATACTTTGAAAGGATTATTTATTTGTTTCAAACCTCCAACCAATGAACACCCTCGACCATCCTACTATTTTCAGTTTATCTAGGGTTAAATCACCTGGGAAATCTAGAAATGGGTTGTGCATATAATTTTACTTTCAATCGACACGTTTGAATAACATTTTAATATATTTGCATCTTATTGGAGTCGCTCTTTTAGTTCAAACTATTGAGTCACGAGGGACGATCTGTTTAATTTATATATAATTTCTAAGGAAATGAAGCGCAATCCACAGTAAATATAAAATTTAATTATTTTAAACAGATAAAAAGAAAAATAGGCTTTCTCATGAGATATCTTTGAAGTGGTATTCTCATTAACATACGGACATTATTGAGTTGAGCGAAGCGAAGCTCTTTAACGGTCAACTCGGTCAAATTTTGACCGCTATTTCCAAATTTGATCAGTGTAGGAATACACATGCATATGCTATAGATAGATATTGAAAAAAAATCTAATTGTAGATTAAGAGAACTTTGCAATGAACTTTTTTTACACGTGCAGATGGTAAATTTTTACAATGTCGGACATATGTATTTTTTTTATAAATTGCAGACATTGGTGAAGTCGATACGACTTAAAGTTAAATTAAAGTTTTCATGATATTTTCTCAGATTCCCCTGCTTGCTTACTGGCGGTCCCTAATTTAAAAGGCTGATATAGGGAGTGGGTGGTATAACTCAGCTACTTCCCAACCTGTAGTCAATTGATTAGTATTAGTAATCAATAGATTGACTAAGTGGAATATAATAGCTTAGTCAAGAGTTTAATGGGAGGTGTAGGTTTTCTAAATGCTTCTCTAAACGCTCATAAATATTCTAAGTAGTTCTATTTATCAATACCGTATTTTTGAGGATATCTTATACGAGAGTTTATTTCTAGAGGTACTGAGTATGAAGATAACTATGGGACAATTGTATATCATGTTAAAAGTAGTTTTGTTCAAATTTATGTTAGAGCAATTAAGATATCCCACTCAATTACGTGATCTTACATATGAATTAATTACGAAATTTCAAGGGAAATTCAACCCTAAAGTCTTTAGAATACGGATGTTTGATTAAAATTATACTTTGGTATCTCGGTTCATGGTATGGTCTCGTGGGATTGTTCCCAACGCAACAAAAACTCCTAACAATTCCTACTGGCCTGTACTTGGTTTATGAGATAAGCTAAGAAATGAGGATGAAGAAAGAGTAAAAAAAACAGTCGTCTATCATAATCTTATTTTGCCTAAAAATATATATTATAATAAAAAAAAACAAAAATTTATAAAAAATTAAAAGGTTTCAGTTTTTTTTAAATAATGGAAAAATTACTACTATTTTCTTATAATTTAAAAAAAATAAAGAAATAAGCAGATAATATACCAGAAAAATAATGTATGCTGCGTATGTAATTGTAAACACGAACGAGAATATTATTCGAATAATAAATAGGTATCCATAAACAGTAAATATAAAAAAATACAGTATAAAATGGATCACAACAATATTAATCGTTTCCTAGCCATTGTTTTAAAGAAAATTAATATGCAAATAGCTGTTTCAATAATATAATTTAATAAACATTATTTATTGTTCCTAGCGACTTATATTAATTTTTTTTTTATTATTGAACTGAAAATCTTTGAAATAGTTGTTGTTTTTTATTATTTATTATATATATGTTTTTCATAAGTATCTATTTACATGTTTACATATTTTACAATATCAGTTTTTCTTTAATTTATTAAGGTGTTTGAAAATGTCTTCTCTATTTCGGTGATATTGATTTAAAGTGGAAAATAAATAACTAAATGAATGAAAAGACAGTAAAACTTTAATTTTATACAAAGGAGTGTCAGTTACTTCGTTTAAATTCAATCAATAAATGATGTACATTACTACACCGTTTTTGATTGTTGAAATGATATTTTTAATTCTCACCTTGATATTTGTAACAAAATAATATTTAAAACAAATGATTATTGTCTAAATTATTTGTACAAATTATATATAATAAGTACTATATCTAACTATAATGGTCCGCGATTAAAGACACTGAGAAAACTTTATCCATCTATCCTTCATAATCTATAAAAAATATTTTGCCCATCTCTTGTAATTAAAACTGTATATTTTATTCAGTTAAATTTATCGAAACAAATTATATCAAATAAATAAACTAAACTGAATATAAAAAAGATAAATAAAAAAAATCATATCTTTTATATTTATGTTCTTAAACAATTCAGAAAAATTATTTTTACAATACTATACTTTAAAATAGATAAAATATTATGATTAGATTAGTGATGAAAAAAAAGAAAAGATGAAAAAAAAAATTATTGTGTAAAACATTATGGGAAAATAATGTTATAATTAATTATATTTCTTGTATCGAAACAATTCTGTCTGTTCTTTGTAGTTTTTACTAATATACAAAAAACAATGCAAACCAACAAAAAACTATTTAAAACCTTGAATCTGTTATAATTTACGTATATAAATTAGGAATTACAAATTTTTCACCTTCTTTCTGTTGATGACCATTGTTATTTTTTAAGGGCCAAGGGCCTCAGCTAGGGCTTTCACCCCGGTGAAAGTACTAGTTGGAGTCATCTCGCATTTAGTTCATTCACTCCTGAACAGGACACGTGTAGAGTGAACGACTTGAAAAAGATAATTATTACATATATATATTTTTTTATTTATTATTTTATTTATTCATTTATTAACTATTTTATTCATTTATTTATTTATTTATTTATATGTATACCCTACTTTTATATAGACATTTTAATTATAAAATATGTACATAGGATAGAATCTTACAATATTCTTACATTTGTTGTATTGTTAAAAATATGTTTTAATTAATTTATAAGCTGTGTTTTTTTATTTGCGTGTACGCATTTCATCCAAATCGAACCGTTTCGGTTGAATTAAGCAATATCCAGTCTGCATCAGCGATTTTAGTTCAATTACTATATACAATGAAGTTAATGAATTATACATTAAAATGATTTTAAATAATACCATTTTATTTAAATAGAATGGATATAATGTTTTCTAAAAATATACACGAGTACTACACATTTCAATAAAACTATTTTACGGATATAACTCGCTTTTATTTTTACACTTTTTTTTTATTTAAACCCGACGTTTCGAATGCTTAGCAGCAAACGTCTGGTTTAAATATAAAAAAAAATAAACACGAATTATATTCGTAAAATAGTTTTATTGAAATGCATTTATTTAAATTAATTACTATCAAAAGTATATTAAACTATTAAATAACGTCTCCATAGTTATTTTGTCCCTAAATTCCAAGGCTGTCCGGAAGAAAGCTCGGAAAGCGACAGTGGAATCCACCGGCGCCTGCGCGTGCGACGCCTCCAGCGCTTTGAAAATATAACGACAAATATTTTAAAACATTTGACTTTTTCAATTTAGAAAAACATATATTATTGTCTTATATTCTTTATAATGCCTTCATTAATATTTTTTATAATACGTATTTTATAATATTTTTAATATTAAAAGATGTCTCAATAATATTAATTTCAGAAAACTAGATATATTCTAAGGATATCTCATTTCCAGTTTTTTTAATCTAAGGCAGTGTGATCTTTTGGGGTTTTCCTTAGCATGTCTTACTAAATTTTTTTACGTAGACTTAATATGTACTAAATTATTAAGTTTGAATTAATTTGTTACTAACGTATTATTTTATATTTAATAAAATGTTGTATGTCTTAAGTATACTAAAAAAAAAGAAATGAAAATGAAAATAGAAGAAATATATAGAAAAAATTTAATTATAAAAAAAATGCAGTGTCAACGAGGTCGACGCACGCACATGTATACACGCAGAGGATTATAGCTCATATTATTATTTATTATATATTATATTCTATATATTATATATTATATATTATATATTATATATTATTCCATTGCACTTCCGTTTTATCGGAATTTCTCTGACTAGTTTCAAATCAATATGGGTCTTTGTTTTTGAACTCGAAACATGGCGGAATTGTATAATATATATAAAAAACCTTGTGTAAGATTTGTGTAACTATATATTTTTTTAATTTCTAACTTATTATATATTAGGTCCGCCACTGTGCATGGCGAGTGGTGCTGAGCAAATCATTATTGCTGAGTGAGTCTTGCATACTTGTAAAATTAAAGTTAATAGTGGTTATAATCTTAAGTCTAATAAGAACTCGCGCGTGTCATTTAAAAACGTTCCACATGTTAACTCTATGGGTCACACTTTGACCATTTAATAAATACTACAATCATAAATGCTACCAAAAAACCTCAGGACGTATATATAGGTCACTGTCCCGACAACTCTGCCAATTTTTGACATCCATTATTGGGTTAGTAGGAGTATTAGTAACGAAACACACTTTTGACCAGCAAGACAAAAATTCTTATCGTGCAAATCATAAATTGGTTTTAATTGAGGTTTTATTTCAACACCAGAATCTCCTGCGGCTGTACAACGCACGTGCAAGGCCGGGTTATTGACCGAATGCAGCCTCTGGAACTATATAACCTTAAAATTAGCTGCACTATATTTAGATTTTTTTAATTTATTTTAGTTAAAAAATAGTTTTTATGTCGAAAAAAATAAAATTTCATATTCCAACTTGCGTCATAAATTATGAATTATAAACATAACATTACTTGTCAAATGCCAAACTAAAACATAATATAATGTTGATTTGAATGTCGGATTGTGGATTGATTATAAAAACTTAGAGACTAGAATAAAATATACGTATAAATGCACTATAAACAATGTTGATAGTATTTTATAATATACTTATATCGATGTAACTTTGTGAATGATAATTCATTATAAAATTGAATAAATGAATGAAAGTCGCGGAGTCAGCAGAGACCACCGGCCATTTCTTCTGAGAACATGACAATTACAAATATATATTTATGTGTGTTTGTTCGTTGTGTTATTATTTTATAAATTAAATTTTTAAAAAAAATCTCTATATTATTAATTTGTTAAAAAAGTCTAAAACAGTAAATTTAGAGTGAAGATATTATGACAGGTGCTATCAATTTGATATTATATTTCTTGAGGAAAAATCGGAAAATGTCATATGTATGGAGACCACCAATGTATGCGCAGGTGGTTAAATATATTTGTATGGAAGTGTTGTATAAGCAATTGCTTTGTTCCCGGAGTCGTGTTACTAAGTACTGGAAAATTTTAATTATATTTATAAAATTAACTGTTACTGGTACGAGAATTACTATTAAAAGGATGTGCACACACAGCCATACAAAAAAAACGTAACACAGACAGAGATTAGTACTTAAAACAAATATTATAATAAATGTAGGGTATATCATTAACTTCCTGAATAAAGAAGTTATTGTAATCACTCCGATTTTCGAAAACGTTTTTTAATATCTTTACGTTTAGAAGTATCCTGACTATTTCCAGATTGTATTTAAAACATGTATATATATGTGTGTGTGTTTGTGCGTGTATGTATATGCGTTTTCAGGGTGGTTGTGGTACAAATCGATAAGTATTTACTTAACTAGTTGATTACTTTTACAGCAAAATCGGTCAAGCGGTTTTTTACTTATAATAAAAATCTAAAACCACTTATCGCGATTTCTAACAAAGTAATGGCGCTATTGGTTTGGTTGTTGTACCAATTGATGCCGTGTTAATGTCAGTAAAAAGTGATTACAATGAAATAAAAATTATGAAGAAGTAAGTAAAATAAAAATAAGTATCGCAATGGTTTGCGAATAGGTCTTTCTCTAGAGGCTATATGGCATAAAATGAACCTTTACTTTCATGTTATATTTCATAATAATTACTGTAATTCATGGCTTTATTATAGTTCTTTCATTTACTTAAACATTTTTACCCTTCTAAAAGATGAATTGAAAAAAATTATGACACGATATATGGCACATTTTCGAAAAACTCAGTTTTTCCTTCCGATCTGTCTGTCTGTATGTGTGTCTGTGTGTCTGTCGAATTTTATTTTTCGAATTTTGAAAAACTAAAGATATATTTGGAATCAGCATCTAAATGTAAGATTCACTTTTCAAAATTATGTTGATTGTCCAACGGGAAGGTGGTCAGATCGGCCGCCGAAGTTACCGAAAAATGGAAAAAAAATTTCGAATTTTTAAATTTTTTAAAATTTAAAAATTAATTAATTAATTAATTAATTTAATTTTTTTAATTTTTTTTTCTTTTGTTTGTTAATTAATTTGCGAGTTATAATTTGCCGATTAGGAGTTTTTCATAGCGGCAAGCTCGATTGCCGCGTGTCAGATGTTTGTTTATTGTATTTAAAAATATGGGATAAGTGTTACAACTTACAAGCGTATCTATTACTGATATATATTTCTTTTATATATCGTATGATCAATATAAGTCACTTTAAAATTCTTGAAGTCTTTGAAGTCTTGACAGGGTTTTACGTTTAGGAGCTCTAGGCAATGTTTTTTTTTTGTCACTACCAATCTAAAGTAGTTTCCTTCAAAAATCAGACAGAGATTAACGAGCGATTGAGAAAGACCTATCTCTTATTGTTCATGATTAAGATATGGTCGAAAACCCAGATCATGTATGGTTTTAAACTTACAAAAAAGCTCATTTAATTTCATACATTTCGTACTTTGAGAGAGAATCTTAAAAATATTCCTTTCTTTTCCTCCCTTTGTACACTATTCTATTCTCTAATAACTACTCATAAAAATTACGTAATATTTTTTTGAAATATTACTTAACTAATCAATAAAAACTCATTTTTTCAAATGTATGGGAGTTAACAATTGGTCCTTTAAAAAAAGTAATTAAATAAATGTTACATAAGTAGCTGTAGACAACTGTGGAAGTAGACCGGAACATGTACAGCGGGATTTAATTTTTGACCATAATTATTTTAGCTATATTATATATAGCCAAATATAATATACTATTACTAGGTCTTTCTCTATGCAAGGCAGGTGAAGCTGAGCGAACTATTGTTGATAAATGAGTTTCGCTTACTTGTAAAATTAGCAAAGTAAATAGTGTCTATAATCTTAAGCTTTATAAGAACTCGCGCGTGCGATTCCAAAACGTTCCACGTGTTAACTCTATAGGACATTTTTTGATCATTTAATAAAAACTATAATTACAAATGTCACCAAAAAACTTCTGGACCTATAAGTCACTGTCCTGGACAACACTGCAAGTTTTCGAAATCACTAAACTATTTTTATTAAATTAACATATGATAATTTTTATTAATTAAATATAGTTATATAATATTCAAACAGCCTGTATCTTTTGCGCCACCGTGCAAATTGATGAATAAAATCACTTCCGTATTTATGTCATCGTGAATTAAAAGAATAAGAAATAAATAATACTTAATACAATTCTACTCGTAACACTTACGTCGTAAAGATTTGGTCGACATTTATATTTTATATATATTATTTTTCATTTTATTGTTTTTAGCGCCTCATTGTTATATTTTCCTTTTTTTTTCACTTTTGTATGGGTTGGCTGGTAGAGAATGTTCTATTTTTTGTTTTTTGGTACAATAAAGATTTAAATGAATTTTATATATTTTTGGCTGTGTATTTTGTTTTGTTGCATAATCGAGTAGATTTACGCTTTTTAAATGAAACATTAATAATCGTAATATTTCAGTTATGTAAATTAACAAACTCATCTCTTTAATACAATATATATATCTGCTCGTGGCTTCGTCTGCACAAATCTTTTAATATCGCCAACTATTAAATTTTTGTAATAATATACATAATCTAACGATATAAATATTCACAATAATATCATTCTAATCTAGAAATTTCACCATTCAGTATAATATATAAAAATGTCGAGTCGTTGTCCGTTACTTTTGAAACCTCAGGTTATCAACCCTTATATTATCAGTCAATCCAAGTATCTGAATAATATTAATCTATATATGCTATCACTGGGTGTGACTTTTGCATTACAAACTAATTGCATATACAACTATATAAAAATCATCATTACTGTCTGAGAAAAAATTATTATTATTAGTATCCTTCAGCAAAATTGAAATTTGGTACATTTTGGGTAATTTTATGCTATCAGTAAAAAAAGAAGTAAATTTTGAATGCAAAATATTATGCAAATTTGTTTTTTGAAAATTGAAGTTTGATTTAAGAATAATGAATACTTATGTATTTTGAGAATATGAAAGAGATGTGTATAAAGACTTCCATCCGAAAGAGGGTGGAGTTAGCTGGTGCATTAATGTTTCTGTCTTTTTTCACTAATAACTTTATAAATCTTCACTTTTGTTTTGTCTTTAATATATTTTTTTTTATGATTGTCATCATATGAATTAGTTAAGTTAAGATAGTTTATAACTAAGATTTTTTTTATATATTTTACACATTTTCATATATACATCAAAAAAATTTGTCTGATTTAATAAGAAGAGCGTTTTGTTAAATACCGAGTTTAAATAAAATTTATATGTTAAGTTTGAGGGCGATATTTCATATAAATATTATATATTTTTAAGGAAAAAATAATGACGGTGTTTATTGTTAATAATATGAAAGTTGGAATCTTAAAGTCAAAGTCAAAGCATAGATGGCTTATGAAACTTATGCTTTAATAGAGTCACTCTTTCACTTATATTACGATATAAGCAGATACATCTAAAAGATATTGTCTATCTGTAGGGAGACAATTCAAAAGCCCATACAGGAAAGGTTGTTATCGTTTTTTAACTTTTTTTTAAAGACATTGAACTATCGCTTGCATTATGATTATGCATTGCACATAAGGTATATTGAACCTGTTATCAGTGCATATCGTGCGATGATCTGCAAGTTTTTCCTGACTGCATTGATAAGAAATGAATCATTCGCACACATTATAATGAGGTTGAGATTATAATTATTGCGTTAATGAAATATTTTTAATCTGTAATAATTTTTTATATCTTTATTTTTTTTAGAAACTAAGTTTTTCTTTTTCAAATTATTATTAGGATTAAAATTTTCAGTTTAGTGGTAAATTAATCTAGGTTTTTGAAAGTGCTTGATTTTTATAATTTTATTTTTATCGGTTCATGATGGAACTTTATCTTGCAGCTATTTAATATTTTATAACTTTTTATTTTATTTATGTTTTTTTTTAAGTTTAATTAGTATAAAATTTATTGTAAAATTTATGAAGTTATGAAATATCTTCATTTTTTATTGACTTTAATGTAAGTCATTATGGATTGGATATAAAAAAAAATCTATCATAAATAATGATAATATTTCATTTTTCCTAACCAGGAAGTCAATGTGACGGGGCCCGCATCCATTTCTACTTGTTAATTATATAAATACTAGATAGTTATACGAAATTACAAACAGATCCTAAACCATAACTATTGTATTATATATTATTATTTTGAGTACTTATACTTTCTGTTTCTTAAGCGAGTTAAGTTTTAAACAGAAAAAGGAAATAATGACAAAAACTTATACAATTCATTTGTATTGTATAAGTTTTTATAATAATTCTTGGACAATTTGTTAAATGAACAGTCCAAAATATAGTCGTTTATTTTGTTTAATTTTGAATTATGTAAGGATTAGGGTTTTTGATAAAACTAAAACTCCCATCTAAAATATTACTCAAAATTACAAAACCATTCTCTTCCATTACAAAATTTTATTTATTTCATTTTTTTGTGTTAAATATTCAAAACAGAAAACCAATACATTAAAAATACATAATTAATACAATACATACTGATCTTTGAAGAATGTGGTGCCATCTACACTAAACTTAGTAATATAACAGATTAAACCAGTGCCTACAGATGACGCTCGTACCTAAAAATTAACCTTTTTCACTTAGTTCTGAAAATTACCGTTAGATGTCGCTTTCATAATATGCATTAAAATGACAAAAAATTTGATGTAATCCTTAGCATGGGCGTGTATACTTTTCATTTCATTTTACAGCTTGACCATTCATCTATTTTTTTATTGTAGTTCATAAGGTCGTGTGGATCGCTAATGTCCAATAGATGGCGCTGAAGATGAGTGTTTAATGAAAGTACAAAAAAGGTATATACAAATAATAACAAGCAATTCTTTTATTTTTTAATGCAAAAACATTTAATTAAATGCGTCAATCGATTTTCAGGAAGCGGAATTTGTTTTTAAATTTAGTTCTACACTTCACTAGTGATGTATTAGTGACATGTAACTGATTACTAGCAAAATAATAAAAGCCATCCAGAAAAACAAGTTCATCTAATTGAATGTAGAATTCAATTTAGTTGTTCCAATATTACTCGATACACTCGACGTCTCTATTCCTTTTATTTTAATTAAATTATTAAATAATTTAATAAAAATAAAATAAATAATTCAAATTATGAATGAATTTCATTATAATAAAATGCAAAATGCTTTTTTATTCAGAATAAACAAAATTAGTACAATTAAATACATATAATCCAAACACAAATAATTAAAATTGTACAATAGGGGTATAATATATATCTGTAGAAGAGATCTCTTCAGTCAGCCTTTGTATTATTAAAATAAATAGAGTGGATGAGAAATATTATAAATAGAAAGAAGAAAATAAATGACCTTATAGGTGTATCAACGTTTTATTCTGATATATCTAGAATGTATATTTAGGTGAGTAATCATGACTTTGTCAAAGATTTGAGATTGAAATTAGGTATTTGGTAAAAACTCATTCCTAAGTTGCAAATAAATCGCATTGTAATTTAAATATTTATTAGTAAAATCTAGATCGATTATTAATTCCATGTAATTTTTTTAAGTGAAATTATCTAAATGAAAAAAATAGCAAATTATTTACTTAAGTACGCTACAATTTTTTCTAATTCGTCACTTTCTTCGGTTTTTTCATCAAACTGTTCCTTACTGTCGTTTAAAACGACTTCTTGTATAGCTAAGGTTCTTAAAAGAACTTCTGATTCGTCCTTTTCGTTGTCTTCTAAAATTCTTTCGCTGATGAGATGAGAAAGATTTACTTCGTCTAATGTCTTATCGTCAAGAATTTCTGGCTGGTAATATCTTCTAAAATTTTTTCTTATTGTTATTCCAGCTTCATTAAGTTTCTTTTTGGCCAATTTAAGAAATGTTGGAGATTTCAATGTATCTCGGAGCCAGTCTTTTATTTTATTTTTCTTTTCCTCTACCCTTGCTTTGAATCTGAAATTTATTACGCGAGTAAATCAGTTGGTTAATCCGTAACCACTTTATTTTATGTCATAATTATTTTGATTAAATTAATTAAAGTGATTGTGTTTTCGATTAAAATTATAATATGTTTCGTTTATTAATTAATCTCAAATAAATCTAAAATATTAAGTAACGCTTAATACATAATCTGTAGAAGTCAGTCGCGCTTGTAATAACGTGGAGCAGACGTGTAACATGAGATTACTTTCTAAAATAAAATCTCGTTAATTACAAAATTTTAAGATAAATAATAAATAAAAAAAGAATACTTTTGTAATTCCTTTTCCCTTAGCCGTGCTTTTTCGATCTTGGCTTTCAATTCGGGCACTTCGTGGGCTTCATTTTCACTGATTGTATGTTCTACCCACTCAGTTATTTCAGCGACTCGGCTGTACACGCCAGGTGAGCGAGGGTCACCACACTTCTTTCCGCCGAAGGACACTATACCAATCAAAACTCCATCGCGTACAGCTGGACCACCGGAATCGTGCTAAAAATTACTCTGTTTAAAATACTATTCATATATTTTCATTCTACATATTTTTTTAATTTTCAAAACTATTAAGCAAATTTAACCTATTTTCATTATATTTTAATTTATAATATCTAATTGATTGATTATACAATATAACTTGAAAACCTGTTAAAAGACCATAGAAAATACTTATAAATTAATAAAAGTTAAATAATTTAGAACATAATATTGCTCCGTAGTGGTCTCTTAATATACAGGCTGTATTTTCATATAAAAGTTAAGTAATTTTCTTTAATAATAATATAATATATTCACATTGCAAGCATCTTTTCCGCCAGTAGCATAACCAGCACACATCATTCTCGGCGTGATGTAGAACCGGTACGCCGTCTGGCACTCCTCGAGCCTCATCACTGGCACTGGCACAAACCTGAGGCGGTCAGGAATATGGTCGAAACCAGACTCCTGGTGTTAGAGAAAACGAGTCAATATGGATCAGTTACTCATTATTTTCTTATATATAAGACTTTGCTACGCCACTTGTATTGAATTTACTTGAAAAAAATTTAAAAATAAACCTTCGAATTTAAATTTGTAACCTTGTTTTCCATACATAAAAAGTGCAAATTTGTAATAATAAATACATAATGAAGGGAATATTTAAAGACTCCTACTGCCTTACTAATAAACATATTTAAATCTGTTTTGTCACTTTTTTCATTAATAGAAATATCTTAGCAGCCCTAAATATTTAGAAATAAATATTTAAATTTTCCGTAATTAATAGATAAAATACATCTTACTATATATAATTATAGAATCGCAATATTGAAACTGCCAATAGTGAAATGAGACGCAGCTGTTTGATACGAAATTAGTAAACATCACGCCTGTAGTAATATAGTCGAAATAACAGTTTCATTAATTGTTTCGAATGTAACTATCTATTGATTCTAAGTTTTGACAATGGATTGGTTGTCAAAAGTTAAATAAGTTCTTTTATAGGGTATATATTGCTGTTGCTGGTAGACAATTGTTGTTTTAGAATGAAATCTTACGAAATTCGATTAAGTTTTTCGTTTACACAATATAAAGAGCATCTATCCTGCTGTATACATATACAGCAGGATAGATGCCCTTTATATTACAACTATCTAGTTGTCCCGCCGTAAAAATACTAAGATAGATATCTATCTATCCAAAAAAAAAATCGTTCCACAAAAGCTGAATTATTGCAAATATGTAATTCATAAATCAATAAATTAATAACATTAAGGATTACGTTATTAAAGTAATTTTTTTTTATAATTGAAAAAAATTACTGTGAAATTGGGATACAATTTTTTTTTATATTTAGAATTCACATTCACAATTCTTAGTTTATTGAACTCGGTTGGGGGTGAGCTATAAGTTTAATAAATAGTTTTAAGGGATAAAAAATTTACATGAGTACTGCCCCATCCAGTAACAATCAGTAGATCGTCCTTTTGAATGAGATATTCTTTAGCAGGCAAGTTTAATACAGCGATGTTTCTGCCGATGGGCATAGGTCGGTCTAGACGGAGGAGAGAGAAGTCAAAGTCTGCGTTGCCTGGAGCATATTCACTCGGGAAGAACACCTGGTATGCAAGAGTTTAATGTTAGTAAGTAAATGCTTTAAATTTTTTACAGGGTTAGCTTCGAACTTGTTCAATATTATATTTTTTCTTTTGCGTTTTTCGTTTTTTTCGTTTTAGAGAAATAAGCTTTAAATTGTGGGGGACATTTTTACAAACATAAAAATAAACACCCGGGTGGGACTCAAAACCACGACCTTAGGCACTGCAGGCAGGGCCACTAACTACTACACCAACTCGTCGTCCAAGGAGAATACTGGAGCTATTTCATCTAGGCTGCGTGGATTCTTTGTTAGACAGTCGATCTATTTTGCCATTATTTTCTTTTATATAAATAAATGATTGAATACAACCTTATTTACTCGTGCCTGGTAACCTCCGCGGTTATGAAAAGAACTTCCGGCTCTGACAATAAATGTTAGAAGTTTCTTCTTGTCTCCGTCATAAGCTCTGGAAATAATACGTGCATATATCATTCATTTTATAAATTTTAATCGATACAAAACATAAAATTTATAACATATAATGCATAAAAATATTGTCGCTTAAAGCAAAAGTTGTGGCAGGATTTTTGTTTTCATAGTAATGCAAAAGCAAAAATAGAGGTTTTGAATGGAGAAAAAGCCTATTAATTTTAAAAATTTTATTAAAACAATTCAATTTGTTAAGACTTATCAATTGATAACTTTCCAAAACATACCACAATAATAATTTATCCGTATAATGAAGCGAGACGAATAATTTTAAATCACATCTATATCAATATTGTACTTAAAGAAAAATATATAGTAAATATAAAAAACATGAACGTTGCGAAACACTTTAATCTAAATTGAAAAAATGTTTTGTCTTCTTATGAGAAACCAGTTAAAAAAATGGTCTTATCAATAAAACTTACGACTCCAAGCAATGTCCAGCAGTCAGCACCCATTGCTCGTCAATAATGCTGCCTCCGCACCAATGCTTTCCGTTCCTGGAAATGGCCACGTTGTATGGATACATGCTGATGCTGGTATCCATTCCACCCACGATCCTGCGTACGGCGTATGTCCTGAACGCCAAGGCCAATTGGTGCTCATTCTTCGACTTTGGGAATACTAAATTGGGATGGGATTCATCAATTGGTGTTGATCGAATTAATCATAGAAATATTACCCAAATTAAACTTCACACTGGATCACGTTACTTTTAATCAATATAGTACTTTCTAGTATATGGGTAGGTTCTTCGGATTACAGCGTATTTAACGAGAAAATCTTAAATAAGTGTGCAATAATGGATTACATATAAGTAAATTTTTAAGCTACTCATGACAACTCGAACAAGTACATTAATTTGTTACTGAGATACTAGTTATTATGCTGCGACTGCGACAATATTGAATAGGTTTTGTCAAACCTAAAATAGATTTGTTCATACTAAAAATATTGGTAAAGATGTTTGTAATGAGATGAATAGTTCCCACATTCCCTCCTACCAATTCTAGGAGTACCTATTAAAAACGCCTCTAATAGTCTATAATAATTTTAGGGTGAAACAGGAGTTAGTCAACTTGTGGTAGAATATAATAATATTAATCAAAATATATGTACATAGCATATACGACAATGAGTTACCTGGATAAACCCTTTCGTCATTGGTAATTCTATATCTTGTTGTTGTATTATCATTTATAAATTTGTATCTTTCTTCCAACATGCTAATTATTTCATCTTCCCTGCTCCCATCGTCACTATTTTCAAGATCATAATCTCGTACAGACACTAATTCCCTTCTCCTTGGGTAATTTTCTCCATTAAATTCGATTACATGTAAACTTTCAACTATTTTACTTAAAATAATATGAAATATTAAACTCGAATAAACATTGTAATCTTTCATTTTAAAAGTTTTTACTTATTTGTATTATACATTTTATTGTAATTATTCATTTAGACGTGTCTTTTCACACTAAAAGTTCCTTTAATTCTTTATTTCATCTAATAAAGTTCATGATAAAAATAAATTTACATACATACAATATAGTAAGTATTTTTGTATTAGTTTATTTCAAAAGATCCAAGTAGTATGTTTATAATGACTTTCTTTTATACACAAGTTACTTTATATATTTAAGTTATTTTAGAGTAATAAAAAATCTCGAAATCCACAATACAGTAAGACTACAGTCTACCACAAGTTTTTACGATACGTTTTATGACCAAGTATAAAATCTCACGTGGACTATTATAGATGATGTTGAGTGCATGCAGGACGTAAAAACTTTAAAAACACTCTTTACTTTTGATCCATTAATGTGACCTCAAACTTACGTTTTGAACGAAGATAAAGTCAAAGTAGAAGTGAAGTGTCGACCAAAATAATAAGTTTTCAAGTAATTATCATCAAAATCTTTTATTTTATATATAAATTTACAGAGATTTTATACTGGCATAAATTTATTCTTTTTTATTTATTATAATGTACTATTTTGGTTTGAGTGATTGTAAATGTTTACATGGATAAAAATTTGCCACGTAGTACTTCTTATCACACCAAATTTATAATAATATTTGTATTATATGCTTATAAAAATTCTGACTGTTTTTTATGTTTAATACTATTTTAAAGCATAGCGAACCGTATGAAATGCCTTTTTATCAACACGGACGAAGTTGAGGGATAATTGGTATATTACGATATTCTTTCAAAACTTCTCTTTAAAGCTATTACAAAGAGGCTTTATAAAGAAAAAAATGTTAACCAATTCCAAGTTACTTTCAAATTGTCCCGGAAAGAATTCTGTCTTTGCTAGTTACGACTTAAGAAAAAAATTGAATATTATAAAAATTAACTTAAGTATAAGTTTTACTAAATTAAAGTTTTCTAGCTAAATTGATGAAACTATTAACGATGGAAGATAATACTAATGTAAATATGAAATATTTCAACTTACAAAAACAACTATTAGTTCTGTATGTGTGCGACTATTCGAATCTGGGACATCACTAAACGATGCCGTCAGGACGATATATGTAACGACACGATTGTCGTGTCTTATTGACTGGTCAATTTTAGCCGATGACAATTTTTTTTAAAAATCTATGTACAGGCATAGAGCAAAGAGCCAAACTGAATACAGTGAACGTGATTGCTATGTCCGAACCTTTGATTTATAAAACGGTATCTAATGATAACGATATCTAATGATAAATTATTTTAATATTCCGTGATTTACAGATTACATAATGACCATTTTTTAGTGAAATATAATTATAGTATTTTCTAGTGAAATATAATTATAGTCTTTTATAATCTCGCCTTATTTGTAAAAGCAAAATTCTTTTAAAACAGTTAGTAATGACTTAACCTTTTTCAAATTATTCGAATGTTTTATTACGAGTACATTACTAAATCGTATTTTGTTAAATATATACAAAAAAATATTTTATGAAAATAAATATCGTATCAGTGAGATGTAAATGCTGTTTTTCTGATCGATTATTTACTCTCGCATAGCTGGGTTTAATTAAAAAAGAAGGCCGGCTATACTTGCATTGTGAAATACTATTTCTAACTTTAATCTTTTATTATTTAAAAGCATGTGTTTTTTTATTTAATTGCATATCATGACGAATTTAATTGTAATATTTAATAATATCAAATTATCTTTCTGATTTTTTAAGATTATTTTAATATATACTTTTTATTATTTGAAATTTGACATATGTCAAGACACTACAGTTATAAAAAGATGTTTAACATCATAATAACATTTTCGATATGTTTTTAAATCACAACAAATTTTAAAACTTTTTAAGGTTTGCATTGGAACTAAAGGATCTTAAAACAAATTAATCTCAATGTGATGACTCGATCAGCTGTTGTTGTAATTGCGTTGGCGTTCGTTATACATAACATAACATTATTATATGATTGTAAGTGATTTATTTGAAATATTTATATACCGGTAACAAGAGAAGACTTCTATAATTAATTAGTCTTAGAAAATTAGAAATAGAAAAATAAATAAAAAAGCAACATGTCTTAATTTTTTTTTAATATTTAAGAATGAATATATTTCAATAGAACTTTGATATTAAATATGTGTGCATTGATTAATGATTAATGTTTAGGAAAACCTATAGAAAATAATAATTTAGTCCTTTAACCAAGATTATCTGAATGTCACCATTTTGTTTTCAAGGTAAAACTACAAAAAATTGTGATTGGTTTCCAAAATGTTAACTATAATATTCGAGATAAGTAAACAGATATTTTATTAATAAACGATGGTTTAGTTGCGTTTCTGATGAAGACGTGGTTGGCCCTAATATCAAACCTCCTATCTACGTCTTATCAACCAAGTTGTGCAGTCAAGCGAATTAGTCGTGTTCCGGCATCTTGTATGATGAAGCTATATATGGGAGACGGGTCTCAACAGTTTTGATGCCTAGGCATTGGTTTATCAGAAAGTTACTTTCTGTTATGTAGTGCGCTTATTCGATTAAGAAACAGGATCCGAAAAAACGGTTTACTGTTCAACGACCGCAGGTAGTTGAGGATCCAAGTAGATTGTGGATGAGCCATGATAGAGGTGGGGGGGAGGATCGAGCGCCACTGCGCCGCCTGAATGTGAATAAAGAAAGTGGTCTTGATCGTATATCAGGTATTGTATTTAAGATCTATGCAGTCTAGATCTAGATCTCTAGATCTAGGCAGGATCTAACATACAAGTCTTATAAGCGTACATATTTAGTCAGTTCGTTGAGTTCAGAGAGAAAGAGACGCTTCAAGAATGCTTAACGTTTTTGCAAAGATCCGATAGCAGTTTACACCAGTACAACTTTTAACATAAAACAAAGCACAGGTCGTGTATGAACCATTGCTATTACATAGTGACCGGTTCCACAAAATATCATCTTGCATCTTTGGACCCAATTGAGAGACGAACAACGAGCTTAATTTGCGACATTGAATTGTTTGATGACTATCTTTATATTTTCAAATACACACGTACCATTTTTAGCCTCTTGGTGTGTTTAGGATACATTTTGGTAGTATTTCCCCATCCGCCTTCTACAAACGGTCGTTCTGATGTCGGCGTGTATTCATCCTTATGTCGTTGTCACTCCATCGATTCGAACGAATTGCTTTGCGTCATCTTTTTGTTTTGCACAGCGAGGGACCTTAATAGTTTGCCTGCATCGTTATTTCACTCCTTTTATAATATGGTTGTCTTCAAGCCAGAGTAAGTAGGCTACTAAGTACCCCTCATCACCTACTATCAGGTGGAATGTAGTCATGCATAAAGAGGATTGTAATAAGCTAAAAACAAATGTTTGTTGTTTATGATGAATATGTTTGTCGCCAAAAGATAGAATTTCCAAAGCTTAAGCTTTGGTTTTAAACATTTCTGAACAAGGCGTCGTTCCGGAAAAACTTTTAAAAGAAGATCAGATCCTAATTTTATGATTCTGCTCTAGAGTAAAAAATTTCCTATCCCAAAATATAAATCATTAAATAGGTGAATAAGAAAGCATATTATTTATATGTGGGAAATAATTTAATTGTATGTTTTACTACTATTATCTATCTCTAAAATAATAGAAAAATAAATTATAATAAAGTATTATTAAGAAATTTTTTAGTAAAACTGATGACCGTGTTTTTTTTTACTTAGAAGCTTCTCGAATGCTTAACAACTACAAATCAGTATTTTGTATATGTCTCTAGTGTAAGTATAAAGTAATTTTTCTGTGAAAAATATTGTCAGTTTAGTGAAATCAATAATTTTACAGAGAAAAAGAAACACTGTACTTTACTTAGGGAAAATATACATTATATTTAACCGCTTAATTTGACTTAATTAGTTGTCTATAAAACTCCAAATGATACTCTGTTTAAATGATAAAGATAAATGTCTTGATACTAAAAAATCACGAAGAATATTTTAGAACTGCTGATGAATAAATACCCCCAATAGGCTCGAAACTAATTGTTAAAATTCCGATGGTATTGAAATAAGAGTAGCTTATTTATACATATTAGAATGGAATTTGAAAAAGTGACTGAGAGTGCAGAATGTGTTGTCTGTTTTTTGTCCAAACTACGTTTTAGATCAAACCTTTTTTTGGGGTGGTATCTGAAACTTTCCACGTACTTATAAAATATGTTAACCTCTTTTAATAACATGGACCACCTCTTGGTTCATCTCCTTTTGTTATAATTATAAAACATATTTACCAAAATCTATTGTAATATTAAATAATTGTGTTTTTATTGTAGCGAAAATAACTACTGAAAATCATCTCGAATCGAAACTCGTATATATTTCAAGTGTTTGCTTACTATTGAGAAAAATAAATTGGTTTCCAAGTATTTTGTGGACAAAACTGTGGCCAATATGCCTTATTATTGAGGTGAAATATAGCAAATTTTAATAAGGTTTCAAGAAGCAGATTAATAAATTCTTTAAAATAACTGGTATACTTTAATATCATTTGTTAGAATTTCTAACTCGTCTGCTCTTGATAATGCTGTTAAACATTTTTTTTTCATTATCCTTAAGGAAACCGGTAATTTTTACGATTAATGTCATAATTTATTGTATTTAGATGCTGTTAGCGATAATAACTTTAGAAAGTTCGCTGATCTACATATGGAAGCCAATAGAACAATACCTAACCCTACATGCGGATGATATTCTAACCTATATTTATGAAGAGACCAACAGTGAATGGCTAGTGTGTTCGCTTTGCTCCGGTAGAAATGATTGCAGTGATACCTTTTCATACCTGGTACTTAAATTTATAAGTTTTGCATGTTTGCTGACAATGTGTATAATTACAAAAAATAAAATAAAGAAATAAAGAAAGTGCAAATATAAACATTAACAAAGCACAAAGTTTGTCTGAATTTTTATATTATATTTTTTAAAAGTTTAATTAGTCTTCAAGATTGCATTTATAATAAAATAAAGATTTTTTATACATAATGTACTTTTCGAACCACAGTTTTCGATAATACTGACATACAATATTATGAATAGTGATAAAGATCTCTTACTTAAAAGAACCGATAGCTTATGGGAGCTTCTTTTACCCTTTTTTTCTCTTCTTTCTTCTTCTTATAATTTAATGCGATAGAACGTTCGAGAAATTTGAGTTTATAATCCACAGCGGGTTGAGATTTTATTTTAATCCAAAGTTAGAAATGCTTTACGGTAGTCATGTTCACTAAAAGATGCAGTCATGATAAATCAGTGTGATTTAAACAAAAAGTTTAAATCAACATAATATTTTCCAGGCAGTTGGTAAAGTGCATCAGCTGGCTGCAATTGCTCCATGTTCGATCGTTCAGCTGTTTAACAAAATTTGAAGGTATATTTAAGTGTATTCTAACCCAAAAAAAGCAATGATATGCAGTCAAGTTAATTCAAGAATTTTATATGATGTACATACATTAATTATATAATTTAAATGTCTACTTAACTTATGTACAGACGATAATATTTTGGTGTTGAGAAATTAATTATTGGTTATTAAATACATTATTAATTTTAGTTTTGAAACTTAAGCCTAGACAGAAATAAAACATAAAAGTATTCGTTGAGTTAAGAGAATTCTTTGAGTCGTTGTTCGTAGCATCAGCAATTCAGCAATTTCACGATATTCGGGTTTTTATAACGGTAATCAAGTAACAAAAATAATGATATTTTATAATGTACTTATAAATAAAAAAAACCTGATGTGATGTGATTAAAATAAAAAAAATACGAAAAACTTTCCAAGCGTTCGTTCACGGCTTCAAAATATTTTCTGCAAACAGAAAATATTTCACGGTTTTTGCATTTCATTCTGCTGGAATGCTTTGTTGAAGTTGAAGGCTAATAACAATATGCGGCTATACTTATATTTTTAGAAAAATATACTTGATACATTTAATTTATTCCAACAAAAAGACTTGCATCAGTTCTTCTTAATTAATTTCTATTGGTCGATTAATCAATGATATGATTAATTATAACCACAATTCTCTACCCCCTATTATAATCCAATATCCCCATGTATATCCACAGTTCCAAATTAATAATCAAATGGTATATTTCTGTCTAATAGTCACTTAATTAGAACTGCACCTATCCCTCGAGCACACAATGTATGAAACCTAATTGTATTACATGGGTGAGCCCGGAAACGTTTACCTTTAATAACAATAATTGTTCCTTTTACATACATTTCTAGTGCTTAATCAATTAGATAAAATGGTGGTTCAGTTGACAAAGTGTTAACAAAAAAAAAAAAGATATCGCAAGTTCATATCTTGATAAAAGAATTTAATAAAATATTAATATTATTAGAACTCTGAATAAGCTAGAATAAACTAAAAGAATAAATAATAAAAAAATCTTAAAACTGCTTATCAAACTATAGACAAACTTTCATAAGTGAAAACTTAAGCTTTTTTAAAGCTGTGAAAGCTTTCGAGTCTGTAAATTTTGGTCTAGCAAACTTTTTTAAAGGTAAAAATTTTTGACATATTATATCTCGATTTTGTATTGAATACTAGACTACTAGACAGAGAATACTATAGAGGAATAGCTAGCGAGATTAAAATTAATGGAGCCCCGACTATAAGTACTTTTACACATGAACAAATCTTTATAAAATAAAATAAAGGTAAAATAAATAAATGTATTTTTAACATTATCAGTAGGTAAGCTGTAGCAAATATGAATGATAGATTAGTCAGTAAGAAAAACCTTTTTTTTGCATGGATATATAATTAAATCACACTGAAGTTAACAAAAAAATATACTTAAATTTTAGGCATTAGCAGCTTAATTTTAAACAAACTTAACTTAATCTTGAAGTTAAACTTATTTCTTCTAGAAAACGGGCTGTACCTAGTTTTCGTACGGAGAATGAAAGTCCCAGTGAATACAATACGTGAAGTGAATACACCATCCAAACAGCTTGATTTACATTTCCTTTCCTTTATTTCTCTTTTTCTCCTTATTTTTTGGAGAAAGCAATTTTTACACATATCAAAAATTTAAATAAAATCTAGCTTTTAATATCTTTGTAGGATAACAAATTCAAGTTTACAAAAATAATTCATTAATTAAGAAACTGTCACTATGTATATGTATTTTATAAATATATTATCATTAAAAATGATTATATAAGTATAATATCCATATGATAAATATAATATTCAATGTAAGTTGCATCAATACGAAGAGCAATTTTTTTTCTTACGTAGGAATAGGTACCACTTAAGAAACGTCTTACTCTTGTTGCACGGCCCCAAAGAGTATAAATAGCGAAGAACCGACGAGAAACTTTTTTAACCTCTCTCTTAAATCCATTTAACTTATTATAAAACTACAATTAACTTAACTTCTTTTAACTTATAATGAGTGACAGACATACTTGATATATGAGTACAAATTATAATTTAAGTATAACAAGGTAAAGAAGGCTAGACTTTTTCACAACGGTTCTTCTACTAGTTCTTTGATTGTCAAAAATAATCTAACTTTAAACATTTTAAGTAATACCAATTATATTATGCCAAAGAGGGCTTACGTATGCAGAATTGTCAACAAGTTGATTATTGTCCTTCCTATTTTCATCAAACTCTTGGTATTATAGGCTATAGAAATACTTTGAAGTAAATTTTACAGTCTAAGTCAAGACGCCTAACGAATTTATTTAGATTTATATATATATAATAGTACAAGTAAATGTGAGATTGCCTCAAGTTCCATAGTTACTATATAGTGAGGATTCGGTTTTATACGAAAAAAAATCTATGCGGAAGGTTGCTTTTCATGCAGTAGATACAAATTATTCTTCTAATTATTTTAAAAGTTAAAGATTCTCTGGTTTCAAGCAGCAACGGACAAGAAAAAACATCAATGGTTTTAAAAAAAATAATGAGTGTGTTTTAAATATTCCCTTGGTGAGAATAGGCAATACCTGTGTAACGGTACTGCTACTCCAATATTTGATATCTAAACCGATAGCACCAAATGATTGTTTATAACTGAGCTCAACGATTAGTTATTCATTCATTCACCAGGCTGCATTTCTGTTTGTTACGTTCAAATTCGTTTGTAACACTGATAAGCCGCTTTTAACATTGTATAAGTATGATAAATGATATATATATATATATATATATATACGAATTAACAACAAAGAGGGTTAATTCCGTTGAAAAGGATATCTAAGTGATAATGTTAGTTGAGAATGAAATCAATGAGATAAAGGAAAAAGTGGTATTCATTTGAATAAATACAATTCCGATTAATGGTTTAGATGCTCAAATGGTGGAATTTAGGTATGGCATATTAAAAAAAGGCGATAATTTGTTACTTATTGTAAAAAGTATAGTTCATAAGGTTCATTTTACATTCAATCCTGATATTGATATAGACTTCGTCACAAGTTTTGCTTTCGTGAATAAAGTAAAACAAATAAAACCTTTTATTTTACGTTTCTTGACTCTTTATAAAAAGATGATTTCTTGTGCAAGAATGCACTAATAGAACTTAAGACATGTCATAAATAGCAATTATAATACTATGAATAATAATGAAAAATCAAGGCAAAAGAAAATAATTATCAGAACACTTGGGTTTAAAAGTTTTGCAATATGGTGGTACATGGTAGCTTAGATATGTTATTCATATATGTAATTTAATGTAAGTAATACAATTAAGACAAAGTTAGAAAGATATTGTGTGTATATCATGGTCATATAAAGTTATTTATTGATTTGTCCTTTTGGCTATTTTTATTTTCAAGGCTTTTATTGATATATTTTTCACGTTTTAGTATTAGTCCTATTTTCGTATTTAACTTCTGTTATTATTTTTTTTGTAAAGTTTTATATTGATTTGTTTTATTATTATAACCGGAAAAGTGACTCCAACTTTACGATCGATGCAACATGACTAATTTTTTAGATACCTTGGATAGGTTACCATTACCATTATTGGATAATTTCTGAAGTATTTGAAAATGACTACGAACAAAGACAAATGATTTATTTACAAATTGTATGCCAGCTGATTATGAAATTATATGTTTATGTGAAACTTGGCTTCTAACTGGTATGAAAGTTATTGTGTTTTTGTAATGGTATTTCATGTTATAACATATTTAAGTGTGATCACAATTATACATTGAGAGGAGATAAAATGAAAAGCGGAGTGCTCTTAGCATTGCGCCATAGTATTATAAGTCATACTTAAAAAAAAAATATTGTTAATTCCGTTTCGGATGTCCTAGAGGTGTTAATTTTGCTTTTGTTTGCGGCCCTGACTCTATAACACAATATAATATAATAAAACACAGTCTCCATTATATAGTTTGTGTAATTCAGGTATTACAAGAAAGTCCCCAACCCCCCTTCCACCATGGGACTTTCTGATGTACGGCGAATCTCGTCGTGAACATCCTCCTCCTTCTCCTGTACGAGCGTCGCGTCGTCTCGTCTTTTTTCGTTCGTACAGCGAGGGACTGGAACAGCTCGCCGGCACCGGTGTTTCCATCTCATTACAATGTGGCTGTCTTTAAGGCTAAAGAAATTTTGACTAAGCTAAAGCGATTTATATTATATATTTATATTATTTATATTATTTGAAGTCAAATTATATTTATAATATTTACAGAACCAATTGTTATTAACGAATGTTTACAAATTTTCATATTCAGATATTTGATTTGAATTGGAACTTCACACATGTGTCTGTGCCTGTCATTTAAATATAGCTACAAGTGTGTGTCATGTTACGTTGTCTAATATTTTCTTCTTAATCATGTAGTATTAAAATAACAACAACTATATAGAAGGGAGATCTCATGAAATGTGAAATATTATTAACTACAATAAAGGAATAAAATGAGTATCAATGAATATTTTACATATCAAAATATTTATTTTAATATAATTTTAGAAATGGTCAACTCGTTGTCTGAAAATTAATCAATTTAAGCAGTATTATAATATTTTAGTGTTTAGCATTTTTTTCTTCAACTCCCTCAACCCTTCCCTCACCCTCTTATAAGACGCCCCCACCTAATACAAGTCTACATGATCCTTAATTGACCATCCCTGTGATTGATGCTTTCAAGAAACGTCTTGATAAAGTTATCAAAGTAAAAGAAACCTTATTCGCTAACAGTGGATTCTAATTTTGAAAATGTATTGTTATAGTCTACATTATTATACCGACAATTTAAAAGTAACATTTTTGAATTGGTAGGGTAATATCATTATCTGACAGAATAAAAAGTTGCTAGTAGAGCATAGAAGTGTTGGTTTTCGTTTATACATTTATTTAAAAATAAATAAATGACAAATTAATTTTAATTATATTTTTAAACTAACTCTACTATGCTTATAATATGCTTGTAAATGAATTAATATTTAATTCCTTTTGAAGAACTTACCATGGAAATCGGGATTCATTTGATCTAGCAACACAGTTGACAAACTGTTGCTGGTTGGGCGGCGTGTTACTTGTAATACTGATTCAATACTGATATTTATAGAGAGTGGTTATACAGACAAATAAAAAATATATTTGAAATGCCATTTGATTTTGTATTAATAAATATTTTATGAGGTAGAACTGGATGAAATATTTATTTTAGTTTTTTTTTATTAAAGTTAACCCAATCTGTTGACTAGAGATACCGATCAATTTTATTATAGACTTGAAATAAAATTTCTAAACTAATAGAATTTTTCTATATTAACAGCACTATGTAGATCCAAAAACACCCCTAACAAATACGAGAGCGTTAGTACGCTTGAAGCTTTCTAACAGTGAAGACGTGTTGTGGTATAATGAACAGGTATGTCCTTCGAATTATCTAGATTGTTCTATTATTCAAATCTAAAATTGTTTTATACCATATCTATACTGGTAATAAAAGCTTAGTGGAAATAAATTTATTTTACATTGTTCAGTTTTAATTAGAGATTAAAAGCTGTGCTGGGCTTCATCTAAAAGAGATGACTGATTCGACCGTTTATTCGTTAAGGGGCTTTTACTTATGAAGTATATAATTTATATATCTTTGAACCTTGTAATGAATTTATTAACTTTACAAGGATCATTATAGCTTGTATCTTACTGAATTGTGTGAATATTATCCATAAGTATCATTTATCTAAATATACACTACTATAATTCAAAAGGCTTTTTCATTATTTAATTTATCCTCGCTATTAAACTCGCGATATTTTATAAGATCACCACGATTATATATTCCAGTTCTAAGAAAATTGGTTTCCCTTGTAATTAGAGTTTCAAAGCTAAATTTCTATTGCGTTAAAATTACGTGGTAATTGGGAATTTCGAACCAATACTTAACGTTTTCTCGTAAAATTAAACAAATATTTTTGTTAAAATATTTTAGTCGTTTTGTTTTAATATAGCTTATAAAAAAATATACAATAAATAAAAGATTTTTGAAAGTAAAGACTACGATATCAGCTCATTAAAGGTTATATTAATTTTCATCGAGAGCAATTCCCTTCGCAAGCTTTGTTGCTTCCTTTCGAGTTTCCATTCCAAGTGCTTCCCTTTTGTGGTTCATCTCCTACTTAATTTCCTTTATATATACTTATAATAGCAATTGGGTTTTCATAACGGCGTTTCATGTGACAATTAATTTCTCGTGTTTGTGTAAAAATATTCACAATTAAATTATGCAATCTTATGCAAAACAATTATCAATTTTCATTTTTGCAATTCCTGTTTGCATGAGGTGTTTTCAATTATTTATTGAATTGACGGCGCATTTTTGTAGGATTTTTTTTTGTTAGATAGACTTAACACTCTCACAAAATAAAATCAAAATATCTTGAATATTTTTCAACCTCGAAGACTTTAATTCTATTTTTAAAAGTATGACGTTTTGGAGTTTTTGTTGAATAAAAGTTATAACCCCCGCGAAAGCACATAGATATCACGAATATTTAAAAAGTTTCGTAATATATTTATAATGAAAATGAATATTTAGTTCAAAACTTATAAGTAAATTCTTATAGAACTACTAGTATACTGCAAAAAATCACCAAGCTAAGATTGTGTTTGCGGTTTAAGTAGTTCCTCCTGGGACCTGAACCACACGGTTTTCCATTTCAAACTAGATCATTACTTCTTCAGTGACATATTATATTTATAACTCTGCAAAGTTTATACAAAAAACATTAATATTTCTGAATAAGAGTGAAAAAAAATCTTTTTTTTAGGAGAAAAAATATAAATTTGAACAGTTGCTTGATGTCCGTTGTTTAAAGCACAAATCTGAAAAAGAAAGGTATTAGAAACGTTTTGTCAAATCTTGTTTCAAATCTACCATATTTTAATTTGAAGTCTGAGGAAGACTGCGCTGTCTTGCAGGACTATTAAGGCTCGGAGTGTATCGATTGATATGTTTGTTATAATTTAACATCAGAGATGGTTACACAGGGTTAGATTTACAAGGAAAAATAGGTTTTAGAATCATTTTTTTTGTTTTAATTTACAAAATACAATTTGAAACTTATAATTGAATGATAAATTTAATTTACAAATGACTAATAAAAAAATATTATAATTTTTAAATATTTTTTTAGTTCACTATTGTTTTTGTTTTTTAATAATTAAATTAATTAACATTTTTACGTAGTACTTGTTAAAATATTTTTAACCATATAACAAAAGTCATTTATGCAAAAAGGAATATTAATAGCAAAAATTATGTGAATTGATATAAATAATTGTGTTTAAACGAAAAATACATTCTATATTAAAATTATTATTCTTGTATCAAAGTTAAAAGATATAAAAATGATTCTAAAAGAAACATATAAACTCTAAGTAAAATTGAATATTTTTCCAATATACTCCGATTTTCACTTCTCTCTATTTCGCCGCTACCTCCTTTGGGAGATACCTTAGATCATATTTCTATTGATACATTTTTTTCAAGAGTCAAGAAAATAATACAAATCTGTATTTGTAATAAAGCTAACCCATTAATATCGGTCCTGTCGTTTAGAAGGAGTTCAGTGGCGTACCATTTCGTTTTTCAGGGACACCGCTTCTGCAAATTTTTATATTCCAGAAGAATAAGACAAAAGGTTTCGCCAAAGGTATTTCATGAAACTACCAAACTTACACATAAATATTAAATGTTTAATGCCCATATATATTTATAAAAAAAATAAATACAAATGTACAACAATAGTTACCAAAATCGGTCTGTGCCGCTAGGGGCAAGGAAATACAGAAACATTCCTATTATATATGGAAGTTGCGAAACACTGTAAATAGTGCTATTCTCTCTTTAACCATTTACAAAATAAAAATTTTTATATTTATCATAAATCATAAAACCTACATAAAAATAATATCATCCAAGGAGAAAGTTATACTCTATAAATAAAATAATATATTTTCGTATGGCCATAGTGTTGAATTTTTGATGACTTCGAACATCGCTTCGATCTATAGTTGTAATGTAATTGCTGGTTCTAGAAAATATTAATAGTTCTCTATTATTGGGTAATGGCTTTGACTATAATCAACGAAATCGATTCATTTTAAGTTTATTTGTAAACTTTAAGGAAGTTTATATTGTAGAAAGTATCGAATATAATAAAGAAAATTTTTTCTTACTGTTTACATTGGTGGCGTAAATGGAAGGTGATTTGGAAATATATTCAAAATGTAACCGTACATAAAAAAATGGTAATTTGTTATTTACGAGATGTTGAGATGGTTAAATATGAATGTAATATAATGAAAGTTTATTATTTACATGAGTGTGTAGAGGCAAAAGCTAACTCGCTGTGTTTGACATTTATGTGAAATATATCAGAAGATTTTTCTGATACGTTTTTTACCCACTAACCCTGATGGTTTCGAAATAATTTATAAAACAAATTAACAAGAAAAGTGTATGTAAACTAAAATAATACACACTAAATTATGATTGAAGGATTTAGGATGTTACTCTAGTATTTCAACCATTTTTTTGGTTATAAGAATCAAGATTACAAAAAGTTCAAATCAAAAAATTGTATCTTTTTCGTAGTATGAAAACGAAATTAATTAGTATTTTATTCGGATTGTAACCTAACATCAGCATAGTTTAGGATTTATCCAAAACCACACACCATTTTATAATTTTATATACTAAATGCTAGCGTAACCTGCTATAAAATTTTGTATATAAAATAAATATCTTTTTTAGTTTCATAATTGTGACAACAATTTTTTTTTATATACATTATGGATGGTATCATTATGCTTCTCAGATTACGAATCTTATAAAAATTTGTCCTTTTCAATACACCAACTTTAAAAGTCACTGATTCTTTCAATCTGTTTGAATTATCAGTCATCACTTACTTATTATTACAAATTCTACATTTCATAAAGTTGTATTAAGACAACCATCAGATGCTTAGATAACAACAACAATTCCTAAATCTACACTTCTTTAAAATTAAGTTTTTATAAAATTTAAATCAGATCGCATTCAAGAACTTTCTAGATTTTAAGTTATCTTGCAAGAGATGCAATCAGATGGTTCGAATTGCTCAATGCTTCGGCATATCTTGGATTTCTCGACATCTATGATAATATATTGAACTTTGCCCGTTGCGCTCTTAAAGCTTTTAAAGTTTCAAGGAATTGCCAACCCTAATACCACGGTCATTCTTTGATTCTGATCATTCTCTTACTTCGAGTTGATATAAATAATCATTTATTTTACAATACTAAATCAGATGTTTTGTTAAATTTAGTTTAATAGATATTATTTCTTTTTAACGTATTCTATTATTTGCACTTACTACACCTTTTTAGCAATAGTGTAGGCCAACTAGGAAAATACTCCATCTGGCATAATTTTGACTACTGGAAATAAAACTATTTTTTTACGGATGAAAACTCGCGTATAATTTGGTTACATTTTTATTTTAACCCGACATTTCGAATGCTTTGCAGCAATCGTATTAAAGGGTAGACGAGACGTAAGTGCCTTTGTTGAGACCAATTTATACGAATTTTAATCGGTAAAAAATAGTTTTATTTTAAATGTGTACTCGTGAAAATGTAAGAAATTTTTGACTATTGTATTCATAACTATTAGAGCAATATAATTAATTATAAATAAAATAAAATAAAATAATACATATATATTATCGTTATAATTTGAAACGAACTTTACGTTATGAACACACGAGACATATTTCCTGTCGTAGTTTGACTGGAAATTGAAAAACTAATTGGCTTATTTTTAGTGTCTGTGAGTAACGATTACCATCAGTAAAAATAAGTAATTAAGTAAGAAAATATATTTGTTGTTTAATGTTGATTGTGTGTTAATCAGAAAAAGCCTCAATTTATTGTTATAATTTTCCTAAATACAATGAAACGACCACATTTAAATTTAATATAAAATCGATTTTATGTATATTTCATTTTAAACTGGTGGCAATGAAAGCAGAAATTCTTACAAGTAAATAAAAGGATTAAAATATTTCGTAACTCATCCTAAACAAGCATACCATATAGTTTAAAGAAAATCGCTCTGGACATACATAATTTCCTTCACACTTGCCCTTGACGACTTTGTAGAGTGATATACACATATATCAAGGGTCAAGGGTGGCGATCCTGGCATACCACTGTCACTTATTCCACTGACAATAAATTTTTCCTTCACTCAGGCTTTTTGTTAAACGTAAAAAATATAAATAAAATGTGTTGAACCACATTTTATTTATTTTCATTTTAGATTTCTGCCGGGGGTTTTTTAAATTTGTAATATTATTTGATGCGCAAACTGATAGGTGAATACTGACAGATAGATACGCGAAGCTATATTCACATATACATAAATACATTCCTGGATTAAACATAACAGCGGGTAGAAAATATGAAGCTTAGTCGGGCAGTCCCTTACACGTAATTCTGAATTGGAAATCCTTGGTGAGTACTGTGCTCTATCAAATTTGAATGTGTATACCGTATTCACTCTAAATAAAGACAATTACATAGACAACCAATAAATTTTCAATTACCAGTTATGTCAACTTAAATGGTATAGTCTAGTAAAATAATACATAGACCACACTCAAACGTTATTTCAAAGTGACAAAAAGCTTGACGTTCCTCCAGCCCGAGCCATCCTTATTGAATTAAGTCATGTATTGCAGCCGCCACAACATATACAATATGAAATTATAGATATATTTCCGGAGTTATTAGCTTCAATATTCTCTCCTCCTCTCTCTTCCTGTCACTTAGTGTAATGAGAGCGGAATATCTTAATTTAGTTTTATCACTGCAAAAATAAAATATTCATTTCAAGACGTTATATGAACAAGGTTTGTGTATCAAATCGATAGCAAGGTTTCTGTTTCTATTATTAATTCAAAGCTGCTATCCGTACAGTATATAGGAATACAAAAAATCATTTCCAATTAATCATTTTTTACATAATTTATCGGAAAAAAAAAATTCTTGTTTGAATGTCTTAAAGTTAAAACCTAGATAGAATTCAGATAATTTTTAGTGATAAATTTCAAACACGTTCTGAATGTATAGAGGTATCCATGTATTGATTAAAAAAATATACATAAATGAAAAAATAAACGTTTAAATATTTAATTCTTATCTTTGCTTATCTCATTTTTCTTATATACCCTTATGCGAGTAACGTAACTGAAGCTCTTTATCTTTGCTTAAATGTACATGAATAACCTAAATTATTTTATTATCATCCAGCGATATACTTTTTGCTGAATTCAGTATTGTTATCAATATGTTACAATTTATTCATTGTTTTTGCTAGGTTTGTCATATTGATCCGTTAAAATATGGTTCTTACTGTCAAAGTAGCCATTAAAGAATATATTTTACATCGTGTATCAGAAAATTTTGACGAATATTAACAAAAAATATTTTTAATTCTGGTTTGGCGTAGTAATAAAGTACCAAAGTATCTTTAAAAATAATATGTAATAAAATGCCATAGGAAACGAAATTTTAAATAAAACATGACGTTTAAGAATATAATTCAAGAATATAATACCCCTATAAACAAATACTGCAAAAAGGCATATGAAAAGTGCTTATAGCTCGACCTTGAGACACTCCATTTTTCCAGTTGCAGCGCTTTTTTGAAACAATGTTCTATCAAAGCGCTCTCGTCGCTAAGTAGATTGTAGATGTCCCAGTTTTGTTTACATCTAACTTTGGCTAAAGCTTATGCCGTAATGCCGCTTATGACGTAACGTGTTTTTTTTGAGTCTCAAAATTAAGTTAATTGATAGATGAAAAGGTGAAAGGAACAGCGATTTATTTGAAATTTGTTTATTAAATAGAAATTGTTTTCACTTTTTTTTAACCACCTTTTTTTTTTAAATTCTTGTTTTAAAGAACTGCCGATGGTAAGTCGAAATATAAGGATAAATTTGTATTTATTTATCTAGATATCATTTTAATATTTTCTATTGTAAGTTATTAAAAAGTTTAAATACAGAAGATAATTTAATTTAAATCTTTTTGTGCTGGATCCAAATATGAAATGGATATAGGTATTTGTGGTTGATTCTCATTAATTTTGTCTTGTAGCTTGATTGATTTCAATGCGTCGAATGCTTTTACCGAGATATTGGTAAAATATTTGCCAAATTTATGGCTATGGCAGAATATTTTTAATATTTATTTATATAACTATTTATTTATGTTTTTAATTAATAAATAAATAAAAGCAAAAAATATATTGGACAGAGGATTACATGCCTGGGATAGCCCATGTCACAAGTACTCTTAGAGGTGAGACAGCTTTGAAAAGATATTGCGGTTTGTTCTATACTTTCTCTACATTAAAAACTATTTTAAGATACAAAATATTTAATATTAAACTGATAGGAAAGTAAAAATAGAGTACTACTAGATTTTCTATTTCCTTTTCTAGCTACAAAACATCTCTGATTTATTTTTATGAAATTAATTTTTAAACTTTTCATTCTGATATACGATGTCACTTTGAAATGAATTTAAAAGAGTATCCTACAAAATTAAAAATATGTTAATTTGAAGTTTTTTAAAAATGCCTTTATTATTAGAAGCAAGTTTAAATGTTAGATAAAATAAATAAATTACATTTTTATAAATCTTAGTCACGTACTTCAGCATATTACAGTAAAAGGTAGTCAGAACGTGCCATGCATATGTTTGTTCCCAGCTACGGTACTAGGTAGTATATTGATCTTGCACATAAATGTTATTAAATTCATTTTTATAGAATTTTTAATTGTGGTGTGTCACGATATAAATGTACTGAGTGTATGTAATGAAGCTGTGACGTTTCGAATTTGCATAATATTAGTGCCTACATGTGGATGTGGAGATAAAAAAGAAGTTTATAATAGATTTCGTTTTTCTTTCATGCATATCACAAATAATAAAATTAAAATAAATTTAATTCGGAAATTAAATTAAAATCATAATTTAATTTAAGTGTTAATCTTATGTTAATTAATTTTATGTTCGAAAAACATAATATTAAAATGCTTTTTTCTTTTTAAAAGTTTTCACAATATATTAATAAAAACAGTAAATGACATAATAAACTTTTCTGTGTTTGAATATTTATGCGAATCGTTATAATTTAATTTCAAAAAACGATTATACGTTTAAAATTAACACATTTAAATTTTCCTTACTTTTTTCACAGCATTATCGTGTCTATTTTGAATCTTAGAAAAAGCGTCTGTGTTCAGAATACTTTCGTGCAAGTTTTAATAGCCTCCAATTAGCTTCTATGGACAATAAGTCTTTTAAAGTAAGTATTATGTGGTCTTTTAAATTTAAAGAACGAAGAAAGAAGTGATTACTATTGTGACTGAGACAAATGTTCTACAACTTAAATGTTTTATTCAACTAAGCCGGCAGACATTGGAGTTACATACAAGGAGATTCAGCACCGACTGCTAATTGAATCGGAAGTGTTCTTGATATTCTAGACTATTATTAGTTTAACAGGTTTCAAAGACATCTATGAAAAGTATCTTCATAAACGTAAGTATTGTCGTTCCGTTTTCCTACATTTGTGAGGCTCTTCTTTTTGTACAAATATTATCATATTTGTGATCTGTAATAAATATTGTATTAATACAAATCTGACGTGATTTTTATTGAAATATTGTTGAAGTCCAATTCTTGTCATGTTTGATAATTTCACAGCAATTTCTTCAAGTGGATTAAAATGTCATAATGGGTGATGAATCTTAGATCTAGATACAAATTACTAATCAATAATCTGGCAGTTTCAAAACAAACACATGTCTACGAAAGCAAAACGATTGAAAAGCACTTAGAAAATGTCGATGGACAGTTTTTCTCCTTAACAGAGTATTAAGTGCTATTCATTCTTAATATAAATAAATAGCATTTAATTTATATATTAAATCGTGTAATTGTATTCACGGACTTTTGCTGCAAAGCATTTTAAACGTCGGGTTAAAATTAAATTAAAACGTAACCAGTAATTTTACGCGAGCTGCATCCGTTAAAAATTGTTTTATTTTATTATTTACTCGTGAAAATCTAAGAATATAGTATGGAATTTAATCTATTTCAATTACCAATTATTCAAAAAAATTATTAGTAGATTTATAGTTTTTTTGCTTTTATGATTAAAAGTTTTATGTACATTTCAGGCAAAATTTGAAATTTAACATAATTCTATTATATTTATTAGATACCATTTTAAATTTCCTTCAGTTGTATTATTTCCTTGAAGAAAATTATCTACAGTATCAAATTTCATTATTTGAGATTAAAATAATTTACGTGCATAATCTTACGAGTTACTAAAAATGTTGAAAGCTATTTCAAAGCATTTGTCGAAGTCAATATTTTATTTGTTGCTTTAAGATCAACAGTCATATAATAATTGTTTTGTTTTTTAAAGTCATTTTTTTTTACTAATGATTATTAATTTATATTGTTATACATATGTAATTGTATGAATAAAAATGACAAGATAATTTTTCTATTAGGTGTTCACGTGACTTTTGTTTATTGAAAATAATAACAGTCTTTCATTTTTATAATAATTAAATGGGTTTGATTGTCTCCTCCCATATTCAGCGATGACGATCAGGAAATCGTAGATACCACACTGGTTAAATATTTGAGTTATCTCCCACCAAATTTACATCTAGTGACTACTCTTTATTCTCTATAATTGGAAATCTGCTCAAGGGAATACAATATTGAAAAGCCAAAAAAGGCTTACTGCATTTGAAAAGGCTGTTGAGGACGTACTTGTTACAAACTGGAAAGTGTGCTTTCAAAATTAGTTCATACGCATGAATGATGTTGGGAAAGAGTTTAGAATAGACAGATACACCTATAAAGTATAAAGTTTCTTTTTTGTAACTTTCTGCTTGCACTAGTATATAACTTCATTCTCGATAATAAAAATAATTAAAAAAAAATCTTAATTATTATTGCATGACAGTTATAATAAGGTGGCGTGAATAAAATGAACCGAATTAAAGCTATGAACTTACCAGAAATTAAATGTATGTGTACTAGCCTTTAGACGCTATTTTACTGCATAATCAATCTAGTAATAGATATTCTATCATCACATATAAACATAATGTGTTTTGAATTAGGACGTTGCAGCTTTCGGCTTAGTATGTTTTTAGATATGAACAGACAATCTTACTTACGTAATCTAAAACCTTTTAAATTAAATGAACTTCTTGATCATATGCCTTTTTAAAAACTTAAATTTATAACAAATTAAAATTTGTTTAAGAAGGTTTAATGCCAGGGGCTATCAAAAACTTATCCTAAGTTTTTGGTTATTAATAGAGATAAGAAAACTTGGATTTTAAATTTTGAATTGAAACTCTAAATCTAAGATTTGTTATAAATATTTATCTATTTATCGAGGGCAGGAGCTAACTGCTATGAAAGAGGATACAAACGGAACCTCTACTTGTTTATTTATTATTTAAAGTAGTTATATATTCCTTTTTTCCTTTGTCCTTCTCAAGGGTCAGGCCGCAATCAATTTCTAAAGATAACTGCGTGTGTAAAGGATATCTGAACCCTGACATCTTTCAATTGAAATGTCGGCGCTCAAGTTATACTCCACTTGACCCTTAGAACTTGATATTTTCCCAATACAAGCACAAAACTTCCAATATCTTTATCCACTTCAAAAAACAGGGATGGATGAGAACAGCATAGGAATCCATTTTTGTCTATTAGATATTATATTCTACCTTGCTGTAATAGATAAATAAAATTACAAATTTTATGCCGTTTTTTTCGTAATATTCGCATCACTAATTCAAAGAAAATATTTAAAACTCAAAAAGTTAATGTTAGTACAACACTGTTACACCAAATTTGCATTAAAAATGCACTTACTGTTTGTTAGTCATACAAGTAGCCGTCTGATAACAGTCACGCCATTTTTATTAGCCTTATATAGGATGTTTAAAAGCCTTGGAGTTTACCATGCTTCCTTTCTATAATGAATGTTATTGTTGTTTATTTCTTTACAATTACCGGAAAGTGAGTTAAATAAATTTTACTTTATTTTTACTTTTACTTTAATTTTCCGCTCGAAAATATCCCTTATATACAAGCAATGTTCGATAAAGCCTTTTATGTTACTAAATATGTTTATTTTTTTTTTGAAACTCTAAGCGTTTGGATTTTTTTTAAAAATAGTATTTAGTCGTTAAAAAAAATAAGAATTAAAGTGAAAAATAAACATCCCGTATATTCTATTTTAAGTTTGACATATTAAAAACAAGACCTACTTTTAAACTGAAAGATTGGACATTGATGTGCGAAAGCTACTTTTAAACTTGGTAATTTTGTGTTTAAAATTTATAGATAGACAAGTGCAGTTCATGCATTTTTTTTGTTAGTCGAGTTTTATAACTAAATAAATTGTTTTAGAACATAAATTTTATTTTCTTTAATTATGAATTTATTTTTAAAATGTATATATTATTGTTTTTTTTATGGAAGTGGATTTTGAGAGGATTTCTATGAGGATAAGAAAAACAAGATTATTTTTTTATGAGCGTCAAATTTATACGTAAAATTTTGTACGAAAGTGGATCAAATCTAACCTACCCAAAAAAAAAACGGTTAAATATAGCAAACAACATTTAAACATTGTACGTTGTTATGGTAACTCGTATTAATAACAATCGCTTGGCTAATGGCCGCGTTCATAATTCTTGTGTTTAATCTGTCAGAATTATTTTCAATACAGATCAGATGAGGTGGACTTTCTTTTTTTAGGGTTTTTATTTTTTTTAAATTCTAAATACGCTTTTCGTAGCACTGACACAAAAAAAAAAACGAGCATTAGTAGATCTTTGCTGGTGGTACGCTTTATTTTTATATGTTATATTTATTACCATTCAAATTAACAATTTATGTGGAGCTACAACATACAGGTGTCAGACACAATACAAGATATATCCGTCCAAATATAATTTACCTTTTTTTTGTTATCTTCTTTTCGATCAGTATTAAATAATTATAATTAGTACTTTATTATTTTTTTTTATTAAATACAATATAAATTCAGGTATGACTAATAATCATTATCCCGCAGGACCGCATGTGATGAACTGTTGGTGAATAGCGACACCACTGGTACCGAGTGCCTCAGAGGACAGGGTTCCTATCCGATTCTTAATTCTGGCTTTCCCCCGGTCGGCCAGAGGTAGGTCACAAGATCTATTTTTTGGGTTGAAAGTTATAGATGTCAAGACATTAGGGAAATACTCAGTATTCTCTCTCATTCTCCACCATTCTAGGTGTTCAATGAAAAGATGTCAAGCCATCGTCAGATGTGAATTACCCTCTTTTCAGTATTTACACGTGAAAGAGTTCATAGTACATTTTAACATTTTGAAACAAATACATTTTTTATACTTTTCATATTTTTACATAAATAGATCAAGATCAAGTTTGTTGTTATGAGTTCAATGTCGAAGTATAATTGTTGTGATACGCAATAATATCAGTCCGGCGGCTAGATTACCACTCATCGATAAAATTGTGTTATAAAACAATTAAGTCTTTTTGCTTTATTCTGGACGATGAAGCATTTTATTTGAGATGGGTCTAAAAAGATGCGTTGCGTTGGGGAACCAGATTGGCTATAAGTTGATGTTGTTATGGTGAGTGCTTAAGTTTTCAGTATATTGCCTAGCCTGATCGAGGTTTTTATTAACAAATTTCATTAGAACCCTTAACAATAAATTTTGAGGTGCCACAGGGTTCCGTTCTTACTGCAATTCATTATCTGCAGTATATTACCGATGTGCTTAAACCCCGTATCTAGGAGTATGTAGCAACAGCACAGTTGTAGCATATAAGCTGTATGCTCAGACCAATAGAGATTAAATACAGTGCAAAGAGAAGCCATGGTTAAGCGTTCAAGTGTCAAACTTCCAGTAGGCTCGGCACGGAGCAATTGCAATCTTTTAAAATTCTTTATCTTCTTTCTTCTTCTTTCTTTTTCTTTTTTTTTTTTCGTTCTTGCAAAGGTTCGACAATACTTTACATACGGATAGCTACTTAGACCAAGCACTGATCCACTCGTGTGTGAAATACTGCTATCACATATTGGCCGGTGCTTCAAAATGTATTCTGGCAAACCTGGACTCAATTGAGAAGCGGGCAAAAAGGTTATTGAGTGTCTCAGACGCATTGAATGCCCATTTCCATAGCCTCAAACATAGGTGTAGAGATTTACCAACCTCTAAATATAATTCTATAGAATTTATTTTGGTGAGTGTGCGCAGGAATTACATGAGCTAATTTAGGGAAATAAGCTAATGTAATTAAACTCATAGAGATGAGGGTTCCATCATCGCACATTCTGACGCATAGAATATACCCACCCTTACGTCGTGGGCATCCCCTCTATCGGAGCCAAACGATATGCGTCTTTTTTAATCGGCACAGAAGGGCTGGAACGACTTACTTACGTCGGTGTTTCTGTCCGAAAGAGAACGAGAATAAATAGGTTCTTACTAAAAAAATGTGCCTTACCGCCTACGACTTTATTTCTACTTTTCATCGGATGGAATGTAGTCATACACAAACTGAAATTGAAAAAAAAAAAAAACATAATTTTGGATGTTGTTGTTTTATCGAATTAGTAGTTAAGATATATTTATAGTATTTTTGTGGATAGTTTAAATAAGTGTCAAGCATCAATATCATATTAAGTAGCTCACTCGCAAAGTGATTTTCCCAGACCATTTTCTTATTCTATTTGTCGTTGAAAATCAATATGTACACAATATACATGCATTCACTCCTCTAACTACTTATTAATTATTTCTATTTCAGGAACCGCATAGAAAGAACTTCTTCTAAAAGATGGCGCGGATCCGTCCGGCGTCTCGTTGCAGCCACTGTATGTAAGTGAATACCTAAGTATATTATATTAATTAAACCTAAGATATCAAATTGTCATCATACAAATTATTATTATCTTTCTCTGCTAGTTATGCTTGTAACGTACAGGATGATTTATATTATTGGTTAGTGTAATATTCTCCTAAAGCAGCATTAATTATCTTTCAAGATCTAAAAACATTGTGTTGAATTATTCCGCATTTTATTAGAGAATCCATAGACAAAAGAGCTAGTATTTTATTAAAAAGTCTACATCTAAATTAGTTTTTAAACATAAATATATACATAAATATTCAAAGTATCAAATAAAATTTCAATCATTATTTAAGAAATATTTCCTTTAAAAGCAATTTCATGTTTAATATTTTTATACAGATAAATATGATGGTATAGTTTATAAATGTACCTAATTAAAAAATTTATATTTAATTTTAACTTGCTCTTGTCATAAATATTTCTTGCTTTGTTTTAATGGACAGTTTCTATCTCAAAAGTTTGCTAGTGCAAGTAAAATATTCGTTAAAATTGTAAATGTTTTATAAATGAAAGCGTAGTTTAAAAAACATATAATCACACTGCCTCACTTATATTAGGATTGAATAATATGTATCACTGGCAATCAAATTGATTGTTTAAATATTTGATTCTAAATTTTGAAATTCCTTGAAATTAAGTTGTTATAATAAATGAAACTAGTCACGTTAATTAATATCCTTTAAGGGAATTAATAAAATGATAGAATAAAGTTTTCTTGAACCCAGAAAAGAAAACGACTATGTGCAAATGTATGTTTGTGTGAAAGGTTTAGTTAAAGTCTCGCGATGTTAATTTATTAGGTAAGTAAATTTTAATATTCTTATTACCATATCAGAAATGTTGTTTAGAAAAATTATGCTTCACACAGTTATTTCTTTTCGACCTAACCATTTATAATTATATATTTTGATGAATGATTTTCGTTCAACGATAAATAAAAATAATAATTTTAAATAAAATTTTTAGAATCGAAATGAATGAAAATTATATTGTTATCATCACAATGGTGTGGTTTATGTTTTTTTTTGTAGCGACATGATAAAATTAGCGACAGAGAAACACTTTATTTAATAACATTCGATAGCAGACTATAAATAGAATATATCGATTGCAATTTCCAGACAACCTATCCTGTTTCACACACGGCTGCAGCACCGGTTGGGTATCGGGCGTTCTCGGCAACGAGGCGCTAACTGGTGGCGCTTGGTTGGCTGCGCTACCATGTCTAGTTGCACTGCCAGCAGCTCCAATGTTCGCTGTTCTGGCCGATACCAGGGGGCGAAAAGTCGGCGCGTTTTGTATATGTATTAGTTTTATTGTAAGTTGAACGTCCAATATTATTAATGGTTTGGTTCTATTTTCTGGAAATTTTGTACAAAAGCAAATATTTAATCGCTTCAAATTATGAACTTTAAAATATAAAAAAACTAAGTTTTATTGAATATGTAAGACCTATTACAGTAATAATACCTCCTAGTTAAGCTGGTTGCTAGCTGCGTGGTGTGGGGCGCGTGGTGTATGGGCTGCACGGGTGGCGGCTGGTGCGGGCGGAGCGGGCGCACTTGCACTCACTCCCTTGTACTGCGCTGAGATCGCACCGAGAACTAAAGGATTGGCGGCCATGCCGGCTTTAGCTACCAGGTCTGATCTTAGACAATGGTTATTTTAAACTAAATCTGGCAAGTTCATTATCATATATTAAGTTGAAAATCACTAATCTCAAAAAATATAGTTAAAATATGTTGCATTTAAAAGATCTTATTTAGTATTCAAGAAAAATAGAATGAAAAATCTATCTGATGTATCGATACGAGGAAGTTTCCAACTGGCGATCTCAGGAAAACTGAAAAATCAAAATTAATATTGGATGTGGCATATTAACGATGTTATTCTAAATTAAAAAGTTAAAAACATTGGTTAATATTACCGAAAGAAGGCTAATATAATATGACATGTCCGTCCCAATAAAGACAATTATATATTTTTATATCCTAAATATAAATTTATTATTATTATTTTTTTTTTTATATACTAGATATAAATTATATATTTTTTATGTACTAAATTAATCGAAGCGACGAGACGATTTTCCAGAAGCTCCGGGTGCAAATTCATATCCTAAAGATAAACTTTTCATTTTACTGTTATTTAAAATTTTATATGCTTAACTACACTATATATATTTACTCTTTTAATATTACATTCTCTCGATTTTTAAGAATTATCTAATCAAATATTTAATCTGTAACAAACTCACTTTGAAAGAGAACAATTTAATTGCGGAATAACAAGATTAGATCATAAAGTATCTATAATTTTTTTATGTGCAATGTTATTTTTGGTTTATTCTAGTTGCGGCATATTGTTCGCGTACACAGCAGGTGGCTTGCTATCAGCGCACGCGTTGTCGCTGTCTATGGCAGTGCCACCAGCAATTCTGCTCTTTTCATTAGTATGGCTACCAGAGACGCCTACTTTTCTTATTAGTATCGGAAAGGTTCAGGTATATATTATTAACCAAATTTTAAAATAAATTATTATATAATTGGAATATAAAACTTAAAAGGTATATTTATTTATCAAACGGTCTTTGTTACATTTAACATAATTATAAACTACAAGGAACGTATTTTATATCATAGTATAAAATACGTTCCGTAAAGGTAGTTCAAATAATCAATGTCTGTTTAGGAAGCAGCAAAAATAATGTGTTGGTTTGACGGATCAGACTTTAGAGAAGATCTCACAGATGTAATAGAACAGCAAGAGGTCAGAATACGTACCTCCGAAGGATACGGAAGGAAAAAAATGATGACACGTCAGGATTCCGATACTTTTCAACCAATGTTGAAAAGAATCAGTGGATTGGAATCAAATTCTGATAGAGAGAAGGTGGATAAATCTATTTGTAAAGAATTATGTAAGTATATAGCATGATTTTTATGCAGAGTTAGTAAGCTTTTATCTTTAGATGTGTAACAATTTTCACTATTTTTGGGCTTTGGATTATTATAAATCGGACTCTTTTTTGGAAGCTGCAAGTAACTCTAAGTAGGAAAATTTTTGGGGCTTTTGGGGCTAAGCCCAAAAAAATTTTTCCTACTTAGCTTAGGTAAGCCAGAAAACAGCTACGAAAGCAGCCGTTATATCGAATATCGAATACGTTATATCGAAACGAACTTCCACTTAAAAAAAGACGTTCCCAAACACTAGCGATTTTTATGTCATCTTAAAAAATGTCGCTGTAATATTTTTCACCCTATTATTTATAGTTATATACAGATTTTAAACAGTTAAATAGATATTATATTATTAATAATTTCGATTAGTGTATGTATATAATAAAGATATTTATTTATGTATGTATGTAGATTATATATATTTCTTATTACAATGTTTGTTGTTAGCCCTACAGTTTGTAGGTGTGGGTTACCTGGAAGAAATAATTTAAGTGATAAGGTCGAACATTGCTATGTATCTTTTCTTTTACTTTTGTGTAATATATTTTAAGTGTGTCATATAAAGTAATTTAAATTAAATTAAATTGTCCATTTAATAAGTAATATATTTTGACGCCAGTCCAAGATGCTGCTTCTCGTAGAGCGATGTTATCGTGTGTGGTGCTGATATCTGCAGCAGCGGGTTCAGGTGCAGGTGCCTTTAACAGCTTTGCGGCGGCTATTGTGCGACACTCAGTCCATCGCGTGCCCGTGCTCAATGACACCGCATATAATTTAACTATTTATAATGGGTATGTATTTTTGAAAGGACATTGATAATATTAACTAAATTTAGAGTTTTTTTGCATTTATATATGTATCTGTGAGAAACAACCATGTTCAGCTATTGCAAAATGTTAAGTAATCGTTAATAATTTTAAGAATAATAAGAAAATTTAAAGTAAACCACTTGCAAGTAAAAATATATACTTTTATCAAATAATGCAATAACATGTTAGCTATGTTACAGGACAATTTCAAGAGCTCTATTCGAATCCTCTGAAGCAGGCTCAATGTTATGCGGAACCGCACTGGTGCTAGGAGCAGCTGTCGCAACTATCACTGTAGACAAAGTTGGTAGAAAGGTAAATTTCATAATTTTTATTGAAATATCGAAATTCAATTTCGGCAAAAACATTAAAGTTTTCTAGTACCATTTCGCTCTTGAAGCTAATATAGATATTCCATATATGATTTATAATTTTTTTTTATCATTGTAACATTTTCGATTTCTCGTAAGGATTTAGAAATATTGCGCATTTTTTTGAGTGTATAAAATATAATTGTATAAAATTATATATCAAATTATTTAAGTCAAATTCTTAATTATAGTGGTCTTCATAAATTTAAATATCTTTTAAAATATTTTAGACGCTGCTCTTATTATCTTGTTCGGGAATTGCCGTTGGATTAACAATTCTAGGAGTATATTGTGATCCCCAGCTTCGTATGCACTCTTGGTATCTTCACAGACTTTGGCCCCTAAAGAAAACAAATTATAAAGAGAAAATGATCCGAGATAAATTGGAAATACAATCAAATGAGACTTTATATAATACGACACTTTCTTTTTTGAACGATACTAACAAACCTTGGTTCAGAGTTAGTATAGAAGATCAAAATATTACTCTATCTAACTGGTCAGTAAAATATGAGAAGAACATGGAGGAGATAGAAGAGATTACAATATGGCTACCGGTAATTTTATTATCAATGGTACTATTTTTATACAACATTGGACTGGGTTCCGTGCCTTATGTGTTGATATCGGATTTATTTCCAGTTAATGTAAGTACTCTTTGTATTTACCTTTTATATTAATATGATAGTTCTAAGTATTCTTAGTAAATTAAATTAAAACCCATCGAGGTTAAAAATAAAGTTTTATCAATGTAAATATTTCAATATCGTTCTCACGTTCTACTTATGTATTCAAGGTTCGCAGCTTAGCCTCAAGCTTCTTAATCGCGTGGATGTGGATTAGCAATTTTATTTTACTGCGTTACTTCGGCACTATTGCTATCCTTCTCGGACTTCATGCCACTTATTATATATGTGCCGCAATTACTCTTATCGGTGCCGGATACATATACTTCGTTATTCCAGAAACTAAAGGCAAAAGTCAGACCCAAATTGATGAGGCTTTACAAGGACCATGGCTTATTATTAAGAAAAAACGAAGGAACCAGCGATGACAGTTACGATCTTGTATTTTTACATTATCAGAGATAAATTAAGAGTTCAAAAAATGATATTAATTGCCAATGATAAACAAACATCGTTTGTGAAAGTGAATATACGGAAATCTTTTCTAAGCAATTTGATAGTATGAAAATTGATTTTTTATATCATTTTAATATTGACCGATTTACGGTTCCATAGCCAAGTAAAGATTTGTATCCAGTCACTTTACCCTTTTTACGAAAGATTATGACAGACCGATATAATGTAAAGTCATCAAACTAGATCTATGAAAATTAGGAACGTTGATAGTGACTTTTAGACTAAGATTTTGAACGTTGATTGTGACTAAAATTGATTATTATTTGAAATTGTTATTTTCATTATGTAATTTGTGATTGTGATATATTCTGTTTCTAAGCTTCCGAGACTCGTTCATGTCCTGACGACTGTTTTTAACGGAAAGATAATTAAAGGTTATAAATTTTATTTCAAAAATAATTATAAGATTAAAGGTGTGATTATTAGTTTGCGTCAACATTAAAATTGACATGAAAAAGTTAAGGAGTATTTTTAAAGCATAATTAAAGCGCTCGTAGTTTTCACATATATTTGTAAATATAGGCTTTAATTGTGTTATATATAAATGGCAGATTAATGTAAGCCAAAACATGTCATGTAAAAATTGTGTCAATTAATCATAAGGATTTGATAAATATTTTTTTAAGAATTAAGATTAAGTTGCTTAAATTTTAGTTTATCACCTTTATGTAATATTTTAGCAGCTTCAGTTATAATATGTAAGTGGGAAGTCATTTCTTGCCGACATATTTTAACTTCATTTCCTTCTAATGTCAATCATTAAAAGATCTATGACCTTGATCAGATTATAACAAGTACAAAAATAAAAAGCACAAATAAGTTCAAACTTTTATCTTACTTGAAGATGTGTCTGAATTATCACATATACACATCCAAAGAAATAATGTTAGTCAGCTTTGAAGTCGACTTATTTATCTCTAAGTTCAGCAAAAGTTCGAGCAAAAAAATTGGCTCTGTTCATGATGAGACATTTGTTGATATATTACTTGTAAATATATATATATATTTTGTATTACATGTGTGTTCATGTTTTTAGACTAGAACCAATGTCATAAAAATAATCTAAACGTATAGGGTTTTCCAATAAGGGCGGGTAGATGATGAAAAAGTTAAAACAAACGTCTTTGAGGTTTTATTATTTTTATATTTATACCCTTTTTATTTTTGCACAAAATTATGTTAATACTCTTACCCTTAAATCGTTACAGCAGAATATTAATCGTGGTGTCCTTGTGTGACACTTGGCACTGACCTGCTTGAACCATGTTTTATAGGTACGTATACTTTAATAGGGGCCATAATAAATCGGTTATCATCTTCCTGTAGCGCTACTAAAGTCAAAATAGTATGAATCAATAATTTTTTAAATTACTTTCAAGGATACCTTGTGAACCTCATAAGAGTTGGTCCCGTCCTAAATTCAGAAAATGTACTTAGTTAGCATATTTTTTAATTATAAGCTGTACATTTACGAAATAGTGTCATTTGGCGCTAAAATTGATTTATATGAAAAAATGGTTTCCTTTTCTACCCTTTTAGTGTTCGTAGTAGCGATCATGAACTTTGCCAACTTGCGGTGCATAATTCGTAAGTATGAATTTTTACTAAACATTTATATATTAAATATTACCAATATAACAATAAAAAATAATTAATTTTTCATTTATTTAAAATACTTATATAGCTGTGATAAGCTTAATAAGTTTGGAAACAAATTAAAATCGTCAAACGGAATTTTGCGAAATGCCCAGTTTTTGGGTACGACGAGGAATTCTTAGGGTTTTGCTTTACATATCATATTATATAATAGTTCAAGTTTTCATCATTTGTGTTCAATGCCTATACTTCAGTTACTGTATAAAATATACAGATTTGACTTATGTCCTCATCGCCGCCACAGCTCAGCAAAATATTCAAAATTGAAAAACCCTTTACATTAAGAATAAGCTAAATTTATATTATTATAATTGTTAAATTTACAGATTTTAAAGTAATTCGCAATTCTGGGTTATTTTAATAAATTTATTTTATTACAAGTTACTTTGTTTCCAATAATTTATTTCTCTCAACTATTATTACTATAATTCTACATTTCGTGATACACCATTCAACATCTATCAACTGTTTGTGTTTTTTCACTGGAACCGCGTCTGATGTGTCAAAATATTAGGCATTCAAATATTACTATAATTCTGAAGGATTAAAGGTAGCAGACGAAAAATGATATATAAATATATATTGGCATATTGAACGAAACGAGGTACAAACAATACCGAAGTTGCATTTACAACACGTCGACGCAATCTGTCCTAAACTATTTTTCAAGATGAGACTTTATTAAATTTTTATTCATAACTGTCTAAATTTTTTTGTATTCAAGTGCTAAATCTGTAACTATAGAAAATTGTTAAAGGAATCACGCGACCGAATTGGATAAAATAAATTAGTTAAACTAATCTAAGTTACGTCTTGAAAAAGAGTATAGTTTGGCCAGGTATCGAATCCAAACTTAATTGCAAAAAAAAAAGAACTATATGATGCATCGATCGTGCAACTTAGCAAAGGTGTCTTCATGTTTATTGCTCAACCCAGCATGTTTAACTCAGAACAAGACCACAATTGGCTTCTTAGACAAAATCTGGCTTAAATTATTCCATGTTCAGCTGCCTATGGGTGAAGTTTTTTTGTCTTACTAGTTCGCTACCACGAAACATAAAGCATAAGAGAGTAAGGCCGTGATTTTATTATTTACTTTGAAAGGTGCAGCTGCAAATTTTGAGGTCAGTTAGCAGTGCCGAGTTAGTTATATGACTTTCAGATTCATACTTAGTTACTCGGTTGAGCGTGAGTGTTAAAGGTCAACTTATCGTTCAAGGTGAGAATCCGCTTATGTGGAGTGATAGAGTTTATAAATAGTGCGAATAATATAGGAAACATGACGTCACCCTGAGATAAACCAGCCGAGATGGTACACGAAAAGATTTTGTCAAGCTGAATGATGAGCTGTCTACGTCCGGTGTTTCAAAATTTTAATGGAAGATTCAATATTTTCATTCTGCTACCATTATTAACTGAGTTGTTGATAAAGCATGGATACGCATCTCTATATGATGTAGTACAGCGATTTTGACCTTTGTTATATTTAGAGCGATTAGTCTCATAATCTTTTACATTCATCATAACAGGTTTAATAGGATCATGCTTATCAAAGAGTTCTGTTACTGACTGATTGAATACGTCAACTTAGCCTTTTTATACAAATATATCTTTTTTAATTGGTATACAACAAAGAATATATAATAATTATATAATCACGCTGCTGTGTCGTTAACATAATGAGCTCAATTAGGTGACTAAATAAATTATATTAAATAAAAGTCAACTTTGATAACTCATATAAGTCATACTACACAATCTTATCCCAAAATAAATTTACAAAGAGATGACCACGGTAAATATAAGACTACCAAAACTACTTTAAAGCATTTGTATCGTTAATAATAAAATATATTGTTCAAAGCGATTTTTATAGTAAATACTGTATTTAATAATTATAGATTTCCGACCTTATAACAATTAACAATTATAATCATTAACAACAATAACAATTATATATAAATACTAATAATCATTCTTATGAATCTTTTATTCTGTAATAAGTAGTCATGGATTTGTTATAATTATTATTTGTACTACTATAATTACATTTTCTTCTTTTTACTATTCTTATATACTAATGCCGATGTAGAAAAAGGATCACAGCCTAATAACACCCTGAACCAAATCATCGTGTAGTTTTTGTGATAATGGGACATAGGTACCTAATTTTTGATCTAAAAAAAATATTGGGTCACTGTGCACATGAATGTTAAATCCTTGATCCATTAATTCCTTCTTCTTTAATTTAAAAGTAGCAGTAATCGGAGTTTCACGGAGTATCCTGATAAATAAGGGTCTTGCATATGCAGGTAGGGAAGAATATAAACCTTTTGCTAATGAAGTAAGGTCTACTTTATTTTCAAAATCTGCAATTGCTGCCATCCCAGCCTTACCTTCTACGTTTGGTATCTGAAAATTAGTTTTGTTGAAATAAAGTTATGATTTATTTCTGTTTTTTTTATTATTAAACTTACAATTCATGTTATACTCACGGAAACACCATACACGACAGCATCTTTTAACCCTATCAAGTTACTGATTACTCCTTCGACTTCAGCTGTAGAAACGTTTTCACCTCGCCATCTATTGTACGTGGAATAAAATATAATTGGGTAAAAATACGAATATGATTTCTTAATGGAGCAGTAACCAAATTTTATAAACTCTGTATTTTCCGGATATCTGATTTCTGGATATCGAAAAATGTTTGTGATTACGTTTATAAAAACTTACCTAAATGTATCACCAGTTCGATCCCTAAAATAAAAATAACCAAAATGATCCATGACAAGAATATCTCCAGTATTGAAATAACAGTCTCCTTCAATCCTCACATTTCTAACCATCTTTTTCTCTGATGCTGTCTTATCAGCGTAACCCGCAAAGGTCAGAATAGCCTTTTTTGGGTCAATTTTACCCAGAAGCAATCCTGGAAATAATATTTCTCATATAACTTTGGTCAGATAATAATTATTTTTATTAAGTAATTACTTCAAAACGCGTTTGCCTCTGTCTCAGTTTTAATAATTAAATGAATATTTAAATATTTATAAGATTACCATAAATGTACCTGGTTCATATGGACCACAATTTATACACCTTCCATTCTTATCTCTCCATATTTCTCCCGTTATCTCATCACATCTGAAAGACATTTATAATGTAAAGAAAATATTCCTTTATAATATCACACAATTATAAATACTAAAATATCATTTGGATGCTAAAATATCAGTTAAATAACTATAAAATTCAAAGACGTATTAAAACTTTATAATTAATACATTAATAATATAATAATAATACATTTTAAAATGCATAAAAAAAAATTTACTTACTTAATTAAAGTTAAGGGATATATAGATGACACTAAACGACTTAAAAATCCAATGGCTCCAACTTTGGAATCTAAGTTTACTGGAAGAAATGTCATGAATAAATACAATAAGAGCTAAATAAATAAAAACAGAAGTTTAACTTGTGACTTTTGAAAATCACTTCTTAATTACGAATTTACAACTACATTTAATTTAATTTTGATAAAAAAAATATGGTTGGGTCAGAAGTTTCGAAAATAATGAAAATAGGTTAAATGCTAATTTTGTAAATAGCGATGTAATGTCGAGTTTTGTCAACTTAAAGTATTCAACACTAAACATTTTACTTACTCAAATTACTATTGCCTTCGGTAGCCCCGTAAAATTCTAAAACTCTTTTAACTCCAAATCTGTCAATAAAGTCCTGCCAGATCTGAGGTCTTAAGCCGTTCCCAATTATAATGCGTACGTTGTGCGCACGGTCTTTTGGACTAGGTGGTACCTTCAGCAAGTACCGACAGATTTCACCTATGTATTGAGCAGCCTGGAACAGATTGAAGAATATTGAATATTCCAATAATGTAATAACAATTTTAATTATTTAATGTTTCATATTTTTATTGGCTTTTACAAAACCAAAATAATATATTTACTTTGGCATTCTTAAATGCATATCTATTGTTTTCTTATTTTCGCGTCAATCGCTGTTAATTATTTTTGTGATATTAAAATGGAATGGGGTGATTTAGAGAACCGACGTATTATGATAGCATTACACAGAACAGGTAAGGAGATAAATGGAGTTTTTGAAAATCTCCATCCGCTTGTTACTACTTGAATGTTTGGTTATTGATAGTTATTATTAAACTTTCTTTGTTAGGGATAGAAATAAATTTGTCAGTATGAAAGGTACGATAAAGGCAAACAAAGTAGTAAAAGAAAAATCTCGCCCGGAATCGAAGATTTTATCTCGAGAAATGAATATAGCACCTAGAACCATATCGCGCATAGAAGCATGTTGCACTTAGAACAATGTCGTACCTAGAACTATGTATATATTTTGAAAGATGACTTAGTACTCCTACCCAATTTTTGACTGCAGAAATGGTTTGGTGGAGTATTAGCTATCAAGGGATAACTGAGCAATATTTTTTTAAAGTTGTCATAACATTTACACAAGCGTATCAAAATACGATTAATAAGGTGGTTAAACTTCTAAAGAACACCATATTTAATAACGACGGTTTAACCTTTCAGTAAGAGTCAGAACTGGGTCATAGCTTCCCAAATGTGGCTAGGAACAAAAGTTTTTGACTTCATCATTATTATAATTACTCACGCACTACATTGGTTCGATGTTTATCAATAAGAATGTACATATAAATTTTTACCGTACAGCCATATTTAGCCACATCATTCCAATAGTTACTCGCAGAGAACTTTTTTGCCAGCGCCACAGTGCATCCGAGGACAAGGCATTGTCCAGCTCCAAGCACTCCACCGGCTGTGTGGTGTAAAGGTAATGGATCGTAGATTATATCTGATGTTGTGAGACGACCTGAAGTATGCACGCCGAGGGGAATAAGGAGGTATCTAAGATTTAAAGGAAATATTTTCATGTATTATTGAACCTTTTCTAAGAATGAAATTTGAGAGTCAGTATTTGCTAAAAGTACATATATTGTATTTGTTGTAATAGCGTATCTATATAAAATTAAAAGTATTTATATTAAATTAAAAGCAAAAAAAAAAAAGATTTCCTCAGATTTCTATTCAATTAAAAACCATTGATTAATAAAGTAAATAGTACCTGAGATTGGTGATTATAGCAGCTTTAGGAAATCCAGTGGTGCCACTAGTATATATATATAATAGCATGTCACTTGGCTGTGCGGGCTCCACATCAGTTAATGAATCAGAAGACATCTCATCTAATTCAGCTGCCAATGGCGTTGTATCTTGGACTATTGGAACTGATTGTCGTTCTGGTGAATTGTATTGAAATAGTGGAATATCTGGTATTTGGCTCTGTATCGCTTTAATTGCTGTAATAGAAATATTAAATATCAAGTTTATTTAAATAATCAAAAATAAATTGCATGTAATTAGTTTTTTAATTTATTTTTAACGCAATAAATACTTTTTGTCAAAAAATAACCATCTAAAAAGTCATTTTCAACTAATTTAAGAATAGCTGAATTTTATCCTCTTAATATTTTAAAATATTGTAGTAGTTACTTTACTGTTGCAATGTATTGTTGATGTAACACAAAAAATTCTTGATTTCTTTTATAAATTTGTTAAAGATTTAACCGACCGACCTAAAAGTTTCTTCTAAAATAGTATATTAATTGTCCCATAAAAGAGCAACTCACATTTTGGTGTTTTTACACAATTAAGCATATCAAATTATTTATATAAATTAATTATATAGATATAATTTGACTGATAAAATCCTGACAAATATTAAAGATTGGTTAATAGAATAACTTTGGTATTACATGTCTGATAAAATTATTATTTACGAATAAAAATATAATAATAAAATAATATAATAATTCTTACCGTCAGCCATTTCATCACCAAAGACCACAGCTTTGCACTTGGCAATTCGTAGACAGTGTATAAGTTGTTCGCCACGAAGATTAGTATTTACTAGCGCGGTCGTAACTCTCACTTTGGCTAATCCCAGCCAAAGAAACACATATTCGGGCTGTGTTTCCATGAACAGAGCTATAACTTCACCTTTTTTAAAGCCTTGTCTTTTGAAGTACCAAGCCATACGATTGCTAAACTCATCCCCCTTAAATTAAGCGCAATTATGCTTGATTTAAATACTATTTGTTGCTTACGCTTCATTCATACCAGCATTTATAATTTAGGAAAGTGAATTACCTCCCGGAAAGTCAAGGAACGATCTCCCATAATGAATGCCTTCTTATTAGGCGCTTTTCGGGCAACTTGAGCCCATCTTGTTACGACTGTAATACCTCTTCGCTGCCATATCCATATTGTGAACATAGTTATTAGCAGTACACGAAGACCACTGAAAAATATAAATCCAAACGGTTAGATGGTTACATATGTTTTATTAATGCTTCAAAATGACCTAAAACTGACAATCCGATTGATGTTAATATATTATTCCAATAATTCTACAAAAAGCGTAGCCGTCATGTTCCGTTCTTAGATTTTATTATATATTTTTTAACTTTTTTGCTCAGATATTATATTTTGCCTTGTATTGCCCCTAAGTCATTTAATACGACGTTAGTGGACATGACCAATCCAGTCGACTTCCGTTGAGTCGTCCTATACCACATTCACAATTGATTAAACTTTTTTCTCACATTCCGTCTGTTATTGATATTATATAGTGTTTTTGTATCATAAGCATTTTAGGAGTAGATATGGTTCTTTCAAGTAAGACTATAAAAAATTACGATACGTGTCGAATTAACATTCAGATGACAATGTATAATATTTCTTACCACATTTCAAAGTCATAAAAGAGTCATGAAAAAGTCAGGACTACTAAGGTCGTTAGTAAACTTCAGGCACTCTTTGATAATCTGAACTACATCTGTGTTGGAACAAATAATTTTTAGAATTATCTATTTTTTAAGTTGATACATTTTTTGGTCATCTTCTTCATAGTTATGCCTTTGCAACAAATCATTTTTCTAGCTGACCCTGGCTCTGAGCTTAACTTGGCTCTTATCTTCCTTCACTTCTTACTTAGCCAGTATACTTATAAATATATATATTTATCAGCAGACAAAATGAAATAATTCCAAAACTTAACAAAACATTATTTAACTGTTCCATTCGGATCAAACGTGTAAGTCTCCCCTTTACAAATAACCAGCCCATCATAAGAGGCCAAGGTTCAACCGGACACCTCGTTCAATAGAGTAATCATCGACGTCCGGCAATGTGATAAAAAATAACCAATTTCTTTACAACACCTTCATGAGGGTCAAAAAATTCATACTACTGATGCTTCAACAGGTTAATGATTTTACAATGTCAAGCGTACATAGTTGCTTGAATTAACAAATTGAGATTTAACAGATACAATAATCATATAAACTTTACAAAAATATAAATAAATTACAGAAGACTATAATAAAATTGAGGTTCACATAGTATTGTTCGATTTTTCAATAACATTTTGTTTAATGTCAAAAATTATTATACTTTTTAAATATTGTTTCAACATTTTTTGTACATCACAAGATCTTTATTTTCCTAGGATTGCAATTTAGCCCAAGAAGTGTTAAGTTCGTGTATTATTGAATGATTGGTATGGTCCAATTTCACTGTGTGCAAATTGGTTGATGTCTAACAGGATCTGCATAATAAGAACAGTCTAGGTGGTTCTTACAATATAAATATAACCTTATATATAATCATTTTTAATCTTTTGAATAAAACTTTAAATACGAATTCGGTTAATTAAAATTTTAACTTTATTCAACAAAATATGTCAGTACTATTATTAATTAACATCTGTATTATTTATCAAATTGTTGTTAGTAATGACATTAATATATATATTATTATTATCATATTTATTTGTGTCAGTATAATATATAATACACATTCGAGTGAAATAAGGAAATGCAGAAACAATATAATACTGTTAATACTGAGAGTGTTATTGTCTTAAGAACAATGGCGGATCAAAATATGTACTATATGCAACAAGTCTGAATGATAAAAGACACTTTTTGACCTTTGTACTGTAACACACTTATGCGGTTCTGCAATTCTGGTTCATAAAAATGAATATCTTTGTAAAGTTTTACAAAGACTTATATATATGTAATTTTGTGAAAATGAAGTTTCTTAGTATTTGGAAAACATGACATTTTAAGTGAATAAATTAAATTTCATTTACATTTATAGCAACGTACGAGGAACCATGGATTTAATATTTCACCGCGATGCATACAAATGTGAAGCCGTCCTTCGTCGTGGACGTGCTAATTATTTGACAAAGATTGATACATGGAAGTCGAATACTTTTGATATCGGTACTTAATCATCGTAAACATGTTGCAATATATAATACAATATATTTTTTACGATGTCAAAACTCATTAAATCTTATCTAATTAAATGAAACATATTGTTAATAACGACAATAATAGTTTATTCATTCTGACTTACATCATATCCCTGTAGAAAGTTTTCTTCCAGATGTACACCCATTGATATCTGTCTCCAGTTAATAAATATATACTCAGAATTGAGACTAAGCCCAGAAGTATTGGATAGTGTCGAACGAACCATATTAGTAAGAGCCATACACAAGCTATGGCGGTTAAAATAACATACTTATAACGTTCTGCTTCTTCGAATCGAACTCCCTGTTTTTCTGTCATCCTAGCTGTTTTACTTTAATGACATAGTGTAAAGTCTGAAAAATTATAAAATAAATAAAACAAAATAAAAGTTAAATGCTATCAAAGTTTTATTATTAAATAAAAATTCAAAAATTGAGAAATATTTTAGAACTGAACAAGATCATTCATATTCAAATTTCATAATTTCATTAATGTTCCACTTATTCGTTCACAATACAAATAAAGTAAAATTTTAGTTTAATTACTTTATTAATAATCTAGAGCTTAGTAGTAAGATGAAACTGAAACTATAACCGCAAATGGTTTTCTCTTAGTATATCGATACACAATTCAATCACAAGAAACATCTTACTGTTTAATTACACTACAAATGAGTAAAAAGTAACCGTTTTACAACACAATGAAATATAATAAGCGAACAAACTTACGTAGTTTATTTAAAATTGTAAACAAATTTTAGTACTTATTTAAACATTTAAATTTCGAAATAATATACTAATAAAGCTATTAGTAATCAAAAATAACATAAAGTGAATAAATACGTAATATGTAAAAAAACAAAAACGTAAACCCAATAAAAATACATCAATGAAATTCCTATTAATAGACAATATAAATCAATTATTGATTATAAACTGCTGTCCAATTTTGAAGATAATAAACAAGTTAAAATATTATTGTGTATAAAAAATGTATATTTACCTCAACGACGTTCGCACTAAAGACATAAGTATAAGAGACCGAATTATTGTCACAGAGTAGATACAAAGCGAAGCGTCACTTGAATAACAGTTGAATAACTGAGTAGTAGTTCAGTTGCCGGCCGATTACAGTAAGCAGTGCTGTCAAGTAACAATCGATATCATTTATCGATATTTTAGGTTTTCTTACTATATATTTTCTTTTATTTTATTTATGATACTAAGAGTATATTATAACATTAAAAAAAATAGAACATAACACTAGGTTTTGTAATAATTTTATTCCAGAAGCGTTATTAAAAAAAAATAATTAGGGTACAGTTGCAGATAATGATTTTTTGTTTCAAGTGCAAAAGCAAGCTCTGTTCTTGGTATAACAATTATGTAATCTTGTTATTGTTTTTTCATTTATCAACATGATAAGATATCTCACGGTGATAAAAAATAGTAGAATGAAATATAAGTACTCACTCGTCCATCATATTTTTATGTTAATGACCTTTTAATGTCACTGCTTTGATATTAACATCGTTAAGATAATATATAATTTGTAGAGTTTTTTATTTTTTTTTGTTGACATGTATATGTGTAATAATTTTATGTATATGTATATGTTTATGTATAAATATAAATATGTATAATAATTTTATGTATATTAATTACATGTCGATAATATAATTAATATTAATATTTTTTATTATTTGTAATTAATATATTTTTAACAGTAGGCCTACAAAGGCCTTTTCTATAAAAATAATGTATTCTTCTGTAACAATATTTTTCTGTATATAAATTATTAGTTATATAGTGTATATATTTCATTATTGTACAACACTACGGTGTGCCGTTTATCGGCCAAGCTTCTCCTATTCCAGTTATCAACGCCGGTGAATATACAACATGAATAATATCATAATAATTCATATTAAAAACACCTTTAAAGCGTACACGATAAGGCATACAATATTTTACATTAAATCCGGCTAAGTTAGTCCGGTTAGCAGATTTTAGATAATGTTGAAAGAAACTGTCCTCCAAGGTAAGGCACATAGAGTTTCATATCAAATGAATATGATTAATAAAGCAAACTGCAATTGTGGACCTTGTGTAATACACAAAATAGACTTGTTCATTCCTTTGTAATTTTTATGTTATTCGTTTTTTGTGAGTGTATAACGTTTATTTTAAAGTATAAAACAATATACATAAAACTCAATGGAAATCGTACCGTATAAAACATACATTGAGCTCATAGAAAACGGGTTAATTGTTGTATCTGAGATTTTATCAACAATCATACTAGAAAAATCTGGATATTGGTCCGATTAAATATTTTTCGGGTATCTGTGCAACTGTTTTGAATGTTGTAGCTCTATGAGTCATCAATGTTTTTTTCAATGATGATAAAGATCAAGATTTTGCCTTCAAAGTGTTAGGATGATTTAGTGGGATAAATTAAGAAAAAGATTAAGCTATCCGTCTACCCGCACGCTTTTGTTGATGTTGTTATGATAAAGGCGTCTCTGGATAAATTGGAGTCAGATAGAATTTTCTCAGCAGACATAATTAGAATTATTGATACATAATATTTAAAAAAGAAATATAAAAGTAAAAAAAAAATATATTTAATATATTTTTATAACAAAATAATAACAATTTTTATTTATAATGCAAAAATGCAACCAGCAAATTTTTGCTAATTTTCTTTTTCGATGAAAACTTAACTTTATTTTTTTTTATTGTACGACAATTTTATAATTTATTGTAAAAAAACAGAATAACATTACGACATCATGACTTTCCATATTGTTTTCCTTTCAGTAATACTACTTGTATGACGTCAACAGTTAATCCTTTTGTTTCAGGCAGATAAATAACACAAAATATTGCAGATACTAAACTTGTAAACGCAAAGACGTAGAAAACTGGTCCCAGTCCCACTGCGGCTGCGAATGGGTTGAAAATAAAAAGTATTACAGAATTGCAGAGCCATCCCCATTCGATTGCTAGCATTGTCATTATTCCTCGTATCTGTAAAATTGAATTGATGAATAATTATCAATATTATAAATTCATCAATTGTATTTAATACATGATAAAAATAATTTGTATTACTTTAAAGCAAATGGATTTAAAGGTTATTTTAAATTGATATAAGTGTCTTTAAAAAGTAATTGAATTTAAATTTACGCTAGAATTGTAAAGTCGCATATTATACTCGTACAAATAAGTTTAAATATCTTAAACATTTAAGAATACCTCGGGAAGAAACAACTCTGGTATCATTACATATGGCACAGTACCGGCTCCGCAAGTCGCTGAGATGCAGAACGCGTATATTAACACAGCAGTCATCCAACTGGGACCCCATTGTAGTTGGATTTGTGTACCCAGCATAATGCAGAACATACATGTTCCAAGCGATGGATATATCATTACCGGCTGTAATAATTTCGAAACTGGTTTATAATTCTTCTAATTGAGGTAAATATATTTTTTCAGTACACAGAATTAAGGCAATTGTTATTTCTTTTCAGAGACTCTCACAGGGTGTATTTCCTTTTTTATCCTGATATTCTTAGATAAGTTTTAAAATCTATTTAATTCGTGACAATGATTTACATTTCTTAACACTTAAATCTTTAAACTACGTTTAGATCATTCTACTGTAGACATTTCTTTTTTTTTATTTACTAATAGGAATACTAATAGGTAAACTAATCTAAGATAAATTTCCTATTAATTTTTTCAGATACAGGGTGACTTGTCACTTGCATTCAAGGATAAATCAGAAAGAATAGATTAATATTTAAAAAAAAATAAACTACAAAATACACATAACTCAGGTCGTAACTTTTCTATCCTTTCTTTAAAAAGTATAGCTGCTTCGTGGATCTTGAAACCAAATATCAGTAACGAGTTCAGTAAAGTAACAAAGGCAGCCTGACAGTCCTTTTGGCCGGAGCCTCTATGAACGTCGTGAAAGTGCTTCTGCGCAAATCTTATTCGAAGCAGGTGCCAATTAGCTGGCGGCGTAGTGGGCAACTTTTACTATCGCAAAATACTCGATGTGTGATCGGCGTGTGTTTTATGCTTATATGCTGGTAGACCGTAATTATTACGGATGCATGCCCCAAGTTACTTTCACGATTGTACAGCGATGACGCTGATGGCATTCTTACACATTTCTGTAGAGTCAAGATGTGAACGGTCACCCCAACCGAATTTGATATTTCCAGGTCCATTTGATGCTTATCAAGTCTCTTTAGATAGAAGCAAGATATACCATAATAGAGTAGGTGGCTGCTCACGCGGCCAGCCGTCGGAGCAACGTGGATGAATGTGACAGCGATTCCCGTGGCGCTCTATTATAACGGTGAGATGGTGACCGTCTGGTTTAATGGGTGTCCTTAAAATTGGCAGCATACTCTATGTCGCCGGGAGTCCGACATAACCGGCCTCCTCCTTCCCCTACGGGGAGCGTGTAGCAAAAAAAGTTCCAGACGAAAAAAAAAAAGAGGAGTCAACTTTCTGTACCCGGAGTCTTCTTTGATTACTTCCTTTATTTGGATTCCTTGCCAAACTCCATCTCTATCCTGTTTATTAAAACAATTCTTCTAACCAGTGATTGTTTCTCCTTGGCTACTTTGTTATGTTATATTTTCAGTTGTCGGGGCGCAGCTATTTCTACGTTCTGAAGTAGCAACCTCCTTCTTCGTCTTTCCAAAATTTACGACCTACCATAGTAACGTGTTTCCTATGTTCATATATTTACTACACCACTGTTTTTTTTCTTATCCGAAAGATAATTATCGTTCTTATTGCTTTTGGGCATTCCGTTAATTATATTACATAAAGTCTTCTATTGTGATCGGAGTCTACGAGGTTCTCCTCAACCCACCATTCTTTCACTAAGTCACGTAAGGCCATGGTAAACACTATGATGTCGTATCTGGTGTTTTAACTTAGGATTTATAATGTGAGTCCGTTTAACATACATGACATTTATTTTAAGATACCTTTATTGAACCCATTAAAGAAAATACAATACCCATAAAACAGAAAATAAAAGGAAATATACAAAATAAAGAGCAACGTTATCACTAAAGTGATTTCTTACAGGTAATTAAAAATTTTGCATCCTTTATAATTTGTATCTACGCTACACTATTCGCATTTGCGTCTTCGCTACCGGTTACCAACTCGGGGTTCAATTCTTCTGGACATCCTCTTCAGATGTTCCAGATAAGATTCAATTCGTTATTCAGGTTCAAAATTGAAAGACCTCGTAAGATCTTAGATACGGTATCGCATTTTTATAGCTGCGATGTCATGGCTGTAAGTTTTTGTCATTGCATTATTTGAAACTTGTCGTCAAATATTGCAATTGCAGACTCAACAGTACCATCTCTTACCTTCGATAATTGATACATTTTTACGGTGTAGTCTTGACTGTTTAAGAGATATTCAGTGTCCTGGTTTCTAGCTTTAAATTTAAGATTCTGTATGCTTGTATGAAACCAACTCGGGAAGTTTTGCTTTGATATGCTGCTCCGGTACATTTATAGTTCACTATAATCAACTTTATGCTATGCATAGGTATTGCTTTTCGGTATAAATAAATATATTGCACCAAATGTATGGAGTCAACAAACGTCAGGACTACTAAATGAGAGTTCTGGATCTTAAGAGCAGTTTTTATGTAATCCTTAACCGCGTAAATGCAATTTTCTTTTAAACGATAGTGATACTTTAGGTAACTTAAGTTGACACACGCTGAGGATAGAAAAATTAAATCGTAGTCAATTTTGTCTACCACTTATTATTAAACAAAAATAAAGTTATTTTCCTTCGTTTATTTTAAAAATAAAAGTAAAAGAGCCATATAAAAAAATTCTCACCCTTCTTCCGAAATAGTCAAGTATGTAGGCAGCAACGAATCCAGATATAGTATTTAATAGAGCAAACAAAATGCTCGTCAAATTTGCTGATACATTCGGTAGTGCCTCTTTGAATAAGGGCTCAGAATATACTTGAATAACAATGAGTCCTTGAAGTATGGATAATGAATATAAAGTAATAATGACACCCAAAGCACGTTGCGTTGACTTAGATTTTTCTGAAAAAATAAATATATATTTTTAGCAAGTATTTTATTCATAGTATCGTTTTGCAAAAATAAATTAACTGCAATAAGAGAATGGAGCTATTGAAGGGAGACATTTGAAATATATTAAAGAGATAACCAATTGCTCTAATGTTCGAAGTTAAGAGAAATTATAAGTAAATTAGAACATTAGTTGGTAGCTTATATACTAAGACTCATTTTGCATGCTCTGTGAGTGTGGGTAGTAATTAACGGATTGATCTTTGAATGTCGTAATTACTTTATATCTTTATATTTTTTTAAGTTCAATTTCGCTTGCTTTATAAAAATATTATAAAAAAGTTTTAAAGAAAAATAAAATATTTAATACATTTTTTTTTTCAAAGCAAAAAATAGTTTTAGCCATTTCAAAGTCTCAATTTGTCAACAACCAGTCTATATCATTATTAGCAAAAATAACGATGAAAATCAAAACAACAATGTGCGAATGACCTTAAAAAAATTATAAAGAATAGTACCTAAGCCCACCTCAAAAGTGAAAAATCTGTGTGTACGAACAAATATTCAAATTTCGGAATCCTAGCTATAAAAAGAGAATTCCAATAGCAGCAACTGGCATGAGCACACCTCTATTACAAATTTATTTCAATCTATCTCGACTATTATCTCAATTTAAATTAGCTTAATTTGTAAATCAATCAAATTTCTATCCCGGTCAGCTTAGTCAAAATCTTCAACAGAACGTATAATAAATCTTAATCGTTATCTTGCAATAACTTTTCAAGCCACGAAAGCCGCACAATTAAATCAAAAGATACTCCACGATTTTCAATATTTACCATTGAAAACACTTACTAAAGAATTGTAATTTTGAGAGCTTCTTGGGGTGTAAACTTTCTGGATTTAGCTTTTCATCTTCCGGCGTTCCTCCTGGAAGGAAATAATATTATAATTATTAAAATATTCTTCTTTACTTTTATATTTTGTAATTGAAATATATTGCAGCGATAAAGAGTTTAAATAAGGCTTCAATAAATGTCGTGAAAGATTTTTTTCAAAAAACCGTAGCTCAGCGATGTTACCAACAATACTACAATATATCCCGTGTTAATGTATAATATCTTTTAGGCGATGGCTGTCCCTTGCGTTATATTCGCGAACGGGTTGCTGCCTGCGGTGACTAATTGTCTTGCAATCCAAATTTGCATTATTTACTAAAAACTTTGGGATTCATGCTGGATTGAGATGGTCATATTTATTCGAAACTTATTTATTGAATGTTTTTGCGATTGTGAAAAAGTGATCACAATAAAAAACACCCGCCTGAGCTTCTGGTGTGGTATTTCCTAGACAAGGGCACGTTTGGAATCCTCCTAACTGGAAAATTAAGTTGGAGAGAGTAGTACAATAAAAATATATTAAAGCCTTATTTAAGTAAATAATGTCATCATACTGTTTGTTTATTTATTGTTCATAGTCCTTGTACAACTTATTACGTGCAAAAATTACGTGTAAATAAAAAGTTTAGGATCTGAATCTGAATTGAAGATCAGATGGATATAAAAATCATTACATTATAAATATTTTCCAGGTATGTGGCAATAATTGTCGAAAGCTGAAATTGAAATAGTCGCGACTACAGTAAACTATAATTGCAAATCACAGTGCAATATGAAGTTTTCCCAGTTTTGGGTCTAGATTAAATTTTTTATTGGAATAGCTAATATATTGTATAGCTGTATTCTTATAAAGCTGTACTATTGCATAGAGCGCCTTTAAAAATGTAATATCAATTTTTAAATTATACCTTAAAATATAATTATCAATATTTCTTTCTTACATTTTATTGTTAATAATGCTACATCACCTAAATTGTTTTAACTCCCTTCTATGAGAAATTTCGTTTTAACAGGTTATAATAAATAATAGTAATTATTAGAACGTAAAAGTAAAAACTTAAAACATAGCAACCCTTAAAGGTTTACAAGTCTCTGCGTAGTATATCAGTGCAAGAAAGATACAACTTGTAGCTTTCCTATATTTGAAACGTGTTTTGAAAAACGATTATAAAAGTCGGTCAATGTTTAACGGCTCGCCATGGTTATCAATAATGCCATACCAAGCATATGTATCGTAAATATATCGCATTCTTCATATTTACTCGTTATAAATATATTTCCAAAGGTATTGGAATTAAATCGAGTAGAAAGACTCAAACTTATTATCATATAAGAGTGTGGTAATTACCTTTAAGTTTCATTATTATTTTAATAATTTTTGATAAGTATAAAAGTGATAAATGTTAAATAAAATTGAAATTATTTTTAATCTAACGAATTTTAGTATATGTTATTCATAAAAAATGTGAGTTTCTTTATTTATATAATAACTTTATAATTTGTTTTCTTGTACTGTAACGGTGAAGGAAATATTATAATTTTATTATATTATAAAAAAAAATTAAACTAAAATCAAATATAATAAAGATACTCCTTTTATCAAACGTTTATACCGTTATTGCTTTAATCTGATTATAAAATAATATTTTTTAAAAAATACGTAATTAAATGACGTATATTAAATGAGCTTAATCTTATGTTTATTTTAATTCATATATAAAAAAATGATAAACTTGCAAAATCTCTACATTTCCAAGTACAGATTTATGTGTCTGTAAACATATCTCCTTGAAGGATTTTTTTTATGGCCTTAGTATATTACTTAAATTCTAAGTCCAATAGTTTGATACTTCTACTTCTACAAAAGCTTGTTTTTGTAGTAAAATACAGTTTTTTTTGGTTTATAGTTTGAAATTTATTTAGTTTCTTACCAAAGTAGTCTGTATTAATGTGATTTCGAACTATTTATAATCAGTTATTGAATAGTGCTGGCACGAGGAAGCTACCATTTTTGTATGGAAATTATATTCCTAATATCAGTGGTATATAATCACAATTATCATCGCATTGATTTACTCGTATTATATTGTCTTTGCAAATAAGCGATGCGTTTTATTTAACGTGAAGACATGGGGTAGATCTATATGAATTTAGCTATTTTGTACTACCAAATATCTAGATTATTATGAGGAACGGAGACAAAAAAGGTAAATTGTAAATTTTTATTCACGAAATTGAAGATATCCAATTATATATATAAATTGCATAAAAATAGCACATAGATTACTAATTTTATTAGGGCCGCCGAAAAGACGAAAAATATATCACGAATACTACACACAATTTCCCTTATTATCTGCAATTAACAAAAATTTATACATCTGTTAGTCATAGTAATAATTTACTATCTGCGCATGCAATAGAACGTTTCAATTAAAAATAAAGTTCATTGCAAATTAATCTAAATTTACAATTAGGATGTTTTTTAATCTGTCTATAGAAAGATATTTATGTGATAATCATCTGGTCCAAATTTGGTTAGTATAGCTTGACCGGTGTAGGAGGAGATAGCAAAATTTGACAAAATTTGATCGAGTTGACCGGTAAAGAAGGTCTTTTCGTTTCGCTTAGCTCAATAAAAAATAACAGCCACACATATATTATAAATGAGATAAGTACTTATAAAAATGTTCGGCGAACATATTTGCTACTAAGTTTAAATTATCAGTAAAATCACGTTGCAATTATTTCACATAATTAATTTCATTAGAATCAGCATCAAGTAGACAGACACGTGTCATCTGCTTATGAGTATTTTTTTATTATACAATATTTCAAAAGTACATTTTTTTTATTTGACTGTCACTATTGCATGACCATTGATCTATCGTTAGCCAGAATGATATACCATATGTTTCTGAGTAAATATCACGTGTGTAATTTAGCATATAAACATGCGTTTTGCATGATTTGACGTACTACTTCTTATATATAAGAACATATAGTTCTTATGTATATATAATTGCACACTCAACATTTTATTATTTTACAAACAAAGAATAAGTTTCTATAAATACATAAAATGGAGTCAAATTAATTTTTATGATATAAAAGGATGTTTTCTTACACTCTGATAACGATAGACAGCTAGAGGGAATTTAATGCTGAAATAATTTTTCTGATGAGATTTAAAGTGAACATCAAAGTATATCTCTTAAATTTTAAATTTTATTCGTTCATTATACATATTTAAAAAAATATATATTAAAATACATTATAAAGTATATATTTTTTTATGACGTTAAAGAGAAGTTATTTGATTCTTTCCAGTTTATTTTACGAGACTTTGAATTATACATTTGAATTGTTTAGCAAAAACTATTTAAAAAGCTAATTTTGCTTTTTACTTTAAGAAGTTGTAATTTTGTTTTGGAATATTTTATTGCATATACTTTAATCTTTATGAAGGAATATAGATATAGGTAACTCTTTACTATATTATACATCTAAACTAAATCTGGATAATGATGCAAAGTTATAATCTGATATAATACAAATAAAAGTTTTCGTTTTCATAATGTTTAATTATGTTTAGCTCCTCAATGGCCATAAAACCCTTAATGATGACTTTTTTCTTGACCTGATATTATGAATTATTTATAATATAAATACAATTTTATAAACTTATAATAAAAATATCATAAATATAAAGCCATGTTGAGATTATTTTTTCAAGTTTTTATTATAATAAAAGCGCAATTGAATGAGTGACGGGAGTTTTCTAGAGGTAGCGGATTCGAATCCTGCTCGTATCGATAATTGTTTGATTCCATATTTTTTAAAAATGTGTACTAAATTGATTTTCCTATATCATAGAATTTCTGCCAAATCAAGATGTATATACTTTTTTGTATATGTATCAAACTATTGTCATAATATTCTTACCGTCAGCTTGTGTAGATAGAGTTTGACGTATAGCTTCTAGTTCCTTGTAAACTATAGCAGAGTTTGTTTTGGTACATCTGTAGAAGGCTATTGATTCGGCAGCTTGCTAGAAAAACACCAAAAAAGTTTTAGTTTTATTTACTTACTATTTTAAATAAATCTTCTTTTATAAGAACATTGAGGTAAAATTTCTATCTCATTAATTGTTAATTTAAAAATATATAACGATTTATTTAAACATTAAATTATATTCTAATTAATTTTTAGCAACTCGTATATTTTACCTTTTCCTTTGTTTTCCCCATCAGATGCACTGGCGATTCTTTAACTAAGCTAACCATAGCTAAAGAAATAATTGATATAAATAAACAGACATAATTCATTGTGTAATATTCTAAATATCCTCCTAAAATATATGATACCATTAGCCCTATACCGTAGAATATTATACCACAAGAAGTGAGAGTTCCTCTGATGGATTCTTCGCAGAATTCACTTATGAAATTAGGTCCGATCATAAGCATGCATCCGCTTAACCCACCTATAGACATTGATGCCAAGATGGCATCTACGCGCGGTACAAAACATGCTATGGTCCATGCTATCTGAAACAAATATTATGGAAATAGTTTTCAAATTCTAATTTGTGAAATATCTATGTTTTTATTTTTAAAACAAAAATTTAAATATGTATAAATACAAAAAATAAAATAAAAATAAGAATGATATAACAAACAAAACTCTGTGATAAAAATGTGACGATATAAATTGTGTGACAATTAGTTACAATAGATAAAAATCTTTAATGCCGATTTTCGACTATCGGTGCCGTTGTCCTACTATTATTATTCTGTTGCCTAGTTATTTACTACTTCATCTTAAAATACTTTATCTTAAAAACATTGGTTATATATTAAAACATGCTCACAATATTGATGGATCAATATTGACAATAAATACTGTAAGTTACTCTCTTTACACTAATATTAACTAAAAAAATATTAAAAAATAAAAAAAAAACAGTACATAAAGACTTTACAGTGTACTCGACTAAAATTAACACTGTATCCATTCATTTGCAGTATGAAATATTTTGTAAGGAGAATAACAAACATACCAAAGATTTTTGAACCTCATTTTCATAAACATACATACATACCACTGAAGGTAATCCAAACAAAAAGCAACAACGTTTTCTACCCAAAATGTCCAAAAGAATACCAGACAGGGGAGTGCTTATTAATGCAGTAAAGGATGGTAAGCTGCCGAAGAGGGATATCTCCGTTTCAGTCATAGGTCTGTTCAGAGTGGTGTTACTCGAAGAAAACAGATTTAATGTTGATGATGGCCAGGCGAATATGATGCCTATGTTTAGACATAGACAACTTACTGAAACAGACCAATTAATTTTAATTTCAATAACCTTCAGTTCTTAATGATAACATCAACAAAGATTTCCAGACATAGATTAATCTGATATGCTTTAATCTGTCATCGCTAAGTTACGCCAGTATTTACTACAAAATATATATAATAATTATGAATACACTTCTCCTTAACAACATTCATCTCATCCGCTCGTGTCTGTATTCTAGAGTTGCCTTATTTTATGTTTTATCTTTAAAATCTAATTTTGCTAAAAAATCTTTTCTTTAGCGTAAATACTTGTTGATATGAAAATAAACACAATTACAAAAAAATTATATATTTGGTGATTACAATTTTAAATTGAGGATATAAAACCAATATTTTTTACCCTAAGATATATACTATATATTTCATATATATTTTACAATTAAAAATTAATTATTTTTATCCAACTTTATATGTATTTTTATATTAGTTTCAGTTTTTATTTGTAATCAGTTATTAGAGGAATTCTTAGCGATTTATGTACATGTAAGTATTATTGAATTGTTTGTTTGTTTCAATAAAATGAAACTAAATAAACAAAATAAATAAAATATCAAAATAGAATATATTTTTTATCAATGCAAAATAAAAAAATCTAAATACACCAAAAAAACTGTTACAAATATTTTTTTATGGAATGGAATGGAATGGAATTGAATATGGATAAATGGAATGGAATTGAAGGAAATCACTTTATTAAGTTTCTTTATATTGGGCCTATTGAAACTTCTTTAAGACATGAACGTGTACACGTGAACCATTTAACAACATTAAAGAAGTTCAAAATTATAATCTTATTTGAAAATACAAAACTAATCGTAAATTAAGTTCAATAAATATTATTTTTATTATTTAGTTAAAATTTAATTGAATATAAATGTATTTTCTTAGGTGAAGTTTAGAAGACCACCAACTATAATCTCATATAAAAATATATTGAGTGCACACATTTATATTGCTTAGATGTATAAATATACCCAATAAACGAATTTCGGCTCACTTCTTTTTTCGTTGTCCGATTCCAAAAGATGTTTACAACATAAAATATTGAATGAATACTCACCTATAAACGTACAATATATCTGCCGGAAAACGCACATTTTCTACTTAACAGTAAGTCGTTCTTGACCAAATCGACACTTAAGACTCAGAAGATGTGAGACGTTACTTGGTAATTTACAAGTGCTTGTATAACATTAATAAAACAGATTATATGAATTAGTGTGTGTAAATAACACAAATAAGATAATAACAATAAAGGAAATTTAATATAAATTAATATATATTTTTTATTTTTGAATATAAGTTTATAAAAAAAATAGTTTTCCGTAGTCAAAGCTACCACTGCACTGACTCGAAGAAATAAATGCTTCTGAACTGAGAAGGGCCAGCGACAGAAATTAAGCGGGCTTATCTTTTTGTTTTATTGAAAAATTTATCAGTTGGCACAAAAACGTTCTTTAACATTTTTTTTATTTGATACGTATTTTTTTATAATATATTGTTTTCTAAAAGCTTAAAATTTTTTATATTTTGTCCCATCAAAGAGTTACTTACTTTTTACTCTACTAGCAGACAAAATAAGTTTGTTCCTTGTAATAAAATTATTATTACTATTTTAATGTGCTGGTGACTGTGAGTGCATTCATTTGTGCATTAAACCAAGCATGCAAAGAATCTTTGGGGCTAAAACAGTGGAGGAATCTAATTTTTTTCACCGCATAAGTGGCAGAATTTAATTTTCTAGTTAATAATATGAGGGTCTTACTTTAATTTGGCATCAACAGTGATTCCTAGAGAAACTGTGAATTTAACCAATTCCATTGCTTCCTTCTTCAATACTACATAAGTTTGCACCTGTTCCAATTTTGAGTAAATTTTAGAAGTTAAGTAAAAAGACTTTTTACTATTTAATAACTTGTTATTACAGCAATGATAAATTTTAGAGAAAGCATTGTATCCTGATGCCTTTTTACTTTGAAAATGAAAGATGTCTCAACAGCAACCAATTTTTTTTTTCAAAAATGAGGGGACTTCATGTATAAAAACAAAGAGGAGAAAAGAACCTAATATTGTGAATTAGGGAACCCCCAATATCAGTAAAAAATCTTAAAGATCTTTTTCAATTAATCCTAACTCTCTGAATTATACCAGAAAAATAAGAAACCAAGAGTTAACGTGCATTATTCTTAATATCATACATAAGATGACGACAGCGATGGTGGAGCAAAAGTTAGTGTGGCAAAACAACAACATGAACACTGTTACACTTCGTTTCCATACTGCACATAACCACAAACTCACTTCTATAACACATAGAACCAACCATGCAAAACAAACCGAAAATTTTGTATCGGTAAAGTGACCACGTCCGCGCCTCCAGAAAAAATGACCGATAGCCTTTTGATACTTTCGAAAACCAATCCGTCAGAGGGCTGCCATTAAAAATCAGCTGACATCACGGCGTCACTAATTTTAAGTAATCAATTAACCATTTCTAAAATAATATTGTTATCCAAGACATGGAAAAGCTGCTAAGTAAGATACAAGGACTTTCACTAGTAAACTAATCACCTTTAATACAAATCAGAAGTATTATTCTTAATATTTAATTATTTAAATGATTTCATTATTTTTTTATTTTGTTTTATTAATTAACGTGTATGATATCTTAAAATTATAATGTATGATACTCGTAATGATTTGGCGATAGCGATGGAAAATCAAAAATTCAAAGTAGAAGTAGAAGCTGGAATTAATCTAAAAACATTTCAACAGCACAACCAAGGCTATGAATCTACTATATACTCAAAGAACGCAACAATTTAAATATAGGTCAGTGCCATTTAGTTTTACTTTACAGAACTATCGTTTACATATATTTAAGATTACTCCGAATTGTACACTTTGCCCTCCAAGGACTTGCTAGACCACATATTTATCGAATGTAATTAATTAAAAATAAATATTTAACTAACTATTCACTGGTCTATTAGACAAACATTCTCTTCGTCGTCCTAATAAGTTGAAGAATTTTAATTTATGAATATCCGGCTCAATTTGTATATCTCAGACATCAACGTTAATTAAAGTTCGTCAATTCATTATTTAGTAATAGGGTACACGTTGTGACGTCGCCTGATTTGTAATGACAGCAAGTATAAGTATAAACTCGTCTTTGTAAGTATGGATAATTTAATGGTACGGACAATAGTCCGTATATCCGCTGTGCAGGCAGTGTCCTATTTTCACTTCGATTTGCTATTTACATTAAGACAGTGTCTTACTTTCTTTACTCCTCTCATCACTTTTACGCTGAGGGTCGTCGTGTTCATATAGCCGCTGCTTCTCACAACTTCCATATCCCACATGAGATCGTTTTCAGTAACTTAGACTTCAATTAACCTTTAGGGATGCAGTATATCCCAGGTTGTGGGTTAAACCAGAATCATGTTCCGTTTCCATATTGTAGTAAGCAGCTAAAATTGTACTTAGTTAATTACCCATCCCATCCGACTCGGCTCATTAAACCCAAAACTTAGGTATTCTCTTTGACAGATCTTTATCTTGGGAATCGTTAATCGCAAATGCTGAGTTTAGGCGTAAAATATTTGCAACCTTCGATGGCATCCTTTCTTCCTGTTTAAACTAAACTCTTCTTAATTCATTCTCTTCTTTTTACATCTCTTAGATTATGCAGCCACTGAATATCCTGATCGATCTGAGGAGTAAAGTAACAAGCTGGAGCGTCTCCAAAATTATTTTTTATGTTTATTTGCAACTTATGGTTTATCTTTGTATTACGTTAGTTTCATGACATGTTTGAGTTTCGGGATCGTCTAAATTGGCTTCCAAACTGCCTTAGGCATTACCTTCATATGTTGAATTTCCTTTATAACTCTTATACTTTGCCTTACATCAAAACAGCGTTCCTCATTGGTTCCTCGTGGCTTTCACATTAAACGACAAAACCTAATACCACCCCGGAAATTGTTTACACAACCCTTTTGATGCTCTCAGAATATTTCGGTGACTTATTTTCTTAATAATTGGTGAAACTGTTGAAGAATTTGAATGTGAAAATTCAACATTCAAAAATACTAAAAATTTTCAAATGTTCATATTAACATTTGTCATCAATTACTAATACTTTTCTATATATAATAGCATAATGTTTATATCAAACGTATTTTTAGTATGTGTTATTTAAGAATATATATATTTTTTATAATACTTATCTCATAGTATATATCTTTCTGATATTATATTTTTTTTTTGTATACAATCAAGATCATAGCTATCAGTCTACATATCTAATCTTGCATGCTTAAAATATATATATATATTAATAATAATGTGTATACTTAACACTGACCAACACTAAAATATGACTACCAAGCCTGAACCGATTATTATTTTTATATTAAATATAATTATCCGGCTGCACTCACGGCTATAGCTGTAGGCGGCTGTAGCTTTGAGTCCATACTCCAAATGATGGCATCTTGGCGCGAATTGTTCCGCAATGCCCAGAGCTCATGAATAAGGACCCCAAATACGTTCGAAAATAGACGACCAAATTTCGATAATAGTAAGGTGATTACAGCAGGATAATTATATTTAATAGTAATCATGGATTACGAAAATTTATATATAAAAATTATATTTATATTACAATTTTATTAAAATCAACATCAAAAGATATACGAGTTGCTTTTAAGTTAAATTTTGAATCAATTTGAATTTTTATAACGAAGTGTGAATAGGCGCATGATGTGATCACTATTCAGATCACGTACTACTGCTACTACACGCACTTGCTACAACCATAGCCTAAAGTTACTTGGCTAGAGGTAGAATTTTATCTATCTTTTTTCTTTGATTAATACCACGTCGCCTTTTTTAAATCTCAGCTTTTATTCTTACATTTATAGTCTTTTGTTAAATATTTTTGCGTCCATTGCATCGCTTTAAAAAAATCTGAATCTTGCGCTGTGTAATTTACCCACATATCAAAATTATTATGATCAAATGCCACTATCAAAGATTCACTAAAAGTCGCTTCTCGTTAATGAAACATAAATGATGCCATTCGGATACGTTCGGTGGCTCAGAAAGCGGTACGGGTAATCTTTGGGTAACGGTTAAGACATCCTTTCAGGTTTGTGTTAGCCGTTAACTAATGCCTGACGCAATTGGAGTCAGCTTTAGAGGTCTGCACCTGATTCCTAGCTAACTGGAGAGGCACTCTGCTCTTTGGAGCAGCCTTTTTGCATAGGCGGTATCGATCCTTTTCCTTCGGCTTCCATCTTTGGAAAGTGGGTTTGAATGATTATGGCACAGGGCAAAGGCTTTCTTTATCGGGTGTCAGTAAGAGGCCGCTCCAAGCACTTCCCTGTCTAAGGAGTGGTCCGTTATGAAAAGTTTTGGGTGAGTATAGAGTTCATGTCTTTTTTCTAGCATGTTAAACAGAATGCTTCGACGGTGATATAACCCAAGAAAAGATGACGCTTGGATTGGATTTCATCGAATGCAACGCTATGGTGGCACTTGGCGTTTCTAGGTTTGTTGGGTTCCCATCTTTTGTCAATTTCTGCTAGTCTATGCTGATAACCGCTTTTGGCGGTAGAGGACTGTCGTGTTCATGGTTGGGTCCCTTTGTTGGTTTGGGTTTATCAGTCTTGCTCGTAAGATGTGAGTGAGCATCTGCGTAACGGCTAGGTTGTGACTATCCAGTTTGGGAGCCTAATTTGTATTTCGTTTCAGGGAGATTATTGGCGGTGTAGTTGGAACTAGGTCAAATTTCGGACGTCTTGGTGAAGGTTAAATCTAAAGACTGGATCTAGCATACATAATTTGGTCCCGTTGTTACTCTTTAAATGATAACAGTTAGCGTGATGGGCTACGAATCGCTTATTGCTGCTAAAATTTCCATAGTTAGATCCGCAATAGTAACGATTTGAATACTTCGTGTGGGCATAATGGTATAATGTAGTGAAAAATCAAATGTAGTCTTTGACGTCTACCCTTAAAAATATATAGTATATTTATATAAGTATATTTATAAGACTTGCGACAACGGCATTCAAAAAATGGTTTGCCAGAAATGACACGACATGATGATGTAGAAATCTAGACAAAAAAACTGAGTGTTACATACGTCCATTGGGATGAATCCAGATGCATAACAATTTTGCGATATTTGTTGGGCAACAACTTTTTCCATGGTACTATGCTTAGTTAAGTCAAAACAACAGATGAATCAGTTCACGCATGCGTGTTCGCCTTATGAATTTTTATCTGAACTCCTTCAACATGTAGTTTTAAAGCAACAACACAAGCAACATTACACCCTAAAAAACTATGCAGCTTCTTAACAGTGTTACTATCTGTTGATTGAAACTGTGGAGGTAATAAAAATGTACAAACTTACCTAACTACTTAATTCACTAATTCATCTGGATGTAGTTTCCATTCATCCAAAAGTTTAATAGGTAATCGAATGTTCCATTAAAGTCCCATTAACCAAATTTTTTTAATAATGGTCTTTGCTTTATTAATATTTGTACTTTAGTCTTTTCTATATATACTTAACTAATGGGTTCTACAGGCTTTTTGCATGAAAACAACGTCTGTGTTGATTCATGATGCGATAATCCTAGTGGTAAAACTCATGTGGTAGTTTCAGTAACATTACTGATAACATAATCTAGATATCCTTGTATTTTAGTTGAAACATAAATAATTTAACAATATACGTTAAATTATAATTGTCTAACAAATCTTCACAATATATAACTTATTTTGTATTAAAATGTCAATATTTGTCTTTTTTATATATATATTATTGTTCGAATTAATTAAATTTAAAGTTAATATTTGAAATCGGAGTACGAAATAAACTAATTATTTGTAATTTAAATTTAGGGTCGTTTGGTACTTGCTAAGCCAGACCAGCCAGAGTGGGTTCGTTTTAGACAAGGGACAGTTGTTTAGGTATTCCACAGATTTCTCTTATTTAGGAGTTATTTATTTTTATGTTTGAATTTTATTTATTGTTTAAATGATTTTTTTAATATATTGAAATGTTGTCAATAAATTGTAGTTTATTATAATTTTATCTCTTCTAGAAGTGCGAATACCTCCTATTTAAGTAAAGTATGATATCCAAATGTACTTTCTCATTTTAACATTACTCATGACCCTTTTTAACAACAGTTTTTGATATGCAATTCGTTTTTGTTTGTTAAACAGCTAGCTTGTTAAATAGATGCTTCTCAAATGTATCTTGTGGAAAGAATGCTAGCTATATTTTTATGTGATGTTGTTTTTCCATTGGAGGTAAATGATAACTTAACTGACTGACAGTCACGCTTGCTGCAAAGCATTGAAAACGTCGTGTTTTAATTAAAAATGTACTAATAAACGCGACTTATATCCGTAATTTTTTTTTTAAATATGTACTACTCGTCTATATCTTAGAAAACATAATGTTATGTAGTTCATAACATGACTCACTTGTGGATTTAGTTTTATTGAGTAAAGTGCCTATATTTGAAAAATATTTTATTATTTTATTAATTATTATTACCTATCTTCTTTGCCTCAATTTTAAGATAATATTATCTCTGAACGTCATCTACAGCTTACTACAACAATCTATTTACTAAAGGCGTACAGTTAAATAACTTTCGAGATGTTTTTGCGTTTATAGTTGTCTTGTTGTTTTGTATGTATGTCAGCACATATAGAAATAAACTATTACTTTTATATATTTCTTTGTAAATTTTGTCAGGTACATCAAATAAAGAATATTTAAAAAGTGGATAATATTAATAATAAATATTTAATTCTAATCTTCTTCAACTTCGAACATTTCGCACTCACTCTTACCCTCACTTTCATCTGATGAATCATTTGTGTCAAATGTATTTTTTTGATATTATAAGCCTCATATACGTATGAAATATGAGAAAAATAAATTCAAGGTACGCCTTGAATTTATTTTCTTACTTAATAGCATGTAGAAAAACATTTTTTACTTTTCTCTAAAATTAAGCTATTAAATTTCAAGTTTAGAATCCCTTATATAGACACCTACTACTAAAACTCATAAACGTCTTGAAACTTATTTACCTGTAACGGGATCTATATATGAAGTCTATTCGCATCGTTACCTTCAAATAATGGAACAGGTATTGACAGACGCCATCATACAATTTTTTTTTTTCATTCTGATTTTGAAGGATCTTGACTCAGACAATAATTATTGCTGTAACTTATGTTCTATTATACGTAGAAAATTATTTAGTGTAAATTTAAAAATGTTCTCTTTAAACGACTTTGGATTTTTATACTAGATGGCGCCACTGAAACACTACCTTCTTTATTCTTAAGTTTTTTAGCAAAATGGTATCGAACTCGTTTTTTCATTAACCAAAAATAAACAACACTTCATTCGATTAAAAGTTTTTGTGTACCAAAACTTTTTCAGATTACGACCAGACAGGAAGGACCTTTGTTTTTCAGTCAATAGAACCAGGTCAATGAAAATATTATTATATACCTAAAGAGTACATATGCAGTTTATTAAAAATATCTTTAAATAAATTCATTGATTTTATTTATTTTAACAGAACTGATTAACTGAAGACTGATTCAAAGTACAGCGACATCTAGTTTTACTGTATGGAACTATCGTAAAAATTGCTTACTATCGATAATTTCAAATGGCATATACATAGTAGGCGACAAAAATGCAAACATATTTCGTGTGGTGCTTCGGTACAAAGTTATAGATCTTAAAAAATATTATTTGTTTTGGTATAAAAGATCTTTTTTTGTAAAAAAATAAAGTAAATAAACAAAATAATAAAATAAGTATTAATAGTAAATAATAGTAATTATAAATAATAATAATAATAATAAACTTAAATGATTAAAAATAAGTAATGAAGCGCAATCTATATTATTAATAAGTATATATGTACCAATAACAATTGTATCTATATAAAATATATTTAAATCTGTATATCAAAACACACCTGCCAGTTGCCAAAAAGTGCATTATTTTAAAGGAGACATTAAAAATGTGTAATATTTCTAGGTTTAACAATATTTTGCACAACAGAGGTATATACAAAATATGTAGCATAATTAATGCTAAGTGATTCATAGTTTAAGAACAAAGTAAAACAATAATAATATTAAAAAGACAACCCAGTAATTTAAAACAAAAAAAGCAATAAATACAACATTATAATAAAATAATAATAATAATAATAATTAAAAATAAACTTTTCGTAAATTTATAGTGACTTTTAACATTTTCTAAAATAAACAGATCTCAATGGATTAATAAACAAGAACATGATACTGGGAGTGGAGAATATTGGTAAATCTATATGGTCTCCAACGAGACTAGTAACTCGGGCTGTGGTGTTCTCATTTTTATCATCCCCATGCAGGAGGAGCATCTGACGTCTTCTTTTCATTTCTTGGCGGTCCAATTCCCTTCCAAGAAGATCTACTTGACGTTGCTGCATGTTAAGCGCTAATCTAATAAATGACTTGATTGTTGTAAACTCAGTGGATAAAGCTGATGTCGAGTTTGGAGCGAATGTTTTTTGTAACTCTTGCTGGAACTCCGTTATCATAGTGTTGAATATCTCAGACATCGTGAAAAGAGACCTTTTGAAGGATTCCATATTGCTGTGTATTAAAGTGATGTCATAGTGTCGTAAATTCGGATCTTTTAAAGGAATTTATTGGTTGGTAGGTAGCGTAAGTTATATAAACATTAATTCACATGTAAATACTATTAAATATGTAATATAATCGTAAAAGATTGGAAATGGTTTACGCAAAACAAAAATACTAGAAAAATTAGAGCTTTGCATCGGAAAGCGTAATTTAGCGACAGACACAGAAGATTCCAGTCAAAAAATGAACACAACAACGCAAAAAAAAATTGTTCATTGCGAAAGTGTGACTTGAACATGATAAACATCGTACATTGTCTTAGCTTATTTTGTTCTTATTGGAAGAAAATAGCAACACCGAAAACTATGCTGAGGAAAATAAAAGGCTAGTAATACATTAAAGGCTAATCCATCGCTTTATATAATGTGGCGCACTTGAATACCGCTCGAGGATTGTACCAGTATATCTTTAGTGGTTATTATTGTCGTGAGATACGATCTACTTCTATCCAATTTAACGCGGTGTCAGTTATTTTCTCCCCCATAGCAAACTAAAATGTACTCATCTCGATGAGTATCTCGATGAGTATGTTCCTATTATCCAATTGGTTTTTTTATAAATACACCTCGATCAATAATAAACCTATATTATACAATTTGAAATGCTTTTATTATAGGAGTCTACATTTTTAACAGCAAAGTGCCTGTTCAACCTTTCTATAATAATTTTGCAGTATTGAATTTTTTTAATGGAATAATTAAACTATATAACTAATTATTCAAACATTTACTTCACATTACATTAAAGTTAGAATGAATACAATTTACATATAAAAAGATACTTTATTATGCATACCTAACCGTATTCTAGTTCCCATTCAACTAGACGATAGCAAACACTTCTTACTTTTACAATTAAGTTTTATAGTTTATACGAATTTTATAAACCAATAAAACGCTTATTAGCTATTTACCTCATTCCAAACCTATTTTACACTTCTACCTGATAAAAGTTATAACACAAAGACGTCATAATCAAACGTTAGTAAAAATGTCAAGAACCCGGCCAGACTTTCGACTGAAATTATGACGTCACCGCCTCAACATAGCAAAATATGAATGCTCTTCACACTTTTAGGCTTGGGATAAGGTAAGTCATTAGAAAGCGTTTTATTGGTTGGTTAAACGCACACATTGACATTTTGTTTATAATTCACATTCTCATCAACGCAAAAATTTTCGTCTATCCGATGTGGTTAAAATAGTTTAAATCACTACAGGGACACTATCGCCGCTACTAGGGTCGAAAATATTAAGGAATGAGTCGAGTTATAAGATTAATGTGTGTATAATATTTGTATGTCTTTGTAGCATCATAGCTCTTAAACCAGCGTACCAATTTAAGTGTTTTGTGGGTTTGATAGAGTTAGTCTGAATAGATAAAATTTGTAAACTTTAATTTTAATAAAATTATGTCCTTTTATTTTTAAATATCTAAATGTTGTTAGTCATAATAAAACGTACCACTGAAAAAAGTATTGTTTTAGTTATTTATTCTTCTATTAGTTACAACGTTGCGATTTTATATTAAGATTTTATTGTAATCAAATAAATTGCTAATGATAAAATGCTTTCAATACAAATTCCTGATACAAAGACTCGTTTCTGTAAATAATATATCAAGAAAACATTAAATTTGCACCTCAGCCTAAGAAAAAAGTTTTGTAAAAATAAGTTTTTATTTTCCTTTTACTTAAGTTAATAATTCAATATGAATTAAAAAAGTTATTTCGATTGTTCAGAATACATTTAATAAAAACGAAATATTTCATTTTATTTTCAATTTATTAAGAAACCTCCTTGCTGTTAAGCCACTAATGAAACATTCTGGACCTAAACACTATATTATCACAGTAAACACTCTTTTTTTATTACTCCCTAACTCACAATAGTTATTTTTTTTCCCGAGTTAAATTTGACATATCCCTTATTTTAAATCATTTCATCGTCGTAAATTTCTTTGATTAATTTAGTCTATTAAGCTTCTAAACAAAAGCTTACATTTGTTTTAGTCAAATCCATAAATTACATTTTTAGTTTTAATTTTAGCAATTTTTTTTTTACATATAGAAGCTAACACTAGAATAACAGTTCCAAAACATTTTTTTTGTTTCTTTCGTTCTCCTACAATTATATTACAAAACAAAAGCATCTATTAAAAATGTCAAGGAATTGTAATCAAATTGGCTAGAACTAGATTATACTGCTTTTAAATTTATATTAAGGATCAAAAGCATTATATATAAGGTTACCATTACTTAAAATTATGATATATTCTTTAACAACTACATAAAACGAAATTAAAATAATAAATTCAGTGTACATATTTTGCTAATTAAATTTATAATAAAAGATTAAAATTGGTTTATAATTGCTTGCCTCTAAGTAAAACAGTTTGTATGACATCCAAAGTTAGTCCTTTTGTTTCAGGTATATAGAATAAAGAAAAGATAGTGCACATTATACTAAACATTGCAAAAACATAAAAAACTGGTCCAAGTCCAACCACATCAACAAATGGATTGAAAATAAAGAGCATCAAGAAGTTGCAGACCCATGACCATTCGATCGTTAACATTGTCATTAGTCCTCGTATCTGAAAAATGTGGTAATAGTTTTTATTAACTTTGTGTAAGTTAATAAGGTGATACAACTAGTAAAATTTTAAAAGTTCGGTCACCCATAATTTTAACAAGGTGAGAATAGACACAGTATTCTATTAAGATAAAAGCGCTTTTCTTTTAGACCTATTACGTAAGTAAATTACGACAAGTGTCGACAAATAATGTTTAGTTAATTATATTTTGTCTACAGGAAAATATACAAAGAGTATATTTAGAACATAAATTTCAGAACGTTTACAAACCTCAGGTAGAAACAATTCTGATACCATTACGCTAGGCACATTGGCAGCTCCACAGGTTGTAGTGATGCAGTACAAAAACACAAATACGACAGATAGCCAACTTGGACCCCAACTTAGTTGAATCTGTGTCCCTAGAGCTATACATATGAAAAATGTTGCAAGAGATGAGTAGATAACTACTGGCTGGAAATAAGAAAAAATATTATGATTGTGGTTTTACGACGTCGTGTTTGAAAAATTCTAGTGCGTCTTTAAAAAAATATGTTTCAATATGACAAGAATAGCAGTATTTAGGCTATAATAAACTTACGCGTCTTCCAAAGTAATCAAGTAGGTAAGCTGTTGCAAATCCAGTAAGTACATTTACAAGGGCAAACAAAATGGTTATCAAATTTGGTGGAGTATTAGGAAGTGCTTGTTCGAATAAGGGTTTGGAATATACTTGAACAATGATTAACCCTTGAAACGCTGCTAATGTATATAATGTAATTATAACGCCAAGACCTCTCCGGGTTGACTCCGATTTTTCTAAAACCAAAATTTGTTTTAGTTTTTGAAAAAAAAAAATTTAAATGATTTGATTCTTTGAATTTTCAATCATATTTTATTGGTATTCTAATAATATGCAAGTCAATACATTCAGTTACCATCCAATATTTATTTTAGGAATGGCAAACTTACTTATAAATTGTATTTTTGTTATTTTTTTTGGTTTTAGTGCTTCCTCTTCGGGTGTCACACCTTAAATAAATAAAAATAATAAATATTATTTACTAATAATAAATTCCCTCTCTCTCTCTCTCCCTCGCAATAGCCTGCATGGTTTTGGGGTCTTTCCTTATTATGCTCTTCCACTTTTCCCAATTTCGGATGTCATTAGCGTTAATTTTGCATGGCCTTGTCATCTTTTAGTTCTACTCCTTTCCGTCTTTCTGTCTAGGGTCATAGACCAGAGATTTTAAGTTATAGTCCTAAATGTCCTACATAATCAGGCGGCTTGATCTTTATCTATCCTGAACATTTTAGTCTATTGTTTTCTATTTTATCAACGATATCACGCACCTTGAGTCTTCCTCACACATACTCATTGCAGATTTATCGAGCTTGACTACGCCATGTATCCACCATTATATCTTCATTTCGGCAACTTACATAAGGACTGGTCTTATCATATTCTTGTGAAGTTTTAAGTTTGACCGGCATTTCTTATCGCATTTTATTAGTTACTTTGCGTCATTTTAACCATGATGTAGCGATTCTGTATTGAATGTTGCCTTCCAAGTTTCCAGAATTGTGCATCCAGGAAGTTCACTTAGTCTTTGCAATACTCAATATCAGAAGCGACTCTTGGAATTCTATGCGGCTCTCGGTACAGATGGCAACGTCGTCAGTGTCAGTAAAAGTCCATGAAGCTGAAGTCAGCGCTATCATAGCTAGTGAGTCTAGAACTAAAAAAAAATAGAAAGGGACTCATCACTGAGCTTTGAGTGCTATTGGCTATGTATGTAACCTACTGTTTCCCGCACCATTGATCTTGCACTTTGTTACTTAACGGTTTTATAATGTTAATATATTGTTCGGAGATATTTTTCTTACTAAGTCTCAACCAGGTTGTAGCACTTGGGACACGATCAAACGCTATGTCCATTCTTAAGAATGCAACATCTAATCATTAAATGTTGCATTGGTAAAACAATCAGAACCAAAACTGAATGTTCGAATTTTATTTCAAGCAGTTATATAATTTTTTCTAGCATTAGTTTATTCATTTTCTATATTTTCCTCTTGTAAGGATCTCCATCTAAGTTTCACTCTTGTCATCACAATTTGAGTCGGAATTTTCACATTTCACAACAGCACTGTTATTCTTACTTCATCCATTGTAGTGTCCAAAACATTATAAAAACAAATAAAGGGTTCTAAAATAATGTTATATATATTTTACTTTTTATCGATAAATACTTTTTATTTAGTTCATTCTCAAATAAAAAAGTAGTAAATTATTTAAGACAGTAACACTTGCTTCATTAAAAAGAGACAAATGTCCACGCAGCTTCATGGCTCTAAAAGGAGATATTTTGCTTTTCTTTTCTTTCTATCATTATTTAATATATATTTTCATAGTTTTTTTTGTTTTATTATATTTATCCTTATAAGTTACTAAAACGTTTTTATTATTATTATATACTAATTTAAACTAGTATAATGATATCACATTATTGCTATAATCTTATAAGTAATCTTAGATATAATTTATCTCAAACGACAAAGATTTGGTTAATGATAAAATCTATTATAAACTCTTAGACGGCTTAGAAAAGTATTAAAAAGTTATTATAAATAACTTTTATTTTATTATGTTATATTTTTTTATATTTTTAATTTTAATTTGCTATGACATTTTGCTTAAAACAAAGCAACCATAAAAAAGTAAATTAAGAGTATTCTTACATTCCACTTGTGGAGTTAAAATTTTTCTAATGGCTTCCATTTCCCGAACGAGCGCATCAGAGTTAGACTTTATAGATCTGTAGAAACATATTGACTCGGCTGCTTCCTATAATCATAAAAAACTATTTTAAATATCATATTTGATCTTTTAACTAAACTGAATTATAGCTGAATATCGTTCTAACTGCGCTAAGTAATCTTTAGAAAAATAAGCAAAAACAAAAAAAAAAATTAATTTATGTATATACAACCTTTTCTAAGCCTTTTCTCATCAAATGCACCGGAGATTCTTTTACTAAAGTTAACATAACCAAAGCCACTACAGACATCGTCAAACACACGTAATTCATCATATCATATTCTAGAAACCCTCCATAAATATATGACAATAAGAGTCCGATGCTGCTGAATATCATCCCACATGCAGTAAGGGACCCTCTTATATCTTCCTGGCTTAATTCACTGATGAAGTTTGGAACTATCATAAAAGAGCATCCACTTAAACCAGATATAAATACGGCAATTAAGGAAACCTCTACTCGAGGAAAAACAGTGACTAACGTCCATGCCATCTGAAAGAAGATATTAGTCTTGAGAAATACTTATGCTTACGTACTTACTAGGTGCCATAATATTCTACTGATATTTTCTCTGTTCATCGTCCTTCTTTATTTAAAAGATAGTTTTCGTTATTTCGTTTTTATTATAATATTGAAGTGGGTAACGCGTCATATCGTCGGTTGTATGTCATTAGTACTAAATTTACACCATTAACGTTTACAAGTTAAAATATAAAAACAAATTAAAAAGTCAGACTCTAGTCGTAAAAGAGTAGAACATGCGCCTTTAATGTGATGAACAAAGTAGGTAAGTATTAAAACAGTTGATGGAGATGAACCAGAGAAAAATATGTCTATGAATACATCCATTAAAGTGGCTAAATGAGGTTTTTTATAGCTTTATTTACTTGAATGGAATATAATGAAAATTTATTACCAATTTTCCCAAAATTACAATAATCAATTTATAGAATCTGAATTGTTGAAATTGATTCCAACATGCTCCGGGCTCCAGGCCCAGGACAGTTCCAGGACTAGTGGGATAATTATATATAATAATAATCATGAATCATAAAAGTCTTAATACAAAAATGTTATGATGTACATATTTTATTTTTTTGTGTTCCAATATGTCGTTTCTATTAAAACAAAAATTTTATTATATTTAATAAATATATACACACCACACAAGGTAGAGAAAAAAGAATGCAGCAATACTTCCTTCCTAATAAATCTAAAAGAAGGCCAGTTAAAGGAGTGCTTAGTAAGGATGCAATTGATGATAAGCTTCCAAAAAAAGATACTTCAGTCGCAGTCATGGGTCTATTTAGAACTGTTTCATTTGAAGAAAAAAGTTTCAGCCTTGACGACGGCCAGGCAAACATTAACTCAGAGTTCATACATAGAGAGCATACTGAAACAAAATATAGACTTAGGACAGAATACAAACTAGAAAATATTTTTAATAATAATGTCTAAATAATTAATAGATCTTTACTATTTTCTAAAACTAAAAATGCAATTATTATATTAATTACAATCCTTTACGTGTTAATAAATTTTAATACAAATATTCGCAAACGAAAACTAAGTAAAAACAGGAGTGTTCTAAGCTTAATCTATTGCTTGACATAAATATATTAATAGAAAAGTTAAAAATTTTGTAGCATTGAAACTTTTGTTTTAATTGTAAGGAAGACATTTTATAAGAAAATAAAATATTGATAATTACTCATTTAACGTAAATTTCATCTTTAAAATATTTTATTGTAATTTATATCAATCACATTTATTCATACAACAATTGTTTGCTTGACAAGATGATAATATTAATTATGTATATTATAATAAAAAATTTTACACTCACTGATAACTGTGCAGTAAATCTGTCGTATAACACTCATCTTAATTATTTATAAAATTGAAACTTATGTACAATTTTTCAAGTCTTTACCGTTTCCCGTCTACATGTATACTAAATACTTGCTACTACTCACTGTATCATTAATCAAAGGTTACGATAGTGTGGTAACCGATTTCATGTGACTGATTTCATTTCTTAGGTATATTTACACGAACGGCTCCAGCCATACAAATGACGTATCCAAATTTGCTTTCTTACCTCAAAACTACTCAATTTAAACTTTTGAAATTTGCATATTTGTTAAGACTTCCAGCATTAATGAGTGTACTAAATTTAACTTTTATAATTATGAAGTTATTAATAATTTAAAATACATGGTATTATCATTTGCTGGCACTTCCCGGTAACATATAAATTTGGTATCAGGATTTAAAATGGTACCCACAATAAAATAAAAACAAAACACTAAATAAGTTATTATTTATTTAATAAAATGAAATTAATATATAAAATTCATTGGCAGTATTACTCGGCAAATCTGAATAGAAAATTTAAGGATAAGACGGTATGTTCCAATTATCGACACTACTTGGTTGTATTATTGAGTTGAGCGAAGCGAAGTTCTTACTGATCAAGTGTGTTTCGTTACTAATGCTACTCCTCCTAGACGAATAATGGTAGGATATTGAGAGTTTGGAGTTGTTGAGGACAATCGTATAGGTCCTGAAGTTTTTTAGTGACATATGTAATAAATGGTCAGTGTGTCCCATAGAGTTAATATTTGGAACGTTTTCAAATTGCATACGCGAGTTCTTATTAGGCTTAAGATTATACCCATTATTTAGTCTGCTAATTTAACAAGTATGCGAAACTCATTTAGCAACAATGCGTCGCAAAGCTCTACCCACCGTGCACGGTGACAGGCCTTGTATAAATGGTTTTAGATTCAGAATTAGTTTTTTGGCAGCAGAGCCTAGCCGTAGTCACCTTGTATTGGGTTGTTTCGAACGGGTACCTCTCATACCCCGGGTATAAACTTGAATATTATGTTATACCACACGCCGGGGTATCTGTGTTCGTGATGGAGGCTATCTGTTGCCGACGCCTTAAGATTTTTGAAGGTCGGGATATGTATCTGATCTAGCTGCGCGTGGAGATGAAGATCATGTCAGAATCTACGTGTTCTCTACAGGTACAGGCCCTTAGTAGTAATGCCGAAATGGAGTACCCTTGGGCCATGTCTAGGCGAAGATTGACGGCCTGCTTTTACATACTCCCTCCGCTGAATTTCTAGTCCTCGAGGACTTCAACGCGTATAATGCCGGTTGGCTAGGGTCACGTTCTACTAATTACGTGTAGATATTTGTGTTTAACTTTTCTTTGGCAAATGGTCTGACTCAGTTGGCTCAGACTCACACTCGTCTACGGGAAGTGGACAGCCAGATGCCCTCTTTGTTGGATCTTATACTGATTATATGTCCCGGAAAATACCAGGTCATTGTCGAAATCGCCTAGGATCCTCCGGCCTGATATGGAATGCAGTGCTCCTTCATTTTCTAGCTCGTACAAGATCCGCGATCCGACGCGGTTTTCACTACTAATCAGTGGATTACTATGAAATGCGGTCGTTCTTTGCATTCTACCCATGGGGGCCAATTTGTTTCTCTTTCAATGATCCCAGTGACTGCGCTGCGGCTGTAGCTAATGTGATTCTACAGCATCGCGGCCTTGGTTTGAAATGGAAATTCAATGTAGAACATCATTAACCGACAGATCCTAGCATACCTCGAGGATCGAGTTGATCAAAGATCGACAATATGGCTTTCGCCATGGTCTATCGGCTGGTGATCTTCTGTTATATCTTACACACAGTTCTATTGCGGTTTTTAAAAGCAGGAGAGAGGATCTGGCAATTACTCTGTCTATAGCGCAAAACCTTTGATTGTGTATGGCACAAAGGACTTCTTTCGAAGCTTATGGTGTTAGATGCTTACTTAAGGCAATACGGCATTTACAGTTGTTCGTACAAGACAATTTTTCTGTCCTCGAAGCTGTTACTTTTTTTAAATCTTTGAAATAAGAAATAGAACAAAAACATATCATTATTTATGAAACTATAGTTTATGTATCAAATCAGTTTTTCCTTTACATTTATGTTTTCTTGGAATATTAATATTGAACTAATATAAATAAAACGCAAATTATATCAATAACATGAATTATATGTTTGTTGTCGATAATGCATTCCGCCTTTTCGAAAAACTATAAAATATTAAATTTTATGGTTTATAGTTAAAAATATGTTCGTTCTTAATTGTTTTATTCAAAATTTAGAGTTTTAATTACCAATAGAATTTTGATTAAATTAAAAATTATTTGTTCGTTTCGATTAAAATTTAATTAAATATTTAGTTAAATAATAAATTTTAAAATCATATCAGTTTATTGTCGGGTGTTAAATTACATATAACCTTATATTTTACCTTTGACATGAGTAAATAAGATAACGTAATCAATAAAGACTCATTAAAATAAAATACAAACAAACAATAATAATAGCAAATGACGTATACAGGAAAAAATTATTGCTTACTTGTTCAATCAGTTATCTAATGTTCAAAATAGTAACATTAAGCTTGACATTTTTTAAACGAAATTGAAATTGTTTTTTTTTAATAATTTATTTTTATTTTCTGAATATTTTCAAAACGTTATACTTTATTATAAATAAATTTTACTTTAATAACTTATGTTTTACTTTTAAGAATATCCAATTATAGCAAGAGTTAGGGCCTGTTAAGAGTTTTGTTTCAAAACAAATTAGATTATAATAGTCGATAAGTATCAATATTATAATACATTCGTAGCAATACTGGTTCGTCCAAACCCGTTTTGCTTTGTATCTTTTTTTAATATTAGAAGCATACTAACTAAGACATAGTAGAATGTGATTGAAGCGTTTCGTGTTTCGCATTTTACCCAACATGTATCCACTTATATATTAGATTAGATATTTAGGTTAAATAGTAAAATGTTACATAAATATTTGGAAATTAAACAACTCTAAATACCATTGATTTTATTACATTTTTAAAACACTTTTATACATTTTGTATAAACACATCTAGGATATAGAGTTCGTATAAAATAGTGCAAAAATATAAAACATTGAGCGTACGTGCGTAAATACGCGAGTAATACTGCAAACATGTTAATAACTTAGTAGACAGATAACATTATTTATGTAGAAACAGGTATAATTTTTCAAACGGGTTATTCAATTAAGACATTCGTCATGGACAAGGAATTTTCTCATATTAACAATCTTAATTTTGTTATCAAAATGATTGTGATTTTGTTTATGTAATGAATAAACTGCTGCAAATGTAAAATTAATATGAAGAAGAAGAACATCAGATTTTTTTTTGTGCCGAAATAAAATATAACTGAATCTTAACTAAATTTTTATAATTTTTGTCATAGAAAAAAAATCAGAGGTATTTTATTTTTTTTAAACATCTATTATACAAATTATGCCAGCATACTTCTACTCTTTTAGTTTTCCCGTCGCTACTAATCTTGTCAACGGGTTTGTACAAAATATAATGTAAATAATTTAGAATGTATCAGTGTAAAATCTTTCACTAGTATATAATATTTATTTTTAATAATTTAGATAAGTAGAGCTTGTAGTTAGTATACATAATAAAACATTGCACAGTGTATGATGTTAATGCTATCTTTAATTTTAATCAAATTCTAATAATAGCTCTAATTATCAGTATATATATTTGCTATATCTTTATAAGATGGCTAATTATAACACTCTGTCCACGTGTATGTATCATTAGAAAAGAAAACATAAATAATAGTAAACTCATTTCAATATTTTACGATATTTTTCCTTTTAAGGAATAATTAACAGCAAGAAATAATTTCTAATTTCAATCTTTTTATTCTTTCGAAATTGTGTTACCATCATAATCGAAGAAAAAATCTAATTTACGAGTACATCCTTAATTTTTTAATACTCTTCATTTAGTTATTATAAATACAAGCAGACTAGTATTGAGAAGGCTACAAAAATAAAAATTTTTGAAAAAGGAATATTTAATTCCGGCATTTCTAATATTACGTCTTAACTTGAAAAATTAAGATAAATTTCCAGTATTATTATCACACAGTAGATAAAGGTAATGATTAAAGAGATATTCAAATTCAATTCAAAATTGATCTCAGTTGGAAGAAAGTATAGTTCAAAATCACGCAACTATATATTACCACTCTTATTCTATTTCACAAAAATCTAGTGCCATCTCGCTTATCAAAAGAAGCATGAATGAATTTCATTCATGACTTCAGGCAATTCATGATTTATACTTTTACTTCGCGTTGATTTAAACTAACTGCGTTTTTAATCTATTTCATAATAAAATGATTATTTAATAGAAAAGCCAAGGAAACATGATTGTACGAAGAAGTGAAGATCTGACAATTGACTGTTAACTAAATTTTAAAGTAAAATTTATTTTAGTTTTAATTTCAAATCGTATTTAAAATAATTATTTTTTAATTTTTTTCTTTTGTCTTTACTTTAATTTTTTAACTTTTTAATCATCTTACTTTCTACATCTTTTCTCGAGAGCATGGCCTATTTACGTAAAGATTCTTAAATTGATGATAACGCGGCTTTGTTTGTTACGCTTACATTAATATAATGTAATATATTTAAGTCAATCATTTATACCATGATGGTGCAGTTGAAAAGTTACCACGAATTTGTTTTACTCGCTTAATTCTGTAGTGTGTGTCAAGTAAACTCGATTACAACCCTGAGCCATACAATTACTCTAAAACAACGCTGTAAAGGCATGTACTTTATACTTCGTCTGTTATTTCATCATTACCCATGATATAGCATTTTTAAATAATGTATTTTGTGTAATGTATTTTGATGGAAGTTAAGAAATGTTTTGATGGAAGTTAAGAAATGTCTCGGCTCACGGTTCTGTTATTGTAACGTATGACGACAATTTACTAAAATTAAACTAACAACAAATTAACATTAAACTAACAACAAGTAAGGTAGTTCAAGTTTAATGTGTAAACTTCTAATCTGAACTGGGATTTACAGAATTTTACGTATAAGATATAATGCCTGTTTTCACTATGAAATTTTGCAATAGACTAGTTAAACGCTCTGTTTTTTAAATTTTCTTTTTTGTATGAAATGCGGTTAACTTTGCAGTTGTACTATCATTTTCATTTAAGTATAGCTTTAATTATAGTTTGCCTTATCACTTCGGGAAACTCATTTGTATTTTAAACGAATATAAATGTGAAAGGCTTGTTTCGTACTGACATATTATTAAATATTATTATATATGATTAAATATTATCTATTATTGCTATAGTCATTGCCAAGCATTTAAAATGAGCCATCAGATGAAATAAAAAAATACAAGTAGTTTGAGGGTTTTGCTAAAGTACCGGTGGTTGGATGTATAGGAATAACAAAAGCTATATATATATATATATATATATATATATATATATATATATATATATATATATATATATAGCTATTTACTTGTGAAGACACCTGATTACAGGTCACATTACTTTGTATAATGACCACAACACTGCCGCAAAGGTGTCATTTTATAAAAAAATCTATAGCAGAATGCCACATTTTGTAAACACTTTAAGTTAACTTGTATATATTTCTACAATCTAAGAGAATAAATACATAATCAGTACTAATAAAGTACGAGTACAATATAAGTATGTAGATAACACCTCTATTATATTACAAACAAAACGCCTTTGTTTAAAAAGATCTGCTTTTTCTCTGGTCCAGGCCCCTACAAAAAACAATCTTGGTCGTTGCGAGACTAAGTTTTAAACTAAACGGTCCTATACTATTCGCAGTTACAAACTACTCGTACCGCAACTAATACGGAAGCAAAAGACTTACACTTCTATTTGTACATTAATTTATTTGCCCACTTACTTCAAAGCCTAAAACTGTTTAATGAAACTAAATCTTTTTTAATCTAAAAATTTTATGACATTTTCAATTTTGAGTACAGCAATAATCATTTATATCAAGTTATTTTTGTTGTATCTGCAATTAATACCAAAAAGAAGAGGAATAATAATATATTGAGGAATGTTAAAACGTTATTTTCTGATAATAGCATTAATGTCTGTATACACATTTTTTTTTTTAATAAGTTTGGTACTTTAAATATTATGTATGTATGTATTATAACTATAAATATGTGCCTTTGTCTATAATCACAAAGCTTTCCCTATGAAAATGAAAGCCTTATCCAAATATTGTATTTTTTAATCTAAAGATGGTTCCCATAAGGAGCTATAATTCGCCATTGTGATCCAGCTGTTTTTCTGATCTTCTCTTCAGCTGGGGAATAAAGCTTACCTTGATAGCGTTTTCCAGGGTCTGTTTTTTTTTCGATGATTTTTTTACTTATATATTTGGTCATAAATTGTTTTTTAGATATTATATACAATTTCCTAATTTTTGGTGTGTATTTTGTTTTTTATTTAACATATTTCGTTCGAAACAAACTTATGAACTTCCACATCTGGCACTCATCGCGTGGGCTACCTTTAAAGGTTCCTTAATTAAATTATTTTGAGTCTACGCATTATCAAGTTTTACCTTCTTTATGGTCTCTATAATTTCGCAGCACTTTATTGGATTTAGACAGAATATATATGTTTCCAAATCAATAGTGATGCCGAAATAATTTTTGACGTTAAATTTGATTTTGTACTAAATATTTTCGAAATTTATATCATCATTACGAAAATATCTAATTTCACCTACAATATTTAAACCATCAGCAGCCAATTGCTTTGTTTTAGATTTTGAATCTTCTTATTTCTATTTTTTTAATTGTTTTTCTTTCAGGTGATTATTAATGATTTCGAATCTATGATTTCTATAGTTTATTGTTACATATCACCATTTAATTTGTATTAAGTTTTAAGTTTATTTTGAAATAATTATAAAGTTTATAGTGCATTTTGATAATCCGTTAATATCTTTTGCTTTCGTATTGGTTCCCTTCCTCTACGTAGGCTATTAATTAAGCATTAATTTGTCGTAATACTCTTTTGCAAATATAAATCTTTGATTTATTTATTTAGTTATTTATTTTATAATTAATAACATTAAACATTATAAATAAAATATTTTTTAGGTGCACTTTGGAAACAAAACGATAAGTTTTATTTTTTTTTAATCTAATTATTTTATAACTTACAAAATATAAATAAAGCTATATAAATTATTATGTAAAAGATTTTTTATCTCTGTAATATTTTTTGTTGAATGACGTCGACGGGTAGACATTTAGTTTCTGGAAGGTAAATAAAGCTGAAGATCGCTGTGATGAAGCTGAAACTGGCGAAAGTGTAGAAGACTGGTCCGAGTCCTGAAATTAACAATAATGTGTTAAGGCTGAAGAAAAAGATGTAATAATTTGTTTGCAGTATTAAACAGAAGATTGTTATACTCGTCTTTATAATTAACATGAAATTATTACAAAGAAAAAATATTAGTTTTCGGATGAAGATAATAGATTTTTTTATTCTAACCGTTTAAAACAAAGTGAATTAATATACATTATATAATTATACATTCATACCATATGCGTTGAAAAAGGGGTGGAATAGGAAAAGTATAATGAAGTTGCACACAAAAATCCACTCGACTACCACTGTAGTTGCAAAGGCCTTAATCTGAAAATAAGTCATTTTCTTAATCTACGGCATTACTATTTAATTTTTTATTTTATACTTTCGTGTCCTGATCCTATAAAAATTGCTTTTTCTTATTATTTTTTTAACCAGCTTAATATCGTCGCCGATCCGCTTCGTCAACGCAATGCTGCATTGCGTTGCGTTGCAGCTAAATAACTATTCAGGTACATCTCCCATGAACGTCTTCGTCGTACATGGTGCTGGAAAACAACTACATTGTTTGGCGTTATACCTTTATTGATAGGTAGTAATTTTACCGGGGGCCCAATGTTATAGCCTACATCAATTATTATGTTATTAATTTAATATGATTGATTTAAGAAATTAATGACTAAATAGATATTAATGTACAGAAAGAGAAATACCTTATAATATTAAGTAGATAAATGGCTAATATATTACCTCTGGTAAAAACACTTCGCCCAATAAAACGTTGGGCACATTTCCAGGTCCCATTGTATAAGCTACAGCGTATAGATATATAAACACAGCGCTTAACCAGCTTGGACCAGGTGAAAATTGTATTAGGGTTCCCAGGATCACGCAGAAAATACCAGTGGTTATCGAAGCTAAGATCAATAAATTCTGGAAAAGTTAGAGTTTAGAAATTAATGACCTGATCAAATAATCAATACTGCACTAGATGAACATATAACTTACTCGACGTCCAAATTTGTCAATTAAACAAGCCGTCAATAAACCTGTAACGACTGAAATAACTCCAAATATAACGCTTGACAGAGTTCCTGACATGCTTGGAACTGCTGCTTCGAATAATGGCTCAGCAAATATTTGTATTACTACAATGCCTTGAAATATACACAAGAAACATAATACGAGCAGGATAAATAATGCACGACGAGTTGAGCGAGATTTATCTGAAAAACATATTTTTTAATATAACAGACGCATACAAAAAGCTGGAGTTACTTAAAAAATATATATATTAAACGAATAAAACTATTTTTACGGATTAAAACTCGCGTATAATTTGGTTACATTTTTGATTTTAACCCGACGTTTCGAATTCTTTGCAGTAAACGTGTTCACGGGTAGACGAGATGTAAGTGTCTGTCCACTACAGACACTTACATTTATTATTTACATTACATTCATTGCATTATACGCGAGTTCTAATCCGTAAAAATAGTTTTATTTGAAATGTGTACTCGTGAAAATCTAAGAAAATACTATATTTATTAAACATTTTGCGTACTTAAATATTTCCATATCTGTACTTGTCCCGTGGTTTTGTTTTCTTCGGGATTTAATTTCTCCTCTTCTGGGGTGACCTCTGAAAAAACATATACTTATAAAATATATGACAATACTTTTTTAACACAGTAATTATTACTATCAATGTTTGTTGTTAATGAAATATATAAAACCATACTTTCTTCTACATCAGATCTAAGCAGTCGTTTAATATTATCGATTTCCGCAATAACTTCTTTGGTATTAGGTTCAGCTCGTTTATAAAATGCAATTGATAAAGCGGCTTCCTGTAATAGACAATATAATAAATAATAAACACGCTATTCTGTCTTTAATTAAATAAAAATAAAATTACAGCGAATCTAATTCCTATAGAACAAAAGTATTAGAAAAAGAAATAGTGAATATTATAATATTCATACATAATAAAATATTGAAATACTTAGTCACTACACAGTATACATAAATAAAACGCATAGTATTCTGATACCCAGAAATACAACGTCACAGACATAATATTCTAGAATTACGGCCTTTATGTAGCGCACAACCGAAGGATTTTTGTTTATTTATTAATAAATTTGAGTGTGTGTGTGTGATTGTGCGTGCGTGTGTGTGTGATATGTTAGCTTTCCTTTTTTTAGTTCCCTTTTCTAGCGACATGATTATACTGTTAACTTTGTTAATACCAATCTATGCATATTCGCGTTCACGTGACTTTGAATTGATTATGTAACCAGAGAAAAAGGTCAAGCCTTTTAGTTTTTTAAAAAGAACCTGAAAACTGTTTATTTGAAATTTTTTAAAATCTTATTAAATGATTGGGTACTTGTGGCACAAATTAATGCATGTTAATGTTAGTAAAAAGTGAAGGAAATTGAAAAAAAAAATCGTATAATTTGCTTTTTAAGAAAATGTATAAAGTAAATAATACCAAATTTAATTTAATAAAGAAATGAAATGGATAAAAAATTAATTAATTAAAATAATCTAACATTTCTCACAATCAGGAAGTTAATGTGATTTAATTCGAACCCAATACTACTTCATTTTATGAGGTTTTAGGACCATGGGTATCAGTAGGTAATTTTTTTATAAAGTAATATGGCTTGTTTTTTTTCTTTTTTAAGAATTAGATTTTAATAACATTGTAATACAATCTATATGGTTTTAAAAAAATCTTATAGGGTACACTGAATAATTAGCATTTACAGAAAAAACCACAACGTTTATTTTCAATCTCTATATTTTATTTTTTATTAAGATGAAGTTTTCAGAATTAGTTACAACATTTATGCCTTTACTAATTTTGTTATTATCCTAAACAAGTAGACCGAAAATAAAACAAACAGTCTGATTGAATATGATTCCAGATGTGTTTAATTGTAAAAGGTTCAAAGTTGCTTTGTTCTCTGCAGTTTATGCATTTCTTGTTGAGATTATACTTAATGTTAATAATTAAAAATAGACTATTAAAGCGTTTTGCTTATTGTACTATTAGCTTCTATTAACTTTTAATTTGCACAGGTCAAGCCAGACGTTGATGTGTATAGAGGGGACATACTACGTTTTGAGCTCGCTAAGTTCGTAAGCTTAAGTTTAATATATTTTTGATTATTAGTAAAACACATGTTTTCACAACACTGTTACTCAAATATCAAATTTCAATCAAATTATGTTAAATCTTTAATCACATCTTAGAAAATCAATATGCATTGTCATTATGTCAAATAAAAATAATTAAAAAAAAATGTGAATAATTTGTTTTTTTTTTAAATGATGTTTGCTTTAATTTTGCTTTAATTCCATGGTAAATTAATATAAGTCAAATCCAATAATATATAAATTATTAAGTTCAAAAAAAAAATTATAACATCAAACTTACTTGTTCTAAACCCTTTTTCATTAAATACAATGGGGATTCCTTCAAAAAACAGACCATAATAATACCACCTACGGTCAAAGTTATGCCTGTATAATTCATTGTGTTGTACTCCAAAATACCTCCCAAGAGATAAGATACCAGCATTCCAACTCCATTGAAAAGTATACCACTAGAGCTCAATGCTCCTCGGATGGATGGGTCACAAAATTCATTAACGTAGACCGGTACAATGAGAAAAATGCAGCCACTTAGACCGCAAAGAAACATTGCAATTATAAATGCTTCCACTCTATATACAGTTACTAATAACAGCCAGGCGAGCTAAAAAGTTTTTATTATAATTACTTTTCAAACATATTATTTTAAACATATTATAAACATAAAATAACTTACCAATTGAGGTAAATAGAACAGTATCAAGGTCCTCTTTCTTCCAAGCATATCGAGCAAGTACCCACAAATTGGCATAATTAGAAGAGTGCTTGCAGATGATATACTACCCATAAATGATAATTCAGTTTCAGTCATTATTCTATTTAGCGTTGTGTTCTCTGAACTAAAGAGTTTTAGTGTAGAAGATGGAAGAGTGTACAATATACCCATAGTGGTGCATACATAGCTAACTGTAAAATAAATAAAAATAAAAGGTAATACTCAATCAGTTCATATGTGTGTAGATCTATAGTAGTAGAGCTACATCTACGGTATAGTATGTTCAACTATATCAGGATAGTAGAATTAAAAATTTCGATATAGAACATTTGAATTTTAAGAGTCCGTCCCCTTCGCTCTATAGAATAAAGTAATGGTTCTCAGCTTAATGATTTGACAATCATTAGAACTCCATTTTCAATGCGTGCATATATGTATCAACAATATGATTATTTTGTCATTCTGCTAAAAAAAATCGCAAATAGAACTCCAGTGTTACTACTTGCGATATTATTCTGCCACAGCTTTAATATACGCTCTAAGCGTATTACCAAGCCATGAAACAACCAATATTGATAATATAATTAATATTTCACCAAATATTTCCCTACGATTACGATAAATCTAAAACCATATTGTGAGCGCATTAAAATTAACATGACAACCACTTAAGAGTAACATTAAAACATTTTATATCGCTTATTTTACTTTACTTATTGTAATCAAAAGCTATTTAAGATATTAAGGGTATGGGCCGCCTCAAAGTATAAAATATATAAAATTGTCGTCAGTGTGTTCATTATTTTTATCTATACTACTAAATAAATATGTAAATTTTGTCTGCAAACGTTACTTTAATTTTTTTATTAGGTGCATCTTAAACTCAATTTCTACAATATAAGAAACCGTTGTAGATTTTAAACCCAACTTAAATTTCAATTAATCTTTAAAATAAAACTATCCCGTTTTGTGATAAATAACCGAAAAAAAAGCTTCATTAAAAAATTATAAACGTCCTATATTATAATTATAACTAGTATGAAATACAAAAAATAAACAATTTTAGTTTTAATTTTAACTTTACGTTTATGTTTATTTTGAATTATATATAACGTGTTAGAAGTCTTGTTAGTTCTTTTCATTTTGTTACCAATTGTAGTTATTAGCCTCTAATGAAATAGTATTTGTTTGAATTAAAACTATTGTTATTAATACTCCTTATACAATACAAACAAATGATATTATAATGATTTAAGATACGACAAAATATATATAGATATGTCAACCTTTGTAAATATTATACTAAAATGGAGAATATAAAACGTCTTAAATTATATTGATAGGAGAAATATATTCTAAAAAACATTATTTAATATTATCTTTTCGGAACATAAATAAAATTAAAAATAAGTTAATTGGTTAGTTAAAATATTGTCTTTATAGTATTCCTATTCTCTTTTATCATTTTCTTTTTATATATAAACCCATAAAAAAATCTAGACAAAATGTAATAATAAAAATTTTATAATCCTTTTTGTATGTTAGAAAGCCTTTATTTTATGATTTAAATATTATGTTACTGTCTTTTTGGTAATGCCTACCTAACCAAACAAAATCAATTACTAAACAAAATTAATTTATTGTAACAGAATTGAATAATTTAATATAAAATGTGAACTGGTCCAAGTTCTTTAAAACACTTCTCTTGACCATGTACCAGGTGTGCCCGTTGGGTTTGAGGTCTGGAGACTTAGGGCAATACCTCGATGTTTTCTGTGCTGCATGTGCATTATCATGAATTGCCTTCAGTTCGGGACCCAAAATTTGGGCAAATGGACGAATATAAGGTTTAAGAATATTCTCAACGTAATTTCTAGAGTTTCACGTTTCCATTTATAGAAACCAACTCACTTAGACGAACTGAGTTCTTCAATAAATCCGCCTACACCATAACAGTTGATCCATTGTATAGATGCAATTCCTGAACGCACCTCAGCCTTTCACTATTTTACACTATTTTCCGCTATTTTATTTACGACGGTAGTCTCGCACTTCTTGAATCAGGCCTAAACAATCGTCACAAAATTCAAATTTCTTATAGGTTCTGGGTCCAAAACAAGAAGAAATCGTACTTTTTACATTTAGAGAATGAAAAAAATATAATAAAAATTTGACATACCAACACCTACCTAACTTTTCAAACAAAAAGTAAAATAATTTTTTTTAACATAATATTTTTTTGGAGTATATGCACGTGGTTTAGACTATTTTGCTGTGTGTAATTTCACTATATGCATTACTCCTTGAATATTCAATCAATAGTAATTCTTACTGAAGTTGCTTAACTCAAGTATATATTTATAAATAAGAAAAATATAATAAAATACTGGAATTAGTATTTATTGAATTTTAAGGTCAAACTGAGATAATATTAAAGGAACTTGATCGATTAAAGAAACCTGATCTTTTATCATAACCAGTGTCATTTATCAATATATTTGCTATAGAAAACTACAATTTGTCTAAAAAAAAAACAGCAGATACTTTTATGGACAACACACATATATTTACGGCTCCTTAGCTTAGCGGTTAATAGACCTTAGAGGTAAATGAAAGGTTTGATTCCCATGCAGGACAGTTTTGTGTGATAACGTGATAGTTGCGGGTCGCTTCTTTATTGAGTGAATTTGGTTTGATATTTGTATGCTGATAAAACCACTAGAATGTCTAGAACAGGTTTTCTATTTTTAAGTATATTAGTATTGTAATGTCAAATCAATTAAATCATAAGTTAACATTTTTTAACGATTTTATTTTGTAAAATGATTAGATTGATAAAAATAACAAACTATTTAGTTTGGTATACAGTCTCTTATTTGTAATATTCAACAATTTAATAACATATATATAATAAACAAAAATTTAATTTCATTTAAGATTAAGTTGCGAGTTGGCGACTATAAAAACAAAATTATTATTTTTGAGCGATTGATGGTGTTGCTAAATTATATATGTAAATTTTGCTTTAATTGCATTTCTATTGGTAACTCCAACAAGAAAATGACTTTTCTAAAAATTTTTGTAATTAAATAAAATTGATTTTTTTTTTACTATCCCACAATACTATAAATACCAATAATTTAAAACTGTTATAACTGGTAAAATGAAATTTCAAGACGATTACAACAGTAGATTAACAAATTAGATAACACTAAGTTGTGTTATCATGTAGATTTGTTACGTAGAGTTGTACGAGAATATAAAATATATTACAAATAGAAAGCATAAAAGTGACCCACCACCAAGTACAAGTGTAACAAAATATTATCAACCGAATGCCACACTAACGAAAACTTACATATAGCTCCTGTAATAAGTTGATTAACAATTGTCATTATTGGATATCGATATCAAACACTAACAGCATTAACTTGTACCCCGAAGCACGTTGGAATATGAACTGTTTCGAAAAATATACAATCAAAACGTTCGTTTCTTGTAAAATATTTCCGGATTCGAGCACCTAAAATTCCACACTTGAAAATAAATATTTATATTAAAACAGAATATATGAATATTTTTAATGTTATAAATTTAATAATTGTTATAATAAAATGAATAAATTTTGATTTATTTTGCTGCTCTTAATGGGCAGTTAAAAGAGGTTGCTAATAATATACAAAATTTTTCTTTCAGGGCTACAGAAGATTATTTGATATACACAATGTTTTATATTAAGACTAAACATTTTGAAGTATGTATTTCAAACAATTAATTTTCACATTACTACATTTTAAAATATTAAGACTAACAAACATTCTCAATGTAAAATAATCGAGAAGTAATGATCAATAGTAGCCTTTCAATATTTCCTTAATACAAACTTTTTTGTTGCATTATTTATTTAGCTTATTATTATTTAAATTGCTTAGTTAAAAAAAAACCTTATACCTTAAGGTATCTAATTTCCATCTATTTTAATAGTATGTTTTTCTCCATATGTTATTATTACGAAGGGAAGGCAATCCAGCCAATATAACAAGGCGACATTGTCAGTTAAAACTGGACATTGCCATGTGATTGCTTGAGCCAAAGGTATGGTAGCTGAGATTCCTTGGCCGTGGTACCTCTTTCTTCGAACAGTATAGCTTTACCAAACAATAAAAAGTATATCAACTCTTATTGTGTTGTTATTATGGATCAAGATAAGAAATATGAACGAAGAGAAGTCAAAAATGCTGACTTTACAAATATTTTTAGAACGACTACACTCTTTTGATTTCATATTTCACAAATACTATTACTGAATAAAATAGTAATACCCTTATAAACAAAAAAAAATAGAAACCACAGGCTTTGTTTTTACTACTCCAATACATCTGTATGTCTTCAGCATACACGTGTTGTTGATAATGTGTACTGCTATCCCCCCACATCGGCGTTATGCAATGAAAATAATAAAGGCCCTATTATGAATTTCTAAGGAAATCCTCGTATTATTTCCCTGCTATTAGACAAATATTGCAACCATATTTTTTCCTGTGAGACAATCAGAAATTTAGCCTATAACAGCCCATAATTAGTCCATAATGTGTTAATTTAGAAAATAAGGAATAATATTGTCATTTGCTTTTTAAACAAAAAATTGTTTAAAAAGCAAATGACAAATTGAGAAGAATTAAAGTGGCAACCCTTTCATCATCTTATGCGGCTAGAACGTTATTAATAACATTTTTCCTAACATGTTTTCTAAAACTTGATTATTTTTAGGTACTGTATTAAGGCTTTATTATATTAAGACTATAGATAGATTGAAAATATATTCGATTGACAATATTTTCAATATTTGTTTATGGCCACATAAATATACTAACAAGACGTAGGCCAGTAAAGACAGGTAGGGTTAATTAGGCACTGGTTAAACCAATACGTAGCGTCGAAGACGGGGAAAGAGTTAAAAAAAAATATGTATTAATAATACGGACTATTAAGACTAATAATTTTCTAAGAATCAACATATCGAGGTATATATAGTCGATCTCGGTAACTTGTGATTTGAGCTCATTTAATCCTTTTTGAACGATAGAGTCATTTATAGTTTAAAAAATGAAACACTACGTCACCACATCTATGAAACTCATGGTAAGTTACTGTTGATACCGAATCCGGCTTTTTTGTAGTAAGAGAATCCAAAAAAATATTAATTTAATTGGGGTCATAAGGAGGGATTGTAAAATATTATGTACATATATATGTACTTTGCTTTCTATACAGTTAAAGAGATCTTTGAATTTATTTATATAGCAGTTAATATAGTCATTAAAAAGGCACACATAACGCAAAACCTACCCGAAAGATTTTTTTGAAATTTTCAGATAACTTTTTTTACAGGATTCTGTCTAATTACTTTGAAAAAATATAAAATACCAGTTCTATTACTTAAGTTAATTAAGATGCAGAGGGACGTATTCTAGCATTTTTCAAACATTAAACTACCATTACAAAAATACACTAAATGCATACGTTCTATCAATAAGTTTTGATTTTCAAATCTAGGTGGGGTAGGCACAATGTCACAGGATTTATAAAATTTTACATTGTTGTTTTTTTTTTTTTGAAACTATATAAGGAAATGATTTCTCCGGCTCTGTCTCTATGTAGTTCAAACTGTAATGCTTATAATATTTGCTATCCGTATGAAATTACTACGTTAAAAACACATTCACGACAAGACACGTTCACAAGTCCACAACAATAAAGATAATTTATAAGAATGTTTAATATAAAATCTATTGTAATTCGTTATTTTTTTACAAGAGTTCAATCAATAAAGTAAAATCAATCAAGTAAAGTAAAATCAATAAATACGCTTCTATGTCCGTACATTTGGTTGCTCTGTAGATTCTATAGCATTAGAATGCCTCCGAAACAAGTTTGCAGTAGATCCAAATAACCCCAACAAATAAACACATTCAAATCAATAACTTTAAAATACTAAAAATATATATTTAGAATAAAATACATACGAAAAAGTATAAATAATATAAATACAAACAAATTATAAATACCGCTCTTTTAATATTTCGATGTATTTTATAATATTTAAGTTGATAAGTTTCACTCACTACCGGTGACGTAATAGCGTCAGAGAGGCGTGGCTTTCAGTTTCACGGTGTATAAATGAAATTACCATTTTGCTTTTAATAATAATAGTAATAATAATAAACTTTATTTCAGATTGTCTATATATTCATATATTTGTTAGTAGAGATTTTTTTTAAGACTCTTTTTTTGAGACTTTTACATCAATACCTAATACTATTCAGATAGTAAGTAAATGTATTTAGAATAAGAATTTATATATACATTTTATAAATTATTTAAATTGTTTTATTTTTAAAAAAACCTGATACTCTATAACTAGACAAAGTAGTATAATATATTATGTCAAGTATTCAATTATTTATTCAGAGGTTGTCCTTGTTTTGACATGACAAGTTTTATTTTCATCTCTGTTTTTTTTGTTTTAATATTTTGTGTTGTCCATATTTTTCTTTGTTTCTCTTAATGTATAACTTATATACCTGTGAAACTAAAGTACGTATATGTTAAGCATATCATATCATATCTCATATCATAGCATATCTATATGGGTAAGATCGTAGAAATACAAAAAAAAAAAAATTCACATCTATCGGAACTCTGAGCAACAACAAGTGTAAATATGAATATAACATATATTTACTAATTACATTTATTAGCAAAAACACAGTTAGGTTTCGTAAACCCATTTCAAAATGTTAATAAAAATTATTGAAAATTACTAAAAAAATACTTAGGAGCTAGCTACCAGCTCACTTGGCTTGACAACCCTCGCGCTGCGGCCTGCAAGTAGGATTGTAAATTTGAATTTCTTTATATATATTGACATCCATAACAATCATATTACACAAATATTACACACATTATACAAATAAAGCTACAGATATACTCATATTACTACATCATGTCGCTGAAGCGAGCACACCTGGCTCTCTCCGTCCATAAAGCGTTAAACGCACACACATATAATCATACACACAATGTTTTGTCGTGATGTACATAGGTATCTGCACGCGTATTAGTATTTTGTTGGTGCGAAACCAACCTATTTTCCCCTGACACAACGTCGGTATAGAAGTTTTCACCTTTCTATCACTTTTCACTTTGATAAAATTAATAATTTAAAAAGCGATATAAAATGCAAATTACCATGAAATATTTTTGAACATAACATAAAAACCCATTTGCATAGGTCGATTCTTTTAAAGGTTTTAAACAAAATTAACAACTAAAAAATTTAAAGTACAAACTACAAAATATAAAACTATTAACAAGAAAAACTATTTTTATGTCATCTTCTGACCGAAATATATATATTTTTTGTACGGCCACCCCGCCTCCAGACAAATACATAATGTTGGATTCGAACTTGATCCAATGTTATAAATAGTAAAAAAATTGCATTTTCCATTTAGTACTATAAACATATAAGTATAAACTTCTTAAATTAAATTTTGTGTTTTCAAATCTTATTTTTTCTGCAGAGCATTTACAAAGTTTTAAATAAATTGAAGCTTACCCACTTGCATAAATTCTCAGAAAGTCTATAGTAGTTGAGCTTCGAAAGAAGTCTCTTGGGCCATACATGATCGAAGGCTTTCGCTTTATTCAGACTAACTGCCATACCCTCTCCCTTAGTTTCAATAACCGCTCAAGCATGGCTAAAGCCATATTGCTGGTCATTGATCAATTGGCGATCCTCGAGGTACACTAAGAGCTGTCGGTAAGTGGTGTTCTCACTTACACTTCCACGACGCCCGGACTACGCCTTTGAGGTAGGAGCGCCGAAATAAAGTAGGTTTAAGTACCTTGAACTTAAATTCAAATTCAAATTCAAAATATCTTTATTCAAATAGGCATTTACACGCACTTTTGAATCGTCAATTATTACATTATAAAAATGTCAGTAGTCAGTCCGTCCTTAAGCTACCACCAGCTCGGAATGCTGTTCTATTGAGAAGAGCTGGCCAGAAACTCAACAGTTGCTCTTTTTAAAATATGTGAACAATGTTTGATGTACTTATAATATGGAATGCCGCCACAAAATTAGCGATAGACTTCCGAATCTTTGTACACTCATATAAAATTTACTTATAGTTGCAATTCAAATAATATCAGATGAGGTCTGTGAACAAAGAAATTATTGAGTATTTTTTTATTTTTTTTATTGAAAATTCAGTTCTGGATGCCAGCAACAAAATAGTTAATGAAAAGGCTTATTTTCTACATTGCCATACAAATAGATCTCTTTTCTGCGAGTTTTCCAATATAACAGAGACTCTCAATACGAAGTAAAGTCGTTCACTTTAATTTTCTCAATTATCCCAATTATCTTTATAGGGTAAAAATATTCCTGGTAAGATAATACTTGCGGTACTTGCGAAAGATAATTTTAGGGTATTTAACTTGTAGCTATTAAGAACTTGGATCTTACTTTAAAAACGCATTTTCATCATAACTCACAACCTGTTTACTACAAAACTCAGAAATTGGTACAAGTTTTACTATATTTAGATTAGTAACATTTATTATTTTTCTACCCACATACAACTTCTTTACATAACAACTTATTACAGGGCACTTATAATTTCAACCTTTGCAATAAAAAAATATATATAAACTTAAATAAAAATTCTAGTATAATAAAACAAAATATTATAAAAAAAACACTTGGCAAGGTATAAAACTTGACAAAATACATACTGATTATAATATGCATATCTACCCAATCTATTAATTTCTAAAGAAGCCTGATTATAGGTATATTATGTTAAAATATAATTTTTTATAGGAAATAATTACTTCAACATGCCTAATTTTGTTTAAAAACTTGTATATAATGTTTATCTCTACATAACTACTCTTTACATAACTAGTATGTGTGTCATGTTATTTACATTTAAATATAGAATTTCCAATGACCAGGCCTCTATTTTGTAATTATATTTTCTGTTCAAGTTCGTTTTACAGCTTCTTAAAATATTATCAAATATTGATTTTAAGAAGACAAAACATTTAAAAACATGTGAGTAATGTTTACCTTCCTTTGTTTTCAGTTTTTATTTTGATACTTTAAATCATTGCAAGTCGGTAAAAATAGTACTATTATACCTTGTGCGCTGTAACATGATGCGGGTGAGACTGTCAGTAACGTTTGTTTCTCTCTTAAGGCCTGCCGCGATTTTCAAATTATATTTTAGTTATAACACATTACTAATATATAATAATATTGCTCGTACTGACAGAATCTCACTATAGACCAAAAATTTTGTCACGAAAAAAAAATCTTCAGCCTTATTTTGATTATTTTATATAAGTAAAGACAAGTTCATACACGTAGTTAAATATCGTCTTACTATTGTATCAACTAAAAAATTGGATTGTGCTTTTAAAAAATGCTAGATAGCTTGTAAATCAACCGTGTCTCTTCTTTTTATTTTAAGTATAGTAAAATTATGATCGTCGAAAATATTATTGAACTGAAGGAAGCGCAACCCTTTACCAGTCAAATTGATAAAATTTGTCCGCTATCTCCTCCTGCACCGTTCAAGATATACTAACCAAATTTGTATAAGTCGATCACATGCCCATCTTTCTATAGATAGGATTTGAAAAAAATCTAATTGTAGATGAAGAGTAATTTGCAATTGTCTTTTTTTATATTGAAACCGTTAGAAAATAGCCTAAGATAATTACTTGTATTTTTTGTTGGCATTTCGAGTATTGATATTTTAGATATTAAAAGTGTTCCCGAAGGTAAGACGGATTTTTTTTATATTACCAAGTGTGAAATGTTACCAGATTCATATTCTGGTGGAAAAAAATGGTGAACCACTCTAACTTATTATGGTTTATTGAAATATGACCAAAGAAGCATTCCCATTTTTGACCTGAAAACTTCTGACGTCCCAAGCTGCTCAGTTAGCACCTACCAATATGACTTATTATATTCATAATATTTGTCATGTATATATAACACGTATTGCTTTGATATGAATTAATATTATATTTATGTAAGTATTATTCGCATTTGTTAAAAATATATTAACAAATATGTATATGTATTTATTTATATTAGTTTTTAGAAATAACTTTAATTTAGTTTTAATTTAAATTTAGCTTGTGTTCTATTTTTCATTATATTGTTTTATCGCCTAATTGTTATGTTTTTCTTTTTTTTACTTCCCTATGGGGTGACTGGTAATGAATGCTTTATAGCATTAAGTCCGCCTGTTGTTCTTTTATTTTGTTTTGTAATACAATAAAGATTTAAATAAGCCATATACTGGTGCATAACCCTCATGGCGCTCAACTGATTGTATAGGTGTTCGTGAAAGGTTAAACTATATGTTCCTCAATTTTGGTTTGATTTGAAGCATCTACGGCTAGATTAAAATGTGTATTATAAGACATAACAAAATAAATAAATATGACAATAGTGACACCTCTTTTGGGTGGTCCGAATAAATTGTAATAATACATTACATTGGTATTGATATTAGTCTGTTTAAGTATGTTTATTTGAATACTTGTAGAACAAATATAATTTTTAATTAAAATAAATCGTTTTTAAAAAAGTCCTTTTTGGTGCTTTTGTTGCACCGATTTTGACTACATTCTTATATAAAAAAAAATAAAGTTCAGACTAATATCAAGAAAACAATAATATGTTACATTAATATTAATTATCAATTAACATTGAAGGAAGGAGTTCAAAAGAAACTGTCGTGGTGGGGTTTATAAAATTAACACTAAGGCGATTAGGACAATCGTTGGCTATTTAGTAGGTAGTTCAAAATAACCTCCTGGATCATCATCGTTTCGGTCGCTGGGGTATCAGGATTCTTCCAACGTACAAAATTTTTATACTAGTAATATGGTCGATAATAACTTTTTTTATATCGAGAATTTTTTTGGTCGTAAAATATAGCGAAATATTAAAGTGTAATAATATTAGAAAGTACCAGTACTACGGTTGAGTAAGTTGTTTGGAGTGTGTAACGATTTACCTGCCAAAGCAACTAGCCATGAAAATGGATGGCGCTGAAGCGTTTTGTCTATACACTACCGTTACCAGCACGTGCGCGCCCGTATAGAATAGCGCGGGATAAACTTCGCGTCACGAGCACGAGCAGTGGATTTTATCCCACTCATCACGGAGGTTGAGCTGGAGGTCGCAGTACGGCGGCAGGGCCGAACGGTATTCTGCGGCGAGTTCTGTGCATCTCTTTGGAATATCTGAAGAGCAGCCTTCCAGAACTGTTCAATCTCTGCTTACGCATTAGACAGTTACTGAGAGCCTAGAAGTCGGGAAGATTGTGTCGTCCTGCTCTCCCCGTGAGCTCATTTTTGTTCATCCCGATAGTTAGTAAATCCGGAGGAGTGGCAACGTGGGCCGGTGCACCCTGGGCAAAGCTAGTGACTACCCTTGCGGGCTATCTCTGGGCATGGCGAACAGACCATCCCGTCCCTCTCTCCGTCCGTCCGTGTTTTTCAGATGGCCACTGGGATGGGATGCCGCTTTGAAGTTGGTTCAAACTTCGATAAATTAATTGATTAAGGTTATGACGAAGCTGCTACCATGGATGGTACAAGCAGAATTTATAAATAAGGATTCGATACAAGTTATTACTTAACATAATGGGTATTATTATATTTCTCGCAGGTAGCAACTTTGATTTAATAAAAGTGTACTTTTACATTTTAATTTAATTAAACAGTACTTCAATTAAATTAAAATTACTTCCTCCAAGAAATATAATAATGTCAAACATGTGAAAATAACATATTAAATAACCGTTCTAAGAATGTCCATGGGTAATAACTTGGAAGTAAGCCCATATGACCTTCATCAATATATAGATCATCAAGCAATAAAGATAATAAATTGTTTACTATTATGAAATAACTAATTGATTTTCAATAAACCTTTTATAATAAATTATATATTCAATCAACTTAATATTCTGGTAAGGAATGCACGACAAGAATTCATTATTATCTAAATTGTCTTTCAAATGATACATCTTTGTAAATCAAACATGTTAAATAAAACATTGTATAACCGGATATACAAAAAAGGAAACGCTTTACATAATTATGTGCATTTTCACTGTCCTATATGTACAGCTATATACGAATAAAAGCGTATTACATTACAACTAATTAAACAATGAATTCAATATCCCTTATGAAGTATTATTATTATCATTCATAATGGTAAAAAATTTATACAATAACATTTTTTTACAGTCTATAAAAGCGACTTAAACTCAACAGCTGTCTAAAGAATTTTTGTATTGTTTTTATGTTAACATACATCTTGCTAAATGATAGTTGGAGAATCTGTAACTACCACCAATCCTTAACTATGCTGATTTTTTCGATATTGCACCATCACTGTTGGCATCTGATCGTTTGGCCAAAATTTGTTTTTGAAATTTCTCAACAGAACAGGGTTTGAAATGGAGAGAAACAGTTTTAGGCTTAGTTCGCGAATGATGAAAGATTAAAGTTCTACATTTCATCCGATTATCGAACAATGGAGCAAATATAAAATATTTATTAATCTATTCTATGTCAACACTGGGGAAAATAACGGTGTATGATCTAAAAATCTCAATATTTTCCAGGAGTCTCGATTTTCTAACAAGGAGGGCATATTGTGACCCTGCGCATTTTGATATGGTCTGTTCCATTTTTTAAGCAGAGTTTTAGTATTTTTCTGAATTTCAGGAGTGGGGTTTAGTTCGAATATAGACTTGGAATTGTTTCGTTTGTACATCAAAACTCTTATATCTATATAATTAATAATTAATGCACATTTCATGCACAAATTAAATAAAGATAAATAACAACAGAATTGAAGATCTTACTTTTTTCATCTGAAGATTTAGCACTAAGGATAGAATAATAGTTAATAGTATAAATTTGGCGTAGTCGTAATGCGAGTGTAGGTTTTATTTGAGGAAATTAATACGAAAACAGTAAAATGTATTGCGAGACTGACCTCAAACCGGTTTTTAATCTCATCCACTTGCCGATTTCTATTACAGCATTATATGCCACCGCTTGCAATACCATCCCTACCACCTGGATCCACCGTGTCATCCCAAAGTGTCATTCTCTCTATGTAGGCAACCCTCAAACTATTAGGGATATAGTGAAACTCGAAATTCAAATATTAAAAAGTCAAACTTTTATTTTGAAGTTTACCTAGTAGATTAAATACTATTTTCCACGTGTGTAATGCTTATGAACAATAAGTTTTCAAAATCCATATAATAAAAAAAATTAAATAAAAAAAAAAAAATTAAAAAAAAATAAAAATGTAATAATAAACGCGAGTTATATTCGTAAAATAGTTTTATTGAAATGTGTAGTACTCGTGTAAATCTTAGAAAACATTATGTCATCTTTTCTATACAATAATAAAATACAGTCGATTGCTTCTCCGATGGTCAGTGCTTTCGATAGATACAACTACAAAAATATTGCCGCTTTTAATATGGAAACACATTAAAAATTAATGATTCCACTCGGAACATAGTTACTAATAACAACCAACAAAGTTGAAAATGATCGCAGTTGACTAATTAATTATATGTAATTTAATGACAATAATCATTATATTGTTTATTTGCCTACAAAGAATATTTTTATATTAATATTAAAGTATTTTTATTTGAATATATTTATTCTAGCGCTAAGTACATACTAGGAATATATTGTAAGAATACTAATTTCTACAAAAATCGTACATTTTATATGCATGGCCTAAAACTCTAGATATTACTTGCATCAAAATTAATAATAGTTGCTATATGTTATTATAAAACAAGCCTAGAAAAATTAGGTAAAATAATTTATTTTATATAAAAATTGTTCCAGAAATTAACTGAAAAAGGATGAGGTTTTAGATTTCCAGCATTTTATCTTGGTGACGCGAGAAGCATTGTGATTGCAAGTCACTGATGTTACAAAGACTTCTCGGTGGTTTTACACCATCATAACCGCTCTTACTAAATTTCAGAGAAAGACAATTAAAAAATCATTTATAATTCAGATATAATTTTAATATTTTTTATTTATTTATTTATTCCTTATTGCCCAAAAAAGGTACAATAGGCGGACTTAACGCTAAAAAGCATTCAATCAGAGAAAAAAAAAAAAAAAAAAAAAAAAATTAAACAATAAAAAAACACCATAACTAAATTATTCTATGGACCAATCATGAGGGTGCGCAATTTTAAAGCTAAATACATACTATACGAATACATATTGTCATTCAATAAAAATAGGCAATCAATTAAAAGTTATAGTAATTATGAAAGTTATACCAAAAATGTAGGCTTTTCTCTTTTCTAACAATATTAGATGAAATTAGTGATATTTTTCAAAATAATAATGGCATCATAATAAAACACCATATAATCAATTATTATACACTCTTGAACATATAAAAATCTATCGCTTATTCGTAGTATCCTTTTGTCGATATACATTTTTGAAAATGTATTAAAATACAAATACATAGGTATAAACAAGAGAAATTGTATAATCATAATTTCATTAAAATTACTCCACATTTCGGCAGATAATAAGTCCAATCTATTATATCTTCAAAAATTGTTAGATATTTTTTTAACTAAATTCTAGAATCCATTATTAGGTCAATAAAACAATAAATATTTCTTTGCAATATTATAACCACAAACGAAACTGCAAACTCCAAAAAATTAACATTCTATAAGCCTTTAAAAAATATGTTACTCGATTAATAGCTTTATTTACATAACCAATATGCATTATTACATTGACGGTGATATTTCTTACATTGAATAAATAGAAAAAGTACTTATTCTATTTATTATTATTTTTTAACGTGGCGTAGATATTAATAGTTTTTAATAACGCACAAGCAGTTGTTATAAGTTTTAAGGAAATTTGTTAATATAAACTGAAGTTCGTATAAAAATAAAAATAAAAATATATACACTGTAGTATTATCTGATAGTATAATTAACTGTCATGTATTAAAATGTTGTATAAATACATTAATAAATCTACATAAATCGTAAAGTTTCATTGGAAATGGAGAATAAATCTGTATAATCAAGCACTTCTTTGTCTTACCGTTATAAGCTAGTGTGACAATAAACTACATCAACTTTTGATATAAAATTCCTTTATAAATTCTGTTTTCATAATTTAAAGAATATCTTGTTTATATAAACTTAATATCTGTATAAGTTTTACTGTTATTGAGAACTAAAAAAGATGAATTGGAAGAAAAATATAGTAAAAAATGTAATACGCGTAGTACAGCTGAACTTAAACACGCATACATTTTCAATACGATAAGTTTATTTATAACTTAACAATTTTATAATTTTAAAAACATAACGAAGTTTTATCCTTAAACTGAATGAATGAAATCAATACGAGTCTTTGGTTAGCATATTAAGATTTATCCAGCAACAGTTCTATTAGCAACTTGTGCAACAACGCACTGCTTGGTGGTGATAGCTTTTAATTAAAATATAATAATGACATTATTTTATCAACTTTTTGCAACTGCGATCAGTGAGTATAAGTATTCTATTAGTACTTTTTCTGTTAAAATTATATTAAATAAAGTGTATTTTTTCTATAATTATATTTAGAATGGACTTAATAAATTTTTTTACCTAAAAATACTCATTTCAACGAAAAGATAAAGTGAAAAATATTTTTTTACAACTATAATGTATAATATTATTAGCTAACTAGGAATAATCCTCCATAACGAATTTCTTAAGTAGTAACTTCTCATTATTTCACTTTTATACTTTTCATATGTGTTAATACTATATATATATTATATTATATATTACTACTACTTTCGCCTCATGTACTTATTTTTATGTGGAATTAAAGCGTTTTTAATATTATTTAAAAAAGTTATATAAACGATGTTGGAGTACCATGCGACTAATTCATTTGTATTGCTTAAACATAACATATATGATGAATATTTAGATAAGTATAATTTTCTCTTTTATTCAATGAATGTGTCAATCACATAGGCCTTAAGATGTAGCTAAAAATAACTAAAATTGTGTCGTGAGTGTATGCACTGTGCGTGATAAACAAGTCGTGCTTAATTATATTCTTTGTAAGCACAAAAATGTTGTTACATGTTGTTATTATAATGAAGTAAACAAGCTGAAGTCTATATCTACATCCACTTTGGTTTTCTTGTTCTTTTATACTTCCACTTTCTAGATATCTTTCCAACTTGCATTTCTACTTTTGAAAACTTCCACTATTGATCTACTATGATCGTAATGATCTAAAAACCTACAAAAAACATAACAATGTTTAGGCAATAACTTACAAAAAAACAACAAATGCTGATAATGCTATTTGCAAACACGTGTTGATTCGTGTTTCTGATAATTGGAACATCAGCTAGTTGTCCATTTGGATGTAGGATCGGAGAATAGCAATTTATTATGTTTTTTTTTCTTTATTATAGTTCATAAATTACTAATTATAAATTCTTAAATTGATATTATTCTAAAATATTTTTTTTAACTTATTATTAGCTTATAATATTCTTGAATTGTTAAATTACTCAAATTTTCTCAAATAAATAATGTGATTTATTTAAAAAAAATATTTTTTTAAATAAATTTTCCCGGTTAATAATATAACAATAAGGGTTACTACTATAACTTAATAAAATAAATTTATTTAGAATTGATATATAATTCACTCAAATATTATATATTTTGGAAAACAAACAAACATATTATGAAGATTGCCTTATGGCAATTTAATATTATTATTAAACTAAATCCAGGATGATATAACTAATAGCTTAACACAAGCTCTTAAAAGTATTGCTGTGATAGTATGCCCTAAATGTGATACTGGTGGTATAGTCGTATAATAGTTTTTTTTTTTATTTTGCTATTATTGTCACCAACTGTTCTGCAAAAACCTATAATTTTTGAAAATTTCATTAATAAACAACAATATTGTTAAACTTATCAAATTTTAATAAATATAAATAAAATAATTTATTTATACTAGCAGGATTCGAAACCGCGACTTCGCCTTTTAGAATTCTATATTTAACCATCCATATCGGGATAGAAGTGACAGCGATTAGGCTTATTTAGAAAGTTTTAATATTCCTACCATTGCAGTAAAGGATAACTTCTATCAACGGTTTTGTGTTGTTTATACTAATGTATGTAATATGCGCATCCATGAATAAATTTATGACTATTTTATTATTCAGATTTTATTTAACTTAACCGGTACACGTTCTTTTAAGTTCTATTTTACTACGCTTGAAGATTCTACAGCTACAAGGCTCTTCCTATGCTTTTGTCCTTTTAAGCGTTTGTAGTAATTGAATATCCTTCAACCAAAAATAATATAGGCATATACAGGTCTTGTCAAAATAAAACGGTATTTTAAAATTCTTTCATAATTAACGCTTCCATTCATTTCTCAGACTAAATATTGTAAAAATAACTTGACAATAAAAAGTTTGTTTTTTCTTAGTCAAAAAAAAAATATTATAATTCATTACTAACGTTTCTCTATAAGTGACAGACCTTTTCTGTATTTTTTACCTTTTGAGGTATTACATATATATATATACGAATCAAACCTAAGAAACAAAAACACAATCCAAAGTCGGTTGCTAAAATCAAACAGATGGTACTTTCATAATATTTAGAAGGTTCATTTGTATTTTTACAAATATAATATTATATTTTTGAAACTCATAGTCATATTTTTAAAACTTTCCTGAATTAAATTCATTTTAAATTAAATTTACGGGAATTATGCGTTATTACCATCTTTATGAAAGGTTTTTAAATAATAAACCTACTTCGACGTTTCGATGAGGTTACACTGATCGTGATCACAAGAAGTGTCTTGCACTTGATAAACGTAAGTTTATCAAGTGTTCTTTCACTAGAAATAAAAACTTTTCGGACGATAAAAATGTATTATTAATATAATATTCATTGAAGTAGAATTATTTTTAATTTATATATTTTTTTTGTTAAGTATTTTATCATTATCATTATCATTATCATAATTATATAATTACTGCATGCCGTTTCATTTTTATTTACTTGTTTCCAGTAAGTTACATATGCCTTACCCTGGGCATATTGTATACTCTCCCATCTTCCACATTGAAGCTCTTCAGTTCAGAGAATACAACACTAAATCGAATAATGACTGACACTGAGATATCTCTAACGGGCAGCTTATCGTCTGCAAGTACTCTTATTGTGACTCCTTTTTGTGGGTACTTACTGGATACACTGGGAAGAAAACGGACGATCATACTTTTCTATTTGCCGCAATTGGTAAGAATTTTTTTATATTACGAGTTTTTTTTAATGAATTTTTTTATTATAATTCCAATACAAATCTTATGTAATAAACATTACATTGCTATACAATAATTACATTCCTGTACTTTATAGCTCGGCTGGGCGTTGATATTAACGGTATTCAGAGTGGAAGCATTTTTATGTTCAATGTTTCTCTGCGGTCTAAGCGGCAGTATTTTTCTTATTGTACCTGTCTACATTGGCGAATTTAGCGACCCATGCATCAGAGGAGCATTGGCTTCTAGTGGTTTGATTTTCCATGGAGTAGGAATGGTGCTGTCCTACCTGTTAGGAGGTCTTTTGGATTACAATACCATGAACTACGTAGGATTAACTTTGACTGTTGTTGGATTTGTTTTACTCAGTTTTTTAGAGGAGTCGCCTTTGTACTTGATGAAGAAAGGTTACGAAGTAGTAAGTTTGTATTAAATTCCCTTGTGTTTTCTGTAACTTATTTAAGCATTTATTTTATTTTAAATAAAGTCTATCAATAGAAGTGATAACTCTTATGCTAGAAATATTTATAAGACTAAAAGTCTCTAAAAGTCTTAAAATTCCAGTTTACTAATCTAAAAACTAATTGTTGCATTTTTTTTATAGAAAGCTGCCAAATCTATTGCATTTTATAAAGGAGTTAAAATTAATTCTAAAGAAGTTTTAACACAAATGGAAAACATTCGGAGGCTTCTAAACAGTGATATAGGATTTGGTATTTTTATTTTACTAATTCATATAATTTTATTTAATTAATTGTAATAAATCCAAATTAACAAATATCTATAGGGATATAGTTAATTATTTTTTAATATAATAATGAAATTTGATTCTTAACAACGAATTCTAAATAAAAATTGATAGAGTTTGAATGATATTATAATGTTACCGCATATTACAAATATTTTAAGTTATATAATATCATAGTATTATATTAATTTCGCAGTGGGTATACCGGAAGAAGAAAAATTAAAAGCTGATGAAATTACGCCAGCAAGAGGAATATCCATCAGAAAATATTTGGGTTAGTAAATAAATGGTTATAGTTTCAAATTGCCAAAACTAACATTATCTTCTCCATTATAGAAATTGTAAAATTTTCAGCAGCTGACCTTTTAGTTATTGTTTTTTCTATATTCCTAGTAGCAGCATGGCAGAATTGTGGCGTGAAGTAATAAAAATATTTAAGTATGTAATAAATATGTTTTTTTTTTTTATACTTATATTTTTTAGCACATTCCCGATCGACTCGTCGTGCACTAGTCATCCTACTTATTTTACTCACTATATGCATATTACAAGGCCATGCTGTATTACAAATATTCGCCAAGGTTTTATTCGAAGATGCAGTTCCTAGTATGTCAGCAACTACATCCACTGTTTTGTTTGCACTCACAACAGTTGGAGCAGGTTTTATTGAAGCATATTTAATTGATAAGGCTGGAAGACGTGTAAGTTATTAATTCATAATTGAAATACATACTAACTTATAAGTATTTTTAATGTTTTTTTTTTTCAGATGTTGTTAATCGTGGCTTCCATTGTCACTGGTTTTTCCAGTGCAATCTTGGGCACCCAAATGCAATTAAATTGGGGTCCAAGCTGGTTAAACGCTGTATTATTATACATTTATACTATCTCCTACACAGTCGGACCTGGTTCTGTCCCCCTTGTTATGGTGGGCGAAGTTTTTCTTCCAGAGGTATGAAATCAGAAAATAATATTTCATTCTCGTAACATCGAAATTGTTTGAAATAATTTTATGATTATTTTTCCTTTCAGATTAAAAGTTTTGCATCCATGGTGTGCATGGAGTGGGCTTTTATGTGTAGTGCTTTTATACTTTTCATATTCAATCCGCTCTTTAACGCTTACGGTAAAGTATTTTTTCTTTTTCTTTTTTACATAGTGTTTATGTGTATGTCAGAATATAATTGCAACAGGAAAAGTTTTAAAGTTTTCATAAATGTTTTTCATTATTATTTTATCGTATTCAATTTACTTTTATTAAGCAAGATTTTTTTAAATCGTGGCTAATAAATGCTAGAATTATATAACGTGTGAAAATAAAAACAATATTATTTATTTCAGGACTGGGCCCTATCTTCTACAGCTTCTCTTCTTTTGGCTTACTTACCGCAGTCTTCTCCTGCATCTATATACCAGAGACTAAAGGCTTGACGGCTGACATCATTCAAGAAAAATTTTTGGAAAGAAAATATGTATTATATTAAACCATAAAACTTATTTATCAATTTCGTCTGAGTCATTTATAAATATGTAGAGAGTAATGTAAATTTCGCTATTTGTAACGATTTATGGTTTTAATTTATTGAAATGTTTTCGATTCAAATGCGAATGGCAATATTTTAAAAAGCCCGTTTAAAAATTTTAAATTTCACACACTATTTGTGTTGAAATATTAGGTATAAGTCAGTGTATTTTCACTTGTCAATTATCACTCATTCAAGTGCAATATAAAAATGTTTTTGAAACTATATACGTATAAAAAAAACTTATAATTAATATTTAGCAAATATGTAAATATAAGATAAATGTAAAATGTCGTATTACCATAATACTATAACCACTCATGTGAGTATTATGGTGAAAATATTATTTTCACTTTTATCTCAGTCGGTCTTCCACTTACGAGAGATTTAAAAATATGTAAAAATAGTTAAATCTCTTCAATTTATAACAATTTATAGGTTCAATTTATAGGGTTAACAAATAAAGCTTACAAAAATCTTACAAATAAGAATGTAAAAGTATTAAAAGACCCGGTTTCGAATTTTAAAATTTCACACACTATGTGTGCTGAAATATTAGGTGTAAGTCAGTCTGTTTTTACTTGTATATATATATAATAAATTATCACTCATTCTAGTGTAATCAACTGAACGGTTATAATTAATAATGAGCAAACATAAAAATATAAAAAATATATAAAAAGTTGAAATAAATGTAAATATAAAAATAATGTAAAAGGATATAAAAATAATGAAAAAGTTTTCTTGAATCGCATATATAACCATTTGGGTGTTCGATGTTTTGGATATGCATATTTAAGGTATTCCGATATTTTAAGTTATATTGTGATAAAAATTGTTAAAAAAAACTATCTGACACTTAAATCTCGTGTCTGTTCTTTCAGTGTCTGACACTTACATCTCGTCTACCCGTGAACACGATTGCTGCAAAGCATTCGAAACGTTGGGTTAAAATAAAAATGTAACCAAATTATATGCGAGTTTTAATCCGTAAAAAATAGTTTTATTTGAAATGTGTACTCGTGGAAATCTAAGAAAATACTAAAGCACAATGTACTTATGTAACATATGATGAACGTAGCAGTACTATGGCAATATTGATGAGAATGGAAATATAAACCCATCTGTTTCATTTTTCAAACGAAGATCACTTCGCTTCACTATCTTTCCCAATTATAAATATTTGTGTATTATATCATGATATATGATATGTACCTCTTCTATACTTAAGTTGTGACATAAATAAAAAAATAAAACAAAACAATAATTTGTACATATATTATTCTAATAAAAGAACAACAATGAATGAATGAAAAATATTATTATACTAAATCATTTTTTAAATTATTAAGAGGCAGTTTGAATCAATGAATTTTTCTCTTAGCATGTTATTTTTTGCCCTTACAGTAAATATTGTATCAAATTTTAAAAGTAACATTTTTTTCAGAAATTTAATAAAACTTACAGGCTATTTTGATTAATATTTATAAATAAAATGTTAATACGTTTATTTATGTTATTAGATATGTATATATCTTTTTATAATTAAATTTTTTTTATTGAGACTTAATTGATATGTATCTGTTTTGAACTAATAATTTGGGGTATAAACATATATGATGTCATATCTTAATAACAGTACACATCAACTGCTTAGATTCCGCATTTTATGTTGAACACTCATTTAAATGATATTTTTTATCATTTGAACAAAATAAGATAACATATGTGATATGGATCAAAAGGAATATATAAAAGTTCAGAAACAATGTATAGTAAAAAAGAATGGATAAAGTAAAAAAACATTAAAATTTTGTGCTGTTCTGGTAGGATAAAAAAACACTAAAAAAAGCTTCTACGTTAGTTCATTCATTCATTCATCAAAATAATCTCTTTGAATGTGGAATTGAAAACCTCAATATCTATTCGTCCATTCTATCCATTAAACCTTCACAGGTCGCTTATTTATCAATATAATAAATATGCAGTTTTTAGTATATATGGTTAATACAACTCTTATTTATGAATGTGCCTGACATATTTCATTGAAAGACATTAACCAATTATAAAACTAACAGTCATAGGACAGGCGGCAACGTTGGCAAAGGATGAAATTAGACGGAAAGTTCAACTTATTTACCTGAATCACCTGCTATTTAAATAATAATGTCATCTTAAGTTAGTTGTAATAGAATTATATTTCTAAATACTCTTTTCCCAGATCTCTGAGTTCAGTCTAATCTATTCCATATTTGTTTGATTTGTTTTACAGACTTATTTTAGTCATATCTCAATTATAAAAATGCCAATTTATATTAATCAATATTTTAAAATAATCTGTAATTGTTAATGTGAAATAATAACTGTTGGTAATTTAAAAATAATAAATTTTTAAGGTCAATTAAATTATAATTTTTTTATGTGTTTTACAAATATATATATTTTTACGTGATTAGAAATAATTCTTAAGTCCACTTAAAGATACACATGTTTTAAAGTGTTCTTGTTTCTTTTTTGGCTGCGAATTATGCCATTTTTGCATCAGGAAATATATAATTCGTTTGTTAATAAATATATTTCCATTGATATATCACACACTTTTTGTTTTGGCTTTTATTTTATAGTTTCAATTTTTAAAACAATGGTCCAGAACTTAAACAATTTATTAAACATGAATTTCAATTTTTTCGCTGTAATAATTTAAGTTGGATAACATCGACGGGTACGCCCTTGGTTTCTGGAACGAAGATGACAGATATGAAGGCGGTTAAGAAGCAAGCAATAGCGAAGAAGTAGAAAATTGTTCCGAGACCTAGAAATTAAAAAAAATATATTAATATTATGTAATATTCAAAATAAAGATTTTGTAAACGACATTTTTGTTTAAAATATATCTTACAAACATCAGATTGTGTAAAGTAATTTATATACATTATATTTCTTAAAATAAACAATTTCTTTATTTATTAATATTATTGTAATGTTATGAAATATATTGTATTTGCCTTAACTGTTTTAATGACTTCATGCCAAGTAAAGAATGATGTCAGGCATTTTATTTGAAAAATGTTAACAATATAACATTCTTAATCGGAAAGAAATAAACAAGCGATGATGGATGAGAGAAAAAAAACTTACCCCATAACTTGAACAGAGGAGTGAAAATAAAAAGTATAATAAAGTTGCACGTAAAGCTCCATTGTAAGTACACCATTGTACCAAAGCTTTTAATCTACGAAATAAAATATGTTACACAATTTTCTTATGTAACCTTTTAAAATATTTTAAATAGATTCATCTTATGACATTAATAATTAATTATTAACTTACAAATTTGTCCTTACACGGGACTCTGATATACGATATTCTTAAGTTTGTAATTTTAAAAACATTTTATATACCTGAGGTAAAAACAGCTCACTACCCAATATGTATGGCACAGTGCCGGCACCCAGAATAAAAAAAAAGAAGTAAAAATTGATAAACACAACAGTCAACCAGCTTGGACCCCAGTTTAATTGTACTTGGGTGCCTAATATTACGCAGCAAATACCGTTAGCAATCGCAGAAACTGTTAATAAAGGCTAAAAATAAGAAAGAATCATGTACAACACCGTATGTCATCAATAAAACAAACTTAATTGAAATTATCAATTTACTTACTTTCCGACCAACTGTGTCAACTAAATAAGCTCCAGTCAAACCCGATACAACGAATACAATAGCAAATATAAAAGTCGATACAGTTGATGACATATTAGATACTGCCATTTCCAATAGAGGTTTAGCATATGTCTGAATTATTATCAGTCCTTGAAATACAGATGCTGTGTTCAAAGCTAATAAAATTAATATTGCACGACGAGTTGAACGGGATTGGGCTATAAATATACATCAATGTTTTATGGAAATATAAATTAATTATAAAGAAAAGCCTAATTGTGAAAAAGTCTTACAACGAAATAAAAACTACAAGAAAAGTCTCGTAGCATTTTATTTTTGTAATACGTACCTAAAAATTTCCATGTAGATAACTTTTCCGCAGGTATTACATTTGGTTTTAATTTTTCTTCTTCTGGTGTAATATCTTGAAAATAAAAAAAATATATCTTAAAATAGCAATATAATATTGTTTTGAATAAATAAATTATTTATACATACTCATATTTTCTAAATTCAAAGTAAGAATTCGTTTTATATTTTCAATTTCTTGAGTAACTTCTTTAGAATTAGCTTTTATTCCCCTGTAAAATGCTATTGATTTTGCAGCTTCCTAACAAAATATTTATAATTATTATACAATTAAATAAATATATTCAATAGATGTTAAAGTGCATTAAAAACTATACTTGTAATGAATATATGTAATAAAATGTACATAAATTCATTAACTTACTTCTTCAAGGCCTCTCTTTATTAAAAACAATGGAGATTCTTTTAGAAAACAGAGCATAATAAGACCAATTACGGTCATAGTTAGACCAACGTAGGTTATTATCTTGTAGTCTAAAAAACTTCCAAAAAGATACGATGTCATTATTCCTAGTCCAAAGAAGATTATTGTACCAGATGTCATTGAACCCCTTATAGATAGCGCGCAATATTCACCAACAAAGACTGGAACGACGAGGAACATGCAGCCACTTAGACCAGTGAGAAACATTGAGAAAAGAAATGCTTCTACTTTCTTTGTAGTTACAAGTATTATCCAAACGAACTGAAATATTAGTTTTTCGTTAATAAAATGTAAATCATGTTAACTAGGATGATATTAGCTATTGAGAGACTCCAAATAAAATTATCCCACTTTTGAAAGGAATTGCAGATAGACAAAGTTTAAAAATAACATCTGTACTTACTAATTGGGGTAAATAGAAAAGAATCAGAGTCCATTTTCTGCCCAGTATATCCAACAAATAGCCGCATAATGGTATTACTAAGAGAGAACTTGCATTTGACAGACTGCCCATAAATGATATTTCAGTATTGGTCATCACACGGTCGAGCGTTGTATTCTCGGAAGTAAAGAGATTCAAAGTCGTTGATGGCAGAGTGCAGAGAAGAGCCAGGGTTGTGCAAACATAGCTTACTGTAAAATTAATAAGAGTCGGTAAAAAATATTGTGGTAAAACCTTCGGGCTACACTATCGTCGGATTCAATCGATGAAGGAGTATAAAAAAAATATAGTTTTTATTGTGCTATTTTATTTTCTATTAGGGAGGCACATCTTTTATATTTTTTTTCTTAGTAATAAAAAAAGTACTTTGTCATAAAAAAACGAAACAATTTATGATTGAATAATAATAGTATACATATTTTAAAACCAGAAAAGAGTAAAACAGTAGTGACTACAACTTGGTACTGAGTAATATAACTTTTACTGAAACTTATATACGAGTATGCATTAGTTTCGTTTTTAAATAGTGTTTCACCAAATAACGGTATACGTAGACCACTTGCAAAGCGACGGAAAAGTATCTTAGAGACCGCGGGTTCGAGTCCTATGCGTATTAAAATTAACAATAGGAATATTGTTCATCTTTCATTAAAATGTACTTTAAATGTTAAATTGAAAAATTCTCTCAAACCTCTTTATTAAAGTGTTTGCTATCACATGAGCTATCGGATATCCTAGATGGACCCTAAAATTGTGAGAAAAAATGCAAATACCATACAAACTAAGCAGTTTAAAGAATCCGTCTCAATGATATTAAATATTTGTATGTTAATCATTCTCTTAAACTATCTTCTTATACCTCGGCATTAGAGACTACGTAAATAATATTTTTGCAACTATATCTAAAGATATCACAACAAATATAAATTTAAGGCAAAAACAATAGCATAATTAATTATACTATATTTATTGTATTAATAGCCTCATAAACAAACAGTGACACTATATCAAAACTTACCATTTCATGATGTTTATTTTTATTGTAAGATCAATTGTAAGATCAGATTGATTGCACTAATGAATAGATTGGATTTCTATTCATTAGTGCAATCTATGTTTATGTGATATAAAAAAGCTTTTATATTAACTTTTAGTTTTGATTTGAAGAAATTTTTAAAACCTTTATATATCGGACTCTTTATTAGGTTCTGTAAATTATTGACGTTGGCCTCACTCATAATCACTACAATCAACCAGTAAAATGATATAGCAATTCTATTTAATTATATAGGCTTGAAGATTTTGAAATAATGCGCTAAACTCAAGTTCAATTGAAGAATTAACCAGTTTAAGTACAGAAGACAAGAACGCCAGCTCTGAGACATCGGTGCTTATCATTGTAGAGGAATTCGAAAATACTATAATTGATAGATTATGACATTACATTTTGTTATTTTAGATACGCAGTTGTATAAAACTAATGTAGAAGAAATAATTGATTAAAAATACATGCATTGGAATGACAACGTTATGAGCAATTTATGAATTAATTCTTGTAATGCATTTGTCAAATATTATTTATTATTCTATTTATTGTCATATTTTCATCTACTTTTTATTAGTATGATTTTAGTTATTTTCAAACTTTATGTTTTGTTTGCTTTTGCTTATTTTTAATTGCTATTTATTAAAAGACTAAGTCCTTTAAATTTAGATAAATAGAAGAGGGTGACGTAAGACTAATATATAGTAAGGGTATAATTAATGAAACTCATCAAAAAAGATTTGGAAGAGAAGTATGCTTTTACTGTTTCTGACAACAGATAACTGATAAAAAAATATGATATCAGATGATATCTTAAAAATTCTGATACAGATGAGGACTACATGATACCTTATACCTTTTTTTTTTTTTTTTTTTTTTATGATAAAATTCGGCGGCAGGCATCAGATTAAATAGCTCTTCGGAACACTCCCCGTTGGAAATTGGATAGAAGACGCACAAGGAAGCCACGTCTCTACGCAGTGCCAAAGAGTCCAGCCGTTCACAGAGCACCGGGTCCCCGACAATCCGTACGGCTCTCCGTTGTACGCGGTCAAAAGGTAGAAGCTGATATTGGGGTGATCCGGACCAGAGATGAGAACAGTACTCCATATGTGGCCGGACCTGCGCCTTATAGAGTGCAAGTCTTTGGCCAGCATTGAAATACCTTAATACCTTTTCAAATAGTCTACACGAATAAATAATATTGAAATTGAGTTGTAAATATGTACGATTTTTAAAAATATACATGATATTAAGTTCAACCAAGTATCATAACTACTATATTCCGAGGTGCCCCACTAAGACGATGAGGGCAAACGATAGTTTTTAGTGGGTAGCCTTAATAATGGCAGTCAATTACGCTACCGAGCAGTCATACCCACATAGCCCTCCAGCCCTTACTGTTTTGTCTTATGTCCATAACGGATTTTTCCAACGAGAAAGAGTATCATTAATTAAAGTTCAACGAAACAAATCGACTTGAATGTCAGAAGTGAATAAGTTATGCTGTCTATACCGTACACAAACACGATCTATATATAATTGAATTACTTAATTTAAATTCTTCATCAATATGTATGTCTCTATTATTTCTAAGATATGTCAGAATTTATGACACATCTAGTTTTACCTCCTTTAAATAAATTATGCAGTTAAAAGTGCTATATTGTTGTACCTCGCTCTGGTTTTAATTAATTAAATAAATATATAAGAAGAAATATTATGTTAATTATAATTGATCTCAGAGAATAATTGTAAGTAATAAAAAAACCTTATACATAGACATTATAACTCCTTCATATAATATTGTAATATTGTTCTCACAATTCATAAGTTTATATGTTAGATTACCTTTAACTTTGACAAACATATGCGTATGTATTTTCGTTAAAATACTTTTAATTGTAACTATATGTTTTTAATGGTCGTTCTTTCTTTACTAGAAAAGGGTGTCTTAGTATTTAAAAATTTAATTATTTTTAGTCACACAAATGAGCTAATTAAATTCCTCAGCTGATATTTACAATTTTTTTTTCTATGTGTATATTATTTAATGTCTCTGCGTTTATTTATGTAATTGTACATAAACATGTTAGTCATGTTTTGCTTACCTACGTAACTGTTTTGTACAAATATAGAATATAAACATCATCAATAAATGTTTACCTAATTCGAATTCATTTGTAATCAAATCTTTGTATTTGTAAAATAAATGCTCTTCCGGAACCTTGAAATGAAAATAAGTAAGGATCGTGATAATTCCTACAATATATATTAATTATTTATATACAATATATATGTAATATTCGGTACTACAAATAGTTGAAATACAAACATTTTAAAATATTTTTATTCAACTTCTAATCACCGATAGTTCACCATTTGTGTAATCGTGAACTTGAAAGTTTATATTAATCGTATATCATTCAAATGAACCTTCTGATATCGACCATCCCGTTACGTTGCCAATCGTGATATTAGCAAATTTCGTTTTAATGGGATAAACTCCTAATAAATTTAATATTAAACAGTTATCTTTCGTAAAAAATGGGTTTTAATTCAAAATATTTAAAAGTAGCTCTTGCTAACAACGTCGTTTGCCATTTTTAATTGAAATTATAAACCTAATGATCTTTGTAAAAATAATTGTTATTAGTACGTACAATTTTTTTGAAAAAATAATTAATCCAATGATTATGTTTTTAAACAAGGCGCTGCTCGTAAGGGAAAATATTACTACTTTAACCACAGCGCCACGCAATTTTCACGCAATTTGCAACAGATAGTGAAACAGATTTTCTTTATATAATATATATATATGTATATATTTAATATAAATATATATATATATATATATATATTTATATTAGTGACTTAAAAAAGAATACCATTATTAATCTATCAGATATTAAACAAATAAAAATTTTGTAAAAGTTATAGCTGTCTTATAAATTTTAATGCAATTGTATTTAATTATTTTCTATCAAAATTCAACCATTTAAATAATTCCTTACATTCATATTTTATTTCTATCATTTCGATTTGTGAAAAATGTATTATTTGTGAAAAAAAACATTAATAATGACAAACATAAAATATCTAGGGTATTTAATAATAAAAGCTTACTTATAGCTGTAGCAATAACTTGATTAATAATAGACATCACATCGGTTTCTATTTAACACTGTTGTCACAAAGATGTGCGCCCGCGCACACTGCGATCTGTACTGAAATGTAGATGAGTTAGTTATACAAAAAATATATAACAGTATTGTTTTAATTAATGCAAATGTAACCACAAGCCTTTATTTTTTTTCTAAACTATATCAATTATAGTGAATTTATTAATTAGAAGAATATTCAATATTCTTAAAAACATGACCTCGAATTATGTAGAGCAAAGAAAAATGCAATTTTGCAACACGTAGGTGATGACAGTAAGAATTTATTTACTAGTATATAGATAATTATATATATACATATATATATGTATATATATTATAATATATAAATATATATTATTTGTTTTACTTTTAAATAATTTTTTACTTCTCTAAAAATAGTTTTATTTAAATGTGTACTTTTAAAAATATAAGAAAATATATGTAGTTAATGTTTAGAACTCCTAGAAATTGTCTTCGAAATGTTGAATTTGACTTTTCATTAAAATAGATAATTTGTTTATAATATACATGTAACCCTAATCAACAAATCAACAATATTGTACATAATTCAATGTTCATAATTACCAACATAATAATAATAAAACATACACATACATACATATATATGAAACATAATTTCAAGACAAGAGTCAAGATACATGGAACAAAAGTTATACTTTTGGAAAAAAAGAAGCAGAGAAAGAATAATTTTATATATAGTATCGTAGTAACGATGGCAAATTATAAAAAAATATTAAGATAGTAATGCAAGCGTCAAATAATATGCAGTGTCTGCACACTTCCGTTACAACCGCAATATTACCTTGAAGAAGAAGAGGACGGTGTAGACAAATTCAATAAACAAGCCAATAAACATGAGTTAAAAAACACCATGATCAAAATATTTTTTATCTTATTTTCAAAAAGTCGATGTTACAATCAAGTCAAACCGTAGAAAAAACAATGAAATAAAAAAAATGACAATAAAGCGCAATAAAACAACATGACGAAAATAGTAAGTTAAGAAAAAAGACATTATCATTGAAATTTTGTTGTAAAGGAATTTGAGAAACTTAGAATGGTTTAAAATAAATGTGAAAATTGTGAATGAAAAATTTGAGTTTATGAGAGGAGCGATGATGCAAGTTATACTAGTAATTGAAAATTACACTATAAATATTGAGGAGACGGAAGATCGTGAAAAGTAAGGGCAATTGCGACAAATTTCTAAGGAATCTTTTAGCGAAAAGGAAGCCACTTCATCTGATAATAGTTGTGGAATGTTTGATCAAATTTATGAAGATTGAAAACAAAGCGAATGCTGTAGTTAAGATTTTATTGAAATTGTTTTCAGAAATATTAGAATAGCAGACACGAGTTTAGTCAATGTTTGGAAGAATCAGTATTTGCACTAGCAGTGTTTCGGTTCGAAAAGGTTTAAAAAAATTGTGCCGATATAAGGCTCGCAGCAAATAAGTTACTTCGCAGGATATCTCAGTAACATGAGTACTCTCCCTTAAGGTAGGTTCAATATAAAGGACAAGATTTTTGAAAGATTGTGCAAAGGGATTAAGTATGGTATGAAATTGAATAAAATGAAAATAAATTTCTATATTTTTAACGAATTGACGCTGGCTACCAGTTGTTATTGACTGCAAATACAGAGGATTAACACTAATACCAAATTTAAAACGTTTTCTGGAATATGCTGCAAATCTTTGTTGTTTATGTAGGAAGGAGCAGCTTGTGTGTAAATTTGTAACCTATCAGCATACAATAGTAAAGAAAATATGTCATTGAAAAGAGAGATATTTGCAAGTAAAGTAAACGATGGTAGTATAACGCCCATTAAGGTAACGATCATAAAGCTAGATTCATCATTCGATTTGATCGAAACCAGTCCAGTTTTTTTTATTTCTTAAACTGCTATTCAATTTATTAAAGACGCATTATTAAGAAAGGTCGAGAGGTTCAATTTATAAAAACTGTGCAGGAGCAATATTAGAGGTTTAGATTTAGTTGGTTTGAGATGGTAGGTACAATAATAAACATGTGTAGAAAAGTCATGTTTGGGAACCTTTCTGTGAACCTTTAGAACCGAACCTTTCTGATCTCAAAATCCAGTTAATCCATGACCTTTGCACCTCGAAGACATATATAACTCAGGCTAGCGTGAGTGCTCCAAGCCATGCCGAATTTTTAGATTTGAATGTTATGAATGAATGAATTAAGTGTTAATCTCCTGTCCACCCTAGTGCTAAATTTGACATGGCACTGAAAAACTTAATACTTTGAATTGCAAAGTCAGTTTTTGACATTTTACCGCATATTATAAAGAAGATTATAATTATGAATTGCTTTATTTTTGAATGGATTTATTAATAAATATAAGGTTGAACAATCGCGCATTTTATCAAACTCTTGATCAATAACCTATTACTTTATACACATAAATAAACTTGAACGCTTTTAAAAAGTTTTTGATTTAGTCAACCCGTTAAAATTCTTAAAATAAAATAAAATAAAATGATATGATTGTTTTATTAAAAATAAGTTTTTTTTAAATTCTTTTAATTATAATTATTTTATAACTATAACTTATGTAATGTAATGGCAACACATGATCACTTATCTAAAAATTTAAAATTTATAATCCTATCTTCTCAAGAACGCTTTGTTTACTTTAAAAATAATAAGTTTTGTAACAATAATTTTCGTAATAATCATACAATATCATATTGTAATTCAACCTCTTTATGTAAAAAGTTTATCAACAACATCACATTTTGACTGTCGGTCTGTCACGTCCTATTTATTATACACGTGTTCTGACGTCATACTATAAATGCTCAACGCTGCACTGCTCCTTAGCGCCACGCATACCATCGAGTTATTAGCGACTGCACGAGTTATGTTCGATGACGCACACGCACACGGAGTGAAGAAACTGGTTACATATTAAAATGACAGTGTGTCGTAGAATAAATTAATTACTGAAGTGTGTTTGAAACGTAGTTTTGAACAAAATCGCTTTAGTTACTTTATAAAGAGTATTGGGGAATCTTCAAAAAATATTGTTAATATCATACATGTAATGTTTGTTTCTATCTTTAATAATAAAATTTTCTATGATATCGACAGACTTAAGATAATATAGAGTTAATTTATTTATTTATATTTTTAAAGTTACTGACTAAGCGGTTCAGCTGATGCTTAGTACACCTAACCCGGAACCCGAAGAGTACTGATACAGACACCATATTTTGCCATGGCCGTCTGAGCCTGTTCTGTGTAACAACGACAACGATAAAACGACCAAAGACCCGTCACCAACCAATACCCACTCACAGAAAACCCATCAAACATGAAAGTACTCTACAATAAGATCTGCACACGGAGAAATATCTGCAGTGGGGCAAGAGAAGCTCATTCGTACCATCAAATCTACTAAACCTATCTTCTAAAATAAATCATATATTAGCGAAAATAGAAATAAACTTTTGGTGAAACACATGTTTTAAATTATAAAAAGGCATATCAGATTATTAATACATATAAAGTAATAATTTAAATACAATTTTTCGTTTTGAACAAGATTGGATAATTCTTCAAGATATATTAAAGCGTCGTCATCGTCCTCGTTATCTTCATCATTGCATAGTCATCATCATTATCATCATCATCAGTACCTTCGTAAACTGATTTATTTGAGCTTGGAGTTTTCAATATATATAGTACTGGTTGAGAAATATTTTTAAATTTGCATTTGACCGGTTTTTGTTTCCTTATGATAAAAGGAACATAGTTCAGTTCAAAAAACTAAAGATATCCTTGTTCGATATCTCCCAAATACATTACTCCCTAGGATGATACTCCCTATAGCTCTTGAACTCTTCATTTTTAGTATGTAGTGTCCTTTCAGTTAATTGTCCTATGGACAATGTCGCGAACGATATTATTTCTTACCCATGAATAAAATATTTACCTAGGAAAGTGGTACGTAGTACCGTGGATGTAAACATACGAAAAATGTATAAATTAAAATATCATATACATTTATATTATGAATATTATATATAGTATTAAGTGCAAATAACCTGTACTGTTCCATATCTAATATATTCTTCTTGCGAAACGAGGATTGAGAGAGAACCACAATAGGTTGAGGAGTACCAACATTGTTATTATATTATTGTACAATAACAATATATATATATATATTGCAAGGAACATCGTAATAAGTGGGTTGCACGGGTTTTGATAGCTTTAGAAAAGGTAATACCCTCCGCTACCTGCTTGTCATCAAGAATATATTGTGATAATATGATGAATTTGCTTTACTAAATATTGTTAAAAATGGAGCGACGGCTTTAAGAATTTATGAAAATAGGTGGTTTTTACTTTGTTTCCGATGTGAATTATTTGTGAATTTAACAACTTTGAAACTATTTATAAAAAAAAAATAAAACGTAAAACGTAACGTAAACGCAAATAAGTAAAACTACTCCTTACAAAACGTTACAAGATTCTGCAGATGTAAGTTTTGCCAAGAAAAACAGCATTAATTTCTATTTTGTACAACGTGGAGTTTGAACAAAAAAACGACGTTTGACGTTTGTATTCTACGATTTGCACGCTTTCCTAGTAGAAACCTATTTAGTCTATTTTTTTTTGGGTACTTCAAGTACCCGAAAATGATGATATATGTTGTTATGAAAATGTGCAGTTGTAATGCAAGTAGTAGAGCTCGTAGTGTTTGTACTGCAAGTGTAAGCTCATTAGAAATCCCATTTCAATTCTTTGGACGACATTATGAACATCCATTGTTCCGACTGCCTTTGCAACCTGGAAGTGCTACAACAAATTAATGTAAGCAGAGGCGTTACTAAGGCGTTACTAAGGCTACAACAAATTAATGTAAGCAGAGGCGTTACTAAGGCGTTACTAAGGCAAGCCATGTCTGCAGCATGACAAACGAAGCAAGTTGGCCAACTCTCGCGGTACAAAGATGTTCCTAAACATCATATAAAATACACTTAGGATTTTATCAGCGGGAAACAATAGAATCAGCATTTCTTTAAATTCTTTTTCCATCAATAACGCGGTATACATATATTCAACTAATACAAACTGGATGGATAGTTTGAAAACATTTTTTTGTCTACACATGCTTCTGAGCGAAGCGAAGCTCTTTATCACTTAAATTTTCAACTCTTTGTTACCCTACTCCTCCTTCAATTTACGAGTTACATGCACGAAATTTTGCACACATGCGCATAATGAGCAAAACTCGTTCTGGATTGAAAATCAGCCGAATTGTAATTTTAGTTTTCAAGATAATTGATAAAATGTGTCCCATAGAGTTAACATATGTAACGTTTTTGTTTCCCGCGCGCGACCATTCCTACTACACTACTTCAGAGATGTCTCACGTGCTTTCACCTCAGTAGTGTGTGAGACGTAAATTAATTATAAATTTGCTCAAAACAAGTACTGACATCAAATCATAATTTTTATCCATAAATAAATACCAATATTTAACTCTAGATATTGATGCGCTCAACTGCGTCGCGAGGCTAACCCCGCTTGCGTGGACCCAGTTATTGGTCACAGTTTGGAATCGATCACTCTCACGAGTGATAGATTCCAAATTTTAATATAACATAACGATTTTTTACATTGTATTAGTATAAAATATATTCTGGTCATTTCATTATTTCGCAGAACTAAATTTACCATCGGTATGTTTCGGATTAAATTATATTCATTAATAAGATTTTAATAAAATAGAACTAACAACCATATTGGCCAGATAAACAAATAGTATTTTTTGTATTTCTTTTTTTTTTTCAATTATTGGGTGTCCAAATAAAGTTTTTTTGTCAATTGATGATTTGAAAACGGTTCACCCTACTGCCACGATGCCTGAATGAAATAATTCGCAATGTCTCGATATAACAAGAGTATTTGAATTCAGCGTACATGAATTACGTCATTAAAATTAATAAGTCCGTTTTATATTGTTATAATAACGAATATTTAAAATGTATTGCAACCGGTATTTTAACATGAAACACCGATAAATTAAATTTAATAGATAGATTAAATTAATATCTGCAATAATTAAATGATATATATATTAAAATATGTATTTATTAAAATTACAAAGCGACATAAAAACACCGAAAAATATAATAAATATTTTAAACACATGAAGGTACTGAAGTGAACAGAAAATAAATAAAAGTTTACATTATTTTTTATTTTTTTATTTATTTTTTACCACCTGGCTTTAAATAGAACTATAAAAAAACAAATTTTGGAAAACTGGCTTTATTATCTCGTTACATAAGTATATACTTTTATGACACTGGTCTAGTACGAGTATATATAGTATATACTGTATGACATACTCAGTCCCTATATTGCTATATTCTGTGTTCACAATAAAACCATTTATTACTACGTTCATACAACATTTAAACACAATTGAGTAATTCAAGTATTTAAAAAAATGAAGTTATGCAACATATAACCCATATATTTTTTACAGAATAATATATTATACATAATTTTGTTTATTTTTAAACTAAGGATACTCTTAAGATGAGGAAGCATCCACAATGAGTCATGCTTATGTTATTGATTTTTAAAAAGAAGAATTAATTTAATATTTTCTATCTAAAAATCTCCGTTGGATTACATCAACTTGTAATCCCTTAGTCTCTGGTAAGAAGATGAAACCAAATAATGCGGCCAAGAAGGAAAATCCCGCGAAAAAGTAAAAAATTGGTCCGAGGCCTGAAAATTAAATATATAAAATAAATACTAATTAAAAATAAATATTATAAATATCAACAATAACTATTATTCAATTAATTATCAAAATACGTAAGTAAAGTTATTCAATACAATACAATACAATACAATTTAAAAATTCCCAAAATCGTCTTTATCGGGATAGAAGACACATACTATATATATTTTTTAATCTTTACCTTGACATTCTCTTAGTTTCACCGAGAAGTGCATAAAAGTGCATACATAAATCATATCTCTGTGTATGTTTAAACTAGACAAGTAATCTTAATTATTTAAGGAATTGATTAGATAGGTATTTAAACAAGGAACAGAGAAAGTAAATATTAAAAGGTTTAACAATCTATCCTTGTATTACATACGCTGTATATTAGTGTGCTTCAGAAATTAATAATGTAAAGCATAAGAAATTTATAATTTTATCATATCATGTAAGCACTTTCTCATTAACCCAAAACTGTCAGTCTGTGAGGAATTCTTTTCAATGTGCATTTAGATATCACATACTGTGTGGAAGATTGATTATAATTGATTTTCAAACGATTCCAAAACTAAACAAAAGATTAAAAGATGGACCAACACCCTATAATTAGTCCTAAACTGTTCAACCTTTTTTGTCAAAAGTGAATGCAATGAATTCGCGTTAAATTAGTTATGTTAATATTCAATGTGGCTGCACAATCTACGTGAAGTCCAAGATTCAATAACAGAAACGGTATATCAGTATTTTTATATTTAATTTGTGGCACAGGATTGCTGTTACTCTTATTCAAAACTTGTTTGCTTATACCTGTATATACTATTGCTAGACGTTTTTTGGGACTGACATAATAATATTAATACTACAATTATGAGAACGGTCGAGCAAATGTTGCAAGACTTTGTTAATGTGAGCAATAGTTGGTTGCATGTAATTTGACTTAACATACCTAAAAATAGACTTAACGCAAATGCAAGAGGAAGAAATGTGAAAAGTAAAAAAGAGGAAAGTGAGTAAAAAAAACAGATTCTTTGGCAGCCCTAAATTTGATAATTGCTAATAACATTATATGCTATAATCATTGCAAAAAAAAAAAAAACTTCTTTTCAACTTATTGTGGAGTCAAAGGTTATTAGTTTTTACTAAAAATTGAAATATCCCATTTTAAAAATGTACTCGATATGGACAGAATTCGGAATATGAATATAAAAATAATATATTTTTGGGGATCTTTTAATATAAATTATTTTACCCAAGAGATTGAAGAGGGGGTTGAATATAAAAAGTATAAGGAAGCTACACGTAAAAGCCCACTCCGTGCATACCATTGCAGCAAAACTTCTTATCTGAAAGACAAGTACATATATTAAAGGTTTTTTCATAAAATAAATTCCTTATTATTTTCATTACTCTATTTTATTTTTATTTATTATTTTCGGATTTATTTAAAGTTGTTTTTCAAATATGGTTGGCTAAATTGGAGACATAGTGTTTTTTTTTAATAACCACAGAGATAATAGAGAATTAAAAAGAGGAAAATTAATTTCATACCTCTGGTAGAAAAACCTCGCCCATTAAAACCATTGGTACGGACCCGGCCCCCAATAGATAACCGATAGTGTAAAGGAGAATCAATACAACGGTAACCCAGCTGGGACCCCAGTTAAAATGTATCTGGCTACCTAGAATTACGCTGCAGAGACCGGTTGCAGAAGAGGCTACTATTAATAAAATCTGAAATTAATATCATAAAATATATTCTGATATTTTAGTAGTTTAACATCAACTATATATTTAGAATTTTCTTAGATTTTCACGATTTGAAATAAAACTATTTTTTTAACATATTATTTATTAAAAAATAATTTTGTTTCAAACTTAAATATTTTTTTATTACTTACTCTTCGCCCGACAGTATCAATCAAATAGGCACCGATAGATCCTGCTATGATCGACACTATAGCAAACAGAACGCTTGCTAAAGTTGGTGACATACTTGGAAGTGCTGCTTCAAATAAGGGTTGAGCGAATATCTGAACTACGATTATTCCTTGACATAAACATGTTGTCATAATAATTAGTGTTACTATTAAAGCACGTCGAGATGACCGAGATTTGACTGAAAGACACGGTTGATATAATATACTTTGTCGTCGTTTTTATAATATTTTTTATTTAGTATATCTTACTGACCCATATACTTCCAAACAGATAATTTTTCGTTCATTTTCTTCTCTGGTTGTAACTTTTTCTCTTCTGGTAGAGTGTCCACTTAAAAGAAATATATAATGTATATACAACCAAATTTTAGGCAAAATACTATATCTATACAAGAGTATATAATCTTACTCGTCTCTATATCCAGAGTAAGAATTCTTTTAATGTTGTTAATTTCATCATTAACTATTTTTGAATTTGTTTTACAACCTCTATAAAATGCTAGAGATTTTGCGGCTTCCTGTGAAATATTAAGTAGTGATAATGATATATATTTAATATGAAAATGATTTTTATAATTCTTAAAACCCAAAATAAATCTTATTTATTATATTTATATTTTTCCAGTACAAAGAGTAAAACAAAGTATTGCTTTATTATTGCTAAATGGCAAATAGAATTCTTTAGAAAAATAACCTAAATTAATGCGATATTTATAAGCATTTAGCTTTATTATCATGTACTTTAAAAATTGATAACCGCCTTTATTGGATTCCAAATTTAAAAAAATTATGTGATTATCTCATCATTAATAAATTAACAATTACATCACAAGGTACATACATACATACCTTCCAAAAGAAAAATCGACCTAAATATTTTTATAGAGTTATTTATCGATATAATTCTAGTTTTAAAATAATTTTATCGAAAACCAATTTTTATTATTTTCATTGTAAAATAGAGAATGGTGGAATAAAAAGTATTAGATATACGTTTCGGCCAGGGCGAAATTCTATAACCTTACAAAATTAGCCAAAATCCGTATTGTAATTTTTCTGCTAGTTTCGAAGAAATTATATAGTATCTATTTGATAAGCGAACGCCGAGATATTTAAAACTATTGTTTTGAGTTATCTGTACGGTATAAGTAACAATTAGTTTTAAGAGAATATTAGATTTGGCATTGTTAGTATTTTATATGTTTAATTATTCTAATACGAAAATAAATCATCATGATTATTTCATATCAATAATCTAGATTTTTCATTTCTTTTTTGTATAGAAATATAAAAACCCCAAAGTTTTAATTAGTTTTATTACTATCTTACCTTTTCAAACCCTTTTTCCATCAGATATAATGGGGATTCCTTCATAAAACAGAGCATAACCAGACCAATTGTGCTCATAGTAAGACCCACGTAGTTCATGGTCAAGTAGTCCAAATAACCTCCAAAAACGTAGGAAATCATCATTCCTATTGTATAGAAAACAACTGCACTATTCGTCATTGTACCTCTGATAGACTCCTGGCAATACTCATTCACATACACCGGAATGATGAGAAACAAGCTGCCGCTCAAACCACAGAGAAACATTGAACATATGAACGACTCCACCCTATGAAAGGTAACTATTAACATCCAACCGAACTGGAATCAATAATATTTAATTTAATAAATAATTCGTTACTTATATTTGGTTCGGTTTTAAGCGAAGCAAATTAACTAAATTTTTTTTTTCTAATTTGCTGTATGTATGTCGAGATACAAAAATGAAATATATATAATAATTGATATATATCTAAAAATCGTTCTATACTTATTATTCATAAGTAAATCTGGAATATGAAATAAACACACTTAAACGTGTTTAGTTATATTAAGATATTTAATATATTAATATTATAATTAATAGTCTATCACAAGACAATTACAGTTTAAAGTGGAAACAATAAGCTAATGTTATTCTATACCATAACATATTAAACGCAAGTTTTAGTATGGGATTGATTATATGTTTATATAGTGTATGCTAAATTCTTTCATTTACAGTAGTTTCTTTCTGAGAAATGATCTTTGAATTACATTTGTAGGGAAATTAGAATAAAAAAAGCTTTTTCGTTATACATTGGACTCTTAGTAACAAATAATATAATAAAATATATCAAACTGAGGATTATATGGCGCATATTTAGCGTTGATGGAGAATTTATCTTGATTATATACAATACCAATTAGTATTCCCTACCAAAAAATTACGTAATGTAACTTACTATTTGTGGCAAATAAAAAAGTATTAAAGACATTTTTCTGCCCAATCGGTCCAGCAAGAATCCACAAAATGGTGTTACAACGAGTGCACTTGCAGACGAAAGACTGCCCATTAATGATATTTCAGTTTCTGTCATTACTCTGTCTAGTGTTGTATTCTCTGACCTGAAGAGTTTCACTGTCGATGATGGGAGAGTATACAGAATACCCAATGTAGTAAATATGTAGCATACTGTAACAAAAATGCATGAAGACTTCTTATATCTACATCAAATCTAAGACAATATCTATAAATTATATTTATATTACTTTTATTTATTTTACTTATATACTTTTATAAGAGCATGGTTTAATCTCTTCTCCTCTCCTTCTCTTCTCCTCTCCCTCTCTTTCTTTTGACTTAATTAAGATGTATAACTCATTTAGATTAATAGGTAAGTTAAGAAGAATGTTGTTACTTATTTAGTTAAAATGGTTATTATTCTTAATAATTAACAATTATATTAGTAATAATAGATGAACAAATTGTGCATAATATTTTCAAATTTAGTCTATACTATCTATACTAATATTATTTAAAGGAAAATTATGTTTGTGTATATAGAATCGATTACAAAATTACTGAACCGTTTTTTAAATTCACGCAAGTCACGAATAACTCGACGAATAACTCGTAAAACGAAGTTAAAACTTACCTTCCATTGAACATATTTAAATGTTTTGGAAAAATTTAATTCTTTATTTTTATTTCACGCTTATTTCGTACATTCCAATATCATAATTTCAAATCATAAAAAAGCACTTTGCTTGGAGAAGTCGGAAGGTTTTTTTAAGCATTTTCATTAGTTAGGCATATAAATTCTTACGATCGAAATTTGCTTATATTAAGTGAAACTTTTCATCAGTATTACAAAATTGACTTTGGAATTCTTATATGTACTTGAAAGACTGCAAAATCAAAACTAGAAAGGTCTCAACTAGTTAAACGATGTTTTCAGGCGATAGCAGCCAATAAAATGTAATAAAGTATGAAATTTAAATAAGTACTATATAAAAAAAAAATACAAATTAAAGTATAAGAACACCTTTTTTTTCGTTCGAAAAACCCGTTACGTAAGTATAAGAACACCTGAGTGAAGTAAATTTCTCACTAAAATATATAAACATAAAACTCGTCGCGTTAATAATGGCGGAATTTATATAATATATTCTCAATTTTTTTTTTCTGAGGCTTGTTCTTACTGTGACTGGCTGTATTGAGATAAGTATAAGAATTGTTCAAAACTATGTTTTTTACAAGCTGGACACGAAATCTTGTCCGACAATACGTTCATACTATACAACTGTCATTAAATTTTATATATTACTAAATTGCAAGTATATTTAGGGTTTTTTAAATTTTATTTCTCGATCTAACTTTAATCTTCACAAATCCTTACGATTCCTGTTATATACCTGCATATAGAACACTAGATACTTTTATAAGAAAAAACAAATATATTGTCAAGTCAATGAATATTATAAAATATGCAATTTAAATAATGTATAACAAATAATTATTTAATGAATAATCAATTATTTGTATGGTGTGAGTGCATTATTAAGAGGATATTATTACTATATATTTACCTAAGTAAAGATATGATATTTTTAAACCGTCATGACACGCGTAAACTGAATAGGTACGTAGAACTTATCAGATAAATAACCAAAATAAAATAGATATTTATAATTTTAAAAATATATAAATATATCCCCCTCTCTTTTCCGCCTTGCTAATATTATAAAAAATAAATTATTTTAAAAATATCTAGTTCATGAAATTTGAGAAGTGGCGTGTGGTTTTTTAAACAAGATATCTTTACATCTTTACGTAAGTCGCTCTGTAATTATAATTTAAATTTATGGAACATAGAACCTAGTTGTTTGCAATTTTTATTATAAATTAAAATATTTATATGTCATTCAGATAAATAAATTGTATAACTCGTATTAAACAGTACATTGTATTATTGTCCAAGAATAAGGCACAATGGGCGGACTTAATGCTAAAAAGCATTCACTACCAGTCAACTGGAAAAAAGTTAAAAGAAAAATTGACATAATGGCGGTGAAATTAAGTAGCAATAAGTTTTTTTACTATTTTACAATAAAAAATATAAAAAAATACACTAAGCTATCTACTATAAATATATAATGAACACATCCAAACATATATATATATATATATATATATATATATATATATATATATATATATATATATATATATAATATATATATAAAATACATACAATATACGTAACATAAATATTAAATATCAAAATATATGATAACAAAAAAAAGAAGACAAATATATACAATTTACATAATGTATAACCATACATATGTTAATACTAAATACTCTCAAATAAATATTTACGCTTAGATTTTTTAAAAGCGAATTTGATTGGGGAACGTCGAATATGTTCAGGTAACCGTTTCAGAGTTTAATAGCGTGGACTGTGAAGGAGTTAGCACAAAAATTGGAAGTGTGAGAAGGAACGAAAAGTTTAAGATTAGATGAGGAGCGAAGATGTAAGTTGTGTATTTCCAAATAGTTTAAATTTACGTTTTAAATATTGAGGAGAAAATGGATCGTTAAGAATCGAGGATAATTGACATAAATATCTAGATCTTCGCTCACGGAAAGTATAGAAATAGTATAGTTTCTAGGTTTTATATACTATCCAACGTTTCAAAATTGCATCAAATATACTTTTATTAAATCGGTAAAATAGTTATATTTAAAAGTGTATTACTCGTGAAAAATATTAATATTATTGTTAGAAAATTTATATTTATTAAAGTTTAGTGTGGTTTGACTTTAGTTTGTAACATCTTTACGTTTTAAAGTATCTGAGTAGTTCTAGACACTTTTATATATATGTTCGTATATGTGAGTATACCCTTGCATGTGTGAGTGCATGTGTTTGTGTGTGTGTGTGTACGTTATAAAGCTTTTTTTCCATTTTCCATTTTTTATTCCATTTTATCGATTTGATTTTCTCAATTTCGACCTGAGTATGGACTTAACTCCTCTACATTACCAATCGATGCGGATTCAAGTAACATAGAGTTAATTAGTTTTTTGGCAAAAAAGACGAAGTGGTTTTTTAGTTTTTTTGAGATTACAGCATATAGTGGTAATAATAAAAACAACACGTATTTTTTTCTATTTTTAAGAATATATAAAAAATAGACAGTAAAAAATTCTTAAATTAATATATATAAATTTATAAATATTAATATTCCTAAATTTTAGCAAAATCTTCAATAAGTTGTTTTGTTTTTCAATTTTACAATCATGTCTGACAGCCGTAGCCAGGTTTTTTTAGTTAGCGATACGGGTGGACCTCCCTAGTCTATAATTCATTCACATGATAATTATATGATTGATTTCTTTCTATCTTATTTTATTAATTATTTGAAATAACTGTTATCTACGTTTTTATTATTTTATATATGTATAAAAATTATGTATACTACAATGTAAAAATCTTCTGTAACCACCATTTTTAGTAATAAAAATAATTATTATGCATTTATAATTTACCGATGTGCAAATTATAATGTTTTAATGAATTAGAACTAGATTCAATGTGACAAGAGAATAAATAATGATAAAAACTTGAAATAGAAAACAGAAGCCTAATTCGTATACACATATCTATAAAGAATGCTGAATTCATTGAACGATACGTTATCTCAATTGTTAGAAGGACGTTACAGTTTTCCTAAGATCCGGGTTCTAACCCTGTTCGTGTTGTTAATTTTTCATTCTATATTTATTTAAAATTTTAAAGTTTGTTTATTGTTTCACCGATCGCTGGCACTATACATCGATTTTGGAAAAATCTCTGCATCGATAGCCCATATCTTGAGATATGTTAATATTATACTGTTATTCTTAAAACCAATAAAAAACTGTATAAAAGTAACTCCTTACTTATGTTTCTAACAGCTAACGACCTTCTATAGTACTAGAAGACGGAGTCTTGTTTCAGAGATGGTAATAAAACTCGTATCTAGAAACTTTACAAATATTGTAAATATTTTAATAGAAAGTAATCTCTAGAACTACTAGTTTTATTTAGATAAATAAAACAATACCAATGTCATTAAATAACAAAAGATATATATTATAAAAAACCGAAATATTTTAAATGCAGTTCTATAGTAATGCAGATTTGTCTGATTTGTTTATTATGATAACCGCAGTACAGATATAATACATATATATATACTTTATGGCTTATATTCCTCATTGACTACTTATAATCAATGAGCTTTGGACAACCTAACAGCTGACAGTAATCTAAAATTTTAATAATCTCAAATATAAAGAAGTGCCTTTTAATATTTATGAGTCATAAAAAAAACAATTTTAAATTAGTCAAGAAGATTAAAAGTATTATTTAAACTATATAATATAACATTTATAATATTTTTTTATTAAAAATGTAGCAAAATTATAACAATTAAGTAATATGCTATTAACCTATCTCTCTAATAAATAAAAATATAAATAGTGCAATCTTATAAATTTACGTAATTTTCATGACTAAAGACAATAGAAACACAAACACTTTTAGTAAAATATTAAGCAATAATTTATCAAATATTATAGTGAATAAATAAAGTACAAATTATTCAAAGCATATCAATTTATTAAGATGTTTAATAATTTATTTCCTTAATAATCACACTAGTAAACGAAAACTTACTTATGGATGTCGCCAGAACTTGATTAATTATCGACATTTTTTCCCTCTAATTTGTAGTATAAGACGAGTTTTGGATTAATATTGATTTAATTATGTTTTCTAAATATTAACAACACTTAGTTGAGCGCAGACACACGTTATGAATTAAACTCTAGCAAGACTAGTTACAATTTATGAAAACTATACGTACTATTATATTGTTGGTAATGGTCAATATCTACGTTCAAAGATATACATAGATAACGTAAAAGGAAAAAATGGTAATACCACCTAATATTACTATGGTGCACTATGTGAACATTTAAAAAATAGTTTATCTACGTGAAATATTGAATGTAATCAAATTGGATACAATACATTTTTTGTTTACAAAATCATATCGTTTCTCAAATTATAAGAATGATAGAATCATAAATTATAATACAATGAAGCTTTCAAGATAAAAACCAGGAGCGTCATGGAATATCCAAATATAAGATAGAATAAAATTTTACTTTACCCGATTTTGACAGAACCCATATATGATTCCAAGTCTTATGTCTTTACAAGGTCTTTACAAGAATGCAATGGCCTTCGGAAGTATTTTTACAAGATAGGGAACCAGAATTAAGATCAGATTAGGCACAGGAATCGGCTGTCTCATTACCATCCCATAGTGACTGCAAATCAAAAGAAAAACTAAGGACTCAGACAGGCTCATCTGACTCCTTGACTAAAGAGTTTCCCGGATCTTCAGAATAATAGGAAACCTCGACTTACTCTTGAATAATGAACGCTAGGCAACTTAAGGCGTCCTTCAGTATTACAGTCCGTTATACTGAAGGACGATTATAATACTTAAGATTATAGTACTTGGTAAAAGAGACTGCTTCCAAAATAGCTATACTGAAGTTTCAGGGTGAAATGAAAGTTTTCAAGAACTATTTTTAATTGAGGAAACTAGTGCGCAGCGGGCTGGTTACTAAAATGGGATGCAGAAGAGAAACATATTTATGATAACATTCAAATTTTTATTAGCTTTTTAAGACCCCGATTAATTTAAACTAAAAGTTTTAGGCAGATAAGAAGGTGAGATGAGAGCTGGTACATTATACATATAATGACTTTGAATAACTTGACTTTGGTTGACTGGTAGAGAATGCCTGTGGCATTTATTCCGCCATTGTATTTTATGCATTAAGAAATAAATAAATAAATAATAAAGCAATAACAAAAGAACTGACGACGAATATTTTTGGAAAATTTTATTGCGCCCAGGATAATGCATAGATATTGTTATTTATTTGATTTTTCACTAGAGGCTTTGATTGGTCTAAAAAAATGTATACCATATACCACGTGTAATATTTTTTTAGTGCAGGGATGAAAGCACCACCAGACCTCTCACAATATACGAAGTAGTTGATCCCCTTTTCACATTTTTAAATTAAATATTATATATGGGAAATTTCGAAGTTTGTTATCAAGTGTCATGCCTAACAATATAATCTGGGTAGAGAGGTTAATAGTCTGATTCTCACAGGAAAGAAAAAAATTGGAATTATGCGCTTTTTAGCGTAATACTAAGTAACTGCTAAAGAAAATTGACTAAAAATCATTATACTAGATAGTACAAAGTAGAGTAATGTCCTCTATAAAGGTAGCCCAGCACTTTGAAGAACATAACAGAAGCTATTTGAGATAGTCATAATAAATGTTATACAAAAGCAGACCTAAGTTTGAACTCTGAGGATGTCGTTTTCGGATCAGTCCGGGGGGAAAGAAGTGTAAACTGGTGTTTAAATAAAATCGGTCTACAGGAGAACAAATTACATCCATACCTACATATTGTCTATTTCACCTCCTTGCTACTTGAAATCACAACTACCATCGGGTAAGAAAGCTAATTATAGCAAGAAGTTCTTCCAATGACATGTCAACCGGAACTCCTCATGTGCCAGACTTGTTATATTAAATGTAGGAATTAATTTTGTATTTGAAAAGTTCCAAAACTTTAGCTACAATCTTAAATTAAGAAGGCGGATCAAAATCAATTGCAAAGTTAAACTAAATTGTATTATTTAAAACTAACGACTACTTATAATTCTAACCTATATACAGTATATTAATAGTTAGTATAACTTCAAAAAGACAATTTAAATACCACCATAATAACTATTACGAACTAAAAGATATTTAGTGTTAGTGAGGTTTTGGTCACTAACACACGCTTTGACCACAAAAAATAGCAGCGAAAAAAAATATATATGCAAACAATGCTAGATATACATGAAAGCTATCAATCAATACATTACTAGTACAGCTACCTTGAGGTAAATTAGAAAATAGATCCAGAAATATTAGGTTGATTTCTTCGTCATTGGTTCTTCACCCACAAAAATTGTATCCTACAATTCATTAGATGCCTATATTCTTAGACTTAACAAAGGGGTTGTTTTTATCAGATGAGTTTTCCACCACCTCAGCGATGGTTTGATTTTTTCCGGAGTATTTTAATCTATGATCTAAAATACCAACAAAAAAATATCATAATTCCAAACAAATTTAAAGCAATTATTAACCATGGTTAGTTTGATAAAATAATTAAACAGACATTGAAAAGTCTGTCAAGGAGTAATTCATACCAATCAATATTGTTAATCCTATCATTAACAATACCGTTATCGGCTTTACGAAAGAAGCGTAAGCTATGTGGTAATGAACGAAATCTTTTTGATAATTGATTTTTGATAAGATTAATAGATATTTCAATAACTGGATGATGGTAATCTTTTGAAGCAAAGGGATATTCCGATGTATTACTCGAAGCATAATAGAAGTTGTTAATAATTTTAAGCAAGTAAATAAATATTTATTAAAACCTGCAAATACCTACTATTAACGAGTACATAAGAAATAACATTATACTAACTTAAACTAGAAAAAAATAAATAAATAGGCGTACACTAAATTATAATTCAGTTATTATTGTTTAAATACATAAACTGATCTAATAATTATGAAAAAACGACTAATGGCAGACATCATTAGACATCGATTCAAAAGGCATACACAGCTTTGTGTTGTAAATTGAAATATTGAAAATAACAAGCGTTTAACATTAATGAATGTATTTCTATTATGATTAATTTTTATGGTGACTTAGGAAACATCAAATATTTATTTTTAATTTGCTTTAAAAACATATGTATATTTTAAATAATAAATCCATAGCAAATAAATATTTTGTATAGGTCCCAAAAAAAAAACAAAAATTTATATTAAAAACTGGACCCAGTAGCCAACTTTGATTGGAAGTAGGTGTTTCTAAGTTCACTCTTTTCTAATCTATACATCCACTACTGATGCAGAACCCCAACAACCCTGATGGTGTATGTTCTTTATAGATGACACATTGCTTATAACAAAAATTGCAAAAGATCTGCAAAAAACATGCAGCAAATTGACAGAACAAAAAACGGACACCGAATGAGCCGGAGTAAAACCGAATACATGCAAAGCGATAAGGTGTTGAAACAGGCTGTGAGATCCACCTAGATTAAAAAAAAAAACACAAAAAACACACAAAAAGAAGTTTTAAGTACTTTGGATTTCTGCTGTTAACAGGGATAATTGTTGCAAAACATAGACAAAAATATACTCTACCGCATTATTACGGTATAGATTAAATGGAAATCACTAATATTAGCTTTATTGGTATTCTCCGGCCACAATATGCCTATTCAAGTGAAAGTAAAGACGTTTAAATCCGTGGTGACGAGTTTGACATACGGAGCACAGTATATACATATAAGTACCGTCAAGAAAAAGTCAAAACATGAGCTACATTGTAGCGAAATATAGGCAACTCGAACAGACCAATTAGAAATGAAAAATTACGTTGCCTCCGTCGGTATTTCCAAATCCTAAAAGCTAAAGACAACCACGCAAATAAAAAAAATCTTAGCATCATTGATAGACCCCGAGAGAAGACATGAACAAAGAAGAAAGAAAAGAGAAAAATCTCAAGATAAGACTTTAAAATAATAATAAATATTTTTAATCCCAAAAAAAATTTCATTTTCTCCAAAAATAATTGTGTAAATTATCACGTGATTACAGAGGATTGATTATTTCAGTTGATCGAAATGTTGCTAGCGACTTGCTAGCAACAGAGGAAATTTGATAAAAAAAACTCAATATATATTTTAATACTTTATTATTTGGAATAACAATACAATTAAATAAGTATAATTAAAATTCCGCTCTATTGCATAATATTTGCCAGAATAATAACCACGTAGGGAAGATCACAGTACATACGACGTTGTAGAACCAGTTGCCATAAATCTGGAATCAACATATTAGCATAATACACATGACATATATGTCGGAGGGTAATACTGAAAATGTAATAAATATCTTTAACCTGACGTCACGCCAGGTGTTCAATAATTCAAGTAAACAACTGACGTCACGCCATTCAGTGAATCAGGTTGCGTGCGGAAAGGACGGCTATTTAAGAGATTGAGTTGACGATTCAAACTCACTTCGATTAAGGCAGCCCTCCTGGTCGCACTTCTAATTGTGACACGGATCACGCCTGAATCACAGTATCACATTATTAAATTAAAAAAGTTGTTATAATTGTTAAAATTGTTATTAATCAAATAATTATTGTTAAAATTGTATTTACTAAAAATGGTTATGAATTAAATAAATATTGTTAAAATTATTATTAAAATCGTTATAATTACTCGAATTAAATATTTATTGTAAAAATTGTTATTATTGTTAAAATTTGTGTAATTGTGAAAATTAGTCATAGTTAACTTATTGTATTAGTTTAGTTAAAATATTATCTGTTTATTTAAATCAGTGTTGTAGTTTTAATTATAGTTTATATTATTCGCAAACCATGAATTCCATAGACAATAATGAGACAACGGGCAGACCGACATCTCCTTTGCTACCGTCACGTAATACTCGCTCCGAAATATATGACGGATTTCAGAATTTTAAACTTGAAATAGCAATACATTTTAAAATTACTGGATTTAATGTCAGTAACATATATTATTTGAGTGAAAGTTGCGTATTACTGACGTATTATCTAATACTTGAGACTCATTACAAGGAAATTTTAAGTTATGGAATTATGTACATTTAAAATAAATGGTATATGATTAAGGTTGAGTGGGGAGAGAGACGATGTCGCTGGCAACAGCTAGTCAAATATACGGAAGTATTTAAATTACATTCAGTACTCTTGGAAATCGTAAAAAATATCGTAAACTAAATTATTACCATAGAGTCCACAATTGAAAACGTGAGAGCTTGCATCGCGGCTCCTTTCCCACGACTCATCATCAGAAAGATGTCCTCTTCAGGGAATAAAACCCTCGAATATAGGATCATTAATATAGACATGATGAACAGTGGTTGAAAAAGTAAGCATATAGCTCGCTTGACGAATAGAATAATTCTGTAAAGATATATGTACAACTAATTAAAAAAAAATAATTTATCAGATTAAAATATATCTCGCCGGGGCGTCACGGTGTGTGCTAACGCGATCCCGTGACGTCCCATTACGGCAAAGAGGGCAACCGTTGGTTTTTTAGTGGGTAGCCTTAAAAATGGCAGCATCCTCTATGCTGCCGGGTAGTCCCACATAACCCCCCGGCCGTCACCCCCCTGGGCCGACGGGGTACCCGTAACGGGTTTTTCCAACAGAAAAAAAAAAAAAAAAAAAAAAAGATTAAAATATATATTTTTTAAACAGCTTAACACGTTGGCTGCGGCCCGTTAAACCGTTATTTTACCTGACTGCGGCTCTAACACCTATGTTGTGTTAGCCGCAGTCTTGAAACGTCAACCTAAAAAAGACGTTCCCAGACTGCAGCTAACACACCCGTGTGTTTTTTTTAACTATCTTAAAAGGGTTAAAAGAAACGCTTGTAAGAAATTTGAATGATTTCTTGCTAGGGATATAGTTTCTTAAAAATATATAAAAGTTTAAAGCCTATACAATATGTCAACTATTGCAACACACTAATAAACGTAATCAGTAATTCTGATTTATGAAATATTCATATCAAGAACCAATTTTAAAAAAAAATTTAATTAAAAAAATAAGTTAACAACTTACGAGTTAATTGTACTTTCCAATACAACAGAAGATCACAAAAAATACAATAGAAACTAAATTAAATGTTCTATTCTTCTAACATGCTTCTTCTTTAGCCAATGGAAAATGAACGTTGACTATAACAATTAAACTCTATTTTACGTTGAGTACAATGCCAAAATCAGAGTAAGTACGAACAATAGACTACTTTAGCATAAAGGAATACGACAATTAGTAAAGAAAAGAAGCCATAATTACTGACAAAGTTACAAAAAAAATTAAGTACGGCGCCAAAATATTTTGTTGAAAATATTTTGCGAAAACAAATAAACCGCATTGCACTGTAACAAAGTTCACTAATCGTTTAGAGGTTTTATTTTATTTATATTCATAAAATTATATCAACGTATTATATTTATATGTACAAAATGGTTCGCGATGTTAATATTTCATATACATGTGTTACTGACTACGTTACTACCTTTATTGCTGTGAATTGATTATAATAATCGATTTCTAATAAATCGATTATTATAATCAATTGGTTTTATATTTTTATGTAAATATACGTCTAGCAGTCGATCAAATTTCATACAAGCATCTGTTCGCAGTTTTCAAGATATGTTATAAAAAACACACAGGTGTGTTAAGCCGCAGTCTTCAAACAAAAAAAAATAACTCAAGCACTATGATGCCGCAATGAACTTGCTACGACAAAAATAATTATATATACCACAATATATTTTGTATGAATAATGTAACTTCTTAATTATTTCAGTTACAATCTTATATATTAATGCAGGAAGCGATTTCGTTGGCACACTGTAGCTCGAGAACCACTAAAGGGAAAAATATCGTTGATGGCTCAAATCAAAGGTCTCATTATGCTACACTGCTGAAAAATAGTGACAACTCTCAAATCTCATTACCCTAATTGCAGTAATTAGTCAAAAAATTAATTTTTCCCATAGACTTTGCATGGGGAAATTTTGCGCGCGCTTTTTTAGTTCTTTTGAAACATAGAATAATTTATCGACATTGACAACACTCAAATCTACGACCTTAGGGAAATCCTCTCGTATAATTTTATTTGCAGTACTAAAAAGAATTATTTTATGAGTATCCTTTAAACTCTATATGAAAAATTGGGTATATGCAATTTTTTTATACAGTAACAAAGAAAGAAACGAAAATATGATATATCACAAACCTGTTTTCGCGGCTATCTCTACTGATAACACTGACCATTAACGCCAGAGGCGTATATAAGATTGCCAAACAAAGTCCCAATGAAAAGTTATGCACACCAATAGCCAGACAAGCCGTAGCTAATTCTATTAGTATTAATATATTAACAATTGATAATTCTTCATATGTTATTGGAGTTGTTCTTGTTCTTAAAAGTAGTGGCCCTATTATCACAAAACTAACTGATAAGCCAAGTAGGCTGTGGTATAATGCTATTTCAGTAGGCACTTTGAAAGCGGGTCCTGAAAGAAATATACATTAATATTTTACAAAACATGTGATTGGTTATAAATTTTTTGTTCAATTTATAAATTACGTATAACACATGAATTAAATAACTTAATTGAATTATATTTTTTACAAAAATTTTTCATTTAAAGTGATGATTTGATCTAAATAAATATTTAAGATTTTATAAAACAAATTTTTCTTACCAATATGACTAATAAGTATAGGAATATTCATCAATACGTAACCCAATAGATGCACAGATAAATAATTACTACCCATGTTAAATATATTGAGACCTACACCATTGTTATCAATTTCTTTATCTTTATTAACTTTTTTTTTAGTTTTAGTATCACTTTTTTCGTTTGTCTCAACAATTTTATCATCTTTTTGTAATGTAACCCACAGCGAGAGGGCTCGAATAAGCATTGCACCACACAATAGACACAGAGATGGCATATATTGTCCTGTAATTATAAAGAGATAAGTAAGTTATATAACAAAACATTCAAATTTTTGTTCAAGCGTGGAATGCATAAGACAATATATAACAGTAACAAAAAACTCACCAATAGAAATAAATCGATTAGTAGCAGCCAGCATGTAAAAGAAGTAACTTTGATGGAACCGTTCCAATAGATTATTTAATGATCGGAGAATACTCTCTAGCGTTATGCCCAAGCGATGGAAATTAGCTTGATGGAGGGAGTGGATCCGAGGAGGAGAGCCAGAGTCCGAACCATCTCTTCCTTCTAGCGTCAAAGCTTCAATGTTGAAACGATGGAAGAGGCCGTGATTGCCATTTGGTACCTTAAAGTTTTATAAAGATTGCTTAAAAAATATTAGAGTACTATTTTTAGTTACTAATATTTAAAAAATTAAATCAGTATACAGTATTTTTAAATGAATACTATTAAATAACGAAACATATTATAAATATAATAGTAAACTTACAAAATGGTTTTAAAAGTACCAATCCTTTACATAAAGCTTTTAAACTAAGTATCTTACTAAGACTAAGATAAGAAAAGAATTTGATGTCAAATACCATGTTGTGTTAATCTTGTTGATAATGTGCTAAACAACCATGCAACTCTATACAGCGTTTTTAAATCTTTTCTGTTATTATAATAAAAAAATAATAATAATTTTGAGACATTAAAAGTTGTTACTTAAATAGACTTTCTAAAATAGTAAATATTATCTGTGCAATATACATATGTTAATATAAAAATTCTAAATATTTAGGTATGTATATATTCACAAGCTTACTCCAGCTATCTGAGTTGAAACCATTCCCAACATAGTCCAAATATTATTAACCCACTCCTCCATTTTATTTCTAGTTCGAACCCAGGAAAAACTGAAATATTAGAGAAGTAAAGCTGTTATTGGACTTGTTTAATCTATATTATTAATTATTACTATTTACTTACAACATATATTTACCTATTTTTATATGAATGGTGTAAATTTGACTTAATACACAATTTATGCACAAGGTTTACTAAATCCAAATTTGGAAGTTGCCCATTTAGTCCTTCTACTTTTACCTCAATGTATTCTGAAATTAAATAAAAAATTATATTTTAAAAATATTCCATATTATATTTTAAAACTTAAGGGAATAATAACAACTTACTAAATTTTGGTGTATGGAACTCCAAATTTATTGCAGCTTGTATGGATCCAGAACGACCTTTCAGAGTACCAGGATCTAAGCATTTATTATTGTCAATTGACCATCCAAACTGCTTTGATGATTTCAAGTTTACTTTATCACTCGGGTTCCAGAAACTTCCAAGACTTGAGTAGAATGTATCAGACTCTTTTCTTAAACCGTGATAGGCTTCGAGCCATGCTTGCATTCCTAATTGTTCATGTTCTGTGATTAGAAATATTATGTCTTTGGCCCAGTATTTCTGTGCTGTGGAATAAAACTTTATTAAAAAAAAATTGTACCAAACATTTTCAATGTCAAAACTTAAAATAGAAGATTAAATAATAAATAGTTACAGAAGATAAAATAATAAGTTGTTTCAATAGTAAATGTTTATATATGAGTATCAGTACAGTTAAATGATACAAGCAACCAGTAGAATCACAACAACAAATAACCATTATGTTTAATACATTATTTACTTACATCTTGCAAATTTTGCAAATGCAAGCATGAGTGCTATTCCAGCAGTGGTACCCTTCTCATGGCTGGATAAAGATCTGTATGGTGCAGAGACAACTAATGCCTCAAGAGATGATGTGCGAGGAGCTCGAAGAATGCCATAAACATTTGTGCCTTTATACACCTGGAATTGTATAAAACATAATTTAGAAATAAATTGAGTTTAATGAAAAGATCTGTTAAAACACTAACATACATTGCTATTAAATGTTATAAGTAAATACTTTAAATATTTAAATAGATCTTAATAGGTTTGGATATAATCAACTGCTAAGCAACAAAACGGCAAAAATATTTTAATATATATAATTATAATACCTGACCATGTACAAGTGGATAGTTTAAAGAAAAGTTATGTGTATACACTTCCAAGTTCATTTGTGACATCTTTCCAACCAGCCATGGTATGGGAATTTCATCATTATCGTCGTATTTATCCTAGAATAAATATGTTGCTTATATGAATTAAGTTGTAAGAGTTCTTTTATAATTTTTTTTTTGTTTTATAAAATCAAAGAACTAACCTCTAACTCTTGTGTGAGTTCTTTGTAGAACTGATTGGCAGAATGCTCGGCATCAAACTCATTAGTAACTAAACCGGGAAGTAAAGCGTTTTCCGAAAAATAAGTTTCATTATTGAATTCTCTATTTGCTAACATAAAAAACCATCCGATTGCACAAATATAACAAACAAAACAAAGCGGCGAATGCACTCTCTTGAGTATTCTCACCCATTTAGCTGAGCCATATTCTGGGTCCGATAAAAGTCCCATTATAATGGATGTATTTAAAAACTACAACATTTATAAACGAAAAAATATTTCACTAAGTAGGAAAACTGATACTTTAAACTAGTACTCTGTGCTTTAAACTAGAATCTTTATTTATAATACTCAGTGAATCTTCATTGATTATTGATTAATCACATTCATAAATGTCAAAAAATGACAGTGGCAAGCTAAGCTTGTTTAATACTTAATATCGATATTTTTAATAAAACATATCGATATTTTACTACGGATAAATTTTGATTCGATTATCGATATCGATACAATATATCCAAATAGGATTAATATCCTAATCGAATATCTCATAATACATACAATTATGCATGGATACAATTATTCTAATCGATACTTTATTAATTTATGTCAATATTTAATTGAAAATGAATATCAACATCGTGGTTGCTAATTTTTAGATTATCATTCCCTATTTCCAATTGTTTCAACTTTATCTTTATTATCTCAATCACTTCAACTTTAATTAGTTTATATTGCGCCGAAATTCAAAATTGAGAGGATTTGTCAGCAACCAATCCCCAAAACTGTAATGTAAGTCTAACTAGAATATTTACTTGCTAAGTCAGTCAGTCAGTAGCGAATGATGTGAAGTTGCCAAAAATATCAATTTCAATAAATATTTTTTTTGGTGTATAAAATATAAATTTTGATTGTAGACTGAATCTACTTTTGTTCAAAATAATCAGATAATTAAAATAATTATCAGATAATAAAATAATTTTAACGCAAAGACATATTGGAAAGATGTTAAAGTTATTAATAAAGACTAAAAAAACATTTGTATTTTTTAATCTATGTCACTGTTTTGAGGGTTCTTTATTATCCATATACATATATTTCAAATGTATTTTTTCCTGTTATCTTAACAGGTATTTAATAAACATGAAATAAATTAATCGTTAAATTAAATGACAAATTATATGTTTGATAAAAATTCACACATGTAATTTGTTAGTATGAAATAAAAACTATTTTTACGGATTAAAACTCGCGTATAATTTGGTTACATTTTGATCCGAGTTTTAATCCTTAAAAATAGTTTTTATTTCAAATGTGTACTCGTGAAAATCTAAGAAAATACAATTTGTCAGTATGGTAATCGGAGTTATTTGACATTTGTCAAACTTTTAAAAAATATAAATAGGTTTTTATAAAATAGATTTTTATTGTTTTATAAATTTTTCATACTAGTCTATTTATATTTTCATAAGTATTTATTTAAAAATATATAAAACAAGTAAATAATTCATGTTGAGGTATTTTTAATGCCTTTTGATAAAATTTGTGAAATTTCTTCCTCAGTCTTCGCTCTTGTTTCTGGTATGTAAAAAATAGTAAATATAAATCCCAAAAAGTTTATAATGGCATAGAGTACGAATGGCGCGTATGGCCCTATATTCTTAGACAATGGCGTGTATATTGTGACCACAATGGCCGTCAACGTCCATGTTAGGGTAACCACTATAGCCACTATTTTACCTCGAACCTGGAAAACAATATTTTTCAAAGTATAAAAGTATTAACTTCTATATTAAACTAGAAACAGTTTTTTTTGAATGATTAATGAATCATTCAATCAGCCATAATGATGGCTGATTTAGTATTCATTTGTGAAAAATAAACCAACGATCTTTTTCATCGTCTTACTTCCGTTAATAACTAACACAGTCTACAGGATATAACTTACTTGAAAGTTAAACATTTCTGTCATTATTATGTATGGCAACGGACAAACACCCCCGCCATACATGGTCACGGCCAAAATTATAGCTAGCACAGGCAACCACGACGGTATACTCCAGCCTTGATGTTGCAGAACCATTGCTATTGCTATGGTAGCCATAGAACAACCCGACATTAGAAATGCTGCTACTAATAGAGGCTAAAAAAAATATTTGTAATAATAGTTAATACACAAAGAAATTATTAAAAGTATTATAATGTTACTGCGAATTTCTACTATAAAATGGTAATCATCTTGCTATTTGAAAATGTTAACATTATTTATTTATAAAACGCTCCTTACCTTTCGTCCATATTTTTCCACACAACCAGCGAGCGATAGTGAACCAACAATCATGAAGATTGGAAAACTAAAAGTCTGTATATCTGGACTGATTTCAAATTTGACTCCAGTGGAAATAAGAATAGCTGATGCGTAAGTTATAATAGCGTATGCTCCATTAAATGCGTGAAATACAAAGGTGGCTGTAATAAGGAAAAAACCACAGCGCCAGGATTTTTCTTTTACTGTAAAACATTATTAGTACGTATTGCAAATTGAATAGAATAATAGACGCAAATTTATTGTTCTTGAGCTATTTAGACAGAACGGAATTCTCGAATTATTATTTTTACGAGAGTGTACACCTAATGTATTACTAATTCCTTAAAATTAGTAAATTAGGTATATATGTTAAAAGTATGTGAAAGGTATCCATATCCAATACCAATAAATACTTTCTGTGAGACCTGAGAGGAACAGTGAAAAATTCGTATCAGCTGATGGTTTTGCCTCACGTGCTAAAATGGAGCAACTACAAGCATATCATTTGTAATATCAAAAAGAGATTTGAAAACGACGTCTACTTATTAATATATATTTTTATTTTAATCACCACCAATCAATCATTTAAAATCATTTGATCTCAGAAATAACAAATTGAAGACTATCATACCAAGGATATATTTCTAAAAAATTGATCGAACAGGATTTTTTGTTGATTGAATTGTGCAAGCATATACAAAGGAAATGGTACAAGGGTTTGATACATTTGTATACATTTTTTTGTTAAATCTAAATGAATGATATTTGACCTGATACATAGAGAAAATGTTGTCGTAGGAAGTAAGGTGTATTAACTTATTCAAGCCTATTAGGTATGGCCTTGTTGCCACCTACATCATACTCGGACGAAAACACCGACGCATGTTCCAGTCCTACGTTGTGTACCAGTTGAACTATTGTTCAACATTACATACCAAATATATATAATATATATAATAAACCGATAAGAAATATATATAATAAACAGATTTTTTTTGACATTTTTTTTCCTTTCTGTGGGGTTTGGCAAGGCAAACTCACTTCACTTAAATAATTTCGGTTACTTTTAACTTTTAAACATGAGGGCAGTGGAGCCTTATAAATAACATCATTACGCTCATACTACGATTCCGTCAATCAGTATTTTGAATTTACTTTCTGATGTGGTGTGGTGATGCGAAATCTTCATGGTAATTTGAAAGTTATGAGACTGCACTGTCAGAACAAATGAGTATACTGCTGAGGCGAGCTGTGCAAATATAACATCTATCCTAACTACCAGCTAGATCATTAATTTACTCATATGTGAATCCTGTAAAGGGTCTTGATAAGAACGCTTTTTTTTGTGTTTGTGACTTGTAGTAAATTGTTGAAATAATCTTTTATTTATATTTAGGTAAATAAATTAATTTAGGAGATAGTCAGTACTTCAGATCATGAATGAAAAATTTATTCATAGTTTTTTTAGATGATAGAAATCGTAATGAAGGTACTGAAATATTCATTACTATCTTCGTCAACTTAAATTAAAAAGTGATATTGCCCTATCCAGATAGTCAAAGCGTATTAAGTGAAATGTTTATTTGGAAAATTTGCCAGTTTAATATTTTTGTAAAGATACTTACATATACTTATATAAGTAATTTTTGGAAGTGATTTAAAATATGCATCTTCATTTTTCATACATTCTACATTTTTTTTGACGATTTCATCATTCTGTCCTAAACCTCTTAGATATGCCACGGTCTCTGTTGCTACCTTTAAAAAAACATTTAAACCTTGTATTTATATGTTATGGTTGGTGTAAAACTCTAATTCTAATCCAAAAAATTATAAAGGGTTATCGAACATCGAAATAATTTGAAATTTTTACCCCCAATAATTACATCATTCATATAAATCTTTAAGGCGCAGCAAATGTCCTAGTCTTATTTATGAAATTAAAAATTGATACCAATGGGACAAAGTCATATACTTTTCCAAGCCTTACTTAGATTTTATTTTTCCCTTTTTTTCAATTTCTTTCTAATAAATACCAATACACAGTAAGCCCCACAGCATTGTATTTTACAAGAATTAAATGAGCCATAAAACGCTCACATTTTGCAAAACTTCAAAAACATGATCCTTCGTCCTTAAAACTTTTATAAGCCAGTTTCAGGTGCAGACTGTCATTTCATACATCAAACAATATTAATTTCTTTTCGTTAATTAAGTCAAATCACAGTTTGCCGTCGTACGTAATTTGGATGATACTTTATGCTTAAACAGTGACAGTATGTATATACTTAAATATTTAAAATATTTTTGACTTACATCATATTTTTCTTGTTTCACCAGAAAAGCTGGGGATTCTGGTGCTTTAAAAAATAAGACGGTTACAGCCATTGGGAGGGACATAGCAATAAATATGACAGTGTAGTAACCTAAATACGATCCAACAATATACACCACGAGTAATCCAATAGTTTGTAAAAGTACAATGAATGTTCCTAAAACACCTCTAATATCGTCTTGACTAATTTCCTTTACATACATCGGAACTACGTTATAACATCCACCAGCCGACAAACCAGCTAACGCTCTTGCCATGATAAGTCCTGTAGTTGATGTATACGTTAATCTAATTACCCAAGACAACTGAAAATACATTTTTTGCATTAAAACTCTTAAAAAAAATCTATAACATAAGATACAACCAAAAGTTAATTTTGTATATAATAGAAGTTTATTAAAAGGCAATAATGTATATAATAAAAATAATTAAATTATTTAGAACTTACTACTTGTAAAACAGCAATAACTATTACACCAATTTTTCTACCATAATTATCAGTAATAAACGTGAAAAGCGATACTCCGAAAATAGCTGCAATACTCATAGAGCTTGCTATCCAAGAAATAGTGTAGTCTGAGACAGGCGCACCGGTAGGAGATTCTTCTGATTGCAGAATTTTGGTCGTTGGAGATATCCATCCACACTCAAAACCATAGCCAAACAGTGTGCAGTTTGCTGGAAAGCAGAAGCGTATAAATGTCAATAAACATTAGATTTGAAATTTACACAATTAATATGGTACTTTAACTAATAGCCCAACAATTTTACCTAATAAAGAAAAGATCCATTGCCTGTAAGTGTGTCCTTTCTTGTACGCGTTTTCCACATTCACCATTTTATTAGACCAAAAAGTATACGCTGATCATCAAATGAGTCTGTTCTGTGATTTTCATGTACATAGTCTAGAATCTGTTTATAAATAACTTTATCTACTCCTAGTGACCTTCGTGCCGATAGTTGTACCAAGTGCCCAATGTACTCAATTTATTGATAGCTAGTGGTGCTAGTGACCTTTTCTGCTGCCCTCCTTCTGTGATTGACATTTTTAAATTATCATATATTAGTTAGCTAGTTTTATTATTTATTATACCATAATACTGACGCATGCAATTAATATATATAAGTTTGTATATATATATATATATATATATATATATATATATATATATATATATATATATATATATATATACAAACTTATATTATATTAAGTTTGTATATATATATATATATATATATATATATATACAAACTTATATTGATATACTTATATACTCGGGACCAAAAATGGTTTTAGACGATGTTTTTTGTTAAGATAACGTACGCAAGGTTTTGCTGGATATAATAAGGAAGAGCTTTATGTGGGAAGAGAGACGTTCGCAACAAATTAAAATATATCACGATATCTGATAATCTGAACTAGCCGCAGGTCAGTATTGAGGAAGTACTAAGAAATTGTTGTAAATATTTACATCAGGATAAGGCGAATAAAACTATGATAAATAAATTATAGAGTAATTTAATTTCCACCATGTTTAAGGTTGTTATTCTATCTAGTAATTTTAGGTTTAATAGAAAGAGAGGCTATATCGCAGGATGAAACAAGTAGGTCACAAAAGTGCACAGGTAGATGAAACCTAAATTTCAGATGGGGGTACTTTTTGGCGAATCCTTTTTTTTTACACTGTCTAAGTTAATGCTTGACTGCATTCTACCTGATGGAAAGTGGAAATGTAGTCATTGATGGTAAGGCGCATTAACCTATTATTATACTCTTCTCTTGAAGACACCCACATTATATTCAGATGGAAATATCGACTCAGGAAAGCTGTTCCAATTCTTCGCCGTGAGAATCAGGAAAGACGAAGCAAAGCGCTTCGTTCGGACAGGTGGAATGTCCACAACGTTTGAATGGATACTCGCCGTGCGTCGGGATGTCCGTTGGTAGAAGGGGGATGGGGGAATTACGTCATGTAACTCCTGTGCACACTCTCCAAAATGTATCCAATAGAATAGTAAGAGGCAGGCAATCCTCCGCCTGTGTTTAAGGCTTTGAAGCTTGGCGTCAACCAATTCTTGGTCGCCAATAAGCCTTTTTGCTCGCCTCTCAAGCACTAGATGGGACTTTGCGGCACCAGCAAATATGTGACCACAGTACTCTACAGACGAGCGGATCTGTGCTTTGTATAATACAAGTAGCTATCGGTATCCTCTTACGGTAGGTCATATAATAACATGATCTAAGCAGAAAGATCATTAAATCAGACAAGCCCAATTAAAAATGGATATGCCAGCGACAAATCCCTATTGAGAAAGAATTTAAAAATATTGACAGAACACGAATAAATTGAACGTGACACGTAGTCTTCCTGTTAGAATTGATAGCATGCAGGGGAGGAAAGTCAATAGCGAACATGTTTAGGTAATTTTTGTCAGTAAAATCGGCTCTGGATCCTCCTTTAATAATTGATGATGATCGTGAGACCATAGTGACGGAAGAAAGCATCAATATAAAGTAATCAAGTATTTCACGCATTATATAGAAAATGCAAAAAGGCAGATTCCCACATTACGGTAGTCTTAAAATTAAACATCTTTAATATGCTGGTTATCATCTTCCAGAACTATTAGCCGTGATATTTATTAAGTGTCTAAATCATGCCTGCTCTGTAAAGATAATGAGGACACTTGTTCCAATAACAGCTAAAGTATTTAACAACCTGCTTAATAATTATCTAGTAACGCAGGTCCATGATTCTTAATTTCACAATTTTTTTGAATACAGCAAGCCTTTCCACTGTAAGTAAAATTTTTTGTCTTAAGCATTCTATCGAACATTATAGCGAGGCAACTTAAATACATCAAGAACTTTTTAACACAGTTATAATAATAATAATATTAAAATTGTTTTAGAAGTTTTTATATTCCCATATATTCCCATTGAGTAACCGCTGAGTAAACATTTTATATATTGCTATACATCGCGGGTTTGCTGATGACTATACTACACATATATATAATATTGCACAATAGGTCTGTCAAGAATAACGCATCGGAATCCTAGAATGCAATGATGGGATATCTGAAACGTGTGTTTGTTCAATTTGTTTTTCTGTAATTCTTATAATTATAAGTTCTTTTACTATACAAGTATTTGAGCAAGCAAAAGATACCCTATTAGTTAGTAACAATTAAATTAAAACTAAATTAGAAATATACTGTAAACCAATAATGTAATGTAAACATACCTTCGGAATTATGAAGGTATGTTTAAATTTATAAACAAATAAACAAATCTTTCCCTACTTTATTGTGACATTGATATTCTAAATACTTTGATAAAAATTCGATAGGTCTAAGTATATTAAATAATAATAATAGAAATGATAAAAATAAAAAAAAAAATAATAAATGAAATTGTTTACAATTTGTATGCTTATTTGTTGATATTTTAAAGCCCTAAAAGTAGCATTCTTGAAGGATTTACGACTAAATAATGAAAAATAAATGAATAAAAATCTGTTACTGCAATAACAAAATAAAATAGAAAAAAAAAAACAACCTACCAGTATTAATGATTATAACAAACACACTTATTTATAATGGTAACCGCTTGTTATGAATATAGAATAAAAATTAAATCGTATTTGCACAATCTAAAAACAGTCACTACCAAATTTATAATACTAAATTAAAGTTTACCCTAATAAGAAACAAATAACTTTTGACAGTGTTCAATTACATATTCTTGGAGGTAGGTTCACAGTGGCTCAGAATGTCAGTTGCATACAATTATGACCCCAATAGTTGGGAAAATATATTGAATATTAGATGACAATGCTTTGCTGTGACAATATAACTTAAGCTTGACTTGAGACAATTTTTTTTTCTAATTATTTATTTTTTAAATACAATAATTGATGAGAAGTTACACAAGCCCTAGAACCTACAATAGACAAAGCCTGTGCTATAGATTTTATTGCCTTACACTTTAATCGACTAACTATTTTTATAAAATTAAAAGTAAAATAAAGAGTGTTTTTTTTTTCTTTTTTATTCCTCTTTTCTTTATTCTTGGTATCTGTAATACTTGTATCAATAAACCAATTCAAATTGCCAAATACACATATAACCTAAAATAGATTTGCAACATTCTACAATTTCACTATATGTAAAGATTAATTTTAAATATCTAAAGTGTGTGTAAGTATATAGCGTGTCATTTTCATATCACAGGAATGTGTTATATGACAATGTGTTTATGTGTCTGTGAAGTATATATATTTGTTTAATAAGTTTCGATATTTTCATAGGATTGAGATTTTAATCAAAATTATTACTTTTTCTTTTTTTTTAAAGTTTGTTAAAATTAAATATAATCATTGTAATGGTTTGGTTAAAATTTTTAATGAATGGGATTTACTCACAGTACTTAGGTGTTGGGGAAAAGATTCAGGAACACATAAACAACAGTCCAGAATAGTTATCTTGAGAGAAAAATGACCGAAGTTTATTTATTTTTCTGTTCAATCCATATCAATGACCAATTGAAGAGTCAGCTTGGCTTTTTGGAAAACGTCTAACTTAAAAGTTAAGGCCATGAGGATTCCAATTGCGTTCTATGAATAATCACACAACCAATTTATCTGGTAATTTTTCTATTGAGATTATTGTTTCACAAACGTTAAAACACTGAATATTCTTTACGCCCAACTAGAGCCATTGCAATCAATTCGATATGAATGTCTAAAGATTTCAACCACTGAATATTGCAATTCGTCTTGCAAGACAACCACTCTTTTCAATCATTACGCGTTTACGAGTATAACGCATGGGTCAGCTATCACCCCCTTCGCCATATTTGAGGGAGGAGGGTAACCCTACCCCCAACGATACCGCAACTAATGACTTGTAAGGGAGCGGTGTAATTCTGCCAGTTGCTTTAGTAAATTACTATTATTTTATTTAATTACTTTAATATATGATTTAAACTTATACATTTAAAAATTTAAGGCTCACTGTGAAATTTATTATATAAACGTAAAGGTAAAGTGAAGGACTCTTCTATTTTGTAAAGCGTAGTTGTGGGTGTAGCAAATTTATTTTTATTTCGAGTGTTAATTTGATGTAAATTACAATTTTCCTTATAAATTAATTCTATACAGTCCTTAATTTTTTCAAAGATTTTACTAAACGTGGATAATACTGAAATTGGTCTATAGTAAGTTGGATCTAATGAACTACCGGATTTAAATGTAGGTGTTATTTTACTTTCTTTCATTAGACATGGAAATATACCAAAGCTTAATCAGTTATTGAATATCAATGTTAAGGTTGGTATACATACAACAAACAAACAATATATAATCCAATAATTACATACTAAAACAGAAAAAATAAAAAGAAAGAACACATTGAATTCGTGTATATATATTTACAAATATATATACACGGATTCAATACATACACACACACGTGCACATGGGTTTAGATGGGCTTATATGTATACACACACACACACACATGCATATATACATTCATATATTACTATATTGCAAATTACACATAACAGTTAACTAAAATTTTGATACTTATTTACCTAAATACGGTTGATCTAAGTAGTGTTTTAAAGCAGTGTTTTTATTATTTTTTCCATATAGGTTTTGTAAATTTACAAGCAAGTCATTTAAAATGTTAGGAATTAAGGATTTTAATATTCTTTTTCCATAAAAATTGTTACTTTTATGAATACAAAACATAGCAGTACTTTCAATTTTTCTTAAATTACTCGGCCTTTGATATATTATTGCAAATGAAGTTTCATTAACTTCTTTTAAAATTTGATAACTGAATCTGCCATAAACATTCATAATATTGCAGTATTTAAATATAAGATTATCACAATTGTTATACTTTGTTTTAATATTTTTGGGGACTAACAGTTTTAACATTTTTATCTGATTATATAAATTTCCATTAAATATGTTTGATAAGTTCTACCATAGCTGCTTAGGCCATAGAATCTGCTAAAGCCATGTATATAAGCCTCATTGTACTGTATGGAACTTTAGATTTTAGTATAAAAAGTTGACTAAGAATGGACCGCAACTTAAAACAGACATGCAATATGTGGGGTTTCCCATTAAATCTGTTATCAATTATAACACCAAGATACATATGTTGGTTCACTAAGTCTATTTGAAGACAAAAACAATAATAAAATTTATTTATATTTTCATGAAAACACTGATGGGTATGGGCCATGATAATAGGCGCAGCAGAAGGTTTGTTTTATGAAGAATGAACATGAATTATTTTAGTTTTCTGAAAATTTATGACTAGGCCTACATCATGTGCTCACTTACATAGAAGAGTAAAATTATTTTGCATATTAGTTTGGGCGGCTTCTAGACTTTTATGGGCGTCTAATAAACACGTATCATCGGCAAATTGATACAACGAACCTGTAGTTAATTACACATATCGTTTACATACAATAAATATTTTGTGGGACCTATTATGGACCCTTGGGCTGTACCTTTAGATGTATAGATCATGTCACTGAACGTGTTTGCTATTTTTACTGATGTGTATCTGTTATTGTGATAGTTCTTTAATAATTTTAAAAGAGGACCTTGTATGCCATTTCTTTCTAATTTATCATAAAGTACAATGTGATTTAACATATCAAAAGCCCTGCTGAAATCAATGAATAAAGCTAAAACATGATGTTTATTGTTGAGTGAACTATTAATTTCATCCGCAATAATTGAGTAGTACTTTTATTTTTCTGAAATCCAACCTGTTTGTCGTGAATAATTTTATGTGATATTAAAAAAGCATTAATTTGATTACACAGAAAACGTTCTATAATTTTATCTATACAAGATAGTATATTTATAGGCCGATAATTATTATAATCAACTCGATTACCTTTTTTATATATAGGTCTTATGACTCCTATCTTCAGGGAATCGGGGTAAATACACGTTCTTATACATGAGTTTATTAAGTGTGTTATGACAGGAGTTAGGTTAGGTGATATAATTTTAATATCTTTCATAGAAATATTATCATATCCTGGACTTTTCTTATCATTCATATCTTTTACAATACTTTCAACTGTCTCATTACTTGGCTTCTGATTGGCTTCTGATGGCTTCTGATTGCCCTGTCGGGTGTAATCTCGTATGTCGTCGGGTCGAGCAGTGGTATTGCACAAATGTTGTATCATTTTTTATAGTGCTGTCAAAGTTATTTGCAAAATTATTTGTTAGTTCGGATGCTGTCAGATTAAAGTGTTTAATTAATGTACTATGTATGCAATTAACTATGCGTACCGATAAACTATTAACTATTTCCCATGTTTTTCGTGTTTTTAAAATTTTTACGAATTTTATTCTTTATGTGTTTATTTTTAAAATTTTGACAGTATTTATTAGTTTTGTTACGATATATGTTATACAATAATTTATTTCTTAAATTATTAATGTCTTTACGCTGGATAATATATAGTTCGTCCCGCTTATGACACATGTAAATTAACCATTGGTCAGCCCATATACATGATTTTCGTTTGCTATTATCAAAACATTTTACTGTAAGTTTGCACAAGTCATGGGCGATATTAAATTTATTGTATACAAAATTAAGGATTTCATTAGGATTACTGCATATAAAACATTCCGACCAATGCACCTCTAACAAAATAGATTTCAATTTCTTATAATTCATTTTACTTACTATACGCCCATTAGAAGAGTATGAGTCACTATCAGCACAAAGCGCACCCGTAAACGCACAACCGGTTATACAGTGATCAGCTGGCGCGATATTAACTACCGAGCTAATTATATCATATTTATGTAAATTTCTTACGAACACTTGATCTATGCATGATTGAGTTATTTTATTACCATATTTTTCTATTCAGGTGTACTGATGTGATCCACACCGAAGACCCAAGTTGCGTAAAGTATGTTATTATAATTGTTTATTCTTATCTCTCCAGTAATACATTCGAATTCTTTAACACAAACTGATTTTTGTATAAATGTAATTGATTTATGAACATACATTAACAATCCCCCCCACCCCTCCCGTTTTTGGTAATTTAGTAATTAAATCATAGTCCTTTAAGGAATACATAGATACCATATCATTTTTAATACTTACTTCCGATAGTATTATAATATGAACTATTTTAATGGAGCTATGTACAATGTATTGTAATTGTGCAAAGTTTTTTATCAGAGATCGTAAATTTACATGAAAAAATAATAATGAACTATAGGAGTTAAGTATTTATCGACAAAATCACTCCATGTATTACAGTTAATTTCAAATAAATTTTGATCTATATCATCCATTAAAAAATTACATTGGAGCAGTTAGGCTAAACTTACCGTTAACATAAATAAAATCATTCTGTACTACTTACAGTTGCTTTAATATTTACTATATCTTGTAGTGAGCTAACAGATATAGCTTTTCCTTTTTCATTTTTCCGAATAAGAACCGATTCGTTTTTGCACTAGATATATTTAAAATGATTTTTGAATTCTTCTTTAGTCTTCCAGAGTAGGTAAGCCGTAGCCGGAGTGAGGGACTCACGTATATATATTTTAATGTTTCCTTTCATACCGATGCCTGCACTTTCAATTTCTGTTGATTTGCCCGCTTTCACGGATCACGGGTGCTTTCGCGTAGATTTACAGCAAAGGCAGAAGTTTCATGTCTTTTCGATAATGAGGATCGGGGTTTCTTCTTCCTGTAAGCGGATATAATGTTGTCGGGGTTTTGATTAATAGCCTCCGCCAGATTTTGTACTATGTTGTTTATATTTTCTTTATCTTGCTCCTTGACACCAACAATTTCTAATTGATTTGACAATAGCTTTTGTTCAAGCTGATTTGTTTTAATTTGAAGCACTTCGTATTTTAGATTCAGGTTTTTATAATTGTTGTTTAGATCCATACATTGATTATCTATAATTTTCATGTTTTTTCATAGATTTTGATTTTGTTCTCGTACTCGTCGATATTATCTGAATAATAATCTAACGTGCTATGTAATTCCTGTTTAATTATTTCTTTCACTTCCTGTCTTATAATGCGAAGAGTTTCATGGGTCTGGCTTTTTGTAGTTGTTCCACAGTTTTTTTCTGCACTAAAAAAGTTTACATCTCCATCATCGTCTGGTACGATGCACGAAAGACGGCGTTTCGAACCTTCCATGCAGACGTTACATTTCCAATCTACGGATCCGTTGTGGATAGGAATGTTAAGTGTTCATTGGATATATTTGCACATGCACCATCCAGCAATTTACTACACTTTCCACATTGTATTCCTGGCCACTTTTTGTTAATTAACGTAGCACATGTAAAACATTTAACCATAATTATATTTTTAACCTAACATTTAACCATAATTATACTCTTAGACCGCTATGGTCAGAATCTATTGTATTGAATAAATTTTTAAAATTTGGAATTATTTTGGTATATTGTCAATACAGGTGGCGCTAGAAGTGATTCCAATAGGCTACATAGACATATGTGGTAGGTTATGTGAACTAAACAAATTTAAAAACTGAAGAGTAAATTATATTCTATAATATTCATTTTAAAATCCCCAAAAATAATTACCGGGTCATTTGAATGTGTTTGTTTGTTAGTTTGATTAAAACTTCATCCATAATTTTATCAAATTGCTCAAAATTAAATGACGGAGGATTAAATACTGAAGCTTGTTCCATTGTCCGTTCAACAGAATGGCTATATCTTTACGTTGTTTCAATTTCATATATTTATTATTATTATTATTATTTATTATTATTAAAAATTATATAATTTTTTCACTTTTAAATCCATGTTCAGTAGTACAAAAGTATTTATATTAATAGTTTTAAAAAACTTAATTTCTAACTTCTTATTTCTCATATTTTTAATAACTTTTAATAATTATTGTTTGAATAAGTAATGTCAAATAATTTCAAATAGTATTGTTTGAAATTACTTATAAACTTTTGTTATTTATATCTTAAAACTGCGCAATAGAAATAGCTTTTGTGGCCAAATTATTGGTTGTCATAGTAAAAAAATATAATAGTGATTATAACAGCTAATTGTCTTTTAATATAGAAGGACAGGTGATACCTACCATATGTCGAAACAAAATAATTATTAACATATGTTTTAGAGTTATTAATATGATTTTTTTTATTATATAAATATAAGTTAAATATCGGTAAGTTAATCTTATATCCTATTGTATTTTCGGTCTGTGGCAAATTTCTTTATACGGTAATGAATATAACTTAATTTTATTAACATTTAATATACTTAAACTTTTAAAACAAAACCAAATACCAACATTATTAAATATATCTAGTAATATCAATTAAATTGGAATCAGCTAAACGGCTGTTGAATACCCATTTTGAGGGAAAGACATTTAAAATAAGAATTCAATACTGGGCGAAATTCAATGCTGGCAAAATTTGATTTGAAGGAACTATTATGGTAAGAAATAGGGATATCAAGAAAGTCACATAGTTTTTCTGAGCAGATGAATGTTACCACCAAATGTTAAAGCAAATGTTACCACAAAAAAAGAGTTTTTGGATTATTATTATTGATTATTGATGATTTGATGATATATGGTACCTACCACCTTAAATCCAAGAATATTAAAAAAGTATAGTCACCGATTTCACTACAACAATTTAAAAGCATAAATCTTTATATTATTTCCTTTTTATCAATATTAAAACCCACTTTGTTGCCGGTATTATACTCAAATTTCGTCAATTCTATTTTTTTGTTCTTAATAGGCGTAACGATTTAATGTAACGCTAAATTTCATCAACTCGTGCCTCCATTGTGGATTTTTAGTTGGAGATTCTTATTTCCTTGTTCTAGGAAGTTTATTCTTGAGATTGTTATTATACTTAGTGGATAAAAACTGTATGGACTTTTTTAAATTTTAATATTAAGAAAAAACATCTGACACGCGGCAATCGAGCTTGCCGCTATGAAAAACTCCTAATCGGCAAATTATAACTCGCAAATTAATTAACAAACAAAACAACTTCTATTGCTTTTTTTATTTTTTTTATGTAGTTTATGATAGGATTTTAAAAATTTTAAAATTAGAATTTTTTTTTCCATTTTTCGGTAACTTTGGCGGCCGATCTGACCACCTTCCCGTTAGACAATCAACATAATTTTGAAAAGTGAATCTTACATTTAGATGCTGATTCCAAATATATCTTTAGTTTCACAAAATTCGAAAAATAAAATTCGACACACACACAGACACACAGACACATAGACACACAGACACACAGACACACATACAGACAGACAGATCGGAAGGAAAAACTGAGTTTTTCGAAAAAAAGAAGAAAGGAGTTTCTCTAATTTTTGCATTATGAACTTTGTTCTCGGCAACATCTGCGGCAAGTTTATTTACAATATTGACATGAGTTTCTTTAATTTCTAAAAAATCTCTTACCTTTTCCCTAAAATTGAATAAACAATCTTCATCAATATGTTTCTGAATATTTTGCTCACAAACGAAAAAGTATTATGTTCGTTTTGAGATTCCTTAATCTTAAAAAGGTCACTATCAGATACAGTTTGTTGCTTTGGATTATTAATATTTAGTGGACTCAATGTCAGGCGACTCAATTTATTAATTTTATTTTTATTATTTTATAAATTTTTTTTTCAATGTTCTATGAACATGTAAATATCAAAAAATCAACTCAAAATATTGCATTGCTTTAATTATTGCATTGCTTTAATTAATGTTTTTCACAGTTCAAAAGGGTAAAGTGCAGCAGGTGCGCGTCTCTTTTATATCAGACCTGTAATTTAAACATTAGCAGTAAAAGAAAACTCAACAGAGTAGGATGTTAAAAGCGTGTACATGTCTTATGCCCAATGTGGCATAACAAAAGAAAAAAATAAAAAGGCTTTTAATTACATTTTTTAAATAAAAATAACGAGAGAATACCGGCTAAATGACTAAATATCATACTGCTAATAGCTTTGTTTTTTTCGATCTACTTACAAATATAGTAAAGATATTATATTAATATAACACAAATGTAAAGTAGATGACAGAAATGAACTATAATAGGGTAACTCATCTGTGATTCCACAAATTATCAGTATGTATGTTTTAAAGATATTGGTTGCTCTTCCAGGCTATAATTAGGATTTTTATTCCGTGAGTACCCGAAAAAAACTGCTAGATTTCGCTTGATGGCTTAACCTCAGAAGCCTGGTGTTCAGACTTTAAAAGCCCGAAGAGCCGGCCTTAGTTTACTTTATTTACTAGAGAAAATATTTGGCAACTACAGTTGCAAGCATAAGACTCACTTTAGCAGACAATTTATTTCAAACGTATATTTGTAATCAAGGACCTGAGGTGCAATAGGTTACGACTGGAAATTTAATAATCATACAATTTTCTAGGAGAGTATCATTATCAAATTCATTTAAAATGAATCTTAATTGTAACAAACCTAAACTTAAATTGGTCCACCGTACAACTTAGATTATTAAAGTATTTAACAAATAATTCACGTCTCTTGATTTTTAAAGTTGTTTCTATTTGATAAAATCAGTGTGATTTCTTCCTCTGACTTAGCCTTTGTTTCTGGTATATATAGAAGAGTGAATATTGATCCCAAAAAGTTAATGACTGCATATAATACAAATGGGGCGTGTGGCCCTATGTAGGTAGCTAACGGTGTATACATCGTGACTAGAATTGTAGCCATTATCCACGCAAATGTAACCACTACACCCATTACTTTTGCTCGAATCTGGAAAAAAACACATAACTTATTTATATATGGGACACATTATCTGTTGGACATAGAGATTTAAAAAATAGTTTTAAATATGAGCCATATAATGTTCTATTAAAAAAATGATTGTATTGATGCATAGAATGTTATGGCATTTATATCGCCTATTAATCTAGTAGGTCTTTTGTCTCATCGATAAGTTAATAAATTGTATTCCATTTTATAAAAATTAAAAAAATACTAACTTGAAAACTAAACAATTCCGTCAATATAATGTATGGTATCGAAGATACACCCGCGCCGTACATAAATACAACTAAAATTATGGCTAGCACTGGCAACCACGAGGGTATATTCCAACCTTTATCTTGAAGTACTATTAATATGGCTATAACAGCCATAGAACATGCAGTTATAAAAAAAGCGCCAACCAGCAAAGGCTTAAACAAATGCACATTGTTAACATTGCCCTAACTTTAGTTCACATCTAAACTATATTAGATTTAGAATCACATTTTTTTTGTGAGGCAAGTTAAGAAATAAGTCTTTTTCTTTAATAACTCCTCACCTTCCTTCCACATTTTTCTACACATGTAGCGAGCGATAGTGAACCAATAATCATGAAGATTGGAAAACTAAAAGTCTGTATTTCTGGACTGATTTCGAATTTCACTCCGGTAGAAATAAGAACAGCTGATGCATATGTCGTAATGGCATAAACTCCATTCAACGCATGGAACAAAAAGGTTGCCAATATAAGTAATAAACCACGACGCCAAGATCTTTCTTTCACTAAAATGAAAGTAAATATTCAAATAGATTTCAATAAAGATTTAGATGTGTCGTAATCATTGTCTTATGTGGCTTTGTTTCTTTTCAAAACAATTATAAGAGATATTTCTTTTTAAAAATTCGGCATATATATAAATTAAAATTATTTTCATATTTAAATTATGATAAGTCTTTGTAAATAATTTACAATTTACATTACTTTACGTAAATGAAAATATGTACAGCATATTATAAAGTCATAAAAACTAGTGTCGACACGTCAAACTGATGAGTATGGCAGAGATAGCAAGATATTAGCATCTTTTACCAACATTGAAGAAGATAACATCATAGGATAAAAATTCTGATAAGATTTTTTTGTTATTATATCTAAACAAATTAAAATGGAATGCCATTTATAATAAATGTTAATTAATATAATAGAATTACATAAATTATAAAATAAATATTTACGAGACAGCTTAATTATATCCCAATAACAAATTTTGAGATCTAAAATTGCCGATGTCTGTATTATATTAATTAATTATATGTATATACGCAGTGTGTATATACAATACAATAAAAACAAATTCTTGCCATAAGAGCACAGTAGGTAGAGGGCAGTATGAGGACAGTCATCTTTGAACATTGTGTCAATTTCCATTTTTTTTTGTTACCTCCGTAAGTTTTTTGTAGTTTTCTGTATTTTAAAATTGCAAGGTAATCTTTCGATTTTATTTATAATTATTTATTAGATATAATTGGTTTACAATGTTATATGTATATGCTCATTCTTCTGGAGTAGATAGATAGGATCTAGGCAAGAGGGTCGGTCCTGACAAAACATTTTCGCTTCTTCTACTGACAGTAATGTATTAACACAGCTATTTTTTCATTTTTTTTTAATATATTTTTTTTTGTTGACATCTTAAACGTTTATTTTAAATATAATTTAATGTTTAACAATGGAATTAAAAATACTTACATATGCTGGCAAAGCTAATATTTGGCATAGATTTGAAATGTACATCTTCTTTTTTCATACATTCCACTACATTTTGAACGATTACATCATCCTTGTCTAGACCTCTTAAGTGTGCCACAGTCTCTGTTGCTTCCTGTTAACAATAAAAAAGTGAAATAAATAAATACTTTGTTTGAAGTTCAATTTTTTTAATCACGTCGTTTCGACTAGTTAAAATAAAACGACACAACCTATGCTTTGGTATGTTAGTTTGAATATATAATTATTTTCAATAAATTTAATAAATAAATTTCACAAAACAAATAAGGTGATTAGTTTTCATTTTATCTAATTTATATTAATAATAATATTTTTACGCAGTAAGTATCAATTTTTTTAATCATAACACAATTTGTTTCCCTAAAAACTAGTTTTTATATTTCGTTGTACAATATTAAAAAAACCTTCGTACTTACGTCATATTTCCCTCGTTTCACCAGGAAAGCAGGAGATTCTGGAGCTTTAATGAATAATATTGAAACAACGATTGGCAATGACACAGTAATAGAAATTACAGTGTAGTAATTCAAGTACGTTCCAATAATATACATCAAGAGCAAACCTATTGTCTGTAATATTACAAGAAGTGTGCCAAGAATACCCCTAATATCATCCTGGCTAATTTCTTTAACATACATCGGGATTACACCAAAACAACCACCAGCAGATAAACCTGCTAAGACTCTTGCTATGATAAGTCCTGTAGTGGAAGAATAAGATAGCCTTATGCTCCATGATATCTGAGAAAGACATACATATACAAATATAATTTTAAAGTGTGAAATTACACCACAAATCCACGTACAGAAGAATATCAAATTTAATGCGATCAATTATAAGTATTAGTGTAATAAAGTTAAGAAAAAAATTAACAACTTACTGTTTGTAAAATAGCAATTAATACAACACTTATTTTCCTTCCATATGTATCAGTAATAAAAGTAAATATCGATACTCCGAAAATGGCTGCCATGCTCATAGAACTTGCTATCCAAGAAAGAGTATTATCAGATATAAAATCACCCGTTGGAGATTCTGCTGATTGAAGGAGTTTAGTAGTCGGAGATATCCATCCGCATTCCATGCCGTAAGCAAGAAGTGTGCAGTTCGCTATAAAGAAATAAACAATACACTGATGAAAATAGCTCAAACCCAAAAATAAACACACTTTAACAAACACACAAAACCAGTTGAACCTAGTAAAGAAAATATCCATTGCCTATATGTGTGGCCTTTCTTAAAATTCTTTTCTAAATTCGACATTTTGTTCATTTCTTTTAATTAAAACAAGTTTTTAAAATAATAATTATGACAGTTGAGAAAATTAGAATCTACAAGCAACCGCTCATCGTCAGTGACACTTGTATCATGATTCTGAATTTCATATCTAGGTTGTTATAAATTACTTATCTAATACTTAGTGCTCCTAATGTTGATAGTTCTGTTTAGATTAAAATAAAAGTTTGTATTTATAATAATACAGATAACTTTTGCTTCAGTTAAAAAAAGAAAAACCTCTTATTTAAGAGATTCGACTTGAACTAATCTAAATGATGATGATTTAGATTAGTTCAAGTCGATTGTTTCTTTAATAAAAGTTGTCTTTATATAAACTGATACAACAAAATTATAATAAAAATGAAGTTATTTGTATTTTTTATATCTTTGCCAGGACTTTGATATTGGAAACAAAAGTCACATGAAGAGTCAAGGAAAAATTTGTTTAATTTTATTTAATTACGTCAATGAATCTAAGCTGTAAAATCCTTAGATAAATTATTATGTATAAATAAATATATTTGCCATGTGAATATAAATAACGTGGTAACATTTGACTTTAATATTTGTAGATGATATTTATTTAAAGTTATTTTTATGCAGGGAATACAAGATTCATGCATATGCAGGGAATACTCACCCCCGACGAATTCCGAGGGGTGGTATCAATTTAAAGTGTGTATCTGTGTATTATATATATTTTAGTACTATTCAAAATGTGTCTGTGGCAGTATAGCTACTAAATGGACGGATCGATTTTAGTGCGGTTTTTATTTTCACATGTGTGGTCAGAGTTTGAATATTGTTTTATTACTATTAAGTTTGAGATTACTGTATATTTAATATTTTAAATATTATCGCTTTGAGGTGTTTTGTCGTCGGTGTATTTGTAACTATTGTTCAAATATATAATATAAAATAATATTTATATAACTTTACGACGTTTTGTATACAATAATAAAAAAAGTTTATGGCAGGTACTTAAACAACTTAGGATTAGGATCGAATATGAAATTACTGGATATTAACTAAACAAAATCCTTTATTCGGCAACATCAAATCGAGTGCATATGATGAATCTAGAAATGCAGAACTAGTGGGTGACCTTGGGTGACTTTAGCATTCCATTTAGCTTTGAAGTGTCACACCCTACTTCATGATTGGATCGTTATTAAAATTCTATTTAAAAGTAAATTATATGGCATAAGATACTGAAAAGACTTGAAACAGATGTTAAAAGGTTGTAGGAACGGCTACACACTTGTTGGTACAGTGTAGGGAACTATTAGATTAAAATCAATAAACAATACACGTAAAAATCACACGTGAAACGGTTGATTTCTCAGTGGCAAAAACACAAGAGGACAAACACCAAACAATCTATAGAAACCTATAAAAAAAAAACAAAATAAAAGCCTCATTTTATTTTAGAAGCGGCTCCTGGTGGGTCTCTCTTGAAGAATATGTATAAGAAACAATATAGAATCCCTAAAGATCCATCATCATGTTTCCTCATCCAGACCGTACATATTCCTGTACTATAGATGGTTAAAGCACGTACTACTTGTGGAGTTTCCTGTTCCCTGAATAAGTAATATTCCAAAAGACCACAAATTGAATATATAAAAGTATTAAGAAGAAACCAGGCTTAGGTAAATAGTTAATTTGTATGCTGTGGAAGTGGGAGCGAGAGGTATAGAAACGAAATATAATAGTAACCTACTTAACGATCTTGACCTCTATAGACCTTCTATCTTCTTGAACGTACTTCAAAGATGGACGTCTCCTTTCAAATTTGGTAACGTTTTGAGAGGAACGTATGCAATGAAAATGACCGTATATGCGCATTTTAAATGGGCCTGGATACATTGATTAACAACAATTTTATCACCAATTTTATATCCCTTAATATATTGTGAAAATTTTAATTTGATTTAATTTTAAATCAGATAGATCAGAGTTACAAATTATAATTAAAAGTTAACAAAATATACATATTTCTATTTACGAATTAAATAAATCGTTTTAACGTTTATTATTAGATTAAAACTTTATGGATCATTTCATTCATTATATTTATGCCACTTAGATTTATAAGATCCTATATTCAGTATATTTTTGCAAATCAAATATTGATAAGCAACAGTTTTTAAAAATTATAATTTAATTTAAATCGAAACTGGTGTATTATTCGCTTAAACACACTAAATTCCTTACAAATAACAATTGACCTCACAACGCGCTCTCAAATTAATAGCGATCCTTAAACACAACATAGTATGGAGTTTCAAAATTATATTTTTTATAAATAAAGCATTTCTAAATAAGTATACCAAAGCCAATGGAGATAATATATAAACTAATATGCATTACAGTAGTACATGTTTTATTCAATCGAAAAAAAAACATACTTTCTTGTAATAATACTTTAAAATATACCTAATATTCTATATTACGTTCCGTCATTTCTAACGTTTTCCCACTATCTAAAATCAATTTAATTTCAGCTTCTGTTTTCGATTTCGTTTCTGGTATGTAAAATAAAGTGAAAATACTTGCTAACAAATTTATAATGCCATAGAATACAAATGGCGCGTATGGTCCTATGTTAGTAGTTAACAGAGAGTGCATAGTGACCAAAGTGGCAGACATCGACCATGCTAAACTGACTACAATCGCAGTTAATTTGGCGCGAATCTGGAATAAATATTATATCAATAGTGTATCGCACTATTATTAACATTCCTTTGTTTAGTCGTTTGCATGAGATATATGAAGAACAATGTTTAACAACAACACTTACTTGAAAGCTAAACATATCAGTCATTATAATGTATGGCAACGGAGAAACACCAGCACCATACATCGATACAGCCAAAGTAATGGATAGTACTGGCAACCATGAAGGTACACTCCAACCATTCTCTTGCAGCAACATAAATATGGCTATTATAGTCATACAACAAGCCGTTATTAGAAATGCAGCAATCAGCAGAGGCTATGAAAAGAGACAACATTTTTAACATTTTACCAGCGCCATTTTAAATCTAAAATCTTAAACATATTTTAGTCACCTCTAAATAACAAAAAAATTAATTTAGCAATACTAAAAAATATTTATATTCTTAAAATTAGACTGTGTTTAACATGCTTTAACTTGTTTTCATATCTTCATTCTCACCTTTCGCCCACATTTTTCTACGCAAGCAGCGAGCGACAGCGCACCGACAATCATGAAGATTGGAAAACTAAACGTCTGTATTTCTGGACTTATTTCGAATTTCACTCCAGTTGAAATAAGAATTGTTGATGCAAAAGTTATAATGGCGTATGCTCCATTCAATCCGTGAAAAACAAAGATTGCACTTAGAAGTAAAACTCCTCGGCGCCAGTGTTTTTCTCTTACTGAAGCAAATAAATGATAATGATTATTAAATAATAGTTAAGATATACTTCTCTATTTTAGAGATTGATTGTTTTTTTCTAATTATTTAAGTAGAAAAACTCAATAAATAACATGAAATATTCTTAACATTTATTAATATTAGATAAATGAATGGATATTCACTTACATATGCTAGCTAATGTAATGATTGGCATTGATTTAGATCGTTCTTCTTCACTTTTTAGGTATTCAATTAAATTTATAACGATTTTATCATCTTTGTCTAGACCTCTAAGATATGCAATAGTCTCTTGCGCTTCCTTTGAAAATAAGACAAATAAAAGTATATAAAAACTTGATCATTATTGGGCGGAATATTGGGTTTTGTTTTTTGGAACGAGTATATAATAAAACACGGAACATTATATGATCGTTTTCGGTAAAAATTAAAAAGAAACTTACCTCATATTTTTCTTGTTTTACCAAGAAATCCGGAGATTCTGGGGCTTTTATGAAAACGACTGATACAACTATCGTTACAGTCAAAACAATATACATAACAGTGAAATAACTCAAATACATTCCTATAACATACATGGCGAGTAAACCAAACATTTGTAATATTATTAAAAGAGTTCCTAGAACACCTCTAATATCATCTTGGCTTATCTCCCTTACATATATCGGAATAACGCTAAAACATCCACCGGCCGATAAACCACCTAAAACTCTCCCTGTGATAAGCGTAGCAGTCGTTGAATAAGACAACCTTATAATCCAAGAAAACTGAAAATAAAATACAATATTAATTTAAATAGAATATAAAAATTATTAGGGGTTATAGCAAATATGTATGTTGTTGGACATCATGAAATAAAAAAAACTGATAAAACACAAAATTTAATTATTAATAAAAAACTTACTATTTGTAGAACCGCAATAAGTATAACCACACGTTTCCTTCCATATAGATCAGAAATGTACATATAAAATGGAACTCCAAAAGCGGCTGCTATGCTCATAGAACTTGCTATCCAAGAAAGAGTATTATCAGAGATTGGTTCGCCGGTAGGAGATTCTGCTGATTGCAGGATCTTGGTTGTTGGAGATATCCAGCCACAATCCATGCCATAAGCAAAAAGCGTGCCATTTGCTACAAGTTGGAAAATTTAATTTGAATTTTCCTTTAAAAGGGGAAGATTAAATATTTATCAAAAAAAAAATTATTTTCAATATTTAATTTCGTTGTTCAGAAAGTAAAGAATATTCGACATAAACGCCAAGATAGTAAATACTTTTTAACCTAGCAAGCAAAATATCCATTGTCTGTACGTGTGCCCTTTTATATCCTTCCTTACACATGTCATTTTGGACTTTACTATTATTTAAAAAAAATGCAAAAATATAAATATTGTTAAAGTGACAAGTAAATGCTCACCGTCAAATGAACTTGAGTAATATATATAAGGTCTCTTAGCAAATAACTTTATCTAATATATAGTGATTTTCATGAAGATAGCAGCTATTTTTTAATTAGATTATTTCATTATTCAAACATTGCAACAGCCAAAGTTAATACTTTAATTGTTGCTTGTTTTGGGTTTAATTGTCCATGAAATTTAATTATTTTAGTTATACAAACATGTCCGAAGATTTTCTTTTCTTCATATTATATATATTATATATTAATTATAAAGTTTTTTATTAAAAATGTTCTGTATAATATATGTGTTCCTGAAGACGGGCTTATATGTAGTTCGGAAAAGGATTTTAAAGTTATTGGAAAATCAAGACTATTCTTAGTCCAAGAACACATGAATTTACCCCAATTTTGCAATTAATGATGATTCTCTACACAGCCATAATTGAACATCTTCAGACAGTAACACAAAACAAGCAAAACAAATGGTTAACCTAACTAAGAACGCCGCCAGACCCTCAATTTCGACTCGCTGCTATCGCGGAATCTCGGGTGCCGTTTGCATGTTGAGCGAAGCGAGCCAAGCCGAAGGCTTTGTCTTTGTGTGGAATGTCGTAATTGTAGACCTTGCACTTGCGCTAATTTTTTTACATTGCAGTCTCTGGGAGTGATGTTTTTTGGACATTTTTCCTCAACGACAATGAATTTTCTTGAATTTTTTTTTTTACAAACCACCACCCATATCAGCATGGTATGTGTGCAAACTTTGAAACCGAACCGTTAGGCCGTTTTAATGCCAACTTTGTAAAACCAATGCAAATTCCCTCCAGTAGAGCGCTCCGCTCGCTTCGCTCAATTATAGGAGTTTACAACAAATAACGTGGAAAAAGTATATAACAAATAACGTGGAAAAGTATTTGAAAGTCCGTTGACAACATGTCAAGTGGCACGTAAATAGTTTTGGTATTTAATCCTCACAAATGTCAGGCAATTGTTATTGGTAGACGTTAATAACTAATTAAAATTAATGACCATTGGCCCCACCTCTTATTTAACAATATAAAATTAACTTTTCCAGAAACGTCAAAAATCTCGGCATAATAATGGATTCTAACCTTTACCTGGATTGGCAAGAAGAAGAAGTTTCATACATTTCTTAAATCGTCTTAAACATATCCTCCCTATTAAAATCAACGTACTACTTACAAAATTTTACTACTCTCCCCCTTGATCATAAGTGACGTTGTAATATTAACTCAAACTCTGCCATAAGGTTAATTTTTAACCTTCGTAAATTTGATCACATTTCTTCCTTTCGAACTCAGCTAAAATAGTTTCGTATACGTGAACGTAGATCATTGAGAATCTTTTGCACCTTAAACTCGATCCTTTACAACCTATTGTATCTCAAATAATTTAAAGACAAATTCATATTTAGATCTGATGTTCATGATAAAAAAATTTGATCCAGTCAAAATCTACTGCTCACTGTACCTGAACAAAAAAAAACTTATTTCATGACTAATTCGTTCGTCTTTGTTGCAATCCGACTGTGGAACAATTGTCCTGATTCTATCAGGAAAGCCCGTTCAAGAAATTCTTTTAAAAGGTAGATATAGAATTTTTGTAGGGGTTAATGCTGTGTTGTTTGGGGCACCCTCATTCGGGGGGTCTCGCCGGGACGTCACGGTGTGTGCTAACGTCATCCCGTGACGTCCCATTACGGTGAATAGGGCAACCGTTGGTTTTTTTAGTGGGGAACCTTAAAAATGGCAGCATCCTCTATGCTGCCGGGTAGTCCCACATAACGCCCCGGTCGTCACCCCCTGGGCCGACGGGGTACTCGTAACGGGTTTTTCCAACGGAAAAAAAAAAGGGTTAATGCTGTGTGACTGTTACTTCCTTCCTTTCATTTATTCATTTATTTTTTATACGGAGGTTCCTTATATTTGTGTACAATTATATATATTATAAATTTGTATGTATCTGACATAATTTATATGGATTTTGCTTTGCACGCCTAAAGACAACTTTTCTTGCATGTTGCGGTTGGCTGGTAGAAATTGCATTAGCGTTAAGCTTACCCTTTGTACTTTTATTTAATTTTTGAAATAAAGTATTAAATAAATAAATAAACCTATTTGAAGCTAAATAAGTAATAAAAAAATAATAAAAAATAAAAAAAAATGTCTAAACTGCGGAAACTTTCGAAGAACTTATTACGGTATTCAAAAATAGTTTTATAAGATATTATAAATAAATAAAAATCTATTCAATTTGTATTTTTTTTTCTTATTTTCAAACATATGTCTTGAAATGTACGGTTTTATTATTATATTGAACGCATACTACAGATATCTGTCTTCTTGTATCATGTAATCTGTATTATCTATCTTAGTCGTATTTGAAAAGTACTGACGCTTATTTTTTAAAATGTTTCAGCCCAGTGTGAACGTAGCATATCTTTTATTAATAGTAGTATTGGTTGGCCCGTAGTTTTATTGACAACTAGATTAGCAACTAACATGGCATTAAGAGCTGACGCGGGATGGCAGAAAAACAGTCGTCAGGTAAAACTTCGACATATATATTGTTGTTGTATTCTATATAAAGAAAAGTTTAATTTTTTTAAATTACCTCACATTTACGTTAACTCATGTGTCACCTCATAAATATGAAAAAAATCCTTTTTTACAAAAGAAAGCTATCTATCTGTAAATAACACAAACTTTATGCATTACTCTAGACATAACTATCAACTTTAACAATAAAATTTAGGAACTGCCTCTAGTAAATTGAATGATATTTAAATTTATTTATTTAAGTAAGTATAGTTCTACTAGGCGAATAAAATATGGATGTGAACAAAAAAAAATTAAATCTGAGAAGTAATTTTTATCGTATAAAATATTAATAGTGTTTTAGAAACGTAGGAAACTAGATTAGAACTTGCAGAATATGTGTATGACGTAATAAAAGAACGTATAGTGTTATCATTTAAATGAATTTTTACTTATAAAATTGGTAATTGTGAGAAAAACACAAACATGGCAAAATTCTATATAATTGCTTCTTTAATACCAGTAATAAATAATTTAGAACAAACTCCATTTGTGCTGAAATCCCGGTTATGAAAATTTGCTACATTGAAATTAAAAAGTGAATATTGCGATGTAATGAATTTTATTCACGATATGATGAACTTTTTACTAATTAAGAAACCGGAAAATTCAATACTGAACAATTAATAGTAAGTATGGTGAGAAGTTGCCAAAATTTTTTTGTGGGTCTCACTATCGTATGGAGCGATGGAAGCAGCATAGCTAGTGAGATTATTAAACCTATAAATGAAAAACTCGCGATTAAAAGGTTTGCAGATGGTTTGCTTAATAAGCGGCTGATTACAATTATATCATCCAGGGACCATTCGCAGCTGAAGGACGCGGTGCGTGCGACCGAGGATGAAAAGCTAGGATAGCATTCGTCTTCCAACAACATTTTCAATGTTTTGTATTGTATTCAACATTTAATTGTCATGTAATTAATTAAATTTAATTACTAACAATTAATATTAATTTTTGCAATATTTATATAACCCGTACGTGAAGTGGGTTATACATGTGTAGACAGTAAGTACAGTACATAGTAGAATGTAAGTATCATATTATAAAATCAGAATAAGTTTTATCTGAACTAGACGTGTGTATTTAGTGTAACAGTTTCAAACACCTCAGAGCTTAGTAGCTGGCATACCAAGTTGATTTGTATTTTTAGTATTAATTTGGTGTAAATCACCATTTTTATTGATATCGTAAATGTTATATGAACATAAATTATATACTTATAATTATATATGGATCATAATTTTAGTTTCTTTGAATTTATTTTGTTTACTATTATCTTGGTTTCATGTTATGGATTGCTCAAAAAAGCCTCTTCTGCAGTACAAATACAGTAGTAACAAATCTCTTCAGCATTACCCACAATTGTATACAATACTGTATACTATATGGCATGATAGAACGTATAGAATCATCAATTGGAGCTTCTGCTGATAGAAGAATTTTGGTTGTCGAAGTTATCCATCCGCATTCCATGCCTTAAGCTAGAAATGTGCAGTTCGATATAAATAAGAAAACACTACACTGAATAAAATATCTCTTTAAAAAAATACACACACACAAAACCAGCTCAACCTAGTAAAAAAATATTCATTGACAAAAAAGTATGGGACTTTTTTCGAAATTCTTTTTAAATTTTTTATAATCAATGAAAGTATTTAGAATAATAATTAATACTGTTGTGAAAATTACAAGCAACAAACCGCTCATCGTCAGTAACACTTGAAAAATTTGTTTAATTTTATTTAATTACGTCAATGAATCTAAGCTGTAAAATTCCAAGATAATTTATTACGTACAAATAAATATATTTACTACGTGAATATAAATAGTGTGGTAATATTTAAGTTTAATATTTGAAGATGCTATTAGTTTTAAATTACTTTTTAGCAGAGAATACAGGATTTTACGTTGAGAATTAACGTAAAAACGAGGGGTGGTGTAAGTTTAAGGCATGTATTTATGTATTATATATATTTTAGGATTAAAATATATGTGTATCTGTCTGTGGAATCAAAGGTACCAATTGGGTGGATCGATTTTAGTGAGGATTAGAGCGGACTTGTGGATTTGGTTATTTAGGTGTGTGGTCCGAGTTTAAATATTGTTTTATTCCAATTATGTTTGAGATTATTATATATGTATTTTTTATTACTTCATTTTCTGAACGTACTTTAAAGGCAGCATTGGTAGTTTTGTTTCAAATTTGTTTAGGCATTGAGTCAAGCGTATGCATTGAAGTTGAGCGTATATACATATTTTATAGGTTCCCCTTGAACATACACCTGGATTGTAAGACCCAGGCATTGCAGGGATTCAGCATGCGGATTGCAAACAACTCTGCACTCTGCACGCACATTGAATCCATGAAATGCTAAGAATCTTCTTACATATTTAAATAGCACTTTTTTATGTTATGTTCTCAATATTTAATGTAGTCGTCAATAAATTAAAATTGTATTTAAATTGGCATTATACATAAGAAAATTGTACCGAATCAAATATTTTTTTAATTTATTTAATTGAACAAATCTTTGTCAATGAAGCATCTTTGAAACCCGTCGTAAAAACGAGTGTCTAAATATAACTGTATGTATTTATTTGTGTGTGTAATCTAACATTCGTATCTGCTAATAATTCTGAATATTGGTTAAAAATGTTGTTTCATGTTAAGAGAATAGCTTTTGTCTAAAACTTTGTCTGTACTTCTGTACTCTCTACTTTGGCAAAACGTTTGTGCTGGAGGTTTTTTAAATAGTAATACAATAAAAAAAAAAACAAATAATGCCCCCCCTTTTACTTACCCCTCATTTTTCGTAAAAATTTTAAGAGCAAATAGATTACCAAATACTCTTTCTGTATTGACATCAGAGTTACAAATTATGATTGAATGCTAACAAAATACACATTTCTATTTACATATTTAATGTTTATCATTAGCTTAAAACTTTATGGATCATTATTTATTATATTTATGACACTTAGATTTATAAGACATTATATTTAGTTTATTTTCAAATACGAAATACAAGATATTTATAAGCTAATGTTTAAATTTATAATTTAATTTAAAATAATATATTTTTATAGAAATAAAGATATTTTTAATTTTAATAGTAAAATCAAAACAATATTATAGTCTAAAAAATAATCATTATTTAAAACAAATAAGTTTAAATATTATGGAATTTTATTTTTATTACATCTTTATCACTATAGCATTTTTGTTACGTAAAGGCGGAAGTAATATAAATAAACAATTTAATGGGAGAACTTGAATAAACATATCGATTTTAATATTCCGAGGGAATTTTCTTTAAAAAATAGTTTTATTTGATCGATAAAAGTATATTCCTAATTATATCCCGTCATTCATATCGTTTTTCCCTTTTGCTAAAAGTAATTTAATTTCCGCTTCTGTTTTTGCTTTCGTCTCTGGTATATAAAAGAGAGTGAAAATAGCTCCTAAGAAGTTTATGATGGAATATAATATAAATGGAGCGTATGGCCCTATGAAGGTAGTTATCAGCGTGTGCAAAGTCACTAAAGTAGCAGTCATCGACCATGAAAAACTAACAACAATCGCAGTTACTTTGGCTCGAATCTGGAATAATTATTAGTTATATAATTAACAGTATGTTAAGCCATTATTAACCCTCTAATTTTAGGGTTTGCATGATATATGTTAAGAAAGAATGATTCTAACACTTACTTGAAAGCTAAATATATCAGTCATTATAATGATTGGCAACGGAGAAACACCTGCACCATACATTGATACAGCCAAAGTAATAGGTAGTACTGGCAACCATGAAGGTATATTCCAACCATTCTCTTGCAGCAACATTAATATGGCTATAATAGTCATACAACACGACGTTATTAGAAATGCAGCAATCAGCAGAGGCTATAAAAAGAGACAACATTTTTAACATTTTACCAGCGCCATTTTAAATCTAAAATCTTAAAAATATTTTAGTCACCTATAAATAACAAAAAAATTAATTTAGCAATACCAAAAAATATTTATATTCTTAAAATTAGACTGTGTTTAACATGCTTTAACTTGTTTTCATATCTTCATTCTCACCTTTCGCCCACATTTTTCTACGCAAGCAGCGAGCGACAGCGCACCGACAACCATGAAGATTGGAAAACTAAACGTCTGTATTTCTGGACTTATTTCGAATTTCACTCCAGTTGAAATAAGAATTGTTGATGCAAAAGTTATAATGGCGTATGCTCCATTCAATCCGTGAAAAACAAAGATTGCACTTAGAAGTAAAACTCCTCGGCGCCAGTGTTTTTCTCTTACTGAAGCAAATAAATGATAATGATTATTAAATAATAGTTAAGATATACTTCTCTATTTTAGAGATTGATTGTGTTTTTCTAATTAACTAAGTAGAAAAACTCAATAAATAACATGAAATATTCTTAACATTTATTAATATTAGATAAATGAATGGATATTCACTTACATATGCGAGCTAATGTAATGATTGGCATTGATTTAGATCGTTCTTCTTCACTTTTTAGGTATTCAATTAAATTTATAACGATTTTATCATCTTTGTCTAGACCTCTAAGATATGCAATAGTCTCTTGCGCTTCCTTTGAAAATAAGACAGATAAAAGTATATAAAAACTTGATTATTATTGGGTGGAATATTGGGTTTTGTTTTTTGGAACAAATATATAATAAAACACGGAAAATTATATGATCGTTTACGGTAAAAATTAAAAAGAAACTTACCTCATATTTTTCTTGTTTTACCAAGAAATCCGGAGATTCTGGGGCTTTTATGAAAACGACTGATACAACTATCGTTACAGTCAAAACAATATACATAACAGTGAAATAACTCAAATACATTCCTATAACATACATGGCGAGTAAACCAAACATTTGTAATATAATTAAAAGAGTTCCTAGAACACCTCTTATATCATCTTGGCTTATCTCCCTTACATATATCGGAATAACGCTAAAACATCCACCGGCCGATAAACCACCTAAAACTCTCCCTATGATAAGCGTAGCAGTCGTCGAATAAGACAACCTTATAATCCAAGAAAACTGAAAATAAAATACAATATTAATTTAAATAGAATATAAAAATTATTAGGGGTTATAGCAAATATGTATGTTGTTGGACATCATGAAATAAAAAAACTGATAAAACACAAAATTTAATTAATAATAAAAAACTTACTATTTGTAGAACAGCAATAAGTATAACCCCACGTTTCCTTCCATATACATCAGAAATGTACATATAAAATGGAGCTCCAAAAGTGGCTGCTATGCTCGTAGAACTCGCTATCCAAGAAAGAGTGTTATCAGAGATTGGTTCACCGGTAGGAGATTCCGCTGATTGCAGGATCTTGGTTGTTGGAGATATCCAGCCAGAATCCATGCCATAAGCGAAAAGCGTGCCATTTGCTACAAGTAGGAAAATTTAATTTGAATTTTCCTTTAAAAGGGGAAGAATAAATATTTTCAATATTTAATTTCGTTGTTCAGAAAGTAAAGAATATTCTACATAAACGCCAAGATAGTAAATATTTTTTAACCTAGCAAGCAAAATATCCATTGTCTGTACGTGTGCCCTTTTATATCCTTCCTTACACGTGTCATTTTGGACTTTACTATTATTTTAAAAAATTGCAAAAATATAAATATTGTTAAAATGACAAGTAAATGCGAACCGTCAAATGAACTTGTGTAATATATATAGGTCTCTTAGCAAATAACTTTATCTAATATATAGTGAATTTCATTAAGATAGCAGCTCTTTTTTTATTAGATTATTTCATTATTCAAACATTGCCACAGCCAAAGTTAATACTTTAATTGTTGCTTGTTTTGGGTTTAATTGTACATGAAATTTAAATTAGTTTAGTTATACAAACATGTCCGAAGATTTTCTTTTCTTCCTATTATATATATATTATATTAATTATAAAGTTTTTTATTAAAAATGTTCTGTAAAATATATGTGTTCCTGAAGACGGGCTTATATGTAGTTCGGAAAAGGATTTTAAAGTTATTGGAAAATCAAGACTATTCTTAGTCCAAGAACACATGAATTTACCCCAATTTTGCAATTCATGATGATTCTCTACACAGCCATAATTGAACATCTTCAGACAGTAACACAAAACAAGCAAAACAAATGGTTAACCTAACTAAGAACGCCGCCAGACCCTCAATTTCGACTCGCTGCTATCGCGGAATCTCGGGTGCCGTTTGCATGTTGAGCGAAGCGAGCCAAGCCGAAGGCTTTGTCTTTGTGTGGAATGTCGTAATTGTAGACCTTGCACTTGCGCTAATTTTTTTACATTGCAGTCTCTGGGAGTGATGTTTTTTGGACATTTTTCCTCAACGACAATGAATTTTCTTGAATTTTTTTTTTTACAAACCACCACCCATATCAGCATGGTATGTGTGCAAACTTTGAAACCGAACCGTTAGGCCGTTTTAATGCCAACTTTGTAAAACCAATGCAAATTCCCTCCAGTAGAGCGCTCCGCTCGCTTCGCTCAATTATAGGAGTTTACAACAAATAACGTGGAAAAAGTATATAACAAATAACGTGGAAAAGTATTTGAAAGTCCGTTGACAACATGTCAAGTGGCACGTAAATAGTTTTGGTATTTAATCCTCACAAATGTCAGGCAATTGTTATTGGTAGACGTTAATAACTAATTAAAATTAATGACCATTGGCCCCACCTCTTATTTACCAATATAAAATTAACTTTTCCAGAAACGTCAAAAATCTCGGCATAATAATGGATTCTAACCTTTACCTGGATTGGAAAGAAGAAGAAGTTTCATACATTTCTTAAATCGTCTTAAACATATCCTCCCTATTAAAATCAACGTACTACTTGCAAAATTTTACTACTCCTCCCCTTGATCATAAGTGACGTCTGTAATATTAACTCAAACTCTGCCATAAGGTTAATTTTTAACCTTCGTAAATTTGATCACATTTCATCCTTTCGAACTCAGCTAAAATAATTACGTATACGTGAACGTAGATTATTGAGAATCTTTTGCACCCTAAACTCGATCCTTTACAACCTATTGTATCTCAAATAATTAAAAGACAAATTCATATTTAGATTTGATGTTCATGATAAAACCATTTAATCGAGTCAAAATCTACTGCTCACTGTACCTGAACAAAAAAAAAACTTATTTCTTGACTAATTCGTTCGTCTTTGTTGCAATCCGACTGTGGAACAATTGACCTGATTATATCAGGAAAGCCGCCCGTTAAAGAAATTGTTTTAAAATGTAGATATAGAATTTTTGTAGGGGTTAATGCTGTCCCCACCGAGGCTGCCACCTTGTCGTGGTGGGGGGGCTTGCGTGTCCCAATGATCCCTGAAGCTATACCGGCAGAGTTACTCATACCGGGAGGTTTAGAGTGAGGGGCCAGACTAAGAGCAGCCACTCCAGGCGTAGGTATGTGACGACACCATCGCCCACCGGCAATCCGGTGCAATCAGTCGAAAAGCCGCGAGGCACAATTCATACCGTAACCCGGCCATTGCACTACGGCCGGGACCGGGGGCACACTTTATGTGCTGCGAGGAAGTTAACCTCTATAAAAAACCACCCCGAAACCGTAGTCTAGCGTGCTGTGGCGTAGGGTTAACTGGCAAGCGCTGAGAAGGCGGGGGAGCTCACCCGAAAATGAGCCCAAAGAACCATGAACACAAGTAATTTGGAAAAGACTACCCAGGAGGGTGCCAGCCAAGCTGGGCAATCCCTCCCGACGTCTTCGGACGTCGGCTGCCCCACGTACTCTGGGGGGGGCACAAATTGCTTCGTAGGTCGGCAGTCCGCCGGCCTTCGTGAACACGACCAAAGCTTACGTACAACGGACCTTGATTTAGCTTACGGAATGGATTTTGTTGATGTGGATGCGGAGGAGTCGACCCCGTTGGTCGGCTCTTCTGCCAAGGACCCTGGCATGTCTAAGGGATCTAGAGTTGCTTTTGATACGGCGTCGGTGTCCAAAGGAACCAGTGGCATTCGCACCCGCGGTGGCGAACAGTTGTCTGACCGCGAGGGCAATAGCCGGCGTAAGAGGCCTCTCTCCGAGGTCGCTCCGACTCTTAGTGACGCGTCCGGTAGCGACTCTGAGCGTGGTACTGCATCAGTTAAATGCAGCGCTGCTCGTCGTGGACGCGCCACTACTGGTCTCAGAGGGAGTGGGCTCGCTCGAGCGAAGGCCGAGCTGCGAGCCCTCAGAATGGAAGCGGAGGAGGCCGAGTTCGAGCGCAAACTGAGCGCTCGGGCCCTCCGCAAACAGCCTGCTGCGGTTGAGAGTGTGCCGGGATCCGAGGAAGACCTTTCCTTGGGGTCGCAACCGGCATACTCTTCCGCATGCATGGGGGTGGAGGAGCTGAGGGCGGTCGCTGGGCGATATGCTGCCTCTATAGTAGAGGTCAGCAAAAAGTCCCTCAATTTAAAGGGGACAATGGTCAAGGCCCTGAGAGAGGCTTCGAGCGGAATACTCGAAGTCGTGCAGGCCTTGGCCAGTCGTAGCGAGCCGGAGGAGACGCGCCGCATCCGCGCGGACAATGCGCGTCTCCACAAGGAGGTGGAGGCCCTCAAGGGTGAGCTAAAGGCTCATCGGAAGGAGTTCTCCGAGATGAGAGCATCTGCAGCCAAAGCCGTGGCTCCTGAGGTGCCCTCCCTCAACTCGGAGACCCTTGAGGAGTTGAGGCGCTCTCTTATTACCTCGGTGGGCGTTATGCTAAACGCCCGTCTAGCAGGTATCGAAGATCGCCTCCTCCCAGCGAAGAACCTTCGGCCGCCTCTAGCGGCAGACCGTAGGAGAGAGGCAGCTGCAGCATCTGCAGCGGCTGCCCGGAAGCCCGCTGCAAGTGGGCGATCAAGCTCGCCTATCCTAGAGGCGAGGCCTGTGGTGTATCGGCCTCCTCCGGCTCCTTTACAGAGGGCAGCCGTTACAGAGGAGGCCTGGACCACGGTCGTCCGGCGGGGCAGGCGCAAAAAGAATGCTCCCCGCCCGCTGGCCCCCGCTCCTGTGGTTGGACCCGCAGCCCGCCAGGCAGCTCCTGAGCCTTCGCAGCCGCCGAAAATAAGCGGAGGCCGCAGAAGGCGGAAGGCCAGGGCGAGGAGGCGCAAGGCCCGTTCCCGGCCGAAGCCTAAGTTGCCGCCGCCTCAGTCACCTGCGGTGATCATTAGGCTGCATGACGAGGCGGCCTCTAAAGGCGTGACCTATGCCCACGTCCTTGAGCGCGCTGCCGAGAAAATTGATCTCGGCGAGATCGGGCTCGAGGGCGGGCTTGTGATTCGGCGTTCGGCCACGGGAGCCAGGCTTCTGGAGCTGCCGAAGGCGGCGGCCGACAAGGCGGGGGCTTTGGAGGCGAGGCTCCGTTCCGCCTTGGATGGAGTTGCAGACGTCGCCCGGGCCCAGAAGAGGGTTGGCCTCAGGATTAAGGGCTTGGACGACGCTGCAACGAAAGAGAAGGTGGCGGCCGCCATCTGCCGCATGACCGGGTGCTCCAGGGAGTCTCTCCACGTTGGGGAGATTCGCTGGGGCTCAATGCACAGGGGCGTCACCTTTGCCCGGTGCACGGTTGATGCGGCGAGGATCCTGCTGGAGGCGGAGCGGCTGCTCGTCGGGTGGAGTCCAGCCAAAGTGGAGCTCCTGGAGGAGCGACCGCTGCGGTGCTTCGGGTGCATGGAGCTCGGACACACGCATGCGGTTTGCCACTCCAGCGACGACCGCAGCAAAATCTGCTTCCGGTGCGGCTTGGCAGGTCACGATCGTGCCAGCTGCACCGGAGTGCTGCGGTGCGCGGTCTGTGCAGACCGAGGCTCGCCAGCGGGTCATGACCTGGGGAGTCGAGCATGCAAGGCGCCGTCCAAAGGACGGAAAATAGCCCGCTCCTCCCCGCCGGCTCCCAAGGACGTGCGCCTGCAGGCGCCTGTTGAAGCCATGTCGCAATGAACAGTCTGCGACGTGGCTTCCTTCAGGCGAACCTCAACCACTCCGCCGGGGCTCAGGACCTTTTCCTGCAGGCCATGGCGGAGTGGAATGTAGATATCGCGGTGGCTTGTGAGCCCTACTATGTCCCCCCAATTTCCAATTGGTCGGGGGACATAAACGGCTCCGTGGCGGTGGTTGTGGGATCTACTTCCGGTCCCCCTCTCTCCACTCTGGAGACTGGCCCGGGTTTAGCAGTGGCGCGGTGGGGGGAGTACGTGATCGTTGGCACGTACTTCTCTCCCAATCGTAGCCTGGCGGAGTTCGAGATCTTCCTGGACTCCGTCAGGGAGGCGATCAGCAGACAGGCGTCAGGGAAAACAATCGTCCTCGGCGACCTGAACGCTAAATCCGCGGCCTGGGGGAACCACGTCACGGACGCTAGGGGCAGGGCTGTCCAGATCTGGTCGCTCCTCTCCGGTCTGTCCCTCCTCAATAGGGGGACCGAACCGACCTGCGTGCGGCCGCAAGGGAGTTCCGTGGTGGACGTCACGTTGGCCACCCCCGCTGTCGCACGTTTGGTCCACGACTGGAGAGTCGAGAACGAGGTGGAGACTCTATCGGATCACCAATACATCCGATTTGAGATCTCCGCCACCCGACCGGGTCTGGCCGGGCCACCGCGGGGAGGAAGTCGATTTCCTCGCTGGGCAGTCCAGCGGCTGGATCGGGAAATGGCTGCGGAGGCAGCCATCGTACAGGGCTGGGCTTTTCCCGATCCTCCCAGCGAGGAAACCGACGTGGAGGTGTTGGCGGGCCGCATGCGCGAAGCCCTCTCTCGGGTTTGCGATGCGGCCATGCCAAGGGTGGGATCTAGGCCCCGGCGGCGTAGAGGTGTCTACTGGTGGTCGCCCGAAATAGCCGAACTTCGGGCGGCCAGCTGCAGGGCTCGTAGGGCCTTCATCCGGTGTCGCCGACGTCACGGCTTTGACCCGGACCTGGAGGCCCAGCTGCGGAGCTGTTATCGTGATGCGAGAACAGCTCTGCGTTTGGCGATTCGAAAGGCGAAGGACCCGGCTCGGGAGGAAATCCTGGCTGGTCTCGACAGGGAGCCATGGGGGCGAACGTATCGCGCGTCACGGAACAAACTCCGCACCGCGTGCGCCCCGGTCATGGAGTCCCTGGAGCCGGATTTCCTCGAAAGGCTGGTGGGGGAACTTTTCCCGGAGTCCACCGGCCACTCGCCTCCTGTGATGGCTCCCCCTTTTCATAGTGGGGGGGTTGACTCTGTCCCAGACATCACGGAGGCCGAGCTGGAGGTCGCATCGAATCGCCTTCGAGCTCGCAGCACTGCGCCGGGGCCAGACGGTATTCCAGGGCGAGTGCTGTTCATCGCTCTGGAATACTTTGGTGGCAGGCTTCGGGAACTGTTCAACCTCTGCTTGCGCACTGGACAGTTCCCGAAAGCCTGGAAGGAGGGCAGGTTGTGCCTGTTGCGGAAGGGGGGTCGTTCTGCCGTCTCTGCTTCCGCATACAGGCCGATCGTGCTGCTGGATGAGACGGGCAAACTCTTCGAGAGAATCCTCTCTGCCCGTCTCATCCGTCACCTCGAGGAGGTGGGTCCGGATCTCTCAGAGGTTCAGTTCGGCTTCAGGGCGGGTCGTTCTACGATAGACGCCCTGAGAGCTCTGAGAGATGTGACCCAAGAGGCTTTTCGCGAGGGGGATGTCGTTTTGGCGGTTTCGCTGGACGTCGCTAACGCCTTCAACAGTCTTCCGTTCGAGACATTGGTCGAGGCGCTCCGGTTCCATGGAGTGCCTCCCTATCTCCGGAGACTGTTGGGGGCCTACCTGCAGGATAGAGAGGTCCTGTGGGAGCGCGGCGACCAGCGAATGTACCGACGTGCCGTGAGCCGAGGGGTTCCACAGGGGTCCGTTCTGGGACCGGTCCTGTGGAACCTGGGCTATGACTGGCTGCTCCGCTGTCCTCTCCTTCCCCGGTGTTTTGTTACGCTGATGACACCCTCGTCACAGCACGGGGAGGGAGCTTTGCGGAAGCGGCCCGTCTTGCTACCGTCGGTGCAACGCTCGTTGCGGACCGCATAGGGCTGCTGAATTTGGAGGTCTCCGTCACTAAAACGGAGGCCATCCTGTTCCACGGCCCTCGGTGAGGTCCCCCTCGTCGGGCGTCCATCTCCGTCCAGGGTTCGGAGGTGGTGGTGAAGGCTCAGATGAAGTATCTGGGCCTCACCCTGGACGGAAGATGGAACTTTGGGGCGCACTTCTCCCTTCTCGCCCCGAAGTTGGTTTCCACCGCAGCTGCCTTGGGAAGGCTTCTACCCAACGTCGGTGGGCCGCAGGCTCCATGCCGGCGCCTATATGCCGGCATCGTGAGGAGCATGGCCCTATACGGTGCTCCCATATGGTCGGGGTCCCTCACCGCTGACTCAAGGATCCTGTTGCGAAGAACGCAAAGGGTCCTAGCGGTGAGGATGATCAGGGGGTACCGTACGGTGTCCTTCACGGCGGCTACACTCCTGGCGAGCGATCCGCCCTGGGAGCTACAGGCGGAGGTGCTCGCAGCCGTGTACTGGCACCGGGCAGAAGCCTTGGCCACGGGGGTAAGGCCCGAGGTGGCGCGAATCAGGGCTCTAGCTCACCGAGCCCTGATGCGACGGTGGAATAAGGACTTAGAGTCTCCTGCCGCCGGTATGATCACAGTGGGGGCGGTCCGCCCTCACTTAGACCGCTGGATCAATCGGCGGCACGGAACGCTTACGTTCCGTCTTGTGCAGGTGCTGACCGGGCATGGTTGCTTCGGTGAGTATCTGCACAAGATAGCACGAAGGGAGGCGACCCCCTCCTGCCATCACTGTGACGAGTCTGTCGACTCGGCTCGTCACACCTTGGCGGAGTGCTCCGCCTGGGACCACCAGCGCACTGAGCTGGTGGGAGTGATTGGCAGGGACCTCTCGCTGCCGCGCGTTATCAGCGCGATGGTCAGCGGCGAGAGGTGCTGGGTCGCAATGGCCTCCTTCTGCGAGCAAGTCATCGCTGCAAAGGAGGCCTCGGAGCGGGACAGGGAGTTTGCCTCGTCCGCTGACCCGCTCCGTAGGGGGAGACTGGGTAGAAGGAGGCGGGAATACGCCCGTCGCTTCCTTCCCCAGTTGTAGGCCTAGTGAGGGGGGAGGGTGACCCCTCTTACCTAACATAGGCCTACGATGAGAGGGTGCTCTACGTTGCTCGGGGCACAATCATTCGGGGGGTCTCGCCGGGGCGTCACGGTGTGTGCTAACGCGATCCCGTGGCGTCCCACTAAGGCGAAGAGGGCAACCGTTGGTTTTTAGTGGGTAGCCTTAAAAATGGCAGCATCCTCTATGCTGCCGGGTAGTCCCACATAACCCCTCGGCCGTCACCCCGCTGGGCCGACGGGGTACCCGTAACGGCTTTTTCCAAAGGAAAAAAAAAAAAAAAAAAAAAAAAGGGGTTAATGCTGTGTGACTGTTACTTCCTTCCTTCCATTTATTCATTTATTTTTTATACGGAGGTTCCTTATATTTGTGTACAATTATATAATTATATATATAGACATAATTTATATGGATTTTGCTTTGCACGCCTAAAGAACACTTCTTGCATGTTGCGGTTAGCTGGTAGAAAATGCATTAGCGCTAAGCTTACCCTTTGTACTTTTATTTAATTTGTGTAATAAAGTATTAAATAAATAAATAAACCTAAAAAATAAAAAAAAATGTCTAAACTGCGGAAACTTTCGAAAAACTTATTACGGTATTAAAAAATAGTTTTATAAGATATTATAAATAAATAAAAATCTATTCAATTTGTATTTTTTTTTTCTTATTTTCAAACATATGTCTTGAAATGTACGGTTTTATTATTATATTGAACGCATACTACAGATATCTGTCTTCTTATATCATGTAATCTGTATTATCTATCTTAGTCGTATTTGAAAAGTACTGACGCTTATTTTTTAAAATGTTTCAGCCGAGTGTGAACGTAACATATCTTTTATTAATATTAGTATTGGTTGGCCCGTAGTTTTATTGACAACTAGATTAGCAACTAACATGGCATTAAGAGCTGACGCGGGATGGCAGAAAAACAGTCGTCAGGTAAAACTTCGACATATATATTGTTGTTGTATTCTATATAAAGAAAAGTTTAATTTTTTTAAATTACCTCACATTTACGTTAACTCATGTGTCACCTCATAAATATGAAAAAAATCCTTTTTTACAAAAGAAAGCTATCTATCTGTAAATAACACAAACTTTATGCATTACTCTAGACATAACTATCAACTTTAACAATAAAATTTAGGAACTGCCTCTAGTAAATTGAATGATATTTAAATTTATTTATTTAAGTAAGTATAGTTCTACTAGGCGAGTAAAATATGAATGTGAACAAAAAAAATTTAAATCTGAGAAGTAATTTTTATCGTATAAAATATTAATAGTGTTTTAGAAACGTAGGAAACTAGATTAGAACTTGCAGAATATGTGTATGACGTAATAAAAGAACGTATAGTGTTATCATTTAAACGAATTTTTACTTATAAAATTGGTAATTGTGAGAAAAACACAAACATGGCAAAATTCTATATAAAAATTGCTGCTTCTTTAATACCAGTAATAAATAATTTAGAACAAACTCCATTTGTGCTGAAATCCCGGTTATGAAAATTTGCTACATTGAAATTAAAAAGTGAATATTGCGATGTAATGAATTTTATTCACGATATGATGAACTTTTTACTAATTAAGAAACCGGAAAATTCAATACTGAACAATTAATAGTAAGTATGGTGAGAAGTTGCCAAAATTTTTTTGTGGGTCGCACTGTCGTACGGAGCGATGGAAGCAGCATAGCTAGTGAGATTATTAAACCTATAAATGAAAAACTCGCGATTAAAAGGTTTGCAGATGGTTTGCTTAATAAGCGGCTGATTACAATTATATCATCCAGGGACCATTCGCAGCTGAAGGACGCGGTGCGTGCGACCGAGGATGAAAAGCTAGGATAGCATTCGTCTTCCAACAACATTTTCAATGTTTTGTATTTTATTCAACATTTAATTGTCATGTAATTAATTAAATTTAATTACTAACAATTAATATTAATTTTTGCAATATTTATATAACCCGTACGAGAAGTGGGTTATACATGTGTAGACAGTAAGTACAGTACATAGTAGAATGTAAGTATCATATTATAAAATCAGAATAAGCTTTATCTGAACGAGACGTGTGTATTTAGTGTAACAGTTTCAAACACCTCAGAGCTTAGTAGCTGGCATACCAAGTTGATTTGTATTTTTAGTATTAATTTGGTGTAAATCACCATTTTTATTGATATCGTAAATGTTATATTAACATAAATTATATACTCATAATTATATATGGATCATAATTTTAGTTTCTTTGAATTGATTTTGTTTACTATTATCTTGGTTTCATGTTATGGATTGCTCAAAAAAGCCTCTTCTGCAGTACAAATACAGTAGTAACAAATCTCTTCAGCATTACCCACAATTGTATACAATACTGTATACTATATGGCATGATAGAACGTATAGAATCATCAATTGGAGCTTCTGCTGATAGAAGAATTTTGGTTGTCGAAGTTATCCATCCGCATTCCATGCCTTAAGCTAGAAATGTGCAGTTCGATATAAATAAGAAAACACTACACTGAATAAAATATCTCTTTAAAAAAATACACACACACAAAACCAGCTCAACCTAGTAAAAAAATATCCATTGACAAAAAAGTATGGGACTTTTTTCGAAATTCTTTTTAAATTTTTTATAATCAATGAAAGTATTTAGAATAATAATTAATACTGTTGTGAAAATTACAAGCAACAAACCGCTCATCGTCAGTAACACTTGAAAAATTTGTTTAATTTTATTTAATTACGTCAATGAATCTAAGCTGTAAGATTCCAAGATAATTTATTATGTATAAATAAATATATTTGCTAGTGAATATAAATAGTGTGGTAATATTTAAGTTTAATATTTGAAGATGCTATTGGTTTTAAATTACTTTTTAGCAGAGAATACAGGATTTTACGTTGAGAATTAACGTAAAAACGAGGGGTGGTGTAAGTTTAAGGCATGTATTTATGTATTATATATATTTTAGGATTAAAATATATGTGTATCTGTCTGTGGAATCAAAGGTACCAATTGGGTGGATCGATTTTAGTGAGGATTAGAGCGGACTTGTGGATTTGGTTATTTAGGTGTGTGGTCCGAGTTTAAATATTGTTTTATTCCAATTATGTTTGAGATTATTATATATGTATTTTTTATTACTTCATTTTCTGAACGTACTTTAAAGGCAGCATTGGTAGTTTTGTTTCAAATTTGTTTAGGCATTGAGTCAAGCGTATGCATTGAAGTTGAGCGTATATACATATTTTATAGGTTCCCCTTGAACATACACCTGGATTGTAAGACCCAGGCATTGCAGGGATTCAGCATGCGGATTGCAAACAACTCTGCACTCTGCACGCACATTGAATCCATGAAATGCTAAGAATCTTCTTACATATTTAAATAGCACTTTTTTATGTTATGTTCTCAATATTTAATGTAGTCGTCAATAAATTAAAATTGTATTTAAATTGGCATTATACATAAGAAAATTGTACCGAATCAAATATTTTTTTAATTTATTTAATTGAACAAATCTTTGTCAATGAAGCATCTTTGAAACCCGTCGTAAAAACGAGTATCTAAATATAACTGTATGTATTTATTTGTGTGTGTAATCTAACATTCGTATCTGTGTGTATTTGTATGCTGCTTCTGGTATCATTGTTTAAATAAATTCAGTAATCTCCTAGATTTTCAACTTTTATTGGAACACGTTTCAGGATCTCGGGCCATATTGGAGCTAATAATTCTGAATATTGGTTAAATATGTTGTTACATTGTTCATTGTTGTTTTTGTGCCGGAGGTTTTTTAAATTGTAATACAATTAAAAATATATCAAATAATGATAATCTTACCCCTCATTTTTCGTAAAAATTTTAAGAGCAAATAAATTACCAAATAATCTTTCTGTTTTGACATCAGAGTTACAAATTATGATTAAATGCTAACAAAATACACATTTCTATTTACATATTAATATAAATCGCTTTAATGTTTGTCATTAGCTTAAAACTTTATGAATCATTATTTATTATATTTATGACACTTAGATTTATAAGACATTATATTTAGTTTATTTTCAAAGACGAAATACAAGATATTTATAAGCTAATGTTTAAATTTATAATTTAATTTAAAATAATATATTTTTATAGAAATAAAGATATTTTTAATTTTAATAGTAAAATCAAAATAATATTATAGTCTAAAAAATTATTATTATTTAAAATAAATAAGTTTAAATATTATGGAATTTTATTTTTATTACATCTTTATCACTATAGCATTTTTGTTATGTAAAGGCGGAAGTAATATAAATAAACAATTTAATGGGATCACTTGAATTGATTTTAATATTTCAAGGGAATTTGACAATGGAATACTTTCAGAAATGGGAGAAAGTCCCATTTAATTTTAATATTTTTTTTTTTCAATATTTCCAGCCTACTCCCGAAAATTATGAAGATATATTGTCATTAAAAATGTAGATGCTTTATTCAAATTCTGGATAAAAATGCTGTTACAATGAAAAAAAAAAAAACATTATTCTACATAGCGCTTTTAATAGGTATATGATGGAGACGTCCTCTGTTTGTGGAAGAAAGATATCTGACCGGCGATTAATTATTCGTATAAAAAGGCGATCAACTTTTGTCAGTCAGTTTGGTCATATGGTCAATTTTAGACATCATAACATGCTGTAAAGATCATAATAATTTGGAGTCTCTAAAAAAATCCATAAAATTTGCAGTAAATATTATGGAGAGGATGCGTGTTTTTTTAATAAATGATCTTAACGTTTAATCTTAACGTATTAAAGCCAATGGAGATCATATATAAACTGATACACATTACAGGAGTAAATGTTTTATTTGATCGATAAAAGTATATTCCTAATTATATCCCGCCATTCATATTTTTCCCTTTTGCTAAAATTAATTTAATTTCCGCTTCTGTTTTTGCTTTCGTCTCTGGTATATAAAAGAGAGTGAAAATAGTTCCTAAGAAGTTTATGATGGCATATAATATAAATGGAGCGTATGGCCCTATGAAGGTAGTTATCAGCGTGTGCATAGTCACTAAAGTAGCAGTCATCGACCATGCAAAACTAATAACAATCGCAGTTACTTTGGCTCGAATCTGGAATAATTATTAGTTATATAATTAACTGTATGTTAAGCCATTATTACCCCTCTTTTATTTATTATTTTAGGGTTTGCATGATATATGTTAACAAAGAATGATTCTAACACTTACTTGAAAGCTAAATATATCAGTCATTATAATGAATGGCAACGGAGAAACACCTGCACCATACATTGATACAGCCAAAGTTATAGGTAATACTGGCAACCATGAAGGTACACTCCAACCATTCTCTTGCAGCAACATTAATATGGCTATAATAGTCATGCAACACGCCGTTATTAGAAATGCAGCAATAAGCAGAGGCTATGAAAAAAGAAAACATTTTTGAAATTTTTCCAATTCTATTTCAAATCTAGAACCTGGCAAGTATTTTACTCACTTTTAAACAAGCAATACATTAATTTATCATAACTATAGTATGTGCGCTGTAGCATGGTGCGGGTGACGTCTATCAGTAGTCAAATGACTAGGGATTGACGTTATGCATTTCATATTTTTCGCTTACGATACTTAGAGTATATATCTAGTTCTCTTTAATATTGTTATACAAATTGATGTGTTATTCCGTTGTGCAGAGTAATTCCGTGTATGAACTTATCTTTACTTATATAAAATAATCAAAATAAGGTTTAATGATTCTTTTTCGTGACAACATTTTGGCTCTAATATATTAGCGCGGCGAACATTTTGTTTATCTGTGTGATGCGGTCAGTACGAGCGATAGTACCGACTCTGAGATGAGTTTAGATGAAAAATAAATATTTTGTTTTAGCGACCTGTTAAGCAATCTTACCCCATATATATATATATATATTCTGTTGTTTCAGTAATAAATTTATAAGCTCTTTAACAATAAAAATTTAACTATTTACGCACAATATAGTTTTTATTATAAAGAAACATCGACTCTCATATCGTAGCAGTACATCAACTCACTAAATTCGTCTAGGCGTTATGTTACACGCATAACATTTTGCTGAATTTTTCTTTCTATTATAATTTATTTGTAAACTAAGACATTCTGATTTGGCTTCATTTAAGTTACTACAGTTATTATACATTACGAATGTAGTAAAACTAAAATACTAAAATATAATTTGTAAATCGCGTCAAGTCTTAAGAGAGAAACCAAACGTTAATGACAGTGTCACCCGCGCCATCCTACAGCACACAAGGTATACATTAATGTTTATATTCTTAAAATTAAACTGTGTTTAACACGCTTTAACTTGTTTTCATATCTTCATTCTCACCTTTCGCCCACATTTTTCAACGCAAGCAGCGAGCGACAGCGCGCCGACAATCATGAAGATTGGAAAACTAAAAGTCTGTATTTCTGGACTTATTTCGAATTTAACTCCAGTTGAAATAAGAATTGTTGATGCAAAAGTTATAATGGCGTATACTCCATTCAATCCGTGAAATACAAAGATTGCACTTATAAGTAAAAGTCCTCGGCGCCAGTGTTTTTCTCTTACTAAAGCAAATAAATGATAATTATTATTAAATAATAATTAACATATATTTTTATATTTTAAAGATTTCTTGAGTTTTTCTACTTAGTTAACATGAAATATTCTTAAAATTTATTAAAATTAGATATATGAATTGATATTTACTTACATATACTAGCTATTGTAATGATTGGCATTGATTTAGATCGTTCTTCTTCACTTTTTAGGTATTCAATTAAATTTATAACGTTTTTATCATCTTTGTCTAGACCTCTAAGATATGCAATAGTTTCTTGCGCTTCCTTTGAAAATAAAACAAATAAAAATACATAATTATTTCATCAAGCTTTTTGTAAAATAACATTTTAATGAACGGAATATTGGATTTTGTTCTTTTGTACATAATATAAAACGCAACCTTACACTTTACAATTAAAAATAAACTTACCTCATATTTCTCTTGTTTTACCAAGAAATCCGGTGATTCTGGTGCTTTTATAAAAACGACTGATACAACTATCGTTATACTCAAAACAATAAACATAACAGTGAAATAACTCAAATACATTCCTATAACATACATGGCGAGTAAACCAAACATTTGTAATACAACTAAAAGAGTTCCTAGAACACCTCTTATATCATCTTGGCTTATCTCCCTTACATATATCGGAATAACGCTAAAACATCCACCGGCGGATAAACCACCTAAAACTCTCCCTATGATAAGCGTAGCAGTCGTCGAATAAGATAACCTTATAATCCAAGAAAACTGAAAATAAAATACAATATTAATTTTAATCGAATAAAAAAATTATTAGGAGATCTAGAAAATATGTATGTTGTTGGACATCATTAAATAAAAAAAAAACTGATAAAACACAAAATTTAATTAGTAATAAAAAACTTACTATTTGTAGAACAGCAATAAGTATAACCCCACGTTTCCTTCCATATACATCAGAAATGTACATATAAAATGGAACTCCAAAAGCGGCTGCTATGCTCATAGAACTTGCTATCCAAGAAAGAGTATTATCAGAGATTGGTTCACCGGTAGGAGATTCTGCTGATTGCAGGATCTTGGTTGTTGGAGATATCCAGCCACAATCCATGCCATAAGCTAAAAGTGTGCAATTTGCTGAAAGTTCCAAAAGTTCATTTAAGTTTTATTTTGAAATGGAAAGATTAAAAATAAAAGTTTACATATATAATTTCATTGTTCAAAGAATAAAGAATATTCTACATTAACGCCGAAATAATAAAATATTTTTTAACCTAGCGAGCAAAATATCCATTGTCTGTACGTGTGCCCTTTCCTTATTTCCTCCGTTACACTTTTCATTATGTACTTTACAATTTTACAGAAAATTTTCAAAAACATAAAACTTTATTTAAAGCGACAATTAAATGCTCTCCATCAGGTGAACTTGTATAATATAGACTCTCTTAACAAATAATTTTATCTAACAAATAGTGATTTTCTTGAAGATAGCAGCTATTTTGTATTTAGATATGTATTTCATTATACAAACATTGCAACAGCCAAAGTTAATATTATATTCGTTGTTTGTTTTGGGTTTAATTTAAGTTGAAATTGAACTTATTTTAAATATACAAACATGTCTGAATATTTTTTTACTTAATCCACATTTGACTTAGTTATAATATTGTTCATAAAAAAATTACAATAAAATATGTCTGTTCATAAAGAAGAATCTTTATGTAGTCGCGAAAACGCGTCCCCCAGTCGTTGCTGTAAATAGACTTCTATGGAAGAACTTATTTTACGATTTATTAAAGATTGTTATTTGTATTTTAGTGTAATAACTTTAAGGCTAGTAGTAGCTATAAGGACTAGCTTTAAGAAGAAGAAAAAGTAGCTTTAAAAACTTATTAGACTTATTACCGTCCTAAAGAATAATGATAATTATATAAGATTTTTTTAGCGAGGAAGTTAATTTGACTGAGATCACACCCATTACCGAAATTTTTCTATTCAAATAACATTAAAAAGAATGATTAATTTTCTTAAAGTTTTTGTGACCATATTTTCATCGCGAAAATAATACTTTCAAAGAATGGAGGACCAAGACTTCTATATATATATATTGAAAGTAAAATAATGGCAAAAGGTTTGAAAGAATAGTTTAATTTATATTTCTGTACACACTAATTTGGTGGACCTTATTTCTACATATTATGTTTTAATTTTTAATTACTAAATACGTTCATTGAATAATTATTGATTGATGATTATAGTTATGAATATAGTGTAGGAAACTGTGAGATGCTAATTAGTTTAAATACGTAATTGTATTATTTAACATACTTCTAGTCTCATTATATATAAGAAATATTCACCGATTCTCCGTCGTAACCTCATAATCTGTGAAGCAGCGTTTATTTCTAAAAACGATTATTAGGAAAAGGATTATCAATTTATTGGAAAATCAAGAATATTCTAGATCCAAGAAAATATAGAATATGAAATTTATAATTTTAATCAATATATTACTGATTTGTTATGATTTTTTATAATTCCTTATGATGATCCAAAAATAAACATTAACATATAATTTCTTTAAAATATATTTTCGATCCTGATTCTTAAATCTAAAAGTTTAGTTGTTCTATGAACTATAATAACCTGCTAATGGACTAAATGGGGACCAGCTTTCTTTTATTGTAAAGCAAAAACTTTAGGATATTTATGTCTGTTAGGATACTCAAAATTTAGATAAAAAGTGGACAGTAGACAGTAGAAGTTTCACGATCTAAGACAGTCTTTTGATATCATTTGGTTTTTTGTTGTGGACTAAAACCTAAAACGTGATGATGAAGTGAAACGATCATTTTCGATAATTCTTCTTTAGATCAGTGTTTATCATACATTTTGTCATCTTGCGTATGTCAATCATACGATTATGTCAATCACGGTCGTCAAGTTCAACTGCAACCGTTTTTATTTCCTGATAGAGTTTTAACGTATAATACATTAACAGCCTTTAATGATATTACAGCTAGAAATCGTATCTTTATTTTTGATTCTTTATTGTTTTTGAGAAATTGTTGAGAGATCCGTTAATAGTAAGAAATACGAAGATTTTAAAAGTAATCTTTTCAAGGGCCTTGAACATGACCGACCGAGCGTTGTTATTATGTTATTATAACTGTTTTTTTTTTTATCTCCAATCATAAATAAGATAAAGTATAAAATTAAAATTACCTTAGAAATAGGCTGTGTAATAAGTTATTAAATATTTTTTTATATGTATTTTTATAGTAAATTATTGTCGAAGTAATTTCACTGAAAAACAAAAACAATTGCTCTGATTTATAGTTACAATATTATTTAATGACTAATAAAGTTAATGCTCTTATTAAGATTACATCTATGTGTTAAATTGAAAATAAATAATGTACTTAATATAATCATTACGTTTTATGGTTTTACATCAGCGAATCTAACCAGTATCGTATTGGTTGTAATGAAATTCTAGTACCAAGTGTCGGAGTAGTGTGTGTTTGACATTTTTCCATTGTCCATCCTGATGTGATTCCCCAAAGACCATCTTCAGCCGTGATCGGTGCTCCTGCATCCGGCTATATTTATAAATATAAATAGTTTTAAAAAACAGATTACAGCAACTAGATATAATAATTAGTGTATAATACTAATAGTATTTACTTATTATTACATAAAATATTCCAGTAGACCTCACATTGAACACAAAGATAATATCTCTCAATTTTAAAAGAGATGTATTGCTTCAATAACTACTTATTATCATTAACCCAGGAAAAAAAAATATTCTTACCATGCACGGACTATGGTGGGAAACAATCGATGTCAAACAAATACTAGATTTCTCCAGAGAATGATTCTGTGCTTGCAATAGACTTTGACATTTGTCCCAAAGTATTATCTTTTGTGTCGATACTCGCATGCTATTCGGCTTCATCCTTTCTTTTGCTGTAGATGTTAATACTCTTCCGTCAACCTTTGTTAATTAAATAAAAATTAAACATTTAAAAACACTTATCTATTGTTTTTTACATATTTTATAGTTAATTCATTGAAAAATAGTAATCATTAGTTTTATAAAGAACTTACGATCAGCCTTGGCCAGTATGTCGTCAAAAATTTCCCACTGACAATCGGATCAGTGACATCAGTTAAACTAATCGGTTTAATGTTATTAGAAAATTCGAACAACTGACCAATCCTTAACATTGCTATGTCGAAATTAGGTTGTTTGTATACATAGGAGGGATGTATCTTTATTTCTTTTAATGGCACTAATGTTCCACCCCTCTTGCAATTAACTGATCCCAACCTAGCTCGAAATAGCTTGATTGTTTCACGTATACTGTGGAAATAAAAAAGATGGGCAAAATATAAATAAGTGATTTCATATTATTGAAAGCTATAAATTACCAATTCCTACTGATGTCAAAAATGAAAACCCTGTCACTATACTTACTTATAGAATTCGCTGGCAACTGTCATAATCCATTGCTTATCAATTAAGGCCCCAGATGCGTAATGTGAGCCCTTACGTTGTATGGAAACGGAGAACGGATAGCTTGATGGTGCGTGGTTGCAATAAGATCTCTTAACTTCTGTTGTGGTTTCAGTACCATTGTTTATTGTTTCGTTAAAGGGTATATCACCTAAAGAAAAAAATTTCAGCATAAAAAAAGTTTAAAGACAAGCTAGTTGAAGAAAAGTTTAAAAGAAAAAAATATATATTTGAATTATTCAAAATTGTAAAATTTTGTAATAACACTAATTCTAACCATTCACGCTCATGTTTTTAATGTCTTCTTGTAATCTTTGTGGTTTTTCTTTTGAAGTAGCATTAAATATCTCATTGCTCTCAGAATCAACTGATGCACTTGCGTTACTTTCATGTGTGTTGTCTTCATAATCTTCTGTTTTTATTACCTTGAGATATATTACGACTATAGCAATAATATTCAAACTTAGTACTTTATACATTATTTCAACAATTCGAAAACTTGAGGTAAAGTATAGAACTAAATTTGTAAATATTTATCTTTATTAATATAACAACAAATTTGTATTAATGTAACAAACGCAAAACCAAACACCTAAATATACACCAACTATATAATACTTGTACTTATAAGTAGTTTGGATAATATTACCCTAAAAATTCTAAAACAGGTGTTAAATAAAGAATCTAAATAAAATAAAAGAAAACCTCAGTTCAGAAAATAAAACATAACTCTTCACTCACAATAGAAATCATTCGCAGGACTATTAAAAATTTAACAATTGATATTTATAAAAAAATGATCTTTTGAAAAAACCATTTTTTAACTTCCTGCTCTGGAAAGATAATGTAATCACGTCGATTTTTGAAATCGAAGTTTTCGTAATATTATATTTTGAAGAATCCTGAGTCATTAGACATATAGACACTTTAAAAAAATTGTAATTATATGTGTTTAGTACACATATACACATTTTAGCGCGACCTGGTTATGCAAATGGCTTTGTTTTGGTAGCAATCTATGCATATTCACGTAACTTAGAACTGATTACTTTTCGTTACGTTCTTAAACTTGTGAAATATACTTTATCTGCATTAAATTATTTTAATAACCTTACTATATTTTACAGTATATAAACGTATGTTTATTTTCAAATACTTAATTATTACTTTCAAATGTGTAACATATTACAATGTTGTTATCAAAATTTATCAACCTTAGTTTTGTTTAACTATTGGAACATTGTTCTTGTGTTTTGTTCATGTTCTTAAACAATTAGTGTTTTCATATCGTTCTCAAAACTAGCGATAGTTATACAGGTGTTAGATTTTAGTGCATTTGTAAAGTTAAAATGGATGAGTAATGGATGCTGAAACATATATTTTTTGCTTTTTTATTATCTGTTATAATAATTTTAGTTATATCTTAAGTGGTAAGTGATATTTATAATTTGTTATAGTTCACCTTAAGAAATGATAAAAAAATTATACTATTTCATGGAAAACAATTAAATCTTTTTTTAGCAACCACAGTCAAGTCCGAGTTAGAATGTGAATTCCCCCCAAAGCAAGAAGAAGATTTTACTCACGTTAGAAGAAAACGACTTACTACAGAATCTGGACTTGTTTGTTTAGAAGATTATCCATACACCATCTCTATTCGGTATACAATTTATCTTGTAATAAATTTTAAATGTATTGTTATCAGCATTAAAGTATTGGATTTAATTCTAAGGTTACATGGAAAACATTGGTGTGGCGGCGCTATAGTCGGTCACCAGTGGATATTGACAGCTGCGCAATGTTTTGACTAGTACGTATCATATGTTGGTTTTATTGCCATATATTGAATTTAGATTTTATTGGCGAAAATAATTATTAAGTAATAATTATATTATTGAGTAATAATTATATTTATATATATTTTTTGTATAATAGTCTATAAATATATGAAGAATGGCGGGTCTATATTCTAGAGTACACAAATTCAATTCCTATTTATGACTTTTTTCTATTTTTTTTTTAATGAATTCTTAGTAAGAAATTAATGTAATATTATCTTCATAGTGTGTCTAAAGAAGAAGTCACGGTTCGAATGGGATCAGTGTTTAGAGACTTTGGAGGCAAAATAGTATCAGTTATCGACATCCAACGGCATCCAGAGTATAAGATGGATCAGTATTACCCAGAACATAACTTGGCAATGATTAAGGTAAATGAAGCAGAGACGGCTCTGGTTTCGATAACATAGACAGTTTACAAAATATTATTTAAGTTCAATTTACGTCCGTTAAAAGAAATGTATATTCAATTACAGACAAACATCCTTATCGTACCAAGTAATAGAATCCAGTTAGTATCACTTGCCATATCTGAAGCGGAGATTCCACCACTTTTTGGAGAGGTTATTGTCACTGGTTATGGCTCAGTGGTAATAGATTTATGTTATAAAAAATCATTCTGCATTACTTCATAAATTTTATGGCTATTGATCTAGTGATAAAATTTGTAAAAGAAAATTATCATAATGGGGTATTTTCAGGCAACAGGGCAAATACGAGAAGGCATAAATCAAGAACTTCGCCGCATGATAGTCAAACCAGTTCTTCGATCAGACTGCCGAGTTGTATATGGAAATGATTATCACATACAGCACGATCACATGTGTTTGCAAAGTTTGGTTAAAGGGGTTGCTTTATGTGCGGTAATGATATTTTTATTTTTTGAACTATTAATATTAACGTTTATTATATAACATACTTTACATAAAAGTGAAAGCGATTAACTAATATACTTTTTAACCTTGGTATATGTATATGTATCAGTATCGCAGTCAGTTTCATAAATATTACAGGGTGATACAGGAGACCCAGCAGTTCATTTCAGCGGTATGAACCGTGCAGGCACGTTGTTTGGTATAGCGCTATTTTCTGGTACTGAGGAATGCGCTTCTAAATCTAAACCTGGTGTTTATGCTAAGGTAGGTGCTGAAAATACATATATTTAGTCCATCCATAATTTTTATGCTCCCGATATCCATATTCCTGTTTTTTGTTTATAAATAGCAACTCACATGCATAGCATACCATAAGACTTCCATTTTGTTTCGCAATACTCTTATATTTAAGTTTTCTATCCATTTTTGTTACTCAACTACCGTTCTTACTTTTATTCGTACTTCTAGTCTTATCCTTAGTAAATTCGAACTCCTTTCCAACAACACTCGTATACGCACGACACCAACTGTTTCAGTCAATTATGAACATTAAATTATGAATCTTATAGAATGTTACTCAGCTTAGCAGGACTCATTTCTAGTAGTTAGTTGGTATATCAACTTTTAATATTATATGTATTTACAATTAAATATGTTTACAGGTTTCTTTAAGTCGTGCATGGATTGACAAAGTTTTAAACGAAACTGAACATAATGAAAGTGTAGACAGTGGGGAAAACGCAATACCAATAGATATGGATTAACCTAAAATCAACACATTAAAATGTATTATATACTATCATATCGTACATTATATTAATTGTGTTAGAAACCATGAAAAACATTCAACATATAAACTAGATTAGCTTAAAAGTATGTTTTACTTTAGAATTGAAATAGCCACCTCATATGGTCGATTAAGAAATTAGACAAAATGTATAAAATAAAGCTATATACATATATACAACAAAACTACTAAATAAGTTTTGATTTGAATACCAACTTTTTCGAGTTGTTTTAGAAAATAATTATAAGTATAAAAATATTTATGACATCTCTTTGACAAATTGATAAAACCAAAAATAGTAGACAAAACCAATGTTATTTACAAACATATAATTGTTTTATAGAAATCCAATAATAATTCTTACTCGGCTGCAATGAGTGAATGCTTTTAAGATTTTATTATTTCAGGTAAACATAAACTATTATTATAATTATTAAAACAAAAACCTTAACTACTTATCCAATCATTGAGCTCTATAATTTTTAAAAATCCCCTTATTGTTTGACTTTACCAGCTAAAGCGTGGCTGGTGAAAGCATTTTTAATGTAACTAATTTATTTAATTTTAAACAAGCAAATTAATAAATAAACTTATGTCTATAAGATGATGCTTTCAATTTTTGTATATTAGTCCTATCGTAGATTACACCCATTGGCACCACTTGGCTACATGTTTGGTACCCGCACCCTTTCCATAATTAGAAAGAGGGCCTATGCTTAGTTATTTAGTTCAGCACAATAATACGTTTTGGTTTATTTTTTGCATATCATTGGTTATTATTTTTAGTTTAACATTTTTTGATGGCCTGGGCATGGCTGTGTTCATACATACTTATGGTTGGTTAGTATTTTCCATATCATTATTATAAGAAATCATTCTTTTAAAAATATCTCAAAACAAAAACGTGAACATTTATGAAATCATAACTTTATTTTATAATGGATTTTTATAAAATAAATTATTTCTAGTTATGATACTTAAAGCAAATAATGCTCTAAACATGACCACATTCTCAGAGTTTGTAAAAAATTTCAAAAAGCTAGTAGAAGAGATGTCGTCTTACTTTGAGCCTTGTGGATTTCCTATTGAGCTAGTGGAAAGGTTAGTATTTATTTCTCATTGATAGTGCTTTAATTTTTCTTTAAATAATTTCATTATTTGGCATCTGAGTATTGGTAAATTTTCTAAACTTCTAGATGCCAGAATCAAACTGATAATATTGGACACGATATAAGAAGATTAACTGAAAATTTTACTCAGCCAGATAAATAATCTAAATTTTAATAAGTCAAACTATCAAAAATGTTTTTTAATGCTATTCAAATTTATAGCTTAAATAATTTCAAGTTGGAATAAAATGGTTTACAAAAGTTGTAATATTTTAATACAATTTAAATCCCATACGAGGTGTACCTCGATAACTGATTGACCCGAACAGCGCGTGAAAAACCGGGACCCACCTCATCGAGATGTGTGAGATGAGCCTAGGATAGACGAATTTTTTGAAGACCTTTCGCGTCTTATTCAACCTATATGGGGAAGGATATGCCTCTTCGAGAAAGGATATGCCTTTTCGGGGAAGGACTGCCGTCAGGGCGACGCTTTTTCAGCAACAAGCACAATCTTCCCGACTTCCAGGGTTTCAGAAACTGTCCAAAACGCACTCAGAGATTAAACAGAGATTTCCCCTTAGCCTGTCCCGCAGATATTTCAGAGCGTTGCACAAAAATTGATCCAAAATACCGTCCACACCCCTTGCGGCGCTGCGGGCTCGCAGATGAGCTAAGGCGACCTGCAACTCGACTTTCGTGATGGGTGGGAAATGACCCACGGGCTGGACAATACCCTCGCCCCTCATGGGGGTCACACCGGGGTAGTGGCCGGTGGAACACAAACCCGATTCTGATTTTTTTATATAAGTACGATTATATATGTAAGACTTTTTTATATAACCATGAAATATTTATATTGACAAGTTTATACATGTTATTATACTATACAACTGAATAACACGTAATTTTCATAAAAATATTAAAGAGTATTCGATGTATGCATATGGTTAAAATGCATATGGTAAATCCCTTGGCATAGGATATTGACAGATGTTGACGTCATACGTCCCCCGCACCATGCTACGGTGCAAATAGTATAGTTTTCAAACTACCGTCCAGTTATAATGTCATTTTGTTTACTGTATTTAAGACGTTTATTTATTGGTTTATACCTACACCTATTTTTAATGAAATCCTAACGGTATATAACAGTTTGTCAAAAAGTGATGAATAAATAATGGAAGACACAAATATTAAAATTATTTTATTAAGTTTGTCCATTTTTAGTAAACATTGAATATTATGTAGGCATGCAGCAAATGTGATTGAGGACAATATGAAGAATAACTGGAATATTACGTAATTATAGACAAAAACCTTTCAATTGATACTTGATTGGTTTATGAAAACTACTTTTTCTATTCCATTTTAGGAGATTACAATTTTATATATTACATATTGATTACAATTTCTAAAGAAAATAACATTAATGTTGTAAAGAAAAGGAATTAAATTTTTCTATTTATATATAGTAACAAATAAATAAGTAATATAATTTTAAATGCAATTTTCTTTTGAGCCATTCTTAGTTTCTTTTTGTTTATATTAAACAAAATAGCTGAATGTAGATCACTACTTTTTATTTACACTAGACTAACTAATAAGAATAAATAAACAAATAAATAAACAGTCATAACTTAGAATAATCTTATTGATATATAACGCTACTAATAACAGAATTGTTTGTTATAATAAATGCAAGGTCGATCTCATACATTGAGAACATTATTAATTGAATCTTAGTCGTTTCAGGGGTTTAGTCATCTCTTAAAGTAATATTACAACAATCTTACTTTCTCTTTTCGTACTGCGACTGTTATTAAACCACATTGTTCTAGTAAAATTTTAGCTATTTTTGAAGTTTTAAAGTTTTTTTTTCTTTAGAAAACTCAAATATCTGGTAAAGTAAAATTATTATAATATTAAAAACCAACTTATTTAAGATTATGTTTATTTTAAGTGTTCCTGGCAGGCCACCAGTTGTATGAGTAAATATAGTAATAAAAACTTATTATTAAGAGATATATTAAGCTACTCCAATAGCAGTTCCACAATAATGGACTATATAATTTTGCCAATAAAGGAACAAATTTAAAAGAGTCGACACTGGAAGACTTATTATTGGTCTTTAATAAATTAGCTTATGTTATATATTGGCACTAATTTAAACTGGACGATAGTCCAAAATGCATCGATATGTTGTAAAAGCGAATATGACTTTAACTAATAATAACCTACTGTCGTTATTTATCGGTAGAGATAGTTTTTAGGTTCCTCGGCTATTGGTTCCGTACATGTCCCCAAGTGTTTGAGGTGAACGAGACTTCTGAAACACGATATTTTTTTTCAATAAGTACATTATTAAGGAAAAAGTTTAAGATAATTGAACTAATTGTTAACCGTAAATCAAAAATAACTGTACCTCGATCTGCAGTTCTCCATTTCCAAAAAGCACTTATTAGAATAGGTCTTATCATCGGTTCCACAGACAGGATCGTACTCAGGCGAGCAGACCCGAGCACAACCCGAGTATTGAAAACGAGACAGGCACCGCTTTAGAGGAACTACGTAGATGTGTTTACTATAAAAAATAAAAATTATATTATAAAACCAGTTTTTGAGTAACATTGTTTAATAATTAATATTCAAATAATTATCATACATCTTAAATGTTAACAAAACAAAACAAAACTATAGCGAACAAAAACAAGTAAGATAAAATAATATGTAATTTTAAAAAATATTAACTTAACTCACCCACAATTCTCCTTCTTCATAACACACTCGTTCTTATAGAATCGATTGTCTGATCCGCACACGAAGGCTGGTGTGTCGGGACAGCGCTCGTGGCACAACGCGGTGGTGCGGCAGTGTGCCGCCGACACAGACACCACGTGCTGCCCGCAGGTCAGCTTGCGCAGCTCACACTCTGATCTGTGTACATTATTAAGTGTTATGAAAACTAATCAATTTTTATTTCAATGCAATTATTGTAAAATATGTCAAATATTAAAATAGGATGAACTACTACATAAATAAATGTATTGAAATTATATATTTAAAAACAAAGAAAATATATTGTTATTTTAGCGGTAAGAGTATTAAGACAGCTTTTATAATACTGTGTACATATAAGTTAACGGACTTGTAAACATTGCCATCAGAGCCGCATACTGGATGTTCCAGGGCATTGTCGCAGTTGTCAGGGCAGTCAGTTTCCATACGAGGTAGTACTGTACAGTTGCCGAAGTGCGCTAGTTGTACCCCTTTACTACAAGATTTATTGTAAGCATTACTAAAATAACTAGACTAAATATTAGATTTCATTAGTAACCAACAATATATATGCTAATATAATTTATATTTATGTATGTATCTTCCATGTAATCAACATTAGTATTTTACACAAAATAGTTACAAAAGTGGTATTTTTTTTATTAGAAAACGAAAAAATAAATAAAAATATAAATTCTTGTATCAATGAACATTATATATATTGTGATATTGATACCGATAGAAAGATATATTATTATTATTAATAGTAGTAGTAAGTAGAAAATACTTACAGACAAGTTGCGACTTTCAAAGAGCAAGTATTGGTATAGACGGTGGCATCGGTCCCACAGACCGGGTCCTCTTCAGTGGGACACTTTACTTTCATACACTTGTTCATTTTAGACTTACACTTCTCCATGTCTACCTTCTTCACTACCTTTCTGTTGCTAATTCTGTGGAATAGGAGATGAATTGATATAAATAGTGTACCCGATGATATTATATGGGATATTCTTCGACATTTAAAGATTTATTAAATTACGTTCGATTAAATTTCATAACATTATAAAAGGCACAAACTATTAACTTAAATTACGTAACGTACTGATTCTCGATTAAAGTATATTTAAAGGATACTAATATATTCAGAAATTTAGGGATTAATATATACATAAAAATATAAAAGTAATTAAAATAATCAAAATTCTTTATATTTTTTTTCATCAGTATTGCACTAACGGAAAGAAAATTTTTTTTACTCTTAAATAATAATTGTTTTTTTATTTTGTTTCGATTTTTTTGCTATTTCATTATTGTAAACAACATTTAATTTTATAATACATTTTACAGTTTTCATCTCAACTTTGTGATACGTACCCACAATTCAGCATTTTCATTTCACATTCATTCCTGTATAAACTCTCATCGGAGCCACACACAAGCTTCTCCCTTTGTCCTGAGCAGTCGGTAGGACAGGCGTCTCCACCTGATGTCCTTTCTTGAGATACGCAGAATGACATGGGCACTTCGAAAACATGTTTACTGAAATGTTTGTAAAATTACGTTGTAGGTTTGTATGTAAGCATTTTTATGGTAATATTTACTACATTAGTAATAGTAATATTATTGTAATTTATTCAATTGTATTTAAACATAAAATGTTTGTTTGTTAAAAATATTTGAAAAATAAGTTGACGAAAAAAACAATAAGAAAGAATAAGATGACGTAGTAATAATGACGTAACAAAAACTATTTATACATTTAAAAATTACTTACCCACAATTAGTAGCCTTCATCCTACATGCGTTAGCATATAGTTTCCCATCAGAGCCACATGTAGGCCGCGACGCTCTCCAACACGATTCTCGGCAATGACGGGTGGTCTGACAATGCTTCTTGCTGGTTTTAACTACACCTTGCCTTAAATTAAAAAGTATTTTTTGTTACTTTCAATATTTTTTTTTTTTACAAAAAATGTGTAAGATCAAGAATGTCCGTAAAAAACTCTTTTCTTAAATTTAGAAATATTATAATAGAAATGAGAAGCGTTATATAATCAAATTAAAAGTTTTAAAAATGTAATTATGAATCAGATTGTTCAATTTTTTTCTATAAAGTATGTCTGTCATCGGTGCTATAGTGCAAGATGTAATTCGCCAATACTACGAAAAGTGGAGAAGACACGGAAGAGATTGGTGGATTTATCAAATAATTAAGTTTTTTTCGAGAGTAGCCGAATAATACAATTGTTTGTTAGTAAAAATTAAAACACACAGATATTAAGGTAAATAAATATTCATGCAAATAATTAAAATTAGCATTAAATATGACACATCTATTTTATATTCATATATTAATTTGCAGTGTGATCGCGAATCCAGCTTCCTGGATCTTAAAATAAATTGAAAGCTCGAATTAATTATTAGTATAACAACGAAAACATAATAATTGTTAGTGTAACATCACAAAGACAATTTAATTGCCAATATTTTAAATATTATAAATAAAAATCTCATTAAGAAATGCATTAACTACAAAATACAACCGCAAATAAAAGGACTTTAAGTCAATAAAGTAAGGTTTAGTAAAGTTTGTTTGTCTAAATTATAACTTACCCGCAAGTTAAAAGTTTCATCTGACAGGTACTTTTATACACATTGCCGTCTGATCCACAAATAGGTCCGTCGAATGGTGCTTGAGAGCAGTCCACGGGGCAGTTCTCGCGGTGAGCGCTGATATTGTTACAAGCGCCCAAGTGAGAAAGACCTATGCCAACTCTGAAACCATTTCGAGACAACACGAAAAATTATATAATACAAAATACTAATAATTCAAAATGATAATAATATAAAAATGAAATTATAAATAAAAACGATACTGTGTGATATCATAATATATCCTTATGTTACAATTTGTAGTAAAGAAAAAAAAAGAATTTAATAGTTTATTTACAGAAAAATATCTTTTGTTATGTGTGTGAATTACAATTTTAAAGTCAATTTTAAATTGAGGGACGGCATTTGCAAAATGGGACGCGATCGACTTGCTGCCGTGTGTGTGTCTTTGAGTTTGATGGAGATAAGAGAGAGGATTTCCTACCTCTCTCTTATCTCCATTAAACTCATTCATGAGAAACATCTCATCTTATAAACATATAAGAATAACTTTTATAAGATTACAGCATGGTTTTCCATGGTCCAGCCGCCTTACCTTGCTTTCTCAAAAAAAGCATTCTTCTATGTTTAAAAAAATCATATTATATATTTAAATACCTGCAAATCTCAACCTGCAGCATACATCGATTAAGATAGGTACGTCCATTAGTACCACACACGGGGTCACGCTCCGCGGTACAACGATGTTCGCACTTACTGCCCTGTGCTCGAGAACACGTGCCTTGATCCTGGGACAATCTTACACCTGTATGATATTATTATCATTGTTATCAATGTTATCAAATTTAATTAAAAAAATATGGGGTTTTGTAATGTAAATGGTTATGAAATAATTGCCTTTTGTCATTGGTCCGTATTGGTTACAGCTTAGGACATTATGATAGTAAAAAATTTAATAAAGCCTCTCAAAAAGACTGTCGTATTTATAGATTTTTATAAGCTAAGAAAAACGACTTTTATTGTTATTGTTTTTACAACCTCAATTCTAAGTGCTCATAAACTTTTCTAATCTAAAAATTAATAAAACATTTCAACACCATAAAGGTATTTAAATGTTTTATAATTTTATTTCAATGAATATAGCAGATATACTGCAGTTAGCGAGATTAGATCAATAAATTCCATTCGCAACAATCGCCCACGCCGAGTGTCTGAAAAGTAGCTTAAATCATAGGATAAAATCTATATACTAGTAAATGTTGGAGTTATATTCTAAATAGTGTATATTAATCTTAAATCAGATGGTAAAATATATAACAAACTTCACGTCTACATAAATTTTATAGTAGCAACGGATTGGAATGTTATTCACTAACTAGAAAGATTATGTTAAATCATTTTATATATATCATTTACTACTACTAATAAGTTATACTAAAATTGCTAAGAGACACTTGACTTTCACAACTAACCCATGATAAAAATAATAAATAAAAACAATACAGATCATTATGTCTAATCATACTTCTATATACTTATACATATTACAAATTAGGTTATTAGACAATTGTTGTTCATGTTTTAAAGATTTATTTGCCATTGGTCCCCAAAACATTTAAAAATGGGAAAATGGGAGAAGCCGCTTGTTACTAGCAGATGGACCTCCTAAACCCTAAATGTTAAGTAAATAATATACCTTTCCCACAGGTCTTCTTTCTCATTTCGCACAGGGATGGGTATATAACTCCGTCTGTAGCACACACCGGTTCGCCCTGCAACGCCGGCCCGCAAATACGAGGGCATGATGCGTCGCGAGCTCCTTCGCACGACGATGCTATAAAAAAATATATTATATATTATAAATCTGTTAGAAACACTTTACAAGTAATAGTATTGGTACTTTACTTTAATGACTTTATTAAAATAAAGTCATTTTAAATTTTATTAAAATGACCAAAATATTAAAAAATTGTTAGAGATCCTCAGGCTCCTAACATATCCAGATTTGTTGTTTCTTTCATATAATTATTTTTATCCATTTATATGTAGAGAATTTCCTAGATTTTCAAAGTTATATTACGTATATATGTTTCATAGTAATCTATCTATCTATAAAACTTTAATCAAAACTAATATTATAAAGCGAAAAAGTTTGTGTGTTTAACTTTAAAAGGCCTCTCAACTACTGAATGAATTTGAAAAATTATTTCTGATTCTGACTTTGGCTTTATACTTATGAGGAAAGCTATGAACTATCTAAAAGTATACTCTTAATTATCTTAATAGGAAATTAAACAGTTCGTTCGCGAGTGGAACCGCGAGTACCAGCTAGTATTTTATAGAACTATAATTTACACTCAGTTTTTGAATAGTTTTTCATACTTTTTTTAAAAAAACAAGAAGCAAAGACAGTATATAATGGAGGATGAATAAAATTATGAATTTAACATTTTTGCTATAACTCTTACAAGGTATTAAATATTAGTAATATCAAAAGATAGTTTAAATTAATTCCAAGATATGATAAAAGTTTTCTACCCTGGATAAATAATATAAAAAGGGGTTCACCGCTATTCAATCAGACAGAGACTAGACTAGAAGGCCAGACTAGATTGAACCCACTGATGAAACCCGACAACAAATAGTATATTATGGACCATTTCGTGTTTCATATTTTGTTCAGACCCAACTTTTATCTAAACATAAATATATAAAATTGTTTCTTTGTACTCAGATATCTAGGGAACTTTAATGGCATTGTATTGTAAATATAAATAAAAACTAGTTTAAATTTCTTTCTAAGAACGTTTATTTTCAAGTTTAGTTAAGTAAAATATAAAATATAAAATATACACAACGCAATAACATGACTCACATAAAATATATTTTTTATGTTTATAATTATTATTTTAAGATCATCTCTATAGTTGCGTGAAAGCACGCAAGCAAAGAGATCTAAAACGATAGGAATCTGGCGTTCCACGCATTCTACCTGTTAGCCATTAAATGTGCGAATAAACTATATACTATAGAATAAAGCTAAGCTTAAATTATTTCTTATAACACTCCAATTTCGTGAATTAAAACTCTGAATGTGAAAAATTATTTATTTATATTTGCATTTAATATCGTTATACGTTATATACCTTCATTCTATAACATTTACAACAAGTAATAAAAGTACTTTCTAAAGATATACCTGAAGAAGTACATATTTTAGTAGTAAATTATACAAAAAAAATTGCAAACGCGCCTAATACTGTTTTTTTCTCGGATAACTTCTTTAATTGATACTTGCGACATGTGAAGCAGAAACAAGAGTATTTATTAAAATACACTTTTATTAAAAAGTTAAGATTTATATAACTAGTTGAAATAATTGTTTATGTAGATTTCTTTTTCTCATTTTACAAATTCTTATAATAGGTTTTTCATGAAAATGAATATACGTTTTTAAAGCCTTTCTTTGTCAGAAGAAAAAAACTATTATACATAATATTATCGTAAACTCTGTTGTAGGCTTGTCTAAAATCTAAAACAAAAAACTGACTCATTTCACTGTTTAGATTGCCTTTTTCGTATGAACACTAAGAGGACAGCCAGATCCTTTTATATCACTAACAGATGACGTTTTATTGTAGCTATCAATAGTGCGGTAGACTAACATTCGTATAATACCAAGCAGATGGAAGTTTTAAAAATTTCATTTGTCTCCATACCTACTCTGTGTAATGATATGAAAGAAATACGTTCTTTTCGTCACCCTACTAATAAAATAGGAAAAGGATACTCGAGTAAGAATGACAGATACCAAATTCAAATGTATTATTGTTGTTTTTTCATTATAAAAATATTTATAGCAAGATCAAATATATTATTAATAAATGGCAATACAATTGTCAATGTAATTTTTTCGTTATCGTTTTTAATTTAAAAAAAAAGGATTAATTTATAATATTTATATTAGGGCATATAACAAAATTAAAGCAAAGCATTTTTATAAATAAATCTCATTTACAATTAGCCTCAAGCAAGAATAAGAAATTCTCGCATGTTTCATGTCCCCGATAAAATGGCTGACAGTATTGTACCAACTAGGAAACTCCATTACGATACCATTCCACAACAGCGACAAAAACGTGTTACTTAAACCGACTGCTTCGCTGCTGGCTCGCAGAAAGTTTTATCTATTTTTAAAATGTTCCAAAGTAATATAAAATAGTAGTATATGTAAGAAAATAAGTACATTTAATAATGCAAAAATATGTGATATAAAAAAGATTTTTTGTTAATATTTATTTTTAAAAATAAATAATTTTTGTTATCCGTTTGGGGAACATAATAATTTGAAAATAAATACCTAAATTATAAATATTTTAGGTGTATAGATTCAATTGGTTAAAGTTAATCATTCTATATGGAATTTATTTTGGTGTAATATTTTTAATTTTTATATGAGAATTGTTTTATCTGTGGCCAAATATAACTGGCAGATTTATAAAAATAGAAATTTCAGTAGTTCACACCATATTAAACGGTTTTGTAAAAATCGTCACTGCTTTTATTCAATTATGAAAAAAATTATAATAAATTATATTACATTTTGTTTTCTATGTGTTTGTTTACATTTGGATAAAAAGTTATATTATATTAAAGGTATGTAAAGGTATATACAGGTATATGAAAACAATAATACCTTAGCACCGTATATAAAAATCCTTGCATTCTCACAATATATTATAGGATACAGGTATGATGTGTCCTTTTTCTATTTAATAATATGAACACTTTGCCTCCCAACCTTGAGGTGTGAATGAAATGAGGCCACTTCCCTATCACAGTGCATGTGCAACATGACATTAACTGTATTTACGACACCTTGACAGCTAAACTTGTTTGAAAGTCAAATATAAGACGGCTCAATCTTTCGTGGAACAATATTTTTCGACTGAAGCTTAAACTCCGTAAAAAAATATTAATTAGTTTCCATTACAAAAAATATATAATTATATACTCGTTTGAATCACCAATACAGAATTTCTAAGATGCTGGGTTAATAAAAACCTAGGCTTTTATAAGATGTACACTAAAATATATAAAGATTCTCAAATTCCATATAATTATTGGTTATTACAATTTTATTTACAGTAATAAATAATTTTAATGACGAGTAAGTAAAGCTACAATTAGGTTGTCGTAAAAGATAAATAAAATTTAAAATTACATTTCATAATGAATGTTTTCTTTTCGTAACTCGTTTCGCGCTGTGGACGCCGATTTTAATGATATCTTATATTATTATAGTTTAAGAATAATGCTTTACTGTAATATGGTCTGTAATTTGATTGTTAAACTGTAAATACAGTTTACGACAGGCATATAACTACTACAAACTATAATAAAACTTTTAAGTTATTTTATGGAATTGGGCCAATCACTAATTTTGAAATAACCAGTTTCCACATTTGATTTATATCCTGACATCGAATCAAAAGGTTTACTTGTTCAAAATAGAAATAAAATTTTATAAAATTGTTTACATTAATTGAGTTTAAGTAAACACTACAATGAATTCAAGTCACGTTGTTGGTAGTTCTTCACTCTAGTGCCTAAGTAGTTTTTAGAACTTAATAAACACTTAACCAACGTAACCGTTTTCTATTCACTCTCGATGTGAAAGTAACATGCAAATGTGTAGTTTAGATTCAATGTACATAGCAAATGTCTTGGGGATTTTTGTTTGACCTCGTAGTCTATAGTTCTAGATCCTAGTGTGTTATAAATAAAAAAAAATTAGAACCTTTCATGGATAAAATCATAACGCAAAATAGCAATTGATCATAAAACTATAAGAATACCTTAAACACAATTTATAGTTTTCTGAACACTATAATAAAATTATGAATGCTCAGACAGTAATAATCAATCTATGACTATTACAAAAACATCCTTTATAAATAATAGCATATACCCCGTGGGTGTACAAACATGCGCAGACACCGTGAACACCACATTACAATTTCCAGTTTGCCAGATAACTTGCATTTATTTCTAAATACATCGACTACCGTTGTTATTGTGTTATGATTCACGGTATTAAATTCATATGAAAGGTTATGCTATTTGTAATTAAATGTATTTTTAAAATACATAGAATCAAACTCACTAGCCTCGTTGCTCTCCACAACTACCTGATATGATGATGAACAGTTCATCTACAACTTCTGTTGAATATATTTTTTTATTTTCTACTTTTATCTTACTAAAAAAAATTGCTCTAATAACACACTTCAAACAAGCTTTTTTTTTAATTCAGTAATTTTACGTGATTGGAAAGCCTCAACCTGGTTCATTAGTAGAAATGGGAATACCACGAGGTTTTATTTTAGGGTTTTTATTTTTCTTTATTTACATAAATGAGTTAGCGTGTCTTGTGAGGAGAAAATATGGGATAGTATTATTTGCTTATGATACTTCTATCTTTTAAAAAAATAAATCACGTCACTAACCAGTAATTTACAAAATAAACTAAGTATTATTAGATGTTGTACATTGTTTTGCCGCTAAGTACAAGATTTTTAGTACAAAATATCTTTTATTTAACATATGCTTAAATGAAAGTTTCTTACGAATCTAATAACAATCCTGGCTACCTAATTGAAGTTGAATTAAATTTTCACAATTGCTGGTGCACGGATATAATATTGTACTCGAAGAACTACCCTAATACATGATTTTCATTATTATACTTAGGACTAAACCCGCCAAACTTATCTTTGGAACAGTAATGTACATTTAAAAGCATATTTATTTTCAAATTACTTAGTAAATTTATATTAAAATTAAAGAGAGAAATGTATTTTAATGTCAAGATCATAAACAAACAGTTCATATCCGTGAGCTAACACATGACTACTCATGAAACAGGCAGGAGTTTAAATTTTTCAAAACTGTACTCTCGTGATTGTTGACCTCTACCATTATGTCTAGCTATTGCTTACGTCACACTGTTAATTCTAACATTTTAACTACAAAAGTGAAAAGATGTTGCGACCCTGTACATTCGCAACATCTATTCAGAATTTATGAAAAACCCAGGAAAAAAACATTATGTAAATGCTTACGCATTTTTGCGATTCCTTATACATATATATTTTTAATAATTTGCTATATATTTTATAGGCATATATACATCTAATAATATTACTTTTTTATGGTATATAATTATATATTTCTCCACATAGTTTGGATAGTTCCTTTTATTTTTCTCCTTTTTAAAGCTTACTTGCAGTTTTAGAAATGGTAGATCACTTAAATTAAATTGAAAATACCTCTTTAGCTTTATTACTTTCGTAATAGAATTTAAATTATGATTTACACTGAAATCATTAATAAATACTTAGACACTCGTTTAACAATAAGAAGACGAAAGGACATTCAGTATTTTAATTTCACATAACATAATATTATAAGATTAAAGCCTTGAATTTTATTATATTGACAACAACATTAGCTAAGATAATCTTAAAGTTTTTGAAGTTAACCTTCTTTTTAATGATTGTCACTCAAAACTCTATGAAACACTAATGCAAACGATAATAAAACAATCACATTCCCATCATCTTGTGTAAATTGGATAAAGTCATACAATTAACCCAAGAAATCTAAATCTTACCACCTTGATCTCAATATCAGACAACCTTTTTAACATCTTCGAGTGGCAAATAAATAAATGAAGTCTTTGTAGTGTTAACAGTATGATAGATGATTGATTTGACTAAATTCTTTAAAATGGGATTCTCTTTTTTTTATTAAACAAAAGCGAGATACATATTTTCACGACTTAAATTGTTTGACGCCGAAGAAGTAGTAACTTCGCCAATAATGGTTTACCAATATAGGAAGTACTGTATTACATAGTTGTTAAAGAGACTACATTATATTGTTTAAAGTAGATGTAATACAAGTTAACCTATCAAAATTAGAAATACTTGTAAGTTGTACTATCAAATTTACAATAAATATAAAAAAAGTTTCTTATTTTTCCTACATTGGAAATGCAATAAATAATCACAACTTTATTTGAATACTTACTTTAAATTGGTAAGAAAATTGTATATATACTCATTAATTATAATAATATATATTATGGATTTTGTATAATGTAATATAATTTTTCACTTCAAAATACATTTTTTTTTATTTGGATCAAAATATTACTAACTGAATAATAAATAAACCTTACATTTTTTTTATTCTTCCTTTTACTCTATACTCATTTATTTCTCTTGTAGCTATCTATTGTGAATTTTCTATCATGTGTTAATTGCACACACTACTTTATTATAATTACCATTATCATTATTATTATTTGTTATTAATAAATTACATATTAATAACAAATTTACAATCGTTTTTTAATTTTACGATACTGTAAAAAACATTTTTTTATTCTCAGAATTGCAACATAAAATATAAATTGTTTAATATTTATAAAATAATCAATTAATGAATGCTAAAAAGTAAATTATGTTGGCTATTAATGACTTCTCAATTATCAAGATCTTTTGCAATTCTTTTTACATAAATAACAATGTGAATATGCCTTAAAGCAAAGTTTAGAAACACGTACTTCACAAGTGCATTGTGAATTACCTTTGAGAAAGTAAACCTTATTTGTAGAACTATCTAAAATACAAATTTTTCACGCAAATATGGTATTTATGGTCAGAGGGATTAAACTTCATTATTCAATACATAGATATTTAGGGAGCAATATTGTGTTGGTGTATTTTATTTTGTGTAAATTGCGCTGAGAGAAATCGCAAATATTATCTATTTACTATAAATATATTGACCATAAACTATAAACTGAGTTTATGAGAAAGTGGTTTTCTAATGTTACCTGAATAGGATTTCTAATATTTGACTCTGGGCCCTTCGCATAAAATAAATGTACATAAATATTTTCTATTGTACGGCACCGCCTAGAGTTATTTCAATGTTTGTTCCTAATTCTATATAGTTATAGTATTTGGGGAATAAAAATAAAAATGTATATATCAAATGATGCGTAGTTAAATTACGCATCGATTAATATAAAAAACCAACACTCACGTTGAAGTTAAAATTATCCCTAGAAGTTATGAGGGGAAACTACAAATAAGATTACTATTTAACTGTTAAAACTATGATAGCTTAAAAAAGTTTTCTTTAGTATTACAATAATTTTACTTTTTAGACAAAGGACAATCAATTAGTAGCTTAGGCGTATTACCGAAATTTAAACTCCAATCTGTATAAAATTACTTTTGAATTATTAAGCATAAAACTGATGATCAATAGCAAGGATTTTAAATGAGAAGCTATTACTAAAATACATGTATTAATTGTTTTTAATTTATTTACATCTAAATATAGACAGATATTATCTATTTATTTATTATAATTTTATAGTAAATATTATTATCATTTAACAGTTACCTGCTCTTTATACAGCAAAAATGTTATTTCTTTTAATAATTAGACAAATATTTTACTTCTACCCTCGATTTAATTATTTTTCTGCATTTTTCTTGTTGTGGAAACAATATTACAAAAAAAAAAACAAATATAATATGAAATAAAACTATTTTTTACGGATTAAAACTTGCGTATAATTTGGTTACATTTTAATTTTCACCCGACGTTTCGAATGCTTTACAGCAATCGTGTTCACGGGTAGACGAGATATGTAAGTGTCTCACACACTATATATATATAGTGTGTGAGACACTTACATATCTCGTCTACATATATATATATATTTCAATTAATTTGTGGATATTTTAAATTAATTTTTATTACTTAATGGTTTATTAGAAACTAGAACTAAAAACATGTTAACATTTAAAGTAATAAAGTAAATTTTCAATTATTTTATTTATTCTTTGTGTAAAAACTAATATATAATAATAAACAGAAAATCATTATAAAACATTTGATACACTAAAGACATATATAACATCGTCGCGATCACTCTCACTATTTATAACTAGTTTTTCTTCATTCTTGGAGTCCCTATAAATTAGCTTGAGAATGTTGTTACTAAGTATGTTATTATGTATATCATTGTATTTCTAATAACGTGTTTGTTTTAAAATAGCAAAATAATTGGTATAATTTCAACGTAAACGAATTATTTCTTTATTATTTATCCATTTTGGATAAATCAAAATAAATATCAAATTATAAATGGCTCTTGAGTTTGATTACAGTTTGTAGTGTACGTCCTAAATTCTTGAATGTCATTAAAATTCAACTTTTTGGTTAATCTTAAATCTTATCACAATTTCCTTGGCCTTCACTATTTAAGCAAATGTAGAACGAACGGTACATTCAGTACTTTCCATTTACATATTCTAGATATTACACTTTAAAAGTTTTTACATCACTAAACAGCATTACTTTTATAGTATATGTACCTAACTTAAAAATTTTACTGTGTCAAAGTGCAAAGATGGAAAATTCCAGATTCTAAGAAAAATATACTTAGCATATTACTTTAATGATAAGTTTAATTATTTAACTGGTGGCTAGATAATATTATCGATGGAGCATAGAATTAATAAAGACTATTGTAATTGCAATAAAACTATTTTACGGATATAACTCGCGTTTATTTTTACATTTTTTAAATAATTTATTAATAATAAACTCAATGACTGACAGACACCATCATCTCGTCTCGCCGCGAACACGTTTGCTGCAAAACATTCAAAACGTCGGGTTTAAATTAAAAAATGTAATAAAACGTGAGTTATATCCGTAAAATAGTTTTATTGAAATGTGTAGTACTCGTGTGAATCTTAGACATCACTATTGTATTTTTTTTTAACGTACCCACTCAAAAAATAAAAAAAAACTTGTTAAAATCAATGTCAATAGAAGAAATCATTACTTCAAAGCTTTAAATTTATTCATTTAATTTTATATTTTTGGAGTTGGTTTTTGGAGAGTTACTATTTAGGATGCGTTCCCGAAATGATTTTTCATATCTATTTCTTCAAATATTCATAAAAATACTTTAAATATGAAATATTTTTTTTGCAGTTAATATTCACATTTCAATATTAAAAAATATAAATTGTAAATTTCATTTGTGATTTATTACCTTCAACATCTGACATTATTTAAAAAAGCATTTCCTCAATTATCAGATAAATTGAATTTGCCAGCAAATTATGTCAACATATTAATTAGTATGTCAACATAGACATTAGTATGACTATAATTTTGATAAAAATGATATTATAATAGTATATAAATAATTACATTTTAATACATATAAATATAATATATTAAAATATTTGAGTTTTTTTAATCAATTGTAACATCTCAAAATACGTAAAATACGTATTTTTCTAAACATTAATATATTTAGTAATGATGTTATATAAATTACAAGATTTTAGATGACATTTTGATATAAATATTACATAATTTGTCCTGTTTTTTTTTTTAAACAAATACGTCTTGGTCACTCTAGTAAACATATTAATATGCATAAAGTGACATCATGCTCGACGCATACAAATTTGGTTATCGTTCAACTAAACTAATTATTAAGCTAATATAATCATTTTTAAGCTAATATAATATTTTCTACAAGAATTCGAATTAAATTAGATAGATTATTAGTTTAAATGCTGATGTTAATTATTAATATCCCTGCGACTGGATAAAAAGTAACTTGTTTTCTATATATAACTTAACGACTTTGTTTCATTAAAGACAATTCTAAAATTGAAAGTATTTCTATAATCTGAATGAAGATGAAAATATTCTATACAAATTTAGACACCTATAAAATTTAATTCTTTAAAATATAAATAAATACCTAAGTTCGAATGCTTTAAATAATGTTGTCAAATCCGCAAAATTTTTAATGTTGTCAAATCCGCAATCTTTAAGTCAGCATCAATCAACTATAACCGGTTACTGAATCATTATTAAACTCATACTTTTCTGTTTAATTGAGGATATGCGTATTAAAACTTCATTATAATTAATGAATATGTACCAATCATAAATAACATTTAAAAAATACGTAACAGAATTAATACCATTTTATAGTTTATCAAAAGATTGGTCCACTGGTCGTGAACTTCCAAAATAGGGCTGAATTTCAAAATCCTCAGAAGTTTCCAAATCATTTATTTAGTAAGTTATATTTCTCCAATAGTAACTAAGAAGTGGTAAATTTTTCTACGATATTAACTGTAACTTGATATTATACAATAAAATAATTAACAATAAATTATGAGAACACTGTTTGTTAAATTTTCTCCACTGTTTCAGTACTTTGTATATCATATTTAGGTATATAAATAACGGTATTAGCTTGAGTTCCAGTCTTGAAACTGGTTGGCAGTTTAAGAGTTGTGTTATATTTAATTTGATTAAACATTTTGTGGTGTTGTGATAGTTTATTAAAAATATATTTTTTTATTGGATTGTAAATTAAAGACAGGCTTTATTTTAATTTTAATTGATATAGCGGTACCAAGGCTTTACGAGGATTTGACGAATTGTGGGTTCAATTCCCAGCGTGGAATTCAATATATAAGAAGTAGAAAACACAAAAGGCAGTAGAGCAGAGACGTTAAACGCACCCTTTCTATAACTGAAATTCTCCAGCAGTGGGAATTGTTTAAACTTACTTTCTTTTGTGAAAGGTATAAATATTATTGAAGGTTTTAAGGTATGTAAGTTTATGTATTATCGACGCTCACGATTCTTAGCTAATTTATTCTTAGCTTATTATATACTATAAAAATAACATATTTTTATTATATCGTAAGTCAAATAGTATGTTTGAAAAGATAAAAAATTTAAGGCTGTTCTCGTCACATTAGTTTTTTTACTTTCATATTCCTTTTAATGTTGATACTCCTATACAGTACAGTAAAAGAATATTATATAATAGTATTAAAATTATACCTAAAACCAAAACATTCTGTATATAATACCGCTATAAGTTTTTGGTAAACCAGGTGTGACATTCGTGACTACGTGTTAAAAAGCTTCAAACAACTTTAGCTCTGACATTAATTTTATCAAAGCTTTTTCTCTTTTATAAAACATTTATTCTTGAAATACTACTTAATTGAAATTTATTAACGAATCTGGGTGTTATTGAAATAAAACTTTTTTACAGATTAAACTCGTATTATATAATTTGATTACATTTTAATGGTTACTTTTATTTCAATTGTGTACTCGTGAAAATGTAAGAAAGGACTACTGTGTGTTATTGTCTGGACAAGGTTTGTATAAAAGAATATTTTTGGAAAAATGAGAAACATTTTATAAAATAAATAAGCAGTAATAGGTACGAGATCCATCACAATAACTGCCGGACAAGTATAAAGAATTAATTACACCAAAGCATATCAACGGACACACTAGCTTTACATATTGGTTAATTAGTTTATGAGAAAATGGAACTGACTGATTAACACGCAAATACAGACACATTTATAAAAAAAATAAAATAATTATTAAAAATTTTTTTTTTTTAATTTTTATTTAAAAAACAGGGACGTCAACAAATCCTCGGTCAAAAAATCAATATATTGATAAACTGTTATAAACGACAAATACAGTTAATTTTTACGACCAACATTAAAAAAATGTGTTAACAAAACCACACTTTGATCTTAGCCAAAAGGCCGAGAAGATAACCATTTCAACACTTCTTTTTAAAACATATACTTTTGAATGTATGACTTTTTTATAAAATCTAGGTCATCTTACTAAACTCGTTAATACAACTCATTGCGGATGTACTTTTATATGTAAAGGGTTTTTTTATATTTTATAATTACTGTTACTGAACTTATTCAATTCATTACGGATTTTTTAAAGAAAAATAATCAAATATTAAATGAAATATTGTATTAAATACAATACTTGATACTATTAGTTTTCTTTAAAAAACAAATAAATTTGTGAATCACATATCTTTTAATTGTGATAAGTTTTTGATGAAATTAGAAGGCGTTGTTATTCACACAAATACTAAATCACGAACTGGCGACTTTTACATTCTTTTTTAAACTTATAAATCGCTTGGATATTTTTTCTGAAAAAACTAATCTGCTCCAAGTTACGTGTAAAAATACATACGTACTCACATACACACACAAAAACTTTTTTTATTTAAAAAAAGTTCTATAATTACTCTTAACTCAAAATGTAGTAAATTTACAAATTCGAAAATCGGGGCGATTACAATAAATTTCTTAAACAGTATGTTAGAAGTTCATATTTTTTTCTTTCATAAAATCCGGGAATACGGAGAGGATCGTGAAGTAAAAAATAATATAATAATAAATTTAAACATACTGCTCCAAATCATACATATATATATAACTGTTAAGTAAAACTGTACTTACCAATTAATAATACAGTTAGCGCCAGGAAGTGCGCTGTGGGTTCCATTGTGTATGCACTTATTTAAATACAAGTTTTCGGAAGCACCAAAATATAATGAACACTATTTTATTTAATCAGTCGTCCATGATGTTTCGATCTGTAACAAAAATAAAACAAATGATCAGAGTGCTTATAATTATACAAAAAATAGACATATGTAATTACAAAGTAAAGATGAAAATATACAAGTAATAAAACATGAAAATACTATGTATTTAAAGTTAAATTAAGTTTTATTATGTAAAGTTATTCACTTTCACCGAGTTAACTATTTTGCCGCAGTTTAAGAAACATTTGGTACATATTAAGAAGACAAAGAAAGTTCTTCCCACACTCTAAATACGAGAAGTCAGATTATCTTAAGTGACGTCACTCAGCAATAATAAAATCTAAAGTAATTTATTAGAAGACTGCTGTTACATAAGTAAATTCATTAAAATGAATTGCACGAGATTCAGAAAATCATAATGATAATTTAAATATTGACTAGATGAAAACTACTTTTAATAATAGGAACTTGCACTACGTGAATAATAATCATTTAGTAGCGGTACCGGAATACTAGGTCCGCCACTATACACGGCGGGTGAAGCTGAGCGAAACACTGTTGCTGAATGAGAATTCTAGAGGTTCTTAAGTATAAAAACCATGTTTATGACAATGATTGGACTATTAAATGTAAGACAGTCAATTGTATATCTACAAGACACACTTTGACCATTTAATTAAAAACTACAATGACAAATGTCACTAACAATCTTCAGGCCTTCAAGTCACTATCCTCGACAACTCTGCCAGTTTTCGACATCCGACCATTATTCGTCTAGGAGTAGTAGCATTAGTAACGAAACTCTTTTGACCAGTAAAAGCTTCGTTTGACTCAATAATGTAGGCGTTACATAATTTAATTTACTAAGACTATTTGACCTCATAAATAATAAGTTAAAACTTATATTTAACAATTAGAGCACTATTTTCACAATTCAATATTGCAACCCTAGTTGACGTAATACTTATTAAATTAGATAATTAGTATTTTCTTAGATTTTCACGAGTACAAATTTGAAATAAAACTATTTTACGGATTAAAACTCGCGTATAATTTGGTTACATTTTAATTTTAACACGACGTTTCAAATGCTTTGCAGCAATTGTGTTCACGGGTAGACGAGATATGTCATAATAAGGTTACATGGTAGGTAGGTACTCCCAGTATTGCAAATTCTCATTGCAGGTATATCAATTTTCAGTAGTCGCAAACTAGCTCCAGGTTATAAAATAGTATGTGAAATTACTGCCACTAAATTAAATTAATAAAAAAAATAACCACTACTATATAAAAATAGAATAAATGATACTAATAATTTGTGGGGTGAGTTATTATTTGATCTTGATATTTTTTTTTATCTAAGATTATAATTTGTTTAATGTGTCCGAATAACTTGCAGATATTATTTTAAGATTCCATTTAAGCTTAATCTCTGATTATCGATTGATTAGTATTGTTTTCGAAGATTTGAGCTCAATTTTGCTGAGAATAACAAATAGCTTTGAGATAAAATGTAAAATGATTATATTCATTTTACCTCACCATCACGATTGCCACTTCACAGTAAAGTATGATACATTGTTTTCACCGACCCACATTAAATTGTCTACAACACAACCTGGCATTGCTAAATAACTAGCACATACATATAACTGCATTTTAACAAAGAATATGTAGATAATATCGAACACATTTCCGAATACGATTTAGAAAACAAATTATCCCAAAGCATAAGAATTAAAAATTTAAAAACAGGAAAAAAGTAATGAGCGAAGTAAACATGTCAATTTATAAAATTATTTCAATGAAATCGCGTAAACACAAACAATTTCCTGCCATCATTTAAAATTGTAAGAAACAGTTAACTCACCTTTACACAAGCAATAAACTTTTACTCCATTTTATCCCTTATCAAAGTCATATAAGGACAAAAATTGTTTAAAGTTTTTGAAGCAATAGTTTACTGTACATCTGTTATTAGCTTGAAATTTTTTTCCGAGAACTTGACACGGCTTTTGGCAACCAGTAGCCAGGAAAGGTTTTTTTTTTCTTTTGTTTGTGTTAAAAAATGTAATTTCATTGTATTACTTAATTGATAAAGGTAAAGCTTGCCTTTATAATATTAAAATTGATCTATGTTATGTTTAATCTCGATTGGAAATTATAAATAAATATAGATAGGAAAACGTTTTCAACGGGAAGTACTCCACGCTGATTATCAATGTACATGTTAGCTAAAATATCAAGATAACAGAGCGATAACACAGAGATCACAGATTCAAGTTCTGTGAATGTTTTTTTTCATTGTATTATTAAATTAAAATATTGTTTATTAAAACACATGTACATTTATACTACCTAAAAAGCCACAGTAAATATGTTTTAAAAGCTCTTCTAAAATGATTATAGAAATAATTTTATTAGATTTCTCTTCTTATCTACTGTTATATATTTCCAAGCTAAAAGATTAAAGCAAAAAATACTTTCGCAAGAAAAATAAAGCTTTGGATGACTCTTCACAAAAAGAAATATGATCGCATGTTCTAAGAAAAAAGAGCCATAAACGGCAGATATTCCTCATTCCATGTTAAATAATATTCCATTCGGTAGTTTTATTTCACAAGAATAAAACATTTTAGTGACCATTTATTTAGCTATCATTATTCATTAAGGTAGGTTGATTAAATTAAAAAACTTAAAAGTTTAAGTATTCAGATTATCATACATAAGACAGATGTACCAATGAGGGCCTCAAGTCTAGTTGAATATTCATATCAGCTTCTTAGACTTCTGAAGTTCTCTCAGGAATCCTTTATAGTGCTATACGAGTATATACTATTAAAAATCTATGTACCTGCAATAATTACAAAATTGAATAAAGATATGATAAAAACTACGTAACACATTCTGTTAGTAATAATTCAACTGATTCTAAGTATTAAAGATTTTTAAAATTGTTACGGTCTAATAAGAGTACCTAATACAGAAAATAAAACGTTCTTTTGCTAAATATAATATATGTCAAACATTTTTTTAAAATTTATTACACGTTTGACAAGCATTAAACTTAACAGTTAACTACAGAACATAAAATTTTTATCATTCAAGTAAGATTTAAAACACCAACTACGAGAGCATAATAAACGGGTAAGCGTGAAGAGCATCGTAAAACTTGCTTTAAGTAAAATTCACACAAACACAATTTGTAGACATGTTCTGAAATTTGTTGGTAAAAATAATGTTGTATTTTCAAAATTACTATAAATACTAAATTATATATAATCGTAAAACAAATCCACAAATGACACTTTCTCTGTACCAAAGATTTTTCTAAAGTTAACATTTCGTCGAATGTGTGTGTGTTTCTTAAGTGTAAAATAATGTTTTCAAAATGTATGTCGGTGGACCAGGGTAACAGAGGTCAGGAGGAGGCCGTGTGAAAATTGTGTTTATAGTTTTCTTCTTTGTACTCTACCGTTCGAAACTATATTTACTTTGTTAGTTTTGTCACACATTTTGTATGAAATTTCGCTTATAGTATCCTGTGCTTGTAAAATATTATTTCTCATAATAGGAAAGTATTTATAATACTTTAGTCTTTTTAATTCTTAAGACATGTACAATATTTTCATTCTTACGTGATGTCGTGAAGGTCTTACTTTTAGTTAAGACAAAATGATCCTAATTTAACTTAACCCCGTTTTTTTATACAAGCATTAAAATAATTATAAATAGCTCTTAACTGTTAACACAGTTACTTTAATTAAATGTTAATTAGTTTTATGTCTGATAGTTTTAATATTAATGTGAAAATTACCGAATTAAAATAAAATTAAGTATCGATCATTAAATATTATCAAAACTATAAAAATTAAACTGCCTGTTAAAAGTCTAACTGTTCATTTAAATGTACAGTTATTGTGCTTAATATGTAAATAAAGATAAATATAAAATAAAATTTATTTTGGGCTATCTACCATTTGTTTGTAATCAATTGTCTATGAAAAAACTATTTGTATTATAAAATATGAAGTGTAGGTGAAACTTAAAAGATGTTTTTTTTATGTGAAACACTTGTCATTTTACACAAATTGATTCCGTGACACGACTTTTATTGTATATTTTTTAAATCTATATATAAATCTAGTTGAATAGTATGTATATGTTAATTGAAACTTTTTGCATCTTTGTTGTTGTCACACATCGATTATTTTTAAATGGAACTGTCTAAAAAGATATTAAATATTGAAAAAACTTATTCACTCAATTAAATCAACAACTGATTGTGTTTAAAATGAAATATATGTATATAGAACGGGACAACAGGAAAGGTCAAAATATTAATTAAAAAGCAGGTGATTTGCAGACACTGTCAGATTTTATAGTAAATTTAATTCATACCTACTTCTAGGCATCCGAATAAGATTTGCACACGTAGCAAAAACTGTGTATTGCGTGCAAGTATGTAACTAAATAGATCGCGTTAGCGTAAATTTCGATATGTATGCAGTAAGAGCAACGTCATCTGCTGAAAGTAGAACTTCTCTTTTGGTATTACAATGAAAATACGTAAATAAAATTTACATATGGGTACGCTTAAATTAAACCATAGGATTATTAATATTTTTTTTAAATTGAACACCTGTTTTTTTTTGTAATGATATCTACTTATTGAACAGTCTTATATTTTATGGTTTTTATTATTAATAAATTAACTTATTTCAGTAATAGTCTTGAAGGTAAAACTAGAATACTATATATAGATTTAAAAACAAAATTCTGAACCCTATATACTCAGGGTTCAAATTAGTTACAAGGTTTCTTTGTACTGTATGTGCAGAAGAACAAGACAAGAAAATTTATGCATAACATTTTGATACAGAATCGACAACAGTATATAAGTATTGGAGGTGTTACTATTTACAGAGACAAAGGAAAAACTTGCAACGAAACCGAAAGGCATATGATCAACTATTTTATCAACATCACCAGGCCTCGATATTCGTTTTTACAACAATTTTAAAGGATCATATATCGTTAAAAATTTAATTTAAGCTGGTTTTAAAAAACAAACAGTGTACAGAACTCTTTTGAATTCAAAAATGCATTGCGTTGAGGCCGATAAAAAGTATTTCAACAAACTATGCACATGTAAAAACAGTATCCGATGGTTTTGTAAATAAATTGCACCGAATGAATAACGCGCATCGGATGGAATTTAAAATCGGCGCCATTGTTCACGTTTCAGCCCAGTGACCTCAATACTATCGAACTTTCGTTTTAAATGCAGCTTATCTCTACGACTGCAATGCTTAAAATAAATCCCACCCATTTGCCGCATTGACAGAGATATGAAAACAATAATATTTAACCGGGATGGCTTTTATATAATATTATTTATAATATTACTTTACATACAATGAACATACATACACACATTATACATACACACATTATACATACACACATTGATCTTAAACTAACCTTAAAACTGACCTACATTTAGACACTAGTACCAGGAAAACATAAATCCAAGGAGGTCGTCGAATACAACCTTGAGCTTGATTTGACTTAACCTAGAGCATTATAAAAGAAAGTAACATCCATTATTCTCCTATGCTTTATGATTGCCTGGTACACACGGTCATTGGATTGTATTTCAAAACATCATCAAATTGAACGATCAGCAGATCATTTATATACTGACATTACCTACTAATGATGTTAATCTGTCATGTACAACCTGACACACATATCATAAACGCGGAAATAAATAAAAACTAAACACGTGCTCATTTGAAAAATTTATTACTCTTTTTTTGAACTAATTTGAACTCTATTGTCAAGAATTAAGATTAATATTTGTAAACACAATCATTTCTGACCGTTACAAGTCTGATTTAATTTATTAGGTTATGTTTGATGAATTGACCGCACTTTTTTCGAAAGATAATGTCTATTCATCACACGTTGTCTTTATAATAGTTTAATGTTTTTTTAGTTTTTGATAAATATTCTCTCTTGTATATTTCTTTATGTTTTTGCTATATTTTTATTATATTGTATCAGTTTTTTTTATCTTATATGTTATATAAGATATTTAAAAAATTTTAGTACATTATAGTAAGAAGAAACTAACTTCTGCCTATATAATTAGAACCATATTATTTTATTCACTAGTAATTTCTAATAATATTATTCGCTGTAGAAATCTTAAAAAGTTTAAATATCATTTCTTATACAAACAGAATAACACAATATTACAATTAACATCGAACTTAGAAGTCATATTTAAAGAATAATAATGAAACTTTACGTGGTTTTACAAAATCGACCGTATAATAATATATATATTACTAGCATTATTCCTATACTTCACAATTAATTCATTGTTCACTGATTCAGAATGTTAATAAAGAACATAAATAAGAAGACTCTTTAAATAAAAGCCTTCTTACAAAACTAAAACGGCCCAACACGACGAATTAAAAATAAATCTGCACTGTTCTATCCACTGGCGCATAACAAGCCGTATCATCGTTCTATAACGGAGTCATAAACCACAGTAAGATAGACTCTGATAAATTTTGTAGAATAAGACGTGGATTTCTTTTATCGATATAACCGTTTATTATTGACATTAGACAAATGTTTCTATATGGTTAATATTATCCACACATGCTCAATTATTATAATAAAAAGATGTTCAGTTATAATACAACAAATATTATAAGAGAGAGGCTTCTTGAAATAAAATATTGTTTTTTTTTGCCTTTAACACTGCTGAGAGAAAAATTGATATCTTCGACGCTTTTTTTTTTATAATAAAAGTCATTCGATTCTGCAAAAAACTGAAGCTAATAAGTTTATAAGCTTGTTATATTTAATGTAATAAACGAAAAAAAGTGGTATTAAATAACAATGCAAAACAATTAAAACATACATAAGTAAATATTGGGGAAGATTTAAAAATACCTTAATTTATTTTTATAATGTGCTAAAAATCATAGAGCTTACTAAACTTTTCAATATATATAATATCATAATATTTTATTAAATCTTCTGACCAAGGAACCGATGATCAAAAGAACGTCTCATCCATATAACATAAATTTCTGGATTTTAAATAGTTTTAAATTACAAAATAGTCCTTTAAATATTCTGCTTAGACCAAGTTTATTATTTGGTTTCATTAAATGTCCTTCAAAATTATCTTCCATGCCTATTGCATAGCATAAACATTAAGCTGTTATATTACTAGACTAAAATTTTTCCTAACTCTTAACCTAGATAGATAGATAGATAGATAAGCACTTTATTGTATATTAGATAATACAATTAAAAATTTGAAACTTACAATATGAAATGATACAAACACAAATTGAACAATATGCAAAGGCGGTCTTATTGCTAAAAGCAATCTCTGACAGACAACCTTTAGGTGAAAGGATTTCAATACAAAATACGGGATGACTAGTACGATTAAAAAGATATGATAAAAGTAAATTATTGCATACAATAAAACAATACTACTATTAAAATAAAAAAGTATATACATATATATAAATTTATATAATTTAAACTTCATATACGTACATACATACACATTTTATAAATATGTATAAAGATACAGCACAGGTACAGCTTTTCTCGTCACGCCGTGATTCTGCCATTCTCAGAGCTCATGAATAAGGACCCCGAATGGGTTCGAAACTAGTCGGGCGAAACTAGTCGGGCAAATTCCGATAGTGAAACCCTGCGTATAGCTGTATAATTATATTTAATAGGTATAACTTTTAACATAATTCAATAAAGATATAGACCGATTATTAATAAATATATATATAATAATATATAATTCTATATTGAATTTGAAATGTACAAAACAAAAGTACAAATCTCGTCCAATTCCCATTTAATAATAATTTGTACGCTTACATAAATTATAGTAAAGTTTTACCTGTCATTTGTACAAAGTATGCACATTATTTGCATCATAATCAGTGCTTAACGGTAAATACCGTTGTTAGCTCTGTTCACAAACAAACATTTATGCATACCAAAAAAGATATATATATTAGTTTTACATCAGAATTAAGTAACTTTAGTATTTTCTTAGATTTTCACGAGTACACATTTCAAATAAAACTAGTTTTACGGATTAAAACTCGCGTATAATTTGGTTACATTTTTTATTTTAACCCGACGTTTCGAATACTTTGCAGTAATATACTATAATATACGCGAGTTTTAATCCGTAAAAATAGTTTTATTTTAAGTAACTTTGATATCCTATTTTTAGATATCAACAAAACATATTATATAGATCTTAATTTAAATATGAACATATGGAATACTATTGTTTTGAAAAAGATATATTTAAATAACAAATTCTGCTCTCGACCTCATTTGTTTTTTACTCAATAGGTGCGACAGAAATATATAATATATAGTAAGAACGAAAGAATATTGCTCTAGAGCCACACATCTTCTGTCATATTTTCGGCTATAATTTTAGGGGCTTATTGTTTCTATTTCGCATTATCTTAAAAAATATATTCACCTCCATGAAATTTTTCATTTCAAGCCGAATATTTGAAAAAAACGCAAAATGTAACCTGAATACAGAATTGTTTTATTAAAGTTAATTATACTTTTAAAAGTCGATTATTTTATTGTAATATTAAATTTACGGATGTGGTGCGGACTTCGTTGTTATGAACAATATTGGTGAATCTAGAAGAGGTATGCTCAAGCGTGGGTGGTCTGTAACCAGTACATCGTTTGTTACTTAGAATACAATATTATAATTGGGCGTATATTATTATAATTAAGAATATATTAGAAGGCTTTTTTCATCGGTAAAGGGTTTTTTTTTTTCGTTTAAATAAACTTTAAATATTTCTTGTTAATTTATAAATATATAAAAATGCATTTGAAGTTCAAATAATAGATATATTAAGAGAACTTCATTCTGATACAAATTCGAGTTGTGTATTTTGTTTGATACTCGTACTATGCAATGCTAAAGTTTAAAAAAAAATTAAAAATATTCGCATTATTGCATTTTATGGTAACGTTTATAGCTTTGCTATAAGAAAATAAATATATACGGTATATAAGACAAATTATTCGAAAAGCTAAATTACACAATTTCCTCAGAAAATTCTGAAATCGCTTCCTCAATTGGAATCCGTTCTCAATTACGTGGTGCTTACGCTTAATAGCTGCTGGTAGAACTCGATTTGAGAAGCTATTTGTAAAAACAACGGTTAGTTTAACTTTTTAATTATAACATCGCCCGCAGTTACTAATTACTTATCATTAAGGTTTTATTTTTCTTAATTTGTAACTGGCGGAAATATAGAAATATGAGTCATAGCATACGAATAAGCTCTGTTAATAATTAACATATTTTATAACAATAAATAATTAAAATGAATAAAACTAAAAAATAAATAAATATTATATATTAAAAATATTAAACTAATGAGTATAGATATAGAATATAAATATGTACGTTGATTAATTATATTAATAATTAAAAGTAAAGAAAATTAATATTAATAAATATTTTTTATTATTATATTCGTATTTCTTTGTGTACATTTGTGTAATGTCTAAATAAAGTTTTTTGAATTTGAATTTGAATTTGATTATAAATTCCATTGAAAATAACTAAAAAAAATTATGCAATAAAAAAAATAAATTATTGCTTAATAAAATAAGAATGTTTTTAATGTATAAGATATAAAATAAATAAGGCACGATAACCTATATTGAGTAGACATTAAACCAATATCACTCAAAATAAAAACACACAAACCCAATATTTACAAAGAAAGCATTAAAGTTCTCTAAAGCTCAAACACGTCAGACCATTTACCGTTCGTTACCGTTCATCGCTCCAGGTGTATGTCAATAATGAATGCAAAAAACTGACCTACAATGTTATTAAATTTCATTCAATGCCTTTTTTTGCTAATGCTATTAAGAAGTTTTTTTTGCGAATCAGATTGAGATAACTGCAGACAAGCGACTTATAAATTTTATTATATTTATTCTTGTATATTTCAGACTTGTTAATTTAATTTGTTGTAATATTATTTTATAATGCTCATTTGAAATTTAATTATTTTTATAGAAATTTTTGTTTTTTATTCTACATTTTTCTTAACTTTAAAACAAAAATTAAGCTAAGATGCATTTTACACATTGCATTGAATGTTTATTGAAGTGATCATATTGGCCCTCAGAACTGGGTATTCATAAGAACCTTACAAAACTACCACATTAAAATAAATGGAGTCGCTAGTCTACGGTACGCGTCAATGCGAACCAAACGATCTATTCGAAAGCGAAACGTGATAATGAAGGTATTTATAAAAAGAAATCATACGGAACTATTAATGGCGCCGAGAATGTACAGACTGACAGCCATTAATTTAAAGATGATGTATCGTAACCAATACGTTACTTTAGTTAATCGAATTTGATGAAACTAAGATTTATTACATATTTAATTTGAAGAGGAAATTAAAAACTGTTTATGTATAGTTATAGAAACCCAATTTTTCTTCATTGACACACCACAAATTACTAATATCTATCTGTTTGTGAAACTCATCCTAATAATAATTAAATTTATGTTTTAATAACAGAGCCTTACTTATTATTATAGATTTTACTATAGATTTAATATATATCTTGTACACAGAGCCGGATCTCAATATAGTTATAAATAATCATCTATACAATAGGAAGATTCAGTAGGTAATTAATTTCTAATACTTTTAAAAGTTAAACTTTAGCTCTACAGGATATATCTAAGGATTTGAAGTTAAAGTTAAAAAATTGAAATTGCACTTATGAAATATACTCTTCGCACGGTTCCAAATGGTAGGTCCACGGAGAAGAACCGGCCAGAAACTCCATATGTTGACACAATGGATAATAAGTTTAACTGCATTTGACCTTGCAGCTTGCAGAGTTCAAGTGGTAATTGTTGAATCATTAAGATCCGTTATGCATTGGAATTTTGTAGAAAGCTCTCCTGATTTATTTATTATAATGATTTATTTCCGTTACTATGTATTATTACATTTTAATGAGTTTATTACACTCCTTAAAGTATAGGAAGTTTTCTTAATAATTTAAGGAAACTTTAAACTTTGCTCAACACTTTGTGCATTTATCGAGAAATTCTAATTATAAAATTGTTTATTATCTAAATTATCACAAGCGCTTTGAATTATATATCAACTCTTGAAGATAATATTTCTTTGACTTTTTTAAAAGCAATGTGATTTATGTATGAAGAATACAAATCGGAGTTTTACTTGAGTTATCTGTATAAAATTGCACTTTCTAATGCACTTTCTATCTCAATTAAAGTTAAATTAGGTTTTGTACCAAGAACAACGTGACCAATTGTATGAATAAGAGATTATATATCCAGAGAGATGTATGAATAAATATAGATTATATATTTCAAAGTTAATTCCAAATCATAAATTATATTGAAAGATAAAATACTAAAATGAATACATGCTATGTTTTACGAGAATGAAAAGCCGAGTGCAGTAATCGTTAGAATATGAGACAATGAAGACAAAAGTGCGAGCAGACCGTGAAGTTGATCTTTTTTTATTTTGTTAGCATGAAAATACAGAAGCATTTTTACATTGAACTGAACACAATTTTTTTATAAAACATTATGGTAAAACGGTTTAAAATTGTTTTTGGCTTAAAAAACTTTTTTAACTCAAATTAAAGAAAGTTAGATTCTCTATAAACATTGACAAGTCATATTTCTTGTTTTATGTCTAAAAATAGCTTATCCTAAAGTAGTATGGAATTACTGAACCATCAATCAAATAATAAAAATAGAGAAGTTGTACCGTCTCTTGAATATCACAGAAGCACCAATAACATCATAACATGATGTTAAATTTTGTTTATAGAAAACAATTATTTTCAGAATCCTTGTATTCAATTCGATTTTAAAATGCTTAATCCTTTACATAAATTTATTTAGTTTCTTAATAGTTTTACAAAAAGTAATATGTATTTATTGTATTATAAGAATATATTTTGAATTTTAAACCTTTAAAGTTATTTTTTTAGCGGTATTTTAGTAGCCAGTTTATATATGTCGAAATTGTCATGAAATATTTAAATTGACACCAAGAAAACCATTTTTCAATCCCTTTCAATAATGCCGGTCCCCGCCTCTCAATGCAACGAATGCCATAGTATTTTCAATATCCCGTGGCATTTTACCAGCCAACCAGTCTCAATATATCTCAGTCTTTGCCGTACATCAAGTCACACCAATAGCACAACAAGGTATGAAAGCTCTTTATAAAATGGTCTGCCTTTATAAAATACCCCTTATTGTTGTCAAGCATTCTGAGAGACTTATTGGCAATACAGCAGATAAACCATGACATATCTTGGATGCAAAATAATGGGAATAATTTGAATTGTCATTATAGCTGAGATTTCCAATAAACTATTGTAAGAACCTACTCGTATCATATCATACCTAGATCAATGTAACTGCAAGGAATTCTGAATCGTAAAGTTAAAACATAAAAGTTATATTGCTTTATAGTAACAGTTACATTCTGTTACCAAGTAAAATAATAATACTTGGGATGGTATCCTCATTTCTAAGAATGAAGGTTTATATAAAATATAATGTCAGTTTATCAACAGGTGTTCGAATAAGAAAATAAAAATGTACGACTTACTATGTTACCAACATGTTTTTATTTTTTGACGAAAATATTTTATTAACTTCTTTGTAAAACGATGGTTCACAAAAATACATTTTATTGGTCACAATAGCACCAACCGCTTCAAATTGTACTTCAATGCTAATTCTTAATATAATGCGAGGAGAAACGACTCAATGGGACTTGATTAAGTCCAAAACGCTATACAATGCTGAATTCTAAATTATCATTGTATGCTATACCCGTATTTGAAACACGAATGAAATGTTAAACAGTTTTGAGATTAAGTTTACTTCATATGGTCTTTCTTGAAAATACTGTCTCTTAACCCTAATATCGTTCATGTGTAAATAAAATAAGCAGCAAATACTTAAAAGAAACTTACAATCCAAATAATTGTAAATATAGAACTTAGTATTTTCTTTAGAATAATAAGTAGAATATGTCGTTATACAACTACGATGCCGATTTGATCGATAAACATTTAAAATATTAGTAAGATTTTGTATAGGGCTCGTACATCTTTAGTCTGACTGTGATAAATCATTGTAACTAGTACATTGTAAAAATACGTTTTACTTCAGGTAGATATAATCTTACTAAGAATTTAAAATGACTACTTACCCGTTACAAAAAACATTAAATTAGAATGAAGATTAACCACAATGCGAAAGCTATGTAAGCTAGGTTTTAAATCAGATAACAGGTTGGCATGTTCAAATATAAACATATGTAGATCTATCATTGCAAAAGCAACCTGTTTAAAAATATAACGAAATGATAATTTCGACATACATATTTCGTATTGTTCAAGATTGCGGACAATTAAGGAATATTATATAGAATTATTACACAAAATTAATTAAAAGTCTGTAAACCATTTAAATTTCCGAAAACCTACATTTCTATTCTCTGAGGTAGTTTTGAATATTAAAATAACATTAAAACATTTAGTACTTTAAGGAAAAATTGTAAGGTAGTATATTAAATTCAAATATAATTTTTATTGGAGATAGTTCGGTGTACCTCAAGGCACTTCACTTGGTCCTAGTTCTAACAGCTTTTATTTGGTTGAAACAAACGTAACAATAAGTTGTTTTGTTGAATGCCAACGGAAAGTACACTTTACGGTACTGATTTAGCGCTTGGATAAGTTTCTGCATGAATTCAATTACAGTGAGATCACTGACCCGAGTTGTATGCATTGAACGCTATTGGATGGGTAAAGGAATTTCAATTAATAATACCTATTCTAAAATGTAAGGCACTTTGAAAGTCTAAAGCAGTAGCTGTAGAAACTTTTGATTGCATTATACTAACCTAATTATTTGTTTTTGTAAGAAAAATACTTTCATTTAAGCTTTGTATGTAAATAAAAAGATATAACATGTGTACTATTTTACGATAATACTTAAATAACTTATTATAATGAAAACAAAACAAAAACACTGTTACTTCGGCTTACCGATATGAATATATCATAATTAAAATTGAATATAATTAGGAGGTAAATTTTTTTAAATGCTGTATTCTAAATTAACGAAATAATAAGAAATGAAAGCCTCTTTTATTCTTGTAAATAATTGGACTTCACTTTAGGATTGTCAATGTTTTCTTTCTTACTTTTGTATGTAATCAAAGATATAAATGGGGTAAGAAAAATATTTGTTTTTGTAAAGATTGGCAATTTTTGTGCTAAGAGATTTAACTGCAAGGCGTTAATAAGTTCGGATTTGATACATATATTATATATTTCTATATATTTTTTTAATAAGTAAATGTGTATTTTATACAAAACAAAATCAAGACATAAAAGACTACTTATCGATTTTTTTAGCAAACTTTAATATGGAAATTACTAAGATAAGGTTTATCTAATTAAAAACTAATTATTTTTTAACTAGAATATATTATTTACGATTTCTGTATCATATACATTATTTACATACTATATCAATTATATTTTTCATTAAAAATTATATTTATAAGTTTTTAAATTAATAGAATATCAGTAAAACAAAACAAGGCGACAAAATTTTTCTATGTATTAAATAATAAAAATATTAAGTTTATTTTCAAAGGGAAGCTTAATATAAAATTTAAAAAATATATCTGATATAAAATTATTGTAGTATTTCGAGATACAGACGTCAACATACCTAGCCTAATCCAGTCCAATGATTCAGTCTTATTATCATAATATAGTTAGAGATATTTTGCTATAACGACTAAAAGATATTCTCGCAAGATAGTTCAGATTAAATAGATTTTACCTGTAATAAAGAATATCTATATATATTTTAATTTAACCGTTTTATAGTTTAAATATCTAAAAATACGTATGAAACGTCATCGCAACTTTTAAACTGAATTCTACAAGTAAGGAATTAAAGTTCATTATATTTTCTAAGGAAAAATGGAAATGAACCATATTCACAAATGGGTTGATTAAATAAGAAACTGGTATAAATGCTGATTTGATTTATGCAATAGAACTTGCAGAACGAGTAATAGCAGATGTATCTAGGCATCTAAAATCGGTATGTTGTTCTTTGAAAATAGAAGTATTCCGAGTATTTATTTTTAAATTTCTAAATATAAATAAATGCTGGTTTCCCACTGCTAGTACTGACAGTAGTAATAATAATCACTTACAAGTTTTTTATGCCATCAAAGTATTTGTTAAGGCTTTATAAATAGTGTATATTTTTTTGAAATGTTTTAGAAAAAAAAAATATTATGGTTTATTTAAATTGACAATTATCGATAGTTTGTCAGATATATGTTTAAAGAAAACATTAAGAGTTAGGCTGCTCTATGTATCTTTGTTTTAACTTTAAATCTGATATTAAATTAATTTCTCAGGTTGACTTGCAAAGAATGCTTTTTTGTTATTAAGTTTGCCTATAATACACGCTAATGGACAATTAAATAAATGATGTATATCAAAGGATTGTTCTTATTGGCTGAATACTTCAATAATGATGAATGAAGATAAAAGATTCTTGATGGATCTGCAATAAAAATAAACATTAAACTAAAGTTATATTAAACTTAACAATTAAAAAATACATCTTTAAAATTTTTAATGCCAATCAATATAGCAATATACATTTAATTACTCTAAGTAATTTTATGTACAAAAAGCTACTTGTACTCAAAAAAAAAGTGTCATTCAATTTAGTGTCACAAAAAGTGAAAGAATTTAAATCTAATAGATACAAAAACAAGACTGCAACTGACCGACTTAAAAAACGAGACTGTAATTTTAACCTTAAATGTAAGTATAGTCGTGTTCGAGATTAATGGTCCAAATTCATATAATACATTACATTTATTTTAATATAAAAAAAGTTAGATAATTTTACCAAACTAACCAGAAACAAAACACCAAAAATACGTTATTATTGCAAACTATATACAATTTTAAAATATGGAGAGTGATATAGACAATTCAATCAAAAATAATTAACAATATTTTGAGTAAAATATTCTTGATATCATCAGTATTGATTATATAAGCAATATAATATAGAAATATTCTTCAAAACTGGCAATACACTTTAATACCACACCTACATAATCAAATGACCCTAATCTAATCATTCAAGAGGTATCAGGGTCAATGTACCAATTGAACATCTTGTTAAGAATTAATTTATTTACTTACTGACAGCAATTGGTGTAGTGATCGATTATCTATACAATCTATCGAATTAAAATATCAATCTTTTATAAAGAATCGATAAGTAGAGATGTAGAATATTAAAATGTGACATGAATTTAAAATTTCAGGTTGAAAAACCGTTTTAAGGACATAAGTTTATTACTATTCTTATCATTATTATGACTTTTATATAGTTATTTTATATATTTGATATGAAATTTTGAAATTGAATATATATATATTTTTTTTTAATCTAATTATTATATTTATTAATGCAGGAAGCGATTTCGTTGGCACACTGTAGCTCGAGAACCACTAAAGGGAAAAATATCGTTGATGGCTCAAATCAAAGGTCTCATTATGCTACACTGCTGAAAAATAGTGACAACTCTCAAATCTCATTAGCCTGATTGCAGTAATTAGTCAAAAAAATATTTTTTCCCATAGACTTTGCATGGGGAAATTTTGCGCGCGCTTTCAATTTTTTTGTATTATCTATTGTGACTAGCTGGTCTTAGCATACTAATATAATTTATTTCAAATATCTACAGTGTTATAATATAATACAGTAAATTAGATTTTTTTTACTTTTTGAAACAGCGGGGAGCTCGACTCTAATTTGACACAATAGAAGCGTTTGTACCCTAAATCTGATTACATTTGTGCTTACAAAAGATATTGCAACAGTTAATTTATTTAAATACTTAATCGATTATAATACTTCACTTTTACTGATCATTTGATAAAATAATTTATTATTTCGGCCACTGATTCCGATTCAAAATTAAACAACAAAATTGCAAAGATTAAGTCTAAGCGAACAAACCATACTATATGAAATAACCATTATTTTTTTTATTTTTAACAAGTTTCTGTTCGCAAACTTGCTCCCGTGGATTATGATACGGTTATCATAATCCAATATTAACAAAAAAAATACGGTTATTTTTTTTGTTAATATTATAAGTTTAGTTTTTATATAGGATATTCTCAATTTTCTGACTTTAGGAAAGATTTTTTTACCCACTCCACAATACTCGTTCTGTGTTGACCAATTTATATAAAATCAAAATATACATCGAAAATTTGCCCAAAATTTCCACATTTAATGAAAATTACGTAAAACCGTTAATAAACAAATTATCGAGCATATCTTGTTCAAACAGATAGAAATATGCCGCCTAAAGTCCTTATTTCGTACTAAGTATAAATATAATATTGTAAATATACCGCTTGTAGAATCCACTCCATATAAATAGAATTTCCTTAGACCCCTTTAAGATCATTAAATGATATAACATAAGAACAAGAGGTCAATGACTGCCAGCTAAATGTTCTTATTAATCCAAATTTGGAAACCAGTACCACGTGGGTGGCTTTTAATAACATACCAGCGACTTCACTGAATTAATGCAGTCCACAGAGATTGAAAAGCGAGATAAGATTTTAATGACAATGATACGGATGACACATTTAGTGATAAATTTTAATGATGTTGTAATCTTTTTCAAAAACATATTTTACATCATTTTCAATGTAGTTTAAAAGCAACATGCTTTGCTAACTTTAATTGGACGTAGTGTTTCACAAAAACTATTTTTTATAAAATTTAAATGTCGTTTTTATGTTTTTCTTAAATATAAAATTCAGTGTTTGTTTTATAAGTATAAAATGTTTCTACTATTTCTATATAATTATTGGCATATTTGCTTGATTTGATCATAAATATGTCTCATAAATGATGTATAGATTCGATCTCGTCGCATTCTACAAGTTCTTGCTGTACTTTTTCCGATCATTAACGAGAAGGAAATTTAACACGTGATTAGATGTTACGATCTTTTCATCGGATTCAACAATATATTATTTTTAGATCAACGATAAAATATATATTGAACTTTAAAATATAGTAATTTTATAATGAGGTAGAAAGAGCTCGGAGCTTTTGAACCTTATAAAACATTTTAATATAATATACAGTTACTAGATTATTAATATAAATATAATAATCTAGTAAATATATTATGTATAAAAAAAAACAAACTCAATTAAATAATTTTATTTAATCATTGGCTTTAGTTTTGTATTTTAATTAAATTATTAATCTAACAAATATATAGATAATATATTGCAACGACTTTGGTTTGATTATTTTGTTATATATATTATATATATTTTTAAATATACAAAACATATAAAAGTATATAAAAACTCCCTAATTTTGCGTATTTCTCGTCATTGCTACTTATCACGTTGGAGTATTATTGTTAAATATGTAAGTATATTTTATTTTTGATTTTGGCTAAACACGTTTATTTATTTATTTATTTATTTATTTATTTATTTATTTATTTATTTATTTATTTATTTATTTATTTATTTATTTATTTATTTATTTATTTATTTCATTTCAATTTATTAATTTTATGTAAAGATATGCAGAAACGTTCATTAAAAACGAGTAGATTATCAGCAACAAAATCGGCGTCTTAACCCGTACACTATCACAATTACTAAATCGTAAGGTTGAATTAAATTAAATGGAAAGTTGTAGTTCATTTTAAATATGTTAAGATGAAAAAAGAAACGAATTATATAGACAATTATATAATGTACATACACATTTCAGCACAAAAGATTTGTAAATAGTCGAATTCATAAAAAAATACAAATGTTCAATTCACGATTATTTATTAAAATACGAAATATTATTTCAAAAATAAATAAATATCTCTTGTTGCCATTGCCAAACAAAGGACTCTAAAGTTTTTCAAGAGATTCTTTCTTATTAAATTATAATTATAATTAATTTTAGTGTTAAATATATGTTTATAAATTCCAGGTCTGTATTTATATAAAATCGATTTATTCATTTATAAAAATGAAATTAATGATGATTGAAATGGTTTTAAATTTGATTTTTAATTAAGTTCCTTTTACATCTTACATACATAATAGAATATATTTTTCTATGAAGTGAATTATTTTAACAAATTGGATACTTTTAACCAATACCAACGGATGAATTATACCTACCGCTAAATATTCATGGGTTGTGAATCGTTGTATTGCAATACAATGATGAACTTAAAATAAAAGTGTAACGATCAAGTCTGAAGAACTGGTTTAAAATTATTGTCTTTTATTAAATACCTTAACATTCTTTATTACGTTTTCTATAACAATAAATATTTTTGTTTTAACAAATATTCGAATTATATTATAAAACAAAAAATATTACTTAGTGTACGAAATTATTGCAACTTAAAGTTAAATTTAGAAATGATAATTTTTAATTTCAAAAATACTAAATTGTCTATATAATAAATAAGAACTTACTCAACTAATCCCGAAACCACTCGCTTGTTCACTGCACTACGAAAAATATTTAAACGCGCACGGCACGTCCTTCGCGTCCGACACCGCTATGAGAACTGGACAGGAGACTGCCTCTTTATCGGCTATTATACCTCGTATACTAGTTTCCATCGTCTTTCACTAGTAGTCAAGTCACCGGCATTTTCTGGGTTAATGAGGAGCCCGATACATTGGCTGCTCTCTGTTTTCTAAGAGTTTTGCGATGGCTGGTTTTGATGTTATGCTGCCCTGTTACCACCGTGTTACCTCAATTTTGTACAAGTAATAAATCAATAAATTAGTGATATATATGAATAATTTTTGAAATAAATAATAATGTATAAAACACTAAACTTTTTGAAATGGACAAGCCGTAGCTCTTTAAAAATAAATTATATGGGATCTCTTTCTGATGCTTGTGGCTAAAGTGTGAAGAAAATATAACTCTTTAACGTACTTTAACTACATTTAGTCATAGGAAACAGTGTCTATTGGGCTTAAAATGTATATTGTATCAATCCAAAAAAAAATTGTATCAATTCTAAGTAAAAAAGGTATTACTTTCCTTGAACTAGAAAAGTACGTAACAGTGTAAGCAAATTTAAGTTATTTAAAGCGACTTAGTTATTGACGTCATTACACAAATTACCTTCTAGAACGCTCGGTGTTAAAAGAAAATGACTTGATTAAAACAAAACCATTTCGAGGAACCATGCTCCATGTTATACGTTTTAATGATTAATGCGTTCTAAAAATATTCTTAAGGATAATATACACATTCTACATGTGACCGTCTTTAGCGGGAATAGGATGACATCTATTGGGTTTATTTCGAAAATTCTAACCAATGTTAGAAAAATTGCAATATAAAATAACATTAAATGACATTACCGAAAATAATATTTGAAGTTCTTTTTAAACATATTTATCAATGTTAAGTTGAAAAATTTATGGATACGAGCAAAATTCGAACCCACGACCTCTGGGTAACTGTCCCATTGCAGTGGTATCGCTACTCGCTTCGATGAATTCAGTATTCTATATAGATGTCACCTCCGTCCCCATAAAAACGTAGTAGTAAAGATATGTTGAAGTCAAAAGAAATTATCAGTAAAGTACGCGAAAATGTTACGAGTAGGTGTAAAATTGTAATATAATATTTATAACTATTTTAAATAACGATATATATTTTTTTCAAATTAAAAAGTTTTATTTTCATAAAAAATCTAAAAATTCAAAATATAATAATTTAGATTTAATTCAACTATATTATAATTACAGGTATATATATAACTCGACTGTTCTGAATCTTAAAGCTATTGGGCCATACCCCATTGAAGGCCTTGGAAATATTGAGACCACCGCCAGTGCTTCTCTGAAGATTCAGAGATCTGAATTGTCTCACTCAAGGTCTGTGTGGCGAAGATCCCCAGTTGCTAGCTTATGGCAAAGGCAATATTGTCGATCACTGAAGAAGTCATTATATTCAAAGTCATGCCAGACAGACATGTTTTGTACGTTCTGGATATATCTGCAGGGTGTTCTCCCATGGACGGGACCAATCAGTCCTTTTTAATATGACATATTCAATTTATAATATAAATATTCTTCAATTTGTATTATATTGAATTAACTGACATCAACCGACGTTTCTTTCATTCTTTTCCCGGAAATAGTTAATTTATTTAATAACAAATTCTGAAATTTTCGAAAGTTCAAAATCAAAAGTCAAAGTGTCGAGTTACTCTTCCTTACCTTTTATGTTTTATATTTTTTTGTTACTTAAAAATTTTAACGCATCTACAACTATAAAGAATAATGTATGGGCAACTTCTACTTACTTCAATCACGATAATACTACATACAACGTTATCTCTTCAGCGTATACACATTTTATAAAAAAAAAATTACAATAATTGGAATGTCTGTTTGCAACTTTCCAACAAATTGAAAAATCCTTAATCCTAAAGTTTAATTTATCTTTCGACATTTCATATTCAATTTAATGTAAACATATTTTAAGAAGTACTTTAATCATTCAACGATTTCACTTATCGGTTTCAAAACTTTCTTAAAATCTTTCAATTCTTATTTTGTAAGCTTGACTATGGGTCGATATACAATTTGGTATTTGACTAAACAGTTTAAACTTTCAAAGGCCATATAATATAAATATAATTATGTGAAAGTATGTCCCGAATCAATTTTACATATTTTATGCGATAATATTGTAATTCAGATTTTGAAGTATATTAACCTTTTTTTAAAAAAAAACTAAAAACTTATGTTTTATTTATTCAATAATAACTATAAGCTTATATTAAATTTTCATTTTAGTTTTCACTAATTTAAAAAAGTACTAACTTTTTAAATTATATTTCAATTGCATTTTGTAATTTTGTAATATATTAGAAAACTAGAGAAAAAACTATCTGATTTCTGATTTGTTGCTTCCTGTAGAATTGTAAACATTAACAGTAATACTATAATTATTTTTATTAATATCGATGGTCACAATCGGAATATCAATAAAAGTATAAATGGTGGGCTTTTAATGTATTAACAAATCATTATTGCTAACTAAGCTATCAGATGTTCAAAGTTCAGCAAAAGAGAGCTTAATAAATGTAATTTTAATAAAAATAAATACAGAATACTAAAACTCGGCGATCACTAACACCGTGACAACAACACACAAAGGCCTATATCAGGGGGTAGTTGTGGAAAAAAGTCTGTCTGATTTTATTATACATTCGCAAATATTTATGACAAAAGAAGTTAGCAAAACAAAAAAGGATATAATAGATCTCATCTCAAGTTTAGGGACTGAATAAGATATTCTTATGACCTGATGAAAAGAGGGAAAAATATAATTTTATCACAATAAAATAACCGCAACTCGATTATTTGCACTGTTAAATATTCTTTAACAGAACAATGGATACGAGTATTACTATAATATTTTTATAATGAGCAAGACTCTGTTAGATTTTTAATAAAATATAAAAACAACAATAAAATACAGTTTATTTTATACTATGATATGTCTTTAATAATTCATAAGCCATCCCAGACTATGTATTAAAATACCAAATGTACTTGGCATGCCGATAAAACGTACTTAAGATTAACGATAGCCATCGCCACTTTCATTATTCAAACTGAGCATCTTGAACCGAACTCTCTATTTTCTAAACCTTTATTCACGAGATATTAAAGATAAGAACAATTTAAATAATACAATTATTTTTTTCCATTAATAAAAATAAACGCTTTTAGATTAAGATAACTTCGTTCTACTATTACTTCATTGAGTTTCAACTAATTATATGTTACGAATGATCTTTAAAAATACCATGGTACTATATTTTCTTTATCCACTTTATGTACAATGTAAAGTTTTTAAAGCTAAGCTTTTGTATAGCATTTGAAACTTGATTGCCAAAGTAAATTGAGAAAATCTGTCACGTTCACTGTCACCTTCCCCCTCTATTTGCACGCGTCAGCACTAGTATTTCTTTCACCAATGCATATTGCTCTACTTCACTTTAATTGGGAGTATCGCAACAAAAAACCTTTTAAAAAAAATCAAAATGCTAAAATTTAAAGAAATCACTCAAAAATGGGTCACACCTTTTTAAAAAAAAAATGCGAAGTGATAACATTTAAAGAAATCACTCGTAAATCAGAGTTATATATCATATATCAGGGTTGATGAGGTTATAATTATTATCTAACAAGGCTCTTTATATAGCAATATATTATTGTTATATTATTATAAATCCGTAAACTTTAAATTGGTGGAAAAGAAGGAAGTTAGAAGATTAGTAATTTTACTACTGAAAACTAATAATCTTAAATCTCAATTCACTTGAATATAACCCTATCAAATACAAATCGTAAAATCTACAAAATCCATAGACTGAGCAGATGAGTCTAACTGATAGGGTGGCAGAGTATCCTCAGGGCATGGTCTTTGTTTAGTTCAACAATACTTTTCAGTGATTAAAAAATATATACATTTATCTTGATGTTTATAACAATATATTTTTTGTATGATTTGGTATTATTATTGTTATGTTGTTTAATTTTCCAGAACTAACTTTCCATCCCAAAACCATAACGCCTTGTTTCCTCATACAGCGATTACTTAGTGTAGGTATAGGTAAAAAAAATAATATATTTTTTCAAATATAACCTGAAGATTGAAGGATATTTAAAACATAAAATTGATTGGAAATTTTTATCTTCAAGAGTTTCTATTAGGTTTCAATAAAACTATTTTACGGATATAACTCGCGTTTATTATTATATTTTTAAATTTAACCCGACATTTCGAATGCTTGGCAGCAAACGTGTTCACGGTAAGACGAGATGATGGTGTCTGTTTCTATTAGGTATTTGTTACAATAAACTTAATAAAATTTGTTTTAATTGAATTAAAACAAATTTTATTTTCCTTAAAAATTCTTTATTATTTATTTTTAAATATTTCATTAAAATAACACGAGATAACCTTATATTTAAGTACGATGTGAAATCCTCTCTTGTAAACTAAACAACGATAGTTTAATTAAATTCAGCTGAACTTAAAGATTAACTCGAGAATACTTGATCTGTTCGGTAAGTTAATATTCTGTTATCTATCGTAACAATGTTGTAACAAAGTTTGAAACTATCTAAGGGATTAATGAGATATTGAAGCATCGTGCTTAGTGAAGTCATATCATTATAGTTATATGTTTTAAGGATTTCAATCAAAAAGGATACCATTTTCATATAAAGAAGTATAAAAACATATATTAATATGTCTTCGAGTTAATTCTTATTAACAACTTATTACAATTCACAAAAAAATCCAAAAACTTTTCGTTTCAGGGACCAAGTGGGTGTAAATAAAAATTTGTACCGTGAATTTTTAACATTAACTATATTTTGTCAATGAAGGACAATATTAAACCTATACATAAATAAATTATATACATTACATACAAAAAATATCGATCAATACATCGTTATTTAATACTTTTTACAGCGACCTTCATTATCAAGTCTACTTTTTCCGCCGTGATAAAAATGCTTCCTGTATTTGTTCATTTGTCAATCCTTTAGTTTCAGGTAGTAATAGAAATCCAACCAAGCAATCCACCAGAGCAAAGACGGAAAACAAATAGAAGGAACCATGTATCCCGAATGACTTCACCATAAAAGGGAACACGCCAACGATTAAGAAATTTAAAAGCCAAACCAATTCCAAAAGCAACATTGAGGCAAAGCTTTGAACCTGAAAATAAGAATCACTCATAATTTATCAAAATACGTATAAATACATTTCAAGGACCAAACTAATGGAGCTAAATATTTCAAAATATATTTAAGTGTTTTTATCAGTGGTAAGCTTTTTTTAATTTGTAAATAAATATACAATGAAAAATTTCAATCAATAAAATTCAGATGTGACAACTTTTAATGTTACTCTACACTGGAAATTAAAAAAAAATTATAAAAATTTTTGGGGTATGGGTATGTATGTGTGTACATACATAAACGTTTAATTTTCTTTTTATCTGATAATACAATTGAATTATTGTTGGTAGCAATCACATTATCTACATGAAAGGTGATTAGTTTCCCAGCGAAATTTACCGCGCAGTTATTTAGTTTAAAAAAACAGAAAACCATATATTCGCTCTTTCTAGGAGATTAATTGCGCGGTGTTTGTAGTATGAATCAATGCGGATTCATTTAGCTTAGAACTGATTAGTTTTTCAAGAAAAATCGGCAAATCTATTTTTTTTCTTTTTTAAACTGAATACCGGGTTATAAAAAATATTTTTGCAATTACAGTAGTTTTACTACCAATCGTTGCGTATTAATGCAGCCACCAAAAAATTGATCTCAATGAAAAAAAAAAATTCGCATCTTTTTTTTACTAAATGTTAAAAGTAAATAAACTATCAAATTTATTTTATTAAATAATAATAATGATGAAAATATATTATTTTTCTGAAACAGGTTGTTAATGGGAAGGGCCTCGCACCCATTACCGCTCGTTTATCTTTGAATGTCATCAAATAATTTATTATGACGAGACAGGATTATATCTGACATTTATGATATCTATGAATAAAACATTGTCAAACATAAGTCTTTAATATATTTGTTATGCTAAATATGTATAATATAAATAATATACAATTCTTTAGAACCAGAATAAATTTAAAATTTAATATGATATTTAATAGAAATTATAATTGCTCTATAATTCACGAAGCATTAAATTTTAAAGCGTGGAGTCATTTCGTTTAAATACATTATATTTATATTTAAATTTCGTTGAAAAAAGATGATTAAAAAAATAAGGTCACTTCAAAAAGTTATTTTAGCCACCCCTTAGACATAAGTTCGAGTATATTTGTAGGTGTACGAAAAGTTTAAATTAATTTATTTTAAAGTATAAAAATTATATCACAATATAACCTACCTCGGGTGTAAAAGCCTCTGCCAGTAGTACATAAGGCATACTACCTGCACCAAACATAAAAGCGAAACAGTAGAACAATATCAATGGCGCAGTCAGCCATGCTGGTGCTATATTAGTCTGAATGATGAAACCCATGCTTGCAAGAGACAGACCCGTGGCAATTGTTGATGAGAGGAGAAGTATCTGAAATATATATTTTTTGAAAAATTTTCTATGTATTTTCTTTTTTCTTTGTCAATTACAGAATCTTTACTATTTTTCATAACGTTTTTAATAATAATAATATTATGATTTAGATTGGTCAATAAGAAATATATAATATATAATAACTAACTTTTCTCCCACATTTATCAGAAAATAAACCACTGCTTAAGCTGCCAGCTAGCAGGACAAACGCAAACATGGCGGAGCAGAAATGTGATGAGAGCTGGGGTGCTGCTTGTGTAAAGATATCTTTCGCATACACTTGTACCGCTACCATCCCCAAACAGACCTGCAAAGTAATAATAAAAACGAATACATAATATTAACTTCTAAATATTACAAAAGTAATGTAATAAATATAAATTTTCTATAACTTGTTTCTTCTAGCTACTCGTTTTTTTCAATCTTTTTTAGCTACATTTATTGATTGAATCTGTAAACCAAGAGTGTTACGAAATATTTGTATTTTGCTATTATTTTGGAAGTTCATTACTGGTTGAAATATGTAACACTATTGAAATTTCAGTCGATGAGGTTAGTATGATCAAGTTAACACCATATTTAAACATTTTGTTCTTCATTTATTATAAACGTGAGTTATTTTGTTACATTGAATAATCATTTTTATTTATTTGTTACAACCAATTCTTACATATATATATATATATATATATATATATATATATATATATATATATATATATATATATATATATATTTAAATAATCATTATTTATAATTACATTACGTAGATATATGTTTTAAATATTAGTATCTCAGATATAAGTTTTATGACATACTTGTAAAGATATTACAAGTCCGACGACAGTAAACGCGCGTCGAGATGAAGGCGAAACAACTGTAAAACATAATTGAAATATAATTTATACTCATTTTTTATTTTTAAAATCTCATAGATAAATTTGGATTAAAAGAAAATATATAAGAATGATCATCCATTAGATGACCACAAATTACTATACCAACAAGGCCGCCACACATCTTATCTTTGCACACACTTAAAACTTACATAACATTTTGAATGATGAAATTTTATTATTTGATTGTTCCTCTAGGTCAGCTTCTCGGTTTAATTTTTCTTTTTCAGATTCGTCTGAAACGTAAAATTGGATATATACATTTTCAAATGTGATAGACACGTTGATGATGACGATGATTGTGATAACTGTGACATTCTCAGGATAGTGATGAAGAAAAGCATGAGCACGTCATTAAACAACTCACTACGATATAGTTATTTAATAACTTGAATAATAAACCATTTTAATTTTTTATTAGGAATACACTAGATTAATAATTCTACAAAATATTTGTTTTTTTTTGCAAGAACACTTTTACCGTACTTACAATTTCAGAACGTTTATAACAATTTGTCGATAATATAAAAGTTAAATATATTTAAGAACTAACTATTCATTTCTTCTTTAGCGATTGTAAGAATCATTATGGATTATAGAAGAAAAAAAGAAATCATTATAGATTTTTTATATTTTTTTTATAATATTATATTATTCTCTAATTATATAAGCTATAAGTTTTGTTTGTATGCGACATAATTTTGATATTAATATTTAAAAATTAAAAACAATTTATAACCTGAATCTAAAAGTTCTACAGCAGGCAATACTTGCTTTTTGAGTCTTGAAAATTCTTCGTTAACTTTTTTAGAGGTCACTGATCCACCTCTATAGTGGGCTATTGCAAGTCGAGCTTCCTATAAAACATTTACTATAAATAATAACTTTTAACTTGACATTATTTAATCTTACAAGATATTAAATAATTTTACGGATTAAAACTCGCGTATAATTTGGTTACATTTTAATTTTAACCCGACGTTTCGATTGCTTTGCAGAAATAGACAAGATGTAAGTGTCAGACACTTTTAATCCGTTAAAAATTGGTTTATTTCAAATGTGTACTCGTGAAAATCTAGGAATATCTAGTTTAACCAAAAAACATCTTCATATTATATCTACCTCTTCTCTATTTTTCCGGAGCAAATACACCGGGCTCTCAGTAACAGTCATCATGAGTACAGCATAACCTATACTACATATTACGTTGCCCCAGATAATATAACTATAAGTAAGAAACCATCCGAGGAGGTAGGAGACCAGCACACCGATGCAGTAGAAAATCATTGGAACTGAGAAATAATGAACATAATTGGGTAGCTTTTAATTTTTTTCATAAATTAATGCGATGTTTTAATTGTATATATCCATTTTTTTATTGTGCAATATACAACTACACAGAAATTTTGGATTTGTCACAAAACTATTTATTATATACTTTTGCTGTAGTATTTACTTTAAATATTTTTTTTTTTACTTACTGGAAGCCAAGACTCCTCGTATCGACTCTTCGGCAACTTCTGATATATATATCGGCGCATGACCCAAAAAGAAACCACCCGCCAAGCCGCTCAGGAATCTTGCTATTAGAATCATCACTGACGATTTATTCAGACCTATCATTAGCCACGAAATCTACAATTGGTAACAAAAAAGAGTTCTTCAAAAACCTGATATCACTTTAAAATACTTTTTATACCAGGAATAATTATAATACCATCATTGCAGAAGCTAGGATCAGAGCTGACTTTTGTCTACCAAAACTGCCCAGGAACCAGCCAATGATCACTGTTCCAACCATCGCTCCCAAGGAGGGAAGGCTACCTACTAGAGAGCTCTCAATATCAGTCATAGGGGCATACAGATATGTTGTGTCTTTTGCTGTATACAATTGCAGAGTATAGGAAGGCCATACATATTGGATTCCCATAAGCATAGGCCCTACGGAACCTAAAAAAAAGAATATTATAGCTTTAATAAAATTTTATTTTCTTTATAATAGATAATTTGCGTTACAGTTTTTGTTTACATTAAAAATGTTTATAGTCTTTATTATACGATATTTTTATTAAAAGAAAACAATTTTTAGCCATAAAATTCGATATTTGTTATACATTTCAACCAAGTGTGAAAGTCCGCTACAAAACGTTTTGCTTTTATTGTCTTTGTCAGTTACAACCCCTAATTACAATAAATTTTCAAGTTCACAGAAAATTGATTTCTTATTATTAAAAATGGAGTATGTAATCGCTATACATTTTTTTTGTCTTAATAACGTATGCAGGGTTTTGTTTGAACGATTTGATGTATGTTTTTATATTTCAATGGATAATTTCGACTAGGAATATGACGGGTAAATACCTGCGATCTGCCATCGAGATGTTTGTTATATATTACATAAGGCGTAATGTAAGAAACTATTTTAATAAGAAAACGTAACTACTACTAATATTTTTTTCAAAATAAAAATCCATACAATCGACAAATTACATCTTGTTCTTGTGTGATACAGGTTTTTTATCAGATAAATTCGGCAATCGGCAAAAAAATTTAAATATTATCAACAAATATTCTGATCTTATTGAAATATTTAAAAACGAAGTTTTTAAAAATTTTAAGTGCATAATAAAAAAATATAATGTACATGTGATATTTCTTATATTTACATTACTGTTAATATAAAATAAAACTAATTATTTTTATCTTATCTATACGTTATTTGATAAAAAGAATTTTATTATACCAATATTTACTCTTTAACATGGTACAAATTTCTTTTTTATTGTATGTAAAACCTGAATAATTGCATAATTTTAACTTTTTTCACGTCATTTTATTTTTGTAAGACGTGTTATCTACCCACCAAAAGAATAAAAAAACAAGTTATTTCTATTTTGGGCTTGCACAAATAACGAAGTGGATATTTAGAATCTTTATACATTATAAATGGTTTTGATAAAAAAGTCATCCAACTTTCCTGGTGTATATTATAAACAAAACATTTTTGAAAACCTGGCATAGCGAGTGGACATATCAAGCGCTATATAGGATATATATATATATTTTTGAAGAGTAGCCATGTTAACAGTCTAAAAATAAAACGAATAAAATACTAATTTAAAATTTTACAATTTGTTTAATAATATATTATAAATTGATACATTAAAATAAATATAACATTTTGTTACGATAAAATTAGGAAATAATATATAAGCAAAAAGAGTCAATCCTATTTCTGATCTTACAAACTAGAAATGGATGACAATTAAAAGTCACACTCTAAGTACCGTTCACTTTAATACGATACCAAAATGGTTATCTCTTAAATTTAAATTACAACAATTTAAAATGTCTAAGAACTCTATCTATTATTAAAAACGTAAAGACGAAAATGATAAAAATACAAATTAATTGATAGATTATGAAAACAACCAGCTGCAATCATCCAAAAAATTTTTGATTCATCCTGACTTGGCTCGGTCAGTACAGCACCATGACTGATTACTTCTAATAATATGTCTTATAATATATGCTGTAATTATTACACGTATGTACTTACAAGATAGGGCCGTATGAGCCTGTTGTAACTTCCCCATTTTTTATATAAAGAACTTTCTCTTACTTCTTCAGTTGGTACTGAAACCACTGTTCTACAAAGTTTACCGTTATCACTGAACTAAAACATTTTAAACGTCTAATCACTTAAGGCTCGATTGTTTATTGTTTGATAAAATTTGTTTGATTGTTTGTTGATTTGTTTGATTTTTATGTAATTTATGGTTTATTTGTACAAAAACTATGAATAACTATGGACAACGTTTATATTTTTTATATACAGAGTGAAAATATCGAAACATATTTTTCAAATAAAATGAGACTGTTTCAATATTATATAAGTTTTGAAGTGGTATTATTATATTACATATCTTATCTATTATCTGATACATTAAGATTTAGTGAGCGGGCAGATTGGCAAAAAAAAAGAGAAATATTATATCCATTGTACGCAGAATAATATTATAAAGAGAGGTGTGGTGTAAAACTATATTCCAAAACTTAAAGAGGAATGTACGATAGCAGAAGAGAAATAGGTATTAAAAAGAACGAAATAAAAACTGCTTCACAACGGAATAAAATGGAAGAGCTAATTCTCAAAATATGGAGTTCATATTAAATATAGGTAATAAGTTTATTATGTGTAAGCTTTTTAAAACTTTTTTTTACTGTTATTATAGAACCACTGCCCTCTGACTTTACTTATAGGAGTGTTGTGTTAATTTAAACTATAAAAGAGTTTTTGCTATAGAAATAGTAAAAGATTTTAGTTTTGTGCGGGTAGTCACTGCGGACGCACTTGTCTCACACCGCTGTGTTCGTATTGTTTCGATTGCGCGTGGTATAGAAAATTATATTTGCCTTGAAAACAAGTGATAAGGGTAACTCCTGGTAAAAGGGGACCTTTTACCTGAAAATGGCCTCAATCCCATCGAACCAAATCCACCCAATGTCTCAACTACCCTCAATGTCTCAACAACCTGTAATGTCTCAAACCTCAAGTTACGCGAATGTGACGTCATCAACGTTTCCCAAAGAAAGATCAAGCCATCATTCTGGATTCTATTGATGGTATAACATTAAGAGAATACTTTACATCGTTATCTAGCATTATACCCGCAACTGCAATTATTATTTCTCGTATATCGAATGCGTTAATATGCATTTACTTAGATAATAACAACTGACACCCTCGTTGATCAGAAGAAAAAGATTACAATAAAGAATAATGTATTAGAAATAAAACCGCTAATTAGCCGAAACAAAAGAATAGTGCTATTTAATGTTTGTACCGTCATTCCAAATTATATAATAGAACAAAAATTAAAAGAATTAAATATTAAAATAATGTCTCCAATAACTTTTATGAAAGTAGGAGTGACTGATCCAGGATTTTCTCACATACTGAGTTTCAGAAGACAATTATATATAGCACCTGAGGATGATAAACGTCTTCTAGAATCATTTCAGACCAGGAAAAAAGGTTTTTACTTCCTCTTCTTTTCCTAGGGTAGGACTAATCTTTTATATTATTAGATTCATTACTTGAAATTGATTCTGCGTTAAAGAATGAATATCATTTCCCTTGTCCTGAAATGTCTTCTGAATCTTTTTTTTAGCTTTTTGTTTGTTACGTCGACTTTGGATGTTTCGATTTGGTGTATTTATAAGAAAACCCTCACGATAAATGGAACTCGATGTTTCTAAGCTTGCTTCATGTTGATGTTCAGTTATTGGAGGAAAAAGTGCCTGTTCGTTTTCACAAATGATGCTATTTACCTTGTTATTTGTAACAGGGGGCTTAGATGCATCTGGAGATGGAGATACATACATAGTTAATGTTCTTTTATAAGTACAGTTAAATTCGGACATAAGTTTTCTTATTTGTTTCTCTTTAAGGTAAATGGGGCAACCTCTATAAAAAGATATGTGTTTTCCAAGACAGTTAACATACTTAAGATCGATAGACTCACAGTAAGGGTGTTTTAAACCACATTTAGGGCATACAACTTTCTTATTTGGACACCTTTTTTGAGTAAGACCATATCGCCAACACCTTGAGCATTGGGTTACTTGAAATATATAAGGTAATACCTTAATCCTCAAACCTTCTATATAAACAAAGGATGAACCTTTGAAGCAAAGTCTTGGGGTTTCGTTCTCCTCTCATCCAGAACCGTCTAATTTTCTATTATCGAGACGTTTGGCTTCTAAAAGTTCTATTTCACTTTGCAAATTTTCAAGAATTTCTTTGTTAGACAGATTTTTATCGAGATCTATGATTTTGCCATAAGATATATTAACTTCATAAGTTTTTCTACACCTCCAATCCTTTTCACGTATGAAATTAGCTGATAATAATGTTTTGGCGCAGATTTCATCTTTGAAATGAAGTATTACCTTAAATGGATTACGGTATTTTACTTTTAATATGTTTTGTATGCTTTCAGACTTTAAAATTCTGGCAAATTCAAATTGTTAAGGTATTTCCTTGGTACTGGTGATACAAACTTCTATGTTATTTGCAATATTATTGGTATTTGGCGGTAAATTTGGTGCAATTCTCTTTCCATTTCTGCCAATCGAAATCCATTCTTCATTTAAATCGTCCTCTCTAGTTCGTTTATACCTGTTACAGTTATGTTCTCTTAATTCATATTGATTACATATTTCTTCCGTATCTATGTTAGTTGATAATAAACATTCTGAACTCCGGCAGCGGCGACTATCTTTTAATTCATTAAATGAATTAATGAATGAATATCAAATTTATGTTATGTTAGTAACAACAAAATAGAACAGAACAGGACAGGACAGAACAGAACAAAAACGAATCGAATCAAAGTACCACTAGCTCGGAAAGACAATTTCCAGAGATAAAATATTTTAACGGGACGTCTAAACATTCTAAATATTTAAGAGCCTTATTGTTTACTTTTCCTATAAATATAATAAAAATATGTAATAAAGAAACTTGGCTAAAGTTGCGTTAGTGAGGTATCTTATTTCTGAACAGCATGTGTGGCAGAATGAAGATTTCAAGAACATGCATTGACCAAGACAACTAACAGTCTTCAGTTCGGATAAACTCTTACATATGGTGTTATTAAAAGATTTAACAACCTTCTTAAGAACTGTGTTTTGATTTACTTATGCTGATGTTTTGAAATATTTTTGACATATTTGGCGTTTAGTCAGTTCTAAGCAAGTAACACCCCACCAAACCATCACTGAAAGCGCATAATTTCCATCTACTATGCTGACTAATGACAAGTTGTTCAAGGACGCGCCGCCTGGTGTTTTTCAGACGCTATACTTTGCGAGGCCGTTTTGATTGTCAAATCGTTGCTCAATTGTAAAAAAAATCTCAAGGTCAAACTAGATGAAACGAAATGAAACAAAATAATCTACAAAGTTAATATTTTAACTTAAAATTATATAATTATCATGGGACAACTTTTATTCCATATTCTTATTATGTCTGGGATTAAAATATTATAAAATATTTGCCCTGATAATAATCTATTTTAAATATTTAAGTGTTGATAAACTGCCTTGCTGAGAAAGTTACCTCGCTTTGCTCTTGGTATTTATAGATTACTTTAGAAAGCCTTTAGCAAACATATGTATTTGTTATTTCAATACTTTGTCTCTATGTTTACATATACGTTTTTAACGTGTTATGTCCCAATGTGCACTGATTTGGAGCACAAAAAGGTGCTTGATAATTTGCATTAATTTTTTTTCTTTAGCACCAACACTGACTTATGGAGACTACAAAATTAAATATAAATTTGAAAGACCATGTTATTTGTTTAATAAGTACATTCTGTAAGGTTCGTTTGAAATCAAACTTGCTCTAATTCATGAAACTTTGTGAGAGTTAAACTGTGTTAAAGTCAAAATTTTTAGGAAGTTTTCAAGAGTAGAGTGGAGTTGAGTGAAGCGGGACGGGTGGAGTATATTAGATGACTCCCAGAATTAATTAGGAATTTGGTGTAAAGCCACCGAAAAATCTCGCAACCCCTGTTGAGAGGCCGTTGGAACGGCAAAACTCTTGTTTTTAGGATGTAAGGTTCTTCTGAAAAGTGATCAATACTCGCTTAGCAAAATAAACTATTAGAAATTATACTTGAAGGTTAGTCTGTCAATGGCACCAGCGCAGAAGGGAATAATTAACACAAAATGGTCTAAGATCTTGAGTTTCTTAAGGAAAGCTCGTCAATAAAAACAAAATAAAAGCCACACCCTATCTTACAAGCGCCTTCTGATTGGATTTTCATGCTAGAAACGTATGCTGTAAACGTATACATGCTGGAAACGTAAGGACCACAAAATCTTGGACAGCTATCTGGGTCAGTATTTCCGGACAATTACGAGCTAACTAATAGGTACTTAGTATAGATTTAAAGACCTCTAGTACCTACCTAACTCGTAAGGTTAGGTAGGTTCTAGATAAGCATGCCACATTTTAGACGACAGTCAAACTTAACACCAGTCAGACTGTAATCAAACGCGTACCTATTTTAGTTTAAAAAAAAACTTATACCTGCAAATCCCATCACTTTTTGCACTGCTCTCCCTGTAACATGATAGGACTAGAACCATTTTTTTTTTATATAAAACTTGGTGTGACATATTTTGCATTCACTTTTTTGTTTATTTTTATTTCACATACACAGGTACATAAATAGCGGCCTTGATATTACGATTAGTCTAAATTTGTTTAGTCTTTCGATGTAGCATTAGATTAAATAACCGTTTAGTATTTAGTACCTCCCTATATTAATTAGGAAATATAAGGGAATTTGAGAGAAAAAACGAACAGTGATTAATAAATTGAAAGCATTATTTATTCAAAAAATAATAAAATTATTTAATATAAAGTCGTCACTGCGGATTAATAAAAACAAAATTTATGATGTAAGTTTAGCAATAGATTCTATTATATGTGTATACATTTTACTCATTATTTACATTTTTTTACAAAATTGTTTATTATTTCCTATTTTAAAATTGATCACAAAAATAAATAAAGTCATAACCAACATAATTTTTTTTTCGAAATAAATCTTGTATTTAAAATCCAACTTATATATTATAAGTTGTTTCGAAGTATAATTTTCTAATTCTTCTAAGCCAAAAATCAGTTGTACTATTCATCATTACTTAAAATGTTATTAATATTTTTGTTTTTTTTTATTTACAGATCTCGGCTTGAAAGGTTTCGGCTTGTCATACGTTGGAGTAGTCTGTGGCGTGAGACCATCAGCGCGAAGAATTGCCAGAAAAGGTTAACAAGCAAGGGTCTCGTTGTCGAGTTTCATCCTAAAGATGCAATTATTGTCTTGAACGAGGTCACAAAGCTAGTTAGGAAGTTCGCATCCCCCGTTGATTTGGTCTGGTACTTGGTTTGGGTGGGTACTGGTTAAAAGAAAACGGGACTATGCTTGCCGCAAGTAAACATTTCTTTATTTTATAAAGTATTTTAGATGGACAATTAATCCCAACTCCTTTATACAAACAATTTTAAAATATTGACATATCTTAATATTAGACATAAAATTATAATTCCTTTTGCCTGTTTTTAGAGTATTTTCTTCTTTTTACACTCTATGGAATGGAACTACCCACATCATACAGTTAATAAACTTGGAATATAATATAATAGTTTTTATTTGGCGAAGCAAACAAAATTGATTAAAATAAATTTAAGGTTATCAAGATCTAATATAATATGGTTACTCTCTAACAGTTTGCTGAATATTAACCTGTATGTGGATTTAACTGTAAGCCACTTTAGTTATATTAGGAGTATTGTTTTAATATTAACAAGTAAAAACAATAAGAAGAAATTTAGTGACAAATTTACTTATAATTTACTTTTTTATTTAACTAAACTAAAGTTTATAATATAAACTAGGTAGAAAGAAATTTAAATTATTTTCTTAAAATAATGGTAGGTTTATCTTTTTGACTACACAGTTCCCTTTTTCTAACATAAAATTTTTAACGAGTTTAGTGATTATTACAAAGAGCTCAATAGAATAAATAAAAAGTAATATGTAATAAAATTTAGATTTTTGCTATAACAATAATAATAATAAGAATAATAATAATAATAATAATAATAATAATAATAATAAAATAACCAAATTCAGGTTAAGAGTTTGACAAGAAAAATAAATAAATAATATAAAGCTAGACTTTTTGAACAGTTTTTCCTTTCGTCTTAATAAATAATAGTTGTATCTCATCAACTGACAAGCCTTTAGTTTCTGGAAGGCAAAAGTGGCTGAAAGCTGCTCCAAGAAAACAGATAAAAGAAAAGACATAAAAGGTCGGCCCAAGACCACAGGCTTCAACGAGAGGATTAAAGATGATGAGAGTGACCCAATTCATAATCCACATTGTAGCCATTGAAAGACTGCAGCCAAGACCTCTTACCTAAAACAATTACATGTATTTAACTAAATCAATTAGAGAAAAAGGTATATGGTATATTCTCGGTAAACCAATAAGTTTTTCGAGATACCATTAACACATTGTTTGTATTAAAGGAAACTTTAATTCTCATTCTCACCTCTGGCAGGAACACTTCTGCAGTAAGTACGAAGGGTACTATAGAAGCACCGAGATTGAAAACAAAACTGAATCCGTAAATAGTAAAAGCAGTGAACCAATGTGGCGCCCAGTGTAAATGTAACTGAGTTCCAATGAGGGTTGTAAATATCCCCGAAAAAATAGAGGTAACTGTCATGAGGCTCTGTAAAATAACAAGTTTTTATAAACTAGAAATATACACCAAAATAAATTTTATAAATCAATCCAATTAGGTCGATTACAATGTCTTATATCCCGATGTACATTCGAAGGACAAAAAAACATCAACTAAAAAAACATAAACTTTAGCAATAAAAAGTATTTCAAGATTGAATCAAATAACCAAGCAACACAATAAATTACATATTAACAGACTCCAGAAAAGCTCGCAAATAAATGCGAAGGTGTATTAATACATGCTACTCTTTATGTATCCATCATCAGACTCCCAGTAAAACCCACTTCTAAGAAAGATTAAGGCTTTTATTTTAGTTTTTCAGATGAGCGTTTTTATCCACTCTACAGATTATGTGACTCATTAAACGTATTCGACTGCGTATATTGATACTCCAATTAGTAAATTGTAACATTATGGCATTAAAAAAAGGTCCATGATTCGATTTGTTTATATCTTAATGACAGAAATCAGATAGCAGTCGTGAATGGAAAGCGTACCTTTGGCTAATTTTTTAAAATTGACGTTAAAACAAGACTTTTTATCTTGTGAGGGATAAATATGGGATAGTATTGTTTGCTAATAATCCTTCTCTTATCTTTGATATTTATAGACAATAATCAGTATAGTCTTTTCATATTTTGAACTACAATGGTCTAATTCTAATTATTTGTTATTAAACGAAAAGAAACCAAAATGTATTAATTATATCATCGTTATCACCAAACGTCAAAAATGTCAGAACCAATGTACAAATAAATAATGAGATATTGAATATCGTCAGTTCTACTATTTTTTGGTATGTTACCCTTATTTTTGAAGGACTAACCGCTTCAATTATTAATACTAAAACTGTATATTTCAGACACAAATATTGAGATAAAGAAGATATTAGTTGAATTTATGCATCAACGAAATAGCTTAAATTGATGATCCTAAAAAAATATATTCTTACCTTTCTTCCAAATTTATCTAACATAGAGGCACTAACCAGGGATCCAATTAAAAAAACAGTTGCTAATAAAATAGAGCAAGTATTCGGATGCATGGTAGGAATAGCCTCTTTGAATAACATTTCTGCGTACACTTGTAGCACAATAGAACCCATGAGGATACTAACTGTCATAGAGATTAAAACAGTTGCCATAGCCTTTTGAGACGACTTTGATCTTTCTGAAATTAAACGAATATTGTTATAAACCACTTCTTTTTAATGTTAAAAAGGATTTTAAGTTTTTTAAAACCCATACCTAATACTAATTTGATATCAATGAGAACTAGTGCATTTTTGAGTTAAAAATGAAAAATATATTTTTTAAAAAATCTTTACATTATCATAATCTACTAATATTTTTTCAATATAATCTTCCTTTCTTTATTAACCATATTTTTTTAATTTTAGTCTTATCACGACCACCTCTATATAGGTAATTTAATGATTAACCATCATTCTTCCCTTATGAATAAACAAAATCCCAAAACTGGGTATTAAGCAGTTGGACTGGCTATCCAAATTGACAATACACTCTTTTACTTGTGATGATAAATTTTTAACACTCTCTGAGATATAAAAATATATAACAAATCTTTGATTAACATCTCTCTTAGAATTTCAAATAAAGTCAGTAAAAGAGTGGATTATTTTCGTCAATGTTTTAAATCGTTGTCAAACTTCCTTAATACGCCTAGACAAAACAATTTAAATAAAACTTTATAAATCTATATGCGAAAAACACTCACATACATTACGAAATCTCGAAAACTACTGGGCCATTTGAGGTTAGTAAAAAATTATAATGCGTTAATGGGATTTTGAAAATTGCATTTCTATGAGGGCAAAATAGAGGTTGCAAATTAATATGAAATGTTGGGATTTTCTTTTGTGATGGTCAAACCGTACATGGATGGTGTAAGCAAACATTTTATATATCGGTAGTTGTTTGTCTTTCACATTGAATTACCTTGTGTAGTAATTATAATTTCAAAATAAATAAAATGCACTTTGTGTACTTTTCATCCACACGCGACGCAGGCGAATTCGCGATCGAAGCTAGCGTAACTTTAAATTGGATACTATTTTTTTTTACATTTTTCTTAAAAAAATATTGGCTCTAAGTTACGTGAGTATGCATCTATTGTTACTAGAATTAAGGTAATAATCATAATCAAGTCGTGAGAAAATAAAAGAAAATAGAAACTTTTAAATAAATACATAAACACACAGAAATAAATATACTTTTAAAGGTGTATGAAATGACATAGGACACCTCAAAACGTGAAGATATTTAAAAAGTCCGATTTCGAGAATCGGGTTGCCTACACTAATTTCCTTAATCAGGAATTTAAAATTAAGCAGTTTACTTAGAAATTGCCATGTCGTCTCCTTTTCGACCGGTCTCGTTGATTTTTTGTCTAACAACTCTTCTGATGCTTGATAATCTGCAATTTATAATTTAAAATAATAAATAAAAATATTTTTAATTTAAATAAAAAAAAAAACAGATTTGATAAGCTTTGTGTCTCTTGTTTGCTAAACTTTGTCTTTTGTTAGAAAAACTGTTATACCAACAGGCGACAGAGAGCTATTTGTCTTAAAAAATATAAAATTACCCGCATTTCTGTTTTCAACAATTTTATCGAAGTTTGTATCTAATTGTAGTTTAATCTTTTTAATTTCAATTTCAACTTCTTTAGATTTGACATCAACTCTTCGGTAGAATGCAATAGATTCACTTGCTTCCTATAAAAAAGCTCTTTCGTCTTATCTTTACAACCATGTTATTTATTATGAATTAATGTGATAAAATTTATAAATATTCCATTAACGTGAGGAGTCGTAAATTATAAATGTTGTAAACATGACTCACTTATGACTTTAACAAACCTATTTTTGAATTTTGTACGATCTTCTATACAATGAACAGAATTTATTACAATGTATTATTTTAATATATTTATTAATTTATTTTAAAGATGCTAAAAATAAACAAACAATGCAAAATAATCCATGAACAACAAGTTATTAAAGAATTAAAAATCCATAATCTGAATATTCTAGAAAGAACAACATTCGAATATAAAATAAGTAATAAATTAAATCAATCAACAATAATTTACAATGAAATTTCTAGTAAATCTTTTGCTGTATAAATATTTACTTATTTGATAACTGAGTCTAGAAGCAGGTTCAACTTACTTTTTCCTTTCCACATTTAAGTAGAAAACACGGAGATTCTTTCAACGGCATTAACAGTAATATGTACATAATTGAAAAAGCCAAGTGTAGGTATAAAACGTTGTAGTAGGACATATATCCTCCAAAAATATAAGACGATAGTAAGCCAATTAAAAAACCGTAAACTGTTGATGAAGTCAACGCCCCTCTGATGGAGTCTTGACATATTTCTGCTATGTATACCGACGAAACTGCTTGGCCAGCTGCACCGAAACCAGCTATACCTACCGCAAAGAGAACCACATAGAACGATGTAGCTACGGAGATAAGAGTCCATGATACCTACAAAAAAGTATAACAGTATATTTAACTATTTATAAATTGTAAAACCGCTAAAAACTTTTAGATAGCGAGTCTGCTTTTAAGGGTATTAGAATCTGTATAATAATTATTTTATTTTGATATTCATTTTGAGGTTTTATTTCTATTATTTCTATACCAAAAATCTTGACGCTATGAAACTTTATAGTATAGACCTCTAAATATAAGTTTTCATGTAATTAATTTATTAGAGCTTCATTATTAATTTATTTAATAGGCAACGTGGCAAAGTTATACAATAATTGTTAAATTGTGCTCACTACGTAAGGTAATCCAAAAAGCATAGCAGAATATTTTCGACCAATTTTATCTACTGCATATCCACAGAATGGTGTTGCGATCAATGCTCCCACGTTCATGATACTACCCAACATGGACACTTGGGCGGTGTTTATAGGTTCATCAAGAACTGTGTCATTGGATTGATATATGCTGAAGGTATACGCAGGCCAAGCCATTACGAAACCAGTTAATGCTGTCAGAGACCCAACTAAAATTTAATTAATTTTTTATAATAAATACATGAAGATATATTTAATCGTCGTTCAATTATCATTAGATAAATAAAAAAAAGACATCTGAAAAAATATATATATTATACTATTGTGTGTTAAATTAGTTTTTGGTATACTGAGTATAATAATATGAAAGTATTTTAGACATATTATTGTCTTTATAACTTTTTCGTATATTGTCAACGTACTATATCACAATAAATGTTAATATTTTACGATCCATGATTACTATTAATAAATAATATAGGGATTTGCACGACTAGTTTCGAAGCGTGGCGAATAAACTCCGAGCTCGTGAATAAGGATAGCGAATAGATTTAAAACCAGTCGGCCAAATTTCTACTATAAAATAATTATATATATAATAAACATCAAATTATAAGAGTCTTTTTAGTAGTAGAGTGATTATTTATTGTTTCAAAAAATAAATAACAATATGTTTCCTCGAATCATCCTGAAAATAAATAATATTTTAAATAAAATTATATTCAATTAACCTACATTTGCTGTGTAGTGTTAATATTTTCACTCTAAAGTTATCATCAAAAACACCTTAAAACTTAATTCAATTAATAATAATTCCAATTAATTATGTGCTATTCATTTGAAAACAACACATTTACAAACTCACTGATCAAAGCCGCGGATCCTTGCACCAACACCGCAGTTAGTTTTACTGTTTCACTCATGATATTTATAACAATTTTGTTTTTACCGTACCGTGTTCAAATTACATCAAAGTTTGAAAGGTTTCTAGTAGCACAATTCAGTTTTATTATGCTACATTAGATAATATATCTGAAATGCATCATGATTGCTTTGTTTCGTTGCATCTTATCATATATTTTATAGAGCCTTTCTAGTATCGTATGTAGATGTCTATTTGACTTTGACTTAGTAATATATATATATATAATAATCTATATATATATATATATATAAATGAATCGAAATGTTATTTGTTAGATTAGTTAAGTTTAACTATTTTAGCATGTTTTTATGTTTCATAAGTTTTTTTTTTTTTTTTTAAATTACAAAAGGTAAGCGTTTCACTACAACCCGCCTGATGTTAAGCATAGGCTGTAGTCTAAGGTGTAGCACGCTTACCTAATAAATACCTATTAACTTTCGATTTGAAGACCCCTATATTGTAACAATCAGGAAACACTGACTCCGGCAGGGAATTCCAAATTTTCGTCGTCCGCACAAGGAATGTGGAAGCGAAACGCTTTGTACAAGACTTTGGAAACTCAACCATAAATCGATGCTTCCTGGTTGAGCTTCTCGCTGTTCGGTAAGTGAAAGGAGCTGGGTGTATCAAGTTATGCAGCTCTGTAGCACACTCCCCGAATACTGTAAACTGTAAACTGTATCCGATAAAATACCGACCAACTAGCAACCTTGCGGCGATGTTCTAAACTTTGGGGTTTTGCCTTGGCAAAGGTGGTTTTGACCTACGAGCCTCCTAGCCCGTCTCTCAATTGATTCCAACGCCTCTACCTGGTATTTGGCCGATCCATCCCAAAGATGCGAGCAGTACTCAATGCACGCTCGAACTTGTGCTTTATAAAGTGTGAGCAACTGTTCCGGCTTGAAGTACCGACGCACCTTCCAGAGAATACCAAGCTTTTTAGCAGCCAATTGAGCCTTAGACTCAATATATGAACCAAAGTTGAGAGACAAGTTTAGGCTGACACCAAGAAGGTCTAGGTGGTTCGCAATCTTAACGGGTAGATTTCGAAAAGTAAGGGCTAGATGGAATGGCCTCTTTTTGGCAGAGAAAAAACACGCCTGGGTCTTCGCAGCATTAAACCTAACCAGGTTGGCATCGCCCCATTCGGAGACTGCCTGGAGGGAAAGATTCGTGCGTTCGACCATGGCCTCTCTGAGTGACTGTGCTGTCGTCTACATACCCAAAGGTACCGGGTTTAAGCAGATCGTTAATGTGCAGCAAGAAGAGAATTGCTGAGAGCACTGACCCTTGAGGAACACCGGCATTAATAGCCATTCGATCAGACGAGCGGCCATCGATGACCACCGGTATTGACCGATTCCTCAAAAAGTCTGATATCCACACACAGAAACCAGAGGGCAAACCGTAGGAGGAAAGCTTGCTAATAAGGCTATCGAGCAAGACCCTGTCGAAGGCCTTGGAAATATCGAGAGAAACCGCAAGGGCTTCTCCGAATCTCTCAACTGCCTCACTACAGATATGAGTGGCGTACACAAGAAGATCCCCAGTTGATCGATTCCGGCGAAAGCCATATTGTCGATCACTGAGGAGGTCATTCGGTTCAAGGTACGCCAATAGCCTGTCATTAAGGGCGCGTTCCATGCTCTTGCAGAGTATGGACGTAACCGATATGGGCCAGTAGTTAGCAGAGTCAGCACGACTGCCCTTTTTGGGCACGGGTTGCACATTTGTAAGTTTCCAAGAACTCGGCACTTTTCCAGTCTCAAGAGAAAGCCTAAACAGACGCGTAAGTATGGGAGACAACTCGGGCGCACATGTCTTCAGAACAATTGCAGGAATACCGTCTGGATCACTAGCCTTGTTCACGTCCAGATTGCGCAGCGTTTTCAAAACCTATCTCTGGCGTATTCGGATTTCCGGCATTGCCACCGAACTGCCAGGAAGAACTGGAGGTATTACGCTACCAGCATCTAAACGTGAAGATTCCGCAAATAGAGATGCAAATACGTTTGCTTTCTCTACAGCAGCGTGACCCAGTGAAACATCAGGTTTCTGCTGTGGAGGTAGCGAGGGGCGGCAGAAGTTCACCTCGACCTCTTTGGCTAGGGACCAAAACGCTTTACTACCCGGCGGGTATGAAGCCAGTTTGGACCCTAAGCGGCCAATGTGGTCAAAATGAGCCTTCTTTAACACCTTCTTGCAGGACTTGGCAGCCTTGTTAAAAGCTCTCTTCTTGTCGCGAACATCCATGGCCTTACGCTGGCGAGCTTCAGGCCAGGCTAGGTATGCCTGATGTTTCTGCACTTCAGCGCGTCGACAATCAGGTCCAAACCATGGGCGAGCTTTTCCATATGATGGCACGTCAGAAAACGAGATGTAAGACTCCATTCCCATCCGTAGCACATCAGTAATGGAATCTGTGCAGGCACTGGGATCACTCGAAGAGAAGTTTGAGGAAGTGTTTTCTTAAAATTAAAAAAAGTAACAAACGTAAGTGCGAACTCATTTCAAAATAGAAAATGTTTTTCACTCTAGAAAGTTAACTAAGTTTCAGGGGAAAATACACTAATTATTATTGACTATGTTTTTTTTTGTTATAAAACTAAAATGTTGAATATGACTGCAGCAGTAAATTATTATAAATAACAACTCTTTTAGAAAACAGTGTTGTTATATTGTTTTTTATACAATCCTGAGCATGTCATATTTATAACTAACAATATAACAGTTTTTAAAATGTTCAATTATACAGGAATACTGACTAAAGTCATTAAAACAAGAAATAGAACATTCTACAACCTTATAAATTTAACAATACGTTAATAAATATTTATGAACATAGTATTTTCTTAGATTTTCACGAGTACACATTTGAAATAAAACTATTTTTTACGGATTAAACTCGCATATAATTTTAGTTACATTTCAATTTAATTTGTGGTTTGTCATACAATGGTCAGACTAAGAGAAGCATTCATACAAGAGTTAGGGAACACATATTGGATATCAAAAATACCTATTCTTGATATCCAATATGTGTCACTGTAGACTTCGATGTCCACCTGGACATCGAAGTCTGCAGAGTGTGGGCATACTATAGACAAGCCCAACTATTATTTTTTAAGTATTTTTGTTAACATGATATTTAACTTATAAATGCTGTAAATCAAGACATGAGCGCCAATTATTGGTATATTAATTAAATAGGCCCGCAAAATAAAACGATTTTGAATACATATCCAGTTTTGTTATTAAATTTATTATTATTAGCAAGTCAACTTATTACATTATATAAATCTGAGAAACGCGCAACATAAACATTATTTAATCTTTATTTCAAACTGTCTATATTGAAATCTTTTATTTATACTACGACATAGACATATAAATTCTTTCTGTACATTATTTTAGTTTACAGATAGGTTGGAATAATATTTGTTTCATTACCTACTAACTTATTATAATCAAGTATATAAACAATATATTTTCATATAAATATAAATTAGTGTACAAGCTAATAAGCTATAAGTTATTCATGAATATTTTATTCATTGTACATTATTTATTATCAGATTCTTACTGAATTAAGATTCAAACGAGTAATACTTTCTGGTAACTGATAACAAATGACGTAGGAAATTTATGTACAAATATTATGTAAATCTCTTGTTATAATAATTATTTACATGTTTCCACGTTTAAGCATTTAGCACGGAGTTTCTCTCAAAAACATTGTCAATATTATATATAGAATTTAAGGAATCATATAAAGATACAAAATTGTATATAATATGATACAAAAATTCAAAAATTAGAAGACAAAAAAAGGCCATGTAAAATCTATAAAAAAATAATTATTGACACGAACCATCGCTTAAATAATCTAACTACTAAACTGTGATTGGTCTAAAATAGTTCTACCTTAAAATGTGTCCATCTACTTTGTCTACAGACTGTAAAAAATTCGACAATGAGAAGGAATTTGTAATACAATTAAAGTTGAAACCTGAAAGTGCATATTCTATTATTTCATTACTATATAATAGATACTCATAACTTCTTTCCATCGTAAACATTCTCGCGCCTATAACAACAATAAAACCACATTCCTTATTTGTCTTTTTAAAATCTCTATGAGTGACTTATTTTAATATAACTTTTTATTTACGGTTTATCTTTGGAACTGAATTCCAAAAGATATCTTATTTTGCTATCCATTCTTAGCTCCTCCTTTTTCTTAAAAATATTCTCTTTATTATAATTTATTTATGTAAATTATTTTATTAATTTTTTTATAATATTGCCCCAATATCTTGAAAAGTCAACAAGTATTTTATCACTAACATAGAATAAAAATTACGAACTTTAGCTCAAGAGGAAGGGCAACTGAGCACTAAACCAAAAAGCAATGACAACTATAGTCTATCACTGAAAGGTAACAAATAGCAATCTCTTAATAATGTATATTTTTTGTAACATCTTTACGTTTTGAAGTGATGAAGCAAATTTCCGTCGTTTCGTATATTTTTTTATAAAAAAAAGATTCTACTTATATCTTTTGCCTTATAAACAATTCTACATTATTATACAACTCCCTAAATGCAGGCGCCCCATATTATAGGTGAGACAATTCGTCCTCTCCTTCTACCAAGGCACTATGTCTGAGGGAGCAGGCAGCGAACGTACTAGTAGCTTCTTCTCCCTAGCCTACCCCTACGGAGTGGGCCAGCGAAGGAGACTGCGGAGGCTACGGAGGCAGCAAAGAAGGCTGCCTATATCTGCTCGACGGCCTTCTTTGTAGCAAACACTTGCTCGCAGAAGGACGTTATTTAACTGCCTGCATGCCTTTATCATCGCGCTGACAACGCTCTGCATCGAGAGATCTCTGCGCACCGACGCCGCAATTTCAGTACGCTAACGGTCCCAGATTAGGCACTCTGAAAAGGTGTGACGAACCGTATCGACAGACTAGTTTCAAAAGGGGATCGCGTCTCTTCGTGTGATCGTGTGGCGATTTGATCTCCAAAGCTACATACAGTAGAGTACCCTCAAATCATGCTCACTGCGAGGCCCCTCTATGTCCTTTGAAGGAGCGACTTGGAAACCGCTGTGAGATCTCCCGACCATATGGTAGCACCGTAAAGGGTCCTGCTCCTAACGATGACGGAATATAGGTATTGGCAAGGAGACTACGACCCACGAACATTGGTTAGAAGCCTCCCCAAAGCAGCATCCATAGAAATAAACTTCGGAATTAGACGAGAGAAATAGCCCCCGAAGTTATATCTTGTGTCTGGACACCCTGTCCCCACCCTTTCCCCACCCTGGGGTGGGGACAGAGTGATAATATCTCAAACACAAAGGTATTGAAGGCTTTGGCGACGTCCAGCGGTACCTCTAGGACAACGTCCTCTAGCGAACAGACTCTTGAGTCAGATCGCTCAGAGCTCTGAAAGTTCTAAGTTAACCTATACAAGCATGATAATTTAATACTTTTTTTTTTTTTTTTTTTTTTTTTACACTGTCTGAGTTAACGCTTGACTACATTCCACCTGATGGAAAGTGGAAATGTAGTCATAGATGGTAAGGCGCATTAACTCAGTAACCTATTCACTCTTCTCTTGAAGACACCCACATTGTATTCAGATGGAAATACCGACGCAGGCAAGCTGTTCCAGTCCTTCGCCGTGCGAATAAAGAAAGACGAAGCAAAGCGCTGCGTTCGGACAGGTGGAATGTCCACAACGTATGGATGGATACTCGCCGTGCGTCGGGATGTCCGTTGGTAGAAGGGGGATGGGGGAATTACGTCATGTAATTCCTGTGCACACTCTCCAAAATGTATCCTATAGAATACTGAGAGGCCAGCAATTCTCCGCCTGTGTTCAAGGCTTTGAAGATTGGCGTCAACCAAGTCTTGGTCGCCAATAAGCCTTTTTGCTCGCCTCTCGATTGAGTCCAGAGCCGCTAGATGAAACTTTGCGGCACCAGCAAATATGTGACCACAGTACTCCACACACGACCGGATCTGTGCTTTGTATAATACAAGTAGCTGTCCCGGTGTAAAGTACTGTCGGACCTTCGCAAGAATGGCAAGCTTTCCTGCAGCTGCTCTTGCTCTGGACTCAATGCACCGACCATAGTTGAGGTTCGAGGAAATCTCTAAGCCTAACAACTGAAGCCGGTCACTGTATTCCAAAGATACATTCTGAAAAGAAGGAGCCAAGGTGAAAGGGCTCCTTTTGGCGGTGAACAAACACGTCTGCGTTTTGGTGGCGTTGAATGTGACAAGATTGGCACTGCCCCATGCAGAGACTGCCTGAAGTTTGTCACTCAAACGTTGCACCATGGCTTCTCTTTCTGACTGTACTTGTTCTCTACTAGCACGAGTGCTTGGCAGATATCTTTCTACAACTGTGCTGTCGTCTGCGTACCCATAGATTCCGGGCTTCAGCAGATCGTTTATATGCAGCAGGAAAAGAGTTGCAGAGAGAACGGACCCCTGAGGAACCCCGGCATTTATTGTTAAGGGCTCCGACGAGCACCCTTCAACAATAACTCGGATAGTTCTAAGGTTCAGGAAGTCCGTAACCCAGCCGATCAGACTAGGAGAAATACCGTACGCTGAAAGCTTGCTTATAAGGCTCGCATGCCAGACCCTGTCAAAAGCCTTCGAGACGTCCAGAGAGACGGCGACCGCTTCCCCGTTCTTCTCGATAGCCTCGCCTAAAATGTGAGTAGCATACACTAAAAGGTCCCCAGTGGACCTATTTCGGCGAAACCCGTACTGTCGGTCACTGAGGAGATCGTTACCTTCTAGGTATGCTAAAAGGCGCGAGTTCAATACACGCTCCATAATCTTGCAGAGTATGGAGGTGATTGCAATCGGTCTGTAATTGGCAGGATCGGCACGTCTGCCTTTTTTGGGCACTGGTTGCACGTTGGCAAGCTTCCAGGATTTCGGCACTATTCCAGTCTCGAAAGAGAGGCGATACAGACGTGTTAATATAGGAGACAACTCAGCTGCGCATGTTTTAAGCAGAATGGCTGGTATACCATCAGGACCACTGGCTTTATTCACATCCAAACGACACAATGTTCTCCGTACCTCTCTGTTTGTGATGCGGATTTCAGGCATCGAAATACCGCAGTGAGGAAGATGTGCTGGAGACGCATTGCTAGTGTCAAGATGTGAATTATTAGCAAACAGAGAAGCAAGTAAATTCGCTTTCTCTGTCGCTGTATGGGCCAGGGATCCGTCCGGCTTCTGCAATGCAGGCAGTGAGGGTTTACAGAAGTTCGACTCGATCGATTTGGCAAGAGACCAAAAAGCTCGACTGCCGGTTGGTCTGACAGAGAGCTCTTCGCCATTCTTAGCGATTCGATCGAGACGAGCCTTCCGCAACGCCTTTTTGTAAGACTTGGCAGCTCGGTTAAAGGCTCTCTTCTTAGATCTTACATCCGGAGATTTGCGGCTTCGAGCGTCGGCCCAACTGAGGTATGCCGAATGTTTTCGGCCTTCAGCATGACCACATTCGGCATTAAACCATGGGCGAGCTTTGCCACCGATGGGTACATCAGCAAACGGAATGAAATACTCCATTGCTTGATGCACCACATCGGTTATAGCATCTGCGCAACTCGACGGGTCCAAAGAAGAGAAGCAGACCTGCCGCCAAGGATAAGATGCAAAAAAGTGCCGCATCTCATCCCAATCTGCTGACTTGTATTTCCATATTCGCCTGACACCATGCGGTTCGGAAACTGGTGGGGAATAAGTAAATACAGATTTCACCAGACAGTGATCGGAAGTTCCCAAGGGGGAGGAAACCTCAACACGATATCTGTCCGGATCAGTTGTCAGCAGAAGGTCAAGGCAGTTGGCTGTATGGGACTCCACATCAGGGACCCTCGTCGCTTGCCTAACCAGCTGAAAGAGGTTCAAAGACAACGCGAAGTTCCGCGCCTCTCTTCCAGCATGGTCCGTCTTCTGGTACGGGTACAGCCATTCCTGATGACAGGCATTAAAATCCCCCAGAAAGACGAGCTGCGCTGAAGGGTATCGATGCAGAGCCATATCAGCAGCCTCACTGAGATACTCAAATAAACGAGTGGTCTCCTGATCACCGCTGTGCGAACGGTAGACACAGGAATACAGGATTTTTTCGATTCCTGTATCTACTAAAACCCATATGGAAGAAAAAGTGGGGTCTTCAAGGTGACGGAGACGATGGATACAGAGGTCGTTCCGCGCGTACACACATACCCCGGCACGTGAGCGAAAGTTGTGCTCTAACGTGTAACCGGGATAATCCAGGTGTGCAGCACTCATAGGACATTGAATCTGCGTCTCCGTCAAAAAGAGCAAGTGCGGCTGCGCTGTCTCGAGATGGTGGTGGACAGGTTCGAGATTTGAGTGCAAGCCTCGGATGTTACTGAGGTGCACTAAAAGTGAGGAGGAGTGCAACCGCTGAAAAAACTTGTTCCTTTTTTTAAACTTTTTCATAAAATAAATATAATAATAAGAGTGAAAAGGATGGGAAATGGCAGTTGAACGAGACGCTGCGTATCGAGCCCGACGTCGAAATTGGTGTTGTCATGCCACTGGGAGGCTAGTCTGGAGACTGCGGGGACGCCCGAACCCCCCCAGGGATCGCCATCGGGCCTCCTCGTCTGGTCGCCAACCAGCACGATGGAGCCACCCTGGGATTTTTCGCAGCTGGCGGGGCAGCCTTTCGTGGGTGGCTAACCTACTATTTGGGCCCCCAACTATCTGCGGGCGGCCAGCGGAAAGCCGTCGCTTCGGATCCCGCTACCCTCCTCGACTAGGCACCCGACACAACCAACATCAACTCGACGCCAAACCGGTTCGCCAACGCAACGCAGCTGTTCAGACCCAATTTCCCATATACGGCTTCATTTAGCAGCGTGCCGGAACACGACTAGGTCGCTTTGCGGCACGACTTTGCCCAATGGGTGGTAACCTTGCCGGCGACCATGCCCAATGGGTGGTAACCTTGCCGGCGACCAAAAATAATACTTTAAATACTACCTTCAAATTAGGAATAATCTTCTTGAATTTAAAATATTCTTTCGTCAGCTTGGTCCATTAGATTTAGGTAATATAGTTTGGTTGTCATTTAAGTTCGGTCCAAAATCAGTTTTATTTCAACTCCATTTCTTTTATCCAGTTTTCGTAGCTTTGCAAATAAGAAATCATTATTGATAAATCGTGAAATTGGAATTAAATTGTAAGGAAGAAATTATGTGAAATGAAACAAACGAAATTGAATATCTATTTGGTTTTGAAGTTTTATTTAGCATATATTTTATAGTCTTTTATTTAAAAAATACTTTCCTTGATATTGATATTGTCAGGAACCTAAACCAAAGTAATATTAAAGTATAAAATCTCGGCCGGCAGTCAAAAACTTAAAATATAATTTAATAGACGCACTTATACTTTTGGAGCATTATTTCTTCTCTTTTTAATAAATAATAGCTGTATCGCGTCAACTGATAATCCTTTAGTTTCTGGAAGGCAAAGATGACTATAAACTGCTCCGAGGAAGCAAATAACAGAAAATATATAAAAGGTCGGTCCAAGACCACAAATTTCAACTAAGGGGTTAAAGACGATTAGAGTGACCCAGTTCATAATCCACATTGTGGCCATTGAAAGACTGCAGCAAAGACCTCGTACCTAAAACAATCGATAAATTTAATAACATGCATATATTACTCAATAAATTACAAAGATATAGTTAAATTTACTATAGAGAGCACGATTAGTTTTATCATAAATTAGTCTTTTACATTTAAATTTTTACATTTTCTGTATTCTTTAACTCGAAACACACTTATACTCACCTCAGGAAGGAAAACTTCCGCAGTAAGCACGTAGGGTACAATGGCAGCACCGAGATTAAATACAAAACTGTATCCGTATATAGTGAAGGCTGTGAACCAATGTGGCGCCCAATGTAAATGTATCTGAGTTCCAATTAAAATTGTAAATATCCCCGATAAAATAGAAGTGACTGTCAAGAGGGTCTGAAAGATAATAAATTTTAGATTAACGTACTTATGTAAATATCTATACCATGTTATTACCACTAATTAAGTATTTTTTTATATTGAAGTTACAATTTTAGAGACAAAAAATGCTCCTAAAAACAAACAATGTTATCTGAAAAAGAATATTAAAAATCATTGAATCAGTAGATTTTTATCACTAATAAAATAGATCCTTACTTACATAATGGACAAAAGAGTTTATACATTTAGAATTCTGAAAACTTGGCATAAATAAATACTATATTTTTCATCCCTTCTATTCCAAAAATGTCGCTTTGTTCCACTTTAAGCGGGAGCAATAGCAGTTCTCTGGTAGGAACTTTTTGGCGGGAGGAAAAGTGACTTGAATTTGGAACATACATATAGGTATGAAATTGAACGCTCAGGATTCTACGTTAGAATCCTTTGCTTCGTTCGTGCTTCAAATAGCACCCTCGCCGTAAAAATAATATTTTGCTCTCTTGTGATACAATCTACTATTATTTCGTAGTAAGAATAAAAATTATAACTTAAAAAGCTTGTCTCACCTTTCTTCCGAATTTGTCCAACATAGACGCACTAACCAGGGCTGCGATTAAAAAATCAGCCGCTAATAAAATAGAGCAAGTATTAGGGTGCATAGTGGGTACAGCCTCTTTGAATAATGGTTCCGCGTAAACTTGAAGCACGATTGAACCCATGAGAATAGTGACTGACATAATTATTAGGACAGTTACCAAAGCTCTTTGGGAAGATTGTGATCTTTCTGTAATTTGAAATCATTTTTATATCATAAACATCATTATAGTTTCTTTTTAAAAAATAAATTTGATTAAAACAATTATCTTATTATTACATGTGCTCATTAAAACTAATGCATTTCTTACTATTCAACGTGGTGTTTTAATTTACATATAAAAAAACAAATTTTTACATTTTGGTTATAAGAACATCCACTGTCATATACATATACTATATTGACATATAAAACAAAAACTACCTTTTTTATAAAACTTTATATATAAGCTTTAAAAGAAGCCTAAAAATAGGTTTCTGAACACTTACTTAAAAACTGCCATGTTGACTCCTTCTTTTCGATAGGTTCTTGCGGTTTTTTTTCTAACAACTCTTCTGACGCTTGAGAATCTAAAAAAAAAACATCTAGATTAACAAAATGTTAGTATTGCTAATGGAACCTACAGTTGCATGTTTAGATATTTTTAATGAATTGAACTTTACTCTTGGGATTGACAATTTAAACATTAACACACTACACCAGATTTCAATTAAATCTGGTATAGATGGAAAATAGCTCGACTAAATTGCAAATCATTGTTAAGAATACCTTCATTCTGCCTTCTGATAAAGATAGTTTATCCATTTTTTCTTATTCGTTATAATATTACCTGTATTTCTATTTTCAAGAATTTTATCAATATTTGTGTCCAATTGTAGTTTGATCTTCTTAATTTCAATTTCAACCTCCTTGGATTTTACGTCTACTCGTCGGTAAAATGCAATAGATTCAGCTGCTTCCTAAAAATATATTTTATTATTATATACCCACATTCTTTATTCTTTATAACATTATCAAACTTAAAATAAAATAAAATAATTTCATTAAGGCATAAAATAAATTTATTAAAATTAGAATTAATTAATACGGAAGTCATAAATAAAAACAAATTAAAAACTTCTAATTAAATCTTTAACTTAAGGACATATCTATGGACGTTGTGTTAGAATATACATTAAAAGACTAATATAAAATAAAAAAAATCTAATAAAATATTATCTCCTAATTATTTTTGTTTTTATAAAATATTAAATGGAAAAAGAAATGATAGATTGTATGTCTTATGCAGGAAAACTAATAAGAAGAATAAAAAGCAAAGAAATAATTAAAATAATCATGAAACTATTTTTACTATGATTACTGTAAAGTTTGGTTTGGATTTTAATATTTTAACTGACAAGAAATGCCCCAGAAATCTTATGTATGAACTTTTATTTTATTTTCTAGGAAAATAAACGTTAATTTTACCTTTTCCTTTCCACATTTAAGCAGAAAACACGGAGATTCTTTCAAAGGGATTAGTAATAATATATACAAAAATGAAAAAGTCAAATGGACGTATAAGACGTTGTAGTAGGACATGTAGCCTCCAAATACGTAAGACGATAATAGCCCAATTAAGAATCCATAAACTGTTGCTGAAGTCAACGCCCCTCTGATGGAGTCATTTGCTATTTCTGCTATGTACACCGACGACACTGCTTGACCAGCTGCACCAAAACCAGCTAAGGCCAGCGCAAATAGTACCATGTAATATGATTTAGCTACGGAAATTAGAGCCCATGTTATCTAAAAGAATAACATAATAATTAAAAATGTATTAGTTTCTTTTAAAAGCTGGCCTTTGAAATAAACATATCTTATATTCATTCATCAAATAAAATGCATAATTAAAAGTATAATTTTTTTAAAGAATAAAATAAAATATTTTATAATTTTGTCTTTGTTGTTTCGAGAATTGCAGAAAAACTAAGGGACAAATTTATTGGTGTCGCACTGGCTTATTACTTTAAGTTAAAAAAAACTTTTTACAACGGAGAAATATTTCATGTCCGAATGTAGACTTAAATATAGGAATAAGAATTAAAAATAAATTTCGTCTTATTATTATAAGGATAGTTGTTATTAATATAAGCTCAAATAGACTTCAGTTTTATATATATAAAATGGTATGAAATTATAAAAATTACGTATATATACGTATATTCCTTTAAAAGGTAACGATATAACACCAGTGTTGGCTAAAAGCTGAGTGGGTAAACCTGGTGGTCATATGTTTTTTTAAAGGCTATATTTTTTGTATATGTTTTTTTCTGATGTGTTCCTTAAGTATAGCCTTTCAATTAGCTTAGTAACGAGTTGTAGACCCTTGTATTCAGGTCGTATGAGCTGGCTCGACCTGGATATACATATAATAATACCACCAGTATCACCCACTCACAAAAGATCAGCAACCTTTATTCAGTATAAAACTACGTTTATTAAAGGTAACCCCTTTCCTGCATCCTATATAATTCGCCATTTCACATTTGTAGCAACGCATTTGTAAATTTTCAATGAGCGTAGCACTACATACAATCCCAAAAAAGTGAAATGGTAAGATTTAGTATAATATATCATAATGTGTACTCACAACATAAGGCAAACCAAGAAGCATAGCAGAATACTTTCTTCCGATTTTATCCACCGCATATCCACAAAATGGTGTTGCAATCAATGCACCTACATTGATTATACTGCCCAACAGGGATAATTGAGCAGTGGTAACTGGTGCATCAAGAACTGTTTCATTGGATTTATATATTTCGAAAGTGTATGACGGCCAGGCAAATACGAAACCAGTTAACGACGTCAGAGAGGCAACTGAAATTTTGATTTGATGATTAATTAAGTTATTTGATATATATAAGTATAAGTTATGTTAGACTATATTTTAATAAACACGTTTTCTATTTACTATTGGTAATATTTGTATAATTTTCGTGAAATGATCAAGGAATAAATAATAATGTTATTGGTATATATATACTTATTTATTTGCATTTTGCATTTACAATGCTATGTAGTTGATTCAAAATTATACTGTTTATTTTTAATTTGAGTATTTTGATTCTAAAAATGCCATTTTAAAGTAAATCATGCATCAATTTAAATTAATCAATAGAATCTGTTTGTATATTCAAACTCACTAATCAAAGCCGCGGATCCTTGCACCAAAACGGCAGTAAATTTCATTTTTTCACTCATAATATATTTTTATGAATGCTTTTAAGACAATTTTTTCGCAGCACTTGTCTAAATTAATTCAAATTCTGTAATGCTTCCAGTTGTTATACTTCATTCTACTGGATTAGATAATATTAAGTTGAATATATTATGAATGCTTTGTTACACCGCATCTTATCTTATATATCATGTGGCGTTTTTGTATCTAAACAAGATATTTCTGGGTATTTCGGTTCTAGCAGATTATTATTTATGGCTTATATAATGAGATTATATTAAATAAGAAATTCTGCACCATGCAATAACCCAGTAAATCTAGCGTGGTATTACACAAACATGAACATCAGCCACAAACATTCAGACTGGAAGCAACAATTTCCGAATGACATAAGCTCGTCCAGTGGGAATCGAACTCATAAAACCAGGTCCAGCCGTTAGGGACTACTAACCACTTCGGGGCGTCACGGTGTGTGCTAACGCGATCCCGTGGCGTTCCACTAAGGCGAAGAGGGCAACCGTTGGTTTTTTAGTGGGTAACCTTAAAAAAGGCACCATCCTCTATGCTGCCGGGTAGTCCCACATAACCCCCCGGCCGTCACCCCGCTGGGCCGACGGGGTACCCGTAACGGGTTTTTCAAACGGAAAAAAAAAAAGGGACTACTAACCACTTAAGCAACAGGCCTCCTTATTCTGCTAAATAGACAAACTGTTAAATAAAAAAAAAACATACACACTTTATAAAGTTAATATAAATACTTAAAAACAACATACCTTTCACTGCCTCTTCCATTATCATAAAGTGTATAGTCCACAATATTTTTAGTTGCCTTTGTCAATATTATCCTTATGTCAATAATATTAAGAACTATATTTTTATATAATAACGTTGCCTACCGTAATAAATTGCTGTGACAGTTATCTCTTAGCAAATAGTTCTTTGTAAACAGTGTTATTTCATAGTTATTTAAATATTATTAATGTACAGACAGCACATATTTAACTATAAAATGGATTGTTAAATTTTTAATGAGTATATGTTTATAAGTGAAATTATTTTTAAAGATTTTTAACAATGTTTCTCTCATAAAAATTATAATAAAGCAATGTTTCGGAACTTTTATATATTTTTTTTTAAATTTGAATATCCATGTACTTTAAAATGAAACAGTAAAATAGTTCAGTAATAAATAATGTCTTAAGAAGAACAAAATCCTACAAAATTTTTTTGTAATATTGTTATAATCTAAGGTGATTTAATAATTTTTTTATCATCAGTACTCTATTCGCCAACGTGGCAAACCAATATTGTCTTAAAAAATTATTAGTGTGAATAGGTTTAATATATATATTTTTTTATATAAATTTTTTAAAATGTAGTTATTATAATTTACATAATAATTAAATAAATATTTCTTATAATCCCAGACTATAATTTTTTTAGATTTTCACGAGTTTTTTAAAATAAAATTATATTTTACAGATTTAACTCGCGTATAATTTTGGTTACATTTTAATTTTAACTCGAAGTTTCGAATGCTTTGCATCTTTCGTGTTCGCGGGTGGACGAGATCTACCAGAACCAAAATTATACGCGAGTTAAATCCTTAAAAAATAGTTTTTTTTCTAATATGTAATTGCTTTTAGATATTTATTATATCAAATGTATCGTGGAATCGCTGAAAAAATAATTAATCCGAGAATGTAATTAACAGAAATCTGAAACCCTTGTTTGTTCGACTCGTTTTTCTGTAATTCTTTTACTTATAATTGTTTATTATATTCACTCTTGTCTCAAGCATTGACCAAGTGATACGTAGCTTATAACTTGGATGGACATTTTTTGGTTGTGAGCATCGCAGTTTTCCTGTCATTAGAGGCTTATGATTACTAATCTAAGACATAAAATAAAAATAATAATACGCAAATCACTGCAAAAGAACTTCTAAACGATATATTGCGTTAAAAATGAAAATATTTTTTTTTTTATTTTTATTGTTTATTTATTTGTGTAAAGTTAATTTATTATCACTTCGATTATTTGACATCAGATGATGTTGAATAAAGTCAGCCTATTTTTGGACCACGGTCGTATGAGATTTTCGAAATAATATATAGGACATTCGATATTATTTAATAAAATTCAGTTATTCTTCACTAGATGCTATTTGACCAAGCTGCGCTTATATTAAGATTACAGTGGCAAAATTTAAACTGAAATTATATTGTTTTGACTAATTTCGAAGTAACCTTGTATTTGACTTTATCGTTCAAGTTTCAAATTATAAACATTCTTAAAAAGTTTTAGAAACTTGCGATTTAAAAGTTTTAAAAACTATAATTATACTTTGTTAAAAATTCTGATTATAAACAAAGGATTGCTAAAAAGAGCGTCAGACCAAAAATATATTGCATTTTAACTTAAAATGTACAGTTTAAAAATTGAGTAAAACAAAAAACGTTTCTTAATATAATGGGAATTTGAAGTGGTAAAGAACTATTAAAAACAAAAAAAGCCATTGCCCGAAATAGCAACTAAGTATCATCTTGTTATATTTTTGTTAATGGCACAATATATAAGTATTACGAACAATATTTCAGCTTTTAATATATATATGTATGAGTCGTTATTACCATATTATTAACAAATTATGATATTATATTTTTAAAAATATAGATTAATTATTTCATCAAGATCTGCGATCTCTAGGGTTGCCTTCCCGTCGCTTATACAATTGATCTACCATAAAAAAACACATTTTCATCAGGATATTCCTGAAACTTATTATAATTATTTAAAATATCAAGGTTGTGGCTCTATGGAATATAAAATTTAGTTTGGAAACCTCAACGGATGTTTCATTGTTGAAATGATAAAAATCAAAGTTTTAATAAAATTAAATTTTATTAAATGATAATAAAAACTAACTGAAACTAAGTAAACTACAAACGATAACACTGAGAAAGTATTACTTATCTTATTTATTTATTATACGCACCTACACTATTTAAATTATTATTTTTTTATGAATATTTTTTAAAATAAATCGTTTTTTTTTTGCTGTGTATGAGTACATTTGTTGTTTATTACTTAATAACTATGTTATAGTTATGCATTTTTATTATTAGTTATTACTTTTTGTGACACAGAAATGTCTAAAACCTTTTCTCAATGCAGGGAAGAGTAGTGATAGTTTCAGAGACTATATAGTCTTATATAGGATACAACTATCAAGTTTTAATTAAATAATATCCTGGTTTTAAACTTTATTCCTATAAGGTACAGATACTTTAAGGTCAAAGTAATATTTTGCCTACATAAGCATAGATTGCCCTTGTGAAACGTTATATTACTACTTTCAGGGTCCCAAAGAAATAGGTCCATAAAGAATAAGAGACAAGAAATTTCATGGATGCTTTTTAACTTATTTGAAACCAAGTCGTAGTTGATATGTTGATATGTTTATATATAGAAGAGGAAATTAAATTGAGAGAAATTGTTCCAAACTCGTTTCTGATAATTGCTTGATTTATACATTGATAAACCTCGTTACGATTTCGATAGCAGCGATAACGGTAATACAACAAGAAAATTCTTTCAAAACGACGAATCTTCAATAGAAATCTCAGGTATCTATAAAGATATATATTATTCTTCAAACTCCGTCGTCTGAGCTTTGTATGAAATTTAGAAAATATATTTACTATTATTATTAACTGTACAATTGTATGTGGACAGATATAACTGGTATAGCACGCTGTCTTGATTCCACAAAATACTATTCAATGGAGAGAAAATAATAGACTATTTTGCAATCTGTTCAAGAAGCTCGAAATAAATATTATAAAAGATACCGGTTACATCACGATCGGAAGTATTCAACTACAATGAAGTATTGCACATTCTGTTACATACATCTGATACCATATATATCAAGTATAAAACGATCAATTGTTTTAATTCCAAAGAAATTACCTTTTTGGAGAAGTTTAAAGATTGTTGGTAGTAAATACTAATAAGTATGATATGTTTAAATAAATCAAATTATAAGCATTTGGCGTTTAAATTATATTTAAATTGAAAGAAAAATGTTATTAAATTATTTTGAAACAATTTTTTTTTTCAAAATTTGCAAATGTAAACACAAATTAGTTCTTATATTTTTTAGAAAATTTATATTCTATAATTTTTTTAAAACTATTTTTACTTGTAAAAAAAAATTTCATTAATAATTTAATGTTTCTGTATGTAAAGTGTATGGCATTTTATTATATTATCATTCTTTATTATTTTATTATATATATATTTCAAACAAAAAACGTTAGATTTTAAAAAAATCTGTTTTATAACTATTATGATTGTTATTTAATTAAGTTCCAATGGTACAGTACCGTACTGTACAATTAGGTACACAAAACAAGCAAGTAGGGTACTTGCTTTAGGAACAACTTTCCAAAATTTAACAGTAACTGGAAGATAACTTGTTATATGGAAAAGCAATCATGAACTTATGTTATAAATACGGTGTCCTTGTAAACTAAGGGATATAAATAAATGATTAAATATTCTACAACTAATGTTTTTTACCCATCTTTGCAAATAAGAAATAAGTGAAATTAAAATTTATCAGGTATGAATTTAAACAAAAATTTAAAATTGAAATGGCTTATTAAAAAAAAAACAAATCAAAATAATATTAATAATATCGATTCCAGATGTAGGTGCCATTTGAGGGAATTAATAGTAATGAAAATAGGAAAGGATAGTTATTTTTGTAATAAAATGTTTGTAATATCTCTATTTTTTATTAAAATAACAAACAAATCAGATAAAAAAAAATTGCTATATAAATATATTAATTCAAATCAGAACTCATCAATCAGTGCTTTGGTAGCTGTCCCCGTTGATTTACCAAAAAAGCTATCGTGGTTTTCATTTACCTTGATAACTTTAGCATTATAATTATTAATGCAATATAGAGAATCTATTATGTTCTTTTATTACAAAAACAGTTGGGTTTATTTTCTTACAAAAGTAGATAATAAACCAAATCAAAAACAATCTAATAACACTTTGTACAGAACATTAAAACTCATGTTCAGGAGATCGGGAGTTTAGTTTTGGACCCCTCTTCATAAACAATATCTGTATCTCATCGCTAGACAACCCTTTAGTTTCGGGTAGGCAGAAATGGCTATAAGCTGCCCCAAGGAAGCAAAAAATAGTAAATATATAAAAAATGGGTCCAAGGCCACAGACTTCCACTAGAGGAGTAAAAATCACGAGGACAATCCAATTCGTTATCCACATGATGGCCAATGAAAAACTGTTGGCAAAACCGCGTACCTAAAACAAAAAGAAATTAATTAAAATATATTAAAAAAAAATTACAAAAAAGTTGTCTACTTTTTGTAGAGAGCTTGGTTTTTATTTTTAAATAATTTAACACCTTCAATTATTTATTTCAAAAAAGCACACCTAACAATATTTTTATTTCAAAAAAGAATAAAACTGTAGAATGGAAAATCACATATTTTTTTCTAATTAAGAATTGAAATTTATTGTACCTCAGTGAACCAAATGGAACAAGGCAATAATTATAAAATATAAATCTACAAAATGTAGTATGATGGGACAATATCCCAGAGCTGGCAAGTTCGAGTCTTGGCCTTGGTAGTGTTGTTAAATTTTTGTTTTAATATACAATTTTAAAAACTTATTTCATTGAGGAATCTTTTCAATGTTATTTTAGATTGCAAACGTTATAAAAATTGTTTTGGATTTTCTAAAAAAGTTAAATAATCTAAGTTTTTTATAAGTTTTATATCGCCTCCATCTCGAAGAAGGCTTTTAAAATAATGTATCTTGATTCATCAAGGCATCGCAATAAGTCAATTCGCAGAGTGACGGGACGTCACCCGCGGGCCACCCTACCCATTGTGATGTATTTTTGACCTTATATTTAAAAAGTATATAATTCGTCCTGAATGTTTAAATATATTTTTCTCACCCTTTTCATCTACATAAAAATAGAATGCAAAATGACTCACATGTTTACAGTCAATTTTAAATAATATTAATTTTTAATATTAAAAATAAGGGATATTCATACTAATGCTATAAATGAGGATGTTTATATTCTTATCATATGTGCAGAAACATTTCTCACCTCTGGCAAAAACACTTCAGCAGTAACTACGAAGGGTACAATTGAGGCACCAATATTATACACAAAACCGTATCCATAAATGGCGAAGGCTGTAAACCAATGTGGTGCCCAACGTAGATGCAATTGAGTTCCAATAAGGATTGTAAATATTCCCGATAAAATTGAGGTTATTGTCATGAGGGGCTGCAAAAGAAATAGGTTTTCAGATAGTATAAGTATTTGCGTAGTTGTAATTCTATCAATTAATAATAAATAAATTTGCACATGTATTATATGTTATAAGTAGGTAATTTGATTTGATAAATTAAATTTTACCCTATATAAATATCTTGTATGATCTTGCATGGAGTATAAATTTTGATAAAGAGTAAGTAATTAAAATATGATATTCTTACCTTCCTTCCGAATTTATCTAACAACGATGCACATACTAAAGCTGCTATCAGGTATACAACAGCTAGTAAAATGGAGCAACTATTCGAATGCATAGTGGGAACTGCCACCTTGAATAATGATTCCGCGTAGACTTGCATCACCATGGAACCCATGAGATTGGAAGTTGATATTAATATGAAGATAGCAACCAATGCTCTTTGGGAAGACTGGGATCGTCCTTAAAATAACAAACAATATACATGACTGTCCTCTGCGAAATTTATTTTTATTTCTGTAAAGAAAAACAATAAGGCTGAATATTAAATGAAACATTCGTGTCACAATCTCCTTATGTCTATTGTTATATATATATTTTTATGCAACCCCTATGTTTTCGATGGCTTGTGAGAACAAGAGAGGTCTTGCACTTTCGAAAGATCTATCGACAAATTTCAATAAAACTATTTTTCGGATGTAACTCGCGTTTATTATTACATTTTTATATTGAACCCGACGTTTCGGATGTTGTATTTGTGTAGTTATAAAAATTGATAAAAAAACTTGCCACATAATTTAATTGATGAATTTTACAAATTCTTTAAGTCAATAAACAATAACAAAATGTTATTTAAATACTAATTAGTTTAATTAATTTAAAAACTACTTATTATTTTTATAAGTCTTTTTCGGTGGTAAAAAAATCAAATAAAAAATCGTTACTAAAGCTCCTTTAAAGGCTGTTTCTACCGTGAAAGTTTAAGCAAGTTAAAGTTGAGTGTTTTAAAGCCTTTTGTCCAAATGCCTTTTATTCCACTCTAATTCCTCCTCTTTTTTGTTCGTTGGAAAAATCCTTTACGGATACCCCGTCAGCCAAGAAGGTGATGGCTGAGGGGTTACGTGGGACTACCCGGGAGCATAGAGGACGCTGCCATTTTTAAGGCTACCCACTGAAAAACTAACGATTGCCCTCATCAACCTAGTGGGACGTCACGGGATCGCGTGATCTAATTCCTCCTTATGAATGTCAACGCATTTTCAAATCTTATTTTTTTGTAGAAAGTTGGTTACAGCTCAACAAAATGCCATCATTTTCTATACAATAACCAGTTAATAAATATGGTATATTCTATTTATACATTTTAAATTTAACTCTCTATTAAAGTTATTGATTGATTTCTATTGTTGGACAAGCTTTTACAATGTTTAGTTGATTATTTGATTTGGTAGAATGATTAACGGAGCGCCTTAGTACCTTAGCACCAAGCTTTTTTACAAAATATAGATGAAGAATAATTGTAAAATATTGTTCATTAAATATGTTAAATTGTATTCTATTTCAATATATTGGTTATCTTTCAATTACACTGGCACACAAAAAAAAAAGTTCTGTATCTGAAACCTGACCTACCTACACATAAGTTTCTGAATCTGAAGTCATAATCCACCCATCACCCTCAAATTATTCCCCAGCTGCTCTGGCAACCCTCTAAGCCGCCCTACAGGACAAATTTTAATTTGTGCAAAATGTTAAAAATAAATTTATGTACAATATGTTTGTTGGAGTGATAAATATGAATTTGAAGTCAGAATTTACCCATCACCCTTTTGCAAATAGACCGTTTCGCAAGTAGACATTGACCCAGTTAGGTATACGAGAACAAAATTGTTTATAAAGTTCCCAACCTTAAATATAGAGTAAGAACTACAATAACTTCAAAAGTTGCAAATCAAAATCAACTTAACAATCAATTCAAAAAAAATAGAGAAAAAGTAGTATCATACAAACAAAATCTAATACACCATGTATCAAAATTATTGAAACGTAAAGAAACCGAGAGTATAGGAATATTACAATACTCCATGTTATCAACATCTTACACAACATAAGAGCGAGCACCTGTAATAAAGATTGATTCAGTTCGAACTTAATATTACTAAATAGAAAACTAACATTAATAAAAAAGTCTCGTTCAGAAAAGGAAACAAAACTTAGCGCCTTATAAAAATTAACGAGCAATAACATAAAATATGAGTATAACAAGTACAGAAATAATAAAATACAGAATTACCTTACCCGAGGAAAAAGTACAAAATAGCGATAAAAGAACTCAAAACAAATAAGACTTGTAGCAAAAGGTTAAATCAAACGGAACAAATATCGATAAATAGTTAACATTGCTATAGGATTTTTTAAAAATGTTGCTACTTCTTAATGCGACTATACAACAAACAATAAAAAAAAAAGAAAAATTAAGATCAATGAAGATCTAAAATAATAAAACCTCCTCAATCAGCTATCTAAAAATAGTACAAGCAACCAAAAAATTTAAATTAGAAAAGAGCCAGGGCCTGGACTTCAATTCACTTTAATTCAAGGACTGGACTTCAAAAAACAATGAAGAAATTAAATATGGATTTAAAACATTAGAATCACCGCTAACGTCATTATTTAACTTAATATTAGAAAACTGCGAACCCACTCATAAAATTGTCTGAATCCAAAATAATTTTGTTTTATAAGTAAAGAATTTCAGATCGATAAGCCGCTTATCAACTATTTTTCATCTATTACATATTCTTCTCTCCTATAATATCAAACCAAAGATTAACTAAAACTTTAGAAAACAACAATCTATGCAGCAAACTAGTTTTTGTAAGGTTTTTTCACATACACACTTTAAAATTGATTATAGAAAAAATATCAATTAAACCGAAGATATATAGCTTCCAAAGGCTACCAAAAGGCTTTGACACAATTTCCTATTCTATGACTGAATATCATATGTCATTTACCATACGAGATGCGAGAATAAAACAAGGAGTGAAAAATTAACTCAAAAAACATAATATTAATCCTTTGGAAGGAATCCCCATGTGAAAAGAAGAAGGTGGGCTTTTTATTACTATAAATAAGATATCCACAAGCAAGCAACATTTTATCGTAACAATAAAATATTTATTCGATTTTTTTTCCTTTTTGCTATCAGTTAAGACATAAATTAATTAAATAAATTTTATTTCCTGCCTATTTTATTTCTTTCAGTAAAAAAAATATCATATTAATTATTTATCAAATGACTTACTACATTTACAATTACATTATATTATTTTTTAATAATTTTTTTATATAGAGTATATGATTTAGTTATTAACAATCTTTTTGTTTTGGTTTCGCGTGTTTGATTGTGTTGTATATATTTTTTTTATAAATTGAAATAACGAAGCCACTATCAGATATTGTGTAGAAAATAGTGTTTGCTTATATAATATATAATAGAGTTGTTATGTAGATATCGGTATAATTGCACTTAAATTAGTAAAAGTTTTATAAGATCTACTCCTACTCGAACTACTTCGAAACTGGTAAAAGTTGAAGTACATATAAGAGGATAAAGGGGGCCTAGTATGAAAGTCACTCTATCTCTAACTTCTAACTATCCTAATGTGTCGGATGAAAGACAGGTTTATCTTGACAATAAAAACTTCTATTGCAGAAAAATGCCAAATACTTAAGAGTCCTCACTTTAACCAAGTGCCTATACCTTCAAAAAAGTATCGCTTTACTTGATGGCGTCGAACACTCTGAGCACCTAATACTGAAGAGTATAAACTGAAAACCGTATATTTTAAATTGGTCATATAGAGCTAGCTAGCTTAAACCTCTATTTCAATTGGCCTGTCAAAATTTCTGAACATTTCCATTTCTACCTTTGCCTTATTTTGACAAAATTTCTTAAAATCATTGTTTTGGGTTCTATTGGTTACTAAATCGTCATATAAAGATTTATCTCAAATACCTTATATGTAAAGACAACAATAAGCTACAGATTTATTATATTGAGAGATTCCCAACGATCTAAATTTTAGGTTTATCTTATGGATTTAAAAGTTTTAAAATGCTTTTTGACTTCATGCTTTTATTATTTTTGGCCGATAAATTCTATAATTTCTATCATCTTGACGTATAAAACAGACGGAACTGTTATTACCGTAGGTCATAATCAATCACCTGAGCAACTTACTCAAAAATTGCCAAGTTGTCTCCTTTTTTTGAACCGTTTCCTGCGATTTTATCTCCAACAACTCCACTGACGCTTGAGGATCTGAAAAGAAATATGTTATCGTAATAATTTTAGAAATAAGTTCAGAAACATACAAAAAAAAATAAACCCACTACCATTATTCGTATAATCGTTAAAACAGTAACTGTCAGATATTTAAGTAAACAGACAAGTGGTCTTAATGCTAATAATTTATATCCATTACCATTAATCAGTTTCGTTTTATTAGGAGTGATAGACTTTTTTAAAACAATAAAACTTATAAAAGTTTTCCTAATTAAAGTAAGATTATACCCATTTTAACATTACAACTCTTATGTATTTAACAGGATTCCATATTTTTAACAATACCTGCACTTTTTGCTTCAATGATATAATCTACATTTGCCTGAAGCTGGAACTTGAGCTTTTTAATTTCAATTTCAACTTCTTTAGAATTTACGTCGATTCGTCGGTAAAAAGCTATGGACTCAGCAGCTTCCTAAAATAAATAAATATTTTACTGCTACGTACATATACACAGGTGATTTAAATGTTGTTATAAGTAGATTAATATTAGAAAATAAGAAGTAACCAAAACTCAAAGAAAATAACTAATAATGGACTTAATAAAAATAAAAGAATCTTATGGTGGAATAAGTCATTTGATAAATAAATAAATCTTAATTTATAATACAAGTATTACATTTATTACTTTTTTATTGCAACCAATAAAACAGGCAGAAAATACCATTTATTTAATTAATTTATGTCTTAACTGATAACCATTGACGCAGGAAAGTTTCAAATAAACATTTTAATATTATGATAAAATATTACTTGCTTTAAGATATCTTATTTAAAGTAATTAAAAACTCACCTTCTCTTTTCCACATTTAAGTAGAAAACATGCGGATTCCTTTAAAAGCATTAACAGCATGATGTATAATATTGATAGCGCTAGGTGAATATACAAGACATTATAGTAAGACATATAACCTCCAAAAGTATACGACGATAGTAGTCCAAAAAAATAGTTATAAGCTGTTGATGAGGTCAAAGCCCCTCTTATTGAATTTTGTGATATTTCTGCTATGTAAACCGATGACACAGCCTGCCCAGCTGCTCCAAAACCAGCTAAACCTACCGCAAACAGAACCACGTAGAAGGATGTGGTATTACAGATCAGGGTCCATGAGATCTATAAAACAGTTTAACAATTATTTATCCCTGATTTAATTATATATTTTGTACTATATTTTTTGTAATTTTTTATAAAGTATATAATAAATTCGAAGGGGAGGTAGACATGTATATGTATGTATACTGAAAATAGTGGTTGCCGATTTGTCTAACGATTAGTGGCCCTCTGAGCTCGATTTCTAACCAAGACAGCTGTTTATATGATCCAGGGACTACTGTTTTAAGTCTAGATTTTATTTACGTACGTTATTTCTATGTATGTGAAACCTTTCGCGACACCCATATTATATGTCTAGTGCGGGATATATTAGTATTATTATTTTGTAATTTTCGAATTTGTTAAATTTATTTAAATGTCTTATACAATAAATAACTAGCATAAGTTGAAATTTGAAAAAAATATATGATTTATTATATTTTCATTGCTGTACCCGGATCGGTTATTGGGGAGAATAATAATATGAATTATATATAATATTACCACTGTACATAATTATAATTTTTCGTTGGGATTTCAGAAAGTTTCCTTATTTTTACATTAGACTAGTAAAGTATCCCATTCTTTTTACTGAAGACATCCCATAATTATTTCATCATCATTAAGAGTAAGCATTGTATTACTGCTATATTTCGTACTCACTACATAAGGCAATCCAAAAAGCATAGCAGAATACTTCCTTCCAAATTTATCCACCGCATATCCACAAAACGGTGTTGCCATCAATGCACCTACATTGACAATACTACCCAACGTTGACTCTTGAGCCGTGGTTATCGGTGCATCAAGGACTGTCGCATTGGATTTATATATTTGAAAGGTATATGACGGCCAAGCGAATACGAAACCAGTTAGAGTTGTCAAAGAGCCAACTGAAATTTAATTTGTATACATGACCGATATGAAATAGAAATTGAACTTATTTCAACCATTTCTTAGACCAGGAGAATAAATTCGAAATAATTTTATGCAATTTTTTTTAAATATTATTTTTTTATTAGAAAAACCAATATGTATTAAAATTGAAATATTAATTTCAATTTGCTTGTAATTTGTTTAGCTAAATTTAAAACTTAAAAATTTGCATTAAATGTTTTTAAATACAGTATTAATTTACACTCTTATACATAACTCACTGGACATTGCCGAGAGTACTTGAACTAAAAGAGCAGTTAATTTAATCTTTTCACTCATTTTTAATTATTAACACAATTCACAAAAAAATATATTTACTATGAACTGTTACAGTAGCGAGTGTGCAATATCTTATTTTATGAACGACTTCTACTGTATTGATTTTAACAGTTTATTGTGTAGATTACACTATATATAATAACTTGTATCATTATGATTGCAATAATTTATATGATATGCCTTATCTTATTTTTTATGAGAGCCTGGTAGTGGTTTGTGTAGTTTTTTTAGTTACCATAATCAAACGCCTCTTATAATAATACCTACTTGTCTAAGGAAGCTTTACTGTGAAAATAATTTTCAACTTAAAAAAAAAAAAAAAAAAAAAACTTAAAAAAAAGAGATAAAAAAAAAAACTTAAAAAAAAGAGATAAAAAGGATTCAAACGCCTCTTGGTCTGAAAAAAACCACACGAGAAACTCAACCAAAAAAGCAAAGGGTATTCCTCTATTGTGATCACGACTATCAGTATTTAGAACAATTTGCGAACAATTACCAACAACACAAACAATTGGATACAAAATCCTAATATTGTTACTAGAATAATAAAAATAAAATCAATAATCTAAAAATTTCAATAGGGCGGTTTAGTAATTGTAAATAATCCTATGTTCTATCTCAAATGGTTCTCTGAGAAGTTGTGGATTTTTTAAACAAATAAGCAATAATTACTTATAAATTAAAAATGTATGTATTGTTACATGTAAAATTAAAGCAATATTACTTTGAAATGTATAAAATAATTTGTTTTTTAAATTATATTATGCCATTTCCCTTTTTTTAAACGGGAATTAAAACTTCTTTACAATTCATTGTTCCCAATACTTTTTTTCCTTTTTGAAAATGTACTCTAAGGTCTTTGTAAAAATGCAGATGTTTCTTGCAGCTGCTCGTGATGTGCGCTTAATGCAGCGACTTAAATTAAGGTTCGAAAAATTTTCATCCCTAATATATGAAAGCAGTCACTGTATTCCAGAGATTTTGGAAAGTTTAAGCAAAATAAAGGGTTCTTTTTAGCGGTAAACAAACACTACTTCTTCTTAGTAACGTTAATCAAAATTACTTCAACATCTTGGTATATTCATACCAAAATTGCCATTACCCCAATCAGAGCATACGGCAGATATTTTTCTACAACTGTGCTTTCGTCTGCGTACCCATACACACCAAGCTTGACTAGTTAGGTAATGTGCTGCTTCAGAAAGTTCGTTACCCAATCCGTCCGACCAGAGAATATACCCTACGCTGATAGTTTGCTTAAAAGGCTTCATTAAACACTCCTGTCTAAATTGATGACCTCGTCTAAAATGTGTTTTACATTCATAAGAAGCTCCCCAATTAACTTATTTCGGCGGAATAGGTCCGTCAGTCAATGAAGAGATCGTTCCGCTCTAGGAGTGCCAGAAGGCGCGAGTTCAATATACGATTCATAATCTTATAGATTATGGGGGTGATTAAAATATTACATATTTGTTTTAATTTTAAATAATGGAAAAATATTCCGTGTGTAATTTTATCTTATGTACTGTTTTTCAGTTATCTATATTATTATAATAAAGCTGACAAGTTTAATGTATCCCTTCTATTCGAAAGTATCGCTTTGTTCCTCTATAAGTGGGATCCAAAGATCTCTTTTCCAATAGGAAGTTTGTAGCGAGCGGAAAGATGATTTGAATTTGAAACATACATATCTATGTATAGCCAAATAGCGCCCTTGCCGTAAAAATACTATTTTGCTCTCTTGTGATACAATCTACTATTCTAGTCATATACTACTTTTCATTCCGTTTCTATGAGAAAATATGAACCTACTGGTTACAAAAACAGAGACGACATTTGCTTTTTTTTTATTTATTTAGCGCGACTCCCTGCTTCGTGCAGCCAGCACATACAGCCATTGTTTCACACAATTTGCGTTCGATTTTTATGAATGTTCATACCTATATGTCTGATCCAAATTCCAATCACTTTTCCTCCCGCTAAAAAGTTCCTGTCGGAAAAGTGCTATTTTAGTCCGGCTTAAAGAGGTACAAAGCGACCTTTTTCGAATAGATGGGATGAAAAATAAATTATCTGTCCCTCGGTAGTACTTGTTTCTATTCTGCTATCCTTCGCTTCGTTCGTGCTTCAAAGTAACGACCTTCACCGTAAAAATACTATTTTGCTCCCTTGTGTTTCAATCTACTGTTGTTGTCTTAAACGCGCCAATCTCTAAAATTGGTACACCCTTGAAAATCTATAAGAATAGATCGAACGATTTTCACCTACCGTGTAATGATCCTACCGGGTAATGATCTTTCATTACCCGGTAGGCATTGGAAGCGTTAATACTATCTTTACTTTAGTCCCAGGTTCAATTAGTAGATATCAACTAATATTGTATATGTATACATATATATACATATATAAAAATGTAATACAAGGTTCAATTCTATAGTTCATGTGGACGGAGTATTAGTATTCCCATATAATCACCATTCGGTTTTTAAGTCAAGAGCCAGCAATAATACACATCTTTAAAAATGTTTAAATGTAATTTATCTGTTTGATAAATTAAAAATATGATTTATTATTATTAATATCTTTATTCAGTATAAAACTTATATTATATTTACAATTATAAATATTAATATATCAGTTAGAAAAATTTGACACTGGTTTTTTTTAATATTATTAAATGTCTGAGTAACAGTACCGAAAAAATATGTGTTAGATTATATCAAAACTTAAAACCTACTGGTAATCTTCACCGCTTTATTTCTTTCAGTGGTTAGATATACTTATTAAATAACATAATATACATATAAATATCTACAAAATATTGTTAAAGTAATAATAACTACAATTACATTGTATTGATATATACTGACCTTAATTAAAGGTAGTATGAAAATAATAATATCTACAATTTTCTTTCCACAAAATGTATAATTTAAAAATCGTGAGTAGTATTTAGAAATTTAGCAAAAAACTTTTCAAGAAATTAAAAGAATTTAACAGAACCACGCGATCTATGCCAGCAATAAGAAACTAACAAACTGCTTAGTAATGATCCAAGAAGTACTATAAAACCACCCCATAAAGCTGCATTAGATGAAATGCAAATACCACTTTCAACCGGCAAATCCTCAGCAAATACTACTCTAAGACCTTTTTCAATAGTCGTTACTGGTTCATATGTTTTATTTCCTATGTGAATGATATCACGTCTCTTTCTCCTGGGTTCTGTACTGCCGGGCCTTGGACATACTTCACAATCAGTCTTACATAATTCAACTTCGCATTGGATTATCAAGTCCATTTCATCAGGGAATTTAAATGCATTAAAGAATGCATATGCAATAATTGAAGCGCCAGTGTTTCCTGTTTCTCTTGTTTTTTGAAATGCTCCAAAAAGTTTGGGCTTCAGAACGCAACCATTTGAGTCAGTTAAAGGTACAACATTGATATTGCTAGAGTCACGAGCAATACATTCTCTTACTAGAATATCGAACCCTGCATCTCCAGTAACAGACACTACTAACGTCATAATTTCCCCTATTTTAATTAAACCATTTGCTTCAGGTGCAAAAGGTCCTCTACCCGTCTGAATATCTAAACGGGCCATAGCAGTGTCACCGCTGAAGTTACTTGTTATTTGATTTAACATACCAACGCTGAGAGATGATACTAGCTGTTTTGTTAAATTTCCTTCCCAAAGACACCGGACTCGACGTATGTGATCCCAGACTTCTTGTATTCCTGGTTCATTTTGTAGCACTAATACATTTTCAAGGTAAGCTTGACCTTCATTTTCAAAGTCACTAAAGAATCTTGTTCCACATTTATTTAAATTAACAGTAAATGAATATTTAATTTGATTTGAATTCTCTTTAACATATATACACTCAGAGTCCTTAAAATGATCTTGAGAGTATATGATGCCATTGTAAACCTTATTAAACTCTATGTTAATTGTCATCATTTGTTTGCCACAATCAACAGTAATATCATGAATATGAGGTGGATGGCGATCTTCTTCATCTGGGTTTACAGGTACCTGTGGATTATTCCCATTTTCACTATCTCCAGATTGTCCCTCCTGTTGAGAGGGAATTATTGTGTCTGGTCTAAAAGATTGATTTGGTTGGTATGAAGGAGTTTGTTGTTCAGGCTGCGACGACTGACTAGGTTTGTAACCAGGCTGAGATGGCTGACTAGGATAATAATCAGGCTGTGAAGGCTGACTAGGTTGATAACTGGAACCTGAAGATTCACTTGGTTCATAAGAAGGTCGTGTAGGTTGACTTGGTTGGTAGGACGGGGATTTTGAAGGTTCACTGGGCTCGTATGGAGTTTGTGAAGGTTGGTTTGATTGATTGGGTTCATAAGAAGATTGAGTAGGTTGGCTGGGCTGATAAGATGGATACGTTGGTTGACTTGGTTGGTAACCAGGTTGGCTGGGTTTGTAAGGAGGCTGGCTAGGTTCAATAGACGGTTGATCTGGTTTTGATGGATTGTATGATGGCTGACTAGGCAAAAATGGGGAACTAGGTTGGCTTGGTCCTTCACTATATGACGGTGTCGGTCGACTGCCAGATGGAGGGTATCCAGTCACTGGTGGAAGGTAAGAAGCTGGTTCAAAGGGTCTTGGTTTCTCGGGTTTACCTCCAAAATATTGACGAGCTGAAAAAATAAACTGTAATTTAATTATTATACTTTAGTGTTTGTTCGGTTACAAGACAAAATTATTTTTAAAAATAGTGGTATAAGTGGTAGGTTTTTGTGTTTGTGTACCCTGGCACCCAGCGTGAAAGCGTGTTTGGAATATTGTGATTAGATATGAACATAGCATAAATGGACCACTTAAAAATACATTATGTTAAGATAAAATATTGCAGATATAAATTTATCGAAATAATTTTGATATTGTCTTCTAAAGAAGAGTTAATATTGTTGTCGGAAATAAATTTCGGTTAATAATATGTATTCATAATAAAAATCCGTTTCATAAATGATAGTATGAAATATTCAAAATATTTTCTAGAATATACGCATTTTGAAAAATTGTTTTTGTTTCCTTTGATTCTGACCTTTCCTATTTTTCTGCTGGTACAATCCTTGAATCCACTGAAGAAGATTGCTGACCATTTCATCACTATCAGGCTGTCCTGGTTGGAGATCAGCTGGAAAGCACTTCATCATCAGAAGTCCATCACATATAAGATGACTTCCATCACCAAGATAATTCTCAATTAAGAGAGAAGAAGACACTAGTGACTACTCCAATATAAGACCAAACCTTTTTATTTATTTTAGTAAATAAAGACAACGATATTAAAATATAAGTTATAATAACTAGAAATTAAATTAGAAAATATATATAATCATTATTATGTTGTTTACTAACATGTTTATAAAAAAAGACATGCAATATGAAAGACATATCATGCAATGCTTAAATTTCCAACAATATGTTAATTTCTAACAGAATAGAACATATATAATAATAACAAAGTCTAATTCTGCATTCAAAGAGTGTACAGTTTAAGTAATTAAGAAAGAAAAATAATTATTCTGTTTTAATTATCGATGATTAGGTTTTTAATAAAACCAAATGGCAAAATAAATTGAAGTATATACAAGGATTGAAGTGAGAAACTAAATGGGTAAAGTGGCAGGCAATAAAAATAAAACTGATTTTGAACGAACAACAAAATCTATTTACATATTTTTACATCACAAGGGTCTATTTAAAAGATAAAAAAACTTTCTACTAAGTTTAATTTCCTAAATGCGAATGTTGTATGGTTTAAATGTAGCCGCTTAAAAGCAATTATGTTAAATTTGACTTTTTCAAAGATATGATGCGTGTAAGAGCGATATAAATGTAAAATATAAGACTCGTTTGCGTGCGTATATTCGTGATTAGTGAATTTTATAATAAAATGTTATTTTAATGATAGTTAAATGAAAATAAGTGTACTTTATAATATCATCAACAATTGTATGTTATTTTTTTGAGTCTTATACTCGTATTTCAAGCAATAACTCACTATTACCAGTGTATATAGTTTACGTACCAATCCTAGGTTTTTTCGGCTCTGCAAAAATAATTAATTAAGTAGATATATGTTTTTCATTGATACTAATCTTAAAGTTTTGTTAATTTTTATCTAAATAATGTTATGTTTATGAAAATATTAAGGTAATTTGTTATTGTTTTATTATGAGATAAGATGTGTGACTATGGTAAATGGTATTCCATTATCGTATATGAATTATAAATTATATTAATTAAATTACTATCTCTATACATTATCATTCAATAACTTCGACTATAATAGAAATTATTATAATAAACCGTATATTTTTAAGGATATTTTCTCTATTAAATATAATTACCCGACTCACGTAATCACTATCGGAATTTGCTCATCTAGTTTCGAACCCATTCGGGGTTCTTATTCATGAGCTCTGAGCATTTCGGAATCGCGGCGTGAATTGTTCATAATGCGATAGTAATACAGCCGGATAATTATATTTAATAATAATCATGGATCATGAAAGTTTACATACAAAAAAAAAATTTTCTTTTTTGAAAAAATAAATAAATAAATAAACTTACGGAATCTAGGACTATCAATGGCATGTGCATACACGAACACCGCGCACAGCGCCACCACACACCACCGGACCATCTGAAACATAACATATAATGGTAATAATAAATATATAATACGAATATAGTCACAATGAATTTTTTAAACTATTGTAATAAGTATAGTATATATTTAATAATTATTTTTACAGTTTAAACCTGAACGTAAAAACATCAAGTGACCATTTATTTTAATATGTACATAAAAATATATTCTAAAATTATTTTTTTTTTGTAAAATGTTATTGCATGTATAATATTATATTACTATGTAAATTATAAGTACCTTCCCTCAATACTAAAGGAATTCTACCATCTATTTTGCATTATGAGCAAAGATGTTAGAATTGCACAAGTAATTGTTCATTGTAGATTCGATTCCCAGCGGCTGATTTATCTTACAATAGTCTTATCTTAACACTATATGTTAACCGACGCCTTGACATAGTAAATTGTTTTCTTGTCTTCCTCGTAATTAAATTTAACTTTATTACATAGTGGAGCTTACAATTAATTGGCTGACACAAATCTTTCTCTATTGTTATTGAGACGTCTTTGAAATTGTGACTTCGCAAATAATTACTACAAGTGCATTTAAATTATTTGTTACAAATATGTTGTTAGGTTTAAGTTTGATGTGTCATTGACCTCGATGATAATCACACGTCTAACCACTGATCTACAAAAGAATATATAATAAGATAATGACCTCTTGTTCTATAAATTTTTGAGTATAAAACATTCCATGTGAGTGAATTCATGTGAATTTTTAAATATTTCAATTGTTTTATTGCCTAATAAGTAAAACGTGTGAAATGATATCTTGAGTGCATCACTCAATTATATACTATTTTCTTAGATTTCATGAGTACACATTTGAAATAAAACTATTTTTTTTACAGATTTAACTCGCTTATAATTTTCAGACACTTACATCTCGTCTACCCCTGAACACGATTACTGCAAAGCATTCGAAACGTCGGGTTAAAATAAAAATATAACCAAAATTATATGCGAATTAAATCCGTAAAATAATAGTTTTATTTTAAAATTATATATTTTAAAAGACTGGATACAATTGGCTTCAAATCTTAGTGTTACTATTAAGATTATTATATTACTTTTAATGTACTAATTCTCACATATACAATGTATAAAATCCTACTAATCCCGAAATGTCTTTCCAATAATTTGCAGAAGATAATATTAATATTATAAATTTGTTACAGAAATTTATATTATAAATATCCATAGATTATTATTATTTTTTAGAAATATCACATTAATTTGTATCTAAAATTGTAACTACCAGTAAGCAAAAATAGAAAATACAATTATTATAGCTTACGTAAATCGTGATATAAAATTACACAGTCATTATTAGAGGATCTTTAGTTTATAATAGTTTCGGAGGTGCGTGACCTCTGATGTAACGAATAATGGGTTTCTCATACGAGCGGGTTAAACGCTGCGTTTTAAACGCCTAAACATCAACGAGACATAATTATTTATTTTCTTATACGGGCAGGTTTAACGCGTTTTAAACGCATAAACATTAAAATCACAGAAATCATATTATTACTATTTGCAAAAATTAAGATAATTTATATTTCATACTCTTTATTTTTTAAAAGTCAACGTTGTAAATATTTCAAAGATTGTTTATTAACATTTATTAGCAGTTCAACCGCCGATCTGTACTCAAAGGCATGTTGCGTAATCTAACATGTACATTATAACAGAAGAAAAGTGTATATTTTATGTAATTTCTTATGTGTATGTCACAAATCATTTTAACCTTTGAAAAAGCTTGCGTCACGTGTATTGATGAGAGATTTACAAAAGATTTTGAATGCTCGCGGTCTCTAGATACGAATAGCTTAAGTAAAACTAGTATACATAATTACATTTTATTTACCATATACTTATATGTTTTTCTTATACGACAATAATGAAAAAAATATATAAAAAATACTTTTAATCGCCAATTTCGTACTGTATTTCAACAAAATATAATCTTAAGAAAACAAAAACAAATAATGAAAATATCAAAGATAAATGACGCACGACGACGAAGCACGAGTGTCGCAGCAATGGATAAAAAATCTTACTATTGTTATTATACGTAACTGAATATTAGAATATACAGTAGCTATATGTATATATCATTGTACTTAATATGATATGGATATTTTCAACATTATTCTATAATGCACAATCAGAAACATTGGTTAGGATTTTTGCATTTTTTTAATTAATTGTATAGTACGTTTAGAATTAGTGCTTATGTCTTTTTTAATTCCGAACAACATGAGTTATATTCCTTTAGTATCAATACTCAACATGTTAATCAATTCTTTAATGTTTTAATGTTTTTAAACTACCGCTATTTATTTTAAACTAAAATATCCGATCTCTTTCCCTATATACATTTTATGTCGCCCTCGTCCCGTTATATACAAATTTATATAGCAATCAAGTACATCAAGACGGGTAACGGCACGGAATAGCTTAATAAAATAAAAAGATTTAATCTATTATTTAAAATTAATTTAAAATTGCTAAATATGTTCATAGATTATATGAAATGAATTGGTATATTTATTTGATTTCGAATTATTATTTCATCCTACCAAAATTTATATATTTTGTTATGATACGAAAACTAACAAACATAGAAATATAAAACACAAACATACTGCGTTAAAAATTTAATAATAAACAACAAATTATTTAAATTTGTAATACAGAAAACTTGCTTTTCAAAACAGAAGCAAGTGATTGTCCTAATTTATGCTATCGGTATTTGTCCCTTAGCGTATGAAAGCGTCGAGTGATTTATTCAAAGACATCCCACGGTGTTCTCACGACTATATCGGGAATAAATCCTAGTAGGCTTTCTCCGTGAAAGTTACATGTTTGCTACAAAGCCTCTGTTGGGACATTGCATAATCTCCAATCCAATTTAGGTGCTCGTTAAAATTGGTAATGCAATTAACTCCTATGATGTCAAGCAACCCATAAACCAACTGTATAGTATTACCCTTAGTACGGTCAACTAGTTTGTTCTTATTCTGAACGATATTTCTCTTTTTTTTTCTTATTCTGAACGATATCTCCTTAATATCTGTAGTCAAAATGGTAATCAATTCTCTCTTAAAATTTTTAAGCTATCGCAACTAGTACTCATTTGAAAAACTCATTTAAAAATTCATTGGGTCATTGGTCATTAGGTCATTTGTCATTGGGTTTCTTTCCTAAAATAAATTAAAGTTAAAAATTTTCTTTGTAACAAAAAATAGCTATAAGTATTGTAAACATACTTGAACCAAATAAGTATTGTAGTACAATCGTCAAAAATTATTTACATTGGTAAATTGAAGCATCTGATATGAGTCTAGGTTCTAGATGATTACATAATTTCAAACAGTGACATCTGATGTAACATCACGAATTGATCGTTCATCCATCGACAGGCTTCAATGTTCCTCATATAACTTTGTAACCACAATCGTAGAATAATTTATCTAAATATCCATTTTCTATTCTTCTCATAATTTCCTATATGTAGAGTATTTATTAAATGTATAGTATATCTAAATAGCTCTAGTGTTGCAACTTGTATAGCTGACATATTTCTATATATATATATAGAAATAAACGAAATTGTATAGAACAGTTTCTACAACATATTTTAAGAAATACAGTTTTAATAATAATAATAAACCATATGCCTTTTTTCAATTTTCGGTCCTTGTATATTTCAAAAATATATACATTCGTCATACAAACACTTAGGTCTGAATTCTTATTTACATATTCATTAAATACACTACTTATATCTTAACTAATTGCAATAAAAACAAATAATATAATAATATTTACGTTACAAACATGTGGGACCTAGATTTGGAAGTGCAAACATGTAAGACCTAGACTGTCTAGACTATGTCATTATTTGAGATGGGATAAGCCTTCAATATTAGGACAAAAATATCTTAACTTTCAATAATTATTTTCGTAACAGTAAAAACCAAAAAAGTATAATTTAGCCAAATTTTTGCTAGTCTTATATTTCCTTAACACATTTTTATAAGTACCAAATAAAAAAAAATTGATTACAATATTCAGGCAATTAAAACTGTCTGCATTAATAAATCCGATACTTACGTAACTAAATACTTTATGATTAATGACTTAAAGATTAAATTTCTATGAGAATGGTTGAAACAATATCAGTCGTGTGAGCAGTTTTTACGAGGCGATATCATCAACATTGTTCTGAATCTGGGGCGATAGCAGCCAATAATGCGGACTGACTTAGTTTAACTTTGTACAACTGCTATTTATATCATTTGTACTGTACAACTGCTATTTACAACAACTTTGTACAACTGCTATTTACAACATTTTATAGAACTTACAATAAATCTTAATGTCTTGTTCCTTCTTCAAACATGAAATAAGAATCAGATAATTAGCATTTATTCGTTCTTTAGATGTAAAATAATAATTGGTCAGATTAGTAGAAAAATATGTGATATCCTCCAATCCGAAATATTTTTGTCTTATTTATAAAAATTTTTAACAACATTTTTCGTCAGTCAATTAAAACTTAAATGGTGTAATAATAACTTCACGATACATAGCAGTAAATAAAAGATTAAATTAGCTGTTAAAACCACAATTAATTAAGAATATAATAAATTTATATGACAAATATGACAAATCACTAATCACAAATATTAATTAAATAAAACGAGAACTGTATTTGTTCACACGTAGTTGTAAAAATTGCATTGTGTTAATTTTACTATTATGAAGGTGTGAAGTTTTATTACTTGACTTTTAGATATTTCTTTTACGACATTGTAAATAGTTTTAGTATTGGAAAAGTTTTTTTATATATATTTATCCCGATTTTGTTAATTAAATCAAATAGAATATAAACACAAATATAATATTTTAATGTACTTTAAGAAAAAAATCTTTTAAAACTTTTTTTAAGTATGAAATTTTTATATTGATTTCTACTTGCCAAAAACATTATACATATTAAAAATAAAGCTAATTCTTCTTACAGTACTCTATCCAGGTATCATGGATCAGTGAAACTGTAGGTCTTAGCGAAAGTTCTAGGTCCTTAGCATAACTGGTCTTTCTAACCTTTAGCCTGTGAAGGTCAGAGAAAACTAATGTGAAAATGAACCTCTCATTAGAGCCATCTCTATAAGGATTGCAAATAACTCTTATATATTTGTATTTGAATGACTTTTCCTTTTTAATATTTATTTATTTATTTTATTGTGTAATCCAACAATGGTACAAAGTTAAAAATACTAATACTAATAAAATAGGACTACTCTATTTAACAATATTGAATATGAACAAACAATGTTTCTTTAATTTTATTAATCTTTTATTTTACATATTGTATGCATTTAATATAAAAGACTTATAAATAAAAGATTTTATTAGAGTGCTGTCAAAAATTATACCTCCAACAGAGATTCTCGCAAGCTTTTGAAACACTGTTCTTATAAACCTAATACATATTTCAAAACTAGCTAAATCCTTTCATAGAATATTCGTAAGTGCTCCAACACATTACTCAAGATGGCTATTACGGAGTACCTATGGTTAAATATTACGATAAATGAACACAACGCTATTCGTTAAATGTTATTCGATGTAATTTTTGATAAAAAACATTTTAAAAAATCTTAAAAAGAAAAATATTTTCAAAATAATTTTCAACGAAAATCCAAATTTGAGACATTATTCTTAAAGAAAGCGTCCAAATTAAAAGTATTAATGGCAATTTTTTATTGTAAGAATCAGTGATGTTTTTCAAAACCTCTTAAAAATAATAAATACTAAAAATAACCCGATATTCAAACAAAGTCGGGTCAACTAGTAAAGTTTAAAATCAAATGTGACCTTTAGAAGCATCATTTGCTGAATGCGAAGAGACTTTCACTCACTAAAATAATTTTGTAATTTAATATACTAAAATAATATATTTTGTTTTGTTTAATATGTCAAAACAGAAACTAAGTATTTTACGCTGAATACTAAAATTCCCATAATATAACCAGTTCCTAGTTACAAACAAACAAACATAACCATTCTATGTATTGCACTCCCATTGATGTACAGAACATGACTGACCTAAGAAAGTAAAAGTATGACTCATCGTATAACTTTTATAACTAATATTTCTACATACATTTCAAATAAATTATTTTTAAATTATCATTCCAACATTAATGTGGAATTTTATTTATTTCAATGAAACTCAATATATATATTTGAGTAAAAGATATTTATTTCTCATGAAGAACATAACGTACGAACATGAAGAACATTCAGAGATTAATATATACTGCAAAATTTTGATGAACGACAAACAGACAAAGTAGGCTTGTAGCTAGCAAAGTAAAATAAAAGTCCACGATACATTATTTACCTCAAATTTTTCTTCGTTCCGCGAAATTTTGAATTGTATTTCTAAAATTTTTGTAATTCATTATCTAATATATATGCACATGAAAAAGTAGGTTTACAGGTTTATATATCTGTAACTTTTATTCCTTGCAGTTTTGGCATATGTTGTAGTTTCAGATGTTATAGAAAACTCTTATGTTGTAGTTTAAGCCCTAATATACTACAACATACGTCTTTTAAATGGAATTTCTTATAAAGACCGTTAAGAATTAACGGGGGGTTTACTAGTTATATATAATTATCCGGTCGTACTCGTATAAATACTATCGGAATCTACCCGACTAGTTCCGAAGCCTATTCGGGTTCTTTACTCATACTTTTAGCAAGGCGGAATATTAATGTTTTACGTAAGGAACTATTTAAATATTGTATAGAAATAAAGATACTTTTAAAATATTTTTAAAATATTATATTTTAAAAGCAGCTTCACATCTATATAATAATGAAATAATACCTTACATGAAACATTAATAATATCTACGTGAGGGATTCATCTAAAACGCTGTTGTCTAATTATTATGCAATAAGATGATAATTGAAGGTTTTACAACACAACATTGTATCGAATTTTGACACATCTGACCTAAATAATGACAAAGCAATGAAATAGTCTTTCGTTAATCATTATTTTTAATCTGTTATTAGTTAATGTATAATGAATAATCATTTTATAATATGCATGTCGTAAATTTACTCATTTTTTACGGTTGAAATGTCAACTTTTTGTTAGTTTGGTACATAAGTATCAACCCAACCTTATCAAAAAAAAACAAAAAGAATTATATATTATAAACAATATATATATATATATTTCTTTTACTTATGTGAAAAAAATATATAAATAATTGATTGTTATATTGTAAAATAAATGAGAGGCAATCGTTATTTTATACGGGTAGAAATCTTTAATGATGAGTTCCAAGATGCTGTCTTAAAGACATTTATACTAGCTCATTTCTGTCCACGCAACTTCATTCAAGTAGAATCTTTGTAACTAATTTTATCTGATGTAGGTTTCTAACCTAACCTTAAATTACGCAAATTTGTATTTCTATACAATATTTTGATTTATAGAATTAATATTTTTTATACAGTATCTTTACAAAACTTAATTACTGAGTAAATTATTTTTTTGTATTAACATTTGCATATTCAAGCAGAATATAGGATAGTATGATAAAAGCTATTTTAAATTGTTTATCGTAAAGTTAATAATATTATTATTAAATATTATAATTGAGTTTAATAAAGTTACGAACTAACACTTTTAATAATATAATGACACTAAAATAATGAAATACAAAGTATACTAAAAATAATATTAAAACTTATCATGTCTACAGTAAATTAAATTCAATCTAAGTAAAAAGCTTACCATATGTAATAGTATGGATAAAAAGTAATAATTAATGTTAAGAAAATAAAGATAGTAATAATTAAATTTTATAATATCACTGACCTGATCACACTATACATTAGTTATAAAGTAACTGTTACCCTCAGTTTCACCCGCGCACGATCCGTTTTATTTTAAATTTAGAATAACTAAGAATTTTTCAAAGAATATCGGGTTTAAACAAACAAACAAACTTTTCCGCTTTATAATAGTAATATAGATAAATATTGTGGAAAGTATTAAAAGACGTATTATGTCTGCGTATAATTTAATAAGCGTTTATAAATTTCATGCAAGACCAATATTCACTCTCTAATTGTTTGTATTTTTAATTGCTTACTTTTACTCGTGATCTAGCTTGGATTTTTAAAACCTCATATCTAAAAAGAAATCAATATTAAAATAACATTACTTTTAAGAACTTTGAGTTTTTAAAAGAAAAACAATCAAAAAGTAACACTTCAAAAAAGTGAATAAGAAAAAATTAAGAAAATATATTATTTATATATGTTTGGATCGAAAAGGGAAAGTAATATTATTGTAATATTGCTATAAAAGATAGTGGCAACACTTATATATCATTAGGTTTTGAGTAAAAGCTTAAATATTTAAATATTTAAAACTAATATTTTGCTAGTGACAGAGCCATCGAGTACTTAAATAGGTTCAATAGGTCTAATGATTTTGTAACAAAATTTTATAAACAAAAACGTTCCATTTTGATAATTTAAAAGTCAATAGATTATAAAAATTAAACTATATTAAATGTAGGTGTAGTCAACTGTTTTTAATATTATTTTTTTCCATATTTAGTAAATTCAAAGAGTATTAGTATTCCCACTAAAGTATAACGAATAATTAATTCAATATTTAAAATACCTTACTTTTATTTATATATAAAATTAAATTTAGCTATGATCACTTGTATGCATAAAAAGAGTGTCAGGCTTTCTTGACACCATACTTATAGTAAGCTCTTGTAAAGTCACTTCAATTTCTCAATAAATTCTCCAATGAAAGTTCCAAATGCCCTCTGGTTTGAGAAGAAATATGTATATTATGTACAAGTCATACAGTTTATGTTAAGACATTCATTGTCTTTAAATGATCGTGACTGATGTCATCAAGTCAATATTGTGCAGAGTTCGTGACAGTTGAAACGAGAGCTTTCACTAGGAAATAGGGATTTTCTAGGATCAGTTTTAAAAGTATATAAAAAGATTGATATAATATATTGAATTGACTATTTATGTTAAGTTACTATCCATGTCATTGGCTTTTAAATTTATATATATATATATATATATATATATATATATATATATGTATGTGCATTGTAACCCACACATATATATTTTGTATGACGATCAATTTGCATTTGAATAATTTTTTGAAAATGCCTTTAAAATTACAAAAAGCTCACTTGTTTTTACAATCCACTACTAATTATATGTTACTTTTATTACTAACATTATATCTAATGCATTATTCAAATATGCAAATTATACCTACTTTCGTTATATTATATAAGACAATTAATTAGTAAAGTGAATACATTGTGTAAGTAAAATAATTCGTATAAAAGTTTAAGAGCAGAGACAATAAACAAATGTGACCTGATAAAATAATTCCCAGGAATAATATAATGTCAACCATTGCTTAATGATTGTTGATTCGAATATTTTTTTAATACATGAAAAACCCAACAAATATTTCAATAATTTAAACTTAATTTCATTTATTTTTTTTTTTTTGTGATAGAAGAAATAAATACATTAAACTAAATTGAATCTATAATAGATTTGTATCATTTTAAAACTTACCTATCAACATTTTACATATATTTACATTTTATAATTAAACTAAATAAAAAGTAATAATATTAATCATATTAATAAATATTATATGTATATATATTCAATAATAAAAAGCTACTTACCATTGTATATTTTATTCCTAAAATTTCAAAAAATTACACACACTGGAAACACAGACAGAAAACTATTTAAAAAGTCCGTATGTACAGTTGAGGTCTAAACCAACTGTCAAATGCCCTGCCGGCTCTATGAGTTGAAGGAGAATGTTCGCGGGCGTTTCATAGTTCACGCTTTTAACCTCTTTGGAGACTACCACCATTCGAAGTTGACCCCTATTGAGTAATATTTGGTTTAACATATGAGATTCGCTAATAATGGCGACATTTTCGCATTATTCGGATATGTTATTAATAGTGATAATTACTTTCAATTGTGATTTAAGCTTAACTTAATGTTTTATATTTTGTTTGTCAAATCTATTACTCTTAATATTATTTAGAAAAATTATAAAATAGTAGCCTTGATTTAGTTTGAACCATAATCTTCCAACCAATAATAATAATAAATGATTTTCCTATAATATTGGAACAGTTATTTGAGTATTTAGTGCTTCGATAAGATAGAATTCTCGTCCAAATTTTAGGAAATTATCTGACAAAATAATACCAAAAAACAATGAGGTTTAAATCTTTTTCGTAAGCGGCATTTTTTTCACAAAATTTACTTAGAAATTTATTATTTTCCCACAGAATTTCAACTATTATTTGAAATTTTTAGGAAATATTAACCTCTAGTTAACATCAATAAATAAATATTTTTTTTACTGTTCGTTGAGTCCAATAAATGTTTAATTTTATTAAAGTATTCTCAAATTTTTCTTAGTTTATAAAACATTTATACTGTAAAAATGTTTTTTTTTTCCTTCTTTCTAATTATTTTAGGACAATCTAGTATATCTAAAACATCTAAATAACGGATCCATTTTATCTAAAACTCAAAATTTCTCTTTTAAGATTTCCGATCGTTATCTTACCTCAGGAGATATTACGGTGAAGGTAATATGCGTTGGAACTTAGCGCAGTGTTCCGGTATAAACAAGTGTTATAAACTAATATATATATAATATAATAAACAAAACACTGTGTTACCATACATTTGGCCGGTTAAGGCAAACATCAGAAGAACCAACATATAGCTAAAAAAATCTACCTAACTTCAGAAGCAACATAGTGGGATAAGCTCATCACGAATGGGAATATTTTTTTCAAATGTGGGAGCCTTCCCAGCTGTGGGATAGGCAAATGAAAAACAAAAGAGAACGCGTTATATATTCATTTGTTGGTAACTTTTAGAGATTTCACATTTAAGATATTATTGTAATTGGTAATAATAATATTTTTTATTCAATTAAAATCATCATAACATTAATTGTGATCTTTATGGGGATTTAGAATTTTTAATAACTTAAACTGTGGTAAGAGGCCACAGCCTTTATCTTCTATAACATAAGATGAATATAATTGAAAGGCTAGCTTTAACCGGGACACTATTAAAAAGAAAACAACAAAAAACTAAGGATTTATTTGTAACGAACGCAGAGCTAAAGATATTTATATTAATTTATTTAAAATATATTCTTCGTACAAGCAACACATACACACACACACACACACACACAAACACACACACACACACACACATAAACACACGCATACACACACACACGTAAAACGTTAAACGTTAAACTATTATCTAAACAATTCTTTTAATCAATTATTATCCAAGCTTTTAACAAAAGCTCGTATTTTACCTAATTACGTGAAATAAAACAAAATTTCACAACAATGAAGAAGGCTGAGTTACCCAACGCCATTTACAATGCGGATTAGAAGTATTTGTTAACTGAGCTTTGTATTGACCATCTATAAGATTTGTTGGTTCCGTAATATTAATACTCTTGAGTATATAAGTGTGTTTGTGAATAAACTAAATTAAGAAAAGTAAGAGTGAATACTGTAGTAGTAACTACGCCTGTGACTTTGTTCGAAAAAACTTTTATTTGTTTATTATTGTTATGTATTATATTTTATTGTGTATTATATATTATTTATTTATTTATTATTTCAAGTGACACGCACCATCCTAACAAATTATGTTTTATGTTAATTTTAAAATGGATGATCACAATTCACATTTTATTATAATTTTGATGAACTCTTATTATAATTGAAGCTATACATGGAACATGTGAACAAAATATTAAGATTAACAAAAGAATATCGTTAATATGATAAACAATTTAGAAACTTGTTAGGTACTTAAAATAATAGTTTTAAAATCATATTGTAATTACGAAAAGTGTTTTTTTCGCCATTTAGAAAAGAAGGAGCTAATTTTAATCCCCTCTTAATACAATATATTTTCAAAATAACAGGTAATATATATGTATGTATATATATATATTAGAATTTGGATATCAAATATAGTTTTGATTGTGATAAATTCGAATGTAAATAGTACGTCTAATATTTATATTCGTAAAAAACTAGTAACAAAAACACTACTACTCTTTTTCTCTTTCTCTTTCTACACTTCCTTTTTTTTTTACTTTTATTTATTTTTAATATTAAACGAATATATACTAGAATTTAGACATCAAATATAGTTTTCATTTTGATAATATCGATGCTAAATATAATGTCAAATATTATTTATATTCGTACTTCAATTGACATCTTTTTGACGAAAACAGAAAATAAGGGATAAGCTACTAACTATAAAATATTTATTGATTAAGAAAAAAAAGGGTAAAATCAATAAATTCTATTAATGGATTGCTATAATTTATTATACGAATTGATATTGAAAAATTCTATTCTACACTATGATAACTCAATCGCACCATCACAATATAGAGTAATGGTTCATTTTTTACTTAACTTTTTTCTATAAAATATTCTCATTCCTATTTTAGAGACTAATATTAAAATTTTGAGTTAAATTACTTTCAAAATTCTAATAATTGTTTAGTTTATTTCAACTTAGAATATATTTTTATTAGAACTTTCCATCTGAATCTGTTAAATGTTGAGTAAAAAGTAAAAGTGATATAGCACTTTGTAAAATGAAATAATCTAGAAAAAATGTTAAATTACTTTCAAAATTCTAATAATTGTTTAGTTTATTTCAACTTAGAATATATTTTTATTAGAACTTTCCATCTGAATCTGTTAAATGTTGAGTAAAAAGTAAAAGTGATATAGCACTTTGTAAAATGAAATAATCTAGAAAAAATGCAGACCCGTTTAATTATCACTTTTGTTCTATTGTTTCAGGACTACTAGCTGAGAAGAAGCTCATGGGTGCGATTCCCACTTATATTTCTTCATTTGATGTACACAAGAACTCGGATTTAGAATTACGAATCCAAATGTACCTCATTAGCATCTGTAGTTGTATTTTTTTACAATTAGTTACCGATTTATTTTATTCTTTTGTATTTTTACTAACATATCATAGCTTTCCTTTTAAATAATTATGTAAATTTAAAAATGTATACATGAATTCTAAAAATCATTTCAAAGCCATGATAAATTTTTCGTAAAACAACTTTTCTTAGATAATAGGATGTATTTTGTTTTATTTTATTTTCTTATTTGTTTTTTTTTCTTTTCCCCTTTGAACCGATATCAGCAATATCTTGTGTATGGCGAGTGGAAGTGTCAGAAGGATCTATTTAGAAGTCTGAGACTAAAAATAATGATTAATTATATATGATAATAAATAATTATGACAAATAAAAAAATTCTACCTCAACCTAAAATAAATCATTTGAACTCTTTAATTATTATATTTTTTCATTCTTTACTCTTCTTCTGCTTTACTCTTCTATTTCTTTTCTTCTGGAACAAACAGGCATTCTATCTAACGTTGAATGGTGGTGGCAGTCATGGTACTCGTACTTATGGTTCGTAAAACTGCTAGATGATGTAGATTTTGTATGTGCTGAGTCCAATATTAATAAAAAAAATATATTTAACATGAATGTATGTCAATAAAGACATACATTCCATTTTAATGTCTTCCAAATATACATTGTAAAACCGTGGACAAAGCAATACAAAAATGCATTCTGTAAAATGTATCCTACGCTGCGCAGTGCAATCTTTTTAGTACGTGTTTTGATAAACACAAATGTACTTACATACATAAAAGACGTTTTTCCTTACTTCTAACCTTTACCTTTTTCTTTGTAAGTCTATGCAAGACTACATACCACCTGATAGAAAGAGAACTCATACAGAAACTCCGACACAACCAAGGTGTTCCTGCCCTTCGCTGCAAGAATTAAAAAGGAAGTTGCAAAGTAAGCCCTTTCGGACATGAAGAATGTCCATGATGTAAGGGTGAATTCTCGACGTATGTCGGAACGTAAAATTAGAAAAGATGGGTGGGGAAATTTGCTCGAGTATTTCCTGCGCACACTCACACAAAATATATCAGATAGAATATTAAGACCCTCCCAATTATATATCCGTGCTCGAGGCTATGGAGATGGACATAAAACAATTTCATATCGATAATTAGCCTCTTTGCTCGCATCTCTATTGAATCCAGATGTCATCTTGTCACATTTTGCAGCAGATGTGCAGAGCAAGTGACTGCAGATATTACATATTAGAACCTCTACCAGTATGAAGTACTGTCGAACCTTTGCAAGAACAGAAAGGTTTCTTGCAGCTACTTTATTATATTTTGTTATGGAAATTTCTTTATATATTTCTTTACAGTTTTTGTGGGCGATCTGGTCGATATAAATAATATACGACCTACTAATAACTACACCAACCTCCCATTTAATAAAATAAATTTCCATAAATCGATTTTCTTGATTATTGTGATTATAGATTAAAAGACGACTCTAATTAGTATATGTTGTGAAAACATATAAAAACATATATTTTTAAGCAAATTATCTGTTCATTAATCCAGTTCTATTTTACGGAGGGAAGTTCACTAAATAAAAATAAGCACATATTAATAAAATAATTAAAAATGTATTAATCTTTAATTTGTAATTTCACCTCTTCTTTTATGTGTGTAGCTCTTCAAATTAATATTGTAAAATCATAATGGTATGCAGACCATGTGTATAATTTGAATATTTAAGATTTTATGTCACGCTTTTTAAATACATTTGCTTATCTTTTTTCCCTTAATTATAATAATATTTAACATTAATTAGAATTATTGTTTAGAATTTTAATATATTAATGTAATAAAAGAAATAAAAATGTTTTTGTGGGTATGTTAATATTTATGTTATTAATATATATTTTTTTATTTAGTTTGTACCTTACCCATGTCAACTAATATTTACTATAACCAAGGGTTACTGGCAAAGATCTCTTGTGAAGAGATAAGTCATCCTTTGTGTAAATTATCTTAGCTTATATGTCTGTCTGTTTTATGGTACATAAATAAATAAATAAATAAATAAAAATAATAAGTTAATAAGTTAAAAAAAATGGTAATACACCATTATGACAATGGGACTCATGGTCTTGTAGATTTGACTCAGCACTCAGTCATTAACTTCTACAACAAAATCTATATATATCCAGTATTTAGTGGTGCTTGGTATCCTTACTTCAGTTATATTAATTCAGCGAGACTTTATTATTTTAAATTTTGTAAGTGATATTATTTGTGAATAATAAACAAAGGATAACATTATTTTATTTATTATAAAGTATATTTATTAAAGGTATAGCTAGGTTTTTTGTTAGGATTATCCGAGTGAATGACCTAGATACGTCGTTACGTGACCTATACGTAAGTAAGTTAACACTTATTTCACTTTCAGTTTTCTAGTGTTGAAAATGATTGTTTTTACAAATTCAGGAAATATGCATACGTATGGTACACGGAAATCCGGGTTCATTATATGTTATGTCAACTAATTTAAACTCGTAAGTAGCCCGTTATCTTCAAGTTCTATTTGTTTTCATTTGCTAAATTTGTAGTCAAAGACAATTCCATTGTTATAATAATCCTAGATGCTACAATTGCAGCCGTGATAATTAGCATATTATTAAAATAGAAGATATTTAATATGTTTAATTGTCTTATTAAATAATGCATTACACTTAAAAACCCGGCGCACCACATTTTTATCTCTCTTGCGTCGTAGCGGTCATGCTTAGACTTTGTTAAAGATATTACAATTCTTATATTTTCATAATACCCACCTTTTTTTTTAATTACTACTAATATTGAATAATTTATAATTTTATATACATTGAATAATTTATAATTATATATACTTTGCACATGTGCTGAATAAGTCATAACAACGATAAATTTAAAAAATCATGCGAAAAGAATTAATACAAGCAAAGAATTATTTATTGCAACTGAACATAGACAATACATACAAATAAATAAAATTGATAATCAAAATTGACAAAACACGTAAATAAAATTATAGGTGTAATAATTAATTAATTAATTAAATTTCAAGAGGCATTACAAAACTCCCATGGACTTGGTAATTGAATAAATCAATTTGATACGTTCAAATAACTGTTTACTTTCTCTCAAACTTAACCATTTAATATACCAATTTATGTCACTTTCTTAAGCTTTGTATTTAAATGAAGTATCCGGCGGAAGCTGTACCATGAAAGTATGCATTTTCAATAATATCCCACGGGTTTCAAGAAAATATCGCCTTATCGTCGTAACCATATATGCGCTGTGTTCGAGATGAACCTATTTCCCTCTAGAGTTATAGAATTCCCGTACACTTTAAAAATATAGGAAATGTAGGACATTATATTTATATCTTTAATTACATATAAACATATAGATAAAACAAGACAATATAAACCTTTGTAAAACAAGTATCAACAAAACAAATATTATCAATATAACTTTGTACGTAGATGTCAGCGTCATAGCAAATAATATAATAAAATTAAATTATAAAGATATTACAAATAAATTTTACATAAATATTTCATGTTCATCTCTTAATCTATGTTGCAATTTCCAAAGTGCAAGAACCTATTCAGATTTAATACATAGAGGTCATATAGTTGCACGATATGTTTTAGTAATACTATATCGTATCAATAGGTCAGTATCAATAGTCAAATAACAATTGAAGACACGTTCAGAAGTGTTATACAAATTTATGTGTTATTCCCTTTTTCAGTGTATTCCGTGTATGAACTTATCTTTACTGATATAAAATAATGAAAATAAGGCTAATGATTTTTTTTTCGTGACAACAATTTTGCTGTATAGCGCATCAACGCGGCGGACATTTTGTTTACCCGTGTGATACTACCAGTACGAGCGCTAGCGCCGACTCTGATTTGAGTTTCGATGAATAAAATAAATCTTTTCTTAGCAACCTTTTAAGCAATTCTACCCTATATATGTTCTGTTGTTTCATTAATATTAATATAAGTTCTTTAACAATAAAAATTTTAACTATTTACGCACAATATATTTATTAATTATAAAAAAAACATCGACTTTCCATTGTAGCAGTACATCTCCTCACTAATGCGTTATGTTATACGCATAACACTTTACTTAATTTTCCTTTCTATTACATGTTATTTGTAGTCTAGAACATTGTTATTGGACTTATTTTAATTAACTACTGTTATTATACATTACGAATGTGGTATAACTAAAATACTAAATTATAATTTGTAAATCGCACCAAATCTCAAGAACGAAACGAAACGTTACTGACAGTGTCACCCGCACCAGGCTACAGCGCACAAGGTATAATATATTTTTCTTCATGAACATCATATTTAATCTTGCCCCCATCTCTTAGAGTAATGTTACAACAATATTACTTTCCCTTTTGTAAAACAACTTCAACCAAACCATATTGTTTTTGAGTTGAATGCTCTCTTTTTAAAAAATCAAGTCATAAAAACAAAAATTATTGTATAATTAAAGAGCCGACATATTTAAATTAACATTACTTTTGCGTGTCCATTCGATTGAGGCAAATATGATTGATTTTTTTAATAAGATATTAATAATCTTTAAAGTTGTGGACTAATTATTTCAAAAGTAATTAAATAAAATAAAAATGTGTTTTATTTTTTTTTGCTATATTATAAAACAAAAATTAAATTTCAATCAAAGTAAATTATTATTTATGTGTTATACTCACACCCTCACCCCCCCCCCCCCTTTAAAAAACTTAAAACATGATAAGTTACCTTCGAAACATCCGGGTAGGTAGTGAAAATATTTTTTTTTTACAAATTTAGAAACGTAAAAAAAGTCATTATCACACAATTCCAGATTCATCTCTATTATTCATTCCAATAAATTTATCTTGTTTTATGTTCACAGATCTTACCAAGAGAACAAATCGCACCCTTAGGATGAAAACGACGCAACTCAAAAAAGCAACTTTTCGGGAAAAAGCAAAACAAGTTTTAAATTGTTGACTCTTGCGTAATCTTTCGTTTATTATTGCTTAAATATTTACTTTAGAGCCCATGTTAGTGCTGCAAATTGTAAATAAGTTATTCGGCTATTATAATGCAATAAATTAACCTTATAATTAAAAAGAATAATATAGGAAAAATGGTATTTTATTTTAACAGTCATTTTCAGACTGATTAAATTGTTTTAAATATAACGGATTGGGAAATGCGTCTTTTTTAGTCCGAAATAAATGCTTTAAAAGTGAAAGTTTTAGCGTTACGTCATTTTCGTTTTTAAAACATTATGAATTTTATTACGTTTTCAGGTATGGGTCTATTTTTTTCTTATAAATATTATAATGATACCAAAGTTGAAAATGCGTCATTAGGAAAATATTTTTTTTTAGTGTTTATTAATAGCAATGTTTTGAAAACAGAATCAAAATTAATATATGTAAGTATAAAATGTCTTAGACTGAGTTACATACAATCATCAATACTTTAATAAAATTATGAGATCTTTGTTCATTAAAAACTTTTACATCTAGTGAATATAGATAATAGAAATCTCAAATGCAAAAATGTCACAAAAAAAAAAATAAAAAAAAAATTATCATGCAATAATATAATTAAATATTTTGGTATTGGTTAAAAATCACTAAAACACAAGTCTTAAAAACTTATAATTAAATTTTTAACGCCTATAACTAAACGAGATTCACTAGGAACTTTTTAGAAAATTGTTGTAGTGTGTATATTATATTTAAAAATCTGCAATTATCACGTTTAACAATTACTAAATTTAATCATTCATCATTTTTACGGAGCAATTATAAAAATTACATTAAATTTTTTATCTGGATATTTTTTACTAATACTTTTTAAATATTTAAATATGCACGATCCTATTTCATTGGCCCCCCTTTTCCCTTGTCTTTCGTCCCAGAAAAAATTAAATACATCCCCGTAGGCACATGTATTCTCCTTAGTGCTCTCTTTATGTTGTTTTTTTTCAACTTCCTGTTCTTTTTTTGTTTTCTTATCAATTTTTTTAGCCAGCTCAAACAAGGTGCTTATAATATATTTACTTCATTAATGTTTCCTCGGTCGTTCTTCTTTTCAAGGCGACAAAGGTCTTTCGCATTTAAATGAGTATCATATTTTTCTTTTAATTGAGCTTTATAATCAACGGATGCCATTTGGTACTTCAAACATAGATCACAACAATCTTTTTCGGGCTGAAAAAATCCTAAGTTAAAATTGTTATTAAAAATTTGATTGTACAGCCAGTAATCAACTTTAGGTTTATTTGAATCTCTTGTTTCTGAGAAATCTCTCCAAAGATCTTTTATAGTCTTGCCTCCTTCAATGAACTGAAGATGTGGAGGCCCTTAAGTAATGTGATTCTATCTTAGGAATTGAATTAATGTTGTTTTCAATATCTGTTATAATAGTCTTGTCAATTTTTGTGCTTTCCCCTTCGATCTTCAGTTATAAATCCGTTTCCATTCATTTTTGCTTTTGTAGTTCTTAGCTGTCTTTCGGTTATAACTAAGGTATTTATAAAAAATGTTTTACAAACTCGAATTTTCTGTTTTTAGTGAATTTTTTGGTGCCCTGGGCTTTTCAGCATTTGTGTATTTATATTTGGTTTTAATTTCCATCATGCAAGAACTAATGAAACTAGTGAAACTAATCTTTTAAATTCTATTGTTGGAAGGTTCCAATATGATTCAAAAATCATTGATCTTTAGTACTCATTAATTTGGTCAGGGCATTTCAATCGACATGGAGCACATGCGCTTTTTAAACAACGGGCAGGGACTTCTTTTTTAGATTTTGACAAAGACTTGTAACATTTTCCTCTGTTCCCTTAGTGATCCCTCGTTTTGTTTCCAAGACGAGGGATTACGCTACCGTCTCCTTGACTTACGAGGCCCAGGCAGATGTATCTCATTATCGAGTGTATCAGGTATTGAATAGGTCGAAGATGAGGACAAAGTTCTATGACAACAAAGTTCGTTAGGGTCTGGAAAGGTGGGATCATTGTCACTTAGATCAACGTCACTTTCCAGACTGTTAACAGGTGATATGCAATAACTTAATTGGGAAATAGTTCTTCCCCTTCTTGTAGCTAATTCGCTGGTACCTGCACCATCCACAATGTGAGTGGTAATTAGAGTAGATTGCTTATTTTGTGTGTTGCTCGTATTGAATGAATTTGACGTTGAAGAGCTAGTACTAGAGCGCGATTAACTTGAACAAGATGAAGAAGATATTCTTTTACTCTGAACAGGTCTGTTGGTGAGTATGTTTTGATTAAAAATCGACTCATTGTCCGAAGTATGATGTCGCTGTTGAGAAATTGTCTGGTTGAAAATGGTGCTGTTGTCAGCCTTTGTACATTGTGGGGAGTTTTTAATAAACGATGAGGAATTTTAAGAAAAGTTGTCTACCATAATATTGTTCATTGCAGAATCCTGAAATTATAAAACAAACTATAGTATTGTTGTTGGCCAATATTTTGCCAGATTGAAAACGGCAACTATAATTTCTATAGTTGTCATACACTATAATAATGTTCAAAAATATTGTCGTCTCTTTTCCTTATTTCATTCAGTGCTTGATCAATAACTGTGAAATTTTGATATTTAGTTTTCTTTTTGGTTTTCCATTTCAGTGGCCGCTGAAACCTGGCAAAAGATGAAACACTAACGTGATAAAAATGTCACATGAGTCTTAAAGACTAAAAACTCTTTAAGACTCATTCTCACACTTCGGGGAATGATTTTAATAACAACTTACACATCAACAGACGATTATATTCTAATTAATTTAAATAAAAATTTCATTCGCTTTCAAGATATTTGGTAATTAAGTAAATTATATTCATACGAAATACCTCGGGTTCCATTGCTTTATTTTTTTTATCGTTTCTTAATGCATTATCTATTATAATGTCCCTCCTTCTTTTCATTTTAAACTAAAATGTAATTAATTAATGACCTTTCGTCAAAATTGCCGGCTCACTGTAGTTGTGTAATGACACAAAACTAATACGTTGAATTTTTATCTAAAAAATTAATAAAATGGCCTAATAATCAATGAGACTAAAAAATAATAATTTGAGAAATTAAAAAAAAGGCTTAATTTATAATAGGTCAAATTTAGTACTTGTGCCTTAACTACTAAAATGCGCCAAATCTGAATAAGTCATTAATGTTATTCAATAAATCTGACGAAAACAAGCACAAAGTTAATTAGGTCGTTTCCTTATTAAAATTTGAAAGAGATGTTATCTATTTTTTCGGAATTAAAATGACGTAATAAGCTGTCGGTCACTACTCGGCAGTCTCGGCGACGTCTTGCATTTATCGATGCGAAAACAACGCTGACTGCGTCGTTTTCCTCCCGATGCAACCCGTCTAAGTGGCATATAAGAAAGAGACGGATATAACACTTTCGTCCTGTTCTCACCCGAATATGGCTATGTTTGAACTATTGTTAGGTCAACAATTTCATTTTAGGTCTATTTATGTATTTAACTCAATTTACGATTTTTTTGAATTGTGGCATTTTCATTCTGAAGGTGCGAAATGTCCATTCAACTTCATACTCTTTTACAGATTTTATTTCCGCATTTATTATTGGGTAATCTACTGATTCTGTTAATACTATACTATGTAACAGAACCAGATATTAAAAATCATTTTAGGACTAAGGCTAATTTTTCATTTATGACCCAAAAACCGCATTTTGGCACAGAATATACACTTTAGTTTGGCAAAAAATTGTAAAATGGTTTCAGTAAACAATTGTCCAGATAACAACCAGCCAGGAGTAAATAAAACAGCCTTATTTAATACCAACAAATATATCAGTAAGAAAGCATCATGTTACTCTAAAAACGAAAACGAACGAAGCTCGATTTTCTTAAAAGTCTACACTTTTTATAAAGATTGTTCCTTTAAACCTTGTAAATCTAATGACACACTTAACTTCCCTAGAAAATGTTTTCAAACTAAAATCAAGCTCCTCTGTATTTTAACATTTTGATCAGTGCAACAAATGTCAGAGCAAAATCCTCACTTTGCCTTCTAAACATTGTTTACGGCTGTTCAATGCATGCATAACATACACACACACACATTCAAAGCTTGTAATATACCTTACTAGATAATTTATTTTGTAGAAGCGTACGTCAATTACATATCCCATCAAATTAATAAATTATATTTCGTATGTTACAAATTCCTTTCATAATGTCGTCCAATAACATAGAAGGACGAAATTCAAACGTCAAAATGAAAAATTAGTTTAAATATATAATAATATAATATAATGGCGGCACCGACAGGTAAATTTTAATGTAAAGATTGATGGGGACATTATGTTCAATGGACAAAGATATTTAGTAACTATTTCACAAATATTGGATGAATCTTGCCGATGTGAATTGAACTGAGTTTTATTCTATAAATAACATTTCTATGGACATGCGTTCAGGAATATCAATTCTCAATGTTCATTTACAGTGTTATAATCACGTAACGATATAAATAATCTATTTCGATATCACTAAAGTTTCCATCACTCATTTTTGAAACGGAATTGAGACGGTAACAAAAAGCTAATGGTAGGCCTACTGTCTAAATTTATAGGTAGACCATTCTTTTCGAATTTTACTATGGAAAAACAAAAATGATAAAGTAATGCATTTAATAACCCTTTCCAATTATTTAAACAAAACACATATCTAACAAAAGAAATATTCTCGTAAGGCCGTTACACGAATAATTGCCAAATGCAATATTAAATGAATTAGCAAAGTTAAAATTCATTATAATTTTTATCGACATTCGATTGGCAAACGCTATTTGCTATTTGAATAATATATTTATTGATATTATTATTATTAATTTCAGCTTTGTTAAGCAAATTTGCTTAATTTGGCAAATTATTGTATTATGCTTATTACTCCAACATCACTATCGGTTTAAAGATTCAGAGAAATCTTTAAAAATTAGGAGATACAATAGAATTCTCTAATTGCATCATTATTTATTTAATTTTCCGCAAATCAAATAATATTAAATAACACATTCAAATTCCTTTTGACGTCAGTAAAAAAACTATACAAGATTACAAAAATGATAAGAAATTATGATTCTTTTGTATCTAACAAATCCAATTGTTTATCTAATGTCTAAACTGTGACAGATAAGAGGTCTTTAAAAAAGTGATTGCAAGGTTGCATCACGCCTTTCTCTTGAATCTCAACTTCTAGCACACAATGATGCATACTCTTATTCTGCTACCATCTTCGAAGATATGACATGAATGCTAAACTGTTTTTACAGGATAATAACTCGCTTTTAATTATTAGTTAAATTTAAAATAAATTTAACCCGACGTTTCAAATGCTTTTACGCCAATTCGTAAAAGACAAAATTAAGTGTCTGTCAGTAATCAGTTAATTGGAATTCTATCTCCAACGGCTTTTAAATAATCAGGCATAGAGTTTCTGATGTACACAAAACCCACTAACAGTATCTTGAGGGCTTTTAGGCAGAAGCCTGGGACTTGACATTGTTTATGATTAGATCTCCAACCATCTTCTCTATTACAATTAGGATATTTTTTAATTACATTAGACTCGAGAATCATTCTTGGCATGTACTGCGGTTCCCTAGCGAGGTTCCCTAGCTTTGTGTTTTATGATATATAATATAATGATTCGGCTTGCCTATGGTATAATCACACACTGTTGACTTGCACTTTAAAAGCACTTTTTCCTTATTCTACTTTTAAGTTTAGCTTACATAAAGAACCAAAATAAGATATTGAAATGAAAATTTTAAAACATAGACAACAATTTTTATATTACAGTTTTTAATTAACTGTACATAAAAGTAGCAAAATTATCAAATTTGAGATACGGGACGTTCTAATGTTACTAACAATTTTGAGTGATCATATTATACACAGAGCGAATTAATTTGCATTATTTAAGAATATTAGAGATACGCAATCAAAAATCTAAAAAAGTTGGATCAGTTTATTTAATTTAGTTTTATTTTTCATTTATTGTTATAGGTCTTGATATGTTTTTTTTTTTTCAGATTTAACAACATTTATTTTATTCATATTATTTTTGTATTAATTTATATTGATTATTTGATTTCCACGGAACCCTTTGTTAAACAGCTTTGTTGCGCTATTTATTACACGGTACTAAAAATGTAAATACAAGAGAAACACACTTTTAAAATGTGCACAATTATGTAATTGAAGATAGTTCACAAAACAATCTACATTGTAATCAACAAGTCATGATGCAACGACCACGAAGTCCGAATTTGATAAAAGTTTAATTGTACATATAAGAAATTGCTTTCGTGTAGTTAAAATTCCTTAATTGATGATAAAACTGATGATTGGTTTGTAAATATTTATAATATGTTCCATAAACTTTCCCTATTTTACAAATTGGTGTTATTTATTATTATTAATTAAAGAACAGTTAAATGAAAGTAAAATTAAATATTTTTGTACCTCTTACCTCCATCGCTGTAACAGCTTTACCATTTTCCACTTAGTAGCCTCAGAATGTGTTGCCTATAAGTAAGCCAGATTTTGGAGAGATTTCCTTGTTATACAGCCCTTTGCGAATAAAAGCTTAAGGCGGCGACTGATGACCTCGACTTCGATGACAATAACGATTGTGTTTATGGTTATACTAGATGTGATTTTAATTTGTGGGTTAACAGCCATGACAACGTCATCAGGGTCTGTAGGGATGATTATGAAACAGACTGTCTAGAATGTGATTATTATTAAACTTTTCAAATGTATCTTATTTTTGTTCATTTTAGCTTATTTTAAGCGGTATTAATTCGCTTGTGAAATATAAAACCGTTTAACTTAGGATATATTCTACGTTAATAAATTGGAAACTATTGAAGGGGTGAAAGTTTAAAACCTTTATAAGATTCCAGGTGTTTTTGATTATGTTTTTTGATAGAATTGAATTGAGTACCATCCAAAAATTAATAAAAAAAAATAAAGAATGAGACCTATAACGAGTAAAAAGTATAAAAATTTACCTACAAGTAATTTAAAACAAGAAACTTATTTATTTGAATCGTTAAAAAATAATAAATTACAGTATTTGTTCATGTTCTTTTGGTTGTATTGTGTAAATTTCAACTAACTAGTAACTTATAATTAGATACTAAATATCAAAATTTATTGTCTATTGCGTTAGGATAATAAATAATGTACGTACTTAAAATGTTGACAATAAACCTGTCAATTTTAAACTAAAGTAAATAAAAGTACTTTTAAATACAAGTACCAAGTCTATTATTTGTCAACAAGATAAAACAACGAACGATAACTATTGTTATAATTCACACATCATTGCGTAAGCAAAGACACCGTATATTATATAAGAGTTATAGCACAAAATGTATGAAATGTGTCTCGGGTTTGAGAGGTATGTTATGTACCAAAAATCATTGTAAGGTAATTATTTTTCTGAAAATATAACCACTCTCTAAGAATACCCACAACATAGGTGTTTTATTATTCAAATATAATTCTAAAACAATAGCAACAATTTTTGACAATTCATGTTATCGAGAACATAAAAAATATGTTAGTAAATGCATCTTGCATAATAGGAAGTCAACTGCTCTCAACAGTTCCATACAAATCACGATACCTGACCCATGACCTAAAATTATTACTTATTGGTAAATAGAGATGTACCGATAACCGATTTTGATTAGAGAGGTCAAAAGCGCATTCGTTCGAATATTTAAAAGATTTAATTAAGATTATCTTCATTGTATAGTACCAACTTTATAAAAGGAATTAGGCACTAGGTTAATATGTGGAACATTTTGCAAGCAAAAAATATGCCCGCATCACCTACTTTAATAGATTTCTAAATACGTATAATATTTAATATTAAAATATTGATTGCTATCTATTTTTAACAGTTGAGACAAACATTTAGTGTTGAATGTTTTATATTAAATCGTATAAGCTACGGCCTGTTACACCGCTAATATTCCTGACTGCCGCTCTAACAGCAACGTCATGTTAGCCGCAGTATTGGAACGTCAACCTAAAGACGATGTTCTCCGACTGCAGCTTTCATAAATTTGAAGAGTTAGTTTGTTTGAAAGCACTAAAACTCTAGAGAAAGACAAACATTACATTAAAAGCAGTGGTATCTTTGAAAAAAAATATAGCAAAGATGCGGATATAACTTTTTGCATTTTAGAAGCTGAACTTAATGTTCAAAAAGTATTTCGAACTTCTTTCTGTAGGCTATTGCGAAGATGTAGCTGTAGACAGCTATGAAAATAATATAATACAAAATTGCACTAGAAGTACCAAAATCAATAAAAGGGTTATTTTTCTTTAGAAAAACATTTAGTCTATCAAACAAAAATATGTTTCCGCCCGGGATCGAACCGGGGACCTTCTGCGTGTTAGGCAGATGTGATAACCGCTACACCACGGAAACGATAGATTTAGGTACTAAATACGAGTTCACATTCTTTACTATACTTACTAATTTTTATATAATGTGTTATATACATATAATTTAGTTTATTTCTATTTTAAAATTGGTAAAGCATTTAACCAATTATTATTAATTTCAAATATATTTAGAAAAAATAATAAATTCGATACTGTTAAAAATATTTTAATGACAATAAATATTCATACAAAAGTATATTACAAGCTCCTTTTAAGTCACAATACATAGCATAATTTAAAAACTAAATGAAAAATTTTCTTTATAGTGTGTCAATTTAAAATATTATAATTAATACGTTTGTTTGACCAGCTTCTTAGATTCATGTAATATTAAAAATAACAAGAAATATAACATAATATAAAAAAATATAACTTTTTGCTTTTTGTTTTATTTATTGGAATGAATAAAATGAGCAGATATTTATAAATAAACTATTATATAAAAAGTGCAAGACATCAGTAATTTATAATCTATATGATTTATTAAACTTTCTTTTTTATTGCATACTAACATTAAACTTATTCAAATAATATAAAATAGGATTGACGAGAGGCAGTAGTTAAATTTTCTTTATGTTCATGACCATTGATTTACTTATTTTTACTTAGACCTATAATTAATCTGCTTAACCATGCTCTACTCTAGACAAAGCCACATAACTATGTTCAGTGTTCATATCATAATACCCAACGGGGCCTGCATCACAATCTGCACAACTTAAGTATTTGTAATTTTCAACAGTCAGAGTGAAGCCAATGTTCTCAAATGTGTATTTGTTTTCAACATAGTAAAATTCACTTATTTTCTCCTTTTGAGGATCTCCAACTTTTCGTGTGTCTTGGTGCATTAGAGGAAGGTCCATCTGAAGACAAAAAATTGATGTTTGATAATGATAATGTTTGTAATTAGAACTGTAATATTGTTTATACACAGTAAGATAATAATTAAACGTAAACTTTAATACAATATATGAAGTATTGTTTGTGATTTCCCTTTTAATATAACTTCCTGTAGGTTATATCTCCTATTTCAATGAAACACTTGTTTCACTGAAATATTGTAGTACTATACAAGATGTATAATTTAAAAAATTTGATTTCATACCTCCTGAACAACAAATTTACCAGATTTTATATCTAGTATTTTAGAACCACAAAATTTACATTTTACGGCTAATTTATTACATCCATCTTCTACAAATTCACTTGAAGCTTCCGATTGCTTTGGTCCGCTTGCTGTTTCGGACATTTTATAAAAATTATTTACTTAAATCAGCTTAAAATATAGGAATCCTAGATATCATTTAGGTAAAGATTAAATATATAACATTTATACCGGCTAGTCGCAAGGCACAGGTGCCATAGATTACTAAGAAATTGCACAATACTCAATAGCATAGACTACTTATTGTGTCAAAGTGTTACCAGTGGTGATTTTAATTTTATAATCATTTTCTTTTAATATTATTATAATCTACATACCATACCAATGTGTAAATAATAAAAAAAAAAGTTGATGATTGCATTTATTTACATTTATAGAAAATTTCTATAATACACATTATTATAAAATATAATATAATATATGCCACTTATAGTAATTTTTTATAGTTATATGTAAACCAATTATTATTGTATAATGCTTATAGTTACTAAAGAAAAGTAAAAGTCAAGTCAAATTAATAATATTTGAATCTGTAACTACCTTTAATTTAATGCGTTTTAATTTACAGATTTTGCCACAAAGAACTCTTTCGACTTGTCGTTTATACGACTGTTTTTGATTTTTTAATTAAACTTTAATACAAATATTCGTCACTACAACCCCATTTAATGAAAGAAAGGTTGCCTTTAACTAAAACGAAGTAATTCGACTTAAACTGAAATTATATAGATTGTTTGTGATTTTTGATTAAAATTTACTTCTATTATTTGCCACCAGATGGTGTTGATGTAGGTTGTCTTATATTTACGTTTGCTTATATATCACGACATGACATGACAAGACGTAGACTGAAATTGTAAAGGTCGTTTGGAACATTATGTATTAAATTTTGGTTCTTGTCTCTTCATAGGAAGTTTACTACAGCCTATAGTGATTATCTAAAATATATTTAAAAGACAGTGAATTGTAAACATTATATAAACATATTTATTATTTTAGTTCTTATATAAAATAGTATTATGTTAAACATTGTCTCAATCATAAAAATCAGATGACAAATTTATCTTATTTTATCACTCAAGTACAGGTTTCATTCCCAGAATCTCTCTTTAATAAATTAATGAAATATTCATTTAAAGAATAATGCTTAATATTACTTTACTTTAAAGGCGACTTCCATACAATTAACAATAAAGTACTAAAATAACGAATCAGATTTCTTTACTACATAATTTACATCTTATTTTGCAGCGGTTTGTCAGGAGGCAGGAACCATGCAGCTATCACGCTACCTGGAACGATATACAAATACTTTGAGTGCTATTAACTTGATTTTGATTTCTAAAATCCTAAATGCACTGGTGTTGTTGTTGTTGTTAAGGTCATAGAAACAAGCTTAATAACTGCGTATGTTCTGTTAGATTATATTATATTGGTGTCGGATTGATATTTCATATATACCAACAAAACACAACTTAAAATATAATTTTCTTCAGATCTTACATGCTCTCCTGTTTCTCCTCCTCATCGATCGACAGATCCCGTTTATATAAGTTATCTGGCTATAAAAACTGGGTCTCGCCACTTTACAAATGAAACCGCTTTACCAACTCAATTCTTGAAGTGTTAGTGTTATTATACTTAACTTAACTTAATATACTTACTGAACACTAGCAAAGACCAGACGTAAAAAGTAGTATGGCAATGGTAGAAGATGAGGTTGCCTATAACGTTGATTCCCACAAAAGTACTACTGCGACCCACCATGATGCCTAGACACGATGCCATGCCCCTGATCATAAAGATGTGACTTTTATTAAAATGAAAAATAACATTATAATTAGTTGTATAAACGAAACGATATATTTTGAAACTGTATTTTGACATAATTGTTAAACTTTTCAATAGTGTATATATATTTTTTGTTGATCTGAACTCACCTACAACAAGTTGGATAGAACTCAACAAAATACGCTGCCATTATACCCATACCGAGGTTGGTGCATGCGAACGTCATGAACAGAAACACGCTGGAGATGGGGTCTGGCATCAAGTTAAGTAAAGTTCCACTTAATGCTGATATACATAGAACCGACATTAGCACAATTCTTCGCCACTTCATGAGGTAAGAAACTACGAAGTTCAGAATCGCGTAGATGATAGCGGATACTACAAGTGTTATTATAACGTTTTCTTCTATGTAGCCCAGACAGATGTCTGGAGTCTGAAAATGGGTATGATGTTTAGAATTGTCCATACACATGTCAGTATTTTTCATAATAATAAAGTTAGTATAATTTATAAACACGTACAGGACTCGAACCTGTAACCTCTAGCAATCCGTCCCTATCATTCTGTCAATTGGGCTACCATATCATTGCCTACTTCAAGTAATTTGGATATCTAAGTACAATAAGTCTAAATACAGAGTTTCCGTTTATATTCTTCTCCATAAAAATAAACATAATAAATGCATTTATTTTCAAAAAGTTAAGATTTTCAAGATAACATTTACAAGTTGGCACTATTGTATTATATTATTGATATAGGATTCTTACCCTGGAAGCTTAGAAATATGTTTACTAATAGAACTCATTTATAATCATGGTTTGTAAATAATATTCTTATAATGCATCAAAATTTCACTAAAACTTTTAACACTTACAATCTCGGTAACATTTGCAGACAGACTTGTATTTCCAGGTTTCGGTCGGAATGAGATGAGTGTGCATACATCCCCAGTTTTCAGGTCACTATGCTTCTGCGTCAATCGCAACATTTGCATTACATAGGTCAGCCATACCAGTAGACTGTTGTTACTGCATAGGAATTTATTTAAAATATTAGATACATTATCATCTCGTCAAAAAAAGAAGTTCTAGGTTCTCGTTCAAAGAATTTGTTTAGCATTTATAGATATTAAGATATGATATATTTTTAATGATTTTGTTAAATATTAACATATTTTTGTGAAATCCTAACAAATGTCATAAATGGCTAATTAAGTTTTTAATATACATTTTAATGTCGGTGTATATCTAGGTAAAATACTATTCAATAATCGCTATCCAAGTCTACTATAATGAAGCTAAGAATGCTAACTTATGTAATTAATTATCCGACAAAATCGTATGAGTATCTTACGTAAAGTATATGACAGCGATAATAAAGAATAACTGCAACGTTCTCCAAAGTAGCGGAGGTCGAAATAACAGCGCGCTTTGCTCATACGCCCTCATTAATAGCGGCATCTCCTTTTTATCAACTGAGTCTTCTAAATATATTGAATTCACCTGTAAATTAAAGTAACCATTTTTTTGTTTTGTAAACTTTCGTGATCCATGATTACAATAAAGAAATTCATGACGCGAGTGCGCCATGCTCAGAGCTCATGAATAAGGACTCCGAAAGGGTTTGAAACTAATTGAACCAATTCCGACAGTAATAACGTGTGTACAGCCGGATAATTATATTTAAAGTAACTATTGTTGAGGAATGATTGCTAATCGCTTATCATAGACTTTCTTCAAGGAAAAATAAATCAAAATATAGTTGTTTTTTTTTTCATAAATTTAAGTTTATATTTTTAGTTTATATTTCTGTCATGGTTCAAAGAAACGGTAATTCAGAGATGAGCCTTTGTCATGGCTACGTTACACGGTTGTCATTTCAAATATAAAAACAATAGAAAAAAAATGTCCTACCGTAATTTGTTATACTAAGAAGTAAGAACCAAATATGTTTCGTTTCGACAATTATCATAAGTGTGAATAATCATATATTAAAATAATATTTCATAACAATGTTCATAATTACGTCTAAATCATGGATCTTCGAATTTCTGTAGTTAATTGCATGGATTGATTTCAATACTGCCAAGGCTTCCTCTCGTTTACCAGAATTAAGTAAAAACTTGGGGGATTCATAGAAGTAGTAGATGGCAACACCTCCGATCCCTGAAGGTATTGCGAGTACTATCATGAGGAGGCGCCAGGGGGTGAAATTGATACCTATTATCGGAATTGGCTTTTCGAAGCTAAGCATTAGAGTTGGATATGTAAGCACTGAAACAGATGAATTCGAATAAATTATTTAATTTTTTCTAAATTTTTCATCTTCGTCTTGTCATGAAAAAAATATTTTTTATGACAAGACTTTATGCAAAGCAAACTATTCAGGAAGTAATTAGTATACTTTTTCATAATGTCATCTAATTACTTAAAACCATTTAGCTAAGCATAAAAATTAAAGACTTAAAAAACCAATTAATAATAACTTGTTTCCAGTTTTTTCTTTAAAATTAAATTATTTATAAAATTAAATTATATTTAAAAGTAAAATAATTCTTACAGAATTATTGTTTGTGCATCTTTTCTAGTATATTCTTTTTGATCAACACCCAAAAATTAAACTAAAAACCATTCGTTTGAATAAAACAATTTTTGCAATAACTACAAGTTTTTACGGTATTCAATTTTTTTGATTTATTCAAAACATTCTTAATATTCATCCTCTTTCCGTCTTTTCGGAAAATATTAAATTAAAATTTATTAAAATTTAATCGAGTTGCAATCTATTATAGTTGTCGTGTAAAATTTTTATGTGTATTTAAATAATTTTAAAAATATTAAAAGTAATCAGTTACAATTATTATTCAAAAAAACGTCTAATACTTACATGCAGCGACTCCTGGAGATAGTATCGTGAAACATGTTATCATCAACATATACTTGTTCCTCACTCGTTGAATACATGACTCCCCCACCAGCGTATATACAATAGAGTTGGTTGCACACGAGCTGGGACAATATAATAATTGTATAATATTCACGGAAGTTGAATATTCTTTATTGTACTAAAGTGGTAACATAAAAATACACAAAAAAGAAAACAAGTACAAAAGACGGCCTTATCGCTAAAAAGCAATCTTTTCCAGGCAACCTTTGGAAAGGACATAAACGTAGAACGTGGACTTAGCTATATTGATATACATACAATAAAAGTAATTACGAATATACAAACACAAAAATATTAAACATTCATAATAATAATAGAAGTTTTAGTTGTAGTTTAAATTTCTTCCGCGTACAAAATGATAGTTAAGTTGGTGTAACTAGGTGTGTCTAGTTGAGACAAATGATTATTTAATTCGTTCATTCAATATAATTAATTGTTATGATTATTCAATGAGTAATGTCTTTAAAATACGCAGTATCCTAGACTTTGTGTTTCGGAAAGGTGAATTGCGTTTTAAATCATTTTCGTTGTTCTCATTTTCAACTTTTTTTGGTAATAATTATTATTATAAAAGCAAATTATTGGATATAAAACGTATATAAATATTAAAGGAATCTTATTGAAAATATAATTAATTGATTTTAAATAAAACTAACAAGCAAACGGATAAGAACTTAATGAAGCCCAGAAGAATCCAGTTGCTGATGATGCTGGCGATGCAGGATAACAGAAAACCAAATTTCACAGACACGATGAGAGAGAACCGACGACCACGCGTGTCTGACACATAGCCCCAGGGGAAGGAAACTACCAGAATACCTAAGAAATAAATCTTATTTGAAATTATAATACTGAAACAATAACTTTTCAAATAAAACTATTTTTACGGATTAAAACTCGCGTATAATTTTGTTGCATTTTTAATTTAACCCGACATGTTCGCGGGTAGAAGAGATGTAAGTGTCACTTACCCCTGAACACGATTGCTGCAAAGCATTTCAAACGTCGGGTGAAAATAAATATATAACCAAATTATACGCGAGTTTTAATCCGTAAAAAATAGTTTTATTTGAAATGTGTACTCGTGAAAATCTAAGAAAAAACTTTTCAAATATTTGTATTAGGCGCAGATGATACAGAGTCTTTATCTTTTTGTCGCACTTACTCTTCCTATTTACGTTTGCATTTCTTCTCATATCTTGTCTCTATTATAGTATCTACTACATTCATATTGTGCAATAGATTAATATTTTTAGATTGCTGTTTTTTAAAACGAATGGATTTAGCATTCAGAATTATTTACTTACTAATAAAAGGTATTGATGTAAGTATTGCCCTTTGCGCGACGGTGATATTGAGATCGCAGGCCGTAGCCACAACTAGTCCAAAGCCGAAAAGGTCAACCCCAATTGCCATCAGTAAAAAACCGCATGTGATAGTCAGCAGGTAGTTGTAAAGACCATTACCTGCATCAAATACTTAAAGTCAATGTCAAAGCTAATACATATATCAAATTATTTCAAACAGCGCCTCAAGTTAGAGCTGAAGCTCAAGAAACTAATATGTTATTTGCATTTGCAAGGCAGCTTTTCTATAATTTTTTTTTTTAAAGGTGAAATTTTTTTTACTTTTGAACAACAACTAATCGAAATCTCATAAAAGTATCAGTTTTAATAAAGAAACTCATGAAGTACGTAAAATCTAAAAAAACTCACGTCTTCGTCTTTAACTGCAAACACCACAAAAATAATTACTAGTAAACAAAAAAATACCAGTTTTTTCCAAAGCATGTTCAAAAGGAATTGGCGATTCTTCTTCCATGATATGAATAATTCTGAAAAAACTACACCGAAACAATAACAACTTCTAAAGCGTTTCAAAATTACCTAACACTGAGACGCTGAAACCCGCCGCTTCTAATTTATATGGTATTCTAGCTATTGTTCGACACACTCATATAGAATTACATATTTTTTTATTATATCTGTAATGGGATTTTTTTTTGTGACTCAGATTTAAACTATTTTGATTATTTGCTATCGTATTTCCAAACTACGTAAAACATATATCTTAAAACGAAATATTGTAAAATTGCAACAAAATCTCTATTCAAAATCAGATATAATTTTCATCGTAATATTATGTACATATAATGTGTAATATATTTGTATTTAAAGCAAGCAAGTAACTTTTATATGTTTATTTTTTTCAGACGTTTTTGTATGTATTAATGTATTCATTTATTCGTACCAATGTGTTGTGCAAACGATTTTTAAATTTTAACTTATTTTAAAACATTTTTTTTATATGAAATATAAAACAACGAAATATATATTTTTTTAATTCTTTGAGTTTCATTCACTTATTATTTATTGATGGCTGTTTAGTCTACATTTATAATTAGAATGACAAATGCATACACATGTTGGCACAAAAAAAAACATTGTGTGTGAAATTCAAAAGTAATAAAATGCATTCAACTACCTTAAATTATATATTTTTTTATCAATAAAAGGTAATAGTAAAAACTAAGATAATATTAAAAATTTAATGAAAAAATATATTAATGGCAGTACAAGTTATTTTTATATTATTCTTTTTATCACCAATTATTATAAATATTATCATTCTTTTTCTTAGTTTTTGTTAGTGTTTCTAAAATCTGGAGAAGTTAATTATTATAATGTACTGATCGTTCACATTAAGTTGACGCGTGAGTGAATGGCAGCATAGTCTATTTAGTTTGATTGTTTGCTATCTTTGGATTTATTGAGTAATCTGAGTTTATTTTACGATTTTCATGTCTAAAGTAGTGAAAAGTGCAAAAAGATAAACAATACTTCATATTTATACATTATGTGTAAAAGAAAAATCTGAAAAGGCTCTTAAATTTACATTAGAAGAAGTTAATGTCAAAGTTCCCGCCATCACAGTTAGGACTTTAGACTGACCAGTTATTAAGCTGAGCGAAGCGAAACTCTTTATTGAGCTGAACGAAGCGAAGCTCTTTACTACCCATATTTTCAACTCTTTGTTACCCTACTCCCCCTTCAATTTACGAGCTATACCCATGAAATTTTGCACACATGCGCATAATGAGCAAAGCCCGGTCTGGATTGACAATCAGCCAAATCGTAATTTTAGTTTTCGAGATAATTGATAAAATGCGTCCCATATAGTTAACATATAGAACGTTATTGTTTCGCGCGCTGCGTCGCGAGGCTAACCCCGCTTGCGTTGACCTAGTATAGATATATATATAAGATATTGTATTCATATACCCAATCTCTTCGAATTTATTTTGATTCCTAAAAGAAAAAAACCATAATATCAGGGAAAATTTTACTGCATTAACTTGCAACCTTTCAAATAAAAGCGCTACCAACTGCTTCACGCGTCAAGTTAATATGAACGGTCTATAATTATGGTCTGAAGTAGGTATAAACCTTGGACAGTCTGACGTAATTTGGTAACGGATCTCTATCGCACCATTTCAAATGTTACTAGTTATTTACAAAAACCATAAATATCGGATTGACAAAAATTTTTTGAATTCGTTTTACGTAAAGGAAGATCACTGAAATTTTATTTATTCATGAAAACATTCTTACCATTATTTTAACAAGTAAAATGACCACAAGTTAAATTAAGTTCTGACCTATAGTTAGAGATATGGTCAAACTAACGGAGTCCAAATTGATGGTCAACTGCGCCAAATGAGTTACTAAAGTCAACCAGCAAAAGAATGGTAATACATTTGTTTTCTATTCCATGCCGAATGTCCCCTTAAAAGAATTGTACTTGTGATGTGCCCAGTGCGGAAACCTTGTCATATCAGACACATTTTGCTATCACGTAATTTGCTAGACCAGTTAATGTGGTCTAGCAAATTATACTTGGAAAGTAATAAGGAAGGTTAGAAGTGAAAGATGGATTCTATTATTTTGGATAAAAAGGGTAATATTGAGATGGGATGGTAATGAGAAGATAACGCCTTAATTATGGATAATTCAATAATTTGAAAATGGGGATAATAAGTAAGGCAATAATAAGTGTTATCACAGTGCGATAAAAAGATGAATTCATTTTCTTAAAACACAAAGTTCCGTAATTGAGGCTGGTCCTATCATCAAGATTCAGCAAAGTTTCAGACTTCATCTAATCCTACTACTAGCCGTATGAAGCCGTTCTACTTTGTACAATTTGAAGACTCTAAAACAGTCCGTAAAATAAATATCATTTTCGAAATCATGTTCTAACGTTTCCAAAGTGTGACGCTTGGATAACCGTCGTAAATAAGATTGGCTGTGTAAGCCATCGTAAAAAACAGAAACGACGGCAACAATGAGAAGCTAGAAGTAGCTGTCTAAACCGAAATTGCACCAATTTTGCACCAATTTTGCCTAAGATCTATAAACTGTACGTATACTTTCACAATACTGCCTAATTATTTTTCATTTTGTCATCAATTAATATTCTCTAACAAACGTTACATACAATAAAAATATTATAATCATATATAAACTAAAATATAATTAAAAAAATAATTATTATTATTATAAATAATATGTTAATATTATTCAAATTTTCCTTAAAATATTCGTCATAAGTATAATAAAGTTTTGATGTTAATGTTTAAACGAACGAACGATTTTATTTTTTGCTAGCTGTGCCTGCGATGTTTGCGCTGAAAGAGGAAGCCGCAAGAAACTCCCAGTTAAAATTTCTAATCCATAATATTTTTTTATCACTAGAATAACACAGTAGGTATTGCTCAAAATTTAATTCCTTCGGAAAAATTTGGCGTGGGCAAAGCCGCCACAAGAAAGCTTGTAGGTATTAAACGTTTTAGTTATTTATGAGTAGTCTAGTCCGTGGTCATTTCTTACCAAGAGCAAATATTAGAAGTGTTCCAAATTACTTAGGGAAAGGGCAGTTGTCTTTTTCTTAAATAGTTTTTAAATTATTTCAGAAATTACATTTTTAACAATTGCTAATTATTATAGAAGTCTCAATAACTATAAATACGGTCTAGGCATTGAGAAGCATCACAAGAGTTGGTATGGTTTGCATGTTACAGGAAGGAGTTAAGCGTATACATTGAACCGCACAAAAATTCAGATACAATGTTGACATTGATAAATATGTGCTAAATTAGTAAAAAATGAGATAATGAACGGTGTATGAATTAATTGAGAAATGACGGATTGACGAGACGAGACGTTGAAAACTATTGTTTCCTTGAATAATGACTAATAATGCTTTGTTTTTTTAGAAAAAAACTACTTATGGCGAAGACTAACAGACTATTGTAAAATATAAAATACTGAACAGTCTCTATAAAGATCAGAAAATTACCAATACCTTGGACAAAAATATGTAGCACCACTATCCTACACCGGAAATGTCACAGGTGGCGGGTCTTTCTGGCCGGGTCAATCCAAAAAGACTAGAACCCTGTGATGCTCTTTCCGACAAACAGTTTGCGGCCGATGACGCTTTTCCAAGAAAGGCTGTGTTAGGAGTTAACGGTAATTTAGAGCGTCTCCTCGTCACGTTTAGTGCACTTCACTAAGATCCAAGTCTAACAATGTAATCACATGTACTTATTGACGGAGACTTAGATATAACATCCTGTGAATACTGCGCCCCTCGATTTTTGTGGGTAAAGGTGGGCGCACAACTTCCTACTACGTGACGGATTCTATACGTGAGAGCAGAACGACCCAACTTTTTCTTCTTTATAGTGTTTAGTAGAAACAGTTAGATAGAGGCGCTTAATAAGAAAATAACCATAAGAAAAACAAATAAGAAAATAATCACGGTCAAAACTGATTTACTTCTGAAGTAGCGTCTCACGCGCCGGCCAAATTATTTGATTATGGATACATATAATTTCCTTCACATTTGTTCTTAAGCCTACAAAAAACAAAATTATATAATTTAACTTATCTAATTAAATCTAAAATTCTTTAAAAATCTGTTAAAATTTTTCCAAAGCGAGGTTCTGTGACAGGCATTATTTTAAATTTTTTGACGCAAAAGATATATATCATACAAAAAGCTGATCTACATGACGCACTCATTTAATGTAAAAATTTTGTAAATAAATTTTAAACATTCTATTTCCTATTTTATGTTTAATTTACTGCTTTACCGTACTCTTTTGAATATGTACAGCTAGACCTAAACAAAATGACCACATTAAAATTTTTGTTCTTAATCCATTAGAAATGTGGCAGATAGAGAAGGTTAGTTAATTGTCTTTTGGCAAAATACAATCGTGTTATAATAACAAGAATATAGTCTACACAAATATTATATGCTTTGATTATAATATATATTTGATTATATTAGTCTAAAATTTGATACAGCTTTTACTTAAAAAGTTGTATATCGGTTTAAAGTATAATGTTTGTGGTAGCAATTTTTAGATATTTCAAATTTTTTGATAAGAATTATTTAATTCCATCACATAACACCCAAATATTTCCTTAGTTATTTTGAAATTATTGAAGAATATTTAAATGTGTGATTTTTAACCATCTTCGACTAGCTCAAAAGATCTCGATACCAAAACCGTAAAATACATTGATAAAAATATTGTTATCAAGGTCGTTATTGACTTTTCGATATTGACAAACAGATTTGTCATTTGTCAAGTGTGGTTAAAATTGTTATTAAGAGGTCGGAGGTTGTTATTTATAATTGAATAAGTTAGAATTCCACGACAACAACAAAAGTATCTTAAAATGAGTTCAGGTTTCATAACAGAATCAGAAATATTGGAAGCGAGACGCCAACGCCAAGAAGAATGGGAAAAAGTCCGAACTGAAGATCAGCCAAAAGGTAAAATTAATACCTATCACACAATGACACTAGAAGATTTAATTTATGCTTTTTTGGAAAATTTATCTTATCTCTCTATGAGTGACAGTCTATCGCCGAGAAAGAGTTATTATTTTGTTAAATAGTTTGTTATATTAAAGAGGCTCCTGAGGAAGCCTACGATAATCGTCCTCTGTACCAGCGACTAGAAGAGCAACGCATGAAGAAAGAAGCAGAATATGAAGAGGCTCATAAACTAAGTAAGTAGATGTATATTATAGTAAAATTTTTGTTTTAAATATTATAGTGATGTGATTGTGAACTTTAACGAACTTAGAAAGATATTATGAAGTTATAAAGATTATTTATACTGGTAGGTCAGAACAGGTGCCCCTAATTTTGTGACAATAAAATAATACATGTGCTTAAATACATAAGTTATAAATATAACTAGTTATAAATATATTTAGAATTGTTACTCATTACAGAGAATATGATACGCGGTCTGGATGATGATGAAGTAGGATTCTTGGATCTGGTAGAAAGGACTAAGGCGGAAGTGGCACAGCAGATCAGCATTGAGGAAAAAAAAGAAATGCAGGAGTTTAGGTCATCTAGTATAAGATCATAAGTGTCAGGCAACATATAGTTATTATCTATTTTGTCAAAAGAAAAATACTTAAATGATTTTTAATACCTTTTGCTACTTCTATGATGTTAACATAACATTAGTATACTGCTTCAGTTTGTCTATTGTCTGCTATTTCTTTGATTCTTCTGAGTAAATCTTCTGTCCTATCTCCTTGTTATCTTTTATCTAATGTGATTTGTAATTGAGTTTTGGCCTCAATATAGTTGCATATCCATCCACAATAACTTTCAAAGCTTACACTTGATCAGCATTCCCTTGTCAGTATCGATCATAAATCAATCTGATCTCACACTCAGTCCCATTTCTAATACAAAGATCAATTATTTAAACTGTGCCTACTAGATATAGTAATTTCTTATCTTTACATTTTATATTATTACATACATCAATTCCATCCATTTCAACATTCTATTTCATTTACTTGCACTATTCTTTCACTATCTTTCTAGAATTTAACAATAAATCAATATTTTACTCTATTTATTTGTTTAAATAAATAGCACAGTATAGTGTGGTTTTTCTACTAATAAACTAATTTATAGATAATCAACAGGGAAAGAGTATCAAGTTTAGCAGAGAGCGAGGAGTTGACTCGTCTCCGAGCACAACTGGCACCAACTCGAGCACCCGCTGTGCCAACACCTAATAGACATAAACTAGAAGGGGTTTGTATTTACACATAATATCTACATAAAAACTTAAAACTGAGTTCTATTAAATATAATTGTTTGGATGTACTCACGTTATTACTATCGGAATTTGCCCGACTAGTGTCGAACCCTAAAGGGTTCATGGAGCTCATGAATAAGGACCCCAGGCGTAATACCCCCGGGGTTCTTATTCATTTAGATAAAATTTAATTATATTTTCTTATTTTTTGTTACATTTAGTTATTCTTTTTTATTTTTAGCTAGTTATAATTAAAGATTCTATTGTTATTTAAATATATTTCAGGTGATTGTGAGGAAGCGGAAGGCTAGTGAGGTAGAGGACGCACCTCCAACAAAGAATGGTGTTATTAATCATGACAGGTGACAAATTTTGAAATTTTTTTTGTTATTAATCATGACAGGTGACAAATTTTGAATTTTTTTTGTTATTAATCATGACAGGTGACAAATTTTGACATTATTTTGCTTAATCCTTTTACACTATTGATTCAATATAGTTTCTGGATTATGTTTTCTAAGATTTACACGAGTATTACTATAAAACTATTTTATTGATATTACTCCCTTTTATTTTTACATTTTTTAAAATTTAAACCCGACGTTTCGCATGCTTTGCAACAAACGTGTTCGCGGTAACACGATATGACGGTGTATATTAATTTTTAAAATATATTAATATTTAAACATAAATCTTCTCGCGTCGTCTTTGACAAATTACTCAGGATATTTAAAAAAATGATGCAATTTATTTTTTTACAAAAAAATATGCATATTTGACATGATGAATGCTTGGTTCATGTCATTTATTTTATTTATTTAATAGATAACCAACGTGATATACTATGAAAAAAAAAATATTATAACATTTGTTTGAATAAAAGTTCCAAAGTACTTATATCTTTATGAAAGGCAAACTTAACATGCAATAACAGGATGGTTGCTCACTTCATCTTTGATCATGTACATATTAAAAACCGATTTTAAAAATATTTAAAAAAATGCTTAATAAAAAAATAATGAAAACACAATTATTAAAATAAACTTGACACATTATTGTTTTAAAAATATAAATTTAAAATTAAGCTATTTTTAGTGTAGTCATAGAAAAAATAAATTAAAACTATATATATATTTTTTAAAATAGTAAATAAAATGCTATTGTAGATAAAAAATAAAGTAAAAATAAAACTAAACAAAACTAAAACTAATATTACTTGGAAGAGGTACATGAAAATTTGTATGTATAAGCCATTTTATTTATTAAATTTATATATACGTTTATACGTGGAACTAACGAAATAGGTGAAGCGAAGCAATTACCGAAGCAATTAAGTCAAATCCGCTTTAATTCAAAACCATTTATTCTGAACGCCATTACTATCCACTTCTATGTTTATTTGAATGACAATTCAGACAAAAAACCAATCGAGATTTGGAAATCGTGTATTTCCGGGTTCCTTAAGTCGAAGTGTTACTGTGTGTCATTATACATTATATTATAATTTATGTGATAAATGTACTAATAGTGAATGAATAACATATTTTTTATCCACAGCACTCAATCAAATACGAAGAATGGACGGACAGACAGCCAGACCATACCAAACAAGCTTGGTGCAATGAAATGTATTGGAGTGCTGCCGGGATTAGGCTTTTACGAATCATCATCTAGCGAGGCATCCAGTGATGAGTCTGATGATGTGAGTAAGAACATTGATTAGTTATCATAATGATGAACATTAATACTAAATAACATATAAAGTGAGTAAAAATAATAAAGAAGGTTAAAATAAAAGATTATTAACTGTGAAAATAGTTGGAAAAGTAGATATTTTCTAAGCGATACCGATTCGTTGAGACAAAAGGCATATACTCCAACCTCCAAGGCCGGCAATATTTTTGCAAGTCTTCGAATGTTGCAAGAGTTCATGGGCGGCGGTGATCACATTTGACCAGTGACCCGCACGTTTATTTGCCCTCCTATCAAAAAAAAAAAAATCCAAGAAATTTATGTATGAGTCTAAATTATAATTGATTTGTTTATAGAACATAAAATGTGCTGACAAAAGGGATCTTTTGGGACGGAGACCCGATCAATCGGAGAAGAGGAAGGAGGAAGGAAGTGAAGATAAAAGTTAAAATGTTATTATATTATGTATAATTTAAAAGCCCTAGGGACAGTAAATATGATTCTGGTTTTAAGTAAGTTTTGGATTAGGATGTCTTTTTAAATATAAGTTCCAATTACATAAAATGTTTTTTAATGACAAACCTTTCTTTTTATCGAAAAATCCAGTCAAGAAACTGATGGCTGATGGGTTATTTGATAATACCCCGCATCATACACCATACGCCAATTTAAGGCTACCCTCTTAAAACAGATACCCTCGTCGCCTTAATGAGACGCCACTGACTAATTGACGTCATAAGTCACTAATGACGTCATAATTCGGCAATAATGTTTATAAAATGAGTTAAGCCCCATCTAAAAGGGGGTGATTATTTTTAGATTCAAAACTTTTAATGTAATTTTAATTTGTAAAAAAAAAGGAACATCGCCAAATAAATTTGTGGAATATATCAAATAATTGGTGCTTAAAAAATTAATTATTTTTATTTCCATTACATACATATTTTAAGTAAGATATATCATATTTATTTTTCTCACATATTATAACTAGAATGTTATATTCATTGAAGCAGCGATACGGTATCTCAATTGGTAAGAAAATTCATTCTAAAAAATAATAAACTTAACATGGCTATACATGTTTAGAAGACAATTTCAAACATGTAACTAATTTTAAAAATAATTATTTTTATAATATTTTTATTGAAATAAAAGTAAAATAAAAGGCTCAAGATAATCAATTCTTATTATAAGTAGAGTATGGCTAATATATTAATATATAACAATTTACAGACAAATATATCGTGCCATTCGTTCATGCCGGAATTTAGAAGAATTTTGTATTATAATTCAAAAAGTTAACGAAAAACATTACAGCAAATAACATACATTTTTCTAAGAGCTAGGCGTTTGAACTAAAACAATTTAAAAACTTAACAAAGAGACAGTGCAAATATTATTCTATAGAAAAGTTTTTCAGTATTAAATAAAAATAAAACATAATAAAACACTATTTATGTGTTCTTAAATCCTAAACAAGCTCTAAAACGGATTAAAAAAATAGTAAAAAAATTAGAGGGAGAACTAAACTTGTTTCTAATATATGTAGTTAATTTTAAATTCATATAAAAGTAATATTTAAATTAACTTACGTGCATGTAAATAACGTGTAAAAAGTACCGACGTTAGGCCTAAGAGGCCTCATCGAAATACAAACTACTCTTCACCAAAAACGCGTACGACAACACTTTCCGTTTCTACGTAAATATGGGCATTAATCCAGCGCAACTTAGAAGCTTGGATCGGTACTGTACGGAAAATGCGGTAAACTAACTAGATAGGTACCGGGGCCACTCTGAACGCACGTCGGTGCTAAAGGTATGTTTTTAAATAAAATTAGTTTTTGGTTTCTTTGTAGCCACGTTATAAGCGTTTTGGCAATTGAAAATGAAAATAAAATTACAGAATATTAGTAAAACATTTAATTCAATTTTTTTTTTATTTTGTTTCGTCACGATGCAGTCCTATGAACACTAAGGATGTGTCTTTTCTTTCGCCATTGTAATATAACAAATACAAGAAGAAAAAAAAAATAAAGAAGTCTCATCTCTGCCGTGCAACTTAATCTGAATGTTTACATTGTTCTTATAATTTATATGACTTATAAAGTTAACAATATATATTTAAGAAATGTAATGTTTACATATTCTAAAATAAAAAAAGATTATATTACTGGCAAGACTCAGAGTTCAGTTTATGTTAGCTGATTAACTAATCTGGTCACTGAAAATAAATGTTGACTTAAAAACTCAAAACTGCAACATTAAATAAATAAACTACAAAGTTAAATATTAAAAATGTTTAAAGTTGTCTGCTGAGATGTAGAAAAAGCAAGTCGAGGGATTCCGGAGGTCTAGTAGATACGGACCTCGCAAAAGATCTTTGAATCATTTCCAAGTGATTTCTGGGTGACTTGACTTAGCCAAGTTGACGTCGATCTTTTCAAGACTTTGCTGAGCCGAACGATCTGGTGTCATCCTGCGAGAGGTTTATTAGATTGTGTCCTAATGGAAACATATTCTGCAATCGCACACCACGATTGAGGGAAGCGAGGTGCAAACAGCACCGAAGTGGCATTTACAAAACGTCGGGGCATTCTGTCCTCAATTATTTTTCAAGAAAAAAAATCCTTAAAAAATAAAATTTTCTAAAAGCTGTAAATTAAAAAAAAATCGGCACGTGCATGTCATTGTAAAGCAAAATTTTCGTTCGAAAAATTTTTCTCATTGAAGTCTACGGGATTGTTATTTTTATCTACCATTACTCAAGGACATGGAATTTTAGAAATTTTTTTTTCTATGTTATGCGTATTATTGTGTTGTAAAAGCCCTGAAAATTTCAATCGCGCCGTTTTTGTACCAACCTCGGACAAAATAGTGAAAAGTCTTCAGTAAAGTGCTCCACACGCTTCGCTCAATAAGAGCAAGTCAATTTAATTAGAATAGACCTAGTGATATTCTAAAATTAAACAAAATTTTTATTTTATTTAAGTAATGTACAGAATACTAAGAAATAAATACAGAGAAGATAAAAACGAGAAATTATAACTATCAGCACAAGATTGCAGTTGAAACAATACGAAATACAATATAATTTTTATTCAATTGAAAAATTGTAACACGACAATGGTATATACGGTTAACTGACTTAGGAAAGTTAGAGGCAGCGTAGCGTCGATTGAAAAAAATCCACACGCTGTCATTTTTTTAAACTTAACGTTATTAACTCTTCGGATATTCTTAAACAATTTCTTTGACCCTTAAAAATATAAGACATTAAAAAAATTAAGGAACTTACTTATTTAAATTTAATTATTATTGAATATTAATAATTTCATGGTATATTTCAATGTTTTACAAACACTTGCATAATTACCTGAGCAATTGGTGTTTGACAAAAGAGGTGTAGTGATCTCTTCAGCCTTGTAAATGCATGCATAGAACTTTTCAAACTCTCTAACGCAGAAAGTAATCAGAAAAATTTTCTTGAATAGCCCCGTAAGAACATACGACTCAAAAATAATAACAGGCACCTTAAATTTAAGAACAAAATAAATGTATCACTACATTATGACTATAATCTGGTGATACATTTTGATTACTGATTGACATCTATAACCGCACATAAATCTTAGGGTAGGATTTGAAAATAACTTTTCTAGATCTTTGTATTTTCTGCTCCTTATGTTTTAAATAAGTTTAATTAAAATTATTTTTATATCTAAGAGAATTGGTAAAAAGCTTCCGATTCTATTTTGTTCAACAAATTTTATACATCGACCTCTTAAGTTAGAATATTTGTATAAACTTACAGATTCAGACCCGAAAAACATTTTAAACATTAAGTCTATTTTACCCGGCTGTATAAAGAAGTGAACGTGCACCAAACTATTTACAAACGTTATGATAATAGCCAGCAAAACCTGAAACAGAAAATGGTATGATTATAAAATCGGTGCTCAAAAGATTTGATTTTAAAAATAAGTTAAAAGAGTATTCATTGAGTTTCTTGCTGATTCTTCTCGATAGAAGACAGACAGACACAAATGGACAGGATTTTTACAGTGCAATCAATTTATTGCAATTTATCTAAAGCATAAAGTTTCATAAATTTCATGAGCGAATTAATAATTATGACTGACTTTTTTTAAACAATAATTTTGGTAAATGAATATATAAGTAAATAATTACCGGTAATTGAAATAGACTTTTAAATTTATCAAAAGCATCCAAAATAATTAAATAAACATCGTAAAGTTCCTTTAAACGATATTCTCTTGTTGTACTATCGATCTCCGTCGATGAGGTAGTGGAATAAAAACCCACTTTAGAAATCCATACATGCATAAACTGCTTTAACAGCCTTATGTATAGACAGCTACAAATTATACTGACATCGTAATAAAGAACAAAATATGCATAAATACAGTAAATTGCATTATTTAAACTAACAATAGGGGGATTAATAAATGGAAAAATAACACCATAAAGAACATGAAATATAAAATAAAGTGCTAGAAAAATGAAATTAAATATCTTCCAATTTCTTAACACCCGATTTCCGGATAGCATTTTATTGATTTTTTGAATATCAAGAATAAAATTTATGTTCATTTTGCTTTTGTAGACATTGTGGACAAAAAGTAAGACGCCACTAATGTTAGTGATCACGTAAGCGATAATTAATGGAAAATTTTTTGTGTTTTTTAGCATGAAATCAGTAAAGTAGTATTCGTTATAAGTCAAGTATCCATTTAAACAAATTAGGGAACAAACAAAACAGAAGCAGATAACATAAAAAAAAATACTTTGCGGGTAAATTAAGTTGTTGCGAATTCTATGCCTAGAAAGAAAGAAAAGATATTGAAGAAGATACACAGGTAATAAAGCAGTTTGTAAGTTTTCATCTATGAAATTGATTTCCAAGTAATTATTTCTCAATGGCTTCATTTTGATTTTGATATTACACAAGACAAAAGGGACTCCGTCTAAATATTTTTACAATGTAAATGCTACTGCTCTCTATGTAGCAACGTGTAAACTACAGTAAAGCCGACGGTAATATAAACTCATGGTATTATCTAAGAGTCATTATAATCAATACATACATAAATTACTTATGAGTGTCCATGAAATACATTCGAATTAAATACCTAGTAGCGACAAAATATATATTGAAAGTGACATTTCAAGTGTGTTATATATTTTTGTATACAGGGTGGCTCAATAGAATATCCATATTGTAACATGTTCTTATGAGGGGTAGAAAGACGGGGGGCACGGGAGCCCACATTATTTGGTAGACGCGCTCAAGGAGTTTTAGTCACTATTATAGAATTTGACGGAAAGCGTTGCGTATTTTGTGTACACCCGTTTTATGAGAACTTTCTTTAATTTATTGTTACTAGGCGACTATATTGTTCTAAATATGGTTTACGACGAATTAGTAGGGGTTACAGAGCCAATTTATTAAAAATATAAGTAAAGTTTTGAAGAGACCAGTTCAACGCTTAAACCACAAACAAAATGTCATCAAAGAATGTCTAGAACCGAAGAAAATATTGATAGAGTTAGGCAGTCGGTATAACGATATCTACAACGAAATTTGCAACGAAAAATCTCTAATTCAAGCATCAGAAACAATTGCATAATCCTAAAGTGACAGTATAAGTAAGGATCTCAGGCAGAAGAATAATTGCTCCCATGGAACTGTGGCTATGTTGCGATGTTGGAAGGTTTTTGTCCCTTAATATATATTTATAGGAATGCATTGTGATAGACTTCTAATATACTTCCGAAGGCAAGAACAAGGAACTATGTAGAAAATGGAAACCTTGAATATTCGAAAAGTAGTGTAAAATATTTTAGCTCGTTAGTAGTAGCAGTAGTTTAGTTCGTTTACTATAGCATCTGGAAACGATACGACCCTCCCCACCGAACCCATGATTCTAAAAAAGGGCCTTACCACCTACTGAGGTAGAAATTCTGTTTCACGACACCTTTTTTCAAATTGCTATCGTAGCGGCATTATAAGGTCCTGCCCTCGAAGGTGGCGCCAGTATATGAAGATATAGCGGCCCAACAAAATCATTAATTAGTAACTTGTAAAGAAAAAGACACAATTAAGTAAAATAGTAGGTACTACAAATTTTTGTCGATCCAATTACCCGATGTTCACTTCTTTCAAATATTCCTGAACTGAATCTTAAATTGTACCTATTTTGGACAACAGATTTAAAAATATTTTTAAGTTAATTATATTATATTACAACAAAAGCAAACGTAAATGACAGCACAAAAATATCATTAACTCTTACTGAACAAAATGTTACGATTGCACAGCAATTCTAAGAAACGAAATAACAAAATACGCGTTGATAGCTCTAAATAAAATGCATAAGTAGTGAGAAAAATGCAACATGCCATCATTTTGCATAAGCCATGGTTTTGTTTCGAATGTTTTATCAATTAATCACATAGTATCATTTCCTGAAAAATTAATTTTCTTAACATTATATAACAGCAACAAACCATATAAAACTACAAACATTTTTTTACTGTGTTCTGTAATTAATATTTTTTTTTTATAAAATATTTTGTTTATTTACGTCGCATTCGTCGTGTCGGTGTCTTTATACCTTTATTAATAAAAAGAGAAACACACTATATTCTGCAGCCCTAAATACATATTATATATATATCTGATCATTTCACTACATTCTTGGTATTGTTGTATTATAAAAACTCTAATCATATTTGAGTTTTTAACAGATTACCAAAATGATACTTCTATACTTATTAAAAAGATAACAATTTATTGTTACTTTGTAATGTCGGATATACAATGTAAACACGAAATTATTATTATGTGAGTCAATTAATAAAATTTAAAATAGAAGCAGATCAGCATTGAGGAGAAAAAAGAAATGCAGGAGTTTACTGTAATCTAGTATAAGATAATCATAAGTGTCAGGAAACATATATTATGTTATTATTTATTTTGTCAAAAGAAAAATACTTAAATGATTTTTAATACCTTTTGCTACTTCTATGATGTTTGAGTTATCTTCTCGAAATAAACTAATATCTTATAACTTTAGTATACTGTTTCATTTTGTCTATTGTAAAGAAATAGTAGATTTCTTTGATTCTTCTGAGTAAATCTTCTGTCTATCTCGTTGTTATCTTTTATCTAATGTGATTTGTAATTGAGTTTTGGCCCCACTATAGCTGCACATCTTAATTAACTTTCAAACATTAACTTTCAAAGCTTACACTTGATCAGCGTTCTCATGTCAGTGTCAATCGTCAATCAATCTGATCTCACGCTCAGTCCCATTTCTACTACAAAAGGTCAACCATTTAAACTTTTCCTAATAGATATTATTATTATTATATTTCCTAATAGTAATTTCTTATCTTTTCTTTTTATACTATTTCATACATTTGTTTCAAATAAATAAATAAATAAATAAATAAATACATCAATTCCATCCATTTCAACATTCTCTTTTCATTTACTTGCACTATTCTTTCACTATCTTTCTAGAATTTAACAATAAATCAATATTTTACTCTATACAGTTATATTTGTTTAAATAAATAGCACAGTATAGTGTGGTTTTTCTGCTAATAAAGTAATTTATAGATTATCAACAAGAAAAGAGTATCAAGTTTAGCAGAGAGCGAGGAGTTGACTCGTCTCCGAGCACAGCTGGCACCAACTCGAGCGCCCGCTGTACCAACTCCTAATAGACATAAACTAGAAGGGGTTTGTATTTACACATAATATCTGCACAAAAACTTAAAACTGAGTTCTATTAAATATAATTATTTGGATGTACTCACTTATTACTATCGGAATTTGTCCGACTAGTGTCGAACCCTAATGGGTTCATGGAACTCTGGGCATGGTGGAATCGCGGCGTGAACTGTTCATGGGTTTCCTATAGTAATAACGTGAGTACAGCCGGATAATTATAATAAATATTTAATAGTAATCATGGATCACGAAAGTTTACATACAAAAATTAAACTGACTACAACTGATGATTACATTTTTTCATGTATCTTCATAGATACATGAAAAAATCTCTCTCATGATTAGATGAAGATTTAATAAACATTTTAATGTTAATAATAATTTAATTATATTAATTTATTATATTAATAATGGTGGAAAGAAAGTTTTGATATTTTTTTTTTTTTTTTTATTTTCTGTTACATTTTGTTCTTTTTATTTTAACTAATCATGACTATAGATTCAATTGTTATTTAAATATATTTCAGGTGACTGTGAGGAAGCGGATAGCTAGTGAGGTAGAGGACGCACTTCCAACTAAGAATGGTGTTATTAATCATGACAGGTGACAAATTTTGTCATTTTTTGTTATTAATCATGAAATGAATTTTGACATTTTTTTAAATAATCTTTTTACACTACTGATTCAATAAAGTTTCTGGATTATGTTTCCTAAGATTTACACGAGTACTACATTTCAATAAAACTATTTTATTTATATTGCTCGCGTTTATTTATACATTTTTTTAAATTTAAACCCGACGTTTCGCATGCTTTGCAACAAACGTGTTCGCGGTAACACGAGATGATGGTGTATATTAATTTTTAATATATATTAATTTTTATACATAAATATGGTAAAGCCTTTGACAAATGACTCAGGATATTTAAAAAAATGATGCAATTTATTGTTTTACAAAAAAATATGAATATTTGACATGATGATGTGAATGCTTGGTTCATGTCATTTATTTTATTTAATTTTAATTTAAAAAAATCTTTATTGCACAAAAAAAAACATACAAACGGTGGACTTAATGCTAAAGCATTCTCTACCAGTCAACCAACATGGTAAACAGAAAAACATAGAGGGGGCACAATATAACAATACAGTGAAAAAAAAAATATATCGAATTAAATCTACAACATAATTTTTATATATAAACAAAAAAAAAATTAAATATTATACTAAAACAAATAAATAAAATAAAATCAAAGAAAAGAAAATAAATAAAAAGCTAACAATATATTGAATTTCTATATAAACATACAAAAAATAAATATAAATATACATATTACTATCATTATAATAAACATAATGTATATTTCTATAAATACATAATACACATACATAAACAATATATATCAAAACGCTAACAAAGGAAAAGTAAAAAAAAAACGAAGATTGAAAATGAAACGAATACAGTTATTAATAAGACGATCCAATTTGTCCAAATTGGCTTCGGATATGTTAGAGTAACATACATCGGCATAGTCAATGAGTGGTAAGATAAGAGACTGCACCAACACAGTTTTGGTCCGAATGGGTAAAAAGTTTTTGTGCCTATAAAGTGCACGTAACGAATACGTTACTTTACGGGATATCTCGGCTATGTGGGTGTTCCAGATAAGTAAACAATCTATGTGAAGTCTAAGATTTTTGTTAAATATAATAATATTGAAATGGTATTTCAATATTATTATATTTAACTGGTGACACATTACTACTGTTAAATTTATTCAAATTATGCTTGCTTCCTATAACAATTGCTTGACACTTTTTAGTATTTACATTAATACCGAATTTGTAACACCAGTCAAGAATATGCTGGAGGTCTTTATTAATATCAGCAATGGCGGAGTTAATGTTATTAGGCTTGGTACGAGCATAGATTTGGAGATCGTCGGCATAAAGATGGTAAGAGCAGGAAAGGTTAAAAGTGATTAAATTAAAGAGAATACCGCCTTGTGGGACACCAGATTTCAGGTCGCACCACTCTGACAATTTATTGTCAATGCTAACGGCCTGCTGGCGATTCCGAAGATAAGAGGAGAGCCAATCTAGCTCATTGGAAGAAATATTAAGGCTATCTAAGAGAGCGATGAGTATATCATGATCAACAGTATTGAAGGCGTTAGAGAAATCTATGAGAACTAAAACAGTTAATTTACCATACTCCATCGCTTCCCGGATATCCTCAGTAACCTTAAGAAGAGCTGTGCAAGTGCTGTGACCTGGTCGGAAGCCAGACTGTAGATAATTTAGTAGGTGGTTCTTAAATATATAATTGGTAAGTTATTGACTAAAGCCTCAAGAACTTTAGAGAGGAAAGGTAATACAGAAATTGGACGGAAATCATTACAGGTTGTAGGTTTAGAAACTTTAGGTAAGGGAAGGATACGAACTTTTTGCCAAAGTTTAGGAAAATATCCACTGGATAAGGAAAAATTTATAAGATAGGTGAAGGAAGGTAGAATAATATCAATTAGCTGCACAATCATAAAGCGACTGACATTGTCAACACCAATCGCATGAGATTCAATGGATAGCACAGTTCTTCTTACTTCTTTCGCCGAGACTAAAGAAAATTTAAATGAGCCATTGTTAGTGGTTGTCGAGGAAGATATTAGAGAAATGGTGATGGATTTAATGTTACTGTCAAGAATTGAAGTCTTAGAGAAATGACGATTCAAATCTTTTGAAGTTAAGAGATTGGGACTATGGATATCTTTAGGCGGTAAAATACCTAAAGTTCCTAGAAACTTCCACATAATTGCCGAAGAAGAATTTACTAACTGATTATGAATATATTGGCGTTTAGATTCTCTTACCAACTGATTGCAACGATTACGAAGAGTTTTGTAGTGACACCAGTTAACTTCACAATTATCGAGCTTAAACTTGCGAAAGGCGCGGTCACGCCTACGCATAGCTTTTCGCACTTCTTCATTTATCCAAGGAGCTGGTGGATATTTCAATTTTACAGCCTTGATTGGTGAATGCTTGTTATACAGAGCTAATATATTATCATTGAAGAACGATACATTTGTGACGTCACCCCAGTTAATTTTTAAGGCATCATTAAAGAGATAATCGATATTTAATTTTGAAAAACTCCGCAGGTGTAGCACTGAAGGCTTGGGCTTAGCAGGGTTAAGGTTATAGGAACAAAAGAGTAAGTCGTGTCTTGAAAAATTAGGAGCTGATAACTGACCAAAACTTAATACTTTATCACGAGAAGCGATAAGAATTAGGTCAAGCCAGTTGTCCGGAACGTTGGGATTTAGATGAGTAGGTCTTAATGGAAGGATATTTAAATGGACTGAGGAGAGAATAGACTGTAATTTTTGAGAAGATGGAGAGTCCGACAAAAGGTTGGTATTGAAATCACCCATAACTATTTGATGTATGTACTCGGAACTAATACTTTCGAGAGCAGACTCTAAGTCAGAAAAATAATTTGTAGAGGGGGGACAGTATACGACTTCTAGAACGACCTTTATTCCTTTGATGTTGACTTCATAAAATATAAATTCAGCGGAAACAGAGTAGAGAGATTCCGAAGTCATTAATATTGTGTAAGAGATTTCTTTTCTTATATATATCGCCAGTCCACCTCCTCGTCTACCTATACGATCACATCGAATTAAAGTGAATCCAGGCAATGAGTAGACATTAGAACATAGATTAGGCTTAAGCCAACTTTCGAATATAAGAATAGCGTGTAAGTTACGGTGTGAAAATGTGTTAATTAGTTCTGTGTAATGTTGTGGAATACTTTGTGCGTTTAAGTGACAGCTATTGAAAAAATTACCTTGAAGCGATAATTTAGAGGATAGCTCATCACAAAGAGATGTAGCAGACAAGTCTGTGGAATCTACCGAAGAGCTGCAACCATAAGCAGAGTAAAAGGACTCACTATCCGACATTGTAGATGCGTAAATCTATATAATTTATATAAATAAGTATATAGAAACAACAAAAATAATTAACTAAATAGTATATATACACACACAAAAAATAGGTTTAAACAATAATTAACTACCGCACAACCTGCCATATAGATTAAGGACTTAATACTAGAATTTTATAAGAAAATAATATAAATTTTACTAATAAGGCAACAAAAACATATTTAAAAAAAACACGTGACAATATAATCTAGTTTAGAAAAAAAAATAAAATAAAAAAAAGAAAAGAAAAAAATAATAATAATAACATAAAATCTACACATTAAATATAAAAGTATAAAAGCAATAAAAACTACTTTGCTTCGAAGCAATAGTATATAAAATGTTTTTAGAAAGCAATTAACTAAAGAAAATAAAATAAAAAAATACATTTAACAAAATATGTAAAAACCAAAATGAAAATATTAAAAATCTAAATTAAACAATTTTAGTTATATATGTGACATAGACTACATAGGTATGACATAATCACCTATCTTGTTATTGTAACAAAAATGTCAAGTTGACATTTCAAGTTTTAAGTCAGAACTAAAAACAAAATAATTAAAGTTTTATATGTAACTATTAAATTATATTAAATTATATTAAACATTAAACACTGGCTGAAATGTAAACACTTAAAATTAATTAAAATATCAAACTGAAAATACACTTAAAAGCAAAATATAATAAAGAAAGAATTTAGGTATTTGGGATTAATATAGCTAAAAGGCAGCAATAAGCGTGAGATTAATTAAAAAAAAAAAAAAAATGTGCTATATTAGTTAATTTGTGATGCAATAAGCTTTCTTTTCATAAGCAATGATGATTTATACATAAATAACAATAAATAAAAAGCATGATCCAAGCAACAATTAAGAACTATTAAACAGTAAAAGATTGACAGAACAGCAGTGTGTGTGATAAATTGTTATTTCTTCCTACTAACCAGCTTTCTAACACGACTTGGCCCAGCTTGAGATGCAGGGATGGAATTAGTCTGTGGTGATTTGTTAGAACCGGCAACAACAATTGGAACTTCTGTAAGTATGGTATCCAAATCATTTTGGTTAAATACCTTTTTCAAATTCCCTGAAGGCAGCTTCAAGACAATGACTGTCTGTATTTAGTCAAGTATTCACTCAGAACATAAGAGGAGCCTTTTAATGATGATTTTTTATTCCATATAATTGTCTTAATGCTCGGGTCACCGAATTTGATCAATATTGGCGTGCATTTGTTCTCAGACACTTTGCCCAAGCGATTAAGAGTCTTCATGGAGGCAGATGTGATATCAACGATATTTAATTTTTCATGGAATGTAGCCAATACAGTATTCGAAATATTTTTTCTGGTTTTTCAGGGACACCGGAGAGTAAAAGATATTTATTGCAATGTCTTGTTTCAGATGTATCAATGGCTTTAACTATTTCCTCCAATTGGCGTTGTAATAGAGACAAGATATCCCAAACCTCTTGCTTAAAATTAGAGAATTCGACACTGAGACGTTGAACCAAGTCACCACTGTGAGGCACTTTTCCTTCTAACTGCTTCTCAAAATTGGCCATCCGAGCCATCAGTTGTAAACTTAAGGACTTTTGAGCTTCAGCAATTGATTGGATGGTTGCATGATCACAAACACTAAATTAAATAAGTTTTAGAAGATTTTTTAATTATAAATTTCTTGTGAGAAATTGTCACTGGCAGGTAGTGTAGTTTTATCAACTAAAAAGACTCATACACTTGTGATTTTTATTTACACCTTTTTAATGTCCTTTAATAGTAAAAATAATGAAAAGGAACTCAAATATAACTTAAAATATTATTAATAAAGCAAAATTTATAACACAAGCACTTCAACACTTGTTCAGCCTACACTCAAAAAAAAAAAAATTTTATGTATTTATTTAATAGAGAACCAACGTAATATACTGTGAAAAAAAAAATCATATTATAACATTTGATTGAATAAAAGGTACAAAGAATATCATTATTAAAGGCTAACTTAACATGCAATAACAGGATGGTTGCTCACTTCATCTTTGATCATGTACATATTAAAAACGATTTTAAAAAATATTTAAAAAAATTGTTTTAAAAATATAAATTTAAAATAAAGTTATTTTTAGTTTAATTATACAAAAGAAATATAAAATAAAAATAAATTAAAACTATATAATTTTTTTTAAAATAGTAAATAAAATGCTATTGTTGATAAAAAAGAAAGTAAAAATAAAACTAAACAAAACAAAAACTAATATTACTTGGAAAAGGTACATGAAAGTTTGTATATATAAGCTATTTTATTTATTAAATTTATATATACGTTTATACGTGGAACTAACGAAAAAGGTGAAGCGAAGCAATTACCGAAGCAAATAAGTCGAATCCGCTTTAATTCAAACCCATTGTTTCTGAACGTCATTACCATCCACTTCTATGTTTACTTGAATGACAATTCAAACAAAAAACCAATCGAGATTTGAAAATCGTGTATTTTCGGGTTCCTTAAGTCGAGGTGTTACTGTGTCTCGTTATACATTATATTATAATTTATGTGATAAATGTACTAATAGTGAATGAATAACATATTTTTTATCCACAGCACTCAATCAAATACGAAGAATGGACGGACAGACAGCCAGACCATACCAAACAAGCTTGGTGCAATGAAATGTATTGGAGTGCTGCCGGGATTAGGCTTTTACGAATCATCATCCAGCGAGGCATCCAGTGATGAGTCTGATGATGTGAGTAAGAACATTGATTAGTTATCATAATGATGAACATTAATACTAAATAACATATAAAGTGAGTAAAAATAATAAAGAAGGTTAAAATAAAAGATTATTAACTGTGAAAATAGTTGGAAATGTAGATATTTTCTAAGCGATACCGATTCGTTGAGACAAAAGGCATATACTCCAACCTCCAAGGCCGGCAATATTTTTACAAGTCTTCGAATGTTGCAAGAGTTCATGGGCGGCGGTGATCACATTTGACCAGTGACCCGCACGTTTATTTGCCCTCCTATCAAAAAAAAAAAATCCAAGAAATTTATGTATGAGTCTAAATTATAATTGATTTGTTTATAGAACATAAAATGTGCTGACAAAAGGGATCTTTTGGGACGGAGACCCGATCAATCGGAGAAGAGGAAGGAGGAAGGAAGTGAAGATAAAAGTTAAAATGTTATTATATTATGTATAATTTAAAAGCCCTAGGGACAGTAAATATGATTCTGGTTTTAAGTAAGTTTTGGATTAGGATGTCTTTTTAAATATAAGTTCCAATTACATAAAATGTTTTTAAATGACAAACCTTTCTTTTTATCGAAAAATCCAGTCAAGAAACTGAGGCCTGATGGGTTATTTGATAATACCCCGCATCATACACCATACGCCAATTTAAGGATACCCTCGTCGCCTTAATGAGACGCCACTGACTAATTGACGTCATAAGTCACTAATGACGTCATAATTCGGCAATAATTTTTATAAAATGAGTTAAGCCCCATCTAAAAGGGTGTGATTATTTTTAGATTCAAAACTGTTGATGTCACTTTAATTTTCAGAATAAAAAAGAATTTGTGGAATATATCAAATAATTGGTGCTTAAAAAATTAATTATTTTTATTTTCCATTACATACATATTTTAAGTAAGATATATCATATTTATTTTTCTCACATATTATAACTAGAATGTTATATTCATTGAAGCAGCGATACGGTATCTCAATTGGTAAGAAAATTCATTCTAAAAAATAATAAACTTAACATGGCTATACATGTTTAGAAGACAATTTCAAACATGTAACTAATTTTAAAAATAATTATTTTTATAATATTTTTATTGAAATAAAAGTAAAATAAAAGGCTCAAGATAATCAATTCTTATTATAAGTAGAGTATGGCTAATATATTAATATATAACAATTTACAGACAAATATATCGTGCCATTCGTTCATGCCGGAATTTAGAAGAATTTTGTATTATAATTCAAAAAGTTAACGAAAAACATTACAGCAAATAACATACATTTTTCTAAGAGCTAGGCGTTTGAACTAAAACAATTTAAAAACTTAACAAAGAGACAGTGTAAATATTATTCTATAGAAAAGTTTTTCAGTATTAAATAACAATAAAACATAATAAAACACTATTTATGTGTTCTTAAATCCTAAACAAGCTCTAAAACGGATTAAAAAAATAGTAAAAAATTAGAGGGAAAACTAAACTTGTTTCTAATATATGTAGTTAACTTTAAATTCATATAAAAGCAATATTCAGATTTAAATTAACTTACGTGTATGTAAATAACGTGTAAAAAGTACCGACGTTAGGCCTAAGAGGCCTCATCGAAATACAAACTACTCTTCACCAAAAACGAGAACGACAACACTTTCTGTTTCTACGTAAACATGGGCATTAATCCAGCGCTACTTAGAAGCTTGGATCGGTACTGTATCGGAAAATGCGGTAAACTAACTAGATAGGTACCGGGGCCACTCTGAACGCACGTCGGTGCTAAAGGTATCTATGTTTTTAAATAAAATTAGTTTTTGGTTTCTTTGTAGCCACGTTATAAGCGTTTTGGCAATTGACAATGAAAATAAAATTACAGAATATTAGTAAAACATTTAATTCAATTTTTTTTATTTTGTTTCGTCACGATGCAGTCCTATGAACACTAAGGATGTGTCTTTTCTTTCGCATTTTGTCGCCATTGTAATATAACAAATACAAGAAGAAAAAAAAACTAAAGAAGTCTCATCTCTGCCGTGCAACTTAATCTGAATGTTTACATTGTTCTTATAATTTATATGACTTATAAAGTTAACAATATATATTTAAGAAATGTAATGTTTACATATTCTAATGTAATAAAAAATTACATTACTGGCAAGACTCAGAGTTCAGTTTATGTTAACTGATTAACTAATCTGGTCACTGAAAATAAATGTTGACTTAAAAACTCAAAACTGCAACATTAAATAAATAAACTACAAAGTTAAATATTAAAAATGTTTAAAGTTGTCTGCTGAGATGTAGAAAAAGCAAGTCGAGGGATTCCGGAGGTCTAGTAGATACGGACCTCGCAAAAGATCTTTGAATCATTTCCAAGTGATTTCTGGGTGACTTGACTTAGCCAAGTTGACGTCGATCTTTTCAAGACTTTGCTGAGCCGAACGATCTGGTGTCATCCTGCGAGAGGTTTATTAGATTGTGTCCTAATGGAAACATATTCTGCAATCGCACACCACGATTGAGGGAAGCGAGGTGCAAACAGCACCGAAGTGGCATTTACAAAACGTCGGGGCATTCTGTCCTCAATTATTTTTCAAGAAAAAAAATCCTTAAATAATAAAATTTTCTAAAAGCTGTAAGTAAATTAAAAAAAATCGGCACGTGCATGTCATTGTAAAGCAAAATTTTCGTTCGAAAAATTTTTCTCATTAGAGTCTACGGGATTGTTATTTTTATCTACCATTTTTCAAGGACATGGAATTTTAGAAAATTTTTTTTCTATGTTATGCGTATTATTGTGTTGTAAAAGCCCTGAAAATTTCAAGCCGACTGATCGCGCCGTTTTTGTACCAACCTCGGACAAAATAGTGAAAAGTCTTCAGTAAAGTGCTCCACACGCTTCGCTCAATAAGAGCAAGTTAATTTAATTAGAATAGACCTAGTGATATTCTAAAATTAAACAAAACTTCTATTTTATTTAAGTAATGTACATAATTTTATTCTATACTACTAAATACTAAGAAATAAATACAGAGGACTAATAACCATAGTGAGTCTAGAAGATAAAAACACAACTATCACCACAAGATTGCAGTTGAAACAATACATACAATATAATTTTTATTCAATTGTTAAATTGTAACACGACAATGGTATATACGGTTAACTGACTTAGGAAAGTTAGAGGCAGCGTAGCGTCGATTGAAAACAATCCACACGCTGTCATTTTTTTAAACTTAACGTTATTAACTCTTCGGATATTCTTAAACAATTTCTTTGACCCTTAAAAATATAAGACATTAAAAAAATTAAGGAACTTACTTATTTAAATTAAATTATTATTGAATATTAATAATTTCATGGTATATTTCAACGTTTTACAAACACTTGCATAATTACCTGAGCAATTGGTGTTTGACAAAAGAGGTGTAGTGATCTCTTCAGCCTTGTAAATGCATGCATAGAACTTTTCAAACTCTCTAACGCATAAAATGATCAGAAAAATATTCTTGAATAGCCATGTAAGTACATACGACTCATAAATAATAAAGGGCACCTTAAATTTAAGAACAAAATAAATGTATCACTACATTATGACTATAATCTGGTGATACATTTTGATTACTGATTGACATCTATAAACGCACATAAATCTTGGGGTAGGATTTGAAAATAACTTTTCTACATCTTTGTATATTCTGCTCCTTATGTTTTAAATAAGTTTAATTAAAATTATTTTTATATCTAAGAGAATTGGTAAAAAGCTTCCGATTCATTTTTGTTCAACAAATTTTATATAGCGAGCTCTTAAGTTAGAATATTAGTACAAACTTACAGATCCAGACCCGAAAAACATTTTAAACATTAAGTCTATTTTACCCGGCTGTATAAAGAAGTGAACGTGCACCAAACTATTTACAAACGTTATGATAATAGCCAGTAAAACCTGAAACAGAAAATGGTATGATTATAAAATCGGTGCTCAAAAGATTTGATTTTAAAAATAAGTTAAAAGAGTATTCATTAAGTTTCTTGCTGATTCTTCTCGATAGACCTGTCCATTTGAACAGTGCAATCATCATTGATTGCAATTTGTCTAAAGCATAAAGTTTCATAAAGTTCATGAGCGAATTAATAATTATGACTTACTTTTTTTAAACAATAATTTTGGTAAATGAATATAAAAGTAAATAATTACCGGTAATTGAAATAGACTTTTAAATTTATCAAAAGCATCCAAAATATTTAAATAAACATCGTAAAGTTCCTTTAAACGATATTCTCTTGTTGTACTATCGATCTCCGTCGATGAGGTAGTGGAATAAAAACCCACTTTAGAAATCCATACATGCATAAACTGCTTTAACAGCCTTATGTATAGACAGCTACAAATTATACTGACATCGTAATAAAGAACAAAATATTCATAAATAAAGTAAATTGCATTAGTTAAACTAACAATAGGGGGATTAATAAATAGTAAAAGAACACCATAAAGAACATGAAATATAAAATAAAGTGCTAGAAAAATTAAATTAAATATCATCCAATTTCTTAACACCCGTTTTCCGGATAGCGTTTTATTGATTTTTTGAATATCAAGAATAAAATTTATGTTCATTTTGCTTTTGTAGACATTGTGGACAAAAAGACGCCACTAATGTTAGTGATCACGTAAGCGATAATTAATGAAAAATTTTTTGTGTTTTTAAACATAAAATCAGTAAAGTAGTATTCGTTATAAGTCAAGTATCCATCTAAACAAATTAGGGCACAAACAAAACAGAAGTAGATAACATAAAAAAAAATACTTTGCGGGTATATTAAGTTGTTTCGAATTCTATGCCTAGAAAGAAAGAAAAGATATTGAAGAAGATATAAAGGCAATAAAGCAGTTTGTAAGTTTTCATCTATGAAATTGATTTCCAAGTAATTATTTCTTAATGGCTTCATTTCGATTTTGATATTACACAAGACAAAAGGGACACCGTCTAAATATTTTTACAATGTAAATGCTACTGCTCTCTATGTAGCAACGTGTAAACTACAGTAAAGCCGACGGTAATATAAATTCATGGCATTATCGAAGTTTTATTATAATCAATACATACATAAATTACTTATGAGTGTCCATGAAATACATTCGAATTAAATACCTAGTAGCGACAAAATATATATTGAAAGTGACATTTCAAGTGTGTTATATATTTTTGTATACAGGGTGGCTCAATAGAACATCTATATTGTAACATGTTTTTATGAGGGGTAGAAAGACGAGGGGCACGGGGAGCCCACATCATTTGGTAGACGCGCTCAAGGAGTTTTAGTCACTAGTATACACTTTGAAGGGAAGCGTTGCGTATTTTGTGTACACGCGTTTTATGAGAACTTTCTTTAATTTATTGTTACTAGGCGACTTTATTATTCTAAATATGGTTTATGACGAATTAGTAGGGGTTACAGTGCCAATTTAATAAAAATATAAGTAGAGTTTTGAAGAGACCAGGTCAACGCTTAAACCACAAACAAAAGGTCGTCAAAGAATGTCTAGAACCGAAGACAACATTGATAGAGGCAGTCGGTATAAGGATATCTACAAATATCGCCACGAAGTTTGCAACGTAAGATCCCAAATTCAAGCATCAGAAACAATTGCATAATCCTAAAGTGACAGTATAAGTAAGGATCTCTGGCAGAAGAATAATTGCTCCCATGGAACTGTGGCTATGTTGCGATGTTGGAAGGTTTTTGTCCCTTAATATATATTTATAAGGACGCATTGTGATAGACTTCTAATATACTTCCGAAGGCAAGAAAGAACAAGGAACTATGTAGAAAATGAAAACCTTGAATAATCGAAAAGTAGTGTAAAATATTTTAGCTCGTTTACTATAGCGTCTGGAAACGATACGACCCTCCCCACCGAACCGAAGTGAATATCTGAAATTGTACCTATTTTGGACAAAAGATTTAAAAAGATTTTTAAGTTAATTATATTATATTACAGCAAAAGCAACCGGCTATGACAGCACAAAAATATCATTAACTCTTAATGAACAAAATGTTACGATTGCACAGCAATTCTAAGAAACGAAATAACAAAATACGCGTTGATAGCTCTAAATAAAATGCATAAGTAGTGAGAAAAATGCAACAATGCCATCATTTTGCATAAGCCATGGTTTTGTTTCGAATGTTTTATCAATTAATCACATAGTATCATTTCCTGAAAAATTAATTTTCTTAACATTATATAACAGCAACAAACCATATAAAACTACAAACATTTTTTTACTGTGTTCTGTAATTAATATTTTTTTTTTATAAAATATTTTGTTTATTTACGTCGCATTCGTCGTGTCGGTGTCTTTATACCTTTATTAATAAAAAGAGAAACACACTATATTCTGCAGCCCTAAATACATATTATATATATATCTGATCATTTCACTACACTCTTGGTATTGTTGTATTATAAAAACTAATCATATTTGAGTTTTTAACAGATTACCAAAATGATACTTCTATACTTATTAAAAAGATAACAATTTATTGGTACTTTGTAATGTCGGATATACAATGTAAACACGAAATTATTATTATGTGAATCAATTTATAAAATTTAAAAAAGAACCAAAACATCCACATAAATTGCATTTCCGTACAATTTGATAGTACTAATATCAAAAATACTTTAATGTTTTACTTATAACCCGTCGCTTTTTGAGTCCATATTTTATATAATAAACTTGCCATATCGCTCATATGGCAAACTTATTTCTATTTTAATTATTGAGCTGAGCGAAGTGAAGCTCTTCATTGAGCTGAGCGAAGTGAAGCTCTTTATTGAGCTGAGCGAAGCTCTTTACTACCCAAATTTTCAACTCTTTGTTACCCTACTTCTCCTTCAATTTATGAGCTACACGCACAAAATTTTGCGCACATGCTCATATGCAAAACCCGGTCTGGATTGAAAATCAGCCGAATCGTAATTGTAGTTTTCGAGATAATTGATAAAATGTGTCCTATATAGTAAATATATAGAACGTTTTAGTTTCGGGCGCGCTGCGTCGCGAGGCCAAACCCGCTTGCGTGGACTTAGTAATACTCATCTCTTGGTTTGATTGAGCTGAGCGAAGCGAAGTTCTTTACTACCCAAATTTTCAACTCTTTGGTACCCTACTCTTCCTTCAATTTACGAGCTACGCGCACGAAATTTTGCACACATGCGCATAATGAGCAAAACCAGGTCTGGATTGAAAATCAGCCGAATCGTAATTGTAGTTTTCGAGATAATTGATAAAATGTGACCCATATAGTAAACATATAGAACGTTTTTGTTTCACGAGAGCTGCGTCGCGAGGCCAACCCCGCTTGCGTGGACCTAGTTATTAAATATGCACGTTTAGTAGGCGTATCTTCGACATTCAACCTATATAAGGCACCTGTTTAAAACTTTAGTTTTGATGTGAATTGATATATTACTTTTAAGCAAAATATTTGTTCTAGTTTAGGTCTATTCAATGTTTTACTTCTAGAATCGTATTATTTGTAAGATCGGGGGTTATTTTAAAAAAGAACAAAGTCATCTGTGAAACGAATACGACCTAAGAAAATAACCTGCGATAAATTTATATGCCAAACTCCTTCCAGATAAGTTGCTTAAACATAGATTCCAGTGTCGCCTTAAATACATTTGAGAAAAATGGGTGATATTTCCCTTTTTACCAAATTTTGATGTATGATGCGATGTCGTTAACTTGGTTCTGAACATTGTGTGGGTGTTCCGTCAAGTTTTTGCGAATTGGATAAACAGATTTATCAAGGGTAGGTCCATAATTGTAAAAGCTGCTTTTAAGGTCAAATTTGTTGTTATACGAGCCTGGGGTTTTATCTGATTTGACTTTTTTATTAGTTTTATGAATTTGTTTAATCCTATATTAGCTTAATGTTTTTTTAATTTTTATCCTTGGGTGTGTATTATCTCTGTAAAAGGTATCTAAATCTAAAACTATAGAGCACAAACGCTGTGAATGCTTACCATCATGCAACACGTCTGCCTGTTTGCCAGCTTTATGTGTATAAAAAAACTGTATACATTATTACACGTCAGGAAGACCACTTTAAAGAGTTGTACTCCTTGTTTTGTCTTCTTATAATATGTTTTAGATTAGACGTCAGCCTCGTCCGCTGATCCGCTGCCTAGAGGGAGACTGGGTAGAAGGCGGGAATACGCCCGTCGCTTCTTTCCGCAGTTGTAGTGCCTGGTGAGGGGGGAGAGTGACCCCTCTTACCTAACAAAGGTCTACGATGGAAGGGTGCTCTACGTTGCTCGGGGCACCCTCATTCGAGGGGTTTCGCCGGGGCATCACGGTTTGTGCTAACGCGATCCCGTGACGTCCCATTACGGCGCAGAGGGCAACCGTTGGTTTATTTATTCGCAATTTGTTCCACAAAACCTGTATAATGGATTCAATACATCCAGGCTTAAAATATTTTCTGTTGTTCAGTGAATTTTAGTGTGTGAGTCGCACCCACGCCCTTCAGCTCAGCAGTCACAGCTACCAGTCATATATAATATCGTCATATACAATCTATTTTATTTTAATGTTACCAGTATATATAAAAATAATACTCTGAAACCGTGGAGGTCAGTAGACTAGCTTTGGAATAGTCTAAAAAATTCACGGTTTTACATCCTAAGTATTATTAAATAATATGAATTATAAGATAAATATTTTATTTCATGTCATTATAATAAAAAGTAATACTGCAACTTTACTAGAAACACCAATGTTAATGAACTATCCACAAAAGTTAAAGAGTCCGTTGGTTTCACTTATTACTTCAACAGTCACTGCACTAGGTTCGATTACCGGTTCATTAAATTTTTTAGTTTTGGCCATTTCACTGGAATCCTCGCTGTGACTATCTACATCCATACTTTCATTCATATGTACATTCTTTTTTCTTCTATTTCTGAAAAGAAAATTTAATTTTAAAAAAATCCGCGAAACGAGGATAGTACATTATTTATTTATTTATTTATTCATTTATTATACCGTAATGGTACAAAGAATTTTATACAATTTCGGGCTTAATGCTACTACTATATATATATATATATATACTTGATTTAATAAATGAAGATAAAGGGGTACAACAGAGAAATAATACATAAAAAATTAGCAACGAGTTCAAATATACGATAAAAACAAAATACATAAAACTTAACAGACGAATATGTAGTACAAATAATGATATATAATACATTTATAAATCCTCTTACGAAACTTTTTTATAAATGAGCCGTTTCTTTTAAGTGGCAAGTCATTTTTTTTAATCCCGTAAATGGTAACAATAATTACAATTGAACGGTATCTTTTCATTAAAAAAAATTGCAATAAAAATTTTGAGAATTTAACAACGAAAAGTCTTTCTGTAATTTACCATCCATCTCTTTAAACGTGTTAAAACGCATTCTCTTAATTATATCGGCCTAACGGTTCAATATATGTTTTTATTTATAACTTTTTCTGAATATAACCTAAATAAGTACTGTACCTTTTTGGATAAGGTTGCTTTAGATGAAACGTTCGATAGTGCAGCTTCATACTGTTGCTTTGTGTAAACCGCTTATCACACAGACTGCAAGGGAATGGCTTCTCTCCGGTGTGAGTCTGAAAAATTAACTTACGAGAGAATTAAAAATATAAGGACTATGTAAATTATTAATATAATTAAATGGTTTATTATTTTTAAACAATGTATAGAATCTTAGAGGGTTGCAGAAGGTATTATAGAAGGAATTATTAGCTGTTTTTTATTTAATTACATATTTTGATTATATAGTTAGTGTTTCTAGGTGTCCTAAAACTCTCAAGAGTTTATACCAACTCTGCACATTCGTCTTAGTTTAAAAAAATATTATGTAAATAAAAATTTAAAACAAGTTAAATTAAAAGAAAAAAATAAAATTACTATTTAAATAATTACTTAAAATAAAACTTTAACATTATTAATTAAAGACACAATACAATATATGGAATAAATAAAGTAATAATCGAATGACATCTTATGGAACAACCCGCACGTCGACAAACCGGTTTTAGCGTTTATGCCCTTCTACAGAGTGCTCCAAATCAACACACATTTAAATTTTTTAAATATAATTTAACATTGGTTTTAATCTTTTCTGTATTAATAGAATCTCTTAGTGGCAGAGGAAGATCATTTATTATTTCGTTTTTCTTTTACAAAGCGGTTGTTCGTCTGTATGGTATTTTTTTTTTGCTTTTTAAAATTGAACTTGTTTTCAGGTTGTCGTTTTAAAAAGTTTTCTATAAGTAATCGGAGTTTTATTTTCTGTCGAATTGAAAGTATGTTACATTGTTTATAGACCTGGGTTATGTTTTTTTTATACTTGATTTTAATTTTATTTGACAAAATTTGTTGTTGAGCTAAATTGCAGCACCTATGAAAATTGCTGGAGTCGTTTTTAGCGTCTAGACGCTAGATGGCGCTAAACACAATCCTATACTATATATATCTTTATTATTTCCTTAGTTCATTTTAACAGCTGTTTTAATTTATGTAGACTTTTTTACCATCTTAAATTAATTTGTCTAACGAAATTTGGCACGTTACATGTTATATCGTTATTTATTTTATCGATATAGGGAAGGTATATTTTAATGTAGATTAAGTATTACAAGTTTCAATCGTTTCTAAGCCTAATATGATTGACTATTTGATATACTTTTTTTTAATTCTCATATGCAAAATATATGTTTTTTTTCTCGTTCGCATTTGTGTTTTAAATCACAAAACCTTTTATCTTTAAAAAGGTTGTGATTTGAGGTTTCACTTCAAAGATACATATCGGACTATAGATGACATATTTTCATTGAATTTGGCAGCATTTTGAAGTTAAAAGCTTTTTCTGTTGGTAAAGGATTACATTTATACAAGGCGAGTAGTCTGTGGTGAGTGAGCGTATGTATTTTTACATCAATGTCTTAGTGGGTTGCTGAAACACACAGGAAGTAAAATCCTTATTATTAAATTATATATAATAATAAGGATATATATATATATAGAGATATATATTATATTATTATTTATTGTTGATGTTTGTGCTTTTTGTGTACTGTTTTTATTTAAAACTATGAATTGAGTGAAACAGATATTAAAGCTACTAACAAAGAATTAAGAATCTTCGTATAAGTTTATATAATAATATAAATTAACAATTACGGTTTATACTACATACCACCGAGTGTCGTTTAAGCGAGATCGTTGTATAGAACTGTTTCCCGCAAGTCTCACACGGATGCACTCTCTCACGGGTGTGCATGTTCTGATGCGCTATGACGCTGCCGGGCTAGAAGAATCAATAATATAAAATATTAACCTTTTATCTATAGCTATGAGCATTTATTTTATAATTAGCAAAAAAGATGTAAGTTAAGATGTCTTATAAGTTACTATTATTTACTGTCTCTTTTTTAAGCCACTTTTGTCTATAAAGGACACCACCAAGTCATCCAACTTTTTAAAATATAATATAAGGTTTTGTTTCAATATAACAAAAAATTAAGTTTTTGATTTCATTTATATTATAGAAAAGAATTCAACTATTAAAAATTAAAAAAAAATTAAGACGTAAATTTCATTCAAACAGTTTTTGAAAATGTAAAATATTTATAAATGCCACGAAAGGGAAAATAAGATCATAGGTTCAACACTCACAGCCAGCGAAGCCCCGCATATTTCACAGATGTGTCTCTGGTTGGGAGCACAGAAGGACGTCCTCGGGTGTGCCGACAGGTGGTGCTTCATACACGCTGCTTGAGTCTCGAAATGTTTGCCGCACTGGATTCAAGAATAGTATTAAAGATTTACATATATTTATTTTAATGCATTTTTTTAAATGATCAAACCGAATATATTTTTTAAAAACAATTTATTCAAAGATTATTATATTTCATATAAAATTATTCTCTACTTACTTGATGGCAAGTAGTAGGCTTTCTCGGCTGTCTTCTTCTTTTGCATTTTCTTTCTGATTTTATAGTAACGTTCCTGGTCTTCCTAAATATAATTTGAATTACTTAACTGTATTTAAAATTATTGTAAAAAGTTCTTGAGTTACTTACTTGGTCGGCTGGCCGCTGATCTGGAAGAAAATAATTGCTATTAATAATTGCAATTTATATTTAGAGGGTGCACAAAACATTTCTTATATATGAATCTTTTACTTGTATCGGCCCCTTGAAATATAAGTACGATATCAAATAAACCTTCATTACATACAATTTTATCGAAATCTTGAGTTCTATTAATATTGAAGTAGCTAATGTTTTATATAGATTTTTTAATGTAATAATTATATTTTTTTTTTAAGATTAAATTATCTTATCGAATAAAATCAAAATTTGTTCAGTAGTTCATATACAGAGTGCTAATTGTAACAAATACGGACATAATAGCTTAATTGGATGAGCGACGGGAAGGAAATCAAAAAGTTGGTAGGTTCGATTCTGGGTTTGAGTGTGAATTATTCATTCTCCGAGCGAGGACTGAGCTGGTCTTCATCGCCGAGGCCAAAATTAGACGACAAGCAAGAGGATTAATATCTCAGAGGAAATTTTCCAGGAATGTGGTTTCATTGGGAAAAATTTTCTCTTTATGCAAATCAAGAAAGACCCTATACAGCTGAATTAGTACGTCAATACTTGCAAGAGGTGGATATCCTTAAAATGGAATATTACTCGGGCCAGAGGGATACTTCTTATTAATAAATGTTTTTTCAGTAAAATGTATGGTTTTCTAAATTATTACTCAATTTCGGAACTGTTAATTTAAGCGAAAATATCCTAAATTAAAATAAATTTCTTATTATTTTTTTTGTGTACCATTGAATAGGTATTGAAATACCCTTCAATCTAGTTTATGTTATAAATATATGTATTTTATAACATTAAAGTAAACGATTGGAAAAACATCACATTTGCGATTATAATACCTTCTCTTTCATTCTTTTTCTCAGATTTTTTCTCCGTTTCTCTGAAGACACTACATCGTTGTCGTTCCTACAATATTCAACAGAATTACTTTTATAAGAGTATTCAGATAAGTAATTTAACGTACAAATAATATATAAGAAAAAACTTCTTTTAATATTAAGCTCTTTTATCTTTAAAGAAAAAAAGCAACACACTAAACTATTTTGACATTTACAAATAAATGAATTTTAATTTGAAATAGAAAAAAAATTATTTAATAATGAAGAAACTCACTCGCTCTCTTCAATATGTTTTATAGAATGAAACAAATGTTCCTCATAGGCATTCCGGTTCTCAAAGTTGATGTTACATTTAGAACAAAATGTATTCATATCGTCATCGTCCGGACTGTCCTTTAGACAAAAACACAGATTACTATATAAATATTGTAATAGAAACTATATATTATACACTTAATTACATTAACATTAACAGTTACTTATACATACTACAGTAGTAGTACATTATAACTACTGTATCATATTTTAGTATACATATAATACTATAATATATATGACACAATATATATGACACTACAGAGATTTAAACAGTTAAAAGGCCTGCATAACTGCATTAGACTACATTCAATAATAACAAATAGAAATTACAAGTAAAATAACAATAAATATTTTTGGTATAACAGAAAATAGAACCTGGCACTTAACAATACAATACTAAACTCACTACACTATCACAATGTTTGATCCGCTTGTGCTGATGCAGGCCGGCCTCACTCACAAACGAGGATCCACACACAGAGCACACAAACTCACTCTTGTGTGTCCGCATGTGAGAGTAGTATGTTGATGAGTGACTGGAACAAAAAAAAATAAGGGTATATTAAATATATATTAATATTTGTAGTTCATTAAAGGTAACAAAACCTGTATGTTTTATCATTAAAAAATAAAATTATTTAACATGTAAGAATTTCGAAAAATTTTACATTTTTTCCAGTTTAATATATTATGAAAAATTTTTTAATAAATGTCAAAATTACTAATTTGCAAACCATACCGAAATTCTTCATTACAATGTTTACAAGTTCTTATAACCCCACTGTGGAATTCCTCATGAAATAATGCTGAACTTCTGTGAAAAGTAAAATTTAAATTAATTAAAAATACATAAAAGATTACATTATTATTGACTAGTTACATCTCACACCTTTTTTCAAATATAAATTAAAAATTCCTTATCACTGTGCTTACTTGCTTTGGATATCTGTGCCTACACTACTTATTATTAGGAATTATAAATAGTTGTATATGTTTTTTGCATTCTGCGTTTGCCAAAAATGTTATAACAAATTTATTAGTTTATAATTTGAGTATAAATATATTTTACTTACTCTAAAGGATATATAATATTGCATCTCAAGCATTCATATTTAGTGTAGTGACTCTTTAAATGCTTCTGCATGAAACAGTTCAGTTTGAAGCGCATACAGCAGAAGGGACATTCAATTTTATATGCCTGAAAATATATATAACTGAAATTAATACATAATATAAGCTGTGATGAATAGACTGAATTTTTTTACATAAAATCTATAAAATTCAAAAGGCAAATAAAGTTGTTTAAATAACTAAAACAAATTGTTTACTGAAAAACATTAAATTTTTATTAATTAATATCTAAAAATTCTATTACATGTAATAATAGTATAAAAACTCCATTTACTTACATCATTATGTCTTAAAATAAGATGTCGTTTTAAAATGTTCTCTTTAGAAAATCCTTTATAGCAATCTAAACATTTGTATGGTGCAGCGATATACTTGTCGTTTTTTGCTCTAACTTTAAATTGCTGAAATAGAATATTACTTTACTACATTCTTGTAGAAATTTCTTAACAAACTCTAGGTTGAGAGTGTTTCTTTAGTAAATAACCAATTTAAAAATTATGTATACTTTTGAATAAATAAAACTATTATTTCTCATTGTTATAAGTTAACCTTTTTTTTACTCAATTACAAAAAGTAATTGAGATCACTCTTTTAAATTAATGCACTTTTTTCTAGAACTAATTTAATTTAATATACAATCAATATTAAAGGTAAATTATGGTCTACATAACATTACACTTTAATCGACAAAAGATTGTTAACCAGAATAATAATCAAATTTATTTTGAACAGTTTTTCGTAGTACAGATGGAATTGCTGGAAATGTCTAATGGTATTTTCATTTATAACTTACCTCTAATGCTTCTTCCTCAGACATTTCATATTTCTTCCAGTGATTTTCATTTAATGATATCTTATATGTCATAATTCTGTTTTGCCTATAAATCTTACTTTCACATTTAGTGGGAATAGATTCGTTTGAACCTTTTAGTTCATACAGACTGGAATGAAGTTCTGCATCAACTGAATCTACATCTGGATCTTCTTTATCCAAGAATAAGTCATCAACTTCTATATCTTCTATCTTCGTTATACTTTGGTTATAAACTGGTTCTTCTTTAACAATAACATTTGATTCTAATGCTATTGCTATTTGTAATGAAGATTTTAAATTAAGACTTACTTTATCTAAATGGTCAATTGAGCTATAAGTTATCTGAAAAATATACTAAAAATTTAAAATATTCAAGGTAAATATGCTTATGAGATATTTTATTATATAATGAACAATAAAAACAAGGAGATTTACGACACTTTGTCAATGTTGTATTCACAATTTTGTGTTAATATGGTTACTTACTGGACCCCTACATATTATTTCTGTGAGTACACTTCGCCCAATACTACATTTTTCCCTAAAATTGTGAAATTTATGCAGCATATGAGCACATTCAAAACAAACATATTGAGGTAGCCCATCTCTTTCACAACTCTGAAAAAGTATAAGAATAATAGTTATAACAAAGCAACAAAATTTTTAACTAATTATTAATTTATAAATTAAACTGTATATATTTATACTTGTTCATGAAATGCACTCATCCGTCTGGTCTAAGCACATTTATTTGAGGCCAAAATAATATATCTAAAACAATCTAATCTCTTACATTGTTTCTAGTACTATCCGATAGCCTGAGGTCGAAACTCTGTATGCTAATCATGATATAAATTATTTTGATTACATTAATAATACTTACAATAATTGTTAAGACTTCATCATAATATGATTTCAAATGATATTGGTTGATATTATACATTTTTGCATCGGTACGTAAACATATTCTGCATATCTGAATATTTGTCATTTTATAAGTAACTATTTTATTTACATTTATATTTTAAAAAGTTAAGGTAGAATTATATTTCTAACACTACTGGAAATACATTTGTCTTCAGACATTTGGCGGTGCTAACAGCTAATTTAAGCTACTTTTATCCGGGGAAACAATTCCAAAACCAGGCGAAAGGATTTAAAAATAAAAGCTAGCATACAATCACTTTGTACTTATTGTAATATTTGTAAAGAAGTGAGAATCTGCAATTTTAAGAATAAACATATTTTGATTTTTGAAATTAAAATGTCATATTGACTTATTTTTTTTTATTTAGGTTACTGTTTCTTAGTTTTGAGTTCTGGCAATCGTGGCTTTTTTGTTTTTTGCTAATGTAATATATCACAAAAAGGTTCCTTAAAGGAGCTAGTAGTATTATAAATGTATCCCTTTTATAATAGATAAATATTCATATATATTAATATTGTTTATTTTATTAACATATTAAGTATGTTATATATTTATATGTGTATTACGTTTACGTATTAGTTTGTAAATATTTATATGTACGTTCATAATTTTTAAATATATAATCCACCTACGTTAATACAGAAATTATTTCCTAACACTGAGGTTGTCTGGAAGAAATCGCCTTAAGGCGATAAGACGGCCTATTATATTTACAATAAGTAATTGCAAAGCTGTAATGTGTGAGTATTTACTAGGGTTATACAATAAAGAATATATAGTAATAAAAAGGGAAATAAGCAAGAATACCCCATACATCATTTCATTTTAATTTTTCATTCATATGTAGAAATATATGACCATCTTTATTAGGACGGAGGTGACATCTATTAGATTTCTTTAAAAAACTTAACCGAGTTTTTAAACTTTGTAGTATAGATTTCGGTAGTGGCATCTTTTCAATGTTATTAATGTTTCGATCAGATACAAATAAATACGTGTACTATATACTTAAATTTTATTACATCAAACAAGTTGTTATAAAATTGAACAAGATAGGCTAAATATTAAAATAAAATACGTTTTTTCCATAGCTTTGTGAATATAAGATGAGCTACTGAGACTTTATGTTATAGTATCTGTTTTGGAAATACGCTCCTTTTCTTACAAAAATGGCACTTATTAAAGGAGTTTCCGTTTACTTGTCTATGCCTGATTTTGTTGAGTTCTTGTAGTACTTCCTGTTGGTTGCGACAAAAGTCTTAAAGAATGAAGAATAAAAAGAAAACAATCTGATTGTGATGGGGTTATTATTTAAAAAATCAACAAACCCCTAACTCATAATCATCCCAATGGATGTGCCTTAAATAATTCTCTTAATAGTGATAAAATGATAAATATGCTATACCTCATGATAATCTTATGATCTATATAGTTTAATCCTTTTTGAATATGGTTAAGAAGTTTTATGACGTTCCTAACCACTTGATTTATTAGTAACTTTGCTAGTTTATTTTCCCAATTTTTTGCACTTCATACCAATAAATCCAGTTCGAATAGTCTAATGTAACTGTATTAGTATGAGCAGCAAGAAACATGAATTAATTTTACTTCTCAAAGAATACAATCAAAGGTCCTCCACCTTCTCATGTAAATGAGTCTTTGAAGCCCAGACACATCACAGTTCAGAAAAGAAAAAGGGATCTAACTCCTGTTTTGCCTGCAATGACAGAATATTCAAGAAATTGTCAGTGTAAATACGGCAGCGCTAGTTTCAAATTCAAAAAATCTTTAAAAATTTCAAGTATTACGTAACGCAATAAGTAGGATATAAACATTTCCCAAATTTATTGCCATCAGCATAAGTAGGTTCCCTTTTACAAAATGGGGCCAGGGAGATGTTATTACAATCAATCATATAAAAAAATTAGCACGTTTTTAAAATATTTTTTATTATATTAGGAATTAAAAACCGATTACCTAATAAGTAAAATATAAACATCAAAATGAACAGAAGGCCTGCCAAAACATGTTTTGTAATTTTATTCTGAAGAAAACTTTAATTTTCACTTTGTCTGTATTTGCCTAAGTTGAAAAAAAGTATAAATATTTTCTATATAGGATTTGAAATGTTATTAAGGTACTGTGTGTAATAATTTATATTTATGATACAATCTTCTAAAATTTTTAAATTTTTACTTTTATTGTAATTATAACACAAACTCATTGACCGAGAAAATTGTTCTCTTCCTATTTAAAAATCAAATAAAACCAAATAAGGTAATTAATATTCAAGGACGCAGTTGTAATAACGCCGAAAACTAATTGCTTTTAATTGTTTCCAAGCTATTTGCTAAATTTTATTGTTCAAGATCCGCTATTTGAATATCTTTTTATAGAAATGTTCTTTAAAAGCCATTGTAAAAGTTTTATACATTTTTGCGACATTTCTTGAGCTAGCAAGCTTTATATTTGTCTCAGCCATTACTTTCATCGCTTTGGCATCAATTATTGTCGATAGCCATTTCGGAGAGAACAGATGTCTATTTAATAAAGGTTTTAACCAGCGCTTTTATGCATTTTGAGTACTAGGATTTAGATAATATTTTATAATATATATTCACGACGTAAAAGTTTTAGAGAATTTTGATATTAGCTTTAAAATTAATGATAGATTTATATTTTTCGACAAATGGTCTGACTTTGAAAAATAATTGTTCGTTGTTCTGTATAAAATCTTTAATACCAGTTTGTAACTCAAAACTTTGTAAAGATAAAAGAGCATTTCGGGGACATCTTTCTTATAAAGTTGGAAATCGAGTTAGGAATAAAAAACGAACACAATAAAAAGTTTGGATAGGTTACATAAAAAGTTTTAAGTATTATCACAGACCCATAGAAGAAAGAGCGATATGTTCGCAGCTGATATAAAATTGTTAACGCACGTACCATCTACTATTCCCATATTATTTGGTTCTTAGTAATTTATCTGTTGTAAACATTATGATCAAGTAGTTCCAAGTTTCTCGGCAAGTTCAAACATTTAAAATTCAGAAGATTTGTGGGATCGATATATCGGATAATTAATAAGTGATAGCTTCGTCCTACTTTGCCGTTTGCAAACTATAATTATTGAAAATGAATTGAAAAAAATAAATATTTTTCAGAGTAAATTAACCACACATTCAGATAACTAATGTAGAAATTATGAGAAACTTGACTGTATTTTCGTTTTTATTTCTTATAAAATAAGGCAACTCCAACTCTTATAAGAAAACTTAATAAAGTTAACTTTTACTTAGTAATGTTTCCTTACATAACTTAGAGTTGCCTATTATGCTATGTACTATTAGTATATAATTCGTCCCAGACACGTTTTTTATTCATTTTTCAACATCAATTAACAATATTGTTCAGATAATACAATATATTTCCTATATTTTGTTAATTTATAGTTTTACTGCATCAAACATAAAACGACCGAAATACTCTTGTTATTTTAATAAATTAGAAACGATTTGTTTTTCTCATGTTAACTCTGTTAAAAGTTGATTAATTAATTTGGTATTAAGAATCCCTTACAAAACTAAATGTCTGTAAGTAGAAACATCATAGTATAGTCACTTATTATGTTATATGTATTTGCAAATTTATGTCATTCTGATATGAATATATAATGTCTTCCTTTCACAAGTTTATATTTTGATAGTCCATCATATATTTTATTAGTAAATGATCATATTTAACTTATTTAAAAATATTTAAATTAAAAAAACTTTTTAAAATATATCTTCTTTACACTACTGTGTCTATTATATCTTATAAAAGTCGTCTTTTAATTAAACAATGTAACTTAAATTTCCACAAAATTTTAAAACACATATATCTTTTTTGGAGAAAATGTTAAATTATAGCTTGTTAATAAAAGCGTGAATTTCATAAAGCCATATTATAAAAAGGGTTGTGCCAAATAAATTTTACTACATATAATGAGACCGAGAACCGTTATTAATTTAATGAATATAATGAATTATGTGTTTGGTTATAATATACCAGTTGCCGAGCATTAGATCTGCCTATAATTTATTTTACCACCGGTATTAAATCCATATATCGATTAAGACGAGTTTCAAAAATATTCCGTATTGGCATATGCTTGCAAATATGTACATCTTTTATTTAAAGGGCCCATATTAAATATATATATGATAATAATTCAGTTGTATAAATATTTTGATTTTATTGTAATTATAGTTAATATAATATAATAATATTTAGTTAAAGTATAACATTTTAATTTTGTGATTTTTTTTATTTGGCATAAAGAATATTCTTTGTGTTGAGTGTTGACTTGCAAAATATACAACACCAAAAAAAAAAAAAATTCGTTTGTACTAGTTTTGTTGTATATCGTAATTATTGAAAAAACTAATTTGTATTTTGATATTTCTTTATACTTATGTTCTTTAATGTGGTATGTCAGTGAAATCTCCAAGGACGCAGGAATTACATACTATTATCTAAATCCCAAATCATGTTGTTGAATAAATTGTAATATATGAGATAAACAAAACCACAATTTATTACCTACTAAGCGAAAATATAAAAAAAATCTATATATGAAATAAAACTATTTTTTACGGATTAAAACACGCGTATAATTTAGTTACATTTTAACTGATATGACCCACTACCCGTGAACACGATTGCTGCAAAGCATTCGAAACGTCGAGTTAACATTAAAATGAAACCAAATTATACGCGAGTTGTAATCCGTAAAAAATAGTTTTATTTCAAAAGCGTACTCGTGAAAATCTAAGAAAATTCTATATAGTATTTGTGAAATAAAATAAAAATATCTTCAAAAAATTTTTTTATATATCAATTGATGCAGAATTTTATATTGAATCTAAAAAACTAACACTCACACGAGAAAATAAAAACTACAAATTAAAATATTAATAAATTAGGGATTATTAATATAAATAATTTTTTCGAGTATAACAATATTCGAAATATTATAATTAAATATCTTGTTAAACTATATCATATTATTGTTGTAAATTAACTTTGGCTTTTTTGTGGTAGTTTTATTTATGATGCTGTTATTAAGGTCTATTTTTCTATGTAGAGAAATCAGTTTTTTAATATATTTATATAAAAATATTTTTTACAATCTGGGTTTTAGAGGGTAGGTCAATTTGCTACAATGTCTATAATAAACTAAAATTGTGGCCAGGTGGCTAATTAATTTATGTGTAAGATTGTTATATTTCATTACTTCGAACTAAGCACCCCAACGATCTTTTCACACGCAATACTTACATACTAGATTGTGAAATTATTTTTCACATTTGTGACAATTTTCTAAAAGTATATGGTCGAAAAATAATTATTTTTGTCACTTTCTCCACAGAAAATTCTTTTTAGTGCATTGAGAATAAATAATTAAAGTCGTTATTGTTTTAGTTAAATTAAGGTTTTTTATACTAACAATAATGTAATACACGATAGAGATTGTATAGGAATTTTCAAAGTCTTGTAAAGTATTCCATCACGCTCTGCCTGTTTATAAGTCTTTTGAAAATTCGCTTGAAGACTTATAAATAAGATAAATATTATTCCAAAACTTCCGTTACTCCAATTTTCTTCAAAGGAAAATCTAAAACTCATCTTTGGAGGTTTATTAAGATGCTCTAATTAAAAGTATCGATATCTTATTTGTCAGCAACTTTATGTCCATGAAGTACATTTAGAATAAATGTTTGCTAGTATTTTAGTTTATTCACTTATTATATAGAAACTTAAAGATTTTTTTTGGCTATATATAACTCACAAGAGTTTCCACATATAAAATCAGAATTGAATAAGAAAAAGTCAAAGATGTATATTTTAAATTAAATCTAACAGGACTTGAACCTGCAACTTTTGGTATCGTATCCAAATTCAATGCTAATTGTCAATATATCCAAACTACTTTGATTGTCCACCTTCTTAACGTGATTTTAAAAGTTATCGACGATTACATCAAGCGATAGAGTGCGTCCTTTGTAATCTATATTTTTACCATGAATGGTTTTGCTTCCATTACAACATGTTATTGACTTTTTTGAAAGAATTGTGGACATGAAACTGAATCAAAATGTGCTGCGAACTTTAGATAAAATTAAAAATATTACGAAGAAACAGCTGTTTATTTATATTTTTGTTACGTGTTATTGACAAATTGTTGTTGATAACAGATTTATAAGTTTCTGGACTAACTTTTACAGTACATTTACAAGAAATATTAATATTCAATATTTGTACCCTAAACAGAAAAAAAAAAAAATATTTTATATATAAAATATTATTGTTCATATTATCATGTCATATAGACTCGGCCTCCAGTTTGAATTATTAGTCCTTTGAATTATTAAATACATACCACATATAGACTGCTTAAATATTTATAAGGACTATGCGATAATAACCTTATTAATAATGCATCGGAATGGCTAATATTTGTATCAAATATATTTTAGATTTCATAAAATTTATTTCAGATACAAAATAAAATGTTTATTCAGAAAATATTTTAGTTAGTTTAGTATCAAATTGCGTTACTTTAAATTAAATTTTACAGACGGTTTTGTATATTAAGCAAGTCTTACAGTTAGATTTACTGAAGTAAGTAAATAGTGTATATTATTTTTAACTAGAATTTTATATAAATAATAACGGTAAATAAAATGTAAATTAATTTGTCTTACTTATTCAGGAAGTACGGGATGAGGATTTATGCATATTTATTGTAATCGCCTAAATCCTTAGAAACACGAATGTTTCTAATTTTTAAAAAAATTAATAAACTCAAAACATATAAGCTGTTTCACCCTACTTGCATTGGTAATATCTTCTATACGTATGCTGACAGAATTATCCAAACCCATTCTTCAAATGAGCAAGGCAAGACTGTAAGAATAAATTATTGATTTTTGGTAAGTTAGTAAAGTCCAACTCAAAAATATTAAACTTATTAAACTTATCAGAAAAATTAAATGTTTTTTTTTAAATAATAATAAAGTATCACACCTGAAGATTAGTAATCTTTACACATCCTTACACGACTTCCTCAGTTTATCCACCACTGAATTATTCTATAATCTTAAAAAGTACTTCCATCCTAGGCACGTATTCGGCAGTCAAAGTAATGATGGCAAACGTTGGTTTTAAGTGGGTAGTCTTTAAAATGCTAGCGTCCTTTATGCTGCTGGGTAGTTCCACATAACCTCATGTTTAACACCTTCTTGGCCGGCGGGGTATCCGTAATGGATTTTCTCAATTAACAAAAAAAACAAGCATGAAAAAGGCAATGCTTGTTAAGGTTTGATTGCAATTATGCTGTTCTCTTAAAATAAAATTATCACCCAATTTGTTGAGTATAAATTACAACATGTTGAGCGTATTAGCAATCACCATTATTTTTATTTTGTTCGCTACAGTTAGAGGAGCCCTGTATGAATATTTTGTAAGACGCTTAAAGAAAAAGAGATGATTAAGAAAAAGATATAACAATATTATTTTCATTGTTCTTTTGATTTTTTTTATTAACATCATCGTTGTAGCCATTAATATAGTTTATTTTGAATTGACTATGTTTTAAATAATCTTCAAAAAAAAAAACATACATTTTTATACATATACATATAATCATACTAAAATACACTGTATACATACATTTTCATCTAAATACCAATATATATCCATAAAAACTAGCAAAATATATACAAATAACGTGCTATACATTATACATTACATATATATATATATATATATATATATATATATATATATATATATATATATATATATATATATATACATTAGTCATTGAATAATTCACGCGTTCTGGATTTTCTTAAATGTTCTGGTAATTCGTTCCACAGTCTGACTAGCAGCTATTGCAAATGAGTTGGACACGAAACCAATGCGATGAAGAGGAGTATGAAACAGTAAATTGCTAGAAGAACGGAGTGATCTGTCATGTACATCCGCTAAAAACTTGAAATTACTTTTTAAGTAAGCAGGAGTGGAAGGATTAAGGAGAATTGAGTAAAGTAGGCATAGAATTCTTAGATTAAGTTTTCACGTAGTAGTCAGTGTAGTTTTCAGTTCAGGCGGTTTTCAGTTTATTAAAAAAAAGAACTAGAAATCTAATCGGCTCTAAGTTACGTGAATTTTCATCGGATTTTAATAATGACGAAGTTAATTGCAAAAGAAAATGGAGCCGACGAAAATGCTTTCATACATAGACACACAAATACGCACACATCGACCTTTTCTCAGAGAACTTTTTGAAATTTTCAATAACAAATCAACACTCATTGGTGTAAAGTCGATATATTAACACTTTAACAAAAAAATTAGACGATTTCTTTTTCCCTTTTTTTTCTACTCTCCTAATTTCTAATATTTAAGCTTAGACACAGGTCTATACGATAAGATTTTAATATTACCTTTTGCCTGGAAGTACATACTAAGTGCTTTAGAGAGTCTATGGACAAATTTGCTCACAAGCTTTCGGGGTAAGTAAGTAGACCGGGTACCCATATCATAGATAAGGCTGATATGGCGGTAGACACGCCCTTGGTTCGCTATAATAGTACAAAATTTGATATTATTATTATTGACCAATTAATCCTATTTAAACCGATTTCTTTTTAAATAACAAAAGGACCACAACTTCACTTCACTAATCAAATAAATTATTGTAGGAATGTATAAATCAAATAAACGTACTGGCCTTATTATAAAATTACAGTATTATAACAAAAGAGATTGAGTGAAAGAGTGAAATTAAGATATTTGAAATGTTCGTTCAAATTTTATGTCAATTACTTCATATATAGATTTAGATTTTAAAACATTGGGAATGTTCTGAAATCTAAATATTCAATAATACTCTAGTTCACTGTAAATCGGATAAATACTTGTCAATCACAATATTGCAAGTTCTATGAAAAGCAAAATAATTAATTTTACTAATTAAGTTTGTAATTAGTTTAGAACTAAAATCGTATATACTTGTTCGTTAGAGAAATTTAAATTGAAAGTGGATCAAAGCGTTTGATAAAACCGCTTGATCAACAGGCCGAGGTCTGAACAGCTTTAAAGTAAATATTCTCAGCTTTTGGTAGAAGTTTTGAAGTTTTGAAAGTTATAGTAACTTATAAACCACTAGCCTTTGTCTGTTACAAGGCCAATGTGTGCCAGGGCATTTTTTAAAATATCTTTACATATTTGTAATTATCTTTATTTTAGATGTAATATATAATTAATAGATATATGATATAAAAAACTCTAAGAGTATAATTATTACTGTATAAACTGTAATTTTTGTTGTAATTCTTACCTAATTAACGGGTCATTGGCGATTATCATGTATATTTTGACACGGAAAAAAAAAATATAAAAAAAACATAATAGTTATTGGTTAGATGTCAAGAAAAAAGTATTATTTAAATCATAAATACTGATATTAAAGATGTCATATTTTATTCCCAAGCTTTTAAAAAGGTACGAGTGTAATAATAGTGACAAATTATTTATACTTCAAGAAGACAAAGGCATTCTTTAACCATCTTCAAAGTCGTAATAAATATCTTGTTCGTTGAAATTTCATAAAAATGTTTTATTTAAATTTTTATTACAATACTTTTATTTTAAAAATCTCTTTCCTTCACTGCACCTGCACAAGATAGCAAAGTGAAACAGCAACCACCAGCTTCCAGCACTATGAAGGGCCGTAGGTTTGGTTCCTCATACCCTGGAGCAGTGTGTCTGTGTGTATGTGTGTAAATTACCGTCACTGCGAAGGCTGGCAGTTGTGGTTGGCTGTAAAGTTACGAGGATAACTGACCAACAGGTTAGTGGGTATTCCATTAAATGGCTGACTCACATTCAAATGTGAGTCAGCGTTACCCAATATCTCCTTTAGCGTACAGAGCGTACCATAGCTCCCGCAGAATTAGGCTAGGGTTCTCTTGCTAATGATAAAAAAAATTATGAATGACTCGACGTCAATAATCGTCGCAATAAAAAAAATATTTCGCTATCTGCAAACACAATACCAAGCTGGTATTAACATGTTTTCTACGTCGCTGTTGCTGCTTTCTACAACTAGTGTACCTACTGGTTTACCAACTAGTCGGCCAACTAGTCGACCAACTAGTCGGCCAACTAGTCGACCAACGAGTCAAGAAACTAGTCGGTTAACTACTCGAGGTAATATGCCAAACAGTACCGCAACTAGTCGACCAACTAGTTCACCAACTAGTCAAACAACTTGTTGACCAACTAGTCAACCAACTAGTCGGGCAACTAGTTGAGCAACTAGTCGAGCAACTAGTTGACCTACTAGTCGACCAACTAGTTGAGAAACTAGTTAACTAACTAGTCCACCAACTAGTTAACCAACTATCAAAAACGTTGTGTCAAAAATTGGATATAGTATTATTTTCATGTAACTAGAGAATGTATTTTAGATAATCAGTGTAACGTACAACATTATAAATATAACCTTTTAGAGCAACAAGGGATGAAACACAAAACAAGAAAATAAGATTTTTTGTTACAGTTTCACTATTTAAGCCTTGTCAATATTGTAAGAAATATAAAATATAAGAAATTAAAATATATAGATAATATAAGAAATGTAAAAGGTTTTTTTAAAAATCTGGTAGATTCTAAAATCATTAGACTTGAAGATACTTATTAGTTTGATTAAATCGTGATAATACCTCGCTATATATTCCGACCTAAAAGATACTTGATATAAAAAGTTATTATCGATATTATTAATACCCATTTTTTGTTCGTTGTAAAAATCCGTTAACGTTTTGCCATAACCTATAAAATAACCAACCGTTGTCCTAATCACCTTAGTGAAACGAAAAGGGAACTAGTAGATATAATTCATACTATCAAAGCCTCACGTAGGGAAATATCATGGTTTATATCCAAAAACTTGCTGACCCTGATCTTTTTGACTACGCCGACTTGCTAATCTTTTTGACTACGCCGTCTTGGCTATTTTGATGCGAGCCATGAGCTGATTGATAAATTAAACCGACTTCATAATTCGGGCATCCGTTTTATTTTTGGCTTGCACAAATTCACACAAATTTCAATATACCACAATAAGTTAAAGTGGTTTCCCATTTCTTTTCACTAGAATATGCATCTGGTAACACTTGACACTTTGCGATAGAAAAAATATCCGTTTACCTTCAGGATCGCTTTTAATATTTATAAGATCAATATTTCTATAGGAATCGACGTAAGCGCTCTTGTTGCACTGATACTCCTCAAGATGCCAAGATGAAATACAAGATTTTATCTTAGGTCCTTTTCTGTTGGTTGCAAATAAAGTTAATCGCAAATTACTCTTAACCTACAATTAGATTTTATTCAAAATCTAGTTATAGAAAGGTTAAATTTCTATCCATAGAAAGGTCCAAATTTGCTTAGCATAGTTTGATTGCATAGGAGGAGATGTCGAACAAAATTTGATCGAATTGATAGGTAAAAAGCTTCGCTTCGCTCAGCTCAATAATTACATTGGCGAACTTCAATTAAAACAAAATTCTCATCTTCGACATGTTAATTGCAATGCTCATACATTTAAAATGCATAACCTACTGCTCTTTTATAATTAGCAAATATATTTTACATTTAGATCTAAATTTTACTCATACAGGTCGATCTCTTTATAAGAATGATATCGACGTACCAATACCAGAGGGAAAACTGAAAAAAAAACAACCCGTAAAAGACATGGTTAAATCAGGCGAAATCGCCAGTGCTCTTCCAAATTTCATCACTACTCCGTCCGATATATGTACACTAGAAAATTCCCAAGTTTTCAATTCCGTCGATTCGAAATGTTCGAAATGAACATTGAGGACATCATTCGATTCTTGGTGCACCAGGACCCTGCTGTTAAAGATGCAGTCTATACTTTTGTAGGAGTATACACGTGACTAATATTGACATAAAAGTCTCTTTTTGGCCTCTTTTTTGCCGCGGCCTCTCTTTTGGCCACAGACTGCACGTTGGCGAGCTTCCAAGTACTTGACCCTTTTTTATCTCAATAAAGAAGATAAAGATTCATGTAATTACTTAAAAGTTATCTCGGCGGTTACAATCACAACATAGCTTTCATTTAATTTTTATATTACACTATTCTCTCTATTTTTCTTAAATCGTTTTCGAGAATTCATTTTATTGTGAGCCCACGACATAGACGCGAAGACTTACTACATTTCCTTTTGGTCCCCAATTCACAAGAATTCCTTTCGAATACTTACTTATATTAAAATATAAGTAAATATGATTTTTGATTAATGTTATATACATAACATTACTAGATATTATCATAATATTTTACTATAGAATTTGCTTTAAATCGAACGAGCCTTCAAATGTAATTATGAAAATATTGACTTTCAATAGCTACTGCATTTCATTAATGCAGACTCGTTTATCATATTCAGGCGATATTGGTTACTGAGTAATGTAAATGGTAATAATAATCAAACTACAAAGTTGATTAAACTAATTAATGTGTTGAAAAAAGTTTTTTTATTATATAAATAATATAAATATAAAGCTTTTGTACAGCACGAGCAAAGAATTTTTTTTTTTTTTTTTTTTATAAAAACAACAACTGTAAAATGTAAATAATTTGCAGACCCAAAACCCCCTATTTAAAATTAATATATTTAAATATAAAGTGTTATATCATTATTAGTAAAATAGTAATTACATTAAATTTGTTCCAATTAGTAAAAATTTGAATAGCTAATTGCGTAAATAAATAAGAAAGTTCAGCAAAATTTTGAGAGCAAGACAAGATGTTGTCAGAAACACGACGAAAGATTACCGTTTTCAACAAGTTGTTTCTTTATATACAAGTTGATTAATGACTTATAATTCGATTTAATTTTAAACTTTGAAACGGAATAATCAATAGGGTTAACTTGTCCTTAATAAGTGAGTTACATACTGTGGACGTTTATAAAGTTGGACATAAAGGAACAAATTTTTAAGAAATTAATAAATGTAGAACTTATTTACGTTGTTAGAGATTAGTTACGAGTCTGTTAAAGTAAATGATAATAGTATTCAAAAGTAATAAGTAACATCAATAAGAAGTTCTCGAAGTAATGAAGATGACATTTTTGTAACAGTCTTGGAGCAAAGTAATACGTAAGTTGAAATAAAACTACTGATTTATTAAGGTGGGGTAGCCATGAATTGTGCTTTTAAATATATGTAAAATTTTTAAATATATTTAGTAAAAAAATTTAAATAGATTTATTTACCAAGAATCAATTTCAAAAGTAAATTGAATCTCTTATAGTGATTGCAAAATGCGAAAAAAAAATTTTTTTTTTTTATTAAATTACTGTTTAAGGAAATTCAGAAAATTGTTTTGCCATCAAATACAATTTCCAAGTTTGTCTACGCAAGGAGGTTGAATACAAGATGTCTCCCTCGTTTACTACCCTTAGTAATGTATAGTATGAAAAGGAAAACAAGTAACTAAGGATGCTAAAACTTTTACCAAATAATAAATAAGACCATTGAAATCCAGAAATTTTTCTGAAATTTACGACAACAATACTAAACTCTCGTTGTATTTCCAGAAATCTAAAAAAACAACATTTCAGATTTCAAACCTTAATGTTAATCAAAACGAGAAATATCATTAAACATATATTCTAGTATTTAAGCTAATATTATACAACTTGGCAACATATTTCATGTCAGCAACCGTACCTACAAGCTCTCTAACTAAGTTCGATGAGATGACACAACTTCCCTCCGTTGACACTTGAGATACAAGTTTTGATAACTAAATCTTGGAGGCTAATGAAGATTTAGCTTGTATTTCTAATCGATTTTGAGTACATATTATATATATTAAATATATTATATATATTAAAAAAATAAAATAAACATTATCAATTATGTTAGCACCAATAAGTTTATGTTGCAAAGATTGTTGGTTAGTTGGATTTATAAAAGATATTTATACTAATAGTAATGAGTATGAATATACAATATATTTTTTTTAATAATATTTTTATGATAACAATAAAGTTTAATTTTGAAATGTTTTTCTTCTTTATCGTCACTCTGTAGTTCAATATTCCTGTAACAGGAATTCCTTGTTAATTGACCTATGATTTCTTTAGGATGTTGTGTATTGAGTGACAATCAGAACTTTTGTTTTATTCGTTTTGTATAGTGTGTTTGTTGCACTTTTTTGGTACACTTTGGAATAAGTGACACTTTAAATAAAAAAAGGCCTGTTGACGTGATTAATATCATAAATAGAACTATAAATATAAATTGACTAAATGTATATAGTAAATAATAAAAAAATGGCTTTTAATTCAATATTAGATCTTAATAATATATTCAATCACATAGGATACAAATCTGGAATACTTTTATAATATCATAAATATTATGTTTAAGTATATAAAAAAACCAAAAGCAACTCTTAATTATATTTATTTCTTAAAACTATTTTTTATTAAGTACAAAATAAAGATGTTAATAACTTTTAATAACTTATTGTATTATTATATTATAACACAACATTTTAATAACTTATTGTTTCCTTTCTTTCTTTTCACCTTATTTGTTACTTAATTTTTTTTCTTTATTTACTTCTCTTGGAAGTGTTTGTAATAAAAATATTTTATAAACAAGTTGAAATTTAATAGCTCGTGATTCATATTGTGATATAACATTGTGATAATTTCCTTTCCTTCTTTTTCTCACTTTGAAGTCGTAGTAAATAAAACTTGTTATAAGCTATTCTATTTAATTCTAAACAATGATTTTTAAATAAATAAACTCAAACATTGCTATACGCTAATCTTCAAAAAACAGATTCTCTCAATATATAAATTATTTATGTCTCAATTTTATCAAAGAATTTTAAATTCGTTATGACAGTTTTATACTGAAATTAATAGTTAGAAATTATTATTATATGATTAATAACTTAAACAAAATATAATTTCTATTTCTAGTAAAACTAGGTAAAGTCATTTTATAATGAATTCTATAGGGACTATGTTTATATTTATTAAAAATAATTGTATTTACCTTTTACATAATATTGATATATTATGTAATGATTTTAAATATATTTTTGACATAGACTGAGATAACTTTGATAAGTTATGTAAACTATATCTTATATTTATTTCGTGAAGGTTGTAAAAAAATTAAACTATAAAGAAATATAATTTCATAATAACTATTATATATATATGGGTCTGTACTCACGTTTATACTATCGGGATTTGAGCGACTAGTTTCTAATCCATTTAGGATCTATAGTAACTTTAATTATCTTGCTTAATACGTATAAAACAAAGTTTTGAAATTGGTCGCTGTATAAGGGAATATGTATAATGTAAAGTAAAAATTGGGTTATCTTTCCTCTAAGAAGATTGAAACAATCTTAATTCTTCCTTTCCATTATTTTGCAATTCCAGGCAATACCCTCCATCTTTATTCTAGTATTCTATTTATCTATTTATTTTAGTCTTTAGTCCCATATATATAATACAAATTACAGCCACTTCACCATTGTGAACGTGCACAAAGCATTTTAAATCTGCTTACAATTATGCAAGAGACGTATGAATGAAATCAAATCCTGACGTAAGAATCAGTGAATGCTAGATTGCAGGCTTCGACTTCTTATAAAGTTTATTGAATGAATATTGCGATCAGGCATACATCAATTTAATTATTATATTTATAGTCATTTAGATTTCATCGGTTGAGACACCAATCAATCAGCACCAATTTTTTATCTTTTCAAGAAAACAAACCCACAAATAACTTCAAAGTTTTGACAAATTAGGTACCGAAGAACTAGAATATCTTCAAATAATCGTCAAGTTTGATCTCTTACTGCTGTATTTAATTCTGTAACTCTAATTAAAATTTTTAAGTATTTCAAATCTCAAATATAAGTTGCCATTGTGAGTTTTTAAATTGTTCTTACACGTTATAAACCCTAGGTCTTATAATAATATTTCTCATTTTAAACAAAGTTTAATACGTTTTTATTTAAAGATAAGAAATACATCTATTCATATTTTTATACATCGTGATGCTTAGGATTCTTTATTAAAATGATCCTAAAGTAACATTTCTTAACATAAAACGTATCGTCGACATCAATCAAGACAATAAGATATACAAAAACGATATTTATCGATTACATACATTTACAAATATGTCGTTTTATATTTTTAATACATTTTTTTTTAAATTTGAAATATATGTTTACTACGGTATGTGTTTAATTATACATTTAACATTTACCATGTGTGATGTATGTGTTATGTTTCCCACTATTCGGGCTATTATATATAAAAAGAAGCTTCCTTTTGTTGTTGATTTTTCTAAACACTATTGAGCTTTAAATTTGTATAGATAAAGTGTGTGTGTAAGAATGATTAAATGTAGTATAGATTTAATTAAAGAAAAAAAAATATTTTTTTTTTAAATGCAAAGGGAGGACCAGCATCTGTCAATATATTTTTACCATTTATTTGTATAAGTTTTGTTACTTCTTAGATATTGGTCTACTAAAAATGTTTAAAAGACTGGTTTACAGTCACAAATAACTGAGACATTTATCCTTGTCGAAATGGTTGAGTTATTGACGGCAAGCTTAGACGACGAATGCAGCCAGCTAAGACAAATAGCAGGCAGGGCTCAAAAAATGTCAAAATGACTGAATGAAATAAAATTGCACTCTTGGCATTTAAAGAAGAAATTTAACTAAAAAATCCATACTTAAAATAACACAAAATGGAATTTGTATGTACCGGCGACATTATCTGCCCATTTCACAATTGCAAATCATTATCCAAGGAGACAACTATTAAAACTGTTTTTATATACAAAAAACAAAACAGCGTAAACAATATATTAAAATTAAAATATGGACTGACTGCTCTCCGTTCAATGTAAATGTATTTCAAATTTTTTAACATCTGACTGACTTGCTTTGTGTTTGGTGCTAGTGACTGATGAAAAATGGAGTTGATTAATAATAAAGATATACTAGTTGCTTCCTGTAAATTCATCTGCTTCGTCTTTTAGCATTTTCTGTTCTATAAATAAGGTCTAAGATTTTTGAATTACCGTGCTGCGAAATTTAAATTACATCTTCGTTGCAGGTGTCTAGTTCAATCTAGTACGAACATTACACTGCTGCACTATATATTATACTTTTATTCAAATAGTTGCTTCTACCCTCTTCATATTCCCGCCTCGCCTACTATTGTAATAATAGCGGAGGCTATATATTTTAACTGGCTTGTTGTTTTTACTTTGCAATATGTGCTGACCAACTCAATCAATTAATATGGTGCATGAATATTTCATTTAGATTAATGTTTGTTTCTATAAATATTAAAGAATAACTAATACCTGTATAAATGTTTATAATATAAAATTTATTAATTTTAAAATTAATAACGTGTTTTGGCCCCGACATTCAACTTAGACATATGATTTCGTGGACAGTCATGGAAAGTAATGAACATTTTTGCCATATATTGTATCACTTTATTAAAATTCTGATTAAGAATTCAGTGTAATGACGCCGATTTAGAAATCGGATTTTATGTAATATCTTGTTTTTTTCCTTTAAGAGGAGGTGTCCTGAGTAACTCTATACACTTTAAAAAATGTATGGTCGTGTATGTGTGTGTATGAATATATGTATGTAAGCGTTTTTTTCGATTCCATATTCTCCCGACCTGATTATGTAATCGACTTCATTTTGGTACCAATCGATTCGTATTGATGTAACTTAGAACGGATTAATCTTCCAGCCAAAGCGATGTTTTAGGAATATATAAGAAATAAATAGTATCTAATTTACTGTTAACTTTTGTAAAGTGATAAAACTTATGCAATATGTGGTTTTAATAAATTTTGTAAATGTAATGTTCGAATGGATTTTATTTAAATAATAACAATAATATTATCTTCTTAACCAGGCAATTGATGTGACTGGGCTCGCACCCATTACGCTTACTGTTATTATTATTATTCAAAATATGTAGAAATAAACATAAAACAGTAATAAAAAGAATAAAAAAAAGTTGTTCAATGAACAATGTAAACAGGTGGTATCATTGGTTTAAAGCTTGTTTGATTTAAACTTTATAGCGATATACAAATCAGTCGTAATATTATAACAAGATCCGATTGCGCTGCGATTGTTTCTGCTGAGATGCAGATCGAATACGGCGAAGCGATATGCCCTTTTAGAGACCCCTAAAAGATCCCTTAGAGACCTAAAAGCATAACTCTTTCCTCACCTTTCCTATTAGTTTTTTCATTATCTCTCTTTTGCCTTCTTAAGTGTTGAAATGCATCAATTATGTTTTAATTATATGAACTAGACACAAATTAATCATATTATTTAATTTTTTATTTGTTCATCTATTTGTCGGAATTGAAAAAATATGTGAAATATATGTTATTTACAAATATATATTAAAGCTTTATAACAGTCTAAATTTATTGAAACAACTCTCACACATAAAGAATCTTAAATTATTTAGGAGCGTCACGATCGAAAGTAGAACAGGGGAATAAATTATTTTAAACTTTTAGCATTTAATGTGACATCTGTTTTTAAGTTATATGTTTAAATATAGATTCTATTTATGTTTCTCTTATTAAATGAATACCTCTTATTACTTTTCACTTGGGATTAGATTCTATTAAAAGTTGTTAAAGGTATTAATTTAATTAGAGAAACAAAACTTCTCCTGTACCAGGCTATATAAGCCCTTTTTTTTTTTTTTTTTTTTTTTCCGTTGGTAAAACCCGTTACGGGTACCCCGTCGGCCCAGAGGGGTGACGGCCGGGGGTTATGTGGGACTACCCGGCAGCATAGAGGATGCTGCCATTTTTAAGGCTACCCACTAAAAAACCAACGGTTGCCCTCTTCGCCGTGATGGGACGTCACGGGATCGCGTTAGCACACACCGTGACGCCCCGGCGATGGCTATAAAAGCCCTATTCATATACTTATTTTAAGACGAAAATTATGTACATATATTATAAGAAAATCCTAACCTTAATACCGTGATACTTATCTAAAATTTCTATTGTAGTCACGACCAACGAAATTTATAACCTGCAATAACCCCTTAGACCCGGCATTGTTAAGCTTATGAATATTATGACGCTTGATACGGAATCCTCTGACTTTTAGTAATATCAATTAGTTATACTTTAATTATATTTTACTTTACAGTTTGTTAGACTCTTAACATATTTTAAGATACTATGTTGATTTATCTATTTAAGTTTTCTAGGAAAACTATATGCATAAATATTTTATTCACATTTTTAACTACGCACAAACGTACGAGAATGTGACCAAGTTTTTTCTTTAATATATTCTACGTAATCTTTATGTTTTCACATTGAAGGAAGAATTTTAGGAATATATAATTTATTCAAAGATATTTCAAAAATACAAATTTAGTTTGCCCTTTTTTTATGTGTCAAAGTTATTTAATTTTAAATAAATATAGAATGAATTTCGACACAAGACGATCATATACAAAATTCTAATTTCATCGAAGTGAGAAGCTATACGGTAGTCGAATTGGTAGAGCGACGGGACCGGTTCACAGAGGTCGCGGGTTTGACTCCTTCTCAAGTCGAAATTTTTTTTCATTGTTTATTTATTTAAAAATATATTTTCTTCTTTTATGTTAAGGATTTAGAAGTGGGTAATAAATTTTTCTGATTTATGGTGTACAAACAAATATATATATATTTTTATTTAATGAATGAATTTTTTCTAGAATTATTTTATAGCAATGCTCACAAAAATATTTTATATCAAAAGTTGTATTTGCATTCATTGCTTACAATTTTAGGAATATTTTTCGGAGTCAAACAAAGTAAAGATGTGTTTAAAAAAAATGGTGAGACAAAATCAATGAAATAATTTTATGTTTTTAAAAACTAACTGTTTTTATTCTTAAAAGGTACTCAAAATTGCTTAAACGTGATTTGGCCATGTTAAGCATTCAATAATATTTTTACTTAACTTAATGTCTCTATTTTAAATAAATTTAATATCTATAATAGAAGAAACAAGAAAATTTTTTATCTCTTAAATTTATCTTTTCTATCTACAACTGGTTAAATGATTGGTTTTAATACATAAAATATATCATTTAATATATAAAATAGAGATTTTTTTATATTTTCATTTCCTTATATACGAGAAACTTGCAGTTGGCGTAAGAGCTTACTTTATATCTTAGCACAGAGTATTCTAGTGAAATCCAGGATAAAAAATACGTGCAAACAATCCGTCCTGACTTCTTACAAAATATGTTGTAATTTCTTAGATTTTCACGAGTACACATTTGAAATAAAACTATTTTTTACGGATCAAAACTCACGTATAATTTGGCTACATTTTAATTTTAACCCGACGTTTCGAATGCTTTGCAGCAATCGTGTTCACGGGTAGACGAGATGTATGTACATTATACGCGAGTTTTAATCCGTAAAAAATAGTTTTATTTCAAAATATGTTGTATTTGTTTTGTAACGTGTATTGTACCTATTTTTAACCATATAAATATTAGAATATAAATACTTAATACAAATTTGACTTTGTAGTACTTCTTGAATACATCATAAAAGATTGAGCTCTAAAGCACAAGTTTTATGGGAACCAACAGTACTGAAAAGAATAATATCCTATACTGCCTCGATGTCGATACCAGGCTATGTAATTTCCGGTTTTAACCACAAAGTACTTTTAAATATAAAATGATTTATTAAACCTTTACCGTTTTAAATTATCGATTACGAATAAATGCTTATTTATCTTAGAGAGGACCGAATTCAATACGAATATATTTTGTAAGTACGATATTAATATCAATATTTGAATTCATTGCAATATTCAACAAGATTATTTAAATGGAGAGGTCATTTAAAAGAATAACTTCGAGGCTTTTTGGTTCTTGTCTTTCTGTTCAAAAATGTAATCTACAAATTTAATTAAATAAATAAATAATAATTTATAAATAAATAAATAATATGTTATTGATTAATGTAGCAAATTACAAAGTGTACACAAGATACACTAATGAACAGGTTTAGCCACACATATGCAAAAGGCGAGCTTATCTTTCTAAGAGGGAACCCAGGATGTGAGAATGCATAAACGTAAGTAGATTTAAAATAACGGTGTATAAGTAAAGTTATAAAGTTATTTATACCTAACTAATAATATACCTAACCACAAATTATTTTGATTGATAATTATTATCTATTTAAAAATAGACAACGACTAACAAAGACACATTTTTGAAATTAGAGAATTTCACATTTTAATTGAGTTAAATGTAAATGAATTGAATATAATTGAATTAAATATAATATTGAAGTAAATGTAAACGTTAGATGTGGCAGGAGGAAATTTTAATAAATCACTTTATTTTTTTTTGTTACGATATGATACGATATTATTTTTAAATATCGATAACGAAATCAATTATATAGTAGACGCGTCATTTACTTATCAAAAGGTAATGGATTTCTTAAAAATCTTTGTAAAAAAAAAAGAAAGATAATAAAAACGATAAAGAGGACTATTAATAAAATGTTTAAGATATACGATGTCAGACGTTTATAAGTTATCAGTGTCTAATATGATGCAATTTATTAGTTTCGTATGAGACGAAGCTTCTTAGCTTACTTGCATCTTACTTTGACGAAATGGTTTTATTAAAATCATAAACTAGAAAACTAAGCTTTAAAATATTATTTTTCTAAATTACGTAGGTTTAAAAAGCTATTGACTATTATAACTAGTGACGAAGTGCTTTTGTAATCTATTTTTAATTAATCTATTTTCTTTACATAGCAAATTGAAAAGCACTGCTTGAGTAATTTTAGTAACATTTTCACCACCTCTCAAAAGTTTACTCATACACAGACAGTGGCATTTATTGGATTTTGTCGTCAGTTTGAAATAGAAATCTTCTTAAAATGCTAGTATATATTTCGTGTTTATACTTTTTAATTTAAACCATATTACTTTTTTCTCATAACTAATAAGTTATTAGGAAAATGTACTTATTAAAATGTTAATAATTAAATTAAATATGATAGAAGATAGGAAATAGAAAAACAAACTTGAAATGAAATATATGAAATAAACCTCACGGTTCTCATTGGATGTTATAGAAAATTTTTATTTTGAATAATATGATGCAATTATGTCACTAACTACAATAGAAAAGTTATACCACTTCAGTACTCGTACAAAATCGTTTTCTAAGTCCATTCAACAAACCGTAATTTGTATTTCGCTTACTTTAGCATCTTTAAGGCTTTTCAATATTAATGTTCGAGGAATGCCAAGCGTGAATCCTTTGTGATGATTTGGCCTAAAATACCTATTATTGACATTGAATTTCGATATATTAGTTTGTAAAAAAAATGATATTAATAACGAGAAAGGAGAAAACAAGAGTGGCTTTATCGAATATATTAAGGCGATATTTATGAGCCGATGGATATTTCAATATATATTATGGAAGAGATACCATCAGAACCTGGTGCTGATTAAGATGGTTTGTCTTTAATTATTTTATACATTTCCTCCAAAGTTTTAGGGTTAGATGAAATGAATATCCATTGTGTTTTCTTATTCGCGCTAATCGGTGTTAAGTATTTTTTCATATTAAAACGGAGTGTGGAGATAATGGGGACCAAAGTTTTGTGATAGCTTTACACAGAGTAGGTATGGAGACATTTTTTGGGAGCAATAATATTTTTTAAAATAGAATAAATAGGAAATATAAAACAGGATGAAATATATTTTTAATAAAACGTCCCAATCGTGTTTTTGTTATCAGAAAGGTTTCCTTTAGACTCATTCAAATAAAGGTTTATCTTTAGGAACAATGCGGTTTCAATTTGAGCTGGTCCTTTTATTGACATTTCTTTGTTAGTAAGCGTAAAAGAAAAAAACCGATAATTAAAGAAGTTGCAACCTTGATGTCAACTCTCTACTATTCTATCTTGCGTCATATATTATATCTTTTTATTTATATTTTTGACCTCTTTAAATAAAATTATCGTAACCTTCTCAAACATAAAAAAATATATCTATCTGCTAACGTGTAATGTCCGGCATTAGTGTGAGGACGTTATGCGCGTGCAAAACGTACGCAAGCCCCTGCTTTATCTCGCTAATAAATTGATGTAAAAATGTGTTTCATTAATCTTAAAGCGTATATACACACTAAGCTTTAATATAAACTTACCGAACTGGGACACGGTTCTCGTTTAGGTGTGCTTGGATAAACATGGATTTTAATTATTATTTGTAGAAGTATGAACGAAAAATGTTCTGATTTGTTTATTAGTTAGTTACTAGAATTTTCAAATATAAAAATATTTATTAAATAGTTTGTTCGGCTAAATTTATTAAAAAACAGAAATTAATAATCTCTGGTCTCTTAAGATATTGTCATGTCTTCTTTTCAGAGTGGAATCCGTATCACAGCACAGATAAAACAAAATTTTCTAGTGCCTTTACGATATAAAGTTTTTTAAAAATACTTTTTAGATATAATTTTAATCTAAATATTTCATGTCATCAATTTTATTAAATTAAAAAGTTTAGTTCAAAGATTTTATAAATATGTTAATAAAATCATTTGTTGTTTGCACGCTTTTTTTATTTAATGTGTAATTATACTTGTAATTATACTTGTAGTGTATACTGTTTTCAAAACGTTTTAAATCTATTAAATTAATTTTCACACTCCTATTACATAACGCATTTTTTAGCGTTAAATATTAATTCAATTAATCCTGTTAAAATATTTACTTTTGAAGGACAATCATAAAAAAAAACAAATTAAGAACAATCGGTTCTTCGTTTATCTTGTTCTTGTTCTAAGGATTACGAAATAAGTGGATTGTATAACATAGATGTAACCGGTATATTCACAGATAACAAAATATTAAAATATTATAAAATACGTATATGCCCCGGTACAATTCAAAAGCGAAGTCGTCTGTTAACGGTAGTTTATAAAGTGTTATCCTATCCTATCCCTCGCGCTGTCTGCTTGGCGACTTTGTACTACGCCGCCCCCTTCGATCTAGAAGTATTAGCTCTTTTTTCTTTATGTGGTCATTGATAACCGACAATTCTTACAGAAATGGTATTATATTGTAGATGAAAGATATTGACAAAAAATATAGCTACTAAGTTTTCAGCTAACATTTTAGGCTATCAGAAATAGGAATAATTGGGTGGGTAGTTAGCATGTGAGTAGTGTGACCTCAACTTTAGTACGTTAAAAAGTATGATGATATAAAAGTATGCAGATGTATCATTTAAGTTGTGTTACCATTTTCTATATTTTACAATATACCGTTTAAACGCATTTATTGAAGGACTCTTCACACCTCCTCATACATGTATAACAGTGTAAATATTGTGTTATAACTCGATTCCTTTGCAAATATTTGTATAATATTTTCGTGTCTGTATATTTATTTTGTATCTGCTTACTTTATTTTCTATCGAAATATCACTCGAAGAGCAAACTGTCCATTGTTTGATTTAATATGAGATTTCATATGCATGTTTTTTGAAAAAAAAAACCTTATAGGTATCGGTTCGATGATAATCATCTTCGGTCCCAATAATAACTATTAACTAACCTGTCAAAAACAATATAATAATAAATGAAACCTCTAATTGCTATTTACGTTCTGAGTACATTTATACTAACCTAAACCAATCGAACAGTTTACAATATAACATTTGAATTATAACTTGAATGTAATACATGTTACTCCAAACACATATACATGTTACTCCAATGCACACATCTATTTTATCAGGAAAACAAATATTTTACTTATATATTTATACTATGCTGATGATTTTGGCTTATATTATGTGCTAATATTATGATTTTTTCTTGCAAGTAAAATTAAATTTTAATAATTTATTATAAAAACAAACGAACGAATAAATTGTTGTTTATCAATTAGCAGACTAATTGATAAACATCATTTTGTTGGTTCTGGCATTTATTATTAAAATATTTAGTCTGAAATATTTTTTATTGTAGTAAAGAAAATACAATACATGTTTTAGATACAAAAGAAATTTCCATCGAGAATAGAAAATGCTAATGAAAAGTCAACAATCAACAGTTATATTTGATTCAAAAAAGTCATATATAACTACAAATTATGTTCAATCGGAAAATGATTGTATCACACAATTTTTATGTATGGGAATAGGAGTACTGACTTTTCTATATCAACATTGATATTATTTTCTCCATAATGTAGTACATTCAATTAATAACTTCAAATCACAGCTCCTTAATATGTTACATTTCCAGATTCTTAGGTCATACATTTTTATAATACTAAAACTGAATGACTTAGAGTAGGCAAATATGTTCATAGACCTTGATAATTAAAGAAATGATCGTCGATAAACATGACAATATTATTTCATCTCATAATAATGAGATGAAATAATATTTTATAAAAAATAACCTTTACTTTTCTCTTTATTTTAACATTATCTTTATATTTTATTTGAATATAATTTGTATTCGAGTAATAGAGCTAAACTCATGAACACACCAGAAATAAAGTTAAAAGTTTTCTTAGTAGAAAACATTACGTGTATCCTAGAAGCCTTGTCAAATATATCTTGTCATATTTAAAAATATTTTTCAAGGTTACACTGAATATAATGGTCTCTAAGGAAATACGACGCTAAAGTGCAAACTGTAAAAACTTATACGGTCATAAGTCTAATACTGAATATGCTAAGTTACATATACATACACAAAATACACTTCACTAGGTATAATATATATATATCAGAATTTAGAATTTCGAGACTTAATTTTGATATAAAAAAAGATTAACGCTTTTTTGGGAAAAGTAAAATAATCTAATAAGTTAATTTTGTCAACACATCTTCAGCAAGACAAGACGCAACAAACCATTTTGTAAAAATGTGTTTCCGTGAATTTTTTTCGTGATGTCCATATAGTTTATATAAGCTTACATACATCAGCATATAATATAAAAAGTCATGCTGGGTGACCGTCTGGTCCTGTAAAAGTCCATGGAGTTCAACTCACATCTCTAGTCCGGATCACCCTAATATCATCCTTGACAGCAATTGATAGAATACAACTACGAGCCGTTCGAATTTTCGGTGACCCTGTGCTCTGTGAAAGAATAGATTCTTTGGCGTTGCTTAGAGATATAGCTTCTATGCGTTTTTTACTGCATCTATCACAGGGAGTGTTCCGAAGTGGTTTTTAACCTGTTTTCCCCCACTGATTTTCATTACTGTATCGTACCCCACCTCTTGCAAAACCATCCTTACCACCTGGATGCATGGTGCACCTCAAAAATGCGGTTTTTAAGGAACTTTTCCCTAGGAACCACCAGGATGTGAACTTCCGTCGGCATTATTTTCAGATCATATATAGATACGACATTGGTACATTCAATAAGTGCATCTACTCCAAAGGGCGAGAACGCTCTTGTGTATTCTCTGATAATACAATATACAGTGAGTGGCGGTGAACATTTTCCACCTGGTAACACTCTGACATGCTCGATTTCCCACCTTTTAAAATTAAAAAAACAGTCAAAAATCCTTTTTAGACTTGAACTTTGTTCTTCTGTATTCTAAAACATTGTATCTAGATTGTGTACACTAGATACGTAGAAACTATTTTTTGAATAAAATGTTTTAACTCTATTATTCCACTTGGTAGGTATGACTTTATAACTTATATAATAATTATTGTTTAATTTGTTAGCATAAGGGAATTCTGATAAAGATTTTAAAAATTATTTATATAATTCGATTTTAATAACCATTTTTATTATGGCAAATAAAATTGATAAAGTCAATACTTTTATGACGATCGTATTAACTTTTACCTCATAAACCTTATTTAATTATTGACGCTCAATATCTTCTATGTGTGGGATCATCGCATATAGAAAACAACTTCCGTACATTTTTCTATTTGTTTTTATATTTTTTTTAAATCTCGAAGCCCAAATCTCACTCCCATATTAACAGATTAAAATGATTTCATGTAGAGTATAAAAAATGTCAAATATAATATTCATGAAGCATTTTGAAATAAATATAACATCAACATTTATTTTTTACTTACTTTAATGATAGAATATTAGCAATCAAACCAAACTTGGCTATTATATGCGAAAGATACCAAGATATTAATAATAAATGTTAAAAGCAATGGCCATAAATATAAATAGGATAATTAATTCTAGTTAAATTTAGATAAAATCAATTCCAATAACATATCTTTAACGAGATATAAACCTACCCCATCAAGTATTTTAGCTTAAAAAAAATAGTTTATAATTATCAAATGTAGGTACGTAACAATCCTTTGGTATGTTATTTTGTCTACTAATACTTAGACCTGACAGGGTCTATTGAATCAATTCTCTTCTCTTCTCTCTTTGTTTAAAAAGTAGATTCTAGTCGCGATAGATTTAATTTTCTACATCTTTGTTTATTCCTTTTTGTTAATTAGAACGAAGTTCGCCGGGTCAGATAATTTATTACAATACTGAAGTCATTTTCCTGTAAAATGATTAATTATTTAAGTTATTCCACATTCACTAACTAATATTTTATAATTATTTCTTGTAGAAACATTGTAGAAATCTTTTTGACAATAAATAATCGTAAAATTTTCAGTACGTACGTTCTGTTCTCGAAGAAAACGTAATTATAGAGTCGTAAGTATAGTATACTATAAAATGTCAGTATAGTATCGTCTTTCACATCAGTTGTAAGGGACTTCCGCGGACCCCTGTTGTATAAAGCTCAAACTGCTCTCTTTTCTAAATTGGAAATGGATTTTACATTTGCTTTTACTCCCTAGAGCAGATTTTAGAAAGTAGTTGTCTAACTACAGTAAAGGTATAATTTCAATGCAGTGTATTTAAAATACTTTGAGAATGAATGTGTAATTAATATACATACATACATTTGTTCATACAATTTACACAATTAAACATTTGTTCGATATAGAAACGAGGTCCAGATATCAAATAATTCTAATAGTACATATTTAAAGGCTTGTTGTTCGATAAAATATGTGTTTATAAGATTCCAATAGAATTAAAAGATGTATAGGATAAGAATTTGTAAATACAAATGGTTAAATGTTAGTATAGGATTTCATACTATTATGATTAATTTTATGATGACTCAATTAATTAATTTAAATTTACTTTTTATTATTTGGTAAATTATATCAAATCTGATTAAATTGGTGTCATTTTAAACGTTGGCTTTTTAATGAAAATAAATTAAAATTCCGGGACTCAATGCGCTAGGGAGTATATCTTACGAATCTTCTTGTCATATAAATTATATTTATATTTAATACGGATAACATAATTAATCAAAGAATTAATAAATTTAAGGTGCTTAACCATTTACTTATTCTGATCGTAAAGGGAGACGAACATTTGTGTTTTTTTAAAATATTTAGTGTTAAATTATAGATTTTCAAGGTAAAATAAATATTTAAGAATATATATATATTTGGAAAGAAAAGCGAATTCTTTACGTTTACGTTTGCTTTACACCAACGTACTTCCGTTGTGTTGTATTCCACCATGTCGCTGGCCTTTTATTTTAGAAAATGTTCTCATGTCCATTGAAAAATAAAGAATCTGATTTAGATTAACGCATGAGACAATGTAGATCGCAGGAAAAGGAATTGAATTTTTAACTAGTTCATATAAAAGAGCAATGGAATCAAACATATGTGTGATTTAAAATAGCTTAGCACATGGGAGTATCAGATGAAATCGATAGATTATCTGTTTAAATATGTATTATACAGAAACTATCCATGTACGTCTCCTAGCAACTATCGATTATGCAAAGATCATTTATTATTAAAATTATAATTGCTTTGTAATATCACGCTCATATTTGATAATATGTAACAAGTAGATAAAGCGTTAGGACCCTCGAGAGAAGTTATTTAACCTTAAAGCGGCTTGTTAATAATAGTTCTGAGCTTAGCCCTGCCATTGTCACTAATTAACTTTTAATTTTATCGACAGTTTTGAATTTTTTTTATAATTCTTATCCTACACTTATTTTTAAATTATTCTAAATTTTAAAAGTTAAATATTTGAATAATAAATAAATTGTTTATTAAAGATTCTGATTAAATTAATAAAGGGGAAGGCGCTTCAATCAAAGTCAATTTTGTTTTGTGAATTTTAGTCATGCGCCATTTCTTCTTCGTGCGTTCTCTGCCATTTAAAAACAATAATTATATTTATAATTTTCAACATCATAATCATTTTAACATTATAGTTAATAGTAGTAGTATGGTTATAATGTTAAAATTATTATGTAATACTACGACTAATGTAGTGGCTGGTGTGGTGGTGATGGTGGTGGTAGAGTGGTGGTAGTAAAAGTAGTTGTAAGAAAAGTAGGAATAGAAATAGGCGTAGCAGGCAATGGTGTAATAATAGTAGCGGAGTAGTAGAAGTAGTTATCAAAAAGGTATTGTTTCACAAGGCTTTATTTGATCCATGACGCAACTTTAATAATACAAAACTAATCGTACTAAATAATACAAAACTAATCGTACAAAATTCCATAATAACACGTGCATTGTCTAAACTATTTGAAAAAAAAAAGAATCAAATCCATAGCAAAAATATTAATTAAGCTTTGCTAGATAATTTTTATAAAAAACTAATACTTAGAAAATAATAATATTTTTATGAAAACAATTTTTTTTTACAGTGTGTCATACCGACCGACATAGTATAATAAATTATAAAGCAAAATGTTCAATACGTTGGGATCTATATATAATATATATTTTGTTATATAAATTCTTTGACGATTGTTTATAATCAAAATCTATACTAATGTAACGAGATATAATTTAATATTAATTAAGCTTTGCTAGATAATTTTTATAAAACTCGAATACTTCAGCAATAATAATATTTTTATGAAAACAAAGTTTTTTTACAGTGTGTCATACCGACCGACATAGTATAATAAATTATAAGGCAAAATGTTCAATACGTTGGGATCTATTTATAATATATATTTTGATATAATATATACATTCTTTGATGAATGTTTATAATCGAAATCTATACTAATGTAACGAGATATAATTTAATATTAATTAAGCTTTGCTATATAATTTTTATAAAAATCGAATACTTAAGCAATAATAATATTTTTATGAAAACAAAGTTTTTTTACAGTGTGTCATACCGACCGACATAGTATAATAAATTATAAGACAAAATGTTCAATACGTTGGGATCTATTTATAATATATATTTTGTTATAATATATACATTCTTTGATGATTGTTTATAATCGAAATCTATACTAATGTAACGAGATATAATTTAATATTAATTAAGCTTTGCTATATAATTTTTATAAAAAACGAATACTTAAGCAATAATAATATTTTTATGAAAACAAAGTTTTTTTACAGTGTGTCATACCGACCGACATAGTATAATAAATTATAAGGCAAAATGTTCAATACGTTCGGATCTATTTATAATATATATTTCGATATAATATATATATTCTTTGATGAATGTTTATAATCGAAATCCATACTAATGTAACGAGATATAATCTATGTTCAACATCAACCAATGTTCATTTTTTATTACATATCTACCTGATAATTAAAAATTGTATGCAGAGTATTATTAAAAAAAAAAAAAAAAAAACTTTTTATATATATTTGTAGTACATACTTATTGATAAAAATTGTTATGAGAAATTAAGTTAACGGAGATAACGAAGCAAATTATTAGCTTGGCTCTGTACAGTATCAAACCAACTCAAACAAATTCAGATAGAAATCATTCGAGAAATTCTATCTCCACTAGAAATTCAACTGTAAAACTAACCATTTACCTCCATTTCCCTTTGCATTATGCACTCGAGATGAAAATTGCTAACTTCCGTCCAATTCAAACCGATTGGTTTTGTTAGATTCACAAAGAGATGACAATCAAAGTGATCTCTAACAATATTATAGTACAGAAATGTGTTTTCTAAAGATATTATAATCAAGAAATTGTAATAGAAGGTAGTTTTATTATCAATGTATACTTTACAGATATTATATACACTATTATAAAATAAAATATAAATTTTTACTCCCCGTAATTTCTTGTATTTATTCCTAGACCTGAAGAAAGTAATTAAATCAAATTAATACAATTACGACAAGCTGCTATCAAAGCTTTTATAAAAAACTAACGCTATAATATCAAAGTATTTTATTAATTAGCGTACATTTATGAAAATAAAGCACGCGGTCGTCACAGTCACGTTTAAAGATGGATTAAAGGTTTCCATAATTATAATAATATGTTTTTTAAAATATTATACGAGTTTCATAATTTTTTCTAAATAACGTACTAAATATAAATAATTTATAAAATATTACTATTACTTTTTAATTGTAAACTGTTATATATCAATAATTTCTTAACTCAATAAAATTATTAAAAAACTTATGTTCTAATATTAAAATCCAAAAAGATGTGGTTAACAATCAGCAAGCAACATTGGATACGTTGCTATGGTAATTCGTTTTAATAACAGTCGCATGGTTGCGTGCAGTTAATTATTTTTTTGTTTATTGTCAATCCGTCAGGATAATTGTCAAAACAGGTTAGTTTAGATTAAGGGTCCCCTTACTTTTTTTTGGACAAAATATTTCGTCCTTAAAAATAATTATTGTATTTTGTACTATTTTTGCAAATCGCTAGTAAAAATTAAACAAAATACGTCTCTGTATATCATTTGCTTTGATAGAAAAATTAATTATAATCAGTTCTAGGTTTTAATTTTCTTTTTCCTTTCTTATATCAGAGGGTAAACTATTATATCTTAGCCTCGTCATAAGGTAGGTGTAATTTTAATATTTTGAACTTACAATAAAATCTAATATATATTTTTAAGCATTGCTATAAATGCATTCATAGCTTTAGACTGACTCATAATATCTAGTATCGTAATATGTTTCAATGTCATGTTAATGTCGTTTTAATTTTAATTTGTCTTCATTATGTGCTGAAGCATAAATTAAACAATAATAATATATGTTTTAAGGATAGTGTGACCATAGCTTGTTTTGTAATTTTTAGGTACTACAATGAAAATTTTAACCCATTTGGCAGTAACTAATCGGAATAATTCTAATAGTCGGGATAATTATATTTAATAATAATCAAGGATCACGAAAGTTTACACATAAAACCGATTCCGCCATGCACAGAGCTCATGAATAAGGTCCCCGAATGGGTTCGAAACTAATAGGGCAAATTCCAAAGCATTAACGCGAGTACAGCCGGATAATTATATTTAATAGTAATCATGGTTACATACTTATACTAGTTATTGTTTAGCAAATAACACAATGTTAAACCAATCTATTGGAACAACTGGATCTCTCCATTTGAAACGCGTTTATCGCTTCATAAGGAAACAAGAGAAATTATTAAGATTTTATCCTTGGATTATGTTAATAAGTTTTCAAAGTAATATTAACAAATTAATGTATGTTATAGGATCTGGATATTATTATTTAATTAAAATTTAAGCACACTTTTAAAACTATCCAATCTGATCCTCATACTGAAAAAAAAAAATAAAATTAAAGTTTTAAGGACCTGTTGCCTGCTTTCTTTGTTTTATCAAATTATATATTTTTTTAAAACCACCTCTCATACTTTTGAGATACACTGATTATTTTCAGATGTGATTGGAATTCAAAACGGGAACAAATAAGTTCTTAAACTTATTAGAAAATTAAAACATTAAAAACTTTAATGTATTGTGTATTTAATGTTATGGTATACGTGTGTGTTATACGGAACAATGATATATTGTTCTAAAAAACATACATTTTTTAACAGCATGGCAAAGTGTTTCTTACCTTGGCATTTACTTAAACTTTTATCTTATTAATTATTACTTATTTAAACTTGTATACAAATTGGTTATGATATGAATTGATACATCATCCTTTAAAAAATTTTATTAAACCATTTACTATTTATTACTTACTAATAAAAATCTTTTTTAAAAAGATTTATTTTTCTATTTGAATAAGAAATTCTTTGTTATCATAACAAAATATTATCATTAAAATCTCACATATTCTTTCTCGTATAATTTTAACTGCTGACTTGTCTTGCAATAATGGGCTTTTTCCTAATTAATTCAATAGCTCACAAAGGATCACGCAACGTGTTGCCTTATAAATATATATTGCGTGATCCTTCACATTACAAGCCGCTTTCTTTTTTAGGACTTTTATCTTCTTCTTCAAGAAATTAGCCATCTGTCAGCACATAACATTTGTACAAAATCATGTAGTTTCTTCGTAAATTCCAGGAAACGTATATTTTATTTATATAAAATCTTTTGACCAAAAATTGTTTTCAAAAGAATAAAATAATTTGGTGAAGCCAACAGCTTAGGAAATAAGTGCCTTTGGTCTAGATCAATCAAAAATTCACAGACTTTCTGTACAGTTTTCCAAAATGTTTTAGACAAGAGTTCTGTTGCCTTTTTCCGAAAGTAACGATGAAAACTTCATAAAAAATACCATCGTATTGAGAACTTCTTTTTTCGAAATCAGTTAATGAAATAAATTACAGAGATATATTTAAAACTATCTACAATCTAAATACCATGTCTCATTGTATACTACATGTGTATATGTTGTAAATGTATGGGCTTATTAATGTGGCATCAAGTTTTGTAATGTAACATTATAATTATTAAATTATATCTTTTTTTACTTTAATTTTATTATTCAGTATAAAATACAACAAATCTACTTAGTAGAAAATTTTGTGTAATATTTGCCCTAAGTACCTTACCTTTTTAAACTGTACAGTTTAATAGGGTAGCGTGATATATGAGTTCAAAACTAGCTCGGTATATTTTGTTAGTATTTAATTAGTCGTTACAGAACAGCCCATATAATTATATATAATAGTAACCTTATCTTATTCACGTTAATAGACGACGTATAAATAAGCTGGGAATACGGAAGGCGTGTAGCTGAAGTTGCTGATATTTTTTTTTTTTTTTTTTTTTTTTTTTTTTTTTTTTTTTATGGAAAAGGAGGGCAAACGAGCATGCGGGTCACTGATAAAATGTGATCACCGCCGCCCATGAACTCTTGCAACATCCGAAGACTCACAAGAGCGTTGCCGGCCTTGGAGATATGAATAGACGCCTTTTTTGAAGGTACCCATGTCGTATCGATCTGGAAACACCGCCGAAGGAAGTTCGTTCCACATCTTAGTGGTACGTGGAAGAAAAGTCCTTGAAAACCGCACAGTAGAAGATCGCCACGCATCCAGGTGGTGTGGATGGAAATGCAGGCGGTGACGTGCTGTGCGGTGATGGAATTCGGCGGCAGGCATCAGATCAAATAGCTCTTCGGAACACTCCCCGTTGTAAATGCGATAGAAGACGCACAAAGAAGCCACGTCTCTACGCAATGCCAAAGAGTCCAGCCGTTCACAGAGCACCGGGTCCCCGACAATCCGTACGGCTCTCCGTTGTACGCGGTCAAAAGGTAGAAGCTGATATTGGGGTGATCCGGACCAGAGATGAGAGCAGTACTCCATATGTGGCCGAACCTGCGCCTTATAAAGCGCAAGTCTATGGCCAGGATTGAAATACTGTCTCGCTCTATTGATCACACCCAATTTCATCGAGGCCAACTTGGCCTTGCTCTCCAAGTGACCACGAAACTGACAGTCGCTCGAAATGTCGAGTCCCAGTACTTTGATACTTGGCGAGGCATCGAGAGGTGTGCTATCGAAGAGCGGCGATACGACAAATGGGGTTTTCTTAGTGGTAAACGCGCAAACCTGTGTCTTTTGGGGATTAAACTGAACGAGGTTCAGTTTACCCCATTCTGAGACCGTCCTCAGGGAGGTCTCTATAGAAGACACAAGTTTCTTTCGGCACTCGTCGACGTTTTCCCGAGAGAGACCTGCACGGCCGGAATATACCGCATCCCCAGTGCTGTCATCCGCATAACAATGTATGTTGGAAATGTCCAACATATCATTGATGTGCAAGAGGAACAGGGTTGGGGATAGCACGCAGCCTTGGGGTACACCAGCATTCACGGGCTTGGGGTCCGAGCAAAAACCGTCGAGAACGACCTGTATGCTCCGCCCAGTGAGGAAGCTGGTGATCCACTTGCATAAACTCTCGGGAAGCCCATAGGAAGGAAGCTTCGAAAGAAGCCCCTTGTGCCATACACGATCGAAGGCTTTCGCTATATCCAGACTAACTGCCAGACCTTCTCCCTTGCTTTCAATAACCGCAGCCCAACGGTGTGTAAGATATAACAGGAGGTCACCAGCCGATCGACCATGGCGAAAGCCATATTGTCGGTCATTGATCAACTGGTGATCCTCAAGGTACGCGAGGAGCTGTCGGTTTATGATGTTCTCCATTATTTTGGAGAGAAGAGAGGTGATGGCGATAGGTCTGTAGTTAGCTGGGTCCGAGCTATCACCTTTTTTAGGGATCGGATGGACAAAAGCACACTTCCATGAGACCGGGACTACGCCTTTGAAATAGGAGTACCGAAATAGACGCGTTAGCACTGGAGTCAACTCAGGGGCACATGTTCGTAGCACGATTGGGGAAATGCCATCCGGCCCACTCGACTTATGAACATCCAAGGAAAGTAGAGACCGTCGAATGGTTTTTTGCCGGAAAATTATTTCCGGCATTGAACTCTGACACCGCCGGATGGTAGGCGGTGTTTTCCCTTGGTCGTTCAAGGTCGAGTTTGAGGCAAAAAGAGTGCCCAAGAGATCGGCTTTCTCTTTTGCCGTATGGGCCAGAGAATCATTCCCCGAGTGCAGTGGCGGTAGGGATGGCTGGCAAAAGTTACCCAAAGTGGCTTTAGAAAGCGCCCAGAACTTGCGCGTGCCTGGTGGGTACCTTGTCAACTGATCCCCAATTTTGACGACATGCCTAAACCTTGCTCTAGCAATTTGCCGTTTGAAGAATCTGGAGGCACGATTGTATTTCCTCTTCAGAACTCTAGAGTTCGGATCCTTGATGACTAACGCATTAACCCAAGCCTGATACGCCTGACGTTTTCCGGCTGCTGCAGCCCTGACAGACGCATCAAACCAAGGCCGCGATCTGCCACCAAGTGGTACCACAGAGCTAGGTACAAATAGTTCCATGCCCTGTAGTATCACATCAGCTACAGCCGCAGCGCAGTCACTGGGATCATCGGAAGAGAAACAAATCGGCCCCCATGGGTAGGATGCAAAGAAAGACCGCATTCCATCCCAATCCGCTGACTTGTAGTGCCAAACGCGTCGGGTCGCAGGTCTTGTGCGAGCCGGACGTTGAATGGGCACTACACTCCGTACCAAGCAATGATCGGAGGACCCAAGGGGAGCCTCGACAATGACCTGGTACTTTCCGGGATGTGTAGTCAGCAGAAGATCCAACAAAGAGGGCATGTGGCTGTCCACGTCCGGTAGACGAGTGTGAGTCTGAACCAACTGGGACAGACCATTTGCCAGAGCAAAGTCAAACACAGATCTCCCCGCGAAGTCAGTGGAACGCGACCCTAGCCACTCGGCATTGTGCGCGTTGAAGTCCCCAAGGACTATGACCTCAGCGGAGGGAATCTGTGATAGCAGGTCGTCAATCTTCGCCTGTACATGGCCCAAGAGTTGTTCCGTTTCTGCATTACCACTATGGGATCTGTATAGGCACGCGTAGACTCTGACATGATCGTCCATGTCCACGCGCAGCCAGAGGAGAGACAGATCCCGACCTTCAAAAATCTCGAGGCGACGGTAGCAGATATCCTCCCTTACGAACACAGATACCCCGGCGTGGGGTATAAAATGATGCTCTAATTTATACCCGGGGTATGAAAGGTACGCTGTGTCGCTAGGTTTGGATATCTGCGTCTCCGTCAAAAACAACAAGGCCGGCTGCGCCGTCTCAAGATGATAATGGACGGCGTTTAGGTTGGAGTGAAGTCCCCGGATGTTGCAAAAGTCCACATTCAGGGTGGACCGGGGTGCCGCTGTGTTACCTCGTCGTTTGCCCTCAAAAAACACGAAATGCGATTCTTTGCCCGCCCCAGATACGATAACATATACTTAAATATATAAGTATATGTGAACACAGCTATACAGCTATTTAGTTTTGAATATTGTAAAGGTAGCTTTGACTATGCAAAAATCTTGTTTAGAAACTTATTTTTCAAAAAAAAATTCCTTATCATAATCATGATATTTATAGTTACCACGATTACGTATATAACGCACCAACTTGTTATTCAAATATAGTATAGTTATATAGCTTGGTTATATGTGTATACCAAAATAATATACCAATATTGGTATATATTGTTTTAAGAAAGTTAGGCCATTCACGCCATTAGCTAACCCACTTTTGGCTGAAGTTGTCAAGTAACTTGTTACCAAACAACTGTTTACTTTGTGCCTCTTACCATAGTCTGCCTTTAATAAACTTCGGATATTGACCTCCTATACTTTGACCTAGGTAGAGGTCATGGTTTACAAACCGATAGTTACAATGCTAGGAAAAGTGTAAAAATCATTAAAAAATAAGAATATACTGCACATATTAAATTTCAGATTCTGGCTGTACGGTTCCAAAAAGTAAATACATTGATTAAAAAATACGCCTAGTTATTGTACAGATACTTTTATAATTGTTTAAATATTTTTTACTTTTATGTTACAAAAATAACTGACAAAAAATTTATTTGAATTCAAACAGTAGAAATACCTAGAATGAATAACAATGAATAACAATTGTTCTTGTAATCTGCAGCCATTTTAGTCACTCTTCGTTGATCATATGTTTGTCGGTTTAATCTGGTTCGCATTCACCTTAAAGAAATAGTACCAAAAGTCAGAGTAAACTGATAAAAGACTCGTCAAGCATTATTGTTTCGAAACTAGATAATTTGAAATCAGAAAATTATGTATATGACGGCAAATTTACAATTTTTTGTTCACATTACTTCGGTTTACTATTTTTGAACAAAATTAGTTAAGGTCTTGATTGTCGTTGAAATGAATAAATATTTGTTATTTATTTTGTTAGATTTTTACACATATATTTTTGTAATTTTTTTTTCATTTATTTTAAAATGGATTTTATATAAGGATAATATGTCCATAACTTTTAACTTTATTCTATTATCTTTCTCCTACTTGTGTGTATACATTGTAAGTATAAAACCACATTATCTCTTACAAGCTGTCTCACAGTAAACGCTAGCTGAGAGAGATTTCTAAAAGAGATAAGTAATTCTTTATAGTACTTTATTATTTTTTCTTTTTATTAATTAATTAATCGTTTATTTGATGGTACATATTTAAATAAAAATATTCTCTTTATATTTTTTTCAACAAAGCTCTTTAACGGGGATTGCTGGCCAGAATAATATAGTAAAAATTGCCCGAGAAGACTACAAGCTATCGCATTGTGAGGGTATTCAATGTAACTTTGTATTTAATACTTTTTTTTCCTTTATAATACACTATTAATATACATTTAAAAAGTATTAAAAATTTGAAGAATATTTTTTATTAAAAAATAATACTATATAAATTCATCGTCTAATTTCATTCTTTCCTTACCTGTGCTTAGTATTAATTTTGATAAAAATTTTAAACTTAATATAATTCTCTTCATGGCGGGACCGAGGAGAACAGTTACATTTAACAAGTTGGATAGTTATTAACACACAGAACAAATTAAAAATTATAAAATTTAATAAACAGTAGTAATAGATAAAGGGTATATTTTTTTGATTTAAAGGTCTTTTTTTCAACATAATAAAATGAGTTTTCTCATTTATACAATTATTAATAGAAATAAAATATTGATTTGCACTAGTTAATAAACGTAACTAAACTAACAACAATAATACTTATGATAAAATTATAAATTGACAATATACAAAATGACAATAGCTATTTAATAGTACTATTATAGCTATATTATAATAATAATTTAGCAATAAATATTTATAGAAATATAACTGTACACAAATATTACAATCTTTGTCGAAAAGAGAAAGATTGTAATATTTAAAATAAAACTATTTTTTGTTGATTAAAATCGCGTATAATTTTGGTTACATTTTAATTTTAACCAAACGTTTCGAATGCTTTGCAGCAATCGTGTTCACAGGTAGAGTTAATTAGTCCAGTATAATTAGTCATGTAACCAAAATTATACGCGATTTTAATCCGTAAAAAATAGTTTTATTTCAAATGCGTACTCGTTAAAATCTAAGAAAATACTATTGTAATATTTAGTTTCATTAACTGAGAGTTCCAATACTTTTTAGTGAGATCTATCAATAATCATAAAATCTATAATTATAGATATATAATATAGATATAATATTTATAGATATATAATTATAGATAGAAAATAATTGTTTGCATAAGAGATCAATAGATATTGTTAAGAATTATATTTACATTATGTAAATGTAATGACAAAGCTTCCAAATCACGTTTTCGAACATACGAGTTTATAATGTTAACCATTTAAGAAACATTCTGAGAATATTTCTCGTTAGAAGTAGTATTGCCAATAAATATTTTATATACGGTAACCTTGTTTTAACGTTTGCAAATGACACGTATTGTTCTGTCAGTTCTGTATGTATAACAATTTGAGCTATTGTTTAAAAATGTAACAGTTATACAATACAGCATCATGATATGTATAGCGTTTTTTATGTTATGTGGTAGCCAGTTAGTAATATATTTATTACTTAATTTTACACGCCATTGACCATTAAATGAATAATATTGTCGTAAATTGGAATGCAACTTAACCATTGAATGCTAGAAGCATTGAGGCGTCGTACCACAATTGGCAGACACAAGACAGTTTCACAGAGGTAGGTAGGTAGTAGGTAGTAGTAGGTAGGTAGTTTCTGAATCATTTTGCTTGTTCGAGTTCGAATGTGTTATTCTATATTTGTTTAAAATTTAAATAAGTCTAACATAATTACAAAATTTATAGACAGTTTCCAACATTAATATCAGTTATGGCATATTCAATATTATTCCGTACTGTAAAATTAAATAATCTGGTGAGAATTTTGGAAGCTTAATATGAATACTATCACTTTTTATGTCTTGATAGAGTTTATATGGAATGCTACATTCATCGATATCGAGCTATAAGGTAGTTATATGGACTGAGTGTTGGGATGGCTTCTTGAGGATCCCGATTTCAAGATAAGACCGTGACGATAAATTTTGAATTCTACACACATTTATCTTATATTTTATTTGACATGGTAACAAATGTTAATAATAAATTTCAAATAATATTCTTAGATATATTGAAGGATAAAACTGTTAATTTTAATCACTTAATTAAAAATGTTAATTTAAATCTTATAACAGGTAAATAATATTTACTTGGAGCTACCACCATTTTTACATTTAGATAAATAAAAAATGACTTTTATATAGTCCAAAAATACATATATGATTTAAATAAAAGTATTTGCGGTATAAAGGAAACGAGACACAGATTTTGGCTGATGAAGTTCGTTTGCAAAATTACTCTACAAGCGTTTTTATAATGAAGTTCATCTGCTGTTTGAATATTGAAACGTGTAAATTTTAAATTGTTGAAGCTTGATTGGAGAGATTTTCTACTTTATTTTAATAATAATTTCTGAAATTGTAAAAAATCTTCAATTTTATTGCAGAAAAATACAATTTTTCGGTCGCTAATTAAAGTGTAGAATAAATAAGAACAACCGAAAGTGTATAATTGCTTGAAAATGACACAAATAGAAATAATACTATTATTTGAAAAAGAACCCCAAGCTTTAGACTTATTTCAATAGAAAATAAGTATTTCTTAAAAACTTAAATATATTTAAATAAATTGTTTGATTTTAATACAGCTTACGAGCTTTACCATGCTCAATTTCTAAAATTAAATATGAATATTGAACTTAACTAGAGAACATTTTGGTAAGGCGGGATTTATTTCATAAATTAAATATTTATGTCAATAATTTATATATAGAAATAATTATAGAGAATGATAGTATTTTAAGTTAACAAAAAAATCCTGTTGAAACCTCTTAAATTATTTCACATATTCAGGCTTAAAATCTGTATTTGTTTTAAATTTTCGGTAATAAATATAAAACGAGTGAAGAAACGAATAGAACATCCGTGTTAATTAAATATATATTTTGGACTTTTTTTAAATATTGTACTTAATTCTTTAGATTCATTGAACGAAGCTCTTTATGAGAGATTTTTCTGCATCCTATTGCAAGCATCAATCAAAAACGGTATATCCGAAAATTTCCAAATATTGCACACTGATATTCATCAGTCTGGTGGTAGTTTTAAAAATTTCTTTCAAATAATTGATGTCGTTGAGGAATAATCAAGGAAAAACTATAATCCCATAGACTTCAATGGGAAAAAATTTTCGCACGAAAATTCAGCTTTGAAATAACATGCGCGTGCCGAATTTTTGCAACAGCTTTTAATTTTTTTAATTTTTTTCTTTTTATCTTGAAATAGTTGAGGACAGAATGTGTCAACGTTTTGTAAATGCAACTTCGATGCTATTTGCACGACGTTTCGCTCAATATGCTAACACCTACCGGGATTTTGTTTCACGTTCCTAGTATTAAATTTAAAATTAATTAAAAATTAAAGAACTTTTATGGCTAAGACAAAAATTCTGAATCCCTCAAAAACGGTGGTTGAAAATTGTAATTTTGGTAAAACATTAATTTGAAGCCATGTTTTGGTAAAATATTAATTTCATTAAATGTTTTAAAATTAATAAGCTACATTTTATTTTATTTTTTTCCTAAAATCATTTATATGTATTTTTTCTAATGTGGCAATCATTGTTTTAGAACTGAAATACGAGAAAAGAGCAGTTACGTCTTTGGTCTCAAATTCCAGTTCGTGATCAGTTTACAAAATGCTAAATTATACTTGTGTACAAGTTTAAATTTCACAGTTGGATTTGGATTGCCCTGGTCCGTCTGACGTCAAACTTAAGTAAATAACAATATGTCTTTGTATATGTATAGTAAAGAAAGTAAACAAAATTTAATCATCAAATGCACGCGATTAAAGGTCCTATTATTATAATGGGCCTTACCTACGCCTTTGTTAAAATTGATATGAATGATATATAATTAATATATTTTTTATTTATTATTTATCAAACATTTTAGGAAAAATTGTAAACATTATTTAAAACCTTTTAGTTTTGTATTATCAAAAATTTCTTTTTTGATAATTGTGTAATTTTTATTAAATTTAAACATTTAATAAAAACATCGCCTTCACATTTTTGTTGTTAAGAAATTTTTTCCAATTTTTTTGTTATTTTTCTACTTTAAAGTATCAAATTTAATTGTGTTTATGTTCACTATTTTGAAATAATATCTTCCACAAAAAAAAAAGATGCTGTTTATATTTTTTATTTTAAAGCGTACGCTTTTGACGACAGCTTTCTGCTTAAAGATAAGGCGCTCTTACCCAAACAATTCTACGGTATCTTCGTGTAACTTCAATGGTTAAGGCTGCACGAATTACGATAGTTCTCAAAGTACAGAATCTTTACTCGATGCTTATCATTGTAATATTACCTAACACCCAACTTTTTCCTAACTATACCGTTTAACCATTACTGTGCAATTGCATATGTAAAATATATTTTTAAAGTGTAATTGAAAATGTATTTTTATAAATAATTTTTAGATTTAATTTATTTTGTATTACTTCTACAAATTGAATTTATACAAAATACACAAAAATGAATTAAGACTAAGAGCAATGAGTTTTGAAGGGCTGTTATCCTCAGATTATAATAAGAATTTATTATCCAATCTAAACTTTTCTTTTTAAGTCATCCTACCAAGTCGTAAATGCGAATTTCCTATGTAAACATAAGAAACTAAGCATTTATAAAATGAGTTTTTTAACGAGAAAGGCTAATCTATTTTATTAGATGATTTACAGTTCGTTAAGTTCATAATCTTTAGCGTTGCGAACTTTAACTTCGTAGATTCAAAAGAAAGTACCCCAAAGTCTGAAAAAATATTTTTTTCTTAAAATATACTTTGAATAAAATCTTTTAATAAAAAAATATTTAATCTTCAATTATTTTTTAAGCAATTCTTAAAATTATAAGTAGACAACATAGTTTTTCAATGAAGTGGTGTGTAGAGGCATACTTTTTATTATTTAAAAATAAACGATATACGTCTATATAAATACAATTTAAAATCAAGTCCAACTTTTTCCTGCTTATCTATACTTATAATAAATCTGTAGAGAGGTCAATTCTGTACATGAAATATATTTACAAAATAACTATCGGGGGGTGATTATTGATCGATACTGATGCCAAAAATGCAATCAGTAAAATTTTTGTCTGTCTGTCTGTCTGTCTGTCTGTCTGTCTGTATGTTATTTATAGAAAAAAAAACTACTCGACGGATTTTAACGAAACTTGGTACAATTTTTCTACATACTCCTGAGCAGGTAATAGTATACTTTTCATCACGCTACCATTAATAGGAGCAGAGCAGTGAAAGGAAATGTTGGGAAAACGGGAGAAGTTACTTGGTTTCTTTAGCTTCCGTCGCGTGTGCAGCCTTAATGGTTAAAGCTACATAGAAATCTTGTATAACGGAAATATTCCACATAAAATTATATAAAAAATATCCCAAGACAGCATATGTCTATCTTTTATAGTTGACTCACAATAACACGTGTAACTCCCGATAGCTTAGCAGTTCGGAGATTTGTTATTATTATATTTGTTTACTCTTACGTTTATAATATTCTCACTCAACGCCAATTAAAAAAAATAACATCAGTTATTCTTTGAACTCCTGGGCAGGTTATAGTATACTTTTCATCACACTACAATGAATAGGAGCAGAGCAGTGTAAGGAAATGTTGGGAAAACGGGAGAAATTACTTGATTTTTTAAGCTTCCGTCGCGTGTGCAGCGTTAATGGTTAAAGCTACATAGAAATCATGTATAACGGAAATATTCAATAATATTCCACATATATATATATATATTATATTACGTCAAAACTATGAGGGAGGACATCTGCTAATTTTTTTTCGAAAAACGACGGAAACGCGGACGAAGTCGCGGGCAAAAGCTAGTTATTAATATAAAGCTTATAAGGTACTAATATTTACAAATGAATTTTTCTTATGTTATCAACTGAATTTTAGAACCAATTTTTCTGTAGCCTTTATTTTCAATATTCAATATTGTAAATCTTTTATACTGCACTCTGTTCAATCCTACCCTCCCTTCTTATTTAAAAAAGCGATTTACATTTATCGGAGAATCTCACAATCGTGATCACAGAGTACTATATATAGAGTGCAGACTTCGTAGTTTGGACTACTAACGCCATCTATACTCTGAATGATAAAACTACTTCGGTATGTCTGGTATCCACATACCCAGCATATTTAGGTTTTTTGAATCCTCCGATTAACTACACTTTCATAAAGCTATTTATTATAAATGAAAAATCAATTTTACCATTTTTCATTTATAATAAATTGCTTCATGAAAAGTGTTCAGATTAAATAAAAGACAAAAAATATTTAAATTTTTTTTTAAATATAAGAAATACCTAATATAAACATATTAATTTTTACTAAAAATATTAACAGTAACACCGCATAATTAAATATTGACATGTAGTAACATTCACAGGCAGTATTTTTAGAAGTATATCTTTTTAACAATAGTTAACTTTAATACAATCAATATCAATAGCAATAAATGATGTCTTCTAGAAATTAAATACACTTTGACACCCTATTGAATCTGATTTGAATCATCAATATCATTGTGCTTGCCACATAATATTTTATTAATTTCCTTACACTAGTTGTACAGACAAAAGTTACATGACAAATTTTGCAATACTTTAATTTTTTGTGATTATTGCTTTTACATTTTCAAACTTCTTCATTTATATAAATGCTCAGTGTAGTCTTTTAAAATAATAGGAAATATCTTTAATAAAACATTTCCTTTTAAGAATATCTATAAGAATATCTTTATATCATTGAAATATTTAATTAAGAAATCTACACGTTATGCTAAGCTACTTTTTTATATATTTTTTTTTCTAACTTTAATATATGAGCAAATTCATAATTATATGACAACTGTTTAAATGACCCACAGTTTGTAGAAACTTTAATTCTTAAGTCTTAAAATATACCCAAAACCATATTCTTATGCTGCCCATATATAATACACATTTTTATACATTCAATAGTTAACAGACAGTTTCTAATTGAAAGTGCAATTACTGTTTTACTTGAACTTTTTACAAATTGTATAAAATGTTCAACCCTCTTTGCTCTTACCCACACTTCACGGTGCTTAAAATTTGGCTTTACATGACCCTGCAGCATCTTTCCTCTCTTCTTAAAGTTGTTGTAGCTCTCATATAATTAATCAAATAATTCATCAAATAGAATGACATCTGCAGTCTTAACCTTCTCTGAGAAGTATACCTTTATCTGAAAATAATAAGAATAATTACAATTTCCATCTATTATTTGTAGTCTTAAAAATATAAAATTATTTGTAAAAATTCCCAATATTTGACATCTCCTTTGTTGACCTAAAATTTAATAATGAAAAAAGTATTTAAGATTTTAATTTATTCCAAGTAAACTTTACCTCCAAAAGTAGTGTTAGACACTGATGTGGCTAGTGAAACAGCAGTTTGCCAAGAACTTGTTGGGTTTTCTGTGAATAAAATTGATATATTGTCAATAATTTGAAAATAGCCATATCTCTAAAGAGTATGAAAGGTAATAGTAACAAAAATGGTTCAATTACATGTAAAATATTTAGTTATATAAGGGAGTAAAATTACAACCTAGTAAGTAGTAGTAAAAGAACATATCTATGATTACTTAATCATACTTTGTTCTTTAATTTATTGATAGTTGCTTATTGATTTAGCTTTTTAAATTAAAAATATTGTTTTATATATAGTGTAAGAAAAAAGAATAATTTCTATATTTGCAATAGGTTTATCCTAAAATGGTTTTTTTCTTAAAAATATAGCCACTAATTCTATTGTTATTACAAATATTTTTATTTTATTACAAATAATTTAGTTATCAATAAGAAAGTATATTTAGTTTGAAGTTATATTAAGACAATAATAAATTTCACGGACTGTCTATATCTATCTTAAATATAATTACAGGTAAAGAAGCCTAATAAACATAACCTCTTTTAACTTAAATTTAAACTTATAAACCAGGAGTACCACCAGAATTTTAGAAATAAGCTTCTCCTGTATGTCCGAAACATACAATGTACATGCAAATCAATAAAAGAAATTGATGTTCAAATGAGTTTAAATATAGTTGAATACTAAGTTAAATAGTATGCCTTCAAACAGAATACACATAGGGCATGATGCTTAATGGACGCTTGTATTTAAATGTAATAAAATAAAAAATTAAAACACGATGCGTTCATAGCTATTTAAAAATATCTTCGTAGCTTACTTGTTTGAGGTTCATGGCAACCGGGAACATGTATTGTGTTTTACCCATCTTCAGAGACAGGATTGGTATCTGGATCCAAAATGAAGATCCAATGATGTCTGGATACAGGCTGCAGAACTATCTCACTATACAAATGGTTAGGGGCCCAATTGTCATAATTTTAATGCTTTAAAATAATCTTATATGAATAAATTTATTGTAGAATAAAAATCGCGAATCAGTACGATACACAAAATGGCCGAAACTAAAAATGTTTATAAGGTCGAACGAAAAGAAACGACAGAAACCGATTATGCGCCACCTACAATCAAAATTTGCGAGGAATGCGAAGACCGCCAGTACTGAGTTTACATACCCTGATCGTGATCTTTGCTCTCAAGATAATCTTGTTCTACAAATACCTTCTCAATCCTCTTCCTTTTACTCTAAATCATTCACTGTCCTTGCTGTCCAACTTTGGAATTCCCTTCCTTTACAAACTAGACGCGCTCAATCGCTAACGGTTTTTAAAAGTATGGTAAAGGAATATTACCTACATTCATCTTACATTCCATTCCATTGTTTTGTATTGTTTTTTTATTTGGTGTGCAATAAAGAGTATTTATTATTATTATTATTATTAAAGTATTTTTAACAAAATTTTCATATCTTTTTCTAAACCTTATTTGTTTTATACTCTTAAGTCGAATAATTTGTTATCTTGCGAGACCACTTATCCTATTTCATACTTATCATATTTCAAAGATGCTTTCTCATAAAGCAATCATTTTTTGAAATGAATATCTTAAGGTTTTGCCTAAAATGTTACAAGAAATCATATTCGTTTATTATATTCCATCATTCTTTAATTTCTATGATATATCCTTTAACCTCAAGATATTTTTTGTACCAAAAGCTGGATAACTAATGCTTCAAATTTATCAAATAAATGAAGAAAAACTTTTCACCCATCACATTTTGTAAGAAAAGTTAAGCTCAATGTATTTATTATTTGAGCCATGCCATATATGTGCGATCGAACGACAAATTTATACAACAATATTGTAGCAACTGATAATTTTTCAATTAAATTAAGTTATTTATATATAAACTTACTTATATAATCCAAACAAAGAAATTAAACTTTTAATTATATTACAATTTTCTATTTTACAAAATTTAATTCTAACTTTTTTACAACTAAGTAATCTTGTGAACCACATCCCTATCCTTTGTTTATAATATAGTAATGTTGATTTTAATTAATAAAGCGATAGTAAATAAAATATTTATACTGCCACATAATTTTTAATATAACTATTACTAGGTCCACGCAAGCGGGGTTAGCCTCGCCATGCTGCGCGCGCGAAACAAAAACGTTCTATATGTTAACTATATCGGACACATTTTATCAATTATCTCGAAAAGTACAATTACAATTCGGCTGATTTTCAATCCAGACCGAGTTTTGCTCATTACGGGCATGTGTACACAATTTCATGCGTGTAACTCGTAGGAAGAAGGAGGAGTAGGGTAACAAAGAGTTGAAAATTTGGGTAGTAAAGAGGTTCGCTTCGCTCAGCTCAATGACGACTCATCCTCATCAAAATCACAACTGTTATCAATTTTTAGGACGGAGGAAAGGTATAATGACGAAACAAAGTTTCAAATAAATATAATTTATCTCTTTTTTTATCAGATCTAGATTATTTTTTGTAAAGTTCAGTTGTATAAAATTACTAGGTTGGAAAAAAAATTAAACAATTGAATGTTTTAAAAACAAATAATCACAAGTTAGGAATTCCTTTAGGCTCTACACTGTATGTGGGTTGCTCAGAAATTTTAGGCGGTAGCGCTAAAAAAACACAATATAAGGTATCAAATAATTTATCTTCCCATTTATTATGGAGTAATATTTGAAATTTAATATTAACATGTGGAAAGATGTTGAGTAATAATTTAAATATTAAATTAGAATTGTATATAAAACTGTCTATATCAAGATGGAAGTGACACGAATATATTAGACTTTTTTGAAGATCCTATCAATTTGCAAGTACAGAGTGTAAGTACTAATTTTGCAGTTAAAAATAGTATTGAACATAGGTGCATAGTGCACAAAGTGCGAAAATTAATGTTCGAAATTGTCTATAAAGTTTTTAAGCATACTAAACCTTTTCAATTTTTATTCAAATTTAATCAAATATGGAATGGGATACTCTGACATTTAAAACTTGAACAAGAAGCTTGATTCACAAACTAGAAGCTCCGAGAAACTGCCTGTCGCTCTGTCAATTATGGTGTGACGAGACGCGCCGCCTGGTATTCTATGATTATAGTTGGTATTTTACTATAATATTATCAATTTTACGATCTGATATATGAAATGACACATAAATTACTACCTAGATACCATATAACATTTTATGATGTTGCATTGTGTCAATTGTTATTCTTTTCAACAAATACCTTCTATTGTTATACATATAGAGCAGACAGAATTACGTGTGTTGGCTGCCAGTATGATACATGATTATAAATTAAAATATTTATTGGCAATACTATTACAACACTACCAATTCGTAAGTTAGAAAACGTCATTTGAAAGAATTGCCACTGGATCCTCACATTGTATTAACTTTCTCATCGAGAAAGTTATTGTATTTACCCCTATTTTCGTAATCTTTTTTGTAATATTCTTATGTTTTGAAATTCTGATGAGATTATAGACACTTTTTAAAAACATGTATTTGTATGTATGTATGAAAACGTTTTTTTTTTTGACTCAATTTTTTCGACTCAATTTGACCAAATTATTAATTATTATATAACTTCGTTTAGGTAGGAATCGAACAGGGTTTGCATACCTCTGAGCTAGGTGTCTAGCGAAATCGACCACGGTTTTTAAGTTTTTAAGAATAAACTAAAAATTGCGTATTCACGATTTTCAATAAACTAATTGCGCGGTTAACAATCGATGCTTGTACAAATAAATTGCGGCTGACTAGTCTTACAGCGAAATGAAATTGTTTTTTTTTTACTTCTAGTTTCCTTCAATTCATTTTAACCGAAACCGAAGACTATACGAATATTGTCACTAACAAAAAAGTAAAAAAAAAATGTAGTTAGGATAGGATGAGAAACTAGAAACTAACAGGGAATTTAATGGCAAGGAAATACTGTAACATCTAACAGATGACGATGACGTGACAGACATAAAATTAAACTTACTATGGGTCTATCGATTATAGTCGATAAGACTCGATATACTCATATCACAGAGTAAGTAATATGAGTATATATACTACAAATAAATAAATTATATAATATTATTATTTCCATGCGAATATCTATATTGTTACTATTTTGATTTTTTAAATTATTATTATAAATTGTTCCTGAAATCTTGTTTACTGCTATCCTTTTATCCCCTAGTTAGTCGTTAAATATTGTTGCTACTGCAAAACATTCATCAAACAAAGTAATTAAAATGTGAACTATTTACATAAACCATATATAAAATGAAAAGTACATATTGTATAATATACTATTTTATTTAAATTATAAATGCAAAAACTTTAACATTTAACTTCTATTGTATATTTTTTAAATATAAAGACCTCCAAAACGCAAATTTACTATTTTGTTCGTGTTAAATATTAAGATTGATGGTTTCCGTTTGTCGGTCGTCGTTATCGTACTATCCCTCTCACCACACCCATATGGGGTGTACAGTTAAAGTTTTTGTGACGTCATCACCACTGACACTGAAATTAAATCTTTATTTTTACGATACCAAATATAATAACAGTTATATTTATAAGAAAACTCTGGATCCACTCGCAAATATGACTTTATTTTCGTTTCACTTTACTTACAATTCACAATATGTATATATTCTCAATCACCATTTATATACGCTTAACAATAATATTTCTTTCTTATTCCTCCCGCTAATTTTCCAAAAAACTGTGCTAAGTTTCTTTGTTATAATCCTTCTTATACCTATTCTTCTCAACTACATCACAAACACAATTTTTGTCTACCAATTTTCATTTTGTCTACCAATTTTCATCTCTTCTATAATACATTCTACCCATATAAACTATATAAATTAAATTCAGTCTACCCTATCTACATTTTATACACCTTCTACTTACTTTAAATGGAACTAAATTGAACCTAAGATATTATGACTACAATATTTATATTTAACTTGACCCATTTAATGAATCATATACATCAATGTACATTATATACTATAGGAACATATGTTGTAATGTTCCGTCTAATGGACATTACAAGCTACAACATATGTTGGTATTTCCTGGACAATAGACATTACATCTACCATTCTTTGTTGTCAAAAGTATTGGATGAGTTTTATTGCGAAACATATGTTTCAGGCCGAGGATAAAAAGGGTTTCATTTTTCTAAAGAATAGAATTTCTTTTCAAAGACTGAAATATAATGGAAAATGATATTTTTTATTGTTTAATATAAAATTATTTTAAAATAGATATTAAAATAATAAACTAAGTTGAACAGAAAATATTTTTTTGAGCGAAGCGAGCGGAGGGAGCCATGAGAGACTTTTCTACAGCCTTTGTGCAAGCATCAATCAAAAATGGTATATACGGAAATTTCCAAACTTTGGACATCAGTCTGGATAAAGTTAAAAAAAAATATTAAAAGAATAGTATTCTTTTTAAAATATTCATTGTCGTTGAGGAATAATCAAGGAAAAACTAAAATGCCAAAGACTTCAAGGGGAAAAGTTTTCTCGCAAAAAGCTTAGCTTGAAAACAGAATAAAAAATAATTGAGAACAGCATGCGTCGACGTTTTGTAAATGCAACTTTGGAGCTGTTTGCACCTCGCTTCGCTCAATATGCTAACATATACCGAGATTTTGAGAACGCAACGAGTCAAAATTGAGGTCTGGTTCGCGCTTCTAGTATAATTTACCCACTGATAACCCAACATTTGTTATTCGCCCTTGTAGTAACCTAAATGATATTATTAATATCTATTAATCTTTAACAATCGACCCTCTAGTAATTAAAATATACTTTGAATATTTTTATAATTATGGCTTAATAAAAAAAAGAGTAAAATAAACAAATATATTTGATGACCTTTAAAAATATCGGCCACAGTAATGCCAGAACACGTACGATATTACGATATTTGCATAAAACAAGGGTTTTTCCAACGTCGAAAGTCTTAGATGCTTAGTTCAAATTTATATATTAGACGTTATTAGGACAATCTCGACATTGACAAAAACAGTTTCTGTCTATATATAGAATTACCCACATACATAATATTAAAAAAAATACAATAAAGTCATCTAATTTTCAATATACGAATATTGATAAAATAATTAATAATATTAACGCGTTATAATAATGGTTATTTATTTTCTTGTTTACGAGTAAGTTATATAACACAAATTTAAATTAAATTCCAGATTTGAATAAAGACAATCATAAAAGAAATTCATTTTATTATGAATATTATATTATATTGTATTGTATCGTATCGTATCGTGTCGTGTCGTGTCGTGTCGTGTCGTGTCGTGTCGTGTCGTGTCGTGTCGTGTCGTGTCGTGTCGTGTCGTGTCGTGTCGTGTCGTGTCGTGTCGTGTCGTGTCGTGTCGTGTCGTGTCGTGTCGTGTCGTGTCGTGTCGTGTCGTGTCGTGTCGTGTCGTGTCGTGTCGTGTCGTGTCGTGTCGTGTCGTGTCGTGTCGTGTCGTATTGTATTGTATTATATTATATTCATAAGGATATATGAAATACAATTATGTTTCTATAAATTTTCTTTGTAACAAATTAGGGTTCTCATTAAATAATTCTTTATTATTAAAAAAATACAATTTGAAGAAACATTAGATCGCATTTCAATTATACCAAAACATACCTTATAAAGAATTATATTTTGGTTCAAAGGGACAATTCAACAAACTCAAACTGTCTTTATTATTTAACATAGTAGAAAACAGATGTTAGAACTCCTGTATACAAATATTTACTATTGGTAATTTGGTGAAGAATTGTGTTAACCTTGAAGTATGAGATACAATAAATCACCAATGGTAGTACCATTTCATTTGCTTTAGTCAATGATAATTTGCAGTTGTCTTTCACTAAAAAATAAAGCTGTACGAGTTTATTTTCTTTTTACAATTCACAATATGTATATATTCTCAATCACCATTTATATATGCTTAACAATAATATTTCTTTCTTATTCCTCCCGCTAATTTTCCAAAAAACTGTGCTAAGTTTCTTTGTTATAATCCTTCTTATACCTATTCTTCTCAACTACATCACAAACACAATTTTTGTCTACCAATTTTCATTTTGTCTCCCAATTTTCATCTTTTCTATAATACATTCTACCCATATAAACTATATAAATTAAATTCAGTCTACCCTATCTACATTTTATACACCTTCTACCTACTTTAAATGGAACTAAATTGAACCTAAGATATTATGACTACAATATTTATATTTAACTTGACCCATTTAATGAATCATATACATCAATGTACATTATATACTATAGGAACATATGTTGTAATGTTCCGTCTAATGGACATTACAAGCTACAACATATGTTGGTATTTCCTGGACAATAGACATTACATCTACCATTCTTTGTTGTCAAAAGTATTGGATGAGTTTTATTGCGAAACATATGTTTCAGGCCGAGGATAAAAAGGGTTTCATTTTTCTAAAGAATAGAATTTCTTTTCAAAGACTGAAATATAATGGAAAATGATATTTTTTATTGTTTAATATAAAATTATTTTAAAATAGATATTAAAATAATAAACTAAGTTGAACAGAAAATATTTTTTTGAGCGAAGCGAGCGGAGGGAGCCATGAGAGACTTTTCTACAGCCTTTGTGCAAGCATCAATCAAAAATGGTATATACGGAAATTTCCAAACTTTGGACATCAGTCTGGATAAAGTTAAAAAAAAATATTAAAAGAATAGTATTCTTTTTAAAATATTCATTGTCGTTGAGGAATAATCAAGGAAAAACTAAAATGCCAAAGACTTCAAGGGGAAAAGTTTTCTCGCAAAAAGCTTAGCTTGAAAACAGAATAAAAAATAATTGAGAACAGCATGCGTCGACGTTTTGTAAATGCAACTTTGGAGCTGTTTGCACCTCGCTTCGCTCAATATGCTAACATATACCGAGATTTTGAGAACGCCACGAGTCAAAATTGAGGTCTGGTTCGCGCTTCTAGTATAATTTACCCACTGATAACCCAACATTTGTTATTCGCCCTTGTAGTAACCTAAATGATATTATTAATATCTATTAATCTTTAACAATCGACCCTCTAGTAATTAAAATATACTTTGAATATTTTTATAATTATGGCTTAATAAAAAAAAGAGTAAAATAAACAAATATATTTGATGACCTTTAAAAATATCGGCCACAGTAATGCCAGAACACGTACGATATTACGATATTTGCATAAAACAAGGGTTTTTCCAACGTCGAAAGTCTTAGATGCTTAGTTCAAATTTATATATTAGACGTTATTAGGACAATCTCGACATTGACAAAAACAGTTTCTGTCTATATATAGAATTACCCACATACATAATATTAAAAAAAATACAATAAAGTCATCTAATTTTCAATATACGAATATTGATAAAATAATTAATAATATTAACGCGTTATAATAATGGTTATTTATTTTCTTGTTTACGAGTAAGTTATATAACACAAATTTAAATTAAATTCCAGATTTGAATAAAGACAATCATAAAAGAAATTCATTTTATTATGAATATTATATTATATTGTATTGTATCGTATCGTGTCGTGCCGTGCCGTGCCGTGTCGTGTCGTGTCGTGTCGTGTCGTGTCGTGTCGTGTCGTGTCGTGTCGTGTCGTGTCGTGTCGTGTCGTGTCGTGTCGTGTCGTGTCGTGTCGTGTCGTGTTGTATTGTATTATATTATATTCATAAGGATATATGAAATACAATTATGGGTCTATAAAATTTCTTTGTAACAAATTAGGGTTCTCATTAAATAATTCTTTATTATTAAAAAAATAAAATTTGAAGAAACATTAGATCGCATTTCAATTATACCAAAACATACCTTATAAAGAATTATATTTTGGTTCAAAGGGACAATTCAACAAACTCAAACTGTCTTTATTATTTAATATAGTAGAAAACAGATGTTAGATCTCCTGTATACAAATATTTACTATTGGTAATTTGGTGAAGAATTGTGTTAACCTTGAAGTATGAGATACAATAAATCACCAATGGTAGTACCATTTCATTTGCTTTAGTCAATGATAATTTGCAGTTGTCTTTCACTAAAAAATAAAGCTGTACGAGTTTATTTTCTTTGGATTCGAATTGATTAAGACCGAGGTAATGTTGAAAGTGTGATAAAGTCTTGCTTTTACAGTTTGTTTAGTATTGGCGAGAATAAAAGAATTAGTAAGTAGTAGAATTACATAAGCAGTTATGAGATAATTACATAGTAAGTAGAAAGTGTTCGAATTAGAGTTAAACTCTAAATATGTGGAGTTAATTAGTGCTTTAATTTAATGATAGGACACAGATTTAAAATCTATCAAGTCATTGAGTAAGCATAATTGTGCTCACGCTAAATTATAGCTTTTATAGACAATGCTATAAAGGCGTATTAACCACAAAAATATGAGAATGTACATAAAAAATCTGTCAGACTTCGGTCTTTGAATAAACCTTCTACATAGTCAGAATTTAAAACTTGATTACATTAGAGTTTCGATTTTTGAAGGAATCTTATAAATTATTTATTGTTTAATTATATATATATTTTAGTAAGTATTGTAATTGTAAGATTATTTTTTATTTAATGTATATTTCTTTTAATTGGCTACAATGTTGGTTCAGGCTGCTTTAGCAATTGATTTGGCAATAATATGTAAATTCACGGTTTAATAAAAAAGAAACTTTTTTTTTCAAATCAACTCTAATCTACAATATTGAAAAACAATAAAAATATTTATTTTAATGGAAAAAACCTGTCTATATTTGAGACATTCAAACTGATTTTGAAGATGACATCTAATTTTTTTATAAACTTTTTACAAATTTTATAAATATTTAAATGTTTATATAACGGCTAATAACAGAAACACGTATTTTTAGCCAGACACAAATGGTTAATAAAATACATATATTTTATATATAATTTTACATTATGTAATAATAAATTTTTGAGGTAAACCATATAAGATTTATGAGGTGTGCAATTAATTAATAATATTTATTATCTTACAAAGTGTTTGCTTTAGTTAGTGGACCCTTGTTTGTAATTATATAACTTTGTAAGAAAATAATTATTTTAAAAAATATTTAGCCATGTTTAGCCTACTACATTTTAAAATAAATATATAATGAAAAATTTATTGAAACGAGCAAGATCTGAGTCCGCAAACCGTGGGAAACAGTCCCGTCTTTCTACTGATTGTACTACCGTATTGCTACTCGCTTCGATGAATTTAGTAGTTTATATACGGTCGTTTTTATCGGGGCGACAACTTTTTACACTACATTTTTTTTAATACGATTTAAAATCTATTTTAAAAATGAATTTCGTTTAAAGCAATGATATACTATACTTCAAAGTTGAAAACATTCGTTAAAACTTTCGAAAGAAACTTAAAAGTTTTTTTTAAATTTTATTACCGCCATTCTGATAAAGACCGTTATAATTTAATAATTATTTACTTGTACTGCTATTTATTTGAACCTAAGAAATAACATAATCTGAAATTGTACTTTACTGAAAAGGAAATTAAAATTTACTGATATACATTTCTTTTAAATGTTTATGTAAATAATATTTAAGGAAATGTATGTAAATAATAATACTCAAAATATTTTCTGACATTTTTCTCTTTGTTCATAAATACAAAACTGCTAATATCATATTATTTTTATACTATTGACACTGTCTTAAAAATTAATGTTGACTACTGTAGACAGAGTATAGCACAATTTTTTAATTAGACATACAATAAAGAATGTAGACATGAGTAGATATTGTTCTTTTCAAAACAACTTTATTTTTCTGTAGATAGAAAAAAGCGTTAATTTCGAAAGGAAAAATATCCGACAAGAATATAATATAGGTCTCGGATTTAAGCATTAATTTAAGATAAAAGATAAAAAATTTACACCACTTAACTAAAGTTTAAATTATCGGTTACTTCGATAATTGTTTCTGGTAGCATCTGGTGGCAGTCTGGGACTAGTTAAGAATTTGAGTCATCATCTTTTACTTATTGCCTTAACCTATGCTTACTTAATGAAACCATTCAAAATTCCTTGGAAACATACGTTAAAAGAGAAATCCTTTTAAGTACTCAGAACTAAAAGTATATCAAAGTTAACCATTCTGAAAGCGTTATTAATATATTATAGTAATGTCAACACCCTAACTTTATAACGTACCACACCATTTCTAAGTTCATCTATGTTTTTTAGCAATGCATTAGTCATATTGAAATCGGGAAGGAAAGATTGTAAAGGATTTAGAACACAATGTTATATGGAGATTCTGTTTTTTAGTTGTAGTGTAGTGTAGTCCATTCAATAAAAATGATAAAAACATATTAATAAACAGTTACAATGTCGAAAAATATTTAAAAAATCTCTATTTGCATATTATTCTGTTTCTCGTGTTTGTGTTTCATTTAATATTGTAAGTTTTTCCTTTTTTTTTATTTTTTTTTTATTATTGTATTGTCTAATATGCAATAAAGTGCTTATCTATCTATCTCTATACAAATGTGTCAAAATATTTTTATTTGGCTAGAAATACTCTCTTATAGAACATTTAGGTGAATCTATATAACTTGGTTTTACGGTGATTGACAGACACCTCTTTATCAAAAGTGGTACTTTGAGGTTGTAAAGCGTCCTCTTCCACAATTATGGTTTTTTAACTTAATTTGCTAGATTATTTATATTTTATAGACATCTTCGTGCAGATTTATATAACATATAACACAATAAATAAAACAGAATAACATGTTATGCGTAAACTTACATATCCACTACTAAAGCAATAATCCCTTACCTATAAATTTCTCGCGAACTCATCTGATCCGAAAACTGAAGTTATTTGGGGTTAATAGACGAGCAGCGAGAGTTTATGGATAACCAATAGTAATGAGCTGTTTCAGTATTACCTCGTTAGATTTATGATGCCACAACGTACAAAAATACTTTTCTTAAATACGTATCTTAAAATATATTTGTTTGTCGAAATTTTTTTATAAATATATATAATTTATAAAATAGGATATATACAATAAATAAAAAAATAATAACATAACAATTAAAAAAATATGGGTAATAAAACATTGTTTTTTGTTTTGACCATTTATTTATAGACAGTCTATCAAAATATAAATATTATTAAAAACTACCTATTTACCTACATATACAACTTCGTAGGTACTTGTGACTTTGTCTGTCTCCCAACTCAAATAATAGGTCATCGTCACTTAAAATATATACAACTTCATAAATATTTTTAGAAGCTATAACCTTCTTGTAAATTATAGGCAGTGACTTTTACAGGAAGAAAACATTTTGTATTTTCAATATTACCTATTTATTGTATATGTATTTGTTAATATTAGTTTTACCTGTTCAAATGAGACAATTTTCTATTGTAAAAAGCATTGTTTACTAATTAACCAGCGCAATACTTCTATAGCTGCATTAATGTTAAAATCTATCATTTAATTTTCGCGTGATGGGTGAACAAAGAGATGAACTGAAAAACATTTTACTATTTTATACATTATAATGTTTTTTTTTGAGTGTGTGAGGTAAGTAGTGAACTTTCAGTAATTATTTATGAATATATATTATAGTTCAATTTTTGCTTCCTTATTATTAAATATTATTATTATATGTATGGTTCTTATCTGAGGATTTTAAAATGAGACTCTAATAAAATTTTATTAACATCTTATTTTAATTTAATTCCTTCTCTTTACCATATTTCTAAAGCAAGACAATCCTATTAATATTTTCTTAAGCTTTTAAAAATAGTAATGAAATAACGAATTATTATTTTTTTTTATATGAAATTTATGTACATACTTTTTTAAACAAAATAATTTCGATTAGAAATAATAGGATGAAAGCATTATGACGTTGAGATTAAACGAAAGTAAAAAAAAATTTTAAAAATACTACTATCAGTTTTTAAAAGATCCATTCATCTTCTTTTATTCAAAATAAAACGCTCTGAACATTATTTCATGTTGTACTCATAAATATGCACCACTTTTCACTGTAGGTACCAAGACTTTCTTTAATATTAATAACTAAATAATTTATAAGGAAAACTTCTTTTTTTTTGCAAAAAACAACAATTTATGAATATATTTAAAAAGACGTCTCAATAAAATAATAATAATAAAAAGACGTCTCAATCTTGTTGATTTTAGATTATAAATATCACAAAGTGCAATATTTAAAACAAAAAATGTTAGCTTCAGCTCCCAAATAAGTTTTTATATTTTTAATATCGTAGAAAAACAATACCATGCTAAAGTTCTTAATTGGGAGCAATTTTGCCTTCCTTGCCCAATGTAGTAAATAAGACCTCAAATGTGTGTTTCCTGAAATCTTTTTATAATTCATATTTTGCATTAGATTATAAATGGCTGTCACGGTGAGTGTTAACGCGATCCCGTGACGTCCCACTATGGCGATGAGGGCAACCGTTGGTTTTTTAGTGGGTAGCCTTAAAAATGGCAGCGTCTTCTATGCTGCCGGGTAGTCCCACATAACCCCTCGGCCATCACCTTCTTGGCCGACGGGATCCGTAACGGATTTTTCCAACGAACAAAAAAAAAAAAAAAAAATTATAAATGGCTATTTCGCAGTCAGTTTGAAAACCTCTCAAGTAGTTTTTAAAGTGTAACCGTCGGTGTGTGAAAGTTTTGTTTTTATCAAGCTTTTCTTAAGGGAATCCTTGCAAAAAATAGAGTTAAATAAGTGAAGTTGGCGATCGTAGTCTGGATTTTGAGACAGTGAAATATGTTTCTGGCAATCAAATATGAAGGTTATTCGCTTCTGCAGCAGTTAGCCTAAGATCTTAATTTATATCCCGTCAGTGCAGTCATAACCTCATGTTTCTCGTCTTGATGGTTATTCTTTTTATTCTCTCAATTCAAGATAATCAATAAAAGTTACGCAAAAGCCACTGATAGGGGTATCGAAACCAAAATTAAATTGTTTATGAAATATATTGCGAAAATATTATTGTTTTATAAGAAATTGAGGATTTTCAGTTTGAAATATTTTGTACAGTTTGCTTATATTCAATGCATTAGTTTTTGAATTTTACTGGGTCGCAAACACCAGTCTTTGATGCCAATATAAATTTGTAAACCGAGTTTTGAACTAAACTAGATGGCACCATAGTTAACTCGTTTTACATTATTAAGACGTTTAGCTCATTTTGACTTTATACATATTTAAATATTTAAAATAATGTTTTTTGTAGGTACAGTCTAGCTGATGTCGCTTGGCTACAGATCGTAAACCAGTTGGCTAAACGAATTGTAGTACACCACAGAAGATTGTAGTTTTGTAAAGTAGCTTTTATAAATATGTTTCGTGTAATAAATAAGGCACCAGTATGACATAAGCCCTTCCCTTACTCTCCGTATACGATTCTGATTATTTGTCACCCAATTAAATGAAAAAATATTATAATTTTTTTTTTGTTTTGGTTCTAATCCATGTTCTGTTTCATATCACAAAAAAAAAAAAGATTCAAATATTATTAAACAATAATTGTATTCTATGATTTATGTTTTTTTTTTCGTTAATAAAATAGTTAATGATATTATTTAATAGTTAATATATAATACTGGAAATATGAAATCTTAATAAAAATTAATATCAATACAGAGGTTATACTTTAAAATATTGTATTTTAGTATTATATTATATATAATATACATGATGTTAGGGCTCATATTCATTTAAAAGAAATTACAAATGAAAGTCTTTTTTATTGTACCATTTTTTACAACGTAATTGCTAATGTTCTAAAAGTTTTAACCCTAAAGTTCACGCAATTCGCTCTCTGAGTTATGAAGCGCGAGATATTTACGGCCACTTTGAGAAATGTTAAATAATTTTGTCATTGTTTTGATTTGAATTTCACGTTCTAAAAAAAGCAATATAAAACTACATTATAAGTAAGATAATAAGTGAATAAATAATTTCGAATGTTTCTGAGTTCAGAATTCAGAATGGTCTACCCACAGAAAATGATAGATAATTTTACACTTTATTTCGACAAAACAACTTATGAACTTTAAATCTTATCTCGTCTATTGAGTAAAGAAGTACAATAATGAAGTTTTACAGATTTTTGTGGTTTGAAATTCGTCACAATATAATCATTGAGTATTTTATGCAATACTTTTTTTTTGTTACGGTGAAAACAATTACGTAATAATTACTTAACCGTTTTATTTTCTAAAAGATACCTACTGTTTGTTAATGTGACATGGACCTTTGGATCTGAGGGTTTTATTGGACCCTCGTAATAATTTCCATTTTAAATCACTTGAAAGGAGTATGTACAGCTACCCTTTAAATATTACAATTGTTTCTAGTTTCACTAAAAATATTTTTAAGTGAATGAAAGCTATTTGCACATTCCAACAAAAATCTGCCAAAAAGAAAAAAAAACTTGATAATCTTAAAAGTAATAGCTGATATGAAATATCTTTAAAGTATTCGTATTTTCTTTGCTGTTTACATTCTAAACTCAATATTGTTTAATATATTATATTTTTGAGAACCTATTTGTGGGCCGCTAAGTATAAACTACAGGAAGGAGTTACACGAATAGTACGTTAGTAAGAGACAAAAATGTCTAAGACTGACTTGCCTAGTTTACCTATTGCTCGTTGTAAAAAAACTTGTAGCCTGAAATTATACACTCAATAAATATCAAATTCACAATAAATATCAAATTCACAATAAATATCAAATTCAAGGAAAATCTTCCAAATTTCTGATTACTGACTTCCATAGACTCAAAATAACTATAATATTTCCATTTTGTAGAATTCGTATAGATAAGAACGTCAACATATTTCAGTTAAGTTGGCTAAAATCATTTATATATTTCAAAAAACATCTGAGATTCTGTAAAACTTTTGAACCTGAGAAATGGTATTTGTATTATTACAAAAAGAAAAAAAAAATATTTGGACCTCATTGCAACAATATTACAGTTGGACGCAGCGATAAATCATTTTGACAATTATTAAATATTGCTATGAAATGTTAAGAGTAATGATTGCTGTAACTCATTATTTATATTTATATAAAATCGTTTATTAAATTGTTCGAGTCATCCATTTTATTATATATTTAAATTTTGTAAATAAACTTTATTTTGTAAAAATTTTTCTGTTTATCGTTCGAGTCCAATTGTTATTGTGAATTTATGATGCCTTAGTATTTTCTTAGATTTCCACGAGTACGCGTATAATTTGGTTACATTTTAATTTTAACCCGACGTTTCGATTGCATTGCAGCAATCGTGTTCACGTAGACGAGATGTAAGTTTCTGTGATATTATACATTATAATTGTTATTAGTCAAGCCATATCTTATATAATGTAATTAACATCAAAATCTTATTTTCTGAGTAATACAGAGAGAAACGAGATTTTTCTGTACCTATATAAGAATAAAATAAAACAGGATTAGTCAAAAGATCGAAAACTTTGAAGCTATTTAAATAATATAAGGTATTGCTTTTTTAACCAACAAAAATATTGCTAACACAAAGAATAAATAACTGACAGATTATCCACAGATTCAATTCTCTTAAGACAACTTTTCTATAGAAAGAAATATATAATAGGTAAAATCCATTGTGGAAGCCATTGAGGTCGCCTAATGATCTGATCGATTCTTACTTACGTTAATACTCACGTGAATAGATCTGTGTTCTAGTAATTTTTATTTATCTATTATATTTAAATGTTTGTATATTTTTACTTAACTTTTATCAATGATACCTTTGACATTTTTATTGAGGCAAAAGAGAATCTTTATTAGAAATCCCTGATTGAAACATTTCAATAAAATATCAAAATACTTGAAAATTATTCCTTGTAAATATAAAAAAGGGATTAATCTGTCAGTCACCTTTAGTTTTTGTATTCTTTTCAACTAAAATTTGAAATTGATCTCACAATTTTGTCTTGGGTTTGTCTTGGGTTTTGAAGAGCCTTTAGTTATATAAATATAGATGAAGGTTATAATAATTTATAGGCTGATATTTATTCAATGAATATTGTTGACTTTGGTAAAGTAAAAAATATATATATTTGTAAATACATTAATATAGGATTTTTGTTTATTCTAATTGAAATGAATCATGTTTCTATATTTTTATTGTATTTGTTATTTAAGTATTTAAAAATAGAAAATGGCTTGTTATTTTTTATATATTAATTAGTAAGCAATATAATAAACTTTACTTTCAACACAATTATATATACTTGACATTGTAGTAATATAGTAAAAAGTTAGAACTTTGTGAATTTTAATATAAGAAGGATTTTGAAGTAATTATATATGATATATTGTAAGTCTTAGGCTATGGAATAATTACTTTGTAATTTAAGATACTAAATTATATGGAAAATTTAAAGGAATATCATGTAAAGGGTTCAATGTCTCAAATATGGATAAAACCAGATTAGCTACTAAATTTGAGTGGAAACTCAATAGAAACCATACATCTGAGATAAGTAGATCTTCGATATCTTATTTGAAGGCTTTGCATCACACGTCGTTTGCGGTCATAATTAGGATAAAAATGTTGTTTTTTTTTTAATATTAATTATATTATATTATTACTTTAAGCATGCAAGTATGTATGTAAGTGTGTTTATAGGTAATAATATATTAAACACTACAAAAAAAAAAACTGAGTATCTGCAGCCCAATTATAGATATTCTGATTTGAATATCATGTTTTAAATTAAAAGGAATATAAAAATACATTATAAGTATGCTTATAAAGAAAAAAACTTAATATGAAGTTGAATAAAAAATTTCGAAATATTTATAAATTCATGTGGGCCTGTATGGGCTAATGTTACGTAATAATTACTCAACCGTTTTATTTTATAAAAGACACCTTCTGTTTGTTAATGTGACATGGACCTTTGGATCAGAGGGTTTTATTGGACGCTGGCATTCATTTCCATTTTAAATTACTTCAAACAAGTATGTACAGCCCTTGAAAATTAGAATTGTTTCCAGCTTCGCTAAAAAATATTATTTTCTTAGATTTTCACGAGTACACATTTAAAATAAAAGTATTCTTTATGGATTAAACTCGCGTATGATTTTGCTTACATTTTAATTTTAACTCGACGTTTCGAATTCTGTGCAATCGTGTTCACGGGTAGATGAGATGTATCCGTCAGTAAGTCAGTTAATTAGTCAGATGATTAACTGACTAACTAACTAACTACATAGTTAGGTAGATGTCTAATTAAAAAATAGTTTTATTTTAAATAAAATATTTATGAAATGGTGTAAAAAAAAATTAATTATATAACCATAAATTCTCTAATAATTATTTTTGTCTATTTGTATAAATTAAGGATGCTAGGAATAAAAATAGCTTTTTCAAAATCGAATAATAGTAGGTTATATAAAAATTTTTGATAAAACGGAAAACAATTTAATAATCATAAAAGTAAGAACTGATATGAAATATCTCGAAAGCATAAATAATGACAGTAGTACATTATTACGTTAGAGTTTTCACATAACTGTACACATTCGGAGATCAAAAATGTTTGATATATTACATTTTATTGGGCCTAAATATTGGCTGCAACCAAGTTTCCGTGGCATACAGAAAGGCGTTACACCATAAGTACGTTAGCCAAGAAACAGAAAATAACCTTCGCGCTGTTATGGTAGTCCACCTACTTTTATAAACGTTATATTTATATAAATACAGTGTCTAGGACTGATTTATCTAGTTAAGCTTTTATAGTATTTTCTTATATATAAACTATTGTTGCCATTGTAAAAATAAGAAATAAAATTTTCTGCTCTTTTGGATCTTTGTGTGAAGTTACATAGTACGTTTCTCAATAAATATAAAATTCAAAGAAATTCCTCAAAATATCTGGATATAAATCGACAAAACAATAATATTTTCCACTTTGTCGAATAATTATAAATAGTAAAATCAAACTTTTTCTTTTGAGTGGGCTGAAATCATTTATTTATACAAGAACGAGCAGAAGAATCTGCATCAGAAAATTGGATCTTAGTGATAGCACTATATTACTATTATAGAATAATATTATTATAGAATAATATTTTAGTGGCAGCGATAAATCATTGTAAAAATTATTGATGTAATTCATTATTTATTTTTATCCAAAGCGACTATTAAATTGTTGGAGCACTTTACTTAGTCATTCATTTTATTTAATATTCAAATTTGTAATAACAAGTTTTACTCTGTAAAATTACATTTCTGTATATCTCCCGAATCTTTTTGTTATTCTTAATGTTATATCTTAATTATTATTAGTCGCGCCATATTCTATTACAATCTAAAATACATCAAAATCTCTTTTTCTCAATAATATCTATTCAAAGATTTAGACACAAAGAGAGATTTTTCTATATCAATATAAGAACTAAAAAAGTGACAGGATTAGTGAATAGATCGAAAACCTTTAAGATACGTTTATAGTATAAGATATAGTTTTTTAATCATAATATATGTAGTGAAAAAATATAATACATTACCAAATATAAAACTTGAACAAAGGCAAAATTACTGGCCTTTACCCACATATTCCGTTTAAGACAACTTTTACAGTATGAAATATTGAATGGGTAAAATCCATTGTGAGAGCCATTTAAGTCGACTAATGATCTGATCGATTCATACTTACGTTATTGCACACGTGAATAGATCTGTGTACTAGTATTTTCTATTTATCTATTATATTTAAATGTTTGTATATTCTTACTCAACTTTTATCAATGATAACTTTGACATTTTTATTGAGACAAATGAGTATCTTTATTGAAAGAACCTGATAAAAATATTTCAATAAAATATCAAAATATTTGCAAAGATTTCCTTGCAAATATCAGTGATTAATTTCTCACTCACCTCCAGCTTTTGTATTTTAAATTGATCTCACTAAAGCATATTTTGTCCCTGGTTTTGAAGAGGCTTTTGTTCTATAAATACAGACGAAGGTTAAAATACTTTATAGCCCAAGTTTTTATTCAATAAATATTGTTGACTTACTTTCCTAAAGTAAATACATGTGTTTATTTTTAAATTCGTTAATGTAGAAAATTTATTTTATTCTAACTTAATTTAATAATATTTCTATATTTTAATTGTTTCATTATTTTTTTTTATTATTATAGCATTTTAAAAATAAAAAGTGGCAATGGTTTATTATTATATATATATTCAAAGTTATTTATGGGCACAAGCAATATAAAATAAACTTTACTCTTAACACAATTATAAATACTTGACATTATAGTAATAGTAGTAAAATGTAAAAATTTGTTCTCTACTACTCACGATAGATAGTAATGTTTTATATAACATTATCAACTTTATTTTCCAAAGGGGTTAAAAATAGAACTTGTTTTATGAATGAGGTAATCTTCTTCAACTAAGGCGAGCCACCGATCTTAGGTATAATATATCAAAATATATAACGTATAATAATAACGAGTTGTATATAAAATATTTTGAAAAAAAAATAACAAATTGGTTAAATTTTATAATTATTCTTGTTATTAAAATATAAGACTTAGAGTGTAGATAATATTATATAAAAGATTTAAATTACATAATAAATGCACATGAATTAATTTAAGATTTACTAATATACTAAAATAATTTATAATAAGGGGATATAATTAATCCTACTTATTGTAAAATATATATTCGTTTATTTTACAGACGTTGCCGACAACAATACTGTAATATGGGCTTTTATAAATATTACGATATAAAAGATGACATATTACAAAAGTCTTAAGAAGACGAAAGCAGGCAATAGCTGGTTAATATTGTATAATGAAAAGAATTAAATTATTGACGGTAACTGAAAATGAACAAAAATATGAAAAAAGTTTATGGAAAGACATGACAAAGTTTTATGCATAAACATGCAAAAAATGTAGGTAAATATTTATATTTCAAAATATTAGCATTTCCGAAACAGAATAATTAACACATGACACAAGATTTTACTATAAAAGATAAAAATAATCCCTCATTTACATGGCAGTAAAAAAAACTTTCTTTAAGAATAAAATAATGTTCTATCATTTTGTAGATAGGCAATAATAAAAGACGTCATTATTTATAAAAGAAGAATAATATCTCTTAAAAAGCGTTGTTCCCATGCCTTTTTACTTTTTCTTAAGTGTTTTTCCAATTGCTGAACGAACTAAAGATGGGTAAAGCTGATTCTCTGCTATTTTAAACTATTATAAATCTTTAAACAGTTTTTGGTATTCTTTATAAACTTAACAAGTCAGTTTATATATGCATAATAATAAACAGTCTCAATTTATTTAGATCTCGTTTTTTCGGTGAATAACAAAATTTCCATAATTATTTTATTTATTTATTTATTTATTTAAAACTTTATTGTAATCCTACAAACTAGGGTACAAAGGGCGAACTTAATGCCTATTGGCATTTTCCACCAGTCAACCCTTGATGATGTATAGAAGTTGCGGTAGGTAATTAAATTTAAAAATTTTGAATAATATACATATTTCTATAACTTTATAAAACAACAATACATATACATACAAAACTAATAGATACATATAATAAATAAATAAAAATACATAAATTACTATTATTATTATTATAAAATTACTCAGACAGATAGTGCTCACGCACTTGCTTTTTGAATGACCAGAGAGTCGGCGCCTTTCGAATGGATTCAGGTAAGGCGTAAGTATCTACGAATGAAAGCAATGAAATATGGTGAATTAATTATTATACTACCTTGGTTGTTGTGGTTGTTGTAAAGTTTCAAAAGCAGTATCCTGAAGCTATGTCAAAATAAAAACATAAAATATACCGAGATTTATGCTGCGAAAAATTTTACTACTACTAGGGTATTTTTTAGGTTGACTTGGAATTATTAAATTTGGTAAGTAATTTTATTTTATAGTAAGAGTTTAATAAAATTATCTAAAAAGTATACTTTTGAAATTAAAACAAAAAAAAATTGTTATTATAATACACCAAAAACAAAATTGTTATAACAATAGGCTTGTTTCAAAACATATTTGTTTTATCTTTCTCAATGAAATACTTTTGAAATATTTCCTATGTCTATGAAGCGAATTATTTGAAATATTTACGATTAATTGATATTTACTGAAACTTCAGAACTAGACATCAGTCACCAGATTTTTTGTTTTTATTTTTTTAAACAACCTAGCTTACGCAGTTCGTACTAAAAAATTGTGGGCGCCCGCTGAAAAAAACATTTTTTTTTCTAAAATTGATTTCTGTTAGAACAAATTACTTCCATAAGAAGTAGTCTATATATATATAGTCCAAAGTGCAGCATTCTAGTCAAAGTTAATTCAAATCGGTTCAACAGTTCGAGTTTTAAAGAATAACAAATATCTATTAACTCATCCATATATTCAAACTTTAATTTTTTAATATTAGAAAAATATATGTTATAGAAACTAAATTTCAGCTAGAGAATCGATTCCAGAATGAGTTGTAAACAAAAAATTTGTACAAAATCCTCGGTGGACGAGTCCGCACTTGTTTGTTTTTCTTTAACAATTTTAGAATACATATTTTAAAAGGTTTCATACTTTTGAAAATAACTCTCGTTGCTTGCAGTGAGTATTTACACTGATAAATTATATTCTCAGCTATTTCAAGTTGATATGATCCTATTAATATACAAAATCTTAGACTTTGATATAAAAGCATCTTAGTATTACTTTTAAACAGATGTGTCTTTTTTAAGGTTTTGTGGTCGAAGTTCGAAGTGATATTACAATAGCACCGCTTCATTGTCCCCGATTTGTAGAAACATTTGTAGTATGAATAATAAATTTGTTGTAACCTATGCATTTTTGACAATTGCTACATCGTTAGCTTATCGATTTTATCAACAATTGTAGATTGTTTTTTCACTGACAGTGTCATACTCAAAATACTAAACATATTTTTTTAAACACTAATCTCAAAATAAGTAGAAAATTATTATCAAAAGAGGTGTACACGATTTGTTTTTTTTTCAAAGGTTATTTGAAATATATATATATATATATATAAAATAAAAAAAAAGAATAATTATATCACTCGCATAATAATTTAAAATCCAACAACAAATTTAATTTTTAATTTTCCTAAAAATGGCAACTTCTGTATCGACGTTACTGTGACGTAACGCCCCCCTAAATACTAATATCCATCTGTATATGTTGACGCTATTTAAATTTTTTCAAAGCATAATCTTTTGTCCGGCAAAAAAGTAATTTTAAGTTATTCAAGAAGTCTTGAAGTTTTGCGCATTGCCCTTTTATCTTAATAAAATTATCAAAACCCTTCAAAAATTATTTACATACGCGCCAAAGCCAACACAAAACGACGAAAACAGTTGTTGTGACTGGTGATGAAATATTAAACACCAATAGCTATAAATGTTTATTATGGTGAACATAATTTTTAAAATAAGAATGATTTTGAAGTTAGTCTTAGGCGATAAAATGAACATTTTGTTATATCAAATACTAAATGGCATGAAAAATTATAAGGAATATCACATAAAGGATTCACAAATAAAATATTTGTTATACGGTGTATAAAAAATATTTATTTATATACCTTACCATTCTGTGAAGATTATTTTTATATAATGTATATATATTAAAAAGGTTATGAATAAAAAAAAAACTAAATTAAATTCGAATATTAGTAGGTAATTATTTTTTTTTTCCAAACGAGAAAACTAACGTGATAATCATAAAAGTGATAGCTGATATTAAATATTTTTAGAGCATAAATAATAACATTAGTATATTATTACGTTAGATTATTTGCATTACTGTCTACGTTCTGAAATAAAAAATGTTTGATATATTAAATTTTTTGGGCCCCTAATTATTTGCCGGGGCTAAGTTCGCGTGCCATACAGAAAGACGTTACACGATTAGTACGTTACACCAGAACTACTGATCGAAACCAGAATTTTTTAATAGAAACTTTCGCCTTGTTTTGGTAACCTACTTTAATATAAATTATATTTATAAAAAACAGAAATATCAATATCCGCATTTGCTATACTTTCATAAAATGCAGTATATAGGAGTGATTTATGTAGTTAACCTATTATACTATTATACTATTATACTATTATACTATTATACTATTATACTTTTATACTTTTATACTATTACACTACTACTCTACTACACTACTACACTACTACACTACTACACTACTACACTACTACACTACTACACTACTACACTACTACACTACTACACTACTACACTACTACACTACTACACTACTACACTACTACACTACTACACTACTACACTACTACACTACTACACTACTACACTACTACACTACTACACTACTACACTACTACACTACTACACTACTACACTACTACACTACTACACTACTACACTACTACACTACTACACTACTACACTACTACACTACTACACTACTACACTACTACACTATTACACTACTACACTATTACACTATTACACTATTACACTTTTATATTATTATACTATTACACTATACTTATATACTATTATTGCCATACTAAAAATAACAAGCAAAATTTCCTGTTCTTTGGACATTGTGTGAAGTTATATAGTACCTTCCTCAATAAACATTAAATTCAAAGAAAATCTTTATAATATCTAAATTTAAATCGACAAAACAATAATATTTTCCACTTTGTAGGACTAGTATAAAAAAGAACATCAAATTTGTTTTTTGACTCGTCTAAACTTATTATTTATTTTAAGAAACAGCTGAGATTTTATAAGACCTCTGCACCTTAAAAAATGGTATTTATTTTAATAAAATTTAAAAAATATAATTATTATTTGGACCTCAGTGCAACAATATTACAGTTGGACGCAGCGATAAATCATTTTATTTTATCAAATATTGCTATGAAATGTTAAGAGTAATGATTGCTGTAACTCATTATTTATATTTATATAAAATCGTTTATTAAATTGTTCGAGTCATTCATTTTATTGAATATTTAAATTTTGTAAATAAACTTTAGTTTGTAAAAATATTATTCTATGTTTCGCTCGAGTTCCAATGTTACTATGAATATATTATACCTTAATTGTTATTAAGCCATATCTTATACTAATAATTAATTATAATTAACATCAAAATCTTATTTTCTGAGTAGTAAAGCGAGAAGTCAGACTTCTATATCTATATAAAAAATATTATAGAATTACTCTATATCGAAAACCTTGGTGCTACTTATATAGTATAAGATATTGTTTTTTTTTAATCATTATATGTACAATAAAAAAAACATTACCTACAAAAATCAAACTAGAAAAAAGTCCAAATAACTGGCGGTTATTCACAGATTCCATTCTCTTAAGACAACTTTACTACAGAATTAAAGCTTTTATAGGTAAAATACATTGTGAAAGTCATTGTTGTACATTGTGAAGTCAATTTGACTAATGATCGCTCCTTACGTCAATGCAAACGTGAATTAACCTATTTAAGATCTATTCTATCTTAATATTTGTATATTTTTACTATTTGCTTCAATGAAAATTACAAAGTTACTCAAAAATTTAAACATTTGCGTTAATAAAAATGTCAAAGTGTAGATTACATTTATTAATGATAACTTCGACATTTTTATTGAGGCTAATGAGTATCTTTATTGAAAAAACCTGATTGAAACATTTCAACAAAATATCAAAATACTTGCATAGATTTCCTTGTAAGTCAAAGTAATTGATTTTCCAGTCACCTCCAGCTTTTGTATTTTAAATTGATCTCACTATATACCGATTTTTATTGGCGCTAACAATATAATCTATTTTACTTTCAACAAAATATATATACTTGACATTACAGTAATATATTAAAACGTAGAAACTTTGTCCTACCAAGAGGTTAAAGAAAGAACTTGTTTTATGAATGAGATATTATATTATTTGAATGACAATCATTAACAAATTGTGTAAAAGATATAAGATAAAAATAATCTCTTATTTAAATTGCAGGGAAATCAAACTTTCTTTTCTTTCTTTTACTTTAAGAATAAAATAAATTTGTTATCAGATTTTATAGATAGACATTAGTAAACGATGTCATTATTTATAAAAGAAGCATAATGTCTCTTAAAAAGCGTTGTTCCATGCCCTTTTACTTTTTCTTAAGTGTTTTTCCGATTGCTGAACGAACTAACGATGCGAGTAAGGCTGATTGTCTGTGATTTAAAATTACTGTAAATTTTAAAATAGTTTTTGTAATTACAAAGAAATGCTACGAGTCAGTTAATAAATGTAAAATAATAAACAGTTTCAATTTATTTAGATCTTGTTTCCACTTTGAATAACAAAATTATCATAATTATCAACGAATGAGAGCAATGACATGTGTTATATTATTACACAATCTTATTGTAAAGTTTCTAAAACAGTCACTGAAATCTATGAAAAAAATAACTTCTAAATAAAAGTATTACACCGATTATGCCGCAAAAAACACTTATTTCGAAAGTCTCAAGGGCATCAGAATTAATAGGGTACTTCCCGTTGAGTTAGTATTATGAAATGTGGTATAGTGATATTGTTTTATAGTACAAGTTTAATAAAAAATCTGAAAACTATACATTTGAAAATAAAACTGTTATTTTAAACCAAGTTGAAACTTGTATTTAAAGCTATATGCTTATTTTAAAACATTTTATTTATGCTTTAGAACTCATGTGTTATTATTTTTCTTAATAAAATAACGCCAAAATATTACCGACGTCTATAAAACGAAATATGTAAAATAATTACGGTTGACAGATATTTATTGAAACTTTACATGAACTTTAGTGAGATGTTTCTAACAAGCATCAGTTTTCAAAGAATTTCTAACAATTTCAAAAAAAAAAATTCTAGGTTATGCAGTTCCTAATAAAAATAGTAGACACCCGCTGAAAACAGTTTTTTTCTGTGAATGATTTCTGTAGAAGCAAATTACTGTTATAAAAAATAGTCTGTATATAGTCCAAGGTGCAGTATTCTAGTCAAATTTAATAAAAATTGGTCTACAGGTTTGAGCATGAATTAGTAACAAACTTCCATATATCCATCGCTCTATATAAACTTTTATTTTTTAATATTTAATATTTAAGGTTAAAGAAGCTGAATTTCAGCTCGTGGATCGATTTCAGAATTAAGCGTTACTATAAATTTGTATAGAACCCTCGTTGGACGAGTTCGAACGTATCCGTATTTCTTTAAAGGAGCTAAAATTTAAAATGTATATTTTCAAGGGTTTATGCTTTTGAAAACAACTTTCGTTGACCGGAGGGTATCGAATTTTTCCAACGATTTTCAACAAAAAAGAAAGGACGAGCGATGACTTACTAATTGATCTGCTTTTACGTAGAAATTCAACTTTGCCTATGATATTTAAAAATCCTTATTAACGCTTATGAATACAAATAATAGATCGTAAGAGTTAATAAACGTAGTAATGAAAAACATAATTTTGTATAATTATAATGATAAATATTTTAAGATTAAGTATATACAAGTATAGAATGGACATATATTGTCAATGGTTTCAAATATGCTGTTATAATAGAAAAGTTGGTAATGTTATTTAAAAAAACTCATTTTTTTAATGTTTAAAATAACTTAAAATAACTGATATTTGGAATATTTCGCTATTCTCTTTAAAAAGTTTTTTATGAAAAGCTTTCTTTTGAGCAGTGTCACAGAAATGAAGAGCTAGAAATATTAAAGAGTATCACAAGAATTTACTCGTATTTAAGTTTCTCATTTTTCAAAAGATGTGGCTATTTTTGGCTCTTTAGAAATAATTACATTTCTTTTTTTTCAAATTTTGCTACGTATGCTTATTACTATATATTTAAAAACTTTTTACAAAACTATTTCTAGTTTAATGGCTTCAAAAAAGTGTTACACTTATATTAACATATACAACAAAAATGAAAATAGTTATCATATATACTGACAATAGAAAAATAAGAGATGTAATTAGGAATTGTAAGGCAATGGTTTATTTGTTATAGATTTATTTATTCATTCTGATAGAAATTGTCCCCAGTTAAAGAAAGATGATGACCAACAATGAATTAAGTTTTTATATAATGTAATCTGACAACTGAAATATACAATTTACTTTTTATATTTGGTCTTGGACTTTGGTCATGTTTTCTTTAATTAAACTTTTGTGGTCCATGGTAACTTTAACAAGAATATATGTTTATCATGCTGCATATTATTGACCCCGATTGAATCTGATTCTGACATAAATAATGTGAGTACAGCGCGGGGTATATATAAGTCGATTGAAATAAATTCGTAGCACAAAGATAGTGGTACAATTTGTCTGTTCAAATTTAAACCGGTACGCTTTTATACAAGGGCTTTCTTCTAATTAATTAAATATATCTTTACATAAGTTGTTCAAAACACAATATTCATATTATTGGATTTTTATATTTTTACCACAGGTTTTAGCTTGACCTGTTAGCTGGTTTGTTAGTGACGGACAAATCGTTAAGTTTTTTTTATTATTTATTTTTTTTAAAGTTTTTCTTTTTTAGTAAAAAAATTTTTTGTTTTATTTTTTTTAAAGTTAAGCCCTATTGATTGAAATGAAATTTTAATTCGCTAATAATGTGATATAGAATTACTTATTATTCCAAACTGAATGTCTAAATTAAAATAAATGTGTGAATATAAGTAGATTGTAGATAACCATATTGTTTTATTTTGTTTAAGATTGTAAATTGATTTCTAAGTAGTAGGGCAGTGAGGTCAGTTGATTTTTTTGGGGTACAGAGGAGTTTTTGGTAAGTATTTACATTAACTGTTACATTTTCATGTAAAAAATTAAAGAATAATAAAATTTTAAATATCCTGGCAGCGAAGGCTTTATTCCCAAGCATCATATTCTAAATATTCGGACATATTATAATATCTGTTAGCACATAAAGGTTCTTCACCTTTTTTTTGTTAAAGGTACGGTAATATTTTATAAATAATAAATAAATTTTCAAATTATGAAGGTGATTTAATATTAAACTATTGCTGATAAAAAGATTTGAAGGGTAGGACCGAAAACAACGACGATGTCATAAAAACTTTGGGATATGCATTCATCGTAATCCTGTTGTCGATAAAAATCATATTATAATTTAAGAGTGAGGACAAAACAAAACAAAAAACAGATGGTTTTTATTTTTATATATGAATAAGAGCATTCCAAATTGTAATTTTAAAGGAAACAGACGTTTTTACATTTTTAGCAATAGTTATATCCAGACTAGTTAGTAAATGAAGGTAACTCATGAAATATATTTTGCATTATTTAGTTTGGAAGAATTGATAGCTTTTACAAAAATGTTAAATTTCCTCTTGCGCCGACGATGCGATTTTATAATGTTATCTCAGAAATGAAATTCTGAATAATTTGAAGCTTGAATTCCAAAAGAGGATTTATTTTACATACATTTGTCCAATATCAAATATATCGTTTTCAGATGATTATTAATAATATCATAATGTTAGCCTTGATTTCTCGAATATTTAAATATAGATCAGTTGGTAGAACTATATTATTTGGTGTTTAGGTTTCTCTTTTAAAATTATTTTTGTCCCATCATTTACTGAATAGTGTTTGGAAATGTCATTTGTTTTATATTATAACATATGTTACTAATATCAGAAACTTTAATAATTATTTTGTATTCTTTCATTGTTTTGCGGTTTTATATAGTTAGATAGTTGTTAGTTATCAAGTATTTTAAATTATATTTAATGAAATATCATAAGAAATTTAATACTTTTAAGTAATATCGAGTTAATTCACAGACAGAGTTTGTTATTTCATTAAAGTATTAAAGCCTTCAATAAGCTTAAATATGTTAAACGCAATTAAAAATATAATATTAGAAGAATTAACTTCTCGTTTATGATGTTCTTTATATTAAAATTATAATTAGAAATTTTGTTTTTGTTCATTTTAAAAATCCATTATAGATACTCGTGGGCCAATAAGGTGATGACTGGAGGATTATTTGTTTATTTATTCTATATTGCACAATTCAAAACAAAATATACAAAAGGCGGGCTTAATGCTATTAAGACATTCTCTACCAACTACCAACCTTAGATGTGCAGGAGAGGACGTTAGTAGAGGTGAAAAAAAAAATTTAAAAAAAAGAGACAAAAAAAAAATGTAAGCAAATATATAAATAAAATACATAACATATTATAAATATATATATATATATATATATATAAAAATACATATTTATACATATACATATATTCATACTAAAATACACTGTATACATACATTTCCATCCATATAAATATCAATACATACCCATAACGACTATTATGTGAGACTATCATAGAGGACGTTGCTCTATTTAAGGCTACCCACTAAAAGACTCACACATGAGGGTACTCCGAGAAAAACACACGTAAAATTTCTTAAGTTAATCATTATTATTATCATAAATCCATACAACAGTTTTTATAAAATTTAGAATGATTAAAGTCAGTCTTTAAAACTAAAATAAAAATTACAAAATCAAATATTTACGTTAAAAGTGCGTTTCAAAATTTGCATCTATTGATAAAGTCATTTTATTTTAGATTTGGTTTCTTTTTAATGTTATTTACTTGTGTCGGTACCACACCTTAAACCCCAAATTTATTACAAGCTTTGATTTAACTTTGAATATTTTGTTTTTATTTACATAAAATGTTAAATATTGAGATTGATTTGCTGAATTTGGGTTACTTCATATTTTTGTTTATTTTTCGATTAATAGGGATATTAATACATTTGTTTTACAATCATGGCTGAACTTGTAATCTGTGACTTTTGTAACACGTTTCGAAGCGAGTGAAGTGTTCTCACAAAAGGACGTCTTTAATGTCCCGTTAGAAACAAAGTTAGCTTTGAGTCATAAATATCGGAAAGTTGAAAATATTTATTAGCATGTAAACTTTTATTACAATTTTTTTTTCAGGGGTGCTGATTATATTAATATTGACATTTAAAATAATACATATTTTATTTTAATAAAAAGTGTAAACTTATGTCAGCTTAGCAAACTACTTGACAACTACTTGAATTATGGATGTGAATAGACTCAGGGTGCTTACCAACTCTCAATGAAGAATATAAAAGAAAATAAAATTCTGTGTAAGTTTGAAGAATTCTGTAGTAGCACTTTGCTATCTCTGTTGTCTTTGTGACTACAGCTAGTGCAACCAATTAAATGTAATGTATGTATGTAATGTATGTACGTAAATAAAGTAATAATAAATTATTCAACGTGATAATTGAAAGGTTTTTTTTTTTTATGGAAAAGGATTGCAAACGAGCATGCGGGTCACTGATAAAATGTGATCACCGCCGCCCATGAACTCTTGGAACATCCGAAGGCTCACAAGAGCGTTGCCGGCCTTGGAGGTTGGAATAAACGCCTTTTTTTAAGGTACCCATGTCGTAACGATCTGGAAACACCGCGGAAGGAAGCTCATTCCACATCTTTGTGACACGTGGAAGAAAGGTTCTTGCAAACCGCTCAGTAGAAGAACGCCATGCATCCAGGTGGTAAGGATGATAATGAAGGCGGTGACGTGCTGTGCGGTGATGAAATTCGGTGGCAGGCATCGGATCAAATAGCTCTTCGGAACACTCCCTGTTGTAAATGCAATAGAAGACGCACAAGGAAGCCACGTCTCTACGCAATGCCAAAGAGTCCAGCCGTTCACAGAGCACCGAGTCTCCGACAATCCGTACGGCTCTCCGTTGTACGCGGTCAAAAGGTAGAAGCTGATATTGGGGAGATCCTGACCAGAGATGAGAACAGTACTCCATATGTGGCCGGACCTGCGCCTTATAAAGCGCAAGTCTTTGGCCAGCATTGAAATACTGCCTCGCTCTATTGATCACAAACGTTTGTTTTTTTATCAGAGTCTTTGGATATGCTTTTGTATGATGCTTAGAAATTCGCTTAAAAATTATTAAAAATGGTTTCATATTAAGCAGATTAAGACTTTTTTAACAAGGATAATAAAAAACGACTTTTTGTTGCTCATTTTTGAAGAAATGTGGTCTAAAAAATTCTTAAGGGTCTCTTAATAATGCATAATATACCACCATTGGTAGAGTGAAAAACCGCGCATATTGTTATTTTTTCAATTATTCTAAACATTTATGTTTGTATATATATAAGAGAATCGTAAAACTTCTTTAAATTAAAGTTTAAATTAAAAAAACATTATTAAAATAACTAACTGTAAATTTTAAAACTTGCAAAATATACCGTATACACTATGAATATTAATGTAATATAAAATAATATAATTTGAAACTACACGATCTGTAACATTTGTGAATAAACATTTACTCTGTATCTAAAACAAATTTCTATGATATCTAAAATATATTTCACTCAGATATTAGTAATATTTATATTATTATTTTTTTTGACAAAACAAAATATATTACTTTTAGTCCTAATATAGCAGTGCAACCTCAATCCTCTTTCTCAATTAAAGTACATTCTGATGTTGATAATAACAATGTTCTATGTGCAACTTGGAAAGAGTCATTCAAACTAAATATCTAGGAGTAATAGTAGATAGAATCTTGAAATGGGAATCTCATGTCGAATCTTGGCGTCGCGTATAAGATCAATGGCACGGGTGTTTAAAACCTTGAGACATTTGGGGAGTCCAAGTTTTTTTGAGTAATATATACTGCGCTTTATGTGAATCCCTGATAAGATATTGTATAACTTCCTTGGGCGGTGCTACCAAAAAAGTTTTACTTAAGGTTGAAGAAACTCAGCGTATGTTACTAAGAATAATGTATTTTAAACCATTTAAATACCCGACTCGTGATCTCTATAATACCAGTAATGTTCTGTCTGTTAGAAAAATTTTTGTATTGAGGCTACTTCTAAACCAATTTAAAACAAAAACAATTGATTCTCTTTCCAAAAGTAACGGAATTATCTATTTCCTATTATACGTACCTAAAACCAAAAAACGACTCGCCCAAAGGCAGCTTCCATTTCTAGGTCCGTACTTGGTAAATAATGTTAATAAGATTTTGAATTTCCAAGATTGTAATAAACATAATGTCAAAAAAAATGTGGAGAAATGGCTCAAATCTTTGGATTATGATGGCACAGAAAATATTTTAAAACTTTTTTAGCACGGCTAATATTATGATCATTTTACATAAACTTTATTTATATGTAGATTTATTATTATTATGTTATGTAATTGATATGTAATTGTTTGTCTATTATTATTATTTACTTGGCTATATATTTTTGTTATTATTATTTTATACTTCATGCAATAAAAACACAGGTGTAGTAATAAAAGAATAATGCAGGTGCAGTAGTAGCACGAACAGAGTTCACTGGATGTCTCAGCACAGAGTATCCTAGTGAGATATCCAGGGTAATTAAGTGTTCAAACCATCCTCTTTGACTTCTACAAAATTTTTATAAATTGTATTGAAAGTGTATGTGTATGTATGTAATAAATAAATAAATAAATAAATATATATATATATATATGTCGGTATAATATATTTGTTATCGTCTTATTTAGTTTTATAAATATTTAAACCGATTATTTTTTAGGTATATGTTGTAAGTAATTTATAAATTGATAATTGATATTGCTTATATATATTGTGTAAAAATTAGTCCAGTTGTTATATCTGTTATATGGTCATATCTGTTATCAATAACAATTTGTCAGTAAAATGTAACCAAAATGTAAAGAATAAAAAAAAAAAAGAATTTAGTTTCATTTTGTCTACAATTCAATTCACAGGAGATTTTAATTCAGTAGCGGGTCTACAAATCTCTGAAAATTTTTAATAATATATTTTAAATTAATAATTAATAAACATTTTACTTATTTACTTTTTAAAAAGTATAGTAATAGGCTCAGTTGGCAGACCGACTGGGATGGTTCCTTGTTGAAGGCCTGCCCGTAAATTTTTCTATATGAATTAACCTAATATTATTAAAGGCTTAACGTGACTAAAATTCGTTAAGGACATATATATTTTAAATATTGATTTATTTTAAAACGTACACTTTGACTTATTCTTGCATTTGTATGCGGAAATTCTTGTGAGTTATATTCATATATTTTTTTGAATTTGTATGTAATAAAAAATAAATTAAGATACTAGGAAATATTCATCCTAACCTAAAATTTACCCTTTGTGGTTATAAAGTTTTTGATAAATAAGATATCCATGACTAAATTAAACCATCTAAACTGTTAACCAAAGATGAGCTTTAAAGTTCACCTTTGATGAAAATTGGTGTAAAGTAATTTACGAAATATTATTAATATTGATTATAAGTCTTCAAGTTCTGGATAGTAATATCATGCGACTAATATATAGACAAAACGTATTTAAATATAATCTTTATCTTAATTTCAAGAACATCCTATACAATCTACTATTGTTAGCATAAAAAAGAGAAAGAGATATTTTTGGTGAAAAAAACGCCTTTTTTAATTAAAACAATATGTGAGTACAGCCGGTTAATTGTATAGAATATTAATCATGGATCACGAAACATTAAATACATAAATTCTTAAGCTTCGTAGATTTCAAATCTTTTAAATCTTATACTGATGCATGCAATTATTACAAAATGGTTCTCTGTATTGTTGCTACATCCTATATTGACCGGTCAAACTGATTGTATTGAGTTGTTGTCTACACTAAACTTTCGAGTACTTAGCCACCACACATGGTACACGTAATTATTTGATGAACCATGCGTAAATACAAGTTATGCCCAAAACTGTGTTGTCCATCGTATGGCCAAATGTAATAAATTTTACTCATATTTTGATTTACTCAATACATCTATATTAGCCTTAAAAAACACATGAAACTGACTATAAAATTAACTTATATAATCCCAGATATACACACATCGACACTAACCCACACATACGCATTAGCACTAACTCCTAAAAGTATTATAGCATTTAGCCTTTTTTGTCATATTTACCCCTCAAATATTTCTTTTTAATATTTTTTTGCCAATAACTAAAAAAAAACTCTGTTTTTTTGTTGTGTTCATATATTAAATATTGTTAAATAGTGTTGTCCTATTTTAGTTCTATTTTATGTTAATTTTCATAATTTTTGTATTTTTAAATTTGAATGCAATGTTGGATTATAAATATAAAACAGCAAAGACTTTATCTTCTTTGTACGCAACGTAAAGGATTTTGTTTGGGAAAATAGCAATAATGAAAATCTAATTATTTGATTATTTTCCGAATATATACTACTGAATCAATAATTTTAGTAATTTGTAAGAAATGTGAAAAGTAATTTCACAACATAATGTGTAGGTGCGTGAGAACAGAACGTTACAAGGGTGCTTAGTTCGAGGTAATGAATATAACAATCGTACACATAAGTTCAGTAGCACTGAAATAAGTTGTATTATTAAGCCTGGCCAAAATTGTAGCTTATTACAGACATTATGGCGGATTGGCTAGTTTCTAGAATTCAGAATGTAAACCTTCTCAAATTAATATATATATATATATATCACATTTTCGCTTAAAGGTTAAAAAACTTTGGTTTTATTTTATTTCATTTTTTCGATAACATGTTTTGGGATTTAAGAATTATATTTAAAAGATCACATAAAAATAAACGTAAAAAGATCTAAGATTCCACATATTGGAAAAAATTTTATGTGATTCGCAAGACTATATATCTATGGTAATTTTTACGAAAGCATTTCTATGCCAAGGACTTTTTCACTCTAAAATTTTAAATGATAGTACTTCTTTACTATACTTTACCTGCATCAACTTGCCTTTTGTGAATGTAGTTTCAAAATCTCGTAAATTTTCAAATTCATTCTCAGAATTTGACTAACAAAAACATTGCAAAATAATCCCGATAAAAAAAAACAAAAATCCCGATAAAAAAAAACAAAAAAAAAAAATTATGAAAAAAAATTACAGTTTATTCGTTAAATTTAATTACACTTTGGGGATGCTGTAGGTTTTAAGATGACATGGATGGAACAACTATATTCTAACGATGGTTAATCAGTAATACTTAAAGAGTAGTTTCAAGTTTTTGTACTATTTATACATTTACTAAATAATTATTAATTATATGACATAAAATGTGCTAATTTTTTTATTGTTTAATAAGGCATATTCGTACTAATTTATTGTTCCAGTAACATATAAAAATTATAATTGATATGTATTGTAACACTTTATAATTTTAGTAACATGTTAAATGTTTATTAAGTTAAGTAATTGTTGATAGCTATAGTAGTATAGATAGTATTTGAAATTTCTTTTTGCTACTACTACAGCTTCCGTTACTTTTTTTAATGCCAGTTCTATTTCTAACAGAAGCGACAACGTGTTTCTGCTTCTACGATTTTCCTAAGCTATTTATTCGAATATACCCGTAATAGGTGCTTATACTGTACATACTATGTTACGTCGAAGAATCTGTTTTCCTTTGAGACATTAATGCGAATTAGCGAGAATTAATCGGTCTTAAGTAACTTTAATAGCACATTTGTCTTTTGTTAGTACAATAGAGTAGACCCAAAATTATATAGCACTGAAGTGTATTAGGTAATATTTTCTGTGCCGTTCTCTGATTTAATCCATGGTTTAAAAAGTCGTTTCATACATATGGGTACATATTAAGCAATGCTAGGAGGTAAGACTTCATTGCAATTATAGCGTTCTTTTATATATAGACACATATTTTAAATTACATTAAAAGTATAAAAGTACAAAATTTTTCAAATGTTTCTGACATTTTGACAATGTCTTATAATTGTCGGTCGATTGGTCTAGTAGTTAGGACATTAGCATGTAAGTGGCAGTCCTCTCTAATGAGATAAGGATCGTGGGTTCGATTCCCAAACGGTATAGTTGTTTGTGACACCCAAAGGTGGCTGTTTTGAGTTTATGTGTGTCTATGTGTATATTTTTAAAGCGCCATGCAAAATAGAAATTATTTCTCTGGTGAGGAAATAGTTTTTATTAAAAAAAATAGTTAATTCAAATATTACAATGATCTAAAATGTAAATATTGAACAATGCCCTAGTTAAAAAAACATGTTTTTTTGATTAGATAGGTATACCAAATAGGTATCAATCAAACTGTCACAACAATGTTAGATATATCAAAATAATCAATTGTAATACATATTATTTTAATTAGTTTAGAACTGAAATCGTACAGAGTGGTTCTTTACAGAAATTTAAATTTAAATTCGATCAAATGATTTGATAAAACCACCTCTTCGAAATGCCGAGGCCTGAAAAGCTTTAAAGTTCATATTCTGCACTATATTTATATAGTAATTTGTAAACCATTAATCCATACTTGTTATTAGACGATGTTATTTGGTTAACAATTTTTACATATGGTTGATTATCCCTGTTTGTTTGATATCCATGACGACTAATACATTTATGATAAATAAAAACCTAAGCGTTCAATATTTATAAAGTCTTATCAATTTCACGAAACATTGGCATGATCAATCAAGTATGATTTGGCACGTTAAAAAGAAATTTGAAAAGAATTGAATTACATTCCACATTAGTTAGATATCTTTCAATAAAATTATATTTTTTAAAGCATAAATACTAATATTAAAAATGTCATATTTCCAAAGCTCCTAAAAAATACGAGTGTAATAATACCGAAATTATTTACACTTAAATAGCAGACAAAGGCATTCCTAAACCATATTCAAAGTCCCATTAAATATCTTGTGCGTTGGAATGCTATAAAGATCTTAAAATATAATATTAATTTATAACTATTATCGAAATAATTGTTATGATTTTGTAAGAAACTTTCTAAAAAAAAGAATCTAAATAATTTAAACAACTTATAAAAAATATATATCCGGCTCATTATTTATTATATTTTCTCATTATATTGTCATTTAAATTTAATTAATGTAAAAAATGTCATAAATAAGCAATAAGCAAGTATAAATAAGCAATAAATAATTACACTGGTTACCTTGACAAAAATGTAAAAATGTAAACTTTTGACATTGGACTTTGTCTTCACAAAGGATATTTCAATTTTACCCAGGACAATGCAAAGCTTAGGACTCCCAAAATTTATATTCACCTATAAAATATTAAAAAAAATTAAAGTTGTCATTTTATACGTTTAGAGTAATCTCCAATACTAATGATCTGATTATGAAAATTATTTCAGTTTGATAGGTATATTATCTATAAGCGCTGTACACTTTTTTTTGATAAAAATATATTTTCAAGAACTTATTACAATGTAATTGCTGTGTGAAAGGTTTGAAAGAGAGGGATAATATATTTATTTAATCAAAATCAAACTATTTATTTAAAGTAATTTTTTTACAAAATATTATTTCATTGTCAAAGCTACCACTTGCTCTGAAAGATATTGCCATAGACCTGAGAAGAGCTGGCGAAAGAAACTCAGCGAGCTTCTCTTGTAAAATACAGATTTCACGTATGCTTTACAAATAATTTTAAAAATCAATAGTTGAATCAAAATGACAATTTTATATGTAAAAAGTTAAATTTTTATTGAAAAGTAAACAGTATTAAGTGAGGGGTGCAGGACCAATTATATAAATATATATTTTCTTACTATAGATTAGACTAAACATTTGTAACAAATTCTATTCTATTGAGGGGGAGGGGGAGCAGATGTTGATGGCAGCCGATAGTTATCACTATGAGTATAGATTACACCTTTATTTCGCACCTTATTTTTAAATATATTTTCTAAACTTTATTATTACAATCAGGGAATTGTAATAAATAACATATCTATTTTTTAATTTAAATTATTTTATTGTACACTACATAATTGATAAGTACATAGCATACAACATATGTTGTATATCAAAGCGACCTTATCGCTTAGAAGTGATTTTACCGAGACAACCTCATCCGAGTGATGTGAGGAAATAAGATATCGTGAAATGAAGAAGGCGGTGCAGAAATAGGCATACATTAAGCTAAGCAAAACAATACACACATATACTTTAAACGTAATATAATATCGTTATAGTTTGTTTGTTAAGATCTTGTAAGGAACACTTCTCGTAATGTTCTATTCACAATATACGTTATTATTCAGTTTGTAACTTTATTTAGAAATTAACTAATAAGCTTTTTTATTCGGAACATTTTAGTCATGGGACAATATATTGTTATTGTTTCCTTTTTGATGTCTTTCTTTCATTTGTTTCTAATATAGATGAAGGTTAAACTGTAATAAATACAATAAAGGGTGAATGTTATCAGCATATTTAAATAAAATTTCACTTATTAATGGTTTTATAAAATAATATGTATGCAGACCTTTTTGCATCCTACTTTATCAAACATGTAACCGTGAAATTGTCTGCTTTTAAAGAAAACATCGACGAATTATATTTTGTATCACCATCTAAAATATGCAGAAATAAACATAAAAGCGAGTAATAAACAAAATTCGATCACAACAAATAGGTGGTCTTATCGCTTCAAACGATTTTAATACATCTGTATTTTATTGAATTCAAATAGATAACACTGCGCACGAAATTTGTTTCACTCCGAGTATTTCTACTCAAATTTAGATCGGATGTAGCATATAGAGATCCTTTGAGACCCAGAGGCCTAACTCTCTTCTCACCTTAACTTTATCTCTTAAACTCGTCTCTTCTCTTCAAGTGTTGCAATGCACCTGAATTAATTATACTTTGTTTTTTGTTTGTTTGTTTATAATTATAAATAATTATTTTGATTGAAATTAGAAGAATATAGTAATATATGTTATCAAATAAAATATGTAAATAAGCTTAACCTCCGTTTAAATTTTGGGAACAACTCTCACACATTAAGAACCTTAAATTATTTAGGAGTGTCACGATCGAAAGTTAGGAATAAATTATACTAAACTTTCGGCAATTAGCGTCACATATGTTCGTAATTTAATATTGTGCTAACGGATTACTATCTCAAGATAAAGGTAATTGAAGGTAATTGTTTATTTAAAGAAAATTAAAAAACCTCTTAAAAATCCTAGAGTAAGTTCCTATGATTCGTATACTTTTATCACGAAAGTTATGTACTCATTTTTACAGTAAAATTCGGACCCTACTACCATAATATTTGTCTAAAATTCTTATTATTTATTTATTTATTTTAATCTTTATTGTACCATAATATACTAAAGTGCAACAGGCGGACTTAATGCAATAGAGCATTCTCTACCTGTCAACCCATAGAGAAAAAAAATATATATTGTAGCAAGGAAGGAATCGTTATGACAATCTAATACGGAACCCTCAGAATTTTAGTAATATGAATTAGTTATACTATATTTAAACTTTTTAAAGTTATTAAAAAAATATTTAATACAGTACTTTAAGATTCCCATATTGTTTGGAAAATACAGGTGTCATGGAGAATAATATTGTTATGGCCGGGAAAACGGTAATTAGGAGTATTAAACTGTTAAATTATTCAAAATATATCAAAGTGACAATATTAGTTTCGTGTGTAACCAAACCCTTACAACGATGATGGACCAAGACCTGTATGAAACTTCCAAAGACGGAGATGTACAAAGATGTAGATCTTCCCCCTCTCACAATCATCGTCGCGCGCCTAGAGAGCTACTACACACACACCGGAATTCCGCCATATTTCGGGCTCATGATTAAGGTCCTCGAATGGCTTTTGTTCCCAAGTCAGGTTTCTTTCGACTGGGAGTCGATGCCTGTGTTTTCCTTTTTTTTTCATGCAATTTTTCTTACGATTACGATTATAGGTTATAATTTCTTGTAACCGTACACAATCTTTATGGCATGGCAAGAGGTAAGTAGAAAATATTACTTCCTGATTAAGGATGTCATTGTAATCACCCGGATCTTCTAAATCTTATTGTTTGTACTATCTTTACGTTTTGAGGAGTAGTGAGTATTTCTGGAAAATTTAAAAAAAAGATTATGTGTATGTGTGCGTTTTAGTTGGCTTCAATTTCTTGAAACCAGGTTATATATTTTTTGGTGCATAAAAAATTGTGTAAAATAAAACTGATCACTTTTTCAGCGATATCGAACCAGCAATTTATTTATTTAATTGAAACGGATACCGCGTATTTATTGTGATTGGGATAGTTATAGTACCAATTGATGCATGTTGTAATTTTTTTTTGTGTTTTAAGAAAAAGGGACAATATGAATACAGTAATTTTTTTTATTCTTAAAGTTATGAAATATGCTTTATCTGCAATAAGTTGCTTTGATGATTTTAGTTCAAGTTATGATAAAATTAAATTTATTAAAAATAGAACTAATGATGATAGTGATATTAATATATCATTTTTTGTAACCAGGAAGTTAATGTGATGGAGCTCGCACTGATTATTTGTAAATATTATTTAGATCTAAAAATAAATTAACAAGTCCCTGACTTTATTCAATTAAAAAGTTGTTCAAAAGTTCTATTTCAATGTCAATTATATTTAACAAAGCTCTTATCTGAAAGCTTATTTTAATTAATCGATTTTGTAAATGACATTATAAATACTTTTTTTAAAGGTATAAGATATAAGATGAATTCTGACCTAATCTATTACATGATAGATGCTTTTTAATCGCTAAATATTAATGAAACTTGTCACAATTTTTGTTGTGTTGACAGTAACAATTTCATAAAAATAATAATAAAATTAAATGAAATGAAACGAAACGAAACAGAATGAAACGAAACGAAATGAAATGAAACGAAACGAAATGAAATGAAACGAAACGAAATGAAATGAAATGAAATGAAATAAAATGAAATAAAATAGATATAAAATAAAAAAGGACCGGCAATGCTTTTGTGAGACTCAGGATGTTACAATAGTTTGTGGGCGGCGGTGATCACATTGCAACTGTGACCCGCACGCTCGTTTGCCCACCTCTTTAAAAAAAAAATTGCATAGATTTTAAATTTTCTATGAACATGTTATTCCAGGAAAAAAAGTGTGTGGTTAATATCTGAGGGGATTAGTGAGGCCTCAATTTTAATACATTTAAAATTTTTGCTGTTATTATCATTATTAATATGCACGGCTATGGTATATATTGTTACCATTTTGTATAAGGAATTTATTGAAGGACGCTTCACATGTGGGAACATACATACCTGTGAAAAAGTGTAAATATTTTTCTCTTAACTCGATTCTCCTTTCAGATATTTATATAACATTTTCGTGTCTGTATATTTACAAAAAATATTGTTTTCTTTCGAAATATTGAACACTTGAGTAGCAAACTATTTATAGTTTGATTTATGTTTTCCCAGTAATATTTTGCAAGGTCATGAATTTTTTAGGAAACCTAATATAAAATAAAAACATAAAAAGAATAGAGGGTTCGAAAACTATCGACTTTCTTCCAAATAAGAACGATTACTAAATGTGTTAAATACAATAATTAAAATCCCAATTACTTATTACGTTCCATGAACATTCACAGAAACTCAAACCAATGTAAAGTTTGAAATTTTCTATAATTATAAATCTACTATATAGATATTATGTTAGTGGTCAATTACCGAAAGATCAAGGACCTTCAATAAAAACATGTCAATATTAAAGCTTTTAAAAGTGTTACGAAAAAGTTGTGTACTGTATTCGTACGATTTTTATTTTTAAGTAAAAAAGTTTCCTCAGAAATGTTTTGTGCATGTATTGCTCTAATTCACAGATTGTTTCATTTTAAAATTTTACGCCAGTCAATATTGTTCTAAAAAAGTAATTAAAAAAGATATATTATTTACAAGAGTTTTTATTTTATAGTTCAGGTAATTCAGTTAAACGTGATATAATTCTGATTAGTGATAAATATAAAAGAAATCCCCACCGAGGTTGAGGAATGATAATGAATAAAAAACAAACAATTTTATTTGTGCATTTCTCTTCTCATTGAAAATCGTTGTTTAACGGAATAAATATATATATATATATATATATATATATATATATATTGGATTAATGCAGATTTATACTTATATACTATATTTTCAGATTATTAATTACTAAATGCCTTTCATGTGTCAAATTTCCAGACTATCTACTACAACTTAGCAATTAAGTAATTTTATAAAAGACAAGAATACAGGTCAAGGTTATAATGAATATTATAAGTCTCTAAGGAAATACGACGCTAAAATGCAAACTATAAAAACTTGCACGGTCGTAAATATTATATTAAAAATGCTAAGCAACATTAAAGTTTTTATTGTAAAGTGTAATAATAATAATATTTATTTAATAACTTATAAAATAAGCTAATTATATGTACACTTTAATAGGAGAATTCTAAATCTTGCCTAGAAATTCTTTACAATTTTATTACAATCAAGATAAAGGCTTAGTTAGAATAGAAAAAAGTATAAGTTAACTTTTTCAACCCAACTTCAGCAAGAAAAGATACAATAAGATTCAATAACAATATCATAAAAATTTGGTTTATAGTTTGTCCGTGATGTATGAATAAATTAACAGACAAACCGATAATCATACTCATAGAAAAACAATATAAAAAGGCAAACAGTAAAAAATTATTTCTAAAACTAAAACTTTTTGTTATTCTGTGCTTCTACGAGGAGAAAAAACTTTTTTCAAAAGTTAATGTCCTGTTTTTTCCTCATTACTATTTTATTAAAGAAGTGGATGGATATTTATTAATTACTGAAATATTTTACTAATGGCCTTTCCATTACTAAATATTGAAATTCATTTACATTTTATAGTGAAAATGTTTATTTATATTCTTCTCTTACTCTTCTAAGCGAGGTTAGAACTTCATTAATTATTATTTTTAAAATATGCTAATTTTTTTTATTATTTTTTAGATATTCATATAATTGGATCTCAATAAAGTCGACATCTATATGTCGACTCTATAGTCGACAGTAACAAATTTTATGACGTTCGTAATAATTCTGACCTCATAAAACTTAATTATTAGTACTTAATATCTGTTACTTAACATATATTTTTACTTATTATTATCTTCATATTTTTAATATCCAAAATCAAGTCTCTCGTTTATTAACGGATTAAATCGACTAGATCTATAATAGAAACAAAAAGACACACAATATATCAAGCATTATCAAAATAGAATAATAGGGCCATATTGGAATTATTAAGCAACTGTCATAAATAAAGCTCTAAAAGAAATAATAAATAGGTCAGCTAATATTAAATTTAAGTAAAATTTACATAAACCAATTCTCATCTGAAAATAGAATCAATTGATTACAAAAATAATAACATTGAATAATGAATAATTGAATATAGCGTAGAATTTTAAGGTTACATGTATAACAAAAATAACAACTGGAAAGTGCATTACAAAGCGCACATTGGTTATCTGTGTCAAAAGTACAAATCCTCATCATGTATTTTACATAAAAAAGCCTGGATAAAAATTGTAAATTATAAACGTACAGTTCTCTGGTAGTTTATATTTCTATCGTAGAACTTAAAGATTTAAAAGGTTTAATGAAATAATAAGGAACGACTAAATAACTTATTTTAATGGCCATCATGTTGCGTATTGAAATAAAATATGTATTTCATGAATATGAAAGTAAGGGAAAAGGGTTTTGGACAAATATTGTCGACTAATACTTAGAACTGCCAGCACGCAAGAGAGTAAAATGTATAAAAATATAAAATAAACCAGATTTAAGTTTTTTTTTTGCTCTATTAATGAGAATTCTAATAAGTTCTAAACTACAATGTCAGATTTACATTTAAGATTAAAAAAATTAACAAGTCATTTTCCGAAGGTTATTTAATAACACGTACACCAAAATATATTTAAGATTTTTCGTCAGTCCACCCTTTGGTGGTGTTACTTTTAACAGTTAAGAACTTGTCGTCACTCTTCTATTTCAGGCGGCTAATCCCTCGAGTATCGTGATAGCCAGTTGACTTTGAAAACAATATAATTTGTAATCTTTTGTATTCTGTATCAACAATAACTATTTATTTATATTAAATTGTTAAATTCAAATCAAGTCAGATATTTTAGTAAAAAATTTATTTGAAATCATATCTACATACAGTTTTATTGAGTATTGCTGTAAATGAGGTTTATTATATTAATTTTTTTGGATAGCTATAGATTCTTTTTATTGAGTTTTAATAGTTGTATAAGGAATATTTTTTAAGTTTCGATATTAAAAAAAATCATTCTGTATAAAAATGAGGAATGGCGGTTTGAGAAAATCATTACAATATATGTATAGAACTCAAAAATAAATACATTATTATACATTATTATATCTGTATCGGAACTCAAAAATAAATACATTATTATAAAGGGACGACGTCACTTAACCCGATAAGAGATTATGAGAGAAGTCGTAATGTTGGAAGCCGGTTATAATCAACGTAGGTGGATATCGCTCATAAGCCAAAAATAAAAATTTAGAAAAACATCATTTTTTCCTTTTTGCCATTTCATTAACGCCGTAATGTGACTTAATGTGTAACAATTTCCAAAATAAACTATTTTTCTTTATTTTTACAAAATGATTACATGATTAATTAAAACATAGGAATTAATGTAAAAAGTCCATTTGAAATGCTATATTTGTTAAAAATTGCTTGAATAATTTTTATTGCTAAAACATTCACTTGATTTCTCGACACTTTGGTTGTGTGTATTTGTTAGTTAGTCAAAATTGTGTAAAAATATTTGTAAGACATTTTTGAAGAAGTAATATTTTTGGGTAAAACTTGTGGTTATATCTATAACCGTCCAGAAGATGTTACGTAACAAAGTAGGTTTGAGTGGATCCGTTAAGAGCTTTGCTAACTCAGATCAACAAACAACTAATATAATGTTCATTCATACAATGTATTTCATCATGGCAACATGATTGATATTTTAATGTATTTTTTTGCTAGCCTTTTGCAGAGCTTGTTCAAATCATCAGAATTTATTGTTTATGAATTTCCAATTTTAATACAAACATTGTGTAATAGTATTATGAATACGTATTTATAATATTACATATAATATTATATTCTTTCTTCTTTCTGTATATATTTTTTTGTCTTTCATCATACACAAAGGTACGGGGAGAAAATACAACTAGGCAATAAGTTTGTTTGTTCTTTTGTAATTAAAAACAAATATGAGAAAAACAAATATAATTACTAATAATAAATAAAAAAATAGCACCACATATTAATGTGAAAACAAGTAAATAACTTAATAAAATTAAAACTTATCACTTTATCTTGACGCGCCAGCATTTCTAATCACGATTCAAACAGAGGAATTCCACTTCACTTCTAGAGAAGTAGACGAGAGTCTACATCCAAAACTATATACTAGTTCTTGAATTGAGCGATGTTGTAAATAAATAAACTATGGTTAGAGTATGATATTATGTAGATATTGCCTTTGACTATTTAATAGTAGATATTATTTTATTAGCGGGAATTGACGCTCGAAATGGATATTATATACCTCTCAATTGTCTGACTTTTCGACTAGGTTGCACCGGCCTGGTTACAGGCTGCTTGTGTTAATACCTATTTCGCGCGTTAATTCCCGTTAATAAAATAATAATACATTACGCAACGCAAAAGTATAAAAGTTAGTATTTAATAGCACTTATCTTAATTTTATTCAACATAACATAATTTATAAATTTAGTAATATCATACGAATATGTTTAATCAATTGGATAATTTTGGATTAGCTCTTGCAATTCAAATGTATTCATATCGGTAAAGGGAACCAAAATATGTGATTAGTATTTTAGATTTTAGGTACATTTTAGATTTGAAATCCCAATAGCTTGTAGTTTAATTGTAATTTCGCCAAAACGAATGTTTATGATTTGCAGTTGAAATTAAATAAAAATTATTACAGAAATATATTTGATAATATCCAAATTACATGAAATATTATGTTCAAATTTATAGTTTATGTATGTTTAGGCATTGTAATGTTAAATATTTTTTTTTTTTACCCTAATATTATTATTTAGTAGTTACAGACTTTTTCATCATTAAACAATTTTAAGTAAATATATTATATTAATTTATATATGACCATTTTAAGTAAATATATTTTAGTCCACGACCTGACATTATTCTATAATTAAAAGATAAAAATCTTTAATGTAAACCATTTAACATGTCCAAACAATGACTCGCTTAATAAACGCCACTAAATAGGCAGTTTTGAGCAAGAAAATTTCCATAAAAACGAGTAGACTTTAATTCTAATCCTAGATAATCCTAATAATTTTATTTCGAATACTAGTGACTAAAATTTTTAATAATTATTTGACACTATAAGATAACTTAGTTACTGTAAGTTATCTCATTAAACTCGTTAATATAAATTTTACTACACATGACACTAAAATAATAAAATAAAAAGGCTTTAGCTAAATGATAGTATAACATTAAAAGTTCGCGGTTAATAAACAATGAACATATCCGGGAATAGTAAACGAACACCAGACTACTTATGATAATTATAACATATTAAAGATTTTGGTTAAGGCTGGGTGGTGCGATAAATACAATTTAATAAAACTGTCTAGACATTTCTACAATTTTAGATACTATTAGAATATTGATTAAATAACTTATTACCAGCATTGAAAACAGCTTGTATATAAGTATATGTAAACACTGCTATTTACTTATTTAATCATGACATTTAAGTTACCCCGAATACGTTTCTAACATACCAACTACTTACTCAAATATTAAGTTCTGTAAGTCAGTTAGGCCATTCACGCCATCAATTACACCGCTTTCACCTGAAGTTGTAAAATGCCACCAAATAACTATATTTAGTTTCTGTCTTTACTTTTATAAACTTCATATATTGGCCCTATACTTTGTCCTTTATATTGAGGTCATGCTTAACAAATCTACGTTTAGAACTCGAGAAAAGTTTTACATTTTAAAAAAGCAATATATTGCATTTATAAATGTTAAACTCCAGTTGTACGGTACCAAAGGGTACAAATATCCATCAAAAAAAAAAGCAAACAATCCGTTGCCATTTTAAGGAAAATTATTGCTTTCTTTAGACATCGTTATTAATATATAATATCTTTTCAACCTATAAAGTGAGGTGAGAATTCATCTACGGACTACTTAGTTTTCCATCGCCATTGAATCATTATTATATTAATACATTGACATTAAGATAATGTTTTTTGAGGGCAGTCGAAAAGAATTTATTTTTTTTCAGTCAAGATTATTTAGGTTTAAAAAAATAGGACGGATCTAAATATTGAAAAATAGATAATATTTTTATAATTCAAAATTAACGTTTTTTAGTTCAACAATTATAACTCCAGATATCACAAGTTGTGGGAATAAATAAATCTACTTTAATATTCTACAAATAACAATATTTTCATACATGCGCACATACATGGCGTTTCTGAAATAAATTCTTTGAGATAAACTTTTCTTATAAAATGATTTTTATAAAAAGTTACTCTGCATTTATTTTATAATTTAGAACCATTAAGTATCCAGTATTTGCTACAAAAAATTATTGAGCTATGCTCTCTTTGAGATAATTTTCTGCATTCTTTTGCGAGCATCAATCAAAAACGATATATGTGAAAATTTCCAAATTTTGTACACTGATAGACATCATTCTGGTATTGGTTTTAAAAATTGGGGATTTAAAAAAATTCAATTATTCGATGTCGTAGAGGAATAGTTATGGAAAAACTAAAATCCCATAGACTTCCATAGGAAAAATTTTTCTCGTGAAAATTCAGTTTGGAAAAAAAAATTGTTGAGGACAGAATGCGTCGACGTTTTAATAATAATAATAATAATAATAATAATAATAAATATTTATTTCAGACAAGATCCATATAGTTTTAGTATGTTAGTAACAATGTTTACTTATAAGCTAAGTTAGTTATTGTTAGTTACATGATACAAATGTTTGATTAGATTTTATTTTACCAAACCAAACCAAACCAAACCAAACCAAACCAAACCAAACCAAACCAAACCAAACCAAACCAAACCAAACCAAACCAAACCAAACCAAACCAAACCAAACCAAACCAAACCAAACCAAACCAAACCAAACCAAACCAAACCAAACCAAACCAAACCAAACCAAACCAATCCAATCCAATCCAATCCAAAAATTAAATTAAATTAAATTAAAATATATTGCATCAAATCAAATCAAATTAAATTAAAATAATGAAAATTGTATGTCATTGCGAAAATATAATAAATTATCCAACTTTTATTTACTTAATTAGGCCTATGCCAACCATACTACAGTAGTGTTGAATTTGACAGTCATGACGGTTTGATATCATCTTCAAAGTTTTGTAAATGCTAACACATATTGAGATTTTGCGAGCGCAGCGAGTCAAAATTCAGGTCTGGTTTGCGCTCCTAGTCTTGTGGTTAAAGGTTGTTAGATCATAGAAATTAAAAAAAGAATTGAAGAGATCTATTTATCTCTTTATTTGTCTTACGTCTACGGCTGGCGCTCTTCAAATTGATTCCTTAACCGCATAACCGATTTTTTCAGCTATCATCCTATAACATCTTTATTATCATCGTCATTGGAACCAAAATCAGCTCAAACTATTAATTCATAAGACATGTTCTCGCGGACTGTAATGTGAAGTTAAAAGTAATAAATATTGTTGCTATAGGTTTGAGGTCTTTGTCTCACACCGCTCATGGACATATTTTGAAATTCTATACTTATAAAAGCACCGAATATTACTCTGAACATAGAGACTATATACAATAGTATAGATATGAATAGAAATGAAAAGAAATTGCTAAATCTATATTTTATATAAAAGAAGTTATATAAAAAATAATAAAAATATAAATGATATTGCAATTTATTATTGCAAGTCTTATTTTGAAACTTAAGTATAACAGCAGCTTCAGATTATTGTTGGAACTTTGCTAACGCGAGCATAGAATATCGACTGCAATACGATATTTACGTATTATTTGCAGAGCAGAGTGTTTTAGTTGGATTGAACTCTACAGTGATTCTAAGAATTGACGACAAATAAGTAATACCTTTATACACTCCATACCAAAATAAAACTATGAGAACAACAGTAAGATGAGCATAGCCTTAATATTTACGGTAGTATTAAAATAAAAAAAAAATAGTTTGGACAATATGTTTATTATTATTATTATTAGAAACAATGTTATAACATACCTTTAACTGTGACATGTTTAATAATTATTAATTCTTGTATCTTGTTGACGTGAAATGTATATTTATGAATAAATGACTATTGACAATGGACTGTTACATAGAAATTTTATTTCTGTAATCATTAATAATATTTTAGTTATATAGTTTCTATTTTTATTGTCCCCCAAATCTAAAGGCACCTTACCTCGATTAATTTTTATTATAATAATTATTGTCATCTAATTAAGAAGAAATAGCTAGCTTGAAGTTATTCGTTATTACTTTAAATGTCATTGAAAATATATTCTCTGTTTTTGTTTTTATTTAATGTTTTACTTAATTTATCAATTAAATAAATAAATATTATTTGAAAGTAGCTGCCATTCGTTTCAGAAGAAAAGATTACCTGATTTTTTGCAGTTTTCCTAACAAATTGGTTGTCTGGAAGCAATCGCCTTTAGGCGATAAGTCTTCCATCTATACGTTCCATTTTTTGTGCTTGTTATTTTTAATTATATAATATGTATTCTAGTGTGCATTAAAAAAAATACATACATCGTGGTTTTATTGTTATATTTAACAATATTTATAATACCATTAATTTTATACACTTGTTTGTTTATAAAGATAATCAGTTTAACGTTTTTATCGTTTGTTGATCGTCATTTCCATTTTACAAACATTCTGTTTGATGATTTATGTTCAAAGAAACAGCGATGGCTTATTTGCATATTTCGAATTCGATGTCGTGACCTTTATTAATGCCTTTTCTGTCGGAAGCACTTCCGAATCTCATTTTGTAATTACCCTTCGGTAAGTGTTTTAGTAATAAATGTTTCATTATCGTTTTTAAAGTCGTTCCTTCTAATCGTGTGTAATTGCAGAAAAGATTTAATATTATAGAGTAATTGTAATTCTTATTGCCGGCATTTCCTGAACAGTTTTATAGTTTGTTGGAACAATATTTATTATCTTCCCTATTCCTTTTTGATACATTCTTGAATATTTTTACGTCGCAGTATTGTTATATTTGCCGTAATAAAGTGAGTACAGCCGGATATTTATATTTAATAATATTTGCCTTGTTTTGAACATTAGAGAAGACATTGGCTATTGATTGCTTGCGAGGTCGTTTTTTTCGTAAGGTATTATATATTTTAATCTGATTTGGATAAAATATTGAGGAATCTTATTGATTAATTCTTTTTTTGAAGTCTGGTATTATTATATCTGGTGATGTAGAACTAATAATATTTAATTAGCACTAAGTAAATAATATTTAAAGGGCAAGTTTTTCACTGTCATTCTTTTGTACATATAAATAAAGGTGTACATTGTCCATTGTCTGTGGCGCCTAAGACTTTTTCAAAAAATTAAAATCTTAAATAATAATCGTAAACAATTGTTATATAGGTGTTTTACCTCAAGTTTTATTGTAAATAGTAATTTCAAATGATAACAAATCGGAAATATTATTAATTGTATTCTTAACAACTACTTTTTCCAAATTAAGAGACATGTAGTAGATATTCATTAAATTAATAGCAATTCAGATAATGTTACAGTTTGTACTATACTTTATAGCATGGTGCGGATGACGTCTGTCAGTCCTGCATGACTAGGGAGAGACGTTATGAATTTAATTTTTTAGCTTTCAATACTCAGAGAATAAATCAAGTTCTCTTTAATAATGTTATAAAAATTAAGGTTTTGCTCAGTGTAACTCCGTGTATGAACTTGTCTTTATGTATATAAAATAATAAAAATAAGGATAATGATTTTTTTTTCGTGACAACATTGTTACTCTATGGCGCATCAGCGCGGCGGACATTTTGTTTAACCGTGTGATGCTGTCAGTACGAGTGACTAACACTGACGACTCTGGATTGAGTTTAGATGAACAAAATATATTTTTTCTTAGTAACCTTTTAAGCAATCTTACTCTATATATTCTGTTGTTTCATTAATATAATTATAAGATCTTTAACAATAAAAAAAATCTATTTACGCACAATATACTTTGTCTTATAAAAAAACATCGACTCTGCATCCTAGCTGGATACCCATATCGTATCTATAATGAAATTCGGCGGCCCGATTCCGATTCCCGAATCCTCTTTGGAACACCACTTACACTTATAACCGTCTACCCTTTCTGTTTATTGTAATGTTAATATGTGAAATGTATAAATGAATTCTTATTGCTTACATTTATTTTGAAGAGGTTTATAAAATGCTTTAGGTTTCACGGTACCCCTTGTGATAGTGGTTTAATACCTGGAGTTTGTTGTTTGTTATATATGTACATTGATTATTTTGTTTAAGGGATACCAAATTTTGAATTGATACAACCAATAAGAATGGCGGTTACCCTTTTACCATCAGGTACTAACAGGTCATCTACACATAAAAAGGACATTTTACACATAAAAGAAAAAACACAATCAAAAGCAAATTGCGGTAAATTAAATATATAATAAAAGCGTTTTAAAATAAAATTTTAAGGAAAGAAAAACTAATTTAAAATAAAAAGACTAACTACCAATCTAACATTTTTAAAAATTATTATGTTCCGATAGAATTGATAGCTTTTCTAAAAATACTAAATTTCCCCTTGCGCTGATGAAGCGACTTTATAAAATTATCCCAGCATAAAATTCTGAATAATTTAAGGCTTAAATTGGAGTAGGACAACATATCTGCAATATAGTCCTTCCATTTTTAATAATATTGTTTTCAGAATAAAACCTCCTCGAATATGTAAATATCCTCGAATCCTAAAATATCCTCCAATATGTAAATATAAATCAGTAAATAGTACTATATCATTATTTTTTTTATTTTATAAATAGTATTTGTATATAACATATGTGTAAGATATTTTTTTGAAATCAGAAACCTTAAAAAATATTATATATTCGTTACGATATGATGAAATATAATAGATATTAGTTATTCAGTACATACATTTTACAATTTTAATATCCATAATAGAACGACATAAGAAATATTACTTTTTTGAAGTAGTCTAGACATATCTCAGCTGGAGTTTGTTATCATATTTATGTATTAAAAGCCTCCAATGAGTATATATAATGTCTCTCTTACGACGTATTTTATATTAATAGCATTATTACATTAACTGCATAATTAGAAAGTAACTTAAACTTCTTATAATACGAATGCTATAAAAATATACAAATGTAAGTTATAGTTTAAAATATTTTGTTTCTAAATTCAGGTCTACTGTTTATTTTAACTAATTTTGCCTAAAGTCAGTCTTCAAAGCTAAAATAAACATTAAAAAATAAAATATTTACTTCGAAGTTGCTCTCAAGCCTTGTTTTGTCATTAAAGGGGTTTTATTTAAACTTTTGATTTATTTCTATATAATCTACTTTATATTCGCTACCAAACTTTACACCCAAAACTAATTACAAGCTTTGATTTAACTATTCAAATTTTGATTTTGCTTACATAAAACGTTAAATATTGAGATTAACTGGTAAGTTTTAGGGATAGTTAGTATTTTATGGATTACCAACTGGTAGTAACTTTAGTATTTTCTTAGATTATTTAATTAGTTACTTAGTTAACTGACTTACTGACAGACACTTACATCTCGTCTACCCGTGAAAACGATTACTGCAAAGCTTTCGAAACGTCGGGTTAAAATTGAAATATATCCAAATTATACGCGAGTTTTAATCCGTAAGAAATAGTTTTATTTCCAATATGAGTAACTTTATTTACGATTCCAAAGTTTCGTTTCATGACGACTTGTCTTCATTTTTGTTTTACTATAATGGCTGCGTTTGTAATCAGCAGTGGCTTTTGTAAGGTTTATGACTTCAAAGTGAGAACTGTGCTCTCAAAAGGACTACCTTGTGGCTCTGTTTGAAACGAAGCTAATTTTGAGTCATAAAATCTGCAAAGTTGAAGTAAGAATATAAGAACACATGCAAAGTTCATATTATTGAAGCTATTCTAAAGTATAATATAAAGTCTTATACTGATGAAAGTGATATTGATAAGATATGGTATCTACATATATATTACATATGTTACGTTGTCAGTAAAAATAATACATATTTTATTTAATAAGTATAAATTTGTCTCAGCCTAGCAATTATTTGATTTATGGACGTTAATGGATATAGCGTGCTAACCGAATCTCAATGAAAAATGTAAAAAAGGGAGATTTAACCTTGAAGACTTCTATAGCAAGTGACAAATTTAATTCAAAACTTATGTCTCCAGACACTATTTCTGGCAATAAAAAGGACTGATTCGGTCCTTAAAAAAGATAGAAAAGCTTATTAATTTTTTTATTCATATTTGGTTATAGTTTGAAATACAATTTATAAATTTGCTTACAACTGCTTAAAACCCTAAAACACTTTCAATACCACAAAATAATTATTACATATAAAGCAGATTAAGTTTCCGAGTACAAAATGAATATAAACAAAATAATTTCATTCCTATCATATTTACATTTAATAATGAAAAACTTGTAATAACACAGGTAAATAAAATATGTTTCATTTAAAATTAATAATAAATAAAATAAAATCCTATTATTGTTGTCATTATTTTAATATAACAAGAACGAGTGAGCAGAATGTACAAGAAAAGCCCCAACTTGTGAATTTTATCTCAGTTATTATAGTATATATTTGTATCGCACAAAATTTGTACATATTATATATATATATTTTATTTGTATACTAAACCTGTATAATATTAATATTATTATTTATTATTTTTTTCAATAAAGAATAAACAAAAAAAGATAAAATAAAAATAACAAGAATATTATTTTTTGTTATTCAATCAGACTAATGAATGGATCGCTCTTAAGTTTTCTGAGAATTATGTATAAAACGATTTTCTTAAAGTTTTTTACAGACAACGTCAATGAGTAATAGTATTAAATTGTTTTGATACATAAAATAAAGATTAAGTCTTCACCCAAAAAAAATGAAAATATATAATTAATTCTTAAACGTTTCATGATATATATTACTAATACTATACTAAATTTATTGAAGACATGGCTTACACAACGCTAAAATCTATCTACAATTCACATTTTGTTAATAATCCTCTTTCAAAGCGTAATATATAACAATCAGAGGTGTAGCGGTAGAAGTTAAACGGATAAACTTTTTACAGTTATCGATGTTTTTAAATTTGATACAGTGTTGCAAATATAATAAAAATGTAAATATTTAAAAAAATATTTTAATTATAATTAATAATAACGTAACATCAAAAATAGACTTGTGAATACATCAGTCATCTCCATCTTTATATACGGTGAATTATTTCTCTACTAGCTAATCAGATTAATTTCGTTTAATTAAACCTCACCAGACAAATAATGTTTTCTGTCATCGATTCAAAGTTAAACAAATCTATTTCTTTTGTATAGTTATTATTGGATATTGGCACAATATGTCAAATATTTTTATTATTTTCTATCATACGCTAACTGCGAGCAGACTCGTTAAGACACATCTGTTAAATGTAATATAGCTGTATAAAGCAAAATAAATTACTTAATTGTTTATTAAAACTGTTGATACAGTTAAAAGCTTATATATACAATTCCCTTCTGTAAAGAGATTTTGCGAGAATACCTCTGAAATCTTATTGAGAATATGTTGTTGTGATTGCTTTGTAAATATAAAAACTCAGGACTATAAAACGTGTATTGTTTCTCAAATTTTAATATTAAAGATTGTTAATAATTATACAGTTTTTTTATAAGAATAACCAGTTTATAAAAATAAAAGAGAATTTAAATTTTAATGCCAAATAAAGTAAATCTCTGCTCATACAAAAATATATATTAGTTTTTTAGATAAATTCAATCAATAATTTTCATATATTTCTTATTTCGAGAGGTTTTAATAAAATTAGGGTTGCGATGTGATAACTAGTCAGATCGGAGGGATAAGATAATTTTAACATGTATTCGTTTATTGGTTTTCATAATCTCAAGTGATTTCGCTAATAATAATTGACACCAATATTAACGTATTAATACGAGAATGTATAATAAATACTTTCTTTCAACCTGGCAATGTAAATAGCTTTTAAGCTTTTATTCTAGTAAATTTTTTTTTCGTTTGAGCGGTCCTTATTGATAACCTCAATATAATTGGAATGGATGGTTTCAAAGAGGAATATATAAATAAATTTGCGAACGCGAATAATTTTTTATAAATCTTTATTAAAAAATATTTTTCATTTAATTTACTTTAAACACTAAAAATAATATTATTTATTTTATAAAATATTATTATTCAAAAGCAAAATATGTTATTTTTAAAATAGTTTCCGTCCGCAACTATATTTGAATGAATTTTGGTAACCGTAAAATTTTTATTATCATATCTTCTAAAATAAAGTTTCTTTACTGAACAGAGGCAATACTGTGCATTTTTAAATTATGTATTGATCGATTTTGTGAGTCAACCGTAGGAAATAGAGATGTGTGACGTTTATGTAGCATTATTCTAAATCTATAATTCTCTAGGATATTACTTTAATGTATCTCTTCTGACTTATGCAGACTACGCAAAAATGTTGAATGCCAAGCCTTATCGTACCCTTACTCTTATACTCATACATAAACTTATAAACACGTCAAAAGAAAAGTATCTATTGCAACTATTACCATTCACGACTTACTATGCATTAAATGAACTCTAAGTATTCATATGGCGTAGTTAAAGCGAGTTGGCGTTGTTGGAGAGGTGTCGGATTATTTCTCTTAGTAAAAGCTCTCGGGCGCAAATTCGATACGCAACTAGATCGCTTTATTTTTAAACAGTTTTTATTTTAAAATAGTTTCTTTCTTATTTCTTATATTATAATTAGAATATTGTATTAGAATAACTTAAACAGTAATTTTAATATAAGCTGTCGTATACTAATAACAAATAACAAACTTACATCGACCTTTAGAAAATGTGATTAAATGAACGGACAAACTTTGCTTCTGTTGCCGATGCTATTTTTACTCGAGGAGCATATTGATATCTGTCTTTCAAGATATTCCCCTATTGCCAGTCCGGTTAATTTTTCAAACCCCAAGGAGTTTTCACCACATCTTGTAAGATTATAAGTCGATCTATTTTATTTTTTTCTAATCAGTACAATTACATGAACAAAATATGTACAACCTGTGGGATCTATATACGTATACACTCGGCTTTTTGTTGACCCAGGAGGGAAATGAGCTTCTTTGTGTTGTGAAATATCGGATGAGAATGCGGTTTCCCTTGACGAAGGCAAACGAAATGAGATCGTTTTTTAAAAAACAAAAGTCTGTAATAAAAAAATGAACAATATTTGCAATTTTTTGCAACGAGAGAGTTATTTTCGGACGATAAGAAAAAGGATTTTTAAACAGTAATTATTTTATTTTAAATCCAAAAGAAATAAAAACGTGTTTTCCTAACTAAAGCTGAGACAGAAACTAGGTGATCCAACTCTGTAACTTGCACACATTTAAATTTTGTCATTGCTTATACTGGTCACGGTCACATTTAAATTTTGTCATTGCTTATAACTGCTCTTTTCTCGGAAAGTTTTCTAAAATGCTTAATTATTTTTTGAATTTTAGTAGCTTCAATGAATGTTTTACTACTACAATGTTTAAATGTTGAATTAAAATGTTGCAATTTTAAAACTACCTACTTTAAGAATCGTATATTAATTTCTGACATAATGTTTTTTAAGATTTACACGAGTACTACACGTTTCAATAAAACTATTTTACCGACATAACTCGCGTTTATTTTTACATTTTATAATTTAAAACCGACGTTTCGAATGCTTTTCAGCAAACGTATTGGCGGTAAGACAAGATAATGGTGTCTGTCAGTCAGTCAGTTTATTTGTCACCTACCTCCAACGGTTCTTGGGTTTACGGGCATAGAGTTTAGGATGCACACTCCAAACGTCGGGCTTCAATTAAAAATTGTAAAAATTAATGCCAGTTATGTCCGTAAAATAGTTTTATTTTCATTTCTGATATTTAGTTTTTCGCTTACTCATACCTTGTGCTCTGTAGCATGTTGTTGGTGACGTCTGTCAGTACCACCTAAAAAGGGATGGACGTTATGCATTTTTTTCGCTTACGATACTTAGAGCATAAATCCAGTTTTCTTTAATATTATTATAAAATGAATATGTTACTCAGTTGTGCAGTGTAACTCCGTGTATGAACTTGTCTTCACTTATATAAAATAATCAAAGTAAAGACAACATTTTTGCTCTATAGCATATAGCGCATCAGCACGGCAGACATTCTGTTTATCCGTGTGATGCTGTCAGTATATATTTAAATATATTTTTTCTTGGCAGCCTTTTAAGCAATCTTACCCTATATATTTTCCGTTGTTTCATTAATATAACGATAAGCTATTTAACAATAAAAATGTAACTATTTACGCACAATATAGTCTTTTCATAGTATAGTAAAGTAATATAGTACATATTATTTCAATAGTCATTACAAAATGAAGATACATAATATAGTCTCATAAAAATCCCAATTCCCGAAGAAGTTATTTTTGTGTTTCATATGGGCATCATTTCGTTGCTATTAGTATAATCATATAAACATGCGTTTCATTTTTTGTATGGAGTAAACTTTCTTCTCTCGTTAGAGGGTTGTATATTTTTTTGCAAGAAGTGACAATTTAAAATATGCAGCGTGTATGCTGTAGGTCTCTATTGCATTACTGTATTATAATATAATATGATACTATAGTATTACCATCTTGAGAGGTCAATTGATTTCTTATGTATCTTTTACACTGTGAGCCTGGTTAACCAGGTCATGAAAGCTATCCAGCGATATATCTTGCGCTTGTAACTTATATTCAACTGGGGATTTAAACTGGAAATTATTTTGGATTAGTAATGGGAATTTTTTACCAAATGTTACGGTTTTATTTGCGTTTCAAGAGTTAAATACAAAAGACATTATTCCCATGCAAGAGAATGTTAACGCGTTTTCTAATGTCAGCTTATCTAAGCTAAATGCAAGCTAAAACTTAACAGGTATTATCTAGAAAAAGTAATTGATCATGAATGTAGTTTAAAATACTATTATTAGCAGTAACTAAGGCAGATAACTTTAATTGATTATGATTAATTTTATTTATAACTGTATTAAATCCATTTATGTTTTTTTTAATCTAAAACAATTGCTTTTCATTTTTAATAATATTTTTAAGATCATTATTTCAATTAGATATCTCTTTTTAATTTTTTTCTGAATCATCGCTATCTACTACTGAATTAACTATGTTACTTGTTTTTGTTCTGTAAGTATCTGTAAGACGCTGGAGAGTACCGGGTTCTTGTTAGGGTCCAAATTGCCATTTGGGTGGTAACCGGTTTCTAAATCTAGGTAAGTATTGAGATATACCCAGCCGCTATCTATTTGGAATTGGATATTTGTATTCGATAGTTTTTTCATTAACCCTCGTATAGTCAATTACTAGCCTCCATTTTATTTTTCCAGACGCACCAGGTTTTTTCGTCACTAGTTGCACAGGGAACGACCGAGGGCAAATGTTTTATTATTTTAATATTCCTTGTTTAAGAATATTGTCTATTTGTCTATTTGATTTGTTGATGTTTTTCTATTTTTTATTCGTTTGATTATATCTAACTTCTTACTAATATATGGGTATGAACTGTTAATCTTGATTTTTAATAGAATTATTAAATGACCAAGGAATATTCTCGAAATATCAATGCTCTCTGTATTTATGACATATAGGACTTATAATCTCTCGTTTTTCATCTTCATTAATACATTCTGTTCTAATTTTACCTAAATTATTGCAGTTTTTTGTCTATGTCTGAAGCATATTTTTTACACCGTGCATATTTTTTAGTTTTTAGGGATAAGTGTGTTAGCCCGCTGTAACGAACAGAATTTGAAATTGGAACAATCATTATCCACGTTTTTGCTGGCGTATACTTATCAAAACGTATCCTATAGAGTACTGATAATTATAAAACTATGCTCGATGTTACGATGATGGGTTTCAACTAAATCTGAATAACCAATAGGGCTCTTTGCTCGCCTTTCAACTGCGTTCAGAGCCGAGTCGCTCCGGCACATTAATACCGAGGAAAATCCATTAACCAATATTTGCAGAGTTCGCTAATTTAGAACATTCAGAGGATGTACAGGACACTGTTTAAAAGTCTTGATTGCCAACCCCTGTTGACCTCCATTCTTTGCTCGATTATGTTAATTGTATCATCCGATTGAAATGGGTCTGTACTTATCAGGGCCTAGCAAACCAAAACAAAGAGAATATTTTTTCATTAAAATACAATAATTTATTTTGAAAGTACGAAATATGCACTTTAGGTTATTAAACTATGGTCTATCATTGGCCTCATCAGAAATTACTTTTTACTAATAAAAGGTTTATTCCCCGTTATTGATATTTCTTTTAAGAAAAAGTAGTTCAGAACGATAGTAGTGTAAAGTTCCAGGGAAATTTTTAAAATGAAGATTGTTTCGTAAATATCTTTAATTTTATCCTGAAAAAAGGTATGAGATGAAAGTAAATATTATATCTCTCCAGGTTTTAGTGGAATACTCACCAATACTGCCAAAAGATTTTGTATAATGCTAAAAGAAGTCACTTTTATAACGGTTCCTTTTTATTTGAGCCTTGTAATAAATCTGCTCGTAAAGTATGGAATAAGGTCGTCTAGCTAAATGTCTTCGTATTATATGCGGGGTTGTGATGTCGGTTAAATAAATGCCTTGCGATTAGAATATTCGTGAACTTCACTTTCTTTGAGAAGATAACTTCCGAATAAATAATAAAAGTACTCTCCAGTTGTTTTCTCATTGCAATTTCATAAACTGAACAAGACCACCTGTCAAAATTCTAAAAATAAATCTATTTCTGTTTTTTCCAATATTCGCATGATTTGCATGATTTCTGTCATATTTTATCAGCAGGTCTTTCAATACATAAAAAGAAATCGATATTCGCCATTACAACTGCCCACTTTTCGAAGTTTGCTCTCCAGTATTTCACTGTTATTCAATTAACAAAACTTCAAACCTAGTAAAGCACATTTATTGGTAGTGAAAGTTGTATCACCCTAAATCTAGTCTTAAATGTTAAAACAATTACCTTCAAGATGTGATGTAACAGATACAAAAATACTTTCTTTTAAATTGATTCTATCTTCTTGGGCACAAATCTACTATTAGGAATTGGTAAGAAATACTTCGAGAACAAAAAATAAAACTGCCATGTTCTAAAGCAATTGACGGTCGCAAGATGCTGCAAGATGTTATAAAATGTTATAGTACCATAAATTCCATGGTACCACATACGAGAATAAAGGTCTCGGTTGTAACTCTTTTATGATGCTTTAATGGCAACTTGGACACAACAGGCGTCAACATTCTATCTCATATCAATAAATTTTGGTGTTATTGATATGTAACTTTATTATTGGTCACAATACAATAATCATAGCAAAACAACTAGATTTCAGTTTTACTGTTGTCTTGTGTCCTTACTATGCAGAATAATTCATATTAATAAGGTTTGTTTAATAATATATCTTGAATTTAATACTTAAATAATTAAGAAACAAAATTTGTAATTTAATGTAAGTTGTCGACGTTATAATTTATTTGAAAGATATTAAGGTATTTAAATTTATTTTATTAACTATTAATAATAATAATAATAATAATAATAATAATAATAATCTTTATTGTTCACACGAATCAAATGTAAATGGAATTAAAAATGTTAACAAAAAAAAAGGGTACAAATTTGGCGGCCTTATCGCATAAGAGCGATCTCTTCCAGGCAACCACTTAGGTTGGAAAGAAAGTATATATGAGACGGTGTGTGGGTGTGTGTACATAAGAACATAGACAGATAGAAGGTAAACATACATATTATATATACATATACTCCTACTTACATACATATATAAATACATACTCCTATATATACTATAAACATACATACATAATATATTATTATATATTCACTATTGTGTGCCATATAAAAATCGAATGGCGACGATAGCATTTTTAGACAACGATATTCTACAATTTAAAACCTGGATATATTATTAAAAGGATTATCTTTTAGAAGATAAGTTATCTTTTATAGAAGAGGCACGTTTTGACTAGGTAATGCTTGTTATACTGAGTTTAATGGAAAGTTCTTAAAATTGAAGAATTCAAAAAGAAGTACTCGTCTTTTAGGTAAAAGGCGCTATAACGAATATTGGATTCAACGAATCGCATATGAGGACATGCGTTACAATTTGTAGAATTGATCACAAAGTGTTCAATATGTTCGGCACAAACACCTTTTTTGCTTAAATAATATTGTCTCACATTACCCATAATCTTACCGATACTCAGAAACATTCGAGCATGAAATGATTAAAATATTTTAAGCTCGTTCCTGCAACTGTAGAAAATGACGAATCTTGGATAGTCTAGAAATAGAGCGTAGGTTACCTACTTGGCTGATTTTAAACGAACCAATATTTAAAATAGAACCAATGTACAAACGGAGAAGCAATCGTTGGTGATCGAAGTGTAATGAAAAATCTTGAACGCCAATTTTTTTCTCCCTTATAGGGTATTTATTATCATTTTAAGTAAAAACAAAAGTATTATCAAGCGCAGGAGCAACAAAATTAATTTAAGCAGCTCACCCCACGATTCCACTACGCTAAAGGCTCATGAATAAAGACCCCGAATGGGTCCATTCCGATAGTAATACCGTAATAGTTGGCTAATTATATTTAACATAAAACATATGAATATTCTAAGATATTCAAAATTAAATTATATTTTAAGTTATAATTTAATTATAAACTTTAAATTATTAAAGGATTATTAAATATAATTAAATATTGTTTTTTTTTTTGTATAATTTTTTTTTTTACTTGGTATTATAAAGAATTTTATTTTAATCGTTGATGATATAATATCGCCAATGTACGGAATAAAACTTAAAATTAAGTCGACAGTAATTCCTAAATGTCGTATTGGATTTATTTATTGAAGAAAATGGGCATTGAAATTGTATTCAAATTTATATTAAAAACATGTCGTAGAAAGTTACTAGATAGAATTTATGATGTTCCAGTCTCAATTAATTTTCGGTCATTTATAAATATATCAAACAATATAAAACCGAGTTCAAAATTTTTATGACATGCCATGGAAAATGATTGGATTTATAAAAACCTAAAACTACATTGATTTCTTTATGTTGAAAGTAACTCTATTATTTTAAGTAATCTCCCGCCAATTCCATATCTGTCCATGTACTGGTATCCAGACAACACCCTCGTAATTGCCAGGGGATATTGTTCTCGCCGGGGCGTCGCGGTGTGTGCTAACGCGATCCCGTGACGTCCCATTACGGCGCAGAGGGCAATCGTTGGTTTTTTTGTGGGTAGCCTTAAAAATGGCAGCATCCTCTATGCTGCCGGGTAATCCCACATCACCCCCCGGCCGTCACCCCCATGGGCCGACGGGGTACCCGTAACGGGTTTTTCCAAAGGAAAAAAAAAAGAGTTACTTTTTAATTTTTTCGAAGTTCTTTAATAATTCTTTAATAATTTACTGAATGTGTTATGTTTAAAGTTAACGATAAAATTTTGTTGCAATTGTTGTTTAATAGTAAAACTCTAACTCTTTATTGTTTTGTAATTGGTAACACAACTACCCTGATCACGCAATTAGTTTTTTTAGTTTTTAATTGTCAACATGCAGATCTTAGTTTTTTTTTTCACTACTATAAAACTGTTTGGTTGATTTCGCCGTAAACTTTCTAAGTTATGTTAATACACATCCACTGGTACCAAAATTTACTCAATTGCATAATGAAGTCCAGGAAAATAAGATAAAAAAAATTGCATACTGTTACTTAATTAAAAAAACAAGAACGTGGTGGTTTACAATTAAATTTATTATAATTGAGTATAATGAGTTACAATTAATAATACAAAGAAATTGTATCATTACTTGTCCACTGTCAGTGGCGCCTCGGAATTTATCAAATAAAATATAATTTTCAATACTACTCTTAAACAGTATTAGTGTTTGCGATAAGGTGCCACTGACAGTGGACAAGTAGTGATATCTCTCAACCATTACGATTGTCAATCTACGAGTATAGTAGTCAAAAATTTGCTAAAGACAATATATAAAGAAATATTTAGTATTGTTATAAAAAAAAAAACATGGTTATAGTTAAGAGTTTAGTTTTATTAATATTATAAATTCACTCTTATATTGCAAGTAACTAATTTATACAAGTGAAGTTTGTGTCAGCCTGACTCAGTGATGGATTACTGGAGATAAATACTCATTTATTTCCATTTAAAAATCTATATTGCATTTCACTATACGATATAAAATTCATAGGCGCTACTGACAAGGGAAAGTAAGGACATATATACAGCCCCTTGTTTCTCAGTACAAGACTACTACAGTCAAACCACTTGCTCTTTTAAACAATTACTTTGTAGTGTCTGTTTGAATATTATTAATTTGAATTTTTTTTGTATAACCTATGTCAACTCCAATAGTCGAAATAGAACTAATATGTAAATATAAAAAAGTTTAAAAAAGTAATAAAACCAATAGTACACGTACTAGTATTTTTTTAGATTTTCACGAGTACACATTTGAAATAAAACAATTTTTACGAGTTTTAACTCGCGTATAATTTGGTTACATTTTAATTTTAACCCGACTTTTTGAGTGCTTTGCAGCAATCGTGTTCACGGGTAGACGAGATTTAAGTGTCTGTCAGAAATTCAGTTAATTAATCATAAGAAATGTCACAGACTAGTTATTTATTTTTAATGTCAGCAGATAATAAAAAAACCTGAAGTCTTTAGCCAGACAATAAAACTGAGAATATAAAACTAACACATTAAAATAGTTACATAAAATGTATGTATGTCTGTCTATGTAACAGAATATAGTGCTAATTAACTATAATTAATAATGACAAAAACAATATATTATTAAAACCAACTGCCCGGGAAGTGCCAGTAACTGTTATTATTACAATTATTATAGCTGCTTTTTGTGATAGATAAATTTATTCATTTCATTTCATTTTCATATGTGTACTCGTGAGAATCTCAGAAAATACTAAATTTATTCGTTTTTTAATTGACTTATCTTTGACCTCTTTCCAAAATATTTATAATTTTACTATCTGGATAAATGATGTTACTCAGGTTGCAATTAGTTTTAATCTATATGATACTTCGCTTATTAAACTGTCTAGTTCAAACTGAAACTGGATACTATACGAAATATAATATAGCAATGAATTGTCTATAATGTGCTTTTTAATGTTAGAGTCTACACAAAACAAGTTCAGAATATCGAATATATTTTATATTAACACTTGCAATATTAAAATCTGTCGATAAAATTAACTATTTTTTATGTTCTCAACAACAGAAACCCAAATAGTACCTATTCAAAATCATATAACTCATAGGCAACAAATAGAAAATAAAATAAACGAGAACACTGTTTTTTAATAAGAATGTATTCAGTATTATTTACGTCTTGCATTACGTAAACTGTACTAAACAAAGTAACAAAATATATTTCAAATTTTGTTTTAAGTTCACTCAGTCAGTTAATTTAAGAACTGAGTAAATATAACTGCCATAAAGCTAAGCAGTAAAAACTATAAATAAATATATTTAAAGGGCAAATATAACAAAAAAATATAGTAATATATTTATTTTTTACATTTCATAATATACATACAATAAGATAATCATTTAAACATAGTTTTATTCTAAATACAAATTATATTTACATGATACACATAAAAACACAGGAATACATAAATATATTTTATTGATATTATTATTTTTTTCATAGAATACAGTGTAAATAATATTTAAGATGTATTGATATTTAAACAATATAAATTATGTGAAATGAAAAATTATCAGAATGCACTTCTTTTGACAGGTTAACAAATTCATAGTTTTTACTGTTAAAATATAGTCAAATTAAAAAAAAAATCATCATTGAAAGAGACTTTCAATTCATATCTAAATATAAAAAGATTATATATCATTACCGTAAGCGTCAATTATGTAAAAATATTTTTTATATTCTCTACTGATTCTGCACATAGACTTAAATTGATGAAACATTCATCGAAAATTACATTACTAATTTGACATACATTTAATATATCTACTCTTCATATATTTTCTGTAATTGTAATTAAACGAAATTTCTTCAATTTACACCCAGTTCCGGGGAAGGCGCAAAGGTAAAAGAACCTTCCTCATTGTAAATAACTAATAAGAAAGGTAATGATTTTACCTCAACCAATTACAACGTAACACTCTCATATAAAATTAAATTTAATCATCCTTTTAAAAAACTGCCGTTAGATTTTTCTTATTGAAAAAACGAAGACAACGTACAAGATAAGTATCTTGCAAAGTTCAAAATCTAATAATAAAAGCATACACTTTATTGCATTCTATAAATACTGTTAAGTCGTTTTATTACATTTGAGAGTATACACCGAATACATTTGTGTAAACAGACCATTTCCTGTGCTCTTGGGTGTAATATTTACAAACATATTTATATGTTGGGATCATATTTCATGTCAATTAGTATAGTTCATATCTCTCTAAACTATTTTTGTTATTACTTATTAGCTTACTTTCGCTCTACGTTTTATTACTTCAAATTGTTAAAATTATTATAAGTAATACCATTAATAAGTATACAAAATTGCGCTGTTTTTATTAATAGGCTATATATTATATATAAAAGTCACAGGTAACGTTAATATTAAATAAATATACTCTGTGTTCGTGTCCTGTTCAAAACATTAGTAATTGCCAAATATATTAGAATATACAGGAAACTAATTATTTATAAGAATTAATTTAAACAATAATTGGTTTTGCACATCAAATCTTGACTTGATAACAGGAATATTTGTAGATTTTCATTGAACTGTAAACATAATGATTAAATTTGAATTAATTTTGAGTTAACAAATAAAACTCATTACTCTCTAATAGAATAGAACTGGATACGAAAATGTGCTTGTACCTATCACCACCCACAAAGTACAACTAATAAATAAATACACGTCTGCTGAAGTACTTGTTTTGGTATTATTATTTATTAATTAATATTTGGATGAGCTTATATCATTAAGGTCAAGGTATTATGTTAGCAGAGAGCAAAAAGTCCATTTAATGGTAAATGTTATTTACATTTATCATTATATGATTGTAATTGATGTTTTGCAACCCTTAAGGATAAAAAATTGGATTGTCCATCTGATTCTTTTTGTATTAAATGATATTGCATTCCAGACCCGTCAATTTTATTAACGTTATTAACTTCGAGTAGATTTATTCAATTAATTTAGAATCATACATATACTTACACGTATTCTTAATCGAATAATATAAATAATCATTAATATAAATATTTAATGGTTATAAATTAACTCAAAACTTATTAAAATAAATTGAGGTATTAATGTAATTAATGTAATTATCTGGTCGTTCGTAGTACTCATTATCATCCTGGTATATGATATGGCAAGTATCATAAACCTTTATTTTTTAAATCAGTTAATAAATGATTTGGGTTTAAATTATCATTAAAATTTGAAAGTAATATGTTTTCATGTATTCATGCGTGTGTGTGTGTGTGTGTAAATACAATATAAAAATAAATACAATTCTAGACAATTAAAGACAAATTTAAATGATCTCTTATGGACTACAACTTTTAGAAATTATATTTTATACATTTTAATTTTAATAAAAAAAACCTGAAAAACGAATCTTTCGTAGAAATAAAAACTTCTTGTCTTTGTTGAAAAACATCTTATCTGAAATAAATTTTATACAATCTAGTGTTTAGACTAAAGGTATACTTCACAAAAGTGTTTAGACTAAAGGTATACTTCACATTTAATTTAACAAGTTACATATATTTTGATTTTTATTTATTTACATTTTTACAGAAGCTTACATTTAGGTATCTTAAATTAAGTAAATGTTAATACATACTTCACAAGTGTCTATTAAGAAGAAAAAACTATGAAACAATTTACACGTTAAACGCCATGGGGGACAACATACGTGCCACACGTAGTTAAAGAAAGAGGCCAGGTTAAAAATCGTTGTTCAAATATTTTTGAATATAAGTTTTTATGAATTAAGAGGCAAGAAAATGTAATAAATTACATGACATACTAAAGAAAAGTTATTAATTACTTTATTTCGTAATAATACTACTGTCACTCATAACTTGTCTCGCATGGCCCGAACGGAACAATTGTATGTCGACTACATGGTGCCCCCCACGGCCCAAAAGTTGAGACTTAATAATGAAGGCGGCGTTTAACATGTTAAGTAATACACGTAAACTTATTTGGTCAATGAAATGACATAAACCATGTTTATTATTTAGCGTTTCTTCTACATGGTTAGAAATCTTATAAATTTGTAATATATTTTTAACCGAAATATATTAATTAGACAATGTTACAGCTAGCGTACAGCAGGAAAATACAAATGACTCGAGTAATTAAACACCTTTCGGATTAGTTATAAGCACAAGACAACGTTAAATTATGCGATAGTCTTTATTTTACTAATTTTTGTTGACTTTTGCTGACCGTTACTGATTTTTATTTTATTGTAAATGATAATTACAGGTTTTTTATAATGTGGTACTGAAATTAAAAGACTACATAATTGTACTAACTGGCGCTCTCAATGATAAGAACTAGTAATAAGTTAACAACTAACATATTATTGAAAGCCAACGTTGTTTATGTAATTATTCAATAATATTTTCACAATAATATTTTTATGGAAAATAAGGGCAAGGTAATATCAATGCAGTACACAAACGATCATTTAAAATACACTTTTTACTTTCTTTTTATCCTTAAACTGACAGATATTAAGACTACGATTAAACTTCAATTTAAACCCGTTTTTGGTATCATCAACAGTCAAGAATTCTTTAAAGTCATTATCACATTCACGGTAATCGGCATATGTATCACTATGTCTCTCAACCTCAATTTTATCGAATCTTCCTTGTTTCGAACATTCACTTGGGACCTGACCTTTGAAACAGTCATAATATGGTTTGCAATCGATGCTGTTTGTGCTTCTAGCGATGTAGCCAACGTCACGGTTTCTATCTGCGCATACGAGGACATCTTTGCCCAAGCGTCAATCCCGAACATTAGAGTTTATTGTGAACCGAGCTGAATCACTAATAGAATCATCTCGTCCTTTGAGTCTTCGATTGCCGTTGGCGTTTTCTATAAATGAGGTATTTATTCTGTCCATGTCTCGATGTATACTGTTATGGTTTGATGGTGAAAGGTGGGTAAGTCTATAACTCACGCAAGAATCATTCCGTCTTACTACAGTTCTTGTTGTACAAGCTCGTGAACTACCGATAGGAGCAAATGAAGTTCCGTTCTGTCCTGGGGGAGGAGTGCAACAGCAACAGAGGCATTTGAAGTAGGACCTGTGAAACTCACGCCGAAATTTTCCTGTAACAAAAGTATATTTGTAGAAATAGTCGTATTTCCTTTTGAAATATAAAGTTGGCTTTTAAAATAATTTGCATTTCAAGCAATTGAATTTTGCAGAAACTTCTTTGTGCCAGAAGCTATTGTGCATTAGTTAAAAATTAACGTAGGTCTTATTTTTTAACATTTAGCTTTTTGGATTATATTTAATTTTTCCACATTCAATAATGGATGAACATTTTAATATGTAGCAACATAATGTTGTTTTGTGTATGCAAAAAAAAAAAGAAATCAAACATATTTTTTGTACTGTATTAATCGTAGTTTACAAGAAAACATGCATATTTTTACAAAAATAAATTCATGCAGGTCCCAAAAGAAAAATAAATATTTCGTAAAATATTTTTTTGGGGCTGAATGCACTGACCTGAAAACCCCGGGAATCCTGCAAGCAAAATATTTCTATGGCATATTTCAAATAAAATATAATATAAAAAAGTTGGACGAACAATTCATGTAAAAGAGAGAAATAAATATGCGTTTTCACTTCTGCCTTTTCTATAATGATTAGGGATTGACGTTATGAATTTAATTTTTTTCACTATCGATACGTAAATCTAGTTCTCTTTAATATTGTTGTAAAAAATAATGTGTTATTTAGTTGTGCATTATAACTCCTTGTATGTACTTGTCTTTACTTATATGAAATAATCAAAATAGAGCTAATGTTATTTTTTCGTGACAACATTTTTGCTCCATGGCGCATTAGCACGGCGGGTATTTTGTTTTGCCGTGCGTTGCTCTCAGTCGATTGCTAGCACTGTATCTGATATGAGTATAGCAACCTTTAAGAATTAATACCCAATATGTTCCGTTGTTTCATTAATATAATTATAAATCCTTTAACAATAAAAATTTTACTATTTACGCACAATAAACTTTTTAATTATAAAAGAACATCGACTATCTATCGTAGTAGTAAATCCCCTCACTAAATTCGGTTAGGGCTTTATGTTATACGCATAACACTTTGCTTAATTTTCCTTTCTATTAGATTTTATTTGTAGACTAGAACATTCTGGTTGCGCTTAATTTAATTTACTACAGTTATTATATACTACGAATAAGGTATACGGAAAATACTAAAATGAAATTTGTAAATTGCTGCAACTGTCAAGGAGAAACGAAACGTTACTGACAGTGTCACCCGCACCATCCTGCAGCGCACCAGGTATAAAATGGTTGCCTTGGAATTAAGGATACTAATACAAATATCTGAATATAAAATGTAAATTTCAAATTATTAATACTGTAACAGTATAATATTTGTAAAAATCCACTGAAATAAACAATAAAAATATTTGTAAAAAGTATCAATTTTGTAATTTTCTATCCAAGTGATAGAATGTCGCTACTCATGACATAATGCTTTCATTGTCTTTTCTTCACGACATTCACTTTAAGATAAATATATTTTAGTTTAATTTAACCCGGTAATTATTTTGGCTCATTTTTTTTAATCAATGAAAACAGTAATTTCAGAATTATTATATAATAGCATTGAGTCCTTTCAATTATTTTTAATAAAAACTATTTACTTTGTAAAAGATTTATCAAATAAAATATTTTTATTATTTTACAATTTAAGCAAACGGCCATTTTAGAAGTATTTTATTAAACTTTTATGAAAATCATCTTATAAATAGAACTTTATCTTCATCTTATTGTTAAAGTATCGGATAAAAACACAAAAATTCTTAAAAACGCTTGCTTTAACGGTTTTGCTTAACGATTGACTATAATATTTCAATCGTTAATAAAAAGATTTAATTCATTTAACAGCTTTTGACTTGGTAAAGTCAAAAATTGTTAAATAAATTAAGAACTTGGTCTTAAAATAATACATTATATATTATACATTTTTGTTTGATTTTCAAAACGTTTTAATATAACCTTGCCAAAAATAGAAGCAATGGTTTCAAAAAGGCAATAAAAATGATTGATTAAAACTTCTAGCGAATATTTATTCTACCTAAACCTGATTTTTAAAATCGATTTTTTTATGATATCTTCAATTAATTTTTGTTTTCGGAAAAATACTGCGTAGATATTTACAAAATTGATGCAATTTATCCGGAAACATAATCCGTTGTATCTGAGGTAATGTTACGACAATACATGAGTTTTTCTAAAAATAAATTTCGCTTGTACAAAACGCACCATATCCTATATTTTATGAATTTAAGATTTGAATTCCTTGATATTTATTTTATAGATGATGTTTATAATGATGTTGAGATGTTTTATATGTTATATAAAACAAGTATAGATATAAAAATGAACAAGGAAGAATTATTTACCATCAATTGGGGAAGACGTATTCTCTTATTTTCGTATTCCATACCCAATCGAACTTTTATACAGAGTAAGCAATTGTTTTGGCTTTAAGTTCAAAGACATTTTCGCTGAAATATTAAGATTTTTGGCAAATTAAGAAACGATATTGGGATGACTCCAAAAAAGATGTTGTGCTCTGTATTGTTTAAAAGACACTTCGAAAAGTAATGGCCATATAAATTCTATTTGGCCAAGAATAATTATGACTGGTTTTCTGTTCAATAAACCTAAACAGGCATTGGGACCGAAGACCACCCTGAAGGTAGAAAAAAATTATTTCGTTACTGATAGATTTTAGGAATAGGATGGGAATTTGGCGCTGGTGTGACTTTGAAGCAAAACAAACGGGTTACCAGTTAAAGTATGAAAATATAGACCGCAACCCACATCCTTATACACCATCCACCAGATACCTTTAATACTAGGATTGGGCGGTGAGTACAAGGATACAAATTTCAATATACAGTGACCGAAACAATCCCCAGGCGATGAAATCGTAATAGAGTACCTTTCTGGATCAATCATCAGTCAAAAATTTATGCAGTAAGAAGTTTGGGGTTCCACATTGTTTATCCTAGTATTTCTTTGAAACAGCTGATTTTGATCTTCTCGTCTCTCTCACGACATGGTTGTTGTTTAAGTATTGATATAGCCAATCCAGATTTCGTTTATAGCGTCTATATTTTGAATATATTAATCTGGATTACCATTACATGTTATTTCAGCTTATTAAAATATATTCAATCGTTTCTTATATTACAATTTATCAGTTCAGTTCAGTTTTAAATTCAAATCGTGTATCAACATTTAAAATAAATACATTCAGCTATAAAATTTATAACATGCAATACAACCATTATGTCCAAATTTATAAATTACAGTGTATGGTGCATACTGAATTAAGCAATTTGTTTGATATTACAAAAAGCCATATATAGTCGTGATATAACCCCAGAAAATACGGGTTGTTGTTTCGGAAATGCTGTAGGAATCGTGTAAAAATTTACACACTCCTTTTTTAATGTATTTTTAAAATAAACTATAAATTTCTATAATTCTACTTATAAAAGTGATTATTAGACCAAGTAGACATGGAACCGTCAAAATAGCGTAATATACATTACATATATATTTAACGACTTCTTCATAAAAATATACACTACATTACAAAATTATTTTCCTAATATCAAGTTACAACTCACACATACTCATAAACACACTAGTGAAATTAGAAAGATCTATCAAAAAGACGTCTGTTAAAATGTTTGATACCAATGATAACATCAAGTAACTTTTTTATTATATTTGTGTAAAAGGTTCTAAATAACTTTAGAACCTTTTACACAAATATAATACACAGCCTTAAATAAGTTTAGAACATTTTACACAAAGATAAGTCTTTGTTATAAAGAAAATAATGGACACTCTTGATCATAAATAAACATAGTTTCCATAATCTCGACATATTAACAAAAGATAAGACAATGAGTGTCCTCATTTAACCCTAGGCCTTAAGCTACCTCTCTAATTAAATATCATTCTAATAAAACCAAATCTATTATATATATTTGTACAAATAATATTTTTATCCTCATGCTTCTATTTTTATATATAAATTGTAGTAATTTTCATATTTGGTATAATATTATATTTTTTATTTTATTTCGCTAATATGTTTTGTATTATGTATATGTAATATTATTTTTCTTTAAAGATAATAATATTTTTTTTTAATCATGGAACACATTGGGTAATTTTAAAATTACAAAATATTTATACTTTGTTTTAATATCGTACAAATAAAGATAATATAGTATCATATTATTAAACAATAAAAGGAATATATAATTTAATAAGCATTTTTATAAGTCTACTTTCCCTTTCATCGCGATATCGTTCCTATCGTTTCAATAAGATTAATCTTATCGTGATAGTTCGTATTTTACTCTAATTAAATCACCAAGGCATCAGTAATTAAAAATTTCCGAAGCGCCTCTACTTCAACTACAGATCTAGAGGACCTAAGCCCTATGATAGCGGCAAAAGTTACAATACTACAAGCCAATTCAAAAACAAATTACCTACATTATTTATTTCTACGAATAATAGAGTAGAGATGATTGATTGAATATTGTAGAGTATAATTGATCCATATCAAACACATCTCGTCCATATTATAAGGAAAAGTACTTACCGCTCATAAAGTTGTAAATTAAGGGATTGACTGCGGAGTTAGCGTAACACATGACGTGAGAGATGAGAGCAATGCAGGTCATCACTTCACTTTGTTGCACTTCGTACGCCACTCTGAACATATTGAAAATATTATATACTTTTATAATAAGACTGTTGTTTTATTTATAAGTTAAAACTGAAATCATCATTACGAATAGTAAACAAGGAGGACATGAATTACATATTACTTTGATAAGCTTAATAAGATAGACGATATGGTATATAATTATAATTCTTTATTAAAAGTATGAGACACGAACCTGATCTACGTAAGTAATTACTTTCTCGTAGAAAATGGAGTTCAAGAAATATGGACGAAAGTCAACATTTCTTTCGGGGAAGCGTCAATATTATAAAAGTATTATGTATTTCGAAATATTTTTACGAAGGAAAGAAAAAAGTCCAACAAAAAAGGAATATTTTTAATTTATCATAGTATAAATTTCACTACGAATATTTCCATATCATTCCTTCTATGTTAATATTAAATGTACTTATAAACTGTACATATTACAATGCACAATGATTCAATTTGATTGAGTTTATCTAATAATTTTATTGTCTTTTAGTAGCCAGTACCACAATATGCTCTCCATTTTAGTGCACTGTTTCATACAATAGTTGGCAGTGTTTTAAACTATTAAAGCTAGATAGTAACTACAATGAATCGTATAAAAGGTGATTAATATAGCGTAGTACCTGAGCACAGATAAGAGATGAACTGGAAAGTAGCAAACAGCAAACATAATGACCACAGCTACAAGCATCTTTGCTGCCTTTCGACGAGATCGTAGCTGTCCTTCAGTTGATGCGTTTGCATGGATTGATGGAGTTGTTCGCCTGCTTGCAGCTAGCCCTAAATAAATCAAAACGGTGCTGATTGATTTTTCCATTTATTTCTCCTTATTTTCTTTCTTCTTTATTCTATCTTCGAAATTCAAATTGAAACAGAAATCAAAACTGCTTCTCTAATTTTATTATTTTTAATATTATTATTTAATACATTTAAGAAAAAATGTTAACTTAATCACTGATAAGCAATAAAAGTTAAAGTAAATTTTAGCTTACAAGGTTATATAATGTGAGAATAAGGCCTGGCGTTCATAAACGTCTGATAAAGTTTGACTTTAAGAGAAACTGAAAATAGATCGATACCCAAATGGTTATTTTTAGATTTCTTATGTAGTAAACATTTTTTGAACAAGAATGTGATGGGTTACAAAATGTTAATAGTTGTAATAATATAAATATTAAAAACTAAGCCACCATTTTTAAATATATTATTACTGGTATATTCCTTATATTTTTATATCCCGTATATCTTAAAATATTTGATTGTTATTCAAATGAAAATATACCTCAACTTATAATGAATATTATGATTATTAACCCTTTCTTAAATTTGGGAGATAGTACCAGCGACCGTGTGGCCTAATGGATAAGGCGTCGGACTTCGGATCCGAAGATTGCAGGTTCGAGTCCTGTCACGGTCGACAGTTTTTTTTAAATTTATTATAAAAGTATAGTATTACATTCAAAAATTTAAAGTTGCTTCTGAACAACTATTATAATCCTGTTATACTCCTCAACATAGAATCTATGGTATAAAATAAACCATACCAACACAATGAAAAAATACCTCATATCAATTTGTTTGCGACACATTGACGTACTCCATGAAACTCTAAACTAATTAGAGTGAACCCAATATTTGGAAACGGGCCAATTAAACACAGTATCAAATTTACAAGAGGTCTAATTGGACAGTTTGAAACTGACACCAGTGAGTGATAGCTTTCACATTGTCTAGGATTATCTTAAATGTATTACAACTGTAAAATGTAGGTTTCTATTCACATTTTAAGATGAGCTGAGGCTTTTTCATAAGTATTGATATTAAAGTAATATAGACTGCAATAATTTTCACTAAACTAGTGGAGATGGCTAAAATGTGTAAAAAAAAATGAATTATCAGTTTCTGATTTTTATTTTATTTACTAAAACATATGTATATCTATATTTTGGATTCCTTTTATATAGCCAACTAATTTCCCCCCAAAGATTCGACCACGTGTCTATCGGTAAACAAATAAATAATAAAAAGATTTATATATTTAGACACGAAATCATCATCATTATCTATTGGTAGTAATGTATTCAGTAGTTTTTAAGTTTATGCGGTCAAAGGGTTTCATTTTATAATATAATATAATGAATAAAAAATGTGTTTCTTTATATGCTATAAATAATCTATGGTCCAATGATAACTTTAGTTATTAATATTAATCTATTCAGTTTTAAATAGTCTATTAAAACTTTGAAAATAGTAGAATTAAATAATTCAGCAAACAAGACTAAAGGCAAAGAGACTAGTAACTATGTAGCAATAATCTAATTAAATAAAAAAGAGATCTGTTAATACTAATAAATTAATGAATAATTATGTTTTATTTTAAATATCGTAAATAAATATTGGCTCTTAAACAAAAGCTTTCAAATAAATTACATTTACAAATTTATAATCTCATGGATATTATTAAGATTTATATTACGAGATAATATACATATACCTGAGTTCTTAGTTGATCGTATTTCGATCAAGTAAAAGGTTAGGTTGTGGAGCTTTGTTGTTGACTCATTAGCAGGATATTCTAATCTGTACATCATACATTGTTCACTTATTTTAAAAAGAGCAACTGTTGAGTTTCTGGCCAGCTCTTCTCAACAGAACAGCATTCCGAGCTGGTGGTAGCTTAAGGACGGACTGACTATACCGACATTTTTATAATGTAATAATTGACGATTCAAAAGTGCGTGTAAATGCCTATTTGAATAAAGATATTTTGAATTTGAATTTGAATTTGAATATATATTAAGCAGGGCAAAGGGCAGAAATTGCTGTTTGTTACTTTTATTTGGAATAGTAATATAATGGCCTTCGTTACGGGAAATTTTGAATATTTTTATTAAGCGGTTGAAGTAATTTTGTGTCATAATAAAGTAAATATTCACTTATAGTGCCAGAAAATTATAAAAAATTTATACTCATTTACGTAAGAGCCTACGAATTAATTTCATATAGAATACTTTTTCTGAAGTAACATTGCGCCTAAGTAGAACCATTAGAAATGACAGGCTACTTGTCATAACATGATACATAGGGACGTTATGTAAACATAGGAAATAATTATCATCTATATTAGAAATCCGTACAAATTATTTTAGTGACATAAATAAATGTGTATTGTTGAGATTATATTTAATCTAAAAGATTTATTATCAAGTTGATAATAAACTCACAATTAGTTTGACCGCTTGGGCACAACTTGTGTGACTCGTTGTGACCAGGTATGTTGTCAGATCTCCAAAGCACCCTCACGATTTGGCAGTAGGCTATCATCATCAGTAGAAGTGGGAACCTGTTGATATTAAACAACAGAATAACTTAGTTATTAAGAAATTAGAAAAGAGGTAATATATTAAAAATGTATTTGGCCTGTCTAATGCTCGATGCCTATTCCAGAAGCTAAAAACTTGAAGCTAAGTAATTTTTTAATTAACTATATGCTTGAAAACAATTACTCAATTAACACATGGCAAGAAACATCTATAAGATTCCGTTTTATAAAAAAAAAACAATGTATAATTTAATAAGAATTAAATAATTAACTATACAAATTATTTAAATTTTTCATCAATTTTGTTATTACTTATCATCAATAGGAATTTTAAATTAAAATTACAAAACTTCTTCCATTTTTTAACTTAATAATATAAATTTATGATTTGCTGTAAAAAAAATCTTTAACGAACTTTTATTTTAAGATTAGTTTTCATTTAAGTAATTCACTTTTTATCTTTTACTAAGCGAGAGGTACGAGTATATCTGTAAAAACAAAAACATAAGATTATTTACTAAAATCGTGTCGAAATCTTTAAAATCATTGACGGTTATTCCTTTCATTTCGTAATGAATAAAGTTTTTGATTAGGTTGCTTGAGCTTTAAATATTTAGAATTGTTTGAAAAGGTATTGGTTTTAATCATGACATTCATTGAAAATAGTGATAAAGGATTAAATTTGTTGACTTTAGTAAAAGTTTAATTATAATTAAGTACATAAAGGTCCATCATATTAATAACCGTACAATAATTAAAATACTACAAAAAAAACTTACGTGTAAAGGAAAAGTGCCTTTATTATGTGCCACTTGAGATCACTCTCGTCTGACCAGGTAGGGGTACATTGCATAAAATACTGCGCGTTATAACGCAATTCCATTCTTTTTTGAACTTGAAGCACTACGAACTCTGGCACATCTAAAAATAAAATCAATTAATATTTCATTCTTTTTTATAAGGTTTCCTTTGTACAGACACGATGAACACAAATAAGGTCCGCGGTTATTTTGATTATAAGTAATCAAAACTGTCGGATAAACAATAATATTGGTTACAACAAAACATTATTGTTATTGATGCGGGACTGATCACTATAGCGCTATCATTTTTAGGTGTACCAACAATTCACATAACTTACTCTAGTCAATCCAGTCCGATCAATCGTTTTTCCCACCCCATCTTCGTCTTAAACTATATTGTATTAACGTTTCTTCATTCCAAATTAGAACTTAATTTTTTTTTCCTTGTGTAAAAAGTACAAAATATCTAAACTTCAAAACTAATATAATATGAAATAAAGTCTATCTATACTAAAATATCCTGATAAAATTTTTTTTTGAGATATTGTAGGGTATTTGAATAAATACCGGGGCGTCACGGTGTGTGCTAACGCGATCCCGTGACGTCCCATTACGGCAAAGAGGGCAACCGTTGGTTTTTTAGTGGGTAGCCTTAAAAATGGCAGCATCCTCTATGCTGCTGGGTAGTCCCACATAACCCCCCGGCCGTCACCCCCCTGGGGCGACGGGGTACCCGTAACGGGTTTTTCCAACGGGAAAAAATAAAAAAAAAAAAGGGTATTTGAATAAATATGATATTTCAGTTGTTGGGAGTGGTAATAATATAATAAAATGAGAGTTACAAATAAATCTTATGTAAAAAAGAAACCTTTACCAAACATTAGCCTATCTAACACGTAAGACCCATTCTACTTCTAAGGCACTAAAATCGTTAAAATGGTTTTATACGGTATCGTAAAGCCTAAAGAGAATAGTGGTTTCTATCCTATTTTCATTAAACTTTTTTTCTAAATGCACATTGTACATAATTAAAAAGCGTTGGTTTAAATTATTTATTAACAGTATTTTTTTAAGAAAAAAATACATTGAATAAATAATTTTAGAGTTTAATGGTCTGAAGAAACATTTATATTTCTATGTGCTTAGTATAGAAGTATATATTTTATATGTTGTTGACGTACATTTAAAAATAAACTCATTAATCTTGCGATACTGACAGAGCCGTCATACATAGTAAAACACGTTTTATATACTAAAAAAGCTTATAATATCAAATTTTAAAAAATTCATTATAGTATAAGCTAGTTAAGGTTATACTTACTAAATAACAAAGAAAGCACCCATATAATGAGTATGGCGGTTTTAGCTCGACTTGTCGTAGATTTGAACTTGAGGGGAAAGCAGATAGCGTACCAACGGTCCACGGAGATGAAGGTCAATGTCAACACCGACACTGTCACTGATACAGACTGGAACAAAGTATTAAATTGTAAACCACAACTATATTATAATCTTTAAAGCATTTAATAAATATTAATTTTAAGCATTTTGTAAAGCATTTCAAGTGTTCTAGGTTTATTTAGTAATGGCTGACATTATAAATGCAAATAGGAAGTTAATAGTTTGTTTCTTATGTTTTTACGACTTAGGATGATCAGTGGGATAGGTCTCACTGATCGTCGTTTAATTTCACACTCATTTTGTCAGAGTGATAGAAAAGAACAGACATTAAATTTCACCCCAAAAAGTTATGTAAAAGAAGAATACAAAATGCCTTTAGTTAGCTGTTCTAATTAATATTTTTTTTTTTAATACAACTTGGGCAAAGGCTTTGACAGAAGCTTTTCTATACGTAAAACAAATTAATAATAATTTATTCAATAAGCAATTGTTAAATTTTATTTACGCAATAAACAATTGTTTCAGAAAAGACGTAGTCTTGGCTCTGGCTTTATAAGAATGTTTGAAAACTTTATATTAAATTAAGAATGTTTACATTAAAAGTATTTTGGTAACGTACCACGATATTTTGGTTTGTGAGCCCGGATACTCGGAAAATGAAACAAAGCTGTAGTCAAATAATGACATTCACGGACAGCTGGCTTGGTTGTGTGTGAGTCAAAATTATTGGCAAAATGTTACCTTTGTATAAAGATAAAATTTTGGGGTGCTTATTCCATAAGAAAAAATATAATAATAATCGCTATTGCAATTTACGTTGTATCGCTTATTTACTTTACGTGATAATGGCTGTATATATTTATAAAAATTATTTTCTAACGGTAACTAGGAGAATGCACAAAAGTATATGAAAGCCATAAACTCGATATCACTTACAGATACTGTTCTCATAAAAAGCATCAAACCTCAATACTTTCTGGCGAGTTCTGCTCATAATCAGTTAATTCAGGAAAGTTTATGACGAGCTAAACACATCATTTCCGTTCAAGGGGTTAAGCCGTTTTAAATTTTTGGTGTATCTAAGGGAAATAGAACACTAGAAGCATAAAACGCAATAACTGTTTCTTTGTGGCTGGCTTTGAAATCACAGACGTAAGATTTTTTACTTTTCATAAGAGGGCGTTTAGTTTCAGATATTAAAGAAATTCTAATCATCTTTTCTATTTAAATAAGGTTGTATTTTAATTTCGATTGCCTCGCGATTTCATTAGTATAACTGTGTTGACGACCGGCCTTTGACTTATGAAATCAGAGATAACAGTTGGGCTTTTCTATTGTATGTTCACATATTGCCGATTTCAGAGCACGCGTCCTCATTTACGTAACGTTATATACGTGTTGTGAAGATCTTGAACTCTATGACCACAAACTTGTAGTAGATATGTAGTACTCGAAAAAGTCTTAGAAAGCATTGTAACCGCTGTGTATTCATTAAACAACAGAGAACTAATGTCCTATTGATGTCGGTTCTTTTTATTTTTTCATTTTTTATCTGTTTTTTCTTTTATTGAATCGGGTATCACTTAAAAATATTAAAAGTATCTGGATAAAATCTTCTCTGGTTATATGGTTAATTTTTCTCGTTGAGATACAGTAAACTTTTTAGCCTAAAAACATACTTGATAATATCAAAAGAAAAATAATATCATGGGTGAGACTTGAACTACACTTTTGTACTGCGTGCCATTTCACCAAAAATCACTTTATCCCGAAGGTTCCTTCGGAGGCTCCTATTTAAATTTCCGGAGGCACCTCCCAATGTTCATCAAACATTTACAACGCCTGTTCATCACTCAAAGTTTTTAGAGTAAATTTTCTTAAATATTTCGCTAATAGGTCATAGAACATACTAACTACCTCTTAATATAAGGAAATTCCAAATTTATTGACGTTAAACTATCTTTCAAGGATATTTATTTAACCTAAGATAATTAAGGCGATTTATATATAATTTTTAATATTAAAAATTTATTTACATTTTATAATATGAATTACATTTTATGAATGAATAATATGTATGTTTTGAATATTTGTTTATATTTATTATATTGTTATAAATATATTTGTGCATAATTATTTTTATGTAAAATTAGTATATTGCTGTATTATAATATATCACCGCCTATAAATAGTATTGTACTATTTTGTATGATTGCGTGGAAGATTAACTTACTGCAAAACAACAAAACTAAATCGATTTTTGATAAAATTAATCTGAAAAGACATTTAAGAAATAACAACCATATTGTTATCAACCCATACCAACTTTTATTGAAAAAAAAAATGTTACAGCGAGACAATTATCAAAAACTTCTTGATAATCATCCACGTGATCTTTTAACATTATATGTTCACAATTTAGAAACGAACGTAATACTTACCATTATTAGCGCAGATTTCGTACACGGTATATCCACATGTAGGTGTCTACAGGTGAGGTAGTAAATTAGTCGTCAACCTACAGCGGTGATTTCCATGTATGAAAATTAAAAATGGTTTCTGTGCTTAGAGTTCGATAATGAAAACAAAACGCACTAATAGTTTCTCAATACTTAAAGTTTTCATTTCTGGCCAATTGTAATCGATATGTTTGGACTTTAAAATATAAAATAAAATAAAATAATTGTATAAGATAGTATTATTAATTTTAAACCTGATTTGCCAAACTTTTGTATATCCTTTGACAATGTTAGACATTTTTCTTTACTTTCGAATAAATAAACATAGGTAATCATATTCAATTGCGATTAATAGCTCATGTATTAGATATGTAACTAATACTGTCAACATTAAAGGAGTCACGTTTCAAAACAAGTTTGTTTATCATAAACCCGGGTTGTAATAAACTTAAAGGATAAGTTATATGGAGCAAAACGGTTTAAGAAATAAAATATCTTTATGGTTAGAGAAATAAGATGGAGCCTATTTGATATTTTATTAACCAGTTTAGTTGACAGATTAATTTAACAATTAATTTATAAATGCTATAATTAAAATTAAAGTCTGTATTCTGTATTTGAAATATTCGATATTGTTTAAGATTAACTATTTTATAAAACTGTTCAAATACTTTAAATTTTTATACTGAAATGTATATTTGAAAACTAGGAACGCAAACAAGACCTCAATTTTGACTCGCTGCGCTCGCAAAATCTCGGTATGTTTTAGCATATTGGGCGAATCGAGGTGCAAACAACACCAAATTTGCAAATACAAAATTTCAACGCATTCTGTCCTCAACTATTTCTCAAGATTTTCTTTTTTTTTGATTTTTTTTTCAAAACCACCACTAAATTAATGTCTATCAGTGTGCAAAATTTGTAATTTTTCTGATATACCGTTTTTTATTGATGCTTGCACAAATGATTCAGAAAAGTCTTTCATAGAGAGCTTCGTTCGCTCCGCTCACTTTGCTCAATAAAAATCATTTTACGCTTTTACTTCCAGTTAATTTTACTTCCAGTTTTAACATCTTGTAATCTCCAACGAATGTTCTTTATTTAGATAAAGTTATTAGCCACTTACCCTTACTTACATGGGTGTAATCCTATAACATAAACTTGTATTCGTCTGATCAATGTTTAAAATTGGAGATGTTATTACTTTTTTATTTACAAAAAATGCATTTAGTCAGAAAATAACATGTAAACGTTAGTTATTCCTAAATCTCACTCTGGTTTATAGTACATTTTTAAATACTATTGCAGCTTAAATACCTTCTACTCGATTGTCAGTTAAGGTGACTTAACAAAAAGATTTGCTAGTCAGCCCTCGTCAGATAAGGGATGGTACGATGTATAAACGGAAACCATCAATCTCAATACTTTATAAAAAAGAAATGATGAATTGGAGTTTCAAAACATATATAAATGTATAATGTTAAAAAATTATTTAGAAACATTAAATTTTAACTCATTTACCTAAGTACATAAAGAACATATAGTACTTACAAGTTTATTTTGTAAAGTAATTATTAAATACTAGAGCACTTAAAAAATATTATTCTTATTCCGATTTTTTTTTCTAATTCATCCCAAATTATATTTTTATTTAAGTATATTATGAAATTTTGTTGAAAACAAAATATTTTAAAAGATCAGATCAGAGTAGAACAGAGTAAAATTGTAGACATTTAAAAATTTTGGAGCATCAAAAGACGCATCTTAAGTTGTATATTTATAAAAGTACAATTACAATGTTTTCATATAGTTTGAAATATTGTTTGTAATGCATTATGAATTTGACTTACCTGAAAGTAAAGGACTATTCGACACATTGCAGTCCCAAAGAACCAAGTCTTAGTAACATCCCACAGAACTGTTGGTGGCAAACAAATGAGAATCACCATGAAGTCGGCCACGGCTAAATTCACGATGAAATAGTTTGTAACTGTCCTCATTGAATGATTTCTGTATACAGCGATACATACCAAGGCGTTGCCGATCAATCCTATAATAAAGACTACTGCATGTGTTGCAATCAGAACCCACTCATATGACTGCGGGTATATGTAATCATTTAGCATTTCTAAATATTTTTCTCTTGTCATGTTACAGTATTCTGGATCACCAACACATGGTTCTTCTGTAAAATCGTATTCATCGAGGAACTCTGTTGTTATATCTTCAGATCTATTATCTATCATTTTATTTTTATCATTTGAATTTTCCTCTGTGATATTTATTGTAGTATTAAGAAATGTATGTTCTTTTATATATTTTTTTGATATTTCGTCTATAGAAATATTTCTTATATTTCGCTTTTCCCTATCTATTATCTTCACATTGTCTATATAAACAATGTGTTCTAGTTCATCAGTATTATTTAAATAGGAAGTATTTACTAAACTTTCTGAATCATTTATAATAGTTTCATTGTAATTCATATTCAGTATTATTTTTTTCCCGTTTGCATAAGAGCATAGATTGCATATAAGAAGTAGAAAAAAATGCATCAATGTAGTTTTAGAGGCCATTATTCCCAATCGTTTTGATTACTAATTCGCCATAGATTATCGTTCTGCTTTAATCATCCTTTTGTGTCCAAATTTCAAATCAGTCTGCAAAAAAAAAAAACGAAGTTAGCGTTAAGAAAATAGTTTTTATATGATGTTATAAATTCAGGTAGATGATTTTTTATCTTTAGCTTTAGAAGTCGTGAACTTCAAGTTGATGGGCAAGAAAGTAGATAATTGGCGAAATGATAAAATTATTCAAAAATATTTTACACTTGACACAAAAATAACTTTTAAAATAGTTAACGGAGCTTCATAGCATTGTTCATACAATCAGATTTTTTATAACTAGGTCCACGCAAGCGGGGTTAGCCTCGCAACGCAGTGCGCGCGAAACAAAAACGTTCTATATGTTAACTGTATGGGACACATTCTATCAATTGTCTCAAAAACTACAATTACGATTCGGCTGATTTTCAATCCAGACCGGGTTTTGCTTATTATGCGCATGTGTGCAAAATTTCGTGCGCGTACCTCGTAAATTGAAGGAGGAATAGGGTAACAAAGAGTTGAAAATTTGGGTAGTAAAGAGCTTCGCTTCGCTCAGCTCAATTAAAGCTTTTTTAAACATAAAACTATAAGCTACTTTTTAACCCTTTTTTTCAATAAATGACTTTAAACATTTAAAATAAATGCTCTCTAACTTTACGAATATTTAGTTTACGTCTAAACTTTATAGTTCAATCTTTTAATGGCTAAAAGTGACGTTTGCTAGAAAATTGTTATTTTAGTTTTTTATACCTAAAGGTAAGACAATCTATTCTTTTTGTGAACTTGTTATCTATTTTACAAGTTGATCATAAATAAATAAAATGAACGGTTTATTCTTATCAACTCCAAAAATGTCATAAATACAGTCAGGTGCAATGAAATCGTATATGTGAAAATTTTAAAGATATTTTTTTTATTTTATATTTTTTTTAAACGTGAAAATAAATTTTATTTCAATATCAATTCAATAATGCTAGATGAGATGTAGCAAGTTTATTTTACTGTTGAAAACAAAAAAACCAACAACAACCATAAAATTGTTCACTTAGCCCGCTGCAGTTTGCGAGTTTGCATTAAATATAAAAAGGCATTAAATATAATTTTCATCCCTTATATTCAAAAAGTATAGCTTCGTTCCTCTACTTTAAACGGAAGCAAAATATCTATTCTCCGATAGGAACTTTTTAGAGGGCGGAAAAGTGATTTGAATTAGGAACATACTTACAGGACAGGAACATTCATAGAAAACGAATGCAAATTATATGAATTGGCTGTACGTGTTCGTTGCAGGGCGCAGGGAGCCGAGCTAAATAAAAAAACAAAACGTGCGATTGACGTCTTTGATTGACGTCTTGACGTCTCTGTTCTTGTAATTTTTAGGTACATATTTTCTCATAGAAAGGGGATGAAATGTATATGGTAAAATTCTAGATTTAGTTTTTACTGATATTACCAGCATATATGTTGAACCCAACGATGTATGTCTCTGTAAAAAATTTCACCCTCCCTTAGAAATATCTTTTAAAGTTAATTGAGCCTAACTGCTACTAAAACCTATTATTTTTACACATTACGTAAGATAAATGATGATATTCAAAATATAAATTGGGAATTACTATTTTATGAATATATAAATGTTGATAGTATGGTTGACATTTTTTATATTGAATTCGGTAGAATAATACTAATAAACGTCCCAAAAATAATACTGAAAACAAATAACATCTACCCCATATGGTATTCATGTGATCTTTAAAAAAGGTTAAAAGAAAAGAATAAATATAGAATTTTATACCAGAAATACCGATATCCCCTTGATGAAATTGAGTTTAGGATTCTGAGAGATAGGTGTAAAGATCTTATTAATATTGTTTATAACAAATACATACGAAACGTGGAGGATAGCATTTGTATAAATCCGCAGTTTTTTATTCATACTTGTAACATCTTCGTAAAGAATAATGTAATTTACCTGCGTTAATGACTTTAGATGATTGCAATTATACAGACGGCAAGGATATTTGCAATCAGTTTGCAAAACATTTTTCAAGTACCAAGAAGACGATAAATTGAATATAGTAACACAATGCTTTATTAATGATAATAGAGGGCTTTTGCTATCGACCATTATAAACATTAAAGAAAATGTAGTGTTAGGGCAATTAAAATCTCTAGATATAAATAAGCGTGCAGCTGTAGACGGCATACCTGCAATTTTCATTAAAAAATATACCATTACACTTGTAAAGCTGCTTTCAATGATTTTTGAAAGATCATTGCAGGATGGCAAGTATCCATCCATTTGGAAGAAAGCGCTAGTAGTTCCGATATTAAAAACGGTAAAAAACATTAAATCTCCAATTATAGAGCTACAAGTATTTTGTCTGTATTCTCAAAGATTTTAGAATCATTAATATGTCAAGTTCTAACATGGCACATGAAGTCGATGATAGCAGAAAGTCAGCACGGATTTTAAAAAAAGAGGTCGACAATGACTAATCTTGCTTTATTTATTAACAATACCTCTGTAGCCTTGGATCTTAATTTGCAAGGAGATTACATATATACTAATTTGGCAAAAGCTTTTGATGTCGTCGATCATAAAATTTTAATAAGTAAGCTTTTTAGTTATGGAATTGGGGGGAATATGCTTAAATTAATAGAAAATTACTCGCAAAAGCGGGAAATGAATGTATTATTAGGAGGGTATGAATCCAAAACATTTTCTTCTACATCCGTCGTACCACAAGATTCTAAGTTAGGTCCTTTATAGTTTAATATATATTTATAAATGATGCTATTCAATGCTTTCAAAATAGCCACTTTCAGTTTTATGCAGATGATTTGAAAATTTATAAAAATATAAATACGGTTGAGGATTCTATTCTCTTATAACAGGATTTAAATAGATTTGAGGTTTGGTGTACAAAAAATCATTTGAAATTGAATCATCACAAATGCTACCTTGTTACTTTCTGTAGAAAAACATCTGATATAAAATTTAATTATAGCATAAATGGCCACTCAATTAAAAAAAAACAATCAAATCCGTGACTTAGGAATAACTGTCGACTCAACGTTGAGTTTTATTCCTCATGTTGATGATATAGTATCGTCTTCTCTTAAATCACTAGGCTTCATTATTAGATGTACAAAATTTTTTTAAAAAATCAAGCACAAACTTGTTATTATTTAATTATATGATCAGAAGTAAACTAGAATATTGCTCAATTGCTTGGAATCCTTTTTATCAGTTGCACAAATAGGTTGGAAAGAATTAAAAAAAAAAGTGAAGTTTTTGTTATTTAAAGACGGTTTATTAATTCACCAAAATAGTTACGACTCGTTATTAAAATTTTATAAAACGCTCTCACTTTCACATCGCACAGATATCATTGACTATTGCTTTTTACATAGAATATTATCTGGGGATGTAGATTCTTCAAGAATACTTCAAGAGATTAATCTTCTTATAAGGCGGCCAAATGAGCTAGAGTTTTAAACATGGCAACCTTTAAATGTAAATTCTTTAGAAACAATTTAGGCTTAACAGCCACTTTAAATAGAATTGTCAAATTATATAATTGTATATGTAGGAATGCGGACATTGATATTTTTAATGATTCTGTAAGAATTTTAAAGTTTAAAATTAGAAAATATCGTAATGATCAACATATATTAATAAAATTGCTTAAATTTAAAAATTGTTTATGTATATTTATACATATAATACCTCTTACAATTGAAATAGATTTAAGGTTTGGTTTCGTTTAGTTTTATTTTTGATTGCTTATTTATTAACAATAGCATTATATTGCCTTTTTTAAAACTTTTATTTAAGTTTTGTTAATATTATTTTTGTATGATTATACTTAAAATAATTTAAGTTTTAAATTTATGTTTTTCTTTTATTTATTATTATTATTGTTTTTTTCTTTTTTTTTTTAATAAGTGAAAAACCACCCTCTTATTGCATGTTAAGTTAGCCTTTAAATGGGATATACTTTGTAACTTTTATTCAACCAAAAATTTAAAAAAAAGTTTGTTTTATGGTTTATCACTTTGGCTACCTATTAAATAAATAAATAAATAAATAATACCACTCGAGAGCAAATTATTTTTCCCTCGGGCGATGTCCTTTGAGTCCCTCGCTACGCTCAAGATGCTGCGTTGGAATGCTTCGTTAGCCTCGGGATTTTATTCTGGAATCCTTCGCTTTGCACGTGGTTTAAAATACAGCCCTTTCCGTAAAAATTCTATTTTGCTCCCTTGTGATACAACCTACTATTTCTTATGGTCTTCAGTAGGAATAAAATGCCACAAGATTTTATGAAAACATTTGATAGAGCTTATAAAAATTGGTGTCAAGGTGTTATTTGGGCCAGGTCTGAACATGGCCAGGCCTGAACTCGCCTGAACATGAAAAAAATATATGAATTTAAAAATAATGTTCACATACCCGATTTCATTGCACCCGAGTGTATATTAATTACCGTTATTTCTTTTTCCAAGTCCATATATTTATTAATATATTAAAATAGATTTTTTTTAGCATTTTAGCAACATAACAATCGGATAACTAAAAGCATTAAATATAATCTTTAACCATCAAATCCTTCAGAGTACTTCTCGTCTCCTTACAATGACCGGGAATGTTTCTAAAAATTTTGTAAACTCACGAAACTTCTTTGCAATTGTTCCAAGGTCCCTAAATATAATAATAATGAATTCAAATAATAAGGGTTTAAAATAGTATCTTAGAAACGTTGTATGTAAAACTACTAATTATAAAGAAAGAAAGAAGAATTATAACGAAATCCCATTGTAAAATAATCTGACAATCTGTTTTAGCAATCGCATTTAATGTGAATGACGTCATTGACTGCTATTAACGCAATACACATGGAGTTTCAAATATCATTTTCCATTAGGAAAGAAAACCTTGAAATGTATTATCTTACAAGTTTTTCTGAAAAAAAAATTACGAGTTGTATAAATAAAGAGTTATTGAATTTAGAATATATGAAACTTTATTAATTTAAGTATAGTAAAATTAGAATAGTGAAAGCTCAGAAAATATCATAGCACAGAGGGTATAGTAGCTTAACTCTTCGACGAATAAACAGTAATATAACAAGTTCTGAGAGATAAATTTAAAAACCATATAGTAAGAAAAGTAAGATAAATTAAAAGAAGAGGTAATACAGAATCAATAGAATTTTATGCTAAAGCACACCATTTATTAACATAATTGAACATCTCTTACATTTTACTCAAGTCACACTTTATTTTGTGTAAAAGAAAAAAGCTTTTAACTCAATGTAAACATCCGTTTTCTATTATCGTTCAGATGTAACATGTCACTTTTTGTTTACAATTCAATACAATTAGAGAATAAAATTTTAGACAATATTATTATTACCGTTTATTTTACTTTTACGTTTCCTAACAATTAAAAAATTATATTGGCTGTGATATTGTGTGATGATTTCTTACAAATATTTATGTACAGACAGTAATCAGTTACAGTTTCAATATATATGTTTATTTATTTTAATAAAGGTGTATTTATATAAAGAATTTTTAAACAACACTATTTTATTTTATCATTTTTAAAACAAACATTTTTTATTGTTTTATAGGTAATTTTAAGTATAGTTTTATGTTTGGTAAATACCAAATATAAAACAATACTTTTCTTATAAATAAATTTATAAGAGATACATTGTTCACGACAGGCTTTTTCTGTATCTTCCATTAGGGATCTTGTACTAAAAGTTAACACAAACTACTAAATTTAATAGTTTCAGTAGATCCATAAAACATCTTTTATCAACTTATAATTTAATTTAATAAAACAAATTTTAAAGTACTCCTTAACACTTGATATTTTATATAGGATATTAACTTTAACCTCAAATTGGATAAGATTTATTTTTAAAATTCCCCAAAAAGTTGAATTGAAATTAGTTTCTAGTTGCAAACAGTAACGATACTTAAAAAAAATAAAAACCAGAGACAGATTGGCTGTTGAAAATAGGCCACAAGAATTGTGCTCTTCATCGTCTATAGGCACGATATGGGTAGTACTAATAGCAGCTGTACTTGTAATTACAATGTAGAAGATGAAAAATGTATGTATTTTGTAATGTTCCGTTTCAGAATCGCAATAACTCTTAATTATATATCAATATTCAATAAATTTACCATAAAACAAAAAAATATTTTCAATTGTATATAAATATATAATTATAATTTGTTATATCCCTTTATACTTATTATGTAAAAATTAAATAGATATTAGAAATAATATGTAATTGCTTAATAGACATTCATTATATTCCCATGCATCGTGTGTTCGCTAATTAGACTATAGTGCATGCTGTAAAGATCATGTATCTGAAACCATTGTTTGTTCAACTTGTTTTCCTGAAATTCTTTTAATTATAACCACTTGTATCACTAGTAAGTGGCACAAAGCTTGTAAGTAAGTAATAATTTATTATAATTCGCGATATTTTGGATATTGTGGCTGTGACCCACACAATCACTATAAACCGCTTTATCGCAATTTCACATAGTCACGTTGCTTTTCACCGTAGTCACTATTGGAGATGACACCGTTACAGTTAGAACTACAAATGACATACTTCTAAAATCAGTCAAGCTTATAATAATGTAACATTCCAACTCGCCAAATTACAAATACACATCGCAAGTGCAATCAAGTGCAAGTGTGGGATAATCCCGTAAAAAAAATATAATGTCTGTCAAAAACTCTAACAATGTGATTTTAGTTCCTTTTAACATGGGTTTTGCAAACTAATCTTTATCACTTCAGCCAATGACAAAGAAGAACAAAATTAGGACAAAAAGAATGCAGGATGTGAAAAATAAAAATTACAAATATATTAGATTACAAAACGAAATACTTGATAACACAAAACATATATATTTTGTTAATTTTAAAATAATTAGTAATTGTCAAACTAAAGTAGAGGCTTAGAGAAACTACTAGCACCAGCCAGTTATAAAGTCTTTTAATATATATTAAATAAAATTTATTTTATTTTAATAGAAATGAGGTCAATGAGGTATCAAATGAAAAGACAAACTCAAATTAAATAACTTTGGGGTCTCAGTTTTATGTATATTTCAGCTATTTAATTCTAAACGAGGGATGTTTGTTGGTTTAACGAACGCTTGGGTAAATTAACAAGCGTGAAAATCAATTAAAGGTACGTTTATCGTTTTACTTATTTCAATTAATATATTAAATCATAGTTCATCAGAGAAATTTCAGAGTTCACAAAACGATTTTGCCATGTCTGAGCTCACGAATAAAGAGATCAAATGGGTTTGAAAGTAGTCAGTGAAATTCCAATAGTATTTATGTGGGTAAACCGTTGTATACAAAAGAAATGGTACAGATTTATATTAATAATTTAATATACCAGGCGCGTCAAACATAGCGACTATTAACTCTTGTATTATTACAATAATTCTAGAACTACATTAAACTAAAACAAAGGCTTATGATTCAACATTTATTATTTACTAGTAAAAGTTATTCATTTTTTTTTATTTACTAGTAAGATTCAATCGTTTTTATTTACTAGTAAAATAATTAACAACACATATGCTACTATTATATTAATATATTGCTTGGAGTATATGAACTAACAAAGGCGAAGAAAGCATAAAATATTGCGTACAAAGTTCGCGTGATGTCGTGTACGACATTGAATTAGGAAACGCTAATCATTGCACTCTATATAACTCATAAAATGAGGTCATGAAAATAAGTAAATGACCTTTACACTTTTGGGGTGATTTATAATTCTGACTAGTGTTTTTAAAATAAACATAGAATAAAAAATTTTTCATTACGAACAGAAGTCTAGAATCTACCGATTGAGGTATCCTATTGATAACACTTTCATGAATTTAGCATTCTTTATAAAACCATCGACATCAGGATTGATTGATAAAATTTCATTATAGATTTATTTAAAAATACAATAAGCTTAACACGTTTTTTAGATAATATTGCGTAAATATGATATTATAGAGTTTGTATGTTCTAAGATTTTATCTAATACAGTTGATTTTTGTTTTATTTCATATACCTAGTTCACGTTAATTGGTGGTAAAGGTTTAATTGATTTTGCACAACGAATGTTGGATTTCACCATATGATAGTATGTCAACATGGTCTCACTTTGTATTGGCTTGTTTAGTGAGGGTGGTTTAAGTTGCTCGGAGCACCCTCATATGGGTACCAGTGACCTGTCGCGGTAACTGCAAAAGTGATTCTTAGGAGATCACTAAGACGAATAGACGAATAACGAATAGATATCCGTAAAAATGTTATATTTTATGGACATAATGTTTGCCACATGATGTCTGTAATATATATATTAGATCATTAATTAATTTAATTTAGTATGAAAAACTCTTAAAACAAAAGATTTGTTGTCTTGTAAAAAATTGTTTTATTTCAAACAGAAGAGAAATTAGGGAACGGTTTAATCTAAATTTTTGGAACATCAATTATAATTTTGATAATTTTCAATAAAATGTACTCAAAATTCCATTGTTATAAACATAACTTTGAAACTGAAGCTTTTTTAATATCTTACGTTTGCGATTGGTAAGTAATTAGTTATGGTTACGGATGAACAACCAAATGTAATTCTGTCATTATTACGCTTATCACACAAACCTAACTTGATGGCTTAATTACTTATACAATTATTAATTAAGTTTACAAATCGTGCTTTTGATTAATATTATACTATATACATACTATATGTCAGAAAATACTTAATTATCAAAAGATACTAGTATCTGTATAAACTTAATTTATAACGATATTACCATACGACAGTAAGAAATATGTGACTCTATAAGAAATAACTTATCCTAATCCTTATCCTCATATGAACGAATGTAATAATTTTACTTTTAGGAACTGAGCTTATCTGTTAACCAAGATTTACAAACACCTAATGTCCTTGACAAGACAGTTATATCAATCGTTTTATATTGGCCGGAAGTTTGTAATTTTGTCCCCGATGGTGATATGAATTGAAAGTGAATTTAAGCACCGTAACAAAAATGTTATTTTATATTCTCAGGAAAAAAAAAGCACATAGTGGTATTGCTCTATTTAAATGAAACTGTGTTTATTTTTTGGTCAGCAAAAGCTTTGATTTTCTTTTTTTTTGAAAACTTTATATTTGCATTTAATAACATTGAAATAGTTGATTCAAAATGGTTATGCAATGACCAATCTTAAGATCAATACAATAATCTTTATAACACTCCCCTTCTCAGTCTTATTTATAATAAATATATAATTTTCTATCAATTCCGTATTGCCCCTACTGATTTGCTAAGGACGTGCTAGACAGGAAACCTCGTCTTTGTAGATTCCTAATATGACAAAAGTCACATAAGCAGATTCATTTTATCAAATGAACATTAAGAAAATTAATTGAGTATTTGTACGAAATTATAGGAATAATGTTATAATATATTTTTTTATATTAGAGAAGGGAAAACGAGCTTGGGAGTCACAGGTGAAATGTGATCACCGCCGTTCACGAACAAACAAACTATTACTTCATATATTTATTTATATATTTTCCAATTTGAATCAATATCAATAAATATTTGTTTACGTCAAATAGAAAAAGTATCAGGAATATTTTGAAAACAATTTAAGATTTAAGCTATGAGGATTCCAAACGCTTCTTGAGTTAAAAAGAACCTCCAAAAACCTCATCCGGAAATTTCTGTATTGTGATCACAAACATTAATATGTAGTAAAAAAATTGTAAACAACTATAACCTTAAAAATGAATTTGATTAAATAAAGTCAAGTCAAAGAAAAAAGTCAACTAATAAATAAAGTCAAAATGCAATCTGGGTCAGCAAGAAATCAGTCACCGCAAACAGTAACCGATCACGAATATAAAGCAAAAGTCAGCCATCACTTCCTCCGTTATATTTGAGGGAAAGACGACTTCAATTATACCACGAGTAATGACTTTTAAGGGACAAGTGTGATGCAGCCAGGTGGTCAAATATGACAAGCAAAAGGATTAAATAAATTTTATTCTAGTTTTTCATTATAATTTATTATAGACTGTAATTATAAACTTATTTACTTGTAATTACTGTACATTTTTATTATCATATTATTTGTAGTTCACATTTCTAGATTATCATTAATTATATATTTCGCCAATCATCTACCAAATTTTTTTACATATATATTATCTCCCTATTTTTTTGTCTTACATGTTTATATAGTATTTGAGTATTGACAATCATTTTTCAGCAAATAACCTATCGCGCTTATAGCCTGTAACGACCGACCTGGTGGAGAATTGGTTACTAAAAAGTGTGTAACTCTTTCCTTCGTTTATTGGGGATGCTATATTCTTATTAGAAAAAGAGATATAAAATCAAATATAGATATAAATTCAGACTTAGAATATTCTTGCTGGCTTTCCTTCTCTGCGTTGAATATAAATTATTAGCTTCGTCGATTTGTTTATCCCAGGGACTGAAATATAAATATTATTTTAAAATCAAGCTACAAAATTTTCGTATATATATATTATTTTAATGATAAAATTATATAATTTTTAATGATATAAAAAATATTTTTATTTTCACTTAGATGAATTTTTTAAATTTAAACTAAATATAATATTCTAAGTTACATCTCCGAAATGTCTCAGAGCATAACAAGATATAAGACTTTAAGTAATAATATAAACTGATAAGTATCTATTTTCAAAACATATATTATGTTAAACACATATAATCTACATTAACCTTACTTATTATAACTACATCTTATTGTTTCAGAGATATAATAAGTAGAAACGATAAGAAGTTTTATCTTTAGGAAGTACAGGTCTATGCATGTATTTGTATGTGTTTATGTATATGCTTATGCTATACGTATATATATCTAAAATCTACGTATATATAATCTAAAATCTACGTATATATATCTAAAATCTACGTATATATATATAAAATATATCGAAAAATAAAGTATATATATATATATTTCTGTTAATATTTATTTAATCATATGTCAACTAATATTTCCTATAACCAAGGGTTACTGGTAGAGATCTCTTGTGAAGAGATAAGTCATACTTTGTGTAAATTGTCTTAGCTTATATGTCTCTATGTCTGTTTTAGGGCTCCGTGTTAGTGGAGGGTGACCTCTCTCACGTCATATAGGCCTGTGTCGTGAGGGTGCCCTAAGTTGCTCGGAGCACCCTCAAATGGGGGGTACCGCCGGGGCGTCACGGTGAGTGCTAACGGGATCCCGTGACGTCTGCCTAGGGCGCTGAGGGCAACCGTTGGTTTTTTAGTGGGTAGCCTTAAAAATGGCAGCGTCCTTTATGCTGCCGGGTAGTCCCACATAACCCCCCCCCATCACATTCTTGGACGACGGGGTAACCGTAACGGATTTTTCCAACGAACAAAAAAAATGTCTGTTTTATTTAATTTTAATTTTAAAAATCTTTATTGTACAAAAAAAAATCATACAAACGGCGGACTTAATGCTAAAGCATTCTCTACCAGTCAACCAACTTGGTAAACAGAAAAACATAGAGGGGGCACAATATAACAATACAGTGAAAAAAAAAAATATATCGAATTAAATCGACAACATAATTTTAATATATAAACAAAAAAAATAAAATATAATACTAAAACAAATAAATAAAATAAAAACAAAGAAAATAAATAAAAAGCTAACAATATATTGAATTTCTATATAAACATACAAATAATAAATATAAATATACATATTACTATCATTATAATAAATATAATGTATATTTCTATAAATACATAATACACATACATAAACAATATATATCAAAACGCTAACAAAGGAAAAGTAAAAAAAAAAAAAAAATAAATAATTAATAATAAGAAAGTTATTGTTCGGATAGATATTTACGGACACGTCTCTTAAAAACTTGCTTATTGGGTGCTCGTCGGAGTGCATCAGGAAGGCCGTTCCAGAGTTTTATTGCGTGTACTGTGAAGGAGTTGGATAAAAAACCAGTATGGTGTGAAGGTATGCATAAACTGAGATTAAACGAAGAGCGTAGTTGCAACTCATGAGTGTTCCTAAGTAATTGAAATTTACATTTCAAATACTCTGGAGAAGACGGATCATTAAGAATAGAAAATAATTGACAAAGAGTTCTCAAGTCTCTTCGTTTGCGGATAGGTAGCCATTTAAGCTTAGAACGATATTGAGAGATGTGATCAAATTTACGAAGATTGAAAATGAAACGAATACAGTTATTAATAAGACGATCCAATTTGTCCAAATTGGCTTCGGATATGTTAGAGTAACATACATCGGCATAGTCAATGAGTGGTAAGATAAGAGACTGCACCAACAGAGTTTTGGTCCGAATGGGCAAAAAGTTTTTGTGCCTATAAAGTGCACGTAACGAATACGTTACTTTACGGGATATCTCGGCTATGTGGGTGTTCCAGTTAAGTAAACAATCTATGTGAAGTCCAAGATTTTTTACAGATGGCATAAATGGTATTTCAATATTATTATATTTAACTGGTGACACATTACCACTGTTAAATTTATTAAAATTATGCTTGCTTCCTATAATAATTGCTTGACACTTTTTAGTATTTACATTAATACCGAATTTGTAACACCAGTCAAGAATATGCTGGAGGTCTTTATTAATATCAGCAATGGCGGAGTTAATGTTATCAGGCTTGGTACGAGCATATATTTGGAGATCGTCGGCATAAAGATGGTAAGAGCAAGAAAGGTTAAAAGTGATTAAATTAATGAATAAAGCGAAAAGAATTGGTGAGAGAATACCGCCTTGTGGGACACCAGATTTCAGGTCGCACCACTCTGACAATTTATTGTCAATGCTAACGGCCTGCTGGCGATTCCGAAGATAAGAGGAGAACCAATCTAGCTCATTGGAAGAAATATTAAGGCTATCTAAGAGAGCGATGAGTATATCATGATCAACAGTATTGAAGGCGTTAGAGAAGTCTATGAGAACTAAAACCGTTAATTTACCATACTCCATCGCTTCCCGGATATCCTCAGTAACCTTAAGAAGAGCTGTGCAAGTGCTGTGACCTGGTCGGAAGCCAGACTGTAGATCATTTAGTAGGTGGTTCTTAAATATATAATTGGTAAGTTGTTTGTTGACTAAAGCCTCAAGAACTTTAGAGAGGAAAGGTAATACAGAAATTGGACGGAAATCATTACAGGTTGTGGGTTTAGGAACTTTAGGTAAGGGAAGGATACGAGCTTTTTGCCAAAGTTTAGGAAAATATCCATTGGATAAGGAAAAATTTATAAGATAGGTGAAGGAAGGTAGGATAATATCAATTAGCTGCACAATCATAAAGCGACTGACATTGTCAACACCAATCGCATGAGATTTAATGGATAGCACAGCTCTTCTCACTTCTTCCTCCGAGACTAAAGAAAATTTAAATGAGTCATTGTTAGTGGTTGGCGAGGAAGATATTAGAGAAATGGTGATGGATTTAATGTTACTGTCAAGAATTGAAGTTTTAGAGAAATGACGATTCAAATCATTTGAAGTTAAGAGATTGGGACTATGGATATCTTTAGGCGGTAAAATACCTAAAGTTCCTAGAAACTTCCACATAATTGCCGAAGAAGAATTTACTAACTGATTATGAATATATTGGCGTTTAGATGCTCTTACCAACTGATTGCAACGGTTACGAACCGTTTTGTAGTGACACCAGTTAACCTCACAACGATCAAGCTTAAACTTGCGAAAGGCGCGGTCACGCCTACGCATAGCTTTTCGCACTTCTTCATTTATCCAAGGAGCTGGTGGATATTTCAATTTTACAGCCTTAATTGGTGAATGCTTGTTATACAGAGCTAATATGTTATCATTGAAGAACGATACCATCTCATCAATGTTAGCTACATTTGTGACGTCACCCCAGTTAATTTTTAAGGCATCATTAAAGAGATAATCAATATTTAATTTTGAAAAACTCCGCAGGTGCAGCACTGAAGGCTTGGGCTTAGGAGGGTTAAGGTTATAGGAACAAAAGAGTAAGTCGTGTCTTGAAAAATTAGGAGCTGATAACTGACCAAAACTTAATACTTTATCACGAGAAGCGATAAGAATTAGGTCAAGCCAGGTGTCCGGAACGTTGGGATTTAGATGAGTAGGGCTTAATGGAAGGATATTTAAATGGACTGAGGAGAGAATAGACTGTAATTTTTGAGAAGATGGAGATTCCGACAAAAGGTTGGTATTGAAATCACCCATAACTATTTGATGTATGTACTCGGAACTAATACTTTCGAGAGCAGACTCTAAGTCAGAAAAATAATTTGTAGAGGGGGGACAGTATACGACTCCTAGAACGACCTTTATTCCTTTGATGTTGACTTCTAAAAATATAAATTCAGCGGAAGCAGAGTAGAGAGATTCCGAAGTCATTAATATTGTGTAAGAGATTTCTTTTCTTATATATATCGCCACTCCACCGCCTCGTCTACCTATACGATCACATCGAATCAAAGTGAATCCAGGCAATGAGTAGACACTAGAACATAGATTAGGCTTAAGCCAACTTTCGGATATAAGAATAGCGTGTAAGTTACAGTTTGAAAATGTGTTAATTAGTTAGCAAAATATAATAAAGAAAGAATTTAGGTATTTGGGATTAATATAGCTAAAAGGCAGCAATAAGCGTGAGATTAATTAAAAAAAAAAAAATGTGCTATATTAGTTAATTTGTTATGCACTGAGCTTTTTTTTTTCATAAGCAATGATGATGTATACATAAATAAAAATAAATAAAAAGCATGATCCAAGCAACAACTAAGAATTATTAAGCAGTAAAAGATTGACAGAACAGCAGTTTGTGTGATAAATTGTTATTTCTTCCTACTAACCAGCCTTCTAACACGACTTGGCCCAGCTTGAGATGCAGGGATGGAATTAGTCTGTGGTGATTTGTTAGAACCGGCAACAACAATTGGAACTTCTGTAAGTATGGTATCCAAATCATTTTGGTTAAATACCTTTTTCAAATTCCCTGAAGGCAGCTTCAATACAATCTGACCGTTATGTGTCCAGACATTCCTCATGCCAAGATGTTTGCGGGCTGATAAAAACAATGACTGTCTGTATTTAGTCAAGTATTCACTCAGAACATAAGAGGAGCCTTTTAATGATGATTTTTTATTCCATATAATTGTCTTAATGCTCGGGTCACTGAATTTGATCAATATTGGCCTGCATTTGTTCTCAGACACTTTGCCCAAGCGATTAAGAGTCTTCATGGAGGCAGATGTGATATCACCAATATTTAATTTTTCATGGAATATAGCCAATACAGTATTAGAAATATTTTCTTCTGGTTTTTCAGGGACACCGGAGAGTAAAAGATATTTATTGCGATGTCTTGTTTCAGATATATCAATGGCTTTAACTATTTCCTCCAATTGGCGTTGTAATAGAGATAAGATATCCCAAACCTCTTGCTTAAAATTAGAGAATTCGACACTGAGACGTTGAACCAAGTCACCACTGTGAGGCACTTTTCCTTCTAACTGCTTCTCAAAATTTGCCATCCGGGCCATCAGTTGTGAACTTAAGGACTTTTGAGCTTCAGCAATTGATTGGATGGTTGTCATGATCACAAACACTAAATTAAATAAGTTTTGGAAGATTTTTTAATTATAATTTTCTTGTGAGAAATTATGTCACTGGCAGGTAGTGTAGTTTTATGAACTAAAAAGACTCATACACTTGTGATTTTTATTTACACCTTTTTAATGTCCTTTAATAGTAAAAATAATGAAAAGGAACTCAAATATAACTAAAAATATTATTAATAAAGCAAAATTTATAACACAAGCACTTCAACACTTGTTCAGCCTACCCTCCAAAAAAAAAAAAGCTTTTATGTTACATAAATAAAAATAAATAAATAAATAAATAAAGGCTGTAAATATTTGTTTCGGAACTTGATCCTAACCGACATTGCAACTCGCGATATGACTGTTACGTGTAATAAAAAATAAATATTTGATAAGCCACGTTTATGAAAGAATAAAATATAAGATAGTACATGTTTCAACTTTTATTAAAAATTTATTGTAGTGGAAAATATACATTTCCGGAATGCTCCAAGCTCATAAATAAGGACCCCGAATGGGTTCGAAATTAGACAAGCAAATTCCGATAGTATTTTTAATATTGTTTCACATTTAGGTCCTTACTCCCGCACAGCATATTTTTATCTTAAAAGTAATATATTATGGAGGTATCGAAGTTGAGTTACTAACGTAAGATTTGACATTTCTATAGTAAAAAGTATCAAAAAACAGACTTTATACATCATATTTATTTCTAAGATCATAATTAAATATTTATAGAATTTATGTTAAAATGATTGACATTTTATTACACATTACAATTTATTTCTTTCTTTTGTGGTTATAATAGCCCAAATAAACTTTAATATAATGAGCACTTTATAATTTATATAAAATCTTAACGTTTTTAAGCTATACTATTTACGAATTTTAAATTTTAATAACTAGCATATTTAATTTCATTTATATATAAAAATACACCTGTCTTAGTTTAAAATAAAATCTGTATGTGCTGTTCTGTGTATTTTCTTTCTTTTGTACATATTCTCCATTTAAGTGTAATTAATTTATTTGGTTACAATCATTATACACGTATACGAAACTTTATTTGATATATGTATTCAGAAAGTTTGAAAATAAATTTCGTTTGAAGTTTGTGAACAATTAAGTAGGATTCTATTCAAGTTTTCAAGTGTGAGAAAATATATTAATATAATATGTTAAGCTGTTTGTGTGGGTAACATTTTAATAACATCCGTTTAAGCCCGTACAAAAAGTTACTTGAATTTGTTAATAATATCGCAAAAAAGAAATAATTGTTTATCAAATAGAATTATATAAATTATTATATATAATTTTTGGTTCACTATTTAGGAATAAAAAATAGTTTCTTTTAAAAATTACTTAGTTGCTCTCCAGGGACAAAATAGTGAAATTGGCAGTAACTTAAGTTTCGCTCATAAAACTCAATCTATGTTCATAACATATGCTTTTGATTGCTTATATTAAACTTTCACAATATCTGCGATTAGTCTCGAAGGCAATTTGATTGAGCAAGCCAGGAACCACTTGGTTTAATCAACATATACTTATTACTTGTACATTATAGTACGTACAACAAAAACACACACACAACACACATACATAGATACACACACACACACACACATTCATAGATACACACAAACACACAGACATATTAAACACTTTTTTTTTTAACTAATTATGTATACTCAAGTGAAGCGCTGTTAGTATGTTAACTTTTTAATTTTTTATTATGTTAATCGTAATAGTGTAATCCTAGTTGGTCTTAGTCATAAGCAAATATTGTTCAGATTTATAATTTTGTAACACTGTTGGATAACCAAAGAAAATAAATAAATAAATAAATAAATAATAAAGATAGATGAACTATTATATTAAATTTAAAAGTGTACTTATGTTTATAATGGAATTAATATTTTAATGATGCTTATAATTATTTTTTGTATATTTACTGTATATTTTCATTAGTCATATATATCAAAATATTATGAATGATACGACTTGAGATTAGAAATAGCAACTTTACATTTAATTACTTACCGACTGTCGTAATTATAAAATTTTATTAAGGTTTAAAAAAAATAGAAAAAATTAAAATTAATAAAAAAAATAAATATTAACAATATGTATGCTAAATTATTTTTAAGTAATTAAATATAAAAAAATAATTAATTTTGTACCTAATATAACTATAAATAAGCAGTAATATTTCCCTATATTATTACGTTCCCTATAGGGAATAAATATATTTATACTGTAAAAATTAAATATCCAATTACTTTGCATTTTTATTACTGTGCAGCAGTAAATAATTTATTGTAAATTTTTGGCACATAAAAATAAGAACACCATTAAACCAAACGCTTGGCCAAGTAATTTACGTAAAGTTTATCAAAGGCTAAGTTTGCAAAGACATAGTTGTTTGGTACTCATTGACAACTTTAGGAGAGGTTGGTTTCACTTATCGCTCAAATTGTTTATTATCATAATTATACTAGAAGTTGATCTTGTCTCCTTTCTCTGAAATAAAATAAATATTATTAATGATTATATAAAAAATGTATATATTATTTATCTAGAAACGTATTATTTATGTATTTAACGAATTATTGTAATTTGTTTCTTTTTATGTCCAGGATCTAAGATCTAAGTTAAGTCATTAAATATTTTTGAATCATCTAAAATAAAACGTTAAACGATATTATTCAAGATATACCATTATTGTTCTTAATATTCAAACTCTAATCTCAGCTTAGATACGCCTCTTTCATGTCCATTTTAAAGTTAGTAAATGTTTTTGACATGTTAGATCTTGCATATTAAGTCTAATTACCAACTTAAAGGAAATTGCGTGTTTAGGAATCACTTATTTAAAGTAATAAATATACAAATATTCGGATATTCGTTGCTCTATGGCTGTCAGATAATTATTTATATGATACAACACACATAAAGAACTCTTATAAAATAAAACACCAAAATACGACTTTATTTTTGAAATATATTTCCGATAAATAAAAGCTGAAATTGATATCTTATCACAACTCAATCACGTATTCATGTCACATATAATAATATGATATTCAAACTGCTTCTTTTTGTTTTAAATAAAATTCAGAAAGAAGTAAAAATCAATTATGTAATTTCTATTATATTAAGGTTATTTTTATTATATTTGGAGGACTCTTATACATTTAATTTATTGTAAAAGGTAAAAAATATGTTGCTAAAATACATTCAATATATTAAATACACTGCAGAGTATATATAATAGGCTTAATAATAAAACTGAGTTGCTATCATGGTTTTGAAGAAATCATTAAATATATAGTTGTAGGTCTCATACACTCGCCTTGTGGGTCTGTAAGCTTTATGTATTTGTATAGAACAACACATTGCGTGTGTTTGTTTCTTTTAAACAACCCTTTGTTTCTTTTAAATAATAAAGAAGCGACCCATATCAAATTAAGTCATGCGATACTTATCAAAACATTAAAATATAGGTCTCATTTTGTTTGTAATTTTTTTGTGACTTCATTTTTATACTATATACTATAACATACTTTATACTTTTTGAAAGCTTTCTAATATCATTTTAACATATACATTTAAATATATAATAAAAGTGAGAAGATATAGAAGGATTAGAGATCTTGGAAATGGGAGAATGTTAGCTTTCCGCCACAAATACGGATTACTACAAGTGGAAAAAGAAAAGATAATTATTTTGGAAATGGAAGCAATGAGTGCATCGATAATAAATGATATCATAGTATGATTAATACGGTGACAACCAGTAGCCTTTGCTGTTATGTTTAAAAGGTGCGTCTTAACTTGTCTACTGCAACAAGTGCCAAGTAAAATATCGGAATATAGGGCTTAAGCAAGGAGATTATAAAACTAATAACTCATGTTAACCTTCACATATACGCTAATCATTTACTATAATTTCATTTTGCCGATCATTTGAAATTATTTCTTAAATAAGACAATGAGGTAGAAAATGAATAATAATAATAATATACTTTATTGTACACCCGGATCTTATAAAAATATAAACATTAAAAAACAGAAATAACAACATGGTAAAAATTTGGCGACCTTACCGCTAAAGAGCAGTCTCTTCCAGGCAACCAATCAGAAGTAGGAAAAATATATAAGAAAAACATAATGTGGGTGTGCTTAAATAGAAACAGAAAGAAAAACATAGCGCAAGTTCAATTAAAAACCCCTTATGAATTATCTTATCATACCGTCTATTTCTTTATGTTACGAGATAACATAGTTCGAAAGAGGTGTTATCTAATTATTTTAATCAGAATTTGTTCTAATTCATTAGATATTTCTCCTATTCCATAACGTGAAAGTAGATATTGATATATATTTTGGAGGCAGAATAAACGTGTCTCCATTCCACGTTGCTATACTTGAGAACCAGCAATCTATGTGAATTAAATCATCTCTTGTACAAGATTCATAATTATTAATTTACTCAGAATTATATTTTGGGTAAAAAATATTTTTTTATTATAGGAAATTATAATCAAAAGACTTGATATTTTACTATTTATCCGACTTACAGAGTGATCGGACACTCTCGATATTTTTACTTGATATTCTTATTAGGTATAATAATAATATAATTCACAATATATTTTTAGATAACATCCATACTAATAAAATTAACATATATAGAAATATAAGTATATCAATGAGAGAGAGCTTCTTTAATCTATATTACAGTGGGGCTGTTTTAAATATCAGGAAGTATTAATTTTAAACTACAGAGTGATGCTTGTTTGAGTTTAAGTTAAAGCGGAAACTTCTAGCGGCTTAAAACTACACACGGACGGAAAGGACTGTCATTTGTTAGTGACAAGTTAAAACACTGACGTAGATAAATTAGCGAAGAATTGTTTAAGACAATGAAAATCGTGGTTGTACATGCATATATTGATTAGGGAGCCACTAAAGTTAACGATGAAGTCGGATATTTGATATATTTTTTAAAACAATTACATCTTTGTTTCAACATAAATTTAAGAGGATATCAAATTTCCTAGAGGTTTTCTTGATTTATAGAAAAGCACGACCTAAGATTAATTGACGTCAAAATCTAATGCAGGATAAAAAGCAAAGAAGATTATTCGACAATTCTCTTGATAGTTTTATAAAAATCATGCTGTAAATACAGATATAATTTTTAATTATACATTATTATTTATATTCCTGTACAAAAATAAATATATTTAATAAATATATTTATTTTATCTAATTATAATCAATTAGTCAATTTCTGTAGCACATCTTATCCAGTAGTAAGTACATCTTATTAATTAGTCTTCAATTTCCGCTTGCTCTGTATAATTAGTTTGTTGCTTTCATACATATTCTACATGGTTCTACACTATCCACAGATCTGACTCTGCTACTGCTCTGACATACCATAAACTGGCGTTACAAAATAAAAATTATAAGTTTTGTCCGAATTAAATGCTTTTTATATAAAAAATGTTGTAGCCTACAACATTTTTATCTTTAAAAGAAATCTAAAGCTCGAAAAAAATCGTAACACTTAAGGGAGAAAAATAGTTGATATTATATAAAAGGGATTTATTGAAAAAGCAAAGTGAAACCAGTGTTGAAATATTTTTTTATGGGGCAATAAGTAAATTTTTCAAAACATTAGTTACCGGTCCTTTCATAAAACACTAATTTAGTTTTTTAAATACACTTTGAAATTAGTAGTTAGTTAAAGTAGTAGTTGTCAATCTCCCGTCTTGTGCAGGTGCTGACCGGGCATTTTTGCTTCCGTCAGTATCTGCACAAGATAGCACGAAGGGAGGTGACCCCCTCCTGCCATGACTGTGACGAGTCCGTCGATTCGGCTGGCGGAGTGCGCCGCCTGGGATCACCAGCGCACTGAGCTGGTGGGCGTGATTGGCAGGGACCTCTCGCTGCCGCGCGTTATCAGCGCGATGGTCAGCAGCGAGAGGTGTTGGGTTGCAATGGCCTCCTTCTGCGAGCAAGTCATCGCCGTAAAGGAGGCCGCGGAGCGGGTCAGGGAGTCCGCCTCGTCCGCTGATCTGCTCCGTAGGGGGAGACTGGGTAGAAGACGCGGGAATACGCCCGTCGCTTCCTTCCCCAGTTGTAGTGCCTGGTGAGGGGAGAGGGTGACCCCTCTTACCTAACATAGGCCTATGACGACAGGGTTCTCTGTTTACTCGGGGCACCCTCACTCGGGGGGTCTCGCCAGGGCGTCACGGTGTGCACTAACGCGATCCCGTGACGTCCCATTACGGCGCAGAAGGCAACCGTTGGTTTTTTAGTGGGTAGCCTTAAAAATGGCAGCATCCTCTATGCTGCCGGGTAGTCCCACATCACTGCCCAGCCGTCACCCGCCTGGGCCAACGGGGTATCCGTAACGGATTTTTCCAACGGAAAAAAAAGTACTTGTAAATCTTGACGTACATTACTTTATAGATAAATATAAAGTTTCATAATAATTTTTAATATATTTTAAAATTTAAACTAAGCCATTAAGTGATCTAAAAACAACTTAATACTTAATTATGTACAAACAGGTCAATTACGAGAACAGAATCCAAAAAACCTCATGCGAATAATAAATTTAATGTACTGACCTTAGACTTATTTGGAAGGTCACGTGCTTTGTGACATTTTTGACATGAAACTTTCTTTAATCCTGACTTAATCTAAAATATAAATTATGCTATACGTTATTTTATTTGTTATTATCAAAATAAAAGTAAGCTAAAAAAACGGTTGCACATAAAATTGATTCTTATAATAATTGAATGTCAAGGAATTAGATTCGGAATAAATCTAATACTTTGTCGGCGCTAGGACACTTTTAAAAGTAAAAGTAATATTAGTAGACGCTAGAAACACTTTCAAAAGTAAAAGTAACGCTAATTCTAAAATGCTGCTTTCACTCTTTCTGATATTAAGACGTTTTCATTTAATTATATTTGGAAATAGTTTCTTTGTATTATCCTTTGAAGTACTTTTCATATCTTTCCTTAAAAGATATGAAAAGTACTTTTTCCCAACCTATTTATTATAAAAAGATTTCTGGCATAAGGTTTTGCATTCATCTTTATACCTCCTTATCTCAAATCATTAGAAAAGATATAGCACTTAAGAAGAGGAAAATGGCAGAAATTATTTAAGTTAATATTATTTGGAGATAACGACAATGTTATCTGAAGTTTTAATATATATATATTTATATATAGATATTTTATAATAATATGAATTCTTACTCTTCTTCAAAACAAATCTATTTGAAATGTTCTCAAGAAACTGTATAATCGAATACTATTGAAATAATACTAAGATTTATCTTAATATAGGGTATTTTCAATAGTCTAAAATATTTAAATACATATAGTATGTAGGCTCTCGTGATGCGACTTGTTCACGCCGCGATTCCACCATGCTCAGAGCTCATGAATATGGACCCCGAATGGGTTCGAAACAAGTCGGATAACCTTCGATACTAATTATGTGAGTACAGTCGGATAATTATATATAATAGTTTTTACCAAATTATACATTATATGAAATTGTTGTTAGAAAAAGGCAGGCGACATTTGTTAACCTTTCTTTGAAAATAGTCTAATAAAGACGGTATTTATAGTTCTAATATTAACTTCAAGCTATTAACTTTAGATTATATCGTTTCCAAGATTATTATAACTATTATAGCACAAGAGCTTTAAATTTTACACACATACCACCGCATATATTTACACACACATTCTCTAAAATATGTTAAGCATGTGTACAAAATATAGTAGCATAACTACTAAGTGATAGTTGAAAAGTTATTCTACATAATATGCCACAGAAGTCTATTGTTACCAACTTCACATATACCTTTGGTAATTTCAGTATTTAAGACATTGTCTTTGTAAAGACTACAACTTGTTTCGAAAAATTGTAACGTAATAAAATTTCTAAAATTTTTACGATTATGTACTACATATTTGTATAAAACAATTTTACTGATGTTACTCGCGTTTATTAGTACATTTCTGTACACGGACACCTACATCTCGTCTTATCGCGAACACGCTTGCTACAAAGCATTCGAAACGTGGGGTTATAATTAAAAATAATAATAAACACGAGTTAAATCCGTAAAATAGTTTTTTTTTTCAAATGTAACGTAATAAAATGAATTTAATCGTGTAAGAATCATAAATGATTATATTTGTATTATATAAAAATTTTAATTGTATGTAATTTACTGTGATAATATTAGTGTTATAGCTTGTGGTGACTTTAAATTAAATAGTGCGATAAATATATTATGTAATATTTATTAATGTTGTATTTATTTGTAATTTATTTCAAATAACCAATAATATAAAAAGACAGTTATTTAATAATAATGAATTATCGAATATTTTTTTTACTAAAAATTCCCTAAAATCGGTGCAGTTATAGTGGTTCAAATCTTTGTATTCGTAAAAAAATATTTTATGTAAAAAATTGCTTCAATTTCCAAAAAGGCGTAGCTTTGACACAGGGTACATAGAATTAAATAAAATGTATTCCTGAGATATTTGAGCTATAGATATAATTTTCATTTTGCATTGCAACGGTTATTTCCAAAATTGTTGAGTGCATACAGCATGTGGAATAAACGTGTAAGTTTTCTAAATTATGTTACACTTTAAATTCTCATTTCAGAAGTTTTATATTAACAGACTTGTGCTTTTATACCATTCTAAAATTTTATTTGAACATTGTTTAAATAATAAAAATATTACTGCTATTAAAAAAAAATACCTTCAATTTCATATAATCTTATTTAAATCGTTTCCTATAACTCGTAAAGCAGAGTAAATATTAATTCAAATCCTCTGTGAAAAATCAAGTAAGCAAGTAAGGAAATAACACAATAATTATAGTTTAATTTTATTTGCATAATTAGTTTTTATAATTTAGCCTCCACAAGGAATTGATTGCGATGGTTCTAGTTGTTCGTAAATTGTTTACTATATATGGACATTTGTGAAACAGTGACCACAATACAAAAAAAAAAACCCGTCTGAGTTTGTTGTGTGGTTCTTCTCAAACCAGGGCGCGCTTGGGACCCTCGTTGCTTTAATTATAAGTTGGACACTGACTCTACAGAAGGGCTTATTTCGATATGTAAGGCATCGAAATAGGCCCTCCTGGCACTTCCCTTTGACGTACACAAGTGATCATTGGTATTGATTGAAAGTGGAAAATATAAAAAATAAATTAAATAAATAATATGAAATTAAATACTTAAAAAAATCAAATCATTATACTAAGTGTCCTTTCAAATATAAACATTTCAAATAAGCGTTTCATTCCGTCTAATTAATATTGTTTACAAAGAATGTTGCGAAATCAGTTTGTAATCATTTTTATATAAAATAAAATTAAACTTATTTATATAAAATATTTAGTTGTTGCAAGTAACATTGTCTAACCCTCCTATTCCAGTTAAAATTTTATTTTAAATCCCTCGTAATCCTTCTTTCATTTTTCATTAATAGTTTTTTGAAACATCTTTTGTTTTAAAATAAGTTAATTGTTATATTTTTAAGAACTAAATCCTAAGGTACTCATTACACCATTCTTAAGATATTTCGTATTTTTATTATTTAATAAAGTATGATTATTTTGTATAAACTTTGGGTACCTTTAAAATAATATATTAGAATACGGTTGAAATTAATAAATATTTTTTAATTATTTAGAAATAAATAAAAAAAGTCAATGCAAATGAGTTCACAATAGACAAGTTAGTAATGAATAAAAAGACTTTATAAAAAAGTAATAAGAAAATCTGATGACAAGCAAAAATAGTAACATGCAAGAAAATGTAATTTGTATGATAATGCTCAGAACAAAGAGGCTCTTATCAGGAAACAGCTTTAAAATTAACAGCATTAACATCCTTATTTACCAGCATTTTAATCTCATTATCTTTATGAAATGTATGTAATTTAGGTTTATAGCTATTTTAATATATTAATATTAATGAATTTATATAGTTTTTTGTAATGTAATACTTTTCAAGTGATATATTTAGTAGACCGAATAGAAAAAAAAATAGTTAATGTAATTTTTAGAATAGAATTTTTTAAAAATGTAGCAATCATTTATTAAAATTAAAAAAATATATAATGTTACTAATATTTTGGATAATATTTAAATTATAAGAATAAATGTGCTTTATATAATATAAATTGAAGGAAATTTTATAAAATAGTAACATTAGTAGGTTAGAAACAATAAATAAAGTTGAGTAACAATATTACTAAAGTTCAAGCAACTATAGTATTGAGAAACTCTGTTCTATTTGTTCATTAATGTCGGTTTCTCATATCGAAGCTTTTTAAATAGAATTATATTGAAAGTGATTTATGTTTGTATTTTATTAATAATTTTGGTCAAATGAACTTCATAACTTTCGTTTTAAACACAAAATAATTAATTAAACTACGAAATAATAAATTATATTATTAAAATTCGAATATTAGAATCCGTATATAAGTTCTAGAGCACAAAACAGTAAATTAAATTTTCCACAAAGTTACTTTTAATTTATAATGTACCTTGAAATTATAACAGAATAAAAAATTATACAACGTAAAGAAAATTGTACAAAAGTTTACAAAGTCTATATTCTTTTAATATTTTGAAATTGATAAATTATTAAGTTTTAACTAGTCAAGTCGAGGGATTAACTTAGTCTTAAACTAAAAATTGGGTCTCCATAAATCATTAATTTAAATAACAAAACCGAGATTTCTTCAGAGATATTCATAGTAAATTTTACAAGGCAAATTTTCATTTACAAGGCAAAATATATTCAACGAGGAAACAATTGTACAAATATAGCTGCACTATTTTCTTTTTGAAAAGCATTCATATTTAAATACTTAGATGCTATCTGTGTAACATTACGTCTTTGAATGTCAGAAAAACGTTAATGGCCTAATAATTATTGGTATATAATATTCTTTCCTACTCATGTATTTTCCGATATCAAAAGGTCTAGAAAATTTTAGAACTAAGATTAGGTATAAAAAATGTATACGTCTTTGGATCTGATGATAATTTAAAATATATATTCCTTTTTATTTATTATTTTGAGTTGGCCTCGTTCATGGGAAAGTACCCCCAACCGAAACCCCCTACATAGTCCTGAGGTGATAGTAATCAGGTTACACACAACATACAAAGATGCAAGGTTCCGTGGCTGGTGACCACCAAACCAACATAAGTCAAGTGGTCTAGCGATATCGTGCGTGTGGGAGTTTGTATACAAATTGTATCATTGCCAAGTATTTACCGCATAAAAGGTCAATTAAACAAAAAGCATAGTGAAACTATTCGCAGTATTCCAAATAAAAAAGCGAAATAGCAAAAGAAGTGAAAACTCTTTGAACAGTATTTGCATACCTTCTTTTATAAAAAATCCACCTCGGTAACATTAAAGGCTACACCACCTCGATCACTCACATCACCTCGAACCTCGAAGACGTGATTATTATTAAATTCGTTTTGGTGCCAATCGAAGCGTCTTCACGTTACTTAGAGTGCCTTCGTAGGTAAAAACAAAAAATATATATTATTCGCGATCCAGGTGGCTATAGTACTAATCAATGCGTATTCACATACCTCAGAAGTGATTAGTTTATAAATAAAATAACTATACGGTTAGGGTGTTTGTAGTAGCCATCGATGCATGTTAATGTCAGCAAAAGGTGATCAAAATTGAAAAGTAAATATATCTAATAGTTTTTTTTTTTTTTTTAAATAACATAAGAACTAAATAGTATTTAACTTTTTGTTAAATTTTTAAGTTTTGGAACATACTATATCCGCAATAAGTTGTTTTAAAAGTTAAAGTATAAGTAAAGACAAAATGGATTGTTTCATTTCTAGTAGTAGTAGAGGGACACTAATAGTTTTTTATGGCAGTCCCGTGGTAATGTCGAATATCCGAATACGCTAATTAGATGTATGCAAAATGCTATTCGCTCTAGATGTATAGAAGGCGAAGGATATTGACGGTATTCTTGCAATTATATTAAAAATATGTAAACCGGTGTTGTCTTCTTAAGGCATTCTCTGACACTCGAAAAGTGACTACTACACGTTCATATCGGTAACGAAGCATCGGAAACGAACATCAAAAGTTGAATGACTTCATTAGTTATGGGTTATGGTCTTCGCGCGGAATCAATCAACTCAGTGAAGACGTATGAAGTTTTCTTGACAGGCCCAAGTATGTCAGCCTATCGAAATATGCCTGTAACGATCACAAACCAACTTTTTGGTATCAACATTACGTGATCTCAAGTCTGGGACTTACATTGACTTTTAAGTTCAATCGGTTGCCAGCTTGGTTCAACTTGTGTAGAGCACAATTTCTGCCGTGCAGGTACTACTAAGCCATCCGAAATAGATAGATTTAAAAAACACCAGTTAAAGGTATGCAAATCATTAATAAACTTTTTTTATCGGAATATCGTCACAATGTGGTAAGTCTGATGACATTTTATTGTATACCTATCGGAGAGTGTGCAATGGATTTGCACAGCTTAATTCCCTCTTCTCACTTCAATTTCCGAATCGCGAGAAATTCGAAAACACGCAGAGAACACCAATTCACGCTGGAAGTTCATGTCGTTTCATTGATGACGACTACGTGCAAAGCGTCTCCCTTCAATATTCATGGTGAGGATAGCAAAACTTTGGATTTCTAGCGTCGTCGGTGTTAACTGAGAAAAACAATAAAAAGTCCCTTCTGGTCACTGTATCACATTGTAAAATACAGTGATACTTACACATACATACATCGGGTAATCTGTAGTGAAACCTTTTTTTCATAAAAAAAAGTATTCTAATTCTGCGTTTTAAACACGCGGGTTCACCTTAAAATTTGATTGCCAATCAATCATTCATATTATTGTTGAAAAAAAATATTTGATTACGGCGATAAAGTTTTTTTTTATTAAAAATGCAAACAGTATGAATCTAAATCGTATTTTCCGTTGCACTGGACAAACATGTTTGTATATACATAATACATTCAATTCAATATATATAAAACAATTATATTATAATATATAACTCAATACTTTGCTTTTAGTAATCGTTTACTGACACAATAGCGTGCGTTTTGTTCTGAATATTTATGAGAAAAACTGAAGTAAAATTTATTTGGAACACAATAGGGTCGCATTAGTTGTATTGTCGATTTGAATGTACTTTTTTTTCAGATTAATTGCGTAGGGAACCTTTTTTCATAGTGCACTCGAGATGAAAATTGTTGTCGACAATCATTGTCGCTTTTTACAGTTTTTGACAGCGATCAGTAAGTCAATTCCGGGAGTCCGGGATAGTTTATTATTAAATTTATAAAGATCTATATTTGTAACCTAATTGAGATGAGTTTTTGTCTCTTTTATAGTTCTATATTTATACAACTTTTTAGCTCATACAAGCTTCGATAAACATAAAAAATATATATATTTTTCATCCTAAACATTTGTTTTTTTTGTACATTTATTTCTATACTGATATTAATATCGTGTCACATGTGCTGCGAAATAGCGTTAACTGGATTGACGTGTCATAACGCAATATTTTTTTCGGGACATATTATTTTGAATTGGACTTGATTAAATTTTCAGAAGCTGTTATGAAAGTAATTTTGATCTAAACAATTCGATTTTTAAATTTACAGTGAAATAAATTAAGTTAAAAATTTATAAGGCTAGAAAGTTTTATATTTTCTTATTCTCTCTAGTAAAAGCAATAGTACAAACTATTTTACCGAGTCAAACATTTAGGAGAGAAAAGCAATACTGGGTGGATAATAAAGAAAGTTAGATGAATATGGCACCAGATATCTACTGCTCTGAGTCTTTTAAATGTGGTTATTATATTATTTCGACAACAAAATGTTTTAGAACTGTGGATTAGTTACAATAAAGAAAATATCTGTACACATAGGAAGGTATAAAATCTTAAATGTTTTTAATTAGGATAACAGTACATTTAAATCAGTTTCGAGACGTTTTTGCTTTTGTATTTGTGTACGGTCAGCATATAAAGAAATAATCTAATGCTTTTTTTTAAATAATAAGTGAATAATAATAATATTAAGTATAACATATAATTCTAATCTTCTTCAACTTTAGACATTTCGCACTCACTTTCATCCGAGAAATCATTTGTGTTAACTGTGATTTTTTTTTTATTATATCAAAAGCCTCATCCGTGTCTTGATTTTTTTCTCTTTAATAGCATATAGAAACACATTTTTCCATTCGTCTACAGTTGTGCAATTAAATCCTCCGCTAATATTATTATAGAACATTAAAAAATATATATATTTTAATGAATTATTTTAAATTTATCAATAGTTCAAAATGTTACGAACCCTTTTTTTCAGACTGTACAATCAAATTTAAACAGTATAAATACTTTATAGAACAAACTTCCATAATTGATGGGTATCATGTTATAACTTTTAGTTTTTTTACAAAATTAATCTACTACATGTAATAACTTCGGGAATTTAATATATAAAACATACTATGGAAATTTAATTAAGTTTATTATTTTCCATATCTATAAAGGAAATGTTTTAGTATAAGGGACCCTTAGTATGGATAAGTAGAGTATGATGTTAAAGGAAATACCCAATACACAAAAAAACATTTTTATTTTAAAACTATAGCAAGATTTAGCGGAAAAATGTTAGATGAAATGGTCAGTGGTTTATATTGGTTTCTTTTTATTGTTTTTCTAAAACTTTTAAAGTGACAATTTTCATTTGGTAAAAATTTCTCTCAACAGCCAGGAACTAGAATATAACTTTCTAAAGAGTTTTTAAACTACTTTCTGAACTATTTTATTGTGAGAAAATACTCTTTTAAACTTTTCTTAAAAAAGGGTATTTACTATTTTTAAAACAGTGTAACAAATACAATACATTTTTTTGATAAGAACATATTTTTATTGCCATAATTATTAAGAGTAGACTCTTAGTACATAAGCCAGATTAAGGGCAGATTATTATCCGCCTTTAATCTGGCTTAGTTTCATTGACCCTATGTATAATTTACTTGGCTATGTAATATTAACGGTTAATCAAAATAATTATAATTACTTTCCAACAAATTACATTTGATTTAATTTTTGTAGATTAGCCATAATAGTAATTTTACAAGAATTAATTTCATTGCATTATAGTTATTAATAAGAGATATAATTATATAATACTCAGAATAACAATTAAAAATCATTCAAAATTTTAAGGCAGAGTGTATCGATATTTGGAAGGAACGAAAGTTTTTGAACCGCGATGATATGATAAAATGGTTTTGGTTGTAAACGCACGAATTTTTGTTGTAAGCCTCAAACTTCCTTCCAAACTCATCGAAGTTTATTCATTACAGTTACATACGTTCAGTTTATACTGCACGTTCAGTGCTATCATTCGCATGAAAATAAATGTTCAAAATATACATAATATTCCTGTATTCAGTAGGAACAGTGTCTAAGAGAGCGCTGTAAGTACCATCATTCATGGACTTCGGGGTCTGTTTAAAATTTATGAAGAAGAATCGCCACATAAGCACGCTTGTGATCTACTATTATATTGTTATTGCGTATTCCTGTTTCAACTCCAAGCCACATAGATGAGCCTTTAATCCGAATATTGTTATCTCTGATGCACAAAGCCTTCATTAAAAACCTAAGCACTAATAGAAATACGAATGAAAATCTGCATTCACATATCTTGAGATCGTTACCAAAAGATGTCTCAAACTGATCACAAGAAAAAAGTGAAGATCCAGTATTTAAAATCGTTCTTACTTTATATATTGCTGCTCTAAAATGAGGAGAAACGCATATGCATCGTGCAACCAATACAAAAAAGTTATTTGTCGCAAGAAATATAATAATAATATTCTATATTATTAGTTCTGATTAATTTTTTTAGGTTTAGTAAAAAAATTATTTGAAACAAAAACTATACTTCCGAAAAATATAGGAATGATGTAAAAATTTTGTTGTTTTCTATATAAAGAAATGTTAAAAAAAATAATAAGGTTTTTATTATTTTACAGAAAAAATAATGTATCATAACGGTAGTTTTATCAAAATTAAAGTATAATAGTAATAAAAACTTTATGCGTCATTTGAAGCAGGATTATATTTTGAGTACGTCAAAATATGATTATCTTTCTAGAGTTAAGAGAGAGCTAAAGAAATCTGTCTCTTTCGAGAGAGAGACACACATTTCAGTTGCACTTATATCTTCTATGGCATACTTTCATTCATTGTTGGTTTTTTTTTTTTTCTATTTCATGAGAGTCTTTTCAAGAATGCAAAAGAATTGTCTTTAAAGGCTATCGCAATGTTATGGAATATTAAAAAAAAAATTATCAAAACTTCAAGTCTAAGATATTTATCTAATTAAGATCTCTAATATTTTCATAATTTACACAAGTTTGTAGTATTTAGGTCTTTTTATTTACTTAGCTTATATTCAATTTTAAAGGAATAATATAACAATAAAGAAATTGTATATTATTTTTTTAAACTTTATACATAACTAATAGACACGCCTGGATGGACAATCAATCGAAATATTAACTGGCGACAATCTTACGTTTTCAAAACAATGCAGCATTGCATGATACGAAATCGTGGAATAATTGGCCTTTCATAACTATGAATTTACTTAGGTATTCTCTGACTTCGAATGTATTGTATAAACTCAATAAAGAGAGTCAGAGAATACCATATTCGATGAGCAGATATAATGACGTAAGTCAGAGAGAATCTTTTATGTTTAATGTGTATAAAGACGTTCGCATTAAACTTACAACGGGCTTACCGCAGCGATTATTTATTTTGAAAAATATAAATTTTTCGACCCAGTTGCATCGATCGTGGTCATTTGACATTGAACATTGACACTGAATATTGATATTTTTCGAAAATTAATTATCGCCGTGGTAAGCTCGTTATAATAGTATAAATATGAGTTCCAACCACCAGTCAAGTTTGAAATCATTCTTCTTTTTAATATTAAATTAATAAAGGAAAAGATGTGGTTTTATTGAAATAAATATATTATTTTGTTTCCATAAGTGTTCAACTTTGATTATAATTATTTTCTTATATCTGAAACTTTATTATTAGTCTTCTGTTAGAATCAAATCATATCTGACTAAGACCTCTCTTAGAATCAAATCATATCAAATTATATTTGACATTCTTGTAACTCAAGCAGAGTAATAAATAACTAAATGGTATTCGAAGAAAATATAGAGTAATGGATTATTTCTTCAATATTCAACCAAATTCTCATTCAGTCATTTCATATTTCCTCCATACTAAAACAAAATTTATATACAATTTTAGGTATACTGTAAATCTTATTATGACTGAAAACGTTAATGTTAATGTTTATCTTTTTTATACAAATATAAAGTCGGAAAAAAATAAAAAAAATAAGATATTTATATACGGCGTGTCAAAATTGATAAAACCACAAATGATACCCCAAGTTGTTTATTACTTTCAGAGAATATTTAGAAAGTTTGAAATAAATTGATTTGGTAATTTTATTATCAAAAAATAAATTAAATATCAAAGAGCCTACGCACATTTTTTATTTATTAGTAGTAACGAAAAAAACGTCCTTAAATTAAGAACCTCTGCACGTACAAAATATCAAAAAAACCCTTAGGTCAAAATTGGCCTAGGCAAAACGTTCACGTTTATGTTAGGCACTCAGTTGACCTTTATTAAATAACTTCTAACGTTTGCCAATGACTCACTAATAGTGGTATGTGAAAAAGAACTTTTTCCTAAAGAAACCTTTTTCTTCAAAAAAAACGTATTTCATCTGTTTAGATATCAACAAAATCTGATTGGTAAAACAAATATCTATTTAAGCGCTTTGTCAAATTTCGCAAAATATGTTATATCTTATTTCCAATGAAAGTTAAATCATATTAATAAGGATAAATAATTATGGATGATTCCGAGCTCATGAATAAGGGCCCCAGACCGGTTTAAAACTAGTAGGACAAATTCCATTGAATCTTCTATTAATTTTATTATTTGTTAAGTATAAGAATAATACTATCTAAGAAGTGAATGTTATATTGTAATTCTAGTTAATGTATTCTAATATTAGATTTATAGAATATAGAAATATGTTATTCTATTTAACTCTTTAATAATAATTACTATGATTCAAAGGGCAAAGATAATTGCTTGTAAATTTTATATATTGTTATATTTACTTATGTCATTTCATATTGTTGATAGAGCTAATTATTGTCAAAAGATGCAGGTAGGTAGGTAAGTATGCGAAAATGATGTCGCAATTTCGTATTTCAACTTTTCTTTGAACTGATCGTAACTTGGTTATTAGTTATGTATGTACAATTAATTTTGAGTTTTAGTTATTTCTTATTTTAAGTTATAGTTTTAATTTAAAATTTTGTGTTTTAATTATCTTATTTTACAACATGACCATACAAGCTTTGTTTTTTTGTTTTAGAGTAGTTATTTTATTCATGTTTCTTGCATTAAATTTTTAATGCTAGTTCTTATTCTTATTACTTAGGATTTTTTCAACATTTTGGGAGTTGTTTTTTACATATTTTTTTTTAGTAGTTGTAATTAATTTACTTTTATTGATTTAATCTACTTATTCACTTTTAGTTATTGTTTTTTTATAATTATTCTTTTTGTTACTACGGCATATTGTATCATTACTTCATGGATCCTTTATTTCCAATAAAAAAAATATCATCTGTCGATGAAGAATTCTTACAAGCACATCATAGCTCACGTCAATATCAAGAATATTCCTGTACATCATTTCGACTTTCTGGCATTCATAAGCAAAACTCAACGACATTTTAATCTCTGAATCATTCCTTAAGCCCTTCCTTCCTTCCGTTTAATCTTCTCTATCAAGCTTTGTTCTGATTAGTGGTTATAAAATAAACGAAGGGATGTTGGTATTTATCTGCATTCTGATACATCTTAAGAAAATAGAAAGGTATCTGGCTCAATGGCTTTCTGAATCAGCATATTCTTATTATAGATGATTTTCAATCACCAATAAATTTCTTAAGTAATATTTGTCCTTATAATTATATAATAATTATAGGTGACTTCAACATATGCATATATTAAAACAATTCTGTAATAACTTTTCATCTTCTATTAAATCTTTTTTTTTAAATTAAATCATTGGCTTTCTCCCACAAGGGTCACTCACCATTTATCCAATTATAATTCTTCAATTTTAAATATCTTTACTGCTTTGTATTTCTTTATCATGTTCATGTGGATTGAAAATACTCAGCATTCGTAATCGTACGATTAAATCTATATGTCTTATTGTATTTGATTATCCACGCGTATGTCACACCTTTGGAATCTTTCACTGGGTTTCAAAGCAACAACATACGAGTAAGAATTATTTATTTATATGATTTATTCATTTTTATATTCATTATTTTAGTTATTCAATTATAATTTTCTTTTGTCGTAGTTTTAGACGACTTAACGTGATTAATTAACGCCAAAAATTCAAGAAAATATACATGAACATCATAGACATGCCCTCATGCCTTTTTTTATAGAGAAGAATGCAAAAAATAAATAAATCACTTTACCTACTGAAAAACAATTATTATATGTTACTGAAAGGATAACTGCTACCTGTATGATATAATAAGTTAATAAAATATTATTTTTATATTATTCATGGATAAACGGATATATTTTTTTAATTACTGTTTTATGAAATTTTTATATCACGACATAGCGGCACCAGCTTATATGACTGCATGATAATGTAAATATATTAAATAATTTTGTTACCATAAAAAGTTTTTATTACCTCTTGATACTCGTATATAATCGTTAATCCATTAATTAAATATTATTTATTTTTATTAATACATGATTCGAAATAACTATATTTCGCTCTTAGTTTGTATTTAAATTACTTGATAAAAAGTAAACGATAAATTAAAAAAAATATTAGTAGCTACGTTGTACAAAAACTTTCCAAAACAAATTTTTCATGTTAAGTACAGTTCAATTAATTGTACGCACAATTAACAAAAATATATGCAATATATATGTAATTTAACTAAAATGGAATTTAAACACAAATGGCAAATAGTGAACTTTGACATTTTTGATAGAATAATTTGAGATTTAACATGCAACTTACGTAGTTATTAATTTAATCCAAAAATGCAACAACTGTGGAAAGGCAGTAAGAATGGCTAAACACTTATAAGTATTTTGCAGGGTATAATTGGATCTTTATCCAATTGACCTTTGACAATACTCGCGTCGTCACGATAAAGTTATAGAAATTATACGTGAAGTGGTTCGTCTCTCAGTAGTAAGAGCACAAAAGGGTTAAACAACCACCAAACAATTTATAGAGTTTGTCAAAAAAGGCTCGTCTTAGAAAACAAAAAGAATGCCTCACTCTATCTTAGAAGCGGATCCTGATTATGTTCTCATGATGGATACGACCGAAAAACAATATAAAAACCTTATAACTTATAAGCTGAGGTTATTGGTGTTTCATCATCCAGACCGGACAAACTCCTATACTCGAGACAGTTCAAACGCGTAATACATGTGTATCTTACTGTAACCTGGAACACAAACGCCCCAAAGATCACACATTTAATATAAACAAGTTTTACGAATTGAACAGGACTACGTTTTTGTTTATTTGTACGTAGTAGAAGTGGAAGCGAGAAGTATAACCATGAAATTGTCTTTACAATGTACTTATATATGTTGGTCTCTCTAGAACTATCATCAGTTCATGTCCAGAATGTATTTCAAAGTACGTACTCTTGAAAAGTATCCCGTACTCCCGTACTCTCATGTAGGCCATCCACTACTGAATATCTTCAAACTACTCGGTTTAAAGAAGTCTTTATACAAAGGCTTCTGTGTGTTATATATAAATTATACTTGCTGTGCTCCTTGTATATAACGTTTACTCACAAATACGAGATGTTAAGCAATAAAAAGAAATACTTCCTTAAAAGAGTAACGACTCGTACCCCGATGAAGGCCTTGAAATTGTCGACAGAAACTGCCAGGGCTTCTCCGCGCTTCTCAATAGTCTTTAGATGTCTTTAAATGTCTTTGGCGTATCGTTCGATAAGGGACGGTGGTTAACGGAACCAGCACACATGCTGTTTTAGGCACAGCTACATTGAAAAATTTCTAAGAAGTCTTGCACTTTTTTAGTCTCAAGAAATAGCTTAAAGAATAGTTGTCATTTAGGCTTTATATATGGCTTTAAAAATAATAAAAGAAAGTTATCTGAGATTCTGTCGCTACCTTTTTTATGATTTGTAACAAAATACTTTTAGAGCTGATGTTAGCTCTGGAAATGAAAAAATAATAAAAATTATATTAAAACTTTATTTATAACGATTTATTGGTTTAAAAATTATAATAAACCAAAGTTTAGCACTTTTAATCAATGATGTTTCACTTAGAAAGATGATAAGTGCATATTTTTTGGAAGGATTAATGACAAAGTGTAAAGTAAGGGAAATAAAAGGTAGAAGTATATTATAGAAGTGGAAGAATTGCTAGTTTTTTCTATCAGGTTTTGACCCATGTTCGAAAAGTAGTTACGAAAATTATTAAAAACTTTAAGGGATTCGAATAAATCGTTAAAAGTTTATGGGTAAGTTGACTGTTTTTTGTTTATCTTGTTTTAAATGTTTTTTTTTCTTCGTTTTTTGCATATTACGTATTGAAGGTATTTCTGTTTGAGGTCTATTACATAGGAGGCAGCACTTTGGTATGACTAATTGACTTTGCTACTAATGGATGGGTATTTATATAATATAGAATTGTTTAGTTTTTCAATAAAATCACCTAACAAAATTTTTAGTTTTTGTTTTTTAAACTTTGAACTGCGTATTCGCGATCTCTAAAGCAGTAACTAACAATTGTGTTGGTTGTGGTATTTATCGACGGGAAGTTATGATATCAAAAAGTGATAACAATTTGAAAAAAAAATATGGTGTAGCGTTATTTTTCTTTGAAAATATAAAAAAAACAGAAAGGAAATCAAATGTGTTGTGAAATTTATAAGTTATGAAATATGCTGTATAAGCAACGAGTTGTTTCAATGCCTTTAGTGAAAGTACTAATGGAAATGATTTTATATAAAAAAAATAAAGAAAATAATATAACATTTTTCTTAACCAAGAAGTTAATGAGATGGGGCTCGCACTCATTACTGCTTGTTATCTTAATTGGTTTTAGTTTGTAACAAAATCCTAATTATATGGAAAAAAATATATCTAAAATATTAATAAATATGTTTCATTTTGATTAATAAGTTCTCAATATTCCGATAATGATGATTATGTAGCTACTATCACATTCAAACAGACACACAGACAGGTTAGGTATTTTAAAAAAGTTAAATAATTTTATCATCTATATATATCATCTATATATCCTTGCGTTATAGTTATGCTGCTTGCGGTGACTGGTCGTCTTGCTGTCTCAGTTTCATAATTATAGTTGAATTTTATTTGCATAATTGGTTTTTATAATTTAGCCTCCACAAGGAATTGATTGCGATGGTTCTAGTGGTTCGTAAATTGTTTACTATATATGGACCTTTGTGAAACAGTGATCACAATAAAAAAAAATTAAAAAAAACCCGGCTGAGTTTGTTCTGTGGTTCTTCTCAGACTAGGGCGCGCTTGGAAGCCTCGTTGCTTTAGTTATAAGTTGGACAGGGACTCTACAGAAGGGCTTATTTCGATATGTAAGGCATCGAAATAGGCCCTCCTGGCACTTCCATTTGACGTACACAATTGATCATTGGTATTGATTGAAAGTGAAAATATAAATAAAATAAATAAATATAAACCAAATAATAATAATAATATAATCTATAATCTAATTTGTAAAATTTACCGGAGTTAAATCAATAATCCACTGACGACGTCGTCGGCACACCTAGTATGTTACAAAATGATTGTGTAGAAATTGGACAATATCATAGAAAAAATTGAATTCGTATCCTTAAGGCGTCCTAAGTAAACATACTAACAATGAAAAGTCAATAAAAAGATATAAGTCAAGATTTTGCCCAATCGAAACCTCTTTAATACCTACCTAAAAATAGAAGACGTTATTTGTATTAGCATAAAAGGGATCTTTTAAAACGCAAATACCATTGGCGCGTATCGATAAAAGAATTTACTGCCTCCTAAAACATTTCTTGTATTTCCTTTTTGGCACTGTGTCATTATAATATTATGCTATATTTTATATATATTATAAAACACTATTAGAATGAGTAAACATTTGTAGTTAAATAGTAAATGTATATATTTAAAATATATAACGCTCTCTTAAAATGTATATAAATTTTGCTAACTCTAGTCAAAATAACTTTGAAGTAATAAATTTGAAAACAGATATATACATAATATGTTCGACGATATTTCATCTTGTAGTGAATTCTTTATATTAATAATATTAAAGTATAATTTATGAGAAAGTTATCATAAAATTGAAAAGGCAATCGATTTTTTATGACTATTAATTTTAAATAATAAAAGTTATATAATTCTTTGTAATTACTAACGCATCATTTTTGGAGATACATGTAGATTTTTGATCTTGCACTGAAATTGAAGATAAAAGAGTTGGCAGGGCTACATAGATTACATTTTATAACAGAATCCTTAATTTGAACCTGAAAACTTTTATTATAAAATAAACCGACATTTAAATTTGCTAACGTTATGAGTAACGCTTAATAAAGATATAAAATATTCAAACGTTTCATACTTTACCTAAAAATCGTGGGCGAAGCTAATTTCAAAAGCTACTTAGAAATAAAAATCTCTGACTTAAATATAATTACTACTATATTCCGTATAATAATAACCAATTACTAGGAATAATTATACAAGCGTAAAATTCTGACCATAAATAATATTAGAATACAAATCCAAAGCACGTGTAAGTATTAAAATTATGCAAAACTGCATTATAGTTATCTTCATAAAGCAGTTTAACGAGAGCCTTTGTTTAAAATAATACGGTTGTACTCAATATAATATCTATTGTTGGATTCTAAACCGGATAAAATACTCAAAGACTAACTTTATTATTTCACAATGGAGAGGACGGTAAAAGCTTTACGAGAACTTTTCTCTGTTACAAGGTTTTTCTTATTTCCAAAAAAGCTGCAACTACTTTTATCAAAGTTGAGGCATACTGCGAAATAATATTTTAAAATCAAATAATTTTGTCAGCACCTATGTTTAATTGTTAAAATATTATTTTATATAGTATAATATTTTGCAGAATTTTTTTTCTTTGTATTTTTTATAGCAATACAAATTAATTATTTTTTCGATTTATATATAGATATATCTTTTTTTTATTACAATATGTTCATTTGACATCTACGTGACTGTTCCAGTGCTTAAAAATATCTGAACGAAGTTAGCAACTAGGGACGTTTGTCTTTTTCATTTAAACAATTCATTTATTAACTAAACAATTTTTTTTATTTAGTCCTGTCGAACTACAGACAGATATAAACAAAATTGATTGTGAGGTTTATTTTTAGAATACGAACTATTTATTTTTATCTAACACTTTTTTCTATATACTAGTAATATTTTTAATTCTCACAAAAGTAATATAAAAACGACATTTCAAGATAAAGTAAGGTTTATTTCAGCAACAGAAAATTAATAAGCATATTTTAAAAATGAAGGCTGTATTAAATATTATAATTTACCTCTATAATATTCAAGTTTAACGAGGACAATCATTTTATTTTAAATTTCATACATACTGCAAAGTAACGTATAAAATGTGAAAATATTATGAAAATGAAACTTCAGTTTGATATAGCGAAAGAATGTTATTTTTATTTAGTTTTCAGTATCTTCTTTTAGAACAATTTGATGGACTTGACGTCAAAATGTTTCTTAGTTAACGATATAAGTTGTACTTAGACAGATATGCCAGTTGTGTTATATTTTCCTTACATAATTTAGTATTTCGAAATATGTTATTTCTCGCATTTTTACAAACATATAACCTTACAGGTTGAACTGATATTAGTTCAAGTTCACGATTTAAACGAATGATCCCTTTTTAATAAAATATGATTTCTTTCTACTTTTTTAAAGGTCTAATCCCTTTTCAATAGTAAGAACGAGAGAATGTTGATTAGGTTCTTATAGCCAGCTTTTAGAATTTTTTATTAACAGAACTTACAAGTAGTCCATTAACTAATTAGCTTTATATTGTCCATATCATAAAGTACGAAAAAGAAAAATATCGATTTGACTAATATTATTAAAACTTTAACGAAACCTTCAGTTAAATTTGTTTATATGAATTTAGAACGCATAACGAATAAATTAACATACATCCACTTAAATATATACCAACTAGATCTGGCCCGCAGTTTCGCCCGCCTAGATTTCGGTAAACATGATCCTCTTTAGCACGCGAGTTGCTACAGTATACAAACTTTAGTGGCCTTAGAAATCATCAATTACCTTTTTATAGAGAGTTTAAGTTTAAGCAAAGTATGCGTTTAAAACTGAAAATAGAAAAACCGTACAAAAAGTCTTGTGGTAGTTTCGTCGCATTTCAACAGACAGATAGATGTGACCTCATAACTCATTGTATAATATGTATTAGAATAGATTATAACTTAAAAGCAAAATGTATAACATAAATATAAAATTTTAAGACTCTATCAATTACCTTCAAAAAACCGCCCCGATAGATGGCTACTATAGAATTTTAAATTCATCCGAATGCGATACGTAAGCTCATTTGACAGACCGACGATACGTTTTCTCAGAGGTTGCAGTTTCAAATATTACATAGAAAATAAATAGATAATGTATTTCTTTTATAAAACAAAATCATATCAAACACGCTTAATGCGTTAACGAAATTAAAAAATATACTAGTAAAATTGCAGAGTCATTAATATATATATATATATATATATATTCCATATGATGTTTAACAGTTTATACCTAATTTTAATTTTAATAAAATCAACATATTTTTCCATTAATATTACTATACCTAAACCTTCCTATAACTTTTCAATTATTTCAAAAATATATTTAAAAAATCTACTAGCAGAACGAAACATCAAATTATTTATAAGACTAAGATTACATTACTACATTCTATTAAAATTGGGAATAATATAGAGAAAATCTCTGTCAAAAGGAGTTTGTGTAACAAGTATAAAAAAATAAAAACAATATCTATTTTAATTTACTTTCACCTCAATTAGTTGTAAAATATTATAAATGAAAGCGAAAACCGTTTCAGGACTTTATAAAAGTTAAAAGCGTAATGATGACTTTGATGGATTATCACAGATTATTAATTCCTTTGTTCTTGACTTGTGAAGATAGGCATACTGTAAAATAGTTCATTGGTTAATAACCTGTTAAATAATAAAAAGACTAAATATCAGTACTTCTACGAGTTATTTTTTATGCTAAATTTCAGTGGGTCCCTCATATCTGCCATCATGACTTCGCCAATAAACTAAATAAAATTAGTTCTGCTGCTTATGATATTAAAAAAATTCATTTCTAACGTAAGAAGCTACTGCCAAGGTAGGTTTTAACAGTTATAAATGCTTTATAATATTTTACCTTGGGGCAATGCAGCTGATATAAATAATATTTTCATTTTACAGAAAAAGAACTATAAGCGCCATCTATCGTCTGGAACCCAGAGATTCTCGGTGTAAAAAAAATATTGTACTCACGGTCGCTAATCAATATATATTATAAAACGTAAAATATTTTTATAAGAATATCGACAAAGCAAGGAACAAATATAATTTTACTTTACTCGAGCTAAAAAAGTGAATAATTCTTTTTTTGGAAAATATAGAATTTTTTACGAGCTTCCAGGAAACGTGAAATTATTAAAATATAACAAATTAAAAAGAAAATTAAAGAATATTTATGTGTTCACTGATATTATAATGTGTACGAATATTATATCACAATGTATCCTGAAAATTAAGATTTCGTTGCCCGGATATTTCAAGATTATAACAAATTTTAATCAAAAATGGACAAGCCTGCTGAATCTTTATCGCTGACTCTTTTCCGGACGGAGGCACATATCTCTCAGAGCCGGTGGTAAGTTTAACTATGAAAATAAATTTTATATAAACTTATTTTCAATAAGTATTTTCATTTTAATTTCAGTTCATTAAAGGTCTGTTTAAGTTTAAAATTTAAAACGTAAGTAAAATATTACTATTAATATGAAAATAAGTTGCGTTTCTATTAATTAAATAATAAAATTAAGAGCAGACGTGACATGACGACATCTGCCTAAAATGTAACACAATTTGATCTCGTTTCTTAGTCATGACACCTAAATTGATTTAAGGTTCATTACTTATTAGTACATACTATATATAGAAGTATATTGATTAATATCAAAATAATCTTATTTTGTAAATGTTGCTTTATTGTAAACCCATTCAAAGTGTTATTAATTGACATTATTAGTTAAAGAATACAATAATTATATAAATTAAAAAGTTTAAAGTAGGATCCCTTATAAATATAAGAGCATTGTTAAATAATAGAGCCGTGCTTAATTATTAGTAAAAAGTCACTGGACGCACTTAGAGTGCGATAAAGTAATGGTTTCAGGGTTTCGTTGGGACTGAGACGCTTATTTATACGTCCGAAATGTTCGCTAAAGCTAGTACTGACAACTTTTTCGCTATTTTGAGAAACAGAACAGTTTTTTTATTAAACAGAATACGGCTCAGCTCTAACAAAATTCTTAAAATGTTTAGTGCCAAGCTTGCCGAACCTATGCTTCAGCATTTTGTTGGTGTCTCACCACCACACCAACAAAATGCTGAAGCATAGGTTCGGTTCGGTTCAAGTGAAGCTAAGTAAATAATTTAAGTGTTTTTGTTGTGTTTATATAAGTACTAACATAGTTGTAAGTTTTCAATATTACTAACAAGTGGACTATAAGTTTCTTAAAAAATAAATATTATTATTATTATTATAAATTATTCTTGTCCTTTATACCACCCTTGTGTACTTTGTGTATATAACTGTGACATGAATAGTCAATACTATAATTAACTACAAATTTATAACTAAGTTATAACATTGTCCATATATTCTCTTGGTTGTTCTTGTTGGACCTACCCTTTGGAACTGTGCAACTACAGTATAACGTTTCATAAGTGTTCTATGAATATTTGAAAAAAAAATACTTGAGTATTTCGTTACTTGAATAAAGTTTTTTTTATTTTATTAAAACTACTAGAAATTACAGCGAAATACTCTTTTGTAATAAGTTATCCATAATTACTATTATATAAAATTATCCGGCTGTACTTACGTTAATTTTATATCAATTTTTCTTTTTATAAAATAATTATTAAATAAGCTTTTTTTCATTTGTTTTTTTAATTTCAATTGAAGTGCTTATTTTTAGTTTATAACTAAAGATTTTAAATCACATTAAATGCAATTATGATAATCATAAAAATAGAATCAATAAAACATATGTTCAAGTAAGCCAATATTTAATACAGTTAAGTAATTGACTTGGCATAATAATATTTTGAATTATGTGACAATAATTTTAAAGATAAATTATAACTGAAATAAAATAAACAATTAAAAAATAAATATAAGTTTTAGTTATTAAAAGAAAAACTTTTACATACAAGACAATAAAATAATGAAAAAAATATTCATGGCTGAATTGCTTTGGACCAATATGATTTATGGAATATTTTTCTAAGTAACGTAAAAAAAAATATCCTTTTGAAACACAGTTTAAATTAAATAATGTTTAAAATTGTCAAACTTCAAGTTATTGCTGAAAATATCGCTATAACATTATATTACTGTAATGGCAATATCGTGTATATTAAATATTTTATTGATTAGAATAATTTATATATACAAGAGTTTTAGATAACAAAACTTCATGAAATGATTAAATGTGTTCAAAGAATTTTGCAGCATTATTTATGCGATATGAACGTAATCAATTTTGTTACGGTAATTATATCATGGCAGAGAAAGTAGTTTTCTTAATGTTTAAAAGATGATATATTCAAGAATATTATACACATAAAATAAATGATAAAGTACTTACTTAAAATAAACTGGCATATTTTCAAAATCACTCAATGAGAAAAAATATTTTGAAACACAAAAAAAACTTTTAAAGAACCATAAAATTAATTATTATATATAAACTGATACTTAAGAACGTGTCACTTTATTTCTAACTCGTAACGATTTCGGCGTTCAAAATTGAACACTTAGTGGGACGTTATCAACCAAGCACTCCGACCCGTAAGCGGTGTACAACTGATTTCCCGCGCTCGGCCGTGACAGAAATACGCCATAGATTAAACAGAATAACGTGAAATGCCACGTTCGACTTTGATTGATCATCCATTACGAATTGAGAATATTACTGTTTTATCTTACATATTTAGAATCAATTTACACTTTGATGTATTGTTCTTGTTCTTGATGGTAACATAATAAAATAATAGAATAATTATTAATTTGGAAATTTCTTTTAAGTTTTTATTAAGCCGATAATTCTCAAACTAATACTTTGTACTTGATACGGCTCCATAATGGTTTTATAGTATTTTATAAAACTTGACGGCTTACAAGCATTTCAAGAAATGTTTCAGAAATTGTAACATTGTTGGTATGTATGTATACTCAATAAACAATTTTCGACATAAACGTTAGTACTGGGAAAAGCATTGTATAAGTAATAATTATGATATATTTCAAGATCCTAAAATCATTAAAAGATCTTTTTACAAACTTAAAATTAGGTTATTTAATTTTATGAGTCAATTTAGTAAAAACCTGTTCAAAATCTGTAATTTGATTAATAAAACAGTCTTTAAATGTAATAAATGAAATGTTTTTATTTAAACCTTTTATTAAAATAGTTACCATTATAAAAGTAAATAAAAAATACATTTCTTTTTTTATTGTTTAATAAAAACATACAATATATAATTTGTAAATATATATAAATATATATACTTATTACTTGAGACATTATTGTCCTTAATATCCTACAGATTTCAATCCTACAGAACCGCCATTCTTAAGCCCTCACTGTTTTTGACAACAAGAAAATTATTGTAACTGTTAGGTTGAATATATGAAGATATAATTATTTCTCTGAGACCGTTACAGTAGATATTGTGTATACATATGGTGTACATTATATTATATATTAATATGACTCTGGCTTTGCTGTTGTGAAAGGAATTTAGGGAGGTTGGGGAATTCTTATAGTAACCTTACATTTTTCCCAATAAAAGGTTCTCCATATTCCAGTTATAATAAACTATGTATTACCCGATGCAAAGTCGATGTACTACTTTTTGTAAAATCGAATACGATACATCCTAACACATTTTTAATATATAAAATCTATTTGCTATGCGTACAATATAAGTAATTGTCGTCTAACTTTTTCCTAACGACCGATTATGGTAATATCAGTAAATAAAATCATTTGGACCATTTATAAATTATTACTTCTATGTTGAATGTGGAGCTAAAAAAATGGGTCTTAGATATTATAATTACAAGTTATTGTTTCGGTAAAATGGATAATAATTATGATTGGTATCTTTTTATTTTCCTCTTAACAATCATGAAATAATCTTCTACTTATTTACGCTTATACTAAGTATACAAAAGTTTGTGAATTCTTTTGGCAGATGTTGTAAAGTAATTGACTGTAGTCAATCACTTTAAGAAAATGTATAATGGTAAAAATGGCTATGTTTAAGTATTCTTCGAAGTCTTCTTTCAGAACAGGGCCTTATTTGAATTGTGATTTATTATCGCTTATCAAAGATATGAGCTTCAAATAAAATAAAATTAAATTAAAATTAAAAAAATTAGTTCATAAATCACTTAAAAGACTTTTCTTGAAGTTCCTTGTGGGTTCTTTTCCTTGATCAAACCTTGGACACCTTTGACGTTTCCTAAGCGCTAATTAGTATATGTTTAATAAAAAAAACTTAGACTTTGAAGTTGTATGATTTGATAAAAAAAAATAAAGTTAGATACACTAATATGCCAGATTAAATTCTATTCATATATTTGATAATATATAATTATTAATATACATCATTGTGTTTATTAAAAAACAAATGAATTCAGAATATATAACTTTTTTTTTACTTGTACGTGATTTAATGTTAATTCTATTTTTATATCGGACACGCATAGTGTGAGATAAAGTTTACAAATAACAATATTGTTAACGAAAATAACTAGGTTTTATTGTTGGAGAACGTAAAAATAGATAACAGTTGTGCTTATTGGCTGAACTTTAGGAATTTATTAAAACAGTAATTAAAATATATTTTAATTTTTAACAAAGGATTTATTGTATCCAATTTTTTTTTGTAAATGTACCGATATTCTTATATTGTGTTGTTACACTGTCGTTTATTTATCAATTCGCCTTTTATTTCAATCAAAAATAATTTCAAGAAAAAATTGTATTCCTTATAGTGTTATGGCTGCATTTTTGAACCATATTAAAACTATTATTGTTTTTATACTCTATAATTGCACTCGTGCCGTATTGTATTGATTTTTTTTATTACAGGACAGGTCTAAGTTTTGATATTATGCAGTTATAGCTTGATTTGAATTTTAGTCGAACTTGTTATATATTTTTTTGTGCCGTATTGTATTATTATTAAATGAAGCGGTAATTGCTATATTTTTTTTTGAACCCTTTCTTAATTTCCAATATTCTAAATTTAGATTTTTTGTAATATTTTTACGTTTTGAATTAGCGCTTAGGAAACGTCAAAGGTGTCCAAGGTCTGATCAAGGAAAAGAACCCACAAGGAACTTCAAGAAAAGTCTTTTAAGTGATTTATGAACTTATTTTTTTTTATTCTAAATACTTTTTAAAAACATGTATGTATGTATGTATTTACAAATTAATTGTTAAATTGTCTAAGTTATGAAATATGCTTTCGCGGCATATATATAAATTGACATATAAAAATGTCTTGATTAAATTTCTTTTGATGGGTATGCTTTTGGTTTTAAAGTCCATAGTGATGGCCTTTACTTTAGTTATGGCCAAAGTAAAGGCCGTATGTCTGGCTCAAATACAGCCCATTTGATTATCGCGAGGAAATCTCTACATATGTATAAGAAAAATTTTCAGACTATTTTTGAACGGATACTGGGAGTAAGTTCTTACAAACTTCGGTTTTTTGAAATTGTAGTCTAACTCGTTAATAGCTATTCCATGACTATTTTCAATGGGCCATGTCCTGGGACTGAGTGTATTAGGGATGGGTCTAATTTTGTGGCAGAGATCCCTCGATTCTACAGAGATAAGTATAAGTATCCAGAGTGCAACCTGCTTGAATTGGTCTGGCAATTCATTAATTGTATTTAATTTGCACGTTTTTGTAGAACTATACAGATGACGTATCTCTCATTCAATATTTCAATTTCCTGTATGTATCATTTGGTTATCTAGAAGCCGCAACGGACTGTATAATCAACTTTTGTTTTTGTTTCCACAACTCATCAGACATTTCTGCAGCCAGTTTTAGATCAACGGATTCCACTTAGATCTCTATTACAACAGTATAAAACTTTTTTTTCTTTTACTTCGATTTTTCTCTGTTTTCCGTGAACGCTCTTAATTGGAACTGCTCTTAGTTTTAATTGTAATTTTTAAATTATCTGTATTTTATGTAATGTAGTTGTAATTATATATGAAACTGTCATTCAGTAATTTATAAAAACAATACTTTAAAAATGGTATAGTGGCTACAGTCTTTTGATTACAGCTTTTATAACTCTACCACTGTAGTAAATACCATGAATAATCTATGAAGATTAACCTTCGCAAGGTAACATTTCAGCCTACCCTTTGAATACTGTTCTTGTGAGCTGGAAGCACGAACACGCACTTTTTATTTTTCTTTTTTGTACTTTATTCATCCATCCATTGAAACTATGTTTAATTAGAAAAAAATAAGTGTAACTTAACCAAGGCTAATCTAGTTCTTATATTTTTAGCTCTTTGTTTTCTTGTTGTACAGTTTTTAAAAGTTGTAAATATAATATCAAAAATATTTAAAAAAAAAACGATATCTTGCAATTTGGTCATACAAGACTCATATATACTATAGATATGAGGGCTTTATTAACTGTAATATGATATTATGTGCATATTATAGTTATTAACGCTTACCTCTTGTAACTTGAGTGCAGCTCGTAGACGTTCGCAGTACCACCCTCTTGAAAAACAGCGTAAAGTAAATATTAGTATTTGTTACTTGCGATGAGAGAGAGAACCACATGTTAGGATATCGAATGGGTTCTTCGTGCGCCTAAGTGACCACGCTTTAAAAATATTAGTTTTTGTTGATGATTATGGGTAAGGACCACATTTACCACCAGGAGAATAATTTTGCTTCTATTATGTAAGATATGAAGCTTTAATGTCGCAATTAAAAATAACAGCTTTATAGGTTAGTAGTGTAAATATTCCGTTAAAAGTTTCTCCACTTAACCGTTTTAAAAGGCTACTAGCATCGTTTTAAATCGTAATGTCACTAAAATTATTTTACTGGAGAATATAGTTGAATATAGATTATGGCTTCTATTTTGGCCAGGTCCAATTTAAGTACACTATTAATATCAAGGAATTGGCATCATTATAGCGAAGAGTCCAGGAGTAAAGTAGAGCATAAATTATAGCTAGAACACCTGGGACTGAAGCATTTATGTAGGTGCACATTTGCAAATATTTGAGTAACAGTAAATATTAATATGAGTTGAGATATTTTTACGAATAATAAAAATTATTTAGGTCAGTATTAGAGCTGCAATATAAACGTCATATTCATATATCCTTCCTCGTTTGTAGTATTTTTTCAATCGCAGAATAAAACAATTAGTAGCATTAATATAATTTTTATAATTTTTCTTGATCAATATATGTTTTCTTTTCAACTTTATGCCCTTTAGTACGTCGTATTTTGCGATCTCTAGGGAATTTTTTAAAACCCTTTTTTGTGGTTGCTTTCATTACTTGACCCAACGACTCGTATATTTCACAATGCAAAGTAATATCTTTAGGTTTTACCATGATTTCGCCGAATTAATCAGGTTTTACAATTGAATTGGTCAGAATTTAATCTTGTTTTGAAGTAAACACTTACAATATTTTTTGTAAATATTGAAAAGGTTTTCAATCTTGAGGTGTCCTGGAGTTATAAAATTGTAGAATATAATTTATTGATAAACTCACACTTAGCAATTTTTTTTCGGTTTTGTCTTGATTGGGCAATTGCTTTAAATCTAAGGGTTTTTGTAAAAATATAATCATTATTTTTACACAAAAAGCGTAAAGACATATAATTGGATTTAAATAATAATACATATTTATTCCGCCGCGGATATGAATCACAATTTTTAGTAAAATATTTAGTACCCGCAATCAATAAAATACATAACCGGAATGGAGTCATTATCGTAGGTGCAGTTCAAAATTTATCAAATACTAGTTTTCTGTTGGAATAGCCTTCATATAAATTTCGTATGCAGAGCGCTACTTTGATGTACAAAGCGCTACTTTTATGCAAATATTTTAAGAGTATACTTTAGTTTGCTCACAAACAACCTAGACATTATGTGCATTACAATAACGAGAATATATATGTTATAAAACAAACAGAATATATCATTTTTTAACGGTCATAATATTTATAACTGAAATAACAATTTTTGACAGCAGTACATCCTTTTAAAGATCTTAATTTTTTTAGTGCTTATATAATGTTATATATCTTGTATATACATACACCATATAATAAAATAGGAACTTAAAACAAAGTCGTAGGAAACAGATTTCATAAAATATAATTGTTAATCGTGTATGTACGTGTTTGAGAATGAATTCCTACATGATTGGAGTAATTTTAATGTTATTTTTGGGTATGTGTGAGAGGGACCCTAATTTAGATTCACAATTGAATTAGATTGAAAGGTGGCGCTGTAATCTGGTTAATCTATTTTTTCAATGACCTTCATATTGGTCCCCTCAAATTTGAACAGTATATATGTATTTTGAGTTGTTATAACCATTAAGATTTTTATTTATTCACCGTAGGGGTTGACGTAAGATATTTCTCATAAACTCACATGACAAGTAAAAAAACTTTTTTTAAAACTAACCCTTTGTTATCTGTCGCCGATAGATGAGGATACAGTGTTTTAACTTCTATACCATTCAATCGATCGCCATTCAAATTAATATTCGTGTGTTCAAGTATGTAATAGATTAGCATGCTCTTCATCTTATACACTGCTTAAATGATAGATATGTCAATTTTATGTAAATCCAATATAAATCAATATATATGTAACTGTCTATAATGCATTTTTGTTAAGGAGAAACCAGGCCTATGTTATGCCTAATTCTTTTGGGTTGATTTAAATATTTTTATTTACTTGTCGTGGTAGGTGATGAGTGTTTACACGGTTTGGATTAAAATTAGGACTGACACATGAAACTTCAAACAGTTTTTTTTATTTTCATGTGGACCAGATCTTTAGGGTTCAATAATCTTAAATACGTGATCTTTATTCGTTGTTTGATTGAATTTCATTGCTAGTACCAGCACCAGTTAGAAAATAATTTTAAAAGATATACTCAATTTTTTCTCAACCATTGCATATGCCTTTGGTAAAAAAATATGTATATTAAGTACTAGGTACTCAGATTATTGCTCGCTGAAATAAAAGCTTTCTAAAATGTAAAATACTATTTTAAGAAATAATACTAAACAGCAATTTTATCCACGTCATAGGAAGAAATATATAAAACAATAACATTATATATAAAATCAAATAATATAATTATAAACTTAAGATAAATAAATTCAATACTTATTAAAGTAATAATTTCTAGGAAATGTTAATACTTAAAATATTTCAGTGTTAGAAACCTGCTTTTAAAGTAAAAATATAGCAGCTCAATTAAGATAGAATTATGATATAAAAATGTGTTAAAGTCGTGTCACATAAGCCAATCAGGTAGTACAATTTATTGATTTATAACTATTTTATAGGTTCATCGTATACATGAGCAGCATCTGGCTTAATTCCAATTCCTACTTAATGGCTCATAAATCAGATCGTTCTTCTTCAGGTGGTTAAAGCACTTCAGAATTTTGGTCGAATATTTATTTTAATGTTGACTTTTATCGGTGATTTTGGAAATAATTTAAAATTTTATTTTTGTTGAATATATATATATATATATATATATTAAATTTGTGAAATTAAATTTTTGTTCTGTCTAAAATTTACAATACAATCTAAAGTGATTCTATTTATTATAAATACTTTTTTAGAATCTTTCTTAAGTTAAAATTTGGTCATAGATTCTTGCAATTTTAATATTGAAATAAGACGTTTCTTCAAGATCTTTAAATGTAGGTTTTTCTATTATTACTATTTCATAATTACAGCCAACCAGAATAATATAGTTTTAATTTAGCTAAATAAAAAATATCGATCTTTAAATTAACCTTCACACAGATAGACTAAAAACAACAAATTCTCTTATTGGTATATTGGTATATATTTTTTTTTAATTTAGAAATTGTATCTTTGTTTTTTCGTAGCACTTGTACATTTTTTTGAATCAATATATACAGTTCGAGTTCGTCAAAATAAAACAAGTAATATGATTTCATCGACGTTTAATATAATCAATCGCTTCGCCGTCTTCTCCATAACTCTATACATATAATCTATAAATTAGTATACGTATACAACGCACACTCAATGACGCTTATTTTTTTGCAAATAGGAGCCTGGTTATATAAACAAAGCCAATAACATTATACTCGTATAATTAATAGATTTAATATTTAAAAATAAAGATTATAACACCTCACAGCAATGTTAAAGAACACAGTGAATTTGATAATATATTTTTTTGCTTTAGATCTTTTTTACATTAATTCTTATAATAATTAGTTAGAAAAAGAAGTGTTTTTATAAGTTGATTTTTTTTATTACAATTTCATCGGTTTAAGCTCAACTAATCGAATCAGTCGTGAGTTGAAAGGTCTGAGTGATCCTATCTCGTCTTTGTAGCAAACGTTTTATTAATTGAATTTTATCCCAACTTTTATCATGACATGATTTTATCTTTTTTATATTTCACTAGTTGGGTTTTGAATATTTATTTTATTTTCATTTGTTTTATATTTAGTTTCCCAAATATTCTTCGATCAATATTACCAACCAAACTGATTAACACCTTTGTTCGATTTCAAACCTTCGAAAGCTTATCTATTATATATATTTGACTACAGACAATTTATAATCTTAAAAAAATAAGATTATAAGTCTTTATACTCCTTATTTTTTATAAGCCATACATAAGACGCTATACATAAAACCATTTCAATATATTAAATAAGATATAAATACTCAATACTTATATATGAATATATATAGTCAGCACATATAAAAAATGATGAATAAAATCCACAGAATTGTAATTACAATTCTGTAATTACAATCCACAGAATTGTAATTACAATTCCGTGGATTTTCACTAAGGAAAAGGAGAACTGATTTTTTAAAGGCCACTCTGCTGTGTGACCATCTAATAATTTCAAGGAGGCTGTTCCAGAGTTTAGTTGAGTGAACTGTTAAAGAATTAGAGTGAAACCCGGTATGGTGTGAAGGGATAAAGAGCTTAAGGTTAGAGGATGAGCAAAGATGCAGGTCATGAGTATTTCCCAGTATTTTAAATTTGCATTACAAATAATGGGGACAAAGGGGATAGTTAAGAAAAGTAAATAATTAACATAAATTACTGGAAGATCTTTGCTCACGTATAGGAAGCCATTAAAGCTTTAAACGGAAAAAAGATATGTGATCATATTTGCGAAGATCGAAGACAAAGCGAATTTAGCTGTTTAGAAGACGAGCCAATTTCTTTAAGTTGCATTCGAAGATGTTGAAGCATAGTCAATGAGAGGAAGGATCAGTGATTGCACTAGCAGAGTTTTAATCCTAATGGAAAGAAATCTTTTGTGAGAAAATAATGTACGAAGTAAATTAGTTACATTCCGGCTTATTTCAGATACATGGACAACTTAATAAGGCCGAGATTTTTAATAGCAGATGGAAAAGGGATATTATATTTAGCAAGCGAGAATCGTAAAGGCAGTTTTAGTGATATAATAACTATTTTGTCATGATTCATTTGAGTTTAACCTTTTATAAAGAGTTAACGTCCTACCATAGTCTGGCTTTAGGCCAAAGTTCTTAACCTAAGACGAGTTCTCCCTATGTCAAGAAGTGACCCTCGTATTAATTAGCTTTGAGTTACAAATTATGATAAGTTTTAGGAACCATTTTCTGATCTAGACATTTGATGCTTTAGATGACTCTCATAGATCGCTCAAACAATATTTAAAACAAGAAGTGAATAAATTTATTTATAAACAGCGCGTAAAAACTAATGTTTATTATTTCAAACCTCATTTAAAGAGTGTTCTATAATATAAACTTAATAACATTACAATTATTCATTTAAAATCCATTAATTTTCATGTATAACAGAGCTTATGGTTGTAAATGGATGATAATTATAAATAGATAGCACGCACAGACTTTAAATCGATGATTGTCGATAAATTTGTTGTTATATTTCCTCAGAATAAGAATTAATATTATTTTGAAATATTTAAGTATAGTTTTTGAAATTGACGTGTCTAGCCATGTTACGCTTATTTAAATTCTAAACTATGTATATCTACGATTTTTCTAATATAACAGATTAGGGTCCTGCCCGTGTCGATTGAATTTCATTTTATATTTATATGTATGAATCCGTATTCAATTTAGTTAATACTTTATAAATTTATCTAACTTAAAAATTTGGCTAAAGATTATATGCTGGAATGAAAATTGCTATAATATTCAATCTCAATAACGTAGAAAATATTCCTCCATATTTCATTCCTCCTATCAATGTTTACTATAACATGAATGTAGCATTCAATTAAGAAGGCGTCACTTTGAATTTGGGTGATAGCGTCACAGATTATTTGATGAGATGGTTTTTCAATGAATATTAAAGCGTAACTAAAAGTGTTTGAAGAAAATATAAATATTTACTACAGCATGTGAATAATGTATCTCAATACACCTCTTCTACTCATCTGTTCCGAGTTACGCGAATTCGATTTGAAGACTTCCAGATTGTGGATATTGAGTTTATTAGTTGAAATAGCTTTATATATAAAAGTTTGGTCTATTTAGCGACTGCAAAGAAGGTCTATTTAATACCTTTTCCCAAAAAAATATCAATCTACATCCATTTTAGATATATCATGGCTTTTGATAACACATTATTTTGCTGGAGACACATGAAAAGTATATTGTTAAAAAAAATCTTTATTGTCATTTTTGAAGACTTAAAGCTTTTAGTGCAAATTAATTTTCATAATGAATGTAATGTAAAGTTAATAATATAACGTCCTACATAATTAGTATAAATCTCATTATAGTTGTCTTCGTTATTTACTTAGTTAAACTGACGTTAAAGTATGTCGCCGTAATATCGAGATATGTAGTCGACAAACCAATATGTTGTTATACAGACATATTTGACTTAACTTAGCTAATTAATTTCATGTTACACCCACTCCGTGTCGATTATTAATATAAATGATCATATTTTAGTGTCTCTGTACTTATATAATTACTACACAATTTTAAAATTATCTTAATAATATGTCACCAACTAAACTGGAAACTTTAAGTCCACGTTCAGTGACATTGGACAGTAACAAAAGTGTCGTCTTATGATTTTGTGACAAATTTCTTTTAAAAGTCTTCGTCAAAGTACGCGACACAAGTATAGTGCGAACCAAGAAAGTTGAAAATTGATACTTTTAATTGACGCTCAAAGCGAAGAATGACATATAATGATACACTTATTTTATAAACGTAAACATGTACCTAGTTTTGTACTTGTTTTTCTTTGTTTGTGACTGTTTTAACTTTTTGACTTGGTTTTCTCGTTTTATTCGACTTGATCTCCAAAATAACCAAAGAAAATAGACTGTTTTAGTTATATTTGTTTGTATTTTGAAAAATTTTTGCTTTATTTTTTTTTACTTACTCTAATATTATTTGTAATTTTTTTTTTAACCAGCTTCCAAACCAAACCACCTTCAGGTAGGTTCATGTCTTCAAATAGAGAGTCTAATTTAACTAGTCTAAAATAAAATTCACGTCTTCAAAAGAGAAGGCACTCCATAATATTTTGAAACTGCATAAATATTCATTTTGCTATTGAGTGAAAGTTGCTAAATTCAAGTTCAGGCGTAAAACATACTTTTATATTTATTTTAGGAAAAAACTCTCAGATTTACAGTTTCAAGTACAGATATGTTTTTTAATGCTGTTACAATTTTTCTATAAATAAATTGAGATTTTATTATTTACATTTTTAAAATATTTAGAAAATTCTTTTACATTTATCAACTATTCATTAATATTAAATTGCTTTTTCGCATAGAGTTGATAAAATGTTTTTGTATTTTTATGTAAATCTGCTAATGCTCACTCACTAAATCGTAACACTATTAACGAACATCTATTTAAAATTTATAGCAGAGTAAAGTAATTTTATAAATGTTTTAAAAATATTATACAAACAATTAAGGTTCTAAGGTATTGGAAAAATATTATACAAAATGCTAACGTTAATAGCACACAACATACAGGTTATATACATTTCAGATATACCATAGCAATTGATTAATGATCGCTTTGGTGTTGACGTATGAAAAGATAAGATAAATATTAATAAATTGTAGTCTTTTGTTAATTTTTTTGTTTTAAAAATGAATGGTAAAAATGAATAATTACAATTTAAGACCATCAAAATATAAAAATATAAAAAGAAGTACTTATAAATGAATAGAAGCCCTGTTTTAGAAATCTATTAGCAAATTCATCTAGTTTATATTCTGGAGGATAGTCGAACTGCGTTTCATTATTTAAACCGTAAGGACCAAGTAGCTTGAAACCGTTTAAAGTTTCAAAAGTTTTAAGAGATGATCAGTAAGTTACAATCATCATTTTCAGATTACATTCATGATTTATTTTTACCTATCACAGATATGAAGATATTAAGTACTGACATTTTATTGTCAGTTTATTTCTAAAAAAATCCGATATTAGCTGTTTTGAGAATCATCTAAGAGATTTCAGAAAGAGTTTGACATATTTTTTCAGAATATTTTATAGTATTTTGTTTAAAAATGCAAAAACATTTTACTTGATTAGAGAATAGATTTTCCGATCTCACCTAGGGCCTATTTTCTATGCCATAGTTATCTAAAAAAGAATAAAGAATGGTTCTACTATTTATTGTTTTGATATATTTTTAACGTCATTTCAATCATGTTGAAACTTATTTGCATATACATTGACACTAGAAATTATGGCGCTTATTGTCCTGTTATGTAATCTAATATACTAGTACCCTAAAATTTTATTTGATACATTTCTAAGAGAATTAAAAAACAAAATTTATTAAAAATTAGAGAGAAGGTACCTCTTAAATGAACGTTCCTTAAATTTGTAAAAATTGTTTTAATAAACTCGAGGGTCTCAAACAGCTAAAAATTCAATCATCCTTTTTTAGACATACAGTATTGAAATAGTTTTTCTATTTCCAATTTTCTAATATAACATAATATGAAATGAATTTTAAATGTAATTATATATTTTATTCATTGTATGTTATTTTTGTTTATTAATCAATTTGTTTATAGGTAAATTAAAATAAAATTTTGATATTCTCGAAATAATCCGATTTATGAAGTTATAAATACGAATTAAATAATGTATATTTTACAAATATTATTCAAGTATTAAATAATTAATAATGTCTTTCAATAAACTCTGCCTCTATATTAAAAGTGCAAAAATAAAAATGTGTAGTTTTTAAAAATATAACAGCTTCTCATGTTGTTAAGCTTATATGTGTGATCGTTGATGTTGCGCTACAGTTAATAACTTTTGCAGTGTCATCATGTTTTTGTTAATGTCCCACTGTATTTTTTGTTTCAAATAAATAAATAAATAAATAAATAAACAAATAAATTACTTGACACTTGATAAAATATCAAACTTTTCGTAAGTTTTCAACCTTTTTATTATTTCTATTCAAAGTCTCAATTAATGCAAAACTACATGCCTAATGGTGGAAAGTGAAAATACATTCTTTGAACGGAACACTAACTTAGGATCATATTCATTTTAGTCCTAAAAACACGCTATTATACTCGGACGGAAATATTTTATTATTATCAGATTAAGTTCTCCTTCAGTATGAACATTAAAAAAGAGAAAACGAAGCATTTCATTCGAACAGGATGTTTCGTCACGATTTAAGGATGGATATTCATCGTGAATTGGAAAGTCTGACAATGAAAGGAGGACAGGAAAATTAACTGAAAAAACTGAAGGAGGTCATTATATTCCAAAGATCCATTCTGGAAAGTAGGAGCAAAGATAAACGTTCTCCTCTCTCTCTCTCTCTCTTTTGATGGTAAAATGACACGTCTGCGTCTTGTTGGCATTAAAATTCACAAGATTGATATTGATATTGATATTGATTCCCATTACGGAGACTGCCTGCAGTTTGTCACTCAAACGTTGCAATTGGGTTTCTCTTTCAGACTATACTTGATCCCTACTGGTCTGAGCATACGAAAAATATATTTTTACAATTATGCCGTATTCTGCATACCCATAGAAACCGGAACCCCTGAACAGATCGTTAATGTGCAGCAGAAAAAAAGTTTCAAAAAACCGGACTCCTGAGGCACTCCGGCATTTAATTTTAAAGTTTCAGAAATTCAGCGAATCAGACCAGGAGGAAATTGTTTAAAATGTTTGCATGCCAAATCTTATCAAAAGCCTTCCTCAAATGTCAAATGCCTATTGTGCGTTCTGAGAATGTAAAAAGTAGCAAGTTCAATAAAAACTTCATAATGTTATAGAGTGTGACAATTATAATTTATTATGTAATATAAATATAGTTCATCCTAGATTTTTTTTCTATTTTCATACATTTTAATTCTTTGTGACTAACTGTTATTTGTTAAGAAACATATAAATAACTCATAACAATTAATATATGTAATAGTATAATTCATACTGCAAATGTGATTAATTCAACTAAAAAGGATTAGAATTATTAATAAGATACTTTAATTTATTTCTATTAAATAAATTCAGGACGCCAAATCAAATCGGCACGCTTACGATAATAATAAGAAGTGATGTTGGTTACAGATGTGTACTCGTAAGTTTTTCATTTAATGTAAATAATCTGATTCTTATATTTATATCATCAGTCTTATTTTAGTTTAAAAAGATTTACAGTGTGATATATGATATACCTACTTAGTTTCAAAAATTAAAAAATATTGAACATGAAAGTACTAAAAGAAGATTAAGGAAATGGAAAATTTTAAATTCAATTAAGACTTGTATATTTCTAAATAAAATATAATGATTCATGTATACTTAAAAACGCTTTATGATTTTTACAAAAAACTCGATATTACACTCTTTTTTAAATTTAATTCGTCTTAAATTTGGCACAAATTATATAGAATGTGAGAAAAAAAAGTAGGTTAGTCATCAAGATACTCAAAATAATAATAATATACCTAAAAACAAATATTCCAGTACTTACTTACAAATATATAGTTAAATAAGTTAATAGTGATATAAGAGAAAAATGTTATGGATAATTCGAATGTCAAAGTTCAAATTTTCTGATCTGTCTGATAAATAAAACGACAATTGTGTTTACAAAGCATAATCGAGTTCGTAGCAGACTTCGTAGCGTCGTAGATGCAATTTCCTCTAGGCATAACTTTCATCAACTCAACTCATCAGAAATGAGAACAGTGTTTCAAAAGTGTTTATACGTCTCAAGACTTTACTTTACCAAAATCGCTATTGTTAAATTTAATTATAGACTAAAAAAGCGTTAACGGAGCGACCCTCATCACATTAACTGTCTGATTAAGAAAAATGTTATATTATCATTACTTACACAAAGGTCATTGAAACAACTTATAGCAGATATAGTATATTTTATAAGTTTTTAGAAATCTAAGAATCAATTTAAAACTATTAATTTTTTTAGTTTTTACTAAAAAACAGAGATGTATTTTTTTCAATTGGAGTCACTTTTTACTTACATTAACACGCATCATTTGGAATCACAACCTCGATCTCGAAGTAATTTTTCTTAGAAATCGCGAATACGCGAGTTTTTTTTGTAATAAAAATATACGTTAACGAGCATAAGGGGCACCTGATGGTAACCACCATCCACGATCTTGTGTATTATCATATTCTCTGTGCTCAAGAAACAAACTGCCACAAACCACCAAGAATTGACTGAACGTCCGTCGACGGTGCATCCAGTTCGAAACGAAATTAGTATCTTAAACATTTAGTCCTTCTTCAAAGGCAAGAGATGCAAAAGACTACGGTCGGTTGTGATAATTTACTAATCCAAAGACGCGTGTACTCGTTTTGTTGTCTTTTTGAAAATAAATATTCCTATAAAGCCACTACTATATAAAATTTTGTGTAACAGATCTAGAGGTTCCCCTATAACAAAAAATATTTTGTCTTTTCATAATAATTACTCCATAACAAAATTGTAAAAATTACAAATTTGTTCATGAAATATATGTTTTTAAATATGTTATGATTTTATAATTATTATTTAGAGATGGGAACTATTTGACTCTTATAATAGTCAATAGGCCTTAGATTTATGAGATGGTACATAAATTTATAGCCTTTGATATTTTTTATCAGTATAATTTTATTAATGTTTTAGCCGCAATAAAAATGGCAATATATGCATTTGTAATTTTATTTAACGGAACTTTAGTACTCTAAAACTTTTTGCTTTTAATATTACCATATATAACTTAAATGTTGGCTTAAATATTTTACTTAATAAGTTTATAATAGTTTTTTTTTTGTAAATTTTCATGAAAGTATTTCGGCATTCAAAGCATTTTAAAGAGTATTGATTTCTTTTCTTGTACTTTATTTATTTATTTAAGTATTGGTATCCTTTTCACTTGTCTTTCTATTTGTTTAACAGTCTTATTCTTGATTTCCGGCAGCACAGCGATAGCATAAATGAATCCATATAAATTAATACAAGCAAAGACAAAAAAAAGTGTGTACACTCCCATTAATTCTTCTAAATCTTTTAAAGTGTGAACGTGAATTATCCTTAAAATTTGTGAGTATGTGTAGATTATTCCTATAACTGTTGCTCTGATCTGAAATAAAGAATATTGGTATTTGTATAATCAATAAGCATATAAAATAACAGGCAGGCAGGACTGAGTCTTTATATTTCGATTTGTTATTGTAGGACTAGGATTGTTTAAAGAACAATTTTGTAGAATCCAGCTACAATTCTAAATATTTGAAAAATATATTTTTTTAAAACTATAAAAATGAGACTGTTAATTTTAAAGTTTTTCTGACGTTTCTCGAAAAAACTATCTAAAACTATACAGTTGAAAATCGTTTTATTTTTACGAAGAAATTTGATTTGGATTACATGTACGGCTTACTTTCGGATGAGCTTTAATTATTTTGGTGTCTATTAATATTAATTTCATTATTTTCAAAGGATAGAATATAATAAAATTTCACCTCCAAATTTAGCATTTCAGTCATGATAACAAAAGGCAAACACCAAGACATCCCATATCCGAAGATCAGAACAGAATATGCAGCAACCGGCAGCCATCTAAATGACACCACTGTAAGGTCAGCTTGGGTAAAGACGCCTAACGTTCCCATGGATAGCACCATGACTGAATAAGCGAATGTCAGGAGATACTGAAAACATTTCAATCCTCTAAAATTGATCTACGAAATACTATGTTAAATTTGTAAATATTTCGTTTTACAATAAAAAGTAAAACTGTCAAAACATAAACTTAATTGTCTGTATACATAATTTCTGAAGAGAAAAGAATCAATCTATCCATATAACAATATAAGACTAGAAAGGAAAAGCTGTAGAAAGTAGCTCACTTAATTTGTTAAGAAAATCAATGAATAGCATAAATTAAATATTATAACTTCAAACACACACTAAATAATTTAAAAGATAATTATTTTTTCTGCCTATATTTTAATAAACAAATAAACTTAAAGTTTTATATAAAACACATGTGTACACATACAATATAAACAGTAAATAGTAGATTGTATCACAAGGGGACAAAATAGTATTTTTACGGCGAGGGCGCTATTTTAAAGCACGAGCGAAGCGAAAGATTCTAGACTAGAATCCTGAGTGCAGCGAGAAAGTCAAAGTATATCGCCCGAGGGTAAAATATTTGTTCTCGAGTCATACACTCTATTTTTCATCCACTTTCTATGAAAAAATATGTACCTACTAATTACAAAAACAGAGATGTCATTGGCGCGCTTTTGTTTTTTTTTACTTCGCGCCGTGCAACAAACACATACCAGCCAGTAATTAATACAATTTGAGTTCGATTTCTATGAATGTTCAAATCTATGTATGTTCCATATACATGAATGTTCATATCTATGTAAGTTCTATATGTATGTTCCAAATTCAAATCGCTTTTCCGCCCCCTAAAAAGTTCCGATCGGAAAAGTGCTATTTTTCTCCCGCTTAAAGAGGAAGAAAGCGCCACTTTTCAAATAGAAGGGATGAAAAAAATATACAGAGTACTTAGTATTAATTCAAAAAGGTTTTTTTTGAAATAAATACTAAAATAGGCTTCTGATACTAAAATTAAATGGCAGTAAAGCTATATTTGTATTATAAATTTGATAATATGAGAATAGTTGTATAGATCAGATAAAATCATTTCTACTTACTAATCAAAATAAACAAATATAATATAACTTTTGGTTATTCAACTAAATAAAGTACATTTTGTTTCGCAAAACCTCGTTAGACTTTAGTTTTAGCGCTATATATTTTAAATTAGATATAGACTAGCTATAACTGTGACTTCGTTCGCGCGGTAATTTAATTTGCCGCTGGGCTATAGAATTTTTTAAAAATATTAAGGGAGACAGATATATATATTGTTACTACATTTATACGTTCAAAATATTTGTTGTTTTTGTGTTATTGTTATATGTAGGAATATATTTCGTTGCTCTTTGACGCAAAACATAAATAATGAGACTAATAAAATCAGATGTAATGGTAAACGTTTAGTACTTAGTTACTACTATATAGTACTTGTAAGTAACACAAGTAATTCGCAATATTTTATAATACCGGGTTTATATGATTGAAAGTGTCGGGTTTTTCTGGTTTGTGATGCTCTAGGGTGCAAACTAACAGGCACGGTACAACGTGCCTCTGTGGAATAAATACGTTCACTGCAACTGGTTAAAACATTGTGCCAATTTTTCCTTTATTCATAGATAAACATATTTTTATTCGCGGATGAGGGACATTTAGATTAGTATGTGCAAAGGTAATACTCGCATACAACATTACAAATTGTATGCCAGTCAAGGGTTAAGGTATATGACACAGGTATAAGTCACGGGTCAACTTATTTCTAGGAGATATAACTCGGCTTACATATCAAGTAATAAAGGAGGGCCCGCTACAAAAGATTATCGTCGCACTCTTTTCTGAATTACGGATACCTCGGTGCGGACGGAACCAAGGTGGCCTTGCCTGTCAGATATTTACCAGCATTAACTGAACCCTATTTTGTAAGATATATATAGTTTAGAGCTCTACTTAAAAATAATATATATGTATGTTTTACTTTTAACAATCATCTTTTTATAGACAGTAGAATTACACTTACTTTAGAATTCTAAGCGCATGAAAAGAATAACAAATACGTAAAAACGTAACCTTACTTACTTTTCTTTCAACAACTCGAATTAATATAACAGAAAGCACACCTCCTGCAGTCAAGCAGGCATGCACCAAATATTTATCAGGATCTATTGAAGTTTTCAGTTGAATTAAAGTCTTGTTCTCATCTAGGAATATAATACTTCCTCCAAGTATTGTTATTGTAAATAACATGAAACCCATTTTCATTTCGTCCCAATGAATTTTGTTTCTGTCTGAAAATAAAATGTTATGAAGTTTAATTAGTATTATTTTCATTTTTTTTATTCTTATAAATGTAAAGAATGTGTCAAATACATGAAATATATAATATAAGACACACATAACTATTAAAAGGGCCGCCCAAGCATAGGATATTTATACACATATTTTATTAATTTAATATTTTCTTTAATTGTAATAGCTATAGAAACATTCTCACAAAGAAGATGATGTAAAATAAAGGTTATATCTCTAAGGACTAAAAGTAAAAACTGAGAGGTAAAATTTATTATCCCTAAAAGCAAAAATGTATTATAATATAAGTCACCTCTCTTGTGAGTTGGTCTTAAATTATTATACTAATAAATAATTTAGCATTTCCAATATAAAGTAAGTAAAATATGAATGTATGTTTTTAAACAAATAACAATGTTTTTGGGTAATCCGTTTAGAAGCGTTTAGTATTTTTTTCTTTATTTCTTGTTATTATTCAAATGATTGTGAACATAATATTCTAGGACGGTTAAGACAAAATTTGGATTGATACTTACATAATATCTCCGAAATATTAAAAATTCCCATTGGCTTAGCACGTTGGCTCTCCTCTGTTAGTAATTTTATTTGGTTAGTTATATGTAATTCATTAGGAGACAAACATTTTAATTTCGCCATATTCAATTGTGCTCGCTGAAAATAAAAGTTACATTACAAAATCAAAATGTTTTTAACTTAAAAGGTAATAGATCAAGGAGATACATAGTTAAACAGAGAACCAAAAATTGGAGAAACTAGTAAAAACTTTCTTAAGAGTCCCATAGTTCCCGCGTGTCACTCGTGCGACCGTGTGGCCTAATGGATAAGGCGTCGGACTTCGGATCCGAAGATTGCAGGTTCGAGTCCTGTCACGGTCGATTATTTTTCGTACTTTTTTCTGATTTGTTTTAAAATTCAATCTTGTGTTACTATTTTTGTATTGTAAGAAATAAAAGATTCTTCAAACAAAAATAATTAGAGAATATTTTGTATGATTTCAAACGTGTTTGTAATTTAATCTGTGTTAAAAAATTGCTTGATTGCATTAATATTTCTTAATTACATAGAATTATTAATAAACTTATAAATGATTAATTTGTTCAAAATCATCTCTATATACCCTGAAACTAATAACATCTTTCGTAAAGTTACATGATAGTCATTTATCTTGTCCCACAGTTTGTGTCTACTGGTATCAAAATACCCGTATGTTATCATTTCCATCGCCTACGTGACATATGGAGCATTGTGTTGGAGTACACATACATATACAAATAATTTCAGATACATACTATATTAAAATGTAGTTACATGACTAACATGTCTTAATTAAACATAGGGTGATAATACTGAGAAGAGATCAAAATGATGTTTATTAGCCTTATCTGCTAGGTCTTTGTTTGTATAATACTGTAATCAAACTACATACAATCTGTCTTCTTGTAAGTAATTAAAATTACGATTTAAAGAATAGTGGGACGATTCTATTGCAACCATTTTAAGAGATAAAGTCTAAGATATCTATTATTTTTGGAATACTTTTGTAATCATATTATTAGTAATTATAATTTCCAATTTCCACATCTATTTGTAGCATATTTCATAATTACTGGAAAAGGAAGTGAAAACTAATTCTCTTAGGAAAATAATATGTGTGTTATTTAATCTTTTATAAGTAATATTTTACTTCATTGGGTTGCTTTTGCAAGACTAAAATAACTATATTTAACAAGTTCTATAAACTGATTGTGTGTTAAATATTTAAATGTAAGTAAGTTATTATAGTGTTTTAGTATATTGCACACACAAGAATATACAAAAAAAAACAAAATATGCAAAAATAGTTTTAAAGGTGTAATAATCTAAAAGGCTTATTAGTAGTTCCCTAGAAATTAATGTGTCTCTTAAAAGTTGGTTAAAAGAAATCCGTACTATCATTTAATTAGGCTTAGATAAACCCTAAAATTTGGGAATTGTTATTGAAATGGACACAACTCATTACAAGTCTCATTTTATTGAGATATAGTTTTAATATCAGACACTTAACGATTGTTAGATTTAACTTCAGTTTGAAATGAATATATAATTTGAACTTACTTCGATTTCTCCAATTTTCACAAAAAAACTCGGGGACTCCAAAATTATTATTAGAGACACAAATGTAAACAATACTGTCGCAGCTATTAAATATAGCATTTGATCATCACTCAGTGCCAGTCTCACTGAGTATCCGCAGGAAGTCATCACCGCCATTAAGCAAATCATAGACCCGCGACTTTTAATTGTGCTGATTTCTCTAATGTAAATAGGAATACAAATGAAAAGAGCAGCTGTTGAAATTCCGGTCAAAACATGAAGTATTATGTCGCCAATTTCGTTTGGTGGAATTAAAAGTGATATGCATGATGCCTGAAAGAAAAAAACATATAAATATGTATTTTATTTTTCAAATTTCGAACAACATTAATCGTAAAATATAGACATTGTATGAAAAATTAACAAAAAGTCCATAATAAATAATAACTTACCCCTTGCAATAAAATAACGAGATATATACCAAACTTTCTTCCCCAAATATCTATGAGATAGCTGTGGATTAGCGAGCTGAAGATTGATCCAAGAATTAGCGCAGTAGTCGTCCAAGGAACGTCATGCGGTGATATAAAATTTCCAGAATGAACTGATATTGTAAGGTTATGACTCTCTACGCCATGTGTAAAAAATAATAGGCTTACTGGAATAAAAACAGACATTCCTTTTCAGTTTTATTATATTATTTGTGTCGGTTATTTTGGTGCTCGCCGTAATTACAACACAAACGTTAAAATATTAAAGTTATTTAAAAAAATAATTTATCGAGGATAATCTTTAATAGTCTTAATTACATTATAATAGAAATGGGATGATTTTTTTTTAAGAAGCGTATTATGAGTTTTATTTTCTTTACATGCGTTTGAGATAAAGATAATATTTATCTAAATAAAATATACTGATCTATTTAAATTAATACAATAATACCATAATAATATATATATTATATATTAGTAATTATTACCTATAATATAATCGTCTAAATTAAAATAAAAATAACGAGATAAGTAATTAATTATATATAAATACATATTGTTATTCTATTTTAAATTTATAATGGTTTAAAATGTCCTACAAAATTTACAAATACACTTAAAGTATTTTGATGAATTATAAGTATACTGCTGTCCAAATTTCTCTACCAACAATATAATTTTCATGGTAGTCTTATTTAAATAACTAAATAAAAATAGATTACATACCTATAAAAGTCAAAACGTACTGTTTATAAGAGGAGCCTTTATTTTCTTCATTCACGTCCACATTTCTAGTTATCGTAAACACCATAGTGAGTAATCGTGAAAAAAAATATCAAAAGACACTCTCGTTGTTACGATTCTTTATATACTAATATGATACGAATGGTAGAGATCCACAGTAAACGACAATTCACTTTAAAACTTTAATTCTAAGATATATATTTGAGCGCATGTAAATCTTAAATATTGACAGAGAAATTTAGCCGCTATATCATATTAAAATAGAGTACATAATAAAGTGATAACGTTTTTATTTTAAGCAATATTATTTGATACTCAGACGTCAAACTAGTAGCCAATTGTATGCCATATTGAGTCAATAACAGAAAGATAAAACGTGCTCATGCTCCGTTTCTGTTACTTGAAAGAGAACTAGTTCCAACTAGTCACAGTCAGCTTGCAAATGACAATTCAATTAAGCCCTTGTTGCTAAATCTAAATCATTTATAAACGTCTATTTTAATATAATTAAATAAATAACAACAAAAAATGTTACGAAAGTCTTATAGAATTTCATTAAATGTTATTAAAGAAAGAAATACTTATTAGAAGAAATAAAAAACTTTGAGATCATTTAAGCTAAAACTTTTATAATTCGACAAAGAAAGTTGAATTTTTGGATGTAATTAAAATGTATTATTAAGTTTAAATGTTATTACAATGTTATTAAAATCCTCCGACAGAGATTATTTTCTCTAATGAGAGGGGAGTGGGAGTGCAGCCAAAGCCTTTAACGATAGATAGTCAAAGAATATTTTGGAGACCGCTTCTTCTTCTACTAAATATAGGTAAGAACTTTATGAAATTTTTATTATAAAAAAACGCACAAAGCTCAGACTACTCCCTTGCGAGCAATGATGCGAAGAAACACACAAATACTAGTATTACAATAAATATGTAGAAACTACACAAATATAAAAAGAATAATATTTTAATAGGGAAATTTAATATTCTTATTTCATTTGAATGCATATTTTGGGCATGGCCTTTAAATTACTTATTTTTAGCTTCCGTAGGTAAGGGTTCTATGCTAATAATTTTTTTACAAGGCCGGTTTCATCCCACTGCTGGACAAAGACCTCTTCCCAACTTTTTCACATATTACGGACTCGTATTCAGCCATTATTTTTGAATAGCATCGAGGTCGCTCTCATCAAAGGATCGTCGTCGTCGAACTCGTCAAAGGATAGTCGTCTGTATTTAATAATATGTGTTAGTTAATATCTTTTGTAGATATCACTCATTTTGTATATTATGTAATTAATAATTTTATGAGTGATTTAATATTAATTATGTCATAAAAACCATGCAAACATTAAAATGATAAGTCATTTAAATAAAATTATACCGGTGATTTCACAGAGTTACTGTTATCATGTTGTTATAACGAACGTGACTTAAATCAAGTGTCGATTATGTTTCATTCAGCGTGACATATGATGTAATTTAAATTAATGATAAAGGTTCCAGTACTTAATTCAGGTGAAATATCAGCATTACGGTTAAAAGTTGCATTATTATTATATTAAATAAATCCTAGTATGTCAGCATCCAATACGGAGTTCTTTACATCCTAATATAGGTGGGGTCAAAAGCACTAATAATTGGAAAAAGTGGGGCAAGTTATGCGATTGCAGTGCCATTTGAACTCGTCCACGGAAGGTTCCGTTCAAATTTATTTTCTTTTTTTTTTATATTCTTCATTTTAAACGAGAAATTAGGTATCCAAAAAAAATATATGTTTTTAAATATCAAGCCGTTTTTGTATAATATCTTAATTAGCTTTACTTTTAAGTTTCAACACCCCATTATAAATTTGTAACTTTTAGATTTTTCGATTTTTAGATGACTAAAAGGAACTTGTGTCATGAGTATTACTTGCAAAATTTTATCGACATAGATTTTATCGACATAGAACCAAAAGTACCCTATCAATTTTGATTGTCTTGTGAATGTCAGAGAATACGTTCTTTGCATCATAAAATAGCAGTATTTTTTTAAGAGATGGTCCACGTGTTCCCCAGTGCTTTGAATTTCGTTCGAATTTTCGGACGTCCGTTCTACGAATGATGGTGAATGCGAGCGGTACATGGTACTTACTTCATGGTGGTTTCGTCGGAAACAACCATGAAATGAGTATAATACCAACCATGGAGTACAACCATGTAGTGCAGAGTTTGAGTGTTTTGTGTCTCACTATGACGGCAACGGTGATTAACCTTAAAAACAGCATCACCTTATATGCTGTCGTTTGAACCACATGACGTTGACCTCTATCCCCTGAGAGATGTGCAACAATAAAAGCATAAAAGTCTCCACACTTAAAACATGTTACCTTGTATTTAGATCATGGAGGTCAAATTTGAACTAAAATTATATTAGTTAATTGTAATTTTTTAAATTAACTAAATTTACATATTCGTCTTCAGATTGGATTGAACTACGTTGCGTTATATATAATAGTGCCTTAGGCAATGTGTTCATTTCTTTATCATTTGCATTTGTGTTTCAAAGAGTTTCAAATCACTGTTATGATTTGTTATTTATTAATGTTTACTTTGGCCTAAAAAGTAACTGATTTTACTCAGACATTTTACGATTTATTATTTATTCATGTATACTTTAGCATTAAGAGTAACTAATTTGTCTTTGATAATAATCAATAACAAACTACTTTTATTTTAATTCTGAAGGCAGTCGCTTAATTTGACTCACTCTCATGTGAGCTTCGAATTCTTATAGTTAAATAAATTAAATTGTAAGTCTAAACTGCTATAGTCAGAATATATGATATATAGCTTATAAGTCTTTTCTGAAGGTGTAGTATTCAAAAGTGCGTTAAACATATAAGTACTTGGAATAAATTGGAGCTTCTTTACACAACCATTCTAAAGAACATTCACTATTCTATATTTTTTTTTACATTATTTCAAAAACTTGTTATGTTGGTATTCGGTTATTTATTTAATATTGTATATATGCATTTCTTTTTTTTAAGAATTTATGTTTAATAAGTTTTTCATAGTAATGTTTTGAGTTCATACCAATCCATTTAAACATTATGCATATGGTTAGAAGGAAGTTAGTTTAATGGGAAACATGTTCTAAATTTATTTCCCAATTTAAATTCTGATTTATATAAGCAGCAAAAAGTTAAATTGTGTATTTACCTACATTTTAAAAATTGTTGTTCTAGTCTGTTTCGTATCGTAATATTATTTATATTATATATTGTAGTTGTGCCATAACCATGTGTTTGACATTATTTCGCATAATTTCATACCTTAACTTTATACAGACTACGTAATTGTCAAGGACTGTTTTAGCTTATATACATTTTCCTTACACCTTTCCTTCCACCTACCCTATCCTTCCCGCACTAACTATTATTTTGAAGAGAAGGTAGACGGGCGGCATCGACAATAAAAATGCTCGCAGTAGGGGCGCCGGTGAATTTATCATTTCCTTCCTGACCGCCTTAAATAACACCACTACATAACGCAGAAGATACCGGGTAATGCTACTATTTAAAAGTTCCACGTACCAAGATCAGTGAGTACCAAATTTCTCCAATTACCTGAACCAGTACCGCGTGCATTCATATTGTCGCATATTCAATATAAAATTATTCATTATTCATTGTCAAGTTCAGATCTCGTCAGAATCTGACCTCGATTCCAAATACTTGCAGGAATTAGTTGGTAATATAATTTTCAAAAATACATCCATCCTGACGTACCTTTGGTTGGATACGCTATTAGGTCCTTCGATCATTGATTCATTGTTGAAGTGTCGAAATCCCGTATAAATTGTTTCACATCTACACAATCAAAGGGTAAAAAATTTCAGAATAAAAAGTTTCTTACTAGGTAGTCATATCAGCGTACAGACGCCGGTACGAAGCACCTGCCCCACAGACATTGTGCAGAAACATTTTCAGAGCCGCTCCATCGGAAAAGAGCTTTGAAGTTAACAAGAAAAAGTGGGTTTCGAAGTGCCACCTATTGTCCAAGGTATTGCACTCGTTATCCATCGGTCAGGGAGCAGACCCCGGAAATGTTTTCAATCACACACGAAAAAACCAGAATGAAATAAATTGCGAAAAGTACTTGTTACAATTATTATGCCTGAATTTCTTATAGAACTGATGCTAAGACATCAGACCTTATTAATTAATTTAATGTCAACAATTTATAAAATTGTTTTAAAATTTAGTAACACTATTTTATAAGGCTTAGATAATAAGTGTTATATCTTATATTATATAAAAAACTTTCTAAAGTTTTGACAAGCTGGTAGCTGCATCTTTAACTGGTTACGCTTTTTCACAAACAAGAGACATACTATAGCGATTAAAACCAGGGGATCAAAGGTTAAGGTTAATGACCTTCATCTCTGCGATATTATTATTATTTCTCTCTTATTATTTTCATTGCCTTCTAAAATTTTGATTATGATTTAAGGCAAAAGTACAGTTAATTACGTGGAAAATAATTGGTAGGGATTATTAACAATATTTTGACGGTTTAATATTCTAATATTTCCAAAAATGGGACTTTATTCTGTTACCAGTATTTTTATAACATTATTAAGTGTCAGTTTTCTGTTTAATTCACTTACTTTTACATAATTAATTAATTTTAAACATGTTTTCTGTCTACTTTTTACCCCGGGGACATTTAGAGCTATATCTCACGGTTCTGAGGCTCTCTTTAAATTAAATAAATAATATATAAAAGTCGGCTTAACTATAAATTGAATTTTGAAATAATGGATTATTATTTAATAACGATAAAGTTCCGCCCCTTGAAAATAGAAGACACCGTATCGTAATGCTTCCATATTTTTGTAAACAACATTGTTAAATATCGCTTATTATAATAAAGTGTGAACACAAAGTTTATGTGTGGCTTGCTAACATATTTTCACCAAAGGAATATTGGATAAAGTATTGATATACTGCATAAAACATCTCATAAAGATCTATAACTAGAAGGTTATCTGTCAAAACGTAAAATATCAACATATAGAAGATATACCAACTAAACAAAGATAGTGCGTTCGGATAATTACATACTAAAAAAGAAATTAACGTTCCGTTTCATCACAAAACATTACAGACCACCAATTAAGAATTTTCAACCTAGACAAGAGCAATCGGCTCAAAGAATAATATCAACTTATAAAAATTAACAAAGCAAATACAACACGGTTATACTCGTATGATATTCCAGAAAAAGAACTACAAAATATCTATACCTCCAACAATAATATTTCTAAAGATGACAGATACCAACTTATTACACATACTTTACAACTAATTGAAAAAATACTTATTACTAGACAAGCCAAAAAAGACAAGAGAATAAGTATTGCTGAATTAAGTAAAAAAAGAGTAGGCATTCACAAGGATCGCAATGATAGAAGATTGAAAACAGTTGATTAACACATATAAAACACAGGAGGGGTGAAACGTACTCAGAAATAACTGCAAGAAACAGGCAAAAAGTGAATACCTAGACCCAAGAAAGGGCCGAGCAATCGTAAAGAAAAAGATTTTTGCGTTTAAAAACATTTATGGGAATATTAGGTATATACAATAGATTACATAACCACCAGTGTGAAAAAACACTGATTTACTTCATTTAGTATGTCACCTTCTCCTATATATAAAAACTCTGAAGAACAAAATGGGGTAATAAAAACACTATCCATTTTTTTTCTTTTGATTAACGAAATAAATTAGAATTTTTCGTTATAAAAGCAGAGTTTTGAAAAATTCAATTTACATATTTTTTGAGATTAAACGATTTAATTATTTAATCAATCGCCTACAAAAAGTCGCATAACAAAAATACAATTTAGCTTATCCGGGTATATGACATAGGGAACTTTGATGAAAGCTCTGAGAAAATTGATTGCTTTACCTATTTATAGCACAATCGAATTTGATACAGACATACTTAGGAGAATCTTTTCCATGTTCAAAATCTACTTAAAAGAAAATGTATAAATACGTGGCCATGTTGCTTATACTCATATCACGAATTTTGTTCAAAAGTATATTATTGGAAATTGTTGAACAACAATAACACCAACAACTCAAATTTTGAGAGTAGTTTTTAATTGTGAACTTTCCGTAATTAAGTTCTTTTAATACTAAAATACTTGGAAAGTCTTAACGAAAATATATAAAGGTTCTATACGTAAAATTTTGATGTATTTTATTTAAGAACTTCCTAAGAGCGTCTATAGATTTTATTGTCTGAATTAATTTACACAGAACGTTCTTGAGACTATACAAGGAGCGGTTATTGATCGACTTTCTGACGATGAAAACTTTATTATCTTGAGCTGATTTTTTTAACACATTATAATTTGATAATGCTTTTATATGCAACATAATGTTTTAAATAACCACTATTTTTATAATCACATTGGCTTTTATTCTTTTTATTTAATATTTATATAAGAATAAAAGATATAAAGGCAGTAATTAGTCTCATTTCTATTAAGTTATACTTGTTTTAGCTTATAAAATTAAATTTAAACCTAAATGTTTTTTGTCACTGAACCAAAATGAAATATTAGCTATTTATATGTTAGATTTTTCTTTAATATATTAGAAAAATATAACTTTATTTTTACAGTTACTTTGCTAAATGGATTATGATAGATATTTTTTCGTCAGGATTGAACTTACAAATAGGAATGGACCATCGTCGATAATTATTTATTTATAAATAAACCCTTGCCTATTAAAACATGAATGTAAAAAAAATAACCAAACTGTTTTGCACCTTTGCCCCCATTAGCAAATTGCTTTAAAAATGTTTTCCCATTTTTTTTCCTATTGACATAAGCATAACAACAAAAATAAATTTAAATATGGCATAAAATCACAATGTATTATTTATTTAATTGTTATCATATTTCAAGAAATTTTGATTTATTATAAGGTTATGAAATAACCTAACGTTAATATTTATTATATTCTTCAAACAATATATAGTGGCGGTCATATTTATTAAAACTTGAAAAATACATAACATTTTTAATGGTTGTAATATATTTAATAATGAATATTATTTTGTTTAATTATTTAAATGAACAATTTTATTAATACACATTTGATTTAAAACACGAAAGTAACTACGGCGGCAAGCATTGTTAGTGTTATGGTTTTCATTCAAAGTATTGCACTTGACAGGTTAGTGACCCGTATTGTATTTTCTTTCAAATATATACATATATATTGTATATGACAATCAACACCAAAACATTATATCAATATTTTATTTTATGTTGAAATTTTGAGACATATCTTCGCTTACATATTGAACTAAAAAATAGTCTCACCTCCAACACACACTCACCAACCGCGCCAAACAAATCAACAGCTTCCTGGTCCGCTCGTCCAAAAGAAGTGACTGTCAACGTATCTCAAAAAACCATAACGACTCTGTACCAATGCCGCTATTAAAAGTCGACTGACGTTGGCCCTACCACTAAGTAATCCACAATGGTGAACTTTCATTGAAACAATATTGTTATTCATGTTCTATTGTTTCCTTTAATTGGACTCAATTAAGAGGCGTACTAAGAGAACGAGCTTTCTTGCATGAATATTTACTATAAACAATGGAAAATCCTCTTCCATGACATATATTGATAAATGTATTAAATAATAACCGGTCTTCTTACCAGATATGTAAAACTTAGTACAGAATTAAATACACACTCTATCACAAAAATTTAAGGCTAACTGTGCTTAAAGTGATAACTCAAATTGTATTCAAGAAGTCATTACATAACTAAAGGCAGATTTTAATTAACAGCAATTAGACAGTTTGTTAACAACACGTTAAAAGTATGGCTTAATCATTATTAATTCAAATACATTTAAGTTACCTAAGGTAAAGCTAATGTGTATGATACTCTGTATAATTTAAAATAACAAAATATGTTTATTTGTTAACACTAAAACTAATGTAACGATAATAAATTAAATAAATATTCCTACTGAAGCAGATTATAATGGTTGGCATAGCAAAGATTCACTTACGTAAAACCCCAATTTAGGGTATTTTAAATGGAATTAATTATCTACATATAAGTCGTCCACATTGGGTGCTAATAAAACCCTTTTACGAATTGATTTGGCAAATTGTCACTGACTTGAAACCTTGGGTCCGTAAATAATTTCTGATTACTGTAGAATTTCGAATAAAGGAATATTTTCAGTATCTTTTTTTTTATTTATAAATTGATAATTTTTTTTCAAAATAACTTTAGTCTTTACTACAGATCTGCGTGTTCGATTTTATTTTAGTTATATCGTGGAAAAATTTCTAGATGGATTTGAATAAAATTTATTGGCATAAAAGCATTGCATAGAAAATAGATACAGTTTATCTTATATCACAAGATGGAATAATTCACCTACGCGCCACCTGATGGAAGGTTTTTACCGCCTTCCACGTTCTATTTCATTATTGAAGAGAGTCAAAAATCAACATTGTCAAAATTGTATTGCAAGTAAATGTTGAGATCCATAACTCTGTTACTAAACGAGGCATTTGAGGAGTGCTCTCAAAGAGTGATAATATGACAAATGGTTTTTTAGTGGTAGGTGCGAAGACTTGTGTCTTTTGTAGATTAAATTGAACCAAATTCAATATTCCCATTTCAAAAACTTCCCTAAAAATTTATCAATAATACACATACATCTATTTTGGCATTCATAGACTATTTCAATCAATACACATAAGTTTACGCCTGACAATTTATAATTGCAATTTCACAAGTAATCTACAACTAAACTAAACTATTCTAAACAAATTGTAATTGTCTAAAAGTTTTTAAATAAAAAAAGGAAAAGCCTGATTATATAATCTGTCGCCATCTTTGTTTCTGAGTAGATCTGTCTCAGGCATATATCTTTCCCAACCGGTTTAAGCTTTGACTATAAAAAAATGTTATTTTATAAACTTAGTTGCAATAAAATATTTTCATTACATTTCATATTATGATTTTACAATGTTGGGGATAAAATACATGAAAAACATCGTTCACAGATTTTTGTGTAGAAGCAAAAACTATTGAGAAAAAAGAAAGAAAGAAAATAACATTTATTCAATAACAACACACAACACTGACAACGTCTCAAAATTAATAAAGAGAAAAAAATATATATATATATATATATATATATATATATATATATATATATATATATAAAACTAAATGAAGACAAAATAAAAAATAAACAAAAACACAAAAATTGTTTATATTAAACAACAAAAATTAATATGTGCCAATGTCGTGTGATGTCAAGAAAAGGGCACAACTCAGCATTCGTACAAGGCGAAGTTTACCTTATACACTGATTTTCAGTTGAACCCCTTACTCGACATCACGGACGCAAAAGAAATAAGGACCAGAAACAAAAAATAATAATAATAAAAAATTAATTAAAACTATTTACCTTGGCCAATGAACTGAATTATATATTAACATTGATTAGTTGGATAACAAGAAATTACATAGATACAACAACTTGTCCACCCTACATACACTTTCAAGATGCCTATGGAACAGGACAAATGAACGGACTCACTAAAAACACCTACATCTCATCTTCCCATAAATACTCCATATTGCAAAGCATTCGAGACATCGAGTTATTAATTAAAATGTAATAAATAAATTAAATCCGTAAAATGAAATGTATACTCGTGAAAATCTTAGAAATTAAATATTTTAAATAAATACCGTACAGAATTTCATAAATTAATTTAATTATTTTAATAAGGCCAATTTAAAAGTAAGCCCTATAAAATATTCCGCTATCAAAGGTATGTAAAACAGAACACAATTAGGGGCTATGCATAATCCCGTACTTTAATATCTTCGATGATCCGCCATATTGGATCTGTTACAAAGGTCTTACTTACACTCAATTTATTAATTACATGTAAGTTTTCGATTATGTTGTTTAAAATTATATAGAAAATATAAGGCTAAAATTTCATTAACAAATTTTGAAAAAAAAAAAACTCCGACTTTAAAGCTCTATGAATAATATTTTAATTTCAAAGGAGCTACTCTCCTTTGAAATTAAAATTTTGTTAATAAAGTTTTCATATAAATAACAACTAAATATTTTAATAAAATGTATATGCTTATGTTAAAACACTTAAAATATAGTAAACTTCAATATTATCTAATAACTCTCCGAAAAACTTTTTTGTTTTTATTGCGGTCGTTTTTATATTTTTTATACAAGTGTCATTTATTTCATTAACTGAATCACATTGTAAATCTGTAACACCGATTTTGATAGCTATTTTTGTGTGAAATTCTTTAATGGTTGTTTTATTTCTTGAAGCGAAATGAAATGTATTTAAATATTTATTGAAAATAAGATTATAAAAACTGTTTCATAGTCAAAGCTACTACCGACTCGAAAATAAATAGGCCTCAGTCTTGAGAAGAGCCTTCGACAAAATCTCAACTGAAAGCCTATTACTTTTTTTTATTGTATATTTATATATCTATTCAATTTGAATTCTTTAACCAATCAAAATTACTTCTTTTAAATAATTTAATTATTTCTTATTTTACAATGTTAAACATTTCTATTTATCTTGTTTTGCAATAAGTATCCTGCATTGTAATCTATTAAATCATTTCGTATTTTGTTTATTACTTTGGGTAAGTGCACAAATCAATATCTGTACTAAGTAGTGTGACTATATTTCTCAATTTAGAATAATTTGGAACAGTCTGATGCCGAGGTCTTGTTGTTGCTTTCAATAAATATATCTTTGCTTGGACCAACATTAAAACGATCGGCTTATATTATTCAACAGCTTCTGAGTTATATTTCAAAATATATTTTGTTAAAATATATTTAAATGTTTTAAGATTTGACATAAAACAACTAATGTGTCTTAAAGAACTCACTTTAAATAAAAAATAATAATATATTTAAAAAAAAAGAATTATTATTATAATTAGCAACATAAATATTTTAATCAGTAAATTAATTATGCACCTTGGCAATTATTTATCTGAAAAACTATTGTGAACTTTGAAACGTCATTTTCTGGAAATGTATTTTTATTATATTTAATCGCACATGTGTAACACATCACGGTTGCGGTCGTCAGATGTTTTGTTATTAATGGCCGTCCGACGTTCCCGCGTTGATAATTTAGTTAGCCTTGTGGTCTAGAAGTCTTCCTTTTATTAAAATAAAATATTATGCAATTCCTATATTTTAAATGAACTTTGTCGTTAATGTTTTTACAAACTTTATTTAGTAAGTATATTAAAAATTATACTAATTTAATAAAATTGAGAAGATTATATCGTTAATAGATTAAATTAGGCTTTTCAAAAATACACTAAGGAAAAAATATTTATGTTTTAAAGATAACATACTAGAAATGTATTATTTACTATTCCTAACTAAAAGATTTTGCCATTGTAATTTCCTAGTTAATGCGACTGATATACAATATATACTATTTTTCCAAATATTTTTTTGTTATTGATGTTATACGCTTCAGTGCATCCCTTGCAGTTCAATGAGTTTCATTCTACCCATATCTTCTCGCTATCTTCGCTCGCAGTAAGATGAGAAATACAAGTAAATACAGTTTATTACGAAAACATCGTATATTCTGTTTCTTATAGTAGAAAAACAACATAGAATTTTATTAAATTATATACTCTTCTTATAAAAAAATAATTAATTTGTAGCTTTTAACAATTAGTATTTGTTATACTGACAAGTGTTATTTCTTCGTTACAAATTAAATAATTGAATCTTCCGAAAAACGAATAACTTTTATCTATTTCTTAAATATTAATGACCAAATTCCATATAATCCGTAAATAAGATCAATAAAACAATACGTACCCAGTACTAATAGTTAAGGCACTCTCTTACTCTTATTGTGGAGATATTTTGGTGAGGTTGAATTAAAGTTGTTTGAACTTTATCTCGAGATGAAAAGTGCAAGACGTATTCTGTATACACGTTCTTTTTATTCTTATCGTATTATTAAAAGTTTTGAATATATAATTACAAATTGTCTTCACTGTAAATGTATCTTATTATCATTTATATATTTCCGTTTTAAAAACTTTTTTTAAATTTTATTTGACATGTACATCATAAAAGATCGACGATCTTACATCACTTTAATGTGTATATTTGACTGTGATTTTGCCTTCAGGTTGATATTTTATGATTTACGCAATAAGTTTAAAATAATTGTAGTATTTTAATAATTATCTAATTGACAGTATTTTAATATTTATCAGTTTATTTTTGTTATAATCTTACAACAGTATTAATATTATTATGAAGTATTTAAAATTCTTTATCTTTAAGCCTTCTTCTTTATTTTTAGTTTATAGCGACGCGACGTACGAGTAAAACCAGACGCAGAATATTAATTTTAAGAATATTGTTCTCAACAAAAAGTGGAGTAAACAATTTTTATAACTGTATTTCTATTTCTTAATTTTCAATAATGCTAGCTGTTATGTGATTTTATATTATTGGGTATGTAATTTCTTTGTAATGTAATATTTTGATTTGATGTGATAAATGTGTATGTAAAAAAAATTATCAAGTAAAACAAAACACATTAGTAATTATTAATGTAAAATTAATGTCTAATAACATAATTTGAAAAAATTTCAGACTTATAATTTTTAGTCATTTAGAACTCTTTAAATTTCTCCAGATTATTTTCACAGGATATTCTTAATAGCTCTTAACAATTCTTAAGTTTTTGTACCTGGCAGAGGTCACCATTTAGTTATAAATCCGCCTCTTGTACATTATTTAATAGGTTATGTATTGTTTTACTTGAATTTTGTATATTGGTGGACAATAAAGAGTATTATTATTATTATTATTATTATTATTATTATTATTATTATTATTATTATTATTATTATTATAAAAAATTTTCAAAGATCTTTTTTAGGAAACTCCCTCCTCAGAAACAATATACTTTTCATTAGTATTGATACATTTTCTTAGAACTCAATATTAGTCCCTGCTAATCTTTTTATTTGAAGCTCAAGGACTACAATTTTCTTCGTATAATTTTGGTGCAACTATGATACATGTTCCATTAATTCAAAATGTTTATGTCAAAACAGACATGCTCTGTAGCTACTGGTACTCGATAAGAACTTAGATAGTTTCCGCTTTTAGAGAGCTTTGCGTGTTGGGAAATGTTACAGAAAAGTGTATCTTAATATATAAAGCAATAAAACTCAAATTTATCATTTTAAATATTTTTTAAAACATAATTATCGTAATGCTACATATTGATGTGCTAAATTGTGATATTTTTACAGAATGATTTATTTTGATATGTTGAGGTGTTGAGCGTGAGTAGAAAAGTAAAAGCGTATAGTATATAAGTAGAATAAGAATACTAGAAAAGGATAAGACAATAACTGCTGTCTTCCGACGGGGACGAGTTAACTTATTTGTGTTCTGTACAGTGTGAACAAAGTAGTTTTTTAAGCCCAGTATTCCATTTTTAAAATATTTGGCATAAAATAAATAAATTTTGTTTAAGCATTAAAAAATATTTTTCTTAAAATAAATTTCAAACAAATATATTCAATATTCTTTTCCGAGATTCACAAACGTACATCCAATCATATGGCAATTGAAACTACAAACTTTCACATTTGTTAATCAATGGCCATTGGAAAGAATGGACTTCTATTGAAGAAACAGATTAACTTACTAAAACATACTACAACTGTAGCTTATAATTTCTATATTATACAAAACAATATTTAGTATATTGTGAAGAGTACAGCAAACATTAAAATATTAATTACTTATAGTTCTAAAGTAAACCAATATTATATCAAGCCTATTATGAATTATAACTTATAAATGTCTACAAGAACAAGTCTTTTTACAGATAAATCGCTTTCTTTCTTAATCGTAGTAGACACATAATTCAAAGTAAAACTAAGAAAATTCCATAGCATAGTTATAAAAGTGTAGAATGTAACATACAAAAAGTTCAATAAGAGTTTGAGAAATATAAAATGATATAAAAATATTTATAATACAAATTTTACTACTGAAGTGACATTCGAGCAAATTAAATATTTTTAATCCTAATGTATGCTAAGTAATTCATCAAGAATATAATTTCAAACACATCAAACAGTTTATAGTAACATTAACCCAGTTCACGAGGACCCGCGGGTTCTAGTGCTCATAAAGTGAATATGGATAAAATTTCATTCATAGAAGAAATAGCGTTTGTAATGCGAATAAAAGTTAATTCTGCTAATTAAGAAGATTAGTATTTATTATTTATTCTCAAATCGTAAATAATAATAGTAAGAGTTATTATTGTTATTTAAGACTTCTTTGATTATATAAGGTTAGACGGAAAGATGAGATTATTTGAACCTGATATTGTGAATCTGAACAAATCAGTTTCCATTGTCAAGCCCATTTCCTCCAGAACTTTATCCTCCAGACTGTAACCTACTGGGGAAATTTAACCTGATTATATTTAATGCAGGCCGAAACAAACGTGTGTTTTTTCTATAGCAAAAAGAGGCGAAACTAGAGGCAACTAGAATACAGCACCAGCTCAAACTTGCGGAGAGTAATGCTCCCATCATTACGATGGATCCGATGGATAGATAGTAAGGTTGTAATTGATTGGGATAGGAACTAAGGAACTTTTAAGTGAAACCTCCCTTAATAAGTAAAAACTTTAGAATTTAGAATATAGCCGCAGGGTGGCCAACGTATAGCTCTTTTATCGGATATATTTCGGAGTATTTGTAATGGAACTGCACAACTTGATTCTCCCATCTCCTTTCCATCACCGAACAACTAAAAACTCGACAAGAAAATATTGTTTCACGGTGGAAGTACCAAAGTTCCCGACAACGCTTTTCGCTTCAACTTTCATTGTGACGACGTCAAACTTTGAAACCCTCTTTCTAGGTGTCGCATCGTAGACAACGGTGATGTTAGATATCAATTAACATTTTTTTATGTAAAGAAAATGATATATCTAAAAAAAATAAAAAACTCAAAAAATTAATTTCAAACTAAAAAATTAAAAAACAAGCACAGAAATAATTTAGGCATTACTTATTTTTAAATTAGATCTTTTGAAATTTTTATCATTTAGGGTATTGTAAATAATATGTTAATTATTTTAAAATTGTTGAAAGGTTACTATAACATTCTATTATAACATTGTTTAACTCAAAGCTTAATTATTTATTTTAAATAGTCAGACTTAAAACATCTTCGTGTCGGAAAACTCCTTATTTTATTTTATCCGTTCGTTAATACAATAACTCTTTATATTTCGCCAGACTTACGATCAAAAGTTGTTTATAAAAGTACCATTTAGAAGGTTAAATTTACAAAAAAACTTCTTTAGTTTTAAAAAGTATACATACTTTTTTATATATATTTCATTTTACTTAAATATAAGGTTAGTTGTAGCGGTATTTACAATATACGAGAGGATTTCCCAAAGGTCGTAGATTTGAGTGTTGTCAATGTCGATAAATTATTCTATGTTTCAAAAGAACTAAAAAAGCGCGCGCAAAATTTCCCCATGCAAAGTCTACGGGAAAAATTATTTTTTTGACTAATTACTGCAATTAGGCTAATGAGATTTGAGAGTTGTCACTATTTTTCAGCAGTGTAGCATAATGAGGCCTTTGATTTGAGCCATCAACGATATTTTTCCCTTTAGTGGTTCTCGAGCTACAGTGTGCCAACGAAATCGCTTCCTGCATTAATATAAAAGATTACACATATTCTAATAAGACTCAAGTTATCTTTTATATTATCTAATCAAACAAACAGACAGTAGTTAGTTAGTTCATCTGGTGTTACGATTCCCTGTCGCCATTTAACAAATATAATAATTCGCAACATGCATGCTAGCCTGATAAATGTTAAATGAGTTTATTGTACTATTATGTACTATTAAGATTATCCATGCAAGACTTATTAATTTATTAGTTTATTTTTCTCAAATGCAAGGTGTATTTGCGAAAAAAAAATAAGAAATTAATAAATTATAAATATTGAAATTGAATCAAATATTTATTTTTCTTAAAACAGCAAATGTAAATTAAGAAGAAATCTCATAATAAATGAGCTCTTATGATGTCTTATTCGTCCAAAAGATTAGACATCTTGTGCTATACGTCAGTAACACCCTAAAATTTAAGAAAATACACAGACATCTGCTAATGTATATTAACTTCATATTGGTTTCCTGAATAAACACGAGGGAAATATAAGAGAATTTATTTCTTCTGGGAGGTGATAAAAGGCGCAACCTATGATAGAAAATTTGCTACAGTGTCCTAATGAAATGACCACATTGGTGTTTCTATTTTGAAAGTGGAATAAATGCTGCCATCTCTATCAGTAAAGATTATTCTTAAATGGAAAAGTAATACAGAGAAGTTGAATATTTACAAAAAAAGTTAATATACAAAATATAACCTATTCAAAACTGTCTATTTTTATGAAGCAGTGGTTTGAACGGTCCACTGTTTAAAAGTACCAATATATAAATTTTATGATCAGATTATACTTGTTGGTTTGGTAGTCTAAAAATTTTACCAAAATAACCTATGCAATTATTAAGACTAAATTTCATATAGGATTAATATATTAGAATTACATATTTAAAAAGTTACATATCTAAAATTCAGAAAGAAAACATACTAAAAATGCTTTAACAAAAATGAAAATATTATTGTGTCGGAATTTCATTTTTAACAACGGCTTTTAATTTATTTTCTTTAATTTTACTTAATTTTAAAAACTATGTTAAAGGTGATTTAAAAAAAATGGTTGTCAAATAAATTTTCTAATTACAAAAAAAATAAAGATATTACGATAAATCTGTAATTAATTACAATTTATTAGATATATTCAGTACACAAAAATATTATATACTCACTTGGTTCACTTTGGTCCAATAAATACAAAACTCAATATGAATAGCTACTGGATGACGATGTTCCCATGGTTACAATAGCAATGCCCATCTTGAACTCGTGTTGTTTCAAATTGTGGGTAGGATTGAAAAAATCAAATTGTAAGTAATAATGAATTTAAGACACAGTACAAGTATTATTATATATAATTATCCACTTGTACTCACATAATTAGTATAGGATTTTGACTGACTAGTTTCAAACCTAATTGAGGGTTTTATTCATGAATGCATGAATAAGGACCACGAATGGGTTCGAATCCTGATAGATAGTAATTACATGAGTTTAGCCAGATAATTATATATTCATTTCATTCATGGATCACGAAATTTTAAATTTACAAAAAAAAATACAATTATTCCTTAATATAATTAAAAAAAAAAGTAATTAAACATCTTCTTTAAATTAATAATAGTAGTTACATCATACATTAAGTATTTTTATCATTACCATATAATATGAGCATATGTGCGTACATCATCATTGTTTTACATATATCTTTTTATTTGTATATTTAAAATACAATAGCTATTAATTAAATCTTTAGGTCATCACAATTATCATGTAAAACAATCTACTTTTCAATATGCAAAAACGAAAAATTAGAAACATATATATACTTTCCCAATATTTAAAATAAGAAAATTTCAATTTTAAAAATTAAACTTCATATTATAAATATATTCTCATTTTATTTTCTTTTCAAAATTCTGGCTTAAATTATAAAAATATGTTGAGTCTTTACCTCCTAAAAATACAATATACCCTATTTGTGAGGGAATCGAAATAGCGGCTATCTATCATCTTCAATATGTTGATAATTTAAGAATAGCCGTCATTTACTATCTTTGATTTCTTTTTGTCTATTAATGACAGTAAAAAGACAAAATATATATTTTTTTGACATATGAAAATTTTTATATACAAGCATATACTTACATTATATACAAATAAAACTAATTAATTACTAATGGAGATAGGTTGAGGAATACCAAAAACCTCAGCATGATAACAAAGTTAACGTTATTAAGAGCGTTGCTAAAGTCAATCAAAACCAATACAGTTAATTGTTTATAATACATTCCGATTCTAATGTCATCAATGTCATAATAGGTATATTTTTTAATTTTTCCAACTCTTAAGGATTTAAGAAATATTCATATATGCGAGGTATAGCTTTTTTAAAAGATTTATAAATATTGCTTCGTTATATATTTTGTATTACAGCGGTTTTTTATTTTTTGTGTGTTTTGTGTTAGATCAACATTTAGTACCAGTCAGGTACGCGGCTGGCTCCAGAGCCAGCTTTGATATGTGGCCTGTTCTTTGCTTTATCCAGATAAAGCAAAGAATTGGCCACGTATCTATGAACATGAAAGTCTTTGGAAAAAGCACTTTCTACTACCTCTAAGGCTAACAACATTCTCGCACACAACATCCTTCATAATTCCAGAGACTGGGCCATTACGGTTACTTACGATTTAAGTAAAATATAAAACACATTTAACGTGAAAAAGATTTGTTCTTGTTAGTTCAATGCGTGATACAAGTAAATACTTCATTCATACTATAAAAATAATTATACATTACAATTTTATATAAAACATAATAATATTATCCTATCAAACGTTTAATGAAATTAAATTTATAACACAATTTTCTATAAAGACTGGGATAGATCACTCAGACCTTTTAAGACTATCAGCCTGCAACTTACTCGATTATAGACCTTAAACTCGTTAAGACTTCAAATAGGAAATATCGTTGAAGGTTAAAACTAGACTTAATAAAATAATAATATAGAATAAATAGTCGATAAACTTATATAATATAATTTATATATATAGAGACCGACATTTGTTCATTTTATGCCTCAACCATTGCGTATTGTAAGATATAAATGCAAAAAAGTTATATAAAATGTCTTTAATTTAGGTTAAACAACAAATCAAGGATTATCAAAAGAGACAACTTTAAAGTTTCATGAATTATAATACAACAACAAGGCAAAAACAGATAGCCAGATAAACGTTTCCCGAGCTCGATTCCACAAAGTAATAGTAAATAGATGCCTTAGCGCGTGTGAGTCCGACTTCGCTCCGGTTGTATGCGACTGTGGCATGACCAAGCGGATATTCATAATTTGCAAACATACAACAATATAAATTATATATATCAGAGGTTAGGTAAAGAAATCGTCTAAAGATCTTATTATATCAAGTTGGATGTCCTTATATTACAGATTTGATTAAACGTATGATATATTTATTAATAAAACCTGACAATTTTTTTTATTTCATATTATTATTTTAAAATCATTGTACCTTTTAAGCCTTTAACTTCTATCAAGCATATCTTCAAACTTATCGATAAGGCTTTTTGTATCACTATGATATTGTTATATAAATATATAATAGAAGAGTAAAATAATTATGTATTTTGAAAATTTTTTTATTTCTTTTTCGTACAGATAATCTCTGGACCCCTTTTCCTAGTTATATTTAATTTTAATATTAATGTTGTCGAAATAACATAATAAACAAAATAATATATATTTAAATTTTTGTAGGTCAATATTAATATCATATAATGAAATTCTAAACCAAGTAACAGGTGGTCTTCTTGAATGCTATCTTAGTATTTGGCTGTACTTCTTTATTAAATTGATAATATATTTTTAAATGATTTTGATTGTGGTAAATTAATAACTGTTCTTTTATCATTCACATGGTATTTTGTATAATTTATACCTAGTAGATATTAAATACTGCAAATGAGAAATTTTACTTTCATAAATATATATTAATTTTGATGTAAATAAAAATTCTATTCTATATTCCTCTCTAGTCTTCAAATGTACAATAACAACTCCACGACAATTAAAATAAAACAAAATGCCACGCCAGCAACGTCTTAGAAAGTTTTGAGATAAGAAAAAAAATATCTCATTGTTCTATTTTTAATTTTAAATATTTCTGACAAAAATGTCTGCTAGAGCCTTTATAATAATTATTATTCATAATAATTATACAAATATTTTATTATTTAATTTTTAGTAAAACGCGTCATGCGGTGTTTTGTGGGTCATAGTTGTAGATGAAAGGATGCGAGGTAGAAAGTGTTTAAATTATATTTTATTTTGTAGAATTAAAATAAATTATATGATTATTTAGATAACTCCCTGAGTAATTTTATCCAAGGGACCCTAAAATACTGTCCGCTCATGTGAACATAAAATTATCACACATTCGACAGCGACGGTATTAACTACATTTGTATCCGTATTTTGTGACCGCTTAGACATTTCTACCCTCGTTGAAAATTAATAGGTCTTAAACCTTCCCCTTTTATAAAAAGTACCCCCAGCTATAATTCGTTACAACAATAAACCATTTATTGTATTGTTCGTGGCACCTATTACGTAATTATAATGTTTGAAACTCTGAAATTTTAATATAATTACATCATTGTACGGAAAACTTATTTTACAATAGTTTCGCACCATTCTACTTCAAAAATTTCAAGAAAAATTTAAACAACTGAGTTTTTTATAAATAAATAAGTAAAGGATGAAAAAAAATTAATTTATATTTTATTAAAATATACACATTTAGTTAGCTATAGGCTCTTTCTTTGCACAAAAAGTGCTTGCACTAAAGCTGCTAAAAATTAGAACGAGAACCTGTGACACAGCAACATCTAAAATTTCCACTTCAAACTAAGAGAGTATCTAACACGAAAAATGTAAATTTTTATACATTATAACTTGAAAACTATGTTAATTTGGTGAATAGAAAGCTTGGTAATTTGTTTCTGTTGTTGGAATACGAATTATTTATGATTACAACCCTACAATAAAACTGTAAAGCCGTTTTACACTGAGCGTATATGAGTGGGTTGTAGCCGCCAGAACTCGAGGTCGAACTCAAATAATAATACCTCTTTTTTAACACCATTAAAAAGTCGTAAAGATTATATTATAACTCTCTTAGTAAATTAAAGTGAACGGAGAGTCCACTTGTACATGGTTACTATAAGATATAGATATCTGCATTTTGTTTATAGACGATGGAGTCTAACTTCAAAGTCCAAATGTATGTCACTTGACTGCATGTCATATGAAATGGCTAGTCTAGGGTAAATCCAATCTCTCACAAAATGGCTACATATCATACGGTGAGTTAGAGAGCCGGATTTCCATACTACGACCCTTTGACTTTATATCTTAGAACTTAGATCTTACAACCCTCATAATTTCTTATAGGTCACAACAACCAAGGTAGAATTTTTAAGTTTAATATATAAAAACTTCTACCACATTAAATCTACTTGTATCAAAACTAATTGACTTTGGCATAATAAATAATAAGATATAAATTTGGGAAGGTTCATAATACAATAAAGATTATAAATTATATACAAAATTTATTTGGAATTCAAATTATCATGTATAATTACTTAAAATCAAAGAAATACATACCAATATTACTCTATTATGATGAATTCAAAGTCTGGTTAGACCAATGTGTTTTAAAAAATATAACAATAATAAAAGCCACTACAGTATTACTTGAAATAGAGTGTAAAAACATAAAAATGGTGGTTAATATATCAGGTAGGTGAAAATTCTATCCCTTCTTTGCTTTAAATATTACCTAGTCTTTAAGTGAATATTTTTTAAATATTGCTCAACAATTTTCAACTTCGAATAGCACGACAATACAACGTTTTTTTTTATGCAATAATATACATATAGCTATTGATATATATATATCGATTATTTGTTATTTTTATTTGAAATAATAAATAATTGATATATATTTCAATAATAGAATAAATAAAACAATTATTACTTTGCTATCCTCATTACTTCGTATATTAAACATTTACATAATACTTCCACATTCCAAACATATTACTTCCATAGTTATTTATTAGTAAATAAAACATTGCCAAAAAAAATAGGAAATTAAAACTAAAAAAACTCGTTTCTAAGTAACATTACATAGTAAGTTAAAGCCCTTGACTGTCAAAGCAAAAATCCTTTACTTTTCTCCGATTCTTTAATAAAATCGTAAAAAAACTCAAAAAAATCGGTCTAGCCGTGTCGGGGATTTGAATACAAACGCTGTAATACGAGTATTTTATATATTAAATTTATAAGATATTTATAAATATTCTTATTTTTTTTTCTGAATTTATTGTCTTAATAAAACACATAATATATGTTTTAACGCAATTAATATTAAATTATATGTCAGTAGTTAAGTGTCTTCCGCTTTCTAGTTACTATAAAAAAATTTTTTACTCTCATATTAAAAATTATAATGTCAATAAATAAACAGAAAATAATCTCCATAAAAGAAATTCACACCAATCTCATATGAATCAAAGAATCTAAAGATTCAAATGTTCAAAAAAAATTGAAAATTAAATATATAAAATGAGTTCATTCAATATTCCCAAATTTCGATTTATTGTCATCCATATCATTATCGTTAGTTAACATGAATACGAAAGTAAATTAAAAACTAAGATAGGTGAATACCTAACCATTGAATAATGCAGCAATAGATTTAGTAATTATCTATAAAGCGGCTACTTTACGCTCGCGCTGTCTTCACTAAAAGAGCTATTCGGTCAGACCCAAACCAATTTGAGTGCTTAGTTAAATTTTATTGGTATTAAAACCTTCTTCATTTCCTTTTTAATAAAAAGTGCTTAAGATTATAAAAGTTACAATAAAGCAAAAGCCTACCCTGTTAACTGTTGTCAGAATTATTAGTGCGAGAATAATTTCTTGATAATTATTTATTATTGAATCTATTAAATTACTTGAGTCTAGATATTATTTTGAACATTTATTTTAAAACTTACATTATCTAATAAGGTTTTCTTTTGGTATAAGCATGTAATGGATGAATAGATGTTTCATAACAAAACAGTTTTTAACATGATGCCTAAATGTTGAGAGGAAGGCTGGAAGTATAGATCAGTTGTGTAAAAGATACTTAGACGAAGAAAGAAATGACTAATTTTAATATTAATTGTTTATGAAAAGTTTTATTAATTTTCTTGTAAATTGTAATAAATAAATACTGAAAAATTCGCAGACTGGCAACATTGGCGCTAGTGGTGCGCATAATTTATTGTGGTAGTTTTGGAACGTGGGACTGGAAACTGAGAGAGTAGTGGAGTGATCTGGATTATTCGGAACGATTCATTGGGCGACAAGAGCGGATAGCGATAAGACGGTTTTAAAAAGTGCACTGATGTTTCGTATAATAAATTTGATAACAAAGAGGAAGAATAAATAAGTAAAAGAAATATTTGGTGTGTTACTTCTGAGATACCTTAAATTTATAAATCTACAATACTCGTTACAGAACATTAGGATTACATAAATTACTAAAGTGCCTATGTGATATGTTTAAAGTACAAAGAACTACCGATGCTCTACGGTGATCTTTCTGTTTGTTTTCTAATCAGTTTAAAAAATTATATTTGCATCTAATGTTTTTTAACTACATGTAAAAGCTATTTCAGGTGATATAAATAACAATGCAAAACATCACAGACACATTCAGTGAGATAGTTCGCAATTTTATAGCATTTTCCCACAACAACAACTTACTTTATCTTATGGTCTAAATAAACAAAATTTAGGAGCAGTTGTATAAAATGGATGTTGAACTTTTACTTGGTTATTTTTTTTTAAAGTATATTAGATATTTAGAACTAACATATAATAACATATAACATATAATAGAAGTACAAAATTCAAGGTAAAAAATATATATTATCATTTCAATAACAAAAAAAAACATACATTCAAGTTATTAATTACTATATTTAAAAATATGACACTTTTTATCACTTTATATTTTTCTTTATATTATTTTATAGCCGCATTATTTAACCGCGTACGTTCACCTCTTAATAAGAATTTTCTTATAATGGTTCTCTTTTATCTTGAAATGTTAAGAGAAAAGTACGCTAAACAATATTATTATATTCTTTGTTGAACTTTACTGTAAAATATTTAAAAGAACACCACAAAAAAATATATATTTTACAGATCTTCTCAAAGGAATTGCTTGAACATTTGATTAACCTAATAATTATAAACAAGACTTGGTAAAAATTTTGTTTTAAAAAAATGTTTAATACTGAGAATAATTATATTTCAAATGAAATTATCTTCATAGTCAATAGTATGTTTCTTCGTCCACCGATGACCGTGGACTGTTGAGTGTATCCAGGAACTGACTTCTATGGCAGAAACCAGGGTAAAGAATATCGGTTCACCATCAATATCACAATCTTCTGATTTCCATGACGATATTATACCCCAGAGTATTCCGTTTAGTACAACTGGTGCTCCAATGTCTCTCTGAAAATATATTTTAACATACTAGAAACTTCTTTTCGTAAACAGTCAAAAAGACCGTTAATTAGTTTTAAACAAGGAAATTAATTAATTACATTTTTTTCGAATTCAGAATATCATTCAGTAAATAAAATCATCGGACGTTCCGATACGTGGCGAGTATCCACCCTTACGTGTTTTCAAGGCGAGAATGTAGTAATGCCTTTTACTGTCCACGACTACCTTACCACTTACCATCTCGTGGAATTTATTCAATATAATCTTAGTCGGTTATAAAAAGGGATACCTGACATGGATTACTTCTAGTAGCGGGTTCCAAACACATGATCAAATCCTTATTTGCATAGTCTGGAATCCACATGTCCATTTCTTCAGCACATTTTTCTCTATTCAATGGATGCAAGTGCGATACGGTTAATAGTCTACCTCTCTTTATATCATCCATAGATTTGTGATGGCTTGTTGTGTTTCTGTCCTAATGTTATATATATTTTTTTGTATTTATTTTAAATTTTTTTAATATTAGAAAAAAATGTGTGATTAGACTTTATATATTGAAAATATTTTCACAAATTTTAATACAGGATCTTACCCGATTTATATTCCAAGCTGTCACCGTGAAATGGGGTGGGATCACGTTTCGATATCTGTTTTGTATTTTTATAGGATTTAAATGAGAATTAAGTGTCACTGGCTTGGATAACTTTATTAATGCCACATCAAATAGAGGCTTACTGTCATCAAAGTAAGGATGAATTTCAAAAAATTTTATGCCAGTTAAAAATCCCCCTTCCTTGTAATTAATACTGCCAAGTCGAACGCGAATGTTTCTCGAAGATTCTCGAATCCTGCAACTCACGAAGATACCATATCTTTTAACTTAAGACCAATTAAGTGTTTGTAGTGATTTACTACGTTATTTTTCAATAGTAAATTAAGTTTAGGATACTTTGTTTAACTTGTTCATTTTATGAGAAGTTAAATAACGCTGTTTGAACAGCTTGAATTGTTTAATATTAATATTTTAAAACTTGATATTTTATCAATCAAAAATTCCCGTTTTTAATTGTTTAATAATTAGAAAAATATTTTGAACTTACATAAACAATGAGTCAGCTCCTGTCAGAACCCAGCTATCATCGATTAAGGCACCCGCACTTATATAGGTAAACTTACTCAATATTGCAACCATATATGGAAATGTCTCGCTATCGGTAACTACTGTATGTTCTCCTAGCACTTTCATCTCCATTATGGTAATGTTTTTAGAAGATGAAAATATGTTATTTATCATCATTAAAATAAATATGCTTATCATAAGGTTTATAATGTGCTTCATTTCAATATAGTAAGAAATGAAATATGGCGAAAAATATTCAAAATATTTTTATAACAGCCTATAACATTTTTTTCACACTTTCATGTAATATGTTTAAACTTTATTTGAAATCGTTTCACTTTAGCAATTCCATTTTAATTGGCACATTCTGTTATATCCTAGCTCTTATTTTGTAAACACTCTGAATGTTAACGTATTGTTATATTAATAGTATTGATCAACATCATTGTTAATTTTCCTTCTACTATTTTTACCACTTTTAATTTGTAATTTAATATATATTAACAAGGTTTAAAACCAATTCTAAAAGGTTATATATTTATAATTTGCCAATTTTTTTTTAGAATCAAATACATTTTTATTATAATTATACATTACTTCTACATGATATGTTTATTGCTAAATTTTAAAAACGTTTACAAAGACATCACGCGAAGCCGCCACGAGTGCTGCCTTACCGATAAACTTAATCAAATATTTGTCTTCAAAATTTGATCAAGTTGAAGGAAAATTTTTAAAGGAACTTTCTTTTTTTTTACAAAGAGTAGAATACACTATTAATGCAATTTGTCTACAAAAAAAATATTAAAATAAATATTTAGATTTATAAGAGATAACAGATTTTAAAGCTGCAATACCAACGTAAAATATTTATAAATTTATAAAAGAAACTGTATTATTCTAACATTATTTCAAACTTCTTTATGTGTGAACACGTGAGAACATATTTTCAAAAGGTAATGGCACTTTCTCAATCGACTGTTCCAATAACTTGATTGCGACTTACTGACGTGGAACGTCTATATGCACTCCTAGCTTATATTAGTTGTGTATATTCACTTCACTTCACCCTGATGGTATTTAAGTGCTCTATAGTAAAGCTATTTCTTATGAATTATCATGATCTGTCTGTAATTTCTGATTATTGGTTGGAAAACCGTCATTCTGATTATTGGTGTTTGTAAATTAATTTGAATACCATAAAAACTATTGCGCATTTATTCTATATTTGTGATTTTATACTTGAAAATTCCTACTAATAGAGAGCTTTCTTACCAAATTAGATATTATTCGGTACTGTTTAGTACTACAGAGAATTAAATATATTTATAAGGATGCACTAAAATAGCCAAATTCAAATTACTTAAACATTTTTCAACATACTGTGACAATATTTTAGTTGTGATTCAAGGATTTATTTCAAGCATTCATTTTAAGTATAGCGTTCCCTTTTGCCATTTTCGTAAAGGTGTCAACACGCTATTCTAGAGGACTAGCTTTTGCAGGTTATTTATAATAGATGTCGCTATAAGGTGTTGTATACAGTATAAGATTTTTTTACATAATCTCAATAAAGAGGGCGCGAAAATATATTATATTTATTTAAGAACTATCTAACAGTAATCATTTCTTACTTTAGTTTTCCATTGAATAATAATGTAAGATAATGTGCAGGCTCTATCGAAACTGTAAATAAAGACCTTCAAAAGATATAATCGTAGACGGAAGACTGGTATCTTACTCAATCCTACCTAATCGCAAGCCTTGAAAATTTTTAGTATAAAATCACATAGCAAAATCAATTGTGAGATCCTGCGTCATCATATTGATGAGGGCAATCAATTTCCGTACCTAGATTAAGCAAAAAAACTGAGGATTAGGTATAGACCACCACTTATCCTAGCTCAGGAGATTTAAGTAAATAAGCGGCTACATCTATTTTACATTCTCTTAAACAACTGAAAAGTTTCCTTTGTTTTTACAAAAAAAAATGATCCTAGCCCAATCATTCCTACTTTCTGTATTGATTACATTGCCATTTGCTATTGAAAAATGAGATCGACTCCCAAATTTGTGCGTCCGTTTTATATTCGGTTTGTGTAGATTTGACCATGGATCGTATTTAGAGTGAACACATTACAATGTCGTACGTTTTAAAACATGCCTGAAAGAATGACAGCCCAATAGGCGTTCCATAATAACAACAAATTTTAAAGCAAAAGTAAAAGTAAAAGTAAGTCAGGGATTTGGTGATTATCTTTTTATTAAACGAGATATTTTACATATTCTCGTGTCGTATGCTATACATCGTTAAACACGTATACATACAATTTTTATTTATTAGTATAATACCTTCTATGACTAGATAGAATATTCTATACGTCTATTATTTTAAGTTTAACATTATATTATATTTTTTGAATTTTGTTTTATAATGTCTCACTACATTGTAAACAATATTTATTTAAATTTTAAAACTAAATATTACAATTAAATTTATATTACTATTTATTACATATTAATATGAAAAAAGTTTCATCTATATTATTTACACATGGACATGCAAATAAAATTTTATATTTATTTATTTATGCACTAAACATGCAAATGCAATCATAATGCCATTCTCTACCAGCAAGCCTTAAATTTAAACAGAAAAAAAATATAAGGGTGCAAATAGAATACGAAAAAAAAAACAAAACAAAAAACAATAATAAAAAATGACAAAAAAAAACAAAACAGTATAAAAAACGACAGCGAGTAGAAATACATAAAATATATATAGAAATTAAAAAAAAACATAAAGTTATTGTTACTCAAAACCCAGAAAATGAATGAAGGTAAGACAATAAATATTACAGGACGTAAGTAACAAAATAAAAACGTACTTATTAGATTTTAGCCATTAAAACACTCGGAAAGAGAATAATTTTTAACTAAACGTTTAAATACATTTTTGTTAGGAGCGTTACGAATGTCAGTAGGAAGCCTTATAGCCTGAGAGGCAAAAAAGTTATTAAAAAAATCGGTGTGACAGGAATGAGCCCGTAGGGTTAAGTTTTCTACTGAGTGAAGTTGGCGATTATGTGTAACACTGAGGAAATGAAAGTGAGATTTAAGATAAGTTAATAATTAAAGATAATTTAAGACAATAATAATAAGGATAGTAAACAAGGTGCACAAAATTCTTAAGTTTCTACGGTGTTTGATAGAGACCCATTTAAGCTTGGAGCGATAGGAAGAGACATGGTCATATTCTTAGTATTCTTTAAACTAACCGCTATGTGAGGTGAATATCAGATGGTTTAATAGCTTGATATACATTATCTTGATTATTATTAGCTTGATATCTAAGTTTATAAAAATAGAACACAGAAATAAAATGTATTCAAAAACTACGTTATTATTTTTTTCTCAAAAATTTATTTTGAGTATAAAGCGATCGCATTACTGCAATACCTTTGGCCATTATTCATAATAACATCGCAGGTATGGCCACACCTATGGCTTAATCTGAAATGTTCACATTTAAGACCAGTGCAACACTTTGTTTCAAAATTTTGTGCATTAAATGCCATATGAGAATTGTGACTTCGTAAACAAATGTTCTCATTTTTATGAAATTTTAATGAACCACATATGTCAGCCTTGTCTGATGTTTCGTATTTCTTGCGAGATGTTGTAATTCGAGTCATTGTAGTGTAAGTGTCACCGATAAAGCTTTGATGACAACAAAAGGCACGACGGAATTCTCGCCGGTATTTACCTGTAATTGAAAATCTCTATAATAATATATCAATTTAATAAAGATAAAAAACTTATCTCAAAACAATATTCAGATTAATCCTGAAATTTAGCAAGGTATAAGACAAATTTTGGCCACGCCACCAAGAAGATTATATAAAGTAGAGTTTAAATTCTTGAGGATTTTCTTTATAATGGCTTTTTATACTACGGATTTTGTATTGTTATAACATATATATTTTCACAATTAATAAAAGTAAACGTTCTAGTTAATAGATAATAACTTTTAAAAAATATATTAAAAAAGGAAAATTTTGGATGTCCTAATTAATAAAATATATTGTTACAATAAATAAAATTGATAAACTTTTAATTTTTTCTAGTTAAAATCTATTTTTATAGATCAGAATTATTTATAAAATTTTTAATAAATATAAAATCATTGTTTGAATAGTCTCAATAATATTAATAATATTCAAAAAACGTGTCTTTAAAACAAATCCTTCAAAAAAACAATTTTACATACAAATTTTTAAAAGGCCAGCAACACACTTCAGACCCGTCTGGGCCTGCAAATGCTCATGGGCGGCGATGATCATTTTCCATCAGGTGGCTCACCTGCCCCTTATAGCATAAAAAAACAAACAAAACAACTTACTGCTCATGAAGTTATATATTAAAGGGTTTATAGCAGAATTCGCATAACACAAAATATGTGACGCCAAAGCGAAGCAGGTGATCACGTCGTTCTGTTCCATATCCATGTACCTAAAAAAAGATAAACATGAAAACAATTAATTATGTCTACCAAATTATTTCAACAAAATTAATTATAGTGAAATAATTAAGAATGAGAATCTTGAAAGAGAATCCGATCATTTCTCATAGAACAACCTAAAGCCTAATAAAATAAGGAATATTTTAGTGAAATAGATCCGGTTATAATGACCGGTTTGTTATTACAGCCGCTCTGTAAACAAACAACGTCTTTATCTAATATGTAATTAATTACGACGGTCACAATCGGAGGATCCAAAGACATATGAATTGATTACCTTAATATTTAATATTTATTGACTAAGTAACAAACTACGTGCCACTTGCTCAAAGTTGGAGACAAGAGTGAATATAAAAAATTAAATTATTATTAAAGATTTACAGAAAAATAAGTTGTACAAAATAAGGGTTACAGATATCTGATCATTACATTCTCTGATTGATTAATTAGCGATGTTCCACGATGTATGGGAATACAATAAATGTCTATTAAACAATTATTGTGTGCAAATATAACAAATATCTATTTTATTAGTATTATATATCCTATATTGGAATATAAAAAATTACTAAGAAAACAAAATTAACTTAAATTGACTGCTAAATGATGACATCAAAGACTTCATAACAAACTGGATATCTATCTACAGTTAAAGATGTACATTGTCGAATGCTCAAACTAACATAAAGGATATCATTTAGGGATATACAAAAGCAAAAATAAAATCAATAGAAGAAGAATATTGGAAAATTTTTAAAGATGCTCATAATTTTCGAATAAAATTTAACCCGCATTACCAAAAGCAATTTTTATCGTCTTTCTTTTATAAAAATACGACAAATTAATAAGAAACGTTGACCTATACATGTCATTGAACCAAGGATCTACATTTATATTATCTAGAACAACAAAGCAACCTGGAATAGGTTATTTTGACAACATTCAGAAATATGATCTTATTTGCGTAAGCCAAATCTGTACCGTATATAAAAATTTTGGAGACGCTCAAGCCTATTAAGTTGATCTTTAGTTAAATTATAATATTTTATATCGCCATGACCCAGAATGGAAAGAAGAAGAGAGTGTGCTAGCAAAACTTTGGTAGGAGTTGGAAGAAAATGTTGCAATCGTCAAAATTAAATAATATCTATCATAACCACTACATCTAAGTGCGATACTTAGTATCAAGTCTTTTGATTTAATAATGCGATATAACAATTCTTTCTACTTGAAATCAGCTAAAATATCTTAGATTTTACCTACCTAAGAACAGACAATAGGTGGACAGGAAAGTAGCATACAGCGAACATTACCACCACAGCTACTAACATCTTCGCAGCTTTACGACGAGAGCATAGTTGGACTGAAATTAAAATGAATATTTCATATATATTAATAAACACAAATAACGTGTAACAATAAGAACACAAATCTGGATGAAGGTCTAACTACTCGTATTTATTTTCATTAAGAAAAAAAATAGAAACAGATTAAACAAAGTGAAAAGTTGTGTAATGCTTATATATTATACGGCAGAACTCACATAAAAACTATCGGAATTTAGATTTGAACCCATTTGTGGTCATATTGATGAGTAGTATAGCGTATATAATCTTTAATAATAATTCACTAAGTTATGCTATTACTACGTGGTTCATTAGAAATCATTAAAGTTATACTTTTTATTAAGTTGCCATTGCTGAAATCGAAAGTTAATAATAGAAATTATAATTTTCTAATTTATATTTTAAATTTTCATCAAACATGTTGATTGAATTATAAGAGCATTGAAACTTGCAATTTCTGTAACGATGTAGGTATATTTTTATCAGCCACTTAGTAAAATGTAGGACTATATTACATTATACTATCTTCTTCTTACGGTTTCCCGAACTCTAAAAAAAATTTGTTAAATTGTTCAAACCACATAAGAAAAAGTATTTTTTATATGATTTGCAAATAGTTTTGTTTTTGTATTTTTTTTCCATATTTCATTTGTATATGTAATTGCTTTTATCGGGATGGAGACAATGTCTATTAGACCTAATTGAAAAACTAAACTTTACTATAAAGTATACTAGGTGTGGCACTGTGCACGGTGGGTAGAACTGAGCGAAGCATTGTTGCTGCATGAGAATTGTCAATGTGATAGCAGAATAAGTAGTGGTTTTAACCTAAAGCCTAATAAAAACACGCGCGTGCTATTTAAAATACCATCCACATATTATCTCTATGGGACACACTTCGACCATTTAATAAAAAAACTTTCGACATCCTACCATTATTCATCCAGGAGAAGTAGTATTAGTAACGAAACACACTTTTGACCAGTAAGAGTATTTATATTTTAGATATAATCCTACTTTGTTCAGCGGAAGCCAGTTTGATGGTTTCTGCCAAGCCCGGAATTTTCTGTGAACTCCAAAGAACCCTCACGATCTGGTGATACGCTATCGTCATCAATAGGAGAGGTATCCTGTAAAATATTTTCTGAGTACATATTTAAAATAAAAAAATTATTGACTATATTTTTATATATGTGGTGTGCAATAAAGGATATAAATATTCTTATTATTAAAAATAACCATTAAAAATTCATATATAAAGATTAAGATTTGTCTTAGAATTTTTAGAATAGAATACTTTACCATACTAAAAATATATATACATAGATGATAATTTTACCTATTAAGAAGCCACATCTATAACATAAAATAAGCTGCACATGTATTTTGTTTACATTAAAAGAATCTTATTACGTTTAATGTTAAAAAACACTTACGTGTAAATAAAAAGAATTTTAATGATATGCCAGACGAGGTCGCTATTGGAGGACCAAGTGGGCATACACTGGATCAAATATTCAAGCTCAAACCTCAGTGGAACCATCTTGACTGTCGTTAAAACTATTAGTTCTGGAGTATCTGAATCAAACAAAACGTTAAAAAATGAAATAAAACTATATAACTTGACAAGCGATTACTATTTTAAGAATTTAATTGGTTGATTTACAACTTAAAATATATTTACAAGAAATTTTTTTAACTTTCAACAATTTGAAGTCTAGAAATTTATATAAATTGTATTCTTTTATTTTAAATTATTTAGTATATAACATGCAGAAAAAGATTACTAATCTAAATTTATTTTCCATTTCATAATGTTTAGAATATTATGAAATTTGATGTACATTTCTATGTTATGAATGTTCAAATAAATTAAATTAAGAAAATATTGGTACTCGAGAGTTAAAATAACGTATTCTCGTTGTTAAAAATATTTATATGTAAGGTATAATTGCATAACAATGTGTAATGAATAAAAAAATAGGAAAGAACTTTTTGATACTCTTCACAAAAAAACAGCTGTTAATGGTTAAGCGAAGCACTCCTTTGAGAGACTTTTCTGCATCATTTGGCAAGCATCAATCAAAAACGGTACATCCGAAAATTTCCAAATTTTACACACTGATAGACATCAGTCTGTGTGGTGATTTTACAACTACACTTTCGAAAACTCTTCAAAGATACGTTCTTCAGAATTAAGGAAATGAGATGGTATAATTTATATTAATTATTTATTTATATTTATATAAAACGCGTATGCTTACAATTCACTTTACATACTACCACTTACTAAAAAGTAATGACATCGCCCATATAACGACTATGGCAGTCTTGGCACGGTAGATGGTTGATTTAAACTTCAGGGGAAAACAGATGGCATACCAGCGGTCCACGGAGATGAAGGTTAGTGTCAGTACTGATACCGTCACTGATACTGACTGGAACAAATATAATTTATAATAATGTGATGTGATACAGCATTTTCCTTAAATTTAGTGTTGGAGTTGATTTATTATCTGAACATCCTGTACAGTTTTTATATGCCAAAGAAATCTCAAACTTCTATGAGATACAAAATATTTTTTTGGGTTTATAATAATAATGTATGAACTTGCATATTTTAAGTGGTGATAGATGGTTGATGATTTCAGTATAAAGAGTGTGGGTAAGCAACAGTTATTTTTTATTATTATTTAATATAATTACAGTCTGAAATAGACGACAGTTTTAAAACGGTGTCAATGTAATAAAACATAGAAATGAAATTAGGTATCTTCTTCTTTCTTATTGTTTATAGCATTTTCTTTCTCTAAAAATTCTTTGCCCATTTAATATTGTGTGTTTGTAAAAAATTGTAATTAGTCTCTATTGTTGATTTAGAATATAATAGAATTCAAAATTTATATATCTTACTTTAATAATTAAGATTAATTTTTATTTGGTTTGTATCTAAATAAACATAGGAATGGTTTTTTTTTAAATTTAATATGGGTTTAACCTTAAAAAACCTTAAAAATTTCGAAATTTACATTGACTAACAATAACACAAGTGAAATTTATGCCAGCTCCCTTGTTTATCAGTACAAGAAAACCAAGAACCCAAATAAGACACAGACTTTTGTACTTTTTTTACCCACAGGAAATTGATATGATAAATAATACCAAGTCGTTAGTGAATCGCTCATGTCAATATTTGTGAGTATGCTCATATTATGTTTCTTTCCAAGTTGAAATAGGGAGTGACATTTGACCACTAACCTTTATTATATTAAAAAAAATGTGAGTAGCTTTTTATTCTGAATGTTCCGAACACGTCACGCCCTTTTGGCAGCCCACGTTATTTATATAACTTAACACTATTCAAAGTTTCTATTTAGTATTTTATTTTTTGACTACGTAACGTACGTACGCAGAGAAGCAGTGGTATTTCATAGTTTACATTCTAGTATATTGTTGTTTTAGTTAACGTAGTTAAAGATAATAAACAAGAAAGAACAGTATAAAGAGAAACAAATGATGTCGATAACAAATATTTGCCAAATATAAACATACCTGAAAGTAAAGCAATATCTTGCATAACGATTCACCTAAGAACCACGTCTCCGTCACATCCCACAGAACAGTAGCCGGCAAGCAAAACAAAAGCACCATAATGTCTGCCACTGCCAGATTCACTAAAAAATAATTTGTCACAGTTCTCATAGTATGATTTCGGTAGACTGCCACGCATACTAATATGTTTCCCAACAAACCAATTACAAATACTACCGTATGAGTACTAATCAACACCCACTCATATGTTTGAGGATATATGTAATCGTTTAACATTTTTATATAGTCTTCTTTTGTCATGTTACAAAATTGTGGATCACCAACGCATTCTTCTTGTTCTGTCGAATTTTTTGATTCTATTCTACTTTCATTGTGTTCTTCAAACATAATATTTCCTGAATCTTGTTTCAGATTTCTCGGACACCTCAAACATTTTGCATCGGTAATATCTATGATATCATTATTGTTTGATTTTATAATAAAATTGTGTTCTACAATATTTAGATTTAGATTCGAAGCAGTGAAATTTGCTTTTACTGTTGTGACTATTATTAATATCAATACTATTTTAAACATGTTTGTATTTTTTTTAATTGCGTTCCCTTCAGTTCGACCTGCAACAAATAAGAAAGAATATTTTAATATTAATTTGATTTATTAATATTATATTAAAAAAAAAGTTCTAAAGTTAATTTGTTTATAGGTGTGAACTTACGACTGGATTTCACCGACTGATGAAAGAAGTGTTAATGTTATCATAAAGTATTTTTGACTCATTGTAATGTTTATAGCAGTTAATGGAGTTATTAAACCTGTTCCTCATTTTGTAGAAAACATTGTTTACTAATTAAAAACGATGCATCGTACGTGGTAACGTGGTTCAATGAAATAAAAGTATAAAGAGTGATTCATTATAATAATTTATGACTAAAAATTACATACAGTAGAATAAAACATTTAATAATGTATTCAATAATACGTCAAATATATATGATATGAATATAAAACCAAATACCTGAAATGCTTATTCATTCGCATTTCGCTATTTCTTCTTTTTCTAAGTTTCAATATTAGAAAATAATACCTCGTTATAGAGAGACGCTTTCATTTAATCTGAAACTAGTTCTAAACAACTTAGTTAATATGAATTGTACAAGTTTATACTGCATTTAAATTAAATGACCAGAAGTTAAAGGTACATAATATTACAGCCTTAAAACCATGTGATATTGAACTTAATCGAGCGATTTTTTTCATTAAGAGGATTATGAAATCATTTTTGATATTCGTTATTATAAACTACAAATATTTAACAAATATAATTCAATTCCATTTTATCATCATATATATTACTCCGAAAAAGTTGGTATTTGCTAGAAAGATAGAAACCCTTTCTTGGTCATTGACTTTTTTATCCAACTTAACACCTGTGCAAAAGTTACGATGATCAATTTTGTACTGTATTACTATTATAAATACATAACAATTAAACAAAACATTATGATACTATTAAATAGCTATATTATAAAAGTTTTATCTAAGACAGCCGCATAAAATAAAAACATTATTAATCACTCAAACACTTTAGATGATGTGACCTCTAAACCTCAACGTACGAATTATTTAGGAACATTAAATTTTACATACAAATATTTAATCATCCTCGCTTTGATATAGATTTTAGGAGACGTGAGGATTTAGGGAGACGGAAATAACGTCTGATGAAGCGTAGCATACGGACATGGGAAAGTTTCTGCCGCATTAATAATATTGTTACTTTTTTTAGGAGAGTACACTATAATAATAAATATAGTTATTTTGGTATCACAAAAATTATCTTTAATTTTGTTAATATCCATATGAAAGTGATATCACTTTACATATCAGACACTCATCAAAGAGCGCCGCTACTTAATTAAAAACTTAGGTTGTCTCGTTTTTGGAAATACCAGTGGCAATAAATACTAATTTACGTCGGTAAATATATATTAAAAATATGTCGATTATATGACAAACCTTATAATTAGACCAATTGATAAATTGGAGTTTTATTTTGGTTTAGAAAGATTTTAATTACAATTATTGTTGCTATTAATAAAGGTATATGAAAAATATCGTTTTCTATGGAAACCTTGTATGATTTTTACACTAATATTTTATTTCTTATATATTTTCTTATACTAAAGTATTTTCACAAACAGAAACCTTACCCGAAAGTGTCGAAGAACGGAGCATTGACCTTCATATCTTTTGTCGAACAGTCGCTTGGTTGATTGATGATTTGATTTAAGGTGTACCCTAATTCTAACTTATATTCACTATTACCTACAGTATAGAAAATATGAAGAATATAATATGACATGGTTGATTTTATTAAAAAGAATATTCGTCATCTTCCTCTATGTATTAAATTAGGTATGTTAACTTTTCAGTCCAAGCAATAATATATATTCTAATATCTCTGTACTCAATATAGATAAATTATAAACCCTCGTAAATGTTTCTATTTGCTATAATTTCAATTTACTTTGATCATATTTACATCATTATAATTTTATATTTGTTTCCATTACTGAAAGCACAATTCGAGAAAATATTAATAGAATATAAAAGAATTTTTTTATATTTGAAAATTCAAAGCAGAACTTTTGACATTGATTTCTCAAATCAACTTAAAGATATAATTTTATAGAATTTCATTCCTAATATACATACTTCAAAGTCCTCCCAATAAAAGGTATTTAAGAAAAAGATTGTCATGCGTATTAGCATTTAAGATTATTATTTCTCTGAATATATATATATATATATATATATATATATATATATATATATATATATATATATATATATATATATATATATATATATATATATATATATATATATATGTAACATTTTCAGACCACTGGTAATCGAATTTACGTTATTCATGATCAAAGTATAAGTTTTTTCAATTTTAATTTATCTTCCTTAAATAATTAAATTAACTTATTATATAATTAATTGGTTTTCTTCCAAAATAAAATAGTTATGATCCCGGGATTGGCGCTTTAAAATAAATACGCGTTTTTCAAATAGGATAAAACCGGGATATCTAAAACCTCCTATTTATAAACTTTACAGGAATACTTAATATAAACATAGCTAGCTTCATGGTTTTTATTGAATTATTATAAAATTTTATGGACCTATTAATGACAAACTTTTCATAATTTGACTTTTGGTGGAACCTTTTTTTTAAAAACAGATGTCTATGAAAGTGCCACACCTTGAAAATACTAAGAAAGATAGATGCTCACAGTGTGAAAAATGCCATTTATATTGTGTAAACGAAAAATTGAATCAAAATTATAGAAGACATTCAACATTTAAAATAAAACCAACTTAGAATTCATGATAATTGAGAACATTTACAATTTAGTGCATTTGGCGCTTAGTTTAAGAAATCTCAAAGATAATAAACAAGCTCTAAAATAGCAAAGAACATTCTAAGAATTCTGTGTGAATGAAATACGCCTACAGTTTAAAAAAGCTCGACAAGAAGCAAAACAAAACACTATTTTTCATTAAATTGTTAAGGAAAAACCAAAAAGCCGTTCGTTTCAATTTAATTAATAATAATTGCGAATTAATCCGCACTTGCAAGGTATTTAATTTTTATAATAACATTTAAACAATATAATATTATTCTGTCGATTATAATTAATAGAATTTTAGACATAATTAAATGTTTCGAATTTACATACAAGAATTTTACACGTATAATATATCTCAATACAGTCAACAAATAGTACATATTGTAGCGGCCAGCAATAGTTTCATCGAAGATTGAACGTGTTAATATGTTACAAAACGAAGACAATACGCGAGTACTAAAATGTCTTGTTGGTGCTCAGGTTTGTATAGTACTTTCTTAGTCCGGGAATTAAAACTAAGTAGTAATAACAAAATTCTTCATTTTTTTCATTTTTTTTTTCAATAAACATTAGACGACCATCCAGAAGTTTTCAATTTACAAAGCAATATTATCAACTAGTAATATTGTATAAGTAATGTTGTCTATAAGTTGTAAGTTAGATTCAATAAAAAGTAAGTCTCAAATATTTTGATGTTGTCTTCAAACAGTTCGTTGATGTGGTCGTTAATATTAATGGTTATTCTAAAGTGTTGTTTGAGTCATGTTTTATGTCTCAAATAAGAAGCTTAAGTCTAACAAACTTATCTAAGATCACAAAGAGCAAGAGCGACGCGTCTGTGATGTGTCCATTATTCAATAAAAAGGGTAGTTTGAATAAACCCACTACAGACTTCGATGACTATAGTGTAAAAATAAAAATATTTAGAATATAATGCAGATATATTTGTTTAAACTTGTTACTATGATGATTGACCGCAACGGAAGATATAAAAAAGTTTTCTCATTTTATAATAACGATGTTTATTTACAATTTTGTTGGACACATTTTGTGTATCTTTCACTGTAGTTATAACAAGAACAAAAATTGACACTAGTTTTGTTTTTATTTTACACAAAAAATATGTCATAAATGTTTGTTTCGTATTTTTTTTTTCAATTTCAAGCAAAATAATTTCAATTTATACCTACTTTAGCGTACAAACATTAAATGTTGCAACACAAATAATCGAATATCTACCTCGTTAAATAATAAACTCCTATTTAGTACAAAGCAGGCACTAGTAACTCGTGAGTTGTGTACACAGCTTTATATTTATAGCCATAAGTAATAAAAGAAGCTATAAAGAAAGATTTTATGAAATAATGTTTTGTCATTTAGAAAGCTTTTAACTTAATTGTTGGACATAAAATAACATATATATATATATATATATATATATATATATATATATATATATATATATATATATATATATATATATCGAATGCTTCAGTCTTGAATAGTTTAGTTAACTGTAAGATTTATCTTGTGTAAAATAATACAAAAAATTTAAAAACGAGATAAAACTTAATTTATTATGAAGAAGAAAAAAATATTCCTAATCGAGATACATATACTTTCATAGTTAAATGTTTTAATTACTTGACTCGCCCTAACTTGTTCGAAAACAGTCTAAATTTCAGCACTCTGAACTTTTAGTATTGATCTGTTAGTCGGTAGGAACCTATGAATATATTAAAACAAAAATTTAAAAATAAATATATTTTTTTAATATTGAGTTCTTTTGGCAAGAGTTGAACTTGCAATACCAAGAATGAATAAAAATAAAGCTTCTGTAGAAGAATACAAATTTTACTAAAAGAAACCTTTAATTTTTGTTATTTTTTCATTTTGATACTAGTTGAAACAAATTTATACATATGCATAAACGAAATAAAGAGATTTAACTGCAATACCGAAAAATAATTTATTTATGTTCAATAAAACTAATTGACAGTATAAAAAAATCAAAATAATATTTAGACAATAAAAAACTAAAAAAAAAAATAATTTAACTAATGTAGAAGATTAATTAATATCTTAGGATTAATCTTTCTCCACTAGGATCCAAATTGTAACAAGTTTTCAAAGAATTACATTATTTACTTAAAATGAAGGTCCATAAATATTTCATAACTATAGAGAACCACGAATGGATTCGAAAATATTTGGGAAAATTCCGATAATATTGACTTGCGGTTAATTATGTATAATAAAGCTAGTGTTACTTTTAAGTTACTGAAAAGCATATTATTATTGCTATTATATAGCATAATTATAGCTTATTGGTATTTCTAAAAAAATGTCCCTTTAGTATAGCGTGAAAAAACTGCAATTAGTTTAGTATACACTAACGCAATACTTACATTGCGTAAAAGTAATCAAGAATCGAAGCCCACAGTCTAAATGACGTGTAGTGTACAGTTAAATCACTTTCGATACGTTTTTGTATTTATGGTTATGTACGGTCAACACATAAAGAAATAAACTATTACTTATATATTTTGTTTTTGTAATATTAACAACATTTAATTTTTTGTTTTCGTAACGTGCCTACACAAACTTTATAATCTTTTTTACATTTTGGGTGTAGAATTTTCAACGTCGGAATTTCTTAATTTGTAATATAAAAATTGTGAATCGATCTCCGGATCACTTTTTGATTAAAATCATCTATTAAATTATTTAATTAGTAGGCTTCCGATTTGGTTTACTTTTAGTTGATTTTTAATTGGTCCCTGTACTGAAAAATGAAATTTGCTTTCTGATAGGACCTTTCTGACAAAAGTCAATGATATTCAATTAATTCAGCAATAATCACAATACTGCTCGGATTGCTTTTGCGTCGTTTGGATTTCCAAAACAAATCATACAAAACTTCTTCAGTTTGGGAAGTCAAAGGCTTACCTCGATCATGTTTTAATATCTGAACCATTTTTAATTAACATTAAAATAATGACACTGAACAAGAAATGTTACAAGCCATATAAATAACTATTGTTATTTATATGACATTCACTGACTTTTTTCAGTCAATATATTTTCTTCTTCAAAATAAGACGAATTTTTTAATTTAATCCGAAGTCTCGAATGCTTTGCAGCAAACGTGTTCCCGGTAAGACGAAATGATGGTGTCTGTCAGTCAGTCAGTTTATTTGTCACCTACCTCCAACGGTTCCTGAGTTTACGGGCATATAGTTCATAAAAAAAAATGTAAAAATAAACGCAAGTTATATCCATAAATAGTTTTATTGAAATGTGTAGTACTGCTGGAAACCTTAGAAAACATTATATCAATTGCTTTAGAAGTTGATTTAAGTTCAACGACAAGACAAATGTTTCAATGACAATTGAAAAATGATCCATTATGTTTTATAATTTATTATTTAAGCTTTGTTTTATTTTGTTCTTATATTTTTGAATATAATATCTATATTAAAAAATATCTATATATGTATAAAGATATAAAATAAAAAATAAGTTTATAATTATTATTTTTTTTATTCATTAATGTGTACAACTATTTTAATATAAACAAGACTTCAATATTGGATATATAAAAGTATAGGATAGAAAATTTTTAGTTATATATTTTTAAAGTCAAATATTTTACTAAATTCTCATAAATTATTTTTATTTATTATGTGTGTATGCATGTAAATATATTTCAATAATTTCAATGATTTTATTTTACAGATATAACTTGCGTTTTTTTTTTTTTTCAAATTAAATCCGACGTTTCGAGTGCTTTGCAGCAAAAGTGTTAGCGGTAAGACGAGGTGATTGGTGTTTGTCAGTCAGATTTATATATCACCTACTTCTTACGGTTCCTGAGTTTAGGGGCATAGAGTTCAGGATGCACTCAAAACGCACTTACTGTGTATATGGGTCTGGCAGTATGTTCATAGACGTGGGATTTGATATTTTTTATAATAGGATCCCAGATGTTCGATTGACTTTAACCATCTTCTCTATTAAATTAATATATTTATTTTTGCAGGGCTAAATAAGTAACAGCGTCTGCCTTTTCTAATAATAAATTTTGACAATATTTTACTTAGAAACAAATTTATAATGCAATCCACAATAGAAAATATTTAAATATAACTGTCTCATTTTCCACTATTATAGCACACTACAGGAAGTGCATTACACTTTCAATATAAAAAAAAATAATATAATCTAATTATTTGTTTGTGGTTAGAATATATATATATATATAATATAAAAAGAGAAAAGGAATTATAAATATGTACAAGTAACCACTCCAGTTACTTTGATTTATTATGAATGTATATTATAATTAACGAAATTGTAGGTTTTTTTAAAAAAGGGAATTAAAGAATAAGTTTATAATATTTACTCTTACACAGAAATTATTTTGTATAGTAGTAATATAACGCCGCAGACACATACCATACCTTGAAATAAAAATAGTTCACTATGAGCAATGCGGTATTTTTATTTATTTGTTGCTTTTACGTCAATAAAGCATAACCATTCATTACAATCCAAACAGAAATAACAAAAGAAATGCGTATATACGTCAAATATGACTGATTTAAACCGTCAATGCTAACTCTTTGTAAAAACAACATTGCTTTTGTAAATTTTGTAAATATGACTAATGTTTTGGAATTTACAGTATTACATTAATTAAAAATTACTTACAAGGGGACATAAAGTGATAATTTCTTTTTACTAGGCAAAAGTTCTGCTAAGACCGACACACGGTTCTAATTTTACTACATGTCAAAACTTAGATATCAAATTGGTTTGAATTGTTGACAAAACACTACAACCCGGGAATTATATAGAGAACTAGTTAATAATCATTGCGTTCACAAGCTCATGAGAACAATGTGTTCTAAAACTAGGTGCCGAAATAAAACAGCGCGAGGATTTTCGTCTTGTTCTGTGTGGATATTGTTTATACCGAAAACTCAGAATAGAATTGTCTGTCTACACATAACGTAGTAAGAAGAATGTCAGCAATTTTATTTCAGTTTTTTATATATTCTGTTTTTTCTTTTAATTGTTTGTACTACACCATTGAATTATAAAGTGGGTGTAGTAATATGTGAAAATATATAACTACATATTAATTACTGTTATTTAATTTGAACGTTTGAATTTAGCAATGTAATGTAATAGTTTCACTTGAATTGTTATTTTGTCTTAATATAAAATAACATAAGGATTCAAATATAGTTATTATTAATAAACAATCGATCAATGACTACCAGTATTGATAGACTCCTTAAAAAGTCAGATATCTATGGACAGAACCCAGAAGGACAACATGATCATTAGATTATAAGCGTGCACATACATACATATATACAGCCAGACCCTGTAGCAGGTCTTGGAAGTATGGATAGAAACCGCCTGTATTCCTTCCCCGATCTTTTCACCAGATTCTTTCTAGATCTGTGTAGCATGAACTAGAAGATCCTCACTTTATCTATTCCATTGAATGTAATAATTTCGAAAACAGAGTACGTCATTCGATGTTTTCTTAGATTTTCACGAGTACATCTTTGAAATAAAACTATTTTTTTACAGATTAAACTCGAATATAATTTGACATTTACATTTCGTCTACCCGTGAACACGATTGCTGCAAAGCATTTGAAAAGTTGGGTTAAAATTAAAATGTAACCAAATTATACAAGAGTTTAATACGTAAAAATTTATTTTATTTCAGACGTCTTTCGTCATTTATGAAATTTAGATAAATTTAATTTAATTACATTTTTCTTTTAATAAGTACTTAACTAGACAGTTTTTAACGTGTGCTATAATATGTGTTTATACTAAGATAATTATAAAAATCAATTAATAATATTTTGCAATAGTAAAAGAAAATACGACAAAAATTCTGACATTGTGTTCAAATCTAAATTTTAAAGAATATTAGATTTGAAAGCTACAAATCTTAACTTAAAATATTAAAAAGTTTAATAATAATACTGATATTTTTAATCTTTGTTTAAAATTTCTTATGCCGATCCAAGCTCAAGAGCTTGAATCCAAGCTCAATATATCACGCAGCACAACTGCTGGGTGATGTATTACTAACCAAACAACACCAGCTAATTAGTTTTTCTTTACAGTTGAGATTCTATTAAATTTTATTTTTAAACATATTTTGAATATCTCAATGATTGATGAGATTTCTTTCGTTATGTATTTATGAAACTGTTATTATTTTCTGTGCAATTTTTTTAATCGGTTTAAAAAATTTTAGAGGTATATATATTTTAATAAAATTAATTAAAATAAAAGTATATTTTGGTAATAATAATAATCAAGAAGCGATCAACGAACCGACCAAGTCATGTAGCGGCAAACAGTAAAAGAAGTATTTGCATTATTTATTTAGTATAAAAAATATATGAGCAAATTAATTAAATATGTATTTTATTAATAATAATTATTATTATTATCTTATAATTTTTTTTTCAGACTATGCAATGAAATTTAAATTTCAAGTTTACAATCCATGTAAATATAGAAATACAAATAAAAATAAAATAAAAACATGTACAAAACCTATACAACATTCCTGTCAAGTAATAACGTCAATAATAATTTGTCCTAAAACTTAATGAATCGGATGAAAACATTTTGTTATGTTCAAAGAAATCATGATGTTATTAAATATATTCGTGATTTATTAGATATTAAAATAAACATTACGGTATATAGGGCAATAATTTTGTTTAGCTAACTAGCTTTTACTTTACTATCTTTTTGAAAATGGAATGAAAAGGAATTTTGAATGAAATGAATCTTAAACAGAATGTTTTAAATCTGTTATTCCGTTATGGACTTATAATACGGGTATTTATGATAGAATCTCCTCAACATATGATCAGGCTTGAAAGACCTTTGATACAAAAATTTTTTACAAGTATATTTGACACGTAAGATTATCTTCTACTTCACAAGATTCGACCTTCAGATAATTGTTAAAAATTCATCTTATATCATATTTGATCTATATTAAGTGAGGATAACTTAATAGGGATCAACACTACAATTAAAAATGAAAATTTATTTTAAATGTTTTGTTCAATTAGCATATTTAGTTTATATAATCCATTATTGTAAAACGTCCACCTAATCCATATTCATCTAAACTGAATTAGTTGCCTTTGATCAAATGATCAGTTAATTTATATCAAAAGTTTCCATTCATGCATAAACTTGTTTACAGTTTAAAGTTAATGTTCGACAATTCGAGTGTAGTGTTATGCTATTAATCAAAAGTCTTTACAGCGTTAAATTCACCTATCAAATCCACAAAAAACATCAAACAAATAACCTTTTTCCATTACAGCACTAAAGTACACCACTTGCAATGCTGTCCTTACCACCTGATTGTTTATTGCTAGCCAAACAACCAGATGATGAGACCCGATGACGATCGATGGGTAAGTTAGAGCATCCCCACAGTTTCGAGGCTAGGTCCCCAATGACAAAATAATATCAATTTTGGCTTCACGTCGTTACACGAGCTAATAAACGTAGTATCCATGACATCAATCCCCACCGAATGAAATCTCACTACTAGGTTTATTACACAAACTAACAATAAAAATCAACTATACTATCGACCATAGAAACTTCGATCGAAGTTAACTTCCTTTTCAATAGAGCTGGAGCAACTCCGAGCCAGGATTTAACTGCCATTTCCAATAAAAATAAAAGCAAGAAGAAGAATGGATTGCTTTAACGATTTTCTTTGTGTTTTTGTTTTTTGAATAGGCAAAAAAAAATTACCATTATCATGGTACGACTATATAAGAGAGGACCTTCTTTTTTTGCTTTATTGCTTTGAAATAAGTTGAATACGGAAATTTATGAGGAGTGAGAGATGATAAAAATATTTGACCTTAATGATAATCTATTTATATTTAAGTGATTAAATATTGGGAAACATGTAATATTCGTTAATCAAAATGTATTAGTGTATATGTTCTTGACTATCTATAAATATCCAAGAAAGGTTTTAACCAAGATCTATAAATAATAGCATACACGTTTTGACAATCGACGAAATTCAAAGCCGCGAATATTTACGTTTTAATGGTAAATATATACATATTATATTTGAAAAAAATAAGTATGATATCAATAACAATACTTATTAATTATATCAGAACACAGGGATAAATGAATTTTTCTAAAATCAAAATATACAATATCTAGCTAATAAATTAACTACTTTTTTTACCGGATTCTAATTTCTATCTTATAATCATGAAATAACTAAATAATATATAAGTAATAAAAAATTGATTTTCGTATTGAGCCGTGAAAATATAATTTTTCTGATAATTTTAAAAAAACTAATAAGCCCTAAGTTACTTGAATACGCATCAATACGCACGAAAACCAAGTCATGCATAAGCAGTTCGTGAGAGAATGGAGCCGAAAATAACGCTTACACAAATACAGAGTTATTTACAAACACATACACATTTTAAAAAGTGTGTAGATTACAATTACTGCCATAATCGGTATGTGAATATTTAGGTCTAGTTTTGAATGAGAAAATTATATGAAATTCTCATATATATGGTAATCCCAATAAAAAATTTGAGGTTTCAATATTATACAAAACTTATGTAACAATATAAAGCAGTTATACAGATATATACATAGAATTATTCTCAAAGCTATTATCTATAATCTGTCGAACACCTGGGATCTTCTCATAAACACTATTAAATCTCATGTCTATGAACACAATCCCAGACCTGTAAAACAGTTAATGCATTTTCAGTATATCTTTGACTTTAAGCCCGTAAACTAACTAAACGTTGGAGGTAGTTAACAAATTTTATTCACTGACGTCTGTCAGTGAGACACTAAATTCTTTCCTATCGTCTTACCGCCAATGTACTTGCTGTTAAATAAAGGCTAGATAAGTCCGTAAAATACTTTTATTCAAATTATAAGACCTCGTGACATCTTAGAAAACATAAAACTCATACATTTTATTATTATATTCAAAGAGGTCCATTAAGTTTCATTAAACTAAAAATATTTTACCTTCAAACCGTCTCTGGTTACCAATAAAGAAACAAAATTACAGCTATCTAAATTATTACTGGGCGCAGTTTTCCTTAAATTATATTATCGTAAGTAACTTTATGACTACGCAACAACACTGAAAATTAGTGTATTATATAACAATTTTTTTGTTGCTACCAAAGGTGTAAAAGATACATTATATCTAATTGAAATTGAATACCGTGACAATGACTCCTGCATAATAAAATAAGTGGCAAGGCGTGAGCGAGAGAGAGAGATAAGAGTTTAATGTAATATGTGTAAAAAAGAGTAAAAGAGTATAAAGGGATATAGATAAGCTTTTTATTGCGTATTAAACAATGCAATAAAAAAGTAAACCTTATAATATTAAATCAAACATGCGGAAAACATAACAATGTAAGGTTTTATTGTTAAAAGCAATCTCTGACAGACATCCTTCAAAGAAAGGATTTGAATAAAAAGTAAAGGATATATATATATATATATATATATATATATATATATATGTATAAACCAATAATACAAGTTACATATACATAAACCATGTTCTACTAATATATATATAATAATATTAATGAGCGATGACAATTTTGTACTTAATTTATTGGAAGGAGAGATACTAATTACACAATGGAGTTTTTAATTTATGTAATGATTCTGAACAACGTATATCAGATGGCAGAATATGACGTAGTTTAAGATCTTTTATTGAAAAAGAGTTATTGTAGTGTGAAGTATGTGCAATAGGCAGAATTAATTTGTTATCGCTTTTGGACCGGAGCTCAAGTTGAAACCATGTCTCAGTACAAAAAAAAACGGAGTCGATGTTTTGAATAGCAAGGAATCCTTATATATCATAAAATTTTCGTAGGTTGAAAACAAATTTGATGCACATATTTTGAAGCTTTTCAAGTTTGTTGAGGTATTTTTTAGCTACGTCTGGATGACAAGAAATCTGCATAGCTTAAAAGCGGTAATTAAATTGATTATACTAAAACTACTCTGGCCTTTATTGGCACAAAATGTTCTCATAGTCGTAATGACCATATAATTGCAAAGATTTTCTTACTTACCTCTGCAATCTGCACCGGCCGTGAAAGAGTACTATCGATTAAAAGGGCCTGGATTTTTAATAGAATTACGAAGAGATAAGGTTCAATTATCAAACTTGATGGTAGGCGAGGCACAGTTGAAACACACTCCTACTATATGTCGCCGTCTCCACATTGAACTATCTTAAACTTGTGGCTTTAAATGTTGGATATTTTTCATAACCCGTAATATCCATATTTAACTATATATAAATTTATGATTTGTGTGTAAAGTAAAATATATATCGAATAAGTGTAAAGAGTAAAATATATTTTCAAATCAATGAATCTGTCACATTTCGTAGTATTCTTTTAAAACTTTAAAAATGTTAAAAAAAAACAAGTCAAAAAACTGCACAATATATCTTTGTTTGAAATATTTTACTTAGTCATAACATATGTTATACTCACTTAATATTGATACTATCCACAAGATATATACCTCGAAACATTACCTTATGATATATAGCATCCTATGATCACTTATAATAAAATGTTAATTACTTGAACTAACCGCAAAAAATTATATCTATTGGTAAAAACGTGCGATCGCAAGCTCGCGTAATATTGGACTGCCGAACCTTGTTAGAAAATAGTATGGGAATATTAAGGATATAAATATTCTTATAACTAAGTATCTATTAATATCAATAAATAATACTTCAATACATATTTTCAAAACTTGATACTATAGAAAATATGAATCACTATTAACATCATCTTCTTATTGATCTATTTTAGTTTTTCTTTAAATTCCTGTCGTTTTTTTTTTTCATTGAAAGGATATGTTATTATATCTTATAGTATATTTTCTCTGATAGAATGGCTCACCTCATATTTATCTGTATTTTGTCTAAATCATCCACTGTAAATATATAAACATATAACAGAAGGAATTCGGGACGGGAATATACATTGATTATTTTTTTCATTTTATTTCAGCGCCTAACTTTACAAAAACATAAATGTTGGAGTTTTATTAAATATTCTTTGTTTATATCAAGTTCTTTAGGAACTATAGTATATATAAAAACTACGTGATTGTTATGAAAATAAATGGTTGCTAAAATTATTATTTAAAATATATAATGATATACATGTACCTATACAAAAAATCTAACGAATTAACGAATAAACGATAGAATTATTAAGTATATATATCAAGATTTTTAAGATTTTTGTTAACTTATTAGAGTAGAAATATTTTGTTTGATATTTTATTACTAAATGTAAAATGATACGCATGAATTAGTCTTCTAGAAAAATATATTGTACTTCGAGAATTGGTATAATATCTATAATTAATTTTTTAGTATTTTCGGTTATTTAGAATTTTTTCAAACTTGGATTTATATAAGCTTTAAATTATTTGTTTTATAACGTAATTAACACCAACATCTGGATTACTAAAATTTTGAGATTTTATGAAAATATTAAAAAGTTTTCAAACGTTTATTTCATATTAATCGTTTTATCTATATATACAAGTATCTGTTTCTAAGAACTTTGTATGGACTACATTGTATGGACTTTGTATCTACTTCGTGGACTTTCCAATATTTTTTCAGAGCAACTCATTTGCTGTATTTAAACTTTTGTGATCTATGATTACGAAATGAAATTTGAACATTATTTTGACACTTATCTTTGAGATAAATCGCAATTACTGTACTTTCGAACAGTTCTGACTTATAAAAACCAAGGAGATAATTTATCAAAGGTTTTGAACACTTTGGCGCGTGAAAATTTTTTGTTGTTCGTTGTTAGATATTGATTTTGAAAATTAATTCTTTTATGATATGGGTTTATGTGCAGTAATGAGTTAAAGTAAAGAAAACGACTGTAATTAACTTCATTTAACACCACATGAAATAGAAGAGACCAAAAAAATGTAATAGAAAACTGGATGCCACTAAAATTAAAAGAAAAATATATAAAACAATAAAATTTACTTAGCTTTAATTTCCACGCATTATTTAAGAAAATTATTATATAAGCCTTGGCTGAAACACGACATTGATGGACTTATATATGTTTGCCTCGCCTTCGCCTCGATCCACATTTATATCATATTTATACCGTCCATCAATGACCCTTTTGCTGGCCGCTGCAGTAGTGTACTATAATTAAAGTTTATAGATTGATTAATATTATTAGGGCAAATGCTTTGATGTCGCCTGATTTGTAATAACGTCAAGTGGACAAAGTCATCTTTGTAAGTATAGATAGGCCAACGATAACTTATTGTAAGGGCACGTGTGGTCCCTGTACCACCAAGTCTAAATGGTCACAGCCTTACAGCTCCGCCATATCAATTTGATAATGTACTTTTTCAGTTATTTAATTTTCATATCTAAGTCGTACTATGCAATATCTTACTTCTTTCGTCCTTATTATTCTACTTTCTTTTATAAATTCGAAAGATGGAAGGACCTATGTATGTTTGTTACTCTTTCCGGCCCAAAGTACTAAACGAATTTGGATGACAAAAACGAAACTAATTGCATAATCATGTCACTACATAAAGGAGCCCAAAAAATGCATATCTAAACACATGCACACGCTCTCGCACACACATAAAGTTTTTTTTATGAAGTTTTTTTTATGTGTTTAGATTTACTCTGTTCACGTCATAAGTTAAAAAAAATTTCAAAAGAAATCCCATTTTGAAAATCGGGCTAATTACAATAAGTTCCAAATTCAGAAAGTAAAAAATTGGTTTTCATAAATATTTGATCAATAACATTTGTTTTATTTATGACTAACTCGCTTCTGCGATAGGACTGCGAGCCTATGGTGGTGAAAAATGGCAAAAAGCAAATTGCCGCCACTGCTCCATCCTTGACACTACTCCAACTCATATTAGATGCTTAACGGTGCTCCATTTCGTTCAATCTTGTTTTGATAACTAACATTATTCTTCCAATTTTTTTAGTGTAATACAAAGTTTATCTACATAATACTAGTATTAATACTTAAAACGATAAACGATAAACTTTGAAAAGAATTCATTAATTACTCCAAATATGTGTTTTTAAAAGTATTTTATTTATATATTTAACACTTTTATTGTACACCACATAACAATTTACATGTTATAGAACAAGGCGGTCTTATCGATAAGCAGCGATGTCTTGAAGACAACCTCATACGAGTAATGAAATAAAATATTAAGAAATGAAGAAGGCGGTGCAAAATAGAAATACTTAAAAGTGAGTAAATATATAATTGATACTTTTATACGTACATATAATAGAACTTACTACATATAATTTAATATTTTTAAAGTAATAAATAAGATTAGATATTATAATACTAATTTACTTGTTGAAGGTAAGATGATTTTAATTTTTTTTTTAATTACAGTAGAAGTATAAACGTTAATTGTAGTTATGTAGATGTATGCTCACGTGAACTTGGAACATCGCCGCTAGGTGGCCAGTTTATCAGTCTTTGATCGGATAGAAATTTAGAGAGTGTGCAACAGAGCCCCACAACTTGATACCCCTACTCCTTTCCATCACCGAACAACCAGAAGCTCAGCATGAAAACATCGATTGATGGTTTAAATTCCAAAGTGCCGTTTCGCTTCTACATTTTTTTTTATAATAAATAGTTCAGCGCAAGCGCTCCATCCTGGAAGGCTATTCCGTGTCTTTGACATACTAGGTGTACATCGAGGTCCTGATGCGAACCAAACTGGGATGGCCACGGAGGTGCCCCTCGACTGGTATTCCGTATGACATTGAGTGTTCATCCATTTACGGTTTTCATCGTCGCACCCCTTCCTATTATTAGTTTTTATCGACTTTATGCCGCTAAGTAAAAATGTCTTTGAAACAGTACTCTCTGTCAAGGTTTAACATGACATTTTAATTTCGAAGGTTTTTCTGTGGCCCGAAGACTCGATTATTGCCATATTAATCATATTTAAGGCGTAGTGTTGCCAAATTAGATTATATATTGCTAAAAGTTTTAAATTGTTACACGAGTCTTAACAAGATAAATGTTTGACATGAAAACAATTAAGAAATGTTTATTTACGAATTTTAAAGTTTGAGCTAAAACGGTTTTGATATAACTTTTATTATTGTGAATAATATAATATAATTTAAAAGTGAGAAAGTTCTAAATAAATCTATACTTATTATACTATATAATGCTTATTTGTTTGTTTTTTCTTGAATATGCCCCTACCACATAAAAACCTATTTAAATAAGAATAGTTTTTAAATTTAAATTACGCAAAACAGATAATAAATGTATCTCTCAGAGTTTCGAATAGAAAGTGATAAAGTCTATTATATATATTTGATGTTAAATACATTATCCATTGTTAAAAAAATTCTTTTTTTATCATAATATCGATTTTAATTTATTCTAAAACATAGAAAAATTTATGTATATCTCATTATTTTACAATTTAGTCAGTGTTTTATATATTTTGTACAGACTATATATTACTAATACATTTTATTATTGCGTATATAATCGTTTGTCTTTTTATTAAAAAAATAAAGAAATGTGTGTACAGCAAACTGTTAGTAATTTAATTTAAAAAAATATTAAGAAATTACATCCATACACAAAGAATGTGGTAAATTCACTAGCACCTCGAATTTAAATTTTTAGAGTTTAAATATTCAATAAAAAACTTTTTTTAAATATAGAATTCAGTGAAATTCATCGCCGGCTTTCGGGTAACTTATGATGTCGAACTTACCGACTTGAATTAATTTAATTTTATTAATAATGTTACTACATTTATATTTGCAATATATGTAAATTGTATATGTTATTTGAAGTTTTACAGTGAAAGCTATAAAAATAATACTTACTACTTAATATATATATAAATACTTTTATAATATATAATAAATACTTTTAAGACATCTATTTAGATGTCTTAAAAGTATTTAGGTAATAAAAATCTCCAAAATAATTACATATTTTATTATTTGTTTGAAAAATAAATTAAAATACCACTACTTCGAAATAGAAGAAAAAATGTCTTTTATTAACGAATAATATAGACATTTGAAAAACCAAGTTTCATTCATAGTTATAAAATATATTATGATTCTTAAATAATTATATTTTAACACTAAATTAAATTTTATTAAATTATAGCTCTTTCTAGGTGCCGACATAAATTCTTTACATAGCTTTCTGATGTTTCTAAGGGCCACAACAGAGTTTGGCTGCACATAAGCTGGTAAATCATTAGCCACCTAAGAAAAATTTTGTGACCCAGTGTGAAATAATTTGAATAACAGGCCAATAGAGCAGAGTGACATGTTTAAAGTTTTAGACATAAGTGTTAAAGATTTTCTTTGTTTCGTTTGTTTTTGTTTTTCGTTGTTTGTTACTCACCCTTCTCTTATATTATATTGTTAGATTGATGTGTTATAACTAAAACTCAACAGAATATTCTTTGCAATGAAAGAGGCTGTATGTGTTATAGTTAATTTAAATAAATATGCTGAAATTAATTGTATTGGATTTTAGAAAGTCAGGTAACATGTCTTAATTAAGATAAATAGAAAAGGTTGGAAATTATGCTTTTACATTGATGTAAATAATTAGAAAATAAAAATTTAATTATATTTTAAATTAATATATTAAGAAGAGAAAAAACTATAGATTTAAATAAAATGTTTATAAAGATGCCACTAATAATTAATTTCATTTAGATTGTTAATAAAAGAGTAAAACAATATTTAAAAAATATATATATGAAATGAGTTTTAAATCGTTGTTTATTTTACTATTAGACTATTTTTCTATTAACTTATTTATTTAAAAAGACTAGGAAGATAAAGTAAAATAAAAAATGATAATTATTGCTGTCATGTTTAATTGCTATATGTATTTTGATTTACAATGGTTTTAAATAATTAACTATATTTTCATTGACATGATATATTTAACACGGGGATACTATCGTCTTTATTTTGCCAGTCAATGCCAAAATGTACCACGGGTGCATTATATGCTATATTGTTATAGTAGTTTCTTTATTCAAAACTTAACTGATACAAATAACTTAAATTTTAAATTTTAAAATGTTGTACTCCATATTGTAGAAAAATATTCTAATAAGAACTATGTGCTCCCTAAATCAATGTCAAATGTTTATTCTTAATTACATACAAAACTACTGAAACAATGTTTTTTTTATGTTTATTTGTCTATGTCTATCTCTCTAATTTGTAAAGTATGTACTCACTACTTCTCGGTAGATATTATAAAATCATTAGTTACAAATAACAACTCATACCTACTACAAATCACAACAAAGATTCATTGTCTGGCAATTTCAGTCTTCGATACTTAATGCCTTATATAATATATAAAATTTTCCATAGTTTATATAATCTTAAATGTACTTAATGAAAACATTGAAAGTGATAGACAATTTAAAATTTATTTTAATATAAGAAGAATTTCGGTCACTTCATTATGTTACAGTGAATTGATATCATGAACATGGAAGGTTTTATAAGATATAAGATATAACATTAAAATTTATTAATTTTTATTTCAATAATAAAATACGTGATAAAAAAATAATTTATTATATTTTAGTAGTTAACCAATTAACATATATGATTAAGATAATAATAATACAAGCATCTAATATTTAGTTTTAATACAGATTATTTTAAATAGTTTAGTTACAAAAACTTCTGTAAAATGTAGATAATTGTAAATAAATTAATTCCTACTTTAAAAACATTGTTTAGCCAAAAACCTCTTTAATTTAAATGATCGTTCATATTACTCTTTCATACTATATATATGAATAATATTACATTGTTGTAATATATATCCAAAATATTATAGCTATTAGAAATTTCTACATGTGTGATCTTAAATTTCTATTGGAGTATAAAAACATTAATTAAGTATAGCCTCCAAATTTTGCAACTTCGCTGGTTCTACTGACAATCACATTAAAATAAAAATATTGGAGTTTTCTCAATGTAAGTTATGTTATAAAACTCACACCTACTACATATTTAACTTGATACTTTTGGGCATACAGAGTAAGGGCTCTGTATGCCCAAAAGCAACAAAGTGTGTCTTCAAATGTGCCCCAGTCATCTCCTCCCACAATCTCAGTTTGTTGATATAATCCAATTGTTTATTTTAAATAAAAAAAATGTACAATCTGCAATAGATAAAAAAATCATCATTATATTGTATTAAATGTATATTTATAATTGCTATAATATGTATTATTTTAAGATAGTGTTTCTATAGAGATAGCATACAGTATCTACCTTTAATTCATAATTCACCATTCTGCGGTTTTTTACTTCTAGAAAGTTAGTATTTTCTTAGATTTTCACGAGTACACATTTGAAATAAAACTATTTTAACGGATTAAAACTCGCGTATAATTTGGTTACATTTTTTATTTTAACCCGACGTTTCGAATACTTTGCAGTAATTGTGTTCACGAGTAAACGAGATGTAAGTGTCTGTCTGGGACAGAAATGTAACCAAATTAATCAGTAAAAATAGTTTTATTTCTAGAAAGTTATAACTAGAGATGAAGTAATAATATACTGATATTCAGTCTCGTCACTTAAAGATAGGAAATTAATTCTTGGTTCGGCAGCTGTAATGATTTACTAGTATTGTGAAGGTGACGCCTCATAAGTTGTAATTTTTTCAAGCCTTCTTTAGTGCAGGCAAATAAAAATGAATATGTTAAGATTTATAAAAGTTAATTAAGATAACAAACTTAATAAATAATCTTGCGGCATATTTTGTTTACTTTTATCGAGAACTAAATTAACCTTCTAAACTTAGCAAACACACCTTACTGAAGCTTAATGTTTTGTTCAAATACTTTTTATTACTGCCGAGTTATTTAATTTTATAATTCACAAAACACTGCTCTTTAGTAGTGTACATCAAAAATGTCTTGACGAATTAGGTGCTCATTCATTTGATATCCACTAGAGGTACACAATACCAATTTAGAAATATCGATAGGAGATTATCTGTCTAAATGATTTACGGTGTACATCATAGCCACTGGTTGGGTGTGACGTCATTTGATTATGCCACTGCAGTTACGGAATACGAAATCTGACGTTCGACACGCATTTTTAAAAAATGGATATCGTTTAACTTGTCAAAAAAGATACGGAATAGCCCTACTGGTTAAGACCAGGGATCCCCTAATGGCAAGCAAAATGGAGCGCGCTTGCCTGGAAGAAACCGATCCACTCTTGGCTTAAAGACCCAGATTATAATTATCAAGAAATAGAGAGTCCGGAAGCGGATTCTACAATTCAGCAGTACACATGATAAATGTGGCAGAGAAACGGTGTGTAGGAGTTGGTTTAATCTATTAAAATTTTTACTTTCCTTGTATGAACGGTAAAACTTTTGAGCTCTCTGTCGGAGTCGGTGTTTCCTGTTAAATACAATCCAGGGGTCCTCAAATTCAAAGTAAATAGGTAGAAACCTATTTACTTTGAATTTGCACGATATTGCACGCTCACCTAGGAGAACCTAGGTGAGCGTGCAATATCGTAGATTACTGTCATGCTTAACATCAGTCAGACTGTAGTCATACATAATTAATAGGTAAAATAATGAAAGTTAATTGAGTAAATTTGTCATAATTTCTAATCATAATTTCAGAATTTAACGAAAAAAACAAAATAATTTGCTTAATGTTATGTTTATTCATTGAATGTAAATTTCTTATTAACACAATATATATAATACCTAAGTAGGTAATTGTGAATAAAAATAGGAATTTTTGATGTAGGTAAATGATTTCCACGTAATTTCTTCCCCATATAAAGTGAAAGTTTTTTCTTTAAATATTAATTTTCTTTCATCACGTATTTGTATTTTACGTAATTGTACAGATTACATTAATATCATAAATATTAGTTCCGTTTTTATTGATGATTATCTCAAAGCACAAAAATTATGGATATTCTTGATACTTCCGATACCGAGAACCAGCCTTCTTTGCAAGTGCATTGACAGTCATGGTACCAGAAATAATAATAATAATAATAATAATAATAATAATAATAATAATAATAATAATAATAATAATAATAATAATAATAATAATAATAAATTTATTTTTAATTTCCATAACAAGCTAATAATAACATAAAGTATTAAATAGTAGGGTACAAGATAGTTTTTCAACAAACATTATTAGATTACCTGCTTTAAGATAAAACTTGTTTGCAGGTAATAAATTAATTTAAAAACACTCCAAGTATACAATAAAGTCATAAGTAACATTTCTATCGACACAGTCCCCGTACATTAATTTACAGCACAACATTTATGTAATAGACTTTAATGTAGGTTCAATTAATTAGCTAGAATAATATGATAGCTTATACTAATAACATTAAAAAAAAACTAGAATAGTAAATATATAAATAAAAAAAATTATAAATAAATACTTCATTAAATTTATTAATTATATTTAACAAATTAATAAAATAACTAAAAAAAAAATATATCAATCAATTAATCAATTAAATAAAAAATAATGACATCTAATCTTAATTTTGCCCTTAACAAGCTTAACACTGATCTGATCAACATAGCCCGGTGGTCGGAGTGTAACGGTTTAACTTTAAATCCTGACAAAACCAAATATATGTTACTTGGAACCCCAAAACTAATTCGTAAAATCTTACATTTATCACCATCCAGCAAAATACATAATACCCAGATAATGCGTGTTAGTGAAGCGAAAAACTTAGGCGTGCTTATGGATGAGCACTTGAGATTCGAAAACCACGTTAAAAATACTATCAGTTCTTGTTTTTATCGACTCAATCTAATGTATCGCATAAGGCCATACCTATCTACAAAGGTTAGAATTAATCTGTGTGAATCGCTTGTTTTATCAAAACTAAACTATGCTGACGTAGTAATAGGTCCCAGACTACTGGCACGTACCAAGCGCCTTATTCAAAAAGTACAAAATGCGTGCGCGAGGTACTGCTTCGCTATCCCACCACGATCCCACGTTACACCATTTTTAAATAATGCACATTTATTGAAAATGGACTATCGCAGACAGCACCACCTCGCCACATTAATATTTGGTGTCATTAAATATAAAATGCCACCTTATTTATAATACAAATTAAAATGGCTTGGTGACGATCGTTCTACATGCTACGAAAGCAGTTTCTTTGCGGAAGCTAAGTTTGCCATTGTTTCGTACAGCCGCATTCCGTGGCAGCTTTAAATATTCGGCAACTAGTTGCTGGAACAACCTTCCACCGCCCTTGCGTGACCTTCAAAATATTAGAACTTTTAAAATTAAATTGAAATCATTTCTAATTAACTTACAGACTACGTAAATATTTATTGTTTCATTTATTGATTTCTTTATGCACGTATGTGTGTGTGTGTGTGTGTGTGTGTAGGTATGTATGTATATATGTGTGTATGTGTGTGTGTGTATATATATATATATATATATATATATATATGTATGTGTGTGTATTGGTAAATATATACTTTTAATCCCACTTCCATGCTTCTATTACATTACATTACATACATTCAGCACGCTGTTCTATATCGGTGTTCCAGACCTAAATAGGTTTGCCGAATAATTTATTTACAATTTTAAAACCTGCTTTGTAGTTTACTAAGACTAGGTAAATCCATTGTCAAACCGTTTTTATTTTAGAAATACCTGCATTTATGAGATATGCTAATAATAATAATAATTATTATTATTTTTCATTTTATTTTAATCATTATTATTATTTTTTTTTTTTTTGTTTATTATTATTATTTTTTTTTTTTGTTTAGTATTATTATTATTTTTTTTGTTTAGTATTATTATTATTATTTTTTGTTTAGTATTATTATTATTATTTTTTTTTGTTATTATTGTTGTTGTTTTTGTTGTCATGTTTATGTTTTGTTAATTTACGATTGTACATAAGTTTTATTTTTATACTGTAATACAATAATTATTCTTAATTCCATCTTGTTCTTTTTTTTTTTATTTTTTTATTTATTATATAATTTATGCATTCTGTTTAATGTAGGTACTCCATCATTGTTCACCTTATTTTTGTTATATTACCATAGTACCTACATTAACGTTTATCATTTTTAATTCTTTTATTTTTATGTAAAATATCTGCTTATACTTAGCGACGTAACTGGCTTAAAGGCAGCCACAGAATACCAGCTTTGAGAATATTGTTCTCAACAATTAGCTGAGTGGCCAACCTTTTTGGATAACTGTATCTTTTTTTTTGTTTTTTTTAATTAATTAGTGTCAATAGTGTTAATTGTTAAGTGTTTTGTTGTTGTATTTTTTTTTTATTGTGCTGTATAGGTTGTCCAAATAAAGATTTTTGATTTGATTTGATTTGATTTAATATACTGTATAACAAATAATAGATAATGTTAAATTATATTGAATGTATATTGAGATTACTTCTGAATTATTAACAGATTTTCAATTTCCTGATAATCGAGCCCTTTTAGCCAGCCATGAAGCGCCAAACGGCAATCGTGCCGGTTTAACCTATGTACGCCAATGTGTATATTTATTTTATTATATAAAAAGGCTGATAGAAAATATGCATGATACTTTGCAGATTCAGTACGACATTTTACTTGTTCAAGTATCCGGTGATTTAATCGCTTTGATTGTAAAACGTTTTTAATGAATGGAGTAGTTGTATGCTGTTTAAGGGTAATGATGTATATATATAACTGTCTAATAGAAAGCACATCACACTTTTCATAAAGTGACTTTGTAGGATAACGATAAGGACAAAAACTCATTGTTTTCAGGAGAGATCTCTGTACTCGTTCAAAACTTATCATAAATGACTTACATGCACCACCCCAGACGGAAATGCAGTAGGTAAAGAGAGGTTGGGCGAGTGCTAAATAAGTTTCACGTAGAATTTTAAAGTTTGCTGCGTGTCTTAACTTGCTAAAAGTCCAAACCAATTTTCTAGCCCGTGCACAAAACAATCCACAATGTATGATTCGTACAAGAATGTTTAAATGAAATATTTGATCTGTAATGGATCAGCTTTAAGACTAGCACGGTCACGTGTTCTCATATACTAAATTTTTTTCTTTTTTTTATTGTTATATTCAAAATATTGCGTTTTTAAAGAAATTTGTGAATTAGACATATGAAAAGTGTAATAATATGTGCTATCAATACATAAAATACCATTTTTAGTAATAGTGTTATATTTGCAAGAGTATACAATGACATTATTATTTATTATGACATAATTTATACATGTTAAATAAAGGCGGCTATCTTCATATTAATGATAATAATCCATGTTATATAATATCCATTTTAAATAATATAATATAAATAGTTAAATAATAATAGTAAGTTAATATAATTAGTTTAATAACTCCACATTAAATAATATAATTTTTTGGAATATCCGATAGTCGAAAGGGAATCAATTTGTGCAATTCCTGCTGAAATTTACCGAAATAATTTCTATAAAACACTGAAGGGCTAGCAGTTCTATTGAGGGGCAATGTAGCTGTATATATATATTTTTATTATTTTTGCCTTATAACTGTCTGTTACCCTCCTAATATATCTGTATTACATTTTTACAACAAAGAATTAATAACTTAAAACTTTATTCTCTTCAAGAATTTTTGTTGAATGGCATCGACTGGTATTTTTTTTGTTTCTGGTAAGTAAATAAAGCTGAACACCGCTGTGACGAAGCTGCATCCTCCAAAAAAGAAGAAGATTGGTCCAAGTCCTGTAATTAAATTTAAGGCTTCAAAAAAGAATTTGTTAATTCGGAACAAAACATAACAACTGTTTTGTTATCATTACACTATGAAGTCCATGAAGATATTACCATCAATATTTTGATTACTTCAGTATAAAACAAAAGCTACAATTAAAAATTTTTATTACATATGATGAGAAATTTAGAATATATATTACCCCAAGCATTAAAGATTGGGACGAACATGTATAGCACAATGAAATTACTCAAAAAAATCCATTCCACACAAGCGGCAGACGCAAAACCCTTAATCTGAAATAAAGAACATACATTTATTAAGCATATGCAATTCAATATTTTCTAGAAAATAAATTAAATTACTCATTTCAAAAATATATATTAAGTAATCTTATTTTCTTTATTTTAATATGTAAGCTGTTCCACTTTTAATCACCACCAGAGACGTCAGTACAACTTTGTTATTATTACAAAACAACGTATATAATTATTTTGATTAAATATTAATAATCTATTTTTATACTTACAACCTTACAAGACTAATAAGATTATATGCTTAGACCATTTTAAATTAAATACATCAAACACATTTTTTATGATCAGAAAAGAAATTTTACCTCTGGTAGAAACACTTCCCCCATTAAAACATATGGTACAGTGCCGGCTCCCAGTACAACAGTGAAACTATAAATATATATTAATATAACGGTTAACCAGGTCGGAGCCCAGTTCCATTGTATATTTGTGGCTAGAATAAGACAGAGTAGACCCGTTACGATCGAAGCAATTATTAATAATATCTGAAAAAAGTTAGTTTTTGTTTTCTGTAATCACTCAAAAGCGATAAGCGTAGTATATATTTTACGAATTCTTTACTTACTCGTCGTCCGATTTTATCAGTTAAATACGCGCCAATACTACTTGCCACTATTGTTATGATGGCAAACAAAACGGTTAATGGCGTTGGGGCAATAGTCGGAACTGCTGCTTCGAATAATGGTCCAGCAAATATTTGTACTACTACCATTCCTTGGAATATGCATAAGGTACATATAACGAGCACGATGATGAGTGCACGACGAGATGAACGAGATTTGACTGAAATTTTAGTTTTGAATAAGTATAAATACTACGTTATACGTTGCAGTTCCTTGTCAGCTCCTTAAACACCTTAGCTACAAATTTCGTTTCTAATAATTTAGGATCAGTTGTACCAAAGATCAAACTGATCTTATAAATAAAAAAAAAAAATTATATACATTTTAAGTATTGAGAATGCATTTCTAAGATTTTGAACTATGTTACATGATTGAGATAAAGATAGCTAAATTTCTTCTGTAAATATCTATTAAAATTATTTAACAATGTGTTAACACAGTATTCAACTTTTTAAACTGTTATAACTTATTATAATTCTATATATCTTAAAAGTATTTAAAATTATTTATATTTTTTATAATAATCACTTGTCATTTTAATTCTTGATACTAAAAGCGCCAACGATAGCGTTCCTGAATTATATTGCCTTGAATTTATAGTTTATACACAAGTCCGAAGTACAATTCATAAAATTGTCTACAATAGTTAAACCAATCGAAGCAAACTTCACAAAGCGTAAAACATTCAAAATACTCTCAAACAATAACTTAATTCGGCGATTCTGCAAGAGTGCGTCTTAGGTTGATATTATTAGTGTAATAAACGGTAATTTAGTGTTTATAATTTCATATTTTTTTATTTTAAAATGCAAACCTTAATTACGACATAAACGGTATAAAGGAAGAGATGAACTGATTATTGTTTTTTTAAAGGCCTCTCTGTATGGCGACCGTCTAATCAATTCAGGAAGGCCTTTCGAGAGTTAAGCTAAGTGAACTGTGAAAGAGTAAGAGAGAAACTCAGTATGGTATGAAAGGGTTAAAAATTTGAGGTTAGAGGATGAGCGAAGAACCACGTTGTAACTATTTCCCAGTTATTGAAATTTACGTTTTAAATACTGCGGACAATAGGGATCGTTAATAATAGTGAACAATTTATACAAAATATCTGATAGATCTTAGTTCGAGTGTAGATAGCCATTTATGTTTTAAAGGGTAAGGAAATATGTGGTCATATTTAGGAAGACCGAAGACAAAGCGAATGCAGCTGTTTAGAAGCCGAACCAATTTTTTTAAGATGCATTCAGAGATGTTGGAGCAGCATAAATCATCACTATCGTATTCAATAAGAGGAAAGATACTGATCTTTTTCAACTCTGCTAGTGTTATCACTGGTATTCACTAGCAGAGCTTTAGTTCTAATGGGTAGAAACCATTTGTGATAATATAATGCACAAAGTGAATTAATAACTTTTGGGCTTATTTCAGACACATGGACAACCTTACTTAAAGGGTGTCAATGTCGAAGGCAAGATTTTTCACAGCAGATGAAAAAGAGATAATACTATCATAAGACAGTGATATTAAATCGATTGATTCCTGTTGCCGTTAAAAACAGAAGTTATAGTATTATCGTCTTCAGTTCTTCTTGAAGATAAATTCTCTGAATCTTACCTGACGGTAATGTGATGACTATTGACTCATTATGTGTCCATACATAACGAATGCCAAGATGCTTGCGGGATTACATGAAACAACTCTGCCTCTGATTTATAAGAAATTCATTTTAGCAAGGAATTCTTGCTCCAAAGAACTGCCTTAGTTTCCTCATCACTGAACTTGATAAAAATATGACGGGGACTAATATCAGAGACATTTCCCAGTTGTATGTTGGATTTCATAGAAGTTGTCTCTAAATAATTAAGCTGCATATTGTCATTAATTACAAAAAAAGAACTCGAGAAATAAAGACAGAATAAATAATACTAAAAATATGTTTAAATTTAAGATTGAACTTTGATATCTAGGATTAAGTAGAATTATTTTAATAAATTAGTAAAAGGATTTTTAAGGCCTTAATCCAAATACATAGATGTCTTAATTTATGAACTGAATAATTTTTCGTTATTGGGTAATTTAATTGGCTGTTTTTAGAGATATCATATCCCAAAAAAACTAATTTAATTTTGTAAGACAAAAAATTTCCAAATATATGATAATACTATTGGTTATATCGCTCAAACGAGATTTAATTATTTATATATATATTTTTTGTAGTACTGAATGAATCATCTATAAAACAATGAATTCTACCAAACCGGATATTCACTAAAAAAATAGTATCTACTAATTGTTGAAATTATCCAAAATTTGTAAGACCTGTCTGAAAATATAAATTTGATATTGTTAATTTCGGACTCTTTAATACATTAAAAAATGTTGATTGTTGTTTTTTATCGAGGAATCCTTGTGGCTGTTTTTTTCACAAACACGTCTAATATAAAAAGCTGACTGCAATTGAATTATTTTTCTATCTATTCACTTACATCTATCATTATATACACTTACACCTACTACAATCGGAGAACACGTATTTCAATCGGAGAACACGTACTTCAATCGGAGAACACGTACTTCAATCGGAGAACACGTACTCAGTTTGTAATTTATATCTTACTCTCATATTTTCGCATTTTATGATAAGAGGTTTATCCCTCAATAATTGTTTCCAATTTTGAGCACTTGGTTTACTAGTCACCATTCCTGCGAGGCCATCTTCTCTTGCCATAACTCAATATATTCGATATACCACATATGAAATTCAGAGATTTCAAAATTGTTAACGATTGATTTTAAGGTGATTATTTCACGATAATACATTTAAGTTCCACAATATAGTAGGTTATCAATTAAAATTCCTTTAGAAACGTGTTGATAAAAAGTGAGCGACGATTGTGATGCGACCAAGAAATGCTGACTTATTGTGGTTTTACTTTAATATTGGCTTCAACAATTTTATTACAAGGATAAATAGGTACTTACTGAGATACGTCCATATCGGTAACTTTTCCTTAGGTTCGTTTTTTTGTGGATTCAACTTTTCTTTTTCTGGAGTATTCCCTAGTAAAAATAGAATTAAAGGACTATTAGATATATCTAGAATATTAAGGCATGATTACTCATTTTAAAAATATATAAATTAAATAAATATAGAATGAAAAATTCTTCAAAACTTTTGAAGAATTTTCGCTTTAATTACAATAGAATGGTCACTTTAAAGTTTCTTAAGCTAAACAAACTTATTGAAAATTTCAAACATTAATTTCGGTTCTAGCATCGTTTCACTGTTATTTTATACTACAAACATAATACTTTATATACATCGTAAATACATCGTAAATCGTAAATAAATGTAAATACAAGTAAATACATCGAGACGTATGGAGACACTGTATCACAAGTAATAGAGCAAAAAGACAGTGACTTAGAGGTCGCAAGTTCAAATCTTTAAGGCACTGATTTATTTTTCATTCTTTAAGTTTAATATTAAAAAAAAACGAATTTCTGAAAAGTAAAATATTTGATATAAGGTAAAATCACGAAATCATACTTAATTCTAAATCAGCGTTAATTATTCGTCTGATATTTTCAATTTCAGTAAAAACTTCTATGGAATTAGGCTTAGTTCCTTTAAAAAATGCAATTGATTTGGCCGCTTCCTGCAAAAATTAATAATTAATTTTAGGAAAATAATTAAATCTTTAAATTAAGTATTTTGAATCCGTCTCAAATTTAAATAATGTAGATTTCTACACTAAATTTATTATTATTGCGCTTATTATCCAGAAACACTTAAATTTAATTTAACTTACTTTTTCTTGTCCTTTTTTTATCAAATACAATGGTGATTCCTTTAAAAAACAGACCAGAATAAAACTAACTACGCTTAAAGTTAGTCCAGTATAGTTAATTATGTTATACTCCAAAATACCTCCTAAGAGATAGGATATTAGCACTCCGATTCCGTTGAATATAACAGAAGATGCGCTCATTCCACCTCTGATATACGAATCACAATATTCGCTGATGTAAACAAATGCAATGAGCAACATACTGCCACTAACACCGCAGAGACTCATTGCACATATAACTGCTTCCACTCTAAGTATTGTTGCTAACACGACCCAGCCAAGCTAAATAGAAGTTAAATCCTTATTATTTATTATATTCAGTGCATGTTATATAAATAAAAATAACTTACCAATTGCGGTATACAGAACAATATCAATGTTCGCTTTCTTCCTAATGTATCAAGAAAATATCCACAAAATGGCGTAATTAAAAGAGTACTTCCAGAAGAAATACTTCCCATTATGGATAATTCAGTTTCAGTCATTATTCGGTCTAGTGTTGTATTTTCTGAACTGAAGAGTTTTAACGTTGACGATGGAAGTGCCATCTGTATGCCAAGGTTTGCGCAAGGGAAGCATACTAAAAAAAAAAAAAAAGAAAAATCGTATACTTGTAATTTACATACTATAATGGTACGTGTACCTTACGTTCATCGGCCATATTTATGGAAAACGTAATATCTGGCATCTGTGATGGTACTCAAGACTCAAAGATAATTGGCGTTTTTTACGTATCCTTACTGTATAAGTATTGGTACATGATAAAATTAAAAAGAAATAAGTATAAATAATTATAAACGCTTTTAGCGTTTATACTAAAATTGTTAAAATAATAAATAAATTTTATTTTTTATACCTTAACACTTTAAGATTCTGTAAGTTATTATTATTATCATTAAATTATTTTCGGCAATTGGTCGGTCATTTCACGTAACTGAAAAGTTCCAGTCCCAAATTCAGATTCTATGAATCTTTGTAGGACAAAAATTAAAAGCTATAGATAAAACTAGAGGTAAACCTGGTCGCAAGAACTTAACAAACCAATCCACTTCAAATTATGCTAAACAACGAGGATCTAAAACAATTGAGCAATTTATTCAACATTTCTCTATCTCAAAGACAATTAAGTTCTAATGTGGCTAAGAATTATTAATTATTTAGCTTGTTAATAGTAATTGTAATTAACAGTGCTTTGTCATTACATTTGCATTCACTACATTATTGTTAATTCAAACGACTACATAATAGGATACGCCATTAGAATAAAAGATTTACCTTATATTGAAAACCAAGGACAGAAAAATACTTCACTTATAATATTACTAAACTACTAAACTTAATTAATCTACTAGAACTTCATTTCATGTGTAAAAACTTCAATCAAATAAAATTAAGTTAAATAAAACACATTCCTGTCTGTGTTTTCAATATTATTCTAAGGTTACTTTGAAGTATACTTTGATCACGTACCCACATCCGAGTTTATGAAGAAAACAGAAACAAAATAAGATATACGAATTCTTTGTTTATTCAACTTGTTATACCAAACTTAGCAAGTAAATGTTTTTTTTATTATGTTTCTTTATTAAAACCCTCTTGTTTATAACTTGGAACACATTTCACTTTGTAAGTTAGTAATAGTGAATTATTAAAAAATTAAAAGTCCAAATTTTGTATTTTTTTGTTGTGAGTATATATCTAAAAAAACGATAAATCAACGTAAATAAATAAGAATTTTCTGAGATTTAAAAGAGTTACAACATTAAATAAAACTATTTTGATCGAATTGAATTTAAAATAAACAGGAATAAAGAATTTAAAAATAACACGTTTATTTTATTATATTTAATAAATATTATAACATGAATATTTATATTATTTTATTAAATGTTTAAGATAAACGTGTCCGCGTGTGACGTTTGTTTTAATATGTTTATAAAAAACGTGTTATTTGACGTAAATTGCCGCGTTTCCGCCATACTCCTATTGAATAAATAGGTTCGACGGTAGTAGGACAGATTTCGATAATATAATTTAAGAATTCTTTATAATATTATATAATTATATATAATACGAGTAGTAATCATGGTCCACCAAAGTTTAACGACGAAAATTACAATAATGTTTAATAATTTTATTTTTGTCATATATTTAAAAATACATAATATATGTTATCCATTATACACTATTTCTATATTCCACACACATTCAAATCAAAATTTTTATAAGATACTTACAATATAAATAAAATTCAAATTACTGTAATATAATGCTAATTTATATGTATAAGTAAAAATGTTAAGTTATTAATAAATAAACCAATAATTTAAAGTTTGTAAAGATCCAAAATCAATTAAATTTTAGTCCAAAAATAATTTAGTTAGTAATATAATATGTAAATATTTAAGATCATACACGATAGTGAAAAAAAAAGTAAATGAATAAACCAAGATTATTTATATTATGTATTTATATTCAAAAACTGAAAAATATACTCACTTATAGCGGTGGAAATAACTTGATATAATAATGTCATTGTTTTATCTTAATATTAAAAATCACCACTAAATGCTTGTGCTCTGGCACAGGTTTCGATTGCAACTGTCCAAGAATAATATCAAAATATTTAAGCGTAATGCTGTCGTTAAGTTCAAGCGTGTTTATATCAGATGTTACAATTTTTTTTTACTAGCAACATCCCGCGACTCTTCTTTTGTAATATAAAAATAAGATACAATTTAAATCAAGGAATAAAAGTAGATATATTTTGTCTGAGGCAATAAACTAAAACGCAAACAATTTTGTGAAAAGCCGGTCATTAGGTTTCTCCTTACTGCACAGAAAAATAGATAAACAGACAATTTAAAAATAAATTAATATATATTTAAACATAAGTATCTTATTTACATTTTCAATATACAAATACCTTTACGAAAATGAATTCTATGATTGTTTATTAAACCTCTCTAAGGCGTTTACCTTTATCAACAATATCATTATAATTCAATTAAATTCATTAATAACCATTTTATTCTTATTAGAACCAAAAATGTTCCTACAAAAATATTAATAAAGAGTGGAAACCAAGACAACTTATATTCTTAAACATATCTGTTAGTTTGAAAATGTGATTATGATTTACATCAAAAAGTATAATTGCAATCATAAAAATTTTATTATTATTTTTTTTTTTTTTTTTGCAAAATGAAAGAAAAAAAACAGTTATAATAATAGTAAGAGAAACATTTAATAAATAAAGCGTATATCATTATATAGCCGAATACCAGTGCTTCAAATCCAACTTGAAAAGACCTGAAAGGTCTACTGCGCAAATTTTGTGAAAATGACTGCAAATCGTTATAACTGTATATTGTATAAATTAAATTCCATTTTAACTGCATCGGTTTTAAAGGATTAACTCGTTTGAGAAAAAAACGTATGGTTTTTTTTTCGCTTAAAATATATTATCGAACAAATTATGGATAACTTTTACCTTGTTTTTAATGATATAATTAAAAATCACTTACCTGAAACCTTAGTTAAAACTTCAATAGAGTTTCCTATATGGTATAGTAGATCATTAATTCACATTATAGGGGATAAATTTTATACCCATAGTCGCTGGAAAGCCTTCAATAGTCCAAGAGATTACGATGAATTTTCGTTTCTACGCCTACAGCAGAAAAAAATGCAGACTAAATGTTAAACAAAATATAAAGATGTCCACCAACTAATAAAAAAAAACCCAAAATATTTTTGGTCGTATCAAAAATGCTTACGTGGAAATAGAACTGGTTTTCCGAATACGACATTTTTTTTTAATGGAAAAAGAGGGCAAACAAGCATGCGGGTCACTGATCAAATGTGATCACCGCCGCCCATGAACCCTTGCAACATCCGAAGACTCACAAGAGCGTTACCGGTGACGGTGATGAAATTCGTCCCAGTCGAGTCCCAGTATTCTCATACTTGGCGAGGCGTCGAGGGATGTGCTCTCGAAGAGCGGCGATACGACAAATGGGGTTTTCTTAGTGATAAACGCGCAAACCTATATCTTTTGGGGATTAAACTCAACGAGGTTCAGTTCACCCCATTCTGAGACCATCCACAGGGAGGTCTCTATAAAAGATACAAGTTTCTTTCGGCACTCGTTGATATTTTCCCGAGAGAGATCTGCACAGCCGGAATATACCGCATCCCCAGTGCTGTCATCCGCATAACAATGTATGTTAGAAATATCCAACATATTTATTTATTTATTTATGTACCTTAATTTTACAAAGATATTTTAATTTAAAAATATGTACATAGGATAGCTTATCCCTACAGAGAGACATCTTCCAACTACCCTTAAGTTTGAGAAAGTTGTTCATAAGGCAATTAGGTGGTACACTGAATAATTTAAACTTAGAGTAATTGATAATATTAACATTTATAAAACAGTAAATTATATCAAATTACTATACACATATATACATATATATACACACAGACATATACATACATACACACATACATAATACATACAATATAAATATATACATATATGTTCCATAAAAATACACACATTAAGAATTACATAAATATGGCCTATAAAAAAAAAATTATATATAAATATTTGCTATTACTCAAGAGAGTGATAATACTGTCTTAGTTTATACTTAAAAGACTTCAAATTTTTGCACTTATAAAATTCATCAGGGAGTAAATTCCAAAGACGGACGGCTTGAACTGTAAACGAACCTGAGTAAGATCATTGATGTGCAGGAGGAACAGGGTTGGGGATAGCACGCAGCCTTGGGGTGCACCAGCATTCACGGGCGTGTGATAGGTGTGTAGTTAGCCGGGTCTGAGCTATCACCTTTTTTAGGGATCGGATGGACAAAAGCCCACTTCCACGAGACCGGGACTACGCCTTTGAGATAAGAGTACCGAAATAAACGCGTTAGCACTGGAGTCAACTCAGGGGCACATGTTCGTAGCATTATTAGGGAAATGCCATCCGGCCCACTCGACTTATGAGCATCCAAGAAAAGTAGAGACTGTCGAATTGTTTATTGCCGGAAAATTATTTCCGGCATCGAACTCTGACGCCGCTGGATGGTAGGCGGTGTTTTCCCTTAGTGGTTTTCCCTTGGTCCTTGGCCTTCGTTTACCCTCTGAAAACACAAAATGCGATATCTCGCCCACCCCAGATACCACGGGCTGCCCGAGAAAAAACGGAGATAAATTTTCCAGATTTTGCTCGGGGAGGGATTCTCCGGCGATTCTCCGGAGAAGGGGAGGGGGGAGTTGGGCTTCCGGGAGCTCTCACTCACCGGACAAAACATAACCAAATAAGTTTGGTTACTTCATGCCGATCTAATTCACGCCGATTACCTTGGCGGGACAGCAAAGTAACAATATAGAAAAAACATGTATGTATTTTAGCAAGTTCTTTGAAAGTGTCTTCTCCAAACCTAAACCTAAGAAAGATAATGTACATTTACCGCAACCTGAATCTGAGGTGCATATTTCTAATATTATTTTGACAGACAAATCCATTCTTACTATAATTAAAAGCATGGATTCCACTAAAGGGTCAGGCAGTGATAATATCCCTCCTATATTTTATACTCGGTGCTAGGATAATAAAAGTAAACCATTAACTATTTTTTTTTAATAAATCTGTATATGATTTTGCAACTTTTCCAGCTAAATGGAAAGAAGCTTTAATTTCAAAGTACCAAAAAAGCGAACTCGAAATACAAAACTATTTGCTTCCCGTCGTGTAAACACTAATTATGGCCAAAATTGTGTTATGAATCGTATTGCTAGATGTTACAATAACTTACATTCCGAACTTGATCTTTTTAATATGAACAAAGTAGTTTTTAAAAATGAAATAAAAAAATATACACTTAAAAATTCCTACATAACACTAATACATTTCATACGATACTTGTATATATTTCATTATACACATTATAGTACATACAACAAAAAGGCACACACATTTTATTTTTTATTATGTAAATCATAATAGTGTCATCCTAATTGGTCTTAGTCATGAGCAAATATTGTTTAGATTTTTCACAATTTTGTAACACTGTTGTAAATAAATAAATAAAACTTAGAGATACGACGGTTGTCTTTCAATGGCCCAATTATACATTTATTGCTCATGGTTTGTATAACCCACTTTCGTAATTTAATTACTTATTTATTATTATTTACTGAAATATCTTATTCTTGCGGCCATATTACGTTTTCAAAAATGTATAAAAATAAATAAAAATTTGAATATATTAAGATACAAGAATAAATTAAATTAGGTAAAGTTAAATTTCATAAAATTAAATAGTTAAATATTGTAATAAAATTCATTTAAGTATATAAAATACCACTTGAATAGATTAAATCAAGTGAAGGGAAATGAATGAAATATCTAGCAGTAATGGGTGCGAACTCCATCACAATAAATTTCTATTTAAGGAAAAATTTTGTATTATTGTCATTGTTATTATTTTTTAAACAATAAAAATATTCCATCATCACCTTGTTATATTACCATAAACTATGTGAATCTTGAAAACAACTTCTTGAAGATACAGTATATTTCATAACTTACCAAATTTAACAATAACTTTAACATTTTTTAAAATTTTCTAATAAACAAGGAAACTACGAACTTATATATCAAGCGATACATGTTAGTGTCAGCAAGAAATTATCACAATATAAGAAATGTTTTGCTTTTTTTTTGTTTTTGTTGAAGCTGGTGCCGAATAAAATGCTTACATACATACACACACTCTCAAACACAGATGAAATTTAAAAAAAATGTCTAGAATTGCTCAGGAAACCTTAACTTATTTTGAGAATTGAGATGATTACGTAAATTTTTTTTATAAGGAAATTGAGTCACCAAAACGAGATTGTTTTCTATTTTTGATCCAATCAGTGCCCTAAAACGCTAAAAAGTTAAAGACTCGTAAAGGAGGAGTAAGCATTCCAGAAGCTGAAAGCAGCATATTTAAAACTGTCCCGATATGCTGCTGTGCTGTGTAAGGGAATGGACAACATACTATTTGCAACTCTTGTGTTGTCAGCAGGGTTTTAGTCGCTAAGGCATTTTAGTTTACTATATAAATTTTATACTGAATAATGCCAAGTGGAATTTTTTACCTAATAATACCAAATGGTAAACAAGCTGATGTAATTCTCTGCCATAGCCCATTTTAATATATTTGCGGTGTTAATAAATGGAGTAATATGCGTTCGCGGTTCTATATTAACACAAAACTAGCGCATGTGTTTTAGACAAATTGAATGAGTATTTTAATGTGGAATCTAATACGGTGTCGGTGTTTTAATTTAATTTTGATAATACGATGACTTCGCACTTTCTTGTGCGCATTTTACCTCTTTAATATTCCCGAATACGGTGTAGTAACTTTAGCTCATAAAAATAGTTTTCAACAGAGTGTACGCCATGTTTTTGAAATAGAAAACTTTCATCAATTACTACACCCAAATTTTAGTACCTCCGTGGCGCGTTCAATTTTCAAACTAATATTGCTGTCCGTCAACCAACCCGACTTGTTAAAAATGTAATCTAACAGTTATCATGATTTGTATATATAGCTACTTTAACGATAATATTTACACGTTAAAAGCCGGTAAAATATGTAATTCCTAATTTTATATTCTTTAAACTAATACAACATATTTTTGGAGTATAATAAATTATTTTTACTATAACCTCAAGCGCACCTCAAGCACATTTTCATTTATAGCAGAATGTTTAAACGATCTAGGTACTACTAAATTTGAAGTATGTGATGCCGAAATTATACTTAAAACGAAAGTTTTAATTCCAAAAATGTAAATTTTTATAATACACAAGTTTTATACATTGGTAGATATTGGTAATCCTAGATGCATAACACAGAGTAATGAGTCAAAATATCAGATGCAAACTCAAATAACTCATATTCATAAAACAAATACAGGTTTACGTCCCTGTTAAAAGGTATACATAAAAGAAGAATATCAGGAAAACTATATTTCACGGTTTCTTTTCTGGCACACAGATAAATACAGATTTTGGACGATGTATTGAAAAAGACAATACAGATTTATTGTTTGATAGTATTAATAAGCGACAAATTATATCTAATGTATATTCTTATAGAAACAGAAAACAATATATTAAAAATATATACAACATTTCTTAGAATATAATGTTTGCTGTCTATTTTCAGTCAAATAAAAGGAAGCTTTAATCGTTTAAAATTTTATTCTCTTCAAGAATTTTTGTTGAATGACATCGACGGGCAAGTTTTTAGTTTCTGGGAGATAAATATAGCTGATAAACGCTGTGGCAAAACTACAACCTCCAAAAACGTAGAAGAGTGGTCCGAGTCCTGTAATAAAACTTCAATTTAGACTTTAGAGAAAAGATTTATTGTAACGGAATAATATATAAAAAAAATTATCATTATGTACATGGAAATATTAAAATTAATATATTACTTTTGAAGTTTTACTAATATTAATCTTTAATTTTTGAATATTTATTTTAGAAGGTTTATATTTTGAGATATATATTACCAAAAGCGTTAAAAAACGGGACGAACAAGTAGAGCACAGCAAAGCTACACAAATAACACCATTCCAAACAAGCCGTGGTCGCAAAACCCTTAATCTGAAATAAAAAATAAATAAATAAAGCCTTTATTATAATTTACAAACATATGTTAAAAAGATGAACTAATTATATAACAACTTAGCTATAATTCTAAACCTTTTTTATTTTTTAATGCCTTAGTGATATATGATTTGAAAAATATAATAATCTAAACAAATTATCGCCATGGAAGAAGACAAAATAACTTATTTTTATTTCATATAAAAACATCATGTATCATTTATTTCTTTTCATGTAACTTTAGGGTAGCTTTAATATTTTAAGAAAAATAAAAGTCCGCAAACTAACACGACTAATAATATTATATATAGCTTGTAAGGATTAATTTTAATTACTCAAGTATAACGAAAAAGTTATAAATGATAAAACAAAAAAAAATTTTTACCTCTGGTAGGAACACCTCCCCTATTAAAAGATACGGCACTGTGCCAGGCCCCGATGCGAAAGTAAAAGTATAAATATATATTAATATAACGGTTAACCAAGACGAAGCCCAGTTAAGTTGAATATTTGTGGCCAGTATAACACAGAGGAAGCCTGTTGCAACCGAAGTAGTTATTATTAACATCTAGAAGAAAAAGTATTTCACATTTCACTTTTGTACTCTGTAATGACTCCAAAGATTTTACTTATTGAATATATTATGAATTCTTTACTTACGCGTCGTCCGATTTTATCAGTTAAATATGCACCAAAACCACCAGCTATTACTGTTATGATGGCAAACATAACGAGTAATAAAGTCGGGGTGAAACTTGGAACTGCTGCCTCGAATAAAGGCCCAGCAAATACTTGTACTACTATTAATCCTTGGAATGTAGATAAAGTACATATAACAAGTAGGGTCATTAGTGCACGACGAGATGACCGGGATTTGACTGCAATATTAATATTATTAAGTAATTACGAATATAGTACAGATTATAAAAAAGTATTATTTAATACCTTTCAATATTTATGCGACAATAAAAGCCGCAAATATTTCATTTATTAAGACGTAGATACTTTATTAACTTATATTTTCTAAGATTTACATGAGTAAATTACTCGCGTTTATTTTTTTATTTTTTTTTTAATTTTAACTTTAACGTAGTTTTAATAGCAAAGTATCATGTTAACCAAAAGGTCAATATTACGATTTTGATATACCTTACATTCTCTATATGCACTCTTCATATTCATCACTCATTCTTACTCAAATAATAAAATTAATTATAAAAAATGTACGGGTGTATACTATATCTTTACATTGAGGCACATGCATTCCATTTTTTAAAGATGCTAAGGTAGGAGTTTCTTTAAAAACGTGGACACAAAAATTGAAAAAATTCTTTACGCATGTGTTTACTACTCGTAGACTACAAATACAAAACAACTAACTACTTTAAAGAGGCAGATGATGTAGGTCAAAAAAAGTACCTGTTGGGTCAACTGGTATTACTAGAGAATTTAAATGATCATCTTTAGAATTGACTATATCCATTTCTTGACAAAAACCATGCGAGGAGAGAAACGAGATGGTTTGCCTTCTCAATAAATATCACTCAAATTGGACCCACTACGGTATCAGAGGTTGACTTTTAAATTCTTTATTGCATTGACCTTTTGCAGACGACTGATCCAGATATGTAACAATTTTATCGCTTCTGAGACTGATCTTCACATTTGTCTCCGATAAGCTTATAGATAACAAATGTGAAGAGACAGATACATTGCGATGAGATTCAGTTTTGATTGGCACCCTTTCCTTTGCAGTCTATTTGTTTTCCTTTTACTGACTCCAGTATCTGCTCAAATTCCATTATTGATGTGCTTCGGAAAGGAATTGAGTATTCTATTCCATTTTCTGAAGTGCTATGAACTGCAAAAGCTCGCTCATGATTTGTATCTAAATGTGAACGCAATTAAATATATTGTGTTTTCGTTTCACGAGTAGACATTTGAAATAAAACTATATTTTACGGATTTAACTCGCGTATAATTTTGTTGTCTGTTTCCGGGGAATAGTAGTCTAGAGTAGCACCAAATAAGAGTAATGATGTAACTTCAAAGACTATGTTTACTTAACATCTTTGACTTCTACATCAGGCAGGCTGTAACGTAAACGTAACCAATTTTGCATAAAAAATAGTATAAAATTCGAAATACGAAAATGCTTTTTTGCTACAGCATGCCAGATACAAATACTAAACATCTGACACGCGGCAATCGAGCTTGCCGCTATGAAAAACTCCTAATCGGCAAATTATAACTCGCAAATTAATTAACAAACAAAAGAAAAAAAAAATTAATATAATTAAATTAATTAATTAATTTTAAAAAATTTAAAAAATTCGAAATTTTTTTTCCATTTTTCGGTAACTTCGGCGGCCGATCTGACCACCTTCCCGTTGGACAATCAACATAATTTTGAAAAGTGAATCTTACATTTAGATGCTGATTCCAAATATATCTTTAGTTTTTCAAAATTCGAAAAATAAAATTCGACACACACACAGACACACAGACACACATACAGACAGACAGATCGGAAGGAAAAACTGAGTTTTTCGAAAATAGAAACTGGGAGTGATTTTAACAGACACGACAGTATATGGTCCGACTCTCACTTTAATCTAGACATTTTACTACAAGCATACATTATAATAACTACTTACTCATATAAGTCCATTTCGCTAACTTTTCCTTAGGTTTATTTTCTTTTGGATTCAATTCTTCCTCTTCAGAAGTATTCCCTGAATAAAAATAAAGCAAATAATAAACAAATTGTATACTGACATGTTAGCCTTTTTAATTTTTTATAAATCAATAAAATAATATAGAATGATAAATTCATCGACGCATTTAGGATACGAATTTGTGAATATTTAAATACTAGGTTCATAAATACGAACAAATAACATAAATAAAACAAGATTATAGACAATAAATTTTACTTCTGGTATCTTTTCAGTGTTATTTTATATTACAATGTCAGTAACCTTTGTTAAAATTTTTAACAAAAACAATAAAATTACTTACTTTCTATATAATATATGAAATATATGGATGAAAAAGAAAAGATCTAACGGCTGTGGTCGGTTTTCAACATAAAAAAACAATTAGCAAACTCTATGTTCTTTGGTAAATAATTAAATAACACATACTATCGAGAACATATATTTAATTATGATGTTATAAATTAACGAAATAATTTAAGACAATATAAATAAATATTATCTTATCTATTTAACTCATCTCATAAATTTTTATTAAAAACAAGTTTTATAAAAGATGACTTCATTCAGGTTAAGAATAGTAAATTCATGAAAGACACGTTAGTTGAATAAGCAAAGCAACGGAACAGTATACCAGAGATTTCAAGTTTAAATTCTACCCGAGGTGATAAATTTCTCATTCCATTTAATTAAAAATATATATAAAGTAATTTATTTCAAATGATGCAATTGCGCTAAATCGTACTTAATTTTATATCGAAGTTAATTATTCGTCTTATATTTTCAATTTCAGTAAAAACTTCCATGGAATTAGTTTTAACTCCTTTAAAAAATGCTATTGATTCGGCTGCTTCCTGCAAAGTTATAAATGTTAAAGATAAATAAAAAAAATAGTCTTTAAATTGTCTCATTGTATGTCGACTTCGAGTATCAAATTTAAATAAATTTCTTTTCTAAACTTAACTCAGTATTATTATGTTAATTAATAAAAAATTCAAACTCACTTACTTTTTCAAGACCTTTCTTCATCAAATACAATGGTGATTCTTTTAAAAAACAGACTAGAACAATGCTGACTACGTTTAAAGTTAAGCCTGTATAGTTCAGTATGTTATATTCTAAGACACCGCCTAAGAGATAGGATATTAGTACTCCGATCCCGTTGATGATAATAGGAGAAGAGGTCATTGCACCTCTGACGGACAAGTCGCAATATTCGTTGATGTAAACAAATGCAATGAACAAAATATTGCCACTAACACCGCAAAGACCCATTGCAATTATTACTGCTTCCACTCTAAAGATTGTTGATAACACGGCCCAGCCAAGCTAAAAGAAGCCAAACAGAAGTTATAGCTTTTATTTTTATTTCATTGCATATTATGTTAATAAAAGTAACTTACAAGATGCGGTACATTGAACAATATCATTGTTCGTTTTCTTCCTAATTTATCTATTAAGTATCCACAAAATGGCGCAGTTATCATTGCGCTTGCAGATGATATACTTCCCATTAAGGATAGTTCAGTTTCCGTCATTATTCGATCTAGTGTTGTATTTTCTGAACCGAAGAGTTTTATGGTTGAAGACGGAAGTGTGAATAATATACCAAGGTTTGAGCAAGCAAAGCATACTGTAAAAAGTAAAAAAGTCTACAAATAAATTTCATGTTATTTAGACAGTAAAATAACTTGTATTTTCTGGTTCCAAAACATTTATCTTGTTTGGTCCTACTTATGTAATTTGATTGTGTTCAGAGGCTACTAATAAACATACTTCAAAGTTATTACTTACAGTATACAATCATCTATTAAATCAGGTTTTACAGGATAATAATAATGATTTCTAACACATTGGACATATGGATGGAAAAGGTAAAATCTATCATTAATGGTCGTTTTGCAAGAGCCAAATACCATTAGCGTTTTCTGTGTAATTTACATATTAAACTTGGTTTCGTACACAATGAATATATAACAAACCTGAATGTTAGATGTTATCATAAACGTATATTAAATTATGTTGTTATAATTAAAAAAACTACAAAATTAATATATAAAAATATTATTAAATAAGACAATTTTAACATTTATTCAATAATGTACATTGTTTTATACGCCATCTACATGGGAGCCATATGTGAAAATTATTGATTTGAATCAAGAATGTGCCGCATACGTACTTGAGCGATAACTTGATTCTCCCCATAAAGCAATATCTATTATCCAAAACGATGAAGCTATAGAATGACACGAAATACATTTTAAGGTTTCACTCTCCAAAGAACATTTAAATATCTTGTAACCATAAAGAATGCAAAAAAGTTTCTTAATAATATCCCCTATTAACTAAGGTTCTTTGTCCATTCGCTTTTGTGAATTCAAACTACTACATAAAAAATTGCTATAATCTTAATAAATTTACTTTAAAATTAAGATCAAGAACAGACAAGTATTTTACAAGTATAATATTGAAATGAATAATAAAATAAACCAAAATTTATTAAACCAATAAATTGATGCGAGACCGACTACAATAACTTCCTGATAAAAAACAAAAATAAAGTGTTTGTTTTTTTTTTAATCTATTCCATCGTTTGGTTATTAAATGATATGACACTATTTATTTTTATAATTTTCTTAAAAACATAAAAAACGAGATATTTGTTTTTTCGAATAATTATCACTTTTTGGTGATATTTAAAAGAGTTTATTAGTACTACAACTATCTCAATCGCGACAAGCTGTTAGCAGTTAAAAAAAATTAAAAACCACTTCACTGATTTCGCTGAAAAACCAATCAGCTCTAACACACACATACATACATGATTTAAAAAAAAGTCTATTATTACTTCGAACATTTCAAAACGTAAAGATATAACAAAAAAAAGATTTCCAAAATCGGGGTGTTTTAACTCAAAAGTTAATAAAATACATATTTTTGTTAATAGAAAAATGATTTGCAAAATTAGTTATTCAATTATAATTTTTACATTACCATAAACGTTTAAAACGTGTTTAAACATGTTTTTTATGATAAAATTACCCTTAAAAACCACTCAAAAACCACTAAAAACACTCAACGAAAAATTTGTACCAAAACTAAATATATTAGAAAAGATTCTTTATATTATTTATATATATTTAAAAATTATATGTATAAGTAAAAATGTTAAGTTATTAATAAATAAACCAATAATTTAAAGTTTGTAAAGATCCAAAATCAATTAAATTTTAGTCCAAAAATAATTTGTAAATATTTAAGATCATACACGATAGTGAAAAAAAAAGTAAATGAATAAACCAAGATTATTTATATTATGTATTTATATTCAAAAACTGAAAAATATACTCACTTATAGCGGTGGAAATAACTTGATATAATAATGTCATTGTTTTATCTTAATATTAAAAATCACCACTAAATGCTTGTGCTCTGGCACAGGTTTCGATTGCAACTGTCCAAGAATAATATCAAAATATTTAAGCGTAATGCTGTCGTTAAGTTCAAGCGTGTTTATATCAGATGTTACAATTTTTTTTTACTAGCAACATCCCGCGACTCTTCTTTTGTAATATAAAAATAAGATACAATTTAAATCAAGGAATAAAAGTAGATATATTTTGTCTGAGGCAATAAACTAAAACGCAAACAATTTTGTGAAAAGCCGGTCATTAGGTGTCTCCTTACTGCACAGAAAAATAGATAAACAGACAATTTAATAATAAATTAATATATATTTAAACATAAGTATCTTATTTACATTTTCAATATACAAATACCTTTACGAAAATGAATTCTATGATTGTTTATTAAACCTCTCTAAGGCGTTTACCTTTATCAACAATATCATTATAATTCAATTAAATTCATTAATAACAATTTTATTCTTATTAGAACCAAAAATGTTCCTACAAAAATATTAATAAAGAGTGGAAATCAAGACAACTTATATTCTTAAACATATCTGTTAGTTTGAAAATGTGATTATGATTTACATCAAAAAGTATAATTGCAATCATAAAAATTTTAATGTTTTTTTTTTTTTTTTTTGCAAAATGAAAGAAAAAAACAGTTATAATAATAGTAAGAGAAACATTTAATAAATAAAGCGTATATCATTATATAGCCGAATACCAGTGCTTCAAATCCAACTTGAAAAGACCTGAAAGGTCTACTGCGCAAATTTTGTGAAAATGACTGCAAATCGTTATAACTGTATATTGTATAAATTAAATTCCATTTTAACTGCATCGGTTTTAAAGGATTAACTCGTTTGAGCAAAAAAAAGGTATGGTTTTTTTTTCGCTTAAAATATATTATCGAACAAATTATGGATAACTTTTACCTTGTTTTTAATGATATAATTAAAAATCACTTACCTGAAACCTTAGTTAAAACTTCAATAGAGTTTCCTATATGGTATAGTAGATCATTAATTCACATTATAGGGGATAAATTTTATGCCCATAGTCGCTGGAAAGCCTTCAATAGTCCAAGAGATTACGATGAATTTTCGTTTCTACGCCTACAGCAGAAAAAAATGCAGACTAAATGTTACACAAAATATAAAGATGTCCACCAACTAATAAAAAAAAACCCAAAATATTTTTGGTCGTATCAAAAATGCTTACGTGGAAATAGAACTGGTTTTCCGAATACGACATTTTTTTTTAATGGAAAAAGAGGGCAAACAAGCATGCGGGTCACTGATCAAATGTGATCACCGCCGCCCATGAACCCTTGCAACATCCGAAGACTCACAAGAGCGTTACCGGTGACGGTGATGAAATTCGTCCCAGTCGAGTCCCAGTACTCTCATACTTGGCGAGGCGTCGAGGGATGTGCTCTCGAAGAGCGGCGATACGACAAATGGGGTTTTCTTAGTGATAAACGCGCAAACCTATATCTTTTGGGGATTAAACTCAACGAGGTTCAGTTCACCCCATTCTGAGACCATCCACAGGGAGGTCTCTATAAAAGATACAAGTTTCTTTCGGCACTCGTTGATATTTTCCCGAGAGAGATCTGCACAGCCGGAATATACCGCATCCCCAGTGCTGTCATCCGCATAACAATGTATGTTTGAAATATCCAACATATTTATTTATTTATTTATGTACCTTAATTTTACAAAGATATTTTAATTTAAAAATATGTACATAGGATAGCTTATCCCTACAGAGAGACATCTTCCAACTACCCTTAAGTTTGAGAAAGTTGTTCATAAGGCAATTAGGTGGTACACTGAATAATATAAACTTAGAGTAATTGATAATATTAATATTTATAAAACAGTAAATTATATCAAATTACTATACACATATATACATATATATACACACAGACATATACATACATACACACATACATAATACATACAATATAAATATATACATATATGTTCCATAAAAATACACACATTAAGAATTACATAAATATGGCCTATAAAAAAAAAATAATATATAAATATTTGCTATTACTCAAGAGAGTGATAATACTGTCTTTGTTTATACTTAAAAGACTTCAAATTTTTGCACTTATAAAATTCATCAGGGAGTAAATTCCAAAGACGGACGGCTTGAACTGTAAACGAACCTGAGTAAGATCATTGATGTGCAGGAGGAACAGGGTTGGGGATAGCACGCAGCCTTGGGGTGCACCAGCATTCACGGGCGTGTGATAGGTGTGTAGTTAGCCGGGTCTGAGCTATCACCTTTTTTAGGGATCGGATGGACAAAAGCCCACTTCCACGAGACCGGGACTACGCCTTTGAGATAAGAGTACCGAAATAAACGATTTAGCACTGGAGTCAACTCAGGGGCACATGTTCGTAGCATTATTAGGGAAATGCCATCCGGCCCACTCGACTTATGAGCATCCAAGAAAAGTAGAGACTGTCGAATTGTTTATTGCCGGAAAATTATTTCCGGCATCGAACTCTGACGCCGCTGGATGGTAGGCGGTGTTTTCCCTTAGTGGTTTTCCCTTGGTCCTTGGCCTTCGTTTACCCTCTGAAAACACAAAATGCGATATCTCGCCCACCCCAGATACCACGGGCTGCCCGAGAAAAAACGGAGAGAAATTTCCCAGATTTTGCTCGGGGAGGGATTCTCTGGCTTCATGAAAGTCGGACACACGTGGGGTATATTTATTGTAGTAATCCCATTCGGGTTTTGGCGAGGGAGAAGGGGAGGGGGGAGTTGGGCTTCCGGGAGCTCTCACTCACCGGACAAAACATAACCAAATAAGTTTGGTTACTTCATGCCGATCTAATTCACGCCGATTACCTTGGCGGGACAGCAAAGTAACAATATAGAAAAAACATGTATGTATTTTAGCAAGTTCTTTGAAAGTGTCTTCTCCAAACCTAAACCTAAGAAAGATAATGTGCATTTACCGCAACCTGAATCTGAGGTGCATATTTCTAATATTATTTTGACAGACAAATCCATTCTTACTATAATTAAAAGCATGGATTCCACTAAAGGGTCAGGCAGTGATAATATCCCTCCTATATTTTATACTCGGTGCTAGGATAATAAAAGTAAACCATTAACTATTTTTTTTTAATAAATCTGTAAATGATTTTGCAACTTTTCCAGCTAAATGGAAAGAAGCTTTAATTTCAAAGTACCAAAAAAGCGAACTCGAAATACAAAACTATTTGCTTCCCGTCGTGTAAACACTAATTATGGCCAAAATTGTGTTATGAATCGTATTGCTAGATGTTACAATAACTTACATTCCGAACTTGATCTTTTTAATATGAACAAAGTAGTTTTTAAAAATGAAATAAAAAAATATACACTTAAAAATTCCTACATAACACTAATACATTTCATACGATACTTGTATATATTTCATTATACACATTATAGTACATACAACAAAAAGGCACACACATTTTATTTTTTATTATGTAAATCATAATAGTGTCATCCTAATTGGTCTTAGTCATGAGCAAATATTGTTTAGATTTTTCACAATTTTGTAACACTGTTGTAAATAAATAAATAAAACTTAGAGATACGACGGTTGTCTTTCAATGGCCCAATTATACATTTATTGCTCATGGTTTGTATAACCCACTTTCGTAATTTAATTACTTATTTATTATTATTTACTGAAATATCTTATTCTTGCGGCCATATCACGTTTTCAAAAATGTATAAAAATAAATAAAAATTTGAATATATTAAGATACAAGAATAAATTAAATTAGGTAAAGTTAAATTTCATAAAATTAAATAGTTAAATATTGTAATAAAATTCATTTAAGTATATAAAATACCACTTGAATAGATTAAATCAAGTGAAGGGAAATGAATGAAATATCTAGCAGTAATGGGTGCGAACTCCATCACAATAAATTTCTATTTAAGGAAAAATTTTGTATTATTGTCATTGTTATTATTTTTTAAACAATAAAAATATTCCATCATCACCTTGTTATATTACCATAAACTATGTGAATCTTGAAAACAACTTCTTGAAGATACAGTATATTTCATAACTTACCAAATTTAACAATAACTTTAACATTTTTTAAAATTTTCTAATAAACAAGGAAACTACGAACTTATATATCAAGCGATACATGTTAGTGTCAGCAAGAAATTATCACAATATAAGAAATGTTTTGCTTTTTTTTTGTTTTTGTTGAAGCTGGTGCCGAATAAAATGCTTACATACATACACACACTCTCAAACACAGATGAAATTTAAAAAAAATGTCTAGAATTGCTCAGGAAACCTTAACATATTTTGAGAATTGAGATGATTACGTAAATTTTTTTTATAAGGAAATTGAGTCACCAAAACGAGATTGTTTTCTATTTTTGATCTAATCAGTGCCCTAAAACGCTAAAAAGTTAAAGACTCGTAAAGGAGGAGTAAGCATTCCAGAAGCTGAAAGCAGCATATTTAAAACTGTCCCGATATGCTGCTGTGCTGTGTAAGGGAATGGACAACATACTATTTGCAACTCTTGTGTTGTCAGCAGGGTTTTAGTCACTAAGGTAATTTTAGTTTACTATATAAATTTTATACTGAATAATGCCAAGTGGAATTTTATACCTAATAATACCAAATAGTAAACAAGCTGATGTAATTCTCTGCCCTAGCCCATTTTAATATATTTGCGGTGTTAATAAATGGAGTAATATGCGTTCGCGGTTCTATATTAACAAAAAATCTAGCGCATGTGTTTTAGACAAATTGAATGAGTATTTTAATGTGGAATCTAATACGGTGTCGGTGTTTTAATTTAATTTTGATAATACGATGACTTCGCATTTTCTTGTGCGCATTTTACCTCTTTAATATTCCCGAATACGGTATAGTAACTTTAGCTCATAAAAATAGTTTTCAACAGAGTGTACGCCATGTTTTTGAAATAGAAAACTTTCATCAATTACTACACCCAAATTTTAGTACCTCCGTGGCGCGTTCAATTTTCGAACTAATATTGCTATGTCCGTCAACCAACCCGACTTGTTAAAAATGTAGTCCAACAGTTATCATGATTTGTATATACAGCTACTTTAACGATAATATTTACACGTTAAAAGCCGGTAAAATATGTGATTCCTAATTTTATATTCTTTAAACTAATACATCATATTTTTGGAGTATAATAAATTATTTTTACTATAACCTCAAGCGCACCTCAAGCACATTTTCATTTATAGCAGAACATTTTCAATTATAGCAGAATGTTTAAACGATCTAGGTACTACTAAATTTGAAGCATGTGATGCCGAAATTATACTTAAAACGAAAAGTTTTAATTCCAAAAATGTTAATTTTTATAAAACACAAGTTTTATACATTCGTAGATATTGGTAATCCTAGATGCATAGCACAGAGTAATGAGTCAAAATATCAGATGCAAACTCAAATAACTCATATTCATAAAACAAATACAGGTTTACGTCCCTGTTAAAAGGTATACATAAAAGAAATAAAAAGAAGCTTTAATCCTTTAAAATTTTATTCTCTTCAAGAATTTTTGTTGAATGACATCGACGGGCAAGTTTTTAGTTTCTGGGAGATAAATATAGCTGATGAACGCTGTGGCAAAACTACAACCTCCAAAAACGTAGAAGAGTGGTCCGAGTCCTGTAATAAAACTTCAATTTAGACTTTAGAGAAAGGATTTATTGTAACGGAATAATATATAAAAAAAATTATCATTATGTACATGGAAATATTAAAATTAATATATTACTTTTGAAGTTTTACTAATATTAATCTTTAATTTTTGAATATTTATTTTAGAAGGTTTATATTTTGAGATATATATTACCAAAAGCGTTAAAAAACGGGACGAACAAGTAGAGCACAGCAAAGCTACACAAATAACACCATTCCAAACAAGCCGTGGTCGCAAAACCCTTAATCTGAAATAAAAAATAAATAAATAAAGCCTTTATTATAATTTACAAACATATGTTAAAAAGATGAACTAATTATATAACAACTTAGCTATAATTCTAAACCTTTTTTATTTTTTAATGCCTTAGTGATATATGATTTGAAAAATATAATAATCTAAACAAATTATCGCCATGGAAGAAGACAAAATAACTTATTTTTATTTCATATAAAAACATCATGTATCATTTATTTCTTTTCATGTAACTTTAGGGTAGCTTTAATATTTTAAGAAAAATAAAAGTCCGCAAACTAACACGACTAATAATATTATATATAGCTTGTAAGGATTAATTTTAATTACTCAAGTATAACGAAAAAGTTATAAATGATAAAACAAAAAAAAATTTTTACCTCTGGTAGGAACACCTCCCCTATTAAAAGATACGGCACTGTGCCAGGCCCCGATGCGAAAGTAAAAGTATAAATATATATTAATATAACGGTTAACCAAGACGAAGCCCAGTTAAGTTGAATATTTGTGGCCAGTATAACACAGAGGAAGCCTGTTGCAACCGAAGTAGTTATTATTAACATCTAGAAGAAAAAGTATTTCACATTTCACTTTTGTACTCTGTAATGACTCCAAAGATTTTACTTATTGAATATATTATGAATTCTTTACTTACGCGTCGTCCGATTTTATCAGTTAAATATGCACCAAAACCACCAGCTATTACTGTTATGATGGCAAACATAACGAGTAATAAAGTCGGGGTGAAACTTGGAACTGCTGCCTCGAATAAAGGCCCAGCAAATACTTGTACTACTATTAATCCTTGGAATATAGATAAAGTACATATAACAAGTAGGGTCATTAGTGCACGACGAGATGACTGGGATTTGACTGCAATATTAATATTATTAAGTAATTACGAATATAGTACAGATTATAAAAAGTATTATTTAATACCTTTCAATATTTATGCGACAATAAAAACCGCAAATATTTCATTTCTTAAGACGTAGATACTTTATTAACTTATATTTTCTAAGATTTACATGAGTAAATTACTCGCGTTTATTTTTTTTTTTTTTTTTTAATTTTAACTTTAACGTAGTTTTAATAGCAAAGTATCATGTTAACCAAAAGGTCAATATTACGATTTTGATATACCTTACATTCTCTATATGCACTCTTCATATTCATCACTCATTCTTACTCAAATAATAAAATTAATTATAAAAAATGTACGGGTATATACTATATCTTAACATTAAGGCACATAAAGAAATGCATTCCATTTTTTAAAGGTGCTAAGGTTGGAGTTTCTTTAAAAACGTGGACACAGAAATTGAAAAAATTCTTTACGCCTGTGTTTACCACTCGTAGACTACAAATACAAAACAACTAACTACTTTAAAGAGGCAGATGATGTAGGTCAAAAAAAGTACGTGTTGGGTCAACTGGTATTACTAGAGAATTTAAATTATCATCTTTAGAATTGACTATATCCATTTCTTGACAAAAACCATGCGAGGAGAGAGACGAGATGGTTTGCCTTCTCAATAAATATCACTCAAATTGGACCCACTACGGTATCAGAGGTTGACTTTTAAATTCTTTATTGCATTGACCTTTTGCAGACGACTGATCCAGACATGTAACAATTTTATCGCTTCTGAGACTGATCTTCACATTTGTCTCCGATAAGCTTATAGATAACAAATGTGAAGAGACAGATACATTGCGATGAGATTCAGTTTTGATTGGCATCCTTTCCTTTGCAGTCTATTTGTTTTCCTTTTACTGACTCCAGTATCTGCTCAAATTCTATTATTGATGTGCTTCGGAAAGGAATTGAGTATTCTATTCCATTTCCTGAAGTGCTATGAACTGCAAAAGCTCGCTCATGATTTGTATCTAAATGTGAACGCAATTAAATATATTGTGTTTTCGTTTCACGAGTAGACTTTTGAAATAAAAATATATTTTACGGATTTAACTCGCGTATAATTTTGGTTAAAACATTGCATATACCTAGAACAATAATATATATTTAGAAAGAGCTTCAGCTTGACAGCGCAAGGCCATGAATGTTCGCAATAAGAAGAAAGCCTTTAATAAGACTGCCAAGCCCTGCAAAAAAATGTGGCAGAAGGCACAAAAAAATGTGGAATCAATCATATCGACGGAATGGTATCCACACCAGCTTCGTACCTAGCAGGTAGAAAATCTTGTAGGCGGTCTCCTATCCAAAGCGGTCGAAGGGGCCTTTTGCTATCTCCCTTTTGCCGAAACGTGATTTTTCATTCGCTCACAACTAGCCGAAAAGAAAGCAAACCTAATTGCGTCTCAATTTGTGGAATCTTCTCGTCTCAAGACTTCAGACTTGATCAGATACTTCGTTTTCAGTTCGGTTAAGTTTTCAGAGTTTAGTTTTTTCTGAGAGTTTAACTTAAGAGATTGTAATATCGCCGCAAATATATCGATTTTTTATCGGATATATTCCGGAATGTGTATATTGGACTACACAATTTGATTTCCAATAACAAACAACTAAAACTAAGAAAAAACAAAAAAAAATATACCGATTCATGGTTGAAATACCAAGGTCCCGAATAAGCGTCATGTTTCAAAAAATTTTTTTTGGACAACAAAACTTTTGAACTCTCTGTCTATTTCCGGGGAATAGTAGTCTAGAGTAGCACCAAATAAGAGTAATGATGTAACTTCGAAGACTATGTTTACTTAACATCTTTGACTTCTACATCAGGCAGGCTGTAACGTAAACGTAACCAATTTTGCATAAAAAATAGTATAAAATTCGAAATACGAAAATGCTTTTTTGCTACAGCATGCCAGATACAAATACTAAAAATAGAAACTGGGAGTGATCTTAACAGAAACGACAGTATATGGTCCGACTCTCACTTTAATCTAGACATTTTACTACAAGCATACATTATAATAACTACTTACTCATATAAGTCCATTTCGCTAACTTTTCCTTAGGTTTATTTTCTTTTGGATTCAATTCTTCCTCTTCAGAAGTATTCCCTGAATAAAAATAAAGCAAATAATAAACAAATTGTATACTGACATGTTAGCCTTTTTAAATTTTTATAAATCAATAAAATAATATAGAATGATAAATTCATCGACGCATTTAGGATACGAATTTGTGAATATTTAAATACCAGGTTCATAATGACGAACAAATAACATATAAACAAGATTATAGACAATAAATTTTACTTCTTTTCAGTGTTATTTTATATTACAATGTCAGTAACCTTTGTTAAAATTTTTAACAAAAACAATAAAATTACTTACTTTCTATGTAATATATGGGATATATGGATGAAAAAGAAAAGATCTAACGGCTGTGGTCGGTTTTCAACAAAAAAAAAACAATTAGCAAACTCTATGTTCTTTGGTAAATAATTAAATGACACATACTATCGAGAACATATATTTAATTATGATGTTATAAATTAACGAAATAATTTAAGACAATATAAATAAATATTATCTTATCTACTTAAACTCATCTCATAATTTTTTATTAAAAACAAGTTTTATAAAAGATGACTTCATTCAGGTTAAGAATAGTAAATTCATGAAAGACACGTTAGTTGAATAAGCAAAGCAACGGAACAGTATCCCAGAGATTTCAAGTTTAAATTCTACCCGAGGTGATAAATTTCTCATTCCATTTAATTAAAAATATATATAAAGAAATTTATTTCAAATGATGCAATTGCGCTAAATCATACTTAATTTTATATCGAAGTTAATTATTCGTCTTATATTTTCAATTTCAGTAATAACTTCCATGGAATTAGTTTTAACTCCTTTAAAAAATGCTATTGATTCGGCTGCTTCCTGCAAAGTTATAAATGTTAAAGATAAATAAAAAAAATTGTCTATTAATTGTCTCATTGTATGTCGACTTCGAGTATCAAATTTAAATAAATTTCTTTTCTAAACTTAACTCAGTATTATTATGTTAATTAATAAAAACTTCAAACTCACTTACTTTTTCAAGACCTTTCTTCATCAAATACAATGGTGATTCTTTTAAAAAACAGACTAGAACAATGCTGACTACGTTTAAAGTTAAGCCTGTATAGTTCAGTATGTTATATTCTAAGACACCGCCTAAGAGATAGGACATTAGTACTCCGATCCCGTTGACGATAATTGGAGAAGAGGTCATTGCACCTCTGACGGACAAGTCGCAATATTCGTTGATGTAAACAAATGCAATGAGCAAAATACTGCTACTAACACCGCAAAGACCCATTGCAATTATTACTGCTTCCACTCTTAGGATTGTTGCTAACACGGCCCAGCCAAGCTAGAAGAAGCCAAACAGAAGTTATAGCTTTTATTTTTATTTCATTGCATATTATATTAATAAAAGTAACTTACCAAATGCGGTACATTGAACAATATCATTGTTCGTTTTCTTCCCAATTTATCTATTAAGTATCCACAAAATGGCGTAGTTATCATTGCGCTTGCAGATGATAGACTTCCCATGAGGGATAGTTCAGTTTCCGTCATTATTCGATCTAGTGTTGTATTTTCTGAACCGAAGAGTTTTATGGTTGAAGACGGAAATGTGAATAATATACCAAAGTTTGAGCAAGCAAAGCATACTGTAAAAAGTAAAAAAGTCTACAAATCCAGTTCATGTTATTTAGACAGTAAAATAACTTGTATTTTCTGGTTCCAAAACATTTATCTTGTTTGGTCCTACTTATGTAATTTGATTGTGTTCAGAGGCTACTAATAAACATACTTCAAAGTTATTACTTACAGTATACAATCATCTATTAAATCAGGTTTTACAGGATAATAATAATGATTTCTAACACATTGGACATATGGATGGAAAAGGTAAAATCTATCATTAATGGTCGTTTTGGAAGAGCCAAATACCATTAGCATTTTCTGTGTAATTTACATATTAAACTTGGTTTCGTACACAATGAATATATAACCTGAATGTTAGATGTTATCATAAACGTATATTAAATTATGTTGTTATAATTTAAAAAAACTACAAAATTAATATATAAAAATATTATTAAATAAGACAATTTTAACATTTATTCAATAATGTACATTGTTTTATACGCCATCTACATGGGAGCCATATGTGAAAATTATTGATGTGAATCAAGAATGTGCCGCATACGTACTTGAGCGATAACTTGATTCTCCCCATAAAGCAATATCTATTATCCAAAACGATGAAGCTATAGAATGACACGAAATACATTTTAAGGTTTCACTCTCCAAGGAACATTTAAATATCTTGTAACCATAAAGAATGCAAAAAAGTTTTTTTAATAATATCCCCTATTAACTAAGGTTCTTTGTCCATTCGCTTTTGTGAATTCAAACTACTACATAAAAAAAATGCTATAAGCTTAATAAATTTACTTTAAAATTAAGATCAAGAACAGACAAGTATTTTACAAGTATAATATTGAAATGGATAATAAAATAAACCAAAATTAATTAAACCAATAAATTGATGCGAGACCGACTACAATAACTTCCTGATAAAAAACAAAAATAATGTGTTTGTTTTTTTTTTAATCTATTCCATCGTTTGGTTATTAAATGATATGACACTATTTATTTTTATAATTTTCTTAAAAACATAAAAAACGAGATATTTGTTTTTTCGAATAATTATCACTTTTGGTGATATTTAAAAGAGTTTATTAGTACTACAACTATCTCAATCGCGACAAGCTGTTAGCAGTTAAAAAAAATTAAAAACCACTTCACTGATTTCGCTGAAAAACCAATCAGAACAATCAACAATAACAATAACAATTTTTATGTGTTAGAACACACACATACATACATGATTTAAAAAAAAGTCTATTATTACTCCGAACATTTCAAAACGTAAAGATATAACAAAAAAAAGATTTCCAAAATCGGGGTGTTTTAACTAAAAAGTTAATAAAATACATATTTTTGTTAATAGAAAAATGATTTGCAAAATTAGTTATTCAATTATAATTTTTACATTACCATAAACGTTTAAAACGTGTTTAAACATGTTTTTTATGATAAAATTACACTTAAAAACCACTCAAAAACCACTAAAAACACTCAACGAAAAATTTGTACCAAAACTAAATATATTAGAAAAGATTCTTTATATTATTTATATATTTTTAAAAATTTAAAAATATACTCACTTATAGCGGTGGAAATAACTTGATATAATAATGTCATTGTTTTATTTAATAGTAAAAATTAACGCTTAATACTGTTCACTAATGTTCTCAGGCATAGGTTTCTACTCCAACTGTACCAAAATATTTAAATGAAATGTCGTCTAGTTCAAGCGTGTTTATATCAAATGTTAGTATTTTAATTGCATTATTGACACTAGTTATATCTTGCGACTCGTCTTTTGATACAAAATGAGTTATAATTGAGAGTAAAATGTAAACAAAAGATTTATATTCAGACTTGGACATTAAAAAAACCGCCACCTATTCTGTTAAAAGCCCACCAGAAGATTTCCCATGACTATATAAACAAGTCGATAAACAGCCAACGTAAAAAATATATATTTACTTATTTATTAAAAAACATATTTTTTTTTTTTTTATTTATTAAAAAAATATATTTATTTATTTATTCATATATATATTTTTTTAAATATTATATATATATAAACTTAAATATCTCTATTGTATCTATCACATGAATATATTATTTACTTTTTTAATAAACGTGTAGATACCGTTACGTAAACTCCTATCTGTTTGTTTACTAGACCTTTCTAAGGCGTTTACGATTATAATTAAAATAATCACAATTTTATTTTAAGAGTTGATCCATAAAGTTATAAAGTGTTATTATTATTTTAATAAACATCGATTTAAATTTTTTTAAAGAATAATTCGAACGTTTATGTCAACTAGTTATAAAAATATGGAACCTCAGGAAACTTCTATTTTTTCAACATTAAAAAAAATTAAAATTAAAATTAAAATTTTTATTAATTCAGATAACAAAAGATCCATAATGGTTAGTAAAAAAAATTAATATAACTAATAACTAATAATAAGATAATTAATAACTAGTGTTAGTACTTAATAACTAAAAGTGACCTCGTAATGTCACACAAGTGCTTAACTAGCGGACAGTCCACTATCGGCAATGACCCTCAAGACATTGTTGCGGCAGTCGCGCACTCGCCTTAAAAGTGAGCTTGCTTTTTTGCGAAGACTGCCCGTTAAACTGTCGACCCCTGCGTACGCGAATATACCCGAGGCACTACAGTACCGCGGCAGCCCCCAACAATGCCCTGAAGGCGTTGTTATATTGTGCACGCAAGGCGTTATACGAGCTCAAAGTATATTTGACCCATAGATTGTTCGTATAAAAGGAAGTGCAGTAAGCTTTAAACAGCGTGATCTTAACTGGGATCGAACAACGAACAAATTTACGAACCAACATGTTCGCTCTGATAGACAACGACCTGCGGTCTCGCTCGATGTCAACATCGTCTTTTAGGCTTTCTGTGACCACATGACCGAGGTACCTGAATTGGTGTACTCTAACAAGATTGGCCCCGTTAAGTTGTATTCAGAGTATATTGTCCGGTGCTTTAGTGTCAGCCTTGAAAAGTAGGTATTCACTTTTCTTGTTATTTTACACCAATCCATGCTCCTCACAAAAAGCCAGCATTCTCCTGATAGCTAAGACAGAGCGGGCCAGGAACACCATGTCATCAGCGTAGCTGATATTATTAAAGCATACGCCACCAATATGGCATCCGACCCTCATGCTGCTGAGCCCCTCAATCAGTGCATTGGCATACAGGTTAAAAAGCTTAGTTGAGCTCAACCCGCCCTGCCTCACCCCACATTCCAACCTATACGGCTCCGAGTACTCGTCTGCCCACTGTACCGTTTAATTGATTACCATACCAATATCTAAGCAAAGAAATCATTTCCAGAGGCATTCCGGTCTGCTGCAGCTTGTTCCACAAGAGGTTGTGGAACACCACGACCACCACGACCAGATCAAAAAATTCAAAATAATCCTCGATTCGTTTGCCAATATATATACATTTCCAACATAGATATTACATATATATATTGTTATCGTAACCAAATACAAAAATAAAATTATTGTAATAGTAAGAAATACAATTGGGAAAGATATTTTTTAAAGATATTGATTTATTCGTTGATATATTGAAAACAATAAACATGTTGTAATTTTTTTTATCATCTTAAAAAACATTAAAATTTACAGAGGCACACATCAAGCTATTGTCCTACGATGACACTAATACATTTATTACCCATGGTTTGTGGTAATTGTTTAACCTACTTTCGTAATTAAGTTACTTTAGTTATCTGCGGAGCTATTTTATTGTGATTACCATGTATATACATCATGTTTAATGTTACTCATTAATACTTCCTTTTATCTTTCTTTTCTCGATATTCAACCACAATTCCATTTATGTTAGTCTAATAGAGCCATTATCAGCAATTAATTTGATATTGTCCGTAATTTTTAATATGTTAATAGAATTTTAATGAGGCTTAAAATTATCTTGGATACTTATATGTTAGGAAATGGGAAAATTAAACATTAAAAATTTCAAAAAATTACAAGAGTAAGTTATTATATTAGTATTAGATAGGAGAATTATCATTACTAACAGAAATATATTGAGGTAAGTTTTAAATACCAAACAATGTACATAATTGATAATAGTACAATTATAAAAAAAAACAAATAATTTAATAATAATAATTTATTTCAACTTGAAACTTTCATACATATCAACAAAGTAGAAGTCTTCTTTTAAGAATCATATAATTGTCCCTGTGCCAGAAGACTCCAATCTTCCACAACAATATGATTATAGCAAAATAAATTAATTCTTAAATTAAATATTACAGACTTTTAAATTTGCATGTATGTGTGTGTGTGTGTGTGAATGTAAAATCAAGTCATAAAATTCAGAAACAACTCAACTTCCTCATATTTCAATGTAAGCAACCAATCTGTTAGTGTTTTTGTACAAATAAAAGAGTTCATACTATAAATTTGTATCTTCAAAGATGGCCAGATAGTATGCTTAATTGATTCCTGGCAAACGATGTTCTAGTGGAGCTCATGGGAGCCACAAGATCTTTTCTCCGTTTTATAATTTGAAAATTTTTATCATAAGGAAGAGTTTTGAGTTTCCTTAAAATTACATAAACGATATACAATTTTCTGACTTAAAGAACATTGCTCGTGAGGTACAGTTGTTCAGTGGGAAATCTGTAGGGTCTAAAATACATAACTTTTAATATTGTTCGCTGAGCTCTTTCCAGTATAATAAATCTTGTCTTAGTAGCACCACCCCAGACTGAAATACAATAACACAAGATTGATTGAACCAGAGCTAGGTATATCTGATTTAAAACTGCGCCAGAGATTACGTGGCTCAGTATTTTAAATATCCAAGCAAGATTCCTTACTCTACTGTGACCAATTCAATACCATGATAAACGTCGGTCCAAGATTACTCCAAGATATTTAGCTGAAGATACTTTAGATATTACTGAACAACTACACGATCTCTGAAACTGTTCACAATTATTATGAATTTTTATCTTAAAATTATCCCTTCAACGAATAAAATTAAGATGAAGTTTCAAATTATTACGTTTTTAGGGTGAATGCAAAATAGTACCATAGGCTGAAAAGTCCCGAAATTTTTAATGAAAACAAGTGTTTTTTTAACAAAGTTGTATTTAATCCTCAACGTAGTTGCCTTCGACGGCGATATAATTGGTATAGCGATTTTCCAACATTACGATGCCCTTTCTGTAGTATGAAACGTCAAAGCCTTCGATATACGCCTCTGTTTCCGCGATGACTTAATCATTCGATGTGAATCTCTTTCCCTGGAGCCACTGTTTGAGATTTGGGAACAGATAATATTCGTTGGGGGCCAAGTCTTAAGAATACGGTGGATGAGCAAACAGTTCGAGTAATTATTGGTCCAATTTGGCCATCGCTTTCGAAGACGCGTGGGATGGTGCGTTATCGTAATGGTACAGAACTTTTCTTCGCTATATGGGCCGTTTTTTTCTTTATTTCGTTGTTCAATTTATCCAATAACGCTGCATAATATTCCTCAGTAACTGTTCTTCCCTTCTGTAATTAATCGATGAATATTCTGCCATGCGCATCCCAAAAAAAGGAGGCCAGAATCTTAGAGGCCGAGCTTTGGTCTTTTGGCCGCTTTAGTCGGCTTTCGTGGCTTTTCAGCCACTCTGCATATTGTGTATTGGACTCAGGCGTATGGTAATGAATCCACGTTTCATCCATCGTCAAAAAACGTCAAAAATTTAAATCAGCATCAACAACGCCGTTGAATCAGCAACGCGCTGCTGTTTTTGGTCAGCAAACGCAGCACCCATCGCGCTGATAGCTTTTTCATGTCCAAAACATCGTTAAAAATGTATCCCACTCATTCTTTTAAGATGCCAACGGCTTCAGCTAACTTGCGCAACTTCAATTTACGATCACTCAAAACGATTCGATGCACTTGCTTTCCGATTTCTGCATTTGTACCCTCTTTTGGCTTTCCAATGCGAATAGCTTGTACGACCCAGTTTAAATTCATTAAACAACCGATAAACTATTGTTCTCGAAGGAGCAGATATGGGATAACATTTTTTCAACCATTTCATTGACTGTTCAGGAGTTTTTGCCATCAAAAAACAATGTTTGATCAAAATGCGATATTCCTGTTTTTCCATTTTTTTTACGAAGGCAAAAGTAGTGATATTTAAATGACCGTAGCTTGTAAACGAATGAACGAAATGTCATAAAATTTTTCACATAACCTAATGAAAGATGAACCTCTCGAATTGAATCATATTCATTTTCTAGTGACGCCACCTATTGAAAAATCCCGGGACTTGTCTAGTTTTGTGTTTTTATTTTTATTTTTGTTTACTTAGTTAAATAAATTATTATATACAAAGACTAATTATATTGTATGTGTGTGGTGGTGAAGAAGTGTTCATACACTTCTTGGGTTTTGAACATAATGGCTGACCGTTCCATTTAAAAAAAATCCAATATGGCGGACGCAGCAAAACGGCGGAGGATTTTTGGGAAATGGGTATAAAATTAAAGGTTTTAATGAGAATAATCCTTTAGGTTAGGTTGAAAAGCCAACATGGCGGACATTATCGCGATATATTTTTTGTCATCAATAATAAACAAAATGCTATTTAACGACATCGAATTGCAAGACATAATTGAAAATAAAATTTTATATAGCCATGTTTATATTGCCGACGAAACAAAACAACGGCTATCTTATAGTTTGACCAATATATAAAAAAATAAATGAAAAGGTTTATTGAGCTTATCATAAGAAGCTAATTGACATTATTAAAATCTAATATGGCCGACGCAATAAGATGGCGACAGTTTTTTAAAGTTATTAAATATTTTAACAGAACAGAATAAATAGTACAATATTTGTTTTCGAAATTCAACGTGGCGATTTTAAATACATGACGACTTTTTAAAACAGAGATACTTACTCTGCACAACTGAATGAAACATTAATTTTTATAACTACTTATATTAAAAAGAACTAGATTTATGTTTCGGGTATCGTAAGCGTCACCTACACCATGCTATAGCGCACAAGGTAGTCATTATTTGGAATGCGTAATACAAAATTATTGCAATATTTAACTTTTTCAAAGCTGCAGCCAGTTCAATTATAATTGATGAATTAAAATGAAATGATTGATGAATTATAGCCATTTGCGCCGACAATAAAAATTATCTTGATAAAAAAAGTTTTCTCGACATTGAAACAGACCTTTGTACTTCGTACACTTCGTAGAAATGTATGATTTTATCAGCTTTAGATTTCTTTAGGCTTCGAATAATTTAGGATTCTACTCATATTCATAGCCTTGCTTATGTTCTTTGTTCTCTTCTATTATAGGACGAATAATCTGTAAACTTAAACATTTCTTTGTGTGAATAGCTTTAACTGATTTACTACACAAATATATTTTCTATTTACAAAAATGACATTTTCTTACTTATTTTAAATGCCAAAATGTATCAATCAAGATGTGAAGTTCGGTCTCTAATGCCTCGATAATATCTTAATTTATTTGTGTAGATAATTTAAAACTTCTTGAAGTTTAATCGCAATCATAGTATTCACCATTTCACGCCCTTCAATCAGATATCAGAGGTTTCATTCCCAAATTCAAATGCTGTTGTTTATCTATATGAGTAAATACTAAAAACTGTGTGGCTCGATAGCATTCATAACCCGAGCAAGAACTTAATTCAAGTGTGTGTGTCGTAATCACTCGAAAACAATTTATCTCAAATTTGAGTTTGAACTTTCTAGGATTTCGAGTTACCTTAAACATTTGAAAGGAAGAACCAGAAGGTTCGAAAACTTACTGCTTTTCTGAACTGTAGATTTTTATTGATGTTTATTAAAACTTAATCCATATTATCGGTACATGAAAGCTCAAAAATCTTTTTTGACCTGCAGCCCGAAAGTTAAACGTTTTTCGGGATCTTTCGCCAATTGTCTAAGGATCCCACATTTTGTCTTTATGAAACACCAAATATTTTAAATAACAAATATATGGTTCTTTAAATTATGCCGTTTTGGAATATCCTTTGTTACCTTGAATAATTATTAATTCACCACATATAAAGAAAAAACTACCTCAAAAGTTTACAATTAATTCAAAATCGACTTTTGGGTATATAGAAAATAAAAAAATTAAAACTTTTGTTATAAAAAAATATCTGCGATCTGTAATTGCGAATAATGAAAATGTTTTCTATTTATCTTATTCAAGTATTTTTGATGATGACTGCAAAAATTCGTGTAAGCTAATTTAAAATTTGATAAAAAAGGAATAATTGAAGTTGAATTATATTTTACAGGTTTCATAGGTATATTAAAATGTATATAAATTATCACAATCTTAATACCTCTTTTCCTATTTACATAAAATAAAAATTACGTATGTAATAAGGCACTATACTATTAGTTATTATTAAGATATATTTTAATATATTATACTTTTAGTCATCCTATAGTATTAAACTAAAATTAATGTAATTAGCGCTAAATCTAAAATCAAATTTTATCCGAATTTTAGACTTTAACTAGCCTTCAAATTTTAGACTTCAGCCTTTTTTCGGATTAAGTCGATAACTTAGTTTTTAACAATCTTGTGTAAATACGTTTTAAGAGATTATCACCAAGATATAGACATATGTACATACAGGTGAAGCAGAGGACCTTCCTTTATTTGAAGTCTGTCAAAAAATGTTTGCAATTTTTAGTTCAAATTGAATATTCCCTTTTAATTTTTTTTATTAATGAAGTAAACTACATACTATTCAATTCTGAAATAATTCCAAATAAGATAATAATACAGTTTGTAGTAATTAAAAATTATACTAGCCTGAATTGGTGATTACTGTTATTAATTACCTACTGATAGTTTTGTTTGATATTGTATCCGTTGGAATTATAATTGCCTTATATAATGTTTTGTAGTTATTTTTTCTATTATAAAAGTATTTCCGCTCTATTTCATAAATTACTATATTTTATACTAGCTTTTTTAAACAGAGGAAAATTCTCGGAAAATAGATGAATATATAGTAGTGGGAAGAAATGCCAAAAAAGAAGATAAAGAAACAAGAAAGAAAAGGGGTTTTGTGCTATTCTCATCCTCCATACGAGGAAAGCTATCTCGCAAAGTCTAAACTGCATTGGTTGGAAACCTAAAACATAATATAAGTTCTTTAACTTATGTAGACAAAAATTACTACTAATAGAAACTGACATGTAATTTTTAACTAAATAATCAAATATAATATTATTAATAAGATATTATAAATATATTATTAGTAATAAGAACATTAAATTGGTATTAGTAAAGTATTTTTTTAATTTGGTTTTTGGTTTAACGATCTTAACTATTCAAGCAAGATATAGAAAATAAATAAATGACACTGTTTAAAATTGTAACTGAGATGATAATTCTACATTTAAATGAATGCCCCTAAACTAATCGGTTTATATACGATATGGTATGGAAAATCATTGCCGTTAACAATCAAAAGTTATTTAAAAATTAAAGGTTTTTTTTTATTTATATTTTAATTTTCTCAAGAGACAAGTCCGATTATCACATTTTTTAATTTTCACATGGTTTAAGGCCTTTTTAGCTTGCAAACACCAGCACCTCAGGCGCCTAGAAATGCCCAAAACTTTTCAACTTCGCCATATCAAATTTGCAGGTACTGCCTTAACTTCTAATTTAATTTTTGCAAACATATAATATATTGCTATCACAAATACTTTTTTGCACAAGGTCATTAGTGAAAATGATGAAAAAATGGCTACTGATTAAATTTCAAGACAATTGAAATCTCAGCAATAAAGATATCTATTTTTTCTTGTTTTTTCCTTTATTTATATTCCTTATCATTTTTGCGTGCATACCTGCGCTTTTCTAAGATGCCTTTCTTTTTTGTTGGTTCGTTCATATTCGTTCATATTTTTCGACTCAGTCATATCATTTTAAACTTTGGACACATTTACGAGTTGTGATGAAGACATGGATTTATTATGACTTACGGTATAAAAAGTTATGACGTCCAATATTTTTAAAAAATTATGCAGATTTATTATTGATAGAATTAATAAGCGTCAAGATATATCTAAGATTTCTTAGAATATATAGTTTGTTGTGTATTTTCAATCACATAGAAGATAGGGTTAATCTTTTAATATTTTATTCTCTTTTTTTTAGTTTAGTTTAAGTTTTTAGTTTCTGGGAGATAAAAGACGCTGAACAAAGCTGTGACGAAGCTGCATCCGCCAAAAAAATACAAGGTCCGAGTCCTGCAATTAAATATAATTTTAAGACTCCAAAAACAGGGTTTATTGTAACAGAATAGAGCATTATAATTTGTTTTTTTTTACTATTATGCAGATAAAAATATAACAAGTAATATTACTAATTTTAGAGTTTACTAAGCTAAACTTTTAATTTTAGAATATTATTTTACAAAATATTATTTTGAAATATGTATTACCATTTAAAAACCGGAATAAACATATAGAGAACACTAAAGTTACATAAACATCACCATTGCAATAAGCCTTTATAATAATTTATAAACGTGTGTAACAAAAATTAACTAATAATAAATTACCTTATCTATTATTTGAAACTATATATATATATAAAATGCCTTAAGGAATGAATTACCTTCGCCCCTTATCTTCTTTATTTTTCTTACCTACCTTCAAAAGTGTATTACAAAAGTAATGTGTTCATTAATTTGTGATATACAATTTGAGAAATATTATTATTTGAACTAGCGTCAAAAGAGACTACGAAATAGCTAATTTTCATTTCTTATTAAAAATGTTACTATCATATATCAAATGATATATGATATATCGTTATATTAAATATAAAAAAATATTGAAGCTACCCTACAAACTAACACGACTAAAAATATTGTAATAAAACTGATGAACTGACTTGAAAGAATTATATAATATTAAAATTATTTTACCTCTGGAAGAAACACCTACCCTAATAAAACATACGGAACTGTGCCAGGGCCCATTGCAAAGGTGAAAGTATAAATTGAGTTGTAGATTTGTACCCAGTATAACACAAGGACGCCTGTCGCAATCGAAGTAGCAACCGAAGTATTAGTAACTAGAAGAAAATGTATTTCATAGCTTATGTACTCTGCAATTACTCGAAAAGTTATATAATTTATAATATATATTATAAATTTTTAACTTACGCGTTGTCCTATCCTGTCAGTTAAATAAGCTCCTATGCCACCAGGTAGTACCTAGTTATGATGGCAAAAATAATGGATAATAAAGTTGGGGTGAAACTTGGAAACGCTGCCTCGAACAAAGGTCCAGCAAATGTTTGCACTACTACTATTCCTTGGAATATACATATGGTACATAAAACGAGGACAGTGATGAGTGCACGACGAGATGAACGAGATTTCACTGTAATATTAATATTAAATATAATATTCCATTTATTATTTATTACATTTCAATATTTACGCGATAATAAGACACGCAAATATTTAATCCTTGTAGATAGTTTAAAATCCTTACTATGAAAATTGATAATTTGGTTTATCATATTTGTTTAGTTTATGTATAGAAACATTATATGTATTACAATTATTATATATTTTTTTATTATATATATTGGCGACAGGAATATTATTTTAATAATAAAAATTCGACAAATGATTAATTACTTTGTAGTAGGGTAAATGAAGTGACGTCGACTGATGTGTAATGGCGGCAAGTGGATAGTGTCGTCTTTTTAAGTATGGACAAATCGACGATCAATTCTTCTAGAGGCGCAGACATGGCCACTTGGTTTGTTACCGTAATTGATATATTAAAAGGCGAGATTGTGTTAATGTACAGTGTGAAAGTGAAATTTAAAGTTGTCGATGTCTTTTTTTTTGTCACACCAACTGTAACACCAAGTCTAAATGCTGACGGCCTTATTGCTTCTCTATCGCCATATCAGAAACGGGATAGTCCTGAGCTAAAGGCAAAGGCCTAGACTAATATATTTTTTATTATGTTCACACACTTCAAAAAATAACAGTCTAGGCAAAGTTATGATTTTATTGGTTTGAACTGCCTTAATGTGTCGACAGCAAGACTACACCAGTTGACAGTAGGAGATTTCGTATTAATTAAAAATTAAGAACGCAATTAAGTTTAGTTGAATAAGAGACTAAATACAAAGGTCCATTTAGAGTTATGTAGGTTTTAGAGGATATTCGCCACTTATCAAAAACGGTTAATTTTCGGCACAACTACAAGTCCCCCATGATGTATTGAGAAAAATGCTAGATTGTTAAATACCATTTAGCTATATGCTACTGACGGAACAAAATACCCATCGGGTCAAATGGTACGTATTACTAAAGAATATTTATGGCCGTTTTCAGGGTTTGACGCCAACCATACTGGGAGAGAAACAAATTGGCTTGCAGTCTCATAAGATAACTACGTTACCAGATATTGATTATCTCACTGCTAATTCTATGGACCTTGTGTTGATAAATGATCCAGACAGGTGTGGATCTCATCGCGTGAGTTTCATCAATGAGTCATTCCGATAACGAGAGAAATGTATATCCGTTTACTTCTGTGCCTAATTCCTGACCTAAACATTAATAATAATAAATTAGATAAATCCTTATCGGTAAATTTCCTTAGTTTGTTTGTTTTCTTTAGGATTCAACTCTTCCATTTCAGGAGTATTTACTTGACAAAAAATATACATATAAAATTAATAAATAAATTGCTTACAGATATGTTAGAATATGTTAGTCGTCTCAACAAATTTACATAATTTAATTAGATATGGAATGAATAATTTATCGACATCCTCAGAATGCAAATTTGTGAACTTTTAAATGCCAGGTAGCCCCATGTTTAGTTTGACGAAACGGTTACCCCATAGCTAAATGAGCTAATAAACAATATCAAACATACTTCTATGACTTTCCGTTTTTATAATAATATTAGAAACATTGATTACAATTCCATAAATTTCGAAATAAGTTTTAAGAATTTTGCTAATAGAAAATTATGCTACGTTTTAGGTTAAAAATAATAAGTTAATTAAGGCAGGTGGAGATACGATAACTCCACATCCAGACCCAACCTATATCCGAAAGGTTTCAACTTCAAATGCTACCCGAATTAATAAATTTTTCATTCCATTTAATTACAAGAAATATTATACAAGGAAACAAATTTTGAGAAACGTTATTGCGCTAAATCATACTTCATTTTATATCGAAGTTAATTATTCGTTTAATATTTTGTATTTCAGTAATAACTTCTACGGAATTAGGCTAAACTCCCTTAAAAATGCGATTGATTGGACCGGTTCCTGCAAAATTAAAGATGAGTATAAAAATAATCTATGGTGACTTTGCAAGACCCAAAGACAATTAGTGTATTCTGTGTATATTGATCTATATAATTTGGTAAATATTGAAATAATAAACCTTAACAGGAACTATCATCAATCATACATTATTTTATTATAAATTAACAAAATAATTAAAGTCGAGATATTAATCAAATGGCACAACATAGGTGCCAGCAGTTGATTACACTGTTATTATTTTCAAAAAAAATGCACATAATATTACTAAAATTAATAAAATAATTGTTAAATATGTCCCATATTTTATTATGATCAACAATATTGTTATCTTTGATGTTAACGTTTAAAATATATTGTTAATTACCTTTGTCAAATGAGTTTTTAATAACATTCCAAGATGCTAAGCACTTAATAGTCAATAGTTATTATATATAATAACAAGATATATAATAACATGTTTTTTTATTTACTTACAACTATATTACTTAGCAAATGTTTGACACATTTCTTTGAAATGTGATGGTATTTCAAATACGATTCGACTCGATACATTATGTCAAGCGTACGTTTTTTAGTGCAGCATTTTTTTAGTCGTCTTGTTATATGTGTGTCTGTGTGTCTGTGTGTGTGTCGAATTTTATTTTTCAAATTTTGAAAAACTAAAGATATATTTGGAATCAGCATCTAAATGTAAGATTCACTTTTCAAAATTATGTTGATTGTCCAACGGGAAGGTGGTCAGATCGGCCGCCGAAGTTACCGAAAAATGAAAAAATTTTCGAATTTTTAAATTTTTTAAAAATTTAAAAATTAATTAATTAATTAAATAATTTAATTATTTTAATTTTTTTTTTTTTTTGTTTGTTAATTAATTTGCGAGTTATAATTTGCCGATTAGGAGTTTTTCATAGCGGCAAGCTCGATTGCCGCGTGTCAGATGTTTATATTTATATGAAAAATATCCTAATTTCAATAGAGAAAATGGTTGGAGCCTTTCTAATACCTGGGACCCACTCATAATACTGTAAAGTCTCACGTCTGTGACCGCACTGTCAAACCGCAAGATACAGTTAGTGCGTTCTGTCTACATCCGGAACTCTATGCCCGCAAACTAAGGAACCGTTGGCGGTAGATGACTAATTAACTGACTTACTGACAGACACATCTCTTATCTTATACTTGTTGCAAAGCATTCGAAACGTGGAGTTAAATTTAAAAAGTTTTTAGTTTACGGGCATAGAGTTAGAGTCAGGAACCGTTGGAGGTGATAAATAAACTGACTAACTGACAGACACCATCATCTCGTCTTACCGCGAAAACGTTTGCTGTAAAGCATTCGAAACGGCGGATTATATTAAAATATGTAAAATAGTTTTATTGAAAATTCATTAATTCGTGTTGAGTGTTTAAAAATGTAATAATAAACGCGAATTATATTCATAAAATAGTTTTATTGAAAATTCTTTAATTCGTGTTGAGTGTTTGCAAATAATTCTTATGCAGATCTTCTATTTGTTGCTTCAAATACTGAATCATCGATGATTCTGAGTCGGTCCCAGTAGGAGAGCCATAGTTAGTATGTTACATCGTAGAATTTAGTAAAGATGTTGTCGATAAATTATTAGAGATATTAAAATTCGTTTCCGACAATTACCGTGTAGAAATGTTTTACTCTGGACGGTAATGTTATTATGATTATACATACTCATTTTTATGTCGATTAAATATTTTTGCGAAAAACTTCTACTTATTTAACAAATGAACAAGGCGAATGCTTTTTATTCACGTCTATTTTTAAAATTCTATCTATAAAATATGAATTAATCAGATCAAGGACCGTTCTTGTAATTGCTCAATGTTATATTTTGAACGCCTCTGATAAATCACAGAAATTGAGAAGCGCATCCCTTGATTCCTTCAAGGCTTTAAAAATATTTAGCAACAACTCAATACTAGCATCTGTCGTTGAGAAATCAAATTTAAATCCAAATAGTCTTTTGTGTAGAAGTTTATTTTTATTTTAATATAAAACTAGTTGGTTAAGCATTATTTTTTCAAGGATTTAGTAAATGTGGAAAAAAATTAAATGGGTTAGTTTCATTTAATGAACCGCCACATTTAAATAATTCTTAGTTTCCTGTTTTTATTATATCGGAAAATATACCTAAATCAATTATTGAATATTAATGCTAATTAATCTAGCGGAACAATGTTTATTTATTTGTAATGGGAATAAGAACGGATAATTCTAATAGAGCACCTGTCTTTTTATCACTACTTTATTTCTTTAACTAATGATTTTGTTTACCCTTATTTTTTTTTATCTGAGGATTAACCTTTTCAAAATTAAAATAGATACTGAATTGATGCACGTTTCTTTCTGTAAAATGAGGGCGGCAGTGGTTGAAGAATTCAAAGACTTAGTTGTAGTCACCTAATGGAATATCAGTAAAAAAAGTTTCAAAAGCAATACCAACCTTAAAGTCAGATATAATATATTCATATTTAGTTTAAAGTATATTCTCTGAAATTTAGCTTTCTAGTTTGTTCATTTTTTTTAATAATTGCTACTGCTTATATTCTTATTTATGAATTGAGATTTTGCTAGTTTGTAATATTTTTTCAAATGTTAATTTTATCATTTTAATCTCTTCTCTAGTATTAAATTGCTTTTGCTCGGTAAGTTGACAATGGATTTTCCTATTCTATGATCTGCTGATGCCCGTTCACTTAATTTAAGTGAAATTACAAAAGTATTAAAATCATTGTTCATGATATTAACATTTAAATTTTTATAAATAAATAAATAACAAATCAACCAATTTTACGTTCGGAAAATTTATCACATATTTAAATTTTTTTAAATATTTTTATATATATTTCTAAGCGCACTTTAAAATAGCCATAGTAATGTCCATAATGGAATGATATATTTAAAAATTCTAACCATCCTGAATACCTAAAATCATTAAAGAAATCCTAAAATGAAAGGTCTTGGTGTATTACGAAAATATTTTTATAATACGGAAATCTGAAGAATAAAGTTTCTATAACAATACAATGTCATACAAAGTCAGCTGATTTATTGCATCAGTCTCGGTTTGTTCAAGTGTTTTACAGCAAATAATTGCTGTAAGAGTCATGCCTAGAGTACTTGAATGATTTAACCCAATATTTTGTAAGCTGTAGGGAAACTATCCTCGATATGACCTAGTGGCGCAACGTATTAAATGTAGGGATCCGCTTATCTGCTTATGGCCTAGTTCCAAAAAATTATTAGCTTTAGGCGTCCGTTTATGGCCTAGTCCGGAAAAGTATTAGCTGTAGGTGTCCGTTTTATGATCTAGTTCACCACAGTATTCACTTTAGGGGTCTTTTTTGATCTCGTCGAGCAAAATAATTGGATGTAAAGATTAAAATAATATTGTGAACGAGGATTTTCAATGGTCAAGATGGCCGTGACGAGGGTAGAAGACGATTCTCATATCAAAGCCTGTATATAAAACGTCACTCATTTGTAGCCGCAGGAATTTCTTACGATTGCGTCTTGGTGTGGACAAACCGTAATCTTAATTGACTGACTGCTATCTCCATCACTGCCATTAGTTGGTTTATACAGATATTTTGGCGATGTATTGATTTATACCACATCCATGATCGAGTTATGTAGGATCTAGGTGCTATATTCGAAGAATATAATGCCATAATTTTACTTGAAACGAAAAATCTTCTATTGGATACTGACAAATTTTATAATAAATGATACATATTTATTAAGATCTTTTGTCTTGATTGAGATGATACGATACTAGATAAGAAACGATGACAACTATTGTTATTAATACTTACGACCGTGAGCAGGCGATTTGATTTGGTTTGGCCTGCTGACTAGTAAGTATATATACAGGAGCCATCTCCCCCATACATGAGACGTATTTTCATTATCTAAATAACTTAAAAAACTACTCAATTTTACCTCTTAAAATTTGGCGTGTCTATTAAGATCCGCATTATTTATAAGTATTTATTTATTTATTTATTTATTTATTTATTTTTTTTTTTGGGTAATCCAACAGTGTTACAAAATTATAAATCTAAACAATATTTGCTTATGACTAAGACCAACAAGGATTACACTATTATGATTTACATAATAAAAAATTAAAAAGTTAACATACTAAAAGCGCTTCACTTCAATATACATAAATTAGTTTAAAAAAAAAATGTGTTTAATATGTCTGTGCGTTTGTGTTTGTGTGTATCTATGTGTGTGTGTGTGTGTGTGTGTGTGTCTATGTGTGTGTGTGTGTGTGTGTGTGTGTGTGTGTGTGTGTGTGTGTGTGTGTGTGTGTGTGTGTGTGTTTTTGTTGTACGTACTATAATGTGTTTAATGAAATATACAAGTATCATATAAAATATATTAGTATTATGTAGGAATTTTTAAGTGTCTATTCTTTTTATTGCATTTTTAAAAGCTACTTTGTTCATATTAAAAAGATCAAGTTCGGAATATAAGTCATTGTAACAACAAGCAATACGATTCATAACACAATTTTGGCCATAATTAGTGTTTACACGACGGGGAGCAAATAGTTTTGTATTTCGAGTTCGCTTTTTTGGTACTCTGAAGTAGAGAGCACCTAAAAGTTCATTACAATCAATTTTATTAGACAGTAGAGAAAATAACATCATCATTTCAAAATGTTTACGCCTTATCTCTAATGTCGATGTGATAATACTTACATGCTTCTAGATAGGTATTAAATAATTTATGGTCCTTATAACTTAAGAATTTTATAAATTTCTTCTGGATGTTTTCTATTTTATCTATATATATGTCGTATTGCGGTGACCAAACTACACACGCGTATTCTAATAAACTGCGAACATAAGAGAAATAAAGAATCTTAATACAATTAATATCTTGAAATGATTCGCGTGCACGCTTAATATAACCCAGCTGTATGTATGCCTTATCCGTGATTAATTGTATATGCTCATTCAATATTAATTTTGAATCAAGCTGAATGCCGAGATCTCGAACAGTGGAAACTTTTTGGATTGCCATGTCATTCACCTTATATGTATAGTCTATTTTATTTATTTTACGAGAAAAGGTTATTTTTTCACATTTTGAAGTATTTATATTAATTCTATTATTTTTATAGTAAATTGTTAGGTTGTTCAAATCATGTTGCATTTTATGACAATCTTCATGTGATGTTATTGGTAAAAAGATTTTTGTGTCGTCAGCAAACATTAAAAATTTTGCATATTTAAAAGCAGTACGTATATCATGTACGTAGGCGTTGTATAGTATACAAAATTTAATGCATTTAAATCTCATAATTTTGAATTTATTCATAAATAAAAATACTTTGCATTTTCATTTACTGATTCATCCATAAAAATTATAAGGCACTTCCAGGTAACTTAGAAACTTGAAATTTGGCATCAGGGTAGGGGATGGCACACATACAAGGAGAAAAATCTGAAAACAGCAAAAAAGTTATGTCGCAATAACGTTTCTTATAATGATCCAGTGTTTAGAATGTGTCGAGTTCATAATGAAATATGTAAAAATTTGGACATTTATTTAACCAAATGTAATGCGACTTAAAGCATAGATCCTTCCGTATTCTGTAAATTTGTTTGTATTATTACTATTATTGTTTTTTTTTTAACAATAGACTTATAGTACAGATATATTAGATTGTTAATGTTTTTAATGTTTAAGTGTGCACTTTCTGTCATGTAAGTCAGTGATAAACCTCTGGCACATTATATATAATTATTGCATGCTGTGCGTAGCTTTCATCGGGGTTGAAATTTAACATGTATCTATAGTGATCATTATGTAATCTTAAATTTTAATTTTAATCCTGTAGTTATGCCTTATAATAAATAAAATAAAGTGATACAGAATTGATCCACATATCCTTTAAGAAAAATAAAAGCGGCAGCGGTTGAAGAATTCAAAGACTATACCTTGTGCGCTGTAGGATGGTGGGAATGACACTGTCATTAACGTTTCGTTTCTCTCTTGAGACTTGACGCGATTTACAAATTCTATTTTAATTTTTTAGTATTACCACATTAGTCATGGACAATAACTGTAGTAAATTAAATTAAAATGTTTTAGTCCACAAATAAATTATAATAGAAAGAAAAATTCAGAAAAATGTTATGCATATAACATAACGCCTAAACGAATTTAGTGAGGGTATGTACTGCTACGATATGTAAATCTATGTTTTTTGTAATATTGTGCGTAAATAGTTTAATTTCTGTTGTTAAAGAGCTTATAAATTTATTAATGAAACAACAGAACATATATATGGTTTTAGATTCTTTAAAAGGTTGCTAAGAAAAAATTTTTTTTTTCACCTGATCTCATCTCAGAGTCGGTACTACCGCTCGTACTGAATTACTCTGTACAACAGAATAACACATCAATTTGTATAACAATATTAAAGAGAACTAGATATATACTCGGAGTATCGTAAGCGAAAAAAATGAAATGCATAACGTCAATCTCTAGTCATTTGGTAGTGACAGACGTCACCCGCACTATGCTACAGCGCGTATGTGCGCTTATAGTTGTGGTGTAGTTATAAGTACATTATTTTCTTTTTAAAATTTTTCCACTTATTGCAATGATACTTAATAAATTTATGAAATTTTTTGTTTGATCGAGTAGCGAACGTAATTATATTATTACTTTTTTCCGCGACTATTTTTCGTGAAGTACAAAAAATTTTACCTTCGAAAAAATTCATAAATTTTTTACATATTTTATATATATTTTATTATGTACTTTAAAATACCAATTATAGTGTAACGATGGAATGATATATTTATAAATTAAAACAATCAATAATAACTAAAATGAAACAAATTCTAAAATCAATAAAAGGTGTTGTTGTATTACGGACAGATTTATTTGGAAGAACCAAGTTTCACTTCAATTCTTTAGAGTTAATATTTCATTCTCTTCAAAAAAATTTGTTGAATTACATCGACTGGCAAGTTTTTAGTTTCTGGCAGATAAATGAAGCTGAAGAATGCTGTTGAAAAGCTAATACCGCCAAAAAAGTAAAAGAGTGGTCCGAGTCCTGAAATTAAAGTAATTAATAGTAATGTGAAGATATCCTAATTCATAAAATTTGTTTATTATAAATAAATATTCTAACACGAATATTCAACAGTATACAATAACTTTTTGTTTTACTTAAGATAAAGTATAGATTAATTTCAAGACTTTGAAATCTTGTTAGAAATTAATATTTAGAAAACAGGTCACTTCATAATTATGGTTCGTTTCAATACATGCATACTACTTCGGTAGAAGATGGTTAACATAACAAAGCGATGATAATAGCTTTGCTAGCGGCACGTGCGCCTTACGCCACCTCGAATGACTCCCCACGACGCGCCGTTTATACAAAAACCGAAGCTCGTTTCTATCGCAACGTATTTTTTACGATTATATATATCATATACACTTGATATTTTATATATATTATACGATTATTATATATATTTCTTACACGGACCGATTTCTCAGTGGACTGTCGCCATCAATGCCATTACTTGATTTATACCCCTACTTTGACAGTGTATTGATTTATACAAATTCTTTAACAAATTTTTATAAAATTCCTGTGTTTTACTTCTGATGTCAGGGCTTTATACCGATAACAAAAGGGGTGTACAATAAGTTTTCTATTAGGGTTCTTACGGCCTCTTGATTTTCATGTGGCGTTAAAGTAAGTTCATCACACTTGTTGTCCTCACTTGAACATTAAACAACAATTACTTTTCAAATGTAATTTTTCAGCCGCTGAAATATTCCTTTGTCTTTTTTTTCAATAAACCTCAGACAAAAGAATTACTTGCAAGCTAGTACAAAATTTAAACAAAACGTTTGATAAATATTCTCCTTGGTTGCCATGATTAGAAGTAAATAATAGTACTATTTTTAAATTACATGATATGAATTTACGTCGTAATTTTTTGCTACTAAAACACTAAAGCTATGAATTTTTATACAAGTTTGGAGGGCCGCTGGTTTACAGTACAGCAATTTTGATTTATCTCGATGGGGGTAGTCAAATAACAGCTAAACTGTTGAACGTGTGGAAAAGTTACATGCCCGTTTTTTCAATCTTATCAAGAAAAAAACACCGGACTAGTGTTACGGAGTAGAAAGATATAATAAAATTAAAAAAAATTCCTACATAACTGATCTATATATATACGGCTCTACTCACGTAAATACTATCAATATTTATTAATAGACTAGTTCCAAACCCTTATGGGGTTCTTATCCTGAAGTTATGAGTGATATGAACGACATATGGATTGCAAAAATTTGTTATTGAATTAATATTTTATATATTACCATAAGCGTTGAAGAGTGGGTTAAAGATGTATAGTACAATAAAGTTGCACGTAAAAAACCACTCCAGGCACATTGATGTTGCAAAACCTTTAATCTGAAAAAAAAACAATGCTCATGTATAAATTATAATTGCTTTTGGCTCAGTGTGTATTCCATACTAAACATACATACATAATTATGGATGTATTTGTACCATACGTACGTACAGGGTATATTTTTATCACATCCAATGATTTATTTTGCTTTTCTAAAACAAATAAAAACCAACTCCCGCACTATAAAAATAATCTGTATCGTGCGGGGTTTACATTTATTTATTTATTTAATACTTTATTTCACTAATAAAATAAAAGCACAAGGGGTTGGCTTAACGCTAATGCATTTCCTAAAAAGGCAACGTGCAAGAACTGTTGTTATTTTTTAATAAGAACATTTTTTTGTCCTTTTTCATAACTTATAAAGATTTTGCTTTGCACACATAGAAGTGATATATCAGATACACATATAAATATATAAAATGTATATATAAATGTACACAAATATGAAAAAGAACCTTAGTGTAAAAAGTAAATGAAGAAACGGAATTAAGGCAGTACCAATTATATGCATTTATCACGACAAAAATTCTTTACCTGCATCTTAATAACATTACTTGTACGGTCTTTCCTGATAGACTCAGGTGAATTGTTCAAAAGTCGACCATTTCTTATTTTTTTGTATCTATGTCACTGGCCGTTATGAAGGAATCTTCACTGATTGCAGTATGATAGGAATCGATGCTATTATCCATAATCAATTATGTTAAGCTAACAAAAAAAAAAACAATGCTAGTAATTTATAGTGTTAATAAATATATAAGTTTGTATGTGTAATATAATAATACAAATAAGTATTAAAAATAAGAACAAAAATAACTAATTTATGACAAAAAAAAAACTAATACACTACATCAAATCACAAATACAATAAAAGAAAAACAAAAACAAATGGACACTAAGAACATCTTAACGTATTCACATTGAAAATCACATAACAATTAAAGTAGGTTAAGACATGTTATACCAAGAATCCACAGCAGATGAGAAATTTAAAAATAAAAAGTTAGTAGTTGCAGTTAACAAAGGCTTGCTTAATTTCCACAAAATATAAACAAAGTATCAATGTGAATTGTTTGTATGACAACATTTTAAAAGAAAATATTAATTTTAAACAAATACGATACCTGTAATAAGTGTAAAAAAATAATAATAAGTAAATGTTAGTTATGAAAATGACGACATTAGTGAACTATAATATTACATGTTAGTGTATTAGGGTTTCCTGACTGCATGATTTCGAGTAACGTGTCTTACAACTAGCCCTGGTACTGCTGGACTAATTCTTGACGCTCAGCTGCCTTGCATCAGCACGCACAAGTATGGGCCAACATCGGTTGTTAAATGTCTTCAGATAGACCCATCCAAACAAAAGAGCTTTTTTTGGCGATAAATCGTTATCAAGTTCATCGATCTGCACTGCTAAGTTCATAATAAGAGATTTTAAAACTTCAAGTTTGTCAATATTTGGTTTGTTTGTTTCCTTAGAAGTTGAAGTGAGTTTATCTTCAAACGCGTTTAAATAAAGACAAAGCCATACTTTGATGAAGTTTAATGATGTCTTCAATTTGAGACATGTTTAAATTGAGATTTTCTTAGTTAAATTAATTTTTAGAGTTCACTGTACCAGTAGGTATGTGCAAAGAAATTATGCAATGAGCCACATTCCATCCACAGATATTAAAGAGTTATTACAATCACTATTAACTAGTCTAAAGTCAGTACTCTAGATAATAAAATACATTACATAACTACGAAAAGTATTTTGAAATCTTTAAATAATTCGTTGCTTTAAGAAGACTAGAGACTTTTTCACACCTACCGCCAAAAAAAGAAAACAAACATAATGGCCATAGATATCACCCAGATTCGAAATAGAAAACTGCGGATTACACAAATATCTGTCCCATGGGGGGATCGATCCCTGATGTTTTTGCTCAGCAGGCATTGTTACCAACAACTAACCACAACACCAATCGGCCGCCAGTAAAATGGTAAGCGAAATATAACAATAAGGAACTTTTAAACTTATAAGATCATTGCATTTTCTTACTCGTAAATGAAGGAAGTAAAATTATCAAACAAATAAAAGGAAAAAAAATATATAAAAAAGATACAACATAAATATACGATATCACTCTACGAGTCACTAACCTGTCAAGGCTGGCAACACCTTGAATTAGAACAATAAGACTACAATGGATGATTGGATCATAGATACTTTCATATTAAAATAATATCAGTATTAAAAAAAAAAGAAATCAGAAAATATTTGTTAGTATAACTGTTCATTTTTACAATTATAAATTTATAATACAAAAATTAACACTATTGATGATGAAGTGATAAAGTATTGAAATATGTAGTAAAGGTTACATAAATAAGAAAATGAAGTGCGCGTAGTAAAAAAAAATGTGTATTTTATAATCTGCTGCTATCAACGTGATCAGTCTCTTTGTAATGTTTTGTCATGAAATAAGTTACCTCTGGTAAAAATACCTCGCCCAATAAAACGTTAGGCACAGCGCCAGGTCCCAATGTGTAAGAGATAGCATATAAATAAATAAATGCAGCAGTCAACCAGCCTGAAGCCCACTTAAATTGTATAATCGTACCCAAGATCATACAGAAGATACCGGTGGCAATGGACGCAACTATTAAAAGTATCTATAACAAATAACATTTTGATGTGATACTTCCTAGGTAATCACCCAAATTATAAACATTAATAACTTACTCGTCGTCCTGCCTTGTCAATTAGGTATGCCCCAAAGATGCCCGCTCCTAGTGAGATGAGGGCAAATAAAACGCTTGACAAAGTTGCTGTCATACTCGGAATTGCTGCTTCGAATAATGGTCTAGCAAATATTTGCACTACTATTATCCCCTGAAATACACATAGTGTGTGTATAATCAGAAGGCAGCATAGTATACGACGTGTTGACTGCGATTTCACTGTAACCGTTATACACATTCAATATAAATTAGATTAATTAAATGTAAGATATAAAAAAAGAACTGTTAGCCTTTGAAGCTATATGAGACCGTAAATCCAAATTGATACTGACAGTGCATAAATTGAAATTGCGCGAAAAAATAGACACAGTCTACAATTTAAAATGAGTATCAGTGTCTTCAACCACTAAGTCTGTTTATATCTTTAATGTTTAGGTTGTCTTAGATTAGTTTAATTTTAGTACTTACTTATATAAGACCACAATGGAAGCCTTATTTTGTCTTTTTCTTTTATTGGATGCAACTTTTCTTCTTCTGACATGCAACCTAGAATTTATACAATATATATTATATTTTGAATAATAACAGTATATTCAAATAATTATTTCTAAGATTTACACGAGTACTACACATTTCAATAAAAGTATTTTACGGATATAACTCGCTTTTATTTTTAATTTTTTTATTTTAACCCGACGTTCCGAATGCTTTGCAGCAAACGTGTTCGCGGTAAGACGAGATGATGGTGTCTGTCAGTCAGTCAGTTTATTTGTCACCTACCTCTAACGGTTCCTGAGTTTACGGGCATAGAGTTCAGGATGCACATAAAACGCACTAATTGTGTCTATGTGCTTGGCAGTCTGTTCATGGACATGGGATTTAATATTTTCATGATGGGATCCTAGATGTTCGATAGATTCCAACCATCTTCTCTATTAAAATTAAGATGGTTTTTTAATTTCAATAGCCTCGCGAATCATTCTTGGTATATATCTGTGTTCACGAGCGAGGATCTTTGGTTTATCAAAGCGGAGGAAGTGGTTGGGCTTGTCTATTGTGTGTTCACCCACTGCGACTTCGACGTACGCCTATTTTTTAAAATGGATACGAGTGATTACAACAATAAAATTAAAGAAATTCTCGCGGATAATAATACCTACAAAAAAGTTAGTAAAGATTTTACTGACAAAGTATCAAAACAAACCGCCGAACTAATTAATAAAAATAGCAACCAACTAAATTTGGATGTGAAATCACTTGTTCCATCTTGTGCAAAACCACCAAAGTTGTATGGGTTACCAAAAATACACAAACAAGACACACCACACGTCCTATTGTTAGCCAGAATGATACACCAACTTACAAACTGGCTAAAGATATCGCTAGGATACTTTCACCTCTCTGAGGACATACAAATGCCTATGTCAAGGATTCTAACCAGTTTGTTAATGACATAAAACACCTTTCATTAACAAACAGTGACAAGTCGGGTTAAATTAAAAAAATTAAAAATAAACGCGAGTTATATCCTTAAAATAGTTTTATTGAAAAGTATATTCAAAATTACGTAATTTCTATAATAACCATACTTGTTTCTACATCTGTGTTAAGTAGTTGTCTAATATATGTCATCTGCATCATAACTTCTTGAGAATTAATATTAGAACCTGTATAAAATGCAACTGATTGGGCTGCTTCCTGAAAAAAAATAAACCCTACTATTAAAAAATATATATTTTTCATTACAATAACTCATTAAATATAAAATTATATTATTGTAAATTTGCTTTGAATTTATAGTCCATTTAGAAGACATAATAAAGACATCCAACAAATTACTTACTTCGTGTAAACCCTTCTTCATTAAATACAAAGGCGATTCCTTTAAAAACGAGACCAAAATTAAACCTACTACGGTCAACGTTAGGCCGGCGTAGTTCCTAGTGTTATAATCCAAAATTCCTCCAAGGAGATATGATATCAACATTCCAACTACGTTGAAGATAATAGCAGTGGAGCTCATCCCACCCCTGATGGATGGGTCACAATATTCGTTTATATAAATAGGTACAATGAGAAAAATGCTGCCACTAAGACCGCATAGAAACATTGCAAATATAAATACTTCCACTCTCAATATTGTAACTAATAAAACCCAGGTGAGCTAAAATTTTTTTTTGTTTTTTTTTATTTATATTGTTTCATTCCTTAAAAAAATTACAAATTAAGGTAACTCACAACTTGCGGTAAATAAAAAAGTATCAATGTCCGCTTTCTTCCAAATGTATCCAGAAAATAACCACAAAATGGCGTAGCCAAGAGAGTACTTGCAGATGATATACTGCCCAATAAAGAAATCTCAGTGTCAGTCATTATTCGATCTAGTGTTGTGTTTTCTGAACTAAATAGTTTTAATGTAGAAGAAGGGAGAGTGAATAGTATACCAAGCGTTGTGCAGACATAGCTTACTGAAAAAGAAATTTAAAATTTAAATAATGTAAATTAAACAATATACCTACTTGTAATAGTAGTTGTATAACATAGTTGTATGCCAATGTCTTACTGTAATCGCACACAAACCATGAAGACGTTGAACAAAATTTACATCATTATCATTGGCTATACTAACCATAACTAAGCGGGAGAACAGTAACTATTTGTTTAAGAAAAATATAAGGAAATACATTTATTAAATCAATATGTATAGAGGAATACTATAAATAAACAGATTCCTTAATTAGTTTATACGAAAGTTGAACTGACTAATTAAAAAACACAAGCACCCGAATGTTAATGAAAAGAAAAAGAAATAAGTAATGGGATTACACAAAAAATAACAAAATAGTATTTTTATGAATTTTTGTCAGGATGAATTTAAAAGAAAATATTTTATTTATTTTCATTAAAAAAATATACAAGTAAATAATATTTCCAGAGGCGTTAGCTCGATCAACAAATCGTTCTACAGATAAAAAAATGAAACGAAAAATAGGTAAACTAGTTGATTAAAAACAAGCAATGTTCCAAGCTAAACTCAAAATAACTTTTGCTCATATTTGAAGTTAATTAAACTCACCGATTCCCTTAATGTTTAGTAAGTACAAGTTGAGTTGCAGTAACGTTTAAAAAAAATATTTGGTGACTTCGATGATTGTCAGAAGACTTGTTAAAGTTCCCAGACAAAAAGTTTAAACATTCAATACGCAATATTACTTAATTTTGTTAATCGATAGTCATCGTAGGCAATTGCATCCTTTATCAATAAAATATCAATCCGATGCTACGGTAAGGCATAATTCACAAAGACATAAGATTGTCCAATTACCTTAGACAGACCTATATATACTTTAATGGTAGCTGTCAGCACTGGCTAGGTTATTTAGTTACAAACACATTTTAAGTCATTTTGACATTAATATTGTTCCAACTAATAAATTCCATTACTTGCGTGCGTCATTGAAGGGAAATCCAGCCTTAACGTTTCTCAGGTTTAGTCTTATAATTATCAGCATGGACCATTCCTTGCGAACGTTACGAAAAGAAGAGTATCTTTGAAAATAATAAAAAAAATTTAAGATAAACGAGAGTTTAGTGCAGGTGTTCGAAGTTTTGTGGACGCAATATACAATAATTTACAAATGTTCACTAGCTTAAGGAACCCAGTCCAACATTGGGACATCTTAATTTTGTTCAACTATAATATATATTGCGTGTTTAATTTAATTAATAAATCGTTCAAATTAGATAGGTTTAGCAATTAATAGTTTTGTGCTAAGTTAGATTTTGCTGCTGGTTTCCACCAAATTAAATTAAATTGTGACAGCCTTAAATATACTGCTTTCGTTACGCCTTTTGATCAATTTCAAAACAAAAGAATGCCTAGATGAATGCGCGAGCGGGTTTTCAAAGATATAATTATTTTTCTAAGGATAGTTTTTTAATATTATACCAATTAGTTTTTCACCAACTTACAAATTTTAATTCTTACTGTTACTGTACTAAATAAAAGTTTTTGTCCTTGAAATAAAAATTATTTTTTTTATAATTGAGATAAATTTAACTCAAAAAGAATATTTAAGAAAATCCAACATGTCAATTTTCTAAAAGATTTCTGGTTTTTATTTTACAAAAGAGATGCTCATATAAATATTTAAAAAAAAATACTTGACTAGTTTTTCCTTGTATTTCTTTTTATCAGTGTCTTTTGAAATAGACCAGCAATAGTCATCTAACATTGCCTGCTCCCAGCATCCTTAATAATTTTGCACAACAAATTCATGGTCCCCACGAAAACGACTTCCATGTTCATTGATGACACGTCTAAGGTTTTTAATAAGAAATCAAGATGAGAGTGTAGGAAGTGATCTTTAAAAGATATGTTGATATTTTTTTTTGAAATATATTGTGATCGATCTCTTAGCTCATGCAGCGGCGGCTTTAGCTCGTGTAGCACCTCTGTGCAATAAAATCTTGGCGCCCCCTAGGCCTGAACCCCCTTCCCGCGGCTATAACTATTAAATTTGCCGTCGTAACAACAAAGTTTTTTCATATTCATAGGGCGTTTGATAACTGCAACCACCGCGTTCATATCATTGTTGTACCGTGATGGTCCAGGACGATGCTCTTAGCTATCTCTATAAGAGCGAAGGAGGTGCTAACGCGATCCCGTAGCGTCCCACTAAGGCGATGAGGGCCAACGTTGGTTTTTTAGTGGGTAACCTTAAAACGGCAGCATCGTCCATGATACCGGATAGTCCCACATAACCCCATCATCATCTTATTGATCAACGGATATCCGTAAAGGCTTTTTCCAAAGCAAAAAATTTAAAAAAGATTCCCAGTTAACTATAAATGTTTCAGTAACCGAAAGAACGTTTATATATAGAATTTTATTTTTGTTCTTGTGATTAAATCTAAATGTATTTTTTCAGTAAATAAATAAAACATAAAATATATATGTAACATAATTTTTAAGTTGGATGTTAATGTGGTGAAGCTCGCAATTATTACGGCTTGTTATCATTCAAAACATACCTTTTATATAAATAATATTTTACAAAACTGTTTACCTAATCATATTTCATAACTGCATAAACTTAATAATATTTATTTTATTCTATTATTGAATTGATACAAATATAATATGTTTGGGTTTTGTTATTCAACTACGTAAAATGATTAATGGTAAATAATTATACTTTTTTTCTGATTTTTGACTACATACATTATTCTGACAGTATTTACGTGAATACAGACGAATAATTATATATAATTATATACATTGCCATAAGCATTAGGAGGGGCTTAAAATGTATAGTATAATAAAATGACACGTTAAAAACCACTAAAAACTACTAGTAAGAATCCAAGTTTTTCTGACAAAACTAAATATATTATCCTAGATTATTTATATTATGTATTTATATTTGTATAATTTAGATTTATAATGTATTTAAAATTTGAAAAATATACTTACTTATAGCGGTGGAAATAACTTGATAAAATAATGTCATTGTGTTATTTGATTAGTAAAAATTAACACTTAATACTTGTGGTCTGTCATAGTCATCGATTTCAACTGTGCTGGAATTTTATTGTCGTTTAGTTCAAGCATGTTTTAATCAGATGTTACTATTCTAATTATATAAATTACTAGCTATATATTGTAACTCGACTCTTGTTTAAAAAAAAAATAGAATTGAGAATAAGAAGTAAAGAAAATATATTGAGATTTGGGCATTATACTACAATAGCAACCTGTTTCGTTATCAGTCAATCACTAATTTTTTATGGCTTAAAAATAAAAATAAACCAAAAAATAAATAAAATTAATAAATATATTATTTCAATATTTCTATTGTACCTTATAACAGAAGAATATTTTATTTAATTTTTTAATAAATATGAAGATACCCTAGATTTGTATTTGTCTACCAGACTTTCCTAGGGTATTTACATTTAACAACTATATGATTATAATAAAACAATTTAAATAATTACAATTTAATTCTAAACGATGATATAAAATTGTAGAGTCGTAAAATAAAATAAAACATCGATACATTTTTGGAAAAACGTTTATGTCAACTAGAAAAAAGAATTAGTGGAACCTAAGACAGCTTTTGTTTTGATTGGATGTGGATTAAGCAAATCATTCAAAATGAAGCCTCGATTGTTTTGTCAAAATATTAACATTTGTAACATACATATATTTTAACTTGTTTTCATGACCGAAAACAATAGTATAATTATAGTAAAGTATAATATAGTATAGTAATATAATAGTATAGTATTAAGTTTACATTGATCAAATTCATTTATACTATACCTTGTGCTCTGTAGCATGGTGCAGGTGACGTCTGTCAGTACCAAATGACTAGGGATTGACGTTACGCATTTCATTTATTTCGCTTACGATACTTAGAGTATATATTTAGTTCTGTTAAATATTGTTATACAAATTGATGTGTTATTCCGTTGTGCAGAGTAATTCCGTGTATGAACTTATCTTTAATGATGTAAAATAATCAAAATGAGGCTAATTATTTTTTTTCTTGACAACATTTTTGCTCTAGCGCATCACCGCGGCAGACGTTTTCTTTACCCGTGTGATGCTCTCAGTACGAGTGCTAGTACCGACTCTGAGATGATTTCAAATGAAAAAATATATATATTTTTAGCTACCTTTTAAGCAATCTTACCCCATGTATATGTTCTGATGTTTAATTAATCAATTTCTAAGCTCTTTAACTATAAAAATTTAAGTATTTACGCACAATATACTTTTTTATTATAAAAAAACATTGACTCTCATATTGTAACTGTACATCCCCTCACTAAATTCGTCTAGGCGTTATGTTATACATAACATTTTACTGAATTTTTCTTTCTACTATAATTTATTTGTATACTAAAACATTTTAATTGTACTTAATTTAATTTACTACAGTTATTATACATTACTAATGTGGTATAACTAAAAAACTGAAACATTATTTTTTAAATTGCGTCAAGTCTCAAGAGAGAAACGAAACGTTAATAACAGTGTCACCCCCACCATCCTACAGTACACAAGGTATAGGAGCGCCTCAATTTTGCCACGCTGCGCTTTCAAAATCTCGGTATGTGTTAGCATATTGAGCGAAACGAGGTGCAAAACAGCACCGATATTGCATTAACAAAACGTCGACATATTATGTCCTCAACTGTTTTTTTAAATTTTAAAGCAAAATTTATTTAATTTTAAAGCAAAATTTTCGCGCGAAAAATTTATCCTATTGAATTGTTTTTTCCGTTGTTATTCCTCAACGACATGGAATAAAAAAAAATCCGCTCTTTAAAACCACCACCAGACTGTAGTCTATCAGTGCGCAAAATTTGGATATTCTCGGATATACCGTTTTTCATTTATGCTTGCACAGACGATGCAGAAAGCTCATATAGAAAGCTTCGCTCGCTCCATAATTCGCTTATAATTGCATTTTTCTAAGAGATTCATTTATTATTTGTTAAAATATACATTAAGCTAATGTCCTACTATAATACACATTTATTATTTTATATATTTTATATACATCATGCTTAGTCGTAGTAATTTATTCATCATTCTCTTCTCAATATTAAAAAGCAACTACAATACAATACAATAGACTAACATGTCTAATAGACTAGTTATCAGCCATTAATGTGGTATTTTATGTAATGTTTAATATTTAAATAGAACACAAATGAAGCTTAAAATTATCTTTATTACTTTTATATGGTAATAAAAAGTGAAAATAAAAGATAAAGTTATACAATTATTAAAATCATCATCACCAAAAAAATTGTATTGCCCTTTGAATCAATTATGAATGTGAATAATAGGACGATTGTGTAAATGAGTTTTTTAAATCAATGCAATTAAGATGAAAACTATAAATTATTATTTTTGTTAGAATGATATCTATACTTATCTAAACTAAATGATCTAACCTAGACAGGGTAAGCTGGAAACTGCTTATCTTGGATGCAGTCCTACAAGAAAGAGAATAAACATATTCTTATATCAAATAGAGAAAATTATTTTGAAATTTTAATTATAATTTATTCTTGCTACATTTTTCCAACTGTCACTTAACGGAGAATGAATTTTTTTCAGCAATATTGGTTACATATGATTATTAAAACATTTTACTGGCATGTAAATTCCATTTTATTTACTATAACTTAAAACTTAAAATGCTATCATACATATTATGTAACAAATAAGAGTGGAATAACTTTGTTTTTGAATAATTATTGAAATATATTTAAATAAAATTTATTTCAGTGTTCTCATGACCACTCGTGTTCAGTGCAACCTGATTGACACATCGTGGTAGGTTTATTACACTATAAAAAAAAATTTTCTTGCACATTATACCTGAAGATCCCACTCTATATCTAATTAAAGACCAATCATTTGAAGTAACAAATATAAGCTTTTTTTAGATATGCCATTTTGGGATATCCTCTTTTAAATACACGAATTCACCACATGTGAGACTAACTGTTTCAAATTTTTTTAGCGAATTCAAAATCCACTTATAGATTTCTAGGAAATAAAATATAATGTACCTCAATATCATATGCAGACAGAAAAAGAGATGATATATAAAAAAAACAAAATAAAAATATTTTCCGCGTCGCTAACCTGTCAAGAGCAGCTCTAATTATTCAAATTGCACAAACAATGGTGGAGGTCGTAGATACTATAATATTGAAACACCAACTTAAAAAATATTTTTTGTAATTATTGAATTGAACAGTTATAGTACTGTTCATTTCCATAATTACAAAATTTACGTAACAATAATACAAAAATTTACATAATTGAATGATAAGTAATTGTTATTCAAAGTATTGCATTCAATTCAAATGATAAAGAATTTTCAAGTTTTGAATATGGGCGCCATTTTTAGTAACTATAAAATATACTGAAATGTTATGTGATATATTTGAGAGTCTTAGAAATAACGTTATTATTAATTATGAATAATAATTACATCACTACAAAAATGTTATTTAATTTATTGATACGACATATTATTACATTTTTTATATGTGTAATGTGTAAATTTTCTTTAAATAACTTTAAATATAACATACATCTCAAAAAATCTAGGTGTGTAATATCAGGTGACCTTACTTGTCTCAAAATGGCAAACCAAATTTTGATTTTATTGTGCTAATTCACTAGATAGGGTCAAGAAAGGGATTCTTACATGTAGGTTACGCTGGTAAGATAACAACTAAAATGATATGGGTCGTTTAGGGATTTTTAAAATTAACATTACTTCGCCAATTCGTCACCACGTCACGAGATAAAATTGATCAAGTTGGTCTTATATCGAAATAAGATAAAAAATAAAATTCCTTTTGACCGAAGGTCGTTTGTTATTTAAGGTATAAAATATTTGGCATGCTCCGAATAATTATTTTGTTTAATTTTATTACGAGTACAAACTGGGCAATGTGTTTCTATACAAATTTGCGTTTCGTCAAATTTTAAAATCAAATTTTAAAACCATTCTAATGAAGTTTCGGTATTTATTTATTTATTTATTTATTTATTTATTTATTTATTTAGGTATAAAAATATCTTGTAATTTTTTATTGTTTTATTATATTTTTTCCATTGTCTATAGAATAATTAAGAGAGCTGTTTGATTTACCGCAAAATATTTCTATGAGTTGGAAAAAAAGATTGTCTTGAATTTATATTTTCATATATTTTTTTTTACTTTTCAGTAGTTCTTAAAGTAAATCCTAATATATTTTTTTGTGTTAATAAATATCGATTACATCGTTCAACTGTTTTTGACGATGGCTGTACCTGAATGCTCTGTTTAAAGGCAATAAAAAAGCATAATTGAAATTAAACTATTATTTTTCACAGGTATCGTTAATATATTAAAATATGTATAGCATTTTAACCAGAATGATAATACCTTATTTCGTATTTACATAAATAAATAATTACTTATAGGTCATAAGACATTATATTAGTATTATTATTATTATTAATATTATTATTATTATTATTATTATTATTATTATTATTATTATTATTATTGGGTTACATTTCTTTTTACTCAGCGTATAGCTGGTTTTTAAAATAACGGTTACGGGCTTAAACCAAGTAACCGCCATTTGAAATTAATCGTTGACTGTTTTACTTAAGGGGGATTCGTCGCTCTGCATAAATTTTCGTACTATTCGGCAAGTGTTCAATATGGCTTTTTTCTGTATATTAATAAATGTGTTTGGTGTGAGATCTAATAATTTCAAGCTATGGTGAAGGTGTTTTGGCACTACTCCTGTTGTGGATATGACTACGGGTACTATGAAAACCTTACTAACATTCCATATTCTACTTATTTCTTCTTTAAGTTCTGTGTATTTATTAATTTTCTCTGTTATTGTTTTCAGAATGTTATGTGTATTGGGAACGGCTACGTCGACTATGAATGCTATATTTTTTTGTTTGTTGTGGATAGTAATATCTGGTCTATTAAAGTGAACAGTTTTATCTGTAAGTATGGCTCGATCGTAATACATTTTGTAACCATTGTTTTCTAGTACTGGACTCGGATGGTATTTGTAGTAAGGTGTATGTGTATCTTGAATAAGGTTATATTTGATTGCTAATTTTTGGTGTACTATATTAACTATTTGATTATGTCGGTGTGTGTAGTCCGTCTGTGTTAGTGTACCACAAGCTCCTGTAATATGTTGTATGGTTTCAGGTTGTCATTATTATTATTATTATTATTATTATTATTATTATTATTATTAAAATAATATTATTATACTTATCGTCATCATGAAGTATGACGGTAATATTAGCCAGAGTCATCAAAACGGGCCAAATAGATTTTAAAATAATCGCTGAATCTGAAATCAAATGCCCGAACTTTAGTCTTTGCCCTTGTTTAATATTACAATGAATAATTTAGTTTATAAGAGTATTTTGTTAGAGTTTTTAGAAAACGGAGAACCTTTATTTCAAGTCGGTTCAAGTTATTATGGTTATAATTAAATATTCTCTTTTAATTGTGTACTAGATAAATTAATAAAATACAGTGAACTAGATTAGACTTCATTGTAAATTAATACAAATTTCAATAATAATAAGGTTTATTATAAAAATGTTTTATATAAGCCTAAATTACTAATTGCTGTTATTCATTAACTAATCATAATTATGCTTGATATTGTCTCTGTTGGAGTTATAATTACTTAATTGTTTTATTTATTTCAAAAGTCTTACTGAAAATGGAAAAATATGTACATAAAAGTAACGTTATTTTTTTAGTTATTTCTGCTCTAAAAATATTTTCACTTCGTTTGATTACGTTACTTTATTTTATTCCAGCTTTTATTAGATGTTGGTAATTTCCCCTAAGATACTTGCAAGTAAAGTGGTGGGGAGAAATGCCAAAAAGACGAAGATAAAAACACAAGAAAGGAAAGGAGTTTTGACAATTCTTACCCACGATACGAGGAAAGCTAGCTCGCATAGCTCGCTTTCCGCTCGCAACTGGATTCTGTTAGAAACTTAATTCATTCCAAACAGGTAAATGACTTCCGAGACGTTTTTGCATTTATAGCAGTATTTGTTCCTTTACAGGGATTATAAACATGAAATTTAAATTTGGGGTTATTAATTAAAAATATTTCCGATGTTGAAATATGGTTAAGATAAGCTTTTGACATCCGAAAATAAAAAAGTTTTGTATAATTTGTAAAATATTTCCAAAATAAATATAATAGTAATCGAGCAGTATATCGACTCCTGCTGAACTAGTTGCTATATCCAGCGGAATACCATTGAATTCCGAAAGCACAAAGCTCCAACTTGAAAAAAAATGTCATTCGTCAAACCAGAAACCAATCTTATAACTTAATAGCATAACTGTAGAGGAATGGAAAAATGTTTGTCTAAATGTTATTAAAGAGGAAAACAATTACAAGGCACAGATAAGGCTTTGGGTATTATATCTAAAAAATATATAGGGATGAGAATTAGTGTGAGATGTCTGGAATTGAAGAAGATTACAATTATTGGTTTATATTTAATATGAACATTATTCACTTTTTAAATATTGTTTATTTGATGTATCTGACTTTAAAAATTACATAAAAATATATAAAGTAATATTTTATATCTTAATGTGCTGACCGTACACAACTACATACATAACTATAGGATTTTTAAATAATGTAGGCACTAAAGATTTGATGAATTTGGAAAATTTATTAATGTTTAAAAATAAAAACAATAAATTGTATTTATTAGTAAATTATTTTTTTTATTAAGTTCTTCGTTTAATAATCTAAAATCTCTAATAAATGAATATCATAATTATAATTGTATAATTATAACTAAGTTAATACTTCTATATCTAAACATTTCGCTTTAAGAAATCATTTTATTAAAAACACTTTTACGCAAATGGGATAAACTTGCAAATTTAACTATGAAGGGTACAAGCAAGTATAAAAAAGTTTACAGTACATAAAAACATTATTAATCTTTTCCGGTTCCGTGCTAGAGCGGTGGTTTTTACTGTCGTTAAACATAACATAAAGCAAGATTATGGAACGCGTTCTTAATGGGAGTCTTTGGACGTACCAAGCTGGAATCATATGATCTCCTCAATGATCGACAATTTAGATTTCGCTGAAATCGATCAATTAGGAATCTTCTAGCCTATACCATACTCACATCTGGCATGAGGCAGTTGAGAAGTTCGGAGAATCACTAGCGGATTCTGTGGATACTTCCAAGGTCTTCAATAAGATAACGTTCGATAATCTTATTAGCAAGCTTTTCTACTTCGGTTTGCCCTCTGGTTTATGTGACTGGATATCAGACTTTTTGAGGAATCGGTTAATACAAGTTGTCATCGATGGCTGCTGTGATCGAATTATTATATTAACACTGGTATTCCTCAAGTATCAGTACTCTCCGCAACTCTCTTCTTGCACATTAACGATCTGTTTAAAGCCGGTATCTTTGGGTATGCAGACGGCAGCTACTATGCCACAACTATGTGGAGAGCTATATATTAAACACTAGAACTAGTGCCGCTGAAATCCAGTCACCCAAAGTGGTTAATATCGAGTGCACGAAGCTTTACGGGCAGGCAGCCTCCGAATGGGGCGATGCTAACCTGCTTAGGTATAATATGGAAAAGACTCAGACGTGTTTGTTTTCTGCCAAAACGAGGCCGTTCCATTTGGCTTATACTTTTCGCTGTCGGTGCTTCAAACCAAAATAGTTGCTCACTCTTTATAAAACACAAGTTCAGCCATGTATGGCGTACGGCCCGCATCTGTAGGATGGATCAGCAAGAGCTACCAGCTAGAGGAGTTGGAATCAATTAAGAGACGAACTAAGAGGCTTGTAGGCCATACCACCTTTGCTAAGGTAGAACTCTAAAGTCTGGAACGTTGCCACCCCGTACACCCAGCTCTAATTACAATTATTTAATATTTACAACGTACTTTCGAGGTGAATGTTCCAAATCTTGGACTACAGTCATGCTTAACATCAGGCAGTTTGTAGTCAGACGTATACCTGTTTAGGTTTACAAAAAGTGACAAAACTTACAAATCAAGTACCTTGGACAAGTGAAAAAAGCTTAAGAAATACCTTTCTTAATTCTTTTATTTAATGGGAATTTAGGGTAGAGATTCTATCACTTATGAAAGTTATTTCCCATTAAAAAAAAATTTTTAGTCAAGTCCAGACAGTTTCGACTACTTTCTAGGCGCAAATAAAATAGTGTATATTTTTCTACGTTTGATAAATATTTTATACTTACTTTTATATAAATAAGATACAAGTTTGATTACTACTTAAATAGTTTATTAAGCTAGTCAACAACAAATATAGTATAACAAGATTTATTCTAACATACATACATCCAAATCACGATCTATGCTTAATAATATAAAATAACTTTAAACATGGTTCTCTCCACCGTCCCGCAGAAAAACTATCTCATATTCATTCATATTCATTTCATTTCATTTTGTTTATTATAATTAGGTTATAGTTAATTATCTATTTGCGAACCAGTAAAGGACAATTAAGAACTCAGCAATACAGATGTTTTTTGTTTTTTTTTATATTACTTGTCATTTTTGAGAATATGCCTTTCGTCGGGGTTTTTAATCTTAGTCAAATCATACTTCGGATATATTCAATACCAGTTTTCGGGACGTAGGCAAGTTTATTACGGTGTACGTAAATTTTTCATAGTTATTTTGAAAAAATCCAATAAATTTAATATTAAATGAATGCATGAATTGTTCATTCTTGTTATGATTGTGCGATATTTCATTTATTTTATATTTCATGTCCCCCAGATTCCAATACATTTAATATATAATTTTAAAGATTTTAAATGCCATTATAATGGCTACAATGCAATTACAAAAATCATAAAAACTCAAATTTGAAATAATTTCTAAAATCAGTAAAAGTTGTTGGTATATTACAGACACATTAACTTTTCAGAAGTTGAAAATAAAGTTTCTCCTCAATCAAAAAGATATCAAATTTGATACTTACTGTACAGAGGGGAGAGTTAATATTTTATTCTATTTAAAAATTTTTGTTGTATAACATCGACTGGTAAGTTTTTAGTTTCTGGGAGATAAATGAAGCTGAAGAAAGCTGTTGAAAAGCTGATACTGCCGAAAAAGTAGAAGAGTGGTCCGAGTCCTGAAATTAAAGTAAGTAACAATAATATGAAGGTATACCAATGCATAAAATTTGTTTATTATAACTGAATAATATTTATACATGAATATTCAATATCATGCAATAACTTTTTTTTACTTTTTTTATTTTATTTAAAGTATATATATCGAAAGCAGATCATTCAGTAATTATGAATAGTTTCAATATATATACAGTAAAGAATGATTAGCGTTTTAAAATACTTACTAATAGAGTAAATTTGTGTTTGGAGCATTATAATATTTGAACTCTATACGGCCAGCGGTCTGCAGAAGTTTTAGCCTATCATGAAATTATCTATATGTCCTAAGTGTAAAGTGTGGCTACCTAACAAGCCTACAACAGTTATGCGTAAGTCAATAAAATAGATTGGAATCCAATTTAAGATGCCGCAACCATAAACGACTTGCTCCATGGCATACATACAAAATCAAATCCATTCTGGTGAAACGCAATGCCGCAAAAGTAGAATAAAAAAAGAAAATTTACTACTTTAAACTTACAAAGACATCAGGCTCTGTATACTCATTGTACTTACATTGTGTACAGGTGCTCAACGAAATTCTATATATGGAATATTAAATGATAGATGTATCTTGAATTTATGGAAATATTTACTGTCACTGGACATCGAAAAGTATCAATGTAAACATGATTTAAACCGCTATTTTGCTAATTTTTACTCGATATTTTTTTTTAAACGCAAATATTTTTATCTTTTTAAATCTAACGTATCTTCATTGAATTTGAGAAAGGTTGGCTTAGATTAAATTAAAAGGAATACCAATACGTTTATATCATAAACTATTGATAGTGATTTCCTAAGGATTGAAAGGACAACTGTAGTAAGTCCCAGGTAATTATTATGAGCAACTCCCAACGAATTTCTAAAATCAACTACGCTTTCCTTTCTCCTATTATATTTAAAGCTTCGACGTTCCCTTCCAGCCAAACCGTTAATTGCTAAATGCTAGCTTGGAAACCAGTATCAGTTCTAAGTATTAGTACTTAGGGTTTTTGGATTTGAAAAAGTGAAAAAGTTTTCATGTAATAACCAAAATCTTACTTGCATTGGCTCTCCTACTTCCTGTCTTAGATTACACGGACTGGAGCGCGGACAAAACCTAGTCATACCTTTTATAATTAAATTTAGAAAATTCGATAAATTTTCTGAATATCGTGTAAAACCCAACTGGCCGTAATGTAAACTATAAAAGCAGAGACGGTGTGCTGCATTTCCAATAATAATAAGACATGTCCAATCACTAACTCTTTTAAAGAACGTCTTAAAAATATTATCTGTTGCAATAATATCTTATAAAATATATGTTCCGCACCAGCGGAGAAATAATAACGCCGTCATTATTTAGACTCAATGGAATAGGGTAAAATAATAACATTGGCATTTCGAGCATTATTACGAATTTTCCTAATCTATGATTACTATTATATAGACATATAATTATGCGGCTGTACTCACGTAAATATTGGCGACATGCTGAGCTCATGAATGATCAAAATTATATATGGTTTAAAAAGAAATTTTGTGTATTAATATTTTATATATTACCATAAGCGTTGAAGAGTGGGTTAAAGATGTATAGTATAATAAAATTGCACGTAAAAAACCACTCGATGCACACCGTTGTTGCAAAACTTTTAATCTGAAAAAAATAATAAACCTCATTTTAATTTATAATTATTGTTTATATTGTAATTATCTTCAATATATGTTCTTGTACCACATCCAATAATTTAAATAATCGGTCTTTTAAAATATCACGTTAAAAATTCACATGGTCGTCCTCAGGCTCTGCCGTAAGCTTGCTCTTACTGAGTCTGGATTTTACGAAGTTCGAGTCTAAGGACGCTAATTTTGACCTTAGAACTTTGGTGGAGAGAGACAAGAAAAAAGGAGGTCAGGACAAGATGCAGAACACGACATCGTATGGACTAACCATAGAGGATGTTAAAGACCGTACAGAATGAAGTACATTGAAACGGAATGCAGACCCTGACATTGCCGACTTTTCAATAAAACCATTTGTACCGAAAGGCCATGTAGAAGAAGAAGATTATATTTGTCGGAAAATTAAGATTAAGACATCATACGTAGGAGGCACTTTTAGGATTTAATACTATAATGAAGGATAAAGTCCTGTTGTCGCCATGCAACATGAATCGAATGGTAGATAATAGTCCATACAATTAAAGTCCTCAAAATGTCTTTATCACCATGTGACTACAAAAGAACAAGGCACGTGTTTTATACCCACTTTTGATGGGTGCAGATAGCTATTTTGTTACATGTTATAATCATAGCTAGCTATGACAACTAGAGATCCCTGGGGATTGGCTAGCAATAGCGCAGTCATTGTCACTGTCTCTGTCAAACTTGACAGCCGTTGTCATATATAATACATGAAAATTATATAATAAAGTAAGTGATTTATGACTAATATAATGGAATGTGACTAAATTTTAATTACTGTGTAACATTATATAAAAAATTTATGTGATCTTATTTAACTGAAAAATGCGTACAATATCCAGTATTGTTTGTGGCAGAATCACAATTCAACATGTTGATACTAAGACAGGTTAGAAAAAGTGTTTCTCAACTTTTATTTTTTTTATTAAGATATGGGAAATTATATAACGAGTATAAGTTACAATTTTCACTTCATTATACTATACACTATATCTATTTTCATTTAATTTCAGCCGAATAAAATCTCTATGTAGAGATAAATTTATCTAGAGTACTAATTGATGATGATTGATAAAGGTGCGAAATAGGTGCCCGTAGTAAAAAAATAAATATGCATGTTTTGTAGACTGTCTCTATCGACGTGAATAGAGCCTGTGTAAGCTTTTGTCAATAAAAAATTACCTCTGGCAGAAACACCTCGCCCAATAAAACGTTAGGCACAGCGCCAGGTCCCAATGTGTAAGAGATAGCATATAAATAAATAAATGCAGCAGTCAACCAGCCTGAAGCCCACTTAAATTGTATAATCGTACCCAAGATCATACATAAGATACCGGTGGCAATGGACGCAACTATTAAAAGTATCTATAACAAATATCATTTTGATGTCACACTTCACAGGTAAGTATCCAAATTATAACAATTAATAACTTACTCGTCGTCCCGCCTTATCAATTGCATATGCCCCAAAGATGCCCGCACCTAGTGAGGTGAGGGCAAATAGAACACTTGACAAAGTTGCTTTCATACTCGGAATTGCTGCTTCGAATAATGGTCTAGCAAATATTTGCACTACTATTATCCCCTGAAATACACATAGTGTGTGTATAATCAGAAGGCAGCATAGTATACGACGTGTTGACTGCGATTTCACTGTAACCGTTATACATATTTAATATAAGTTAGATTAATTAAATGTTTTAGTAAGATAAAAAAAAAGAACTAATAGCCTTTGAAGCTATATGAGAACTTAAATCCAAATTGACTGTGACAGTGCATAAATTGAAATTGCACGAAAAAATAGACACCGTCTACAATTTAATATGAGTATCCGTGTCTTCAACCACTGAAATACACATAGGGTGTGTAAAATCAGAAGGAAGAATAGTGCACGACGTGTTGTCTGCGATCTCATTGTAATTGTGATACACATTTAATATAAATTAGATTAATTAAATATTTCAGCAACAGATAAAAAAGAAGCATTTAAAGCTACAGGACAAATCGGATCCAAATTGATAGTGACAGTATGTGAGCTTATAGTCCGCAAAAAACAATAACCATATATATTTTTAAGATGTGTATCCGCGTCTTTAAGCATTAAAGTTAATATCTTAAATATTTAGGAAGTTTTAGATTACTTTAATAATAGCACCTACCCAAGTACGACCATAAGTGAAGCCTTATTTTGTCTTTTTCTTTAATTGGTTGCAACTTTTCTTCTTCTGGGATGCCACCTAGAATTTAAACTGTATATTGTTTTAAAAATCATAAAGGGATATTCAAAGTTACGTAATTTCAAACACTTAATTATACTTTTTTCTGAATCAGTGTTAAGTAATTGTCTAATATTTTTCATTTGCGTAATAACTTCTTCGGAGTTTATACTGGAACCTGTATAAAATGCTAATGATTGGGCTGCCTCCTAAAATTATAAACTAAAATTAAATATGAAATTATGTATGTATGTAAATTTGAATTTATAGTCTTATTAGATTACATAATAAAGAAATCCAACAAATTACTTACTTCGTCTAAACCCTTCTTCATTAAATACAAAGGCGATTCCTTTAAAAATGAAACCAAAACAAGACCTACTACGGTCAAACTTAGGCCGGTGTAGTTCATAGTGTTATAGTCCAAAATTCCGCCAAGGAGATATGATATCAACATTCCAAATACGTTGAAGATAATAACAGAGGAGCTCAACCCACCCCTGATAGATGGGTCACAATATTCGTTTATATAAATAGGTACAATGAGAAAAATGCTGCCACTAAGACCGCATAGAAACATTGCAAATATAAATACTTCTACTCTCAATATTGTCACTAATAAAACCCAGGTCAGCTAAAATTATTGTTTGTTTTATTTCATTTATATTATTTCATTCCTTAAAAAATAATAAATTAAGGTAACTCACAACTTGCGGTAAATAAAAAAGTATCAATGTCCGCTTTCTTCCAAATGTATCCAGAAAATAACCACAAAATGGCGTAGCCAAGAGAGTACTTGCAGATGATATACTGCCCAATAAAGAAATCTCAGTTTCAGTCATTATTCGATCTAGTGTTGTGTTTTCTGAACTAAATAATTTTAATGTAGAAGAAGGAAGAGCGAATAATATACCAAGGGTTGTGCAGACATAACTTACTGAAAAAGAAATTTAAATTTAAAATCAAATAAAAAATAATGTAATATAAATTGTAATAGTACAGTTGTTACATGTATATAATAATGTAAAAAACAAAAAAAAAACACAAACCTTGCAGACAGTAAAGTTAAACGAAATTAAAAGATAAATTATCAATAGCCATACTATCAATAAACAACGGTAAAGAGCACCCCCCCAAAACTTTTTGATTAAAAAGAAGTAATTTATTTTATATCAAAATATATAAACTGACACCATAAATAAACAGTTTGATTAATTAATTTGAAAAAAAAACTGGAACTGATTCATTAAAACACACACATAACCTGAAACACACACACACACCTGATCAAAAAGCAAAAACTTGATTCAACCTCCAAACTAACATCTGTTATCCTAAATAATGAAATACTGGAAAAATTGGACCAAAAATAGGATTTGTTAAGTTTACTTTCTTCTTTGAAATTAATTATATCTTGAGACCAACAATCATACAAGACTGAATTTTCTTGTATCATTGTAGAAAACTCTCTAGTAGTAATTGGCTGCTATGTCAATATACCTTCATTTACTGTTGTAAATTTAGATGACTACTTAAAAGAATAAGCCATAAGGGTAATACATCTATTTAAAGTCTTTATCCTATAATACTGAACACTGATTATTCTTCAAAAATTTCATTTAATTATTTCCAGAAAATCTTTACGAACTCTAGTTAAATTAAAGTACGTCAAAGATAACAACATAATTAATCATACAACGTTTTCTGTATATTGAAAGCTATTTGAAGCCAGCATACTCTGTAGCGTTCAGAAGATTTTATTCAAAAAAATTTCAAAGAAACAATTTCCCTGAAAACCAGCATATCAAAATAAATATGACATTCATCCCCACGAGATAAGGGTGGATCATATCAACGTCTCATCAACTCTCTCACAAATTAGTTGCTGATCTGCGGAGAGAGGTGTTAATATATATAATATATTGTGTAATCCTAATACAGATATTTGTTATATTCTCACATGTTATGTTATCGCTTAATAGATATATTTTATATTTCCATGAACCGTGTAATCGCTGATTAGACGAGGGTGATTAGAGAAAGTGAGTTTGAGGGTAATGGTCTGATCTCCGAAACCTTTGTTTCTTCAACTTGTTTTACTTTTAATGATTATATTCACTCTTGTTCCCATTTTGAATAAGTGAGCCGTAACTTGAGAGTAAGTAATAACTAGGTCCACCAGTAAGCAAACGGGGAAAGATGAGCGAAAAAAAAAAAATTATAACTTGATATTATGTCTGCACTTAAAAAAAATATACATGTCATACATGTTAGTCATAATTAGAACAATTTTGCGAGTGTAAAAAAAAGTTTCAATTAAAAATAAAGTTATTGCAAATTACTCTTAATCTACAAATACTTATTTTTTTTACAAAATGTATCTATAGAAAGGTGGGCATGTGATAATCCAGTTGTCCAAAATTTGGCACAACTTGATCCGTTTAGGAGGAGGTAGCGGACAAAATTTGATCGAGTCGATAAAGAATTCATTATAATTAAATGATGATTTCCGAATTATTATTATCTTAGATGTTACGGTTTTAACGCCAGTGATATCTATAATGTCATAAAAATGCGAGTAAACTGAAAATTTTCTAAAGAAAATAAACAATTTAACAATTTAAAAATGATGGTCACAGAACGATAAGTGTTATCATATTCATATTTTAATTTATTAAATAAAGGTAATAAAACAACATATGTTGCTTCTATGTTCTGTCACGAGATACGACCATACGAGATCAAAGATTTTTATTTATCACTATAACAAATATTTATATCTTTGTATAAGTAAATAAATAAATTATTGTTTAAATCGATTGTCATATTGGTATACAATAAAGAGTATCATTATACTTCTGAAATTACTTCTCCTTATTATACTTTTTGAATATTATCAGGAGCACGGTACTAAAATAACATTTTATAAATTATATAAGACGTTAAATGTTAATAACAAAAGAATATATAATTTTTATTTACACTTAAGGATATTAGAGTAACATTTCGAAATGTCATAGATTCATGAAGTCGTTTTAATTAGCTATTAATGAATTCTAGTTCTACCCAACTTCCTTAAATTGTGGATTTCGTCCGTGTGTACGTGCGCGAAATATTTAACCAATAACACTTGAAGTGATTTTTCTGTACCGAGTATTATTTTTGGGAAAGCTTAGACAGTTAACACATCACATCTAGTGCGGGTTGGTGAGTGAGTAGTACGAAAGGTAAATATGTGCGTGGATGTTATTTTTGATGCCATAATCGTTCACTCTACTCTGGTAATAATTGTTACGATAGGCCCTTCTACGAGCTTTGATATATATCCCAATATTTATTTTTTACTTATGAATGTACTGAAACATATTTTAGTGTTTTTGTAGTAAGCGAAGGAAGAATGTGAAAATCATAAAATAGTTTAGTGCTAATATTAAGAAAAATTTTATCTTCGTGTACCAAAAATATATGAAAATAGAAATTCCAGAAGTTATTTATTTATTTATTTATTCAATAGGAAGCCAACGTGATATACAATGAAAAAATCATATTATAACATTTGGTTAAATAAAAAACTTACAAAGTATATCCCATTTAAAGGCTAACTTAACATGCAAAAAGAGGGTGGTTGTTCACTTGTATGTAAAATATGCTTAATTAAAAAAAATATTGCTCTTTATACATATTTTATTAGTATTAAATTACGAATATTTGCTTTTTATTATAAATTTCATAGAAAATTAGCTCAAAACATAAATAATAAAATAATATTATTTAATTATATACTTAATTTATCAATAAAAATTATAGTGGATTGTTAGAAAAAAATGGCCTAAATATTGACTATAAAATAAATATAATAAATATTTAATGAAACTAAAAATATAAGTATACTTACACACAGCAGTAGCGACTAGTTGGTAGAGCAAAGTCATTTTTATAAAAAACAATTTCTGCAAACTTGTGTACTGGTGCAGGTTGCAATTTCAACTGTAGTAAGATGAGTCAAAGTAAGCAACCCAACATCAGTATTGTAATTCGTTTCGTTCAATGGATCTCAGTTTCTTTCTTACATTGAGGATACTGTACTCGGTTAAAGGACGTCTTCGTTTTATATCAATTATAACAAATTATTTTGTATCAATATGTTATTTCAGAACAAGGTGAACTTAAAAGATATGCGTTTATATAATTACGTATATTTTAAAACTATATCGTCTATACATCAATTGCATAAGGGTTTTATATATTATATAAACAAATACATTAAATTAATGGTTCTACTTTTATAGGCTCAAACTAATTTATTTAATATATTATAATTAATTCATAACATTTGTTTGCCTTTAGATAAGGTCATTTGATTATATTTTTACTACTGTAAAATTAGAAACTTGTTTAATTGACTTGTTGAAGATAGCATATTATCATAACCTGTGTGGTCACTATTGGTTTTTATATATACATCCTAATACGTAATTCTACCAGAATAATACTACCTGTATTATAGTATGTGTTTTTTGTTCATATATATAATTTATTATTTTATTATACTTACATGGACTGCATCATACTTTTATAGCAAATTATATTATAAAAGAAACCTTTGCAAGATTTCTGCTTTGAAGATTTAAATTGGGCTTTAATAACGTAACGAGTTAACGTTTTGTCAGACCTCCAGGTATTGTAACTATTGTATACATCCCGAACTCTATGCCCGCAAACCTTTGGAGGTAGATAAGTCATTAACATACTGACAAACACGTCCCATCTTCTCGTAAATATTATTGCTGCAAAGCATTCGAAAGGGCGAGTTCAAAATTAAATTATAATCATTCACATTCACACATACGGGAGTTAAATTCGTTAAAAAAATTTTTTTTTGATCAATGTGTGAGAATCTATGAGTTTTTAAAAAATTTTGTATACAACATTTTTTAGACACGTTTAGAACACGTTTTTTTAATTCATAACAAAATCATAAACTGTTATAGTATTACCTACTTTAGTAATAGCCTTCTTTGGGAACAAATGTTGGATTATTATTATTATTAGTGTTGGATTATTATTATAATAATATTGATAGAAATAAATTATAGCAAAACGATTTTTAAAGTAATCGCAGATATCGAAATCTACACATTAAATTTAATTTAATTATACAACAAGCCAAAAGCCGTTACTTTCTACTACATTCCTAGCATATTTTAATTTTAAATGACACTTTTATAATAATCAATTTTGTTTAAGATAACGTACACTATATGCATTAAATGTTTACACACACTCATAAGTTAGTTCTTCAAAATTTATAAGAAAACTTACTAAGCCGATAATACTGAATAAATAAATTTACTAGACCGATTATAAGATCTTAAAACTGAAGAATTAAAAAAATATATATATGAGAGCTTAGGTTTGTAAATAGTATATAATAACAAAATTAGATATGTAAACATAAAGGAACCAATTTTCTTATCTACTTAATGCTACATGGATTGATTTTAAAAACATAGTAGAAGCGTCATCGTGCATAGAACTTATTGCAATAATGGTATTACCACTACCACCACCCATAATAGTTAAACAAAATCTAATTTACCCTTCTCGATTGTCTGAACTGAACTCTTAACTCAAAGCGATGTAAGAAAGAAAAATTTTTATAGTTAAAAGTCTTTAATAAAATCATCAAATTGATTAAAGATTTTTTTCGCGTTTGTCTTCCGCGTCTTGTTTTCCGCATTTCTAAGGAATTTCTATATAATATGTATATGTAACTTAGTATACTTTTGCCGTAAACGCCAAATTCTAAAAACTCTATAGTACTCTAGCATGTTAACTAAACTCTTTTAATTTCTTATAAAGCATTATTATTTACTATCCGTGCCCGTGTTTCATATTGATTTATCGCCGGTAAAAAGTTGACAAAATAGGTTATGTGTGTATAATTGACGACCTCTTCTTTTTTTTTTATTGAACTACCACAAATTAAAAAGCAGAGCTTGTACTAATTTCAATGAATTTTTAACTAAACTCTACAAAATTCACTTACTCAAACGCCAAGTACTGAATTTCCAAACAGAAACTGTATAGATTGTTTTTTGAAGTAAAGACTCTAAAAAAAGTATGAACAAAGTCCATACTTCTTTAGATGTCTTTGCGCTGGAAAAAGAAGACATAATAAGTTCCCAAAAATGCGTCCTCATTCTTACTTTCTTTTTAATCATTAGCAAGCATAATTTTTTAATCATTGGTAGAAAACAGTATAGTCGAGCAACTAGTTGACCAACTAGTCTACCAACTAGTCGAGCAACTAGTTGGCCAACTAGTCTACAAACTAGTCGAGCAACTAGTTGACCAACTAGTCTACCAACTAGTCGAGCAACTAGTTGAGAAACTATTCAAGCAACTAGTCGAGCAACTAGTTGAGCAACTAGTCGAGCAACTAGTCGAGCAACTAGTGTACCAACTATTCTACCAATTACTTGAGAAACTAGACGACTAATTAGTCTACCATCTAGTCTACAAACTAGACTACCAACTAGTAAACCACCTAGTCGAGCATTTAGTCGACCAACTACAAACAATATATATTTCGCATTGCCGAAGCTATTTGGATCTTGTGATGCACTGATGTTGTATTCAAATCAATAACAACATCAAATTTCTCTTTTAAATGTCTTTATTGATAAGGAAAGAAATTAATTTTGTACAATGAGCCTCGTGGATTCGCCAGTGTACGCACAACGCCACGACCCAATGAACACTGAACAACCGGACTCTCTGCTCAACCCTCTATAACTCCTTACTATGAAGTTGGCACCACTCGCAACCCCACTCGACAAACTAACTGACGTTAGCGTCGGCTCCTTGCAACAATAAATTGACTTTCCATTTACAATAAAAAATTCTAAGAAATAAATTAACAAACATTTATCCATTTCAACGACAATCAAGAAATTAACTATTTTTGTTTATAAATAGTACACCGAAGTAATAACAACAAAAATTATGAATTTGCCGTCATATCAATATTTATATATATTTTTTTAATCCATCAACGAGTCAAGCAACTTGTAGATGAACGAGGTAGTCGAGCTACTAGTTAAACAAAAATTCAACCAACTAGTCGAGCAACACAACAAACTGCTCAGACAACTAGTCCATCAATAAGTTGACCAACTATCAAAAACGTCAAAAACTTGGTCATAGTTTTATTTTCAAGTAACTTAGAAATGTATTTGAGGGAATAAATGTAACGTACGATATTATAAGTACAACCTTTAACAACAACCAGGGATAAAACACAAATAAAGAAAGTAAGATTTTTTTTTAAGAAAGCAAAAAATGTACCTCAATTTTCCTTACTTAAATCTTGTTTATATTAATATAAGAAATTACAAGCTTATTTAAAAATCCATTATTAAAATTATTTGAAAGTCTTAAACCGTAAATTGTACTTTCAAAAATCATTAGATTTGGAGATTTTGATTAATTTGACTAACTCGTGATAATACATAGCGAAGTATGTTACGATTTAAAAAATCCTTGACATAAAAAAGTTATTATCGGCCATATTATTAATTCCCATTTTTTGTTCGTTAGAAAAATTCGTTAAGGATACTACATCAGCCGCGAAGGTGATCACCGCGATGGTGATGAGGAAGGTTATGTGGGGCTATCTATTAAATAACCAACGGTAGTCCTAATCGCCTTAGTGGAATGAAACGGGAAGTAGTAGATGTAATTAATACTATCAAACCCTCATGTAGGGAAATATTATCGCTTACGTCCTAAGGTTTCCCTTTTTGATTACACTGTCTTTGCTATATTGATGCAAGCCATGAGCTGCTTGATACATTAAACCGACTTCACAATTCGGACATCCGTTTTATTTTTGGCTTGCACAAATTGGTCACGTTTCAACTAACCACAATAGTTAGAATGGTTTCCTATTTCTTTTTACCAGTTTATGCATCTGGTAACCTTGGACTCTTGGTGATAGAAAAAATGTCCATGTTACATTCAGGAACGCTTTTATTATTTATTATATAAATATTTCTATAGGAATCGACGTAAATACTCTTGTTGCTGAAAATAAATTTAATTCCACATTGCTCTTAATCTACAATAAGATTTTTTTCGAAAATCTGTCTATAGGAAAGTGGGCATGTGATTATTACCTGGTCCAAATTTAGTTAGTATAGCTTGAAAGGTGTAAATTTTCTCTTTTATAAATTTTTTTCTTAAATTTAATTCTTAATTTATTCTTAACATTTAGAAATCTTATGAGACTGCAGCTACTTACGGGGGGTAGCGTTGGCTTTTTACTTTATCCTCATAAATAATTGTTTATAAATCATTAAATTAATTTAGGAATACATCCACATTTTGAAATATTACAACTTTCCGTAATTGTCCATTTGAGGGAGTTGAATGAAGACAATTAATAATTAACATCCTAATATTCTAATTTAATATCAACGAAATCAAAACCTTACCATTCCCTTCACGCCTTCTTAACGTTGCATACTTGGTGGACTCGCTTCCTTGGCATATATTATTTTACATACTCCATCTATCCTTTCTTTGGTTCTCTAATCGTTATCATTCCTAAATACAAAAGTTTTCTTGTTTCCCTTATTATCAACGGTGCCGTTTTAAAACTACTTCTATATACTGATTGATTGTTTTATTATCCATTTATCTATTCTCGGACGCTGCGTTCATACTATGTTTCATTTACGCTTGATTACGCTTGATACTACGCTTGATTGAAGACAATCCATAAACGTGGAGAGGTAAGACTTTAAACAGATCTTCGATTCAGGTTTCTAGATATGAAATAATGTAAACGTCTGTACTCAAGGTTGTCTGGTAGAGATCGTTACTCCTTCTTTTGTACATAATTTAAATATATGATATATTTTTTTGTTTTATCTTGTCTTATTGGAAAACAAGTGTAAAGGTACATCAACATTTCAAGATTAATAAGACATCAAGTTTAACAAGTTTTCCCGAAGTATGACAAAAAAATTAATATATCTTTCAAATTTCCCGAAAGCACCCTATCATCGGCATTATTTATAGAAAATAACTAAGTATTTATTTTTATAATGTCTTAATTATGACTTGGCATCCTTTAAAGTTAATAACACAATCAGCAGAATAATGAACCTACCTAGATTCTAACATCGAGGTCAATTTTACGACATGACTATCCTCTGGTGTTTGGTTCCAGAAGAAGATAGTCAATATTTTAATTCGTCTAAAGAAAATATTCAAGTTATTTAATCTATCAAGTCATTTTATTTTCTTATGAATATTCTCCTACCTTGTAATTTCGGATTCTCATCCTGCTTAAAATAAAAGAGTAGTGTTTTTTAAGAATTGTAATCCAAAATTAAAGTCTTATTACAATATAATACAAAATATTCAAATAATTTATTGTACAAATTTGTTTCAAAATTAAAAAAAAAGAATAACAGAATATTGAAAATAATAATACATATTAATTTAAAGATTTACTATTGCTATAGCAATATTTATATAGGTATACCTTTGATATTTTATATAAATTTATAAGCAATATTAAAGTATTGTGTTTTTATTGTTATATAATTTTGTAATCCAGACGATAAAATATATTTAACCCAAAATTAAAACCTGTTTTTAATACATAAATATTAGCATCGCAATTTAAATGTTGTTTAAAATGCTTAAATACTATTATTGTCAAAATATTAATCGCATTCTTACTATATTTTATCTATATGTTGAATGTTACAATAACAATATATGGATATGGCGTTTTTGTAAAAATAATGTACACTGTATGAATATTAAAAAAATATAAGTTTTAATAAAACAGTTTAAATTTCATAAGTGTATTTCATTAAATTAAGGCATTAATTTAGAGGAACCTGAAATAAATTATTATTATTATAATTGTTTTCGTTTTTCAAGTAACGAAAAATTCGTTATATATTCAAATATATATCGATTTCTCAATATAGTCAACTATATCATATTTTAGAACACATTCTTCCAAAGCTAAAATACAGACCTAATATTTAGAGAATTTTAGAGAATGTACAATTAATTCCTTTTTAGATTTATTAAAACATGTAACAGTCATACTTATTTTCCAATCTGTCTGTAAATAATGAACAAACTACTTGTTGAGCTAAGTGAAGCAAAACTCTAACTGTCAAAAGTGAGTTTCGTTACTAATACTACTCCTTTTAGACGAATAAATGCAGGATGTCGAAAATTGCAGAAGTTGGCAGAGTTGTCGAGGACAGTGACTAAAGCTTTTGAAGAACATTTGTGGTTATAATTTTTTATTAAATGGTTAGAGTGAATCCCATAGAATTAACAAGTGGAACGTTTTGAAATCGCACGTGCGTACATGACTAGAAACGATTAGGTTGACAAAAAACGTTGCATATGTGTTATAAGAAACACAACTGACTGTGTTACATTTAGTATTCCAATCATTTTCATAAACATGGTTTTTATACTTTAGAACCTGTAGAATTCTTATTCAACAACAATACTTCGCTCCGAACCACCCGCCGTGCACAGTGGAGGGCCTAGTAAGTATCCATCTACAACCATTATTGTATAAGTATATTGTATAAGTATTGGAATCATGGTTAAGTTGGATAACTTTAGCTAACTGTCTCTAAAGCTTCAAGTCTTTAATAAACAATAACAAGGAGTTACGATATAATGGTTTGTGCTGTGAATTCAAAGTTACCAAAATAATTAGAATAATAAGATAAGAATATTTTTACAACTCCCAAAAAACAAATTAGCTTACTTCCATTTGAACGAGAGTTTCTAAACCAAATTTATATAAAATACATAAAATCGTAGAGTTGGTATGTGTGGCACCATGGATGAAAAACTTTAAAACTAAAACTGAAAAACTAAAAATCTTTTAAACTACAACTACTACTAAGAATATCTTACTTTATTTTGGAATAATACTTCATTAGTAAGTTATTATAAATTTAATTTAGTATAGATAACGGGCTGTATTAATAAAATAATATGAAATTTTGAATTAATTTTTCCTTATAATTCCTATATAACTTTAAAATCGAAATTTTATTGTATGTGCTACATATACATATACATATACATATACATATACATATACATATACATATACATATACATATACATATACATATACATATACATATACATATACATATACATATACATATACATATACATATACATATACATATACATATACATATACATATACATATACATATACATATACATATACATATACATATACATATACATATACATATACATATACATATACATATACATATACATATACATATACATATACATATACATATACATATACATATACATATACATATACATATACATATACATATACATATACATATACATATACATATACATATACATATACATATACATATACATATACATATACATATACATATACATATACATATACATATACATATACATATACATATACATATACATATACATATACATATACATTACGTTTGTCAAATTGCAACTTAGTAATCATCCGGCAATATTAGCTAAAAACTATCCAATAATTATTTTTATTTCAAACAAATGTTTTTATTTCAAACTACTCGATGACTTCCATACATTGCTAGGCTTTTGAATAAAGTGAATAAGGTAACGTTGTATAGTGCACGACAGATGGACCGATTTTTAAAATGTAAATTTAACAGAATTTTATATTCATGTAGAAATACTATATGCTATTTATTAAAGTTTGAAATAACTATACTTTTTCTCTCGCCTTTATTCTAGTAGACGTATAAAGAATATTTCTATACGGTAAGGGATATTTCATAATAAAAATATTATATTTCTTATCCGCAAAATTTGAATGTTTTGAGACAGAAAATTGAGTCAGAGGTGAGAATTGTTAAGCCTATTATTATATTTTTTCTTTGTTAAACTTTATAACAAGCTAGAAAGGCATTACAATAAAACGAGATGTATTAATTTTGGTTAAAGGGCTTTAGTAAAATACATAACACTCATATATTTAAAACAGATCCCCAAAGTTTTAGGACGACGATAATTACCTTTGTACCTTTAGCTTGAACTTGCCTAAAATTCAACCAATTCAATTACGAAGATATAGTTTTTTGCCATAATTAACTATAGTTAGTTTTAGTTACATTTTGGTACTGCTTTTACATGCCTAAAGATTTACAAATCTTAAATTTTAACTTTTCATTTTAACTTTTCTCATTTATTTTAGTTATCGGTAAAATCATTATTTTATATTAAAATGAAGACAAATCTAAATACTTTTTTCTTGGCAAAAAAATAAAAGTAATACAGAGCGTTCAAAAAATCCTACTCGGCCTGCTGTTTTAAATAATTCATAAATCTTTAAACATTTTTATTAAAAACACTTAAATGTATTTGAATAAATGTTGACTGTCCTTAATATAAATAGAATTTTCATATATTGGTTACAATAATGTTCATAGAGAAGATGTAAGATTCTTATTAACCTGGAATAGAAAATAAGCCTTCTAATTTGTTTCAAAATGGTTTTAATTAAAAAATTTCCATTATTGATTTTCCACGAACCAGACTAAAAAATATAACTGACTTCCTTCGACGGTATCGATCCAATGCGATACCAATGAAAGTAATATTAATTAAATTGTTATTATATTCGGGCATATAAAGGGCTTCATTGTGTTGTTTTTCTTTGCATTGTTTTGAAAAGTTCACAGCTATATGAGGGGAAAATTCGAAGCACAGCTATATAATGATAAAGAAATGCTATTCTGTGTTATAAAATATATAATAACATTTTTAGTTTTTTTTAATAAACAAAATATTTTATGCGATCTTTAAGGATGAAATTACAAATGGGTAAAAAAACCAAATCGTATTTATATAAATAAGAATGTATAAAAATATACTAATAACAACTTTGTCTTGAACATAAAAAAAAAGATTAGATATTGTCTGCGATTTGTACTATTGCTAGATATTAATTTTGTAGTAATTTTTTACGTTATTGTAAAGACCTAAAAAATATTATTTTTGTGAAATTATGCAAGTGCCTTTTTAAATAAATAATTGCTTATAAATTAATAAAAACCGTCTCTTTTTTCTTGAAAAAGCCTTATTTTTAATAGAAACAAACCGATTTTTAAGGAATAAAATATAGAATGAAGTTGTTTTTCCTTTCACTCGTGTAATAGCTAAAAGGTTTCATGAACCTAAGACCGCAAGAATGGGTTGCTTGTAAAAATAATATCCATAAAATATTAATGCAGTATACTGTCTTAGTTTCCGCCTCACTCGTCATGGCAATGTCGTATAAAATGGATTTTGATGTTGTAAAACTGTTCATGGAAATATATTTCTGAAATGGATACCTTTTTAATTTTTGTTATTGACTTGCCTTATCTTGCTATATGCTCGTATTAATTACAAAAAATATATAAATATTTTTTTAGAAATAAAATTGTTAATACAAACGTTTAAAATAATACTTTTTAGTATTTTAAAAAAATATGAGAATGGTTTATGGAACATACAACATGAAATAACAATAATTAATATATTTCTCTGTAATAGTGGCAATTTGAAGGTATCACTTTTAATAAACCTTTAATAAGAATTCAAAGTTCAAAGAATCGCTGACATTTTAGTCATCTCTACGATAAGAAATGCAAGTCTGAGATTCTGCATCATCTGTAAAGTTCTGGACATGTTTAATCCTTGTAGTATTGTTATTTTTAACATCTACTTCTAAAACAAAGATAGCTTAATAAAATTAGGTTAGGATTTAGTAGGAAAGTACACGAGCTAGTAAGATCAAAATTGATTATTCGACAATATGAAAACGACATATCGAGTACACGTGATGAACCTAGAAATGCGTAAAGAGTGATTGGCCATAGCAGATTTTTGTATTCCACTAGGTTTAAAATATTATATCCAAATTCATGATTGATTCCCAATATTATTAAAATTTTATCTAAATTCATTCTAAATGAATCTTCGCGATCAAAGTAATTTAATAAAACGGGGTAACTTGAATGTCTTTCAACTTCTTAGGGAAGACAATAGGAACGACTAAACACTTGTTGGTGGGATATACCACAAACCAGTTTTTTAACTTGTCCTTGCATTCGTGTTGATTTTGGGTTAAAGGTATGGATTTTATTTGTTTGGTTATTCAACTTCGGATCAATAAAAAGAATGATTTGTAATTAAAAAATGTAATATTAGTTTGTCGTATCTTGTTAATAATACCAAGAAATAACTGGAGGTATAAAAAAGGAGATTGCTTAGTTTTTTTGAGATTTTGGTATAAATAGGTTTTCAGATAGTCACGTTATCACTGTCGTCAGAACTAACTCTGCTAGATTTCAATTTATTGCATTGCATATTAGGTAGTTGATTATGGACAACAAATCACGGATCGTTGAAGTATTTGAACAATAATGTTGGTCCTAATAATCCTACTCTAAAAAACTCGATATTTATTTTTATGAGTTATCCTCCTCACTCATAGTTTTTACTCATATTTTAATACATTGATAGGGATTCTCGAGGACATTTTTATAAAGTATTATTCCAACGTAATATAGCAGTTTTTTCAAAATTAAATAATAAAAAAAAATAGATACAGAATCAAATGCCTCTTATATGTCAAGAAATATTCCAATGCATTTCGTCTAATAAATAATCAAGTCTAAGTCAGCTCATTTAAAAAGGCTACTTTAGAATTCAACGTTGTAAGAACAGATCGGAAATCTTATAGATTACATGTGAACTTAAGACATGGCGTGGTATTTTAAGGATTGTACTATTGATGCAATCGATACCACCAGCGCGATCGGTATGGAAGTTTGCTTTGGTATGTTCATATCTCAAGTGTCGGTAGGAGAAGGAAAGAATGTACATAACTTATATTTTTGAAGTTTTACATTTACTAAAAACGAATCAATCTCGTTTAAGTTTTGCTTGCCATTTCCAATTACATTTTTATTGTTCACGTAAAGGTTCAGTTTTGGAGTAACTGTTTTTATTACATCCCACGTACTAATGGCAAAATCAAAAATAGATGCGAAATCAAAAATTAGATAACACTTGATTCACAAAATTATTGTAGTAATGAGATGTGGGATACAGCAAAATTTAGATAGTGTAAATTATCCCTAAATACTACTTAAACTACTTTTTATATAATTTTTTGGCAATTAGTCAGAAAAAATGTAATGAAGGGTGGTAGAAATTAAAATGGCGTGAGCTACTTATTCTTATATGTTGTTAGGTAGAGTTAGTCAGTGGATAATGTCAAATAAAAATAAGAAACTGGTAAAACTATTGCGTTATCGCTACTGTTAGCTGGCTGACGGACTGGCTGGGTGAATTTGGAGGTAATTTAAATAATATATACATATATTTTTACTATAAATTAAATCAAGTGTAACAAAGGTCTACTGATTTAGAAGCAGACTAAGTCGCTGGCAGCAGCTAGTACACAATGAAATAAATGGTAACATATATCTTAACAAAAAGTTATAACACAATAACAGAGAAGGAAAAGTATCACAGACCCGGTCCAGAGACAAGAGGTATTATCATCCATACATCTGATAAGTACTTAATTATAAATAATATAACAAAAGATATCAATTTCGATTTATACATAATAACTGAACATTTAAATTAAGTTATCTATGAATAGATTTTAATTAATGAACTATTTATTTAATGAGGCCATTTTGAGTACTAAGTTGCCCCGGCCGTGCTAGAATACCTGGTACAGATACTATACACGGACTGTGCTAATTAGACGACAAAAAACCAGTGGAAGTTTTTGGACATGAGTGGTGACCACTCACAAGACTAAGTTGCGCCGCTAAGTCGGCCTAACCATGTTCCACCGCGTAGTCTAGTGACGACGTTATCGCCAGATCGACGAATCTGAGGCAAGAAAGTAGTGGGACGGGACGGGACGGGACGTAGGGAGTAGAGTAGAGTAGAGTAGAGTAGAGTAGAGTAGAGTAGAGTAGAGTAGAGTAGAGTAGAGTAGAGTAGAGTAGAGTACAGTAGAGTAGAGTAGAGTAGAGTAGAGTAGAGTAGAGTAGAGTAGAGTAGAGTAGAGTAGAGTAGAGTAGAGTAGAGTAGAGTAGAGTAGAGTAGAGTAGAGTAGAGTAGAGTAGAGTAGAGTAGAGTAGAGTAGAGTAGAGTAGAGTAGAGTAGAGTAGAGTAGAGTAGAGTAGAGTAGAGTAGAGTAGAGTAGAGTAGAGTAGAGTAGAGTAGAGTAGAGTAGAGTAGAATAGAATAGAATAGTGAAATCTCCTCCCGTAACGGCCGCTGTTGGTAAAGATATTAACAGTTTCTGTGTGTGCTCTCATAGACATTCTATTCTGTATAATGACTACTTTTTTAATTAAAATTTTCTAGTTCCTCTGTTCAACCTACAATAGAGTGTTACGACCTTCTGCTAACTCCTTAGTTTATATTCAAATGTACCAGTTTTTATATACTTTATTTAAGGTTCAGGCTATATGAATTTAAGAATAAGATAGCACCAACAACAACCTCCAGAATGAAATGTAACATTGTGTTGAATCTATAAAGATTATATATTGCATAAGCAATGCAAAAAGCCATCTTGCATATACCCACTGTTTCTCACCGTTAGTCACCGTATCATCAGATGAGTGGCAGAGGCTTAAGTTCTAGTTGTTATGTTATAATAATAATTAATTAATAGTCGTACCTAAGTCATCATATCATGTAGAATAGTTTTCACTCAGAACATTTAACTGATTTTTAAGAGAAAACACAAAAGTTGGGCTATCTTTATTTGACACATGTAATTAAAAATGTGTGATTAATATATTTTTGATCAAAGTGTGACAGGAAGAGTCGGAATCGCTGACATGAACTAATGAAATATAAATGATATCATAAACAAACATTACATAAATGATATGCAACAATTTAGTTCGATCATCGAGCCCTTGAACTACGACTTGGAAGCCACAGTTCAGACAGAATCGATTCGGTTTCAGCTTCCGTATTATTCGAATATAAATATAATACATAATTTTCATCAAGAATACAATTTTTCAGTTATTTTAAAGTTTTAGTATGAGTTTTAAGACAAAATAAACTTTTCATAATCATGTTAAAATTGCATTTATCGATTTATATGAAAATACAAGTACACTGTATAAATAAGTATACTTTTAATTTTCGTATATATTAAAAAATATATATATATTATTTTCGAGCAAAATTATTTCAAAACTTATTATAAATAGCTGACAAAAGTTGAGTCAAAAACACGAAGGCATTGATTTGAAATAAATTCAAATAATCATAACTAAACTACACCAAATTAAATGAAACAGTAGTAGTGTTAGTTTCTACCTATTTAAACAAGTTAAGATAGAACTCGAAAGAAGAAATTAAATTATTGTAAAAATATATAATCTTTACACATATATCTCTATCAATACTTTATTTATTAAAATAGATGTCACCGATAATTACATTTAATCCAAATGAATCCAAATGATTTTTTAATTATTTTGAAAGAGATTTTTCTCTACGACGGGGATTTCAATCAAAAGCTTTTTCATTTATTACATTTTAGTACATATACTGAAAAAAAACTCAGGTTTGTCATAATAAAAAACAGATTTATTTATTATATATGTTAATTTATAGAGGATTGTGTTTTATTCAAGTAAGCACGTAACAAACATTAACGCTGAATGAAACTCCAGACTTTTATAGAACGCTTTCCAAACGAGCTAGAACTTTCATATCCATAGATTCCGAATAACATTACAATTATTAATCTTTTCTAAGATTTACAAGAATACTACACATTTCAATAAAACTATTTTACGGATATAACTCGCGCTTATTTTTACATTAACAGTTTGCATTTTGTGTGCATCCTGAACTCTATGCCCGTAAATTCAGGAACCGTTGGACGTAGGTGACAAATAAACTGACTGCCTTACAGACGCCATCATCTCGTCTTACCGCAAACATATTTGCTGCAAAGCATTCGAAACATCGGGTTACATTAAGAAATTGAAAAAATTAACGCGAGCTATATCCGTAAAATAGTTTCATTGAAATTACAATTATTCTGAGTTTCCTCAGCTGTATTCTTCTTTAACAATTTGTTTCCCTTAAAATAAAAACGAATTTTATGAAATTTTATATGTAAACTGATCCATGATTACTATTAAATATTATCCGTTATTATTATCGAAATTTGCCCGACTAGTTTTGAACCCATTCATGAGCTCTGAACATGATAAAATCGCGATCTGAACTGATTACGCCGTGATACCGCCATTATGAAATTATGATAGAACCATACAAATCATTTATTATTTTTCTGTTTATTACTTTTATTTTAAATGTAACATATTTCAAAAATTTAAACAATAATAGCTCATAAATTATTATTAAAAGAAAAATAACCACATTCAATTATTAAAGAGAAATGTTAACAATTTTAAAAATGTCCACGCTGCAGCATGAAAACTAAAGCGAAAGATTATCAAGAATGAGTTAGATTGTAAATTGAGTCAAGCACAAAAGTAATAATAATTTAAAAAGTAATAATAGTTCAAAAACTAATTGCAAAGGCTGTAGAGTTATCTCTGAAAGTCTGTCTGAAATTTGCATATCAGTACATATATGTATTGCATGCTTGTTGTGACCTTTCATCTCATAAGTTCTCACCAAAGAAACTTAGAAGGTCAAAATTTCTCACATAAATCTCTAGAGTATTAAACATACTATTTTTCAGCAATGAAATATGTACACCGTTGTGGACGGACCAATGGACAGACAGACATCCAAGACAATCTTATATAGCAGCTTTCGTCCTTGATTGATACAAACTTTCATCCCTATTTATTACTACTTAGGAATGGGATTTAAATAACTAATTTACATATTTAAAAGCAACAATATTTATTTCCCCATCTATCTTTATTTTATTTATTTATTTATTTTTATATTTTCCACTTTCAATCAATACCAATGATCACTTGTGTACGTCAAATGGAAATGCCAGGAGGGCCTATTTCGATGACTTACATACCGAAATAAGCCCTTCTGTAGTCACTGTCCAACTTATAACTAAAGCAACGAGGGTTCCAAGCGCGTCCTGGTCTGAGAAGAACCACACAACAAACTCGTATCGGTTTATTGTGCTTGCATTGATCACACAGAATTATTCTTTTTCCAAAAATAATCTCACATACATAATTTACAAAATATAATAATCAGAATAAACTAAAAAGTCGGATTTTATGAGAAAAATTAATCCAAACCTATAGAGATTTTGAAAATGCATATAATTAATGCGGGGTATTAAAATATTTGAAATAAATATAATAACAACGTCGTTATAAATAGACATGAAAACTAAATACACCCCAGTGCGCATACGCAGATCGCAAACATCGCTCGCTCGAATTTAAACTGTGTGCTAAATAATATAATTATGAAAAATGTTTTCGTTTTGAAATTATAACGTAATAGAATACGTATATCGTAAAGAGTATTTTTTGTGTAATAGTTAATTGAAAATTACTTTCAATTAATCAAAATGGTGAATAAAATGTACAAGATTACTTCTGAAAAATCTGAAAAACACGGGAGTAAACATAATCAAGTGATAATGTCTATAGTTGGTAACTATATATATATTTTTTTCTTATTAATAATGTCACCTTCTAAAAGCATTTATTTTGTTTTTATTTCACTTTTTTGTAACAATAGAAGTAATAAATCAGTTTCAAAAAACTAAAAAGTTGAGTTAAAGAGAAAACATTACAATCATTGCAATTGATTCATTATAAATTGTCTATGCATATTATTAGTCATATTCATTTTATTAATATTTATAACAAACACGGATTGAAAATTGAACGACGCGCCGAGAACTCGAAACTACAACCTTAGTGATAACGACACGATTTACATATTTTTAAAGATATTATATATATCCATATATCCATAACATTATATATAATTATATTCAACACTGAATCTTCAGTTGCACTTTCATTTTCCTTTTATTTATGCACACGAGAAAAACCTATTACCTAATATCTATTTTAAAATACTGATAATCGTACAAATATAGGCGATGTCTGTAAAACAATTAATAATAAATTACAGAAAACAATCTAGCATCTCATAAATATTTTACATAATTCATGAACAATAAACAATCTTCTTCTTAATGTCTTAATAATCTATTGCCTGCCATTTTTACAATAATTTAGAGATCTTTCATCAAAAACAATTATAAGTAATGATTACTTTGTCCGTACTTGTATGTAAATATGATAAAGTAATTGTTGTAAATTTAATAAGTTTTTGTGAAAAGTAATACCGCATCCATTTCTTTTTCATGTATACGACTTGTAAAATATTTTGGCAACGATTTAATTTCAAACACGAGCTTCTCATTCAACTTACTAACTATATATAGTTGACATTATAGTATTTACAATTCTTATTATGTATCAGCTAAATTTGGACAAATTAGTTTAAATTAAGTATCAACATAATTATTTTTAAATATACATTTAGATATATAAATACATATTAAATAATTAATTAAAATATTACACAAAACAAAACGAAAATATTCAGCTTTCTCACAAACTACTAAGCCTGAGAGCGTCTCCTAAAAAAATAAAAATATTTTGTTTTTTTTTATTGATAGAAAAAATATACCAACATATTGTAAGTATGAGTTATTTTTAGTAATAAATATATTTTTTTTTTATAACATAAAAATATACTACTAAAAGTATATAACCTATTGAAATTCCGTTATGACATAGTTTCCACATAATCAGTCATCATAATCTACCCTTATCCAAATTTTTATATAAAGACTTTCCTATTTCCATCTTTTTCGGTTTACCTCATCTCATGCCAGTTAATTCACACTTTACAGTCGATACAAACATTTCATCCCTATATTACGTGAAATATAAACAAAACATATAATAATATATAAATAATATAATATTACGACCTCAATCAGTTAAGTTCTTAAGAAGTAAGCGAATATTAACAAACGGACTAATGACCTTATTTATTTATTTAGAAACAAGATTAAAAAAACATCTGTACCGAGTTATTTACTTTTAATATACTTATTTTGCATGCATTTTGTTAAATAATAAAAAAAGTAGTAATTTCCTTTCACTGTCATAATAATTAAGCTAAAAAATAATTAGTAAAAAATCTGTCTACTACTAAATGAGAAAACTATTAAAAATTAAAATCAATTTTTTAGTTAGTGCACTCGGTTTAGCTGAATGCGTGAGATAACTATAAAAATGAGTATATTATTATTTTACACCTTAACCTTTAAAAATATGTGAAAGTTAAACACAGACACTATATAATCTTAAATCCTAACTTTTTTCTCTTGATTCCAGTTTGTTTACCAATTCTTGCGTATGGGACAGCCATGGGATGGATTTCACCCAATAAGAAGCTTCTTATGGGGAACAAGTCACCATCTAACCCCCCTTTAACTGAGAGCGATATATCTTGGATGGCGTCTATTATGTTTATATTCGCCCCCATCGCTGTATTTATTTATGGGACAGCAGCAGATAAGTTTGGAAGAAAGAAAGCATTGCTTTTCGTGACCACTCCTATAACAGTAGGTTTTTAATTAATATATTATTATTTCATTATTCTTTCACTTTTCAACACGTACATAAGCATTACTTTACATTTATACACTTACTTTCAGATCGGCTGGGCGGTTAAGTTAATATGTACACGTCCAATAGCGCTGATAGCTGCGCGTGCGCTGATCGGCTTTGGCGCTGGTGGTGCGTTTGTGGTCTGTCCGTTGTATGTGAAAGAGATAAGCGAAGACAGCATCAGAGGCATGACAGGAACGTTTATTATATTTTCACAGGTTAATAAATTTATTTAATATAGTTTCATGCGGAATATACTTTTAAAAACATTATTCTTAAAACATAATTATCTTAAATTATGTAAAAATGTTTTTTTGGCTTATTTTGTGTAATTAAGTAGGACATATTTATTAACTTCTGAAATTTCAGATTTCATTTCTCTATTTAATTTAATATAATTTAATTATTTAATAAATATGAGACAATGAAAGTAAATTAAAGAAAATCAAAGATAATATGACAAAAGGTAAAATGCCTACCAAAAATACTTGGAATGAAATATAATTACTAAATAATGAAGAATTTCCATCATATTTTCCCGTTTTCTCCCCAACAGTTGTTATTATTCCAACGTTCCAAAAAAAGTTGGTTATAAGAATCTGATAAAATATCTCAAATGAAAAACAAATTAAAAAAAAAAGTGTTCATGACAATGAATTAATAAATATCCTTATAAAAGGATTGTTCAATTGAAAAAAATCTTTTCAATTCTAAAATTTTATTGTTTGTATTGACGTTATATTTTTATTATTTAAAAATTTAGTATTTTAGGAGTTTAGATTCTCTGTATAACAAATGTAAATAGGTTTATTTAATTAACATAATATATTCTTAGATGTACCTATATTGCTAAATATTTTAAATTTTTTTTTAGACTGTTGGCAACCTTCTAGTATTTATACTGGGAGATCTCTTACCATTTCGTACGGTGCTGTGGATATTGTTGGCTATACCATTAATTCACTTCTGTATTCTTCTTCGACTACCAGAGACACCATCTTATCTCATCAAGTCCGGAAAAAATGAGGTAAAGGTCAATGTTATGTTTAAATATATAATTTTTATTATTTATAGAAATCTATAGTCATCATATAAATGTTTTTACTTAACATACTTTAGAAGTATGTGTTTTCAAAAACTTTAGTTCGCGTTTCTGAAACTTTAGGGGTTGATTGTTGTGGTATTGACCCTCATTTGGTATTCTAACACTGCTAGGGGTCCCTAGCACACAAATTACATACGATGTTATTGCGAGGCAATAAAACACAGTATTTTTCAAAACCTCACGAAAGGGCAACAAGATTGTTAAGGGGGGGAATTTGAAAAATGGATCTGACACAAGTTTTAGTCTTACATCAGAGGTCATTTAAATGCAATTTTAAAAAAAGCAAGTTCCTAAATTTCAGAATTTTTGCTTTTAATTATTAGTTCTGAAAATTTGATAACTGTTTTTTTTAACAAATTTGTTTTTCTTCTTAAAATAATATTTTTTTTTTAATATTAAAAGTTATGTATGTTATAATAGGAGGAAATAAAAATTTTAGAAAGGATAAGATGGGGTATGGCACTGAAGGGGTTGGAAACACGGCTTTAGTGTCAATTGACATATTATTAATTATCTTTTCAAAACTTGTAAATTTGAATACTAAATTAAAATACCAAATTGATAATACCTTGAAAAAATCAAGAATCACATAGATATCAAGTATTTTATCTCACTATCATCTGAGCAATTTATTATTAAATGTCATTAATAACTCGTTCAAAATAAAATGTACTGTAAGGAATTTATATTAAAATATTCTTTATTGAATATTCATGAATTGCAATAATAATGTCAATTGTTACATTGTTTTTTAATTTGCAATCAACTTTCTTTATTAATTAATTATATTAATAGTATAGTCACAATTATAATTGCGTATTATTAAATATCTATTAAAATCTATTAAATATCAATATGTTTTATAGGAAACCGCTAAAGTATTAGGCTGGCTGAGGTCACTCCCAGCCACTGATAAGGCTATTAGTGATGAAGTTAACAGGCTGGTTATCGAACAGACTACCAGTGCGCCGAAATTCTCACCCAAATTATTGTGTAAGTATTAGTAATATTTAAACGTTTATTATAATAAAATTTAAAATCTATTTATTTAAAATTTACATATATTTCTGATGACATTTTTGAATTTTCAAACAATTTTCCGAACCTTTAAATTATTACTCACATTTATAAGGCACAAAATTATACTGGCTTTAAAGACTTCATAACGAGTTATATGCAATGGTATATGTAAGATTCAATGGTATAAATAATGACATAACATAAGCATTTACTCAAAACCACTTAAATAATCCTGCAAAAGAAAATTAAACTCTCAAAGAATTATTTTTTTTATGAACTTAAATTTTATAATTCATATTTAAAACATTTCTAAAAGATCCCATCCAAACGACATACGGGTAATTAGTAGTTACTGTATCACTTCACTTATGAGTTTTTATTATATAATTATAATTGATTAATTATAAAGGAAAACAAATACCTAATGAATAATTAAATAAAAAAGCAGGAGTTACAGAATTACTGTTTCTTTTTATATTTTCTTATTACGCCAGTTGATTTTAATATGTTATTTTATTTGACCTAAAGAAGTTTGTTCAAAAACTGGTAATAAGCAGTATCACGTGGAAAATAATTTAAAAAATCTTAACATTACTATAACTCAATTGAAGTTAAAATACATGTATTTAACAAATATAACTTCACAAAAAATTTATGGTTTCACAATGACATTATTAAACCAGATATTTAATCTTATAAAATACAAAATTTATTACTGCATTTAATTTGTAAGTAGGTAATACTGGTAATAAAAGATAATACTGGTAATAAATACGTTAATAAGGTCGGTCATTCATTTATCAAACTAAAAAAACCTAGATATATTTAAATAAAATGCAAATAATTGAAAAAAACATATGTTCGTATACGTGAATAATGTTAATATTCGCAATATCACCAACAAATAGAAGGAATTTTTACCTCTCAAGTTAACATCAATTCATCAATTTAGCTTAAAGACGATGCCAAAAAAATATACATAAAGTTACTACATACAATCGAAAAACATAATAAATGAAAGTTAAATATGTACAATTTATTGAAAAACTTCCATCGTGCTAAATGTAATAATTTTGCATATCACAAAAATATTATAAAACGAATATCATCAGAATTCGCGATGTCGAAACTTTAGAGAAATTATTAATATCAATAACTGCGTCTATGACAAAAAGTTTGTGACCGTAAATTTGATATTTCACTTACAATTCCTAGCTCTACTTAAAAGTATAAAAGATCTTAAATATTAGAAATACCACAGATTTTAAAGCCATGGTAATGAGAAAGAAGATAAATTACAATTAATATAGTGTTATTTAGCAGTAGACAACATTTTTTACTTATTTATTTTATATTTTATGTTATGTAATAAACAAACCCTCCCCTTGTGATAGTTTCATTAATTATAATGACTTATTTATAATTGAACGAGATTCGCAATCTAATTATATAACAAGTGGGAATAACTGTCTACCTTACATGTTATTAGATAAGTGTAATATACCTTTATTTATACAATAACCTATATAATATTCAGTATATTAGAATATGAATATAAAAAATTTTATTTAATTAAAAAAAAAGTATTAAGATATAAAATTATTGATAACGTTTAATTCAATAAGAAATTGATTTTGTAAAAGGATAAGTAAAATCCCCCAATACCTGTCTAAGAATTTAATCTTGTTGTGACCTAAATTAATATAATCCTTCGTTTGCTCTTAGCTCTGAATTTCTAAAGATTATTTCGATGTTGATATTAAAATAGACTGAACGTAATCAATATCAACTAGTATGACTTACTTTAAAATAATCAATACTGATCAAGAACAAAGATGTAATTTATTTTAATAATAATGTCTCTAGGGAATGCTGAGTACGCATATTGATTTGTGGTTAAAATAGTAAATTAGGTAGACATTTACTAAATTTAGAATATACTAGTCAATGGAGTGTTTTGTTACTAAAATTTTCTCCTTTTTTCTCAAAATTATAGCTAAAGACATTTTTAGGCGGCTACCTTTTTAGAATATTTCTTATTATTTTCTTGATTTCTAGACGACCCAATTTCTCATTAAACATGGAAATTCCGAGTATTCAATTTGTTCGATAAGTGCGAATGTAAATAAAAGAATGTTTTCAAAGCAGATTTATTATTTCAATTGTCTTTGTCCTTGATATTTGAGCTCGACCATCATTTTCAATTTGTTCGCCATTTAATTGGGTTGTGTCTATTTGTTTGGTGTCAAATGCCTTTGGTGGATCAATTGATGGGTATATAGTGGTTAAGTGCCTCATTAGAGAAAAACTCTTGGAATACGTATGTTTAGGATCAGAGGTGATGTCCGCTATCACATCATTGTTATGAATTATATAATTAATATTTACTGTTATAATACCTTTACTTATAAAAATATTTAATTTACCTCTATTTATGTTTATTATAATATTTTATAGAACATACCGTACTTTGAGTACGGGTATATTTTTGGGATTAGAAGCTGACAAAAATATAGCTTTACTTAATTTGAATTCTTATTCTAATTTACATATTTCTCTTCAGTCTCAGATAAAACAGCACTCAAAGCATTCTGGGTCGCTCTCACAGTAAATCTAACTCGTGAGTTCTGCGGGTGTATTGCAGTTCTGGTGTACGCCAGTCACATCTTCACTGAAGCTGGCAAGGATCCTAATACAAGTATCTCATTATCACCTAACAAGCAGTCTATTGTTCTGGCTGTTGTGCAGATATTTGGATCATTTTTGGCGTGCCAGCTAGTAGATCGAGTTGGAAGAAAGGTTACTTTTTTACTAAGAACTTCAAATGTTTTCCTAACATCAATATTATTTACAAACATTAAAAATCAGACGATGCGGTGCTCTCATCATAAAATTTACCTTATTAGAAACATTATATCTTATCTTTTAATGTTATATTTTGTAAATGCAATTTATATCATTACTTATTATATTTATAGTTGATAAAACATACACAATTTTTAGAAATTATCTTATTTTATGTTAAGAAGTGTGATCGTCTGATGTGCAAAGGTACTAATGTTTAAATATTCTTCTAGCCACTTCTAGCAATTACCAGTGCATTGGGCGGCTTCAGTATGTGTGTACTGGGAGCGTGGTTCTACTTGCAAAGCGTGAACGCCGCGCTAGCCGGCTGGCTGCCTGTAGCCGCCCTGTGTACTTGCATCTTTGCTGACGCCTTGGGACTGCAGCCACTGCCTTTTGTTATAATGACAGAGATGTTCAGCTTTCAGGTTTGTAATTCTTTAATCACAATAAGTACTTGTATGTTTATGTACTGAGTTTTGTTACTATTTTTTAAAGATGGTTGTTACGTAGAAATTTATGTAGATCGATAAACAATAACATTCTAGCTAATTCTGAAAGAAATATGTATTAGAGTATTCAAGTACTTTACATTTAAACATCATTTAATTAATATTCGTTAGAACTGTTACGAATTTTACATCGTTTTTTTGTAACATACAGACTATATAATATATAGCCTCGTCGGCATGTACTAATCAATAATAAGTCGTTGTTATAATTAGTCACTTATGACCTGCATATTAAAAAGTTTTTAGTATTCTAAACTGTCATAAATTTGTGATAGTCGAAGCTAATGACAATGACGAAGTATTTATGGTGAATTATGATCGATTAGCGAAAAAATGCTTGACTAAGATGTAAATCTAAAACATTAGTCTTTAAAAGATTATGAAAGATGGAAATCCGAAAGCATGGAAAGTTTTCAATATCTGTAAATTTAACTCAGCATCGTTGGTAGTTGTAATTTGGGTTTTAAAAATACCTGCTGTATGTACTTATTATATCAATTTAGAGTAAAAGAACTACGAAACTAAGCATCCTAGTTTGCCACCATTTTGTTGGTAGTTATTTTGTTTAATGATAGATATTATTTGATTTAAAAAGGGACAAACAAACAAAAATATATAACATTAACTAACAAATATATTTTCTACACTTACAGCTTCGCGGTACGGTGGCAACCCTCATCATTGCGATATCATTGGGCACGGATTTTGCGCTCTTAAAGCTTTTCGCGCCTTTAAATGCTTTAATCGGATACCACTACACGTTTTGGGGATTTAGTTTCATCTGTCTCTCAAACGTTTTCTACCTTATCTTCTGTGTACCGGAAACTAAGAAGCGATCTCTAGAAGATATTTATGCAGATTTAGAAGGTCGAGGCAAGAAACGGGAACCAAAAGAAAATGTCATTGAAACAAATCATGTTTGATATTTTTTTATAAAAACGTAAAAATAGTAAAATATATGTTTTAGATAAAACTATTTTAACGGATTAAAACTCGCATATATTTGTTTACATTTTTGATTTTAACCCGACTTTTCGAATACTTAGCAGTCATGGTCTTCCCGTGAACACGATTACTGCAAAGTATTCGAAACGTCGGGTTAAAATCAAAACTGTAACCAAATATACGCGAGTTTTAATCTGTTAAAATAGTTTTATTTGAAATGTGTACTCGTGGAAAAGTAAGAAAATACTATATGTTTTAGTTCGTATCATTTCATTATGTATGTAGTAACTCAATGGTTGACAAAAAATATACATAGTGTAATATTTACAGCTTATTACAATCTCTAGTCACCGCTAAAACAGTAAAAAATTAGGGCAAATCATATAAAGAAAGTATATAGTATTAATCTTAAAGAAACTACATACATAAATCATAAATTCTATTTAAGTGTAAATATATATGTAAGTTATTTTTTACATAGAGAAAATGATGAAATAAAAACTAAATTAATATTTGATTGTATTTTTTATACGTACACAAAATGAAATGAACAAATAAAAAAATTATAAATAACTTGTCATACATATTTTTATTATTTAAAGAGTAAAAAGAAAAATATATCAAGTCTGTCTGTTATGTACGAATTTTAATTCATATATTATATAGTATATGGATTTCATATAAGGAGGTAAGTATCAACCAGGATAACAATAGGTGTCTTAAAAAAACTTCTTTATTAGGTTAGGATATTCGGAATTATTATGATTAAATACAACAAGTTCCAATGTTAATCAATCATTAAAATCAATCAATCAATGTCTCAACAAAAGTAAAACCAAATAACATTGATTGATTAAATATAATAATTATTTATTTTGTACTGATATTAGAAGAAGTAAAGTTTGCGAAATTTTGTTCAGGGTATCCATCCAATTTTGAAAATTCTTTTACTGGTAAAAAAGTCCACCTGCACGCAAGCGAGATGAGCTGAGCGATACACAACCTTTAATACAGGATGACAGAGGGTTTAGCCAATTTCTTTCTATTGTAGTTATCGTTTTTAGAAAACGCTAAAAATGTATGGGAAATAGATATCGCTATCGTTATATCATGTGAACAACAAACACTTGTAGAAATGTAGTAGCCATGTTACAGTTTTGACAAATGCTATAGAAACGATATTTATTTTATTAAACGATATTTTATCTTTCACGTAGACGCAAACGAAAGCGCCAAAAAAAGGCGATTTGTTGTAAAATTTCGACCAATTGACATTGAGAGTTCTGTGAAAGATTAATAAATGTGCATACATATACATTAACTGAATTAACAGTTTTTTTCACGAGATTAAGTTGAATTCGTTTAAATATGTTTTTAGTTTTAGAAGTCATATTCACAATGTTGTGATATCTCATAGAAAACATAATTGTTACGGTTATGACAGGTCTATATCATTATACTGCTAGAAGTGTCGGTTATCTTCGGAAACACGAGGTTAACCGATGCCCATTATTTATCTTGAGTTATATCATTATACTGCCTAGATGTGTCGGACATCTTCAGAAACATGAAGTTAGCCGATGCCCATTATTTATCTTGAGCTATATCATTATACTGCCTAGATGTGTCGGACATCTTTAGAAACATGAAGTAAGCCCATGCCCATTATTTATCTTGAGCTATATTATTATACTGCCTAGATGTGTCGTACATCTTCAGAAACACGAAGTTAGCCGATGAACATTATTTATCTTGAGTTATATAATTATACTGCCTAGATGTGTCGGACATCTTCAGAAACACGAAGTTAGCCGATGAACATTATTTATCTTGAGCTATATCATTATACTGCCTAGATGTGGCGGCCATCTTCGGATCACGAAGTTAGCCGATGCCCTTTGTTCATTTTGAGCTGTATTAGATGTAGAGTGTATTATTGAAATAATTATCTTCAGCTATACTAGCCTTTCTTCTTAATCTTAATAATTTAAAATCTACTTGTCTCTAATTGATATTTAAATATAAAATGTGAGGAGTTGAAATAAAAAAAGCAGAAAACAGTTTGAGAAGTTTTACTTATAATAAATAACCAGCCTAGTTTACAAAGCATTTTTTTTTTATTTTTCAAATATATTTTTTCTTGAAAATATTTAAAAACTTATTGACAACTTTATTTTTAATTTGAAAATTTAAGATTTTTTTTAAATGACGTGATTCTTAAATAAGGACTAGTCATCATTTATATAAGATATATATTAATTGCCTTGAAGGTTACTCACTTACCAAGTACTTACACGCAACTCCGCCATAGCTGTTCAAGAAATATTAATTTAGAAGTAAACCCTAGAATATTATAAAACCTTAATTTTGAACAGATTGATTCTCTGCTTCTAGATAATATTTATTATAATATTCATGGATTTTTTAATTTGGCCACAATTATATCCACTACAGTCAACTACACACACAATAATTATTTACTCAGTTACGTTATTAACATAATTGTAAAATGACACCATTTGCAAAAAGAATTTAACACGTTCCAATATATTATGAGGATTTTCCAATTCTAAACCAATTTCAAACAAAAAACAATACAAGAATAATGAAAGACGGAGATAGAGTATTGAACTGTCTTAGTATATTTCTATATAAAATACACAACGGCCTAACAATTTGTAATAATCTTAATTTATTTAGTAAACTGTGGACTCCATTGATATTCGACGCAATTAGATATAACATAATTATAGTTGTCTCGTCAAAATTCTCGTTTCGTCAAAATACACAAAAAAAAAAACAATAAATTAAATTTAGTACATATTTAGATAATGGAGTCCTTATTCTAATGATACAATTTTTTAGATTTCGATAGGATTATAAGTACTTATATATAATCGATTATTTATACAACCCCGGGTAGGGCACAGCCGAACGTTAGAATATTGTTAGGAAATGACGGTCAAACAAAAACGAATAACATATAGCTGTTCTTCAAGACGTTATAAAAATATAATTTGATTATTGCATATTTTTATTACTATATGACCATCGGAACCACGCGAGATTGTTATACTTGTTAGTGGCGACATCTATATCTAAAAATTTATTGCCTTCTATCATACTTATTTTTTGTTAAAAATACCTTAGATTAAAAAATAACTTACATGAGTTTTTTTTTTGAGTAATTAATATTTATCAATTCTTACAATAATGTGAGCAATGTATCGCCGCCACTAACAAAAAATCTTTACACAAAATATGTTATTTGGATATCAAGTTACTTCAATACAATGTCCATACATTCGTAGTCAAGCTTCCGCACTCTCTGGATTCTCACTCTCCGTTCTTTCAACACTCTCCTGAGTCTCTGTTTTCTCTGGTTTCTCCTCATTTTTCTCAGTTCTCGAATCTGTTGATATTGAACTCGAAGTTAGGCTGTTTGGTTGTGAAGTTTCCTTGCTCTGTGGTTCTTGAGAATTTCTATCGGGCTTCTCCTTGCCATCTGAAAATATTTAATGTAATGATTAAATCTATGTATATATTTATTATTACTATTATCACTTACTTTTATAATCAAAATGTTAACAATTCTATGAGATACATTAATAAACTATATCTATAACATGACTGCGTTTTTCCTCATTTGGAACAAATTACATTTTGAAGTATGAAACTAAATAACAAATTTATAATAGATATATATCGGACACCTTGTACTAACATTAAACTACAATAAAAAGTGAGATAAAAAGTAATACCAACATAAAAAATTTAACGTAAAATAAAACCTCCTTTCTTATAACTTTTCAATAAATCTTCTATTCTTTCGCTCGTTTTTAATTCTTACTTATTGTTAAAACGCAAACCGAACCACGCTCTCAGCGCCGCCCATCGAAGATCTTACGAATCAAACATTTATCTTTATAGTATATAAAATACGATCGAGACTAAACATTAAGTCTCGGGAACGATTAGGGCTACACTATATTAATATATAAAAGAAATTTTACGGAAGGAGATACTGGATAAAATTGTATATTTCTAATAGACAACTTTAATATTTGATTTCCGATTGAAATTTATTTACAAATAAATAATGTAGGATAACAATTTATACGACCACTCTAGGATAGAGGGACGATTATATGTTATAAATTATTTTCTACTCTTTGTAAGTGATATTTCGTAAACCCGTGTAAACATTAATACTATATATAACTAGTAAACTCACCGGCCCCGTGAGCCGGCCAGGGCTTTCGGACGAACATGTTTTCCACGATTCTATCTATATTGTCCTTTTCTGTCGAGTTAGCCGGCCTGTAAGGATGATATAAATGAGTATGTTTCAGTAAAGTAGACGTAACGTGTATGTAAGTGTGGTGCACCTGTCGGCCGCTCTGTCTGGTCGCACGATGGGTATGGCGGCGGTGGGGCGGCGCAGCGCGCGCGGCGCCTGCTCCTGCTCCGCGCAGCTGTAGTACGTCACGCCGCCCGCCTGCACACACACACACACACACACACACACACAACACTTTAATGACGTATGACAAAAGTTGCTTTTGTTAAATATTTATGTTTAATCTGTGTAAAAACAAAAAAGTATATATATATGTCATATTTATTTGAATAGAACAAATGTAAAATTTAAATGGGATATTTAGAGCTGGCCCAGAATCCTTGGCTTATTTTTACGGAATGTATTGTCCATGAAACATTATTCTTACTTAAATATTTGCCGATATATGTGATATAGATTTATAATATATTAACTCACGAAGTTATGATGTTGGTAGAGCTGTGGGTAGGCGGCGGGCGGATACATCGCCGGGTACACGCCGCCCGACGACCCGCCCTGAACATGATGTGAAAAATTAAAAAATTTAAAAGATTTTCATTAAGTTTTTTCCAGTTCCTTTCAATAGGGTTACTTTGAGACCGTGTAACTATAATAAAAATTACTTCAACTTGTACAATTTTCGTTTTGAAAATCAATAAATTATAATAATCTTGGTATAATAATTTTTGTTTATAACTAGAACCAATGATAATTATAATGGGTATAGTTATAATTAGTAATATAAACTTTATCCTTTAGATATTAAAAAAAATTACATCTATATAATAATTATCGTTTGCCTAATAAAAATGTTACGACTTAAATCCGTTTCTATATCCGTTACATTACATTGTATAGTTTTTGCAATATTTACCTGCATATACTGAGCGGGCATCATAGCCGGCGGTGCATATCCTTGAGCTGGTTGTAATTGACCTGAATTTATATTTATAAGTCAACATTTACAATGTCCATCACACCGGAAAATTATATCATTTATTAATTATATAATAACAATTACAGAAATATTTTGATGTATATAAAAAATATTAGTATAATTAATCACTAATTTATAACTTCAAAACTAATTTTGGGTAAGTTAACATTAAGTCCATTAATTTACTAAATTAGCTATCAAAGAGCAATTTAATTACTAAAATATAATTTAAAAAAATTGTATAGACTTTTATTAGAATTATAGAATTATTATTCAATGAACAATGCTTTAAACTTAAACTATTATTATAATCTGTACCTATGTTATGCGTCTGCTGCATGTTGTGTATTCCGTGGTGCTCGTGCAGCCCACGGCGCTGGAACATGCCCAATTGCAATTAAAATAAAAATTACAATAAATTATGTAATGTATCAATTTTATAAGTGCGGGGAGTATGCGTTTTATAAGTGCGTGCCTTTAAACTCTCAAGTGATCACGTGTTTAACGAAACAAGGGGGTAATTGGCAATCTACACTTAATTAAAACTTATCCTTACGAATATGACAAAATTTTATCATATATAATTTTTCAATAATGGCAATTATTATATATTCTATACGGTATAAAATATTTTATTAAATTCAAAATATGTACCTGTTGTGTGTGTTGCTGTCCCGGTGGGATCTGGCCAGGCGGATGTTGTCCCGGCGGGAGTTGACCTGGAGGTAGTTGACCTGGAGGTAGTTGACCCGGAGGTAGTTGACCCGATGGTATTTGACCCGGTGGGAGCTGTCCCGGAGGCATTTGTCCTGGTGGGAGTTGACCTTGTTGATGTTGTCCCGGAGGATGTTGACCCGGTGGGAGTGGTCCCGGCGGATGTTGCGTCGGCTGGTGCGGCGGCGAGGGACCGTGTTGCGGCTGGTTCGGTGCGTTTCTGTGCACTTGCTGCTATATAATACATAAAAAATAGTAAAACTATTGCTTACATAATTAATATATACATGTTCAGCTATTTTCATAATTATTTATCTTAAGATTATATAAGAATATACATACAGAGTGAATCATTTGTTGTGCATGTATCTGTGGCCCCGGACTGCCTTGGTGCTGTGTTTGTTGCCCCGATACAAACTCTGAAATATTAACTAAGTTTATAACACATATTGATATTATTTGAAATACAACTATTTTTTAGGATTAAAACTCGCGTATAATTTCATATTATTACACATAATCAAATAAATTTCTCTGTAAAGTAGAAATAGACTAATAACTTGATATTTTATTATAATTATTAAATAACTTAAATGATGAGCCAAAACCATGTGAACAAACACTATACTGACCACCATGATATCTTTGCTGTGCTTGCTGCTGTTGCTGTGGTGGCTGTGGTTGCTGTATTTGCTGGGCCTGTTGAGGAGAATACGGCTCCGCAAGGGGACGCTGGCGAAGGCTGCTATATCGCTTAATTCGAGGTTCAGATCCTGAATTAATGAAGGGATATTATAAATTTACTTTTATAACTGAAAGCTTTACTAACAAAGCTTCTCATTAAATGGCAATGACATTAGGGAATTATCCCAGTATTCAAGTCCTCATAACCATCCATACAATAAAAACACGAAAAAGCTAGATAAAAAAATCTGTTGATCATGAAGATTGTAGAGAATTAACCAATGAAGGAAATGAATCAAGAAATGTGTCTTAACTAATTATTGTTTACTATGTCTTATTTACTAAATTAAATTGATTATCTTACCAGGGGCTGGTTGAGTCTGCTGAGGTTTCTGTTGTGCTTGAGGTTTTGGTGCATTATTTTGTGTTGGTGGCTGTAGAAGATAAATGTTTTAGTATTTTCTTCACTAGTTTAGTGAATTATAAATAATATTATTAAAAAATTGCTTTACAACTAATAAATTAAAATTCCAAGAATTTTATAATGAAAGAAATAAGATCATTTTTGTATGTTTTTGACTAAGGCACTTAGTTCAGTTTAGATATATAATTGGGGCTAGTTGTATGTTAGTAATAATGCTAGTAATAGAGCCACCTGAATAAGACAGATTTTTTAATGTCAGAGCTGAAAACGTTTTATTACTATTATAGTGTACCTGTGAGTGTCTGGTGTCAGTGGGCACAGGGCGTTGTTGGGCGCTCACTCGACGCTGTCTGCAATAATGACACTATAGTATGGATACATACACTAACAGATAGATACAAATTTATAATCGATCAACAATCTAGATAGAAATTATAGTTAGATATATTGGGATATCCTTAAATGCCTAGGAAAATGCAAGATTGAAATTAATCTTAGAAAACTTTCTTCAATATAAGGTTGGTTCTTTTCAAGTCAAATCTTAAAAAAACTGACTGTAATTTAAATAAGGAAAGTAGATTAGAATAGCTTATTATTTTGCGTTCATATATTTTGTAATTTTTTTATGTATTATTTTTTACAAGATATAAAAAATATTACTACTTTACTTACGTGCTGTTATTAACCGGAGTGGAAATAGTAAGGTTTTCCATTTTTACTACATTTTCCTTCACAGCCTGCTTTATGTTGGGTTTCGGTGTATTTTGCTTAATCGGTTTTTGTTTGGTCGTCTTTATCGACGCGTTTCTACGTAACTGCGATCCGTTCTCTGAAGACTCGTTGGACGCCGGCTGGGATTTTGAACGAGGTCTTGCTCTTGGTTTCCTGCTGTTGATATAAATTTGTAAATTTTTAGTTGCAAGAAGTTTTTTTAAGGTATTAAATTGAAATGAGCTTTTATGTCTTTGCTTGAATTTTAAGTATTGATTGAATGTCGATTTACTATACTTAAATTTTCCTTCAAGATGTGGTTGGCTTTAAAGATAAGGTTGTTATAATGTATAAAACACATACACATTACTGATTTTAGAACCTCCGAACAGCAATATCAGGTAAGAAGACAACTGTATGTCCACCATATGAATAGAAAGATGTGGAACAAGAGGAAAATAGACCATAAAAAAAATTAAAAAAAGAAGACAAGTAATATATATGACGGGGATAGAAGACGGTTAACATATCAAGGTCTGTATATAAACCGCCGCTAATTTGTATCTGCATAATGTCGATTGTCGTGGTGCCCGGCCCGCTGTCTCAATAGACTGTCTCCTACCTCTTTCTCTGCCATAATATCAAACTTATAATCAATTTTTATCAAATCCCTGTGTTTTACTTATGTTGTTTTATTCCAACATATAAAATACAATTATATTTTATATAAGTATAAAATATAAATATTTAATAGATATTTTGAGTAAAATTTTATATAATATTAATGTATAATAAATATATGACAAATTCATATTAATATTGCATATTAAACATTATTAACTTAGAATCACTGATTTTATATACTAGTTATTTACTATCGCTAGCAAAAAGGAAATTGAAAATACTCCATAAAATTAAATTATTAAGTTACCCAGGTTTGTTGACAGCAGTGAGTTCAGGGAAGTCTCCCGGGCTGGGAGGCTTTTTGTGAGCGAGTTGGCGGCGATAAGCTTCCTCATCCTCCCACGTCCGGGTGTACTTATTGGGTCCGCGACTGGAATATAGAGTTTAGTTATGAATTTCATAACAGCATAAAGGTATAGAACAAAACTTAAAAATATCTTTTTATTTTATCAACAATATTATATGTGCGTTATTAATTTTAAAAATATTTCGTTATAGTGACATAGTATTTATATACTTCAAGATGCAATAAAAACTCTTTTAAGAGTGACCCCAGCCATTTCTAAATTACTTAAGCTTAAGACAAACTACCACGAACATTAAAAAAAAGTGTAATATTAATCATGTTTAACAATAAAAAGTATATTTGATATTTTATTTATGAAAGTTTTTAAGCTCAATGCAGAATCACGTAATAATAAAAATCTAAACCAATACTTGAATTTCAGAACAAATATTATGAGTGACGTCAAAAGCTTTTATAATTTAATAGAGATTTTACTGTTATTGCATGGACAACTTAGATATGTCGATGAATATATAATAAACTTATGTATATTTATTTCTTATATTTTAATAAAAACTGTCTATTAACTTCTTATATATTTAGATGACATTTATATCTATGACTGAACTTAAAATCTCTCAACTAAGCTATTGTATACACACATACTTTTAGTTTGAAGTAGGTATAAATTATAATGTATGTATTGTAACTAAAACACTCATGCAAAAGCCAAACAAAGTTGAAATGTGGCAAAAATGATCAAAATCAATAAGTTAATATAACTTAAAATTTAATAAAATCAAAAGTTTATAGCACAATAAATAGTTTTAAAGCATTTTTATACATGCAGTACATTTTTGACCCACTAACCGCCAATGTCGGTACCTCCATGTTGCAATAACAATAAGTATAATATTAAGATCATATTTTAATTCTCAACAAGACCCCCATTTACATTTCTAAACACTAATCTATTTAAAATGATATAAGTTTTCATGAGATAACTTGAACACAGCTTTTAACTGAAAGGTAAGAAGTTATCCCCATATCTTGAGTTATGATTTTTTATTATCTGTGATCCAATTGAAGATTTGTGATACATCATCTATAATAGTGAATATTACCCGTATCGCCTATTCCTCCTGGCGTGAGGCGGTGCGTCCTCGTTCCTGATGTCGTATCCATATATAGCCACTAGTTCATCACGGGACTTCGGTATCTATACCACAATACAAATTATACAAATGATAGAAAAAATTTAAATTATTTTTTTGGGCGATGTGATTCTAATAAGAGAAAATAAATTATTGTGTATAACAGCCTTTATTTCTATGTGTAGATAGTACATACTGGCAACATAGCTTGTGATTCTACATACAGTTGTGTGTGTGGAGTCACCTGCTCGTTCTCGTTATATTTGTCGTGTGACCACTTGTTGGAAGTCTCTGACTTCCTCGGCGGTCGTCGTCTCTCTACAGGTGCTTCAGTACCTTCCTTCTTCTCTGAGACAGTCTCTGACGTGGTGTTGGCGGTTTCCTCTCCACTAGAAATATATTACTATGTTATTTTTATGTCCAAAACCTAAGTATAATGATTATATAATTTATTTAAATTCTGTGTTACATATATATCAAAACAAACTTCTACATCAGAAATATTGTGATACATATATATAATGCACTTATTTATAATTATTCAAATATATTTATTGATTAGATGTTATGACAAAAAAATAAAAATATTCATTTTTTGTGTTGCTGTATTTTAAAAGATACAATTATAATTGATTATGTCTATAATATACAAAAGATTCCATTAATCATATATTTTGTTAAAAAAAATATATATTTGCATATTGTTTTATTCATAATGTAAATAAACAGTCATTATAATAGATAAAAAAACAAGTAAATACAACTTTCTACATGATAGCTGGATGTTACATTAATGTAGAATTTACACATCAATGCTCAGCTTGGTCAATTATGACTATTAGAAATTATAATGGTACTTATATTAACAACCACAAAGTGCATTTTAATTTAATTCATATCCATTCACTTGATTTAATTCATTGAATGATGGAGCTCCTTATACATATTCTAATAAGATTCATATTATATTAACAAATAAAATCAATAACTCAGTAATTATAGAATATTCATATAATAATACTTCTTAATATTTAAATTTATCTATCAAATTATTTTTTATGCTTTGAATTGAATTATGAAAGATTTCTAAAATATGAATCTTAATTAAAATCAATGTAAATATAAGAAAAAACCAACAATAGTATTTTATCTACAGGAAAGATTTATTTTGGACTTACATGAAGCAAGTATATCTTTTAAAAACATATTTTTTTTAAAAAGCTGTATTATTCCTGGGCTATATTACAGTTAAGGGTTTCAATAAAAAGTGAAAACAAGTATACTGTCAAATAAAATGTACTATCACCTTGCAGCTGTGCGGTCATCATGCTCATAGAAAGTTCCCCTCTTGGGAATGTACTGGGGGTTACTACGGTCTTCATCATCATCCACACGACGCTCAGCCTCCTACAAATATGGTGATGGTTTAATAAATGTTGTGGTTATGAATTTTTTTTTAAAATAACCAAACTTTGGTCTTCTAAATTAAAAAAATATCTGATAAACATTGTAAAATAAAGTATTTAACTTTCAATAGGATTCATACATGAAAAATTATTCATAATTTTTTTTATCTTGTATAAAATTGCTTACAAATCATTAAGTGTTGCTTGTACTTTCATAAAATTTAAATATGTTACAATTATTATTACTCCAAGACTTATGTTACTACAAGAGTATCTTTCTATTAGAATTTATTAATTTCAAAAATATATACATGTTTATAATTGCATAAACATAAATATTTTTAATTAAAGTATAATTTTTAATTACCTGCTTTTCCGGATCCCCGTCAGAGTGCTCAGAATCACTTCCCTGAGAGTCATAATCAGACTCATGTGGGGCGCCGTCCTGAAAATCAACACCAACTTTTAATAACTGCATTTCACTACACAAAGTTTAGTAGGTAAAGTTGCAATGGTAATCTGAACTGGGTATTTTGTTTTGAACGACTAGAGTTCTACCGGTAGATTTAGAGAGGACGGTCACTTAATCGTGACCTCAATTTGCCGAAAAGAAATGGGCATTCCGACACGCGAATGTGGCGGAGAAAGTGCGCGATTGTAATACTTATAGCCCCAAAATGAAAGTTATATTCATTAAGTGTGAGCTCTGTGGCCATTTGACTCACAATTCCCGAATTGTTTTGCTCGATATCTTGTGATGCGTCCGAATATTCGCCCGAGTCGTCCTGCTCTCGCCTTCTAGCAACGGACGTCATCTCGCCTTCTCCGTGATTAACTTGTAGGACTTCCAGATTGATAAAGTTATTTTACAATTTATATCAACGTATAGGCACAATTGATGCGATATATTTCAATAAATCCCCTCCTTGAACAACGGAAAATGAAAGATCAAGAAACGTCAAATAAACAAGAAATTTGGCGGCCATCAAATTCTACATTCCATTTCACGTTCTATTAAAACTTTATTATATCAATAAACTTATATTAAAAACCCTTAATGAATACTAGTATGTTATGCAATCCAGCTAATTTGAAGTTAAGAGTATAATCTTTCATATCTCTAATTATAGGTTATAAGATATTAAAAATTAAATTTATATTTAAAACTTTTATTTTGAATTGTTAAAAAATTTTGTTACTATAGGTAATTAAATTGTGAGACAAAAAGTGTTAATTAATTGTTTGATAGAGGATCGTTACAGAGAACATATATTAAATAGTAGGTACAACGGAAAAAGTAGTAACGTTGAACTGTCAATTGTCAATTTTCTATTTTTCAGTTTTGAAACTTTTCAGGGTAATTTATAGTTTCCCTGTTTTTGATAGTTAATTTGTCAATAAGACAGTAAATTATTTTAATAGGGTTAATCGATTATTCACAATTTTATTGATATAAGTTATATAGTCCAAAAATGTCGACTATTGAAAAGTAAGAAATATAGTTAATCATTTATTTTGTTGCTTTCATAATAAATAATTGAAATTAAAAATACCTAACAGTGCTGAACAAATTTCACCACAAGAAGATTTGAAGACAGTTCAACTACTTGCAAAGGGGCTTTTAGAAATATACGAAGCTCCTTTAGTATCATTGAATACACACTTAAAAGAGTTAACGTAAGTATTGCTAACAACTAATAAACTTATTGTTCACAAATAATTACATGATAAAGCAAGATTCTTGTATAAAGATATTACTAAAGATTTGATTTGGTTAATGATTTGCTTTTAAAGGCCTATAATTTTATTTATGTTTCAAAAACATTTTAATTTTAGTACTTTGGTAATTATTTAAAGTAGAACTATATTTATTTCATTTTCTTAAAAATATATTAATAATCAATGACTAGTAAGTAATGACTAGTAATAAATTATATTAGGTTTATTGTATGATTTATTTAAGTGATAAGCAAGAAGCTGTCAACACAATGATGTGCTCAGAGAGGAGGCGGCTAGAGGATCTGCAGAATGATGCCATGTTAGATGCTTTAGTAAGTTAATAATATTTGTTTTTATTAGTGAATCATGGAATTTTCATTTTTGGTCGGACACTTGTTTTTATTACTCAATGCCTAGGTGTGTCTAACAATTTTGACCCCTCTTACCTAACATAGGTCTACGAGGGGAGGGTGCTCTACGTTGCTCGGGGCACCCTCATTCGGGGGGTCTCGCCGGGGCGTCACGGTGTGAGCTAACGCGCTCCCGTGACGTCCCATTACGGCGCAGAGGGCAACCGTTGGTTTTTTAGTGGGTAGCCTTAAAAATGGCAGCACCCCCCTGGGCCGACGGGGTACCCGTAACGGATTTTTCGAAACAAAAAAAAAAAAAAAAAAACGGTGTGTCTAACAATCTAACTCAATTTAGACACAATGAGTTCTATTAGTTGCACTGTATTATATTAAATATTTATTTACGAATGTGTTAATAGTGTTACCAGCATTAATGGAAAAATATATTTTTAAATCATCTTAAAACTTGGCATGTGTAAGCACAACTTACTGATATCAATGAAGATGTGGTACTGAAATTCTTATCAATACTAATACTTTTGTAATAAATTACAGTTAAAATTACAGCACATTAAGAAATAAACTATTATTTTTATATATATTTTTTTAAATTTTTATAGGCAGGTACATCAATTGAACTATAATTAAAAAGTAAATAATATTATATTTAACATAATTCTAATTCTTAAATTTAATAATACTATTCTTCTTCAACTCCAAACAATTTGCACTTACTCTCATCCCCAATTTCATCCTTCTTTATTTGTGTTAACTATAATTTTTTCTGATATTTTGTCTAAAGTCTCAAGTTTTGCAATCAAGAAGCGATAAGTTTCACTAGTTAACGGGTACACCTCTAACATTTGAGAATTTTTATTTATTTAATTGTATTTAGGTAATAGATTTTTAACAGTTGGCAGATATAGCGACAAACAAAGAAAAGTTAACTTCAATCAGCAGCAGCATGATGAGTCTGCACAAACGAGTACAGGCTTTACAGGTGAAGTTATAATTAAAAGATTACATTTTGTTTCAATACAATTAAAGTCTTCAAATTGATATATTTTTTAATTAAGATGAATTTGATATAAAATTCAGATGACATAAGTTTTATTTTCAACTATTATTTATTACAGGTTAGAGCGGAAAATATAGAAAAGGTTGCCAATAACAAGGCAAGTCAGAAGGCTCCAAGTAGTTAGTTTTCATCTATATATGAACAAAATTCAATAAATTTCCAACGCATTGTACGGGGACAATCAACTTATTTAAAGGAAATCTGACTGTTTCTGCCAATATTATTTAAAGAGAATAGTTATAAGCAATATTAGATTTGGTTTATATCTATATATATGTTATAAGATATTGATATTGGCTATTTTTATAAGATATAAAATATTGTGATAACTTTATCAAAATTAAAAATACAAAATGACATTTCTGGGTTATCTATGGTTGATCATGTCATGTTATTTTTAATAATTTTTTATAAGAGTATCTAAGTATAAAGCCTCTACAAAGAATAAGGTATATATAATATATATTATATAATTCACAAAAAATATCTTAAAGATTAAAAAAATACGATTGATTTTTATAATTTATTAAGGTTATTACAATTAAAATTTTATTAATAATAAATACAATTGTTATTGCTTAAATTTAAAACATTTCTGCCATACTTTAGTATTACATGGAAATAAATAATTCGGGTAGCCCAGCCAGTTGCGCTGCCACATACTGAGAAAAACTTAGAGTTCTATGAAAAATACTTCATTTTAATGTATTACTAGGTAATAATTACGTTAGATGAACACCTATTTAATAAAATTTGCATTTCAAGCAACATTAAAGCTATAGAATAAAAATGTTTAAATATATTTTTCTTATTTGGTGCAATTAATAAAATAAAATCCAGATTTTTTTCTACAGTGATATTATTATTATGTATCCTTAAATGTATATTTAAAAATATTTTTATCTTATATTTATAAAAAAAGAATAAAGTTATTTTATATATAAATTTAGTTTTACTAAGACTAGTTATGAGAGTTTTTTTTTATTTCTGTCACTTTAAATTCCGATTCGTCAAATATATTTTCAAAAAATATTGGACTTAATACTTAAAATAAATGGCAGTTTGAGTTTCACTACTGAAGGACAAGCTTCTAATTCCAATCATACGTACAGTCATGATTTGCATATACTTCATATCTAAGTATTGTATTTTAATATTTCTTCAAGTTACAATATAATATATAAGTAATAATGTTCTGTAGTTTTATAATAGAAAAATATATCTACTGTACGTCCAAGAATCATTTAATGACATTTTATAACCTACAATATACTTAAATATAAAATTAAATACTACAGTACGTATTTCGAATTTTGCATTGTACATACATATTTTATCAGTTATAAAAATTATCAATTTTTTTTCTACACAACAAAATATGTTATAATTAACAAAGTGCAAGATTAGATTTCACTGATTTTAATTAACTATTTAATATTCAATGCAAGGTTCAAATATAAGATTAATAATCACTTCCCAACAAAGTCACCAAATATCCTGGTGCTATTCAGCAAGATCCAGCCCCTGTTAGTTTTGATGGGTGTGGTGCGCACGCACTGAGGGGTGATCAGGTAGCTCGGGTGTTATTTCTTCTGGTAGGCCTCCGTGACGTCACTGAGGACGGTCACCACAAAGGACTCGATCCCGGACTCGTCGGAGCCCCGCGCAATACGGAAGTAACCGTTCTCGCCCCAGTCACAGCCCCAGCTGTTGGCAACGATCTGGAATACCAAATGAAGATTTAAATCATCATGTATAAACTTTAATTGAGAATCTACAAGCCTACCCGAATATTTTAAATAACTTTTGAAATATAAATAAAATTTTGAAACATTTTATTCTACATATGAGAGTGAGACTTTAGAGAATCTTGTTGTTCTCCTAGATTTTAACTTTTGCTCTTTTTTTATCCTTATAGACTCCTTATAGTGACTTCGTCGTATAATGTGAATATATGACAATATATTATGTATGTATGTTTATAGTATATATAGGAGTATGTATTTAAATATGTACCTTCTTTCTATCTTTGTTCTTATGTACACACACCCACACAACGTCTCATATATACTTTCTTTCCAACCTAACTGGTTGTCTGGAAGAGATCGTTCTTAAGCGATAAATTTGTACCATTTTTGTTTATGTTAACATTTTTTATTCCATTTGTCTTTGATTCGTATGTACAATAAAGATTATTGTTATTATTATCATTATTACTAAAATCACATTTTCTCATATTAAAATCTCTAAATTAGACATATTTAACTAATGTATACATTTCAAAATATGTAAAGGTAAAATTCTCTTACCCAATACTTATCTCCCCTATCCTCGCCCCAGCCCACAATCCTCACGCTATGTAATCCTTTGAGTGTCTTGTCTCCATATGGTGAGCGGCGGTAGATGCCATCGCGGTAGTGGAAGAAGTCCTGATACACTGTCATTACAGCTGCAAAAATATGAATATGTTAGTAAAACGAAGTACAGAAGAAGGGATGGATTTTATTGTAGTGATACGACTCGAATAAGACTTTGTGACTCGAGTCACTCGAGCAACTTGACTACCTCACCCGAATTATATTCAAGTTTTCGAGTAAATCGAGTAAATAATATAAATACTTATATACCTATAATCAAATACATAAGCGACAAAATCAACTCGAAGTGCCCAGCTGATTCGGTAACTCGAGTAATTTTTTTTCACTCGAGTACGAGTTTTACAAAACTGACTCGAGTCACTCGAGTAAAAACAAACAAGGCCGAAGTCACATCACTATTTTATTGTATTCATTGGAGTGAAACATAATATTTTAAAAAAATATAAAGATAAAGGAATTCTGGTAGGAATGTAGGAAATTAAAAAAAAAACATTAATATAAAATTATTAAATTAAATAAAAAAATATATGATAGATTAGGGGATGCCCTCATATCAGTTTTATGATAATGGATATAAGATATAAAAATTTGAGATAAAATTTATCAAGTATTTTAAAAAACCGCAATGTGTCATAGACTTCTGCCAGGAGATCCCCAGCATGTAACTTACGATAACAAACTTTACCCCAAATTCATTTCAAATTAATAAATATTTGCTGCTATTAAAAAAGAAATCTTATTAGGAATCAAATCTGCGTATTTGCTAATTAATTTTCATATATTTATTTATATCTATATATAAAATAAAACAGTAAATAACCTGTTTCTGTACATTGAATATACTTTAAAACTTTTAATAATAAGTAATCGATATAGATACCAAATCACCAATTTTTAAAAATTATGTCTGTCTGTCTATCTGTATTTATGTTTGTGGACACATCACAAAATCTACGCGGCGGATTTGATGAAATTTTATATGGTGATAGCTGAATGTCGTGGTCAACATTTAAAATAACTTTTACTGCAACAAAATGTATAATTCCTACTGAAAAATATAAAATACCAATTTTAATTCTATTTAAATATACATAAAGTCGCATTGTGATATTTTTTGAACACTAGATTAAATGCATTATAAGATTTTTTTCAGGGCTTCTCGAGGCTTGATAGTTGAAAACGACGATGTCATTATAAAATATAATCATCTCTTAAATTCTGAAACATCTAGAAGTAGAATGAGACATAGTAGAATAAAAACCATTATTAGTTCATCGTAAATACAACATGATAGCTTACTAGGCAGAGTGATTTGCAATTAGCAAAGAAATTGAAGTTTCAAATGAAGCTCGTGTGGAAAATCCAGGAGCATAAAATGGTTTCCATTAAAAAAATCCATTTTCTTTCAACGTATTCAATTTTATTATATATAATTGTCTGGCTGTTCTCACGTAAATACTACATTTTGCTCGGCAAGTTTCGAACCCATTTGGAGTCCTTTATCATGAGCTCTGACTCGACTCAATCTTTTTGTTAGGGCTGGTTAAATGAATGAAAATAAACAAATAGTTAACCTTCATATCATATTCCGTAGAAGTAATCAGATAATATAGCTAACACTTTTGATGAATAACACTCGAGTTACACCAACTTCGCTAAGGTTAAGTGCACTCGATACAAACACTAGGAAATCAACCACTTCATGTGTCGCTAATGGTTGAAATTCTCAGAATTTTCAAGTGCTTCATTCATCGGCCCTCGTAATTACTCCCTTTTTAATTGCTTCACAAGTGGTCATTAAATCTTGTTTTATTGACAGTATGTTTGTCTATTATCAATTAATCATGTCATTCGTTTATATAATATCCTTTGAGAGTACCTCCTTAACACACTTCCGCAACTTAATGGCCACCTTCAAAATACAATATAATCAACGCCAGAAAGCAATCGTACCGTATGTCAAAAAACAAATATGAGATGTATTCGTTATTTGAATCATATAAAAATATAATATTTTCTACGACATTATTATGCTTAGATTCGCTTTTAATTTTTTGTAAATGTATCAAAATTATTAGTCTTTTGACTCTGATGCGAAGTTGTATTTTTCGAGTTATCAGAAAAATTCCTATTTAAGATAATATCTTCACTGTCGGAAGTTTATTTCATTGATAAAATAAACTAATGAAAAAAATAGAAATTATTCAAACTATAACATAATATAAGGCAGTAGTAACCAACCAAATGAAATTTAAACTAAAGTTTAAATTACGCTATCTATTCAACTGTTTTAAAATTGTAACATAAATTGTATCTGTTTTTTTTCCATTGACGAGATAAAAATATTGGACAAGGACATTCCAAATTTATTATTTGAAAACATTTACAGTACTATGATAGTTCTATAATATATAAATATCTTATTATTAAGAATATCAAATATTCTAAAATGCGTAGTTAAGAACTATTACTTAAATTAGAGAATCTTCTTCGTTGTAGTCAAAAGCTCTTTAACGTCTTATCCTTTACTCAATCAATCAAATCAATGTCATTATTAAGCTAATTTATATAAGAGTGTACTAACCGTGTACGGGTCCGGACTCCATGATATCATACATGATGTCGTTGTTGCGCGCAAGACGGCCGGGCGGACCAACCTTGTAGCGTGACGTGCGCTGCCGCACCGGCGGACGGCAACCGTCCTCTGGAACGGTTTGCAGATTAGTATTCGAGAATAATATAGAGAATACCATTTGGTCATTTTCTGCTTATTAGAAGCAACATTAAATCTTCGATGAGCCATCTTATGTGATAGGGTGTGCAACCCCTGCTATGTTAGACAAAACTCCTCTGGAATGAGAACTTAGCAGCTCATATTTCCAATTAACGTAATTGTCAAAATATGGGTTAACTTATTCATATTTTTTATACTTATTTGTAAAGGTATTGTAATAGTACATATTGATGTATGTACCTATGAGTGAAGCTTTAGGTTTGAATGGGCATCTCGTTGTCGCTGCCTTATATGGAAAGCATTCTTCGTCTACAAGTCTGTGAACAAAAATATGCATTAGAAATTTAAAAAATATATATATTTCAAACCCAAAGTTTTTTTAACTACAATAGACTAAATAAGGTTAGCTCTTCACATTCACAATAAATAGTAGTAAACATCTAAAATTTACTATTTGTCTATTTTAATTTAATTTAAAACTCAAAAGATATATAGTTACATTGAAAATAAATAATATATCTATCAACTTGCAATTACAATTTTGCTAAAAATAATAGTTTTACATTCATTATAAAGATAATGACTTAAAAATCGATATCAAATTAATGAATAATAAAATATCTGTAGCTGTAAAACAACATTAAATATACCTTTAACAAACCTAATTTACATTGATTTATTATCAACATTATCATTTTCATCAACACTCAACCCTGTCCTCAGTCAGTAAGTACATCTTGTAAATTCCTCAAATTCCTTTAACTCTAATTTCACTCTCCAACCCACTCTTTTTAAATTATTGTTTTATTTTACCCGTGTCCTCGTGCGAAGTTCCAAGCGACGTCAATGTGCCCTCCGCGGCAGCCCTGCTGATGGCGGATGTTGCAAGACAGCAACACTTGAGGAGACAGAACCATGTTTTCAGCACCGTTGGACTGGATCGCGAATCTGTAGAGGAAGTACTTGTTTACATTTGGTAATTAACCAAAATTATTTAACGAACGTGACCCTTTTATTTCAAATTACGTAAATAAATCAATATAGACTTTCGAAATACCTCTAAAGATTTGTTTGCAATCTTTTCATATTAAAAACTTGCAATACAAAAACAAATGAAAAATACCTTCTATGCTCTTTTTTTACATATATTTTCCATGTTATAAATTTGTTATTAAGGATAAATATATATATATATATATATTAACTTTTGACTTCAATAGGTATATAGATATTTAATAATATGTTTAACGTATTTCAATATTTTGCTCGTGCTTGCTTGCTTTAGAGATGAATAAACGAAATCGCCGTCATATTAAATATAATTTTAATATTAGTAATCATAAATTCATTCGTAACAGCCGCAGGCAAAAATTTTAAATAAATACTTTAAAAAGTTGATATTTTTATTTTGTTTTTAATTACTAGCTGTTACATGCGGTATCACCTGCAGATGCGTAATAAAGAATAGCGTAATGCTAGATAAAATATAGCCTTCCTATCCGACGGAATTTTTCAAATCCTGTAGTTTCGAAGATTAGAGCGTTCAACCAAATAAACAAACAAACTCTGCAGCTTTATAATATTAGTATAGATTGTTTTAAATTTGTCTAAATGTTAAGTAAAAAGTATATTTTTTTATGTTTTTCAGTCACAGGGATTGTTATAATCATATTTAAATAATATATTTTTACTTTTAAAACATAAAATTAACGTCCACTAAGAAGGTTAATATAGCTTCAAACAAAACAGAACTTTAAGCTATACAAATAAGTTATAAACTCGAATATCATTTTAAAATTTACAGAATAGTTCTAAGAAAACGTTAGAGGTTCTTCATGTTGGGTTCAAGCGTCTTATTTTTAGACGGAGTCTTCTTATTTGCATACTTTTGTGATGCAAAGAAGCCATGTTACTTGGACAACGGCATTTGCATTTTAGCTTACTATTTTTAATATGAGGTTTTCAGTTTTTTAAAAATTTGTATATGAATGTCTGTCGTAATCTAGACTTGTGGAATAATAACGTCATGTTTACGATAAATAGATGTGTAATCTGTATATTATATTCTAAACAGGATTTGCGCAGCTGCTCTATATAAATATATATAGAGTATCTGCTCATATATATATATATATATATATATATATATATATATATATATATATATATATATATATATTTCGTGATTGGAAAATAAACTTATTCTTTTCATTTTCTTTCACTTAGTCTTAAACTTTACTATTTTCTAATATACATTTTCTCTGGAATTTTTTACGTAAAAACCTGGAAAATATATTTATAAGTTTTTTACATACGGGTACGAATCCAGGACTTCTAAATTCAAAGACAAAACATTAGATTGAATTATTCTTTACATTTTGCTAGTTGTCATCGATGTTACAATGTAAAAAAAGATTACAATCTTTTAAGCAAAAAGTTTAGATCAAACGCGCTGTGACGAGTCTATTGTAATCTAATATTGATTATGGTATGAGAAAATATTAAATATCATTCTATATTTATATAACTGGATCTTTTACGATCCACTGGTTACTGGATATTTCTATAAGTTTTAGAAATACTATCCCTGTGAACTTTTTACTATTATTTTATCATGTTTTATATTATTGCTATTGCTTTATGATGGAGCAAAGATCTCTATGAGAGATTTTTCTGCATCCTTTGTGCAAGCATCAATCAACAACGATATATCCAAAAATTTCGAAATTTTGTACATTGACATTTTGCAGACATCAATCTGGTGATGGTTTAAAAAAAAACTAAATATTCGATGTCTTTGAGGAATAATCATGGAAAAACCACAATCCCATAGACTTTAAAGGGATCCTTTTTGCGCGAAAATTTAGTTTGAAAAAAAAACCAGTTGAGGATGGAATGCCTCGACGTTTTGGAAATGCAATTTCGGTGCTGTTTGCACCTCGCTTCGCTCAATGTGCTAACACATACCGAGACTGCAAGCGCAGCGAGTGACAATTGAAGTCTGGTTCGCGCTCCTAGTATCTTTTTTTAATTACGAGTACAATGACTGAGAATATTAATTTCTTAATAACTTTTAGTTTGTTTGGTATGATAAAATTAATATATTTGGCTTTATTTCGTTTAATAACAAATAATTTGCATTAAACTATTGTAGTTCAAAATCTAAAAAAATTATCATTCACTGTTTGTTGTCTATTAATATTAAAGATAAGAGAAGAATTATATTTAAATTATTTAACAATTATTTGAATGTTAATATGAACTTTACTTAGTATAAAAGATCTCACCTGTCTGAGGCGACAGTAGCGATGACCACCGCCCAGTCTGAACCACACCACTCTTGGTCCACCACCGGTGAGATATAGTTGGGCCAACGTTTTCTTGCATCGAAGTTAACCGGATACGGTATGTCTTTGTCGTATCGGATCGGCCCCATTCTTCTAGTTTCACGACTTAATGGGAATGTACCTATGGAATATATATACCATTGACAGATGGAATCTATGTTTTGGTGACAAATTTTTTTGTTAAGAAAAATATATCTTCATTTCTAGGCTATCGCATTTAACTGGATCATTGTGTTTTATTAAAAAAAAAATAAAGTCAAACATCTGTCACGACTCAGTATCATAATATATTGGCCTCGTCTCAATGACATAGTGAGGCATTTACTTTGCCTAATTAATTCTTAAAGATATCATATCTTTTATTCTAAAAGACCGACGTAAAATGTATTCCAAATGCCGATACATATTCTTAGCATTCAATGACGTAACTATGACAAATGTTGGCCAACTTGTTTAACCAATACATGATGAGTATAAACATATGCCCAACATCGGCCAATAGGGTATAAAGGATAGTAGATTCGACATGGATAATTCGTATAGTAACAATGAAAGTCTGAGCTAGGTCATCGCTGTTTGACTTTCACTTAAACATCTAGTGCTCTACTTTCATTTTTAATTGTTTTATATACCTTATAATAAAATTTAACATTTAAAAATATTTATTTAAACAAATATAACTTTGAAATAAAATTATTTATAACGAAGTTAATCCGCATAATATTATTGGTTCGGTTACAAATAAATACATACAAGTTAAATCTGTTAAAAATAAATTTATTTTAATGTTTACTCATGAAAAAAGATAACTTTGTTTCATTGCGAAAATAATAAACTTACCAAGCTTATAAGTAAGTCCATCTTTTAGCTTTTTGCCGTAGAACTGGCTGTAGTTGGCGGCTCTCCAGGTGCTGCCGCGGTTGACACCAAAGACGACATCATCACTGATGAGGCAGGGGTCGTTTTCGCAACTCCACTTCGATTCCTTCGTATATGGATCTTGAATGCATTCGCTGTGATGTAAAGAGACATTTTACAAATTTTCTTCATTATCCAAAACTTACCCTTATTACATTAAAATCGATTATACATTTGAAATACATTTTATTTTATAAATTAACGTTTTCGCTTAGATTACTTAATAATATTTAATTATAAAGCGAGAGAGAGCGAGAAAAAAAGACAAAGAGGGGGAGAAGAGGGAGAGGGAGAGTAAGAGTGTGTGTGAGCGAGCAACATTATACAATTTTCTTTTTGTTTTCTTAAAATCTCGAAAATTACTGAGCTAATATAAATAAAATTTTCTAGGAAGATACTTCGTAACTAGGTGACGCCAACTAAGAAATGATTTTTATAATTACTATTCATAAAAGGGTGAAAAAGGGTTTGCAAGATTCTATGAAACATCGTCATTTTAGATTTAAATTTGTGGGTATTAAAAAAATAAAAATGCATAAAAGCAAATTTTAAAAACTGGCATTTCTATGAGTTGCAAATTTATAGGAAAAGTTTGATTCTTCCTTTGTATCGGGCAAGCCGCCAATAGATGGCGCTAGCAATCATTTTAAATGTCGGTAGTGTTTTGTCGTTTGAATTTAATCACCTTTTAATAAAAACCAAATAGTCGCGTTTGTACTTTTTATCCACACATCACGCGAGCGAAATCACGGGCGACAGCTAGTCAGATATATTTCCAAGGGATTAGTACGAAATTAACAAACTCTACAACTGTATAGTTTTATTATATTAGTATTGGTTGCTCTTAATTGCCTCCATTCAGATGTCAATGATACTCGATAAAATATGTTATTTACGATGATTTGAAACGAATAAATTAAATAATTATACAACTAACAAGCAACTTTGTATAGGAATTTTAATTAAATATCATTCAAAAAACACTGATTCGAACCTGCGACATCTAGAATACCATCCCGTCACTCTAACATTTGAACTACCGTTCATGATACGAACTTTCTTAATAAGTATAAATAATTATTTCTATCGGAATTGAGGATTTTTTTTTAAACGTGAACAGGTAAGCGTTTGACTACAGCCCGCCTGATGTTAGGCAAGTTTTTAGTCTAAGATGTGGCACGCTTCCCTGGTAAATACCTATTTACTCTAGATTTGAAGATTATAATTTGATAATTTATCAGGAAACACCGACTCCGGCAGAGAGTTCAAAACTTCAAACGCACAAGGAAGGTAGAAGCGAAACGCCTTGTCCGGGACTTTGGAAACTTATCGGAAATCGGTATTTTCTGGCTGAAATTCTGGTTATTCGGTGACTGAAAGGTGCTGGGTGTATCAGGTTGTGTAGTTCTGTTAGTCGATTGGCCTATTATGTTGGCCCTGCCTTATGAGTGAAAGGACGTGGGTTCAATTCCACACGGAGATTGTTCGATCCACAGATTAGGTAATATTTGTGTTAATTATTTCTATACTTCATGAACCCCCTGCGACACAAAGATTATTTCTCTACTGAGAGTTTTAAAAAATATTTTTTATTCTATTTTTTTAGCTAAAAACTGGAATCTGGAATTAGTTTAAATAAAATAGTTGTGTGGTATTTTGTATTGTTTTGTTTCTTCATCCTATTATTGTTATATTTATATATAAAATAATCTATTAGTCATATGTTACTATGTAATAATATTTAACATACATAATGTATGAACAATAAATAGTCATTCCTATGGTAACTAACAGTGATATGCAATAACATATTTGTTTTATTGAATATATATTACATATATATAATAATAGAAATATTTATATATAAAATATGAAAAATAGTTCTTACTTTATTTTATTAATATGTTGTACTTTCATTTAAAAAATTGTTTAATTAAAAAAATTTCTGCAAATAAAAAAAATATATTTTTTTTATCGGAGTATTTGTTTTTTTTAACTGTATTTTAAGTATAAGATTTTTTAATTATAACTTTACTCATTTAAAAATTTATTCATTTAATCTAAAACATCCCATATATATACACTATATCAATAAATTAATTGATGCTAATATTTTTAATACATTTGCAAATAAAATTCCACTCATAAATATTTTAATTTTATTATTGTTTAATCTTATTATTTATTAATTTTTGACGTAAATGCGTTACAAAACATATGTATATATTGAGTTGAGCGAAGCGAAGCTCTTACTGGTCAAAAGTGTGTTTCGTTACTAATGCTACTCCTCCTATACGAATAATGGTAGGATGTCCAAAATTGTCAGAGTTCTCGAGGACAGTGGTTCTGAAGTTTTTTGGTTGTAGTTTTTTATTAAATGGTCGAAGTGTGTCCCATAGAGTTACCATATGGAACGTTATGAAATCGCATGCGCGAGTTCTTATTAGACTTAAGATTATAGCCACTATTTACTCTGCTAATTTTACGAGTATGTTAAACTCATTCAGCAACAATGCTTCCCTCAACTCATATGACTTAGTGTGTATGTATTTATATTTTTATACTATATTTATATAATTATAAAAATGAAATGAAATATAAAAACCGTTTTTGTTGATACATAAATTTATAATTAACCTTAATGTATAATATTCTTAATGTATCTTTGGTAATCTAATTTCATTTAAATTCAATAAACAAATGAAGTGACATGAATAAGGATCAAATAGTTTTATGATTACTATTTTGTTATCTGAGGTCAATCCAAGGCAAATAGCAGTGAGTTGTGAATACAAAATAAAATTACAATTTGGAATTTTCTTTATTATATGAACTTTATAGAATAATTTAGAATAAAATAAATGTACAATTAAGAAATTAAGGCAAAGAATTATTTAACTATTATATAAATTAATTATAATATCCGTGAAATATTGTGGAATGAAATGAATAATGTTTTAGTACGATATTATCTTTACTATTCCACCCACGAATTAATGTTTTTATTTACTATTAGGATAATTAAAGGCAGTAGCGTAACGGTAGACAGATTTTCACATGAATCTGAAATAATTTTCCAAACCCATCCGGTAATTTAAACAAACAAACAAATATTTCCTCTTTATAAGATTAGTCTAGATATTATTAAAAAATATTATTTTAAATAAAAAAGGAGTTGGCTGAATGCAAAAATAAAATACGATCTACAAAAAAGGTTTATACTCAAACGTCAAAATGTCAAAATAGTTCTTTTAATAAAATATTTTACGACTGGTATCGAGACCTTTTGAGTTATACAGTTTATTTTATATATATTATCAGTCGTTTCTATACAGTTGTAATGTCCTTGTTAATTTTCATATGTTTTTAATGCTTACCTTGTATTTATTTTAACTATTTATTTTCCTCTTGACACAAATATCGTTTCAAAACGTATTACATGACGTTGAAGTTCTTTTTTTAAATAATTTAATAAACATATGCTTCCTAATATGAGTAATAATTATTAAAAGATTGACATTCTTCCAGAACATTTAAATGCAAATTAATTAAAACGGTGATGTCATTTTATTCACAAGAATATAAATAAAGCAAATTGCAGGACTTGAATAAACTAAAAAACCAGACCAGTGCGGTTTGGACTGGTTTAGAGGGTTCCGTACATTGTATGTAGATATTTTGACCATTACCGGTACAAAGTTTCAAATGTTTTTTGACAAATTTATCTTTGGTAAATAAATATCCTATAAATAAATATTATATTTATAATCGCACAGAAATTTTTTTCGCATATAACTTTTACGTATCTCCAAAATATGCTCAAAAACCGCCTGATAACAAATAACATGTTTTTTTTTGTCGTTTTAGTTTAAGATATATTTATAAAATTATTGTCAATTAATACTTTGTTGTATGTAGATTTAAAATATAAAAGAATATTAATTTTTTTCATAATCTTTTTATTATTATAATCTCATCTATTGTAATAATATTAGTTGTTACTCGGAGTTCCACTTACGACCTATTTTCTTTACTATTAGGATAACTAAAAGCTAAATATATAGCCTTCAAGAACATACCAATCATAATCCAATCAAATTTGTTAATTTTGAGGATTATTAAACAAAAGAACAAACTTTTCAAAAAGTATAAATAATAAGCTTTTAATCTTCAACGTATTGATATAATAAAATAATAAAATATATTTTTATCTAAGGCATAAATGTATTTTTATAACATATCGCGTTTAAACAAACAAACAAAGTTTTCCATTTTGTAATATTATTATATGTAATAAGCTTTTATCATCAATAAATTAATATATTGTATTGTATTGTATATATATTTTTATCTAAGGCTTAATGACTTATATATTCTTATAACATATTCAAATAATAATATAAGTGACCTTTTGTTTGTCATTACATTGATAGTGTCATCGGATTAGTTCCAAGTCGACCTCAAACGTTTAGAAATGACGCAAGCATAAATAATCATTTCAAAAACATAAATCATTGATTCGATTTTGATTACCTTAATTTACATTCAATATAATTTATTAAAATTAATGAATATTTAAATGAAGCAAAAAGGTTTTATTGATATTTTTTATTGTACATAAAAAAATATCGAAGCAGAATGTTTTATCCTTAGCCTCTATTAAAAAAATATATTAAATTAAAAGTTACTAAAACAATATAATGTATTAAAATAAATGAACATTAAATTGAAGCAAAAAGGTTTTATTGATGTTGTTTGTAAATTTGGAAATTTTCGGATATATCTTTTTTGATGATGCTTGCACAAAGAATGAGGAAAAGCTTGGCTAAATAAAAAAAAATAATAAATAATAAAAAAAAATAATAAACTAATCTGACGTGACATTATTATACCCAATTTTTATACAACATTTTTTTATGCCCCAATTAACATATATATATATTCATATATTATTCAATTAATAATATATATTAGAATATTCATATCTTTTAATTTCAATTTATTATTCGTATATATTTATTTTAAACAATTTAAAATGTATACTAATAGTATAGAATCTATACCATATTAAAATTATTTTGACAGATTCTTGATGACTATACGCTTTCTGTTATTACACTTCTGCTGTTAGCTATTTTAATAGCAAATAAAATTTACCGCGAATGGAACCACGAGTAATAGCTAGTATTAATATATATTTTCTCAATTCGAGTAATTAATATTTCAAAATCTTTTAATATGAAGCGCGTTGATGTCTTCGTCAAGGATGTTCCATTTATTTATAAAATAATTTTGTTATATTTTTTAATTTTTATTGAAAAAAAAAGAAATTTTACAAATGGCAGACTTAATAGGTAAATGATATAGTAAAAACAGAGGGAGCAAAATATAATAACAAAATAGTAAAATAAATATCGAATATAAAATTCCATACTATTTTAATACACATATAATAATAATAAAAAAAAGTAAAAATAATCTATATGAAATGAAAACTATTTATACCTAACTTATTTCCAAACTAACTGTATTTTAACATTTGTATTCGGGTCTCTTTCCATACTGTCTTTTATTATACATACTGATTTGTCTGTGTGTACACGATAATGACAAATATATATATAACTATTTGAAATAGTGATAACTGTTAAGTCTAAGGTAATATTACATTTTTCTGAACACTATTGTTTAAATATTATTTTATTGTTTAATTATGCGACTGTACCCACGTAATTACTATTGGGGTTTGTCTGACTATTTTCGAACTGTGAGTTCACGCCGCGATCTCGCCATGCTCTGAGCTTTTGAATAATCGAATGGTTATGAAACCAGTAATTATATATAAAGAAATCATGGACGCGAAAGTCTAAATATAAAAAAAATACGTAAATTTAATCCTTTTCTTATGAAATTTATATATTTTTGTTTTTTGTTGTTTGGCAACAACATCTAAAAAAACCGTATATATTTATTTAAACTGTATTGATCTTGTATCAATACAGTTTAAATAAATATATACGGTTTACAATATTTGTATTACAAAATTTAGTATTACAATACTTGTATTGTTATTAAGATTATATATTATATATAAAAAGTACTCTGTGGTAGGCTGTATGTATTGATAATTGCGACAACATGCTCTCGTAATGTAATTATAAAACATTTTACTTGCTATTTGGATTTTTAAGCATGCAAAGCCGTATACAGAATATATAGAATACTAAATTTAATTAAACATTGACACAACTCAATTGATAGAGCGACGGAAGAGTTTTCCAAAAGATCGCGAGTTCGAATTCTGCTTATATTAAAATTTTTATTCTATTTATGTAAAAATATTCACATATTCTGCAATGAATTAATATTTAAATGAGCAAGTAAACCCAGAAAACAAAACTTTATAAAATACATAATACATATTTATATCACGTACTCAATGTATTTATTCTTTAAACCGTTTAAAGCAATTTCTAAAAGCAACGCATTTGTATTAGTGATGTTATGTGTAAGAGATTTTTATTATAGTATTAGTAATCAAACTATGTATAGCAATTGATGAACTGAACATTGTATCACATTCTTTTGGCTGATAAATACGTATTTTATTTTTGTTCGTTAAATTTAATAAAATTTATTTATTTTCTATTTTTCTTGTTTCTTTATTTTCGTTTTTTTTTTCACTATTTTATTTTTTTCTAAACTTCAAAATCAGTGTCAGTTATTTTTGTGTCTGTGAACCCCCGAGACACAAAAAATTAATTATTTATTGCGTGAACTGTATATATATATATATATATATATATATATATATATATGTACACAGAATTACTCTACATATATGGATGATCTTGTCTGAAATAAATATTTATTATTATTATTATTATTATTTTTATTGGTATTATTATTATAATAAGGTACAAGGTTAATAACTCTAAACTATCAAACTTACCTTTCAGACAATTCATTCATCTATAATAGTTAGCTATATAACGCAGCATTGACATTCAGTAAGAATGGCGGAGAGCCAGGCCCATTACACCTGGGTCACAGCTAAATATAACAACACCTTGCCTTTCACGTCTAAGTGAATGCAGTCTTTGTCTCTTGTATCATTGCACAAAACTTCTCTATATACTGCAGTCTTCACTTTTATTTCTTATTAATGTTATATAAAGAATATACAGTAATTTTAGTTAAATACTTTGTAATATAAAGCATATTAAATGTACACACATGCAACTCCAGAAACTTCATCCAATGCCAGCTAATAAGAAATTATATCTGTTCATACATTTACAGGACAATTTATCATCCAAAACTGCTGTTATTTATATTTTTTTTAATGACCAACTGAAAATCGATTATGATTTCGGATGAAAAAGGTTTCGTTCGGACATTTTATTTATTTTTCTTAAAGCACATCGTTATTGAGTTGAGCGAAGCGAAGCTCTTGCTGGTCAAAAGTGTGTTTCGTTACTAATGCTACTCCTCCTAGAAAAATAGTGGAAGGATGTCGAAAATTGGCAGAGTTGTCGAGGAGTTATAGTTATTGAAGATTTTGATAAGAAATAGAACTGACTGTAATACATTTAATAATACATTAATTTTCATAAACATGTTTTATTGTCTGTTGATCACCTTTAGAATTTTTATTCGCAACAATGCTTCTCTCAGCTCCACCCGCTGTGCTCAGTGGTGGACCTAGTATTATACATTAAGTACATTCTTATAAACATGACTTATTTTGCGTATCAAGACAAGATATCAAATGAAAAGCGACGTCAACAATTTTTGTTAATTTGGACGTCTAATTGTTATGTCCCTGACTGGCGGTGTCTTTTTTTTATCAATTGCCTCTTGTTGAGTTGTTTATTAATCACCTTCCGAATGATTGAATCGTCTTACTCGTAACTTGCCCAGCAACATCTGTACTAATAATAAAAATCTGAACAGTTTCTTTTTGTTTGTCTGCACGTTTAAATTTCAAAATTTTGTATAAAATTGAAAACTTTGTGTTTATTATAAACATGGGAGGCTATAGGCTATCATTACGCTATCATGTATTTAATATATAATTAATGTATTTATATAAGAATACTCACTACCGACTTATTTATTATAATTTATCATCTTGTGCACACCCCTACACATAAGCTATCTTTTTTTTCGTACAATTTTCTATACCTCAAGGTTGCCTGGCAGAGATCGCTACTTAGCGATAAGGTCGCCTCTTATACATTATTAAATAAGGTATATATTGTTTTGTTTTAAATATTTAGTTTTATTGGTGTACAATAAAGAGTATTATTATTATTATTATTATTATTACCGTTATTGGTTATCTAATACTAAATAAAATCGTTTATCCGCGGGAGGAATCGCATGTAACAGCTAGTCTCAGATTAATCAGAATTCACTGAGAACAGCTTCTAAGACTTATACATCGATCCTTTTTTTGATAATAATATAGTCTAAAATAACATATGTTTTAATAAACTATAGTCTATTTCATCAAACTCATTAACGAACATAGATTACTCGCTCTTGGCTACATTATAAATATAAATATAAATAAATATATATATATAAATCAGCACGTGTCTGTGCGTCAATAATTGTTTTGAAACGGTCTAATCTAAGAATAGACAAACATTGAAATGACAATCTTCTGTGTCACAATAGGGTTTAAATTCGGCCTTCAATTGAACACGTAAACCAACATACATATTTCATGAGGTCTTTTTTGTTACAAAATATTCTATTGGAACGACTTCATATCGACGAAAACTAAGGTTATTTCGGTAATCAAAATTTTTATAAAAATATAACACGTTTTGAAATCAATTCAAATATCATTATATTATATATATTCCATCATTATACAAATTTTGCCAACTACTTTCGAACCTATTCAAAGCCCTTATATAGCCCGAAGCATGACAGAAAGGAGTGAACTCTGTTTAGTTTAATTGTCGGGCGAATTCCGATAGTACTTAAGTGGGTATAGCCAGATAATATACTAATATTATAAAGCGAAATAGTTTTGTTTAAACAATCTTAACTCTGAAACTACCGAATGTATATTAAAATATCTTTTTGATTTAAATAGTCGTAAAGAAAGCTACATATACTAGCATATGTCTACGATTTAGTATTCTTAATAGTAAATAAAATCGTTCATAAGCGAGTGACACCGCGAGTTGTTACTCGCTTACGAATGTTATGCTTATTGCTATGTTTTGTCGCTTATGTTACTAGCTGTTGATAGTAACATATAATATATGTATCACTAAAGTTTAAATACAAATTCAACTAAGTTTAATGAAATATCTCAATTGTGTAAGAAATAACTGGTAACTAAAGCACGTGGGAGAACTGGATATTATTATATATTATAATTTATACTTGATAAAAGTCAAAACTAAGAATAATATGTCTGTATGTCCCTTGAATATATTGTAGTGTGTAAGTACTAATCGCTATTATAAAAAAATATATGTTCTTATTAATATTATATGAATTTTATTTATTATACATAAATTCAGATACCTGTATGAAATTTTGAAAAATGAGCAATATTAAACTTTAATAATGTTACTTTTAATTTTTTTTTCGTGATCCATAATTATTACTTATAATTATCCTGTTGTATTCACGAACGTACTTTCCAAATTTTCCTAACTGGTTTCAAACCCATTCGGGGTTCTAATTCATGAATGGTTTTTAAACTAATCGAGCAAATATTGTCAGTATTTACGTAAGTACAGCCGCATAATATATAATGTTACTTTAAACAAGTTTCATCTTCAAGAGTTGAGACGCTTCTGATGGTTGAATATAACGTCTAACTGTTATTGTAAATTGTGCCAAATAGACTACAGACCTTTAAGTGCTGTATTATTATCAAGGTAATGATGAATAAATCACAAAATTTGTCAACGCATTAGAAATAGACATATAGCTGTGACAATCACTCCCTATGCTAGTTAATAACAACCAAACTTTTTTATTTTTGCTGATTATCTTTATTGAGCTGAGCGAAGCCAGGCTCTTACTAGTCAACTGTGTGTTTCGTTATTAATGCTACTCCTCCTAGACGAATAATGGTAGAATGTCGAAAATTGACAGAGTTGTCGAGGACAGTGACTTATAGGTTCTGAAGATTTTTGGTGACATTTGTGATTGTAGTTTTTTATTAAATGGTCAAAGTGTGTCCCATAGAGTTAACATGTTTAACGTTTTGAAATCGCACGCTCGAGTTCTTATTAGGCTTAAGATTATAGCCACTATATACTCTGCTAATTTTATAAGTATATTTTAACAGTGATAAGTACTTTCATATTTCAAAAGAACGTTTTCCGGATTTGCTAGTATACATATATAATAGTAACTTCTTTACTTTTGACTCTTCATCTTCTCATCTTATTAATTAAAAATTGTTTAGAACATGCACTTACCAGGTATTACAGTTATCAGTCATTTTGTCTCCTTTAAAGTACAGCTTGCCGTGGTGCTTGCAAGGTTGCAGGATATTGGAAGGCATGCCGAGGCAGACCTCTTCGTAATCTGGACAGCAGTCGTCATGGGTCCGGTTACAGAACTGATCGCAGTAGCAGAGTGTGTCTATGGAATAAGAGACATTTTAAAAAATTTTATACATATATAAGATAAACTGTAATTATAAAAACCTCTGATTTTAAGATCAAGTTACAACAATTAATTGTAAATTAGGAATCAAATATATTTATTTATTATTTATTTATTTATTTATTTTTATTTTTTTATATCTTTTCCACTTTGAATCCATATTATTGATCACTGAGAAGAACCATACAATAAACTCAGCCGGGAATTTTTTTAGCAGTATAAATAAATAAATATATATATATTTATGACTGATTTCTTATTTTTATTTTTGATGTATTATGTTTTGAGTTCAGATAATAAAATAAGTAAGAACGTATAAAAACAATAAAGATCAAAAACCTCACATGCATAAAAAACATTAGCATTGCAAAAGTTTCAGAGTTGTTTTAAACCCACGTGACAAATGGAACTACAATAAAATATAATGCTTTCAAAACTCAATGACATCAATCATTAAAATATATCATTCATCATTATTCATTCATACATTCATTCACTAATCACTCTTTTATGATTCATACAAATATAAGACTACTTCTGTTTTATAACAAATAATAATAAACATAATACTTTGATTTTATAAGTCAAGTTATGATGTTTATTATTAATTATGACCGCGACTTCGTCCGTGTTGAATCTAATAATTGTAAAATATTAGAAGCCTAATTTACACTTTATTACATCTGCCTGTAAAAGTCGTCTTAAAATCGGTCCAGTCGTTCGAGAGATTAGCAACAAACAGAAAAACTTGTTTTTGAAAAAGTACATATTTTGCAGTACATTGTACATAGGCTTTTAGTTAAAAGCGGTTCCTTTAATATTACAAACAGACACTGCAATTTTGATGATGTATGTATGAGATATACCTAATTAAATATTACTAATTATAATAATTTAAGAGCTAATAATGAATACTCACTTTTATCCAACGCTTTAAGATTTTGCCATGAAATAAAAATTATAAATATTATGATCAAAGAAGTTTAGTTTTTTGTAAAAATATGTAGATATTATTTTCAGTATGGAATAAATCTTATTCGGCAGTCAAGTATATCCAGAAACATTTTTTTTGTCAGTTTTCGTGATCCATGATAACAATTATATATAATTATACGGCTGTACTATATAAGTACTTTCGGATCTTAGCATGAACGGCAGAATTACGGCGTGAAAAGTTCAAGCCATGATTCCATCATATTCAGAGGTCATGATAGGGACCCCGAATGGGTTCGTAACTAGTTAGGCAAAATTCCGAAATTTTTTACATAAAAAAAAATATTTACGTGAATACACCAGTATAATTATATTTAACAGTAAATAATACTATTTCTCAAACAATGTTTAGAGTTATAAAGGAATTAGAATGCCGACTGATATGACGATGAAGGACATGACAGAATAAGGAATCTTAGTGCAGAAGTGGCCAAATTCTTGAATTGATACTAATTAATAGACAAGCGTAAGTCAAGCCATTTTCATTTTATTCCAGCTCAAATAAATTTATATTATAAGATTAACCATTAGCCGAAATTAATAATCGATCCGAACAAATCAGATTGGTAATATTGGTTTAAATTTCAATGTTTAGCAAGAGTTACGTCTTATGATGTATATTTTTATGTGACATTTAAAATTGATTTTAATTCACTTTTTTTATTTTAACACTTTTTCTCTTCATTACCTTTTATCCGGTGGGAGCAGTCATCCTTCCGGTCCGTGCAGCACTGGTTGTTGATACCACAGTAGGGTCCAGGAGGTAGACCAGGACGCCAGTAGGCTGTCGCTACAGCTAGAATCCCGCAGAAGATGAGGAAGTTTAGTCTGTAACAATAGAGTAAAATATTTTTTTTAAAGAAGATATATTCATACAATTTTTTTTATTATAAATGTTGTTCAATTCTAGTGTCAGATTAAAGTCAAAGCTATGTCAGGTTCGTGACTCCAATGTTTCTGTAACATTGTACCGTACATAACAGCACTAACAATAATTAAAACGTTATCTTCGATCAGCCATTTTATGAAGCCGTTAAATAACAGCGTAATTAAAGTTACATATTTCAATATTTCTAGTTTTTTGTGTTAAAAACATTTTTTATAATAACTATGTTGTATGTTAAAAACATGTTCATTAATTTTAATGTGTTAATCTAGTATATTGTCTTTTTGAATTTAATAAAAGTACCAGGACATCAGTAAATAGAACTGTTACAATATTGTAGTATCTGTCTATTTAGTCTACAGTTCATTGACCTTGCAAATCGTGACATTGATAAGAAACTAAATCAATTTTCAACTCAATACCATTGGTATTGGTATTTATATGTAATGTATGAATTGTAATTTAAAACTTCGACAATATTCTCAGTAATATTTTAATTAATTGTTCTCGTTCTACTATACGTTCAAGAAATAACTTTTTTGTTCCGTACTGCAGAAGTAATTGTTATAAAAACCGATTTTTAGTTAGAACATATTTAATAAATTACATTACCAAATCGATATTTTTAGAGAGAATATCTCAACTCATGAATTTTTGAATGTAATTTCGATTTTATTTTTTTATCTTTGTTTATCTTTATTTTAATTTTTTTTTTATTCCAAAGTAATTTTAAAAATATATATTTTTGATACAGATTTTTCAATTTAGTTTATGTTTTTTTTTTATGTATTACTATCATTTAGTACTCACTTCGGTTGTTATAATTTTACTCCATGTATAAAAACCAGTGGAAATTTTGTTGGTAAATATGTATTTACTTCTACTTTTATACATGTAATATAACTTCTGTTTGATTCCCTAAGTACATTAAAATTAAAAAAAAATAGATCAATGTGTCGTTAAAAATATGTAATGTGTATGTAAAATATCATAAATATTTTCGTCGTATATGAGCTGCAACCAGGTGACTACATTTCAAGTTCTGTGCCTAATGTACTTTAAATATATTTATATATAAGTTATTATATGTAAACCTTCGAGATCCATGATTACTATTAAATATAATTATCTAGTTGTACTCAAGTTATTACTACCAGAATTTGCCAGAATAGTTTTAAACACCTCCACGAAATTAACACCGCGATTCCGCCATGCTCAACGCTCATGAATAAGGATCCCGAATGGGTTATACAGCCGGATAATTATATATAATACATGGGTTATTTTAAATTATTCTTTAAACATATAATATATTTTGTTAGTCATACAAGTAAAATAATATTTAAACAGTTGCCATATGTTAAATCGAACAAATATATTTTGTTCTAGATTCGGTTTTGTATTGTCTGAATACAAAATAGATTTTGTATAATTTGCTTTGTTCTTAATTTTTTTTTGGTAATTTCCATTAAAAACATATTCTATCACCGTCTTCAATTCTCAATCAATCAATACTTCAGTCAATTGATACTTCAATCCTGTCTGAAAGATGGCGTTTGTTTGTCTTTTGAAACTAATATAAATATATTAGTTTCAAAAGACAAACAAACGCCATTACAAATAAAATATGGATGATTTAATCCTTTTATAATAATTCAATTGTTTTTGTTATAACATTAAATAGGGAAGTAATAAATGTAGGTATCATATCATTAAACATTATTAAGATGGCTTTAGTTAATTATTTGACTAACATGATATAATGTTAGTTCAAATATAACGCAGTAAAATAATAATCGTTTACAAATTATTTGCATATATCAAGATTCATCTATTCATCCATCCATCTCAAAAAGTGTAAATTCCTTAGACTCGAAAATCTTCTTAAATTTTAAGTTTACGTATATGTAACATGGTGATGCAAAATATTCTTTGTGAGGCTATACATTTGTTGTTTCTGAATTTAGACAATTATTAGCAACTAGACTTGCCTTGAATTATAAACAGCATGAAATGTTAAAATTCTACTAAAAAATATGACCTAGAGTCTAGACACTAATGATTCTCTATAGGATTATGAGTTACGACCTAATTTTTCTAATTGGTCACACAAACAATGAACACATAGTAAGGGGTACTATTAAGCTGATTTTTTGTTACTCTTTAATATACTTGGTCCTCCACAGTCCTCGGAGAGAGGAGCTGAGCGAAGCATTGTTGCTGAATGAGTTTCACATGTAAAATTAGCAGAGTAAATAATGGCTATAATCTTAAGTCTATTAACAGCTCGCGAGTGCGATTTCAAAACGTTCCACATGTTAACTCTATGGGACACACTTTGACCATTTAATAAAAAAATACAATCACAAATGTCATCAAAAACCTTCAGAACCTATAAGTCACTGTCCTCGAGAACTCTACAACTTTTCGACATCCTTCCATTATTCACACACTTTTGACCAGTAAGAGCTTCGCTCAGCTCAAAAATAATTCTAGACGGCTTAAACCATACTAGTATACTAGAAAGTAAGCTCTCTCCATTTGAGAGGTTTGTAATTTAAATGTTAATACAGATCATTATTAAATATATAAATAAAAAATAATATCAAATCTGTTTAATCTAAATCGCCTGTCACTTGTCAGTGAAAGCCATCAAAACTTTATATTGTCCCGCTTCGTGATTTATGTTGAATCCGACACAAGCTTTGATACACATCTTGATTGATTTATTAATGTATAATATTACTGATCTTATTTCTTTTCAAATTTATTCATTTCTTATCAATGCAAAATTGTGACACTCAATCAAGATGAAACTCATCAAATTTTATATTGTTCCACTTGGTGATTTATGTTGAATCGTAGCAGTATAATTTGATACACTGGTTGCGTTTGAATTATGCAATATTTATTATTTATCTTTGAAGTTAAATCCAAATTTGGATGTCGGTATTTATTGTGACTTTTAGTGTTAAGTGATTTGTGGTGACATGTCATTCATTAATCAAATGGAAATCGGTTTCAAAGGTTATGTAAGATGATCTTACCCACAATAATTATAAGACAAATATCTTATAACTTTTTTACTGCAGTGATATATTTTAATTCATAAATTACATAATCTGGATAAAAGCAATTATAGTTCATTGAAAGGAGTGAAATTTTTTGTTACATTTGTACACCATGTGTTATATTCATGTCTTTATTCTATTCATTCCGGTCTGGCTGATGTGTTGCAGTTTATAATCCAATCCAAACATACATATAATATATATGTAATAAAATAGCATCGAGAAAAAAATATACGATGGAGCTGGCAACAGTTAGATCAAATTAAAATGTTAGATACCAGTTGTATACGTGAGGACAAATGATTTTATTTACTATTAGGATAATAAGGGAACCTGCCTGTCATATTCAGAAATAATTTTTCAGTTTTATCAGTTTTTATAAGTCCTGTAAATTTTCTCCTGTCTGAAAGAATGTTGACAAAAACATACGAAATATATATTATTAACGGCATATGATTAATGGATTTGGAGAAGAATATCGAAGAAGATTAGTGTGAAGTAATGTGAATGAGATTGAGTGAGTGAGAATGAGTGAGGCCCATTTTTCTCTTATTTTCATGGTCGAATTATTTCTCGAATAAAATTGTATATTGTGTTTCTAAAAAAGGTTAGAGTGCGATAAATCTGAAATAGTTGCATACTTTTTTTCTTTCATTTATTGAAAATTTAAAAATATACATTTTATAAATAGAGAACAAAAGTTGTTTACAAACATAGTGACATTTATATTATAAGTATATGGGAACATAGCAAAAATAAAAGATAATATATATTAAATAACCATACAAAATTCAAATCTAAAGATGGAACACAACGAAAAAACAAAAATTTTTTAAAAATACTGAAAGCTTTAAATAAATATGACTCAATAAAGTTCGTTGAACTCAAATGCAAATTAGGTAACGATTATATTAATATTGGAATTAATCATCTCAAACAAAATGTGTTTACTTTTTTAAAATGTAATAAGCATCAAGTTATTCACATAAAGCCTCGCATTAATAATATTTCATCATTTTAGTTTTTTTATTTTAGTTTTTATGGTGAGCAGCCAGAACTATGTTATTGATATTAAATTGTTAACAAAATTTGCCGCAAACTGTTAAGATATATATATATAATAACTAGGAGCGCGGACCAGACTTCAATTTTGACTCGCTGCCTTCACAAAATCTCTTTATATGTTAGCATGTTGAGCGAAGCGAGGTGCAACACTGAAGTTGCATTTACAAAACGTCGACGTATTCTGTCCTCAACTATTTTATTTTTCAAGCAAAATTTTTGCGAGAAAATTATTTCCCATTAAAGTCTATGGAATTTTGGTTTTTTCGTGATTATTCCTCAACGACATCGAAATGTAAAAAAACATCAAAACCACCATCAGACTGATGTCTATCAGTGTGCAAAATTTGGAAATTTTCGGATATACCGTTTTTGATTGATGCTTGCACAAAGGATGCTCAAATAAATTAATTAAAATAGTTTTATAGGTTATCTAAGTCTAGCTGTCATCTGTCAAAAATGCCAAGGCCATTATTGGCTGTATGTCTCGTGTGTCAACAACGTTATCATAGCCTGCGTAGGCTCAAAAATGTTCTATGTCAATATTTGTGTACAGTATTAATTCAATGTCATCGAGATTAAACCATTTATATTATTCAGACTATGAACTACGCTTGTTAGATTTATTTTGTTTTTGTTTTTTTTTTATTTATTTTTATGGCTTCATTCACAGTTATATATGGAATATTTAGCCGATGTCGAATTTTCTTATATTATTCTTGTTACAGGAAAGTCAAAATAACGTCAGTTTCAAAGTATATGTATATAATTAAATATAAAGCTACAGTTTAAAAGTTTTGTGCACTAATATTTAAATACGGTTAGTTTTCATTAAAGGAGGTCAAATATGCGACAATCTTTAGATATGAAAAAGTTTCTACTCTCTGTATAAGGCTACTGTTATATATATATTTTTAATTCTTGCTATATTTTTAATAAAAAAAATATTAATGTTTTCTTATTCCGTATAGTAATAAGTTAGATAATAAGTTAAAATGCAATTTTCTTGACAGGAATAAATATTAAAATAAAACCTTAGAAAACAATAAACTGAGCAGACTACCATTGAAGAGGATATATAAGAAACACTGTCAAACTACACAGATCCAAATGTATAATATCCAAATGTGTAAATGTATAATATGGATCAGAATTTTTAATTTTATAATCTAAAATATATTAACAGTAATTTAAAGAATTTATATTCTATTTACTTTAAAAAAAAACAATAATCTCTTTGGCGCCGTCAATAGACATTGACACTGTAGTGAGATTTTAAAATGTCTCGTAACCAGAATTTAGTTCAATGAACTTATATTATTGACGTATGAAGTAAAAAATAAATTCAAAATTAGAACATCAAGCAACTTACCATAGACAATTAATATATATAAATAAAATTAAACGACTGTTCAACAACCAATAGTTAATAAAAATCTCAAAACAAAGAAAATGGGTCAAGTTCTAAATTCATAATATTATTTTCGCAATCCAGATATTAAAAACAAAACAATAAATCTCGTATGATATTATAAAATGATACTTAATATATCATAATCGGAATCGGAGCCAAGGTGAGTATAAAAATAATATCGATTTCGGGAACACTTCACAGATAAAAGAATAATGCAAGCAAAGAATTATGATGAAATTAAACTCATTTGAACGATTTCAAAGAATGAAATCATTCTTATATGATGTGAACTAAATAATGAGTTAATTTATAATTCTACTATGTTCCAATTTCAAAACCAGAAAATTCTAGATTGTATATTCATTTAATAAAATATATATATATTTTTTTTATTTTACAAAATATCAATCGAATGTTAGTATTTTTTTTTATATATGTCGTTTTAATTTTCCTTTTAGTTTATTAATTTGTTTTATCAATTAATAAATTATATACTTTTATTTAACAAAATGTCAGTCGAATGTTAGTAAAATGTTTTTTTTTATAATTAATTTATGTCTTAAAAAAAAATTTTTTGTCTACTATTTTATTTTTTGTTGTACTAATTTTCCTTTTGGTTTATTAATTAATTTCATACTATATCCTACATATTTTATTCATCTCAATGCAAAATGATAAAAATAGTGAATACTTTCCAGTGGTATTTTAATAGGTAAGTTGATAGTATGGAAGTATGCTAACTATGTATTTAAAATATATGAATACTGAGACTCATTTGTATGTTCTAACGGAAACATACATTTTGCTAGTCCTGTTTTGATCAAAGTACATGTATAAGGTAATAAAATGTAACAGAACCTTATTAAAAAAAAATTGTTTAAAAAGAAATTATTAACTACATTTCTTTCAATATTATTATACTTTTTAAATAACTAAGTATTTGAATACTTTCAAATAATACAAGAATATGTATTAACTTTTTTCATTTAATAAGTTTATAATTTAAGCAAATTAATAAAATGTTAGTAAAATGTTTTTTTTTATATATGTAACAATAATTTTATTCTGTTTCTGTTTTTGTTTTCTGTGCAAATTTACATACTGTGTTATTAATTCATTTCGTACTACAATTCTATTTTAATACTGGTATTATAAACATCAAAGGCAGTATATCAGTAAATTCCTTAAAGCACGCAGGCGCCATCTTATTAAACGTTCAGCTTTCTCGTATATATATCAGAAACACTTTCTTTGCCTTTGGGTCATGATAATAAATATCCATTGAACTACTTCACAGATAAATCCCATAGACAATAAACCTAATTAAAAAGGCGTTATATATATTGAGTTATGCAACAAGTTATGTTCGTTTAAATATACTCAATAGATTATTTTTGCTTTTAATTTTTAAAAAATGCAAGTTGTCAAAAGTTTACAAATAGAAATAATATAAACAATGTACTCTAGAACAGCAAGATTAAAAAAATATATTGTCATATGGGAATCGAACCCATTTCCTTTGGCTAAATAGTCACGATAGCTAACACCAATACTAAATAAAATGCTATGAAATTGAAGTTTAATTTTAAATAAAAACATTTCGTGATTCTGAATTCGCCAAAATAATTTCTTGAGATTCAAATTTAGTTTTAATAAAATAAAAATAATTTTCTTAAATTTTGTTTTGTTAAGCCTATCTATCTTTTTATGTTGTGGTCTTAAATATTAAGCAATTATCAACGTTTTCATCGACTTAGCGTAAAAACGAATATTTAATTTTAATTTTAATTTTTAAAATTAAAACGTGAATTCTATAGAGGTATTTTTAAAAGCAATTGAGTTATGACGGCATATTAAATAACTTCCAATTCATTTTTATATTATTAGTTGACTACAACAGTAACGTTCTATGGATTTTGTCAATATAGAGTTATATCCTATTGCGCTCGTAATAAAATACAAAAAATGCATAAGATGTATGGAAATAACTGTTATCATAATCTAAGCAGATTAGATACGTAACCATCGCAACGTAATGCCAAGGTGACATCTATTGGAATGCTAATAAAAGATAATTACGATCATGAAGTATTAGACCTATCAACTGTCTTATGAATGGAACGGACTGACAATATTTTTTTTAATGATTTGGAATTTTTTTAGGCAAAGGCTTTATTCGTTAGCATTTATTTTATTTTTTTACTGTCATGAATAGAACGAATTGACAATTTGTTTTTTAATAATTTGAAGTTTTTTTACAAAAGTTGTTTTTATTGGTATTTTTTTTACTCCCATGAATGGAACGAATTGACAATATTTTTTTAATGATTCGGAGTATTTTAGACAAAGGCTGTATTCACTGGATTTTTTTTTTTTTTAGCAAGAAATAAGCAAAGGTTAGATCAGTAGAGCCTTGCCGTAATTATTGAACTGCAATCTGGCTTGGTTGTTTCAAACTCTTTAAGAAGATGCGTGAAGAAGCTTAATGTAGCTGTTATGTATTCATTTCATACAACAGATATAACAATAACCTTCTCTCTCCCTTTCAATTATTCATGTTTACATAACTTAATCTGTTTGCTAATGAATGTACAATTGACAAAACCACTCTGCAAAATTCTCTTCTTCTTCTCTCTCTCTCTCTCTTTCTTTAAGCATCAAAGATAAATAGGGGTTAAATTCACCTTTAAAAAAGTAATACGGTCTACTATCATCAACCTAATAAAAATTAAACAAAAAAAAATATCAGAAATAAAGTTTGTTGTTTATGGGTATAGTATGTTACATTTTTCGGCATTTTTAAATATAGAAGCCGATGACATCATGTCGATATATCTCAAATCAGTAATTGAGGAAATAAATAAAATCAAATTGTCTATTAGTTTCAGATCACGGAGATAAAATTTACAATTAATTTTATGAATATAAACTTTTGTATATACATAAAATCAAGGGAAAATATGTCTGTATTAATAGATTTTTTTATTTTTGTTATACCAATATTTAAAACTTTTGAACTGATTACGATGATTCATTAATAAAAAGTAACACAAAGATTGATGACTTAAGATAACAATTGAGAAATGATATTGTACATTTGAAATAAATTTTAAATTTAAAACATACTGTTCAAATTAATTTAAATTAAATACAAACAAAGTCGCGGACGAACACAGTAAAAAATAAAAAATATATTAGTTGCACCAAACTTATCATTAATTGGGATTACCTGTTCTGCATATTTATGAATATGCCCTGCGTTCTCTATCTGATACTTTACTTCTGCTTATCAACCGATAAATTTTTAATCTGTGCAAAAATACATCTATGACGAAACACATTGGATAAGGACATTACATCGTACTAAAAGAGTAGGTCCGACACTTTGCTCGGCGGGTGGTGCTGCGCTAAGCATTGTTGCTGAATGAGTTCCACACACTTGTAAAATTAGCAGAGTAAATAGTGGCTATAACCTTAAGCCTAATAAGAGCTCGCGCATGCGAATTCAAAACGTTAACATGTTAACTCAAAACGTGGACATGTTAACTCTATGGGACACACTTGTACCATTTAATAAAAAAAACTTAAATCACAAATGTCACGAAAATTTTCAAGACCTATGTCACTGTATGTCACTGTCCTCGACAACTCTGTAAATTTTCAACACCCTACCATTATTCGTCGAGGAAAAGTAGCATTATAAACGAAACACACTTTTGAACAGTAAGAGCTTGTCTTCGTAAAATATTACAAATGACTTTTTACTATTTTAATATATTGGTTAACGAACCTTTTGTTCTTTTGGCTTTTGATGTTTACTTTTCTTATCAAGCGATAAAATATTTAATCTGTGCGAAAATCAATGTACCTTGTTGTCTTGTACAGATTAAAGTTTGTCGTAGAGGTCATAACTAATAAGGTTTTACTGTTATCATATATAACATTATTTTATGAATAATAAGTATTTTGATCACGGTACATTTAATGTACATTTAATTGTAGGCAAATATTTAATGAACTTTTTAAATGTATGTATTAATGTAGATATTTCAAGAAATATAACCCAAATAATATATCTTTAATTACATTTCCTTATCTTTATTTTAATTAGAATTTTAAAATGTAGTTCTAAATTTTAAGCCATTGTTAAATTCTGAAAATGCTCTACAATATATTTTTTGCTTTCTGTCAGAGTAAAAATTGTTTAAGTTTTTAAGTGTTGATGTCATTTTTCTGTAGGTATGATGTCACACTAAAATTTAGTATTTTTTTTATATCAAATGCAGAATGAACATTGTTATGATTATTATAAATTTAAATAAACAGATACGGTTTCTATTTATTCTTGTTATTTATAAATTTAGTTGCTGTAATGTACATTTTATTTTAATGAATATATTTGTAACTATAATATTCTTTGTGATATTGTTTTTATTATTTTTTTTTTATTCACATGTTATGCGGCTATGATTTGTAAATAAATTAAATATATTTTTAAGATGTTAGAATTAATTATTTAACTAAATTAATATCGGATTACAATTTTTAATTATTAATAATTGTAATTCCTAAATTATAATATAAACTTAATAAACAAAAATTTAAATTATACAAAAATTTTACTTACGTTTTCGTCATGACAGCTTCTTTTATTAACGAAACACACCCGAAAAGACCAAAATGCTAATAAGAAAAACTTTAGCCAAAATAATTAATAATAAAATTCAACCCAAAGTCATCTTTAAAAAAAAATATTCATTTTAAAACCAAATCACTGGCTGGTTATAATTATATTTTTAATATTACGAACTGTCACTTCGCGCTACAATTTAAATTTCGAACGCTAACGTCAGTTTGGCGCGAGTGTTACAATCAAACTGCGTCCGGTGCTAGCGTCCACCTGATATTAATATTGCGGGAAATATATATAATAACGTTGTATTATTGGTATGTTATGTTTTAATTTTTAAAGCGTGATTCACAGCTTACGTAGCTTTCCGTTATATTCAGAACTTGATAAGTAGTGACGTCATATTTAAATTGGTTCTAAGCGAATAGAAGTAATGAGGCATGTAAATGCCATTGATATTGCTATCAATGCGCTTACTGTAATTGTCAATTGTAAATGTCAATATGTATTGACAATAATAATGTTATTATAGACGAATAATAGAACTAAATACCTAATTATGTTATTTAGTGTCTCGATTGTGTTATTTCGTGATATATCTATACGTCACAGTTATTTTGCGGTTATTTAGTATAATTAATTAACACATACATCATATGATATAAATAGTTTCTGTAAAAAGGTTTCAGGAAAAGAAAAAAATTTATTGTTATTTGTAATAAACAATTAAATCACATTATATAATTAATAGGAAAAATATGATTAATTTTAATACTTTTAATTAAGATTTAGTTATTGACTATTGACTCTGTCCCCCTCCTTTTCCCCAACATAAAAGTTATAAATAATATATTATTATAATTTAGTTTTTATACACATCAGTAACTATATTACATATGTAATTTAATTTTAAGTAACTAAAACAATTTTTTTGCCCAAAAATAAGAAAATGTTAGGAAATGCAAAACATCCTATTTCCTAAAGTAATTTTCAGGAGTAAATAAATATATGTTGACGCCAGCAATAAGCTCCCATGAAACTAAATTTTAAAGACCTTAAAAAAGTTAATGTTAAGTTAAGTTAAAAAACATTTAACCGAATCTATATTTGTCTATAATCTTAACTTTATGTTAGTATATATTAACACACCATGAATATAAAGAAGTTACAATTAGAGATGGCCTGACTAGTCGATAAATCCGACTAGCCAGCTGGTTTCGTAGTCGGCGATTGTTCGCTGATCGGTTGGTAGAAAGCGCCGACTGGTTGGTTTTTTTGGTAACGCGTTATTTTAGAGCTGAAAAGTAAAAAAAAATTAAATGATTTTACATTGTTTATTGATAGAAATGATTTATTTTAGTTTAAAGCATCTTATTTTTTTTCCCGTATTTTTAAATATTTTTATTTACTTTTATAATATGTTCTTGTATAAGAAAATTGTGCTTATTTAAAAAGTATTCTATGTATCAATCAAGATATTTTTTTTATATTTGCGTTTTTTTTTTTGACAAAATCCGTTTCTACTTCTGGGATAATTGAGTAGTAAACAGTCAAACAGACATCTAATTTTTTAGAATTTATAATATTTTTATTATATATTTTTAATTATTATATAACAAAGAAAAATGAACTCTTGGATAATTATATACTATTTGAACATAAATAATTAAGAAAAACTATTACATTAATAAAAATATTAAAAAAACAATTATCGGCTTTGCCGATTAGACGGCTCATTTGTCGGCCATTTAGAAACCAACTAATCGACTAGTCGACTTGTCGGCCAAAGCAATAGTCCGCCCATTTCTTGATTCACTATAACGAGATTCCAACCTGATTCATTTATAAAACCCATTCAATGAAATTTGCAATATTTTGTAAACAATATGAGGGAGCTAATTGGTTATTTCATACAAACGACTTATCAAAATAGAGTAGTTGTTGTTGGTAAATCAAGACTTCAAATGAACGTGACGAATAGAATGAAATTAACATTGGAAAATCTAATGAATAAATTTGCAATTTTTGATATGTTTAAGTTAATACTCGAGTCAATTTGTTCAGCTGTAAATATTTCTGAAATATTCGAGTACTAAAATATTATCAATAGCAGCAAAATCTTACTAAAACCATCAGGCCGATTGGTCTAGTAATTAGTGGCTGTCTGCTGAACCACAGTTCCTGGGTTCGATTTCCAAACGAACAGTTGTTTGTGATGCACATGTTGTTTCGAATCTGGGTGTTATTTATGTCCGTTATTTCTTTTTGTAAAACCCACGTGATATTGAGATTATTTTTCTAGTACATAAGTTGTTTTCTTTAAAAAAAATTGCGAAACCTATACAAGTTGATGAATATTTAAAAATAATCTTATTATATTCGAGCTTCATATTGGAAAAGTATTATTATATATTCTTTATTGTACACTAATAAAAAGTATAAATTTATAAAAAAAAGAACAAAAAAGTAGGTACTCTGACATGAGAAATCAATATTGGTGTACAATAATTTCTAATTTATTTATTTATTCATTATATATATATGACACACTTAACAGTTTGCGACGAATTTTTGTTACCAATTTTTAATAGCAATAACATAGTTCACTCACTATAAAAAAATAGTGTGAACTTTAAGCACAGAAATGTGTTGTTTATTAACAAAAAAAACCACATTATAAAAACAATTGTGACAGAGGTATTACACTTTTTTTATAACTAATGTTTTGAACTATCTAAATTCTAAAACGAAATGAAAATAATAATAACAATAATGAAACAATACATATTGAAAAGCTAACAATAATAATATATAACATAATATATAACATAAATACTTTTCTTATACTTATAATTGGTATTTACCTTCACAACAGATTAAGTAACTTATTGACATATAAATTATAAAAACAAATAAGCTGCCAAAAATACGAAAATAATTTATAAGAATAATCATCTTTATAATTAACACAAGGTTTACTATTATTAACAGCTCATCCTTTGCTCAATCAATATACCAAGACCGATCTTGTCAAAAAAAACTGTTTAACATCACATATAGTTATACAACATATAACAGAAAGACTGGCAAATTTTAAATATCATAAAATAATCTTAATTTCAGGTAAGTGAATCAAGAAATTAATATTTCCTAAAACTTTAGATTAAGAGGATCTAAATATTTTAGGGGGAAGAGCTAAAATGAACGTGTCTTCCCACGACTTTTAGTTGATAGCCCTAAAGCCAGCAGTATATATATTTGAAATAACAATACTTCTGTCTGGAAACTACTAATTACCAAAACTTATATTTTATTTTCGACAATACCTCTCTGTCCGTATTGATATTTTTAATATCTATTGAAAAAAATGCTTACAAAAAAGGAGGACAGACACTTACATCTTGTCTACCCGTGAACACGATTGCTGCAAAGCATTCGAAACGTCGGGTTAATATTAAAATGTAACGAAAATTATACGCAAGTTTAATCCGTAAAAAATAGTTTTAATTCAAATGTGTACTCGTGAAAATTAAAGAAAATACTATAAAAATACACTGTCTGTCATTCATGTTGTTTATTTGTAAATTAATAAATTCACAAAATATAAACCATCTCGCACCATAAAATAATACTTGACTGAAAAATATTTTTTGGTCAATGTCATTAGAATATTATACACACAAACAAATAAATATATACATATTGTATAAATATTTATATAATTTACGAAACGATTATATAAACTAACACATAAGGAATCTGAAGAATATTTTTTAATTTTTTAATCGGATCTGTCACAAACTAATAAAAAATGGTCATTAAATAAGTCAATGACATCAAAAAATATATTCCATTTCATTAACATATCATATTGCAATATACATCTGCTTCTAAATATTTGTCATAATATCAATATATATAAGGATATTAATTTATAATTGTTTTATTAGAGATCTTGAAAAAATATTGAATGAGTAAGTTTAGCAACATGATATTATATATTATATTATATATAATTATTACTCACGTTATTACTATCGGAATGTGCGTGGCTAGTTTCGAACCCAATCGGGGTCCTTATTCATAAACTCTTATTATGGCGGATTCACGACGTGAAATCCTTGAGTCGCGGCGTGAATAAATTCGTAAACGGGTATGAAACTAGTGGTTCAAATTCCGACATTAAGAACGTGAGTACAGCCGGATAATTATATTTAATAACATAGTTTAAAATTTCTATTATAACTTTAATGAGATTGGAATAACATATATTTAACATATAGTATATATATCACCTTTCATCTTATAACTATAACGTCAGGCGACATCACTAACACCAATATATTGAGAATTTAACAAATTTAAAAGTTCTACAGCGCGTTGTAGAGTATGAAATAAGTTTTTATTGATGTTTTGTATACTTTTAGGCATATATTAGCATTCGGCACTTTTCATAAAAACTATAACTTCGCCCAATTTCATACATCTCTCATATTCATTAGAAGAGAAACCAAGTTTTTTTTACGTATTAATATATAGATTGGTATGTCTATTACAATAAACACCTTGCTGGGCGATCAATAAGTTATGCCATGACTTAAATTGACTGTTTTTATATAGTTTTGTATAATAAATCCACAAAAATCTAGTACAAATTTTGATATAAATTATATAATATTTATTAAGCGAGCGGAGCGGAGCGGAGCTATGTGAGACTTTTCTGATTGAATGTCCGGGGTTGGCGTCTAAACGATTCATCCGATCAAGACGAAATTTTGCACACATGTTAAGCATGTCGACACGGTGGTTTTTGAAAAAAAATCGTAAAAAAATCTGTGGTGTTGAGGAATAATGATTGTATAATAAATCCCATTAGGCCGCAATGTTAAAAACATTTCGCGCGAAAATAACACGACTGAAAACCTATTCAAAATAAATATTTCTCGATGGCCGCATCTACATTAGTGTTAAAGAGCGTTTCAATAAATTTCTTCTTCCACTGCTCGCTTCGCTCAATATATAAACGGCACCTGTGATTTCGCGAGCGCAGCGAATCGAAATTGAGGCTCTGGTTGCGCCCCTAGTATATAAATTAGTGTGTCTATTACAATCTCACACATATCTGGATGATCAATAATATATAGTGCCATGCCTTTAATGTAATTTGGACAATTGATAATATTTTGAGAAAGTTTCTAAAGAGAACGTCTTTACCCGTGATCGCTAAATCCACAAAAAATCTAGTATACTTTTTGTATCTTTGAGGATAGTTTAAGTATTGTTTAGAAAATAATACAAATATACATTTTTAACAAATCATCTAGCTATTGCCAACGACTTTGCCCGCTCCCCACCTTCTTTAATGCCAATAGCAATATCTATAATTACGTATTTATGGATTTTAATGTGAAAATAACATTAATTTAGCCATTACTAATCAGTATACATCTAAATACACACACTACACAAAATTGAAACAAGATTCCTAAATCTGTTTTATGTCTTATCGCTATCATGCGAGAATTCATTATAGTTAAAATTCTATCCTATTTTGACTATCCAATGATATATAACCATATAAATTTCATCAGAATCAGTGTAGTTTTCACGTAGGTATTTCTTGCACATGCAAACAGAAAAATAAAAATCGAAAACATAAAAAATATATTCTATTGCACAAGTCTCGACTATTGCAATTTTTAATTTTCAAATTATATTAAAACATTTTATTACATATATTTATATACATAATAATTATAATAATCACTAAAATAAACTAATTTAAAAATGAACTACTTATTACAGCCATTTAAGTATTATGTAACAAAACATTCAATGATTGTCCCAAATAAAAACGTATTATTTTAGCCCCAATTCGTAAGCCCTAAACGCTTGACCCCGTCGTTAAGTAATTGAAACTGCACCGTCCTCAATAACCGCAGTCAAATTTACATACAGTGCATATTGAAGATGATTTTTAACATACATATATAATAAGGAACTGGAATAAGAACATACTATATTATACTAGCCTTTGGTTGTGGTTCCATCCGCCGTTTAACATTTATTTACTATTGGGATAACTAAAAGCAACTAGAGTAAACATAGCCTGTAAGCCATGCACTTGTAAACCAAACCAACCAACCAAACCAAACATATAAACCATGCAGCTCATGCACCTGCCTATCATGAAATGAAAGATTTTACAAACCATCAACAAACAAATGAACGAGGAGCGTGAACCAAACCTCGATTTAGACTCGCTGCGCTCGCAAAATCTAGGTATGTGATAGAATATTGAGCGAAGCGAGGTGCAAACAGTTTTTAATCCATGATTTGCAGCCGCCTAGCGTTAACCTAGCATTAGAAGAGACGTGGAGGTGGCCTCCGTACTCCTCATCGCAGCATTTTTATCCCTGCTTCGGCTCTCTCCAGATAAACCGGTTGATACTCCTCGCTGCATTTATATCCCGGACATTTATCTCTCGGATATCTATCTCTCCGGGGTTATCCACTTAATTACCTCTGCATATTTGGCGCTTGTTTGCACAATTGTTCTAGCCCCTAAATTTCTTTCTGATGTTTTCGGAATGGAATCTCGGGTATCTTAACAACATTAAGCTCGGATCGGTGGATCTAATATTAAGCCCTCCAATGTTTTCACCCTGAATAAGCCTACATAGCTCAGTTTAACTGAGAACACTGGTTCATCAATATGAACAATAAAAAAAAGGAAAAATAATAATATAAATTTTTCTTTTAAAACTACCACCAGCCTGATGTCTATCAGTGTGAAAATTTTGGAAATTTTCGGTTATACAATTTTTGATTGATGCTTGCACAAAGGACGTAGAAAAGTCTCTCAAAGAGAGCTTCGCTATTAAATATATACAATAATATAATATTAATATATATAAAATTTACATGTACTTTGCTTATTTAATACATTACACAAATGAAAATTATTCCATACCTTCCATGCAGTCGGGATACTCCTCTTATCTTAATACTATACATATGCTAATAAGTAGCATTAACAGTTATAGCACATAAATTTCTATTAAGTCCGCTTTAGAGTCGAGTAACGCCCTCACTATGCTACAGGCTACAGATGTAGATCTGGGTACACGTCATAGTGTTCTAGTCACCCGAAAGCACTATTGAGCTGAGCGAAGCGAAGCTCTTACTGGTTAAAAGTGTGTTTCTTTACTGATGCTACTCCTCCTAGACGAATTATTGTAGGACGTCGAAAATTTACAGATTTGTCGAGGACAGGGACTTATAGATCCTAAAGATTTTTGGTGACATTTGTGAATGTAGTTTTTTATTAAGTTGTCAGTGTGTTTCATAGAGTTAAAATGTTGAATGTTTTGAAATGGCACGAACAGTTGGCGTGGTTCTTATTAGGCTTAAGATTATAGCCACTATTTACTCTGCTATCATCTTTAGAATTCTTATTGACCAGCAATGCTGAACTCTGATCTACCCTTGCACAGTAGAAAACTTATTAGACGTAACGGACGAAGTACCCAAGTCATATAGAAAGACTGTTACTATCCGAATCAAGTGACAATATACCAATTGTATGATTATCATGATGTAACAATTACTTGCAGATGTTTGAATTGAATGCAATTTAATAGACACATTGTATCTATTAAATTGTGCAGCTGAGGTCATGTGTGTCAATGTCATCGTCATGGCTGCGCCCCTGAAAATATCGTTAGAGTAAACGAAACGTAAACCAATAAAGCTGGAGTGATATATAAATAAATAGCTCTAAAACCTTATTTATATTTTATCCCAGGAATAAAGTATATTCTAATAATTTTATTTAGACCTTGAAAAATATGAAATATTATAAAAATATAAATGTACCTATCGGTTTAATTAACATTAATAATGCTAAAAAAATAGATTAAATGAACTAAAAACGTATATATCGTTACGTAATAAATTAGAAATATTTTAAATGTAACATGACAAACAAACAATTATTGTACGATTATCTTTCATTCTTCAATTAACTACTGAAAAATATACGTTGAAAAATCCCGGCGCCTGTTTTAAAGCAAATGGCTCTATATATAAAGATATTTAAATTTTATAACATAAAAAGTAATTTGGAGTGCCATAAAACAATTTAACACTTGAATAATTGTGGTCGAAAAAAGGCTATTAAAGCTGTTTGATGTTATGCTTTCGTCTGAAAATACAATTGTAGTATACGTCATATTTGAATTTGGAATGTCAATGAGCGCGAAATGCATTCCATCAGCGTCTATAAATAGCCTGATCGTTGGCAACAGAGAGCCAGTCGTAAAGTTTCAGGTGAACCGACAATATTATGGTACTAAATCAATTTTAGTTCTACACTTATGAACAATGATATTTAAAGCACATAGCAAATCTTTATTTGTGACAAAGTCACTAACTCTTGAGCCTTTAATAGACGGAAATATCTATGCTTTACTAAGATCGAATTTAAATAATATATTGTTCGATACTCGTAAATATATTTAAGGACTAAAAAATTTCATCATCGAATATATTTTATATACTTAACAATGTGTCATATGCTACCTGAAGTTTGGAAAATGGCATATGCACTAAGGAGTTTATAAAATTGCATATCGACTTAACTAGTTGTTTTAAAATAGTTTTACGTTCTGAATTCTGACTTACTATCCAAGTAGTCTTATAATACATTGTAACCTCCATGTTATATTGTTATAAACAAATAGCTTAGATTTTTAAATATAGCCAAAGTATTTTAAAACTGAGAACTCGTTCATACCATTATTGAACGAAGCTCTCTATGAGAGACTTTTCTGCATCCTTTGCGCAAGCATCAATCAAAAATTATATATCCGAAAATTTCCAAATTTTACTCACTAACAGATATCTACCTTTACAGAGAAAAAGTAAATATAATAAAAAAAAAAAACAATTAAAATTAAAAAATGTATATAAAACAAAATAGTTGACGACAGAAAGCCTCGACGTTTTGTAAATGCAACTTCGATGCTGTCTGCACCTCGCTTCCCTCAACATGCTAACACATACCGCGATTTAGCGAGCGAGTCAAAATTGAGGTCTGGTTCCCGCTCCTAGTTATTTTAACAAACTTACGCAACGTTTTCCGATTAAAATGTTCCAAACACGATCTGATCATATTTTATTTGTTCAATAAAAATAAATATAGGTATGAGATGATCTGAATACCTGATCATTCATCACTATTCCTTTTATAAATCGTGATATCAGATCGAGGTCAAAATGAAACAAACTGCAATTGAAACCAGACAGAAATATATTGTGATCCATATTATTGAGGAAACATCAAGATTAAATACATATACAATTACATATATTTTTAAACCTTCCCAAAATCAAATTATTTATTAATTAAATATATTAATTAAATATTATCCGGCTGTGCTCACTTTATTACTATCGGAATGTTCCCAACTAGTTTCGAAACCATTCGGGGTCCTTATTTATGACCGTTGAAAGCATGGCGGAATCGCGGCGTGAACTACATCTACTATTGAATAATGCATCACGACTGTATTAATAAATATGTTTATTAATTATGTATTAATAAATATGACGAATGTATTAATAAATATGTTTATTAATTATGTACTTATTATATAATATGTTTATTAATTTTTTGTATTAAAATTATAAAAATATATATTTTAATCCTTTTTCTGAGAGAAAATTATTTTTAAATAGATAATTCTCCATTTAATTCGATGTAATTCAATCTTTATATCTGTACATATATGTAAAGCCTATTTTTTTCGACTGTTGAAATGAAATAATTGAGCTGAGCGAAGCGAATCTCTTTACTACTCAAATTTTCAACTCTTTGTTACCCTACTCCTCCTTCAATTTACGAGCTACACGCACGAAATTGCACACATGCGCATAATGAGCAAAATTGGGTGTGGATTGAAATTCAGCCGACTCGTAGTTATAGTTTTCGAGATAATTGATAAAATGTGTCCCATAGAGTTATATATATAGAACGTTTTTGTTTCGCTGCGGCGCGAGGCTAACCCCGCTTGCGTGGACCTAGTATATATAAATATCTATTTGAATTCTAAAATATATAATAATTAATAGTCACAAACAGAACTCTAACCTTTGAGAAAATACCCTGTGGCTGTGTCAACTGAGCTACCGATCCGCGGCATTATGTATAATCCTATTTATCCTTTACGAAACCCAACGTCTCTAGGCGTTATAGAATAACATTGAAAACATGAAACATAATAAATAACAATATATTCACTAAGCCATTAATTCACAGTTGTTTAACCATTAAATTATAGATATATATATAAACTATGCTAGGTAAACAACATCATTGATAAAGATATCAGGCGCCAGTTTTTTGGCAAACATTTAAAAGCTAGAGGTTATTAAACTAATCAAACTGAGTCATTTCTATTTTATAATAAACACTCGTATAACAGGTATTTAATATTAAATTTGTTAGGACAATAACACAAATACCAGAGGGAAAATGATTTCGTATTCTCAAGATATTGTTTGATTTGCTCTCAGCCTTTAAATCTATTGTAAATATTGATTTCATATTTGTATATAATATATTATAAGAGGTATATAAGACACCTTATACACAACCAGAAAAAATAAAAAATATTTATTTAGAGTTTAACTATAAACTATATTATCCAAATTAAGAGTGTTGACAGACAGATGGACATCAGTGATCCTATAAGGCAGGGATGGCGAACCAATGGGACACGTGCCACAAGTGCCACGTTTGAAAGTGTGATGGCATGCACAAATTATTAAACTATACCTTATTTATATTTTATGATATGAATTTGTAATACTGACCACCTATTTTAATATGTTACTTAGAACCGTCAAATTACACGTTTTATTATTAAAATACCGCATGAATTCTCGAAGTATGTAAAGATGTATTATGAGTGACCCTTTACCTATTTATAAATGATTTTTTTTTTACTTTGTGGACATCAAAAAAGGTTCGCTAACCCTGCAAAAAGGGAACCCATATTTCCCTTTTGACGTACGGAACCCTATATATATAGGTATATTATATTAAAGTCATGTCTTGTAGGCGTATTGTAAACATTGATCTTGAAAATGAACCTTGAAAACAAAGTATTCCCGGAATTGCTATTTTAGTATCAAATATTCTAATCGTATAAGATGCATTGTTTGATAGATTTTTTAAAATAAACAACGGATATAAAAATAATTATTTAATAATATGTTTTTAACATTCTTGATTGATTTTAATCTATCTTAAAAACAAATTAATTTAATTTTTATATATGCTGATGTATGAAATGAAATGTTAGTCTTCGTAATTGATTTATGGATGTGTTAAGTTACGTCGACTGTGGTGACATCTTTAATTTAAATTTAAATCTTTTTAACTGACAAATTGTAAGTTTTAGGTCATATATTTGTAAAAATAAATTATATATTTATATATTAATTAAGATAAAATATAAATCTAAAAATATATATATATTATTTAAAAATTCAGATTTGTTAGGAGTCTCGGAATCCACATAGAAATAACATAGTAAAGAAATTAGAATAGTATTTTTGGATTATGACAACATGTTACTTCAGAACTGTCAAACAGAATTTAAAAATATATATGAAGTTTTATTTTTGTTTTTTAGAAATTCATACAAAATACATTTTTGACCTTCGACTTACAATAAAAACTTTCTTATCGTCAATAGAAAAATGGGGTAATCTGTTCTGTTTTATCTTTCATACTTTTTGCTTAAAAAGAAATGACAGTTAAATTAGCGGGAAACAATAAGTGCATAGATAACAAATAGCAGACAGAATTTTAAGTCTCACACTCGAAATAGTTTGAATATTATTAACAAGGCATCCGCTAACGTCTTAAAATACACCATTGAATGGTTACAGATGGAGTATTGCACAGCAATTGGTTTATAAGAATGCAAAATACTCATAGGATGACCAGTAGAGCTAAATATGCCTGTAGTATTTTTAACAATAATGTCTGAATGACAATTTAAATATTTTTTACTCGCTCAATCTTCAATATTTAAGTGTTAAATATAAAGACTGCTTTAATCCTTTACTTTCACACTTTCCCATTTTTAATCTGTATCACGCTCGTATATTTGAGTGTAACATTATCCGGAGAAAGTTATTTACTTGGTGCAGTTTAAAATAAATCGAATATTCAATTATCCTTATCGCAAGCATCGTATCGCTTTCTTTTCAATACTTTTTAATGCGTCTCAACTTTGTAATGTCACACCTTGAATCTTTCATTACTTGTCACAGAATTTTTTTTAGTCCTTCAGAGGACAGGCAAAGGCTGTTACACCATGCAGTCTGATTTTAATTACGAAATATTTTTTTTTAAGTTTTTAGTCCTTCAAAGCACAGGCAAAGGCTTTTACACCATGCAGCCTGGTTTTAAATACGAAATATTTATTATTATTTTTATTTATTGGTTGAAGTGACTTTGACAGCTACATTATTATTTTTTAATTGTATTGCTGCTTTAGTATCGATAACAATGTTAGCTTTAAAAGTTGTCACTAGATCTACAATGTATATTTAACAGACACTTGGCAAATAACATTAAAAAATTAATACTGTTTCTATATGTTAACTGTTTTATGAGCTATAAATGTTTTTTAGTATGATCTAAATATATTATAGATAATTCGTCCATTACGTGATAAATATAAAGTTAAAATCAATGTTACATAGAAATAAACTTATAAATAATTATTTTATAGGAAACTTGAGTTTTTAACTTTTGGAGATTTTTATTATTGTATTACATACAAGAACAATACTCAAAAAATTTCTTTAAATAACTTAAGAACAACGATAACATGTTATAACTATTGAAACAATTTTCTTGTTTTCATTTGTTATACATTTAGGTATTTAATAAACCATTTATAGCACAAATACGATTGAGGTTATAAGATTCTATGTACAGCATGAATTACGAACTCAATTTAGAGAAGAAATATTTTGATATTATAAAAAAATAGTATAATAATATTAAGCAAAAAAAAAAAACATACATGATACACATACAACAGACGATAAATCTACAAAATATTTTATAATCAAGTTCTAAGACTTTCATAATGTTATGAACACCTGTTAACTACCCACATGAATAAAAACAAATGAAATCCATTTACATAAGAAAATACTGACAGACATTTCCAAGTTGTTGATTTAACAAAAAGTAACTTTGGTTATAAAATAAAATGTATTTGACAATCATTTAGCACTTGACTGACGACTTTTAAATAAATATTAAAATAGTCAAAGACCTCGATGATCAAATTATTCCAAAACCCGCATAAATAAAAATGTCTCTGTTGTTTGATAAATTATATATTTAAAACCTAATAAATTGGTATTCAGAATAAACGAAATAAACCAAAGGTAAAACGAGAGTTTTAAAAAACCTTTTTTAAACGTAATTTATTGAAAAAAAATAGTATTATGAAAAAATAAACCAAAGCATTTCTTTTTTTTTTTTAATTTGGAGTCATTCAACACTGATTTTAAAAACCCAATATGATAAAAATAATGTATATTTATTGAAGCGAGTTTTTATATCGTTATTTATTATATAAGTTAATATCGACCAGAATTAATTAACAGACTTTAAAACTGAATTTTAAAAAAATTATGATTTACTTGTTATTTACTCCTAGTAACAAAATTAATATATATATAGTGAACTTATTCACCAGAATTCAAAAATTCCTTAGAATATTTAATACATATATATTATTTATAATAAATACGTTTTCATGTGTAAGAAGTTTATTTTCAATCTGATTCATTTATTTATAAGGATATTTTCAGGAATTTGTATGAAAACCGCAAAATACGTATTACTAATAAATACGCTATAGAAATCAACACAGACCGCAAAAACTTCATAGACATTACGATGTATTGTAGAAAATAGGTCAGTAAACCTTAACGGCCATATACGGCTATATTTATAAAATGTCATATTCTAAAAATATTGTATATGTGTATATGAATGTGCATTGTTTAACTCATTAATATGTCCATGATCTTAAGGTATGATCTCACTGCATTGCTAGCTCTATTTGCTAAGCAGTACTTGAATTATGAATGATGGCTGAGCTGTAGCTATAATTAGAATTCTAAACGCGAGGTGTTATGTGAGACCTGCCTAATTAATTTCGGTGAAGCTTTAGTCCGCAAAGTCACCTTAAAGAAACTGATAATTATTACTTGTTGTTTCTTAGTAATGTTATAAAAATAGTTGTAATTAAACAAATTAAAATTACAGAACAGAATGATTTTTAAGATTTTTTTTCATTTTAATAAAACTATTTTACGGATATAACTCGCGTTTATTTTTAATTTAACCCGACTTTTTTTTTATTTTACCTGACGTTCTGACTGACAGACTGACTGACAGACACCATCATCTCGTCCTACCGCGAACACGTTTGCTGCAAAGCATTCGAAACGTCGGTTCGAAATGTTTGATGCGAGGTCGGAGCATTTGAGCAACAGCGACAGTAGCGGCGTGAATAGTTCACGGCGTGACTGTCGCGAGTTTTTTGTTTTGCTTTGTGTATTTTTTTGTCTATATCATATTTTACACTTGGACTTGAGTATTCTGTATAAAGTGTAGAAAACCATTTATTAGTATAATGTTATTTTAATAGACAATCTAGAAAACTTATACTAGACAATTATCTTTGGCACAAAGAAGCAAGACCTCCATTTTATGAATTGGGTACGTCTTTGTACACCGTGCCAACAAGCTTGCTTCTCGGATATATTTAATGCACAAACATATCACAATTACACAAATTATTTAACATTTCAGCATTGTATATTCTAAACCTTAGAGTAAATTCATTTAAATGTCAGAATTGTTCTAATAAATTACAAGTGTCAAACGATTTAATGAATCACGTGACCTCTGCAATAAACGTTCCAACTCGCTTTCACTGACCTGTACAAGTTATAGGATTGTTTATCCTGACCTGGATTCATTATAATCCAGTGCCAGTGAGAGCGTTTTATAAACTCCATCAGATGTGTTGAGTTTGTACCTCCAGCTCGATTATCTACTTTCGAGTGTAAAGATGAGATGAACTATTGTGTACTAGTATGCGAGACATTTTGAAGACATCGTACAAGTATGTATTTGATATTCTATAAGGAGATTGATGGTCTTATTCGTCGAGTTTCGTTTATCTGTTTTGAATAGACGAAACTCGACGTATGAGATATGTTACATGTTTGATAGGAATATGTTGTATGAATGTCTTCTCTATTTTTAAACGATCAATTATGTATATATTAGTATTCTGAACCTCGAAGACGATCCCAATGATTTTCAGGGGCGATAAATAAATCTACCAAGGTTTTTAGAAAACATCTTTTATCCCTGGTTTCAATAACAAACTGCTCCTGTCCAAAAGTACACTGAGCCAGGAAATCCAGTGTACAAAACTAAACTTCCGAAACGTATTGAAGATTTATTAATGATAATATTTTACCACTAAACTATATATACTCGATAACTCGTTACCGTGATTTGAGAATTTACTAACGCCATCTTCTGACTAAACTAATCAACATATGGACTTATATGTAACATGTCATACAAAACAAATTAAATGTGTGTTTATTTAATCAATAATGTATTCCGGTTTTAATATTGTAACAATGTAAATACAGCTTATTTATCAGACAACTAGATTATCATTAAAATATAAAGTAGGAGTTAACAAAAAAATATTGGTACTAAGCTATTAAGTTAAATATTTTTTAGTTTAACAAAATATGATATGATATTTTTTTTTAAGGAAATAGGAATATTTTAAATGTAGTAAAATTATTTTTTATAAATATGTTATGGTGTACAAATAAATATTATTGTATAATTAAACTAAATATATATTGTAAATGTTTGTGTTTAAGAAACTGAAGATTATTTGTAGTTTTTCCCTCTTATGAGAAGTTATCTTCTAGGGAAAATTTTGGCTCGTCATGAGTGTTGGTTTTTAGATTCAGTATAAAATATTTAGTAAACTTTTATTTTTTTATTATATTTTTCTTATAATTTTTATTACAGTCATAATTTTTTCATACATACTGTACTCCGTTCATATACTTTTGCAATAATTAAATAAAATATAACCTTCATTCATATAAACTCACAAAATTATTAAATACCAAATTAGACCATTAATACTCATCTGAATGTAAAATATTGGGATAACTTTTATCATACAGTTTGTTTTGGGGATCAGAATGAGGTAATGTCTCTTAAAAAATAAATGTTTCTTAAAAGTAATTTATTAACTTAAGTCCATATATACGAATAAAGGATTCAAAAGTTTAAAACAAATTAATTCTTAATTTCGCGTTAATTTTGTTATCACGAATTATAGAATTATTAGTAAAAATAGAATTAGTGTTTTCCTCTAATTATCGACTAAAATCTAAAATAAGGTCTAAAATCTAAAGTATCGGATTTAGTGCATTAAGGAACACACAGAACTAGTCAGCAATATGTTATTTCTTGTAAAACCATATTTTTACATGCATGTCAGATACAGTGAGCAAAAAACTGTAAAAAAATATTTTCATAATAACCTTATTGGATTGAGTAATAATATTTGTAAATGTACATATCCAGCCACTAAATATAAATCAACGCACAAAACAGCAATTAAAAAAAAAATATTGTAACGTAAGGCGACAAATTTGTTGAGTAACATTATGACATCCAATTTCCAATTTCAAAATTGGAATGACGTTACGTTTCTTTTTATTGGTTTCAAGATCTACCTCTTTTTGATTTTTGATCTACATTTAACTATGTTTTTCTAGTTCTTTCGACCAGCCTGCATAGTGTAAAGCCCTTTGACTGTCCTCTGAAGGAATAAAAACTTTAAAAAAATATGTTCTTGTTTAGATATTATTTTAATCTAATGTAGTACTGGTATTCTAATTTAATAAATACTTAGTATTTATGAATAATTGTTTTGTAACATTTAAAATAGAATCAATAAGACCGTCAATTGTCTACAGACACGTCACTGTCACAATGAAATATTAATTATTTGTCTCATTTTCTCTGAATAATTCCTGTAACGAGAAATAAGATAAAAGAGATTTCAGATGATTCAAGGTATTGAGTAATAATGAGTAATTTGGGTCATTTAAATATGTTTTCAGTGTTAAAGTAAGAATCAGGTTTAAATCTGTCTGTTGAAGGTCACTACAGTATTTTTGAGTGTGCAATTTGGAAATGTACATTTAATTATAATACAGATGCATTTTTTGAAACGAACCAAAATAAAATGAAATGAAACATATTTAATCGATATTTCAATATCCCATACGATTATAATGTAGATTCAATAGAAAAATAAAATTAAGTACAAATTATTAATAAAAGAAGTCAATCCAATGTGGAACATACAAACAATAATAATCCAAAATTAAGTAGATGCAACCGGAGTCATAGCAAAAACTATAAAATTATTTAACTATTAAATAGTATCATAGACACCAGTTTTGCTCTAAAACTAACAACAAACACAGTTTTAGTTAAAGTTTTAGGATATATATATATATATTTAGAGAGGAAATCTGAAGCTTCTTTTCCTTGAAGCTGTCGAGACTTTAGTATTACGCACTAACAGGTCCTTGAAAAACAACTATAATAATAAATAAATATAAATACTTCTTGTATACTTAAATTACTCAAATATGGTTCTATTTTTTAGATTAATTTAACGTAAACAAATAAACAAACGGAATATCCCATTTGTGTCTGTTAAATTGTGTTATTACTTACTAAACACATAAACGAAATATCCAATTTGTGTCCGTTAAATTGTGTTATATAGCCACTTAACTATAAGTTCCTGGTTTAGAAATTTTATCGTAATTGCAAGCTGTACATTGTTTTTGTTTTTGAAGCTGTTAGTGAATCTTATGTTCCCAGCTGTTCTTGCTTCAGTGAATCATTATTTATTTTAGAATGTTCTAGAAGTGTACTTCTGACCTATATTACTAAGTGGTGCGACTCGAGCCCTGTTTTTACTCGAGTGACTCGTGTAAGTTTGTCAAACTTTACTCGTTTGAACAAAAAAAATACTCGAGTCATTATGCACTCGAGTTACCGAACCAACTCGGCACTACAAATTGATTTTCTCACTTAGATAATTAATTGTAGGTAACTAAAAGTATATAACTGCAATATGCAACTCGAGTGACATTTTTTACCGAGTGACTCGAAAACTCGAATATGATTCGAGTGACTCGAGTCACTAACTGTTATTCACTATTATTACTTTTGGCTAACCCATTTTATAAGGTTAATATAAAAGTATGATTATTTGTTTGTTTGATAGTTCTTACTTTGATGTCTTAGATATGTTTGAGATATATAATGCTGTTAGCATTAATATACTCTCACCAGGTGGAGGGGAGGAAAGTGGTAGGCTCAAGACTTAGTCCTGTAAATGTAATAAACACGAGTTATATCTGTAAAGTTACTGTATTATTTAAGTATATGATTTTTAGTATTTCATATTATACTGAAGTATTTGAATACTTTGCTATTATTATAATATTTAGACACAATTGTTAAATTATTATGAAATGAATTATGGATGGGTAAATGACAGTAGTTATAAATACTTCAGGATACAGTCAGCAACCATTAATTGTAAGCTCATTGAATTGTGAAGAAAATAGGGTAGTAAAAAAATAAGTGTTTAATCATTATTTTCAATACGAATCCTAAACTGATCATTTATATCTTCAGAAAAGATTATCATATCATTATATTATTTATATCACACATTTAACGCAAATATATATAACAAGAAACACACTAACATCTCGTCTACCCATGAACACGATTGCTACAAAGCATTCGTATCGTCGTTCTAAAAATTAAATGTAAACATATTATACGCGAGTTTAATCCGTAAAAAATAATTTTATTTTATAATAAGAAAGTTTAGTTATTGATAAAGATGTTAATTATATTAGTAGTCTACTGTCTGCCATAAGTTATTTGTCATCATCAAATTTGGTTAATTCAGAAACTATAGTTTAATAAACAGTAGAATAGAAGACGAAATTTATATTAACTAAGACCTTCTGTGAAAAAGATTGAAGGTACTAAGTTAACGTATCCCATATACTAGCAACAGTGAGGTGTCTATAAACGATTGTATAGTATATAACAATATATAATATACATAATCTGACTATAAATAAGTAATCCAATAATTATAATATCAAAATAGGCCTCTGACTCTTCAATTTGACATACACAAGAAATTACTGATATGGATTCAAAGTAGAATATATACTAATAAATAAATAATGTATAAATAGAAATATTAAACAAAATAAATGAGATCATTTTACGCATTCCTGAGTATTCTGTCCATCCTTGACCTTGCAACACCCACCACGTGACGTCATTTGGACAGAACCTTACACACGTGGCACCTTGAGTCAGTTATTAGATTATGATAGCATATTGATTCTGGTGATTCAGAGTCTAGAACAGGTACCATTATCAGAATACTTTATATGAGATAAATGTCTTCCTCTAAGAGTTGTTTCTATTTTGTTAGGATAAATTTCGTAAAAAAATTACTGATAATTTTTTTTCGAATTTTTTATCTATATATATTTGGATTTGAACTGTGAATTATTACTAGATCCGTCACTGTGCACGGCAGAACGAGCTGAGCGAAGTATTGTTTCTGAATTAGTTTCACATACTTGTAAAATTAGCAGAGTAAATAGTGGCTATTATCTTAAGCCTAATAAGAACTCGCGCGTGCGGTTTCTTAACGTTCCACGTGTTAACTCTATGGGACACACTTTGGCCATTTAATAAAAAACTGCAATCACAAATGTCACCAAAAAATATCAGGATAAGTCACTGTCCTCAACAACTCTGACAATTTTGGACATCCTACCATTATTCGTATAGGAGGAGTAGCATTAGTAACGAAACACACTTTTTACCAGTAAGAGCTTCTACGCTACGCTACGCTAGACGTTCTTCATAGCGGATACGCTAGACGTTCTTCTATAGCAATTCATTAATCCAGGAATACTAATATATCTTTGATGTAGTGAACACAAATTCCGCATTACGTGTCGTGATGGAAGACCTGCTATTAATTTTTTAAATCCTACCCATATAAAATAAACTAAAGAGCATTCTGTGAATTTGCTATATTTTTAGAGCAGGAGAAAACTTTTTTGTTTTTCTTCCTTATTGCAAACTTAGTGACGTTTTAATTAATTGTAATTAAATTTATAATAACTTTGGTTTTATATAAATATTTGTATAAGTACATGGTTTTTTTCCTACATCCTTAAAAAAATATAATTCAGCTAATAAGCCAATTATTTTGTGTACAGCGCCAATAAGCAAGTAAATAAGCAGATAAATCTTGATAACTATTGTTTTGTTCATTAACGTTTTTAGTTTTGTCTCATGTTATTGTTGTGTTTACTTAACACGTTAAAAAATACTTTTTTTTAATATTTGTTCTACGGTTTTGGACTCTTTAGATTTGTATTATTTGTATTTAGTAGACAAAGACAAATAAGACAAAATTTGTATAAATAAATTTATACAAGTTAATAATGTTAAAAGCAATTCTGTGAATATTTTTTTATTAATATTATTATTGGCCACGCAATTTAGCAAATCTATAGATACTAATATTATATAGCGTAGAAGTTTGTTTGTTTAAGCGAGCTTCTGAAACTACTGAATATCGATCTTTGAAACTACTGAATAGATTTGAAAAATTCTTTCCGGAAATGATAGACAGGCTAATGAGGAAAGTTCTAGGATATCTATCATCACGCTACTACTCTCACTTATCATAATATTAAAGTAAATAGTTCGTCTGCGGGTGGAACCGCGAGTAAAAACTAGTTATACTTAATATAAATTATACGAATTTCCTAACGATACTATAAGACCATTAGTTCGTTTGAAGTTAACGTTTTTTGAAATCGGAAGAAACTTTACCATAATATTCTTAATAGTATATCAAGGAATAGTTTTGGGAAACGGTGCTTCCAAACTGTATTAAAAGTGCATCACGTGGTAAAAGATAAATTAAGCCACCGTTCAATGCAAGGTTAGTTAACAAATACAGTTCAAAACTATAACGTAATGTGTTGAAAATAACCGCCAACAAATATTCCATAAAGTAGCGCCATCTAACGACGAAAACCGTAGTTGTATTAGTACTTTTTTGTTATGGATTAATGGCTTCATTCACATTTAATATCGAATATTTCGCCAATGTGTATTAGTACTTACTCTGCTCACTTCAAGAATGCTATGGCGTACAGTGACGTTTTTTATATATATATTAAAATACCAGTATTTATTTTCTACAAAATTTTAATTTATATATATTATAAAAATGGCCATGATTTTTTTGACACGTCGGGTTTGCTTGCCTTTATTCGATACCTTCGCTTAGGGTTGGACAAAGTAATTGATTTCTCAAAGTTATGCCTTATACTTGATAGTACTCTAATGTTTTCTAAGGTTTTTCACGAGAACTACACATTTCAATAAAACTATTTTACGAATACCATCATCTTGTCTTACCGCGAACACGTTTTCTGCAAAGCATTCGAAACATCGGCTTATATTAAAAAATGTGTTTTACTTTGATATACTAATTTAAAATTAATGCTAAATAATGATATATCTGATTTCTTGGGAATAACTTTAGATTGATGAATGAATCCTCACCTACCGACTCTTGCGGATGAAATGAGTTTTACGGATTTGCTATTAGGAAGGTTTTCGCAATCTCCTGTCTCCTGTCTGAATTTTATTATAGGGTAGTGCAGCTGGAAACCATACATTTAAAAGTGCTGTTCTGGCAATTTGCAACATATGAGCTAGAGATATCCAACACGAAAAATTTCCAGACACTGATATATTCACGGTTGAATCACAATATATTTATATTAATATTTTATAGGTTAAAATTAATTTTAATAGTTTTTTTTACATTTTTTAGCAATTGAAACGTATTCACGTAACTTTGCTTGAAAACTAATTAGCTTAGTTTCGTGAAGACGCATCGATTGGCACCAAAACAAATTCAATTTCATAAATAGGTCGCAAGAAAATGAAACCGAAAAATTGCTAACATATTTACACATAAACAAATACACAGACAAAGTCCTTAGAACAGAACTGTAGGACTTTAGTATGGAACCCTAAAATGATTTAAACTTAGATCAATTAAATCTAAAATAAAAATTTAGCTTCGGAGAAAAACATATTATTCGATTTTTAATTATATGAATATGTGGGACTAATTATAATGCCGCGTCCCTACGCTTGGCACTTGCCGCAAACACCATAAATACAAGAAAACAAATGATATAAATACAAGAAAATAAATAATAAAACAATAAACGAAAATACGACAAAGAAGATGGTGAATGTTAAAATTTCATAAAAAAAAGTCAGTACTTTATTATGAGCATATTAAGATAAATATCGATAATTAATTATTTTATTTTACAACACAAGCGAGACTAGATATGCACCAATATGTCGACGCTCATAAGCATATATAGTACTCTGTGCTCATAAGCGCTTGCGGCAAGTACCGTTTCATTTGTAACAAAAAACCTAAACTTTTCAAATCTTCACAACGCTTGCAAACCAAGTCCACAGATGTTAAATTGTGACAGCTTGTTGAGGTTTGCTAAGCGTGTGGACACAGCTTTAAACTTATAAAAGAAACAGTTACAATTCTGTATTACTTATTAACCCATCCCTGTCCATGGCACACGACGTAAAGGCATTGATTGTTATTTGATGTTATCGGTCACTTCATTAAGGAAATATAAATCATAGCGACTAATTAAAATGTTCAGTTTCGAAGTATGATAAAATTGCTATTCCGCCTTTATAGAACTAGCTTTTGATTATATAAAATTTTGATGATGGCAATTCTCTTTTCATGTATTCAGCCTTATTTAATCTACATTAAAATTATTAATGTCTTCATAATAAAATGTACCTTATTGTTTAACAAATAAAATCTAAAAGCGTACACTACGTTGTTCACAGAATAGCATATTGAATTATAGAATTGGGCTATCTCTTTCTGTTGTGTTATTTTTTAATATATTTGTTTCAAATTCTGTAAACTATGCACGACTTTGGTAATGGTTGTGTTACGGTGTGGTTGCGGTGCCTTCATAATTTTATATTCGTATTTTTCTTGTCTAAAGCGGCTAAATTAAAAATGATGGTAACTTATTTCTAAAATTTAAAATAAAATGCGAGACGAAAGAAATAGTTCTATTTGAGAAATTATTAAATCTACAGTGTTTATTTTTGTTTGTGCACCATCGGTGAAATCATAAAAATGTTTAACTATAAATACCTTGGACGTGAACATCTAGAAGGTTTCGATAATTACAAGGTAATGCTATTAAAACAATGTTTAAATGCAAGGCTATTACATTAGGCCTTCGAAGGATTTTTATGATCTAAATAAAAGTCTATAACCTATAATAAATCAACCTTTTACGCAATTTTACGCTTTAATAATCACAAATAGCATTGATTGATCAACAACAAAATATATATGACTTTCCTTTCTAATCGATTAAATAAAATTTGAATTATTGACTTTTATATAAAATTTTTTATAAAACATATTTCTACTTATAAATTAAATATATTTTTTTAGTAATTAGGACTTTTAAAATATCATAAACTTAACACCACTTTTTTTTCAGTATATGGCGAAAGATACAAGTCCATTGAGTGTATATGTTATGCATCCATTCTGGAACAGGGTTGTAGAGGTAAGAAGTCTTAAAAGATATTTGCCACATATTAACAAAATTTCGTTTACTAATAATAATAACAGAAATAGTCCTCAAAGCCCATGTAATTAAGTTGAATAAAACGAGAATTGAAATGGAAGTAGAAAATAAATTAATGTTTTAAACACCAGAGTTTTTAAAAGATTTATTTTGAAAAAATCCATCTCGTTAATACATATTTTGAGAGTACTGTAATAAGAAAATAGAACTTCTTACCAAATAAAAGTTTTAAACATATTATATATGAAAAGCATAATTAAAGGAAATGAATAGATGGAAATGTAATATAATGGGTATAAACTTTTTAAACTTGATATAATTGCTAAGAAATAGATGCTTATTTATATAACTATATCAATCCTACATTCCTACAATTGAGTCTTATAAAAAAAAAAAAAATTTTTCATTTCTTAGATTAAACAAATGTGAAAACTAGAATTATGTATTTATTATACTTAAAAATATAAAAAAAATATTTATTTATTTTATGTAAATTAAAATGTATTTATTGCAGGGCATGTATTTAGAATCTACCTTTTAAAAAACGGAAGGAATATACAGTTAAATTATTACTTACAAAATTTTAAACAAAATTAAAATACTGCAGTATATACATCTCTCACAATTTTGGGAAGCGACTGAAATTAATGTAACATACTGCAATGAGTTAGTTGGTTTAAAAAATAAAAAATTTCTTTAAGATATGCAGATTTTATTAAAATGTCATCTTTCATACATCATACCCACACAAAAAGGGATTGATGATGTATGTATTCATTTTCCCATAATGAGGTTTGAACTTGTTAAAATCAAAGGCAAGTCAATGCTTGAACCAATGTACAGCTATAGCCGTCATCTATTAAAGCAAAATGTAAAATTAATGTCAAATTATATATAAATAAATATATATGAAAATATAGACACTACAATCTTAAAATTTTATATCTAAAATAAACATTTTGATAAAAAAATATCTAATTTAATTTTGGTTTTTAATTATGAATATTTTTTATAGAGAACAAAAGATGGTTGTACAATAGAGTAAGACTGTGTGCCAAGATAAAAGATGACCTACATTTAAGAAACAAAGATAATGTCACCTTCACTGTTCATTATCATAAAATTATTATTTTAATGTTTCTTCCAATACACTTTTTGTTATTTGCAAGCATGCCTATAATATTTATTACGATGATATATATTTAATTGGTTATAATATCGTAACACATTGAAAGGTATAATTTTTATTGACTTGTCTCGCTCTATTTGATCTTAATTATTTTTGGCAGTTTTGAGACATAAAAATAGGCATTTATTATTCGAGATATTTGTGGAAAAAAAAGGAGTTCATTGCCCATTCAGTGCCCCATTTATTCTATTTTATTTTATTTTATTATTAAAATAAAATTGAAATAGGCGTTTAAATGATAATATTTTATTTGTTATAACGAACCATTTATATAAAGGAATAAAATCATTTTAAAGTTTTTTATTACTTTTTTCTTTAATTTTTTTACATTTTGCAATAATTTTAATTCTTTATTGAAACTTTATTATTTATCTCATTAAATTTATAATAATATACTGTTTTAATTTACATAAACAAAATGATAATTTTTAATTTACACTGCCATATTATTTATTGTTTGCACAAAAATAAACTTTGTTACATAATTGATACAAAATCTGTGGACAGCTTGTCACTTCACTGTTGTAAAGAATGAAGTTGAAAATTGTGTCCATGAAGTATTATTTTTCTTTGTATATAATTGTAGAATGTAATATGTGCATATGTTAAAAGTTTAATAAATTGCTGGAAAATGTATAATGTAAAAACATTATTAATTATAAGTTGTATTTTAACTAAATTATATATTAAAGTGTGTATTTATTAAAAAACAAGATTTGTATTACATTACACTACAAGAATTAAAGTTTTATCCTATCGCAAAAATATATTTTTTTAGTATTTATTGCGTGTTAATGAGATATGTTTAATGTTTTTCTACCAATACACTGCTGTATAGGCCTGTTATTTTTTGTTTTGACTATCTCGACCGATTTTATTCGATTTTTTTACACCCCTACTGACGTCCTCTCGTGCACTTCTAAGGTTGGCTGGTAGATAATATCTGGCATTAAGCCCGCCTTTTCTACATTATTTTGCAATAAAGAATAAATAAATAAACATATATTGCTCTTATCTTTTTTGCAGTTTGTACCACGCTGGGTAGCACCAAATGTTCTAACGTTCGCTGGTTTTCTACTAACAGTGCTAGATTTTGTATTGTTATCGATTTACGATTATGATTACTTAGCGGCTAGTACTAAAGTACACAATGGGACTGATACTGAACCACTGAATGGTCATGCCGAGATCATTCCTCAGTCATTGTGGTATTTACTGGCCGTGTTCCTGTTCTTAGCGTATACATTAGGTATGTATTTGATATTTTCCTTATGACCCAAAAGTGACCCATGAGTGCATTGACAGATTATTTTTGGAAATTTTGAACTATTTAATATTATTATATAATGTTTGGATTTATGAGTTAAAATTTTAAACATTTCAGATGGTATTGACGGAAAACAAGCACGTAGGACCCAAACATCGGGACCTCTTGGAGAACTCTTTGATCATGGGCTGGACTCATATTCAGTATTTTTTATACCAGCATGCCTATACTCCATCTTTGGACGATTGGACTATTCGATTGCACCTATTAGGTAAATTAGTATATATAGTATACAAATATAAAGTCACAAACATATTCACATACCTTCAAAATCATAATGTTTTTTTTAATTCAGTGTTTATTAATAGCTTATCATGTTATTTACAATAGTGATTGTAATATGATCATATACAAAATACTAGGACTTCCTTAATAATTTTTAAATAAATATAAAATAAAAGATTCATCGATACAAGCAGAATTCGAACCTGCAATCTCTGAAAAACAATGGTGTCGCTCTACCAAATGAGCTACTACGCTACTTCGATGAATTTATCAATATTTCATTGTTTTCTAACGAAAAAATAAAATAGCGCATTTCCGTAAAGGAAAAACGATAAGATTAGATATCTTAAATCAAATCATCCTATTATTATATAGGCAATCAAATTTAATATTACTTAACATATCAATTCCAAAACTTTTCCTACAAGCATTATGTAATCTAAAATAAATATGACATTATCATAATATAAATTTAGACCACTTTTGTATACAATAGAACCGTGTTATTTCTTTTTATCTTCTGTACATAACTTTATTAGTTCTTAATAAAACATGCCACTAGTTTAGTGATAATAGTTTATTATCAAAATATAATTATTTATTTAAAGTTAAAATGTACAAAAAGAAAAAAACAAAAAAAAACAATACAAAAATTTGTTTTTCAAAGCGGGTGGTGTAAAGTTTTTATTTAGCAATAAGTATTAATACATATACATTTATACAATTTACTGTAAATGTACACAATAAACTAAACAATATTAAAAATTACAAATTATGCATATAATATATAAATAAATTTAAAAAAAAAACTTAATAAATTTTTAGTAATAAGTTGTCCTAAATATTTAAGGTCAAATAGTGTTCAATGACTGATTTTTAATAAAATATAAAATATTATTAAAAATAAACAGAGAATTTTCTATTTAAATTATAAAATATTTATCGTTGTTTACTAAATTCTTTTAAACGAGCAGTTTTTTCGATGTATTCGCATTTTACAATAATTAATTGCAACGATTCATATATATGTATGTATAGGTAAATAGATTGAATAATTCATTTAGAAAAAAATAGATTAAAAATGGTTAAACAAAAACATATAACAGAAAGTCGACATTTTGTAAGTGGTTTATCTAAAACCCAAAATAAAGTTTAATATTTTAAGCAAAGGAATATTGAAATATTCCTTTGCTTATAATATTAAATATTCCTTTGCTTATAATATTAAATATAATATATTAAACTTTTTAAATACCGAATTGTCAGTAAACTATTTATATTACAGAATGTACTACGTTATGTGGAATCTGTTGTTGAATTTCTATTTAAGTCACTGGGAGAAATACAACACTGGAGTGTTGTTTCTACCGTGGGGATATGACTTCAGTATGTGGGTGAGTTATATATACACACATATATATATGAGTAACGAATTATGTATGTTTATAAGTATAAAAACTATTTAAAAAAACTGAACGAGTTGATGTTTATAAGTATGAAAACTGTATGTAATGACATATCACTAAGTCACTTTTATATGAAAACGTGAGTTATGACGTAATGCAACATAAACAAAATATTTTTACACAACAATTAATTTTAATTGTTAATAATATTCAAATGTAGGTACTAAGTATATTCTACAAAGTACAAATATTGTGACATGTTTATTTTAGTGATGGGCCTATTAGTCGGCCTGTTTTGTAATCAGCGAAAACGTTGACTAGTCTACCCTACTTTATAATCCTAAATTTAATGGCATATTAAAAGAAAAATGTAATGATTATGCCCTGTTAATTGATGATATTATAAACATAATGATTCTGAACTGATTTCATTGATAATATAATGGAAATAATTTGTTTTAATTTAAACCATCTGTATTTAATATAGCTTTTTTTTGTTCTTAGAAAATTTGTGTTTAGTAAAAGATATTCTAGTTAGTAATCCAATCCAATCTCCAATCAATTATATTTGCATACTTAATTTGATGAAAGCCGCACGGTACCTTCTTAATAACTTCCAGAGTGATTAAGTAATAAACAGACAAATATACATCCATCTATATTTTAGAGTTTATAATATTTGTATAATAATTTTTGTTTTAAATTAAGAATTGAGAAATATTTGGATTAGCATCAAAAATATAAAAAAATAATGGTTTGCTTGGCCAAACTCATGGCTGGACCATCTCTAGTGTATATATTTTGAAAATTTATGATGAAAATAAAATCGATGGGTACCTCTCGGTACCCATGGCGTCACTCTATCAATTAAGCTAGCTTATCGCTTCACGCTTCAATGAATTTATATATATATATATATATAGAATGCTATACCCTCTTTATCGGAATGGAGCTAATATTTTCTTTTAGGGTTCTTTCGAAATTCCTAACCAATGTTTCTAAATTTATAGTATAGAATAACAGTGAAAACACGTCATACTGAAATTAATGTGTGAAATTGACTATAAACATAATGTATGTTAACCTTGTTAATGTTAAAATAAATATAAAATGAAAATGTAGACCTATACAATAAAATATTTAATTTTTTGTTTAATTTCTATCAAATGTCACGTACTAATTATAACTAGTTAATAATGTAAAGCTACTATTTTTATATCTTGGAACTTCAACAACATACAATGACATATAAATCAGATATCCACCTTCATCTTCCTGTGGACGGGCGCGCGAGGCACCGCCTACTACAAGAAGTACGTCTTCAACACACGCACGCTCGCGGACGTATTCGAGTGGCTCATATACGGGACTGGCGTACTCACCAACCTGCCTGTAGCCGCATATAACATATACCTGTGAGTAGTACTGGCTTTATTAGCAAAATATACTTTAAGAGATGATCTATGACAGGGATGGTAAAACAATGGCACGCGTGCCACAATTGGCACGTTTGAAAGTTTTGATGTTACGCACAAAAACAAAATAATTGTAAAATATTGTTTCATAAAAAATATTTAAATATTTAAATTTCACTACGCTAACATTTCAAATGAAACATTATTGTGGCACGGACCTCAAAAAAGGTTCGACATCCCTGATCTATGAAATTAAATAATTTACTGTTTTGCCACTCATATGAATTATATTCTCTGACCAAAGGTTGTCTTGAAAAGATTGCTACTAGCGATAAAGCCGCCTGTTGCACCTAAATGCACACTATAAGTAATTATAAGTACATGGTTCAGAGCTAAAACTTAGTATGTTTAATACTCTACTGTGGTGGAAATGTTAGAAATTTTGGGATCCAAGCTTTTGGGTGGAAGGCATATGGTGAAAGGTCACAACACGCATGCACTAAATATGTGCAAATTTTATGCGGACTTTCACTGTTACTTCTACAGTTGTTGCAGTTTTTGATTACGAATTATTATTCCTTTTGAGCTTGACCCAATTTTTTTAAGCTAATTTAGCGTCTGGTTTGTTTTGATTGTCTTGGGAAGGAATTTCCAAAGTTTATTCTCATTAATAAATATCCTACTTATATGTTTAATATAATGTGTATTCCAGATCGTACAAACTAAAGACTGGCAAAATGCGGACTCCCCTAGAAGCCGTGCGGCCGCTGTGGTCTTTACTCAGTGTATTCGTGGTGTGCTCTGTGTGGGTCCACAAGTCGGAGCGGCTGCCTGAGAGTGACCCACGAATATTGTTCTTACTCATCGGCACCCTGTTCAGTAATGTTGCGGTGAGTAGGTCATGCAGTTGTTAGTGGGATCACTGCGTTATTGAAGCTATATTCATGTAAATTTACTTAAAAATTTAATAAACTAAGAGATTGTTTAAAATACCATATTGCAATCTAAGTCCGTGTTATCCGATTAATTGAGTGGCGTGATAGCTAATTAGAATTAAATTAGATTTATATAGAAAATTAAAAGTCAGTTGCAACTTTTGATAGTGCTGTCAAATCGTAGTCAATTACAAATTTTGACAGTGCCGTCATATCGTAGTCAATTACAAATTTTGACAGTGTCGTAAAGTAGTAGTCAATTAGTAATTTAAAAAATAAAATATTATTTGAACCAATAAATAGCAATATTAATTTTGAGTGCTGTCAAATTATTTAAATTTTAATAATTCTTTTAGAAAGTGTCTCTAAATGCGGTTTGTAATTGTAGAAACGAGTCGCAATACACTGCCTACAGGTGTCTTATTTTCAGAATGACTTGTACCAAGAAAACCATCACATTTAATGTTTTATATAATTTTTTTTTTTTGTAAAATAAACATCCGTGAAAAAAACGATTTTATTGATTTGGGTTTATTGCTTCTTAGAAAAATACAATGTACTTACACGGCCTTTCTGATTTCTTTATTATCGTGAAAAATTATATTATGTTCCAAGTATTAGTTTAAGTCTGTCGAGGACTTATCAAATATAATAAGCTGCACCAAATTCGTCTGTTCAATTCAATTGACACGGCTTTATTATAATATTTTTAATATACATTGCATATAATCATGAAATACAATTCCAGTGTCGGCTGATAGTGAGTCAGATGAGCAACCAGCGCTGTGAAGCGCTTAATTGGCTGGTGCTTCCTCTGGCCATGTGCGCCGTGACGTCACTGGCGGCGCCGCGCTACGAGCCGCCGCTGCTCTACGCCGCCACCGCGCTCGGGGTGCTCGCACACGCACACTACGGCGCCTGCGTGGTGAGACACACACACGCGCACACGCACGCAAGCACGTACGCACACTCACACCCCGCCGAGCTTAAGAGCCGTAGTGACCCATGAGACATCACTGGCTACAATCTACAATACAACCATCTAGAATATGAAACTAATGAGTGTAACTTTTAACATGCGATTTAAAATAATAAATAATATTATTATTTTTAACAGGTGCGTCAAATGTGCGAACACTTCAGAATAAGCTGTTTCCATATAAAGCAGCGTTCAGACTGACTCCTGGCCGACAGTGCGTGCTGAACTAATTGCTATGGCGATGAAGTTTTGCTTATTTTGCTATGGGAATAGATGAATTATGTAATAACATTTTATTTGATTGTGCAACTCTTACATCTAAAGTTCTATTTTCAGATGTTTAAATGCTTAAAATCACCCTACATAATGAATAAAATAGAATTTTCATCACCAATCATGTCTCTCAATCGTCAAAACATTTTTTTAAGTATATACAATGTCCATTGAGCCATTCAAACTATTATTTTTTTATTTATTTGTTTTTTTTTATATGTTTTTATAGCAATTTTTTTTTTAAAGTATTTGTTTGAAATTATAATCCATTCTATGTAATACTAGGTTGCTATAAATTATTGCTATGATCATAAGATGTCTAGTATTTAAAAAATCTATTGTATTCAGTACGCATTGTTTTTAGCTATTGAAAAAATATTTGAGATTCTTTTATTTCATTAAGATATCATTATTAAAAAATGTATATTTTTTTTATTTATTTGTATATATTATCATATAAAAAATATTTTCTCTTGTTAATTGTATTTATTTTATAAGGAACAGAATACTGTTAAAAATATATGTTAATTATATTTTTTGGTATTTTTAATTGTGGTGAGATATAAAAAATTATTTTCATAACCAACCATCACATTAGCAATGTAACCAGATTGTCGAAATAAATATTTTATATTTTTAGTAATAATTTCGTTATTAAGTTAAATTGATGTATATTTTATTCTTGTAAGTATATTTTAATATTAAGTAATAGTGTATTTAAACATTTTTATTGTTATTTTGGTTAAGAACAAACATTTTATTTCTAAATGTATATTACTTTTTTTCAAACTAAAATATTTTTTATGTATCTTGAAGAAAATCGGATGGGATATATTTCATAACTTTCACAATATGATTTCAAATCAGTTCAAATATTCATATGAATTTGGCACATACAATATAAAAACTAACATCATTCTGATTCTATCTTCTATCAGGCAAAATAACTGAGATTATGGCTGTTTAATTTCTCCCTAGTATTATATGTTGTGAAGTACCTCTGCTGTACCACCGAGATGTTGTTGTTTTGAGATTTGTTAATCATAGGAATAATTATATATAACTTATGTATGTCCTACATAACTAGAATACAAAAACACTTTGCTAATGTTATTGTTTGTCTATATGATGTGGTCCCAAAACCATTTGTTTGTCCTGCCTTTATTAAATTATAGGTATTTAAGATAAATGTGTGCTCGAAGAGTTGTGGAATAAATGAACTACGATATAACCTAATATAATGCAGGTGCGTAAGTGAGTGACATTCAAAATGCCTTTATTTTTATCTAAAAATTAGTATTTTTATGCCATATTTTAGCAATTTATTTCTATGAACATGAAGTCACTTTGCTATAGTCTTACAAGTAATGTGTATCATAAGGTATATTCATTAATGCTATGAAACAAGTTCTTCCCAATTTGCCTTGAATGTTGATGTGATAGCTTAAAGTAGCTAGGGCATAGCTTTTACACCAACACTGTCATCGCTTGGTAAGACACATGTGAATTACAAATATTAAATAAAGTATTGTGTTTAATTTAACTTATCCAGCTTAACAACGTAAACTACTTCAAAGTACCTAATATGTTCATATTATTATCTGCCAAAATACTTTACAATACCCACAAATAGGAAAATAATTTTTTGAAACAAAGAAACAAACTTGATTCTTTTTTTAGCAATTTATCTCTAATAAATATTAATTTCAACTGAACTGTACCAAAACTTAATAAAAAGCTCAGTCTTTTAAAAACATTTCCATTTCAGTTAATGCACTTATTATTGGTAGCTTACTTTTTAATTGATAATGAAAATAATATTGTGTAAATGCCACATGTTATTCTAGAGTCCTTTCATTTTATTAATATACTCCTCTTTTACTCTTTCTCGGTCTTCAACATCTGGTAAATATGGTGTAATACCTTTAGCTCTTCGATCTTTGAATACTTTTCCCTGATTAAAAAAAAAAACGCCAATATTGAATTTAAGCAACTATCAAACTTTAAAAATCTAAAATAAGAAGGGAATTATTCAATAATAAAATCATTATAAAAATATATTGAAAAATTAATTTAAAAGTTTAAATTACTAAAAGTTAACAAAAGCTTAATTTACTAAAAGTTAGATAATTCTTACCCAAAATTTCTTGCAAGTATTATAATTGTCGAAATATGCTTCGCATTTATCTTGTTGGAAATTATTCTTATCAAGACATTGATAAGATTTTTCTTGCTCCTGGAAGATTGTAATCCTATACATGTATTATATAATTAATAGATAATTTCACTTAGCAAATAATAAATATACAATCCAAACCTTCAGACATGGATTAAGGCGTTCGGCGTCTCTGTTTTTTAAATTAGTCATCGTCTTAATTTTGCAAGATATCTTTATTCTATTTGTTTTATAAGAACTTCTGTTTTTTATCAATTTATCATTGTTTTTTGTTTTTTCTTTTAATCAAAAATAGTTTTTGACCATTTTTGTCATAGGAAATGTCAACTGTCAAACTTTTGTTTGAGAAATGACATCGAGAATTTTATTAGAAGGATGAACTTCATTTAGTTTTTTTATATAGCTACATATGTAGTTTTAGAATCTATAACAAAAATTTTACTATTATACTGTAATGTTACATTATGTTATATTACAATACATTTCAAGCTTCGGAGAATTAAATTTCTGAACACTTCATTCTGAAGCTCTTAAATTTACGCCAGAACGAGAAGAAATATTTAATTATTTAGATTTACTATTTTGTTTTTGGTTTTTATATAAAAACTCATCTAGTGTTGCTGTATATTCTAATTTATTATACTAAATAAAATTATATAATACAGTTGTAACTATAAAATCTTACGTATCTTATTCTTTTATGAAAGGTACTTTTATGTCATATGTACACCGAATAATCTTTTCTAATTATGTTTTGTGTATTTTAAGTTAAATTCTACGTGAAATGGAACACTTTATATGTTTCAAATACCTCACAGTTACAGTTTTGTAATGACCAATGAACAAGCAGTTTTAAAATAGTTTCGCAAATATAAAGGTTTACCATTTGTTAATTATTACTAATGCATGAAGTATTTTGTAAATGAAACCGAACTGTCAGAAATTACGACGCGAGAATAGTGTTGAATGAACAGCCTCATTTATTTGAAACTTTTGATAATTTACAATGTTTATTTGCAAAATAAGTGCCTAAATGTTTTAAATATAGAATTACTGTGATAGTGTTGTAGTTTTAAATGCTTTCGAAATGTCGAAAAATAAAATAGCTGCTCGTATCGAAAGCCAAAGTGTAGAAGTTAAAACTAAGGTATGTGGGAGCAAAATTTCTAATTTCCTTACTTATAAGACGTATTACTAGTGTCATTAATAGTTTGAAGTTACAATATTGTAAAACATGAATCATACGTGAAAGATTTCCTAACTGTAAAAAATAAATGTTATCAATAACAACGAGTAATTTGTTAGTAATGGAAGGAATGAAGAATCGATTACCCGAGAAGTTAATCTTAACATTTATTCATTAAATTAAATCAATCAATCTTGTCTTCCTTTAATTCGAAACAAACAGATAGAAAACAAAATTACTGCTTTTTCATAAACCCAATCTCTAGTTACTACTACTATTACTACTACTATTACTCAAAAAGTTATCATATATAAATAAAACTATATATTGAGTTCAATTTCAGAACTATGTCTGATTACACTATTTGTATTTATGATTTGTATATATTGATTATTATTATCATTGAGCTTTTCAGCCATATATCTTTGTTTATATATAAGAAAATTGCTATATTATTTTGTTCATACAAACCATACTTAAGAAGGATCACAATATTTAGATATATTATTATTGTCTATAATTGTGTCTAAAAAGGTTAAGATTTAAATTGAATGTCTGTAAGAGGTTGACTTTTTTTTGTGTACTTCTGTTTCATAATTATGAAATTATGCCTTAGCCAAAATTTATGTTTCAAATTGTGTTTGAAAAATTATGTGGCATTAAAGCTTATTTAGTATTTAAATATGAAATGAAAAGCTCATTAACAGAAGCAGGACACAGTTATGCTGCACCTGAGCCATATTGAAACCCGACTTGAAGAATTCTTTATTATTACTGGCTATTACTCACAGCTTCACCTGTGAATGAATGATTTCATTTACTATTATGATAATTAAGAATGTCAGTGTAATGCTAGTTTGTCTATAGCCTTTTTAGATTCCATTAATTTTAAAGACTGGCGTGTTTAAACATAAAATCTTTTATAATATTAGTACAGATGTGAATATTATTTATTGTAGATCTTTTATTTTATTGTAATTCATCAATAAATGTACATTTAATTATTTTATAATGTCAAATTATGAGTAGTAATTCTCATGAAGTCAATTAGAACTTCTAGCAATATTATTAATGATTCATTGACAATTTTAACTATTAGTATATTTGAATGAGAGCCAACTTTCATTGATTTAAAAAACATGTTTTAATTAACTGTATATGAGATTATGGCTAAGCTATATTGATTAGATGCATGTTAAGAGTGTAGTGGCTGTAATCTCTTAGTTTAATCAAATAATGACAAGCAAATTAAAGTGCTGTATTTACAAATAAAAACATGTATTGTTACAGTTTGATGCAGAATTCAGAAGATTTGCCCTTAATAGATCAGAAAAACTAAAATATGAAGATTTTAAAGGTTTAATAGAAAAACTGCACCGACTCCATGATGTGGCCTTCCTTATTAGTTACACAGATCCTCGGGATGGTGATTTACTCCCAATTAATAACGATGACAACCTGGCAAGAGCACTGCTCACAGCTAAACCTCTGCTCAGAGTTATTATACAGAGAAAAGGTAATTTTATAAATGTTATGATTGTTTTAATATATATTTATATTTGATGTGTTTATCTGTTTGAATTGTGTCTGTCTACAACCTGGTTCAGAATTCTAAACTATGAATTTTAATCACGATATGTATTATTTGGGCCAGTATGCATTACTTATACGAAATATGGTATTCAAATATAGTTCTTGGTGTATTAATTTAGGGTTTGTAATTGTATGAATTAGTTGACATCGTCATTGTTGTATTAGCATATAATGTGTCGCTGAACGCTCCCTTGTTGACTGCTATTGTGATAAACCACACCATAGCTGTTTTATCAACAACTTTTGATAACAAAATATAATCCTCTTTTTATTTTCCGTACCGTAAAAAGAAAAAAAAACGATTCTCTTTGGTTCACATTGTCCTTCTGTATGTCGAGACCCTTAATTTTTCAAGGGCCGGCTTAGACAAAGCACACTTTTAAGTGTGTGTGAAGGTCAAGTAGGAAAGAATAGCCAAGCACTTTAGTTTAAGTCTTTTTCTTTGTATAAATCTACTTTACACTCGATATATCGATTTAATTTTAGATCAATTTAATAACCAATATAAAGTATTAATATATAATTAATATGGCGATGTACAGACAAAATACTAGGGCAACTAGCATGCAAGCGCGGGAAGCTGAGCGAAACTCTTCAATGAATGAAACATCGAAAAATACCAAGACTTTAGCATTATACGATTTTCCCAAACTTCAATTAACAAAAAATTATAAATATGTTAGTCATAGTAAGAAATTACCATCTGCCGGTGCAATAAAATACTTCAATTAAAAATAAAGTTAATTGCAAATTACTCTTAAAATACAATTAGATTTTTTTCAAAATCTATCCATAGAAAAGTAGGCATGTCATAATAAAGTGGTCCAAATTTGGTTATTTGGTTAGTATAGCTTGATCGGTGCAGGAGATAGCGGACAAAGTTTGATCGATTTGACCGGTAAAGAGCTTCGATTCGCTTAGCTTAATAAATTACGCTGTAGGTATATTTGGAAAGTCATGAGTTGGTCCACCTGTGTGAAATAACCACACTTTCGTTGTGGCCACCTAACTCGAACCAAATTATGTTAACGGTGCACTGAACTCCACTAATTTTAAATCTACCGAAGCGTATTAAAAGCGGATATTTAAACTCATGTGAGAATTTAATCTCACATAAGGTTAAATTAAATTTATAAAATTACGTTGACTTCAAAGAATTTGAACTAACCATATTTATTTTTCTTCAGTATACCTTGTAACATAAGACAGAAAACATCCAATAGAGAATAAAATAACTATAGGCTTGCTATTTATAAAATATGTTTATGTATTTAATTGAGAGTCATTCGGCGCCTTTTGAGTCTCCTAATGAGAATGGAAAATTCAAAATAATAAGTGTTCTAGACACTAATATTTGTATTTCTTTGTCAAAAAAAAGTATAATTTTAAATAAGTAACAAAAAAAAAATCTATTTTTACGCAACGAAAAATCATACCTAGAATTCCATTCAAAATAATAATTTAAAAAAAAATAACTTCTTTAAGTATTAGCAGATATTAGATTCAACTGATACAAAACCACTCAAAATAGAGAATGATGTCCAACCATAATCGAATATATACAGTTACCCTAAATTCATTTTCTTATCACACTCGAAATACCCAATTTGTTTATATTAGATTATAGTTTATTAATGTTTTAGCCTGTTTGTAACATCGACAAATAACTTTTATAACAAGCTCAAATACGTCTAAATATGGCCTACAGAATGAAGACATGATTATCTGCTTATGCAATCAAGAGTCTATTTAAAACTATTAATTTTAAAGCGAATATAACATAAAATGTATTGATTGTTGTTTATTATGAGATGACTCCTTGCATAACTCAATAATACCACTTGTTCTAAACGGTACGGTGTTTAATGGCTCGTGAAGGTTTTACAGATCACGTGACGACTGCGTGACGAGATAAGAGACGATTTATCTATCTGTTGTAATTATATCGTTTGTTTTATTCGATCATCCTGTGTATTTTTTATTTTGAAGTTATTTTGTTAATAAATAATGTTCACTACACTTGGAGTTCATTTGCAATTTTGCAGCTTTAGTATATGATGGTAACAGTATTTATTGTAATTTTCATAGAGATTATTTAAATAAATTTAGTTTTTAAGTATTAATTTTATGTGAAGAATTATGCAAGGCAAGAAGGCTTCAATGTTAACGTAAAAAACAAACTATTATTATCATTTATCAAACAGAAGATAACAGATTCAACATTCTTAACACATTAAAAATTATCTAGGTTTGACTTAAGGAAATTATATTAATTTAGATTCATAAGATTTAAGACTAAAATATGGATATAAGAAAACATTAATGGAAAAATTGTTTAAAATTCTGTACAAACTGTTCGTATACTCATTGATTTGATGTTTCTCGTATCTCTTCGACTTGGTCTCAGTACTGTACTCTGGGTAAAGTTTCATTATAATATCTATTAGGTATTTTCCTTGACGACTTCCCATTATTAGTTGTGGCCCACATACTAGAAGATAAATCTCAAGACAATCTCTGTATTTGGAAACTAGTTGGTTTCTTTGTTTAATACTCATTGCATCAGAATTTATCGATTAGAATCACAATTTGTATGATATTAAACGGTTATAATATATATATATATATATAGTTTAATGTTTTCTAAGACTAACACGAGTACTACACATTCGCGGTGATGTATATATATTTAACAAGTAAATACTAACCAAAGTATAAAAATATACTAATATCAATAGTTTGTCCTGAAAACTGTCAACTTGCCAACAGAAATCATGTATGTCCATTCAAAGAACTAAAATAAAAATTAATTGAAATCTGAATAAGATCAATCTCATTTACAGGAGACAGTCTCGAAGAATTAAACGGCTATGGCACGATGCGACCTCGAAACATTATATCTTCAATACTCAGCGGAGCTCCTCCCAAGAACAAGGGCCTGGCTATATCCAACCCTCATGACTTTAGGATGGTGAGTTGGAAGAACTCTTTTTCTTCGTATTTTATTTTGTGTCAGTTAATAGAAGTAAGGAAAGAATCAGGAGTTAGAAGCATATTGTTTGCAAAAAGCAATATTGTACCATCTCGAAAACTGCAACTTCACACCAGAGGCAAAATTTATATATTTTTAAAATATTTACAAAAAAAATTAACAGCGAAAAAATCGTAGAAAATTTAAAACCCAGATAATAAAATGCAGTATTTTTTTATGATTAAATGACGAATATATATCATAGTCACTTGTTTGTTATTTTTTTTATTTATTTATTCTGAATCAGTGGAGAGTTTTATTTTTTTTTCTTTCCAGGTATCAGCAATAATAGATGTCGACATAGTCCCCGAGACGTGCAGAAGGGTGAAGTTACTAAAGCACGGCTCGGACCGACCTTTAGGATTCTTTATAAGGTAATAATAAATGAAAGTGGTATCTGATCAAATAGAAATAAAATCTCTAACGGAGTCCCATATTGTTATTCAAAGTTTATACAACTAAAACGAATATTTTAGTTCCAAAAGTCCTATTACTGTCTAGACGTTATAGTATGTTATTGTAATTTATTAAAGTATGCACTGTTTACGAACAATAACAATATTTGAAAAGCTAATAAGCTTAATATAGTTGGTTTTTTAAAGTAATTTGTTACAAAAACAAACAATTGAAAAAAAACCGAAACCATTTCCGTTTTTTATTAGATTCTAATTATATCGATCCATTATATAATATTGTATAGATTTCTTTATTTATGTTCTATTAAATTACAATAAAAATACAAGTAAAACAGTGTACAGAGGTTTAACTTATCTCTTTTAGATATTTTTACCAGTTACTCTTCGGCGAAACATGAGTTTTATCAAAACATAAACAAAAAAAAATTATAAAATTATAAAAAAAATAAAAACAGAAAAAGTTTCGTAAAATAATTTTTTATAAATATTATAAACAATATTATTAATTTACAGAGACGGAACATCGGTCCGGGTAACACCAAACGGTGTGGAGAGATCCCCCGGTATATTCATATCGCGGCTGGTCCCGGGTGGTCTGGCGGAATCCACCGGACTGCTGGGGGTCAATGATGAGGTGCTCGAGGTTAACGGCATCGATGTGTCCAATAAAACCCTCGACCAGGTAAGATATATTAAAATATGGGTAACAGTAAATCGCCAGATAACTCATAATAACAATTTTTTGGTTTATATGGAAGTATTTAATTAAAAAACTTCTGTACAGAGTATCGTTTTCGGAAAATGAAAATATAAATTTTAGCGGTTTTGTGTAAAATGGACGACCTATAAGGAAAATGATTAAGTATAAAAAACACGCCACCATAGCAAAAAATTTCGACGAGGTTAGGAAAATTCACCAGTATGATGAAATCTATAAAACATAAATTCCATAACCACATTTCAGGTGACGGACATGATGGTAGCGAACTCGTCGAACCTCATCATAACAGTGCGTCCAGCCAACCAGCGCGCCGGACCACCGCCGCCAGAGGCGCGCCCGCCGCCCTCCGACACTGACGACGAGAGGTGACACACATAGTCACAGGCGCATTCAAACACACACATAGCCAATAGCCTTCCAGTATTAATCGCCGGAGGTGACACAAACGCACTACACTCGTTCACACACACATATTTCGCCCATAGTCTTTTGACACTCACGACGAGAGTCGACGCACCTAGACTACACGCATTCGCATTCACACATCGTCCATAGCCCTCTAACACTGATGACGTAAGATGACCCACATAGACTGCACTCATTCACTCACACACATCGCCTGTAACCCTTTTACACTGATGACGCGAGGTGAAGCACACAGCTACACGCTTTCACACACACACACACACACACATCGCCCATAAACAAGTATACAATAAAAGTTGATTAAAGCAAATGTAATATATTAAAATTGTGAAACTAGATAAATGTTATTGCAGATTCGACCAAGACGAACAGGACGAGATAGTGGACCTGACGGCTGTAACCCTAGAAGATCAGACGGAGAGCTTCCCCCACAGCATCCCGTCAAAGGACGACGGACAAATCCTACACCTATAGTATATACTGCAGAGGTACCGACGTGGCCAAAACTGTCAGACATTCCAAGTGTAGTGACAATTGTGTACTTAACTGTACCTCTTTGGTACTGTGTTGTCATTTAATATTTGCACGCTACATACTACAAAAACTTACTAAGACTTCAATCAATGATGGGTCTAGTGATATATTCACATTGTCTTCATGTACCGGGAGAGGCACCGGAAAGTTGGTAATTGATTGTAAGATTATAAAATATGGTATTGGCTGATAATACTTTGAAAACCATTATGAGTCGGAATTTATTACGTTGGTGAATTGTCATCTACTGAATGTTATTTGAAGCCGTTATATCAATTATATAATCTATAAATTATTATACTCAAATAGAATATTCAAAAGAAAACGACATTCCAAAATGAAGTGATAATTAATGACATCAGAATTACAAAGAAAAGTATTAATAAAAATACAATAAAATTAAAAGCAATAATTAGAAATATAAATCGTATTTTTGTAACTATAGATAACTCGCGTTTTTAATGAATCATGTAAAAGTTTTTCATTTATAAATTTTTTCATAGACACAGGTATTTGAAAAAAAATATGCAAATGAAATTGATATTATAATTTTATACTATATGATGTGTTGTGTACATTTAGTATTAAAATACATATTGTACTCACAAACTAAATTTAAAACAGAAAAAAAACTGAAAATTTGATTATTTTTATATAAATTATCTCTGTGTTGAAATTGTTCTTACATAAAATTATAATTAAATTTTAAAATTGTTAAATTTCAAGTTACTATTTTTTCAAGTTGACAATAAATTTAGATCTAGAATGTTTTTAATATAGGTGTCAAATTCCATCCATTTTTGTTACTAGTTTGCATATTTAGGATTTGAGTAAAATATGAACTAATTAGTGCTTTAGATGATAGTTCCTAATAAATTATTACAAATTTTCAATAAATAAGATCAATTTCAATCAATTTGACTATAATAAAAGCTTACGGTTCATATTTTACAATTCTAGGCTTAAAGAGTTAGAGTTATAGTAGAGAATATTGTAGTATCTCACTTCCCATGGAAGGTGCTAAAGCTAAAAACTCTGGTAGAATATTATAATAAGAAGTTATGTTTAATAAACATTTTTGGTACTCTTTTTATAACTTCATCTAGCAAAGTAAGTTTTATTGATTCACTTTAGTTTTTAATACTTTCATTCCATTGTTAGAACTTCTTGTGCCTTGAATCTCTGTAACAGTTATGTAGTCATTAAACAGAGTAGGGCCTAATATCGTGCCTTGTAGTACGTCTTATGAAATATTAGTATTATTATTTTTTATGTATGTCTATACAAGAATTTTCATATTAATTACTATGAAATTTAATTACTAAACCATATCCTTCACTTGAATCGATTGAGACAAATTTATTTACGTTTACAACTTATCATGTGGAAATCAGAGGCTTTACTATAGTTTCTGATTATTAATTATTATATATATTATTCACCACCTCTATCAAGGGAGTGTAAGTATGTGATTGCGAGTTACTTATGATTATTATCAAACTTAGAACTACAGGTTTACGATCAAAGTATAGTGATTTGAGCTTAAATTAAACTTAGTTTAAGTATATTTAATGTAACAAAGGGCATGTTAAGATTTTAGTTAAGAAATTTAATCTTTGCACATATCGAAGATTTTAGAAATCTTGTATATGCAATTATTGTCTTTTATAATTAATGATTTTATATTTTACACATTCCTTTTATATAAAGTTGATTAAAGGTTATATCATGGGTTGCATTTATTAAAATTTTTTGGATTTTTCGCCTGAAATTAGTTCTAGATCTTACAAGAGTGATCTAATGTACATAAATTTTTCAGATGCTACGTTTACATAGTTTTCAATTTATATATAATAATATATTTAGTAACTTCAATTATGAAGATACTTTCTCCAATATGTATATAGATTCAATTCAGTGAACTAGAGTTTAATTTTTTACAATACTCTGACAATTTTTTATTAATTGTTTCTCGAACTACGTAATAGTGAAATCATATTAATTGGCTCAAAATTAAGGTCCAAAAAAGTTAAAATGAAATATTCTTTAGGAAATACGTTATTTACACTCTAGTATACACCTGTGTTGTATGTAATTAAATATTATTATTCTTAAGTATTGTTTTTATTTATTTCCTTTTTATAATAAGTATAAATGTAAACAAAACTATAAAAATCGGCGGCCATGTTTGAACAAGGTTCACTTAAAAAAGAGAAGTTTTTACACAGTTTTCATATCAGTTTAACGTATTATTACACATATAAATAAGAGGGGAGATCCAAAAGTTATTTGAATAAAGGGGATAGATCAAGTCAATCCGAATAAAATCTAAAACTATATAAAATAAAATTTAACATCATGCCGTAATAAAAATCTTTACCAAGCAAGAAAAGAACGCTTAAACCATTTTGAATGAAATGGACACCTTTTAGGGGGGTAACAGCTAGGGCTTTGTTAACCTACTAAAAGATAAATCAATGATTTACAAGTGGCATACTCTTTTTAAACATGGTCAGAAGTCGATTGAAAACGACTCCCGTTCAGGAAATTTAGTTGAGGCCACTCAGTGAAAAACGTGGAAAAAATATACTGAGAACATCCGTATAACAAAAAAACAGTTATCTGCATTTGTTGAAGTATCAGATACCATTATTAGTATCAGATACCATTTTGCGAGTCGTTGCGGGGTGCTGAGAATTCTCACGCCGCTTTAGGAAATGAAACATGGGTTCATTATTTTGCTCGAGTCCAAACAAGAGTCCATCTGATGGCTTAAAAATGGGAAATGACCGCAAAAAATGAAAGAAATTCAAATTTTCGGAGTCGGCTTGAAAATTAATTGCTACAATTTTTAGGTATTGTGAGGGAACAATACTATTTGATTACAAATAAAAGGAATAAATATACAATATAATATTCTAAGCGGAGAATACAACACAACGCAAATTAAAAGAGGCCACCCAGGACGTTCGTCAAAAAACATTTACTAAGGGTGTGTTACTCTTGATAATGCCAGGCGCGTTCACAAGAGCCGAGGTTCAACCAAGTAATTTTTATATGTTCCCGAACTTTACAAAAGATAAAGGAAAGAAAATTTTGCGACGACAATGAGGCAATTATAGCAATGTTGACTCTTTTTGAGGCAAAAGATAAATTTTTTTTTACTATAATTTATGCATTCATCTTAAGTATGATTATGTTAAGAAGGAAAAATATATTTATTGTTTCATTTTATTTAAAACCCTTTCATTCCAAGAACTTCTGGACCTCCTTTTGTATATATTTTTATACCTTTAGGCAAAAGATTTCTTGAAGTTTTCAGATGCTATGAAAGCAAGTTTTCCTGCTAAGTGTACAATAATGCCCTTGAGGTATACAACTGGTAATTCTGATAAAAAGTGTAATCATAAATGTCTTTGTATTTTAAACTACATGGTGTATCATCGGTGCTCTATTAGCTCTGGTAGGTAATTGATAGGTTTTAATGAACTGAACCTTAGAAATTTAAATCTCTATTAGTAGTATAATACACATACGTTATAAGAAAAATATGACTTATTTTTAATTACTATGTAATGGCGAGAAGGAAAACCGAAATGGGAATCTTAAAGAAAAATACATCGACCCTGACTTAAAAACTGACTAAATTCGTCTTAGTCACACATCCACAAAACCTGCGGCCGCTTATGAACTCTAGGAAAATGGAATATTTCGAATGGTGCCAATGCTTTTTTACAGTGAAAACACTTTATGTAATTTCATTAGGCATTTCATAGCAAACGCAAGATACGTTTGCTGTGATATTCGGATGATGCAGTGTACGTGGTGTTTTTTTATTTTGAATTCATCTAGTAAAAAGAGGGCCGGCTCTTCTTTTATCAAAATAACAAGTATTGCTATCTAAGATTCACACGAGTACTACACGTTTCAATAAAACTATTTTTCGGATATAACTCGCGTTTATTATTACATTTTTATATTTAACCCGACGTTTCGGACGCTTTGCAGCAAACTTGTTCGCGGTAAGACGAGATGATGGTATCGTCGAAAAATAGTTTTATTGAAAAGTATTGCTACTTAAGGGATAATGTAGCCGGCACACTTACTAATTTTCGATATGATCATTCTATTATTTTCACACTCATAAATATATTAGATCTTTCGGTCGAAATATTTTCGATCTATGCGATTAAAGGTATTGTTGCATATCTTAATGTTACATTTTTAGAATCATTATCTACATAAAAAAAGTGCAACAATAATAATTTGTAATCAAATATACTTTTAATTGAAAAATAATATAGTTTGTAAGTTATGCGTAGAACACGTGTTTCGTGTTTATATTCGTATGTATTTAGTATTAAGGTCAATATTTAGAAACTGTAATGTATTTAAATGATATATTTGTAATGATAAATATTGGATTAAACACGTTATTTCGGAATAATTTTAACAAATGTTTTTTAGAGAATACAAGTTTAACAGTTATTTCGAAAAAACTTTTATTTAAAAATTGTATCTTACAGAATTAGCAATAAAGACCAAAATAAAAACACATCATGGTTTGTCTATAGAAAAGTTATCATGGCCAAGGTTTCCAGAAATAAATCTTACACTTACATCCTCCAGAACCGGACTGGTGCCAAGTTTCGTCGTACACCTTCAGTCAATACACTAAAACCGCGCCACATGGTCAAGACTGAAAGTTGTTGTCGATGCGAAAAGTGTTGTTAGTAAAAATTTTATAAGTTTTAAACATTAAATACATATAAAACCATCAATAAATCTCTTTGTTTTTTGTAATAGTAAATAAAAAAGAAATGGGTGAAGAAACTTATCCAGTTTATACTCGGATGGAAGACATCACAGAACAAGATGACAAACACTTGGCTGGAGCGAGAAGAGAGATTAGAAATGATTTAACGGTCATTATACCTGAAAATCCGTTTCCAGATATAGAAGTAGATGCATATCCACCATTAAAGTTTTCTTGGGTAATACCAAAGAAAATTGCCGCCATGGCTTTTCCTAGACACGTTGAAAATTTAAAATTTATTGTAAACCAAGGCATAACACATCTGGTCACACTAACAGCTGGAAAGAAACCTCCAGTTGATGAAATTTCCCGATTGAGGTGGACTGAAATACCGATAGAAGAATTTGAAAATCCTACAGTTGAGCAAATACAAACATTTATTGATGTTTGCAAAAGATCAGATAAAAATGGGGAGGTATGTTTTTGGATTAATTATTTTGCTCCTTATTCCTTTGTAATAAGTTTTTTAAAAATATTATTTACTATATTCGCTTACTTTCAATAATAGCTCCGAACTCTAGTTTGATCTTTCTACTGGAACAATTATAATCCGATTCTATTTTAATTAATGTACCAGATTTATCTATGTGCTACTTTTCACATTAAAAAATCAAGCACATAAATATAAATGACCATGTATTCAGGTGATTGGTATTCATTGTCGTCAAGGACGGGGCCGGTCCGGCGTCATGCTGGCCTGCTACCTCGTGCACTTCTACCGGTTCTTACCGGATCAGGCGATGAACGTCATCCGGATGATACGACCAGGTTATATTATCAGTGTCTATAATTTCCACCATTGATATTACTTGTTTACACATCAGGTAATATTACAATTTTTATATGTATAAAATATGTGAAGTATACTGTTCATTAGTATACGATTATCATATATCTACTATTGGTTTCTAGTTATAATTATTACTTATAATAAATTATAGTTTTATTCTCAAATGTTTATTATTAATAAGTTTTTAATAATTGTAACTTTGATATCTTCAGTCTATATCTATTTATTCACGTATTATATTTATCTCTTAACGCTGAAAATACTAAAACGTTTAGTTTAGAACAAAACTGAAAATAAGAAATTTCAGAATTTTGTTCTGAAAGAAGTCTGGCTCAGGTTCGTTACTTATCCATAAGTACATAGGTAATACAGACATCAGTTTCTTTGGTCAATATTTAAACAAATCTATCTTACAGGTTCATTAGATTTTGATGAACAAGAAGAAGCCGTAGGTAGATACTTTGAATATTTGACGGAAAGCAATCCCTTAAAATTCGGAGTCAGTGGAGATGTTATGGAAGAGTTCATCGAGGCCGCAAAAGAAGCAACGAAGAAAGTTTTATAAATTTACTAGGTTTAATGTAAATTATTGAAAATGATGAATTTTTGTTACAATAATTAAGTCAGCACTATAAAAAATGTTCATAATTTTATTATGACTGCTTTTAAGAGAGCTTTGTTGCTTCTCATACAAATAGATTATAGTTTGTTGCTTTTTTATTCAAGGCCGGTTTTTATAAACATTGTTATTACATATATTAATAGTATAAATATAATTACGGCTTTCATTTTTAAACGAGGACTCTAGGCAGATTATAATAAATATATTTTCAAGTTTCGTTTCAAACCTGAAGTTTATGATATTGTCACACATAAATATGAATAAATAATAATACACATATTTTTTAATATAATCTTTAATATCAAATATTAACATATTGTAATTCAGTAAGATTTAGTTGATTAATTGTAATCATGTGTTTAAGTACCTGAATAAAATATTTTAATGTTTTATTATTTATACTAATTTTATTCCAATACCTTATAGTCTATGCCATATAAGTAATCTTATGTCTACAAACATGTGCAATTTTGCACTATATTATATTTTGGCATTTTTTATGTAAATAAAATTGGCAATGAATGAACTCGTTACTTTAAAATGACACAAATCTATCTTTGCCAATCGCTTTGCCAGTGGATTGTCTGGCTTGGCTCCAAGCCTCAGTCTGTTGTAACACTTTCAAAATAGACGATTTAAAATGGTAGACATGTTGGCAGCATCGCAATTAAATTGTCATTCATTTATAGTAATGAAAGTGAAAAGTACAGAAAGAATGCTTAGATAAACTTAAACTTGTTTGTGTAGCTTGTATTTAAATCTATTTATATATAAATAATTTAAAAGTTACTTATATAAACTTAAAAATGAGTACAGTGCGAAAAGGGATCAATATAAAACTAATGAAATTGTTTTATAAATACGCTGATGAAGTCCAGGTGGAAGGTAAAAAGGAGGAGCCAATATGTGAGGTCAAAAAAACAAATGAGGACTCGTACCCGCCATTTAACTTCTCGTGGCTGGTGGAAGGAGAAATAGCGGGAATGGGATGTCCTCAAAATGTTGCCAATGTAAATTATATAGCAGATGTTGGCATCAATCACCTTATTACCCTGTCGCCTGAAAAGATTCCGCCGCTAATAGAATGTAATAAGAATTTAAAATGGACAGAAATCGGGATCAAAGAATTTGGTGCGCCAACCTTGAAACAGATTATAAAATTTATTGAAATATGTGAAAGAGCGAAAATAAGAGGAGAGGTTAGTCAGAACTACAACATAAATTTAAATACCTTCAGTCGTAGTTCCAGTATATATTATACTTTTATGAAGTAATCTAAGGGCTTATAATCTTCTATCTCATAACGGCTACTATAATCATATTCTAGAATTTCTACGCAAATACCTAGGCACATGTATACAAGTCATATTCTCTTAACAAATAAACCCTGAACAAATATTTATTATACAAATACGTTGCATCTTTATAGGTGTTGTTTCGGTATATGTTAATTTAAAAAATATTCGAGCAATTTTTTAATATTTAACTTATAATGCAATGTGTCTTAGGTCATTCATTCATCATTAATGAAAAATTAAAATATTTTAGGTAATTGCGGTCCACTGCCGCCACGGTCGTGGTCGCACGGGCACCATGCTAGCGTGCTATTTGGTGTACTTCAAACAGATGACCCCTGAACGAGCTATTCTTACTGTTAGAGCTTTAAGACCAGGTATTTTTATAAAAACTGTATTTATTCATTAGAAGTGATCGACTACCTACAAAGTACATTTTCATTTAATAGAAGACATTATAAAACAACAAAAAAATTCTTAGTACATATATTTAAATAAATTCACATAATATTTCGTACACCACCTAATTAACGAGAAGCTGTGATCAAAGAACATAACCTTGACAAATACATTATTTTCTGCGCGTAATGTTTATAATTTATTTAATCTCTCACAAAATATTAGATCTGATTATAATAGATCTCAATAGTATAATAGATCTCAATAGTAATTAAAAGATTTCGTCATTTAGATTTCGAGACCATAATAAATTGAAAAATATGCTTCAATTCTTGAACCATTTGTTTCATTTACGAATTATAGACATTGTTCTTCAACCAAAATTTGTTTTGGCACACGATTTGATAATATCTATTATTATTTTATATATTCTTTTATAATACGAACCTTTTCTTGTCGTCACACATAAAGGACAAAATAGGGGTAATACATGATATTGTGACGTAAAGAGTGTCATACTTTTAGATAAAAATTTAGTTTAAAATTATATTATATTTGTTACAGGTTCGTGTGAAACCTACGAGCAGCAAAAAATAGTGTGTTACTATCATGACTGCTTGAGAGGAAATATTACAAAACCTGATTATAGACTTGTAGATGACAAGTTATACTTTGACTTTTCTATGAAGCACATGTATGGTGACGAAAAAAAGGAACCGGAACTTAAAGAAGAGTTCATAGACAATGTAGAAATAAAGCCACAACAAGCAGAAATAAAAGTTGAACGCAAAAAATCAAAGGCAATGGTCATTAATCATAAGATTTATTTTTAAATAAGTTATTTATCAATCATTAATTGCTTGGAATATTTTGTTTTTATGAGAGTATAAATTGTTTTTATTTTATCAAAATATATTAATTAAAGAATAATCCAATTTTTGCAATGTATTCATGTATGTATGTTTAACAGGCCAAATTAATGAGGCACACATTTGAAATTCTTAAGCAGACTTCACGGTAATCGTCTTATCTGACACCCAAGCAGTCCTGGCTGTGCCCATGGCCTAGGCACAATGTTTATGTTAATCACATGTTGTTCTCTTCTCACTTTCACTTGTACTGGCTGGCCTACCGAGTGCATCACTATGTTATGTACCTGTGTTATATCTGAAAAGTTGCTGTGGTTGACTGAACCAAATTGGAGTAGTTCATCATTTTCACAGAGCCCCTAAAAAACAGGTTATTAAAATGATTACTGACATAATTTCAATAGAATCTTTATTAAGCAAAATAGTTTAGTTTTAAATCAGAAGAAGCAGTTTAGTTACATTAGTAGTAAAAGTAGTAAATGAATTCTTTAATTATTACTAATATTATTAACAAAGGAACAGTTTAATTTAAATTATATAATAATTACTAGTTTAATTTAAATTATATATTAATACCTATAGAAATATAAGAAAATAAGTTGTTATATTATATAAGAAATCTCAACTCACCGCTAAATCTGCTGGTGATCCTTCTTGCACAAAGCCAACTACAGCAAAGGTCTCATTATTTACATTAGAATCTCCACTATGACTGGACACACCATTACTATAACCATTTTGACGAGGAGCACTCCTTGAGGTCCCTTCACCAGTAGATCCCAGAAAATCAGCATGAACTTCTCCAAGGCCTTTCTCTATCTCCTTCATTATAGATTTGTGGTCATTTTGCAAACCTGTAAGTTTTGACATTAAAAGTTTGTCAAAATAGTAAAAATAATTAAATTTATATATTTACAGGTTAAAATAATAAAATATATTAAAAAATTTTAACACAGTTGAAAAACTTTTGATAAATATATTGAACACGAAAAATAATAGAAAATTGCTTAGTCATATAAGAATTTTCAACATAGTTGAAAAACTTACAAATAATTTGATGTCGCGCATGCCGCACTTTATAAACATCGATATCATTCCGAGGGAATCCATCAGTATCAACAAGAGGATCTTGCATTCCAACATTGTTAGCTTGAAGAATTAAGTTTTGTTCACGAATTACACTTTCTATTCTATCCTTCTCATGAATTAATTTCATTACTCTATCTCTGGCGGGGCCGTCCATGTTATAACCTACCATTTTTTTACCTTATTTATTTACTTAAATTATTCACTTGTTTGTTTAACAATCAATTTTCTTTTATGTTAAATTTCGTATTTGCATTTTGCTCGTAACTCGTGCTCATAAATCATAAAAAATCAGAAATGTCAAATAACAAAGTGACATTCCAAATTCTAATGACATCTGACAGCACTGCAGTGTTGCTATAAAAAAATTATATTTTCCATTTTATATGATCGGTCAAAGGCTTCACTAATGTTATCCCAAAATAATATAAACCCTAGAACCATGTCGTGTATTTTGAAATCTGACTTAGAATCTACACCCTTTAAAAGACGCACTGGACATTATTATGTCCAGTGCGTCTTTTAAAGTAATATAATGTCCAGTGCGTCTTTTAAATGTAAATATACCTGATAATTTAAAAACTAAAAGGTAGGCAAGGGAGCAAACCTAAAATTGTATGTACTAATGAAAAATTTTTTACTAATATACTGGCATAGTTAATGCTCACAGATCTGTAGAAGCTTCCTAATCGGACAACAAAGTAAAACGTGGACAGTTTCCGCCTTCAATAATTGTATAGTAGTGTGTAAGGTGTCAAAACATCGACACAAGTATATCAAAATACGAGAAGTTGGTTAACTTTCTAACAACACCATGTTCATCAACCAATGCTGATTCTTTAAGCAGAAGAAGGTCGTAAAGCTAGATTCATCCAGGTGTGGTTGGAAACTAACGTTTTATATTTCATGATAGTTGTAGACTAGCCGTCGTCAAGTTCTGATTTTAATTCCTTGGATTATGATTTATGTTCAGTTTTAGAGCATGCTCTTAACGTTATAATTTGGAGTCCCTAAAACAATCCATATGAAGAACATTGAAAATTTTTAAAATATAGGGAGTTCGTGTTTCTATTAATAATTGGCCTCAATATTAAACGAACTGTAATACAGCGAATTAGCTTCATACATTTTTGATGTTATCAAATTAATTTACTAAACACAAACTAAATACAATCTTACATTTTTTTTATAATTTAATTTATGGCAGGGTAAATATTTATCAAATATAATATAATCATTATTTTATATCATTTTGATAAATGCAAAAGTTTTATTTAATTAATTGATATGCAGCATTGAGTTCCTAATCTTCAAGTCTTCAGTTATATTACATACATTAAATGGGCAGGTGTAGTATATGAAAAAATGACACAAAATATATTATTTGTTATTTTTTATTTTTAAATCAATTATGAGATTTTAAGAACTGTAGCTCTTTTGAATATTACTTTATACAAAAAATATTGAAAGCTTTATATTTGCTTTGATTTTACATTTAACAAATACAACAATGATTTAATAAATGACCAGATTAATAGTTACAATATTTCTAATAATAAAGGCTTACTTAAAGAGTCAGATTTATAATAAAATTAACAGTAAATGTGAGTTGGTTAACATTTTTAAGGAAGGTTAAATATTAAAGCGTTCTTTTTTCATTTATAAAAAGATTTCTTAGCTCTTAAGTGATTAATGTCTTTTTTGTGGACAAGTGTACTTTGTTATTCACTAAAAAATAAGTCCTTCATGGAATCTGTTCCTGAGCAATCTGGTGAATATAACCACTCATCGACTCTGGCGACAGCCGACTAACTGTTATATTAACCAGACAAATACAATCACAATAAATATATTGTGCAAAAACAGTGTATAAATAATCACATACATAATGTAAAATATCAATTAATATACAAACTTAAAGATATAAATGATACGATATGAAGAAGAAAATAAACATGATTGTGCAATACAGATGAGTTTTATAATCTATTATCACCTGGATTAAAGGTCACAGTTTTTAACTAATAAATCAATGTGTATAATCTGGCGAAATTATACACTAGATCATTTCAGAAAAAAACCGGTAACCAATAATCCTCACAAATCGGTAAACAAAATGGTCCCTATAAGGAAAGAAATACAAAAAAGTTTCACAAAATCACATCTAGTTGAGACTAATACGTATAACATACACTAATAATTATGGCAACTTTGATAATAAATAAGAAAAAGTATTCACATTAAACAGAAAGAAAAAATTGGAAAAATAAGTAATACAAGGCAACGAGTGCAGACTTTATGTTTTACTACTATCTATAGTTGTTACTAATTAGAAGCCAATTTCGCATATTTTATTACAAGCTTGGCTCGCTTTGCAAATAAGTTAATTTATTGTTAGCTATATAATTGTTTATTCGGCACTCGATCCGTAGACGCCGGTCGCTTCGACTATGTATTTATGCGTGTAACACTGAGTAGCTTACAAAAATACGCAATAAAGGATTATAATATAACATAGTCAAAGCGACCCGCGGTACAATTGCAACCAAAAACAGCCCATATTCAAAATGGCGGTGTTTTGGCGGGAGTGTTATCGTAATTCGACTATAGCCGGAAAGGCTCTCGTTTCTCCGCAGCCTTGGCGGCGGGCGCGCGGCGGGAGAGGGGGGTGGCGGGGGCGGCCCCCTCCGCGTCAGACGGCCGACGCACCAGGCGAGACGCAGCCGTCTGCGTGCCCGGACGTACAGGTGTCGAGCTGCCGGATGGCGTCCTTTGCCTGTTTAATATGATTCATTTACATATACATTTTTGTAACGCTCGTGGCATGCAACAAGCTACATCACAAGAACAGATCACCCGACGAGCAACACTAAAACCGATCAAACTACACAATCTTTACCTAGAGTGAGAATGGTTAGAGTCCTTGGGCACGGGAATGCGACTCCGGCCGGGCGTGTGTCCATCGGTGGAAGCGAACGAACCACTCCTACGTGTTAGCGAAGCACAGAGACGGACAGATATAAGACATATATATATATAGAAAGAAGATATGTTAATATTTGTTAGTGCAAATGCTTCTCTGCTGACTTTAACGAGGAACCATTTAAAATATTTTAGTAATAATAATTAATATCTAAAAAAGTTTTGCTGTATGTAATATTTACATAATATATGTTACTCGTTTACAAAATAGTTTAAAAGTTCATGTTAAATTCTTGAATAAAACTATACATTATTTTTTCAACTTAGATTGTGTTGCTGTGAGTGTAAAAAACATCAAAACAGTGCATGTGCAATAACAATAAAGAACAATATCACACATTAAAACAAAACCACAGTATGCTAAACTTAGATCATGCTTATGAAACTTTATATTGAAAATACTATTTGATGATATAAAAATCTAAATTTAACATAATATACGTTTTATTTATATGAAAAATATGCATGATTAAGTATATAAAGTGAAATGTTAAGCAAAAACAGTGAGATAGTTATTTTTGAGAATAATGCAATAATTTCTGAACAAGCCTTGTTTATGCGCCTCAAGCAATGTTAGAAAGCGTTAGTCATACATTGCTTTATATAAAAACTATGAAAGTGTGTTTGTTGTATGGAACGAATCGACAACCAGATGATGAATATAAACTGATGTATCGATGATCAATGATAGACTTGATGAATTAAAATCAACGAGCATCTAAATATTCGGGCCAAAACGAAGCTAAAACAAGCCTGTACCCTTTTTTATCTCGTTGAGTCGGCTTTGAGGCGTCGCCGCTCGACTCGCTTATGTTACTCTCATATTCATTGTCACTTGTCATTCCTGATATGCTGAACAGTGAGGAATCGTCTTCGGGACTCCGCTGATCGGATTTAGGATCGTGGGATATAGGACTCGGATCCTGGGATGTTTCTCGAGATTGGGATTTGAGTGATTTGTTCCGTCGCTCGATAGAGGGCGTGCGCGGCGAACGGTTGCCAATATATACCGGGATTTTGGTTGAACCCTGCGTTTGCATTGCTGGATGAGTATGGGACAAGGACTTAGGATGTTCTGACACCATTGAGGATGGCTGAGAATGTGTGGAACTGTTTTGTTCGTATCCATTTTCATGATGCATGTGGAAAGGAAAAATAAAATTAATTTTTATTTACCTTTATAGATATATATTTTAAATATGTGTATAAAATAGGTTATAGGTTAGTCGATACTCATAGCATTGTCGTTAGCCTATATTTTCAAGCATGCGCAACCGATGCTAGCTTTTATTTTTACCACCACCAAGAACACGAAGACAAGACAAAATCGAAATTTCCAAATCCGAGACGAGTGCACCCAAAACAATACTCAGACGTTACTACGTAGCGGATATCACCGTGAAGCCGTGACTTGCTTAACACTCGACTTCAAACACGGTCGCAATTTGAAAACTTTTATTAAACAAGACGTTTAAAAGCAATCAAAGTGCCACCTCAGTTCAGTCGGTGGTGGGTCTAGCCCGGGTGGTACCTGACGAGCGCGGGCGCGGGCGACAGGGTGGGGATACTGGACGTGCGGTACATCGAGCCGCCATACCTAGGTGTATAACTAATTGTTTTAACTTGCCAATTTGATCAATTCAAGTAATGTTTTTAATTTGTAATAATTTCGTAGTACGTATCGTCGCATCGAATTAGAAGTAAATGAAGAAATTGATGTTTTATTTATCGTCCTCCATTCCATATCTAAATTCTGGTAGAGAGATGGGTCATCAGATTCTCATCGTACCTGGTGCTGGGTGTGAGTGCGCCGGTGGGTGTTCGTGGGCGGGAAGCGGGACCGGCGGGGGCGACGCCTAGCTTGCTGGCCGTCGCGGCCGCACGGGCGATGGACGCTCGCGTGTTTGTCACTTTTCGCATGGGGATGCGGGAAGGAGTTGACACTTCATCTGAAAATATAGTATATTTGGATGATTTCATAGATCAACGTAGTAGCACTTTTATTAGAAAGTAGATAATTGCCTGTGCTGTCCAAGGATAGGTTCGATCCATGTCTAGAGGGCGGCTTTGAGCCCGTCCTGGAGCCGGGTCTGGAACCCGGCCTCGAGCCACCAGGTGTCAATGTAGATCTATAATAGAATAATGTTTAATAAATATAATTCATAACGTTTGAGTTAAAAAAAGAAACTGCTCCATAGTGATGAATAAATGACCTCGGTGCACTAGGTTTTCTATATCTCTGTCCGAGCCCACTCGCAGCTTCATTATCGCTGAGGGAGTCGGGTGTTCCGGCGCTAAGTGAAGACCTAGATGCCCTCCCCGCGGCCGCTCCGGCAGACATAGGGACAGAACGAACCGTGCGTTCTCGTACCTGTATATTGATGCATATATTAATAATATTTAAACCAGATGTTATAGTTACTAATGAATAAAACGAACTCAAATTTAGCGTTATAAGTAATATTGACATTAGTCGGGGTTTTATGGGTATTAACAAGTTATGCTTCTCGGCATGTGATATGTGCATGCTAACTAATATGGAATTGACATTTGTTTTCTAATCAACGTATTCTAAAACACTGACTAACAAAAACAAAACAAAACAAAGGCTGCTGCAGTCAACTTTGAACAAAGGTGCAAACACACGATACTCTCACGTAGCCTATAAATTACCCAATGGTATCCCGGAGACGGTTGGTATCCATGGTGGTGCGTATAGTGATGGGCACCAGGCGTCGTCGAACCTTGAGATCTTGAGTGGCCGTATATGAAAGCTTGCTTAGTGCCATGTGTCGAACCCACGTGGAGCGGGTACGAACACGGTAACTCTTCTCGCTGTCTGAGAGCCTCAAATATAGGCCTCAACTGCTCCATAAACTCCTCCGCTAAACGCATCAATAGAAAACCGAAAGCCTTATATTAAGGGCGCAGGGAAAAACCATTAAGAACAAAACTCTTTCATAGTGCCAATCTTTTTCCGAAACGCGATTTGCCGAGTAGTTACGATTAGTCCACACGCCAAGTCGACGGACACGCGGTCGTATTTAATGGATGAGAAGGGATTGAGTGGGAGGGGAGAATAGAATACATTACCATAAATTCCATAGGCGTTGACGTGCCACCTTTCCAATTCAGTGAGGATCCAATGATAGATACAACTAGCAAACAACACCGAACACTACACGAGCGGGTGCTTCAATGCTTAATTTGAGCACACTAATTGCATACGATAACGCTATGGCTCAATACATGCTGCAATCTCGACAATGCCTCTTGCAAATGGATGCAAAAATCCATGTACAAGATGCAACCACAAAGCAAGAAATAAAAATCCCAAACCGAATTGCTCCCTCTATCAACTACTGTGCGTATAATGTAATACATGTGCGAAATTATAACTTAACCTGTAGAGAGGTTTTTATCAGATATAAATAATATGTGGCAGTGTTTAGCAACTTACCTTGGTAATGGGTCCGGTGGATGGGGGTGTATTTGTGTTCGAGCGAGGCGTACGTGGTCTAAACGCAGCCATACTCTGCGACACTCCATCGGCCAGAATGAATTGCTCTCGCAGTTCGATGTTGGTGCGGCCCTTGGCTGCATGCGGGCGGCGTCCGATGTGCAGGATTACAAATAGGATAGGATAGGGCGGGTCGAAAAAAACCGTATGGTAACAGGATGGGTAGAAAAAACACCAAAGTGTTAAAACAGGGAGCGTGCATTGGAAGTGAGGTAAAGAAAAAAAAACAACAAACAAAATCAGAACATGTCCAACAAAAACAAACAATCATAAGGCAGTTTATAAAATTAAATCAAAAATTTAAAATGTAAGTGTGCAAATAGGATAGGAATTATAAAATTCAATTAGTTTATTCTATCACCAAAATATATGCAATCAATATACAAATCAAGAACAAGTATAGTTTTGTAATATTTATTACTATTTATTAGATGACGTACTGCCGTATTGATGACGTCCTTATGTTAATAGTTGTAGTAACCTTGAACTTGAATTGTATATATGTCTACGAAATATTAAGAAGTACCATAATTATATGCAAAAAAAAAAATAACATGCAATAGTTAATCAGATGCAACTAATTCTGATTGGTCACCACCGTGAAGTATGTTATGATTTGCACTTTCACTTTTTGGAAATGATTTCATATATTTTGTATATCTTAAAAACTACATTAAAAGCTGACAACATTAAAAATCCCCATAAATATAGCAAAATATATTTATACCCTTTGCAAATAATACTATAATAGCTAAAGCTACACCAATAAAATTTATCTGCCCTGGAGAAATATCTCTATAATTAAGTCTTAATAAAAAACGTACATTTTATAAAATAAATACTAAATATAAATATTAGTTTAACAATGATGCTCCAATGCAGATAATATTTTCTTACCGAGCGGACAACAAGCTTCATGCTGTTCCGGTTTACTCGGATCAGGCAGCGGTAGCACTAATGATACTATTTATAAAAAGGTTTAACAGGAATTGAACGCAAAAAATAATATATAAAATTGGTGGAAGGGAATGGATAGGGTGAAGCAGATACGAATTAGTAAATTAGTAGCAGATCAATCATTTAGAAAAACGAAGTTTTTAAATTTGATCTTGAATAAATTTTTGAAAAGGAACATTTTTGATGGATTAAAATTTTAATTATTTGAAATTTCATGTAATAATAGAAATTTGTATTAAATCTAATTTTTTTATGTAACAAAGATATTGTATATATTTGTCAGGGTATATTTAAAAGCAATAATTTTTTTAGCTGGCAACATCCTACTGCGCATGTCAGACTATTGTTTCACGTTCGCGTCCATTTAGAGAAGAGTGCCGCTCAATAGCGTCGGTATTTGATAATCGGAACCTTGTAGTGGTCAGAGTCCAGACAACAATGAAATTAAATCGATTTTAATAATTATCTTATTTAATGTGATTCGAAGTGAAATCGAAGATGACCGGTACGATAATTGAAAACTTGAGTGGGCGAAAACTCGCAGTGCTTGTGACAATACTATTGTTATCTCAATTAACATGTTTTTTGATCGGTGGTCTGGTTGCTCCCATGCCTGCAAACGCACAAAATATTCTCGGTACCGTGTGTAAAGACACTTCTCTCATAAAAAATGATACAACAAAATGGTTTTACAACCGTGGAAAAGGCAAATGTACAACTGTTGCCCTCGGCGAAACTCATCACGATATTTCGGAAAGAGATATTGTTTTCGCATTCCAAATGCCCATACCTCGCGAAGGTGAGACATTCGACTATTCCAGATGGCAACAAAACTTGATCGGAGTACTTCAAGTCGATATCCGGTATCATTCGCAAATGGAAGTAAAGCCGCGCAGTACAGTCACTATAGATGCGCGACTAGCTTATCGAAACAAAGACGACCCGGACGATGGTTGGAAGCTGTATACGCAGTCTATTGAGAAACGAAACTTAGATTGCGATATTGAAGTTAAATCAGAGGATTATTTGTACAATTGCTCTACAATACCACTATTTGAGCTTGGTTCCCTATATCATGATTTCTATTTACTAAATATAAGACTACCAGTGGATACACATGAAATGAATGCTCATATAGGTCACATTCAAGATATGTGGGTGACTGTCATTAATCAAAATGGAGGTTTTACTAAAGTATGGCTGTCTCTAAAAACGGTTTTCTTTCCTTGCATCATTGCAATACTTGTTTGGTTTTGGCGTAGAATTCATATTTTAGAGCGCAAACCTGTGCTACTGGAGAAAATGCTTCTGAGCTTAGGAATATCTCTGTGTTTATTAAATGCACCTATAGAATATCTAACACTACAATATGATTTACCATTCATGTTGTTGCTGGGAGACATAAGACAGGGAGTTTTTTATGCCATATTATTTTCATTTTGGCTTATATTCGCCGGAGAGCATATGTTAATCCAAGATACCTCAACTCAAAGTTCATTAAAGCAATATTGGCGTCATTTAAGTGCTGTAGCCATTGGTTGTGTATCTTTGTTTATATTTGATATGTGTGAGAGAGGAGTTCAACTTCGTAATCCATTTTATTCAATCTGGGTAACTGATTTAGGTACTAACTTGGCTTTGACATTTATAATATTAGCAGGTATTTCTACTGTGGTATATTTCCTGTTCCTGTGCTATATGGTCTGGCAAGTATTTAAAAATATATCTCACAAACGTCAATCAATGCCTACCATGTGTTCAGTTCGTCGCCTGCACTATGAAGGAATAATATATCGCTTTAAATTTCTGATGTTAGCTACATTGCTTAGTGCTGCATTAACTGTTATTGGCTTTATTCTGGGTCAAGTGGCTGAGGGCCAATGGAAATGGGATGACAATATTGAATTAGAATATACTGCAGCATTCTTTACTGGTGTTTATGGAATGTGGAATATTTACATATTTTCTCTTCTTGTTCTATATGCCCCAAGTCATAAGCGTTGGCCGATTAATGAAAACACATCTGACACACAAAACTTGAGCGAGGAAATTGAGTTTAGCCCCTTACCAGAGAGAAGTGAAATCTCGTCCCTAACTTCATTTATTAGGAAGACAACTGTGGATTAGTTTATAAAACTTAAATCTATTTGAATCTCATTAACTTAAACATTTACTTTTGAACTAGAATAGTTTTGTCAAATACTTTAGTTTTAAGTTTAAACAGTATTACTCTTTATTTGTAATCAAATATTTGCCATGACAAACATTGCCATGAATTCTATATTAAGAAAACCTTATATTATGCTTGTAGTGTATGTCTAACCATATGTAGTGATAACTTAATCCTAAGCTTTGTAACTCGTTTTAAAATGTGAGTCACTTTTAAATATAGTAGAGATCTCAGGTAGATGAGTCATAGTCCTTTCTCGGTACAATAATTCACCTTGATATTGTCCCAAAAATTTTGCATTTTTGTAAGTTAGAAAATCTTGCCAATAAAAATTACTTAATTCTCTGTGATAATCTTTTTGATAAATATTTTTGTATTTGATTATATTATTGTTTTTTAAGCTTAATTTCTATGTTGCCAGCATTAACATTTAATATTGTAACTTAATGTAGTACTTGTAACTTATATTCATTTAGAAATAAATATTTTAGAGACAATTGTTATTTTGTTATTTCACACATTAATTTAATACACATAATATATACTTGGCCCGTCAATACCTGTTAATGGACATCCTAATTTCCCATGTTATGGGGTTAACATACAAAATACCATAACGATTTTGATTGACACTTTGAATATCATAAAATAAATATTGAACATGTCTTTTAAACACATGATCAATTATAAAATTATTACATATTTTTAATAATACAGCTATATTGTCCATATATTGGTATAGTTATTACAGGTCCTTATATAAAATATACACTTATATGGATTAAAGAAGATGAGATTAAAGTAGATTTATCAATGGCTATATTATTATATTAATATTTAACAACATTCAACATACTTCATATTATTTAATAATAAGTTGAATGAAATTAATGTTTAATTTTAAATGAAGCAATCAGGGTTCATATTTTAACTATTAAAAAAGTAAATCTTGCTTCAAATAAAATTCCAAATCAAATCACTGTTTTCTTTTCAAAGTCTTATTTTAAGCTTTGAAAAAACAACTAATTTAATATATTTTAGTGTATTCTTCAGGCCTCTCACATAGTCATCAAAAGTTTTTATAGTTTGAATAGTATCAAATCTTTGAATTATTGGAGAAACTTGTTTATAAATAAGTTATATGAGTGGTCTGAATAATAAATCTGTCATTGTGTGTGTTTTAGCGTATGAATTGAAGTGTTTATAGCTTGTGTATAGAAGTGTGATAACTAAAGCAACTATCCACACATATACTTCTGCCACAACTGATATGATATGAATGTGAACACATCATGAATTTAAGATTTTTTTTTTAATTTTAAGGATTATCACCTGACTATGTGAATATGGATTTGACTAATATTGTAAAAAATATTTATCACAAACTAAAATAAAATATAGGAAGGTAAGTGACTCGGAACAACAATTAGAACCACACAAAATGTTCGCTTATGGGATTTAAACCGAACACCACGAAGTACAGTATTCAGTCAAATCATTTGACCAAAGACAATCTTATATAACTTAGATTTTTTTTTATATTCTAATAAAAAATATATATGAAAAATTGTTCAAATACATAAGCGAGTTGAATTATATTTTAGTGGTTAATTCTGACTACATTCTATTACAAGAAGAAATATTTTTTCTTAATATTGGCTTATAAAATAAATAGAAGTAAATATTAAAATCCATAACGAAAAATAATACCAATTAATATATAAATTAATCAACATTAAAAAATAATATATCATAATAATTTATGAAGGTAAGATATTAGATATTTAAAAAAAAAGTACAATTTCTTACACCATCCCAGTATGACAATTTTGAATGTCTAATGAGTGATGGTTTTAAAAAAAATGGTTTAGTTGATAACACTGTTAATAAATATTTTTTTCCATTTTGTGATTGGGAGTATATATATAATTTAAAACTTCACATATATATATTTTATACATTGTAAGTATGAAACAGTCCTAATTATAAGAACTACTTTTGGTGAAGATGGCTAAAATATTACTATTGTGGTCTGTTACAAAATTAAAATGTAAGTGTTACTACTTCACAATACTTATATAAAAATACAGGTGATATATAACAATTATATATAAATTTATGTGTATTTTACACAAATATACAATTATAATATTTTAGTATAATGGAAATTAAACACAAAATATAATACAATAATAAAAGGAAAATGTAGTGGATTTTTCTTGTGAGATTGTGGTGTTTATGATTTGAGTACATGTTTGTGTTTGTGTTTTGCGTGTGTGTGTGTGCGTGTGTGTGTGTGCATGTGTGTGTTTGCATGTGTGTGCAACGTACCTCTGCAAGGATCGTTCTTGACCAAGAACTCGTCGAGCGCGACCCAGCCCCCTCCCACGCGCACCATGACCGTGGACCGCAGGATGCGTACCAGGCGGAGCTTCTGAGAGTCACCAAACTAAGAGAGGTGTGTGTTAGTTAGTGTGTGTATGATGCCATGTAGCCGCTGATTCTGCTATTATTGTTAAGGACAATTAAATGGATTGCAAGACTATATTCTACTTTGCTATCTTCCTTCCAGAACTTGTTAAAAATATAATTAACTAAAAATAGCAAAATAAATCAGAACACCACTCACCCTGTACTTGCCCTCTCCGACCTGGAACACCCTGAACTTCTGTCTGCAGGTGCACAGCATCACTAAACGTTTTACTTCGTCGTGTATCTTATCAGCATCCGTGGGCGGTCCGCGCCTCTCCACCTGGACACAATATATATTAAAAATATATTATATCTAAACATTACAAGATGGTGCACGATTAATCGTCAGTTACTTTAATTTATAGATTAACTTTGATATTATGTTTTTGCATTATGGGTATGGCCCCATATAGAGGTGAAAAATATTTCTATGATTAGGTGTACTGCTTCAGGTTTGGCCGGTGGAGGAGGATACGGTACAATATCATAAAATCTTTATAGGTATGTATCTAGTAGGTATTATGATTTTAACTTCAATTCAATTTGGTATTGCTTTATACAATGTTATGTCGGCTATGGTACACAGGTCATCACCATGAGTATCTACGCACTCACCCAGTCAGGTCGCAGGGCGGCTATGAACTCCTCCCAGTCGATGAGTCCTCCTCCGTTCCTGTCGAACAAGTCGGCCACCGCACCCATTTCCAGGCGGGACGTGTCGAACTCTGGGAAAGAGACGGATTTAAAATATATTTCGAGTTTGAATTTTTTAACAGTCTTTATGTTTATTATTGAAAATCATGATCTGAACACTTACTGGTATTAATGATTCCGTCGATAAATTCGTTCCTGGGTATCAATCCGTTATTATCCTTGTCCATCTTGCGGAACAGGTCCGTCAGACGGGACTTCTTGTGGTTCATGAACTTCAGGAACTAAGGAATAGTGACATGTATATTAAATCTGTATTGTGCCACAGCAGATTTAAAGAAAACAAAGATATTTTTAAGTAAATTAAATTAGCTGCGTTGTTGGATTTAATTGTGGTAACAAAAAGTTTGTCGCAATTATGTTTTGCAAAAAGCAGACGCCGCACCTGCTTCCTCCACTCGTCCCAGCTGAAGTTGGAGACGCGCTGCAGCTCGCGCAGATGAGCGAGACGCTCATGCAGCCGTCTCTGTCGCTCCCAGGCCATGAGCCACACGGAGCGCCAGCGGTCCCACAGCTGCTTCACGCGCGGGGAGCGGAACTCCGGCTCAGAGCCTTTGCTGGGATGGGATAAGAACATGGCAATTTATTCTCACAAAAGATTTAAATGAATACTTTAGGCATTTTTAATTTAACAAAATATATCGAAGTATAGTCTTCGTACTTGAAATTTACGTAAGTGACAAAGTAAGACAAAGATAAATGACAAATTAACTTAATATAATAAATTCTGTATAAAATTTGACGTAAACAAATGTAAATGTACAACGTATTACTAAGCTCTAAAAATCAAAAATAGTAATGCATTACTATCGGATACTATATGTACCGTGCTGGGGATATGCTATATAAAAATACTGTATAAAAGCTAACAAAAATAACATAACACTGTTCAAATGCCACACTATATTAAAAAAAACACAATCATTAAATACAAAAGCAGATGAAATACAATGGATGTATGTATGTCTTCAAGATGTTTAGTGTCAATGGTATTACCACAATTTTTTTTACTTATTTCTTAGTTTTTATTATTATGTTATAGTTTACTTCCAAAAAAACTTATTTTATATCTGATAAATGATTATACGGAGCAGGATTCGAACCTGCTACCTCTGGAATACCATATTGATGCTGTGTTTAGAGAGATATCTTGTCGGTAGTAATGCTCACCTTCCTCTAGGCGGGAAGCGTGGTCCGTAGTGAGGCAGGGCGCGGTCGGGCGAGTCTCGTCCCGGGCTGGCGCGACTGCACACACACGAGGGTCAACACACACACACACACATCACTTACCCCATTGCATGTTAGTTGAGTTAGTGCCGAGTTGTACTAAGAGCTTCATTTACTTTTATTTAGTTATTCACAAATGGTTTGATAATTAAGTGTTTTATTTGTTAGTTTATTTGAAACTTTTAGACTAGACTAGGGATGGCGAACCAATGGCACGCGTGCCACACCTGCACGTTTGAAAGTTTTGATGGCACGCACAAAAACATTTTTTTTTATAAGTTATCTTTTTTGATAGACATGTTCCCTGAATTACCTTTTGTTAAATATTGATTAATAAAAAATTGTTTTAAGTATTGCTTTTATTTGTTTATTTAATTTCATTCATTTCCAATGAAATTTTATTGTGTCACGTTACCTATTTATTTATTTTTTTCTTTATGGGACGGACATCAAAAAAGGTTCGCTATCCCTGAACTAGACCAATAGACATACCAACCCATATCAGTAGTTAGTCGCCGGGTCCGAGTACAGACGAGTGAAGTTAGTCGCAGTTAGTTTGTGAAAAGAATAATATTACCTTTTGATACCAGTAGTTAAGAGTTAGTGCCTGAAGTCCTTACGACGTTTTAATGTTTTAAAGAAAAATGTTATGTTAGAAGATTTAATAATTGTATGGTCCAGAAAAAATATTGTCTTAGAAAGTGGGCTACAAATGAAAATATAATCTATTTTGCAATAATATACAATATGTGCAACACATTTATATATCTATATCTACATGTTTATATCTACATATTTATAAATGCAACTAATGTACTGTTCAACACAAAAGCACGCACAACCAGAACTACTGTGGGAAATATATTTTGCAATTTCTTATCAGTTAATTTGAGACTAAACACTATACGTTCATCTAAAAAAAAACTATTATATTATTATAAAATCAAAATTCATGCATTGCGTTTAAATTTTTTGTTCTTATATTGAAACTAAAACACTAATAAGCAGAAACGAAACTCATTTTTACATACATTTCCACACTTAATACAAACAACAAACGCGAAAAAAATATCTCCAAACCTTCCTCTCCTACTTCGACTGTGTATCCTGGATCTGGACCGCCACGACATACGAGACAGAAAGCCACATTTACACGTGTTAGAGCGAGATAGATATGTGAGGGGGTTCAGATTATGAAGTACATTTCCAATTTTTCAACTTTTTAAATAGTTTTCGGGACTTTTTCGCTTATTTATTACTTTATAAATCTTTTATTAAGATATTAGTAACGCGAATAAGTACCGTAAACCTAATATAAAATGAATTTATTTCGCGGAAGTTTCAGAAATATCTTCAACTTAATATAAAAATTGTTTTATCAATAAAATTGAAATGTTACATCATTATCTGTACATTCAAAGCGTTCAAAGTTAAAAAATGAATGAAACAACCGTAAAATCCAAATGATTAAAATAAATTGATTAACAAATAATTGATTAAACCAACCTGTACCGCCTGCTGCCGTAGTAGTCTGGGGACACGGACCTCTCGCGGCTGAGGTCGTGCTGGGACCCGCGGCTACAGGTGACGTCACAAGATGGAAACAAGCGACATGAGACAGTGATACAGTGCACGGGTGAACGAGCAGTGAGGAAGATACGTGATTAACAAACATACAAAAAACTACTTATTCATGTAATATTTTTTTTTATTTTGGTACACATTATATGAGAAGCGACTAGATATAACTTACCTCGGTGTTCCCTTGATTGCGGTCTTCGCTGAAATCTTTCGTGGAGTGGATTCGCGGCCCTGGCTTTGACTCTTCACCTGAAAAAAATAATAATTTGTTGTTCGACGCTGTCTGCAGGTTTAGCGGTAATGATATCATATGAAGTCCACCATACTTGGTAAGCTTTGCACACTCTGTCAACCTCCTGCTGTCTCTTCTGCGTGTGCTCCATGAGATCCTTGTGGTCTTCTATCAATCCCTCTAGTAGTTCTATCGACTCAGGGAGGGGTTCCGTTTCCAAGGCTATGAGAGATAAAAAAGTAATTAGAAAAAAGACAAAACTAGAATGATAGTAGAGATTAAAATAAAAATGAGAAAAAAAATAGAGGAAGCACTCAATATAAAAATACAATGTTGTAATCCATACCTCTGAGGGTGCCCTCGAGGCCGGCCAGCCACTGCAGCAGTTCCTCCAGCACGAGGTCTAAGTCCCTCAGCGACTGCGCGTGCGCCGCCAACTTGCTGCCGCGCTGCAGCGACCACTGCCACACCTGCACACACAGTGACGTCACCACTTGACCTACCCCAATGACACCCCTACTGAGCCCAACGGTGCGGTTTTGTTTCCCACACGGACCCATTTTGTTTCTGTTATTGCGTATCGAGGTAAACACCGACACATGTTTTCTAATTAACTAATTAGCACATAGTAAGTGCTAAGAATTTAAAAATATTATAACAATGTTGTTATATCCCGAATGAGTCCCCCGTCCCCACTGACCTCATCCCAGCGGCTCTCGATGATGGTGATCCAGTGCTTGATGACACCCACGGCATCGGGGTACGCGCGGGACAGGATAGAGTGAGCGAGCGCGATGGTGTCGTCTTTGTCCCGCCGCTTGTCCTCCAGCTCTCTGGCGAACCGCTCGTGTTCCTGCAGCTGGTGCTGGGCGTCGTGCTCGCCCTCCGGCAGCTGGCCTGAGAAACGCAGCTTGGTCTCCGCGTCCGACAACCACTCCAGCAGCATGTTCACCGACTTGTGCAGACGCTCCGCCTACGATGGACGAGAACGGCGGTTATATGATTGCCCCTACTATTTGCTTACACCGAATGAGGTTAAGTCTATGCTTCACCTCTTTCAGGGCGGCTTCCAGTCTGGTCGCCTTCTTCTCAGCGTGGGAGACCACGCTGTCCCAGGCTGTTGTCAGCTCGCTGCATTGTACCTTGATGCTTTGAGCATCCTCTGGTGGGACCTGGACACACAATTAGAATATTACAATGATTTGTAATGTTATAACATTTGTTAATAGTACAATCGATAACGCCTCCAAAACTTACAGATTATTTATAATGAATAAAGGAGTATACAATTTTGATGTAATGAGGTCTTAATAATTTACCGTAGCTTCAAGATCTCTGCCGGTCTTGAGCACAGACTGCATCTGTTGTTCCCTCGAGTGCAGGTCCTCCTCGAATTGCTGTTAAACATATTTTTTGTACTTAGTGTTCCTTTAATTATATTTATATTCTGTCGTCTTTGTACATTTTACATTTTATTTTAAACTTAGATCAATTATATGAATATTAAACATACATAATCGTATAAAATTTAAATATCATGATTTGACTTAACAAAAAATATCATATTAAGTTCAGCAGCACTTTTAGATGTTATTTTAATATTTTTTTAAGCGATTATAATAATTGAGCGAAGCTCTCTATGAGACATTATTCTGTATCTTTTTTGCAAGCATCAATCAAAAACGGTATATACGAAAATTTCCAAATTTTGAACACTGATATATATCAGTCTGGTGATGGGGGTCAAAATAAAAAATCCAATATGCGATGTCGTTGAGAAATTATCACGGAAAAACTAAAATCCTATTGACTATAATGGGAATTTTTTTCTGTGCGATAATTAGCTTAACAGTAAAAAAAATATAAATAAATAGTTGAGGACAGAACGCAACGTCGGTGCTGTTTTGTACCTCGCTTCGCTCAATTTGATAACACATACTGAGATTTTGCGAGCGCAGCGAGTCAAAATTGAGGTCTGGTTCGCGGTCCTTGTTAGAAATATTTTAGTTGTCTAGAACTATAGTAAAATGCAATACCTTATGCTGTTCAATGAGTGCCATGACGGTGTCCAGGTCTCCGTGCAGCGGTGAGTCCGCCCCCAGTGATGTCTGGCGCTTGCGGAGCCACTCCAGCAGAGCGGACATGGCGTCCTTGAATTGACCAGAATACAGCAGGGCTTCCTCCAGGCGGCGTTGTCTATTGGATACAATATAATTGTGTTTTATGTCTATTTATTAACTTATTTGGTTTTTTTTTATTTGGTTAAGCATATTATAGCTATTTGAAGAAATTGATGCAACAATAAAAAGTATTACAATGATTTCTCTAAACTTGTTGAAAGTCACAAACCTATCGACGGCCTTCGAGCAAACAGTGGTCCATTTGGTCTTGAGGTCTGAGAGCATATTCTTCAGTATCGGTTCGTCGGTCTTGGGAGCCTTGTCTTTCAGCTGCTTGCCCACTTTAGTGGTCTGGTCGTATACTGGCTGCTTGGCTGCGAGGGCTTTTTGGAATTCTCGATGTTTGTTTAGTCTGTAAACAAATATTTTAAATAAAAGGCGTTAAAAGAAAAGAATTTTTATAGGTAGCAACTAAAACACATGATAACATCATAGAAACAGAATTTATAACGGATAATTACCTCAGCTTGATTTTCTCTGGGTCATTGACCGTGGCTTCCGAGTTCAGTTGATCCAGCTTCTGTTCCGTTTCTCCCAGCCAACTCATCATGTTATTGTAGAGGTCTGCGAACTCCTTGGCTTCCTTGAGCCCGTGGTCGAGCGCTCTGGTGCGCTCAGCGGCGCGGGCGGCCACGCGCTCCCAGCGGTGCTGCACCGACACCAGCAGGTTCTTGATGAGGATCACATCCTGCTTCTGGCTGAAGTACTTCAGGTGGGTGCCCTTCTTGTCCAGCTGCAGCATGCTCTCGCGGTGCGTCGACACCTCCTTCTGGAAGGATTTGTGCTCCTCCACTTGGGCTGTGGGAAATATTTTTTTAGTTTTGGTTTCACTTAAAAATTTAACAATTTTCTTTATTATTTTTAATAAAATTTAATCCTCATGAGAGTATAAAATATATTCGTATTTATTAAGCGTTGAAGATATATCTAAATATATTAGTCTTTACGTACTCAGCAAGGTTTCCATGACCCGTGACACCGGTTTCGCGGTGGTGAGTGTCTTCTCGGCGCTGGTGAGCCAGTCCACAAACGCCTGCAACGCGTCGTGGAACTCGGTCGCTTCCTTCAGTGCTATCTCTAGTTTGATCTTCTTGTCCGATGCTCTGTTGGTAATTACTTATCTTATATAGATATTCCTAAAGATTTTGTTCTTGTAAATAATAAATATATTTAGAACGTGTTAAAATTGCATATGAAATTTAAAACTATTTTTAAATTTTCATTTTTTAAGTTGAGGTATGTTAGTCATAACAAATGCTGTCAAATTAATGTAAAAAATGATATCACCCTTACCTAGAGGTGACATTATCCCATCGCGTCTTCAAGTTCTTGAGACTGAGGTGTAGTTGCGAAGTTGGATTTGGTTTATCCTGTCTCTTGAGGTACTCCTGACCTTGTTGTAGCACCGCTTCCACTTTCGGACGGTTGGCTTCAACTTCGTTGTACACCTCCTATAGTTAGTAATTGAAAATAACAATTCTCAATATAAAATATAACGGACTCCAAGGTTTTTATAACAATATTATAATGCAATAGAATAATTTTAAAAGAGCAGTACTAATTATATTGCTTCATACTGCTTTTCTTGATTACTAATATTACAATCCTCAGTGTCTCACCATGAACCTGTCGAGTTGTTCCGCCGCAGTCTCTGGCAGTCCGCCCACGGGTCGGGACGCGGCTATGGCGGCGTCGACCTCGCCCGCCCACGACAACAGGTCTCCGATCTCCAGATTGAAGCTACGACACGTGACTTGCTTAGTTTGTGGTTACAAATTTCAATATTAGCCTGATATTGAAATTTGAAACTATATAACTATAAGATCTGACTTGCTGAGGTATATTTTCTTTATATCTCACATAAAATATAGAAAGGTCTAGATTTTACTAACACGATATCAACCAAGCCAAATAACAAGAAGCATTTGAGCGGCTACATCAATTATTTTTTGATAATTCGATGTATGAGTAAAAAGTCTAACCTCTGAGCTTCACGCAGAGCGTCTTCAAGCTCTGCTTGTCGGTCTCTTGCCTTCTGTTGTAGTTCTCGCCATTTCTTATTCAACAGAGCCAACTTCTCTGCTGTTTCTCCAGCCTCGTCGGAACCTAATGTGTGTAAAAAAATATAAATTATATTTGGAAAACGTTTCTGTAATTAACAAAAATCATTAAAACTATTTAATGCAATAACTGATTGTAGCATATAATACTGCAATAAATAACTTTAGCATAATTACTGTATGTAATTGCGGTACTTTATATACGTAAATTAAAATAACATTGTCTTTGTTTACGAGTGTATGTATGTGTGTATGTCTGTACCGTCTGCCTGGTGCATGAGCGTGGCGGCGGCCTCGTTGAGTGTGTCGACGCTAGCCTGGTGCGCCGCGATGTCGTTGACTAACACCTTCAGCTTAGCCAGCTCCACCTCCAGAGCTTGGGGGTCACCCGCAACCTGCACGCAACATTTATTATACACATATGTTTTTTTGAGATGTTTCATAAAGGGATGTTGACGTTATAAATAATTTAACATCGTATTTATTATTGTGCATGCAAAAATAAAAAGTATGACAATATAGACAAAAAATTTAAAGACATAGGGCACTTAAATTTAGGGAGCTTTTTTGTGTTATAATCGAAGTTACATCGATGTTGTAGATATATAAGGATCTTATATATAAGGTGTCCTACCGGCGCGAGTGTGTCGAGCGTGTCAGAGGTGTGCTGTATCCAGTGCAGCGTGTCCCTGAGCGCGTGCTGCAGCTGTCCCAGACGCAGCAGCGCTCGCTCCAGCTGCTGGTGTCGCTCCACCATGGCGCGCAGCAGCGCCGCCCAGCGCGCGTTCACGTCTCCCAGCGGCTGCTTGATAGACGCCGCCTGCTCTGACGACGTGCGCTCCGTCAGCTCACCCGCTTGTCTATAGGAGGGAGGAGGGATGCTCATATTTAATTAATGATATAGAACATAGATGCAAACGATGCAATTAAATAAATGTAGAATGCGAAATTCATCAAGGATGGGTAACGGCCTTACAACTCAGCTGGAGATCGGGCGAAGAAAGGACGGAAAGTTTTCATTCTATATTTATTTTTAATTAATAAAGCATAACACGGCTAGTATTTATAAATTATTTTAAATATTAAATCAATTGTTCATACACTCGACACGACATACGCAGAACACAAATTATATTGATTTTAGTATGTTAAAACAATTACATAATACATCGGAAAACGATAACTAAACAGAAGCCAAAACACTTATAGATATATATATATCTTGCCTCATTAAACTCCTGGATCGGACGATGGTAGCACGGGAAGGGAGAAAAATATATTAGTTAGTAATAATCTTATATATTATTCATTAGGAGGTACAACTACCGTTAGCATAAAAAATAACCTGTATTTTACACTACACTAGTGTAATTTTTTTTTGTTGTAACATTTTAATTTTACTAGACTGTAATTTTTTTGCTAACGTTATTCACATTATTAATTGTATTTTATTGTGACGGACATATCTGGGTAATGTTAATCAGAAAAGTTAAGTACAACTTATTTTCATAGAATTATCCAGCACCATGTTATTATTTAATAAATCCTAAATCTTTTGTCATATAATATATTATCAAAAAGTTCCCAGCTGTTACATAAGTAACGCCCCTCTTTCACACTGACCTATTCAAGGCTTCAACCTTGACCATATGCGGGTCAACCTCCTGTTTGAATGCTGCGAGTTGAGCAATCTGTCTCTTGACTGCATCGATGTCCGATCCTAGAGGTCCCATGCGGGAGAACTTGTCCTCCGCCGAGTCGAGGAACGAGCGCAGGTTCTAGAGTTTCAAATTTATAATTTGTATTAAATGTTTTTAGTTTGAATATTATGAGATATGGTTATATTGATTTAATTGTAGCCACTTTATAGAGATTTGAATTAATCAAAATTATATAATATGGGCACCAAAACGGGCTACGAGTTTTAAACTTACCTGTAACGTGTCATGGAATTCCATAGCCTTCTCCATGGCGTCGATGAGATTCTCCTCCCGTCGTGCATAGAGGGCGGTGATGTTGTCCCAGGCGCTGTCCAGATCCTCCATGTGTTTTTTCACTTCTGGTTTGTCAGGTTCACCGCAGATCGACATCAGTGTGGATCCGGTTTTTCGAACTTTCTCCACCTTCAAAGTTAAAGTTTGTGAATTATTGACATATCTGAATCCATCTCAAAAAAAAAAAGATAGGAAGAAGAAATGTTTACTATAAATTAAAATTCTTCTTTAAGTTACTCACCTCAGGCTTGGTATGGTCGATTTCCTGTCTGATCTCTTGCAGCGCCACTTGTTGTGCCTGTATGGCGGTGGGTTGCGCTGCTGGAGGCGGTTGCGCCGCCAACGAGTCAGCCAATTCCGCAAGACTTGACATTACTGTATCTAACTGCTGCCAGAACTTGCGAGCCATTTCCAGTGCGCTTTCTAGAGAGTGACCGCGCTCGGACGATGCCTTTTGGACTTCAGCCCATAGTCTAATAAAACAAAGGAGAGTTTAGTAATTTTCAGATTGCTTATTAAAGAATAAGACAACTAATTTGATCCAGATGATGTTACTTTTCTCCTACTAATTATTCCACACAAAATGTACTCACTTGTTAAGCTTGTCGAGCTTTGCGCGTATGTCCCTCACGGCAGGGTCGTTGTTGCTCGCCTTGGCCATAACGTCACTGGCCGCTCGTGTCACAGCTCTGTAGGCTTCCTGGCGCTTATCAAGATCTTCGATGAGGGCGTTGTTTTCTTCCATTTGCTCACTGTGGATCATTATAAATTTTTAATTATTAAATTTTTTTTTTTTTTTTAATATTTTGTAAATTTTCATACTCTCAACATGTTGGATCACAATTTTAAGGCTATTTTACAACATAGTATTTAATTGTATGTTTTTGTTGTTGTTGTTGAAGGCCGCTCTATTTCTTACACGGTTCACGATTATAGATTTCGAAATGAAATTCTCACATCACTTTTCTAATAGTGAAAGAAATATTAAAAGCGTGTCAGGCTGTATAGAGTGTATGCCCCCCTGTACTCACAGTATCCTGTGGGGGTGCGCCGACACGGGCTCAGCGGCCCGCAGCTGGTCGGCGGCGCCCGCCAGCGCACGCACCATGCCCTCCAGCCGCTCAGCGAACACGGACGACTCCTGGAGCGCCTGCACACACACATACATATTGTATCTATACGTTTCAGTATAATCTCTTTCGAGTAAAATATCCCCGAACGTTTATTATTTTGAAACAGTTACATGAATGTTGAAATTTATATTTTTAGAAGTTTCTAAGCAAACCTGTTCGAGTTCTTGCTGTCTCTGTCTCAGCTCAGCTCGTATCGCGTTGTATCTGTCGCAGTCGTTCTCGACGATGTCTTGTAGTTTGGCGGCGTCTTCCTCTCCGCAAAGTTTGGAAAGCGCTTCGCCCGTCTTGATTAGTTTGTCGACAAGCGGCTTGTGGCCCGCGATAGACTGTTGCAGCATCTGTTGTAAGTACAAATTGTTTAATTTAACACGCCTAAGTATATATACTTGAATATAATATTACATTTAACTCGGAAACTCTACCTCGTTTTTGTCCTGTTGCTGTGCAATGTGATCGGGCCGCAGTGCGGGAAGCGCAAGTGAGGACACCTGCTTTTCCATCTCATCCAACCACGCGGAAAGTCTATTAAAAATCAAATTTAGTAACCATATCTCGTAATACTCGTAATTTTATTTATGTCGACGTACCCGTTGTGTGTGTCGGCGAAGTGCTCCGCCAGCGGCAAGGCCTGCTCCAGGGCCGCCAGTCGCGCCGCGCTCAGGGCCGCCACCTCCTCCATCATCTCCTTCAGTTCGTCGGAGCGCTCGCGGATAATCGCAGCCTCGTCGGAAGACTGACACTCGCGCAACACCTGGATTAGAAATTTATTAATAAAATACTTAACATTTTTACATGTCAATGGATTAATTGTCAACACTATTTTATGTAGAAGAGTCACAAACCAGTACAACACCACTACAATGCTTATCTTTAAACTTGAGGGTGGACTTCTGTACAGGTAATCAAACTAGACTATAAAAGCAAAGAGATGAAATTCGAACCTTCTTGGCCTGTCCGAGCAGGTCTCTGGCGCGCGCTCGTTGCGCCGCCACGTCGTCAGCGAATGGCCGCTGGTGCGCGATCTGCGCGCGAAGCGCTGCAGCGCTGCCCGCGGGGGGCTCGGCGCTGCGCAGCGCTGCGTCCGCGCCGCGGAGCCATTCGATCACCTCCTCCATGTCACCCACTACTTCCAGGGAGCGCTGAGGAATGAAAATTTGTTGGTATTATGTATTTTTCAAAGTTATAACATACCAAATCTTTATTGTTCATATTAAAATTACTAACAATATTTTAAGTTTATAGTTATATTTTATGTTAGAAAAATTATATTCTTCCGTTAAACATTGTTACATCGTTACGTAACGATACGTGAGAACGTATCGTAGTAAAGTGTATACTTAAGCTTACCTTTTTGCTGAGCAGCAGTCGCTCCGCCTTCCGCTGCACCTGTTCCGCGACTGCGTCGAAGCGCCTGTTGTCGCGCGTCACGACGCCCTCCACGTGCGCCGCGCCCTCGCCGGGGGAGATCTACAGACAGACAGGTAACGGTGTATCCAACGACATAATTATTAACCTTCAACTTAATTTGCATTAGATTAATATCAAAATGTTATATTGTACATGTTAATGTTATTAACCCACCTGGCATAGTTGCGGTCCCACTGAGTTAATATTGTCTAACAGTGGCCTGAACTCTTGGAGCTCGGCTTCAAGTCTCAGAATGTCCTCCTCGCGAGGATCGACCGACTGGAGACAAGTTTCCGCACTCGACAGCCAATCCGATAGCCTAAATAAATTATATCAAAACATTAATAATTAATTGAAAAATAATACAGCATTCATATAAATTCTGTTAATTCTTGTAATCAAACTGACTTGTTATGACTGTTGTAGAGTTGCTGCACCAGCGGTAAGGTCTCGGAGGCGACCCGTAGAAGGTCAGCCCCCTTGGAGGTAAGATCATTGTATCTACGCTGCAGAGCATCCAGCTTGTCCTTTAGCTGCAACGCCTCATCTCCGGAGATGTGCTTCATTAACTCCAACCCGGAATCTACCGTGCTGTCTATTGCTTCTTGTTTAGCGGCTATCTCTTCGGTCTTTTCCTAAAAGAAATTTATTCATATTAGCTTATTACTTTTAAAGACTATAAACGAAACCAAAGAACTAAAGAAGAAACGAAATAAAGGATGAACTAAAAATTTTAACATAAATTTGTTAATTATTCTAACAAATTACAAGAATTCTCATTTACCGCCAGTTCGTCCATCTGTCTCAGCAACTTTTCCATGTGCACTGGTAGCACTTTTCTCTTGGCCAAGAACTGCTCCATGACGTCCATCCAGGCGGACAGATCTTGGTATGTCAAAACCAGGTGGCGTAAACCTTTTCTTGAATTGTCCAGAAGCTCGCCAATGTTCAAGCTGTGGTCTACCAGGGCTTGATATCTGTGTGAAGTTGGTTTCATTTAATTTTAATATATAGTACACCTTTATATCTAAGTAACATCAAAACTTTGTAAAAATTACGGTTCGGTTAGTTTATGTTTTAAAATTTTCATGGATATTGAGTGTATAATTAACATATTACTAATATGAAGTTATAAAATGTAGGGCGTATCGAGACATCTCGGCTGCGAAAATTGCAAAGAAAAAGAAAACATATGTACCGGTCAGTGGCAGCCTGCAGGCGGTCAGCGAGCGCGGCGGCCTCGTCGTCTCCCACCAGCGACAGCAGCTGCTCTGCCGTCACCGTCAGCTGCTGGAACGACACGCGACGAGACAACACGTCCTCGTGCAGCGTCTGCGACAACAACACATCATGTACTATCTACTGGATTACTGCTCCTCTACAGAGTCTTTGTATGTTTTATGATATAGGGTCATTCCTATCCCATTAATGTACTAAACATTGTTAACAAAGTAGAATATGGTGCACTTCCGCCACCCTTTTAAAGATAAACGGGCGTAAACGATATTGATTATTTTGATTGGGTTCTCTAAACGATGCCTAAGCCACATTATTTTTTTAGCTAAGTTTGATTAATTCATACCTTATGCTCCCTTATCTTCTGCTGTATTTTCTCCTCGTCTGTGGGCACCAGTTCCAGTGCCTTCACCCGACGCTCGGTGGAGCCGAGCCATTCAGTCAAGGGCTGTAGTTGTTCTTGGAATTGTTTTGCCACCTAAAAATATTACATGGATAATTTGAGAAGAATTTTAAAAGATATATAAATATGAATAGGAAGGCACATAAAAATTTGTTGTTTTTTCCAAATCTAACCTTCATAGCCTGCTCGAGGTCTAGCATCCTCTGTTGAGCTCCCGAGGTCAAGGCATCGAACCTCTGCATAAGACCCTTCAGCTGCTTCTCAATGGCCTTCCTCTCTCCTGAGTCACAGCCGGCCGCTACTTCGTTACCCATTGCGAATAGTGATGACATTGAATTTTGACGATCCATCAGCATCTTTTTAAGGAACTATGGATAAAAAACATTTTATTATTTGATTGGAGATTGTAAGAAATAAAGAAAGATAAGTTATTTCAAAAACTGCTTCATCTTTTTAACAATTTTCATGAAGCTACATTCAATCAAAGTTTTCTTTTATTACTAATAACCTTATATGTAAATGCTAATTCGTATTTATTTTATTGCAGTATATTAGTTATTACTGATATTGATTCAAAATGAAAAAAAATATTAATAAAAACGTAGCAATTCTACCTTTTGCTCCTGTAGTTGCGCCTTTACGACCTTGTAGTCCGCGGAGGGTGACTTCTGGTTGTGCACCATGTCCTCGGTGTCGGCCAGCCATTTCTCTAGCCCAGCCAGAGCTTCGGCAAACTTGCCGGATTGTAACAGACCTACATCCAGACGACGTTCCCTCTCGTTCATCTAAAGAAAAAAGATACATATATTTCATGAAACAACTTAATTAGTTTTGTTGACTGTATTTTTGTGTGCAATAAAGAATATTATTATAATTATTATTAATTAATTAAATAAATAAATTCAAATGTAAATAAAACAAACAAACTGACTTGTTTGTTGTATAAACAAGGATTATCTAGTTTCTTTAGAATTAAAAAACCTAATCACAACCCACCTTATCCTTGAGCGCATTCCATTTATCGTTCATCTTCTCCAGGTCTTTCTCTAGTTGCTGCGTAGCAACACCTTGCAAAGCGCTCCGCACCAGCCCCTGGCCGATTTTGTTACAGTGTGTCACGTTTTGTCCCAGCGGTTCTAATGTGCGCTGCTTTAGGTCCGCGAAGTCCTTCTGCTGTGATCTTATGTGTTCCACCTCCGACGACACTGGCTTGAGTGCTCGAACTTGTTCCGATGCCTAGATTAGATATAAAATACTATTATACACATATTTAAAAAAAAAATTTTAATATAAACTAAAAGCATATAGTTATCATACTTCATCGACATCGTCCATGACCGAGTCGTAAGCTTTATAGAAAGCCTCCAACTTGCTAAGGGTATCGTCCAGATCCTGTTCCTTGACACGAGCGCGCTCATCCAGTCTGGCTAGCTGTTTGCGGATGCCTTCAACCTTGGTAACAAACATACAATTAATTAAAAAATATATATATCTATTATCTATTTATTTCATCAAGTATTAGTGGACTGACCTGATCTCTAGCCTTGGCCGAGTCCGCATATCCTGTATCGGTAAGTTCCTCGGCGGCGCTCGCTGACTCGGCTACCAGGTCGTCTGCAAGTTCCAGACGCTTGTAGTAGCGTGCAAGGTCTTCCAATTGAGCTTTTACTGTCTTGATGTCGCGACCTGGGGCCTTCATGGCATCTAGCTCCTTCTCTAGCTCGGATATATCCTGAGACACGCTTTTCACTTTGTCCTGGAACTGTGAATAAGCAGCGGCAGCACCCGCGAGCTTGTCTCTTGCATCGTCGGTCTTGTTCTCCAGGTCCTGCAGACGCTCAGCCAGGGCATTGGACGTCTCCTCTAATACTTTGCGAGCACGCGTGGCAACCTCCTGGCCACCGTTCTCTAATGCCAGAGCTACTATATCGTCCGCTGCTATGTTAATACTCTGTAAACAAAACAGTAAAGTTGATATTCTTGTTACAGTGAATATCGTTTAAAAATGTATTAGTATAAATAAACAAAAAAATAATTTTACCTGCAGAGGCGCTCTCAGTGCATGCACATGATCGGCCAGACGAGCAACCTGTTCCCTGGCTGCCGTTGGAGACGCACCCAAAGCTGTTTCTAGTCTCTCTTCACACCTAGCCAATGGGGCCTCCACCGCGCGTACTTTCTCCAAGAACTCTCCCAGCTTGCGAGATGTGGACTCTAGGTACTCTACTTGTTGGAGGACCTCTGTTACAAATAGAAAAGTTACATAAATAAATGATACTATCTGATATATATATATATCTATAGGTAAATCAATCTACTCACCGTTGTTAATCCTGTCCCATCTCTCTTTCATGGAGTCTAACTGCGTCCTCACCACCTCCTGGTCCACATCGCATGAAGATATAAACGTCTCTCCTAGAGTTTTGTTGTTCTCGTATTCACCAGATCTAGATTATTAATATTATTATTTAATTATTTATGTACAATAGAAAAATATATTTATAATATGAGGTTTCATATATTGTCTTTTCACCTCTTCCACACATCGTTTCTAATCTGCTGAAGATCCTTCAGTTGTTTCTCAACATCTTTCTTAGTGAGCGCTAGTGGCGGCCTCGAGGCCAACCTCTCCTCCACCTCCAGTAGCCATGGCACGAACGACTCTTGCGCCTTGCTATACTTGCGACAGTGTTCCTATGGGAAAAATAAACCTTATTTACTGATTTCTGTACATATGCTTACAACTTTAAATACTTTTATTTAAGAGATCATACAAAATATACACGAGTTTTTAATAAATATATCACACCATAGCTGTTTGCAGGCGGGTCTGTCTGTCCACAATCTCTCTCTTTAGTTTGTCCCACTGCGTCTGTATTCGGTCCAAATCTTTGCGAAGGTTCTGATGAGCCGGTTTCTTCTCCATCTCGCGACCTGTACATGTACATCAATATTATTTTGAATCATTAATGATAATGAAGTCAAGGACATTCGTTTTGTTTCATCATTAATGGAAATAAGCATTCACATTTATAGAAAATGGGACTAAATATAAAAAAAAATTATAATAAAGCTATTTTTTACGAATTAAAACTCGCATATAATTTGGTTACATTTTAATTTTAACCCGACGTTTCGAATTCTTTGCAGCAATCGTGTTCACGGGTAGATGGGTAACCAAATTATATGCGAGTTTTAACCCGTAAAAAATAGTTTTATTTCATATGTGTACTCGTGCAAAGCTAAGAAAATTTTAAATATTTTGTAGTTTAGAAACTTTAATGATTAACTATCGTAGCAATAAAAAGTAGATATATACTTAAATGTTATATACTTGTATAAGGCAGTATCAGAAGTACGATTTACGTAAACAGTACCTTTGTCGAGCAGCATGATGACCTCGTGCTCGCGCTGTGTGAGGTCGCGGTACAGCGGCTCGTGCTGCTGCTGCTGCTGCTGCAGCACTGCACGCGCGCCCGACACTTGCAGCCGCGCCGGTAGCGCCGACAGCGCCGCCGACAGCCAGCCCAGGGTGCGAGACACACTCGCCTCCAGGTTGCGCCCGTCCCTACCACGACACACAATTACAGATTTTCATTTATTGACCGATTCAGACCAATATATTCATTTAGTCAATATATTAAATAACTCACTTGAGCGCATTCTCAATTTCCGCTTTCTTGTTATCGAGCTTGCGCTGCAGGTTGTCGTACTGCCTGGCGGCAGCCGCCAGCTTGCCTTGTATGTCCTGTCGGGCGCCCGGGTCGGCCAGCACGTCGGCCAGCGCAGCCCCCGCCGCCTCCAGGTCGGCCAAGAGCGGCCTCTGACCTTCCAGTTGACGCTCCAGATTCTGGATACAAATATGTGCATTTTTAATATATAAGACGAATTTGCTTATTCTTATTACGTTAATTACTAGAATAAACCCTCAGATTATTTAAGACTGCCTGATTTCATGTAGATTCCTCACCTCTACGTCTCTGAGTTGGTCTGCGGGCTCCTGCTGCAGCGAGACTTCCTCCAGCTTGTCACCTATAGCGTGCAGAGCACTCGTGAGGCGCGCCAGGCCGGCGTCCAGCTCGCGGGACGTGTCCGCGGCCGCCCCCAGGCTGTCTGCTCGCTGTTCTAACCTGGTGATACATCAAATATGTACAGTGAATCTTTTAGGAATTTGTTAATTAATTAACTAATCTTGTGTTGTATTCATCTATATTGTGAGACGGCGAATAATAAAATAACCACAGTCCAGAAGCCCAAGTAGAGTAATTTAAATAAAAGTTTATGAATATTGGTGACACTGACTGTTCTAGGAGGTGGTTCCAGCGCTCCTGTAGCTGCTGTAGCCGCTGACCCAGGCGCGCGGCGTCGGGCCCACGCGGCTCCAGCCGCTGCAGCACCGCATGCGCCACCTCCTCCAAATGGGTCAGCTGCGGTTGTTGGCTACGGAACTCTTCGCGTAACACTTGCACCTAAAAGAAAAAGTTCGTGAACCAACGTCGTTTTTCTGGCTTCTTTTATATTCAAAACTTATTATATAAATTTGAATAGTAATTAGTATAGTGTGTGTTCACACATACCTGTTGCACTTGTGTGTGCACTACCCGCGAGTCGGACGAGATTGGTCCGAGAGCGGCCATCATTCTCTCCTTGGAGTCTAGCCACTGCGTGAGACTACTGTGAGTGTCGTGGAAGTCCTTCATTTCTTCCATCACGCGAATCCTAAGTAAAAGGAGCAAAGAAAATTATTAAATACCTGTAATAAGTGTAAAAACAGTGTTTAAAAATATGCAAATGACAATTTTAAAGAAGTCTTACTTGTCCTTGAAGGCATCGTGTAGCGCCTTCCACCTTGCAGCCACCTCCTCCGCCTCATCATGCAGTCGGTCCGCGCCCTCCACGCTCTGCTTGCGACGGATCAGCTCTCGGACCTGTAGCCACAATCACTCTCACTTACATCTTTGACTCTTTTCATAATTGGTTCGGTACAAAAAAGATTTTAATGATTTCGTTAAAATAGATTTCAAATTACAAACAAACAAACAAGTTATGAAAACAAGTATTTAAATTGTATAACCAAATTAATAATTAAATAATTAATTGTTGAAATTCAATAATTTGTAGTCATTATGAATTAATAGAATGCAATACCACCAGTATTTTGTTAATAGAACCAAACGTTTTTGAATCAGGCATTTTAATTTTTCAAAAAATATAAGACACAACCCACCTGTGTCTTGGTGGAGTCGAGAATGCTCTGCTTCTCGTACATCTCCTCGAGGGCGGCCCTCGCTTGCTTGATGGTCTTGTCAGCTTCCTCTTTCTTGTTGGGAACAGATTCTTTAGGAAGCTGTCTTTGTACCTGGAGAGTGAAATTATTATGTATAAACATTTTTATGACCGATATCGTAATACATAACAAAATTATGTGTTATTACAAACAGTAATTACTATAATAATTTTTTTTATATATAAGTATTTTAAAAAAATGCAGTATATAATACCTTATCCAAGAAGTTGTTGAGTTGTCGGAGGCTTTCATAGTGTTTCCTGACCTCCTCTCTCATTGCGTCCAGTTCAGACTGTCGGTCCGACAACTTGGTGCCCAGTAATTCATACCTATTGTTGATCTCTGATACTTGTTGCTGTACCGGGGACAGTTCTGGGGAGTATATGATTAGACATTTAATTCTCGATCTTGATTTTTTTAGATAAAATAAGTTATAATTATAGACAACAATTTTTTTTAAAATTGATTAAATTTGACTACTACCTTTATGAAAATTTTTCGACTGAAAGCCGTCGAACGAAATATAGTGACAAGGTCTAATAAACTTATATCAACTTCATATTAAAGCAGTTTTTGAATAGTCCAATTTGGGCATAGATTAAGCAAAAATGATCTTTACAACAAAACAATAGATCTCACCATCTAGATGGAAGCCGTCCTGGCTGGAGCGGCGCGAGGAGAAGCCGGAGGAGGCGGAGGCGGGGCTCACCAGCACACGAGCCTTTCCGGGGGACGGGGAGCGCGCGTCCGTGCGACCTGGATACGATTCTATGTTAATGAGGGAAGGTAGCGATTGCATTGAAAATGAGTATTGAATTCCAGTATCGCATATTATAGGATTTTTTATATAGCATTCATAAATTTTACTGGAGTAGTTATTATTCAACACTTTAACGAGTAAATGCTAAAATTTCTCACTAGGTGTGTGTCTTTTAGTAGGGCTGTAGAGTGATCTCTTGCGGTGCGGACTGTCGGCTCGCTCTCCCCGAGATAGAGCTTCATAGAGAGCGCCTGATTCGTTCACCTTTAAAAAAAGTATTTTAAATTCTCTGTAGGAAAAATATTACAAATCACCAATTAATTTATTATCATATCTTATCTCACCTTATCGATATTAACGGAGAAATCTTTGTACTCCTTAGAAAGTGGTCTAAGCTCGTCTTGTTGTTGTTTAATGACGTCCAAGTCGACAGCGACGGGTCGCAAGTGACCCACGCGGTTCTCCATAGCTTGCAACCATTCTAACACCTATTGAATATACATCGTTTTTTAAGAAAGAGAAACAAACGGGGATGGCCTAATACATATGAGATAGACTCTACTTATAATTAGGTTAAAATTAAATCACAAACCTGTATTCTCAGTGACTCGTACTGATTAAGCTGGTCCGCCTTTTGTTTGGACAGCTTCTGTTTTTCTTCCAGCGCCACATTAAAGTCACGCCATTGATTCTCCAACGCCTAAAAAAATCAAGTTTTTTATTTATATGTAATATAAACGAACCTGAAAATAATATAATGAATTAACCCTCATACCTTCATCCTATCACGTACTATGTGTGTGTCTGTCACGTCCTTCTTTGATATAAGATGTTTTCCAATACGCAGACACTCTTCCAGTAATGGCATTTGCTTATCCCTGTAAATAGTTATGAAAATTTGTTTGAATAATATGTCTGCCATACATTTTGTAGGACACACTTTTATAGTAACAAACAATTTTTTTTTTTTACCAAAAATACCCCACTTTTATATATATTTTTTTCTAAAACCGAATTTTCCGCTGTAATATACTACCCACCTATTGGCCACCACATCGGACATTCTGCCATCCTTCAAGTCCTCTCCGAGCTGAACCCTCGCCGTCTCTAGAGTAGACGCGGCTTGCGTGAACCGCGTCAGCTCAACTGACACCTCCTCTATGAGCATACCGCGTTTTGTAGAGCGTTCCAAAAGCTTGTCGTATCTGTGTGCAGACAAAGTATGTAAGGCATGATTTTTATACATATTGTTTACAAAATACTATTACTATTCTATTTGAAAATAATAAAAAAGTATTCATTATCAAATTATAAAAACAAATCACTGCCAAGCCCACCTGGCACAGATCTCCTCGGCCCTTTGCTCAAGTTTCTTAGCGATCCGTGCGTTAGAGGGTGTCATGGCGGCGTCTCTGGCGGCGGCCTGCAACTGCTGCAACGTAGGGCGCCGTCCTTCCAGCTCGCCGTGCGCCACGCGATGCTCCCGGGCTTGTTCCTCTAGGCGCTCGCGGATTAAAGACAGCGGCTTGGTCTGGCTCCTGCAATAATCAATGGGAAATATTGATCATTACCACAGACAACGTGATTTAAGTTGTTCTTTATAATAACTTTGTGTAAAAGTGTCATCTATTTTAATGTATTTAGTTTCATAATAGAAAAGGATATCATAATCAGCTAGTCATTAAGCAGTTAGTCAAATAAAAAAATAAATTACTGTCTTATTAAAATTCGACAACCCTTAGCAATATACGGATGATAAGAATGTTTAACACGAGTATGTACTGACTTGAAGGCGCTCTCGACGCCGGACAGCCAGTGCGCCTGTGTCTCTGCTGCGTCCTGCAGCCCCTGGCACTGAGACAGCGCTGCCTCCAGCTCCGAGCACTTGCCTCCGAGCGCACTCTCCAGCGCCTCGTAGCGACCTCGCAGCTCCACCACAGGCACCTCCAGCTGTCTGATCTCGGACGGGGTTAGATTGCCCTCCAGAGATTTTACAAGCTGCTCGCAGGCCTACGAAAGATTATCATTCATTAGATTATTTCGTCAATATCGATGAAGACCTTGAAAAAAAGATATTTTATAGTGTATGTAAGTTTAACGACAACAGGAAGTAAAGTAAAGTACTGGAGTATATTTGATTTTTACACAGGTTCAAATAGAGGACAAGGACAAGATGATTCAGACTCGATAGAACATTACGTTCCATATTTTACAATATACAGTTATGAATTCTGAATCGAGCCCGAGACCTACAGCAAGTCAAGATTACCCACGGGCTTGATGGGATATTACTATAAAACGAGGAATATGTTCATATGTATGTATGTTCCTCACATCGTGTGCGCTGTCCAGTAAGCGAGCCTGCGCGCGCAGGTCCGCCGCGAGTCCCTTGGCGCGCGCCAGCTGGGCCTCCAGCGCACGGGGCTCGCCACCCGCAGCCTCAGACACACAAGACTGCACCTGCGGCTCACACTGGGAGAACAGACAGACGTTATAGACGTGATAAGGATGGAGCTCATTTTATGTTTAGTCGAGGTACGTTAGTCGACGCCTCACCGTGTTCATCCACCGCTGCACCCTCTGCAGCGCGTCGTGGTACCTCGCGGCCCCGTCGCTGGCAGAGCGTAGTCGCTCCAGCAGCCTCTGCGCTCGGTGCGCCAGCTCGGAGTGACGCCGCCGGGACAGAGCCGCGCGCTCGCGCACGGGGGACTCCGCCCCCGGGGACACGTGCGACAGGCGAGCCGGCAGGGATGTGCGGTACTCGTTCAGCACACTCAGGAACTCCTGAAACATTGATTGATTGATTGATTGGTGCCTCGTTATTCTAAGTCATGCCGTTATCTCTATATATCGTTAAGACGGAAAGATAAATACGAGTATCTCAATTTAATAGTTTCGTGTATTTTCTCTAATATTATTCAGTTTTGGCAAATCTATCACAACCACAAATGTTACCGGTCGAACACAATAAAATGTTACTCTTCTAAATCGCTCTAGTAATGAGCTCACCTTGCTCTCGTCCACGAATTTTTGGGCGGCCATGGTGATGAACCTGAGGTCGGCCTGATGCGCGATCACATCCGACACGAACTCCCGCACGTCGTCGCTCTGCCCGCTCAGGTGTTCCACCTTAGATAAGGCCACCTCCTTGTCTTCTAGTATCCGGTACGCGCTCTCCATCCAAGCATTGAATGTATTCAATTCGTTGCTGTAATTATATATTTTTTATTAATAATGCATTTATCAAAGTTTTATACCAAATTATTTAACATAATGTCTACATACGTGAATTTGCCGAGTTCGTCTCTGGCTGCGATCATACGTCTTAGCATCTTATCGCATTTCTCAGCACACTTATCACAGCGCTGCTTCAGTTGTCTCACCCCACGTTCCAGTGCTGCCACCTGTAGCAATTGATTTAAGTATACTATCCCGTAGCTATTATATGCATAAACATACGTATCTAATCCTACCTCGTGAGGTGCCAGCACGTCGCCACCGGAGACCAACAGCTGTTTCGCTTGATCGGCGCATGCGGACACTTGGCGTTGGTGACTTTCAAGGTCGTCCTTGATGAGCTAAGAGAATGAATAGTAAGAATTATTAAAAAAATATAAAGATATATTAACATATCTTGGCAAAATTAACTGCTGTCTATAAATACCTTGAGAATGTTAATTTGATTACGGAGCTCGTCCACATCCTCTTTAACTGCTTCTTGATTGGCCAAGCGTTCTTCAACAACTGCGATCCATTCCAATAACTTAGATAGACTCTCATCGCAAAGCCTGTATTTCTCTTCAACTGCTTGCTAAACACCAAAATTATCATATGAGCTTAAGATCCACAAAAACTTTAAATGCATACAGAACAAGCCCACCGAAGAGCACACCGGTGTAATGTAATCAAAGCTACTCTGAAGTCATTTGATGCATCTATCTACTTGATTGTGCGATCACAATATGTACAATGTACGGTACATAGACTGACAAGTGCAATCATTTACAATAATTGATATAGTGAAGCTACTTTAAATCATATGCTGTCACCAATTATTTTATTCAAATTTATTAAAAAACAAAAAAATAATATATTGTTTAACTAAATATACACAACTTAGCTAAATGGTCTAAATGTTTTCATATCACCTGAAAATGTAAGCTTACATTACACGCCATCAACTACGCATCAAAGCAAAGACAATACCCAAAAGTACATAGACAGAAACAACTAAGCCAATTTACAAGAGCGTGAGGATGATAAAACACAACCAGTCATATTGTTGCGTACAACACAATATCTAAGTGCAATAAGCGTTACATGCAAGCGGTGAAAGAGATGCAAATGTCAAAATTAAAATTACAAATAATTTTATGTTTGACATTGGCACGATGGGTAAAATCGAAATGGCATCAACATCTTCAGAAGTAGTTGTTATTAATGTTTTATTTATAGTTTAAGTTAATTGTTAAAGTAAATAAGATAAAAGTACCTTTCGGGGGAAATCTGAAACCTTAAAACAGAACGTATTTACACAGTAGAGAACTAAGTAATACAAGAGATAAATTAAGTATGTACGTATAGACGATAGTAATTGGTAGGACGAATTTACATTTATTATTTGATATGAGATCTTATTTCACTGTAATCAATTTATAAAAGGTATAAATGTGTAAAATTTTTAAATGAAATAAGTTCTCACTAAAACCAAGAGTTTTATTATTACTATAATGAATTATCAATACTACCTTTTGTTTGTAGAAAATGTTTTACCATTTGCTATTGTGAATGTTTGCGTCGTAATTACCGCCTTATAAAAGACATCGTAGTATATTTTAGGGTCATGCATTCCGAAGTGTGAGCACGTATCGAAGGAATGAGTAAATCGGAACGCAAAACTTTTAATAGGTAATGGATAGTCGAAATTCAGAAATTTATTTAACCCAGCTGCCATAATTCGCTGGTTTCTAAATGAGAAAGCAAACATAAGAAAGCGGGAGAGCTGCGACATATCCCAAGAGAAATGTCGGTCTCAATTCCCTTATGGAATTCTTAGCACAATGTGATATGGGTGTTAGATATTTGGCGATACGGTGATGGTTCTTAAAATCGTCGTTAATATGATCCCTCAAAGGCAAGCATTCAGGATATAACTCAAAAGGGCTCTTTAGCATCGCAGGCAACGGCTGGAAATAAAAAACAACATACATCGAGCCTTATTACTAAGTGGATAAGCATATAATCACTCGATTCATTGATTTTGACAGCTTTCTTTATATAACCGTTATATGTAACCACAAATAATATGTGGAAATTTTATCTAATAAGAAAACTGTCAACGATCGAGCAAATAATCTTAAATTAAAGCATCTGAAAACAACACAAGACCAATTAAAGAAGTTTCTACATTGAATGAACTAGAAGCATCTGATTATGTCCTAGTTTTGTACCTACAGTTTTCTTTAGGTCGGAATCACGCATTGTAATAAATAGTTAACCTAAAACATAATTGAATTAATAATAAAAGTAATTTCGACCTCTTGTCTATGTGCATAACTACATCAAAACAAAATGTCAAAAGGTATGTCACTAAAATGTTTGTTGACTAAGTTATAGGTTTACGTTATAGGGACAATTTTTATATAAAAATAATTTCCGCCTATAACCCAGTCGTTGACAGAAGTCATGTGGGTGTCGTGCCATGCCAATGATTCAAAGCCAAACGCTTAGATAAATTAATAGTTCACCGTCTAAGAGTAAAAGTATAAGAAAGTCATAAAGCAACACCTTTGCTTGATTAAAGCATAAATTAAAAAAAAATTAACTTACCCTCGTTTCTGCTGGCAGTAAGTATCCCTTTTTAAGAGCTTTGACTAAATCAAGACTTATTCCTTTCTTAGGATCAATAACTATTCTTCCTTCAACTGGATTAACAAGTTGTTGCTCGATCGCTTGCACCAATGGGCATATTTTTCCTGTTTCGGGCTCTTTAACGACCGTACTAGATGGGTCCACAATGCCTTGTTGGATAGCTTCGCCTAATGTCAACCTCTTTCGGTCCATTACACTCGTAGTAATAAAAGGATCATTCAAGGCGCCGGTCGTGGGATTATAAATACCGAAATTCAAAGTTTCGATTAAACTGAAACTCTTTTTGGGAGTCATGAGTAGCCCACTTTCTATGGCTGCGCTTAATGAATTCAGTTTTGAGGTCTCTGTATCTAAAATATTACCCTTCTCAGCATCCATTAAACCTTTTCGAAAAGCCTCGGGAAGCTTAATTAATCGCTTTTTGAGATTATCTTTTATAAGTGCTGTGTCTGCATCAATATAGCCCAAAGTGGCCGCATCTTTTATACTAAGTACTTCGTTGGATTGTGGATCAGTAAACCGAGCATTGTTAATATTTAGATGACCATTTTCAAGCGCTTGCTCAAACGTTAAAGGTTCCCGAACGTAAACAATTAAACCATTTTCAAAAGTAAAACAAAGCATACGTGATCTATTTTGAGTATCAAATAAGCCTTTTACGTTTTTATCTATAATGCCCTCAGTAATAGCTAATTTTAAAGGAATATATTTATTTTTATGGGGATCTTTTATTAAACATGTTTCTGGATCAATAAATTCGTATTTAATTGCTTCATCTAATGTAAATTCCCGAAGAATAGGTTCTTTAGACGCGGCAGAATCCGAAACATATCTCTTTGTTAAAGGTTGGGACGTAAGAGGTTGTATAACAGTGACTAGTAAACCTTTATCAAATGCGATATCTAAGTTATACGTTTTTTTGGCTTTTGTATCTAAAACCCTACCTTTTGTTACGTCAAGATCACCTTCTTGTATGGCAATAATCAAAGGTTTAAATTTATTAGTGGAGCTATCTTTAACAACTGTAAGGTCCGGGTTTATAAGATTAATTTCCATAGCTTTATTAATATCAATAAATTCGTTTGTGCTGGGATCTACAATTTTGCCGTTGTCTGCTCTAAAAAGTCCATTTTTTATTATTTCTTCTAAACTGAGATTTTTCTTTGAGGTAACTATGAGCCCGCGATGTTTTGCGTCAAGTAAGTTAATTTGATTACCATTAGGAAGTATGTATACGCTGTTATTTTCATCTACAACACCGGTTTCTATAGCCTCAATTAGCTTGATATATTTACTAGATGGAATATGTTTAATTAGAGAGGTCTCTGGGTTGATAAATTCTTCTGAAATAGCATCTTTTAGAGATATTTTTTTCTCAGAAACAGGGTGTACAAACATAAGTTCAGTTATATCATACATATTCATAGCCAACGCTTCGTACAGGGAGAACCCAGCACTTTCAATATCTACTATAAGACCTAAGCTTAAGGCTTCGGATAACGACACTTGAACATCAGATCCTGGCTCAACGAATTTACCATTGGTTTTATCGATGATTTTACTTCTACAACATTCTGCCAATGTTAGAGGTTTTTCAGATTTTTTATCGAAATAGCAAAGATATTTAGGACTTATTATAGACCTTCTTATTGATTCGTGTAAAGTTATTTTACGACTAGTCACAGGGTCAATAATTTTTCCAGTAGTGTCGTCATAAAGACCTTGATGAAGCGCTCTTTGTAAGCTAATAGGCGCCTTACTATCAATTAATAATCCAATTTCAAGAGCTTTTGCAAGAGTAATTTCCTCATTTTCGTTATTGATATTTTTTATTTTACCTGTCTTGTCATCGAGCATTCCAGTATTAATAGATTCTGGTAAAGAAATTTTATTCCATTTGCCTAACCTATTGTCTTGAATGTGGACTGAATTGGGATCAATAAGATTCATTTTAATAGCATCAGCAAGGTTATACTTTTTGCCACTTTGTGGGTCCATGAACAGACCTGTAATTTCATTATAAACTCCTTTTTCAATGGCTTCCATTAGTGACAATGGTTTACGTACTTCTACCAATACTCCCCTTTCAAAAGCCTCACGGAAGTCAATTCTTTCACTGCCTACTAAAATAGTACCTGTTCTACCATCAACAATTCCTTTATCAACTGCGAATTCAAAAGGAATAACTTTACCACTCACATGTACTAAAGTTGACTGCGGGTCTATCAAACGTTTTCTAATTGCCCTATCGGTAGGTATTTTATCTTTAGTTTGAGGATTTAAAAATTTGCCTGTTTTCGGATCATAAAAACCTTTAAATACAGCATCCGGTAAACTTAGTTTCCGTTTAGCTGGTAAAATTAAACCACGTTCGGAAGCATCGGTTAAAGATATTTTATCACCTTGAATAGGATCTCTGATTTTACCTTCCTTTGAATCTATTATTCCTGATTTTATAGCATCAGCGAGACTTATAATTTCTCCGGTGACGGAATTTTTAACAGTTAAAGCTTCAGGGTTGATATTACCTTTCTTAATAGCGTCATCTAATGTCATATTAATGGCGTTAATTGTTAAAAGACCAGTTTCAGGATTATAAAATCCTTGTACTAACCCTTCCTGTAATGACCACGGTTTTTTATCACTTAATAAATATCCTTTATCAAAACCATCTTTTAAGTTAATCTGTGGTGCTGTAATTATTCCCCGTTCTAAGTCTAGAAGACCAGATTTAACTGCTTGTTCAAAAGGAACAACGGTTTCAGTTTTATCATCTTTAATCTTAATATCACTTGGATCAACTAGCTTATCCTCAATAGCTTTGCCTAAAGTAGTAGTTTCACCAGTGCTAGGATTTAAAACTTTACACGTATCTGGAGAATAATAACCTAGCTCTATCACATCAAATAAAGAAAACGTAATTGATTTAGTAGCAATGAACCCTTTTTTTAATGCATCGTCTAACGGAATGTATTTACCAGTCTTTTTGTCTATCATTTTACCAGTTTCGGGATTAATTAATTTTAAGTTAAGTGCCTCTGAAAGCGGAACATATTTTTCAGACGCTGTATCTTTTATCTCAGAAATTGTAGGGTGTACAATATTTCTTTCAACAGCATCGTCTATCGCTACCAGTTGCTCGGTGATGTTATCTTTTATTTTTCCAGAAGATGGTTCATAAAGGTTTTTAATAATAGCAGCTTCAATTGATATTGGTCTACGAACAATCGTAATTATACCCTGTTGAATTGCAATAGAAATTTCAATCGTTTCTTGAGTTTCAATTATAGTAATTATACCGTCACGCATTTCTAAAATACCACGGTCTATAGCATCGGATAATGTTATCATTTCGTTGGAACAAGGTAATTTTATAAGTAGCGATTCATTATCAATTAGACCCTTTTGAACAGCTTCACCTATGGGAACGAGCTCACCGGTATTTGTATCTTTTAAATTACCTGTTTTAGGATCATACAAACCTTTTTCTAATGCCGATACAACAGTAACTTGTTCAGGAATAAAAGTATCTTGCGGTCTTTCAACTATCCATCCTATCTGAACACATTCTAAAAACGAAACTCGTTTTCCTGTTTTAGGATTAACCATGTGTCCAGTTATTTTATCAATAATAGGTCTGGAAATAGCTTCGTCGAATGGAATATAATTATTCGAGCTGCAATTTAAATCTTTAACTAATATAGACGTTGGATCAAAGATATGTAAGCCATAGATTAATTCTTCAAAGGTTATTTTTGCTCCTGTTCTTGGATTTAAAAATATTTGTTTTTCTATATCGTACACTCCCATTTCTGATAATTCTTCAGGAGTCAATTTTTGAGACACCGAGAGACAATATTTAGGCTGAATTTCTCTGACTATTACACAGTTTTTAGTTATTACATCAACAGGCATAAATCTGCTAATCTGATCTTGATCTATTGCATCTTGAACGGTCAAAGGTAATTCTTGTCCATTCATTATGATTCGGCAAACTTTAGGTTCTATTTTTCCATCTGCAATTGCTTCAATTAGTGGAATATTTGTACAAAGTACCTCTTCAGGTTCAGTTTTAATTTTGGTCACATTTTGTTCTGTTATTTCATCAATTGCTCGTAAAGGTTGCTTTTCAGCATCAATCAAGAGTGCTGACATAGTTTTTCCATCAGGTTGCTTATTTTGTGACTCAATCGTTGGCCCAACCTGGCCTGGTTTTCGGGGTGTTGTCCCCATAATTGCTACGTCTTCAGGTAACGGTAAAACTGATTTTAAGTTTGGCTTACAACGTTCACTTTTTCCAATTTCTTCTGTTCCCTTCTGATCGCCTGCAAGCGATTTTTTAACAACGTCTACAACTTTTGATGCCGCCAAAACAGGAGCACCTACCAGTGCAACTAAACCAATTTTAGCAGCATCGGTGAGGCTAATCTTTTTTCCATCTTTATCAATGACTTCAAACGTATTGTTATTTATTATACCTCGGTTTATGGCTTCCTTTATAGGTATTTGCTTGCCAGACTTAAAATCAGTAACCATAATGGTTTCGTGTGCAATAATTTCTTTATTTACATCCTTAAGTATGTATGCATCTTTACTTAGTGTTTCACTTGTTACCTTTTCTAGTAGATCAGCTTCTGCCAACGGTTTTTTTGTAGATTTTTGTGCTACTGGAGCAATCTCTAAACTTTCTTTTACTCTTGCATCTTCAGTGATCGGTTCTACAGCTTTAAGTTTAACATTTATGACTTTATCAACTTGATCTAGGTCAGTTTTCATTTTATTTTGATTTTGTTCTGAGGTTTCACCATCATTTTCCGATGTATTAAACGATGCATTTTGGGTAACTTCAACTTCAATCGTTGTTATTTTAGAAACCTTTTCGGACATGAAGGTTGTCTGCTCAGACGTATGCATAGTAGGGTCTGATTTAGAAATAATAGTTTTGACAGTAGTAACTGCCTTACCATCTGGCGATACCTGTTTAAATTCTTGAATAATTTCGTTTTGGTCAAATCGGGCTTTCTCTTGGACTAGATCAATTGCCATTTTATTCGTTTTTTCAGACGTTGTAACTTCTTGTGTAGTATTTTTTTCTGGTTTTTTAGTACTATATTCCTTAATAGTTGATATTTCTTCAATTGTAGGTATTTCTTGATTTTTGTTGCTGTCTTCTGTTTTCTGAGTACTTTCCTTAGTTTCTTTTTTAGTATTTTCCTCATTCTGGGAATTAAGTTTAGATAATGGGCCAGATTCTACGTTTATTTTTTTATCTTCATTTAATTGGTTTTCTTCCATTTGATGTTTAGTTACTAATTCCGAATTATCTTTCATATCTGCCGCTATGTTTTTTGGCTTATGCGTTTTTACCACAGTATCTGTAATTTTATTAGTTACATTAGGTTCGGTCGTTTCATTTTTTGGATATAAATCTTGATTAGTTGAAAAAGTATCTTTAGATTTAGGTGGTAATACAGTAGAATCCTTGTCAGTACTCTCTGGTTGTATTTCATAAACATTACTTTTTTTCTCGTCTGATTTTTCCAATTTAGCAGCTGCTTGTTTTGAGGACGGTGAAATAACTATTTCCGTATTTTTTTTGTCTAACTCACTAATTTTAGGTAGAATCTCTTTCTGTGAATCTTTTTTTGAAGTATCATCTTGCTCCCTTGGTTTCCTTATCTTACTTGAAATTGTTTTGACACCCTCAGCTACTGCCATACCAGCTAATACTGGAGCAGCTATAACAGCAACAAGCCCCATTTTAGCTGCATTTTTTATATCTACTGATTTACCTGTATCTGGTTCTTTGAATTTTCCAGATTTGCTATCGACCAACCCGGTGTTTAAAGCTTCCTGTAATGTTACTTGCCTTCCAGCTGTTACATCATATATAATAGAATTGGGATCAATAATTTTCTTTTCTAAAGCTTCTTTGAAAGTTATCACTTTGTTAGGGGCTTTTGGATCATAAAATCGTTGAGTCTTGTCATCGAAGAGATATTCAAATGCTTCATTCAGATCAAGCATATCCACCTTCACTTCTTTCATATTAGGTTTCTCAGTGCTTTGTGTTGAAGTTTCCGTGTTTAAAAATCCACTATTAACTGCTTCCGTAATGGAGATTGTTTCCCCTGTAGCTGGATTTATAAAAGTGCCATTTTCAATGTTAATATATCCTAGGTTAAGGGCATCTTCAAAAGTAATCGAGGGCTCACTTGTCAAAAATTGTTCTTTACTAATTTGTTCATCTCTAATTATACCCTTTTTGCGAGCTTCTTCGATTGGAAGTACCTCCCCAGTTATGCTATTTTGAACTTCATTAGCATTTATCAATACATAGTTAGCCAAAAGTTCTATCATTTTTGTAGTTATAGTGTGTTGCGAAGTGAATGTTTCCGTAACAGTAGTAATTACACCTCCCTCAGTATTATCATGACTATCAACTTTAAGTGCAAGCAAACCTTTTTCCATTGCTTCTTCGATACATATCTTTTCTTTTGTGTTTGGATCAATGAACGTACCATCGTTGAGATCAACAATATTAGTTTTGATAGCTTCCTCTAAAGTTACTGTAGAAGATGACTGTGGGTAGGGAATATTCATCAGAAATCCTTTCTGTATCGCTTCACTTACTGAAATATTTTCTCCAGTGAGGGGATGTTTAACTTGACCTGTTTTAGGATTTATAATGTTATTTTTTATAGCAACCGCTAATGTCATTCCTGCTGGAGGTATATTATTACTTTCCTCAGACTGCTTTTGTTCAAATATATTAGCATTGACTGCAGATAATAAATCAAGTGGTAATTTATTACTTTTAATAATATTTTTTTCACTGTCAATTATATTGCTAGCAATTGCCTCTGAGAGTAGTAGGCTGTGACCAGGTGCTACGTTGATTTTTGACAATGGATCTACTATATCACAAATAATTGCCTCTCTCAGAGTTAAAAGTGAACCCGTTTCAGGATGTATAATTTTACCCGAACCCGAGTGTAATAAGCCTTGTTCTAGTACTTCAGGGATTGTTAATTTTCTTGCTATAGGAATTAGGATTTCATTTTGACCTTCACTGTCCAATATACCTCTTGCAATAGCTTCTTTAATTGAAACGAAAACTCCGTGTTCTGGATCAAAAATTTTACCTTTGTTTTCATTGACGATACCACTTTCTATAGCTTTTCCGAGTGTCATTTGTGATCCATTCTCGTTCTTATATGTTGTGACACTATTAAGTATATTCGCGGTGTCAAGGTCAAGTAAACCCATTTCTACTCCTTCCAAAGGCATAACAACTTGCTTTCGCAGCTTTTGTAGTACAAGTGGTTTAGTTTCAAGGGAAGGTGAACGAGCATTACTTACGGTCGGTTTGTTAAAAATAAATTTAGGTTTTGTTGATAATTGACGACTATCAAGTTCTACAACGCTGTATGGAATACTTTGCTTTTGTAAACGGACATTATCCAAAGTTTTCTTATTATCAACCGAAAGGCTATTTTGAATAGATTCAACAGTTATAAAACCTTCAGATACCGCAGCTTCTAGTGATGTCTTTGAAGGCACTTGGGAATACGTTAATTTACTTGAGCCAGGTTTTTCTTGATCCGCGAAAGTCTTTGGAATAACGTTATTAGAACTTTTAATTGAATTTCTTTCATCTACAAGACCCCTTTTTTTGGCTTCTTCTATTGACAGTTTTTCCCCTGTTCTGGGATCTAATACTGTGGTAGACGACACTGATTTAAAAACAGTTATAGAATTATCAGATTTGCTTCCCTCGGTTTCTGGTGTTTTTGATCTTACAGATTCTTCATAATTCTTATAAGTTACCTCATCTACTAATCCCCTTTCATATGCAACTTCCATTGGCAATTCCTCTCCTGTTTGTGGATCTACCACCATTGTATTCTTTATTACTTGAATAATTTTAGAAGCAGCAACTAAAGGAGAACCCACAACTGCTATAAGTCCAACTCTTGCAGCGTCAGCGAGACTGATACTTTTTCCGGATTTTTCCTTATATTCCCCAGATTGCTTATCTATGAAACCCCTTTGAATAGCCTGTTTTAACGTAACTTGTTGTCCAGTTGTTGGGTCTACTACATTTACTCTGTTATCTGGAATGACGCCATGATCTACAGCTTCAATAATATTATCAGAAACTCCAGATGAAGTTGATATAACTAATGCGGTTGAAGGATCATAAATAATGCCAGGAATTACTTGAACTGGTTCTAATACTGACTGTTCTTCATAATTAACAACTTGTGAACCTACTTTATCATGTTCTGAAATCTCCATTTTATCGGGCATGCCTGATATCGAAGTTATAGTTATAACTTTTTGTATTGATGTACTTTTAGAAAGTGTTACAAAAATAATAAAGTGACGCTCAATGGCATCTTTCATAGTTAAAAATAAATTGTTGTGTTTATAATGACCAGTACTATCTAAAATACGAACCTCTATAGCTTTAGACAATGGAATTTCTTTTTTAGTTTTGGGATCAATTACATTTGCAGAGTCTGGATGAATAATTTTAAGCTTAACGGCTTCTTCAAGATCTAAAACTCTATCAGTACCTGGTATTATAAACATACCTTTTAAGGGATCGAATAATTTTTCTTGTATAGCTTCCTTTAATGTCCAACCACCTTGTGGCAGTTCAACCGTGTTTTTCTTTATAGCCATAGACGTTACAGAGGGTTCTACAACCGATTTAGTTGTTACAGTTTTTACTTCATGGGTTATTTCTTCGTTTGTTTTAGTGAAGTCGGGACTTTTAACAGTTTCTGGCTTATTATCATGTTGTAATTTGCTTTCTGGACTAAGTGGTAAATCTTTAATAAAAGACTTCTTGGTTATTTTTAATTCTACAACTTGTCCGGGAACTAAATCTTTTTTGCTAACGCGATCTGAAATCCGAGTAACTCTACTTTCATTTGGATCAATACCTAATAATCCTTCGTCTAGAGCTTGTTGAATAGGAAAAATTGTACCGGTTGTAGGATCTGTAAATGTCTGTGTATTTTCATCAATTAAACCACGACGGATTGCTTCGGCGAATGTAATAACTGTCTCAGATCTATGAGTGGTGTTAGTATTAGTTACAGTTACATATCTTTTCACTGTTTTTGTTACCGTTTGAAGAGTAAGTGTTATATTAAGAAGAGAATTTAAGAGTGCGGCACCTTCAGGTGTAATGACACCAATTTCCACAGCTTTATTGAAAGGTATTGGTTTTTTAGTTGTAGCATCTAACAGATAGCCCGTTTTAGGATCGAGTATATTTTTAAACACGGCATCTAAAACAGATAATTCTTTACCAGATTCAATAATACCTATTTGACGCATAAACATTTCTAAGACCTCGGGGCGAACTATTGAAACCTTAGGGCAATCTTCTAAAAACACAAAGTCACCGCTTTCAGATTTTAAAAACGTTTCCCCGTTAACATATTTTAAATTACCTCGACTAAGAGCGGTATTAAAAGAAACAAATTCACCAGTTTTAGGATCTCTAAATCCATCGATATCGAAAATAGACCTCTGTGATACAGAAGTAATTAGACCTCGGTCTACTGCTTCTGGTATAGTACATATTTCCCCTGTCAAATTGTCACGGAATTTATTATCTGGAAGAACTATCCTAGCACCTAGAGCTTCAGAAAGCGTTAGTAACTGTCCGGAAGTAGTGTCCGTAATACATTTAATATTGTCACTATCAAGTATCCCTATGGATATGGCTTCTAAAATATTTAGTGGTGTTTTGTTGGTAGGTGTTAAAATTTTACCGTCATTTGTCATTAAACTATTGTCACATATATCTTTAAGAGTCATGGGCTTGCAAATATAACGTTTGCTAGCAGCATCCTTGTAAGATAGTTTTTCTTTTGTAATGGGATGTACATATTTCGAATGGTTTGTGTTAATTATATTTTTTTCTATGGCTTCAGCAAGCGTTATTTTTGTGTCATCTTTCGGATCTACTATTTCTCTCACATCGGAGTTTATTAATTCATTTTTTATAGCTACTTCTAATTGGAACCTGTCGCCCGAATTTCTGTCCAGAATCCAACCACTATTATCTACTAATTCTTGACTTATTGCGTCCGACAACGACAAAGCACTTGACTTTATTTTAATAATCTCAGTATATATAAGGTATCCTCGTTGATACGCTTCTGCGATAGTTATGTAGCTCCCATTAGGAAGCCTGTAGAGACTTTTTTGTAAATCAACTTGACCACGATTAAGCGCGTCCGAAATACTCATTCCTTGATCGGGTTTGTTACTCTCAACAGTCACCTTAATTCTCTTTTCCGCTGGATCTGTCAGTCCTTGCTCTGCATCATACAGCTCCCTCTGAATTGCTTCCAATAATGTGACTTCATTTCCATCTTCTGTCATGCCGCAAGGGCCTGTTAATCGAGATGCCAGTTTTGGATCGATCAACCCTTCCTTAGCCGCTTGCTCTATTGTCATGGTTTGTTTAGTTGTTGAGGATGACAAAAGTCTCCCCGTTCGCACATCCAATATTCTCATACTAATTGCTTGACCTACAGTCAAAATTTCTTTTGTCTCTGGGTGGATTATACCTCTGGATTCTATTATGTTAGGACCTTCGTACATTTTGTGGACGCGTTTAAGATTTCTAATATCTGGTCTGTCATCATCACCAATTATGGTTTTGGTTGTGTACTTGGGAGAGTTAAGTTTGCCGTTGGTCATTGATTTAATCGGCGTACCATCAAGTTCTGAAGAATGTGATGTCCTGACGTATCTGTTGTGATGGTAAATCGGAGAATATTATATTTTAACGCATTCATTTGTAAATAATTATTCAACATTATATTACTTACTTCTCAGAGGTATAATGCGTGGTGTAGGTGTGCTCGGTGGTCGCCAGGTCTTGCATGTTAAATTCCTGACGGAATGTGCGCGCTGAGCGCGGCGCCATAGCTTCAACAAGGCGCTGGAAAAACAAATAATTGTTAGTTTAATTAATTAACAGTAACTTGAACTGCTTTAAATTATTTTTATAATTTAGATTAATCCGCTTATAAAGTTCAAGATAAGCGGCTGTGATTCGTCCTAATCAATAACAATAACTAGTTATCAGTTGATGTATTTTCTATTTCCTCTTTTTGTTTCAGTATAATTAAGTATGTTATGTATATCTTTTATATCCTGGTACCTACCTAAATTTTAACAAGAAATATTTGGTCTTCTTAAAACCATAAAATTTGAAAAACTTAACACAATCCAAAAAGTAGATTAAAAAGATTTATCTTAGTACACCCAAAACAAGATTTTTGTAATAAATCAATTAACATACGGTCATAAAATGTGAAGGTTCGGAGGATTCTTTGGGGATTTAATCCTAGAACTTCTAAGGTACTCGTACCTTGCAGGTTAAAAAGTTAAGACTTATAATTAGCTTAAAATAGTGAGTATCATATGTTTGTTATGTTATTAACGTAAGGCTCTTGAATCAAATAAATAAATGAACGAAACTTGATCCACTTTTAAAAATAACAAAAATAAAGGAGACTAAAGTCTGTCTGTGCAGTTTTAAATAATTATTATAATTTTCTTAATAATAATATCGTGTGTGAAACACCCAAGAATTCAAACCCTCAAAATGTTATTTCTACTGGCCAAGTAACGGAACTTCAAGTCCGCAAATTAATCTTGTAATACTTTTTTTATTTTTATAACTTGCCAGTAATAAAAAGAAAATAATAATAAAAATAAAGCACTTCAATATAGTGTACACAAAATAAAAGTAATACCAACCCGGCACTCATACGCGAAGTCATACTCGTACTCTTCCATTTTAACACAATTTATAAAACATTACACATCAACAAATACATATTAAAAATGTCATTATTTACACTGAATAGCTATAACACTGAACACATATGTGCAGTTCGCTTCACAATCTAATCTATAATAATAGTAAATAGCATGAATAAAAGAAAATCAATTATAATTTACTTTAAATATACTAAGATAACAATATTACATAGAAAAACACAACTAAACGCCGAACCTTCTCATTAGAAACTGAATGAAAGCAAGAAAATCGTAAACCGGAAAAAAATATAACGCGGATTCTAAATTTAAATCATTTCGTAATAGTTTCCGATGCGTCCAGCCGGCGGGCAATTGTTACGATAGTTATTTCAAATATCATTATTTCATTGGATTAAATTTATCAGCAACATACAACAGCTGTTTGGATATATTTTGAGGTTATGAAAATGACTGAGCTCGATACGAAGGATGCGCGCGCATCCCCACGCGGCGGTGCGGTTCCCGAATGGAATGGATTAAAAAGACATAAAATAGGGCGAAATAAAGTAAACTTTATTTGTGAGCCATAAAAATCAAAATAAAATATTTCTATCCGACATAGTTTACTATTTCTGACCCAATGACCTTACAATGACGTCATTTTCACTGCATCCAGAATGTTAGCGGTAGATTCATTCATAACTTCGTAATTTAAAATTAAATAATTAAGTTTTTTTTATTTCTAAGAAACGAAACACGTCTCGGTAATTAACATCTGTTTAAGATTACTGGTTGTCTCAATCACACCAACCATCTCAAAATTTTCAGAATAAAACTTCCAGATTTACTTATAATATTATACTAAATAAGAAAATATATACACAATAAAATTATATAAATATAATATTTAAATAGTGTAAGGATGTTTGATCGTTAATCCATCATAATCCTACGTCTATAAAACTTAACGTGTTAACGCTGTAATTATACACTCATCAACGTTACTAGAAACACAAATGTTTACTGTTTCTCATACACATACAGTAATAGCTAAATATAAATTCATGACACATAACGAATTGATGAAATATTTATTATTTTTAAAAGGCATAAAATTGTTAGTAATTTATTATTTTTATTTAAAAATATTATTTTTTGTCGGTCCGAAAGAAATACCTAGTGGTACACCACATGAGATTTTTTCATTTAAACAGATATTAATATGTTAAATAAGTTAACTCACGGAAAATATAACTGTTATTAAATTTTTTTTTATTTAGGCCCCAATTGTTTTATTAAAATAATTAGAATGTTAACTACCCGCGGAATCGTTGGCAACACTAATCAAATGATTCCTTAGAGTCATAAATATATTGCATGCGTGACTTAATAGCGAAGAATCTGTAAAAGAAGAAAATGTGAAATCGGCTCAATTATTTTATTGATTGTGTTACGGTTTTCATTCTAAGATATTGGGTTTACAAATAACTAAAATATATATATTTTATGATATGAAATTTAAATCTTTAGGTGTTGGAAAACTCTTTTTAATATTCTTTTATTTAGTCTTAAATGATCACATTTTTACTTTAATATGACGCATAAATTGACTCATACAAATTTACCCAGAAAAACCTCAATTGCACCGAATAATAATACCTAGCAAAAACGCTGAAGCAATGCGACTGAGTTCAACGACCGAATTAAGACGCGCAACGGCGTTTACGACAAACAATATTATCATTTTATTGACTACAAATTAAAATAAATTTAATACCGCGATACCTTTTACAATCGCATTCCACTATATTTTATATTAATATTCAGATAAAATTGCACTTTGAATAATGTTGATAACGAAAACGTACTTAAATAATAGCATAAATTCTATAAAGAATCGCTTGATTGCAGAAGACTTCACTTAATATGTAACGCTCTGATAAATTATAAAAGCGTATCAAAGACCAAATATACTAAATGTAAATATAAGTATAGATGGAATTCTTTATTACATCAAATCAACTAAGTTTTAGCTACAATGGTAACCTTGAAAAACCCGCATCACCCACATGTGAACAGTGACATTGAAACAACATGGACTCAACATTTAGGTATTAGGCAATGTAACAATGAAGGAAAATATTTAATAATTAGTTTCGTTGTTGTTTTCCTTTTGATACTTCTATTAATAATTGTACTAAACAGTCTATAAAAAACAATGATTATAATAGTGAAAAAGAAAAGAAAAATATATCTTTTTATTCTTGGCATTTTTTCGTAAATTAATTAAAAAATAATTACATATTAAAATATAATTAGTAATATTATAACCCGATTTTTATTTAAATAATTAAAGCCATGGATACATAGAAGAAAATAAGTATAACAAAAGTATTACAAAACAAATGTCACGTGTCAGTAAAAATAGTCGATCTGGCAATTGGATCTATTATATAGAGCTTGGCTGCCAAAAGTAGTTTCGAATAACTATGGGGTTTCGACACTGACAAAAATCTGCAACTGTTTGTAAATTCATTAAAAACTTTCTAACTACTTCACTTTTATACAAGAAGCAGAGAATTATTTAAAAACACTGAAGTAACAGTCTTGTTTTTTCTCACATAATTATTGTATTTATCCTGGATAAAAAGAAGTCCCTGTATGTTCCAGATCGTTGTATGACTGTTTCCATAGAAATTACATACATTACATAACATTCAAAAATATAAACTATCACATTTTAGTATATCTCATTGTATGATAAACATATATATTCAGATAACATACATAATCCAATAATGATGCATTACAGTATTGAGTTATTCTAGTTTTATACTCAAAGTAGGGTTAAGTTGCCCCATTTTATATGTAGATTCTTTTAGACATTTCTATAGTATATATACATATATACATATGTTCATAGGTACATTAGTATGGAGGGTGACAAAGTTATCACAAATCTCAATTGATATAGCGGTGACCTTCCAGAGTACACTGATGCAAGTGCATTTATCATCGTTAGAGATTGATTTAATAAAGGTGACACCGGTGACACACAATACAGGATAACACCACTCTAAAAATAATTATGCTTGAAAAATTTGGTGTAAATATTTTGGCAAAATGCCCAATTTGGTGAATTAGTGATTAAAGTAACCTACTTTGTTTCTGTTTAGTTATTTATTCATTTACCTGAAATATGTATACAAAATTTTTACTACGATGAGACTAATAAATTTGGGATCGACATATATCTATCAATGTTATAATAAAAGCGATAAAAAATTGGATATTCAGTATTATCGATGACGTCACAATAAACAATATCTATTTAATTATAAACAAATGACAAGGACAGACAGTGATGTCAGGAACAAAGGTCATATAAAAAACGTTAAAGAAGTCTTCTATCAATCTTATACAATTACTGGAGCAATAAAAATAACTAGAATATTCATATAATAATCTTGTAACGCTATTGATTATCAAATGAAGAAATGCTAATAGAAGTATAGTGATGAAGTGTAAAAGAAAATTCAAGTCCGTCAGTAATGACCATTTACTATTATGAAGTCAAGGTTTCGTTTTAACCCTGAAGTAGCTGTGTCCGACGCACGCGATTCTCAAATATAACATTACTTGTCGTACTTAGAATTATATGTAAAAGAAAAAGGTATGGGAACATTTGATTGATTTTCATATATAAGAGATAGTTTATTAATCTTAAGATTGTTATTGTTTTAATCACATCTAATTTATTATAAGAACCAGCCCTATGATTATTAAAATTGATAACAAAAAAATATATATCTATTATTAAAATGAAAATTCTTTTCAAAGTTCAAGTTTTAGATTAATGTTCAAAAATTCTGTAATCCTCGTGATATTGATTGCATTGATAAAAATATTGTGATAATCATATCATACTCTATAAACACAAGAACGATAACGATATACAAGTGTTGTAAATAAAAAGGCATTTTTTTAGGTACAGAAAAACTTTTTTTTTTTAGAGATATATTGCCAATAATATTACATTTAAGAAAATTATCAGTTAAAACTTGTAGAAGAGTTTTAAGTTTTATTTAAGTAACTTTATAGTGTATTTTTCGTAATACAATATTACATATAACATAAATAATGTCGTCTGAAAGAAGCCAGCCACCGAAACAGATACAAGAGTTACTGGTTTTCAACTAACACAGTATTGTTTGTGCAATTATTTAAACTTAAAATCGATTAAAATTGAATTTATAAAGTAAATTGAAAGCCATAAACCTATTTTATCGACATTATAATTGCAACGAGGTCAAGGGTCCAAACACAAGATTACGTAAAAACTCTTTTATAGATAAAACTTATGTCACTGAACCTCACAAATTGAACTACACTCAACAGTTACTGACTTCGTTTTTTTTCGTTCGTTATTCGTATCCACGGACGCGTGACATGCGTCGTCGGACGGTGGACGTTCGCGCGCTACTAAAGAAGCGGACGCAAATTATTTTGTGAAATTGTCTATCGTGAATAAAGTCGCATCAATAAAATTATAAACCTTTTATAAATTTAAGTTAAAAATTTAGATAAAAATGTTTATTTTTCAGTCAGATTGAGTATAAAAACTACAAAGTATCGTTAATCATATAGAAGATGATCTATATAACACTATTACATATAATTCTATATAGTTATAGTATTTTGGGAATTAAAAAAAAAGTCTTAAAATATATAAATCGATGCGGAATTTTATACTAAACCTAAAAAACCAACACTCATGACGAGCCAAAATGTTCCCTAAAAGTTATGAGAACTACAAATAATCTCAAGTTTCTTAAAAACTAACATTTTGCCATACTAGTAATACAAACTAAGAAGTCTTTCATTATTGGACAATTGTATGAACGTGTGACCACAACATGACTCTATCAAGTTATTACAGTATCACGTCACCATCGCTACTTAAAACACAACAATATATCCTGTACATATTTACATAAAATACATATAATATTGTAATACTCGAGTAAATCTTTTAACAAACAAGTTTCTACTGTTACGTTATATTTTATTTGAATTTAACGATTTTAATAAAACAAAATTGATTTCTTTGATGAAAACAGAACGAATGGGAATTATTGCGGTAGTTGTTTAATCTGCAGCAGACTTTTTTATTGTACAATATATAATAATATATATTAAATATATTTATTATAACAATATTAAAGTGTTATAATTTTTGCAGTATTTAACATTTAGGGTATAGCCACAGATATGTTTATATGTTTAGCTTAAATTCGCTGTTACGTTTAATACAAAGCAATGTAGCAGTGCCCTTAAACACCGCGATCAATAAATAGAATGTTCAATATATAAGTGATTCACAAGTACCATCTATTGCGTACACTTCATTATTTTAATGAATCCCTTTAAGAGCTTTCAAAATAACTTCATACATCTGGAGTAGATTACAGGGAATATGATTATATCTACTTAAAAACGTAAGCATACAATAAGTCTATATATATATATATATATATATATAGATAACAATTTTATACCATTATACATGTAAATGTATTTTAAATGGTATTTTTATTTAATCCTAGATTCATTATTTTATGACCATAGATAGTAACTACATTTATAACCTCAATTACCGCTGTTCATTTATTATCGTCCCACGTTACAAGCACAAAGCGGGGCGTGGGTGACGGCCTTATATAGAACATGGATTATAAGACATTTGTCAAAACAGATTTTAAACTTTAGTAATATATATCGAAATAAACTATAATAATTGAGCTGAGCAAAGCGAAGGTCAAAAGTTTGTTTTGTTACTGATGCTACTCCTCCTAGACCAGTGGTTCCCAACCTTTTTAGGTACGCGCCCCACTTTCGAAATTTTAAAATATGAAAATGCCCCCCTAACCAATGCAAAAATATGAAAATGCCCCCTTTAATCCATGCAATTATATGAAATGCCCTTAACTAGAGGGGTAATTTTAACTGAAAAAAAATCGAAATGCCCCCCTCCGATTGCCAAATTGCCCCCCAGTGGGGCGTACGCCCCATGTTGGGAACCACTGTCCTAGACGAATAATGGTTAATGGTCGAAAAGTTGCAGAGTTGTCGAGGACAGTGACCTAGGGGTCCTGAAGTTTTTTGATGACATTTGTGATTGTAGTTTTTAATAAACGGTCAGTGTGTCTCCTAGAATTAACATGTAGAATGTTTTGAAAACGCACGCGCGAGTTCTTATTATTCTTAAGATTATAACTACTATTTACTCTGCTAATTTTACGAGTATGCGAAACTCATTCAGAAACAATGCTTTGTTTAAATCCACCCGTCACACCACCCCACGTCCACCCGTCCACCCGAAAGACCTAGTATTAAATTCGTTGACGTGACTTACAATTAGTTTTAGAAAGCTTATCGTATAGACCGGTAATATCGTTATGGCAATACGTATATGTCTCAAAACAGGCGGTTCGAGATCAAATAATACTAAACATGGAAACTTGATTTTAGATTACGAGATTTCATAATTTTGTTGGCAGTATATGTTGTCCCAAGACACACACAGACAGTAATTAGAATAATTTTTTAAATTAATAGTTAGAACTGGACATGATATTAATAAAATGTAATTAAAAATTAATTGATTTCGCAAAACTAGAAGTTGTAAATAATTTTGATATATAAAATATAAAAGGAATTCATCCAATTTGTTATTCATAACCGGCGGCCGCGCAAACCAGTGGCCGGCCTCCTCCGAGGTCCGCCTCAATAAATGACATAATCGTGACATCATTTACCGTGAATTAAGTAAAACGTACGTGCTAACTGTATAACCTAATGTGAGCCGAGGACAAAATATACAGTGATTGAAAAATATCACACGAGTATGAGGCCTTGCAGCTTTAATCTAAATGTTATTATGGCGTATACTTGTGTTTCAGAAATTATATTCTTTGAAAGAAATTATATTCTTAGTAATATCATTGTTATACCTGTAGTAAATGATGTCAAATCCGTATCAAATTATTTGGAAAAGTCTACTCACCAAGGTGACAATATCCCCCGGGTTGGCTGCCGCGATCCTCCTCAGCCTCTCGTACAGCAAGTCCAGCAGACGCTGGTGCCTCGCGTTGAGTTCGTCCAGTTCCCTCGCCACGGCGTCCGCTCCGGACGGGGTCTGTTCCGGCGCTGCAGTCCCGCTCCTGTCCGTCCGTCGCTCCGCCCGCTCCAGCTCGGCCTGACGCCGGAGCTGACGCGCGTCCAGCGACGGATGCACCTCCTCGCACAACCACTCCACATAGCGCTGGCAGCGCGACGAGTGGATCTAGTTCCGTTAGTTAGCGCGTTAGGGTATCGGTTAGTCGGACGGACTCCTCTTACGAGTTATTATCCATATATTATCGATATATCTACTTTTATGGAACAAATTTTTGTCGGTCATAAAAAAAGTCCGTCGTCGGTTAAAAAAAAGCTTTCGATTAGGTTTTATAATTTGTCACACATTCGTTCTCTCGTCACATATCCTATAGTTTGAATTTTTACTATTGGTTTTACATTAAAGTTTGGCAAGGTTTCCTTTTACAGAGCACCCAGACATCGTTCCGTACAGTCCGTCCACAGTCGAGCCATTTAAGGATCACAATAGTGTTTGAAGTCTAGATGTTCCAGGGTACACGGATCATGCCGTCTCCTTCAAGCGTGCAACTCCAGCGTGCGTACACTTCACCCGTGCAATGGAAACCCAAAGCAAAATTTAATATCCTGACATTTGAAGAAAATTCTTTTGATTTTCATCTTTTAAGTCGTCATAGAAGTCATAACACTCACAGTGCATGCAAAGCGAGAACATCGACCCCGTGTAAATAGAAAAATCAGCGTCCGAGTATTTGCGCTTTAACATGTAATTTAAATAAGTATCTTTGTTTCCTCAGTCTTATCGGCGTTTCTAATACAGCTTAGTAACATTGTGAAGTAGCAGTCATATAATGCTGTTGAAATGAAATCTCACAAACATCACACATTCAGAGTTTGTTATAATTAGTAAGCATTCCACCCAAGGAGGATTAATATAAACAGCACTAGAGGCGTTAGAAGATCGGTTAGAGCAAAGCTTCATGCACCAAGAAACAAAACAACAAGCCCTTAGAAAATGAGACAACACTACAAAAACCCAAAAACAATGTGATGTGGGAAGGAGAGACGCTGGACTTATGTGAAACCTATCCAAGAACCTTTCACAATCTTTCAAATATCCAATGGTGACTGCGTCCTGTGCAAGACACAGCGCAGACGGCACGAGCACAACCCTGATAGTTACCTTCGCCTCTCGTATGAACCTTCCTCCGTCCACGTTCACTTTTTCTATTTTGGGCGTCCTTTCCACCACACTCGTGAGGAGATTCTGCGAAATCACCACAAGACACCCAGATATTAATATATATTTTAGTAAAGTGCAACTCTTTAGAATGAATGTAACACGAAGACAATTGTTTTTGTGTAAATTTGAGTATCTTAATATGATATTATAAAATTCGTGCACATAGGTATGTATTGAGTAAAATTAATTCAATCAAATAATAAAGTTTAAGATGTACATTACTAATGTTAAATTGGCTTTAATGAGTTTAGAATTATTGATTTTAAACATTCACGATTTTTACACATTATAGAAATATATATCGGGACTTTATCGCGTAATTTATCCGATGTTTCAATCGAATTGCACCGATCGTGGTCAGGGGTCGACTGTCCGACAGTCAATAAATAAAAAGGTATCGTATCTTTAAAAAAATATTTACGCGAAAAAGTCCCGATATATATTTCTAAAGAGTTTAGAATTGTGTCTATTATATACTCATATTAATATATGTTCCATGCTATATATTTGTGCAATTAGATTAGTCATATAACTTTTTATAAAAGGTCTATACAATATCTTGTATAATCTGGTACACGGCATCTGAAAGTCTCAATCATCGACTATGTAGGTCTAATTGTAGCAATAAGTGTCATTACTACTCACCCGTGTGGGCTCCAGGTGTTCCCTGGCGCGTGTTTCTCTGTGCTGCTGCACCTCTGGTGCGGCGGCGGCTCGCTGCAGCCAGTCCGCCTCCTGCTGCAGGCCCACGCTGTAGGTGCGCAGCAGCTGGTAGGCAGCCTCGCAGCTGCGCAGTCTGAGGACGGGAGGTAACGTTATATTGCTGACTGCGGTAGATGTTTGTGGACACCGTGTCGTCGTCGAAGGGTCTCACCGCTCGGCCAGCTGTCCGCAAACATTGTTCCAGCGGTGGTTGAGTTGCGTGACCTCCTTGTCCAGGCGCTCCAGGTCCGCGTGTCTCGTCCCTCGAGCCGGAGGAGGAGGCAGCCCCGAGCGCGAGGTCTCCACGAGGCGGCGGCAGTTCTCCGCGTCGTCGTTCATCTGATCCACCTGCACCTGCTGCTTGGACACCGCCACCTGCATACGGAGCAGGTCCTCGTGGATCTAAAGAGATTAATAACATTTAATTTAAAGTATTGCAATTTTCGAATCTGATTCTTAAATAGTATATCTAAAATGTAGTCTTACGTCTTTCAGTAGTTCGACGTCGTTCGGCAAGTCGCTGAACTGCGCCAGCTTTATTTCGAATTCGGATATCGTCTGATTGTTCTCCTCCATACTGTTTATTACTATTTCAACAAACTTAAGTCTGTAACAAAAACAATTCATAGATAAATAATAGTTAACAATTTAATAATTTCAAACATTATACCTAGTAATTGATAAAATTTTTACCTTTCCACAAATAGTTGGCTCTTAGACTGTAAGTCACTCCATTTTCCCATGACTTTGTCGAGATTCTTTTTCATTGCGGGTGTCTTTAAGGCAATACCTGAAAACCAATTTTAATTTAGGACATTTACATAAGTCGTAGTATCTGCATTTATGAATTTAATTGTATTTAAAATTAAAATAAACGACATTTTGATCATATTTAAGAAAAATATTCCTCACCTCTGAAAGTTCCCTGTACGTCATCCACATCCCCCTGCAGCGCTCGCAGCGCTGCCTCCCAGTCTCGTTGCTGCAGCACGAGGTGCTCCAGCGCATGAAGGTCTCTCGGCACGGGCGCCGCCAAGCGCTCGAACAGCGTGCGCTCCAGCGCTTCCAGTCGTTCAAAAAGCTGCGACGACTGCTCCGTAAAGATGCGAGCCGCATTCTTGGAATCCTCTATAGAGAGAAATCTAATTTTAAACTATGCAAAGAAATTAACAAATAGAGCGGTTTGCATAGTGCTAAACTTAACTCAACAAAAAATTAAAAATGCTAAACAGATTTTGACGTAACTAAGAACTATCACGATAAAATCTTCTAAACGCTACACACATACAACCACAGAACAAGGTTCAAACTTATAACGCTTTTTCCATTTGTAGGTTTAATATATATTTTTTAATAAAATGCATTATTATTTTAAACGAAAAACAAAAATAATTTAAAGAAAATAGTTTTAAAAAATTTCAAATTAATATAGGTTCACGATCACTCACTGATTCAATAACAACGGTAAAATGTAAACAAAAAGTGCACCTGACAATCGATAGTCACACCAAATCCTCTCCACGGAGTGTTCTGAGTATACAACTCTGTTACGTGACATTTAAATACGGTTAAAATTAACTTTTACAGTTTAAATAACGGTTCAAATGACATCTCTTGTGGGATCAGTTGGAGAACTGAAAAATTTAAGTTTGGATGACACGCACAGAGCAACAGTCGCTTGACTAATTCAACGAAATAATCGTGTAACAAAGCTATATTTAACCTTCGTTTCACTCTTAGTGTTTGATAAACAAAATATATTTACATCGAAAATGGAATTTAAGATATTTTATATAATAAAGATGTATTTAAAAAGGATTGTTAATAAAATATAATTGAGTAAATTAATAAATTAGTATAATTAGTGTTTTATAATCTTCAAATTCATATAAGTTATAACGAAATATTTTATATATATATTTTTTTCTAATCAATATTATTTGAAAAGTTCTGAGAGATCGCTATCACACTACACTGTAACGCTACACCCACACCACGGGTCATTTATTAGAAATTGCAGCTATAACTCTAATACTCTAGGACCTCGCAAGGCCAATCAAATTTACGTTAGAATATCCAGTGACATCATGACAAACACAGCCTATTAATTTAATTATACCAAATCACATCACATGAAGGTGTAGGAAGACTTTAATAAAGGGAAAAATAGCTCAAAAATATCAACTATCTATCAAGATTTGGACATATCTAGTTAACCGAACCTTCTGACCGTCGAAATTTAATTCCTATCGTATATTATAAATTGCAGATAAGAAATATATCTAACAATATCTAAAATCAAGTATAACGATTTTAGCACAAAGCGTATTTTAAACGTTCTAGATTGGTGCAAACGTTTTTCTTTCCAGCACAATGACTTTAAAAACTTGGTTTAGTTAGTTTAGAATGCATGTTGTTATTTAATCTTTATTAAAGAAAAATTTGTGGAATCAATGCTAAATTACATTCTCTAACGGTCAACCTTGGGAATGTGCAGAGTTTAAAAGCAGTGCAATTTAAAAGAAGAAATAAATTCTTTGGCTTATCTAGTCAATCATAACTATCCTATAAAAAAACGTTAATGAAACGTAATATCTAAAATACAATCGACAGACTCGAGTCGCATGATTCAAATCTGATAAAGACGGTCAAATAGACATCAGACTGATGAGAATAGATATCTATCTAGGGGACATCATCTAATCTAAGAGTACCAGAGTGATGTCATGGAGTCATTGCTCAATTGCAAGTTCAGGTTTAGATATTAACCTTTGAATCAGAAAATTTATGATAATTGCATAAATTATTTGTTTATTTATTACATATCGGCAATAAAGATATATTTAGTAATAAGTAACGGTTAAGTTCGCTGTAATCGAAGTTATATTACAATTATGAAACTAGCCGTTTGTCGCGATTCCTCCCGCCAACGAACGACTTTATTTAATATTAAGATAATTAGAAGTACCATAATCTTGCCTTCCTCATGATAAGCATAATCAGAAAGTTTTTCAAATCAATCCAGTAGCTTCGAAAATTTAAACAAACAAACTCTTTAGGTATATCATAATGGTATAGATTATTATTATTAATTATATTTTTGTCTGATGTTATATTTCAATTTTCATATTTAATACTAAGAATATAGATAATTTGAAAATTAAAAGAACATTAAAGTTCTGGCGCCAGTCACGTATTAGTGTCAAGTGGTTTTAGTAAACAATAGCATTATTATACAAATTCTTATTCCACATGATGCGGTATTCAACCGCAAACAGAAGCACCGACAATATGTAATTACAAAACGTTTAATATATATATATATTGCAATTTTTAACAAGGTATATCTTTCACGGGTAGGATTACTATTCAAAAATACCCCATAAATAATAAATAACATGAATATTTTTTAAAACAAAGAATATTTTTTACAAAACTAACAAAAGTTTAGCAGTTTTAACTAATAAAAATTAATATAATTGACTCACCGCCTTTTCCGAACGAGAAAATTCTTTTTATTTTCTTCATTATTTTCGTAACCAATCTCTAAGATTATAGCTCAAAGGTCAAAATTCTTTGACTCAAGTTCAATGTCACTTCTCATACTATTTTAAACTCACAACCGTTTATATTCAAATATAAGCGGTAACAGAATTGATATACATTTTTATTAAATTTAAAATAAATTTAAAATAACTTTGAAATATCAATATGTTTGTGACAAGTCCTAGCTCTATTAAGACGTATCTAATGATAATACTACTGTACACTACGACATAGTAATTGTGACTGACAGACCTCCCGTAGGACGGGCGTCCTTTGTCACTAATATGTCGAAGAAACGTTTAAAAGACCTATTTTTGTCTTATGACGTCCTTTTGAAACACACAGATATGTTTTACGTAGAATGCAGCTTTGATACTTCGATAACACAATATATTCAAATATCTAAAATTATATTTTTTTAGCACTTGTTTTTATTTTAATAATAATTAATATATAATCCACAATATATTAGTATTAGATGTATTTAGTTATTAAGTCATGTTAATTGTACTGCAGCACGGGTCATAACATATTGTATTATCAGTTGTACCGTATCTTAATGAGCAATGAGAAAACAACTGACTTAATACTTAATTTTAGACCGTAGCCATGTCTAAGTCCTGTTAATATACTGGTTTTTATCTAACTTATTTCTTTAGTAAGAGAATTAATAAAATACCATATACAGAAACCGCTTACTAAAATTATAAAACAAACACCGTACCTGGTCACACTGACAGGATACAAGTATCAATTTTATAATTAAACCAATTTAGCTAAAGATGAATTGGACAAAGTTCTAAACAACAATTATCGGTCAATTGACGAAAACTTTGGCCAAATTTACGGAAGAATAATTTACCAATTATCATCATTTACAGGATTTGTTCAAGATATTTAAAAAGAAATCAGTGGGTGCTCACCCTCCGCCCGTGCTCGTCTCTCGTAGTCATCGAAGAGCCTATTGACGTCATCGATCTCTCTCTGCAGCCTCCTGAGCTGAGGGTCTGCTCGGTCTCCCTCCGACAGCAGCTTGGCGGCGTCCTCGTTCAGGGCGCGCCGGATGGCTTGGCGCTGATCAGAACCCATGGCAACGAACTGGGGGCAAAGGGTTGCATCATTTAGTTAAGGGATTACGGTCTCTTGTAAATAAAGTCCTAATTACAATAGGTTCAAATTGTACTATACGTAATTTAAAATGTGGAATTGAAATTGACATAAAACCACAATATTCAAATACTTTTGTATCCTAGATCTTATTTAAATTTATAAAAACATTAGAAACTCACTTGTGGGAAATCCCATCCCTTCACCACTTTGATGGTGGCGAAGATCATATTCTGCCTCATCCTCAGCTGCTTCCGCTGCCATAGCTGAATGACCTTCACGAAGAAATACACAAACAATATAACCGCTAGAAACACCTCCCTGCACACACTCACACACATGACGACCGCACGAGACTGCACTAATTACTAGTAATGAGATATCGACTGTAATCGATTCATCGCTACTAAATATTTTGATCAAACATATCTTATGCAATTACATTGTATATATATTATATAAAATGAACAAATAATTATACATTTAGCACTTATTTTGTAAAGTTGTTAAATCAACAAAAATATATTTTTACCTTTATCATTTAAAATTATTATTGTTATTAAAAATTATTGTTATTTATTATAATTAGAATATATTTTTAGATATTATTAATATATTTAAATCGTTGTAACTATTTCGTTTTTAGGTATCATGTCGGTCTTCTGATGCAATCACTTGTAGGGATTCAGTTAACGTCTGCTCGATATTTAAATACCGTATCGTAGTTACATATCACTGCTGAATATATTAAAAAGATAGATTTTGGTAATAATTTTATATTACCGACTATTTTAATGAAATTTAACTAACATTTGAATCGTCGGCAACTACAAATATATATTAAGACGAAAGTGCTCAAATTGTATAATTTTTTATATTATATGAAGATGTGATTTGTTTGCATAGGAATAGGCCGTGCCACGTCCAAGTATGTAGCGCCCCCTACGGTCAGTACGTAGCGCCTCACCCTGTCGTAGTCGGCCCGCAGCTTGTCCGCGTGTTCGATGGCGGGCTGGCAGGGCGGCGGCAGCGCCAGCACGGCGCCGGGCACCGTGACCTCCGTGCCGGCGCCGCCCACGCGCACGCGCCAGCGGCTGCGCCCCGAGTTGTCCACCACCGTCACCGACGAGCCCTTCTCTATCGCCACCTGCACCACCACTTGCCGTTACACTACGCGCGATTCGATACTCTATTCTAGTATTACTTTCGCTTAAATATAATTTCAGTTTGCATAATTTATAAAGAAAAATTTTTTAACAAACAATTTTAGTCACTATAGATTAAACAGTCTTCAAGTATTATTTCACGCGACACACGAGTATATCGTATAATGATCTTTCTGAACCAATTCTATTTGTAGCATTGGCCGAATCCATCAGACCTTGCACGTCCTCCTCCTCAGTGTGTCAGTGTCACTCACGTTAGCGTGTTTGTAGGCGCACACGGTGTCGGCCCGCAGTGGTCGTGCGAGGGGAGGCCGCCGCAGCCGCAGCGGGCGCACCTCCCGCGCCTCCTCAGCTAGCCGCGTGACGACCGCTCCCCGCTCGTTCAGTTCCTCCCGCAACTCCTGCATGCCCTTTAGAAGGCGCTCCCCCTGGTCTAGGGTGAACTCCGACTGGGAGAACGTAGTGTTGAGGGCCTCCTCGCGTCTAGGTGATAGGAAAAATATATTTTAAACTGTGCCACTGACAAATTTAAAAACTAAACTAACTACATTAAAAAAAAATTATAAGAAAAATTTATTGCACTCACTTCTGTATCCACTTCTCAACTTCCTTGACCTGTTCGAAGAACCCGTGATAGTGGGTCGTGTGCTTAAGATGCGTCTCTAGACACAGCGTCAGTTGCAAGACCCATGCCCACTGAGATTGCATCACCTACATAAAAACATGAAATTTAAATACTTTGATCCTCTTAAGTATTATGATACTAAGGAAATTTAAAGTTATGTCAACGAACCTGTAAGTGTGACTCGATAGTCTTCATAGCGGGATGATGTTGTGCGATGAGCGCCTCCCCGCGGTCAATCACGTTACTAAACTGAAGCTCCCTTTTCTCCAACGAAGACATCAGTTGCTATACAAAAATAATCCGTATGCAGTTACACATAGAGTGCACTAAAGCTAGTAAAACAAGCAAAAATAAAATGTTCGCAACAAAACATACAAGTTAAATGATAAGTGTAAAACAAACCTCTCTATCATCTCCAAATGAATGCTTGCACAAAAGAAATAAACATGAACCAAATGACAAAACAACATATATGATATAGTGGTTAGATGAGGGGGGGCGGTGGTTTAAGGCCGGTATCCACTACATTTGAATATGTACAGAACACTATAATATTATCGCTTTTATTGGAAAATGAAGAAATATATCTATTGTGTGTATTCTCTTTTATACATTTTAATAGTTTTAAGTGTGCTATGTAATATAAAAATAACATTGTAACTTATACAATATGATTAAATGAAATTACAAAGGAACAGCAGATGAACACACTTCATACACTTCTTTTTTTTATTAATGATGCCATGTTAGCAACTGTACAATGCTTCTAGTGCGCGGTGTATGTTTACGTATGTGTGCGTTTTATGCGTGTGTTCTCGTACGTATACACGTGGTAGTGCGTTACCTCATAGTAGTGTTGCACGGCTGGCAGGTTGATGTGTGGGTCGGCCCAGTCTCGTGCCAGCTCCACCTGCTCCTTCTCCGACAGCCAGTTCAGCTCAGCGGTGGCAGACTGGAGGAACTCCTGCAGCGCGTCCAGCTCTGACAGGCTGCGGGACCACAACATTATATTTAATAATCATTACACTTGTTCAAATTTTGTACAACAAGCGAATCTAATCTAATGTACGGTCTGGATAATTATCACTGTCACTCTTTTCATTGTTTTTACATTGTTATATTAAATAAATTTAAGTCATATAAATGTTTACCGTTTAGTGCTAGTGGATAGCAGCTCTGCGTACAGCTTCTGCAGCTGGTTCAGATGTTGGTTGTAAAGATTTAACTCGTCGCCAGTAAAGTTAGTTCTATTGTTTACATATTGCTCCACCTGGATTAAAGCAAAATAGTTTTAATATTAATAAAAAAATACTTTCATGTCAATAAAGTAACCTTAAGATAACTTGTATATATATTTACCTTTGAGTGGAATTGGTCGATCTGTTTGTGTTCTCGTTGATGTTTGTCGAGTTCGTGCTGGACGGACGGCAGGTCCGATCCGTAGTCGGCTTCGTGTAATTTTTTCTACAAAAATATTACAAGAATAAATTAAACTTGAATATGTTCTTATCAAAGTCATCGCATACCGACGCACTCACCAATCTCTCCTTGCACCAGCGAGTGGCCTCGTTGAGCTGCTGGAACTTGGGGTCCGCGTCGTGTACCCTAGTCTCCAGCACGGTCCTGGTCTCCCGCCGCACCGTGGTCTGCTGCACCGGCAGACGCACCGACGACAGCCGCGGGACCAGCCGCCCCGTGAACGACTGGCGCGCGCTCACCCAGCGCTCATGAAGCTGCTGCACTCTGCGGACGAAGGAGGATCGTAAGCACAAGAATGAGGTGGCGGATAGAATGTCTCAGTGTAGCGCGCCCACCGCCGCAGCAGGTCCTGGTGGTGCGCGTAGCGCGCGTCCCGCAGCGCGTGCGCGTCGTGCGTCATGTCCTGCAGCGCGTGCTCGAGCGCGCGCAGCTCGTGCTCGATGTGCTCGGCCGCCTGCTTGGCCTCGGCGGGGTGCACGCCGCGCTCCACGCGACGGATCTCCGACTCGATGAGGCGCTCCACGCCGTCCAGACCGGACTCCGTCTGCTTTATGTCTCTGAGGAGGATTATTAACTTATTATTTGATAATAACATGTGCGTTACTATTTTTTAGCCAAATGCCCATCAAAAATTAAGAGAAAAGTTAAGTTGTTTCTTTCTACTATGGGTCGATTGGCACAGATCTCTTATAGAGATAAGTTCGCCCTTGCCAACATTCTGTACAAACGTGATGTTTACTTATGTATTTTTTCTTAAAGTGCAATAAAGAATATATATATATATATATATATATATATATATATATATATATATAAAGAATTTATATGTAACGGATTTCTGATGAAGACCGGATGCGACACAATTCTCCAACTACATGATGAAAACTTTACGATGAAAGAGTCTATTTGTACACTTGAAGGCATAAGGCGCTCTGCCTCTGTCAACTGACCTGTGCAGCTTCTCCGCCAGACGCTGTAGTCGCTCGAGGCGGCGGATCTCGTCGGAGAGGTCTCTCTCCCGCTCCTGCGCCGCCATGAGCAGGCGCGCCCAGGACTGCTCGAGCGCCTCGGGCCGCAGCGAGGGCTCTATCTCTATCTCGCCAACAGACTCGAAGTATTTCTAAAACAAAGAGGATTGTAATTTAAACTTTTTGTTCAATGCCCGCGAAAAGCCGAAATGTAGGTGTCTTTCCTGATATAGAATTATAATTTAAAATGTAACAGTAAACACGACTTACATAATTATGTAATTTCACTTTTAAAAGTAAGTTTTATTCTAATGTGAATGTGTACGACTTGTGAAAATATAAAAAAATAATATATTTAATTTTTACATAAAATAAAACTTCTTTCTTTTAATTAAAAAAAAAAACGAAATTAGTTAACCGAAATGAAATCTAATTAAAATATACTCTCTAAATAAAAAACTCTAAAAAATGGTATGGTATCGGTACCTCGAGCTCCCGGTATTGATGGAACAGCTTCTGTTTCTCTCTCTGTCTCAGCGGCACCTCCTCGTTGCGGAAGCGCGTGCTCTCGCTTAGCAACTTTTTCATTTCGATCAAAGTCGACGGGAAAGCACGGTCCTGAGGTGAAAGTATACATTAGAAGAGTTGATAGCATCGTCCGTGATGCTGTATCAGGTCGCAGCCCACCTGCAGCAGCGCGCAGTTCTCGTGCAGCCAGGCGCGGTGGTGCGCCGCCTGCTCGCTGAACAGCGCGGCGCGGCGCTGGGACTCCGCGTCGAACAGCGGGTGCACCGCCGGGGGCTCCGGGAACGTCTCGTACAGCGACGAGATGTACGTGATCAGGGACTTCTCGTCCGGTTCGTGAGTGTCCACGTCTGGCGATCGACGACATTCATGTCAAAAATCCCTCAAAATAATGTTCTCTAATAAGTTCCGAGATAAAAAGATCAGGAATAATATTGAATTTATCATTAAATAAATGAGAAAATAATTTCAATGTCGCGATAAATATATACTCATTTAAAAATGCAACAAAAAACCTATTAATTCTAGTTGCCATGTCTAGTAAATGGTGTAGATGAAGATAAATAACTATTACTAAACAAGTATAAAAAATATAGATACGAATGAGGTTAAAATCTATTGTTATGTTACGACCTCATGTAAATATAAATATGATGAAAATTGCAACGATTATTTTAATACTGCTGAGTCTTTTATCGCCGTGCACCGTTCCTTGCAAGGCGATTATTCACGCTAGCGATTTAACAATACATACATTTTATTATTCAAGACATATTAATGTAATTGAGAAATCAAATATAGGAGAAAGAACCATAAATAGTTACTTATTTATCCATAGTATATATAGTTATCTGGCTCGTCTCACGAGCCAGATAACTATATAGACTTAATTCGGGACCCTTATTGATGACTTGGAGCATGGCGGAATCGCAGCGTGAACTCCGAATGGGTTTGAAATTAGTAGGGCAAATCACGACAGAATTGATTTAAATAGAGCCTGATAATTATATACAATAATAATTATGGATCACGAAAATTTAAATACAATAAAATATATAACGCGACGTCATCATTATCTGGTGGTAGCAAAACTTTTCTTTATATTAACAAGTTCCTAGACTCAAAACTAAATCTTCTTAAGAGGTTCTTTACTCAATTGGAAAGCAACGCCACAGGTTAGCTACGAACATTTTAAGACTATCGCATCGCATATATAAAGTGACATTTAAATTCAACATCAGATCATCAAACAATAGATCGTAAAACATTACCTGTGACCTGTACACGATTCAATAGACAAGTGTGTTTGTTTGAAACTAAATGATCCTTAACTGTTTCTATTATACTATTATAATGTCACTTGAGGTGTTATTCCGTATCGATTCAATTATTTTACATTCACATAACTCACTTAATGAATTGACCCAAAAGTTTATAAAACAATTTTGGTGCGTATTTAAAGAAAAAAGATTTAAAATAAATTTTATTATAATAATTAATTTATTAATGTTATTAAGAGGTTGAACAAAAACACTAGCACCGCGTAAAATATACAGTATGGACAATAAATTTTATTATCGTGCCTCTAACACGGAACCGATTCGGAAGTGTGATAAAAAATTAACTTAAATATGGCTGTATATAATTAAGATTTAGTGAAGTGCCAACATTTTAGAAAAATAAATTAAATCAACAAAAAGAAATATTTAATTCTAATGCTTTTGAACAGAACTAACGCATAATTATTTGAGTTTAATCGTAGCCATATACAAATAAATGTTCAAATATCGAAATATGGATGTAGAAAATATAAGACGCATTATATCAAAGTGGGGGGGGGGGGCAAATTTAGAAGAACATATTAAAACTACAAAAAGAAATAATGCTAATACTCTAAACAGAGCTAATGCTGGTATTTGAGTTTAATCGTAGCCATATACAAATAAACAATAGTTGATAGTCTTACCTTCAGGGTCTAATAGCCTGGTGACTCCATACTCTTTCTCTACTACGTGGAATGCTGTCTCCAAGCGCTCCCGGACTTGCCTTGATCTGGCAGAAAATAATAAATATTAGCTCTAAATCCAATGTTTAGTATACATTTTTACTGACGATTTCAATCACTTGTTGCTTTAAGCAATGACTCGCTTAGATTTTATTATTAATGTCTCGAGATGCAGAATAGACATATATCTATAGATAGACATAATATAATAATAGCATTAAAACCAGCCTACCTAGTGAATAATATAAAGCAAACATTAATAAATGCAACCTACTTAAAATAGGTAAAAAATACTTGAGAAACTATTAAACATACAGTCAACATTTTTATTAAAGGTGCCATACAAAATAATAATTTATTTACAAAGCTACAGTATAGTGATATCTACCTGATATTACGCCAGTCAATCAGATCAGGCCGGTTCCTGTGTATGAGCGCGTTGAAGGCGAGCCCGTCTCTCCACGAGGAGGTGAAGTCAGCTACCCTCACGCCGGGGTACTTGGCGGTGGAACGCCTCGCCCAGCTCAAAAGGGCCTCCCGGGCGGTCATGTTCGGTTCTTGACCGACTACAATGTCGGATATCTATAAAAAAATAACAATTTAATTATATAAAAATATTAAGTCATAAACACTATGATATATTAGATAATGAAATAAACAATATTGCGAGATGATAACAACATTTTCGAATTTCAGTTATTATAAAAATGTATCAATAATAATAAGAAAATAAAACAAAATGATAAAATATATTTTATTATTGAAATTTAAATTTTCTACGAAAAAAATAATACGACGTCTTAGACAAGACAATATGAATGCTAAGTGAGTTATTAAAACTTTTTCAGCCTCACAGTTATTATCGATAAGAAAATCACTATCGAACAGTAATTTACATACAATCACGTAATCGTTCGCATCACTATTAAATAGATACAATCTACATGCGCGGGAAAGATGGCAATTAAGATGTTTCGTGTTACAATAGACAATTTGTTGCTTATTCCAGCAAGATATTTAACATTGAGTTTTGTAAGATGTCTTTATTTAGACTAGCGTAAAAAAGAAGTGGGACTCTTGGATGAAGACAAAAACTTTGGAGTAGTATTATAAGTGTACAAAAAAAATATTTTTAAAAGAAGGTATTCATAAATGTCTGGACTTTATTATACATGCACGGCCCATGAGTCTAGTAGTAAGTGGCCCTGCTTGCTGAGCCAAAGGCGGTGGGTACGATTTAAACATGAGAAATTTGTTAGTGATCCACAGATTGTTATTTCGAGTTTGGATGTTATTTGTGTCTGTTATTTCTGTGTGTGAAACCTTCCGAGACACAGACATTTTTGTTTATTTGCGAGAGTTATTTTCTAAAAAAAAAAAAAAAAAAGAAAGAAGTACTGGCAATTATATAAGGTAGGAAAGATAATTACTTAAGTTATTAATAATTTTGTTACAACTGTATAATATAATGTACAAATAACTCAATCTATACTAATATTTTATGCTTTGTTATTTGTGGGGTTGAACGCATCAATCTTCGAAAGTACATCTGAAAAATTCTTCTGATTATGATAAGGAAGTTACTGAAGAAGATTATAGGCTAGCATTACGCTGCTGCTTCATCTTAATAATAAATAATATAGTTCGAAATTAGTGTTCTAACGGCAGCAAGTAATTATGAACGCAGTAACAAATTATAATAAATAAATCACAGTCACCGGAATGTCCGATTCGAAAGTTTTTGTTAAATCTAATAACCTATAAGATTACAGGCTCATATTGTCTGTGGGAATTGTAATTATTATTGTTTTAGATTTGGTAACTGGAATTATACTTAAAAATAAACATATTTAATTACCAATTAAATCTAAAAGAAATAATACGAAAACCAGTAAAAATACTTTTATAATAAATAAAAGTTAAAATAAATTGTTTATATACAAATAATATTTATATGTATAATAAATGTGGAGCTTGGCGTGTGTCCATCTTCGCGGCTCCCTCAGCGTCTAGCTATGAGGAAATGAACTCTTTACACTTCTAGAAATGCAATCAAAATATTAACTAGAACGTGTACTAACTAGAATATATATTCTAAATTTAAATTAAATCATCTAAATAACAGATTTGCTTAAACTTAAAAATAAGACATATAATTAATTTACTAGTTCCGCCACTGTGCATAGCGGGTGGAGCTGAGCAAAGAATTGTTGCTGAATGAGTTCAAAACGTTCGATTTCAAAACGTTCCACATGTTAACTCTATGGGTCATACTTTGACCATTTAATAAAAAACTAGTCACAAATGTCACCAAAAAATATCAGGATAAGTCACTGTTCTCGACAACTCTGTCAATTTTCGACATATTTTACTATTACACTTTTGACCAGTAATCGGAGCAAAGATGATACAGACGACTCAATTAACTTGGATCAATATGATCTTTTAACATTAATATCTGTATCTGTGAGCAAGTACTACGTTGGCCAGAGTCCTCGGTACATACTGACTGAACGAGTGCAATAGTAAAATCCAAATAGTGTTTCAATGGTCATTAGAGTGATATTGTGGTAAGACGTCATGAAATGGCTAGGTACGTTTTTACTCCATTAATAAATAATAACTTTATTCGTATAACTCTCATGAACGCGCATATATTTATGGCAAAAGTATAGCATAAGGCTAACGATATAACTTAAACATGAATTTAAAAATTACAGACAACTTTCGACTCTATTGCTTTGTACATACACTTCATACTTTCACAATACTAGAGCGTGGGCGAGTAAGGACAAGTAAAGCCGTGATGTCATCGGTCAGCCTCAACTTAGCTGTTCTCCTTTGTGTGGCCGATGTATCAAGTATGTAATGGTTCTTTGGACTTTAATATCGTTTGATATACAAAGCTTTATGTCTTAATTTACATATATAATCGTATATAATCTTAGACATTAATGACGTTAATTCCCAGTAATCTTATGTTACTTACATGTAGTAATGATAAAAAACACAAAATTGCGTGTTTTACTCAAGTTACAAGACGAAACTGTTTAAAGAATGAGTCATGGTTGAAGAACTCGCTATTGTAAATAATACTAACGTTAAAGACACAAAGGTCAAAATCCTATGAATAGCTTGCAAAGACAGCATTGCAGACCCGCGGTTACAAACAAAAAACTGACAATAGATAAATTCTTCGCTCGTGAAATATGGATCGGATATCCTGTTTTTGTTATAATTTCGGATCTTAACACATAACCATTACTAGATCTAGTCATTTAATGATTACGTGTTTTAGAAAAATAATACAAATAGCGAACCAAATCCTTATAAAATTGATATCAAACCACGGGCATAAATATAGTAATAGTAAATAGGATTTCTCAAAGTATTGAAATACGTAAGAGAAACAGTCTTAATTATTTATCAGTGTAGAGTTTGGTTCATTCAACTAAATAATTAAAATCAATATAATACTGATTTTAATTTTAATAACTTTAACATATATATATATTTTTATGAAACCGCTCTTCCTGGTTTTTTAAAAAATAGGTTTTTTTTTAAAATAATATTTAATGTAATTATAATTATACATAATTTTCGAAATAGAGTGATATTTTTAATTTTATCTTAGTAATTTCTTTCTCAATCAACAAGCACGAAGTTTCAAGTATGTCTCGTAACGGAGTTTCTTTAAAAGGCTTCATCGCCGAACCAGATTAATCTTTAGCAAGGTTGGAATAAAAACTTCAAATATAATAATAACCACTAAGTAACCAATAAAAATAATTCTTAGAACTCATATATGATACTTCTTTTTAAATTAAACTTCACAAAACTTGCACATTTCTTTGTCGATAAAGAAATTCAAAAAAGTATTATGATTATTATACACTAATTTAAATGAATATGATAAATCGGAAATATGTTTGTTTGTTTTTTTAAACAGGCTAACATTGGGAACTGATGGATTGATTTAAAAAATTCTTTCTGATTAAAATAGGCCAGTCCGAAGACCATATGCTATCTAACAAAGAAAATCGTTCGTACGTGGGTACAACTAGAGTAACAGCTATTATATTATATATTGTATTGAAATCAAAGACGTTAATAGCATTTCCTATTACCATGTCAACCAAATAAATTGTATACTATCTGATGGTAGAATGAGTGAACAGTCGCTTCTCATTCCCACAGACAAAGCCATAGCCTCCCTACTATCTGGCCATCTCTATGTCTAATTGGGATTCACATACAACTCGTTGGAATATACAATTAGTACATATTTAAAATGTTAAATATTTTATGTAAATATATGATAAATAAGTGTTTTGAATGGATACATTTTTGTTAATTAAATATATATATAATTGTAAAGTTTATTATTAAAACCACATAATATACAAAAACAAAAAAATTAAAAACACTAAGCTGAGGCTCACTTATTTGTTCATTTTACAACCGATATCGACACATTCGACCTACAATCCGAGAGTACAATTAACTTTATTTTCATAAATAGTATCGAAATCAGGAACGATTATTGATTTATAATAAAGTAAGAATGATAATTTGAAAATTTTAAGCTGAAATTGTTAAGACAAACACAACAATCAAATCGAAGAATAACTTTCAACTATTTTGACCTCATCGACAAATCTATATTAATATTATAAAGCCGAAGTTTGTTTAAACGTTCTAATCTTCGAACCTATATGATGGATCTGAAAAAATATTTTGGATGCCAATATGCAGGATCTATAATTATTAGTAAATAAAATCGTTAAAAGCTGATCGAAAAACCAGTACCAGTTGCAACAACGAAGAATTTCTAACAGCAGAAGTGAATGTTAGCTCCCAACAAATCACTTCAACTTTACTTAAAGGGCGCGAAGGTAGTTTTCATTAGTATCAGATCACGAGGAAACCTCACGAGAGGAAAACACGATCCTAATAATTCTACTTCGTGAACTAAATCTTTAGAAAGTTCAGTCTTTTAGAATATTGAAGATCTTTTAGTTACAGACAACTTATTATAATTGAATATTTAATAAATAAATAAATTTCAATAAAAAGCTATTGATTTAAAAGATTTATTTCTTCTTTCAATCAACATTCGTCAAATTCAATATATCAGTTCTGGAGGCAAATATTTATCACACACATAAGTTATTATGAGACGTCAGTGAATTTGGAAGATGAGGTCATTTGATATTGACATCATACTATTTGATCATCGAGGTCGATTACCTTAGATTAAATAATAATCTTAGTTTATCTGAGTAAAATAATCTGGCGCCTAATCATAAATAATATATTTTAATAGATTTATTAAAAATAATACCAATTATGTATACCTAGAAGGTGACTTGGTAAAAACATGGATATTTGACATATATTCTTCAGTATCTTATTCTAAGAATTTTGATTAGGTGCGGTATAAAAAGGTATACAAACATATACAACGAAAATTTTCAATCGACTTTTATTATTAAAAATAAAATTATTGAAATAAATTCTTTACTTATCATAAACAACAATTAAATAAAATTATGTCCAAGATCAAGGCACGCGCATTTCGTTAAAATCAACAAACTAATAAGATATAATCTTTCGGTTACTGACCTTCATCCGAACAAAATCGATGAATGTCTAAGAGCGTTTATTAATAATTGCAATTCTATAACATGTTCAACGGAAGCCATCGAACATCTCAGCGGAAGCTGTCATTGCCAGATATAGAGCAGTAAGTCTACCGTTAGGGATACAGGAAATATGTAAATTAAATGAAGTTGTAACTTCAATCAGTCAAAATATTGAACATACTGAGTCAGATGCCAACATATAATTGATAGAAAGTTATATATTTAAGTTATCTGACTTTGTAATCGATATATATTCACAGTTCACTGAACGTAAGCTATGAACCCCATGGGATATTCCATAAAATCGGATATCCGCCACACAGGGATCGATATTTTATAATAGTATCTCTATTAGACTTTTTATTAATATTAATAACAATGCATTACTAAAAAATATATCAAATTAAGCGAAACGAGGTAGGAAAAAGTAGGAGGTATAGACAAAATAATATTTAACAGAAACATTACATATTGTTCCTATATACTGCAATTACAAGTACCTTAATAAGCTTAAATAATTTATCTTCTATACGTCACACGCTATCTCTTTATATGGAAACCGGCCGTTACTCTCGGTTCACCCCAAGAACAATTTTATTTATTAAGATAATTAGCTAACGGTTTAGGCAAGTTTTACTTTATTACAACTATTTCAGATTTTGAGTGTCAAAAAAAAAGTAAAAAAAATACCACGCGACAAAATTATATTTAGCAGTTTATGTATTAAATAAAACTTTGTATTTTACCCAATCTGGAATTCATAAATACGAACGGTACAACTACATTTCTAGAAGATGACGTCATGTATCCTCCCAAATTTGGTCACATTTTTGATCATTGACACTGTTTTAAAGAAAACAAAAAAATAAATTCATATCCACTGGTTTATAAGCAGTCATAATATAATTTTTTTAAAGGGTAGCAGTTTTTACTAATCAATACAAATGACACACAGTATATTAAGTGTAAGATAAGATGTGGAACAAGTTAAGATCATGTATCACTTTCACGATAGATACACTCTTTGATATCCCTTTACCAGCTATTGGGATGGAACACTTTCGATATCTAAGATAAGATCAACTAGAGATTAAAACTTGGCTGGATTACTAATTAAAATATTTATACCCAGAACTTATTCATTTCTGTCATTTTCTCACTAATGATTTATATCAAAGGTGTGAAAGTGACAAAACAAATATTTTTACTAGTAAAACACTTCAACAAACTCATGTTACGTTCCTTTGTTTGATAGTTTGTTAAAAATTTAAAAAATTACACGTCATCGTCCCCAAACTCATAGTGCACATCAAGTAATTCCTTAACGCACGGCTGCACGCTGTGCGCCGGCGCACCTGTTTACGTTTCCTGTCCGCCATCTTACCCTTCTTTATATGAAACCTTAATTAAAATATATTTATATAAAAAAACAAATAATAATACTTCTTATACGTAAGTAACCTAAATATTTAAGCTTAAATATGATATATGAGTAAATATATTTTACAATAGTATTTATTATGGCCACACTCTGAACGGTATTCAACCTCTTTGTCTAGACTTGCTTAATTTCGACAAGCGCGATCATCAGCGCGCATCTCCGTGTGATTTATGACAGGCTACTGCTAGCTAACCGGTTACGGCCTGGAGATCAGATCCAAAAGAAACAACTCAACTTACTTAAGGTATAACTTATATAAGTTATTTTGATACAGAAGTTATATTGTTTTAAAAAATATATAGAATAAAAATCTGTAACTTTCTCGTAAAAATTTTACCGTCATATACGTTCCGTTTTAATTAGTGAAAATTACTGGAAAACTATGATGTTTTTTTTTATCGAAATTAATAAAAAATTTAATGATAAAATTAATATATATAAATCGACATATTTATAACAATCAATAAAAACCTATAAATTCCTATAATTCAATAAATACTAACATTCCGTAGAATAATGTACTTCAATTATATAATGATAAGCATTCAACTATAAAATAATACAAAGCTGAATAATTTGTCATAAACGTATAACGACTTGATGTGATTGTGATGTAAGAAAACTATTTATATATAGATAATGAGTAATTGAAATAAGAAACAGCTATATAAAAATAATTACAGAGTTAATTTATAAATAATATTAAAAAACATCTCACACGCGGCAATCGAGCTTGCCGCTATGAAAAACTCCTAATCGGCAAATTATAACTCGAAAATGAATTAACAAACAAAACAACTTCTATTGCTTTTTTTTATTTTTTTTTATGTAGTTTATGATAGGATTTTAAAAAATTTAAAAATTCGAAATTTTTTTTCCATTTTTCGGTAACTTCGGCGGCCGATCTGACCACCTTCCCGTTGGACAATCAACATAATTTTGAAAAGTGAATCTTACATTTAGAAGCTGATTCCAAATATATCTTTAGTTTTTCAAAATTCGAAAAATAAAATTCCACACACACACAGACACAAAGATACACATACAGACAGACAGATCGGAAGGAAAAACTGAGTTTTTCGAAAATGTTGATGGCGATAAAGCACCTGAAAAGTTTAAAAAAATCTATACTAATATTATAATGCTTAAGTTTCTTTATTTGTTTCAACGCGCTGATATTCAAAACTTGTGTATGGTTTTGAAAAATTCTTTCTGATTGTGATAGGCTGGTTCATGAGGAAGTCTATCTAGCATCTCCTTAGCTCTTAATTTAATTTAAATTAAATTTATTTAATAAGTTATGTATTGTTATTTTTAAAATTTTTAGTTTTATTAGTGTACAATAAGAGTATTATTATTATTATTATTAATTTAAATAGTTTTATTACGTATACCTAAGAAATGTAGAGCAATAAAAGAAAAGATACATAGCAATGGGCGACCTTATCACTGAAGTAATTTCTTCGATGCTTCTTTGTTTTCTTAATAGTAAATAAAACAGTTCGTCCTCGAGAAAAACATAATTATAAAGTCACTCAGGAATTAAAGATAGGACATTTACAGAAGAGAATCAAAATTAGTATTAAATTAAATGAAATATAGAATATTTTTTTAAATGCACAATACATTTTATCAGTAATTATTAAAAACAGATTTATATATGCATATAAACAATTATATGCATACTCCTGTGTATGGTAACGCAATAAATAATATAACCAATTAATAAATCTTTAAGATATATTAATACACAATAAAATAAACTATGACTATATAACATAATAAATCCCTAATTAGATTTAAAATTAAAAATAATTCAGACATAAGTATTCACGTGACGTCACACACTAACGCACAATAACAAGCTCAATTGAACATTCGACATCTATAACAAAATACAGCATAGAATGTGATGGATAAGTATTCTTAATTAAGAGAAATTACATGTAGGTACTAATTGCCAATGCTTAACTTTCATGTAGCTTTCATAACAACAGAATACATAAAATGAAACAATATATGACCTATAGATGAACATTTTCTAACAGGCAACTGTTCTCTCAATTTTGTATATATTATACTATTATACTATACTTGTATAATACTACACGTAAATAGCACTAACAAGCTGCAGTGTGCAATATTTTCATCGCGTTGCGATGTCGGTCTCGACACATTATTCTGACTATTTTAAAACTTGAACTTTAACTCGAGAATGTCTGGTCTATTGTTGTCTTATCCACAATTTCAATCTCTGTCGTATTGTTTCTGGTTTGAATCAATCTTCGTTAAGAAAGCGTGAATTTAAAAGTTTTAGTACCTTTACATTTTATTATTTGGAATTAAATTAGATCTTTATTCTATATAATAAAAATACAAGACAAAAGTAATAATAAATGCTTAAATAACCTTTTTAAAACTGTATTAAACTTCAAAAAAACGACAATAGTAGATAATCTATATAAAAAAAATTAATCACCGATTGTATGTACGCACATAACTTCAGAACGACTGCACCAAATTGGATGATTCTTTTTTTTTTGTCTTCCTCTTATTTAAAAAGGTTAGAAAATAATAATAGTAAATTTCACACAAAGATCCGCTTATAAGACTTGAATTATGGATACTGGGTAATGGATAAACATAAATCAATATATTGTCAAATTATTGAAAATCGAGCGTATTTGGTTTTACTGGAAGGGCTATATTTCCTCAGTCGCGACTAGAGAAATAAAATTTGGTGGTACGAAGTTTGCCGGGTCAACTAATTAAAGATAAAAGTGTTAGCAAATTTATAATTTACGTTCACGATCATTAGAAAACAGTTATGACAAACTCAGTCATGATGATGAAGTCAAGAATTTTTTAATCCGCACTGGGGTACTCGTTATATTATAGTAAGCTAAACTACTATATATGTTACAGTTTTATTTGCTAGAATAATATCAAAATAGTATTTAATACATCATTTTAATGTTGGTAATCCATTAAATCCAATTATTAAACTACTCAAGAGTGTTCAGAATTACTAATGAAAGAAAATAAAAAATCTATATACGAATATGCGAAGGAATCTAAAATGTTTGATAAATAAGTAACCATAGGTTTCTAACAATTTGTTTTATAGAACCTTATAAGGCAAGCAAAGCAAGATATATTCGTTACGTCTCTACAATCTATTAAATCGTCGATGACGTCATTCATACTCCATAAGTCTATCGTGTTCAACTTCGTGCTTCAATTTGCATAAAGATATAGAAATCCAATGCATTTGATTTAATTCCGACTGAGTGAGCAATAAATGTATATTTTGATAAATTCTCCTAAATCAGAGAAAATGCTATTGAATCCAAAAAAAGTTTATATTAGAATAAAAACGTATTATAATTAGTCTATAATAATAGTCTTGATAATTACCAAATTTTTCATATCAATGAATAAAATTCTATTTACAACACTGCGTGGATGCATTACTAACAAGAATACCAGAATTTTGTTTACGGTCTTCACAAATTGATTTGAGTCTACAATTATAAATAAGTTTGTTAATAGTTGGATGATTTGTATATTTGTAAATTGATTTAACCATATGTGCACGTTTAAAATATATTTATTTATCAGTACTAAAATATATTTCATCATATAAGTCTGATAAACTCATAAGCGATTCCGTGTGAGAGTACATTTAGATGTTACCACTTAAGGGATAAATTAGTATTATCCACATTGGTATGCAATTCAATCTAAAAACGCTCCAAGCTCATCCTTTCAAGTGTATGATATACTGGCTTCAAGTCTTATTCATACCCACTTAATCTTGCATGGAGAGATGAGGTTTTGCTATTATTAGCATGCCAGCCACTAAATATGCAAAATTTTTAACTAACCACCCAAGTCTTAAGGGATCTCAATGGTATATTGACGTCATTATTCCGTCTGTTTAAAGTACTGGTTTTTGTCTGGGTGTTCATTTATAAAAATGTTTTGAAAATAAAATCATTACGTATAATATTTAGCATAACACCAACAAATATTATATACATACTTGAAGATGTTAAGGAATGGCTCTCGAGATATTTAAAGAATTGAATATAATATTGCAGCCGCAAATAATATCTCGTTACTGACCTTACTCGGTATAAATAAGATTTGAGAATCGTTTGGTACCTTTACTTTCCTCGGAAGCGACGACTCCGTCTCGACATGTCTGTAGCGTTCCGCCAATCTATGAACCTCCCTTCCTCTGATATCCTCTGCAGACGCTTTCTCCTCGCCGCGGGTGAGCGTTGTCACTTTCCTGACAATCCTAGTCGTAATACGACGCTGCCCGCTGTCATCTTTCTTCGAGATCTTCGTCGACTCCAGCGAGGAGCCCAGGACCTCGGTCGACAAACGCTTGTTCGTGTGAATCGCCTGTAGTTCCGACACTCCTCTCCCACCGGCTGACAATGGCACCGCCAGTGCACTTTCGCCATCATATTCAAAATGCGTCTGATTTCCGTCGTGTATTATGCGACCATTGTAACTTTCTTCTCTGTAAGATCCAGATCTATAACTTGACCTTTCCATTCCAGGATAGTTACCATCATACACAGTTTCGTTTCTTGTCAAACTATCTCGTAAGCTTCTTGGAACAGAAGCCAGGTTTAGACTTGTCGTGATTGGCGATCCAACCGGCGATTGGGAGGGCTTCTTGAGGCTGGATTTCAGTGGTTTTGATTCATCGTTTTCTAGAGTACCTTGGACGAAGAGGCGCTTACTGCTGCCTTCTTTGACGAATCTGTACATGGACATATTTGATTCGTTCTCCTCAGACCTTCACGGGCCGGTACAACATAACACTGATCACTGACGCACTGCTGCGGGATTTGTTTATAACTTATTACAGATTCGACACACGCGCCATTTGTACACCGTTATGTGACAATACTTGTAAATAGATTATTTCAAAGACAGATGAGTGGGAAATTGTTGATATGACTATATTTAGGAATGTATATGTCACAGATGATTTGGTAATTTATATTAAACGACATCGAACTAAGGGATAACATATTTCTAATAACATAATATAACACTACAGAATCGTTTAGACACAAGTATAACTAAGCAATGTTGACGAATGTTACACATCACGTTTAAGGAAAGTGGACTCTAATTTAGTATATGTTGATTGGATTAGCTAAGTTTCCAAGCCATATTTAACGAGTCGAATATGGTGAAGCCCTTCCGGCGGAAGACGGTGGCGTCACTGAACCTAAGAAAACTATTCGCCGTCTAGAATTGACATTCAATAATAAAAGGAATGACTAAATAAATAAGGATGAGAAGATAAATATCCAAAAACTCGAATAACAAATACAATTAGTGGAAACCTTGGCATGGTAATGGAGTCAATTCCACCTGGTTACCTTGACTTAAAGCTTACTATAAGGTTGTGTAAAATTGTGATAACCGATGCCACTGAATCATGAATACACCAATGATGGCGTCATTGATTTAAGCAACAAGTAAAAAGAAATAGATTATTAGTTGTAGAAGTTTAAAATCTATGTACGATGAATAATAAAAATCTTATTCTAAATTGTATTAGTTGACTTCTTGTTTTGAAGTTATATGTGAGAGATGCTAATCAGTTTCTTAGTGCTTTGCTCGCGACTGTAACATGCTCGTGGCGTAATACAAATATAAATAACATCAAGGATAATTGCATTTATTACAATTGCAAATTTTATAGAAAAAAATAAATAATAAAAAACATTCTTTAAACGAATTACTTTCTTCACTTCATGACATGACAGATTGTATAAAATGAAGTTGTATTTTTTGCTATTTTGGTAAACTCTTGACAGGAAATTGAGAAAAAATGGACCAAAAGCGGATTTTTTTTTATCAATAATAGATAAATAAATATGCAAAAAAAGTAGGCGTTGGTTTCTACTGTTGATGTAATTACATAATAATATCAATAAACCGTATAATTTAAGGTTCAGTCATGTTAAGTGGGTGTCAACACTGGATACCTATATTTTTGCGGGGGATTTTGAAATTCAATGGCTGACACCCACACGTCTGGACCTTGAAGCACTTTATATGGAGGAGCAGTGTCGGTTTCATTTTAAGAACACTTAACACTAACAAATCAATTAAATTAATAAGGTAGGATATATCCACAACAATAAACATATATAATATTCTAAGTAACATTTCAATATTCATAACGTTTCGTAGTTTTTATTAATGAGATGTTATGACTTATTTAGTGATCTCTGTAGAGCTGAGACTGTATATTTCAATTTAATTATTAAATACTTAAACTGCGCATATATTATTGTTTTTATTAAAAGCGACCTTGGTTTATTATGTTATTTTAATTGCCTCAATCTCATCTAGAAATATTTAATATCTGCTATAAGGTAATAATGGAATAATAAAAGTTATACAACCACGCAAAAAAAAATACCAAGACAAGGATTTATGCACATCAGAAAAATGCAAATTTTTATATGATAAACAAGATAATACTATCTATCGATAAACACTTAATAAAGATGAATCGCGAACACATTTAAGGACATGTCTATTTGGTAAACGTTACATCACTAAAACAATACACTCCTAAACATGTTGAGTAATGTTGAAGCAGTTAATTAGCGTTTACTTGGTTGCAAACTTCAAACCAAACAGCCATCATCAACAAAACCCCAAATCAGTGCCACGGAACCGGTAAATTAATCGATAAACAAAAATCGCGTATCGAATCTGTAACATATAAAAATAATCACACCACAATGAATTCTTTCCTTTTTCGAATTGTTAGTGTATTAGTATTTTTAATGTTTCGTTTTCGGTATAAGAAATCGTGCGCGCGCGCCTCGCTCGGACTCTAACAGGTGACTGGCGCGGCTGCAGCAACCCGCCCGTGACGGACGAAACGTATCGTGGGACTGTGTAGCTTCCATTCATTATAAGAACTAAATTCCATTATAATTGTCATTTTGAAAAGGGCAACATCTTCACCCAGAACGTTTCCTAGTTTTTTTTATATAATTCATATAGTTTGTATATTATTCCTCTATAAATAATTATGAGCAGTATTCGAGCTTTCGTCTGGACCTGATCTCAATTCCCTGGATTACGGTTTATGGGTGTCTTAGATGCTGTGACATGCTCTAAGCCTCATAATAATTTGGAGAACTTTAAACAATCTAAAAGAATAGCAGTAAAAAATTGGGGGAATTCATATTTGTAAAGATAACTTTCCTAAACGTTTAAAAGACTGTATTAAACCTGCTGTCGGCAGATTTCGCATATGGGAGTACCAGCAGGTCGGTGCAAAATTTAGCGTTCCGCAGTTAATTTTCCGTACAGGATTTAAAGTGGATATTAAAATATTTGTTGAAACTTAATTGTTGTGTTTAACTTCTAATACGCAAGAATACAAAAATAATAATCTTTGTAATGTTCTAAAGTATTTTGCGAAATAATCACCAATATGACGTTCCCGACGATTTAAAAATGTCCCGCTGCGAACACCGACCGCAAAGGGTTAAAACGAATGGATTTCTATTCGTTTTAACCCTTTTTGAATAAGCTTCATATATTTTTTAAAGTATATATTAATGGATAAACTAACATACAATATAGGAATAAATGTTTTATGCAATAGATAAGTTTTTCTTCTTGTAACAATATTTATAGTAAGTCCACTTTAATAGCCCATATTTGACATCTGTCAGTTTTAGCTTCGTAGTGAGTTCACCTGCTTAAAAACATCGATAAAATAAATGATAACGAACGTCAACCATGTGTTTATTGAATTCAATTATTTTTATAAAAAAAAAACATTCCTGTCATATTATAATTTTCTATCCTAAACTTAAAAAAGAAAATAAGACTTTTACATAATTAAAAATAAGAAAATAAGACTTTTACATAGTTAAACACAAAAAATAAAAAAAACTGTTATCAGTATTATCATCTTCATCACTTTTAATTGTTAACTTCAATGATTTTTGAAGTTGAAGTTTATTAAAATAATATATTTTATCACAATTACAATATGGTTTATGATTTAAGATGAAATATTTTCAATTTTATTTATTTCGTGGGTAACATCCCTAATGTTTAAAAAGCAAAAGGGATTGTAACAACATTGTAACGACACGTTCATGTCTTTAGAACAGATATTGTATATTAATTTTGGATTGTTTATAAATGAAAGTAAATCAAAAATTATATTCTTTTATCATTATTACAATAAATATGAAATTGTAATACAAAAAAAAATTAAGAAATTGTAGCTTCGAAAAATTAAATACATAATATTTTATGCTGTTACAAGGTTACGTTGTTCAATTTTGATAAAGTGTAGAATGTGGGCTATAAAATTAGCCTTAATATATCGTAAACAAAATTGTGTGCTTGCATTTAGATAAAAATCGGTAAAAACATTTTTTTTACTCCCACTATCAAGGTTTAACCAACTAATTATTGTTACTTGATACCATATTTTAATCTAAATATAGGATTTTATTAAAATTATAACAAGTTTGAGAAGAAAAAAAATAAAGACTAACCTTAAATAGCTCAGACATATAATATAGTTTTGTTAAGGATATTTTATTAAAAAAAACGGTTAATTTATTATATAACAAAACAACTCCCACAATCGGTACATATACCTCAATAAATTAATTATTAATTATTATGTTTATAAAATATGCAATCAAATGTGTGGGATCGGTAAATGGTGGAACGACATTCTTTTGTTTTTGTATGTTTGTACAACGTACTTATGTGTATATCAGAATATTTATATAATAAAAAATATTAGTGGTTAATTATTGTCTTTGTAGATTAAAATGACTTTAATCTTATTCAAGACGATTTATTTTTTTATTTTAGGACTAACAACCAAACCGTCACTGTCGACCCTAGACAATATAATGGGAGACATCGGGGACAATTGTTACAACCTATATTTTATGTATTGTGTTGTTTTTATTATATACAAAAAAAACAGACCATAAGTAATGGGGGTACTTTAATTAATTTATTAGCAGTCTTATTTAAAAAAGGAAACAGAAGTATTTCTTCAATGCTGCATAGTTAAGTTGAAAGCAATAGACAAGTTGGCAGTATATGTACTAATAAAATAAAGTTTTTGTCTTTTCATTTTAACACGTTAATCTCTGAAACTACCAGTGGTAACTTTAAAGACTAATTAAGTATGTATATGTATAATTATTGAAAAAGGTTAAGTTACTTTAAGTACTCTACGACACACACAAACAGAAATATTAAAAATATGTAATAAATTTGAATTACGTGCTAAGTTTATATAAGAACATGGTTTCTTTGTCGGGTTTAATTAAAAATTATGAACTGATAATCTAAAAAAACACCTTCCTTCTCTAGTCCCCTTGCCTATAATCGCGGTCAAAAGCTAATTAAAGAAATTGTTAAATAATTGTTATACGTACAGTACGTATAATAATTTTTATAAACATAGGAAAAATTATATAAAAAATTTTTTGAAAACAAAATAGAAATGTAGATGTGATAAATAATATTGTTGTGACAAAAATATTTATAATTTTTTTTGTGCAACATTTAATTAATTATATATATTTTTTTAATAAGGAAAGCTCATATGCAGTTAAATATATGATCACACTGCCATCTATGGCTTACCGGCGCGAAGCATTGCTAAGCAATCCTTATCAATCCATACTCAACGTACAGCGCCATCTAGTTTTGAATAACTGTAAAGCAAGCGAGGCCCAGCTATACGACTTACCATACTCGCGTGCTAGTTGCGTGGACAAATAAAATACGTAAATAACTTATTTCATAACATAATAATTATTATTTATTCATGAACTATGCAAAGTAGAATGGAATATTTTATTACCTTTGCAATTTTATCGAGTCCACTTTATATTATTATGATTAATATAATTTTAAATTTATTAAAATTTCATTATTAATATCAGAATTTACGAATAAGGAAAAAAACAACCTGAACCAGGTTATTGCTAACGAGTCAATAATCTATTTCTATTCAAATTTAAATATAAACGATAAATATTTAACTTTAATTATGGAGGTCAATATTAATTATTTTCATAGGTATGTTTTGAACACAACCTCAATTTTTTTTGTATAAACAATACCAGAAATATTTATAACGTTAAGAATATAATACATACGGTATAAGTATCAAACGTATTCTATTATATATTTATATTTTAGACAGAGTTTAACATAATATATATTTAATATATAAAAATGGAAGTTTTTAAGAGACCATATGAAAGAGTCTACTTCTACTAACTTCCTCGATTACAAAAAAATCAAGGATAATGAATATAGAAAGTTGTCAAAAGTTAGCGGGGGAGGCGTGGGAGAGACATCTGTTCCACGGCCTTGCGATAACACCCACCCAACGAAAATATCACAGTCCCATTTTACGATTGTAAGTTACAATAACTAAAATACGCCAATATTTATCAATTTGCAAGAAACAATAAATGTTATGATTATATAGAATTGAATCAAAAGTCTTATAAAAGCGAAGTCTCCTAGTAATAATTTCTAACAGATGAAATTAATAATTACTACAATACGAAATGAAAACATAACTAATCTTGGATGACTTTTTAAAATGCACATCTATATTCATAATTTATTTTGCACATAAAGATTAAATAATATTTTTTATGTAACAAAACTGGAATATTGTCAAATAATAGTTTCGAAAACCTCAACGCCAAAAGCAATTTTGTGTCATCTCACAAAAATGCCACTTCACACCAGGGCCAAAAAAAAACTATAAATTTTGATATATTTACAAAAAAATAAACAGTTTATCTAAGTAAAAGATTTTGGTAGAAAATTTTAATCATTTGATACAGTATTTTTTAGTGATTGGAATAATAAATTTATCTCATATTCACATTTTTTAAGTTACGAGAATATTGCTTTCTAGCGTCGACAAATTTCAGAATTAAGAGAAACATCAAACACGTGGAGTATTTATCTTGGACAGAACCAACAAAGCCAGCTCATGTAATTCTTAGTAGGATAATTTTGTTTAACATAAATATTATTAGCTAATATTAGTGTATTGTCGTATCTATTGTCTTAACGAGCGCCGCGCACGCGCATACGGACGTTGACCCTCGACCTGCGTAACTGTACGCAGCGGTCTGTTTGAACATCTTAAGTAATGTTGCTACAACATTGAAAATTGGATGACTTTCAATAATCATTGCGCGACCAAATATATAAAGTACAGCTCTCTGTATACACAATATCTCTCTACGTAATATACATGTATGTGGTATTATTTATAAATTTTTTTTTTTCTTTTCTTTTTTCTATTCTATAGTTTATTTTTTGGTATGGCAACTCGCCGTTCAAGTTTGATATTCTGTCAAAAATTATAAGAGACTGTTACGCTGTAATTTGTTATTTTAAAGAAATAAGTACTAATTAGAACAAGAAATTTCACTTTCAACACGTATAATATATACTTTAATAGATACAAATCAGATACCAAAATATGGTTTATTTATAATCGATCTAATACCAGACGTAATTTCAAAGTGACGACATATGGTATGTACTTGGAACGTCTATTTTCTTTTTTATGTAAATTACAACAATAATCAATGATTGCATATTTAATTACTATATTTATTAAGGCCAATAGCTCAATAAATAATAATAAATAACAATTATGAACATCAAAAGTTGTTATTAAACCTTGGTCATGTTGCAGTCCAAGTGTGAACCTCGCCGCATAAACGATCGCAATGAGATATATGATATATATAATCTCTTATGACATCACTTATAAAAAGCGGACAAATATATATAGGATGTATAAAAATATCGACTATTCTATAACTAAAATTAATATCTGAAATTAATTTAATAATTGCAGTTAATATCTGAAATAAAATTATTTGGTTACATTTTAATTTTAACCCGAAGTTTCGAATGCTTTGCAGCAATCGTATTCACGGGAAGACGAGATGTAACCTATCTAATTTATTAATAATAAATCAAAACGACAATATAACTAATGTAAATAACAATAAATATAATAGAAAAATATGTATATTTGTAATCAAAACGTACTAAATTAGTAAACATGTCGGTAAATACAAACAAACACTTATATGCTGCACAATACAGAAATTATAATAATGATGCTTTGCATTTAGGAATTATTCATATAAACGCTTGGTGCATTTTAATCTGTGACAAACAAGGACGAGGTCAGACTTAGACCCTTTCCTTGCTCCCAAGACATTTGAAATGGGTTTGAATATATTAAAGACACAAAATAAAATATTTAAAATCGTAAATAAATTGAATTATTGAATTGTGTATTAAAAAATTATTACAAAGTAATTTTTAAAATTATATTTTTTTTATTTCATCTTCAATGATATTTTAATATTTTTTAAACTTTCGTGATCCATAATTACTATTATATATAATTATCCCGCTGTACTGATATAATTATTATGGGAATTTGCCCGACTAATTTCGAACCCATTGGGGGGTTTGTTCTTGAGCTCTAAGCATAGCGGAATTCAGACGATTCCGGGCAAATTATAATGTAATAGTCGAGCAAATTCCGATAATAATAACGAGAGTACAGCCGGATAATCACATTTAATATTTTCATTTTACCTTGAAATCAAATGAGTTAATATATTTTACGATTATTGTAGCCTCGTTATTCACAAACGATAAAATTTACAACCAAAATTGTACTTGTGATATTTTATTTTAATAGTATACCGTATAATACCCTATAAGGTTCGCGGTAAGTGTGCCAGCCGCCGACCCACGCTGCCTCAATACCATATTAATGATATTTTTTATCATAACACTGTATCTGTAGGTTACTAGTTCTTGTAAACTTCAACTTATATATTTACTATGGACTTTAATATATTTTGATATTAAAATACATAATTATCATGATATTTATACATATTTTTTGACCCAACATGACCCCTTGAAACTGTCTTAGTTTGAACTTTGTTTCAATATATCTATATATTTTGATATCTTTTAGAATGAAAGTAACATAAAATCACACAAATTTGAATAAAACAATAATGTTTTATAGATAAATTGGTACGAAAAAATAAATTATATTAGTTTAAGATGGTTGTAAAGTTCATATTAAAATATTTGTTATCAAACAATTGGAACAAGGCGACTATGCCATGATATGCCGTCATAAACTCATAAGAGGTTGACTTACTTTTTATTTCTTACAAAAAACACACATTGCATTGCCTAGTTTCAGTGACGAAACAAAAAAAATAGAACAATAATTATATTCAGATATAAAAATAATGTAGAAAGAATAAAAACAAATTTTGCAAGCAGGTAAAAATTAGTAAAAAAAATGTTATTCTATCCAAAAAAAAAAATACTGCTGACTGAAAATTTCATCATTATTTTATATAAAACCGTATCAGATTTGCAAAATCAATTATAAGCCGTTTCAAACGCTTATAATTACTAAATAAGTTAAAAAGCAGTGTCGGTTTAAACGTTATATAATTATTTTTAAACCCATAAAAAAGTCTCTACAGGTATCCGTAGATAATAATGAGCTAAAGCTTTTTCTAACAGTGCATTCTCCAAATAACAATGAAAGAGAGAAACATATATAACGTAATAGGTTAAAACGAGAGGGAAAGTGAGCTTAGAGCTTTGATGTATGACATTTGAAATGTGATTAGCGCGTGACATTTTGTGTCGTGAGTGTAAAACTAAACTGATGTCAAGGTACGTAACATTTTTAACTATAATAATTCAACGAAACTCTGCTTAATAATAACATCTTTAAATCATACTAATACTTTATTAAATGAAAAAAGTTTGGTTGAACGCGTTAATCTTCGAAATTACTGAATGTATTTGAAAAAGAAGTTTGAAGAATGCTATAGCCTCTCTAGCTCTACGCTACTGCTTCTAATTATAATAAAAATAAATAAAATCATTCGTCCGTGAGTGGAATTACGACTAGTTGTTACTAGTTGTTAATAGTCGTTACTAGTCATTAAGCAAACCCGGTCTGGATTGACAATCAGCCAAATTGTAGTTGTAGTTTTTGAGATAATTGATAAAATGTGTCTCATATAGTAAACCAAGACAACCATATAATAAGAGGCCAACCCCGCGTGCGTGCACCTAGTATTCGTTACTAGTCGTCTAGTGGTCAAAAAATGTTGAGAACTAGAAATGTTTAGTAAGTCCATCACTAGGCCTAACTGTGAAGTCATTTTTTTTTTTGTGCTTACAAAATCAAGGTTGAACAAAAAATGTACTGCGTACAGATAGGGTTTTTTGTAAGTAGATCTCGATATGAATATAAAATATGTATGTCACGGTAACTAATACGGGAGTTTATTATTTACAAAGTAATGCCGACATGACGTGATTAGAATTTAATTATTTATATATGTTGGTCATAATGTAATAAGAAGTTATGTTTTAAAAATACTGTCGATTGCTTCTAAAAATCCAACAAGGTAACGAAGAAAAGAAAAAAAAACAAACTTTTATACATATAAACAAACAAAAAATAAAGATTTAATTTGTTTTGACACATTCAATAACAGAAACATAAAATTCCGAAATACTATTAATTTTATATAGAAAAAACATGAGTATTCTGAAGTATTTTTCATAAGAAGTCAGTCTTGAGTTTTTAGGTTAAGTATGATAATCGCTGGTAATTTTGAGGTTTCATGAAAAGTGATTTAATTACATCAACCAGCCCAACTTATAATTGGCTCAAGCACTTTACAGTTTGCATCAACACGTATTATATAATAATATTTATAACATCAAATAATTAATAACAACATCAAATAATTAATAAACACGCAAAGGTTATTCGCAAGATCTATATATTAAAGTATTTTTAATCAAAATTGGGTCATAATAAATTAAATCATCAATATCATAGTTCTTATAATTCAAATGTAAATTAACCTTCGAGTAGATTTGTATTTTGTTATTTACAAGCTTCAATGAATAAACGATATCCAGTTGGTCAAAATCTCATAATGTCAATGACAACTTAAATACCGAAGCACAGACCACACGTAAGCCTATAGTATGTGATATATACATATAAGGATATGTCAAGTCATATATCATCTTAAATTGTAAATGCTTCACTAAAATGATATCACTGACCTGGAAATGAAGAATGATTGTCCATATCAAGCCCAGGGTGAGCTTGGGGTTTCCATCTACGATGTCCTCAGCGCGGATGTTGACCAGCTTGATCTTCTTGTATCGGAGGAAATCCAGTGCCATTTGTACATTTTGCAGCATGTGGAACCGCATGCGGCCTCTCTCGCGCGGCTGGAAGAAGTTAATTTTGATTTTATTACAATATACTATACTACAATTTTAAGATATATTGTTTTATAATAGAAAATGATTTATCTTCGTTTCTCGTTATCAGATAAAAATCAAAATATCACCGTTGGATCATAAATCTTACTTAGCATAGACTAAGCGCCCTCGACCTATATTAACCCTGAGAGGAAGGGTGAGGTAACACCTGCTTCAATTAACTTTAATTACTTAGTATTTTACCAGCTGTTTATTTTAACAGTTATACAGAGGTTACTTCATTAAAAATAACGAATTTTAAATTAGTTAAGTTAAGGATATTTGATACATATATGTTAATATATATCTTGTTTTTAAAATATATATATATAGTAATATTTGTAATGACGGTAATGTTGCGTAAGTGATTTTTAAGTATTAGTATAAACTAACTAGCTTTTATTAGTTTTGAATCATGTTTTCTTATTTATATAAATAGTTTCAACCAGCGGCTCTCTCTGTGCAATATTGTATATGTACCGGTATAAATTATTTAAAATTTGCATATTATATTATTATTCAAGATCTTTACAGGGTTTATAAAAAAAAAGACAGACACAAATAAACAGACAAAAAAAAGATGTCATGAGACAAATATTACAAAATCTTATCGAAAAGATAAATCAGAGAGAACTGGCACATTTATGTATGAATAAAAAAACTGTTTACATACAAAGAACATGTAAGTATTGCTTATATAATTAATAAACAAAAAACATAAGGAAATATAACAGTACGGCTGCCTAATGAAACTACTTGTATGTATTTACAAGATTATAAAAACTATTCACATATATAATAAACAGCAAATCAAGGTTTTATAGCAATTTGTTGATTTTTTCAATTTAATATATTGTATTAGTACATAAGTGCTCCCCAACCTCCCCACTACATGTAATGATTATATAATTAAAACCAATACATATGTGAAAGTTATTTAAATCAAAACAATCTTTTGAGTCTTTCCGATTGAGAACTTTGTAAATTTTCACGATAATATGTATTTTATTTTTAGGTAGGTAATAATCTAAAATCTATCTCTCTCAAAGTACAGTATTCTTCCAGGGTGCAGTAAACTAATAAACAGACACAAATTTTAAAATGTTTTAGTTATCAATTACATAACTAATACTTAACGTAATAAATATAGTATTTTCTTACACTTTCACATTTGAAATAAAGCATTCGAAACGTCGAATTAAAATTAAAATGTAACCAAATTATAGGCGAGTTTTCATCCGTAAAAAATAGTAATTAGTATAGTTTGCATATACAAAAACTGTAATTTTTGTCTCATATGTATGCACATTTATACGGTAATTCCAGTCAATAATGGGCATCGGAAAAAATCCAAAACATTAATATTAGTATTCAAAGAAAGGAGAACAAGCGCCAAAGTTTTGTAGAACTATATATTTTTCTTTTCTAGAAGCAGTTTACGCAATATTGTAATACCTCGTACAAAATGCTTACGGTCATTTGGTAAGATCAGTTCTATTTCATTATTATAGTGCCTAGATGTGTCGGTCATCTTCGGAAACACGAAGTTAGTCGATGTCCATTTTTGATTTCAAAACACTGTATGCATGTTTACATCACCAACAAAAAAAAACAGTATCTTTAGCAAAACTGAGATCGTTCGTTTTCTATTCTACTGAAATGAAGGAACGGAACGATAGGTTACTGTACGTTAAACTCATACATTAAATATTCTATTCGTCTAGCGTTAAAATCAATTGTCTAGGCCTTCAAACACAAAAAAATACAAAACTAGCTAGCGTTAAAGCTACCTTTAAATACTTGTTTTAAAGATTAAACTTTTTTTTTGATGTAGATTTTTTCTGTGTGAAAAAAATAAATAAAATTCCTTCTATTATACTCACAAGGTGTTCGCCAGAAAGCACCTCCAGCAGCGAGATGAGGTTAAGGCCATCACGCAGGTCCTCGAAAAGATCGTTCACGTGACGGTTCACCTGTGAACATTGATAACATTAGTTTTAAATATTTAAAAAATAAATTTTATTTCTCAAGACTAATTAGGGGATCGATAAAATTGATAAGAATAATATTAAATTTTTCAGCTGTATATTTCATTAGTTTAAAAAAATGTAGTGCAGATATCTGAAAAATAAATATTCGTGAAATATATGCTTAGAATGGAATACTCGTTTATATAAATAACATCAAATATAGCAAGATTAATATTAATTATCCTGTTTAATACAATTACTGAGAGGAATATTAAGAAATAAATCAGAACCATAAATAAATACTTAATGTATGTTATCTGCCAATTATTATTATGGGAGTCTGGTTTAAATTACTGAAGAACTCTTAATCATAATAAAATACAGTGGAAACTGTCCTAAATGATCAAAAAAATTTATTAACAATAGTACTAAAAAAGTTGCAAACCATCTAACTACTATTTACACGTAGCTTTATATAAAATTATATAAAAAAAACACAAAAAACACAATAAACACAAATAACATTAATCCAAAAATCGACTAAAAAAAATATACCAACAAGAGGCTAGTTATTGCGCTATCGAAAAAAACTATTAAAAAAAAACTAACAAAAGTAACAAAAGCGGCAATAAAAAAAATACAGCAAAATTCTTACGATTCCTTCGTGTTATGAAAGCCAAAATGGACAAACAGTATGTGAGACTTCGTCTAAAAACTACTTAACATCAATCTCACGTCGACTTACTTGTTGCGGAGGACAACACGGTTGATTATTGACAATCTCACACACATGGAGCCGTGTGTATGTCTGTCCGTGCAGCGTGAAATATGCAAAAACCTGGGTAAGAGTCGATATGGTACATAATATCCCTCTTGCATTTATCATCCTAATCATATATTATTAACCCTTTGAGTGCCATGGAGCGTCGGCTTGCTAGTGAAAAATGTCAGCGCTTTAGCGCTCCTTTTCACATTTCATTCTGTTTCTGTAATTTTCTTGTCGATAGATATGTATTCGATGTAGTATTCAATTTCTTTGTTTTTATTATGATAGTATCTTCTGAAGAGAATGTTGAAAAAATTGTGAAATTTGGTATATAGTAACGGAAATGGTAAATGGTGAATCTTGCTCATATATTTAAATTATTTATAAAAACGTACTTTTGTACTAGCATATTGGTAAAATATGTATGGCACTGAAAGGGTTAAAACTATAATTCACATATCAACTAACAGATATTAAAATTGTATAGTATAATCAACAAATACGTTAACAAAATTTAGTACAAAATTAAATGTTCAAGAATGATACATAACATGCAGCGTATTCAAATATAACAAGAATGACGCGACGTCATCAGAATGACAAGTCATTATCACAATAATGAGATCATTGCAATCATTTATTTAATATCAAACATTTCTAACTATTATTTATATACTATTATTTATATACTATATTCATTGATGTACTATATACTGTGAATGTATATCTATTTATCTAATATAAACTATTTATTTAACAATATACATGTAAGTAAACCTTCATAATCTATGATTACTATTATATATAATTATCTGGCTGTACTCATGTAATTACTATCAGAATTTGTCCGACTAGTTTTAAACCCATTCGGTGTCCTTCTCCATGAGCTCTAAGCATGGTGGAATCACGGCGTGAACTGTCAATTCACGTTGTACATGAGTACAGCCGGATATTTATATACAAACAATCAAGTCGTATTTACACACCTTCAAATATTTCCAATGCTGCTCCGAATCCAATGAAAAGCGATAAGAAAAAACAAATATAACATATTGATATTAAACATGGAGTTAAAACTAGTGATTACAAACTATGTTACAACAATATTTGCTTATGGTTTTTATTAACAACTTGAATATATATATATATTGTAATATTTATTTAGATTTGCTCATGGCGCTATTATTAAGTTCAGATAAAGGAAGTTATTGTATTGACACTGACTCTAGAGATTTTGTTGTAATATATACGGTTTGAGGTGTCTTCAGTAACTATTTTTTTTTTATATATACGTACTTGTGTATGTATGTAAGCATTTTTATCGGTTGTATATTCTGACCTAATTATGCAATTACTTTGTTTTGTTACTTAAGAGCTGATTTCCAGCAAAATCAGCCATTAGATTCCTTTTTTTTTGAACTGAGAATTACTTATTTGCGATTTCTAAAAAAATTATTGCACAATTGTGATGGTTGCGTTACCAATCATGCGTGTTAATGTCAGCAAAAAGTTTTAATTGAAATAATTTTTTTTTTTAATTTTTTAAGAATGTTTCCTAAATATCTGCAATAATGATAATAAGACATTTTGTTAAATTACCCTAACAGATCTAGGCAATACACTACATACCAAGCATATTTAGTTATATACTTCTTAGTAAATGGTATAATATAATGCTTAAATTACACTCCCTACAAGTTAGCAAATATGTGACTGCCTTGTAAACTATTTTTATACTTGGGACTTTATCTTCCTTCGACATAAAGGAACTCATTGAACTACATTACTCATTAAGTATAAATAGTTTAAACTCTGTGCTGCTAACAATAAGAACTGGTTCAGGTTAACAAGACTATCATCAGTTTATCTAACGGTCGAAGAACAGGATTACTGTGGAGGAATGTTCGTGACTCATTGCATATGATTAATAACTGCTTTTAGTACATTATACTTCAAATACATTAATATATTTTGATATTTAATACAAACGACATAAGTGCTGAAATGACATGACGTAATTTGAATCTTGATCTACGTATTGATCTTTTACCGTATACTTAGATACGTAATATTCAGATGAAGATTAATTTCTCTCTTTGAATTATCTCATATTGTTTTAAGTGATCGATACCTTATGTATAACAATATGTTTTATTGGGTACAATTAATTTTATTAGTAAGTAAGAATTAATAAATTGTAACTGTCTTTAGTATTGAAAATCGCATATCAATTCGAGACCTACATTATATATTATTTTCACGGATAACCTAAACTTCTACTTTTTTAAAATAATATAAAAAAAGGAGGGGAGTTTATTTGTATAAAATATTTTTTTATGTTCAACATGTGGTTATTGTGGGTAGTTTTATTGGCCCATAGTCGTGGGCGATCATGGCAATGTGATCATCTTCCGAATATGGTGGTCAGCGTGGTCATTATAATATTAAAACAACACCCTCTTTGGTGTAGTCAGTTACGTAAGCGAGTCAACAATATTTATTGTAGTCATAAATCTGTTATATTATGAAATAATTTAAAAATTAAGGTTAATGTTTAGTTCAATAAGTCACATAATTCTCGTATACTATAGTTGAAAATCAGTACGAAGCCGGATGAGAAGAACCGGCTAGAACATAGTCTATATACAATAATTTAATTGGAACCTTATTAAGAACTAATTATATATTTTAAAACCAAAGAATGTGCTGAGATAAATAGTGTCTCAATGGTTTCACAACGAAAGCTCCACATAACCTTATCATGAGTAAGCCGGGTCACATAACCAAAACATCCTGAGATGCCTTCACCATGCGTCACCAACCCCACACTGCACAGCCTACATCCTTTGTTAGATTATGCAACAGAAACAAAATTCTATTGTTCGTGATAGGTAAATATAATGTTATAACTGGATTATAATAATACTTTAATAACGTCATTGTTTTACATATGATAAAAATAATATATCAATCGATTTCCATGAATGCTTCTTGTAAACTAATTATCCTTAACTTTCTCAGCACAAAGAAATCTTGTTTGAAACAATCTGTTTATTATTAACAGATGTTGAATATCAACTGGGAGGATGTAAATTGTACACTGAAGGGTAGAGCTGCAAATTATTAACAATATCGTTATGATGAATGATCTTGAAAAACGAAATAAGATATCGTATGACTAAAATAAAAATTTGACAGCACAATAAAGAGTTGTGATTGACTGTTTATCATGAGATCAGGCAATCAAAATAAACGAGATTTGAAATCAGTTATATTTCTAATTAAAATCATAAAAATATAGTTAATAATTTAAATTTTCGAACAATAATTAAACTTACTACAAACAAAGAAGTTTTATGCTTGATCCTAAGTGTCGATCACATTCAGCCCATGACTCAGTGATTACAAAAGCATAAAGTACAAGGTAAGTTTTCTTTAACAGAAAAGTACATAAACATATCGATATAAATATTTAAACGAACGTTCATTACTTGGCGCCTTCGTGTGGCACGGTCTTGTATAAATCTTAATATAGTTAATTTGCTAAATGAATACATCATGCTCTTATGTTTATATCATAGTTTTAATCTGTTATTAGATAAAACTCGAAACAATCTGATAAAGATTTACAATTGAAATTAAAAATCGGTTCAATAGTTGTTCGTATATGGTATATGGTGTCAGTGCAAAAAACCAGAGGATTGTTTTTATAAAAAGCAATCCAAGATTACTTCGATATCGGAATGTATTAATTTCCACCTGACCATACAATCTCAATTGGTTTTATGAGGTCATTGACTTACAATTAATACATAATTATAATTAACATCTCCAAAAGAATCTCTATAATGACGTGTTTTCGTCCTTACACGTCATATCTGACGAATCCTCCGTAAGAGCAGTGCTTGACAAGTGGCAATGACATACGTCAAATGAATTTATTGACACCTCGCGCCATTACGAGTGACCATCGACATGAGAAGAATACCAATTGTAACATTAAATTACTGAATCTGAACGCATTTTTGTTAACTCGTCCAATAATTCGATATAATCATTAACATTATATATATAAAACCTTACCATTATATATATATATATAAAACCATAAGCAATTTGTAGGTTTGTTAAATAATTTAATAATAATATTATTACCTTTTTGAGATGTTTATTGACCCATTTCGTGAACGTCTTCTTCTGTATCGCGTCCCGTTCATCTATAATTAAAAATAAAATAAAATTAACAAATAGAATAACCGAAAAGCACACAATATTTTAAACTTAAGACATTTAAAAGTTATTATCGAGTAAGACAATACCAAATTTGTAATGGATTTAACATTTTAATGATAACGACAAAATTATATAGTTGTACTATATGTACTGTGTGTGTATATTCTATATATACTATGAGGTGAACGAACGGTATTGAATCAATGGCAGACTGATCTAGCCTATTTATAGTGTCTAAGGTCGCTGCCAAATTATTTAAGAATCGGAAGTAGGTATAAACTGAACATCGTATATATGTTGTAAAACTGTACGACTGTTTGTGACTAAATGACACGATTGATATTTGACTTATTTAACATTTTGAAAGTATGTTATTTAAAATATGTAAAACAAAATAATATATTTATAATGCATACTCATTGGCTTAAGACAACCTTAGCAACATACGAAAAATTTTACCTAATTTTTATATTCACAAACATATTTACTAACTTTATATATATATATATATATACAGTAAAGTACTCTACAGTTCGCTACAGACAGACAACACATACAAGCAATATTAATCAGCTATCATTAGTACCAATACCTATAGCATCACGATCTACATACAGGTAGGAATCGTGGGGCTGGTGTTATTTTATCAGATACTTCCCCAGTACCATATAATGGTTGGGTTATAATTATTTTTTAATACTTGTATACACAGTGGTATAATATTAGACACAGTATGGTAAATTAAAAAATCATATAAACACTAAAAAAAACCCAATTCAGTGTTATAATAAACTATATATATAGGTATGTGTTATAATAATAATAATATATAATCTTCTAATACGAATCTATTAATAATATGTGTAATAAGGTTTAAATTAATATAAGATGTAATTTCTTATATATATGAATAAAGTACATGTAATATAGTTCTATATACTTTTTTTTCTATATCTTATTTCTTTTGTCAGTGTGTTAAATAAAATAAATAAAACGATATTACCATTACAGTATATTTAAATAATAAAAATCTTACAAAGAGAATAAATAAGAAAGAAAAATTATTTATTTAGGTTAACTTAGTATTATCTCAGACAGTATTCTCTTATGATTGATACTTGTGAAGGGGTCCTTTGATGGAAGTTTAGTACGTAGCAACTGCATTGCACTTAGGTACATTGCGGCGCCTGTTAGACGTACACTCGCGTACAGAATGACAATATTAAAAAAATAATTATAAAAGAAAATTATGATTAAGCTAATTATTTTACACTTTACAAGTAAAGTCATCTTCAATTTTAATATTTTTTTTATATTATGGGTTACTGTTAAAACATTATTGAAAGATATAAATATTTTGATAATAATCACTCTTTTGGAAGAACTTATCAGCATGATGTTCATATCATTTTATTGGTAAAAGGTAATAAAAAAGTTAATAAAATAAAAATAAACACTTTTCTTTCCGAGTGTACGTGAATCATAAGTGCACAAAGTAACTGCGAGTGCAACGCACGCCTCAATTGCGTTGTTGATTGAATCGATCACAGCCGACTTCACACGATGGAGTTTTAGCAATAAATCTTATTGCCAAATGCTTTTAAATTGTATATAATTAGGTATAGAGTAAACTTACAAATAAAGTCGTTATGTTTGTGATGGTTAATGTACCAAGAGAATAAAAATATATAAGTCATTTAGATCATATGAAAACGTTCAAGATTATGTGGAAAGAGTTTCGTATCTGATGTTATAACGATTGCTCGATTTTGTAATTTGAAGCAAGGTTTCTAAGACTTCGTTTTTGTGCATGTAAGAGCTTAGGTATCAGTTTTATTAAATATCTATAAAGTTCACAATCTGTTCTATTTAGTTAGAAAGAAATCGCCCTCAGGCGATAAGGCGGCCCACTTGGACGTATGTTTTTTTAAAATATATATATATATATATATATATATATATATATATATATATATATATATATATATATATATATATATATATAATATTTTTTTCCTAGTGTACAATGAAGAACATAAACAATATGAATAATAGCTATTTCAATATTACATTTTTTTTATATAAAATTTTTCCGTCTGAATTTAAATTCATTTGAAACAAGAATTAGAATTGATGATAGGAAGAATACCTTCCGTCATGTCATCCTATCCAGACACAGATCTAGTCATTACTGGTCTTCCTAACACCCACTACTATTAAGACATGGCGATCGGCTTAACGTACTTCATTTGTGTATCAAGACTTTGTGAAACAAATCACACTATTATAAAAGTTATGAAAAATAAACACATTTATATTATTTACATATGTATTAAATTTAATTTAATAAAAACCCAATCAGCTTAAACTAAAAATGCAACATAATTATAAAATAATAGAAAATATATTAATATATCAATCAAGTGATTATCTATAAATGCATTTTAAAATGCTTATCTATAAATGATTATATTTAAATTATTTTAATATATATTATGTTAGTCACAGGTCGTTTACTAATATGATAAATCATTAGGTTCATAATTAAATAATTATTAGTAACACATTAAACCATTTACTTTTAGTTATGTAATTTCATTCTAATTCTGAACACTAAGAACTGCAATTATACATAGTTTAAAACTAGCTTATCCAGCCCGATCTAGCCTTTCACCCAACCTAGCCCTAAATACGAAGGCCGCATGTGATACTATGTTTAGATTGTATATAAAGTACAATAGTATAGTATGATAAATAAATATATATTTGGACACACAAAGCAACAAAATAATTAATTATTTAATATTATTCAAGTGTTATACAAGTGATAAACATAAAAAATAGTAATAATATAAACATATAATACTAGCTGTTACTCGCGGCTCCACCCGGATGATTTTATTTATATTTAGGATAGATCAGAGCACTAGCGTAATACTAGATCATGAACTTACCCATCATAATCTCGTAGTTTCAAAAATTGTCGCGTTTTTATTTATTTATTTAAACCTTTATTGTAATCCTACAAACTAGGGTACTAAGGGCGAACTTAATGCCAATTGGTATTTTCCATCAGTCAAACCTTGATGTCGTAGAGAAGTTGCGGTTAAATTAAATTAAAGAATTTTGAATAATATCTTAAATTTAAGAATTTTGAATAATTACATATTTTGTTTTTCAAATAATGTCGCATTTAGACAACAAAGAATCAAACTTTTCTGATTAACAATATTATAGATAAACAACACACATATCCGAGTACCGTACGTTACATATATATTTTTTGAAGTTAATATAATTCATACAACACGTTGATCCCTTGTAATCAATTGAACTGTTCTAACGAACCGAGGCGCTGTGATGCGCGGGTCACCGATCAGCTGATTGAGGTCATTTGTACCAAATTATATTAATTATATAAAAAAAATTAAAACATTTTCTTATAATCAATCAAGATTATAGATAATATTAAAATTGAAGTCAGTTTTTATATTTGTAATATTTTGCCAAATAATTCCCGCGAGACAAATTACTACTAAACTATAATTAAATGGTTATTTAACGAATGTATGATTCTCTTGTAGAAAACTCCTGAACAAGAAACAACAAAAATATTCTTAAACAAAACAAACCGTGTTCTATTTATTATAATATAAATTAACGACTATTAGATAACAATACATACATATGTATTGATTAATTAATAACATTAAATATAGAACTAATAAGTTATTGAACCGCGGTTAGTTTGATATTAGACGCCTTTATTAGTAACAAAACCTTTTTATCTACACCTATCTTATCAGAGGTTTATTTGCACTAGATAACATACCAGTCCAAATACTTTGTATAAAACTGATTCAGTATATGACTAGTTGTTACTCGCGGTTCTACCCGCGTAAGAATGAATTTCTTTATTATTGAAAAAACTAAAAGTAATTCTAAATATCCTTAAACCTTCCTTGTGAACCTGTCTATCATAAATTTAATTTTTTTTTGAAGATTTTCGCTTTTGACCAAACAAACTCTTAAATATATATTATATTATATATCAATTAATTTTTTAAATCTCCAGCTTTTAATATATTATTACTAAAACACTAGAAAATTTATTAGTATTATATATTATTTGGCATAAATAAGTCAACGAACATAAATTGTTGATCGATTCCGGACCAATAAATAATATTAATGATTTTTATAATTAAATATGCTAAAAAAAATATTCATAAAACCTTGCTATATATTTAGCAACTGGTTTTCAAACATCTTGTTAGTCGAGCTTATTTTGAAACAACACGACATATTTAAGTAGTTAGTTATTTAAGAACACGTTATTGTGTCAGTGTGTGAAAAACAAAACGATGTTTACAAAACACACACGCATTCTCAATACCATCACCACGAACCTGACTGTTGAATAAAGAATCCCCAACAAGTTGTACCTTTAAATTTCGTCAGATTCTCCTCATACACCTGGTCGTGGGATTCCTTCAGCTCCCCGCGGTGTCGTTTCGGCTGGTATGGACCGTCGTAGCTGGAGCCCCCGTTGACTTCCTGCATCGCCTCTTGGGGGTCAAACCCGAGGCGTTCCTTGTAATACGATTGCGTAGACATTTTAACACTTCATACTAACACCAGATTTAATTTAGATCACTTTTTTCACTTTATCACAGCGGGGTCGGCGCGGAAGCGAGCACTGTATAAGGCAGTCGCGGTGCAACTCACAAGTTATTATGAAGGGATCCGCCAAAATCCCCCCACAATTTACTCGAACGAATGGCGAGGTCGAGGATTTAAACGATTCACAGCTATTTTATGAACCGATGTCATCCAGTCGCTGTTCTACAAAAGGAAAGTTGCCGAGCCCCTTGACACACACTTTTTGATCTTGACACAATTTTTTAAATAATTTATATTATCCGCAATTATAACTCCTTTCCGAGTTCTCTTATAATAACAAGCTTGTATGTTAATATGGCAATGTTTATTGGTTAAGCGTTAGTTTATGGAATGTTCGATTACTTTATTATTATTTTTTTATTATTGTTTTTTTCGTTTTTCGTTTCGTTCACGGTCCACTATTGTTTATGACTCGTCTAATTGTCTTTGTTTTCACAAAGGTTTCGTGTACACTTGTGTAAATAACGAAACTATGGAAACCTGTAAACAAAGCACTATGTAATCGAATATTTAAAATTACCTCAGGATAATGAGTCATTTTAACATTTACGGAGGTTCATCCAGACACTACTTGGCTAATGAGTTATTAGATATTAACGTATATCAGTTTTTAAACAAGAATAACTCTCGCAATATTCAAATACTTTAATAAAAATAAAAGGATACAAAAGCCAAAAATAAAGCAGTCGGAATTCTAATCTACCTGGGTTTATGTGATTTGGTACCAAAATAACCAACTTACGATTCAAGGACGTTAAAGGACTGTTTTTAATACATTATAAGTAAAACATGATTTTTAATACTTATCTCTTGTTTTTTTTTAAACTAAACCTTATATTAGAGCATGACATGATCCGAATTCTTTACTTTCATAAACATAAAAAAAATATAAAATATTTGATTCAAATTATAAAAGATTAATTTAAATTAACTTTTTAGATGTCAATTGGTAACATTAAATTATCGCAGTATTTTTTGACATAAAACTAAACTTAATATATTAATATCTTTTCGATATATATATATATATATATATATCATGTTATTTATAATGCGGTATAAACAAGATCTCTCAATGTTGCCGTCTTAAAATTGAAGACAGTTACCGAATTGAATTCAATCTTTCAATTTGTTGCACAACCGCCAATTTTATTGAATAATTGATAGACTATTCTTAAAATTGTTTTAAAAAAAGTATTTTATGTTAAAAATAATATAAATATATATGTTATTAAATAATGATGTATGAAAATTTTTTGTACATAATAGATGTAAATGAATCAATGTCCAGAGAAATAATTTCAATTTATTAGTAACAAAATATATTTATAAATTCAAAGGATTTATAAATATGTGTAAGTGTGTGTAAATATTATCAATGTGTGTATTATATCTGAATTTCATAACATCCGCGTACATTTTTTATCAATAATAAAAATATTTCATTGACGTCAAATTTTAAATACAGACCAAAAGTCATTATCGACTAATGTTATAAAAAAAAGATATTTGTTTGTTTGTAATTTCAAGTCTTATACTTTAAAAATTAAGGAAATCTTAATAAAGTAATTATAATCTAAATAACATAATTTCCTGAATAATATAATATATGAAGTAGATACAATTATAGAGATAATAATTTTTAATCCAAACTTTTCAACCTTTTTATTGCATATGCCATTTAATAAAAAAAAAAAGTATATTATAACTTTAAATTAATAATACAGAAAAAATATTGTCTTAAACATGGCCGCTTCATAGACATACATAAAAAGAATGAATGAAGTAATTTTAAGTAACATATAAGATCAAATATTTTTAAGCTAACAGTTTTCCTGGAGCCATTGTGTGGTCATTCCCACGACATTATAATGTATGTGAACCGAAGGTCACGTGACCTTGGCTGATTTTTTTTTTGTCTAAAAACAGGGTATTAAAATCTGAACATATGCTAAAAACTTGTTTGATTGTTATATTTTTGGGGGACCGACTGCACTGTTGCGTGTATATTCAATGCTTTCTTTTTTTTCCAGCAGATGGTTGTTTTTAAATGGAGCTGTTCCCCTGACTTTCAAAACTTAAAGGTTAGATTGACATATAAGTCAATTATTTTAATTATTATTTTTTGGTTTATCGTAAATATTGTTGGAATTTTCTTGACTAGAATGGAGTAATGCCGACAATTCCGCCATGCTCCGAGCTCATGAATAAGGACCCCGAATGTGTCCGAAACTAGTCGAGCAAATTCCGAGTAATTCCGTGAGTACAGCCGGATAAAAATAAAATATATATATTTTATTTTTAATCGCGGGTCGTCAGTGAAAGCAATCAACACTTAGTTTATTACTATAAATATTAATCTGATAAAACACTGAATTATAATCCACCATAAGAACTAGATAAGATACCAGTATCTGAAGAAAAGGTGAATTTATTAAAATTAAATACAATTTTAATATTATTATCATGAGCTGCTTATCATTATATATTAAAAACTTATAGCATAATATTTGATAATGAAAATATTTTCTAATCTAATATTTTGTAAACAAAGTAAATAATAGTTCGAATTTTGAAATTGTACCGATTATTGGACATTTTACTGTACTGTATTGTACTATAGGTACTGTACGGTTTTGTACTTTAGATACTGTACTATACTGTACTTTGGATATTGTACTGTATTGTACTTTAGGTACTGTACTGTATTGTACTGTAGCTACTGTACACGCTTTATAATCATTAGTATTTTTGGACAAATACATGATTCTCAGTTGTTATATAAACAGTGGCGCGGTACATCACTACCAGTAATGGTGTAAATATTTGGTATCTTCCTTACTAATGAACAAATACTCTAACATCACACAACCGTTAAACATATTTCAATAACATATGATATGTAGGTAACTTGTTCTTTAATAAACAAAGTCTCACAACTTGTAATTTAATAAAAAAAAGTAAAATATATTAATTGTCTGATTGATATAATTCGGTTTTCAGGTCGTATTACTTTTGATTTATCTAGTTTACATTTTAGATACAAGTGAGGAGGTATTTTGCAATTTAAAAATAAAATATTACATAAATGTCTAAATAAATTCGAAACACGTTTAAATAAAACTTAGAAAAAATTTTAAGACATGAACTATGACACTAAAATCTCGTCTTCTCGTGAAATTTGATTGCTGCAAAGCATTCGAAACGTCAGGTTAATATGAAATTAAAATATAACTGCGACTTTGAATATAATGTTATTTCAAATGTACTTGTGGATATCTGAGAATATAATAAAATAAATATCTATATTCATTGATTTTAGGTGTTAATTGAACACCATCAGACAAACCAACAAACAAAAAATAAAATATATAACAATGGGTCAATGACCGTAACTCATATGACACGCAAAAAACAAAGTGTGTTTGCCGAATTAATTTAACATATAGTTATTTGATATTTAATAGCAGCTGTAGATTAAAATAATCTTTAATTATATAAGTGCAAGGTAGAAAATCTGTTAAAAACTCTGAGCTTCTATGATGCGGAAAGCTGAAACTTGAATAAGATTTTTAGTGTTTGAAGCAAGTAGCATTTTGCTAAACGAAAACTTTCAATCAATAACTGTAGGAATTACATATATTACATATAATAATAGGGTTATACTCTCGTAATTACTATCGGGATTTGTCCGATTAGTTTCGAATCTATTTGGGATTTTTTTAATGAGCTCTGAGCATAGCAGTTCACGCTGCGTTTCCGCTTTGTTAAGAGCTCAAGAATAAGGACATTAAGAGGATTCGAGAGTCAGGCGAATTCCGATAATATTGCGTGAGTAATATAATAGTAATCATGGATCACGAAAGATTAAAAAAACTAAGAATATTAAAACAGAAGTGTATAAAAACATTGACATAGAATTTTTTTAATTTAGTTTAGTTTGATTTAATCTAATTTAATTTTACATTTATGTAATCTGACTTTATTTAATAATTATGTGTGATATTGTAATATTGACTTTGTGTTGATTATGTTTTGAATTATATTATGATTATGTTTCGAATTATTTTTATTATTATTATTACTAATCTCATTACATTGTCTATTATTATTATTATCAATTGCATTTCATCGATTAACTAACACAGTCTTTAAAAAATCGCTACTAAAAAATATATGGAAAATCTGAAATAAAGTTTGTTATAATTATTATTTAAAAACACAAAGTCTTATAATTACTTGAAGCTTAGAAACAATGACATGAAATGAAGTGATCTAGTTATGAATCAAAACAATGAAGAGTCGTGTGAATAATTTTAATAGTTCAACGAGAGCACTGAGATGAAGACGGTATAAAGTAATCCATTTATCTGACCATTGACCGGAGATAACCGTTACATGACACCTTACTCTCAACATTATTTAATTGGAGTTCATATTTCTGACTATTTATTTAATTCTTTATTGTATAATGTTTAAGTCTTTATTGTATAAAATACAAAAATACGCACAAAAGGCAGGCTTAATGTTATAAAAACTGTCTACTAGCTAACCTTACGAAGTACAAGAGAGGTTGGTCGGCAAGTAAAAAAAATAAATAAAAATCAGTAAAAATAAGTAAATAAAATAAGTAAGAATTATAAACATAAATATTATATTATTTAACTATAATAATGATAATTTATATAAATGTGACTTAATTTATAAAATATTATTTAATATAAAATAAAATAGACTACCAAAAAAAAAAAAAATTTTATCATATAAAAAAAACTAAATAATATAAGCCTTGCATGAAAACTTACCAAGAGAAATGATACAGATATTACTCATCTACATGAAGAATATATTTCTTAAAATATTCAAATGAATACTGTAATAATAAAAACTATTGATTGCAAATGTAACGCTGACAATAGACTTAGCAACGCCTATTCAATCGTCTTGTTTGAAGAGTTTCTTAAATGTAGGTCGTTTAAAATTATCCTTGAGACTGAAAAGCAAGTAATTTAAACAAGTGTTCACGCCGCGATTCCGTCATGCTCAGAGCTCATGAATAAGGACCCCGAATAAGTTCAAAACTCGGGGTAATTCAGATAGTAATTACGTGTAAAAAAGAAATCATGAATCACAAAAGTTTAAATAGTGCAACTTCAAAACGCTTCTTCAAGAAATCTAGAATCTTAATATTATTTTGTTACAAGTATCAAGGTCTTGGAAGATTATTCTAAAATAATAAAACGACATAAGTTTAATATAAAAATGACATTATTGAAACGCTGTTATTATACAAGGAGTTTCCTTACCTTCATTCATTCATTTTCTGCTTTTTGAGTAAAAATAACATTGTATTTTTTTAATATTGTCAATTGTTTTACTATTAATTTCCCTAAATATTTTATGTATTTTTACTCGTTGTCGTTTTTTATACTGTTTTTTTATTTTTTTATTTTTATATTATTGTTATTTTGTTTTGTTTTTTTGTATTCTTTTTGCACCCTTACATTTTTTTTTACTGTTTAACTCATGGGTTTGCTCGCAGAGAATGCCTGTGGCATTATGCTTGCCTTTGCATGTTTAGTGCAAATAAATAAATTAGGACACAAACTAAGTTGTATTGCAAAATAAAATCAAAATTGCAATAGTATAGTACAAAATGAGAGGATAGCAACAAATGCAAGGAACGCAATGCAGACCGGTTCCTAACGGGATAGCGGTAGAGAGCACAGTGATGGTATGCGCGACATTAGATTTAATTGTCGTTTATGTATGGACGATTTTATGACTTAGCCTTTTTTCTATTCATCATTAAACATGTTCTATTTATTTATTTATTTATTTATTTATTTTGGAAACAAATTGTGTTATAATAATAAATTAAATAGCAAACATTAAAAATACTTGACCGAAAATAGTTTCCAATATTACAAAGAAACACAATAAAATTTGGAGAAAAGATGCGTTAACAATAATTTGTGAAAAAATAATTTTAAAACCCAACAATTGATAGGCAACTATTGAATAAACATAATTTGAGTAAAAATTAAAGAATTTTGAATATGAAATAGGCAAGAGATATACAATAAACAATAACCCAGTATACACTTCATATATATAACTAATAATAATCTCATATAAGTAATGGATATACCTCAATAATTCGATTCGGTTTTTTGTCTCATATTTGATTCGGTTTGTAACTGTCGAATTTTCGAATGCCCATCAATTTTCACGCACCAGATAGTACTGCGGAATGTCTAACATCAAAATATACATGTTTTATAAATTTGAGCAATTTTCATCTAATAAACTAAAATATAGATTTAATATACAGGTATCAATGCCTTCAGAAAGGTTAAAATAAAAATAAGAGATCAAATGTATACATAAAACAAAAACTATTGTATATCCGTAAGACGATATACATTTAAAAGCATAACATAAAAAAGTAACACGTGATCAAGACTCATCAGACCCCTATGCGATAAGAAAGTTCATTGACAGCTCAATATAAGCTTGAGATGATATATCATTTGTAGTACTGTCATAGACACCAAGCACATGATGAATATATTAGATAGCTGGTTTATGTGTTTATAAATATGGAGGTATGAACTCAATGCGTTAGTAATTGCAACTTACAATGAATTCTATGATTATATTTTCTATTAATTACATTGAAATAATGAATGTAAAGAAGTCACTACAAATGTAAAGTAATTTTAATTTTATGATTATGTTTTACTTATTTATTATTTATTTATTTAATAACATATTTTGATACAATAGTTTATATTTCTTGGGATCCTAAAACTCTCAAGAGTTATTACGAACACTGCAGATTCCTAGTAAATTATAACTTTCTTTCTGTCTTTCGTAAAAGGTATTGGTAGGTTAAAGATTTGTTTTGTCTCACAAAAATAAAAAAAATAAAATGAAATGAATGGATTTTGTCAACGTTTCTAGCGACTATTGGCTTCACCTGCGTGCATGAAAATTACCGTGTTCGATTCTGAAAACTGGCTTGATGGTCAAACAAATTTCAGCTATAATGTTATAGTTAAGATTTTCGTGATTCATAATTACTATTATCTACAACTATACTGCTGTACTTATTAAAAAATTATCAGAATTTGCCCAAATAGTTCCAAATCCGTCTTATTATTTATAAGTAACAGTTCACGCCGCGATCCGTCCGTTTCATCCTGTTCCGTGATCATTGAATTTGCCCTGGACGAGTTCGAAACTTTACGGGAAGATGGGGAAAAATACGGGCAAATATCATCGTTATGTTTTATATAATTTATCCTTATTATTTAAAATATTTTAAGTTATATATAATAACGTCTGATTCATGCGACTTGCAACCACGTCGATTAATTAAACACATGTTAGTGCAGACAGTTGTAATAAAATAAGCGATAGCTCTGCTCTTTTTGGTCATTTTAATGAAAATATATACTGGAGACATTAAATAATGAAAGAATAACTTGAAACCAAACATATTTGATATATTATAAAGAGAAAATATTTAATATTTATATTATACATAATTATTCAAAAAATTTAATTACAATTATGTTTTTAGAAATAAAAAAACTTTTAAAAAAATATCACACTCATTTTTAATTGGTTATTTTAATGTAAAAAATATATACTGGAGACATTAAATAATGAAAGAATAACTTGAAACCAAAAATATTGGATATATTATAAAGAGAAAATATTTAATATTTATATTATACATAATTATTCATAAAATTTAATTACAATTATGGTTTTAGAAATAAAAAAAACTTTTAAAAAATATCACTCATTTTTTATTGGTTATTTTAATGAAAATATATACTGGAGACATTAAATACCGAAAGATTAACTTGAACACAAAAATATTGGATATATTATAAAGAGAAAATATTTAATGTTTATTATACATTATTATTTATAAAATGTAATTACAATTATGTTTTTGGAAATTAAAAAAATATATTTTTTAAAATAACATACATATTTTCTAAGTTAAGTCCCAGATAAATGTAAAACGATTATATCATATTAATCAAAAATTCTCTTGCAATAGTTAAGTTTTAACGACATCTCAATAACAAACGTTATCCACTTTCAGACCATCGCCTTTCTCAGACCTGCAGATGGCCTGGAGCTAGGAAAGTTAATACAAACAATCGCTTTGATGCCATGCACTTAGATACCATCACGCTCCCATTCCTGGTATTACACTAGCTTTTGTCGCCGGCTTTTTCTATTTTTTAATTTATTTACAGATCGTAACAAAAACAAAATTGTTTTCAATTATCAAGAAATTTTAAATTGCCAATATATTTCTTCAGTCTAATAAAATAAAAAAAGAATTCAAATAGTATGTATTAAAACGTATGTACCATAATAATACTTAAATATTATATTTTGATTATTATTTATATTTCATTTAGGGCATTTTTTTTAAAGGACAGCCATGACGTAATGATTATTAGTGATTCATGACGTCATTTAGACTTGGAGCTCACCATTTCAATACTGTTAAATTATATTTTTTAGTAACTGTATCTATTTTAAAACATGGTTTATCTTTATGACTAAAATTACAAAAACCAATTACTTTCTTAAATGAGACAAATACAGATAGTCTTTAAAACAATACATTTAAGTCAGAATTTTGAATAACATATTTTATGATGTTATTCATGAGTCAGACGGGAACATTATATCGAAAATTGGTAAATTCTTTACATGGTTTTAAGACGCACTGAATCACTACTAAATCTATAAAAATAAAAAATATATTTTATTTTAGTCATTAATTATATTTAAAATAATCATATCTTGAATATATATAGGGGTTTTTATAAAATTATTACGATTCATTTATAAGATAAGAAAGTTAGTATGAGTTCATTATCAAGGTAATAATATGATATAATTGAATTGTTACGAGTATATTAATATAACATTTATTATCAGTTCCTATCGGCTTCCTTTGAAAAAGTTCCACAAATAATATATATTTTGAAAAAAAAATAATTAAACTAATTATCGTTAAATATATATTCCAACTGTTATATGTATAAAAGTAAGATAAACATTCTATATAAGTAATTTATTGACATGTTTTGATAATAATCTAAATATATAATATTCTGATATTTTATTTAATGTATTAAAATCTCATTATTATTAATAATCGGTCACCGAAGTATATTATTCGTTATATTGTGTTGCATCTATGAATAAGTGTCAAATAATTGTCAAGGCAAAATAAAGAAAATTTTAGCCACGACACACTTTAAATATTTTAAAAGATAATGCATATATTTCTTCAATAATTAATAAAAATTTATTATTTGTATTTCAATAAGACACTACAAATTTTAATATTATTTACAATAACATAAAACAGCAAAAATAATTTGAACTAAAAAACTGTATTGAATATTTCTCAACGTTGCGTTGATGTCTTTAGTTAACCCCATTCCCGTCTGGATCGTTGACCGTAACCCACATTTATAGAAAAAAATGTATTACATCAAGACCGCAAATATTATGACACTACCTTGAAAACGTGACATTTACCGGCTTTAGTGATAATCATTGTAATTTACATCATCTGTAGCATAACGTGTCGTTAGAAGAAAACAAGAATTGACCGCGAATACGTTGTAACCTCTAAAACATTTTAAAAACCTTGAAATACCCAAATCCTTCTCTCTTTGACGTTATTTAAAACGTTAATTTGAACCTCCGTAAAACGTAAAAAAACACACTAAACACAATGTAAAAGAGCACAACACATACGTTTTATTTTTATTTAAATGCCCGAAGAATTTCGTAAACAAAATGGCGCGCGATCGTACCGCGACGCCGTGCCTCGGCCAACTGAATCGAATAACGAGAAACGCCAAACTGGCTTGGAGTGTTATCTATGTGTGCGTGTTGTATATTAGTGTATAGGTACAGTGCGAAGGCTTGAATGGATAATAATCTTGGTGGTGAATACCACTGGTATTATACTCAACAGACAGTAGGCGGAAAGGCTATATTTGTGCATAAAAGAACTTCATCATTACAAAATTTAAAAGATTTGCTTACGTAGCAATAAGCGAATGATCGACAAAATTGTACAAATTTCCAATATTTTTTTTTTTAAATATACCAATTTTGGCAATCTAAAAACTATAACCGGTAATAATCTTCGCAGTTCCTAATATATGAAGACGTATGTTGGGAAAACCATGTTAGTGTAATCATGGCAATCTAGACATGTAATAAATTAATAAAAATAAATTCAGTACCTCTTTCTAAGTTATATCTGATCTTGAATATCTGTTATCTGAATCTCAATACCGAAGTTAAATATTGTATTAACAACAAAAAATGCCAATGAGTTTAACTAATTATAAAAACATGCAGTTTTTTTCAATGGTGGTCAACAAAATTAGTAAAAAAGATAATTAGAAATATTAACAATTGTACAAATTATCACAAAAAGAAAATTAAATTTAAAGTATTTTGGAAAGTACAGTTTAAATGTGTTTATAAATTGATTGACTTAAAATTAAAATTATACAATTAATCATATAAAATATTTGTACCAAAACGTGTTTATTTATTTATCCTCTAAAGTTTAATATGTTAGTAGGTCATTAATCGCGTGATAAAGATCCTGGAAAAGATCCAGAACTGGGTCAAATATCAAATGAAGTTTTCCTTCAAGTATAAATGGTACATGACCATACGATGATGTCATTGAGTTTCGAAGAAAACAGATGCTGAGAGAAGTTGAGTCAGATTTTGATACAAACAAGTTTTGACTAACAATAACCTTAATCTTCTACTTAATATAATTCATTAAACGAAACTTCTGATAATAAAACTATTAATATCCAGGAGATATTCTCTGTTTTATCACTTTCACACCTTTGACGGAAAGCCTTAGTTAAAGAGTGACAAAAAAAGAGAATAAGTTTCTTTGAGTGGAGATATGAATATACGCTAAGATATATCATTCCGAAAAAGTCTTATAAAACTTCAAGTTCATCCAACAACGTGATGAGTAAATCAAATAAAATTTAAAATACAAATGAGGAAGATATTACAATTTAATTTCATTACGACATTGCATATGTAAAATAATTAGATTTTAATATATTACATTTATTATGCATGTATTTTTAATGTAGATATTAGCTGTTTACCTCCTAATAACAATTATTGAATATCGTATATGGTAGATTCCCTTGTCCAGCTCGATATGGTAGAGCTACGTGACCCAGAATTCAAATTCAATGTGACCATTGTATATGGAGATTTCAATCTCTGTCACATAAATTGTCTCGGAGACACTCGGCTGTCAATAGACTAAACGCACTGCAGTACTGTCATATTAAAATTAAAGGTATAAGATTTTTTTACAGAATAAAGAAATATCCGTAAAGCTAATATAAAGCTGATAGTTTGTTTGTTTATAGCATAAAAATACGGGATGGATTTGCAAATTACATTTGATTTGTCAGGTATATTGAGAATGGGTGAGGTATAAACTTCACACTAATACTTTATAATAAAGTAAAATAGTAATTTATTAACTATTTGTCATAAGCACATAAGTATATCAAGTACAGTTAAGTGGAGTGCCTACTTACAGAATTACAACAATTATCATTCTTTCATATAGATAATATTTATTATTAGAGGCTTAAATAAACAGTGCACGTATGTACTTATTTATATTTATGTAGCAATTAGTAAGAAAAAATATATGCGCCTGCGCCGACCTTCTTGTATAAAAATGGCGATTGTCCAGCGTCTTCCTACATGCATTCCGTGACTATAAATAATAAATATTATAATATTATAATATTAGGTATTGTTTTACAAAAAATCTATAAATATTAATAACTTATTGCATATTATTTTTGCAATCAGTTGTATTATTTGCAAATTAGTCAGATAATATTGTAAAAAGTTGTACAAAACAGGAAAGACTCCTGTCTTTTCGTGAAACTGAAAATATGAAATATTATATAGAAATATTATACGTAATTAAAAATAGATAGAAAACATGATTTTCCTATTAATAACTATGAGCGAATTAGAATCTTGATAAAAACAAGCTGGAGTGTAGGGTTTTGGTGGGCAGCATATTACTCTCCATGTTAAAAGATGAAGTGGGGATGGGAACACCATGTTATATTATGACGGATGACGGATACAGCATACAATAGGTACATGAAGTCATGATTCATGTCAATATGTAACATTCTATTAACCAATAGCGATAGAATCTGTAAATTCCTATATTTATCTCTTATATTAAAATAAAAATTGCGTCATTACATTAACATGCAGAGAAACATGCAGATATTGTTAAGTTCTGAAAAGCTAAACTACATTTAAAAAATATGTGGAAACCAGTACCAAGTTACTATTTTGTATTTTTTTTTTATTTAAACTTTCGTGATTCCTAATTGCTATTATATATAATTATCAGGCTATACTCACGTAATTACTATCGAACTTTGCCCGACTAATTTTGAACATATTCGGGGTCCATTATTCTAAGCCCTGGACTGATCACGCCGCGACTGCGCTAAAAAACAAGTCCAGCAAATTGGTATAGTATTTATGTGAGTACAGCCTGATAATTACATAAAATAGGTTGTAACTTGATTTTATTCTGGAAAATATACCTAAGAAAGGACACAGAAATACATAAAATTAAATGCGTAGGATTAAAAAATAATGTTGTTAAGTCCTTGTTTGTACAAAATAGTATTTGTCATAAGCATATTGCTTACACAATTATGTTGGATCGATGAATTAAAACGAATAATTAGTACCGCCCACGCTCTCTTGTCTTAGTCACTGACTGGTGATCACTCGCTCACCGGGTGTTGTAATTGAAGACAGATTTGGTCCAAAACTTGCAGTGACTTATGCTGTTAGACAGGTTTTACGTAACATTTATATAAGAACTATCATTAAATTGTAAATTATTTTTTCGCAATAGCATTTAACAAATAACATAATTGAAATAACAAGCTTAGTAAAAGTACTGAATTGATTAATATAAAAATATATTACATAAACTAATTTATATTAAAAACTCAATAGTTTTCAGGCAGTACAATTACTTTCGCGATCACTGACCATCTGGTTGTTGAACTAATTGTGCAGACAAAAAACTTAATTCTCAATTCAATAATTAACGATAACTGGCAGTTTAAACGCACTCACAATTGAATAATTAAAAGTAAAATCATTGATGATGCCTTCTTTAATACGTAGATATTTTATATTCATTATATTTATACAAAATATGATACAACATTTACTTAAATTTTATTGCAAATAAAGAATAAAAGGAAAATTTGTATATAGTTACATGTTAATTTAAAACGTTTTTATTTTTCTTTTCGTATTAATTTTCGAAACAGTTGAAGCAGCAACAAGCAACAACTGACTTACTGACAGACACTTACATCTCGTCTAGCCGTGAACACGATTAAAAAAAGCATTCGGAACGTCGGACTAAAATTAAAATGTAACCAAAATTATACGCGAGTTAAATCGGTAAAAAATAGTTTTATTTAAAATGTGTACTCGTGAAAATCTAAAAAAATATTACATCGTATATTTAAATAATATATTCAAAGAGGTTGTCAAGAATGACATATACTAGTATATATATTATTTAAAATAATTATTACGAGCTAAGAACAATAAAAAATTACTGAAGGATATTACAGACCGCTCAAAGAAATATTCTTAACTCAATTTGACTCAAGTTAAAATGACGTAATAAATTTACGAATATTATATGTGTTAATTATTAATATTCATTAATCAAAGCCGAACCTCGTGTTGCAACGCGTGTAGGTTTAGACGCGTTCTGGCGCAAGTTAATCTGAAAATATAATCTCTCTCTAACACAGGAGGCAACAGAGAAAAACAATATATAATACTAACTTTATGGCCCGATTCTAACGCATCGGGATTCTAGAAATTAAAGTATTTCAAGTCCTCTCCTTCAGTTTAATCAGATAAGTTAATAAATTTTTTTACACTGTTTTGGAGGTCCAAAGGACCCACTTCTGATAACTAAAGGAGGTCCAAATTGTTATCATTAAACTTCTCTCATCAAGATTTCAATTGACATATTCCACGTGTCGCAACGACGTTTCGTTGAGTTTCGGTGACGCGACGCCACAGACAAACAAACTGACAAGCTGACAGAATATGGAGATTATATAATTAGATTATTGTCTAGAACACATAAAAATAAAATATTGCGAAACCAACAGCTGGTGTTCTTTAAAAATCCATTATTACTAGCATTATGCGGTGACTTAGTTTATTTCAATGAAATTACGTTATCTATAAAAGAGACATGATTTATAACTTGAGAACAATAAGGAGTATAAAACATAAAATTACATATATGGAATTTATCTTAGGACCGATATAAAAAAAAAAATATCTTAAACGCCGACGCCAGGATTCCATAACGAGGTGACTTGTCAAAATATTAGATAACAAATTAGTGAAACAAATATATTAAAATTTTTATCTGGAATGTTTGTATACTTATTATAAAATAAAATATACTAGCTGTTACTCGCGATTTCACCCGTGGACGTACTTTTACTTACTATTAGGATAACAAAGAGCAATAGCTTAATGCTAGATAGCCTTCTTCGTGAACCTGCCCATTATAACCAGTAAGAATTTTTCAAAACATCCGGCAGTTTCAAAGATTAAAGCGATCAATAAATCAAACAAACAAATTCTTCAGCTTTATAACATTAGTATATTGAGTTCAAGATCTTTATGGTTGTAGTAGGCACCACACCCATGGAACGATTCCGTTCACAAGCTGCATTTGAACTTATAAATAATATGTTTAACATTTCACCTCCTTCATTCACTTCATATTATAAACTATTTAATCTAGTATCAGATTAAGTCCGCTATTTCTGTGCTGAATGTAACACTATCTGAATATAAATATACATTAGCATCAGACCTGCACTAGACTACTTTCGAATTAATACGAGATTTCTGCAATTATTGCTTTACCGCCTACATTATAAGAACATAATTATAATAATGTATCTACCTTATTTAGCTGAGACGTTTTAAATTGCGTAGTTAAAGAATATTATTAAGAAACTCTATATTCTTCTTTACTGTATTATTTTCCTCTATTGTCTACAGAATAGGTACCAATAGCTGTAAAATTCTATGCATCATTTCTATCACATATATTAAGGACATCTCAGTATTTATTACTTTGACAAAATATCTGATATAAGGATGAATACAATCTGCAATGCAGCGACTTAATAGAATAACAAATGGCTCAGATATTAGTCCATTGTTCGATCAAAGACTTGCCGCGTTTATCTTATCAAACTAGATACCAGGTGAATGGTCTGACCGTAATGAAGAGTTTTATTCAATCTTTATTAAACAATTATTATTATTTTCAGGTGTGTTTTACTTGTTTACACTTTTTAGTAAAACTTAAACATATTAATAATTATTACAACCACGTGGATTAATATTCTTTCACTCTTTTTTTTTTCTTTCTTATTTATTCTTAAAATATCTCAGTAAATCGACATTCATCCTTCATCCATCCATATGTTCTTTTCTAATAACCCTCCAAATGCATCTCTGATAACTTTTTTCCTAACATAATCATCTATCATCTTTATCATGTCCAATAAATTAAAAATAATTAAAATGTTTGATTCAATAAATTTTTATTTAAGTACGAATTATTTTCTACGTATTTCTTGGACTTGACCCGCATATCTTATTCTGCAGTCATGGTCTGAATTAAAAAAATATTTTTCCTATCTACAAGTATTCTAGCATTCCTAGAATAAAACAAAACTATAACAGTTCCGATCTAAAAAAGTATTTGATATATTTTATACGGTATTTATATTTCAGATAGATTTTTTTTATTCATTTATTATTTTTTATTACTTTGTAATTTTTTGTATTTACATTTCCCTGATCTATGATTACAATTGTATATAATGATCCGGCTGAACTCACGTAAATACTATAGGACTTTGCCTGATTAGGTCACGCCGGCCAGTTCACGCCGCTATTCCACCTGCTCAGAACTCATGAATAAGGACCTCGAATGGGTTCAAATCTGGAAAATTATGATAGTATTAATTTGAGTACTCATTGGCTGTACAGCCAAATAATTTTATAGAATATTTTGCTATTCTTAAAGTATATTATAATACTAATACATAGTATGTTAAGATTATAATTTTGTTTTGGTAAATATTTAGTATCGTAGGTCATTCACACATTCTATTTGCGACCTCAGCACATTTCAAGCACTAACAATGTGTGAGGAAGAAACAATTCCATCCTTATTAGAAAGGTACTAAGTCTAACAGTTGGAAGATTATTAGCTCTTAGTTTACGAGCTAGGAAACAAAACATAAATAGATTTCAGCGTTTCCTGTTATGTAAACAAAGCTAATGGAATAACCCTTCTGTTTAATGCTTTTGATATTTTTAATAATATTAAAGATTTATTTAAATAGCAATAGAAATACTTATTATAGAAATATAAAAAAAAAAAAATCAGAAAAAAAAAACACAAAGTACCTAATCCTAATAACAGCGAATAAAAAAAATACAGACTAAATAAATACTAGTAATATAAAGTTTCCTAAATAATTATAAATAAACAGAGAATATGCAAGTATAAACAACAACGCTGTGCTTCAAAACGGTGTGCCATTCAGCATCACATTGGATATTATATTATTAATACTAAGATAATAGATACTTAATAGATAAACTTACTATGTCTGGAAAAGCTTTGTCAATCAAAACTCAGAAATTTTGAGAGAAACAAACAGACATGAGGTTTATTTTAAGCTTTATTGTTGTTTGAACCAATATTTAATTTAGGCAATTCAAACAATGCCTAATACGGGTAATTACTGTGCTATCTGATTTTAGTCTGAAAATAGATATTTACAATGACAGCGATAATCTTGCTTCAGTACCAATATCCAATCTATGGATTGAGTTTATAGATAACCATATAAGGGTGCTTTCAACCTCGGATTGCAGATCAATTTTTAACATTTAACAAACAACGACTGAAGAGAAATCATCCAGGAATAGAAAACCAATAATCGTGTTATTGAAAGTCTTTTTCACAATCCAAGTACTAACACCTAAGGAATGTCGTCCACAACATTTAACTATATATAGCGCGTCTGTGTAGGCTTGATCGTAGGCGACAGTGATCTAACCTGAGGCTGACACTTTATGAAACTTATCGAAGACAAGGAACCTTATTGATAACAAGGCTATATTAAGGCATAGCTTCCGCTGTATGTGGAACATGTCATCGTGATATTTACACATACGACATTTATCTGTTGCTATGGTAACGTGCATCAAATATTTTTTTCGAAATATTTTTTTGTATTTTGTCGCACATTTTTTTAGTAACAATAAAAAATTGTGTTAATGAATAATATGCAATATTAAAAAGTGTATACAAGAGTCCTGTAGCAATTCTTATCGTCAAAAATTTCCTTTAAACACGTGAACTTAATCCTCTGTGCTAATGCAATTATATAATAATTTAAACCGAAGGATATTATGAATGAAAATACAGTTTACAATCCGGTCGTTTTAGAAAACAAAGACAATTCTAAAAAGCTGGTGATGAACAAAAAAATACATTTGCATTTTAAATGCTTCCAGTGAAAACAATGGTTAAGTAGTTTGTAAATAAAACACAATTTTGAAATTTTTAGATATTTGTTAAGAAAGTACGCAATGTGTTTTAAGAGTTAATATAAAGATAATTAGTAAATTTATAAAGAATATATTAAGTAGATGTCAGGTCTTTCAATATAAATTTTAACTAATAACCGATCGTAAGTTCGGTTTCGGTCAAAAAAAATTGTTTTCGCTTTAGTTTCGGTTTCGAAACTTTCGACTGCGTCCAAACTCGAGTGTTCGTGAATTATCGTACGTCGTTCGGCAAACTTCGCGACTAACTTGTGCTCATCCGTTTTTTAAAGTTTACTTCGAAGAGTTACTTTAAAATTATTTGTTTCTTTTATATATCAATGACTTAGAAATATAAAAAAACATAACTCTTCACAATTATATTTTTATTTTTTTTAGTTAAACATAATTTACTAGATTGAAATCTAGTGCATTTTCAAAATGGTTAAGGAAGTTTAGGTCGTACTTACTAGAATTGCATTTTTGAAAGCAAATATGCAATTATTTTTAAGTGCATTTTGGTAATTAATAAATGTTTATTGTTAAAGAATCTTGTACTGAAAGCCTTAACCATATTCAGATGAAAGTACTTCCGTGTAACAATCTACTTTCTCTGGAATAATTTCAATAATATTTTCTTTTATAAGGACGTCATGTAATAAAAAGCAAACGTTAAAAAATCTCCAAAAAAAATTGAGATAATATTTAATATCAAAGTCTTATAACCTGAATAAGAGAAAAATATTTACTTTTATGTTTAAATTTGAACTATTTCTTATATAAAAAAGATATACCATCAAATTAAACAAAATAAAATCACAAACGACAGTTCTAAACCATAGTTAACTCTATGGTTTAGAACTGTCTGTTTTCATTTTACAAATATGTACGTGTATACTTTGGATAAATTTGTATGAAATCATAAAAACCAATATTTTAACAAACATTTTTAGTGTCTTATGATTATGTTGTTTTATATATTTATTAAAATCTCAGTCTCATAAACGCGACAGCATGAATGAATGCGAATTACATCAATTAATTATTAATGCATTTCGTAACAGTACGAGATAGACATCTGATTAAAACCCATGTAACAAATATGGAAGTTACATTAAAATAACTTATTTTAGAATTATTTAACGTTTGTATCGACTATACGGAATAATTGTCCCTTAAACCACTTAAAACATATATAGTGTTTTTTATATTTTACATAGGTAATAAAGTTTACATATTTTTGTATTTAAACTTCAGTGATTCCGACTAGTTTCAAAACCATTTGGGATCATGGTCAGGTCATTCATGATCTCTGAGCATGTCAGAACCATGTACGTGAATACAGCCGGATAATTATATATAATAGTAACTATATACCTAAAAGTATTATTTAAAATACACAGTCTAATATGTAGATTATCTTAAAACTTTCTATCAAATGTTATAAGCTTTGAAGCCCTTAATGTATTCGCGTGTTGAATTCAGTGTAGGCGCAGCGGGGGCGACGGAAAATGTAGGTTTGATTCTCGACTGATGTCATCACCGAAAACACAGGGCTTACGTAGAGATGGCGGTTGAAACATGAAGGTATGATTTATTAAAAATAATAATACACAAATGGTAGTAACGAGATTTTCTATTAGAAGAATAGCTGGTACTACATTAAGTATAAGGCTGTAGGTAAGTATACATTTTTCTTTTGGTGTCTTTCTTTCTTTAAACCCCCTACTTCTATGATTTTGATTGTGAAAAGATTCTGATTGAAAGGTTTGTATTAAGATGTAACAAACAAAACAAAACAGAAATATATTTGATTGTAAATTAATACAGTAAAACTTCTCGCAGACCAGACTTTATGGGATAGAACTTCTGGGTTCAATATGACAAGACCATTGAATCTGATTATGCTCATTGGAAAAGACAAAAAATTTTTTAAGGGAATCATTTTATTTATAACTATTGTTTATAATTATCAAGGTTTTCTCACATAAATACTATCGGTATTTCGTCGACTATGTCTCATGAATAAGGAACCCATTCGGGGTGCTTATTCAAGAGTTCTGAGCGTGGAATCGCAGCTTGATTGATTATTCATTTTCATTAGGCAAGCGCTTAGGAATTAACAAACCATTCAAAAGCAGTCGACCCACTGTCACCTGTCAACTGCTGGTGAGTGCACCACCAGTTGCATCAGTTTTGATAATTATTATTTTATTGAAGGTTTTACTATATTGATCCGATGATGTGTTAACGATTGAGATCCTTTTACGATTAGGGGCTTAGCTTTTAAATAAAAATAACATTGACTAATAGTAGCAAAAACCAATATCCTTTTCAATATTAGTGAATATTATTTCTCACTAAAATATTTATTTTTTAACGAAAGTTGTTAAGTTATTCGAACAAACCGGAAGGCCTACATATCTGAGATAGAATTGCATGTATCGTTACCGGAACAAGGTGTCCTCATTCTAATGCACTTCACCTCACCGACGAGCCTTGACCGAACTTGAACCCAGAATAGACCATTGTAATATAAGTAATAAGAATCGATAATTATGTTATATTTGTTATAAATATAAAAAACTTTTGCACTACATAATAATTTCTATGTCGCGGGTTACACATACAGAAATTAATAACATAAATAACAGATTCGAAACAGCAATCTGTGGATTACATAAACAACTCTCAAGTGTTGGAATCGAACCTAAGATCTTTGGCTCAGCAGGCAGGTCCACTAACCACTAAACTACCAACGCCTGTACAATAGAAGAGTAATCTTTATTAATATGAACTTTATTACAACATAATTATGGTAAAATTGAATAATATCTATTTCATATTCATTTATTATATTAATGCAAAAAAAAAGTATAAAAGAAAAGGTTATATGTATTCAAACGATAAGTCATGTGGGATAAATGTATAAGTATATTTTTATGTACGTGTATTTTTTACTGATCTAAATGTTCAAGCTAGTTGGTGAATTTTTTTTCAGTAGGTCCGACTCCTTAAAGGTTTTCGATTCTGGACATCATCAGACTGGTGTTCGTATGTAAAATAAAAGTCGATTACAATATAATTTTATCATGTGAGACAAACACACCATGTGATTATAAAAGGTTTAAAACAGTTTAGTTGTTATATCTAAACTGGGACTCGACCACCTTCGTGGGTAAAATGTCTAAAATTCTCAACAATTTGAATAACATTAAGCAGAAAGTCAATGACCTATGAATTCGGCAATATGGCGTCGAATCACGCTCGTCCGACTTACTTGATTAAAAGCAACACTTTACGTCTATTTTACATGCAAAATCCGAGTCTGATATACGAATACCAAATGTAGTAAACCATATAGCATCAGAAACATTTACTAGACATAATATAGGTAAAAGATGGGATTTTTTGGTATTCAGCCCCCTTATGGAAATAAATATAAACCTACTCGCAATATTGTGACAAATCTATTATTACCTAGTATTATTGCCTGTTATTTACTGCCGAAGTCGGTGTTTCGTGATAGTTACAATCTAGAGTTAATTAAAACTAGAGCATTTGCTCTAAAGGTACCTTCTAGATAAGCGTGCTACATCTTAGACCAAAGTCTTGCTTTACATCAGGTGGGCTGTATTCAAACGCGTACTTGTTCGGAATAAAAAAAACGCATATCTTTTTTTTTCTTGTCTTTGAATCATAATAATATTGAAAAATTAAAAAAAATAATAATAAATTAAAGAATAATATGATTACACATTAAGTCACAAATGTAATTTTTGGAATCCTAACTAACAAACTCTAATAAAAAACTCAAAGTTAACAAACATATCTAAGATCACAATCGTCTGTATTGTGTTAATATAATTCATGTATTTTTTTTTAACTATACAGTAGTTTAAACCACTATTATACTAGATCTGCCACTGTGCACTGTGCACGGTTTTAGCTGATCTAGGCATTTGTTGCTGATTTAGTTTCACATACTTGTAAAATAAGCAGAGTAAATAGTGGCGATAATCTTAAAAGCCTAATAAGAACTCGCGCATACATTTTCAAAACGTCCTACATGTTAACTCTATGGGACACACTTTGACCATTTAATAAAAAATCTACAATCAAAATGTCACCAAAAATCTTCAAGACCTATAAGTCACTGTCCTCGACAAGTTTAACAATTTTCGTCATTCTACCATTAGTAACGAAACATACTTTTGAAGCTTTCGAGCTTCGCTTCGTTCAGCTCAAAAGCTTATGGTACTAATTTTATTATGCATATTACTTAGGTTTCCTTGATCTGAATGCAACAAGTTGATTCAATGATACAGTGAAGACAATTTATACAGCGATAAACTATCAATAGTGCATTGTGGTACATAATAAAATATTGTGCGTCGTGACGTCACGTATTCAATTTTATTTAATAGTCTTAATTTATTTAGTAAATTATATAATTATTTCGTTCTGTATTAATTATTATTTATAACTTAATAGTATATGAAGCTCTGCAAAAAATACGTTTTATTTATGTTACAAAATAAATTAATATTCTTTTTTATAATTTTATACACTTGCATTTAAATTTTTTTAAGTTCATGAATATATTTTAAAATAATATATAAGATGAAGAATTTATCAACAATGGCAGGACTCGAATCTGCGAGCAGTTGTAGGTATGCCGTCTCCGTTGGGGAAAATACACAACGTGTAGACAACAACACTGAACATACTTATACAAAAATAGTTTGAATAAGTTAAATAATAGATCGCTATCTGTCAATGTCTAATCTGTCAATGTCAATAGTAGTAGAACTCCTGAAACTTTAATTTGTGTCATTTTGTTCTTTTGATTTTAAATACTAATAAATCACGTAACATGAACTCTATAGAAAAACAATTAATAGATTCTTTATTTCAGTATAATAATAAATAAAATTAATAACAAAAATTATTAAATAAAAAAAAAAACAATACGGTGGTACAAAAAGGCAGCCTTATCGCTAGCAAGCGATCTCTGCCAAGCAACCTGTGTTTAGAGGACATGCTATGATAGAAATAAAAGGGGTGTACGATAAAATTGAGATATCGTTTTGCAATATAAAACATATACACACCATAAAATATAATATTTTGTATAAATCATATTAAATAATTATATTTTGTTTTATTTATAACTTAATAACAATAAATTTATACGTGTTATAGAATTATACCCTTTAATTCAGAGGAAATTAAGTATTAAAATGGTCAAGCTGACAATAAATTCGTTCTATTTAAATGTCCTCGTAAGTCAGGGCTGTCACGATAACTTCTAAAATATTGGAGTGTTTGATGATGCATTGTGGATAGGTTAATCTTGGTATGAAGTATCGTGTTAACAGCTTGAGTAATATCGTTATATTTGTCTTCAGTATTCAGAACATGCAAAATAGACTGAGACATGGTCTTAGCAATAACTTTATCTAAATATAAATCTTTAATTTTCTTTTTGTACAGGATTTTCACTTATTTTACTGACAACACAAACTATAGATAATAATGTAACCAAAACTATCCTTAGTTGAGCGAAGCGAGTGAAACTCTCTTTTATAGACTTTTCTGCATTGTTTGTGCAAGCATCAGTCAAACACGGTGTATCCGAAAATTTCCAAATTTTGCACACTGATAGACATCAGCCTGATTGTGGTTTAAAAAAAAAAACACAGAAAATGTAATAATGTGTCTCATCTTGAACAATAGTTGAGGACGGAATGCGTCGACGTTTTGTAAATGCAACTTCGGTGCTGTTTGCATCGTGCCTCGCTCAATATGCTTACATATACCGAGATTTTGCGAGGGCAGTGAGTCAAAATTGAGGTCTGGTTCGCGCTCCAACAATTTTCTTTATTATTTACATTCCATGAGCATTATAACATAATTCCTTAAGAGGGAGCTGCGGCTTCAGACTTGTACTTGGCTCTGGCCTGTCACATTCCGCACTAAATTTGTCTTGCTAAATCCGGGAGTCTGCGTGCCATTCGCGTAAATTTATATTTCAATAATATACTTTCCTTAGATATAGTGACTGTTTTAAAACTTTACGATAGAAACAAAAACAAATTTAATAATTTAAATATTGTAAATTGAGGTTTAAACACCGTTTAGGTAAACAGTGGGCGAAAATTGAGAACCAAACGCAAAAGTTTCCAAAGCATTACGTGTAACTATAAAACTGTTAAGGTATTTGTCTGTTTGCTGCGACTTTAATGACTGTAATTTTCTGATCATAAACCAAACATAGAACATCGGAATACAGAAAATGACCTTATCGCGAGACCTTCATACATACATAATTGATTTTAAAACTAGTTCTATAGTACCTACATATTTTTTAACATATAATGCTGATAAGATTAGTAGTAGTATATTATTTTCATATATGCATAGATTGATTTACATAAAATTTAGCCCCTTGCTAATAAAATATTGATACTCAGTACCATATATTCACTATTTTGCAACTTTCACACCTTTGACGTATACCATAAGAAAGTGACAAAACAGAGAATATAATACTATTAGATATAAATATATTTATTAGTATTATATAGTAGAAATTATATCTAACATATTTGACTAACAAATTAATATGTAATATTAAATATCAATAACAAATAGTATTATTTTAAAAAATAATACATTTTTTAACCTCACGTGTAGAATTATGTAATATTTATCTGACATCATATATTCTTTAAGTTATAATTAAGTTTTAAGGTAATATTGTTTTAAAATTTATATGAACATTCTACACATGTTAGTCAAAGTAAAGTTTGGAATTCATCTTCATAATTTAATATTAAAGTCTTATCTAAACTTTAATTACATACATCTTTACGTTTATACACACCAGTGATGCGACTCAAAGAAGATTGTGACTCGAGTCACTCGAGCAATTCTAATACCTCACTCGAATCATATTCGAGTTTTCGAGTGACTTGAGTAAAAAATTTCACTCAAGTTGCATATTTCAATTACTTAAATACTTATAGTTACCTACAATCAAATACCTGAGCGACAAAATCAATTAGAAGTGCAGAGTTGATTCGGTAAATCGAGTGCATAATGACTCGAGAATTTTTTTCTTCAACCGAATACGAGTGCGACAAACTGATTCGAGTCACTCGAGTAAAAACAGTGCTCTAGTCACAACACTAATAGATACGTGACAAGAAAAATGAAGTCATTTAATGTATAAATGTAATTATTACTTTACGTTCAAATCTTATTCCATAAACATAATAATTTTACATAATTATTGTAGGTATAATTAAAACTGCATACGTGCTAATTGCATGTTTATAAATTCAATGAAATCTAATTATTGTCACATGCCTATTATAAATATCACAAATCTATAAAGCGATAACGTTATCATATGGTTATCTGGATTGATTTCTCACGAATATGTTATTCAAAAAAGGTTATACAATACGTAATTGATACACACGGACATGATTATAAATATTTGATATACTTACCTCCGGTATCGAAGTGGAAAGATGACGAAAGTAATAATTAGACAATGACTCCACTGTTATGAATCGTGAATGGCTCTATCACGATCAAAGTATAAATATATATATATATATATATATATATATTAACGTTCGAAAAAAGGGATGTTCATTACTTACCCCAGGAACTATTTTAATCAATTTACCTGCAACATAAGAAAAATGGTTATAAATTGAAATCAGCGCCATCTATGACTTTAGTTAGGAACTACGTGCAACTTGGTGGAAAATGATATTGGCTACTGAGCTTGTTTGCTCGAGGATATCTGTAGATGGCGACTAACGATGTGAATCAATGTTTGAACTATTGACTTCAAAAACCAACTTTATTATTAACGCGCCATTCGAATCACTAAGAATACCATAAATATAATAAATATTAAATTTATATGAATTTATAGTTATTAAATAATTTAAATATTTAGCAACTAGCCTAAAAATGTTAATTGTCTCAATTATAAATTGTCTTTAACTGACGTACATAACGAATGTCACATAATTTAATATTTAACGTAATTAGTACCTTTAATAATAATAGACAAATCAGAGCCACAGCCTAAATTAATCAGTATATTTTTTGACTTATCTAGTATCAAAAATGCTCGCATATATGAAATAATAACACAGCGACCGGCAAAGGGGCATTGATGGAGTTCGAGTCCATCAATGTCCAGTTGCTACCAAAGTTTCTATAAGTTTTCTCAAATATTGCGCGAACATTGAAGTTAAGTAAAATTTAAAATTTCATACGTTTTCATATACCCTGTTTTGGTTTTTTTGTAATCACAATGTTTTTTATTAAGGCTCTTGGCTCATCCTACATTTCATGTAGCTCTAAACTTAGTTCATCACTCATTGTCTTCACTTAAACTAATTACTGAACATTATACAACAATTACTCTTCAAAATCAATGCCGAACAATAAACAACAATATTTTTTAACGCGCCAAAAGATGTTTTTTTTAATAAACCTCACGACGACCAAACAATAAACAGCTTCATTTGCAAAACAAGTTGAAAATTTAAGTAAAACCTTTTTAAAATTATCTCTTTGGTATCCATGTTTCGAAGTTAAAAATCGTTCCATTTTTAAATTACACGATAGCTATGAGTTTACATAGTAATTTATTTTGCCGCTAAAACATGATAGATATGGATTTTTATACAAGTTTTGCCAGCCGATACTTGTATGTATTTGGTCAGAAATTGCTAATGTCAAAAATTGTCAAAATAACGCTCCAATTTCGAAGCAGCTTTGAGAAAAAACTTTGACGTAAAAATACCATGAATGAATAATAGATATTCCGCAATCGTGAGAAAAAGAACTGTTTCATGGCTTTTATCCTTGTCACGTATAAAGGTCATTGACATTTATCCGTCTTTAACAAAATTTTAAAATATCACAATTTCTGTTGGTTTAGACAATACAATTTTAAATGGTATAGATACTGAATTATTAGCTACTTATTTATCTTGGGAAAAGAATAAATATTTAGTTAAAGCTTTAATACATTTATCTGGTTCTGACACCGTCGATGTCCGAAAAGTATCTTGATCGAACGAATTATGATATTTAGATATATTTTTTGTATATAAACTTTCGTGATCCATGTTTACTATATATAATTATCTGCTGTACTCACGTAAATACTATCCGAATTTGAATGACTATTTGAATATTTCAAGATTTTAAAAACAAATCTACATTAACAGAATAACAAATTAGTTTTAATTTCAAATCCTAATTTAACATTCTATTATTCAATACCTTTTCAAGAATATTTTCAGATACAATTGCAATACGAGTAAAAATTATACAACTCTTAATAACGTTTTAAATATTAATTATATTTTTGTTTTTTTATTTTTACTTATTATTTTATTTGTTTCTATGATTATTTTTCATGTATATAAATGATTCATTATAGAATACATAAAACGTCTTCACAAGAACATCAACTATTATAAAGCTTATAAAAACCTATAATGACAGCTATTATCAAGGAACGAACTCATTATCACGTATCATTTGAATATATTAATTCAGTGAATAAATTGTTTTTAAAACGGTAGGGAAATATGTAAAACACCATTTTTTATAATCTGAATTTATATGATATATTAATAGGAAAAATGTTGTGTCCCCAAGACAGAAAATAGTTCTAATCGATAGTGCGGTGAATATAATAATATGATATTATTATTCGGTGAGTATAATTAGAACAGTTTTTGGTAATATAGAAGTAATAATTTGAAGAAGAATAAATGCAAATATTACAAAACAATAAAGATACAACTAGCCGGCAAAAGCTGTCTGTCTATTCGGCATATCTTGTGGTCGCTGACTAGTCGACGATTAGTTAACAAAACGCGCTGACTAGTCGGCTCTTTTAAGTAACGCTGATTTACGTCTTAATAGTAAGAAAAATCAAATGATATCGTCATGTTTATTGATAAGGATTATATAAAAATTTATTAAAATATTTTTTTTAGTTAAAAATAACTTACCTGTAGTCTATACATTATACCCAGTCTTCCTCATCCAATTCAATATTAAAATGGTGTAACAAAAGACAGAACAGTTTTATAATATAAGATAGAAACGTATATAGGAGAAGTAATTATCAAATATTACAAACATTCACACGCCTGTCTGTCGATTAGAGCCGCCGTGTGAATTGTTAACACTATACGCATTAATAAACTACATATATTATATAAACACATATAACAACATATATTATTTTACGTTTTCGTTTGAAAACTTTAATAAGATTTTGTAACAATTCTTTTAACGTGAAGGTCGTTCACTCTTTGGCGTAAATTTCAAAGGTATCTTAATCTTAATAAAGACAAATCCGATTTAATTAGTAAATGTCTTACTAATAAAAATATTTATATCCGCTTACATTTTTTATTATATATTCTCTGTTTTGTCACTTTCTTACTAATGATTTACATCAAAGGTGTGAAAGAGACAAAAATATGTTGTACCCACTGGGTATAAAATTTTTAATTAATAAGGTAGTGTTTAATACATCAATTTTATTGATGTATTAAACACTACCTTACCTTTTATATCTACGTTATAAAGTACACATTTCATTTAGTGATGTTACTCGAGCCCTGTTTTTTAGTCGAGTGAATCGAGTCAGTTCGTCAAAATCGTACTCGATTGAAGAAAAAAAATACTCGAGTCATTATGCACTCGAGTTACTGAATCAACTTTGCACTTCGCGTTGATTTTGTCGCTTAGGTAATTGATTGAAGGTAACAATAAGTATATAACTGCAATATGCAACTCGAGTGACAATTTTTACCGAGTGACTCGAAAACTCGAATATAATTCGAGTGAGGTATAGATAAAAACCTTAGTTAAGATTCCTGGTATATGTAGTTGTGTACAGTTTGCAACAAAACGCATAAGCATAATAAATTATATAAATATTTAATATGAGTTGTAGGTACATATTAATAACTTACTTTACATATTTGTTTAACTTTTATCACTCGCATTTCGTTATCCTAATCATCAGTAGACTGCGGAAGCAATGCTACTGTCACTGTTGTGAGGAAACAGGAGATTCATTAATCTCTCTGATATTGTATCCAATTATGATTCTTGGCATTGATACGTTTGTTCCTACTTCATGTATCTAAGCAAACACTTTTCCAAAAAAAAAAAATGATAATAAAAATATAAAAAAATAAATTAAAAAAAATAGTAAATGTCAAAATTTAATAAGAAAATTATGAGTTTGCAAACCTTAAGCTTTTTTTCGAATTAAAAAATGTCAGACTCGTTACTCACACATATACCAGGAGTCTTAACTGTTTTGCCCTATAGTAGAATTGCTCGAGTGGCTCGAGTCACAAAATCTTATTCGAGTCGCATCACTAGTTGTTAGTTCCATACTACAATGCAGGAAGGAAGCCCTCAATTTGATGACGTCAGAGTAAAAAAAAAATTGCCTTTATGTTCTCGACGACTCAAGTTCTGTAATGATGATTAAAAAAAATGATTCGAACCTTTCAATTCTGATTGGTTATCTCTAATGCCATCAACCAATTAGAAACGATGAAATGGGTTTTGACAGTTAATTAGTTATATTATTATTAATCAGCGAGATAAAAACATATACTTATATAAAATATAAAGAATAGTTGGATTTTATAACACCTTATATAATATAAAAATAATAAATGTACTTATAAAATCTCTACGTCATGCTTAATTCATACCTAATTAGTCTCTTGATTCTGATATCGTGAAGTTTTTTAATAAATATTTCTTAGGAGGTAATTGAAATTATTAATTTAAAAAATCCTGAACGCAATATTTCATTTACTCAAGAATCAAAACAATACAATGAGTACTGAAAGTAAAAGTGAAATTGCTCTTCAATAGACTAGAAATATACTAACTTATTAATAAAAATATTTATACAAACTTATTCTATATTTTGTCACTTTCATACTTACGATTAACATTAAAGGTGTGAAAGTGACAAAACCTAGAATATGATAAACTGGGTATAAATATTGTTATTAGTTAGTAAGGGGGATTGAGTTGAATTAATTTGTCACTTTCACACTAATGATGAACCTCAAAGGTGTGAAATTGACAGAACATAGAATGTTATACTGGATATAAATATTGTTATTGGTAAGGGGGATTGAGTTTAATTAATTTATGAGGCATCATTTAACACGGTTATTGACCCCGTGGCGAGTGACAAAATAGACAGCTTCCTATTTAAATCATCGTTACGTTGAGAAAGTAGGCTTATTAGCGCCACATCGATATGGCGCCGGCAGTCACACAGAGGTCACAGATTCAGAGTCGTACAAAAAAAAATTAAGACTTATAGCCTCAATTCAAATTTAAACAAGGGTTTTATGATAACGAGCCTCATCCCACTAACTTCCTGGTCAAAAAAATGTCCTATTATTACATGTATTTATTTTTATTTCCTGATTAAGGAAGTTATTTCTTAGGTGTCCTGAGAAATACTAAACAATTTGTTAAAAACTTGACTATATATCTTAAACATAACAATACCATAATCAGGATTATTCCCTATTTTATATACTAAAGTAAATACTTTTTTTTTTTTAATTATGTAGGAATTTATTTCAGCATGTTGTTTAAAATAACATTGTGTAGGTATTATAAAAAATACATAAGGAGTCTATTAGAATACTTAAAAAGAAATATATGTAAATATGTTAAATGACTTCAAACTGAAAAAAATACGAAATACATAAATCAAGTTAATTAAATAAAAAAATATATGGTAAACATATTAATTATGATAATATACAGCGTGTTGATTTAACTTGAATAATTTAAACGAAACATATGAAAAGAAATTTATTTTATTATGTTTTGTTTTAACTTAGTTTATCATAATTATATCAAAATACTTTAAGTTAGTTGTAAAGGTCATTGTATCGAAAAAAAATAAGCCAGCAGGGAATCAAACATATAAAAAATCATAAATTTACATAAAATATTATTCTATATACATTAAAAAATCGATATAACAGAAACAACATAGCAGATTCCTCAGGGTTACTGATTAGGGCCTACATAATTAAATGTATATATTATTAATAAATGTAAGAATGAACCTTGAAATACCAAACCACGAGGCATTCCTCCAATCAAATATACTTAACTTCAATAAAAGCATTAATGATACTAGAGTGTCTTGACATTTTAATTTGATTTATAGAACCGCTAACCGAGACCGAATTAGACCAATTTAAAATTACGACGACTTCTATTGTGTTTTTAAATTAGCCCCTTAAATTTCTCAAAGGATCAGCTCTTTAACAGTCCATTTCAAAACATGGTTTAGCTAAGTTTAACTTTGACTGTTTCGAAAATGTTTTGACAAGCTCATTACATAACTGAAGAGTTAGCTATGTCATAGAATTAGAATTACCGAAACATTCCATTTGCAAAGTAAATATAAATTATTAAATATAAAGAACAGAAACTAAACAATCATCTCAAAATTTTGATTTTCGAGACCGTGTGTAATAGATCCTTAGTTTCTAGAATTATTAAATTGGATATATTTGATTGAATAATCAAATATATCCAATTTAATAAAAAATATCCAATACTGGTTTGATTGATTTATTATGTTTAATGTACAGGTACTAATATTTTTTTTTTGTTTAAACGCGCTAATCTTCGAAACTCTCAAATGGATTTGAAAAGAGCTCTCTGATTAAGATCAGCAGATACATGCAAAAATCAATTAGCGTAGTAATGTATGCAATCGTTCGTCCGAGGTAGACTATCTAACATTACACGCTGTAGAGTAATGTCAGATAGTAGACTATCTGAGGTAGACCTCAATTATCTCAGACAACAACAGGAACAACTGAGTAACAGCTAATCCATTATACAAGGATTTCCGATCCAATCCGCAAACAATTACGCAATGACAGAGATTGATTTCCTTGTAAATGATGATGTCAGTAAAGTCAATCTGACCTGACCTTACATTGATAATGACATCATTTTATCTGATGATTATATTTATCATAATATTGTGACATCCGTCAATAATTACACAAATTGTTATAAATGTTTGTTTGTTTGTATTAAATTTAATTTAAAACTTGTATATATACTTTGGTAACAAACGCAAACAATTAAAAAAAACTTAATGTTGTCTAAGATTTTTAAGAGTATTAAACTTAAATAAAACTATTTTACTGATATTCTTCGCATTTATTATTATATTTTTAATTATAATGCGTTGTAGCAAGACGCTTGAAACGAGATGTGAGAAACGAGGTGTCTGTCTGTGATAGTTGACTTTCAGTTATAAAGAAATAAAAACTTTTGTAATGTGCTCGTTTTAAAATAACTTATGGGTTTTACGAAGTTATCTTTTTTCTTATCTTGTGAGAGACAATTTAAACGAGTTGTAAACTATTTTTCTTTCTTAAATCATCTCAGCAGCACTTATCTCAAGTGATCCTGTTAACAGGTGATCCATATCAAGGACCAGCCAGTTAAGTGTTCCGACATCCCTCTCCGATAATAGATGCTCTTTGCTTTGGTTTGCTTCTTTTTGTTCCTACTTCACTTTAGCAAGAATTTTTATTTTAAAAATGTTTGGTTTGATTTCTGTGTTATTCTTTCTTTTTGTTTCTATGTTTTTTGTATGTTGGATATAATTTTAATTATATTTGAATTTTAATATTTTTAGTTATGTTATCTTGTTTTCTTATACGAGTAATGTCAATTATTTTTTGTATGTTGGATATATGTAATTTGAATTATATATGAATTTTGGTAATTTCGTCATTTCATCTAGATCTTAACTTTACATTACATAAAAGGTTTCTGAATCATAATTTGTAAACTATTTTGCAAGTCTTTTTTTAGAACTATTTTGTAATTATTCATAAGTCAGATATAATCAGCTTAGACGTGACAGTATAAAAAAACTAGTTGAATATAAAAAGTAGTATCATTACACTAAATACGCTGTTTTATAATATGTAATAGTAACATGAAGTCATTTTGTAAACCAAAAGCGGAGATTATGAGATAACGTAACGTAACATATACATCTTGTTTCAACTCTAAACTATCATGTTAACTGTGTTTACGTGAGAACTACAATCATTTTATTACATGACTGCCCTAATTTCTTCATATTTACTAAAACTTAAACTATAATAAATAATAAATATCCTTAAATATATAACGAATTTCTAGTTTCTTCTTCTACAATAACTTAACATACACATATTTACTATGAACATTAAAAGTGATAGTATCAAAGTTAAGTTAAGTTTGATTCTAATGTTAAGTTAATAATGTATTACATACATATACTCCGTTACATATATAACATGTGTTCAGATGTATGTTTGATTGAATCGTAAGGGAGGAATGATTTAAGGACAATAAGTTTTGTAATTCTCAAAGAAAGTCAAATACGAGCTAAAGTATTGTATTGTTTCGTCGAAGCAACCCTTAATATCATTTCTCATACGGTAACCATAATAATGCAAATGTAAGGAATCAATTGACCCCGCGCTGATTCGATTAAGAAATGTTGTGTGGCACAAGACTTTAGATTGAGCGATGTTATTTTATTACCTTGTTTTTTTTCTAATCCCGTTTAAAGTATAAAATTAATCTAATTTGAAAACAATCTTCAGAAGCGATACTGTAATATTTACGGGGGATTCAGAAATCAAAGTTATTCTTAAAACTAATATTGAGAATCGAGAGAAAAATCTTTATAAAAAGGTAAGAAACGAACCCAATCTCATGCTAAACTTTTCAGATGATTCGAAATTTAAGACGGATTCAAAGCACATTTAGAATCAATACAATAACCTGAATACAAACAAACAGCCCCAAACTTAAGCGTCAAATAAAACGTCAAAGCAATCAAATCAAAGCTAATAAAACCTCAATCTCAACCTAAAGCGTCGAGCCTTTTTTTTTTTTTTTTTTTTTTTTTCCGTTGTAAAAACCCGTTACGGGTACCCCGTCAAGAGAGCCTACACCAACAGCTCATATACATATTGTATTAATTGTATTATTAAAATTTCTAATAAAGAATAAAAAAGTCATCCTTATTTAAGAATAACAAACGCTTGATCTTGTAACATAAAAATTCCTTCGTGGGCGGTCACTTATGAGTAAAACGTGATTTTGTTATTGCTCTCTCATTGTTATATTGTAATATACTTATTTCTTGTTATTCAAGATCATATCAAGTAAGTCTAATTTAAATCGCATTTCGACTACTTAAAGAGACATTAGTTAAGATATACTTATATTATACTTGAAATTATTGTCATTTATTTGTTAAAATTTGATCTCTGGTTAATAAAAGTTAAGGGTAATAAGAAATAAGATTTGATATAAAATTAAAAACAATTTTACTGAAATATGTTTTAACAACTTAAAGTAAGATGTTTCTGAGTTATCGCCTAAAAATACTTATAATTAAAAAAAAAATCTAATTATTATCTACGATTTTATAAAAAAAAGTACTGAGTTTTCAAATGAAATAAACTGGTTTTCCTATTTGGCTTTATTTATTATAATCCTCTTATCAAAGGAACATGGAAATTGTGAAGCGGTTCATATACTAGCTGTTCCAGCGAACGATTTTATTTATTATTAGAATAATTAAGAGCAGTAGAGTGATGCTAGATATCCTATAGACTTTCTTATGAATCTGCCTATCATTACCCAAAAAATTTTCAGATCCATCTGATAGTTTCGAAGATGGGGAGTACAACCAAATAAACATACAAACAAACTCTTCAGTTTACAATATATATATAGATTTAAAACCATAACGAAACTACGTATGTATGTAAAACTTAGATAATAAAAAGATGTACTTTATCATCTTGTGACTGGATGGTGGAAAGTATATAGATAACGATAGACAACCTCTTATCACTCATCTGTAAACAAGTGAGATGATATTTGTGTGGGTACCCTCCTTATCTACAAGGTTTAACTATTAGTTAAACTGTTTACAAACATTATGTATTTAATTATATTTTCAAAGATTTCAGATTAACAACATATAATTAAATATAGTATTCGGGGAATAAAAAAAATATCTTCAAAAAACAAATTTCTATATATCAATCGATGCGTGTGTTTTATACTGAATCTAAAAAATATTTATACCCAGTAGTTATTCTTTGTTTTGTCACTTTCTCGCTAACGATTTACGTCAAAGGTGTGAAAGTGACAGAACAGAATAGGTTATACTGGGTATCAAGGGGGCAAGTGTTTTATCAGCTATCCAATTCTAAGCTAATTAAATTAAAAACCGTTCATTTAAATAATAATGCGCTATAAAAAATTCCTAACCGACGTTAACGAGAAGCTGTTTATTATCTCTAATTATATAATCTCCTTATTCTGTCTGTTTGTTTGTCTGTGGTGTCGCGTCACCGAAACTCAACGAAACGTCGTTGCTCCACGTGTAATACATCAATCAAAAGCTCTTGACGAGAGAAGATGAATGGTGACAATTTGGACCTCCTCTGGAAACCGGAAGTTGGTCCTTTGAACCTTAGAAGATCGCCGAGGGTAAAAAAAAATATGAAATCATCTTATAAAATTGAATGAGAGAAATTGAAATATTTGAATTTCTAGAATCACGATGTGTTATAGAATCGGAACATAAAGCTTAATAATACTAAAAACATTGTAAATAAGAAGAATCTTGTCTGTTATATCTTCGTGTTAATTAGAATGATAAGATATCAAAAGTAAAAGTGTAACAATAACATGATTGCAATACATTAAAGTCAGCAGCGTACTTCATCTTTGTATTGCGAAATTATGTATGCAATAAGAAACGATTGAAAAACCACACAAACAATACGTACGTTCGTATAAGAAATTATTATTCATGAGAGATTAAGATGAAAATTGTATGGATAAGTTATAGGAGAATGCGGGTTATATTTTTATTTGATAGAAGTCATAAGTGATTTTAAGATTATTATTCTATATTTAAACATAACATATTATGTATATTAATCCTTTTTTTGTATGTAAATTTACATGATCCATGATTAATATTATATATAATTATTCTCTTCTACTCACGTAATTACTATGGGAATTTGCCCGATTAGTTTCGAACCCATAAGGAATTCTTATTCATAAGCTCTGAGCATGGCGAAACCGCTTCGTGTAATAACCCGACTACAGCCGAATAATATTGAATTCTATAATAATTAATACTTAACTTTTGTTCACAATGTGCTATAGACAAGGAGAATTACTTTCGTTACTTTTGTAATATACTTAACAACCCGACGTTTCGAATACTTTGTAGCAAACGCGTTCGCGGTAAGACGAGATGTTCGAAACGTCGGGTTTTAATTAAAAATGTAATAATAAACGTTAGTTATATCCGTAAAATAGTTTTATTGAAATGTGTAGATATTGGAAAACAATGTTATTTTGACTTGGACCATGCACCATTGCACAAAAACGGCACCGGCGTACCGTGACGAGCACTTTCTCAGAGCCAGTCGCCTGTGACTTGTAAATGAACAATCATCTTTGACAGCGTAACGTCGGCACTATCATTTAGGTACTTCATTGCGATTTCATTAATGATAAAGCTGTTCCTAAATCATTATTTTGATATGATATATCATTAACGTCACCAACAATGATTATATTTGATATAGTCATCAACGCGTATACGACTATGATAGTTTTAGTTGTAAGAGCAAAGAGATAGGTCATGGGTTTGACCGACTTGTTTATAATTATTAACTTGTTTACAAAATACGTACGTAGCTATAGGATAATAAGAGTTAAAAATAATGAATATAATATTATTATTTACTCTTGGTGTACTCATGTTATTATTGTCGGAATTTGCCCTATCTCCTCTGATCATGGAGGAATCAGAGCTCAAAGCTCATGAACAGACACCGAATGGGTTCGAATCCAGCCGGGCAAATTCCGATAGTAATAACGTGAGAACAGTCGGATGGATATGTTTACTAATAAATAAGTTATCATAGATCACAAAAACCTCTATAAAATTATTAAGATATATGCAATTTCAATAATAATAAATAAATATCATGGAAATAATAATGCAAGTACTGTATTTAATCTAAAGGTCATCGGCCCTTTTCTAGACTATATTTTATAAATCGTTTTAAGCGCTTTCAAACTAAGTGAATGTTGCTTTGTAAAAATTAGTAAAAATGTTATTAAGTAAGACTTGTCAAAATTACAGTTGCCTAGATACAAAATATGAAATAATGTTACACTCTGATTAACATTGTCAAGGTTCTCAAAAATACATAAGATTTAGTTAAATATTAACTAATACTAATAAAAATATTTATAACCAGTAGAACAAATGCGTTGTGTTGTCATTTTCTTACTAATGATTTACGTCATAGGTGTGAAAGTGAAAAAAACAGTGTGATGCACGTTCAGGGTTAAAATATTTTTATTAACGGGGTAACAATTAAGACAAATAAAACTATTTTATTTTTAAAGTAACGATCCGTATTTAAAAAAAAATATTTAAAAAAAACATCCATTGCAAGCATGAAATAGAACTTTAGTTGGATGGTTTAAAAGATTAGTCAATAGAGAAACTGATAGGAAAAATCCATGGAAACTTTAAGTTTATTTTCTATTTACTTACTTTACTTTCCACTTTAAATCAACATCAGTGACCGCCAGTTAGAATCTGTATGACTATCTATTTTGATAAAATAGCAATTTTTTTAATCAATCATATGTGAGAACAAATAAGTGAAGAATGTACTGCTAGTAGAAAGAAGCTGGAAAGTAGCTTTATGATGAGTCAAGCTTTAAAGTATTTTAACATTAAATATACCAAATAATAGTAAATATGATTACTTTATGAATCAATAACTAGTATATTATGAAGGTCTCTGATTATTTCACCTCTCTTATTACCATATAGGGTTGACCTCAATACAAATGTAAATAGCAAACGTTGGTTGGACGACCGATTGGTCTAGTGGTTAGGGCTGGCCCTGCCATCTGAACGTAGTGGGTTCGATTCCCACATGGGATTTCTGTTTTTTTGTCCGTTATTTCTGTTTGTCAAACAGAACACAGATTATTTACTTTGATCATTTAATAAAAAACTACAATCACAAATGGCACCAAAAAGGTTCAGGACCTGTAAGTCACTGTCCTCGAAAACACTGACAGTTTTCGACTTCCTACCATTATTCGTCTAGGAGTAGTAGCTTTAGTAATGAAACACACTTTTGACAAGTAAGAGCTTCGCTTCATTCAGCTCAATAACGATTTGACGATATAACAAACATAAGGTTAAAAATAAGTTACTACATTACATTTACATCTAATCCAACTCCCATAAGTATTAAGATATAAAAAACAAAAACAAGATAAAACCAGAACAGCAATACTAATAAGAATCTGTCGATTAAGACAATCATATAATTAATCTCGACAGACCGAATTAAAAATACACGTTCAGTTATACTTAGCACTGACCTACGACAATAGATCAAAGATTACACAGATGTGACAGCTCTATTATATTATACCTAATTATATAATATTAATGAACTTTAGAATATTGTTAAGTTTCTTAACGATATTGGGCAATATATACTAATATTAAAAATAGTATTATTAAATTCTTAGTATTGGAAAATGTTAGTGTTTTAGAAACTTAAGATTATTTGTAGTTTTTCCCTCATTTTGGGTTGTCATGAGTGTTGACTTTTTAGATTCAGTATAAAATTCGGCATCGATTGATACATACAAATAATTTTTTGAAGATATTTTTTTTTAATTCTGAAAATACCAGAACTATATAGAAATATATTTGTATAAAAAAATATTGACAGTTTTATATACTACATTTTTTTGGGTAAAAATGCTTATTTTTAAGCACAGTAGTTAATACAGATACTGTTGTTGGTAATAATAAAAATGTATAAAGCTGTTTTTTTATACTACTATTAGATTATACTTATATACTATTTGTCAGTGAAAATATCGTTATGTAAATTATGTATGTATCTATAAACATTAGTTAATAAATAATATAGACACTCCTTCAATAACAATACATAATATACAATTTAACTAAAAACCTTTATAAGTAATAAATGTATTTGTGGCGCATCTAGTTTCCAAGTCACGTTGTCATAGGTCAGTGACACGTGGTATGTGGGCGACATGTTTTTGTGTGCTCAACAGTAAACTGTTCGCATTGTTCATTTGTGTGTTAAATTGTACAAAAAATAGCAATACATATAGATTTAATAGATTGATTAAAACTTTAACACATAAGAACTTGATATCTAAAATATTTTATTTTGTGTGTAATTGTTATTACCACTTCAATAGGTTATTAAAAAATATATATATATTCGATTTATACAATATTTTTGTACAATAGATATAACAATCTTTAGAATTTAAATATAGTATACGCATACGTATATAACTACGCATACAACGTCAAGTGAATCACTACAATGGAAACAATACAATATTCACATGCGGTTACAAAGAAGTATATTTCTTACTTTATAATTAAAGCTGGAGTGACACAACGAGAGTTATTCTGGCGATAAATCATTAATTAATTTTATTTTATATAAATTCTGAAAAAAACTTAAAACCTTGGAGGTAAAAATTTATCTTTCGAGGAAAGAATACCTATATTTTTCCTTTTGAACTCTACTTCATCCAAAAAGTAGAGTAAAAAAATATATGTACCTTTCGATCTGATTTAAGAAAAAAGAAATAATATACAAAAAAAAAACATTTTAAACTAGTTGTTACTAGCAGATCCAGTCGCGGATAAACAATTTTATTTACTATTAGAATGACTAAGAGCCTAATTTTAGTTAGCCTTCCTCATTTACCTGTCTATACAACAAGAATACAACCATCTGATAGTTTAGAATATTGGCGCTTTCAACCATACAAATCAACAACATCTTTCATTTTATTAAAATAAGTATACATTCATATTAATAATAACTTATTAAGCTTAGTAAATATTATAGACTATATATATATTAAAACCGTTATAACTTGTACTTGGTTACTGTTACCTATAAACAGATTGTTCGACAGGAAGTGTTACTTGCAATTACACTCAATACCAACGACAAAAAATCTTGATTTTTAATTGCTATATCTGAATATATTGTTATATATAAGACAGGGACTACTTTTTTCCCTTAATAATCTCGGGTTGGAAAATATTTTTTTCTGGCTTTCCCCCCACTTCATTATTGGTGGAATGTATCAATAAGTAAAAGAGGTCATTAACAGAAAAGTTGCAGATTTCATTGGTATGGTGGAAACACGATTGGATTAAATTGGATTAAATTGAACACTCGCACAGATAGCTGAAGAAGCCATAGCTCAGAGCCGCGACCTGATAAAAAAATCCCAATTTTTAATATACATAAAAATCTATATCTTTAAGTATAAAATAGACAACCAACAACTGAATATCTATTCATATTGCAGTATGCATTTCTTTAGGAATGGTAATGTAGAGTAACATTTTTTTTTATATTAAACAGTTGATATTAAAGAGGTTCAATTTATAACGTTTATTTAACCTCTTTAAATTAACACAAAAACAGTTCTTTATTTAAATGAACACAAGAACACAGTTCTATATTTAAATGAACACAAGAACACCGCGAATCACGTCCATTTTAAAAAGGGTTAAGTTTTCTATACATGTAAAGACAACCACAGATGTTGAGATTTCCTCGAAACAATATCAATTACATCGTTCGGATTATTGTTTTTGTAGAAAACCTTTCTCAGTGCAAATTGCTCTTTGGCATGTTAAGTACTGCATACACCGTAACGTGCAATCAGACCTTTTAAGAAGATTGATCAATTTTATAACATCTTACTAGTATTGCAAAATATTAGTGTTTAAGAAACTTAAGATTATTTATTATAAATATTGAGAAGTGTACATATAATTGAGAAGTGTACATATAATTGCCAAAATCATGACGTAGTTATTTGTGTATTAAATATCAAAATTAAGAAATTATGCAATATATATTACACAATTGAAATTTAATTATATCTAAATTTTATTAGTTAATTTAAAAAATTAAAGTTAAAAAGTATAAATTAGTAACTTAGGAAGATAATTTAAAATATCTTGTCCTCAAAATACCCAAGGAACCCTAGTATAGTTGACACGGGAATGCAACATGAGATACACCGTTATAAACACCTCAGGAATACTAATACATCTTGGTACTAAAGAGCTAAAATTTAGAACAACTATATTTAAATTTATTTCACTTAACTCAGGAGTGAAACTTGTTAAAGCTATTATATATATAGGAAATGTGAATTAAAACATATGTATTAAGAAATTTATATAAACATTTATATTTATTTCACTTAACTGAAGAGTAAAAGAACGAGTTAGGGAAAACTAATACACAGAAAAATATAATTTAAATCAAACGTATTAAGAAAATTAATATATAAAACAAATTTAAATATCATATTTATTTTTTAAACAACTTAGGGTTGTCTACTTCTCCTAACATAGGCCTGCGATGGGAGGGTGCTCTACGTTGCTCGGGGCACCCTCATTCGGGGGGTCTCGCCGGGGCGTCACGGTGTGTGCTAACGCGATCCCGTGACGTCCCATTACGGCAAAGAGGGCAACCGTTGGTTTTTTAGTGGGTAGCCTTAAAAATGGCAGCATCCTCTATGCTGCCGGGTAGTCCCACATAACCCCCCGGCCGTCACCCCCCTGGGCCGACGGGGTACCCGTAACGGGTTTTTCCAACGAAAAAAAAAAAAAAAAAAAAAAAAAAAAAAAGGGTTGTCTACTTCTGAGCTCAGACCCAAATTTTCAGACTCGATGTTCAGGAAGTACAAAAATTGCAGCTATAACTTTTACGTCAGACATACACATATATATATAAGTTCAATATAACAAAAACAACCATTATTTTAAACAAGTTAAAAATGAGAATAACCAAATTAGTTAAAAGTGAACCGTTAATTAAGATAATTACAATAACAAAAACTAACAACACGGTACTTCAGTTTCATTATCTTCGAAGCATTTTTTTCAGTAAATATCTATACATGCAAATTACTAGATAAGTGACGTGTTACAGACGTCGCAATTTCAGCACATTATCTTTAATTGCTTGCTGTTCAAAGTACATTGACCTCTAAATAAGGCAACACACACACACACAAAAGCTAGCAGCTTTACATTTACAACACATATCACAAAATTTTAGTTATTTAAAATTTAAGTAATTAACATCCTATTATATATAGATATGTTATTTATAACCTCATACAACTGCCCCAGCAGCAAAACCTATCAGGCTCAGGCTATCTTCTTTATAAATTGTCTCTATCTTCTGATCCATTATAAACGACATCATCACAAAAGGGAATTGACATAGATTGAAATAAAGCTTAGTACACACTTAAAAACGGATAATATGTTTATAGCCCGCATAATTATAATCACTCAGAATACTTCAAGTATATTAATGCTGTGCTATTAATGAAGGTACTTGTAATTATAACACACTGTTCATTTATTTGTAGGTCTGTACTGCGTGTGGTATTCCCAAGAGATATTAATTAGGGAAGGTTGGGGATTGTCCTACTGAAAAATTTATTTTAATAGAAAAATTACATATTTTTTTGTATATTTTAAGGAAATAAACTACATAAATAAGTTATAAATAGATGTATATATGAAATAAGTAAAACGTTATTAATACAGATAAGAATTAAACAAGTGAACACCTCGCCTAACTTCCACATAAGACACGCATGAATAGCTAAAAACAACGCAGGTGACTTGCCACCTGCAAAGCACAGGCTGCTAAATAACATTCTTGTCTAATAATACTTAAAGAAAATTACATTTTTTATACATATTACTCACCACGTGACAGTGACAAATAGACAGACAGGTTATACAATGTTACCATACGTAATTGGTACTAAAAAAATTAATAAGATTATATAGAATGAAAATCTTTTGACTGGCTTATTATTGCGGGAAAATCTAATTATATAATCTCCCTCTTCTGTCAGTTTGTTTGTCTGTGGTGTCGCGTCACCGAAACTCAACGAAACGTCGTTGCGACACGTGTAATATGTCAATCGAAAGCTCTTGACGAGAAAAGATGAATGGTAACAATTTGGACCTCATCCGGTATCCGGAATTGGATCCTTTGGACCTCTAAAGGTCATTAAGAGTAAAAAAAATATCTAACTGATACAACTCAGGGAGAGGACTTAAAATACTTTAATTTCTAGAAAGCCAATGCTTAGAATTGGGCTACAAGGCTAGTTCTAAATAAAGTAACGACATTATAAATCGAGGCAAATAAAAAAAAACATATTTTTTTTATTTAAAAAAATTATTAAAAAATGTTAATCTGTTATCAATTTTAATCTTATTAATTTAAAGCTGCAATCTCGCTTATCACATTGATAACACACCTGACCCCATTCACATTTGACCTCTCTCATCAACGTATATAAATAATTAATTATATTAAATCCATTAAACGGTACCACCGTTATAAAAATAATATTGTTTGAAATAACTTCGTACGTAAACATAAAGTAACAAAACATTTGTTTAAATTAATGTATGTTTTTAATAAATAAATAAATAAATAAATAAAATTAAATATGTAGACAGCAATATTATTTCAATTTAAGTTTATAAATTAATTACTTAGTAGTAGGCTGTGACGTCAGCTGATTTGAAATGGCAACAAGTGGAGTCGTTTTTGTCTGGAGGCGCGGATCTGGTGTCTTGGTTACTTTGACGTGGTTGTGGTTATTTAAAGTATGGAAGTAAAGAGTAAGTGTTGATGTTGTTTGCCAATCTAGCAATGTGGACCCTGTACCACTCAGTGTAAATGATGACGGTCATATCGCTTAGCCATTGCTATACATATAGACGCCAGAAAGCAAATTTTTGGTAATATCAAAAATTATACTTCACACTAGAACCAAAAAAAAAACTATAAATTTTGAAATGTTTACTAAAAAATCAACAGCTTATCTAAGCAAAAGAATTTCGTAGAACATTTGAATGTTTGATCCGGGTTCGAACCCTGATCAATCATAGCAGTATTTTTTTTTTTTGTAATTCGAATGATCATGATGAGTATATTTCTTATTGTCCTTTTTTAAGATACGGCAAGATTGCTTACCGGCGTTGATATATTAAAATATACTAATAATATATATAATATAAATATTTTTTTGAGTCAGTCAGGCGTCAAGTTTAAATCATACCCTTCATGGTATAACGCATCGTCCTTCAGGACAACGCAACTCGATATTCTTGTTTAGACTGGCTGCAGCTGGCTCCGTGACAATCATATAAACAATTTTACAATTGTGTATGTTTATATTAGATCAATGCTATCTAATAAAATAATATACCTGGAAATCCATCAAAGTAACTCGAGATTGTTAATTTATATTGTTTTATTAAATAGTAATAGGTGATGTGATGACGTTAATTTGAAGGTAATCTCGTGGTTCCTTCCATTTATCTTGCTGGATAAAACAGATAATCCTATAAATAATAAATATAGATAATTAATATTGCGACATCTTTCATAGGCAATAAAATTTAAATGTTATATCATAAGGGTAGAAAAAGGTAGCAACCATTACATGAAAAAAGGTGGTGCTCACCCCTGTAATTCTCCATCGATCACAACAGCGACCACAGCCGGGTAAACGAATATTATTATTAACCGGGCACATAATATAATAACAAGCCTAAGTTGGTACAAATTTAATATTAGACCACCATGGTTAGTTCTAATATTAAATTATAATTTAGATATGTATATGTACATATATATGTAAAGTCATCGTAAATTATTCAGGTAGATTTTAAATTGTATTGTAAGCTGAATTGTTATAATGGTAAAATTGTCGAGACAACAAAATTTTTGCTCGACAAGTACAGATCTATACTAATATAATAAAGCGGAAAGTTTGTTGGTTTGTAACGCTATTCTTCGAAACTAGCAGATGGATTTCAATAACTCTTTTTGATTGCCATAGTAGTACAAGTATACACAGGTGAATCAGCGAGGCACAGCTAGTAAATAAGCATTAGTTTTTAATATAACTTAATTAATGTAACATAAATATAGTAAAAAAATGAATGTACTAAAAAAATCTTCGCTATTCTTATTTCTTAACTACCGTATCACAATTATCTAAAAGAAAATCAATTATGTGAGAACGAAAATTGAGTTATATAAACGATATATGAAACTCTTTCATAGTTTAACTAAAGTTAACTTACAATAGTACTATTCAACTTAAATGAATAGGTGTACGAACCTTTCATGAAACTGCCTCGCCTATTAATTACAGGTGGAGCTGAGCGGTGAGATCATACACTACACTGGGCTTTATCGAGTCAAAGGATTTGGGAATTCGTCTACTGACACACACACACACACGAAAAGTTAACGTAAATACTTTTCATATGATTTGAATGTGTGTGTTAAAGTTGCCATTTCAACTAACTTATGAAACATATATATATACGTCACAGCAAAAGAAAATAAAAAACAAGAAAGAATGAAAAAACACATAGTTACAAGTACATAATATTTGACTTCAAAAATAGTGAGTAAAAACTATATAACATTAACATATAATAATCTTTTTACATTGTACTATTACTCAGGGGTACTCCCTTGATCTAGAGCTTATTAATTGGATAATGTAATGACGGATTTACTTAGCAAGGGATTTTGTTGTTAACTAGATTATTCGTGTTATTTTCAATTTTATAAACAAGATAAGGTTGAGATAAGCATTAGAATCAAAAGGTCGTATGTTGTATCCCCATCAGTTTTTATATTACCCGGGTATATATATTCCGCGAGCTGAAACAACCTGTATAACATGTAATTTATTTTATCATGTAATTATGTAATCCTCAGTGGATCAACATGGAGGTTGACGTTCCCCATAATATCTATAATTGGTAACGAGTACAGCGCCATCTCTTATTTTTACTATATAAATTATTTCGAATTAGCCTTGGACTGGATTTTGTTAATTTATATGAATAAAACGTAAATGATCACTTCACAACACAGACCAAGACTGATTTAAATGGAATGTAAGCCACTCACGCGTACTGTCAAGTTGCCAAGTACAATGCTCTTGTATTTGTCTCAATACAACGGAGAAACCGTGCAACTTCGAGATGAATATGCAAGTGAAATATATCTACAAAATAAACCAATTAAAATTTAATATTTAATTTGTTTACGAAGTTTCAGGGTTTAATAAAAAAAAACTAATTTGATTTCTTTGTATATGTATGTTATATTTATATAAACTTTCTGATTGATTGATAGCGTCGTAGACAACCAATCACAAGTCTGGAATGCCAAAATATTTAACCTTTAAAAAACGTAAAATATCCAATAAGTATGTTTGGGATAAATTTAATTCTTAATCTTAGTTACATTAATGAATATTAAATTGTAAATAGCTGGCATGTATTACTCTTCTTATTAAAAAAAATATATAATAATAAATACAATCCATAAAACTAGTAAAATAACAATAACAATACTAAATACGAATGCAAATGAACACTTCAGGGAACACGTTTATAAGGGTGACTCTGGCCGGGTGGTCTTTACCAAGTTGTTTATAGATAAGTACCTAATATAGATACGTTTGCGAAGGAGTCTTATTAAGTGCAAGATAATCGGCCATTGAACTCGTGTACAAGACAAATTGCATGAATTATTGCAGTGTTCCAGAGAGTTCTGACTTCAGGTACTTATATAACGTTATTTATGTTTGTAGCCGACAGAGAAAATCCTTTAGGTGGAAGGAAATTGTTATAAAAAAAATATAAAGACAAAACCAATTATAGCTAAAAAAAAACTATGTCCGCCACTGTGAATAGCGGGTGAAGCTGAAAGAATAATTCTTGCTGAATGAGAATATTGAAGGTGTTCGACAGAAAATAAAATCATGTTTATACAAATTGGATTATTAAATGTAAAACAATCAATTCTGTTTCTTATGACATATTAACTCTATAGGTCATACTTTGACCATTTAATAAAAAACTAAGGATAAGTCACTGTCCTCGACAGCTCTGCCAATTTCGACATCTTACCATTATTCATCTAGGACGAGTAGCATTAGTAACGAAACACACTTTTGACCAGTAAAAGCTTTGATTTGCTCAGCTCAATGATATGAACTTAATATTTTAATTACAATAACAATTATTGAGGTATTTCGAGTATACTATACCTAAGGAAACTACTACTAGGAAAGGGTTTGCTTCCCTGTCTTGGGAGTAGGGTGGTATGAGATCCAGTCAGTGTAGTGTGTCGTGAGAGACAGCTAGAAAGAAAACCAGATGCGGGTAGTCCGACAAATTACTCGCAGACAAAGACATTGACCAGTACTTTATTCAGTGTTCTCGTGACCAGGATCAGTGCAACCTGATCGAAACATCGAGGTAGGTTTGATAAACCTTTTATATACCTAAGGATTTCTATAAAGACAATTACAAAGATAAAATATAAGCATTCTCGCAATAACCTTGTATTTATAGACTGCACCAGCCAATAAATCCCAAATGACCAAGTTTATAGCAAGTTTTATGTTAATTCTAAGTATAATGGTAGTAGAGAACATTATTATATGGGTTTCAATCCATAATGAAGTTTTTTATAATTTGCCTTTCTAAAGGGTGCTTTTAATAAATATAAATGGCAGATATATTAATAATAAATATAAATTGTAAATATATTTATCTTTATTTAATTCAAAGTAAAAGTTATTCAAATAAATAATTTCGATAACAAGATTTATAAATACATTGTAAACGCTACTATTTTATATGTAATATATTTAATATATTTTTAGCGTAAACTGTACGTATGAATTGTATGTACTATTTAAGAAACTTAGTGCTAAATGCTATTTGTTCTTCTTAATAAAAACAATAAAAAAATGACACAAATTACAACTAAATAAATATAACCACAGCAAGTTGTGTTACTTCTGATATCATCATATTATCTGAAACAGGTAAGCGAACTTAACTCGAAGTCAATAAATCTTTCATAATCTGTGGTTCAATGACCGCAGAACTACAACGGTCAGGGTCCTGACATTGCATTGGGTTTCCCTTTTTTATCGATCGTAGGGTTTAGAAACGCTTTCTAATAGGGGTGTAGACACTAAAATAAATATAAATTATTTTGTAAGGTAGTGTTTAATATAATATTACCGAAAAACAAACACGCTTATTATAATAAAAATATTATTTAGTAACTACAACGTTTTGAAAAATTACTCTACTCAAGTGGATGTACTATAATGATAGTATTTAGAGGGGCGTTACGTCACAGCGACGCCATTACAGAAGTCAGCGTTATAACGGAAAAATTAAAAATAATATTTGTGTTAGGATCGTGAATATTATACGAGTGACATTATTATATATTTTATATACTTATATCTATAAAATAAAAACAAAATCGTCTACACCACTATCCAATCAAGTTTTAAGTATAGTTTAAGTGTATAATGCACTGTACTGACGACACGGCTTCAGTTAATTTGTTTCATGTAATCCAGTTAAAAATGTTATAAATTTCAATTAAAATATTTCGATTTAATTTATATTGAAATAATATTTTTGTGTGACATTTTATTTCTATGATGATATTTTTATCATTTCGTTGTTATTTTTATGCGGATAATTGTTATTTGCTTGGTAAATTATATACAATACATAATGCTTCAATATAATACATAAACATTATAAATATTTACTTAAGACCATACAATATAAGGAGTGCGGTGCGAGTTCATCCTGCAATGTAAGGTCAAGGTCACAGCCCTCAATGTCATTGGACCTATTTTTAAATAAAAAACATGCAACATTGTTAAGACAAATAAAAATACTCATGAAATATAATACATAAAAAACCAATGAAATATTAATAAATGATAAAATCTATATTTCGATTTGAATTCTTATAAAATATTAAAAAGTGGTTTGTAGTTTAAGTTACTGTCCAAAGAAAAAGTCTAAGTCCACATGCAAGCTAAGTATTATAACATAGATACAACATTCACAGGATAATGTCCTTAAAGGATTATGTCTATAGCTTTGTTATCAAAATAGTTGTCCCTGACGCTTCCATTTGACGTATACAAGTGATCCCTGACATTAATTCAAAGGACAAGATATAAATAAAAATAAATAAATAAATAAATAAATAAAATAAATAAATGAATAGCATTCACATTTCCTTTTGTAGACATGTTCTATTCAACTGATAATTGGGGTGATTTAGCACCTCTTAGTTCTACTACTATTTTAAATACAAGTTTGTGACGATATAAGTATGTATGTTTGTTTGTTTTTCACGCAAAATACCACTAAATGGACTTTACAGTAATATAGCTAACGTTATAGAGCACCACAAAGCTCCTATCTACTGTGAGTCTGAGTATGTGTCATCAATACGCCACTCGAGCGAAGCCGCAGGCGGAAGCTAGTCATTTTATAAAAGGATATTTCTTGTTAGATAAGTATGAATATATAACTATTTGCACTTTTTTATATTAATTTGTTGCTAATATGTGAAGAATTGTTGCAACATCATACAACAAATATATTTATTAAAACTGTTACTATAAATCAACGAAAAAGGCGGAATGTAGGAGTGGAGAGGAAGAAGTCTCTATGGTCAACTAACTATAAATTCTTCAACACCATAACTTTATTTGTTTTAATTACTAAATTCCAAGGTATTGAAAGAAACATGAAGAGAAGTGACTAATGACCCAAGAGTCATATTTCTATGAAACACTTAGGATTAAGTTATTAAAACAAAGAAAGAAGACTCGTTGAACAATTTATAGTTCCACACATTTAAGTGTTTTAATATATACAAAAATAAATTCCCCCTTATAACAATATTTGTACTTATAACATATTTTTATCACTTTCACACCTTTAACGTAAGTCGTTAGTGAGAAAGTGACAAAATAGAGAATAATTTCAATTTAATATTCGTTATATACTTACTAACATTTAAAGATTAATGATATAAGATTTCTTTTGATACCAAAGTTAAAGTTTTCAAGCCACTTTTAAGCATGTTAAGATGTACACTCAGACTGACTTTATAATTTTTAGCTTTGAGCAGCAATATTAGGCGTTAGAGTTATAATTAAATAATGTTTTTCTTAATTACATATTAAAATGTATACGTCTATCTGTAGGAACGCGAGAAACTTAAAAAACGACTGAGCGGATTTTGGTATAGTTTTCACCAAATAATATGGTAATTCCTTCACCGGGGCGTCACGGTGTTTAATAAGGCGATCCCGTGACGTCCCAGCACGGCGCTTTTTAGGTGGCTTTTTAGGTGGCTGGCCTTAAAAAGGGCAGCATCCACTATGCTGAAGGGCAGTCGCACATCACCCCCTTGGGCCGACGAGGTACCGCAACGGGTTTTTCCAAAGGGAAAAAAAATGTGTAAAATTCAATATGGTTATAAATTGAATAAAATATAACAATTATTGTTGACGAGGCTTTAAAAACTTGTCTAAATAAATAATGAATACAGAGAATATTATGATAGGTTTAACTCAATTTTTAATATAACCAAACAGGATTATTGCAATAGAAATCCCTGCATGCAAAGCTGCGGGCGGAAGCTAGTTATTACATAATACAATTGACAAGAAGATTGATAACGAGACGATGAGAATACATGTTCGGAAAATTGAATTTAAATGTTATACAGTAATGGAAAATTTCCAACTACTGGCTTGGAATTGAAGTAATGCCAACTAAAAAAAAATAAAATTGGGTCGCATTGAAAAAACATGCTCGCACAGCCTTAAATATGCCTTATTACTGTCTAAATAATATTATGAGCGGAACTAGGTCATTTTAACCGAACATAACATTTCGATATTAGTAAACATACTAAGTTTTAAGCCAAAATATATAATATTAGAAATAAAACTATTTATACGGATTGAAACTGGCGTATAATTTGGTTACATTTTAATTTTAACCCGGGGAAAAGTTTGTTTGATTCTAAATTTCGAAACTACCGGATGGATTTGAAAATATATTTCTAATTATGAAAGGCAGGTTCATGAGGAAGGCTATCTAGCAGTAGACACGACTCTTAATTAGTCTTATAATATGTAAAATCATTCTAACGCAGGTAAAACCGCGCGTCACAGCTTGTTATTATATAACAATAATACTCATTAACTATAATAAAATACATCCATATAATTAAAGTGCATAACAAAGCAACGGTTGATCAAGTTTCAAGAACGGATTTTACCATTGAGTCCCGACTAGTGATGCGACTCGATTCATGTTTTTAGTCGAGTAACTCGAGTCGGTTTGTCAAACTCGTACTCGATTGAATAAAATTACTCGAGACACTATGCACTCGAGTTACCGAATCAACTCGGTACTTCGAATTGATTTTGTCGCTTAGGTATTTGATTGTAAGTAACTATAAGTATATAATTGCAATATGCAACTCGAGTGACATTTTTTAGCCGAGTGATTCGAAAACTCGAGTGATTCGAGTGAGGTATTAAAATTGTCGAGTGATTCGAGCCACAAAATCTTATTCGAATCGCATCACTAGTCTCGACCACAATGTTATAGAAAGTTGTGTGAATCCACTCTCATACTAATTATAACATTTCATTAATTAAATGAAGTTTATTATATTTAGAATTTTTGGTATTTATTTTGCAATGCGGTTGATTATTTGGATCGGAATTCCAATCTGCTCTCCGTTATTTCTACTACTTGACCAAATAAATACCAGACATACTCATTCCTCAAGAAAAGTTAGCTCTAAATATAAAAACTACATAAATAATAAGATGTACTTTAATTACACTTACATAAGTAATAATTTTGCATAACAATTTCTTTCTTGCTAGTGTCAAAGACACTTGAATAAGTAACTAATCTCTTCATGAACATAATCATGTGTTATTAATCGATTCCGATCACGAAATGCTTCACTTTCACAATATGATTAATAATTAAAAAGAAAAGTTAATTGATTTGCATTAAACAAGGATGGATATACACTTTTCCTCTTCTTTCATATTTGTAAAGGATATATATTCTGTAAAGGATATATATTCTTTGCCAAAATATGGCCAATGGGTTTAACTTTATTGATTTTCACTACTTCTATGACGTAGATGTTACATCATATTTTAAATGCATCCAGCCCCAGCTAGGTTGTTGGGCGCCAGTCTTCCAGACGCCTATTATGTACATCTTGGACGTGTCCTACATATTCCTTACTTGGCATTATGCCTTATTGTACTGTTAATAAAAATATATTAATTTTAATTTCTATTTGAAATCATGACTTTTTTGTTGAGTTTTGCAAAAGCATCTTTGTAGTTAGACATATTATTACAAACATAAATATTACATTATTTATGCGTGCATTAAGCGAAGAAAATTACTTAAGAAAATTTGCTAAGATATTACACTAACAGAAAAAGACTTCATTACCATATCGCTTATTGTAATTCATAATATGTTCGTGAGGCACAACAATGAAACGAAATCTAAGTATATTCAATATTATGTAATAATACAACTTACATACATGTAGTTAACTGTTTAAATAACTAACCCATTTGTAAACAATTAAAAAAATGATTTATATTTATTATTTAAAAAAATCTATATTTTTAAAGATTTTACTATGTTTTAATAAAAATTATGCATGATATGTATAATGGTAGATAAGGTAACTTGTCGAGGACAGTGACTTATAGGTTCTGAAGTTTTTAGGAGACATTTGTGATTGTAGTTTTTTTATTAAATGGTCAAAGTGTGTCCCATACAGTTATGTATGGAACGTTTTGAAATCGCATGCGCGAGTTCTTATTAGTGTTAAGATTATAGCCACTATTTACTCTGCTAATTTTACAAGTATGTGAAACTCATTCAGCAACAATGCTTCGCTCAGCTCCACCCTAGTATATAAACAAGGGTAGAGTAAAATCGATTAAAACCGTTCTATTTGAATTTAAACCACACGCAATTTAAATCTATTGGGAGACTTTTCATTTGAATAACAAATAACTTCAATCATGAATCCATCAATAATAAATTAATATCAATATAACATTACAGAGATACAACATATTGTTACCTTTTTTTTTTTTTTTTTTTTTTAGTGTTATATATATATATTTTTTGCATATTTATTAAAATTGTGTTTTAGAATTTTAAATACGATTGTTTTAGAATTTTAAGCACAATATAACATAAAAATGTACTGAAATATTTCACTACATTTTTATGTTATATTGTGCTCCCTCTATGTTTTTCAGTTTACTATGTCGGTCGACTGGTAGAGAATGCTTTAGCATTTTGTACGATTTCTTTGTGCAATAAGGATTTTTAAAATTAAATTAAAAATTAAAGTATATAATCAGGAAATATTTAATAATAACATATTAGAATTACAAATGAAAACTTATTATTAAATCTTAATATTATTCAATATAAACATTTTGTTACATTGGATAAGTCAAATACCTCGAGCGTTTTATAAAAAAAATATAATAAGTTAAGGTCTTGTTCTCGAAATAATGATAGTATATCACGCCAGTCAAATCATAGCATCAAATATATATATTGAAAGCGTATCATTGTAATTTAAATCTTATTTTCATAGCACGGTATATTTATAAACGCTCAAACATAACGTATATTTATAACGTTCGTTGATCAGTTATAATATAATTCTGTAATAACAACAAAATTGATGACAGAATAAAATAAAATAAAATTATAAATTGTATGGCTACATCTTCTTTATGCTTCTATTAGCTTACTTAAATCTTCATCAAACACCAATTAACTATACAGGCTGTCCCTACAGACAACTATATATAACTATATCTATATTATCTTATAAACTTTCCTAACATCAATTTCCGGATTGACCTAGATTCACGAGATGGACGAATATGTGTAACTTGTACCTATACAATTATTAGCGCGAACCAGACCTCAATTTTGACTCGCTGCGCTCGCAAAATCTCGGTATGTGTTAGCATATTGAGCGAAGCACGATGCAAACAGCACCGAAGTTGCATTTACAAAACGTCGACGCAGTCTATCCTCAACTATTTTTCAAGATAAAAAAAATTCTAGATAAAAGAGAAAATTCTAAAAGCTATTAAAAAAATCCACCACCAAAAAAGCCACCAGACTAAAGTTTATCAGTGTGCAAAAATTGGAAATTTTCGGATATACCGTTTTTGATTGATGCTTGCACAAAGGATGCAGAAAAGTCTCATAGAGAGCTTCGCTCTCGTTGTTCACTTTGCTCAATAAATGTAATATAGCTATTTTTTCCCCACTCACAATAAAATAAAATAAGACATTATATCAAGAGCAATGTAACAGGTCAAACCCGATTTTAGGACAAATAAATTTTGCCTAGGCTAAACTAGTTTTTCCTATACGCAATAGGATAGGAAAAATATGAATACATATTTTACGTAACTAAACGTAATCGAATAAACATGTATATAAAAAAAATATATATTATTATAAAAGTGATTATTTTATTATATTTATAGCCAACTTAACCGGACTTGGTATCTCTGCCTTTCTAATTCTTTGCGATCGACCGACTAAGAATTTTTTAAATATACTCCAATAATGTTCGTAATATTTAGGACGGAATAGGGAGGTACCGATAATTTTTTCTTTGCCCGCGATCGATTGATGTAGGGGCCGCGACCGACGGGTTGGCCTCCCCTGGCGTATAGTAAGTACGAGTTTAACTTAGGCAAAAGTAGTTTACACTGAAATCAAGTTCCACCGGTAACAGCCACACTGAATTTGTAAAACAATGAGCATCCCTATGCAACTATTTATTATTATTTTCAATTAAATAAACATAATATTTAAAAAAAAACGTAAATTTTTTAATCACCATATAAATTATACTAAGCAGGTTTTAATAAAATATAATCATTGGTCTAATTATAATGAATAGCTTTCTCTCATTTTATAGTTGTTCTGTATGAACTATCGTATAAATGGAAACAAAGCATGCGCCGGCGCACTCACACAGCCGTCCTTGAACTCTCGACCTCATGTTTATCTCACCGATTGTGAAGATTCAGTTAAGATATTTTTAATAACATCCTCTGTTCTTTATATTCACATCAACTTGATATATTTTATATAAACTTACAAAGAATAATGTTATTTATTTAATTTGAACACTCAAAAAAAAAACATTTCAACATACAAGTGAACAAATGTGTATAATAATATATCGACCAATTTCGATATACTTACCGACTAGGTTTTACAAGCGGTTCTACCCGTGGATGATTGATTTTTTTAGTACAACATTATTTTATAATTCTACAATAAAAGTTGGCAAAGATCCTCCTTATAACACATCTATCTGCCACTGAAAGTCCCGTCAAAATCAGTCAGCCGTTCCAGAGACTAACCGAAACAAACAGAGAAAAAAAAACGTATATTCCTATCATGTATATACGTATACATTTAGTAAAAAGCTGTTATTACAATATTACAAACAGACAGTCTAAATTTTTTTTAATATATATACATGTGAACCTAGAGGTATTTTTATTACTCCCACACTTTATTATTTTAAATATCTACCTGTATAAGTCTAGACGTCACAAACAAGACCAGACGTCAATATTTATACTGAAAACATGATTATATTTCAGCAGTTAAGTCCTAAGCAATAAGAGCTATAATATTCTTAAGCATGAAACTTTGGTAAACATTATTGATCTTTGTTACCAAGTTACGGTGACGCAGAACACTGCACAAAAGTGAGTGTTCTATACTAGCTGTTGCTCACGACTCTGTTTACGTGGACTACAAAAAGCGTAAAAAAACATTAATGAAACTGGACTATGCATATTTTTATGTACCTTTCTTGTTATAGATTTTTTCTCAATAAATTTAAAAATATTATTGTATTTAGTTCGGATAGAAATATCCTGAAATAAAGACTTAAAAAAACAAACACTATTTTTAATATCAGATCTTTCAATTATTCCTTTGTTATTTTATTTATACACATGAATTATTAATTAAAACAGAGACAGAAATACCGCTATCCCCTATTCATTCTAATTAGCTTGGATAACCTTAATTATTCATCAAGCTGCCCCAAAAAGAAAACACAAGGCAATAATATATGTCCCAGCTGATAAATGTCACGCCTGAGAGCCCTACAAGGAGCACTTGTCAAGTCCGGAAGCAGTAAAACAAGAACAATGACGCATCACTCGGTGTTTTTACACTTTCAACTAGGCCCGGGGTCATTGAACCACGACAGTATATAGTATAATCAGTCATCATCTATGTTTGGAATTGTTTTTAATCATATATGTTAAGATTATTAAATTTTAAATAAATATAGAATGAAGAAATTGATACGATCAGGATTCAAACCCACGATCTATGGACCTCTGGGAAATTATCCAGTCGCTCTACTAATTGAGCTATATACTTGCTTCCTTGAATTTAGCATTTAAGTTTTCCAGAGATCGCGGGTTCGAATCTTGTTCGTATCGATAATTGTCATTCTTTATTTATTTAAAAGAAAAAAATTGTAATCTATATATCTAAGTATATAATGATCTATTCTCATCAATATATTTCTCTACCCTTATAGATAACATCGAATATTATTTCAGAGGGAACGCCGGAAACACATTTTAGGATTAGTTTTGTACTTTTAAGAATCTACTGGTTACAAGGGTCGAAATATTCATATAACCGTCATCAAATGCTGTGTTTTTTCGACTGAGAGTTTATCAAATATTTCAACTTTACTATATTATTATGGACATTGGCTATGTAATTTATATATATAAAAATGAACATTTCTGTATGTTCGCTATGCCTGACTAAACTACTGTACCGATCGAATTGGAACTTTGCATACGAAGAGATAAAATCTTCACTAATGTATCTTCTGTCCGTTAATTCATATGTATACGTAAATATATAAATATTACTAAAAATATATGTTTTACGGCTGAACTGAGACGTTTTGCGATGAATTTAGGAACATAGAATACATACTATCAACACACCACGTGAGCAAAGCCACGGGCCGGAATCTAGTTGAATATAAAAGAAGCTCACTATATGATTAGACATATTAAAAGCATTATCATATAATATACATTAATCATTTTAACGTTAATTTCATTAAAACTATCATTAATACTTTCATTTGTGATAAAAAATGATAGAAAATTAATTTATCTTTATTCGTTAATGTAATGAAACATTAATTACTGGATATACCTGTATTTAAAGTAATTCTTTGTCCAACCCGAGTGCAATCCGAGGCCGAGTAAAACAAAAATATTGTTATATAGATAAATGTAAACGAATTTTCAAGGAACTCAGGGTTGTTAAATTCATCAATGAATAAAATAATTAATAACATTGACAGACATGTTACGAATCATAACTTCATTTTCATATAAAGTTTTTTTTACTTCTCAAGAAAATCACAAAGAATTTATATTTAAATGATGTTTATTTTGCTTTTGTTTTAAACAGAAAATATTAATGTAAGTAATAATAGCAGATCTATTGTTATATAGTTACAGTTATATGGTATATGGTATATAAAACACCATATAGAAATACAATACTTGTAGAGGAAAAAATGTGAAACTTTATATGATAACACTGTAACAAATGATATCATTATCAGACAGTTCCTTGTACCTGAATCATATTCCCACTTGTGAAACAAATTATCACTTGTTTACGGAATCTTTATATTTTTATCTATGATAAGCGACATTATTTTATTACTTGCTAGTTAACAACATTCTTAGTTTTGTAATAGAAATGACATTATTAATAAGTTTTTATATATTTATATGAAGTTACTATTTAATATCTTTTATTTATTTATTAAATCTTTATTGCCCCAAGGATGTATAATTGGCGAAATTTATGCTAAAAGCATTCTCTGTCAGTTAAAAAGCTAAAAACAGAGTAATATAAAAGCAATTAGGCGTTAACATTCACTAAATAACTTAAACTAAGTAACTAACAACTTCAAATTAACAAAGTACATTATAAGTTTTTATCTATAAGGTGTACAATACAATTTCTATAATATTACAAAAACAGCGTCTATATATTTTGGAATTCTAAAGAATCTCGTAAAAGCCAAACCTGTTTAATCAAACATTAGTATAAACTAGTAAAGTCACTATCATATAATAAATAAGTGTATTGTCCTTTAAATCCGGATCAACTGACGCTCCGGTTTTTGTCAACCGGTTCTTACAAAGAGATATTAGTTTTTTTTTGTGACAACCCTGCTTCTTTGTTGCTAAGAATTAACAATTTAAATGTATTAAGCTTCTGGATTTCACTTAATGTATGAGGAAGTTTTTTAAACGAATTAAAAATATTTTTTTTTATCATTATTTATATATATTTATAAATCTGTATGTCAGTATACAAACCTTCTTGAAACAGTAAACAATTTATGCAAATATATTGTAATACTTATTAATAATTGTTATAGAATAAATTGAAAAAGAAAGAGTGCTACAATTTAATTTGTTTTAGGAAACCTTAATCATTTCGTACTTTAGTTTGTTTCAAATAGTTTCAGTTGTTTTCATAACAATTATACAAATATATATTTTTAGTTTGTGTTTCTTTATAATATATTAGTAGACGTTTATGCTCGCAAACAAGCATTCATTTCTGTATAGACATATAAAATATAAAATTTTTTTTACATACTAGCTGAAGTTTTGTCTTATAAAAGAGTAAAAAAAATATTACTTATATGACTATGTAAATCAGTCGGTTGTTAATTTTAGGTTGTATATATTTTAAAAAATAATTAACAAAAATTTTTTTTTTTTCAAAAATAAAAAAAAAACTTAAGGTCGATGGAAAACAGTTCACGTCATATTCTCAGAACTACTAACAGATAGAAAATTTCTGTTCGTGAACTGACAAACTGAGGAAAAAAACTGAGCTTGTCTTCTAACATCAAATATAAGTCTTAAGAACCGGAACTTTTAGTAGGCTGTTACAGTTTTGATACAATTACTGAACTGCTCCAATTTTCATTCCAATTCCTAGATGCTAGCAATCCATCACTAGATGTAATACTTGATAGTGTTTTTAGTGATATACAAAAGGTAGGCAGTTAGTAACAACAAAAAGGTTTGGATATATAACAACCACGTAGACGTTTTAACGGGCTTTTTTAGTTTTTAATAATACCGTTTTGTCAAAGATGTAAGCGTCATACAGATTTTGAAGTGGAATGGGTTAGCGCGTTCAGCGAATTGAAAACTTTATTTGGAGACCGAAACAATTTTGGAATTTGGAAGCTCTATAAACATCTAAGTTATTATCATTATCAAAAGATATATCGGAAAAAGCTCATGATGATATGTATATCTTCTAAAATATAAAAATGCATCGGAGCTCAAATCACGACCTGAAATCCATAAACTGTTTAACCCCCATAAACTTTATTTATATAGAGAAAAAATAAAGTAGAGTTAGGATGGAGTAAGAGAGTACAGGATATAGACAAAACAATATCTTTTTTTCGGCAAGATGAAAACGACAATAACCGAGTGTACCCGATGAACCTAGAATTACAAAACGAGGGGGTGACCATAGATGGCTTTTGTATTCCATTAGCTTTGAGGAGCACCCTACTTCATGATTGGTCTTTAGAGTTATTAAAATTGTACTTAAATACATTCCAAATGACTCTCCCACATCAAAGTAATTTAAAAGTCACTGAAAAGTCTTGCAATATTTGTGAAAAGGCAGTCGGAACAGCTAACCTTGTTAGTTGTATATTGAATAAAGGCCAATACTTGCGTCCCCACAATAAAGTGTTACAAATTGTATGTGAAGCGGTTAGTCTTTTAGCAGCAAGAGCATAAAAGGGTATAACAACCACCTAATGAATAATAGAGTTTTTTAAAGGAGACACGTCTAAAAGAACAAAACAAAGGTCCCTCTCTCTTTAGAATTGGCTCCAGATTGGACTCTCATTATGGATACGAATGAGAATCAATATAAATTCCCTGAATATATTGGTGTTTTGTCTTTCAGGACTTATTCCAGAACTTTAACAGTTAAAGCGCGTAATATTTATTCTTCTTTATTAAACAAACCATTAACCACGAACTGACCAGGAATATGTTTATAGCTAATTTGTACTCAGTAAAAGTGGAAGCAGGAGGTTTATCAGTGAAAAGACCTTCCTCCTTCCGTCTTTCGTCCTCTGTAGAACTATCATCAGTTCATTTCTAGAACGTACTTCAAAGGCGGCATTGGTAGATATTTTAAATTTTGGGGTAGTAGAAAATTGAGATCATACCGACAAGGTGAACGGGTATGCGCATTTTAATTTGGGTCGCAAGTCTAAGGCACTGTTTGCACTCTCCTGCCACGCGATGGCTACAGAACCGCACAGTGAGAATGAAATGCTAAGAAGTTTCGTCTGGTCTTAAACCGTAATTATACCAGTCATGCAATTAATAATTCCTTCCTTTTCTTCCGACAGAAAAATATATTAAAAAAAAATTATAATTGCCTCAAGTAATCATTGTTGTGTCACGCGGGCGCCACGGTAATGAGATTTAGGTCAAGTTTGTACTATGAAATTATGTTACTCTCACTTCCATCACAAGAAACATTAAAAAAATCTACTTAATTTTGTCTATACTAATATTAAAAGTAAAGATTTTAAATATTTATGTGCAACTAATATTACTAAATTTTGTTGTCAAGAAACGAGCGAAAATAACTCAAACAGAGTCGCAATCAAAAGCTACTATAAAGACAAAGTCTAGTTTAAAAAATGAACAAATAGATCAGCACCAGAGACGCCATGCTTTGGATTTGTCATTTTATTTTTATAAACCATTCCATTACCATCGTGGAGATACCGGGAATAAGTTGCATTATGATAGGTCATCGCTCCTGAGACAAATGGAATGTGGGCGAGAAATGATTGAGACACTTTTAACATTTATAACATTATTTTAACATTACTTAGGGATGGAATACAATACATATTTCTTTAAGATAAGTTCTATTGTTTTTTTCTTTATATAACTAAAAAAAAATTGTTAATAAATATCCAAGATATATTAGTTGTAATTTTATTTTTTTTTTCAAAAAAAAAAAAAAAATTCGAAATTCAAAATATTCAAAATTCAAAAAATTAATGTTTCTCATCTTGAAAAGTATTAAAGGACAGAATGCGTCAAAGTTTTGTAAATGCAACTTCGGTTTGTACCTCGCTTCGCTCAACATCCTAGCACATACCGAGATTTTGCGCGCGCACCGAGTCAAAATTGAGGTCTGGTTCGCGCTCCTAGTAATATTAGTATATGATAGTATTTAAGTTATATTTATAAACAACACTTTTGTATCTTAATTAAAATAAAATCGTCTAAATAATTTAATTAAAAAAACTTTAATGAGCTATTTAATAATGTAATTTAAATTCACATAGTATTTACAATGGAATAATTAGGTCTTAGGTTAAAGGCCTTGATATGTGAGAATATGAAAGCGTTTCCACATCACTGATTAGACATGATTTAAACTACATTCTATATTAAATACATAGTTTGTCACCGGTACATACTTGTGTATGAAAAATTAATGTTAAGGGCATAGGAGACTCTTTAATACGTAAAGATATGTTTTTGCACTACATTCTATTTTAAATACATACTAGCTTGTGACCCCGTGTATACTCGTGTATGGAAAATTTATGTTAAGTGATTAACACTTTTAATTGAAAAGAGTACAAGTAATTTAACTTATATAACTATAACGCACACAGACAAACTCACGCAATAGCATAGTATCAAAAATCGAATTATTATTTGTTTACTATTTATTCTGGTAGAAAATACACATATTTTCATAACATTATTATAATTAAAAAACAAAGTTACCATAATCAAACTACTATCGGCAAACTAAACTATATATAAAAAAAAAATTACATGTCATATACAAATAGGTATTGCTATATATTTACTTGCACATATATGGCTACAATAATTATCTTTGTTGTGGGAAAACCGCAAATAATAAACAAATATTACACACACACATACTCACACACACCCACACACACTTATATATAACTAGACCCGTATTTATAACTGTAAAGCTAGTGTTAATATTTTCATATATTCGATATAAATAACACCCTTCACTTGTCTGTCACATATCGTCCTCCATATACGATGGGAAATACACACATACATTAAACATGATCAAGCTGTACTGCTTACGGTACACGGAAGCTATACATCCCAAATAATCTCTGGATGCTGCTCACGTAGCAGCTTTCGGCTGATCATATTATTATTAATAAATATAATTATCCGGCTATACTCACGTTACTACTATCGGAATTTGCCCGACTAGTTTCGAACTCATTCAGGGTCCTTATTCAAGAGCTCTGAGCATGGCGAAATCGTGGCGTGAACTCAAAAACTAGTCGGGCAAATTTCGATAATAATTAGAATACAGTCTGATAATTATACTTAGAAGTAATCATGGATCACGAGAGTTCACATACAAAAAATGCCAACTGTATTTTTGTTTATAAATAAACCACTTTTATTTAAATTCAAATTACTCAAAATGTTAGAAATTTTAAAGTATGCAATTATTGTGCGGACCTACTATTTAGTTATCTCTCCCGATTCCTCTATAGAGGACACATTATTTGTAGTACTGGATATTTCTCGTGGTTTTACACACTATGAACTTTTATTTACTATTAGGATAACTAATAATATCGTAATACTGTGATAGCTTTCCCTGTGAACCTAATTATTATAATATTTTTTTTTATAATCCACCTTGCAGTTTCGAAGATTAGCACGTTTAAACAAACAAACTTTTCCGCTTTATAATAGTAAGTATAGATAAACAGTGTCAGGGAAAAGCACGCTAGGAAATTTTATTATAGATTGTAATTAAGTAATCCTATTAAATAAAATTTTGTAGAGAATAATTGAGCTGAGCGAAGCGAAACTCTTACGACCAGTAAGTAAAAGTGTGTTTCGTTACAAATGCTACCTCCTAGACGAATAATGGTAGGATGTCGAAAATTGGTAAAGTTATCGAGGACAGTGACTAATAGATCCTGACATCCTGATCCAGTTTTTTATTAAATGGTCAAAGTGTGTCCCATACAGTTAACATGTGGAACGTTTTGAAAATGTATGCGCGAGTTCTTATTAGGCTTAAGATTATAGCCACTATATACTCTGCTAATTTTACAAGTATGATAAACTCATTTAGCAGCAATGATTCACCCACCGTGCACAATGGTGGACTTAGTAACAGAGTCACACTACCAAATAAATATTAAACATCATTAACAACATATTATATAAATAGTTTTCATGTTATTTAATTTTCAGTTTAATGTTGACACATTGTTTTATATCGTAAATGATTACGAATTAATCATAGTAGCTTATGTTTGGTATTTGTATATATAAATAGATAATTAATTAGAGAGGATTATGATATCATATTGAAATGTTTAAAAGATATTTTTTATTGATAATACTTATTATGAGAGAATATTTTTATTTCTTTATAACATTGCCATGATATATGTATATAAGTAAATACCTACACTAAGATATATATCAAAATTAAAAGTTCTATTAAATTAAGTGTTGATTTAAAGAAAATACGTAAGGAAATTTTTTAGTATATATTTTTATTTTCTCTCTAATCAAAGTTTAGATCAGACGTAATCTGATAAATGATAACAATAGAAAATGAATGATAAATGATAACAATAGAAAATGTTTCAGTTCCGTTTTAGTTCAAGTCTGTAGCAATCTTATTCGTATCTAGTAGATCGTGGGAGTAAAATCGATGAATGTTCTGACGTACATTTACTTGAAAATTTGATTAAATTCGACGGACTAAAACAACTAGTTTTATGGTTTAGTGTAGGATTAAATCCTTTTAAGATATATTTTATCGCAAAGTCATTAAAATTGAAGAATTAATAGGTAATTGGTGTACAAATCCAATTAACACTAAAAAGATTTAAAACTCACGTGACCACAATTTCACTAATCTTTTTAATGTTAACCTATTTTTGATGTAGGTACAGAACCTACAAAATAAGTAAAACATGTTGTAAAAAAACCATCTAGCTTCTAAAATAGTTAAAATTCAATATCTAATGACAGACAAGCGCCCTGAAATACTTTTATTAGCTATGTAGCTAGTAATTTGAAAACAATTACAATAGAAAAACATCAAAAGGAAACCTACCTACAATACGGAAATGTCATGGCAAGAGAAAAGTACAAAGTGCCCTTGCAGATAACTATTATTATGCAGTTTATTAATATTGATTTAATTAAGCGATATATTCTATACTTATCATTAAATTAATTTACTATTGAATATTAATAGCTGTGTATATCAGTTTTAATGAAGCCGGCATCATTTTATTAATTGTCATGACAAAACGTGGGAACTGGGAACGCGTACGACCGGCAACACATTAACGTTTGAAAGAAAAGAAAACTAGTACCATTATAAGTAAATTATCATTTTTAAGCCAAAACCGCGGAGTCACGCGGTAATTAATCATGCTAATAAAAAGCGAAGATTTAAAGTTATTGTATAAATACTTTCGAAATCATTATTTTATTATATTATATTCGCAAACGTACTTTAGTCGTTAGTGATAACGAAATGATTAATAGAGTAGGCATCTATGCGTAGTTCCCTGGTTGCACAATATGGAATCGACGCTGGCAGCAGTCGAGTAAATAGTCAAAACTTACCTGCTATTCTTAAAACGGCACGGTCTGCAGGGTCCAGCTGCAGAATGGACAAAGGCTTATCCTTTGCCCATTCTTTCAAGCTGAAATCGTTCTCGAATTCCATGTTTTTGTCATCCAAAACTCGCAATCTCGCCCGAACTCTCGCACATAATTGAATCAATCCAACAACAACACTAGGGTCGAATACCGCACATTATAAGAACTTTAAAGACAACGTTACACTTAAATAAAAAGTAAACAAAACGTTACGCTCATTGTAAAATAAAAATCGATAATACAAAACTCGCAAAAGATACGACAGTGCGTATCTTGTTTTTGTAAACTGATATTTTACACTGTTACCACTATAACTTAACACATGAACAAAATTAATGTGTAAATTAAATGAATATCATCCAAATTCAAGAGAACGGAAAAACTGCAAACAGTTTTTAGGTTAGTAATATCACCAACATCATACACCGAACCGGCGGGCAGACATGATGAGACTGTCTAGTTCGAATACGTACCGTAATGTGTCGCTACTATCGCTCAGCTGTTTCCGCGCACGCTCACATTGAATATAAGGCGGATAAATCGAAATGTACATCGCTTGTATTAAGTCACGTTCATCACAAAAATATTTGTTTACTCGGGTTACAATATTTTTTACAGTCGCTAGTGCCATCTCTTTACACACAGGGTAACTAATACAATTTTATCAAAAAGGTGACTGTGTAGCCACGTTACAATTTTAATAAAATACTAAATGGATAGGTAAGCATTTTTTTTATAAACTTTTTTAATATTTAATACTATTATTATTATCTTTGAAAAAAATTGCAAAGTCAAATCTTATAAACTTAGAAATAATCATAAAAGCGTGTCTCATATCCTCTTAAAAGCTTATGGATCTAAGCTTTTCATTATTTTATTGTGCATACTATTGGCTCTATAAGTTTTTTTTTTATATCTAATATAAGTTTCATTTGTTTTTATAGGTACTACGTTCATTTATTACTAAATCAACGTAGTTAGTTTGAACTTCATCATATGTAGTCATATAAAATACGTACTATTACTTTTAATGTAATGTTATGCGCTACAAAAAGACTGTATGTTATCAAAACTAACCTTTATAAAAAAACCTTTATTTAAAAGATATTCTTGAAAAAAAAACCAATTATATATCTTAGTCAATCAAGTTATTAGATAGAAATAAAATGATAAGTTTTTATTTGATTACAAATATTACTAAAATAGAAGAAATTTTGTGCAGTGGTATGCTGGTAACCATAGTAACGTGAACGTCAAACTGAGTTTGTTTACAGTTATGAAATAATTTTTTGCTTAATAGTCAATAGTTAATTTAAACAAAACATAGATATAATAATGATTTTTATTACTTGCGTTTTATGTATATTATTTCAATTATAATACTTGCATAGATCACAGTATTGTTTCGTTTTTTTGTTAGTGAATAGGTTATTGTGACATTTTCAAAATTTTTGCGCCCTATTTTCTAAAAGTTTTATCAATAGTCGATTCGATTATCTTTGACCTACTTTTGAGTTGCATTTGTTGTATATATTTAGTATAGGTCGTTGTTGTTGCGGATATTTTGAATATATATAGTATTTGTTATGTATGTTACTGATTTTTTTTATTTATTATGATTAAACTTTTGAGTGTTAGAATAAATAATGGAAGGTGACAATGGATGAAGGTTTAGTGAAATATATTCTTAGTGTAAGTTTTTTTTTATTGTTAATATAACATTGTTTAAATAAACTTAATAACAATCCATACATAACCTTTGATGATTGATATTAAAGATAAATAAGATAATTGCTGTTTGAATAAAAGAGTAAGTAACCACGTCTTATATTCTTATAGCCTGCATATAGTCGAGTTAAGAAATGTTCTTCAAAGAATTCCCAAAAGTTAAACTTTGGTGGCAATTTCACTCCTCACCATCGCCACTTTGACATCAGTACATCAGATCAGAGTAATAGCCTCCGTCAAGACATTTTGAACTCTGTGATGAAGAGAGCACAGTCCATAATGCTTGAACATCAGGATAGTTTGAACAATCCCCTCTATGAAGATCCTAAGGATGTTGGTAAGTGTAATAGAGCTTGTTGAATATTCATTTTTATTTATTATTACTTATATTATACACAAAACACAAACTACTTAGACTTACACAAATTTTTTGAATTTTCTGTGTGTTGATATATTTGAGATATAAATTCTACTCAGCCGATTTTACTTTAAAAACCATTTATCTTATTATAAAAATATATCAAAGTGAATTATAATTATAATTAAATATATTCTTAACAAAAGTTGTGAATAATTGTAGTATTAAAACGGAGAACGTTAGTCTTATCTTTGAAGTAATATTATTATTTAAATAAATTAAAAAAAATAATACCAAGTCTCTCAAAACATTTGTAGTAAAAAAGCCACCCAAACCTCCTCGCAAGAGGACCATTCAAGGAGTTGCCATAACATCTCCAAAAGAAAACAAGTCCTTACGAGAACAGAAGAGGAAGCTGACTAAGAAATATGAGGGGCTGATTAGTGCTCTGATGGATAGATGTGAGGAGAGCGTTGTTGCGGTACAGGTTTTTTTTTCTATATTTTCTTTAAGCTAAACATATTGATATATCTCTTTACTATCAGAAGAAATAAATGTCTTTAAAAAATATTCCTCAACATTATTATTATAGGATTTTCAGAAGTTATATCATTTTAACAAATAAATTTATAGCAAATTTTATTCAAATTCCTAAAGCAGTAGTGATTTAATTCTCCTTTTATTGCAGATGTTAGTTTTTTTTTTAATAAAGAACACTATTTAAAGATATAAGTTAATATTATTTTATATGTCATTAATAAATGTTTATTTTCAGATATCTCATAAAGAATCTCAAATAAACAAACTGAGAGAAAAATTAAAAACAGTGTTGGAATATAACAACTTGTTTGCAATTGAGAATGATAAGCTGAAGAGTGATCACACAACACTGGTGACTTATATAGAAGAGTGCAAGGCCGTCATACGAGAAGAGAAAGAGAAAAATGTTCATTTAGAAAAGGGAATAAAGAGTCTAGATGATAAAGTTAAACATTATGAAGTGCCTGATAAGGGTAAATAAAATTATAAATATTATACAAACGTGATAACACGTTCACTGCGGCCGCACTAAGCTTGTGTAATTTTTTGTGTTTGAAGATTTCGGCTCACAACAGTGAATTTTAGTTAAAGGATACGGCTGTTTTTTTTACCTTATCCTAAATGCGATAAAACTGACAATTGTATAAATTTTGAACTACTGCCTACTAGACATATAACTACATAAAGTTGTCATAAAAATATTTATAGACGCGCTTTAACGAGTCGCAGCAATGATAATAACAATATTACATTAACATAACACATTTATTCGGATATTTAGTTCGGAAATCCCGGACCCTCACCTCACCTCACCTCACTCTTCTTTTTCTTCTTCTTCGTCTTCTCCTGTTGTTCTTCTTTTTCTTCTTTTTAGTTTGACGTTCTAAGATTGTGGCTAACACGTTTTATGTTACAGTCGCAGTCAGAGAAATTAGCGGTTTAACGGGTTTAACAGTTAACGTGATAATAACCACACAAGGGAATTAAATATAAAGAACTTATAACTTGAACCAGAATTGCCTAATACACTACAAAAACAGTATTATCCGCATTTGCTACATGTTTTGTAGAAGGATATTTCGCTATAGTTTAGTCGGAAGATCAAATTGTATAGACAAAAGCGATACACATATTAGTCTCTACTTACTATGTTATAACCTTATATATAATCATATTTAGGAATGAGTTATTTTGAGTATAGACTTTTAAGCATTCATTCAGAGGTTAAAACATATGTATATTTATTTGGTCCACCAAATGAACGTTAAACAAGTAAGGAATAGTTTATTAATAAAATCAAACTATTTTCACAAATCTATAAGATGTGTTGGGTTTTTGCCCATATTTGTCTATGAATGAACTAATTTAATATGATTTGAAATAACCTTTTTTACTTGTTTAGAGATACAGGGTAGTTGTATCATAGTTTAAACATATATATATATATATACTATACTATCATTCTATCAATATATATATATATATATATATATATATATATATATATATATATATATATTGATAGAATGATAGTATGTAAAAAAGCTAAAGTACCAATCGCAGCAGATTCGAGATAGACGAGTATCTTCTCGTTTATAATAAAGCAATAATAATTTTTGTCGACCTTTGGACTTGCATCCAAATAAAATCCCTTCCTTTCATAATTGAAATAAAATCTCTTCTTTTCTCCCCTTTCCTAGAATGTTCCAGACATTACCCTTCGCTCTTATTGGGCTTTTTAGATGTTGTCACATAACGTCTAAATAAATAAGATTGAAATTAATACAATAATAAAAGTAATCACAATTAAAATAATGAAGTTATAAAGAAATATAGAATAAACAATTTATCGATACTAGCACTATACAATAATAATTAGTTTTATTATTATTATATATCATACTATAATATATATATAATTACCCAGATCTATCCACAATACCTCTGGTGGAAGTTTGCATGAGCTGTAGCAGTCGACAGATAGTGCTGAACCAGGCCCGGGAGCAGAACTCACGACTGCAGAAAGACATGCAGGCAATGAAGGATGTTTTGTACAGGTGGGTACTTGGCAGAGCTTATGACAAATTTGTCTATAAACTATATCAAAAGCTATTAAGATACATTTATATTTATTTTAAAATACTTTTATAAAGGCCTAGCTCTTTGATTCTAATATTAATAATTATCTGGCTTGACGAACCATACACAATATCAGAAAAAATTATATTTCACACAAATGATTCATCACATGAAAGTGAGGATGAGAGGGAATCCGAAATGTATGGAGTTAAAGAAGATTATAATTAAATTTTATGTTTAATATTATTCACTCCCTAAATATTGTTTGATTGACGTACCTATAACAATAACATAATATTTATATATAAAAGTAATAGTTTATTTCTTTACGTGCTGACCGTACACAACTACAAATGCAAAAACGTCTCAAAAGTGATTTATATATTTATATATAGAGAAAAAAATATAACAACCGGACAAATATATTTGATACTATTTATTAATATAATAGTATGTATTCAGCTTAAGCTAGAGAAATTACAATTTAAACTAATAATGATATATTTATTACAGACTCAATGTCCAATTATCAAGATATCAAGAGAAATTGCGAAGTGTACGTTCAATTGATAATAAAGATATTTTTAAACCGAGTGATAAATGCAACTTGGATTCTCTGTTAACAGCGAGTTTGTGCCAACAAGGTAGAATTTTTAAACTGGAAAATTAACTTGTTATAAATTGAAACGTGTGAATTTGTGATATCTAATATATTTTCGTTCTTCCGTTGATTAAAAAGACTAGCAAGGGGGCCCCGTCACAAGTGACGGATGGAGAAGTGGACTTAAGCTGCAATTATTATTATTATTATATTTGGTATTTTCATTTTATATTGCATTGTACTCATTTTTTTACACTAATTATACTTTATTTCCTCCAATACATCTACACTAAAAAAGCGCGCGCAAAATTTCCCCATGCAAAGTCTATGGGAAAAATTAATTTTTTGACTAATTACTGCAATTAGGCTAATGAGATTTGAGAGTTGTCACTATTTTTCAGCAGTGTAGCATAATGAGACCTTTGATTTGAGCCATCTACGATATTTTTCCCTTTAGTGGTTCTCGAGCTACAGTGTGCCAACGAAATCGCTTCCTGCATTAATATATAAGATAACATAAAAAGACTATACTTATACCCTTGACTCATCATGAACTTCATGAAAGTCACCCTACTGACAGATCTTGCCCTCTTGAGTATAAAAAAAATAATAGTCTTAGGCTTGACCGAGTTGTTGATCAAAAGTTATGTAAGGTCAAAGTTGGAAGGTTTTTTTTTAAATCTTTAATGACTTACTTTATCGATTTTGTTCAAACTTAGAATTCTTATTAAGTGCGGGTAGTTGATTTATAAAAACCGTCAGTTGACGTCGAATATTAATCAGAAATCAAAAAATTAAAGAAACTTTTCAATTTAAATAAGAAAACGACCTCTGAAAAAATGTTTGTTTCCTTTAGTCGAAATCAACTGAAGAACGATTTTTTCGGCTTTGCCGGAGTTGTTTAATTAATTAATTTTATGTATAGAAGACTCCAAGACTGTTCAAGACGAACACATAGAACGCGTGGTTGATTTCTCAGGACTACTCAGTGCACAAGCTTTAGGTACATATTAATGTGATATAAAAATAAATTGTATTTAGTTTTTTCTGTATATTCTTGTCTATTAAATCTCTAAAATCGTATTCATTTAAATTTTAATAGGATCTATGATGGTATCTGCTATATTATTTCTAGCGCCCTTATTCGATGCATATCAAGAAAATCTCCAAGAAAAAGAGAATCTTATATCAGATTATGAAAAGCAATTTGAAAACATTAACAAAAAATCAAAAGTGATCGTCGATGAAAACAAAGTGTTGTCTGACAAAGTTAATTCTTTGGATCAAGAGTTAGTGCGAGTGAGACAGAGCTACAAGAAACTGATAGTTGAGAAAGAGACAGGCGATATCGAAAGAGATACAGTGTTGGAGAGAGCGGAAAAAGCCGAACTTAAGTTGAAGGAAGTGTATGAGTTGTATGAGGATAAGAGTAAGTTTATATTTTTTGTTATTAGCTTGTTTTAACTGCATTGTACACAAATATATAGATCATTTGAATATTTTATTTTACGAATGCTAGTTCATAATTTATCAGCAACAAAATTTTGAAAAGCACTCCCTTGCTCGATTCCTAAATGGTCGGCAAAATTTATAAAGTTCGTCAAAAATAGTTTTTGTTTCAGAAGAAAACTGAGACGATATATTCGTTTTATCTTATTTATTATATATCTTTATGTACAAGTCATAGTATGTAGTACTGTGTATTGTAAAAAAAATTGTGAAGTTTATATTTGTTTAGTTTATCATTTAATATTTATTTCCTACAGCTCTGTGTGCATTAACGTATAATATGTGAATATAATATGTTTAATATATGTTCCGAGAGTTAATCACTATAGTCCATATGGATATATGGTACAGTTTAAAATTCCAAGGTCGCGTCCTATATGTTTCTGTTTCAGGCTGTCTGGCAGAAATCGCCCTTTTGTATTTCCAATAAACTTTTGACGGTGTGTAATATGTCTATGTTCCCTGTAGTATATTATTATATAGTACATACAAATGTTTAAAGTGGGTGGTTTAATGCACGACTACGAGACGGTCCACCGTGAGTACTACACGCTGCGCTGTGCTCAGCGCGCGCGCACTGTACCCGCCGACATGCACGAGAGGCGACTGGCCGACTGCACGCGGTATTATAACTTAACTAGCTTTCTTATACTTAAATTTTTTTCACAAAATATTAGGTCGCTAAATGTTCTCATTCGAATTATAAAGGCCATGGTGCTTTCAAAATTGTCACTGAAACTCTCATTGTTCTGATGGTGCACGGATATTTGACAGAAAAAAAAATCACTAAGTTAAGAAATATTTGTCTTTGGCTTAATAATATAAACCAATGAACTATTTATATACCTCTTCTTTAAAATAGTAATTCTTTAAATCAAAATAGACACGCTTTTGATTACACCCTTGCTATGTTAGAAATGACTGTAGTCTAAAATGTAGCTTAGACTGAAATTGTCCCAATACACCATTTAGAGAGTTATTTTGAACACCCACCGAAAATCGGTGTCTTCTAGTCGAATTTCTCCGTAGGCGTACACCGTAGGCGATGGGACGGATATGAGGAAATCAACTTGTCCAACTCTAATGCATATTTTTCGATGTTCCCATTTTTATTGCTTTGCCTTAATGAACGTGGTTTCACTTACAATCCTTTTAGTTCGTCTTTCAATCGACTCCAGCCCTCTAGCTGATGATCAGTTTATGAGAAATATCTTGTTAGTGTACATTGACCCCACTACTTAAAATTCAATTTATTTATGTCAAAATATAACATTAATTTAACAAAGTTGCGTGCAGTTTACTCGAAGAGTTGAAACATCAATACGCTATGGAGTCAGAACGGAAGAATGACCAGATCAAGAAGTTGGAGGAAGATTTTCGTAAAATAGAGGAGAAGTACCATAAAACCTGTGAAGAGAATGAGACAGTTAAAGAAGAGTTACGAACCGCTCTTAAAAATGTCAGGTAAAACAAAATTAATTAATAATCAGATAGACTTGATATTAAAAAACCTAAAGAATACTAGGGTTAAGATTCAACCAATAATATATAATATTAAATTTATATGTTATTTTTAAGTAATTAATCTATAGAAACAGAAAAAGACGAAGAAAACACAACCAGGAATTTCTAATATATTGTATGCGAAGTTCAAACAAATTATGTTTAGTTTTGATCTAGTGTATAGAGTATAAATTCGTTGTCACATCTATGCCGGTTTCTCCAGATTGTATCGCAAAGCAGCAGTAGTGTTCCGTCACCGAGCGCGCGCTGCAGCCGCTCGAGCGAGCAGGGCACGCCGGAAGCACAGACAGTCCAACAGCGAGCCCCTCAAAAGAGCGCTGGAAGCGCTGGAGAAAATCAAACTGGAGATTAAGGCTAGATCGACCTTATAGACTTTTCGTACCGTTGTTTCATGGATCTTTTGTCATGTACATTGTTAAGTTTTGTCAAATAGAAATGTCTTATACAAATCGTATGTCATATTTTTTTTTGCCTTTAAAGCAGTATCAATAATTGAATAAATTAAACATTATTACCTTGAGAAAGTTCGTAAGTTAAAACTTTTGCTGTGATATTGTATTGTATGAAGTCTCTCATATCCAGACGGTGAAGTCCCGAGCGCAAGCGTCCCTGTCAGAGCTGGAGCGTCGCATCCTGCAGCAGGAGGCGCAGTCCCGACGGGAGCTGGAGCGCGCCGCCCTGGTGCTGCAGCACAAGGAGGGGGTTATTAGGAATCTCGTGGATAAGGTGGCTGATGTAGAGGAAGTCAGGTGAGGATCCTTCCTGAAAGTACAAGAGAAGAGGGTCAAAATATTTAAATTGTTCCCAGAGTCCGTGTTAGTTTTTTCTTTGCATGCCATGCCATTGCAAAAATTAAGGTGTTATATTTAACAGTAGAAGATGTTTACAAATGTAATGTACCTGTATGTATAGTATATTTTAGTATGAGTATATGTATATATGTATAAATAAGTATTTGGCTATATATATATGTTATGTATTTTATTTAAATAACTGCTTACATTTATATTTTTTTCGTTTCTTTTTTTTGCACCCCTACTAACGTCCTCTCTTGCACATCTCAGTTTGGCTGGTAGGGAATGTCTTTGTAGCATTAAGCCCGCCTTTTGTTCATTACTTTGAGTATTGTGCAATAAAGAATAAATAAATAAATAAAATGTAACATCTTCGTGACTGCAAAAGCTAAAAACAATAAAAAAATCTTGAAACTCGGATTATTCGATGTATTTTTTTGTAATTCGAATAACGAATATATTTAATATTCGCATATCTTTCGTGATAAATCTTTCATCATTGTGACTTGGTGGCCCTCGTTGCCATGGAAACCCAAATACAGGTCTTAAATATGTGATATAAGAAACATATTGTCGTTACAGATTAAGCCAAACTAACGCACATCGTCTACAAGGAATAACTTCAGATCTATCAGATCGTTCCAGCTCACCTAAAATACAGGATAAGAAAGAGAAGGAAGATAAGTTTAACAATAAACTTGTTCCTGGACCTGGAGGATATTACAGAGAGAAAGATAAGAAGAAGAAATAATTGAATCTTTTAATACAATAGATCTATCTAATATATTATATGTTAAATCACATTTGATTGAACATAAAATATTTACATTTTAATAGAAAAACGCTTTGGTCATTTATATTTTGATTTTTCACGATGTCTCTTTGAATTTAATTAAATCTTTTAGTTTATTCTATATATATATATATATATATATATATATATATATATATAAATATTCTATAATTTTAAATGTTAGCTATTGGAATACTATGTTTAGTTTACGGAACGACTTGTAATTTAATATCTCTTCCAAATTTTGTATAGCCATAATATAGACTATATTGAAACAGTAAATGCATAACAAATTATCTAGTCATATAGGAAGTAAAAATATTGTTCAATAATTATTTATATACCAATAAATCTTTAATTTTAAGATGACAAAAAAATTTCCATAATAAATACAATTATATGATATTATGTATACAAAATAGTTTTTTTTGGGCAAACCTTGAGACATTAATGTCGCAATACTTAACTTTTAAATAATAATAACTTAATGAACTAACTTAACTTAACTTTTTCAAATATGTCCAAGTCTTTTTGGGTCATAACCCAAAAAGACTTGGACATATTTGAAAAAGTTATTTTAAATGTTGTTATTATAACTAGAAATAAAATATAAAACCTTTAAACTTGTTTTCTTATTTCAACTTAATCTTTATTGTCATGAATCATGATATACATTGAAGTATGATATGAGGGTATTGAAGGACTTTCGCTAAACCATTATTGGTTGCAGGTTTTTGTTTCAAATTGATTCTCAGATGTTATAGCAGATATCCTATAATTACCAAAAAATTATCTTTGAAAATATATATGTTTTTTTGTGATTTCCTTACTGTAAAAAATAAAGTGTGTATCTCCATAGTAGAGTTAAGCTTAGGAAGCAAACAATACGGCAAGAGAACTGAATTTTATTTAAAATAATAATCTGCAAAAAATTCCTTAAAATTGCGTTCAGCACAAGTTCAAAAGTTTACTGGTATTTTTTTATATAAAACTTTCCTTTAGCCTTAATTTTGAGTCTCATTCGTTTTATGGCCCTAGTTGGAGCTAAAGCCATCATAAGACTAGTAGAATAGATAGATATCGCATCTATCTATCTTGATAGTTGTATCTAATGATCTATCTACCATTTGTAATATAGACTATTTAAATTATATTTCTTTAAATGATAATGAAATGAATGATTCAGTATTATAAAAATAGCGAAAAGCCATCATGTTACCCTTGGCCCGCATGTCAATGACCTTCTCTCATTATTTTTGTATTTTGTAATCAAAATACTACGTAGAAACTAATTTCTTATGGATGCTCGATGTAACTTTTTTTAATAGCAAAGTCTATATTTTTTTTTTAGAAATATATTATTTTGAACGTTATAAGAATAGGAATTCAGATGCAAAACTATTTTTAATAATATTATTATTTTTCTTGTCTGTCATAATTTGTATTTTTTTTGTATGTTACACAAAAAACTCTCAATCAGAGTTTTATTGTCACGAAATTTTGATAGCATAATTCATATCAGAACTACTGCCTGTTGTATCAGAAAGAATGGAGGAAAAAATTCAAACTTAATTAAATTAAAATTAAACACTTGTATAATTTTTTTTTGCCACTAGAATCGCTAAATATTAAAAATGTATTCTTTTTGCTTCTAGCAATTTTGTTAGACTCTTATATCACTCATGAGTCACAAAATATAAATTATATGACTGAAACATTTGGTTTGAAGCAAAATTAATGTTCAGGGAGTAGGTACTTGAAAATTTATAATGGATGCGTAGATTTTAAAAATACATGCATAAACCTAACGCGTTCCAAAAATTGAGACATTAGAAAATATTTTGTAGACGTTTTTATATTCTACTTATCCGATTATTTATTGTCTAATAATGTTTCAAGTTAGCAAGCACAGTAGCCGCATACCACCTTTTAAGATCTGCTTACTTTACATTTTGATAATTTGACAATATCATTTAAATAAATATAATAGTTTGATGTTATATACGTTATGCAAAGCTTCACAGTGTTTCGTATTTCAAAGCAAACTCCTCTAAATCATTGTTTAATATTAATCTTAGCGTGCCCATAGCCCGTAACTAAGTTTCAAACGATATTACTCGTCAAAATTATGGTAGTTCAAAAGATATTCAGAACTGATAACCGTATATACACGGTTTATAAAATAATAATTTACCCTTAATTTGGTCAAAATTTAAATATTCTTTCATACTTACTGCCTTTTGAATCTTTTTTAGTGATTCAAGGTTGTAACAACTGCTATCTCAAATACAATAAAGACTTCAAGATCATCGATCTTTAATTAAGCTGATCGTGAGGGCATTTTATTACAAGTATCACCGAATATAAAACTGAAATGCTGAAACACTAAGTACAATCTAGTGCAGTTATTGACTCCCACCGTGACACGCTGACACACATATATAGATAATTATATAATCGCTGTTAAACTTTAAAGAGTCATTAAGTAAACATTATTACTGTAGACGACCTGGTTAAAACTGTGAGTTATTTATTTTTAAAATAATAGTTAAAGTGTGTTATCTCAAAACTACTTGTATTATAAATAAATGATAATTATTTATATTATATTTCGGTATTGTATGAATAAAAAGCTGAGGCGGTACAGTATATTTATGTCCTATACATATTAATTTGATTGAAGTTTTTTTCTACTATATAAATAATTTTTAACAGATTTTAATATTCAATAAAATTAATATACATACATATAAAACTATCACATAGATATTATTAACATATTTACTGCTGTAAACGATATTTATTTACTTGACAAATGTTACATTACAATACAATACAATACAATAAGTAGTTTGATTTATTTTCAGATGTTTGCTTTAGGGATGTCTGTTACATTGTTGGTTTTTAGTTATGCGCAGGCGCAAGATGCTAGCTGCGACTATGTAATATATGTAAGTATAAAAGATCATTTTACTCTAGTAACTCTTTAATTTAGATAAGAGTAATGTAACTCTTTTTAGGTAATTAGAACCTTGAGAGTCTTAATCTTACTTATATTGTATACCTGAATGTTTATGAAGCTATGAACTAAAATAACCTCGATCATTTAAAAATGTTACACACCTCTGTAAGTTATCTATAAATATTGATATATATAATAATGTTGTACTACTTTATTTAGATTTCTATTTTTCTTATTTACTTTTAAATGGTGGTAGCTAAATACCACAAATTTTCTATAAGCGAAAACGTGGAAAAAGGTCTTGAAATTAAATCCTTTATTTTTTATTTCTGTCTATAATATAATATATGTTTCTATTATGATATCTTTACATCTGTGTTTATTATACTGATATACTCTATTTTAATAAGAATAGGTTTCCACGAGGAAAACCTCTACCATCTCCAGTCCAAATTACCCTAATAACTATAGTCCCGGGGTATCCTGTCGGTGGATTGGGGTCTGTCCAGACGGGTACAATTGCAAGCTCAATTGTGGAGAAATAAATTTGGCGCAGGTACTGTCAAATAACAGTCATGTATATAAAATTTCCCCTTTTTTTTAAAGAGTCTAATGAAGAAATTTTATAGAGCCCATCTTGCGCAATGGATAAGCTGCTCGTTTCCAAGACCGGAGACAGTAAGTTGACATCAGCAAACTACTACTGCGGACGAGGGTCTGTCAGCGCTATCTCTACAGGCAATCAGATCAGTTTGGGTTTGTTGTTAAATTATCATTGGAACAACTGGTTTTTTGAATAACGATTAAAGTAAAAAATATTTAAAAATAGCATCAGGAAGTTTAGTTGGCTATATTTCACGATGTTAGCTAATCGGAAAGGCTAATTCGGAAGTTTGCAAAGCAACTGTTTTTTTAAATGAGCCTTCAAGAAACCAAAATTCATTTAAGGTGAATACTTCTTTTTATAATTAATTATTTCGTATACCAGCTCTTGTGACATCCAGAAACAGTAGTGGGGGTAGATTTAGATGCGATATATCTGCGCAGGCAACAAGAAACCCGACATGCAATTGTGGGTATAAGAAAACGGTAAGGATTGTTACAAAAAGTTTCTTAATAATTCTACAAGAAGGAAATTAAAAGCAACAATACATATTAAACTGTCATTTACCAGAACCGTATCGTCGGTGGTGAAGAGACGCGGCCCAATGAGTACCCAATGATGGCCGGTATCGTGTATGTGGGAGAGAATACTATTAAATGCGGCGCAGTAATCATAGACAAATCGTACGTGCTAACAGCTGCCCACTGTGTTGCTAACAAGACCCTCAATCAAGTTGCAGTTGTAGTTGGAGAACATGACGTAACAAGGGGCGGTAAGTTCATTAAATATATTTATTTTGATAATGTTTAAATTAGCATCAGAATAGCCTCTGAACATTTATGCATGACTGCAAACAAAAAAATAAATTTAATTTCGTGATAAATGAGATTTGTCGAACAGAAGAAAATAATTTTATCAATTTGTTTATATATCATTTTAATTTTATTATAAAAAATCTATTGTTACAGCTGACTCTCCTAATCTGCAAGTTTTTAAAGTAGTGACGATAAAAACTCATGATCAGTATAACCCGTAAGTACTGCTTGTTGAACCCGACATTACATAAGTGAACACAAAATGTGTTCAGTGTGTTTCTTATAATTGCATTTTTTTTAATTTAACCATCAATTATTTTCAGTAAAACATTAGACAACGATATCGCCATAGTAAAGTTAAATGGTGTGATTGTCTATAGCGACAATGTTGGTCCGGTTTGCTTGCCTTTTAAATTTGCGAATAGTGACTTCAACGGGGCTGTCGTTACTATTTTAGGTAAGACTACCAGTTGCACATGACTGCTCCCCCTTTCCATCTTTTCAGTTCAAATTAATTCTATCATACTATCACCAGTTAAAGTATTTTTTTTTTCATTTATTGTAAATAGAGCTCTTAGTGTTTTGTTTTTCTTTCAATGTTCAAATATAAAAAATACCGCCCATTTTACTCAGCCCAAACCGATTTCTTTTTATTGAAATGAATTCGTTATAATGAAGGCACCTATCGGTGGACTTAGATATGAGCCCACGATATAAAACTTCGAATTAAATCCATTCGGTAGTTATTTTCGAGTTCTAGTGCCATGTATTAAAATCGAAGGTTTTTTTATATTTATCTATAAACTACCAATGTTCCTCGTTTCTATATATTTTAAAAAATAATAGAATTCTATAATTATTTAACCTTGTAAAAAAATATATCAAAACAAAGCTGAAATATAAATAAAATCAACAATTTGTGATCTTAGGATGGGGAACTACAACCCCGGGAGGTCCTACATCCAGGGTGCTTCGAAAGGTGAATGTAGACGTCGTCAGCCAGGCCTCCTGCAGTCGAAGCGTGCCTAATCTCACATCGCGGCAATTATGCACATATACTCAGGGAAAAGACGCGTGTCAGGTACAATATAAAGAATCTTGGAATGCTGATACATTATTAGTTTTTAATTTTATGCATCAATAATTGAGATGTATGACAACTTCTGCAGGATGACTCTGGTGGTCCCTTACTCTATCAAGATTCGTCGAATGGTCGCATTTACAATATAGGTTTGGTCAGCTTCGGTCGTTTGTGTGCATCCATTTACCCCAGCGTCAACACGCGTATCACTGCTTTCCTAGATTGGATAGTGAACAACGCACCTGCCAATTATTGCAGAATATAAATTATTTATACTTTTTCAAAAATTTTTTATTTTAAATTGACAATTTCGATAAGCTTTATTTTTATTTTTAACAGATGGAAGTCGCATGTTATTAGTGGTTACATTTTTAATTTTAACCCCAAGTTTCGAATGCCTTGCAGCAATCGTTTCAACAACTAGATTTGCCTGTAATTTAAGATATAAGCAGGCTTTCTAAAATTGAAACTGGAAATACTGTTTCTGCTCCTTGCATACCTCATCCGTTTGGACTACAGATGGGTGTTAGATCTAATTCGAACTTGTGCAACAAATATCCGTATATGTGATATATTGTTGTTAAAGAATAATAATTTTATTAAATTTAATAATAATATCTTATAAGAAATCAACTGGTGACACATATAACGTATAGCTTAATTCTTTTAACCTTTAATTCGAAGGGTAAATAAATACGAATTAATTGTTCTTCCTCATAAAATAATCTATAAATATTTTGTTTTTTATATAAGTCAAGATAGCGTCCTATATAAATATTATAACTTATATATTTTTAACATTCTTGCACTGTTTAAAAAAATAAAATATCAAAGAAATTCTAAAAAATATTCATAACTGAGTGTATATATTAGTATGAATTATATGGTAGTATACTAGTAATATGTATAAAAGTATATCATTTATTAATTATACGTCTAATTTAAAAGAAATATTTTGATAAATATAACGCCTTGGACATTATAGACTATGCTGATAAAATTAAGTAAAGCATTTTAATTCTAGTAATATTATAGACGCGGAAGCTTGTGAGGATGTAAGTATTTTACTTTTCATGCAATAATATAGCTGATGCAGTTATATAGCTTATATACCATAATAACAGATAGGCTATAATTTATAACTATTTATAAAGATTTTTTGTAATTTGGCCATAGTATTATTACAAAATAGTGACCCATAAATATAATTAAATTTGTCACTTGTAAAATACATTTTTTAAAGTATAAATTAAATATTCTGAAAATTGTTGCTTTTATCGTTTTAAGTATTTAATGTTTTTTTTCCCTCTAAGTAATTTAGACGAATAGAGTATTGGACCAATGCAGAAAGAATTAGTAACTGCCTACTTGTGGTCGCGACCTGAAGTGGAAGAGGCAGTGAAAGTGTCAGAAAAGGGGCAGTGCAACTTGGTATTTTGTGTTTTTTATCAACACACCATGTTGTTCCAAGCGAAGCCATGGGTAGAAGTTAGTGAATTTAATAAAATTAAAACAACATGCCTGCGTAAATAATTTTTTAAATATAAATTTACCGTCTTAATAGGCATTAAATAACATTTGTTAAAAAAAGGGAAATGGCATCTGACACCTGGGAGTTCTCATAGTTTGAATATAAACTATTTAGAAAATATCAAAATGTACTTGGAAAATAAATTAAGTTACATAATTTATTTCAGAAAAATAATTACAGAATTTTATGTAACATAATAGCGAAGCGCGTGCCATTTTTCATTTCGATATAAGTGTCTAATGATTTTAGTCAAAGAATATTGCACACTCGACGGTTAGCACAACCCGTTCACTAGCTTAACCAAGGCACCATCCCCACCGCATTATTTGAAAACAACCCGAATAAGAACGCTACCACAAATAATCACTTCTATGGTAGCCATTTTATATGTATATTTATGTATTTAGGTAGGTTTTTATGTATTATTATGTAATGATTTTCTTTCTATGTTCTGTTTAAGCACCCCTACAATATAATGTGTCAATCTGTTAATTTTCCTCCTCCTAATTGGTTGGCTGGAAGATATTGCTCTTTAGCGATAAGGCTGCCAAATTTGTACCATTTTGTATATCTGTTATTAATGTTAATATTTTTGTATGATCCGGGTGTACAATTAAGTATATTCAATAGATATTAGACATGTAATGCAGTGTTCAAAAAGTAACAACGGCTAACAAATTGAATACGTTACTAGTTATTCGCTAAAAACCAATTCATTCCTAGACCATACTGTCGTTAATATAATGCAATATAATAATATTTTTTTATCAAATTCCTTACTATATTATCCTGTAATTTATTTATTCATAACTTTAAAGCTTTACTGAAGACTGTATTTTAAAACCGTGTACAAGTAACTATGAAGTCATTGCCTATTTTATGGACCGTAGTAGTTGGTTCTAAAATTCTATAAATTAATTGTGTTTAGTTTTATTGAACAATAATATATTAATTATACAGTCATCACTTTTATTTCTTTAAATTTATTTTTTAACGATTTTTTTGACATCATATTATAGATTACTCAAACAGCCCTCTTGCTCTGAATAAATAATGTAATAAATATCTATTGCATTACTCGACGCTAGTATACCATATGACATAAAGTAATTACAGTGATATTAATAAGAGGGCTATCATCAAGAAACAATGATGTGCTATGTTTATTCTACACAAGGTCATTTAAATTAATGAGAAACAAGACAGGCCCTAATAAAGAGCCTTGTGGTATGCCTATTTTATGATGATGATGATGATACCATTTCTAATTAGAGTTTCAAGTTAAACGCATTTAATAGCTTTTGTTAGATAACAAAAAATATCAATCGCATCTTTTTATTCTTACAAGGGTTCAAAAATATTTAGCAATAACTCGAGACCACTGTTGTTAAGCTACCAGGAGTAAAAGCAAACTATTTTTATGTAGTAGGTTATTTTTATTTAAATGTGCGACTAGTTAATTGAGTGAAATTATTTCAAGATTAGAATGCAAAAATTATTAATCAATCCCTTATTCCAAGGAAGACTCCTGCTCGTGTTATTAAAAATAATATATATTACTTTAATTTGAGCATATTGCTCGAGTTGTTATAAAAGAATTACAGGAATCTTTTGTTTCTATGGAAAATAATTTGGTATTTATTTCTTTACAGAGGAAGGTAACAATGTATTTTTTTTATATATTTTATTATCGTAGAAAGTAAAGTTTCAGGTTCTATATTATCATAATATAGTTTTTATATTAATTGTCACTTTCTTTGTCTTTTGTCACGTTTGTAAATCGTGAATAGTTCTTTAATATAGTTGTAAAATTATTTTGTATCTGAATTCTGAGTTTTATATATTTTTCATGACTTCTCAGCAGGATTGTCTTCAGCTAACATGTATTATGTTTGTATTTTATTATTGTAAGGGATAATTATATACTTATCAAGATTTTTCTAACACAATGTTACTATATTTTAAAATAGAAGAAAATACATAAAAAACGAAGGAAACATTTGTTATCATAACAGTAAATAATCTATGAAATAATTCTTATATTGAAAAACAGGAAGAAATCATAAAGGCCATTACCAAACGTTTTTATCACTAATGATAAAAAACGAGGTCGAGAAATTCTTTACAATTTCTACTGAATTTATACGGAATCTTGAAATATTTTATTAGGGTCCTAAGTTAATACTCTGGCGACCAATGTTACAATCCCTGAAATAAAAAAATATCACATAAATATTTGTCAAAGTTTGATTTTTAATATATTTTAGGAGCATATCAGTCAGGAAAGCTATAATTAATACCCGTGACTACTTTATACACCTAGTTTAATAAGTTTCTCTAAAACAACCCCAATATTTAAACCTTTAAAACGCTGAACTTAAAATCACGGTAAATAACAATATATAAGTCTTATAAAGATAATTTTCAATCAATCGGCAACGAAATTTCCAATGCCTAATAATTTTGCGTTTGTTTTCATCGCGTCGCGCCTGAAACCATAAAGATGTCTTTGAAACGTAAACAATGACATATTTCCTTATCTGCATAACATTGTAGCATTGTAGAGTCTAATGTTTTATATTAACTGTTCATGAGTTAATAATACATTTAATTATTTACAACGTCTCCTACGACATGTCTGGAAAGTGTCATTTTAATTTAATTTATTAATTACTTTTTTATTTCATTTCATTAAATTATAATTAATTAAAAATTTTTGCGTATTATAAGTACTCTCCTTTAGGATACTCTGGTGAATATTAAAATCTTCGACAACAATATTTCGTACAGAGCTGTATTTTGAATATTATATATTATTTCTTGAAGGTTTTTTTTCAAGTGTAGTGAAACTTTGTTATTTATTATATTATCATGGTAATAAGTATTTAATGTGTACATCTTAAAATTTTTATGTCACATTACTTTTAATTCAGTAGATATAAAAGCGGGGTTCCAAAAAGTAAGTTATTCTTTTTTTCCTTCAACATTATTTCTACTTATTTCCGTTCTTGATGTGTTTATTTTTCTTTTATCATTAGTATATTTCAATACATCATTATATTTTCCTACCATATTTTTTATTTCTTTTAAAAATCTAAAATTGTAAGCGGTATTTATTTGAATTTAAGATTCTATTGAAATTACTTCATCAGCTTATTATTTTTTTCTCCTGCATTAGTTTTTATATCATAAATGTAAATACCCTAGTCAAAGCAAAACCAGAGTCTGATATTACGAATACATATTAAAATAATATTATTTTTACTCTCGAAACAAACTTACAAATTTATTTAAAATCTTTCAGATGTATCTTATAAGACAGTCAGTTATATTGTTGGCATTAACTTATGCGCAGGCGCAGAACTCTGACTGCGATTATGTAATAAACGTAAGTACAATATTGAAGTGAAACACTCAAACATTATTTATGGCATTTTCAATTACTATATTAATAATAAAATATATGTAATAAGCCGAAATAAATAATCGACTGTGGTCTATTTGACTTTTTTGGACTAGTACGGGATTTTAATTTGCAATTCGGTTTTTGAGATTGTAGAAAAAAAACCTTTTGTATCAAGTAGTCTAAGGTTATTTTAATGTCGATTATATAAAGATTGTTATTTTTGCCGTAACTCTATTACAAACCAACATAACAAAAATATAGTTGTTTTAAAGTAAAAAGTGTATTTAATTTTAATACTACAGATCCTAATCACAAATTATAATATCTTCTACCAACTATATAACAATTGGTAGTTGCGATCAATATTTTCATATAATTTCTATAAATATTCAAGAGATCGGGCTGCTGACGTGATGTCAATGCACTCTTTTAAATGAAAAAAAATATGTTTTTTAAAGTCGTATTCTAAAGACGTTTAAGGTGATAAATAGCCAATAGTTTATAATTCAAGTTTTAACTGTTGTTAAACGGTTTGGGCGGTTCCAATTTTTTATGTGGGCAAAAAAAGGTAATATAATATTTCACACTTTACTACTAAATACTTTTAGGTTGATCCTACAATGGTTTACCGCATATTCAGCCCGAACTACCCTTCCAACTACCCAGCTGGAATCTCTTGTCGCTGGATAGGGGTATGTCCTAGTGGATATAATTGCGTACTGGATTGTTGGAGCATCAATTTGCCACAGGTAAAACTTATACAGTATAGTTACTACTTTTAAACTGATCTTATCATATTCTACTATATTATTTATAATTAGGTTTTTATTTTTTTGTTTCTTTAATTTTGTGACACATTACTACTTAGCGAATAATTATTTACCTAAAATTGTGTAGAATCTATTAGTGACAATGTACAAAATGAATTTGTCACATTTCAAAAATATTAGCAATGTTAGGGCCAGGTCATTTTTGTGGCTCTAAGGAAACCCATTGTCGTGTTATATTTAACAGTAAAGCTGTAATCATGGGCCAGACACCATACCATTAAAGTTCCTGGTTAAGAAAATTTATTTATTATAGTTTTTTAAATTAAATCTTTTCCCTCATTATTGTCACTAAATTAAAAAACTTATTAGAGAACTTATTAGAATTTCATAACTTTATATATTAAAAATAAATCTCTTACTGTTATTTATTTTTTGTATTTTCTTAAAAAACAACAACTAAATGATAATTTGTATTCCAATCATTATCACTTTTTCGGATATTAACACGTATCGATGGGTTCTGTAACCAGCCCAATGGCTCTTGGTTACATGAATATTCAAAACGAAGTCAATTGCATACTCAGGTCGCGAGAAAATTGATTCGAAAAAATGCTTACATACATATACGTAATTTTTTTTAAGTGTCTAGATTTACTTAGGATCCCTTAAAACGTAAAAAGACGAGAAAATTTAAAATGTATTGAAAAATATGTAACAATTAACAAAATTCTTTAAATATATAGACGCCAGCATGCAATATGGACCGGTTGCTCATTTCCAAGTCAGGTGACAGTCAGCTGACGTCCGCACAATACTACTGCGGACGCGGTTCGGTCATTGCTGTCTCCGAAAGCACGCAGATTAGTATGGGTTAGTTCGTTTATATCTTTCAGCTTTCTCTATTTCTTTATACCAATTTTATTTGATAGAGTATAACGTTACTTGTCAAATTGTTCTATGAAAGTAAGTGTATTAATAGTATTTTCGTTGATACATTTTAGGCCTCGTTACTTCAAGATATAGTCCAGGAGGTAATTTTAGGTGCAATCTATACGCCGAGGTAGATAAAAATCCAACTTGTAATTGTGGTTATAGAAAAATGGTAAGTATGATTGTTTAGATCCTATTTTTCTAATATATATTTGTAATTATACCAATGCGTCGCTCTCTAGAATCGCATCGTCGGTGGTGAAGAGACGCGGCCCAATGAGTACCCTATGATGGCCGGTATCGTGTATATAGGAGAGAATACTATAAAATGCGGTGCAGTTATCATTGACAAATCGTACGTGCTCACAGCCGCCCACTGTGTTGCTAACAAGACCCTCAATCAAATAGCAGTAGTTGTTGGAGAACATGATGTTACTACAGGCGGTGAGTTCTTATGTTAAACTTGAACACATTTATTATGTTATTGTGGTGCAAGACAGAAAACATTCTAGACAAAAGTAATTGTTACAGCTGATTCTCCTAACCTGCAAGCTTTCAAAGCGGCCAAAATAATTTCTCATGAACTGTATAATCCGTAAGTTAAATAAATTTTGAGGTATAAGCTTTTTTGTTAATAATTTATTTTCTTAAATTTCATAAAATATTTTTTACAGCGATACATATGACAATGACATTGCGATCATACAGATACTTGGCATTATTATATACAGCGATAATGTCGGACCAGTCTGTCTTCCTTTCAAATTTGCCAACAACGACTTCACTGGAGCTTCAGTCACAATATTGGGTAATTAATCAGCCCGATTGTCTCTATATATGTTATAAATTAACATACACTATGGTTAATAAAATTAATTTATATGAAATACGTTACAGTCTGAAGTGCTTATTTAAGCTCCTGTTTCATCTCTAGAATATTTTATTATATTTATTTTATATTTTACCAAAGGATGGGGCACTACATTCCCGGGAGGCCCAACCTCAAAGGTACTCCGAAAGGTAAACGTAAACGTTATTAGCCAGTCCTCCTGCAGAAACAGTGTCTCCACTCTTACATCGAGACAAATGTGCACCTTCACACAGGGCAAAGACGCGTGTCAGGTAAATGTATTGAATTATTTCTGTAATTGGTATTTAATTAAATTGTAGGGTTAAAATGACAACAAGCTAAATATAGTAGATTGTATCACAAGGGAGCAAAATAGTATTTTTACTGCGAGGGCGCTATTTTGCGCATATCCTGAGCTCAGCGAGAGATTGAAATACATCGCCCGAAGGTAAAATAATCTGCTCTTGATTCATACACTCTACTTTCCTCCGCTAAAAAGTTCCAATCGGAAAAGTGCTATTTTGCTCCCGTTTAAAGAGGAATAAAGCAACATTTTCCGAAGAGAAGGGATGAAAATTTAAATATATTTAAAAATATACAAGCTTTATTCCAATAAAGACTTTTATGATATTAACTTCTTGCTAAACTCATTAAGATCTTTATAAACTTCATGCTAAACTCATTAAGGTCGCAGGATGAGGTTCTCCCCGTGTTAATGATTATTTGTTTTCAATATTATATAATAACATTCTCAGGATGATTCCGGTGGACCTCTACTATATTCGGACCCTTCAAATAGTCGTCTTTACAATGTCGGTGTGGTCAGCTTTGGAAGGTTCTGTGCATCTGGTAGTCCCGGCGTCAACACTCGCATAACTGCCTTCTTGAACTGGATAGAGTCAAAAGCACCAGCTAACTATTGTAGAATATAATCCTAGTCATAACAGTGATTTTTATAAATCGTTGATTTATTTAATTCTTCTTATAGTAAAGAAACGTCTCATATAGATATTTTTTAAATGAGTTCTATAGTATATAATTCAGCTATTTTGTTTTAATTAGCCACCTGATAATTAAGTCTGCACTTTTATTTGCCTCTGCCTTAGATTATTATTTATTATATATTTATTATTGGCTTAAATTTGGATCAATTTAATTAAAAATCTAAGTTGAAAAATGAACGTGTATCAAAGTCTATTGTTTTATTTTGCGTAGAAATAAATTAAATTTATGAAATGTCACAGTCTAGTTGCACAGTTCAAAAGGGTTGGTCTATTGAGAGGAAACGGAAAGAAATAGAGATACTCTTTTAAGATATTTATAAAATTACTCATACTAGATATAGAGATGTGAGAACAAGTTAGAATTCAAGTCGAGCGTTATATCGAAAAAAAGACTTGAATAACTAACTACTAGTTTTGTGATCCTCTAACAAAGACTTAAAAATTTTTTAAAAGAAAAACTTTAAGCTTTTTAACAACAGTAATTATATAATGAATTAACTATTAACTAGTCTGGGAAGAGCTTAACCTCTTGTGCATGGAGCAGCATGTCAAGAATTGTTAACAAAATGGTTATTGTCAGACCTGCCCACTTTGAAAATAAGATTTGAAAGATAATCTTGACACCAGTTGAGAAGTGAGCCTCTGATATTTGTATTGTCTAACTTTTGTATCGGAACATTATCATTTGAAAACAAAAGAGAATCGAATGCCCTACTAAAATCTAGGAATACTGCTACATGTTTTGTAGCATTAAGGTTTTCACATATGTGATCTGTAAGCTTCGAAAGTAATTGTGATGAGCTTTTTCTTTTCGTTCTTTTTCGAAAATAATTGTGAAATTTTGTGTTACGATACTTATATGTCTCTACTAGTATATAAATGTTAATATTGTTATTGACTTAACGTTTTCAGTTATCAGTGAGTTATCAGCCTTTTTCTTGTATATGGGTATATAATATTTTTACACTGTTGCTGTATTCATATTCATTTCGAAAAGTTTAATGCTTAAAAAGTCCCTTGCCTTATACTCATGAACGAGCGCTGCTTGCGGCGACTCGTTTTGTCTTGTAGGCCTAATTGCAATATGAATTAAGTAAATAGCAATTGCTTGAAATGGCTCTACTAGTTCACAAAAAAATATATTAAATGTTTTGACGTTTGTGAAATAGTAATCACAGTTAAAATACAGTTAAAATGTAACAAACTCAGCCGGCTGAGTTTGTTACATTTTATTTCGATAAGTATGGTATTAAAATAGACCCTCCCTAGTTTTCTAATTGACGTACACAAGTACTTATTGACAATGATGAATAAAGTCGTTATATATGATAATTTTTATATATTTCATTACATTCTGACACAGTCTATTAAAATCAAAAACTTATAGAAATATTCATAAATGAGATGTGTATACCTTAGTTTTACTGAATTTTTATTAGTAGCAGATTAGACATGTGTTTAACAATAATTTTTTTAATATTTATGTCTTTTTTAAAAGAAATAATTTTAGCCATTCTCCGCAAGCACTACCCGTTCACGAGCCTAACGTCCAGATCAGACATCACCCTTCTTGATATATTTAATATATTTAAGATAGAAACCCTAACCCCATGATACTGTAAACCACAAAGAGTAAAAACAACGTCAAACAAATTGTGTATGTTACTTGCAACTACCATAATCAGTTATTTGCTAAAATACAATTTATTTAGACCATAGCTTTGATAATAAACTATAATAGTTTTTTTTGGGAAAATCCTTTTAATGTTAAATTTTATTTAAATCAATTTTAATTTTGTATAGGTAATTTTATTATTTTAATAATTAATTATAAAAGGGTGATTATCTTGTATGTTTTCATAATTATAGCAGTTATTAATTATCAAAATATTAAACGTGATTATTGTTTTTACATAGGCTACCCACTGAGAACCAGGATTTTTAAAACTGTCTAAGGTAACTTCTACATTCTTTTTTTAGAAGACATTAAGGCAGCTGATCTCTCATAAAGATACCTCGGAAATAGGGAATATAATTTCCATAATTTAAAAATGTCAGTTTTAGTTAAGTCTCGTTTTGTTTATTGTTTTCTTAAAAATATATTTCAAGTCCTTTTTTATGAGGTTTAAGATATGTTAGTATAAAAACACTCCATTTTTTCATTATGTCTCTTTAATTCATCAAAAGGTTTTTGACTTATCTTGAACCAATTCATGGTTTTAGTAATTAAAGCAGCACCACCTCCGAAACCTCCTGCAGCTAAAAATGTAGCAAAAATAGATATCAAAAACTCTAAAATTTATTGATATGAACATAACGCGTGGAGGTTTAATAGATGAATCATTTACTAAATCTTAGGTGGCAGTCCTTGCTATTTTCATCGACATTTTTTATTTACACGACAATACGACAATAAACTATATTAGTTAATTCTTTTTTATAATTTATGAAAAACTTAGAAAACAGCCAGCTAATTTTTTTTAATTTTTTGTAAATAGTATAGTTGGTGGAAACAAAACTTCCTATCGAATATTTAATTTCTTTCTACTTCTTTGTCATTCTTCGTTCTTAAATTATCTTAAAATTCTGAAATAAAACTTTTTTTTTGCGGATTGAACTCGCGATAATGTGGTTACATTTTAATTTTAACCCGACGTTTCAAATGCTTTGCAGCAATTGTGTTCACGGGTAGACGAGATGTAAGTGTCTGTCAGTAAGTCAGTTCCTATTTGATCAACACGATTGCTGCAAAAAGCATTCGAAACGTCGGATTAAAATAAAAATGTAACCAAAATTATACGCGTGTAAGCTTCGTAAAAAATAGCGTCGTAAGCTTGCATGTAAACTTCGTAATTTCAAATCGTAAACATCTAAGAAAATACTATGTGTCATTTTATGTGTTATAGACATAACTAAAATAAACTAAAGTAACTAAATTAAACATATGAAGCGTTCCAACATTCTCATGCTGTAGTCACGAAGGCTGTATAATTGAGCTGAGCGAAGCGAAGCTCTTTACTACTCAAATTTTCAACTCTTTGTTACCCTACTCCTCCTTCATTTTATGAGCTACGCGACCGAAATTCGCACACGAAACATGAAATGAGAAAACTCGTTCTGGATTGAAAATCAGCCGAATCGTAATTGTAGTTTTCTAGATAATTGATAAAATATGTCCCATATAGTTAACATATAGAACGTTTTTGTTTCCCGCGCGCGACCATTCCTACTACACTACTTCAGAGGCCTCTCACTTGCTTTCACCTCAGTCGTGTAAAACAAGTATTGACATCAAATCATAATTTTTATTCATAAATAAATATCAATATTTAACTCTAGACATTGATTCGGTCCACTGCTTCGTGAGGCTAACCCCACTTGCATGAACGTAGTATCTGAGACATATTTTTTTTATAGATAACAATGGTTTATCTTAAAATATATATTTTACAATTTATATATTTAAAAAATCTATTTTCTTAAAGTAAGCTCACAATCTGATAATATATAAAATTATGAACATTCGGCTTTACGACCTATCTAGGTGCAGTGTTCATCGCATCGTGCGTCGCTCCACAACTTAGTGGTTTTGGTCAATAATTTGTAAGGTTTTTTCAACAGCAATATGTGAGTACATGTTGTTAGTGTATTAAAAAAAGTGTAAAAATGCTCAATGAAGTGTTAGTGTTTTTTTTTGTACAAATGCTCAATGAAGTGTGCTCAATCAAGCATTTTTTGTATCTGTTTTTAATATAAAATGCTATAAATGTTAATAGTGAATTTCCAGTGTAAATATTTTATTAATTAATTCTTTGACCCTGTATAAATTAGGTATATGTATGTATAATTCACTATTTCTCAATATATCAAAATTATTTAAATTCTTAACTTAAACCGAATAATATTCTTTTTTTAGTAAAAGTTATATATCTCTAGTTCTACTTTATAATATAAACACATTTTTTCGTTTGGTCAAAATCTTCTAAACTTTTAAAGTTTATCTTAAGTAAAAAATATTATAAAATATTATTTCTAACTCCTAAACCCCCTGAAATACTGCACGTCTTAATATGTTATTAAATCATTAAAATGCTTTAAATAGCATTAATTATATAATAATTTGGTCGAAAGTAAAAAAACAATATAAAACACCATCACAAAATGTGCTCTTGAAACGAAACAAAGATTACTTAGTATTTATATTTAATAAATGAAGAATATTGTTTATTAGAAAAACACAATATGAACATTAATATCAATTTAATTAATAATAATTATTAATGTACTAAAATACCCACAAAAGATATAACAGAAAACTATTACACAAAATGTATAAAATTACTTAACTTGCCATCTCCATCTCCAGTACGAACAATGCCTCAATAATGGCTATAAGCCCTATTTATAACAAATTTTAAAAGCGACAGCAGCGCTATGATCAACTGAAGTTTAATCATATTCATAACTTTTAAACATAGTAAACTGTATTTAATTATAAACTATTTTACAGTATGATTCTTAATTCTTAAATGTAGTTGTAACAATATATTAATGGTATTTCTTTCTTATTAAATATATTAACAATAGCTTATGACAATTTATAAAATCAACAACTTTTATCACTTTAATGTTATATCAGTAATAAGAATAAAACATTGTTCTAAATAATACTAAATTCCCAAAAATAATAATTCTAATATATTACACTTTTATTGTGTCAACGAAATTAAGTAGTTTTCTAATTGATTTTTTGTATAACCTACATATTAAATTATTAAAATATTATACCATAATTCAATATGTAGGCCATAGTACACTAATATAATACACGCAGTTGATGTAGAGCTTTAATCCCTAAGTAAAGTTTATAACTTACAATATTTTATTCAAGAACGTTGTAAAGAAAGCAAATTTGAGGCTGTAATTTTCTTTTCAGATCAAAGCATTTGCAACTACAGTTTGCTTTGAGTGGTGTTTTATTTGTAACGTTATTATACTTTTCATATTCAACCCCCTTTTTAACGCCTATGGTAAGAAATACAAGTACATTTGATTTGTTCTTTAAACGCTTATAATAGAATAACTCAAATTATACTATTATAATAGCAAAAACGTATTTTTTACGAAAAAGGTCATCATTTGTCGTAATATTACGTTATTATGTTTGAAGACTTATAGTTCAATTTGTAACTGTTATATTGTTTCTAAGTATTAAGGTTTTTATATCTTATATGTGCTTATTTCCAGGACCTGGCCCACCCTTCTATCTTTTCGCGTGCTTCAGTTTGTTCACAACGATATTCAGTTTCATTTTCTTACCAGAAACTAAATGTTTGCCTGTGGACGTCATTCAACAAAAATTTATACAAAAATAAAAACCTTTAACATAGTATTTATTTATTTTTTAATTTATTAATATAAATTAAATTAACATGTTGAATTCATTAACTTCTAATATAAGTGAGAAGTTAATGAATGAATCTCGTTCATAAAAGAGTCTGCAAATAATAACACTCTTTCTCGCATCTTGTTATCCTGAATAAAATACAATTTAAAAAAAATATTGATTTACATTAATAAATAAAAGAAACCGACAGTATTTATATTCCTTGGCCTGTTTATTTATTAACAAATTAACTAATTTCGTAATGGAGGCGTATCTCTTATATTTAGGTTATTACCACATTTCTACGTTGTTCTTATAAATTTATCTTGTCTAAACAATTAATGGATCCAACAAGTAAAAATTACTGAGTCACAATAAATGTTATCCATTAAATTTATGGCATGTTAAACTAAAATGCAGCGGTTCACAGTGATCTAATAAGCATTTATTTTAATGTTTTCTAAGATTTACAGGAGTGTAAATAAAATAGTTTTATTGAAATATGTAGATATTTCAATAAAACTATTTTATTTTGTAACTTGCGTTTATTATTACATTTTATAATTAAAACCTGACGTTTTTAATGCTTTGCTGCGAGCGTGGTTACGGGTACGGGTACGGGATGCTTGCACAAAAGAAGCAGAAAAGTCTCTTTTAGAAAGCTTCTTATTATAGTTTCGATTCAGTGACAATGATTTTTTTCAAAAGTTATGTAAAATGTTTGCTTGTGTTATTGTTTTTATTTACTATTGTAAAAAAATATATATTTTGAAAAAATTTAAGTAGTGAGTTAGAAAACCTAATTGTTGACCTGAGCTTAGTGAAGCGAAGCTCTTACTGGTCGAAAGTGTGTTTCGTTACTATTGCCACTTCGCCTATAAGAATAATGATAGAATGTCATAAAGCAGGGTTATCGAGGAAAGTGACTTATAAGTCCTGAAGTTTTTTGGTAATATTTGTGATTTTAGTTTTTTATTAAATGGTCAAAATGTGTCCCATAAAGTTAACATGAGAAACGTTTTGCAATCGTCCGCGCGAGTTCTTTTTAGGCTTAAGATTATAGTCACTATTTACTCTGCTAATTTTACAAATATGAGATACTCATTCAGCAACAACACTTTGTTCAGCGGCAACCGTGCACTGTTCATTCTTGGAATTATAACCATTTCAGTATAGCATTGAAAAGGTGCCACGCCCGAAATTAATGTTTGAAATTTGTGTATATGTATATGTATATGTATATGTATATGTATATGTATATGTATATGTATATGTATATGTATATGTATATGTATATGTATATGTATATGTATATGTATATGTATATGTATATGTATATGTATATGTATATGTATATGTATATGTATATGTATATGTATATGTATATGTATATGTATATGTATATGTATATGTATATGTATATGTATATGTATATGTATATGTTTATTTATATGTATGTGTATATAAACGTTTACATTTTCAAAATAAAACAAAATTATAAAAATCTTTTATTCAAATGCAAACTGTAGCAGCACAACTGTATAAACTGCGAACTGACCGAGAAAGCGCAGAGGCAACGTGGCGTCTATTGTCAGGAAGCCACATGCTGTCATTTTGTTAAACTTAGTTTTGTTCACTCTGCGTACGTTCTTACACAACTTCTTTATACCTTAAGTAAAACATAAATATAATACATTCATTAATTTGTAGATTTATTTTTTATATTTATGTATTATACCCGCCTGAATTCTATATGGATATATTTTTAAATAAAAACTATCAAGAATAACGGGTATTATTACCTAAGCATTTGCTCTTTTGGAAAACCATGGCACAACTTCTCTCGGCCTCCGTAGTGCAGGCATAAAATGTTTCACACTCTCTAATGCAGAAGGTTATGAGGCAAATATTCTTTAACGTCCAACAAAGTATGAACGATTCAGCTATAGTACTATTCTGAAATTTTGTAGGATATAATAAAATTATACTTTAATGCCCACTACAAAAATGACGGTACAGTACAAGGAATAAAAAAACTATCAAACTATAGATGGGTATACAATAAAGCGGTCTCATAATTACATAGCTATCTACTTATATAAACATGTACTTATGTTAATATTATTGAAAAAGAAACAAGTTAAAGCATACGAGCAATTTTTGGACCAACTTACATGTGTATTGTCAATAATCCCTAATTTAAATAGCTCAATAAAAAATTGAACATATACCAAACTGCGTGTAAAAGTATCTATAAGCTGGAACAAGATCTGAAAGAGACCTAAGTCTTATAAACCGTTGTAGAACACCTTGGATATACGAAATAAAATCCATAAATATTGAACACATACTGGGAGCTGGAATAAGCTTTTGGCTCTATTAAAATCGTTCAAAATTATTGAATACACGTCAAGTAGCTCCTGTATATGGCGTTCTTTTTTGTTTCTATCGACCTCCAGTGCAATGGTCGTGGAATAATAATTTACATTTGAAATCCACAATTCAAGACATTGTTTTAAGAATTTAACATATCGAAATTTGCAAATTATATTTACATCATAATAAATCATACAAAATATGTAAAAAATATAAAGTGAGTTATTAAAGTAACCAGGAAACTTAGAAAAACATAAAAAGAAAAAAGTAATAGCAAAAAAAAATAATAAATGAAACCCAACATATACCCAGTTATATATCATCCAATCTCTTAAAATATTTGATGATCCCTTTGATTGAGTTCTAACGACTTTCTGAATTTCAAGAATAAAATGAATTGACTTACGGCTGTTGTACATATTGTTGAAAAGAATCACAATAGCATATATGCTGCTAGATATTAAATTAAAACTTAATGTATATTCTAGTACACTTGTACTTTCTCTAAGAGAAAGTGTTTCTTTCCGATTAAAATAAAAATGTAAATAAAGTAAGAGGCAAACAAAACAACAACATATAATATAGTAAAAGTGAGCTTGGGGGTAGACAAAGTTATCACGAATTCTATGACTAGAATGAAAAAATATATATTGAAGAATATTAAGAGGCAAGAGAGCTTTTTCCAGATTTTGATTCACAAAATTGTTTTCGAAATAATTATTTTGAAATGAATTCATTTTCAATTATTATCAACGATACAGAGACGATGATATTTCTCTGAATATTGAACTGATATAAAGAACTCGTCGCAACTAATTGGAAAAGTAATATTCATTTAAAATTTATTGGTTTACCTTCACTTTATTATTATCAGTAATGTATTAATACATTTCAAAGTAGACATGATGGAAACATTTTTCACCTGTTATACATTTCACTTATACTTATGATTTCGTTTAATTAAAAATAATATGTTCTGTATATATCGAGTGCAACTAAAATGTTATATATTTATATAGACTAATAATTGTCGTTGAGCTATCACTTCTTTGCAATCAATATGCGTTGTAAGCTTCAGAGAGAGAGGTGCTAAATAGTATCGTATCCAAGCTCGTACAACATAAATTATCTCTTCAATATGACTCTCTAAGGTGAAAAACGATAAATTTCGTTTCTCGAATACATCACTAGACAATTAATATGGATCAAATATGAGTTTTAATGGCATAACATTAATTTACTATTCAATTCAATTATTTAGTCAATTATTCTGCAATTACTTATATTACATATAATCTTTTGACTTTAATTTAGTAAAAGAAAAATAACAAAATTTTTATTTAAAGCAATTTATATTTTATGTGTCATGAGTTCATAAGTCTAGGAACTAATCTGACATAGACGGACATCGTTTAAGAGTCCGGTCTGATTTCTTGAGTATTTAAGTTTCAATAGTTTATTTGCTTTTGCTTTTATCCAAAAAAGATATGTCTACAAATGTCCAAAAAGAATCTCTATCTTGATAGTATTTATGACGAGACATCAGAAATGGGTTCCAAGCGATTAGCCCGGACAAAAAATGGCGAGGGCTTGTATACAAAAATGTAGAATGCTCTTTAAGTTCAAGACCAAATTCTCAACAATAACTTCTATTAGTACGGCTGTCTGCTATAAATGTGGACAACGGGTTCATATTTCGGTGCACTGTTCCAATCAAGATGATGCAGAGGCGGGGTAGAGCGAAAGACGATTTGACGTATTCGTCGTCTACCCATACTCAAAAATGTTGAACAGTTTTTGTTCAGCTTTTTACATTTAATTATAATTCCGATGTTTTATTAATCAAAGAGAGTATTTCATTTAATTTTAGTGGTTTTCAAAATACTGTATTTTATACGTCATTAGTCGATCCACCGTATATGGTATATGTTCATGTTTCATGTATAGTCGAAAATGATGGTTCATTCAAAATTTAACTAAATATTTTGTCCAATATTTATTTATTAATGTTTGTTGTGTGTGTGGTTGTGGTGATTAAGTTACTTTTATTTGCCAACACCGACACGAAGATATTAGATAAACAATTATTTCTATTCTTAGTAAAGAATGGGTTTCGATGATATTTGATCTTCGTCACCCGGTCGAATTGCGGTTGCGGTATCATTTTATTTGGGATTAATAGAATATGTAGAATTTTCGCATATGTCTAACCACACCTGCCGAGTGATGATATAATAGTTATGAATTGTTGTTAATGCAATAAAAAAAAAGGTACAATATTTACTTGGTAGAAATTTCAGTGGTAACCGATTCTTAAAATCATTATATAAAACAATTGGTGGGCTTACTTACAATTTTGATTTTTATTTAGCTTATAGTAAAGGAAAAGATAAAGATTTTTCTCGGTGGTAGACCATAACATCGGGTCGCCGGCAAGGTTACCACCCATTGGGCAAAGTCGTGCCGCAAAGCGACCTAGTCGTGTTCCGGCACGCTGCTCAATGAAGCCGTATATGGGAAATGGGTCTGAACAGCTGCGTTGCGTTGGCGAACCGGTTTGGCGTCGAGTTGATGTTGGTTGTGTCGGGTGCCTAGTCGAGGAGGGTAGCGGGATCCGAAGCGACGGCTTTCCGCTGGCCGCCCGCAGATAGTTGGGGGCCCAAATAGTAGGTTAGCCACCCACGAAAGGCTGCCCCGCCAGCTGCGAAAAATCCCAGGGTGGCTCCATCGTGCTGGTTGGCGACCAGACGAGGAGGCCCGATGGCGATCCCTGGGGGGGTTCGGGCGTCCCCGCAGTCTCCAGACTAGCCTCCCAGTGGCATGACAACACCAATTTCGACGTCGGGCTCGATACGCAGCGTCTCGTTCAACTGCCATTTCCCATCCTTTTCACTCTTATTATTATATTTATTTTATGAAAAAGTTTAAAAAAAGGAACAAGTTTTTTCAGCGGTTGCACTCCTCCTCACTTTTAGTGCACCTCAGTAACATCCGAGGCTTGCACTCAAATCTCGAACCTGTCCACCACCATCTCGAGACAGCGCAGCCGCACTTGCTCTTTTTGACGGAGACGCAGATTCAATGTCCTATGAGTGCTGCACATCTGGATTATCCCGGTTACACGTTAGAGCACAACTTTCGCTCACGTGCCGGGGTATGTGTGTACGCGCGGAACGACCTCTGTATCCATCGTCTCCGTCACCTTGAAGACCCCACTTTTTCTTCCATATGGGTTTTAGTAGATACAGGAATCGAAAAAATCCTGTATTCCTGTGTCTACCGTTCGCACAGCGGTGATCAGGAGACCACTCGTTTATTTGAGTATCTCAGTGAGGCTGCTGATATGGCTCTGCATCGATACCCTTCAGCGCAGCTCGTCTTTCTGGGGGATTTTAATGCCTGTCATCAGGAATGGCTGTACCCGTTCCAGAAGACGGACCATGCTGGAAGAGAGGCGCGGAACTTCGCGTTGTCTTTGAACCTCTTTCAGCTGGTTAGGCAAGCGACGAGGGTCCCTGATGTGGAGTCCCATACAGCCAACTGCCTTGACCTTCTGCTGACAACTGATCCGGACAGATATCGTGTTGAGGTTTCCTCCCCCTTGGGAACTTCCGATCACTGTCTGGTGAAATCTGTATTTACTTATTCCCCACCAGTTTCCGAACCGCATGGTGTCAGGCGAATATGGAAATACAAGTCAGCAGATTGGGATGAGATGCGGCACTTTTTTGCATCTTATCCTTGGCGGCAGGTCTGCTTCTCTTCTTTGGATCCGTCGAGTTGCGCAGATGCTATAACCGATGTGGTGCATCAAGCAATGGAGTATTTCATTCCGTTTGCTGATGTACCCATCGGTGGCAAAGCTCGCCCATGGTTTAATGCCGAATGTGGTCATGCTGAAGGCCGAAAACATTCGGCATACCTCAGTTGGGCCGACGCTCGAAGCCGCAAATCTCCGGATGTAAGATCTAAGAAGAGAGCCTTTAACCGAGCTGCCAAGTCTTACAAAAAGGCGTTGCGGAAGGCTCGTCTCGATCGAATCGCTAAGAATGGCGAAGAGCTCTCTGTCAGACCAACCGGCAGTCGAGCTTTTTGGTCTCTTGCCAAATCGATCGAGTCGAACTTCTGTAAACCCTCACTGCCTGCATTGCAGAAGCCGGACGGATCCCTGGCCCATACAGCGACAGAGAAAGCGAATTTACTTGCTTCTCTGTTTGCTAATAATTCACATCTTGACACTAGCAATGCGTCTCCAGCACATCTTCCTCACTGCGGTATTTCGATGCCTGAAATCCGCATCACAAACAGAGAGGTACGGAGAACATTGTGTCGTTTGGATGTGAATAAAGCCAGTGGTCCTGATGGTATACCAGCCATTCTGCTTAAAACATGCGCAGCTGAGTTGTCTCCTATATTAACACGTCTGTATCGCCTCTCTTTCGAGACTGGAATAGTGCCGAAATCCTGGAAGCTTGCCAACGTGCAACCAGTGCCCAAAAAAGGCAGACGTGCCGATCCTGCCAATTACAGACCGATTGCAATCACCTCCATACTCTGCAAGATTATGGAGCGTGTATTGAACTCGCGCCTTTTAGCATACCTAGAAGGTAACGATCTCCTCAGTGACCGACAGTACGGGTTTCGCCGAAATAGGTCCACTGGGGACCTTTTAGTGTATGCTACTCACATTTTAGGCGAGGCTATCGAGAAGAACGGAGAAGCGGTCGCCGTCTCTCTGGACGTCTCGAAGGCTTTTGACAGGGTCTGGCATGCGAGCCTTATAAGCAAGCTTTCAGCGTACGGTATTTCTCCTGGTCTGATCGGCTGGGTTACGGACTTCCTGAACCTTAGAACTATCCGAGTTATTGTTGAAGGGTGCTCGTCGGAGCCCTTAACAATAAATGCCGGGGTTCCTCAGGGGTCCGTTCTCTCTGCAACTCTTTTCCTGCTGCATATAAACGATCTGCTGAAGCCCGGAATCTATGGGTACGCAGACGACAGCACAGTTGTAGAAAGATATCTGCCAAGCACTCGTGCTAGTAGAGAACAAGTACAGTCAGAAAGAGAAGCCATGGTGCAACGTTTGAGTGACAAACTTCAGGCAGTCTCTGCATGGGGCAGTGCCAATCTTGTCACATTCAACGCCACCAAAACGCAGACGTGTTTGTTCACCGCCAAAAGGAGCCCTTTCACCTTGGCTCCTTCTTTTCAGAATGTATCTTTGGAATACAGTGACCGGCTTCAGTTGTTAGGCTTAGAGATTTCCTCGAACCTCAACTATGGTCGGTGCATTGAGTCCAGAGCAAGAGCAGCTGCAGGAAAGCTTGCCATTCTTGCGAAGGTCCGACAGTACTTTACACCGGGACAGCTACTTGTATTATACAAAGCACAGATCCGGTCGTGTGTGGAGTACTGTGGTCACATATTTGCTGGTGCCGCAAAGTTTCATCTAGCGGCTCTGGACTCAATCGAGAGGCGAGCAAAAAGGCTTATTGGCGACCAAGACTTGGTTGACGCCAATCTTCAAAGCCTTGAACACAGGCGGAGAATTGCTGGCCTCTCAGTATTCTATAGGATACATTTTGGAGAGTGTGCACAGGAATTACATGACGTAATTCCCCCATCCCCCTTCTACCAACGGACATCCCGACGCACGGCGAGTATCCATCCATACGTTGTGGACATTCCACCTGTCCGAACGAAGCGCTTTGCTTCGTCTTTCTTTATTCGCACGGCGAAGGACTGGAACAGCTTGCCTGCGTCGGTATTTCCATCTGAATACAATGTGGGTGTCTTCAAGAGAAGAGTGAATAGGTTACTGAGTTAATGCGCCTTACCATCTATGACTACATTTCCACTTTCCATCAGGTGGAATGTAGTCAAGCGTTAACTCAGACAGTGTAAAAAAAAAAAAAAAAAAAAAAAAGAAAAGATAGAGCGAACATCAACTTTTTATCAAGTAATAATTTTAAATTTGTTGATATAGAGTACATAGATGTGAAGTTAAAGTACATAAGAGAATTAAATAAGATCGCAAACTTAAATAATCTTAACGAAGTAGACTTTGAGCAAACAAGCATGTCTCCATTGAGATAACAGTTCATACAAAAATAAAATTGAGTAATCACAAATTATTAGAATAAGGACAGACAGTTAATGATGAGGTATAGTCATATTGGTTAAAAAAATAACATCACAATGTATAATAAGAACAAAAGGATTTAAATAAGCAAACAATACTATTGTATTGTTTATTTACTTATTTAAATCCTTCATCGGAATATATATTCAAAGATATCGTTAACAATAACTTACTGCAACAAGTTAACTTATTTGTCATTTAATACTTGATAGTAGAAATAGATTATAGAAAAAAATATATATTAAATTGTGTCTCGATTCTCTATTTCTCTTTTCTCTTTCCTTGTCTTTAAATCGTAATAAATATCTTCTAGCTTCCTAATTTTTGTTTCGGGTACTATTACTAATACATAAACAGCTGTTAGAGTACACAATGCTCCAAAGATGTAAAATATCACGTGAACTCCGACACTTTTTATAATGCGTTTGAAGAATAAAAGTTGGAAAAAATTTGCAATCGCAGCTATTGACATTGTAGTCGCGAGCACTGCACCTCGGTGCTGTACAGCCAACAACATATACTTATATTCATTTCTATATTGTATAAAGCATTTATATGTATGCTATCAAACTTTAATATTGTAAAATTATTTCAAATAAGATAAATTTACCTTGAAAGAGAAGATTTCTCCAGTTATTACAACTGATATAGGCATAAGCGCAGATGTATCACAGATAACGCACAGGCACAAAGTTATCATAGGGATCCAGGCGGGAGGATTGAGGTATTACAGTTCAAACCAGATAGCCAAGAAAAACAGGCTAAGACCAGAAACCACACAGGCAACGAAGAAAAGTGCCTAAAACATATTCATCGTATCATTATTAGCCCATTTCAAATCCAGCATTTCATTAATTAACAGAAACGGACTATAAAACTTTATTAATAATTAGTTATTCTCAATAATTTTGTAGGGTTCCGTTTTGACTTATATCACAAAAACCAACTACTATATCATATTATTATCACTTAAAATGTATACAAATCAAAACACTTTTAGGTAAAGCACAAAATAAAATATTTCGTGCAAAATAAATTGAAATTAGTATTTTGCTTTAGATGTTATCTTAGCTTATACCAAAACATAAAAATAATATAAAAAACAGTTGGTCTTTCAGTGAAATTACATCCCAAGTGAATGTTTTCTTGAGAATGAGTTGTATAAGATATTAAGCTAAGACCACACTATAGAAATATATCAGGACTTAATCGCGTGAATATTTTTTAAGCTTTTATTTACCCCATGTTTCGTTCGAATTGCACAGATCGTGGTCACGAGTCGACTGGTGGCAGCTTGGTCACGTCCATGCTATAGGGTATATAAAAAGTATCGTACTTTAAAAAAAAAATTCACGCGATTAAGTTCTGATATATTTCCATTGTGTAAAATTCGTGATAGTTTAAATACAAGAAGACCACACTAGTTGTTAGGCTCGCAAATGTACAGTGTAGTTGTGATTAGCAATTATAGTCCAAATCAGTTTTCGTGGTTATTCTGTAAAAATCTCTAAAATTATTTAAATAAGTTTTCTTTATGACCACAAAATTTCATTAAAATCTGTTCAACAGTTTTTCCGTAAAAACTCAGCAATACGACACAACTTATAACGATTGTTTTTCGTCGTGGGTTATTTTGTGGAAATTCATTTTGTTTTTCCATGATTTATAGCTAGATTTTGCGTTATAAATATAAATGTATACTTGAAGTATAAATAAACTAAATATAGATAAAATTACCCGTCGTCCAGTTTTCTCAATTATGCCTGAAGTTAATACAGCGCCACATAATTGCACAACTCCGAGCACGATGGCCTGCTGATTGGGACTCCAACTATGTTTCTTTTGTCCTGTAGCTAAGTTAAAGAGATCTCCAGCAAAGTTCATAATAAGAACAGATCCACATACCTCCCGGGATAAAACTACTACCAAAGAGATTTGAAATGCTCTACGAAGTATACGGTCACTCACTACAAGAAAAAAGAAGATAAGTAAAAGTATTTATCTGATTTATTTTTTCTCATCTTTAATAAATCAATACTTTTTACGAAAGCTGATATTGCATTTCACAAAGCGTTTATATTAATGCGATAATTTTCAACACCCTTTTTAAACTAAATTTAAATTGATGCAAGTAAATATAAACTTACGAATACTTCTCATCAAAAAATTTTCTTTGGTTTCATCATTTTTTTGTTCTTTTTTTAAAAACTCTATTTCATTTCTAATCCTTAAGTCATTATCGCTTCTGCATCTAAGCCATACTAGAGATTTCAGGGCTTCCTGAAAAATATGATATTTTATAATATTGAATATTTGATTAACTTGCACCCGCTTCCTCAAAGCTGATTATTAAAAACAATTTATCTTCCAGTTCTGGAAAATATCTGACTATTTTGGTAATACCTAAGTTAAAAAAGCTGTTAGTCAGCCAGTCATAACTTTTGACTTTACTATAAGAATATTTGTTAATCTTTGCAGAAATCGAATTTCAATAAGGTTTTAAAATTATATAATTATTTTCAACTCACATCCTCCTTTCCTTGTTTTATCAAATGTGAAGGGGATTCCGGCATCATCAAAAATATTACCAAGTGAATAGCTGGTATAATCATAAACACTATTAGAACTACTTGATAACTGCAAAAGTGTCCTAATATAAATGCAAACAAATTTCCGGTTGTAAAAAAAATTGTACCCTAAAATTTTCGTGTAGATATAAATTAAAAAATTAAAGATATTAATTATCATGTCTACTGAAGACTGTTTATTTTGGAAATTTTGGCAAAAACAAATTACTTACCCAGCACCCTAAAGCACCTCTTATATTACCTTTACATACTTCCTTGATATACGTCGGACAAGTCACACAGCTTCCGGCCATGACGACACCAGCGAAGCTCCTTGCAATGATGAACACCCAAATATTCATTGAACATAGTTTTAAAAGCCAGACAGTCTAAAATAGAAAAAAGTCGAAAACCCTAAATAACCTAAAGAAATATTCGATATATGAGATTTAAAAGATTTCGTTTTCAATATGCCGTATGTTGTTGATTTTAGAACTTACAATACAGGCGGCAGACATTAAGAGAAGTGCTGGTTTCCTCCCATAACGATCTCCAAAAATAGCCATTAAGTAAGCGGCGGGCACACATATTATATAGGGTAGAGATGCCATCCAGGAAATCTTATGTAAATAGAAAATCATAGAATAAAACTTGTACAGAGGGTCAACACGCACACATCACTGTTACAAGTTTCAAAACCCATAAATCGATTATGACCAAGTAAAAAATAATAATAATAAGTTAGAAATAGAAATATTTGTTTTATTTTCGGTATGTTTTCTATGAAATTTATCAAAAAAATGTTTTTTATATTCCTGCCAGTTAAACCGAAAAAATTAAAGTCAGGCTTTTACCTCAAGGTCTGTCAATGGTACTCCCTTGGGTGATTTATTTGATTGCAACAGGAGAGTCATGGGTGACATCCATCCTATGGTGTTCCCGTAACAGAACATCGGTATGGAAACTGAAAATACCATTGCAGTTTTATAGTGATGTGATTTTTTATATAGAATTATAACTTGGTTTTTATTCAACAAAAAATAAAATAACACATAAATTTTGATTAAAATGGCTTCCTTCCAGAAACCATAAATACTGCCTCATATCGACAACAAAGATCTTTGAATAACTTAAAACAATTCCACTTTTTTTTTCAAATATTAAATAGAAACATACTCGTAGATAAAGTATTTATTATTATTTTACAAGTAAATTGATTGTCTGATTTTTTATGTTTAAACTTCGAATTATGTAAAATAGTTTAATTATGTAATAGTTACATAAATAGGTAAGTATATTTTAATTAATAACAACCCAACATCTGGACTTCTTTGTATTTTTACGGTATTTAACCCTACCAAAGGCAAATGTAGAATCTATATTCTTTTACGAAAGTGCAATTTACTTTAGAGCTGTATACAAATTTCTGGATATACTCACGTTAGTTCTATTGGAATCATGCGGAATCGCGGCGTGAACTATTTATTATTCACGCTCCGAGTTCATGAAGAAAAGCCCCGGATGGGTTCGATATTAGTCCGCCAAATTCTAATCCAGATTTCGAGGATTAACGTGAGTACAACCGGATAATTATATATAACACAATTCTTATATCTGAAACTTGTTATAAAATTAAAGGCAATTTGTAAAAAATAAGGCAGACTTTGCAAAAATGTTACACTATACATAGTACTTAAATCCCAAATAACTATCTAACTGGGTAAGTGAAGTATGCATCAAGATATTTTAATGATAAAACCACTTTTTGCAGTACACTTTAGAAACGCTAACTGTGAACCCATCGATCAAATATTAAAAAAAATTAAAATGTATGCTAAAAATAGTTATTCTCCACTAATATCTATATGTTACTAAGATATGTTGCAAGACACTATCGCAATTGAAATGAAGGGAAACATAAAAACTAACATTTTGGATTACGATAAATTTATTACAATATTTAAATTTAAAACCAGTTGCCTTCTAAGATACTAAATATATATTAATTGGTACAACCTAACGTTTTCAAGTAACCTTAGATATTTTTTATTTATCTTATTATTATAGTGAATGAGCTATTCTTGAGTGTATATTTATTAGCTAATGGAGGACTTTACATCCAAATATTTAACGAATTGATTTTGCAATAGAAACACCAAATATGGAAAGAAAGATGAATTACGCATATAAGATATTTTGTATACCAAAAGTAAAAGATGACGACATACAATCATTAAAAAAGGCCCGATCCCTATATGTGAGATCATTTAAATATATTTTTCTGTATCTGTATAAAAACTTATGCAATATCAACATATTGCTTATAAAAAGAAAATTTAATCATTTAAAATCCTTACTGAATGAGATATTAAAATTACTCACATCGAACATCATTGCCTAAGTTTTATTCATTTGTTTTGCAAATGTTACCAAATCAGTTTAATTTTAAAGTACCTGTCACTGTTAAACATAATAATCTGGCTGTACTCACGTCATTACTATCGGAATTTGCCTGACTAGTTTCGCCATACTCAGTCCTCATAAATAAGGACCCCAAATGGGTTCATGGATACCGAAAGTTTACACACAAAAGTTACATGTTTCTGGTCTATTACTTATTTGAAAAGTTAACAAATTCATTGTATATTTTCTTTATTTATAGAAAATCTTAAGAAACCAAATGAAATGATATTAAATGAAACACAACGAAATAAAAAAAATGTTCGTAATACCCGCATAGGATATTGGACATTTTATTTTTATTGGTATATATTTACTATGAAAACATTTATATGTAGTAAATATATATTATAAACAAAACTTATATTTAAGTGTAATGTCTACAATTTAACTATTAGTATTATTATAGTAATTGTATATATATTATCATTATTTATAATATACTGATAGCTAAATTGTTCATAATTCAAGGTCGGAGAAGATAAGAGCTTCAATATTATAATTGACACAAAAATTGTGCGAATTATAACTAAAAAACTGGTTTTATGCCAATTATTACTAAAGTAATAGAAAAGCCGGTTCTTAAATTTATTTCTATAGAGGATGTCTTAATTTTTTATTTAAGTAAGAACAATGTGTTTGAAACGATTTAATGCAAATCATTATACTACTATTATTAAAAACTCAGTTCATAGTATTAAAAACTCAATAGTTCATAATATTAACAACTCTTTCAACAATTAATATCAGAAAACTTAAATAAAAGCCATTCAATTTTCCTCCATTGTATAAATTATTATAGTATATGGAAAAACTAACTACTATCGAACGATAAATTTTCCACTCCTTTCACCTTCTTCCCTCTCAAATCATCATAAATGTCTTCTAACTTTCTGTTCCTCGTCTCTGGTACCACTATTATTACATAGACCGCAGTCAGTAAACACATTGCGCTAAAAAAATAAAATGCCACATAGACTCCAATTGCTCTTATCAAGGGCTTGAAGAATAAGAGCTGAATGAAGTCTGCAATAGATGCGATTGCCATCGTCGTCGCTAGCACTGTACCCCGATACTGTATACAACATATTTCATTATATTCAAAAAATCCAATTTAATTCAAATTTCAAATGAAAGAATAAAAAGTGAGAACTTTTTTAATTGAAATGCTTACCTTGAAAGAGAAAGTCTCCCCAGCTATAACAACCGCTATAGGCATAAGTCCGGAGGCATCACAGAAAATGCACAAGCAAAGAGTGAGTACAGGGATCCATGCGGGGGGATTAAGATGTTGCAGGAGAAACCATGTCGCCAGAAGACACATGCTTAAACCGGAAACTAAGCAGGAGACGAAGAGGAGCGACTAAAAATGTATATTTTTATTATACAATCATTAATAAAACTCCTAATGACATCAATGGCTTCAAGGTAGTTAAAATGATTCTATTACCTCTTCAACAAAAAACCATTAGAAATTTCAAATTAGGATTAAAACTGATAAACAATTAGTAATTTTATCATGTGAAAGTATCGTGTTATTATATTATATAAACTATCAAAAAAATTACCCGGCGTCCCGTTCGTTCAACGATTCCAGAAGCCAATATCGCGCCACAAAGCTGTACAACTCCCAGTACTATCGCCTGCTGATTGGGACTAAGCTTAAGGCCTGTTTGCTCTGAGGCCAAGTGGAAGATATTTCCAGCAAAGTTCAGAACTGGTACAGCTCCGCAAAGTTCTCTGGATAATGCAGCTACTAGCGATATTTGAAATGCTATTCGAAGTACTTTGTCTGTCACTGAGAAAATATATGAAAAATATTTAAAACGAAAAATATATTATGTAATTTCACAACTATTCACAAAGATTGACTCTTCTTCACGCTTATTCTTCTTCTGCGCAATAAATGAAATTCATTATCTGTTTGCAATAAATGGTGCTCAAAAAAAATATGTATAGACGACAATAAAGGTTTTAAATTGCGAAAAGACAATATTAATTATATTGGAGATGAGCGATAAATGCAGAAATTTGGACCTCATGGATTCACGGAAAGCGTGAACCACAGCCAGTGCAAACTGATAATAACGAAACAATAAACACTGAAGTCACACCAGCAATTATGAATATATGGTCTACCTAAAATATATAAGGCTTTTCACTAATATTTCAATAGATGAGTGCCTAGACGTCGTGAGAAAGGCAGACGAACTATCTGTAAATTATATAGATTTGCTTAAGTACGGTGATAAACATCTTAACTCACTTGTTTGAGTACTCGTATTAACGAGACCAGAATAGGGACTCGTCAGTTAGTTTACAAAATAGAAATACTGTGAGTATTATGTGTGACACTACATGGCTAAAAGAATATTAATAATATCGAAGATGTAGGGCAAATAAAGACATTTCAAGCTCATGAATTCGAAGAAGACCGTGCAGCGCTAAAAAAGGTCAGCTGTGACGACGGCCAGTGCAACTTGGTCAAAATGTCGGGTGAAAAAGAAAAGTATTATTTCAGAACTAGGATCGAAGGGGATTTATAATATTTTATTTGCAGGGGTTTTATAATATTTTATTTGCCGCGGCAACTGTCAAGAGAGAAACGTAACGTTACTGAAAGTGTCACCCGCATGCTACAGCGCACAAGGTACAATGGGAAATAGTTGCCATCAAAAAGTATTTAAACACATCAATTTATAAGTAGTTTATTGGTCTTTAGAAATTTTTTTGACGTATAGGCATCTTATAATGGAACATTAATAATGATGCAATTTTAAGACACAATTCACCAAGATAACTCGGTTCCAATGTGAGATTAAATAATCTCTAATAAAATAAAATATATTGTACTATTATAAATATATATGGTAAGTATATTACATAAATTTGGTAAGTACATATTTATCAATTGTATATACTGATTGGAACCGGTGAAAGACCACTTCCTGTATATACTTTAAATGAAATACAAACTTACGAATATTTTTTAATAAAAATTCCCCTCGATCTTCATCGTTCTTCTGTTCTTGTTTTATGTACTCCATTTCATCTTTTATGTTAAAGTCGTATTCACTTCTGCATCTCAGCCACACCAGAGATTTTGATGCCTCCTATAAAATATTTATTTAACTATTGTTGCTACAACCAAAATATTAATTATGTTTTCACAGGTTTAGTGTTCAAGATATTAAATTTGGTTTATCAGAAAATTAGGTATGGAGTTATTGCACATCACTTTCAAATAACTGTTGGTAATTACAACTCCACACTTATAAATTGACGAAATAATTGTATTTAATCATGATAATATTATATTTATCTCACCTCATCCCTTCCTTTTCGTATTAAATAAGAGGGAGATTCCGGCATCATCAAGAATATAACGAAATGAACAGCTGGTATAATCATAAACACTATTAGAATCACTTGGTAACTACATATATCTCCAAGTACATACGCAAACAAACTTCCCGTAGTAAAGAACAGGGCTCCCTGCAATAATATATTAAATTACATATTTTTTAATTTTAGAATTATTTAGAACTAGTAGCCCTCGATTCTGACCATATAAATAATATTTTTTATTTTTATTTGTAAAGTTTTTGAAATAAATTTAACTATATATAATAAATATACAACTCAAGAATTTGGTTCGACAAACTTAGTATTTATGTCAGTGGATCAGTCATTGAATACTGAACGATTATTTCAGTACGCATGCTAAGTTTAGTATTTTTAAGAGGACAATTTCGCTGGCAACAGCTAGTATGCAATATTTAAATACGAGGATTTATATTATTGTACATGTCAATTATAAAGTAATTAATATATATGTAGTCACTTGTAAATTTTACCATCCTTAGAAAATGTCTTACCCAGCATCCTAAAGCTCCTCTGATATTATCTTCACTTATCTCTTTGATGTACGTCGGACAAGTAACACAACTACCAGCCATAACAACACCAGCCAGGATTCTCGCAATAATAAAAACCCAAATATTCATTGAACTCAGCTTCAATACCCAAACTGCCTGAAAGAAGATTAGATAGAACATCATGATTATCCGAACGAATTATAACATTTTAATTATACTATTTATTTATTGATTTTGATACTCACAACACAAATCCCAGACATTAAAAGGAGGCCTACTTTTCTCCCAAATCGATCTCCAATAGCAGCCATCAAGTATGTAGCTGGCACACATACCAAATACGGTAAAGATGCCATCCACGAAATCTATAGGATTTTAAATAATAATAATAATAATTTACCACAAAAATGATTATACAGTTCAAAAAAGAAGAAACCTTTGGAACTATTTATGGGTTTATGATAAAACGGTTTCATCGCTAAGTACAAATCCCTTTTAGACAATCTTATTCTGGGAAAATCAGAGCATGTCTGTATGATTAATCTAAGTTTTAGGAGGAGATTAAAATATGCCAATTAAGTCTCAAGATCCGGGTAATCATTTATAAAGCTAAAAGAGCTAAAATTTGATAAAAGAGAGCAATAAAGATAAATTACATATAAAATAGTGAAATTCTCCCACTACAATTTTGCTCTTAAGATTATATTAGAAGCCAACATAGCCTCGAAGTTGTCTATCAATCACACGTATCAAACTCGGGTTTAAAAGACAATAGTCGGACTGGATATATAGCGACGATACAACCTAATATTTCCTTAAGCGGCGGCATATTGTCTTCCTTCATAAGTACAACAAAATGGAAGTTCAAAGACCATTTGTAACTGCACCACTTCGTCCGTATTTGGAGGTCTAAAAATGTAGCCGCAATAGTTCAATTCTTTGCAAGCAAAATAAGGAATTAGTAGAACAATATTGATATTCAGGTGATGATTGGGATGTTAGCGTGACATCCAATCAAATATGTCTTTTTAAGTCGTTTCGAGGACTGATCCTCTACAAATGGGCGGTGGAATTTTATGATACCACGATGCCTCCAAAAGTGGTCCTCAGGTAGTGGCTATGCAGGCGATAAACACCGACTTGGTCTGGTGGCTGGCGACCACCTATCAGTCAAATTCGATCTGTCAAACGGCCTAGCCGTATTCCTTCCGATATTCTAGTATTCCGTATTCTCTCTGCTGACACTATTGACCATGAGAGAACATGTAATCCTCAGCTCCATTTCATCATCGAACCACAATAAACTTGGCAAGAAGACATAGATTCATGGTCAAAGACCCTTCAATAGCGTTTCGCTTCCATTGCCATTAAAAGAATAAAAGAAATTAGAAACTCTGCCGGATTCGGCGTTTTCTGAAAATAACAATCTTCAAATTACTAGATAAACGTGCAACATTGTTGAGTACAGTGAAGCTTAACATGAGTCAGACGGTTGTCAAACGTGGAATAATTTAGTTTAAAAAAATTGTTAATGTTTTGAAAAAGTCTTTCGGGTTCAATATTGTCGGTGAAAGTGTTCAGAAGTTTAGAATTCCTTAAATTTGAGCTTATACGGTGTGAAGTTCCTTGTGAGTTTAAAAATCCAGTCAACCCAACTGAATCATGTTTTACAAGAAACATGAATTACTTGCTTCTGCCAAGCCATCAAAAAGCCATCATCATTAAAGCCATCAAAATAAGAACAATATGAAATTAGAAGTTCTGACAGAACCGGAAACTAACCATACTAATCTAGATCCACAATGAATGGACTATCTGTCTCCCATTTTGGGTTGGCTCCGTTATCTCAAAACGATTCTTTCTTGGACTTTTAAACCGAGTCTAACTTCTTCGACTAAACCATAACATGCTGATACAGTTTTGTGCCTGCATCTACATATTTTTCTACCTGATTTCTAAGTTACAATAATAACAGACAAACAATCAGAACAAACCTTAAGTTTCGGTGACAGGTGTAACCGTGTTTCTTTGATAAATAAAAAAAAACATATGAATAAAAATAAAAAAACATTCTATCATTGTTATTATAACTTTATAACTTTTAACAAAATTTTAAATAAATGTATGAAAGACAGTAAATGTAATATCCCTATCAAAACTCGCTATATAGTCTTATTATTTTCGATAACTATTAGTTTCTAGATAGTTAACGTCTAAGACATGCAAATTTATATTAATTCGATCGATTAAAACCTTTAAAATTTTTTGAAGACTCTCTTTGCAACGTTTCTATTTTAAATCATGCCTAAATAAAATGTTGAAATAATATACGTTTATTGTCCAACCTATCACAAAGTAATTTTTAGCTAACAATTTTGCTGCATAAAACTGAACGAAGTTAATCATCGCGCCAGCAGAACATTCTAGTGATCTCAAATAATAAAATTTGTATATATCGTTCATGTCAAAAAGACTTCCTATTTCTTTTGTAAATTCCAAACTAAGTATTTAAGACCCACTAAGCTTTACTCATTAAATAGTCGAAATTTAACAATGTCTTCATATATTACATTCTTTTAGATTTTAAACTTTCACAATTTTTACATATAATAGAAATATATCGGGACCTAATCGCGTGAATATTTTTTAAGGTACGATACATTTTATTTACCGGTGCAGTTCGATCAAAATCTCGGGTAAATAAAAGGTATCGTATCTTAAAAAATATTCACGCGATGAATTCCAGATATACTTCTATTATACATTCTTATAGCTTGTGACTATAAGAATGTAACACATTACGACTCAATTATTCACTATGTTCTAACGTCTGATTAGTCCTATTTTCAGTACTATATTCAAGTAACAACTGCATCTCATCATATTAGTAATATAATGCCTTAAATTTATTTAAAATTGCGGCCCTTTTGCCTGAGAAGGGTTTAAAATAGATTACTTTAAGCCATTTAGGTAATTGAATAATGCTGTGACCCTTCTCTTGTAATTAGCTCTCTGCCTAATGAGGCCCTTATTTTGTGTCATCGAGTTATCTATTGTATCTGGAATGTATGATATAAACAATGTTAAAAAGCCTACAATTGATTGTTTTTTCATTTCACAAGAACTAAATGATTTTATACAATTGATTTAAATTCATTTTCATCTTAACGTTTAGGATAAAAGTGAAGTATTTTATAACATAAGGTCATTTTACCTTAATTTAATTTAAATTTTTACAGGAATTTCAGTAATAACTGACTCGGTAAATGTTATTTACATAAAATAGTTATAAAATTTCATGAAAATAAATATAACTAGTCTTTTTATTTGCTAAATAGGTATTATCAGCCTAATTTACAAGTAATTACAGATAAGTTTCGAATAATTATTATAAATTGGGCGCCGGCAATGTGTACGTTTTAATGATCTGTACTCTGACTGGGGTGCAGTTAATGCTGGAGTCCCGCAAGGTGGCGTGTTATCTCCACTGTTATTTTCAGTGTTTATAAACACTATTTGCTCTCAAATCAATTCTTTCTACCACCTGTATGCAGACGATCTTCAGATTTACCGGCAATCCTGTTTTGATGATCTTGCTAACACCATTTTTAAAGTAAATGGAGATCTGGTGCGTATCTCTTTTTGGAGTAAGTATTTTGGACTTACAATAAACTCATCTAAGTCTAAGGTCATAATCATGGGTAGTTCAAGGTTAATTGCGCGCATCTCCGAGTCTCAACTACCTCCTATCAGTTTTGAAGGGATCCTAATTCCTTATAGTAATACCGTAAAAAATTTTGGTGTAATTCTAGACCAAACGTTTTCTTGGAATCCGCAGATTAGTGAGCTGAGTAGAAAGATGTTTGGTGCCGTGGGAGGTTTGAGAAGATTACGCAATTTTCTTCGAATCTCTACCAAAGTTGTCTTAGCTCAATCTTTACTGTTTCCTATACTTGATTATGCAGATGCTTGCTATCCTGATTTAAGAGAGGATCAGTTAAATAAGCATGAGCGCCTTCCAAACCTTTGCATAAGGTTCATATTTGGTATTCGCAAATATGACCATATTTCACATTTTCGTAAAAAACTCAAGTGGCTCCTAATTTGCTTTCGCAGGAATTATCATATGCTTAGCCTTTTTTACTGCCTGCTGTATAATCCTTCCACTCCCCCCTACTTGAAAGATAGATCTGAATTTTTAAGTGACAGTCATATTCGTTCTCTTCGTTCTAAACAAAATCTTATCCTGAAAGTTCCTCCCCATTCCTCTTCTTATTACTCCAATTCCTTCACTGTACGTACCATTCGTCTTTGGAATGATCTTCCTCTTAGTATTAAACTCGCCAAGTCATGTGAGTCATTCAAACGTTGCCTAAAATTTCACTATTTAAACTTATAGTATGTAAGTAAGGATGTTTATTATATGTATCATTTCTCTACGTATTACGTAATATTATATATATTTATGTATGATTGCGTAATGTTTTTCTTTCTATGTTACTGTTTAAGCACACCCACATTATGTTTTTCTCAAATATTTTTCCTACTTCTGATTGGTTGCCTGGAAGAGACTGCTCTTTAGCAGTAAGGTCGCCAAATTTGTACCATTTTGTTATTTCTGTTTTTAATGTTTATATTTTTGTATGATCCAGATGTACAATAAAGTATATTATTATTATTATTAAAACATACGAGTAACCTGGTTATGATATAAAAAAATGTGTTTTAGGAATTTCATTTCAAAAAGGAATTCATTTCTTTATATAAACATCACAAAAAATAATGTTAAATCAGGTGATCGTAATAATCTTAAAAATGCAGATCCGTTTCAGTCCAAACATATAACTTAAACAGTTTTACGAAGCATAGAATGTAAATGGGCCCCGTCCAACTATTGCAACGTTGCCGTTCATTATTAACAAACCATAGTTTTTAAGTTGGTAATTATTTAGTATAAAAGGTAAAAAAACTAGAGATAGAATTTTTAATGAAATTTGAAATTTCGAGCTGAGGGCTGAGGTAACACTTTAATTTATTTATTTATTTATTTATTTATTTATTTATTTATTTATTTATTTATTATTTATTTTTTCTTCACCTCCCACGATCTTAAATCCAATATACAAATTGTTTATTTAAATAAACATTTAAATAAACAATTTGTATATTGGAGGCTTATCTGTCAGAAGAGATTTCTTCAGAGGAATTTAGAAATATAACATACATATTAATGCGATGGTCTGATATTTGGTAAGGTGTCTTTAAAACATTATCTTACGTAGGCTGCTTAAAAGTTCCTGTTACAGTTAAACAATCTTGTTAAAAAATGCATGTTCCGGCAAAGGCGAATAGGGGCACTTTAGTTGACTTCTAAAGTTTGATATATGATAGATTTTACACAAGCCTTATAGAAAAAGAATGTATAAAAAGGATGCATAAATTTTGCAAACGGTCTAATTTGTCTTGTAGCTTCAAATGGTCTAGTTTGTCTTGCAATTGATTGTCAAACCAATATTTTTAACAGTCTTGGAAAAGGAATTGTAATATTTTAAGTTATGTGATGCAAAGTATTACGGAGAAAATCAAAAGGGAGAGAATGCCCGCCTCGTGGAACACCGAAACGAATTGAAATCAGAAAAAGTAATGATGTTCTAGCAATTAGGTGAGCTGTTTCGTAACTGTATATTAGAAGGCTTTTGAAAGAACAGGTAGTATAGATATAGGGTAGAAATGCGATGGAGTAGATGGATTATTACATTTAGGTATACGAAGTATGTAACGTAATAATTTCCATGCTTAAGATGGAGTTGATTTACTAATTGGAGAAATATATACAGCAACATTGCAGAGTTGCAATTGCAGAGATTACGTATTTTCTTATATTTTTGTAAATAATACTGGCTGCTAATCTTTTGTGTGACTGCTTCGTTTTGTGCCGCCATTTTATATCTTCAATCAGCAAAGGCGCCGGAAAGTGTATTACACGGAGCATAATTATCGTACAATATAATAATAAGTTTCATAAAAATTTATACTTTTTTGTCAATTGGGTCAATGATCCAAAATAGTTTCTCCTGCCCAAAATTATTTAAGAGTCGCTGATTTCCTTGATGTGTAAAAATTTATGTAAAGAAGAATACAGTTAATTATTTATTTATTGTGCAGTCGTAGTTTTTTCTTTATTAATTATTTTGTATGTTTTATAATTTTGTATGCATAACTGGTTGATTTGTTTTGGCAGCTATTATTTAAACTAGACATTAACAGTAAACAAATTAATATTTAATTCATGGTCAAGTTATGACTTGTTCTACCTTGATATCTGTTTAATTATATCTTATTTTTTAAGGACAGCACTATTTTTTATATATCGTAATCATAAGTCATGAATTATTTCTTTAAATAAATTAATATTATTAGAAACAACTGCCAGACTTCAAAAATTATTAACATAATTTTTAAAAGTATTTATAAAATAATAATTATCGATTGTGGTCAATCCCTACTCGATAGTTATCTACTATTAGTAATATTTTGGAACGCTATTACATCAAATAGCAATAGAACCAAAAACCTATTCTTATTTATTTTATCACTACCTAAGTAGCTTATGATCGCGGAAAAGGTATATTTTTTATTTATGACATGTTTTGTGACTCAATTATTTTGTTTAAGACTCTTAACGTTGAAAAAATATTTGATATTGCAAAAATATATTCTATCAAAGTCGTGAAAAAGACTATACACATACGAGTGTATAATGTTTTTTAACATACATGGATTTGAAATAAAACTATTTTTTTACGGGTTAAACTCGCGTTTAATTTTGGTTACATTTTAATTTTAACCAACACGATTGCTACAAAGTATACAAAACGTCGGGTTAAAATTTAAATGTAACCAAAATTATATTCGAGTATAATACGTAAAAAAAAATTTTTTATTTCAAATGTGTCCTCGTGCAAATCTAAGAAAACATATGAATTTCTTTTCACTTATATCCAAATAGACGATACTAATACTATACTATTAATACGTTTTTTATAGTTTCTATTTAGAGAAGAAGGAATAAAAATATATACATTTTTAAATGATGATGTTACAATTTGTGACACATTGTCAAATGTTAGAAGTTTTTTGGCAAAGTTGTAAAACTGATTGTTGCATTTATTATTCTATAGTTAACACCAGATTCAACACAAAGTATAGAAGCAAAAGAATATGAATGTAATGTTGCTAATAGACTTAAATAATATATAAACAATAGACGAACAAATCTAAACTTCGATTACAAACTAATGGATTTATAGGACATGCTCTTTAATTTGTCACGACAATTAGTGACAGTTTTGTTTCAGTTTCTTTCAGTTACAGTCAGTGTAATAATATTGTAATGAGTTGGTTTGGCTAGTTTTTAATTGCTGATGTTAAAATTGCTTATTGTAGAAATTGATATCGTAAATTTTTAAAACTTTTGAACAATAAAATGTGAACAGACCAAGGTGCGTTTGGAACCTTCGTAGCGTTAACTTTAACTTCGTAAAGTTAAGTTTAAGTTGGAAATGTCTCAACAGAAGGGATTATAAGAGTGGTGTCAAAATTGCGAATTCTGTCACTTCCATTTGTTGTACATAAGTTATCGCCGGTATTGATTCAAAGTGGAAAAAATAATTACTTACCTCAAGGTCTGTCAATGGTACTCCCTTGGGAGATTTATTTGATTGCAACAAGAGAGTCATGGGTGACATCCATCCTATAGTGTTTCCATAACAGAACATGGGTATTGAAACTAAAAATAATATTAAATACAATAATTTTAACTTATTTATTCTAATTATTTGATCTAATTTTGTAGGACCGAATAAAACAACTTACTTAAAAAGGCACATAATATTTGATTAAACTGACATCCTTCGGGAATTAACGAAAACTTTCTCATAGCTGTAAGTAAAATATTTTAAAAAATTACTTTACTTTCAATATCCTTACGTCTTTGGCCTAACACTGTCACTAACTAAATTAATTAACCAACTGCGGGTGGACTGTAAAAAGGCATTAGAAGATAAAAACAAGAAATTTTGTAGTGTTGATAATATTGTTGATCGTATCTAAATTATAAATTCTGTCGTGTTTTGTTAAATAATAATAATAATAATAATAATAATAATAATAATAATAATAATAATAATAATAATAATAACTTTATTAACACACAAAAAAGATACAATAGTTCTCTAAAAATAATGTTTACATAAAATAATAATATGAACAACAATTCGTGATTATTTTAGGGATTGCGTTGACAGCTGTAGTAGTATAAACTGTGTCACACTGTGTCACAGCTATCAGCCACTACCACCCAGGAGTTACTTTTTATGTTGTTACATATTTTATTGAAGTTTGAGTGAAGGTACATTAAAACAACGTATTAAAAATATTTTTTAAAAAGTATTTATAAACTTTAATAACATATCGTATTGTTATTTAGCATTACATTGTGCACCAAAAAGAGAAATAAAAACAATAAAATTATATTACGGGGATTACGTGGTGGGTAGTTGTAGCGTCTACACGTATTTTTGTGTGCTCTAAATATTTTAATTTTTTTTGTCAGGTTTTTCTTCAAAGCTTAAATGAATTAATTAACCTGCTAAACTCACCTTTCTAACAGTGTAATTTTCTTTCCTACGAGTTATCAATATCATTCACTTACATCACTTCTTATACTAGTACATTAACATGAACCCGTCAAGTAATATGGAAGATTTAGAGAAACTTTTTTCTGCTCGCATGTGTGATTTCGAAGATAAATTGCAAAAAGCCTCTGGTGCAGCAAGTAAACACCCCGATGTTGTGACACTATCTCGTGAGTTCACTGATTTTAAATCTTTTGTTTGGCAAGCACTTTCAAAGTTAAAAAAGCAAATGGAATATATCTCTGCCTTGGCAGATAAAAATGAAACAGCATTACGTAGAAATACTTTATTATTACATGGTTTGCCCGAAAATGTCAATGAGAATTTAAAAAAAGTTGTTGCTAAGGTATTTTGCGACAATATGCAATTACCAGATACCAACGTTGATTGTATGGAGAGCTGTCACCGTCTGGGTTCTTCACAACTCAAAAGTCGACCAGTGCTGATCAGATTTAATACTATGGAGTACCGGCATCTTATTTGGGACAATAAAACCTCTTTGAAAGGTACTGGCATCACTATATCGGAATTTCTTACTAAAATTAGACATCAAGTATTTGTTGCCGCTCGTAAACATTTCGGTATCAAACAATGTTGGTCATCAGAAGGCAGAATACATATTCTTCTTCCCGACAAGACGCGTTCTATAATCTTATGCATGGCGGAGCTGCAGAAGCTGATGAATAAATTTCCATCCATATCAGTTGACAGTGAGGTTTCTACACGTTCAGATAAAAATAGTACTCCTTCAATGCCTTCTAAACAAATTAAGAGAACAAGGAATCGTAATTAAACTTATTGTTCCTTATTGTTCATAGTCAGTGTCAGTTGTTTACGTCACTATGCTTTATATACGATATCACTTTATATAAATTACAATCACTTGTCGGTACTTTGAAATATCTTTTTCGTTATCTAGTCAGTAATAATTGTATAAGTTGTATTAATTTTGAATATTTTGAATACTTAAAGTAATTTAAGTCTAAACTGACGGATTGACAATATCAACTATACTTTCATCATAAATAACAATGACAAAGACAATTGCGTTTCGTTTCAACTTACTTTCTAGATATTTATGTTACTGAAATTTCTTTTTAATTTGCTTATTTCATTTAGTATAACTATATAGTGTTTTAATACATTTTTACATGTTTTTAGATATTATTGTTTTAGTTGTAAGTTATTACTTTTTTTATATTTTTATAATTTTTGTTTTTTGTAATCACTTTACTGACTTTAAATTGTAGTTACTAGTCTAGTCTGTGGTTGGTATTTTGTTTTCTTTTTTTTTTAAGTATAGTAGTAAATTTATTTTATTTATTCTCTTTTTGTTGTATTTATAAGTTTTTAATTTTTTGTTAATGTTAGTAGTAAATATTTCAAATATTTTAAATTTCTTTTCCATTACACCAGTGATTGGTGAGGTTGGCAGCTTGAGTAGTTATTGTTAGATATCTGTTTTTATATTTTGTTTGGTATTTTGTATTTTATTTAATTAATTATATATATATATTTATTATATTTTATTTTATTTTATTTTTATAATACATATTAGTATTATTATTTATTACATTACGCATATTATATTTACATTAATAATCATTCATGGGAAGCTTCCTTAACTTAAACGATAGTTTTTTTTCATGCTCATCACATCCTGGTACTTCTGAAAGCGCGGATAGTGGGACGTCGGATTTTTTGTCCCTTAAAGAATTTGTTGCTTCTCTATCTAAGAGCTATCCCCATAACCTTAACATAGCTCACGTCAATATCCAGAGTATTCCGGCACATTTTTCTGATCTTTTGGCATCCATTAGCAGCGATCATCTTGATGCTTTTCTTATTTCTGAGTCGTTCCTTAAACCCTCCCTTCCTTCTCTTCAATTCTCCCTTCCAGGCTTCGTTCTCATTCGTAATGATAGAATAGGTAAAGGTGGAGGCGGGGTAGCTATTTACCTCCGTTCTGGTATACCTTATAAAATTGTAAATGTATCTTCGTCATTGTACTCTGGATCAGCAGAATATCTCTTTATTGAAATTTTAATTCAACATACAAAAATTCTTTTAGCAGTCTTTTACAGTCCAAATCTTAATATAGATTATTTTGAGTCCCTAGAACTCCTATTAAATGAATTGTGTCCTAATTATGATCATGTTATTATTATGGGTGACTTTAACACATGTATTCTTAAAAATGATTCTCGCACCCATAAACTTCAATCTCTTATTACTTCATTAAATCTCAATCTTCTTCCTACCTCGGCCACTCATCATTTTCCTAACTGCAAACCTTCACTTTTAGACCTATCCATTGTATCTTCACCTCAGCATGTTATTACACATGGCCAATATACAGCGTCCTTTTCTTATCACGACTTTATCTACTTGTGTTATCGTGTTCGGCCTCCTAAGCGTATATCACACTTTCTGAATCTTCGTTGTTATAAGAACATTGACTGGGACATATTATATCGGGACGTTAAAAATATTGATTGGAATATTATTTTAAATTTAAACTGTGTCAACTCGAAAGTAAAAACTTTTAATTCTTTTATTATTGAACTTTTTGATTGCCATGCACCGATCAAACGTGTAAAAATGAAACATATTCCTGCTCCATGGCTTACAGCAGAAATTAAAAATTTTATGTCGCTAAGGGATAAAGCTAAAAGAAGATACAGACGATCGCCATCAAACCATAATTTAGCAACTTTTAAAAATCTACGAAATCGGTGTAATCGAATGTGCAGAGATGCAAAAAAACGCTATTATCATGAGTCTCTCGCCAACAGTAATTCCGGTAAGACATGGAAATTTCTTAGGTCTATTGGAATAGGTAAAACGCATGTAAGCGTTTCTAGTAATGTCGATTTAGATTCTCTCAATAATCATTTCTCACTACCACCTATACCTTTATTGAATAATAATAAAGTTAGTACCCTTCGTGACTTATCCAATTTTCCTACACCCAACTGTCCTCCTTTTTGTTTAAATATCGTTAGCGAACTCGACGTTAAAAAAGCCATACTCTCGATTTCGTCTAACGCAATGGGGAATGATAACTTGTCTTCCAAAATGATTATTTCTACTCTCCCTTTTACGCTACCAATTTTGACGCACATTTTCAACTATTCTTTTTCTTGTTCTATCTTTCCTTCGGCCTGGAAAATGGCGCATGTAATCCCTCTCCCTAAAATATCGAACCCTGCTTGTGTCTCTGATTTTCGTCCTATTTCTATTTTACCTTTCCTTTCTAAAGCTTTTGAACACATTGTTCACAAGCAACTTTCATCATACATTACTTCTAATTCACTTCTCTCCCCTTATCAGTCAGGTTTTCGTCCAGGACACAGCACCGGATCTGCTATTCTAAAGATAACAGAAGATATACGCTTGGCTATGGAAAAAAAATATGTAACTGTGTTGGTTTTACTAGATTACAGCAGTGCTTTCAACTCTGTCGATTTTGATCTTCTACTTGGTATACTTAAATCCTTGAACTTGTCTCCTTCTACCATTGATTGGTTTGATTCTTATCTTCGTGGTCGTTCTCAGCGTGTTTTCCTGGACTCTTCATTCTCCAATTGGTCTCATCTTTCGGCTGGCGTCCCTCAAGGTGGCGTCCTTTCTCCTTTACTCTTCTCTATTTTTATCAACAATGTTACTAAAATTATTTCTTCTAGTTTTCACCTTTATGCTGATGATTTGCAATTGTACCGTCATTTTAATATTGCTGATGCTGCCCACGGTATAGCCGCGATAAATTCTGATCTTGAACAGATTAATCGCTGGTCTAGGTCTTATGGACTACTGTTGAATCCGGCTAAAACCAAAGCATTAGTCATCGCTTCTAGACATCAACATAATTCCATTTCTTCTTTTCCTCCTTTATTTCTTAATAATACTCTTATCCCCTATTCCAATTCCGCTAAAAACCTTGGCATTACTATGGACTCTACCTTATCTTGGAGTGCACATGTTAGCGAAGTGAGCCGCAAGGTACATTATTCTTTTCACTCACTAAAATGTCTACAAAACTTTCTGCCTTTAAAAACTAAAATTATGCTTACTCAAACTCTCATTCTGCCTCTTATTGACTATGCTGATACCTGCTACTTGGATGCAACAGAGGAGCTAGTTAATAAACTTGAGCGTTTGCAAAATCTCTCTATCAAATTTATTTTTGGATTAAAGAAATTTGATCATGTTTCTAACTATCGCAAACAACTCAAGTGGCTCCCAATTCGCCTTCGTAGAAATACTAGAATATTATGTCTACTTTACAATATTTTGTATAATCCATCTTTCCCAAGTTATCTGCGCGATAGGTTTTTTTTCGTACATAGTCCTGAATCTCCATGTAGGCCACATCTTAGAACAAACCTTAAATTTCCCCCACATAAAAGCAAGCTGTACTCTCGTTCTTTTACTGTTCAAGCAGTAAGACTTTGGAATGGATTACCATACATTATTCGTAATGCTAAGTCCCTCTCTATTTTTAAAAAACGAGTTAAAGAATACTACCTGTCTATGTAAATAACTATGTGTATATATTTATATATATGGATATCATTTTAGGCGTATTGAAAATTTATTTATTCCCTATATTTTATAAATTTTAAAATAATATTAATATTGATTGTAATTGTTTTATATATTGTCTATTTTATCCTTTTTTTTTTTTGGTTTATTGCACACATATACTGCCTCTCATTTACAACTCTCCTTTCACAGGTCTGCTGGAAGAAATTTCAATATGAAATAAGCAGTGCCTTTGTACGAAGTACTCTTTGTGTTTTTTACTTATTTATATTCCGTGTGTACATAAATTAATAATAAATAAATAAATAAATAAAAATACAAATTAAAATATATAAAACTAACTTGATTTTATGAAAGATACAAATAGTTTTGTTACTAAACTTTATTAATAAAACAATAAAATAAATTCTTTCTTTGCAGTTTTGTAATATTTGATACTCATTACCTGTGGCAATTACTTAAATCACTAGTATACAATCAAAAAGATATTATTCATTACTCACGATTTGAATAAGAATATCTAAATATTTTTTATTAAAGAATACATTAAAATCACTACATGAAATGATAAATTTATAAATAACGGACTTTGTATAACTGTAATAAATGTCTCTGATGATTGTCTTTTATGTTTTAATGTCTAAAAGTATGAAAAAAAAATGTAATATAACATTTTTCTTAAGGAAATAGATGTGATGGCTTATTATTTTTGTGTATTGTTCGAATTTATTGTAATGATTTTTTGTTTTGTTGAAATAAAAAAAGATATTTAATATCTTTAAAAGACTAATAAACGAGTTTCAAGTGTCTTTTAAATTATGTAAATTAATGAAACTCTTATCTTTATTTTATATTCATACTTAACATACGTACGAGTACTTATGCTTACTGTACGAGTTAATTACCCCGACATGATCAGTACAAAATACACACTTAAATATGTTATTAATTGTACCAGACGGAACATCCTTACATTGTTTACAATCTACACATCTATTGGGACTGACTCTTATATAAATAAGCAGTATAATCAATATTTTGATTAAATGTGAAATTGATAAATTTTTTATTTGTAAATTAAATGGAAACCACATCTTGTGTTAAATGTTATGTTTATTTTCATTAATTTTACATTTTCTAAAATTCCATTCTTTATCTTTTCGAACGAAAGGTAGTAAGTAACAATATTTTGAATTTCTCAGGTCATTCAAAGTCTCACATATTCCGTTGTTATGAAATGATAAAAATTTCAAAATATGAATAATTTTAAAATTAAAAGTTTTTTAGACTTAATTAAGACTCGTAACATTACATCTCTTTAATAATAATATATATAAAGTGTAAGAAAATATGATCTAAAGTAATGTAATATCCAAAGATAATAAAAATATTTTGACCTGGTTTCAATACTTACTCTTTGTATAATATTTATTATCAACAAATCCTCTTATGTGAAGTGTGGGATTTACATTAATAAATAAAAGAAACCGACAGTATTTATATTCCTTGGCCTTTTTATTTATTAACAAATAAACTAATTTCGTAATGGAGGCGTATCTCTTATATTTAGGTTATTACCACATTTCTATGTTGTTCTTATAAATTTATCTTGTCTCAACAATTAATGGATCCAACAAGTAAATAATGTTACCCATTAGATTTATGGTATGTTAAACTAAAATGCAGCGGTTCACAGTGATCTAATAAGCATTTATTTTAATGTTATCTAAGATTTACACGAGTGCTACACATTTCAATAAAACTATTTTACGGATATAACTCGCGTTTATTATTAGATTTTAAAATTAATACCTGAAGTTTCGAATGCTTTGCTGCGAGCGTGGTTACGGGTAGGCGAGTTGATGTCTGTCAGTCAGTCAGTATGTTTGTCGTCTACCTCCAAGGGTTTCTGAGTTTACGGGCACAGATTTCGGGATCCATGCACCGGTCCTTTTTTTTTTTGTTTGACCAATATATGATATTTAATGTAAGTATTTTATTTGAAATTAAAAAAAAATGACTAATTAATGTTTTTGTTTTCCGTGATTATTCCTCAACGACGTCGAATCCTCCACCAGATATCAGTCCAAAATTTGCACCGATAGATATCAGTCTATCGGTGCAAATTTTAGAAATTTTCGGACGCACTGTTTTTGAATGATGCTTGCACAAAAGATGCAGAAAAGTCTCTCATAGAGAGCTTCGCATTATAGTTTCCATTCATTGACAATGATTTTTTTCAAAAGTTATGTAAAATGTTTACTTGTGTTATTGTTTTTATTTACTATTGTAAAAAATTTTATATTTTGAAACAATGTAAGTAGTGAGTTAGAAAATCTAATTGTTGACCTGATCTAAGTGAAGCGAAGCTCTTAGTGGTTGAAAATGTGTTTCGTTACTATAGCCACTTCGCCTATAAGAATAATGATAGGATTTCATAAAGCAGGGTTGTCGAGGAAAGTGACTTATAAGTTCTGAAGTTTTTTGGTAATATTGGTGATTTTAGTTTTTTATTAAATGGTCAAAGTATGTCCCATAAAGTTGACATGAGAAACTTTTTGCAATCGTACGCGCGAGTTCTTATTAGGCTTAAGATTATTTACTCTGCTAATTTTACAAATATGAGAAACTCATTCAGCAACAACACTTTGTTCAGCGGCACAGTGCAGTTGCGGACCTAGTATAATCTTGGAATTTTAACCATTACAGTATAGTACAGCATTAAAAAGTACCACGCCCGAAATTAATGTTTGAAATTTGTGTATATGTATATGTATATGTATATGTATATGTATATGTATATGTATATGTATATGTATATGTATATGTATATGTATATGTATATGTATATGTATATGTATATGTATATGTATATGTATATGTATATGTATATGTATATGTATATGTATATGTATATGTATATGTATATGTATATGTATATGTATATGTATATGTATATGTATATGTATATGTATATGTATATGTAAGTATATGTTTATTTATATGTATGTGTATATAAACGTTTTTATTTCCAAAATAAAACAAAATTATAAAATCTTTTATTCAAATGCAAACTGTAGCAGCACAACTGTATAAACTGCGAACTGACCGAGAAACCGCAGAGGCAAAGTGGCGTCTATTGTCAGAAAGCCACATGCTGTCATTTTGTTAAACTTAGTTTTGTTCACTCTGCGGACGTTTTTAGACAACTTCTTTATACCTTAAACAAAACATAAATATAATTCATTAATTCATTAATTTATTAATTTGTAGATTTATTTTGTATACTAATGTATTATATCCGCCTGAATTCTATTTGGATATATTTTTAAATAAAAACTATCAAGAATAACGGATATTGTTACCTAAACATTTGCTCTTTTGAAAAAGCATGGCGCAACTTCTCTCGGCTTCCGTAGTACAGGCATAAAATGTTTCACACTCTCTAATGCAGAAGGTTATGAGGCAAATATTTTTTAACGTCCAACAAAGTATGAACGATTCAGCTATAGTCCCATTATTCTGAATTTTTTTTAGAATATAATAATAATAACAGTAATAATATACTTTAATGCACACCACAAAAATGACAGTACAGTACAAGGAATAAAAAAAACCATCAAACTATAGATAGGGTATACAATAATGCGGTCTCATAATTACATAGCTATCTCTAAGCGATATAAGCGATAGTCATATACTTATATAAACATGTTAATATTATTGAAAAATATACAAATTAAAGCATACGAGAAATTTTTAGATCATCTTACATGTGTATTGTCAATAATCCCCAATTTAAATAGCTCAATAAAAAATTGAACATATATCAAACTGCGTGTAAAAGTATCTATAAGCTGGAACAAGATCTGAAAGAGACCTAAGTCTTATAAACCGTCGTAGAACACCTTGGATATACGAAATAAAATCCATGAAAAGTATTGAACACATACTGGGAGCTGGAATAAGCTTTTGGCTCTATTAAAATCGTTTAAAATTAGTGAATACACATCAAGTAGATCCTGTATATGGCGTCCTTTTATGTTTCTATCGACCTCCAGTGCAATCGTCGTGGAACAATAATTTACATTTGAAATCCACAATTCAAGACATTGTTTTAAGAATTTAACATATCGAAATTTGCAAATTATATTTACATCATAATAAATCAAACAAAATATGTAAAAAATATAAAGTGAGTTGTTAAAGTAACCATTAAACTTAGAAAAACATAAAAAGAAAAAAGTAATAGCAAAAAAAAATAATAAATGAAATCCAACATATACCCAGTTATATATCATCCAATCTTTTAAAATATTTAATGATCCCTTTGATTTAGTTCTAACGACTTTCTGAATTTCAAGAATAAAATTAATTGACTTACGGCTGTTGTACATATTGTTGAAAAGAATCACAATAGCATATATGCTGCTAGATATTAAATTAAAACTTAATGTATATTCTAGTACACTTGTACTTTCTGTAAGAGAAAGAGTTTCTTTCCGATTAAAATAAAAATGTAAATAAAGTAAGAGGCAAACAAAACAACAACATATAATATAGTAAAAGTGAGCTTGGGGATAGACAAAGCTGTCACGAATTCTATGACTAGAATGAAAAAATATAAATTGAAGAATATTAAGAGGCAAGAGAGCTTTTTCCAGATTTTGATCCAAAAAATTGTTTTCGAAATAATTATTTTTAAATGAATTCATTTTCAATTATTATCAACGATACAGAGACGATGATATTTGTCTGAATATTGAACTGATATAAAGAACTCGTCGCAACTAACTAATTGGTAAAGTAATATTCATTTAAAATTTATTGGTTTCCCTTCATTTTATTATTATCAGTAATGTATTAATACATTTCAAAGTACACATGATGGAAACATTTTTCACCTGTTATATATTTCATTTATACTTATGATTTCGTTTAATTAAAAATAATATGTTCTGTATACATCGAGTGCGACTAAAATGTTATATATTTATATAGACTAATAATTGTCGTTGAGCTATCACTTCTTTGCAATCAATATGCGTTGTAAGCTTCAGAGAGAGAGGTGCTAAATAGTATCGTATCCAAGCTCGTACAACATAAATTATCTCTTCAATATGACTCTCTAAGGTGAAAAACGATAAATTTCGTTTCTCGAATACATCACTAGACAATTAATATGGATCAAATATGAGTTTTAATGGCATAACATTAATTTACTATTCAATTCAATTATTTAGTCAATTATTCTGCAATTACTTATATTACATATAATCTTTTGACTTTAATTTAGTAAAAGAAAAATAACAAAATTTTTATTTAAAGCAATTTATATTTTATGTGTCATGAGTTCATAAGTCTAGGAACTAATCTGACATAGACGGACATTGTTTAAGAGTCCGGTCTGATTTCTTGAGTATTTAAGTTTCAATAGTTTATTTGCTTTTGCTTTTATCCAAAAAATATATGTCTACAAATGTCCAAAAAGAATCTCTATCTTGATAGTATTTATGACGAGACATCAGAAATGGGTTCCAAGCGATTAGCCCGGACAAAAAATGGCGAGGGCTTGTATACAAAAATGTAGAATGCTCTTTAAGTTCAAGACCAAATTCTCAACAATAACTTCTACTAGTACGGCTGTCTGCTATAAATGTGGACAACGGGTTCATATTTCGGTGCACTGTTCCAATGAAGATGATGCAGAGGCGGGGTAGAGCGAAAGACGATTTGACGTATTCGTCGTCTACCCATACTCAAAAATGTTGAACAGTTTTTGTTCAGCTTTTTACATTTAATTATAATTCCGATGTTTTATTAATCAAAGAGAGTATTTCATTTAATTTTAGTGGTTTTCAAAATACTGTATTTTATACGTCATTAGTCGATCCACCGTATATGGTATATGTTCATGTTTCATGTATAGTCGAAAATGATGGTTCATTCAAAATTTAACTAAATATTTTGTCCAATATTTATTTATTAATGTTTGTTGTGTGTGTGGTTGTGGTGATTAAGTTACTTTTATTTGCCAACACCGACACGAAGATATTAGATAAACAATTATTTCTATTCTTAGTAAAGAATGGGTTTCGATGATATTTGATCTTCGTCACCCGGTCGAATTGCGGTTGCGGTATCATTTTATTTGGGATTAATAGAATATGTAGAATTTTCGCATATGTCTAACCACACCTGCCGAGTGATGATATAATAGTTATGAATTGTTGTTAATACGATAAAAAAAAAGGTACAATATTTACTTGGTAGAAATTTCAGTGGTAACCGATTCTTAAAATCATTATATAAAACAATTGGTGGGCTTACTTACAATTTTGATTTTTATTTAGCTTATAGTAAAGGAAAAGATAGAGCGAACATCACCTTTTTATCAAGTAATAATTTCAAATTAGTTGATATAGAGTACATAGATGTGAAGTTAAAGTATATAAGAGAATTAAATAAGATCGCAAACTTAAATAATCTTAACGAAGTAGACTTTGAGCAAACAAGCATGTCTCCATTGAGATAACAGTTCATACAAAATTGAGTAATCACAAATTATTAGAATAAGGACAGACAGTTAATGATGAGGTATAGTCATATTGGTAAAAAAAATAACATCACAATGTATAATAAGAACAGAAGGATTTAAATAAGCAAACAATACTATTGTATTGTTTATTTACTTATTAAAATCCTTCATCGGAATATATATTCAAAGATATCGTTAACAATAACTTACTGAAACAAGTTAACTTATTTGTCATTCATTAGTCTAATAATACTTGTTAAAGTACTGCAAATACTTGATAGTAGAAATAGATTATAGAAAAAAATATTATATTAAATTGTGTCTCGATTCTCTATTTCTCTTTTCTCTTTCCTTGTCTTTAAATCGTAATAAATATCTTCTAGCTTCCTAATTTTTGTTTCGGGTACTATTATTAATACATAAACAGCTGTTAGAGTACACAATGCTCCAAAGATGTAAAATATCACGTGAACTCCGACATTTTTTATAATGCGTTTGAAGAATAAAAGTTGGAAAAAATCTGCAACCGCAGCTATTGACATTGTAGTTGCGAGCACTGCACCTCGGTGCTGTAAAGCCAACAACATATACTTATATTCATTTCTATATTGTATAAAGCATTTATATGTATGCTATCAAACTTTAATATTGTAAAATTACTACAAATATGGAAAATTTACCTTGAAAGAGAAGATTTCTCCAGTTATTACAACTGATATAGGCATAAGCGCAGATGTATCACAGATAACGCACAAGCACAAAGTTATCATAGGGATCCAGGCGGGAGGATTGAGGTATTGCAGTTCAAACCAGATAGCCAAGAAAAACAGGCTAAGACCAGAAACCACACAGGCAACGAAGAAAAGAGCCAAAAACATATTCATCATATCATTATTAGCCCATTTCCAATCCAGCATTTCACTAATTAACAGAAACGGAATATAAAACTTTATTAATAATTAGTTATTCTCAATAATTTTGTAGGCTTCCATTTTGACTTATATCACAAAAACCAAATATTATATTATATTATTAGCACTTAAAATTTATACAAATAAAAACACTTTTAGTTAAAGCACAAAATAAAATATTTCGTACAAAATAAATTGAAAATAGTATTTTGCTTTAGATATTATCTTAGCTTATACTAAAACATAAAAATAATATAAAAAACAGTTGGTCTTTCAGTGAAATGACATCCCAAAGAAATGTTTTCTTATGAGAATGAGTTGTATAAGATATTAAGCTAAGACCACACTATAGGAATATATCAAGACTTAATCGCGTGAATATTTTTTAAGCTTTTATTTACCCCATGTTTCGTTCGAATTGCACAGATCGCGGTCACGAGTCGACTGATGGCAGCTTGGCCACGTGCATGCTATAGGGTAAATAAAAAGTATCGTACTTTAAAAAAAAATTCACGCGATTAAGTCCTGATATATTTCCATTGTGTAAAATTCGTGATAGTTTAAATACAAGAAGACCAGACTAGTTGTTAGGCTCGCATATGTACAGTGTAGTTGTGATTAGCAATTATAGTCCAAATCAGTTTTCGTGGTTATTCTGTAAAAATCTCTAAAATTATTTAAATAAGTTTTCTTTATGACCACAAAATTTCATTAAAATCTGTTCAACAGTTTTTCCGTAAAAACTCAGCAATACGACACAACTTATAACGATTGTTTTTCGTCGTGGGTTATTTTGTGGAAATTCATTTTGTTTTTCCATGATTTATAGCTAGATTTTGCGTTATAAATATAAATGTATACTTGAAGAATAAATAAACTAAATATAGATAAAATTACCCGTCGTCCAGTTTTCTCAATTATACCACATAATTGCACAACTCCTAGCACGATGGCCTGCTGATTGGGACTCCAACTATGTTTCTTTTGTCCTGTAGCTAAGTTAAAGAGATCTCCAGCAAAGTTCATAATAAGAACAGATCCACATACCTCCCGGGACAAAACTACTACTATAGAGATTTGAAATGCTGTACGAAGTATACGGTCACTTACTACAAGAAAAAAGAAGATAAGTAAAAGTATTTATCTGATTTATTTTTTCTCATCTTTAATAAATCAATACTTTTTACGAAAGCTGATATTGCATTTCACAAAGCGTTTATATTAATGCGATAATTTTCAACACCCTTTTTAAACTAAATTTAAATTGATGCAAGTAAATATAAACTTACGAATACTTCCCATCAAAAAATTTTCTTTGGTTTCATCATGTTTTTGTTCTTTTTTTAAAAACTCTATTTCATTTCTAATACTTAAGTCATTATCGCTTCTGCATCTAAGCCATACCAGAGATTTCAGGGCTTCCTGAAAAATATGATATTTTATAATATTGAATATTGGATTAACTCGCATCCGCTTCCTCAAAGCTGATTATTAAAAACAATTTATCTCCAGTTCTGGAAAATATCTGACCGTTTTGGTAATACGTAAGTAAAAAAGCTGTTGATTAGTCAGCCAGTCATAACTTTTGACTTTACTATAAGAATATTTGTTAATCTTTGCAGAAATCGAATGACAATTAGTTTTTAAAATTATATAATTATTTTCAACTCACATCCTCTTTTCCTTGTTTTATCAAATGTGAAGGGGATTCCGGCATCATCAAAAATACTACCTACTACTACTAAGTGAATAGCTGGTATAATCATAAACACTATTAGAACTACTTGATAACTGCAAATGTCTCCTAATATAAATGCAAACAAATTTCCGGTTGTAAAAAAAATTGTACCCTAAAATTTTCGTGTAGATATAAATTAAAAAATTAAAGATATTAATTATCATGTCTACTGAAGACTGTTTATTTTGGAAATTTTGGCAAAAACAAATTACTTACCCAGCACCCTAAAGCACCTCTTATATTATCTTTACATACTTCATTGATGTACGTCGGACAAGTCACACAGCTTCCGGCCATGACGACACCAGCGAAGCTCCTTGCAATGATGAACACCCAAATATTCATTGAACATAGTTTTAAAAGCCAGACAGTCTAAAATAGAAAAAAGTCGAAAACCCTAAATAACCTAAAGAAATATTCGCTATATCAGATTTAAAAGATTTCGTTTTCAATATGCCGTATGTTGTTGATTTTAGAACTTACAATACAGGCGGCAGACATTAAGAGAAGTGCTGGTTTCCTCCCATAACGATCTCCAAAAATAGCCATTAAGTAAGCGGCGGGCACACATATTATAAAGGGGAGAGATGCCATCCAGGAAATCTTATGTAAATAGAAAATCATAGAATAAAACTTGTACAGAGGGTCAACACGCACACATCACTGTTACAAGTTTCAAAACCCATAAATCGATTGTGACCAAGTAAAAAATAATAATAATAAGTTAGAAATAATATTTGTTTTATTTTCGGTATGTTTTCTATGAAATTTATCAAAAAAATGTTTTTTATGTTCCTGCCAGTTAAACCGAAATAATTTAAGTCAGGCTTTTACCTCAAGGTCTGTCAAAGGTGATTGGGTGATTTATTTGATTGCAACAGGAGAGTCATGGGTGACATCCATCCTATGGTGTTCCCGTAACAGAAGATCGGTATGGAAACTGAAAATACCATTGCAGTTTTATAGTGATGTGATTTTTATATAGAATTATAACTTGGTTTTTATTCAACAAAGATTCACTTACCTAAAATAACACATAAATTTTGATTAAAATGGCTTCCTTTCAGAAGCCATAAACACTGCCTCATATCGACAACAAAGATCTTTGAATAACTTAAAACAATTCAACTTTTTTTTTCAAGTATTATATAGAAACATACTCGTAGATAGTAGTATTTATTATTATTTTAAAAGTAAATTGATCGTCTGATTTTTTATGTTTAAACTTCGAATTATGTAAAATAGTTTAATTATGTAATAGGTAAGTATATTTTAATTAATAACAACCCAACATCTTGACTGTTTTGTTTTTTTATGGTATGTAACCCTACCAAAGGCAGATATAGAATCTATATTTCTGGATATACTCACGTTAGTTCTATTGGAATCATGAGGAATCACGGGGTGAACTATTTATTATTCACGCTCCGAGTTCATGAAGAAAAGCCCCGGATGGGTTCGAAATTAGTCTGCCAAATTCTAATCCAGATTTCGAGGATTAACGTGAGTACAACCGGATAATTATATATAACACAATTCTTTTGTCTAAAACTTATTATAAAATTAAAGGCAATTTGTAAAAAATAAGGCAGACTTTGCAAAAATGTTACACTATACGTAGTACTTAAACACCCAAATAACTATCTACCTGAAGTGTGAAGTAAGCATCAAGATATTTTAATGATAAAAACACTTTTTGCAGTACACTTTAGAAACGCTAACTATGAACTCATCGATCCAATATTAAAAAAAATTTAAACGTGTGCTAAAAATGGTTATTGTCCACTAATATCTGTATGTTAATAAAATATGTTACAAGACACTATCGCAATTGAAATGAAGAGAAACATAAAAACTAACATTTTGGATTACGATAAATTTATTACTATATTTAAATTTAAAACCAGTTGCCTTCTAAGATACTAAATATATATTAATTGGTACTACCAGACGTTTTCAATTAACCGTAGATATTTTTTATTTATCTTATTATTACAGTGAATGAGCTATTCTTGAGTGTATATTTATTAGCTAATGGACTTTACATCCAAATATTTAACGAATTGATTTTGCAATTCAATAGAAACACCAAATATTGAAATAAACATGAATTACGCATTACCAATATAAGATATTTTGTATACCAGAAGTAAAAGATGACGACATACAATCATTAAAAAAGGCCCGATCCCTTTTGGTGACTTCATTTGAATATATTTTTCTGTATATGTATAAACACTCATGCAACATCAACATATTGCTTATAAAAGAAATTTTAATCATTTAAAATCCTTACTGAATGAGATATTAAAATTACTCACATCGAACATCATTGCCTAAGTTTGATTCATTTGTTTTGCAAATGTTACCAAATCAGTTAAATTTTAAAGTACCCGTTAAAAATAATAATCTGGCTGTACTCACATCATTACTATCGGAAATTGCCTGAATAGTTTCGCCATACTCAGTCCTCATAAATAAGGACCCCAAATGGGTTCATGGATACCGAAAGTTTACACACAAAAATTACATGTTTCTGGTCTATTACTTATTTGAAAAGTTAACAAATTCATTGATTATTTTCTTTATTTATAGAAAATCTTAAGAAACCAAATGAAATGATATTAAATGAAACACAACGAAATAAAAAAAATGTTCGTAATACCCGCATAGTATATTGGACATTTTATTTTTGTTTATATATTTACTATGAAAACATTTTTATGTAGTAAATATATATTATAAACAAAACTTATATTTAAGTGTAATGTCTACAATTTAACTATTAGTATTATTATAGTAATTGTATATATATTATCATTATTTATAATATACTGATAGCTAAATTGTTCGTAATTCCAGGTCGGAGAAGATAAGAGCATCAATATTATAATTGACACAAAAATTGTGCGAATTATAACTAAAAAACTGGTTTTATGCCAATTATTACTAAAGTAATAGAAAAGCCGGTTCTTAAATTTATTTCTATAGAGGATGTCTTAATTTTTTATTTTAGTAAGAAAAATGTGTTTGAAACGATTTAATGCAAATCATTATATTACTATTATTAAAAACTCAGTTCATAGTATTAAAAACTCAATAGTTCATAATATTAACAACTCTTTCAACAATTAATATCAGAAAACTAAAATAAAAGCCATTCAATTTTCCTCCATTGTATAAATTATTATAGTATATGGAAAAACTAACTACTATCGAACGATAAATTTTCCACTCCTTTCACCTTCTTCCCTCTCAAATCATCATAAATGTCTTCTAACTTTCTGTTCCTCGTTTCTGGTACCACTATTATTACATAGACCGCAGTCAGTAAACACATTGCGCTAAAAAAATAAAATGCCACATAGACTCCAATTGCTCTTATCAAGGGCTTGAAGAATAAGAGCTGAATGAAGTCTGCAATAGATGCGATTGCCATCGTCGTCGCTAGCACTGTACCCCGATACTGTATACAACATATTTCATTATATTCAAAAAATCCAATTTAATTCAAATTTCAAATGAAAGAATAAAAAGTGAGAACTTTTTTAATTGAAATGCTTACCTTGAAAGAGAAAGTCTCCCCAGCTATAACAACCGCTATAGGCATAAGTCCGGAGGCATCACAGAAAATGCACAAGCAAAGAGTGAGTACAGGGATCCATGCGGGGGGATTAAGATGTTGCAGGAGAAACCATGTCGCCAGAAGACACATGCTTAAACCGGAAACTAAGCAGGAGACGAAGAGGAGCGACTAAAAATGTATATTTTTATTATACAATCATTAATAAAACTCCTAATGACATCAATGGCTTTAAGGTAGTTAAAATGATTCTATTACCTCTTCAACAAAAAACCATTAGAAATTTCAAATTAGGATTAAAACTGATAAACAATTAGTAATTTTATCATGTGAAAGTATCGTGTTATTATATTATATAAACTATCAAAAAAATTACCCGGCGTCCCGTTCGTTCAACGATTCCAGAAGCCAATATCGCGCCACAAAGCTGTACAACTCCCAGTACTATCGCCTGCTGATTGGGACTAAGCTTAAGGCCTGTTTGCTCTGAGGCCAAGTGGAAGATATTTCCAGCAAAGTTCAGAACTGGTACAGCTCCGCAAAGTTCTCTGGATAATGCAGCTACTAGCGATATTTGAAATGCTATTCGAAGTACTTTGTCTGTCACTGAGAAAATATATGAAAAATATTTAAAACGAAAAATATATTATGTAATTTCACAACTATTCACAAAGATTGACTCTTCTTCACGCTTATTCTTCTTCTGCGCAATAAATGAAATTCATTATCTGTTTGCAATAAATGGTGCTCAAAAAAAATATGTATAGACGACAATAAAGGTTTTAAATTGCGAAAAGACAATATTAATTATATTGGAGATGAGCGATAAATGCAGAAATTTGGACCTCATGGATTCACGGAAAGCGTTAACCACAGCCAGTGCAAACTGATAATAACGAAACAGTAAACACTGAAGTCACACCAGCAATTATGAATATATGGTCTACCTAAAATATATAAGGCTTTTCACTAATATTTCAATAGATGAGTGCCTAGACGTCGTGAGAAAGGCAGACGAACTATCTGTAAATTATATAGATTTGCTTAAGTACGGTGATAAACATCTTAACTCACTTGTTTGAGTACTCGTATTAACGAGACCAGAATAGGGACTCGTCAGTTAGTTTACAAAATAGAAATACTGTGAGTATTATGTGTGACACTACATGGCTAAAAGAATATTAATAATATCGAAGATGTAGGGCAAATAAAGACATTTCAAGCTCATGAATTCGAAGAAGACCGTGCAGCGCTAAAAAAGGTCAGCTGTGACGACGGCCAGTGCAACTTGGTCAAAATGTCGGGTGAAAAAGAAAAGTATTATTTCATAACTAGGATCGAAGGGGATTTATAATATTTTATTTGCAGGGGTTTTATAATATTTTATTTGCCGCGGCAACTGTCAAGAGAGAAACGTAACGTTACTGAAAGTGTCACCCGCATGCTACAGCGCACAAGGTACAATGGGAAATAGTTGCCATCAAAAAGTATTTAAACACATCAATTTATAAGTAGTTTATTGGTCTTTAGAAATTTTTTTGACGTATAGGCATCTTATAATGGAACATTAATAATGATGCAATTTTAAGACACAATTCACCAAGATAACTCGGTTCCAATGTGAGATTAAATAATCTCTAATAAAATAAAATATATTGTACTATTATAAATATATATGGTAAGTATATTACATAAATTTGGTAAGTACATATTTATCAATTGTATATACTGATTGGAACCGGTGAAAGACCACTTCCTGTATATACTTTAAATGAAATACAAACTTACGAATATTTTTTAATAAAAATTCCCCTCGATCTTCATCGTTCTTCTGTTCTTGTTTTATGTACTCCATTTCATCTTTTATGTTAAAGTCGTATTCACTTCTGCATCTCAGCCACACCAGAGATTTTGATGCCTCCTATAAAATATTTATTTAACTATTGTTGCTACAACCAAAATATTAATTATGTTTTCACAGGTTTAGTGTTCAAGATATTAAATTTGGTTTATCAGAAAATTAGGTATGGAGTTATTGCACATCACTTTCAAATAACTGTTGGTAATTACAACTCCACACTTATAAATTGACGAAATAATTGTATTTAATCATGATAATATTATATTTATCTCACCTCATCCCTTCCTTTTCGTATTAAATAAGAGGGAGATTCCGGCATCATCAAGAATATAACGAAATGAACAGCTGGTATAATCATAAACACTATTAGAATCACTTGGTAACTACATATATCTCCAAGTACATACGCAAACAAACTTCCCGTAGTAAAGAACAGGGCTCCCTGCAATAATATATTAAATTACATATTTTTTAATTTTAGAATTATTTAGAACTAGTAGCCCTCGATTCTGACCATATAAATAATATTTTTTATTTTTATTTGTAAAGTTTTTGAAATAAATTTAACTATATATAATAAATATACAACTCAAGAATTTGGTTCGACAAACTTAGTATTTATGTCAGTGGATCAGTCATTGAATACTGAACGATTATTTCAGTACGCATGCTAAGTTTAGTATTTTTAAGAGGACAATTTCGCTGGCAACAGCTAGTATGCAATATTTAAATACGAGGATTTATATTATTGTACATGTCAATTATAAAGTAATTAATATATATGTAGTCACTTGTAAATTTTACCATCCTTAGAAAATGTCTTACCCAGCATCCTAAAGCTCCTCTGATATTATCTTCACTTATCTCTTTGATGTACGTCGGACAAGTAACACAACTACCAGCCATAACAACACCAGCCAGGATTCTCGCAATAATAAAAACCCAAATATTCATTGAACTCAGCTTCAATACCCAAACTGCCTGAAAGAAGATTAGATAGAACATCATGATTATCCGAACGAATTATAACATTTTAATTATACTATTTATTTATTGATTTTGATACTCACAACACAAATCCCAGACATTAAAAGGAGGCCTACTTTTCTCCCAAATCGATCTCCAATAGCAGCCATCAAGTATGTAGCTGGCACACATACCAAATACGGTAAAGATGCCATCCACGAAATCTATAGGATTTTAAATAATAATAATAATAATTTACCACAAAAATGATTATACAGTTCAAAAAAGAAGAAACCTTTGGAACTATTTATGGGTTTATGATAAAACGGTTTCATCGCTAAGTACAAATCCCTTTTAGACAATCTTATTCTGGGAAAATCAGAGCACATGCTCTGATTTTCCCAGAATACAGACATCTGTATGATTAATCTAAGTTTTAGGAGGAGATTAAAATATGCCAATTAAGTCTCAAGATCCGGGTAATCATTTATAAAGCTAAAAGAGCTAAAATTTGATAATAAAGAGAGCAATAAAGATAAATTACATATAAAATAGTGAAATTCTCCCACTACAATTTTGCTCTTAAGATTATATTAGAAGCCAACATAGCCTCGAAGTTGTCTATCAATCACACGTATCAAACTCGGGTTTAAAAGACAATAGTCGGACTGGATATATAGCGACGATACAACCTAATATTTCCTTAAGCGGCGGCATATTGTCTTCCTTCATAAGTACAACAAAATGGAAGTTCAAAGACCATTTGTAACTGCACCACTTCGTCCGTATTTGGAGGTCTAAAAATGTAGCCGCAATAGTTCAATTCTTTGCAAGCAAAATAAGGAATTAGTAGAACAATATTGATATTCAGGTGATGATTGGGATGTTAGCGTGACATCCAATCAAATATGTCTTTTTAAGTCGTTTCGAGGACTGATCCTCTACAAATGGGCGGTGGAATTTTATAATACCACGATGCCTCCAAAAGTGGTCCTCAGGTAGTGGCTATGCAGGCGATAAACACCGACTTGGTCTGGTGGCTGGCGACCACCTATCAGTCAAATTCGATCTGTCAAACGGCCTAGCCGTATTCCTTCCGATATTCTAGTATTCCGTATTCTCTCTGCTGACACTATTGACCATGAGAGAACATGTATTCCCCAGCTCGATTTCATCATCGAACAACAAGAAGCTTGGCAAGAAGACATAGATTCATGGTCAAAGACCCTTCAATAGCGTTTCGCTTCCATTGCCATTAAAAGAATAAAAGAAATTAGAAATTCTGCCGGATTCGGCGCTTTCTGAAAATAACAATCTTCAAATTACTAGATAAATGTGCAACATTGTTGCTACAGTGAAGCTTAACATGATTCAGACGGTTGTCAAACGCGGAATAATTTAGTTTAAAAAAAATTGTTAATGTTTTGAAAAAGTCTTTCGGGTTCAATATTGGCGGTGAAAGTGTTCAGAAGTTTAGAATTCACACAGTGTAAAGACAGTGAAAGATTCAGACAGTGTAAAGTTCCTTGTGAGTTTAAAAATCCAGTCAACCCAACTGAATCATGTTTTACAAAAAACATGAATTACTTGCTTCTGCAAAGCTATCGACCGTGCTTCTTTGATATATAAAAAAACATAGGAATAAAAATAAAAAACATTCTATCATTATTATTATAACTTTAGAAATTTTGACAAAATTTTAAATAAATGTATGAAAGACAGTAAATGTAAAATCCTTATCAAAACTCGCTATATAGTCTTATTATTTTGGATAACTTTTAGTTTCTAAATAGTTAACGTCTCATACATGCAAATTTATATTAATTCGATCGATTAAAACCTTTATATTTTTTTAAGACTCTCTTTGCAATGTTTCTATTTTAAATAATGCTTAAATAAAATGTTGAAATAATAGACGTTAATTGACCAACCAAGTAATTTTCAGCTAACTATTTTGCTGCATAAAACTGAACGAAGTTAATCATCGCGCCAGCAGAACATTCCAGTGATCTCAAATTATAAATTTTGTTATATATCGTTCATGTCAAAATAGACATCCTATTTCTTTTGTAAATTCCAAACTATTTATTTAAGACCCACTAAGCTTTATTCATTAAATAGTCCAAAATTTAACAATGTCTTAATATATTACATTCTTTTAGCTTTTAAACTTTCACAATTTTTACAAATAAACGAAATATATCGGGACTTAATCGCGTGAATATTTTTTAAGGTACGATACATTTTATTTACCGGTGCAGTTCGATCAAAATCTCGGGTAAATAAAAGGTATCGTATCTTAAAAAATGTTCACGCGATTAATTCCAGATATACTTCTATTATACATTCTTATAGCTTGTGACTATAAGAATGTAACACATTACGACTCATTAATTCACTATGTTCTAACGTCTGATTAGTCCTATTTTCAGTACTATATTCAAGTAACAACTGCATCTCATCATATTAGTAATATAATGCCTTAAATTTATTTAAAATTGCGGCCCTTTTGCCTGAGAAGGGTTTAAAATAGATTACTTTAAGCCATTTAGGTAATTGAATAATGCTGTGACCCTTCTCTTGTAATTAGCTCTCTGCCTAATGAGGCCCTTATTTTGTGTCATCGAGTTATCTATTGTATCTGGAATGTATGATATAAACAATGTTAAAAAGCCTACAATTGATTATTTTTTCATTTCACAAGAACTAAATGATTTTATACTATTGATTTAAATTCATTTTCATCTTAACGTTTAAGATAAAAGTGAAGTATTTTATAACATAAGGTAATTTTACCTTAATTTAATTTAAATTTTTGCAGGAATTTCAGTAATAACTGACTCAGTAAATGTTATTTATATAAAATAGGTATAAAATTTCATGAAAATAAATATAACTAGTCTTTTTATTTGCTAAATAGGTATTATCAGCCTAATTTACAAGTAATTACAGATAAGTTTCGACTAATTATAAATTGGGCGCCGGCAACGTGTACGTTTTAATGATCTGTACTCTGACTGGGGTGCAGTTAATGCTGGAGTCCCGCAAGGTGGCGTGTTATCTCCACTGTTATTTTCAGTGTTTGTAAACAGTATTTGCTCTCAAATCAATTCTTTCTACCACCTGTATGCAGACGATCTTCAGATTTACCGGCAATCCTGTTTTGATGATCTTGCTAACACCATTTTTAAAGTAAATGGAGATCTGGTGCGTATCTCTTTTTGGAGTAAGTATTTTGGACTTACAATAAACTCATCTAAGTCTAAGGTCATAATCATGGGTAGTTCAAGGTTAATTGCGCGCATCTCCGAGTCTCAACTACCTCCTATCAGTTTTGAAGGGATCCTAATTCCTTATAGTAATACCGTAATTTTGGTGTAATTCTAGACCAAACGTTTTCTTGGAATCCGCAGATTAGTGAGCTGAGTAGAAAGATGTTTGTTGCCGCGGGAGGTTTGAGTAGATTACGCAATTTTCTTCGAATCTCTACCAAAGTTGTCTTAGCTCAATCTTTACTGTTTCCTATACTTGATTATGCAGATGCTTGCTATCCTGATTTAAGAGAGGATCAGTTAAATAAGCATGAGCGCCTTCCAAACCTTTGCATAAGGTTCATATTTGGTATTCGCAAATATGACCATATTTCACATTTTCGTAAAAAACTCAAGTGGCTCCTAATTTGCTTTCGCAGGAATTATCATATGCTTAGCCTTTTTTACTGCCTGCTGTATAATCCTTCCACTCCCCCCTACTTGAAAGATAGATCTGAATTTTTAAGTGACAGTCATATTTGTTCTCTTCGTTCCAAACAAAATCTTATCCTGAAAGTTCCTCCCCATTCTTCTTCCTTCTTCTTTCTTATTCGTCTTTGGAATGATCTTCCTCTTAGTATTAAACTCGCCAAGTCATGTGAGTCATTCAAACGTTGCCTAAAATTTCACTATTTAAACTTATAGTATGTAAGTAAGGATGTTTATTATATGTATCATTTCTCTACGTATTACGTAATATTATATATATTTATGTATGTTTATATGTATGATTGTGTAATGTTTTTCTTTCTATGTTACTGTTTAAGCACACCCACATTATGTTTTTCTCAAATATTTTTCCTACTTCTGATTGGTTGCCTGGAAGAGACTGCTCTTTAGCGGTAAGGTCGCCAAATTTGTACCATTTTGTTATTTCTGTTTTTAATGTTTATATTTTTGTATGATCCAGGTGTACAATAAAGTATATTATTATTATTATTATTAAAACATACGAGTAACCTGGTTATGATATAAAAAAATGTGTTTTAGGAATTTCATTTCAAAAATGAATTCATTTTTTTATATAAACATCACAAAAAATAAGTGTTAAATCAGGTGATCGTAATAATCTTAAAAATGCAGATCCGTTTCAATCCAAACATATAACTTAAACAGTTTTACGAAGCATAGAATGTAAATGGGCCCCGTCCAACTATTGCAACGTTGCCGTTCGTTATTAACAAACCATAGTTTTTAAGTTGGTAATTATTTAGTATAAAAAGTAAAAAAACTAGAGATAGAATTTTTAATGAAATTTGAAATTTTGAGCTGAGGGCTGAGGTAACACTTTAATTTATTTATTTATTTATTTATTTATTTATTATTTATTTTTTCTTCACCTCCCACGATCTTAAATCCAATATACAAATCGTTTATTTAAATAAACAATTTGGATATTGGCGGCTTATCTGTCAGAAGAGATTTCTTCAGAGGAATTTAGAAATATAACATACATATTAATGCGATGGTCTGATATTTGGTAAGGTGTCTTTAAAACATTATCTTACGTAGGCTGCTTAAAAGTTCCTGTTACAGTTAAACAATCTTGTTTAAAAATGCATGTTCCGGCAAAGGCGAATAGGGGCACTTTAGTTGACTTCTAAAGTTTGATATATGATAGATTTTACACAAGCCTTATAGAAAAAGAATGTATAAAAAGGGTGCATAAATTTTGCAAACGGTCTAATTTGTCTTGTAGCTTCAAACGGTCTAGTTTGTCTTGCAATTGATTGTCAAACCAAGATTTTTAACAGTCTTGGAAAAGGAATTGTAATATTTTAAGTTATGTGATGCAAAGTATTACGGAGAAAATCAAAAGGGAGAGAATGCCCGCCTCGTGGAACACCGACAGTCATATCAGCCTAAGTAGGTATCGGTACCGAAACGAATTGAAATCAGAAAAAGTAATGATGTTCTAGCAATTAGGTCAGCTGTTTCGTAACTGTATATTAGAAGGCTTTTGAAAGAACAGGTAGTATAGATATAGGGTAGAAATGCGATGGAGTAGATCGATTATTACATTTAGGTATACGAAGCATGTAACGTAATAATTTCCATGCTTAAGATGTAGTTGATTTACTAATTGGAGAAATATATACAGCAACATTGCAGAATTGCAATTGCAGAGATTATGTATTTTCTTATATTTTTGTAAATAATCCTGGCTGCTAATCTTTTGAGTGACTGCTTCGTTTTGTGCCGCCAGTTTATATCTTCAATCAGCAAAGGCGCCGGAAAGTGTATTACACGAAGTGGAGCAAAATTATCGTACAATATAATAATAAGTTTCATAAAAATTGATACTTTTTTGTCAATGACCCAATGATCCAAAATAGTTTCTCCTGTCCAAAATTATTTAAGAGTCGCTGATTTCCTTGATGTTGAAAAATTTATGTAAAGAAGAATACAGTTAATTATTTATTTATTGTGCAGTCGTAGTTTTTTCTTTATTAATTATTTTGTATGTTTTATAATTTTATATGCATAACTGGTTGATTTGTTTTGGCAGCTATTATTTAAACTAGACATTAACAGTAAACAAATTAATATTTAATTCATGGTCAAGTTATGACTTGTTCTACCTTGATATCTGTTTAATTATATCTTATTTTTTAAGGACCGCACTATTTTTTATATATCGTAATCATAAGTCATGAATTATTTCTTTAAATAAATTAATATTATTAGAAACAACTGCCAGACTTCAAAAATTATTAAGATAATTTTTAAAAGTATTTATAAAATAATAATTATCGATTGTGGTCAATCTCTACTCGATAGTTATCTACTATTAGTAATATTTTGGAACGCTATTACATCAAATAGCAATAGAACCAAAAACCTATTCTTATTTATTTTAACACTACCTAAGTATCTTATGATCGCGGAAAAGGTATATTTTTTATTTATGACATGTTTTGTGACTCAATTATTTTGTTTAAGACTCTTAACGTTGAAAAAATATTTGATATTGCAAAAATATATTTTATCAAAGTCGTGAAAAAGACTATACACATACGAGTGTATAATGTTTTTTAACAGCACATGGATTTGAAATAAAACTATTTTTTTACGGGTTAAACTCGCGTTTAATTTTGGTTACATTTTAATTTTAACCAATACGATTGCTACAAAGTATACAAAACGTCGGGTTAAAATTTAAATGTAACCAAAATTATATTCGAGTATAATACGTAAAAATTTTTTTTTATTTCAAATGTGTCCTCGTGCAAATCTAAGAAAACATATGAATTTCTTTTCATTTATATCCAAATAGACGATACTAATACTATACTATTAATACGTTTTTTATAGTTTCTATTTAGAGAAGAAGGAATAAAAATATATAAATTTTTAAATGATGATGTTACAATTTGTGACACATTGTCAAATGTTAGAAGTTTTTTGGCAAAGTTGTAAAACTGATTGTTGCATTTATTATTCTATAGTTAACACCAGATTCAACACAAAGTACAGAAGCAAAAGAATATGAATGTAATGTTACTAATAGACTTAAATAATATATAAACAATAGACGAACAAATCTAAACTTCGATTACAAACTAATGGATTTATAGGACATGCTCTTTAATTTGTCACGACAATTAGTGACAGTTTTGTTTCAGTTTCTTTCAGTTACAGTCAGTGTAATAATATTGTAATGAGTTGGTTTGGCTAGTTTTTAATTGCTGATATTAAAATTGCTTATTGTAGAATTTGATATCGTAAATTTTTAAAACTTTTGAACAATAAAATGTGAACAGACCAAGGTGCGTTTGGAACCTTCGTAGCGTTAACTTTAACTTCGTAAAGTTAAGTTTAAGTTGGAAATGTCTCAACAGAAGGGATTATAAGAGTGGTGTCAAAATTGCGAATTCTGTCACTTCCATTTGCTGTACATAAGTTGTCGCCGGTATTGATTCAAAGTGGAAAAAATAATTACTTACCTCAAGGTCTGTCAATGGTACTCCCTTGGGAGATTTATTTGATTGCAACAAGAGAGTCATGGGTGACATCCATCCTATAGTGTTTCCATAACAGAACATGGGTATTGAAACTAAAAATAATATTAAATACAATAATTTTAACTTATTTATTCTAATTATTTGATCTAATTTTGTAGGACCGAATAAAACAACTTACTTAAAAAGGCACATAATATTTGATTAAACTGACATCCTTCGGGAATTAATGAAAACTTTCTCATAGCTGTAAGGAAAATATTTTAAAAAATTACTTTACTTTCAATATCCTTACGTCTTTGGCCTAACACTGTCACTAACTAAATTAATTAACCAACTGCGGGTGGACTGTAAAAAGGCATTAGAAGATAAAAACAAGAAATTTTGTAGTGTTGATAATATTGTTGATCGTATCTAAATTATAAATTCTGTCGTTTTTTGTTAAATAATAATAATAATAATAATAATAATAATAATAACTTTATTAACACACAAAAAGGATACAATAATTCTCTAAAAATAATGTTTACATAAAATAATAATATGAACAACAATTCGTGATTATTTTAGGGATTGCTTTGACAGCTGTAGTAGTATAAACTGTGTCACAGCTATCAACGCCTACCACCCAGGAGTTACTTTAAATGTTGTTACATATTTTATTGAAGTTTGAGTGAAGGTACATTAAAACAACGTATTAAAAATATTTTTTAAAAAGTATTTATAAACTTTAATAAAATATCGTATTGTTATTTAAAATTGACATTATGCACCAAAAAGAGAAATAAAAATACAAATTAAAATATATAAAACTAACTTGATTTTATGAAAGATACAAATAGTTTTGTTACTAAACTTTATTAATAAAACAATAAAATAAATTATTTCTTTGCAGTTTTGTAATATTTGATACTCATTACCTGTGGCAATTACTTAAATCACTAATATACAATCAAAAAGATATTACTCATTACTCACGATTTGAATAAGAATATCTAAATATTTTTTATTAAAGAATACATTAAAATCACTACATGAAATGTTAAATTTATAAATTACGGACTTTCTATAACTGTAATAAATGTCTCTGATGATTGTCTTTTATGTTTTAATGTCTAAAATTATGAAAAAAAAAATGTAATATAACATTTTTCTTAAGGAAATAGATGTGATGGCTTATTATTTTTGTGTATTGTCCGAATTTATTGTAATTATTTTTTGTTTTCTTGAAATAAAAAAAATTATTTAATATCTTTAAAAGACTAATAAACGAGTTTCAAGTGTATTTTAAATTATGTAAATTAATGAAACTCTTATCTTTATTTTATATTCATACTTAATATACGTACGAGTAGTGTACTTACTGTACCAGTTAATTACCCCGACATGATCAGTACAAAATACACACTTAAATATGTTTTACTACGGTCAATGGTACCAGATGGAACATCCTTATATTGTTTACAATCTACACATCTATTGGGACTGACTCTTATACAAATGAAATTAAATGTGAAATTGATAAATTTTTTATTTGTAAATTAAATGGAAACCACATCTTGTGTTAAATGTTATGTTTATTTTCATTAATTTTACATTTTTTAAAATTCCATTCTTTATCTTTTCGAACGAAAGTTAGTAAGTAACAATATTTTGAATTTCTCAGGCCATTCAACATATTCCGTTGTTATAAAATGATAAAAATTTGAAATTGTGAACAATTTTAAAATTAAAAATATTTTTAGAATAAAGATTTACACTCGTAACATTACATCTCTTTAATAATAATATATATAAAGTGTAAGAAAATATGATCTAAAGTAATGTAATATCCAAGGATAATAAAAATATTTTGACCTGGTTTCAATACTTACTCTTTGTATAATATTTATTATCAACAAATCCTCTTATGTGAAGTGTGGGATTTACATTAATAAATAAAAGAAACCGACAGTATTTATATTCCTTGGCCTTTTTATTTATTAACAAATAAACTAATTTCGTAATGGAGGCGTATCTCTTATATTTAGGTTATTTCCACATTTCTATGTTGTTCTTATAAATTTATCTTGTCTCAACAATTAATGGATCCAACAAGTAAATAATGTTACCCATTAGATTTATGGTATGTTAAACTAAAATGCAGCGGTTCACAGTGATCTAATAAGCATTTATTTTAATGTTATCTAAGATTTACACGAGTGCTACACATTCCAATAAAACTATTTTACGGATATAACTCGCGTTTATTATTAGATTTTAAAATTAATACCTGAAATTTCGAATGCTTTGCTGCGAGCGTGGTTACGGGTAGGCGAGATGTTGATGTCAGTCAGATGTTGATGTCTGTCAGTCAGTCAGTATGTTTGTCATCTACCTCCAAGGGTTTCTGAGTTTAAGGGCACAGATTTCGGAATCCATGCACCGGTGCTTTTTTTTTTGTTTGACCAATATATGATATTTAATGTAAGTATTTTATATGAAATTAAAAAAAAAATACTAATGAATGTTTTTGTTTTCCGTGATTATTCCTCAACGACGTCGAATATTTAATTTTTTTTTAAACCTCCACCAGATATCAGTCCAAAATTTGCACCGATAGATATCAGTCTATCGGTACAAATTTTAGAAATTTTCGGATTCACTGTTTTTGAATGATGCTTGCACAAAAGATGCAGAAAAGTCTCTCATAGAGAGCTTCGCATTATAGTTTCCATTCATTGACAATGATTTTTTTGAAAAGTTATGTAAAATGTTTACTTGTGTTATTGTTTTTATTTACTATTGTAAAAAAATATATATTTTGAAAAAATTTAAGTAGTGAGTTAGAAAACCTAATTGTTGACCTGAGCTTAGTGAAGCGAAGTTCTTACTGGTCGAAAGTGTGTTTCGTTACTATAGCCACTTCGCCTATAAGAATAATGATAGGATTTCATAAAGCAGGGTTGTCGAGGAAAGTGACTTATAAGTTATATATAAGTATATTATAAGTTCTGAAGTTTTTTGGTAATATTGGTGATTTTAGTTTTTTATTAAATGGTCAAAGTGTGTCCCATAAAGTTGACATGAGATACTTTTTGCAATCGTACGCGCGAGTTCTTATTAGGCTTAAGATTATTTACTCTGCTAATTTTACAAATATGAGAAACTCATTCAGCAACAACACTTTGTTCAGCGGCACAGTGCAGTTGCGGACCTAGTATAATCTTGGAATTTTAACCATTACAGTATAGTACAGCATTAAAAAGTACCACGCCCGAAATTAAAGTTTGAAATTTGTGCATATGTATATGTATATGTATATGTATATGTATATGTATATGTATATGTATATGTATATGTATATGTATATGTATATGTATATGTATATGTATATGTATATGTATATGTATATGTATATGTATATGTATATGTATATGTATATGTATATGTATATGTATATGTATATGTATATGTATATGTATATGTATATGTATATGTATATGTATATGTATATGTATATGTATATGTATATGTATATGTATATGTATATGTATATGTATATGTATATGTATATGTATATGTATATGTTTATTTATGTGTATATAAACGTTTACATTTTCAAAATAAAACCAAATTATAAAATCTTTTATTCAAATGCAAACTGTAGCAGCACAACTGTGTAAACTGCGAACTGACCGAGAAACCGCAGAGGCAACGTGGCGTCTATTGTCAGAAAGCCACATGCTGTCATTTTGCTAAACTTAGTTTTGTTCACTCTGCGGACGTTTTTAGACAACTTCTTTATACCTTAAACAAAATATAAATATAATTCATTAATTCATTAATTTGTAGATTTATTTTGTATACTTATGTATTATATCCGCCTGTATTCTATTTGGATATATTTTTAAATAAAAACTATCAAGAATAACGGATATTGTTACCTAAACATTTGCTCTTTTGAAAAAGCATGGCGCAACTTCTCTCGGCTTCCGTAGTACAGGCATAAAATGTTTCACACTCTCTAATGCAGAAGGTTATGAGGCAAATATTTTTTAACGTCCAACAAAGTATAAACGATTCAGCTATAGTCCCATTATTCTGAATTTTTTTTAGAATATAATAATAATAATAATAATAATAATAACAGTAATAATATACTTTAATGCACACCACAAAAATGACAGTACAGTACAAGGAATAAAAAAAAACCATCAAACTATAGATAGGGTATACAATAATGCGGTCTCATAATTACATAGCTATCTCTAAGCGATATAAGCGATAGTTACATACTTATATAAACATGTTAATATTATTGAAAAATATACAAATTAAAGCATACGAGAAATTTTTAGATCAACTTACATGTGTATTGTCAATAATCCCCAATTTAAATAGCTCAATAAAAAATTGAACATATATCAAACTGCGTGTAAAAGTATCTATAAGCTGGAACAAGATCTGAAAGAGACCTAAGTCTTATAAACCGTCGTAGAACACCTTGGATATACTAAATAAAATCCATAAAAAGTATTGAACACATACTGGGAGCTGGAATAAGCTTTTGGCTCTATTAAAGTCGTTTAAAATTATTAAGTACACGTCAAGTAGATCCTGTATATGGCGTTCTTTTATGTTTCTATCGACCTCCAGTGCAATGGTCGTGGAACAATAATTTACATTTGAAATCCACAATTCAAGACATTGTTTTAAGAATTTAACATATCGAAATTTGCAAATTATATTTACATCATAATAAATCATACAAAATATGTAAAAAATATAAAGTGAGTTATTAAAGTAACCAGGAAACTTAGAAAAACATAAAAAGAAAAAAGTAATAGCAAAAAAAAATAATAAATGAAATCCAACATATACCCAGTTATATATCATCCAATCTTTTAAAATATTTGATGATCCCTTTGATTGAGTTCTAACGACTTTCTGAATTTCAAGAATAAAATGAATTGACTTACGGCTGTTGTACATATTGTTGAAAAGAATCACAATAGCATAAATGCTGCTAGATATTAAATTAAAACTTAATGTATATTCTAGTACACTTGTACTTTCTGTAAGAGAAAGAGTTTCTTTCCGATTAAAATAAAAATGTAAATAAAGTAAGAGGCAAACAAAACAACAACATATAATATAGTAAAAGTGAGCTTGGGGATAGACAAAGCTGTCACGAATTCTATGACTAGAATGAAAAAATATAAATTGAAGAATATTAAGAGGCAAGAGAGCTTTTTCCAGATTTTGATCCAAAAAATTGTTTTCGAAATAATTATTTTTAAATGAATTCATTTTCAATTATTATCAACGATACAGAGACGATGATATTTCTCTGAATATTGAACTGATATAAAGAACTCGTCGCAACTAACTAATTGGTAAAGTAATATTCATTTAAAATTTATTGGTTTACCTTCATTTTATTATTATCAGTAATGTATTAATACATTTCAAATTAGACATGATGGAAACATTTGTTATGCCTGTTATATATTTCGCTTATACGTATGATTTCGTTTAAATAAAAATAATATGTTCTGTATATATCGAGTGCGACTAAAATGTTATATATTTATATAGACTAATAATTTTCGTTGAGCTATCACTTCTTTGCAATCAATATGCGTTGTAAGCTTCAGAAAGAGAGGTGCTAAATAGTATCGTATCCAAGCTCGTACAACATAAATTATCTCTTCAATATGACTCTCTAAGGTGAAAAACGATAAATTTCGTTTCTCGAATACATCACTAGACAATTAATATGAATCAAATATGAGTTTTAATGGCATAACATTAATTTACTATTCAATTCAATTATTTAGTCAATTATTCTGCAATTACTTATATTACATATAATCTTTTGACTTTAATTTAGTAAAAGAAAAATAACAAAATTTTTATTTAAAGCAATTTATATTTTATGTGTCATGAGTTCATAAGTCTAGGAACTAATCTGACATAGACGGACATCGTTTAAGAGTCCGGTCTGATTTCTTGAGTATTTAAGTTTCAATAGTTTATTTGCTTTTGCTTTTACCCAAAGATATGTCTACAAATGTCCAAAAAGAATCTTTACCTTGATAGTATTTATGACGAGACATCAGAAATGGGTACCAAGCGATTAGCCCGGACAAAAAATGGCGAGGGCTTGTATACAAAAATGTAGAATCTCTTCAAGTTCAAGACCAAATTCTCAACAATAACTTCTACTAGTACGGCTGTCTGCTATAAATGCGGACAACGGGTTCATATTTCGGTGCACTGTTCCAATGAATATGATGCAGTTTGTTTTTTACGGTATTTAACCCTACCCAAGGCAGATGTAGAATCTATATTCTTTTACGAAAGACCAATTTACTTTAGATCTGTGTACGAATTTCTGGATATACTCACGTTAGTTCTATTGGAATCATGAGGAATCGCGGCGTGAACTATTTAGTATTCACGCTCCGAGTTCATGAATAAAAGCCCCGGATGGGTTCGAAATTAGTCCGCCAAATTCTAATCCAAATTTCGAGGATTGACGTGAGTACAACCGGATAATTATATATAACACAATTCTTATATCTGAAACTTGTTATAAAATTAAAGGCAATTTGTAAAAAATAAGGCAGACTTTGTATAACCCAAATAACCCAAATAACTATCTACCTGAAGTGTGAAGTAAGCATCAAGATATTTTAATGATAAAAACACTTTTTGCAGTACACTTTAGAAACGCTAACTATGAACTCATCGATCCAATATTTAAAAAAATTTAAACGTGTGCTAAAAATGGTTATTCTCCACTAATATCTGTATGTTAATAAAATATGTTACAAGACACTATCGCAATTGAAATGAAGAGAAACATAAAAACTAACATTTTGGATTACGATAAATTTATTACAATATTTAAATTTAAAACCAGTTGCCTTCTAAGATACTAAATATATATTAATTGGTACTACCAGACGTTTTCAATTAACCGTAGATATTTTTTATTTATCTTATTATTACAGTGAATGAGCTATTCTTGAGTGTATATTTATTAGCTAATGGACTTTACATCCAAATATTTAACGAATTGATTTTGCAATTCAATAGAAACACCAAATATTGAAATAAACATGAATTACGCGTTACCAATATAAGATATTTTGTATACCAGAAGTAAAAGATGACGACATACAATCATTAAAAAAGGCCCGATCCCTTTTGGTGACTTCATTTGAATATATTTTTCTGTATATGTATAAACACTCATGCAACATCAACATATTGCTTATAAAAGAAATTTTAATCATTTAAAATCCTTACTGAATGAGATATTAAAATTACTCACATCGAACATCATTGCCTAAGTTTGATTCATTTGTTTTGCAAATGTTACCAAATCAGTTAAATTTTAAAGTACCCGTTAAAAATAATAATCTGGCTGTACTCACATCATTACTATCGGAAATTGCCTGAATAGTTTCGCCATACTCAGTCCTCATAAATAAGGACCCCAAATGGGTTCATGGATACCGAAAGTTTACACACAAAAATTACATGTTTCTGGTCTATTACTTATTTGAAAAGTTAACAAATTCATTGATTATTTTCTTTATTTATAGAAAATCTTAAGAAACCAAATGAAATGATATTAAATGAAACACAACGAAATAAAAAAAATGTTCGTAATACCCGCAGAGGATATTGGACATTTTATTTTTATTGGTATATATTTACTATGAAAATATTTTTATGTAGTAAATATATATTATAAACAAAACTTATATTTAAGTGTAATGTCTACAATTTAACTATTAGTATTATTATAGTAATTGTATATATATTATCATTATTTATAATATACTGATAGCTAAATTGTTCGTAATTCCAGGTCGGAGAAGATAAGAGCATCAATATTATAATTGACACAAAAATTGTGCTAATTATAACTAAAAAACTGGTTTAATGCCAATTATTACTAAAGTAATAGAAAAGCCGGTTCTTAAATTTATTTCTATAGAAGATGTCTTCATTTTTTATTTAAGTAAGAAAAATGTGTTTGAAACGATTTAATGCAAATCATTATATTACTATTATTAAAAACTCAGTTCATAGTATTAAAAACTCAATAGTTCATAATATTAACAACTCTTTCAACAATTAATATCAGAAAACTTAAATAAAAGCCATTCAATTTTCCTCCATTGTATAAATTATTATAGTATATGGAAAAACTAACTACTATCGAACGATAAATTTTCCACTCCTTTCACCTTCTTCCCTCTCAAATCATCATAAATGTCTTCTAACTTTCTGTTCCTCGTTTCTGGTACCACTATTATTACATAGACCGCAGTCAGTAAACACATTGCGCTAAAAAAATAAAATGCCACATAGACTCCAATTGCTCTTATCAAGGGCTTGAAGAATAAGAGCTGAATGAAGTCTGCAATAGATGCGATTGCCATCGTCGTCGCTAGCACTGTACCCCGATACTGTATACAACATATTTCATTATATTCAAAAAATCCAATTTAATTCAAATTTCAAATGAAAGAATAAAAAGTGAGAACTTTTTTAATTGAAATGCTTACCTTGAAAGAGAAAGTCTCCCCAGCTATAACAACCGCTATAGGCATAAGTCCGGAGGCATCACAGAAAATGCACAAGCAAAGAGTGAGTACAGGGATCCATGCGGGGGGATTAAGATGTTGCAGGAGAAACCATGTCGCCAGAAGACACATGCTTAAACCGGAAACTAAGCAGGAGACGAAGAGGAGCGACTAAAAATGTATATTTTTATTATACAATCATTAATAAAACTCCTAATGACATCAATGGCTTTAAGGTAGTTAAAATGATTCTATTACCTCTTCAACAAAAAAACATTAGAAATTTCAAATTAGGATTAAAACTGATAAACAATTAGTAATTTTATCATGTGAAAGTATCGTGTTATTTAAATAGTGTAAAGATCTATCAAAAACTTTACCCGGCGTCCCGTTCGTTCAACGATTCCAGAAGCCAATATCGCGCCACAAAGCTGTACAACTCCCAGTACTATCGCCTGCTGATTGGGACTAAGCTTAAGGCCTGTTTGCTCTGAGGCCAAGTGGAAGATATTTCCAGCAAAGTTCAGAACTGGTACAGCTCCGCAAAGTTCTCTGGATAATGCAGCTACTAGCGATATTTGAAATGCTATTCGAAGTACTTTGTCTGTCACTGAGAAAATATATGAAAAATATTTAAAACGAAAAATATATTATGAAATTTCACAACTATTCACAAAGATTGACTCTTCTTCACGCTTATTCTTCTTCTGCGCAACAAATGAAATTCATTATCTGTTTGCAATAAATGGTGCTCAAAAAAAATATGTATAGACGACAATAAAGGTTTTAAATTGCGAAAAGACAATATTAATTATATTGGAGATGAGCGATATATGCAGAAATTTGGACCTCATGGATTCACGGAAAGCGTGAACCACAGCCAGTGCAAACTGATAATAACGAAACAATAAACACTGAAGTCACACCAGCAATTATGAATATATGGTCTACCTAAAATATATAAGGCTTTTCACTAATATTTCAATAGATGAGTGCCTAGACGTCGTGAAAAAGGCAGACGAACTATCTGTAAATTATATACATTTGCTTAAGTACGGTGATAAACATCTTAACTCACTTGTTTGAGTACTCGTATTAACGAGACCAGAATAGGGACTCGTCAGTTAGTTTACAAAATAGAAATACTGTGAGTATTATGTGTGACACTACATGGCTAAAAGAATATTAATAATATCGAAGATGTAGGGCAAATAAAGACATTTCAAGCTCATGAATTCGAAGAAGACCGTGCAGCGCTAAAAAAGGTCAGCTGTGACGACGGCCAGTGGAACTTGGTCAAAATGTCGGGCGAAAAAGAAAAGTATTATTTCAGAACTAGGATCGAAGGGGATTTATAATATTTTATTTGCAGGGGTTTTATAATATTTTATTTGCCGCGGCAACTGTCAAGAGAGAAACGTAACGTTACTGAAAGTGTCACCCGCATGCTACAGCGCACAAGGTACAATAGGAAATAGTTGCCATCAAAAAGTATTTAAACACATCAATTTATAAGTAGTTTATTGACCTTTAGAATTTTTTTTGACGTATAGGCATCTTATAATGGAACATTAATAATGATGCAATTTTAAGACACAATTCACCAAGATAACTCGGTTCCAATGTGAGATTAAATAATCTCTAATAAAATAAAATATATTGTACTATTATAAATATATATGGTAGGTATATTACATAAATTTGGTAAGTACATATTTATCAATTGTATATACTGATTGGAACCGGTGAAAGACCACTTCCTGTATATACTTTAAATGAAATACAAACTTACGAATATTTTTTAATAAAAATTCCCCTCGATCTTCATCGTTCTTCTGTTCTTGTTTTATGTACTCCATTTCATCTTTTATGTTAAAGTCGTATTCACTTCTGCATCTCAGCCACACCAGAGATTTTGATGCCTCCTATAAAATATTTATTTAACTATTGTTGCTACAACCAAAATATTAATTATGTTTATTTCACAGGTTTAGTGTTCAAGATATTAAATTTGGTTTATCAGAAAATTAGGTATGGAGTTATTGCACATCACTTTCAAATAACTGTTGGTAATTACAACTCCACACTTATAAATTGACGAAATAATTGTATTGAATGATGATAATATTATATTTATCTCACCTCATCCCTTCCTTTTCGTATTAAATAAGAGGGAGATTCCGGCATCATCAAGAATATAACGAAATGAACAGCTGGTATAATCATAAACACTATTAGAATCACTTGGTAACTACATATATCTCCAAGTACATACGCAAACAAACTTCCCGTAGTAAAGAACAGGGCTCCCTGCAATAATATATTAAATTATATATTTTTTAATTTTCGAATTATTTAGAACTGGTAGCCCTCGATGTAAAGTTTTTGAAATAAATATAACTTTATATAATAAATATACTACTCAAGAATTTGTTTCGACAAGCTTAGTATTTATGTCAGTGGATCAGTCATTGAATACTGAACGATTACTTCAGTACGCATGCTAAGTTTAGTATTTTTAAGAGGACAATTTCGCTGACAACAGCTAGTATGCAATATTTATACATAAGGAATTGTATAATTATACATGTCAATGATAAAGTAATTAATATATATGTAGTCACTTGTAAATTTTACCATCCTTAGAAAATGTCTTACCCAGCATCCTAAAGCTCCTCTGATATTATCTTCACTTATCTCTTTGATATACGTCGGACAAGTAACACAACTACCAGCCATAACAACACCAGCCAGGATTCTCGCAATAATAAAAACCCAAATATTCATTGAACTCAGCTTCAATACCCAAACTGCCTGAAAGAAGATTAGATAGAACATCATGATTATCCGAACGAATTATAACATTTTAATTATACTATTTATTTATTGATTTTGATACTCACAACACAAATCCCAGACATTAAAAGGAGGCCTACTTTTCTCCCAAATCGATCTCCAATAGCAGCCATCAAGTATGTAGCTGGCACACATACTAAATACGGTAAAGATGCCATCCACGAAATCTATAGGATTTTAAATAATAATAATAATAATTTACGACAAAAATGGTTATACAGTTCAAAAAAGAAGAAAACTTGAAACTATTTATGGGTTTATGATAAAACGGTTTCATCGCTAAGTTCCAATCCCTTTTAGACAATCTTATTCTGGGAAAATCAGAGCATGTCTGTATGATTCATCTAGGTTTTAGGAGGAGATTAAAATTTGCCAATTAAGTCTCAAGATAATTTGTAAAGCTAAAAGAGCTAAAATTTGGTAATAAAGAGAGTAATAAAGAGAAATTATAAATAAAATCGTAAAATTCTCCTACTAAAATTTTGCTCTTAAGATTATATTAGAATCCAACATAGCCTCGAAGTTGTCTATCAATCACACGTATCAAACTCGGGTTTAAAAGACAATAGTCGGACTGGATATATAGCGACGATACAACCTAATATTCCCTTAAGCGGCGGCATATTGTCTTCCTTCATAAGTACAACAAAATGGAAGTTCAGAGACCATTTGTAACTGCACCACTTCGTCCGTATTTGGAGGTGTAAAAATGTAGCCGCAATAGTTCAATTCTTTGCAAGCAAAATAAGGAATTAGTAGAACAATATTAATATCCAGGTGATGATTGGGATGACATCCAATAAAATATGTCTTTTTAAGTCGTTTCGAGGACTGATCCTCTACAAATGGGCGGTGGAATTTTATAATACCACGATGCCTCCAAAAGTGGTCCTCAGGTAGTGGCTATGCAGGCGATAAACACCGACTTGGTCTGGTGGCTGGCGACCACCTATCAGTCAAATTCGATCTGTCAAACGGCCTAGCCGTATTCCTTCCGATATTCTAGTATTCCGTATTCTCTCTGCTGACACTATTGACCATGAGAGAACATGTATTCCCCAGCTCGATTTCATCATCGAACAACAAGAAGCTTGGCAAGAAGACATAGATTCATGGTCAAAGACCCTTCAATAGCGTTTCGCTTCCATTGCCATTAAAAGAATAAAAGAAATTAGAAACTCTGCCGGATTCGGCGTTTTCTGAAAATCACAATCTTCAAATTACTAGATAAATGTGCAACATTGTTGCTACAGTGAAGCTTAACATGAGTCAGACGGTTGTCAAACGCGGAATAATTTAGTTAAAAAAAAATTTTTAATGTTTTGAAAAGTCTTTCGGGTTCAATATTGGCGGTGAAAGTGTTCAGAAGTTTAGAATTCACACAGTGTAAAGACAGTGAAAGATTCAGACAGTGTAAAGTTCCTTGTGAGTTTAAAAATCCAGTCAACCCAACTGAATCATATTTTACAAAAAACATGAATTACTTGCTTCTGCAAAGCTATCGACCGTGCTTCTTTGATATATAAAAAAATATAGAAATAAAAATAAAAAACATTCTATCATTATTATTATAACTTTAGAAATTTTGACAAAATTTTAAATAAATGTATGAAAGACAGTAAATGTAAAATCCTTATCAAAACTCGCTATATAGTCTTATTATTTTGGATAACTTTTAGTTTCTAAATAGTTAACGTCTCATACATGCAAATTTATATTAATTCGATCGATTAAAACCTTTATATTTTTTGAAGACTCTCTTTGCAATGTTTCTATTTTAAATAATGCTTAAATAAAATGTTGAAATAATAGACGTTAATTGACCAACCAAGTAATTTTCAGCTAACTATTTTGCTGCATAAAACTGAACGAAGTTAATCATCGCGCCAGCAGAACATTCCAGTGATCTCAAATTATAAATTTTTTATATATCGTTCATGTCAAAATAGACATCCTATTTCTTTTGTAAATTCCAAACTATTTATTAAAGACCCACTAAGCTTTATTCATTAAATAGTCCAAAATTTAACAATGTCTTAATATATTACATTCTTTTAGCTTCTAAACTTTCACAATTTTTACAAATAAACGAAATATATCGGGACTTAATCGCGTGAATATTTTTTAAGGTACGATACATTTTATTTACCGGTGCAGTTCGATCAAAATCTCGGGTAAATAAAAGGTATCGTATCTTAAAAAATGTTCACGCGATTAATTCCAGATATACTTCTATTATACATTCTTATAGCTTGTGACTATAAGAATGTAACACATTACGACTCAATTATTCACTATGTTCTAACGTCTGATTAGTCCTATTTTCAGTACTATATTCAAGTAACAACTGCATCTCATCATATTAGTAATATAATGCCTTAAATTATTTAAAATTGCAGCCCTTTTGCCTGAGAAGGGTTTAAAATAGATTACTTTAAGCCATTTAGGTAATTGAATAATGCTGTGACCCTTCTCTTGTAATTAGCTCTCTGCCTAATGAGGCCCTTATTTTGTGTCATCGAGTTATCTATTGTATCTGGAACGTATGATATAAACAATGTTAAAAAGCCTACAATTGATTATTTTTTCATTTCACAAGAACTAAATGATTTTATACAATTGATTTAAATTCATTTTCATCTTAACGTTTAAGATAAAAGTGAAGTATTTTATAACATAAGGTCATTTTACCTTAATTTAATTTAATTTTTTACAGGAATTTCAGTAATAACTGACTTCGTAAATGTTATTTACATAAAATAGTTATAAAATTTCATGAAAATAAATATAACTAGTCTTTTTATTTGCTAAATAGGTATTATCAGCCTAATTTACAAGTAATTACAGATAAGTTTCGAATAATTATTATAAATTGGGCGCCGGCAACGTGTACGTTTTAATGATCTGTACTCTGACTGGGGTGCAGTTAATGCTGGAGTCCCGCAAGGTGGCGTGTTATCTCCACTGTTATTTTCAGTGTTTATAAACACTATTTGCTCTCAAATCAATTCTTTCTACCACCTGCATGCAGACGATCTTCAGATTTACCGGCAATCCTGTTTTGATGATTTTGCTAACACCATTTTTAAAGTAAATGGAGATCTGGTGCGTATCTCTTTTTGGAGTAAGTATTTTGGACTTACAATAAACTCATCTAAGTCTAAGGTCATAATCATGGGTAGTTCAAGGTTAATTGCGCGCATCTCCGAGTCTCAACTACCTCCTATCAGTTTTGAAGGGATCCTAATTCCTTATAGTAATACCGTAAAAAATTTTGGTGTAATTCTAGACCAAACGTTTTCTTGGAATCCGCAGATTAGTGAGCTGAGTAGAAAGATGTTTGGTGCCGCGGGAGGTTTGAGAAGATTACGCAATTTTCTTCGAATCTCTACCAAAGTTGTCTTAGCTCAATCTTTACTGTTTCCTATACTTGATTATGCAGATGCTTGCTATCCTGATTTAAGAGAGGATCAGTTAAATAAGCAATAGCACCTTCCAAACCTTTGCATAAGGTTCATATTTGGTATTCGCAAATATGACCATATTTCACATTTTCGTAAAAAACTCAAGTGGCTCCTAATTCGCTTTCGCAGGAATTATCATATGCTTAGCCTTTTTTACTGCCTGCTGTATAATCCTTCCACTCCCCCCTACTTGAAAGATAGATCTGAATTTTTAAGTGACAGTCATATTCGTTCTCTTCGTTCCAAACAAAATCTTATCCTGAAAGTTCCTCCCCATTCTTCTTCCTTCTTCTTTCTTATTACTCCAATTCCTTCACTGTACGTACCATTCGTCTTTGGAATGATCTTCCTCTTAGTATTAAACTCGCCAAGTCATGTGAGTCATTCAAACGTTGCCTAAAATTTCACTATTTAAACTTATAGTATGTAAGTAAGGATGTTTATTATATGTATCATTTCTCTACGTATTACGTAATATTATATATATTTATGTATGTTTATATGTATGATTGCGTAATGTTTTTCTTTGTATGTTACTGTTTACCCACATTATGTTTTTCTCAAATATTTTTCCTACTTCTGATTGGTTGCCTGGAAGAGACTGCTCTTTAGCAATAAGGTCGCCAAATTTGTACCATTTTGTTATTTCTGTTTTTAATGTTTATATTTTTGTATGATCCAGGTGTACAATAAAGTATATTATTATTATTATTATTATTATTATTATTATTATTAAAACATACGAGTAACCTGGTTATGATATAAAAAATGTGTTTTAGGAATTTCATTTAAAAAATAAATTCATTTTTTTATATAAACATCACAAAAAATAAATGTTAAATCAGGTGATCGTCATAATCTTAAAAATGCAGATCCGTTTCAGTCCAAACATATAACTTAAACAGTTTTACGAAGCATATAATGTAAATGGGCCCCGTCCAACTATTGCAACGTTGCCGTTCGTTATTAACAAACCATAGTTTTTATGTTGGTAATTATTTAGTATCAAAAGGTAAAAAAACTAGAGATAGAGATTTTTAATGAATTATCTTACGAAGATTTTTAATGATTTATCTTACGAAGGCTGCTTAAAAGTTCCTGTTACAGTTAAACAATCTTGTTAAAGAATGCATGTTCCGGCAAAGGCGAATAGGGGCACTTTAGTTGACTTCTAAAGTTTGATATATGATAGATTTTACACAAGCCTTATAGAAAAAGAATGTATAAAAAGGATGCATAAATTTTGCAAACGGTCTAATTTGTCTTGTAGCTTCAAACGGTCTAGTTTGTCTTGCAATTGATTGTCAAACCAAGATTTTTAACAGTCTTGGAAAAGGAATTGTAATATTTTAAGTTATGTGATGCAAAGTATTACGGAGAAAATCAAAAGGGAGAGAATGCCCGCCTCGCGGAACACCGAAACGAATTGAAATCAGAAAAAGTAATGATGTTCTAGCAATTAGGTGAGCTGTTTCGTAACTGTATATTAGAAAGCTTTTGAAAGAACAGGTAGTATAGATATAGGGTAGAAATGCGATGGAGTAGATCGATTATTACATTTAGGTATACGAAGCATGTAACGTAATAATTTCCATGCTTAAGATGTAGTTGATTTACTAATTGGAGAAATATATACAGCAACATTGCAGAATTGCAATTGCAGAGACTACGTATTTTCTTATATTTTTGTAAATAATCCTGGCTGCTAATCTTTTGAGTGACTGCTTCGTTTTGTGCCGCCAGTTTATATCTTCAATCAGCAAAGGCGCCGGAAAGTGTATTACACGAAGTGGAACAAAATTATCGTACAATATAATAATAAGTTTCATAAAAATTGATACTTTTTTGTCAATGACCCAATGATCCAAAATAGTTTCTCCTGCCCAAAATTATTTAAGAGTCGCTGATTTCCTTGATGTGTAAAAATTTATGTAAAGAAGAATACAGTTAATTATTTATTTATTGTGCAGTCGTAGTTTTTTCTTTATTAATTATTTTGTATGTTTTATAATTTTATATGCATAACTGGTTGATTTGTTTTGGCAGCTATTATTTAAACTAGACATTAACAGTAAACAAATTAATATTTAATTCATGGTCAAGTTATGACTTGTTCTACCTTGATATCTGTTTAATTATATCTTATTTTTTAAGGACAGCACTATTTTTTATATATCGTAATCATAAGTAATGAAGTATTTCTTTAAATAAATTAATATTATTAGAAACAACTGCCAGACTTCAAAAATTATTAACATAATTTTTAAAAGTATTTATAAAATAATAATTATCGATTGTGGTCAATCCCTACTCGATAGTTATCTACTATTAGTAATATTTTGGAACGCTATTACATCAAATAGCAATAGAACCAAAAACCTATTCTTATTTATTTTAACACTACCTAAGTAGCTTATGATCGCGGAAAAGGTATATTTTTTATTTATGACATGTTTTGTGACTCAATTATTTTGTTTAAGACTCTTAACGTTGAAAAAATATTTGATATTGCAAAAATATATTTTATCAAAGTCGTGAAAAAGACTATACACATACAAGTGTATAATGTTTTTTAACAGCACCTGGATTTGAAATAAAACTATTTTTTTACGGGTTAAACTCGCGTTTAATTTTGGTTACATTTTAATTTTAACCAACACGATTGCTACAATGTATACAAAACGTCGGGTTAAAATTTAAGTGTAACCAAAATTATATTCGAGTATAATACGTAAAAAAATTTTTTTATTTCAAATGTATCCTCGTGCAAATCTAAGAAAACATATGAATTTCTTTTCATTTATATCCAAATAGACGATACTAATACTATACTAATAATACATTTTTTATAGTTTCTATTTAGAGAAGAAAAATTAATTTAAAATAATTTAAATTTTGAATGATGATGTGATGATGAAACATTTTTAAACGATGATGTTACAATTAGTGACACATTGTCAAATGTTAGAAGTTTTTTGGCAAAGTTGTAAAACTGATTGTTGCATTTATTATTCTATAGTTAACACCAGATTCAACACAAAGTACAGAAGCAAAAGAATATGAATGTATTGTTGCTAATAGACTTAAATAATATATAAACCATAGACGAACAAATCTAAACTTCGATTACAAACTAATGGATTTATAGGACATGCTCTTTAATTTGTCACGACAATTAGTGACAGTTTTGTTTCAGTTTCTTTCAGTTACAGTCAGTGTAATAATATTGTAATGAGTTGGTTTGGCTAGTTTTTAATTGCTGATGTTAAAATTGCTTATTGTAGAATTTGATATCGTAAATTTTTAAAACTTTTGAACAATAAAATGTGAACAGACCAAGGTGCGTTTGGAACCTTCGTAGCGTTAACTTTAACTTCGTAAAGTTAAGTTTAAGTTGGAAATGTCTCAACAGAAGGGATTATAAGAGTGGTGTCAAAATTGCGAATTCTGTCACTTCCATTTGCTGTACATAAGTTATCGCCGGTATTGATTCAAAGTGGAAAAAAATAATTACTTACCTCAAGGTCTGTCAATGGTACTCCCTTGGGAGATTTATTTGATTGCAACAAGAGAGTCATGGGTGACATCCATCCTATAGTGTTTCCATAACAGAACATGGGTATTGAAACTAAAAATAATATTAAATACAATAATTTTAACTTATTTATTCTAATTATTTGATCTAATTTTGTAGGACCGAATAAAACAACTTACTTAAAAAGGCACATAATATTTGATTAAACTGACATCCTTCGGGAATTAATGAAAACTTTCTCATAGCTGTAAGTAAAATATTTTAAAAAATGACTTTACTTTCAATATCCTTACGTCTTTGGCCTAACACTGTCACTAACTAAATTAATTAACCAACTGCGGGTGGACTGTAAAAAGGCATTAGAAGATAAAAACAAGAAATTTTGTAGTGTTGATAATATTGTTGATCGTATCTAAATTATAAATTCTGTCGTTTTTTGTTAAATAATAATAATAATAATAATAATAATAATAATAATAATAATAATAATAATAATAATAATAATAATAATAACTTTATTAACACACAAAAAGGATACACTAGTTCTCTAAAAATAATGTTTACATAAAATAATAATATGAACAACAATTCGTGATTATTTTAGGGATTGCGTTGACAGCTGTAGTAGTATAAACTGTGTCACAGCTATCAACGCCTACCACCCAGGAATTACTTTTTATGTTGTTACATATTTTATTGAAGTTTGAGTAAAGGTACATTAAAACAACGTATTAAAAATATTTTTTAAAAAGTATTTATAAACTTTAATAAAATATCGTATTGTTATTTAAAATTACATTGTGCACCAAAAAGAGAAATAAAAATACAAATTAAAATATATAAAACTAACTTGATTTTATGAAAGATACAATTAGTTTTGTTACTAAACTTTATTAATAAAACAATAAAATAAATTATTTCTTTGCAGTTTTGTAATATTTGATACTCATTACCTGTGGCAATTACTTAAATCACTAGTATACAATCAAAAAGATATTATTCATTACTCACGATTTGAATAAGAATATCTAAATATTTTTTATTAAAGAATACATTAAAATCACTACATGAAATGATAAATTTATAAATAACGGACTTTGTATAACTGTAATAAATGTCTCTGATGATTGTCTTTTATGTTTTAATGTCTAAAATTATGAAAAAAAAATGTAATATAACATTTTTCTTAAGGAAATAGATGTGATGGCTTATTATTTTTGTGTATTGTCCGAATTTATTGTAATGATTTTTTGTTTTGTTGAAATAAAAAAAGATATTTAATATCTTTAAAAGACTAATAAACGAGTTTCAAGTGTCTTTTAAATTATGTAAATTAATGAAACTCTTATCTTTATTTTATATTCATACTTAACATACGTACGAGTACTTATGCTTACTGTACGAGTTAATTACCCCGACATGATCAGTACAAAATACACACTTAAATATGTTATTAATTGTACCAGACGGAACATCCTTACATTGTTTACAATCTACACATCTATTGGGACTGACTCTTATATAAATAAGCAGTATAATCAATATTTTGATTAAATGTGAAATTGATAAATTTTTTATTTGTAAATTAAATGGAAACCACATCTTGTGTTAAATGTTATGTTTATTTTCATGAAATTTTTTTTTTTTTTTTAAACCACAAAAGGCAAGCGTTACATTTTTTAAAATTCCATTCTTTATCTTTTCGAACGAAAGTTAGTAAGTAACAATATTTTGAATTTATCAGGTCATTCAAAGTCTCACATATTCCGTTGTTATGAAATGATAAAAATTTCAAATTATGAATAATTTTAAAATTAAAAGTTTTTTAGACTTAATTGAAACTCGTAACATTACATCTCTTTAATAATAATATATATAAGGTGTAAGAAAATATGACTAGATCTAAAGTAATGTGATATCCAAAGATAATAAAAATATTTTGACCTGGTTTCAATACTTACTCTTTGTATAATATTTATTATCAACAAATCCTCTTATGTGAAGTGTGGGATTTACATTAATAAATAAAAGAAACCGACAGTATTTATATTCCTTGGCCTTTTTATTTATTAACAAATAAACTAATTTCGTAATGGAGGCGTATCTCTTATATTTAGGTTATTACCACATTTCTACGTTGTTCTTATAAATTTATCTTGTCTCAACAATTAATGGATCCAACAAGTAAATAATGTTACCTATTAGATTTATGGCATGTTAAACTAAAATGCAGCGGTTCACAGTGATCTAATAAGCATTTATTTTAATGTTATCTTAGATTTACACGAGTGCTACACATTCCAATAAAACTATTTTACGGATATAACTCGCGTTTATTATTAGATTTTAAAATTAATACCTGAAGTTTCGAATGCTTTGCTGCGAGCGTGGTTACGGGTAGGCGAGATGTTGATGTCAGTCAGATGTTGATGTCTGTCAGTCAGTCAGTATGTTTGTCATCTACCTCCAAGGGTTTCTGAGTTTAAGGGCACAGATTTCGGGATCCATGCACCGGTGCTTTTTTTTTGTTTGACCAATATATGATATTTAATGTAAGTATTTTATTTGAAATTAAAAAAAAATTACTAATTAATGTTCTTGTTTTCCGTGATTATTCCTCAACGACGTCGAATATTTGATTTTTTTTTAAACCTCCACCAGATATCAGTCCAAAATTTGCACCGATAGATATCAGTCTATCGGTGCAAATTTTAGAAATTTTCGGACGCACTGTTTTTGAATGATGCTTGCACAAAAGATGCAGAAAAGTCTCTCATAGAGAGCTTCGCATTATAGTTTCCATTCATTGACAATGATTTTTTTGAAAAGTTATGTAAAATGTTTACTTGTGTTATTGTTTTTATTTACTATTGTAAAAAATTTTATATTTTGAAAAAATGTAAGTAGTGAGTTAGAAAATCTAATTGTTGACCTGATCTGAGTGAAGCGAAGCTCTTACTGGTCGAAAGTGTGTTTCGTTACTATAGCCACTTCGCTTATAAGAATAATGATAGGATTTCATAAAGCAGGGTTGTCGAGGAAAGTGACTTATAAGTTATATATAAGTATATTATAAGTTCTGAAGTTTTTTGGTAATATTGGTGATTTTAGTTTTTTATTAAATGGTCAAAGTGTGTCCCATAAAGTTGACATGAGATACTTTTTGCAATCGTACGCGCGAGTTCTTATTAGGCTTAAGATTATTTACTCTGCTAATTTTACAAATATGACAAACTCATTCAGCAACAACACTTTGTTCAGCGGCACAGTGCAGTTGCGGACCTAGTATAATCTTGGAATTTTAACCATTACAGTATAGTACAGCATTAAAAAGTACCACGCCCGAAATTAAAGTTTGAAATTTGTGCATATGTATATGTATATGTATATGTATATGTATATGTATATGTATATGTATATGTATATGTATATGTATATGTATATGTATATGTATATGTATATGTATATGTATATGTATATGTATATGTATATGTATATGTATATGTATATGTATATGTATATGTATATGTATATGTATATGTATATGTATATGTATATGTATATGTATATGTATATGTATATGTATATGTATATTTATGTGTATATAAACGTTTACATTTTCAAAATAAAACAAAATTATAAAATCTTTTATTCAAATGCAAACTGTAGCAGCACAACTGTGTAAACTGCGAACTGACCGAGAAACCGCAGAGGCAACGTGGCGTCTATTGTCAGAAAGCCACATGCTGTCATTTTGCTAAACTTAGTTTTGTTCACTCTGCGGACGTTTTTAGACAACTTCTTTATACCTTAAATAAAACATAAATATAATTCATTAATTTGTAGATTTATTTTGTATACTTGTATTATATTCGCCTGAATTCTATTTGGATATATTTTTAAATAAAAACTATCAAGAATAACCGATATTGTTACCTAAACATTTGCTCTTTTGAAAAAGCATGGCGCAACTTCTCTCGGCTTCCGTAGTACAGGCATAAAATCTTTCACACTCTCTAATGCAGAAGGTTATGAGGCAAATATTCTTTAACGTCCAACAAAGTATGAACGATTCAGCTATAGTCCCATTATTCTGAATTTTTTTTAGAATATAATAATATTAATAATAATAATAATAATAACAGTAATAATATACTTTAATGCCCACTACAAAAATGACAGTACAGTACAAGGAATAAAAAAACTATCAAACTATAGATGGGTATACAATAATGCGGTCTCATAATTACATAGCTATCTCTAAGCGATATAAGCGATAGTCATATATTTATATATTCTTTATTGGATAACCATAGAAAATATACATTATAGATTTGCAGATACTTATTGTAAATACAAAAGGCGGTCTTATCGCCTAAAGGCGATTTCTTCCAGACAACCTCAATGATAGGAAATAATTATCTTATTAAGGAGGTGGACTAAATATATAAAAATTATGAACGTGCATATAAATATTTACACACTAATATGTAAACGTAGTACACATATAAATATATAACATACATATAAATCAATAAACTAAACAATATAAATATAAATGAATTTTGTTGTAAGAGATAACAGGTATATATATCACACTTTACACTTAAATATATGATAGAACACGATATCAGTTATTAAGTCGTCTCATCAGATAAATAAAAGTTTTTGACAGACATCTTAAATGTTGCCAAAGATTTTGACCTGCGAATGTCGATAGGTAGTGCGTTCCATAATTTTGTTGCACGGACTGTGAAGGAGTGGTTATAAAATTTAGAGTTATGGAGTGGCATTCCGATAAAAAGTTGTTGAGATGATCGTACATCGGCCGCGAGTCCAATAAAGTGAAATCTCTCCTTCAGATATGGGGGAGTGTTTGGGTGAAATAATACACAGTACAGAAGAGAGAGAATGTGTAAATCCCCGCGCCGACGAATTGGAAGCCACTTGAGTTTTTGACGAGATTCAGAGATGTGATCATATTTGCGTAAGCCAAATATGAACCGTATAGCAATATTTTGGAGACGCTCAAGCTTATTAAGTTAGTCCTCAGTAAGATTGGAATAGCTTGCATCGGCATAGTCCAGAATGGAGAGAAGAAGAGAGTGTGCTAGCAAAATTTTGGTAGGAATTGGAAGAAAATATTGCAGTCGTCGAATAAAACCCATCGAAACAAAGATTTATACTTATATAAACATGTTAATATTATTGAAAAATAAACAAATTAAAGCATACGAGAAATTTTTAGATCAACTTACATGTGTATTGTCAATAATCCCCAATTTAAATAGCTCAATAAAAAATTGAACATATATCAAACTGCGTGTAAAAGTATCTATAAGCTGGAACAAGATCTGAAAGAAACCTAAGTCTTATAAACCGTTGTAGAACACCTTAGATATACGAAATAAAATCAATAAAAAGTATTGAACACATACTGGGAGCTGGAATAAGCTTTTGGCTCTATTAAAATCGTTTAAAATTATTGAATACACGTCAAGTAGATCCTGTATATGGCGTCCTTTTATGTTTCTATCGACCTCCAGTGCAATGGTCGTAGAACAATAATTTACATTTGAGATCCACAATTCAAGACATTGTTTTAAGAATTTAACATATCGAAATTTGCAAATTATATTTACATCATAATAAATCATACAAAATATGTAAAAAATATAAAGTGAGTTGTTAAAGTAACCAGGAAACTTAGAAAAACATAAAAAGAAAAAAGTAATAGCAAAAAAAAATAATAAATGAAATCCAACATATACCCAGTTATATATCATCCAATCTCTTAAAATATTTGATGATCCCTTAGATTGAATTCTAACGATTTTCTGAATTTCAAGAATAAAATTAATTGACTTACGGCTGTTGTACATATTGTTGAAAAGAATCACAATAGCATATATGCTGCTAGATATTAAATTAAAACTTAATGTATATTCTAGTACACTTGTACTTTCTCTAAGAGAAAGTGTTTCTTTCCGATTAAAATAAAAATGTAAATAAAGTAAGAGGCAAACAAAACAACAACATATAATATAGTAAAAGTGAGCTTGGGGGTAGACAAAGTTATCACGAATTCTATGACTAGAATGAAAAAATATATATTGAAGAATATTAAGAGGCAAGAGAGCCTTTTCCAGATTTTGATTCACAAAATTGTTTTCGAAATAATTATTTTGAAATGAATTCATTTTCAATTATTATCAACGATACAGAGACGATGATATCTGTCTGAATATTGAACTGATATAAAAAACTCGTCGCAACTAACTAATTGGAAAAGTAATATTCATTTAAAATTTATTGGTTTACCTTCACTTTATTATTATCAGTAATGTATTAATACATTTCAAAGTAGACATGATGGAAACATTTTTCACCTGTTATATATTTCACTTATACTTATGATTTCGTTTAATTAAAAATAATATGTTCTGTATATATCGAGTGCGACTAAAATGTTATATATTTATATAGACTAATAATTGTCGTTGAGCTATCACTTCTTTGCAATCAATATGCGTTGTAAGCTTCAGAGAGAGAGGTGCTAAATAGTATCGTATCCAAGCTCGTACAACATAAATTATCTCTTCAATATGACTCTCTAAGGTGAAAAACGATAAATTTCGTTTCTCGAATACATCACTAGACAATTAATATGGATCAAATATGAGTTTTAATGGCATAACATTAATTTACTGTTCAATTCAATTATTTTGTCAATTATTCAGTAATTTCTTATATTACATATAATCTTTTGACTTTAATTTAGTAAAAAAAATATTTAAAAAAAAAAATATATAAAGCAATTATTTTAATTAATAGCATAAGTCTAGGAAATAATCTGACATAGACGGACATCGTTTAAGAGTCCGGTCTGATTTCTTGAGTATTTAAGTTTCAATAGTTTATTTGCTTTTGCTTTTACCCAAAGATATGTCTACAAATGTCCAAAAAGAATCTTTACCTTGATAGTATTTATGACGAGACATCAGAAATGGGTTCCAAGCGATTAGCCCGGACAAAAAATGGCGAGGGCTTGTATACAAAAATGTAGAATCTCTTCAAGTTCAAGACCAAATTCTCAACAATAACTTCTACTAGTACGGCTGTCTGCTATAAAAGCGGACAACGGGTTCATATTTCGGTGCACTGTTCCAATGAATATGATGCAGTTTGTTTTTTACGATATTTAACCCTATCCAAGGCAGATGTAGAATCTATATTCTTTTACGAAAGACCAATTTACTTTAGATCTGTGTACGAATTTCTGGATATACTCACGTTAGTTCTATTGGAATCATGAGGAATCGCGGCGTGAACTATTTAGTATTCACGCTCCGAGTTCATGAAGAAAAGCCCCGGATGGGTTCGAAATTAGTCCGCCAAATTCTAATCCAAATTTCGAGGATTGACGTGAGTACAACCGGATAATTATATATAACACAATTCTTATATCTGAAACTTGTTATAAAATTAAAGGCAATTTGTAAAGAAAAAGACACATTTTTTGCAAAGATGTTACATTATACGTAGTACTTAAATCCCAAATAACTATCTAACTGGGTAAGTGAAGTAAGCATCAAGATATTTTAATGATAAAACGACTTTTTGCAGTACACTTTAGAAACGCTAACTATTAACCCATCGATCAAATATTAAAAAAAATTAAAATGTATGCTAAAAATAGTTATTCTCCACTAATATATATATATATGTTAATAAAATATGTTGCAAGACACTATCGCAATTGAAATGAAGAGAAACATAAAAACTAACATTTTAGATTACGATAAATTTATTACAATATTTAAATTTAAAACCAGTTGCCTTCTAAGATACTAAATATATATTAATTGGTACAACCTAACGTTTTCAATTAACCGTAGATATTTTTTATTTGTAGTTGAGTGTATATATATTAGCTAATAGAGGACTTTACATCCAAATATTTAACGAATTGACTTTGCAATTCAATAGAAACACCAAATATTGAAAGAAAGATGAATAACGCATTACCAATATAAGATATTTTGTATACCAGAAGTAAAAGATGACGACATACAATCATTAAAAAAAGCCCGATCCCTATATGTGAGATCATTTAAATATATTTTTCTATTTATGTATAAAACTCATGCAATATCAACATATTGTTTATAAAAAGAAAATTTAATCATTTAAAATCCTTACTGAATGAGATATTAAAATTATTCACATCGAACATCATTGCCTAAGTTTGATTCATTTGTTTTGCAAATGTTACCAAATCAGTTAAATTTTAAAGTACCCGTTAAAAATAATAATCTGGCTGTACTCACGTCATTTCTATCGGAATTTGCCTGACTAGTTTCGCCTTACTCAGACCTCATAAATAAGGACCCCAATTGGGTTCATGGATACCGAAAGTTTACACACAAAAATTACATGTTTCTGGTCTATTATTTATTTGAACAGTTAACAAATTCATTGATTATTTTCTTTATTTATAGAAAATCTTAAGAAACCAAATGAAATGAAATGAAACACAACGAAGTAAAAAAAATGTTCGTAATTTATTAGTATATATTTACTATGAAAACTTTTTTATATAGTACATAGATATTATAAACGAAACTTATATTTAATTTAAATATGTACAATTTAACTATTAGTATTATTATAGTAATTGTATATATATTATCATTATTTATATTATACTGATAGCTAAATTGTTCGTAATTCCAGGCCGGGGATGATAAGAGAGACACAAAATTTGTGCGAATTATTACTAAAAAAAACCGGTTTTTATGCGAATTATTACTAAAGTAATAGAAAAACCGTTTTTAAATTTATTTCTATAGAGCATGTAAGTATTAGTTTTTTATTTACATATTTTTATTATATTTTTATTTAAATAAAAGCCATTCAATTTTCCTCCATTGTATAAATTATTATAGTATATGGAAAAACTAACTACTATCGAACGATAAATTTTCCACTCCTTTCACCTTCTTCCCCCTCAAATCATCATAAATGTCTTCTAACTTTCTGTTCCTCGTTTCTGGTACCACTATTATTACATAGACCGCAGTCAGTAAACACATTGCGCTAAAAAAATAAAATGCCACATAGACTCCAATTGCTCTTATCAAGGGCTTGAAGAATAAGAGCTGAATGAAGTCTGCAATAGATGCGATTGCCATCGTCGTCGCTAGCACTGTACCCCGATACTGTATACAACATATTTTATTATATTCCAAAAATCCAATTTAATTCAAATGTCAAATGAAAATATAAAAAGTAAGAATTTTTTTAATTGAAATGCTTACCTTGAAAGAGAAAGTCTCCCCAGCTATAACAACTGCTATAGGCATAAGTCCGGAGGCATCACAGAAAATACACAAGCAAAGAGTGAGTACAGGGATCCATGCGGGGGGGTTAAGATGTTGCAGGAGAAACCATGTCGCCAGAAGACACATGCTTAAACCGGAAACTAAGCAGGAGACGAAGAGGAGCGACTAAAAATGTATATTTTTATTATACAATCATTAATAAAACTCCTAATGACATCAATGGCTTTAAGGTAGTTAAAATGATTCTATTACCTCTTCAACAAAAAACCATTAGAAATTTCAAATTAGGATTAAAACTGATAAACAATTAGTAATTTTATCATGTGAAAGTATCGTGTTATTTAAATAGTGTAAAGATCTATCAAAAACTTTACCCGGCGTCCCGTTCGTTCAACGATTCCAGAAGCCAATATCGCGCCACAAAGCTGTACAACTCCCAGTACTATCGCCTGCTGATTGGGACTAAGCTTAAGGCCTGTTTGCTCTGAGGCCAAGTGAAAGATATTTCCAGCAAAGTTCAGAACTGGTACAGCTCCGCAAAGTTCTCTGGATAATGCAGCTACTAGCGATATTTGAAATGCTATTCGAAGTACTTTGTCTGTCACTGAAAAAATATATGAAAAATATTTAAACGAAAAATATATTATGAAATTTCACAACTATTCACAAAGATTGACTCTTCTTCACGCTTATTCTTCTTCTGCGCAACAAATGAAATTCATTATCTGTTTGCAATAAATGGTGCTCAAAAAAAATATGTATAGACAACAATAAAGGTTTTTTAAATTGCGAAAAGACAATATTAATTATATTGGAGATGAGCGATAAATGCAGAAATTTGGACCTCATGGATTCACGGAAAGCGTGAACCACAGCCAGTGCAAACTGATAATAACGAAACAATAAACACTGAAATCACACCAGCAATTATGAATATATGGTCTACCTAAAATATATAAGGCTTTTCACTAATATTTCAATAAATGAGTGCCTAGACATCGTGAGAAAGGTAGACGAACTATCTGTAAATTATATAGATTTGCTTAAGTACGGTGATAAACATCTTAACTCACTTGTTTTAGTACTCGTATTAACGGGACCAGAATAGGGACTCGTCAGTTAGTTTACAAAATATAAATACTGTGAGTATTATCTATGACACTACATGGCTAAAAGAATATTAATAATATCGAAGATGTAGGGCAAATAAAGAAATTTCAAGCTCATGAATTCGAAGAAGACCGTGCAGCGCTAAAAACGGTCAGCTGTGACGACGGCCAGTGCAACTTGGTCAAAATGTCGGGCGAAAAAAAAAAGTATTATTTCAGAACTAGGATCGAAGGGGATTTATAATATTTTATTTGCAGTGGTTTATTTAATTGAGTTTAGCTCTATGAGAATTCTGTCTAAGTTAAATGTCTGTTTTGACTGGATTATAGTACAATTTATACCTTGCGAGCTATAGCATGGTGCGGGTGACGTCTGTCAGTACCAGATGACTAGGGATGGACTTTATGCATTTAATTTTTTTCGCTTACGATACTCGCAGCATAAATCTAGTTCTCTTTAATATTATAATAAATTATGTGTTTTTCAGATGTGTAGTGTAACTCTGTATATAAACTTATCTTTACTTACATAAAATAATCAAAATAAAGCTAGCTATTGAAGAGAACATCCCATCACTAAACACGTTTATAGTGTTATGTTATACGCATAATACTTTGCTTAATTTTTCTTACTATTAGATTTTATTTGTACATTCTCATTGGACTTAATATAATTTACTACAGTTATTATATATTACGAATGTGGTATAACGAAAATACTTAAATATAATTTGTAAATCGCGGCAACTGTCAAGAGAGAAACGTAACGTTACTGACAGTGTCACCCGCATGCTACAGCGCATAAGCTATAATGGGAAATAGTTGCCATCAAACAGTATTTAAACACATCAATTTATAGGTAGTTTATTGGCTTTTAGAAAGTTTTTTGACGTATAGGCATCTTATAATGGAACATTAATAATGATGCAATTTTAAGACACAATTCACCAAGATAAGTCGGTTTCAATGTGAGATTAAATAATATCTAATTATAAATATAATATGGCTGCAAATCTTTTACTAAAATATATTGTACTATTATAAATATATATGGTAACTATATTACATAAATTTGGTAAGTACAAATTTACCTATATTATATAAATTTTGTACTGATTGGAACCGGTGAAAGACGACCTCCTGTATAGATTTTAAATGGAATACAAACTTACGAATATTTTTTAATAAAAATTCCCCTTGATCTTCATCATTCTTCTGTTCTTGTTTTATGTACTCAATTTCATCTTTTATGTTAAAGTCGTATTCACTTCTGCATCTCAGCCACACCAGAGATTTTGATGCCTCCTATAAAATATTTATTTAACTATTGTTGCTACAACCAAAATATTAATTATGTTTATTTCACAGGTTTAGTGTTCAATATATTAAAATTGGTTTATCAGAAAATTAGGTATGGAGTTATTTCACATCACTTTCAAATAACTGTTGGTAATTACAACTCCACACTTATAAATTGACGAAATAATTGTATTTAATCATGATAATATTATATTTATCTCACCTCATCCCTTCCTTTTCGTATTAAATAAGAGGGAGACTCCGGCATCATCAAGAATATAACGAAATGAACAGCTGGTATAATCATAAACACTATTAGAATCACTTGGTAACTACATATATCTCCAAGTACATATGCGAACAAACTTCCCGTAGTAAAGAACAGGGCTCCCTGCAATAATATATTAAATTATATATTTTTTAATTTTCGAATTATTTAGAACTGGTAGCCCTCGATGTAAAGTTTTTGAAATAAATATAACTTTATATAATAAATATACAACTCAAGAATTTGCTTCGATAGGCTTAGTATTTATGTCCGTGGATCAGTCTTTGAATAGTGAACGATTACTTCAGTACGTATGCTAAGTTCAGTATTTTTAAAAGGACAATTTGGCTGGCAACAGCTAGCATGCAATATTTATACATAAGGAATTGTATAATTATACATGTCAATTATAAAGTAATTAATATATATATAGTTACTTGTAAATTTTACCATTCGTAGAAAATGTCTTACCCAGCATCCTAAAGCTCCTCTGATATTATCTTCACTTATCTCTTTGATGTACGTCGGACAAGTAACACAACTAGCAGCCATAACAACACCGGCCAGGATTCTCGCAATAATAAAAACCCAAATATTCATTGAACTCAGCTTCAAAACCCAGACTGCCTGAAAGAAGATGAGATAGAACATCATGATTATCCGAACGAATTATAACATTTTAATTATACTATTTATTTATTGATTTTGATACTCACAACACAAATTCCAGACATTAAAAGGAGGCCTACTTTTCTCCCAAATCGATCTCCAATAGCAGCCATTAAGTATGTAGCTGGCACACATACCAAATACGGTAAAGATGCCATCCACGAAATCTATAGGATTTTAAATAATAATAATAATAATTTACCACAAAAATGATTATACAGTTCAAAAAAGAAGAAACCTTTGAAACTATTTATGGGTTTATGATAAAACGGTTTCATCGCTAAGTACCAATCCCTTTTAGACAATCTTATTCTGGGAAAATCAGAGCATGTCTGTATGATTCATCTAGGTTTTAGGAGGAGATTAAAATATGCCAATTAAGTCTCAAGATCCGGGTAATCATTTGTAAAGCTAAAAGAGCTAAAATTTGATAATAAAGAGAGCAATAAAGATAAATTACATATAAAATAGTGAAATTCTCCCACTACAATTTTCTCTTAAGATTATATTAGGCGCCAACATAGCCTCGAAGTTGTCTATCAATCACACGTGTGAAACCCGGGTTTAAAAGACAATAGTCCGACTGGATATATAAGCGACGATGCAACCTAATATTCCCTTAAGCTGCGGCATATTGTCTTCCTTCAGAAATACAACAAAATGGAAGTTCAGAGACCATTTGTAACTGCACCACTTTGTCCGTATTTGGAGGTCTATAAATGTAGCCGCAATATTTCAATTCTTTGCAAGCAAAATAAGGAATTAGTAGAACAATATTAATATTCAGGTGATGATTGGGATGTTAGTGTCACATCCAATAAAATATGTCTTTTTAAGTCATTTGTAGAGGACTGATCCTCTACAAATGGGCCGTGGAATCTTACAATACCACGATGCCTCCAAAAGTGGTCCTCAGGTAGTGGCTATGCAGGCGATAAACACCGACTTGGTCTGGTGGCTGGCGACCACCTATCAGTCAAATTCGAGCTGTCAAACGGCCTAGCCGTATTCCTTCCGATATTCTAGTATTCCGTATTCTCTCTGCTGACACTATTGACCATGAGAGAACATGTATTCCCCAGCTCGATTTCATCATCGAACAACATGAAGCTTGACAAGAAGACAGATTCATGGTCAAAGACCCTTCAATAGCGTTTCGCTTCCATTGCCATTAAAAGAATAAAAGAAATTAGAAACTCTGCCGGATTCGGCGTTTTCTGAAAATCACAATCTTCAAATTACTAGATAAACGTGCAACATTGTTGAGTACAGTGAAGCTTAACATGAGTCAGACGGTTGTCAAACGCGGAATAATTTAGTTTAAAAAAAATTGTTAATGTTTTGAAAAAGTCTTTCGGGTTCAATATTGGCGGTGAAAGTGTTCAGAAGTTTAGAATTCACACAGTGTAAAGACAGTGAAAGATTCAGACAGTGTAAAGTTCCTTGTGAGTTTAAAAATCCAGTCAACCCAACTGAATCATGTTTTACAAAAAACATGAATTACTTGCTTCTGCAAAATAAGAACAATAAGCAGGTATCAAGTTAAAGCTAATTCGCCATCTCGCCATTCGCCATAAGATTAATAAATTAGAAGTTCTGACGTACCCGGAAACTAACCATACTAGTCTAGATCCGCAATGAATGGACTGTCTGGCTCCCATTTTGGGTTGGCTCCGTTTTATCTTACAACGATTCTTATAAGGGAAAATTTTGGCTCGTCATGAATGTTGGTTTTTTAGATTCAGTATAAAGTATCGATTGATATATAGAACTATTTTTATTGAAGAAAAAAAAAATTATTCCCAAATGTTATAACTATATAGAATTTTAATTGGACTTTTAAACCGAGTCTAACTTCTTCGACTAAACCATAACATGCTGATGTACTTTTGTGTATGCATCTACATATTTTTCTACCTGATTTCTAAGTTACAATAATAACAGATAAACAATCAGAACCAACTTGCGGTGACAGGAACCGAGCTTCTTTGATAAATAAAAAGAAAACATATGAATAAAAATAAAACATATGAATAAAAATAAAACATTCTATCATTGTTATTATAACTTTAGAAATTTTAACAAAATTTTAAATAAATGTATGAAAGACAGTAAATGTAATATCCCTATCAAACCTCTCTATATAGTCTTATTATTTTCGATAACTTTTAGTTTCTAGATAGTTAACGTCTAAGACATGCAAATTTATATTAATTCGATCGATTAAAACCTTTAAAATTTTTTGAAGACTCTCTTTGCAACGTTTCTATTTTAAATCATGCCTAAATAAAATGTTGAAATAATATACGTTTATTGTCTAACCTATCACAAAGTAATTTTTAGCTAAAAATTTTGCTGCATAAAACTGAACGAAGTTAATCATCGCGCCAGCAGAACATTCCAGTGATCTCAAATAATAAAATTTGTATATATCGTTCATGTCAAAAAGACTTCCTATTTCTTTTGTAAATTCCAAACTATGTATTTAAGTCCCACTAAGCTTTACTCATTAAATAGTCGAAAATTTAACAATGTCTTCATATATTACATTCTTTTAGATTTTAAACTTTCACAATTTTTACATATAATAGAAATATATCGGGACCTAATCGCGTGAATATTTTTTAAAGTACGATACATTTTATTTACCGGTGCAGTTCGATCAAAACTTCGAGTAAATAAAAGGTATCGTATAGTATAATGCCTTAAGATTATTTAAAATTGCGGCTCTTTTGCCTGAGAAAGGTTTTTAAATAGATTACTTTAAGCCATTTAGGTCATTGAATAATTCTGTGCCCCTTCTCATTTTGTGTCATTGAGTTATCTATTGTATCTGGTATGTATGATATAAACAATGTTAAAAAGCCTACAATTAATTATTATCATCATTTCAGAAGAACTAAATGATTTTATACAATTGATTTAAATTCATTTTCATCTTAACGTTTAAGATAAAAGTGAAGTATTTTATAACATAAGGCCATTTTACCTTAATTTAATTTAAATATTCACAGGAATTTCAGTAATAACTGACTCAGTAAATGTTATTTACATAAAATAGTTATAAAATTGCATTAAAATTAATATAACTAGTCTTTTTATTTGCTAAATAGGTATTATCAACCTAACTTACAAGTAATTACAGATAAGTTTTCACTAATTATTATAAATAATACGAGTAACCTGGTTACGATATAAATAAATGTGTTTTAGGAATTTTATTTCAATTAAACACATTTCACATTTTTTTATATAAACATCACAAAAAAATTGTGTCAAATCAGATGATCGTAACAATCTTAAACATGCAGAACCGTTTCAGTCCAAATATTAAATTTAAACACTTTTTCGAAGCATAGAATGCGAATGGGCACCGTCCAACTAGTGCTACGATAGCCGTTCGTTATTAACCAACCGTGTAGTTTTTAAGTTGGTAATTATTTAGTATCAAAAGGCAAAAAAACTAGAGATTTTTGAAGAAATTTTGATAAGGGCTGAGGTTGATTAATTAAAGTGTTACCTCAGGTAACACTTTAATTAATTAATTTATTTATTTATTTATTTATTACTTATTTATTTATTCATGTCCCACAATCTTATCAATAAACATTTAAATAAACAATTTATACATTGGATGCTTATCTGTCAGAAGAGATTTCTTCCAGTGACTCATAACTAAAAAGCAATAGATTATACAAAGAAAATCATATGGCGGACTACATTATTAATTTTACAATCCATATAGGGGTAGATTATTATACAGTACATAAGGAGAGAAAATTAATTGAGCCAATTATATCAGGAGGACGTGAAATGTATTGTCGTGCTACTTCTGCTGTAAACGATTTGTGTAAAAAACACTGTAATTTAGTGAGGAATTTAGAAATATAACATATTAATGCGATGGTCTGATATTTGGTAAGGTGTCTTTAAAACATTGTCTTACGTAGGCTGCTTATAAGTTATTGTTACAGTTAAACAATCTTGTTAATAAATGCATGTTCCGGCAAAGGCGAATAGGGGGCACTTTAGTTGACTTCTAAAGTTTGATATATGATAGATTTTACACAAGCCTTATATAAAAAGAATGTATAAAAAGGATGCATAAATTTTGCAAATGGTCTAATTTGTCTTGTAGCTGCCAGCGGTCTAGTTTGTCTTGCAAGTGATTGTCAAACCAAGATTTTTAACAGTCTTAGAAAAAGGAATTGTAATTTTTTAAGTTACGTGATGCAAAGTATTACGGAGAAAATCAAAAGGGAGAGAATGCCCGCCTCGTGGAACACCGACAGTTATATCAGCCTAAGCAGGTATCGATACCGAAACGAATTGAAATCAGAAAAAGTATTGATGTTCTAGCAATTAGGTGAGCTGTTTCGTAACTGTTTATAGAAGGCTTTTGCAAGAACAGGTAGTATAGATATAGGGTAGAAATGCGTAGTAGATGGATTACTACATTTTGCTATACGAATCATGTAACGTAATAATTTCTATGCTTGAGATGGAGTTGATTTACATTACAGAGTTGCAATTGCAGAGATTACGTAACTTCTTATATTTTTGTAAATAATCCTTGCTGCTAATTTTTTGCTAATTTTTTTTTTTTTTTTTTTTTTGTTTTTTTTTTTTTTTTGTAATACACAAAACGAAGCACGTTTTGTGTATTACACGAAGTAAAGCATAATTATCGTACAATATAATAATAAGTTTCATAAAAGTTGATACTTTTTTGTCAATGACCCAATGATCCAAAATAGTTTCTCCTGCCCAAAATTATTTAAGAGTCGCTGATTTCTCTGATGTGTAAAAATGTATGTAAAGAAGAATACAGTTGATTATTGATTTCTGTACAGTCGTAGTTTTTTCTTCATTTATTATTTTGTAGGTTTTATAATTTTATATGCATGACTGGTTGATTAAATATGTTGGTAGCAAAAGCTATATAGTGTTTAAATAAATAATAATTTAAATTAGACATTAACAGTAAACAAATAAATGTATAATTGATGGTCAAGTTATGACTTGTTCTACCTTAATATCTGTTTAATTATATCTTATTTTTTAAGGACAGCACTATTTTTTTTTTATACCGTAATCATAAGTCATGAATGATTTCTTGAAATAAATTAATATTATTAGAAACAACTGCCAGACTTCAAAAATTTTTAACATAATTTTAAAAAATATTTATAAAATAATAATTATCGATTGTGGTCAATCCCTTTTCGAACGTTATAACATGAAATAGCAATAAAACCAAAAATCAATTCGTAATCATTGAGTTGAGCGAAGCGAAGCTCATTGAGCTGAGCGAAGCCAAGCTCTTTACTACCCAAATGTTCAACTCTTTGTTACCCTACTCCTCCTTCAATTTATGAGCTACACGCACGAAATTTTACACACATCCGCATAATGAGCAAAACCCGGTCTGGATTGAAAATCAGCCGAATCGTAATTGTAGTTTTCGAGATAATTGATAAAATTTGTCCCATATAGTTAACATATAGAACTTATTTGTTTCGCGCGCGCTGCGTCGCGAGGCCAACCCTGCTCTCGTGGACCTAGTTTTATCACTACCTAAGTATCTTATGATCGCGGAAAATGTATATTTTTTATTTATGACATGTTTAGTGACTCAATTATTTTGTTTAAGACTCTTAACGTTGAAAAAATATTTGATATTGCAAAAAAATATTTTATCAAAGTCGTGAAAAGGACTATACACATACGAGTATATAATATTTTTTAACAACACATGGATTTGAAATAAAACTATTTTTTTACGGGTTAAACTCGCGTTTAATTTTGGTTACATTTTAATTTTAACCAATTCGGGTATTAATTTTAACCAATAATAATAATAATAATAATAATTTATTTCAACTTCAAACTGTCATACATATCAACAAAGAAGAAGTCTTCTTTTAAGAATAATATAATTATCCCTGTGTCATTATCATTATATGAATGTAATGTTGCGAATAGACTAAAATAATATATAAATTGACGAACAACTCTAAACTTCGATAACAAACTAATGGATTAGGACATGCTCTTTAATTTGTCACGACAATTAGTGACAGTTTTGTTTCAGTTTCTTTCAGTTACAGTCAGTGTAATAATATTGTAATGAGTTGGTTTGGCTAGTTTTTAATTGGTGATGTTAAAATTGCTTATTGTAGAATTTGATATCGTAAATTTTTAAAACTTTTGGACAATAAAATGTGAACAGACCAAGGTGCGTTTGGAACCTTCGTAGCGTTAACTTTAAATAGGAAATGTCTCAACAGAAGGGCTTATAAGAATGTCAAAATTGCCAATTCTGTCACTTCCATTTGCTGTGCACAATTTATTGCCAGTATTGATTCAAAGTGGAGAAAAAAAACTTACCTCAAGGTCTGTCAATGGTACTCCCTTGGGAGATTTATTTGATTGCAACAGGAGAGTCATGGGTGACATCCATCCTATAGTGTTCCCATAACAAAACATGGGTATTGAAACTAAAAATAATATTACATCAATTATTATTATTTATTTTTACTAACAATTGAAATAATTTTGTAGCACCGAATAAAATAACTTACTTAAAAAGGCACATAATATTTGATTAAACTGACTTCCTTCCGGAATTAATGAAAACTTCCTCATAACTGTAAGTAAAATATTAAAATAAATTACTTTACTTTCAATATCCTTACGTCTTTGGCCTAACACTGTTACTAACTCAATAAATTAACCAACTGCGGGTGGACTGTAAAAAGGCATTACCAGATAAAAACAAGAAATTTTGTAGTGTTGATAATATTGTTGATCGTGTCTAAATTATAAATTCTGTCGTATTTGTTAAATAAAAATAATAATAATAATAATAATAATTCTTATTTATTTATTTATGTACCTTAATTTTACAAAGACATTTTAATTTAACAATATGTACATAGGACAGCTTATCCCTACAGAGAGATATCTTCCAACTACCCCTAAGTTTTAGAAAATTGTTCATAAGGCAATTAGGTGGTACACTGAATAATAGAAACTTAAAGTAATTGATAATATTAATATTTATAAAACAGTAAATTATATCAAACTATTAACAGACAAAAAGGATACAATAATACTCTAAAATAATGATGACCTAAAATAATGATATGAACAACAATTTGTGATTATTTTAGGGATTGCGTTGACAGCTGTAGTAAACTGTGTCACAGCTATTAGCGACTACCACCCAGGAGTTATTTTTTATGTTGTTACATATTTTATTGGAGTTTGAGTGAAGGTACATTAAAACAACGTATTAAAAATTATTTTAAAAAAGTATTTATATATTTCAATAAAATATCGTATTCTTATTTAAAACTGATATTAGTTAATTAAAGTTTGTAATAAATAAACTTTATTGTGCACCAAAAAGAGAAACAATAACAATAAAAATACAAATTAAAATATATAAAACTAACTTGATTTTATGAAAGATTTTATTTAATAAGGATAATAGTATGATCTCGATCCCGTTCGGCAGTTTTGAAAATTATCGCGTTTAAACAAACAAACTTTTCCCCTTTACAAAGATTAATATAGATATAAGTTCTAGTAAGCTTTTTTTTTAAAATACTACTCAAAAACACGGTTTTGCTTACATTCCAGTTCATATTATAATTACAATTATAGGAACGTAGACCGTTTTAAAACAAAATAAATATTGGTAATTTGTTTACTACAGTGGATTAAATTTAATAGAACAATAAAAACAATATACCTTTTTCTTATGTCGTTTGTTTTGCCTTGAATGTTTATAGATCTGAAATGACTCCCCAGTTGTAAAAACTCACAACAAGATTTTACAATTTCACTTTTAAAAACTCACACTTTCGACTGTCCGTTTCGTATACAAATAGTTTTGTTACTAAACTTTATTAATAAAATAAATTCTTTCCTTGCGGTTTTGTAATATTTGATACCAATTAACTGTGGGAATTACTTAAATCATTAATGTACAATCAAAAACATATTATATGACGTTTTGGTACCAATCGATGCGTATTCATATAACTTAGAGCTGATAAGTTTTCCAGCGATAGCACAGCATTTTTTCTTAAACTGAAAACCACGTATTCGCAATTTCTAAACAACTAATCACGTGTAGTTGTTTCACCAATCGATGCGTATTGTAACAAAGAACTGGTTAGATTTTCAACAAAATGGACCAAAATATTTTTAATTTATTATTCAACTGAAAACCACGTTTTCCGATTTGTAAACAATTATAATTAAGGCGTGGAAATAATAGCAATTACTCACGATTTAAATAAGAATATCTAAATATTTTTTATTAAAGAACGCATTAAAATCAAGTAGTGAAATTTACACATAAAAGACATTCATCAGAGACATTTATTACAGATATACAAAGTCCGTTATTTATAAATTTCATAAAGAACGGACTTTGTATATCTGTAATAAATGTCTCTGATGAATGTCTTTTATGTGTAAATGTCTAGAATTATGAAAAAAAATGTAATATAACATTTTTCTTAAAGAAATAGATGTGATGGCTTATTATTTTTGTGTATTGTGCGAATTTGATGTAATGATTCTTTGTATTGTTGAAATAAAAAAAAATATACAATATCTTTAAAAGACAAATAAACGAGTTTCAAGTGTCTTTTAAATTATGTAAATAAATAAAACTCTTATCTTTATTTTATATTCATACTTAACATACGTACGAGTACTGTACTTACTGTACGAGTTAATTACCCCGACATGATCAGTACAAAATACACACATACAGACTTACATATGTTTTACTACGGCCAATGCAAATAAGCAGTATAATCAATATTTTTATTAAATGTATAATTAATCAATTTTCGAAAAACTCAGTTTTACCTTCCGATCTGTCTGTCTGTATGTGTGTCTGTGTGTCTGTGTGTGTGTCGAATTTTATTTTTCGAATTTTGAAAAACTAAAGATATATTTGGAATCAGCATCTAAATGTAAGATTCACTTTTCAAAATTATGTTGATTGTCCAACGGGAAGGTGGTCAGATCGGCCGCCGAAGTTACCGAAAAATGGAAAAAAAATTTCGAATTTTTAAATTTTTTATAATTTAAAAATTAATTAATTAATTAATTTTTTTTTTTCTTTTGTTTGTTAATTAATTTGCGAGTTATAATTTGCCTATTAGGAGTTTTTCATAGCGGCAAGCTCGATTGCCGCGTGTCAGATGTTTTAATTTGTTATTCTAGAAACATTTAAGAATAGACAGCGAAAATACGGTTTTTTAAATATTATTATAAAATTATTTCTGCCTATTTCTGTCCTTTGACATGGCCTCTGTCATACTCATAGGTATCTGGTAGAAATCTCTTGTTGAAGCTTAATCTTATTCAATGTTTTTTTTCCTAATGTAACTTTCGTTTCATCTGGTAAATAAATAAATAAATAAAAATAATATTTAAAAATGTATTAAATAATATTAATATTAATATTAAAATTTTGCATTATCTATGCTCACTTAATAGTTGTCGTATTTTTTGTATTATTTAAATCGCGTCTGTACTTAAACAAAAAGATTATATGTTTTTTGACCCTTGAAGATCAAACTGACGAAAGTACAAAACAATAATCTATGCTATCTACAAGATTAGGTATTTATCTCAAATAATAAATATCTATTTTAATATTATAAAGTGGAAAAGTTTGTTTGTTTAAACGTAAAACTACTCGGTGGAATAGAAACATTCTGAGTCGATTATGATAGGTGCATGAGGAAGGCTAAAGGATATCTATTAAACTACTTTTAGTCATTTTAATAGTAAATATTTTTATAATAGGTATTGGTGACCAAAATTTTAATAATTTTAAATAATTTGAAATATTAAGTCGTATCTATCATTTCAATTATTATTATTATAAAATATTATTATCGTTATAGTAATATTATAATAAAACACTCTAATTAATATTTTTATAATGTTATGTTATAAAATAAACAAATTCCAAAAAAAAAAGCAACATTTAATTACAAGCATAACTATATTGTTTAACACATTCTTTATTGTATATAAGTAATATATGTGTATATAAATAATAACAAAAAGTATAAATAAACTAATATTATATATAAATATCCGTCTGTACTCACGTGAATACTTTCAGAAATTGCCCAAAGCTCATAAATAAGGAGTCCAAATAGATTCGAAATTGGTTGGGCAAATTCTGACAGTAGTTACGTGGGTACCGAATAATTATATATAATAGTAACAAAAAAAGCAGTTATGGCATTAAAGGCTCAAAAACAAAATGCATTAGATTGATGGATTGAATTGATTGATTGATGCAAAATGAATTGAATGCAACAAAGTAATAAGTAATATCATTTTATAAAATATAATCCTGGTCTTCCCAAACTGTACTACCATTATCAATATTCATGTTTCTGAGTAGCTGGGTAAACCCTTCTTTCGATTTAGCAGTTTTTTGTTAGTTTAACAGTAATGTTTGTAGTTACTGGTACTATATAGAATAATATATATAATTTCCGTTAACCAAATACGACAATAACAACTTATTTACACTTTTCATTTGAGTTTATACAAGTCATTGTGTATTAAACAATAAGAAACATGTATTTCTATTAAAACAATGAAAATAAAATAAATATCATGATGACATACTAACATAAGAATCGATTTCTTGCAAGCAATTCTTTAATAATATTGTATACTTCTCTTATACAAACCTTATTACAGTAGATGCCAACCCATCGGTCCTAGGTCAGTCGATCGCGGGCAAGGAAAAAATTATCGGTACCTACCTATTCCCGTCCTAAATATTACGAAAATGGTTGTAGTGCTAGCAATGTCGCATTTATCATCGCGAGCGACTCATGAAGCCACTCTGTATGAGTAACTTACTTTTAACGTTACAATTCTGGATTAAAAGTTTTATTGCTCGTCGGTATAGTTAAAAAATCCTCCTCGGTAGACCGATAAGAATTAAAAAGCATAACAATACATCTCGAGTCCTATTGAGTTGGCCACCCCTGCTCTGTTATATAAATATATCCGTTTAACTATAATTCAATTATCAGAATATTAATAAAATAATTTAAATTAATAGTTATGTTTTTAGTGTCCTTATTTTTCAAATATTTTATTTTTTTTATGTAAAAATAGTTGGGATTCTTTTATAAAAACAAGCAGATCATGTGTGATTCATCATTCATCATGATCAGATTGTAAGTGACAGTTATACTGACTCAATGACTTTTGTGTCATTTGATGTCCAGTCGCATTGTTTATAATATATGACTCGATTGTTTCAATGAATAATTTTTTATCATCTTTTGTGACTTCTGACTACAGTTGTACTATGGACAAAAGGTCATATTATATTGAGAGAAAAACAATCTCGTTTTCCGAAAAAACTATATTTTTATTTAATTTATCTTTATTGTCCAAGAATAAAATTCAATAGTCGGACCCGAAGAAAATAATAGAATTGAAAATTAGGTTGTAAAAAAAAACCTTAATTAACAACAATAAAAACAACTAAGTTACTCACTAAATATATAAAATAAACACATATATACTTATATATACTTAAATACATATGTAACATTATTTGAGCTAAGCGAAACGAAGTTCTTACTGGTCAAAAATATATTTTGTTACTAATGCTTTTCTACTCCTAGACGAATTATGGTAGGATGTCAAAAATTGGCAGAGTTGTCGAGGACAGTGACTTATAGGTCCTGAAATTTTTGGTGACATTTGTAATTGTAGTTTTTTTTATTAAATGGTCAAAGTGTATCCCATATATTTGATATGTGGAACGTTTTGAAATCGCTCGTGCGAGTTCTTATTAGGCTTAAGATTATAGCCACTATTTACTCTGCTAATTCTACAAGTATGTGAAACTCATTCAGCAACAATGCTTCGCTCAGCTCCACCCGCCGTGCACAGTGAAGGATCTAGTAATAAAATGATAACAAAATAAAAAAAACAAATTATGTAGGTAACAATTTTATTCCAATGAGTTGAAAACTTTATGCAATGAGTAATTTAACCTTATACTTATATATCTAACCTCCTTCATTGCATTGTTTTTAATCTACCGGTTTTTAATCTGACGTTTGTTGCAATGTTAATTAATAAAGTAGCTGCATTAATTAATTGCTATGTTTAATTTGTAATTAAAATTTCATCCTTTAAATTGGTTTCAATTCGACTTAGCTAACCAAATCATATGTAATTGAAAATTGCACCATCTATAATTTTGTCATTCTGTGATCTGAGGACGGGATGAAGGTTGAGACAAAAGATATAACTGCTCTTTTCTCGTATTTAAGTTTTAAAACACTTATTACCATATTAGAAAAATAAGATATAAATAATTAAAAACACAGTTTTATTTTTAACAAACAAAACACATTTAATGACGAATGAATTTTTTAGACACGGTTATTTCATAAAATATTACACTATTATACAAATTTATTTTGAATATTGCAAAGTTATAAATACTTTATGATTCAAGAATCTTAAAATATCTTATACCTTGTGCGGGTGACGTCTGTCAGTACTACGTGACTAGGGATTGACGTTATGAATTTCATTTTTTCCGCTTACGATACTCGGAGCATAAATCTAGTTTTCTTTAATATTGTTACAAAAGTTTTGATGGCTAATGATTGTTTTCGTGACAACGTTTTTGCTCTATAGCGCATCAGCGCGGCAGACATTTTATTTACTCGTTTGATGTTGTTAGTACGAGTTTTACATGAATAAAATAGATTTTTTTCTTAGCAATCTTTTAAGCAATCTTACCCTATATGTTCGGTTATTTCATATTACAATTATAAGCTTTTTAACAATAAAAATTTAACTATTTACTTATAATATAATATTTAATTATAAAAAACATCGACTTTCTATCGTAGCAGTACATCCCCTCACTAAATTCGTCTAGGGCGTTATGTTATACGCTTAACACTTTGCTTCATTTTTCTTTCTATTACATTTTATGTGTAGACTAGAACTATGATTGGACTTAATTTAATTTACTAAAGTTGTTATATATTACGAATGTGGTATAACTAAAACACTAAAACATAATTCGTAAATTGCGGCAACTGCCAAGAGAGAAACGAAACGTGACTGACAGTGTCACCTGCACCACTAGGTATAGTATATTTTTAATAAAACTTTTTTATGTTACTTAGTTGTAGAAAGTATCTTTAACGTTTTCACTGAGATTGAGAGTGAGATTTACATAAAAGAAATCCGCTGTTTTGAGATAACTCCTTTCTTTACTTTATCTTTTATGTTAATTTAGAGTTCTACTTCTACACGCTACTCGCGGTATTTGTTTATTGATGTGTGTGTGTGTATACGTTAATATTAAATAAATATAAGTTATTAGAATATATTCATTTTTCATGTTATATACTTATATTGTTTCTTTTATCTTTTAGGTAATTTATAGTTAGTTCATCAAAATTTAGTATTCATTACTAAAATAAAAGTTTCTCTGACCATGTATATAAAAATGACTTTATTTTTACAAATATTGATTTAAGTACTAAGAATTCGAAAAGTCCCGCAATTTTAATGTTTCATGCGTAACCATCGTAACTCTAGTATATTCATATAGATGCATGTCTCCTTATCAAATCAGAAGTTCTCTGTCGTTAAGAAGTAGTATAATCTTATTTTATTTTGAATGAGTAATAAATTATACTAAGCACATTTTTTAAATAAACCCTCTCCTCTTCTTTTCACTACTCTGCCTCATACAGCACCTCGCCGCGCCTCCGCGCCAATTCAACCCTCAGTCAATACAGTTCCTCTGTTTGATCAGCCATATTGGATCAATTGTTCCGCCAACAGTTCATAAATTCAATTAACTTGGCCCTAAATAAATACAATCATCTGTAGTGACTACATTATCGCTCCTAGTTTCATTATATTCCGGGACACTACGATATACTTTAAGAGATTCGCTCAGTCTTCCGACACAAAAAATTACACTAGCGTTTTGATGCCGCAGTGAACGTGTTAAGGAATCTTAACAAACTTTATAGACCGTCTATAAAATTAGCTCTTAAGTTTAATAATTCCAAAAGTTTTGTTAATGCTATTTTCCAGCTATTTCCTAATCATTTTAGTAACTTGTGTTACAGCCGCGTGGGATCCAGCACTTACTTTACTTTATTACACTTACTTACTTACTTGTTCTGTTGGCGATCTTTCGCACTAAAACTTAAGTGCGGAACTTGTTTGGAGTACCGTGGAGTGGCAAGTATTGTTTTTTTATTAATTTTGGGAACATTTTAGGTTCATGTTACTGTACACAGACGTATATCTAAAAAAAATTCTAATCAAAAACATCTACGTGGATTGGTAATGTGTTAAAAGATTCGGGTTGACAACCTGAGCAACACGCAACTACCGATCGTGCTAGTTCTCACAATGTTCCGGATGAAAATGTTGTGTTTCACCCTTCATGTATAATTTTAAATTAATAAATGATGATATCAAGAAAATCAGTCTAAACTTGTGAAATAGTTTTTACCTGACAACTTAGTTATTTGATCATCTATATGAGGCAAAGGAAATATATCTTTAATAGTAATCTTATTTAACTCCCTATAATCGACTCATTAGCTATGATGTTGCGACTTCATCTCCTTCCCCCCTCTCCTCAAAGTCAAATTCTCCATCTTTCATCGCGTTAAATGTATACAAATACTTTATTTATAGATTTATTGTAAGGGTGGCAAAAATATCCTTTGTCCTTTTGCTTTTAAAGAATAAAATAAGTAAAGTGAAAAGATACTCTTTTTAGACTAAAATAATAAGTTAAAACCGAATACAAAAATTCATCAAAACCATTGCAATAGTTTTAGTGCAAAGCATGTACAAACATGTCAACATTTACAAACTATTGTTTTGAGATCTTTATCAAAAAGAATACATATTTAGTATATGATAAAGATACATTCCCTCTAGATTTACTTTTCTGTTATTTTATTTATTGTATAAATAATATATTTGAAAAACCTTAAAGATAGTATGTGATGTTTATCAAGACAACCTTGTATAACATTACAAACTTTATCAGTCAAGTTGTAAAATATCTTCGTTGCGATATAAATGCAATAGATATTACTACTGTCTTACACCTCCGTGATTATTTGATACTGAATGTCATTGTCTCCCTGAGGTCTTACCATCATATCTTGAAGTAATATTACAAAAGTCATATTTTCCCTTTTCGTACCTAAACATAATAATAAAACAATATTTACTTTTTTGAATTGTTACTAAATTGATTGATTGCTTGTCTTCTAAAAAACTGAAAGGTCTCAAAAGTTATATTATTGTATGACATTAGCACTTGTGTGACATTACGAAGTCACTTTTAGTTATTAAGTACTAACCATAGTTAATAAGTCTTTATATATTTTTTTACTAACAATTATGGATCTTTTGTAATCTGATTTAATAAACATTTTTATTTTATTTTTTATTTTTATTATTGAACTTATTTTTTTTTAAAGTAAAACCGCATTTAAATTGAATTTTTTGGGCTGCGTTTTTTTAATTTTTATAATTATTTTTTAAATTCGTTTATAGATTATACTAAGATTTTGATTAAAATATTTAAATATGTATGAGATTGGTAGTAAAAAGTGTATATTATCTAAAAAAAACTTCTCAACTATGGATGATAATAGAAAACCACCGACCACTACCTCGCGATGTCAGAGTTCAATGCCGGATATTGTGTTCCTTCAAAAACCTATGCGAAGGATGCTACTTTCCTCAGATGTTGTTGATAAGCCAGCGGGCCGGATGGCATACCACCAATCGTGCTCCGACCATGTACTCCGTAGTTGATTCCTGTACTTATATTTCGGTACTCCTATTCAAAAAGCGTAATTCCAATAATTCTTAAAAGGCACAAAGACAAACCTAGCTACCTACAGTATTGCTGCGATTACCTCCCTGCTCTCCCAAATAATGGAATGGAAGCTTTATAAACCGCCAGCTCCGCCTATAACTTGAAAAATTACTGTTAATCAATGACCAGCTTTCGACATGCTTGATCAGCTGCTGATCTTTTTGTGTATCTCACACAACAATAGGTGGTGGTCATAGAAAAGAACTGAGAGGGTCTGACAGTGTGGATATCACGAAAAGTTTTGATCGTCTGTTCCAAGACAATTCTTTCAAACCTCCCTTTTTATGAACGTCTAAGAGTACGTTTATGAAATTGCATCACCAGTTTTCTTTTTGGACGGAGTAAACAGGTTCTCTACGGTTAATTATTAGGAAATAGTGTAGCATCTGTGAGCATATAAACGTTCCAAAAATTTATTTTTTTTACATTTTTTAAAAGATAAAACTTTAACATTTTCTGGGAGCTGTTGAATAAGTGAATAAATTGTATGGGGTCACTCACAATTTTAAGTCGAGTAACACCTAATATTAGCTGGCATACTTTCCTGATATTTATGTTATATATCACTATGCTTTTTAATATTATATTATTTGTAACTTAAATAATTCCCACAAATATAATTGTTCATTCAGGGTGAATGGTATAGTTGATTGAGTATTTTTATAAACCATGAAGGATACTATAAAAAAATATAAGAAATGTTATTAGTAATATGTTGTGTTTGATATTTTACCTCAGTCATTAATTTTTTTAATATCAAATCTTTTACTAATGTAACCATTTCAAGAAAATTATGAATAATACCAATGACGCTTTTCGTTTAAAAAAATAAGAGAAAAATGATACATCCATACTTTTTCGTGCTTAGAAAATATTCTAAAGGCAAAGCAACTACTGACCACTTTACACTGACCACTGACCACTTTTTATTGACACTATTGGAACCTTTTTCCTTAACGAGAATTATTCTTTTAGACTTAACTACAGGCCTGTTTGCTTTGAGACCAATTCAAAGATATCTCCGACACTGGAACATAGGAATACCGAATTCTCTGGATAATGCAGCTGCTAAAGGGAAAAATTTTAATGCTTTGCAAAGTATCTCAGTCAATAAAAGTGATGATCATTATGTTAAGTATCCAAAATTAGATTGGAATAGTATTGAGAAATAGAACAGTTCATGAAACCTAAAAATATACAAAAAACCGAATGAGTATGTCTCGCCCACCCAAAGTTCCATATAAATAGTTAAGCTTAAACAATTATGCAGTACCATTAGCTTAGCTTAAAGCTTAGCTTAAAGCTATACATCTTTTTTATTTTGCTATATTTTTTTTATTTTCCATTATAAATAACATAACGTACGACGTAAACATAAATAAAATATGTTTTAGAATATGTCCATCTAGTCCTTTCATATGTTACCACACTTGAACTAGCAGCTATAATATTAAATTTCTATTTAGTTTTATATATCTGGCAACGTAAGAAATTTATATGCTTCCTTTAAAAGGAAATATAAAAATACTTTTCAATTCCTACATGTATGATATACATTCCTACATGTATATATATATATATATATATATATATATATATAGGAATATATATATATATTATAGAGAAAAAATACACCTATAGACCTTTAAAGCTCAGTAATGTATAACATATGTAGTATTAAAAAATAATTAATTATAAACAATATTAAAATCACTTGCTAAGTCCTTAATTCTCTGATTATATAAGCAAACAAATTAATTGACTTTTAAATTTCATCATTCTCAAAATTCTCTCCCAGCACCAAAGGGTTCCTTAAATATTATTTTTACTAATACTAATATTCCGGTGGTAAGATATGTGATAAAACTACCAGCCATAGAGACTCCAGCAAGTGTTCTCGCAAAGATAAATACAAACATATTCATGGAACATAACTTCAAAAACCAGCGGTCCAGGGAGTAGAAGATTGAGCATATCAACAATGCATAAATAATAATTTTTATATTGATTGATTATACAACTAAAAAACACAGGCATTAAGACATTGACCAGTTTTTTATTAATTATCTTATTGGTTAAGTAAGTAGCGAATCCGCAGGAGATCTGATACAAAAATGCATTTGTATGCTGGGATTTCTTATTCATAGCCATAACTAATTATAATAATTATTATTGTAATGTATTTTCCGTCATCCTTGTCCTTGAATATTTGCAGACACACGGATAAGTTTCGACAAATAGTATAATCAAAGACACCAAAACGAAAACATTGTTTACCATTGTTTAACAATGTTGTTTATAATAATTAATACAATAATACGAATAAATTAATATTAAAGGTATTTTAAAATATCATCAAAATGTTGGTAAATTGAAGCTATTATTTAAAAAAAAAACAGAAAGTAATCATCAACAATCAATCAATGAATCAACAAATCAATCTTTAATAACATGTCGATAGAATTTTTTATGTATTGACCTCTTCCATTAGAGTTACATTAGAAATGCAGAAATAACTCTGACAAGTCAAGAAACGATAAATATAATCAAAGTGCTGATAAGAAACCGTTAATCATTACCTCCAAGGTTTTATTTTGTAACGCCTCCAGCATCTTTGACAATATTTAATGTGGACAATGTTTTGGTATGATGTTTTGGTATATTTTCAAAGTCGATCAAAGGCACGCCCTCAGGTTATTTCTTTGATTGCTATTCCTATTAGAAGGTCATAGAAGATATGGTGTTCCAGAGACAGAACATCGGTATGGAAACTAAAAATTATATTAAAGTATTAAAGATTATTCAAACCTGAATACATTTTATGCCATAAAATAAAACGACTTACTAAAAAAACACACACAGTGTTTTATTGAACTGACTCCCTTATTATTAAAATTTTACAGATTCTTTTGAAAGTAATAGTGGTTTCACAAAAAACATACTGAAAATAACAAAACATACTCAATATTCCTGAAATGTTATTACTAATTTTATGTTACTTTGATATTTATTATATATTATATTCAATAAAAACACAATACGCAATTTAGATAATTTCAAATTTAACTAGATATCTACAAAAATAATATACCTGTATTTGGTTTAAATAATATTGACATGACATAATAAGCTTAATTTCAACCTGAAACCTTTCCAGATACCTCAATTACAGAATATAAAACTCTGGTAGACAACGATATCTTCTTTAGGCTGACCGTCAGAAACAAGACTTACGTATCCATTATATTTTTACTAGATACTACTATTTTAATATGAAAGATATGAAATAAGGTTTTGTAGACTGATAATATTTTTGATAATAGATAATATTATATATAATTATTTGGCTGTACTCACGTTATGATTATCGGAATTAGCCTGACTAGTTTCGAACCCATTCGGGGTCCTTATGAGCTCGGAGCATTGCGAAATCACTGCGTAAACTGAGCGGCAGCAGCGGAATTCCGCCATGCTCAGAGTTCTTGTTCATTTAAGTGCAAACCTTACAAGGTAAGTCAAGTAACACAAGAACGACTCTAAGCCCAGGTAAGAATTAGCCGAAAACGATAAAATATCTAACAAAATCCACGATGAAACTTAAGCGATATTTAACAAATTCGAAATGAAATGAAACAATGTAATTAAAGAGTATATTGTTAGATGTTCAATAAGAAAATTTTATGAAAGTTTTATAAGAAAATTAAATGGAAACTAAACTAAACTATACAAAAATATTTTAAATTAATCTATAGATAACATATTTTAAAATCAAGATTGTTTAAAAATAGTCGACAATATAACGTTAATTCGCTCAAAAATATAAAATACATAAAAACTGCGTCACTACAAGTTAGGAGTACTATTAATAAAAAGATGACATCAAGCCCTTTTGTTTGTCCAAGTAAAGCGTAGACAATCTCTGGAAACAAATGAAGAACAGAACATGGAATTCATTTCACTTATTTATGTCTGATATAAGCATGTTTTTTATAAGCAAAAGTAATAAGAATTTACCTGTTATTCGAAAATATAAAGTTCTTTGCAAAATATTGTTAATGTAATTACATTGAACCGATAAAACGAGTTGTTTTTAATCATAGACTTATAACACTACTTTAATTGCCAGTGTCTATCCCATTTGACTTGTCATCGCGACGCCCTGTCGGTACCCCTCAAATGGGGGTGTCTGGAGCAACTTAGGACGCCCTCATGACGCAGGCCTAAAGAAAGTGAGAAAGGTCACCCTCCTTTCCCACCCATTCTCTATAAACTACGTAAGGAATAGGCGGGCATAGCCTCTCATTCATCTATCTAGTCTCCCACGAAGGAGCGGATCAGCATTAGAGGCAAACTCCCTGATCCAATCCGCGACCTTCTTCGCCGCAATGACTTGCTTGCAGAAGGTGAACCATGACCGCTAACTCCTCGTGCTAGTGGTCCCACGCCGCAAAATCCTCCAGAATAGACAAGCCGAGTCCCAGTCAGAGGTGACAGCAAGCTGTATCCCAATTAAGTTTTAACTAACCCAGATTCATACTCAAAAAGTATTATTACAACGTATGAGGAAAGAAAAATTTATATTAAATTGCAAATTCCTAACCTGTTTAGTGGATTAACTTAATTACGGCCTTTTGTTTTTAATATTGAGTCATCATCAGAGTTCGTCAGACCGTAAACAAAGTTATTAGGTATTTATTAAATGGTTGCTGTTCATCATAGTGAAAAATGATGGAATATTGAATTAACTAGCAGTAACTCGCGGTTCTACCCGCGGACGAATGATTTTTATAATATTAGCTTAAATAAGAGCAGTAGTGTAGGTAAAGCAAGATAGCCTATAGCCTAGTATTTTCTTCGATTTTCACGAGTACACATTTGAAATAAAACTATTTTTTATGGTTTAAAATTCACGTATATTCAATTACATTCACACGTGAACACGATTGCTGCAAAGCATTCGAAAAATCGGGTTCAAATTAAAATGTAACCAAATTATACACGACCCTATATATAGCCTAAATATAACCTCACTCATGAAACTGTCTTTAGAAACAGAAAAGATTTATCAAATCTATCTACTAGTGTCAAACACTAGCATTTATTATATTTCATATTACTAAAGATTAAGGTTTCTGAGATATAACATAATTAATATTATCTGCACACATGTTATTAACAATTAAAATAATCCATATATTATAATAATATTGCAATATTATGTAATTTATTCAAAGTATTATACATATAATAATAATGTGTTCATTCAAAGAAAATATAAATAATCTATCAATAATCGTCAAAACTATAGTAACTTTTTGATTAACATTCTTTTTAAAGATGTAACCTAAAATCATTTTTTTTTCTTTTGTGTAACTTATTAATTTTGCAACTATATTTTAACATTAATAAATACCTTATTACATTTTTTTACTTAAGGTAATAAAATAATTCTTCATTATTTAATATATATAAATAGTGTTTTAATATAATTGCTTAACTTAATTTTGTACTATTATTAAACAACTTTTAAGGTGATATTTCAATGCTGTGTGACTTTGCTACTTGTATTTTGCTACATTGTCTACTCTGTAAGTGATTAAAAGAAGTCAACTCTCCTCTGTTTTTTCATCGTGGATATATAAATGTATATCTAAATATATATCCACGTCTCTAACTTAGGCAAACACATTCGCAATTTACCTATAATTAATATTGTTAAGCCACCAAATGGATCTCATATGAAGTTAAAAAATCAAACTAATTAACATATCAAATTTTCATACATGTAAAAAACTCACAAATGTAACAGCTTTTATATGATGGGTTACCCGTTAGGTCATCTTAACTCACAAGTGTTATTCAGTGATAATTTGATCGTTTAAATAATGAAGAGTTTGAATATCAAAGAAATGAATAACAAAATACAATAACAGATATTACAATTATGTGTTTTTTGTTATTGCAATTATAGCTTTAGGACGTCGTTTTATGTTATTGCTATCAAAATATTTAAAGGTAGAATGTTAAAAGATTTTTTAAACAAATATTTTATTGTTATTATATGCGACGAGAATTCAATACACTGGAAGTTTGAATGGTTTTTAAACCCCTAGTCAGTTACATCATTGGTAATGTCAGGAATATAAAGAGATATAATAAAATATTCAAACAAAACTACGACTTAATATTTATACTTTTTACCTATTTTTTTTTCTCTAACTTGGTTTTATATAAAGTGTTATCCTAAATAACAATAACACACTAAAACTGCAATTAATATTCTTTTCGTAACTTTAAAAATATTATGATTTTTTTGCTTACACAGAGGATTAAACCCTGTTATGATATAAATCCCAATAAATAATTAATTTGTAGATATACTGATTTAATTTAAATCAATAGTAAATTAATCTGTATCACTTATAATAATAACTTATAATAATAACTCCAACCTTTTGTAAGGTCAGTTTATTAAATAAATAACATTAAAACAAAATACCTAAACTGCAATGTAAATCATGATTATGGATAACGGTATGCAATAAAAAATAATTTATTATATTTATAACAAAAATTTTATATTATTAATTAGCAGTATCTTTGTACTAATTATTGTGTATTACTTTTTCATATATATTATGTATGTGTGTGTATATGGGTTTGTGTATACATAAATGAATAATTAATAAATTATATTAAAGAAGAAAATAATAAGAAATATTGTTGCTAATAAAATAAAAGTAAATAAAGTTACTATTTACTTTTTAAGAGTTTCAATTTGCTATTTAAATCGACGTTGTTGTAAGCGTTAAAAATGTTTGTATTTTCCTTATAATTAATCCAGTTTGTATAACAACGTCCAAGCTATCATTTAATTAAATGTATGTGAAGTCAGCCTCAGTGTGAGAGGCACCGCGAGTGTAAAACGTCACAGAAGTGAGGTCCGAACAAAGAAATATGTGATTTGGTATTAATTAAATATAATATTATTCTGTGTTAGTTATTTTGTTGTTTGTGATGCGAACTACCTCGGATATTAGATTTTAATAATAAGGTAAATATATATATTTTTTATATTTATTGTAAATCTAACCTGTATCTTCATTTTTACCGGTTATTTATTTGATATTAGTTACAATTGCTTCTATAATCACAAGAAAGATGTTTATTAAAGTGACGTGATTTTATGTTTTATAAAAGTTGGTTAATCCAATGCCAACGTGTTGCGATTTCTTGTGTTGTGATACATATATACATATATAATACAATGTGTTTGTCTTTATTATGATTAATGTTATAAAAAATGTTGAAATGTGAGACTATAACTTATAATTAGCTGTATAATTGTTTTAAAGGCTTAGCTTCAAACTACGATAAGAAAACAACCTTTTTTTCCCTATTTCACTCGATTTACTCAATATTATGTCATATATTGACAAGCTTTATCATTAATCTGTTATTATTGTTACATTAACCAGCTTATAATTTAATAAATGAATTACACAAAGGCATTTAAATAAACTTTGATAATTATTATTATTATTATTCAATAATTCATGTAAAACATTTTATGTCTGGGTTTTAAAAAATTATGTAGCATTTTTTAATTGTTTTTAAATTTAATTTTAGTACTTTGTGTAAGCAACTATAAGACTTGGCTTTTATTAAGAAACTTCAAATTAATATGCCCTCACGATCTATAACATCTGCCTGTTAGTAAATCGTGTTACTATTCTTATCCTTACATTTGAATTAATAAGCTCTGTTAAGGAGATTGATAAAAAGCCAAAGACAGAAAAAAGATGAAAAAATAGTGGCAAGACTATTATTCCGATTCTCATTCCTGATAATTTGGAAATCCCAAAAGAATTAGTAGGTAACTATGTAATTAAAGGTGAATAAGCACATGCTGAATGGGTTTCTTGTGCGACAAATAGGTATATACCTTCGCCTCTGATTTAATATAATCTGATGAAGGAGCTATAGATATTTAACACAACTTACCGAAACTACCACAATAAACAGTTAAAACTGTCATGGTTAGAAAATAATCTAAATAATCTTACAATACGTTTAAAACCTTAGAGTTTTTAAAAGAAAACCATACAATTGTTACATCTAAAAACCATCTAAAAAATGTTAAAAAGAGGGAAAGTAAGATTATTTTTATATTATTTTAAGAGACTACTGACTTTTTGGAAACAGAGTGGATCCACGTTAAATATTAGTAGAACGTATACAGTTGAGACTTCATCACGTCATACCTATCATTCTGTCATTGTTACTATTAAATAGTAACAAGTCATGTGTGCGTTCCAAATCGCCACTACGAAACACGTTCCGTTTCCTGGTGAGCATCTAGTTGCAGTAGTCTGTCAGGAACCTTCCAGTTTGTTCCTTTCGTTGTTGGAGCGTCATTCCGTTCAACATGCCAGAAAATCCAAAAAAGTTGTCTCTGATACCTAACCGCTGAAATTGACACGGAATTAAAACCTTTCAAGCTATCAAGCTTTTCTCTCGTCATATGATCAAGCTATATATCAATATAGCTTGATCATATGACGGGAGAGAATTTAATGCGTGCTATGCCGATTTTGATAACATCTTGAGTCAGAAATTAAAAACAGAGGGAATCTCAAAAATTGGTCATAAATAGTGCATGCCTCTATTTGACTTAATAATGTTGCCAACTCCTCAAAAGAAAAAAGGCTGAAATATTTTTTTATGAAAAATAGTTCACGATTACCTGCTGTTAAGCCTCAAAACGGGAAGCAAAATCTGGCTGAAATTTGATTAACCTAAAGAATAATAACAATGATAGAAATAGCTGCTAATAACATAGTAACTATGCGAAAACAAAATACTTTCGTAGGACATTTTTCTTTTGATAAAAAATTCAGTGAATTTACTCTCGTGATATGGACTGTGGTCTATCTGCAACATGCTGACACACCACTCATTGCTTTGTTACTTTTGTTACATTCAGAAGTAAATATTAAAAGATGTTCTAATGAATCTTCATTAGGTTAAAAAATAATTTTATTGATATGAATTGATTTTATTCTTTTCTTCTCGCACAATACACAATAATTAGTTCTGGAATATTTATACTCATAGACATTCTTATACTAATGTCCAGAATAGTATTATAATAATACTGGTTTAATAGCCAATATGTGACTTATACAGTTCTAGCTTTGTAATAAGTTCAAAAACTTCGATAAAAAAAAATTAATCGATACCATCGTTAATTATATGTAAATTAAATTATATATTTTTTTTGTTTTAAAAATCATCTCTGATCTATTATAGTTTTTATCGTAAATTTATAAAACAAAATAAGATATTTACAAAATTTAACATAAATACAAATATTTATTCAATTGATTTTTCAAAGCTGTAACTAGTATTGTCCTCTTCACATCATTAAATTAAAAGAAAAATATGTTTTATCATAATACAATTATTCGTTTTTAGTGAAATATTTCTTTAATTATTATAGTGTTTGAAAAAGAAACAGGATTCAGTAATGAACTATTGTTTTTTGAACACTGTTGAACAATTGTTGAACCACGCCGTTCTAAAGACATGAACCACGCCGTTCATGTCTTTAGAACAGAATTGTTTATGTTTAGAATTGTTGAATTGAAAGTAAATTATTAAATTATTTTCTTTGATCATTTTTACAATTAATATGTAATTTCAGTTGAAAAAAGTGAAACAATTGTGCAAATGTAAGTTTAAAACATTGATTTACGATTGAGGTTTCAAAGTCGTGTACAAAGCGTTTCGGTTCTGCTTTCCTGTGTGGACGTCGAAAGTTTAAGACTCTCTACCGGAGTAAGTGTTTCCTGATAATAACAATCTAGCGGTCTTCAAATCTCAATTAAATTGGAACTTACTAGGTAAGCGTGCTACACTTTAGACTACAGCCTATACTTAAAATCAGGCTGGCTGTAATCAAACGCTTACATGTTCTGAGAAAAAAAAAGTTCTAAAAATTAAATAATATTTTTTTGGTAATATACAAGTTATAAGGCGTTATAATGTAATATATTTTAATTTTTATTGTAAATATGAGTTATTAAAAGAAATGTTTATTATTGAAGTAAATCATTGAAATTCCTGTCTATAACTTTCACGAATTACCATAAACTAAGACTTCTATTATAAGAATTCGCACTCAAATTTTAAATAAACAGAAGCTGATAATAATAAGAATAATAATATCCTTTATTGTACATCCTCAAAGAGAATTATAACATAAAAAGGAAAGAAGTAACAACAAAATACTAATATATAAATGTACAAAAGGTGATAAGTTGAATAATAACACAGATGTTGTTCTGAACTTTTTTAATTAAAAACTTCTGACCGCTTTATATGACGCAAACAGTTATTTCGTACTATAATAAACAACTTATCCCTTTACTCAGGTTTCACAATTATTCTTGAAATATCTACGTATGTGTTTAAGTCAAGAATTTGTTAAATAGCTATAATTCCTGAATTTTTATTAATTAAAAAACTTCAACATAAGTAGAATAATAGTGGATATCGATGTCGAGAAATACCGAATTATACAGCAAAAGCAATCTGGTCTGAATATTGATTCAACAAAACTTTTAAAATTTAAGTCAATTGACTGAAAAAATGTCTAAATTTAACTGTCCAGAATTATTAGAGATTTCAAGAATATTTCTTGATGGACGTAAAGGAAAGAAATTGAAGCTTCCTGTTTTAAGTGTAAAAACGTCTCATAGACGGTATATATCAGCGACTGGTAAGTTACTAATAACTTGGGATGCTTCTCCCATTTTATATGAATTAAAATAATATCATATATAGAAAGTAGACTTGGATTTATTCAATACAATTCTATCTATCCATATCTTATATATGTTCTTCTGTATATGTCTTCAATGACAATAATATGATATATTATTATTTGCATATTTATATATATATATTTAGCACTTACTAACGTTCTCTCCTGTACATATTAAAGTTGGCTGGCAGAGAATACTTACTTATCATTAAGCTCGCGTTTTGTACAAAAATTTGTAAATTTGTGCAATAAAGTAAAAAAAATATTACATGAGCGAGAAAACTAAAGGTATCTCTTAACTGAAGTCATTGAACCAGAGAGTGTAGATCATATTTATGAATCATCGTCAAAGTTTTAAAACGTTAAGAAATATCATTGCCTTTTGGTACTAAGATAACAATAAAACAATATTGTTTTACAAAATTTTTTGCTATTAGTTATTTTACCTTACCAGTTGCTCATCTTCTGAAAAACTCAAAGATATCTTTTAAAAACTTTTAGAACTGTGACAGTTTTAAGATAGGTAGGACTTCACCACCAATTGTTGCATCAGATTAAAAGCTTGCAACAAACCGAAAAATACTAGAACACTTATACGACAAATTGTTCAACTTGTTGGCGCTTTGTTTTTATTTCATAGACAGACAGTAAAAACAAATATCGATGATTGATTTTGAGTTAGCAACACTTGAAAGCACAAAAATTTCCAACAATTTCGGTGAAAAGGCTGCTTTAACTTATGGTCTACAATTTGTAGAACAGTTGGTAAAGAAATGGAATCCATTCTAAAACCAAGATTTCCAAAATTCCTTAATTTGAACGTCGTACCATGACCTCTGATAGTCCTTCACGAAGGATCGCGTCGATTCGCTTTGCTTCATAATTGCGCGTTACCTGACAGTGTTAAGACCATATCCATTGGATCTCGTGTTGAAATAAAACTCGAGATGATAACTGATGAAATATAATTATGAATGAAAAGTTTTTTTGAAGGAAAATGTATGTATATAACACAAACAATACATACACTGCACGTGTATGGAGTAATGAGCGTGTAAAGAGTACAGTTATCACATTGCCAGCACAGGCTGCGGCCGAACCGGTTTCATTGACTCGATAACCTGCCTCTCACTCGTTAAACTTTTAAAACAATAAACAAAAACACAAAACAAAAATATAAATAGTAATAGAATCAGATATTGTGATAAATATATAATCTTGAAACAGGAATATAATTTTATTTATCTTTTCTTTATATTTTTTATCTTAATCTTCAACAACATAGTAATTTTATTAGGTTTTTGGGCTTCTTGATGGCTAAAATAAAAGAAACGTACACGTAATAACACATTTACACATGACAACTTTTAGTTATACCTATTATTTTAGTTTATTGTGTATGGTTTAGTAATCTTGAATTTTAAAACCAATTAACCAATATGGTGAGAAATAAATACATATTACTACGCTTTCTAATAAAGTGATTCAAATTCTAATCTGCAGAAATAAAAAAGCACTAAAATATAAAAGCAAACAATATTTAAAAATAATAATAGTAATACATATCACTATATTCACTGTGCCAGATTTATAGTCTGTTGCAATAACTTTTCTAAACCGGTAATAATTTTGAATATAATTACAATCATTCTTTGTTAAAAGTTAAATTACATAAAAAAATATTGTTACTTTTATTTTTTACTATTCACCACGGCTTTGCTCGTGTATAAGGATTGGGACGACCATTCAACTAGAGTCTAACGTAACATAAACGCAATGGATCTCTAAAGTCAAATGTTCATGCTTTGCATGCAAACGCAGAAAAGCCAGAGAAAGAAACTGAACGGGCCTATCCTTTATTTATTTATTAAATTTTTTTCCAATTCGAATCCTTATCAATTGCGTACGTAAATTTGAAAAGTCAAAGAGCCTATTTTAATACCACACTTATCGAAATATTATCTATCAGCAATTCTGAACACTCTCAAACTTAAAACTTCAAATATCACTATTTGTTATAATGCTGAAATACTCTGGCAACAAAAGCCTCATTCCAATGCATGATGATCAATATATCAGATACATCAGAATTTCCGTTAAATCAATATTTTCTTTTACATTTTTTTATTTCTCATATATTGATAATTTAGTATTTTAAAAACATTGACCTTTAAAAAAGTTATAGAATTTTGTTATTTAACTAACAGGTTCAACAGTTTCAGGTAACAACTAAAATTTTAAGGTATTAAAATTATGTCTATCGATATTGTTATGTACATATATTGACGGACTACAATGAGTTCATGTATTTGTTTAAACCTAGCACGCAAAGAATCTATTTGACCCAAACGGTAGATGGCACGGATGGCTGTTTTCTAAATAACAAAAAAGTATTCGTATCAGTTACCAAAACTAAAATAACATAAATGATAACATAATAATTTATTAACAAAATAACTAATTAACTACGTTGGCAATAGTCCGTTAAAGATCTCATTTTTTGTATTTATAGGCAGCAGAACTATGTCTACTAGCCAATCAGACGATATGAGGACTTCATTGCAATTTAACATCTGCAGTTTTTAAAAACTGTAGATTCAACCAATTCCATTGCTTCCTCGTTCAATAGTACAGTCTGTAGTAGTCTGTCTTCTTAGTGTATCTGTCTTTCAGTATCAGTATTAGTAGCTTGTTTGAAATTAAATTTTTTGAAATTAACTTTTCTCAAACTGTGGTTTTTCAACAAGACCTTACTATACTACGTTGTTTTCCAGATCAGAGTTCACTTCCTGCATTAAGACTTTTAAAATTTACTTTACGGACTGAAATAACTAAACATTGAAAAATACAAACTTTTCAATTTTAATATAAATAATATTTTCTTTTATTTTTTTTTCTTTGACAGATGAAGGCGTTAAGCCACGTGTTTGTGGCCTTGACGGTTGCAATGGCAGTAATGGCTGGACGGATACGCCGCCAAGAATCCGATGATCCAGACCTTTCCCCGAATCGTGGTATTTTTATCTTCCTAATTTATATATTCTTCATATTGTATACCAAATAATATAGCTAAGATTTTTAGTTTTTTTCATAGAAGGTTGTTGACAAAACGTGTTACGTACGTGGATTTTATTATTGCTTTAGTCATTGTAAATATATAGTTATAACAATAAGAGACCATTTGTAATATAAGAAATTTTACAAATACAATTTTTTTATTCTATTATGTGGGTATAGTTAGTGGCCTCCATGTTATTTTAGATACATTGTCATTATTCACCTGATATAAGATACTAGCTGTTACTCGCGGTTCCACTTGCGGAAAAACAATAATATTTACTAATAGGATGAATAAAAGTAGCATAATGCTAAATAGCTTATAGCTTTCCTCATGAACCTGTCTATCATAATCAGAAATAATTTATCAAATCCATCCAAGAATATTTTGATTAAAAAAGTGAACAAACAAATAAACTTATAATAATAAATATATATATTTTTAATGAAATTTAAAACTTTGATCACTATTATAGTACAACGTAAATCATGTATTCATACATATTATAAAATCCACCCGCACCGTGTATCTGTATAAATGCGATTTACAAAAAACTACTGAACGGATTGATGTACAGTTTTAAAAAAATATGTACTCGTAGTGTAATTCCTGCACAAGGTTTAAATGTATAATTGATTATTATTTTATGTAAATTGACTGAAACTGTAACAATTACTGAAATTCCCGGCGGCGATACTGCGGGCAGAAAACATGTATATTTAGGACCATATTTCATATTATTATTTTTAATTGTTTTTTTTATATTTTTTTCAGAAATATTCAAGATATGTACATAATAAACGATCTATAAAATAATAAGTATAGAAAACTTTAGTTAATATAAACTTTGATCTCTTACAAGAATAGTAACTTTCGCCGTAGAGAAGTTTATAATGAGAAGCTCAAAGCCGAAATTTATTTATATTTGTTAATACTTTAAATGATATGTTACGAATATTCAAACCGATTATTTGTTTGCGTTTAAACTGTGTTTAAATATTTTTATACCAAAATAGTGACAAAAAAGAGAATAAATTTATTAAGTATAATATAATATATTGTGTATATATAAATCTGATGTCAGATATTGGCAAGAGTTAGATTATGTCATGTTTGAATATATTAAAAAAAGAAAAGTAACGGTTGAAAAGGTCTTTTCAAGAGGTCAATAAACTCAAACAATTACACTTAGAATTAACAGCGTTCTTTCATTAACAAGTATTTCAAAATTTAATGAAATTTATTTTGACATATTTTTCAATTATTGCATCTTCTAAAATTGTCGATATTATGGATAATTACTATGTACTGGTTGAAAAAAGATTAGTACTTGTTGTAACGTTAGTAAAAAAGAGCTAATCAATTTTTACCTAAAAGATATCTTTTAGAAGTGTGAAGAATTAATTCAAGTATATTTTCAGAATCTCAAAGCTGTACTTCGAAAAATGGAAATCAAGGCATATGTGTACCTCATACGTACTGCAACGATGAGCACAAAATTTTACCAGGAGGAAATATCATAAACAATGACCTCAGGTACAATTTTAAGAAAAATAATATATTAACTTTTTTATCAATTATAATATGTCTTATAACAATTCTAATAAAACGTAACATGTATTTCATAATTTCAGAGAAAAAAATGATTGCAGAGATCTAGAATGGTGTTGCACATTAGAAGAAGTAGATCAACCTCCTAAATTAAATTTTTCAACTAAAGGTAATAATAATATCCGCTTAACGCTAACTCTTAAAGTATTTTTATAACGAACTCCACTCCACCTTTTCTATTAAATTATATTGGCCTGAGCCTTATACCACAATTTTTTGCTTGTCTTGTCTCGTTTGACGTCACACGACTTTTGAACATATTTCGTTCTTGTCGCAGACAAGACGACAAAAATGGAATTCTGTACACTATAAGATAGGTTATCGCATCGATTTACTTCGAGATTAGGAATAACTGACCAATCCTTTAGAAAAGCAAGTGAAAATCATGAGTAGGTTAATATTCATACAGTTTACTACACCATTCGCAATGAGTATTTTACAAACCACTCTTAGCTTCATACCAAAACAAAAGAAATACAATTCACTTTGTGTATCTTTGGCACCAACGTATCTTAAAATAAGGTGATTTAAAACTCAAAACTATAATAATCTTTTACACAAATTAACTTTAAAAGACAAATTGCAACTAACCTCAACTTTCCTCAATTATATTATTATATTGTCTACTTAGAACTTACTATGGATATTTTGTAGTCTTAGCTCGTTACGCGGGAACTTTGCTCAAGACAAATTGAACGTGAAATTTCTTAAGTCTGCTTACGTCACTGCAGTTACGAAAATTGAAAATGGCGTACAGAATGCCGTAGACGAACTTATCACGAAATTTACGTGTCGTAGGTGCGACGATGGCATCTGGCATAAGGCCCCTGATTGCTTTTAAAAAAACACATAAAAATTTAAATTACAATTACATTGAAACAATACTTTTTTTAAACTATGCTAGTTGTAAAAATTCATGGTGAGCTTGTATCAGTATACAAGGTTTTAAAAATACATAACTGAACATATTTTGAATATTCCGTTCTGAATATATGGAATTAAATATCAAAAAAATATTTTAAAAAATAGCCATTATAATTATCACAATAGTTTTAAATTTAGAAAAAAATATATTGTTAGTTATTTATATCAATTTTTCGTAAATAATGATTGTGTTATTACGTCATTATTATGACGAATTAAATTCTAAACTCTTCTGTTTTATTCGTTGTATTGATTTCATTCGTTGATCGTTTGGACTAACTAATCTTGTTAAAGATTTAATATCTTTATTAAATGACGTCAATTTAGATATAATTTATTGTTTATAATGTAACTGTATTTTAATGATTTCAGAGAAATGTCTAGCGACAAATGGTGAAGAAGAGCATTCGTGGTTTGTGGCGTTGTATAAGTAAGTTTATACTATTTCTTACTCTCTTATATATTGTACAAAATATATATACATTAAAACAGATTAAAGTGTTCAAATTATACTTTTAGCGGATTTAATTCATCACAGTAGATTATTCATCTTTATTTTTTATCACTTTAAACATCTTGTTCTCAATATTTACTTATGGATTCTCTAAATAAATAAATTTTAAATCAATTTGGTTTAATGACAAAAATTATTGATTCTATCTTTACGAGTCCCAGGTTTGGTCTTGGCAGACCAAAATCACTTAAATAAAAGACTATTAGATACTCTGATTATAATTTAAAAAATTTATGATAATGGGACTACTCTCCTTTTCTAAACTATCGGAAAGAAGGACATCTTGTCAGCAATCGAATTTATGTAGATTGATATTAAAAATAAGATCTTGAACAAAAACTTTGAAAAATTGCAGATCGTCAACCGACACTCAGTCAGCAACGCATCTGTTCTGCTCTGGTGCGCTGGTGACGTCACGCGTCGTGCTCACCGCGGGAACGTGCCTCAAGGCTGCACAAAAACAGCTGCTGTACGTACAAGTACCGGCCTCCAAGAACCCTCAAAATTATACTGTTCAGAACAGACGATTGCATCACAACTATAACTCGGGTATTCAATAATACATTTTTAAATTATTAAACGATTTGAAACACCTATTTGATTTAAACTGACTTACTACAACGACACCTGTCAGATTCTTATATATATTGGTATTATTCTGAAGTCCACCGATTTCAGATTTGACAAAAGAGTACAGAATTTACAAATGCCTGGACCATCATTGTAATAAAACAATTTATATTAAAAGTGTTTAAAATACTAAAATATGCTATTTGGTGCAAAATCTTACTTGGGTAGCTTACGAAATAATGTCTCAAGTCACCATTACAAATTATACAACCTTGAACACCTCAATTATTTTATAATGTAACACATAGTAAACGTCTATACATATTTATTCATTTTTGTTATTTAGTCCTGCTCAAGTCGATCAACAATATACGTGACATAATATCTCGTGTATTAAGTGCTTGCAATAATTACAAACGCTTATCATGAATAACTAATTTTTATGTAAAACAAAGTTAATTACTTAAATGGTTGTCAAAGTTGTTGTTTTTTTTTCAGATTTATTAGTAAATGGGTGTTCCACAAGGATCAATTCTTGGTCTTTTATATTCTTAGCTTATGTTAGTGGTACTCAATGACAAGTAAATGTAATGTACTCTTGTTGACCTCTTTTTAAGAAAGAAAAATCTCTGACTTTAAAGATGTGAACGATAGTGTAGTGTAGTTTACGTTTGCGGCAAGTAATGTTCGTTTAGTAATAGGCAATAAATATCCTAATATTTCTTTTACTAATGTTCCCCAAATATGAATAAATTTAATTTTTAGTGACAATTCAATTGAGATTGTTAGCTTTGATTTTCAATTATTAATATTTGAAATTATTTTATTTAAATATTGATATGTTTCATGACATGCAGTTTTTCCCGACTGTGAATGGGAAAGGACAAGTTATAAATTTGACTTTAAAAGTTTTTAAAAAAACAAAACCCCAAAAAAAATAAAGTTCTTAAATGTCAAAATCCTGTTATTGCTAACTACAGGTGATGCATTTTCAGGAACGCATATCAATGACTTCGGTATCCTGGTGCTAGACAAAGACGTTGATTGGGGAGAAGAAAAAGAAAGAAGAGTCTGTCTCGACTTCCAATCACAATCTCAAGGATACTGCTTTACCGTTGGATTTGCTGAAGGTGCTACAATTGCAACGGTAAATTTGTATTTAAAATTATATCAGAGACCATAAGTAATAGTCATAGTAAAGCTTCAACTATTGGGATAGTCTCAGAAGTAAAACACTAAATGATTCTTAACACTTTTAATCACTTTCATATATATAACAGTAATAACTTCTTATAAATAATTTATTTAAATTATTAATATTATCAATAAAACGCTCAAATCTCACAAGCACTCGCTTCGATGGCTTGGAACAGAATGCCCTTCTACAATTCTCTCAACTGCCCTCTCCAATACTCAGTGTTGCCAATAATTAATTTATATTTGATAAATCAAATAATTGCTATATTAATATAGGTGGCAACACTTAATAAAAGCTGTATAAATTATGTTGCTTACAATTGATAGGTTTTTAGAGGCAGTAATACTTAATTAAGGCTTTATACATTATGTTGCTTACACAACTAAAATAATAAATTAGAATTTCTGAATATAAAGCACAAAATTCAAACAAATTTATCTAGTAACTTAATCAAAAAATAGATATTTTTTTCTTTCGTAAAATTAACTCTGCCAACATTTTACAGCATAAATGTTATGTTGGTATTACTGATACGTCAAAAACCTTGCCATAAACACATGTAACTTCTATTGGCCAAAATATATTTTTTAAGAAATTTACAATCGCTAGTGCATATTATATAATACCAAATTTACTGAATAAAAGAAATTAAATATATAAATTATTCCAATTCTTCAAAAAAATAACATAAGATGACACAAATTTCCAATTTACACAAAAGTTACTTTGCATATTTTATAGAAAAATCTTATTTTTTTAAATAGACAGCATTATTAATATACATTAAATGCAAAACAAATGTAATATTTAAATAATAACAAATAAATTTTATTATTATTAGAGTCAGTCAGTATTTTCTTTTTATAATTAATTTAATTATTTTTTAAAATATATTAACCCGAATGGTAGCGAAAGCTTATTGGGTGACTTATAAAAGTAATAATTAGATTTTATGATAAAAAATATATGCCGTTAACTAAATATACGACCTTCACCAATAATTGAAATAAGTTAAAAATTCTTACAAATTTGGCTAAATTCAAAAATAAAATTCAACAATCATTTGAATTGCAATCAATATAGATAAGAGGATGATTAGTAATTTATTATTAACAGAAGTTATTTTTAAGTTAAACGCGAACTTTAATATTTTAATTATATGTTTTTGCTTGTTATTTCTTTGATATTTCTTCTTTCCTTATTTAGTATAGGTGATTATTTTATAGAATATTGATTACATTTCATAAATCTTTTACCTCATCTTTTGGGTTACCAATACTCACTGGATTATGTTAACTACAATATTTAAAAAAAATCGTTAAAAATTGTATAAAAGCAATACACTGTGCCATATCATATTCTTTTAATATTCTTTAAATGATATATTAAAACTAAACCGCGGGGTTAGAATTACTCACTTATTAATAATTATATTTAAACCAAGTATACCATATTGTTTTTTATATCACTTTCTCATCGACGATTTACTTCAAACTTGTGAAAATTACAAAACAGAGAATTGGGTTGAACTGTTGAACTGGGTATACATATTTCGATAAGTGGATTAGAGTTTTATTTAGTCTTCTTGCTCCTTTAACTATCATTAAAGAAATATTAGTAACACTGTGCTGAATCATACTTCTTTGAAAAGATGAAATAAATTAGCTGATGTTTTATACTTCCAGACAGTACTGAGTGTGGAAACGGGTGGTTGTCGTGTCGAAACCAATGGGACTGGTGTTTCTTGTGGTACAAATGCTGACCAAGTATGTATTGTCACACCTGGAGCACCTGTTCTTTGTCGTTCTAAAGTAAGTGATGGCGGACTAAAATAAATATTATTTTTATTGTCAGATGTGTATTACGTTTATCCATTTTGATAAATTTGTCAGTCATGTTTTAATATACCCAATTATATGTCTTTCAAGAGCACTTAAGCAGGTCCTCAAGTTTTTATTGGTTCTGCCTGCCTTTTCCATAGTTTTCCACATTTTTACTCATGACTTTCTTAATAACACACGAAATTTGCCTGTCATGTTAGACAGAAATTATTATACTTTAATTCATCATTATCGTAATATATTATCTTTGAGGAGCAATAATCTAATACCAAACAAGACAGCCTTATTATTGCAATATATTATAGACTAAAAAAAGAAGATATAACTTCTAGCCACAGTATAATAAAGTGCAATTTAAAAAATAAAACAAAGTCTAAGAATTGCAAAGAAGTTGCAAATGCCAAATACACTATTTTACCTGCTCTGTAGTTTCTAATTAATGTTCAAATATTTTTATGCAGCGTCTTTCGTAACACATAACGCTAAATTTATTGGATGGAATTTGGTTTATAACTTATATGGTTTATTGCCTCCATATGCTACTTTTCTTTTAAAACATTTTTAATTTTCAAACGTTTATCAACACTGATTTGAAATAGATCATTTTACAAAAATATTACTCTTCATCATAGACAATTACAATTAAAATGTGTCATAACTCGAAGTTGCTCACCACATATTTCACAAAAACATACTAATGCTTATAATTCTTTTAGGACGGAGTGTATACAGTCGTTGGTGTGACAAAATCAAACTGTAGAAAAGAAAAAGTACCAATCGGTGATATCTCCTCCGTATCAACATGGCTCAAACAAGAGTTGAGTGTGATGAACATTATACCAAATATCTATACTTATAATAAATCATGAATTTTTTTTTCGGTTGTCCATCGTTGATTAAAATGAACAACTTAATGTTACTTATATTACATGACATGACAAAAAAGTGAATTAGTTTTCTCACAGACAGACAGAACGGCACTAATGTCAATTCCTCATTACCTATAATAGTTTAGAAATATATTTTTGAAATAATAATAATTATTTTTTTATTAGTTTTAAGAATATTATTTAAGTTTTATTAGAATTAGTAAACAAATTTGTCTCAAAAGTTTTTATTAATAGAATGTCACAATACTAATATAATTGTATTTAAACTTTCGTCATGAATGAGTACTATTATATATAATTATCCGACTTATTATTTAATTATATGACATAGTATATATTTACAAAAATTTGGTGCAATACCTACATTAAATAGTTTAAAAAAGATACAATATGTTAACATAAAATTATTATTTGAATGAACTAACACTTAAAATAAAAATCAATACGTGCACTGATTAACAGTTTAATTACAATGTATATTGTTGTGTATTTGTTCTCCAAATATAGATATAAAATAAATTTTAATGAACCTGTTTCTGCTTAGTTATTTTATTTGCCTAGTTGTCTTTAAATTCTGGATATTTCTCTGTCCTTTGTTTCATAATATTTTTCAGTTACAATTTCTTTCAAATCCTTTTTACTGACGAGATCCTTGTAAATATCTTCGAGACTCCTCCCTCGAGTTTCTGGTATCACCATAATCACAAAGATAGCCACAAGAAGGCATACAGCCCCGAAGAAGTAGAATGAGACATGAATTCCAATAGCATTTGCAAGCGTCTTGAAAAAAAGCACTTGAAAGAAGTCGCCTAAAGATGCACATGACATTGTAATTGCCATGATGGTGCCTCGATACTGAAAATTCAATTATCAAATTTAAAATATTAACAATACAAATAATTTTTTAACTTTAGTATTCTGGTGCGAACTAAACTTTTAGAATAATATTTTACATGTTGAATTATACATATTACACTTATTTATATTACCACATTTTTAATTACATAGGAAATTGATATTGCAAAAGTTTCTCAAACTCATTTAAAACAAAACTCACTCTGTATGAAAATATCTCTCCTGTAATGACAATTGACATTGGCTGCAGTCCTGCGGAATCACAAAATATGCACACACATAATGTGGTTAAAGGCAACCAAACCGGTGCATGGATATCGAAGTCACGAAGGAGAAACCAGGATGCCAGCGTGCACATACTGATTCCAGATAATAATGATGTCGAGAAGAGAAGATGCTAGAAATAATATTTGAACATAGTACGAACATAATCATTATATTATCATGTATCATTACTATTCTAAAGGGATACTAAAAGTAAAATTACTACTTGATTAAGAATAGACATTTATATCTTTTTACCTTTCTGCCAGACTTCTCCACCAAACTCGAAGAAATAGCCGATCCTAATACTTGTACTCCTCCGATTAGCATTGCTTGCTGATTAGGACTGAGTATTAATTCACTATCACTCGAAGCCATACTGAAGATATCTCCAGCGAAGTTAAGAACCGGTATCGCACCACATGCTTCTCTAGCCAATGTAATTACCATAGCTATTTTGAAAGCACGGAAGAGAATTTTATCGTGAACTAGAAAATAAAGATTCATTTTAGTTATGTTTCAGCAGTCAAAAGATAAAAGAATATGTATTTTATTTAATTCTACCGAAGACTTCACGAGCGTAGTGTGTTGATAGAAGGTACCCTATCCCTAATCCTAGGCCCCAGACTCTATATCAAATTTCATCATATAACGGCTCAACTTAGCCATAAAAAATACATTTATTATACGTTATATTTACATACACAGATAAATAAACAGAAAGATGAAAAAAAGTTCCAATAATGAAGAATTCATCGACCTCGGTGTAACAGCACAGCAGTTATAGAAAATGAGTGGGTAAGAGCGGGGGTAGCAGTGGATATCTTACATACAAGAACACTCTACATCAATCCGTGTCTAACCTTGTGCAAAGTTTCAGCTCGATCGGTGCCGTATTTTAGGCTATCATAGCGAACACGAAGAAATTTCCACTTTTATGAAATTAAAAATTTATTCAACCTAAACAGTTTACTAGCTCTTTTTTCGATTTCGCATTCCCAAATCTAAAATAAGCAATATGACAACGCTCGTGGCTCAACTAATCTTTAAGGATATGACTCAGCAGCTACTTCATCCTTTACAGAGAAGCTGATCTTGCTAAGTTTCGACTAATATCTTCGCTGGTTCTAGTAATTTTGAGCCTAATTGTACATATTTCCTTTATGATGCTAGCAATAATACTTTAAGTGTAATATTAATTTTACAACCTTCTGTTTACTTTTTTTAACTGAATGACGTTATTTCTCATGTTCTTCTGTATGCGTCTTCATCTCACACTTAATTTTAACAACTTGTTATCTAAGTATAAGTAAAAGGTATTTTTGAACTTTATTTTTCGATAGGATTATTTCTCTCTGATACAATTTTCATTTTGTGTTAGATGAAACTATGCAATTTTATAACATCTTGTTAGATTTGGTAATTACTTCCTCCTCTATGAGTCCAACAAAACGAACAAACAATGAGACCAGTTGACCTAGTTGGTAGAATTGCATCTTACTGACGGACTGACTGACTGACTTAACTATGTGTCAGCTGCGATATCACTATTGTTCAACTATCTTATACAATGACAAATTTAGTAATTTTATTTTTTTCATTCATAAGTATACTTATTTTACTTTTTTCATTCATAAGTATAATTATCTATGTTAGGCGTGTCCTTGCAATGTTTCTATATAACGATAGCAAACAATTGTCTCATTCCATAATTATCACTGTAACTTTGATATCTATTACGTTAAATATCATAAATATGTCAATGGTAATGTGTCGTCGTTCTCGTAATCCTTTTGTCGTTTTAATACTACTTTATTCAAATAATGTTATTTGTATTCGTATTTATAACGTTTACCTAAAACTATTCGTACACGAACAAGTTTATCTCTTTAAAAGTATCTGCTCCAGTTAGCAACTTATAATATTTTGAAACAAATTTAAACATCAATCGATAGACATAATAAAAATATGTTCAAGATTACAATTTAAATGACTAGAAATAATATAAACTGAAAAAGAAATTAAATATGTACGAAATAAGCACCAAAAAGTTAACCAAAATTGGCATCACGTGACTGATTTCTTTCTCTCAGTTATAATAAGGAAGTACTTCCACTTTAAGGTGTAGTAAGGAAACTCTTTTAATAGACAACATTGGGATCGACATAGTACAAAAAAAAAACATAAAATTATCTCTAAAGACAAAAATTTCTAAGAACAGTTTCGAGTTTTAATGCAAATATCGTGACGAACTTTTTAAACCTAGTAAGTTAATCAAAAGTCACGTGAAAATGTATGTAGTGTATATTTAGTTTTACTATTTGATTATATTTATTGAGACGTAAGTATAATGCTTCTATTTGGTTTCTTATTACATTATGTTTTGTTTATTTGTTCAGATAACAATAAGTCTAATGCAAAGAAAGTCATTTGTCAGTTTAAAATTTGTATCTAATTATAGCTGTGAAGACAGTAGTTATTTAAATTAAATAGGAGCGCAAGCCAGACCTCAATTTTGATTCGCTGCACTCGCAAAATCTCGGTATATGTTAGCATATTGAGCCAAGCGAGGTGCAAACAGCACCGAAGTGGCATGTACAAAACGTCGACGCATTCTGTCCTCAACTATTGTTCAAGATGAGACGTATTATTACATTTTCTGTTTTTTTTTTAGTTTTTTTTTTAACTTCTACCGATGTCTATCAGTGTGCAAAATTTGGAAATTTTCGCATATACCGTTTTTGGTTGATGCTTGCACAAAGGATGCAGAACAGCCTAAGAGAGCTTCGCTCAAGTAATGTGCTAAATCCAATAAGTTATAGATTTATTTAATTGAAAATAAAGCCATTTTATCATTGAAATTTGATAACAAGTGTTTATATATTTTAATAATATATTAAAACCACTTCATATATTTCTGTATTAAATTTTCTAATGAAAATAAATAAAATAAAATACTTACATATAGCCTTTAACAAGAATTTGTTGGACTCGTCATTATTTTGTTCTTTTCTTATAAGGTCCAGTTCCTCTTGAACTTTGAAATCACTTTCTGGTTTACATCGGAGCCAAGATAAAGCTCTTGTGGCATCCTTAAAAGTATTTGTTTATTAGTAAAAAAAAATATTTAAACTTAAAAAAGAATAATTATTGATATTTACCTCAATCCTTCCTCTTTTCACTAGATAAGAGGGGGAATCTGGCATGAAGACAAAAAGTGACAAGTGTATTAAGGGAATAGCCAGACATATCCAGAGTATTGCATTATAGCTTAAAATATCTCCTATTATATATAAAAAGAGGTTTCCAGTAGTGTGAAAGAGGATTACCTAAAGAAAAAATATTAATTAAACTCCGTGTTAAAAACAATAAGACTTTTAAGTTATTATGGCACCATGAGGTATAAGTAAGTAACTATATTATGTTATAATATAATATCTGACTTAAGAAAATATTATCGAAATTTGCCAAACTACTTTTGAACCCATTCGGAGTTCTTATTCATTTCGGAATCTACAAGGTCAATGGAATTTACGTGAGTACAGGATAATAATGTGTAATCATGGATTACGAAAATTTATATATTATTTTACTTTTGTACATGAAACATTTTAATAACATCCAAATATGTAAATACCAAGCATCCTAAAGCTCCTCGTATATTCGCCTCACTGATCTCCTTGGTGTAGATGGGGCAGGTGACGTAACAGCCGGCCATGCTGAGGCCGACCAGCGCGCGACCCAAGATCAACACCCACATCTTAAAAGAACAGAGGAGAAGGATCCAGCTAACCTGGATAAAGAAAACGGATATTCAGAATTATTACAATTTTATATATATATTTTTGTTCTGTCACAAAGCAAATTATGATATAGATATGGCTTGCAGTTTCGTTACCGTTGTTAAAGTAAAATAAATTTTGTAAAAAAAAATTGTATAAATAAAGGGAATTTAACGAATTTCTAATCTAAATTTAGTATTTTAGATATTGTTATTTTTAAAAAAAGGTTTCCGTATTTTTAATCTATTACTTACAGCTGATGATATTGAAATAAATATCAGAGTTTTTTTCCTCCCGAATTTGTCTGTGAGCCATGCCATTGCCCAGTCAGATGGGATGCAAACCAAATAGGGTACTGCTGCCATCCATGATACCTAAAACACCATCACCACAAATGAATAAATGGAATTTCTTCATTCTTCGAAAAGTGAATCGTAAGATATTCTTGGTAGGATAATTCGATATCAAGTGACTTGATTCAGTTTTCTAAAAAGTGAAATTGGGAGATATGAGGAACAAAATGATAGTTGTATGGATAAAGTGGCGACAAGTCTCAGAAAGTACAGGCGATTCTAGAATGATTTTATTGGAGAAAATACACACAACCACATGTGACAGTAAACTATAGGGAGTCCTCAAAAGGGACTACTACTAGCAGAGATAAGTTTAAAATATTTTTATATATTTAAAAATTAAATTTAATCGTATTAGTAATGCGACTAGAGCCCCCTTTTAACTCAAGTGACTCGAGTCAGTTTGTCGAACTCGTACTCGATTGGCATTCGGATTACCGAAGCAACTCGGCACTTCGATTTGGTTTTGGAATAAGATGTCATTTCACTACTCAATTTCATTTATGTATACCGTGGCGATAAAAACCAAAACTGATAGATTTAAATTCACATCTCGTTGCCACACTTTAACTTTATTAAGAAAATTTATTGATTGAACTTTAGTTTATAAAAATGTTTAATACATGTAATTTTGAATTAGTAGATATTCTTGCTGTAATATTAAAGTATTATTGAAACCGAAGTACAAACCATTACTCTTAGGTATTGGATTGTAACTATGAATATAGGAATAAGTAATTGCAAAAATCGAAAACTCCATTATGATTCGAGTGAGGTAGAAAAATTGCTCGAGTGACTCGAGTCACACAATTTTATTCGAACATCATCATTATTGGATATTGACTTGATGATATATAATACAAAGTTCCTATTTGTAAAAATTACATTACGAGTAGAATTGAGAGGATCACTTAAATCTCAGTAATAGAACATAATAACATTAAAAAAAAAAAAAATTTTGAGAAGCCATCTGATGAAAATGACAACCAGCCTAAGAACTGCACTTTGGTAAAATAAGATACGATTTCAAAAACACCTAAATGTTCTAATTTGAATTCATTCCGCTAAATCACTGCGAAAATACACTTATCTAAAAAATATGTCACTTCCTTTTAGAGTTGTTTAATTTGACATATACCGAGTTTCGTCCATTACGTTCTTAAATATACTTGATTGAAAATAATTGATGAGGCCTTCAGAACTGCGTTAGGGCTTGATTGTTCTATAAAATTATACGAAAACCCCATATGATTACTATCAGTATTCTTACTTCTTATTAACACCTCTTTCTTAGGTATATTATATATAATCATTTTTATTGATATTTATCTAAGATATGGTTTTTTATTTGTAAATATCTTTAATAGAACACATAAATTGACACTAATAGAACTGTTTGCGAACTCGCAGGTAATTTTTCGTTTTCTATCGGTCAGATATTTGTGTCCTTGTAACACCAACGATATGGTTATTCTATACAACTTCTCTAAAATTGCAAAATCTTAGAGAAGTTGCTAAACTTAACTAAATAAATCTATACATTACTTAATGCATGACCCTCAGGAAAAAAAACATGATAATATTACGCCTTTTGACTCATTATTTGACCAAAAAACTAGTTAACAAAATAACCTCAATGATTCCAAAATTCCGGTAAATCTTTTTAGCGAGGAATTGTTAAATTGTCACAACAAATTAGATGGATCTATGCGTTCATGTTCCAAAAAATATATAAATAAAATACGATATTTTTTAATCTTAATTTGTTGTATGCTTGGAATTTATTATTATTATTATCGTTGTAATTGCATTTTTGTTTTTATTTCTAATTTTTATTAATTATAAATCAGCTAAAATTGTCATAAGTAGTAAATTCTATGGAATGTATGTTCTGGCAATAAAGAAATATTGTTATTATTAATATCAGGAAGTATAAAAAAATTAATTACAAATAGTTTAGTAATTTGTTGCCTACTTCGTAATTAACATGTTATTAATAATTTTTATCTCAATTTTGTATTATAATGGCTGTCTAAACCATTACTGGTAATAGGGCTATTAATATTAATTAGAGTCACCTCCAGATCAGTTAGAGGAACGCCTCTCGGAGTCTTCTCGGACTGAAGCAGTAACGTCATCGGTGACATCCATCCAATACTAGCACCGTAAGCCAGAACAGGAAGATTAACTGAAAGAAGATTGAATAAATATTAATTTATATACATTTAATAAATATTCAAGCCGCATATAAAATATATTAAGGAAATATTAATATACAATAACATATGATCATAATAATATACGAGGTTATTTTGAAGTTTTATTAGCTGTTGAATTTAAATTAATTTAATGTTAATATATGTTGGTATTTGAAGTGAAATATTTTTAAAATTATATAGTTTATTTAATCAAAGTGATTTTTAATGGACTCGTGATTTTAAGCTTTTATTTTAGGTTGCGACTTACAATTTTCCGGGCAAATTTTTAGGTTATGGTTACTTGAAGATTTTTTGTTAGACTGATTCTATACAAATTAAGCCTATAGGGGCCTATATCTCTCAAAGTAATATTAAAACAATCTTACTTATGAAAACACAAGTCACAAAACGCTGATATTATAATATTAAAATAAAACTTTTTTTAGGTAATATTACTTATAAGAGTTCGTGGTGGGTAGTCAGGCTTTGGTTTGATTAATCAATAATAAATGAAAAAATTATGATATTTTTTTAAAAAAAGATGTTTTATGAATATAACATTTATAAAACATTTTATTAAATAAATATAATACATTGAATGTTTTCATTAACAGTGTAATTTGGAATATGAAACTTGTAAACGACAAACAGTAATCGATTAAGATTTAGTACAAAAAATTATGTAAAAAATGTAATATTTCTATTTAATCTAAAGTTTATAAAAGGTTTCATTTTCATCAAATATCATGTCACAAATATGCACTGATATTGCAGATAGATTTAATTAATTTTATGTAACAGGTTTAGATATATACTTAACATATATACTCTATACATGTTAAGTAAATATCTTAATATTTAAAAAAATACTTAAAAAATATATTCTTGGTCTTAGAAACATTACTTACTTAAAACTGCACAAATAATTTGATTTAATTTTCCACCATTTTGCAAATACTCTTTATAAAGCATTGTAATAAAATATTTAATCACTATTTTTTAATAAAAACAATATATTTAATTATATATTTCACATATATTATATATTTGACACTTGTGAAAGGACGGTATAAAAATACAACTATAATGTTTTAAACATCACGAGTAGATGAAGACGATTGCGCGCGCGCATTTAATGACAACTAATTGAATGGAGGAGCCTGATGCTCTGCTTTATATTGTTTTACATTTAAGCAGACTTAAAATTATTTGTTTTATAATTTTCTATAATAAAATAGATTCAAACAAATATGAACTTTATTACATTAAAATTATAATGCCTTAAATCGGATACTGGAGGAAAACCTATTAAGCAAATTATTTTACTGACGCAGACTAAAAGACAGGATTACTTAAAATTTCATTACTAACATAGAATACAAAGCGGGAAATTTTGTTTGTTCGTTTCGGAACGCGCTAATCTTTTAAACTAACCGATGGATTTGAAAAATTATTTCTTATTAGGATGGAAGGATTTATAAGGAATGCTATAGACTTCAGCATTATTCTTAATTAAAAATAAAATTCAAAGTAATATAATCGTAAGTAAAATTGTACATATAGATAATACTTCCAAAAAACACTTGAATACATTTGAATATACTTGAATTAAAATGACAAGTATTTAATTATTCTTTACTTATTAAAAAGAGAGAGGATTGTTTGCAAATTAAACATAATAATTGATGATTCATTTAAAATAATTCAAATCAATTTTAATGACATCTTAATAATAATTCTCATCAAGCACGCGGATAATCAAATAGTAAAACATGTTTTTTTTATTGGTAGATCAATTACTACTCCTGCTGAATGTTATGTTTGAAATTCCGATATCCGCAGCCATCTTTTTGCAGGTCCTTATTCGCTTTATATCTTATAGAAGTCATAGAGGGCAAAGATATGTCCATCCCCTAACCTTAGGTTAACACAATCAGTTGATGATTTTATTTAGGCAATTATGCTCAAATTATATGATAGCATTATAGAAATATATATAGGGACTTTACCGCGTAAATATTTTATAAGGTACGATACCTTTTTATTTATCGAACGTTTCGACGAATTGAACCAATCGTGGTCACGGGTCGACTCATGACAGCAGTTAATTAATAAAGATATCCATGTTTGTAAAACAAAATGGCTTTAGTACTAGCATTAAAAAAAATAATTAAATTTTCGACATAATTAAGTAAATCGGAGAAATTTCCAACAAATAAGATCCAAAGGAATTGCCGTAACTTATGTACTCGCAGAACAAGTAAACCCAGGTGTACAATTGATTTCTACACAAAATACTAATAATCAGCGCCAGCTTATAAGTAGAACTCTTTTGTAACTTTAAACGTCTACTTATATTTACTATTTATATACCTTCAACACTCAAATTATATCCCTTTTATCATTATTTTCTTCGTAGGTTTCAAATAATCATTACATCCAGGAAACCCTACTTTTTTTTTTTGGAAAAATTGTTATAGGATTCGAGCATCGAAAAGCGACTAGCTTTGCTTAAAAACTAATCCCCCCAAAGTGGTAAAAGATTAAAAAAGTCGCCCCCGTATCAAGGAAACTAAATAAAATATTTTTATCGTGAATCATTCTCCATCTCTCTCGTAAATATATTATATCTGTTTTACATATTCATATCAGTTATATTTTTAATACAAGATTTTCAAAATTCTCATTGACTATAACCTCAACACTTTAATTTTTTTCCTCGCAAATATTATTTTCAGTGTAGAAACAGACGCTAAGTGTTGTAGAAATAAAAATCCACGAATTTGAGTCATATATTTACTTACGTGTAAACGCAATTTTTAAACTTTAAATAATTCTTTTGAAGTAAAAATTCTATAGAATCGTTAAAATTTGAAACTCGATAAAACAATGATTTACAACTTTAAAGAAACAAGCAAATTATATGGAATTGACTCTGGAGTCATATTAATGAAATAGATTAGAATAAACAAAATATAGGCGGCCTATATAACTTCAGTTAAATTTGTCGTAAAAAATTTCTACAACCCTGATGCGTCCATCTAGCCAGACGACCTAATTATAGGTTTCGTTTTGAGCTAAATAACCGGATTCTTTCAAGTACAAAGCAAAATGTATTGTTCTGACTTAAGTTATGTGTCACGATTTTGCTATAAATATGGACAAGCAGAAATTATTTTCAGAAAAATATGGACAAAAAGAAATCATTTTCAAACGTCTTTCTAAGAGTTCTTTTCTCTATCGAGTAATATAAGCCCATCCCCACCCTTCTACTTCTACTCCTATTTCACAGTGGAAAAAGGGGACTAGCCTCTACTAACGCTGCCCCTATGAATACTTTGTTATAGATTTAACTTAAAAACATCAAATACAACTTTAGTGTTCTAGTACTAAGTATTAATGGAACACATTTTTCGAAACAGAGACTGAAAATGTTTAGTTTGAAAAAAATGTTTCAGTAGATGACAATTTCCGGGAACCCAAATCTCTATCTTCTCTTTCCTCCTTTTCCTCTTCAAAGACGGGCTTGTGTAATTCCTCTATTGTTGTAAAAGTTCCCGGTGGTATATATATAATACAAAGATCACTTATCATCAGATCCGCTACTTGTTTGTCATTCGCTAACATAATAAAACAGTAACAACCAATTCCATAAAAAAACAACTCCAAACAAACAATAAAGAAGATCAAAAACCCACGCTACATTTAAACATTATTATAAATTGTAAGAAACAAATATTTACATTTTTAAAAATATAATTATCTCAAAAGCACACTACAGCATATAATACCCAACTGCGACAGGATTTGAAATTTTGCTACTAGAAAAGACTATATTAAAATTTTGTATAGTTCCAAATATTTTTCTGAAATACATTTCTTGAAAAAAATCAATATATTAAAAGAAACGTCGGGTTAAATATATCAATGTAATAATAAACGCGAGTTATATCCGAAAAATAGTTTTATTGAAATGTGTAGAACTCGTGTAAATCATAGAAAACATTATATTAAAAGAATTTTATAAATAGATCAGAAAATACGTAAGTATGATCACATTTTATTTAATTTGACTGATTGTTGGATAATGCGGGCACAAGGAATATACAGTGATACTCGTTTATGATCCTATGATAGATGTAATAAAAACTAAGCCTTTTTATTTCATTAAATAACAGTAAGCAAATAATTTATATAAATAACTTTCACATGTTATAAGTAAATGATGATGTAAAGATAATATCTATTTCATATACCTTAATTAATTTAAAATGATTTTAAAGATTAGAATGTCATTTCAAGAATCACATTATATAAAAACGGTACGAAACATATCTCCATTTCTTAATTAATAATTAATGCATCTGAATATATAACCGTAAAACTTAATTATTAAATCAATTAGATCGCAATGTTATTATTACTAATGACACACCGAGAATTCGGTTTTTACGGCCAGTTTCGGCAAAAACACTTATTTAGGTAAATGTTTATTAGTATTTCCAAATTAGTAGTTAAAAATTTCAAAAAAACATTGTTAAATTAATATTTCAAATATCCTGAACACAAAATAGTTTAGTTCAATAATTAAGTCTGTACACTTATTTATTAAATTAGTTTTGATGACATAAAAACATTTTTGTTCCCTGCTTTAATGGTTTTAAATATGGCCGAACTTTGGCTAAATAACTGTTCAGTTTCTTTCGGACACTACTTTTCACAAATCTTCTGTAGTTGTAACGACCTCTTTCGATAGTTAGCATTTCCTAATAGATAATGTTTTTTTTTTTTATAAACATTTAAGCATCTACTTCCAATTAACCAATGTGGTTTTTTTTATTCAATTCATAAAACTGATCCTAAGAATCTTCTCGATATTTAATTATCTTTAGAAGATTTTCAATTACCTTGAGCTATTTGTTAGTTTGTTTGTTTACGAGATAAATCTTTGATTAAATTGTGAACCAGCTAGCCTCAACCGATTTAACCAAATTTTGGGTATCAATATTGTTATTAATATAAAATGATCGCTACAAAAAAACTGCAGTATAGATATTTTTTACAACACACGCAATAAAATGTCGAATACGATACAATATAAACAAAATTTAAGATGGCCGCCATCGCAACACTATGGAGTAAAGTTCAGTAAATCCACCCAATCCAGCAAACATCAATATTGGGTCGGTTTTACCATATAAAAGAGCTTGATTATTAGAATATAATACACCATGAAAAAAATCAAACCAACATAAGCTTAAAAATAGTTCATTTATTTATTATTTTATTGAATAAATCTCTACTTCATATCCAAATTTTAATACTTATCATGAATAAAGATTATAATTTTTGGAGATAATTTGTGATAGAAGTATTAAAAAGGAAGGCATCATTTTCCTAAATTAATACAATCTGATATGCAATAATAAAATATATTTATTACAGTATTTTTAATATGTATTTTCTAAAGTTTCAGTTTTTTATGAACTAAAACCAAATAAAACTAAAATAATCATCAGAATATGACATATTTAAATGTATTTTACTAGAGTAAATGAAATGAAATATATAAAATAAAAATATTCTTGAAAAAAATTTATAACCAAATAATTATTTGTAATTTCGACAACTAATTTTGTAATATAAATAAATAATGGGCATCGAAAAATATCGGAAACATTCTTATTTGTATTTAAAACAAGAAGGCTAAGCGCATAAGCACTACTATTTTGTAGAAGATATATAGACATAATAGAGCTGTATTGCCCTCCATTACGTTAATTATCAAAAATAAAAAAAAATCTCCTTGTCAGTATGAAGTTATTAAAATTATATAATAACATTAATTTCAAATTCTAATTATTAATATTATATTATTATTATTAAAATGCCACAATTCAAGTAATTATATCTTGGTAACATTTAAAATTCTTGGTCTATTGATTCTTGTTTAGGTTTAATCAATTCAATTAAGTTTTATTTTTAAAAGTAATATACACAATATTGTTATACTTATTAGAAAACATAATGGTTACGGTTATTTGGACAGATCTATATCATTACACATGTAGGCATACATGTGTCGGTCATCTTCGGAAACACGAAGTGGGCCGATGATCATTATTTATCGAATTACTCACGAATTTATTTTTTTAATCTTGTCTTCAAAATAGCCTTTTTGTCACTACGTTATTATATATCATAATAAAATTATGTTTGTTTATTTCCTTAAAAGTTTATCAAGTTAACATTTTTTATAAAATACGTTTCTATTTTAAGATATGTGGACGAAAACCATAATGTTGTATTATTTATAAAATTGTCATATAATTTAAATTATTAAGGTTCTGGCTTTTCAGTCAACATAGAAGCTATCAACGTCACACAACGCAATTTCAAATCAAAACATCAAAACGCTTTTTTTTTTATAAAATACTTTTATTAAAATTTGAAATCTTGAAAGTTTTTTTTGCACATATATATATTTAAATATATATTTTCATTTAAATTATTATCATTGTTTCTACAATACTCACCTACATTCATTTTTGATTAGGATTATAAATTGTTTTTAATAAATTCTACTTCCTCTCTTGATAAGTATTACTATCCGTTTGTAATCTAAATGTCAATGTCAAAATCAGCTGTGTCGTTGTCAAAAGAAGGGGGTTATGTTTGATTAAGGTAAATAGTATTATATAAAAAAAAAATTGTCCATTTTTTTTATAAATAGAATTGAAACCGCAAACACAACTAATTTTGGAGTTCCTATTTCCGTGTTTAATCTTTATTCATATTAGAATGCATACACAATGACGTTCTATTTTGAGACTAAATAATTTTCTATGGATTGTGGCCAAAGGTTAAATATTTAGTGCGTTTCGTTGTGAAGTCATGAAGTAACAGTGCATTTGGTGTAGGCCGTCCCTCCCCCATCATTGGTGGCTGAAATGGATGATTTTAAAATAAGAGCTGGTGAGAAAATTGGAGCTTTGCATGTAAGTAAACACCACCACTGATGCTTCAGAATTGTGTGACTATTGTTTTGTTTGTTAGTATTTATATTTATGATTAGTATTGGTTTGATATTGTGTAACAAATGTATAGTTGCCAAAAGTACTTTAGATTACTATTAAGTCTTAGAAAAGTCATAGTAATCTGTAATGTTATGCAAATAAAGTAATATAATTGAACATTAAAATCGAATACCTTCAGAAAATCAAATCTATACTTTTTGCGTTTAGTTTTAACTATCATAGTAAAAATTGTATCAACCTGATATGGGAAACAAACTTTTATTTTATTACATAAATATGGAAATATTAAGAAAACATACTTCCAATTATTTTTTTGGGGATGAAGAATAGTAGGCAACTTTATTATTTTATTTAAATGAGGTATTATCAAATGCCACTAAAATGAAGTTGGTACATTTTTACTGTTTGTTAGTTTTTAATACAATAGCTATAACAGTATGTTGTGCTTCCTAAATGTCTGCAATTTTCTTTAACTATAGCAAACAAGAAAGTTATTTTAAAAAAACATTTAATTACTATTAAAATATATAAAACCTATATTTATCTCGCTATTGTAATTTTTTTTTTTTTGCATTATCAAATAATTAGCTATTTATTTACATCATTTATATGAAAAGTAGAGATAAATTATTACTTGAATTCACTGTCTAATCAGCCTGCTTTGTGCTTAGCGCTAATTAACAATTAGATGGCACCGAGTAGTCCTCTCAGTTTTTAGGCACAATTTGAGTTTCAGAGATAAAATAATTTTACAGTTTTAGCAATACTTATTAATAATAAGCTTTAAAAGTTGTTTTAGTATTAGTACTTGCAATTCACATCTTACTTTACATCTGTCATATATATAATTGCTATAAGGTTTTAGGTATTTTCAAAATCTCAGTTGTTACCATCTATATTACATAAAGACAAACAAAAATTAATAACTGTAGTTTAGACATACTAATCACTTTTTATTATTAAATGTACCAATTTTCTCTTATTACTAATGTATACATATAGGTAGTTAATTAAAATGTAACAGATTTCTTGTGAGTTAACAAAATATACATGAGAAATCAAAATACATTTTCTATTATACAAAGACCCCTTCCCATGTTTTAATAATCTTGTAATTTACGGTATTCCTAGGAAATACTATAATTTTGTATTATCTTTGTATTAAATCCTGATGATATTTAATTGTTAGGATGCAGCAGTCGGAGCCGCAAACACCAGCAAGGACAGATTGCATGACGCCGTTCAACATAGTGTAGATGCTATCAGAAAGGTAAGCTTGAATTTTTTGAGGATTTAATGTTGGGAAGAAGATAAAGTATGAAGCTGTCTACAAAAAGTTTCAAATACCTGCCACAATGGTGTACAAAGAACTACGATATGAAATTAGCTGTTGTACACTGATTGTGCTGACTTAAAAAAAAACAAATTTTTATTTAGTAAAACAAATATCATATTTTATATTTGAATTTTATCAAGAATTTTTTAATTAAAATGCTTATACATGTAATTTACTCAAACTGACACAAAACAAACTAATTACTTATCTAAACTCATATATAAAAGAACATCAAACATTTGATATTTTATTTCTATAGAAAGTTCCATACCGTCTCTCAGGTTCGAAGTGTATTGTTGGAGCTGTGGCAGCACGAGTTGGTGTGTGCAGCGCGCGCGCGTGCGAGCGAGTGGGCAAGCGAGGCGGCACGGCGCGTGCGAGAGGGAGCGCTGCCGCTCTCACCCGCTGTGCTGTACAGGGACCTCGTGGCTCTGCTGAAGGACAGAGGTAGGGAATACGAAGAGAGGCATTTTGTCGATTATAATTACTTATTAATGTGTAAACTTATTAAGTATGTATCTTCAATAGATTAATTACTAGGTGTTAAATACAGGTCGATAAATATTGATTGTTCAAGCATTAATCAAACTTTTATAATGCAAGTATTAACCAAATTTATTTTTTAATATATTTTTCACGTCAATAAATTTCTGGCTTATCTGGGTCCAGTATGGCGTCGTACTATGGTGATCTTCATCTGCGGCGCGGCCTTGGGAGGCGGTGCGGGGCTGCTGGTGGGACTCCGGGCCGGGTCGCGCGCTCTCGCCGGACCCACCGCTAGAGCACTGCACACGCAGAGCGATCAGACTGTCATACTAGTAGAGGATGCCGTTTCACCGGGTACTAAAATAAAGAAAAGTTTACAAAATAATAAAAAAGATTATGAACAATTTATAAATTATATAAATGTGTAAATTATGTATAGAAAAATAAATGGGCATCTTACAACCATAACCGATAATAATATATATAAAAATCTTACCTGTCATATACATACCGAAAAATATTAAAGTAATTAAAAATATTTAAAAATTATTAATAAAAAAAATGTTTTTTACGATCGAGACTAATTTGTATTTATTCTACTAATTAATGCCTGGTTTATCATAATTAAACCAATCAGTATTAAGATACAAGAAACGTCAAAACAGAAATCTATCACAAAAGGCAAAGGTCTATCATCATACAGCCACACTACATGTGTGTACGGCAGGTGCGTGTGCGGGCGAGGTGTTAGTGCGCGTGCAGGCGTTCAGTGTGTGTGTGTGGGACCGCGCGGTGCTCCGCGGGCGCGGCGCGGCGCTGCGGGCGCTGCTGGCGGCGCCGCCCGTCACTGTGGGGCGGGGCTTCGCAGGTGAGGGGGACTCGCAGGGGCCTCGAGATTTTAGTGCTATTTTAGAGACTATCTGTTTTCTACTAAAATTCAAAAGTAAACACACAAAAACATTGCCAGACGGTTTCTTTCATAAACATGTCTTCGCTTATTTAGTATCTGGTGTCAAACTTTTTTACAATATTCGATAGTCATCTTCACAAAATGACAAATTACGTCACATTTTCTTTACTATTTCATCTTATGAAGTGTAGATGTCGAATGAAGCATGAGTATGATTATACTTTATATTCTCAGGCGTTATTCTGGACGTGGGTCCCGGAGTCACCGACTTAGAAATGGGTGACGAGGTATGGGGGGTCGCGAGCGAGTGGGGCGGGGGGGCGGCCAGCGAGCTACTCGCTATTAGGAGGTACAGTTCTTTACATAAGTAAGTACTTCGCTTTCGTAACTCCAGGTACAACCCATAGTATGTTATGTTCCAGGAGCCGCGTGTGTCGTCGTCCGCGCGCACTGTCTCCGACGCACGCGGCGGCCGTGCCGTGGGCGGGGGCGCGCGCTCTGAAGGCACTTCAGGCGCTGGGAAGCGCCGCCACCAGTGGAGCGCGGTGAGTCAGCGGAGCCCTACCATACACTATATATGCTGTGTCACGATAATTTACTATTACACTAATTGCTACACAAGTAATGAATAATATTAGAGAATCATTAATTAAACAGAAATTTTAAAAAAAGGTGTTTTAGGGGTCAGAATTGGATATTTTATCCAAAATCCAATTATATTTAGTAAAAGGCTCACTGATGCAACATGCCCCTCTTGTCAGTGTGATGGTGGTGGGAGGGCAGTCGGGTGCGTCGTGCCTGCTGGTGCAGTTGCTGAACGCGCGAGGAGCACGCGTCTGCGTCGCTGAACCGTCTCAAGCTCACTCCACTATGAAGGAGCTAGGTGAGATTATTTACTTTCGTTAAAACTTAGTAACTCTCACATAACACGGTAGACTTTAAGCATTATAACTCTCCCGCTTGTCCTTAGGCGCGCACGAGGTCACCGACCTGAACCAGTCATGGTCTTTGCCCCCCGGCAGATGGGACGCGCTGGTGGCCGGTGAAGGAGCGCCCGGGGATCCGCCGCGAAAATTACTGCGGTGAGTGGACTCGAAGGGCGGTATGACCATATCGGTTTGACTTTGGAAATGAAGCTGAATTTCTACTATTACAGCAGTAATTTTTCTCGTAAAACGTGCCAATATAAATTAAATTAAATAATAAACTGGAATTTGTATTTAATATCGCATCCTTTAAAAAAGCACGCATAAAAGCACCCAGTTGCGTTTCCAATAGTGTATCTATCCGTCCCCAGCTCCCGCCGCTGGCGCTGTGTGTCGCTGCGAGCGGGCGCGCTGCGGACGGACGCGCTGCCCGCGCCGCTGTGGCCCGCCTGCTACCTCGCACTGCACGCTTACAGACTGCTCAGGGTGAGACACGGGCCACATAAAGAACTATTGCCACATGCACTTTTTAAACTACGAGTATATTACATCTTACTACATGCGAATATTGATTATGACATATTTAAATAATTATTGAAAAAAAAATACTAATAACTAAATCAAATCTGAAGCATTGTCTACCAGTCCATCGATATAATAAATTGATAGAAAATATTAGAATGCACAATTACAAAATAAATGTGCATAAATTCGTTATATATACCCTCTACTAAGAAAAATTGTGATACTGTACTTTGGTGTTTGCATGCGAAGACGCGACTCCAGCCTTGATATCGTTTTATTTGCTGCATTTCAGTGGACGCTGTGCCTGGGCTGGCACATGGATTGGCTGGAGGAGCCCGCGCTGCCCGCCCTCGACCAGCTCAGGGACCTGGTGGAGGAGGGGGTGCTGGCACCCGTACTCGATAAGGTCAGTAAGAGAGAAAGAAACGGCGGTGGAAATAAAAAACTGGAAATCAATTCAGTGCTGTCTCACAAGAGATCTTTTTTAATATGTTTTTTAAAATAACTTAATATAAAAGTCGGCAAATACTGTGTTAATATGCATATTCAAATAACTTTTAACTATTTAAAAAATTTAATAGGTCTTTAATAGGTTTTTTAATATATAGACAATTTTCTGCTGCTGCTGCTTCCCCTGAAAACTTTTAATGTATGTATGTGTACTCCAGGTGTACCTCCCGCACGATTTCGAGGCTGCGCTTGCGCACGCGTGCGGAGAGCGCGCGCTCGGGACCACCGTCGTGCGCTTTCCATAGTGCATATACACTGTTACGCTCAATATAACATATATTTTTTTATCAAAAATTATACCAATTAAATATTATTAAATATACATTTTTTATATGTATATACTTTTGTAAGACAATACGAGGTTCCTTGATATACTGTACCTTTCTCTTTAAAAATGAATATTGTGTAAATGTGTACTGATTTTAATAGCTATGAGTAGTTCAAAATAAACTCAGAGATCTGTAAATAATTGTAAATAGTAACTCATAGGTGCTTCCTTATAACTGAAACTAAAATATTTACATTAAATTTGTTACAGGATTCTAAAATTATTTTTATAAAAAAATTAACTATTTTTATTTTCTCTTATAAGTTAAATATTATATAAATATAACACTGCCATAGTATATTAGATTTACTCATAAAAACGTTTATAAAAACTTCTAATTAATGTTTGTAACATATATATTCAATTTGTAAAATTGTATAAAATATTTGTCTAAAAATATATTATTGTTATATACATTTTTACATAACTATTAAAAAAATGTTCCGTTTTGCCATACACTGTTCATAACCTAATAATTGTAAATATGTACTAGATAATGTAGATAGAAATGAATTGAAAATAAATTGTTTTTATATGATTTATGTTGTTCATTTCTTATGATTAAAAAGAATTAAAGATTAAGTAGCCTGTTGGTAGCGACATTGTCTATACCATACGTAAGTCAACACGTAAAATTTATACAAATTTATACATTTTTGAATTTTATATTCATTATCCTGAAACCTTTATGCGTCATGGAGTAAGAAAGCGATCTTTAATCCAATTAAGCTTTAAAAATGGCAACGTTTCTCATAACTTTCGCGCCGTTTATCTATACCTCCCATCTAAAGAATTTAAAAAAAAGTTAAAGTATTTGTAATCGATGTATGTAAAACAACACAAAACACATTCATTTACACACATAAATACATTCATTGCAATTCTTTTATAAATTTTGTTATACAGTCCCAGTTGTTTTAACATTAAGAGTAAAAAATATTTAATATGACCATACATCAATATCCGTTCTGTGCTTCAATTTTGTGATTTAAAAACAATTTCAACTTAATATTATTTTAAGAACTGAACTGTGCCTAAATATGTTACAACATTTACAAGAATTAATGCAAGATTTTAATTTTACTATTTAACTGCAAGAATCCGAAATATTATAAAACAAGTTTCGTATTGTTCAATATTGATTAAATATAAAAAAATTCTTCAATAACTTAGCTCAGCTCTTTACCCAAATCTTACCTATAAATCGGCATCTTTTGGCAGTGTTTGATAAAAGAAATCTAAAAAAACATTACGAACGGACTATTGCGTACAGGTTTTAAAATGAAACAATACATTCCAAACCACGTTTATTATTCTTTGAACACAACCTAAATGCTATAGATAATTGATCAATAGTAAATATGGGTAAGTATAGCGCAGGAAGCAATTTTGCTAACCTACTTTCTATTTTGTAGCTGAAATGCATCAGGCCCTTAATAACATTCTATTATTTGCTAGATATGAGTAAACATTTTAAAGGGGCTTAAAAATTGGTAATTTTTTAATAATGTACCTAAAAACTCACAAATACTTAAATTAAATAAATGTACTAGTATATATCTGGTTATACTCGTGCTACTATCGGAATTTGCCCGGCTACTTTCGAAATGGTTCTTATTTAGCTATGATTATGGCGGAATAGTGTAAAAAAAAAAATCTAAAATACTATACTGCTTAAGCCCCTTAAACTATAGTTATACGATTACATTGGTCCTTATATATGTGAGCTGAAGGTATAAATCGCAATGAGTATATAATTTTCGATACCCACAGAATATATAGATATTAAAAATGCTAGTATTTTCTTAGACTTTGAGTACACATTTGAAATAAAAATATTTTTTACAAATTTAATTCGAGTATAATTTGGTTACATTTTAATTTCAACCCGACGTTTCGAAGACTTTGCAGCAATCGTGTTCACGGAAAGACGAGATGTAAGTATTGAGACACTTGCAAAATTAAAATGTAACCAAATTAAACGCGAGTGAAATCAATAAAAATGCTATAGATATTTATATGATAAGGGCCGTCGTAAGAAATAGAAAATTCATCACCAAAGATTCGAACCTGCATATCCGTTCGTGCCGTCTCTTCATCTACTGAACTATATTGTCCCTACAAATTTGAATGCATTTAACATACTTTACCTAAACATTTTATTTTCACACCCTTAACCATTATTATGTTTTGTAAACGAATAAATTTTAGTCAAAATAGTAAAAAAACAACTGGAGTATAATTTTTACAAAATTGTGGCTACTTTGAGAGGTTATTTCTATAACATTTAATTCATTTAGAAAAACTTTCAACAAACAAAGACATTTGTATAAATTATAGTTTTAGTTTGATTAATTCTAAGAGATTCTTTAACAAATATCATTTCATTTATAGAGTAATGGAATGTCGAATAGTCTTGAGACATTTTGTTAAATTCATATTATATATTAAATTTGAAAATAACACTGTTTATGTATACTTGAGACCGTAATGTTAAGCTTAAAACCAGATTGTCTGAATTTCTATTTTTAGATAATATCCCAGATGTAGTTATATTAATTAGGAAACTTAATAAGTGTATATAAAAAATTAGAAACATTAGAAACTTGAGGATGACAGTAAAATTTGACTAAAAAAATTTTGCCCAACAATAACAATACGCCTTCAATACAATATTACCCGGGCAATATAAGTAACAATAACCTTATATAATATTAATTAACAACAAATTGCATTTAATACTTCCCACCAACAAAATCCTCCTTAAAGCAACACTTAATAAAAGATTTTACAATTCACCTAAAAGCACCAAGTGCAAAGTCAAATAGATTTCAATAGAAATAATCTAATAATAGAAATAGTACATAATTTTTAATTTTGGTAAAAATTTCACTGGTTGTGTTATGCGAAGCAGCTCACGGATATAGACATCCCCTTATCTGGAAGTTGAAAAAAAAATTAAACAAATATAGAATGAAATAAGTCAATAAATATATTTTTTGATCCAACCCTTGAATTTCAGGAAACCCCTCTCCAGAGGTCATGGGTCCCAATCGTGGTTTTATTTTTATTTTTTTAAACTATATTTCTAATTTTAATAAGCAAGTGTCTAAAGAGAATTTCACAGTCTTACTTAAATTAAACGAATCGATAATAAAAATTGCATTTCCAAGCTAGAGCTTGAAGGTATAGAATCAGTCTTATTTAAATTATTACAATTTTCATGAAGGAAAAAACAGATGTAAATTTCTAATATTTTTAATTCATGACAACCTTATGTCCTCGTAACTCCAGCTACTCACGCACCTAGTACAGGAACAGCTCCGGGAAGTACTTTGTGTAGGGTGGCACTTGCTGGCCCTTGGCCCCCGGAGCTCCCGGAGACCCGGCGCCCGGCGCCAGCAGGGGCTCCTCCGACAGGGAGTTGAAAATCTCCTCCAGTTTGTCCTTTATTTCATACTGAAATGTTAAAAAGTTTAATATTATTAATTTAATAATTTATTAATAATTCAGAATATAGTGTTCAGCACGACGTGTATTTATTTCGTTTATACGTGTGTTGTGTGTGCGTGCGTACGCGCATGTGTGTGTGCGTGTGTCTACGTGTGTGTTTGCGTGTATGTGCGTGTACGGGCGTATACCTTGGGCTGCGTGAGTCTCAGCAGGCTGCTGAAAGGCGCGGTGCGGAAGGCAGTATTGAGCGAGGCTCGTCGTCGCTCCGCGTCCCGTCGCTCGGCCTCGCTGGGCCCGCGCGCCGCCACCACCAGCGCCTCCAGACTCACGCTCTCGCCCTGGCCGGCGTGCTGGATACGAACAGGTTTTTAAACTATACTAACTTGTCTCTGATTATTATATTACCAACAGTGTTATATTTAATGTTGACAATGACACCGGGTGAAAATTAAATCTACTGAGATCAGCTTGTTTAAAAATATGATTGCTAAATAACCAACTGTACATTAAATGCGGACGGAATTATGCGAGAATAACCGGCAGCAGATTTTCATAGTTACAAACGAGATAAAGTCGTGACACTAAATACAACCTATATATTGAAGTTTTTTAATTAATTTTCCTTCTGCAGTTGTATTTTAATAACTTTAAATACGTTTTTTTTTTTTATAAATATCAAAACTGTTAAGTAATTATGTAACGCATTATAATAACGTGTTTCTGTTATTAGCTTGAATAGTAAAGCTTCTTTTAAGCTTTGGTATTGGATAGGAACTTATAAATTTTTGAAATTTCAAGGGAGAATATTATTTATACAAAACCAAGAATAAGTAATCAATCTTCAAAAATGATTTGTAAAATAGGCATAACTAAATTTATAATAGTAGTTTATCACAGGCTATCACAGGTATGAAAAACAAAAATATAAAGGGTTTCTCAGGTAGCAAATTTTGGTCCTTTGTCTTTTTTCATATAAACGATGACTACATACAACTTGATAGACTTGGTCTCTAATAGATTAGGTGATATCAAACTATAACATAGAAAAAAAATGTAATTCAGCCAAAAGCTACTACATATTCTTTCATTTTGGTAAAAATATAACAGTATAGAATTATTTAACTAACAAATTAAATACTTTAATACGGACTGTTTCATTATAACCGTGTTTCCTGAGCCAAATTTTTCTCGCCGCATGTCGTGTAGAGATACATGGGCCTCTTGGTGACCCCATTTCCAAAATTCATTATCAATACCCTATATAGGGAATAAATATGAAATAAAAGATTCATTGCACTCTACAAAGAAACATACAAAGGTAACATACTATATATATATATATATATTATATATTAAATATTAATCAATGATTTTTACATAGGTTCCGAAATTCTGCATGGTAGGTCTATGGTTATGATTGTATTTCTCTATAAACATCCTGTACTCTTCGTCTAAGTCATCGTACTGGGGTTGCTGGAGTCATAAATAATAATTTAAGAAACTGTAAAATATATAAAAACTGTTGGTAGAAGATGTATGAACAATGAACCTGTAAATATTATTGTAGTCTTACTGTCTTTTTACTACTAAATGCTCTACTTAGGTCAGTTATAATACAGTAAAATCACTTTCGAGACGTTTTTCATTTATACGGTCAGAAATTATGCTCGTACCGTACGTTAACAGTTATTTGTGAACTATTACTTTTATTTCTTTTATATCTGTCAGTAATTAAACAATATTTAAAAAGCGAATAATATTAATATTAAACATAAAATTTAATTCTAATCTTCTTCAACTCCTGACATTTCGCACTCACTCTCATATCGTCAATTTCATCCAATGAATTATTAATTTAACTATAATTTATTAAATATAATATAAGGAGAAATCCTTATATTATATCTAAAGCGTCTGACACTTACATTTCGTCTAGCAGTGAACACGATTGCTGCAAAGCATTCAAGACGTTGGGTTAAAATTAAAATGTAACCAAACTATACGAGAGTTTTAATCCGTAAAAATAGCTTTATTTCAAATATGTTCTCGTCAAAATATAAGAAAATACAATATATTTTCTTCTTGGGAGGAACATTTTTTCTAGTTTAGAATTCCTGTAATACTACTACAAAATCAAAAACGTCTTGAAAGTGATTCATCTGTAGTTCTATGTCAGAGTTGTGATTATCTAGCTGTATTTAGCGTATACTCACTCGCTGCACGCCGGGTGAGCTGTTAGCGCTGTCCATTTCAGTGGTGGGTCCAGCTGATATATCGGCCAGACTGTCACGACCTTGTGTCGCACCTGGAATAACATACACTAACATTCAATAGAATAACAGCAGTCTCGGCCAACAACAACGTAGTGGTTTGATTCAAAATAAAACCAAATTGAAGTTTTAAATAACTTAGAAACTGGTTTTTAATCAGAAAAATTATTATTTTTTATTAATTTTAAAAGTACTAATAAAACGTACATGATACGAATCTTGTTATTATCTCTGGTACACTATATAAGTCTGTTATTCCGTGGTGTACTCACCCGCCTCCACCCAGCTGTGTCTATGGGCGCCGCCATAGCGAGCACCACCCTGCAGCCGCGACGCGTCCAGCCCGCCCGCTGACACGCACTCACACACAGCCAACTACATGCACACATATACACTACTTATTGTATATTAAGCAATATTTCGTGTAATGCTTTGAGATTGTTTGATTGCAATCAGACTAGACGTGATCATTTAGTAAGATTACAGTTAGTTTTTTTTTTCACTCTTTGTTTTTTTTCTTTATCTATGTTGCAGTCAGTATGGAAACATATAACTTTTGTATTTATTTTTCTGTTTACAGATAGAAACAAAAAAAAGCATACTGTCTCTATTACTTCTTTTTCCTAATGTCAGGACAATCCGTAACTATAAAATTATGTCAAATTTCATGACTCTTAAAAACATCTGAGAATTTCCAGAACAGTCCTAATAATTAATAATAAGTAGTTCAAGACCACACAAGGGGATATATACAAAGACGAGTTATTGTTGATATCCTAAATAGCAAAAAAAACTCTTAAAATGGTTCATATTAATTCCTTTTTTTTAAATTTAAAATTGAATTTCGTACAATTTGTTTAAAAATACTTACATGATCTATCATGAGGTATGGGAGCTTGGTAGGCATCTTAGAAGGAGATAGCTGTTCGTATTCCTCTCGCAGAGGTGGGAGGAGATGTGGGGCATCTTCTCGGCGGGCATCTATAATCTGAAACATATTAAATAAATGTACCGCTCTGATCACAGAACTCTCCGCACTCTTTCCACACTGTATCCTGTCGCCCCCCACCTGCCGCACGTAGTCCCCCAGCGCCTGCAGCGGCACGAGGCGCGGCAGCAGCGCCGCCAGCGACACGCACACCGCCTGCAGCGCACACTGCTGCCACACTGACAGCACAGGGTTGGACAGCGACGACTGCTGGATGCTGCACCAAACAAACACTCTTGTGAAATTTTTGTGAAAATTCTTGTCTACTAGAACCAAAATATCACTTGATACATCTCTTCTACACCCATGGTATATCATGAGTTCATATTACTAAACTAGAACACCGAATTTTATTTGTTCTAAAGAAATTTGTCAAGATTTTGATTATCAGTTTTCGTATAGTGCAAGTAATTTTAATTTACTTTCTACTAATATAGTTTTATATAAACCAGTTTAATATGAAATAATTATTATATTAATAAATTGTTTCCATATCTGTATATACATACGATAAAATGAGCTGCAGCATGTCGCAGACCGTCTCCTCCGAGGCCAGCTCTATGCACAGTAATGCCATGGTGGTGTAGATGGCGCTGATATTCTCTACAGTGTTGGATTCCAGCTGTAGACCTGGAGAATGTTTAGACTTTAAATGAAGATTGAATTTCTTTATCGATATTTTAATATTATTATAATTATCAAGTACGAGCATTTTCAAACAAATGTATGTAAATTATATTAATACTATTATTTGATTTTGAATTTGATTAATTTTGGTAGATAAAATTTTTCATTCGTTTAAAATCATTGAAATTTCTTAATTTTTGTTTAGTACCTTCAAAGAGCGAGTTAAAGATGGCATAACCATGCTTGCTGATGAAGATGAGATCGGGTCGCGAACACTTCCCTACTGTCAGACCCAGCTCCTCGTATTCCACCCTGGATTATATTATTATTTAATTATTCTATTGTATTACCCGTTCAGTTTATTAATGTGTGCGTGTAAGCATGCGGTCTTACTATCTTTTTGACTTATGAATGCACTTTCAAGTTCGTGTGTGTGCGTTTTTAGTTTCTTAGTTAAAGAACAAATGCGTGCATTTGTACGCCCAGATACCCAGACCGCGATGAATGTAACACTACGATAGTACGGGTGTTTTTGGGTGTGTGTAACGTTACATTGTTGTAATATTACATTAATCAATAGGGTTAAAAGTGGTATTTTTGTGTGTGTTTTGTGTACGCATGGATGTGTGCGTACTCTCGTGTATGTTACAGTATGAACTGAACGTTTGTAGGAGTAGACGTGTGCTGCGTGACCGGGGTTTGGTGCTCTGTGTGTGTGTGCTCACGTGGGTGTGTGCAGCAGCGGCGCGTTCCCCCTGCGGTCTATGAGCGTGTGCAGTATGCGCTGCAGCAGCGCACGCGCCGCCGCCTCGCCCGCGCCGCCCGCGCCGCCGCCCGACAGCCGCAGGAGCGCCTCCAGGAAGGCGGCCGGGAACGCCTTGCTGAGCTCAGTGGTCTTGTACGTTGTACCGACCTGCAAAGGGAAGTTTTGTTTATACTTATATAGTGTACTTCGTATAAGTTTTTTATTTTTTTTTATAAATCTTAATTTCTACCTTCAACAAAGATTTCAATAAAATACTCTGCAGCATGGCGTCCGCCTTCGTGCCCTTCCCTCTGGTGTTGGGAATCTTGCTGACTATAAACATCATGATATCTATTTTCTGGAAATCGGGAAGATGGTCTGCGAATTCTCCCAGTGCGTTGATCAGCGCCTCCTGGTACAGTCGCTCGTCGGATTCTTTCTATAATGGAAGAGTATGATTAACTCACTGATTTAGAAATTGATTATTGATTTTATATTTAGATGTACCTCGGAATCTCTAGCCACGGATATCCGCAGATTCGTGAGAAGATTGTTGATGATTTCCAGCACCGAAGGACCTGGATCAGAGAGTACATTTAATGACGTTGGATCTTGCGTGAACAAAGGAGGCGATACGGGGCATCGTCGAGGCGAGTATGCTTGACGATTGGAGTGTAATGCATGATCGAATGAGCATGTAAAAGATGAACGGATACGAGTATAAGGAACTGTTCTCGTTTATGTCCGAGTGTAAATGGGAGGCGGATGTGAGAGAAAGATGATGGCGCTGATGAGTATAAAAGATGGATGACCGTGAGTGTAAGAGGAGAGCTGGTATGAATGTAGAAAGGGGGCTGGAGTGTATTGTGTGTTCGAGTGTAAAATAAGTGCAAGCAGCAGTGTAAGAGGGTGTGTGTGAGTGTACAAGTGGTTGGGCTGAGTGTGAGAGGCCTTCTCGCTGTGTTCGTGCAGCAGGGCGTGTCTCACCCACGCTGTCTCCCGCCGCGATGGCCACAATGTTGCTGAGCACGGCGGCGCGCGCGGCCCGCACGGCGCCCCGCGGCCCGGCGTCCACGTGCTGCATCAGCGCCTCCACCGCGCTGTACGAGTACTGAGCCTGCACACACACCAGCCAGGATGGACTTTGGACGATTCCTTACATTTTACCTTAGGAAACCCTGAATGTGACGTTTCGTAAGTTCAATATTTCGACTAAATGAAAATATAAGCCATTGCAAACTTGGAAATGGTACCAGTTTGACCCTGATATTCTCGCTGATTTCTATCGGCATCGCACCCTTTGATTAAAAAAACGTAATAATGGGACATAACTTAAAAAGTCTAGTTGTCGAGGTCGAAGTTTTTTTTATTAGTATAATAAATATTAGATACATTAACTGAATACATCTTAGTACTACTTTTTGTTTGTTTATTTTTGTCTTTTCGTGTGTTATGCCATCAAAAACTTCGAAACTTTGGTATGATTAAAAGTTATTATCCCTGTCAAAATAATAGTCACACACAAACCAATATTCGTTTGGGTTATACTTTCAATAAAACTAAAACTATATCCTTATTATTCTGAGCATATATCTACAGCTAGTTATTATACACATATGGGCCGAATAAAATCGAAATAATCGAGTATTAAAGAAAATCAAATATTGAGCTCACTTGAATAGAAAACATGATGATTTTGAAGGTGTGCACGGCAAAGTCATTAGGCACCCACAGTTCATGGCGATCAAAGTGACTATAACAAAAGAAATATATTAAAAACCCTTGTAACACAACGATAGAACCCAAATCCACTATTAATATATTGAAGGCCTCACGTGAGCACTGGTCGCAGCACGCTTCGGATATGTCCAAAGGAGGCGCGGCCCACCAGCTCGCGCAGACAGGCTTCGGCCAGCCGTGGCGGATCATCCTCAAAACCGTCACGCGTGTCTGTCTCCATGCACGTCACGGTCTCATACTTCTCAGCGCTCTGGAAAAAATTTAATCAATTATGACAACTATAGAAGAATATCGGCGGTTCATATTTTATTCGTTATTAAAAACCGATTCGCTTTTCCATACGTTTTATTTTCTGGAAACGATCTCAGTTGAAACACATCGTAATTTTAAACCATACTCGGTCGTCCGACTTCCAGCTCAGCTTACAACCTGTTTCTTTGTATAAATTTAGTTTAATTTAACTAATTTTACCAAATACTCGACCAAATAGGGACAAAATTATAAACGCTTTCGATTAGTAAATTTAAAATCTAATATAATTTTATTAATATTATTAAAAGAAAAAAAACATTTAAAACTAAATTCAATACTGAAGGTACAATTACAAATCGAATCATTAACATAAACTAAAAGCAGGAAAGGTCCTACTTTAGAACCCTGTGGTACACTGATCCTTAATAAAAACTAAAATATTGTTTTACAATAGTAAACAATCTGTGTTAAGTTAAGTACTGGTTGTATATAAAGAAAAAAAGGCATAACATGGATTACGAATCTCATATAAATAAAAAAATATAACAAACCATACTTTTAAAAATGTTTTTCTTTATATGTTTTTTTTTTTTGTAAGATTAAAAGGTACCTTAATAATTAGTTGCTTGAATTATATAAAGTTTTCTCTTGTCACTTTTAATAGCAGTTGTAAGGGGTCAATAGAAAGTTGACAGTACCTGCATATTATAGAGCAGTGATGGTACAATCTTATCCATATGTTGAGCTTCCCAAATATTCTCCACCAGGTCGTCTGACACGGTCTTCCTTATCACCCCCTAAATCACATTTTTCATGTTAATATTATTTTGTCTTGGCCACTTATTGCTAATCCCAATACTTTTAAGTATCTCACCCCTCACCTGTAAGCCTTGTATACCAGCAAGGCGTATGTTATCTCTTACAGCTTTATCGCTGTGGTTGCTGTGGCACATAGCAGAAAACTTAGACACGAAGAAGTCGTATCGACGGTGATAAGAGGGCGTATCTTCTTCTATGTTCGCGAACCGAACAAACTGTTGGATGTTTAAGAAGGTATGGAAAACTTTGTTTTTAACATTTAAAACTTTTAAGAAAATTGGGCCCTAGACAAGGCAATTACGATCCTTTACTATCAGAACGATTCTCGTTTTTTACTCTCTACTCTACTTTTTTTTCAACTACATTTAACGAAAGAGTGTTTGGAATATCGCCAATTTTCCTAAATTCAAAGGTGAAATTATATTAATTTAATAAAAACATTCCGAGATGAAACTAATTAAGACTGCAATTTCATCTCGTAACTTTGTAAGATGTTTTGAAAAGCTGCCAAAAGTTAAAAGTTTGTTTGACCCAAAAATATAAGCTCAAAACATTTGTCAAATTAAAACTAATTTAAAAAAGAACATACACTTTGTGTGGCGAGAATCTGTAGTTGAGGATCTATAGATTCTAGTAGTTTCTGTACCATCTTAAGAAAGCTCTCTACAAACAGGTTGAGTGTTTGTGAGTGACAAGCTAGAAGGAGTTGATCCATCGCCTCCATTGCTATTATAACGAACCTGGAATACGAGACAACTCCAAATCAATGTTTTCTACTCAAAGTAATTGCGGGTTTCTACTATAGAGATGAACTTCATGACATTACTTTCATATATTTATTCAAAGTGTACTTATGATAAGTTTTATCTGAAGTGCTTCAGGTTTTTTTAAATTTTACGTCTCATTGCAATCGTATGATTGTTTTTATCTTCATCAGAATAATCTACCAGATTCACGACCATAGAATATATATATATATATATAAATTGTACTTAATACAAATCAATAAAATCTTACTTCAATAAATTAAATCAATTAATTAAAAGGCTAACCCATGTCGTCTTCTGTATATATCTCTGGAAGCCTTCTGGAACAGGTACTCCCCAATCCTGTCCAGTTTCTCTGGACTGGAGAGGGAGTAAAAGGTGAGCTTCTCCATATTTGATTTGACCAGTCCATCCTGAGGAGACGCGGGGAAGATGTTGTCCACCAGACGCTTGTAACGCGGTCGAAGCGCGGAACAGCATCCGCAGCAACCTGAAGTTCAAATTTGAATATCCTGAATTACTATATTTTTGTGAGTTTGAAGATACCAGTGAAAAAACTTTAATTCTTTACAGGCCAATCCTAATACGAGAACAGGTATGTGAATAAAACAAACTAGGACCGAATTTGGGGAAAATAATGTGTCAATGCTTACACACGAAAATGGTGCGTCATTTTTCAAATTCTGATACTATATCTAACATTTAATATTACACATGGATTTTAAATTCGGATGTCATGACGTATACAACGCTTAACTTATAATTGTCTGCTTCAAAAATAACGCTAATAACATTAGAAGCGAGACCAAATTTGCTTAATTTAGTTCAGATTTTTTATCTATCCCATACGAATTATATTAGAATATAATTTTTAACTTAAGTAAATACCTTAAAATCGTTTTTGTCGAAAAGTGCATTTTAAATAAGTCTTTAATTTATAAATAAATAGATAATATTTCATACCACGAATATCTTTTAGACCCAACGGGCTTTAGCCGATTCTTTGAACATTTTCGGATGACTGGCGGTTTAAATTATTAATTAAAATCTGATCTTAATTTATAATGTAATAGGTATTGAACGTTCATATTTGTCTGTCTATAAAATTGGCCACTGATGGTCAAACGAAAAATTGTATACATGTCATAAAAGAAATGGTTTTAAAACTGTGTATTTTTTTCAATACAAAGTCACTCACATGTCATATACAGGCTGCGGCTGATGATGAAGCATGCTCGGTGGAGAACTTTACGCATTGGAATCATTTGGTATCACTCAAATTACCTTTCAGAACTAATTTTGACGATATTTTCACATATTCAATATTTTAGTTTTAAGCTGATGCATGTTCTCAGACTTTAATATGTTTTAAACCGAACACAACTAATAATCAATAATTTATGGTTAATGTTGGTTAATTTATATTATTTTGTATATTGTTACTTTCAAATGAATCCATAAATACATTGTATAGAACACAGTAATTGAGTTTTATTTATATTGGGAATTATTCATTCATAATTATTAATTTGAAAATATAAAATAATTATTAATTTTAAAAACACAATAAATAAACTTTTTTTTTTTTCAAAAACTTTTTAAAAACTTTTCTTCAAACTTTCATTAGTAAAATCACTAAAAATCTTAAACTTTTTAACCGTAAATATGTCCGTACAACAGGTGTCTTCAGAATACAAGTGTATAACTCGTATGATAACAAATTGATAAGCTTAGTGAAGCGTAGTCCGGTTCCACATGATTGGTTCGTGTCCCACTTGTCTTAGAAACTGTTTAGATAAAGAATTATGATACCATAAATAACATTAAAAATATATTTTTATATGTCAGTCTTAGACATCCCGACATTTATCTTTACAATTAGGTATTAAGTTTAACTAAGCCTTTCTATTACGAATTTGTTCGTTTTTTTTTCAAGGTCTCCAAAGTAAGACAAGACTAACAAATATAAACTATCTTTTATATTTTTTCTCTATGGAAATTGAACTTAAAACCTGTCAATGTCAGAAAATAAATTATTTTTAGTATATTAACAGTATTATTAAAGAAACTAATAACGTAACGTAAATAATGCTTTTAACTAAAGAAACTCAAATTATAAAGTTACTAATAAATGAAGACCGCCAAAACACCTTATAACAGCAGACAATATAATCTCAACTAATAATCCTATTAAACTTAATTTTGTTTAATACCCTTGACACAAAACCTTAAAAGTATGTGATATTTTAAATATATACTAAGTCGACTCAAGCTTAAACAGTCTATTTTTTTTAGATCTTCACGAGTACACATTTCAAATAAAACTGTTTTTTACAGATTAAAACTCGCTTATAATTTGGTTACATTTTAATTTTAACCCGACGTTTCGAATGCTTTACAGCAATCGTGTTCACGGGTAGACGAGATGTAAGTGTCTGTCGAACACACACATACAATTACATCTCGTCACCAAATTATACGCGACATTTAATCCGTAAAAAATAGTTTTATTTTAAACAGACTATTTTAGATAGTTTTCATAAAACTCAAAATACTGATAAAATACAATATTTTAGATAATAATCAATACAAGTATAATGTAAATTTCCCAGCGGATGTTGCCGTGACATTTACTGTAGGCGGCCTACTTCTGGAAATAGATTATCGATGACAGGGTAGTTTGATGAAACACTACACAATATATATTATAAAATGATGTCCTCTGTCGTGTCTGTCTTTCTGTATTTTATTATTTATTTATAACTTTATGACCAAAGTACAATGGCGGACTTAATACCATAGGCATTCTCTACCAGTCAACGAAGGGTGATGCAGAGATAAAAAGAAGTAGGTGCATGTTGAAGAAAACAAGAGAAAAGAGATTAAATAACAAACTTATAGCAAATGTCACCATAGTCAATCAGAGGAACAATGTATCAACGCGATTAACTCAAAAACTACGGAAGGATTTTTGTGCCGTTCTCAATAGACGTATGATTCCTGAAGACGAATTCGGTGTATAATTCATAATGTTATTATGTATATTGACTGAAATTTAACTATTACAGTTAAAAACGCATCAAAAATAATGGAAATAGACATAAAAAATATATTATTATTAAGCTGTATTATTTCTAATCATAATCTAATAACCTCTGAACCTCCCAAATATTATTGGGCGAAGCTCTCTATGTGAGACTTTTCGGCATCCTTTGTGCAAGCATCAATCAAAATCGGTACATCCGGAAATTTCCAGACTTTCACAAAGAATTTCCAGTCTGATGGTGGTTTGTTATAAAAATATAAAATAATTTTTAAAATATTCTTTACAATGAATTTTGCTTTACAATGAAAAAATAACAAAAAAAAAAAATAGTTGAGGACAGAATGCGTCGACGTTTTGTAAATGCAACTTCGGTGCTGTTTGCACCTCGCTTCGCGCAATATGTTAAACATACCGAGATTTTGTGAGCGCAGCCAGTAAAAATTGAGATCTGGTTCGCGCTCCTTGTATTTTCTGTGATATAAAATTATTGACGTTTTAAACCATTTTTTTTTTCTGAATTTAAATAGATAGTTATTGAACATTTTATTTATTTATTTTTATTTTTGTTTGTTAGTATCAATCTCTGACCCTACCAGCGGGATTTTCTGATAGCCCAACATTACAACAATAACAATAACAATATTAGAACAATATTAGAAAAACTCTTTAGATAAATTGCAAGTTTTTACTACAGGAAACTGCAACATAATAAATTATGAATAATGGTTATTAAAATTTATTGACTTGCTTGAACAGATAATAAATGATGATTTATAAAAGTATTTATAGATATTTGTTTTGGCTCAACTGTAGTATTGGCAATAATTCTCGTTATTAATTTTAGCCTTTTATAAAAATATTAACAATAATTATATAACACATAAGATATAAAATTTATAAAACTCAAAATAACACTACCACAACAAACTTCAAAGACAAATTATTAGTATTTATGATTTTTTAATATAATGACCATTATTTATACACACATGCGCACGCTAAGGACGCGCTGAAACTACTGAGGGAAGGTATTCTATATTTAAACTACTACAGGACCGAATAAAAGTGACATTGGAATAGAGAAAGTTCCTAGGGTTACATAGACCGTAACAGTCAACATTATACATCTTCACTATAGTAAAATTTATGTATGTGTGCAATAATGCAACATACATAAAGTTCTATATGATAGATGACAATCTTTATGTCATATCATGGTTTACCCTAAAATTCAAAATCCTCATTAAGCTGTATAATATGATGAACATTTCATTCAGAACAACATTTCATGTCAAGTAGAATATGCAGAATATTTTAGTTACTATCATCTTAAATTGGCACGTAATAAAATTTGAAAAAAACTGGCCACAGATGACACAATCACTAAACTGGCCCACGTATGCCACAATAAAATTTTGTAGCTATATAGTTTCTTATAGATAAAGATTAAATGTCAACAAATTACAACAGCCACAAATAATTTATGAAAGATGAAGGGATACTTTGTACGACAAACAACACCTTCCTAATCTATATATAGATGCATTTAATTATTAAGCTTTACTAGAGTATCATAGGTAGATTTACGTATGATAAATAATATAAATATAAATAAGTCATTATAATGTATATAAGAATACTAAAACTTCGTTGTCTGTTTAAAAAAGGTTTATATTTTCAAATTTTCTGTGCAAAATTAAATTAAATTTTAGATTTAGAGTTTTTTTTTTGGAATCTTACTGTTTGGTAACATGGTTAAAAATGTGAATGAACATTGAATTAAATAAAAGCAGTGATCATAAAAATAACACTATGGAGTATGAGTGAAAATTAGTGTTTATAAAGTGACATTTCCGACCACAACAAAACATTTACTATAGCAATGCAATATAACCATGTATCTTCATTTAATAACTATTCTGCTATTATTGAGGTAAAATGAATGTTAGATACTCGTACTTAGAACTTGTATAATATCATTAAAGCATCTATTAGTTTCTACAAAGTAACATTTACTTAATAAAGATATGGAGGAAATTTTAATACTTGTCAGTCATTAAATATAATTAATAAAAACAATATACAGATTACTTATTTTTATATGATATACTAATGTCAAAATAGTTGTATATTCCTTACTTCTCCAAGTTAATAATATTTAAGCTACATTTTAAATTTTTAAAATAAAAAGACAGCCTGAAATTCTCTTAGTTGTTAGTTTTGTGCATACTCATTCGATTTCATTAAAATAATGTCCCATCTTTCCACACAAGCCACTCATATTTTTGTATATAAGAAAGCTCATTCTCAGAAATATTAATTTAAGTATATTTGTTTTAAATTTAATAAAAATACATCTAGTTATTTTCTTACTAAGTTAATTTTTGTAGCACTAGTATATGATTTGATTCAGGTATATCTTTTTGAGTAAAAATGTTATCAAATTTCAAAAAACATAGTAATTTATAACAAAATTGGTGAATAGATATCATACTGATGTTTAAAGATAATGTTGTAAATAAAGTAATAGTGAAATAAATAAAACCACTTATATACTTATAAAAAGGATATTTTATTATGCTTAAGTAATTATAGAACTAATGTTTTCTTTTATCATCCCTATCCCTCACTTTTGATCGATCATAATCATCATACTTTCTTGATGATCCACGATTCCTTTTATCATCTAACCTTCTCTCCCTAGATCTATCGATATCTCTGTCTCTTGATCTAGACTTGTGGCGTTTATTAGAGTACTCTCTCTTTCTGTCGTATGGTGATCTTGATCTTCTTTCTCTTTTTTTGTGACTGCTATGGTATTTGGAAGATAAGGGAGGTGTTTTAGGTGATTTGTCTTTTTTTGTATCCCGCTTCAATTCTTTTGAAGTAGATGCCGTGGGTGAGTCAGCTTTCTTTTCTTCTATTTTTGCGTCCCGTTCCTTCTGAGCCTGGATATGTTTGTTTGCTTGATAAACCTTCCTTAATGAGTCAACTTTGCTTTCTAATTCTTCAGGGTTGACTTTAAGTCGCTTATATAGTTGGAGGATCCTAGTACAAACATCTCTGATGTCCTCTTCTGATACTTTAAATAACTGAAACCAATGTGGGTTGTTTGGAAGGGGTAAACCAATTTTACGAGCAGTCAAGTAAATACAGGCACAGGCTATTGTTTCTGGTGGAAACCTCATAAAGACATCAGTACGGAGGGCATCATTCATGTAATTCCATGCCATTTGCATCAACTGTTTATTCTTTTCATATTGCAAAACCTGAAGATAAACTACAATGAGCTTGTGAGGATGTTTTACATGCACACAGAAACCTAACTCCTTCAAGATGCGCCTTTCAGCTTTAATGACCTGATTTTTTAATTCAATGTAATTTTGATCTACTATTAAAGGTGATATTGTCTTTTGTGCTCTCACTTGCTTGATGTGATGGAACACATTAATAACGTCACGGATTCTACAAGGTTTTTCTTCGACCTTTGATGCTAAATAAATACTACCCATAGCAGTCGTTTCCATGGGGTAGCGTACAAAGGATTTGGAATAATAAAACCTTTGCAAATACATTTGACCAGTCGCCATGGCGACTTGAGGTAGTTTCAGTAATATTCCGGCCGTTTGTATCATTTCACAGCCAAGAATACGCAGGTCCGTTTCGATATCAAACTCCAACCCATCAGCCTGGGATGGAGTTTCATTAAATGCAGCGTCTGGTAGTAAACAGTTGTGTAGAGTGAGAACTATCTTTCCATAAGTTTTTGGCTGTTTTCCTTGGACACCATTGTTGGTTTTGATTTGATTTTGTACAGTAGTGGTAGTCATGATTTTTAACTTATACTATATATCACACCACATTTATTTTATTAAGAAAAACACTTTAATCAAGAACCTTTTACAAATAATTCGCCCGTAAAGAAACTTTTAATAACTAACACGAAGCTCGGGTAAGAAAAATGCGACTGAATGACAGATAGCGTACACAAAAGCAAGATGGCCGCCCCAGAAACATATGTCATTACTAAATAAAAAATTTTATTTTCCTAATTGGTCAATTACATATATGGACGAATGGGTAATCTCTACTCACCTTGTGCCATTTTCTTAAACTTAACTTTAACTTTCAAGTTTAAACACAATAGTTTACTTTCATTCGACTATTTCTGAATTGGGCGTTAGTCCACCTGACTCACAGACAACACTTCTTTGCTAGTGTTTTGGTTTAGTTGCTAGGTGCAAACGTCAAAGTTCATATTTTGTGTAAAATTTAAAATTAGATCAAATACATTATTATTTAAATAAATCTATATTCATATTTAAAAATTTTGTAAAATATAATCATTAATCATTGTAACACTTCTTAAACAGACTATAAATTGTTGATGTTTCAGAACGAAACCGGAACTTGTCTTTTATAATTATTTTGGCGGCACTAGACAAAGTAAGGCATTCAATCAATAAACCGGGTTAGAAGGTTATAGCCTAAAGAAACAAAATACAGTATTCCCCGAGTATGTTTACGTAACTTGCTAATTTAATTAAATTTCAAAGATCTTTGTAACGACAGTATCTTACATAATAATATTAATTAAGAATAAACTTACATCCAGGATCCGTGCATTTTTGTAGGACTGAATCTAGAAAGTCATGTCCTTCCCCGCCTTCAAAACAACATTTCACAAAAGACATATTTATATATACGTTTTAACACTTTAAAGAAATAAAATTATTTTAACATCGATAAAAAAATATCTTATAATTTTTATCTTATATTGCAGTGATAACAATAGTAAGTATATTAAGAGAATATTTCTTATTACTGCGGATAACTTTATCACAATCTTAAGCAATAAAAAAATATTATTGTACAAATATAAAAAAATATATAAATAAGGAGACAACATTAAGTAATAAAACTATTTTAACATTTTGTCATTCATTAAAAAGACTTGTATTGCTTTACAAATTGTGCACGTTACGAGTATGTTTAAAATATTATCACAACAATAAAATTAGGTCAAGTAATGTCACTTTTGACTATCTTATACCTAGCACAGGCTAGGTATTGAGAAATGAAATATCAATGGTTTTCAGAATACGACCTGGTTAACCCGAATGCAAAAAATAGTTAGACAAATAGCTTTATTACGAGCAAATTTTGTGACATTTTAATTTAGAAGCGTAATGCGCAAAATTATTTTCATTGCTAGACTTTCATTACGCAGCTAAGCTTTTAATGTCACTATCAACCAAAAGAGGGCGCTTAAATTTCTTAAATATTTTATGATATTATTCTTCACATATTAATAAAGTAACTAAATATTCATATTTTTTTTATGCGTTTGCTTTTTTTATCTTTATTTTCGTAATGAAGCAGTGGCGCCCTGAGATGTTCTCAAAGTGATAATTTATGTATCACAGATTCAGTACTCCTTGCCTCTACCATAGTTTCCGTTATCGCGGGTAGACGATGAATTTACTTTTCTATTATAATTTGAACAAACATATTTTTTTGTTTTAAGGATCGAATTTCGGAAATAAATTTAAAAATTTTGCAGGCAACCCTATTACGAAAATATCAAAATTAAATTCTTGTTCACAATTAATTGCTCTAATCTATCTGAGTACCTTCGTATTATAAATGTGAACACGCAGTTGAAGGAGGCTGATTCCTGATCAAATTCGTTACAGAAAGTTTCTTTAATACCCGTTGATGACCGCTACGCATCCAGGTTAGAGGGATAGTATTGAAGTTAGCCTACAATGCTAAAAGTTGAATTCGGCAGCTTTAATTAGAAAAAGGGGAAGGAACAATAAGAACGACTTCGCTGTACCTTAGTCCACGTTTGTACCTCATGTCCTCTACCCAAAGTTTGTCTGGAAGAGTAATTCTTTAGCAAGAAGGTACGTCGCCTTTTTTACTCATTGACAGGGGCGGCTGTAGCTCGTGTAGCGCCTGTGTGCAATAAAATCCTGGCGCCCCCTAGGCCTGACCCCCCCCCCCCCCGCAGCTAAAACTATTAACTAATAAATTAACGCCGCAGCGCCTCTGAGACGGCGGCGCCCGTATGCATTCCACAACATGGACTATAGGTTAAGCCGCCCCTGTTCATTGATTTGTATTTTTGTAATCTTTTACTGCAATAATGAATATCGTATGCAGTTAATAGGAAGAAGCAATACTTGACCCAGAAAACGGTACTCCGCATGTTGCAAGACCAGTGCTTTATGGAGAGCCATTCGTTGACCTTACGTGAAGTAATGCAGTAGGAAAGTCCTTGTAATTATGAGGACATCATAGAAGTACTGGCATGGCTGGCATGGTACAAGACTGGCATGGTCAGTTATTCTAGTTTTCTTTTTTTACTTGAACTCTAAATTGTTCTCACATATCAATCGTGACTGTGACTTAGCCTATATTATAACAAATGCTTTATAATAAAAAACAAAATAAATGTGACAAAAATTAACCATCTTACTCATTTTTCCTACACGACACATTCCTATGGTACTGTATAAATTTGAGTCGAAAATAAACAGCTTTTGAATTAAAAGACTTGATTAACATTAATTTTTAAAACGTTTAACACTGAAAGAATGCCGTCCGTAGATAGTACTCTCTCAAACGTGATAAATAACCTCTTGGCTTCCTTAAGTTTAAAAAAAGACATATTTCTTATGAAAACTTTCTTAACAATGAACATTTCTCCCTAAGTACCATGGATAAAGATAATTTGCCAATGTCTGGAGATAGATTCAATATGTTATTTTTGAACTTACAGATTTTACTTGCAAAAAAGCATCTAGCATCTATAAAGTCGTCTACACGAGTGAGGTATATATTGAGTTAGTGATAATGAGTTTATTGGTAAATATATTAAATATTTTTATTGTTAACTTATTAAAATACTAGCTGTTAACGCGGTCCCACACGCAAGGAAACCACATACACAGCTTGCACAAGTACTGCAGCAATTTTAAGACTAGACATCGAAAGATATAAATTTTATGCAATCAGGAATAATGTAGAATTCCAATGATAAATGAATTTTTTAAATCATTTCAGTAGTTTTGAGTTTACTCCTCATAAACATTCAAATCTATCCTTTACAAATTAGTAAATTATGAGTCTTTTTAGTCTATTAGTATATTAAAATATATATAATATTCTTCTTCATTTATAGGAATAAAAACGATAGTGAAGTATATTTACAAACCACAAGTGTAATATTGTTGAGTTCTCGAAACATTTCGTGACTGTACCGAATACCGTAGCCGGCGGGCTATTAAATAATACTCAGATCATAGATAAAAGGACCTATTGTTGTTTTCAATTCAACAGCTATTTGACTATTATTAATATTATAGTTAATTATGCAAAATTAGCCTTTTTAAAATAATGTATTATAACTATGGTGATCTGTTATGTTTTTGTTTTTTTTGTGTGCATCTGAAAAACTGGCACTTACGCAAGTTGCTATGCATAAAATAAATAAAAAGAAATCGTTTACATCCGGTTAAAGTAAATTCAAAATTAATAAAAAATCTATATTGTCTTTGTGTATAATGACAGTTATACCCTTGTCAAAATTAAGTATTGTACAGGTATCATCAATTATACTCTACGGTTTACATATTTTAAAACAAAGCCATATAACCGAGTTTTTGTGTGTCTTCCTAAAACCGATTATTTCATATCTTATAAATATAAAACGAATTCTGTTGTACGGGATGGTATGATCCACGAGATAGTTGTGTATTACTGATTTTGTAGGTTGTAGATTCGCTTCTATTGCTTCTAAACGAAGCTTTTTACTAACCCTCAAACATATACTAAATGCTATCCATATAATGTCGAAGTTGAGTGTTAGCTGATATACTATATTAGAAATCAACTAGGTGTTATTGATTGTCCTTGTCTACTTTATAATAAAATTTGGCATTGTACAGTTATCACGTAGCTACCATCTAACCTCTGAAATTTAAGAGGTAATAAAGAAAAGAATCAGTAATATAGAACAATAAATCAGTTTCTAAGATCTGAGACAGATAACCGAAAAGATCACTATACAATGTACTTACAAGGGTTTCTTTGCGAGGAATCTCATCTATGAACCAAAATAGAGAATGAAAACTTAGAGAATTGGAAATTTAAACTAAACTTAAACAAAATAGCTAGTCATATATATTAAATATGCTTTACATAATTCCAAGTTGTACTTTTCTTACATATCTGCTTATATAAATAATAACTCTAACTATAACATTTTCTTAAATCCAATTACTGTTCTTTTCACCGCAGGTTAAAGAATAAGCTGTTTTCCTTGCACCGCGGCCTCCTGCGGAATTATTCGCAAAGCCAACACTACGTAATATTCTCCGCTCGCCAATTTAAGTTATAAGTTTTAAACTCATTCAGTCGACCTCGAGGTATTGAGGAGAATGGTCGTTGGTGGCCATCTTGAATCGTACGTCAAAACTGCGCGCCAAGTGTTGTGATTAGAACTGTAATGTCACATAGAGTGCATTGAGTGCTTTATCGTATGCAGATTATAAAGTAACAAGTGTAATATTAGGTTCTTTTATAGTAGTGTTCTCGATTTATAACTCAGTGATAAGTGAGTGTTACTGTTTTTAGCTTTTCTACTGTTTTGCTTTAGGCGGATACGTTATTTTGGTAAGCTTATTAGATTTAATAAATTTAAACTTTGTTATATTTCAATTTTATAAAATTGTACTTATATTATATTTATATTATTAATTATGGATTGATTTTGTAATTTTGTGAAAAAACAAGACGGTTTACATCATATTTATTTTAATTAATTGTAACATTATGATAAACATCTTTAATTATATTCATATTTAATATTATTGGCATTACACAATACCCTTAATAGGTACTCTCGCCGCTGTAACCTTTCCGAATGGATTGAAAGTTAGCCGTGGGTTTCTGCTTCATTTGCTTTTATTGACGTCATTCTAAGTTCCCAGTTCACGCCGCGATTCTACCATGCTCAGCAATGAATAAGGACCCCGAATAGGTTCGAAACCAGTCGGCCAAATTCCGATAGTACATGAGTACAGCCGGATAATTAATTACATTTAATAGTAATCATGGATCACGAAAGTTTACATATAAAAAAATCTAAAATCTGACTATATAAGTCAATATTTTTAATATTTACTTTATATGACAGTGCATATTCGTGTTTTTAAACTACTGTGCACTAGTTATGCTTAGGGCTTATTCGCGATTGTAACATCATGGTTCTTTTAATTATACCTTGCATTGCATGATAGGAATAATATATAAATTATATTTAAATTGTATTGTTTTATATATATTATAGTTAATTAGGTTATTTATTATAATTAAATTACATTTCTACATGAGTATAATTTTTAATGGTTAAGTTACGATTAGGTAAGTTGGTTAAATCAAAAAGCTGAATGCGTTTATACAATCATATAATTTATAAGTATTAACAGCTGTTTTTCAAATCCTGCATAATTCTAATAGCGCCAATTATGTGTAACTATTTCGTAATACTTAGGTATTTAATTTTTTAAAGAAGTTTGATTTTTCAAATGACCAAAATTATAAAAAATTCACCGCAACTAATTATAATAATTGATACAATGATTTATTTCGCAACACAATGACATTAAATAAAAAATAGATAAATTACCGGTTTTTACAAAATTTGTTTATTTTATCAAAAACCGGTAACATATTGTGCTAAACATACTGCATCATTTCCGAAATCAATTTAACAGCTGATTACGACATTCTGGTGTGCTGGATTCTTAGAAATCGAAGCGAATTTAAATAATTTATATTTTTATGTTCTTCCAAAACCCAGATAAAATATACTTAAATACTTTACGAGGAGATATTTTATTCTTAATGGTAAATATGTAATAAAAAACTGTTTTATAAGGTATTTTCTTTGTAAGATATTTACATTAGTGCGTTCATTAAAAGCCGGGGAATCTCTTGTACATCTGATAAGGCGATGATCGAATACCACCAGGTTACCGGGTACCAGGTACTAAGTATATACCAGGTAGATATACATAGTATTTTCTTACATTTTTTATATGGTTACAGATTAACTGACTTACTGACAGACGCATCTCGTCTACCGGTGAACACGATTGCTGCAAACCATTCAAAACGTTGGGTTAAAAGTTTAGTTGAGTTTAATCCGTTAATAAAATAGTTTTATTACCTGTATACTTGTTTGTCAGATAAAAAAAAATTACAAACCAAAACATTTGAGATGATTTCATAAAATGTGTCTGTATTGAATACTATAGTATTTATCTCCATGCCAATAATTCGATTGATTTTTAAAATGCCATTCTAGTAATAGATTCAAATTTAAAAACAAAACTGATCTTTTTGAAACGTGTTAAATATTCTATGTTCGTTTTAAACATTAAAAAAAAATTGTCAACGAAACAATAATTTTTTTGTAGATAAATTATTTTATGTATCAACTTATTTTTATATTTTACTCAACAAACTTGTTGAATTCTTAATTTTGTTTGACTTTTAAAAATTCCGCTCCCTTTTATCAAGGTCAAGTCGATATGTCAGCAACTATTGCATTTTCTTGCTCAGCTGCACATATATGCGGAAGTAGGCTATTTCACATAACAGGAAAGGCAACTATAGACTTTTGTAGACAAACTATCCTCTTGAACTATTATATGAATGTACCTTATTTTTTTTTAGATTTGTGACTTTATATAAAGACTTTGTATTCCCACCCTTCCCCAAGCCCTTCTCCTCTATTTTATAATATAATTTATACAAAATTATAGTTTTGATACAAAAACAGAATCTTTTTCGGTATCATGTAAGCTCGTTAAACAGAAAATTTGTTTGAACAGTTAAAATGACTTTAACAGATACTAGCTACGCCACTATGCCCGGCGGGTGGAACTGAGCGAAGCATTGTTGCTGAATGAATTTCACATACTTGAAAAATTTGCAAAGTAAATAGTGGCTATAATCGTAAACCTAATAAGAACTCGCGCGTGCGATTTCAAAACGTTCCACATGTTAACTGTATGAGACACACTTTGACCATTAATTAAAAAACTACAATCGCAAATGTCACCAAAAAACTTCAGGACCTATAAGTCACTGTTCTCGACAAACCTGCTAATTTTCGACATCCTGCCATTATCCGTCTAGGAGGAGTAGCATTAGTAATGAAACACTTTTGTCCAGTAAGAGCTTTGTTTCGCTCAACTCAATAAAGTCACAGAACAATTAATAAAATCATAATCACAAATGAAGTCAGTATTAAAAACAAGGTAATGATTGTTTTATATTAATGTCAATAACACGTGACGTCACTGCTACCTACACCCCACCCACTGAACACAAACTTCTTCAGATATGGGGAAACAAGCTTATAAATACAATAAAGTAATATATATATTTTTTATTACTATTTTTTTTACAGTACATGGCAGTTGTATCGTTAAACAATTTATATATTTATAATTCAAATTAAATCAATATTTTTAAAGGATAGTATAAACTAAAGAAAGAAGTAAAATAATAAATTTAAACAGAAAATAGGTAACTCGCCAAAAAACCGCGCAAGTCGTAAACCATAACTATCTTTTCTATCTTCTCTACATATATTGTAGTCATTAACGCTTATGTCAAGTTGGCTCAAGCCATATTTCACTTTCTGAACAGACCCAATACTCTTTAAAATATCTAAATTCTCGAACCACTGTAACACCAACTTGGTAAAATAAGATTGAAACATTACTATAATATAATAGACGTTATTAAAAAAATGTCTTAAACACTCTTATGTATACGCTAAAAAAGCAAGAAACTGATGATTCCATCAAATGAGCTATACACTCGTTAGCACACTTTAACAATAAAAAAAATGTATTTCTTCATTTTAACATGAAAAAAATTTAACATTAATTTATCCTACCAACTCTCTTATTGCAAAATACTTTTTAAATATAACACTGATGTGCAATACTTGTATGTGTGTTGTATGTGACCGTGCAATACTTGTATGAAAGGGCAATACTCGTTGGCCAATATCTACAGGGTTAGGTTACTAAAATTTGTATAACTGGGGCGTAAAGTCTATAGTTACTTGGCTTTTATATTAAACATTGACTTTATTGATGAATAATTAACATATCCAGACGCGTCGTTCGTTCTTTGTTGTCTTAGATGATTGTTAGATTTAAGCTTCTTATTTGAGACATAAAAACCTGACAAAAGATGAGTTTGTTAGAGATAGAGACTATTGACTCTTTTAACAGAAGCATTATTTCGTGTTTCGTTACTAATGCTACTCCTGGACGAATAATGGCAGGATGTTGAAAATTGGCAGAGTTCTCGAGGATAGTGACTTATAGGTTCTGAAGTTTAAGTTTTTTAATGACATTTGTGATTGTAGTTTTTTATGAAATGGTCAAAGTATTTCAAAGCGATTTCAAATTAGGCTTAAGATTACAGCCACTATTTACTCTGCTAGTTTTAAAAATATGCGAAACTCATTCAGCAACAATGCTTCGCTCAGCTCCTCCCGCCCTGCACAATGGCAGAACTAGTAATTTGAACAGTGATCTGCTTGATTTGAGAAGGATTTTTGTCTGGCCAATTTTTATTCACTTGAAATTACTGGTTAATGAACTTCATAACATTTTTAAAAACGTCTTCTTGATTTTCTCAATTTTTTTACATTGAAGTCTATGGGAGTGATGTTTTTTGGACATTATTCCTCAACGACAATGAATTTTTTTTAAATTTTTTTACAAACCACCACACATATCAGCTTGGTATGTGTGCAAAATTTGAAACCGAACCGTTAAGCCGTTTTAATGCCAACTTTGTAAAACCAACGCAAATTCTCTCCAGTAGAGCGCTCTGGTAGCTTCGCTCAATAAGAAACTATAAGCATTCTAAAATACGACGCTAACAGAAAAACTGGAGCTTTTCTTTTGATGTGGGTCTTTTCAGATCACAGTACTTAGTACCTACTTATTAGAATGACGTCATGACTTATGATATAAACCGTGACGTCACGGCGTTCAATATCAGCCCCTAAATAAACCGCTTTGGAAACCTTAATTAGGATTTAATTCGAACATAATCCAATCAATGTTATTAAATTCTGATTACTGACGCAACTTTACGGTCACAAATGAAAAATATTTTTTACTACTATTTCATTCTTGGAATAGTGTAACTAAAGTCTAAGTCTGTATTTAATAAAAACTTAAAATTTGACTTAGAGTAAGTCTTGAGTTTGCGTTCTTTTAGTAATTATAGTTACATATATTATATTGTATATGTACCTATAAGATAAAATCACACTATAACCCGAATGATCACTGAAACTGATTAGCTTATTGATTTCTCGAAAATGTTTTACACACGCCTTCGATGTGTATATTGGAAAAATATTCGAACAATATAGTATAGGAGCTTTTTGATTAATTTTGGAGGTCCAGATAAACAATAGAACATATTTTCTTTCATTGTATAATACCTACAACATCCTTAGAGGCAATTGGCAACTAATTTCACTCGTTCTTTTCTCTTTTAATATGTTGAATGCCGAAATGCAAATAATAAACTATAAGAACTCTAAAAAAAAAGTATTTTTATGTTATATGACTGACCTGAATCCTGAAACCAATGTCTTTAATGTTATGTTTTATACTATATGGTGGTATATTTTATATCATCAAATAATTCAATTTCTGGAAAGGAAAGGATTTTTTTTTTGTACACAGGTAAAAATAAAAAGACAACTGTATATGATACATTGCCATTGGCCCATTTTTGTGTACCACTATATGAAAACACAGACAAACAACAATAGCATAATTAACATACAATTTACCGTAATCGAAATATCCATCTATACTATTATTACTTCTTAATAAACAAAACTAATTACAGCTCTAACTAAACTGAGGCTGATGTGATTACATGAAACAGTTCTTGCAAAAATCAATCCAAAATATACCATCGCTTTGGTAGGTAACACCTGCACCGGCTCAGTAGTCTATGCTTTAAAAACAAACCAACTTACCTATCATTGATACCGAGCACCTGCAATCGAAGGTCGCGTGTCGAAACGATCTACATTCGCTGTTGTCTCTTAATTGACTGTATAACTGGATTGTTAACTTAATACAAGCAATCATGATACATAACTGACCAACAACGAATTGGTTTTCGCAATGACTAAAATATTGGATGGATTTTTCTAGAATATATGAAAGTTAATAGCACATTTCCATATTTCCATTATTCGCTTTTTGAGACAAATTTTGATAAACAGTAGAATTCCTGAGGATGTTATATCATCCAGACCGGATATATTTCTGTATAAAGCGTATAATACTGACTTGTAAAGCTTATTATCTCCCTGGGAAACAAACATCCCATAAGATCAGACATTTAAAATAAACTGATATTTCAAACTGACCAACGAACTGACCAGGAAAAGGTTTACAGCTAATTTGCACTCTGTAGATGTGTAAGCGAGAGATATAACACCGAAATCTCTCTATAACCTACTTAAAGGCCTCTCTAGAACTATCACCAGTTCATTTCTTGAACGTACTTCAAAGGCCGCAATGGTAGGCTCGTTTCAAGTCTGGTAAGGAAGGGAGAGGACGTACCTATACAGTGAAAGTGATAGTGACTGCGAATTTTAAGAGTCCCGTACACCTGTGTCGCAAGACCCTACACATCTGTGACGCAAAAACCCAGGCACTGTTGTGCACTCCTCCCCCTTTGTGAATCTCCTCTCTCAGTGAATCCATGGACTGCTTATAATAATAATAATATTAATAATTAACTTTATTTCAGATTGTCCATATATCCATATATTTGTTAGTAGAGATTTTTAAGACTATGTTAGTTAAGCTATGCTTAGAAGCTTCATCTCTATTTATTCTGTTATTCTATCTGTATTTATTATATTTAAATTTTATTAAACATATATCAATATATTTTTAATTTATTTACCGATCACAGTTTTATAAAAATTAACAACAAGAAAATGGTTACTGATTATGACAGCTAAGATGGCGTTGTGGTATGCATTCTGAGCACACTTTCTATTTTTTAAGTTTTCTTTAGGATATGTCAATGACTAACACAATACAAGGATATTACAGTTGACCGAAATACAGAAAGCCTTCCATTCCATTAATTTAGCTTTTTGTTGCTGTTTTTGGCGAAACAATTTTGAGGTCTAATTTAATTCTAGTACGTAAATATATTAATATTTACTTATCGGCTTAATACTAAAAAAATATTTAGACCTTATTCTCTGGTTTGTCACTTTCACACTTTTGACGTAAAACATTAGAGAGAGTGGCAAAACAGAGAAAAAATTCTACGGAGTATAAATATTTTTATTTCTAAGGTGTTTATATAAAACCTATTGTTTGTTATCATCTATTATTGCCATAGTCTAAAATCTAGACAAAGATGGCTAGAGATTAGCTGACAAATTTATTTTATGATCTGTCCCGTTCTATTAAATCTGCAAGTTTTCCTCAATATTTTACGGATATGCGAAATTTTATGTGTGTGCGTTTATATTTTGTCTGTTTATGTGTGTGTGAAACGTTCTAAGAAAAACAATGTTTCCATGAATTGTTGGAAGGTTAAGGCTAGAAAACCATCACAATTAATTATCTCATAGATTTAATTTCATGATAGACAGTTTAATTAATTAAAATTTATTTATTGTTTTATATCTATCATTTTATATTATATGTTCGTAATTATACAATAAAACTGTTTTAAAAACCGGTTTATTTTCTTGTTATTATAAAATAGTGATCTTCTTTTGTTAAAAATGAGACTAAATATTCAACCTTCAAGATGTTTGTTTTATACAATTAGTGACACTAAATGTGTCAATCTTTCATAGAAGTGTCATTGGTTAAACGTATTCAGACCTACTTCTCATTGTAGACCTCACGAAGTACAAAGCAATTAGTCGTGACAACTGTATGACCACTATTAACATCCTCTGGTTTCGTAATACTCGTCTGTCTGTACGTTTTTGGCATCTCATTTATTTCTAGGTCTTGCTTATAATATAGATAGTATAAAGCCAAAATTTGTTTGATTGTTCAGTTGAATTCGGTAATTAAAACTACTCATATGATTGGAAAAATCTTTCTGATTATTATAGATAACTTAATGCTTAATGATTATTCTTAATTACTTAAAAATCGTTCGTATATAAAATTATATTATTTTACTCAAAATTTCAGTGATTAACATTCTTTTTAAATTTTACTGATTGCTGTTTTAAAAAATCAAGTTTGTTTATTTATTTATCTATTTATTGATTTATTTATTTAGTTATTTATTTATTTATATCTTTTCCACATTGAATCCATATCAGTGATCACTTGTGTACGTCAATTTGAAGAGTCAGGAGGGCCCATATTGATACCATACTTATCAAAATAAATCTTAAACAGTTTAATTGCAATCATATTAAAATATTTTTTAAACTACGATAAATTTAAGTGTATGATATATAATAAACGAATGAAAGAATCACTCAATTTTAAATTCTTTAAAACTCCTCAATTATTCGGCGAATAAACTACTTATACCATAAACCATGGCGTACGTGACATTATGTCTAATGGCACGCCATGAAGATAAGGACCACCTTGGCCGGCGTGACATACTTAGCAAACAAAAAATATTTTATAATGCGGGAGAACCTAACATCTAGTTTCTCACACACACATGTAAGTTAAAATTTTAATTTATATCCGAATTTAGAGCAGTTTTAGAGATCGTTAGAAATGGGCCTTGATTTCTATGCATATACATTATAATATATGTAATATCTCTAGGATTTAATTATTTTTGGTATAGCATTTTTAAACAAAACTTTATAAAAACTAATATCTAGAAATAATTACGAAGTAAAATAGCGTTGAGTGTTTTCTAAAATATCAACAACTGAATAAAATATCATATATTTTAAGTATTGATTAGTAATATACTAAGTTTATAAATTATAATAATTATTTATATTTTATTTTAATTTAAAAAAGTCATATATATCAAAAAAGTAGAAGTCTTTTTAAGAATAATATAATATTAATGAACGAAGACTACGATCTTATCAGTTTATTATATTATATCATGAGAATGTACTTGTTAGAATTAAATTCTGGAATATCAGTCTCTCTTTCTCTCTCTCTCTTTTTTGTGCTTAAATTATGAGCTCACAGCTATTCAGACACTTTTTCATCTAATTATATTACAGACCCTATTTACTTCGCCCAAGTGGGCAAAGTGAGGTTACCCATTTGGGCATGGCGGCTTTTCAAAAACATTTCACATACTAAAAACTAAAACTCATATTTATTGTGGCGGCAAATATAAGTAAATAGAAAGGAATTATCTTTTTAATATAAAAATTATAGATAGAATTTGTATTTTTAGTTAGTTTAAAATATATATACATTACAAAGCGAATATAAAAATAGATCTGTTAAATTATTTATGGTACGTAATTAAAATCGTATAAAATATAACGTTTCTCAGGTTGCGCGCGCAGGTCGTGACGTCATTAAGTTACCGCGCTCTGATTGGTCGGAATTGTCACCTTGGTATGAACACGAATCGTGCGGTTTTTGCATATTACGCTTTTAAATTACTTGTTGGAAGTATTTAAATCATGTTTACAGATATAAAGAATTTGATTATCTTTTCAAAACATTCCAACAACGTATTATATAAGTAATAGTTATAACGTTAAGTAGTTAAAGTAACAACTTCATATTCTCTGCAAGACACTTGATACTTTGTGATCATTTGTTTGTTAAGATTCTAGAAGTTTCTTATGTTACCTCAGTTTATTTACGTGAATATAAATATTATTTATTGCGGAAACTGCATACTAAAATTATAATAGTTCTACTGTCTTTAAATTAAATATATTGTAATGAAATGCGTTGTTTGTATTTTATGGTAATTTTGGTATTTCGTTGTAAATAATAAAATAAACGCCAATACTAGAGGCTTGCGTTTAGAAAACATTGTCCGCTATTTATAAAAAATAATTAAGTTAACATTATTTTTATCACTTTTATTTCTTGTCCGTAGTCTTTGTTGACAATCCATTACACTTTACCTCAACATATCATATTGCGTGGGCGCAAGGACGTGACGTCATGCGCGGGCGCAGGCCATCTGTGTTCACTTGATTTCCGCACCTGTCTTTGTGATTAGTAATTATTAAAAAACACCCACTGTTGCGAAAATTATTGATATTGCTGAATGCGACATATGAGTCATTACTTAAAAGTAATTATTTGTTAGTAATACACATTAATGGCAATATATATTAAATTTTAGTTTGGCATCTGTAAAACCAATTATAGGTTGTACTTATTCAAACTTAATAGATGCTTAATTAAACAAAGCTAATTAAAAAGCATTGCTCGCATGTCATCGGCATGCCGGTGTCGTCAGGACCAGGATGTGTGGAGGAGCTGTGGGAACGACCATATATGGTTATAGTGTGGAAGGCCAGAGACAAATGGAATAATTTTTGATAAACGGAGCAGCTTAGCGTATTAAATGATTTTTGGACAAGACAAGGAACTTATGTTTAAAGTTCAACTTAACTACAAACGAAGCTGAGGAATATGGTATATGAAATATAAAACTTCTGAAATAACAATAAAGTTTTTAATGTTTTAATATTTAATTATATTTTATTTAATTTATTTGTATAAATTAATTCTAATCCTTTTTTAGATACCAAACCGGTCCTGTAAAAACAACATTACATATATTTTATAGATAAAAAATATACACGCAATTAAAGAGTATATAATCATAAAATCCGGTTAAAGTTTTTTTTCTTTAGTTTTGTAACTTTATTAATCTGTCATATGACTTGTCATTTATATAAGCTATCAAGACGCCGGTCAGACTAGTGATGCGACTCGAATAAGACTTTGTGACTCGATTTTACTACCTCACTCGAATCATATTCAAGTTTTCGAATCACTCGAGTTGCATATTGGAATTACTTATATACTGACCGAATCAACATTACCTATATACTTACCGAATCTACTTGAAGTGCCGAGTTGATTCGGAACTCGAGTGCATAGCGACTCGAGTATTTTTTTTTCAATCGAGTACGAGTTTGAAAAACTGACTAGTGATTGGAGTAAAAACAGGGCTCGAGACCATCACTAGCTAGTTCATTTGCCTTGATTTGACATTTGACAGCACAACAAAGAGTGCACCAAGTCACAGACTGCAACCATTAAGAACTCTGTAGGTATTTTTGCACATTAAATAGCTTTATAATCTATACAAATCAAATAAAAAATATATATATTTTGTATATTACCCACATCATTAATAATAATTAGTGTTGCTTTAGATCAATTAAAAAAACAAGATCTCTGACCACAAAATGCCATATTTATGTACAAATTATTATTTACTTAAAATTGCAACAACTGAATATATCTGCAACTTAACAGTAAAGTGTAACAAGGTAAGTTACACAAAACATGTATATCTTAAGTATTCAACCTTGAGTGTATGTTTTCCCCGTCTTTGGTCATACAGTGACAATATGATTACGTTATAGACTATACCTTGTGCGCTGTAGCGAGGTGCGGGTGACACTGTCAATAACGTTTCGTTTCTCAACTTAAAGAAAACAACAACATTGTTTTTGTGACCTTTGTCTCTATTGCTAGGTTGACATTGTATCAAATCATATACTCCAACTGGCCCTTCTGCACTTCATCTCATGTTATTCCCAACCCCTGCTTAATAAAACTACAATTACTAAAAAACTTATTTACTCCCATATTGCTACGACTGTTAGTGCTTAGAAAATACCCGGGCAAGCTCCTCAAGCTTGCAACAGTTGCTTACTATCAGTCCAAGTTTGAATTCAATGTAATTAGGAAAAAAAAATACCTCTGTCTCTAAACGTGTCCGAGTTATGGCACATGACTAAATCACACGATTACTATTACATATAATTAAACGGTCGTATTCACATGAAGAACATTGTTAAGAGCATGGCAGAATCGCGGCATAAACATAACAGATTTCGTATTGCTCCGTACTCATAAGGACTCCCAATGGTTCCGACACTAGTCGATTAAATTCCGATAGTGTTTCCGTGAGTACAGCCAAATAATTATATATAACAGTAATCATAGGTCACGAAAGTTTAAATACAAAAAAATATTAATCATAAAATTGATACCAGTGTTCAACTGATAAAAAAAATAATTTTAGTGCATTTCAATTGTACTAATCTTTAACCAAAACCAACAGTCCAACCAGGTGATACGTCTTTTTTATATAAAATATATGTGTTGGTCCCAATTTGCCTGTCTGGAAAAAAAGCTACTCGGCTACATACTACCATTACATCATTGACGAGATCACCTTTTACCACAACACAGCCATCAATAATTATATTTTATTATGTATGTTAATGGTTAAAAATGTGTTTAGTTACTAATGCTACTTCTCTTAGACGAATAATGGTAGGATGTCGAAAATTTAGTGAGTTGTCAAGGACAGTGACTTATCCTGAAGTTGGTCCTGAAGTTTTTTGGCTTAAGATTATAGCCACCATTTTCTCTGCTAATTTTACAAGTATGTAAAACTCATTCGCAAACAATGCTGCGCTCAGTTCCAGCGCACAGTGAAGGACCTAATTTAAATATAATCAATTAAAAGTTACAGAACAGAAGACTTGTTTGTAAGTTATAATTCTATTTAACAATTAAAACAATACATTAAAATAAAGTACATATTGTATCCATTGTGACTGTTGTAGTATAAATATAGGACATTTGTATTTTACCTAGTCTTTAGTTTCAAAATTATTTACATATATTTTAATAATTAAAAAAAATATATGCCTGACTTTGAGATAACTTTATCTTATTGTGATATCTGGGATAATATTAAATTTCCGTTTCTTAGAATCATCCCACTACACAAATGACGAACTAAAAATGAATATTAATAGATACAACAATACCGACACCATATCGAATTATAAGACAAAGGCTACATCAATAATAACATTTCAAATGGTTTGAAAATATTTATAGAAAGATAAAATACTTTTTAGTACATACATACGTACATACTTAAGCTGAATAGGTGTATACTGTTATGTACAAACTTACCTTTATTTATAACTAGCTATTACTCGCGGTTCCACTCGTGGACGAAGAATTTTATTTACTTATTATTATTTAATCTATAACTTAACTATTTATTTAAGATAGCTAAGAGCAGTGTCCTAATGCCAGATGATCGATGCCTTCCTTACGACCCTGTCTATCATAATCATAAATAGTTTTTCTAATCCACTCAGTAGTTTCAATGATTAACGCATTTAAACAAACTAAATTATCCACTATATAATGTTACTATTACGTATAATTATCCAGCTGTACTCACGTTATTATTATCAGAATTTGCCCGACTAGTTTCGAACTTATTCGTCCTTATTCATGAGTTCTGAACATAGCGGAATCGCGGCGTGAACTCATTTATATTATTGGTAAGGATTTGGACACTAACATTTTCATTATGTATACATATATAACTTCATAAACACGAATACTGTAAATAAATTTTATTGCAGTTTTATTAAATCTAATTAGGAGGTAATTGATGCAATACAAATAGCGCCAAAGTTTTTACTAGTACAAATTAAAAAACATATATACATGTGACGGTTCGCTGCAATCTAAAATTATGTATAATGTATTTTAATATTATTATTACAATCGTATAGAATTTAAAATAATTCTTATTTTTTTTGTACAAGGTCATCTTTTGGTTACTTGACAATTAAATGTTATTTTCTTCTAAGACATGTATTTGAAACTTCAAAATGGCGGTTCGCAAAGAATGGTTGACGTTGACAGTTAAATATTTTGTACAAATGGTAATAAAGGTTGCTATATGGAGCTATTAAAAATGTTAATTTTAATTTTAATAAAGGACAAGTACAAATGTTCCCGACATTTTGTCTTAGATTGCTTAAAAAACCCCAACATATATTTTTTTAATGCATTTGACAGCATTTTGACAGATTTTTTTTTAATACTGCCGTAGCTGCTGAAGGGCAACTAGTTAATTGATATAGTTTTATTTCTTAAACTTATATACTTCAAAGTATTACATAAATATTCTCTGTAATTACTCAACGGAATTTCCCAGTAAAGGAAATGTGCATTTATTTAAGTAATTTACTTATGAATGCAATTACATGTTAAAATATATATACATAGCATTAAGTACAATATATCTACATTATTAATAAAAAAAGTAACTCAAATCTTATGTTAATACTGAATCTGTTATTGATAGCGAAAAAAATGTTCTTCAAATGTCAAACAATCATTTCAAATTACTTAAATCACATTAATCGGTTACATCCGATTCCTTTTAATACATCTTTTCAGGAAGATATCTTGAAATGTCTTGAAATGGCAACCCTAAGCTACGACCTTGAGACAGAGAATGTAAACCAATTCCGACAGTAATATTGCTAGAGAAAAAAAAAACAAAAAAATATACTTATTTTTTCTCACTGACAGTCCATGTTTGTGTTTGTGAGTGTTTCTAGTGTGTGTAATGTATATTGTTTCACTAAGTCAATATATTTTTATAATAATAATATTCGTACGTGACATTAAGTTTAACAGGAAGTAAATAGACATTTGTCACATATAAATTATAATAGCGATTTTGACCCGAATATCTCTACTTGATGTTATTTAATTAATATAAATAGATTTGATGCTTGAAAAAATATACATTGCAGAATTAATTATATTTTAATATTTATTTCATTTTCACCTTTCGTGATCCATGTTTACTATATGTTATTATCCGGATGTACAAACGTAAATACTTTACTGTCGAACCAATGATGAAGCCAGTTCACGCCGTGATTCCGCTATGATTAAAACTCATGAATAAGAAAAATAAAACAATTTATAATAATTTTATAAATATTAGAGCCATGATAAAATTTATTTTAATTGTTTTAAAATAAATAAATAATAAATATGTGAGCTTTTGAAAATAAAAAAACATGAGAAATATTTTGTGTAGAAGTTATTCTATCAGCTTATCCCTTGCTTTTCTATTAAATGAAGTCAGGAAGTCAGGTCTGGATTTATACCTACATTATCAAATACAGCTTTCTTGGTAACCCGCTATTGTGTTAGTGATAAATGTGTATGCTTGTCAGATATCAGGTATCTTGTATCAAACTTTGTTTTGAAGGATATATGTGTCTATCGGTTTATATTAACGATACTAAAACAAACGATCATTATAAATGTTATTTACCTTTTATTTACCCGACGTTTTTTAACGTCATCGAAACGTCAATAAAAAAATAAATAAGTAAAAATAGTAACCCTTAATATATTTAAGTTTAATGCCATAGCCAAAAAACGGTTTATATGTTAAAAGTAAAATAAATTTAATAAAGTGACTTTATTTACAAATTTTAGGTATACTTAAATAATTCTTATATAAACTTACTAAAAATAAATACGATAAAGTTTAGCTTTTAGTCTAATTGGTGTAGTACAAGTTACTAACCTACTCGATTGCGTTAGTTTATCTTAACGATTACCGGTACCTACATTTTATGAAATAGACGCATCGCCATCTAGCGGTAGCAAAGTGGCGGTGCTCTTATTGCATACACATCAAATTACGCTAACGCGATCGAGTACGGTCGTAAATTCTCACTTCGAACACAGGAGAAATACTATGCAATACACGATATACCCGAATCAAAGGTTTATAGCAGGTGGAAAAGACGAAGTCGCGGGCAGCACAACAACACAACAAATTAGTGATCGACTCGAATAAGATTTTGTGACTCGAGTCACTCGAGCAATTCAAATACCTCACTCAAATCATATTCGAGTTTGCGGGTCACTCGTGTAAAAAATGTCACTCGAGTTGCATATTGCAATTACTTATATACTTATAGTTACCTATACAACAAAATCAACTCGAAGAGCCGAGTTTTTTTGAATCGATTTCGAATCGAACTCGAAAATTTTTTTTCAATCGATTAAGAGTATGACAGACTCGAGTCACTCGAGCAAAAACAGGGCTCGAGTCGCATCACTAACACAAATTACAGAGTATATAACATTGAAATGACATTGTAAAATAGTAAAGATCTTCGCCTACATAAATGTTTGAAGTTCAATGATCACAACACCTTGCTCTTGAGTATGTTGCTTGATGTAACAATAATTAGCTGTGAACTACGCGATACAGACACATTGTTTCTGTACAATTTAATTTTAAGTTTACTCGTTTTTTTAAGCCTTCATGAGTCATTATTAATAATAATTATTTGTTTGTCAAAATTTGCCCGATTAGTTTCGAACCCACCGGGGATTCTTAATTATGAGCTCGGTGTTCATTTATTTTGGTTTTAAATTAATTACCAAATAAAAAATCTGTCAGGCATTGAGTACCTAATAGATAGAGTTTTTTTTTGTTAGTAATTACGGCTTAAGATCATAACTCAAACCCGTAAACAAAATGTTTAGAAATCTCTTTAATGATTTGGTGATATCTTATTGGCTGGATGTTTGTTTTTTTTTTTTTTGTACAAGTTAGGTGCAAAGTTTTTTTATTATTATTTTAAACAAATGTCATTAACGATATGACACATTTATCACCAGCGAATGAATAAAATCAACTGGTTCTTTTAAAGGTCGCTCCAATTTTTAGTCTTTATCTCTAATCAAAATTATATATATATCTTTTTAAATACACACACACTATATATTACTTGTTTTCCGGATTTATTTTAATTTAAATACATTTTGTTTCCCTACCTTTCTGTGTACATTAAATATTTTTTTTATGGAAACCATAAAACCATAAAATATTTTAGTATTTATTTGTGACATGAAATAATAAATTGATTATATATGTTTTATTTTCAACACACGATTCCATTTTATGTTTATATTTTAAAGTCATGTCGTTTTTATAATGTCATGTTTTGCGGAAATCTTCGAGGAGTCTCATCAATGAAGCGGCCATTTTGTTTGTAATTAAATGTCAAAATTTGAATATGTTGGTAATTAATTAGTTTCGCCATATATTAAGGATTATTAAAGCTCTTGATAATGTCAAGTATCATAATAACCTTGAAAGTAATTCAGTGCGTCAGTATATAAGTAAATTTAAAAAGTAAAAGTGGCTTAAGTTCTAGTGGCCTCCTTTCCAAGTAGGGTAAGGGTGTATATATGGTACATAGATTTTTTCTAAATTGAACATAATGCAGCATTACTTTACATTTACTAGAAGTAAAGTACTTGTTTAATGTGGAATAGTTTTAAGAGTTCATTGTAGGTCACCTGATCTTATATATACTCGTACATAGTCATATAAGTACGAGTATGTTTAAGGTCGTATGACCTACAATGAACTCTTAAAACTATATTCGTATACTCATATAGGTATATATATAGAGTATATGTAAGGTCAAGTCACCTACAATAAATTCAAAAAACTATCATAGTTTAAACAAGTTTTGTTTCAAAATACAATATTTTTTATTATTTATATATTACTAAGGCGTCTAAATTTTTAAAGTAAAAATTATTCAATTAGCAACACTTGATCAGTATTGGAATGGATTTTAAGTAAAACAATATTCCTTTATAGATGTCGTGGTACGAAAAGGGAAAGGAAAATTGTTGTAATATTACTCTAAGTGATTGTGGTACTATAAAAGTAGCTAATACAAAAGGACTATTTATGAACAGAATTAAAAATCGATCTGCGATCCAGCACTAATACCAGCACTAATGCTTGTAATTTTAATGTTTAGTAACCAAAATTGAATGAGGATTGATTATTAATTTCTCGAATTAGAAGATATTTTCAAGGATAATATTTATCTACTATTTTTAGAAACATTAGAAAATTATCGATAAAGTTTTATCAAATTTAAAGTTTGATTTACATTTTTAATGATATTTATGAAAAATCACTTTTATACTAGACTCATACGAATTTTCTATATACATGTAATAAAACTGTAAATAACCTTTTTATCTATATTGAATATATTTATAAATTATTTGGGGGGGGGGAAGTTATAATAAGTATGTATATAGACAACAAATCAAAAATTTTAACTTTTGTCGGTCCGTTTGTGGACGAATAACGCTAAACCTACGAGACGGGTTCTGATGAAATTTGGTTGGGTGATAGCTGAATGTCTTGGTCAATATTTGAGATATATAATAATATAATGAGATAATTTTGAGGAAAATGTCTAAATTATTTTGAATTTGAGTAAGTGAGTGTGATAGAATTAGTTCAAAATTATTTGAAATTAACAAAAGTTTCGCTCTTCGTTTGCCGAAGTTCAACATAATAAATAAAATTTATAAATAAAGCCGCCAATACAACAAAAATATTTTGTCAACTTTTTACCGGCGTTAAATCAATAAGTCAAACAAACGACAACGCGGGCTAAGCCAGTACTAAATAATATTAAAATAGGTTCTACAAAATTTTATACATGTTTTTTTGCTATTATCTAATTAAATCATTTCCCTATTGTCAGTTTGTTTGTCTGTGGTTTCGCGTCAACGAAACTCAACGAAACGTTGCGACACGTGTAATACGTTAATCGAAAGCTCTTAAACAGACAAGATAAATGGTGACAATTTTGACCTCCTCCGGTAACCGGAAGTGTATCCTTTGGACCTCCAAAAGTTGCGTAATGAAAAAATTAAAAATGAACGTATTTACTGTATTCTAAGATTAACACGAATACTACACATTTCAATAAAACTAATTTACGTATATAACTCGCTTTTATTTAAACCCGACAGACACCATCATCTCGTCTTACCACGAACACGTTTGCTTCAAAAGCACTCGAAACATCGGGTTTAAATAAAAAAAAATAAAAATAAACGCGAGCTATATCCGTAAATTAGTTTTATTGAAATAAACGTATCTGATAAAACTGAAGGAGAGGACTTGAAATACATTCAAGTTATCGTCTCCCGGTGACCAGAAGTAGGTATTTTAGACCTCCTGGATCCCCCAATGATTTTTTTTATTGAGCGTATCAAACATCCTTATGCTACTGTGCATTTAACATTTTGCCAAATACATACACTACTTTACCGATGCGTTCGAATCGGGCTATAAAGTTAGTAAGTTATTAGCTGCTAGTAGTAACATGTATAGGCTTCGAGCCCTCTCAAGATTAGTGACTCATAGTAATATCTATATTAAATTCAAATCAATGAAGTTATTATTACTAATGATGACAATATAATAATTGTATTCCCAATAAAAACTTAGTACCACACACATCTCAAAGCAAAGCGCCATAACCATAATCTCTGTATATAAGTTAAAATTTTCCTGTTTTTACTTTTTTTATTATTATTTTTTTTTTGTTAAGGTACCAGACCGCATTTTAATTATATAAAACTGTTTCGCTGAAGTAACTGATTGAGATATCTTGAAGAGATAAGTTAAATCTTTGTACACTATTTTATTTATATATGATTCTATATTGTAATTTAATGGTACATAAATAAATAAAGAAATAAAATAAAACTTTAAATCGATAATATATGTAAAATAATGTTATAATGTATTTACGAATTCCGCGAACGTCTAATACAAGAGTAATGGCCGCTGCGTGCGGAATGAGATTATTTCTTTTGTGCTTAAAATCTTAATTTTCAAAGTATTGAATTTATTTGGTTACATAAAATGTAATAAGTAATAAATTATCGATTTTATAAAGTATAAAGTTTTTTTATTGTTTGGTATATTTCTTTCAAGGCATCTTATTCGGTTTTCGAAAGACATCTTCGATTATAGTTTTGAAAATTTTCTAGGAAATTGTTTTTTTTCGCTCAGATTTTTTTAACCAATTAGAGAAAAAATTGAGAAAAAAAGGTATATTCATCAGTAACAAAGTTTAAATAAGCCGTTATTAATATTTATAACACAAAAACATGATTGAATATAATAACAGTTCACATAAAAAATGTTATTTTAATTATAACTATTATAAAAAAATAATAAAAGAATAGTCTTACACGCTTTTGTCGTCTATGTCTAATGTAATTTGATTGGCTGTTAGCAATCTCGCTCGCCTTGACCATAACGGTTGACAGGTGAAGTGGCACCTGACTCTTATAATGTAAACAATAGAGGTGATTATGCAATAACGTGATTTTATATGCGACGTGACCGTATTAGCGCTTGAGCGCATGTTCCAGGACTACATATATTTACAATGCTTTGTTTGTATTAAGAGGTAACCAACCTTTTGTTGATACTAATGTGAACTAATGTATTTAAAGAGATAACCAACCTTTTGTTTAAACTAATGTTAACCAATGTATTTACAGAGGTAACCAACCTTTTTTAAAACTAATGTAACCAATGCATTTACAAAGGTAACCAACCTTTTATATTATACAACATTAATACAGAATGGTTCTGTAAATATGTTTTCCTTTGTTTATGTGATTACTAATATACTAATTATATAATGAAGTTCTCGGAAGTTGTCGGATGAAAATTATTTAAATATTTTGATTCATTTATATATTTTGTTTTGTTTATTTTAAAAAACTAGTTTTAAAATATCAAAATAAAACATAAAGCGGAACAAATACAGAAAATTATAAATATTAATGGAACAGTTATTCATTGACGCACAATATCTTAATATGGGATGGGATGAAGTCTAACCTTCGAATACCAAAAGTGGGATGAACTGAAATGCAAATAATCATCAGTCTATATGCGGTTAACATTGTAACCCACGGAAATATTTAAACAAAATGGCGGATGTCCCAAAATGGAGCCACAAGGTCTGTAACCTTGGACCAAAAGTTAATAAGTGAAAAGTAGAAATAACTTTTGAATTATAATTTTTTACTTCCGTTAAAACTGTTTAATTTTTACTACAATATTTTTTCCGGAATTGTTATATATTCCGGAAAATATGTATTTCCGGAAATTGTGTCACTGATTATAACAATGAAAATCATCATTGCGACATAAATAAATAATCTTATAAATCCTTTTAATAGATAAATCTAGTTTTTTTATGTCAATTAATCAGAATTTACAACTATTAACGTCCATCGTACGGAAATTATAAAATAATCATTAATTTCAAATAAATCATTAATTTTCATGTTTACTGGATTTACGATAAACACAATCACTATTTTAACATAATCTTGACGTTTCTTGAATATTAATAGCTGCATGACAGTTGTTTTATCTGATCTCAGGTCACTGTTTCATTTACCTCCAAAACATACTAAAGAGTCATCCCTAAAAACCAACGGTTGCCCTTAACGCCATAATTGGAAGCCACAGGATCGCGTTAGCACTCAATGTGAGTCTAAAGAGACTTAGAAATTTAAGTCAATTTAATTAAGAAAAATAGAATATATATCAACATTTATTGGTGTGTCTGAGAATCTTGGTTTTAGTTTAAGTTTACTTGACAATGTTTTTAAAATTTAGCATATTGCTTAAACATCTATAAAAATATTCCTCGGTCTGTACATATGTATTATAAAATGAAATTCTTCGGCCGCATCTCTGTCTGTATGAACGCGATAATTACTAATACAAAGTACAAAATGAATTATCATATGGATTTTTGAACGAAAAGTGTGATTTTTGCTAAAGAAATCGCACAAAATTTTACCTAAATAAATAATACAGCAAACTGAAAATATTCTTAAAAGAACTTAAATATTACCAAAATCCAACTCTACCGAAACCAGCGCAGGCGAAGCTGCGAGTCAAAGCCTGTATTTTATAATTTGAAACGAATAAAAGTAAACGTTATACAAAACTTAATACCAAAACAATATTTACGTAACATTTAATTTCACATTATTTGTACTTTCTAATTGTGTTCATAAATAAACAAAATATATTCCAACACATTTTTTTTAAATATAATCGATTTAAAAAGTATATATTTTTATTGAATATTCTAAGAAAATATGTCATATAATATGCAATTTAGATATTATATGACATCTAACTACGACTTTGTTTGAATACCATTTATTACATACATACATGTATTAAAAACATATAACTTACTAGTTGTTACTTGCGGTTCTTTTCGCGGACAGACGATTCTCTTTGTAAAGAGAATCGTTTGTTCGTTTTTAAAAGTAATTAGGATAAATAAGAGTAGTAATGATAGCTTTCTTCATGAACCTGTCTATCATAATCAGAAATATTATAATTTTAAAGATTAATGCGTATACATAAAGAAACTTTTTCGCTTTATAATTTTAATATACACATATAATAATACTTCCCTTACAAATCTAATTCCAGCTGTAAATGTTTCAGTGTCAATTGCCATACGCAAAATAACTCCTTGAGCCTTGCTACCTAAAAGTAATATTATAACAATATTACTTTTCCTTTACACATTAAAGCATCTATAAAAAAATATTGTTTTATACAAATTTCTGTCTCACTTTCTGTTTGATGTGTTAAAAGTCTCAAAAAGTACAATTATTATAACATTGAAACAAAACTTTTTTAAACTATGACAGTTTAAGCAGTTCATGGCCTACCACCTGATGGTGATAGCGTGGGTGGTGTGACGTCATCTAGTGACCACTGCAATGAATCATTTCTTTCTCCAAGGAAATATTAATTATTCATATCGATGTCACGACACAACAGACTGAGATATAAATAATATCTCTTAATATATATATAAAGGTTGAGTTAACAATAAAGCCGATAAGTATAAGTATTTCAATGGCTGTCCAAAAAGTTTCAAAATAAAAAAAAATAAAATCACGTTCGTTAACAGTTCTTCATTATAGGAATTTGATTATGTCATATCTTTCGAAAATCATAAGACTAATTAAATTTATATTATTATTATTTTTGGCACTCCGCCTTCACAAGTAATCTTCTTGCACATTTTGGGTTGGCTGGTAAAAAAGCTTTAGCGTTAAGCCCACCCTTTGTTCGTTGTTGTGTAAAACAGAATTTAAATAAATAAATTACCCTTAAAATACTATTATAGTTTAAGAGAGATTTTTTTAAATATTATTGTAATATTACTTTCTTTACCACGATATCTAAAAATAATTTTGTCTCTCTCCTAAATGTCAAACTGACATAAAAGTGTTACATTAATATGTTTTATGTCAAAACAATAGTACGACTTAATATTATTTTCTATAGTAAAAGAACGAATGATTTAGAATTACGTCATCAAACCGTCTTGACAAAAATTATTAAATAATCTTGCGAAAAGAATGTAAGACTGATAGCGGTAAAGCCGTAGGAGTCAATATTTTGAAGTCAGTCTAGATAGATAGTGAGATCACTTACTCTTAATACTGCTGCACTGGAAGAGAAAGGATCAGATTTGTATTTAATTATATATTACAAATTTAACCTAAAAACAAACTTACATTTAATAGTTGGTTGTATTAAGTGTATAAATAAATTAAAGAATGTTTTAGATATCAAAAGTAAAGTTTGAAACTAATAATAATTACAATTTAAATACTTATTTCAATTAAATATCATTACTATCCGCATCTTGTAACTAACGGCAGAGATAAATATTTCGCATCAAAACATCAAACGTCAATAGAATATTGTAATATATCGTAAACTAAGTTACATTAAGTAGACGGCCACAGTCACAAGCGGTAGCGGATTATGATTTATTGCTAAAATTCGCAACTTCTTTGAAATTTATATACACTTCAACCTGCTCATAATATTTTTTTTATTCCTTTAAATGTCTCGCGCTTGAACCGTGATGTGTTATGTTTATAAACCCAACTTCGTGTGTAGAAATAATGCGTGCCTGGAGCGAGTTTCAAACCTTCTCAATCGCGTTAAATAAACATCGATTTCTATGAAATAATTCTTAATTCGTAACGTCAACGTGAGCGAGTAAATCAGTAAACTGTCACTGAACACACAGCACGATACTTTTCTAACCTAGATCGATGACTAATTCATCTAATTTGATCCTTTTCTGTCGCATTGTGTCTGTTATTTTTATGTTTCCAACATGATGATTACTCTTTAGGAATTTCTTATTTTCATCATCTTATGACTTGCACCACAAACACTTGCCATCAGAGTAATGTTGCAACCGCTATGACCACATTTGTAACATTGCAATATTAAACTGGTTTGTTTATACAGCCGATAGCTTTTTATGGCTCTTAGATTGATAAAAAAAACTTAACATACATTACTGAATATGTCAATTAGGTCAAATGTTTATTAAATATCATTGCAGCTATGAATATTATTTTATGTAGTTGCTACATTTGTCGGTTTGTGGGTATTATGCAAGTAAGAGACGGTAAAAGTAGGTTTAGGTGAGCTGTTTCCCTATTGGAGGTCCAGGTTATGCTTGTGTATGTTATATCATACTGAAAGACAATAACATAACTATATATATCTGGCATTATAGAAATAAGAATGTTTGCTTTTATGTTTAATCTTTCGAGATCCGTGATTACTATTATATATAATTATCCGTCTTATTACGTGTGTACACCCGAATTTGCCCGACTAGTTTCAAACCTATTCGGTGTCTTTATTCGTGAGCTCTTATGGCGGAATCGCGGCGTGTAATAGTTGGACAAATTCCGTTAATATTTACGTGAGTACAGTCGGATAATTATATATATTTGAATTCTTAATAAAAAATATTCAGCTGACGCAATTATTACTAAACTGTTAGTACAACAATGCAAGATATTTTATAGATTACAATTTCAAACACAGACAGGCATTAGCTGCTAGTGACGTGAATACATGATTAATGGTTTATCGATAACCTCTATACTAAAATGTTTTTGACAATTTTGACAGTTTAAAGAAACGTATCTGTCAAATGTCTGTATTGATAATGTGTTGTTGCAATAAAAAAAAGAGTACCTAAACATGCCTTTGTTTGTTAATGCGAGGAATTACTTCTGAATTCTTAGTATTAGGTATATTATATTTTATTTTACATATGAAACATAAATTTATGTTTGTATTGGCAGTTAACAATTGTCTTTATGAGGTTATTCGTTATTATTAAGTGTTTGGTTCGTTCAGATAACGGATTCATTGTTAATTCGAACTTACAAGAGAATTATAGGTTGTATAGAAAATTATAAGATCGGAGTCAATAACCCTACCTAATATAATCACCTAAAAGCTTGCATAGTTTTGAGCTGCTGCTTTACTAGCTTGCAGAAAGTAAAGATTAGGATATCAATCCTTTTATTGTTGAACCTAAAATAATATGCATGTCTCATAAAAATATAGTCTGTGGTGCAAAAACTTTGATATACATTATATAATATATTATACATGTCAATCAAAATAATCTTATATATTAATGCAGGAAGCGATTTCGTTGGCACACTGTAGCTCGAGAACCACTAAAGGGAAAAATATCGTTGATGGCTCAAATCAAAGGTCTCATTATGCTACATTGCTGAAAAATAGTGACAACTCTCAAATCTCATTAGCCTAATTGCAGTAATTAGTCAAAAAATTAATTTTTCCCATAGACTTTGCATGGGGAAATTTTGCGCGCTTTCAAATTTTTTGTATTATCTATTGTGACTAGCTGGTCTTAGCATACTAGTATTCATTAAAAAGGGATGTAACAAACGAATCATCTTTTCTTTACAGATGCAATGCGGCTCGCAAGAATATTTTAAGAAAAATGCAGAATCATATGGGCGTAATGACTGAAAACAACGTTAGGAGGTAAGCCAAAAATATGTTGTGTTTTCAATAGATTAGAAACGGGAAAACATCGGAAACACTCAAGCAAGTAATTGTATCAAATCAAATGTACTCAAGAATGCATACAGATAAACATTAGTTACGTTTACAGATAAAAATATCGATCAAAAATCGATAGCAAAAGTGATATCGAGGTACCAAAACCGGGGTACCTCACTAACCGATGTCCAATGAAACTGTTCTCAAGGAAAGCGCTCAGAGCGAGTTAAAACCCCCAAAAGAAAAGGAAAAAGAGGGTAAACAGAGATCGGTGTCATTTAATAGAGACGTACACGTTAAACGATTCGGTGAGTCGATAAAAACCACGATAAAAATATATATGGGTCCATTTGTTTGCAATGTTAATCAATTATTTACATACATAAATATAACAAACATTAGAATTCAAATAATAATCGATTCGAAAAGATTAAAATTTATTGATTCACCATCACTGTTACATCACTAATTGCCAAAAACACTACACATATTTTTAAAATAATTTGTTATGTAAAACATATTTCCGATTGTCATTATTATGTAGGAAGTAAAGTTTAGGTCATGTTTAATTTATTGTTCGATCTTGATTAATATTTATAAGATGATGCGGTTTTATTAAATAATTAGTATATCTATAAAACGTTTGTTACATCACTAGTTAGTTCACTTTTTAAATTAGTGAATTAGAAGTAGTCTTATATAATGTAATCATAATATTTGTTGTTATACCATTTTACAATTATTTTAATTGAAAAATAATTTTGATTTGAGATAAAATAAAAATTAAAACGAAAATTATTTGCATAGCAAATAAATGGACTCGAAACGTAAAACTGATCTCTAAATAACCGACTAATAAAAACATCAAATTCTTAAAGACTTCAACTTCAACTAACTTATTGACTAATACTGTCCGTAGAAACTATTTTAGCATGCATTCAATCTGTCCGTAAGTCGACAGAATTTATATTAACCTTTTTTGTTCAATTTCTTTAATGTTTTTGTATTTTATTATTGTCTCCTGATGCTTTAATATTGTGGAATGTAGACAATAGGAAATTAACAAACTACTACTACACTTGAAAGTGTATGTATTAAATTATATTTATATACTTAATAAGACAAGAAGAGAGCGAACGAAATAGAGATGACAAAAACTTTGAAAAAAACAAAAGAGTTGAGTCATCATTCACTTGCGCAAGTGAATGATGACTTAGTATATAAAACAAAGAACCGGATATACATAAATACATAAATACTTAGAACATAATGTGGCACTGCTAGCATAAACTGCATCTAGTTTGTTCAGAAACCTACATAGATTGAAATAGTAGAAGTAAATTTGATACAGACGTATTGTATAAAATTAAATATTAAAACAATATATATATATATATATATATATATATAAATTTTAAAATAAAATAAATAAATTGTAACATAACCATAAAGGTAATGTTATTTAAAAATAAACAAGTAATCTTATAAAATATCTGTATAAAATTAATTATTAAAACGCCATTGCATCTAAAGATTTCGTGTTACTGAACGTGATTGCAGTGACCTTGAGTCATGTCATGTTTTTTCTCATCAGTCAAAAAAATACGTTATTAAATAGATTTCACTTTTGCTTTAAGGATTTACTTATAATCGTGTTTTTTTAGTTTCTTTGAAAATATTTGTTTTGATTTATTCTCATTTCTTTAAAAAATCAAGTACATTGTATATAATGATATATTAACCAATTTAAACAGAATGTTCTCAGACTTCAAAGGACTACAGATTAAACAATTAACGTACATTCATGAATAGATTTATATTGCAAAGCCTGGAAGCCCAAATAACAAAAAACACTGGCATCTGATTACCGACCGTGAAAATGAGAAGAGAATCAAAAAAAGAATGTAAAAACAACCTTTTTTATTGTTAATTCTAATCTGTATACATTTAAAAGACATTAATTATATTTGTACTAAAGTACTTGTTTTGCATGATATGGCAGAAAAGTAAAATACAAAAACCTAACCAAAGAATACAGATTATATCTATGGCGGTATGGCAAGGACATTGTTTTTTGTCTTTAGTCTGTGGTCTGTTTTGTTTTTTTAATCTGTAGCCTAATTATAAAAGACACTTAAAATTTCGAAAATATTTTGCCTTTACGTAGTTTAACTAAAATTCCAAATTATTTTTACTAATTATATATTTTGATAAAATTTAAATTTTTAAATACATGGCATATGAAATGATTTCTTTACGTTGAAAATTCTGACTAACAAAAATATGAAAACAGAAAACGTATATCCAAACGTGTCAGTCTTAAATGATTTAATATAGTATTAAATGATAATAGAATTTATATGTGTTGTGAGAAAGCAACAAATGTATATTTTTAATATTTGACTCGCCATTTAGAATATCTGGATCTCTCAAAAGCACTATTGAATGTAAAAGCCTTTGTATCTGTGATTAAAAGTAGACTGGAATTGTCACTGATTTCAGTAGCCGAGTAAATATTACATAATACTTACGAAACGCTAACAAACTAACTACAAATCGTGATTTGTAATTTTAGTTCGAGTACTACCTAATTTGCATATTTGTATGACAGAGTTTATAAATATCCCTCTATTGGTCGTGTTGCTAATGCACATACAAATTGACAAAATATAAATCAAATTTCGATGAAATTATTATACAATCAAGTTATTTTAAATTCTTTTGAAAAATGTATTATTTATATACTTTATACTTCACCAGGCTTTAATTAAAAAAAGGTGTGACAACCCTGTTAAGTGAAAAATACAAAATTTTGCGCAAACTTGAGTGTAGCAAGAACACGCAAAATTGTCGAGTTACAAGCAATTACTTGTGTTACGTAACTTTTACATCAATCGATACTTGTTGACATCACTTATTTTATTTATTTATGTTATTTGATTACTATCAATATTTTCGTCGTAAATTAAATAATTTTTAAAGATAAATTGTAAATTACCTTGTATATTTATATTAATATCATAAAGCTGAACAGTTTGTTTGTTTGGTTAAACGCGCAAAACTACTTGATGGATGGATTTGAAAAATTCTTTCTGATTATGATAGGCAAGTTCATGAACCTAAACTGCTTCTAATTATCTTAAAAGCTTGTCGTACGCAGGTGAAACTGCGAGTAAAGGCTAGTCTAATATATTAAAAATCAATTTTAATGGATCAGTCAATTTGAATGCAAGCGGTCCAAGGAGAGCGCCCTGAGGCATTCATTACAATATTTAGAGGCGTGGGGCGTAACACTTCTTTATGGCGCTACTCATTCTTACCAAAAAAGGTTTGATATGACTGAGCACCGCACAAAGTGGATAGAACGACGACATTGACCTATTACACGATCCATATGTGGTCAACTCTGTCGAAAGCTTTACCCAAATCTGTTGAAGATTATTATTATTTATTAGTGTAAATCTAATATTAAAAGCTTATAAAACCTTCTCATCTACCTAAATAGGTAACATTGTGTAAGTCTAATAAATATTTCTAAGAATAGGATTTATTTTACCATTACAAATCACATTTGATTATTCTTCAAATGTGATTATATTATTATTTAATAATGCATTCTTATTGTTGTTTAATCTTTTAATAAACCATATGATATTTAATGCTTCCATTGATTGTAATACTTAAAAAGATATACATATATATGTATATAAGATATTTTCTTAGATTATCACGAGGAAACATTTATACGAGATGTAGGTGCCTGTCATCTCGTCCACCTGCGAACACGATTGCTGCAAAACATTTGAAACGTCTTGAACGTCTTGAACGTTTGAAACTAAAATTAAATTCGTTAGAAATAGTTTTATTTACATACACGATAAATATTAGAACATTTCTTGTTAATGTTATATTTGCATCAATAAATAAGCACTGTATAAAGAGACGTTTATTACGTAATTACTTATTCAGTATTCCTAAACTAAAACGAATATATCTTATTACCATTTAGTTAGCATTTCGTTATCGAAACCAGATTTTTATCTGTTTTTTTTTTCGTAACCGTGTAGACTGAATTAATTTTCCGTGATTGGTATTGATTGCTTTGAACCTTGCAATGTTGCTAATATGTCTGTGCTTTATTTTCTAATTTTTATCGTGCAATGTATATTGTAGTTTAAATAGTTGTTCGCAAAAAAAAAACAATATTGTGATGTTTGTGAAACAGTGTACATAAAAAAATACCTCTTTGAGTTTGTTTTGTCGTCCTTCTTAGATCAGTATGCGTATGAAACCCTTCTAAGTCATAAGTTGGGGAGTGTCTAAAAGGGATTATTTCGATAAGTTTGGCATCAAAATAAGACCAAATAAGACTCTTCAAATTGACGTACACAATTGATCACTGATATTGATTCAAAGTGTTAAAGATATAAATAAATAAGTTTAAATCGATGTTAGTATTGTATATTTTTGCTTTATATTAGTATTGGAGAAACTCAACAGTAATTCCAAAGAGTATCAAACTCGCAAAACGTGATCGAATCACCTTGAAATTAAAATTTAAGTCACTAACAATGCTCTACCAATAATGTATACCTTCATCTATAGTAGTACCGTTATCATAAATAATAACAAATTGTAAACCACAGTAAATTGTAATGATAATTATATTAATTTTAATCGTACTTACATTGTTTGTGGCGTGGGTTTCAAAAATGTTATAATCATTACTGATGTCACGTGGGCATCAATCGAGTTCCGATAATAACTGTCTAATTTTAATGTCTATTATGACATTGAGGACGCCACAAATTCCTAAAGATAACGCGATATACACACGAATATGACAAAACCAATACTGTGTGGTAAATTATGAAATTTAACTTTATTAAAAATTTTAAGGTTTATTTCTATTTACTAATCTTATAACATATCCTATACCGCTGATGTTAAAACAGACATCATGATTGTAGATTTTTTACAGAAGTATGGATTAAGACAGGAGTTTCCAAGTAATACAAGATACTTAATATTTTTTACATTATATTCTAATAAAAAACAATAATATCGACAAATTATAACAAATAATATTAAGAAATTAAAATAACGGCGATATAAAATCACAGATATCATTAAGAACCATTAAATAAATTCAAATGAATATTAAATCCATTAAACTAAATAAACAAACGGATATCGTTAATTTTATATATATGTCAATGTTAACACAACTGGTATAGATTTTTATATAACTTTTATGTGGATGATATAATTATGATCATAATTATGATTTTATATCTTAATGATATGTCGGAATATATATACTTAGTATTAAAACTTATTATAAATGCATAAATATCATTGTCCTTAACCAACTGTTCAAACCTGCGAATAAATTGCAATGACCTTGCTGTCAACCTCCCATATTGTTACGACCAGCTGATTCAATACTTAGTCAATCATAAGAATATCCATGACTCCAAGAGCAGACAGGAATGAATATTTAATTACGATAGAGGTAAATACCCCCAAATTTAAAGTTAAGGAACTTTAGTTTTGAATATCACATGAGTATTGATTCTCCTAGACTGCAACATCTAGACGAAATCCTGTAGCGTCTGCGGAGGAGATCAGTTCCACTTCGCTGCTTCCGGATGACCTGCTACGTCAGACTTGATTTTTATAAATTAGTTATAAAAATAATTATTTTTATACACTACAAAATCTAAAATTACATAAAACATACATCGGAAGTAGGTATAACGGGCGCCTTATTGCTTAACAGCAAGTTCTTGTTAAAAATAATAAATATACATCAATTAGTATTTAGATTTTAAGTTAGAACAATATTCATGCATCACTAGTACTGAGATTTATTAAATTCTACAATAAATAAGGAGCAAAAAACTAAAATGAATATTTTTCTCCTAAAAATGTGTCTAATTCAGAAATAGATTTTCGATTGAGTTGTCACTGGTGAGATCGTACTGTGATATGACATAGTTGCACCATTATGTAAAATTGGAGGAGGTTACGTTCATCAATCCTAGCAACTGTGCAGGGGCTGCCAATTATAATAGAGCTTTAGATCATAGAAACTAAACTTTATTTTGAAATTGCCGTCAGATAAGATCACATATATGGAGAAGTGGAGATTATCAACACTTAAATAGCGGTAAATTCGAATAAATTCTACATATATATGATAGAGATATAAGCGACCCAATGATGGAAATAATGAAAAGTAAGGGCTGTAACACGCCGCCTTGTGGTATCCCAGCTTAGACTTTATCATAGGAGAAGTATTAATGTCACTTGCCAGTGTGGTTGGAACTTCTAAACCCGTACAACACTGATAAAGATGGGTTAAAAACCAAACAGAATAGCAGACTAATTTTTAGTTAGTGTATTTAGACAAATCTTTGTTAATTTTATTACATATTTATAGGAGTATTAATGAAATTTATTACTCTTCTCATTGAAATTGTAGTAGTGTATGATTTTTTAAATTATTTTTTTGAATTCTAGATATTGTATCGAAATTACGATACTTGAATGCGAGAATACAAGAATCTTATTAACTGCTTTTAAATGTGTGAACGGAAGCTGACAAGGTCGTGTTCTCCGCCTTTGTGTATCAATCAGTTTTAGGGAAGTATTATCGTATTGTGCGACTAATTAGCACTTATTATATATATATTAAGTATATTTGAAGGTAATGTTATAATTTATTCGTCAATCTAAGTATAATGGAACATTGTAGTCATATTTTTTATGACCTTCGAATAATGTTCTCCTTTACCTAACTAATATTTGTTATTTATACATTTTATTATACGCTGCCACACACATAGACATGTGTAAACACACACATAAATTATCAAAACAATTAGAACTCTAAATCTGTTTTCTTAATTATATATCGATAATAGTCTTCAATACTTACTACGAATGTTAGTTTTGATAAGGCACTATAATGTCTTAATTGTCCACTTATGGTACACGAAAGCTTCGACCTTGCAAAATTTAAGAAATAAAATAAAATATATATTTATAATTATATAAATATATACTAAGTATTTCGTATAAACTGCAAGCTAGCCTAAGTTACTTTGTTTACAAAACTTATTGACGTCAACTACGTGATATTTGGCGCAACCTAAACATTTCTGTGAATAAATAAATAAATAATAATACACCTTTACGATAGTGATGAACGACAAGGAAAGTAGAAAAAGTAGGTTGCTAAAAATATTGATGTTATAGGCTTTATAAGTGCTAAGTGTCTCTTAATTTTAGATAAAAAATATAACTTATCATTGTTAAAAAGGATACATACTTTATAAATACATAATATGTAATGTATATAACGCTTTGAGTACACATAAAGATCCCAAATTAACGTATAAATGTAAATAAATGGATTTTGAGTAACTTTTAAGTAAACATTAAGTCATCATCAATGATTTACACAAGTGTAAAAAGCAATAGTTTGAACAGTGAAATAATGAAATTTCAGTCTTTTAATAATCTTTATTATAGGACACAATATATGTGACATTATTTGACACAACATAAGTTCCTCAGTTCTATATTATTTAATTTATATCCTAAGTATATTCCTATATTCTTAATTATATTACATCTTAACTTGGCAAAATTTTAATTCATTCCAAATTCCTAAACTTGGTTTATTTAGCAATTTAAAATGTTAACGATCCACCTGATGTTAAACGGTGCCTGGTGATAGTGCTTGTGTCTGAAACTCTGTTAACATAGTTTGTACACCAAGTGTTGTCATCATTGTGAAACAGGATGGGATGAGAGACTAAGAGACCGTGAAAGGATGTAAAATGAAAAGACCGTGATAGGATGTAAAATGACGATATGCCAACATTCTTCAATCGGTTTATTGTTAAAATATTCACATCCACATTGTGATTGTGGAAATTATTTCGAAAATGAGTTATCAAGGTTGGTGTTGTGAACAAATAATTTTAACATAAAGGGTATCTTGCAATGATTTATCACCTATAATACTAAAAATTATTAAAAACCACCAATAGAAATATCTACAAATATTCGAATTACCGTAACAATCCACCTTTACCTTTACCATCCAAACTTTTTAATTTACTGTTATCAAAACGGGTTTTGGATAAGCGAAATAAAAAATAAATAAAAATTTAACTATTTTGACTAATGTATTGACAATTGAATTCTAAAAAGTAAAATGTTTAAGGATCACATCTATAAATAAATGACTTTTAACAAATGCTAAATTCATTAAGTCGAGCATCTAATCGATGGCTAAGTTTTAAATTCCGAGGAAGCTATATAATTTTTTGGGCGTACATACCAACCCTTTTTGACGATTTCTTTCAACTAATCTCTTCTCATTGATAAGCATCAATTGCTTTTGCTAATTGTTTTGTCAGACGAGTTTTTTTTGCAATTCTAATTGGCTAAAATCAGTAAGCCTTTATATCAGATTAATTGTGATGATTCTAGATGTTCTAAATATTGATGTTTGCAAAACTGTGATGGCAATTTTTTTTAATAATAGGACTGTTTTATTATAAATACTGACAATATTATTTATTTTAATTATAAAATTACTTTGTCAAGCTATGTCATTTTAATTTCATTTCCATTTTATTTTAATTTCATTTTCATTTCATTTTGAATTTTATTTAAATTATATTTATTATTTTATTTTATTTTATTTTATATGACTTAAATTATAATATTTTAAAACAAATTCTGGTTATTGTCACTACTTGTCACGAGGGCGTAGGGTTTCATTGAAAATCAATGTTGGGTTTTTTTTTATTAAGCCCAGCCATTGAGTGGCATACCTCTTTGGGACATAACACTGGGTTCTATGTAATAGTTTTTGTTTTTTGTTTTTGTGATTTGGTAATTTTATAATTTTTTTTTTTTATGCTCCAACTAAAGATGTACTTTACTTTACAATAAAGAAATACCCGGCTGAGTTTGTTGTGGGGTTCTTCTACGACCAGGGCGCATTTGGAACTGCCGTAATTTTAACTTGCAGGTTGGAGCATGAACGAATAGAAGGGCTTATTTCGATAAATATGGTAGCAAAATAGTTGTCATCATCTGACACTTCCATTTGACATTTGAATTTATAAGTGAACAATGGTCATGCAGAGTAGAAAAAATATAAAAAAATAAATAATAAGCTGAAGTTTGACGACATAAAATGAGAGGGATAGGCTCAATTGCCTTTTTATTTTATTAAAATAAGTTAAACACCATTAATATAATTACCTTAAAGTAGTTATTTTGTATTCCATGTCTAGACGTTTCAGCCGTCAAGACCTACAGTTACAGATGCCCACGCTCGGTCAATAATCTCGGAAGCACAAAAAAAGTGATAAATAAGTATGACTTCATTCGTTTTATCTTCATTAATAAACGCCTTATTTATCGAAAATGTTTTTATTTGACATTGAAGAAGTCTTTGACGATTACTTCACCAAAGTTTGTTTATAATCAGATAAACTAATTACATTGTCACTGAAGAATCAATAGATTTAAAATCTCTCTCTCTATCTCTCTCTCAGAGATACAGGTTAGTTGAATTAAAGAAAAAGAAATCTTAATATCAAAACCAAGTTACTTTTATGTTGAGAAATCCTTCATGGATACCGCTCGGCATAAGGGCGGTTTATGTGGGATTATATGTCATAGTGGGCGCCAGGATATCCACCAAAACCCCACCCCTTACCCTCACCGCCTTGTCGAGACGCCACGGGATTACTTATAGTACGCACCATGACGTCCCAGCAAATATTAAAACTACCTATCTAAATCTAATAGATAAATAGATCAATCATAAACAAATACAGTCAATCATAAGAACCTCATGTATAGAGAAAATAGATGCCAAAAATACTAGAAACATAAACCAAAGAAAAATAAAATCTTAATATTAAAAACATCTGCTGAACTCTCCTTGAGACTAGATAAATACATAAATAATTAATATATATATTTATATGAGTGACGCACCTCATCTACAAACAAAAATTACGCGTGAAATAAATTAGACATGAATTAAATAATATATAATATAATTAATTATTTTTTTTAGTTTATTTGAATAACATTTTATATAAGTTTCTGAACTGAAGTTTCATTTTGAATTTTAAAATCATCTAAAACTTAAAAACTTTGTATTATCTTTTTAAAAAGCTACTTAAGTCGACTGATTCCTTATCAAGACACGCTGGCGACATGAAGCAAAAAAGCTTTATCCAAAATGTAGTGACTTACCTTACTTTAGGTTCTGTACAGTTACTCGTTTTGAAATGTAAGTAAACGTGTAAGTCACCTTTGGAACCAAATCTGTTATATTTTGTTTCATTTCTATTATACAATATTTAAAGTTTTTCAACACAACTTCATTAAAGTTTACATTTTTAAGTAATTATTGAATTATGGTATAAATTTAAATACAAACAAACTACATCAATCAAGTAACAGACAAATAAACAATCTAGAAAAAATTAAATTAATTTCAAAACAAAAATCACAGTCCTTTTTGTTGAACCCCAAAAGACATCGCAAAAATTAAGTCAAAAAACTTGAACGAATCTTGTTTTCCAAAAGTCAGCGCTAAAAATAGTGATGATCATGTTGTGACGAAGCGACACTTGTCCACTCTGTTCAGATTACGTTTTGTTTCATGTCACTGTTTGTAAATAAATGTTATAGCAAAAGACAGTTTACTACTGGGAAAAGTACAAATTTATGACTGAAGTTGTTTAAAGTTTTAGAAGTTTAGAAATTGCAAAAGTAAGATAATTTTATTGTAACATACTCAAAATAGCATCATAGAATCGCATAACATACATTTTTGTGCCGTGTCTACTTTTTATTCTTTAACTATAAAAACATAAAATAATAAATTTAGAAATAATTTAAACCGGATTTAGGAGGCTATAAAAAAGTCTTTGACGTCTGATTAATGATCTCAAGTTCCATCACTAATGTCCTAATACCAAGAGATACTGATACTTACGTATTATTGTTTTATTACTGCCTTTCAGAGAAAATGATTTAACTAACATTTAAATACAAGTTCCTGATTTTCTTATTATCTAATGTCGGTAATAAATTGGAAAAAAAAGGCTATAGGAACACGAATTGTGGCGATTCAGAAATCTGCATATCTAAGTTATATAACAGCTTGATTAATTTCTTAATTTATTTAATATTTTAATACAAAACTCATTAGACATTTTTGTATTAAATGTACTTAACTGTTCATGTTCTTAATTTTACTAAACTTTCATGTTTTTAAATATATAATTAACAATTTTTTCGTAGTAAACTAACTTAGTTCTAACACACATTACCAATTTTCTTTCCAGGTAAACCGCGCGAGCGGGGCACTTCAACAGATCAGCCACCAGTGATACGGAAAGAACCTTTTACACATTTATCCGAACAAGAACTCATCCAAGAAGCAAATAAAGTTATAGCCCAAGCTCAAAGTGTTACATGCACAGCAGACCATCCGCCTGAAAAATTCTTCTCATTGCCACATAGAAGAAAAATTAAAGAAGATAAATCTATAAGGAAAACTAGTGACGACGGCATATTTCCAGATGGTGCAGGAAAATCTCTTCTGGGTAGATCTACAAGTGATGTAAGCCCTAAAAGGCGAAAAGAACGGACGTCTCTTTCAACTCTTTTTAGAAGAGCCCAAAGAACAAAGAGTCCAGAGTCACCAGTTGTAGTCACTACAAAACCAGCTACTGTTGTTAAAAGAAGTAAAAGTGACGTATCTGATTTGAAGTCAAATACTAACCCATTAAAAACAAAACCAATCAGAAAAAGATCAGGAAGTGAAACAGAAGAATTTTTAAAGTCCTTGCGTAATAAAAAATCACAATTATCGCCCATAATTGAAAGCTCTCCTCGAGAAGATTATTTTAAAAAGACCTCGCCGTTAGACTTGCTTCATGAACAAAAGAAATCTGAAAAAGAAAATAATAAATCAGATGATCAGACATCTATTGACAGCAAAAAGGTGAATCCTATTGAGAAACCACCCAGATACAAAACTCCAGAGAAGCAAGATCCAACACCACCTTTAAGAAATAAGAGAGGAAAATCTGCCGAGAAAGAAAAATCCCCGTCTATATCGGAAACGCCAAAACGTAAAACAGATGTGAAAAAGACCATTCTTGTTGATGAAATAGACTCCAACAAATTAAAGGATAATCAATTGAAAGTGAAAGACAAAAATAAAGAGAACTTACAAAAAATTGTAGAAAACGTAAATGATAAAGAAATGATACATAGCAGTCAAATACCACCTGAAAAACCGCCTTTGACCCGAGGACAAACAGTAGGTCATCTTGTGCGGATTCTCAAAGAAGACCAACATTCTCCTCCACCTAAAGCACACTTGATTTCACCAATAAATTCTACTAATATTAACCAACCCTTTTCGTATACAAAACCAAGCACGAGCCCCGATCCGAACTTATTTATAAGGAACACTAGTCCTGATAGAGTGCCAACGCCTGTTAACAAAATGACGGATAAGGGTGTTGTATATGCCCAAGTAATTCGAGATGCCGACACACGCAATCAATTTCACAAACATTCTATCCACAAACCTTCTAAAGAAAAGTATGGAAGTTTATCAGATGAAGACGAAGGCCTTGGTTATGAAGAAAGATATAGGTACACTTCTGAGCGCATTATGGATTACGATTATAAAAATAATCCAACGAATAACAAGTTTAAGAATACCTTTATACAGGAATCACCTATTAGACCAAGATTTAAAGAGTACAAGTTGATGAGTTTTGAAGACCCCGAACCAACATACGCTAATGGTTTGAATGGCAAAGAACCAGTCGAGAGCTTTAGAGGAAGAGCGGATGGTATGGATACTAAAAAAAAGACATATGAATCTGATACTAAAATTGATTTAAATTTTAATGAACTTAGCCATAGAAGAGAATTACTTGAGTCGAGATTAAATGCTAGAAGATTTGAAAGAGAAAAAATAAATTTTGATGAACCAATATCAAAATACCTAGTAGAAAATGATCCTATTTATGAAGCTGAAAAACGTATGAAGCAAACAGAGAAGTATGTAAATGATACCGTAAAATACTATCGTCACACGTTAGAGAGAGATGGTGTAGAAAGCAGTGTAACCGAGGATTATAAGTATGATTCAGATAATCACAAGGTTAAATATAATACAGAATCTCGAACTTTCCATAAAGAACCCATTGGTGAAATAGATCGACGCGAATTCATTGACAACTTACGACCCGAAAGATTTAAACAAGAAAGAAAAGTATTTCCTCCTGAACCTGAATATGAACCACCGAGTCTGGAGTCGAATCCTGGCAAACCAATTTCATCTCCTGTTGAATACAAAGAAAAAAAATATAAAGCCAAAAAGCATTTTGCATCTAGTCACGATCTTGTACAAACTGGCCAAAAGTATAAAGTAAGAGATGATTATTTTGGTAAAAGAAAAGGTCACTATGCATCAAACCCTGAAATAGCACAAGAAAGAGAAGAAGATTATGCTAATCTTCATTATAATACAAAACAAGAATCCTATCACAATTCATTACGTCGTTTAAAAAATAAGGAAAAAGAATCTAGAAACCACAGCATACATCGACATGATTCAGGCGATAGTAGGGACTATTATCGCGAAGAAAAGTCTCCGCGCCGTTTTGACTTTGATAGTCGATTAGTCGACTCAGGTATCGAAAACGATTTCAGGCATAATTCTAGTGGAGAAATTCACAGGTCTAGAAGCCGGCGACCAGAAAGTGACGACGACGTTAAAGACACGTCCATGTTTTTAGCCAGCGAAAGACAGCACACAGAAGACAACTATGAAAGTGAACAAATATACGCTAATGGAGGATATATGGCGCATTACAAAGACTACAGAGGCAACGATAGGAAAGAATACATTCCCAGGGAAAGAAGTGCCGACGACGGTTCACTTGTGGATCCTAAAATCCACCGATATGAGAAAAGCCCGAGTAGAAATGATGATAAGATCAGTGCGAAGCCTCCGAAAGCTACAAAAAAGCTTTCTGGACTTGAAAAGGTAATATATTGTCATTAATGACGAGTATAAAAATATATATTGTTGTATGAACATTGAATATAGAATTATACCTAACTAGTAATTGCGAAATAATTTTAACATGCGTAATGTCTACAACATATTTCTAACTGGAATATATTTCACCCATTAGATGAAACAACTGTTCTCTCGCGACTCTTCCAAGAAGAGCAAGAAAGAGAAGGAAGTAGTCCAACCGAAAAATCGCACTCGGGTGCTCAAGAGCCCTGAACATCTTGCCAGAGACGATTCTGAGTATAAAAGGTGAGGTGGATCTATATTTTAAAATACTTAGATACAATAACATTATCAAGAATTATTATAACGATGCTCGACCAAAAACCACAGCACGACATTAACACCCTAAAGATGGTATATTTCGAGAAACGCATATTTTCAGAAATAGTGCAGTTTCTCAGTAAGAAGTAAATTAGAAAATAAGGTTTTATGAAATCTATTACTTTTATTAATAGCCTTTATATGATTATCCAGGAGTTAAAACATTTTACATTTCAGATATACTGATCCAGAACCTAGTGATATAGAAGTAAGGAGAAGAGAAGATGTTAAAAATGTGAAAAGATACACGCGATCCAGGGAAGATTTAAACAGGTACAGAAGTCCTGTGCGAGAAAGCGTCGAGAAGAGAAGACAAGAGATATTCAGAGAACCTGAATTTGAGGGCAGGTAAGGTTTACAGACTTATTTGAAGGCTCACCTTCATGTTTCTTCGTCACAGTGCAACTACAGTCATTATAATTTCGTATGCTCAATGCTTATTTTTTTACTTTAAATCCAGGTACGACAGAACACTAAAAAGAGACAGCAAATTCAAAGAGCATCGAGAGGAAAAGAGACGATATTCGTCAGAAAGAGACAGCGAGCGCGCATCGGACACGGAGACCGAGCAACGCAGGGGGCGCGGACGGCTCGATTCTCCAGCGCTGGTGAGTTCTTAACCATATTACATTTTAACAAACTACCACTTACCACTTGGCTTTGGTGGATAGAATAGAAAAGACCGGTTGCACAAAAAGATTAAAAATATATATTTTACTATTACTACTCATAAATTAAATTAATAGTTTTTGGTTTAGCTAACAAAAATTCTTTTTTACTAAAATTCGTCAAACTTTTGATTAAAATTATGCAAACTATATTAAACTTGTTATTTTTAAAGGTATGTTAGTTTTCTATAGATTTGATGAATAAACGCCATGATGACTATACCGAGAAAATGAAATTATTATTAATATTCATTTTTAGATACGTGTACTTAGTTTTTAACTTACCGACCGCGTAAGGTTAAAAAACTGGATTTGTGTGAAACAAGAGCAGTGCCACCTTACTAACGCTAGATGGCGTTGCTCTTATTTTATAAAAACCAATGTTTACTTTTACGCGATCGTCTAGACTAAAAAGTCGCATTAGGCACACTATAATTTTTTTTATATCGTTTATATGATGTTACTGTTTAATATTACGGAGTTAAAAAACAACACTTTTTATGAATTATTTGTTCTTTTTATCCACCAAATAGGCATTTGTATAAATGTAGAAAAAAAATCTAAAATCTTAAAAGTTTTATCAAAATCTGATCAGTCAGTCGTCAAATCACATGTCATGAATGCTAAGTCTTCCGATCTGTTATTCACACCTCGGGTCACACGTCTTTTTGTTCTGGGTCATTAACCTTAGTTTTTGTTGAATACTTGTCAAAATATTTGGCAATTTCGATAGCTTTGTACGTTAGACCTGTTCACAAATATCGCCAGAAGATAATCATTAAGATTTAGGACTAATGACATTATATCAGTCTTTACTTGGGATAAGAACTTTTTTTTTGGTTGTAATTTTTCGTGATCCATGATTAGTAAATATATAATTATCCCGCTGTACTCACGTTATTACTACATTGCGTGAATCACTCCGCGATTCCGCCATGCATAAAGCTCATGAACAAGGATCCCGAATGGTTTCGAAAAAGTCGGGCAATTTCCTATAGATAAGTATATTTAATAGAAAGTTTAATGGTTATATAACAATTTTCAACACTGACAGTAATAACAAGTTTCAAATATTTATACTTTTACTATTAACTAGTGTTGTCCTACATAGATTATTATCAATAATCGAATTACCGATACAGCACATTGACGTGACGTGTGTTAGAATAATGATTATCTAAAATTAGGTAGAAATTAACTTTTTAACTTCCGAGTTCTATTTATTTCTATTTTTGTTATACAGTCTTGTATTTTTTATATTTAATCAAAGAAGAGGAATTGAATTTCCTATAAGCTCTTTTGTTTTCTAAGAAGTATATTATATGATAAATTGTGGGCCCTAATATAAGAAATCGTTGACATATTTTAAAAAGAGACATACCTCTTGTAATAGTTTAAATAATATCTTTCAAAAAACATTAAACAACTTTATAACCTATATTAACCAAATTATACCAACATTTTTAAACTTTCGCATTAAAGTTCACGTCGCGATTCTACCATGTTCCGAGCTTATGAATAAGAGCCTCGAATGAGCTCACCTTCAAATGTATCAATATTGGAGTATCTATTTATCTATAGTAATATTATAAAGCGGAAATTTTGTTTGTTTGTACGAAACAATCTTTTAAAGTGCCTGATGAATTTTAAAAACTCTTTCTGTTTATAACGTCTGGTTAATGTGGTAGGCTATGGGCTATCTAGTATCACACTTCTACTCTTAGTTGTATTTATTGTAAAAAAAATCGTTCAACCTGGGCGGAACCGGAGGTAAAAGCTAATGTTTAAAAAATTTATATTTGTTTTCGACAGTAGCACATCATCACAAGGTTACTAAATTGCGGCATTTGAAAGTAATGGAAAGACATCAATAGTTCAAATTTCAACCGTCTTTATTGTCAATTGTATTTATTTAAAATACATATTTTTAATTCCATTCTGTTTAATATGCTCATGTACGCAGAACTAATTAGCAAATTAATGAGTTAAATAAATGAAATCATTTCTTTGTCTCGTAAGATGAAATTAAAGCTGACATGACGTCAGATGACGTTGACCCCGGAGGCTGTTGAACTGGATATTTGATGATAAAAATAAAACTCTTATTTACATGCAATAAGAACTAATATTTAATAGCAATTTTTTTTTTCATGTGTAAATAAGTACTGTATCTCGATATTTTTTACATGACACATCTCAAAACATCTCTATTCTTATTTAATTTAATTAACTCGATACGAATATATTTTTTATATGTGAATTACGAGTTTTTAGCATTTTTTGTTTAACTTTATGTATATGCTGAATTAATAGTTATTTTTTTTTATAAATATAAAATAAACCTGATTGGTTTGTTGGATGGTGTCAAAAAACCTATTGCAATTAGAGGGTACATGTTAAATAACTTAAAAATACAGGTTCACATATCGGTTAGTAGGTGTTATCACAGTTAGTTGGAATTTTTTTAATAAATCCCAGAAACTGGTCAAATGTGTATATTTAATTGGCAAAATATTGACTGATAAAATTTTATACTAGGAGCGCAAATCAGACCTCAATTTTGACTCGTTGCGCTCGCAGTCTCGTTATGTGTTAGCATATTGAGCGAAGCGAGGTGCAAACAGCACTGAAGCTACATTTAAAAAACGTCGACACATTCTTTCCTCTACTATCTTCAAGTTGAGATATATTATTATTACATTTTTCTTTTAATTTTGAGACATTATAATTAAATTTTCTTTTTTTTAAACCACCACCTTCTATTGATTGATGTCTATCAGTGTACAAAATTTGGAAATTTTCGGAGGTACCAATTTGGATTGATGCTTGCACAAAGGATGCTGAAAATCTTTCATAGAGAGTTTCGCTCAATTATTATATTTTTTTCGCGGTTCTTTTTTACGATTTTATTTACTAGTTAAGAGATGCTCTTTTACTCTTCAATAAATTTTAATATCTTGAGTATTACCATAGACAGTAGTATACGTCAAAATTTTAATTATCGGCAGCACTGTACAATATGTCTATTACAAAAAAAAAATGTCTTTGGCTTTATACAATAAGACGTTAACGTTTTTTAAAGGAAGCCATTTATATTTTGTATTGTCATAAACAATTTGAGTCCATACTTTTTACTGTTGTTTCTCTTTACAGGTTAATAATAAATAATAAAAAATTAGCATCAGAATTGATTGTTTACAAAAATTATTTATAATATACATTCGTAAAAACGAAATTTCTCTTTACAGAGCAACAAATATAGTTTTGGTTTCAATAAACAATTTATATATAGATAAATATAGTATGTTACCTTACCTGTTACCTGAGTAAGAGAGGATAGTCCAGCATTCTAATGTTGAAAAAAAATTTAAAATCAGTTTAGTAGTTTATATTTATTCGTTACAAACATGCAACCCTTTCTTGTTTTTTGTAATATTAGTATTAAAAGTATATTGTATAATACAAAGTTTGAAATATTTTATGATTTTCTAAAAGAAGCGTGTAGAGTGCTACCTCCGTCGATAAAATTTATTAAGACAGGTAGCGACACGGTAGCTCTATTGATAGAGTGACGGGTCGGTTTCCCAGAGGTCAATATTTCAATTCCTTCTCCAGTAGAATTTTTCTTTCTATATATATTTCAAATTTAAATAAGCATAACTCAGCTTTACTTATATTAAGGTAATCTTTAAACATTAATTAATAATGTAATTTTAAATATTAATAAAAAAAATAAATTTATATTACTGTTCACGGAAAATCCAATGAAAACACTCTATGACATTTACAAGGAACCTACATGTACTCCACCCACTTAATAACTAAAACTTGTACGAAAACAAAATAAATAGAAATTTGTTAACCTTATATGGATATATCGTAAATGAACACATCAAGGCAATGATAGTATCAGCTGCCTTTTAGGAATATGGATGCAGACTGAGTCAGTCTATGCGACCTTTTATGGTACTGTGATCTTTAAACGAAATGAGAAGAAACTCTTATGTTCCAGGCCTCGCATTATAAATATTGAACCACATTTACACCAAAAATAATTACGTAATTTTCACGTTTTCTTTTTTTTTTTAAATAAGTAAATATCAGTATTATATTGGTATACAATATAATCTTATTAATTTATATGTTATAACATATAAATATCATGTTATTAATTTATATGTTATAACATATAAATTAATAACATGATACTAAAGACGAAATTGTATTACCCAAGAGTTAACAAGATAGGCACATATAGATACAGGAACCTTAATGTTAGTTTTGATTATCTATAGTTTATTCCATATATAGAGATTTATGAGAATTGAGAAATTGGGAGTTGTGATTAATTAAGATCTTGATCATCATTGAGTTTCATAATAGACGAATGAGTTCTATATCATATAATTAGACTAGATTTCATAAAACAAAGAAATAATTTACCTGTCAAGCCGAGGAACTTGTGGCCTTCAGTCGTATTTTTTAAATTTTTTAATGCTGTACCTATCCTTTTTTTCGTCGTCTTGTCATGAGACATGTTTGTGTAAAGTGACTTCCTAAAATTTGTTTTATCTTCTTGTAATTTTTTCAATTTATCAAACCATTACGAATATATATTCCTATGGCAAATTACTAGAATATATTATAGTACTAGAAATAGAATTCAACAAATCTTCAAAGTAAGTTGAATTAAGACAGTTATTTATAAATACAATTATTAGTAATTAAATTTTCAGTTAGCTTTCTAAAAGACACGTGTACTTTATTTAAAAAATTTCCTCATTTAACTTAAATGAGGGATTTCAAAAAAAAATACAGATTTGTATAAACTTTCAATCCTTATTTAACTTCTTAAAGAACACTTCATCGTTCTTGGTATTTTGGAACGAACTTTAACGAGGACTTCATTTTTTTCCCTTTCTACCAGCTTTTATTTAATTGTCTGTTAGTTTGTTGAGGGACAAATATTGGAATTTTTATCGAGGTAAACCCAACGGATTGAGTTAAATTTGGAATTCATCTTTATCTCCGATGACAATAATTTCAATCAATATTGTTATCATTTCAAAATGGCGGATTTTGTGTTTTCTGTAAAACTCATGCAATGTGGGTATCAAATGAAATGGCTTAATTTTCAGAACACAAACAAAATAAAAAAAAAATAGGATCCACATCACAAAATGGTGGGCTAATTTTGGGAATTTGCCTGCAAATAGAATACAACACAAAAAATTAAACCAACATAACTACCACAACATGGCGTTAAGTTTAGTACGCTTTAATAAAACTGGTTTTTAAAAACTTTTGGATTAATCTATGTTTTGGATTTTGGATTAATCTATGTTTTGGATTAATAAAAGGAATATACAAATTCTTTTTTTTTTATTTTAATTTAAATGGCATACCTATAGTAGCTTGAATTACTTTTTCTTGATAAATGACTTCATACAAGTGACATGACTCGTTGACATTAAGGTCGCGGAGCATATGGCAGAGCTGGTGGCCTTGCTGGTTCAATCAATGAGAACACAAGGTTCTGCCTACACTTGAAGATTTAAAGTTTAAGAAAAACGATATATCCTTTCCGATGTTTTAATAGTTGTAGGTTGTACTTTAAAATAACTTTAATCTTTTATATACTAATAGTACTATATATAGGGTTCTTTTACTTAAAGGAATATACATTTCCAACTTCAAAAAAATAAACTTGGTTGTCGGTAAAATCGTAAAATGTCATTTTCGGCAAACCTATAAAATTTGAATTAATCCAAATAAAATATAATTACAACCCAAAAACCTTAAAACTTGTCCAAGATATTGAGCTTATCTCGACTCGGACATCGACCCCATCGCCGGATGTTAGGACAGCTTAAAATAAACTAAAATTTGCATTTTGGTGAAGAAAATATTATTTTGTATACATTTGTCAACGTCAAATTAAATATATATAATGTTCTGATAGGATCAAAGTAGCATACTTTAAATACCTCTCGATGACAGCTAGTTTTGATAGATGGTATTTTTCGACTGAAGTAATAACATTAGTCTTAAGCAACACCAAACAGAGAAACTACTAATCAATTCTAATAAGTTTTGATTATTTAAATAGATAGTGTTGTTATAGTGCATTTATAATTTAAATGTTGTCATTTTATGTTTAGTTTAGTTTGAATTTTTATTGTAAGTAATGAAACGATCTACTATAGAACTCAGACCAGGTCTATGAACTCTTAATCATTTACTTAAAATAAGTATTATTTCAATATTACAGTAAATTTATTTTTGGAACTTTATGTTTTTGGAAGAGCAATCAATTAGAATTAACTCAAACAAATAAATCGCAAAAATTGAGTTTAGTGCGAAAAGAGAAAGTAAGATTGTAGTAATTTTTTTTTAAGTGTTACCCGTGTCTAGTGATCTCTATATAAACAATGGCAAAATATATAACATAGTTTTTAGGTTTAGGTTTTCCTAAAATTTTAATCGACTTTATAAGTATTTATCTGCTGCCTATCTAAATATATTAAAGTTACTATTTAGAACATCGGCTTTTTTTGTTGGCACATAACTACATACATTATATATGTTAAAAGGCACAAAGATACCGGGAGAGGCGTCGTTTGGCTACCCCTAGCCCGACGCCCAGTCCCCCCAGGAGAGAGGCCTCGCAATCCAGCAACTGGTTCAAATCTCTAGATAGGCTTGGGAAGAAGCGAGACAAGAACATTAAGGTCTGAATTTATATAAACTATTTTATATATAGTTTTTAAGGAACCAACAAAAAGTTTACGAGTTTATACCTTCTTTAATCGTTAGCTTAAAATACTCTGTTAAAAATTGTGTCCAAATGATTTCAGGCTGAAAAAGAAAGCGTCATTACTACAGAGGATGAATCAAGTCGCCGAATATGGAGCAAGCCATCCAAACCCTTGAATTCTCCCGCAAAAAACCTTAGATTCTTCGGCGACACTGACCATGAATCTGAATCCAACATGAAAGTTATAAAAACCACGAATCGTCAAACGAAAAACCATGGAACATTGAGGAAAACAATCTCGAACTCCAGCACTGGCTTGGACGAAGTCGATCATAGTGAGCTGTCGAACAAAAGCTATTCTCTTTCAAATTTGCATAGAGAAGACAACGAATCTCCCAAAACAAAAGAATATTATAAGAGGAATCTTAAAAATATATCGGAAGCTCAGAGTAATTCAGAAGCGGAGAGTCAGTTTGGACAGAAATTCGCAACGAAGCCACCCATAAGCCCATATGACAGGAGCAGGAGCCACAGTAGTTCCAAGACATTGAAAGCTACTAAGAGTGATTTAAAGAGAAATGGGAGAAGCGATGATAGAAGTTCCACCGAAATGAGGATCAGCAAAAACAATAGAGACGTTAAGTGAGTATTTATCGGTTTCGGTATACTTTAAAATCGTTTTTTTTTTTTAATATATATTCCAAAGCTCCAAATTTATTATTTTAGCAAACGACATTAAATATTAAGTGACCTAATTATTACCAATTTATTGAAAACGTCTCTTAGGTTCTGAGCCATTAAATTATCCTCTGCCTTTTTCTTTCTAAGTTCTCTTTAATCATGACGGGCAAGTCTAAACGAAATCATAGTCTATTAGACGACGTTAACATGATACAATAAATACTACTCGACAACTGTCAACACCAACCTCTTTGTTCTTTTTTTAATTTTTTTTTATACAGAAATGAATATACTTTAGTCACCAGTATATGATGAGATTGTCATATTCTGGTGGTGCCTGCGAAGGTTAAAATCTTGCAGTGAAAACGTCCTGCCATAAAAATATATTACAATGTTATTTGTAATAAGTTAAAGTAAACATGACTTAAATAAATAAAATTTTTAAAAAAGGGAAACAAGACGAACCTAAGATCTTTAATATTTGTATATTTTATAAAATTTGAAACACTTTAACATATTTGTGTTTTTTTTAAAGGTGTATTTTTTCCATTAAGTGGAGAGATATGAGACCTCTTTCTAATAGTTTTTTGTGCAGGGCGCGCGCTTCTGATAGCAGCGCCGAGGACTCGTCTCAGCGCAGCGTGGTATTCCTTCATGCCACCACCGGTGAGCTCACATATTCTTATTATACCATTATTTCTAACCCATATCAGATCAGATCTTCTTTCAGTTCCCTAATATTGAATAACCTTTGAATATTTCTCGTGTTTGATGTTTTCTTTATCTGTCAAAATATGAAACGGATGCAGCAAGAGTAACATTTTAGATACATCTATTCTATTCCAGATAATTCTTCATTTTATGGGCATATTTTACGTTTAAAACCTATTATAATTTACAGTGGGCGACATTCCCGATCCCGGTCGTATGATGAGGAACCGCTCGCGAGATGACGTATCATCTGTCATGTCTTCTAACGTACAAGTCCGAAGCACGACCAAGAGCTTCTCACTATTCGCTCCATGGACTCCGAAGCACAACAATGACCAATACGACGTCCATTACGCCCAAAAACCGAGACGATCGAAACCTAAAGATAACGTTTACAAAAAATCTCCCGCCAAAAATTTTACAGATGACAGACCGTCATTACAAAAAAACAAATCATACAGTCAAACTACTTTGAGTCGGAGACCAAACAGCCAAAGCAATCGATTGACGAGTTCAAGCACCACACTTTACAGACGTGATAAGAGAGGTAAAGAAAACGATACGATACGATACGATGCGTCCCAAAGTACGATTCCCCGTAAAAGTACGGTGGGAAAAAAAAGCCAATCGAGCGAAATCCTAAATAGGGATGACCCAGAACGTGTGTCACGATCAATATCGATACCGAAAGAAAAGAAGGCTGGCTGGTTTAAAATGTCTTCGAAGAATAAAAAAGAAACCACACGTGTACGATAACTTATCGCTTAAACTACAAAAGGGCTCTTTAAACAAAATTATTGAATTATTTTGTCTATTGGGACAAAAAAAGCAAGATATATATGGTACGTATTTAAAACTTATAAAACAATTTAATAATCTGTATTAGCCCTTGAATTTGAGAAACTGTTGTTCTCTGCCATTCCTCTTTTTACATTCTTTTTATGTTTCGTATCTTTACAGTACTTAACTTTATTAATTGTAACTGACTTCACGTAATCTGTTAATATAGAAAATAACTTTTCACATTTATATCTTGGTATTTAATCCGAGGGACAGCCTTAAAAATTTGAATGAGGTTTTGATTATAATTAATTATAAGAAATTTTTCAAATGATACTCTTGTGCCATTTGCATAAATTGTTTAATGTTACCGTTTAGATAGTAGTCAATATTTTAAAATAAAATACATGTAACAAAAATGCTTTTATTTCACTAATAAGAAAAATATAAAATATATTTGTGCATATTACATTTATTTTGCTTTTAAGATTGATTGTATGTAAGTAAAAATATATTAGCATTGGGTGGATAAAATGTGTATTAATAAAATACAAATAAAATTTCTAATAAACTTTGTATTTTCATTTCACAATAAATATATCGGTATTGTATTTGTAAATTATACCTAAGACCTAGTTTTAAAATTTTTTTCTAAAGCTTGTAGTGTAGTTAAAATATATTAAAATTAGATTGATTGCCATAAAATTTAAACAACAATGTTGTTTTTTTTAATATTTTGTAAAACATTTGAAATGCGTTATTTATATTATGACGTCAGCAACAATATATTATAACACATTATTTAGATAGGATATAAAATACAACGCCATCTATTATTCATATACGAAAACTACTTGCTAAAATGTTTAATATCTTAATATTAATTAATATATCTAATGTTTGATAGGAAAGGTTAAATTGAAAGTTATGTTTACTAGTTTGGAAATTTTTATATAAAACTAAATTAACCAAATGATATAATCGTATGGTAAAGTAAAATATAAGCGGAGATAGAAGAAAACAAGAGCTAATGTCAAAATAATCATTTATATTCTTGCCTAATGATTGTTTTCAATGCATCGCGATAAAACTAGCGAATGAATTAATTATTCATGTATAAGAACTGACAGATGTAAAAAATATTTCGTAACCCAAATTATAACAAATTCGAGCAATATAAATTTTAAAATACTAGTTATCAGATTGGCCTTAAGTGTAAAATAGATTGCGCTTTCACAGATGCGCTTCACATTCCAGGTTTCATAAAATTAATTAATTTGCTAAATATGAGGATTTAAAACAAACCCCCAAATAATAGAGTTCAAGCCTGCCATTAAAGTCTTGAAATCATTTCATGTTAAAAATTCTGATTGTTGGCATTTATTATTGTGAATGAATTTTCTGTGGCAGATAATATAGCAGCATGCAGCATAAGTTTTTCTAAGAGTTGAAAATTAGCCCCCAACAAAGAATATAAACATAAATGTAGGTACATTAAAACACATTTCTTTTGAAAAAAATATATTTATTATATCATATTAAACATGTCAATAATAACTTATATATTAATGTATAAAAAAATATCTTAATATTTTAGCACCTACACATTGTAACGTGGTAATATAATGATTCATACATTATTACAATTATATATATATATTATATAGAAAATTATTTGATAAAAGACAATTCTCATAGCATTAATAGTTTTTACAAAATATTATTGAGAAAAAACTTATTTGGATAATTATAATTTTAGTCATTACAATTTGTTTATTTAATCTTATTATAATATAATATCATCTATTTATTTAGTAATCTATCTAAGGGTTTGATGTCACTTATAAGTTTACACTTAGTATCTATCCAGGGAAGGAAGTCCTGCTTCATACAGAGTACACATTCCAAGAGCATCAAGCAGTCGGCCTCTGACCTGTGTGCATTAACTGCATCTTTGCTTAACAGAGTTTTATACAAATTTGATAAACAATAACTAAATTTATTTTTCTTTTCAACTTTAGAGACAGACAATTTTTCACTAAAGGATTCAACTAGATTGTCAATTTTTTCCCAATCTTCTAAACTTATGTCAAGATCTGGCCAACTGTCAGTGTTTTCTAGAGAAGAATCATGAAATGTATTTATGTTTGGTTTTGGAATTCTTCCATTTTTTAAAATGTTTCGGAATCCTGATAAAGAATCAACACACATTAGGTCTGATGGTAAAGATGCATTTGCATCTAAATATTCTGCCTGTAATATTTTATAATCAAATCTGTTTCCATTGTGAGCTACCAGACACACTGGTTTTGGTAATTTTAGAAATGAATTTATACTTTCAATTTTGTCTTTAAAAACAGATTGATTCTTTAAATAATGATTGGATAAACCAGTGAGTTGTGAGACTTTTGATGGAATATGTCTTTGAGGATTAAAAAGCAAGGACAACTTATTTACCGGTGGTAGATTTTTACTATCGGCTTGTTCGAGATCACTTCGCGACACTGCAATAAATGTGAGTTCTGTTATTTTAGTTTGATTTCTCTCTTGAAACGGTAACCCGGTGGTTTCTATATCAAAAAATACGTAAGTTTTTACGGCCATATTTTTTTGTTATAAAACTTATACTATATTGTTCATAATATACTTAACGGTTTGAAAAAATAATAGATGTTTACATAATTGTACAAACAATGTAAAAAATACAAAAACAACTACAATGATTCATAGCCTGACGGCAATCGGTTTGGTGTTGCCTTGTTGCTTCACAATTTTATTATTTATAATTTTTGAATTACATACTTAAACGGTGTTACTTAATTTGTCAAAATGATTTAAAATACGCAAACTTGCAGTTTAATTTTACCTTGATATCTGATAGTAAAAGCCACTCTGCTTCCCCTTATAAAATAATATGTGACAGATATTCATGGGCACAGATCGCAGGTCGTCCAGCGAAAGACTAGTGTTGACTAGTGAATGTAATAGCAATAGTAAAAAGTAGAAAAAATTGAGAGAGTGCAAATAATGAATAATCGTTTAAGTTTTATTCTTTTGCTAGGTAAGTTGGTAATTTTGTTTTTAAAAATAGACGTAAAATGGGATATTTTTATTGAAAGGTAACACCTTCCACAATAATTCAGCCTGTGCCTAACCAATAAGGTTTCATTCTGTCTTACACGCAGCTCTTTTTTTATATCAACGTCATAAGTCAACGTTATAAGTCATTGATGAACTGTCATTCAAGAAGCTGGTTGCTGAGGCCGAATGCGGATTTTTCAGCATCCAAATCGCTTACATTTTTCATTATTTTATTTGAATATGTTGTCAATGTGTTAAAATAGACATGGCCCGAAGATACCGTGATGCTGCTGCCAAATTGCAGCAAAATGTTCAAAAGCACTTACAAGGGATGAAGGAATTGTCTTCGTCTGAAGATGACGAGCCTTTTGAACCAAGTGTATTAGATGGAATGTTTCAGAGCTATTGGAAAGGGGGTGGAGATACACAGCTGCTCAACAGAACTAAAAATCTTCTAGAAGAAGCTATAAGTGGTCGATCAATTACTTGCTTAATTTGTATAGGTTCCATTAAACGCGCCGATGCTATTTGGACATGTGAGCACTGTTACTCCTATTTCCATTTATCTTGCATTCAAAAATGGTCGAATGATAGTATTAGTTTACGTAATGAAGAAAATCAGGGCTCGATTACCGTATGCATGCCAAAAAAAGAAGAATGGTGTTGTCCAAAATGTAGACACTCGTATAATAAAGAGCAAATTCCTCGTAAGTATCGTTGTTACTGTGGCAAGACAGATGATCCTCCATTACATCCATGGCTCATACCCCATACATGCGGTGAGGTATGTGGGAAACTACTATCAGCTGGAGACAATTGCAAGCACAAGTGCCTTCTACTTTGCCACCCTGGCCCCTGCCCACCATGCCCACAAACAGTAAATGGGACATGTTATTGTGGTAAAGAAGGTAAACGAATAAGATGTAGTGCTGCCAAATGGTCATGTAGACAAAAATGTAAAAGAATTTTGCCTTGTAAATCTCATAAATGTGAAAATGAATGTCATGAGAATGATTGCCCTCCCTGTAATTACACTAGCTTGCAAAGTTGTCAATGTGGAGCAGAAAAGACAAAGCGCCCATGTAATGATCTAATTTGGAAATGTAAAAAACAGTGTAATAAACCATTTGCTTGTGGTTACCATGCATGTGAGAAAATTTGTCATGCAGGTAGTTGTGGGGACTGTCCAAACTCAGGAGAAAGAACATGTCCATGTGGAGCAAGTCAGAAATTTATACAATGTCCAGACACCATTGAAACTTGTCTTGGAACATGCAGTAAGAAACATGATGATTGTGAACACAGCTGTCCAGATAAATGCCATAAAGGTTCTTGTCCACCATGCCAAGTTTTAATTGAAAAAAGATGTCAATGCTGCACTCATAGCAGATCCCTGCCTTGTAGTAAAGAATATAGATGTGACACAAAATGCAGAGGGATTAGACCATGTGGTAAACATGGCTGCGGTCGTAAATGCTGCAATGGCAACTGTCCTCCTTGTGAAAAGCCATGTGATAAACCTTTACAATGTGGTCGTCACAAATGTACGACAATTTGTCATCGTGGGCCCTGTTATCCATGCCCACTTGAATCTAAAGTTACATGTCGTTGCAAGGAAACATATGTGATGGTCCCTTGTGGTAGAGAGAGACATACAAAGCCACCAAAATGTAACATGGTATGCAAAATAAAATATAAATGTGGACACATTGATGAAAATAAGCACATTTGCCATTTTGGAGATTGCCCACCCTGCAAAGCAACTTGTTACAAAACATATGAAAGTTGTGATCACAGATGTGTTTCAACATGTCATGAATATGTATTGGTTGTGTTTAAGCAAATTGAAAAACCAGCTACTCCTTGGGAAGTGCAACCTCCAAAGACTAAAATAGTAGCTCTCAATTGCCCCCCATGTGAGACACCAATTATGATCACATGCTTTGGTGAACATGAAACTGAGAATCAACCTTGCCACATAGCTATAAGACGACCTTGCGGAAGAGACTGTGGCCGCCCACTAGAATGTGGTAACCATAAATGTGAACTTCCATGTCATTTATATGAATGTAATTCAGATTATCCCAATGTGCCTTACACATGCAAGCCATGTAATAGGGAGTGCTCAGTGATCCGTCCGCTAAAATGTACACACAAATGTTCAAAACAAGGTTGCCACAAGGGACCTTGCCCACCCTGTAATATTTTAGAGAGAGTACCTTGTCACTGTGGTGTAACTGAAATATATATAAGATGTCGAGAATTAAACACTGCTACTGAAGAAATGTTAAGTTGTAAACAGCAATGTCCAAAAAGTTTAGAGTGTGGTCATAGATGTAAAAATGTTTGTCATTTGGGTGACTGCGGAAAAAATCAAATCTGCACTAAGAAGACTAAGATTCATTGTTCTTGCGGAAACTTGAAGAAAGAAGCAGCATGTAATGATGTTAGGAAATCTGACCTGAAAATTGATTGTGATAAAAGTTGTGAAGCTAAAAAGGTGGCTGCCCAGCTAGAAAAAGAAAATGAGACAAAAAGACTTAAAGAACTAGAAGAAGAGAGGAACCGTAGAGAATTAGAGGAGTATGAATGGAAATTAAGTGGCAAAAAGAAAAAATATAAGGAAAAGAAAGTTGTAATAGTTACCGATAACAGAAATTGGATTCAAAAATACTGGGTTCCTATTATATCTATTTTAATTGGTATTGTGTCTGCTATTTATTATGTATTTCAAGTTTGATATTATTTTTATTAAGGGTTTGTATTTTTGTGTACCTCTTAGAATTGTACCTCTATTCCGGTATGGATGTAACAATATTTATTTTAAATATACAAATATAAAATCCTTATAATTTTATTTAATAGTCATTAATCTTAAATGTGAAATATAAGTCAATTATGTGAACTAAATGATATTATATAAAAGGGACAGTTTTCTAGAGGTCGCTGTTTCGACTCCTGCTTGTATCAATAAATTTTGCATTCCATATTTATTTAAAATTTAATTAGCTGAAATTTTAAAGACTACATGTTACTAAATACTTTCAAACAATATTCGATATAAAATTTAAATGTTTTTGTTTCAGATATGCTATAATAATAAACTATATTTAGAATTGAATAAGGTAACAAGTATAGTGGTTTACGATTTTGTATTGAAATTAAAAATTGCGCAGAATACTGCTACATAAATTAGTATACAAAATTACATACATTTTTATCTAATTTTAATATAATTGTTTAAGTGAAATATTTTTATAAATATTATATAAAGCAATATTTTTTAGGTATAATCTTAGTGTTATCTTTAATAATTTTATCGGTAAAGATTATGCTCGTAGGTAATTTATTATATATGTTAACACACATACCATAACAATTATTTTGGGAGAAGAAAGTGTTAGGGATCCTTTCTATCCCTTGTTTTTTTTGGTTGCCTAATATATATACGACTAGTATACTCAAGATGAAAACAATTGTAGTAATAATAAAAAACATTTTATTGAAATTGACATTGATCCAACTGTTAGTGAGTTTTTATTATCAATACATCAACTACGGTCTTATTAGGGTCTTTAAACAATGGGTCATAAAATTCAAAACGATATTTTGTGCAAACATTCTTAGAATACTGTTGGATCTAGTTCGAATTCTGTGTAGTAATGAAGCTGTTTTGGTTCTTATTACAGCATAAAAATCCTTTGTATGAGTTTATAAAACTATTTGAAGCGAAGTATTCTGTGTATATTTAATCCATAGGCTCCTCGTATAAAAGTGTATATACAATATTGGATGGACTGTTTTAAACAAGCTTTGTCGCGCTTTGGATTATTTTAGACTTTAGATCATAAATATGTAGATATCGTCTGCCTGATGTTGTGCATGACTGTAGTCGAAGATGTGGCACGCTTACCTGGAAGGTACTTATTTACTCTAAGACTTAAAGGCCCCTAGATTGTAAATGTCCGAAACACCAACCCAGGCAGTAAGCAAAACAATACTTTAAACTTTCACCGTGAAACGGTGTCTTCCTGCTGAATTTCTCGTTGATTGGCGATGGAAGGACGAAGTTGGAGTCAATTCAAATACATTTCGGAGTGTGTGGACACACTCCGAAATGTATTTGATAAAAGGCTGACATACTGACCACCATTGTCGATCTTCCAAACTGCAATTTTTCTTGCGTTCACGTTCTTTGCGGAAGCACGAAGCTTGTGTAATTTTTTGTATGATATTGTAATGAGGGTGGTGGTGTGTATCAGTCTAACACACACGGGGGTGTGTATTTGTTCTATCCATGTGCAAATTTTCACCTCACTCAGTTTCTACTCTTGTTTGTTTGTTGTTTGTTTGGCAAACACACAAATAGATTTTTACTTTAATATATTTTTTTTTTAATTCGACAAATGCTTACAAAAAATATAAAGAATGGGCACTCGGTAAAGAGCAAAACCGCAGTTATGGAACATCTTTTTAGAAGAACGTTTAAAGACTGCGGCTAACACAACGTATGTGTTAAAGCTGTTCTCGAGGATATTATCGGTTTAAAAAGCCGCAGCCAACTTTTTAATAAATAAATATTTTGATTATTAAAACAAACAACATTCTTAATCACATTTGAAATAATTTTATTTACTCATATTAACAATCTAAATAAAATTCATGATTACAGACATCTATGTAGACATTTTATTTAAGTATATAGCACTTTTCAGTAATCAATATTTCAATTTAATGCAATTTAATTTAGTTTTCATTGAAAGAACCCTATGTCCTATCCCAGGTTCCATGTTAACTATATCAATTTTCAACATAAAACGGAATAGGTTAACCGTACAACATCAATCTATTATACGTCGTATTGGCCTGAGCAAAGCGATATTTTTACCGGTCCACTCGACCAAATTTTGTCTTCTATCTCCTCCGTTCAAGCTATACTAACCAAATTTGGACTAGTATATTATCACATACCTATCTTTCTATAAATAGATTTTGATAAAAAATCTAATTGTTGATTAAGAGTAACGTTCTATTGTAATCGCAGATGACAAATTCTTACTTTGCGTGCTAGTGACCCTAGTTTACAAACACAGATAACTAAAAAGACAGAAAGAACGACAGAAGTAGTAAAGATTTAATTAAAATCGGTGTAATGATTCAGCAGTTGTAGAAAATGGCGAGGGTGGGGAGTGTGTATCAGTCAAACACACCCGACGGTATTTGTTCTATCCATGTCTAAATTTTCAACTAAATCAGTTTTACTACACACAAATAGATTTTTACTTTTATATATATATATAGATAGGCTATCAATCAAATGCACATAGAACCCATGATCAGCAATTCATCAAACATTGCACTGATTTGAGGTCTCCGAATCCCCTGACTCAGCAATGCATTCACAGAACACAGTTGCCAATTGAGCTGCACACTCAGTCAATGATTCAGAAGCGCGTGCCACAGCAGTGCGCTGACGTGCATTAGCTAAGCGAGCTGAATGTTCCTCATCAGTTTCTCTAGATCGCTTCAATTTCATTCTCTTAGCATTTCTTGAGGACCGAGACAGATTGGACCGCTTTCTTGGTGGCATATTAGATAATTGGTTTGAATTATCTTTATATTCTGGAATGAAATAAACTTCAATGCAAAAAAAATATTAAGAAGTACCAATACCAAATTGCAAAGCAAAATCCTCATACATGTAACAGAGCATAGGTCAATTAGTTTCATTATATGTACAAATCAATTTACATCAACATGTAAGAATGCATTTTAATTTTTTCTATTCTAAATAAACTAAGAGATCTTATCTTTCTAAAGACCAATACAATTAAAATTCCACATATTTATTAAATAACAAATATAACACCCTTTTCAATGCAAAGAATAATTATTTGAATTTAAGTAATAACATATGCACCTCTAACACTTGAGATAGGATAAGTTTGAGTCAAGCAAGAAAATCTTAAGCACTTAAGTTCTATTTTTCATTTCTATATAAAAAAAGAATAATATTTTAAATAACTCACTCTCGTCTATTGATGTACTAATTTTTACACCCTGGGTTATATATATTTTTTAGATGATATACAAGCCTATATGCAGCCTGATCCATTTGTTGCTCCTGGAAACATCATATTGTAAAGATTTCTTTGTATCAGTATCTAAAAAGGGTTATTTATTTTTTGTCTATATAATACAGATTAATTGAAATGTATTTCTGTTAAAATAGAATGAAAGAGAATCATAATATATTTTAAAACTAAGAATTAATACATTGCTTCTCAAAAGTCTATATATTATTAATTAATATAAGAACGGGCACATTTCTTATATTATTTTTTTGATGTAATTTTTTTGGTGATTACAATTACCTAAATGGTTTATCAACAACTTAAAATATTTATTTAGTCATGTTACAAACATGTACATATATGAATGTTGCCACTAACATTTTTAAAACCACTAAGTTTAATATCAATAGTTACTTGAAAGTCTAAAAGGAACTTCATTGAATTTTATATTTAGAAAATTTTTGTTTCTTAAATATCTTTTGTATGCTTAAATTTTAATAATTTAAATTTAAGGGTGCTGGTGAACTTAGCACATTCCTTAGGTATGAATATATTTTTTTTATATTTATTTCAATTACGTTACTTGTTAGTAATCTAATTGAACATATTGTGCGTATTGTACTTTTCTTTATTTTTTTTTTTGTAAAAAATACAAACGACTGACAGAGAAAAACTAAAAACTAAAAACATGCATAAACCAAATAGATAGTCAATTTACCTCAGTAATATGAATAATCGATTACAAAAACACATTAAATTGATGTACCTTCGTCCTTTACGTAAATGGTTAATTTTAATCATGAGTTAAATTGATTAAAAAACTTCAAAAATTAATGTCGATTGTTATAATAAATAGTAAAAACATAACAACATCACAAATTGATTTATTCTTGTTCTGTCAAAAGATATATGGTTAAAAATATTGTGTTATAGGTAACAATATTAGGTTATGAGTATATTTTTATATATTTGCTTTGTTTATATTGTTTTAAGCCTTATAAATAATTTTCCTGAGAGGTTTTCCGTCTTTTGACTTGACAATTAATGCTAATTAAAAGAATGGGTCTGATGTAAAAATGGCGGGAAGTGTTAATGTTATCAAATTAAAAAATATACAATTGGTTTTTCCTTAATTTTGGTGGTGATTCATTAAAATAATGGTCGCTGGTGATTGGTTACCTAAGAGTGTGGTCAATGGTGCTCTCTGGATAGAGAATATTCGTTGTCGTGTTGTGATTGTAAAATAAACATTACTTGTTATTTTAATATGTTTTAGTACCGTATAACATGACTCACATAGAAACATACGTGTTTTTAGACATCGAGACAACGGGTAAAGATCAAACTAACAGGACAAGAATAACTGAGATAAGTCTTGTTGCTGTGAAACGTGAACATCTACTTGATACACGCATTGGTTTTTCTCCTAGGGTTCAGCATAAACTTACTCTATGTGTTAATCCGAAAAAAATGATACTTCCGAGCACCACTGAAGGCACAGGTTTATGCAATGACCTTCTAGAATTTGAACCCACTTTTGATAATAACATGTTTAATTTACTTAACATGTTCATAAACCTTTTAAAAAAACCAGTATGTTTAATTGCTCAAAATGGAATGAACTTTGACTTCCCTATTTTGAGAAATCATTTGGACAAGCTTGGAGTCCATTTTGCAAAGGATGTGACTTGCGCAGATTGCTTTCATGCCTTTTATGACGTAATGGAATTACATAAAGTAAATAAAAAAGATTCAATGTTAACTGAAACAAAAGACAACAAATTAGAGTTTAATGATGATTTGGAGTTTTTCAGTAATGACACATTAGATATTAAGGCCAAGAATGAGAGATCCCCAAAACATTTTACTAATAAATCTCCTGTGACTCCGGTGGCTCCAAAAAAACCTAATTATGGTAGGATCTCAAAAGTTAGAAGAAGATTTCCATGGTCAGATGATAAGCCAAAAGAAAAATATAAATTGAAGGATATATATGAGCGACTGTTGAACCGACCTGCTCAGAACGCTCATCATGCTGAAAATGACTGTTTATTAGCACTTGAGTGTGCAGTTGCTTTGTCAGAAGAATTTGTGAAGTGGGTTGATGAAAATAATTGTTTGTTTTCACAAATCAGACCTATGACTATTGGTGTTCCCCTTGGCATGTAAATGTGGATATTTGTACTATATGCTTTTATATTAAGCACAATGAATTCACAAAATGAAAGTTACGTATTAAAGTCAAATTGTCCACTAAGTACTTGCATTTAAAATAATAGTAGATAAAAATCATAGTTAAAAGACAAGTAAATAAATATAGCATTTGATAAAAAAAATATTATTGTTAGCACAAATTTATGACATTTATATTTTTGATATTATTTTAATAATAATAATATATATTTTTATGATATTGTACTGTGTATAACTATTAATGTGTAGTCAAAATTTACAATTTAGGATTAAAAAGGCTAATTTTTATAAGTTTATTGTAAAAAAAAAATTATTACATTTTTATATATAAACGTTTTTACTTAAATAATAACTTAATATAATATTTACATTATCATGCCATCTCAAAGTGATTATGATTTATAAATCGAGAATTTTACTTAAGTATATGTGATAATATATTTAATAAAGCTATTTTTTTTCTGGTCATCTTTTATTCTACTCTCTTTTTAAATGAATTTGTATGTTATAATTGATTACAAAAATATTATGTCATTGATGTATTACATACACATATATCGTTTTACAAAGGTTAATAATATACCAGAAATTGTAATGGCAGACTTTATATTTATAATGAACATTTCAATATTTTGTTTTGTATACACAATATATCATACCTATGGTTGGCAATTTTTTTTAATATAGTATTTCAGGAATATAAACATGAAAATAAATCTTTATTAATTTTATGATTGTTTTTTTAGAAAATTATATTTTTCTAATTATTTATTACAATATTTGTTTTTAGTTTTGATAGTTCAAAATTTTTTACAAAATTGACAGTATCTAAACAATTAAGCTCAATATTAAATAAACAATTTTAAATAATATGATTCATTATAATTAATTCTGAATATACACTATTCATATTTAATTTTTTAACTAAATTTGATGTTCCCTAAATTGTCGCTAGATGTTAAAATTTAATTTTCTAATTTAAATTCAATAAATGAAACAGCTAAATTGATTACAATGAAACCATTTATTTTCATATATTTTACTTTTCCGAAGAAACAATAATTATATATTAAAGCTTATTTGAAAGATCTTGTGCATTTGTCTAAAAATTTTGTTATTATTTTTTTTTCATTTAAAGATCGTCTTTTTTGGGTTGTCTACATAATTGATTAACAGTAACATTAGCTGTGAAATTATAGTACTTTTGTATTATATTGTTGTTCTATAATATACAGTAAAATTGACTTAAATATAGTAATATACTATTTAATATCGTACGGATGGCAACCCTAAATCCATATTCCACTTGTTAGCGAGTAGTATACTTCTTGATTCCATTTTAATATCACATTATAATATGTGTATACATATTTTAATTTATTTATGTTTTAAGTCAATTATTACAATATAGAATATTATCACGTTTCAGGTTTTTTTTTTTAATTATACATCATTTATTTCAAGAGTAGTAATCGTTTATAGTGCTATGCGTACTGGTACTTTTAAGACACAAACTAAGGGACTTGTAGTTTTCGAGATAATTGATAAAATGCGTCCCATATAGTTAACATATAGAACGGGTTTTGTTTCGCGCGCGCGACCATTCCTACTACACTACTAATTATAAATTTTGCTCAAAACAAGTATTGAAATAAAATCATTATTTTTATCCATAAATAAATAACAATATTTAACTCTAGAAATTGATGCGCTCGACTGCGTCGCGAAGCTAAACCCGGTTGCGTGGACCTAGTTACTTTAATCAACATTACTTTGTTTTGTTTTTTAATCTTAGAAGGCTTGAATAGAAAAAAAAAATTATGACATAAGGCTCATAATTATTGATTATCGATTACTATTTTTTTCAAATTTAGATAAATTTTATTACGTATCAGTTGCAATTATGAGTAGATATATGTATCACAGTCTGTTATAGATCCTAGTCCTTATAACTTAACAAATTCGTCCCTTTTTGTATTTTTAACGTAATCACTTGCATTTTTTTCCGCTCTTGGAAATTAAAAAAGTTTTCAAGCTGAAGTCTTTTATAGACTTTTACCATATATTGTTATATTTCCACTAGTTTGTTGAATTGTAACTAAGGGCAAAATCAATTTTAGTATTTATTTTAAAATTAACAAAAGATGTCCTAAGTTGATCAAAAAAAAATTTTAAGAAAAGAGTAAAAAACAAGAACGTATGTGATTTAAGTTACAGAGCACATTGTGATTAACGATTAAGTCATAGATAATAGAAGTCATGATTACTTAGCTGAATCTAATCTTTTTAGTAATGAGTATCTGTGATCTAGGTTAGACAATACAACAGAAGTGAAATCATAACATATTTTAAGTTCAAATTTATATGTACCTACTTTAATAACTATTCATTTGTTTCTTAATTTCTTTTAAAACATGTAGCTACATTATTATGTGTTTAAATAATTGATAATGTTGGCGAGTTTGGGTAAGCAGAACAAGTTAAAACTATCCTTAAAAGATACAATAACTATTCCATTCGTTATGTTTGCTTTAGCAGGAATGATGATCAAATCTAGAAATTATTTGAAGTAGAAGATCATAAAAAGAATATGACTGTTTCCGACATTATATTTGACGATAGTAATGATAAGAACCACTTCTCAGATTGTTTGTATACGTCTTGCACTAAATTTTTCAAACTGACATTGAAAATATCTATAAAATAAAGATATTTAACACTATACTAGCACACAAGATATTATATCAAAAATATTAATTGGATTAAAATAACCCTTTATATCAATTATTTAATTTGTTTTGTGTTTGCAAATACATTAGTTCAAATCTGTGTAATTTGGACAAAGGGCTGTGAAAATCCAAACTGCACTTGCTAATCGTTATCACTATATAAAAGATATTTTATATACTTTTATATCAATAATTATTATATTTTTTTCGTATTTTCATTTTTGAAGTTTCCTGGTGTTGCAGTTTTAAATTAAAACATATTTATTTAGTATAGCCTAATTTCATAATTTCTTTAAGTTAAGTTATTTATCTATTATTATATTTTGATTAATAACCCTCAAAATATATCGAACACATAAAAATGTTTTTTTTTGTAAGATTCATTATGTTGTTTTAATAAGTGGTAACACAGCGGTGTCATTTGAGTCTTGTCATTTACTCGCCACTGACAAATGAAACCTTACGAATAATTGATAAATAGAATCTCTAAAATAATATGATAAGATACTAACATGAAAAATGTCAGTTCATAAATCATTAGTCATGGCCAGGCAGAAAGGGAGTGTATTGTGCTAGCAATTTATTATAGTTTGACGGAGTGATACCACAATGGATGGTATACAAACATACTTGTTTTTCGATCTAGAAACTACAGGTTTGCCAAAAGAACAAAATAATATGACGAAGATAACCGAAATAAGTCTTGTTGCTGTAAAACGTCAACATCTACTAGATACAAGCATTGGTTCTTGTCCACGTGTTCAGCATAAACTTTCTCTTTGTGTGAATCCTAGAAAATTTATAGATCCAGTAGCCACTGAAGTCACAGGTCTATGTAATGATCTTTTAGAATTTGAACCCATTTTTGATTTAAACCTGTTTAATTTACTAAATATGTTCATAAACCGTTTAACAAAGCCAGTCTGTTTGATTGCTCAAAATGGACTGAATTATGACTTTCCTATACTGAAAAATCATTTAGATAAGCTTGAAGTCTGTTTTGCAGAGGATGTGACTTGTGCAGATTGCTTTCATGCCTTTTATGATATAATGGAGTCACGTAAAGTAAAACACATAGCAACTCAAGTTGTCACAAATGACATCAAATTTGAGTTTAATGATGATTTGGAGTTTTTCAGTAATAACACATTAGATATTAAGGCCAAGAATGAGAGATCCCCAACACGTTGTAGTAATTCATCTCCTGTGACTCCGGTGACTCCAAAAAAAACCAATAATGGCAGGATCTCAAAAGTTAGAAGAAGATTTCCATGGTCAGAAGGTGAGAAGCCAAAAGAAAAATATAAATTGAAGGATATATATGAGCGACTGTTGAACCGACCTGCTCAGAACGCTCATCATGCTGAAAATGACTGTTTATTAGCACTTGAGTGTGCAGTTGCTTTGTCAGAAGAATTTGTGAAGTGGGTTGATGAAAATAATTGTTTGTTTTCACAAATCAGACCTATGACTATTGGTGTTCCCCTTGGCATGTAAATGTGGATATTTGTACCATATGCTATAATACATAGCATGATTGCTATATAAGCATATATATAGCAAAGATTTAAAAAATCAAAGATTTTATGTGTTTATTTTGTTTTAGTATTTTTATTTAAGATTTATGAAATTTTATTTTTTTATTAAGTTTAATGTTAATTCAATAGTCAAATATTCTAATTTATATTTGTAATTTAATAAGCTATATGTACGATTGAATTTATGACTTTTATTATTATGAAATTGTTTGTCATATAATACCTTTATATTTTTTATTTTGCATATATATTTTTTTTAATTATGGTTTATGATGTTATGTTACTTTTGATATATTTTTAACATATATTTTTTCTATTTATGTTATTGTATAGACAAAAATCAACTTTGGATTTGTTGATCTCCAGATTGTGATATAGTTTTTACATGGTTAAACATATGAACAAATATTTGTCATATTATTTATTTTTAATAAAGATTTATATTTCTATATTACCTTTTTTTTGTGTTCTGAAAATTTAATATAAATGCTAAAATACTTTGTATTGTTCCAAGTAATACATTTTTAAAAATACAAGTCTCAAGTTCAAGATATAGTTACATGTCATATAAAGTTTGTTTTTATTATTTTTAGATTGGGATGAAATCCATACACCTAATATCAAATTTACAGATTATTTACATTTAAATAAAACATTATGTATATATTTATAGCTAAACAACAGTAGTTCAACCATACTGACACACAAAATCCTTAAAAATAAAGTGTAGAAAAAAATATTTTTGTTATCTTAGCTCCCTTGAAATTCACAAAGGATGTTTTCAGCATTATAAATTACAAATAACATTATGAAGAAAAAATACTAATAATTTATAATTGTTATTGATTTACTTCTATATTTCTGAAGAATTCTGTTTTATTATAATTTCTTTTTACTTACTAAGATAATTGTCAAATAACAGGTTTGCTCTTAGTGACTGGGATGTTATGGGGCTGTACAAACCCGTTCATCAGACAGGGCACGAGAGGGTTACGTAAAGTACGCGCTGAAACAAGATTAGGGCAAGCGTATGCGGAAATTATCTTCCTGTTGGGGAATTGGCGGGTAATAAAATATTATCAAATTGTTTACGTATCTAATTTGTTTGGTCATGTCCTTGAAATTAATAATATATATTTTTTTACATGTTTTAGTATGTGGTGCCCTGGTTGATAAACCAAGGAGGTTCCTTGTTGTACCTGTCAGCTGTGCAAAAAGTCCCGCTGTCTCTCGCAGTGCCTACTGCTAATAGTTTAGCATTTGCCTTCACAGCTCTCACTGGAGCTACTTTGGGCACGGAGGAACCTCTGGACATATGTACGCTAATATTGACTTAACCTTACAAAATCGACTTTCCATTCCTTACCTTTATCTTTACCTTATCTTTAAAATAAATTTGGTAATTTAAAATTTAACTTCAGTTCTATTGAGTTTTTGTACAAAAAAACTTTTCATTAATTGTCCTAATATATCAATATATATGTAAGTTGTCAAGTTGGTTTGCTAACTATTGTTTGTCGTGTGGGTGTATTGAATACTAAGATATATTGTTATCAATTGACTTCACTCAATCAAAACAGCAAGTCATATTATGCACTTGAATATTACTGCCATTATATTGAATAATAATATTATAAACGACGTAGATAACTTAAGCATGATAATTTTTTGTTTCAGGTTCTATCACAGGTATACTTCTTATAGCACTCGGAACTACATTGTGCTGTTGGGATAAAGTAGATTAAAAATAAAATATTAATTATTGTTTTTTTATTTATAATTTTATTTTTTCTACTGTATAGCAACCTAAAAGCAACATGAGAGTTGGTTAGAATCTGAATTAAGATACCCTAAATATCAGTTAGATTTCTAATATGGCACTCTAAATCAGTATTTATAATAAACATAAAGATGGTATTATATACCTACATTAGATAAACGTTAAATATTGTTTTTATATATATCATATATATTGCAGACATTATTATTGTTTTAAATAAAGTTCTTCGATTGATTACTTAGTACTAGGCTTTTATTTCAACTGATTTGTAATGGCGACGAGTTGACGGAGTCATGTTTTATGTTGCGCAATGATTTAGCATATACGTGCAATATTTAAGTTTATATTTTTATTGAACATATACTCCTTTCCTTATCTTAACTACATCCGGTCCCTTTATATTATACTAGATCCGCCACTGTGAGCTGCGGGTGGAACTGAGCTAAGCATTGTTGCTGAATGAGCTTCGCATACTTGTAAAAATAGCAGAGTAAATAGTGGCTACAATCTTAGGCCTAATAAAAACTCGTGCGTGCGACTTCAAAACTCTCCACATGTTAACTCTATGGGACATACATTAACCATTTAACAAAAAACTACAATCAGAAATGTCACCAAAAAACTTCAGGACGTATAAGTCACTGCCCTCGACAACTCTGACAATTATCGACACCCTACCATTATTCATCTAGGAGGAGTAGCATTAGTAACGAAACACACTTTTGACCAATAAGAAAAAACAATATAACAATTAAAGCACCTAAAGACAACAGTATTCAGCAATGTTTAAGATACAACAGCTTGTATGTCGGAAAAAGAACTAAAGTCGATTGATGTAAGTGAAATCTATACAGATTCTTTAAGAATGGAGTTTATATTAGTGCTAGCTTTTGTGCTATTACCAAACAGGCAACAATTAGATTAATATGACCAAATATAAATACTAATATAGTTTTGCTTTTAAATAACAAAAATACACATTTTGTTTGTAATATGAGTTTACTGCTAAAATTTTAATATTACCACTGTGAAAACATAGTATAGTACCTATTGTTCTTAGTTATTTTTAACATTTAAATCTGTTTGGGTCACTTACGTATGACGATAGCGACATAAATATTGTCTGTAGGCTCCTCCCCACATCCGTTGTCCAGATGTGCATATAATAAATATGCTTTTTGCCATATGTTGACCTTGGATTTCACAATCTCAAGATAATACCAATTTGCAAATTTAAGTATTTTGTTTACATGATACTGTTCGAGATTATTATTATTAGTTACCTAAGAATTTCACTTCATAGGTGTTTAAAATTCAAAAGTAGATCTAAAAGCTTAACCTCAAAATGATAGAGTGAATATCACTACGTAACTAATTAGTATATATTTGTTTAATTACATTAGAAAAATATTATTGTTTTGTCAGGAAAAACCTATACAAGCTATGACGTTTCATCATTAAAAAATAATCCTGTCCTTGGTAATATATTATTATTCTTTTAAAGTTTAAAATGAAATTATCTGTATTGTAGGATAAAATAATAAAATAATTAAACAATTAAATGTTTTTCTTAGTCACTTTTTAAATACAAATAGGTTAGCGGCATATTTTATTAAGGTATACTTATTTTTTAATAAACAAACAAACTTTTACATTAATAATATTAGTAGGATGCATATTATCAATTTAAATAATAATTATTATTCATAACCGCAGAAAGGAGCTTTTATATTAGTAAATGGTGATACATATCGCCATTTTAATTAATACTACGTTTATAAGTACCTAAATAAAATATCATGTATTTAGATATATTTAGAGTTATTAAACATAATGTACTAGATGTACTGGAAATGATTAACGATGTATAGAAAATAAGGATTCAATACTCCTGTATTTATGGATTTATAGTTTGATGCATGAGGAATACAAATTTTTTAATTTATATACAATGGCGTTTCATAGAGCAAAGATTACAGATTGAGCAGAAAGGTTTTTTGATATAATGATAAATTCAAACGAAATAATAATTAAAACTTCGTAAATACAGTCGGTAAAAACTGCTGTTAGATTCGAAGAAACTGTAGTGCCAAAATTATATAGGGAATGAAATATAAAAATATTAGTCACTTCTGTAACAAAGTTATGTTATATTCTTTGATACTATGAGTCAGGCTATAGGCAATGCTTTAAATCACATAGCAACTTCAGTATATATTACAATTTGTAGCTAAGTGGTTCATATTTGTTTTGCACAATGATTATTGAAACTTTTGTGTTTTTCGACATTAACAGCGTGGGATATGATATTAAAACAAAGAAAGGAATTAAAATTATGGAGCTTACATTAATTGCAGTGTCTCGGAAGGATATAATAAAAGCTGATGGAAAAATTTCGCCGCCATTGGGCAAGTTGTCTCTACTTTTTAACCCTGAAAAAAATATTTCAACAAAAATTGCGAATTCATTAGGTTTATCAAACGATTTTTTAATTAATCAACCTGTTTTTAAGAATAAAATTAATACTATTAATTCATTCCTGGAGCTCCGTAAGCCTGTTTGTCTCGTAGCTTTGAGTGGAAATAAATTTGATTATAAAGTGTTGAGATCGGAATATATAGCAGCCACTGCAGTGCTCCCTGATGATCTGCTCTGTTTTGATCCTTCGTCATTTTTTAAAGAAACAGAGAAACAAAAGAAAGCAAACTTAGCGAGTGCCAATAATTCACTGCTAGAGAGCAGCAACGCCAGTTTCAATACCTCAGGCGACCAACCAGGTTCCAGCTCCGCGGACGACAGTCTAAATGCCGCAATGGCAGCACTGACAACTGCAGCTACTCCAGAAAAAGAAAAAACTAAACCTATTCCAAAGATTTATGAAAGTATAATGAATAGAGAGCCCCCTAACTCCCAAAGGACTGAGGTTAGGGCGAGGATGCTTCTGGATTGTGCTATAGCTACCAAACACACCTTCCTGCCCTCGGCTGATGAGAACAGTAAACTCATTAATACCATCGAACCATTCCCAAACGAATAATTCTTTTAATTTTTACTTATTTTTGTCAACATTAATATTAATGATTATAAATTCTTTCTATTAATTTTGAAACATATACACCATCGTTTGTTTTGTCAATCAGATTTTTACAAACAATAAATATTTTTAAATTATTAAGTTTTTTATTACTTTTTTAAATATTCGCCATTGTCACTTATACATATTTCGCTAGCGCCATTTTGAGTTCGAATATTTTGCTAGCGCCATCTATAGCTCGAAGTAAAATGAGAATTGCGAATTATTTTAATATTTCATATCTGCATAAACAGTAAAGGAATACGGAAAGAAGGATATAAGAAAAGTTTAAACGGGTTATAAAAACAAACTTCGTTACTTTGTTATTATAAAACCAATAATGTATTTTGTTTGCTACATAAGTATAGAAACGATTCAAATCTTGTTTTGTTACATTTAATAATAAACCTCATTCCATAAATATTGCACATAGCCTAAATACTTTTTATACAAAAATAATAGGCACTAGAAATACATATTACATATTACGTTTGCTTAATATGATAATTTAAAAAATTATTCGCTATAACTATCCACTTTTAAAGCGAATCAATCGTTAGTTATTTACATTATAATATATTATTTTAAATAAATATAAAACTTTACACTTTGCGGTATATTCGTCCATATTTGATTTCAAATTGTTAATGTTATTTATGACTTATTGACTGTATGTTGAAGGGCAATCTCTTTCAATACGGCCCCTTGTTAAATTTAAGTTTAACCGAATCTACTTTTAATCTTTTAGAAGTCAAAATATTTAAAATACAAAACTGATTAGCTTTAAACATATTTTAATGTTCTTAAGCTATACGTAATATTATATTTATAATCGGCAAAAGATTTTACTTTTAACTTTTGGTCAGACAGCTGAAGTTAACTATTCACTAGTTGCAAGTCACACTTGCAACAACATGAGCCGTTTGTAGTCACTTATGTTAACAAATTAGACATTATTGCTATATTATAAAAACATATACATAGTGTACAAGATAACTTATAATAAAAATAAATGTACAAGAAGTAATGTACCTTAAATACATACTATACATACTGCGTTGAGAACAGATGAAAGCTAGAAAGAATATAGTAAATAGGATTCTGAATGTAAATGTAATATATAAACAATATGATTTTTAGTTTCAGACCTAAACGTTAAACTTCAGAAGGTAATATACACTATGCAGTGATCTTGAAGTCATTCTACAATCGCTAATGTTGTCGCTGTTTTTATACATATATTTTTCAGCATTAAAGTATGGGTCTAACTTTATTATAAAACATAGCTGATATATGGCTACAATATGTACAAACTAATTATTAAGTACTGACTCAGCAGGGTTGGCGTAAGTTGGCCTGCAACGCGATGCAACTCAAATATGTATTTTTTATGACTCAAATAAAAAATTATAACTAAAATATATAAGTAAGATTAAAAGGAGCACAGATGACGTGTCTTTGGTGTGCAAATTTTTATTTAAAAAGGTATGTTGCAGCGGCGATCTAGAAAAACAGAATTCTTGGATGTTTAAAGATTAAGTTTGTTGTTGGTACTTTTTTTTTAATGTTGTCATAGCTGACTGCCGTGTCCGAGTAAATCTAATTGTAAATAAACTGCATGGTAACTGTAAGAGTTCGTCTTGGTAAATATGAGTGGCAAAACTGGAGTTCTCAATCTTATATGGAAAAATATTTTTATGGAATTACTTCTATAAGTACTTTTATAAGTATTTTATGGAAATGACAGACGTAATCTTTTTCAGATTGTATTTGGCATTACTCTCTGTCTCATACCATTTAAAAATGTTCATTATCAACTATTAAGTTATCATTCATTCGAAGAATTATAAAGCTTTTATGAGAACAAAAATATCATATCTTTATAAGAAATTGTCAAAAGAGGTTCAATATTTGGACAAGCCATAAATAAGTTGTTAAAGGGCGCGACAAAATAAAAAGAAGCTGGTGTATCTAATTTTGTTTTTGAGATAAATTATATGAGATTCCATTTACCATATTGAGGAAATGTACTTTCCGGATGAAATCTTTAAAAAAAATACAGTTTCTCCTTTTTTTTAAGGAATCCTTCAGCGTTTATGCGTAAACATGTTTGTAAACGTTGGACAAAAAGATGGGCCTAGAAGATGGATTTTTGTTTTACTCGATGGCCGAGCATGTACTTTTTAAGTACTATGGTAGCAGTAAGTATTTTCAAGTTACTATAAAGGTTTTGAACAGCATTTATAATTAGCATTTGTTTGAAATATACCCTGCAGGGTGTTTTCGGACTGACATTAAGCTTTTAATTCAAGGAGACATAAAAATATTCAGAAAATATCTCAACAATTATGAAGATCCCCCATAAAAATTGTAAAATAAATAGGAATAAATTAATTTAACTAACAGCGCCAAACTCATATCTTTAAGCCTTCTAGTACTACGCCGCCCTAATTTACATGTGTGAAAAATCAGTGATGACCAGATGGTTAGCTGTTTCTATCGTAGTTTTTAACGGCGTGGATGACCGCGTACATCCAGTGTAAGTCAGCAGCGGCAGCGCGTTCTTCAGCGGCGAGGTGTCGTCGCTCAGCGAGCAGCGCGCGCGCTCCGTCTGCCGAACGTGAAGCTGCGCGGGTCGTGTGAGCTGATTCCACTCGGAGCGTGGTGTTGCGTTTGTGCAAATCGGATATTTCCTTTTTTCGAGCTAAAACAAGATTTTAGTTATTGCTATAATTAAATTTTACCAACACGTACAATTTTTTGTAATATAGTATTAGCTTCTTATTCACGGTATCGGTATTCAGTAGGTATTAGCAGTTTAAAAAATTACTTTACTTTCAAAATTATATTGTACGAAATGGAGAGTGATTCTGATACAAATGTTATGTATTGCTGGTAAAATTAAGAAGAGATTGTTTTGAAGCAACTCAATAAAGAAGACCTTTAACTTGAAAAACTTAAGTGAAGGCTTACGAATGGCAAATAAGCTGTTTGATTGTGTATTTTCTTCATAAGAATTATTCCATTTATGAAACTTCTTATTGTTAAAAGGCAAGTTTTAAATGCCACATCTGAATATTAATCATAATTCAGAACTTATTATTAAACAATTCTTTAAATCCTAAATGGTTTTAAAACACAATTAAAAAACTTGTATTTATCGCTGTGATGAATCAATCGTGATTAGAGACAGACATCGGTTTGTTAATAAACTTTTCAATATATATGTATTTATACAGTGCAAATTTTATATAAAAACACATGTATGTATAATTTTTTTTATTGTTATATTATTGCATAAAATCACAACCGAATTAATTAATTTACTGTTTTGCCACGCATATGACCAATGTCCTCTGTCCAAAGGTTGTCTTGAAAAGATCGCTATCATGAGATCATGGTTTCTGACATCGTGAAATTTAAGCGGAACGTAACCCCCGCGAATAAGAAGTTTTTACTTTATTTACAAAATATATTCAATATTTTTTTGCTGGTAGAAAACATACCTGCTTCGTAATCCTTGTAATACTTTATTACGTTTTCGATGCCAGGCCAGGAGGTGGTTAGATCGACTTGGGAACTGAAATCGTGAACTCTGTCCATAGAACTAAACATTTCGCTGACCCCAGCTGCTGAATTCGAAGGTTCGTCCATCGAAGTGGCTTGGCTTGAGGATGCGTAACATGGAGATTGCGTTGTTTTAAGAGATATGATCTTAGATATATTAGGTATATTTATATTATGAAAATATTTCCCTGGTATTAAAGTTTTTTGGATGTTTTCGCTGTCAAAGCCAGGGTTCAAATCTCGTTTTTTTGTGTCTTGTCCGCTAAAATGTTTAACGCTTCTGTCAGCCATTTTAGAAAGTCGATTGAGTTCTGAGAAATTCTTTTCCGCGAGAACTTTTATGCTTTCTCCATCATCCCAAGACGAGTCCATTTTTTTCTTTATAAGATTATTATTTTCATTAACTTGTTTCTTTATTTCTGTTAGTATCTGCAACTGGTCGTTGGGATCAAGTTCTATAGCTTGTGATTCAAGCTTTGGTAATTTTAATATATGAATCGACTTTATGGGATTGTTCCTACGTTTTCTTTCCTTGATTACTTCTTGCCAAACTTTCTCGTAACCTTAAATCGAAGTACATGTTAAATTAATAGTAAAATGATTATTAATTAATGTTAATTAACTTATCTTAATTAAGAAAAACAATTGATATACTATTTTACCTTCTTTATATTTTGTTGAAACTTTAATTAAATCTAAATTTGTTAAGAACTTTCTTTTTTTTTGTAGTTCCACTATGTCTTCTTCGATTATATCAATGTTTCTTTCTTTTAATATCGGGACGTCTTTAATTACTTTGGTGTGTTCGTTTTCATTAACAAGACAGTCTATCCGGCCAACGGCGATATAGGCGGAGGCAACTGCATCTCGTCGGATGGCTCTCTCCTGACGATCTAATTCCCTTTCTGCAAAAATACATGTAATTATTATTGCCTAAGCAAAGGTTGCCTACGCAGTCGATTTTTTTTTTGTAAAAAAATATGAATACACTGAAATAATAAATGTTTTTTGTTAGTACTCGCTCACCTTTACATTCATCTTGGGTTGCCAATTTAAAATTAGCGAGGAATTCTACTTTTCTACTTTCATTTTCTTCGACGTTCTTAAAATTTCCGTACTTTTCTATAATAGAATTGTATTTTTCAAGGTCATCGTCGCCATAATCGCTATCGCTCTCATTGCTTTCCTCTGGTAATAAGATTTTCGTGTTTGCAAATTCTTTGTATATTTCTGCGTTCATTTTTTCTGGAGTGATAATATTTTTAGAACTGTCTTGAGTTTTTTTATTCTCATTTTTTAGATTATCATTAATATTATTTTTAGTATCCCTGTTCGATAAATACTTTAACCTACGTAGTCTCTTTCTTTGTTCATATATATCTAAAGAACTGACTTCTTCTATTTTAGTTATTTTAGGCCTTAGGTTCGTTATAACGATCTTCGGTTGAAGCTTAGAGTCCATCTGGTATGGACAAGCGATAATGATTTTGTCGTTGGTTTTTGATTTTTCGGGGATCTTTTGTATATCTTTTTTGTCAACTCCCGATGTTTTCGGACATTCAGTTTTTACAATCGATTGACTTAGTTTGTTATCCGCATCCACTAACATAGGAACTTGATATACTATTTGAGAGTTAGTTATAACTTTTTGATTAGGCATTTGAAACACAACATCTGTTTTATTACATTTATTTGATATAGTTTGTATTACATTATTGTTAGACGTTAACACGTTAACTTCTTTGCTCACAGATATAATTTGTGATTTTGTTGCATTATCTATATTGGATGCGGAACTTAAAATCTCATTAGGTTTATTTTCGTTAGAAGTTAATCGAACCTTATTTGAATCAGTATTTTTAGCTTTGGAGTTATTTTTAATCATCATTAAATTAGCAGGAAACTGCACGTTGCTTAAATAAACGAAATTAGGTTGCAAAACAACATTTTTTGATTCAATTGAACCAGACTTATCTACCTTGCTTTTATTCTTTAAATCTTGCTCTTGTAAAGTGCCTTGTGACTTCTCCTTCACGACTATCTTATTACCATAAATTTGATTTTCAGTAATCAAATTCTCGAAATCGTTCTCATCGTAGTTGTCTTGGTGCATCCGCTTTAGTGACACTACCTTTGAAGATGTTCCATTCTCGACGACTTCTTCTTTACACTTTTTTAATTGGCTGGACGGTCGTGAAGGAGCTGCCAGGTTTTTTTGGTCGTAACTAGTTCTTTGGATTAATACTGGGGGATTCTGTGGTTGTATGGTTAACAACATTTTAGAATTGGTTGGGCTTTTATTTTGTATAAATAAAATATTTTTGGTCTCATTATAAGATGGGTCTGGTGGCTTTGGTGGAAAGTTCGGCTTACTTGGTTCTAAATTTAATGGATTAAAAATTGGACGGGATGGTGTGTTTATGATTGATGAAAATTTATCTTTATTTTCAGTTAATAAGTCAGACTTAGGTTCAGGTTTTTTAAAGAGTGTTTCAGTTTTACTAATGGCTTCTGCTGCATTGATAAGGGTATTTATACTGGTACTCGTTGCTGGTGTAATTGTCATTTCCTTGCTTTCGGATTCAGTTGGTGCATTTTTAATTACAATATTACTTTGTATTTCAATTTTAGGGCCATTTTCTTTTACTACTGGAGTGTGAAATGCGGGATTGAAAGGCTTTTTTGTTGTATTATTTTGAAATAATGATTCTGAAGCATTGCTTACACATTTCATGTCGATTTTGCTTATAGGTATACTAGTTTTTAAGCTAAATCTTTCCAATGGTTTCTTTTTTAAATCTTTGTTGTTTGTTGCTTGTGATGGAATAGTAACAATAGCTCCTGAGCCTTGTGCCAAAGAAGTAACTGTCATTTTTAACTCTGTTGCCTGGATTTTTGTAGCTTCACTCACAGGTGCTGCAGTAGTGGAAATTACTTCAGGAGTGAAATGTTCTTCGAAATCAGTCTGAGTTTTTGGTAGTGAAACATGACCTGATATTTCAGTGACATTGGCATCTTTTATCTCATTATTTCCAGGAATATCTTTGCCGGAAGGTATAGGATACTGAAGGTAATCGCTGTTAGTAGTTTCGTTCTGAGGTGGCATTGTGGGAGGCGCTTGAACTAGTCCCGGGTAAGATACAGGTTGAAAAGCTGAATATCCTGGTACTGAATACATGTAACCACCATAATTTGGATACCCTGGTTCAACTTGTTTGTGATTTGTAGTTGTTACACTAGGATTTGGATTGGGTATTGAGGAAGGGGATATTTTTGGGGAATGAGATATTGGTTTTGGTGGGGTAAAAGAAGGTTTTTCTAAGAAGGGTGGTGGATCTTCTGGTTTCAATGATTCCGGTGGTTTGGGTGCAGGTGGTACTGGGGCGGGGTCGGTAACTGGCTTTTCTTCTTCCACTGGTGTTTGCGGTTGGGTCACTTTATTTTGTCTAGCTGTAAACATAAAAATATAATTTTAATATTGTAATAAAATAAATTCAATAAAAATGACATAGATATTTTTATCTCTTTAAATAAGATCAAACTTTTGAACATTGAAAACAAAGTTATATAGAATAAATCTTCTTATTAAGATAGTTATTTTTTAGGAAGCCAATAAACTCGAGATACAGCATTATTGATGATTCAAGCTACAAATATGACAAAGGACTGTTAAAAAAAAAATTATAACATAAAAAGCCACTACTATGATGTTGTTTGTTGAGGAAAACTTTATTATATTGTGTTTTGATAATGTGGGTAAGGTAGGTAATTTAAAATTGTTTGATTATCCTGTATACAAATGACCTCGATTTGACATTACTGATAACTCATACACATTCATAGAACTTGTATGGTATGTGGTAAATGTATTTATAATAAATAATATGATATAATATGACATAAATAAAAGTGTTTACTAGGTTTTCACATTATTAAAACTAGATCTAAATTAAAATATTATTTAAGCTAGTATAGTTTTAATTTAAATGTAAGAATTAACTTTTGAGATTTGATAAATTTGTCACATTTAAGAACTTTGGATTATCCTAATTGTTTTTAATAAGAAGTAACTGGGACTTGTTTAAAAACCACGAGTTAGCGTTTTTAACACGATTCAGAGGTTAGTGAGATTTTTGTTATAATTAATACATGTATCTATGAATCATATCATGTTAAAATACGAAGTAAGTACTAAGCTAGCAAGTATTTCGATTTCTATTTATATAAAATAATTTTTAAACTTTGTGTGAAATATCAGTTTAAAGTATGATTAAAACTGTTAGATTTCAAGATTTCCATAGAAGTTTCTTTATGTTCAATGCCACGAGGTATCTTTTAAAATAAAATGTTAATATTTTTTCGTTTTGTTCATTGATTTCCTATAAGGGATGGGGCTTGTAACGGGCAACAGTAGGTCAATTTAGACCTATAAGACCAGCGAAAGCCTAGCTAATGTCTCGGCTATTAGTGTAGTGAATAGATGTGACAATATGCGATTTAGTCATGTAACAAAAAAAATACTAATGTAAATGTTTATTTTTGGATACTACATCGAACTAATATTTAATAACTAATGATTATTATATTCTTTGTAGATTTGATTAAATGTATAAAACGAGTCTGTGTGGCACGTTGTACCGAAATTTTAGCGCAATATCTTTCTTGTAACAATAAGTCTTTTCCTAATCGTGAACTTACCTACAGAGTGGACGTAAAACAATATTATTTATTTATTTATTTATTTATTTATTTATTTATGCACCAGAAAATTTAACAACACTTTATAAACTAATAATGTTGTACATTGGATAATTTATCTCTATCGAGAGGTCTCTTCCAGTTACCTTATCTATAGTATTGATTAACACGTTAGATAAAGAAGCACTTAAAAGTAAGAATATGAAGTTATAATAAACAGATATGAAGAAAAAATAAGAAAGGAAAATCAGGAAAAAAAGGAGGACCAAAAAAAATAAATACATATAAAATCAAAAGTTTACCAATGATTAAAGACAAATATATCCAATACCAAGTCTGAAGGTGATATTGGAACTGTCTTGCTTGTGGTGCTGCTTACAGCAAATCTATAGATATAAATATATCTTGCAAACTAAGGACTGCTAGCTTTCTTACTGGAGATAGACTCTCATTTATTTGTCTGAATTGTAACTATGAAGTCTGATTATTATGTTATACGATGTTCTTATTTAAATAGCTAAGATTTATGATATCTAATTGTACGAATATAATAATAATTATATGAAACATTTAATCTCTAACAAAGGGCAAGTTATATCATGTTTAATTTTTCAAAAAAATCAGGTTTACGTAAAATAAAAAAATAATTTAAAGTTATTGATGTTTGGATTAAATACTCAAATACTTACACAATTAACAGATATATAAAGAATAACTACAATATATAGGGATTTGATAGGATACTCATAATAATAAAACAAAACCTAGTTTTCCCTAGTGATGTAAATTGATAATATGATTATATTCAATAAATCAATATATTAGATAAGATAAGAAACATATACTAGGAACGCCACCAGGCCCTCAATTTCGACTCGCTGCGATCTCGAAATCTCGGGTGCCGTTTGCATGTTGAGCGAAGCGAACCAAGCCGAAAGCTTCGTCTTGGTGTGGGGTGTCGTAATTGTAGACCTTACACTTGCGCTAATTTTTTTACATTGAAGTCTATGGGAGTGATGTTTTTTGGACATTATTCCTCAACGACAATGAATTTTTTTGAATTTTTTTTTACAAACCACCACACATATCAGCATGGTATGTGTGCAAAATTTGAAACCGAAACGTTAAGCTCTTTTAATGCCAACTTTGTAAAACCAATGCATATTCTCTCCAGTAGAGCGCTCTGCTCGTTTCCTGCTATCACGTATGTCTTTGTGGTTATATCTTTTAATTATCAATCCACTCTTACTGTACTATATAAAGTGGTTATGAATCATGTCAACGGTACAATAATATAAATAGTATAAGAAGTTGCATACAATATAGTCCACTTAATAAACATTTGATAGGGCTTTTATTTCAACCTGATATTTGGCAGCGTTTTCAAGTGACTCCACTTACCATCTCAAAAAATAGTAGTCTATTATCACAACTAGTGTCCGACCAAAAGAGTGAGAGAAATACTTAATACTTTTGGTTTTATTTTCAGTTGTAGCCGAAACCATAACCGAAGGTTACTTAAATTAACCTTAAATTGTTTTTGTATACTTTAGTATTGCTTAAGACTTGTATATTTACTTAAAACTTTAGAATATAATTTTATTTTATAATAATTATATCTTAAACTATAAAAATGTCTAGTTTTTTTTATACTCTACAAAATAGCAATTTGTTAAGTCCGGCCTTATTAATAAAATTTTTAATTAATATAAGTTGATATTGATTTAAAAGACGACTCCAGACAAAGATAGATAAGATGTACTCGCATAGTGTTTATTGTATTCTATTCATTTTATTTTTTTCGAACTAACAATGTGCATTTATGGTGGTAATAGGATGTTTCAAAATTTTAACGAGAAAAAAAGAAGAATCTAATCGAGTAATAAATAATTTTTCTTGACTTAATCTTTTTAAATGAAAAATGTGATAATTAATAACAAAATATTAAATAAAAAACAACAATCACGAACCAACTTCTTGAGATGTTGAGTATTTTTTTATTGTTATTATTTTCTTATTTGTTATTTTGATATTATAAAATATATTTATTTGTTGTACCACTATTTTTTAAATGTCTTTTACGTATATCTAATATATATGTATTTAAGAAGTAGTAGCAATTTATTTAATATAAATAAAAAAGTATTAAGATTATTATTATTTATATATAGTCTGCATGGTATGTTTAATTATATATATTAAATTATTCAAATTTCTTTATCAAGTTTATTTAAAATGATAAATTGTAGTATCACATTTTTTCTATCACTCGATAGAAAGATATATTATTTTTCTATCACTCGAAGTATAAGAAAGAAATTATTTTATGAACATATAACTTTATTGAATATACATCTGCCTTAAATAAGTTACCAATTCACGCTGACGCCACGCCGAAAAAGAAGCCTCCAACAAATCCAACGGAGTAACAGCTATTTTGCTTCACGAATCTGTGCACCTTGTCTATTATTTCTTGGCTTTTTCCTATCGTATCCTTAACCCGTTCCCAATTTACCCTTATATACCCTAATTCACAAGCATAGTGGAGTAGTATTACGCTACCACCTAGACCAAAAGCTGCAATTTTCCCCACTTTAGCCATACCCAACCCGATGAGCCATCCACTTAATGTACCAAATATTAAATCTTTGCTTCTACTTTTAGGTATTTTTATAAGCGCATCATCAAAATAACAATCTTCTTTCGGCTTGATTTCCTTTGATAGGTTACGTAGATCAATGTCTGGTATAGGTTTAGCCATTTACATAATATTTTACAATAAAATATTATAAGAAATGTCCTCAGTTATTATTTACAGCAAAATGTAAAGATTGTTTTTTGTGTTGTTTTGATATAATTTTGTCATAATAATTGTCATCTATTTTTTTTTTCATCCTTTTTTTGCTTTGGAGTAAAGCGTAATTTAAAAACCATTTATTAAATTATTTATATCACAATAATTATAATAAAAATCATCAAGGGTTATAAAATAAGATTACTAATCAGCGGCAGATTTTGAAATTAGGTGTTAAACAATAAATAATGTTTAGTTATGTCGCTGCTTGAAGTCAATCATCTTTATCGAAACTGTATCTTAAACAAACGCATTTTTAATAAATTAAAAAAAAATACAAGGGTCCGTCATCTGTCAACAATGTACGATTGGTCGATAACTGGGTAAATCACATTCATTATTAAGCCTACTAAGGTTTGATTTTTCAATGATTCAGGTAGCCAGCTGACCCTCAACGGTAGATTTTATCTATAGAAATGTCTACTGCTAGCATTAGTATGTAGTACTGTAAGTACTAGTAATTTTAAAAATAAATAATTTATTTTAGCCGAAGAATTTCACTTTCAGTTCTATCGTTATAATATAAACGAGCACCAAAGTAAGTTTTTTTTTAAATGTATGCATTTTTAAAAGGTATCTTAAACAGATATCGTGACTAAATTTTAAACAAATATTTTAAGTTAAATTCAGTGTTAGAGACGGCTTGAATTCTAATTTTGACACAATAACAGCATCTAATGCGGTGCCAGCAGAAGGCTTTACCGTTTCATTTCATTATTGCCATTTAGAGAATTTATTAATTACTGTCCTAATGTAAAACCTAACTTAAAACGATTTTGTCAAGAATCAAGTTCACTTATAAAGTTGTAATATATTTAACACACTAGTAATTTACTTTTGGTCATTATTATGTATTTTTATATAAATATTGTATAGAAAAAAATTGGGGAAAATATATTGTATACAGAATTTATTCTGTTACTATTTATATAAAAAATGTAAGTACTCGTTATTGAAAATTAACTATTTATTTTATTTACAATTTAATTATACACTGTTTTATTATTATATATTTATTATACATAAGAAAAATAAGTTTTATTTATTGTGCCCCATTATTTATTTATTGAATATATATCGTTATATAATCTTTGAACAGCTCGTGACTTCACTATTGTTAAGACCGTGAAAATTGGGTCAATGAAGTATTATATTTCTTCGTTTACGGTTGCCGATGAATAATTATGGAACTTCAAAGGCATGCATATGTCCAAAGGTAAATAAATGTTTGGAAATAGTAAAGTAGTCGCTCAAATTTAAGTGTTCTGACTCAAATCAAATAATTAAATTCAAGATAAAACTAAAATTGCAACAAAGTGCAAAAAGCTGTGAATGACAGTCGCGAATAAAAGTTTTATCAAGCATCTTCATTTAGATTATCCGATATCTTTGATAGTTATGTTTGGTTTTCTTTTTCAGGAAAAACAAAAATTCCGTTATCAATAATTCACGCTCCGGTTTCATAAATCAAGTAACGATTTTTTATACCAAAACAGTCGGACATCACTATCTGATAAATTCTTGAGCTGTCAAAACTTCAACGGTTGGAATCAGCACAGCCCCCAATAAAAAGTTTGCAAATTGCAATATTACGGTTTTAATAAGTCAATATTAAGCTTCCTTATTTTTGGCGATGGTTTCCTATGGTTGGGTAGACAGCGTAGAGCGATGGCACCCTGTTAAGACTACTTCTAAGTGGTGGGTACTCATACTATAGAATTATTATTGAGATATTATAATCTACTACTTTAATTTCCAGAAACACAATACTCTTTTTAGTATTTTATCCTATTTCAATTATTTACTGTCAATCGTTGTAGTTACTATTTTGTTTAAACAAGAATATACATAATTACTTGTGGCATTGTTAAATTTACTATATTGTGTTATTAACAGAATAAAAAATTATGGAATAAAACATTTTCAATCTATACATTAGTTTGAACTTTAATATTAAAAAAAAAATGTCTTTATAAGTGACTTTAATCATTAAATAATACTGATATAATACACAAATAATGAATATGAATGTCCTGTGTATGTGTGTGTAGGTGTATCTGAAATTGCACACATAAACACCAACTACATGCGCTACCTCAAGCTGTAGGGGAGGGGAAGGTGGAAGGGTAGTAAAAATAAAATAAAAGTATCGTCCGACGCGCGCGCCGGACGACGTGCAGGTAATAGTTTCAGTGAATGTATTTTCAATAAAATCATCATTTTCACTTGTTAGGTATTGTCCATATGTCTAACTATATATATGTACACGGCGCGGCGGTTAACGCCTAAATGCTTTGCGTCAGTTACAAATTAAACCGTGAAAAATATTGAACACCTATTAAAAGCTAGAAATTATTAATAACTATCTAAGTTAAACGTACAAAGAGTTATTATAAAATTCCACAATGTTTCAATGTTCAAAGTTCGGGCGGTCGTCTCCGAGCGACCGACGTCACAGCCCACTGCTCTCTCCGTAAATAGTCTTTGTAATGGACAAATTAATTATTCAAATATTCCACATCAAAGACGATTTTCGGTTACATAATCTTTCGGGAAACTTCTACATTAATATATTTTGTTCTACCCACAAAATTTTCAAGTGAAAAAAATGAAAAATGTCATCCGTAAACGGATACATTAATAGATTAGTATTACAATAAAAGCGAGGGCACCCGACGTCTCGCTTCGTAACACTTCACTTGACCAGCACTGTCGCCATCTCTGTCTCTCACGCGTCGTCCCGCCCTGCCGCCCGCGAGAAAGCGAGACGACACGCGACCCGTACATTAATGTTAATAATGTCCATGTTCGTCTGGTGACACACCTCGGTAGGCCGTATATATCTTTTAAACTACTAAGATACTAAACGCGTCTGCTGGACTAGAATCATAAAATTCGAAATTTAATGATTTTCTAAAAAATTATAGGCACTTTTGCCTACGCAATGTTTTGTACTGTCTGTACTAGTAATGTTAGTATGAAGTAAGAAGTATTAGAAGACATATTTTAGGAGCGGCCAGATCCTACATTTCTTCAATCTATTATATATATAAATTTTAGTTAAGTTTGGTAGAGGCTCCATTAGATTTGAATTAAATCGCAGGTACCGGCCGGCAGAAAATTAAATTTAAATTACAGTAAATAATACAGATATACATAGATACATTAAGTTTTCGAAAATTAGTTACACAAAAATGAAAGTAGAAGAAAATGCTTTTTTTTTGTCAGATAGAATGGTAAAAATGACGTAAAATGAATGAATCGATTTCTATCGATGTAGGTAACTTCAATAAAAATTGAAGTTCAGAATGTATGTAGTACGTAAGCTGACGTTTCATTCGGTACGTTCCGTCCCCTCGTCGCCTGTCGCCCCTTAAGTATAATTGGTGGGTCATCTCTAACATTTCATTATATTTACAATATGGTAAAGTACGTAATCGACCGAGACGCGGGCGTGACGTCACGCGGCGGGCGCGCGCGCGCTCGTGCGGTGACGTCATCAGACGGGCGCGGGCTGCGGCGTACGGGGCGCGGGGGCGGCGGCGGGGGCGGGCGCGGGCGGCGGCGGCGGCGCGGCGGGCGGCGCGGGCTCACCGTCGTCGGGCTCGTCGTAGTAGGGGCGGTAGGGGCGGTACAGCAGCGGCGGCAGCGCGCGCGGGTAGCCGGGCGGCGCGTGCGCGTGCAGTGCGTGCACCGCGCCCGCGTGCACCCCACCCGCGTGCGCACGCGACTCCTTCTCCCGTCGCTCTCGCTCTCGCTCCCGCTCGCGTTGCTCCTTCTCGCGCTGCTCTCTCTCTCTGCAATCGAAGAGGTGCCGAGGATTACTGAGATTGTCCTAGGAAGTTAAGTCTTTCTCGAGCATTAGGTATCCCGTTCCCCACCTACCTCTCTCGTTCTCTTTCACGCTCTCGCTCCCGCTGCAAAGCGATCTCCTTCTCTCGCTCGTCGTGCAGGGGGGGATGCGGTGCGTGTGGTGCGTGTGTCGAGTGCGCGTGCGCGTGAGCCCCGTGCGGCGCGTGCGGCACGAGCGGTAGGGGCGGCGCCAGCTGCGGGTACAGTGCGTAGGGCGGCAGCCAGCCCACACCCATCCCCACACCTACGCCACCGCGGAACATGCGTTCCAGGTACATCTGCTCCTCCGCCGCAAGTCTGTAAACGATGCCGAAATCGCGTCATACCAGTACATACAAAGAAGGATTGCATTTTCAATATAAATACTTCAACAGGACCCCAGTAGCGATCCTCATACAAGCGTCTACAAGACAAGAAAAATTTTAACAAGAGATTGTGATTTTGAAATTTAATTCGCACAAATTAAGTCTGTTTTTACTTGAGCAACACAATAATAGAGTAATTAAGATCGAAGCTCAACAACTTTTCATGAAGAACACTAAGCACATTCAAACCGACATAAATTTCTTTTGAAAATTGACTTAATAAAGAAACTAGTGAATTTTTTTTTCTTAATCCTAAAATTCGCCACAAACGTATATCTAAAATATTAAAATAACAATAGGGTAAAAATATACAATAGTATAGTACAATAGTCCATGTTAATGTCCCCACCTGTACTGCAGGGCGGCGCTGGAGTACAGCGAGGGGTGCGCGTAGGGCGAGTACGCGGTCGGCTCCAGCAGCGGGAACGATGCAGCCGCGGGGTGGGTCAGTCTGGAGGACGAAACGACAACAAATATATGATTAATACCATTTCAGGCACCAAAATATTCAATAAAAATTTCGTGGTGGGGTAGCAAATAAGCAGACGGTACTTCAGATTGTAGGTTTGACAATGAAGATCTGCAATTGAAGAAGACCTACTAATATTTTCCCATCCTTCAGAAATAGGATTTATATATAGAAGCATTTAACTCGTTATAACAGCTCTGGTAAAACGAGCTTGACTTGATCTGATCTGCAGAGAAATCGGACCTCATACTTGATAGTAGAGTTTAATTTTTAGTTTTAATTGCTTTAGAGTTTAAACTCCTCACCTGTCATCTGGTCGATAAGGTTGGAAGCCGCTGGCGGGCAGGTGGTGCGGGGAGGCGCGCTTGGCGGCCGGCGGAGGCTTGTCCTTGCTGCATTCACGCTCGCCAGCTCCTGCACACTCGCCCAGTCACTAACCGCTGTATTGGCCTTACTTCACTGTATCCTTAGGATATTGCAGTGCTCGTAAGGCCACTTAATCCTTTATTCTTATATTATTTAAATACAGATAGAAATTTATGCCAAATTTTATACAAAAACGTCATAATAAAACTTATATCTAATAACAATTGTTATTAATATTTTATATTTAATTCTAACTTAATATACCTACCTAATACATCTGAAATAAAATGTAATCTTATAACAATAATATTTTTATTAAACTCTATACATAATTATTATTATATTGTAAAATTTAATTTCTTTTTATATTATAAGCAGATATTATGGACGTCTAAACCCAACAAGTGTTTGTTTTGGGAAATATACGAACTAAAAAATATAACTAAAAATAATTTACCTCGAGCAATATAGATTAAAATGTGAAGAAAAATTATTTCTTTATAGAATCATAGAATACTGAATAAATATTTCAAATGTCGACCTGGAAACCACCTGGTCCAGCAGTGTCAAATCTGAATTGCTCGAGATGGGAGATGGTCGTGCGGGATAAAGCGTACACTCACCGTCTTTGCCGTCGGGACCTGCATTCTTGGCCAGAGTGCGTAGCGCTGCCGCGAACGGACCGCCCTTGTTAGGGGCTAAGTCCGTCCGCTTGGCAATTTTACTAGCACTGACAGCTGTAAAGAAAGAAAATAAACTTTTAATTGTATCCTATGTGCCTAGTGTGAGTTTTCTAACAAACTCTTTAGCATTAGCGTAAACTTCGTTTTGTATGAAATAAAAGAAATATCACTTTATTTCCACCAGATTGGCGTTTCTCTTATTTCATACGAAGCTTATACTAACATGATCAGGTTAATTAAAAAACTCGAACTATTTGGAAAGTGATTGTTTTTAATATTAATACAGTAAATTCAAATTCAAAGCCCACATTTGAAAATTCATTAAAATTCCAAAACATGACCTAGTAACGGCGGCATAAAATATTATTAGGTGCACAACTAAGTTCCCGCTGTTTGTCAATAGATGGTGACAGCAATGTGTGTTAGTGGATTCTAACATAAACTAAAAGTCATAAAGCAAGCTTAGACATATGGTAAACAAACTGCTTCGACACAGTAGTGATTTTGGTTTGGCATCATATACTTTTGGTTTCATAAAAATGTCTGATTTTGTGCCGAAAAATCATCATTTGCAGGAAGTGTTGATTTTCTTCTTTCGTTCGAAAATAAAGGCGGCATCGAGAGCTACAAAAAGTTTATGGAGATGCTGCTTTAAGTGAAACAACGTGCTGAGATTGGTTCCGTCGCTTCAAAGACAGTGATTTTAATGTCGAAGACGCTGAATTGGAGACATTGTTCAATGAGCATCCGTGTCAAACGAAAGAAGAGCTTGCTTCAGTATTAGGAGTTACTTGCCAATCCATTTTCAAGCGATTGCATGCTTTGTCAATGATTCAGAAACAGGGAACTTGGGTTCCTTATGAGTTAAAACCAAGGAATGTTGAACGTCGTTTTTTCACCTGTGAACAACTGCTCCAGCGGCAAAAAAGGAAGGGTTTTTTTCATCGCATCGTGACGGGTGATGAAAAATGGATTCATTACAGCAATCCACAGAAAAGAAAGTCATGGGGACTGCCCGGTCATGCTTCTACGTCGTCGCTTCGGCGGAATATTCACGCTGCGAAGGTTATGTATGTATTTGGTGGGACCAGGTTGGTGTTATTTATTATTAACTGTTAAAACCAAGCGAAACCATCACTGGGCATCGGTATCGACTTCAATTGATGCGATTGAGCCGAGCATTGCGCGAGAAGCGGCCGCAATACGCGGAGAGGCATGAAAAAGTGATTCTACAGCATGACAACGCTCGGCCTCACGTTGCCAAACCCGTTAAAACCTACTTGGAAACGCTGAAATGTTAAATCCTACCCCATATTCTCCAGATATTACGCCGTCAGATTAACACCTGTTCTGATCGATGTTCTCATATGAAGACATCAAAAAATACATTGATTCGTGGATAGCCTCAAAAGATGAACAGTTTTATATTAGTATACCGTCGCGGTAAACGCGACGGTATACGAGATCTACCAAAAAGATGGCAAAAAGTAGTAGCCAGCGATGGGAAATATTTTCAATGATTCACAGTTACAGCATTTTTTCTGAATAAAGTCGTATTTTCATAAAAAAAAAACAGCGAGAACTTAGTTGCGTACCTAATATTAAATTTTTGGAAGTTAGAACTGCAAAAATGGTTCACTTTTCTAAATTACTTTTACTAATTTATTATATGATTAAAAATATTTTTAAATTCAATAAAAAAAATTAAAACTTTATAAAAGATTTCTGTTCGAAAGACCAGAACGTCGTTGCAATGGTTCATCAGTATATATTTTTCAATCCCATTGTTGTTACCCTCAAAAATAAAAAAAATGTATTAAAAATATTTTACTATATATGAGTAACTTAAATATTGTAATTATGATACATAATATTACTTTTATTAACTCCAAAGATATCTAAATATAAAAATAATTGATGCCAGCAGTGATAATGTGAAATACTAGCAACATTTCTGATAGTTCAAATAATTTAATACCTTTTTTTTTAGATTGTCTTATTTTGTTTCTTATATTTACAAAACTATTATAGTATATGGTTTCAACTGATGAGTTTTATAATTTAAAAAAAATCAAATTCAAATTAAAATGTTTGTTTCAAAGTCCTATCGATTTATTTAATTTAATCGATATCTTTAGCAGGTCACCTCACTACTTAGTGAAAAAAGGCAGATGTCAAATGTGGGTTATTAAATTGGCCTTGCTGTACGTGTGTAAATGTGGCTTATTAAAGTTATTATAGGTACGACCCAATTAAATTAATAAGTTTTAACATCTAGTTTAAAATACGAATTATTTTTTTACGCAATTTCTTAAATTTTCTTTTTTTCTCCATAGATTATAATAGCAAAGAAATTTAATATTGTTGATGTTTTTGTTTTTTAAGTGTGCACTTTCTTTCATCTAATTTGGTGATAACCCTCTAGCACATATAAATATATATTTTACATGCTGTACGTAGCTGTCCTCGGGGTTGAAATTTAACATGTATCTATAATTAAAATTATGTTATCTTAAATTTTAATCCTGAAGTTCTGCCTTCTATTAATAAATAAATAAATAAATAAATAAATTTATAAACCAATTCATAAAACTTCTTTAATTTAAGTGAAAATAACATTTTTCTAAACTCTTTAGTGGAAGTATGTCATCTATTGAAAGAAGCAGGGCTCAGTAATTACGTCATATGAATATCACAGATATGCCTTTCTAACTCCTGAAGCTTTTGATTAGTTATGCAAAAATGAGTGTCTTTTTATTAAGGTTCCTAATCGAAAAAAGGTATTTATCAAAAGGCAAGAGACCAATTGCCAAAAATTGGTACCAACTGTCAATTAAATTCAAAGATATCTCTGTCTAAAGTCACCAAAGACACTGAGTGGGTTACTCTACATGCCCATTTGTGTACAATGAATTCTTGAATACCTAAGGATATTACTACTAACATTTTAATATATATATATATTAAATACATTTTTATCGGTCATAAATATCAAATGAACCAAAGTGCAGCGAAGTTTTTTTAATATTGTTGTATTTTTTTTTCTCTTTACGTTCCATTGGTCACACTTCCCACATCAACGGACACACTGACCATGCCTGCCTATCATTTTTTTATCATTTATTAGCAGGTCAACGCGCAACTCAGCACGTTACAGAAATTGTAATAATCGTTGATGGTAATCATTCAAAAATTATAAACTTATAAATGATTAAGTACAACGATAAATATATAACATATTATTGCAAATTAAATATAAAAACCAAGTGTCTGTCTGTTGATAGCAACATACATTTTTATTTGAAAGCTCATACTTGTAACGTAATCCTTATGATTTGATTTGTATCGTTAATAATTCTGATGATGAGTCAGTATTAAATAAATATCTTTGTAATGTTGACTTCATATTAAAAGAAATAACTAAGCAATGATTACTAACCTCCTTTCTAATAAAAATATTTATACCCAGTGTAATATATTCTCTGTTTTGTCACTTATAAGACTGATAAGACTTCAAAGTACTAATTATTAGAAGTTAATTCTTAAACTCTTAATATATATTTTTAGTATGTAAAGTGCGAGAGTTGAACCGACTCAATCGATTAGCTTAAACTATAATTTGTATGAAAAGAGTTTCCCATTACTTCCACCAGAGGGTGTTGCTCCTTTTAAATAATCAATTAGTTTAAAAAAAATTAACCCACAGGTCGTTTTAAAATATCTCAAAATGACAATGGTAGTGATTGTAAGAAATCCTATAATATCATAATGTAAAAACAGAAGAATTTTACTACTAGTACGTAATCGTGTGAATAAATTAAAGATACGATACCTTTTATTTAACCGACGTTTCGATTGAAATTTATCTTTTATTCATGCTATTCAGTCCCAATATATTTTTAATATATGTAAAAATAGCAAGTTTAAAAATCAATAGTCTTACAGCAGTTTAGAATATTTCACGATACCAAATTATTAATTCATTCACTTCCAATGTTATAAATACAAGTAAACCTCGGCTAAGCCGAAAAATCTTTCTTCAGTTGATTTGGTTTTCATCAATTTCATCAATCAACCACCCGCACTTAACAAGAATTCTAAGTTTGAACAAAATCGGTCAAGTAATTCATTAACCTAACCTTCCAACTTTGACCCTTCATAGCTTTCTATCAACATATCAGCCAAAACAAAAACTAATTTTTTCGTATTCAGGAGTTCAAGATCTGTCATAAAGTTCAATAAGTATATTCTATCTATGATTTTTTTCAAAAATCAACGGAAGAACGAAAAAATGCAAAACTAAATAAAAAGAAAAAAATCATTAAAAAACGTATAATTTACCAAAGATCTAGTGAAAGAGAATAAGACGCGAGTGATAAAACATCCCCGCGCTGACAGATTATTTCCGCCTTGAAGGCATTTAGGGCAGCCCTCAATCAGCTTTGAGAATTGAATTAATGATTTTGAACCACAATGCGAATGAAGTGCTAATAAAGAAATTACTTGTGTTTACTGTTTGTGTTTTTTATTTTCTTGGTAAATATATTATTGATATAAATTGGTAAATATTTAAATATTTAATTATACTGATGCACTCACTAAACACGAAATTTCGAAAACTACGGAGCCAATAAAAATTAAATTTGGCACTTAGGTAAGTTGTATCTAGGAGTCATCCGCTTAAAGACGATTTTTAAAAATTCCATTACGAATATTGGAATAGGGCTAGCAATTTTGTATGAAACTTCGTATTTTTTTGTTGGACACATGACATTTTAGATTTAAATTTCTGGTTGGTAAAAAATAATAATGCATTAACTTTTCTAAAATGTAATTTCTATGAGGGCAAAATATGGTTGCAAATTTATATGAAATGTGTGGTTTATATTTTGTTAGGCAAGCCGTTAATAGATGGAGCTGGCAATCGTTTTAAATAGCGGTAGTGGTTTGTCTTTCGCAATTAATCTGTATGATCATTGAGATTTTAAAATTTAAAAAATTGTAGTTCGCTTTGTGTAATTTATTCCCACACCCGGCAGGCAAAGTCGCTGGCGAAAGCTTGTAAGTCTATATCAGGGACGGCGAAACATTTTTGATGTCCGTGGCACAAAATTTATAGGTAATATGCCACAAAATTATATTCGAGATGTTAAGCGTGGTGGTATAATTAAATAAACAAATAAAACAATTCTTCTTTAAATATTGTATATCAATCAATGTTTTACAATTATTGAGCGAAGCTCTATGAGAGACTTTTCTGCATCCATTGCATGCATAGATTTTGTACACTGATAGACATCAGTCTGGTGGTAGTTTAAAAAAAAAATATTCGATGTCGTTGAGGAATAATCACGGAAAACTAAAAGTCCATAGACTTCAATAGGAAAAAATTTTTGCGCGAAAATTTTGCTTTACAATTTTTCCTTACTTTTAGATTTTTTTATCTTGAAAAATAGTTGAGGACTGAATGCGACGACGTTTTGTAAATGCAACTTCGCTGTTATTTGCACCTGCTAAATATGATAACACATACCGAGATTTTGCGAGCGCATCGAGCCAAAATTCAGGTCTGGTTCGCGCTCCTAGTTTAATTTTTGTGAGTGCCATTAAAACTTTCAAACGTGCACTTGTGGCACGCGTATATTTACATCAAATAGGCGAGATGCAACAACAAATAGTATATCTTAAAATCAATTTGTATCTCGTTAGTAGATGTCATTACAATGGACAATAAGGTTAAATAGCAAGTAACTTTTCCGAGATGACGCGAGCGAATTAATGTGCTGGTTGTAATTGAAGGGGTCAATTGAAAGATCGTCCGACCCTGTTGCTCACGGCTCTACAAACAACAACTCAGTTATATATATATATACTACTGTATATATTATTTGATAAATCTAATATAAACATATGATAATATTTGCGTTATAAAAATGTACTTTTGTAACAAACTCTAAAACCATTTGTTTGAAATAACGCCATCTCGTGTAATAAAAGTAGAACTCGGCAAACAGGAATGAATAAGTTATAAAAAACTGCTATCTTTTAATCAATAATCTTAATCAATATATTTACATTAAGATTCGAGAACACAAAAATCCTAGTAAAAAAAATCTTCTCTATAATTACTTTAAGGTTTTCATATAGGACGATTTTGTTAAAGCGGAACCCTAAAATTTAGTATGATTAAATCGGTCACGATCGCTTAACCCTTCAATTGACTTGGTGTATTAAATCGACCCGCGCTATTGCATTGTGCCTCCTCTCACGACCCACTCCTATTTATTATTTAAATTCGCTTTCTGGTTGAAGATTGGTTTATATTCAATTAGCCTCATTGAAATATTGTTATTCTTAAACATCATTGGTCAAATTAGTTTATATTTCTAAACAGAATTTTAAAAAAAATTGCGATAAATTAATAATGAAAAAGGGACCCTTTTTAAAATATCCTTAATACTTTTCTTTATTTTTTATTTTTTTTTTATCTTTAATATATAATATTACTTCAATAATATTCTATAAGAATGATGACTACGAGTCGATAAACAATTTACGTAGGTCATGGTACAATTGACCTTTAGTTGTCAGTATAAGGTTTTATAAGTTTAATGTGTGTATGTACGTCTGTGGTACCGTAATGTCAAAATGGATGAACTGTTTTGAGTGCAGTTTTTAAAGTCATTCTTACTCAAGGGCTCTCGTCTTGCAAACTGGATTCTTACCTGCAACAATTAAATATTTTGTTATTAATAAAGAAAAACAGATATCATATTTAACAAATGAAATTCTTGATAAATTGAGATAAACAATTATGTCTATGTTATGTTTGTAATAGTTATCGATATCTGACGAGGGGTGAACAAATTGGATACAGGGGGCAGTGCACCCCTCTATCGAGCGAAACGGTTTTTTCACAACGTTATTATAATAGCTTTTAACCGTCACTTTAATTAAGAATTTAAAGTAATATTGTATATATACATTAAAAAAATGCAAAACGAAATTTGTCTTATTAAAATAACCTAATATAATTAACACTTTATAATATTTAATCAAAAACTATTCTAGAATTTACAAAATATTTGAGTACTATTTACTGATAAATCATGGCGTTACATAACATCATAATAACTCAAAAGCGACACCCCTCAGAAGGGGTTGTCAACGAAGCGGCGAGCGGTAATTAATTCAGTCTCGAGCGCTAATTCGACTCCTTGCAACCCCCACCCCCTACAATACCCCCAGCAGACAAGTTGGATACGCTAAATTAGATTAATCACACCGTATAATCGACTGGAGGTCAGGCCGAGACCCTTGGTACTTGGTTTATAGAGGTCAAAGGTGAAACCCCACTGATTTAAAACCTCTTGTATTGCAGCAGGTGGTTTACCATGAATATATATTTTAAGTGAGTTACAATTCTAACATCACTCGAAACTATATTGAAACAAACAGATATCACAGCACTCAAGTACATTAGAGTATTTATGTGTGTCTATTTCAGTTTGATGCGGGAGGGTCGTTACGTTTTTACGGCGGCAATTATCTTTACCTCATGAGATCACTCACATGTGGCACCTCACATGTTTAAAAAATACAAAGAGGGGGGGATAAAATACTACAAAGGCCTCATTGTTTCTAGATAAGTGGCCATTAAAAAAAAGTTAATGTGTTTTTAATAGATCGATTACTATAGCTATTGTTATAACTAAATACAAAAAAAAAACAAACGAAGTAAGCATTTAATTATTAAAAATATTACTGAAACAACTCGCAACACCGGTCACTTTGTAATAAAAAATTAAACCCCCACTCTTAATACGACGCAAGTATGAAGCCCCCTCCAAGAGGCTACAGAACTAGCAAACTGTTGTAAGTGCTCACATATTTACCACTCTTTATTACGAGTGGGCTGAGCACAACAAGTGTATGGCGTATACCCTCATTGTGCGCATGCGCTCTAACTGCGTCGATTTGTATTACGGTACAAGGCATAAGAGGACGACGGGTTTTGAACGATGTGTTAATATTAATTTTAGTAAATTTGTATGTGTAATACAATTCATAAATAAATTAAATTTATTTATTTTACATTATAGAAAATATGTCAAATTTAATATCTCTGTAAAAACGTTAAATAAGCGTTTAATATTCGTAACTAGTTACTCATAACTCAGGGAACAGCGGCATCGTCTACGATTTTCCATTACAAGCCAGTGGCAATCCTCCCTCGTCGCTCTCCATACCACCCTCGAGCCGCCCGCTTGCCAAACAATAACGTTACAAATGGGCCACTTTCATGCCTACGCGCTAAGTGCCTCTCGCTGACTCAAGTTATACTCGCAATCGAGTGATACTTTTTAAGTATACCTACAGAACTAGACAATGGACAGACAACTTCTTGGTCTATATACTCAAACTATCAACTTCCATAATTACTTTTATTATTTCAAAAATATATATCATCATAACGTATATAACATTAACAACTAATATATATACAAGATAATTATTTTAATTAAAAAAAATAATAAAATATGATATATTTGTATACTTATTCAATAGAAAACCACTTCCCATCCAACTTCATCGGGATCAAGTCGATTACTGTTAGTAATCGCGCACCCTTACCGCTCGCCTACACTTCAACAGAACAGCGTTTCATGAGCTCTACAATAAAGGACAGACTAATTTATCGAGACCTCTCAACCTCCCGCTCTATAAACAGAATAGTAGCAAACATAAGTGAACTCAGTGAGGGGAGAGATCTAATGAAATTGGACAGACCCGCATCTACGACCTTATTCTTGGCGTCGAATCAATTTCTATCTTGGCGCCTTCGTCCTCGACTTCCGTGAACTCTATACCACAGTAATAGAGTCTAATTTAGATGCATAGGGATTTCTAAGAGATTACCGCAGACTTGTTACGAGTAATACGAGATTTTGCGGCGGCATTCATAGGGTGGGGTAGTGTCGAGGTTTCGGGCTGTTATCAGGGTTCTTGTTTTGCGGGGTTAAGAATGTATACCTGTGTTACAGTAATAGGATTATTTAGAAGCCACTCGGTATATTAATGAAGTTGAGAAGTTACGCTTTCACTTTCATTTTTAACGGATTTTGTGTATTAAGTTTTTTCTATAACATATAAAATGTTACATGTTTATGAACGTGTAACAAATGTATACACATTTGTATTCACAAAAATAACATATAAATAATATTTAAAACAAATAATTTTATACGATTAATAAGTATTTATAACAAATGATAAATGATAATATTAAAATAACAGCCGTCGTAAAGTTAATCCGATATAAATCCATTACATCATCCATTTATTCATAAAAGAAATCCGTAAACTATTTCCATAGTCCATACATCACGCTTTGAAAAGGCACACTCCATGTAAATAACAATCTTTCGCTTTACGGCGTATTTCCCGCTTAGTGGTTCATCGCACCCGTCCCGTGGGTGGGGGTGTGAGGAGAGGGATTGGATATTTTTTTTATCGCTTCTGACGATCCGCGGGATAAGGACATCCGCGCTATTTTATACGGTTATCCGTTGGCAAGTAGTGTCCGTATAATTTTATATTTATCTACGACTTAAAATATTTATTATTCAGTTTCAACGTTTAATAAGTAAACGAGTTATTCTCAAGTTAATATATTAATTATACAATACGAGACATACATTTAACACTATTTTACGAATTTAACTTGCTTTTATTATTATATTTTTAGTTATTTAGATTCAAATGCAAAATCAATAAGACGAGATGTAGGTTGCTGTTTTATGAAAAATTCACAAAAATCTTAGAAAACAATACGATACATAATTTTAATCAAAATCGAAATAAAAAGCTATCGTTCCTACAGATTTGCTAACTTTATATTCAGTATATTCACTTTAAAAACACATAATTTTGTATGGCTCCGTTTTGATTCGCTCGTAATCATATTTACCCTACTCAGAGACTCCATCTGCAGGCATTACCGTATCATCCCCACCACCACTCGACAGTACGTCGAGCATCGTTATTACCAGCCATTTAGTGTGATCGTATCTCCTATATGTCACTCATGCTTGTTAGAAAATATTTCTATTTACTCGTCTAATAATATTTATTAAATTTAAAAACCAAACTACAGCTTGCAGTTTGCATTGCAAAAGTGTGTTTGTGTTTAATTTAATAATTAAAAATAAATATAATAATTCATAAAAGCGTAATTATTTATCTGCTTTGATTATATCTCTTGTAAATTATAAATATTGACTAAACGGCCATAACATATCGTATGGCAGCAGCCATACAACAATTAGGCAGAGTAAACATTGCGGCCGCAAGGGGCGGTAATTGTAGCAGAGCGAGTGGCGCGACAAATCTGACGGTCATTTCCGACCGGATCACGTTACACCCCCTGGCTTCCGGCCCCGGCCACCCGTGCTTCCCCTGATTTACTGCTAGGGGTGTAAAAGTGAGCGTACTGTGAAAGCTTTGTTATGGAGGTGTTAAAAGACAATAAGTCTTTTAAGCCAATGTATTGAAAAAAATGCGTTTAACATTATCAATTAGAATTCAGATTAAAATTATTTTAAAAAATACCATACAACAAAAATAAATATATTTGTATAGTTTATTAAGAATTTATAACATTTATAAAATAACGTTTATTAAAAAAATAAAAAAAACATTTTTTTAAGAATCGACATAATTATTATCAATACAAAACATTAAGTACAACCTGACACGCTATTTAACCGCTAGTCGCTTTTGTCAGTACCATACACCAACTCGCGTCGGGACACCGCGTGCGCGCGCAACCCGGGGTGTGCACTGTACACAGTTCAGCTACAGACTGTCTGGCTTTTAATAAATATTTCTGAGAACAGCAATACATAGATACGCTTCGTTACTTCAATTTAAATTTAATTAATTTTATCATTAATTTCTGTTTGTATTTTATATCACTTTTATAGTTATGTTTTAAATATAAATATATTTTATATGATATAACTGAACAGCTGATTTTTAAAATATTAAAAATAATCAAATTCACTATAATTCTAAATCATACTTTATTTCTTTAGGAACAGATGTACAAATAGTAAATTGCATTAATCTTGATCATTGCAATCCTTCTAACAGAGCCATGTACCAAGAAGCGTCTTCACGTAATCCATCACTACACGTCTCCGTTTCATATCTAACTGCTTCACGGCAAATTGAGCAACATCTTTGTATATTGTTGAACCTCCTGAACCTCTTTAAAAAAATTATGGATTTATTTCATGGCAATAACTTACTTTAAAACGAAATTATTTATATCATAAAATTTATACCAAAAATAATTCATATTATATTATTATAGGTATACCTTAGATTTAGCAGCGGCATTAAGAAAACAAAATTATTTAATGGAAATATAAATATATATATTAACGTAGTCTCATCATCGACTACACTAACCCTCTTTCCCAAACGTCTCATCACTAAACACAAGCTCCTGTGCCCGCAATCGCAGCAATCCATCACGCCGCGTCGCCGCCTCGCTGTCGTCTTGACGACGTGCCAATTAACCCGTCACGTGGCTAGTGATGTGCATCTACTAGTCGATGTTTAAGGACATCAATAATTTAATATATTTTTTATAATATTTTTAATAATATATTTAATTGAATAAGTAAGTGAAGTGTTAAATTTGTTTTCACTAGTTGCGCACTTTTATTATTATTACAATTCTACAAACTCTTAATAAAATAACTATGGTGAGTTTTATGTAAACCAAGAACTATAAGATCTAAATAAATTATTTTCTTATAAAATAGGCACCTTGTCACTTAAGACATTCTTAGCATATAGTTTAACTTATCTCATGTGGATTACTTACTGCAAAATTACTTAAATATGTAAATTATATAGTTTTAAGATAAATTTACATCAAAATATCATACCTTATATATAAATTTTAATATCTTTTAAAACTTCCGCATTTAAATCAAACAAATATACAGACATTATAATAAATATTTCAACAACAGTTTCAATATTATAATACATAATATTATACAGATGTCGTTCAATCAGAACCGAATAACACTTTATACATAATTAATAAAGCAATCACTGATAATTATGAATAACCTGTTAATTAATTGAAACCTACCTGGGTGGGGGTAATACGTCGCCCCGACGTTCATCATGGGGTGGGGGGCTCGATACTCCATGTTGCACTACACGCACATCACTATGAATTATCGATACAACACACACAACACTAGACGACTGAGTGAGGTCGGAACGTTCATTTTTTTCACAGCACTTGCAATTTCCTGTGAGATCGTTTTTTTAATTGAACCAAGCGTAGTCTCGCGCTATGCCAACTTAATATACATTCTATGTACGTGTTTCATTTTTGTGTAGAGTCCAAGAAATGATAGCCGCAAAATATAATTTATTTAGCATTTATACAGTTTAGAAATATTAGGAAATGCTACGATTTAAAATCTTTAAAAAAATCATCTATATTATAACCTCGTAAATATTACGAAAATATAATTTCAAAATCTCTTAGAAAATACACATAAAGAAACTATTTAATTTAATAATTTAATTAAAAAAAGATGAAAACCTAAAACCCGTAAACAATATCCATAAATAATAAAGCCATTTCTATATAGGTTTAGTGAAGTGACATTCAAGATATGTATCGATATACTCATTGTGGGCGATGTGAAATTTTATCGACGTTTTGTGTTGTCAGTGTTGATTTAACGGCTATGTCTGGCATCGAGTATTATTCTTCACTCTGAAAACGACATAATACAGCGGCTCTCAGAGCAGGCGAGCCCAGATCGGTTTGTTATTTACTGATTAACCTTTGAACAATACGTTTCATTACATATGTCTGCACCCGGTTTTGCTTAAAGATTTAAATCCCTTAATATAGACGCTAAATAAAACTGAATCCTATATACATAAAAACAAAGATATTTCCAGCTTCCCGATGATAAAAAACAAACAAAAATATCACCAGGCGATCACGTATTAATAATTGAACGCGTTCCATCCGTCGGCAGATGTGGCTCCGAAAAAACTTTTAAACTATAATAAATAATCGTGACACTAGGAACTTATTGATATATAACAGATGATACATATTGTATTGACGTTTTGATTGAAATATAATGTATGCTTTTCAATTATCAGCTTTACTGATATAATTTTTTAAGAAATTATTATTTAATTAATAAACCTTTTCACGAATTCATTAATTCTTTTGTGGTACAAACTTGCAAAAGCGAACTCAAATGGAGCAATTACGGAACCCCGAAAGAAATACAAAAGTGCACGAGAAAAACGCCCCAGTAGCAAATTACCAAAACAACGCGTGGGAGGGGGACGGACAAAAGCCGTAAAATCCCATATCGAGTGGAGGTATAGGAACTGCACGGAGCTATTTCTGGAGACGCGTATGTACCGATATAGTAGACAGGAATAAGCAAAGATATATTAATTATTATAATATAAGTTATTATAATGTAAGTTTATGAAAACTTGCTTATCTTGGAAAGTACTGGAAGGAATTGAAAAATTCTTTATGATAGGCAGGTTCATAGCAAGGGTTATCTATCATTACATATATCATTAAAATTAAATAAATGTAGTCCCCGCAGCTAAAGTAAATTATAAGTGTATACTAATTTACTAATAATTTCCTTTACCAATCATATATATATAATATAGCTGCGTATAATTTGGTAATATCAGTAATTAATCAGAGTAAATGCTATTGAATCTCAGTGTGGCATATCATTGTTCGAGATTGACAAACAGGCATATTCAAATCTGGTTCGGTCTAGTGATTGATTATAGATTAGTCTACAGTTCATAGAAATACAATCAAAAAGGAGAATTAATACTTCCAAATACTCGAATTTCTTAAAACAATAAAATCTAAACATTTATTCAGTTTTGATTTCTATTAAACATTTATATAGAACCGTTAAAAGAACAACTAAAATATTTGTAATTAATGTAACAAGACATAAATGGATAACACTTATTTTAAACGGACATTTTCTCAGTCGCGCTGAAATATCTTTATGTAATTTTACTGCGTTAATTAAATATATCTTTATTTTAATAAGTACAAATTAGACTGTGAAATGAATATTAAAAATAATATATTTTTATTTAACAAATAATATCTATAACACATCACTAGTTATAGAGATAAATTGAGATTGTATATTATTTAAAACAAACTATGAAAAACATTCCGTATAATTGATTTTTTTACTTTGTGACCGCGAGTGGGATAGTCTAAATTTAAAAGATTATTTTTAATTAGCCGGAAATAAATCTTACAAATTAACTTGAAAAAGACAAAATAAATATATATAATATAAAAAAAGAATTTAAAATCTAAGATTCATCTATTTGATTCGAATTTATACAATTTTTTGGTATATATAAAAAATTGTCCTTACTACAATCTATCAGCTACTAACATAGGCGTTGACGCGCTTAATACTTTTATTATTAAAATAAAAACCTCTACCTTTTGAAAAAGGGCGAAATTTTTTTATTCAATAAATTAATTATTTCCTATTTTTAATTTAAAAAAATCAATCATATGCTATTAATATTATTATTAATATCAAAATTTAAAAAAATATTTTCTTTATTTGCGGTTTATGTACAACTCACATTAAATCACTTAGTTCAAATAAAATTATACGGGAGAACAAACTTCCGTAATATCGATACTATCACATCACTACAACCGCTAATATACCGACGCACGTCCGGCGGACACTGCGCACGATCTGCGACTGTGTAAAACAAGCGTCGTAACAAACGCGCATGCGCAGATTGACTCCCCACACCTCATTACGATCTGCACCTTATATATTCAGCATACGATTGGTTTCACATTGACATTAAATTTTATAAAATGTTATTGAAATGTGAGTTGTACAAAGTGGTACATAAGATTGGTTTTTGATCGTTATATTATATGATAGAATGTCTTTGCATTTTAAATCTTAGAATATCACAGTAAGGTTGTTTTTCCATTGCAGTGACAGACACCTGTATGTGTGTGCAGGTCGGAAGTCGGTGCAGTGTCACTTTTGTGTTTCCATATTATTTCCTAATAAAAATGAGATTTTCTCGCAAGAGATTATGATAATACAATATTAATAACACTTAGAACTTAATACTTTATATATCAATTTAATTATATATAATAAAAACATATAATATATACAACAGATTATCTACACAAATTTAAACAAACGAACTCAAATATCCACCATATTACATGTAATTTTAAAAAATAGTACTGGAATTATATTGATAAACAAGATTGACAATGGAACGTTAAATACGCAAGGTATATCAAAGCGATGGCAGGCAATTTGCACAGACACCGGCTGTTGCGTTTGTGAAGCTTTAGAGATTGGGTGCGTACATTATCGACATCGATAAGTTTGTGAGCCACACGCCGTATATAAATAGCGAAATAAAACGATGTCATTAAATAAAATGAAATAATCGTGATATTGTATCGTAAACTAAAATAAGTGTATATCAACTATAGTTCTAGATTCCTAGTCGATTAACTTAATACATAATAATATATTATTTTAACCTATCTAAATCCTAGACTGTAAGAATATAAGACAAATAGGTATTAATATTAATAGAAGAACTATCGATAAAAATATTTTTATCTCATCACTAAAATCAAAACCATTTAATATTAAATGTAGACGGCACAACAGACGAGCGCGGCCTGTTTCACTATTGATACCGTCAAGAACTGACTGACGTGGCAACCTGAAGGTATGTAATATGTCGATAACAATAAACTATTATCTAGCTTAGTTTTAAAATACTGCATATATATGAAATTATATATGAAATTAGAAATCGTTAATAATCAATGCTTCTAAACTAAAAAAACAAGATATTAAGAAATTAAACAATAAAAAATAACTCTTTTAGAGAAATATCTATATCACTTTACAGATAGAGATCATCCCTAGACGTAGTTGTTAGCTCAGCTAAGTTATCCCTACCGGCTACAAACCACTTCGCTCGGCGCATGCGCGCTTCCGGTGCCATAGACTAACATAACGAAAAAAAGAGACATTATTATATTCTAACAACAAAAAATTAACATACGTATAATCAAGACGTACACAATAAATAACTTTTCACAATGAAATAAAATCTCAAATAATATTATATATGTGAACTGAAGTCAATATTTAATATAATTATTGTATCTTTTAAAATAAGCAAAAAAAAAAAAAAAGTGATAAAAAATAATAAAATATTTTGTCATATCTAGTAGATTATTAAATCTATAATGCTCTTGTGTCGGGGTGTGATTGCATTAACCGCGCGCTCTACAGCCTCCGCACTCATCGTGGCGGACATTACACCAGTTCGTGCCCCTCGCCTTACACCCTGATGACGTTATTACTTCTAACAGCTTAAGGGCTGTACACATTTAATGTAGACAATACTAAATGTACTTACTAATATACTAGAAATGTAGAAATAAAAATAACCTAACTGAAAATAAAATCGAATCCAACTATAAAACAAACTAATAATAAAACTAGCGCGATGTTTAAAATAACCGAGAGTCCACAAACGTTTTCCGATATTGCTAATGTCAGACTAACCCTCACCTACCCCGCCCCCCCTCGACCCCTAACAACTAAGCTTCCTCGCAAACACCGTGTGTGTAGAAAATTGTTCACACCTATGTCTACTTATACGAAATTGTTTAGTGATGTATTCTGATATTCCAAATATTATACCAGTGTTAGATTATATATTTTAATTAAAAAAAACCATTCACAATATGTTAATTTAAGAAGCATTATCATTAAATTAAAAAAACATCAAGTCATTTGTATTAGAAAATTAATAAATTACGAGTAAATAAATTAAAAATCGAGTACTTGATGGAAATGAAAAATACAGAAAAAATTTTAATTTGAAAAAAAAAACCGTATAATTAATTAATAAATAAATGCTATCGAGATATTAAAATACGCATCACGTCACTAAATACAAGACTTCAGAGCGCTTCGCCCGAGCGCCGCTAATCACGTAACTTTGCGTCCCCCAGATCCTTATAGTTAAGTTCTTGTATTTATCGATAACGAAATTTATAATTTTAATTTTTGTATAAGTATATAACGTTTGTAATCTCAAGAAGATGTGATATCCTTGTAATATATAAATTGTGATCAATAGAAATATATAAACCCACATACCGATACTTTGCAAAGGTTAATAAATTTTAAATATTTAAATTTTCAATACAGCCCAACCTAGTGAGTGGTTTAGCTTTAAATCCATATCTACTTTGACAGTAAATAGAATAAAATTCTATCGATAGAACCTATCTACATCACTAGCACTGGCAGTGAGCCGAGGTGTGCTTAATAATTCCGTCTAACTTCGTCCGACAAATAATTCATACAGAGTACGCTCGTCGCATTCAATACGAGGACTCTTTGGTCATGCTTTTTATAACTTTTAATGATGTTTATTAATTATTGATTGGATTTCATTAATTAATAATTATTATTAAGAACAGAACCTTCCAGAAATAAATATCTAATCGAACAATGTCCTAGGAGGCGTAAAAATAGAAATAAACAAATAAATCCTATTCATAATCCAAAAGTAACTTCTATAGTAGCAGAAATATAACCTCCTACATATGCCTCCAACAGTACTCCATTACAAAGTGTAAGCAACATCGCAAAGCCCCGTGCTGGCCGCAGTAACTTCACGCTTGCGCAGAAAACACACATGTTTCCATTATGCGACGATTTTTATATTATTTATCTTTATAACAAGGTATTTAGAAAAAAAAATCTTATCAATGCAAAAATTCTTCAAAAGAAATAATGTGGATTTTGTGTTTATTATGTATAAATATAATATAAATGTAATAAATAAAACCAATTTAAGATTATTTAAATCTGTGCATTTTGGTACAGTTAAATATTAAAAACGTGACGTATCTAACAACGAAAACTCATCGACTGCGACCCGAAGATTAAACGCTTGTAAAAAGGGAGTACCACAGTAATGTCTTGATACCCTCAAACCTTTATGGGATTAGCGCTCTTAAAGTCGAACATATTAGAGCTTTTATTCCTTATATAATACTTCAGATTTATGTGACATGTGTCCATTTACTAAAGACTTTCGAGAGTTCAGAATGTCGGGGAGTTATTGCGTCGTGTCACACGATCGTAGACATATTTATTTAGTTTAGTTTTCTCTCTTTCATGGTATATATTTCATTTTTAGCACTAAAATCGATATATTGAAACAATATAATTAGAAGGCATTATTTTTAAGAGCTATAACATTAAATTTAATTGTTACGGACGGACATAACAAAGTTAAATCATATTATATCCGCATTAGATGTAGGGTTAAGGAGACGGGAGCCATTAGCCGTTTGAATTATTCAAGTGGAGCATGAGGGGACGGACAGGATCGAGACGAGAAAATTTTGTGGCGAGGGTAGTTTGACAAATGTCAACTTAAAAGCATAATACTTAACTTATGCTAAATACTGTTTATCAACACACTGGATATATTGTAACCTAGAACAGTACGTATCCTTCGTCTGTCTCTGTATCTGTTTCATTTATATTTTTAAAGTTAGTAATAAAATTTACTTGTTTTTATATGTTGTTTTTTAATATTTTTTTTATATGTATAGTGTGAAATAAAGAAAATTTATATTGGCTTTTAACCCAGTCTTAGTATTGATTACTGTATGTATAAAAACAATAAATGAAATCTCCCTAAAACTCCTATAAAATTTCTGTACCATAAGTGGTCGATAAAATATGGATAAACTGCATTTTAGTAAATATTAATGTTACAAACTCGCTATAGCATATAAGCTCGCTAACGTCTGTCACTTGTGCCTGTCATTATGAGGGGTGGCTAATTCCTACCTTGGCATAACGTCTAGTCGTTAACGGTATCATAATAATTAATAACAATTGTGAACACCCTGAGTTTAGTTGGCTTATATCAAGTGGAACTAGGATACAATGTTAATGTATTTATAGCAGATCAGGGAATCAAACGCAGTAAGAAAATTGTGAAAGCGAAAAATAATATTCTAGTTAAAAGTGGTAAGTGGAAACTAATAAGAATATTACGCGTCGACAGTCGTACTTTTAGTTCCGTTGTTACTTAGGGGGTGAGTTGGCAAACACTTTCTACCCCTTTATGTGGAAAAATTTACTAAACCAGGCACGAACTGTGACTAGAATTATGATTATAAAATAAAAAAAAGTATATACTTTTGTAACCTGAGCTACAAATATATTTTTCAACTTAGTCTTAGAATAGTCAATATAATAAGATTTTGGTTGATTTCAAAACAATTCAACATTTTTATCTCGTTATTCCGAACTTATATATTCCGGCCACGTTGCGCTCAGTTTGCTAAGGGTGGGTCCCAAAATAAGATAATTGTGCATGCAGCCGTGATCACTCAACACAACCTTTTACGAAAACAATATATGATATTAGAGTCATTATAATACCTTTAAGTATCATAGACTCGAACGATTTCAAATTTTCAATCAATTTCTTATATTAATTATTTTTATCATTAAATTCTATATATTCATATAAAAACCTTTATGATATTGCGTCGCTGTCTGGGTAACAAGTTACAACTGCAAACTTTAATACCTGCTCCCCTCTCTCCCCCACAAACCCAACGCAGAGAACACAAAAGCAGTACCGTTCAAACATAGTACATAAAGCAACATCACTACATACAAACATCCCCCTTCAAGGGGTTAAAATAACGATGTCAGTGTAAAAGCGAAACAAAAAGTCTCGGAACTCTTGGCGGGATAACATCGGAGGCTCTGACAAAACAAAGACAACCGCGCGGTATCAGCGTCGCATGAGAGCGCCGGGACAGAGGGGTGCCGTGACGGGAAAATATCGATAATAGAATATTTTTTAAAGATTATACATCGCCATATCGTGATATCTTTTAAAGATTAAAATTGTCTAGTCTTAAATAATAAGTTAATTATTTGTAACTCTTCTCAATCTTATTATTGAGAGTGACGAAGTATTTATGTTTGTGATAAACAGACATTATTATAAATCAACGTCGTAACGGCACGTGCAATACGTCAAAGCTTTTGATGAGAGAAAATGAATGGTAATAATTTGAACCTCCAAAGGTCGCCGAGTGTAAAAAAAATTATGAACGTAACTGATAAAACTGAAGAAGAGGACTCGAAATACTTATCGTCCCCCGGTAATCAGAAGTTGGTATTTTAGACCTCCTGGATCCCCGAATGAATTTTTTTTTCATACAACTACAAATACACCACTTATAATCGGGTCACAAAGTTAGTATATAATAATTAAATAGAAGCGAAAATGTTAAATAAACGTGTCTTAATAAAAAGCTACAATTAAAACATATAATATACTATCGATAACAGGACTGCACTAGACCGCCCCGCCACAGTCCTGTCACAAACCGACTTTTAGCGAATCCGTAGAGTTAATGTACAACGAGTACGTGAGCTCATTCCAATTACGCTTGGAACCTATCTAGAGAAACGTAGTTTATATTACTATACTTATTTAGAATATAACAAAGCAAAGAAACTGAGTAATAAATATACGTTGTACTTACAAAAGATATAAAAGAAAACATTAATATATGAATAAAATAAAACAACGTAAAATTTTAAAAGTCTGGTGCATTAATATCTTTAAAAGCATCTTAAATAAAAAACAAAAATACTACGGTCGGTAAATAAAAACAAACGCGTCTCCGGCGACGCGATTTAGTTACGTTCCCGGGTAGAAGAGAGCAACTGGTATGAATTATATACTCAGTCACAATGGAGTCTGAATTGCGAAGGTAATTTAAATAAAAAATATCAACAGTCTTATTTTAATGTAATCTTTTTAAATGTCTACTATCAGTATATAATACTATATACATCAAATAACGTGCAGATTTAAATTTTATTAAAAAAGCCCCACGTTGGGCTCCATGATGCAATTTGAATGTAATTTGAATATTGCAAGTTTGACGAAATCACACATGCATAATTTCTTTTTTTGTACACACACCACACACACCTACACCCTGTATACACACTACAATTAAGTGAAATAAATATATAACAATTTACAACTACTATCTTACAGGTCACATTAACCCGACTCGACCCACAAAGTTTCCAAGTAAGCACTCGAGACCACTGAAGTTGCGAATGAGCTGTCTCGTATTTTTTGTAACCAAACTTTGTAATTGCTTCCTCGTATTATAAGCTTAAGAGTATAATAGAATACGCTTTATATTACATTTTGTAATAAACTTAATTTTTGTTTTAAGTTTACCAATATTTAAATGATTTTAACTTAACTTAATTTGTTTGTTTCTAATAAAAATATCAATAGCGAACTATCCTTGTATTCAAACTTCGTGATCAATGATTACTATTATATATAATTAACCGGCTGTACTCACGTACGTTTCCATTGGAATTTGCCCGACTAGAACCTATTCCGGGTCCTTATGCATGAGCTCTGAGCATGGCGTAATCGCGGCGTGAATGATTCTCGTCAATGGTAATAACAAAAAATTCTGCTTGTCAGATTTATACTTTACGATATTATAATACTGTTAGGTATAAGTTTAGTAACAATTGCTATTCACTACAATTCAAATTCAAATTGTATCAAGCTATCTGGAATGGCGCCCAAGTGGGACAAAGTAATATTTTTTTTTTTGTTGGAATGAAACATTTATTTTTGAAAACGATTCTTTTAAACAATATCTACATATTTTTTTCTTATTTTGCAGATTCTTATACCACTTCACGATTTTATAATAAATGGATAAAGTCGCAACCGTATATGTAAAGTTTGGTTCAATTCAAGAACAGTTGGAGCACAGAATACACATTTTACAATGAATAAAATCCAAACGTTTTTATAAACAAGTTTTAAAATAAACTAAATATATCGGATTGTAGTCGTGTATTAGTAAAGACAAGTCGTAGATTGTAAAGGTTCTTATTATTCTGGGAACTCTTTATTAATTCAGTCGAGTCCGACGTAACTTGATCCTCTTACGTAACAGAGAACTTGCAACTGCATACTTTAGTTCACTACTTTATATTTTATTAAACGTAAGTTATTTTTAGGTTTGCTATCACGAAAAAGACGGTTTTATTATTAATTTTGTTATTTCTTTCTTTGTAGGATGATAACTAATAAAAATATAAAAACAAATGTATTTTCTATTTTTTTAACAATTATAATGTGTATATAAAATCCAAAAAAACGAAATTCATTTTCTATACAACGCAAAAGCAAATTCTATAAAGAGATTGGCGTCTTTGTGATAAAAACGTCGTAGCATATAACCTCTGTTACTTTTACAATATTTATAAATTTATAAAATTATAAATTTATTTTATCGACTACGCCTATGTCTTGACCCACAATCGTTCAATCTACGTAACACCAATGTGTTTTGATATCAGCTTCCTCTCATATTCGACTCGATACTAAAAAGTTAAGCACTGCAAACGAAATTGAACCCTAGCTTCCTCACATACAGCTGTTTTTCGTGAGCATTTGTTTTATAATCGATGTTATATTTTCATCGTATCATAGCTCCTTCAACGTATGTAGCTTCAACTTCTTTTAAAGATAAATGACAGTAATTCAATTTTCCATATTTTTCCACAAAATATAGGTTTCATATATCCATATATCATTTATTAAATTTTGATCTATATTTTCTTATTTTTGACGAAATACAGAAAAAAACATTTAAATTAGAAGACTTACATTATAATATTTTACGTTGTACTAATAAAAATATATATTATTATAAGTTTAATAAGTGGCTTTATTAAGAGAAAACAAAAATATAGGAATAGAGTCAAAAAATAAAATAAAAATAGATACTCTCTTTAAATATATATGTTATTACATAACTTATGTTCTTCGTAACTAACACTCCAGTGCACTTAACTCCGTATCGGGTAACACGTAAATGTACAGTAAAGGGCAGAATACGTATGATATCATATATCTTACTTTTATTTTACGAATAACATCTTTGTTAAAAAGATTGTTATTATTTTCGAATAGGATCTCACCACTTCCGAGTTTTATTCGAGTTGATGATTCATTGAATATTTATTTTTTTATATTGTAGTACTGACCTGCGTCGCTCTTGTCGTTCTTGTGTCGTCTGTCGGGCGGTGCATGTTTGGGGCTGTGTCTCTTGCCGCGCCCCACCACCAGCGATTGCGGGATCTGCACACATGTACACGGCGTTATATGCGGACATGTGTTTGTTGTGTTGTGTGCTGTGATTGTGTTGGTGTGCCTGTATGTGGTGGTGTATTAATGTGTCTATGTTTGCTGTGTTTTGTGGTGTATCAATGTGCGTACCAGCTTGTCGGAGCGGTCTCCAGAGGGCAGGCGCGCGATGGTGACGTCGGCGCTGTCCTCGGGAGGCGGCGGCTGCTGGAGCCAGTTGTACTCGCGTTTGTCGACAGGCACTCCCCGCCGCTCGTAGTCGGCCGCCTGCGTCCTTAGACTCTCGTAGCAGTCCAGACAGACGACTGCGTAGTCCCCGTTCTCCAGTAGCAATGAGTTTTCGGTCCGCCGCCGCATCAGGAACGGGAACTCCTGCGGGTAGATGATCTAGTCAGTCAGAGCTCCAAAAGTTGGTGGAGGCCTGCGACGGCGAGGTCGTACCTTAACGGGCAGCGCCCGCACCCGCTTGCGATATGTCTTGATGCCGCACAGGTGGCAGTGGTAGTCGTGCGCGTTGTAGACACGTCGGTCGGGAGGGGGCCCGCCCGGTGCCTCATGACGCCGCCACTGCGCCAGCAGCGAGTGGTAGCAGAAGGTGCACACCAGCGCGCTGCCGTTCTCTCGAAGTTGCTCGGCGTTGGGATGACTCTGGGGGCGTTAGACACCGGAGCCGATTTAGTGTTACACCCCGGGCGTGGGCTATAAAAAAATAACGACTAGCGAGCGACTCGGTACTAAATGTACTATTCATATTTAATTTATTGTTCTGAGAGGCAAGTGTCGATAGCGACGCAAGTATGTTTGTAATACGTGCGGCGGTACCTGGTGCGTGAGGAGACAGGGGAAGTATGGCGCGTTCCCCTGCGGCTGCCCGAACAGCACACGCGCCAACGTCAGGTCGGAGTGCAGCCCGCACAGGAAGCAGTAGATAGACGTACACGCTGTGGAGGTAGAACATATATTGTAATACATCGAATCAAATATTTTACTGAAATAGAACTTCTTACAGCTAGCAATATGTAATGAAGTAATCGATCACTATAAATCGTCATATGTATTCAAATATCACCAAGTACATATAAATATATAAACGCGGTACCGCTGTTGCTGGCCACGGTGCGGTCGGAGGTGGTGGAGGGCGGCGTGGGGATGACGCGCTCCCCGCTCAGAGACGAGTTGGACGGCAGCGGGGAGGGAATGTTGTAGCTGTGGGGAGAGCATATCGTACTCATTATTACGAAAGGTGGTCTAGCGTAAGACATACGGACGGCACGCTCACCGCCGGTGCTCCAGCGGCACGCGCTCGGCGTCCATGAGCTCCCACTGTCGCGCCAGGTGTCGCACGCAGCGCGAGCACGACAGCACGCGGCCGCCGCGGGAGCCCCCGGGCGTCGCCCCCGCGCCCGCGCCCGCTCCCGCCAGGCACGGGAAGTGCATGGCGTGAGAGTTCATGTACTCGGCACTGGTGGAGAGCCACTCCATGGACTGCTGCGGGAACAGCCCGGCACACACGTAGCAACTGCGGAGGAGTGACCGATTAATTAGCTGAACTACTTAGCAAACTGACACCCAAACAGGCTAACTCATTGAGGTATAATATTATTTAGATTTGTTTATATCTAATGACATAAAAATAATATGTTACTTTTAAAAATATACCAAATTAAAGAAAATGGGATCAGGAAGAGATATATTGTTTAAGAAGCAATAAGACACCTCCCCGCTGGGTGCGTCGCACTTACCGGTAGAGCCCCATCCCGTTGTCGGCGAGGGCGGAGTGCGGGCTGGGCGCCAGCGCGCTGGATGGACGCTTGGCAGCGCCAGCCTTCAGTTCGTAGGGTTTAAACCTGTGGCAGTTACGGCAAATTGTTAAATTTAAAAATAATTGCTTCTATACATTTGTGCGAAATACTTGTTTGCCATTTATTTTATAGACAACGATAATTTTCATGTATTATGGGGAAGAATAACGTTTATGGGAGTACTTTTATAGCTGTTAGTTTCAATGAATGAGATGATACGACACAATGGGATGGGGTGATGTTGTAGTAGGTTCAGGGTCACAAAGTACCCACCGTATGTGTGGCGCGGTGGTGGCGAGCGTGTCGTCTCCGTAGGCGGGGTACTTGAGGGGGATGCTCTTGTAGCACGCAGCACAAATCTGCACCATGCCTGCAATGTGAGGTTGGAGCTGGCCACTGAAATATACTCAAACTCGGACGGATCGATGTCGTATGTCAGCAAAAATAAATACATTTTTAAATAAAGAGGGGAAAGCATCATTCTCACTGTTTAGAAATAAGAAAAATTAAATACATCAGTTTAATAAACGGAAAGTCTCGACAAAATTCATGCGCAATTCGGTCGTCAGAGGATCAGGACCTTGCGGGCTGATGGGGCTGGCGTCGGCGTGCGGCTTGAGCGTGGTGATGAAGGGGTAGTAGGGCTCGCGCTCCGGGTTGGCGCAGCAGTACACGAGTCGCAGGCGGCTGCTGGGCGCGGGCGCGCCGCACACGTAGCACACGAAGCTGGCCGTGGCCTGCGAGGGCGGGCGCTCCAGCGAGGGCGAGTGCGCGTGCGCGGGCGCGCTCTTGTCGCCCGACGACGCCAGGCTGAGCGGCGAGGGCGGCAGCAGCGACGGCGGCCGCGTGCGCAGCGTGTACACGCGCTCCGGCCCGCACACGCCGCGCATCTATGGACACGACACACGGTTTAACTGAAGCACTCGGGGTCGCTCGCTCACATGAAATCCAGGATTATATAGATAGTATTAAAACAACGTTACGTTACACCGTTGTTTTTAAATATCCACCAACTTCAAACAAACCCCTTATTAAATAACTAATTTTTTTATAAAAGAACAAAAACATATAAGTATTTTTATTTTTAAACTTTCTTCCGTTTTAAAGACATTTGTACTTGGAAGAACACTGAGTTGCGAGTACAATCTGTACTGTACTAAAACACTTAACAAAAAAAGTACAGTACAATACAGTACATTACAGTACGGTACGGTAAAGTATAGTATAGTGTCATAAGACTACCATTGTTTCTCAAACTAGCATTATATGCGGATAAAATTTTGTTCATAACACCCTCACACTGATATCCCAAATTAATTTAACAGGACATTGTAAAGATACTGTTATGTCTAGTGATAATTTTCGCACGCCCACTCACTTATGAATAACTCAGCAGTAAATCCCGACGACGATAGTATAGTTGAACGTGTAAATTATTTTATTTAGAAATACATTCACACTAACTTATGAATGTACCGCTAATAGATTCGACATTATAAACTGTAGGTATGTTGCCGTAGTAATAAAATGACATAGTTTTGACATGTGAAAAATATAATTCAAACTAAATCTATATATTATTTATATATAAAAAAAAATTAAAAATAGAAAAACAAGATAAATAATCTGTGTCCTTTTTAAATTTCACAAAAAGAAATAACGGACACAAATAATACTCAAATTCAAAACAGCAATCTAAAAACAACTGTCCGTTATGGGATTGAACACACGACCTTTGGCTCAGTAAGCAAGGCCAGTATCAATAGACTAAACAGGCGTCATACCTATTACCACTAAGCCTATAAAGCTTGCTCTTAAAATTATCAACTCTTAGTTTATTAAATGTTTGTCAACCAGTCAACTCCGGCAAAACCGAAAAATCCTTCTTCATTTGACTTTGACAAAGTAACAAAAGTTTTTTTAATTTTTTATCATTTAAATTTTTAAGTTTCTATTCGTAATTTTTTTGTATTTCTGGTTAATTTTCGACGTCAGTTGACGGTTTTCATCAATCAACTAACCGCACTTATTAAGTTTCTAAGTGTGAACAAAATCGGTCAAGTAATTCATTAACCTAACTTTTCAACTTTGACCCCTCATAACTTTTGATCAACAAATCACCCAAAAATAAGATGATTTTTTTCTTACTCAGGAGGTCAAACTCTGAAAAAAATGACTTTCATGAAGTTTATGTTGAGTCAGGGGTAGAAGTAAAGTTTTTTCTATGATTTTCAAAAATCAACGGAAAAACGAAAATCCTTTCGTTTATAAACAGACTAAATTATTAGTATCGAGTTTATTCTCACGTGATTAAAGCGCGGACGTAACTCCACTGACGGGTTATCTTAATGTTAAGAACCCACGATAACTCATAGTGTCGCTTGATACAAACAAGATCAATTATATATTGACCGACGCATTTATTATCAGATATTATTATATATAAATAGACATGACTTTATAATGTCAACAAAATATTTTAATTAAATCATCAACTTTCTAAGATATTTTGTATTATGGTTATTTTTATTACATCCGACGCAACATTAAGGGTGCAAAATATGCTTGTGTGTGTGTGTATGTGTGTGTGAATATATATGTTCATCATGGTTTCCAAAGGGATGATTAAGGTTCTTTTCAATTTGGAAGCCTTTAGAGATTGTAAATAAAATATAAAATTTTCTTTAACACGGATACGACTCAAACCGGCGACCTCGGGAGTTTTATGTTATTACAAAATTAGACTAACCTTAAAATGACTAAACATTTTTTATCAACTACGTTAGCTCATGACTATATTCCACTTGATTTAAGTTGAGATATAATCTTAGGGGGTAAATATGGTGGTGATACAGCCGTAACGTATTCGACCGGTCACTAACACAGTAAAACATGTTAGCATCGATGGATAGGTTAGCAAAAGAAACGAAATATTCCATCGAATGATGTACAATATCGGCTATAGCATCCACGAAAACCAGCGAATCCTGACTTGAGAAGTAGATCTGCCGCCAAGGAAAATATGCAATAAAGTACGGTAGTTTATCCTGCTTAACTGACTTGTATTTTCACAATCGCTTATTTTTTTTTTACACAGCCTAAGTTAATGCTTGACTACATTCCACCTGAAGGAAAGTAGAAATGTAGTCATAGATGGTAAGGCGCATTATATTAGTAACCTATTCACTCTAATCTTGAAGAAACCCACATTGTATCCACACGGAAATACCGACGCAGGCAAGCTATTCGAATCTTTCGCCGTGCGAATCAGGAAAGATGAAGCACAGCTTAACACTATTTTGATCGAAAACTGGTAAGGAATAAAGCGACAAAGATTTCACAAGATAATCATGGGAAATTTACAAAAGGGAGTTAACCTCTCCATGATAATCATTCGGATCAGTTAGCAGAAGGGCCAGGTAGTTAGCTATATAATCCGTCTACATCAGGCACCCTAAGCTGCTGACACTACAGATGATGAACACTGCTGATGAGTGGTATAACCGTGATACGATATTTCAAACGAAACAAAACGTTATACAATATCTTAAAGTAAAATATCTTCTCAGCTTGGTTCTTGAATATGTTTAAAGAAAATAAAAAATTTCAAGGGTATTCAGATTTCCTTAGTGTCAGGATCTCCAGCAGTAATGTTGGTAATATATTTTAAGTCACAGATGTAGTAGTCTACTTCATATCCCTTATTAATGTAATAGAAAGATTGAACACTGGAAATTCATTCTCAGGTTTATTTATTACTAACTGTATTTGCAGTAAACCTTCAAAAAATCAATCAGAAGTAATTATAATCTGCTTCTGTATTGTCAAGACTTTTAAAGGCATTGACTAGTACTGATCTTCTCTTACCTGTGTCTTATTCGTCAATAATTTTTTTACTATATTCATATATATATTTATATACTTATTTATATGAGTTAATTGTAATCCATTTGTGCATGGATCTACTCCAACCTCTCGCCTGCACCACGGTTTGACTGGCAGAGAATGCCACCACGCATGGCATGGCAAGTCGGCCCTTTGCAATGCTTTCTTTTTTGGTTTTACAATAAAGTTTAAAAAAATAAATATATAAATGGGCTACCTAAAACTTTTCTTCAAACCGACTCTACCAATCTGATTCGATCTTGGACTGAACCAAAAACCTAAGATAGGAGTACTCTGACATTTTCTTTAATAATCTTACTTAAATACTAGAACAATATTCGCATATGGTCAATGAAAACTGACATTTATACAAAAAAAATTGTATATTCATAGATAAAATCATAAAAGTCATAGTGTAAAATCAATTTACATAACCTTTAACCGATTAAACATAAAAATATATAAAACAGATAGTACTAATAGATCCAATCGACATGTTCGTAACATTAGACAGTTAGGTATAGTTAGTGAACTTGCAGTAGGTGACCTGTGAACCCTCTATCATCAGTGGGTCACTCTGCACAGAGAGCGTGCGTCCGTCGTGGAAACTTTAGGAATTACTTCACAATATATACTATACAAATTAAATTATGTTATTTTAAATACTTCGTTAGTAATCTTTACTTTCATGCCTTATTAACAGACAGATTATATAAATCAATTAATCTTTCCCTTATTTGCAACTCTCTTAAAACATATTAGCAGTGTTGAGCATAATAAAATTGTAAAGATTTATTTCATAACTAAAATAATTTAATGAATTGTATATAATAAATTTAATTAAAAATTTATATGAACTTTATATTGTTCAATATTTTTATGGACAATTTCAATAATTAATTTTATTTATAGCTTCTCAAGGATACTCTTTGTCTAACCATAAATACTACAACAATGAAAACGAAATGATAAAACTACATGGAATCTCTCATTCTTACAGGAATAACCAATTTGTCTTATTTGCGCTCAAATGTGTGTTAAATATTCTTGTGATATTAAAATGTGGGGTGATAGAGGAAACTTTATTAATGGCATAACATTACACAGAGTAAGTGTATACTAGTGATGTGACTCGAGCAAACTCGTACACGTTTGTCAAACTCGTACTCGATTGAAAAATAAAATACTCGATTCTCTATGTTACCGATTCAACTCTGAACTTTGAATTGATTTTGTCGCTTAGGTATTTGATTGTAGGTAACTATAAGTATATAAGTAATTGCAATATGCAACTCGAGTGACATTTTTTACTCAAGTGACTCGAAAACTCGAATATGATTCGAGTTTCAAAATCTTTTTCGAGTCGCATTACTAGTATAAACAAACACACATTACAGGATTAAATGGTAAATACATGGCAAAAAGTTTTTTTTAACAATATTTATGGCAATATAATATATAAATAACAATTAAAAACAATCCAAAAAAAAGTTTCATAAAATCTGCCTCCGTTTCAATAAAGATGACAGAACACTAGATTCATCGAGGCAGTTCTTGTGGTCATTGAGGACTTTAGCTTAATTAGCAGAAAGACATGATATCTCATAGGTCGTAAATTAGAATTGTAAATGAGATTTCAGATTTCTAATCTATATTTAAGTAATCTAATCTATATCTAATCTATATGTAACAATATCGCAATGATGATATAAAAACATAGTGATATATTGATAAATGATTAAAATACCATAGATAGGACTTTAAACTCGACAACATTTATATAATATACATTTTAATCTCAAAAATAATTATAATTGTTTATTAGAAAACATATTGAGTTACAACAGACCAAGTCAATCGACACCTAAAGAGGCTTAACAATTACATTAAAATATTAATAATGAGTTTAAGTTACATTAAAAACGAAAATATTACTGATACTGTGATTTTTATGATTTAAACTTTTTGTGATCCATAATTACTATCTAATTATATAATCTCCCTTCTCTGTCTGTTTGTTTGTCTATGGTGTCGCTTCACCGAAACTCAACAAAACATCGTAGCGGCACGTGCAATACATCAATCGAAATCTTGTTGAGAGAAGAAGAAAGATAACATTTTTGACCTCCTCCGGTAACCGGAAGTGGATTCTTTGGACTTCCAAAAATCACAGAGTGTAAAAACTTTTATGAACGTATCTGATAAAACTGAACTTGAAACACTTTAAGTTCTAGAATCCCGATGCGTTAGAATCGAGCCACAAAGCTTGTATTTGCCCGATTGCCCGAATAGATTGGAAACTCGTTGGATTAATTCCGATATTATTTACGTAAAGACAAATATATAATAGATAAAGTCATAGTTTCAATAAACACGTGACAAAATATAAAATAAAACGCGTCGTTCATCACGTAACGATAAGACAATAAAAATTACATGAAGTTCGAGTGCAGTGGCCGCTGATACGAGATTGTAACTGACCTCTACTTAAATATAAATATTGTTTATGAGAATAAATACCTACATTTATTTTTAAATAATGACGCATTTCTCAATTAAATAACTATATACAAACAATAATATGAGGATAAAACTCTAAAAGGTTCAATTTTAGTATCATATTAATAATAGAAGCGCAAACCAGACCTAAATTTTGGCTCGCTGCTCTCGCAAAATCTCGGTATGTGTTAGCAAATTGATGGTGCAAACAGCACCGAAGTTGCAATTACACTACGTTGACGCATTCTGTCCTCAACTATTGTAATTTTTTTAATTTAATTAATTTTTTTTTTCATAGTACATCTAAAGTTTCGTGTGTAAAATTTGTACAATTGTCTATTGGATTTTAGTTTTTCCGTGATTATTCCTCAACGACATCGAATATTTGAAAAATTTTTAAAACTAACACCAGACTGGTGTCTATCAGTGTGCATAATTTGGAAATTTTCGGATATAGCGTTTTTAATTGATGCTTGCACAAAGGATGCAGGAAAGTCTCTCATAGAGAGCTTCGCTCAATAAAGATATCATAAATCAATAGATTCATAATAAATCATAATCATTGCATCAGGTTGCATCTAGAACTTTCTCTCAATATCCATTAAAATGATAATCACCAAGTAATGATGAACAAATAATGAAATATACATCGAAGGTCAAGAAGCCGTGACACTGATAACAAGAGATAATGTATCGTTTGTAAAATGATATTTAAAGTTCAGTGATGTCAGATGGGTTAATGTGTAAATGTAAATGTATATATATATATATATTACTTTAGTAAAGGACTATTTTGATTGTACGTCTTTGTTAATAAATCCTATTATGGGAGATATTATATATTCAAGCTACTGAGATCGATTGGTATAGTGGTTAGTAAATGGTGGCCGTGCTTGCTGAGCCAAGGGTCGTGGATTCGATTTTCACATGGGACAGTTCTCTTTCGAGTGTTATTTATGTTATTTCTATTTTTGTTAAACCGTCTGAGGCATAAAAAATATTTTTATAACGGGGGATATCTTCTTGTTTTAATAAGTTTTTTACAAGCTAATTTTAATCGTAAATACTAAAAGACCTTAAAATTAATCTATAAAACAAAATTAAATTAAATTTTAAATAAATATAAAATTTAAAAACACGTGCACATTAATAGCTATGACAGACAATATGTTAAATAGCAGTGGTATAAAAATACATTACCCATGCTTCGTCACCACATGAACCAATATTGATACAGAGCGTATATCATACCACACGACACCTATACAAACATTATTTGTATGTATGTGCGTCACACTTTATCACCTGAGTATATTCTAATTGAGTGAAGTCACGTGGGCAAATATGTCTCAAAGCTATCAATAGTAATCAACTGTCAAACTAAAAATAGATCTTATATGGATATGTTTTTGATATTCAAAAACATGCTTAGGAGCTACCAGTTGTGTTTTCTCTATATTATATTTGTTCAAATACAAATTTTGGAATTATTACTTTCATTAATACTATTTAATTTTAAATAAGTATAAATGATATAGTAATGATATAGTACTTATATAGACCTAATAAATAAATAAAAAATCATCAATATTAAATTTATTAAATTATACAAATTATAATTTAAATCATAAAAATAATGATTTATGAAACTAAAAATTTACATGCTATACCTTTTCAGTGGCGGGTGACATAAAAACACAGACACAAAGGTAAGAACACAGTCCAGACACAGTCACTACACAGACGCGTATTTGAACACGCGGTAGGGCGGCGTGCGCGCACTCGCGTCGTCCGGAACCGAGTGCTCCACTACAACTAATATTAACTAACTAATATTAGTCAATAATTTAACTTAATAATATTTACTTTATAGGTTAGCGTCTAGTGAGACATGTTAGATATTATTAGGATTTAATTTACAACTAATTATTTAGATAAAAAAAGTTAAGAATATAAATATTTTTGTACTCTATCGTAAATTTACATAACCTATCAGAACTACAATTTATTTTAGACTAGATATTTTCTTGTTTTTTACTGTTTTTTTACTACAATAATTATTTTTATCTTTATATAGACCGAGAGGTCACTGAGGCTCGGTTGGGTCCGATCAGCTAACAACTCGCAAACATATCTAAAATCGACCGTATTAAAATATAAACAAAGTAGAAAATTTAACAAAAAATACATAACAAACGAGACTACTATCAGTCTGGGCACCGTTGATCCCCGCCCTTTGGGATCACATTATATCTCGGTACATTTCAATCGAAGTAAATAAAATATGTACTGAATTTATCAAAATAATCTCGCACAAGATTTGCTAATACTACATAGAACATAAATATAAACATTATGTTCGTGTGACCGTTGTGAACCCATTAGCCAAAATTAGTTCATTGTGGTGTCACTGTACCTATCTATTATCAGATCTTATATGTTAATTAACGAGCGATATCACCGATAAGATTAATAATATATCGATCAATCCAATGATAACATTACTTATATATATGGTCATTCCATACGTAAAAGTTATTTAAAAAACGACTGATAGAATAAGATATTAATTATTTATTAACTAGATGTAAGTATAATTCCTATTGGTTTTAAATTATATAATAATACAAATCTGTTTTATATACAACATTAGTTATTAGTAAATTCTACTAAGCACGATAATAGGTAAGAGCGATATATGTGTGTGTGTTTGTGTATGTGTGTGTACCTGGTAGGCGTTCCACTGCTGCAGCAGGTGGTGGTGGCAGGCGGCGCAGGCGCGCACGGTGCCGGCGGCGTCCTTGGGCCGCGAGCGCGCCGGCCGCGGATGCTGCTCACCGAAGATGGGGAAGTACGCCTGCTTGCTCTGCAACACCACACAGATACACATTTACTACACATCATTTTACCATTGGACTACTACATATTTAAAAGAAACAACGAAAATCAAACTTACAGATAGAATTACAACCCTAATCTAGATTATGTTAGGCCAATAATAGTTAATTTAAGAATGATCCAGAGATATTTCAACGATGACATTAAAATGCATTCGAACAATGGAAAGTTTTCTCGTTCCAGCTGATCGACGGACTTGACCCGATTGTATATCTAATAATACGCGATGACCCCCCCGCCCCCTGACCCTGCGGGCCAATGTTTACATTACGAGCCAACTGTGACCCAAATGATCCACGTTATCGATATTTTCCTACTATAAAAGTACAACACACATGTATTTTTATTACATCATTTCATTTTATATCCACTACGGTAATACCTTCGTTTATTAAATATTTATTATGTATAGCTCCAGCTTGATTTCTATATATTAATGTCTTCTGTGATAAGCTCTCATATTTTTGTTCTTTAAATTTCAGTTTTTTTTGTTTGTAATATTACTATAATGTTATCTGTATAAATGATACAATGTGTCTCATTCAACGCTTGTTATCCGCAAGTCACGTGATACGTTATTAATATATAAATATTAATATTACCTCAATGTTAAAATAAATTAAATTGTAGTATAAAATCTCAAATAGTTTAAAGTATTTAATAATAATCACTTGCTGATTCTGATTTCAAAATAGTAAATGTATAATAAGTGTAATAAAATAAATATATAGACATAAAATTGTTTTATCAAAAAGTACATTTCTATTTTGTTAAAGTAAATTCTCTATTCAAAATATCTAACAGGATGTTTTAGAGTTGATACCGCTCAAGGATAATTTTCTTAAAATAAGAGTGGTTTTGATAGCAAAATATATATGTAACTATTCGATAGGTATTATAGTCGAATATTTTTGTTATAAATTTGTTCTACAATAATCGAGAAAGAAAAAACTGTAAAAGTAGTAATGGGTATTTTCTCCCCGGTCTATTAGTTCTACAGAAAACTGAATAAATCGGATGACTCTCAGGAATACATTCTCTTGCTTGTAAACTAATACATATGAGGTGGTTATTGTTAATAAAACAATTTCTTCTTAGACACTTTATAAGGAAAATATCTACTTGGTTTGTTGTAGTCTCCTGCCAAGCACAGGTACTGAATGACTTACTTCAATTGTATGCATTCAAAGATCCAAGAATTACGAAGATTCGTTTCACTGTCGTATTCTAGATGGCGCTAGAAGTTCCAGTACAAACTTTCACCTCAAATACTCTACGTTAATGTATATAACAGAAGACTGTATCGCTGGTGGTATCTCCGGGTGAACGACGTGACCCCACGGATAGCCCCCCGGTCAGAGGTGCTAACATTTGTAATTCTTTGATTAACGTTTATTTAATATTTTTTATATTATTGTTAAAATCCAGTTTCATTTATGTTAAGTTTCGTGGTTTCTCATATAAGTAACAAGCTGTTACTCGCAGTTCCATCTGCGGACGAACGATTTTATATTGATTTACTATCAAGATATTTAAGAGCTATCGTAATGCCAGATAGTCTATATAGGCTTTCTTATGAACCTACCTATCATAGCGTCAAATGAATCAAGTAGTTTCGAAGATTAGAGCATATAAACAAAGAAACTTTTCACATTATATTAAAATAGATAATATTAAAATTAGCTTTTTTCCTCCCCAAGCCATACATTTGACCTATTTTATTTTAGTGTCGAAATATTGTTATTTTAATATCAATCACTTTGTTACACTGAATACGAACGTTTTATGAAGGAGGATGAAAGGAATTTTTATTTTACACACTACCAAAGTTTTTTATAAATTTAAATTAACCGAAGTTTTATATATAAAACTTTGGTTAATTTAAACAACTTTTTTGACTTGTTGAACATTTCAGAGATGGTTTGTATTATACATGAACAAAATAATAAAGAAGAAATATTCGATATATTCAGCACTAAACAGAATACTACCTACGTTAATTACGTTAATATAAATTTAGCATTAATTATACTATGATATGATAAAACAAATGTTATTGTTATCATAATAACAATTATAATATACGCATATAACGTCTCTCTGTATATGTCTCGTATATAATGTCTCTGTACTGTGTTCTGTCCTTGAAAATCAAATACATTTAGAAGCAGTATAATAAAATAATTATTAATGATACTATACTTCAACGTTTTTAATGTCATCATCTTACCGTAGATGGGATACATATTTTTTCATTCACTGATTATTTTCAATCCTTATCCTCAACTCCTTTTATTCTCAAGCTATCCGAAGCATATATATACGTCTCGTATTGTCTCATCCACATTTATATTCGTTTCTCGCTCTCTCACATGGCTCTCTAACACCCTCAGACGACGGTAGCCTTGACTTCTTATCGTTATTGTTAAAATTAAAACTTCTGTTGATGTCTTCATCTATACATATTATAAAATAAAATCCTTCAAGTGCGTCTGTCTGTCGCTAAGAATTTGAAAACCTACTAACCGTATTTTTATGCGATTTACACAGAATGAAATTCTCAATTTCAGGTGTATAATTCACTATGGTTTTATGTAAATTGACTGAAATATAAAGCATATTATTGAAAAGGGCAAAACAAAATCTTGCCCACTGGAAGCTTTCTCGCGTAATCCGCGTCAACCACAAAAATGTTTTAAGGAATCTACAATAATGCTATTTGAGTCCGTATAATCAAGACGGAAAATACAGAAATATTATTAAAACCAAACAAATAGCTTTATTTTGAAGAAATATATGTCTTAGTACAATAATAGTATAAACGAATAACCTCTCAAAACTATCATAGTTTGAAAACGTTTCAATATTACAATAATTTTTGTTTATCTTTGAGTTTTTAGAAGAGCAGTCATTTAGTAACACAGCAAAAAGAAGGTAAATTACAGTATTTAGTCTAAAACATTGTTTTATAGTTGTTTTGGTACGAAAATGGAAAGTAAGATTATTGTAATATCACTTTAGGAGATGGTGGTAGTGCCACAGATAAATCATGCTTCCAAGCTCATGAATAAAATTCATGAATAGTTTTGAAACTAGTCGAGTTAAACTAAACTCTAATGAAATTAACGTAAGTACAAGCAGACAATTATGTATAATAATAACTAAGTAAATATTATTATATACATTTAGTATCACAATTGAATTCTTGTTTGTTTAGTGAAGCCACGTGGATCTATACAAAGAAAAATAGAGAAAGAAGATATGTCTGTCTCTATTAAATGCAAATATATCTGTTAAAAATTATTTGATAACAGAATATTCTTTAGGTTACTTATATAATAATACGTTTAAATTACTTAAGTTTAATTAGTATTATTATTATTATTTAATATTTAATTAGTTTATTAGTATTCTCTTTTAATAACATGTTGCTTCTAATTCTTTTAGTATATTTTTTCATTTCTCTAGGACCTACATCGATTTTTAGATGATATCTTTCAAAAACACATATAAGTTTTAATAGATTTTTTTTTTGAACAATTATATGTAATAAATATTTATTAAATGATATGAAAAAAATATATATATATGTTTTTATATATAATTTTTTTACTCAGTCGTAGTATCTTTATTGGTTAGTGTTTTTAAATACGTCATGTTATCAAATTTGAAAGAAAATATTTTGTAGAAGTAGTAACTGAACGAACTTGTTAGAATGCTAGAATTAGCTTGTTAGAATTAACTTACGGGAGCACGGACCGAAAACTAGTGGATCATAGTATCAGTTCACTTGGATTATATTTAAAATATTTAAATATATATGAGGTATACCGGATGTACGTTAATTTTTAAACTTACCAACAATACAAATATTTTTTTATAAGGATATGCAAAAAATATCACGTGTAAAAATGTTTCGAGCATTAATAGAAAAAATACATATGATGAGCATATGTATAAAGCCCTTAAATAGATATTGTCCATAAACATGTTCCGTACCGCCTTGTCCTTGGGCTCGTTGGTCAGCAGGTTGGCGAGCGAGCCACGCCTGTACTCGTCCCCACACACGTAGCACACCTCCGTCATGCAGTTCTTGTCGGGCATGGACAGGTCCAGTATGTCACGCTCCGACGAAGAATTGGAGGCGCCCGAGTACACGGAGGCGGTGGAGCGCACCGCGTCAAGGTATCCCGCAGCCTCGCTGGCGCCCGACGCCTGCGACCCCACGGAGATCACGGAGGGGTCGCGCGCGCGCAGGTCCAGCACACCCTCCTCCTCGCCGCCCGGGGGGAAGCGCTGCTGGAATATGAATTAAACGACTGATGAATATTATGAAAGTTAATGGTGTTTAAATTATTTAATTTCAGAAGAATTCGTCAAATTAGGTGATGACACAGTAGCTCACTTGTGATGGGTTGGAGTGAGGTCGCAGGTTCAATCCCCCTGCTGATAAATTGTTTATTTTATATTCTTTAAAAACTAACAAAGTCTGGTCCTACAATCGGGAATCTTCGATTTTTAGTATTTAAATACAATAGTCCTTTGCCATTTGCGTGCGTGTGTGTGTATGTGGTTTGGTAGCGCAACTCACATGTTGGAACTTGTCCTTGGTGTCTGTGCGGGCGGGGTCGGGCGCGCGAGGCTCGTCTCTCTCAGCCCCTAGCCCCAGCACCTGCGCCGCGTACTCGCCCTGGAACGACATGTCAGCGCCTGCAACGAGACAAACACCCTTGAGTACTTTGAGTTACGTACAGGAAGGGATGTGGCACATATAATATTCATCCAATATACACTTCAAAAATACTCTCCTAAACCTGTTCGATCATATGTTTAATCTATATTAAATAATATGAACAGAAAAAATAAAAATTACTATCTATATTTTTAATACTAGACACAAAAAGAAAACTTAGATTGTTAAATTAGGCAAATACTTCTTAAACTTATTAAAAAAATTAAAATTAGATAATATTCTCTATTGATTTCAGTATTACATTTCAGAAACTTCACAGAGACCTACTTAGTAGTTTTGACGTAATAATCGAATTTACAAGTCATCAGCGGACGCCCCACAGAGGCCTCAAGTCTGTATCACAAAGCTCTCGCACTGCGATTTGATAAGTGACGTAAACCAATAAAATATTGCGCTTAAATATATTTATAGAATAATTAGCCTTCCCTTAAATATAAAGAACATCGTCTTGTCATAGAACTTATTAGCTGCCTCTATCGAATTATTTCTGCAATAATTATATAAGTAAAACAATAACGAATAAATAATTAAAACAAGAAATAAAAGTAAACCCGATTATGACATAACAATGACTTTGCAATATTGAAAAAATACAATTTTTCGGTCTTTTATTAGGCAATTGGCCAATTACAAGAGATTATAATATTACAATCCCTTACACATTCAAATTAAAAACAAATCTATGAAATATTTGACTGACAGCACTATAATATACTAGTTTAAACTGGTCTGCAGCAGTAAGCTAAAAAATACGTAATACTATACTTAATATAATACAAAAAACTGGGTGTTTCGAATGGTTAGTGGGTCGGAACCTCGACATTCGCGAATATGGCCCCGTTAACAGCGGAAATTCGTTGCGTATTCAATAATAAAAATCGTACTTTAGTTGGCACCATGTTTTAGTTGGACTTATAATGTCAAAAACTTATAAGACTGGTTGATCCTTTTATATTCAGGGCAGCGTGCAAAGCACGACTGTGCTTTTAAAACAAAGCTATGCTCAGAATCCAGTTTATAGTTTTTGATTAGCGCTGACGCCAGCGGTGACCAACTGAAAATAAACCACCAGCGGTTACCTTCATCTTAGCATCCACGAGATGGCTTGCGCATTCGACTGAGATACTCAGACGGAAACTCTACCCTCGAGCAGGGTGCTCCGAGCAATGAGAACACGATAAGCCTGATTGACTCTTGATTGTATTGTATGTAAAAACTAGCAGTAACTAGTAATTCTTAAAATACTATCTTTAATGTTACTTAAAAGTTACTTTAAAGTTTAAACAGTATCAAAGCAGCTTTTATCCTTAAGACATTTTTCTAACCTAACCAAAAGACCAATTTAGAATTACTATGCCTATATATAATATAATAATATACGAGAATTAGCAGAGGTATGGTATTTGAGTTAAAATTTAATGTAATATTTTAACTTTATTTTGAAATATCAACACGAGCTTTCAAAGGGTTCTGACAGTGACAACTTAAATTCATGATGGTTTTTTTTTATAAACTTGTTCAGCCACGTTAAACCTATCCATCAAAGATTCGAACCTCCAACTTCTAGAATATCGTCTCGTCACTCTATCAATGGATCTGGTCTTGATGAATATAAATTCTGATTATATCTTTATCGGGACGAAAATAAGATTAGGGCTGATCTAGTTAAAGAAAATCAGTTTATAAAACCAGGAAACCAGTAGCATTTTATCCTGACCAGCCGACTGATGCAACCTAATGGCTTTTTGATATGCATATACAAAAATAATATTATTTATAAATGGAGTTTAGATTTACAAAAAAAAAAAAAAAATTGTATATGAAAATTTTACTAAATCTTACAAAATCATCGAGTCAATTTTGCATTACTTCATTAATTTAAAAATGATATTAAATGAATAAATAAATAAAGTCTCTCATTCATATAAGGGCTCTTCAAATTATAATTAATAATAAACAATTATAATTAATAATAAAAATGATAAAATAATAAAGATTAAACGAACTTTAATCAGAAAGTAAAATCGCAAAGGAGATATCGAGAAATATGTCATGTACAAGCTGATAATTTATATCATTAATATTTTAAATATTTATAACCTTATCAGTACAGCTAGTGATAAACATTTATTTTATCTTATAGATTCTTTTTATGACACATTATTACATACTTTAAATATATACAAACATACTTATATACACATACATACAACCCTGACATATATAACTACATTGCACGTATGACAGTGGCTTTTCGAAATTTCTTCAAGTTAATTTTTCAAAGACACTTAAAAATAAAGAAAACATGACTTTATTCATACAATGGTCAAAAGTGCCTATTTTTGGAATTATTAAAACTTTCAAAACATTATATTGTTAGTATATAACATCTTTGTATGAATCTAATTATCACAATTACAAAACAATTATCTACATTTTTGCTGCAAATATATATATTAAGCAATTCTACATATTTGACAATAAAACATAAATTTATTTATAAATCTCAACAAAAACAAGTGATAACATACATATCAAAAAACAAACAAACCGTAGAACCGTCGGAGCCGTATTAAAATTCGTTTTAAAACAACGGAAAAGGCAACGGAACCCGTCTCGATGCACATTGATTGAGCGATTGTTTTGAAATTCAACAATGCAACTCTAACGCTCCCACACGCTTTGTTTATTACGATGTCTATTCAGTATTGATTTTGGTTTTTGCTATACTGTACACAATGACGAATGTACATACGTTATTTATATTAATATCTAATAAAATTGTATGTATCCGTCTGTTTATATATAACTAGCCATTACTCGCAGTTCCACCCGCTTTTATTTACTATTAGGATAACTAAAGCAGATATAATGCTAGATAGTATATAACTTTCCTTATCAACCTGAATCATACATGATAAGAAACAATTTTTCAAATACGTCCAGTAGTTTTAAAGATTAGTCATTCAACCAAACAAACAAACTCTTTAGATTTATAATATTATTCGTATAGATTATCCAGCTGCACAGAGTTCATGAACCTCGAATGGGTTCGGCACTAATTGGGAAAATAACGATAGTATTAACGTGATAATAACAAAAAATATATATAAAGGAAAACTCCTCTCATTTGGTATCAGAAATAGACAAAAAAAAATATTTCTTATTGAATATAAATTATAACTTACAATTAAAATGAAAGCTATAAATATACAATACCATATAAAGCATGCAACTCAGAACAGGCTCGCAGCTATGGTCATCACTATATCATTGTCATGTCGTGTCATGACACTCGCATGTGATATTAGGATGTGTTATAAGTCATGTTTTTGTATTTAACAAATAAATAATTAACTACTTTACGCAATTTATTATTTGCTATCTTTTACACGCGGTTACACTTTCGTACTAAAGATTTTATTTGTTATAAAAACCACAAAAAATTGTAGCGTAATGCCTTTATAGCAGGGATAGTGAACCTTTTTTGATGTACTTATGTGCCACAAAGTCCAAAAAAAAATTTAAAAATAGGTAACGTGCCAAAATAAAATTTCATTCGAAATGTTAGCTTGGTGAAATTATGCGTATAATTAAATAAAAAAATAAAGTAACTTTTCTTTAAATATTTTTTAGCAATCAATGTTCTACCATTATTTTGTTTTTGTGTGTGCCATCAAAACTTTTAAACGTGCAACTTGTGGAACAAGTGGCATTGGTTCGCTATCCCTGGCCATAGCCTGACCCTGCCTATCACAATCAGCAAGAATTTTATCGAATCCATCCGGTCTCGAAAGTATTTATACAAACTTTTCCGCTTTATAATATTAAATATATATAATAAGAATGCTAGATCTCAATATAATACATTATTTATATTATTCATTTCATTAAAGAGGATATCGTGGTTTTAATATAATTCCTAGAAAGACGTTATTTGCGTAACTGCACGCATTGTGACGTGTTTTGTGAACGGAAAAATACAAGTTATTTTTCAACTGAAAAATCATTGATATCTTAATTTACACTTAAAGGTGAATATTACGTAAACATTTCAGTGTTGATTCGTATATATTTAAAAATAAATAAAGTGGAAAAAACGCTCTTTCAAAAAGACAATTATCTATATATATTAATTGCAATTAAGTAAAACAAATTATATATTTATTAACAAAAACTAATTTCACTTGATAATAATAAAATAAAATAAATAAATTTTTATCTAAAATGGACGATAACCTTAGGAAACGACATTTCAAAGTTCTCCTAATGTAATAACAGGAAGTACCTCGAACTCACTGGGTTCCGTATAAAGAGATTTAGGACTGTAATTCAAGAATTTATAGTCAACTTTATTATTTATATTACTATTACTTTCTAATGTATATACAGTATTTTAATACAAATAATTATTTAAAAAAAACAAGCTTTTATATATTAAGTTAATGTACTAGAAAAAAGATATTTTAGCTAGCTTAAAAAAGTATATATATTTTTTAAGTTTTTTTATTGCATTCTACTCTACAAGCTCTTTCATTTGTTACGCATATTGCGTGGGTTGTGCAAAAACATGGAATAGGCCATGCTGTTGCAGCGGCCATTTTGGATTGTTAACAATACTGATTATATACAATTCCATTGTCATTTGAACTAAAAGTAATTAACAAAATTTGAGCTCAATCTGATGTTAACTAGTTCAAATTTCAGTTTCAATATTTCTGGTAAGAATCAACAAACAAACACACCGCTCGAGATAAATAAAACCTTGTAATGATGAAGATGTCAATCTTATCTTAGTTATAATTCTCACTCTTAAGGTTTTCTTATTTCTATCGGATCCCTGAATTTGAGGCGTAGTTCCCATAAAAATACTTAAAACATTCTCCCACCCGGAAGGTGTTTGTTGAATATCTAGGTCGTAGGACGAATCACGCATTGGTGGGTTCCTGACTTAATAGTAATACTGTTATACCTTAGATCAGGGGGACCAACCCATCCGCTCCTGGGTCCTAAATCCGGTCCTAAATATTACGAAAATTATTAAAGTATAATTTAAAAAATCCTGGTCCGCAGATCGCAAAGAATTAGAAAGTCAGTAGATCTCGAGTCCCATTGAGTTGGCCACCCCTGCTTTACAAAATCAATGGTGTCTTGTCAATATCAATTGGTTCAATTATGGATAGATTGACGTAGTCCTTAATTAAGGACGTTCATTAGCAATCAAATATCAATAACAATTATTGTAATAATATTAAATTTAAACGTAATTAAATATATATTTAAATAACTTTTCTTATAACAAACATTTTATCTATATATTATATTAAATCAAGGTAAATTACTACATATGAAAAAAAAAATGATACATCTTTTACTAACATATTATAGATGTTAGTTATCAATTTAATTATACTTATATGTGTGAGTGATTTTACACACACCAGTATTGATCTACTCTCATATAAAATAACGTGTATATTATATTGTGTGATACTCGCTTTATTTCATATCTAGTATTAAGGAACATTAATATATCATTAAGATATCATCAGTATGTTATCTGATAATATAATTTTTAATATAATGTAGTTCAAAAAATACGTTACTTAGTTATGTAACTCGAATAAGATTTTGTGACTCGAGTTACTCGATCAATTTTATTATTTCACTCGAATCATATTCGAGTTTTCGAGTCACTCGGGTAAAAAATGTCACTCGAGTTGCATATTGCTATTACTTATTTACTTATAGGTACCTACAATCAAATACCTAAAATCAACTCAAAGTGCAAAGTTGATTCGATAACTCGACTGCATAGTGAGTCGAGTATTTTTTTCAATCGAGTACGAGACTTACAAACTGACTCGAGTCACTCGAGTAAAAACAGGGCTAGTGTTACTTAGAATGAGGTGATAATTATAACATTTACTATATTAGTTTTATTTTGTTTCGTTTTTAAAAATAAAAGTATTATGTGTTTTGTCAATGAGCCAAAAGAATCTGTTAATCTTCAACGATCGACTAAAAACTATATGGACAAAGTCTATACAAGATTTTTAAAGTCATCGTGAATTCTTATTATTATTAACTGTAATAATTTGTATAAATAATTTAATTATCAATTAAACTGACATAACATTAACAATATACTAATTGTTACTAGAACAAACTTAAGAATGAAACTAGTTGGTACATAGGTTCCACCCACGGACAATCAATTTAATTCACTATTAAAGCAACGCAGAGTAGCTCAAAGATAGCCTATAATTATAGTTTATTCTTCTTAATGATCAGTAAATAATAAAATTTACTGATCATTAAGAAGAATAAACGGATGTTTTCATTTTCATATAAAAGTCATTCTTGATAGTTTCAAAATGTATGGATCACTATAACTTTAGTAGGGTGGCTATAAAACTTATTAATTTATAGAGACAAAATTATATTTATTATATTTTTTATTGAATATATATTTTATTATACTATGTGTACTAGCTTATAGGAGTTTATTTTTTGTGTGCCATCTTCTTAATCAACATATTTATAATCTATATATTATAAAATAAAGCACCACATCGTTTGTCTGTATTAACGCGATGAACTTCAAAAACAACCAAACTTTTTTAAAAATATTAAGATTATTGTTGAAGAATTCGGAAAAAAAACGCCTAAAAAATTCAAAATACAGTAATAGTAAATATAATTGAAAATTAAAAATACTTAAGTAGAAACAACTTTTTATACTAAAAAAATAATTACGGAATACAACGCGGGCGAGGCTGCAGCTAGAAACTAGTGCAAATATAAAACACGTTTCTATGAATTACTTGAATATCTGATTCAGCTTTTATAAAAACTATGTATTGGAATAAAATACAAATCAAATGTATATATTAATAAATATTTATATAGTGATTAAATTCCCCGCCAGCAACACTATCAAGCGCGTCCAGCGAGTTCGCACGCAGTTCACGCCGCGATCCCATGCTCAGAGCTCATGAATAACCCCGAATGGGTTCGAAACTTTTCTTGACAAATTCCAATAATAAGAATCGAATAATTATATATAATAATAATCCTGGATCATTCACTTACAAAAATTCATATTGTTCAAAGTTCATATTACTGTATTATAAGACTAGTAACACACGCATTAAAACACAAAGCATCAATCATTAAATACATTAATCAGTACAGCGACACAAACTAATAAATTATAACAAGATAAACGGCTACCCAGTTGTGGGTATAACAATAACAGACGACAATTATTTTTCACAATAAAAGCAATACAAAAAACACGAGACAACGTTTACAATGTCATAAATATTAAACTGTATTGTTTTTCATCTTTATTGATCTGACATAAATTCAAATGTAATGTTAAGCTAGGTACAGACGAGCGGATTAATAAATAATATTTATAATATTCTATAAAATTTTGTTTTAATAAAATTATTGTTATATATACAACCCACAAATCAATGTAACATATGCAACCCACGAATCCCTGTAAAATGTATGTTGCGTCATTGTATAGGGCGGGTGGAGTTGAGCGAAGCATTCTTGCTGAATGAGTTTCACATACTTATAAAATTAGCAGAGTAAATAAATAGTAACTATAGTCTTAAGCCTAATAAAAACTCGCGCGTGCGACTTCAAAACGTTCCACATGTTAACTGTATGAGACACTTTGACCATTTAATAAAAAACTACAATAACAAATGTCACCAAAAACTTGAAAACCTATAAGTCACTGTCCTCGACAACTCAGTTTTCGACTTCTCATCATTATTCGTCTAGGAGGAGTGGCGTTAATAACGAAACACTTTTGACCAGTAAGAGCTTCGATCCGCTCAGGTCAATAAAACAATTTATGAAAAAGACTTTAAAAAAAATCGATTCTAAATAAATAATAATATATATAATTTATTATTTTTCATGGCGGCGTCAATCAAAAGAAAATAAGGATTCCGAACACAAGCGTGTGAGCTGTCAAAAGAAAAATACGACATTGATTTGTTGACGTACAAAGATACCTTTTTTGTATTGTTATTAAAAAACATAGGAACCATTTTGAACTCGTTTTCTTTTTTTCTGAAAAATGGTTTTATTTCAATTTTTCACTGTCAAGTTTGTAATTGAGAGATAGCTTTTCAATCAAAGTAAAAAATATATTTTTTAAGTACATGTTTTTATTTGAGTTTTTCTTTTCTTAATCATTCCATCTTTATTAGTTTTTAAACTACATTCATTCATAATTCTTGTTTCTTGTAGTTGTCTATTTATTTCATTCAATCACTTTTGTTGTTGACTGTACAATTGCGTGTATACTTTTTTAGGTCGATACCAAAGAAATAACCAAAGATGAATTGCTATATTCCACAGATATCTTAAGTATATTAATATATGTTATAAAAAGAAAACCTAAAATGAACCTAAACTTAAAATGTATATGTAATATATAATCCATGTATTATTCATTAATTATTTATACATATATATATTATATAGGTTACTTAATAAAGTACGCAGATAATATTACCACAAGAATCTTCCTATATATTTAGATATAATCACTGAAACTTGAAGTCAAGTGCCCAAATTTCAGTACCTTTTTTTAACATCTGAAAATTAGTATAAAGTTTTACTTTAGTACATCATATACTAAAACAATCCTTGAAATACATAAAATAATATGACGATAGAATCATCAAAAATTGGTTCTGTTTTAGACGTAATCGCGGACATACAAACATACACACATGTAAATAGATAGTCTTCCTTTCACGGCACATAAATATTTGATGTTTCTCATGCCTCGCAATGATAATAATTTTATGGAGACCTTTGTACTCAAATACCGAATATTAAGAGCACTGAACTACTGAAGCGGAATTATGATTTAGACTCAAATATACATATATATATAAGCCTATATGGTAAAATTTAATATAGCAAATTGAGAAAAATCGAACAGAATAACAAAATCCAAGCGGAACTGCTGATCAAAACTAGTTACAATATAAAAAAAAAAACTAAAATCAGCTGATGACCATGACGTCACTTTAAAATTACTTAAATATAATAGAAAGTATAAAATAATTTAAAGAAATAAATTTAACAATACTTTCAAACGCTTTAATAAAAACATTAAATTTTTATTACTCAAGTAATTAAATATAATAATAAATTTCTTGCTAACGTATCATAATTCATAATAAATATTTAAATTTTATTTATTACAAATTAAATTGTATTACATTTACTTTGTTTGTTAGAATCTTTTGTAAATATTATGATATTCTAGTGACGTCATAAGTACTCAGCTAAAATCTATTCTGACGATGTTTTGTCTGACGATATTAAGTTTGCTTTGATATTTTATTTTCATTGTACTCGTAATTTATTTTATCTATAAATATTATCTTAATTATCTACAACTCATACTCTTCGGTCTTATTACAGAAATGTATATTAAATAATTTATATTATATATATCACAAATCGTGAATTAAGTATTTTCAAAAATTCGAATATTTTATATTTCTAAATTCCAAAATGAGAATTTTTAAAATTCGATTAGTCGATATTACTGAATTACAAAATAAGAATTTATTAAAATCGATTATTGGATATTTCTAAATATATAAAATTCGAATATTCGATATTTCTATATTAAGAAATAAATTTCAAAATTCGAATATCTGATATTTGAATTTTCGGAATTCGACTTTTCCCTAAGAGATGAATGAAACAAAGATTTCGAGGTATTATGTAGAGTTGTTTATAAAACATTTTTATGAAATCGCTAATTACTTCTGATAATCGTGTTACCGTCGTTGCTTTCTTTTATATTTTGCAAATTAATAATGAGCAGGACTTTCAAACCCGTTTTTTTTTAGAAAGTCTTTCAAGGCTCCGTAATTAATTGCTTAAAAAGATATTGTATTTTGTTTAAATATCAACATTGACTTTATGAATATATTGTTTTGGGACGAAGAATCTTTTAGTGTATAAATATAAATATCTTCAATTCGATAAAAAATGTAATATTCTATGTTTAAGCCGTGAGAAACACAAAAACTTGAGTGTATTTGGTTATTATTGTCTTACCAATGAATGGCTTCCCGTCGAGCCTCTTCATCCAATAGAACCTCTGGCTGTGCGGCTTGTTTTCGCGGTCGTACTGCTCCCACTGCTGGCGCAGGAAGGTGTAGCACACGCAGCACGCGCGCACGCAGCCTTCCGCATCACCCTGAGCCACGTACCCGCCGGGCGCCGCGTGCGCGCACAGGAACGGGAAGTACGGCTCGCTACTCTGCTGGGGTGGACAATATACTATTAGATGGATCAAACAGCTCTTGCATCTACATATAACATCCTGAGATATGGCATCTGAAAACTGTCACGAAGATAACAAATATGGACGTGGCACAAATCCACATCCAGGTCAAGTTAACAAATGCATTTGAACTCAATGGACATCATAATACACCTAATGTCATAAGGTTTTCAAAACCAAGATATGGACCAATGGATTGGGACCATGCATTTCTCTCCATCAAGAGATTACTCTGGACAGCCATTCGATAATCATTTCAAAGTGACACCTCCAAATATTTATCCCTTAGTATATATTAATTATAGTAATAGATGTAACATTAAAATGTATATAAAAGTGTACTCTAACATTTTCATGTATTTCGGTGTTATTAAACATTATATGCTTTTAGTACAACAAACGGTATAATTTAATTTAATATTATTTATTTATTGTGAGAACAATAGCAAATTAACAATCATATGATAAGTTTACAACATATACAAACAAAGCCAATAACTGTTTTCTTCTGATTCTTATAATACTATACACTATTGGATGTTTATCGACCCGTTGAACAATATACAGTCATCAATGTATAACAAAATAAAATAAATACCAAACTTAGTTGAGAGACTAAAAAAATTTATTTATTTATTTATATTTTTCCAACTTTGAATCCATATCAGTAATCGATATGTATTTTTACCTATTTTTGTTGTTACTTTATGCTTCGAAAATATAGAATTTTGACAAATAAAATTCGAAAATGTCAATGTCAAATAGTAAATGACAATGACTAACTCATTGATTAAACAAATTTCTTCTTATAATTAGTTGAATATATATTTTAAAACAAAAATAAAACTTTTGTAAAGTTGATCAACAAACTTATTTCCGTACAAAGTTATTTTAATACATTAAAATATGTGAAGTTTTTATTTTTTTACATATAAATATAGAATGAAAAGTTAATTTATACGTGCAGGTTTGGAACCCGCGACGTCTTGGAAATCGTCTTTTCGCTCTATCAATTGAGATACCGTATCACTGTTCATTTCGACGAATTTAACATTATATATATATATTATAATCTTCTGTGTGGGGACGTACAAAGTTATTTTTTTATACATAATGTAGAATGTGAAATTAAACGATACGAGCTGGATTCAAACCCGCGACCTCTCGAAAATCATCTCGTCACTCCATCTCTTAAGCTATCGTATCGATGCTTATTTCGATTAATTGAACATTATACATATATATAATGGTAAATTCTAGTTATTATAATCTAGTGTTGGGACGGATTTCATTGTAAACTTATTTAATATTTTATCTAAACATGGCTCTACATGTTTAAAACATTTTCAAACAAATAAAGAAAAATTAACTTGTAAATAAACTCAAATAGAAACCATAACCAGCACGAGACAGGCTGACAGCGACATTGCTACAACTATGTGAAAATTGTATGGGAAAATGTTAACTCTTGTGTTTCTAGTGTCGCAATACGTGTTTTTTTATGACTCCCACGACACAGCATCGATAATTGGTAAACATTAACCACTTCATTGTACTCAACTGACTGACTTTTATATTTATAATAATTATACATATAACTATTTTTTTTATTTTTATCATTTATTATTAGTACAGTTTCCTTGTATTTCATTTATCTTTATTTCAAGGTTATTTATATTCAAATTTCCGAAAATAGATATTGTTTTTTTAATTTAGCAGTTATTTTTGATAATTTGTTTAAAATATTTATAGTTTTGATAAAAAAAAATTTAAAAACATCGCACAATATTTCGGTGTTCTAAAAATAGCTAGTATTGAAGTGTTCATTACTGTGAAGTATCGATTGCGTTATTAAAGTTTCAATTAATTTCAAGAAAGCAATAAAGACGATAACAAATAAACGATCAAAGAGAAAGACTCATAAATTACAATTCATAGTTGACTTTGACTTCCATCAGAAAAAATAATAAAAAATGTTATTAGTCATACAGCAACGGCTTCCTCGTGGCTCCGTTTCACTCAGTACGAAATTAAAGATACGAAATTCAAAATAAGTTCCAAGTAAATACACAGATTCAAAAATGAAATAAATACCGAAAATCAAAATAAATATACAAATTTGAAAATCAAAATAAATATAAAAATTCCAAAATCAAAAAGAAAATACAAATTCGAAAATAAAAAAAAATACAAAAATTCGAATATTTTAATAAATAAATAAATTTGTAAATCAAAATAAATATACAAATTCGAAAATCAAAAAAATATATAAAAATTCGCATATCAAAATAAATATACAAATTCGAAATTCAAAATAAATACACCAATTTGTAAGTCAAAATAAATATACAAATTCGAAAACCAAAATAAATATAAAAATTCGAAATTCAAATCCAAAATGACAGTTGACGTTGAGTGCAACATTTAGTTCACAGAAAATATGAACCAGATTGCGTACAAGTAAGTATACAACTATTTCTTAATGAGTTAATACATAATAAATTAAATATTACATTAAAATATATTTATATAAGTTTTAGCGAAAAATAAACGTCAAAACAACCACCTTCGTTTATTGATTCAATCTTGGTCACAAAAAAAAACCGTCTACGAGTACATTATAAGTGTTTTTATATAACAGTATGTAAACTCATTTAGGCCACGATGCTTTATGTCATTATGGTATACTTGCTGTGACCCGCGGTTTCACTTCATATAATAATAATATAACCTTATAGCTTTCCTCAAGAACCTGTCTCTCATAACCGGAAAGAATTTATCAAATCCAACACTTAGTTTCATAGATGCAATTTAAACAAACAAACTTTTCCACTTTATAATAGGTGTAGCTGAGCAAAGCATTGTTGCGGAATGAGTTTTACATACTTGTGTAAAATTAGCAGAGTGAATAGTGGCTATAATCTTAAGCCTAATAAGAACTCGCGCGTGCGATTTCAAAACGTTCCACATGTTAACTGTATGCAACACTTTGACCATTTAATAAAAAACTACAATAACAAATGCCGCCAAAATTCACAAGGACCTATAAGTCACTGTCCTCGACAACTCTATCAGTTTTCAACATCCTGCCATTATTCGTCTAGGAGTAGCATTAGTAATGAAACACTTTTGACCTAAGTAAGAGCTTTGTTTTGTTCAGATCATTTAGTATAAATATGAAAACGTTATCAAAATATGCTTTACAGAATGATGTATCTCTTATACTTAACACCCACTTGACATATATTTCTAAATCAATTAAAATTCAAAGCACATTAAAAACCTGCTAAATGAAGACACGTTATATGATGTAATTAATTAGAAAACCAAATTAAAACTACCTACATACATGTTGTGTTTAAATTTAAAGACTAATAAGTGAGTAATAATTGTAAACTATTCTATAACACTGATTTTAAATTCTTATCATGTTAAAGTAATATTAAAACAATTTTATTTTTAATAACACATCTATAAAATTTAACTCTAATTTCCGTGATTTTTTTTTGACTTACAAGTTGATTTATTCTGATTAAAACTTAAATCAATATTATAATAGTGAAACAAACCTTTTAAATTGTGATATTTACAAGTTCATGGCAGTACTTGATTTTTTATAACATTTTTGAAGTTCTTTATAACATAACTTATGCGTTAGTCAAAATTATTATTTATAATATTATTTATATTTAGTACAAGCATTTTATTATTATTTTTTATAACTTTAAGTATATGTTGTCTTCTATACTTTCCACTAGTAGGCAAATTCATCTAGATTTAGTACTTAAAAGGTTATTGTAATCAAACAAACTTTTCCCCATTTTTAATATTAATTCCACACTTACAATAGAAGAAAAAGGAAATCATAAGCGTGTAAGTATACCAGTGTCCAATGAAGCAAAACAAATTCATTCCGCGATGTTCCGGGGTCAATGAGGAGGAATTGCCTCAGGATCATATGTCAATAGGTTTGAACGATTCGATTGTACCGGTCTACAGCGGTTACGTCGCTGTATATATTAATTTTTGTGAGTTATCAGTAATGTCATTTATGACGTTTGGTATCAAAAATAATTATATTATATTACATTTGTATGTAAACTTTCGTGATCCATGATTACTGTTAAATATATATCTGGCTGTACTAGTGACTCGAATAAGATTTTGTGACTCGAGTCACTTGTGCAATTTTAATACCTCAATCGAATTATATTTGAGTTTTCGAGTCACTCGAGTAAAAAATATCACTGGAGTTGCATATTGCAATTACTTATATACTTTTAGTTAACTACAATCAAATGCCTAAACGACAAAATCAACTCGAAATGCCGAGTAAATACCGAATTTATATATATATTAACTCGATATTAACTCGAGTGCATAGAGTCGAGTAATTTTCTTCAATCGATTGCCATTTTGACAAACTGACTCGAGTGACTCGAGTAAAAACAGGGCTCGAATCACATCACTAGGCTGTACTCACGTTATTACTATCGAAATTTGCATGACTAGTTTCGAACTCATTCGGGGTTCTTGTTCATGAGCTAGAGCTCACTGCTTCTAAGCATGGCGGAATCGTGAACTGGCGGGTTACAAAACTAGTCGGGCAAATTCCGATTGTAACAGCCGGATTATTTTTAATATAATATATTTGCTTAAGAAATCTATTTATGAAGTTGTTAAGCAATTTAACGTCAATGTTTAAGAGTTTATTTATTTATTGCCTGACCTTCAGACACCGAAGTGTCAGTTTCATATAACTACATACAATATTGACAACAGATAAAATATTTAGAACTATACTTCCTTCTTCTAATATTATAAATACGAATGATTTTGAGTATGCATGTTTGTTACTCTTTCATGTAAAAAATACTGAACGGATTTTGATGAAACTTTAAGGTTATTTAGTTTATACCTCAGAATAACAAATAGGCTACTATCTATAAAAATTATGTGTCATTGAGCGATAATATAACGATAAGTATTCAATAGATCGGAATAGATCCTGCAGTCTGAGAAATGTCTTAGCGAGCGGTGCCTAAAAGCCTGAAGTAAGACGAAGATATACTGTACTGTAGGTTTGTTTTATTAGATATTTCATAATAAAAGACCTCAACAACATATGTTTATATCATATCCAATATCAATACTTTTTAGGTATAAGCTATTATATCCAAAATAATGACAAATAAATAAAATATAAAATAAAAATTTTAGAGTATGAATTATATTGAAATGTAAATTGATATCTTTATCGTTTTTAGTATTTGACGTACATAAATTTTATCTTTTACACTATGTCATTTTGACGAATAACTTCAAAGTTATCACAATAATATTGAAACAAATCCACAGCACGCTACAAGAATTGACGCGTCACGGCGTGAAGACAAGAAGGAGCAGTAGAACTTTGCTATTTTTATCAATATACTGCGTGGGCAAAGCCACGAATAACAGCTAGTTTATTACAAAACCACACAAATGCAACCACAAGACAATCCAATCTATCTGTAGATTGTTCCGATTCGTTCCCTATCCCCTACCTGTGGGTCAGGCTTCACCCGGATGGTATACTGGTCTCCGAAGCCAGCCCCCCCGCATACGAAGCACACCCGCTCCTCTGCGGGAGTGTCACGGGGCGCGGGGGAGGCGGCTGCGCTCACAGCGCCGCCCGCGTTCAGGGAGCTCTTGATATACGCCTTCGCCTTTTCCATTGCCGCGAAACTGTCACAACAAATTATAAACATAATTAAACTAATAATTAGTAGAAGATTCAAAAAAAGTCAAAAAAGTTTTTCAAAAAGATGTTTTGTCTTAAATCTTTCGTATGTACTGTTATGTTTCTTGTCCGCAAATTGTTTATTAAATATTTTGATGTTACACGCGACACAATTTGTTGTGTATCTTTTCAGACGAAGACGCGTTTGGAAGCCTCTTAGGTTGGAGTGTCAAAATTAATAAAAAATAAAGGCAATTGAATACATATAATATCCATAGCGTGATGAAGGTTTTTCTGGATCGAACCTAATTGTGACCACAAAATTCATTTAATTTAGCAGAGTATACAATTAAGAAGCTCCTCAACTAAAAGGACAGTTCTAGGTATAATGAAAATTTAAAACCATACGAGAAAAGTATCTAAAAAGTTTTATTTAAATATTACGTTTTACAACTTTGAGTGCTAGAAGAGCAATCAAACTATTAGCACCTCAAAACGAAAGTAAATCACAGAAATTAGACTAAAACAATATTGTTTTATATATGTTTTAATACGAAACAAGGAAAGTAATATTGTTGTAATATTACTTTAACATGGTGATAAGGCCTTGGAATTTGTACGTGGAACTTAAATGATTCCAATAACGAATTAGCTGTGTTCGAGGTCCTAATTTGGTAAGTTTTATACATAAATTAACGAAAACGATAGTATCTCCCAAAACTTTCATCCTGAATGATGAAGAACCGTTATAGCATTTAATGATGTTGGTAATGACAGTCCCTGATAATGTTAATGATCACTTGTTTTCATGTATATGCATACATATACATACATACAATGAGGTATATATATATATATATATATATATATAGCGTTATGCTACTGCTTTTATTACTCTTAATAGCAAATGAAATCGTTCGTATAATGGCTAGTTTCCAGTATATCATTGAAATAAACATTAAAAATTTTAATCAACTTAGTTTTGTTTATTTATAGTTATAATTCAAAACAAGTATTTTAATTTCGATATTTCATAGCATTTTTATTTCTCCATAAGGACATACGATACATACGATAACATCCAAAAAATGATAAAAAGTTAAATATCAAAATGGTGACCGAAATTTGTCTTTCTAAATTATCCTATCATATATTAAAGCGGAAAAGTTTGTTTGTTTAAAATTCAAAACTACCGGATTGATATGAATCATTCTGTTTTTAATAGACTGGTTCATGAGGTAGGCTATAGTAGGAATATACACGGGTGAATCCGGGTACAATTATTAGTTAATAAAATCGATAGTCCGGGGGAGGAACCGCGTGTAAGCAGCTAGCCAGTAAAACAGCAATTCAGTACAAAACTACAATGACTGAACTATTTATGATTTATATATTTTCATCAGGTATATATTTCATTGTATTATATATATAAAACCCGTTGTTGCCTTCATAAGTCTTGTGAGTTATACTTTCAAAATCGTCCATTAATATTTTTTATTGTGTACTAAATTATACGGTTGACAACTAGGTCAACCCTATAATTTACTTTTGCGAACGAATATTAAAGAAATTCACATTATTTTTTGAAGACACATTTTTCTTTAACATTGTACTTGTTATAGATTTGTTGATAAATATACTTATAATAGAATTTTACCAACTTTCATGTAAAGTAAAGAAAAAGTTTAAAAAAAATAAAAAATAAAATAAAAATAAATAAAAATAAAAGAGATAGAAAAGTAAAAAAGGAAAATAGAAGACAAATAGAAAAGAAAAAAAAGGAAAGAAAAAAAAAGAAAACCGAAAAAATTACAGTAAAAAAAATGACGATTTTTTTTTCACTTATATTAATTGAAGTAAGACATAACATATCAGTAATAGCAGTAATCCGCCAGCTGTCGAGGGCAACGACATGAGGCTGATGGATGCTCTAGATAAGCACCTCATTAATTAATAAATAAAGATATTAGTATTATATATAATAAAGATATTTTAACAGCGATATTATATTTATATAACATAGATTACGTACTACAAAGAATTAGATAAAAAAAAATATCAAAAAATTCCTTTATCATATTTTTTATCAACACAAAAGCGGTCAAACAATATCTGTTGGTATTAACAAAGCCGAATCCATACATTGATATCAGAAGAGACAACACGCAAAATCCGAGGGTAGATTAGAACCTACCCTGCACAAATGCTAAAGCCTTTCCCAATTATGAACAGGGCGGACGAGGCAATCGATAACTGACTTATTAATGAATTTTGTACTTTATTCAATAGAAACAGAGATGTATTTCGATTGATTATACATATCAAAATTTGTACAGTTGAACGGATTATGTCCTTGATTTCCTACACAGATATACATTCATTTAAATCTATATATATACGACAATGGAGTATATAAATGTTTAATGAAACATGAATGCTTGGTACGATTAAGTACAGGCAGTGTACGGAACCATATTATGGATCAACTATTACGTATCCATTAAAAGTAATACTGTTGTAGTAATAAAAAATATTTAAACCCATTATAATTTATTGTATTTTGTCACTTTCACATTAACGATTTAGGTCAAAGGTGTGAAAGTGACAAAACAGAGAATATGTTATATTGGGAACCTTTTTATCAGAAAGGAGGGTAAAGTTTCACAAAAAGGGGTCAGAAACCTACAAGCTGTGAGTTTACCAAATCACATAAAGCGTATAACACATAAACATAACAGTATCAAATTATGAGAAAAAATTATACCTCACATTAAATAAATGGTCCCCGTCCGATAAAATTAATTGATAAAAGATTTAATAATCGTTTTATATGGCTAGCAATTAACCAGTTAGTTTTGAATAATATGCATACTTATATATATATAATGCATACGTCTGTATAAAAGTGATATACTTCAAAATACAGAACAGATTTATTAACACTTTGCTCTAACAGATATTTATATTTATAAGGAAGATTAAGATGTATAATACATTATGTTTTATATTAATTAAACTGAAAAATAACGAATATTATTAAAGAGGTCGAAAACATTAATAAATTATATGGTTAATTGAGTAAAACAAGTTTTTAATATGAACAAAATGCCTCATTATCAAAATCCACGCGAGCGAAGCTGCGAGCAACAGCTAGTCTTACCTAAATACTACTTTATTATAATAACATTTCATTTGCAAATTTAAAGATAAAACAATATAAAAAAAAAACTAAACCGGTTCAAACCAGTTTCATTAAATTTAAAGAGAACAAATAACATGACAACAATAAAATCTTTAAATGATAAGTGAGTAGAGCATTCTATAATTATGAATGAATTTATCACGAGGTAACCGGTTCGAACCGGATTTTATTAGTTAACTAGAAATGGCAACTTTGTTTCTAGTGAGACTTCTTTACACATTAGTAATACTTTAGTATTATTTTTAGCATTATAGATCATTTTTTTTTATAATCACCTTAATGCATATATATGAAATATATTTATTATTAATGATTTGTTGTTTGTTAATATTAAAATATAATAAATTAATATTAGATTGAAATTTAAACATGTATGACCATGTTATGATTATTAAATTTTTAAATATATTCTATGAAAAATTTATCGCGGGTGCAAATCTTGCTCGTATTGATAAGTTTTTCATTGTATATTTATACATATACATAAATAGTAATAATATTGTATTGGAGCTTTTGCTATTGAGCAAATGAGGTTTTTTTTATGTTATACATATTTTCCTATAGCTAGGCAATTCAGTGAGTTTCAGTTTCTAGTTAAGTAGCTAACACTTTATCAGTTTAATGTTTGTAAAGTTTAGTTAATTTTAACCTTTAAACCAATATTATTCCTGAAATCATTGCAACATAAACATTTTCTTTTACAACTGAATTGTTTTCAAAGTTACCTTTTAAACTTTTATAAAAGTTTTGTTGTTGAGAATGAAGAATGTTTGGAAAAACGTGTTCACAGAAGGGCGGTATTTTCCAAGTCACGTGACAACACGGTACATTAATAATTTATTTCTAATAAACACTAAGTCAGTCATTGTATAGGGCGGGTGGAGTTGAGCGAAGCATTCTTGCTGAATGAGTTTCACATACTGTTAAAATTAGCAGAGTAAATAAAAAGTAACTATAGTCTTAAGCCTAATAAGAACTCGCGCGTGCGATTTCAAAACGTTCCACATGTTAAATGTGTGAGACACACTTTGACCATTTATTCATAAGGACCTATAAGTCACTGTCCTCGACAACTCTGACAATTTTTGACATCCTACCATTATTTGTCTAGGAGGAGTAGCATTTGTAACGAAATACACTTTTGACCAGTAAGAGCTTTGCTTCGCTCAGCTTGATAATATGAATAATTATAATTATAATATAAAGAATTTATTTGTTATCTTATCTAAGTTAGGACGAACATACCTACAAGTATGTTATTATTTATTATTATATTCGCTTTATAAATTATACTTATCCACCAAAAGAAATACTACATTAAATTTATTTATCACGACATATCCATAAAAGCTAAATACATAACATAACAAAAAGATTAAGTTATTTTATCAGAATCTGTTTTTAACATGTAATAAAATGTATAAATAGTAATGTAATAAATAAAAAAAACAATTTCATTTCATAATTATATATAGGTATGACTTTTAAAACAATATGAATATTTAATAATATTTTCACGTTTTAATGTTCGTAACAGAATAAGTGTAAAGTTGATTGTATTAATAATGAGACGTACAAATACATTAACAATTCAGCGCTCAACCGTAGCCGAATGTACTCGACTTTCATATTTATTTTAAACATTTTAATACAACAAATAATTTAGAAAATATTTACAATCCTTATTCGCTATAATATTTATATATATCTGTATGTAGGCGATAAACTCTAAAAACTATGAAACGGAATTCTACAGTTTTGCATTAGAAAGTCTTAAAAGGAAAATATTGATGTATATATAATACCTTAGTTTTATGTGAATATATATTTTTTTATTAACAAAAAGGTACCCACTACCGAAATTAACAGGCGAAGCCGCGTGCGGAAGCTAGTATGTAACAAAAGCCTGAACTACACAGCTTGTAATTGTATTGCAACCAATAAACAACCGCTCGTCGTTATCCCATTCCTTGAGGGTGAGAAAGCACCTGCCTCGTTGCTATTTATCATCAATTGGACCGTCTGTTTGGGTACTATATATATACTAATAGTATAAAAAGGAAAGATTTGTCTGTTTATTAAAATCTTCGAAACTCCTATATGCATTTGAAAAATTCTCTCTGATTATAATAGGAAGGTTCGTGAATACTATTTAACATACGCTTTTCTCTTAGTTATTCTAATAGTAAATAATATTAAATGGGTAAAACCGCAAGTAATAGGTAGTCTATGATAAAGTATGCAATAATATACCGTTTGGCACGCTCTTTTTATTAAAGCATGGATACGAAATTTAGGTCATTTTGGGAATAACTGAAAAATTATTTTAAAATTGAATTCGAGTACAATTTATGAGTTTAAATTTTCACTGCCATTTCAATTTCAATACATCTAAAAAAGACAAAAAAGCAAATCATTTTATTATTTATTTTATTTCATGAATTAATATCTGTATTACGAGACTTGTCTATTTAATTAAGAATTTCAGTTCATTTATTTTTTCACATTTGGTGGTTGATGTTTTCTTTTTTTTTTATTTTAGATATTTAAGGTGAATTTATTTGAAGTTAAAAAAAAACAAATCATAACAACTGCAACTTAAAACTAAATTCAAGCTACACCTCGACTATATTTTTTTTTTTAAAAACCACACCATTTACTTTTAACGTTAAAATATATTTTTTTCTGTATTTGAAATATGTTTTATTGTACATTTAAAATATTTTTTCGTTAAATGCACTGAACGTGGAAGGAATTAATGAACTCATTTCACTGTCATTTTAAGAGATATTGGAATTTTTAATTTCAAGTATATGGACAGATCAGTCGTTTTACTTTTTAAATCTTAACTATATGATTAAAATATACATTAAGTATTTTGGCAGCATGTTATTTATAATATAGGAATAAGTTTCTTTATTCTTTAACAATTCAAGGTACGACACGAAGTCTTTTCAACGACCTATATATATATTTATATATTAAGTCATATATGTGCATATCTACCGATCGTGTATTGGTAAGCTACACCTTTGGTTTTAAATTTGTCTGTATAATGTAACTAGGAGCGCGAATCAGACATAAAATTTGAGTAGCTGCGCTCGCAAAATCTCGGCATGTCAATATGCTAATATTGTGTTAAGCGAGGTGCAAGCAGCACCGAAGTTGCATTTATAAAACGATGTCACAATCTGTCCTTAACTATTTTTCAAGATTAAAAAGAAAAATAAAAAAATTCGAAAAAAGAAAACATTCTAAAAGCTGTTAAAAAAGTTCAACACGCGCATGTCATTGCAAAGGAAAATTTTCGCGAGAAAAATTTTACACATTGAAATCTATGGGATTTTAGTTTTTTCGTGATTATTCCTCAACGACATCGAATATTTGAAATTTTTTTATAACCACAGACTGATGTCTATCAGTGTGCAAAATTTGTGCAAAAATAGTTTTTGATTGATGCTTACACAAAGGATGCAGAAAAGTCTATCATATAGAGATTCGCTCGCTTCGCGTAATAAAAACACAAAATACCGTTAAAAATCTCTCAATTCGATGTTAAATTAACAGTATATACCTTTATACGTCAAACTACATATGTGTATAATTATTAACGCCTTTCCGAGAAACAATTGCAATCAGCACCGAAAAATAATTGAGACCGAGTTCATTATAACAAGATGTTATTACGTCCGCTCTGAATAAATGACATTTATAAAGACATGCAATTTTATAGCAATTACTAGTATTGCAAAATGTTAGTGTTTAAGAAACTGGAGTTTATTTGTAGTTTTCCCTCATAAGTTCTAATGAAAATTTTGGCTCGTCATGAGTTAGTTTTAAAGATTCAGTATAAAATTCCGTATCGATTGATATATAGAAAAAAATTTCTTGAACATATTTTGTTTTTATTCCCCACATCTATATAGAAATATTTTTAAACCATTATACTATAAAAACTTTAATAAAATATTTAATAATCCACTTCCTATACAACAAAATTTTTTACGTAAATCATATTTATTTCCAGATTCTTAATAGGTTTTAAATAATAGGTCCAAATAATGAAGAAAACTACTCATCAGCGTTTACTACTAAAGGTACTAGCTGTGACCGCGGTTTTACTCACGTATAATCCATATATCATTCACTTATTAATCATACTCAGAACATTTTGTCAAACTCATCCCTAACTAACTATACTTTTCCCCTTTATAATATTACTATAGATTTTGTCGGGGAAATTTTGTGTTGAAACAAATAGAAGATACAAATACTATTGGGCCATATTAAACTTTATCAAAATCAGGTATAGTTTTTATATATATTATTACATATACAAGCATCTATGAGAATATACCTCTGCCATTACGCTTCGATCTTGTTCTTGTGTCTGAGATGATAATAGATGATCACGATGATAAAATTAATGATCGTTTTATAACCGGCTGGAAGTTAATATGTCATATCATTAATCAATTTAGGGTACAACTGCTAAATGTTATTATTATACATATATAACGGTTTTATATTTTGTCATGTTGTGCAATTCCAATCTATACTAATATTATAAAATAGAAAAGTCTGTTTGTTTGATTGAAAACGGGATGTATTAAAACATTTCTGATTATGATATATATGTTTAAAAGGAAAGTTATATTAGTAGGATTATTTGCGGGTAAAACCGCAGTTCGTAGCTAGTATATTATATTTGCTTATACTTTATGATAAGAAGTACATAAAAATCTGAATCATATATTAATAATACACATAAGGAAGAATACTGCAGAGTTATAATATCAACTCTATTAAATAAAAGGTAAAAATGTATATAACATTGTATAATAACCTTTATAATTAAGCCTATAATTTTTAATAAAGTTATCTCGTTACGTCACAAAGAATCAAAATCTTAATTACAGCATCTCTTTGAAACGCATTTTTATAACGACTCATTGATCACATGAATCTAATCTCATCAATTTGAACTTTAACATGTGTACATAATGTTCAAAGTCATTTATATTGGCTGTGCCTTCGCTTGTTCAGATAGGACACTGTAAAATAGCTCCTAACTGTTTGATAGTAGGAATTATATTAGACTAAGAAAGTCTCTTCGCATTTAAAGCTATATATTCTAAAATATCTCGTATTGTATGAGACATACGGGTTACAATGCCATTGCATGTTACTATCAGGTGCTTGATAACCCGTGACCTAGGGTACAGGGGGGCGATGTGAGGCGTAGTATAGGACGCTAATCTCGTCTCATCAACATAGGACTTTGTGACGTTTTATTTATTTCATTACAGAAATATTATCTAACACATGACAGATATATAGACCAAATAATTAATAAATAGACATTCGTAATCCTTGATTACTATAAAATTTATATCCGGCTGTACTAGTAATGCGACTCGAATAAGATTTTGTGACTCGAGTCACTCGAGCAATTTTAATACCTCACTCGAATTATATTCGAGTTTTCGAGTCAAAAAATGTCACTTGAGTTGCATATTGCATTTACTTATATACGTATACTTACGTACAATCAAATACCTAAGCCACAAAATCAACTCGAAGTGCCAAGTTTATTCGGTAAATCGAGTACATAGTGACTCCAGTATTTTTTCTTCAATCCAGAACGATTTTGACAAACTGACTCGAGTGACTCGAGTAAAAACAGGGCTCGAGTCGCATCACTAGGCTGTACTCACGTTATTACTATCAGAATTTGTCTAACTAATTTCGAACCCATTCGGGGTCCTTATTCATGAGCTCTGGGCATGGCGGACAAATTTCCGGTAATAACGTGAGTACAGCCGGATAATTATATTTAATAAGCAATAGACAAGCTAACATTAGATATAGATAAATCAATATATTTATTACAACATACACATAAAAAATATATTTGTATTATTTTGTTTGGTTTACTGTATTGTTTAAACATTCAACAACGAAAGCAAACTTTGTAACAACAGTACATAAACCTAGTTATTCAAACAACAATCTGATATAAATAATACAGTAGAAGACTAATAAACTTTAAAGCGTACTCAGCTGAGTTTAAATCTTTAGATTCAAGCCAGCTTGTTTAAACCTTAAATTTATACTGAGATTGTCACTCAAGCTGCACTACACTAAAAGATATTAGTAAAGCAAAATATAGTATTGTATATTTCTAGAGCAAGCACTAAGCAAACTTTAGCTTACGGAATAATTAATTATAAACTATATACAATGTAAATATACTGCAACTTTGTTAATTAATTACTTACATTTACCAATGATCTAAACTACATCTTCATATTATAAAGTTTATAGTATAAATGCTTACACATATGTACTTATGTTATAATACTTAAGAGGTTTTTTGCTTGAACGCGTTATTCTTAGAAACTAGTAGATGAATTTGAGAAATTATTTCTGATTTTGATAGACTTTCATGGGAAAAGTTATGTAGCGTTATGTTCTCTTAGACCTATCAGGATTTCTTAAGAGGAAAAAAACAGTACGAAAACTTCTAAAGTCTATTAACTTAAATATAATAAAATAAAGACCGTGTATATTTGAATAATAGATTAAATTTAAATCCTACATATACAGCGGTAACAATGCGAGCGAGCGAGCTTCAAAACTGCTCATGTATATCTAAAACCACAAAATAAACCGCAAGTAACAAATATAATGTACGCAAAGTTTGAAATATGTAATATTATACTATTGTCAAGATTATCACAAAAACAAAGGAAATTAAGTAATATGATCTAAATAAAAACGACAAAACTAAACAATTCGCTTGGTTAATGACCACCCACGCGCATACATACATAACAAAAGACAGACAGTCGATATAGATACATACATACATATACATACAAATTGCGTGCGGACGTCCGTCCTGGGGCATTAAAACGGGAATATATCAACGTCACCCCGACGTTACATACATACATATATATGTATATACATACATTGTGTGAATCGTTTTATTGAATTCATTTTGTGTTTTGTTTCATCACAGCGGGTTGATTTTACAATTCAGGAAACATGATGAAATTTTGTGATTTAAATGTTACTTATAATATCTCAGATGTAAACTAGTAACTAGTTTTATTTTAAAAAATGCTTCTATTCATTAAAATTTCTGATAGTTAATGAATCTGATAGAATAGAAATTAGTCCATCCAGATCTTAAATCATCTGACAGATAAAACTTATAATAAGTATTTTTTTACTATGGTCATATATCATAAAATATTAAATGTACTTTTAGCTACCAGCTAGAAAAAAACATTACCAAATTTATTTGAAATCACGACAAAATCGAAACAAAGTATACACATAATAAACAAACAAACATTACAAACAATGTAAAACATTTATTAAAACAAAATGAAACAATGTTTTGTAATAAATAAATCCAAATAGCTCGAAACCGACACATTCTTCAACATTAATTACAAAGAACACAAATTGTTAAACAGACCACTGCAAATGGAAATAAAATATCAAATTCTCTTGACGTTTAAGAACGTCGTAAAACTCTCAAGGAGTTTACGAAGAAAACCAATTTCGCTCGAAACCATTCCTCGCTGAAAATACCGTGCTCTTACCAGGGACAAGCAATATTTTATATAAAAAATAGAGCTGGATGTACTCACGTCTATCAGAAACTAGAAAATAAAGATAAAGAAAAGATAGCCTTTATAAAACTTTTGTTTCTTAGTCACGAATATTCTATTATTTGGTAAATAGAAAGATAGAATAAGCAATTTATTTTTATTGGTACGTCCAAAGTTTCATTATTATGGAAGAATGAAATTTTTTGACATCACAGGCATGTAGTATGTATAGGCTGCCATCCGTCCGGGATTCAACGTGATTGGTCAGTTTTGACGGAGTTCGAAGGCATCCGGAAAAGGTTTTCAATTATTAAGATAATTAGGCATTTCTACAGTTGCCGACAAAAAAAAACTATTTCACCCAAATACTTAGGGTTTTTTAGATTTTTGTCTGACAACACAGGTAAAATTTTAAGGAAGTTAGTAGCATCCAGAAGAGGTTTTTGAAACTTAAGATAATTAAGATTTTCTGGAGTCTAATCGAAAAGATATTATATATTTGAAACTACTAATATACGAGATGAATCACTATCACATCAAAATAATATATTACTATACTATACTATACTATATATGTTTTGTATGTCTTATTCTATTATTAAATTTAACGTTACTTTTAAACGTTATTTACTTCTAATACTTTAAAAAGTTGTGTTGTTGGATTGTATATAAAAAAAATATATATTAGAAATGTTTTTGGATTCTTCCATTTGGATTGATTTGGAAACCTCCATGTTTTTGTTCAAACCTACAGTTCAGTTACAAGATAATTTTAACTATTATAAAGCTTGGTTATGGTTACAGCGATGAATACCAGTGAGCTATAAGTAATGCCCAAACAGAAGCAGACATCAAACGCATCCATCGTGAAGATAAAACTCAAACCATAAAAGCGAATTTCTCATAAAATTGTTTATGTACCCGCCCTATTTCTCGATACCGTATTTTTATATCATTTTTATTTTGACAATTAATATTAACTGCTGAATGGTAAATGATAGGGGACGTTGGTTTTTAATATCTTTATTACTGGATAACCAAAAAGTCAATATTTATACGAGTTATTAAAATTCCGCATCGATTGATATACATGTGATCTAATAATCAGAAACACAAATTTTCATATTTTAATTTGTAGTTTTTCCCTCATAACTTATAAAGAAAATTTTAGCTCGTCACGAGTGTCGTCGTGTCGTCATGAGTGGTTTTTTAGAGCCAGTATAAAATTCCGCATCGATTGATATATTGGACATAGTTTTTTTTGAAGATAAAATATATTTATTTCCCAAATACTATAACTAAATAGAATTTTATAAACCAGTATTAATAATTTTACGTCAAAAAAATATATACCTGAGATCCGATGAAACCAACAACAAGAATTCAGATGCTGTATCCGAGGTGACGAATCTAACAAAAGGCGTCTACCATTTAACAATGTTGCGAATAGGCCTGAGATTGGCGTTTTTGGCAACATGACCTTCGAGTGTGACGAAAGTGGAAACAATACAGCCTGAAGAACAAGCCGTTAGAGAAAGACGGGCTCTACAAAAAAATAAATTTGTCTTGCTATTGTGTTGGCATACTTTTCAAAAATATACCTTGCTTAGTAAGAATTCTAGGTCCTTCACTGCACAAGATGGGTGGAGCTGAGCGAAGCATTGTTGCTGAATGAGTTTCGTATACTTGTAAAATTAGCAGAGAAAATAGTGGCTATAATATTAAGCCTAATAAGAACTCGCGTGTGCGATTTCAAAACCTTTCACATGGTAACTTTATGGGACACACTTTGACTATTTACTAATAGATAATCACAAATATCACCAAAAAACGTCGGGACCTGTCAGTCACTGTCCTCGACAAATCTGCCAATAATTTTCGAAATCGCTATATAACACAATCTTTATAGTATATCTCTTTTAAATATCTTTATTTAATAGAAACTTCATTTCGCAAATAACATAAAATAAACAGTTTGATCGACGCATATTTAATTCAAAACAATATAAAAGGAAACCGAGATTTGCTTGAACAATGGTATAATTAAGGGTGGTTATTTGGTAAATTTTTAATTACATTTGGTTGTATTGAAACCACAAAATCGATTTCAATTTCAGCAGCGACTCACCCAAGCCCGTTTGCATCAATACAAAATATAACCGCGGCTCAATTTTATCCGCTGACCCAAATTTCAAACTGCCGCAACCGAAACTACGCAGGTCCAATGTGATTGCTTATTGATTTTAGACACTGTTAAATTAATATTTTTATATTGTTCATGCGTAAAAACATATATACCTGTACTTCGCAACAAAAATTCCACAAAAAAAACAAGGGAAACCGCTTTAGTCCTGTATTATTGAAGGGCTTCTTAAAATTAATCTTCATAACATTTGATTCTACCGTAAATATTGAAATAAAAGTAATACTTTCTGAAATACAAAGATATAAGTAAATAACGCCATTATAAACTTGTAAAGAATACACACAGACAAGTCAAACTCACACACAAAGTATTTCACAAGTCAAAAGCCTACAGCGCTACGTATAAGTTTATTCAAACCCATGTGGGCTTCTGATGGACACACTTTCTCCATTTTCGCAATCACTCATGGAGGTGCGATTTGTGAACTCTACCTACACCGGAATTTAATAAAATAACATTGTGATACCAATTTGTTACGTAAATCTCATCAATATCGTCCTAATTTTTTATTGTGTAATAAAATAACAAAATATATATGTATATACCATGATTATAACAATAAATTCATTAAGATATATTCTTTTTATGTTAAACTACGTCCTGTCTTGTTTTATTTTGACAAAATCTGTCACTTAATCTATTTATAATATGATTTTTATGAGTGTGAATGAAAATACTTAGAAACATACAGAAAGAATGTTTGAGACAATCATTCATATTAATAATTGTTAGAAATTTATTGCTCAGTTCTTTTATATAAAATAAATTGTTGTATTTCATTTCAACAACCTTGTTCGCAATACCACAGAGCTCCAAAAAACTTCTTTCAAACACTTCTTTCAGTTAAAGTAGGTCTTTCTCGAAACTCGTTTCCAAGGTCACCTTTACAAAGTTCAAACTAACAAGCTAATGGCACGTTACTCAGCGCTAATCATCTATTTCGTTGGGGCTCCCATCCGAGGCTCTGGGCCCCGCCCCGCTGCCATCCACGACCACAACAGTTAGTCGGCCTAACAGAGCTAAGTTTTCGTGCAAATCTTCCTATTAACACGTCCGAGGGCCGTTTTAACACGAATTACGACGGATGGTATAATGAAACGTGTCAAACCAATAGGCTTGGCTTGTTGTCGTGACGATACCCACGGCCACAAGTTCAGTTATCAACGAAAATTTTAAGATTTCATGGTAACGTGTACATTTTCTTAGATTTTTACGAGTACATATTTGAAATAAAACTATTTTTTACGGATTTAACTCAAGTATAATTTTTTAGTTAGATGACTAATTAACTGACAGACGCTTACATCTCGTCTACCCGTGAACACGATTGCTGCAAAGCATTAGAAACGTCGGGTTAAAATTAAAATGTAACCAAAATTATAAGTAAAAAATAGTTTTATTTCAAATGTGTATATACGTATTTAACCGTATAAAATTGGCAATATCACCTTGTAGGTAATGTGTGCACATTATTCAGCTAGCCTCATTCATCTGGCTGTTACCAAAGAACCAATTGCATAATGCAGCTCTATATATACAGGGAATTTACAGAATGATAAACGGGTCACTTAAAGTATGCCAGAACCGTGAGGTATTCTTGGCACTAGTATCCTTCTTAACGATGCAATGTACATATATATAGCCATATAATGTTTAGTGTTCAATAATACATAGTAGTGACGTCACAGTACGTGACTAGACACGCCCCCAAACCACTTTACGGATACATTCAGCGAATAAATTAATACTTATTACAAAAATATATAAAAATATTTTCTTAAATGTTATCCTTTTATTACATTTATAGTTATATAGTTAATTTATTATCCGTGTCATGATTATTTACTTATTTTATGAAACATGTAAACAATTATACTATACAATTTACTAAGCACTATCTGGTTCTGATAATTGTGAGACAAAAAATATAGATAGAAGCTTAGCACACACAATAAGGCTTTTCTAGGTGCGAATATGTACTCTAGTGGAGTTGGTGCTTATTAACATATTAGTATCTTAATATATAATCTCCCTACTCGGTCTGTTTGTTTGTCTGTGTCGCGTCACCGAAACTCAAAGGAACATCGTCGCGACACGTTAAATACGTCAATCGAAAGCTCTTGATGATTGAAAATGAATGGTAACAATTTGGACCTCCTTCGGTAACCGGAAGTTGGTCCTTTCGACCTCCACAGGTTGCCGTGTAAAAAAAATTGTAAAAGTATCTGATAAAACTGAAGAAGAGGACTTGAATACTTGAATTTCTAAAATCCCGATGCGTTAGATTCCTTAAAAAGTATGTATATACACCCGATTGTAGATTCAATTAATAATTTCTGTAATATTCATATTTTAAAAAGTATATATCTTATATATATAAGATATCGTACAAAACAAAAACAGATAGCACTTCAATTAGTTAAGCACACAAGTGATAAAAAAACATTGTAACAAAACATTAAACTTACTTTTAAAGTGTACTAGTGATACGACTCGAATAATATTTGTGACTCGAGTCACTCGAGCAATTTTACTATCTCACTCGACTCATATTAGTTTTCGAGTCACTCAAGTAAAAAATGACAGTGGAGTCTTATACCTACAATCAAATACCTATACAACAAAATTAACTCAAAGTGCATAGTTGATTCGGTAACTCGAGTGCATAGTGACTGGAGTAATGTTTGACACGAGTAAGAGTTTGACAAACTGACTCGAGTCACTCGAGTAAAAAAAAGGCTCGAGTAACATCACTAAAGTGTAATCCCCCTTGAGGGTGGTTCGACAACGCTTGAGATATATATGCTTTCGTTTTCATGGCACTCATTAAAATAGGTTTCAAAGATAATAAATAACTAGCTGCTGCCACTGACTTCGGGTGTCCTTTTCTTTATCTCAGGCTTAAAATGTATATAAACCCTTATAATAATAACGTAAACTTATCGTTATATAGTGTCTAAAATTTTTTACTTTGTAATACTAAAAGACATCCTACATTTCGACTCAAATAATAATAAAACAAAGAATATAAACGCTTTCCATATGGTATTTATTTTCTCAATATAACACTTGTATGAACATTCCAAAAACTACTCCTGTTAGGAAGGAATAAACAGATATATATATATATATATATATATATATAAAGGTCCAGTCGTTGTCTACTAAAGAAAATAAGCATATTCTATATATTTTTAAATATTCGAAAGAAATTAAAAAGTAATTAATTCTATTTGCGTTATCAATTGTGTTCTTATTAAAACAAGTGCTTATACTCGTAAAATATCAGAGGCAAGTAATATTAAAATATTATTATCTATATGCAATATAAGTCTTCATTTTGATAACCGATAATATATTAATATATTTTTACATTTAAACATTATTATTAAACGTACGTTTATCCAAATATGTATAGTATAATATATAATCTAGACTCTAGATGTACTATACTATATATTAATACAAGTATGTTCTACATTTTGTTTATTATTAACGTCTGTTTTCTAATCCATGTTTTCTTATTTATATACATTAGTAGGTCTAAGAAATGATTACTTATACCTTAAGCTCTTCAAGCTCAGGGAGTTATGAATGGATAATCCGCTTACATCATAGACATGGGGCTATAAAATAACATACAAAATTATAGGAATTAAGTATTTATTAAGCCATTCAATAATGGTCAAAATGGCCTACAAAAGCTTTTTTGAATTGCCCGACAGTATTTGGTGTTATAGTTTAAAGACTTCATTTAAATCAAACAAAAATCTATTTTTTGCGGTGTAAAATAAAAATTGCTAAAACCTAGTATGTAGCAAAATATTTATTTAAAACAGTATAAAATTTGAGAAGAGTAACTGTACCTTTACGGTTTAAATATATATAAATTTATTTAAAAATTAATTATTTCGTTTTTTTTTCATAATTGGCATTACTTGTAAATTTAATATATTTCTAGATAACAATAATTAGTTCGGAGTTCCATCACGCTGGTGTCGTGGCCGCGGACGCAGCCTCGATCCGTCAGTGTCAGCGGGTGATGAATGGCCCCATTCGTAGTATATATACTACATATATACGTGTCTGTCTGCACAATATTATATATGTTTAGCGCTAATATAATTGATTACAATTTATTAAGCGTTTGCTCGCAATATTGCTTGTAACATTATATTACAATGTCTAAAATTAAGAGCAATTTATTTAGAATTGAATTAGATTTCTCCCTTCACCTCCACCCACCCGATATTGATCCAAAGCGTGTACAGGACTTGTAAGTCCCAAATATTACTTAACCCTAACCAGGTGCTCTGAGCAGGTGTATATATTTAAAATATTTCTCGAAATATCGAATGAGTTTCCACTATCTGGACATTTATTTTAACAATCAATACTTTGAGCTGGTAATTTTTTTAATAAATTAAATAGAATTGGATGTTTTTAAGTATGAAATAATTATCTGATGGTTAGGAACTTCATGGACAATTATATAAGGGAACAAGCAAACCATTTCTTATTAAAATTGGAAGACAGTGTAGGACATAGAGAAGGGAAGAAAAGTCTTTTTAAGTTAAATACTAATATAGTTTATATTATTTGGGAAGATATTTACAAATCATTATTAATAATTTTTCGAATTAAAATTTGGGTAACTTATTATCCTATCCAAATAAACAAATAAATAAATAAATGCACATAATAGAGGAATATAGTAACAAAATACTTTTTTAACAAATCCACAACGAATTCCTCATCGAGATCATAGCTCCCCTATATATTTGTGGACCCTCTGTCTGTAATGTACGTAGTAAATTTAGGTAAAATAACATTCACCTCGCCATAACTACGTATCAGGCCTCGGTAAGTGCTTAATGCTCTCGGCTGTGCAAATATTGACTCAGCACCGGGGCCAGTGTCAATATTCAGACCCACTTTTAAACTCGCGCTCGAATCGTTACAATTACATTATAAATATAATTTATTATTTTTAACTGTAGGTCTATTAATGGTCAATGTGTTAACGAATATGTTTATTTCATAATCATTGTCTTTGGTCCTTGAATTTAGAAATGATGGGAAAATTAAGACCTTATTCTGAATAATATTTGCTGTGAACTGAACAATTTCATAATCAAACGTATTATGTTGTGATTGTAATAAAAATGATATTTTTAACAATTATAAATAAAGAGTTATAAAAGAGTAGTTTCAAAGGTTAACATATTTTAGGTCTACGTGAGAAACTCAGTGCAATTAGCCTTATGACTAACAAGTCATAAAATTGTAGGTATGTACGCATTTCACGAAATACAGACCACTCCCACAACCTTATATGGAATTGAGGTCTTTGGCCGGGTTTAAAAGACCGCTATTTAGTAAATTTTAAAATAAAGATCCTGTGAACAAAATTCAAACCTTATAAACAGACCTTATTACACAAATAATTTTATATGCGTCTAAGACTCATAATAAAATAATTTAAAATAAAAAAGAGCTGTGATGAAATGTATATGTAATATGATATTTAAAAAATATTATTAAGTACGTTGTATATATTCTCGGCGGTCAGCAATTAAAATGTTACACCAAAGTTGATGTCAATGACATTAGCGGAGCGAAATTTACATGCCTCAATTATTTATTTAATAATTTATAATAAATTAAATTTTATATCAAGAAATCATAAAATATGTTACGAAACTATTCAATTTTATTATTGAGTTACCTTATTAAATTGAAAGAAAACTTCAAGTTTTAATAAACTCTTAAACAAAGAATCAACCAAAAAGCGTTACGCTTTCGAATAATATCCACAACGCGAAATTTGTGTTGCACTTATAAAGAAATGTGACGTGTTCTGGTAATAAGTTAATGCTACGTTATGTTTTGAACATTTGCTGAGATCATAAGAAACAATATTATAGAGAATTTATAGCAATGTTTTTCATTTTGGTAATAAAGGATTTTTTATAATAACTTGGCTTCCTTAACAATCTCTCTTTCTTTATAATGTTAAGAATGAATTCATTTTATTTCTATATCATTATTGTCTTGTTTATATCGAGCAATGATAATGTCTAGTTATATTTATGTCACTCAGTTACATTAATAGTTAGTAAAAACAAATTTTCAGCTGGCATTATATTTTTCTCCTATAATCTTATACAACTTCTGAGAAAACTCATAGGTTATACATAATGGATACTAAGAATGTATATACTGAACGCAATAAAAATATTCCCAGTTGAGTTTTTTGTGAGGTTTTTCTCTCAACAAAAGGACTCTGTTTGGAACCCTCATAGCCTTAACTTTTACATTGGAGAGTGTAATTACAGGACTTATTTCAATATGTATGGAATTTAAATAGGCCCTCCTGACTCTTCCAATTGACATACACAAGTAATCACTATGGTTGATTCAATGTGCAAAAGTTAAATTAAATAAATGTATAATAAATGATACATTATTAAAAGAGACAGTATCCAACACCACAGTACTTACATATTGTATCCAACTTCTACACTATACGTTGCAATGTTTTCAAATACTTGGAAGGATGTTTAGTTTGTTTATTTTAAGTTACAAAATACTAACTTCAACTTAAAAGTAGCTGTCGACTAAATTGTAAACCTATTTATTATAAGTATAAATAAAAACAAATAATATTAAAACAACTTTACAAATGTGTAAAGGACTTGACATTAATGCAATGTGGGTCATCTATCAAGAAGTAAATAGTAACATTCAATATTAATTTAATAAATATATATTTTATTTAAGTCTTTATTCTAAAAAGAATTTTTAAAATCAGTAAAGCTGTAACATGATAATTAACAAGTGAATGTCTGATATTTAAAATCCTATTTAACAGCTATCAAGTTTTAGGAATCTAGTTTTGCAAGTATTTTTTCAATATAAAAAAATGAAACCTATATTAATGATATTACACAAGTTCTACAGTTCAACAATCTTCATTGAATATTTTAATTAATGTTTTATTTGTTTTAATATCAATTTGGGCATCAATGTAAATGAATGTCTGTTTGATTGGGACAAATGATAAATGGTATATAATGAAATTTAATATCATGGCAACAATCACATGAGATGTCTAGGGAAAATGTTATGCTATATATTTATATCTCTATTATAATTATATTACACTGAATTTAGTTAATTATGCAGACTACTTTAGGCCAAATTATCCATAGTATTTTACAAAAATAGGCTCCGCCTTGACTTTTAGTGTCACAAGTGTTAAAAATGGAATTTTCTCAATATAAACTTTTTAAAATAAGCCAACTCATAATAGATAATATAATATGATAAATAGACCGACTGACTAGACAAGTACTTCAGTGATTTTTTATTTCCATAAAACTGTAAACAATAAAACATTACTTTTATATCTTATACTTAAATAAAAAAAGAACCATTGAATAAGATAATTAAAATAGAATTAATAGTAAAAATAAAATTTATAGATAATAATAGGTATTTATATAGATCATTTTTCAACTAACATGTTTGAAATGCTAACAGCTGTTTGAAGAGTAATAATAATTACTTAATTCAATAACCCACTTTGGAAAGAGATAATTTGAGGCCATTATTACCCACTGAATACTAATAACATACATATGATATATATTAGTCAGAACTTAGTAAAAACATATAATTACAGCCAGGTGTTCATGTAGAGATATAAAGATATTTTTAGTAGTCATAATAATTTATTAGCTATTGTTTTAATAAAAAATTGTCATTTATAGGTGCTTGTCTCCATTGTTATTTAATATATGGACATTAAAATATAAGAAATGATATGTTAAGCTACAAAGCTGATAAATAAGATATTAATAATACATTAATTATTCAAAACAAAGACCATCTGTTTCCAAAGTGTAAGAAAGAAATCGACTACCACTATCGAATTACGTGCCTTGGCCGTGCGACAAAGGAAAAATTACTTTGAGGTCTTTGAGGGGCGGTTGGCATTACGGAAATTTTGGTGAGGTGTGAGCGTTGGCAACGCGCGAACAGAACAGCTGTGATCAACGCCGGCTGACCGGCGCCTGGCGCTTTTAAAAGCCACGCCACTGATACTTAATACAATCAAATAGGTTACTGATGCCAACCATCTCTGTTGAATAAATATCTAGTTTTTTATGATAAAGAAAAATACTTACATATTATCACCGGTATCATCCAATCACACGCATTACAACAACCCAGAATCTGCCACTGTTTAAATAATAATCACAATTCAACACTGAACATTTTAAATGCTTTTCAACGCAATATTGCACATATGACTCGAAAACCATCGATAACTCATAACAAATTTCACGTAAACACATACACAAAAATATTGTAATATTAGTAATGTTTAATATCACAATTTTAATAGGATTAACAACTACAAACGTAAATTGCTTTTCTACTCGTCCTTGCATTCACATAAATTGGCAGCCATCTTGCGTTCATGCGAATATAGAAATGTTGCCATATTATTGTACATTTAACCCCCTTGCAAAGGTCGACTAAGTTATAAAAAAATCACGTATTGAGAATGAACTTTAAATCATCAATTCAATAAAAGATGGACGAAGGAATTATATTATGGTCCCCAATTATCATAAAATGAATTATATCATATTATTTTTATTTTATTTTACACTGTTTCTCCAATCCGCACCAAAACATAAGGGAATATTAGATTTGATGGCAACTAACAATCCTTTTCATAGACAAAGGTTTATGTTGTATCAGGCACGAATTCCTGGTACATTATAACATTTCAATATTAAGTTATCAAGTAAAATAATCATTTAACGTTACTGAAAGCATATTTTTTTAACCTTAAGTTTCGTTACTAATTATTACATACTTCTTTGATTACTTGAAAAGTAAAAAAAAAACAATAAGTTTCTGTAAAATATTAAATTTTATAAACTATAAATTTTTTATCTATGATAATTCCATACAATTAACAAAATATTACTACCTACTTATAAAAATAATTTAATATCCTATATATAGATTAGTGAATAACTTTCAATGTAAACAAAATGAAAACCATATTATATTTATGCTGAACAGCGAGAATCGGTGACATTTCTAAATAGTAAATAAACTTTGACACATTGTCATGCTTTTATAGGTTTTAGAGGGAAAATTTACTGAAATAGAATTTTAATTTGGGACTTACCGTTTAATCCGAGTTGTTTCTAAAAAAATCCTTAAAAGAATTGTAAAGAAATATTAAAGAACTGAAAATAGAAAGGCCTTGATTTAACTTTCTGTTTGTAAGTAGGAACAATTAAATTTGTTTTTTTAACTTTAAATCAACATCAGTATTTATGTGAACACTAATGGAATTAGGACGGCTTATTTTGATACCGTAAATATCCAAAAAAGTCCTTCTGAAATGATACTCCAACTTATAATTCAAGCTATGAGGGTGTCTAGCGCGCCTCAGCCACACAGTCGGAAATTTCCTTATTGTGGTCAATGATTATATTTTTGTTTTATAAATTTAAATAGATAGGTAAGATGGTTTAGATAATATTATTTTAATTATTTATTGGTTATTATATAATTTTTATTTTAACCCAATTTTTTAATTTCTGGGTATAAAGATCAGGATGTTTACAAAACAAACTATCAGGTCACATAATGTATTTACAGAGGTGGTATCTTATAATTGTCATGAGATGGTTCAGATACTAAAAGAATTTTAAGTCAGCCTGTGTTTAAAATTAACAAGAAAAAGAATAACAACATACTCATAGATTATTAAAAATTAATCTAGCATTGTTTAACATGCACCTAAATATATATGAATTCTTAATACAATTTCATGAAATAGTATAAAGTCACAAGAGAAAGGTTTTTATACATCAAGTGCTCCTCAGAAAATACAGTTTTAAAGCAGATATACCTTACTGAATCTATTAGCATGGTTGAGCTTGTCCATACATCAGCTGAAACCATTATACTCGTTTATAAATGTATTGGGTTAAGTTTTTTTATGTTATTTTTTATCTTTTCTCTCTTTTTCTCTCATATATTTATAATTTATTATTATTAAAGATAGGCCGATATAAATTTGGCTGAATAGCCGACTAGCGAACTAGCCCACTAGTCGGTTAGTAAACGGTAATTGTTTTGTTTTTTTTATTCATAATATTAAAATAGTAATAGTCTTCATAATTTAATCAAATTGAACTCTTCGTAAAATTATAATCAAAAACAAAATTTATCATACCTACCAAAATCATAAATACCAAAATATAGATAGCTATCTGTATCTCTGTTTATAAATCAATCACTGCGAAAAAAAAAAATAGGTAGGTAGTTACCGTGGGAGTTGTGTCAAGAGTAGGTTAATATAAAAAAAAATAAAAGCATATTATTCTTTTTTTTGTATGTTAATACTTTTTTACCTCACCAATCCCTTAAAGACATCATGTATTGTACCATGTACTTAGTCTACTGTAGTTATGTATAATGTACCATATGTTCCCTAATATAATATAATAATAAGCCCTTTTTTTAATGACTGAAATTTAGAATAAGATTAGATCATAATCTCAATAACCTTAGAAATAAATTAGATGACAATCGCCGACGTAAGTCAGACTAAATTTTAACTGAATCATATACTTTATTAAATTGCAAAACCTTTGACTTTTTTTTAGTTTTAGACCCAAATTTTTGCATCACTAACTAATAGGCCCATCTCAAATGATTATGTTAAGCCTAGAATATATATTTATTTTAATACATAAATAATTGGCTTTATATAGAGTATAATATTCCATACACACTTATTCTTAAAATGATTTTGGAAAATACCTTTACTACCGCAGTTTGAAAAATAAGTTTTAGGGCGTATTTTTAAAAAAGCAATGCATATCCATATATTTATAATCCTACCTCATTTTGTATTTCGACATTTTCGTATTAATATATCATTATACTTATTTACCATTTCTACTTGAAACAAAGCCTATCTTATCTAGTTTTCATAAGTAGTCTATAAATAACAAGTACCTAGTAGCTCATATTATGTAGTAAAATATTAATTCAAATAAATCATGAGACAATAAATAAAACGATACATATTAAAGTAAACAACTTTTGTTATTTTATACAGTATTTTTATTTGCATTTTTGTTTAACTTACAGACCATAGGTCTTACATTATTTATAACTTAGATATTAACTAGTGACAATACGTTTTTATTATTATCATAACATTAAATATCAAAATGCAATGTTCTCTTAATTAAAAACACATTTGGTTGTAAATCTATGTTTTATTTAAAAATGAAGACGCCTGTGGATTGTGGCAGACAATATAAATGTTATCACAAAAATAATTATTATAAAAAAGATTAGCGCCTTCTAAAACGAAGGGAAATTTACTTATCATTATTTAAGTATAAACTTGTTATTTTATGTTAATATTCGGTAAAATACTCAATCTATTCTTAAATGCTAAGAAAAAAGTACCGATTAACTTCTGAATATTTAAGGAATGAATTTATTCTTGGATCCAAAGACATTCCGTTTAACAATAAAAATAAAAATGCACATTTCCACGTCAAAATTCTGACTAGACAATCACACACACACGTCTCAGTAGTTCCCGCACTTTGTTCTGTCAACTTATTGTCAAAGTCACTGAGTGACGGCTGACGTCCATTACATTTTCTTTCGAAAATTTGCAAAATATCTTCAAGTCCATTCCGATTATCGATAGTCGTCGTATCGGGTCATGGATCTAATTTGCTATTTTATTATTACGCCAGTACTTTTCTGGTACTCTAGCGGAAGAAATATGTGCATCAGCTTTTCAATTTCACCGCGGCATAATGGACAGCGTTCACATCTGAAATATAAAAAATATTTATTAAATTTCAGTTACAAAGGCATAATACGAGGCTGTAATAAGAATAGTATATAAATACTAATATTCACTTATTGCGAGTGTACGTACCTTGGTGCACACTGCTCGCAGCACAGCACGTGGCGGCACGGCAGGAACAACGTGTCGATGGGCGCGTCCATACATACTCGACACGCCAGTCCCTCAGCGGAGCGCGATCGGGACCGTTGCTGGGGCTCCTGTGGACACAAACAATATTATAAATATCGCTGTCAATTATACTTTAATCATATATGCGCGGATAGTTTCAAATCGAACCGGCATTAACCAGCCTGGGTCAGTACCTGGTGGTGTGAAGGAGCGCGCTCGCGGGACCTCGCGTACGCGTCGCGACGCGCGCGATCGTGCACCTCACGACACGTGCGCCGGATGTCGAACACATAGCGGCGACCCAATGTCGAAGAGTCGTTAAATATGGACGCGATCGTGCCCTGAAACAATGTTAAGTTTAATTACAAATATCCAGCCATCAAATACAAAACCTTACTCGAATACAATCTAGTATCTAGCAGTTAAAGTTTTTGTCGTGTCTAGGACCTATATCTTAATATAATTACAGGTCGAAACCCTCAACACAATTTGGTACTTTCCTAAAGTTACACAATATCTCTAATTTTATAATAAAAACATTTAAAATACAAACAGATCTACAGGGCAAGGCTTATTTTAAAACAAAAATGTATATCAATAGCGAGCTACATTTTAGAGCTTTTTTTAATAATCATAAACACAAATATCTCAGTCCAGGTAAGGCCCCATGATAAGATCTTTAAATACAGCTTGTTTGTGACGTATTTAATGCTATTTTTGCCAATACAATACTAGTTAAGGTAATTTCCATTAGTAGCGATCTTTGAACATGCAAATGAGTATATTTGAACCTGCTGACACACCCCCGGCATTAATAAATAATGAGTCGTTTTATAATCAGCGAACCAAAGTCTATTTATTGTTTCATATAATATGTCAGGAGTTAATCACTTTAATTCTGTTGAAAATGTATTGGGTTAAAATTATTTCATTACCTACCTACTAACATAGTTTTATAAATTATCTATTCAGCCCAAATCAGAATTATTTCGACACTAGAGACAAAACACAAAAAAAAAACAGTTTCGGAACTGTAAGTGTGACAAACTCAATATGGCTACCGTCGCCATGTTCCTAACTTTTCATATATAATATATTATAAATTCTTATAGCATTTTTTAATCAAGTTACCTTTAAATCTCTAATAAATTGCTCGGTGACATCTGTCCTGACAGTCTCACAACAGTAGAAGGCATGTTTTTCTGTGACGGCGCGGTAAAGCGCGGCTGCCTGACCGGACGTCGCCATCTTGACGTGAAGCATGGCCTCGTGGCCCTCGCCCGTCACGTACGACAGTTGGAAAATGCGCCGGAGAGGTTGTGCGCGATGAATCGCTGTATAGGGTATGCTGAAACGATAAAAATTTAATTTATATTTATTTGTTATGAACTTTGTTTTTAGCTGATTAAACTAAACTTTAGCTTTTCAATCGTCTTTAACAAGCCTTATTTCTTACATCTATTGAAGATTTTACACTCAATTGGCACATCTAATTTAATATTACCATGAAGGACAAAATAATATATGTTCAACATGATTAAATGAACTTTCGTTCTTAAATAAAGTCTTAATATTTTACAGCTATGACAAAGAAAAGGATGACAGATAAACATCTAGAAGGCTTCAGTCATATGGTACGGCAAAACTATTGATAACACTATATTTGCAGCAATGATAAGATTACCCATAGTCAGCAGTATATATTAACAGTGTTATTAATTGCTTGGTATTAATTACCAAATAAAAATAAATACATTAATACAGCAATTAATATAAATACAATAAATATAAATACATTATTTATATTTTTATCAGATAAATAAAAATTAAAAATTTTTGATCATTATTATACGAATAGATTTCGAACTACAAAATGACGTAAGTCTAAGATTTAATTATTAAATTTATTAAGAAAATATCTAAATAATATTTTAAAACGATTATCCGACGTATTATATGATTAAAAATAATAAATCCCGAGTGTGAATTCTATTGTAAATTATAAAAAATATATATATTGTGATACATATATATTATTTGTAAGGTGTTCTAAGCTTTCCGTTGACTTACCTCTGTTTTTCCACTCCAATTTCATGATCTCCGTTGCAAGCCGGCCGATATACCACGATGCCACTTGGTCCCACTCCCACGCACGTGCTCAGTCGACACCCGCACCCACCTCCGCTCTGTCCAGACGTCAGGCAACCAACAGTCGCCCCCCCATCTATTTCTTGTTCATCTCTAGCCCTTGGTTCCTCCGACTGTTGTCTATGGTATAGCAAGTGACTGTACAAATTGTAAGCATTGTTACTCTGAGACACCGGTTTGCAGAAAAATATTTCTTCTCCAAAGGATTCTAATTTGGATATCTCTTTAAGTAATTTGTACTCTGCTTGGGACGCCTTCATGCCACTGATCTTGCAATGGTACTCAATAATCTTGGCTGTATGATCGTCGGGTTTCTCTCCCTGGGGTCCGATTTTGTGACACTCTGCGTACACTTGTGTTGGAACCTCAGTGTCACAGTCTCCAGTTTCCGCTTGTGCTATATATGCGATTATCTTCCGAGCGACTTCTTGGTCGGCTACAACTAATCTGCCTTCAATGAGGTCTAACTTTGCGTGGAGGTAGAACTGATGTCGGGTGGATTCGTTGATTAAAAGGTGGGGAGGGACCCAAAATTTGACGCGCAGATCCAGGCGTCTGCTTGGAATGCGGTGAGGATCCATGTGATTCCGAAGATTCAACCATCTTCCCGGGCCAGACCCTGAGCACACGCGGAGGCCGAAATAGTCTGCTTCTGCACCTATTTCCAATTTCTCGCATACCTGAAAAAACAATTAATATGAATTAATAAACCGAGATCGTGGATAATATTAACTTTAGGAAAATACCAACATACAAAGTAGTCTTATAGTCGGGCAAATGTCCAATAGCGTGAGTACAGGATAATTATATATATATAATAACATACAAAGTTTATATTTTCTTTATTAAGCATAGATTATTAGTTTCGTAATAAATGGAAACATAATTGCATCGAATGTTCTTTCAAAATTGGCTGTACCTATATAACATATGAATATATTTAATGTCTGTATAAGAGGATAATGTAACACTATTATTATAGCAACATAAATTAATACAATTATAGTAATAATAACCAGATATAAAAAACTTGCCACGTGAAAGTGGACCGATATCATAGTTTAATTTTGGTTACCAGATTTCTCTTTTTATATAACGCAGGTATTTTGTTACTTGAGCGTTTGTTTGAGAATATCCTTAATCCTCAGACAGCACGTCTGAATCTGATCTAGATATTAAGAGTGTAAGAGAACACCTCAGTCTTACTATGAGCTGACAAGGTCCGGAGAATCACACGGCTATCGGATTATGTCCTTGGGCTTATTATACCAATTGCTCATTGTAATAAAACGATTACGTTAGAAAATGTATATATTTTTGTTATTCATATAATTGAATAACAACAATGTTTACAGATGGAGATAACTATGTAGAGAGGCAGACAGGTGTATTGCATTGTATTTTTAACTCTATATATTAACAATAGGGTACAAAATTGTTAGTTAGAAATAAATAACACGCGACTCTCGCGTGGCTGTAAAGCTGAGGATGCATTGTTAACTTTATTACAAAATAACTTTGAAAAATCTCCTCATATTGTTACTCTTTTGTAGTACTTAGTAAAGATATATTTCACATATTTTAAATTGAATTTATAACTTACATAGTGATATTGAGATTTTTAAATCTTGAAGAAATATAGAAAAAAAAATCGATACGAAGGATTTGAACCCGCGAACTCTGAGAAATCATCCCGTCGCTCTAACAATTCAGCTGTGCATCTACGTTTATTCCATATATTATATATTTCAAAATATTAACATCACAGAACCTCTATAATAAGTTGAAATATATCAATCGACGCTATAACGGTTTTTCCATCTATATAACAATATAATTAATAATAATTATTTATGTGTAATATGCCTCAAGATGAAGGCACTCGCAAGCCAGGTATAATTATGAAAACACGCAGAGCACTCGTGAACAAAGTAAATGTATTTTACGTTAGAGGACAACCGGGTTAGATATGACCTAATATAACATCTAGTAAATATAATATACACTGTATATATTTTTATTACATTTTTAGCGGTCAAAAGGACAAAACAACGTAAAATTATTACGTAAATCCGTTTTTTTTCATAATTATGATATTTTTGTAAAATAATTCTATTTTATGTCATTTGGTGTGTATTTTGTCTGTTGTAGAGAAAACTCACTGCGTGATTAAACACACGTTGCGTTTCGTAAATATGTTTACTCTAATTCTAAGAGATCAATGACCGCTGTGTTCTAATTATTATATTTCTCTGATCTAATATTACAATTATTTTTAATTATAATACCTAAATTACATATATTAATTTTTTTTTTGGATAAAAATTTTTTAGACGTGATGCTGGATTAATTTAAATCATATATATTTTGTAACACTATCTTATTAGAACAATTCAAATATATAAATTAAACTATTAAGTAAATAGATTTATCTAAATATAAGTACACATCATTGTAAATGTAACAAATAAAAATACATTACGAAAACTGTGGACACAAGAAACAATAAAAATAAATTCTAGAAGCATAACTAACTAATAATACAATTAAAGTATTATCATTTTGTTTCTATTTGCGTTGAATATTGACTCTGGTAATAGCATCTGATAACAGAGATTGCCTTTTCTAAATTGTTATTAAACTTATTATTAATTTATTTAAGCCTAGAAATTGCTTGCTTGTTTCAGTTACAATCAAATATTGCCACTCGATCATACCTCGCTTCCTCTTCCTAGAATATAGATTCGACTAGAATAAAAAAAAAACTATAATTATACTCCAAGGCTACTTAAAATGGTTTACTATATATAAATATTATACAATAAAAACTAAGCAGGAAAAATATTTTTATAATAATAAAAATAGATGAGTCAGCTGATCTGGATTTAACTCAAAAACTAAGTATGTTTGGTTCACAAAAAATATCTGTATTTCTTGTGAACTTTTGATCTATACACCTAAAACCTTTTTTTTTTTTTTTTTTTTTTTTTTTTTTTTTTTTCCGTTGGAAAAACCCGTTACGGGTACCCCGTCGGCCCAGGGGGGTGACGGCCGGGGGGCTATGTGGGACTACCCGGCAGCATAGAGGATGCTGCCATTTTTAAGGCTACCCACTAAAAAACCAACGGTTGCCCTCTTTGCCGTAATGGGACGTCACGGGATCGCGTTAGCACACACCGTGACGCCCCGGCGAGACCCCCCGAATGAGGGTGCCCCGAGCAACGTAGAGCACCCTCCCATCGCAGGCCTATGTTAGGTAAGAGGGGTCACCCTCCCCTCTCACAAGGCCTACAACTGGGGAAGGAAGCGGCGGGCGTATTCCCGCCTCCTTCTACCCAGTCTTCCCCGACGGAGCGGGTCAGTGGACGAGGCTGACTCCCTGACCCGCTCCGCGGCCTCCTTTGCGGCTATGACTTGCTCGCAGAAGGAGGCCATTGCGACCCAGCACCTCTCACTGCTGACCATCGCGCTGATAACGCGCGGCAGCGAGAGGTCCCTGCCAATCACGCCCACCAGCTCAGTGCGCTGGTGGTCCCAGGCAGCGCACTCCGCCAAGGTGTGACGAGCCGAGTCGACGGACTCGTCACAGTGATGGCAGGAGGGGGTCGCCTCCCTTCGTGCTATCCTGTGCAGGTACCCACCGAAGCAACCATGCCCGGTCAGCACCTGCACAAGACGGAACGTAAGCGTTCCGTGCCGCCGATTGATCCAGTGGTCGAAGTGAGGGCGGACCGCCCCCACTGTGATCATACCGGCGGCAGGGGACTCTAAGTCCCTGTTCCACCGTCGCATCAGGGCTCGGTGAGCTAGAGCCCTGATTTGCGCCACCTCGGGCCTTACCCCCGTGGCCAAGGCTTCTGCCCGGTGCCAGTACACGGCTGCGAGCACCTCCGCCTGTAGCTCCCAGGGCGGATCGCTCGCCAGGAGTGTAGCCGCCGTGAAGGACACCGTACGGTACCCCCTGATCATCCTCACCGCTAGGACCCTTTGCGTTCTTCGCAACAGGGTCCTTGAGTGAGCGGTGAGGGACTCCGACCATATGGGGGCACCGTATAGGGCCATGCTCCTCACGATGCCGGCATATAGGCGCCGGCATGGAGCCTGCGGCCCACCGACGTTAGGCAGAAGCCTTCCCAAGGCAGCTGCGGTGGAAACCAACTTCGGGGCGAGAAGGGAGAAGTGCGCCCCGAAGTTCCACCTTCCGTCCAGGGTGAGGCCCAGATACTTCATCTGGGCCTTCACCACCACCTCCGAACCCTGGACGGAGATGGACGCCCGACGAGGGGGACCTCGCCGAGGGCCGTGGAACAGGATGGCCTCCGTTTTAGTGACGGAGACCTCCAAACCCAGCAGCCCTATGCGGTCCGCAACAAGCGTTGCACCGACGGTAGCAAGACGGGCCGCTTCCGCAAAGCTCCCTCCCCGTGCTGTGACGAGGGTGTCATCGGCGTAACAAAACACCCTCATCCGGGGAAGGAGAGGACAGCGGAGCAGCCAGTCATAGCCCAGGTTCCACAGGATCGGTCCCAAAACGGACCCCTGTGGAACCCCTCGGCTCACGGCACGTCGGTACATCCGCCGGTCGCCGCGCTCCCACAGGACCTCTCTGTCCTGCAGGTAGGCCTCCAACAGTCTCCGGAGACAGGGAGGCACTCCATGGAACCGGAGCGCCTCGACCAATGTCTCGAACGGAAGACTGTTGAAGGCGTTAGCGACGTCCAGCGAAACCGCCAAGACGACGTCCCCCTCGCGAACAGCCTCCTGGGTCACATCTCTCAGAGCTCTCAGGGCATCTATCGTAGAACGACCCGCCCTGAAGCCGAACTGAGCTTCTGAGAGATCCGGACCCACCTCCTCGAGGTGGCAGGTGAGACGGGCAGAGAGGATTCTCTCGAAGAGTTTACCCGTCTCATCCAGCAACACGATCGGCCTGTATGCGGAAGTAGAGTCGGCAGAACGACCCCCCTTCCGCAACAGGCACAACCTGCCCTCTTTCCAGGCTTTCGGGAACTGTCCAGTGCGCAAGCAGAGGTTGAACAGTTCCCGAAGCCTGCCACCCAAGTATTCCAGGGCGATGAACAGCACTCGCCCCGGAATACCGTCTGGCCCCGGCGCAGTGCTGCAGGCTCGTAGGCGACTCGACGCGACCTCCAGCTCGGCCTCCGTGATGTCTGGGACAGAGCCAACCCCCCCACCGTGAAAAGGGGGAGACATCACGGGAGGCGTGTGGCCGGTGGGGTCCGGGAAAAGTTCCCCCACCAGCCTTTCGAGGAAATCCGGCTCCAGGGACTCCATGACCGGGGCGCACGCGGCGCGGAGTTTGTTCCGCGCCACGCGATACGTTCGCCCCCATGGGTCCCTGTCGAGACCTGCCAGGATTTCCTCCCGAGCCAGGTCCTTCGCCTTTCGAATCGCCAAACGCAGAGCTGTTCTCGCATCACGGTAACAGCTCCGCAGCTGGGCCTCCAGATCCGGGTCAAAGCCGTGACGTCGGCGACACCGGACGAAGGCCCTATGAGCCCTGCAGCAGGCCGCCCGAAGTTCGGCTAATTCGGGCGACCACCAGTAGACACCTCTACGCCGCCGGGGCCTAGACACCACCCTCGGCATGGCCGCATCGCAGACCCGAGACAGGGCTTCGCGCATGCGGCCCGCCATCGCCTCCACGTCGGTTTCCTCGCTGGGAAGATCGGGAAAGGCCCAGCCCTGTACGATGGCTGCCTCCGCAGCCATTTCCCGATCCAGCCGTTGGATTGCCCAGCGAGGAAATCGACTTCCTCCCCGCGGTGGCCTGGCCAGATCCGGTCGGACGGTGGAGATCTCAAATCGGATGTATTGGTGATCCGATAGAGTCTCCACCTCCTTCTCGACTCTCCAGTCGTGGACCAAACGTGCGACAGCTGGGGTGGCGAACGAGACGTCCACCACGGAGCTCCCTTGCGGCCGCACGCAGGTCGGTTCGGTCCCCCTATTGAGGAGGGACAGACCGGAGAGGAGCGACCAGATCTGAACGGCCCTGTATACACCTAAAACCTATTTACTACGTGATATAAACTTTTTTTATACGAACAAAACAAAAGAAAAATGATAAGTAATGTTTTTCAAATATTATATCTCTAAAATCATATCTTTTAAGTGTTTATTACTTTAGAAAATCAAAACAGTTTGACGTCACAATAAAAGTATTTTTAATATTTTATCTTGTTATTTATCTTTTATCTTTGCTCCCTTTATTATATTGGTTTATATATATGCACCTCAGGTTCTCCACATCCTTACTCGGGTTCAACGACCCTGAGATGTATAGGGAATGGTCAAGTTATAAAATACATCCTATACTAGATTTCTCAAGCCTAACTATTTGTTTACTATATTGAGTAAAAAAAAACATTTATTTTCGTCTACAGAAAGGTTCCAATAACTTTTTAATATATTATTTGAAGACCTTAAATGGATATGTATTTATAAATTAAACTCATCAAACTCCTAACAGCCTAGAGTCTATAATGACTTTTAAATTGTATTTTAATGTTTGTAGAACTATAGTTTTCTTGTACATTTGTCATGAGAAGATTAATGTTTTATAAATTCTACTGAACTGACCCATGTATAAATTAAAACATACGCATGTTTATTAAAAAATAAAGCAGAACCATATATCGACAAATAGTATGAAAATGTAAAAAACATTTTTTTTAAATAATAGTTTAAAATATATATATATATATATAATTCAATCAATATACATTCAGATTCATCAAGAATGTTTTCGCTACATCCAAAATTCCTATGTTTTAAATAATTCCATATTAATTCACGGATAAACTATGTAACAAAGAAAATGTATACCGACGTTATATACTTGTCTACATACTAATGAGTTTCAACTCTCAAACTAATTTCAATAACCGTATGGTATAGCTAATGCCTTTGTCGCTATTCAAATTCCTTTCGACTGATTTGTATATCAATTCACAAATTAAACTACAATTTACAATGGCTTCACTAACATTATATAATACTTATATCTAATTTTAGAAAATGCGAAATCTAGCTATATTTAACTGATACAATATAACAATAATAAACTAAAAAACTAACAAAACAAAAACGGATCGTTGACTCACCAGAAGCAAAACGTCCTTTTCCAGATGTTTTCTTTACATCCCTTTCTAACATATTCGTTTAACTCTTTCACACCTGAACATGCTTCGATCACGCAAACGACGCGTGCACCAAAACATTAAACTAGTCTACCAACTAGTCGCCAGATCGGTAATACAGTTTACATTATTCCCTTGCACGTCTGTGCAGTCGATAAACTAGTCGAGTGGCTCGGGATATAATAAACATGGCTGCCAAATCTGTTTGCTTTTGAATTTCTTGGCGAGTTTATAAGCCGTTCTATTAGATTGTAAATGAAATACCTCTTATTACGAAAGAACAAGCATCGAAATTCAATTTATTATACACTTACATACGATATTATAATATTATTTAAAACTATTAACATATATAACGTTATTAGTTTTAATTTATACTAAAGTATATTTGCAAAAACAAACGACGTAACATATTTAAAATACATAAATTTCGATCGATTTAATTAATATTAATGCTAATACGTTTATCAATTTCATATTTCAAACTAGATTAAAAGTGGAATTTGAAAAAGGGATCGTAAGACTTAAGATAAAGGCTTTAAAAGAGGTCACTTATCTGTCTTCTTGAAAGGTTAATGCACTTTTAAAATAGTCAGTGAGTCCTACTTTCTCCCTACAAAAATAACTCAAGTCACAACCCCGATGGTTTTTTTATAGAATTTTCATCACACATTAACAATTATTTTAATTAAACCCTAACAGCATATTTCTTTGTTATTAAATCGTGCATTTTTAGTGAATCAAAAGCTCTGAATAAAGAATATATAAATATTTAAATTTATATGATGGTAAAAATTTTAAAAATTAAAATGTTTCGTGATGAACGATGATTTTATTTTTGCGCTTAGAAACTAATAATGTATCTTAGAGTTGTTGACACTACCTTTTAGTGTCTTACTCATAGTGTATCTTTGTGTACATAGTACGGAAGATATGTGCATACATTTTGCGAAATAAATATTATCCCTCTAGAGTCTAGACGAACAAGACCAAACTATTTTCAATCTAATTCATATCGAATTAAGGTTGATTTTGCTATAACATAACTTATTTATTTTGTTTATTAGTACGTTTTCCATTATATTTGTATAATATTCAATTGCGGTATATATTTACGATAAATAACTATTGTTTATACATGAAAAATTAAAATCTCTTTCCGTATTTCATTCCCTTACATATTAAAAATTCAGATATAAGACTTAATATTTTTTTACTACATACTGTATACATTGGGGCAATCCAAGGTATGTATCTCTGGATATTTACATAAATATAAAAAACCGTAAAAAGTAAATTATGAAGCAGAGGTCGATTTGATAACCTCTGTTTAAAAACTAAAGATTATTTACCTATTTTGTACATTAACATTCTGATCTTAGACCTTTGCAACTTTAGAACATTGAAATAACCGTACAAAATTACATTTTTATTATAATTACAGGTTTTTCATTATTACGTCATGTACTTAAAATATATATACAATTTCAATTTTAATATTGTTTATTACCATAAACATTAATAATATTAATTACAAGAGTTGTTATTCGTAATTAATAACAATGCAAAAGTCGGTGTTTGCTGTAAACCGTACTTACGATAACACTTACTGCGTAGTTATAACTTATACATTGTTTATATATTTTTTGACCTTCGAATATGTGCATAATTAATTGTTATTGCTATTCTTATTTTATTGTTAATAATATAAATAAAAAACAAGGATTTCCAGGGATCTTTGTTCAAAAACGTTTATAGTATTAATAATCGTCGACTATTGCAGCCTATAATGTAGTACTTAGTACGCTTTGGCGCCTCGTACTCGTACTCGTATCGTTTTACGAAAGGCATATAAATAATTGTACTGATATGCAACACTTATTAAAGGTCAACAAGTTTCAATGAATATACTCAATTACTTCTATGGGACTATTAACTTTTATAAAAATTAATAAAATATATATTTACATGTTTTAATTACAATTTTATATTATATCGATTACAATAGTAACAACAAAACATTCGAAAATAGCAAACAAAGAAACATTATACACAAATAACCTTCTTGATATAAAATTAAGTATAATTTATGTATATATGTTTTAAACCCACTGGCAAATTCAAGTTAATTTTATATATTTTATAAATATTGGTCTATTAATGGGTTATCCTTGAAAGTTGTATTTTATATTCAAACTGCGCACGTCTTGCCGGTTTTCGCGCGAAACGGCGTCCATTTTGTTTTCATTCACGCATGTTTTAGATTAATAACGGATTTAGATAAAAAATATGTATTTTATTTTGTCTTTATTATAATGTTTTTAAGTAGGTCATAAGATATAAAGATATCTTAAACAGGTTGTGAGATACCCGAAATATTAAGAGGTTTATCGATGTATTTACAACTTAAAAATAAAAATGATTCATCTGCTGGCCAGTTGCTTTGATTCTTGGTATGGTAGCTGCCTCTTCTCTTACTATCTTTTAATTATATTTTGTAGATATTGATACTTTATTTAATTTCTTTATTTATTTTCTTTTTTACTTGTAATAGATATCAATGATCACTTCTATAAGTTAAATGTCCAGAATGCTTATTTTGATACTATACTTATCTAAATAAGCCTTTATTTGAAAATACTATCCAACTTATAGATGGTTTAAAGGAGCCCTGGTTTGAGAAGATTTGAAGAACCACATAATTTCATCTGGACATTCCTTTATAGTTTTTATTGTGACCACTATTTTAGAAAAGTCAATATCAAGATAATAATAGTAAAAATAAAACCATCGTAATCAATTGAATATGGCATTGGATAATATATTGATGTCAATGATTTATCATGTGAGATAACATTATAAAATTTATTATTACATATAATTAACATGACTAAGTTCTATTAATGTCTTTATTTTTATATAATTTTCATAACAGATAAGTGATTACAATGGTGTTGTCATGGTAATACATACATTAAAATTAACAGATTATTAGGACTTTTAACCAAATAATGTTTTTAGTCTTTTAGCTAGTGTGTACTCATTTTTAAACGTAATCTAACATTGCAGGTAATAAAATTGCAAATATGTAGGTATCAAACAATTTAACCTCGTTTAAATACCTTTTTACTTAACAGATATTTTTATTTTAACCCGACGTTTCGAATGCTTTGCAGCAATCGTGTTCACAGGTAGACGAGATGTAAGTGTCACACACAGACACACAGACACTTACATCTCATTGAAACGTCGGGTTAACATTAAAATGTAACCAAATTATACGCGAGTTTAAATCCGTAAACAATAGTTTTATTTCAAATGTGTACTCGTGAAAATCTAAGATAATACTAGATACTACTTTTCTGAGCCAAATAAACTGTATTTTTACAATATTTCTTATTACAAAAATGAATTAAAATATCTTTAATTTCTTTTTATTTACTTTTAAATTGTATATAAAATATTAACATTATAATACAATTTACGGACATATGAAATATATTTTGTTCTGATTCCTATACAATATATATTATTTAGCTAAGGAATCATTTTCCAAAATGGCCCCTGACCTTATCTGGCCAAGCAGCAGGCAAAAACCAGACTGGTTTTGGTACTCCAACATCGAAAACAAGAGCTGGTTTTTTTTTTGTACCGGCTAATGACGTCATTCCTGTGTTCTTGTTTAGCCGCACTTTTTATATAGATAATTTGTATTTTAGAATACTATTTGCAACACGAGCCTTTTTTGTAATCTTATATCATATAAATTAAGTGTGTTTAATGTATTTTTAAATAAATGCTTAATTTTATACCGTCTAAGATTATATTTAAATGCAAATAAACCTGTATATACTTATCATTAAAATAACTGTTCACCAAAATAATTACTACAAGAACTATACAATCTGTATATTAATTAATCTTATAAAGAGAAAACGAATAAACAGAGAGTTATAGTAGTGTAGTTTCTAAAATATCCTATTTTTATTTGTTAGTTAAGTCAGTTATTTGAGGAGAATAATGGAAGAGTTTACATTTATGTGAAGAAACGCTTACTGTAAAGTCTTCTTATTAGTAACCGGTCGCTTACATTTCTCTGAAATCTTGGCTATTATCCAAGATTGTAGGTATTATGTAGTTTTATACATTTGGTACTTTCCTTATTGTTAAGGTTCATTTTATCGTAATACCAGATATAGTTTTAATGCTGCATCACTACACAATGGGAAAAACTTTGAGTCAGATTTACAATTAGTGTGATTCTAGCAAAATATGGAGGAAAATGTCAGTAATAAATCCGGGTAAATATACCATCGACAATATTATAACTTAACTTGGTTTTTAAAACAACGCCATCTAGTAATTGTACTACAGAATAAGAAAAATATAAAAAACAAGGAGTAATTAATAATTATGTATAATTAATTATGTAAATGAAACGCCTTCGTGTGAAACACCTTTGTTTAATATATTCTTTTTAATAAACATTTTAATTTATATATATATAAATATATTGTAATAATAATATCTCAATCTTCTAATAAGAATATACTAACATTATAAAGGGATAAAGTTTGTTTGTAAAGACGGGCATCTCTTCGAAACTACTAAATGGATTTGAAAAATTATTTCTGATTATGACAGACAGGTTCATGAGGAAAGCTATAAGCTATCTAGCATTATGCTATTTATAATATAATCGTTCATCCTAATATTTAATAAAATCGTTCGTCCACAAGTGAACCCGCGAGTAAAAGCTAGTAAAACGTTAAAGCAGAACTTTTTTCATAACTATTGTTTATCACTTCAAGGGCCAGTAGTGGGGGGAGCTACGTGACCGGTGCAACGTTCGACGTTATAACTGAGTAGGTACCTAGTGCAAGGTTGAACCCGACAAAAAAACGAACAGACATTTGTCACAAACAGAATACACTGGATATTTTCGTTGTTTTTTTTTTACACAATTTTCTATAATTTTCATGGAGTTCACAATAAATTCAAATACCCACAGTTCTTCCTAAATTTAAGTAACTTATAAATATCAAGAAAACCAATACTTGTGTTTTGATTAATAATTATTATAATTTATTTGTATGGAAATGTCAATATAAAACTCATATTTATATGAGTTTTATTTTAAAAAGTAGTTTTTTACGGTAGTCGTTCAGTGTAAGATATTTTATAAATACTTTTTTCTTATATGTCAGTTATTATTTACATCCGGAACCGCGGTCTATTACACATTTCGCACATGAGATTGTCTTCATGACTCATTTACTAAGAAACATGAGAACCCGTTGAACTAACCGTAGTCCTTACAAGGAAGTCTTTACATGGTAACATACAAGGGACAGGTTTATCTTGAACTAATAAACATATAAGTTAGACAATGAGACAAATAATATTATTTTTAGCCAATTTTGTTTGATACAGACAAATGTTTCTACCAAGGTTAAATTAGCACTGTACATTTAAAGGAAGTCCGCCATCTTTTAATTTATGTAATGGCGTCGAACAATAGCTCCCTTACTCCTTATCCGATTACATTTGGCCTTTGGAGTTAAAGGATGAAATTTATTAGCGAAGTAATTTATATCTATATTAAGTATATATTACTGACATATTTATATAAATTATTATATGTAGGAATCATTTATTTTGAAACACTAAAATATGTACTAAAACGTTAGTTTATGTTACTATGTGTTTACTATGTTAATACTTTGTTACAATGTATGTATGTTTTTAATGTCCATATTGCTATAAAGCAACTGTTCTCGAATAAAGAAATATATAAAATAATCTAGCCATTTTCAAAGACAATGTTAAACAATTTTGACCTGTACGTGAACGCTAATACGTTGAATACATGTCCGGTTCAAAGATCACTTATCAAACCGTTATCACTAGCTGATATCAGAAATCTATTTTATCATTTAAGACTTATGTAAATCTTTAATACTTTATATTATAATACATTATAAATATAAAACCTATCATTTTTAGCCTTATTTTTTGAATAGGTAGCATTTCGTCGAAATATTTCTAATAAATTAAATAAAACAAAGAGATGCCTATTAAAATATATAATAAAAAATAACCTGAGACATTTGATCTGTATATCTTAGAAATATATCCAATCATAATAATTAATTATTCATGAAATAATATTATCAATTCTGATAACGTACAATAAAAAATATATTAAATAAACAGTATTTATTTGTTTCCCATGACCGTGTTGGTGTTATCAGTGACGTGTGACCTGTTATCAGTTGCTAGGCCTTATTGTTTCTAAATATGTTTATCAAACCAATGTTATTTCAAAGTGACCGATGTTAGATGAACTTAGGTGATTGCAGCTCGCTATTAAATACTAGCTGTTACACGTGGTTCCACTTGCGGATAAAAGATTTGTGTACTATTAGGACAAATAAAAGTAGCATAATGCTAGATAGTCTTTCCCATGAAATTACCTAGAAAATTAGAAAGAAATTTTAAAAACAATTCAGTAGTTTTGAAAATAAAAGCGTTCAACCAAACAAACGAACAGACTCTTCCGCTTTTTAATGTTAGTATAGATAAAACGACGCCAATTTCTTTTTTTTTGAAGACTGCAAATGAACTAGAATGTGTTATCAATTGTTTTTTCTTTTTTCTGTATTTGTCTTTGTTGCCAGTTAATTGTACTGAGATTTCATTTAATCTCGACAGTACATTGACTTAGATTGAGTATCAGAATATTTTTCTTTTATTTATTAAATTAAAATCCGGCTTTGTGTAATATTTATTTAGTATAATACATATAATCTTTTTGATTTAATTATTTATTATTTATCTATAGTTTTTGTTAATCAAGTGAATTGAATGATAATTCCTCAGTAGGGATAACTTTGTAAGGTGAACGAGCCAAGGTTATTTGTCTGTTCGCAGTCACGTAGGTGTACCAACATGGAAATATTAATGTTCTAAAATGTGTTAAATGTTTTCCGTTTTAATAAATACACCTTCCTTATGTAAACATGTTTGAATCACACAGATAAAAAAAAAGTTTTATAGCAACTACAGGGGACAGAGTAGTGAAGAGAAGGGACATATCGAGGTGATTTGAATGAACGGATGATAAATATATGAAACTAATAAGTTTAAAAAAAGTTTTTAAAAACATAAGTATGAAAAATAGTCTCAGAAGCAATAAAGTTTGATCGTTTAAGAATTAATTGCAATAATATTACCTATATTTATAACTAGCTGTTGCTCGCGGTTCCGCTTCCGGTCTAATGAATTTATTTACTATTAGGATAATTTAATAATGCTAGGACACCTTTTCTTATGAATATGTCTGTTTTTTTAAATAAAAATAATAAAAAAATGATTTTAATACCTATATTTACAACTAGCTGTTGCTCGCGATTCCACTTCCGGATGAAAGATTTTATTTCCTACGCTATAATACAAATTTTCAAGTCTATCAAGTAATTTCAATGATTATAAACAAACTTACCCACTTTATAATATAGATATATAAAACAACATAACTCATATGATTAATAACCTTTTACAGTAATACTCCTTGTTTTGCGGATGTCGAAAGTGAAAGTTTGTAACTGGTCTCTAAAAAGCTCTTGCTTCTTTTGTTTTGTAAACAGCTTTAATATGTTTATTTAATAATGTATCTTTATTTCAAATTACTTGATTTTTTTTATTAATTTAATAAATTATTATATATAATTATCGGAATCGGTAAATATTATCGGAATTCTGGACTAGTTTCGAATTCGCCATGCTCTGTGCTCAAGGACCTCGAATGTGTTTGCTTGTCGGGAAAATTCCGACAGTACTTACAAGTACAGACAAATAATTATATATAATTTAATTATTATATTACTAAATTGTATTAGAAGTAATTATATAAGTATAGGATATTGTCTGATGTTATGGGTATGGATTACATAGATGTTAAAGTAATTTGAGAAGCCACCATCCATATTGTGAATAAAAATTTGCTGTTTGACAATAATGATAATCTGAAGAAATTCGGTCATTACTTTTATTGCTTGGTTTAATTTTATCCACGAATTAAAATTCAATATTCACAGAAAATATATTCTATACAGAAATAGCACAGTGATAATACTAATATGTTATTCATTTATAATTGAATATTTTTAGGTATAAATACAAAACAACAAAATTTATAACTATTAAATAGGTACTTGTTAATACAATGATCCCTCTCAGGGTCACTAGTGGCCATGTTTGTGACGTCACAGTCCAAAGTCCTCTAGCAATTGACTGTTCAAAATACTAAAACACCAAACTGGACTGTATAAATGAAATTTATGAACTTATTGTCTATAGTTATAACTATAAAAAGTAATTTTCATGATTAATCTATTTGTTTGTTCTTCACATAAAAAAAATAACTTCAAATTTATACTCGTGTTAAAAATTTTGCAATCGCTATACATTTTTTTTAACATTATTTAGGTGAGGTAAAAATTAATTATTAATGCAAAAAATATACCTATCAAAATAATTTCGCAATTTCAAATCGTTTCAGATTACACGATTGTGAAATATAATTATAATAATATGTAATCACTTTTGTATTAAAATACCTAAATTTCGAAATAGTTTTGCAAATTATCCACATATTAATATGCTTGCGAATATTTCTGAAGTCTCATATAACCGGACTTTAAAAACATTTAGGTAATACTGAATGTGGTGCATTTATTCTCACAGGATGTTATTTTAACAATTATTTATTTGTTCATTGTTATTTCAACTCCCACAATATCTTTGTTTACAACAATATTTAAAACAGATGAGTGCAGATGAGAAAGTTTTAACCTAATTCTTAATATTATATATAGAGGACGACCTCATTCGAGTAAGACATTGGAGTTTGAACCGCACGCGGCCGCTACCTGCTCGACGTGATGCAACCATAACTTCAATTTTTCATTTTTGATTGTACCGCTGTTACTTACGTCACAAGTAACTGTAGTTAGTTTTATCAATGAGTAAGAACAATGAATGGTTGCATTTGATTGCATTATCATGTATTTACTTTAAACATATTTTTTAAATATCTATATGAACTGCAAATGCTTACATGTGTGACAAAGTGATTATGATATAACAAAGAAAGCTAAAATGGCGTCAATGTTCGAAATTTTAAAACAACCCGAACGTACCGATCACGTCGCGCGCACGTGTTTATAGAGAGTCACAGCTGCTTGCTTCGAGTGGACTTTGTACCCGCGTTACAATCACCGGCCGCCTTACAATAACGTGTTGCCTCGAATTGAGTCTGAAGATTATTCATTCAACCTACCTTGTTGCTTAGGACTTTTTTTTATATATAGAGCATTATGAAAGTTAGACTGATATTACAAATCGATTAAAAAGTAATTATAAATGATATACAATTATTTATTACGAGTCCATACATCAACATATTATTACGGTCACAGGTAATCAATATTCTATCGGATTGATTAAATGTTTATTACCTGCTCAGTAAAGTGTTTACACTTTACAGTCAATGATAAATTTATTGTTACTTTGTTGATGGGAAACAGTAGATATTATATATAAGAAAATTATGTAGTTTTAAATGGCTCCAAATATAAAAATGCATTGGAACATCGCCAAGTATTTAGAATGTTTTGGCGCCATATAACTAAAATTATTAAATAATTTGTAAATGCAAATCTTAAAATGCATAAGATAATATTTAAAAATTACATTAAAAATCTATATAATACAATATTTGGCATTGTTTGGTATTTTCGCCATGTAATGCAATAATTTTAATATTTCATTAAATATAATATGGTTAGTAATGGATAAATAATTTGTTCATCACTCTATCGAAGGTAACCGTGAACAATGCCGAGTCCAAAGTCCGCAAAGTAACCTAGAGACGTCATATAATAGAATGTATCGCAATCTTAACGGAATTACTTTATACATTATATATAAAAAATGTTATGGCTACATTAATATACATAACACTCGTTTAAATTCACTAAAAATACATTTTATCACTTGTATGTTATATTTACAATAATTTGTATTTATCGTTTCGTTTATAATTTTATACGTTTGATGTTTAAACTGTAATATTAAAATTTTATGAGTAAATAAAATTTTGGTAAACAACAACGACGTGTTCTCAATCTGGAAAGGAAGTTATGTGAAATGTGATTTAAAATATATAATTAAAGAATCTTACTTTTTCCAAGCATTGCTGTCCGATAGAATTAGGTTCCACCTTGATCTCCAAAATCACAGAATTAGGCTGGCTGACTAACCACATTTTGACGAATTAAGTAAAATATTCGCAAATTTAAAAAGAAACTACGCCTGAACGATTATCTTTTAATTTATAACAAACACTTATGTTTACTATTTATCTCACACGCGCGAAGAATTTATTTAAAAAAGTCTTTCTTAATTCGCTCTGTGCAATGTTTATCGCGTATTCTTTGTGGAAGTAAAACTGTGAATACTTCCAAATGACGGCCATACTACGTTAAGTTTGCCACCGAAATGATAAAGAAACGGTGACGTGCGCCCCGTTGCTAGCGTTTGCGGAACGAGGTTGAAAACCCTCGATCGGTGGGACAATATTTTAATTTGTTCACTACATTGCTGTATTTATTGAACGGTTATAACAGAATTTAGATCAAAATCATCAATGTAATCAACGATCTTGACACAAATGTTAACCATTTTAAATACACGAAGAAGGTGTCATGAGGCGTCTATTTCGCCATTTCATTCGATTTACTTATTGTAGACAGAGATAGAAATGATAATGACGTTTGTTCATACTTCATAATATGTTAAGAAACTTCACAAATTTATTTTTAAATTCGAGGCTTTTGTTCTGTATATTATGTTGGTAAGTAAGTACTTTTCGTATTAAAGTGTTTCAACGTATTTTCCTCAATTGCACGAAAAGGGGTCAACAGGGTAATCTACATATAATTTTGCGGTTGTCCTCCTTAATACTTACACAAACATCCTAACTTTATATATCGGTGCTTTTAAGTATTTGGGGTCGAAGCAATATCCTATCCAGAAGGTTAATTAAGATGAGGTGTAATAGAAAAGCGTAGAAACGCTTTCATTATATTACATAAATTCATACGCACTTCATCCATGTCCTTTCTCCGGCTCTCCGCTAATAACCATAATTCATACTTAAGACTATTTCTGGGTACATTTCTTTCATCCTTAGCATTACGTGTTCATTTCTATCAATATATTTAATACCAAACTCTAAAAATAACACCATTTTAATAGAGTAGACATAAGTAAATGAACTACTTCCACAGAATATGGTTAAGTTTTAGACATACATATTTAAAATTATGGCGTTTTTTTTATTAGTTTTTTTTAAGACCTTAAATAAATTAAATAAAAATAAATATAATATAAATAAATGTAATAGTTAAATTGTTTCATAAGAATATAAGGTATCAGTTAAATATGGTAACGTAAAACCATCACAATATCGGAGATAATTTATCGTTTAGAAACACGCTATTTTAAGGTTCAGATTTATTAAATCCTCACAAAACAGTATCATATCTGACTAGATTTCGACTAGACTTTTTTTTTTAAATTAAACCTGAAGTTTTGTTAAAAATAAGCGTTTATCAAAATTTTTGACCATACCAAATGCATCAATACATTTTTCTGGTTTATATCCTAATATCGTATCGTATGTATCGTATCGTATTATGCATTCTTAAATATAGATGGATAGATGTTTTTCTGTTTATTACTCAATCTTAGCTGAGGCAGATGGGTGCGGGTTTTGTCAAAATAATTAGGCTTATAAAACAAAAACTGGATTAATACATAAAATATTTTTTAAATAATCTCTATAAAGCAAAATTAAATGACCTTTAAATACAGGTGTAAGGTCAGACGCTATAAACTAAAACAAATTATTTATATTAAAATTAGTAGGCCCGTCTCCACTATATATCAATTTAGATTGCTTAGCCTTCGTAATGGCTGAATTTCAATACAATCTTTCATCATAATATAAAAGGAAGAGACTAAAAATGTTACGTTCCGGTTCCGTACTTTAGGCGGTGGGATGTGACATAGGTGAGTTATACCTTGTGCGCTCTAGGATGGTGCGGGAGACACTATCATTAAGGTTCGTTTCTCTCTTGAGACTTGACGCGATTTACAAATTATATTTTAGTGTTTTAGTTATACCACATTCTTAACGTATAATAACTGTAGTAAATTAAATTAAGCCTAATCAAAATGTTTTAGTCTACAAATAAATTATAATAGAAAGAAAAACTCAGCAAAATGTTACGCGTATAACATAACGTCTAGACGAATTTAGTGAGGGGATGTACTGCTACGATATGAGAGTCGATGTTTTTTTATAATAAAAAAGTATATTGTGCGTAAATAGTTAAATTGTTATTGTTAAGAGCTTATAAATTTATTACAGAAGATATATATAGGGTAAGATTGTTTAAAGGGTGGCTAAGAAAATTGATTATTTTATATCAGTAAAGATAAGTCCATACACGGAATTACTCTGCACAACGGAATAACACATCAATTTGTTTAACAATATTAAAGAGAACTAGATATATGCTCTGAGTATCGTAATCGAAAAAAATTCATTTCATTCATTTGGTACTGACAGACGCCACCCGCACCGTGCTAAAGTGCACAAGGTATAGTTTTTATCTTTAGGTATATTATACAAATTTATTATGATAAGATGTGGGAATCATTTTTAGGACACTTATTCAGTATATATACAATATATACAATTTTATAAAACATGCAATATAGGTTATAGAAGTTATGGAAACAATAGTAAAAAGAACTATTTTATTTTAAACTGCACAGAAGAATATAAGACTAAACATTTAAAAAACTATCTGTCAAACCAATTGTCATGTTGTTCTGCGAAAATGGTAGGATTAAAAAAAAAAAAATAGTAATATTCAAAGAAAAATATCATAATTGTGTATAAAAAACTATATTACCAAATATTTCATCACAGTATTCTACTTAATTAGAGTTATACTCAAACATACAAAGAGACAAAATAGTAGAAATAATATTGTTTTGAGATCTGTGTAATTGTTTTTAGTGTTGAACAAAAGGCAATGGTTTAAAAAAAATTGATGTTCAAATTTCAATGTTCCTTAGTAATTTATTACAAACAATTTATATATATTTATTATTTGTAAAAAGCCTAGAAAAAAAAATTGTGTGTTTAATTTTTGTCAAAACTGCAAGTCCATTTCTTATGGAATTATAGAAGTAATATTTTTGTAAATTGTTTTCTTATAAGATTGAGTTTTACTTTTTAAATAAAACTCATATTTTAAAAGGGATAATGTCGTGGTATCAAAACTACAGTAAAGAAAAGTTCAAGTAGCAAAATTATTTCGTCTTTTAAAAAATGGATAAAAATCAAGCAATAACCGAATACGATAATATGTAATACTTTAACAAATTTCAAGTCATTACTGGTAACGTATGACGAATTTTACAATAACCTTTAACACTGTTTTATTTTAATCAGAAATTGTTTTATTAATTTTTACTCTGTTTACTAAACATTGTTGCGTTATGTTATCAACAAGTTCGATTTACGCCAGAACGGAGTACTTTGGTATTTTTATGATAACCAATAAATTATAGCTTAAATAAATATTAGTTAACGATAAATATGCTGTTTAATGTATTTTTTCTTGTATTTATGGGACACGGAATATTTCTTGACATTTTTCATAAAATGTCATTGGCTGAAATTAATGCAATGCCAATTTTAAACAGCGTTTAAATAAAATGGAACTTTGTAAATTTTCAATTATATTGTTCTTCCTAACATTTATAACATCATTTCATATAATGAACTCCGAATCTCACTATTCGTATATTAACGAAATTAACAAGATGCTACAAAATATTAATACTTAGTGTTAAATAAATGAATAAAGCATTATATAGAATTCCTCGTGTTTTTTTGCAAAAGTATGAATACTTTTTGTTTTAGTGCTTTTTGACATTTTATACCTTGATAGGACAGTAGCGCCATCAATGAAGTGTTTTTTATTGTTTAATTCACGGAGTTGGTATTTATTATCCAATACAGGTTTCAGAAAGGGTTCAAACAGAACATTTCTATATTTTTGAAAACTTTAATTACTACTTAGGCAGAAAATACTACAGACAACTAGTTCTTCTCTAACATCCATACAAGAAAATATATATATGTAACTTGACTTATTGCTGGAAACGAGTGCTAGGCCAGTACATAACTGTTCAGTTATCTACAAATTTATTACCGCTATTTTTTGTCAAGTGGACTTTAAATTTATAAATTATAAACATTTAAAACACAAAAAAAATATACACCTGTGATGGTATTTCAGCTTCCATTATTATTAAAATTCCCTATTTCTAAATTTTTTAATATGTAAAACTGAATAATGCTCTTGTAAATTAACATGTAAAATAATATATATATATTTTTTTCGTTAATTGTTAAGAACTGGCCTAGCAGCTTTTATGTATTTACCACTTACAGAAATGAGAGACAGCGATATAGTTTTTAATTATGATTATTCATTTATATTGCATTTTTTAAGTGCAAAGCAGATCAATGAAGTTTGTCATGAAAACTAAAGTTAATAATAAACGAATCTTAAATAATAGTATAATTGCCAAATGATGTCTGTAAAAATAGACTTTTCAAACACTCCTTAAACTCTTACTCCAAGTCCTTAACAAATCGAGTTTAAAAACACTTCATATGGATTGTGGTAGAGAATAGTATCACCACGGTTAAGCTAATTCTTATTTAAGTTGCGGCCTTCTCGACAATTAGAATTAATGACTTAAATGTATATTAATTATTATTTAATGACCAAAATATATATAAATTTTGCATGTTGTCTTTTTTCTTCTACACATATTTGACATAAACGCTTAGTCTAAGTTGCTAGGATTAAAAAAATAAAATTCATACTTCAGGTTATTTTTATAGGCTATGTATGTATAAACAAAGAGACATAATTCTATAAAATGTTCTTATTTTTTTAATTCTATTTTTGTCATAAAATCAGTAAATTGGGGGGGTAGTTTTCAATTAAAAGGTATCACGTGTCAACTGCATAGATGTCTCTATAAAATATTTTCCATATGACTAAGTTATGCATAATATACATGTAACAGACGTTTATATTTATAACATTATTATGATAAAATTTTAGAAAATTGCAAAATAATATTATTTTAAGTGTTAAGAAATATTTGTTTTCCTTTTGTATGTGTTCTATCTCCAATATATTTTGCATTTTACTTAGTTAGGAAATTTTATTGATAGTGTATATTCAATTATATTTTTTAATGTACAAAGATATTAGTCGACTAAAAACACAATCCGCTTTATCATTATACGCATTATTCAGTATTTAAATAATATTTATTCAAACAAAATTTGGTCTTTTATAAATAAATAAAGTAATTTTATGATGTTATTTTTAAATTAAAAACTTTTTCATTCTAAATGACGATATCTTTTCCTTCACGAAAATATTAACATGGTTTTATGCGATTCATTTTACGCAGCGATACCAAAGCACGAGTCGATGACAGCGCCAATCGTGACAACATAAAGGAACTAATCCCATCATATGACTCTTTTCGTCACGTCTAGCTTTTGCTATTGATTTGTGTCTTGGTCTTGATTCTCGCTCGACATAGTTTTTGTGTGTATCATTTGAAATGGCGAGTCAGACACAGGGGATCCAGCAATTGTTGGCTGCTGAGAAACGGGCTGCGGAGAAAGTTTCCGAGGCAAGAAAGCGTAAGTCAAATATACTGCGTATTCTCTTTCATGTTGAAGGAACCAAGATCAATCAAGTAATTAATATGATTCTGTAAAACATTAAAATTTACAAGCCAAAAAGAACTGAAATAGATTTGATTTTATGTTTTAAGTTTTATTCGATAGATGTTAATTGTTAGATATTTTTAGATTTATCGCTTTGATACCTTATCACATGATATTAGAATGATTCAATTAAAATCCGCGTACAAAATTCCTGTTGGTGTTTTTAAGGAAATAAAATAACATCTTTATATTATTTTGTTATATTGGATTATTTAGGTCATTAATCAAAACAAAAACTTTTATTGTTACTTACATATATATAGCTAGTTAGTTCCATTTATAGTAACTTCAGCAAATGTGTTGTTTTTGTATCTAGTTACATAATTAAACTAATTTTGAACTTAATATAAAGTCATGTATACCATTTTTTCATTAACTCTATCTGTCCAATCTAATAAATTCTGATTTTACGAATTATCATAGACAAAGGCATGTTTCTGGTTGCTTTTGTTTGCATTGCTTTGAAAAGATTTTCAGTTGAAATTTGATTAGTCTAACAGTCCAAACTTTTATGCTAAAACTAAATTATTCTTATTAGAATTGAGATACTAATATAATGTATTAACACTATAATAATACACAGGAAAAGCGAAACGCCTAAAGCAAGCCAAGGAAGAGGCTCAAGATGAGGTGGAAAAGTACAGACAGGAGCGAGACAGGGCATTCAAAGATTTTGAAGAAAAGGTAATTAATATTAAAAGCAAAATTCAACTAAAATTCATGTACATCTCACACCTTAATACCGCAACCTCTAGGCATATTATAGAGATGTCTTGAGGTACATAATTATATAGGTTTATTTTGTCAAACATTGAGAAAACATGTTATTACTTTATCTGGTGAGAGATTTAGCTTATTATCTCTAAGAATTAAAACAGATCTATTGAAAAACAGATTATAAGTTACTGTAATATGTATAACAATGCTGAATTAGTGAAGATACATGAAATACTAAATATATATCTATTAAAACTTTAATATTAACAAATTTCAGTATTAAATATATTGAATGAAGTTTGTAATGTCTAGTTGTTTTGTGAAAATAGGTTTTAAATATTGAATAGCAGCTTCATTGAATATGGATGTTTTTTTTGCCTTTTCAACATATTTTTTTATCTGTAATTTTGTTTTATTACTAGCATATGGGCACAAGGGAAGGTGTTGCCGCTAAAATTGATGCAGAGACCAGAGTGAAGATTGATGAGATGAACAAAATGGTCCAGGCACAGCAAGAAGCGGTAAGAATTTTTTATTTTTTATAAATATATAATTCAAACAGTATGTATGACCTTTTGGAAACAGTCCGGTTAAACTCTGACAATTCAGCTATAATGTTGCTACACCTCCCCGAATGTAGAAGTTATTTATATTAATATTTAACATGTTTATAATTTTAAAACATTCAAGGTTACAGTTAGTTATAACTTAACTAACTGTATCATGTCCAAAATAACAGCCCATAGCAATTTTTAGGGTTTGACAACTTCATGTATGGTTTTCAATATCATTAAATAATAAAATAAAATCTTACATTTCATATATTTTAAGATATAGTTGATAAATAGGACATAACAAAGCATCTGTATAAAAATTGTGACTCTAAATTATTTTATATATACTATATTATAAACTATATTACTAAATTTGTAAATAATGTAGAATTAAACAAACACATGTACACGGTAACGGTCCTGGCCCGCCCCCGTCACCTCTCCACCTCTTCGTCTTCCTTCTCCCGCTTTTTATAATTTTTTAATAAATGACAGTATTAGGATGGCAAAGATCTTTATGAATAATTTTAATCATTTGGTTAAATTAGTTACATATTGTGCTGTGATTGATTCCAGGTGATCAACGATATCCTGAACCTCGTATACGACATTAAGCCCGAGCTGCACATCAACTACCGCTTAGAATAAGCGAAATGTCTTGTTATTTAAATTATGTTACTTTTTCGCATTTTAAACCGTTGCGATCTTATAGTTATCACTGTTATGTATTTTAATCTGTAGCTAGCGCTGACGTCAGAATGACGTTTGTTACGCGCGAAACAAGACAAAATGGTTGCCATTCGCTGTATATACAGATAGCTTGTATTGCCACTTTTAATATTAATTGTCTTATAAACATTTAATTAAAATCAGCTCGATATCATTCCATTTGAGACCTTGGAGGATCCGCTTAAGAACACAAAAAATATATATTTAAAAATTGTATGTTATTCAATGTTGTATGTTGGATAGAAATATATGGAGTTTTAAAAAGAATATTAATGTTTTTATTTTTGCGTGTTACAATTAGTCTCAATTGCTTGTACAGTATTAGAGGAAATATATTAATAAAGTAACATTCTTGTTTTATTCCACTTTCTGTTGGCTTAAATCTGGACTTTCGATGGCAATTTTTCTGAAAAAAAAATCTTTATTTTAACACTTAAGATATAACTTTTCCGTGTTCTATCTTTAAGATAATTTGATTCTGGATTTTTGATGTTATCAAGCTACATAATAATCTCAGTAAAACCAAAATCAAGCCGATACTTTAAAATAGGGTGTAGTAATAATGAACAAGTTTCTTATCTAATCTATTCTACTTGATATAAATATTTCTCTGGTAGATTTAAATAAATACTAATAATGCAAATATCTCTGAATATTTTATGTTAATTTCAGCATGAATCAGATTTACCTACGTCATTAAGTCTCGTAGTCAATATTTAAAATATGCACCCATTTTTGTGAAAGATATTTCTCTGACAAAAGTACTACTACATTTAAATTATTTTATTTAAATTAATAAGTGCCTTTTAATTTATTAACGTACTTTAGTTTGAATTTTTTCTCATCCAGCGTCTCAAGCCATGATGATACAGATCCCACAGTTGAAAACACAGCGGGCTGGTCGCGCGCGTCACAACGCTTAGACGAGAACGACAGGATTCCAACCAAAAGACCGTCCATTATAGCAGGACCCCCGGCATCGTGCTATCATTAAGATTTAAAAAAAGCCACTTATAACTATTTTCTATATCCCATTTAAAAGATTCTGATGAATTTAAGTACAACAATAATTGTAATGTTTAGAACCGCATAAATCTTTGATTTAACATGATTTTAAATTGAATTTTTCAATATAAGGTTTTCGTTTTAATTAATATCAACGTACATTGCAAACGTTCTTGGCCAGTGTTATGTAACCTGCGCAGAAGTTACTTCTAGTGACAAGTTCCCTGAAATATAAAGCACTCTTATTAATATTTCAAATTGGATGATGGATAATATTAAATGGAATATAAGATCTCACTTTCCGTAAATGTCCTGGCAATCTGCAAAGTCATATACTGGCAACACTAGCTTCTGGAGAAGTACTTGACCTCCGAGACCACCAATACTCTATAAAACGAATAGGATTTTGCCCGAAAGTTATTACATTTTTTTTTGTCCCAATTTGTTGTAGTTTAATATATGATTTAGAATAACAGGTTTATAAATAGTATATTTTAAGGATTGCCTAAAAAATTAAAACTCAAACAATAATGAGTGGAATTCTTATATCTTTTGAGTCTTGAAGTATTTATAGACTAATTCCGGGATTATTTGTGATTTAAAAATTTGTATTTTTTATCTTACCATAACCGATCCCCAGCCAAGAAACGTAATATTACTGTCAGTTGGCACATTTGTATCAGTCGTGTAATCGATCTTTGCAACATTGAAGTCTGCTTTGTCTGATGTTATATTCTTATGAATTTTTACAACTGCAAAATTAAACTCCAGGGTGTTAGGTTTGTAATTGGGATGGAAAAATATTTCCGTAACTCGATAGATCTCTCCGCCGTATGTCGCATTAGAAGACCCCACACGGACTGTCAACATTTTCACATATTCTCTAAAGAAGCGGTTGTTATACTGTCTGTAAAAGTTTAAAATTAATATAATGATCAGAATCGAAGTCTAAACAAATTTTATAATAAAATTTTACTACAATTTTCATATGCTTAAACAAAAGTGAAGTCTCTACAATAGACTCTTTAGACAAAAAGGCATACTTAGACTGAGTAAGTTAATAATTAATTCGTTTTTATCGTTTCGTATTTTTCTACTGAAGTCATGGTAGGTCATGGTAGGTCACATATGACAAATAGTTAAAATGAACCTCACAATTGTAAGCAATGTGCCGCTGTGAGAACTTTGTCTGAATCAATGATTGCGCCGGCGCACCACAGCTGCTTGTTGACGAGGAGCGCGGCGAGGAAAGGGTAGTCTTCTATTAAACCAACCTCATCCGCATTGTAAATACGGCGATAGCGACGATCCAAAGGTGGGTCGTGGGTGGTTTCTTAAAATATTTAAATTGTTATAACATCTTATGGTATCTTATTAAGGAATTGTAAAGGAATTGTAAATTTTGCAGTGTTTATTGATGTTACAATTAAAATCGTTTAGGGTACAAGTAAAAGGGTACAATTTATATTAAATGTCTTACTTAACGTCCACCGCAATCCTTTATTATTATAAATCCTTTACTTATTATTAAATATCCTTTACTATTATAACAACCAAAGTTTTGCAATTAACAAAGTAATGTGATTTTTTTGTAATTTTATGCATTAGATGCAAACTATTAATAAATAAGATATGTTTTTTAAAAGGGATTAATTCTTACTTGTAGTTACGGTAGTTTTTTTCGTGCTATAATCACTTCTTCTAAGAGGTATTTCGATTGGTATTCCTTCATACTGCCATTCCCTTTTATTCATGCTTTTCCGCATTATATGTTCGCGTTCCACTGTGTCATTGATTTAATTAAATGAGTATTAAACACCGAGATGAACATTTAATTTCTTAGAACTGGCTGGTAATTTATCATGAGGCAAAAATTAATCTTTTATTTTTTTTTTAACATCATTTTTTTTTTTATTGTGGAACCTCTATTATAGACCTGATTCCTGAAGCAATCGTTTCCGCTATTGTATGGTAAGCCCCTGGTTCGTTTGCTATTAAAACTTTTAAATTAAAAACTCGGTTCTAAAATCCAAGTCTTACGTCTTTTAATACTAAAAAAAGTCATATAAATTGTACCTGTGGTTTTGGAGATAAAATACCACAAAAATAAACATTTTTAAAGGATTTTAACCTTTGTTTTATTTATTTTGCTTTCATGGGAATCGTTTAAAGATATCTTAAGAAGGTATCTTTAAAAGACTTGCATTGTGTTTGATATAGAAATAAGTGACTAACTTTTTCTGTACATATCTGTAAAGCTAGCTTAGTCTGCTATATTTTAAACCTTGCTTACTGTCGTCTTCTCGACTGGCTTTCGATTCTGCGGTATTAAAACTGTCATTTTCTTGATGGGCTATTGAATTTTGGACAGTAATCGTAATCACGAATATTATATTTAATGTTATATACATGTTAAAATGTATTTTATCGTACAATTGTTTTGACCTTCAGCAATTGATTTCTCAAGTGAAATCAGAATATTGATTGTCTTGCGAAATAAAACTACGATAAAACGCTGCAGTCATAAATATTTTATTATAATAATCAAAAAATAACAATATATGCTTTAGGTTTCGTTAATGAGAAACGTAACCATGCCCGTATCCGCCCCAAGAGCCTGAACTGATAACAGGGGTTTTGATAATAGGGGCTAAGATGGGAGTTACGATGGGGGTTATAATAGGGGCTTTTATAATGGGGCTTATCAGTCTAAGACGAGGAAGAGTGATGCCATGGTTGATGTAGCTGGATCTAGCCTCAACAAGCGGTGATATCAGCTGGGACGAATAGGCTGTGGAAGAAAGTGGAACTTCAGAATGTTACTGCCTTAACCAACGGTTAGGGTGCTGAGTTTACTAAGCCGTAGAGCGATCGACTCTCCTCAGCCTTGCTCTCTTCAAACTTCCCTTCACTGCAAAGGGAGATCTTTGCGTCAGTTTGTAATGCAATATATTGAGCCTGATGGTTCGGTAAGGGATTACATTTAACTCCTTTTTTAAGGGTTCTTATATGTTTGTTCTTAGATACAATAATGTTAAGTACCGATTCTTTTACTTACCAAGACCGCCTAATCCCGATGGTACAGGATTGGCCAAGGACAAACCGATCAGGGCGAGAACAATAGCAACCTGAGAATAAGGAAAAAGCGACTTTATTTTATAAAAGAGTTGAGATAAGACATGTTATAGTTTTCTTGTATAATTATCTGTAATACTTACAGCGCACTTCATCGTAATATCATTTACAAATCACTGAAAATGTTAAATATAAAATCCAACTAAAATACCGGTTATATAGACACTAGTTAATTATTTCACGCATGCATAAACGTACATCCTGACTAAATAATTTAAGTTTTATTATGTAATGAGGCTGATGTAGGGTTGACTCGATTAACATTAAACTAATCTAGATAATTATTTATTTTTATTAATTAATTAATTTATTTCATTATTTATGAATCAGAAACAGTTTAAGAATTGTATGTGTGAAATAATTCAAACAAAGGATGACTTTAAAAAGAGATCTTTACCCAAATTCCTTGATAACAGGAGGAAATAATGAGTGTATATTGAATTTGAATATTACAAATAATATTACTTTTCCCGTTAAAGATTTAGAACTATGTTTCTTTATAAATTAGATAAGATTAAGCTAAAGTTCTTGTATATTTCTAGATAACAATAAGAAGTTTATGGGGTTTTTCAAGGTTTTTGATATGTCGCTTTTGTTGATTATTAGAATTAAATAAAACCCAAAATATAATCGACTAATATATTTAGAAATAAATAAAACACTTCATTCTTGTTCAATAAAACGAAATAACATAAACTATAATCATTAAAGTTAAGTAATTAAATGACGTAACTTCTATTTTTTAAGAGAATGATTTCACTGAAACAAACAAATTGACAATATTCATTAAATTAATTGAATTAAATATTAAACACTAAGGCACTCAGAAAGTTTTGTAAAAAAATGTATAGATAATTTTTGATTAATCTTTTCAAAGAAATTTTGACGGGCGTCTTTAAGATGTTTCATGAGCCTGAAATAATTTTTATCAGATTTTCAAGCCTCCAAGAGGTTTTGTTTCGAAGTGTTTCTGACAATAGCTGTTTTATAATTTTAGGGAGTCAAGCGGTGAATAATCAAAGCTTAAGGTTTATCAGTGTATGATCTAGAAAGTCAATTGCCTTGTTCGCGGAGTGCCTGAGCGCGAAGTTGGTGAAGTAATACGAGTTCTCTGTTCGATCCTTAGTTACCTCAAACTAAAAATTTCTATCAAGAATTTGGTATTGTTATTCTTTGGTTCGATTGGTTCGCTTTTAAACGGGCGCTGGTTTTGAACGAGCTATATCAGTAACTGGCGATTTGTTTCAGCATTTTATTTATAACAAATCGTTTACACATGGCGGGATAAACCTGCCACGAATTTACCATATTATTTAACTTTTCCACTTTGAATCTATATCACTGATCTCTTGTGTACGTCAAAAATCTTGTCAATGTTTTGTGATTCGCAAATTTTATTGAATATTTTCTCGTTTGTAACACATTTACTTCGATAGTAGTTAAAGACGACCATATCTTTCTTTATTCTTCAAATTGGTCATACCATCTGTACAGGTGGTTTAAAGGCGCCTTTTCTATAAAAGCTAATCGAAGTCGACTAAATAATGCCGAAGATTCTAGACTGTCCTACAGGAATCTTTTTCTCTATAACACCATTATTTAATAATTTTTACTCTCAAGTATTCTACTCCTTTTTTTTTTACAAAAACTTCTGAGTGGTCTAAGTATCATATTTATTCATATAAATAAAGATAATGAAAATAGATATAGAAAAAATGATTTCATCTTGTCATTTGGTTAGTAGGAATTGGGGAAAAAATATAATAAAAAAGTATTTAAATAGCAATTACCTTCCACTTGTCGTTATCGTAGTCCCACAGGGAGGAGATGCCGTCGATGGGATTGACGCGTAGTTCTAGCATCCGGCGCAATTGAGCTTTTTGAGACTCCTTCGAAAGTGAACTCGGCAACGGTTCATATACTGATCAGATAGAAACATCATGTATTATAATAGGGCCTAAACATGTCATACTACATAATCATAATATTTTATATGTTAAGTATACATAATAAGCATTTATTTTGCCATTCTTTTAATTTTAGACAGATTCGCTTTAGAAGTAACAAACAAATAATAGACACAAAATACATCCGGTCTTAGAAGATCTGTGGATTACAAACAGTTGTACTATGTGGGAGGCGAACACACCTGTCCCCATAGTTCATTACCAATTGGTAACAGGGTCGTTGTACTATTTTTTTAACTAAAGAAAAAAATTAATATATTACCATAATAATGATAAAATATGCTCGCCCAAAATCCAAAGGATGCGATAATAAAACCCCATCCTAATATGAACTTCCACTGGCCGGTCGGTGCCTGGAACTCCGAAAAGGTCTGACAGAATGACGCTCGATATAACGCCTTCTTCTCCTCACAACAGAGCATCCGCCAATCGCATCGCTCTTTTTCGCGTAGTGCCTTCAGTTATAATTCTAATGTTAAAAAATATATAATAACAATTACAGTAAACAGTCTGACGCTATTCCTGATAATACCCAAAGCCAATTTTTGAATAAAATATATAATATAATTGTTTCTGCACTGACATATTTGACTTCGAGATAATAAATAAAATATAATTTTATATAATATTATAATATCTTATATATTTGCTGTTTAACATTGTGCTGTTAATGTTGTGTTGTGTTTATCGTTCAGAAAAGAAAAGAAGAGAAATTAATAAATAATTGTAAGGTTTATTTTATTATATTTTATTTTTGGACAAGCTTAAAAATATTTTACATTTTGAAATAAAACATTACATTGTATTTATTACAGATAATATAAAATATATTAATTTTTATTTAGTTTCAATGTTTTTACTTCAAACCAATGTTTCATTAGAGATAACTTAATAAATAAAGATGACTATAGATGCTAGATGGCGTTTAAAAAGACTGATATTGTATAAGTCATTTGAAAATTTTCAATAAAATCTTAGTTCGAATATTTGTCACTAGACGGCGTGGAGAGAGCTAGTCTTATATTTAGCTGACGGTGGTTAGATTTAAACTGAAAATCGCTTATGATTTTTTATTTAATTAAAATGAAATTAAGGTCTTTTGTGATTTTATGTATTAAATGTCTGACTTGTTATGAAGAGCGCAAGGTGTGTTTGACTTTATTAATTGTATCTTCTTCAGGCAATATATTTGTTTCTTTTGTATTTACTTTTCACCGAGTTTGTGATCTCAACCAATTTAAATAAGTTTTGCTGAAAGAAAGCAAAGACTAAACCGAGGAAAGTAGATGATGTCCTACAATACAGTAATAATATTTTCTTCTTACTACAACTTTTAAAGTGAAACCTACGTCTCTAATAAAATTATTTCAGATTCGAGGCCTACCAGTTTGGATGAATGTTTTATTCTGTTTGATTCAAAAATTTAAATATATCTAAATAAAGATTTGAAGAAGGAAAGAAATTTTATATCACAAGAATAGCAACCACTAATAAAAATAAGGAATTTTAAATTTAACAAAACTCTTCGACGAATGTGAGTGTTATTGAAACCTATATGTAATGATAAATGAATCAAAATTGTTTAAGACTTACACATACGTCAGGTGTATTTTCCTTAAACCTTACAGCTGGAAATGGAAAATGGCAATCATCTTTATAGCTCGCGATGCCATTGACGCCATGACCTACTACATCTCTGTATCCTGTTCTGCAATACCAGTACGTTGTCCTAATGTTCTGAGCAAGTGGTTTAAATATACTAGGCGATTTTGCCAAAGAAAACATGTTCTACTGCAATCTTGATGTGATTACTGTGACAGTTGCTTTTTTAATTGACAGAAGAGGTTTTATGTCGTGTTTTATTGTTGACAAATAAACGATTTATATAATGTTATTGAGCTGAGCGAAGCGAAGTTTTGTCAGTTCAATTAAATTTTGTACGCTATGTTCTCCTACACCATTCAAGCTATAGTTACCAAATTTTGACCAGTTGATTATCACATATCTACCTCTCTATAGATAGATTTTGATAAAAATTCTAATTAATTAATTTGTAATTAACTTCATTTTTAATTGACACGTTTTTTTACACGTGCCAATGGTAAGTTTTTACTACGACTGACATATGTATCAATCATATCTATCAAGTTGTTTTTGTAATATATTTTTCGTTTTGATCAGCTTTCCCCGCTTGCTTGTTGGCGGCCCTAGTCATAAACTAATTGTTACGCTCATCTAGTTTTAAGATTATGTGTATATTTTTTTAATACAGATTTCACTAAGCCTGGCATCGTGTGTAGTAATATAATAACAGAACGAACGTCATAAAACAAATTAAGATGTTTTTTTATTCCAGTTTCTCTAATAAATTCAAATGTTTCATAAAATACGTTTAGTAGAAGAACTGAATTTAAACAGTTTATAAAGTTTCTCTGCATATTTAATCATTTAATTATTGGTTCATAAAAACGAAGTCACGGTCGTATCTTGATATAAATGTTTAAAGGTTATTCGTAGAAGAAATTAAAATCACTTTAAATTTTGATTATAGAATGTTTGAATGTTTGTTATTTTTTTACAAAAATTGATATAGTGTGTAACTGTTTAAGATATACAAAGTTTTTAAGTTATTGGAAATTGTAATTAAATTAAACAATACTTTAATTAGATACCAAATAGGATAAAATATGAAACATTAATTATAAAATACACAATTTATACAATACTATCATGTGATTGCGAATTGGCTCGTGTGGTGATGAAAACTGCTAGCCAAATAGCTGAACCACTCATTAATCTTAAATTCACATCGCGACTAATAGTAGAAGCTTAATTAGTAGTGTTCTATTTAGTTCAACCTCATTGTGATGTCTTTTAAACTATTTGTCCAAATTATTTAATTTAACATTATAAGTATTTAAATATACATTCAAAAGTATCGAATTTAATTGTATTTATGGCTCAGTTTTTTGGATAGTCTCCCTGTAAAATATATGATGACGCAAAGTTTTTTTTCAAACCGTTTTGTAAAACAATGCTAGGGTTACATTATTTTCTATACCGTACATGTTAGCTCGCAGAAGGCAGGATTTTTTCCGACTTATGTAACGGTAAGTGCGAATATAAATATAATAATAGTCCCGTTATGCCCAAATTATTTAAAATGTTTATAAATTGTAGCTGATATGTTATTCTGATGATTGCTATATAACCGTAAAGTTTCATGGAAATCCTTTTAGCAGTTTTTGCATGACAGGGTATCAACCACAGATACATTCAAAACAGACTTCCACATAAAAAAATTAAAAAGAAGGATAGGATACGATAGAAGGGTAATAAAAAACATTAAAAAAGTACATTTTTAAAGTAAAAGTAAAATTTCATGTGTTAATTTCGGGCAGTGTTTTTTTTCCTCCCGTCCAGATTTTTGTTTGGTTTTGTACTTCTTGAAATAAATTCTTGTAATAATTTGTAGGTATTTTAAATATATTTTCAAGAATATTTATATAATGTTCCTTAATTATGTCTTCTTTCTTTTCTTTATTATTGATGAAATGTTTGATTTTTTTAAATCTTATTAAATTAGGTTTTTTAGAAGTATTTTCTATATTTGTAATATCAATACTTAAACCTTCATCATCGGTATAATCACTTTCAATGCTATAAAAGTTATAATTTCCTTCTAATTCATTGGAATCTTTATAATAAACATTATTATTGTTCTTAGAGTTTTTGATTTTGACATCACGTAAAATAAATTTTTGTTTTTCTAATTTGTAATATCCATCTTTAGATTTACTTATCTTGGGAAAACTGTGGTAAGGCAAAGGATTAGGGCTCGAAATTTTAGACGTTTTAAAAAATGACGGGTCTATATAATTATGCGTTTTATTTGCTTCCTGAAAATAAAAAACATAATTATATTTAAAATTATATTCGATACTTTTTTCATCTTGTTGACTTTTATTTTGGAAAAAATGCTATGGATAATAATGATTAACCATAGCATTTTTTGTCATTATCATTGTATAAGTGATATAATAAAAGAGAAAGGATAAGAGAGAGACAGAGAAAGAGGAAGAGAGAGAGAGAAAGAGAGACTGAGAGAGAGATAAAAATACCTCCCGTATAACACTTCGTATCCAATGATAATAACAGCTTAGCTTTGTGAAAACTGTCGGTGAGTTGGGAGCCCCGCAGACAGTAGAACCAAAGCTAGCTACTCCAACTAGTACGCCATTGATGACAGCTGGACCGCCAATGTCCTTCTATAAAAATACTCTTCTAATTGTTTTAATGCCCCATGTTAAAAGGATAACATTATGTAAATCTGCCAACTCGCTTATGTTACGGTAAACTTCAATTAATATTAAATAGGAGAGTGTGTCCGAAGGGTCTATTTTGAAACTTCTGTTTGTAAACAAGTGATCACTAGTATTGATTTAAATTGGAAAATAAATAAATAAATTAACTTATTAATTAATAGGAGCCACACCCTTTGTTGAAAGTATCCTTACTTTCTTGTCTCCTGACACTCTTTTTATGCTATAAAAATCAAAGTTGCACGATGGTTAAAAGACTCACTTCGCACAAAAGTTAGACACCTTATAAGTTGGACTGATTTTACGAAAAAAAAATAGTTTAATATAATTATCATATAAGTAAAGAAATCGTACATTACAAGCTCCACCCCCTTTCAATAAGAATCCGGCGCAAAAATTGGTAGCTGTAACATATTCACTACAAATATTATTGCTAAGTATCTCATTCATAAACTTTCTTCTATTATATTAAAGTAACTTCGCTTTCCCAGACCTTGAATAAACTTTTTGACATGTATCATGGTTGAAAATATTCAAATCCGCAAAGGAAATTGGTACGACTGCGATATTTTTTTGATTTGTCTGAAAACAAAAATTTAATATTAATTTAGAAGGTTCATCTTCTGTTTGCTTTTTGTAGTGATTATAAAAATGACTTACATATCTAGATCCCCACCCCAGTAAAGATACGTAAGTTGAATTTGCTAAAACTTTTCTATTTTTGTTATCAAATTCAATTCGTCTAATGCTTGTATTTCTTTTAAAATATGTGTGCTTTTCCATTTTGAGGATCGCGATATTATTTTTCAGATAAAAAGGATTATAATTTGGATGAAAAAAAATTGATACGATCGGTACAACTTCACCATATTTTGAAACATAATCACTTCCGATTCTCGCGGATACACTGGGAAGTTTTGCTGGTTTTAAACGATTTTTGTAAATACTGCAAACGGAATAGAAATAAATTCAAGTCTTTTATTTTTGTATGTAAACTTTTGTGATCCATGCTTACTATATACTCTGCACTCACGTTATTTTACTATCGCAATTTGCCCAACTAGTTTCGTGAACAGTTCCTGATTCCGCCCTGCTCAGAGCTCATGAATAAGGACCCTGAACAGGTTCGAAACTACTCGGGCAAATTAAACTCTAACAAAACTAGTATATTTCTCGTTTAAATATCTATATAGATTTGCTTACATTTGTAGACAAGATGCCGACGTTAAAATAAAAACTTTGCTGATTATGGAACCAGCGCAAATAAACTCGTTTTCCAGATGGAGACTTACTATAAACGGGTATTCCAATATGCTTGTCGACTGGCCTTTGTAAATGCGCCTTGCAGATTTATCTCCTAAGTTTATTGATATTTGGTAAAAAAGTTAAATTTTAATTATATTAGAAATTTCAATACCTACTCCAAATTTTCAAGTCATAGTATGGATTTTGTACTCGGCTTTTTTTTGCTAAGGCATTGTTTGGTTGTTTCATAAAATCATTTATTGTAAGATTATTGATTTTCTGCATAAAATCGTCCATAAAAACCAATGACTCCGATGAATCATTTATCTTTTTAAAATAACTACCATCCTCTTGTGTATTTTTGAAATTATAATCTTGTTTTGTATATAGCAATTCATTTACCATTTTAAAATAAGAATTATTGTTTATTTTTTCCATAGTAATTGTATTTTCTAAATTTTTGTCAATAATCTCAGCAATATAGTTAAAAATTGTATTATTTGATAAGCGTGTACAATTATATATTAATTCATTAATTATGTCCTCTGTTTTAAACAAAGCATCAATACTTTTAAAAGGGGAATTCGCCTTGTGTAGATCTTTTGTAATTTCGAATATTTCAATGTTTATCTCAGATATATTTCTAAATTTGTTATGAATACTTAGCAGATATTTTATATTTTCAAAATGATGAAAATGTTGCTTCAGTCCCAAACTGAAAAACAAACTATTTGTAATAGCTTGCATATCTTCATTTAATTGATAAAAAAAATTTACTTCACTTGCAACAAGATTAAGAATATTTGCTAAAATAAATAATTTTATTGAATACATTCGATATAATTTAGAATTTGAAACAATTCTACAAAGTAGTTACTCTTCAACCAAGATTTTTATTGATTTTTTATGAAGTGTTAGGCTATTGAAAAGTAAATTGGAAGTTTTGCAATACAAGAAATATTATTTTTTAGATTAGCACGGGGTTTTATTCATAACATTTTATTTACTTTTTCAATAAATTACCAAAGTTTTTAAGTTGGGTGTCTTCTCATGTTTTTTCTTATTTGTTATATTATTGTTTGCGTACATTTCAGTTTTTATAAGTCTATCTGGTGTCTTGAAGAATTGCCTTCGGTTAAAGAAAACGACATTGTCGCAACGGAGGCTGTAATTCGTTTAACGATTAATAAGCTATTTTCAAATCTTAGATTAAATTATAACAATAATAAGTCAAAAGACTATTCTACAGTTCACAAATACTTTACTTCACTTTCGTTGCAAGATTACGAAAATTTGAAAGAAATTTCAAGACAAACCAGAGTGGGCCATAAAAATAAAAATAATTCAACAGATTTTATAGCAATAATAAATGAATTACTTGCTGCAGAATATATATTTACTGAAAAAAATGACACAGAAATAAACGATAAAGATGAAAATGTAATCCATTATATTGAGCACTTTCTAAAGAAGTTGCATGTTCTGAAAGAAATATATACCGTTGATAAAACTTATGTCAACATCAACACTGATGTTTTAAAATTACTGAAAGATTCAAACATAAAAACAAATTATTCGTCAAATGCTGAATTTAGTTCTTATAAATCTGAAGAAAATGATACTCTTTTAGATGAAAATGAATTCTGGAGTAAATTATTAAAGTTTTTAATAAATAATTATGATTCAAGTACCATAATTGAAATTTAAATGTAATTTATAATACTTATTGTATCTTTGGATGTTGTAGAGCCTAGTGGACGTAGGATATTTAAAGGAGACAGAACTAAGATTACCGACTATCCTTTTATGGCAACGATCCAGATATTTAATCAATTTCACTGTGCAGGATCGATTATTAAGTCTGATCTTATTATAACAGCGTCATCGTGCTTGCAATTGTAAGCTATCCAAATTGAATATTATCGCATCTTAACTTATCATATTCATTTGTTTTTGTTCTTAGGGCTTACAATAATCGTTTGTTCCGAGAAAATCCAGCATTTCTATCAGCTCGAGTAGGCAGTAGTTTTTACAACATTGGTGGAGAAGTAATTCCAGTACTTGAGGTTTATTTCCATCCTGGCTATGATCCTAGTAGCTTGAAAAACAATCTTTGCTTACTTCGCCTGTCTCGTCATTTAAAGTTTAGAAAGAAAAGCAGAAGAGTTAAAAAGATTAACTTTGATAGACATGAATCCACTCTCCCCATGACTACTCCAGGGATTACTATTGTTGGGTGGGGTGCTAAAGAGGTTTAGTTTTTTATTTATTTTGTTTATAATATTTATTTCATATGGTTCCCCAATTTTTTATTAGCCATACATTTAAACTGGTAATAATACATAGCGCATTTTAAGTAAATGTTGTTCATTAAAAATTTTTTTTTCTTTTCACAGAATAGTCCTGTTATTGGTACTTGGAAGAACATACTGTCTTTTGCCGTGCTAGATGTTTATCCATTAGGAGATTGTGAAGATGTGTATTCGAAGTAGGTTCAATAATCCGGTACTCGTGTCCACCAATACTTTTAATAAAAGCTAGAATATAAAATAACTTATTTCAGAGCGTACGTAACGAAAAAAAACTTTTGTGCTGGTTTTATATCTAGAGGAGGAGGAGCTTGCAATGTATGTTAACTATGATATTATGGTGGTTGCTTCAACCAAAACTATAATTTTCATAATTTGATTGGCTTTTAAGGATGCATTGTTTGAGTTTTGCGAATCCTAAAATGTTGTTATTTTATCCACAAATAATCAAATATTATTTCAGCGGGACGTAGGTGGCCCCGGGATAGACAATGGTAAACTTATGGGTGTGGTCAGCTTTGGTTCTCCGGTGTGTGGGGCGCTGGACACACCGACTGTTTTCACCAAAGTGGGCTTTTATACTGACTGGATTGAAGAAATTATGGAACAAGTATTTGATCATTTTTTAATTATCGATGGAAAATTGCTTGACGGTATTTATGGTTTATTTGTATTTCAACTTATTGTTTTTCCTTAATTGCAGGATGTTCCTACTTCTAGGAAGAGAACAACCCTAAAGCCATTTATAAATCCATTTACAGCACCACCATCCTATAAACCTCCAAAAGCAACCACTTTCAAAATAGCACCTTTAACTGGCAAAAAGATGTCTCCTATACCTATTTCTGAAATTGATGAACAGCTTAGGATGTCTGGTGATAGACTATTTAAAGAATTTTTAGCTACAATGTTTACTAGTCACGAAATTTCTGAATATCAGGATATTTTTAATGTTGATGGCGATGACAATTATGTCACAGGTGACGTAGAAACCACAACAAAAGAGATAGTAACTGAAAACAGTCATATAATTCCAACAATCCGAATTGCTGCAGAAGACTTAGACGAAAAAGAAATCGAATCACTAGAAGAAATAAAACAACAAACTCAAATTGTTGGGTTTTCAAACGAAGAAAGTAATTCAGATTCAGTCCAAACACCTATAATCGATACCCAACTACCAGTCGTATATAATTTAAATAAAGACATCACTGATATATTACAAAATGATCGAGAAAAAGATAGTTCTTATGAAAACCAAACTATTGATGACAGCAGTAAAAATGAAACTGTTTTAACTTTATTGTATTTATCTGATGATGACAAAAAAATAAAGACTTCTAACAGTAACAAAACCGATAAGGGCGAAATTTATGAAGGGTTAAGTATACCTTCTGAAAACTTTGAGGATTTGACCAGGTCGAAACAAAATGTTTTAAATATTTTACCAGACAGTGAGTTGTACGCATTATTAACTGATGTAATACAGGAAGAGGTGGAAAAAGTTAATTCTGAAACTTAAAAATATTTTCTTTAAAACATTTATATTCAATTGGATCACTGTTCATCCATCCTCATATAATAAAAGAGTTGTTCTGCTGAATTAACTGTTTTTATTAACACTCAAGTAGAAACTACATTATTAAAACAAGTAACAATTAAACACAGTATTAATCGTATCTTTTACTTTAATTTTTTATTATTCGAGCAATTATAAAGAATAAGAATATTGCACAAATATTTTAAATAAAATGTAATATAGTTAGTGTGTGTAAAATTAAAAAAAATAAATATACTGTCACAAAATAAAAATATTACCTACATAAAGAAATCGAAATAAATACATCATATGATATACATCTGATATATTTTAATTTTTGATTAAACTTATTTAATTTTATATTTAAAAAAACTATCTACTGCCACTTAGATATAAATTATTGCAAGTAACGAAACGTAATATCGCAGTCTAATATTGAATTTTCAGTTTTCACCAGAGGTCGCTGTTTTTCTTACAAGTTTATGGTGGTCAGTGGTGTTAAGATAATAATATCAAGGTAAAGTAATATTTTATAACCATAAAAATAGGTCAATCAAATTATAAAACGTGATATTAGAGGTGTATTCTTTGTTTATTAATAAATATTATATCTGCGGTGGTAAGTGTCTATTATTTCGATACATGTCACTATCATTCTATATTTAAAATTTATTCTCATAATAATTTTTTGCTTGTGTATTCTATATTTAAATTTGAATTGTCATCAATATAATATGTCTACATTCTTTTTATATATGCCCGTATCCTTTTTATTAAAAAATAATTGTTATGTAACTGACGATCGATAGACATAACCTATGAGTGTTATCATTTTGCAATACAAACTATTTATCAAAAGTAGCTATCTAAAGAGTTCAGAATTTATTTATTATTTTTCATTAGTTTTTTTAGTAAGTTCGTCTTCAAATTAGATGTATTAGAAATTTTTGCATATGCTTAAAATACTAGCAGTATTTTATACTATTTTGTTAATATATACGTTCTTCAAAATTATTCAACAGAAAAAATATAACAACTGGATTAATGAGTTTAAAACACTAATTTTATAAAATCTGAATTATTTATTTGAATATAAACAAAATAAATTTTAGGCTTTTATATGAAAATCATGCTAGCTCTTTTCATAACAGCTAGCTAGTTTTTATGAAAATTTATTAATTATTTGTAGAAAATGGCAAATCTCCTCCTGCGTCGTGCGCTGTTAGATGCTATCCGTGTTCCAGCTGGGACACGATCAGTTAGCGAACTTTCCAAGGTAAATACAATTTTTAAAAATATTTTATAAAATAAAGTGAAGCTTTTTGGTAATAAACTTACATAATTTACTTTTTATTCATAATCTAAAGCAAACTTATTATACATTTTCTACATTTTGCTGTTACTATTTTCTAAGATAATTCAATGTTAAACAGTTTTAGTTATAGACTAAAAAATTACATTGTCAATAAACAATGTTATTTTCAGCTTTTATACAATACTATAATTATACTTGTTTTGTACTGTGAAAATTGTTATGTTTTATTTAAGAAAGTTATTAAGTTGTTGTGGGTATAAAAATAATAAATGTGATAAGTTGTACTAATGTTGGTTTCATAAAATAAGTTGTGTATCATGATTAAAAAGCATTTTAAATTGTAAAATATGAGTTATAATAAAAATATTTTACAAATTATATGATTACTGGTATTTTTTAATTTTTTTAACAATCCTTTAAATTTTGATCACAATTTTATTTTAAAAACTTTTTCCACAATTACAGATTGGTAACCGTGAGTGGGTCGGCTATGGATTCAATGGCCAACCTAACTATGTAGACAGGAATGACTACCCACTGCCCGCAGTCAGGTTCATTGCCCCCAATCCAGATGTTAAGGTTAATATGCAATATTTTTGTATAGCCTAGATTTAATCCATTTTTTTAAATAAAATACTGTATTGCTCAGTGAAATGATTGATGAATTCATTTCGATGTTAACAGTTGAACTGTCTCATAATAAGATACAGCAGATTTTTATTTTGTTTGTTAAAAAAATGAATGAAATGGATTATTATAGTTAGTGACTAGGCTAAAGGATGTAGACGAAACAAATTATTTGTTTCTTGTAAAATAATTACTATTAGATTTATTGTGCAAACCCTGGTTACATTCTCCATTTTCTATTAATCCTGTTAGCACAAATTTTATAATGATATCATGGTGCAACTATAAACAACATTCTCAGGCCCTCCGTGAAAAAGAAAAGGGAGACTGGCGTAAACTATCTATAGAAGAGAAGAAAGCTCTATACAGAGCTTCCTTCTGCCAGACCTTTGCTGAGTTCCAAGCACCCACTGGAGAGTGGAAGGGAGTCATCGGCTGGACCCTTATAATCGCCTCAATGTCCATCTGGATCTACCTTGGAGTTAAGACGTTCGGTAAGTCATGCATGATGAAGAGAAAAGTGTGTGAACATTGTTATATCCTGTATCCTTTTATTACAATTGAGATTGTTATTGTGATAGACAGAATTAGTTGATTGTTCCAAGACGTAATATGAATTGAAAGAATATAAGTTAATATGATGTAATAAGATATCACATTACTTTAATCAAATCATTTATCAAAAGTGGGTCATTCATTAAACATAAGTAAATTGTGCCACCACTTGGAAAGTGATAGGTTTTTGATATTATTGAAGAAAATAAATAATAAACATATTGTAATACATGGTTATTGTGTTTAGTATACAATCCGCTACCTGATTCCTTCGGCGAAGAGAGTCAGAAGGCACAACTCAAGCGTATGCTGGACCTGAAGGTCAACCCTGTGGATGGACTGTCTTCCAAGTGGGACTATGAGAACAACCGCTGGAAGTAAATTGTGAGTAAAATATACAATTATGAGTCTTATAATTTGTAAAAAACTTTTTGAATTCTAAAGAACCAAAGGCAATTTAAAAGTATACTCTGAATGATTACATTAGGGGATAAAAATGCAATTCATTTTTTAAGCTTTCAGTGCTAATATGGTCGATTTTAAGCTGTTACTAAAGCATGATCAATCATCAATCCCGTTCTCAGGTTGATATTTAAATTTGGCTGAAATAGATATATATATAGATGAATAGATACTTCCTTAAACTCAAAAACAATACACTGAGACAAAACAAATACACTTATAATACACTAGTTTTGTGTTCTTTTGTGGCATATGGAATCTAGAAATTCAAGTATTTCAAGTCCTCTCCTTCAGTTTTATCAGATACGTTTATAAAATTTGCTCCATTCGGCGATCTTTGGACCTTTGGTCATAATTGTTACCATTCATCTGCTCTCATCAAGAGCTTTCGATAAACGTATTGCACGTGTCGTAACAAAGTTTCTTTGAGTTTCGGTGACGCGACACTACAGACAAACAAACTGACAAAATGATAATAGGGAGATTATATAATTAGTTTTACATCTTATGTGCATTTAGGTGCTTAAATATAATGTAAAAATCTGAAAATAAAAGACTAATTATAATCATTTGTTTAAAGTTCTCTGTATAGATATAATATAAAAATGATATTTGTCTTTATAGTTTTTTCCAGTCCATATATAATAACTAACTATTATTCATGGTGACAAATGATTTTATTTACAACTAGCGGGTGTGGCCGTCCGTGATGTCCGGGAGTCTAGAAAAGAATTACAGCTTTTGCCGCCAAATTTCAAAAATTTTCAAAATTTTGAAATAGCCATTCCATAGATCTCTTGAAGAGTAACGACTGTGCTGTTTTGCTCTAATATGCATAGTTTTTGAATAACAGCTTTTCCCTTCAAAATATCGAAAATATTAAAATTTCAAAATAGCAATATCTCTTTTTAAGCTTTCGAATGACATATTACACTTGTCTCTATGATGCTTCCTCGATTAACGGCACGCGACAGACAGACATACAGATAGACACAGACATGACAGGGAGATTATATATATATAGAAGACAGATTAGAATAACTAGAGTTACTACTTTTAGATTTGAGGGTTTTGAGGAATGGATAAGTAATGAGAAAGGCTGACTGGTAGCGTAATGTAATATGATAGTATAGCTTTCCTCATAAACTCTGTTATAATCAGAACCAAATAATTAATCAAATCCACCCCATAGTCTCGAAGTTTAGCAACATTCAACACGGTCACTACGACCGCACGACGCTTGTGTATTTTCGAAAAACTCAGTTTTTCCTTCCGATCTGTCTGTCTGTATGTGTGTCTGTGCGTCTGTGTGTCTGTGTGTCTGTGTATCTGTGTGTGTGTCGAATTTTATTTTTCGAATTTTGAAAAACTAAAGATATATTTGGAATCAGCATCTAAATGTAAGATTCACTTTTCAAAATTATGTTGATTGTCCAACGGGAAGGTGGTCAGATGGGCCGCCGAAGTTACCGAAAAATGGAAAAAAATTTTCGAATTTTTAAATTTTTTAAAATTTAAATATAAAGCCTAATGCAATATATACTTTCATCAATTTTTAAAGATTATTAATATTATATGGCTCAGTTTCATAATTATAGTTTTATTTTATTTGCTTAATTGCCTTTTATAATTTAGCCTCCACAAGGAATTGATTGCGATGGTTCTAGTTGTTCGTAAATTGTTTACTATATATGGACGTTTGTGAAACAGTGATCACAATACAAAAAAAAAAAAACCCGGCTGAGTTTGTTGTGTGGTTCTTCTCAGATCAGGGCGCGCTTGGAACCCTCGTTGCTTTAGTTATAAGTTGGACAGTGACTCTACAGAAGGGCTTATTTCGATATGTAAGGCATCGAAATAGGCCCTCCTGGCACTTCCATTTGACGTACACAAGTGATCATTGGTATTGATTAAAAGTGGAAAATATAAAAATAAATAAATAAATAAATATACGACGATATAATTTTATGAATATAAACAATTAAAAAATGCGATAACAATTTAGGAGTTAATATATTTCGTTCAAGTACGATGGCAGCTTACAAAAATTGCAAACAAGACTAAAGACTAAAGACTAAAGAGCACTAAAACCTTTGGTGTGCTAAAAAAAGGAACCCGACCAAGTAATGAACTTCGTTACAATACAATAAAGTTTATTTATTATCTGTCAGCAGTAATACCACCTACCCTGGATTAATTATTTTATGACTACCCTCATTATTGATAATGCGGTCGGCTGTACTGATGACAGTACAGCCATGAGGCTAGCTGCGTATAAAAGGACTAAATCAATCAAAATCAAATCAAACAATAATTATTCTTCATTCCATCTTGTTCTTTTAATTTTTTTTTTATTTTTATATAATTTATGCATTCTGATTAATGTAGGTACTCCATCATTGTTCAGCTTATTTTTGTTATATGACCATAGTACCTACATTAACGTTTATCATTTTTAATTCTTTTATTTTTATGTAAAATATCTGTTTATACTTAGCGACGTAACTCGCTTAAAGGCAGCCACAGAATACCAGCTTTGAGAATATTGTTCTCAACAATCAGCTGAGTGGCCAACCTTTTTGGATAACTGTATCTTTTTTTTTTTTTAATTAGCGTCAATAGTGTTAATTGTTAAGTGTTTTGTTGTTGTTGTATTTTTTTTTATTGTGCTGTATAGATTGTCCAAATAAAGATTTTTGATTTGATTTGATTTGATTTGATTTGATTTGATTTGATTAAATCCAAAGTGCTTGGGGCAGTGTTAAATACAGCGTCTAGTACAACGGAACTCTAGAGGAATTTGTGTGAAAATAAAACTAGGAGTAGAAACTAAAGTGAAATAAAAGTGAAGATTCTGTCACCAATAATTAAGAGGAGCAATTTTGAAAATAAGTGTTTTTGTATCTGTAAAATTCATTAAAGTGATTCTTAAATTGATTAATAAGTGTTTAAATTAATATGAATGGTGATCAAAGAGAAGATATAGACCACAGACCAACAATGGAGCTGTTATATCGTATGTTATTTTTCAATAAAATATTTTAGCGCCATAAAAAAAATTGTTGGTAATTTTGAGGTTCTTATCTTTACTAATAGTATTATTGCTCTTTGACGAAATAGTGTAATGTTCGTATTTTTGTGATTTAGGCATTGTACTCAATCAAAATAGAATCGACTTAAACTGTGGAAGTCAACGTTTATTGTCCATTGTCTGAAGAATATTTTAATAGATATTGAGAACACACATTAAATGTTTTAATAATAGAATATTTAGAATACACCAATGGTTTATTGCTCCTTACCACGTTTCATCATTTCATTATTCGTATTATTTTCGAGCTTGTGTCGTACGTAGTAATATTCAACTCTTAAGTTATCATATTTGTTTTTATTATATCAATATTCATAAATTTATATCATCGTATTATATTAATATAGTGGTAAAATTTTATTATTGTTATTTATATATTATTATACCAGTATTTCACACAAACGTCTGCTCCACCGTTTTTAAGATACGCTAAAAACACACCGGTGTGTTAGTCGCAGTCGGGGAACGTCTTTTTTGATTGACGTCTTAAAACTGCGTTTCACACAACATATGTGTTAGACGTTTAACACGAAGTACAGGTATGTGTTAGAGCCGCAGACAGGGATATTAGCGATTTATCGGGCCGCAGCCAACTTGAAAAACAAACAAACTAACTTTTCCGCTTTATAATATTAATATATATACATTTTGTAACTGTTTGTAAGTTTTTCCAAGTTTAATGTTGTTATATATATTTTATATTTTTGAATATTGCAGATGTGCCGGTGCTAGAAGACGTCTCTACGGTAGAGTAGTCAATGTTAACTTATATAAGTGAATAAATCTGTAAGATATATTAAATTGTGATTCCAATAATATTGTTTTATTTATAGTAAAATAAAATAGGTGATGACAAAATACTTATTAAACCTTGTTTTGTTAATAAATTATAAAAATAAAAAAATCAATGCCTGAACATTGCTATGTTAGTTGCTATTAGACTTCACTATCGTGACGTCATGGGTTTATAGATTTTTAATTGTTAAGAAAAGAGGTAAAAACAACGTAATTTGGAATATTATCTCACTTTCTCTTTGTGGCTTATGACACCTTATACCTAGATAGATATAAGACAGACTAGGAAAAAGTCTAAACTTGGAAAAACAAATTTGAAGGTCACAAATTAATGTCCCATATGGGAATTGAACCCACAATTTTTATTTATCCCGCAACCTCAAAAATAATAAATAATAAATATGCCTTTTGGTGATAAGCGAATCTTTAAAAATGCTTCAAACGGTTTTTTTTTTATCTGAAAATAGACTTCTATAAACAGAAAATAATTTACCGTTAGACTGTAAATGGGAGTTGTATGAATTCAAGAACTGAACATAAAGTTGGTTATGTTCCTAAACTAATATAAAAAGGAAAAACTTGTTTTTGAGTTTTAAATGAAACAAGATGTTTTTGAACAATTTTTTATAAAACAACATTTTAACATAAACAACACAGATTTACTGAGCATTTAAAAATAAACTATAGATAACATATATTACAATATGTAACACTTGGAATAGACTTGACATATTTATTATCTGTTGAGAAGTGAAGAAAGATATAGAAACAATTGTACAATAATAGTAACATCACTTACTTTATATATTTATTTGTTATGACATAATACTCCACTCACTCATAGACAATTTCAAGTGTTGTAAAATAAAAAAAATACCTGAGAGGATATGAAATGCAAGTCTTTTTTTTTCAGTTTATTCAGTTTTTATAAAGCATATTCATATTGTTTATGAAACACCAGTTATTATAATTTAATTATTGAATTGTTGGTGTTTATATTTAATCAACAATCACAAAACCTCTTATTCTCAAAATAAATTACAGTAATTAAGATTTTATATTTTTGATCTAAAGTGATGAGGTAAAAATATATTTAAATACAGCTTTTATACAAATAAACAATTTATAAATATATTATATATTACTTCTACTTTGGACTAGGTGATATCACAAAAAGAATTGTATAAACTCTTCTACTATAATGTTACAAGTACAATTCAAACAAAAAATACAATTCTATATTAAAAGTTTAAAATTTAATAAAAACATTAATCACATTTATATTTTTGCACTAGCAATACTCGTAAATGGTTGTCTATGTACGGATATAGAAATATTCTGCTCTAGTAACACTTAACATTTCTAAACTTTAAAGCTAACTTTAAGATGACATTCAAAGCGACATAGAAATATAGGTAAAGGTGGTTTTTACACTAAAATATAGAATTTTTATTCCTTATTATAATCATAAGAAAATTCCACGGGAGCAAAACTCCAAAAACTGTTCGTGAACCCTTTTTGTAGAAACGGAAATTTAAGTTTTTCTAATATTATTTTTAGATATATTTTATTTTTTTTTATTTTATATTTTACGTCATGATAAAAATAGTTCACGAACTGTTTTAAAAATACATTTATTACTCTAATAATACATCAAGGTATTAAAAAACAATTTAAATATTCTTCTAAGATCATCTAGTAAATATGCATATTAGGCTTTAATAGTGAATTCATTACAATTCATAATAATTTATATGCACCATTTTGATCATTAAAATACATTTATTTTATATTTCTACAGAGTTTTGGTAAATACTTTGGTGCCACATCTTATAATTATTTTCCATAGACGTTTCTTTTTCACATAAACAAAACGAAAAATATTTTGATGGCAGTCCGTTGTCGATGTAATTATAATCAAAATATTTAAATTATATAGTCAAATTTTATATTAATAATTTAAATTCGCTTCTTTTCTTGTTTAAAAGAATTAAAATGCACGAGACGTCTAAAAACTAGACGATAGATAACTACATACATAGTACTACACCATATGAACTTGAAGCTTAGGAAAATTTATTTGCATATGATTCAATAAATTACCATACTAAGCATATTATAATATATAAATATATATTATAACAAAAAAATATTGTAAAATTAAAATTTGGTTTACAATTAAGACAGTTTTACTATCTAATATAAAATTTTCACTGTTATATTATCCGACTGTGCCAAAGTATATACTACCGGAATTTGACTGGCGTGAAGTGTCATGCTGCGATTCTTCCGTGCTCCGAGCTCAAGAATAAGAACCGCGAGTAGGTTAAAAAGTAGGCCAGCAAAGTACGATAGTATTTACGTGAGTACAGCCGGTCATTTATATGTAATATTAATCACGAATCATTAAATTCAAAAATGTCTTAGTTAATTATAAATTTTCAAATAATACAATAATTGTAAAAAAAGTTTTAAATGAGTCCTTTTGGATCTTAAATTTATAAGCCATAACTAAAGAATTAAGGAGACTAGATTCTACAAGTATAGAAATTTCGAAGAAGAGATCAAGATATTAAACTCAATATTATTAAGGACATTTTAGGATCTACTAAGAAGATACGCCCTTAATAACGTCACTAGATAAGGTGAGAAGAAGTGGGAGTGAAACATTAAAGGGGAAACGAGCCCACGAGACTATACAAGTCTTTACACAACAGACTGTATACATCCAGATGTTGGTATGATATGGTATGGGAGTCCCATCCTTTTATTCAAGTGATTCCCGTGTAATCCCCTCCCCTATGTCTAGTCTCTAAAAGGGAAGAGTCCCTCCGGGGCAGCGTCCCAGTCCGCTACTTCCACCGGCCCGAAGCATTCGTCGAAGAACTGCTCCATGGTCTTGTAGACGTGCAGATAAGAGCGCTCGAAATCATGGCCTTCATCTGGGTATACCTGGAAGTATTCATAGACTATTGGTTTCAGATTTTTAATATTTCTTGTCGCGGTCATATCGTTTTTATTTAAATTGATGGAGTACAATTACAATTACATTTTTTTTTTTGTTGGGATAGTGATAGATGGGCGATGAAATGGTGTTTTTAGTAATTGTTTGTTTTATTTAAGTCAGTGGTATAAAATTATCGTTTTCATTTTACAGGACTAACGATGATGGTGGTAAAATATAGTAAAAAAATTCATTATACGAATGGTATTAGCCAACCAAAATTGATGATTTATAGTTTAAAATTTATGAAATATTAAAATAATTTGATTATTTTATAAACGAAAAGTTATGCCAGATAAGATCATTAGGTACTCAAGTATCGGAATCGCGTTCAGTCTCCGAAGACTAGTTTTTTCCCGTCTCTTTGATTGCACATGGATAGAGTAAGGAGAGTATTGAGGCGGTTCAGTTACTTGGTGCGAGTAGACTGCGTGCGCGTGTATGAGCGCTCGTGCGAGGGCCAACGCGTGCGGCGGCGGCGCGCGCACGTCGGCGGTGGCGTGCGCGAGCAGCACGCGGCGCGGGGGCACGTTGCCGGCGCGACGCCATACGCCCAGCGCCGCTCCGCCAGCACCCGCCAGGCGCTCTGACCAGTACGAGTCTGGGGGAGAAGGAATCGTGAAGAAGGGACTTATACAAATAAATTATTAGTATTATATTTTTACTAACTGTGGTGCCTGAGGTCTGCGAGTGGCGCCAGTAGCGCGATGCAACGCGTGAGGTTGGCCGCGTCACCAGCTGCCAGCGCCAGAGCCGCGCCCGCCCCGTAGCCGCGACCCCAAGCACCCGTGCGGCTGCCGTCAACCATCTTCAAGTTGTCTCTCAGATAACTGTCATTATAAGTCAATTATGCACCTCGCCATACCACTTTGGATCGTAGTCAAATTAAATTTCAAAAGCAATCGATTGATCTATTTGTTATTTAAATTTAATGAACTTACGATAAAACGGCAATTTGATCTTCAACATCCACCGACAGGAGCTTTTGATAGACCTCAGTTCTTAACTCTTCTCCCTGAAGTTAGATGTTTATTATCATTAAATTAACGTAAATATTAAAATAAAAATTTTTTTTTAGATATAAAAATCTGAAATGAAGTTAAAGCCCTAATTTATTTGATGTAAATATAACATGGCTTTTATGTATGGCAGTTAATATTGAGAAAAAGAATCTACTATATCGATTCGAGTCTTTCGATCGATCGAGTTTTTGAATCATACAACCGGGATATATATCTCGGTAGGTACCTGTCCCCCGGAGCCCCTTGCATCTATCTCCGCCACAATGAAGTTCCTAGCAGCGGCGAGATACCAGCCCCAGCGAGGAGCCCAGCGCTCCGTCACCAGCTGCGAGCCCGGGGACGAAGACCTTCATGAGGATTAAGATTGAGCATTTTATTTGGAGGCATATATTTAATAATAATATTATAAATTAAATAATAATAAAGATGGACAGTGATGCTGGCGCTTATTATATTTATTGTAAAATAGAGAAATTATTGAGATCAATAGAAAATTAGATAATGTAACAAAGTAAATAATTCTAGAAAGCTAAGCTACAGTTTACGCACAGATGCAGTACGAGAGGAAGCGGCAGATCATCAGTATCACGCAGACCCGGAGGTAACAATAGTCTCACACGCGCGGACCTTTGAGCTTGCACCTGCAATGTCATAATTATTTTTAACTTTAGTGATTTTTTTTCCTGCGATAAAATAGCTCGTCATAACTGCGATAATATCGCCCCATATAAAATATATGCTTCCCACCGTAGCTTACGATTTTATTAGTTTTCACGTGAACCTGAGTATTTACTTCTAAAGTCTCTTTTTAATGTACTTGGGTAGTATGTGGCGTTATAATGAAGTGGTTGGCTCACCTCGACACGGAACACTCTGGCTTGTGGAGCGGCGAGCGCTGCGAACTTGTGTCTGAGCGCGGCGCCGTCCCACAGCACCGCGCGCCGCGCGCCGCTCGACGCGCACACGAACACCGCAGGCGGTTCCGGGCCCAGGCACTCCTACAACGTACGAGTTACTGGAATTACTGATTGGGAGGGTTCATGTACATGAAGAAACATCATGCAGTGTTTATAATTATTAAAACCTTTTATTTATATTTCACTACATAACTGCCTAACATGCCTAATTACATAAAATTATATAGATGTTATCTGCCGCCATTGCATCTGTACTCCATTTACATTCCTCTAAATTTCCTCTCGACTAGTAATATTCGGATCAAACTGGAATAGATATGCCATCTAAGGCAACCGAGGTGCAATTCAAAAACTACCGAAATTCCAAAAGGCAAAAAACTGCTGAATATTATTTAACCTGAACATAGTAAGAAAAGTTCTTGCTAAATATGACTCTGTTGTAGAGACACACAACCGGTAGCGAGTCGTTTTCATCGGACACGTGAGGTAGCACCGTCGAAGTCGGCCAAGAGGGAAGAGACGATGTACTATTATCAAACTCCTGTAATATGAAAACACAATTTTTATATATTTAATAAATAAAATTGAAATATTTGTTTTAGTTACGTGATATTTACCGGTTCCTCCGTGCTGGGTTCGGCTGTGGTAGCTATTTCTTGTCCGGGACAGGTGAGGCAGGTGGGCGGCGGTGGCCAACCGTCCACCGGTACGGACACACGGTACAAGTGACGCTCACCCGCTTTTTCAGGGGCCGTACCAATTACATAGCTTGAAAAAGAGGAATGTATGTATGTCTAATGAAATTGACTATTGCTTAGGTGACAAAGTTTACAATAAACTAAATTAATATTGTTGTCATCATTATGACATGATATTACGTATTTATGTTCATATTAAAAAGTTGTTGAGTTTTCTGTTACATTTGTATAACTTGCAAGTGAACAGGGATAATTCATACAATTATACAAAATAGTAAATGTATTGTGACCAAAACTTACAGCAATCGTCGTCTCTCATCCCATCCCACAAGTTGCGTAATTTCGAAATTTCCCTGGGTAATGGTGGTCCTGGTTTCTGGCGTAAGGTGTATCGCGTGCCTCCATACTCCTCCCTGGTCAGTGACGGGGATGGTGGTGAAGACCCCGCTCCTTCCCCCTACGAGTGCTCCTCCTCCGCACCAGCCGCATTCTTCTTCCGGGTCTGAACCCAGGCCTGACCACCGTGAACCATCTGACTCGTCGCGGTAAATCTAACGAGAATATGTTTTTGATATTAATGTGATATTTTTCGACGGTATTACTAATTGATTTCTCTTGAATAAATAAATCTTGTAGTATTGTTTTTAACCAATTTTACTTTAAAAACCCACATCTTGGCAGTTGTATGTGACGGCGTTGCAGGTGCTGATAATGGACACATTTTGCGGCCGGTTTAGGAGCAGTACAGCCACCTGCCTCTCCGAGACCCAGGCAGCCCACCGCACGTACCAACCTCAAGGTTTTAAATAGGTAACTTATATAAAACATCATTTGTGAAAGATGGCTTGATATTAATTTTCACGAATTTTATTGACCTCAGAAGTTAATTATGGAAGTTTAAAATAAATTCTGTATAGAATAAATTATTTTAAAAAGGCGATGAGATAGTCGATAAATTTGACTTACTTGCATCAAAAGGCGAATTAAATTGTATCGCGTGCGGAAAAAGAAATTTTGGAGTTTTCAAACTGACCACGTAAACTGTTACCACCGGATTATTTGTATGCATCTGAAATTACCATTATTTTATTATTTTATTAAAAAAAAATATATATATATATTAATACCTATTTCGTTTATTAATTACCGTTAATAAAATAATAATAAATTATGCAACGCGAAAGTTTAAAAGTATTTGAACTTACTTTTGGATACCTCAAAGTTCGTATCGTCGGATACGCGGGCGGCTCCTGTTGGTCTAGACCATACCACGGATATTTGTGTTGCTGGACCAACGTGTCGTTATACGTTACATACATCAGAGTTTGTCCGTCTGGACTGAACCACAGCGCTCGGTCAAGTCGCAACACCTCCGTCTCGTATAGAAAATCTGGAACTCCATTGAAGATGACTCCTGGAACTCCTAAAATATAATGCTGGTGTTTGTTAGTTTATAATGAAAACTGGTTCCATTGTAATAATTAATATCATTTTGGAGTTCTTTTTGTTTCACGTAATTCAAAATATTTTCATATCTAATTCAAATAAAACATGAATTAATAATAATATATCAAAACTATCCAAACTGTAGATAGTTAAACTCTTGTTAGTTTGATTAACCCAAAAGTTTCAAACTAGTCAATATCAAATAGTTTGTAATATATTCAAGGGTGGAAGTTTCGCTTTCATACCTTCATTACAATAATATCGTCTTCAACGGAAAGGTACTATACAATTCGAGTGATGAACTCGAGTATAATTATTTATAAAAGATAACATATCGTATGAATATTGCCTTGGATACAGAATAGAAGGGCTCCATGCTTTAACAAGGAAGTTTTAAATTCCGGATCAGGGAAAACATACAAATGGGCCTTGACCTTGACCTGACCTTTACCACTTAACTGAAAGGTTGCGTAAATACCACCAACTTGCATTTCCAAAGAAAATTGGCAAAATACCAGTCTTAAAATTTTTTGATAAATCTCTTAAATCGTTTTTAAAAAATTCTACATATTACATCGACCCCAAATTATTTGAACAAGGGTAGGTTGATGATGGTAAACCAAAAACATATACAACAAATAATAATTTATTAAATACTAATGCCGTAAATAAACATATAAAAGTAAAAAGTGACGTAAACAATCCAATAGTTATTCTTATCGTGCATTGCAGGCAATTTACCCAAAGTCTTGTGAAATAAATCGAATAAAGTTCGACAAAGAGTGGAACCAGACAAAGAGCAGATTAAGATTTTGTTAAAGCAACAAAGCATTGATTTCAAATGTTATTTCATTGTATGAATACAAAAGTTAACATTGTCGCCATTTTGTTACAAATTAAACTGATAATCCTTGTATTTTATTCATTAACAATTCATGCATCAACTTATGTATGTAAAATTATAAATAAAGATTCTCGTAAATTTGAATAATATTATATATATAACAATATTTATTATTGCTTACTGTGTACAAATTATCTAGCATAAAATCTTTTCTTCAAATAAGCTTTCGTCGGCATATGGATTTATAAATCAATTATAATTTAACCATTATAAACCATTTCCACGAGCTTTCTTACGTGTTTGAAAAAATAATTTATTAATAATGATTTTTATATTATTTTGATTACATACTTCGTATTTTATTCAAGAACTTTTGAGTCAATAGGTACAAATAAATTAATTCATATTGGATTTAGTCAAAATATTTTGCAAAATGTTAGGACTATCTAAGTTAACGGGAAAATCAGGCTAAATGCAAGCGAATTGCGCTTGAATTTCGCTAAAGTGCTGAGTTGGCTGTTCAGATAACTTTATTGGGCCAATTTGCAAGTTGAAGATGCTTTTAGAAGATATGGATACGCTTGAAATGTTTATGAAGCATGTTCTAGATATGAAATCAAATAGGTTATAGACGGAGATATTTGCATAATATTTTAAATAAGTTGGGAGCATAAATGATCCTACTTAAATATGGTATACTTTTAGATTACCATTACTAGTGATCCTGCAGACTAGTGTCTTCAGGACCTTTGGCTTGTAGTAAATATCGTTGTCGTACACGAAAACCAGTCCCGACCCAATTGGAGACCACTCTGCGTATTGTAGCAGTGGAGCTGATCTGTCATCCTCTATTGGCGATATGGGTATTTTGTTCCTGGAATATAAATATATTTTTGTTGTTTGATTATACAACACTTAATATTAAAAGAGATTTTGTAATATTTATCAGCTGTATAAATACTATCGGTATTTGCGCGAATAGGTCAGTATTTAAGAGGATGGCGGATTAGTTCACTTTATGATTTCATGTTCAAATGTCGATCAAATAATGATAGTATTTGCGTATGTACTCACGTGAGTACAGCCAGATAATTATATACAGTAGTTAGTACAGTACAGTAGTAGTAGTTATGTTAATAATATGAAAACATTTTCATTGAAACATTTTTATACAAAATAAGTTTTAAAAAAACATTTTTTCATAGTTAAAGACACCACCGGCTTGGAAAGATCCTCAGTCCTAAGAAGAGCCCGCTACAGAAACTCAGCGAACTTGTTCTATTTTTTCTTAAACCATCTTGTAGACTAATACAATTTATTATAAACTTGAAATATCCTGACAGCGCAAGTTTCATTCCCAGGAAACGTTATGATCTAAATATTTGTACACAATATAATATTAGTTAACACATAAATGTTCTTTAATTTTTTTAAGCTATTATATTGTAATAATTTCACGTTTTTTTGGGAATTTATTTTAAATAATGAATCAATAAGCTTACTTTAAAAAGTTAATAAGCTTACCTAGTAATAATATCGTACACGTGGTATCTAGCGAGGCGGGCGTGTCGCCACCCGGGCCGCACGTCCGAGATCAACAACACGAACTTCAGATCCCCTGATACCTTGAAATCCACAGCATTTAGTTCTCTCTGTGGACAAAAGTGCATTATTATATTTCATTATCATAAGATTATTTAAGTTGTTAAATTTCAATTAATTAAACTTCAATTTATTTTTTTAATAAAAAAGAAATCAATTCTCGCATTAAAGAGTTAATCTCTATTGTTAAGGGGTTTTTACAAATATTTACTCCTCACCCCAGAATTGAGTCTGAAGTCTATGGATCACATAAAATACGTTTTCGTGTGGGAACCGAACCCACGAGCTGTTGTTCCGCAGACCCAGTAACCGCTACACCAAACACCCGTCGAATACCAATAAAATATATAACTTTGTAATTTACACCAACATTATAAAGCAGAAAAGTTTGTTTGTTTTCTTATACGCGCTAATCTTCGAAACTACTGCATTAATTCGAAAAAAATATTTTTAAAAATTGCTCATGCGGAAAGTTATAAATTATCTAGCATTACGTTTCTGTTCTTATAATAAACGTAATAAAAATCGCTTGTACGCGAGTGGAACCGCCGGTAAAAGCTAGTAAACTATATGTAGATATCAGATTTTCCATCAAAGTAATGAACACATACTTAATTGTTAGTATTATGCCATCAAAACAGTAAACGCAATTAGTGGAATGTCAACACACCGCTGACAAACATACTGACACTGATACTGACTTAATTACACTGATTTAAATACTTGCTAGTGGCTTTTTGTTTTACTATTAAGTATGTATTTAACATTTATTTGTAGGATTATGTAAGATATTGAGAACAAAGCATTAGAACATTTCGTAAATAATTTAAAGAGACTACTTTTCCCTACAAGCCTATTATTTTTTGAATAAAACTATTTTTACGGATTAAAACTCGCGTATAATTTGGTTACATTGTACTCGTGAAAATCTAAGAAAATACTATTATATTTTGTTTTTAGTGTTGTTAATATAAAATGGTTCTGTGCAATATCATACATGATGGGAAGGTCGTCTTAACGTATCTCAGTTCATTTCGTATGAGTAAAACCGAAAGTATATTAATATATATAATTTCGGTATAATTACCAAAAGTATAAGTTTGAGTATCAGATATTTAAAAATTACAAAAGATTAAGCTATTACCATCTTGCTATTCATTGTTTAAAAATAATAATAAGACAATAAAGTCAAATTAATGGCCCACTTTTGACATCTGTCAGTTTGAGTCTTATAGTGAGGTGACCGGATTAAAAATATCTATATATATATATATATATATATACAATTAAGCCCGTTCATATCATAATTGTGACAATAAAAGTAATTTTATTGCAGTTACTTCATCTTCATTTAATCCTGATCTGATGGCCAGAGGCCTATCGGAAAGTATACTCTCATAAACAAGGAATGTACATAATATATTGCCGAATTAAGAAACTTCTCCGTACTTCAAAGTAATTTTCATTCTTACCATCAAGTATTTATCGACATTAATTTATAAAGTATTTTGGTTCAATTTTAGTTATATTATACACTTAACATATACAGAAAACGAACAAAGAGGTTTTGGTAAAGCTTTCATAATTTTTTGTTGTTGGAACACGCTCATCCCTAATTATAAGCGGTTTTTTTATAACACTTCGAGTATTACAATAAATATTAAAATGTGAATACAAAAATATGTAAAACGCGGTTGTTTCTTTATCGGATTCCAGAAGTTCTAAACTATTGTGAAATTTTAATGGCTTTTCGTGAACCACAACTTAAGTTCAGAGAGAAATAAAATACATTTTAAATAAGATAACTATATCTTACCTTTTAATATTTATTGGTATTATTTAAATTGGTAAATTAATTTATACTATATATTGATATATTATAACAAATAAAAACCTTAATATTTAAAATGTTACTCAATATTTCCTTCGAATATTATACGTTAAACATTGGCTTCAATATGTAAAAATATTTAGGCGCCAGTAGGAGATTATATATTTGTAGTTTTTGAGCTGCCCTTGTTACTATTTGTATACAAGAGAAATCCATTAGCAAAGGATATTTTTCGAACAAAACATTTTAAGCCCTTTTATATTTATACTTTTTTACAAGTTTTTTTACTTTGTAGAATAATATCAAGAAACTACCACTATATATGATAACAACCATTAAATTAAATTGACCCATAAAAGAGTTTCTCACTTACTAGAAAACGCGGTATTACGATGAATATTATGAGATTGATTTAACTTTGTCTTAATTTGTAACCATGGCATCACGTAATATAAAATATTATGTTCTCAAACTATACGCACAAGCTTAGTGTAACACTTCAGCCATTTCGTTAATTTGTTGTAAATATAAAGGAATATTTTAAACATCCTGATGAAGCAATCTTTTTTTAAAACTTTATGGGTTGAGGTGTTCTAAATTATTCTAAAATCTTATTAAAAAATTACACATGTATGTGTTTATGTGTGTGTGTGTGTGTGTATGTGAATATTTAATTGTTTTTTAGGTTAAATTTTCTTGCGACTTGATTGTTTAATCGACTTCGTTTTTTAACTTAGAGCTGATTAGTTTTCCATCAAAATCGTCCGTGAAGTTTTTTTTTTAAACCTGAAAACCGCGTATTAACGAATTCTCAATAACTAATATCGTGTTTACGGTGGATATAGTAATGACAACAATAAGTGATCATAATTGTAAAAATAAATATTTTGTTGTTTTTTTTTGTCTTTAAGATGTCTAATATAAATATTACTTAATAATTAAATGGCTGTTATAAAACAAAAAATAAAAATAAACAAAAACAAAAAAAATCTTAACCAGGAAATTAATGTGATGGGACTTATGAGTACCAAAGCAGTTAAAAAGCACGCCCATTATTGCTTGTTATTTTATAATTAACTTTATTTAATTATTGAGAAATATTAACACAACAAAATAAATACCTGAATGACTGAATGATTGTAAATACTTCAATTTATATTTACGCACTCGTATGCAATATTTCAAGCCATTTCTCTTATATGCATATAAAACTTTGAACCAAGGATTTTACAATATAAAATAAAAGTATAGTTTAACAAAGGTTGCAGAGCGATAATTAAAATTGTTATAACAATTCATGTGCGTTTCTGTAGATGTGTTGAGAACTACAGAGCTTTAAAGCGCTTCAACAGCGTAGATTGTTAGACAGTGATTATCACAAAATGTTTCCTCACTACTGACTGATTGTAACGAGACCTCATTAAGTTCAGAGCTTCGATGAGGTGATCGATTTAGACGAACAAAGCGCTTTTGTGGATGAATGTTTTGTTAAGAGGAGACATGTTTTTATAGGTTGTATAAATAATAGGTACTATCGAGTACCTACTGAAAAAAATGTGACACAAATTCTGTTAATAATATGAAAATGTATAAACTATTGTAAATTACTATTAGATGATAAAAATAAAACGTTCTCAGTTGTATGTTTATTATTTTTAATTAACAATATTACTGTAACATCGTTGCGACTTATTGAGACATAAATAACGTAAATTAAATGAAAATGGAAACAGCTTATTTTAGTAAATTATATGTTACTTATTTTTTCTTCACGGTGTTTAAGAAAATCATATTATTAAGAATATAGTAAACAACTTACATATATTCAAAACAATATTTGCTGGTAAATTTTCCATAACAATGTGTCCCCTTATTATATGATAACATTTATTTTATTCATACCATAAAACACAATGACACGAAATACAATAAACATATATTAAAGTGTCTATTGTCACAGAACACAAAGACGTCGACGTCTCAGATAATCAAAAGACAATCTTCAATTGAACTAAGGATACAACAGAAATGTTAACTTGTAATTTATCTGTCTGTTAACAACTTAAGAAGAACTAGTTAACTGTTATCATGTATAATTAAAATATATAATTAATAATAAAAATATATTATTCAATGTAATCATTTTTTTTTTAAAAAAAACGTTATTAATTTTACAATTTTATACAATAAAAAGTAAAAAGTTGGTAAATTTGTCCATTACTTTTGTTTTAATATAAATATAGAAGCGCCTCTTATGTAATATGACATATAAGATGACAGATAATATGACATATAAGAACCAACGAAAAGACATACGGCTTTGAACGTAATTTCACCTCGTTACCAAGAGCAATAATGGAGAAAACTATTCAATAATTACATACATATATGTATATTCATAGTAAAGAGCGACGTTGCTACGTGATTTGTGATGTATTAAAAAAATATATAACTTAAGTTATTTAATTCTTTAAGATAAAAAATAATACTAAGTAAACAAATGTTTATCTATAAACATCTATAAATTTATATTTTTTATTTGTATATTTAGAAAATTATTTTATAATATTTAATATAATTGTAAATTAATTTATTTCAATAAATTGAGGTAGTTTAATAAGGTTTTAGTATTTATTTGAAAAGATAACCTTTGTTTATAGGAATGTTATTTATTACTCTAAAAAAGGTATATGTATAATATGTCTATTGTTACATATTTGATAACCTCAAATCCAAGTTAAGCCAGATCTTATAATACAAAGGGGTTTATATGATTGGATTACAATGACGTGTACATTCTTTTTATACAGATCTGTTTGTTTAGACACATTGGACGCTTTTGGAAATTAATATTTATTAATATTTACATTTATAATTTGTTTACTTATATGTAGGGGAAATAATTAGTGGGTTTGGTGTAAGATTGAAATATGATATGATATTTTATAATCATAAGAATATGACCAAAAAAATATAAACAGTATGTATTAAATAAGGTCCCCGACACATCTATCGGACTACCTCACGTGTAATAATTTGATAACACCAAGCTGAATTTTTTTTTGTAATAAGCATATAACTTTAATGGAGTTTTATACTTTTATTTGATTTTTTTTCATTTTTGAATACTTTAAAAAATGGTTACAAAGCCATAATGGAGGACAATAATAGTACTGATTTTTTTAATAAATCGATTGTGTATCCCCATAATAATATTATATAATGACAGTTTTTGCCTTCAAAGAACCTACGATAGCTTTTATGGGATTAGACATAGGATTAAGTTCTGTAGTATCAACTCGCTTTCCTTATAATGGCAGTTTTAAGTTCTTGAATCGTCTATACAGATGGCTGGAGAGCCTGAATAGGTCTCTTTAGGTCGACCCACATGTGCTCGATAGGGTTTATTTCTGGGCTTCTTTATGGCTAGTCCATGGCTGAGATACCCACGTTTCGTAGATATTCCCTTACGGCACCAGCAGTATGCGTTATCATATATTGAAAGAAAATTTAAGCCCACACAGTGATAAGCCATGAAAGTCACGATGGTGAGCATCTTACTTCAGTTCATATTCAAAACCAGAAATCCTCATTCCTCAAGCTAGTTATAAATCTAGCTAGTTGTAATCTCAGTTGTAACTCTAGACTGATTTCTTCCTCGACGACTAACATAGCGTCGAGTTTCCAAGAATCTCTAAAAGACTCTTCTGTAATAGAATCTCTAATAGAATTAGGTCGCCAAAATGGGGTTCCAAAAATATAGTTACATACAGACACATACATACAGATACACATACATGCTTTTTTTAAAATTAATTTCAGGAATCACTGAGATAATTTGAAAACGTAAACAAAATTCACATAAATTTTTTTTACCAATATAATGTTTACATTGCTGTTAATGCCATTTATAATTAGGTATTCAATTTACGTACAAAGTAAAATTAGCTTAATACGGAAAGTAATTGTAAAAAAAATGGAAAAATAACTACGTTATTGAAAATACGTTTAGAAAATAACATTTTTCTATACCGAAGCTACCGGCGCCTCGGAAAAATATAAGCTTCAGACCTGAAAAGAGTCGACAACAGAAACTCAGCGGTCTTGACTATTGCATTTTATTATATTGCTTAAAATATTCCGGCAGCGAATGCCTCATTCCCGGGATGCATTATGATCTATATATTCGGACATATTTTAATATCCGTTAGAACATTAAAGTCCTTTAACACTTTCTAGCTTTGTTATGTTAATAATTTAAAGTTATATTATATTTAAATTTTCAGTAATTTCACGTTTTAGTTTGACAAGACGAATCGTTTAATTACTTATTATTGTAAAAATGTATACATTGACCCATGAAAGAGTTACTGAGTCGGAGTTTATGTTTGTTTCTTGTAAACGCGATTTTGTAATGAATATTGTGAGATTGAGTTAACTTTGTGTCACTACTTGCAAGCGTCGCATTACATATAATAAAATATTAAGTTTTAAAACAAGCTACTCTTTTCTTATTGCTACATAATGTCGTATGTATACTTCATATTCACAAAGCAACACATCAGCGGTTTTCGTCTTATTTTTAAATTTCTGATTAAGGAAATTATTTCTGTATATATTTTGAAATGTCCTGAGTAATTGTGGACACTTTAAAAATATATGTCTTTGTCTGTGTGTCTGTAGCTGTGTGTATGTGTGTGGGTCTGTAGGTGAGTGTATGTGTGTCTGTGTATATGTGTGTAAGCGTATTTATGTAACTTAGAACTGATTAATTTACCAGAGAAATCAGTCAAGCGATTTTGTTATTTAAAAAATAAAATGAAACCGCATTTTTTCGATTTTAATAACATTAATTTATTCTACTCGCAAAAATGCTATTAGTAAGATATCAGTAAAAAGTGATTACAATTAGAAAAAAGTTTTGTTTTTTAATAAATTTATAAAATAAATAGTAAATAATTTAATACTCAAATGATGTATTATATTAAACAAAATGTTTCTATATTAATCATATTAAATGTAAAATGTTTCTTACAAGTAATTGTGATGAGACTTGCAACCACCATGGCTTGTTTAATTTAGAATTAACATTATATTATTAATAATAAAGATGGTTAAATGAAATAATTTAAAAATTAAAAAAAAAAAAGATTATTATGTTCACATAATTATAAATTCTTCAATTTTTTTTATACAAAAATTTATGCAGTATTTTAAAGAAATTTCTCATATGCATATTTGAACAAATAATTCACAAAATGAAATAAAAATTTACTGTAACAAAGGTTGCAGAGCGATAATTAAAATTGTTATAACAATTCACGTGAGTCATCGTAGCTGTGTTGAGAACTACAGAGCTTTAAAGCGCTTCAACAGCGTAGATTGTTAGACAGTGATTATCACAAAATTTTCCCTCACTACTGACTGATTGTTACGAGGTCTCATTAAGTTCAGAGCTTCGATGAGGTGATCGATTTAGACGAACAAAGCGCTTTTGTGAATGAATGTTTTGTTAAGAGGAGACATGTTTTCATAGGTTGTGTAAATAATAGGTACGATCGAGTACTTACTGAAAAAAATGTGTCACAAATTCTGTTAATAATATGAAAATGTATAAACTATTGGAAATTACTATTAGATACTAAAATTTAAACGTTTTTAATGTTATGTTAAAATGAGAACAGCTTATTTTAGTAAATGACTTATTTCTTCTTTACAATATTGAAAAGAAAGTCATAGTATTAAAGTAAAGAACTTACATAATTTCCGAGAAAATATTTGCTGGTAAATATCTCATAACAATGTGTCCCCTTTTTATATGACAACAGTTATTTTATCCTTAACACAAAACACAATAATACGAAATACAATAAACATATATTAAAGTGTCTATTGTCACAGAACACAAAGACGTCGACGTCTCAGATAATCAAAAGACAATCTTCAATTGAAGTGAGGATACAAGTTAAATGATAACTAGTTATTTATTTGTCGGTTAACTAATTAACAATGACTAGTTAACTGTTATCATATATTATAAATATTTATACATGGCTATAGTTAATAAAAAAATATTAATTTAAATTAATAGTATTTAGAAAACGTGACGGTTTATAAAGTTGTCTTTTTCTTTGGTTTTACTATTAATATGTAACTGCCTCTTATAAAATAAAATGAAAACTCTCTCTCTCTCCTCTCCTTATATAACAAAACAAATACAATACAAACCAACGAACGAACATACAGCTTTGAACGTAATATCAACTCGTTACTAAGATCAATGATGGAGAAAACGATCACTTGTATTTGTAAAAAGCTATGTTGCTACATGATTTATTAAATGATTTTATTCTTTGATTGTAACAACTTTAATTTCATGTCTTAAGTTTATATAGATCTTACTTGTATGTATGTTGTTGTACTTTATCTTTAAATATTGTATAAAAAAAATGTAAGGATATAATAAAATAAAGACAAAGATATTGTTTTGTAATAATGTCTTGTAATATTAAATTATAAGTAAAGATATTCATTTCTTTAACACAGAAAATAATAAAAATTAAATAAATATTTATAATATTTTGTTTGTATATTATGAGAATTTGTTCATAATAAAAAAGATAACCTTTATTTAATTGTAGAAATGTTATTTATTGTTCTAAAAAGATATATGTAAATGTGTATTGTCACAAATTTGATAACCTCAAATCCAAGTTAATCCAGCTCTCATAATAAAAAGGGGTTTATATTTAATATGATTGGATTACAATGACGTGTTCAGTCTTTTTATTCCAACCTGTTTGTTATCGTTTAGACACATTGGACGAATTTGGAAATATTTATTAACTTGAATCTATGGGATGAGAATTATTTTCGTTTGAAATGAAACAAATTTTTACAAAAGTTTTCGAGAATCAGATTTTTTTTAGTGTTACTAATGATTACTGTTTTTCAAAAGAGTCTCAAAAAGTAAAATTATTGCAATAACTTTTTGAAGTGTGATGGTGCATTTAACTTGTTTCTGAGGTGTTATTAATTGACTACTTTTCTTTTAAAAAGAGTATTAAAAAGTAACATTATTATAATAATGAAATAAAACTCTTGTAAACTATGAATTCAAATTCAAATTCAAAATATCTTTATTCAAATAGGCATTTACACGCACTTTTGAATTATCAATTATTCCATTATAAAAATGTCAGTATAGTCAGTCCGTCCTTAAGCTACCACCAGCTCGGAATGCTGTTCTGTTGAGAAGAGCTGGCCAGAAACTCAACAGTTACATACATGATAGTTTTAAGTGACCATCTGCACATATTGCAGAAGAAATAACCTTTAAAAAGAAGGTTTTCGTAATGAGTTATTTGAAATGTTTTAAGTGTAAAGTGTTATGTAAAATTAAAACGAACATTTTTCTACTGCATTTGGCATTTCAATATTTTAATATGAATATAATTTGTTTACTTACAAATTGGGGAAAACATTCCTATAAAAGTATTTAGATTATGAAATATAGAAATTCATGATATAATACATAAGATATATTAATAATATTGTAATATTAAAGGACCTAAAGATGAGGCGGTTCTTACCGAAGACGTCTTAGAAATAGGGATAATGTCAATAACAAGAAGTGGAAGAATATTGGATTAAGTATTATAGAGTTTTTGTATATTTTCTGACAGGATACAATCACCCGTTTTATCTCCGTGTTTTTTTTGCGCGAATATTTTTGAACCACTATCTTTCTGAGGTATATAACACATTCAAACCTAAATGTAAGAAAAACTTACATAAATTTGCAATTTTGGGGGTTCGTTAATGTTATACGAATTAGTAATTACATACTTACCGACATACTAAATAGTCTATATATGTGTGTAGTTAATATTGTAGTAAATATTACATGGTAAAACTTTGAAAGAAGTTAATATATTAGTAAAATCTTTAAAAAAATCTATGATATTCAGTACATTTAAATACGAAAGGCAATATATATGTGAAAGACAAAAACTAGTCAGCTATAAAGAAAGACGAATATAAATTGATTCAATATATTCACGCCACCAGAAGAAGGTGTTGAGTTATTGCTTTTTTTAACAACAAAATTGGATCCAATATTTGCCAAACAAGAATGCAAACAAGAAATATATTTTATTCTTGCTTTATTATATTTATAAAATATATTTATTTAAAAATAAATAATTGCTTTTAGAGTTTTCGATTTTTTGTTTCATTTTACTATAGTACAATATTATATATGTTGTATACATATAGTAACAATGAATATGAACCCGTTCGAATGTACACTTGTAAAAGATACTTGTAACTGTATTTGTTATAAAGAATTATAGTTAAAATTATTTTTTTTATTAATATATATATAGTAGCTTACTGTTGTTCTTCTAGTTTGTTATCGTGTTACTATACTCCTATTAAACTATATAATACATTTTTTTTGTAGCTGTAGTAGTGTAGTATTAAATAAATCGTTTCTTTTTTTAGTTCATTCTTTCTTCCTTAATTCCGTTCATTGTATTTTTCTTTTAAACTTGATTTCTTATAATTAAGTTTAAATATAATAGTACTTTCTAGTGGTTTTCTACTTCAACATGCGTTAATTAAAAATATATGATGTTTTAATTTTCATTGCAGTTCTTATTATAAGAATAAATAAAATAGTTTAAAACTGATAATAATAATAATATAAAATTAAAAATAATATACCTTGATTTATAATTTAATGAAATCAAGAATTAAATATAAAACAAAAAAAATGTTAAATTACCGAATGTTACATTAATTTGGATTTAATATGTTAATGTTAGTTTACATATACGAGTATGCACTTAACTTTCTTCGTCTAAAATATAAATATATATATATATATATGACGGCGCCACCATCAATGTTTTAAAGGCAACGAAAGCTATATAAAGCGGCGCAAGCGCGCGGCTCACACGGTGGTTGGCTGACCGTTGGGCAGTGCACACCTACCCACTAAATGAAGATAATTTATTAATTGAAGTTTGTGATCGAAATAATACGAAGTGATAGTGAAGACTTATTTTCTTGTGTTTTTAAACAATGTCGGAGCCTATTATTTCTTGTATATCTATAAGTATTTATTTTATATCTAAAGGAATCTGATTATATGAAATCGTAAATATAAAAGAATTTGTTACAATCTCATTGAAGATGCAGACGCGAACTCTAAATTGCTAAAATACAAAGAGAAAACTTATCTCATAAGTGCATACTTGTCTGTGCGTTGAAGTAAACGCGGTTCAAGAAAAATTTTGTTATACAGAAATTTAAAATTATTTTATATATTGTTGCTTGGTTTTAATGACCTTTTTCTTATTTTCGTTGGTTACCGTTTTACTTTTTACTTTTAGAATATTCCTAAGTCTTCAATAAAATGATTCTGTCTTTCTTTCATAATTTTAAAGAATTTTTTTTTAAAGATAAAGATTATTATTATTTTTTTTTATTTATTGATGAAAACAAACAGCAATTATAATAATAAACTTAAAACATCACAAAAAATTCATACATAAGCCAATTAAGTTTTCACAATATATTTAATACATTCATCATAAGCGGGTACTAGTCGGATCATGAACAGTAAATATTTCTTAATATCATTAATCGTAAGATTTCATGATAATACTACACTCAGTAATATGATAGTAGTATTACCACAAAATCAAAAATATTAACATAATAATTTTTTAAAATATTATAAACCTAACAATTACGTATGAAATGTTACAATGTTATAAAACGTTCAATACTCGTAGCCGCGTAGCACCGTAGCTCCGTAGCACCGTATCGCCGTAGCGTTACGTTACAACGTTGGTGTCAAGTGATTATCCCCAAACATTTTTCAGGTCTGATGGATATAACAGGGCGCCATTACCTTAAAAGCCTTACATGTCGATAGTGAGATAGATTATGTTACATGCGCAGTTCTAACAAATGAATATAATTAAATAAATGATTGTGAATTAACAAAATACTTCGCATTTTAATGTTTGAATAAATAATGGTTTTTCTATTTTCTAATAAGTCAAAAATATAGCTATGTTTTTGTTCCATGGGTTATAAATCTGTTTTGACATAAATTGATAGATATACTATAAAATAACTTATATAAATTCAATGATGTTTTAATACAACATAAAAAATAATGTCCTGCCAGTATATCCTCTACGTCACATTATGATATAACACGGGTCATACGCGGGTCATACGAGTATAACAATGAAAACTTTATTGTGTTTTCTCTTTATCCATAATGAAATATTGCTATGAGAAAATAAAATAAAACATACATTTGAGGGTTTAATTATTATCAATCTCAACATCTTATTGATTTTATTTTAAATATCTTATAGTTGGTAAGGATCTTACATTAACTTTTGTGTATCATTAATAGCATTAATATTACTATTTTTAAAAGTTCTTGAAAAGTATTGTATAGATTAGAAATATAAACATTTAAGAAGCAATTATAAAACATTCTAAATATTCTTAATCACACGTCGCTACAATTCGCATAATTTTTAAATCTCATAATATCTTTTCTCCTGCTATTTGTCTTATTAATACTCGAAAAATATCATTTTATTTGTTGAAATATCATTTTTTAGGAAACGTTGGCAAAGTGTTTTTGGAACACGGTCATTTCGTTTAGATCCATTTTGTAACTTACGTCTCAGAATAACTTACACAAAATTTAAAGTTTTTAAACTATAGCACTTACGAAAGTAGAATTATTCATGAGCAGTCTCGTGGTGAAGTTCTTGACATTGAAGAGAGTGAGTCCACCCCATCGGTCCCGGAAGACTAGTTCCTCATCTGAAAATAATTTTGTTATTATTATATTTACTTGAAGCTTAACTAAATATATATATATATTTATTTATCAATGTCGTTTAATTATTTCTGAGATCGTGTTTTGATAAAATAAAAATATTATAAAATATTATTTTTTATATTCATAAATAACATAATTGTTAATGACAAGTAATTCCTTTCTCTGTTAAGCAAGTTCGTTAACTTCATAAAATAGTTTTAATCATAGTATTAGTGTAAAATAATATTAGTGGTCCTTTGTATACAGACTGCGAACAGGGTCGATAGTATCCAATCACACGTATACTGACCCTCTCTTACATACTAAGACCTGATTGTGATTGGAACCTGACCATGTACTTACATTATAATTAGGGAGGCAGAAACAATCTGCTGGAAAACTGATACAGTATACACACAAAGTTTTTATTTTAACTAGCTTTCACTCGCGGTTCCACCCGCAGACAAACCGTTATTTAGATAACTAACTGTATTGTTATGCTAGATAGCCTATAACTTCCTCAAGAACCTATCGACATCAGATTTTAAAAAAATCTGATGTCGATAGTCTTATATAATATTAAAGATTTGAAACGGTAAAATTTTTCTGCTTTATAATATTGGTATAGATTGAACACATGTCATGTGTCGAAAAGTGTCTGAAATGAATTGGTGCTTGATTAGTGAACTGACAATAAACTCTTGTTAAATATTCATAAAAATAACATATTTATTACTAGCTGTTTGTTACCCGTGGTTCGACCCGGGATGAATGATTTAATTTACTATTCAAATAACTTAAAGTGCGTAACGTTATATAGCCTGCCTCATGATCCCGCCTTTTAGGATTAGAAAGAATGTTTCAAATGCATCTGGTAGTTACGAAGATTATTGCGTTTAAACAAACAAACTTTTCCGCTTTATAATATTAGTATTGGTTTAAAAATGTAGTCTTAAAATGATCGCTAAATACATCATTAATGAATCATGAATGAATTTCATTAATAAAATAATTTAATTTATTAGAATTATATATCATTATTTTAAAATATAAACTTGTTGAATTCATTTTACAGGTACATTAACAAACACACAAAATGATAATAGTTTTCAGATTTAAATCAGAATTAACAATAATAAATCTCAACCTGTCCGTGTGTCAGACGAGACCGAGGCGAGCGAAGACTGATGGGACTATAATTAAGATTTAACTAACACGGACCCCGGATAATGAAAAAATATTACACTCTGTACCTCTGAAATAATTTAATTGCATAGATTTAGATGTAAAGTTGTAGCCACTTGTATAATAGTCATATTATACAAGTATTATATAAAATCAGTTATTATATCTGTTTCGGCATTGAATTTTTGTTATTGAAGAGAAAACTTTTGTAATCAATAAAAAGTATAAACATGTCAGGATATATTATTTTAACAAGATGGAAATATCTTGACGTTTGTTTTTAAAAATATCATAAATTGTTAATTATTTAATAAGAAACGTGTTAATGTAAGACATTCAAATTCTTTTACATCATAAAACATGTTGTAATAATTATTATATTAATAAGAAAAATATTATTATAAAGCAATTTTTTCAATAAAATCTTGATTAAATAAGAGAAAATTAATTACTTTTCAGACTTACTACAATCTTTAAATAATAGTTATATAAATTTCCAAATGTTTTTTATAAATATGTTGAAACTTCTAAGTAATTAATGTTCGCTAAATTTTAAAAATTTTCAAAATAGTTAAAGAAAAAACTACTAGTTTTATTATTTTTTTAATTAGTGATATGATTTGATAATTTAAAATTTTTGATTTTTGGAAGTTTAGTGAAGCGAAAATTTAGTTATGAGTTATAAAACTTAATCGGACATTACTTTTTTTTCTTTAGTATTCAAATACTAATAATGGATAGTTATATTTAAGTTCAAACAAAACAAATAAAAGATAATAAATTATAATATAATATCGACCAAAATCCCTCTAATAAATCCTTGTTGCTCGAAAATTCATCTTTCATCTCCCAAAATTTCCCGAATTGCCATTTAGAGTACGATTATCCGCCCAGTTCACCCGGCAGTATGTGGCTATTAATCTGCCCGGGCCGCTCCCGGTTATAAATTTCCTGGTCAGGTCAGGCTAAAAATTTAACACTGTTTAGGCTTAATGGATTCAAATTGCCTCCAGCCATGCATAAGTCTTTTTATAATATTCCTTTGTTACATTTAGATTCATTTTATATTTCTATATAATAAAATTTCAAGTAAAATTTCAACACTGAAAGTTCTATATTGTTTTGTAAAATTAATTTAAATTAAAATCTATTAAATAATTAAAGTAATATTAAATTAAATCAAAAATTTAAAAAAACTTATTTTTTTTAATCATTTTCAATAATCATTAGTGTTAAATTAAAATTGATGACATTATTCAACTGAACTATGCCTGTAAACTCAGGACCCGTTGGAGGTAGGTGACAAATAAACTGACTGACTGACAGACACCATCATCTCGTCTTATCGCGAACACGTTTGCTGCAAAGCATTCGAAACGTCGGGTTAAATTTAAAATTGTAAAAATAAACGCGAATTATATCCGTAAAACAGTTTTATTGAAATATGTAGTACTCGTGTAAATCTTAGAAAACATTACATTATTCAAGTTAAATCATCGAAATCAGCGTTTAATTTATTTAAAAGAACAACCATATCGCAATAAACATTTATACTTTAGTAACAACAGTCTATTTATTCCTTAGAGGCCCCTAGCAATACAATAACCAATATCCGGTCAACATTCTCACCCGGATATAAATACAACTCCAGTGAAACCAACCTCGCCGCTCTGCTTTATATAAGTTGGTCTAGAAACTATAGTTTAATTTAAACTTTAGTTCGGTTTTCGAAATAGAACTTGAATTTACAATTGGTTTATTTTGAATTATAATATTGTCGTTGAAAATAAATTTCCGTTTTGGTTACATGAATCAAAAAATACTATTCAGATTTATACAATATTTAATCTGTAAAATCTTATTTAAAAAAAAAAATCTTTTGGAGCTCGTAAAAAAGGTTGTATTGTTTCAGTAAAATTGGGGTTCATACTCCCAGAATAAGTTTAAGGTTTATGAACAAATCGTAATATTTGTTATCTATCTGTACATAAAATAAAAATAATACTAGAGTGTAACACCTTCCAGAGTACTAAATTCCCGAAAATTCGAGCGGTTTGTTGCATGTGGTCAAATCATAAATCTCATGCAGGAGCGATTCGGACCAGACACGAGAACAATACTCTATATGTGGTTAACTTGCGCCTTATTCATGCGAGCTTTGCGTCGCGTCGAGCACTGACTCGCTCTGTTGGTCACTTCCAGTTACTTCGAATCAATTTGGCATTGTCCTTTAGCAATCCAAGACAGGTCCCAGTTAAGGAAACTTCAACGAGTCCAAGACATCGTCTTTCACATAAGAGTGCTGAAATTGATATGTTGACACTGGAGCAACGTCAAAAGCGTTTATTTGGAGCACGATGTGAGAATTGTATCTCTGACCACTTTCTTTATCAAACGTCCAAAGCTAATAGAGTTTCTTACAGCTTTGTCCTTATCAGAGAATCAGGAAACAAGCTTGAAGGAATTCGTCACATTCACTTAACTTTATGTATAATAAAATAATTATTAAAAATTAAACTTTCATGATTTTAAAGGGTAAGTGAATTTAAAAGTACCGACTAGAACCTTTATAAACTGTAAATTATATGTAAAATTATTTATGTTTTTGATTCTTTTTTTTTACAGTGATCAATGTTAAGTCGCAAAGTTAATTAATACCTGAAAATAAATTAGAATCCATATAAAATGTCATGTCACAAAGAAAACTATAACGAGTTTAATATTGCTTTTCACTTTACTTTATAAACATTTAAAAAGTAATAATATTATGATTTATTTTTAAAACAAGAATTGTAACAGACAAAACTTTGTTAGTGATAAAAATGAAATCAAAAGCATGTGTCCACTTGTCGTCATCGTATCAGTCTTTAATAATTTTTTTTACCAGTGATAGATATGGGCCTATTTTCTTTAAAAACTAATTCAAGATAAGACGGATTATTTTATGTGTTTTTCCGGTATTTGTACTATAAACATTGTTTTAATATTTAAATGTACGTCATATTTCCATGGATATCCGCTAAGCGTAAATATTTTATTGTTTTCGCAAACAACTTTAAAGGCTCCACGGGACCTTTGTTGTATATTTCTTTTGTAACAGAAAAATACCGACTCAAAGACCGCCTGTATGTAGAGCAGAACGCCGTAAGTACATTCAATGTGCTAAAAAGAGTATGAGCCAAAAAGAGTATTCGAAAGATTCGATTGATCTTCTTGTATGGAGGAGGTTCAATAGTGGAAGGATGGTTAAGAAAAAGTGGAGAGATATTTGCTAAAAATCTCTTTGTTTCATTCATAATGTATTTTTACTGTTGATTTTTTAAATATACTAGCTTTATTGTAATTTCTTCTTAAGAATAAGTTTCACTTCTTCATGTTTCTCTTTCCAAAGTTTAAGTCCGTGTTCTTAAGTTTAATAATTAATATAAATTATTTAAAAGTAAACTCATATACCAACTTCATTTCTTTCGACGTTATGAAGTATAAGATACCATGAAACATACTAATATTATTTAAATTAAAATAATCATTTCTACTTCTAATGCATAATATTTTAATAGTAAATGATGTGCTTCCCCACATATTGTTTGAAAATACAAGCGGTTGAACACATTGTCAGTAAACACAGAATTTAACATTTCAATTGTGAATATTCGCGAAACATTTGTGAATATGTCAGCAAACTCTGTTATTATCAAGCTTCTATTATCTTTTCATACCATTTTAGATAATGGTTTGTTTTGTGATGTCAGAATAGAGGAAATATTACAAAAAATAATTTCTTAACTTTGACTTTTTCTCATCTTTTGTGAATGATAAAATCAATGATAACTCTGAATTAATCATAATTATAAGGTGTAAAACAAATTATATTCTTTCTTTTTTTATTATATCCCTCGCACTAGAGAAATCATATCTGTGTAAACGTTTTACAAACATTAAAATAACGAACACTCCGACTAGAAGTAATCTGTGGATCTTACAAACAACTGTCCCGAGTGAGTATCGAACCCAGAACCTTCGAGTAATCAGGCAGTTCTACAATCACTAACCACTAGAACAATGTGCTGATAATATTGAAGGATTTATGGATCTAAAAAAAAAAAGAGACAGCTCTTCTTTTTTCTAGATGTCATTGTTATATTAGAACTACTCGTAGAAATCAGACCTTTAACGAAGACTGAAGATGGAGTATCTATGATATTAAATATTATTCTGTTGTACTCATGTTATTCCTATCGGAATTTTGCCCGTCTAGTTTCGGTTTCAGTTCACGCCGCGACTTCGCCATGCTCATGAATCCTTATTTATTATTCGGGGTCCTTACCCCGAATGGGTTTTAAACTAGTCGAGCAAATTCCGATAGTAATAACATGAGTACAGCCGGATAATTATATACAATACTAATCGTGGATCACGAAAGTTTACACATATATAATATATCTTAGTGTTAAAATTAAAATACATATATATTGAACATTATTTTATAAAAATTGATATAATTTACGATTTCGTTGATTAAAAAGGACGAGTAGTGTAATACTTATTTATTTAATTAAAACTTTATTGCACTCCTACAAAGGTACAAAGGGCGAACTTATGCCTATTGGCATTTTCCACCAGTCAACCCTTGATGACGTAGAGAAGTTGCGGTAGGTACTTCAATTTAAGAATTTTGAATAATATACATATTTATATAACTATATAAAACCTAATATATACATATTCATATACATACAAAACTAATATATACATATAATAAATAAATAAAAATAAATAAATATGTGTGGTTTAAAAATATTCTACGCATAAATACATATATCTAACTCAAAGATATATTGCATAGGTATGAGAAATAATTAAACTTGATGCGACTTGAAAAACACTTAGACGGTAATGGAAGTAGAAGCAACGGATAAAAGTATTACTTTTTCCAAGTATATCTATTTTGCACGAATTTTTCATTGCTTTTTATTACAATTAGAAATAGACTGAAGTAATGAAATGCAGTCATTTTATAAAATAGTTATTTCCATTTATATTGTTACTGGCTGTTTTTCTATTAAATTCTTCTAGCTTTTTTTAGTAATAAAATAATATTTTATTACCATCATATTTGATAAAGTAATGTGTCACAAGATCTAGAATTAACTTTTAACTTTTTTATTTATGTAATATTAAAAGGGTTAAAATAATTTTATATAAATAGTAGCATCTATTAGTATGTTAATAACATATTTTTAAATTCGTAGATCATAAAATATGCTAAGAAATCTTTTATTATTTTATTCGATGGATAAAAAAATATTAAATTAATATTTTAAGAGAAGTCTATATTAATAATATTTTTTACTTTATCTGTTTTTTATTTATCAAATTATTAGCTTTTGTTCGCGGTTTTGCTTGCGTAGATGATAAATTTTACTAATTCCTGACGGAACCTGCATAATAATAATAATACATTTATTTTTGGATGAACAAAGTTACTATACATAAGAGTTATATATAAGAGATATATATATTATATTATTTTATACCTTAATGTATAGAAACATTAATAAAATACCCCATCCCTAATAGACAGCACCCACGAATATGAGTTTATATATTTTTTATGAGATATATTGCAAAATGTGATCCTTTCCACTTATCTAAAATTACTTTCACAAAACGATATCTCAAAAATAACAGTATTATCCATAATATTAAATATAGAACTAAAACACAAAAACGCCCACACGCATATATGAACACGCACACCCACAAACACAACTTATGTGTATATATTATATTACATGTATATATCAATATTTTCTCATTATTTTTATTTGTTTAGCATTAGTTTTTAATAAAACTATTTTACGGATATAACTCGCGTTTATTTTTACATTTTAAATTTAAAAACCCGACGTTTCGAATGCTTTACAAATGAAAGACTAATAATTAGTTTTTAGTTTTTAGTCTTTCATTGACATTTTTATTGACTAATTTTTAACGGGTCGATAATGATCGCTTAGTGTATAGTTAAGTATTATATAAATCAGAAGAAAACTGTTAGTATATTTTGTACTTATAATACAACTGTTAATTTGCTGTTGCTTTTAAAATAAAAAAAACATAGTATAGCATCTCTTGAAAATATACATTATGTTTTTTGTTTGTCATTCGTTTACTCTCAATATCCGGCAGATGAGGTTTAATTTTTAGCTTACATTTTGAGCGGTTACATTATGTATCATATAAATATATTATATTATAGCTATTTTCAATCTGTATAAGAAAATAATGAAAAAATAATTAACCTAATTTACTAAGTATTTCTTGTTAACATCTTTAAGCTTGAAGTTGCTTATGTTATCTAATTTAATGTCAAGTTTTACCGTTGAACCTAAGTTGCAGTTGCACCATTTCTAAAGAGGTGGTACATAGAGAAGATTCCTCAAGAAACTTTACTTACATACTTTTCTAAATTAATAATGTACAAATTTCAGATTTTACAGTATTATTTTATTTTATTTTTAGTGTTATTATTTATTTTATTGTCCAATGAGTCATAATATATAAAATATAATTCTAATGTAGATAAAGCGTAGTACTAAAAGAAAGTACATTATATTTATACAATTTTTTCGTGTACGATGTCATTTTCAGGCTATGACTCTTTAAACAATTTAAATAATATATGTATATTAAAGTTTATTTTAATTTCTTTATATATGTATAATTACCTTTTAGAAAAAATTTAGATATAGAGCTAATTTCATTTTATTGCACTTGTAATATTTTTAATTTTATTTAATTGTTTTTTCTATGGGTTGACTTGTAAACATACTCTATAGCATTAAGTCCGCCCGTTATACCTTTTTGTAGAGAATAAATATATTCAATAAATAAATAAACATTTGATATATCCAATATTGCTTTTTCGTTTATCCACAGTGAGTTCTATCGGAAGTCAAGTCCTCGAGGCGTGATCCAGAGTCAGTTTGCAGCTATTAATATTATCCGGCCCATTCGCCGGTTATAAATACCAGGAATACCGAGCGTACCATACATAGTGAAGTTTGTTTTATAAAGTAATCATAATTACATTGAAATGTTTACAATATTTCACATGAAAGCTTTATAATGATAAATATATTTTTATTGCTTTTATAAAAGAACTTATTAGTACTTTCAAAATAATGAGTTGGTTTTTGCTGGATATGGTATAGGTCCAAATATGTATATTTTTGGGTCTGGAATAGTCTTATCGAATTTGATTTAGGACTCGTTCTATAGCGAAACATTTCAACAATGACAATAGCCAGCACCTGCTACCTTTAGTGATTCGTAGCAGGATGCCAGTAAATATAATAATATTAGATGTAAAATAGCCATAGATATATAGCATATATATTATAATAGACATATTTAATTGAATATGAGCCTAATTTTGAAAAGCTCAAACCGTCTTACCTACCTATCTGAAAGCCTACCTACTTTCTTACCTACCAACGTACCTGTATCCCTACATAAGTACCTATGAACCTACCTTTGTAGGTGACGTCCACACATCTTAAAATGCTTAAAAATCGAAATGTGCTAAACTGAAATTCAAGAACGATTTACAATACCAAAAATGAATACAACTTTATAATACAAAAATAGCCTATGTTACTTATAAATAATTTGTCGTTCCAATGGCGAAAGATTTGAAATGTTCTTGAGTTTATTCTTACAAATATAGAAAATACAAACCTGTTCTTTTTATAAGATTGGTATAGACAAAGTGTCAAAGCACTCTTACTAAATCGTAAAATTGTAAATTAGCGTTGTTATATGGGGGTAAATATGATAAGATCTTACGTAATATTTTAACAGTGTTAAATTTTACAAAAACGATCGGAGCTGTTATTTTTAAAGGCAACTTCAATCCCATCAAGGCAATCTGACAAATTAATCACTTGTACGTTCGTTCGTTGAATCCACGATAATTCCGCAGTTGGAGTTTTCCCAGTTGTTGGCACAGCGCCAGCACTTCGCTGCCACTGCAGATACATTGATTTTTTACTATATAATTGTAATTTTTTGTGAAAAAAGAAATATCTTTGAACGACCCAATATGTCAAAAGTCTATTAAAATTTGGTTTAATAAAAATACTTTTTATTAAAAATAATATTTTTTATATTTTGCTATATAAAAATATACTTTTATACAAGTTTTCGTTGTATGCTATAAATACTTTAACTAAAATTATATATAAGATTATTAAAATATACAATACCGAGAAGGTATTTCTCGTATTCTCTAGATATACAATGTCGAGAAGAAGAAGATATACATACAAACATAGATACAACAAACATACATACATACAATAATCAGGATTCCAAAAAAATGTTTTTGGAGGTAGTTTTCAATGTTAACTGGTTTCTTTAATATCACCACTATATATACACACCATATTTATGCAAATCTGAATTCTGATTTAATTTGAGAGTACTTCAACAATCTGTGACATTGTAGCAAGTAATTTTCCAAAGCCTGTTCGACCACAAGGCAGAATAAAGTCAGAGAAATATTCCACTGTATCTGACAATTCTATATTTTAGTCACTAGCATTTTATACAACAATACCCTTAATATAAAGATGATTGTATTTTATATATTTATAACACTACATTTTTAAACAATATTTTGATACTATGTTTGTATGTAAGCTTTCGTGGACCATTATTAGTAATAAATGTAATTATTACTATATGAATGGGTTCGAAACTAGTTGGGTAAATTCCGATAATAATAACGTGAGCCGGATATTATATTTAATACTATATTTGTATATATACTTGTGTGTATTATAACTTTTTTATATTTTTTGTATGTATTAGTGATTCAATGGTTAATTTGGGTTGAAATCAGATTTCAATTTTATTTTATATTCAAAACAAGATAGCCTTGACGGTATGTTATCGTATAGTTTTCAATTATATCTCAGTTAAAGTCTTGTTAAACTCTATTAAGGCTGCTTTCATTAGTTTTAATATGGTCTAAATGCTTGTTTTCATTTCCGCAACTTTAGGGTGAACGCCAATTTCTCTAATTTAAGTATTACATAACTGAAGCAGTGAAATTTGTTCTTTTGTGGTGTCATTAGTTGTATGATAGGAAAACATAGTTGTTGTAGTAACTACATAATAGTTACTAAAATATCTAGAAAAATAACTATAGAAACACTAACTAGTAAAAATACTAAAAATATTTTCAGATAGTTCTTATTTACTAATATTGCAGTATTAATTATTTATTTTATTTAATATTAGAACTGTCAGTTCAATGACACCAATAATAATTCTCAGATTTTATTATTTCTATTTATGTTTATATATAATTTTTTATATTGTATATTATACACCAGTACTGCCTTCATGTGTGAGGTTGTGTACACATACGCATATAACAACACTGTCCTAAAGCAACGAAGCTTGAAAACCGAAACTAGATAGCTATTACTGTACGGATAACAGCAGTTCTAAATGCAAAGTGCTATGTATAAAGACGATAAAACCGTCTGTATGTTTATACATAATGAACTAACCAAAAACGTCTTCCAATTAAAACTATGTTTGGTTTATTGTTCATTATTATTTTTTGTTACGAAAATTGATCTCTATTAATATAATAGATTGTGTAACACAAATAACACTACCTACTCTTAAGTTAAGAATAAAAACAATACAACAAGACTCGAACCTGTGAAATCTGGGATGACGTCATGACGCTCGGAAAAGTGAGTTACCGTGTCACAATGCGCCTTAATAAATATTCTGTATGTATATAGTTATCTACAGTTTTCTTTTATATCTATAATATAAACAGATATTCCGCTTGATGGTCTATCCCATGCCTGTTAAAAACCGATTCAGTCAATTTTGAAAGAGTCCAGGTCACATAGGTTCAGAAAAACTTCAGCTGGCAGTGAATACCATTCCTTGGTCGTACACATTATATGTGAAGAACCAAAGCGGTTTGTGTGTATAGTTGGTACATCGGTAACATTAGCTTTACTAAGAAGTGTTTTCATAAATTGAATTTTGCATATTAACAATCCCGAGACTGTATATTTAGATTAATGAAATTTAAGAAGTTCAGTGCTTGCTACACACTAATAACATAATAACAACTTAAAATTATCCCTGAGGTACTTTGAGGTTGAATCATTATTATTATAACTTAAATTACTCAAATGAAGCATTAGTCATTGTAAACACATATATATGGAATATATGGATATGAGATAAAATATTTTATGTATCTTATTTTGAGATAATATATGATTTAAAGATTTTTATTTTTTTTTCTTCCAGACTGAATTTTCGTAAATTTTAACATATATTGCTAAATATTAAATCTCTAGAAATGTGTAATTATTTTAATGAAACCATTTCATCGCACTGATGCATCTGATTAAACCCGCTGTTAATAGCACTGACGCACGGACGTAGCGTGTATAACACATGTATTATATATAAACTTAATCATTGTTTTACATAACATTACACTTTATCTGAAATAATGATTAAGGTTATGTTATTGTTTATTAACCCAATTGTTATTATAATGGAGTGTTGTTTAATGAAACGGTTTAAATTAAATATGGAGGAAAAGATTGCGCCAATGAGTCGTAGTATCACAATATATTCACAGTCAGTTTTGGTATAAGAGTAGTAAAATGAGCCAGCATACTTTGTTTTACTATAGGATAGTAAGTGATCATAGCCGCCCACGGTACTTTGCAACACCGTAGGAATCGCAAAAGCCTTACTCAGAAAGCCAGTAAGGAAATGCGTAGGCCCTCTTTTGGTGGCCATATAATATGGACCTCTACGCGCCGTCAAAGAAACTGTAGATGTGTCACTAGATAGAGATAACACCTTAGGAATCCTGATAAAGAGAGATTTTGAATAAAGGATATTTGTAAGTACTCACGCAGAGATAAATTTATACATCAATTAATGACTTCGTTTTATATAAACGGTGTATCTGAAACTGAAAAGTGATCTTAATGAATAAGAATAAGACTGATAATCAAGTGAATACAAGCTTTCATATGATTGAATCTTTTTAAAAAAAATGATTTAGAATATATTGCTATTATATACAAAATATAAAAAATAATGTATTGCAATATCACAATAGTAAAATAAATGTTTTCGTTAAAAAACTCAGAAACACGAACTCGTAATGACAACAGATGTTGCAGACGGATTTAATATCCGCCGTCTGAACTTAATTAATACTTTAAACCAATACAAATAACAAAAACATGTAAAATGTATTATTTTATATTAAAGTATTAATTAAATTTTTATTTGTTATATATATATACGAGAAGTAGATAAAAATAATACATTTATTACATTTATATTTAAAGGAAGATAAAGTTTCAAAGATAAAGATAAAATAATTTTAAAGATAGAAATTAAAACTGCCATATACTAACAAAGGAAGTGATTTCGTTAAAATTGCCAGGGAATAAGCAGTTAAAATACCTCATTATCACACAGATTACCTGCAGCAATAGTCGTATAACTGAATTAGCTAACTCAATGACCGTTAAGAACACTCAAGAAGATATTATCTTAATTAAAGTATGCTTATGCACCAAGAAGAGTTAGATCAAACTATTAAAAAGGAAAATGTAATATTTTCTTCCACAATTTGCAATAAACTTTTGTCCAATTAAATAGTACTTTTAATATTATATAAGGGTACATATATTAAATATTCTGTTTATTCTGTATACCAAATTCTATCATATGTATGTTCAATAGTCAGAATCCATTTCATGTGAAATCGCAGGAGTGATTTGAAAAGTATAGGCAACGTTAACGATGGCTGAATACCTTGGCGATAGTAAAAAGTAATTTTCAATTTCAGTCTGCGATTTAAATTTAGTTCTTGTCTTTAATCTTAACATTCTCTGATATTTTACGAATACAAGAAATAAAAGTATTGAGCATATAAAAAAAAATACAAATAAAAAAAAATAGTTGTATGAAATGTTGTGTAGTTTTGCTGTAACAAATAGATTTCATATTATTAAATAGCACAAACATTATAGTATTAAAGTAGTAAATTAGTATTGACTAGGTTAATTAAATGATATTTTATATGTATATTATATATTGTTGTATATAAAATAATTACATATGATTCCCACCTACTACTTACGGTCAAGCCGGATTTTACCCGGACGGTATTTATTCCCGACGGGTAGGATAAAATTATTAGCTTTAAAACCGGTTTACAACCAGGTTCTATCCGGGTTGTAGCTTTAAGTGTAGCTTGAGTAGAATAATATATGTTATACATAACCGCTTATTATTTGTTGATAAAATGTGCAGTTTTCCTATTAACCAAATAATCCTTAAACATATATACAAGTTTTTTGCAATATACAAATTTTGTTATTGATATAGTCTTTAAAGTAATGTTATTAAGCGAATATCCATGTCTAGCTAAATTGTTCTCTGATTCCGTTAATGAATTTGCAAACTTCTTCCACTCCATTAAAGCAATGGAACCGATCTCACTTACTTTTGAATCTAAATGAAAAAGTATTTTACATCAATGTGCCCGTTTTATAATAAATTAATCGAATTATAATCTTCTGGATAATATTTCTTTTTGATATTTAGAAATTTAAAACTATTTAGTAAAATGTGCTTGATTTAATTTTGAATTATACATTCAATAATACGTTACGTTATTAATTGAATTTATAGAGTACACTTCTTCATCATAAGAACTTAAAATATTTTTATTTATAAATTAGTTTAAGAGCGTTTTAAAATAAAATAATAATTCTAGATGATAAAACAATAGTTATTGAAAAGCCAACAGTTAAAAGTTAACAGGTAAAGCAGGATCGTAGTGTGAGGAAATTTCTCTCGATGTTTTTTCAAGACAAGTGGTAAACCATTGTTAGTATACCACCCTTCAGTAACTGACTTTTGATCTTTTAAAACAGTTGTTGCATAATAATCGGCCCTTCCGAAGAATACGGCCACAATCTTCTTTCCTACACTTCTCTACTCCTACACCTCTCCTCAATTAGGTTGGCAACTCCTCGGAAGGAAACACCCACTGAGCAGATTGTGTTTCTGTTTCCGGATGATAGACATAAATCGAGCTTTCGTCACCCGTAAGTATATTAAATACAGCATTCGAATCGTGACTGTTAAATCTTTATATCATTTCATGGCACCTATCAACACCATGGAGTTTTAGGGCCTCCGTTAAAAAAAGAGGTATCCAGCGGGCACAAAGCTTTCTAAACGCTAAATGTTCGTGTAGGATTTTGCAAACTTGATTTCTATTGGTACCTAAGCTTGTCCGAATCTGCTAATAGGTTACTTTTGGATCAGTCTCTATCATACGCCGCACAACACTTGTTATCTTCAGTCTTCGCCTTAAAAGGCCGTCCCTCATGTAGAGCGTTGGTGAGATTTGTGTAACGAAACTCTAAATCTACTCTTTATCTGGTGAGAGTTTTGATATACCACGTTTAAATTCATTAAAACAGTTATAAATATAATAGTGACATTGTGAAAGGCCAATCGAAGTCTTTCATTATTTTTTTATTGAATTAAATTACACCAAAAGTTAAAAAAATCATAGCAGGAAGATTTTATTTTCAAATTTATACTGACGTGACACAGACAATTTTCAATTTACCGCCAAATCGTAAAACAAATGATAAACGAATGAAATTCTTGTAAATACTCATTAGCAAAAAGTTTTATTTTCAAAATTTAAACTAATTTTTTTTAATAATTTAACAAGTGGCCAGTTCTAAAAAAATCCACTGTCGCTTAATTCATAAAAGGGAGTTTAAGAATTAGTATTAAAAAAATAAAGTATATTATCTTATTGAAAGAAATTTAAAACTTATTTCTAAAAAGATTATTACTTCTTAGCTTATAATAAATGTATGAAATAGGCTCATAAAAGCTTATATTATATAGAGAATACTTCTAGTGCAGAAAGGCGGTAATGTCAGACATGCAGTAGAATTCTATTGTGGCTTTTATATTGGATGGTAAGTTTAATATTAAAAGTGCCTCACAGCGATGTTAAAAATACATTTAATATAGGACAGTTTTTACTTGTAGAAAATACATTAAAATTTATAAAAAATACATAGAAACAAAGATTTTAAAATTTTAAAAACAACATCCTGTCATACTCTGATTAAGTTTATTCATTTAAAGTAATGTTCTTGCTCTTATATATATTTATGTTAAAATCAGTAGCAGATTAAACATAATCCGTTATCTGAATGTCAGAAAAAAAGTTTCGTGAAAAAAGGTGCACTTTAGTAAAAATGGCGTCCATAATCCTCTTGGCTAGGGTTTACAAAAACATGGAAGTATTAAAGTACGTAATCTGTTAGAATATTATATGTAAGACTATTAAAATATTGTAATAAATAAAGAATTGAAGAACTTTTAATTAACTTATAATTATTCAGTAAAGGCTACATTATAGTAATTTTAGTAAAATCTACCTAAAGCATTTACTGAGTAATTATGATTTACCTCAAATTATAATTACTATATTTGAAATAAACATGACACATGAATAATATAATAAAATTTAAATACACTGAATAATGAACATCAATTAATATCTCATTAAAACTATTTCAATTATGTACTTTACAATGAGTGGATTTCATCAGTTAATATTTATATCTGGTCAATGTATTTATTATTCACCGAGAATTTATTTTCAACTGCAGTTTATTTTGAATTACTTTTTCATCGAGTCCAGTAAATAATTACTTTGTTTATCTTTCAAGTTATGTTATGAGATTTAGTGTTAGTGAAAGAGATACGTTTACGAATATTGAAACTATAAATATTTTAGATAGAACTCCTGAGAAGTAATTCATATTTAGTTAATCTCAGATCGTTGTTGGCTGTTATCTTTTGTTATTTGTTTTGAATAAATGGATCTGATAAATGAAACCGATAAATGTTACGTGTGTATCAATTTATTTATGTTTTGAGAAAAAATAGATACATTTTGAGAGACTGTTATGAAATTTAATCAGTTTGGAAAGGTAATAAAGTTTAGTATTTTTGATTAGGATCCAAGAAAACAGTAAATTTTTTTTTTCTCACAATTTCTCACGGCAATAGTCTTCTGTTGTAGAAATGTATATTTTCTCTTTATTTTGTTCAAGATAGATTATTTCGTAGAATTTGGGTGAAAAGTTAAATGGAATAATAAAAATAAATATATATTATTATTAAGTTTTTAATCACTGAGGGTACTTTTACAGTTTTTATTTTAATTTCTCGCGTTAATTTAGTGTAGAGCGCAATTTTTTTTTGATTTATGCATTTTTTGTACACATAATAATTTTTCCGATAATTTTTAATATATATATATATATATATATATATATATATATATATATATATATATTTATTATTATGTCTGTTTGGTTTTAAGGACTCCCTTGATTTTATGTTAGAGAATTTTAATATAGCCTTTTTCTGTCGCGTATTTATAGTATATAATATCTGCTGCATTACCCCACAATAATAATATTGTCATAATGATATAATGACAATAAAACTACCTTTTATGTTTTGTAATAAATAGTTAAAAATTTGTTTGAGTTTTTCTTTTCAGAGTTATATCATATATTATAAATATATTGGTGAATTGTAAATCTATAGTAATGTGCAATTATTTTAATGACACCATCTCATCGCACTGATGCATCTGATTATTCCTGCTGTTAATAGCACTTACGAACGGACGTAGCGTGTATAACACAAGTTATTGTTATGTAGAATAATGAATTAAGTCTATGTGTTTGTTTATGTTCATAGTTATTACAAAAAATAAATAAATTTAATATCCATAATAACAGTTTTTGAATTAAGCTATTGATACAAGTTGCAGTACTTACTCTGTCTTTGAATACTGTTACAATGAAAAAAAAAACATAATAATACAAAATTTGATTTTGAATCACTTATGAACATGAATATTCATTGTTATTTGTTATTTTTTTATGATACATTTTCATGAGTATGTGCTGGAATTACACCATTTAAATCTTCCTTCCCCATTCCATTATCAAACGTGCCGACGCACGGCGAGTATCCTAAGTTCCTGGATATCCTTTCTGTCCGAATGAAGCGCTAAGCTTCGTCGTTTCTTATTCTTACAGCAAAAGACTGAAACAGCTTGCCTCTGTCGGTGTTCACATTGGACTGTTATTGTCTTCAAGTCGAGAGTGAATAGGCTATTACAAAGTTAGTGAGATTTACCATCTATGACTATATTACCATTTACTATCAAGAGGAGTAGGCTGAAGCATTAGCTACGGTTGTATAAAAGAAAAGCATAAGACAAATATATATGAAAAGACAACGTTTTAAAGAATTAAAGGTAAAATTTATTTTTTAAGATCGAAATTAAAACTTCATTACTGCCATACACTTACAATGGTAGTGATAGTTTCGTTAAAATTGCCAGGGAAGCAGTTAAAATACCTCATTATCACACAGATTACCTGCTGCTATAGTCGTAGAACTGAATTAGCTAACTTAATGACCTTTAAGAATAGTCAAGAAGATATTATCTTAATCAAGGTATGCTTATGAACTTAAAAAGAGTTAGATTTAAACAATTAACAAGGAAAATATGATAGATTCTTTCACAATTTGCAACAATCTTAACAATCAAATCGTAATTTTAATTTATATATTTAAAACATAAATAAAAAATTATGTTTATTGATATATATCACAGAAAATTCTATATTCAGACTTCGTTTCATGTGAAATTGGAGGAGTGATTTGAAAAGTGTAGCTAACCTGAACGTTGGCTGAATAAGTTTGAGATCGCAAAAAAGTTTTTCCATTTTCAGTATGAGATTTAGAGGTATTTTTCAAGGTTAACTTACATTAAGAATCAGTGGTATTAGCTATCAGTTACCCTATATTTAATTTAATGTATTCCAAATTGTAAGCATAAATATATAACAAATTAAATATACATTTCTGATTGTTATTTTAGAAATTAATGCATTCGAACAAAATAACTTCATTATTACGTAAGGATTAATTTTTATATTCTTAAATGTCTTAGTGCTTCATAATCTCAGCTGTTTATAGAATAACAAACGTTAATGAAATCAAAACATCTGCTGTCAATATTCCATCTATGTATTTAGTATTCTATCATATTATCTCTAGATAATTAATGTATTTTAGTTAAGGCTACTTACTTACTCAACCTTTATTGTTTTCCCGAATAAATCTATGTATTAATTTTTTAGATAGTGTCTTTAAGAAAGTTTCATATCATATATATTTTTTATATATATTTCATTATAAAGTTTATTTCTAATTTACAAATTAAAATATGTGCTTTAAGTAGAAAACCACTGTTCAGAAACTTTTCCTTTTAAAAGATAAGGGTTGCCTGGAAGCGATTAATATAGATAAGGCCGCTTTTCCATCAAGAATTGTAAAAAGATGGCGTCCTTTATTTGTTTTGCTGTTATTTTCTTTAATAATGTATTGTGTATAATAAAGAATTTTTACTTACTTAATTAAACATATTATTTATGTATAACATCGTATATAAGATAATGTATTCATAGTATCTCACCCACTACTTAAGCTGAAGTCGGGTTTTATCCGAACGGTATTTATTCCCGACGGGAAGGATAAAATTAATAGCTTTATAACCGGTTTACAACCAGGTTCTATCCGGGTTGTAGCTTTAAGTGTAGCTTCTATAGAATAATATATGTTATAAATAACCGCAATTCATTTGTTGATAAAATGTGAAGTATTTGTATTAATCCAATATATCCTTAAAAATATATATATAAATGGTTGGTTTTTGTGTTCTAAACTTTTCATTATATTGAATTGTTGTAACATATACATGTTCTAGATAAATGGCTCTCTGGTTAGGTCAATAAATTTGCACTTCACATCATAAAAGTAATGGAGCTGTTCTTACTAACTCTCGACTCGAAATGAAAGATACATACATACATACACTACAGCGCTATGTTTGATAATTAATAAATTAAAAGCCTCTTCTTGATTTTATCTAGTCTGAAATAATATTTAATAAAATATGCCTGTATTATTTTTAATACTAACACATTGAATAATACGTTACTAAATTTATAGGGAGAACAGCGCTTTTATAGAATAAGAAGCAAGACAGAAATTGCTTACAAGAAATAAGAAGAGTTGATAATATGAACTAGTTTAAAAGCATTTTTAGATTAAATGAATTTATTCTTTAATAAAAAGAAATACTCATTAAAAAGATAACATCAAATACAGATTATAACATTATTGATAGAAAATTAAATGAATAGTATTTAATAAGATAAAGAATATACAAAAAGAAAAGAAGAAAGAAAGTAAGAAAAAAAAAAGAATGAAATTAAAAAACTTATTTTTAAAAATATTATTACTTGGCTTATAAGAATTGTCTGAAATAGGCTCATAAAAGCTTTTATTGTGAAAATATAGAATACTCTTAGCACAGAAAACGCGATATTGTCAGACATGCAGTAGGATTCTTGTGTGGCTTTAATATTGTACTATAAGTTTAATATTAAAACTCACAGCAATGTTTAAGATTTAATGTTATTTTTAGAACATACATTAGTATTTTTGAAAACGTCAAAAAATCATTCTCATCTCTTTGTATACAAAAGCATATCACAGTAGATCTGTTTCTGACGTACTATTTTCCCTTATTAAAATATGTATTAAAATTAATTTTCATTTCTTTAAAAAAAAATTTTAAAATTCGTAGGAGATTTGAACACAATTCGATATCTGCTTTAGAACTTGACATTAGTTGTATTTTAGTAAAATTGATTTCCATAATCCTCTTCGTAAGTACAAAAAGATAAAAGATTACGTACTTCAGTTAGTACGTTATCTTTTAGTAGACAATAAGTAAGAATATTAATATAGAAATTATTAACGAGCTTAGAAAAAAATATTCATTTAAAGCCTACATTTATTACTTAAATAACTTACAGAGTAATTAAACATATGAATTAAAATTTACCTCAAAGGTATTATAATGTAATATAAAGAATTTATTAAAATATAATGTGAGCAGCAATTATTATTGCATTTAAAGTACTCAATGATGATTGTATTTCATCAGTTATTATTTATTAATGGTTAATGTATTTTATTGAACGAGAAATTATTTTCAATTGCAGTTTGTTTTAAGGTTTTTGAAATTTCAATTTAATTTAAATTAATTCATTTCAATTAATTTATTAAATGATTGTTGTTCATGTTTAAATATTTTATGAGATTTAGTGTTTGTGCAAGACATATTGTGTAATATTGCTTTGATAAATATTTTAGAAATAGAAAAATATACATTATTGTAATTATTCATAATTTTCATTCTTAATCTCAGATTTAGACTATATATATTTTTTGGTAATCAAATTCTTTTCCTTAGTAAAGAGTACGATCCAAATAAATTCAAAAAATACGATTTTCAAACTTTATTAATACTATTACAAAGGTTGCGTTTTGTTAGCAAATATACATTTAAACTATTGACGTTTATTTGTTTAAGTTTTGATTCAAAAATGTAGTTTACTACGTTATTTCAAGAAAAAACAAATGTTTTTAAAGTTATTTTGCACAATGCCTCTGTCGTCATTTTGTTTCGTTAATTCTGTTAAAAATATTACCATATGTGTTTTGAAACTATGTAATATTATTTTCATAGTTATAATATTTTCATTTTGCCGTCTTTTTTTTTTATTGCATTTCAGTAAAACGATGTAGGGTATGTAGTATCAATTGAAACAATAGCTCATACAAAATGACTAGAGAATACAATATATTTTTTCTAGAAATACATACAAACACTGAAAAATTTATATATGTCTGTTACATATAATTTTTCAAAAATTCAATCCAATACGAATTATTAATTATCGAAAAGTAATATCAAAACGGATGGACCAGACAACACGTTTTACCAATTAACGGAAGTGGATATTGTCACGAATATTTTTAGCTTTAATTTTAATAATATATTTATTTAATTTTTAAATTTTTCATTTTTTAAACTAAGGTTCCCTGACTATCCTTAGTTTATAAGGTTTTTTTATAAACTAAGGATAGTCAGTGCAAAATTTATAGCCACTGTATAAGCTTAGTGATTTGAACTAACACATCTTTTATCATCAAATCACCGCATTTATTTGAGTCCATTCCTTAATTTTAATCGACGCTGTGTTATTTCTAATTGTGCTTACAATTTTAGTATTAAAGTTATATATTTTTTCTTTAGCATTTGACATTAATTATTTTATCTATGATAAATGAATTAATTATTTAAATAGATTACCTGTACCAAATTGAAACGATAGTTCACATCTCCAGAATTTGATTCTGAATTAAATCAAAACAAATGACATCGAATGAAAGGAAAAAAACTCAAACTGCACTAACAAATGGATATTATATACTTAGATCTCTTAAAACATTGAATACGGTATGATATGTAAAGATTCTGAAATACTTGAAAACCTCAAGGTAATCTTAAGTTCCTAAAAGCAAGTCATAGAACAGTAGTCAAACTTTTCGAGTTAAGAAACTCTAGCCTAAACAAGTCTCCTAATGTCAAGAGTTTTATTCAATAGAAGTTCTGAAGTACTTCCTTTGTGATTGGTAGTTATATAATGCGGCTGGTTGTAGTATAAATACTATATAAAAGAATGTGTATTGCTAGGATTAAATATTTTGCAATATAAGAAATTGTGGGTAGAAATAAACTAAACTGCATTTTATAAAGTTACTAAAGTGATAATCGTGGTATTATAATTTTAAATTGGAGTATATACATCGTTTCATATGTTAATATTTATATTGAGACATTAAAAATTATCGCCATTATTACTTATTAAATATTTGAAAGAGTTTTTTTTTTGCGCTAACACAGAACGGTTCTAGTGTGAGAAAGATGGTAGATGGTGACTTTTAGTGAAATATATAACAAGAACATTAAATTTATATATATATATATAATGTGTAATGTGTAATGTGTAATGTAATATTCACAATTTCATAATTAATCAATGAATCTTAATATTTATAAAAAGTGCAGAATGTATCAGAGAAATAGAGAAATAAATATATTATAAACGTATATTTTAATAATAAGTACGTAACTTTTATATACTGAACCAACCTAATAATTGGGACAATGGTCGGTGGATGATGATTGACGTCAAGGTATGAGTTTTCAAGATGCATTTAAGTAATTTTTTTATCCTTTTAAACTTTTATCATTAATTATCTAATATATATAAAAAAATATATAAGCCAGAGCTTAGAAGAATTAAAACAGCTGTTAGTAGTGAAAAAGTTATTAAAAATATATTATAAAACTATCCTAATTCAGTATTCATTGAATCAATTATAGTTGTTTAAATTCCATCAATTTCATTGAAACAGAAACGATATTAATTTAATTACAAAATCATACAACTAATTTGAATATATTAATTATTTTAATCAATTGAATAAATTAATATAAATTTGTATTACATTTAATTTGTGTTGTATCTTCCAATATTTTAACTGAATCATATATCTTAATATGTAAATTTATAATTCAAATTCAAAAATTTTATTTATACATTACAAAAAAACTCCATGGAAAAAATATAAAAATTAATAAAATAAAAGGACAAAGACTGTAGCATTACAAAGTTAAAAAAATACTGTTGCATCTAAAATGATGAACTACTCAGCTTTTCCTGAATTACATGACACCAGCGCTGGTTTTCAGTGATCCTCGTGCCGTGTAGATTTCATACAAATATATGGATATGCTTGTTATAGTAATATATTATCTTATATATTAATGCAGGAAGCGATTTCGTTGGCACACTGTAGCTCGAGAACCACTAAAGGGAAAAATATCGTTGATGGCTCAAATCAAAGGTCTCATTATGCTACACTGCTGAAAAATAGTGACAACTCTCAAATCTCATTAGCCTAATTGCAGTAATTAGTCAAAAAATTAATTTTTCCCATAGACTTTGCATGGGGAAATTTTGCGCGCGCTTTTTTAGTAGCGATCTTTTGGCTTTGTTCCCAGTCGCACGCTGCTAACTAGTTTATTTTTAATATTATAAAAATACCACCTAGTACTCGTTGATATTTCTGCAATATTAACCCGTCTCTGAACTTATTTCATATAGTCACACCCCTTGGATTATAGCCAAGGTTATTCTGGCCTTCGTTTCATTCCATTAAGGCCATTTAGCTTATTTTGCTTTTTCACTGAACTGGTCTGATATATTGTCTAATTTTCATTGTTTTCCTTTTTATTTCTAAAATACTTAAAACTATTTTTACAATACTTGCTGAACCACTTAAACCTCTCAGGGTTTATCTGGGTATCGGCAAGCTGTTCAATAAATTGAATTAACAGTAACATAAAATAGTTAATTGAGGATATATATGAAATAGCGTTTTGTATGATAAATAAATTAATGTAGTTAGATTTATAAAATGGAACGTCTTCAATTAATTTAATTCGATCTCAATAATAATTTGATACTTTGGTCTTAATTAATTATTAATATATTAAGACAAGTATTTATTTAGAGAGTATGTCATTTTCTTTTAATTCAAAACGATATTTAATAAACAAAACGATATATTTGTCGCATGTCGTATGATATTAATGGCCTTAAAATCAATTTTGTGCCAGAGTTAATTGACCGTGCCTTATATCTTTCCACTGGATTTTATTAATATTTTGTTGTTGTGTAAGTAATTAATTTCTATTTAGGTATAACACTATAGAGCTTAAAATGAATTATTACATTATAATTTCATTTTTCATTGTTTCTACAAATCCGTATTGTCACAACATTCTTATTTGCTATTTATATATATTTTGCTATAGTATGTTTTGATTTGTTTCACTAGATAATATTTGTTTGTTTTGAAACAACCTGTTTAATTAAATAGTTATTAATAAATATATCATATAATGTTTTCATTTAATATGTTTCGTGTAATAAATTTAAAACAGATTTTTAGTTACAATATGTGTAGAAGATAGATCTCTTCAATAAAACTATTATACGGATGTCATTCGGGTTTATTATTATATTTTGAGTAGGTGACGATAAAGTGACTGACTAACAGACACCAAAATCTCGTCTTACCGCGAACACGTTTGATGCAAAGCACTCGAAACTTCTGGTTTTAATTTTAAAATGTTCAATTGTATGTAAACACGAGTTATATCTGTAAAATAGTTTTATTGAAATGTGTAGTACTCGTGTAAAATCTTAAAAAACATTACACTTAGATCGTACAAAGACTTGTCTCTTACGTCTAAAATGATTCAGATTCAGGGCATGTTTAAGAAAACGAATTAAATATAATTTTGTAAATAAGCATAAAATAATGTTACATTATACAATCTTTGTGTCTTGTTAATAATATGCATTAATATACAATATTATTTAAAAGAGTTTTTGTAACACATTAAAATAACATTTTGGGAAATTCGATAAATATAAGTAATCTTATTTGTAAATTGTCGTTTCGATAAGCAACATTTTTAATTAGCAGAAATAAATCTTAAATCTTCAGTTAGGTTCAATTTGAAAGAATATAAGTATTTTTGAAGTCAGTTTTAACAAGTTACAATGCCAATTCCTTTCTTCGTTGAAATCTCTTTTATTTGAACTTCGGAATAAGACGCTGTTTGTGAAAATCTCTCTAAAGAAAGCTGAATTGTTGCGAAAAGATATATAATTGGCTCTGTTATTTGGTTACTGAGGAAATTTTTATTTTTATTACTAAGAACTTGGTTGTATTCTTTTAACGGGTTTCTTCAGACGGTATTTGTATTTCATTACTAAATAATGTTATGTATAATTATGCGCGTATACTCAAATCAAAATATCGGAATTTGTCCAATCTGAAGCCTAAGTTACAATTAAATATAATGGAGTAGTCTGGAAATGGTCGCTTCATACCCATGGTGCATCATTCTTAATATTAGAAATAAAAACTGACTAGTTTTATTATGAGTATATTTTTTGAAAATTACATTCTTTAATAATTTTGGTATCAATTGTTTGAACTTAGAATAATAATGTAAAAGTATGTCCTTAAATTTTTAACGAAAGAAAATATTTTTTTTGCAAACTGAATGAATCGGCTTTAGTTTTACAAATTTAAAACTTGAAAAACCTGTCGAGTAACTGTCTTTGCGGAAGTTATTAAATTCAGAAAAAAAATTGTTTAAAAGTGGTCGAGGAATTTTAATTGAATCGACATATTTTATAAAATTTAAAATATGTTTGTTATGAATACATTAATTTCAATTAATTACACTTCCTATTCATGAGAGTCATTCATACTATGAATAAAGGGCAAAAATGCTTTGATATGCTTTAAATGATCGTAATTTATACTAAATAATGGCAGATTTATAAAAATGCAGGCCTATAGATTAAAATGTGCTTTCAACCGAGAGGTTGAATCTCAGTTGCGCAAAAATGGACTTGACCGAGACAGAAATTAAGCCTGTCGTAAAAATAATTTGACCTTTCTCGGGTACGTTGATAGGTTAGTAATATTTCTGTTATATATGCAAAAACAATTACAATAAAAATTCAAATTGTTAGTTTTATTGTAAATATTTATAGTAGGTTTAAAGATATTTATTTCTCATGAAGAACATACTGTTCACTTATACAGAGATTAAGTATATACATTTAAGCAATTTTGCTGATGCATACATTACAATAATATTTATATCTAACTTATGTATACTAGTACTTATTTGTTTTTTTTTTAAACTAAATCTTATTCTAATTATTTATATAAATATATCAAAACACATTAGCCAAATGGAATGACATAAGCATTAAATAAATTATGAAAAAATATATAACTTATCAACTAGTATACGTAAGAATTAGAGAATATTTCGAACTGAAAAGTATCCGAACGAAAAGTATATGATGACTGAGATGATAAGCCAAACAATATTATTATTTTATAACAAGAGATAACAAAAAGTAGGCTCGCTAATTACTTTAGATTTTTAAATTAATGTTCCGTACATGACACTGGGTAGCAATAAATATCTAAAATATGCTCGTAAAAGCTTTTATTGCGCGAACACAGAATTTCTCTGGCATACAAAAGTTGGTCATGCAGACAATCACTGAAATTCCTATTTGATTTTTAAACTGTAACGCGTGTAATGTATTAAGAGAATATTTTAAGTAATTTATTGTAACAAGTGAGAAAGTACGTAAAATATTCCACGTTATCGTCAGTAATAAATAAAATTTCCAAATAAAGAGCCAAAAAGCTCACGAAAGCACAGATGTTTCGGAAGGTTTTAATATTCGCAGCCTGGACTACATTGACCATTTTTGCTGAAACTGTTTTCAATATCAAAGCGATGACCAGAGATTGTCACTACCACACGTGTTGTAACCTTCTAGTATCCTAAACCTACTGCCTAAATCAGTAACTTGATAAATAATTCAGTCAATTGTGATGACATTAAACTGAAATTAAAGTACATGTATACTGGTTTGATTTATTTTTATTAATTAAATGTAAAAGGTGAATAAATATAATTATTGACCGAAGCTCTCTCTGAGAGACTTTTCTGCATCCTACGTGCAAGCATCAGGACACCAGTCCCACAGTTGGTAAGGGATGCCATTGTCCATGGAAATCTCAAAAATTTATTCGTTGATTGATGCGTTCTACCATCTATGAGAAATGGAATGGAATAGGCGTTACTAAGACTTATGGTATAGAAGGGAGAGGTTTTGGGTTTCTGGTTTTTGCTTAGAGTGTAGCCTCGATTACCAGTTAACGCTGATTTTTTTGTAAAAGACTTTTCCAGCTCTTATATGCACTGCCGTCACATTAGTATAATAACGGTCTACGATCTTTTCAAAACTTAAAAAAAATATCAAATTAAAATCAATAAATAAATAATTGTTATTTAAATGAAATTGTTAAAATATCATATCACCGTTTGATAATAATAATAAGAAATAACATACTTGACCAATTTGATAAAAATATACACAAGAAATCTTGGCTTAAATCCAAAAGAGTTCTTGTATTTAATATAATTATTACATTTTTATGACAGGGTGAAACTCCATTTATTCGGTATGTAAATTGCATATTTTTATAGTTAGTTAATTAATAATGAAGTAACAGGGAATAATAATATTTTTAGCAGTATAGATCTTATTTAGATTGAAACAAATTTCTATTTCAAAAGGTTTTGAATGAAATTGGCTTTAAATAATTCATCACTTTCATGCTGATGGTAATTTGTGCCATCGTACATGCATAAATAGTAATCCTATTTAATTCCATATTGATGGAGGTTTACTATTTTTATAAGAAAGAGCCAGGAGAAAAAGTCACAAAGAGAGTTAAAGAGCCTCTCGGCTCCGGCTTTCGGACTTAAAAAACCTCAGTAAAGAACGTAGTTATATTTCATAAAAATACAATTAAAAGAACACTTAGCTCTCACTTGCTTGTCTTTAGGAGTTTAGCAATTAAGATAGATAGTTTTTATTCAAGAGACGTCTTTGAGGAGTGTCTTCATTAAAACGTTTAATGATGAGTAAGAATGGATGGTTTTTTATTGTAAAGAATAGTGTAAAATCAGGATCATTATAATTTTTTAAATCATGTCCAAATGGTCTCCCGATTAATTCATAAATTTAAGAAAATTTAACCAGTAACTAACCCATTCCTTCTCTACCATCGTTACTTTGAATTCTGTTTAATTCCCTATCACTTATAAATGTAATAAATTTTAAATGGCTTACAGGTTTAAAAATAATTTCATACATAAATTTTCAGTTTGACCATTTCTTTAATTTAATTATTTTATGTATAGCTTAAAGTTCGAACATCGCTTAGAATTTTCGAAAGAAGCCGTTAAAGAAGGTTTTATATATATTATTTTAAATACGTCGAGTCTCTGCAGCAGATTAAATGTCAGAGCGATGGAACGGTAACACAAAGCTTCCACACCCCGCTCACTGGATCGATCACTTATTAACATTCAACACATGCAACTAATATATGCAAAAAGGCGATCAATAGATATAAAACACTTGCACGCTTGGCGAAAGTTATTTGGGGTCAGAGTTCGGAAGTTATCAAGGCCAACTACACCGCTATAGTTGAGCCGACGATATTGTATGCGGCCAGTGTACGTCATCGGACGGCTAATAAACTTGGAGCATTGAAAACCTTAACACAGTGCTAAGATTGTTCGTACAATCTATAAATATCTTAAGGAAAGGGAAGCTCTTAAGTCGCACGTCACTTAAATTGCGTTCGTCAGCGACTATGTAACGGATTTCTAGTCAAATGCAGCAAATCTCGCCACCCATTGGCAACGGAAGCGAGGGACGCTATATGCAGCTATCTTTTTTAAAATAAGAGCTGTCACTATTTTGGTTTGGACCCATGTTGGGATAGAAACCAACGATCGAGCCGCTCATCTTGCCAAACAACACTGCTGCCGAAGAAGAGACCAGATTATGAGATATGATCTTTTGCCAACGATAGTATGGAAACCATATTATTGTCACTTTTTTAAGAATCAGTTACGTCTATTGATCATATTATTATCTTGTAAGTCCAATTACAATAAAATAATTTTGACTAATCAATAACACATAATATATATGTTTATTATTGGTATATAAATAATTTCACTACATGTCAAATATTGTAAAGAATTAGGTTATGAAGAAAAGGACTTAGGTTATAACTTACAATTATCTCGGCCATGTGTAAAGCGATGATTATGACATATAGCAAAGTCACGTCATTAAACTATTTCTAATTTTCACAGGGTATGAGTGAGAGTTGGCATTAACTTTAAAATAATTGCTTCAGTCATAATAATTGCTGTATTTAATTTTTTTTTGTTTTTTTTTTGTTCTAGCTGGTGATTATTTATTTATATAGTTTTATTACGTTTATTGTCACTGGAGCTTGTTCTGTGATAGATAGCCACTAAAAGTCAGTGCTGGATCCGTATACTCAAGCAAAAACTTGAGTGTTTTCACTTTTGCAATTTGTTCTTTATTTGATATGTCTACATAATTTATTTATCGTCTATTTAGATTTATTTCGCTGTTTATATATTATGTTAATGATATTCAAACAACAACAAAGTATTTTGATTTTATTTAATTTGATTTGATAAATAAGTGGAACAAGAGACATCTTTACAAAGCCGTTCCGGCCATGCACTGGTATCGCCTACATTATAATCAAGAAACTTGAGGTAACGAGCATAACAAATCAATTGATGACGGTGGGTTCTCTGAATACTTGAACAGATACAAGTGCTAGGGGAACCTATTGTGTTTCTGCGAAACTGGAGTGCCTGAGACAGTGTTGCATATTATAGTCGAATGTTTAGCACACATTGTTGACAGTTAAAAATGCGATACTGATACGTAAGCATAAAAATAGAAAATTTGTTTCAAAACAAATATATGTATGTTACCATAGTGTATTGAATATATTTTTATTTTTGTTTAAACCTAAATCTCTCTATATTATATAATAGCCTATTATATATAAACTGTTTATAAAATAAAATATAAACTGTTTTCACAAAAGACCTTTGCAAAGACATAGAGCCTACTTGCAACTGTTTTTATTTTGGTCTCAATGCACGAATCAAAGTTGAGATTCGAGGAAATATCTATTTCTAACAACTGAAAGTAGTCATATTGTTTCAATGCTACATTCAAAAAACTACAAGCCAAGGTGAATGAGCTTCTTCTGATGGACTTGTTTTTTACAAGATAGTAATTGTTCCATGCGGAGACTGCATCCAGTTTACCATTCGAATGTTGCATCATGGCTTCTCATCTCTACTACGCGTACTCGAATATATTTTATATAACAACTTTACTAGCTCGTGCAGCTTCGACTGCCCCCCCGCTCCGAATAATGAGCCTACTATGTATATACTAGTCCTAGTATCCATATCTATATTAAGCTTATTTTAAACCAGGATTAGAATAAAAAAAAATATTTGTTAAAAATGTATGTTAATGGTAAGATTTGTAATTAATGTATTATTTGTACAATTTTTTAAATCGATATAATTTTTATTATATTTGTAATTGTAGTTAATATAATTTTTTGTGATTACCTATTAAATTCTTAATATGTTATCAAGTGAAATAATCCAAAAATTTTTTATAAGTATTTATTATGTGTATGAATACCATCTATACATTTTTATTAGAAATATACGTTTAGACAGATTGCTTAAAAAATATGTATTTCTTATCAGTATAAAAAAGACGAATAAAACTTTATTTTGTACAAACAATCTCAAGATTTCAATGCGGTTTCAATTGAAAGACACAAGTATTCTTGGAGTTAGTTCTAACTAAAATTTCTAACAACGACAATTCCCATCTTGTGTTAAGAATTCTCTTTGAATTGAACATAGGGCTGAAATCCCATTTGCAAATACATTATATATTTATATACTCTATATAACTTTGTAGTAAAACTTCACCCATAAATAATGTATACCTAAAGAAAAAAAAAATTATTCATTAAAAGATTCACTAAACAAAAAGACTATTTTTTAAGCGGTTTTTTTTAGTTTGACTTCGTCATGGGTCTGAATTAGTAATCAGAACTTTACTCTTTTCCTGTTGATTTTGTACATGCCTTTACTATTCATGACATGTCAAAAATGACAAATTCAATATGGCCGCAACAAAATAGCTGATTTTATACTCTTTACAAACACCCTTGTGATGAGCAAATGAGAGGTCTAGCCCAGTAAAATACAGCACTGTATGAAACAAATACAAATTCAAGATGGTGGCCGCCGCAAAATGGCGAATTTTACATTTTAAATTTATAACCGAGTCAATATGGGTATCAAAGACACTTTTGCTTTAGATGCGATGTTCCATTTTATATAAAAGTGATGTGATGATAAGTAAAGTCAATATTCCATCAAGCGTAACATTTTTGTTTACGTTACTTCACAAAGTAAAAGTGCTAGTGGCCTGTTCTTGGTAGGTACCGATATTATTAAGCTTTTAGCTGATTTAATGTATTATTATTATATTATATTATACTTTCTTTATAATAAAATGGTTGTGATTTATTTTTTATTTACTTAATTTATTTTATATTCCTACACACAGGTTACATATTTTTTTCTGCTCTTTGCATTTCTTACTTTTTAGCTGAAAGGTTTACTTTTGGGGTTAGACATTTTTCATAATTTCCTAAACATTAAAATATATTGGTCTTTAGATTTACTGAAGGTCAGTATTGAATAATTATTTTGAAATAGTTATTTTTTTTACATAATACTTATATAAAGTAATGAAACATCAATTTTATTTTATCAATTTTTCATTAAAGTACTTTAAGAATAAAAAATTACAGATTAATTTAAAGATACCTGACAAAAATAATATCTGATAATTATAAATATTAAGATTGTTTTTTTAAATGCTGTGTAAAATATATGAATGGGTATATGTTTGTATGTAGTAGATTTAATTTGGAACTAATAACATAATAACTATGACCAAGCCTAAATTAATTACAAAATTTTTTATGTCATCTAAAAAATTGTGGCTTTAAATAATTTATGCGTCCTAAAAATTTGGAAATGTATAAATTTAGAAAAATTTACGATGAAATTCATATAAATAATTTGATAATTAAATCAGAATCATTGACTCAACATAATTATGATTATTTTAAAGTTTACCTGACAGCCATGTTCCATTAAACGGCTTGTAATGCTCTGTCAGCACATCAGCAAGTGTTGGCTTTTTTCCCCTTCCCCTACCATCGTCCCCAGCAGGGGTCAGCAGTGCTATACTGAAGACAATCAGACCCAGAACTGCTGCTATAACCAGCAACGCGATTAGTATCCCACGCCAGTTGCGCTGAGTGGGTGTAGATGCTGCTAACTCCTGAAACAGATTGAATATATATTAGTTATATTATCACATACTAATAGAAGGCACTTAGTATATAACTGTCTCAGAAGTGTGAAAATTAAATGGTTAATTGAATCACTCATAGAGCAATTTTTTTATTAATACTTTACTCGTCTTTATTTAAACTTGTATCAATATTATGTAGCCGGCTGTATTCACGAAAATACACAAAAAATTCACCCAACTAGTTTCAAACCCATTCGGAGTCTTTATACATGAGTTCATGGATATACAATACCTTTATTCTAACATCAGAAAACATTTGGCCTTAAGATATTTTGGAGGTGTAGTTATTTTTAGTTATTGTCAAAGTTCGCCTATGTTTTATTAAGTTATCTGAAGTCAATATTCGGACATTTCTAACACTTTTTATGTCTATTCATTAGCTGGCATGATATCGAATGTTGTAGTGTCTCTATCACGAAAACTAGATTAAACTTATTCTGTCTTCAAGAATGTTTTTATACCAAGGCTAAGGTTGAGCTTTTTATGATCATACAGAAACAGATTGATAAATACAAAATGATATGGAGCTTAAATAAAATATATAAAATCGATCGAAACACAACACATATTATATAAAAACATATACAAATTGTTTTCAAATTGTCTTGACGATATATTCTGATCTTATTTCAATATTCTTATTACTTGTTTGTACAATTTCCCGAACTTTATATTGGATAAAATATTGTGGCAGAAATAATATTTGAAAATAATGAGCTCTGGAAAAGGTCGAGAAAAGGCCAACTTTCTGAATACTAAATTTCATTCCTTCTTTTATTGAGGGCTACTATAGTTTAATATATGTTAGCAATTTATATAATATAATAAGCGTTATAATAAACGTGTTAAATTCTTGTTATATTCAATGTTACTTTCATTATTCTTGTTATATTTAATGTTTTCAAATTTTCTTCAAACAAATGCCCAAATAAAGTTATACAATTTTATCGATATGGGCGTTTCAAACCTGTGACCTCTGGCACGGTATGGGTGTTCCCAGAAGGGTGTGAATCCTGCTCGTATCGATATAAATCTAGCCTGCGGTAGATTGTTATATTTTTTAAGCATTTCGTAGAGGGGTTGTTTCGACTGGGATTCTACTATGTAAGGCGAATGAGAGAGCTGGAAGCTTGCAAATTATCTCTTTTCTTATTCTCTCTCTTCTCTCTCTTTCCATTTAAGTGTTAAAATACTTGTATATATATTTGTAAATGTCTATTAGTGTCAGCTTACTGATCATAAGGTTGGCGGTTGACTTAACGAGACAATCTGTCATATCTAAAATCGTGTTAAAGAAAAATATAACATATCAAAAATTCTTATTTATAATATAAATATGCCCTATATATTCTTTATTCTTCTTTCACAGTATTAAATACACAGTTACAATAAGTTGAAGGCGAACTTCTCTTTGTAAATTGTGTACAAAAGAGAAGTTAAAATTTGTTAAAAATTCTGGCAGGAAGCTAATAAATTATAGTTTCTAAACAAGCTGCTTCCTAGTACAGAGTGTTAGATAGTTTTCGGTTTGTATTTATTCGGGCGGGTATTATGACCCGGATAAAATTATTATACACTATATTGATATAACATAATATGTGTAATAAATAATATTGGTGCATACATGTTTTATATATCCTATTATTATATATGTATTGTTATACAACTATTGGTTTTTTAAATAAATAAATAATTATTCAAATGTATTGAAATGATTTCTAGTAACACGTATTTACATATATATAATACGTAGTATGTATGTATTATATATCAATTAGCATCATTCAGAAAAGTGCTTACTAAATATATTTTTTTAAAGCAATCAAAACTGATAAGATAAATAAATTCAGATACTTTTAAAACTATGTGATTTAAATCCATCGAAACCTAAATATTTTAAATATTTTTACCCTGATCTGACCCTGGGTAATTTATAACCGGGAACGGCCCGGGTAAAATTGATAGCCGCATACTGCCGGGTGGCTGAACTTAACGGATAATCGCACTCTGAATGGCGATTTGGGGAATTTTTGGGAAATGAAAGATGAGGTTTCGAGCAACACGAGGAATTATTTGAGGGATTTCGGTTGGAATATTCTAATTTATTTAAAAAGTTTGGATGTTCTTTTATTTTCTTATTTTTTCTCTGTATTTTTTAAATTTGATAAACATAAAATAATTTTGTCATTGTTTAGAAATATTACGTACTTATGAAATGTGAAAAATGTTTAATAACAGCACAATATTATTTTTATCTTAAAAGAACATACAGCAAATAATTAATTACTTGAATGATTTTAGAGCATTCTAAAATTAGAATCTAGATTTACATTTAAAATCAGTTTAAAAGACATCTTTTATTTAAATTTAGTTTTTTTGAGCTCAAGACAATTCATTTATTTAAAAGTCTTATTTAGTTTCTTTGATTTATAGACAGAACATAGTATAATTTATTACTCACAGTTTCAATAGTTTTTGTTTATTTGCTTATGAAACGACAAATTTAGTTGCACGGTTCAAAAGACCATTTCTAGAAAGAAGAACGAAACAAAACTGCATAGATACTCTTGTATAATTAATTATATTTCTTATATTATTCTAATATTGATATTACTGAAAGACACTGTATTCTTGAACCAAACAAGGATTTTATTAAAAACAAAAATATTATACAGAAAGTAATTTAAATATGTATGTTAATGAAGAAGCATGCATAGGCATAGATAGTAAAAAGCAACAAAGAATTTAAAATGCCTCACACACACAGCTTACTTAATCTGAATCGGACGGGTATATGATTGTACGAGAAAGCGTCACGTCTTTTACTTTCTCTGCATAAGATGTTTCACATAAAAAATGTTACGGTTAGTACAAAGCACGCAACTAAAGCCTAATTCTAACGTATACACTATAATGCTGAGTCAGTTAATTTATTAGAGTTCCGAAAGATAATAACAAAATGAACGCACGCCTACAATCTATACTAATATTATAAAGCTGTTTGTTTATTTTTTTGTTTGGTTGAACTTGCTAATCTATGAAACTAAAAATAAATCTGATTATGATTCGTAGGTTCATGAAGATGGTTATAGACTATCTAGCATTACGCTACTGCTTTTAATTATCTTAATAACACATAAAATCGTTCGTCCCCGGGTGGATCCGGGAGTAAAGGCTAGTATCGTATAAAACGCTTTTTTATAGGGTAGTAATTGAATTTCGCGTTACAATAACTTTGCTGTTAGTAGTTCACGTATGCACAAAAAAACTAAAAGAGTTAAATAATCAATATCGTAACAATTCAAAAAGAATAACGTTGCTTTTCTAAAAACACTGGATATTTTTAATTACCTCAATATTTACTACTATATTTTTAATTACCTCAATATTTAATATAACATTTCACTAGTACTGAAATAACTAAAAGCAGTTAGGAACTGCTATCATTTACATTTTAACAGTCTTATCTTTAAAAGGACTGCTGTCAATAATTTGATAATTTACTTACAAGTGAATTTGTATACAATTTAAATAGGATTTATAACATATATTAAAATATACATTAATAATGTTAACGAATGACATTTATAGATTTTGATCTAATATTTTCGTTACTTCAGTTTACCATAAGCCTCTTTTATTTTTTTAATAGTCCAAAACCATAGTAATGAATCTGAAAATTTCAGAGTATTTTATTATATAATATGCTTGAGTGTCCAGGTTTTTTTTTCTGCGATTGCTGAACTTCGGCAACAATGTACAAAATTTTAACTTTGTAAACTTAAGACATTTTATTAGCAAGATAGATCTTACTGAACTAGTGACTAAACGAAAACAGTTTATACATACAACGATAGAAGAATGTTTCTACTAAAACGAAAAACGTTTATATGATGTAAAATAATTACATAAGATTTAATGTAAAATAATTACATAAGTCTTAAATTAATAAAAACAAGAAAAATATTAATACGTATTCATTGTTATTATTTAAAAATTCACTAATCTTAATATAGCTATACAGATTTTAAAATAATCTCAAAACATTATCTTTGAGTTAGACCAGATTTAAAAATAAATATGAGGCTTTATAAAAAGCATTTTCTTCCGTTAATCCTTTTAAAATATAATCTCAAAAGAAGGTAATAAAAGTATAAAAGTGAATAGTCTTATGAGAAATATAAAAGTATACAACTGTTGTTGTAAACTTATAGTTTTTAAACTATTAATATAGAAGACATTCGTTGGAAGAGTATTCAGATAATTTGTTAAAATGGTGTTTTGATAATTTTGGCATTTTACGATGTTATGGTAACTTGCCATGAACTCCTAAAAATAACTATAGCTTGAAAAAGGTTTAATTTATTATTTTAATAATATTATTTTAATGAAGAAAAATCGATTAGTGACACCTCAAAAAGAAGTCAATCGCAGAAATTTGCGTAAACCAATATTGTTTCATAAATGTCGTGGTACAAAAACGTAATCAAGATTTTTTTTATATCACTTAAAAAGGTAGTTGTAAGGCCTCCGTTCAACTACTTTTAGAACTGACTTTACGTACAAAGTTTTGTGTAATATTTTTTCATTATCCGAGTCCGTGTTAGTTAAATCTTAATTAGGGTCCCATCAGTCTTCCCTCGGCTCGGTCTCGTCTGACCCACGGACAGGTTGAGATTTATTATTGTAAATTCTGATGTAAATCTGCAACGTAGTTCGTTTAAGTTTATAGTATATGTTTTGTAACTTATTTAGAGATATAGAAACAAATGCATATATAATAATTATTCAGTTCTAGAGTTTCAATTATTAGTAATGACTATTGTGTCACATAGACACACATAACCCAAAAACAAAAAAAATTCTAGACAAGAATATAATAATTACTAATGTACTACTTTAATGTTTGTCTCACTTTTAAGGTTTCTAAAAGACTAAAAAATACATGATATCATCTCATATGTAAGTACCACGTTGTTCAAATATATAATTGGTTTCCTGACGGATTGACTCAACGGTATCCTTCACTGTCTAAGTACTAACTCGTGCCCGGACTTACCCACGTCTTACTCAGTAAAAGCGGAGCCGTGTACGTGTGATTGATTACTGCGACCCACTCCTCACATGCTCTTTTCGGTCATACAAACGACAACTCCTAATTCGCTTTCAAATCTACTAAGACCTTAGTCAATATGAGGAAAATGTAGTCAATGTCACCATACTAAAAGATGCGTGAATAGAATATCAAGGGTGAAGTAAACTTATATAATGAAAGGAGATTCTTTTAAGATGCTATTAAGATAATATTACTATCTAATCATATAAAATTATTTTATTTCTCACATAAATATACCACTGTATTCACTTCAATACCCGATTCAACCATATTCTAAACTCAATAACACCGAATGTGTTTGAAACTAGTCGGGCTAATTTTTATAGTATTGATTCGGGTATACTCAGGTACCGCAAGATAAATATATATTGTAGTAGTGATCATGCATTATAGAAAGAATTCAGAGAATCTTTTCAGAAATAAGAATTATTTTAGTATTTTAAAAGAAAGAAAAACGAGAGGTAGAGGTAATAAGATACGTGATAAATAATGCAGAAGACACACACATAGGAAACTACATCGGAGGCTGGGATGTTAAAGCAGGAAATTAAAACAGGTTTTAAAATAACAAGACAACTTAACCTAGAATCAAAATATGCTAACTGCTAAGACGACAAAAAAGAAGAAATATACTACTACATTTTTTTTTTTTTTTCATTCTGTAGTAAATATTAAAAAAGGATAACAATACAAACGTGGGGTACAAGGATTTTTATTTTATCATTTTAAAATTGATTAATGATAAAATTAAAAGCCCTTTCCTTAAATATATTATCTTTCACAGTCATTACTCAAACACATAACATGTTTGAGTAATTACTGTATTACAACATCACTTACAACGTAATTGTTTTCTTTGTAACGTATTTTATATGTGAGTTTGTGAATCACATGATAAATAACAGTGTTTAAGATGTTTACTAGGTCTAGTAAATAAAAGATGATTTTAAATTGTTGTTACATTTATTTCTAAAATTTGTTTGAGATAACTTGCAATTGATATTTGGGGATTAACTTTATTTTAACTTTTCTTTTTTATAAAATACTCACCAATACTGACAAACATTTGAACATACAATCAGCTATACGGTGGCAGCCTATTTTAAATGGACATTTAAGTTTAAAAGTACATATAGGGCTGAAATCTATGTACTTTTATTTCTATTTGTTTTTATTCATGAATGCTTATCTAGCTGAAGTTCGTAGGAATATAGAACAATTAATAATATGGACTACATAAATACTTTTAATTTACCTAGAGAACTTAATTTACTAACCATTAGTGAACTATAATCACTTAAATTATTATATTAAGATAGTTTTGAAAGAAATAATACAAAGACAAATGAAATTAAGACAAACGAAAAAATGGAAATCGGAAAATCGTATTGGCTCATCCCGTACTAAAAATGAGCTAACAAGTTTATTAAAAGAAGATTATTAACTATGAGATTGAATGATACTAACTGATATTACCAATATGGTCATATGAAATTCTGTTCACGACAACTGAGTGACGGCGGTTTCCAATTAAGTGTGAACTTTGAAGACGTGAGGGAAATATGATATGAAACCTCATATTCCAAATAGAATTTTAACATGAATATGATCGTTGGAAACGTTCGTTCTGTATATAATAATATTCACTCGATTATATGTATTATTATTGTATGTAGGACCAGTGATGTATATAAATTCATACAGGTATATAAAACTGTAAGAATGGAAAACTCAATGTGCTGAAAATGAACTGTGAAAATTAGTTTAAGCTCGAAGCTATAAATTAGATGAACTTTTACACTTAAAAAGTTACTTGATTGCTTTATCGCTACTAACGATTTCAAAATCTTTCTTATAACCAAGTTTAGTATTAAGTACCCTATTAGTTTAACTGCAATAATTGTGTAAATTTTATTGCAATTTGTGACAAGTGATAAAGGGTTGAGCACCTCAATTACTCTGAAATATGTATTTATTACTTCACGTGTGGTGAAATCAATCCTTTGGTTGATTAACAACTCAGTCAACTCATAGCTTGACTTTACCATCTTACAAATCAAAGAATTTATAGAAAACTGTCATCAATTACAAACATGAAATGGTAGGCTTTACCATCTAGTATAAGAGATTAAGAACGAAGTACGTGAAAGCAATTTCTTTTAGGAGCAAATAAAAGCTCATGAGATCTTTATGTCTTACGTTTATTAAGTGATACGATGTTAGTGAAAGTAAAAATGAGATTGAGAAGGAAGTAGCTCTTAGCGATAACATATGTGATAGCATTGTTATTAACGGTTTAAAATAACTTCTTTAAATCCATTTATTAATTATGTTTTGGAAATGAATTACAAACCTTGAGTTGAAGTAAAAATTTCGTTAATATTTTATATATACTTCCAAATTAATTAGTATTATAATATGTCGTTTCTTGAGAGCTGTAATTACAAACATACGTAAAATATAAACAATTTTCATTGCAATTTATTAAATTTGGCTTAAATATAGGCTTTAGGTTGAGTCTTCGACTAGAAATTACGTAAATTAATTACTAATCTATATAAATGGTAAAAATAAAATATAGCAAAACACATATTAGGGTATTCAAAAAAAATTACATCTGAGCAAAGTATTGATCTTCGTTATTTTACATTAATACATTTTTAGAGCTCGTTTACATTTTAGAGAATGGACATACTAGGAGCCCTTTTGATGAGTTACTCAATTTAAAACCTAATTAAAAATACAAATACATTTCTTACACTAACAAAGTATCTTCAGTGACATCGGAGTACGGGCGCTATGCCAGTGACTGGCAGAACTTTAATGTTTCGTATTTATACAATTGCCAAGTACACGAGCTTTCAAAGTTTCGACTGTTTAAGTCGAAACTTTGAAAACTTTCTAAGCCGTCGTTTTAAGTAATGTTGTCTCTAAACCGTTACAATATCAAATAAATGATAGTAACTCGTTCTTGAAAATTGTCAAAAAAAATTAAGTAGAAAGCAATTAAGAGTGTTATTCCTCTAGGATATATCTTTTGTATTTTTGTTTAAGGCTTCCTAAATATGTTTTCACGCGTCTAGGTATCACAGCAAAATACAGTAACATAACCTTGGCTAAGTGTTGTTGTAACTAGCAGCCTTGGGAAACCGAACATATGTGAGAAACACATGTTTGGTTTACAAAGACTATTTTCGCCATTTCCTCTAACATCTTTTTTATTAGTTGTACTAAGAATCAGTCTGTTTTATTGTTAACATCAGTTATAACAGAAATATCATAGTATCATGTTAAAAATTCTACAGTAATAATTACATTAAAAATCCCATTAAAGGGAACCCTTTATTTTTACATATTTAATATATGGAAAGTAGTAGTATATTATATGGACAGAGGTAAATACATTAACATCATAACGTATAGATGATATTTCTTTAACAAGTTGGCATTCAAGTTGGCTATATACTAAATTACTAGAGTTGTGAGACAATGCGGTCATCACGAGCGTCCGTCTAGGGATAACAAGTTTTTTATTTCATTCTTTAAGTTAGATATACTTTTAAGATAAGAATTCCAACACAATTTATTAGAATATACTTAGGTTTTATATGACTTTATATTGCTGATGCTTTCTTTTGAAATGACATGACGCAGATTCTAATATGACAACATATAGTATATTTGATTGAATGGGCTAGGTCGGTGAAAACGATATTTTGGAGAATTTTATAAAATTCTCAGAAGAATTTTTATGACATCTGAACAAAATTATAGCTTCAACCGTGTTTACTTTAACGATTAATATATAGACTAACAGTTTCTACGTATTGTTTTCTTATCAACGTTATTTTCCCGACTGGTGTGAAATTTAAGAGATAATAGAAGGTTTTTGACGTGAAGATCTGAATTGAGGGGCTTGACAAAGTCGCAGGGTAATAAGTAATATGTTTAATATTAATATACTTACAGCATAAAGTACGTATATATACAAAAAGTCAAAACTATTTTGTTTTGTGTGGGCTATAGATATCGAAATCATCTTAAATTTATAGAAGGAAGGTGGTTTGGTTTCATAACATTTTTTTTAAAACAAGTTTTTATGTTGGGAAAAGCCTTCCAAGGTACAAAATAGCTTAATTAATTAAAAAATTCAACCGTAAATAATTTATGACAATATCAATTTCGTTTAATACGAATTTGATAAAATCAAAATTACGTGGATATTTCATTATATGAAATAAAATATGACTGAGAGCTTCTTACATACTCTATGCACTCAACCACTTCATGGAATTAGATTGTTACTGTAAAGAAGAGAAAAGAAAGAGAAGATTATTTTTCAACTTTCATGTTAGTTAAAGTAGACAAATTAACATATTTACATTTATTAAATAATTTTCTATTTAAGTAATATTAATGTTATTAATCTCACAAGATCATGTGAGAAAGCGATGTAAACAAATATTTTAAGTTCGAAATCACGCCACCCTTTATAAATAATGTCTTTATTTTGCTTAGTAACAACTGTGTAAATTATGCTGTCGTTTACATAAAAAGAACGAAAAGTAAAAAAAAATTTCAAAACATTTTTTCTCTATCTTATAACCTTCAAATAATGTTCGCATCCATAAAAATTCTTATCTTTATGTACCTATACAAGTAATTATATTACCGCATAACTTGAAGCTGAAATTTTGGTATAATTAAATCTTCTCTTATAATGTACTTTAAGTCGACCGGTTTAACTAATCCATTTAAATTTTAAACTAAAATTGAATTCGTTAAAGGACGAGGGCCCAAAATTTTACTTAAAAAATACTTATTTTTAATTAAGCAAGATTTTTGAATGATATTGACTTGTATTTATAATTTTTATTGCTTTTTAGTAAATTGAAAAATAATTTAGGGTATTAGTTCAGAGCGTTTAACAATTACTAATAATTATTACTTCTAAGGAACATATTATTTCATATTCCCGCATTACAGATAAAACCTTTTTTTTTATCGCGTCGCGTGAATGTAATATTATTATATACTGTTCGAAACTATAAAAGCGTTATAAACATAAAATCAGAAACACAAAATGGTGTAATATAATTACTATAAAGTGTTAATATTTTCTTTCAATATTGTAATATAAAATAAATTGAAATTGAATAGTTAAATGATGACTGTTTAATTCTGATAATTAATTAACATAACGAATTTTGTTGAGATTTTTTCTTTAAAATCATAATATAGCTAAGATTATGAAACATTGAAATGCCAAATAATTTTTTTTTATAATAATTTAAAACTAACTAGTGCTAGTGAAATAAAACAATATTGATTGCCTGGTATTATTAAAATCATTGACGTAATGTGAAAATAAAAGTGGACCAAGAAATAATCCTTGCTCATACAAATTCTTGGTTTAGATAATTTAAAATTATATTGTGTCATATCCATGTAAAACTTATATATTCTGCAAAAATTATTACTTTAAGGAAATTACCATACTATATACTGATAAAGAAAATCAAGACGTTACGTTATCGAATAAAGTTTTACCATCGAAAATCTCAAACATCATAAATATTACTTAAGGGTTTACTAATTTTAATGATATTGAGATGTTAATTAGAAAATGCATTCATGAAATTCATAAAGCTTTGATCACTAAATAATAATAAAATATTACTTTTATCCTTGCAACTTGGTGCTCTCACGAGGTTTAAATTACCCTTTTTTTCTCTTTCATAATACAAAGTTATTAACATACAGTATATACTTACGTATACAATTAGTTAAGTGTATCTTAGAAAAAATTATGTAAATTGGGGGTCAAAAGTCTTTCATCTTCAGAGTATTTTACAATTTCTTGGCAACTTGCAAATAACCAAATACAGTAAACACGAGTAAAATTTTACCCCAGTAGAAATTCTTGTCTTCACAGGATTTGTGTTATCAATCTGGTAGTTTTGTAATATTAGGTATCAAAGTATACAAGTCTTAGGTAATAATTAATAAACAAAGTCATTATGAATTTTATTAAAAGCACACTCTACCAGATATTAAAAACACACCGTCATACCCTACCTCCGTCAGCTGTGAAGGAGTACTAAATTAACAGAATTTAAGGCGCTAAAGTTGTGCTATTTCAAACTGAATATGACCTCCGTAAGAATTTATGTATTTTAATATTCTGATTACAATAATGTTTCAAGAAATTTATAAACAAACTGTAGCAGATGGCGGATATAATAGAGAGTAAAATATCGTATAGCTAAAAAATTTCGCAGAAAATGTATTGTAATTACTATAAAAATCGCAATTTAGAGGCATTAAATATTTAAATATATATAATGACATACTTAAAGAAATTTAAGTGGTTCTCCATATAGTAAGATAAAAAAAATAAATAAATAATAAAAAAAATAAGATAAGAATCATAGTTTTATAATCATATAATCTCTCATTAAATTCATTACATTATAAAACACTATTAAAAAATAAATCATAAACAATAACAAATAAGAACACGGCTAAAGTTAGCTTAGAATGAAAATATCTTTGTATCCGTGACGTATTCGTGACGTCATAATTGCTGCTTTAGGCCGAACTTCAATGAGAAGCTGGTTCTAGCTCGATTGACCCAGACCGCGTAAAAATAGCATTTTGCAATAGCGAGGGCACCACCCTTATTTTCTCCTCAAATTAGCGGCCGTGTTCACCTTAACAATTTCCTCATATCTTAGACCTTATTATACCTTAGAGGTAAGACTTCACCTCAAACGTGTGTAAACGTTTATAGCTTTATTAAAAATTTGTTCTTATAAGTTTCTGTTTCTGTTTATTTTTTTCAAAGTTTTGTATATTTTACAACTTTTAAAATATGTTTCTTAAAGTTAAAATAATAATAAATGGTGTTCTATCACCATTTTCAATTTTACGCTATAACAAAAGTGTAATCTGCGCCAGTACTTATATAATCTGTTTTGTTGTTGTCTTTGAGAACTCGTAAGTTTATGTCAAATCTATCACAAATTAGGAATTATTTTAGAAAGATTATAAATTTTGGTCTTCAAAATAAAGCGAATTCCTAGCTTTTAAAAAATTTTATAATTTTGATAGTGGTGAAAATAGAAGTGACAGGTGATACAAATTATAGCCGAAGGTGTGCCTTAAAAGATAGGAGTTTTTGGTGAAAACAGGCATTAAAACGTAATGACAAAAATGTTGTTAATCTCTCAAATTAAAAGATATCTTTAATCATAAAACAGTGTTTCAAAATTTCTCCATAAAAGTTATAAAAGGGGAATAAAAGGAAAACCTTCAAATTTCTCGAGACATTGGCAATTTCCGATAATTCCCTGCTAACGAGAGGGGTGCTATTATTAGACGATCGATTGTCCTTCGATACAATTGTGAATTAAGAGAGTCTTTGTCTTGATTCTTGAATATTTTGAAAACTTATTTTGTACAAAAAAAAAAATTTTTTTAGAATTATATTTTTCAACATGCAGATATTAAAACTATATATAAAAAGTATAAATAATATTAATATTCTATTTAATCCAATCCTAACATATTTTAAAGTTTTTTTTAAGACATCATTATTTTATAACTACAATACAACACAAATACTAAACGTGTATTATTAAATGTCTTTTGCTGTATACTTAAATGGATGTGACTTTCAACATCTTTATTTCTGACGTTTTTCCGATATCGCGTGTCGTACGTAGTGACACACTGCGGTTCACATGAATTCTTTACAAAGTTTTATTTTTATGCGTTCAAAGGACTTAAATTATATACTTAACTATGCTATGCATGTAAATTACTAGTCATTTCAAAAACGTTATACTCCGGATTCACAAGAGTATTGAAGCTTAATATTGTCTAATTATATCTCCCGTGTTTTTAAATTCAAAAACTGAAGTAACTATATATAAAATATATGTCATGGATTTCTTTAAGTAAGGTTGAATAGAAAACTTTTTTATGCTCAACAATCCATAACCAAATCTCCCTCTCCCGCAAGCCGGCAGTTGTGAAGTGCCAATTCGTGATGTCGCTAGTGCAGTTAGTATTCAAAATCATTAAAGAAAATCGGAACTGTATCGTGCACGTGCTCTTCGAAAGAACAATTCCTAAGGAAAACTATCCAACTGCAATTGTTAATAAAAGTCGGTTAAACACCTGTGTGTACGAATAACGGTTTAGAGTTTGGGATCTCAGCTGTTCAACAATAATCCAGTAGCGACAGCGTGCTTGGTAGAATGAGTACCTATTTCTCTTACCTATTCCTTTCGATATATCTTGAGTTTGTTTCATTTTTATTTTAAGTAAGTTAAATTAATAAATCAAATATATATCTATATTGCACTAACCACCAGCTGAGGCGACTTTACAACCGGTCCTGGTCAGCATAATAAAAAGCTTCAACAAGGGTATAGAGTATTTTTGCTGTTATACCTATCGCTGATATTTATTATTTTCTATAGCGTACAAATAACAATGCATCCATTCTAGATGAGTTCGTTTCTTAGTTTTTAGTACTTGATTATTTAAAACGTGTTATATTTTTGGATGTTTGTTCCCAGGTATCAGTAAGTTCTCTAAGAACGCGCTTTGACTGTCTAGGTTACAGGAAAATGTCTGATCTGGATGATGAAGTACCATTTCCCTATATATATATATATATATATATATATTATTATTTGATATTATTTGATTATATATTGTTTTTCATACTCAGAGCCCAATCAAGATCCGCTTTTAAAATAGAGTGAGTCTTTGGCTCTGTTTTTTTAGTAGTAAATATTTCAAAAATATGGCGTTTACATATCTGATATATTACCATCTTTCTGAATCAATGTGGTCATAACGAGTGGCTGCCTTGGGTATACAAATTTTTTAGATCCAAGGTTTTTAGATCTGTTCGATGAGAACTATAATAATATTTAAACAATTAGTTCTCCAAGTAATTATATATGTTACCTTATTTCTCTGGTTATTACGTGAAAATAAAGTGGGCAAAAAAATATATAAAATTCCAAAAAACACCGCCCTTACAAATGGTCTTCTTTAGGAAATAACGAACAAGAAATACTGTTCTTTAAAAGTATTTCTTGGTCGTTATTTCCTAAATTATGTTGTCTATTACAGAAATTTGCGAAAAGTAAAAAGATGTAAAAATAAAATTTATAATATTTAAAACTTTGACATATATACAGACTATTATCTGTATACGCAATTATATTAAGCAACAACACGAAGCTGACATTTTAGTATTATTAAAAATGCTATTATCATGGACTTTTTATGAACAGGTTTATTTAATTATTAAAAAAAAGTCATTGTCGTATCCTAAAAATAAATGTGGACCAAGAATTTATCATTGAGGGCTGCTAATGTATATTTTTGATATACATATTTCAAAAATTACATTTTGTGTTATACACAGGTAAAATAAACACATTCTGAAAACATTATTATTTTAAGAAATAATATATATATATATATAATAAAAATCTAGACTTTAGTGAACTTAAAAGTGTTAAAATAATAAATAAATAAATATTTATATACGGGATTATGGTTAAAATGTACACTTCAATTAATAAAATGTACAAGTACAAAGAGTAAGACTTCGAACTTTCATGAAATATTATATTCTATCCTCTAAAATATTGAATAACAAAAAGTTGCATGAAATCCATAAAGTTTTTAACCATAAATAATTTCCCTGAAATCAAAAATGCTGCTTTATTCCTCTTTCTTTCTCTTCCATAAAGCAATATTTATAGATAAGATTATATACGTAGCAGTGTAGCTAGCTTAATACAATTTATTAAGTTTATATATAACAAAATATAATAATAGAGACAAATAAGAGTCTATTGTCCTCTAGTTATACTGTACAATTTATTTGCAACGTGCAAATAACTGGATTAAAGTCACAAGCAAACATGGGGTAACCAGTAGAGAAGTTTTTGTCTTGACACTTGACTTTAAATGAGTTGCGTAATCAATCTGTTATTTTTGTAATATTAAGTATCAAAATATACAAGTTTTAAACAACAGTTGCAAAATATCAAAACCACACCGTTACACCTTGATGTTGATGGACGGGATTAGTATTTTAAAATATAGTTGTAAAAGTATTGATAATCTATGAAATGAAATGTATGAGAAAATAATGTTTCAAACTGTCTTCGTAAAAGTTATAAAAATGCATAAAACTTTATCCTCAAATTTCTTCAGATATTGGCAATGTCTGATAATTCTCTGGTAACTAGAGGGTAGCTATTATCCTATTATTATGACTTTGTTTTTCGAAGTCTAAGGCCCGATTGTTAAATATTTGGGATAGTTATTTTAATACAAGAATGTTGTTTAAGGAATGATATTTATATTAAATTTATAAGAGTATACTATAAATAATTTTTAGTATTGTATTTTCTTACATGTTCAATAGTACACATTTGAAATAATAATCAATAAAGCGATGGCTGCACTGCATTCGAAACGTCGGGTTAAAATAAAATTGTACGCGAAAAAATTATACGCGAGTTAAATCCTTAAAAAATTGTTTTATTTCTATTACATAGAACCCTGACATATTACGACATATAGTATTATATTTTTTAAAACATTATTTTATAACTATATAACTAAGAGAAATATTAAACTTTTACTTATTAAATATCTATGGCTGTGTATTTAAACGGATGTGACGTCCTGTCTCCTCCGATCTGACGTTTTTCCGATATAGTGTGTCGTACGTTGTGACACACTTTCACATGAATTCACGATTCACATGAATTCTTTACAAAATTTTATTTTTATATATTTAAAGCGTATAAATTTATTTCAAAACTTTCAACTCCGAAGTCAGAAAAGATTTTGAAATTTAATATCGTCTCATTTTATATTGTCAAATATAATTTTATATATATTATGAATGTCCTCTTTTAGTTTTTGAGAAACTAAAATGGTAAAATTGCTCAAAACTATAATGAAAATATCATGTTATTACTAATAATAGAATGACTTGAATCTGATTTACAAACAAACAAATTGTATATTTACTTAACTGCATTTATTTAAAGAAGACTCATGGTTTACGCCTTTACCTAAATATATTGCAAATTTCAAAAATACGTATTTTTAGGTAATAAATTAGCGGTAGTCTGAACAAACAAGAATTTCTTTATGTATTAGGATGCTGGAGCTGAAGATGGAATTTGTTTCATAGAGCACGTAATTCGGAGGTACAGTTCGTGTTATTGTGTACTTATGACAAGGCAAATAAATTGCAGTTCATTCTATGTAAAAACTTACTTACTTTTCCCTTATGTACATATAATGTTTGTTGCTTTTATTTAAGTGGACTAAAAGACTTAAAAAATAATTATGTAATATAATATGTTTTTTAATTTTGAAATGTATTTTTATTGAGCTGATTAATAATTCTGATATAAATTAACATCACCACATTTTAGAGTTAGGAGAAAGATGGGTAATATATTAAATTACCAGTGTTCTGCGCCAATGGTCAAAGGTCAAAATAAGACTATTTTTATTTTTATAAGAACATGGCATTTCCTAAAAACTAAAGTTTTAATTTTCGAAGTATACCTTCTTCACAATTATTTCGTCTTCCAACTCGATGAAACGTAAATTATCAACGATAAAGATAAATCACTTATGACGTTAATAAGTTGATTAAAAATATTGTATAGAACCTTAAAATAGTGAATGTATGGATGGATAGTTGGATGAATTTATGGATGGATGGTTGGACGGGCTATGCGGCAGCGGGACGAAAGGACGCATACCGATTTAAACTATAATAACTGATCTGGAACTGAAAAATCATCGCCCTATTCAAAACTAGACTATAAAATATCCGGCTGTCTAAGCTTTTGAACCGTTACTATGAGGAGATCAAGCCAAGCACCTGTGCTGGGCTGTGTACGAGATCTGTCATATCATAAATTAATTAATCGATTATTTATTGAATTAGTTGTTGATTTATTATTTTGGTGATCGTAGTGTGTATCGTGAAAGAATGTCTTTCTTAACTAATTAATTTAATTATTCTTCATCGTTTTTATTGTTTTTTATTAATTTTTTATTTGATTAAAGTTGATTGTGAAGTGATAAGTAATAAAGCGTTGGTATTGATCGATTGAGATTTACCTTTAATATAATAAATAATTATTATGAGCGACGGATAAAGGTTTTATTAAAGAAGGTCAAAACCAGTGATGTCAGCTGATTTGTAATGGCGGCAGGTGGATAGAGTCGTCTTTGTAAGTGTGGATAGACCGATGATCACTACTTCTGGATGAATGGATCTGTTCACTTGGTTTGTGTTGCGGGGTTGGTGAGTGTGTGTTAAGAGGTGAAATTGTGGTTATGTACATAACGAAGCAAAGTTTAACAGTTTCGATTTCGTTGTTATAGATTTAGAAATAGTTACATATATACAACTATTAGTCATATTTTAATTATTAAAATAAAATATTATGAAAAATGTTAACATATTTATTAAAAGAACATATTACATTATGAAATTCTCTGAAATTCAATAGTATCAACATTATTATATGAAATCTGGTCATGAAATATTCTCGACACGACAACTGAGTGACGTCGGTTTCCAATTAATTGTGAACTTTGAAGACGTGAGGAAAATATGATTTATACACTTCATATTTCAGATATATTTTAAAAAAAATACGATATTTGGTTTAATATGTTATATCTACTACATTATAAATATTATTATTATATGTAACACCAGTAATGTACATTTATCAGGTACATAAAAATGTATGAATGGAAAACACAATGCGCTGAAATTGAACTGTGAAAATTAGTGTGAGCTCGAAGCTGTAAATTGGATAAACTTTTACACTTAAAAAGTTAACTGATTGCTTTATCGCTGCCAAAGATTTCAAATTCATTCTTCGAACCCAATTTTTAAGTTTTAACAGATTAATTGTAAAAACTGAAATTTATCAAGTACGTAATTTTATTCAATATCCTAAATATTTCATCTACATTGCATCTTTTTGATTATTAAATGTATGTTGATGACAAACTCTTCAAATCTCCGGTTTTGTTTAATATACGTTATATATTTTCTGATCGTTTTTATAGTATTATTTTGTACTTTTATTTCAATAAAAATATTTAGTTCTTCATATATTTTTGTATTATTATTGTGTGAAAAGGAATGTTAATATTTCAACTTATTATATTGAATGGCTGTCTTGCAAGCCGAATTGCAATATTGAGTAAATTGATTGCGATAGCTCTATAAGAGCTGATTTCGGTTATTTCGGTACAAAAACAGGCTCTAGCTCAGAAAAGCTTATTTCGATAAATATGGCATCAAAATAGGCTCTCCTCAATTTTCAAATTGACTTACACAATTCACTGATTCAAAAGATATAAATAAATTAATATATAAATAGTATTTTCTTAGACTTCCACGAGTACACATTTGAAATAAAATTATTTTTTTACGGATTAAACTCGCGTATAATTTGGTTACATTTTAATTTCAACCCGACATTTCAAATGGTTTGCAGCAAAACACTTGACTGTCTGGACAGAAAAAATAGTTTTATTTAAAATATATAAATAGTTGACTTTCAATAAATCTACCTGACTTGTATGGACATTTATGGCCGTGATATACAAAATTAATGACGTTAGACATTCATTAATTCATTAATATAAATTATTAATTAATACTTTGGCACTTTTAAAAGGGTGAGCGGTTTGGCATATATATCACAATCACCTTTAACGAAAATTTATGAGATTTGTATAAGAATGTGTATTTGTAAGATGATAAGGTAGGTAGGTTGACTATAAAATCTATTCGTGTGTTAACAACTCCTCACAGTCTATTAGTAGGTCGACTTCATCAACTTACAAATAAAACGAATTTAAAGTGAACTGCCATCAAAAGATTAAAAACCCAAAATGGTAGGCTCTACCATCTAGTATAAGAGATTAAGAACAAAGTAAGTGAAAGCAATTTCATTCAGGAGCAAATAAAAGTTCATGAGATCTTTATATCAAACGTTTATTAAGTTAAACGATGTCAGTGAAAGTAAGAATGAGATGGAAAATGAAAAATGTATTATAACTTATATATTTTCAGTGCTCATTTACATTTTTAGAGCACTAACATACTAACATGTATAAAACAATATGCACTTTTATTAATTATTTCCTTAAAAATTAAAATGATCGTTTTTTCCTAAAAACAAAAGATACCTCCAGTATTATGTTTCTATTTATATAATTGCAAAGACCCACACGACCTTAGACAGTAGAAAATGTGATAATATTTTACGCTGTTGCTTCATAGAGATTAATGTAACAGTTCTCTTTACTGTTTAAATTACACGGCAATGATGATAACGCTTTCTTGGAAATTGGCAAAAAAAAATTGTACGTACAAAATAATCTGAAGAGTACTTATTTTAGATATATTTATTTGTCTTTTTGTTTAAGAATTAGCTATTTCTTAACTATATTTTCACGCATTTAGGCGCTACAGTAAAATATAAAATACAGTAACATGTCCTTGGCCAAGAACGATTATAGCTAGTGGTCTTGGGAAACCAAACATATGGTACTCTGCAAAGATTATTTTAGTAATTTACGCTGACATAATTTTTCTTGGGTTTACAAAGAAAAAGTCCCTTTATGGGGCCCGTGCTTTTCAAGTCATAAGGGCATACGTATAGTAAACGTAAATATTAAATACATAAAGAATACAATACATGGATAGATGTAAATATATCAACATTACATCTTATATAAGATATTTCTTTAATTTAATTTCTTTAATACTAGCAGGCATTCATATGGGCAATATACTAAATACTAGAGGTCAGAGCTAATGCGGTCATAACGAGATGTCGCCTCAGGTAAAGAAGCCTAATTTTTATCCCATTATTTAAGTTAGATATATTTCCTACACAAAGATTTACACAATGGATTATTATTTATGTGTTCTGCACGTGATAACTGTCTGGCAAATTGCTGTCGAAGTTTGATTTTAAATTAAGAGCACGCATATGACAAACATTTCTATTAATATTTGTTTAACTTGGTTGTTATGGTATGGTTGTTGAAAATTTCTATGACATGAGATTCATTAACCTGTAATGTAGCAAAGTGATAAATAAGTTAAAGTCTGCAGTATAATAACAGTTAATTTATAAACTGATAGTTTCTATGCATTATATTTCTATAAATGATATTTTGTTGCTATAATTATTCATATTTTCATGCATTTAGAATTCATACATTCTACTGCTATATGATATTATTGATTTTTTACATTTCAACTATTGTATTAAAGTGGAAAGTAAATAATAGTAAGATTTCTTCTTATGGTTTTTTATAATATTTTACATATTGATAATATTTCTTCATTAATCTGAGACTTATTTTAGAAACTTCAACTGAAAATTCGTGAATCATTTTCCAAATCTCGATTTCTAAGTTGTTAATAGTTCGGAAATGATTTAAGAGTAATCACTAAATTATAGTGTTAAGAATGCTCCAATCAATAGAAATCTTTACTCTTTGAAACTTCAAACCGAATTGATGTGATCATTGTGGTTGAGGGCCACGTGTAAGTATCACTATGAAAGTAATATACACGTGTTATAGGAAAAATATCAGATACGTCCGTCGCTTTAAATTGTCATACCTGAGAATTTTGTTTTGAAAAAGCACATTAAAAGTAAGTATTATGCTAATTATGAATTTGATAATTCATAACTAAATGCTGATGATAGGTGAAATAAATGTTCAAGAACATGTTAAAACAAGACAAAGATATTTAGAATATTTTTTTTATTTATTTAGGTTTTAATTTAATTGCTTATGTCTGAAGTAATTTGGAGGAAACTTTTATTCTTCGTTTATAACTTATATTGAAAAAGTTTTCGAGATGCTTTGGGTTTTTTAGGATTGAGTTACAACCGAGCACATAATCCACATGGTAACTGGATTTCAAATTAACATTTGCATTAGTGGAGATTTGCGATATATATACCTATGATAGATTTTTAAACTTCTTAAAATAGAAAACAGTGATTTCAAGCTTTTAACTTATCTTACACTTTTTATTTAACTTTTTAAAAAAATAGATTCTTTACATATGGGGACATGGCATCTAAAATTTTTTTTATATATGTTATAAAGTAAAAAATTTTTTTAGGAATAAACAATTTAAGTATAACATCTGGAATATCTGGATTCCTTTATTTAGTTTCAAATGGCGGAACTTTGTGAACTAAAAAGTAAGTTATGTTGAGTCAGAGTTCCATCACAGCTTACCGAATGGGACATGTGACGGCGCGCGATTAATGACTACAATTTTGATAAACCTTAAATGGTTTACAAAATTATGGCTTTAAACTTAATATTTTTGATTATCTCTATAGCATCTACATATTTTGTATCCTACTATAAAATATAAGAATCTTTCTATAAATATATATATATATAGAAATAATAAAAGTCTACTGTGTTTTTGTTGCCAGGTGACCAACCTGTAAAAAATAGCTTTTCGAGATGATGGTAGTGTCGACTATAAAAAATTTGTATCTGTATGTATGTACAAATATTTCTCAAGGGAAAAATTTGGGTCTCCGATTTCTGCTCTTGCTGTGCTAAATACTATGCAATACTTTATTTATCCATAATAATTGTCAGATATCGTTACTAAGAGTTTAGTAAATTCCTCAAATCATCATGTTTACGAGTTAGAGTGAATTGACAATACTTAGGTACTTTTTATTATTATTCATTTGCAAACACAATATTATCAAGTTGTTATAAAGTAAAACTTTTATTTACGAATGTATAATTTTTAATGTTATAGTTAGATTTAATTATAAATATATGTTTTTAAATATTCTATTTTGTTAGAATAAAAAAGGTACTCTCTTTGGCATTAAAATGTCTGACATTAATAAATCAGAAGGACGTTTCCTTGAGGTTCAGGCGAGCAAGTCATTAAAGTATTATGGATTCCATCTAATACTTTTCCATTCTTACAAAGAGCTTTCTGAAATGTCTTAGCTCGTGAATTTATTAGCTGACGTGTAAAATATTGTTTAGAGATTTGTATAAGGCTTTTTCATTCTAGAAAACAAAATTTGTTAATAAAATTTACTAAATGTTAAATTTATATTATTGTTGCCTTGTGCTTGATAATATTTTAAAGATGATTTGCCTAAAGAAATACTATGTATAATAATTATCTAGTATATCTATACTTATCTATTATAATTATCTTTATCCTCATACATAATATATTCCTAAACTAAATCCTGCATAAAATAAAATAAACGGTATTTTATTTATGCAAAAATATGGTAAAGCAGTGCGATACGTAGACATTTTTGGGTACGGAAATTAGATGTTGTCAGTGATGGTTTTTGGTTTGTTGAAAAAAAAAAATCTTTTACTTATATATAAAAATGAACAAGCATGCAGGTCATCTGGTGGAAAATAACCACCTACTACTCTATCTCTTTCATTATCAGGGACTGCACGAGAGTGTTGCCGGCTTTATATATTCGTGGTAACAGTATTTAACGACCAACAAAATATGAATCTCAAAATTATCACAACTCAGAACAGCAATTACCCTAATATCAGACACTAGCTGAACCTCCGTAGAATGTGTCTTGTGAATTCTATCTGTCGCTAGTATCCTAATACATAAAGAAATTGTTGTGCAGACTCCCGCTATTTTATAAACTAAAAAATATGTATATTTTAATATACAGAATATTTTGCTTTTGAAGGCAGAAAACATGAGTCATCGGAAATAAATTCAGTTAAGCGAAAGTAAAGTTTGTAAATCAGATTCTCATTCCATGATTATTAATAACATTATATTCCCATTCTAATTTTGAAAAATAAACATAATTACTTTAAGTTTTTATTATTCTAATAAAAAAGCCTGGCGTAATATTTAGAAAGTTATATTTGAGATTGTAAAACCATGACACAATATTAAATTTCAAATTGTATTCTGACTCCGAAATCAAAGGATTCTGAAATGAACTAACTTATATGCTTTAAATGCATAAAAATAAGCTTTGAAAACAACCCATGTGAACCGCAGCGTGTCACTATATACGACACGAGATGTCGGAAAAACGTCATATCAGAGGATACCAAACGGCATATTCCTTTAAATATAAAACGATAGATATTTAGTAAGTACACATTTAGTTGCTGTTAGTAATATTATAATCAAAGAATAATCATATTTTAAAAAATAAAGAATTATATGTTTTAATATATTAGGTTTGGGTTTTTGGGTAAAAGAATATATAACGTATAAGATCAATCCTCTAACAACATTTTTGTATTAAATTAATTTCTCAAAGTTTTTCCGAATCCAGACAAAGTCTTTCTTAATTCACAATTGTTGTAAGGATAATCAATCGTCTAATAATAGCACCCCTTTTGTTATCAGGGAATTATCGGAAATTGCCAATGTCTAAAGAAAATTGAGGAAAAACTTTTATCCCGTTTACAACTTTTATGGAGACAGTTTGAAACACACTTTTTTTCGTTAAATATGTTTTGAAATTTCAGAGATTACCAACATTTTCTTCATTACGTTATTAAAACCCGTTTTCAGCAACAACCCGTAACTTCTCAGGGACATCTAAGGCTACAATTAATATCACCTTGGACTTTCATTTCCATGTAATGGAACAAAATAGAATATGCTGATATCTTTAAAGTGAGAATGTTTGCAGAATGTGTTAATTGTTTTTGTATATAACACATATTGTTATTTTGAAATATGTATTTCAAAATATAAACGAGCACCTCTTAAAGATCAATTCTGGCCCATATATATTAATATATTAATAAATAACATAATATAATATTTAATAACAATTATTTAATCTTTAAAGCCTATTCTAGTGTTTAGAAAAACTTTTTACATTAGAAAAGAGCCATTCAAGGTACAAGAGTATTCTATTGTGTGTTATATGAAAGGAAAATTTTATATAATTAGAAGCAATTTATTATTTGTCTATATCAAAATATTAAATAAATGTCATTAAAAACTTCTTCTAAGCACTAAGCACTCAACCATTTTATGGAATTTTATTGTTACGATAAATGATAAAGAAATAATCTTAAACATTCATATTATTTAAAATAAACAAATTAACTTTATTAAGTTTGACATATTTCAAGTAATATTCATGTTATCTTATTTATCTCATAACATTATATGAGGAAGCGAAGTAAACAAATATCTAAAGTTCCATAATGCCTTTATAAATAATGTCTTTATTTTTCTTAGTAACAACTTCGTAAATTATGCTGTCGTTTACACAAAATTGGAGAAAAGTGAAAAGAAGTTATCAAAACACCATTTTTTCTGGTTTTTATATTCTTTGAATAAAGTTAACATCTATATAAATTCTTATGTAAATACGTAATTATATTACTGTGAAACATGAACCTAAAATTTTGATGTGATTAAATTTGCTATTATTATATACTTTTGGAGGCCCAGTTTTAATAATTAAACCCGTAAAGGAGCGAGGATTAAAAATGTATATATATATATATATATACATTTTTAATATTATTATATATATACGTTGTCAGTTGCGTAATTTATATTATATTTTTATAATATTAAGTATTAAAATATATAAGTTTTAAACAATAATCTATACATAATGCTTTCAGAACTTTCAGCCGTCAACTGTTAAGAAATTCTAAATTAATAGAACTTAAGTCGATAAACTTATTAAATATTCTGCTATTTTAAACTGAATATGACCTTCATATGTTATCATATTTATTAACTTCTTGATCGAGGAAGTTATTGTGATCATCCTGATTGTTTTAATCTTTTTTTTTTAAATATCTTTAGGTTTTGAGTTGCCCTGAGTAATTCAAGCCACTTTAAAAAAAAATTACGTGTGACTGCGTCTGTGCGTGTGTGTGTGTGCGTGTATGCGTGTGTGTTTGTGTGTGTGTATGTTTGTGTGTGTGTGTGTGTGCGTGTGTGCGTATTTGCGTGTGTACGTGTGCGTATGTGCATGAAAAAAGCAATGATGGATTTTTATAAAACAAAATATTATCATACTAAAACATTTTACTTCACCAGGAAGCTAAGTCATGGGTCTCGCATCCATTAACGTTTATTATTAATAATTACTAATATTATTATATTTAATAGTTAGTTTTAAAAATATTGACATGCTCAAGGAACAATTACTTTCCTTTACTTGTATCTATATATATTTTTCGTCGTTCATAGCATAATCTTATACACATATGAGATTTCATAATATTCATAACATTTTAATGTTAATATATATTTGTAAACTAAATCACTTTTTAAATATATCTAGAGGCGTCGAAATGAAATGAAAATATTTATTGAAAATTAGATTACAGTAAACCTTTTTTCATAGTCAAGCTACCACCGGTTGTACAAAATTTATGCCTCAGTTCTGAGAAGTGCTGGCGCCAGATACTCAGTGGGCTTGTTCTTTTTATAATAAAAAAAAAACATATTCAGAGATTGTTACACTTTTTTTATGATCTTGCAATATCCTGGTAGCGAAAGCGTTATACCAGGGACACATTATGATCTAAATATTAGGACACATTATAATATCCGTGAGCACATAAATATCCTTAAATATTAAATTTTTTAAATTCTTTAATTGTTAACAGTTTAACGTTATCTGGGAGTTTCTTTTACAATGTATGCATTGACCCTAAAAAGAAAACCATGTTTTTTTAGTCTAGTAGAAGGCGAAGTAAGTTTGTGTCTGTTTCTCGTATTAGAATTAAGTCTTGTATAAGATGTGTCATTAGCAAATAATACTATTTCAATAATATTCTTTAAAAAATTTGAAAGTGCGGTTCTTTCACTTACCGTAAATAATACATATGTTTTGACTACTTCAGACATATTTTAAAATCAATCAATAATTAATAATATTTCACGAATAATTACGACAAAATTTTAAAAATTATATGAGTTTCTAACTCGAGCCAGTTTATATAAAATATGAACTGTTATTTTATGTCCAAATTTATTGTTTCCTTTACCGTTTATATAACATCTAGTCTAGATGTATCATTTAAGGAATTACATTAAATAGGAATTTAAGGAAAATAATATTTTAAAACAGCGACGACAATGAAGGTAATCTCTAAAATAAAAGGACCGTAATGAAAAAAGATTGTTTTAAACTGTCTCCATTGAAGTTATAAAAGGTGAATAAAAGTTTATCCTTTTTTGAGACATTGCCAATTTCCGATAATTCCCTGATAACAAGAGGGGTGCTATTATTAGACGATCGATTCTATTTACAACAATTATGAATTAAGAAAGACTATGCCTTGATTCTGAAATACTTTGTGAAGTTATTTGTTGTTTGAGGAATGATATAGATACTAAAACTATCAATATATATTTAAATAATTGCAATGTACTATTTAATTTAATCTAACATAGTAGTACCACAACATAAAATACTGTATTTTTAAAGCATTATTCTTTTGATATATATATAACCAACATCAATAATAAATGTTTATTTATTAAATGTCTTCCGCTGTATACTTAAATGGATATGACGTTCTATATCCCCTGATCTGACGTTTTTCCGATATCACGTGTCGGACGCCGTGACATACTGCGGTTCACATGAATTCTTTTCAAAACTTTATTTTTATGCATTTAAAGCATATAAGTTACTCTTTATTTCAAAAACTTTTCACTTCAGAGTCAGAAAAGAATTTGAAATATAATATTTCCCCTGAAACTATAATATCAAATATAACTTTATATATGTTATGCATTTTCTTTTTTAATTAAACTTAAAATAAGTACATTTATTGCTCAAAATTATAATGTATGATATTAATATAATATATGATTTTTCATGGTATTATAACCATGGAATGACTCGATTCTGATTTACAAACTGAACCTTCGCTTAACTTTATTTGTTTAAGGCTTATTCATGTTTTCCGCCTAAAACCAAAAATAAGGCATATTTGAAAAATACGTGTTTTAGGTAATAAAATAATAGGAGTTTGAAAAAACAAGAATTTTCTTATGTATAAGGTTATGTTTCGCTTTGTTTCACAGAATACGTTAAACGAAGGTTCAGTACGTGTTATTGTATAATAAAGATAATAAATTTACAAGGCAACAAATTGCAGTTAAATCCATGGAAATTTTTTCTTACTTTTACTTACAAATTTTTTGTAAGTTAAATTGAAATAAACTGGAAAACTTACAAATAAAATTAGAATATCACAACATATTGAGGTGAGGGTATTTAAAAATATATGATGCTCTATTTAAAAGAAAATTACTTGAACATTCTGATGTTTAAAAATAACTTTGATATTCAGATATTGTTTAAGTTTGAAATAAAACTATTTTTAAATGTAGTGAGACACTCACATCTCGTCTACCCATGAACATAATTGCTGCAAAGCATTCGAAACGTCAGGTTAAAATTAAAATGTAACCAAATTATACGCGAGTTTAATCCGTAAAAATAGTTTTATTTCAAATGTGTACTCGTGAAAATCTAAAGAAATACTATTGTTTAAGTTTTCATACATCTTGTTGCTTTTAGAAACATAGACAAAATCTAAACATATTACAAAAGGTGTTTTAAAAAAAAATAAGCTGTTAAATAATGTTACATACATTTTACATACATTTTCTTTCGCGAAATCAAACACAATATCTGACATATCACTTCCGTTACCAAAAATGTCTACGTATCACAGCGCTTTCATTTATCTTTATATAAATAAAATTCGGTTTATTTCATTTTTTATAGTGCTTTTGTTTCGACTGAATAAATTTAACATTTAGTACATTTCCTTAACAAACATTTTTGCTTTCTAGAATGGAAATGTCTTATACAAATCTCTAAACAATATTTTACACGTCAGCTAATAAATTCACGAGCTAAGACATTTCAGAAAGCTCTTTGTAAGAATGGAAAAGTATTAGATGGAATCCATAATACTTTAATGACTTGCTCGCCTGAACCTGAAGGAAACGTCCTTCTGATTTATTAATGTCAGACATTTTTATGAGAAAGGGTTTAACTTTTTCTCATACAGTAAGAAATATTTAAAAATATTTTTTATTAGATATACAATTTAAAATAAGTACAGTGAACAAAAAATAAGCATTTTGTTTTTTACGTTTTACTATTTGAAAAACTTGATAATATTGTACTTGCAAATTAAGATCAATAAAAAATATTTAGGTATTGCCAACTCATTTCAACTCGTGAACATGATGAATTTAACTCTTCTGGTAACACTTTCTAATAAAAGACCGGTTTGAAGTAAATATTCCAATGCATTTTGCACAGAAATAGATAGATTCGAATGAACGAAGGAACTGAAAACCCTCGGGAAGATTTGTGTGTTAGTGAATACCATTTATTTCACGACAAAGCTACCAGCAGCTCCAAAAATTACCTTACGCATTCCTAAAAACAGATGAGGATAAAAACTCAGCAGACTTGTTTTATAGTAATTTAATAAAGAAATATTTAAAGTTTTAACAAAGTAAGTACAAAATTATATTAATATTATATTTACAGTACAGAAAAAAATATGTATTATGAAATAAAAAACAATAAAAATATGTAAAGTATATATTGCAGAATAGTTTAATGGATAACTTCGTTTTAAATTATAATTAAGTTTGAAGAGATAGATAGATTGATAGAGAGAAAGAGAGAACAATGAAACAATTATCACTGTAACTGATTTGTTTGTATTCAAACAATAAATATATATTGTATAGGACATATTATTATTTTAAAGTTCTTGATATTTACTTAATATTAAAAAAAAGACAATAATAATATTTTTTACTATTTGTCAAAAGATTCAGTTTAAAGCAATAATTTTGTGAATCATTTAAGGTTTTCATCAAGCTTCTAGTCATTAATCGCACACTGTCACATGTCACATGTCCGGTAAGCTGTGATGGAACTCTGACTCAACATAACTTGCTTTTTAATTCACAAAGTTCCGCCATTTTAAACTGAATAAAGTAATCCAGACATTCCAGCTGTGATATATAAATTGTTTGTACGTAAAACAAATTTAAACCTTATAAGATATCTCAAGAAGCTAGCAAAAAAATATTGATTGACGTGTCCCAATATGTAAAGAATCTGTAGGTTATAACAAAAATTATAAAACATTTATAAACAATATATATTTATAAACAAAATTTAAGATAAGTTAAGTTAAGCCTATAATATTAATGCTATTTTATTATCATATTAAAATTGTTGAACGAGCTTGATATTCCTTTTTTTAAGATTTAAAATCTATCACAGGTGTTACAGCAAACAAATTCGCTGACAACGGATAGTAAACAATAAGCTAGCAGTATTTGTTGTATTGTAGTTGTAGACTATCTGCTTTAGGATTTTACTGTGAAAATAGAGATTTTTTTAAATAAATGGTTTAAAAAGTACTTTGTTTTAGTTTTTAATAATAAAGTAATTGTTTATTTTTGGCAATGTTCGTGAAGGTATTAGTTACTATTCAGTGGAAAACCTGCTCGGTTAAGAAAGTAACATTTCAAATTACCTCAGACATAGGCATATCTCACAATCACAATAATTCGATTACAATTTTTTTTGTCTTAATATAACTTATTCTTTAAGATGTGCTTTAATCATTAACAACATTTAGTGATGACTTATATCTAAACCGTGACAGAATTAATAGCATTAACACTTGTAATGTGATTTTTCAAGAAAATTCTTGGATATGTCAACACAAACGGACGGAAATATCTGACATTTTTCCGATAACGCGTGTATAATATCAATTGCCACTTGCAGGCGGCACTGAATCAAAATGCTAACAACAATTTCATTCGAAGTTTCGAAATTTAAGTTCTCTTTTACTTATAAAATTCTTAACACTATAATTTATTGGTTATTTTAACAAAACGAGACATGAGTCTTAATTAATTGTCCCGTAATGCTTCTTCAGCTTAACTATTCAAGTGTCTAAAATATAATATCAATTTATTCAATAGTCTAACCGAAATCATAACAAGAATTCTTATTATTCTCCTTCCATTCATTCTGTCTTACAAAACTATTTCTCTGTTTTTGTGCTAATAAGATAGCTGAGTGAGCAAGAATTTCTTTACGTATTAAGACGCTAGAACAGAGAATTGAATTACTCATAGACAATACGTTTGTATTCAAAGAAGCTTAAGCTTAAGCTTAAGAATCTAAAAAAGGGCTGTAAAAACTTTGAGGTTGACATATGAACGAAATAGCGTTCAGAATTCTATCAAAATACTTTTAATACGTTTAATTTTTATCATCATATGCTTTATTATAGTATTGTTCTGGTAAAAATAAAAATAATTATGATTATTTTGTATTTGTATTATTCACATTCACTGTTTTTAACGTTTTACGTTTTTCCTTTCATTATAATCGGAATAAAGAAAAATGATGATATTATTAATAAATTAAAATCTTTATGCAATAATCTATCAACACGTTTTTAGTACAAGTGGTAGGTTTTATATGTATCTAAATATATCCAGCGACTTTATATAATGTTTTTGTAATTGAACTGTCATGAACCATGTTTACTATTAATAGATAATATCCCGCTGTACTCACGTCAATATTATCGGAATCTGGCCGCCTAAAAAGAAGAGTGTGATACGTATGTAATGAAATATGTTAACTGTTTTTTTACTTTACGCCTCTTGTTTAATATTATTCGAGACATTAAAAGATATATCATATTATTTTGTTAAGTTTCAGAAAACCTCTTACATTAATAAATCATAAGCAAAAGAGATGGTATCTCGTAAATAAATTTGTATTATGAATCCCGAGCTTGTGACGTCCTTTGAAAGGGATTTTTAAAATATACTGCAACCCCAGAGGGCATTTACTGAGATACACTTATATGCAGTATATTTTACATTATCGGGTATTGATACGATCACATACCCGATCACATAAAAGTTAAAACGTCTACAAGGTTAGAGCTTTGTTTACTTGATGTCTATTTTATGTATATTCTATGACGTTTCTTGTTAGACTGAGATTAGCTATATGAACCTCTATAAATAATAGAATCACAGCCCATGACATATATGGGATGACAGAATAGGGTTGCTTTGGGTACCCTTATGAACAGAAAGGAGGACAGTACATTTAAATCTAACCCAATTTAAGAACTTGACGTGATCAAACTGATGTTTTCTGGCCCCTAAAAGGGGACGAGTCTATTCTTAAAACCACTTAAAATTCTTAAAAAGAAATGACTGGTTATCAAACGTTTCCGAAATATTTCAGATAAAAAATAAATTCAGCCATTTTCTATTTTTAAAAGTACCTATATAAAAATGCTTTCAAATGATGTAGTTAGTATTTTTTTAATAACTTTCAAAGAGATTTTTAAGCAGCACTTATACCCTAAAAAATTTTACATTTACAGTAAGTGAAAGAAAGGTTCTATAAAAGGTTTTGTAATATAATTTGTCGATATGTAGCTCAAACTTTTAGAAGGTTTATATAATTGCAAAAGTAATTATTATAAACATATACGACAAGAATAGAATTTTAGTATATAATAATATTTTTTATTCCAATTAATTATAAATTTAAATATCTTAGTTTCAGAACTTTATAATATATATGAAAGTGGATGACAATTAGTATGTTATAAAACAATGTAGTTTTAAAAATTATTTGAGTTAAAGAATGTATATAAATATTAATCATTATTATTGACTATTAAAATGATATGATCATTGTCTTGTTGAGTGTTTTATATATGTGAGGGATGTATCCAGTATATTTTTCAAATTCAGTTTTATTTTATTTACTTATGAAAACAGCGAACATAAATTATTAGTTCATATGTACACAGGTAGCATGTGTGTTAGTACACGCTTTATCGGAGAACCGTCAGAAATGTCACAATCACTTCAGAAAATATAAGAACATTTTTTGATAACGAATGTACTTGTATAAAGATGTTATTAACATTTTCAGGGAAATATGTATCAGAGGAAATCTCGGAAAAGTTTTGTTTTATTGTTTGATTTGCAAAGTGGTTTAGAAAACCTGTCAGTTTGAAAATACTGTTTGTATAATAGAAATTTTTATATTTTTGGAATAAAAGGCACAACAAATGCTTAATAATAATTTATTATAAACTAAAATGTATTAAATATAATTATTCGGCTGTACTTACTTTATTACTATCAAAATCTGCCGGACCAGTTGCGATCCTATTCATGAGTTTCTAGCATGGCGGAATCGCGGCGTGAACTACTCTAATAAACGGCGTGAACTAACTGCATAACGTAAGTATAGCCGGATAATTTTATTTAATAGTAATCATGGATTACGAAAGTAAATTAAATTATCATGTTTGATGTAATGTTCGAGTTGATTAATTCTAACCTAATTTGTTAAGATAATAGTAATTTGAATTAACATAAAAATATACAAGATGAGTTCCAAAAAAAAAATTTCAATTAATGGTTCTGTACAAATCAATGGAAAGATCTTTTTACAAGTTGAGAATTAAAGAACATTTGATAAATTATCTTTATTGTACAATTAAACAAAAAACATATTTATATTATAATTATATAATTAATTTAACATATTGTTTGAATTTATGTGCAATAGGCGGCCTTATCCCTAATAACGATTTTTTCAAAGACACGTTTGAGCAAAGGACAGACCATAAGCGTGGAAAAAAATAATTCCCAAATTTCAGCACCTAAGGCAACTTTTCTACCCCATCAAGTTCACCCCTTGTACCCTATTCTATAGGTTTACAATATAGTTTTAAATAAAATAAATATACAATTATTAAAGTAGATGAGATGTTAATAGTGGTATTTCCGATAAAAAATAGTTCTGATCTTGTAATGGAATTATACATTTGTTAATCTGGCAATATGCATTCCAAGGTGTTTCGAGTTTCCGTTCTCAGTTTGTCATGCAGGATTTAAATTATGTTTAGTTATATATGTCATAATAAAAATAATATTTGTCTTTGTAAAAGTTAGTTTGCTTTTATTTTTAAGGATAAGAGCTGAAGGTGTAACATAAACCGAAAAAAGAGAACCATAACGAGAAGTAATACGTTATTTCAAAATATATCAAATTATAATAAATTTTTTATCTTAAAATCTTACAAAACAAGAACTTAAGGGTACACTCAGAAACCAAATTAATTATTCAAACTTCACTTACATTTCCTCCGCTATATAAGCAGATAAGATTATATCAAAAGGACAGACATTATCGCACAGAATAAATGATTAATCTGTGCAAAATACAGATGATTTGTTATTTAACTTATGTATCTATTTACATTTGTATTTTCAAAGTTTTCCTATTTATATTATTTCAAAACTAGAGTTCTATATGTAGGTAAGAAAACATTAATTATTATATTACTAAAAATATCTTTACAAACTTTGAAAGTTGTTAAGAAGTTTCATAGATTATCGAGGACATACAGACAGATAAATATGCGTATGCATATTTATTTGTTTGTATGTATGTCACCCGTATGGGTGAAACAAACAACCTTTATTTTTTGAAGTTCTTTAAATATAGCCTCTCGGTATCCTTGAAATAAATTTTGTTATTAATAAGTCATTATTGAAATATATTTATAAAATATAATGTAATAAGATAAAATATAGTATGTCAAAAATATGGCTACTGTCATATAACCTCCAATATAGGCTGGAGTACTAGAGAATTGAGATTAATAGTCTCTCAGGTTTAAGATAGAGAGATAGAAATACATACCTATATTGAAAGTAAACACTTTGATAAATCAAACCTCTTCGTGTTTGAATAATATGAAGGTGTTGTTGAAGTCACTAAGGCCTATTGTTCTTGTTTAGTTGCAGTAAAATACGTGTAGATAGGAACTGTTTTATTCAATATAAATCTTAATACAAATTTATTAAAAAGAATGTACTTTAGCCATATTAAAATGTATTGTTTATTTCCAAGTGCAATTAATAATACTCAGAAATTAATACAGTATATCTATACTGCGTTTCACTTATTATTCTTGGAGTCCTCTTTAATAGATTTAAATAAATACAGTTAGTTTATTTTTTTTGAGAAGTTAACCATTTTGATAAATGAATTGTGTGTCTTAGTAATTACGATTACCAATGAATATTTCTTAGCTAAGATTTTCATCCTATATACCATACATATAAAAGTATAATATTTATTTTATTTTCGTGATTAAAATACATGCCAAACAATTTTATATAACTTTAGAATTACTCGTGATCGAAACCATTCTCAAATAGAAAGTATTTTTGTCCATACAATATGTAAGAATTTGAAGTATAGACAGCGTTATTTCCTGGTCGCTGACAAAAACGGATAAACTATATTTTAAGGAAACAAGCGGTGTAAGAAATGTTTTTATACTATCTCGTAAAAGGTAAATATTTTTATTTTAATGAAATAATCGAATTTAAATGATTATATATATAAATATATATATAAATATTTACTGTTGATACATCAATATATTCTTTGAACGAAGCGAGTGGAGTAAGCGAACTCTCTATGAGAGACTTTTTTGCATTCATTATGCAAGCATCAATCAAAAACGGTATATCCGAAAATTTTTAAATTTTTAACACTGATAGATATCACTCTGGTGGTAGTTGTAAAACAAAATTTTTCAAAAACAAAATAACAAAAATATAATAAAATGTGTTATCTTGAAAAATAGGTGAAGACAAAATGCGTTTTTTGCACCTCGCTTCGCTCAATATGCTAACACAGACCGAGATTTTTTGACAGCGCAGCGAGTCAAAATTGAGGTTTGGTTAACGCTCCTAGTTTCTTAATCGTATAATTTGTTGATGATAAAATCTTGAACTATATTAGTACAAAAAACTCAAAGCGAGAGAAGTCCTCAGTTCTATTTATAAATTCGAAACTTACTGTTGCATATTAAAACATGCAAAATTTTTATGACAGATAAACTAATTTAAATATCGGTAAAGTGAATATCAGAGACTCTTTAGATAAGTTATTAATAAGAGAATCAAATGAAAAATTCAAGTGCCTTAATAAAACGTTTCTAAATTATAAAGCGAGTATTTGTGTTCATAGTGTACTTCGCTTTATCTGTGGCTGTCATTTGGCTATTGATTTACGACGATCCAATTCCATTAATCTAAATTCAAGTTTAATACCTACTTTAGACATTAGTCTTAAATTGATATTAATAGTTTCTATGCGAGAACTATAAAATATGTTCAATTTGAATTAAAATAAATGATATTGGGTGCGATATCACACAAAGTTCTTGGTAAAGAAAAACGAGATTATTCTTATTACTTTTAATAAAATCCATTCTATCATTACTTCCGCCAAAGTTATTAAAACAACTTATTGTATTTACATCTTTTATAACAAATAAATATCATACTATTTATTTTACATTCCTAAAAAACAAAAAACTCCTGCATCAATTTTGTTTCAATTGCATTTATTTTTGGCTGACCTTAGCATTTATTGATTAGTTCTATAACAACCCTGATAGCGCAATTAGATCTTTGGAAATCTGCGGTTTTTAGTTTTCCTACTGATGCATGTAGAATTATATTACATATTCTCGACATTTGAACACTCTTGGTATCACTCAAACACTCAAACACAAATCTATTAAGCATAAAATAAAAACATTTTATCTATTGGCTTGCATATTCCTAAAAAAATATTTAAAATATGATGTTGTTTTATAGATATGGGTAAGCAATATTTCGTGTATGTTTAAAAAAAAAATATAATAAAAAAAGTATTTTATCGATTGGCGTATCATGTGAGTCGTGTAATTTATAAAAAAATCTGATATATCCTATAACTTAGGGTATGGTATAAATATTTATAACCGTTGAAACATTAAAAAAATACAATTTTATATTACGCAGACAAATTACACCAAAAATTCATTAAGTAAAATAAATGTGCTTTTTATTAAAATAATATACATTTCGCATAATTTTACAATTTGTGTTAAACGAATCGTTTAAAGGATTTGTGCGGTGATGGAACTTACAAAATGGTGTATTATAAATTCATTTATTTTTATATATTTTCTGGTGGAAGTGATAAGGATTTAGTAATTTGTAAAATAATTCTTTTCAACTAAATATGATAAGACACAAGGAGACTGATATATAAAGCATTAAGTTAAACAAAATTAACATGTATAAAATATCGTTAGTATTATAACAATCAACTAAGAATTAGTAGAACCTTTCGACATAGATCTATAAAATCTTTGTTACTTATCACAACACGCTTACGATATACGATTGCATTATGTCAAAAATTTACATATTGCGCCGATTCCAAGTCATTTGAGTAAGGATATATGAGAGACTTTTACTTTACGTCTTCTTATTACTCCAAAGTTGTATATATTAATGCAGCGTACAAATTTGGATTCATCACAACCATTATTGATACTCTCTATTGTAAAGTTTTATTGTTCATTATTATTACTTAACATAAATATCATTGATATTGACGTCTGCTTCCTAAAAAGGAATATTCACCTTTTTTTTATCGATCAATCGATTAGTGTCGCTCCCGTGGTTCTGGATTCTAATTATATCGGTTAAACAATCTATAAGTTACGGTATTTTGCAACCTTTTTGTCATAAATACCAAAAAAATATATATTATTTTGGTGTTTGAATAAAAAATCATAATTAAAATCTGAGACTTTTGTTATTTGGGTTTTTATAAAAATGTTGCAACGTTAACCTATTTAAGTTAAATATAGAAAAATATTTATACCATTTCACTTGCTATTTGCGGTTGTTCGTTCGAACGGTATGACAGTTATTCTATTAAAGGCCTTGCAAAATTCTGTTTGATAGCTTAATCATTATTGCATTTTATTCTATGGGAGGCGCTTGCTATTAATTGTTCTATCAAAACCCACTTAGCATATTATCGTTTCTCCTCTTTTTATCTCCCTATAGTTGAAAGGTTGATTGATGTTATTATGAATGGTGAAGGGGTTTACTGACAGAATAGGCAACATCTTGGAGAAGCTTCCTACAAGAATAATTAATAAACCACATCAAAAAGTGAGCTAATTCTTGAGACTACCCCTAGCAATGTGCCGGTGTCTATAAGCTTGATTGTGATTGTGCCTTATCATATATTGGTCAAACAATGAGGATCATTTATACTAGGATTTGAACACATATCAGATTTGAAAAATGGACGTACGTCCAAGTTTTCAGTTTGTGAATATACAATAGACAAGCCCAATCACTTTCTTCGATTTAATAAAGCATACCCCTGAAGACAGATATATTCCTAGAATGAATCACGAGGCTATTGAAATTAAAAAATATCTTTATTTTAATAGAGAAGAACCGTTAAAACCTATCGTAAACTTTGGATCTTCTTATGAAAAGTATTAAATCCCACGTCTGTGAACATAATGCTGGATCCATAGACACAGTTAGTGCGATTTGTGTGTATCCTGAACTCTATGCCCGAAAATAATAACAATTTAAGGTAAATGACAAATAAACTGACTGACTGACAGACACCAACATCTCGTCCATCGTATTCATTATACAAATATTTAAAACGGTCGTAATAATAAGTTTTATTTTGTTAATAATTATACTTTCTTACTTATCTTTTATTTCGCTATTTTATTGTGTTTTTATATCCCTGGTTTTACTGGAGAATAAACAGTTTAAACAGTTACGAAGAAATAATATTTTTTATATATCATTACTTAAAATAACAGCAGTTCAAAGACGGATCGGAAATTGCGAATATCTTTATTAAAACTTTTTTCAACGAAAATGTTTTAAATATAATTAATCTTCCGAATTTAAAAGAGGACTTTTATTCTTTAAACTAATATATTTAGGTGTACATAAAATAATAATGTAAAAATGGTATGCATGATATATTTCATAAATAAACATTAATTAAATAAAAAAAATTAAAACATACTGTTCCATGTTTCTTAAAGTAAATAAAATAACTTAGTGGTTTTCACTTCGCTACTTTTCAATAACAATTTTTACGCATGGCATTCATGTCATTTTCGATCACCCTCTTCCCATTTTCATTTCTATTCATACTTAAGACTCTTCTCATAACAAGCTTTTCATCCACCACCATGACATTATAACGAAGTGTATAAGAGTATACATTATTTTTATAGAATTATTTGCGACATATACAGTAAATAATTTTTTTTATTTGTAAAAATGTGCCCCACTATATTTTCCATATACAATGTTTTTATTTCATAGACATGTGTTGCTGGAAGAGATCTCTTTTAAGAGATAAGCTATCCAATGTACAAAGCGTTAATTTTAAGATCTATCGATGACTTGTGGTACTTGTGTGACAACAAAGAATTAAATTTATTTAATAACTGCTATATATTTTTTATTAGCATTGTTAAACAAAAAAGAAAATGGAAAGAATATTATTATTAATAGGATTTTTATAAAAAATCTTAAATTGAATCGCGTTTGTCGTTTATATGACAAATGAAACCCTATTACGTAGCCCACTGTCCCTGAGTACCGCAAAATATACAACATCAAATAAATGACTTTTATTACAGTGGTTCACATTACGCATAATTCTGCTGTTTACGGCAAATGATTCACTTTAGTACGTGCAAGTACAAGATCTATTTGCAATTTAATTGTTTCTAATTCAAAATGATGATGATAATGATAATTGGTGTTTTCATCGATAAATGAAAAATGGTTATAAAAAATATGTATTATTTACTTGTTTTCAGCCGTTATTGATTATCTTTACTTATAATTAAGATATGTGATATGTCTATGCCTGTACACGTCAAAATCAATTTAAATAAAATGACTTAAGCTGAAGGTGTAGGTTGTATTTGTAAAAGCCTGTGTGTAATTAATAAATCATTAGCATAATGGTACGGAGCACATCACTGTAAAGATTTATGAATTTCAGCGAACTCTGCGATATATTAAAATATCTTTAACCTTTAAATTTTTCAGAGTTATGAAGAACATTAATATTCTTAATGTGCTTTTAATATCATAAAGTCATTTAAAATTTTCAAAGGACGGACAAGGATGGGACAAAGCTCAAACTTGACCTATTAGGTCCCTTTAGAGATTTTAGAAACTGGATAGATAAGGAAAATCAAAAGAAAGAATCTGCAGGCATGGTTGTACATTCTCTTTGAAATTAGAGTTCGGACCTTGGTAGTACAAGGTTAAAGTACACGCTTATAACATCATGCGTTTGTAGCTTACCATTCTTAGATTTGAAGGTGAAACGGAAAATCGTAGGTTTTTATAACCAGATTATATAAAAACCGTACGCCCATTTTTCATTACATACACGAGCAGTTGCAAAACCATCCAGTCCATTTAGCAGCCTTGCCTCTAGGGTTTATAAATAGAACTTATTTATTATATATTGTATAAAAGATTATTTATTATCTATTTTTACCTAAGAGTAGTAAAAGGAAAATACAATCCCATATTAATCAGGACTCTCACCTATCACCTAATTAGCTATCATATCATATATATGGAGATGACTTATAGGATATCATACTTATTACTTCGTAATTATAACATTAAGAAAACGTATGTAACGGAATTTTAATGCAATAATTATTAGTATTTTGAGGTATTTCGTCGATATGTTCATGTGAAGATCACTTAAAAAGTTTAAGTAAATATTAAGAATCGCGAGACCGCTAAACCGGACATAGAATAGCTTGTAATTAAACGCCCGTAAAGGTTTCGAGTAATCTGGTAAATTCAAAACATTTTAAATTGAACTTACACGTTAAAAATATAGCAACAAAAAATCCGTTAAATAAAATCATCTATTCATACACCTAAAAGAAATCAAAAATAAAAACCATCTTAAATACCAATTTAAGTACATTAAAGATATTATAGAGGAATAAATGAAAAGAGTAACAGCACAGTTTATTATAAAACTGATAAAAACATGGCTGACTTTATAATAAATATATTAGATGAAAATATAAATCTAATTTAGAGATCCAGAAAATATAAGTTTTGGAACCTTTAAATTCGATATCCATAGTAACAATAAAACCAGCTATCCTTCTGTGCAGCATCTTTTGTAAAGAATTTTATACAAAAGCTTCTTGAATAAGGTTTTGTGTAAAACTAACGTTAATCCCTTGTGTTCTTTTGAATACGTGAAGAAAATTTTGTTGTTCTAGCTTATTTTGTGGTCTTGAATCGAACCAATTGTTTCGTTTTGTGAACATTGCAAAAAAAAGATACAATACTACACCTAAAATGTACAATCTATATATCCTTATATATAGTGAAGAGAAGTGTGTTGTGGTGCGGTAATAAATACATCAGAGTATATAGTAATGATTTTTAGAAATTATACTTTTGATTATTTCATGTAAGCGTTTATTAATAAACCAATCAATCAATTATTAATTAATAAATAAAAACGGTTTCTCAAGAGCGTTTAAAACTAATTTTACATCAGATAAACAGCTGGAATATTACGTTTTGATTTTTTTTTGCAATGAAAGAGGTAGGCAAATACTATTTATTTTAAATAAAACAATATGTAAACAATGCTGCAGTGAAATTTGGTCCATAATAAAATTCATGAGAGATTTAAAATCTTCACATGTTTAAAGTAGATTTTATTTTACGTTATTTTATTTTACGTCGATGTTAGAAATAAAAATAAAACTCAACTGATCACTGGAGTGAGCTCTAAATTGTGAAATGGGATGTAAGGGTTTTAAGCTTATCCCCACTGTTTGTGAAATGTTTGTTTTTATTTTGAAATAGGACGATTATAGTTTTATCTTAAATCAAATTACTACAAGAATTCATATTTAAAGATAAAACATACTTGTTAAATATATAATTTTTTAAGCAAATGATTAAAATTGATGCAAAAAAATATAAAAATATTTTTTTATTAAACTGAATAATAATAGAAATAATTGCATAAACTAGGTAACAATATTTGTACCTCCACAGGTACCCATTAATTTTCTTTTTGGTTATTTTTTTTTACGATCTGGATGTTTTTATTTCAGTTCTTCAAGAAACGTATACTTCGCGGAATTTGTTAAAAAAAATAAAACGAGTGCGCTCAGAAAAGTCGTTAGCTCTCCTTATCAACCACGATGCCACCGTGCTGATTTAATACCTCCGGGAGAGCGTATCTTATCAATTCCAATCTTACGTAATAAAACACTGAATATACCGGCAAAGAGATTAAGTTTTGCTATGACGTCAAGACGAGTTCGTTTTGAAAATATTGTATGCAGTAAATGATAATGCGAAACAAGTGGCCATCTTATAACACAGATGCATTTGGACAAAATTAAGCAGTGGCGTAGCAGCATCTATTTGCTGTGCTCAACGTTTTCATATGGCGAGTTGTAGTTGTATGTGGTAGGAAACAAAAGTTACAACTCCGAGGTATCGAGCTTTATTTACGAGATCAATGTTTTTTGTACCGGTTATTATACGAGTCTAACAGCCACGAACAGGTAATTTAATTTTTTCTTCACAACTTTCAATTCATTTTTGGAATCATCAGAAATAATCTTACTGTCATCCAGCTCCGGCAAAGCTCTTGTGAGTCTTCGGCGGTGATCACATTTTATCAGTGACTCGCATTCTGGTTAGGTTTCCTTTTCCATAAAAAAATGGTTAAAACCATTGCAAGCCCTAGGCTCGAAGTTCAAAGTTCAACATTTATAGCATTCATTCTTTTTGCCGCTATAAAAAATATAAAAAATATATTATGCTCCGTGGTTTTAGCAAAAATGTTTTAATTGACAAGATAGTTTTTAATTTTAAATGGTAACCCATCTTTTTCACTACTCTTATTTGCATCCTCAACATCAAAGAACTAATTTTGTTTACTGAGAAACAAATTCGTCAAAATATAGGATGCTCTGTTTATTAACCTCCTTATCCAATTTAAATTTAAAACTTATCTTTTTCGTTTTCCTTTTGTGGCCTGTGTAGATATTGTCTGCCTAAAAGTCAACGGCATTAGCTATCTTCCCATTATGAGATAACGAGACCGTCCTTTGTTGAAAGATTCGCAAGCCTTAGGAAAACTTATCGATTTTATCTTACTTGGATTACAAGATTTATTCTTTGTAGAGATTTTTGACAATAAAGTATATAAGGTAAGAGATTTAAAAAAATACATATTGAACCAGTTTAAATAATTTAAATAAAGAGAGCCAAAAGGCCCTGCGGCTTTTATAATACTCCTCCATATATTTTAATGAGACATTTCTCGTGCCAAATAGTACATTGTTAACTTATAAAAGGCAGCATAAACTTCACATTGGCTCGGCGTACAAGAGCAGCTTAATAATTCCAGTAAGAACTTAGCTTTTATAAAGGTTGAAGATTATATAAAAAACATAATATAAAATATTTATAAATCTTATTAGAAAGTCAAAACATTGTTTGTGCACTTAATAATAATAACTTTATGGTCACACAGAATATATTATTTCGTAACACCATAATTTGGTAATACTCTGCCTTGTGTAAAATAAGTACTTCTGTCATTCACATCATTATGTGTTGATTTTGATCTCTTAATTATTAGTGAAAAAAAAGGTTCTATTGTATTAATCATATTTACTCTTAAAAAGCATTTATATTATAAGTAATGTTATTACTACATTGTAATATAATTGTCTCTCAAATATTTTATAGCATTTCTAGTTATTAGGTAAACAATCTTATGAGTGAGAAAGATTAATTGTAAGCAAAACAAGAACTAGGAGTCGATGAATATGAAATGACAACAAAATGCCAAACATGCTCTGCGTCTTATGTCCTTATTAGATAAACTTTTTATGTTTTAGGTCACAGACCAATACTTTATATATATACACTTTTTATATTTTATATACATGTACGTATATAAACGTACTCGTATATAAAACATTTAGTAGCATTGTTCCCCATATATTTAATGTTTCAAAAAGGAAATCCTTTTCCAACTTATTTGAAATCCTATTCTAGTTAGAAGATACTCTAGGTCTTTAATTAATTTGAATTTTATTTAAACTTTGAATGAAATTAAAAAATAGTCATGTTAATATTAAATATAAAATTGAGTATTTTAATAATGTATTTTTTGTAGAGACGTCTGCAGTGACAAGTGTGTAGCTGGTTTTATAAAAGTATAAACAACAAACACATAATATTTATTCTATAACATCTGCCTTATTAAAATATTTTTACTAGTACTTATTAAATAACTTTAGTAAGTGACACTTCTTTGATCGGGGGCAATTTATGTGATAGATTGCAAAACATACTTTTAATTGATGATATATCAATTTTTTTTTGAAATTCAGTTTGAAGTGCATTTTCCATTTGTCTCCCACTAAAATTTATTATCTCACGTAAAACCTTTTTTTTAATAATATGGAAACTAAAATATTTCAAATATCTCAATCTATTGTCCTACTAGTACACAATGCACAATGATTTAATAATATACTGTTAATATAAGAACTTCAATCTTTAAATCAAGTACATCTATTAGCAAGACCAAGCCAAAGAATCACCGGTAATCAAAAATATAAGCTCTCTTACTGACAAACTATATCCTTTGGTCAATTATTATAGTAAGTAACATTTATATTAATTTTACTTACTTAAATATGTTTTATTAACACTATGTTAAGTTTTGAAGTACTTAGTACAATTATTTATATTTAACCTTATTGATTTTAGTTTTATTTTGCAGTACCATTGTTCTGGAATGCTGATTTAATGCTTACCTGAAACAAAAAAAGCCATTAAGCATCATAAGCTGTTAAACGAAAAAGGAGAAAAGTTTTAATAAAAAGAAATATAACACATATATAATTTTGAATAAAGAAAACAATATTTGATACTTTTTTATTCCTATTAAATGTTTTAGGAATTGATAGTTACCGGTTTAAATCGGTTGCTGTTGGTCGTCGTGCTAAAAATTTTGGTACTATTCTTTTAAGTTATATAGAAAGGATATAGACATATAGTGATAAAAGACTACTATGTAAGTAGACATCCCTATGTATTGTATTTTCAACTGATATTATTTCTGCATCCGAACCAAATAAAGTTATTCTGTTGTTCCTACTAATAGGCAGATTAAAAATACAACATCTTCGTTTGAAGAATATTGTTACTTAGAAAACAATTTTACATAAACTTAAAAATGAAAAGAAAAAGACGGAAACTTATAAAAATATTATAGAGATACAAGCAAATATAGTTCTTATTGACAAAGTATAGAACTTATAATTCTCCAAAGAATCTTACATCGGTCCTGGGAAAATTTGTGCGCCCTAATATATTTAAAGCCTTACTTTTAATAGGGGGATTTGTTATACAAAATTATAAGCCCCGTTAACTCAAAATTTGGAAAGTAATTTGCTGAGAAGCTTTGGCAAAATAACATGGGATTTGAAAACACGGTCAAAATATGGCATCTATTCGCATTGTGATTGATACTGTAAATGGGAATAATAATTACAGACTTGAGAAAATATCAATTTGCCCGTCTGTAATACAATTTTAATAAAAGGTATAAAGGTAGGTATTCTTTGTCTTTGTGAAGGGGTTACTAACAATTTTACCGTTGATAACGCGTCTGTGTACTCATAATTTCCCATAAATTAAATAAAGAGCCATGAATATTTTTTTTTCACGTTTAAAAATTTGTTCATTTTAGGTTTCTTTACATTTTTTCTTTAACCGATATTAATGTCTTCTTCTGAATATTATTGAGTTTTTCGTAGTGAAAAATATTCTATAACTTGTTTCCGATATTTATTCAATATTTAGTAATTTTGTTGAATTATAATACGCTTACACCTAGTTTTTGGAGTATTCACTTAGAACAAGGCATAACATATTAAATGCTATCACAATCCATAGCAGTTTTGTGTGACGCTCATACAAAAATACGAACTGAAAATATATTTTTATTTTTAGGTTTGCGTTATATTGTAATATTGTTAGAAAAATATTTTATCTTAAAAATTTTCATTCGTTAACATCTTTTTCAAAGTATCTCTTTTATTAAATTAAATATATTTTCTTTCGGATTTATTATATAAAATTAATTTTATATATTGATAAGAAAACAAAACTAACATCTTCACTTTCTTTAAATTTAGTTGACTATTTAATTTAATTTTCTTACATTTCTAATTGGTTTGAGGAATTTCAATTGCAAAACTGTAACTTCATTCTAAAGTTGTAACTGCTAATTTAGCACTTTGAATGTTCTCAAACAAAATTGAAAATGGTCAAACGGTGTTTTATTGTTTTACTGACTTGTTAACGTAAAACCAAAATGGTCTGATTTAATTAGAATATTTTTTACTGATTCCTATGTGTTAAAAGTACAGAAATTCTTATATCTTTAAAATTTACATATTATGGCTATATGCCCAGATTGATTTGATATGATCGTAAGATATTAGCATATTTTCTGGTCAAAACATCAACCTTTTTTACCTTTCTGCAAAATACTAAATTATACTAAACACTTTATTAGAATTTAAAAAATATCATAACTTAAACCTCAGCTATATTTTTGGTTTCTGTATTTTAAACTTCTTGTTTTATTGTAGATAATTTTTTAAGTTTTGCAGTGAAAATTAGATCGTTTCTATTTCAAATAATGATCCTTTTTATTGTTGAGTAATATATATATATAGCATAGTTTAATAGAGGCTATGGAAGGTTATGTATATGGATTCTTTGTTCAGTGAACCATAGCCACAAGGGGGAGAAATTTTCGGTTTTCCTAAGTTCCAATAACGTCCAGGTTTAAATTATCCTAACTTAAGATTGAGTTGAGTGTTCGCCAATGATGCTCGACGTTCCCATATGAGAAACTTAGTCGCAATGGGTCACTCATGCACTCATGCATATCAGATCAATCATGCAGTGCTCGGGCAGCATGCTATTACAATACTCATGATACTAGGGTACTTATTAAAACATCTACAAATACCTATTCAGGATCATGTGGGTCAAAAGACAATTAGGCAGTTTATTTTCAACTTTTATCTATATATGAGAAAAAAAAAATTAACAGTTTTATTATTATATTTAACGGTTTCCATCTGAACCTATCTTTACCTATCTTTAACAACGGATGGCAATAACAATAAATCCCATTCAGTGGTTTCCAAGCACTCAAGTTTACGACGTTGCATTAATTTTGATTACAAGCATCTCTTGGAACATAAGAAAACCAATAAGCATGTTCACACTTAACAATTAGAGTATGGTTTGAAGTGGTTTAGATTGCAACAATTTTGTACCAAACCATTTGCAATTTGGTTAAATTGCACATAAAAAACCTAAAGGTTAAAAAATATATATTTTTTCTGGTTATTAAGACAAAACGTTATTTTTTTAGTAGAGGCTCATATTGTCTAAGTAATCATAATAATATAATTATTACATGTGATGATTACTTATTGTAGTTACATTTTTTTATTGTTCTAAATGACAAACGAGCCAGCAAGCCACCTGATAGAAAGTGTAAGCTGAGACATATACACTGAAGCCGCTGCCTGCCATGATAAGAGAATTTTGCTTAAAACACGTTTAAAGAAGGCAAGTCATAGTGCCCGAGAAACACTGAAGCAGGTTCACCTGATTAATCATTTCAGAACCTACACGTAGGTGAGAAAAAACTAGAAGCGCACCGCGGTGGACGTAAAGGTCCAGGTAATACGAATGTATCCTGTAACTGTGTCAAGTATATACAATATGACATATGTTGTATGAATATTTAATTAATTACATTTTTTTCAATTAGCCATAACAAATTGTTATGTAAATATACAAACTTCTTTCAATCTCAGCTACATTAGCAAAATGTACTAAAGATAAAATGAAAGATTGCAAACATGTTCGAGACAATATCGTGACCGACTTAACCGCAATGTTGTAATATACGCTAATGTGTTTTTATAATGTTTATCGATTTTTATTGTTAATCGCTCTCTAACACAAATTGTATTTTCGAATGTTTGTATTTTCGTAAAAAATTGTAAGTCTGCCTATTCTAAGATCTAAGTTAAGAAGCAATTGGCATATATGTATACAATACACATGAATCTTTTTTTTAATTGTATTGAATGTTATTTTAACAAAAAATATAATTATATTTAATTTTCGTTAAAATGTTAACGAGAAATTAATCTAAAAATACCCTCAAGTAAAATTGTTTCACTATCTAACTATTATCAAAAGGCTTGGAGAATAACAGTTCTAAAATGATATTTTATAATATTAACATAATATTAAATGTTGGAATAAACTATTTTCATTCATCCTGCTAAAATATCTCGCGTCAGTTATTTCTTTGAAAACGATCTCTTGGTATATTTTGAATGTACATTTTATTTCAAACACTTTCGAATGAAATATGTATATTTTAATCTTATTTATAGCATATTATATAGAAGCGGACAATTTATTTTAGATGTATCATCAGTGATGTTGTCGATGATTTTGATATTGCCAGAAAGCGTAGTTAGTTTGTGGTCTAGATTTCTTCATCTGTTGTTAAAATTTTATTCAAAGCATATTGACAATATTATTACTGGAGTAGTAGCTGGTTAGTTATTTTTAATGAGTTTTTATCGTATTCAATATAATGATACTTTCACAATACTGTTGAGGATGCCTCATTACTGTAGTGTATCCTTCAAATTTCTAAAAAACTTCCATGCTATAAACAAGATAAAAATATTTACTTCTATTGCGCGTAAGATAAAGTTCCAAATTGTATACTAAAAATCATATCAAACCGTCATAACTTCACAAAATAAAATCATCCACCTGCTTAAGCCAATTAATTGGTGTCAACATGTCTAGCTTATGCAAGAAATTTGGCAGAGTTTTTAGGACCAGCCGCCAGCCTGACATCAAACTTTGATAAGGTTAGTTGGTTCAATTTCCGCTACCGTTCAGATGACGCTATGCACTTTCATATTTATCGCTTATCATCTCTAAAGGTACTTTCAGTAGACACGTGATATCCTATTTTGATGAATGCTAAAATTTATAAAGAAAATGGATTATTTTTAACCGTACCTATCGTTAAAACTTATTTACTTTGTAATATATAAAGATACTAAAAAAACAGTATGATACATGTATAATTTTAATTGACACGTACTAGTTCGATTACAGTCAGAATATAAAAAAATACTATTACTATTATTTTTCGTAATACCTAATATATTCCAAAAGAATCGATCGTGGTTAGAAAAAAATCCATTTGGAAAAGGTTTCATATTAAAACCTTTTTCACACAAGATTGCCCGGGGCTCAGACTTTCTTAGAAATAAAAGAAAAAGGTTGATAACAATTTGTTAACTTTCTTCCAAGAAGTCGGGGAATGCTATTTATATCCGTTAATCCTCGTGTAATAAAGACAGAAAATAAGTGTTGTCATAATATGAAAACATTTATTTAGCTTATTCCTCCTTCAGCTCCATAGATTAATCGTATTAATTGCTTTATAAAGGAATAATAAAATAAAGACATAACTAAATTTTACTAATAATAATTTACCCAATCTGACGAATAGATGTTTATTTTATTTTTATTATTATTTAGTTTTATTATCATATATATATTTATTGTTATTTAGTTACCTTTTTCCAAATTTATCATTTAAATAAATTATTATCTTAAAAAGGTCTTTAGCTTTTGAAAGAAGAGAATTTTGATTTAACCTAATGTTTTAAAGTAGGACAGAAATAGAAACACATTAAATATTGATACATTTATATAAAGCTGACTGATGTCAGTTCAAGTGTTTATAAAATGAAAATTCATTTACCTACGTTCTAATAGCTTTTTTGTCCTAAAGTGTATGTTAAAATGTAATTTATAGATATCACTTATGCCCGGAGATGAATAGGGTGTTCATAATGATAATTGATAAAAGTCAATAAAATTATAAACGCTTTGCAGAATTTTTTATTAGGGTTTTAAAAGAATATAATTCATTAACCGTACTAATTCGTAACTATACCTATATCACCAGTAAAATATAAAATAAACAGAGTTCATCATAACATAAAAAGATAAAATACTCTTCTGATCTCGTTCAGTTTTCTTTTGTTTTTGCTGTAGCAGCAATGACGAAGACTTTGTGTCTAATATTTAAGAGGCTAAATTGTCACTATTAAAAAGATGTATCAAGTCACATTCGAATGTTTTCGCTTTCACCAGCGATCCCATCATCTCCCAAATTTGATCAATAAAATTAAAAGATCAACAAGTAAAATTTAATATATTTAGTAGGTATTATATAGGTGTTTAGGAAATGACAGAAATCAATTCAATCTTTTTTATATGTTTGAATTAATCCAAAATACGAAACGTTTTTTAATATTTGCTATTACATGTAATGGTTTTCTGAAGGTTCTCTCACTTTTTTGAAAAAAAAAAATGATCTTATAGAAAAACGTAAGAAATGAAACTATTTTTTACGCGAGTTTATAGCGTATAATTTGGGCACATTTTAATTTTAACGCCACGTTTTGAATGCTTTGCAGCAATCGTGTTCACAGGTAGACGAGATGTAAATGTCACTTACGCGAGTTTAAAAAATAGTTTTATTTCAGATTCGTACTCGTGAAAATCTAAGAAAACATGTAAGACTGACTGTAGGAATTATAATCATAATGTCAGACAAAAAAACTATTGAACCGTGCATAAAAAAATGTATCAATAATAAAATAAATAAGCTTTTCTGGTAAAGTAATGAACCAAAGAAAACGTGCAAAATACCGCCTGGTATCACCAACTATTCAGTTCACGTTGGCAGAAAAGCATCCAGCTGCCGTTATAAGATTTAGGATCATATATTATTCTATATCATGAGAAATCACTGTCGCATGTTTATGGGATGAATCTTGGAATAAATATTAATATAAATTGTCAGAGAAATACTTTGCCATGACTTTGTTCGTGTTTCTAATTCAGATGAACAAATTCATACCTCGTTATACCAATATATATCCAGGACTAGTGGTCGTTTCTGCATAGAACAAAGCATTATCCACATTTTTTTGTTTAGAAAACACTTCTAATACATTGCTTTATTTTTTAAAATATCCATTACTCGTTTTAAGATTTGTAGCTTTCACACACCTATAATAAGTTTGTTAACAAATACAAAAAGTAAAGGTACAAAATTTCCAAACCATAGTTTTAAAAATTTATAAGCGTTTTTAATCCGAGCGTATTTCATTTAACATACTCGTATATATATTCGTATCTTTGTTTTAAATTTGAATAGGTGCGGAACCCCATTTAAAAAATTAAGTAGAACGTTTCTCTTGTCTGAAGTTAAAAAACATGTTCAATAAAACAATGTTTAATTTTACTTAATTAATACACATTCCTACTATCAAATAGGTTAATTTATTAGGCAACCAAATATATTTAAAACAGACAAAGAGATATTTTTAGAAGATTAAGTTAACACCAATGCGATCAGCTTATATCGTATTGACACGATCCATTCTGTTAATAATTCTAATACTTTTTAATCTTTTTATAGAAGTAGTCTATCGGCTGGAACTTGTAGTGCTTCTTTATATAATTGTTATTTATTATGATATTAAGAGTGTTTATATTTCCTGCTTTAATCTATATTGATATTACAAAGTGTGTTGTATGTTTAAACACGATTATTTTCGAAACTTCCAAATGGATTTGAGAATGTTCTTCTGAATAGAATAGACAGGTTCAAGAGGAAGGTTACAGTCTACTTTAGAGTATACTCATAGTTATTTTAATTATAAATTAAATTGCGGAAAACTATTACTATTCTAATATTTAAATTTAGTAACACATTAAAGTATATAGTTTTAATTTTTATTTATTTTATATTGTTTTATTTTCCAATTAGACTGTAAATGTTATTAACAATTTTGAATTATAACTATTGTCATCTCATATTAATAATAATATACTGAGTTATTATATCAAATTAGTGTAGTAATATGATGGAATACTGTTCGAAATAAGGAAATTAAGGTATATAAATTAGACAGTTATGGTCTTGATGTCAGATATTGTATTATTATTAATAGACGTCTCTTCATAGCGATATTACTATAATAATATCTGTTTCAATATCAGATCACATTGTAATGAAATTGAATATGGTAATATTATCTAACCAGTAACTTGGACTCCTGGTTTTGTTAAGTAAAGCAGCCTGATGACATATGTCTTCAATCATTTCGAAATAATTGTCATGGGGAAGTGAAGGATTACTCTAGTACACTTTTCAGTATAACATTAGTAGGTAAGCTGTAAGGTTTTTTTCAGAGCACGCATTTGAAACTCTCGTAGCTTTAACTTAAAAGCTGTAAAATGTCTTTGACACTTCCATTTGATGTAAACAAGTGATTACTGTGAAATAAGGGATTCAAAAGATATAAAAGTTATAGATAAGTGAAATAAGTGATCCTAAATATATAAATAAATAAATAAATAAGCCGTCCCTTTTTTATTTATTATTAAGTTAACTTATATATGTCGTAGACAACAATCTTATATATTAATGCAGGAAGCGATTTCGTTGGCACACTGTAGCTCGAGAACCACTAAAGGGAAAAATATCGTTGATGGCTCTAATCAAAGGTCTCATTATGCTACACTGCTGAAAAATAGTGACAACTCTCAAATCTCATTAGCCTAATTGCAGTAATTAGTCAAATAATTAATTTTTCCCATAGACTTTGCATGGGGAAATTTTGCGCGCGCTTTTTTAGTAGCGATCTTTTGGCTTTGTTCCCAGCCGCACGCTGCTAACTAGTATTATTTAATTATAGTACGTCAATTGATAATTAAGTGGTAAGGCAACCGCTGTGACTTCCGCCGATTTCTAATGGCGGCATGAGGCCAGAGTAGTTTTGGTACAGGCGAACGGTAACTTCCTTTGGAGGCGCGGATCTGATTACTTGGTTTATTTGGCGAGGTTTCTTGAGATGAGATTGTGGTTTTGTACAGTATGGAAGCGATATATAACAATATGAATATTGTGGTTTTCGCACTCTAGTAATGTGGTGGTAGAGAATACCACTGACTTTAAATAATGCGGTTCATACAATTCCCATATTGCCGTCTCTGGCATATGATCAGCTATAATTTTGAAAAAAAAAAAACAACAGAATCTAAATATATGGTTATTGAATAAGTATTTTTAAATAGTCACCTTATAAGAATGTGTCATATGGTTTTAAAGTTCTTTAAAAATTGATGGGTTTGTATGAAACTTCACAATGTCATATGCATAAAATTTGTATATAACTACAGTAAATAACTTTTAAAATTACTCACGAATAAAGTGTATAGTTATAATCTTTATTGTACATACACACACACACACAAAATAGAAAAATATAAAAGAAAATTGTGGTAAGATAAGCTATACAACTGGGGTGCAAAGGCGGTCTTGCTGCTAAAGTAATCTCTTAGAGACAACCTTGATAAGAAACAATTGATTTATGCTGTTAGTGCAAAAACTAAAATACAAAACTAAAATACAAATTAGTGTTATTTGCCTATGCGAATATTATATTAAAAAATAAAATAGTATTGTACACTCATTACGCTATTATATTCATAATATTAAATATTAAATATTCGATTGGTAATTTTTATTCAAAGGTTTTTGAAAATTGATAGTGTATTTGAATGATAAAATGCAGCAGGGCGATCATTTTGTAATGTTATCAATGTACAGGAAAATGAGTTACCGAAGTATCCTGAAAGTTTTGTAGGGTGGTGTAAACAGTTTCTTTATATAATCTTAGGTTTTTTCGTTCTGTATTAGAGCCCAAATAGAAGAAATATTGTTTTAGGTAATTTGGTAATAAAGAATTGAGTACAGAAGAGACAGCATGTGAAGGTAACGGCTAAACCTAATTGGAAGCTTTTTTAAACGAGCCCGAAATTAAGACAAATGATCAAACTTCAATCCAAAGATAATGTATAAGTTTAAAGGCGCTAAAGGTTTTTGAGCTGCTTCTCGGACAGATCAGGATAGACAAAGTCCACATAGTCTAAGAGAGGTAAATAATAGTTGCAACAAAAATCTACAAATATAAGAAATTCAAGTATAAAAGATGTTATGCTATAATTTATCTATATTTTATTAACATAATATAATAATAATGTTAAAAAACTCACATAATAAAATATTATTTTAGGAGGAATCGTAGAAATTCTGAGGAGAAAAAAATTCTTGTTGGTGGATAAAGTTCCGCATTTACGAAAACTATACAATTAATAATTAAATATATATTTTTATTAAACATCAATATCACAAAATGAGTAATAAAAAACACCACCTTTACGAAAACCATTAACCTCTAATCAATCTCAAATTCCCGACCAAATTACACAAGAGAAATGCAAATTCATTCCAGTGTTTCCTATATAACTATTCTATACAGAGTGGCCTCACAGAAAGCCATTCAAAATTTCATTGTGGATAGCATGCAACAGGTGTTAGTGCAACATTGAAATTAAATGTTCCAGTATTTATATGCAGGTACTATTATATAAATCTGTGGGTTAATTTTTACACATAGCAACACATTTTTTTTAATATTCTTTGTACAGCAGTATGTCTTTCATCAACTCGATGGTACCCTAAGTAGTTAGTTAAAAAATTTTAAATCGTAAATGCTCGGGCGTGTAATTCGTAATTCGGACAAAGACTCCTATCGCATAAGTCTGGTATTTTTTCAATGTTATTTCAGGTAAATGCAATCAATACATAGAATGTTAAACAAGACGGTGTCGACAAACGTTTCGATACCGGCTAACGAGCCGCGGAGAGAATAACACCGTGGAGGCAGGGTCCAGTCTTGTCTTTGGTTATGATTTTTATACGTATTTATTTTAAATAAAGCATTTATTGTCTAAAATTTTTTATGGATAGTTTAAATTAATTTTGTTAAAATATTAAAGTACAAAAATTTGAAAAATTGAAATGAAATGAAGAAATAATTTGTGTAAAAAAGTATTTTTTTTTCATTTAAAAAATGCGTTTCTATATCATTAAGTAATTTAAAAGTTTACACGCAAACTTCCGCAGTGCCGCATATTGTTCAAATAATGACTTCGTAAATTGTTTTGGCTATTATCGTTATTTACTCGTTACCTAAATGTGTTCTGGCTTTGTATTGAAGCTTCTCCGTAGTTACATATAATAGAGTTGCATATAACAGAGATACAAAGTTAAATCTTATAAATATAACATAAGGTGTTATATAGTTTTTAAATAAATATAGAATGTAAAATTTATCTATACGAGCAGGATTCGAACCCACATGCTCAATCAATTGAGTTATCATATTGTTGCTCGCTTTGATCAATTTAGCATTCTATACATGACATATTCAGGACGGAGGTGCCATCTATATTTTTAATATACTTCAGTATTTAGTTTGAGTGTGATAACCTGAATAACATTAAATAACAATGAAATAGACATTTTCTACTTTCATATAGCAAACGAGAATACGGCAGCACTAGATGTTATATTATATATTTTTTTTATTCCATGTAACAGTGTGTTATCAAAGTTTAAAAAAGCTATATGTATATCTGACAAATAATAAAAACTATTTCTAACATTGGATTTAAATATATATAGTATGTCGACAATAATTGTCATGTTCTAAAACCAACACGGTTCTTTCATATTAGTAAAATTAATATTTTACACACATTTTGTATTCACAATAAAGTTTTTTTTTAAATGTTCTTTTGTTATTTGGTGCCATTGTGAAGCAGCATTTTCAATTCTTGTCGCAAAAACTAAGAGTGTGAAAAGTTTAACTAGTGTATCTATGTATATATTTGTTGTCCTTGTGGCATCATAGATTTGACATAGATAAACCGATTCGAGTAGGCTTCGTTGTGATGGTTTTTAGACGTTTGGTAAAAATGTTGGTATAAACGTTTGGTAAAAAGTGGCTATATCCAAAAACTTAAAGTAAATAGCTTTATCAAGTAAAATTTTCAAAGCTTTTGAATAAACAAATAAACGATTTTTAAAAAACGATTTCAGATTTAGAAAATTAGGACATAAAAAAAATCACACTTTGGACTAACAACTAACTAAAAAAAGCTTTAAAGTAATAAAAAAGTTTGTCCCGAGGATGATTTTTTTATGCCTTAATTTTCAAAATCTAAAATCGTTTATTTAAATAAACTGAATGTTAAGTTTAAAACTAACTGCTTATTATAATCTGGAATGAACATAGTATTGTTCGGTTGAGGTAAGGTTGATCGATAATATTAAGTAAACCACAATCAGCGACCTTCTAATGAATCTATTGTTAAGGTTTGAGCTTTGGGAGTCTCGTTTGATCTTAGTTACTAAGCACTCCTATTAAAGGATGACACATCTAGATCAGCGATGGCAGACCAACGGCATGCGTGCCACAAGTGGCACGTTTAAAAATTTTGATGGCACGCACAAAAACAAAATAGTTGTAAAACATTGATTGATAAAAAAAATGTAAACATGAATTGTTTTTATTTGTATATATATAATTAATTATACTTACGTATAATTTTACCAGACTAACGTTTTGAATGAAATTTTATAGTAGCACGTTACCATTTAAAAAAAAAATTACTCGGGCATGGCCATCAAAAAAGGTTCGCCATCCCTGATCTAGATAATATACCGAAACTTTGCTATAAAATGACGTTCTCTGTAATTGTAACATAAAATAAACCTTTTTGTAAATGTAAATTGCTGTAACGAAAAAGTCATTTAGACACCTTATATGACCGCGACGGCTATATGCTAATTGATTGGTTTACAGGCTTTGGAATTAATTAATTAATATACATTTTAATTAAACAGTCTTCCAATTTAATTAAGCAATTACATCTCTCATTATATGTGTAGGTAAATCATTATGTTATGGTTCATGAACAGATTACTATTTGCAAAATTAATTTATAAGCAACCATCATAAGCTACAAAAGGCTCTTTTAATGATAGTATACAAACTACGAACTTTAAAAAACATGAATTAATTTAATGTACTTATATTTTTTTCAATCGATGTGTGATTAGTTGTGTACTTCAATTATAAGAGTTAGAAGGGCCTATTTTGATACCATGCTTATTGAAATAAGTCTTTCTGTAAAGATATTTTCAAAAACCAACTAAAAAAGTAAAGGTTACGAAGGTTCTAAACGCGCTATTGTCTTAGAAGAAACACATAAGAAACTCAGGTTTTTTTTTTTGTGATCAATGTTTCACAAACGTAAAAATAATTAAAATACAATTTGCGAACAAATAGAATTTTCGCAATCAAAACGACATGAGGTCCAATTTATTTGACTATTAATGTTGAGTTGCAACAAAACCAGTGACAGCAGCGCCTGTTCTACAAAGTAACGCTAAGATCAGCGATCACAATTGAATATACATGTACTTATAAAACTGTTAACCTAGAAATACTTAATGCTATATACAAGACTATAATTTAATATCCAGACAAATATTTACGATGTAATAAATTAAATTATAAGTAAAATAAAAAGTTAATAAATTGCTTCATTTTAAAATTAATTTGTATATAATAACTGAATACAAATTCCAATTCACTCAAGACATTCCATTCTATTCACTAGAAACAATCCAGACATGAAAAGGATCGCTATTTGAACAATTAATCCTTGTTCTACCAATATTCCGTTTTAATTAACAAGAAATATGGATATAATAGGAATAAATATCTAAATACTATATAATAATATTCTACTTATTTTTTATTTTTATATTGTACTTCAGTGTATACTTATTCACTATTTTGCAATATTTGTATAAATTGTTAGAAAAGAGTTTTTGAATGAACTTGGGGTGTAAATCGGATATATAATGAAGACTTTATTCAAAATATATTTATTAATAAATACTGCAAATTGTTGAAATAAAATATTTTTTTTACAGATTAAAACTCACGTATAATTTGGTTACATTTTAATTTTAACCCGACGTTTCGGTTGCAACTTGTTGGTTTTTAAAACTAAAGTTTTTAAACTTTAAACTAGCCTAAACGAAAGTGACATTACCAAAAAATGATATATATATTATACATAGTATTAAATTTAAAACAAGTCGTTTTGATTCCTTCTTATGCCTTTGTTTCATCATTGATATTCCAAGCTGCACTTGGTATTTCAAAATAAGTAATAAGCGAGTACGTCAAGCTTAACATGAGGTTTTGGTTGTGCTTGCATAGACTTTTTAATATGAAATATGAAATATGAAACTAAAGTTTGAGAAGAATACGTAATGAAAGTTGGAAGAAACATTAAAATAGGATTTGTGTGTAATACGTCTTTCAGTTCTGTTTTATTTTCATGACATATTCTTCCATTTATTTCAGATTCGTTTTTGTATTGTTTTAACATGTCTGCTTGTTTTTAAAGGTATTAATAGCACAAATATGTTTTTTTAATAACCATAATATTTAAGAAAGTATTGTATAAAAACTTAGATACGGAATATTTCAGAATTTTTATGGGCACACACACAACTTAGTCTATAATAAAAATTCAATAATTTTGATCTTATAAGCACTGGTCCTAAACATTTTAGCATTTTTATAAAATAAAATATTAAAGACTAGATACTAAAAATATTTTTGTAACCAATTGAGTAAATTAACACTTACATGTGTACTGCAAATAATTAAATTTAAATTATGTTAAGCTATAATGAAAATTATTTTTAGGAATTAAATATTTTAGAATTAAAAATTGTTACTTTGTAAAGAACGATTTTAATAGAGAAGAAGAAGGATTTTAATAGACTGTGACATTAAATTTCACTTTGGCCTCTGAAATAAGCAGTTTCAACTTAAAGTGGAGCAAAATCTACTTCTACTTTCTACGATTTGATTTAGACAAAGTTTATAATTTTGTACAGTTCTATTAAATTATTTTAAATTAATTGTGGGTCTCTTAGTTAGTCTTAGTTACTATTTTTTATTTTTCTTCGAAATAGAAAACACAAAAACTACAAAGCTAATTTTATAACTTCTCCTAAATATCGGTCTGTTGACATCAAACTATTTTTATATCAAATTATGCCTAAAAAACCTATATTTGTTTTCAACGTCCACATAAAGCTTGGAAGCAATGTAACAGGAATGAGAGTTTGTACAGGAAACTAAACATTTATCGAGTGAGGGATTTGGATATATTTTTAAAGTAATTAAGCAACAAAATTAATTATTTGGGATCATTTCTTAAGGTTGTCAATAAAATATAAAATTGATGATATTAAATTCGCATTTGATCATTCTAGCGATTTAATAATCTATTATGGACAATATATTGTTAAGTTATTCAAATCATTATCCACAAGACGAGCCACAAGCAACAGCTAGTATTAATTTATTAACAAAAAGTAACTTTGAATTGGTATTGATACACTAAATTATCTTACGAATAACTGATAATGAGTCGAAATTTTTTAAATTATTACCGGGATTTCAATGCGAATAATCATATAATTTTAAGCTGCATTAAAATACATTTAACTTATATAAGTTAAATGCATTTAAATGCAGCTTAAAGTTTATTCAAAGAATAAATATCTGTCATAAGTATTTATTAAGGACGATAATAGACAGAAAAGACATTTTATTGTGGTATTCTTTTTGATTTTACAAATAAAACAGGCATCAAACTGAACTAAAAAGAAGAAAGAAAAATTAATATGGAGGAGACGAATGTTTCAATTTCCTTGCCTCATCAAATGTAGACATAAACTAAGCGGTGTCATCATAAGCGAGCGAGCGAACTGTTCAGCTCGGTGTTAGTTATGCCTTAAGAATACGCTTCACAGATTACAAAGTTTAGCAGTAAGCGATAACAAAAATAGTGTTAAAAATAAAAAAACACAGAAAACAATTTCATAGAAAGTATCAAAAATACGCACTCGCAAGTGGACTAACGGTTTAGACTTAGTATAAAATCCCATCCTGAAGAGTTTGCAAAATCAATTACATACGATCTCGGGGGAAATCAGCGAATATAGTTCAGTATCTCGTCTTGCTGCGAAGCAACCGCAGTATTTATAAAGCTTAGATGAAAACTGCAAAATATATGAATAATATGTAAAAAAGTTGCACAATTTTATTGGACGATGCATAATATTGATGCAAAAATTTATACCAATGGCACCCCTTTATTAATAAACCTCGGAAATGGTTTAGACTAAAACAATATCGTGCAGATAGAACTTAAGTAAAATATGTAATGACGTCATACAATAATAGTGACGTTTTAAATGTATATCTTTTATAAGTCTATAGAGAAATTGTTTTAAAGGATATTTATTTATTTATTTATTTATTTATTTATTTATGTATTTGGGAAACAAACAATATTTACAAACTTATAAATAAAATTAACAAATAGTGCATAATATCAATAAAGATTCCACTGTTATAAAAACAAACATAACAAAAACTTTAAAAGCAAACATAAAAACAATAATATCAAATTATTTATCAAACATAAAACGAAAGAAAAAAACAAAATAAAATTTATAATAAAATATTAAAAAAAATAATAATAATAATAAAAAAACTAACTAAAAAAGTACATTGAAGAAAAAACAATCAAAACTTATAATTTCCCAAAATTTCTCTTAACAGTACTAATTGTGTCATTAAAAATGTCGGCGTTGTGACAGATGTTATTGAACTCTTGACAAGCGCGAAATATAAATGCATTATTCGTATAATTACATTTGTTGATCGGTAAATAGAACAATGTATTGTTTCTGGAAGTTATTCTTGGACATTTAAGTTTTACTTTACCGAGAAGATAATTAGAGTCCACAACACTATTGACAATTTTATACAAAAATATAAGGTCCCTCAATTGCCTTCGAGAAAATAGTGTTGAAATTTTGGGAATTACACATTCCGAATTGTCACCAGAATAACCACTTCTATTTGTTAAATATTTTATATATATAATAATTCTAACGCTTGATCCACCGATTTTTCGAACAAAGGCTTTAGCAAATCTTCTCGAAAATCGAAAACTATTTCTCATTACGAAAAATAAATGTTTAACAATTATTGTAAATCTCTCATTTTGATATTAGTATTTAGTATATGAATATTTTTTATGAAAAACATTTTTAATTCGGTTTTACAGAATCACTCTAGTAATAAATACAGATGTAATTACGATGATACTTTGATTTGGTTACAAAAAATTACACATATTATTGGGTTCAGAAATTTGATAAAATAAAAACTAAATTCAAACCTGAAATGCACTACATTTTTATTATAAGTTTTATTATTAAATTACAGAACGAAAATTAAGGTCTCGTTCGAATATTTAATTTTTTTTTACATTTTATATTCAATGTATGAAGTTTATTTTTTTTACAAAATGTTTATTAAGAATTGAAGTCAATACATAAACCATAGTTTATCTGTCTGTGGTTTTACGAAGCAGTAAATCTATAACCAGGTGCGTTTCTTGCTTTGATAGTTTGTTTACCGGGGATCGAATCGATCTAAAAAAATAAACTTTGTGTTGTTCACCTCTGACGGGTATCATGCGGTGAGTTTAATAGCTCAGAGCGTTTTAACGAGAACAATATAGTCTTCATAAATATCTATCTGTCTGTTAGATAACATATAAAGTCGATTAAATTAGTCGACTTTACACATTATTAAATTCCAACTCTAATCTTGATAGCAATCTCATATAAATGTTTAAAAAAATGTCATACTTGGTATATAAAATTGAGTCATAACATGTGTCACGTCAGTAGCTATAAAACATATAGAACACTTACTTGAAGGTTTAAACCTATATTCTGTGTATACTCTGACGATACATATTATTCTCATGTTTGTACTCTTTATAAACAGGTGTTGTTAAGGCTCACTTTAAGACATTAGGTTGCTAACCTAACCCTTAAATGTAAATGGCAAAAAAACTACATTTGACGAACAGCGTCACTAGATGGGGTTAAAAGAAGTTTGTATTTAGATCATGGTATTGAGATTTTTGAAACAATATGGTTTGTTTTTGATTTTTTACTTAAACCTTAGTTTGAATACTTGTCACTAATTGGAATTGCGTTAAATTTCATTTATTTATATAGGCCAGGGAGGGCAAACCTTTTTTGATGTCCATGTCACAAAGAAAAAAAAAAACAAATCTTCTTTAAACATTATTTATCAATAAATTTTTTACAATTATTTTGTCTTTGCGTGCCATCAAAACTTTCAAACGTGCCACTTGTGGCACCCGAGCCTTTGGTTAGCCATCCCTGATATAGGTGACTTATGTATTTTCAACATGTGTTTATTATGGCCTAACCTACAGTAATAGGTTAAGACACATGAACTTTGACTTGATCAATTGATTCACTTAACTACACATTGCATCTTGATGTATCTTGATAAAATATATAGCTGTCAATAGTTATAATATAATGAATGCTAGCATGAGATTGTAAACTTTAAGTATTCACGTGTATGCAGCAGGGTAAGTTAAGTCAAAGTGAGATCCTATAATAAGCTTAGTTCTGCCACAATCAGCTTAATTCTAATGAAGCCATTGTGATATATAACAAGATTCAATACTCAATGGAAAATATAAATTTTTAATGTCGCAACGATATAACCGTTTATTATTGTAAAAAAATGTGTTATTAAATAAATGTTATCAACGTAAATAGAAGAAAATATGTATATAAAATTACATTGATTATAAGTAACAATTCATGTAGCTGATACAGGAGAAATACATCGTCTATTGTATAGAAAATATCCGATTGCAGGTTGAATAAATTACTATACCGCCTACAATAATGTACGTCTTTGTGTTAAAAATAAAGCATTATGGCAAAATAATCTCAAGATGGCTATAAATAAGATATGATTTTCTTTAACGTTGAAATAGAATTGTAATTCTGAACATCTACCTTTGATTTTCTCAATAATATAAGTTATCTAAGTAATAAATATTTATTTTGAAGATAACTTGAGTATATTTTTAAAGCTAGTAACTAAAAAAAAAAAAATAATAATAGGCTTATTAACCTTGTCTTATTGGAAATTGAACAAGATTATTTATAATAAAATAATATTGGATTTCTATAAATAATCTTGCTAAATTGCCAATTTATTTTAAAATCATAATCGTGATATTTTTATATATAACTTTTTCTTTTTAATTAACAGCATATTGTTGTATATGTGTGTCCTTAGTGAAACGTGCTAATGTCCTAGAAGAGGGAGGACTGCTCCTACTTATATCCATTAAACTGAGGTCGTGTTATAAATCACAAAATCTTAAGTTATTTTAAAACCTATGGCGGAGTATTTCATGTTGTTAATGAAGTTATTTAAAAACCTTCAGGCCGTTTTGTAAAATATTTTACATACATTTATAACATATTTTATGTTTAACTTACATCTCATCTACCCGTGAACAGGATTGCTGCAAAGCATTCGAAACGTCGGGTTAAAATTAAAATGTAACCAAAATTATAAGCGAGTTTAATCCGTAAAAAATTGTTTTATTTCAAATATGTACTCGTGAAAATAAATTTACATTTAACATTTAACATTTTTTAAAGAATCACTAAAAATTAATTTGAATTCGCTTTATATGGAATGCAAAATAACTTGAAAGTAAAGAAACTCATGATGTAAATCATGTACCAATTAGGTGAGACGACATAAATTGGTAGCGTACGGTTTGAATATAAAACAGTTGTGGTAAAAGATATCCAAGATAAAGAACTTATTCTATTTAAGAATTTGGTTTATCAACATTATGTGATATAAAACTGTCGATTTAATGTGGTGTGATGTTTTTTTCACATTATTTTAATGATTTTTGTAATGTTGAATATTTAGAAGGTGAAGCGTCAGATCTTTCACATCACATGAATATGTAAATTGTAAATATCGCATGTTTTAATATATTTCCCTAATACGTGTACAGTTTTCTAGGTAACATATTAATATTAAATTTGGTTTTACATTATACTAATACATACAGATCTATGATCTTGTATAACTGACGATATTTTGACGTGTTTACATACAATTTAACGTCTTTTTATTGGATTTCCTAAATTAATATAATAAAGACTGAAACCGTCTTTTAAGTCTAAATTTTTATGATAATTTTAATTGTCATTTACTCAGTTGTTTATGCGTTTACAAACAAATAAACAGATAAAAAGACAAACTGTAAAAATAGGTTTCATTAATATATGTCTATCTCTACATTCTGTATAGGAATCCACTAGTATTATTATTAAATCTCGAACAAAAGACATGAAAAGGATCTCCAATTAATTCATGTTTAATTAACATTCCAACGCCTTGCAATGAATTCTTCTTATACGGTATCTTATTAGTGTGGTAGTGTTTTAGAAATGCTTGAAATACTTTGGATAGCAGTGGGCTTAATTAATCTAGTATTTTCCTCTCACAGATCGCCATGTATACGAATATAGAATATATAAACAGACAAATTATACTTGTAGTGAAGATACGGGGTATTTTTAAAAATATGCTTATTATAAAACTAATAGGCCCAGCAGTTGTTGTCCTGCTTTGAACGCAAAAGAAAATCGATTGCAATTCCACCTATAGTGTCAATATATAATAAAACCCTAAAGGTACACAAGAATTATATAGAATTATATCACAAAAGATTAGATAAAAAATATTAAGATAAATTACAAATGTTGTTTGAATTATGATTGAATCGAATTATGATACCAATGCCTGAGTGGCATAAAATTAAACTACAACCCGAGTGTGACCTTTCACAATCACTTCTCATTGAAGGTCATTGACCTTAAATAGCTATTTTTTGGAACAAACTAACCCAATCAAATTTTAAATAGCAATAATTTAAAAATATTATAAATTCAATAATAATGAATATTCTAAAACTGGAAATAGATTTTGTCATTCTAAAGATATCAGCCATAAAGTGTTATTTATGTAGATTTAGAGAGATGTAGATATAAATATAGATGTAAAGAAAAAGTATTTTGAAACATGATTTAAAAATAATATATATAACAGACAAAGTATATTCAAATTACAAATCATAAAGTCAAAGTTAAGATTTATTAAAAAGTTCCATTACCAATATCTATACATTGCACTTTTTAAACGTCAAATTCTGGTTAGAAAGATCTCGTGTAGATATTAAACCTTATGGGTTTGGTGAGCAATTAGCGTCACTAATTATTTGCCATCAGCGTCACTAAAAGCCGTTAATTTTGAAGCGTTCTCTGTGTATGTGCATTAAACTGTGGGGTAGAACTATACAAGATATTCGAGAATTAAACTAGTGTGGTAGGTAGGTTTTCTTTTTATATCCGCTAAACTTCAATTGAAAAATATATAACAAATGGTATTTACAGAGGCTCCAAACCACCACTGAATTAGCTATATATTTTATTGTCCATGCTTGGTTTCTGTAAAATATATGGATTTTATACTTAATAACTGTATTTTTTATGAAGAAAGAATAAAAACAGTTTAAGTTTAAAATGATATATTTACTAGGGTCCACGACGCTGTAAAAACTTTAGGATCTATAAGTCACTGTCCTCGACAACTCTTCCAATTTTCGACATCCTACCATTATTCGTCTAGGAGTAGCATTAGTAATGCAACACACTTTTGAGAAGTAAGAGCTTCGCTCCGCTCAATTTAAAACCTATATACATGGACAAAATGAATTTACAATAATATATTTTGAATAAATCCTTATAAGACATTTTCTCTATTTTTTGGACGAAGCTATGAGAGACTTTTGCAATCTTTGTGCAAGCATCAATCAAAAGCGGTAGTTAATAATTATATTATTATTTAGTTAATGAATATGAAACACTAACAAATATTTATAAAGGAAGATAAAAAATAGAAATTAAATACTGGAGAATACAAAATATAAAATTCACAAAAAAAGTATACTGAAATTTCATATAATATAAAATGTCAAAGGTATTCAAATACAACCTTTGATATTTTACAAGCAAAAAAAAACAACATTATTTAATTTAATCTAAATATTAAATTAGATAGCTACAGTACCTTTAAATTATGCTATTGTTTTTTTTTATAATATTTTTTAACCACAACTTTATCCAAAAAGCTGAAATGGTTGATATATTCTTGTTAATTTTATTTAATTCATTTTGTATTAATGACTATATTATAACTTTATTATAATAACTTTATTTGTAATAATAAATACATAGTAAAAAATGCAAATAATAAAATATATTTACGTTCAAACTTGTACCATTGAGGTAGAAGTTTTCTCCATTGAATTTCTGAGCAATTGAGAAAACTCCTAAGAACGGCGTAATCTTTATAGTATTTCTTTCTCTTTTAATGCAATAGTTTTTCCAATTTTACATTTAATATTATTAAACAAAAACTTATAACGATATCTTTCTTTAATATTAATAGGATTATTTCCAACCAAACTTAATTTTTATGGTACATCTGTCTACATATTTTTATCTGAAAAAAATTAATTAATAAATTTTTTATTTTTATTTTATATATTTAATTACATACTTTGAAATATTACTTTAATGTTTCTTGGTGTTCTAAAACTCTCAAGAGTTATATTGATAAGAAGAATTGATAGAGAGTGTTATTTATGGAATAGACTTTTTTATGATTATTTAATGTCTTTTAAATCATAAAGAACATTATAAAAATAGGATGAGTTTCAAGTATAATTTAACATAATATTCCTTTTATAAATATTTTTATAAATTTAGTCCTACATTTAAAGCTAGAAGTTTTATCTGCACTATATTAAGTACGGCAATACTTATCATTCTGAATATTTTTACAATATTTTTATATTATTCCTGCAACAGCAAAAGTTAATACTCTTGCTATTATCAAGGCTATAATACTAATTATTTTGATTTGATAATTACTAAATACTAAATGAAAATAATAAATTATTTATACACTTAATTTATTCTTTAATAAAATAATTCTTCAAACTTATATATGGTAACAATATTCTTATGAATAAGCTACACAACTCAAGCGACAATAATATAGTTCAGTACATTAGTAGGAACTTAACATGTTGGTTGTGATATGCTATAGATATCTCATCTCAGATGACAAGTATTTGGATATTACAGGATCCATTAGTAAGATAAGGAACGTGGGAGTGTACACTAAGAACATGTGATTGTTCTGGAACGCATTGATATGTTAAGGACATTGAATAGTATATTTATTATATATTATATACTCATTTAATAATTTTAATATTTATTATGGATTAAGAAATTTAGATTTAATTTGCCATGACAATAATAAAAGAAAAATAAATTTACAAAAAAAAAACACAATTTTTAATATAAGTACAAACTTAGAAGTAGATATGGATTACATAAGACCTTAGAGTGTAGTTAAAATTATAAAAATTTGAAATTTTGTATTAACATATAAAGTAATTAAATTAAAAAAAAATTAATTTAAACTGTGTTATATACTGGCTTAGCACTCATTTCGGGATTGACGTCAACTCACGGGACACCCCGTATATGCTCTGATTAACGTCAATCAAATTGAGTCTACCAGAGTTTAATTACAACTTTTGACTTAAAATTTAATAAATACATAATTACTGGTATATCCCTTTCTAGACGTTTTTGCAATTATAGTAGTATTTGTATATTGAAAGGGGTTCTAAACTTGAAATTTAGATCTCATTGTACATTCTGAAAAAAAAAGGTTCGTCACATTCGTCACCTGACTATAAAAATTCCAAAAAAATATAAAAGTAATATTTTATTTCTTTATGTGCTGACCGTACAACTACAAATACACAAACGTCTCAAAAGTGATTTAACTGTAATTGTATAGAAAATAATACTGCAAACTTCTTTTGTTTTATTTTATATTATCACAGCTTAAAATAAATAAATAAATATATATATTAGTTTGTCTTTTTGTATGTTTATTCTTCTATCACATTGACTATTCGATGAGACAAGTTCCTTTAAGTCTAAGCCATATATATTATAGTTTAGTACAAAAACTCTTCACTTCTATTTTTATCTTCTGAAATTGGAGAGTATTGGAATGAAACCATACAAAATATGCACAGAGTTGGAGTCAGGAAGCACACAGAAATAACATTTTCAAATAACATTTAATGGATATCTTTTGCCTCGTTAGTATTTTATATTGAGATAATATTTTATTTAGGTCTAGTGACATATTATTTTTAGTGAACCAAAACTACATTCTTAAATTGCCCACATAAAATACATATGAAATATCGATAACCTGAAAACAACGATTTCCAGTAATAACTGAAACAATAGTAAATATTGTTCTAAATATATCGTCTACATTGTTTTAGTGACGGCAGTAAACTGTCTGTGATGTTTTATTGCGTAGTTAATACCTAAAACACTGCGAATTCGTTTCATTATTATGTTGTTTATAATACCTACTTTGTCCTTAGAAATTGATAGTTGTTAATTTTTTTTGTGACCTCCCGTGCTAACTTTTTAATTTTCTAACGGCGTGATAGACATGCTCATGCTCGTTTGCCCTTCTTTCACATAAAAAAAGACAGTCATCATTGTTGGTTTAATCACTCTTTCACAAAACAAACGTTGATAATTACATTACATTAAACAACATTATTTTTTAAGAATTAAATTTTATATAATATTCCGAATATGCCTATTTTTAAAATACTGATGAGGTAATAATTTAGTATAAAAGTTAGACTCACAAAGCTTTAGCTCTTAGGAAATATATTTTTATGGCATTGAATAACAAACGAGCTGACTTGATGACTTAATTTTTGGCAGTCATGAGCATATACAAATTTTTAACTTTTTTTTTTTTTTAAGGAAGTTATCATCTACGATGAGGTTAGGATGAGGGATATTAGGACAAAAGAGAGGAGGAAACCCCAATGGTTTCTAGAATTTTGATTTATTATACGAAGCGTTGCTAAAATGAATACCTATTTTTGTGATGGTGATACATCGGGTTAATCAGTTCATATACGAGCTGTAGTCAAATACCACACGTCATTATAATTACCATTTATTTTATTTATTTATTGCATTTTAAATCAATATCAGTGTTCACTTGCATAGGTCAATTGAAATTTACGGATGAGCATATTTTGACACCATATTTATCGAAATAAGTCCCTCTGTTGAGACACTTCCACTTAAAGTTAAGATTATAAGGGTTCCAAACGCGCCCTAGTCTAATAATAACCACACAACTTGCCCTGCCTGCCAAAATCTCTGTTTCACAAACGTTAAAATATTTAATAAGCAATTTGCGAACAACTAGAAGCACTTTAGACAATCCGACTCAAAGTCCCAATATTTCTAGAAAAATTAATATTCTAACCTCGGTCTTCCAAATAACCAGTCATGGCAAGCAGCACCCATTCAAGAATGTATATGAAGTCGTATATATGATTGACCCTTAGCCATATATACGACAACACTTATATAATTTTTTGTGTTTTTGATTAATGAGAAATAAAAACGAAATATCTATATAGGAATCATCTTTCTTATTTCTAATATAAGTGGGAAATAATGTAATTATGGTCTTGAACTTTGTGTTTTGTCCTTATCTCGTTAACATTAATGTATTTTTATTATATTATTAAAAACTATCCTACAAATAAAAAGGTCTTAATATATATTCCAACATTAACCACAGATTATTTTGTCTCACATACTTTGATAATTTTCTTAATAGAAAAGACAGCCAAATCCTACCAATATTGTTATTGCAAAAGTTTATATGTTTACTCCTACACGCACAAACTACGGAACAGATATTTATCTTTATATTGTAAACTACTTACAGTTGTCGTGTCACTCTATCATTACATTTCCACCTCTAGACGACATTTGTATTTTTTGTCCTGCTGACTGTTTTTTAGCAATCTGGGTTTTATGAGTAATTCATTTTTTTATAAAACAAAATGTATAACTTTTATTACAAACCAGCTTAGCATTATATAATAATCGCTGTATTGCTGCAATGTTCAAAACCTTAAAAAAACTGTTTTTGTTTACCGAGATTAGAAAAAATATTTTTAGATTATAATGAAAGTTCAGGTAACAAATAATCTAGCGGTTAGGTCATTTATTGAGTAGTTATTTAATCTTTGTTCGATGATTGAGCATCTTATGTCTGTTTCCATAAACCATATTCTTGACGTTTAACTTAATTGCAACGAAACTACTTCATGGATTTGATTTTTAATATTGGAAATATACGATAAGGCGACATGGTATAAATTACATGAATAAAATGAAATAAAGGAAAGGACTTTTCCTAGTACTTCATTCCAACATAACATCTAATTTAAAATGAAACTTTCTCTACTGTTAAGAGAATATCCGATTGCATATGTGTGTCATCACAATTTCTGTAGTACTTTGTTTATCATTTTGCACTTAGAGAGACGGCGCAGCAATAATAAACTTTATTTAAAACCACAATAAGGTATAAACTTCTATGTTGAATATTCTCGGAACTTTTACTTGTAATGAAATTTCTATGTGAAGCAACCCTTGCAAGTTATAATGATAAAAGTTATCTGTTTGAATTATTAAATACAATTTATTTAGGTAAAATATATTCCAGTTAGATCAACGTTTATCTGACTTTGAAGTACATTGATATTTATTTAACGACTGATGTGAAAATATATTTATTATGGTGATAATCTGTTATTACATAATTGCTTTTAAATTTCTTTTCAGTTTAACTTGTAGTTTTTATTTAAATCAGGTAGTTTAAAAGTTTTTTCTTAAGCATTGCATATGAAGTACATTTATCAGGACGTATTGGTTTGTAATAAACGATTTATTTCAAGGATAACTCTCAAGAAACAATATAATTTAAAAAAGAATACAGATAATTTTTTGTAACGTTTAGTTTTAAAATTAACTTTAAAAATGCTTGATACATAATGTAATGAAGATGTTCTAATATGTTATTTTATGTTACTACTTATATGTCGCTTTAACATCATATTTGAAGAAAATGAAGGTTTGGCAAAACCTAATGGCTGTGTATTGTAAATACGTATGAAACGAATAGTCTTGTGTAGTAAAACATTTAATTTAATGCAAATTATGATAAGAGGTTCGATTCAATAGAAAAAATTATGATTTTTAATATATGTTTAACTTAATATTTATATCTTAGCTAAAATAAAGTTAGAATATAAATTCAGATTGAAATTTAGAATGTATTCGTCCGTTTCAAAAATAAGTCCTCGTTAAACTAATATTCCAAGTAGAATATATATAGAAATGTTTTTTAGTTTTAAAATACTTTTTAGAAAACTAATATTGAATATTTTCAAACTTTTGTACAGCAGTTTCAATTAAAGTCGTTTTATATTTACTAACAGAAAAAAATATATATTTCATTTCTGGGTTTAAACAATACACCTCAAACAACTAGTCAGTTTCACAATTGGAAAAAAAAATAGTTTGGAATAATGCCTATAGTTGATAGAAAAATAATATTACCGCATCTGAAAATAAAACTATATGGTTAAATGGTATAATCATGTTTAACTTATAATATTATAAATGAATATTATATGAAAAATTTATTGACGTCACCTCAACCTTGATATAGATAGTTTTATATAGAATACTAAACTCATCGAAGCGAGCAGCAACACGGTAACTCAATTAGCATAGAACAATGCGCGACGGTTTCGCAGAGGTCAAGAGTTCGACTCCTGATCTTGTAAATTTCTTATACTATATTTTTTCAGGTATAAAATATATGCTAAGATAAAGCAAAAAAAACCGTTTTGAAAGTATGTCTTACACAAAACATTTCATCATTCTCAAGGCTTATAAGTTATTTGTCACAGACCTGAGATGAGCTAACAAACTTTTTCTCTCTGGGTTTTAATATATATATATTTATATACACATATATATGAACAGATATATTAAAACCCAGAACGCTAAACTTAAAACGTATATGGCATTGTTGAAGCAGTGATCGTTTCACACTCATGAGAGTTTAAGCGAAATAAAAAAAGACTGTAGCATCCACACTTTGCACACAAACTTTCCTTTATTACTTTTTTGAATTTGTTAAAGAGTAATACATGAACTTTTCCTGGGAGCTTGTTTAAAAAGTGTACACATTGATCCATAAGAGTTATTTCTGATTATCAAATGGATGTAAACCTTGTGTTTGTTTCTCATATTTAGGTTATATCACTATGCTCAATATATTCTTATGAATATATTTAAGATCTTCAAAAATATACTGCTACATGACACCAAGTACACTTATTTGATAAAGAAAATCTAAATAAGAAATTATAAACTACGAAAATTATATAAATAATATAATATAAAACAAATGCAGGTCAGAAACTATAATAATTGCAAGAACATTCTAGATTGCCGCGTTTACAGCATCTTATGTAAGAATAGATAAGATGAATCTTTTATATTTGAATTTGTAAATAAGAAAAGTTTAGTTTTATAGTTAACATAAAATTATATTTTCGCATAATACTAAAGCCTTGTCAACATCGTTGTATATTACCTAATTCCTTTAAAGTATATAAGACTATCATGAAAAATATATTAATGTCACTGTGTTTGGCTACTAACGAGAGCAGATTAAAAGGCCCCTAGTGAGCGACCATGTTTGTGTTCCATATGTCATCACTGGTAACACACTTTGATCAAAGACTTTCGAGTTCGAGACGAGAAGATGTTTCGGAGCCTCTCAAACGCTACCCAGCCTCAACTAACTCATGCCTATGATTTCATATTTTAATTCAAAAAGATATTTACTGTTACAGAAAATTTTAATGAATTTAACTGTTTTGAAGTTTCAAATAGAGAGGTCAAAACAGTAGTAAGTAAACAGTAGGAAACAGTAGTAGATAGTATATCTAATCCACAAGGAAGCACTAAGCTTTGCTTATTCACTTTCATGTTGTTATTAAATGTCTAAAAGGAAAAAAGATAGTGACCTAAGATTTAGATGGATTAAAGTTTCAAAACAATAGTTTTTAGTCTAACCAAGTAAGACGTACCAAGATTGGTACGCTAAGCCATTGAAACTGGAAATTATCGCAATTAAAATCGTGACGATTGCTTTTATCTAGCGCGTATGTAGAATTCATTGGTTGAGTCGTGTATTTTTACACAGGAAAATAGTATCGTTAGATAATTAAAAACAGTGACGCTGTGAGCATATTTTGCCGGAAGTTGATAGGAGATGGTCCTAAAAGAACCAGAAAGAGAATAGATAGATTTTATCCCTGACAGTTTCAACTTTCCACCTCGCATTTCAGAATTCAAGGCTTAACCACGATCCATGCAACTGAGTCGAAATAGAGACATTCCTCAAAAGAAATATTCGCACAAAGTAAGCCCTTTACAATGGTTAAAATATGAATGGAAATTATTTTAAATTTAATTTAACATTGATGTCTACATTTAAGAGGGCATAGAAACTCTTAACAAAATGAAAGAGTATAAATATTTATATCTTATTTTTCTTTTCTTTGTTCGTTCCAAATGCCTTTTGTTACTTGTTGAAACGTAAAGCTAATCACATCTTTTATACAACTGAAAAAAATATATTTAATCTCCTCAACAAAAGACTGAATTACTTTTTATAATATATTATAACTGAATATACCAAGTATTATAACAGTTTATTTAACTCTTCGGGTGTGTACAACTTTTAAAATATTTTTTTCATAAATGAATTTATATTAAACCTCCTTTCTTCGATTTAAGAACTTATTCCTACATAACGCGGATAAGTTTATTTGTTCAAAAGCACCAATCTTCCAAACTACTAGATGGATTTTAAAAATTCTATCTTATTATGAAAAGTAAGTTCATGAGGGAGACTACATTCTATTTATTATTACGCTAATACTCTCAGTAATCCCAATAATAAATGAAATAGTTTGTCCGCGGGTGCGCTAGTTCATAATAAAGCTTTAATTGTAGATTTAGTATTTTTAAGTATAAATTACTCAAATAAATATATTTCAATTAAAAAGAAACCGTTAAGAAATTATCTATAGTTTTTTCTCTAATATTTATAGCTATTTATTTTTAAATACTGTTTAACAATTGCAATTTGTAATAAAAATTCAAGGCTAAAAATACTAATTTAGTTATTAAGGTCCATTGTTACTGATAATATTTTATTATGTATCTAAAATAAAATTATTATTATTATTATTTTTATTATTATTATAGGCGAGTGGAGCGGCTGATAGACATTAAGTCATGATAATAATATTATAATAAAACTTAATATTAATAAAACCGTAAAATTTAATGCTGGTTTCACATAATTATAAATAAAAATGTATCAGCCTATTGTATTTGATATAAATTTAGGTTAAGATTAAGAATAAAAAACAAAAATCTTTAAAGAATCAAAAAGCAGAAAAAAAATAAAAAAGCAGAAAAAAAAAGTAGAGCTGTCTTCAGAAAGAAGAAAATAATTTGGTATGGGATACGTGCCTTTGGATTTGATAGGTGCCTTTTGTTTAGATCAATTTAAAAAAACTGGGCAGTCCTTGTTTTTTTTTAACTTTCTAAACAGTTTCCCTCATCAAATTACTTTGTTTTATTAAACATATATATTTTTTAGTCTTTTCTTTTATTATGGAGGTGTGATAATATGTTAAGAAATGGTACAAACAATGTATATATAAGTTAGACATCTGGTAAATTGAAGTGATCTTCACCAGAATAGAATATGGACACATGGGAACCACCAGGATTGAAAAAAAAATTACCAGCTCAAACTTTTAAAGTTAAAAAAGAATACAGTCGAATTGAGAACAACCTCCTTTGTTTGAAGTCAGTAAATAAAACACATTACATTCAGAAAATTTGGATCGATAACACGTAATATATAATACGCTCAAGTACGCCACGGTCTGCTAACTTCTAGAGAAGCTATTGTAATTGTTGAGAAGCTTAAGGTTTGTGGATTTAACATTACAATAATTTCATTGCTGAATAATTGACTTCTATATACGAGTACATTTTATACAAGTTTACAAAATATCAAAGATATAATATATAGTTTCAAGAAAAATTATGATTTATCAATAATTTATCAATGCTTTAAAAATATCATGAACAACAAAAAATCAAAAAAATTAAATATTAATATAAAATGAAATAATGCTAGGATACAGTACCAAATTTAAAAAAAGTTGTCATGTACGGAAAATTCCTGTATTGTGTGACAAGCATAAAGTGTTTTGCAATAACGTATGACTTATTTTGTCGAGAAAAATATTTCAGCAAAATTAAACTTTACCTGACGTTAATAAGGTATAAACTTCTATGTTAAATATTAAACTTTTACTCGGAACGAAAGTCAAAAGTAATTTAACCCTTGAGTTTTAATGATAAAAGTTATAAGCTCAGATAATTAAAAGTTATTCAGTAAAACTTGTATTTTGTTAGTTCAGCTTTTTCTGATTCAAGTAAAATTAAGAATAATTATCACAATTTAGCTAGCAAGCACATGGTACACCTGATTTAAATAGTGAGATACCAATGAATATTGCCAAAAAAATTTTGTTAATTAATATGGAAGTTGAGAAAGGGAGGGGAAAAGTTTGTTCTTCCGGATGTCTTAATCTGAAACGAAGAAATAATAGCCAGTAAATTTTGATATTGTGTCGTGCGTAATCCTAGGGCAGTCTTTAAAATGCCACTACAACACCTTAACATATATTTACTATAATCTGTAACTTATAAATGTACTTAAATATTGGACATATTTAAAATATTTATACAATTTTTTTACTCCGTAATCGATTCAACTTCAATCAGGACTGTTTTTGATAATCCAATATAATAAAAAATATCAACTCACTATTAAAATTATAATTAAAGTTAGCAATATAATAATACAAAACTAAACAACTAATAATATGTATATTTAATAGGTTTTAAACATTTGAATTAAAAACTATGTATATTTATTTATTTATATTTTCTCAACTTTGATCAATATCAATATTCATTTATTTACGTCAAATGGAAATGACAGAAGGGTCTATTTCGACACCATACTTATAGAAATAAGCCTTTCTGTTGAGACTCCAACTTAAAGCTAGAGAAAAGAGGGCTCCAAACGGGTTCCGGTCCGAAAAGAACCACACAACAAATTTAGCCGGATATTTTTTATTGTGATCACTATGTTTAAAACGTCAAAACATTTAATAAACATTTTGCGAAGAACTACAACCACCCCAATCAATCTAACGTGAAGTCCCAATGTTTCGAGTAAAAACAATATATATGTATATAATACGAGATTTTTTTAAACTAGACTTTTAATTTCAGTTAGTTAACCTAATTAAGTCTTATTATATCAATTTGAAATGCTAATATTCGTTTATAATGTAACATTCAAGTAATATCAAACACTTCATGATCCATACAAGTATTTAGACGCGAGACTCCAAAACGTTGATAAAGAGCGTGTCGTATTGAAGTACCCAGGCTATGTGTCGAAACTCCTCATGAACAAATTATATAATAATATTAAATATTACATATAACTTACATTTATCAGTGTATATAGAAACTTCTTATATTATTTTTATGTATAAGAATTTGTGAACGATGGTTAGAAACGAAAAGGGTTGAAAAATAATACTGTTTACGATATCAGTTTATGTAGGTTGTTGCAAAAATAATTATAGATTTTTTTTAAACAAGATATATCAAATCACGTACAATAAAATTCACATCAGCCTATATAATTTCTGAATATCTTCAACATGTTTGAAGGGTGCGGTCAAGAAGTTCTGTATTGTGCCAAAATTTTAAGTTCCTTGAAAAGTATGTTAAGATGTTCATGTAAAAGTTTTACTAACTTCGATAAGTGATATATTCTATACAATAAGAATTTCGAGATTGTGGTAGAATTTCAAAGTTTCCTTGGAGTTTCAGAAATTGTAGATTGTTAGTATTCCAAGCTCGAGTGAACATTGTTGTTTGTTTATGTAAATTTGATTAAATTATTTGGGTTTTACATGTAATTAAGCTTAGTATTTTGTAGTTGTGATGGTTGCAATTTCCATAATTATCAAACCTTTTATAATCTAACGTTTAAAAATACATCAATATAGAGATTAAAGGAATAAATTAAAATTACAATAAATCCTTGGTCATTTTATCTTATGTATATTAAACATAATATGGTTTTCATCGGTTTAAAGCTACATACATACATAAATGTCATATCAATTATTTTGATATTTGATATTAAAAAAAAAAAGATTTATTTTGGAAGAGCTATTGGAAAATACTTACATAATTTCTTAAAAAGAAAATTGTATTATTTTTAGTTTAGGTTTTAGCAACATGGTTTTAAAAATAAAGAACTCAGAAAAGCCACGAGTGTCGTTAAAAACTTTTTTTTAAAATATTTAATAAATATGTATACACCTCATTTGCATATGTATAATTATAATTTGGTTTTTTCTTTCTCTTTATGCTCATTGCAATTGTATCTTTTGTCAAGAAAGGTATTAAACAAATTTTTACATTGAAAAACAAGTTTTTTTTAATGAAGATACTTTCTTTTTTAATATTCGTTTTCGTTAATGTGGTATAAGATTAGAAATTATGAAAATTATGTTAAGATAATAACATTTTCATGCTAATTACCTCAGAGTAAGTTTTATATAATTTATCACCCTATGCGGTAGACCTTAATTTCATTGCAGACTCAGAAATTGTACATTGTTAGAATTTCAAGACTAAGTGACAGTTGTCTGTAATTGTTAGTGGGATTAAACTACTTGCAGTTAATATTAACTTAGGTTATTTTGAAACAATATGTTAGTTAACAGTTCATATGAAAGTTCTGTGTCCTCATTTAATATACTGGTAAATATGTTTTTGTTATATTTATTTAATTTTAAAATTCAAACTACAATTAAATTTTCTTTAAATTTTATACAGCAACTTTATTTACTTTCCATATTATAGTGACAGAATAAGTATATATATTTCATTTCGGGGCTGAAATACTTTTAATAGCTAGTGACTTTCACAATTGGGAAATAAATATATTTGGATAGACATAGCCAAAACAAATAAATTACCAGCCAATCCAATTAAACTATGTGAGAAGCATGATACGCTTATAACATTTTAAATAAATATAAATATAAAATAAAAAATCAATTTCATTTCCACTTTATTTTTATATAAAATACTACATTCATAAAGGCGGGCGGCAAAAACGTGTTTAAAATAGTGTAGCCATAGGATGGTTTCCCATAGGTCCAGGGTTTGAATCCTGTTCATATTAATAAATTTTACATTTATACTTACTTATACGAAAACTAAAACTATATTTATTTGCCTTAGCAAAATGTAAATAAAATTCTCTATTGAAAGTATGTTTTACAAAATCATTGGTCAATTTTCAAGGCTTGTAAATTCTTTGTCAAAGACCTGAGATGAGTTGACAGCAGAAAATCTCATTTTTGGTTTCTTTAATATATATGTTAACGCCAAACTTAATAGGTAGATTTGCGTTATTGAAATACTACTTGGATACCCAAGAAGCTATTGATCCTTACTCCTGTGGCCTTTACTGTTTTAAAAGATTGACATAAAACAGCTATTACATTTTTAAATTACGAAACAGGTAAAGCGATCTCATGTTTGTTCCTAGTATTTATGTTATACATATTACAATGCTTTAAAAAAATAGTATTCTAATGAATATTTTTTTTTAAATATACTTTTGTTATACGAGAGCAAGTTCACTTAAGAACATCTAAGTGAGACATCATAAATGTAAGATAAGAAATAATACTTGTCGGCGCCAGCGATGAAGGAACAATAAGGTCGTCCTTATTTACACTCGGCAGTAAAGGACCGACATTGTAAATGTGGCAAAACAAACAACACTGACATTGTTACATTTCACTTCCATAGTGTACTGTACATGACCACAATCTCATCCCTATAGCACACAATACCAAGCAAGTGATCAGGTTCACGCCTTAGGAAGTAACCGTCGCCCCATCCACACTTACAAAAATGACTTTGTCTAAGTCTACGCCTCTTTTACCTGTACCCATAACTTCATAGCGTTTACCCTACAACTAAGTAATCCTCTGTACGAGACTGTACTAAAACCTTGCAAGAGGGACCTATTGTAATTTAGAATCTGCAATGACTCCAAGAGAAAATCTGAAAAGCCACTTTAATAGCTTCCTCATTATGTTATATCTAATTTTCTTAAAGCATGAAAAAATATCAGTAAGCAACATAATACTAAAAGAGCAACAAGGAATAAAAATAGATGCAAGACTTTACCTTGATGAACCCCCAAAATCAATTGCAGCAGTCAGGGAGTTTCCATTTAAGTTATTTAATGACCGTAAGTGACTTTGTCTGAGCTTCACTGACACTTCGTATAAGAGACAATTCCAAGGAGAAATATTATCTTTCAAAAGTTCCTTTTTTTTGTTCAACTTTTTAAAAGATAAAAGATACGATAATATTTATTAAAAGATACGATAATATATATTAAAAGAGACGATGATAAAATAATAGTTTATATTTAGAAACGTTAAAGAGTTAATAGCATTAAACAGCGTTGACAACAAGCAGATATTCGTAATTTACCTGATGGTTAGTGGTGATAACGTCCAGGGACACTAACAAAAATAAACAATGTTTTTCCAAAATGGATGATTAACTAATAAAGGGAGGAGAAAGGTGGGGGTCCAGGTCACTCGCTCACCGTACAAAACATAGCAATAAGCTAATTTATTCCGATGTTCTGAGTGTAGTTCTAGAACGTCGCGCGGGCCGATACAAGCTTCAGTTAAATAACTACATTTATGCTCCAGCATGTAGTAAGCAACTACCAGTTCAAAATTAAATTATAAAATTTATTTAAATTTGCACTAATTTTGTTAAACATATAACTTATAATATATTCCTTTTATTTGTAACAAATCTTATTTGATTAAATAAAAACTATAATATAATTAATAAAAAACTGTTTTAATATTTATTGGTTGAATTAATTTGAAATTTGTGTTAATTAAAGTAAAAGTTGATTTGATATTTAACTTTGAATTTAAGAAATTCTAAACAATATCAGAAATGAATATAAATATTTATATAAAACTTTTCTTCTTTTTGTTCGTTACAAATGCTTTTTGTTACTCAGTGGAGCGAGAAGTTAATCACATCTATTATACAGCTGGGAAAAAGTATATTTAATCTTTTTAACAAAAGACTGAATTATAGATTATAATATATTACATCTTAACTCTATAAATGTCATAACAGTTTATTCAACTCTTCAGATAAGGTAGATTACTTTTAAACAAATTATTTCATAATTTCAGTAATCTTTTTCTTAGATTTAAATTTATTAATAATAAAGTTCCCTTTACAAAATTTGGTACTTCGAAAATATAATAATATCAAATCTACAAATTTGCGAATATATAAAATGTTCAAATTGTTTACAAAGTACATTTCAATTGCAAAAGGAAACCACAAAAAAAATAAGAACCATAAAAAAATTTCAAATTTTAATACCATGTTATGAATAAAAGCATTAACATAGTTTCTAAGATTCGCAACAGGCTAACAATATTGTAATTGCTATCTGAAATAAAGTTATTACTATGAGCCGGTGGAGTTGCTGAAAAACAAATAGTCTTGATAATAATATCGTTTTGAAGTTCTATAGAAATGAAATTGTATAACATAATACTGCTTTAATATATTTCTAGATAAACACTTTTCTAAATATTTATTGTAATAAGTCTTGGCAGCGAATGGAATTATGTTTCTTCAAAAAACAATAATTGATTTCACTTCCTATTATAATCAATACTTTATTAACATTTCGATAATATTGAAATCATATTTAATCACATAATAATTAATAACACTAATAATATTAATATTACAATATATTTGATTTTGCTGTGGTACAAAAAAAAAAACCTTAAATGAATTAAACCTGTATATATAAATTTGAATTAAAAACACATTATATGCAGTAAAGTTGGATCGATAACACGTAATATATAGTACTCTCAAGTACGCTACGGTCTGCTAACTTCTAGAGAAGCTATTGTAATTGTTGAGAAGCTTAAGGTTTATGGATTTAACATTATATTAGTTTCATTGTTGATTAATTAAATTATTTATAGGAGCATATTGTATACAAGTTTACCATAAATAAATAATACAAGATTTAGTTTCAAGAAAAATTGTGGTTTGATGAAAGCCTCGTGACATTATTATATAACAGTATATCGATTTAAATAATATATCAAGGTTTGACACAGCTAGCTATAAAACTAAGTGAGACTTATATTATCTTTATTAATTTTCTGAGGAAATTATTGTAATCAGCCCGATTTTCGAAATCGGATTTTTTTTTTGGTAATATTTTTATGTTTTGAGGTATCTCGAGTTTTCTACAAACCAGTTTTTATATTTTCATAAAAAAACTGAAATTCACGTACAAAAAGTAAAGTGTACAAAAAGAGTACCAAAATGGTACATAACAATAGGTATTGTTATATTTATAAAGTAGCTAAATATTCAGTGCTGCAATAAGTGTTGTAATGACTAGCGAAAGTTGTGATAAAATGGGTTTATTAAAAATAGAGTTCAATAGAAAAAAATAAAATTTAAATAAACATTATTTAATATTGAGACATTTTCTGAGCTATGAAAATATATTTAATTTAGTGGTTTCAAACAAAATTAATGATATAAAAAAAAATTATATAGAAAAAATATTTTGATTTTTTTTTGAATAGTTTTGGAAAAATAATTGAAACTCATATGTTAACTTCTCAAAATGAAAATATTACAATTTATCTTTATCTTTTCTTTAACAGTTTCTTGTAAACTTTTATTTTTATAGCTTAAAAGAGTATCAAATGTTCGAATGCTAAAGTTGTAATAAAATTATATCTTATATATAAATTTTCAAATGCATTTAGAAGATAATAATAAAATCGTTCTAAAAGAGTACATTTTATAACTAAATGTTGAATGACATGCGGAAAATACAAAAAAACACTGATCTCACGGTCTTGTGTATTTTTGGTATTGTTATTTTAAGATAAATAAAAAACAATTGACCCTTAAATAACAACAAAAGAGAGATAGTAAAATAAAAGAATATCATATACATGTAGTAAATTTATTAAATATATATAATTTATATAATTAAATGATAGGTATATTCATATTGAAACTTTATAAGGTATATCTGTGAAAATCTTGAATGGATATAAAGAAACAGTAATTAACTTTATTCTGTTATATTTAATTGAATTTCCTTGTTTCCGTCGCGAGTTTTTAGTAACGACAGACATCAACTGATGCATAAAGAATTAATATAAAATATATAACTTAAAGTAAACATTTGAAAAGAATTTCATAAAACTAATGTTTTAAAAACATGTAGAATTTATTTATAAAAAAAATAATATTTTTTTACAATCATATATTTGGTTTTTCTACAAATTGGTTTAATGTTTCAGTTCAATGATTCTGACAGTTGATCCGACGGTCGAGGATTCGATTCCCAAATCAAACTATTTATGTTGTGATTCACAGATTCTTATTCCAATCTAGGTGTAGTGGGTTTTTGCTATTGCGATTTGTAACATCACATGAGAAAGTTATTATTGATTATGAGTTTTATTTAATTCCATAAAAAGTAGTTTTAAAATATATATGATATAGTATTCTTATTATTATTGTTTTGGCTTGAAGAATTTTATGATGCTTATTTATATTGAAACTGTGCCAACCATGAAGATAAATAACAAATGATGTTAGTTTCCTTTATTTTAAAACCATAAAATAATACAATTTCTTTAAAAATGGTTTAAGAAATGAAGAGTATGTTTAGAAAGATATAATTATATATTGAGAAAATATACTATGATTAAAAAAAAGAGTATTTTTTAAAAGATATAAATATATATACAGAAGATTTTAAGGTTTCAATAATAGGTATTATTTCTGTTAACTTTTAATACTCATATATGACAGTACTCATAGTACAACGATAACATTCACAGAACAAAGACATAGTTTGGTGCAAAAAACAAATTAAACAAAGTTAAAAGGTCAGTGAGTGAGTAAACCCAAATAGAACAAATAAAGATCTGCACCAATAATGGAGTTACAGTTGAAGTACATTAGATCTCGTATAAAATAAAAACAAAAATCTCGTATAAAACAAAAACAAACCTGAACAAACAAAAACAAAACATCTAATTCAGGAAGCATCGCCCGGAGTATTTCAGTTGGCAAAATCGATTTAACGCTCGTCCGCGTCGATCTACCTTCAAAGTTGAACGTGAGCTTTCGCATAGAGAATTATGTAATTATAATCTAGTCATATAAATAAAATTAACTTTTTGTTTTATATTTTTTTAAGTGTAATGTTTGTTTTATAGCAGCTTTGGGTTTTTTTATGTTTCTATAAATTTTATTGTTTTCCTTTTTTGTGATTAAAACTATGTTCAATAATAATTGGCATGTATGTTAACAATAATTAACGTAGAATTTGGAAAAAAGAATATCTTGTAAGATCTTACCTCGGTATTAATTTGCGGTGGCATAACTATTTTCTTCTGAGGAGGAGAACGTAGTACAACATTTTCATCTCTTATTATTATTTGCGGTTCCATAGCCAATAACTTCTTCTTACACTCCTGCATTTGAAGACATTCCTTGTCCTTCCTCGACAAAACTGACTCTGATGAGGCATGTTTTGAAGTATTTTTGCTTGATACTTTTAAGCTATCTATCGAAGCTGTTAGTTTGCCACTCTCTTTGCCATTAGATGAGGCCATTTTTAAATTGTTTATTTCACACCGTTCACACTTGTAACAGATTCTCTTTTTTGTTATACTATAATTAATATTTTATAATAAATGTTTGTGTGACTCACGATCATTTTTATTAATTATTCTATTTGTACGTTTTTTTATAGGAGGGGTAATTCGATCAAATTCTCATTACCTAATTAAAATTACGATTGATTCTTTATCCTGAATCAATTATTAGAACTTACTACTAAATATATAATTAGAAATCTTCAAAATATTTAAATATGATGATTTAATTTCAAGCATATTTTCACAGATCTCTACAATAAAGCACTAAAGCAGATAATTTATATGCTATTCGGATTATAGTATTAATATTATACCACGAGCGTCAGTCTTGAACGTTGATTGACTGTCTTCAAACGTAAACAAATTTACGAAGGTGATCAGAAATGGTATGATTCAAAATATTAAACAAAATTTTGCTAAATTAAGCTCGTCTTTATATATTTTGTGGTTTATTTGTAGATCACATATTTTAGAAAAGATTTTTTACATTTTTGTCTCTATCAGATATTTATAATATTACTACTAATCAAATATTGTCTTATATTATTTCAATGTTGATACACTTTGGGATTTTTTGTTTAAAGAAGAAAAATTTTCGACTGTATTATTTGTTTTGATTGTTCAATTTAATTTTCCTACTCAGTTTTTCTTAAACCTTACCAACCATAATAAAAAATCATTTTGTATCTATAATCAAATATTTCAGAAGATATCGTTTTACATTCTTGAATCTTAATTGGACAATCAAACTCAAAACAGCAAAAGACAGACGATCGAACTTCTTAAGGCTCTATTACCACAAAAATGTAATTTACACATAACACTACACATGTACTTTATTTAGGTTATTTACACTATAAATAGTAAATATGAAATTAACTTTATTGTCGGGATAGGATTCCATATGACGAAAACGAGAAAGTGGTATTTAATTTAATCAGGACACGACCGATCTGCTCGTCGGACGGCGACAGACTGACGGCTTCCAACAAACCCCCGGGAGACGCCCTGTAGTGGCAAATCTAGAATTATTTTATGAATAAAAAGAACAAACAAGTTGTACTTTTCGGTACTGCGATTGGACAAAATTGCCTGAATGATGTAGTGCCTTTGTACGAATTATTATGAGAACTATTTTATTTTATCTATGTCTCAATAATTGTTTAATAATAATGTTTTGTTTTATCTTATAGACCAGGACTATGATGAAAAATCAGATATTACATATTCAAAAGTATAATCGTAAGATAGGGTTAATAATTCCAAGAAAGATAAAATAAATGAAGGTATGGACTACGAGAAATAGAAAAGCCATTCTCAGCAGCTCACAGTCGTTCTAACATCATCTGTTCGCAGTCGATCTTATATCGATTTTGGTTGGGAAATAATCCCTAAGTAAGATAGAAAAGAGAATAATGAATTTTAATTTATTATTTAATCTGATTTAGAGGAAAAAACGAAATATTACTGTCAAGAAGCTTCACAAATCATTAATCAAATAAAACTCAAAATTAAAACTTTAGACTTGTCTCGATTTGATAGTAAATTATCGTTAAGCTTGACTATTATTGAATTAAATTGTACTAAAGTAAATAATATAATATATAAATATATTTAAAATTTTACATGTATACACACAAAAAGTTCTAACAAGCACATTTAAAAATATATGGACTTTATTTTTTATATTGCTGTAAAATACCTTCTTTCATGGGAAATATGAAGTCACCATTCAAATGTACTGAAAAGAAGTCATATCTCGAACCCTTTGAAAACATTTTCGGTATCGGAACTATTGTAGCAAATTCAATGCTTTTACAAATTGATTTTCTATGACTCTTATTTTATTTTGAAACCAGCTTCTAAGAAATGGGTTAGAGCAATAGGATTTTATTTTAATAGAAATATATTAAAAAGCATAATTGCTATCTATATGATGTCATTGATATACGATTTTATTTGCTTTGATCGGTGGTTAAACCTTTCAAAGCTGTATTTGCTTAAGCAATGTGTACTTAAGCCTAACACAAAGGGATCGCTAAGATTATTGGTAGCCTATAGGATATATCTATGAAGGACGAGTGAGAGGTTTTTACGCTGAATTATTTTATTAACGTGTTTCTATCATATATCTAACAAAGCAAATCTAATATATGTTGTATCTATATGTTGTACTAGATACAATGAAACCAGAATGACGTAAATTTAAATCTTTATGAACATATAAAGAGGTCAAGTGTATGAGCTTATATGTTCGAGGTAATCTTCTTTAAACCCGTTATGAAAATTCTTTCAATGTTGGGCAGCTATAATACTCCTGAGGGCAATTATTTTTGTTATATATAATAATAAATCCCAATGAATACAAATTCTTTACCATTTCGTGTTTTATCTGAACGGTTTGAAATATAGGATAACGTCTTTATCACCTTTGTTAACTTTACAAGAGTTTTCGCAACATCATTTATCTAAGTTTAATATCTCAGCGAAAACAGTTTGTATGTTAAAAATAAAATAAACTAGATGAGATTATATTTATAAAAACAAATGTCATATGATTTTTTTTATTGAGATAAAATTACATCGTGTTATTTGGTTACAGTAGCGAAAAGATAAAAAAAAAAAGATTAAGTAGGTAAAATTAGTTGTCGCTATGCTGTCGAAGAGAATGCAAGGCCTCGGCGCGGAGGCTAGGGTCTGTCTATTCTTACATATATTCTATATATTCTTATATATATTCTTACTATATATTCTTACATATATTCTTACTAAATTGTAAACTATACACGTGTAACAAAGGTATTTGAAAACATATAAAGATGCAAAATATTAGGTATATTTCGCAATTTGTTATTATAAATGTAAAGACGTGAAAAATACCTAATCTTGTTTAAGCGTTTAAAAAAAACAAATAAAATTGGATAAAAGTGTTGAATATATAGTACATCCTTAAATCTTTACAGCCGTAAACAGATTAAATTCTACGAATCATTCAGAATATGAAGTCAAATTATTTGAACCTATTTTAAAAATCCGTTGCCCCCAGATCCTCTGATGAAAGTGTTTCTATTGGCTACGATTCAAGTTAGGGAGACTGGTAATTACTACTTGGTAGAATAGTTCCATTAGTTAAATTATATTCTATAAAAATGAAATGTACTCAAAGCTACTATCTTTGTTCTTATTTCAATTTGACTAAGTAATTAAAAGACTTTACAAAATTTTACAATTTAGCAATTTTGCAATATAATATTTGTTTCATAGTTTTAAATGAAATTAATTTTAGTTTATATTTAAGTTCATTTTATATTATATTGCTTTTTGATAAATCAGATTTAATTAAAAATCTTTTAGAATTAAAAACGGTCTTTAGCTTTCATTCTCAGAACACAAAAGCTTTGTCAAAAATCTCGAACAATTCGTACACCATTGCATTTCAAATATGAAAGTAATTTCGCTTGAATCATCCCGGGACGTTGAAGACTCCGCAATAAGACATTTAGAGGGACGCTATTTGCCAAATTTGCATATTCCATCTTTTAGTTTGCAAATTACAATCTTCTTTAACAACAACAAAGGGTTAGTGACTTGATTTGACCTCAACACTGTATGTTTTATAAAATAAAAATAATAAAAACAAATCTACTAAATTTTATAACATATAAAACATATAAAATAATATGTTTTGGTGATTTATATGTAAATAATTTTATATTTCTGTATGTATAACCACTATCAATGTCATTATTAGGAAGCTGTATAAATAAATCAAATTCAATATAAATGCCGAATATTTCAAAAATTTGTGATCAAAGGATTGCGAAGAGGTCTATTACAAATTTAATGAAACCGAAAAAAAGTGCAAAAACTTTTCAGCAGCGGGTTGAATATTAAAACCAGAACATGTAATACTTACACATTTGAAATATTTCTTATAACTTATGATTTAGTTTTAATTTTATTCAAGGAATTGGTGTAATTTAAATCTGAATATGAATTGGGTGAAAATTAATAAATTAAAACACATGTTTTCATTTGCAACTAACAATCTTTTAGAGTTAATTATGTCTAGGATATGAGTCTAGTAACTAAACCATAATATAATTTAAATTACATTACTGGAATAGAAAATATCTTTCATTGCACGTCATTCACGCCTCGATTAAGCCATGCTCAGAGCTCATGAATAATAACCCCGTATGGATTCGGAACTATTAGGGAAAATTGTGATAGTATTAACGCGAGTTCGACACAACTTAGGTTATAAAAAAAAATCAATTTACATTAAATATAGTTTTAATTATGGACTAATTTACCTTAGGAGTATTAGTTACATTTTCTATTTTTAAATAAAATTATGTATAATATTTTGACCTAGAAAGGTAACAATTGTTAGAAAAGTAAAAAAAAAACACTGTTATTTAGTTAGCTTTTCTTCTTTACCCAAACGACTTTAATTAAATTTTATCTTACTGTTCTTCTGACTACTGAATAATTACTAGAATTTGCTTTTAGTCATTTTATTACCATTCTGATTATTTTTATTACCACATAATACCATGAGAATCCAATTTCAAATATTTTACATCAGTTACAATAGATCGTATAATAGGTAAAGTTTGTAGAGATCTTGTTGAATAAAATATTTCAAGTAATTCGTTACTATGATTGGTTAATTAACATAGAATGAATAATATTATACTTAACTATAAACAATTTTAGAATGAAATATATATAAAAGGGTAAGTAAATACTACTTTACATTTGTATAAGGAGTCTTTTTGTCAGTGTTAAAAGTGGTATCTGCCAGTAATAAGACTTTAATAAAAGTTTGTGAGAAATTGTATTTTATCAGAAACATATAATTACCTCCAAACGGGATCTGTCCGTTAAAATATAGGTTTATTAACTATCGTAATGTGACGGCAATTGAGGACACATTGATTTTCTGCTTACTCTTTCAACGTTAACTCTTTATCTGCAAAAATAAATGGAACTTACTTTAAACAAGAAATTTATTTGTTTTCTCAATGTATCGAGTATGGTGGTTTAAATTATTTGTACAAACATTAAAATGAAAAGGTTTTTTAGTTTGTAATAAAAAAAACTACTTGGCATATTAAACATTTTTACACTATTACACTGATATAGTATATAGCAAATAAATTGTTTGTCCGCGGGAACCACGTGTTATAGCTAGTATTCTGTTACGAAATAAGGTTTTAACAAAATATTCTAGTCTTATAAGGGTTTAATATTAATATATTATAATTATCATTCGAAATATTTAGTTCATCTATTTATATACTACACGCATGTAGATACATAAATATACTTCAAGTGAATATGAATTTTGTATAAAATAAAAGTTGAAAGTATCTCTCTACGGACATTTATTGGGCGACGACAGAATTTGTGCGTGACAATTGACGTGTGCGTGCGTGACATCTGAATTATTTGCGCCTAAAGGTTTTGTTGCGGTGAATTCTAAATTTATCCATATAAGTACCATATAAGGTTCAGATAGTTAAGTGAAATTTATGCGCATTGGTCGTTGAACACGCAATCTCGTATATATTTTTTATCTCTTACTATGATAAAAACAGAGCATAAGAAGTTTTTTAATCTGATATTATCATGTGACATTTTATTATAGTACAGTGAAATAAATTATCATATGTTGGCTCCTATAAAAAAAATGTATTATACATATTTATACATATTTTATATTATACATTTTTTAGATTATGGTTCTCAAAAACCGTACAGACTAAATCATTGTTTAATGTTTGTCATATTTTATATATGTTAAATTTATATTTTCTTAAACTATATTTTATGCTTTTTTAATCTTTTTATACTTCGTTATCTGATCTGATATCGTAAAGCTACATTTCTAAGAATATTTATTTTTTAAGGTTAAAATTAATATTTTGTGAAGCCAAAGAGAGAACAATTAACAGTTTTAAAGGAATGAGTTGATGAGTTTGCTAAAAAAAATAAAAAAAAAGAAAAAAAAATGAAAAATGAAAAAAATAAAAATAAAAATAAAAAATGAAAATGAAAAAGAAATAAAAAAAATCTTATACAGCAAAAACTACTCTATTATAAGACTTCGTAGTTAACTAACGAGACAAGTGTTTAAGTTTACTTTTTGTTTTATCCAACGTGATGTAAAAACTGGTTAACTTAAAACTTACTCCATTTCAAAACTTACTTTAATTAATTTGTTCTTACTTCTAACAACCTGATATCTATAACCAACCAAATAATATAAATAATAGACTATACAATACAAACCCAGTCGAACAATATTATTTTTGTATTATTCTTTATTGGCAAACTTATAAATATTTCTTCTACCATCTGAGAGCCCATATATAGAACACCCGTGATTTTCGGTTGCTGTTAGTTTCTTATACCTATATTTTATTAATATATATATACTAATTTTGAATAATAGCTTTTTGAAAATTATTATCCTAGTCACATAAGGTTATAATTTTTAATCCTTAACTAAAATAAATAATTCCTAGAAGTAACATAATTATAATAACTATAGATGAGAGTGAAAAATCTTTTATTTTATGTATGTATACTTATAACAGTATTTGTTATCTGAAAGTAAAGAACAATGCTTAGGGTTTAAGTAAAAGTTGATTGGTAAAAGAACTGTCACAGACAAGGTCATAAAAGAAATTTTAAATTTATTTATTATTATTAATACATTTATTTCATGAAAACCCATAGTCATATACCGTCGTCCTACATGTAGTTGTCCGTCTGTCCATTGATGCATTCAAAAGCATGTTCAATTAATTTCAAGCTGTGCATGGACCTGTCAGAGGATGGAGAGGCTTCACGTCATTTTCAAGTGTTTGAATGTTGGAAAATTAAAACTTCTATTACATTTCATTCTATGTTAGCCATAACGATCAATAATGTTATCATTAATCTTCATGGCCTTGGAAAGTAGTTCATTTTAAATATAGATAAGAGATTAATATTGTTTCTGTACTGTGTTTAAAAACAATCAGCGGTGGGTGATTAAAAATCTTTAATACTTTATTAAATGCAACAAAGCCAAATCCTTATATTATTTATATATATTATACTGAACATTTTAATATCAGTTTGAATTCTGGTTAAAAAATTATTTTGATTTATTACAATTGTTATAAATTGTATTTATATTTTTTATTTAAATACCCCATTACTGATTATTTATGAATAGTACATAAACCTACAGCTACTTATGATTATTATAATAATTTGTGTGTGTGTTGCACTGTTTCAATTAAACACCCACACTTCTTGGAAAATTTCTTTCAATAAAAATTAAAACTAGTAAGAGATTATCAATGATAACGTTGCTTATTCTTGTTGTATATTAATATATTTTTTGTTGAGTGAAAATAAACCTTATGTATATAAGTTATATAACAAATAATTAAGGATAAGTTATATAATAGTGACCTTTTCGTTTGTTTATGAACGGGATCAAAAGGCTGCAACTCAAACTAGAATGAATTAGTGAGTTTGAAACCATATTTGTGTTAGCGACTGCAGGCTTTCAGCTGTGTACTGTTTCAACGGTTTTAGATTAAAGTAGTTTTACAATAAGTTGGCTTTATTTTAGCAATGCTCGTTTGTAATTTTTCTTAATATATTTCTAGTTTTAGAATTGACTATTCTTTAACTAACAAACGCAATATTTATTTTTTATTTAAAATAACTCGGTAAACGTTAATTGTAAAAATACTAGATGTATAAATATATCAATATAGAATACTATACGTATACTAGATTTATATGTAGTAAAAGTTACTTACGAACTTTTTAATTTAAAACAGGGCATGTATATATAAAAAGAATGTAGTTTTTTTTGTGAAGTAATAAAAAAATAATTATTTATGGAAAATTTTTCGTAACGAAACAAAACATTTTCTTTCTAAAAGATTGAAGCGTTGAATCAAGGATGCGGAGATCTAATTACAATGACGGATTGGTTTGTTTTAGTTCAAGACTGGAAGAAGTTGCTTAGCAAATGCATTAAAACAAAAAAAATATTAAAATTAAATTTTTTATTCCATTTCACTCTTGAAATATAAATGTGTTTCTTAATATAATCATTCTTAAAACTTTGTCATGCGTAAAACAGTTTTATTAATAACATTTTAAGGTAATGTATTATTAGCAAACTCTATATATATTGTCACAAGTGTCTAAAATCTGCTCTAAAAATTTCTTAAGGCAAGGTTTTGACAAAAGAAAATTTGGAGATGTGCAATGAAAATAAAAAAAAAAAAATTGTTAAGGTTTATTGTATGTAAATCTAAAATCAATTTAATAGTTCTTGCTCATGGCTTAATAACATCAAATTAAATTATATAAATAATATTTAATATAGAGAGATAGAGACTATATACAAAGTTCACAAAATAAATGTATTTTTTTTATAAATGCACGTTTAGTTGACTTAATTCGTAATGGTCACTAGTAATTAATGCTTTGCCACAAAACATTTGTTCATATTTCTGGATTAAAAACAACAATATTAATATAGTCAGGAATATAAAAAAAATAATTTAGATATTTAATTCCAATCTGTAGAACCAACGAAGTTATTTATAACACAATGGAGAACAATTATTTAGTTAAGTTAAATGTGGCAGAACATAATTTCAATCTATTTTTAAATTTATGGGAATTTTCATGTACGATTTGGAAAGCTATAAAAATTGGTTAGTTTATCATGATCATTTTATGATACTATTTGTTATATTATTATTTTATGGTACAGTAATGTCTGATATGAGGTTTTATTTGCTATACATGGTACTATGCATTCTAAGTAGGTCATCTAGATAGCTTACGTTAAGAGATTTATAGAGCAATCTTCATAATATTATGCCGTAACGTTTTATGAATGGACATAAAATGGAAAACATGACTTAATAAATCGATCATTTTAGAAGGCATTTAAACAAAATGTCATATTCGTCTTCATAAAATGTATTATACAACTATTATATAGTTGAGTAAATCGAGAATAAAATCTCCTTAACTTCAATTACAATAATAATTTTTATCCAAACCTAAATAAATTAAAAATTATTATTTTATTTTGTAGTAATTTTTTAACAATTGTAAGGATTTTCAATTGTTACAATTCAACACTACATTATGAATTAATTACTTCTCTGTCTATCCGTTTCAGAGCGTTAATATTGCCAAAGTTAAACTTTGAAAAAAATTATTACTAGTGATTTACTGGTTCTTTGATACTTTGTAAACTAGCGCTATCTGCCGCCTGTTCGTAGAACTATAGCTTAGAAGTAGCAATTAAGAGGTTTTCTTTTGTAAGAATCACACAAAATTATGTTATAAGTTTCAGCGCTAGATGTCGCTCATATTTAGCGAAAGTGTTCTGTGAATGGATTATATTTTTTGTGTAGATGGCGTTAGTAGTCGAATGTTACACTTGTCTGAAAATTAATATAGATGGCGTCGTGGCATATTTTTATGCTTTTATAAATTTTGGCGATGTGAATATTAGCCTTAAAACATTGGATTCATTGTTAAGTCTACTATAACATAGTTTGTTTTAAATATACATTATATACTCATAATTACTGTGTAAAGCCTCAAAACCGAAATTGAGAAAGAGAGAATCTGGAAAGTGGTAATCATAAATCATGACGGATTACACGAAATTAAGGATAATAATAAAAAAAAAGAACAATAAATATTCTTCGCTATAAATCCTATAATTAATTATCTTTAGGAGAAGAAAAACCTTTTCAGACCGTTATAACTTTAGTATATACGGCTTTACAGTCCGAATAATGACCTGTGGTTTTTTTAGTTATTTTGAGTCCCGTAGCATCGCTACGGCGTAGCTAGCCATTAAAATTAAAATCAGTGCTACACTTTATTGTTTTAATGTCACACATAAAAAAGGAGTCCTTTCGGTTTATTATTTATTTTTATTTTTATTTTAAGACTAATTTTTGGCATAGATGTTAATTAATATATTGAGAAGATATTAGTAAAATACATTCTATAGCAGGGTAGGCCAATCCATCGATCGTCCCTATGTCAGTCCATCGTGAGCAAAAATAAAATTATCGGTACTTACCTATTCCGTATTGGAGTATAGTTAAAAAACTCCTAGTCGGTACATCGCAAAGAATTAGAAAGACAGACAGTAGATTTCAAGTCCGATTGAGTTGGCCACCTCTGATTTATAGAACAACAATTATTTAAAAACAATACAACAGCAAATTTTATTTCATGTTTAATATTCCTTTTATATCATATTATGTCAGATAATTGCAGCTCGCTCGAATATTAAGTTACGAATATCATAATTATTAAACAATATTTACTTTTATCGGACACGAGGTTTTGTCTCATGTCTCTGACACGTGTGATATTTACATACTCATGAACACACCCAAACACATTTAATATACAAATATTTATATTTTACTTGTACCTTGTATTATTCAATTTGTAAATTCAATTATTTATATATTACGCTAGTTGTTGACCGCGACTTTGTTTTCAGGACTAGAAAATGGCGAAAGTTAGCAAAATGAGTTTGGAATTTGTGATTAATAGTCAGTTTCAATGCCAGCTAATGTCAGCCGAATAGTAGGTAATTATAAATTTTATTATTATCTGTTTATAAAAGCACTCTCTATGGAATAGTTTATATTTTTAAGACAAAGCTTTAATATCTATAACAATCCTAAATAAATAGGTTTTGCGCAAACAATATTTTTCAAAACGGAGTGGTAGTTTTTTATAATGTACATTATAAGAGTATTGGTTGTTAACAAAATAATTTGTTAATGGCTTGTTAGCGATCCACTAATCAATCACTGACAATTATAACTAATAATATTTTATCTTTTATCATCAATATTTATTATTTACTAAGTAGCTTTTGAATATTTCTCGATATCTTAAAATTTTGACAAATTCGACTAGAACAGGTTTGTCTTATTAGATGGATATTAATTTGTACTTTAATAAATTTAATAGGATATTAATATAATTTAGGCTAAGCTAATAAAAGTCAGTTAAAAATATAGTTTTTCTTTGAAAATATATCATTGTTTCATATTATTAAGACTATTTTAAGGCTCAAAAGTTTTAAAGACAGACGTATCTTCAATCCCGTAAGTAAAAAATTGTGAAAAATACGAACCTACTCAGTGAGATAGAACCCAACACAAAAAAGGTGTTTTCATCTCTGGACTATCATTCTTTGCTTTTGGTTGCTTTTTCTCAGACATCTTGAGACTTTTGTTTGTGGGATTCTGGTAATATTGCAGAAATATTTCAATACACACATTATTATTTCTTATTTGATATATTATTCGATCCAATACATTAAATCGATGCTCATCTAAAAATAAAAATAAAACTATGTATATGATTTTAATGTTTCCTAAGATTTACACGAGTACTACACATTTCAATAAAACTATTTTTCGGATATAACTCGCGTTTATCATTATATTTTTATATTTAACCCGACGTTTCGAATGCTTTGCAGCAAACGTGTTCGTGGTAAGACGAGATGATGGTGTCTGTCAGTCAGTTTATTTGTCACCTACCTTCAACGGTTCCTGAGTTTACAGGCATAGAGTTCAGGATGCACACAAAACGCACTAACTGTGTCTACGGGCTTGGTCAGTCAAGTCAGTTTTGCTGCAAAACATCCGAAACGTAAGGTTAAATATAAAAATGTAATAATAAATGCGAGTTATATCCGAAAAATAGTTTTATTGAAATATATGATTTTATTCGAAACTTTAAGAAATGAAATATAATTTTTTTCATGTTGATAAAAATCGGTTATCTTTAACAGAAGCAATTCCGATATATTAAATCGATCCTTACAGAACAAATAACTCAATTTAATACGTCGGCAATATGCAATAAAAATATATATGACATTTTTAGGAATTGGTTTCAAATACTCAGGCCATCGTCAGATTCAGATGATCGCACTTGTACGATAATCGAAAAAGTTAAATCGAGTTCCATCAAAGTTCGCTGATATCGTTAACTGGCATTTGTCTACTGTAGTGAGGGTCAATACATGAATATGATTTAGGGGAAACATTGTTCGATAAATATTAATAAACACATTTTTATATCCAAATCATACATGTATAATTTTATAAATATATTAGGAGAATATATTTATAAAATTTATTATATTTATATTAACTTGATACACTTAAAAAATTGTATGTTGATATATTTCTTCAAATATAAAAGTTTTGTAATTTTCTCGTTTAAACACAAAAGCATAAAAATAAAATTTCGTTCAATAAATAACAATCTAAAAAAACATTACAGAAATATAACATTAAATATTATAATTTAAAATATTCCATGATATTCATTTGTATTTTTGTATTATACCTTTTGAATATCTAGGGTCAAAGAGAAAATGCGTAAAAGAATGTTATCCGCATTGCGGTTTCAGTAGACTGACGAATTTCTTTGGTACAAATAATATAATATTTGAGTGACATATGAAAACACAACTATATTAGCATATATTTTGTATGTAAATAAAATCACTTTACCTATTTTGTGATTATGTTTTCTTTTAACGTTTTAGATTTCTTATATAAAATTAAAACCAAAATTTTTTCACGGCTGTTACTTTCTATGCTTTTGAATTTCATTGAACAATACAAATTGCAAATAACGGCAAAAATATACAAGTGACAATTTGCACCTCAATGCACTTCGAACAACTTAATTCAATTGAGTGTCATTACGTACAGTTAGAGAGTTTTATATTCATTCAACACTTTTAACTTAAAAACTGCATAACAATTGTGTTGCGAATGTTATTTTCAAAGTTTGGTGCAAAATAGGGAAAAAACAGATAGTAGCATTAATGACATCTATAGTTAAATAGAATTCAAGATAAAATAGGTTTCATTTTGTTATTGTAAGTAAACATAATTAGGAAAAGGAAGTTACAGTCCATTTTATTATTTATATGTCAATAGCTGACATATTTGTAAAATTGTTGAGTTATTTATTAAAAAAATACATACATCAAAAAAGAATTGTTCCATACTTTTGCTCAACTTATTTCTAGTCTAGTCTTGTTACTTTTTTTATTTAAGTTGGAAACAAAATTTTAGCGCAAAATTATGTTTCTTTTTAGGGACTGTCGATTTCTAAAAGGAGTTTAATTATGAAATACCAAATCTATAAAAACCAACAAAATCCTACTAGATAAGATTCGACAAGGCTCTAAAAAATGGTCATGATGTATTTTGAGTAAAATTTTATTTTCGTTATACGATCGCTATGTATTTTGATATATTTTTATAATAAATTCTTTTTTAGCGTAACTTTATATTTATTAAAATTTTATTTACTTTTGAATTATATATTTTTTTATATGTTTTCTGATTTCTTTCGGACGTAAATTTTATATATATAAATACAAAATTATAATTTATTTAAAATATTACTTATATTAAAACATATACAAACAAACAACGCCTTTGTAATCTGCTCTGTATTCGAAAGCACACACACAAAACGTACCGCATTTAAGACGATTTTTACTAAGCTGTCTTAAAAAAAAATAAAAATATTATAACAACTCTTTACAAAAAATCACAATGTTAATGTTGATAACGATATTTTAGGTAATGCCCATAATTTACAGCACTTAGGTAAAGTGCTCGAACGAGTGCTATTGGTTTGTTAAAGTCAAATGAATTGTCTACAAATTGATATTGCCAGCGGCGCCAACCACAGACTGACGGTGGTGGTTGGGCCAATATTGTTTATTTATCTCGCCAGTTTCTCTCACTGTTTTAACCACAAAACCCAAATAAATGTTTCTTTAAAATTATAAGCTTGTTCCGCTAACAGACGGGAGTTATATATTTGGAATCTACTATTGATTGCGATCCCAGTTAGCTTCAATCGCATAGTTATAATGCTTATTAAACAAATATTAATACTAGTATTTCTCTAAATAGTCCGTCAATCACAATTGTTGTTTTTTAAATCACATTAAAATTATTCAAAATAGACTATCAAATTAAAAGTATAGCCAAAATTATAATCAGATCAGATTAAAGTTTTAGAAAGATCAAGGTAATAATAATAATATAAATCTCTTGTATAATAGCTACAGAATAACAAGATAATGTAATAAATCCCGCCACTTCTTTCCAGAGGTGTCACAATCTTGTAAAAAGGACTCATATTGCCAGTGATATATTATGGTCTTTTTAAATGAATTCCCAGGTGGCAGCACTGTAAGTATTGATTGTAACGACGAAGATGAAGTATTTACTTTCGTTTTAAAGCATTCATTTCATTTATAACGAAAATATTTGATCCTTTGTAACTAAAATATTTTATAGCTTTTTGATTTAAGCTTGTATCTTGTATGAGTTGAGTCGTCCGTGGTAGTACTAGCCTCTCACAGAAGAGCGGTGTGAAGCAGTATCGGATTTATTAGGTAAGTTAGTAACAGAGTCAGAAGAATAAGAACGCTACCTTTCTCTTCTTTTTCTAGTCTCCTTTACACATTCATCAATAATAAACATATATATTCATTTATTAACTCATATATAGTTTTATGTTATTAGATATGAGACAAAGGATGACCTTGTCAGCTTGAATTTATTAGTAACCAGCTAGTATACTATATCATTAAGTTATTAGTTTAGCATCATTACAACATTTATTATAATTGTTATATCCTGCTCAAGTGAAGTGTGTGATATTGTTAATCGATTCAATAGCTATTAACCTTATACATTTTATTATAATCTCTATTTATTAATATTATTTATAAGTTCAATAATATAATATAATAATATAAATATATCATATATAAATAGTTTAAAAAAATTATTATTACATAAAAATAATAAGTAACTATTTAAAAGGATTAGAAATTAGAAATATACAATCAAATTTCGAAATATGTACAAGGATATTCTTCAACACATTTCATTGCGGGTCGAACCCTCGGGACATCATATAGAACTGCGGTGCGTCTATCCTAAGTGAAATTTTCACATTTCAACACATAAATGAAAACATTTATGAAAATACTTTTTCATATAAATACTCCAAAGAAATGAGTTTGAATGTAAGATGTACTAGAAATTAGTAATCAGTTTTTAAGAGTTCTTTACCCAATATTTGGATTGCGTCATTGTATATATGTATAGGCTAAACTAATGTCCCGTTATTGATAGGGCGCTACGAGGAGGTTTTTTGTCGATAAGTAAATGAAATAAGTACTGTAATACTTAGATGGAGTCGTAGTTAATAACTAGTATATTATGGCAATATTTACTCGTTATCCAAAATCTTAAAAAATATTAGACTTCCGTTACATACGAGGAAATGCTATCTATATTTTTATTTCCGTGAGACTTTCCTAAAGCACATTTTTAAATTAAAATTCTTGGCTGCCATACATCTATTATTATTTTCGAGAAGATCACACTGTATATTAAAATAAGTTTATATATTTTTTATTTTTTTATGTGGAGAGCAAATTTGTAAATTTTCATACATCACAATTAATAATTAAGTTTTTCTGCAATTTATAATTATTTGTTAATGTATAATATTAAATTTCATCTACTTATAATCTTGAATACAATATTAGGGGCACCTTAAAAATATCCGCATTGCGGTTACAAGAAATAAACATCGATTACTATTTAAGTACTAAGTTAAGAGTAATTAAAATATATGTTATTATTACTGTAAAAATGAAGTCATACTAAATTAATAATGTTACATGTAATTTGAAAAAAAATTGAACTTCTATTTAATATTGGTTAAATGTATCCGGTTTCAAGTAAAAATAATAATAGATATTTAAAAAATATCTGGGTTTAGAGTTAAAAGTATACCAATATAGTTTACTTGGTCTCAGATCTTGACAATAATGAAAAATAATATTACAAAATTAAAACTGGATTTATTAAAAATTTTGAAAGTTTTGTATGAGTGTATAATTGGCAAAAATTCAGGATAAATTCGTGTTATATTTTTCCCATATATAGAACAAAATTTTAATTATTTTACACTGAAAAATATGCAGTTTTTGTATCACTTTTTGTAGTTTATATACCACTACTCCGTCCCGTCTCTTAGCAAGAAAAATAATATATATTCTTTTAAATAAGATCTGTTCATGTCTTATACAATATGTGGTTCAAAAGTTTTAAATTACTCAAACACGAGCCGTTTTCGCCAAAACATAAAACGTCGGAGAATAAGCACTGAAGCTAAAAAGGAATTCAGAAAACTAGATAAAACTAGAGGTTTAAAATATCTGCTGTCTTTGTATTTTCAAGTAACTTCATTCGCTTTTCTTTTTTCTTTCTTTCTTTTTAAGTGAATCGCGTTAATATTATTTAAATCTGTTTAAATCTCAAGTTTTATACCCCGTCAATACTATTAGAATTTGACCGAATAGTGTCGAATCAATTCGGGGCTCTTATTCATGAGCTCGGAGCATGGCGGACTCATGGTGTGAAATGTGCGATTCGCAAACAGCAGTTCCGGAACTAGTCGGGACAATTCCCATAGTATTAACAAGAGTACACTCGGATAAATTTACGTAATAGTAATCATGGATACCGAAAATCCTAATACAAAAATAATTTTCGTGTTAAAGTTTGTATGTTTAAAATATATCTATAACTAACTAAATATATATATTTTTAAAAATACCACAGAAAACCGTTCGAACTTTTTCATTTGGGTCTGTATAAACGATTTGAATATTTATAATATACATTGAATTTTTGACTTGGATGAAATTTAGGATGAATAACAGTCGATCATATACAATTATGTAACTGATATTTTATGAGTAATATACGAGTGTCCTACATTTCATATGATATAATATTTTCTATTTTCATGAAAGTAAATCATAGTAAAAGATATATGAATAGACATACAAACATTGACATATTTTCGTGTCTTTTTATTAGAGTTACATATGATTTACGATACGATTAATATTGGGTCCGACATAATTTATTAAATATATTTATTACAATACAATATTTAGAAAATAACGCATTGCAGATACTACCTAAAACAAATGTAGTGAGAAATAACTTTCAAGATGTTTTAACCGAGTTGGTAACTTGCTAAAGTTACTCTTCAAACTATCTTGTAGAAAACCTGTAGCTTAACTCCTCTAAAATAAAATGATATTATACTTTAGGTTTTTTACACTTAAAATTTTTATTTTCATAGGCATCATTATTTTTTAAATAGAAAAAATACATTAAAATTAAAAAAAAAAACAACTACAATAAAGTTTAATTTTAAAATAAACGTTACTAATTTATTAAAGTTTTATTATTTTTTGATTATATTTTTTTAGAAATATTTGTAAGCCTGGTAGGTAATTGAAGCCAGATCTACTCTGTTAACCATTTTCGTTTAACAGAGTAACAGTCTGGCGATGAGCCAAGCTTTTTAAGCTTCCAGATCGCGTCTCAAATTTTACTGAGAGATTTTAAAGTTATATTATACCAGGGATAAGAGTATCGCCTTACAATGAACGACGAGAATAATAATGACAAACAACATGTTTTATTTTTAAAATGTAATACGTGTATATAATTTTAAAATCATTGTGCAATCATTTTATATTATCAAAAATTCAGTCTTTCAAACTTAGTTTTTATTCAGACATGACGACACACAGATTAGCCAACCTCTATTTTTTATATATTAACATATTATATTTAATACAGTATAGTTAATTTATTAAAGTTTATTATATAGTCTGCAGCTTCTTTTTAAAAGTTTACATTTGTTAGAAACTAAACACTCGTAATATCTTATAAGTATAAATAGTTCCTTGTTTAAAGTTCAAAACTTATCATGTGAAAAACAACCTTGGGTGGATAAAATGTCTACAAATAAATGATACTACTTTGGATTTGTATTGGAGACTGATAGAAAGACATTAATAGTACACATAAATTAGTTCTACTTGTATTTAACTAAAGGTCAATGAACATTTTAATATTAATTTCATATCCATATTGAAGTAAAGATTCATAAAAAATTAAGAAATATGAAAATTGTACTTAAATTTTTATTAGTATACACGCGTAAATGATAAAATTGAAATAAGGGTAATGATGAGATTATGTATAAAATATATTTATATTTAATGTGAAGTTAGCTTTACAATTAGTTACTGAGATTAATCGCTCGTAAATCTAGTGCTTTAGACATAAATACCGCAGTAGATAGGAATTTAAAAGCGCTTTTTATGCTGGATTTTAGTTTGTTTAGTGTTTTTATGCAGTAAAATAAATTATTTAAATAGAAATTAGATTTTTGCTCTTATTTTATTTTCTATAACATTTTAATAAAGAAAATATAATAAAGGCAATAACATAATTGAAACATCTATTCTAAAATTCTCAACACAAAATCTTCTACTAACAAAATACAGCTTGAAGCTTTATATTTCAGACAAGTTACGTCTCGCCTTATTTTTATTAAAAATACAAAAATAAAGTATTTAAAATTTCGTTATTCATGTTCGGTCTTATTTATGATTATCCATCTCCATCTCATGGATAATCATAACTCCGATTTAAAACCATATCTGGTCCATATTTATGAGCTCGGAGAGTAGTAAAATCACGGCATGAACTGTTTAGTTCCTGAATAAGTTTTCATACTAGTGTGACAAATTCCGATAGAATTTCTATCGGAATTTCTATTTCTATCTGAAATTCTATCGGAATTTGTCACACTGGTATAAAAAACGTTTCGATGTGATTAAAGTTGAACATGTATTAAAAAATGTGTTCATCTGAAAACAAGAAATGTTCAATAAAATAATTGCAAGGCCGATGGTCTGGTTCTTGTTTTGTTCTTTTTCGTTCGTTTTGTATAATATTTATATAAAAATAAATATATTGTACATATATTGCACTACAAAGACTTACCATTTAATGGTGTAATAAATGTTGTATGAACTTACCTGAAATGAGAACGTTATTATTATAAATATTATTATTTCATTTTGAATCAAATCACTTTTCTAAGATACGCGCAAACAATACAGTTTTACTCGAGTATTTTAATTAAGATTTTATTAAAGAGAAAGCATGATTCTGGAATTATTGTGAAGCTTGTATTTTTCAATTCTATAATATGCTGAAGAGAACTAAAATAAAAGAAAAATAAAATTTTATTGAGGAACTTTATAATATAAACTGAAATATTAAAGTTTAAAATGACTTTAATCTTAGAATAACTTTAGAATAAGCATCCGTCCTTTTATTTTATCTTCGTTATTAAAATGTAAATTTAATTATTCTTCTCACATTATGCGAGTCTCGTGACTGCGGCTCGGAAGGCAATCATTCACATTTTACGAATAAAATTTCAAAATATATTCTTTAGTTCAGTCATTATTAAAAAAATATTTGATATAATCACGAAAAATATTTTGACCTCAACTCAAATGTAAGCAATTGCATAGCATCATATATTTTTTTAAACGGGTTCTTGGTAAATTTTTTATCCTATATCCTAAAATATTTTGATAAACATATGAAATATATAGGTACTTTGATATACTAGTGTCATTTAAAATGATAAATTTAAAAAATATTCTAATATCTATAGTTTTTAAAATTTTAAGGATTAATGAAAATTAAATTAAATTTGAAATTAAATTTAAGATTGATCGCTCCGGTACAGGTACAGGTAGAACTTTTGACCTCTAGGAAACCCTTGCGAAATTTTTCATTTTATATTTCTTTTAAAATTTTGTAAAACTCTTGAAATAGTTTAAAATCGATAAAAAAAAGGTTTTTACCTTTAACAAAGAAAATAATATTAGTGGTTCCAAAAAAAAAAAAAAAAATAAGAAATGAGTTTCCTTATATTAAATATAATCATGACAGAAGATCCTAAACTTAATCATTCTAACTTTTTGTCACTGAATTGTCCTTGTACAAAACATTAACGAGCTGAGATTAATTTTGTGTGTTGAAGTTTTAAAAAAGTCAAAGTAATGAAGACATGTTTTTATTACTTCCTACTTACAATTTTTACAATATGAATAGTTATAAAATATTATTGTTAAGAGTTTTTTTTGCTTCTTATCATTTTTATTATAATTTATTTTAATAAAATCCACAATTGCATTAAAAACACTTGTTCTAGATATGACATATATAATATTCTTAATAAATTTACGATAAATTTGATATAATTTGAGATTTTTTTTTATTTTGCCAAAAAACAAACAAAACTATGAGATATTTTTCGTTTTTCAATTGTAATCACTTTTTGATATCAAAAATACGTATAGATTGTTATTACAACCGCCACAATTACGTAATTAGTGCTTTGTAAATCGCAATTAGGCGGTATTTAGTTTAATAAAAACTAAAATATCGCTACGTCGCTTTCGCTGAAAAACTCACAATTTCTAAGTTTTATAAATACGCATCGAGTGATACCAAAACAAACAAAACCGAAAACATAATCTTATATACATGTATATGTGTGTGTGTATATATAAACACACATGCATACATGTTTTTAAAAAGTTTCTAGAATTACTAAGAATACCACAACACGTCAAGATTTTACAAAATATCCAACTTTAAAATTAAAAGTGCTTACAATAACTTCCTTAATCAGCGAGCTGAAAAATCGCACGTAATGAAAAGGTGAAAATCGACAGCTTTTCCCTTTTCAACATTTTTATTAAAAATTGCAATAACTCAGTTTTTCTTTTATTTTCTGTCAGTTGCAAATTGCAATAACTCAGTTTTGTTTTCTTTTAATCTGAACGATCAGAATAAGCCAATAAACATCATATAAAATGAATTTTATATTAAAATCATTATAAAATTTATCAACTTTACATCCATAACTAAAAGTAATTTTATTTTATTTAGTACATTTATATTAGTAGTAGTATAGTATAAATGATTTCCACGGTGGATATTAAAAAGAATTCTGGCTGCATCTTTACTTTGCTAGAAACTCTTTTACTCGAGGCAGAAATGAGATAGTTCACTTTTTTTAATAAGACAATAAGATGTGGAATTAAATTCTTAAAAATTGTAATGTAGAATTTAAATAACTATTAATTTAAGTACTACTAATGCTAAAAGAAAGATTTAAACATTATTAAGTAATAAATATATTTTTAAATTTCATGAACCTGAAAAAAAAAATGTTTAGTGATAAATAAGGCTTCTCGGCACTTCCATTTCATATAAATAAGTAGTCATTGATATTGATTCAAAGTGGAAAATATATAAAAGATACAAGTCGTTTAGTTCACGCCGTGCTCCTAGCTCACTAACAAGGACCCCGAAAGGGTTTGAAACTAGTCGAATAAATTCTGATAGCAATAACGTAAGTACCTACTGTCGGATAATTATATATATATATACAAATATAAACAAATATAAACAAATTTATATACGATGACATTTTTGTAAAGAATGCTAATTATATTACATACGTAATATTAAAAGCTTAAAAGTAATTTAAGATAAATCGAGATTAAAGGTTAATTAAGTTCATTATACAATTCATAAGCAAACAAGAATATTTAGTTGTCAGATTTTGTGTCAGATTTCACATAATATCTACCTTGTCTGTTGTATGTTACTATAAAGTGAATTTGGAGCACGCCTCCACGTCCGTTATATGTATAAAAATTCTGATATTGGGCTTTTTGAACAAAAGTAGCAGACGCCACAAACACAACCTAATTCTGTTATGTTATTGTAAGTAACATGTGTGCCAGTTTTCTCTCTGAAGAGATTATTCATAGTATTTTCTTGGGATTGATAATTTTAAACATATTTTAATACTACGGAACCTTAAATAAAATTAACTAATCATTATAATTCTATGATTAGAAACTTTGGTTTGGATTTTTACAAGTCGGATCAATATAACGCCTCCGTCTAGAAGAAGATATTTGGTTATAGAAGCCTTGTTTCATTAAGATAAATAGCGATCTGGTAGCTTCATTTTCAGAATGACAGGACGTTATTCTTGAGATCTCAGAATGGTCTTCTACGTATAGATGTATTACTTATTATTTTTCATCTTTTATTTGACTGCATTCCACACGCGGCTTCGCCTGGATGTTTTGATACAATATTTAGTTAGTACCCTATGACCTATCCGAGGCTTCAGACTATCTAAATAAAATATCATTATAAAACGGCTCAGCTTAGCCGTGAAGCATACTTTTATTATATATTTTATTTACATATGTAAATAGATAAAGAAACATATTGACCAAAGATAAATTAGGAAAGATTTCATCGAATTTTATGTGTCGATGGGTAACATTCAAACACGCCCATGAGTACTCGACGGCATTTGATCTATCCGTGGACAAAATTTCAGCTCGATCGGTGCAGTAGTTTTGTAAGGCATAGCAAAACAAAAAGAAATTTTCATACTTATATGTAATAATATATTATATATAACTAGGTTATTTTGAGATCTTTAAATGTAATTTAAGTCAAACTTGGAATACAAAATTACAAATTCAAAATGGTCGACATATATCCAACTCAACAAATATTGTCAATTATCAATTATCTCAATGAGGATTTCAGTTATTATGTAAATAATAGTCGCAATATTTATATCAATGGAGATATAGAATGCTTGTAGCGTCAAACCTTTTTAAAACTTTATTAATAGCTTTGGTGTTTAGTTCTTCTTATGATTAATTCTATTACCTTTTTGCTTTAAAATAACTGATACAAGCACCTATAAAAAGAGTATGTTATAGTACCTAATATAGATATACATCACAAAAAATATATAAATTCAATTAACTATACGCCGATATAAAATAATAAAGTGGTCCTGATATAATATTCGTTTCATTTAACTTGTATTCAAAGTTAATTATTTGTTATTGAATAATATATGCCTTGTAAATACTGCAATTATTTTTATGTATATTTATGGATAATGACTTAATATTACTTCCTCACAATTTATATTAAATTACCGTTCCGATCAATTAGAAGAAAATATTTGTAATTATAACAATGAATAATTGCAATAAATACTTTATTATTCATTTGTACATTAATTGTCTTAGTTTTGGTTATGGAAAATAAAATTAAAATCGAATTCCGTGATTAATATATAAATTTCTGTTTTTATAGGAACAAATCTTACGGACCCCTATATTTTTACACCGGGCTGAAAGCAATGTAATTGAAAACGTAGTAATTAAAACTTAAGATGGATTTATAGACCTTAATAGCGCTTGTTTAACTCCTAAATAGAAAAACACTTAAGTTCTTAATATATTTTTTGAATCAAATAATAGTTTGTTAAAGTCACAAATCCAGTATTAGATTATTATTATACTTATAATAAGTTGAACTTAGTAAAGTACGTGTTGACCTCAGGGTTTTCCAGTCTTCTCTAAATCATATTTTTCCGTATTGCAGTTTAAGATTATTCGGATTTCTATCTGTTTGTACGTTACATGAAATTATATAGTTTTATATGTAAGTCTATATTATTTGTTAACTTTTCTCTTGTTAAATTTTATATCGTACACTGTGTCTAGTTTTAAATTGTAGGTATTACATTTTTTTATTAAAAGTCGTGGGGTAATATTAGTATTTTGATTACCATATTTCCTTTAAATGCATCACAATAAGTAATATTGGTCATTCTCTATATCGTTATTGTGTTACTACAACATTTTTACCATGAGGGTATTATACCGTGAGTATAAGATTTTTATTTTTAAGAACATGAAAAAAAAGATCTAACTAAAAAAAGCTTAGTAAATAGAAGTAAATAAAAAATTATGGTTTATTTTATTCCTTTTTTTAATTTTTTTTCGGGACGAGGGTATGTTGATTTTAAATGACTCCATGCGTTTTGGAAACTCAAATTCAAATGTATCATCTATTTACAATTATATCCTAGTTTTCTGGATTTGAGTTTAAGAAGCTGAGATTATAAAAAAAAGTTTTTAATTTTATTGAATTATTAACTAACTTTTTTACTCTCGTAACCCAATCCAGGTCATTTTGATCTGTATAGAAAAAAACATCTGCTTTCTCTTTCCCACACTTTTTCACTTGTGATTAATCTAAACAACTTAAAATTCCAATAATCCCAATAAATCCCAATAATCTCAATCTGTACTGTCGAAGGTCAATTTAACCTATGATTAGGTGGTGTTTCTTTTTCATTTAATTAAAATTTGTAGGTAGTAATAATAATATAAAAAACTATCACAATCATATTCTTAGTTTATACGAATTAGTTATAATTATTATTTTTTTAAAATATATAATGTTCTTTTAGTGATTCTGAGCATGTTTTTGTTGCTGGCGACGGCACACAGCGCGTGTGTTTGTCCGTTGTCGTACCTACCAGTGTGCGGGCGCAATGGTCGTACATATAGCAATGAATGCGCGTAAGTTTAAAAAATATTTTCTGTTTAATATATTTTTTTATCATTTAAATAATAAATTGATATTTTTTTATTTATTTTTGTACATTTAAAATAGGTGTGGGAAAATTAAATATAGTAAAAAAAAAATGAATAAATAATGTGAGTTTGTACTAATACCACTTACTTTTCCAGAATGCGGTGCGCACACACTTCACTAAAACATAAAGGTCAATGTAGAAGAAGACATTAAATATGGTGTTGTCGTACAAATTATTTTTAGTATTATAAACAAAGGATAGTTTTATTCTGAAATGTTATAAAATATTAATATGTGAGTTATCTTTATTATTTTTTTAAATTGTTATAATTTAATATCTTCAATAATAAATTATCATATTTGATAAACTGTAGTCTTTTAATTACCCATAAAAAGCCGTCTTTTCCATTGAATAATTTTGTATGAATAGTTGTCAATCAAGAAGGTTATAACCAGGATGGTAAGGTTCTACTTACACCGAAAACCAACGGTCTGATTATGGCTCTAGTAGGAAGCTATGAGAACCGACACAACTATACATCGTTGAATCAGGTTTTATTGAGAATTTCATAATTATTTGTTGTGGCTTTTAAGAGGCTTGAAAAATTAAAGTTTTAAAACTTGGAGAAATATAAATTCCCAGTGACAGAAATGTGAAAACTGAAAGGAAAATTTACTGGAACTGTTGATTTTACTATCAAAACAAAGTTACGTTACTCTTTTATGTTTAATCATTAATCCAGAATCACATTTTTCTTATACCAGTTGGTAGCGAACGCTTTCTAGTATAAAACGTAAAATACTCATACCATCGTTAATTAAATAGCATAAAAAGTAAAAAAAGCATCTGAATCCGAGAAAATGAAAGATAATTGAATTTCAAATGTATCTTCAACCTGGATATGTAAAATAATATTTGCATTTCAGAATTCAAAGTTTTCAGGACAATTAATACGGTTTAGTAAAGTATTATTCTTACCAGTTTTGATGTTTTATCTTACATCTTGCGGTCTAAATTAAAATAGTTGATATAGCATACAATTTAGTTTCGCAATGAAAACTTTTAACATATAATAATAGCAATAGGGAAAATGGGTATGTTTTATTAGCTTAATGAAATGTAAAATTATTTATGAAGATATATTATAAAGCATATTTTTGCCCCTCGTCCTATGCGTGCCTTGAAATGTAAGGTCAACCATCAAATATATGTAAAGGACGACCCACGTACGGATTCTAGAAGTACTCTGATATTCACAAATGTACTTCTCAAAATATGTAAAGAAACCAGATTTCAAATTGTAAAATCGTCAAACGTATTTAAACCCTTAACTGTAAAACGGCAACAACTATTATAATAGCAGTTGATTTACGAATAAATTAATAATAATATAACTCTTCACAAATTACATGTAAGGTTATCTAATATACAATTGTCAATTTATCTTTAAGGCCTTAGTATACTTTATTGCATGACAATTCAATACCAATTACAAATTAAAAACACAAGAAATTATCACTTTTTATGTTTCTATTTTATGACAGAAGTGCTCTGTATTATACTTTATTATTTTAATCGTTAAATAGTAGTATATGCGGCTTGGGACTTAATTTAATGGTATTATATTTAGTAGACACTTAATATAATAAAAAGCAAAATTATTATATTGCGTATCAATCAATAATTAAACCATATGATATCCTTTTTAGAAGTAAATGCAATCACAATAGAAAATAAAATAGAAAAACAAATAACATAAATATTTAAAATCAATTGAAAATTTTAAGTAAATTAACATAAAATTGATCATTAAATAAAAGACAAGTTGTCCATTAAATAAATAAATTTGTTATAAATACTCATTAACTGTAAGTACGAATATTTATACAACAAACTCAATGTTGTTTTACCTATAAGTAATTTACTGAGTTATAACGCGAAAAGATTGATTAACTCATTATTTACTGTGCAATTTATATATTAATCACACATCTCAATACACTTGACAGGTTCTATTAAGTAACAAAAATAATAATGTATAAGTTTTGCAATAAAATAATAAATAGCATAATGTATTATATGTTGAAGTTTTAGAGCATGTGACAACTGACGGTTTCCATTTCTGTTCAGAGAGAATAAAGTAGGAAATAAAAGTGTCAGTTTTATATTCAACACATCTATGAGTAACGTTTTAAATAAAATGTATTTCACGAAATATTGAAGTTCAGAAAAACATGTGTTTCTAGGTTTATTAATGCTTATTATATTGAAATATTTTTTCATAGATATGTCGAATAATATATTTATGTATGTATGAATGTATTCTAAAAAGTAATGTAGTATTTAATTTAGTTTATATTAAAATCAAAATATAATTGTTGTTACAGAAACTTACAACTTATGTATATATTACGAAACTTATATGTAACAGAATAACGTATAGTTGAATAGTTCTTATATACGGTAATATTGTTGAACATTGTTATCAAAATAATATATATATTGCAGAACAAGCTGTGCATGCCCATGAGTAGACGATGAGGAGTGTCATTGCCCTGTCCAAAAAACGTAGATTGAACTTTTTGATTTTTGGTTAACTATTATAAACTTTATATAAGTTTTATAAAAATACTTTAAAGAAACTTATATATCATATGTAAAATCAAAATACAAGAATAAATTAAAAAGTTGCAAAGTTACTAGAATACCAAATATTCAAATAATAGTTTTCGGAAGTATGAAACGCAATTCAAAACTACTATTTTACAAAACACACAAATTTTCACGATAAAACAAATACACCAGATTTTAGATTTCGCACAGGAACATGTGTTCGGAGGAAATTCGGAGGAAAGTTAGTAAAACACGTGTTCGTCTCTTTTTGCAGACAAATATAAATTAACAAAGCTAAATGTCTGATTACAAACTATATAACGCTACGATTCAGATGTATTCTTCTAGCTAATGCATAAGCTAATGCTAAGAATGCTAATGAGCAAGGAACCCGAATGAGTTCAAAGCTAGTCAAGCAAATTCCAATGATCTTTACGTGAGTACCACCGGATTATATGTAATTATATGTAATAAATATAAAAAAATAAACGTTTTACTAAATTAACCAATTACTTAGGTTAGTTTTTATAAAAACTTAAATTGTTAAAAGTTTTCTAAATTAATCACCTAAGGCTATAAAACAATATTTTACTCCATTTTTATAACCTTTAGACAAGGACTAAAATTTAACTATTTTCAAATAATAAACTGTGTTTATTTTTTAACTAGTAACATTGGTCTAAGACACGAATCTTATAATGCTTGGATGAAAAATGACAGATAATCCGAAATTGAAACTTTTATAATATAAATAAGCTCTCGACAAATATATTTTTTTTTTTATTAACATTTTAAATGAATTTATATAAAACAAAAAAACAAACGCAACTAAAAAACTGGATAAGAAAATAGGAAGACAAAGAAACAAAGATATACAAAATACATCAAATTATTCATGTATTATCCTTTCCACACTTATTATAAGGAGACGGTAACCTAATAGATTGGATTAACAATTAGTACGACATGTTACTGTAGGAAAGCTTAATATAATTCGTTTGCATATTTAATTATCTTTAACTGCATAATATGCTTCCCGAAAATGATGCAGTAGTTAACGTTTCTATATAGATTTATGAATTAGGATTTATAATTAGTATCTCGCAATTTAAATAGCATTAAAGTTCTAAGCAATTCTTATGAAACATTTGACTTTACAACAATAAACAAATATGTAGATATCATTCCTTAATGACCATATGATTAGAGGTTATAGGTTCGAGTTTTATCATTGTTGATGAGTTTTTAGTTACAAATTTATTTAAAACTCTAGTGACTTCAAGATAGTTAAATATATTTATAATTTATTTGAGCAACTGTTATTGTTTTTTATTAGTAAAAATTATTTATTCCTATGTGGCATATTCTCAATTTACTGAATTATTTAATTATGTATTTGTTTAGGCAGTATAGATTGTTTAGGCAGTATAGATGTCAAACATTATTATCGGTTGAAGCATCCTTGGCATCAATGTTAATTTATACTTCAAAGTAGAAAGAAACAAAAAAGTCTAGTACGTGTAGCATTCGTCGCGATTAAGACTATTTTATATATTATGTTAGGTGGATAGCTATAGGGTTGCATAATTGACAGTGGACGGAGATAGCAGGTTCGTATCCTGTTGGTTGAAAAATTATAAAAATTAGAATAAACGTACATATAATTGCTTTATTCTCAGAAAATTAAAGTTCAATATTAACTTGTTTCTTTCGTTTAGAAAAATTTAAGGTTAGCTTAAAGCTACGTCAGATGGAAGGCGATTTGATTGAAAAGATGGTAATTATAAGGCAATAGAAGGTCTTAATAGCGTCTGTAACTTTCTCAGATGCCTGGATGAAAGCTTGAATAAAAGATTTAAGTTCAATATTATATCTATGTTGTTGCTTTTAAAAATGTTTAATTCAAGTAAAGTAATTGCGACAGGTTTTCCTGATTGCTATTCAAATTATCATATTTTTCCTTATTACAGTTTATGATAATTTTGATTTCTATCTGTTTGTGTTATATTATTATTGCTATAATTTCATAAATATTTTTGTTACTTTGTGAACATTTGGTTAAATGTTTTACTTATTAAACTGTACCTTATAAATTTTGTTAACTAATTTATGTAGTAGAATTATTTGATAAGGGTCACGGAAAAATATTAGTGCTATAATGTACCTATCATATTTCCTTTAAATTCCATACGGTAATCGTGATTGTTCATTCTTTACATTATTATTGTGTTAGACATACATTTAAACCATGAGATTGTTATACCGTAAGTATTTATTTTGTTATTATTGAATACATTTTGTACTTACAAAATAATAGAGAGATAAAATATTACATTTGTGACATCACGTCATTAATATCATAAATGAAATATTTAGAACGTTACATTCTTATAATATATATTTTAAATGCCTTTTTAATGTTTTGAATATTTCTCACAAACGAGATGTTCTATATATGTAATTGTTTCCTGAAAAGCTTTTTTTGAAGCATTTCTTCATCCCAATATAATGACACATTTAAATAAGAATGTTTTTTCGTTATTATGTTAAAAATACACACCAGACGCATACGATTCGTTACTTAAAATAAAAAATTGTGTTTAATTTGTTTTAATAGCTTTATTTTTCACCAAATTTTTTTATTTTCTAGCGATAATATTAAAAAAAACAACGTCAACAAGTTCGTTTCCATTATTATATATAATGCGCCTGAATTTACGTTAATTCTATCGGATTATGCTTAAATAGTTTTGAACTCATTTGGGGTCCTTGTGCATCAGTTCTAAGCATCTCAATTGCGGCGTGAGCTCTGTGGCGATTAGGTCCAAGTGGATTCGAAACTAGTCGGGCAAATTTCGATAGTATTTATGACAGTCCTCCGAATAATTATATCTAATGTAATAGACATCATGGACCATGAAAGTTAAAATAAATTAAGTAATCTTTTTCAGTTTTTTATCGTGTATTAATATTTGTTTTGTAAAATATATTTTATTGTTTTAGTTATTCTGAGCATGTTTTTATTGGCGGCAACGGCATATACCCAGTGTGCGTGTCCAAGAAATTACTCCCCGGTTTGCGCACGCAACGGTCACACTTATAACAACGAATGCCTGTGAGTTCCTTTTTAATATACTTTTCATTATCTTAAATTTTTATTTAACCTTATTTTTAATAGTCTTTGAATTGGTCGTTGTATTGGATGGATTCAGTAATAATATATTTATGTTAACGTTATTTTACTAATGTCACTTACTTTTACAGAATGCGGTGCGCACATACTTCACTAAAACATAGAGGTCAATGTAAAAGAAGACATTAAATATGGTGTTGTTGTATAAATTATTTTAAGTATTATAAACAATGGATGGTTTTATTCTGAAATTTTATAAAATATTATTATGTGATTAATCCTTAAATTTTTTTTTTTTACAAAATATTGTTATAATTTTTATTAAAATTTAATATTTTTAATATTAAATTATCATATCTGTTAGACTGCAGTCTTTTAATTACCCATAAAAAGCCGTTTTTTCCATTGAATAATTGTGTATTAATAACTATCAATCAAGAAGGTTATAACCAGGACGGTAAGGTGCTACTTACACCGAAAACCAACGGTCTGATTATGGCTCTAGTAGGAAGCTATGGGAACCGACACAACTATACATCGTTGAATCAGGTATTATTGAGAATTTCATAATTATTTGTTGTGGCTTTTAAGATGCTGTAAAAATTAAAGTTTTAAAACATGGAGAAATATAAATTCGCAGTGACAGCAATGTGAAAACTGAAAGGAAAATTTACTGGAACTGTTGATTTTACTATCAAAAAACAAAGTTACGTTACTCTTTTATGTTTAATCATTAATCCATAATCACATTTTTCTTATATCAGTTGGTAGCTAACGCTCTCTTGTATAAAACGTAAAAGACTCATACCATCGTTAATTAAATGGCATAAAAAGTAAAAAAAGCATCTGAATCCGAGAAGATGAAAGATAATTGAATTTTAAATGTATTTTCAACCAGGATATGTAAAATGATATTTGCACTTCAGAATTCAAAGTTTTCAGGATAATTAAATACGGTTCAGTAAAGTAATCTTAGCAGTTTTGATGTTTTTTCTTATATCTCGGGGACTAATAAAATAGTTTATATAGCATACAATTTAGTTTTGCAATGAAAAATTTTGACATATAATAATAGCATTAGGGAAAATGGGTATGTTTTATTAACTTAATGAAATGTAAAATTATTTATGAAGATATATTATAGAGGACATTTTTTCCCCTGATACTATGCGTGCCTTGAAATGTAAGATTAACCACCAAATATATGTAAAGGATCACCGACGTATGGATTCTAGAAGTACTCTGATATTCACAAATGTACTACTCAAAATGTGTAAAGAAGCCAGATTTAGATTGTAAAATCGTCAAACGTTTTTAGACCCTTAAATTTAAAATGGCAAAAACTATTATAATAGCAGTTGATTTACGAATGAATTAATAATAATATAACTCTTCACAAATTACCTGTAAGGTTATCTAATATACAATTGTCAATTTATCTTTAAGGCCTTAGTATACTTTATTACATGACAATTCAATACCAATTACAAATTAAAAACACAAGAAATTCTCACTTTTTAAATTTCTATTTTTTGACACAAGTGCTAGTCAAGCAAATCCCAATGGTATTTACGTGAGTACCCCCGGATTATATGTAATTATATGAAATAGTAAAATAAATACAAGAAAAATAAACGTTTTACTAAATGGACCAATTACTTAGGTTAGTTTTTATAAAAACTTAAATTGTTAAAAGTTTTCTAAATTAATCACCTAAGGCTATTGGTATTTATAAAATAATATTTTACTCCATTTTCATAACCTTAAGACAGGGACTAATATTTTACTATTTTCAAATAATAAACTGTGTTTATTTTTTAACAAGTAAAAAATAAAGAATAAATATAAAAATAACAAAAAACAAAGGCAACTAAAAAACTGGATAAGCAAATACGAAGACAAAGAAACAAAGATATACAAAATACATCAAATTATTCATGTATTATACTTTCCACACTTATTATAAGGAGACGGTAAACTAATAGATTGGATTACGAATTAGTACGATATGTTACTGTGGGAAAGGTTAATATAATTCGTTTGCATATTTAATTATCTTTTCCTGCATAATATGCTTCCCAAGAATGGTGCAGTAGTTAACGTTTCTATATAGATTTATGAATTAGGATTTATAATTAGTATCTCGCAATTTAAATAGTATTAAGGTTCTAAGCAATTCTTATAAAACATTTGACTTTACAATAATAAACAAATATGTAGATATCATTCCTTAATGACCATATGATTAGAGGTTGCAGGTTCGAGTTTTATCATTGTTGATGAGTTTTTAGTTATAAATTTATTTAAAACTCTAGTGACTTCAACATAGTTAAATATATTTATAATTTATTTGAGCAACTGTTATTGTTTTTTATTAGTAAAAATTATTTATTCCTATGTGGCATAGTCTCAATTTACTGAATTATTTAATTATGTATTTGTTTAGGCAATATTTTTTTTGGGAGTTCTTCAAAAATAATCGTTTAGTTGTTAATTACTTTAGTCACTTGATATAAAACCATAATTAATTACGCACCTTTGTCCTTCCATATTGATCACACTATCTATTAGCGAAAACCTTACAAACGGTTTTGAAGTTTTTGACTTAACCATGTTCATATATTCGATATCAGGTAAGTTACACGTATTATATAGATGTCAAACATTATTATCGGTTGAAGCATCCTTGGCATTAATGTTAATTTACACTTCAAAGTAGAAACAAACAAAAAAGTCTAGTACGTGTAGCATTCGTCGCGATTAAGACTATTATATATAAACATATTATGTTAGGTGGATAGCTATAGGGTTGCATAATTGACAGTTGGCGGCGATAGCAGGTTCGTATCCTGTTGATTGGGAATTCTTGAATTTATATCTATATAAAAATTATAAACAAGAATAAAGGTACATATAATTATTTTATTCTCAGAAAATTATAAAAACGAACTTACAATTGAGTTCCACGAAATATAAAGTTTATTATTATCTTGTTTCTTTCGTTTAGAAAAATTTAAGGACATCTTAAACTTAGTTCAGATGGAAGGCGATTTGATTAAAAAGATGGTAATTATAAGGTAATAGAAGGTCTTAATGGCGTGTGTAACTTTCTCAGATGGTTGGATGAAAGCTTAAATATAAGATTTAAGTTCAACATTATATCTATGTTGTTGCTTATAAAAATGTTTAATTCAAGTAAAGTTAATTGCGACAGGTTTTCCTGATTGCTATTCAAATTATCATATTTTTCCTTATTACAGTTTATGATAATTTTGATTTCTATCTGTTTGTGTTATATTATTATTGCTATAATTTCATAAATATTCTTTGTTACTTTGTGAACATTTGGTTAAATGTTTTACTTATTAAACTGAACCTTATAAATTTTGTTAACTAATTTATGTAGTAGAATTATTTGATAAGGGTCACGGAAAAATATTAGTGCTATAATGTACCTGTCATATTTCCTTTAAATTCCATACGGTGATCGTAATTGTTCATTCTTTATATTATTATTGTGTTAGATATACATTTAAACCATGAGATTGTTATACCGTAAGTATTTATTTTGTTATTATTGAATACATTTTGTAATTACAAAATAATAGAGAGATAAAATATTACATTTGTGACATCACGTCATTAATATCATAAATGAAATATTTAGAACGTTAAATTCTTATAATATATATTTTAAATGCCTTTTTTTAATGTTTTGAATATTTCTCACAAACGAGATGTTCTATATATGTAATTGTTTCCTGAAAAGCTTTTTTTGAAGCATTTCTTCATCCCAATATAATGACACATTTAAATAAGACTGTTTTTTCGTTATTATGTCAAAAATACACCCCAGACGCATACGATTCGTTACTTAAAATAAAAAAATTGTGTTTAATTTGTTTTAATAGTTTTATTTTTCACCAAATATTTTTATTTTCTAGCGATAACATTAAAAAAAACAACGTCAAAAAGTTCGTTTCATCTATTATATATAATGCGCCTGAATTTACGTTAATTCTATCGGATTATGCTTAAATAGTTTTGAACTCATTTGGGGTCCTTGTGCATCAGTTCTAAGCATCTTAATTGCGGCGTGAGCTCTGTGGCGATTAGGTCCAAGTGGATTCGAAACTAGTCGGGCAAATTTCTATAGTATTTATGACAGTCCTCCGAATAATTATATGTAATGTAATAGATATCATGGACCATGAAAGTTAAAATAAATTGAGTAATCTTTTTCAGTTTTTTATCTTGTATTAATATTTGTTTTGTAAAATATATTTTATTGTTTTAGTTATTCTGAGCATGTTTTTATTGGCGGCAACGGCATATACCCAGTGTGCGTGTCCAAGAAATTACTCCCCGGTTTGCGCACGCAACGGTCGCACTTATAACAACGAATGCCTGTGAGTTCCTTTTTAATATACTTTTCATTATCTTAAATTTTTATTTAACCTTATTTTTAATAGTCTTTGAATTGGTTTTTTGAATTGGATGGATTCAGTAATTATATATTTATGTTAACGTTATTTTACTAATGTCAATTACTTTTACAGAATGCGGTGCGCACATACTTCACTAAAACATAGAGGTCAATGTAAAAGAAGACATTAAATATGGTGTTGTTGTACAAATTATTTTTAGTATTATAAAAAATGTATGGTTTTATTCTTAAATGTTATAAAATATTATTTTTGATTAATCCTTAACTATTTTTTTTTTATAAAATATTGTTATAATTTTTATTAAAATTTAATATTTTCAATATTAAATTATCATATTTGTTAGGCTGCAGTCTTTTAATTACCCATAAAAAGCCGTTTTTTCCATTGAATAATTGTGTATTAATAACTATCAATCAAGAAGGTTATAACCAGGACGGTAAGGTGCTACTTACACCGAAAACCAACGGTCTGATTATGGCTCTAGTAGGAAGCTATGGGAACCGACACAACTATACATCGTTGAATCAGGTATTATTGAGAATTTCATAATTATTTGTTGTGGCTTTTAAGATGCTGTAAAAATTAAAGTTTTAAAACATGGAGAAATATAAATTCGCAGTGACAGCAATGTGAAAACTGAAAGGAAAATTTACTGGAACTGTTGATTTTACTATCAAAAAACAAAGTTACGTTACTCTTTTATGTTTAATCATTAATCCATAATCACATTTTTCTTATATCAGTTGGTAGCTAACGCTCTCTTGTATAAAACGTAAAAGACTCATACCATCGTTAATTAAATGGCATAAAAAGTAAAAAAAGCATCTGAATCCGAGAAGATGAAAGATAATTGAATTTTAAATGTATTTTCAACCAGGATATGTAAAATGATATTTGCACTTCAGAATTCAAAGTTTTCAGGATAATTAAATACGGTTCAGTAAAGTAATCTTAGCAGTTTTGATGTTTTTTCTTATATCTCGGGGACTAATAAAATAGTTTATATAGCATACAATTTAGTTTTGCAATGAAAAATTTTGACATATAATAATAGCATTAGGGAAAATGGGTATGTTTTATTAACTTAATGAAATGTAAAATTATTTATGAAGATATATTATAGAGGACATTTTTTCCCCTGATACTATGCGTGCCTTGAAATGTAAGATTAACCACCAAATATATGTAAAGGATCACCGACGTATGGATTCTAGAAGTACTCTGATATTCACAAATGTACTACTCAAAATGTGTAAAGAAGCCAGATTTAGATTGTAAAATCGTCAAACGTTTTTAGACCCTTAAATTTAAAATGGCAAAAACTATTATAATAGCAGTTGATTTACGAATGAATTAATAATAATATAACTCTTCACAAATTACCTGTAAGGTTATCTAATATACAATTGTCAATTTATCTTTAAGGCCTTAGTATACTTTATTACATGACAATTCAATACCAATTACAAATTAAAAACACAAGAAATTCTCACTTTTTAAATTTCTATTTTTTGACACAAGTGCTAGTCAAGCAAATCCCAATGGTATTTACGTGAGTACCCCCGGATTATATGTAATTATATGAAATAGTAAAATAAATACAAGAAAAATAAACGTTTTACTAAATGGACCAATTACTTAGGTTAGTTTTTATAAAAACTTAAATTGTTAAAAGTTTTCTAAATTAATCACCTAAGGCTATTGGTATTTATAAAATAATATTTTACTCCATTTTCATAACCTTAAGACAGGGACTAATATTTTACTATTTTCAAATAATAAACTGTGTTTATTTTTTAACAAGTAAAAAATAAAGAATAAATATAAAAATAACAAAAAACAAAGGCAACTAAAAAACTGGATAAGCAAATACGAAGACAAAGAAACAAAGATATACAAAATACATCAAATTATTCATGTATTATACTTTCCACACTTATTATAAGGAGACGGTAAACTAATAGATTGGATTACGAATTAGTACGATATGTTACTGTGGGAAAGGTCAATATAATTCGTTTGCATATTTAATTATCTTTTCCTGCATAATATGCTTCCCAAGAATGGTGCAGTAGTTAACGTTTCTATATAGATTTATGAATTAGGATTTATAATTAGTATCTCGCAATTTAAATAGTATTAAGGTTCTAAGCAATTCTTATAAAACATTTGACTTTACAATAATAAACAAATATGTAGATATCATTCCTTAATGACCATATGATTAGAGGTTGCAGGTTCGAGTTTTATCATTGTTGATGAGTTTTTAGTTATAAATTTATTTAAAACTCTAGTGACTTCAACATAGTTAAATATATTTATAATTTATTTGAGCAGCTGTTATTGTTTTTTATTAGTAAAAATTATTTATTCCTATGTGGCATAGTCTCAATTTACTGAATTATTTAATTATGTATTTGTTTAGGCAATATTTTTTTTTGGGAGTTCTCAAAAATAATCGTTTTTTTATTAATTACTTTAGTCACTTGATATAAAACCGTAATTAATTACGCACCTTTGTCCTTCCATATTGATCACACTATCTATTAGCGAAAACCTTACAAAACACGTTTTTGAAGTTTTTGACTTAACAATGTTCATATATTCGATATCAGATAAGTTACACGTATTGTATAGATATCAAACATTATTATCGGTTGAAGCATCCTTGGCATTAATGTTAATTTACACTTTAAATTAGAAACAAACAAAAAAGTCTAGTACGTGTAGCATTCGTCGCGATTAAGACTATTATATATAAACATATTATGTTAGGTGGATAGCTATAGGGTTGCATAATTGACAGTGGACAGAGATAGAAGGTTCGTATCCTGTCGATTGGGAATTGTTGAATCTATATCTATATAAAAATTATAAACAAAAATAAACGTACATATAATTGTTTTATTATCAGAAAATTAAAAAAATATATAATTGAGTTCCGCGAAATATAAAGTTTATTGCTATCTTGTTTCTTTCGTTTAGAAAAATTTAAGGACATCTTAAACTTAGTTTAGATGGAAGGCGATTTGATTGAAAAGATGGTAATTATAAGGAAATAGAAGGTCTTAATAGCGTCTGTAACTTTCTCAGATGGTTGGATGAAAGCTTAAATATATGATTTAAGTTCAATGTTATATCTAGGTTATTGCTTTTAAAAATGATTAATGCAAGTAAAGTTAAATGCGACAGGTTTTCCTCAGACGCCTTTTCAAATCATAATATTTTTCCTTATTACAGTTTATGATAATTTTTATTTCTATCTGTTTGTGTTATATTATTATTTCTATAATTTTACTAGATTATTACGAGTATAGATTTGAAATAAAACTATTTTTTACATATTAATCTCGCGTATAATATTTGTTACATTTTAATTTTAACAATCGTGTTTACGGGTAGGAGAGATGTAAGTAAGTCAGTTAATAGTCAGTCACGGGTAAGCAAGATGTAAGTATCTGTCAGTAAGTCACGCCATGAACACGATTGCTGCAAAGCATTCGAAACGTCGGGTTGAAATTCAAATGTAGCCAAAATTTTATGCTAGTTTATTTCACAAAATATTGAATAATAGTTTATATAGATTTGGCTAAAATGTTTTACTTATGAAACTGTACCATATCAATTTTGTTAACTAATTTATGTAGTAGGATTATTTGATAAGAGCCACGTAAAAATATTAGTGTTATAATGTACCTATCATGTTTCCTTTAAATTACTTACGGAGATCGTGATTGTTCATTCTTTATATTATTATTGTGTTAGACATACATTTAAATCATGAGAGTGTTATACTGTCAGTATTTATTTTGCTATTATTTAATACATTTTGTAATTACAAAATAATAGAGAGATAAAATGTTACATATGTGACATGTTCTTAGAACATTTCTTTTAAATGTTTTTTGTTGATGTTTTGTATATTTATATATAAACAATATATTCTATATCTGTTATTGTGTCCTGTGAACCTTTTTGAATCTTTTCTTCATCTACTTGTAATTATATATACACATCAGAATGTTTCTTCGTTTTAGAACATTGCCTTAAATACACACTAGACGCATTCGATACGTAACTTTAAATAAAACATAGTTGTTTTATTTGTTTTAAAAGTTTTATTTTTTAAGAAACATTTATTTATAAGCAATAATAATTTTATTCATGAGCTCTAAGAATGTCAATCGCGGTGTGAACTCTGTGGCAATTGGGCTCGAATTGATTCGAAACTGGTCGGGCAAATTCAAATAGCATTTATGACAGTTTATCCGGATAATTATACTAAATTAAATAAAATAAAAAAACTTTTTCATTTTTTTGTCTTGGGTTAATATTTATTGTGTAAAATATATTTTATTGTTTTAGTTATCCTGAGCATGCTTTTATTTGCGGCAACGGCATATAGCCAGTGTGCGTGTTCAAAACTTAACTCGCCAGTTTGCGCACGCAACGGTCAAACTTATAACAATGAATGCCTGTGAGTTCCTTTTTAATATACTTTTTATAATCTAAATTTGTATGCAACCTAATAAGATTGAATACAAATCCAACAACTATTAAGAATACTTAATAGTCGGTGGATTTGTATTGAATGTCGATGTCGATGAATTCAGTAATTATGTATTTATGTTAACGTAATTTAATTATATCACGTTTCCAGAATGCGGTGCGCAGGAGCTTCTTTGCACCATACGGGCACATGTCCAAAATATAAATATGTTGATTAATTTTATATATATTTTTTTTAAAACACACTATGTTGGTCATTTATATACTAAATACATTTAATAATAAATTATTTTATCTATTGGGTCGTATTTTGAATTCTTTTACTACCCCATAAAATGGACTTCTTAGCTTGGCTGAAGGAAGGGCCTAGACAATCTGTTATCCGGAAAGATAGCATTCGGCATAGAGGATTTTACTACTTATATCTTTGTCTTCGTAGTAGGGACCTTATACAAAAAGTCTAAACTAGTAGAAAAATTATATATATATTTTATGTCATACCTATTTGTTACGGATTTATAGACGAAACTAAAAAAAAGTTTTTAAAAGTTTGAGAAATACAAGTGGGTTGCAGAAGTAACACAAGAATTAAATTGATCTGCAGTGCGGAGGAAGTTTACTGGTTGACTTTATTATGAACATATAGAATTATAGAAATGCAAAATGCTCACTACTAAGTTTTCTTTCTTATAAACTTATGAAGTTCACTTCCTTCAAAAGTTATGAAAAAATGTAACGACGAAAACAAAAATGCTAATAATTAATTATTTTTAGATAATATTGGTAAAATGCAATGAAATTTGCAAAAATCTGGATTTTGTATTTTATTATACTCTAAAGTTATATTGATATATATTTTTGAATGTATTATTTTTAGTACAAATTTAATTATTAATCTAATATTGGCTATCTTTAGGCGTTATTACATATAGTAAATATTGTTTGAAATCGAGTTTAAAGAAATATTTTTTTTTATTTTTTTTCTTTTTGTTAATTAAATATTTTACATTTCAATACAAGTGATAACAACATTTATCTTTGAGATATTGGAGTACCAAATCACACTTGCATCAATAAATAATTGAAAATACTACGTTCCGGACCTATATATGGCTAAATATTCTAAAAAATTTATTGTACTTTCTCGAAACATCATACGATAGAATATAATAATTAAATAATTTTGCTATTTAATTTACTTGATCTGATAAGATAAAAGATGATTGAATTTTAAATGTGGCTACGTAAATTTAAATTTGCATTTCAGAATTTAATCATTTTTAGAACAATCAAATTCTTGAAATTAAAAACTGGGTTTTAATAGTCTGTTTTTAAATATTTTTTAATATACCTTGTGCGCTTTAGCATGGTGCGGGTGACACTGACAGCAACGATTCGTTTCTCTCTTGAGAATTGGCGCGCTTTACAAATTATATTTTAGTATTTTAGTTTTACTACATTCTAACATATAATAACTATAGTAAATTAAAGTAAGCCCAATAGCAATGTTCTAGACTACAAAAAACATCTAATAGAAAAGAAAATTAAGCAAAGTGCTGTGCGTATAACATAACGCATTAGTGAGGGGATGTACTGCCATGATGGAAAGTCGATGTTTTTTTTATAATAAAAAAGTATGTTGTGCTTAAACAGTTATTTTTTTTGTTGAAGAGCTTATAATTATATTAATGAAACAACAGAACATATATAGGGTAGGATTGCTTAAAAGGTTGCTAAGAAAAAATATATTTTATTCATCTAAACTTATATCAGAGTCGGTGGTAGCGCTCATACTGACAGCATCACACGGGTAAACAATATGTACGCCGCGTTGATGCGCTATACAGCAAAAATGTTGTCAGATCTACTCGTATGAGTGCCGTTTTAAATATAATATATTTTACCAAATGTTGAATGAAATGCAAATCGAAAAATTAAATGGGTTTTTAAATGAAAATATATTTTCCTTTTTTTAAGACATCAAGAAACAAATGTTTAGGTTTTTAAAAAATCTAGATCTTCACGTTGGTATACAGTGATACTATTCAGCTAAAAATAACCAACATATTGAAAATCTTTTAAAATCAATTATATTATTATTATTTACTTTGTTATGTTATTATTAAGTAAAAACTGGTCCCTTACAGAAAAATATAATTTTTTTTCATAGTGTAAAACCTTTTTCAGATTTAAAAAGGTATTACTTTTTACCTTGTCTACTTTTCTGCTTTATTATTAAGATAAATGGAATCAAAATACCGTAACATATATCGGTCCAATCATTAATAACACAAATATGAAAGAATACATTTGATAAAATCATTAATATCTGTGACAGATAAATGTCAAACGTATGCGAAAATATGATGAATAGCAATATCATCAATTCTCAGTGAAATAATATTTCATGGAGGAGTGTGCTGATTCCATTGCTCTTTTAATTTATTATGTATTTTTTATGTTCTATCACATAATTGAGTGATGCTCTCTATGAGAGACTTTTCTACGCCTTTCTGCAGATATTAATCAAAAACAGTATATCCGAAAACTTCCAAATTTTGCACAGTGATAGACATTAGTCTGGTAGCGGTTTTAAAAGAAACATTTTTCAAATATTCGATGTCGTTGAAGAATAATCACGGAAAAGCTAAAATTCCATAGACTTCAATTTACAATGACATATGCGTCCTGAATTTTTTGAACAGTTTACAACTTATTTTCTTTTTTTTTGTTTTTTTTTATCTTGAAAAATAGTTAAAGACAGAATGCGTCGACATTTTTTATATGCAACTTCAGTGCTATTTGCACCTCGCTTCGCGCAATATGCTAACACATACCAAGATTTTGCAAGTCAAAATCGAGATCTGGTTCGCGCTCCTAGTATTTTTTTAGTTATTTTGACTAGTATAACCCCGAATATCAGCTAGCAATATACAGACAGTTTTTAATTAATATGTAAACTGCATTATTCTTATATTATGAATTAATAATATTAGCAACGAACAGAAAGTCTTAACATCAGATTATTTCACATTATATTTGCTTTAAGCGAAATTTTGCTTGCTCTGATTATAATTATTTCAAACAATGAATGACTTGCGTTTTATAGAAATTAAAAAGAATAACAAAAGAGCAACAATAGAGTTGTTTCTATTGTCATAGTATAAATAGAACGTTAACGCTGCTGAGTATTGCCCGACAGAATCTATTTCACCGTAGCCGGATCAGCTAATGGGGACTTCGGCTCTGATCGCCCACCTAGCAACTGTATTGTGTTATGAATTAATATAATATTTTAGGTACAAACTGAACATTACTTGAAAATGCTGTCACAAGTAAAATTGAAACTCTTTGATAACATTCTGCGAATCAGTCACTTGTGGTTTATGAGACCTCTTAGACTCTCAAGGGGGACTTAGAATGAATCTTACTATTGACTTTGGATTAAGTATCTCTTAATGGTTAATATTGTTAAAACTAAGAAAAATATCTAAACTAAAAAGTAATAAAAATATCAATTTATATAATTTTCTAATGTCGTTTTTACAAACCTATAGCATAGCTAAAAGCTACTTTACATGTCATACTGTGAACACACATTGAAATAAACATAAAAAGTTATATCTTATATATATATATATATATATATATATATATATATATATATATATATATATATGTTTATTCAGTGTTAACAACACTGAATAAACTTTCAATGTATATGACATATAAATTACAATAAAAACAGAGTGCTTGTTTCATGGTTCGTTAGAAAAATATTTGTTGAATATAAAAAAAATGAAGTTAATAAGGTTATTAGAATATTATTTATGATAAAAATCAAGCAAATAGAAAGAAAACACAACACTAAACGAAATATACAAAAAGATATAAGTTCATCACATTCCACAGAAGGCTAAATTACAAAACTGCCTATTATTAATAATTTTAATAATGGTATAAATCATTATTTAAAAATAGATGAAATTAATTTTATCGGACCAAATATGTCACGAAGGCTCATAAATTTTGCAGTTGAGGTAATGAGATATAATAAAGGATTATAAATATAAAACAGGTGCTAAAAATATATTATGACGGAAATCGGTTAAAACATAAATTAGATTAGATCCATCAAAAATTTTATAGAGATATAAAATAATTCTCAGTACTACCTCCTCGTATATTCTTATTACTTACTTGTGAGTCTATTCCTTTTTTTATTATAGTTGTTAATAATTAAATTCCTTTAAATTCCTTTAAAAGCATTATAAGGACCTTGTTTAGTATAAAAATATCTAACAATCACTCAATATTTTATCCTGGTAACTGAAAGACATCATACAATATAGCATATGTAAAATTTTCATGTAAAAAGTTTAATTGCAAAGATGGTAATCCAAAAAAGAATAAACTTTATATCTTAACGTATTGAAGAAATATTACTTAGTTATCTAAATTAACAAATACTTTTGATGTAGCATTTAATAATCGTATTAAAATATATATCTAAACGAGTTTTATTTGAACGTACCGTATGATAGAAAAGCGTATAACGAATTGACATATTGAGTCTCCCTCTAAAATATATATATGAACAGGTGGATATTTTTTTACGTAACAGAGCCACCAGCTTATTGACTTCCCGTTTTGTAGTTAAAAGTAATATTTATCAAAAATTATACCATCTGTTATATTTCAAATAAGCCATGCTCGTTTATTGCCAGTTGAAACGTCATAAAAGCGGTTGCCTAGATCCATAAGTTATCTGAAGCCTCACTACGTTCTGCGTTTCCGTTTTAATTCAAAACTTAGTTTAACTTCGACTTTAGTTGGCTCACCGGAATCGTACGGTGAATTGGTATCTTACATGTATTACCTGTATACGAGTTTCTTTGTAAAATATCTCTTAAGTTAAACGTACTTATTATAAGTGCCGCCCGGTAACATTAGGATGTTTATTCATTATGAAAATATATCTTCCACTTCTTCATTATAAGTTGTAGCTATTATGCTTTCTTCCTTATTTTTGAACATTCAAATCATAAATTACCTAACATTATTGTAAATTTCGGAGTTGAAAAAGTTTACACTGAGATTCCACCAACCCAGTACTCATGAATAAGGACACAGAATGGATTCGAAATTAATCCGACAAATTCCAATAGCAATTATGTGAGTACAGCCGGATAATTATATATAAGTAAAATGATAATGTAGTTATCATATAAAATTAATAATAAGAAAATTTTTTGAGTAAAATAATTTATAGGTTAAACTTTTTAATGCAGTATGTAGTTCCGCTGACTAATAAGGTTGCTCATATGTTATACATGTTGTATATAGCGAGCACCTACCATTTGAAAAGATACATGTGTTGATTAATTACTTTAAACATTAAATAAAATTTTTGTATTATATTACACGAACAGAAAGTCCGAAAAACGGGTTGCTTCATTGAGTTATACTCGCCCTGCGCAGAAAGATAACTTTACTCACGACGTTGATTAGATTGCTAAAAATTTTATATAATACGTGACTTTCGTGTTATAGAAATTTTATAAAATGGGTCATATTTAGGATTTGCGAGGAATCAGTATTAGAGTATGTGATATATTATATTTAAAAAATATATTTTAGAATAACTTACATATAACCTCCATCTATATGATGTATCTAAACTCACCACATTCTTGAATAGCTGGCAGATTGGTATTAAGATTTAATAATGTTTTTAACTTTCTAACGAGATCTGTGTACATGTTTATTATATTTGGTTTGTAATTCAAAAGCAACCATGAGTACCATTGTTTCAGAATAAGAGCATAATTCAGATTTAACAGTTTAAATGTAACGTTTAAATGTATTTATTTGCTAACGCCCGTACTATAATAATCGGAAACACTTCGAATGGCTCTTGATGTCAAATTACGTGTATTTTAAAAACAAATTCAGGAAATTTAAAATCATTTTGATAATTTTTTAAATATTATAATAAAATGTATTCAAAAGTTTCTACTAAATTTTATTCAATAAATGTTTAAGCTGAATTAACGTAATCATTTTTAAGTTTCTACCATAAATTTTAGAATTAGTTTAGAATTATCGCTTGGGAACGTCGGGTAGAATTCTTTTCAAATTCCATTGAATCCAATCCTATCCCATTTTGTGCTTTCTAGTAGAATATCATTTTATTAGTCTAAGTATAAAACTGATTTTGTTTAAACCTCTTTACTGAAGGTATTGAATCGAATTTGGTTTTCATAATCTCATAAGACTTTTAAGAAAGTTTGGAGTATGTTTGAGTGAAATAAACTGTATAAGAATAATGTATTAATCGATAGTAATTTTGATAAATGAATACATTTTAAGATTATGCTGATCTTAAATAATTGAAATCTTCTAAGGGTCTGGGTGACACCAAAAATCCATCCATAGTACCTATGGATGGATTTTTGGTGTCAATTTTTTAATGGAGTTGTTAACTGGTTTAAACCAGTTCTGAACACCCTTCCGTAAAACTGTAAAGGTCGCTGCAAATCGTTTTTATTATATCAAATATAAATTATATACACAAAAACAACACTATCAGAAATGTCATAAAATCCGACGAGGAAAAGATATAAATGTTCTCAAAATTCATAAGGTCCCAGCTGAAATCGTCTTTTTCTGACTTTGACGGTTATTGTAATATTATTATAATGTCCACTGAAAACGCAACTTCATATTTATAAAGAATTGGTAATAATTATTTGATTTTGGCGAGTAGCATTTCAATATAAGAATATTTGTATATAGTTTTTAATAATAAATATATATTTTTTAATGAAATTGGATTAAAAAAAGCATTGCAAAATGCATTACAATAACATCTTCAAATACGTAGAATTGGGTTGTAATTCTTATGTAATTAATGGTGGAATGCGATGATTGCAAAAAATTTAGCTGTAATAGTGATATCAACTTCAACTTATATAATTAGTCAATTTGATATCATACATAGATCAAAAAAATAGGATTCTTACTAAAGTTACATATTCATGGTAATGAGTTGCTCGTTATGTTAAGTTTATGAAAAACATATATCCTTATGTTACGAAATATCAAAGACATCTCTTTAATTTTATAGCTTTTTAAGTAAAAAAATATCTTAATCGTTGTATATATATGTAACCGTACAAAATTTTTTTTAGTTGACTTAGTATGATAGAAGCAAACGCGTCGTTTCAAAAGACAAATAAAAATAATGAATACTTATAAATTATATTAGATACTCAATTTTAACTTTTTTTATTATTTATTGAGCACATATTTATTGCTCTTTACTACTCAAATTTTCAATTCTTTGTTACCCTACTCCTCTTTCAATTTACGAGCTATACGCAAGAAATTTTGCACACATGCTTATAATGAGCAAAACTCGTTCTGGATTGAAAATCGGTCGAATCGTAATTGAAGTTTTCGATATAATTGATAAAATGTGTCCCATAGAGTTAGATATAGAACGTAAAATATAGAACCTTTTTGTTTCGTGCGCACTGCGTCTCGAGGCTAACCCCGCTTGCGTGGACCTAGTATTATACTAAGCTTTGGTTGCCGCTTGTCCCGCATCTATTCATGAAAATACTAAATAACACGTTGCACTGCCTCTTCAACTTTGTTCATGCCGCGTCTAAACATAGGCACTTTTGCTGCTTCATTTGGTTATATCTTATGGTTTTAACTTTGAAATTATTTATCCAAATTACTTAAATTTAGAGACAAAGTTTATCGACATTAAATATTTAAAACGATAAAGGTTGCATTTGATTCATTGCTTTGTATAAAAAGTTAACAAATGCTTTAAAAAGTATTCAATTTAATTTTAGTTATTATATTTATAATTTTATTTTATTATAGCGGGCTTTTATGTAGAACAGTTTAATAAAAACCTAAAATTGTCTTCTTCTTACTTCACGGTTTATTCGACGCATGCCAAGATAGTTCTTAGAGATGTTTTCCTCTTTATTATAGTAACTTAATGTTATATTATGGTTAAATTACTCAACACTAATAAGTTTAATAAGTTATGAGTTATTTTAATGTATATATGGATTTATGGACATCTATACGCAACTGACATCTGTCATATACATATTGACATCTGTCAAACATTATTATCGGTTGAAGCATCCTTAGTATTAATGTTAATTTATGCTTCAAACTAGAAACAAACTAAGAATTACGAAAAAATGGTAATACGTGCGGCAACCGTCGCGATAAAGAGTATTATATATAATATATAGCTATAGGGTTGCATTATTGACAGTGAACGGAGATAGAAGGATCGTATCCTGTTGATTGGTATTTTTCATTATATATCTATTTGAAAATTATAAATAATTGTAAATGTACATATAATTATCTTATTCTCAGAAAATAATAAAAAAGAACCTACAATTGAGTTCTGTGAAATATAAAGCGTAATATTATCTTGTTTTTTTTGTTCAGACAAAATTTAAGGACAGCTTTAATCTTATCTTAGATGGAAGGCGATTTAATTGAAAAGATAGTAATTATAAGGTAAAAGATGCCGTTAATAGCGTCTATAATTTTCTCAGATACGTGGATGGAAGCTTAAGTCTAAAATTAAAGTTCAATATTATATCTATGTTGTTGCTTATAAAAATGTTTAATTCAAGTAAAGATAATTGCGATTTTCCTGATTGCTATTCAAATTATCATATTTTTCCTTATTACAGTTTATGATAATTTTGATTTCTATCTGTTTGTGTTATATTATTATTGCTATAATTTCATAAAATATTTTTGTTACTTTATGACCATTTGGTTGATTTGTTTTACTTATTAAACTGTACCATATAAATTTTGTTAACTAATTGATGAAGTAGAATTATTTGATTATAGTCACGGAATAATATTAGTGCTATAATGTACCTGTCATGTTTCCTTTAAATTACTTACGGAAATCGTGATTGTTCATTCTTTATATTATTATTGTGTTAGATATACATTTAAACCATGAGAGTGTTATTCCGTAAGTATTTATTTTGCTATTATTTAAAAAATTTTGTAAATATAAAATAATAGAGAGATAAAATGTTACAAGTTATGTCACAAATATCATAAATAAAATATGTAAGACGTTACGTATTTAGAATATATCTTTTAAATGATTTTTTTTTATGTTTTGAATATTCCTGAAAAACGAGAGATTCTTTACCTGTAATTGTTTCCTATCAAGCTTTTTTTGAAGCTTTTCTTCGTGTCAATATAATGACATTTAAATAAGACTGTTTCTTCGTTATTACGTTAACGATACACACCAGACGCATTCGATACGTAACATGAAATAAAAAATCAGTGTTTAATTTGTTTTAATTGTTTTATTTTTCACCAAACATTTTTATTTACTAGCAATAACATTAAAAAAAAAACGTTAACAAGTTCGTTTCCACTATTGCGGAAATAATGCGGAAGAATTCTCGTTAATACTATCGGCATATGCTTGACTAGTTTTGAACCCATTTGGGGTCCTTGTTCATCAGCTTTAAGCATGTCAATCGCGGCGTGAAATAAGAAATCTTTTTCAGTTTTTGAACTTGGGTTAGTATATATTTTGTAAAATATATTTTATTGTTTTAGTTATTCTGAGCATGTTTTTATTGGCGGCAACGGCATATACCCAGTGTGTGTGTCCAAGGCTTTATTCGCCCGTTTGTGCGGCCAATGGTCGTACTTATAACAATGAATGCCTGTGAGATCCTTTTTAATATACTTTTAATTATCTTTATTTGTTATTGAATCTTCTTTTTAATGGTCGTTGAATTTCTATCGGATGAATTGAGTAATGATGTATTTATGTTAACGTTATTTTACATTTTACGTTTTCAGAATGCAGTGCGCAGGAACTTCTTTGCATCATAGAGGCAGATGTCCAAATCAGTAAAAGTTTACTAACTCAGAATTTTCATTAATTTTATAAATATGTTTTTTTAAAACGGACTAGGTCGGTCATTTATATACTAAATATTTATAATAATAAAATGTTTTATCTATTTGATCATATTTAGAATTATTTTACTACCCTAGATAATAAGTATTTTGGACTTGGGAAAAGGAAGCCCCTACACCAAGAAGGTGTCATCCGTAAAGGAAGTACATAGCATTCGGCATAGATGGCAACACGAGCATTTTTACAAAAAAATCTAAAATTAGTAGAAAAATAGTATGTTTTTGATAACTATATATTTATTTGTCTTGGATTTATAGACGAAATATATATTTTTTTAAAGTTTGAGAAACACAAGTGGGTAGCAAAAGCAACACGAGAACTAAATTAATCTGCAGTGCAGAGTAAGTTTACTGGTTGACTTTATTATGAACATATAAAAATATAGCAATGCGAAATGCTCACTACTTAGTTTTCTTCCTCCAAAACTTATGCAGTTAACTTCCCCCAAAACTTATTAAAAAAATAACGACAAAACAAAAACCCTGTATAAAAATAAATTTATATTTTATTATTATTTTAGATAAATTTTGTAAAATACAAAAAAAAACTTCCTGGATGTTGTATTTTATTATAGTCTAGTCTTATTGATATACATTTTTGTAAATATTATTTTTAGTAGAAATTCAATTATCAATCTAACAGTTTTTTGGCGTTATACTTACAGTAAATAATCTTTAAATCGAGTTTAAAGAAACAATTTATTTTATGTTTTTTTTGTTATTGGTATGTTTTATAGACTTTAGATTCAAATTTGTAAAATATTTTATATTTCAATACAAGTGACAATAACAACATTAATCTCTTAGATATTTAAGTAACAAATCACACTTGTAACATTAAATAACTGAAAATACTGCATTCCGGATAAAAAAATACATATTTGAATTCTGAAGAATTTATTATGCTTATTCAAAAACACTATAAGTACTATAGATCATAATAATTAAATAGCAGAAGAACTCGATCTGTTAAGATAAAAGATAATTTAATTTTAAATGTATCTTCAGCGTGGCTATGTCGATTTAAATTTGCATTTCAGAATTAAATAATTTTTAGAAGTATTAAATTTTTTAATTAAAAACGGGTTTCGAAAAAGTTATTTTCTTAAAATATTTGCGGTAAGGCTTTAACAGTCTGTTTTTTAAAACATTTTTGATTAATTGACTTGTGTGCACTACGCATGCCATAAAATACTTATAAAAGATTCATAACATATACAAGACACCATGACAAAAATCATATTCTTTATTGAAATAAATATTTTAGGAATAAATTTCTTTTGCAATCTCAAGGGACTCAAAATACCTATTTTTTTAACTGAATTAATTTATTGATGCAAACAATTTAATAATATATCAACATTGAAGTTTTTGAACGTGTGACAACTGTCAGCTTCAAAATTCAGCGCGAAATAGGCAACAAATGTATCAGATTCAACAGATCTACTCGTATGAGTACCATTTTAAGTAAAATATATTTTACCAAATATTGAATGGAATGTATATCGATAAAACAAATGTTTTGGTATTTAAAAAAAAAGTTTTTTTTTAAATTCAACTGTTATACAAGGAGACCATGTGAAGCCAACTATGGCATCGGCATGCGAGCTGTATTTAAATAGCCATTGCCTTCTTGATAAAAGAAGAGAAAGGAAATAGAGGCTGTAGGAAGTAATTGACTTTTATAATATTTGACGACTATATTTTACTCATGTAAATTGTAAATGTTTGTAACAAACAGACATATTTGTTTTAGATATTATCATGTACTAGCTCTCAGTGATAGATCTTCGTGTTGGTAGCTAAGTGATCCCGTCGATCTTAAAATAACTTAGAAATTGTTACAATGGAAATTATTTGAAATGCAATTATATTATTACTAATATTTTCTTAGGTATGTAACTATTACGTAAAAACTGTGGTTCCTTTACAGAAAAAAAAAACATTTAAAAAAATATATACAGAATATTGGTACGATATTTTTTTTCATAATGTCAAACCTTTTTGTGATTCAAAAAGGTAATACTTTTTACCTTGTTTACTTTTCTGTCTTTATTATTAAGATAAATGGAATCAAAATAACGTAACATATATCGGTCCCAGCATCAATAATGCAAATATGAAAGAATACATTTGATAAAATCATTAATATGTGTGACAGATAAATGTCAAACGTTTGCGAAAATATGATGAATAGCTTTATCATCCATTTCTCAGTTAAGTGATATGTCATGGAGAAGTGTGCCGATTCCATTGCTCATATAATATTTTATATATTTTTTTATCGTTGCTGTATAAGATTTTTTTAGAAACGTAAATGTTTTTGAGACTATTGTAATTAAAATATTAATTAGTTTAAAATGTATATTAAAGATCGCTTCATTTTTACAACTCTAATAATGGTATGTAATAAAATTCACGAAAAAAAAGTTTAAATGACCTAGTAACATTTGTAATAAATATAAAAAATTAATATAGATTTCCAATTTATTCCAACCAGTAATCTATTCTAATATACTAAAGGAGAAAAGTTTTTTTCGTTTGTTAGTCAGGGTTTGTTAGTCAGGGGCGTCACGGTGTGTGCTAACGCGATCCCGTGACGTCCCATTACGGTGAAGAGGGCAACCGTTGGTTTTTTAGTGGGTAGCCTTAAAAATGGCAGCATCCTCTATGCTGCCGGGTAGTCCCACATAACCCCCCGGCCGTCACCCCCCTGGGCCGACGGGGTACCCGCAATGGGTTTTTCCAACGGAAAAGAAAAAAAAAAAGGGTTTGTTAGTCAGGGCAGGGTCATGAAGAAAGTTGAGGCTTTTTAACATTACACTACTACTCTTAGTAAAATACTGCATTATTCTTATTTTATATTTTGATAATATTAGCAACGAACAGAAAGTCCTAACATCGGATTATTTCACATTATATTTCCTTTTAGCGAAATTTTCTTTGCCCTGATTATAATTATTTCAAACAATGCCTGACTTGCGTTTTGTAGAAATTAAAAAGACTAACAATAGAGCAACAATAGAGTTGTTTCTATTGTCATAGTATAAATAGAACGCCAGCGCGATCAAGAGGTGCCCGAATTATCATCTTAGCCGGATCAGCTAACTGGGACTTAGGCTGTGAATGCCCGCCCAGCAACTATATTGTGTTATGAATTAATATAATATTTTAGGTATAAAAAAAAACATAATTTGAAAATGCTGTCACAAGTAAACTTGAAACTCTTTGATAACATTCTGCGAATCAGCCACTTGTGGTTTATGAGACCTCTTAGACTCTCAAGAGGGACTTAGAATGAATTTCATCTTACTATTGACTTTGGATTAAGTATCTCTTAATGGTTAATACTGTTAGATCTAAGAAAAAATTGTAATGTATTAAGTGTTTACAATCCTATAGCATAGCTAATAGTTTAGCTAAATTACATAACATTCTGTGAACATACATTGAAATAAACATAAAAAAAGTTATTATTGTGCCTTCTTATATAATTTAAGTGACTTTTTATTTCTATCTTGCCAAGTGGACAAATTTATGTATGAAAGTTTAAGTTGTTATAATATTTATCAATTGTTGTATCTGAACTTAACGGTAATTTCGTTAACAACACTGAATATACTTTCAGTGTACATATGACACATAAATTTCAATAAAAACAGAGTGCTTGTTTCATGGTTCGTTTGAAAAAGATTTGTTGACTATAAAAAAAATTAAGTTAATAGGTTATTAGAATATTATTTATGATAAAAATCAAGCAAATAGAAAGAAAACACAACATTAAACGAAATATACAAAAAGATTTTGGTTCAGCACATTTCACAGAAGGTTAAATTACAAAACTTCCTATTGTGAATAATTTTGATAACGGTATAAATTATTATCTAAAAATAGATGAAATTAATCTTATCGGGCCGAATATCCAACCAAGGCTCATAAATTTTGCCGTTGAGGTAATGAAATACAATAAAGGATTATAAATATAAAAACATATTATGATGGAAGTCGGTTAAAAACATAATAAAATTACATTAGATCCATCAAAAATTTTATAGAGAGATAAAATAATCTCCTCGTATATTCCTATTACCTGCGAGTCTTTCCCATTTTTAATTATTGTTGTTAATAATTGAATTCCTTTAAACGTGTTATTAGGAGCTTGTTTAGTAAAAAATTTCAAAAACATCTAACAATCCCTCAATCTTAAGTTCATAAGTATGTGTGTATGTGATTTTTTTAAGGTTTACACGCATTTTATTCTGGTAACTAAAAGACATCTATACAATGTAGTATCTATACAATTTTCATGTACAAAGTTTAATTGTAAAGATGGTAATCCAAAAAATAATAAACTTTATATCGTAATATTTTAAAGAAATATTACCTTGTTATCTAAATTGACAATACCTTTTAATGAAGGCTTTAAGTTACAATTTATTTTAAATTTTATTGAAACTAGAGAACTTAAAACGAAGTTTTATTTTTAACTTTTCCTAGAATATTGTATGCTAACAATAGATTCAAAATACAAACTTTATATAACCATAACTACAACAATAATCAAATCCATTATAATTGTAATAAAATATATATTGAAACGAGTTTTATGTAAAACGTAACCAAATTTTGAAAATGCTTTCAGCAGAATCTCAAGTTATTAAAATATTTAAGTAAGATATGTCATAAATATTTTCAAGGCAGTATTTACTATTATACTTAGTAATTGTTTGTTGTGCATATCAATTTAGAATTTAAAAACCAGATGATACAAATCTATAAATTTAGATAAGAAAACGTCTGAAGAAAACAGATCGAGTTCGGGAAAAATATATGGTTCTTGACCAGCAGGGATCTGAATTAACGAAAATAACGAATTGGCATATTGAGCCGCTCTTTGAAATATATATATGACCAGGTGGATATTTTTTTACATAACAGCAACATGCTATTAGATTAGCATTTCTTAGGAAAATATAATATTTATCAAAAATCATACTTTCTGCGATATTCCAGCGTAGATAAGCCATGCTCGTTAATTGCCAGTTTAAACGTCATAAAAGTGGTTGCCAGTTCTAGATCCATAAGTTATCTGAAGTAGTCTCACTCCGTTGTACGTTTCCATTTTAATACAAAACTTAGTTTCAATTTAACTTTAGTTAGCTCACCGGCATTGTACGGTGTATTTATAGCTTATATATATTATCTGTATACAACTTCCTTTGTACAATATCTCAAAGCTACGAGCATGTATCCAACATTTAAAAATGTACTTTAAATATTAAAGAAAGTTATTATATTTTATTGCACGAACAGAAAGTCCGAAAAACGGGTTGCTTCATTGAGTTATACTCGCCCTGAGCAGAAAGACAACTTTATTCACGATGTTGATTATACTGCTAAAAATTTTATATAATACGTGACTTGCGTGTTTTAGAAATTTTATAATATGGGTTTTATTTACCAGTATTAGAGTACGTGATATATTATATTTTAAAAATATTTTTATTATAATTTATATAAAATCTCTATCTTTATGATACATATAAACTCACCACATTCCTGAATCTTTAATGTTTTTAACTTTCTAACGACATCTGTATATGTTTTACTACATTTGGTTTTTAATTCAAAAGCAATGAGTACCATTGTTTCAGAATAAGAGCATAATTCAGATTTAACAGTTTAAAAAGTAACGGATTTTAATATTTAATTGTTAACGCCCGTACTACAATAAGCGAAAACACTTCGACTGGCTCTTGATTTTCAATTACGTTTATTTTAAAACCAATTCCAGAAAATTGAAAATAATTTTGAAAATTTATAATATAGTATAAGAAAATGTATTACAAAGTATCTACTATATTTTCTTGATAAATTTTTAAGCTGAATCAGCGTAATCTTCTCTTCGTCTTTTTCTTTTTTAAATTTCTACCATAAATTTCAGAATTAGTTTAGGATTATCGCTTGGAAACGTCGGGTACCTTTCTTTTCATATTCCGTTGAATCCAATTCTATTCCATTTTGTGGTTTCTAGTAGAATACAATTTTATTAGTCTAAGTATGAAGCTGGTTTTGTTTAAACCTCCTTACTGAAAGTACTGAATTTTCAAATCAAATTTGGTTTTCACAATCTGATACGGCTTTTAAGAAAGTTTGGGGTATGTGGGAATGTAATAAACTGTATTAAAATAAAATATTAATCGATTGTAATTTTGGTAAATGAATTTAACATTTTAATATTATGCCGATCTTAAATAATTGAAATTTTCTAAGTGTCTAGGTAACCCTAATGCATTATGGACGGCTTTTTGGTGGCAATTTTTTTAAGAGTTTTTACTAATGGTTCAAAAGACAGAACTCTAAAAGTGTCTTCAACTTACACACTTTACTCAATTTGATATTATATATAGATCACACACGAGTTACATAACAGTTACTAAAAATAGGATCCTTACTAAAATGACATATTCATGGTAATAACTAGTTCGGTACGTTAAGTTTATGTAATACTTATATCCTAATGTTACGAAATATCAAAGACATCTCCTTAATTTTATAACTTTTTATCTAAAAAAGTATCTTGATCCTTGTAATATTTGTATATATGTAACCATATTTAATTTTTTGTTTAGTTGACTAAGTATCATAGCAGCAAACACGTCATTTTCAAAGGCAAATAAAAATAATTTATATCTACAAATCACATTAGATAACTAATATTCAACTCTTTTTAATTCAATTCGTTTAAATTTTTAATAGAAACGACACTTTTAGTTATACTAACTTATGGTCGCCGCTTTGTTCGCGTGTTTTCATGAAAATACCAAATAACAAGTTGCACTGCCTCTTCAATTTTGTTCAAGCGGCGTCTAATCATATTATGCTGCTTCATTCAGTTCTATCTTTTTGTGATTACTTTGAAGTTATTTATCCAAATAACTTGAAAAAACAAAGTTTATCTACATTAAATATTAAACAAATAAATGTTGAATTTGTTGCATTGTTTATGTAAACAAATAACACATAGTTATATCGTCCCAAACCACCGAGTTAGCTTTGGGTGGTCCGATGTAATCGTAATTATACATTAAATTAATATTAAGATCACTGTTTAAGGTAGCTTAAGTGAATACTTGTAGAACAAATATAATTTTTAATTAAAATAAATATTTTTTAAAAAGTCCTTCGCCGTGCACAGAACTTGACTATCTCCTCTTTATGATATGAACTTGAATAAACATTAAATTTAATTAGAGTTATGGCACATTATTTTTGCTATATAGCTTCTAAAAAGTAGATAAATTCTGACCCTGACATTTATTTAGAACTATTTAAAACAAACGATTCTACATTATCTTCTTATTACTTCAACTGTTCATTCGTCGCTAAGATACTTCTGAGAAATGGTTCCTTTTTTTATAGTAACTTAATATTATATTATGGTTAACTTAATATTAACGTTATGTTATGGTAATTACTCAACATTGCTGTAAATTATGTTCTATGTTCTATATTTAATATGTAAGCAACATCGTTATAGAGTTTCATAAAAATTATCACTAAAAATAATCACTAGATTTTGCGTTAAAAATTTGTTATTTTATATTGAAAAAAGTATATTTTATACTCTCCTTAATAAATGTAATATTTATAAAATTATTTTTATTTCTTTATATTTAAGATTAAATAGGCAAATTTTTTTTATAATCATTTTATAAATCAACTCAAAATTTTATTGTACGGATCGTAAGTATAATATAATATTATTTTAGAAATAAATTGAAAATTTTATATTGATTAGAACACACCGTCAACACTTGCATGTATTTGAATATGGCGCAGTTCAGATTTAGTGAATTAAAAATTTTATACACCATTTTCTAAAAATATTACAAAAGTAATTTATTGATAAACTACAAAACTCTTTTTATTCTTCATAGCATTATAATGGAGCACTCCTTTTACTGTTAAATATTGCATTAAACAATAAAAAGATGAAAAATATATCTCTATAATTTTTAACTAATGTAATTTAGATTATGAACATCTTTAAATTAAATTCAAACTGAATAAAATCGAGTCGAATTTTTAGAATAATTTTAGTTTCAAAAGCTGACGCTAACCACGTCGCTAAACTCTGATAAGTTACAACGATAAATTTAAATAGAACCGTCGACAAAAGCTTGACGCCAGATATAATAAAATTATACAATAACATTTTTATTTTATCGTCAATATGATATAACAATATGGCATCAATGTCTAGTGACTGGAAATATTTATAAAAATAAAAAAATATTCTATTTTAAGGGCAGTAGAGAATCAATAATATTTAGATTATTTATTTTTATTGTCCTTTACAAAACGTGAACTAAGTATAAAATTAGACTAAGTTCCTAAAACAGAAAACAATATAAAATGACTATACTCTACCCACCGCGACAAGAATTTGAACGCTAGATGGCGTTAAAAAAACCATTACATTTATTTGTTTAAGGTTAATACTATGAAGACTATTAATTATATTTTATTTATTTTATATTGTCTTTAGACAATCAAACGAAACATACCACAATAAAAGACAGCATGCCAGTATGATGTATTCATGTAATAATAATAATTATATACAAGACTAGTAAGTTTAGATTCTAAAAGAACAAAATTATTAATATAAATCAATGTTATTAATATCTATTGACCTATAATTATTTCTTATACGTATGTAATGATAAATACCGCTGCCATCTATTCTAAATTAAAATGATATTCTTTTTACATACATCAGAGTTATCTTTATACACATATATCTTGGCATAAAATATCTTTTTCAACAGATTCAAAAGCTTGGTTATATTTCATAGCTCTAATTCATAAACTTCCTATTTATATTTTATACATATTCTTGCTTTTTGTATCTTTTATGTTCATTTTGTTACTTATCGTTCATGTTATTCATAAAACTAGTAGACAGTTTCAAACATTTTAAATAAAGATTTAATTTTCTCTGTATTGAGGGTCGTTTCAAAACCAGAAAAAACTAACAATCAAATTAGATACAGCAATTTGTAAATCATACAAACAACTATTTTGTGTGTGAATCGAAATTATATCCTTTGTCTCGGCAGGCCGAGCCACTAAATACTAGATCAATCGGCTAAACTTTATTATCAAAACTGTATTAGTTTTACATAATTTAGTTACAACAGCAGAAATTCTGTACAGTAGGACGTTTTATTAAGTTATATTCGCTCGGAGCAAAGTTAACTTTTGTTCGGTTGCTCTGATTAGAATTCTAACAACTTCATACAATACGTGACCTGACATGATATTTTGAGAAATCAGTTTCATTTGGGAACAAAAATTATCTATTGTAGTTGGTAGAACGTTCCGCGAATGTTTATTTCTGTTTTTTAACTGAACACAAATATTTACTAAGGTTTTAGTGCATAAATTTTATTAAATATACTACATAAATTTAAATTCTGTTTTTAGTTGCACATTATCTAATAAAATCGTCCAAAGTTTATATTAATTTACCCAATTATAATTTGTTTAATAAAACTCTAAAACAGCATTTGCTGCTCTTTTTTTGATTTAATTATTTTAAGAAAATTAGTCGACCCTTATTATGATGTCACATTGAATGTATAATATAATACATAAAATTATATCTAATAGAAATAAATACAACTAGTCCTCAAGTTTCTCGGTTTAAGTAAGTTACATAAAACCCACTAAGACCATTTACCAATAGTAAAAGTAGGTAATTTATTAAGTTGAACTATAATTAGGTTTTATAACATGAATTAATCACATTTCGTAGGTATTTAAATATAACATCGTATTTATATCGTTTTTTATTATTTAAATGTCTATCCAAAACATACAAAGAGAGCATATTCATTTATTTTCAAATTTAGTCGAATTAATTAGAATTTTGTTATTATTCGTCATAAAAAGAAACTGATATTTAATGATTCCGTAATGGTCTATTGTCCGCACGTCTTATTATCAAATTTATAAAATATTTATATTAATGGTTAAAAAAAAAATAAAAGCATGTAAGTTTTTTCTTATAAAAATATGGCTTCCTGATATTGAAAATTAGTTCATTTGGAGTGACGGAACTATGGTCCATATAATATTTACCATAATATGAGAAACCGCATTATAACAAGGGTTTTCCTTAAAATTCAGTCCTCAGTTGCAATTCGCTGACAGTTTCAAATCATAATTATTTTAGTTGTTCTTTTTTTTTTCTTTTTAAGATAAAGGAGGGAAAACGAGCGTGTGGGTCACAGATCAAATGTGATCACCGCCGCCTATGAACTCCTGCAACATCCGAAGACACACAAGAGCGTTGCCGAAAATCTCATTCTCATCAAGTAACCGACATTTAACGATAATTTTAAGTTTGTTTTATTTTTGTTTTTGTCATCGTCATTTCTTGATATATGAAAGAGGCAGACGTTCGTTCATTTGTTCGTTCTACTCAAAACTCATTCAGCTAATATAAAAAGTATTTAAATTTATACATATTCATATATTGATAGTACTATTGCAGTTAATTATTTTTTATAAAAAATGAGATTATCTTCCGAAGTAAATGTTAATTTATATGTTGAATGGGCTATTAGATTATTAGCTACAATTTTACAAATTTGTCCAGTATTTTTGATAAGATAAAACCAAACACGCAAAAAACAGGAAATATTATTATTAGTTCTATATAAAGTACTGAATATATAGAAATTATATTTCATTATATGTAATTTCAATGTATGTATTAGACAAGTAATTTCTTTATTCAATATACAAAAATTTAAGTTTCAAATAATTTATTTTATTCAATATATTGTAACACGCTATCAAGAGATGTCAATAAAATGATGTCAGCCAGCCCCGTGACATACCCGTGACGTCATACCCTGCCACTAATAATCACGCCATGTGAAGGAGTTGTGAAGGGATGTGAAATCTACCGCCAAGTGAGATAAACACTAAAAAAGGCAAATGCTTTCTTAGTGTGGTTATATTACTAATGTATTTACGACGGAAATGAAATTATCTTAAATCATTTGAGTTATTTATAATGTTACTAAACTAAGTGTTATTGTAATATGTTATAAAAAGAAAGCCAGTGGCCGATGTTGATGAAAAGCTTTTTTAAAACAATGTTAACTTTTTTAAAAGAGTCGATAGTTAGAAATGAAACACATTTGTTGTTTTATTTGAAGAGCACAATTATTAGAAATTTGAATGAAAATGTAAACAAAAAATTCGTTAGAAGAAATTACATGTAGCAACATCTGGAGACTACATTGCCGGCTATATTCCTGTATGTAGGAATTTCAATTTACGTGCTACAAAGTATGTTTTTACTGGAACGTAGGAACAGTTGTTGTTTTGCTACAAACTTACTTTGTCCTTTGTAGTATCCGTATTCCTCAAATACCGTGTATTATATATATTCAATAATAGTCAGTACCGATATCAGGTTATAGTTTTGTTTAGCTTTGGTAGCTTGTAATCTCGTATATCAAATATACAAAGTTTTATTTTCCGCCTTCTGGGGTTGATTACACGTGTTCAGTCTAACTGTTACGGATATATTTTTATCGTCATTAATCTTTCTTAAAAATAAAATAAAATCATATATAACGAGTGGTTGCATAATACTACTTTTCGAGGCTCAGTTAAAGTATTTGAATTTTTCTTATTTTACTGGTTTTATAAATTACCGACCCTTCGTTTACTTATCACTAGTTAAAACAACAACAAAAATAATCGTTCAATTTGTATGTATATGTCTTTCACAGAATTGATAATAATAAATGTAATTTTATGATTTGTTTTTGTTTTCTTCGCGGTTTTCTATGTCTTACAGTAATTACTGCCAATTGGCCAATTACATTTATTTAAAGAACATCTTCAAATCAGTTTGTGCAAGTAACAGAATAACGTATAACAATAATAATATACAATTAATGCAGGTACATTTTGATTACACTTTCATATTATGTTACTGAAAAATACTTATTTTATTTTTAAAAAATGCTTTGTTATATTTACTACAATTTAAAAATGAATAAGACCAAAAAAAAGCGCGCAACAGTATTTTATTTTATTTCATATATATTCATTCGATGAATTAGCAATCACAAAGCTTGATCTTGTTAAGAATATTGATAATTTGTAAACGTTAGAAAGCACAGTGCGAAGGCGTTATTGTTATTAACGACCGCCCATTTTGATGATAAAATATTACATATCATATTTTTGACAGGAAAAACTAATGGTTAACTAATTTATGGTTAAATTGAATGTACCTTTACGATAATTTGATGTATTCATACTGTAATATTACTTATATTCATTTTAATTATAATATTATAAAATAGTTATGATTTTTTCAAATATTTGTATTGATATTTGAAAATGGCACAAAAGTTAAGTATTAAAAAGGTAAAATATGAAAAACCTTCTGATATTGGAATTATGTTGAATTATTATATGTTAATAACTTATTTATTAAATTTCATAGGCAGTTTTTACTATTAAAATTAAAAATTTAAAGAGCTGCTACTATCTGTTACTTTACTTATTAGTTTATTAATTATTTCACTGTTCAAAATTCTTCTGCCGCTTATATCCTATTGTATTTCATAGTTACTGGTAAGTGTCGAAATCTGTGTAGTACTAATCTATCTAATAGCAATACTGCTCGAGAAACAATAATCCTAATTTATGGTTACGAGTAGATATCGACATGTTGTATAAGCCTTGGCTGACTACTACAAAATGTAGGAAAATTTATTACATTCCATTAATTAAATTATTTCGTTTGCTTTTTAAATGTTTATTTACTTGCACTCTTTACATCGTCCCAGTTAGCTCATGTATTTGTACAAAGATAGTGTACTAACCAGGATATTTTAAACTACCGTATGAATATCACTACGAATTGGGAATAAAGCAAGAGTGAATAATATATATTTATTAAGTTGAAATTATTATATAATATAAGAATACAATATGAACTTAATTATCTAAGCAACTACTAATACATGAATACACACAAAATATATGACATCAAAAAAGTTTATAATTTAAGTCTTACCTAAATAACTTAACTTGCCAGCTCCAAGTACCAACAAATCCGTATATAATGGCTTAAAGCAGTATTTATTATTTTAAAAGCGCCAGAAGTGCTACAATATACAATCACTACTACATTTTTATACATTTATGTTTTAATATTTAAAACATAATAAACAATCTTTAATAAAAAATTAATTGAATGTCCGATTCTTATTTCTTATACTTGTAAAATATATAATTATCTAACACATTTGAGATGTACAAAATTAGGTAATTCACCATTTTATTTTAAGGATTTCTTTAGACAATTTATAAATTCAAAAACTTTTAACACTACTACATGATATTCTAAATAATCCTATTTTTTTAAAAATACCTATTAAACTAAAATACAACAGGGAAAGTAAACGTATAAAAAATATGGAAATATAAAGAATATCTTAATTAATAAACTACATTAATTAAATAAATATATTGACTAAGAATTAACCCTTGATATTTTTACTTCAGAGTAAAGTTAGCACTTAGTTTTGAGAAATTCACTAATCATTATATGCTTAATTATAATTATCTCGGAGGCTCAAATCCTCCAATCGTATTTCCCATTGTCCTTCCTTTAAATCTTAACCTTTTCAACTGAAATTCAATTAATTACTTAATTGTTCTGATTTTGACGTCATGTCAGCATAAGTTTCTCAAACATGATCAATTGTTGTATTGTCATGACTAACACCTTTCCTCAAAAAAACCTACATATAACAAATATTAAAATATCCAAATAGAACCTCACAGCCGTTTTTAACGTGACAGAAAATACGCATTTTAACGCGCTTAAATTTTAAGTCTATGGTAATTCTATTTTATAAAAATATATTAGATTTATATGGACCAATTAAAACTGTTTACATTGTCCAATTGTGTGAGATGTGTCAAATTAAAACATTAACAAGCACCATGGATCAAGGACCAGGTAAGCCATAAAAAAGGGGTAAAGCTATTAGTTAATTTAAGAAAAATCGCTCTGAGTTAAACTCATATGATAAAAAATGCTAATCGCCAATATATTACATAAAATATATCCAATGACAATTTAACGAAAACTTTTTGATAACTTTGTCCTTATCCCTAAAAGAGATAAGCCAAAGTTTATCCCATTTCCTTCTAATGCTTTTAAACATTATTTCTTATCCGCGTCTGTAGAAGACATTTAAACTAAACATAGCACAAACTCTTTTCCAAACTTCAATGGCATCTCGAGACTATATGAGTTCGTATGGATTTCTCCAACACTTTTAACTCAGTTAATCAAGTTAATCAACTTGTTTGTGCTCTTCATTCACACTCTAATATTTCTACAAAGCAAGCCATATGCAAAGAAAATAACAATCATACACAAATATTGCGACTGAAATACTCTAACCACTCTTGTTTCCATCTCTCACCAGCTCTACAATTTAAGACTGGACCTGCTTTTATCATCTGTATACCGAACATTCACAAATTAACGCAAAAGATAAGATTCTATAAAAATCGCTTTCTCTGTTATTAATAATGACTTAAAGCATCTCCTTAAGTTCGATATTATTGTAAACACTCTTAAATACAAGGTGTTAGTATTATACCGGGAATATCGTTGGGAAGTCACGGTGAGTGTTAACGCGATCCTGTGGCATTTTACTATGGCGTTCTGGGTAAATGTTGGTTTTTAGTGGTTCACCTTAAATATGGTAGCATTTTCGATGACTCCAGGTAGTCCCACATAGCCCCCGGCCATCAGCCCCCTCGGTCGATGAGGGAATAAAAGGATTTTCCAATGGAAACAAAAAAAAAGAAAAGGTGTTAGTAATTGGTAGTTAAAGACAACTCTGTAAATTTGTTGAAAAATCTTTCCCTGCGGTTAAATTAAATATTTATTCTTAATGCTTATATCAGTCCCAAAATTATTTACCTATTCAAACCTAGATACTACTAGTGCAATCACTACTCTTTTCTCTGATCGATTTATCTAATTTCAAATGTTCTAAAATCTCTTCAATAAATTGGACCGCCATATTAATAACTGCAATCGCTTTGTTTCAATCTACGTAAATTTGATCACATATCTCACTATCGCTGGTGGCTGAATGACCCTTTTTCTCGCTAAGAAGTACTCACGATTTGCATTTTTACTACTCTTTTAACCTACATTTTTCTAGTCTTAAATTTCTTCAAAGTATACTCAATTAATCAATTTTTAACCCCTTACCGAAATATATGGTAAGATATCCAAACAGAGAAACCTTTTAGAAGGAATATTTATATAAATGCAAATATATACTTAATATAGTTTTTTTAAGGTATTTATGTATTTTGTTGTGTTATTATTACTATTGAGAAATAATTTACTTTACTAACCATCCAAAATTCCACCAACATAACTATCAAAGAGGACATCAATTCTAAAAACTTTTCCTAAAATTGATTGTGTTATACGACTATGAACATTGAAGTGTTGGGCCAAGCCTTTATAATTGGGAGAGGTTAATTGGATGACGAGTAAAATATTTTCATTAATTTAACACTGTCCTATAAATACTTCAACCTTTTAAAGTTTAATTTAGGTGATTAATTTAGATTAATATGATATGTTTATGCTGATATTTTTATTCATATCGCAAGATTAATTTTAACAGTTTTTAGAATAGTTTATTAATAATATTTAAGAAGAACTAAAAATTGGCATTAAGATGTAATTCTATAAATTATGTTCCCAAGACGATTATCGACATTGTAATATAGCGTTCTCAAAACAAACGAATATAACAAAACCTAATTTTTTTTAAGCCTACAAATGTTTCAAAGTATCATATTTGATATAAATTGTTGCTGTAACTGATAAAAGGTTGATTGCCACACTTGAGTAAGTTTAGCTACAACTGAACTATTAATAGTTTCATTTGGGTATCACGTCAGTTAAAGATAAAAATTAGATAATAAAGGTTTGCATCGCAGCTACGTCTTTTTTAGTATTACTGTTCCTTTCGTTCCTTTCAATTAGCGAGCCATTTTAATAGATGTTATAAAAGCCGCAAAAGGCTTTTATACAAGTTAGAACAGTGTTTATTTAGATTTAATATCAGAATTCCTGTAGATTTAACATAAAGAATTTTTTTTAAAATACATATTATTATATCTAATAAAACCACAAAATGCTACTACAGAATTACTATACTTACTACAATAGCAGCAGCAAACATTCAGCTTGAAACATTACTTTGTTAATATTTGACTTACAATGTCACAGCTACATTACTCCTATATATAAGCTGTAAAATCATCATAAAAATCTGAAGTAAGGAGCCTTAATATCTTGTTTCATATTAATTTCAATTAATTAGTTTGTGTGTATTATTATACGTTAAAATCATCCTTGAAGTAATTAGATTAAAGTGGTGAAAATAATACAAATCGATTGAGTTTTTTAAAAGATAACCGCGGACCTACACACATTGACCTTTTTATAAATGCATAGGGATAAAACAGAGAACCTTCCTATATTGAAAAAGATTATTAAATGACAGTTTAAAATCTTACTGCTTTATAAAATAATTTTAAAGTTAAAAAAAATATTATTTAGAAAATACAGATAACAGATATATGTATATTAGGAAAATCCACTTTGAAAATATAAGGTGTAAAGAAGAGGATAATATTCTAATAATATTCTAGAACTAAGGTCCAGCTTTTAAGGATCCGCTCAAGCCCTTTGGGTTATTTTCATTTTTATAATACTCATTGAATATTAGATCAAAATAAAATTTACATATACTTACAGATTCGACTCAATTCGAAGACGACGTCTATTCAGTAAAATAAAATATTTAAACTTAAAAATGATCTCAGATACAATTAACAGATACAATTAACAATATTAAGTTAATAAATTTACAGTAATACTAACTGTTTTAGAAAATCGAGACTTAAAAAAAAGAGGTTGTTTCAATATTAAAGAGATATCCTTATTTATTTCAAATATTTTAGTATAATAATTATTGTGCATGCAAAATGTCAAACCCCACTTATTTTGTGTACAAATCGTGAACACACAAACACGAGGCACAAAATAGACATTTTTAAAAAATAAATAAAATGCAATAAATAATAAGCTTCATTATGCTTTGGGACCAAGTTTCATCGTAAATGTATCAAAGTAACAGTATTATGGTAACCGGAAGAGGACTTTCTAAGAGATTGAGCAAACCTGCAACAAAGCGATGTAGATACATAAATAACACCTTCATAAAGCCTCGCATATATTACTATACTACGGTTCTAAACAAAATAGTAACTAGCACTAACATAGTTCTATTATTATGTAATTTACTGCGTGAATAACGTTATAAACTTACTTTTTTTTTTCTTTAATATATTTATTAATATCAAACAGAATCATATTTGTTTATGCCTTATTAATAATTTATAAAATATTCACAGGAAAATTATAAAACAGAATATAATTAACATTTTAAGAACCACTTTAGTTTCAATAGTCGAGACCTCTCGACGCCGGACTCGCTTTATATAAAACAACTAATTATAACAGCGCCGGCGGCTGGCGGGAGTCCAATGGAGATGGTTATATTATCATTATCACATGTTTCTGTTTTATTCTAAACTTGAAAATAAATTGTTTAATATTTCATAGATTTATCAAAGCAGAACTTAATAATGTTTTCATGTTTTTGTGGTGTACAAATGGGATCTAACAAAATATCCTTATTTAAAAATCCATTCATGTTGCAAATATTCTAAAAAGGAAAGGCCAGGAGCGACCTAAATCGATGTACATGTATCAAAAGACTGGTCTGGACAAAACGAAAGTAGTCTTTTAGAACCGTGGTAAGTTTAAGGATACGGTCTCCACTCTACTTTAGAGAAAAAAAGGCGTGATAGTCAGTTCATATAATAAAGCATAACATTTTTCAAGTGTGTTTACCAGAATTCATATTAATAAATAAATTATTGAGAAATATATTAACTGTAGGGAAAATATCATAACAATACACAACTATAAAATAAATAAAAATTGTGACTTAAATTTTCGTTCTGCCCTTGATTTTTGAAAAAATCATCATGAACTTCATGAAAGTCACCCTATTGACAGATCTTTACGTCCTGAGTACGAAAAAAATTGTCTTAGGTTTGGCCGATTTGTTGATCAAAAGTTATGAAGGGTCAAAGTTGGAAGGTTAGGTTAATGAATAACTTGTCTGATTTTGTTCAAGCTTATTATCTTAGTTATTAAGTGCGGGTAGTTTGATTGATGAAAACCTTCAGTTGACGTCGAAAATTAACCAGAAATCAACAAATTAACGAATATAAACTTGACAATTTAAATGAGAAAACAACTTATGAAAAATTTTGGAATTTAGGGATCATGGTCTTATATAATATTAACCAAATCAACTGAAGAATGATTTTTCGGCCTTGCCGGAGTTGATTGGTTAAACCTAATGATGATTTTCTATACAAAAAAATTATGTATTTTTACATATTTAGTGTATTAAGTATCAGTTGCAGCCATAAATGATGCAGTTCATACTATTGCATGTCGTCTAACAACAAACAATACTGACAGGATCTCGTAAGCTATTCTGTTGAATAATCATGAGATGGTATCGAGTTGATTTGATATCGCATTATACTTGCAGTCAACTCTACAATACATGATTTAATATCGCAGGTAGTAGGTCAGGTTATGTCTAGTTTGTATTGTTAATTAAAATTATATGTTCATTAATATTTTATTATGTTTAAGACTAACAGAATAAAACAAAAAATTTGATTGTTAAACCTAAGTTGGAGAGTTTTCTATATCAAGTAAAAATCTAAAAAACTATGACGATTTTAAATATGTTTTTGTATTGAAAATTATCAACAATAAAACTCAATTTAAGCACTGATGTTGAATTGAACTCTGGGTTAAAATATAATAAGCATTTATGTTAAAATCGCTGTCTTGAGCATACTTCAAGCTCTTTGACATTCTTCACTTAACCACTCGCGGGCTATGAACCCTTACATCCTCTAGTATGGTTTAAGTTGCATTTCCTCACTTGACCTTTGTATTTTTATGAAGTAGCTGAAATTTATTATTAATATTTATAGCTTAATTTTAAAAGTATCAGATATTACAATCTGCTGACTAAACAAAGATAAATGCACAACTACATGCTGAAAGTGTATTTTTTTTCAGATTGCAATTGAAATATTGAAGATTGTTTTTCTGTTATTATTAATTGAACTAATGTACTAACTTACCAATACAGCTGAAGTTCTCAATTATCAAAGTGACTTACCTGAAAACATATAAGAATATTTTAAAATATATTTATATGAAAAAAGCATATTGCAAATAACTCAATTCGTCAAATATGTTCCACAACTGTCAATTACATGTTTTACCTGTCAGTTACATTGTGGCATTCCTGTGGGAATATGATGATGAAATTGGTTGGATACAAAATGTAAAAAAAGATACTTTCGTCTACACCTCTGTATATTATTGATTAAAGTTTTGTTTTCTAGTCTTCTAATTTTTATTTGTATATTTACAATATACAGAATTTCAAATATCAATAAAAAATATATATAAAATAAATTTATATAGTTGGTATTTGCAGTTCTGATTTAGACTTGCACCCAAAAAAATATGAATCAAACAAAAAGAATAAACTCCAATTGTTTGATTTTTGGATGCATTAAATTGATTTTTAAAAATATTAAAAATAAAATTATACTATAAAATAATAATATTTATAAAAAAACAGTCTCACGTCCATTTAATCAAGTCTAACGATACTTACTCGTTGTGAACTGTACACAAAATATTTTTTTTAGGGATAAATACTATTTAATTATCGCCTTCCCATTTTTAATAATAAACAACACTCTTTCCTTGTCATTAAAAAAGATTTTCCAGATCCTCTGGAATAGCAGTTACTTCTTACTCTGGGAGAGCACGTTTAGCAACAAAAGCTTCTAGACGAAAAGTAAGGGTTTCATCGTAAGTAGCTATCTAAGCCTAAATTATTAATTCATTTTGATTTTTAATAAGAATAATCTAGGCGTAACTGAAGAACGTGATAAAATGGAGCGTCTTTAAGTCTCTCTTCAGTTTAGTTACTTAATCATATGTCAAAATTCCGAACTTATCGTTAAATAAATCAACTTGAGTTCGAATCAAAAACTAAATGTAAATGTTGTTGTTTACTTCATGCACTATATACTACAGTAAATTTTTCATGATGTGGTACTTTGAAATATGCTTCTCTCAGATATCTGATTCTCAAGATCTTTAATTTCTTATATATGTTATAATATATGTAATTAATATGAGTTACAAAGATTAATATAATAAATTTTCTATTTAAATTTAGACATTCTTTTTCATATTTATTTATAAGTATTTTAAATAAGTAAAATAAATATCTGTGTTTTTTCAGGCTTTGCTGATGTGCTTATCAAATTTTTTATTTTAAGTAAATATTTCAAGATATCTTTTTATATTTTGTCTGACGCACTATCCCATACTCTTTACTCTAATGTTACAGTTTTCTTCAGTTTAAAAATGAAGGTTTTTGGTTAGAGATTAATTCAGCAAAAACACCTTTGCATATTTTTGTTTGTTTTAATAAAATGAAATCAATTTATCGAAATAACTTTTATAAATTGTCTACTGCAAAGTTATTTGTTTCTTTAGAAACTTTATATTTACTTAAGACTTTTCTGATTCCTCGAGGAGAAATTCAACTTAGAAAAATACACCCTTCACTGATTTTGAAATTAGGTTTCCGAATCAAGCTTGCGAAATATTTCTTTACTAGAAAAATAAGTAATAAAATATATTATTTAAAAACAATCTTTATTAAGTCTTACTAAACTCAACGCCATTTTGTGTTAGTGTTTGTTTTGGTATGTTACTTGATACTTTCCTATTCGTCAGCCTTTTTGATGGAATTTTAAATATGTGTTCCAAGTTGCAAGTTTTATATTTTTTTGTATTTTGCAAATCAAGCCCTTTCATTTGGGTTGATTGTACAAAAAAAAAATCGTCACGTTGTTGTGGCGGCCATATTTAATTGATAACAATAATTATTATTTTATAATTGCACTGTCACTAGAGATGAATTTCAAATATGAGCATTTGAAAATTTCAAATATCAGTTGATATTAAGTCACAAAAACGGGTCATGTTAAATAAAAGCTTGTAGTAGAGGTGGAAATGAAAGCAACTAAAATGAGACATATTGCAGCTAAATAAGTAATAACAATAAAAAACATCAGAAATGCTTTGTATTGTAAAAAAAAGTAACGCAATTTAATATTTAATGTTAAATCAGCTGTAATTAATATGTTCTTATATTAAAAAAAAACAAAATTATTATAAATAATTGAAAATAATATTAATTATCGAAGTTGAGAAAAGTATTTATGAAGTCGGTATTGTAATTTTTTTACAGATCAAATAAAACGTAACAAAGAAAAATAAGTTTTAGGTATATTGAACCAGATGAGATTGAACCCAATTTGCTGAAAGGTATTCCTTTTGAACATCGTCAGTAGTGTCGGAAATGTACGAGAATACTTTCATTCTCTTTTTGATTTTAATAAAATGTCGTTGATTTTAAGCTATAATGTTAAATTATATTTTAATAGTATTTTTAAGTCAAAGCAAATTTATTTTTATTAAAGTTTTTTTTTGGTTTCACAAACTTGTAGAATTGGATGGTTTCAATAAGATATATTCATTTAGATATCATTATATAAATTTCTCTCTGACAACAGGTGTTGAGCTTATGATTAATTTAAATATTATGTTTTTAATATATTGGTTATCATACAAATATGTGTATTGTAATGATGATAATCCAGAAACCAAACATGTAGGGCCCTTACCCTTGTCTGTGACACTGGACGATAAATCATCAGGCTTTTCATATTTCAGGCTTAAACAAATTGAATCCTATATTTAACACTAATGTAAAGGCGGATAAGATTTAAATTTAATTTATTAAATTAAATAAAAAATGATAAACTTAACCCGGAACAGTTTCTGTATCAATAAAATAATTTTACAATTTAAATTTAAATAAATGTAAAATTAATATATTTTTTAATTAGTGACCTTGATTTATTAAATATGTGTTCTTTTTGTACTGGGTCTATAATTCTCTGTTCTTACGTGATTGTTATCTAATATTTGAGAACGTGCAAAATTCCGCAAAACTAAATAACTCATATACAGTCAACACTTACAAATTGCTGTCTTTGAATACATTAAAGCAAGTGAAAAAATAATAATTAATTTATCATTTTTAATCTTAAAAATACGTAATTGCGTTCTTTGAACGTATTTATATAAATGTATGATTGCATTGTTGTCAGTTATCTTCACACATCTCTTCAACCACAACCTCATAACAATGAATTTGTTACGTAAGTGTTTCAAACAGCCTTCAAAGTTTGTATCTTATTATTGTTTTAATATAATACTAAATTGTAACTTAGTTTCCTTTCTTTAGGTCTCAATCATGGGATAGGGCGTGGGCATGTATGCACAAAATATATTTGAAATCAAAGTGAATGTCATATTTTTTTAAATTCAAACCGGTATATATTGCATTTACTAAATTCAAGACTTATTAAAATAGTTCCAAAGAGATTGATCCATGGAGAAGAGTCGGCATGAAATTGCATACTTTTTTAACGTTTTTATTTTACATTGAGCTTAAAGTTTCGCACACAAAAATACGTTTTTTATTTTTATATGATAGAACGAACGAATCCAGAAAAAAAATCCTTTACTTATTCTAAATTTATTATTGTAAAGTGTATTAATTTAGCGACCCTAATACAATTTTAAGGTACTCACGAACACTTATATTTTTATAGCACGCTATTTTTTTTCCGTTTCTAACAGCCTGTTACAGTAACAGTCCTGTTATTTTTTTGTCCTTTCTTGCCTGATAATCTCTAAAAGTATTTTACACATTTTCATGCAATTATCAGAGATTACCAAAGTGAAATTAAAATTGTTTTATATTTGTAATAATTACTTATTTTGTATTTGTTTATTATTTTATTTTGTGAAACTATAAATACGGCTTTTAAAAAGGTGAACAGTGTAGCAAAATAATAACGTTTACTTTGTTTTAATTTGCATTAAATTTTGGATTATGAGTTTTAATTTCATCATAATCTAAACAAAACCTTATTTCTTAATTTTTAATATATTACAGTCATTATCTTCAGCCTACTCTCGTTCGCAATGGCTCAACCGGAGTGCGTGTGTCAGACATCGTTTGCTCCAGTGTGCTCTAAAACTGGTATCACATTCACAAACCAATGCGAGTGAGTTTTAATCTGAAAGTTTGAATATAAACTTTTTTATTTAGAGATTATGAATCTCTAAATAAAAAAAACGACCTTAATTTAAAATGTACTCGAAAATATTACATAATATATTTTGAAGATCTCTCTTTCTCTCTATAGATCTCATATTTATTTTATTATTATACTTTATAAGAGTTAGTATTAATAATTTGCCTTCTCATTACAGATTACTTTGTGCTGATGAAATGCTTGCTTATCACGGACCATGTGTAGAAGAAATGAACTGAATACATTGCAAGAAGAATTATGGCACATTCGTATTTTAAAATTCTGAAATCCTTTAAAATAATTAGATGTTTATATTGTAAACTAAATTACTTTTCAATACATATTTTGAATATATTTTTTTTTTATATGATAAAGAATAAAATTAAAAATTAATATTTGTTTGATTTTGCTATGAATTTTATTTATGAGCGATCAACATAAAAGTAATACTGACTTGTAATTAATATAGATAAAGTTTGACAGTTACAAATTAACAGGTTATTCAAAATACTATAAATAATCTTACTTATCAAATATTTAATATATGCTTTTTAATTTGATAGTATTAAATAATTTTGAAATTAGAGTCCTTTTAAAAAATATAACTTGCTGTAATATTTATATATATAGTTATGTAATTAATAGTTTAGAGACTATATTTTATATTGCCGACTCATGTACTTATAGGTATTTGTTAAATGGGAAAATATGACTTATGAGTTGTACAACAGTCAAGAGATTATTTACTTAAGACTGAACAGCAAACAAAAACTCGGAAAATAAATACCTCTTATAATTTATTCTTTACAATTCTAATAATTACAAAGACATGAAGGCTAAATATTTTTGAAAAGGCATTAAAATTCAAAAATGGTCTAATTAAACCTGGTCTATTTAATTAATTATTCCTTTTTTTATTACTGTATATAATTAGATGAATATTCCAAATACTTTTCATCCTTCTAAGTGTACTATAAATGTAACTCAATATAATTACTATAATAAATAATTATCCGGCTGTACTCACGTAATTACTATCGAACTTTGTACGTTTTGGTTTTAACCCATTTGGGGTACTTTTTCATAAATAATTACATTAGTACAGCCGGATAATTATATATAATAGCAATCATGGATCACATAAGTTAAATTACAATAATCAATATAATTATTTTAAGATGCAACTCATTCTTATAATTAAGCTGCATATACATAATAATGATTTTTTGTTAACTACCTAACTTACAATAGTAATAACTTTTAAACATATTATTATATATTATCTTTGATCTTTGTATTTTTTATTTGTTCACATTGTCTACAATACTTATTTAAAGGTATCCATAACTAATGAAGTGGTTTTTCCTAAAGTGATGTTTCTCATAATTTTCCTCCTTTATATATAATGGTCAGATATATCATAATTTATGATGTTCGTTCATTGCTACCAGTTGAATAAAAAAATAATTTCACAATTCTTTTAAGTTATTTAAAAATATCGAGATTAAAGTTTCTATATCTTTTTATTAGAATTTAAGAATTTAATTGAAATGTCCAAAATTTATAAATAAATTGTCAAAGCCGTGGGAAATGATTTGTATTTCTTTTTTCCGTACACGCTATATATATCGCAGGTAGATTTCTTGTGGTCAGTTATTATTTATTTCTTGTTGGTAGAAGATACTTCGTTGATAACAATGAAACTTTTATATTGTAAGTAACATTAAGTATTATTTTTGATACTTTTAGGTTATTCATGATGAAGGTTAGAATATTAATAGTCCTTTTATAGAAATAGACGAAATAAACTGTATCAAAATTTGAATTCATCGCAATTTTTTTTAAATCGTCTCATGTTTCTTTATAATTTTAGTAATCTTGAGCATCTTCGTGTTGTTCCAAGTGGTTCGAGGTCAAAATGAGTGCATTTGCCCTGCTTTGTACCGACCAGTGTGCTCTACTGCAGGAATTACTTATGGAAATGAATGCCAGTGAGTTCATTTACACACACACACACACATTCATATATATATATATATATATATATGTTCCCTGCAGCATATTTTTTTTGTTTTCGTACTTATTTTTAACCAGGCGTCCTTCAGCATTAATTGTTTTAAACATTCTAATACCGCACTAAATTCAATAGCATATTATTGTTACGAAATTGGGGGATGGCAATACGTATAAATAAATATATATTTATTATCTTTATAATTTAATATTAATTTTATTATTAGCTCATTTAATCATGCAATAAATTTTAAAACTATGTTTATGGAATTTTTAATTATTAAAATTAGAAAATGAAAAATTTATTTTTTAGTTTAAGTGCACTAATTTTTAAAGTAAAAGTTGTGTAAAAAAAATTATGTATTTCGTAATCCATTTATTAGGAACGGTTTTGGTCTACATATAAAATGTCGTGGAAAAAAAGTAACATATCAAAGCGCATTTCTGCTACTTTTATTTCCTTTCGGGGTTAAATTAGTAGTTATGAACTAATTTTCCATTTTGCCGTCCAAATGACCGACTGTATTTCAATTTGCCGGAGTGCGAAGGAACAATTACTAGTACATTATCATTATCATTCTAGTTCTAGTTTGCAAATATTAGCCTTTGTGATATAGTGATAACAATATTGAAATAACCCGTGGAACTAAATGTGTGGTTCTCCTCAGACCATGTGGCCTTTGATATCCTTGTAGCTATACCTACCTTTAAGTTTTAGAATTTATAGTACCTACCTACCTACCTACCTACCTACCTACCTACCTATAAGTTTTAGAATTTATGGTAGGGATTAGGGTATTCAATAAATATAATCTCAAAATAGGCCCTCTTGACATTTTTATTTGATGAACAGAAGTGATTACTTTTATCAAAGAGTAAAAGATATAATGAAATAAACACATGTATTCATGATATTATGCTACTTTAAGTATATCACAATAATTTTTACATTTTTTTAAATTACAGAATGCTTTGCGAGGGAGAAACTTTAGATCACGAAGGTCCATGTGTGCCTGATGTAACTAAAATATTTGGCAACAAGAACTGATGAACTGATGAACTCCAAGGACTTAGTTTTGAATATCGGACTATTTTCAATTACTCTATATTCTGTGTCAATGATTAAATGGTTTATTAGAGTAACGAATCTATACATTTTATTCATAGGAACAATACTGTCTCAATTTTGTTTGATACCTTTATTGAAGTATATATCTACATATATATATATATATATATATATATATATCTACATATATATATATATATATATATATATATATATATATATATATATATATATATATATATACATTAAATATTTACATGTTTAAATATAAAGTGTCCAACCACCCTGCTATTGCATGTGAAGTTAGCCTTTAATTCGGATACTTTGTAACTATTATTCAACCAAATGTATAATATTATTATTTTTTCATTGTATAAATAAATAAATAAGTATAGATTTCAAAGAGAATGTATACTAGATGTATAGTTTTTATTTTAGTAATATAATATGTACAGCGAATTTTGAAACTAATCTAAACAAAACAGCCTATAATATAAATATTCAACGCTCCATTTTACTGCACGTTTACTGCATGCATGCATCATGCATACATAGCAGGCAGATATATGACTGCTATTAGCCTCATAATTCAAGCCTCTCGCACTGATATTTATTATAAAAGCAATGTTATTTACATTTCTATACCTAAAAAAAAATAACTCCTGTTTAACAGTTTATGTAATCCTTGTGTAACTGAAAGTTTCACAATCACTAATATTTGTGACAATTAATCTATTACTAATAATAGACAAAATGAACTCTCTACTGATGAACTCTCAACTCCACTCTCTACTTTACTCTCAGAACATCACAACGAATTAACTTGTGTGGACATCGAACCAGTCACCTTTGGTACAGCAGTCGATAACCAATAACACCAACATGCCATCTAAATATTATACAGGACAAATTAGCTTTGCGAAATTATGCGTTGATTACGTGTGTAAAATTAAATAAAGTAAGTGATAGCCACGCGAATTAAAAAAGCCTTTAGATAAGGCATAGTAACAAAATTTTTACTTAAAATTTAAGAAATATTATAAAGATTAAAATGCTGTTATTTAGATTTAAAAACATGACATTAGTATTTTATTTATGGAGTTCCATTATAATGAAAGGATAGCTGAAGTATTATAAACAGCTATAAAAATTCGGAGTCGCGTAAATTAAAAAAAAATGTTTCATTTTGAATGTGACGGTATTACTAATAAGATTTTTTTTATTATCTGCTTGAGTAAACCAGTCAAAGTCAAAAATATAATGCGAAGCGGTTACACTATTTGTAAATATTACAAACTTTCATCATAATCTTAGAACAATGTATAGTATATGAGCAGTGTTGACACGCTGCTCCACCGAATGCTTTGTATAAAACAAAAATCATAGAATCTAATCTACAAAAATCTAGGCACCCACACATACGCAAATAAAAATTGAAAAAAAAAAGGTCTTACTACAACCTCATCGTCATCATCATCATTTATAATTTTTTTTCACTAAATTTTAAGCACATAATAGAATTAATAAGTTTTACCTATTTTTAATTTGGAAAAAAGTTATGCAAGAATAAAAATAGCTGGACAGCAATTCCTACTGTTACCAAGGTAAAATAAAATGTTCTGTAAAATCGGTTTTTAGAATTATTAGAGAAAAAAACACCACAACTCTGAATGTAAATAATTCTTTCTAAAGTTTTTTATTTTGTTAAAAAATAATAAATGATCTTTTAAACTATTATTTTAAAAACATTAAGTAATAATAGATTGTTGTTTTCGCAAAACAAGATGATTTTCCTTTATAGCCAATGAAATTTTATAATTATTCGGTTTTATTTTCTACAGAAAATAATAATGTACTTGTAAAAGGACTACTTGTAGTCAATTAAAATGCTATAGACGTTCTAATTTTAGGAACCGAGCTGTAACTCTTGACATAGATTTCTTTCTGTGGTGAATTGAGGGTGGTGAAGAAGGAATTAGCATTAAAGACAGGACACATCAAAGCATGAAATTCAAATTTTATATTACTACTTTGACATAAGTGTCATTTGAGTTTATATTTGCTAATAATAAAGCATTTTTTTAAATAATTAATAAAAATATTTTTTATTTGATAGAAAATTTCGGGGACCATTTTAGCATATAAAATTTCACATACAATGATAAATAAGGTCCACTATAAGTGTTTTTTCAAAAAATATGTTAGAATATAATATCGGTCTAACGAGTGGAATCATGAGAAAATGACTGTATAAATCATGTAGTTTCTCTGTTAGTTACTTCGTTTATTCTTCTGTAGCTGAATGGCATGAACAGAGTTAACATCTTATAGTCTCGGTTAAGAATTCCATGAACTTTTATATGTAGGGTAAAATGTGGAATGGAAGTTTTATGTAATAATGAAACCCCGTCGGTTTAAAAGGCCGAATGATAGTAGAAAGGGTTATGTCTGATTAACTGTCAAATGCCATTTCAAAAACTAATCGTTGCCCTCACCTCCTTATTAGGACGATACAAGACCGCTTCAGCACTTACTGTGACGCTGCGGTGGTACCCCCATATGAGGGTGTTCCGAGTAACTCAGGTTGAGGGTGTACTGAGTTACTTGAGGCAAGTGGCAAGACTACATAAGGTGAGGGGTGTCATCATCCCGTCCCACCAAGGCACTGCCGAATGGGTAAGAAAGTAGCGGACATAGTCCGCATCTGCATCGCACCTATTCTCGTTGCCCACCCCACACGCTTCCACCTAAGATAAAATATAGAGTTAAATGATAATTTGGAGAAACCTACATTCCCTTTAACAGAAGTTAGATGGGATCATCTATGATCGTGAATAAACATAACCGTATTAATTGTTACAGAACAAGCCCTAACGTCTAGAAACCTTAGATGGTCGCATCATGCTCGACAAGCCGCCAGTAATTCGACGAAAAACTTATTTACTTTGATCCTAATAATATTGATACAGAAGTAGAAAGTTATTGTAGAGCGACGCAAATTATCGTGAATAGTAAAAAGTAAGAGGATGCAGAATTTATGTTAGATCAAATTCGTGACATCTCTTTTCACTAGTTTAACTAAAGTGCAAACGTTACAATTGACATGGTTGCAATGACAAGGGCATTAGGCGTCATCGTGATTACAGTGCAAGATTATCGAGCATCCAGTAATCAATGTGTATTTGGGTATTTCTTAAAAAGAAGACCGGCAATCAGTAAAATGACAATAGCTTTCGACGAACCCATGTTTTCTGTTTGTCGCTAGTCACTTGTACAAGTTGATCCGTTGATATGCCTTTAGATTAGTGACAACCAATGTGACCAGTCGGCTACGGACCACCGTCAAAACATAGTTGTTCAAAATAATGTAACCTCACATTCTCAGTTTCACCAATGTAGTAATAAGTTATAGTTTCAAGTAGTTTAACTATCAGTGAATAGATTGTAATAGGTACAGATATTTAAAGCTTTTGACTATGAACAATTTGTATATGTATACCAAGTCTAGAGTGACTGGTTTTACATTTACGGGACTTATTTTTAGAATATAAACTTGACTCGATAAAATAGTTCCGAGTTCTGGGCGAACAAACAAAAAACTTATAGATTTATGGAGTAGGCCACGTTTCTGCTTCATTTCATGTATTTGATGCACTTGACACAAGGTATTGATATTTTATCTTTTGATCCGATCATCATTCCCCAAGCATATTTAGGTTTTCTTTTCTTTTTTTTTGATATATTTAGCTATTTATAACACTAAACTTTGTATAATAACAACTACATCTCTGATCAGTTTTGTGTCGAGTCATTTCATCCCTCACGCATTCATTCATAAATTTTTTTGTTTATGGTTTATGAAATTTGTTTTCTTTTTCATTACATCGTATATAGATAACAATTGAATAACAACATTAAAATACTTCAGCGGCCCGCTGCGGAGAATTTCGGATTCAAAGTGCAAATAAAACAACATATCTGGTGAGATTGATCTTTCTTAATGTAAATTGAACCACTGTTGATTTTTCTAATGAAAAAATCATTTGATAATCCTGAATTTAAGGAGAAACTTTTGAATCACTAACAGCTTCAAATTGCCTCATTTAAATGAATAAATATTTATTCATCTCGCTTATAGATAGCGACAGTGAAGTGACGAAGTAGTGAAGTCGCCCTTTGTTAACAATTGATAAATACACATTAAAAAGTATAAGTTAGTATAAACATAATAATAGAAAAGTTACATTAACACTAAACTTCGTCGATTCGATGAGACAGTCATGGCAAACGCCCATTCGTTTGCTATGATTGTCCATGATGATGCCATCATGATGAAACAAAGATTGTTTATCATTTCCTGAACATAAAAATTCCAAGGGCCAACTGTGGACCCATTTGCTTAAAAAGGAAGAGTTAAAGAAGGAAGAGTTAAGAATACACTATAATTTCCCAGTAACTGTAATGAAATGTCCCAATGTAGGGGTTAGTTTCTTAAAGGAAAATCAATAAATATATATATTTACAAAACAACAACAAACAAAGTATATCACGTATATTATAAATTGTTTATGTCTGAGACGTAAAGGGGGCGCCATGTGATTGCTGCAGTATATGTTAAAGTACAGTAATATAAGTATGATGTTGACTCAAGATTGCTCTGAAAATAATTTTTGTAAAAATTGCTGAAGTCGTCAGTGATTTCCTAAAACAATATCAATTGCTGTAACTCTAATGTTAAATATTTAGAAGTTAAGATTACATTATATATACTAAAATCTTTACGGCAAACGGGACGTTGTTGGTGGAAGTCGAATGTTTACAGTAATGGTTTTGGTATACGGCACTTACGCTATCACATTAATATAAGTCTAGCACTTTAACAAATTAATGGCTTAAGGGATTCCAAGATTAAATACAAAACTATAAGATAATGTAGTAAAATATGATGTTTATTATAAAATGTAATATTTTTTATTGAATCATTTTTCATTTTTACTATACAACCCATAAACTGAGTGTCAGGAAATTCTAACAATACCTTAAACTAGCGTGAGTAGACAAAATGCTATTTCAAATTTATACCCCACTGTGGCGAAATGATATTGAACACATTTATTATATATTGCTGACAGAATTTGTATTGTACGTTAAAATGAATACATATACTTACACGTCTTAGTAGTCATTGGAGTGAGCTTTTTAAAAAATGCAATTAAAAAATGCAAAAATAGTAAACTAAATAAAATAAAATAGTAAATAACGTTATGTAGGGGTTTTCTATGAAAATGTGAGTTTGTAGCAAAGAAAATCTTTCTTTATGTTGAATATATCCCACACAAAACTTTGTATTTTATCTTTTTAATGAGAGTATATTGAAGTAATAAGTCTCCTATATGTTGAACGAGATAATGACATAACCGCAACAAAATTTCATTACGTTCCATCCTGTGATAAATAAATACAAATAGAAAAACAGATAAATAAAGAAATATTCTCGCAAACAAACAGAAAAAAGCAATTAAAATTATTCGCTTTTTGTTCTATTTCCAATGTTTTTTCTAATATTTTTATTTTTTAATTCTGCTACTCTTAGCACCAGTTTTCTAGTAAGGGATATATGAATGAGGTAAAAATAATTTTTAAAGACTATTGAGAGACTCCGTATAATAATTGGAATCTGTGTTCGTGTATTAGTTAAGCAAATAAAGACAATCGTTGAAATTAAGTAACAATTCGTTTATGTGAAAAGTATATAAAGTTAAATAGATTTTTATTTCTGCTTAAATATTTAACAGTAATTCTTTAAAGAAATACATTTCTTAATATAAAATATTAAGAAATATTTTATATTAAGAAATGTTAAGAATATGTATTTATTTTGAATATATTTTTCTCATTTCAAGCTCTTCGTTAAAAATTATATGTTTATGTTACTCCTTATGAGTGCACTTCAAAAGGACGTCACACTTTATAACTTCTTATCAAAAACTTGAAGGAAATATTAAAGGTAATAGAATATTATAGAACGCATTGTAAATATTGTGCTATTTTGAAATAAGACGCCTATTAATATTAATTGTGAGGGTAGTTGAGTAGTGTTTCTTGAATCAGCATCCAAAATTAAATTATTTATATAATTTATCATCACTAGTACGAAATATTTTTAGTTTTTTTTTTTAATATCATAATTGCCAATGTTTTTATATGCTTAGTCATTGTACTTTATGTTTAGTTAAAAGTAGTTTATTAACTGACAAACTATTATGAATGATATCGTTATTGTTGTTGTTACTTTATTAAAAATAAAAAACAAAGAAATATGTGAGTGAATAGGGATTACATATAACATTTGTATTATATATTTATAGTAAACTAATAATCCCCACAGAATTTTTCTGTATCTCCGAAAAGAATTACAACAATTGACATATTCGCTATCCTTGTAGTTGGCAAAATAAATTCGAACTAAAACTCTGAATACTTGTTTGTTCATAAAAGTTAAAATTAAGATCCTTTGTAGCTTTCAGCGTGATGAAAGTGTATAAAGTCAGCAGCTTATATAGGATTATATACATAAAGCTAGTGCTTATTAGAACTAAGATTTCATAACTGAGATGAAAGATCTTGGGATACTTCCAGACAGTAAATTTATCATAAGATTATTGATAAAATTATAAAGGATGCTAATCGCATGGTTTTTCTTTAGACAAGCCAATTAATTTTAAGAACATTAGATCATTAATAATTTTTTATAAGACGTTTGTAAGAGAATGGAATGGAATGGAATGTAATGGAATGAAATAAAATGAAGTGGAGTGGAGTGGAGTGGAGTAGAGTGAATTGGAATGGAAGATAATAAAATAGAATAGAGTAGAATAGAATTAATAACTCGGAACAGAAACAATAAACAACTTAAAAGTATGTATAATTCTATAATATGTAGAAAATGATATAATCACATCAGATTAATTTGAGTGTAGAAAGTATAGGGTGAGCTTAATACTGTATATAATAATAATAATAATAAAAGAACTTTATTTACTTAACATACCTTCACATATGAATAAAATATAAAAAAAAAACTGATAAATTTGAAAATAATTGAACAAAAGGAACGTAGTAAAAAGGAGTGAACTCAGTTTTATAGCTGCTTTTCAGTTCCCTCTGCCAACTACAAATGCCTTTAAAGTTATCAATTAAATTGAAAAGCTTACACTTTCTATAAGTAAGGTATGCATTTAAGTTTGTAGATTTAGTTTTTTAATATATTGAAATATTTGTTAGACAGCTTGCATACGATATTTGTTGCATAAAAAAAATATAAGATCAAATGAAAAAATCAAGTTGTATATTTTATAAAGCATTGTTAAAGCCATGCAGTTCTACTGCGTCGAAATAAAACCCTAGAATATATTTTTATATAAAAGAACAATGGATTAAAATATAATTATATTATACCTAGTGTAGTTTCAGCATAATGTAGCCATTTCTAACTAAAACTTAAACATTATTTTGTGTAATTCCTACGAGATTCTAAAATTATTATGACCTACTTACTAACATGAATATAAATGGCAGAAATTAGAACGCAAATATATTTCGGTTTTATAATTATAATCGATTTTTTATAAGATTGGATGAGAAACAAGCATTGTATTCGTGATAGTAAGTGGTTTCTAAGGATTCATTGAAGAGAAATGGGGTGTACAAGTATAGGGGAGTTGGACAAGGTTTGATAACCTGAATCTCAGTCTCGTATTTGGCTATAATGAATAGTTAATATTAAATAATAGGACCACTCTTTCTTAGAAAATAATACTGTTACAGTACCAATTACTTACATCTTTTAAGCCACCCCATATTCAATCGGCAAAGCCAAGTGAAAACGGATAAGCTTGACAACCTTCTTTCATTGGAACTGTTAATACATATCCTAAGTTATTGCATATCAAAAAAAAAAACGGAAAATAAGACGTACTGTACAAACTGACTAACTAAATCTGGATGAAAGTCGGAACTATGTACATTGTAACTAATTTACGATGAATGTATAACTTCGTCCCACTTGAACATTATCCCGATTTTAATAAATATCACACTTTAAAAATTTGGGTTTTAAATAATTCAATAATAAATAAGATGTTATAATAGAATATAATAAAATACTTATGATAATATGATATATAATATAAACTATAAACAAAAATATTAGTTAGAAACAAAAAAAAATATGAATCGTCTTAGAAAATATCTTTATACACAATAATTTCCTGCGAGACAATCATCAACGACTTTTGACTGTTAGATTTTAAGCAGTTAATGCATAAAATTGGCAGTTCCTAAATTGCAAACACTACCTCAAAAAGTTGGCGTTGTTCAACATATGGTTCAGTATATATTTTGGACTTGATATAGTTTCACAATTTTCATCACCAATACAATAAAATACAACAACAAAATAAAAGTCATTATTAATCTTATAAAAAAGGACGTGATAAATGAATTTGTTCACTACAGTGCATTGGACCATTAAATACAAGAGAAATAAAAATAAGATGACCCCGATAAAATCACGTAGTAAGTTCTTGTTTCAGCGTGTCCCAATAAGTTATATCTTGTTAAATATAATATGTTGTTAGAACTTCTCCAGACTATGTTGTTTGTAATGCATCTAGAATAATATTTTGAAGATTATGGTAATCATTTGTTTGGTATTCCACATGGGTTTCCAAAAATGTACATGTATATGTAATATATTTGTTGTGATATAACTCCAAATCAATATAATAATATTTTATTTTATCAATATGAACCGTTGAAGGATTATAAATAATTATTACATGAGTCTATCCGGTTAATTTTTTTAATATTATAAAAGTTGATTTCCATGAATATTGATTTTTTAAATATAAGGTTATAATATCTTTTATTTGAGACACATGACGTAGACTAAAATGCAAAGCTTGTTTCAAAGGACCCTGCAAGATTCAATAGAGATAGGATTATAAGCCTTTGTTTGGCTTAATATTTTATCAATATTTCCAACTGAAAAGTAGATTGTTATTTTCAAAACAGTTACCGTTTCGTTACGAATATAAATTTATTTATATTTGTTAGGAATATTTTTCTATAAAAGTTCACAATAAATGCTTTGTTTACAATTCATAGGTATTAATTGTCACTTCGAAATCTGACAGATCGCTTCACAAATAACCTAGACAAAACATATAAAGAATATAAAAGTTTTGAAAATAATATTTTTGATGTGGTAAAGATGATTTTTTTTTTATATTAAACACAAATTTACACTCAAATTCTCAAATATATACTTTTTATTTGTTGTTGGTTTTTGCTACAAAATAATGCCTGCTTCGTGATGAATTCCAATTAAAAGTTTATGTTGACAGAATGCAGCTGTTACAAACTTTTAGCTCAGACCGCTTTTGCTTGTTGCTATTGAAGTGTTTTGATCTCTGAACTTGAACCTTACGTTGCATAAAATTTAGAAACATCAAATCAAAAACACGGAGAAATAACTCTATTTTTTGTTACCCTGAAACTATTTATTAGTAATTATAAATATTCTGTAAAATAGAATGTATATAACTTTATCATTTTTGTTTTATTTCATCTATTTTAATACAAAAAAATAACACAATATGCTCGCCTTAAGATTAATTATCTAATAGTCTAACCGGCAAAGTATCCACAGTGACAACTAAAGCAATGGATCTCTTGCGTCCTTCTCTTCTCTTGGTTTTTATTTCTTTTATTTGTTTTATTGAGAATCGTAGCTATAGCACCTCGGACAGCTCACATTCGTTTGTTTTCTTTCCAATATTACATGTAAAAGACTTCTTATTTTATTTTATGAAGTTTTTTATGTGATAAAAAAAGTTTAAAAAAACGCATAGTGCATTCAAATAGTATTTTATAACTAGGTATATTGTTATAATAAAAGAGCAAAGTAATCAGAATTACAAAATAAAATAATAGCAAGCTAAATAAATTTAAAAAAAAATAGTAAAATTAAAAAAAAAATTGTTATTAAACTTTTCATAAAACACATTAGAAAAAAAAATTATAAAGAAATCTATAAATTCGGTAATTTGTGCTTCAATACCACAACCAAACTTATCACACAATAATTTCTGTTTTGTACTTATTATTTTTATATCTATCTCTAAACAATAAATAGAAACCTATAATATTATTTTTTTAGAATATAATATACTATTTAACAAATTTTGATGTACTGAAAATAACGGATAGGTTAAGTGAGGTTAAGTGAGCCTCATGTAAGAGTAGTTAATTTTTTTTTTTGAACATGTGCTGTCGATTCAGTTTCATGTTTAAGGTTAAAAGAAAATGGACTAGAATATTCTCTTGCAAAGATACTTTATCAACGCCAACGCAAAACGTAAGATTTGAAACTGAGGAGTAGTTTCTAAAATAACCACTTACATACAAAATACCAAACACTGAAACTGACAAACTACCTTTTTCTTATATTAGTATAAATATAGATCCTATAATTATAATTATAATATATATACTATATAATATAGTATTTTGTTAGATTTTCACGAGTATACATTTGAAATAAAACTATTTTATAACGGATTTAACTCGCATATGATATTTTGAATAAAGCGACATTTCGCATGCTTTTCAGCAATCTTGTTCATGTGTAGACGAGATGTAAGTATCCATCTCGTCACACTCAAATGTAACCGGTAAATCCATTGAGAATTGTTTTATTGCAAATATAATTATATATTTAAGAAACATTATTAATTTTAGATAAATAATAATAATTGTGGTATTAAATCATTCTGAAAAATTTTTGCAGTTTATTTTTTTATGATCCTTGTTTTGTAATAAATTACAAAGTTAAGAAAAAAATTATAGCGAATTTTTGAATATATTACATTTTTTTCGGTTATAAATTTCATTCACGAATTCAAAAAAGAAGTTATAAGGGTTCTAAGAATTTCATGAGTGACTAGAACTGAGGTGCGCGATGACTCTTGACATAGATTTCTTCACAACGTAACATGAGGCTAAATATAGAGAGATTATCATTTAAGAAACGACTCGTGAATGTGTGAAATTTAGAAATTTATTCAAAGTTTGTTTATGTGAAAGTAATAATGTATGTCAATCATACTTAAATATAACAAGCTATAGGAAAATATGTTGTGTAGGTAAGTAATAGCTAGACGCTCACAGAATTTCATTTCGGTTGTATATAACTTTCAAATATATAATTATGTATAATTATGATAGATATAGCTGTACCAGTATTTAAGAGTGGGTAATGCAATGATATATGAGATATGTATTATGCCTTTTTATGAGTATGTACAAAGTGAAAAATTAAATATTATAAAAAAATTAAAATTTAAATATAACGAAGACAATAGATATATAAAGTTTTTACTGCATATACAAAAAGTTGAAAATATATAAAAAAATATTGTGGTAAGATAAGCTAAACAACATGTGCAATAAACAGTCGTATTGCTAAAGCACTATCTTAGAGTCAGCTTTATGAAGAAAGGATTAGAAGAGAAGAAAAACGTTATTAAATAAACGAATTCTCACCTCATCTTTGTGATCCTTCTTAATAGGCCCATGTCCACCACCCGTGCTCTGTACGGTGTTCATATTCACAAATAGGCATACACACACACACAAGTATTAAGGTTGTTCACACTTACATAAGACCAATCTATTACTCGTTTGTTTTTAAAACTCTTCCTTTTAAATGAGTTTTAATATTATTTTGTATAATTCTAAACCACAATGGACATTTCTCTACAATAGGCACTGTTCCAGTCGATGACACAGCACTTGATTGCTTATTTTCTTTTTAAGGTTTTTGTAAATAAAACAGCTTTATTAATGTTCTTGACGTTTAGTTATTGAACGTTATCATGATTATGTGTTTTTTTATCAACTATTATCTAACTAAACGTTACTTTATTAATTGGGATTATCATAAAAAATCATTTATATTTTCAACTCCTCGGTTTGTTTTGAAGTAATTACATTTATATGTTATTCATACTATATCTGAATTGATTATTTGTACTATAAATATATTGAAATATATACACTCACGTGACACGTTTATACATTTAGCTGATTAATGTATTTTATGTATGCACCGAGAATTTTCGATGTTATATTGAATTAAATAACCTCTTTTTTAAGGTTTTATTGTTAATTTTATAAAAAAGCAATACCATGGATTATTAAAACATTGTTTGTATGGACAACCCTAATATTTTCTAGCAACAGTTTTTATTGAGTTTATTTTGGAAATTCACAAAATACACAATAATTTTTTTATTTGAATTGAAAGACAATTATATGAAAATAGGGTTGCGTGTTTTAAAAAAATACATATTTTTTTAATATAGATAAAGACAGGAACAATTTTAGTAAAATATGACGATATGTTTTGGTATATTAAAATATGACTTTAAGTAATAATTTAAGTTCTAATATATGATTAACAATTTTATACCGTAAAAATTAAATTTTTTAAATTAAATTTTAATTAAATCGGGAAATAAATTGCTAAAGTAATTTTTTATTTAACATGCTATAAGTGCCAGTATAATAATTATCTATAAGACGAAGTAAAACTTATAAGAATAAAAATAAAAATATCCAATATAAAAACATTACATTATATAGAAATCTTAACATATTTATTTATAAAAGATAAATCCGCTAATTTTTTTTATAATAAACCGTTTTGTTTATATGAACTCACCTCTCCCTAAAATTTTATTTCCAAGTTTATTTCTAAATCGTTAGTATAACAATTTTCATGTATATATTATTTATGTATAAATACATGTATCTGTTATATTTGTATATATATTATGATATTTTAATGTATTTGTATAATATAGTAATAAAATTACAGAAGGGAAGGGATTCCCTTCTGTAATTTTTTATACCATATGGAATACCTATCTATCTATTTATTAATATATAAATTATTAAAATGTACGGTAGAATGAACGGTACATGGTGAAAAGACAATTTAAATAATAACGAAGACGTGCGGGTAGATGAAGAAATTTCGACCTCTCGGATTCGGCGACGGTCAGCGTGCACCGCTGAAACATACGTCTTGTAACCGTGGCTAGTGCAACCTGTTCGGAACATCATGCAGTTAAAAGGTATGTAATATTTATTTCGTAATGCGTTTATTTCTGTATATGAAATAATATTATACATTTTAAATAACTTGTTAGTGCTGTTAGAACAGTTATTTTATTTATTTAGAAAAAAACTCTCAATAATATGTAATGATTCTTAAAAGTAATACAAAAATTAAAATAATATATTGTACTTCATAAAAAAAATAAAGTGATCCCAAGATTTTTAGTATGGCTAAAACTTAATTTAGTTCTATCTAATCTTTAAATCAATTCAATGAGTATACATACATTTTAATAGTTTTAAAAATACTAAGGTATAACTATATTTATATACATTTATGATTTTATAGATACTTGAATACCAGTAGTTAATGTTGATATACTGTTTATTTCGCAGTATTGTTTAAATATTCTATCATAAGAGTTAAGAGGTTTTAAGATCTGATTCAAAACAAAACAAAACTGAGAGCCAGGTAATTAATTCGATTCCTGTTTTTTTTCTACAGATGTAATAAGGTATTCACTAAACTTAATTGAGATATTTAAATTGCAATAATTTTTCAAAATATCAATCTCTAATTGATTATTCAAACTGTTAATGTATATATAATAAATTTTATTATTTTTTAAAATCTACTCTCATTAATAGTATAAATATTACTGTAAATTATAATTTCGTGAGATTAAAAACTTAACTAACAAATATACACCTACATTTCCATTTTTTCGAATACATTCGTTACAAAGAACTTGAAATATCAACTTATAATATTAAAAAAATAACCTATATATAGAATTCTAAATTCATCGTTAATTCGTTATTCGTTTATTCGTTAATTGGGAGAGAGGACGGAGACTTGGGGACGGTTTTCTAGAACCGGGGGTGGGAGGGTTGAATTAGTACTAGTATCAATAAAATTTTAAATTATATTAATTATGAAATAAACAAATAATTGTACGATTTAAAACTCTAATACTTTTATTTTGATATTCATTATATACTTGGATGTTATAGGCAAGTCAAACTCTTTACTCCTAGTGTTATGTAAAGCTTATCCTAAACTATTGAGATTAAGTTAAGATAACTTAGACATTAGTGACGCTTCTGTCACACAAAGTTCAAGGTTACTTATAAATTATAACTAAGTCAGACCTTTGAATATTCAGTCCCTTCGTATGAGAGGTTGTGTAGAAGTTTCTTATTTTCGAAATAAAATACATATAACATAAAAATGATACATGTATTTTATTTATATTTACATAAGCAAAGGAAAAATAAAACCTAGTAACGCGATAAGATATAATTATAATAATTATTATTTATTTCATAAACATTTTGATCCCAATTTGAATTATTGCTAGTGCTTGTTTACGTCATAAAGCAGTGTCGAAAAACTTTAATTATGTTTGAATTAATTGAGTAATTAATCACTGTGGCTCGATATGAAGTTTATTTTAAACCATGTGCTGTCGGATTACGTAACAATTTAATAATGTTAGATATTGATTCCTTATTTAGTTTGTCATGTTGATATAAATAAATAGCTTTATATTATTGAATTAAAATATATTCATTTTCTACAAACTTCCACTTTTTTCTATGTAACCTATATTAAAGTACGAAAAACATTCAAAATACATAAGGTCATGTATTAATTTAATTTGCGAAGATATTACGAAAAGGCTTAGATTAACCGTTGGTGCTATTCTTTTGGTACATCAGGCTAATAAAGCTAAATATATGTACAAGTCAGTGTAAATGTTTATGTTTAATGTAATAATAATTATATTTAAGATTTATAAGTAAAAAAAACTATTAAATATATATCGAACATGAAATATTTTTTTTTTTATTATTTTATACCTTATTACATTTTTAATTATTAATAATAATAAAAATACTGATTTTCATATGTTATTGATTTTTTTATTAGAATTGATACAGTAAATTAAATAATCACATACAATTATTTTGAATCATTTTTAATTTTTTTTATTAATTGGGTCGAAATTTTAATAGACATTGTTCAATCTAGAAGATCTCATAATGAAACGTTATTTGAAATAAACAATATCTTTGAAATTAATGCTGTGTGACAATTTACAATTTAGAAGCCAAATTTAATTGAAATTCAAATGACTGGTGCTGTATTTTCTGCTTTATTTGAAAATTAATTTCATTTGTATCTCATTGCGAAGGTATTTTTAATTATTTTATATTATATATTAATTATATATATATTATATATATATATATAAAGTGTTATTTACGTTAGTTATGAATAAAATGTTTGTAAAAGCTACTTGTCGTTATTCAAATTTAAAAAGGGAAGAAACATAAACCAGTCTTAGAAGAGTAGCGACTCTTGACTAAGAAAAGAAAGGAAAAGATACAGAAAAGGAAAACGTAACATGCAGATGCAATTTTTTTTTACTTAAGCTATATCACAAATTACATATGTGTGGACAATGGAATTGTGACAAACAAATTACATGATGAAAAAGCTAATTACATGATGAAAACTAATTAATTAATTAAAACTTTTTCAAATGATTGTTTATAGTATAGTTGAGTCTGTTTTCTAGTACGATCTTTTAATTGCTGCCTTTGTACTTTGTCTAAGAAAATTCATCAAAAATAGAAAAATATGTATATTTTTGTTAGTTTTTATTTATGACGTCTATTTCATGATAAAGTGAAAGGTTTTTCTATGAAATCTATTTATCTTGCAAAATAGTTCAAAATTGAATAATATTACCTAAATAAATTGAATAATATTACCTGCTTAATTTAATTATAATACTTTGTCATGATACTATAAAACACATATTATTTACAATTAATATTAATATTTTAAAATGATACTACATAATATCACAGCACACTTAACACTTAGGCCACGTATAATAAAAATTTGAAATTACTTATCAATATTAAAGATTGACAAATGTAAGTAATAATTTATATTTAAGATTTGATAAGAAGTAAGGATTTTAAAAAGGTTTTATAAAAGAAAAAGCGATTATGACATTTTCAAGTTAAGCACGTGGGCCACCTGTAGATTTTAATTGAGATTTATATATTGTTGTATTGTTTAAAATAGTATTAGTAGTTAGAGTTGATAGTTTAGTTTAAGGAAAGATAGTTTTTTTTTAAATTAACTGAGAGGAACGTACGGAACGTCCTCCCCTGACGCTGACCCGAGAACAACTAACCGCCTTGTCACGGTGCTCAGCTACCGAAAATTTGGAAAGATACTCCAAATTATATATCAATGAGTTTTGCCAATAAGATATGTAACTAAATACAATTTGATCTTTAACAATATAATCATATTTTCATAAGGAAACATGAATAAATAGAAAATAGTTTGAATTAAAAAATCATAAAATATATCACAAGCAACAAAACAGACAAAATAATCATCAAAGTAAAACAGAAGCATTGATAAAAATGCCTTTAGATTTACGAGTTGCTAATTTTTTAATTGGTTTTTCTTTAGAATAATAAAAAATACTTAAACGCAATTTTGTATTTATAATTTACAAAAATAAAACAAAAATTACAAATTTGGAATTATTTCTTATAAATGGCCGCAGTAGTAATACTTATTGGTTATCAACAAGCGTATGTCATAACTTAGGGATTACACTGTGGCGAGAACTCGTTACTTATACTATGTAAATACTAAAGTCTTAATGATTATTTATTTTCAAGTTACAACACAATGTTAACGTAACCTTTTTGTTTTAATATTTCTGTATGAAATGCCGAGTAGATAAAAACCAATTTAAAAAGATTTTATAAAATAATTTTGTAAACGAAATGTCGTCAAAGAAACTAATATTTTTAAAAGTAAACCCACAATTATCAAAATATAAAATAAATAAATATAAAATGCATTTTGTTATTTTATTATAATTTTTAAATAGTGTCATGTAGAGGTGCTACGTATCTAAGATCTACGAAGTTGGGACATAAGAGATATTAATATAAATTCTGTCATTTTATATGTTAAGAGAATAAATGAAACTAAATATGTATTTAAAATTCTATATGAATATATGTTATTATTCATTGTATTTATATTGTATTAATATAGTTTAATTAGCCATTTTTTTTGTCAAGCGATGATAATAGGAAGCCGGGATTGAAACTACAGTATAAAGAGATAAAACTTTGTATTCAAATTCGTCATTTTCTGATTACAGCTTAAAAGTTTAAAAATGCTAGAATAAATAAAACGATTCTGACAGGAGTATTAAATTAAAAATTTCAACTGCAGTTAAATGGCTGAAAAGATCGCTGGTACGTGTTTTTTTTTTTTTTTTTTTTTTTTTTTCCGTTGTAAAAACCCGTTACGGGTACCCCGTCGGCCCATGGGGGTGACGGCCGGGGGTTGATGTGGGACTACCCGGCAGCATAGAGGATGCTGCCATTTTTAAGGCTACCCACTAAAAAACCAACGGTTGCCCTCTGCGCCGTAATGGGACGTCACGGGATCGCGTTAGCACACACCGTGACGCCCCGGCGAGACCCCCCAAATGAGGGTGCCCCGAGCAACGTAGAGCACCCTCTCATCGTAGGCCTATGTTAGGTAAGGGGGGTCACCCTCCCCCCTCACCAGGCCTACAACTGGGGAAGGAAGCGACGGGCGTATTCCCGCCTCCTTCTACCCAGTCTCCCCCTACGGAGCGGGTCAGCGGACGAGGCAAACTCCCTGTCCCGCTCCGAGGCCTCCTTTGCGGCGATGACTTGCTCGCAGAAGGAGGCCATTGCGACCCAGCACCTCTCGCTGCTGACCATCGCGCTGATAACGCGCGGCAGCGAGAGGTCCCTGCCAATCACGCCCACCAGTTCAGTGCGCTGGTGGTCCCAGGCGGCGCACTCCGCCAAGGTGTGACGAGCCGAGTCGGCTGGTACGCGTTAGTTGACAATTACAACTACAATTTTACAATTACAACTTACAAATTTTATAAAAATGGCTTTAATTTAATACATATATATATTGGACATAGCATATTTTAAGGTGTGTAATAAAAAGTAGAATTTTCTTTTTTAATAAACTTAAAATATTACTTGCTTAAAATATTAATAGGATAACATAAATGTACATTATTATACTTTTCTGTAGCGTATTGTTGAGAAAATTGTAATATATTGTAATAAATAATTTGTTTCATTTTAAAATAAGACGAGTAAATTTTCATCATAAATGTAGTTATTAAATTCTGTTTCACATTACATCATTTAAATTGTTTACGAGTTTTCGTTGTATCAAAAGTAATTTTGTTGTTTAATTATATATTAAATCGTTTGAACATAATATTTAAGTTAATTTATGAGAAATAAATAAGTTATTTTCGTTTTGAGATTTGACTATTAAGTATTGAAGCAGATTTTTCTTGAAATGTTTTTAATTTTTTTTCACAGATAAATTAGCAATAAAAAAAGCAATAACAGGTCATGTAAGTTGTTATTTTGATATACAAAAAATATATATATAACAAGGTGAGTTTTAGCATCAGTTGCTTCTGAATAACAGGAGGAGGAAATATTTTCAGTGAAGATTCTATGTCGAGTAAGTATTTTAATTTTGTTATAGATCTTGAGTTGTGAAGTACAATTACTGCTACCTCATGTAACATAGACATTAATTACATTCAGAAGCTTGTATTAATACTAAAATATTTAAATTTTTAATGTTTAATACAAAGTTTTAAAATTTAAATGTAGTTTATAAAATGTCATAATGCATTTATATTTTAGCACTCCATAGTGCTTTGAAGCTCTGGATATAAGTTAACTAACTTGAATTACCAACACAGTGGAAACTTTAAAGTAAGGTATGCGACACTAACGCTTTGAAATTAAAACGGAACACCAGCTCTTAGCTAAATTAACGTCTCAATGGATTTCTATATCGAAGGAAAATATGTTATTTAACTAAAAGCCAAAAAAGTGCAGAAATATTGATGTTAATGGTTAAATCCTCGAAATGTGGTAAATTCAAATAACTATTTAAAATGACGTCGGTAGACAAATTGCTGTTCTTTTAGCTCGGTGTGTCGAAATGCTTTACATTGAATACGTTTTGAATATTTTGCCTATAGTGGTTATGTTGTATCGTATGGAAATATACCATTTTGTATTTTTAACGACCGACATTTAGGCAAATATATAAGCGTCTATATCGTATGAAAAATCTTTTTCAAATTTTAAGATTTTTTAATCAATAGTATTACAATTATGATTACTTGAAACTGTCTTTTATAATCACAAATTTTATTACATTTATAAAAACTATAACATAGAAAATATTTAAATACAATATAAATTTCGGTTGTGTAAATTTTTCAATGATATTTAAAATGCAAAAGTAAAAACATTGGTTAAGATTTACGGCAGAGAATTAATAAATCTTGCCCCGTCCCGGTGAAAACGTTTACATTAGAGCTACACTCACAATGTAATGACACGGTACCTCAGTTAGCAGAGCGAGAAATTAGTATATAACATTGCATTACATAATTTTCATATTACATTAACATCATAGGTTATAGCTTTACGTACAAACGCACGCTTATATGCAAGCACAACATCCCACAATCCGTATTCATATTTTAGATTTGTGAACAATGTTACGTTTAAATTTATGTAAATATTCCGTGAATATTGGAACATATTTACGAGAATTGAGTCAAATATCTCTTGATATATTTGATAACTGCTATATCGAGTCGATGAGAATCTTGTTGAAAATGATTAACAAGTTTTCAAGAAGTATTTCAAAGTACATCATATAAAAAAAATATAATTAAACTATTATATAATAAGTGCTATTGTCAAGAATGTTGAGTATTTTTGTATAATGTGATTTTACTTTTAGATAATAATAATAACTATTTTGTTCTAAGCATTAATAATAATAATCGTACAATGTTGTCTCCTCTAAATAACCTGAAAACCTTCTAGGAGGCCATAATCTAAACCTTCTATGTATGTCTTTTTCATACGTATGTATGTCTGTTGTTCAATTCACTAGTTTAATATTCTGTCCTATTTGCATTATGAAGGCGATACTGGTCACAGACTTAATATAGTGCAAGTTTAGAATAAAATAACTATATAAGGTTTGATTTTCATAATTTTCATATACAACAGCGTTTGACAATTCTCGTCTCAGAACTCATTCAACCTCTCTCTTCCCTTGTCTTAACTACTTGCTACCTTATTTGTATAAAAACAAATTAACCAGGTTCTATTCTGTCGACCTATTTTGAATTTTTTATTTATATTATTTGCAAAGGTGAATCTTAAATTCTCATATTATTTTGTCTAATTATTTAAATTAAAATGAAGATAAATCTATTATTAATTTAAACGTGAATCTTTAACAGAAAAATCTATTTGGTTTTATTATAAAAGTTAATTATAAGACATGGATATTTATATTTCTCTATTTGAATAGTAATATATTATTCTTATTTCATAAGTAAAATTTATAAGTTCTTTTTTTTACAAAACAACTAATAACACATTTCTCCAAATACCCACAAATTGAATGATGTTCAAACTGTAAAAAACGACGACTTTAATGTAATAAATATGGTTCATTCGAAAACATAATTAGCTGGTCTCACCAACAAAGAATTAAAAGCATTACGAGCTGCCGCAAATTTAGAATAAACATGTAATGCACACGCATTTCTTTCTTCTAACTAATCCTATACAAGATGGAACTACTTAAAGTAAAAAGAAAGTAAAAATAAAAATAAATATTTGAAAACCAAAGCTAATGCAATAGAATAACGGCTTATGAAAATTGAAGAATGTGGACGATCAAGGTTATTTATAAATTATAACTATGTATAAACCTGAATACATAAAAACCTGAATGAATATTCAGTCGCTTTGATTGAGAGTTTGTGTAGAATTTTCTTATTTTCAAAATAAAAAAATAACATATTATAACATTTATCCACGAGATAAACGAAATCTAGTGGCTAATTTTGCTCTCTATTTTAATTTATTTAGTGCTTATTTACCGTCATAAAGCAGTATCGAAAACTTTAATTGTATTTGAATTAATTGAGTAATTAATCACTGTGGCTCGATAGTATGAAGTTTATTTTAAACCATGCTCTGTCTCTGTCTGAAGTTTTAATTATTATTATTGAATTTGATGCAATACATTATATATTTATTAAATTGCATACAATACAATTATAAATAATTGCTTATAAATGTTATTAGACATTGTTCTATTTAGTAGACAAGATGGAATAATAAACTTCAAATAAATAATATGTTTGGTATTTAAATGCCTGATGCTGTGCTTAATTTGAAAATATTTTTATTACAAATGATAATTCAGAACAAAGGTATTTGTTTTATAAAGAATGTTTTAGTGCTTAAGACTGGCTATTTATAAATATAATTCTATTATTAATAAAATATTTGTAAAAGGTACTCGACTTTAGACAAAGTTAGATATAAAAAAAAACATAAAGTAGTGTTTCAAGAGTGGCTGGATTTTAGGCTTATCTCTCGTTTATTTTTTTATTTATTTACATTTAGACAGATAACGAAATAATAACTTCTGCTACATAGCTATGACCACAGGTTCACTGTAACTTTGTTTAACAAATGACATAACGAGAAAGCTATTAGAAAGACAATAATGTCTAATATTTAATTTTTGAATTGGAATTTTGGTGGAAAGTTCCTGTATGAATATAGTATTTATTTTGCAAAATAGTTTAAAATATAAATTGAACAATATTACCTTCTTAATTTAATTAAAATTCTTTGTCATGACAAGATAAAATATAAATTATTTACAAGTGTTATTAATATTTTAAAATTACACTACATAATATCACTTTCACAAAAAAAATTGAAATGACATCAATATTTTAGAGAATTACTAATATTTTACTCAAAAATAATTTAGATTTAAAATTTGATTAGAAGTAAATGATTTTAAAACGGTTTTATAAAAATAAAAAATTATTAATGACATTTTCAAGTTGAGCACGTGGGCCACCTGTAGAGTTTAATTTAAATTTATATTTTGTTGTATTGATTAAAACGGTATTAGTAATTGAAGATGCGTTGATATTTTGGTTTAGGAAAGAGAGTTATATTTTTTAATTAACTGAGAGAAACGTACGAGACGTCAACTCCTGACGCCGACCCGAGAACTACTAACCGCCTTGTCGCGTGCTCAGCTACCAAAAAGTGGGAATAAAACTTCAACCAATGAGTTTTGCGAATATTTAAGCAATAAAATGTGTAAATTAAATACCAATTTGCTCTTTATCCACACAATGATATTTACATAAGGAAACACGAATAAAAAGAAAATAGTTTGAAATAAAAAAATTATAACACATTTCACAAGCTTATTGCTTTTGAAATGCGTTATGTTAGAAAATAAAATAAACATCAAAGTAAAACATATGCGTTGTTAAAAATGTATTTATATTTATCTCTGGAAAAATTTTAAAATGCATAAAAATATACTTTACCAAAATTTTGTATATTAAGTATTACTTACAAAAATATATTCACAAGACAAAAATTAAAAGATTGGACTTATTCCTTATGATGTTCATAACTTAGGGTTTACACTGTGGCATGAACTCGTTACTCATACTAAGTAAATACTAAAGTCACAATGATAATTTATTGTCGAGTTAAAAAATTATGTTAACCCAATTTTTTTTTATTTCATATTTCAGTATTAAATGTCGAGTTCATAAGAACCAATTTGTGAATTAAAAAAAAAAGTTTCTGTTAGCGAAATATCGCCAAAAGGAGTATTGTTAGAACTACCAGTAAACCCATAATTATCGAAAAATATTTCAATAGTATGTAATACGTAGGTGCGTATATATATATCTTACCTATACATAACTACTTATATGTTTTTGTTCCATAAATAATATGTAGTTAATCAATTGTTATTAAATTAAATAAGAGATATTCAAATCAAATCAAAGAAAAGGTATTTGTGTAACAAAATTTTTTAATAGTCTAAAGAACTACTAAGTGTACTACTAAAATGTTGTATTAAATCTTGTTAAATGATTTTAATATAATATAAATTTTATTTTTGAAAATTAAATGTTATATTTGCTTTTTGAGATTTAATAATCTAAAGTGGCTTAGTTAAGGTAGGTTATGGTTAATAAAAAAATGAAACTGTTTTTTCCTGGAATTTATAATTTTTTTTCACATATAATAAATAAACATTGGCAGTATATGTAATTATTTATGTAGGACATTTTGATCTATAAAATATTTATAAATATAGCAATGTGAGTTTTAGCGTCAACTTCTTGTGAGAAATAGAGATTTTGAATTTTATCAGTGTTTTAAGATCTTGAAATCATAAGAACAATTATTGGGACTTCAAATAGCATAGACATTAACCAGATTCAGATGCTTGTATTAATACTAACAGACTTAAATGTTTACTATTAATAATACAAAGTTATAGTAATTGCATGCAGTTTATAAAATGTTTTAAGGCGTTTATATTTCAGCACTCCATAGTGCTTTGAAGCTTATGATAAAAGTTAATTAACTTGAACTACCAACACAGTGGAAACTTTAAAGTAAGCAATGCGACACTAACGCTTTGAAATTAAAACGGAACACCAGCTCTTAGCTAAATTAACGTCTCAATGGATTTCTATATCGAAGTAAAATATGTTATTTAACTAAAAGCTCACAAAAGCACAAAAGTGTTGAAAGTGTAATCTCTATGGGTAAACCCATAAAATGTGTTAAAATCAAATTACTATATAAAATGACCGTCGGTAGACCAATTGTCGAAACGCTTTACACTGAATACGTTTTGAATATTTTGTCTGTAGCGGTGGTCGTATAGAAACATACCATTTTGTATTTTTAATGATAGAAATTTAGGCAAATATTATATAAGCATCTACATCGTATAAAAATCTTTTTTAAATCTTAAAATTTTTTTTCGCGTGCCACAAAAAATGAGACTTATAATCATTAAAAAACTACATAAAGTGTGTTTTTTGTTCATATTATAATTATTATTACTATTTGAAACTGTCTTTTATAATCAGATTTTATTTCTACATTTATAAAAACTGTAACACAATTAGATACATAAATTTGGTTTGTGTAATTTTTTCAATGTTATTTTACAAAACAAACTTAGAAACATTGGTTAAGATTTAAGGCAGAGAATTAATAAATCTTGCCCCGTCCCGGTGAAGACGTTTACATTAAAGCTACACTCACACTGTAATAACACAGTACTTCAGTCAGTAGAGCGACAAATTATTACATAACATTACATTAAAAAGAATTCTCACACAAAGATTATAGCTTTAGTATTAATCCATATTTATATTCAGTGCTGGATTACCCAATAGGACGGACTAGGCCATGGCCTGGGGCCCCCTGCGACCAGGGGCCCCCAAGAAAATCTGACATGACTTTTTTTAAATCAATTTCTTCTGAAGAACGCTTTTGAACGTCGTTTTCATCTTCCAAAGATATGATGACCAAAGATTATCTTACGATTACCTGTATATGATTACCATATACATTGTTAATTATTTAAAATAAAAAAATATAGAATCTAACAAAAAAAAATTATGTTTGTTTTATCGTGTTTAGAACCTTGAAATAATATAAATGGGTGGTTTGAATTGTATACATGCAAAAACAACAACCAATTTTACAATGATTAAAAAATGGGGGGCCCCAAAATTACAATGGCCTAGGGCCCCTGAAAGGCTTAATCCGGCACTGTTTATATTGTAGTTTCCTGAACAATGTAACTAAATGAAATATCTCTGGATACATTTAATAGCTATTATAAAGAGTGGATGAGAACCTTATTAAATATGATTGTCAAGTTTTAAAGAAGCATTGTAAATTAAAGTATATAGAATCTAGAATTTATGAACTATTATATTATATTATTAAGATATTATGATAGGTGCTATTGTCAAATATGTTGCTATGTTGATAATTTCTTTGAAAATGCTTTTATTTTTAGTTATCTATAATAATTGTTGTAATGTATTCTAATCATGAATAATAATTATCTTAGAATTTTGTCTCGTCTAAATAACCTGAGAACTTCTTAAAACGCATAATCTTAACCGTCTACGCATTTCTTCTTCATACGTATTTAGAGTTATTGTTAATTCATAAAGTCTATATTCTGTCCTAGTTACAAGCATTATGAAGGCGACAATACGTGTCATAGAATTAATGGAGTGCAAGTAAATTCTGAATACAATAATTATACAAGGCATGATTTTTATCTTTTTTTATTTACAATATAATTTAACAAGTATCTTCACAAATTTCAATTAACATTTTTCTCCACTGGTATTTTTTATTTTTATCAAAACAAATTTTTGAGGTTCCATTCTGTAGACCTGTTTTGAACTTGTTTTATAGTTTGAATATCATAATTTTATTTGAAAATGTGTAACTCAAATTCTCATTTTATTTCGACTATAGAAATATTTAAATCAAAATGACCATATCTTAAATATAAACGTGAGAAGTAGAAATGAAAATCTATTTGGTTTTATGATAATAGTTAGTTATAGAATGTGAATATGTAATTATACTTCACTTCCTAAAACCCCTAAAGAGTTTATATGGATAATATAAACTCTTTAGGGTTTTAAGAAAATCAAGAAACTTTTCATTGTTGTAAAAAAATATGTAAGAAATATATAAATATATATATATAAACTAAAATATTAAATAGTTACTAGAATAATAGTATTTAAAAGCAACAATATTGCGTTATAAATAATACTGTAATCTATATATAAAAAATATATTAAAAAATACTACAGCTCTGAAGTTACATGTATATATATATTTACAAGATATACTAATACTCGAAATATCGTTTGTACTACATAAAGGAATTAAAATAATATATGCAATGGGTTTGTCATTATTAAATATAATTAAACATATGCTGTAACTTAATTCTACTTTAATTAAAAGGTATTGAAATAACAATTACAAAAGTATATTATTTAATTTTAATTATTTTAATATATTTATTTCAATTATTAAATTATTGATTTTATTCTTAGATAAGTGAATTTACTTTTTTGTTTTATAGTACCTGCCTGTAATATATATTATTTCTTATTTCACATTTCTTATTTGACTGAGATGTTTCGAATGCCATTAATAAACACTTACACTCTGAATCTGCAGAATCATTTCACAATAAGTGTAGCAAAGTTAAAGTTGTAATAATTAAATATAGTACCGGATGTTAATAAATATATTGTATGTTGGGTGACTAATAATGTATGTGAAGCAGCCAACCCACCAATTTTATTAAAAAATTAGATTTCTGTATTTACTTTGGATAGATTACATTTGGATGAGAAATCAATACACATTTAAAAATATTTATTATTTTTTTTTGCCTAAATATTTGAATTCTACCTATCAATTATATGTTGCGTGTATTTTCAGGGCACGACGTCGTCTGCCAGACCCACTTGTATATTTAATTATATTTTCCAACAGATATTTAATTAAATTACAATGTGCTTCTAAGTTATTACAATTGCTATAATTACATTTTAGTATTTATTAATGATATTTACAGATAGAATTATTTAGTCAATTTTAAAACAATAATAAAAAAAATATTATTATTAATCGTAAAAAAAGAGAGTCGTCATCCTTATTTTAGTCGGAAGTCTTTCATTGCTGGACATAGACCTTCCATATTGAGCGCCACAAAGACCGATTCTGAGCCGACCTCATCCATCGGATTTCGGTGACCCTCACCAGGTCGTCGGTGCATCTCTTGGAGGGCTTGCTTAAGCTATGATCAGTCCACAGGAGAGTACTATAAAGTTATTCATTTATTTCATTACAATGCAGTGTGTGGTTTTATTCGAAGAGAGTATAACATTCTATTAAATAATGTTGCGTCTAGAACTACTAGGTAGGATAGATCGGGTACGCTTGAAGCTGTGGACAGTTGAAACAAAGTTAATATCTCGCTATCCCTCCGTTATGCGGTGAGATATACAAAGGAAACATGGAGCGAGCGACAAGTCGAAACACAAATTTTAGTTCTGTATTGCTTTTCGCGTCTATTGTTATCCATCCAAATACATTGAAGTTAAATAAAATTTGGTATAGTTAAAACAGATTAGTTTTACTGCCCAAATAATAAATAATTATCAAACTGTTGTATAATGAACATTAAAAAATTGCTAAATATTCAAATCTAGTACTATAATGAAGTTTATATAATTACAAATCATCCTATTTATACAAAATACAATAAATTTAATAAACATCTTTTATTTATTAAAGTCATTGGCCAACAAGTGGCTACAATAACAGAATGCAATTAAAATTAAATATTATTTATTGATTAAAACAATGTAAGTAGTCTATATTTATTTATTAATGCAATAATATGGGCATTTATATAATAATTTAAATATATAATATTTTCAAGCCTATACCAACAGTCTGCACAATGTCTTTTTAAAATGAGGGTATAGAAAAAAAAAAGATTTGTAATTGCAAAATGATTATTAAATATCACCTTAAAATATTTAAAACATTTCCATAAAAATTCAAAAAATTAACCAACATTAGTCTTGAAATATTGATTGTAATATATAAAATATTGCGCCCACATATATTTTATCAAATGAAAACAAATTATCAAAATTACTAAAAAGCAAACATAAAACTGTAACATAAAAAAGTTTGAAATTAAAAAAGTTCAAGTTAAATTAATGTTATGACAAATTTTGACAAGCTATAAAGATTGAAAATAAAGTAGTGACCACACTGTAGGCACGGACATTGTAAGGAGTGACGAGAACGAACATTTTATAGAACTTTAGATATGTTTTATGATACATTACATTTTAGTTGGAAGGTTAAACTAAAATGTAACGTGTATTTCATAAATTAGATTATAAAAACCATGCTATAAAATTATAGAAAAAAACAAACATTAATGGTTCTTCATAGTTACTAAAAGCTCTCTAAATGTCACAACTTAAAATTTATCTTAAGTAATTGTTTAATATTTTATTCTTGTTAAGTAGAATATTTGTACATCTATTTATTTCCATAAATACTCGGTCGCTCTGATAAAGTGATGTCACAAACTTTAAACTAGTTATAATTTATTGGTTCATTAATTACCGCGTGATACTAGACTCAAGTTCAGCTCAAGAGCGAGAGTCAAATTCATTATAACCATTATATTCTCTACGTTTTATATAAATTGGTGTAAGCTAGTATCTAGTAATTTTGTAACAATTGCAATTCAATAAATATAAACAAAATTCTATTGAAATAAAAAGTTTATAGCTAATTAACAATTTGACAGGTAACACCTCAAACAATCATTGAAGTTGGATTACTTCCACATAAACTCGGCCATTCTGTTTATTGAAACCTTACTCTATAGTATTTTTTTCTTATCAGTAAATACCTTTTTTAAATGAAGCCCGTTGATAAAGTTATTTTGATTTTACCACCCTATTCGTTTTTAATTTTACAGTTTCCAGTGCATCAAATATAGTTTGCAAGTCCTAAGTCATCTTTCAAAACACGCGACAGGTTCTAGTAGCATTTTTTCCAAGAGCATCTTTTTATTGTCTTTTTTTTTAACGACTGGATTTGTAAAGAAGAAGAAATGGATATTGGTGAAAATATTGTTCGTGTTCGTTTACTATGGGGAATAATAAGTCTGATGCGGATGGAATCAATAGGAGGTTCAGGTTTTGTAGAATGGAATTTTAGAACTATCTTACATATGTATAGTTGACGGAGGGTTAATACTTTAGCATCTTTATATAGTGAATCACTGAGATATCGACACGGCTGTTTAATACGACTTTTATGATTGTTTTTTTGGGCTCTTTCTATTTCATTCGTGTGTGTCTTAACGGCTCCTACCCACACCAGCAAACAATGTGTTAGAAGCGATTGGCATAAAACATTGTACACATTAAAAAGGATCTCAGCGTCAGCCACATCCCTTAAATTCCTGAAAACAGGTATTAGTTGTCTTATTCTTTTTGTTAGAATAGATATATGGGGTTTCAAACGTAGGTTATTTATTTATTTATTTACCCTTTATTGTTTTATTAACAAAATGTGAACTTTTATAATTAAACAACACATAAAAAACTACGTTGGAAACCGCATGATAACTCCCAGATATCTAATAGATTGCGTTGCCTCCAGATGATCACATACACAGAGGTCTGTCGGTGAGTCTCGCCATGGGAGAGAATATATAAACAGGAAACAGGATAGTACAAAGCAAACGGAGATCATTTTGAATGAGCTTCTCTTTTTTATTTTATAATATTAATCTATAAACTAACACACATTATAGAAATAAAGATTTTATGCAATCGAAATAAAAACGATTATTCCTTGTAATAATATTTATGGTATACTCCGGTACATAGCAACGTACGTTTATAATTATAAATGTTATAATTAACGTGTTTAATAGTTCTCAGAATAAGAACCTTAAAATAGTTTTGTTTAAATGTGTAGTAAAAGTCTTATAAAATAGAATATTTTTGTGTCATGTAGGAAGTACACCATCTAGTAGTAAGGGTAGCTCTGGATTTAGGATTATTGGGATCAGCTGGTTTTCCTTTTACTGATTCTAGATGCAATTCCCGGAACGACAATTTCGTAAATTATCCAAGGAATATGTTTTTAAGAAAGAAGAGGTTTTGGCCTCTGATAATCTAACCGTATAAAGCGTATAATATATATTTACCACTGATTGTCAAATAGACACTACCCCCGTCAAGCAAGCTAGATTTAATTTTCAATTTTTTTTTTATTTAATCAAGATTAAATTCATCAAAATGAAGTAAAGTTTACTTACATTTATAAAAAGAACGTCTATAATTTATGTGTAAATTCTTACATAAGTAAGAAGAATAATATAAAAGTAGTTTAATGACTCCTTACCTCATGTTTGTGATCCTTTTTAATAGGCCCATGACCGCCACCCGTGCTCTGTACGGTGTTCATGTTCACACATACGCATGCACACACACACAAGTATTTAGGTTGTTCACACTTTCATAAGACCAATTTAGTTTAATAGTCGTTTGTTTTTAATACTCCTTCCTTTAAAAGAGTTTTAATAATATAATTGTATAATTCTAAACCACAATGGACATTTCACTACGATAGGCACTGTTCCAGTCAATGACGCAGCACTTAATTTGTTTTTTCGATTAACTGAAATTATTATCAAATTTTTTGTATAGTACTTTTTATTTTAAAACAAATAATTATCATTAAAATTAATATTGTATTTAAATAATATTTAAATAAATATAGTGATATTTTATTTTCTAAATTTTTAATTAAACTAAGATATGTAGTTGTAATCACTTATACGAAGAATAATCCTAAGTTATTAAAATAATTATAATTTTACTCCCGGCTCCCCCAAAAAAGTATGAAATTAAACTTTTATAAAACTGATAGTGCATTTAATACCTATAAATATCATGTTTTCTTGGGGATCTAGGAATTTAAAACAGTCAAATGAAATATGTTTTTTAATTCTTAATATCCATATTTTAAGAACATTATGTGACTCATCTATAGTAATATTAAAAAAAGGTGAACTTTGTTAATTTGTATGTTGGTTAATATCCAAAAGTATATTATGCTTGAGTGTTATTTACTACTTATTTTAGTAAATATGTATATTTTACATTATATGATCACTATAATGTAGTTGAAGTCGGTACAAGCTCTATACTATGATTTTCAGAAAATAAATATAAAAAAAATATTTTTCTTAACAGCAGTCTGCCGAATTTCTATAGGGAAGCAAATCCCTATAGAAATTTGGCAGACTCCTGATCTCAATTGCTTCACTTTTTTATCTCGACTCTAAAAACTTTCCTTGCCAACCAGCACAGCTAGATCATTATATATAATAGTAATCATGGATCACGAAAGTATAAATACAAGTTTTTAAAGTAGGTTAGTTTGAGGAAGTTATGATTAAATTTTATAAGCATATAACTAAAAATCTATGTGAAGAACTTTAAATTAAACTATTTTCATATAAACTAAATTTATTTAGGTAAAATAATTATTTAAATACCATCTTTCTTTGAATCAAACTTCAGCTCTGAGCTAAGCAACTAGGTTTGTAATCAGAGTAAAAGTTTTATACTAAATTTATGAATGACTGTTACTTAAAATTCCATGGTAAAATAAATGTTATTTTTAACCTGTAAGTCCCCTATTGTGTTTTATAGTAAGGGTTTCATATTGATTTTCAACAAGACAAGGAAAACAATCGTAGTTTTTTCTGTTTTTGTCGGAAGGAAGAGGTAGGGATAAAGTGGAAATACCTATATGAATAAAAAGTAGTCTAATGGCTATAACTGATCCTATTATGACGGGCACAGTTTTCTGGAAAAACTGATTTTGAATATCTTAAATTACTAATCATACATTCAAATAGGTAATTTTTTTATAGAATATTATTGAGCATAGGGTTTTCTACTCTACCTGGCATGTGTAATTATGCTAGGCAGAAAAGTTACTAATATCTTTTTAGAAAATGGATGTCCACAGTCACAATGTTTGAATCCAGAATTTATAACTCTTACAAAGCTTTGTCACGTTCACTAGCAGCCATAAAAAAGCAACCAAATAATTCTTCTAATGCCATTTTGTTCCTGAATCCAGATTATGCAACTTTTAACGATCTCGTGTGGAATACACTTTTCATACTTCAGCTTTCATTTAGTACTTTAAAATTAATTGCCACACATTTTTTTTTAATTTGTCTCTCACCAATTTGTATGACTCTCACGTTCTCTTTTAAAGTAAAGCGTTATGGTTTACAGATGAAATAAAGAGTTCAAATAAAGATGAAATAAAAAGTTGAAGTTAAAAAAACAAGTGACGATACAAGATGTACATTAACACCTGTACTGCGACCGCACGACGCTTGTGTTATTTTTTGTGTAATAAAACTGCGGCTCACTCAAAGATTTTAGAAAATGATGAAATGAAACAAATGTCTCATCCAAATTAACTTATAAAATTTCCTTAGTAGTTTCCAGTCTGGTTTCATTACCGCAGGTAGCTCATATTGTGGCTTATTAAAAGTCACTGATGATGTGAGGCCATGGCTATGGCTAATAAAAATGTCCTCGTAGACTGCAAAAACCATTTTAAGACAGTTATTGTGACAAATTGTTTGTTACTTTGTACAGTAATATATATGGAACCGATATTAACTGATTTCACACTAAAAGGTTTAGCTGCCAACAAGTTAATGTATCATCCTCTTAATTTGGTTTTATTGATGTGCATTTTACTGTTTTCCATTTTTATATATAAAAAAATTACTAAATTTTTATTTTTTTATTATCATCTCTATGCAGACGATTTACAATTTCATAGCATTATCATTTAATGACATTAATAAAAATATTAAATTTATAGACAGTTGTCATACTTTTCTCTGACGAGGTTAGAAATCTGGAACTGACATTTGATAAATATTTATCTTGGACAGCGCAAGTTAACAAAACAAGTATGCGAGGTCACATGTCGTTTCATATTCTCTAGCGTTTGTAGAATTTCTTATCTATTTTGACTGAAATCTTGAAAGTCTGATCCCCGTAACTCCCCTTTCTCGCCTATGCCGATGTTTGCTATTTGCTTGCTTTTGACTTAATAAATAAGACAAAATTTAAAAACGCGCAAATTTATTGTAATATTTTATTTATCATGTTACTAATATTTTAATTCCAAACTCATTTTTAAATGAAAGAAATCTCTTAAAACAGATAGTTCTTCTATGGCACTTTAAAAAAAAAAATCTTATGTTAATCTGAAAATATTCCTTATTAAGTTAGACATCTTATAGAAAATGTATATAGATATTTTACTACAAAAATAAATAAAATTCTGTTAAATTAGATAAATAGTTTATGGATAAACTGAGTCCTTTTAGAAATTCTTTTTTAGTTTTTTTCCTCTTTACCTTATTCAGAAATTAAGCTTAAATTTACTTTGAAGTAAAGAAACATGTCGGAGCGTATGTATGTGTATTTATATATAAGTCATACTTACTTATATTTATACATAAGTCATACTATGTATGTATGTGTATTTGTACATAAGTCATACTTAGTACCTACTCGTAAAGATTAAAGAAACAATACTATAATCACAGAAGAAATATATATAAAGAAACAATACTATAGTCTGCTGGAAAATACTAGAAACAGATAGCTCAATTATTGTTAATTAAGTTACTGTTTTTAGTATTTTTCTGTGAGATTCATATCATTTAAAACTTTTATAGTGTAGCAATTATTATCCATTTGCCAAGAATTGGAACATATCCTAGAAAAACAGAAAGTTTTTTAAACTATTTTGTCTTTTAGTCCAATGATATATTAATTTATAATAATATATTTATACTAAATCTCAATAAAATTAATTTTGATGGTAAGCATCATTACAAATTCAAACTTAAAATAAAAATAACCGCGGTTCTGAAAATTTATTTGCCCCAGATAAATAAATTTCGCAAAATCTACAATCAAACAAAGACATAAATATATTTAAATTTTAAGTCATCTAAAACGAAGACTAAAGCAAGTTACATTTTAATTATTAATTAAAATACTTCTCTTGCTATAAATGCAGTTCTCTTTGATTCTAAATCTGCCTTGATGTAATTCAAAGTGGAACAACACGTTGAAACTTCATTGAATAACATTTGTACATGAAAACTTAGTCGCTTCTAGCATTGTGTTCAATTTATTCAGAGCCATTGTGCTTTAACTAAAATAAGTTATGCACTGATAACAATTCTTGTCAATTTATAATAAAACTGACTTATATAATTCTAAAAGTAGGTATTATTAATAGTATCTTTGGTTTGTTTAAGTTATTTTATCTCTAGTATCATAGATAGTTTTTTGGTTTATTCAAAGGTTTTTTCATCATCAAATCATCACAAATCATTTATCTAATTTATTTTAAAACCGAATCATTCTAATAATTTAGTTAAAATTAAACTACCAACAACTGTGTAGCATTCAAAATGTAAAAGAGTCTACGGTCGTCGGCCCAAGGCAGTTAGTTCTACATTGTTCGCTCGAAGCAGCAACACCTTGTAAGTTACTTTTACACAGTTCTGGACAGTTATTATCAAGAAAAGACTCAGAAGAGCATGTCACTCATATATACAAAATACAAATCGTATCGCAACCTAACAATACTAATATTTTTTAAAAAATATTTATCATTATATTGTAAGTGCTTATCATACTTATCGAGTTCAATAAATACCTCTCAATTAATGTTTAGAATGTTATCTTTACTTACGGACATAATTACGGGAAAAAGATGGTTATTTTTACAACTACAAAAATACTTATGAAAAAGGTCAAAAATATATTTAAAAAATGGACATAATAATTTGTACAAATATTTTCAAGAACCGCCTTGGGCTTGTTGTTTCTTATTTGTTTGTTTTTATAAAATATAATTAACTTTATTATAAAGATATTGTTTTATTAAGTAACTTCTCCTTGCGATAAAGAAAATACTTTATTTTTCCTCTTATACATATTTAAATTTAAAAAAACCCAATTAGTAAGTTTGTTATTAGTTAATAAATTTAAGTTAATTGCTTGCGCTTTGTATATAAATTTGGAGAATGTTTTCCAAATACAAAAATTATATTAACATTTAAAATTATTTTATATTTAAAAAGCCTCATTGAATTATGAATCAAACATTTATAACATATTTTTAAGTATTTTAATATTAAATAATTTATTATTAAACTCTGCAGCAGTAAGTTATTCATACTTTATTGAATTTCAGTAATCAAATAATATATTTGGAGAATATCTACTATATTATATTGTCTATATAATAAATTTAATTCCTTTGTGCTTCTTGTTTGAGTTGTATATCGTGTATTGATAATATTTTTATTTTTTTTTTAAATTATATAACACACGAAATGAAAAACAAATAAACAAAATAAATTAAAGTTTCTTAGAAAGGCAATGTTCATTTTTTAATTTTAGTTTCAAAAATATATAATTTTAAGGCTAATACAATATGTCTTTCTAAAATGTAAATTTATTTCAAATTAATACAAAGAATCGTGTACTTTAAAGTTGTTTTTTTTAAATATGACAAGTGCATTTTAGTGTTTCTTTTAAATGTATAAAATATCATTAAATAATTTAGCAACATATATTTTTATTAAAGAATAATTCCTGAACTAAAGTAATAATCTTTTGTGTTTCGGGAGGGTTTCACAAACAGAAATAACAGACACAAATTACACCCCGACTCGAAATAGCAATCTGTTGTTGACACAAATACCTGTTCCGCGTGGGAATCGAACTCCTGACCTTTTGCTAAGCAACTGCTAACTGTAACTACAGCAGACTACAAACCACTAGAGTATAGTTTTTATTTAGACTGATGTCTCTAAAATCACAATATATGGAATATTTACCGATACTGGCAGCAGTATCAGTATATCCCGAAGTATTTAACTGTTATAGTTAAATCTGTCTGAAAATGTGTCTGTAAAACACTAGTCTATTACAGAAAGCCTTATTTAAAAATCACTCGCTTATATTTAAGTATTTTTAAATAAAAATAAATAGAATTTTATAGAAAAAAGATAAAGATACTTGCTTAATTGTAAGATATTACTTTGTTATTACACAACACTCATTGCTTAATAATAATTATTAAAATTTTAAAATAACATTTAATAATATCACAGCGTACATAACACTTAGGCCACGTATAATAGAAATTTGAAATTACTTATCAATATTAGAGAAAATTATTGACTTTTTACTCTAAAATAATTAATATTTAAGACTTTAAGAGAAGTAAAGGGTTTTAAAAAGATTTTATAGAACAAAGAATAATTATAATATCTTTCAGTTGAGCACGTGGGCCACCTGTAGAGCTTATTTTAAAATTTTATTTTATATTTTTTTATTGATAATAATATTGAGAATTATAGATGAATTGTATTTTTGGTTTAAGTGAAGAGAGTTTTTTGAAAAATTAACTAAGAGGGACGTGCGGAACGTCCACTCCTGAAACCGACCCGAGAACAACTAACCGCCTTGTCGCGTGCTCAGCTACCAAAAATTTGCAAGGATACTTCAACCAATTTACCAACGAGTCTAGCGACTGGTTAAGCTAAAACATATTTAAAAAAGCCGACGGTTGGTTTGGCTATTGACGTAAATTTTTATTAATTTGAATATTCGGAAAATTTGTAAAAGAAAACACTTAATATAACTTATATGTAATGTTATTTTGAAATTATAAATAAGAACAATATATTTAGGATTTGCGTTTCATGTTCTAAGAAATGTATAATATTCTTTATTCATACTTTTTCATTATTTTCCATAAATATCTTCCGTATTGTGTTTATGTTTCTGTAAGGTTTATTTTTTAAATACATTAAAGTTATAAGAAAATAAAAGTATAAAGTTGATACTTTGGCGACTGTGTAACAAATTTGTCTTCATCGTCAATAATTGCTTGTCTTAAATGAAATGCAAAGTCGTGTAAATTCTAAATGAAAAATGCATGACGGAGCTAAAACAGTGCATTTGACTTCCAGTAAGTAATTATAAAATTTGGTGTATTATCGCTTAGTTCTTATATAAAAGATATGTATTTATATCGTTGTGTATATTTTTATTCCATTATATGATATAGTTTTGAAGATAAAGAAATAGTTGGTAATTTGCTTTCCTTAAGTTTTCTTTCCTTTTTTCTTTCCTTGTGAGTACTTAAGAGCCAACGAAGTAGGAGTAACCCTATAAACACATTTACAGATGTGTTAGTCAGTATAGTTAAGTTAATCATACCTCTATGAAATATTTATAATAACAAATATTATAATAATAATAATTATTACAAAACACAGACTTAATTTAAATTCATTAATACAAATATATTGTAATATAGGCGACCTTTTTTGTTTTTTTGAGACTAGATGTCAACTTCATCTCAAAAGAGATGATTATATATAGAATATTACATTTAACAAATCCGATAGTGACAACCGTGTCACTGTCTATAAGCTACTGAGCTTAATTAGCAAAACGACGGTACGGAATGACAGAGATCATTGTTTTGAGTCCGGACAGAGTTCTTGATTGTAGTATTCTATATTTATTAAAAAAATATATGTCTTTAATATAGTTACCTACCTCTCTATAGAATACTAGGAGCGCGAACAAGACCTCAATTTTGACTTGCTGCGCTCGCAATATCTCGGTATGTGTTATAGTATTGACCGAAGCGAGGTGCAAACAGCACCGTAGTTGCATTTATAAAACGTCGACGCATTCGGTCCTCAACTATTTTTTTATTTATTTATTTATTTATGATTTATTTTTTTATTGTATAACTAAATTCACGCCAAAAAAAATTCCCATTGAAGTCTTTGGGATTTTAGTTTTTCCGTGATTATTCCTTAACGACATCGAATATTTGCAAAAAAATATTTTTCAAAACCTCTACCAGACTAATGTCTATCAGTATGTAAAATTTGGAAATTTTTGGATATACCGTTTTTGATAGATTCTTGCACAAGGAATGCAGAAAAGTTTCTCATAGACAGCTTCGCTCAATCAAAATGTATTAACTTTTTACTCAAAGTAAAACAAAGACGGTTATGCGCTGTTCGAAATATATTTAATTTTCAAAATATTATTTATTCAACATTGTATATCATAAGTTTTATTATAAAAGATTCTTTAATTCCGTTATATCTAAACCGAAAGGCGTTTTTATGTGGAATGTTTTTTATTCGCCAAAAGCCGAGATGAAATGTTCCTATCAATCGCTTTGGTAAATTCCTATCGAATTTCCTAGATTTACTGAAACGTGCTGCGTAGTCTGAAAAGGCTTTTGGGACTCACAGACTCACTTTAATTTAAATTATCTTTTATAATTTAATTTCTCTGATTGCATTTTCGAAAAGCAAACTTGCTAGAATTTCGTGAACAATAAAATAAATTAATTCAAACCTATGTAAATTGATATCTAAAGTACTTTTTTCAAGCTAATGATTTGTGTAATAAATAATAATAATTTAGTCATTCTATTACATGTTATTACAACAGAACTTTGTTTTTATAGATAAATATAGATTAAAATTAACTACGGATTGAGAATTCTTTGTATTTAAAAGCCTAAATTATACTTCACAGCTTCATTCGACGCGATTTATGCTAACATAGTGTAGTGGCGCCCCCAAGCGTCACCCTTGCACGGTTTTTATAGACACTTATTTTCTTTTTTAATGGCAACACTATTCCTCACTGTGGTACCGGCTCTCACTCAGTGTCTTCATTATGTGTTTCCGTGCTGAACCCTTCGCACGTCAACTGTGCTCTCGCAGATTTTGAGTTAAATTAAAGAAATTTATATATTCTCAAGTATGGGAAATAAACGGAAAAGAGAAAAAAGTAAAGACAGACTACGTAATAAGATAAGAAAATTAGAAACGAAATTAAAAGGACATAGAAGATTAATAGTTTATTCGTCATCCTCCGAAGATGAATCTATTGGTAAGTAATAAAAAAAAGTACCCACAAGTACAATATAAAAAAAAAAAAAAAAAAAAAATTATAATAATTTATCTTTTTTGTTGAAAATTTTATTCAACCGTTTCGGATCTTTGATCCCTTATTACAGAATGCGCAATTGCCAAAACCTGGGGGCTCTTGTCATTCTCATAAAAAAAAAAAAATTACGACGAGACCTTGTCTCTGTCGCTGCCTTTTTATAAGAACAAAATGTTCTTACAGATCCGTGCCAGACCGTACTTTCACCTACCCGCAATTGTATGCCGTCGTCAACGCCAGGGCCATCATTATTACACGAACCAAATATATCGCCATTAGAAGAGATTGTAGCAAGTGACGACAGGGAGTTGGACGTTGAAACGCTTAATCTTCTTGGTGAAGCACCACAATCAGATTCCATCTATGGTAAAATGATTCATAAGGACCTTGCGGCAAGGTGGCAAGAAATATTAAAGAAAGGTCTGAGTAAAGAAAGTAAAGACAATATATTTAAGTCTTATCTCATACCTTCTAATTGTGCTTTGTTATCGCCGCCTATATTGAACCCCGAGGCTAAGGCGGCCATATCGGACGCTTTTGTAAAACGCGATGCATCAATGATGTTTAGACAAAAACATATCAGCGTTGTTGTTTCTGCCCTATCGCAAACAATAGACAGATTAATTCTTAATACAGATCAAGATTTAAAGAAGGAATTTCTAAAGCCTTTAAGTGACGCATGTCGAATATTATGTGATATGCACCACTATGAATCAAATACTCGCAAGAAATGTATTATTTCAAGTGTAAACTCCGATTTAAAGGATGCATTAGTGAATTCAAACACTGATAAATATCTTTTCGGGGAAGATATGTCGGATAAGCTTAAAACTGCTAAATCTGTACAGAAATCGGGAGAAGCACTTAAAGTTAAGCAAAAACCCATAGTTTTAAAAGATGTGCCGTACAAAGTTATCGAAAGAAATCCGGGAAACTTCAGAAGCCTGCACCGAATGGGACCGGGTGTAGGCAGAATTCAACCGGGCCCACGACAACAACACCAACGAGCACATTTTACACGCGGTCAAAAAGCTGGCCACGCATCGCAGACTCGGTCCGCGCAACTTCCGTCCCGGAGTTCGATGTCGACACGGGCCGCGAGTCGCCGCTAGATGAGGTAACTTACGCTGGTCGTTTACGTTATTTCTCTGAAGCTTGGTCCAAAATCACATGCGATTCGAATATATTGTCATGGATTAAGGGATATCAAATCCCATTTAAATATACACCTATACAAAATAATTTTCATCCTTCTTATTCATGTAATGAGTCTACAGATATGGACAATGCCGTTAGAAAATTATTAAATAATAATGTTATTCGCAAAAACTCTTCAGCTGTGGATCAATTCTTATCTCCAGCTTTTTTGATACCGAAAGCTAACGGAGAGAAAAGATTTATTTTAAATCTAAAGAAATTAAATAAATATATTAAAACTTATCACTTTAAAATGGAGGATTACAGAACTGTATCTAAATTAATAAGTAAAAATTGTTTTATGGCCACTATAGACTTAAAGGATGCTTATTTTTTAGTTAATATTAAAGAATCGCATCGTAAATATTTACGTTTCAAGTATCGTAACTCTATTTATGAATTTACTTGTCTACCTTTTGGTTTGTGTACCGCACCTTATGTTTTTACAAAGTTATTAAAACCAGTTATAGAATATTTGAGACATAAAAACATTCTTTCAGTCATATATTTAGACGATTATATTTGTTTCGGTGAAACTTACGCGGAATGTGCATATAATGTTAAAGTAACAGTTAACTTATTAAAATATTTAGGTTTTATTATAAACCACGAAAAGAGTTCCCTTATTCCAAATACTTGTTGTAGATTTTTAGGGTTTATTTTTAATTCTAAAACGATGGTATTAGAACTACCCACTGATAAAAAATATAAAATTAAACGTTTATTGTATACCTTTATTTACAAAAATGATTGTTTATTACATGATTTTGCTAAATTAATCGGACTATTAGTATCTGCGTGTCCCGCCGTAGAATACGCGTGGTTATATACTAAAAGATTTGAATATTATAAATTTTTATACCTGTCTAAGAACACTTGTTATAACCATATGGTTTCTTTAACTAAAGAAATAAAAAGCGACATGATGTGGTGGATAAATAAAATAGACAACAGTTGTAATAAATTTAAATTTAATACATTTAACCTAGAAATATTTACAGATGCTTCCTTAACCGGTTGGGGAGCTTGCTGTAACGGAATTAAATCACATGGGTTTTGGATAGAAAATGAAACTAAATTACATATTAACGAATTGGAATTAAAAGCAGCCTTTTTTGGTTTAAAAATCTATACACGCGAACTATCTGATTGTGAAATTTTACTTAGAATTGATAATACAACTGCCATATCATGTATAAAGCGTATGGGTAGTGTTAAATATCCTCATTTAAATAACGTTACTAGACAGATATGGCAATGGTGTGAAAGAAAAAAATTACATTTATTTGCATCTTATATTAAAACAAAAGACAACTACGAAGCTGACGCTTTATCTCGAAGTAGGTTTTCGGACACTGAATGGGAGCTTAGTCAATATGCATTTAAAAAAATAAAATATCGTTTCGGTGATTTTGACATTGATCTTTTTGCAAGTCGATCTAACGCCAAATGTTATACTTATATAAGTTGGCAACGTGATCCTAATGCTTGGGCGATCGATGCCTTTACTATATCATGGAAAAGATTTTTTTACGGAAGATTATAACAGACGAGGCCGAGGGAGTTATTGTTGTTCCTTTCTGGCCTACACAACCTTGGTTCCCTTTGTTTAAAAAATTAATGCATTCTTCTTTCATCGTCTTTAAAGCTAGTAACAATTTATTAAAATCCCCTTTCAGGTCAATGCATCACCTTCATCCAACTTTACGCCTAATTGCCGCGAAATTGTCAGGAAAAAATTCTTAAACATGGACTTATCAGAAAAATCGGTTGATATAATATTAAACTCACTATCTCCAAATACTTATAAGCAATACGATACCGCTATAAAGGCTTGGGTTTCATTTTGCAAGAATCATAGATATGATGACTCTGTAACATCAATAACTATAATTATTGAATTTTTAACAGAGATATTTTATAAAGGTTTTAAATACGGAACATTAAATTCATACAAATCCTGTTTAGCTTTATTGTTTAAAGAAATTGTTGATGATTATAGTATTAAGAGATTTATGAAGGGGGTCTTTAGAATGAGACCTCCAAAACCAAAATATCTTTTTACTTGGGATCCCAATATAGTTCTCTCTTATCTTTCAAGCCAGTGGCCTAATGAAGACCTTACTCTTGAAATGTTATCCAAAAAAACCGTGACCTTGTTGGCTCTAGTTACTGCACATCGTGTTCAGACTTTATCTTATATTCAGATATCTAATATTAATTCACAGAAGTCTGATGAAATCCTTATTTTAATACCAGATATAATTAAAACCTCTACACCGAATTCCTATCAACCTGTTCTCAGGCTTCCATATTACACCGAAAATACTAGTATTTGTCCAGCTACATGCCTTAAGGATTATATAAATAAAACAAGTACTTTACGTAACTCTGAAAATCACCTTTTCATTAGTTTCAAAAAACCTCATCGTAAATTAACCAGCCAGACATTAAGCCATTGGATAAAACTCACTTTGCAAAGCAGTGGTATAGATACTAGTATTTTTAGTGCCCATAGTACGCGCCATGCAGTCACTACAAGAGCCAACAAGCTTGGAGTCAATATTGATATAATAAGGAGGACTGCAGGTTGGACTAATTCCTCTGCATCCTTCGCAAAGTTTTATAACAGAGAAATACTTGATTCTAGTTTTGCGAAATCGTTATTGTTACAATCATTGTAATGTATTTCCAATATATATCTAAGATACAATTATTTTGTAATATTTTATGATATTAAAATATTATTATAAAATAAGTGATTGTTAATAAATAGATAAATATATTTTTTGTTTCTTTTCTCTTCTTATCAACATAAACAAGAGGTCAAAAGTATTTTATATTTGAACTCTCTGAACATCCTACACTATGTTAGCATAAATCGCGTCGAATGAAGCTGTGAAGTATAATTGTAAATCAAACGAACTTACCTGAAGTGAAGTTCGATTTTAATTATATGAGCAGCTTCATTCGACGCGATTTAGTAATTCATACCCACCCATTTTATTATTATTTTTTAAAATCCCATCCCAATTTACTTCTCCGTCAAATATAAAATACCATATCCTATATACTTTGAACATAATGAAGACACTGAGTGAGAGCCGGTACCACAGTGAGGAATAGTGTTGCCATTAAAAAAGAAAATAAGTGTCTATAAAAACCGTGCAAGGGTGACGCTTGGGGGCGCCACTACACTATGTTAGCATAAATCGCGTCGAATGAAGCTGCTCATATAATTAAAATCGAACTTCACTTCAGGTAAGTTCGTTTGATTTACAATTATATTACTATTTTTAGTAATATATATATTTTTAACAATAATCAAACATCAAACAATAAAATTATTTACAGAAATTTGCCACGTTTTTATTTTACAATTTGTAAAACATAAATTTGTAGTTCATAAGTCTTTGAGTTATTTCATTATATTGTGAATTGTTTATTTATTACTGTAGGAGATAATAAACTTGAAATTCTTTAAAATTGGTAAACTGCCAGAACAGTGCAAAAGTGTTAGAATTTATTAGATAACCTTCTGCATTCAATGGTATGGTTCTAAATCATATTCAAAAATTATTTTCCATATAAAGGTATTTACGATATAGGTTTATTTGGAAAAACACATGGTACGTTATTAAAGTCATGTTTTTTGTTAAATATAATGTTTTTTTATACTTAATATCAAGTTATAATTATATATATTATTTAGATTTCAATTATTAAAAAGTTAATGTGTTAAAAAAAATGAAAGAAATAGTTAAATTATTTCAAGTGATTTCAAGAATAGAAAAAATATCAAAAAATATGTTACGTGTTTCAAAATATTTAAAACATTAAAAATATAATCCTATAATATTTTGTCAAATAATTAAATATCAAGGAGCACCATAACCTCTAGGTTATATAATATGCTATCCTCTTACTCTAGTAAGAGGATAGCATATTATACTAATAGGCTTGCAAAGGTGATATTTAATTTTAGATATGAGTATATTCTATAATTAATAAAAAGATTTATTAAAAAGATTTATATCTTTGAGATTAATTGTGTTTAATAAATCATTTAAAAAATATTAAGACATTATTTGGAGATAAGTTTTATATTTCCAAACCTCCGTTTAAGAGAATGGTTCGTTCGTTCGTTCGTTCGTTCTATGCTAATGCCGACAAGATAGCCATGAGCTGGTGATTGCGACTTGACACTTGATTTATGAGGATTTTATTTGAACGAATTCTTTTATTTAAGAAAATATATCACTTTGCTGCAGTTATTTATTTAATACACATATACACAGACATAAACCCACACACACACAGATACACACACGCACACACACACACACACACACATACTTACATACAAATTTAAATACCTGTAATATTTAATTTAAGAATTTATTTATTTTGCTATAATTATATTGTTATGGAAGATCGGAATCTTCTGGCACAGGGATAATTATGTTATTCTTAAAAGACACTTTGTTCTAAATAATAATTATTATTATTTAAAAATATATTTGATTTCTGGAAGAGTGTCTAGGGTATTGCAAAAAATTTTTTTATAGTCAGCATGGCATCGCTTGTTGCTTATGCCATTTTCTAAGGGAAAATTAACAGTTATGATATTATTTATGAATCGTCTTGGTTTATTGACTTTGTAACTGAACGTTTTATTTATTTATTTATTTATTCTTTATTGCACAATTCAAAACAAAATGTACAAAAGGCGGGCTTAATGCTATTAAGACATTCTCTACCAGCCAACCTTAGATGTGCAGGAGAGGACGTTAGTAGGGGTGCAAAAATAAAATTTTAAAAACAAAAAGAAACAAAAAAATAAAATATAAATATGTAAGCAAATATTTAGATAAAATACATAACATATTAACATTATTGGTAGTCAACGATTTTAGAAACGTTTTACGAGTTTGACATATGTCCTTCTAGACTTTTTAGCTTGCGACAATAGTTCACGCGTACAAACTCGCGTCAAAACAGCTGTTTGATAACCAAAATAATTTCACTATAATAAAATTTGCTATATTAAATTAACACCATATATATCTTAAGAAAATTTACTATAAAATATAATTATCAGGATTTATGCACGTTAAGTTCACGCCGTTATTCTACAATGCTCCGAGTTCATGACGTAGTATTAACGGTAGTCCAGATACATTACATTTAATAGTAATTATGAATAACGAAAGTACAATAACACATATTTTGGTTATTTAATACAAATACTCAATGCATACTTATTAAATCATCATCAATTATCATCTCATTAGGTCGCTTTATTTATAAACAAAGATGTTAATTATTATTACCACATCTTCCATATAACGAGCTCTTAAGTGATGAGTAATATATGTATATAATATTACTATATATGGCTCATTACTCTAGTTTAGTAAAATATAGTATAATATATATATATATATATATATATATATATATATATATAATTGCTATATTTTGTTATTACTTTATACTTTAACGAGGCTATAATTTTGTATAAATCAGTTTGTATAAACGAATAGATCGTTAACTGATTTATATAAAATTATATATACATATTTATAGTCTCGTGCATTAAATGTCTAGTATATTTCTTGTAATAAGTGTCACAATCAGTGAGCCTTAGAGTGGCTCCATCAATGAGCTGTCGCAAATTAAATGTACAATCATCATCAATCATCATCGATCTAGAAATCTATAAAAGGTGCTCAACATTTTTTATTAAAGCCATATTATTTTTTAGAACATAAAGACCCCAGCCTAACACATGTTCATTTTCATTTAAAATACATTTAAAATTCAGTAAACCAATAAATACGAGGTTTTACTATAGCTGTCTGACTGGCCCATAGGTTAGTTCTCAGAAACAGGCAGCTGAACATCCAAAACAGAAGCTCAATTATATGAAAATTGATATTTTGTAATGCTTCTACTAACTTATAGTGAATATATAATTAATGTACTAGTATATATAAATAAGTGCGGGTAATAAAAATTACAATTACCATCACCATGTTTAATTAACCCTGCAATTAAACAGAAGAACAGTTATAAGATCAAAGCTTTGAACGCTCTTCTAAGAAAACTAATTACTAGACTTACCACCGGAGGCTAATAAGGAAATAAGTCTTTAGTTCCTTCAAAAGAAAGGATTCTCTCGAAAGGTAAGATAAGCAAATGGAGGTGCTACGTACAGAGCTTTATTATCAAAGAAAATTATTTCAATAATTTGAAAACCATAAATTGATCGACATTTGAGACCAATAAGTGTGAAAAATTTTGTTCATGTTACATAACGATAAAATTATAATAATAACAATACCTCAAATGATAACTATTCTTAAATAATATTTAACAGTACGCCATTATAAAACTAATTAAAATTTTTAGTAAAACAATATATATTATTAGTAACATATATATATATATATATAATTTTATAAAATTTTATCAGTAAAATGTTACGAAATTACACAGTCGTACGTTGCTTTTAAGATTTCAAGAAATTGAAAGTGTGACGTCATAATTAAAAAAAAACGTTATAAAAATGAGAATCGGTAACTATAAATATTTAATTTATCTCTATATACCAGATAACATATCGAGATTATATAAAAGCCTTTACAATTCTTTTATAACTTGTTTTTGCCAAATGTTCGAGAGAAATCGTAGATAAAGTTACTAATTATTTAAGATAAAATTTCTTTACATTTTCAAATGTCAATATAATTTGAGACACTTTTTAAAACAATGTAAGTCATAGAATATTTGCAATAAGCTGTTTTAACGGCTTTAGTGAAAGTAATAATAGACTTTATTAATAATAATAATAATAATAACAATATTCTTTATTGCACACTACATACATAGAAATACAGTCAAAATAAATATGGAGACATTTGAGGTATACAATAGGGCGATCTTCTCGCTAAGTATAGATCTCTTCCAGACAACCTTATTTTGATAGAAATTAAAAGTATACAGAAACGTGGTGCAATATAGTTATGTCGTCCCAAACCGCTGACTTAGCACCTAGTATTGTCCGACGTCAGGCGATATTCTAAGAATAAGACAATGCGGCACCTCCTTTGGGTGGTCCGAATTAATTGTAATTATTCATAAAATTAATATTAAGATTAGTCGGTTTAAGGTAGCTTAAATGAATACTTTTACAACAAATATAATTTTTAATTAAAGTAAAAGTTTTTTAAAAAGTCCTTCGCCGTGCACAGAACTTGACTATATACAATTCTAGATTATATAAAATAAATTTGTAAACATACATCTAATAAAATAAATATATATAAGTAAATAACAAAGAACAATATAATGACTCTAAAATTATATAAACTACAACGATGATCGCATAACAAGAACCAATGTGATGTGCTCGCACCTATTGATGCTTGGTTAAAAAAGTTGAGTTTCATAAGGTACTGTGGTTTATACGACATAAAAATGTTCATAATAAACTCTATAATACTATAAAAGGCTAAAGTCATTGTAATTTTATTTTTATGACGAATAACAAACAAATTATGTCGAAACTTAATGCATAATTTTACATCATAAATTGGTGTAGAAATAGTGGTAATTAACATTTTAAATAAAAACGCATCAATCTTAAATAATTTATCCTTCTAAATACTTTGACCGGTATGAGTTTATCTATTTTTCTTTTAATACCTTAAACAATGACAATATAGTACTTATTTGGTATTTCTATATAAATTTAGTCTTTTGCAATAAAATGCTTTTACGTTTCCATTTATTACAAGCAATACTCGGTGCTCGTGTATGAAACTGACTTTGGGGAGACGATTTAAGTTTAGTGCTACGAGTTGCAGGAGTTGCAAGTTGTATGTTACGCTGTGTTTACGCAACGTACTATGAATGATCCGTTTAATAAAATGGAATGAAAAATGTATTTGCTATAATGCAAGGTATAGCGATAATCGAATAGTTGTAAAAGTAATATTATTTTTATCTATTATTTTAATTTTATATATTTTTTTAATTTCAAATGAATTATTATATATATAATATCGACAAAATAATGTCATTAATTAGGTTAAAATACATTTTTATCAGACTTGAAGAAATAGATATCAAATATTCTTTGGCAGAAAAGATAGATAAAATAAATATTTATTATATGATTGGAGTTCCTTAGTAAATATATATATTTATTTATTTAATTTTGATTTGGTTAGAGGTTAACTAAACATTTTGATTTTGCTTTCCCAGGTAACATCGAAGGTTATAATTAATTTTATCGATTTATAACAATGAATTATTTCACATACACGATCCTCAGAGATACAAGTCGACAGTAGAAATCCTTTTTAAATAAAGGTTTAATGCTCAACTCAAATAGATCAAAAAACAAATATAGATGTACAGAACCATATAGAAAGCAATTTACCCTTGACGCTATCCTAAGTAGATTTAGGTAAATTATTAAAGACATTCTAGCGTCTCGGATGATAAGAAAAAGCAAATATTCAAGTATTCCTACCAATATTTAATTTTATACTTAATTATAGCATGTTTTACTAAATAATAATAAAATAAAATAGAGAAAACAACTTTTAAATAGAGTTGTTGTTAAAAAATATTTTTAATTAAATAAAAAAATGTATCTATATTACTTATAATAAACTATTAACAAGTTAAAATCTGTATATTTAATATTTCGAATCATTGCTACATGCTCAGTTTATAAGACAGAAAACAAAATATGTGGACTATTTTTCCAGACGAGAAGAATGGTAGAACGGCGTAATGTATGTACATATGTGTATGAGTAAATAAATATAAATATATACTTCAGAAACATAATATTGATATGTTTATAATGAAAATACATTTTCAGTAAGAGATAATTTTATTAAACAAGGTTTCTGAAAAGCCCTATAGTATTATATGTTAACAGTAAATGTTTTCTATTTATGCAAATCCAAATTCATCTTATAGTTACTAACAGCCTTTTTTCATAATAAGAGCGCAAGATGCCATTACTAGAAAAGATACTACAGAATTTAATTAATATTTAAGGTGTGGTGTGACTAGGGATGGAAAAGCCCTAAATGATACGAAAAGGATAAATTAAGAAAGGATTCTGTGTATAGTATGGCTTGTAATTACAAGTAAACAAGACTACGAAATAGATTTAATAAATTACATATCTAAGTTAAGTAAGTTTTCAATCAAAGTCAACACGTTTTTAAAAGGTTTTTAAAAGGTAAGTCCAAACAAGAATAGAAGAGAAGATAGACAAAGTACCATTTAATGTATATACAATGATGAAGATAGAAAGTTTAAGTTATATTTCAATTATTTTATTTAAATTAATTAATTTTATGAAAATACTTATAATAATGATATAACATTGTGATTAGAAAAATATACAAATACAATAAAATACTGTAAATTAAAGCCTAAATAAATGAGAATTGTTTTATAAAGTCGCTTAATAAATCCCGACAAGTTTTATGTGTTATGAACATTTTCATTTTATAAAAGAAACATATATAAATTGCAATAAGTTCCCGACAAGATTATTGCAATTAATATATAAGTTTCTTTTATAAAATCAAAATGTTCATAACACACGCAATTAATTGAAATTTAATAAAATAAAATTGTCTTGAGGTTTCTTATAGCGGCTATATTTATTGTTGAACAGAGTCGTTTGGGAAAGTATACAGGTAGACCAAAGAACACTTCTACTTTTGTAGAGGTGAGATTGTGGTTCCTTATATGATATTTATATGTGATATGAAAACAAAGTGTACTGGTTGTTGTTTGGTTACAATGAAAATGAATATGATATATAAAATATTGTTTTTATGATATGCAACCAATAAAAATTGTTACTTGTTTGTTCAATAACCTAAAATCCTTCTGAACCTCAGGTCGGTTGAAAAGGGAGCGCCATTACTGCGTAATGACGTATTTCCGTCGAGCTGAAAGAGGGTGAGTCTAGAGGTTTTTGTTTACTGTTTATTATATGATCATTATATGAGAAATTTTTAAAAGAAAATGAAAATAGGACAGTCACTATACTAATCTATTAAAAAGCTGGAACAAAGTGTGTGGACAGACAAAAACAAAGAAAGGAGGTCGCGTGTGTTCTACTTTCGATATTCACTGTAGTCATTTTTGATATGTTGCTTGCTAGTTTTTCATTTTTTGTTAAAAACACTTTTAGTTCTTTGTAAAATAATCAACATATAAATATTTTTACTCGTTATATATATAATATTTAAATTTTTGTTATCTACAAAAGATTTACTATTGAAGACAACGGTAGAATTTACAATAAATATTTTATGGAATAGAAACTGAATTTTTTATATTAAAGTTATACCACTATTTTGCAATATTTTCAAAAAAAAAAAAAATTTTTAAACGATTTAAGCTACGAGACAATGTGTCTCACATAAACATTGCTTGTTTTAAATATTGTTAGTACATGAAAGTTTGTAGGATATATAAAGTGTTAAGAATAATGTTGATATATAAAGTCCAATTGTTCCGACATGATGCGTGGGAGCAATGGGATAAAAATATAGTGAAAAACATAGAAAGAAACTATTTTTACGGATTAAAACTCACATATAATTTGCTTACATTTTGATTTCAACCCGACGTTTCAAATACTTTGCAGTAATCGGGCAGTAGACGAGATGAAAGTGTACGGGTGTACTCGTGAAAATCGAAGAAAATACAACATAGAAAGAGACTTATATACTGAGGTATAGTAGTTTTTTTTTACATTGTAAGTAGAAGAAGAACAATGTACAAAGCTTAGATTTTATGAAATGTTTGCTAGACTTTCAAGTATGATTACTTTTGTGATGGCGTTTTAAAAGCATTTTTGGTTCGCTGTGGTGTTACGTGTTCAACAAAATGCATACTCGAAGTTACTTCCTTTGTACTATTTTAAGGGCGTATGGCATAATTCAAAGAAAATTATACAGTATTTATATAAGAATAGGATAAGAGACATTTTATTAGTTTCTTAAAAATAGAAAAGCTCAGTAGTATCTAAATAATCCTATAATTTTGAATGAGTAATCACAACTAAAGATGTTCCATTCCATTATTATATATTTTGTAATATATATAATTTTTTTTTCATATTTCAGAATTCATATTTAAATTAACACAGACCTTGGTCGCATGAATTATCAAAGGCTGCACCAGAGCCTTTTCAAACCTTAGTGGAGAGGGTAAGTTTTGAAGGTAACTATATCACACCGAACCGGATACCCCACCCACGAAAGTTCAGTCCACAATTTGGTGCTTCATGTTGATGAACGCCACCCATTTAAGAAATAGAGATTGTATTGCTGGCGTAAGCTATTGTGCGATAATAGAAGTAAAAGATGACATCAAAACTCTATATATACCTAACCTATGTTTCAGACATATACACTTGCTGAAGTAAAGCCGACAACACGTACTGTTTTGCTCTATTGCTTACTCCAACTTCTATGGTTGTGACTACTCTTATGTTATGATAATATTTTAATTAAATACACCAATTTTTTTACTTTGTCACTTGTAATTTGTAGCAACACTCCTAAATCCTGAATGAAGTGTCATTTATAAACACTGTTACTGTCCACTGATTCTGTGGACAGAAACATTAAACGAAATTTAATCTGTAAAAACTGAGAATAAATATAGTTTTGCAGTGCATTGGTAGCGATAAAAAATAAACAAAAGTAACGAAGTAAGGAAATGGAAGTTACTTCAATATTGAATCAACATTGTCGACAAAGTGTAGAAATGTGGAAACAACATTAATAATGTTATTGAAAGTCGGTAACAAATTTATATAGCTAAATAAATTTATTAGACAACAGTGATGGATGGCCACCGGTAAGAGAGAGCCCTGTAGACATACCTGTCGAACCAATTAGTGATTCTGGGGAACTTTAAGGCCCCCCACTAAGAATGGTGGTGGAGTCCTTATATGTCAGACCACGAAGAGAGTGAGACGCAATAGCTTGTCTCAGTGTTAAATTTAATCCATACAGTCAATACCTTAGACCAGCTTACTGTCGCAGCGACGGCGGAATGATTCCATTGCGATGGGAAGGACCAGGACAGTGCCCGTGGTACCGTTTTGCCATATCTAGCACCGACAAGGGTGCTGGGGGGAGCGCATGCCAAGCTCCCCCGGTATGGGGCTAGCAATAGCCGACGGATGGGGGCCCTGTGACGTTTCGCAAGGAGTTCCGCGGGCCCCCTTACATCCCGCCGAAGGCGGACCACTGTCGGGTTTTAGTGGGTATTGCCTCGATCGAGTGCCACATCCCAGGCTGCACCTTATTTTCGAAATCGTATATAATGTATTTTATATAAATATAAAGTAACACCCTGGAACATCATTTTAAGCTCATAAACACATAAAGACAGAATGTTTATAAATTATGTTGAACAAGCTAATTATGAAAAATAAATATTGCATAATTTATTCTGTACGTACCTGCGCTTTATTCATTTTGTGACTCGTGTAGTTCTGTTCTTAGTATTTGCGACGGGGACAGAATTTGAACTAATAAATTAAAATAGAAATGAATGAAAAATTATGGTATTAACATTATTTTTATATTTAGGACAATTCAATAAATATTATATAAATAATAAAATAATTAATAATTAAAAGTAAAACAAAGATTACATTCAATTTATTGAATTTTATTTACTTATTTATTTATTTATTTATTTATTTATTTATTTATTTATTTATTTATTTATTTATTTATTTATTTATTTATTTATTTATTTATTTATTTATTTATTTATTTATTTATTTATTTATTTATTTATTTATTTATTTATTTATTTATTTATTTATTTAAATTGTGAAGTTTAGATAAAAATGGAGTTTCTGTTTATAATATTATAATTACCGCTAATTACTATATGCATATGAATGTATATACGATACAATTACTAAAATATCTATATATAAAAATAATTTTGGTCTGTATGTCTGTTTGTTAAATACGGCTAACCTCGGGAACGACTGGAACGATTTAGATAGAACTTTAACTTAGGCTATTTTTATTTTAGAATTATTGAATTACATGGGTACAGCTAGACCCGTGACTAGCGCAGCTAGTTAAATAATACAAGATGTTATATATTACAATACAATAAATTCTTGTTTACAACTTTGAAATTATATACCGAAAACTTTCAGAGACCCTTGATAACAACTATTTCATATTTGATTAATTGATACAAACATTTGATTTAACATTTATCAGTGCCTGTTACACGATATTTACTTAAATATAAACGGTAATATTGTTCACGAAACTAAATAATGAACACGGATTGTGGTATGTTACACATTTACGTAAATCTTTAAATTTTTATGTACAAATTATTTTCACATAACGTTGTATATAATTATAAAAATAATATAACATATCAGTCTACAAACTGAAGTAGTTTGTCGTTACAGTGACGAGTTTAACTTTGTATCTAATTTTCTTTATCCAGAAGGAAGATTTATTAAAATTCCTCTGAAAATCTTTTGCCGTTATATGCTTCATAAACGTAAAATAAAAATGTTGATTATTGAACTGTTGTTATTGTTGAAATATAGTTTCAAGTGGAAATATAAAATATAAATCCATATAAATATTTAATGTGTTCGAAATTTACTTTCGAAGTAAAATAAAATAGAATAAAAAAATATAATTAGTTTTTCTTTTCTTTTTGTTGAACAGGTCTTTCGTCGAGGGTGTCTTTCTCGCAATCCTTTATCCTTACGCTTAAACTCAATATCTGTTAGTCATACTACTATTGTCCAATCACAACACTCGTTCATAACCAGTTTACTTTATCCATTATATTCCATTACAAATTAACATTACAATTTTTACATACTAAACAATTTATAAAATAATTGAATCAAGGTATATCATAATGCCATACAGAGTTCCTTGGTGGCAGTGATCTCGTTTCACCAGTGACCTGCACGCTCGTTTGCCCTCCTTTCTCATAAAAAAAAATGCTTTAAAACACAAAAGAGTGTTTGTTCGTGAAGAAACAAATTAAAAATATTATAATAAAGATACTTTTGATATTTGCTTAACTTTCTGTCTTTAGAAATAAAAAAGGCATATTTCCATACGGTACAACATCACCGCTGCAGGCTAAATATTCAAAACGCATTAAATGTAAAGCATTTCGACACACCGAGATAAAATAACAGCAATTTGTCTACCGTAAATGACGTATTTTAAATAGTTATTTCAATTTACCACATTTCGAGGATTTAACCATAAACATCAATATTTCTGCACTTTTGTTGGCTTTTAGTTAAATAACATATTTTCCTTCGATATAGAAATCCATTGAGACGTTAATTTAGTTAAGAGCTGGTGTTCCGTTTTAATTTCAAAGCGTTAGTGTCGCATTGCTTACTTCAGAGTTTCTACTGTGTTGGTAATTCAAATAAGTTAACTTGTATTCAAGACTTCAAAGCATTATGGAGTGCTAAAATATAAACGCATTATAACATTTTATTACCTGCATGAAATTACTAAAACTTTATATTATTAATATTGAACATTTTTAGACTGTTAGTATTAATACAAGCGTCTGAATCTAACTTATGTCTATTTTATGAGGCTCCAGTATTTGAGCTTCCTCAAAAACTTAAGAAAATTAAAATATAATATCAAAAATGAAATCTTCATTGAAAATAACATTTCCTTCTTCTCGCTCTAGAAAAACCGATATAGTTCTTCGTTTTTGTTGACAATTTTGCATATTAATATTACCTATATAACTGCTTCCATGTCCTGCGATTATTACTTCTCTTTTGCTAAACGTATTTATAGATATAAAAATATATATGTATATAAATTCCTGGTAAATTCATCTTCAATTCGCAATCGCAGCGCATCCCTGTCACGTCCACAGCAACGGGATCTATCATTGACGTACCGATAACTTTAGGTGGTTGTAGGAATCATAAAGAGATAATATTTTATTTATTTTCTGGCAATAAGCTTACATAAAATAATTAAATGATTGAGTATGCTGTTAAACAAATAAAATTATTTTTTAAAAGTTTTGTTAAAAGCCAATTGCTTGTGATATGTTTTATTATATATAGTTTCTCAAAACATTTTAAATTTTGGTATATATAATATTTGGGAAACATGACAGACATACCAAATGTTAAACAAAGTCAGAGTAAAATATTAATAATTCTCTTTAATATTATATGTAATCTAAGTATTGAGTGTACTGTGACATCATTTACTATCATTTTAAAATATTAATAACAATTGTAAATAATTATGAAAATTTTTATGAATGACTATGAATATCATACAATTATGTAAATTTTTTTTGATAAATATCTGTCTTAAAACTAGCGATATTAACGGATTTAATAAGTTTATTACACTTTTCTAGATAAGGCGATTAGACAAACTTTTTAGGCTTCTATATCAGACACGTCGTACCTTATGTTATAAAAACCGTCACCTTTGAATGTTTCATCATCATGTACTTAATAGTAATCCAATAATAAATTTTGGATAAAACTTTCATTTTAATTACAGATCGTAATAGCATTGCTTACTTCAGAGCCGAAGTTAAGTTTCAATGGAGATGGTATTTAAATTATTGCTCTACCTCAGATAACTTTTGTATATTAGAAACTATTTGAAGTAAAAGTTCGTTTCACAGATTTTATACAGATTAATTACAATGTTTTTGAAAACCAATAAACTTTAAAACGGCAATATTATTAATAATATGTATAATATATTTGCTGTTACATGGGACTTCGTTTGCTAGCCTTGCAATAGATTTTTGTTACAAGTATACAATAGAATTTATGATAAGACTTATGTATATAAGTGTTCATATATATATAACATAATCGTTTCTCGTTCTCGTTCGTACCCACCCCGTAGACTATTTTCGCATGGCCAGACGCAGCGACAACTCTATAATTTTACCGACTTATAGCTTTTATTTCGAATTATCTTCTTATTAAATACATCAATTAGTACACTATAGAATATGAACCTGATATGAAAATTTTATTTAATTTTTCATGAAATATAAACCTTAGTTTTATGGTATTGGGGAATTTTTTAAAATGTTAATAGAAAATAATATAATATTTTTGCAATAGATTTTATTCCTTTATATCGATACATATAAACATTGGTCGCCATAACATAAAATTTAAGTCGACCTCAATCACATTTATTGGGATCTATTGGTGAAAAGATATAAATATATATGCGCCAAAACGAGAAGTAATCTACACTCAATGATAATGTACATGTACATGTAGGTGTAATGTAATGTGTTTCAAACGGTGAAAGGATTTTTAAAATCGGATTTCTTGTCCCAAGGGCTGTCTTCAAAATAAAACTCAAAAAACAACTTTTTATAAATAATTTTAGAGATTGTTAACATATTCTATTTGGTTTATACTGTTAGCCTTTAGAGAGCTACAAATTATTTTCCGAAACATGTTATTTTTGCTTATAAGGTGAGCTTACGTGCTTTATTTATCTAATAAGGAAAATCTGACGGTACTCTCAAATAAATAAATAAGATACTAGGCGTAGTCCTCAGGGATTTCTGGAGAGTAACATCTTTGGAACGTGTAACATATACCTTTATTTATTTTGTGTCTGTGTCTGTTAATTTCTCCAGCAGTGTCAACGATTCCGGACCGGATTATCATCCATTCATCATACGTTTAAAATATATCTTTTTAACGTAACCACCATTATTTAAATGATTCGAAATTATAAGTGTTGAAATTTCAAAATAACAAATTTATCAAAAATTTTATAATTCCACTTCAAACCCAAAACGATGAAACTTCTCTTAATCTCCATAACCTTTAGGTATTCTGTAGTTGTATTTCGTCCAAATTTTAAATTTATGAAAATGATTTTCAAACAGCTTCATAATATGAATATTTTATTATCATTTATATGTGGGAATTAATCATATAATTAAAATTAAGTTTTCAATAAAATTCATTTACATATACAGATATACAACATATATAATAAAATAATAATAAGTAAAGTATGTGAGTTAATGTATTTGAGGTAATTTTCTACACGTACATTTGTTGAATTTTCAAAATTTGTTCAAAAATTCATGAATAAGAGCCCCAGACGGGTTCGAAACAAAAGTCTGTTACAGCCAGATAATTAAATGTAATCATGGTTCACGAGTTATAAGACAAAAATAAAATTATATTATCACAAGAATATTATTAAGTATTCTTCAGACAATTAATAAAACTATTTTATTTAAAGCACTATTATTAATATTCGTTTATCAGAAAAAGATAGTGATATAATCAATTAGGATAAGATCATAGCGCTCTAAAAGATTGATGATACTATCACTGCGAACCCTTCAGTATAATGGAATAAGTGTATAGGATGTTATTTATATCTTACAAGAGTTTGTTTATTTGCCATGCCATATAAAAAAAAATACAAAGAAATTATAAGGTAACGCCGAATGCGCGATGTATGAAATGAATATAATAATATACACGAAACTGCGACTTGCAATGTTGGAAGTGGATGCAATAAATGATATCGAAGTAGAGTAAAGACTACTGTGAAGTCAGAAAGCATCGTTACAATATTGTGTAATATTTTCTTTTATCAATGACTTGAAAGTTTTGTTAAATTTGATTTAGGTGCTTATTAGAATGAGTTTTCAAACTTATCTCCTTGCACACATATAAAATATTCTTTATTATACAATAATCCAGTATATCAAGAATTTATTTAAAGAAATTATGGTTAAGTGAAACCAAAACAATAAATGAAAACCAAAGTTAAGTGTAGGGATATATTGAGTAATTAAATATTAATAACAATAATTTTAAATAAATATCCGCTTTCATATCCTAGGGGACGTAGGTTCAAGTCCTGCCCGTGTTAAATAATTCTTATTTCATATTTATTTTAAACTTAAATAAGCTTAATGGTTTAATAATGGTTAATTAAAAACAGAAACAATTAATGGTATAAAAAAAATCATAATATTTATTTACTATATACTCGTATTCTTTATTTGTGTTTAAGATTTCGATACTTCAGGAACAATTCTGAATACATAAACACAACATATACATATACACAACAGTTGCTTCTCAACAGTTCTTGTTTCTAGCAATTTGCACTTGTGTATGTTTATTCAACCGAGTGGAAACCGTTTAATTCGTACGAAAACAAATTGGAAACTTGAATCCCCTTGTTTCTTAACAAGTTGTATGTTTTATAAAGTTAAATAAAGGCAACGTTTAAGTAAAATCATTTTGCATACAAAAAGCTTCATCATGTATTGTGTCTGTTATTTGTTTTATTATTCAATCCCATTAAACAATATTCTTCATATTACAAAAAAGTTCCGGAGCTCAAAGCTGATATTTTTCTAATGGGTCAGTGACTCTTCTAATTATGTGACGTCACTCCAAAATACTTTAAAGACTTTGATACGAGTTAAGTAAATCATTAAAATAAGTTAAAAATCTTAAATAAAAACATTAAGACAGCATAATTTTTAATTTGAAATTGTATGATGTTAATTTTGTGAGATTAATTTATTTTTGTGCAAATATGCAGATTTTTTACTTTCACTAGCTTTTTGTTTAATGTGAGATGCAAAGCATTTTTTAGTTAAATTGGGATATTTAATTTACAAAAGTTTCTAAAAAAGATGTCTCTAGTATAAGCATATACTTTTAAATCTAAGAGTTCTTAAATGTAACTTATTAGATGTTTTTTAAGTAGTTTTTTATACTTTTTCACTACATTTTAAAATTAAAGAAAAAATATATATAGTTTGCGTTACATTTTATTTAAATTCTTTCATTCTTTTCTAACTTCCTAACATCCAAGAATAATATTTTATTACTCTAAAGAAAAAAATACTAGTACTTGTAAAATGCTCTTTGTAATTTCTGATAATAAGTATCTAGCTGTGTGTATTTATCTACTCTAATGAGCAAATGTTTTTAAATTACATACAGTTGTATTGTTTTAATAATTATTTGTTATAAAGACATTCATGTCTATTTCATTGTTTAACAATCGCATCCCTATGGTACAGTATTTCGAATTCTGTTGAACAATGGTAACATTGCCAACTGTACTTTCAATATAAATACTATTGTGACTGTTAACAATTATTGTCGATGGTATTATCTACATTTTCAGTAAAAGTATGTTGAAATTAAACCTATTTAGTATAATAAGTATATATCTTTAATAAACTCTAAAAAAGTATAAATTTTTAGATTATGAATAACATCTTCTATTCGCAATCTTTAAATTATGAATAGACGATTTTAGAGTTTTCTTTTTCTCCTTAATGCGATCATATGCGAATTAATTTTTTTTACAAAAGGGGATGTTTTATTTATTAATAATTTTATGTAGTTCTCCACATCTATAAGTGATGTCTTATATAAAGTTGTTTAAGTTAAAAAATACACCTTCTTGTATCTAAAGACTTACAATTCTAAGAAATACGTTAAGGAAAGAGAGACTTATCGATAATCAAATTTTATATAACTTCGACGGTGTCGTCTTTTAGCATTTTAGTGCAATAATAAATAAATAATTATGTAATTATTAAGTAATTATTGTTTCTGTGAATGTTCCTTTAAGTTAAACCTGGGAGAAATTAATATTATGATATATCATAAAGTGTATGTCTATTTGAAAAAAAAAGTAAGTTTGACTTTGAGTAGTTAATGAAAAAAGAAGAAAATATTAATCAATAGATCAAAAGATAATCAAAATAAATAAACTATCGTTTTCGTCCTGTTTTTTTTGTGGATCTTACTCATGAAACCTATAAACAAGAGGTCTGATTTAAACAAATGAATAAAACAAAACAATTAACATTGATTTTCAATATCATATAAAAACTAAAAAGATATTGTAAAATAATGTTATAAATATATATACGTAGACGAATTTAAAAGTATTGGATTATAAATTAAGTAAGGAGTTCAGTAAAACTAATGTGATTTCTTCATTAATGGTTATATAGAAATAAAATAAGAGAGAAAGATAAATGTTCGATAAAATAAAGACATCTAACTTAATACGTTTGATTACGATCCAATCAATAAGAGCGTCGACACACTTAATGGTGTAAGTCTAATGTACCATTATTTTCAATTTACTGAATTAATGGAACTTCATTAGTTCCTTGGAAAATACTATATAATTTTTCAAATGTAATTGATTTGTTTTTTCTTTATTATCCAGTTAAATAGGTAGATAAATTTAATGAATTTAATATTTATTTTAATTTTAAATTATTAAATATTTGTTTTTGAGTATCTCTTAGTAGTGGTACAATTTTAAAGCTATAATAAACAAATTAACTTTATATATGTTTTATATATTCGATATACGATATTATATAACCACGCACAAATTTCAAATCTGAAAATCCTTTGTACCCATTCCTATAATATTAAAAAAAAAATAAAAGAAAATAATATTAAATGTTCCGGAGAAGCTGCAGTGCAAAAATAAACGCATAAAACTGGAGCGCTATTCATATTATTTCTCGAGCTTAATTTTCAAAGCTGTTGGCATTTCATCGTCAGGAATTTTTGGGTTCTTTGTTTAATAATATTATTTAAACTGATCTCAACAAACTAAATTAGATAGAAAATACAAATTAATTAGTATGAGCAGGATTCGAACCCGTGAGCTCAGGTAAACTGTCCCGTCGCTTTATTATTTAAGCCACCATATCAATTCGATATATCAAGCATGATCTCAATATTTATGAGTTTAATACTTTAAAACCGTAATGATAATTAGTTCACGAATGGTTTTATAATACTGTAATGAAGTTTTCAACGTCAAAATGTTGAAAGTTCTAACTTAAAATTGATAAAAACATTTTGATATGTTTACTGAAATAATTAAAATAATACTAGTATAGAGAAACAGCTCTCTAGTGCAGCCAAACTAATGTCGTACAATATAGTATTAACACGTAAAAACAACTACAAACGATCAATAAGTAACACGATGCAGAAATTACGTTCAAACTTCAAAATCGAGGTTAACAATGATATGTTAGACAGTAAACTTTTTATGAGAAATAAGGATATTTACTTGATTTAATGAAAATAAAATACATAAGTATTAATATAAGAATCATAAAAGTAATCAATTAATAAAAACCGATTGTAGATAATACATACAATGTAGTTTTATTTATAAAAAAGTTAACCTTTTTTTTTTTAAATATCATTCCTAGTCAAGGATAAATTTTGTAAGTATTCCTCATTTTGTAACTTAAATAATACAACAAGAAGTTTTTGATAAAGTTTGAATAAAATACAAACATTTCTTAAGCATATTTCAATGTCTTTACAAAAATATTTCTTTGAAACTATAAGAAAGATGAAACAATACTCATTGTTTAAATTTATTCCATAATAAAAGTTTAATGAAAAGGTTATTTTAACGTTCTATTAAATATAAAAATAAATTCTGCCTTGCTTTTAATTGTGGAAGCAAAAATTCTAAGAATACAGAAAATACAATAGGAGTTAATTAATCTTAAGCCATTCTTCTGTTTACTCGAAGGTAGCTTAACACGTTCTTCACACACACTAAGAAGGACTTTAAATAGATAGGATATTGTGTTATGTAAGTAAATGATATAATAATACGAACTAAATAATTTTAATTAGTTTATAATCACTTATTAATACATTTTATTGAAGCTGAATGAACTTCTTAAAAATATATTTGAAACCTTTTGCAACTACTGTTTAAGTTTAATACAAGCAATATGTCAACTTTATTAAACTGTTATTCGCAATTAATAAAAAAATACTTTAAAAATTACTCAGAATATTTCTGATGAATATTACTATATGAATATTTAACTCTTCAAAATTTTAATGCAAAAAACTAGCTAATTATTCCATTTACTGTCTATAGGAACATATTAATTTTTTAGTCTCATAAAACGTTGTGCAAATATTGTTTTTCAAATACAGCATTCGTTTGTACTTCCTATGTTTTTTTTACCAAAAAATACCTTTGTATTAACTGCGCATGAATACCAAAAATGCTAGTAACAAAAAAAAGTGTAGAGCTAGTGAGCGTCGTATAAACGTTGAATATTTTTGGAGAAACTATTATTTTCCAATATAGAGAAGTCGGAATTAATGCTCCAAAGCATTCTTTACCAGTCAACCTAAAAAAACATAAAAAGAAAAAAAAATAACTAAAATTTTTACCTATTTTTACAAAATAAAATATTTATTTACGAAGAAATCACGAAACTTTAAACAAGAAAAAATTTAAATCCTTTTAATGAATAACAAAGTGAACCTTTTTATTTTACAAAACTATAGAACATTAATCTTCAAAGAGATTTCGATCAAATATTTTCGTGACTCATTCGATAAAAGAAAACGAATACAGTTAAGGACTGATTAGACCTAGGTTCTATAAATATTGAAAAACGTTCCCATATCTGACGTTCATATCTTAGTAATAGAATAAAACCAAAGGAAAGAAATTTAGTTTTGATGTACGATACATGTACATAACTGTCTATTCGTAGTTGTTTCTGTCTTATATCTAATCAATCTCTTCAATTACATACAATAACGATATGTTTGTAATACATAGATTTTATAACCAATTATGTGATACTGACTCTAATTATCTAAAATTTTGAAAATATAATCTTTAGCACTTGACCTATGTTGCATTGAACTAGGTTTCTGCAAAAGCAATATTATCAATCTTACGGACGTGATGGTCTCGTGTTAATAAAATATAGAATTGCGCTTGTGTTCTATGCAACCTTGATGAATTGTTACCAATGATTTCCAGAAATGTGGCTTCCTGTTTCTGATAAGATACATTACAATGAAAATTTATTATTAAGTAATAATCAATAGCTGTTGTTATAAAAACATTTTATAATCTCAACGTAAAAATATAGATAGGAAAAGTAAAACATCAAACAAACTAACCACCATCCCAATTTTACCAGTTACATATTTAGCAGAAGAACATATCTCTAAAAAATCTATTTACTAATTTATTTTAATTTAAATACGGTAAAGGATTAGACATACTACCTTTCTCACTCAAACAGTCTTAGTAAGGTAATATGTCTAATGATTGCTATAAAACAAGAGGGTGGCCAAAGAATACATGGACGTAAGGAGTGAAAATAATACCGCAAAGAAGCGAGTCTCAACTTATATGATATATCATAAAAGATACACACTTTTATGATATGTCATATAAGTATAGAAGGAAATGTAAAATTAGGATTTGGGCAGGGGGACAGGGGAACAATATAAAAAAACAAACTATTTTTTTTTTGTGAGGGTTGTAAATGACCATCAGCAATTCAATAATTGTACGATTAATAGAAGTTATTTATGTCAAAGAACCTCAAAATATTTTTTTTGGTGAAAATTAAAATCAGTATCTAAAAATAAACGAGATAAGCAAAAAACATTATAAGTATAAAATTCAACTGAAGGATAATTCAAGAATTAATTTATTAATAATTTGTCATATTGGTATAGATTTTATAATAAACACTAGACTATAGGCATTAAGTCGCATCACGTTCAGTTCTCCGGAAATACGTCATTACGCGGTAATGGCGCCGCGTCCGTCTGAATACACACAGTCACTGAAGGTTATTTACACTGGCTTCTGGGTTTTAGATTTTTAGTCTAAATATTTTATGTTTTACGAAATATTAATATTAAACATTTATTTACTGTTATATGTCAACTGGACCCATGTTCATTTCAAAACAGCAGTTCGATGACGTGCACACTATTTTTATTTTTTATATTAATCAGTTTAAATTAGTACTGATTTAAATTAACATTTTTAACTTTATTTTTTTTTTAAATAAAAACTGTAGAAATCTGATTATTAAAAATATTATTAATTATATTATCAAAAGAAGCATCAAAATATGCTAAGTACTATTGAGGTAGTCACTGAAATATGAAATAAAATATCCTGATTTTAGTAGTTCGCTTTGTAAGACTTTTACCCAAGTATATTTCAAATAACATGTAGATTAAATTGGAGAAAGAATAATCAAAATCATTAAAGTATTTTAGAGATAATCACAGACATACAATATGCCTTTTTGATCTCTGTTGAATATTAAAATGTTTTCAATAAAGTGTAAGTCTATTCAGTTGTCTCTGTGGAAATTAAACTAATACTATTCGGTGCTTGATGAAACTAGTAAAATGCAAATTTCCAAATACCACTATTATGTAACCACTCGATATAAAAAAGTAATTATTTATTTTTACAGGAATCAAATATTTATTATTATTCCATATTTATAAAATAAAAGTACATAAAAAATATATATTAATGAAATTTGTTTTGTTATTGACCTACTTATATCACTAAAGACGTTAATTACACAATTGGATTGATTTTAGATTAACACTATACTAGCGAAAATCCAATAAGGGTTTTCTATTGAAGCACGTTCTACAAATACGATTGTGTCTTGTATAAAACGGAATTATATTTTATCACGCTAACATTTTAATAAATTACTACGAAGTATGTTAGTAGTAACATTATAGAGGTGTGTTAGAGAATAGTTATTGAGAAAGTTTGATGCAACATATATTGTTTGTGAAGTGAATATTAACGAAGTATGTCGGTGTTATCCCGCCGCATTATTTGTATAATGAAGATATCTCACCATTCATGAAATAAGAATGCAGAATGAATTTATTTAAATCGTTTTAAAAAATTAAGTACTTTTAGTTTTCGCTGCTTTATAAATTGGTCTGTAATTGAAAAGACACCAATAGAGGCCCAAGAATTGTATTTAAAGTGGAACTTCTTTAGAATTGTTTTTATTTGAATCCTGAAAATGAGGAATGATAAAAAAATAGACACATTTTGTGGAATATTATTAATAGTAAAATAATAAAATACAAATTATTTTCTAAAATAATAAAATACAAAAAGTTTCTCCTCTTTTTGTAATAAAATGAAAAGTGAGTTGCATATAATGGAAAATATATTATCTTTACTCTTATATTTATCTGTTACTCTAATAGGCTACTTTTCTGAAGTTTCACATCTGCTGTTTGTAAAATGACACACACCTTCTTTTAGGCTAATTTTAACACTTTTTTTAAACTAAAATATCTGGGTGGGTTGGATTAATCAGTAAGTTTTTTAATATTAATATCTGCATAAGAATTTAAGTTATAGTTGTGAACTCAAATTGATTAGAATTCATATACTAGACGCTCGTCTAGTATTATAATGCGTTTCCAAAGTATTTAATAACGTCTATGGTAGACAGGTGTTTCACTTAATAATATGTTAATTAAGTATCATTTAATATTTAAACAATACAAAACCCGAAAACCACGAAAACCCTAAACACGACAAAAAATAAACCCTAAAAGTCTATTCCAAGAAATAAATAAATGTAAAGATAAAAATGTGCACAGTATGTGTAAAAGAACATACGTCAGCTTTGTTTTTCTCTTTGTTCAAATAGTCTGTGAAATGAAAGATGAATCATTGTTCATTTTTTTTTGCAGATGGCTTAAATAATAGTGAATGTTTCTTTAAAAATTGAATTTAAAACTTTAAAAATTGAATGTTATTATAATCTGGAGGTTATGACATGTTAATATTGCTATACATGATGAAAAAAAAAAACTCAAAGAAAAGATTCAAGTCACAGCCAAATTTTGGTATATATGATAATTTCAGCAAATTACTTATTATACACGCCGTCTTTAAAAATAATATTCACTTCTGGTATTTAAAAAATAGACAATTCATTTTAAATTTTTTTCTTTATTATTTTTGCTTCAGTGGACCAGTGACATATTCTTTAGAAGTTCATCTAATAAATCATATTTAAAAAAAAATACTTTTAGGTAATGTGGCATCTGATAAAATCCTTTTAAGAAAATCGAATGAATGAAATTTCCCGTCGAATATAAAAAGATGCCATAATGAAGATTTACAACTTCCTTGAGGAATGCTCTTTGAACCAATGGATGAGACTAAGACATTTGGGGAGTATACAACAAAATGTGGACATTTGGGTCTCTCATCATCTGCCATAAGTACTTAACTCCGATCATAATCATCATTTTCTATAATACATTATTTGTCTATAATAGCCTTATTTGTTAAATATATTAATATGATTTTCAGGTATTATGTTGTAACTACACAAAAATGCGAGTGAAGTGCTTAAAAATATCAGGCCGTCCACCAATCAGAAAGGGTAAAAATTCGTTTTGATAGACGGTTGTAATTTTTTTTTATTGATCAGCCCTCAGGCTAACGATCGGAAGTCCTTCGCTAACATTTGTATCGTATTCATTATTCAAATTGTATATTTTTAAAAGTTTCTCTTCATGATAGCCATTTTAAAACTAAAACCTTTTCTTAGAAATAAACAATATAGCTGGTTTATGAACAAATCTAATGTACCAAGTAATATTGGTATTATATTAAGCCTTCCTGCATATATTAAGACATTCCTATCTACTGTTATTTTTCCTAAAACTTTGTCGCAATTTCCGTGACATGTCTGTACTAAAATTTTCTATATCTACAGTCTTTAGTTCTAATGAATGCTGTCCCATAACAGTTTTTCAAAGTTCTTGAAGGATTTGTTAAAAAGCAAGGAATTGTTTATAAAAAGTATTATATAACATACGATTATTATTATAGTTTTGTAAAAAAAGAAATAAATTCGAAACCTCCCATAGTTAAACAAATTAACATGTTTGTACGGTATATTAAATTACATAAATTTGATTACTTAACCTCTTCACGTTATAAAGTTTCATTTTATCAATTTCATTTAAATGTAATTATAGTTAGACTTTAAGTTGTTTTGTATATATTTTTACACAAACGCGTCAAATATATTCGTGCATTGCAGGACGAAATACTGATAAAAGTATATACACCATGTTATATTAATATAATATCAATATAATACTTGTCCTCATTAATTTGCTTAGTATTGTTACTATAATCATACAAATAATGTAGTTATGAAAACTTTTAGTTATAGACTTCGGTAAAATAAGTCTTTCTGCTGAGACATAAGATTACCTTACGTTGGACAGACGCACAGTTAGTAGTACATTATACAAAAATTTTCTTTATAACCGTTATATATACCTTTTATACAAAAAAGATTTAAACGAAACATAAGTATTTATTTTTGTAAAATATATGTTTTAATAATAAATAAATTGAGTGTGTTTTAGAAAGGAATAGAAAAGAAATGATTTAAAGAAAAGTCATCTACTGTTAGTATTATCCAAATTTTTATTTAATTAGCATTTAATTATATCTCTTGTGTAATATAAATAATATCACGTTATGTAGATAACTTACACTAACGATACTAATTTAAATCCAATGCTAAAGTTAATGTTTGAATTAAACATGTTACGGCTTCATTAATAATATTATTAAATCCTGTACGGGTTATTTGTTCAAATTTCAATATAAAATAAAATATAGTTAGAGGCGAAAACCTAAATTAAACACAAATATTTTATACCAATGTTTGTATTTAATTAAATTTTAAGGAATTTTTTTAATGTTTATATTTAATCTAATTTTTTAGAAATCGCATCAGCGCAAAACAACAACGCAAAAAATACATAGTAGATTTTAATGTATGTTAGGAAAGTTATATTTGAAAATATCAGAAAAATTAAATCCTTAACAATTATACATAATTAAATATATACAAGTAACACGAAAACCAAATCACGTCTTAAAAAACACTATTTAAAAAACTAAGGTAATAATCGAAAAGGTTCTCTATACCCAGACAAACCCGTGAGGTTTTCGTGGTACTGAATGTGCAAGAAAATGTTATGTATTGTTTATGTATTAGAAAATAAATGAAAAATAAAGGTAAAATAAGTTTACTATGTATTATTATAAACATTATTTTTTAATAATACTGTTAAAATAAGAATTAATAAAATTTATTTATAAAAACATCTGACACGCGGCAATCGAGCTTGCCGCTATGAAAAACTCCTAATCGGCAAATTATAACTCGCAAATTAAGTAACAAACAAAATCACATTTTTAAAATAAACAATTTATTTTAATAATAATTATTATTTTTTTATGTAGTTTATGATAGGATTTTAAAAAAATTAAAAATTCGAATTTTTTTTCCATTTTTCGGTAACTTCGGCGGCCGATCTGACCACCTTCCCGTTGGACAATCAACATAATTTTGAAAAGTGAATCTTACATTTAGATGCTGATTCCAAATATATCTTTAGTTTTTCAAAATTCGAAAAATAAAATTCGACACACACACAGACACACAGACACACATACAGACAGACAGATCGGAAGGAAAAACAGAGTTTTTCGAAAAACAATAATCAACGTCACATTATCGAGATGAACCAAACATTTTTTTGAAAATAAAACCAAAATTAATAGTGTCTTTTTACTCGAACCGTCTATTTTAAATAATTATATGTATAAATTTTACGATTACAATAACAATGAAAAAAATATTTTTAAAATGTAATGATTATAAAATACAACAGAACATTTTTCAATTAACGAAGAAATTGAATTAAAATTACTCTTAAAATTGTATACGCTATTATATAATCATTTTATAGGAACATTATTGTTTTTAAGAAAAATTGTTTGATTAAATTATTAAATAAATAAAATTATATTACGGTTACCAAATTTTCTTTTTAAAAAACAAAGGTTACTTTAGAGTTTAAGGTAATCTCTGTCGCGAAACATCTTAAAATTTTAAAATTTTTACTTTAGTTATGGTCGTGTAGATTTTATTTAGTGATATAAAAAAAAAGTTCAAACGTTATAATTTACATCTAATTTAATGCTCTATCATTTAAAAGAAACATAACTATAAAGTAAATAAATAAAATATTACTAGAAACTTAAAAATACAGTACTATAATACTTTTACATTGTTAAATTATGAAATCAAAAGTTTTATTTATAAGAGAGATTATATAAAAAAAATTAAATCCATAATAAAAAACTTGATCAAGATATTTGTACACGAGACAATAAATGTGAATAAATAAATGAAATCAGCATATTTTATGAGTTAATAAAATATGATTTCTAGTTGGAAATAAATTTCTCAAGAGAATATAGTAGCTTTCATATTTGCTTTATGGACAAATTGTAAAAAAATTGATAAAATCATTTATATTTAATAATATTTTACTCCAGTGATGATTAAAATTGTGTTATAAAGACAATTACTTGCAGATACAATGACTTATATTCCGAACTTTATCTTTTTAATATGACCAAAGCAGTTTTTAAAAATACAATAAACAGAGAAGACACATATTATATACGACGCTTGTATATTTCATTTTTCAATATTACAGTAAATACAACAAAAACACAAATGCACAGATATGGTTAATACTTTTTTAAACTTTAATATATGTATATTCAGGTGAAGAACCTTTAGTATGTTAACTTTTTAATTTTTATTATGTAATGTGTTATTCTGGTTGGTCTTAGTATGAGAAAATATTATTTAGATTTATAATTTTGTAACACCAAACATGATAATTAAATAAATAAATAATAAGTATCATACTTATTATATGTTTCAGTGATAAGTCTTCTAATGAAAATTCTATTTGTAAATATATAAGGGTCACGAACCAGCTTGAGTAAAGAAGACTCGTCATATTGATCTTGATAAGTGAGAATTTCTTGCTCTGAAGATTTGGAATTAAACCTTTAGCGCCTTTTGTGCCGTGATATTGAAAGGAAAGTGCAAAAATGATTTATATTTGACATATACCAAATATATTATTTGTTTATCGTCAATAAAATATGTTCTATATAAAATATGTTCTATTATTCTTAATAGCTATAATTTTTCTACGCAATGATCGATCGAAAAATAAATTTTACACAATGTATGGAAAATTTAATTGAAAAATCTGTACTCAAATTACTTTAGTGTTCATTTCATTTGTACCTATATTGTGTTCTACTTACTGAAGTAGTAGAAAGAAATCTCTCTGTAGCGAGAAGCTATTCTATGTCCACGTTTTAAAATTAAAATGTCTATGTAAAAGTAAGGAACATAAATAAATAAATAAATAAACAAATAAATAAAGAAATAAATAAAATGAGTACAGTAATTATTATTTGTTATGAATCGTCAAAAACAAATTTGATGATATTGTATGCTATGATATAAATGTGATAAAAAATAAGTTGGGAATAAATGATGACGTTTTGGTTTAATGGTGACCATGCGAAGCCAAAAGCCAAAGGTGGGTTCGATACGAGACGGTTTTTTGTGTGGTTCACAGATTGTGTTTCGAGTCTGAATGTTCTTTGTATCCGTCATTTTATCTAATAATAAAATCTGTACAAGAACATCATATTGCCTAAATCTCTGGAATCTTACTACTTTTTATTGCTTTCAATGAATATGAATTCTATCTTTACATGTTTATTATACATATATTATATTATGTAGCTAGAATAACCAAAAAAAGCTATGACTATAACAAAAGTGTCTTGTGATCACGTAGGTCAATTTGGGATGAGTGGTCATAAAATTCGACTCTCGGGCGTCTTAGGTGTCATATGAAGATTACTGGTATAAAAAAAAGATAACATTACTTACATAATATTTCTCTGAAAATCTTAGATTGGGTTTAGATTATTTTGAAAATTTCAGTATACATTAAGAATATTATTTTAACAACATTCAAAAAATTAATAGTATAACAAGTACAATAATAGATATAAATAAAAATAAACTAATTCTTTAAAAATTTTTACTTGTGTATAATACACAAGTAAATATTTATATTAAAGCTAACAGTCCTAATAAATAATTTGTTTCATAAATAACTAAATAAATAAATACTAATAATAATTAATAATAATACCTATATAAATAGTACAAAAAAATAACAGTTTACCTAATTAAAATGTTGGTATTTAATAATAACTAAAAAAGTCGTACTCATCTATAATATTATTTTAAATCTGGAGTTCCATAGTCGACAGATAAACAATATACTGACATCTGTTGAAAGTTTCAGTAACTGAATTCTCGGTTCGCTTCGTAGTAAAACTTGCTATCATGAAATTCAGTAGATGGCTTTGTACGGAATTCACTAACTCACAGCCTTCGTTTTATTGATGTAATCTTATAGATGGCGACTATTCAAATAAAAAGGTTCTAAAAAGGTTTTATAGAAAGGTTCTAAAAAATAAAAATTTATCAATCATAGCCAGAAAAAATGGTTAAAAAAATAGATTGTTCATATTGTAGCAAATATAAATAATATTGTATTCTGCTCTGTGACCTAACCATCAACTCTTATAACAATATTACATTTAACAGTCTGATTATCCCGTTCGTAAACAACGTCTACAAATATAATTATTATAGTAAAACATCAATTTTTTTTGTTAAAAACGTAATTTAAGTTCAATAAAACAAATATTTAACAATAATTTGGACAACCCCGTTATAAGAGCTCGTTGGATAGAACTTAGAAATATTTAAAAAAGGAATTAAATACGGCTTGTGACACTTTTATATCTCCTTTATTACCAAAAATAAAATAGTGGATATCTGGAGAAACTACAAATACAAAACACGTATGAATCCATATTCGCCGAGGAAATTCGAACAGCCTTGGGGCATACGATTCACATCAAGGAAGGATACCGAAATACAAGTAATCTCTTACCTCATTTGAGCCCTTGTCAGAGGTGTTCTTTATAAATAGGTGTTAGTAATCCAATCGGAATTTTTTTTATTTTTCAAGATGATTTAAAATACTGCAACATTTTTAAACAAGCCTATTCAAAATATGATTAAAATTATATTTTTATGGCGTCCTTTTAAAATCCTCTAAAAAGGGTGTTTGCTAAATAAATCGTAGTTATTTAATAAAATAATCTGAAATCATTTATATTTATAAAAATGCTGTAAGTGTACAAACAAAACTTTTCTGCCATTGTGGTCGTAATCGAACTTATTGTTTGTTATAATATCTTTCTCAAATTGGTGAAAGGAGACCGCACTGTCACAACAAGACCTTGTTATATCGTAATAGACCTATTATGTTCACAGAGAACCATTTTCCTTTTGTAAAGCGTTTACACGACTTCACGCTATTATAATGCCCAGTGATTTTAAAATTAAACAATTGAATTAATTATTTTTCTATTATGCTATATATATTTTTATCTTTTTCCCCACTTATGTTATAAAATAGAAACAAGTGTGAAGTGACAATGAACCTTCTACTCTATTTACCCTCTACTAATGCTGTAAGTTGCTCAGGCTACCCTCATTGTTGTTACTGTGTGAGTTGCATGTGAGTGAGTGTGAAAAGTAAGAAAAGTGTGCGTAATGAGGAAACAACCTATAAGGACTAAAGCTGACGTATTATTGGACACTCTCGCGCGCCACACAGTACGGCACGTTTCACGTACCGGCGCATGTATTTAATTATAAATACTTGTCAGGGTATCGTGGGCCTCACTGTGCTCACTCTTATTTTCTATCTTAGATGGATGGAAGGATTTACCAACATTAAATAAATAAAAAAAAGACCATTTGTATTGTATTGTATTTCTACTATTTTTACTCTAAAAACTTGATTATATGTAGCAATAACTTTTTTGTGAAAAATATCTTATTTAATCTATTCTTTTATATAAGTACTTAAAGTAATTTAACTTCATAGACTCTTCTTTTGCTAGGATCAAAGTAAAAAATACTGCTAGATTTTTGACTGGACATCATTTATCCTAATTGATCTTTTGTTACATTATATGTTTATATCTAGTAAAAGTATTATGAATGAAGGAGATCAAGTTTAGCAACAATTGATTTTCTTATACATATGTGTCCTTCTGATCCAAATACGGTTCTTCTTCAGAAATTTGCAAATATAAATTGTTTCAAACATTTGCAGGTAAAGTGTTTCTTATTATCAACATAATAATAATATGAAGTAATCAAAGAAAACACTGCTTTAAATAATTGAAATATACACGATATCATATGTCAAAATCAAAATCAAAATAAATACGTGTATTGATCCCTATACTTTTTTATTTACATAAATAATTTATGAAAAGTACTCTATATAAAATACAGAAATAAAATTTTATAGGTATTAAAAAAGTGAAAACATATGTATTTTATAAAACGGATAAGAAAACCGTTATCAATAATGCAAGTTCATATTTTTAGTTTAATACTCTTAAATATTTTGTTTGTAAATTGTGATAATGAAACTGAAAAATACAACTGTGATGTAAGCGTTAATGAAATAGCATCATCATTAGTGACATTATTTGGCATTGATGAGGAAAATACAAGAATAAGAGATCTAAAAGAAAAATTGAAGAAAATAGACTCTTTTGTGATCGATAAAGACAAGTATGCTGAATTTTTGCTAAATGAAACAATGAGCACAAAATTAAATGAAACAAATTTTTACAACGCTTTAAATGAATCTGATCATTTCAGATTCTTGCTTGAAAAAGAACCTAAAAACTTATATTTAAAATTAAAAGAGAAACTAAACAGAGACGATATAATGAAAATTATCTCAGAAAAAAATATTATAAAGAATGTTTCCAAGTCTGCTAGAAAAATGATGAACAAAAATACTGAAGGAGATATAGACAATCATATTGATGTAATTGAGGAATTAGTAGATAAAATGATTGCCAAAATACCCACTGATAAGCACAAATTTGATTTTAGAAAAGAAGACAATAAATACTGGGGTAAATTAAATAAATTTTCTGATAGACAACAGTTTTGTTGTATAATAATAGTAAGGCTAAGCTAATAGTGAGCTAAAATATAGTATAATATAAACAAAAGTAAAAAAAAAATATCACTCAGTTTCTTTAAATATTATTGTAGATCCTCAAGGAGAACTCGAAGATTTAAAAGAATTTCATCAACATGACGGAAGACGAATATTTAAGGGTGAAAGAACTACTATTCGACATTACCCATTCATGGTGTCTGTTCACGTAATGGGAAGGTTCTGGTGTGGTGGTGTGATTTACTGGCATGATCTGGTCCTTACATCTGCTTCTTGCTTGCAATTGTAAGTTTTAAAAGACTAAAGATATTAAGTAATTAATGACCATTGTCAGCATTAGAATATTATTGAAGTCTTTATACTGGAAAAAGTATTTACTTTTATCATTAATAATTCAGAATGCACAACAATCGCTTTTTCCGTGAAAATCCCAGTGTTCTGAAAGTTCGAGTCGGCAGCAATCATAGCAGGATTGGAGGAGAAATGCTGGAGGCCCTTGAAGTATTATTTTTTTGATATTTTTAATTTTAGGTATCTAATTACAGCTTTTTCACTTTAACTTACCCAAGTTACATGAAACAGGGAGAGCAAGGATACCCTCCTTGCTCTCCCTGTTTCATGTAACTTCCAGTTATAAGTCGCTTTTGCAGTTATGGAAAGTGTTTTGAGCTAAACTCTCTAGGATGCTGTACTTGCTCTCGGGTTAAATATTATAGAATTTAATAATTTGTTAATTTAATAATAATCTAATAATTTAATAATAATCTGAGTTTTCTTATTAATAATATAATTAATAAGAAGACTAAGAAATAGTTTAATTTGAATTGTATCAGAATATTCTTCATCTAACTAAATTTATTATACACATTTTAGTTGATTTTTATTATGATTGTCATGAGTCATTTCCAATTTCTGATGTAAACTTATTGCAGTTACATGATTGGTAAAAATTGTTTTAGGAATAAGTCAACTTTGCGTTTAAGGACAAGAGATTACTAATTATGCTATTTCTGTAGGTGTACTTCCACCCAGGGTACAGCCCACGAACTCTAAGACACAACATCGCAATCATTCGGCTCCGTCGTCATCTGTTCTTCAGTTACCATCGTATACCCAAAATTATTGATATCTCACACAAAGGAAGTGGCCTTGCGCCTACTTCTGATGTATTAGTACTGGGTTGGGGAGTTACGAAGGTAATTATATTTCCATGTTTTATTATACTTTTATATTTCCTTAAATATAATTATAAAAGTATTTACAAGAACATTCGGTTTCAATTCATTTGTTCACTATAATTATTGCAAATATTTCATTTTCTTACTAACGAATTCACTTAAATTTAACACATATACGCAATAATAAATTCATAAAATTATAACTTTAGAGTACCAACCTCCAATTTGTACCCGATGATAAAGTATTGATCATCAAATTGAACATTAAAAAGAAAATCTTTCTTTTAATAAAATTAATATATTACTTTAATGTTAGTGATTTTTTTACATATTAACATTTACCAATTTTAGATGTCTCAAAGGCTTTCATACGAACCAGTTTTTCTTAATCGAAAATTTCTACCTATCTATCCTAATATATTTTGCAAGGATGTATATGGAAAGTAAGTATAGTTGAGTGACTTTGACTAGCAATTGTATTTTATTGCTGTGTGATCGTATATTAGTCGTTGCTTATAATTTTTTAGTAATACATTATGTTATTTGGGATCTTTCATCAAAAGGCGGAATTACCTATTGACGTAGTGTATATATCAAACTTCCGTTTATAGGTAATGCTATATTGATCTTCCGTCAATAGTTAGATTACCTATTGATGATTGATGAAACATAGTTATAACAGCTAATTAATATAGACAATTATATAGTGGCGCATAGTAAAAATTAATGTTGAAAACAGTACAGAGAAAACTAGATAATAATAATGACTAAGCTAACAGTAATGATGACAAACGCGTAGTCAAGGAACTCTATCTCCAAAGAATAATGTATATATCTGTATTGCACGTTATTTCTATATATTTTGCTATATTTTATGTATATGTCTTGATATCGGTATTTAGATTAAAATGTATGTATAAGTGTATTTTATATATGTATATGTATAAGTATGTATTTATATATGTGTTTATCTATATATGTATATATATATATATAATAAGTTATTTATATGTATATATATATATATTAAGTATTTTATTTAAATATCTGCTTACATTTATATTTTTACCGTCTCTTTTTTTTTTTTTGCACCCCTACTAACGTTCTCTCCTGTATATCTACAGTTGGCTGGTAGAGAATGTCTTTGTAGCATTGAGCCCACCTTTTGTACATTATTTTGAGTTTTGTGCAATAAAGAATAAATAAATCACTAAAAAAATAAACTTTTACTTCACACCCGCGAGTTACGGTCGATATTATCAGACGATGAATTCCTTCATAGGTAGTTAACAAAAATTGTAAATGTACGAATTACAAATTAATTATTTCTTAACTCCTAAGTAATATATATGGGATTATAAATATATCTGTTTGTTACAATTTCACGCATAAGTAGTTAAGGGTATTGAAAAGGACTTAGGATACATTTATTCTGAAATAAATAAGTATTCCCGAGAAATATAAGTACAATTCCTAAGTTCTTTAACTAATTATTTATATAACTCTGGACGTTTTAAGTAATTTTATGAAAAATAAATTTCTTATTTTTTTTTTGCAGAAAGTTTATATCAGAGACAATGTTTTGTGGTGGGACTTTAACAACCGGTGAAGGAGCTTGCGACGTGAGTTAATATAATTTTATTTGCTATTAAAAACAGTATTTGATTTTAAAATATCCGGAACAAATGCTATAGCAGCTAACAGCAGCGTTCCACCATTCATTTTACGATTAGTGTATACCTAACCTTTGCCATGTTGTCCTTTATTAATACTTAATATTATAGTTTTCATCGAAGAATCATGAAACGAATACAAATCATAAATAAATTATTACTAGTAAATTTGCATATATTAATTACGTCGCTAATTAGAATCGTATAATAATCAATGAGATCAAGATGGTATCGCAAACATTGACAACAATGACAAATGTAATTTAATCATGTTCACAATAAATGAGGTTTAATTATAGATCTGTCATTTGCATAGTATTATATATTTACTGTAAAATATTCTTTAAAAAATGGCTTTTTATGATATTCAGAGGTATGTTAAAGGTATGGTTCTGATAATATGAACTCTCATCCTATCAGCACGATGCTGGAGGACCAGCTATCATAGCCGGAAAGCTTGTCGGAATCATATCGTTCGGACCTTCGGTTTGTGGATATCCCAACATACCGACCGTTTTCACGCTGGTTGGAGCATATGTAGACTGGATTGAAAATGTCAATGAATCTGTGAGTATATAAAACAAAACAAATTGTATGTACAACATTACTTTTTACATTTGTGTTAATCGCTGTTAAAATTTAAAAGCAATCAAATTTTTTTTTTTATTATAATTAAGTTATTTCGATCATCGTTTGTTATAGATATAGATGCTGTAAAAGCATAATAGATTTATTGGGCACAAAAGGGCCAATAATGTATTTGGAATGATTTGAAGTGATTTGAAGGGTTGAGTTATAACAACGCTAATTGATGCTTAGACTTTAAGTTTAATTTAAGACTTTAAGCTTAATTGATTTTCATTCAATTGATAGTTAATTTATACGTCATGAATACTCGTAAAAGTTATTCATAATTAAGATTTATGTAACAGTCACTTACAAATCCGTTATTTTAAGATGCCGATTTACTACAGAGGAAGGAAACGTACCACAACCTTACAACCCTTAACTTACCCGGAGTATAAAATTAAACAAATATACAAGGAGATAACAGGTCTCACCATGGATGAGACCACGACTGAAACAGCGACGACCACGAGCAATGCCTTGAGGAATAGACTGGTAGTTGATGACTCTGATGACGGATTTAGCCTTGATTTGAATTAAATCTTTATCGTTGGGGAGTATATTTTTATTTGCAAAATTTTCATGTTTTTTTTTTTTTATAAATACAGTATTACTTTCATCAACATAGGAAGAACTTTAATTTTTTTAGTGGGTAGCCTTAAAAATGGCAGCATTCTCTATGCTGCCGGGTAGTCCCACATAACCCCCCGGTCGTCACCCCGCTGGGCCGACGGGGTACCCGTAACGGGTTTTTCCAACGGAAAAAAAAAAAAAAAAGAAAGAACTTCAATTTGTAACCTCTAAGATACAGTCACCATTACTGTACTAAGTATATCGTTACTCGTATTGTTGAGTTGAGCATTTTATAAACCAATATCCTTATGGAAACAAAAGTGACATAGGAATTAGTTGTATGTTACTTATTTTAAATGCCATATCGTATATATTGTAACGTCTTTTATATTTACAGAAGAGTATGTATGTATGTATATATGTATGTATGTATATATGTATGTATGTATAAATAAGAGGTATGTATACGACAAAGATGCATCTTTTCATCTTAATAAATATCAGAAAAGAATCATCTATTTAGTTATTATTATGTTTAATAGCAGTCACGTCTTATTTAATTAATTTGTTAGCGTCTGCTAGTTTATCACAATTTCAGAAAACAATATTAGTGTATTGTATTGGTTCTGATGATTTTTAAGTAATTTTGATTTCGGCAAAAAATGTTAAAAGGTTTTTTTTTCTAATGACTACAAAATACGTGATTTTATTTCTAACTTACTAAAACGAATTACAAATTGTTAAAAGTACTTATTAAAAATACATCTAATAATATATATTTCATTATTTCTGTGGTCACTTGAGGTGCCATTGCGATATTAATAAAATTAAAGTAATAACACAAAGGCTTTGCGAATCTAGAAATAAAATTATTTTTACAAGTAGAAAAAAATACGATCATTTAAAAAAGGTAATTCTATGTAGGTATGTGCTCTAGCGATTCATCTTTACTGACTTATTGAATTTGGTTTGAAAATCAAACTAAAATCATATGTATAGCTTACAGAAGTTGATGGAGAACAACTTCATTTACATTATTTGTTATATTATAAAGAAAATGATAGTAGGACATACGCAGAGGAAGGAAAAGGACTTGGGCATTGAAAGTTCAGTACAACAAGCCTCTTGGGTACTATATATTTGGGACTACGATTTATTACTTCTAGAAAACAGTTTGAATATATTCTTTTTTACAATAAATAAAAATAAAAAGTTAAATATTTCTATGAACTTTAAGATAAGATCATTAAATATCCCTGCATATAGTTTGAATTCAACCATTGCATGTATGATACAAGAATAATAAAACCAACATCTATTTACGTCCCAACAATAAAATACGAGCACATTTTATGACAAAACAAAGAAATTGTTGTGTCGTAAAATGTGCTCGCAACGTGACTTACTCAAAGACTGCTAAAGGGTTAACCAGTTATGCGACTTGAATTATTTGGACTAAAATATTGTTTTATACTAAATCAAATGTTTACACACAAGTTTTATCAATCCTGAAAAATGCCTACTTTTGTGTCTTACTTTATCGATGAGTGAAAACAATAACTTTTTCGTACTCATAACTATGTATTATATCTATTTTATATTTTAACTGATATTTCCCAGAACATTATATATAGTTACATAAAATCTTTCCGTTATTGCCGTAGTTCCAAAAACTGACACGAATGGTAAGCTGAATAATGTAATCGCGATACAGCCCTGGCTGGGATTCAAACCGGACACTACTCATTGAGATCCGTTAGAACTAAATGCGAACCATTTATTTTAGTGGCGATAACAGCAGATCTTAACGTTCAAAAAGTTTTATTTGAGTCAATAATACATTATATTATCATAATATACACAACTGGCAGTATTGCATAAATTATTAACTAAAATTAAATAAGATAAATAAATAAATACATCATAAATTAGGGTGAAAGAAAGAATAAAATTATTCTGTGATATTAAATTTCCTATTATGTTATGTTGTCAACATATGTTAAGGGTGATAATATCTTACTTTGTCAAAAAAGTATCGGATATTGTTATCGAATAGTACGATTAATCCAGATATGTTGGTACTTACTTATCTATTACAGGATCTTAAACTTTATCAGCTGCTGATTACTTACCTGTAAATAAGAAAGCATTTAAGATTAAAACATAACACTAGCAAAATTGCTTGTAAACTGATAATTGTTGTTGTGTTTCGGTGTTTACTGTTAGTACTAGTCTATTCATACATACCAATCCTGCTCTGTTGCTCTAATTCTCAATGAAATAAAAATAAAAAATGGTAGTTAATTATGACAAAGCTAATGAGTGTGAACGTTTTGATTGAAGTGATTTCTTGTTAATTAAGAGTTCTCTAGAGTAAGCTTTTAAGTGTTTTATAGATATTATAAAGATATTGTAATATTGTTTAAGAATGCACTTTTATAATAAACTAGCTGACCCGGCGAGCTTCGTACTATCATATTTTATTTCTCTAGTCGCGACTGAGGAAATATAGTCCTTCCAGTAAAATCAAATAAGATCCATTTCAATAATTTAACATTATATTGATTTTAAAATTATTTATTATTTAATATCAAAAAAATAGACAAAATCTAAATGTTACCCGGTATCCATAATTCAAGTCTTATAAGCGCGTCTTTGTGTGGAAAATACTATTATTATTTTCTAACCTTTTAAATGTAGAAAAAAAAAGCCTTATTTATATTTTTTTATATGAAAAGCTTATCCTGGCAATAAGGAACACATAAATAATAAGAATCGTCCAATTTGGTGTAGTCGTTCTGAAGTAATGCGCGTACATACATTTCGGTGATTAATTTTTATTTATATAGAAACTTTTCAACCTCGAGTATTGCCTGGATTACTGTATTGTATCATATTTCGAGATACATAAGTCAAAAGATGATCAGAGGAAGTAATAACACCAGTTAACAGGTAATTTAATTTAAATTTTGTTATTTACATGAAAATAAAGATAAAGATTAAACTTATATCTTTAAAGAAGCATAAGGAATAATCTTCAAACTAAATATGATTTTTTCCTCAAAGTATATAACTGTACCTGCTCCAATGCAGAATAGTGTCATCATAATATTCTTATGTCAGCTAGAAATAGATAATACCTAGATGTTAAGTTAACCAGATATAGAGACTGCAAGCAAGACATTACCATATTACATAATAATAATAATAATAATAATAATAATAATAATAATAATAATAATAATAATAATAATAATAATAATTAGATATATTTAACGATAACATACTGAATCGATTTATTACGCAGGATGCTCTTCTCACTGATTTACATACCCTTATATATTGCACCGCAATGGTAATAACGTTAGAATTAGGATATAAAGTTAATTTTGGTCCACTAGAACATAGCACAAACCACAAACAATACTCCGTACCAGCTTGGCAAATCCGACTTCAAAAAGATATTTCAAAACTTAGAGCTGATATAGGCCGACTCACTCAATATATTAGGGGAAATAGATCGCGAAAAATAGTACATAAAGTAGAAGCAATTTTTAAAAATACTAAAGTACACACTATACACGAAAGTAACAATAAAACTCCTGAAGAATACCTCGACACCCTTAAACAGAAATTAACATTAAAAGCACATAGATTAGCTAGATACAAAAAAGCAGTTCAAAGAAAAGAAGAAAACAAATTATTTGTTACTAACGAAAAATTATTCTACAGACAAATTAAACTAGGTAACCCTACAAATAGAAGTTGTGAAAACAATGGAACAACCACTAAAGAACAGCTTGAGACGTTTTGGTCGGCCATATGGGAAAAAGAAACCGTACACAATGAAGAAGCAATATGGATAAAAGACGAAGAAAGTAGATGCTCAAATGTACAAGAAATGGAATTCAATGAAATCGGAGAAATTGATATTAAAACTGTAACTGATAAACTTCATAACTGGAAAGCAACTGGCGTTGACAATATTCATAACTTTTGGTACAAAAAACTATACAGACTACATCAACCTTTAGCTAAGTGTATGACGGATTTGATATTGAGAAAGCAGCCTATTCCAGCATTTATAGCCAAAGGAGTAACTTATATGATCCCTAAAAATAATAATACAAGTGATCCCTCGCAATATCGACCAATTACATGTCTTCCCACCATATATAAAATTTTAACATCGGCAATAACCCATAAAATAAATGCACACGTAGATACTAACAATATCATAGCTGAAGAACAAAAGGGATGTAGGCGTAATCACATGGGCTGTAAAGAGCAATTAATAATAGATTCTGTGATTCTTAAACATGCTAACGTTAAAAATAGAAACTTACATTGTACTTATATCGATTATCGCAAAGCATTTGACAGTATTCCTCATACCTGGTTATTGAAAGTGTTGAAAATCTATAAAATAAACCCAGCTTTAATTAACTTTTTAACAGATATCATACCATTTTGGAAAACTATCTTGAACCTACGTAGTACAGAAGGTAACATTGTAACTAGAGAGATTCAGATCCGGAAAGGTATTTACCAAGGTGACTCTTTGAGCCCCCTGTGGTTCTGTCTCGCCCTTAACCCCTTATCATATTTAATTAATAAACAGAAAGTAGGATACCGTTTTATAAACAATAATACTGAAGCTTCCATAGCCCATTTGATTTACATGGACGATATAAAATTATACTCTAGAACACCGAAAGATATGAAAAAACTTATAGATATCACAACCAAATTTAGTTCTGACATCAATATGCAATTTGGCTTAGATAAGTGTAGGACTTTAAATATTAAAAAGGGGAAAATACAATCTGGAGACTTCACATTGGAAGACGGAGACATTATATCGGCCATGAGAACGGATGAGTTATATAAGTATCTGGGATATCAGCAATCAAAACAACTAGACCACACAGCTATAAAAAAATCCTTAACTGAAGAATTTAAATGTAGAATAAATAGAATCTGTAAAACCCATCTTAACAGTAAGAAATTAATTAAAGCCATAAATTCATTTGCAATTCCAGTACTCACTTTTTCATTTGGGATTATCAAATGGTCTAAGACAGAATTAACCAATTTAGAAATTAAGATCAGAACCATATTAACAAAACATAATAATTTACACCCAAAGTCAGCAATAGAGCGGATGTCTATCAGAAGAATAAACGGAGGCAGAGGTCTCATAGACATTTTAGCTTTATGGAATAAACAAATCAGTAGTCTAAAAATATTTTTTAATAGGAAAGCAGGTACCAGTGTCCTACATCAAGATATTGTTAATAACGATATTAAACTAACCCCCCTTAATTTAGCAGACCCACTTACCAATACACAGATAAAAAACACACGAATAGAATCACAGAATCAAAAACTGGAACAATGGAAACGTAAAACGTTACACGGAAGACACCCATATGATTTAGAACAAACACACATAGACTCACAAGCTTCTAATAGGTGGCTAACTAGCGGCTATTTATCCCAGAGACCGAGGGCTTTCTAATTGCAATTCAAGACCAAATTATCAACACTAAAAATTATAGGAAACACTTTATAAAAGATCCTAATACTACTGATGACAAATGTAGAAAATGCCATAGACAACCTGAAACCATACAACATGTTACAGGAGCTTGTGGTACACTAACACAGACGGACTACACACACCGACATAATCAAATAGTTAATATAGTACACCAAAAATTAGCAATCAAATATAACCTTATTCAGGATACACATACACCTTACTACAAATACCATCCGAGTACAGTACTAGAAAACAATGGTTACAAAATGTATTACGATCGAGCCATACTTACAGATAAAACTGTTCACTTTAATAGACCAGATATTACTATCCACAACAAACAAAAAAATATAGCATTCATAGTCGACGTAGCCGTTCCCAATACACATAACATTCTGAAAACAATAACAGAAAAAATTAATAAATACACAGAACTTAAAGAAGAAATAAGTAGAATATGGAAAGTTAGTAAGGTTTTCATAGTACCCGTAGTCATATCCACAACAGGAGTAGTGCCAAAACACCTTCACCATAGCTTGAAATTATTAGATCTCACACCAAACACATTTATTAATATACAGAAAGCAGCCATATTGAACACTTGCCGAATAGTACGAAAATTTATGCAGAGCGACGAATCCCCCTTAAGTAATACAGTCAACGATTAATTTCAAATGGCGGTTACTTGGTTTAAGCCCGTAACCGTTATTTTAAAAACCAGCTATACGCTGAGTAAAAAGAAATGTAACCCAATAATAATAATAATAATATCCTTTATTGTACATCCTCAAAGAGTATTATAACATAAAAAGGAAAGAAGTAACAACAAAACGCAAATATAAATGTACAATAGGCGAACTTATCGCTTATAAGCGATCTCTTCCAAGTAACCTAGTTATAGAAGATTACTAAAATTGGCGGAAGAGGTGTACAACTTTTACATCATTATAATAAATTATATAAATAAATATATATCTATATATATATATAAAATAAAATTGTTTATATGCATGAAAAGAACTTAAATAAGCATTATTATAACTATATCAGTACCACAATAATATAAAATGAAAACACCAAAGGAGTACAAGATAAAGAGGATCTAGTTGCAAGAAAAAGCAATTGCAAGAAAATGTTTTTTTAATAGATTTTGAAAATATTAAGGGATTGAGCTTGTCAAATAGACACAGGCAAGGAATGCCAAAGACGAGAATCAAGAACAGTGAAGAAACTTATATACGTATAGAAAGTAGTAAAGTGAGAAGGAATTTTAAGTTAGGAGTTGTCTATAGAATAAACGAATTGAACGATTATGTGAATTTTTTAAAAATTTAGACCGCTCTTTTAAGTAGGTAGGAGTTACTGGATTGAACAGCATTGAATAGACAGAGAATATGAGTATTCCTGCGAAAGCGATTAGGCAGCGATTGACATATTTGCGTAAACCAAATATAAACCTAATATAAAAATTTAGAAGGCGCTGAAGTTTATTTAGTTGCTCTTCAGAAATATCAGGATAGCAAGAGTCAGCGTTGTCAAGAATAGGTAGGATAAGAGTTTGAGCAAGAACGATTTTGGTGGAAATTGGAAGAAAATGCCTATATCAAGTTTTAAAAACTAAAATATATTTAAATATAACATATGGCGATGACGTTCAACTTAAATAATAATAATACGTGCTTTTATGTTGGGTTAGTATTAATGTAGCACTTTACCACGAAGCGGAGGCTTTATAAAGGTTTACGAGTATTAAGATAGGCAATATTCAAGTAAGACATTGTTAATTTCACGTATTATGAACAACAGAATCTATTCATTTTAATATATTTGTTTTTTTGACAAGGTAGTTTAAACTTTAGATGCTCAAGCAAAATGTTATTTCTTTTACCATAAAAATAATTTACCTAGACCGTTTAATTAAAGTCAGAACTGCAATCAATATAACTTTTTCCGTTCTTTGACTTGCTCAAGTTAACAATATACAAGACTTACAATTACACTTAAAAGGCTTTCTGAATATGTCATGTCTCCTAACCAGATAAAAGATAGAAATATATTTCATGTGAAAGAAGAATTCAATAAATTAGATTATAAACTTAATTGTAAATAACTTCTTACACAAACTATTATTTATTAATGTTGAGTTATAGAATTTCGGCGAGGAGTGTTTACGAAACCGGATCAGCCGCAATTTGCAATCGCGTCATTCCCTTTTAATTACAAATCAAAACTCTATACTTAAATGAGTTAATATGTACTCGATAATAACCAACAAACAACAAATATTGATTGAAGTAAATTTTAAAATATAATGACATCTTAAAAGTGTAATTCAATTATTGGAAAACTGACATATTATTAAATCAAAATAGTGGCAGTTCCCATTGTGTATCGATATCATCTGACTTGTAACACTAATAGAAAAGGTTGTGGTTGTATACGGGGGTAAGTTACGTGAATTTTCGTAGGTTGAAGTTTCAAATAATAAAACTTTAAAGTTATGTTTATTTGATAGTATTTTAAAATGACTTACTGAAAGAAAACATACTGATTTTTGTCAGTAGCTAATACGATGCTGAAATTGTAGTAGTACAGTAAAATGAAACAAAATTCACCGAATTAATTCAATCATCTCCAAGTCATCAGTCCAACTTATAGAAACTATCCCGCAGTCCTGTTTTAAAAATGTTTGAAAGGTTTTTCATATCTCATAGTCAAGGGCTATATTAATATAAAATTACCCGGTATTTATTACTTTGTTAGAGCAAACATTTTTCTTCTCATCAACCTAATGAAAAGCTGTTAAAGTTTCTTTATAACGATTACAAAACTTTTTACATACTATTTATAAAAAAGGATGGTTGTTCTCGACATTACAAGCTCTTTGTGATAAATAGCGCATAACTTTATCTACCCCTTCACAAAGGCTTTCCTTTGTGAAAGGATGAAATCGCATGCATTCACATCTAAATTTGCAATCTATGGCGTACGTATAGAGTATATTTTAGAAGTCGTTTCTCAAAAACGTTCTAGTATCAAACAAAAGTGAACTTTGTGAACAACAAAATAGGGCCATAAATTAGTATTACCAGTAGGATATAGGTATTATTGCATTAGATGTTATTTGTATGCGATCTGTTTAAGATATTCCATTAGATTTCGATAAGCTAGTAGTCGTTTTATAAGAAAAGGTTAAATACTCAATGTTGGGATGTACAATATCTACTTAAAGTTCTGTCATTGTTTTGTTTTCTCTGATAGAAATAATTACTTATTATTAATACAAACTAATCGAACTATATGACTCTCCTATGAAGCATACCTTGACTAAATTATCTGTGTAAGCCTTAAAATAAAATATACACTATATATTTTACAAAATTACATTTATTGTTTAGCTTCTTATAGTTTCGATTTACTTGACCGGCATGATATATTCATTGTAAATGTGCATAATTCCTACATCGCTCGTAGCTTATTGCCAACCAACAACTACCCAACCGACAGTAGATTGTATTACGTACGGATGAACTTGATATAATATACATGTGGTTGTGATATTGCTCATGTTAAATACAATCTTATCATAGTTATCTGGGTTAAAGTAAATTTAATTATAAATATATTTCAACAAAAGAATTACACGTAATTGCGACCTTTAAGTATCCTAGCCACCTATCGCTGAGTTACGTTTTTTAATAATTTTAACAATCTTTCGAAACGTCGCAACACTTAGCAAATTTTTATAAATGTAATTTATATTGTCTTTGTGTGATTATAAAGGTATTGTTTTGTATTCAATCATAGAAAATTGTCAAATACATTCTAATAAATTAAAATATAAAAACACGGTCAACTCTAGAAACTAGTTTAAAACATTGTAGTATTATTGTTTTTCAATATTTTTTATGGCGTTTACTATTGTTTTGTTTTTTGAACACATATTGGAGGAATAACAAAAAAAATATATACTAAAAGTAAATCAAAATTATTTTCACAAAACGATAATTTCCAACAAATGATATTACAATCGAATTCATAGCAAATTACTAAAATAAAATTCATTCACGCTTATTCCAGTTATTTGATGTGTGCATAATATGTCACATTATTCTACGCTTTTCTTTCAATTGTAATAATATAGGCAAATTCACTTACTTACTACTTACTGAAATCATATTTTTCCGCCAAGAAGTAAATATCACAAAATTACGAATTGACTAAAAGTTTTACATTGCTTAAGTATTGGTTTACTATTTCGTTTTATTTATTAATAAAGATGAGAAGTGTGAAATCAAGTCATGCAGACAAAAATACCAATATAACAATTAATTTAAGACGCAAGAAAAAAAATATTTTTTAATAAAATGTAATTTAATATATTTAATATACCTTACATATATTTAGTTTTATAAAAACTGACACCATATATCTATGCCAAGTCAAGCAAGTGCTTCTCGAGGTTTTGGAAAAATGTGTCAACGACTTAAGTTGCCTGTAACGCTTTCCCTTTGTATAACTACGCTTTTCCTTGAATCATTTATAATTTTTTGTTTACTATATTCAGTACAACAAAAATTTTGTACTTTTTAAGATTTTGCTTAACCTTTCGAGTTAAACAAACTTCAAGATCAAATACACCACACAAAATTGTAGTAAATATTACAATTTCAGTTATAATGTTAAATATTTTTTTTATGTTTACAATTACTATATATAATTTATGATAATCTATGTATATTATATTTGTTATTTTTTAACCTTTTTTTTTAATTCGTTAATACTATCTCACTGCAGGGTAAGTAGTAAAGATCTTTTAAAGAGATAAATTAGTTCTTTGTATATTTAGCTTTTCTTTCTGTGTATATATTTTTTAAATATACATAGAAAGAAAAAATCCTAGTGCATGATGTTAATATAAAATCTTATAATTATACCCGTCTAATATACTATAAAGAGCTATCACGACCGCAAGTCAGTTCCATAACACTAACTTTGTGCCATGTGTATTGTATTATGATTACCATATTATATTTTGGATTAGATGTTTCATGAAGAAACATTCGATTAAGTGTTTATTATTTTTTGTGTACTTTACTACTATGTAATATAAGTGGAATAAATTAACATATTCAAACAAATATTTTGAAAAATAAGTAAGCTTAAAAAATATACTGATATGAGATCCTTTAGAAAATGAAATATATATTGGTTTTGAACCCTCAATACAAGTGCGTGTCAATGACACACCCGGGCCTAGAAACCGAAGTGTCTTTATTTATCTACCACCTGAGAGCCACTGGATATCACCTGGCAATGTTAAATACCGAAGGAGATACTCATGACCCTTCTTGAAACCCCGACATATTTTGATCTGAAATTATTTGTACTAGCAAAAAAATACTCTTACGTGATACGAATTTATACTATTAATAGATATTATAAATTTTAATTATTTTTTAATCACTCGTTTTCACTCTTTTTATCTCACAATGACTACATATAAATAAGCTACGTACATATTAAGCATTACATACATATTAAGCTAAACTGAGAATTGATAAACACGGACATTTCTTTCTTTATCCAAAATTCAAGTATCACACTTTGAGCAAAGGTCGATTACTCTTCAACTGTATGATAGTATGAAATATAATAATGAGATATAAATAGTAAAAACTGAACAAAAATTAGTAATCATTTTGAGTATATAAAAGGTAGGAATATAAAGAGAGTTTCACCTTGTGCAGATGCTCTAGAGGTAAGACTGTTTCGCCGAGTATTTGCACAAGGTGGTATGGAGAGAGGTGTCCCCTGGCTGTCACCACAATGATAGTCCTGCGGACTCAGCTCGTCACACTATGAAAGAGTGCGCAGCATGGGACCGCCAGCGTCAAAAGCTGACGGTCCCACGGGGTTGATTATAGGATAACACTGTCTAGTTTCATACAAAAGATGTTGGACAGTGAAACCGTTTGGGTCGTCTTGGCCTTCTTCTGTGAGCAAGTCATTACCGCGAAGGAGATCGGAGCGGCAAAGACTAGCAGATCAAGGAGCTTGCCTCTACCGTGACCAGCCGTGATACTAAGGCGTTAAGGGCAAGTGTAGGTTTTTAGTTAGTAGCCTTAAAAATGGCAGCGTCCGCTATACTTTTGAGTAGTTCAACAAAACCCCCTGGCCATCACTTTCTTGGCTGACGGGGTATCGCATTTTTTCATCACACAAAAAAATAGAAACACGTGTGTTTTATTGTTTTTACTTTACTTTACTTTTTTATTTTTTAGTAATATATTTTTTAAACATAATTATACCAAAAACAACAAATTATGGAATGTTTTTATAACTTCAATTTTAGAATTGCCTAACTTAGCTCCATAAAATTATACCCATATTAAAATATTAAAATTTAAATTAATAAAATAAAATAAAATAAATAAATATTAAATATTGGCATATTTTAAAATGATTTACTTTTGATAAAATGTTATTTGATCAGTCGCTTCGTTTTTAGAGATTTTTATTTCATACAAAATAATCTAAAATGTAAATTAAATGAAAAGACATAATTAGAAAAAAAATATAATAATACAAAATTTACTATGCAGGTAATATGTATAGGTACTAGCTATTTTTGCCTGAAATAGATAACATTAGATGCAGCAAACTTGATAATAGTAGCATAAATTTCACACGTACCGCAACCGAAGACTAAGTTGTCAACTTCTCTGTTTTGAGTTACTAAGACTTGCTAGATATCATTTAAACTTATCACATAAGTGAATTTCCTGGATTAACATTACTTGTTCACATAATTACCATCTAAATTACTTAACGTGTGGAAGCCCTTCTATTTTTTCTATTTTCTCTTAGGTTAGGGCCGTTTAAGGAAACTGCTAAAATGTCTAAAAATTTACATTTAACAATGTAAAGAAATTCAACAAAATATAATAAAAACACAAATATTTTGTTATGGTCTCAATATATTAGTTAATGCTGATCCATGGTCTAAGTTTATAATTAAAAAATCCGTATTTCATTTGTTTTATTGCATATAGAATCATGAGTGGATGGTAATAAACAGCGACCTCGCCCCAGGCCATTTTGTTTTTTGACATTATATTTAAAATATATTTTAGATCGAAGTTTTACAACTGGGAGTATGAATAATTATATTTAGCTATTAATTAACAAATCTACAACAAAGCCTTGAGATTTTTGTACAAATATTTCCTTATATTTTATTAACTTTTTCATCAATCAATCTTTAAGCTTTACTGTGCTAAATACGTCGATAACGACATTTTGAATAAAAATAAATCTTCTGAAAACGAGTCAGATAAAGAACACGTTGCCTTAATTCATTGTTATTTTACTTCAAATGAGGAAATAGGGATGGAATTACAAATCCAAGTCCAAATCGTCTTAAATGTCTCCCTAGTGAGAAATAAAATAAAGTTTATATAGAACGAAGAATACAGAATATATAGAATGCTCCTTTTATCTAATCAAGCAGCGATATGGTAGCTTAAATGGCAGACCAACGGGACGACGGGATAAATTTGTCTTACTATATTACTTTAAAATTTATTAAGTTTAACATGGCCATACATATTTCAATAACAATTTCAAAAAGTCTAAAAATATATTTCTTAACTATATAAAATACCAGAATGATAATGCCTTATCTCATATATACATAAATAACTTAGTATGTATGTAATCATCATTAAGGTATATGTATAATATAAAAAAAACATCATAAACTGTCCATAACGGTTTAAATAAAAAAATAATGGGTGCGAGAACTAAAAACGTTAACGAAAATGTTTTTTTTTTTTCTAAATAAATCCATTCGGTTATTTCATTATTAATTTCTTCGGTACTGTAATAAATTTTAGTGTTTCTAAACAAAATATTAAAACGCTTTTTACTTATTCTATGTGGCAAAATTTTTACTGATCTTAAGTTTCGATCCGTACTATAACAACCCCATTTGTGCAGTTACTTTTTTAGAAATCGCGAATGATTTAAGATATTCATTTTTATCAAGAAAACCAAAAAAAAATCACGTCGTCGAATATAAAATATTTATAAAGTTATGATATCTTTGACAAAGGAACAAGCAATGAAATATCAACAACTAACGAAAAGTGTATACAATCGACATTAAAAACGTGGTTCGGTCAGATTCAATAGTTGATGACCATATTTAAAATTCAAAAATAGATATACACTATATTACGTCGAAACTGCTGAACATGACAACCGCCAATATTGAATGAACATCATTAAAGTTGAAATTAAATTTGTGTCAATACAAATTTATAATTTCAATTTTTAATTTTTTGTACATACAATAATAAATGTAACTTGGTTTATAGATAAAAAGACAATTAATATGAACATTCAATTATAAAACGTTTAAAAAAAGATTACAAAGTAATTAGTTGCTTAAAAAAGTTATTAAGAACTTAATGACAAGTGATCGCAACGAATTCAGGATCCAAAAGATAGAAGTATACAAAATATAAGAATATAAGTTAAAAAAGGTAAAAATGATACTAACATAACAACAAAGACGTTTAACCTAAGTGTTAATAATGCATGAATAATAATCATAGGTTCAGTTGGTATTAATGTAGATTTTCTTAGATTTTCGCGAGTACACTTTTATACGCAAGTTTAATCCGTAAAAAATAATTTTATTTCAAATATAGATTTTATTCTTCGTAATGCATTTACCACAACCTACAAAAGGATAAAGTTTTTACTTATTTTTATAATGGAAGTGTTTGTTTTGAAAGTAATTGTTTTAAAATAATCAAGAAATAAGACCTGTATAAAATTTTTTACTTAATTATGGTGGCTACAATTACTTTAACTTTTGTTTTTCTTTGACTTGATTAAATAATTCAGAAACCATTTGTATATGTAATTAACCATAAATGAAGTTTGTTAAATTAGGTTTTACTCTTAGAAGGCTTGCTGAATATGTCATGTCCACTAAACAGATTACTAAAATGAAGCGTTTCACATAGCAATGAAAACCAAACCACAGGACACATTTTAACTCACACATTTATAAATATAGAACACATTGCAGCACATCTACAAATATTACTTAATAAATCTCTATATTCTCCTATTTAAACATGTCTTCACTGAACAGACTTATAGGTAAATACTCAAAACAAAAATATATATTAAACACAGTAGCTTTAAAAAATAAAATTGTTAATATATATTTTTATGTGGTGCTCACAGCACTTTTACCGTCATGCTTCAGGATTATGAGGGCCTTGAAAGAAATATTGTTGTAATAACGGATCAAGATAGTTTTAATAAAAATGTTATATTAAAAAAACTTTGACTGATTACGATATTAGATAAATTTATATTAGTTTAATACACTTCACATATACCTATACGTTTTTAAATGTCTCTATTGCATGTCTACATGAAGTACACGAGCTAGAACATTTAAAGTGAAACTACATTTTATATTTATAGTTGTTATTACATTGCTTTTTTCTTAATTAAAATAACCTGTTTTACATTAGAAATTTAATAGTATACTGATTGTGAAAAGGATAAAATTACTTTTATATAGAAAAGTTTTTTTTTTATAAAATATTCTGAAATTATTAATTAAGCTGTGACAATCAGGTTCAGTCCTTGAAGCAAATATTTAAAAAGTCTTATTTTACATGTGCAATTTTTTTTTTCAAAGCACAGAAAATCAAATAACAAATAAATATCGGCGTAAAGTCGAACATCAGACAATAATCAGTTTATTAATTAATTTAATGATTATTTGTTATTTTTAGTATTCACAAAGTATAGTTGTTTAAGATAACACAAAAGACTAACATCTAAATTAAGTACTTAGAAGTTGTGTTGTTTCTAATTCGTGTACAAAGAGGGAAAACTTTGTTATGTGGTGAAGGAATATTCTCTACGCATTTCAGTTCTTCACTATTTTCGAGTTAGGTTTTGTCCATTCCAATATAAAATTAAGTCTAGAATACAAATGTTAAGGTTTATTGGATATCTTATTTTCTTATTTGCATATAATAGATATTGTTTCGCTGTTAAATAAAAAATATATTTATAAAATTTTAATGAAAACTATTTTTGAATACTTAGTATATTATGGGTCTAAGCCAAACATAAAAAAATATTTAAACTCAAATTAAAACTATACTTCTACTTATTTAACAAAAATTCAACTCATGTTTATTGATACAACCACTTTTGTAAATTGTATATTCCTTAAGACTATGAAGATAAAAAGATAAGATATGAATTACCTATACAAGGTTAGAGGTCGTGAAAGTCAAGACAGCTTCTCGGATTTCAGGTAATTAACCTTATTGTGAACATCTGCATAAAGTGTAGTTACAGATCAAGATAGACGACCATTTTAAAAGCTTCTTATTTTACGAGTTTCGTTTCTCTGACCAGAGAGCGCAATAATGACAGTAGCAATATTTCATATTTAATGTTCGTCCTTCTGTAGAAATATATATTTTATGTCTGTGACCTCCGAAGAAAGTTTATATTTATTAACAATGCTTCAGGCAGTACTTCATTTAGACATAACTAATGTTTTCCATAAATAACAGAAAAAAAAATGTCCCTTTAAATAAATATATAATTAATTATAGTATATTTTTATTACCACGTTTAACAATTAAACCACATAACAATACTCAGTCATTGCTTTTACTGACACTGTTGGAATTGCAATGTTAAGTATTTTAAAAATCGATTATCGATATCTTAATCAATGTATCTACGGAATTTAATTAATATTAAAAGATAGCATAATCAATCTGGGGGTCGAATGACGTAAAGAGTTTTGATTTGATTTGAATATGTCTTAAAATAATATAACATAAATCTCACTTTCCATTTTCGTATTAAAACATGTATAAAACAACATTATTTTATTAAAATTTATGTGTTTTACTTTCTTTTAGAGGTTTAGTTGACTGATTTCCTTATAAAAACACAAGTGTCACAAAAAGTTATTATAATATTGACAAAAATGTATGATATTTTAAAGAATTCATGGTAGGTTTGCCAATAATTCTGGTGGCAACCAGAATTATTACCTTTGGATTAACTCCAGAGATTAAGTGAGTAGTTTATTGTAATAAGATTCATAAAACCATTATTTTATAAAATTTTATACATAATGTATACAAAATTTGTGTAAAAAAAATCAAAAGGTCCATCCTGTCATCTGTTTGAATTATGGGAAAACAGACACTATTTAGTTTCAATAGTCCCGTAAGACTGTTTGGAATGTAATAACGAAATAGTGACAGTTAGCCCATTGTGTATCCACGTCACCTGAATTTTGATGTGGACGGAGAAGGTTATGGTTATATATATCTTGTGTACTCCCCTTGGTTGAGTTTCATACAATAAGAGTATGTATGTTTGAGCGCTATGTATATTGTTTGACAAATATAAAGATAATAGGAAAAAAAGGGATGTAAACTTTTAATACTACGCCTAAATTAAACTAGTGCTTTTAATATCAGAGTTTTTTTTCTCTTATAGTAGATTAAAGAAAATATTCTATAATAACATTAAAAAATATATTCTGAATTCAACAGTCTACAGCTTGTTTTTCTTACTTTGTTAATATGAAATTGTATTATTATTGTGCACATATTTTTATATTCCATAGTGATGAGCACTCAGAGCCACAAGAGTTTAATACATCTCGAAATATTTATTATTTTGTCAGATCAAACCTTAATATTATAACGATCTAATTTTATATTAATTTATGAAATTTATTAATAATGGTAGGATGTCGAAAATTGGCAGAGTTGTCCAGGACAGTGGCTTATTTCTGAAATTTTATAGTAACATTTGTGATTCTAGATTTTTATTTAAAGATCAGTGTCCCATAGGGTTAACATGTGGAACTTTTCAAAATCTAATGCCCGAAATCTTATTAGGCTTAATATTATAGCTACTATTAACTCTGCTAATTTTACAAGTATACAAAACTCATCCAGCAACAATGCTTCGCTCAACTCCACCCGTCGTGCACAGTGACGGAGTTAGTATTTTTATACATTACATATTAAAAAAAATTAAGTATGATAGTTTGATATTAAAAGCTATTTGTGGTAAATACACATGCACATAACTTTATCTACCGCTTCACAAAGATTTTCTTTTGTGAAAGGATAAAATTGCATGCTTTACATTCAAATTTGAAACTTTGGTCTATATATTATATTTTAGAAATCGTTTGGCTAAACATTTTAATGTCACACGAAAATAAACTTTGTGAGCAACAAAATAATACATACCTTAAATCAGCGTAGTATTCAGTCTATCTGAGATATCCCATAAGAATTCAATAGGCCAGTGCTTGTTCTATTAGTTAAACACTGAAAAGTTACATGTTTAATATCTACTCTAAAGTTTCGTCATCAAATAAACATTATAAGATAGCTTCACTAACTTAAAATAAAATATGTTCGTGTGTAACTGTTCTTCTATGATTCACAGAAAAAAACAAACAAAAGGTAATCCTCGATTTTGAAAGAGTATTCAAAAGATCTTCAAAAGAAGCAAAATTTGTAAATGTACAAATATAAACATTATTTTAAAGAATGTATAAGACAAAATAAAATATAATAGAAACTTTTCACAAATAGTTAAACCGCCTTCAACAAGAATAAAATAATTTGTTTAATTAAAGAAATCGGTACTGGTAAAGCTACAAACTATGGCTTTTATTTGGTTCACATGCGAATTAATTAAACTTTTATTTATTGATTTGAACCAAAATACTTTAAAGATTCCAGAATGTGTGTGAAATACCTAATGTTCCGGTGAAAGCGTTAAAACAGGAAGGTTGTATGCACTTCCGAGACATGAGAGTTCCTGAAGATAGTTTTCTCTGCGTCAAGGGATATCCGATTCTTCTGGTGAAATAAAGCAGTACATGCGCTGTTTTCTAACATTTTATATATTTTAATATTTCGGATCTACACTGTAAAAAAAATAAAAAGAAACAAATAATGCACAATTAAATTAAATAATTTTTTTTACAGTTTGAGCGCTTGTACACAAAAATGTTATCTATTAGACAGGTTTCAAATACGCCAACATTATATGGTATTATTTAAAATAGTAAATAATTGTTATAAATAATAATTTGTTAAATTCTCAGTCACGAGTTACTTTTTTACTTCGTTTAAGCTCCAAAAAATAGTGGAAGCCCAGAAATATAAGATATTTAAAAAATATCGCACTACATTAGAGTATTCCCACACTTATTCAAATAAAATTCTATATATATGGAAGCTTTTCTTTTAATTTTTGATGTAATAGTACATAAAAAAGTGTACACTTCAAATGTACACGTTTGTGTCATGTCTGTGTAAGTGATACCAATATTTTTTTTATCTTGTCTTTAATTACGTTTCCTGTAACACTTATATCTGTTTGGTTTAGATGGTTAACTGAAGTTACGAATTAAGATCATTAGGTTTGAAAGTATTTATGTTATAACTACAGCTGCAAGTAGTTAATATTTTCTCTTGTAATCAACAAAATTCTCCTTTGTCTAGAAAATGTTCTGATCATTAACACAAAAAGTATAGATCTCTCCATTTCTTATAATTTAATATTTTCATCAAAAATGACAAACTTTCATAATGATTTAATTTTGTAGCTCAAATAATACATAAATTAAATTGCACTTATTAAAACCTGTCAGAAATTTTATATTATAATTTTAAAAATATCTTCTTGATAATTTCATTAAAATGATCATTAAATATCCTAAGCATATAATTTCACCATTAATTGCAAAACAGCAAGTATAAAAAAAAAAATAACAAAAACCACATTTCTATTTATATCCCAACAATACAACGAGAGCACATTTTACGACATAACAAAGAAGAACCTCGACTTACTCAAAGACTGCTCTTAGGTAACGTGTTATGTAGCTTGAAATATTTTTACTAGAACTTGTTATTATATATGACGTTGTTTTTTAAAACATCTGTGAAATAATATCCAATACTGATTAATATTTTCTTATTTTATTATTTTTATTAGATTTTTTATTGGCGAGTCTAAACAGTATACTGATTTACTAGTTTCTTATTTATTTACTTCATATTTTTGGCAAAAACCTATTTGTCTGTTAATTTTTTATTTATAATGTAACTTTTCTTTCAGTTGCTAGTATCAAAGATCGCGGCATAATATATTTTGGAATGTTTCCGTTGTGTCCGTATATACGAGTACAGAAGCAAATAGTGAGCTTTTAAATTTCATTGTGATACAACTCTGCCTGCGATTAAACAGTATACAACTGCTTACGGGCTGTTAGAGCAAAATACGAACCATTTACTTCAGTGTCGATAACAACAGACTATTGGTCTTAATGTTTTCAGAGTCTTACTTGAGTATAAAATATATTTTAATAAGTATTAAAAATAATAGTATTATTAATAAGTATTAACTTCTTGATTAAAGGAGTTATTATCTCATTTTCGAATATGTTTTTTGTAATATCTTTACATTTTGAAGTCTCCTCAATAATTGATTTCAGCTCGGTTTTCTCTCGACCTGATTATGTGATTCGACTTCGTTTTGGCCAAACGGTTTAAAAAAAATGAAAATCTATTTTTAGGTACTTCATATGTTATGGTATCAATATAGGTCCTCCTGGATCATTCCAGTTGACAAACACAGGATATGAATACATATATTATATATAACTTTTTTATTGATCTGGAAGCTAACATGATGGAGCATCTATAACCGCTGATTTTTCAAGTCAATCAAAGCAGATAAAGCTGGTGTTAGTGTTGGACTACAATTAATTCAATCTGATTGAGCCAAATGAAGGAAAAATCAAAGTTTGTGCGAATTATAGCGTAAAATTATTGTGACATTAAAAACCTTTCACTAAATAATGTTAGGGTGATAATATGATTGTGAAGCCAATAACGTTTATACTTACTTGTCTATACCAAGATCTTAAACTTCAATTAGCAGCTACTTACTTGTAAGTAAGAATACATTTTATATTAGGAAGCCCAATTAGTTTACAAAGTCGGTAAATAAAGCTATTTATCCATAAATACAAATTATATTATATATATATATATATATATATATATATATATATATATATATATATATATATATTTAATATATATGTATTTAATATAAATATGTATATATATGTATTTAATATAAATTGAAATGAAAATACGAACTCTGAGAAAAGACGAAAAACTCAATAATTCATAGAATATTGAAAATTCACAAGATGTCAAAGTATAATAATACAAACACTATACGGCTACTACGCTTTTGGTGGTAAAAGTTTCTTGGCGCACACACTTTATTTTATTATAGTTGTCTGTAACTATTTCAGTTAAGTAAATAATCACAAGAACTCTTAATCCCACTTACCAATTAAAATACTGGGACAAAGAGATAATAATGTATAAGATATATTTTTTCTAAAGGTTTCTATAATAATAACATAACAACAAAGACAATGTATAGATGTAAATGATAACCATCAAAACAGGTGCTTTTACACGAGTTAGTTAGTTTTAAACGTTGAGTTGATATTAATGTAGCACTTACACTACGTTATGAAACATCACGAAGGGTAGAAACCTGACACTTTGTAACACAAGGCTCTACACAAAGGTTTATGAGTTTAACACTCTTGTGAAAAATATTTTAAAATAATAATTGTTTTATTTACGTTTGAAATTTCAAGTAATGAAGAAATAATGTCTGTGTTAAAATATTTCTGCTACTATTGCTACTATGTTAAATTATTATTTTTTTTTTCTTTAACCGATTATAAAATAAACAAGCGAGCCCTATCACATTAACTTCCTGGTTAAGAAAGTGTTATTATCATATATATTTTAAGTAATTAAGAAAAGTTATTGCAGATATAAGTTATCAATACATTTGATACTTTTATTTTTAACATCATCTAAAAAAAATTGGGTATATTATTTTTCCAATTTGACGACTTATTGACATCGCGCAGTCAGGATTTTATAAATTAAAAATACGCAGTATTCCGTTAAAAAATAAATAAAAATTTGCTTTGTCGATTTCTCTGAAATAGTTATCAGTTTTAAGTTACGTGAATACGCATCGATTGGTATCACTAATACCCCGATCTCGAAACATTTATTCTTTTTTTTTTTATCTAAAAACCGCTTTATCGATTTCGCTGGAAAACTAATCAGCTCTAATTGCCGTGAAAACGCATCGATTGGTATCAAAACGAAATGAATCAGGTCGACAAAAACACTTTTAAATACATACATATACATACCCACATACGTAAGTTTTAAAAAGTATTACTAAGGACGCCGCAATACGTAAATTAAAGTATTTAAATGTCTTTATTGCAGATTGCGTGAGGTATACTAGTTAGAATATTTAAACTAACAATTACATTTATTATATTCCGTTATTAAAAGATTTCTTTACGGAATTAGATAAACTCGTGTTACATTAAAAATATAATATAATACAAATTGTCTGAAAAGAGTAAAATAACTTTAAAAAATGGAAAAAGAAAACACGCTAAAATTGTTTATAAAGCTGTTACAGCCCCTGAAGCAAATATATTGAAATTCTATATAAATTCGCAATCTTTTACGGAGCAACAAAATACTTTTTTTTCTTTTTAATCAATATTTGTCTTAATCAAGACTTATGTTGAGACTGTAGACTTATAATATTAAAGAGAATACTGCTCTGTTAACGCTTGGTTGCAATTAATGATATGAGTTTAAAGTTTGGACGTTTTTATTTTTATAGTTCCAGCGCGAATTCTTTGGTATCCCTCCTGAAAATAATGTAGTTCTGTTACTACAATACTATTTTTTGCTAATACGTTGTTAAAATAATAATATAATAAAGAATTTAGTTTTCAGAAAATCATTATAATTGTAGATATATTAGTTTTATCATATCTACCATATATCTACCAAATAGCAGTAAATTATCCTTAAAATATTTATTAAATTAGTGCTATAAATCATTTTCAATAATATCATAATTGTACTCTTTATAATTAATTAAATTAATTTAATTCACATATTTTATAACAGAATTAACAAGATAATCTCTTCTAATATAAAACTTTTTCTTTGAAAATGAAATTATTATCAAAGAAAATTAAAAAACTCAAACAAATTAAAAATATTAACGTAGACTAGAAAATAATAACTACTTAATAGTGTTAAATATATAAGGAAAGGTACAAAATGTATGAGTATATAAGGTTCTAAAGCCCAATTTTACCGGTCGGTAAGACCGATGCTGTCCGAAATATTTACTATTTTGTAACTTCAGTCATATTTCTTATCATCAAGAAAAATAAATGGCCATGGATATTTTTTTATTTTTTTTTACTGTCTATAAAAATAAAATATATTTGTTCTCTATATTACAAGCTCTTTGGAGTAAATAATAATTTGGACATAACTTTATTTACCCCTTCACAAAGGGTTTCTTTTGAAAGAAGAATAAATCGCATATCAAATGCTTACATCCAAATTTGTAATATATGGCATTGATATTGAGTATGTTTTAGGAGAACTTTTATAAAAGCCGTCATATATTTTTCGAAAGAGAACTTTATGATCATGAAAATAGGATATAACTCAAGTTAGTATTACGCTGGTATTATTTCATCAGATTTAAATTGTATGCGGTTTTTTTAGATATTCCAATAGACTTCGATATACTAGTATTGATTTTATTATTGAAGGTAAAAAGTACTCAATTTTCCGTGACGATGGAGTATTTTTTTTTACTCTTATATTTTAATAGCAAATATTATAATTATACAACATCATTACATAAAACTTTAAAATATGTGTTAAAAGTACTTAAAACTTTAAAATATATGTTTGTTGTTCTCTCCAGCTAGACGAAAAGGCTACTTTAAGAAATATTTCATACAACGCTTTTTAATATCAACTTAGCTTATACCAGAAAAGAAAAATGCTTTCAGGAATTAACTAAAGATAAACCTTTAAGTAAAGTTTGATAGTTCTTGGTCTATGTGTATTTTTAGATCAACTCCAACATGATTGTTGGACGTTTTAGTGATCTAAAACGTGGTAATATCTAATAATTAAAATAATTAATTATTTCGTATTATTACTTAACTTTTTTTATTTCGCAATTTTTAATAGGAGAAAAATTCGAATATAATATAAGTAGTTCTTTTGTATATGTGTATCAAACATTTTTTGGCTTCTTTTTTATTTCATCGTCATTTGATTTTTTTAAAATTTTATTCTTTTAAATACTATTAAAGTTCATCGCAAAATATGTATATAACTTTTATATTTAACTATCCGGCTGTAATTACTATCGGAGTTTTCCCGACCAGTTTCTAACCCCATTGGGGTCCTTATTCATGACATCTGAATATGGCGATATCCTGGCGTATATATAACTTGATAGATATTTAAATAAATATTCTAATCTAATCTAAAATAATGTACTAAAATATAACCCATTTTTGCAAAACGATTTCTGTTTATGTTTAAGGCTTTTTCTATTCTGTGACAAAGTCAAAAGACTAAAATATTATATTGGTTTATTAATTTTTAATTAAAAAAAAATTAATAATAAATTAAAAGATATGCTAAGACTGCGAATATTAACTTACTTGATACAGAAACTAATTTTGCCGCTTATCCGATTTGTTGTTCTTGAACGTAGCTGAGATTTATTGTATAAACTTTAGTATATTGAAAAACAGGTCAGAAATGAAACGATAACAAAAATAAATTCTAGATTTAGAGAGATTATTTATTACAGCTTCGAAACATCTTATATCTAAAATACATACGATATATTTGTTTCAATAACTTGGAAAAAAAGGATATTTCGAAAAAAAAATATTTTATTTCGATATTTAGTTTCATAAAAAAATTCAATGTTTCAAGGCTGTCGATCTCGATGTTTTGGAAAAATATGTCACTGACTTAATTTTTGCCTGTAATTTATTACTATAAATTTAAGGAATTTAAAATTGTGTTCAGCAAAATAAAATATATTTTAATTTAGAGTAGGATTTTCGCTAATAAGTATTTGCATTTAGTAAATACAAACTATTACATATTATATGTTTTTGTTAGTATTCGTAATGTAGAATAGTCCTTTTAAGATACTACAAAAGATTATTAGATAGATAAACATTAATTCCTAAGGTAGGAAAACTTTGTTTTCTGGTGAAGGAATATTCTCTACACGGTCAGTGGTTTGGTGTAAAATGATGTCTATTTCAATACGAAGATAGAATCCATATTTTAAATATTTAATAAATGTGTGAATATCGTTAAATACGTAGTATATAATAAAGTTTTAGACAAAAATAACACAAAATATAAACTTATACAATAAGTACACTAATTTAAACATTTTTTTAAAAATATAAGTGAGTCTGAAAAGCTTTTGATTTTTTTAGCTTCGCAACACTATATTTAAAAAAAATAAGAATAGAGCCTACTAACCAAAACATTATAGAGTAGTTTCCATTAAAATAAATGAATGTGTAGTATTTATTATTGAGATATTAAAATAATAATAAAATAATATATATATGAAAAGATTAATATTACGCAATCGGTGACATCACAGTGAACGTCTATCAGAAAGCATTACGTCACGAGGCATCACGCTAGTATTGTTATAAAAATTAAATTCCAAGTAACAGGAATAATTTTAACAAACGAATAGTTAACTCATTTAGATCCTAAGGTCCGTAAATATAACTTTAATAGGTCACAGAGCATTTTGACGCTTTATAAAGATATTTCGAAATAGCGATGATGTTTTACTCTAAATAATGGTTAGATAATGGCAAATCAAAGTACTTCCATAAAGCTTTTAGTTTTAGTGCACAAAGCCATAGCAAATATACAGCTCTTAGCTAATTTCAGTGCATTTAAATCAACTATATTGTAAACCAAATGCATTTGTTAGTACTATGAAAATGATTAATGCCCCATAGTAGCATACACTTGTGCCATAATAATGCGAAATCTGTTATTTAGCTGATTTAAATGCCATTTGTTTTATAATAATAGCATTTTTAAGTGGTAAAAGTAAGTCTAAGTATTATTCTGTTGAACAACATGAACGAGAACCTATTTTTAGAGATTAACTGGGGTCTGTTGTACGGCTAATAGTTTTTAATCCAATAGACATCACTTAGAGTAAGCATTCAGAAGTATACCTATATTAATTTTACTATATTCGTAAAACTGTGTGTCCACCATAATGGACAAAGAACTATATTGTAGTTAAAAAATAACATTTCAAAAAAATTTCCTTAAATTTGTTTAAAATAAGATATAAAGCTGGAGGAAATAAATATCAAAAGATATATAAAAATCTTCGAATCCACAATGATCAATGTACATCAAAATTATTTGTAAGAAGTGTGGGAATTGTAGACTAAATTAAGTAGGAAAATGAAAAAGTAAGTGGGAACTGTCAAAATTAAAATAATTTTTTTAAAATAGTAATATGCAAAAAGTTTATGGAAAATAAGTTTATAAAAATCATTTTTTCATAGTCAAATTTACGAGCGACCAAATCTAATCTAATTCAAAGATATGCCTCAATCGTAAGAAGAGCTGGCGACAGGAACTCAATGGGCTTATCCTTTTTTTGACTTTCTACTGTCATTCGATTAACTTGTGATTACTTATCACAAAAACTCAAACCAGTTGTTAATCAAGTGTAACTTCCTATAAGAAAGTTTTCTTTTTATCTTCTTGGAAATTAAATGTTTAAACGAATACAAGCTACTATAGTACGAGACAAAATAATGACTTCAGCCTTTGTCGTGTTCATTAAGAAGAAAATGAGCCTTAATATTGTTTTAACACCGCTTATTTATTCCTTTCTCTATCCGCTATACCGTTATTATAACCGTCGCAACCTTTACTGCTAATAAACAAACCACTCAAACACAATGTATCTTTCTCTCATCTCATAATATTGTAAATGTATTAACAAAATTGTATTTCAATTAATCATTAATTATCTATACAGTGTTATAGATATACAATTGTTAATTTATTAATTATAAAGTACAATTGTAAATTATTAATTATAAAGTTTTATACAAATTGAGCGACAGTACAATATGGTATTGTATTTATTACACAGGTTCCGTACTGGTTTTCATAACATTATTAATAATAACGAAGATGCGATAACAGTTAAGTAAGTTTATTAAGTTTATGGTTTAATCAAGGGACTTGTAAAGGTATTATTATGAATGCTAATAAATCATTATAATTGAAATAAAAATAACCTGTTTGACAATTTTAATATATGACAATATAATAAACAATATCATTATTTTTTGTGTTAACAAGTCTGTTTTTTGTATCTTTAGTGTATTTAATTTAAATTATACAAATATTGGCATTTATGTATTTTTTACGCCTTGTAGATTATTCTGGAAGTAAAGTTAAAATAATGAGTGAATTGTCAGTCATAATTTGATATGTGTATTTCTTGGCATGTTTTATTTGCGTTTTATTAGTAATTTACTCAAGTTTTTTCTTCAGTTCCAAATAAAACTATTTACCAAATAAAATAACTTGTCTTTTATAACTTGCTGATATTTATGTTTTATTAAAATAATACTACCAACATGTTATCAATATCAAACGCCATTCTCGATATATTCAGTAATAGAAAACCAGAAAAAAAATATAAACCGTTATTTTTTGTAATATTGTTTTAGTCTTAGAAATCATTAAATAAATTTTTCGTTTCTTTTATATAATTTTGGTGTTCTCGGTATTAAAAAGAACTTCATTGATTTTGGTAAACGTCACTTTTTATAAGTCAAATCCAAGCAACCGACGTCATATAATTAAATGACTAAATAACTAATTAACTGAATCTCATTAAATCTTCTTGATTACTATCATTTAATTTTAGTTGTCTAATCTATCATAAAAAGCTTTTATGATGGCAGGTCAGTATCTGCAAGCTCCATAAAACTGACTTTATGTCATGCGAATAGTTTTATGATTACCACAAGGGAAAGATAAACTGGATTAAGTTTTTATAAATTATACGTAATTATATCAAAAGTTTTAATAGTACCTACTAGAATAACATAAATTCGAACGCTCTAACATGACTTTTGAAAATACAGTAATCTTATAAAACTATACTTATATGAGTTCCTTTACAAATTGAAATGTGTAAATAAATATGTTATAATCTGACCCCACATTTTAAATTGAAACAAAACAAAACGTAAGAAAACAAAACGGGGTTTGGCACACAACTACTAATAACACATACCAGCAATTCCTTTAGTTACATTACTACATGCCACGCATTAACGGCTACACAAATGTACTCATACTTTTGCCATATATTGCATAATCTTTGGAAATTCATTAAACCATGTAAAACAAGGTCATTATTTTATTTGTTAAATTAGAATTAGGTATGGTATGATGAATATCATATATGATAAATAACTTATGGTACATGAAAATAAATAATAGGCATCGGAAACCATCAGAAATATTTGTATTAGTATTGAAAGGAAGAAGGACTAGTGCTTCTATTACAAAAAAAATGGGTGGAACTATTTATTAAGAACATTTCCATATCATTACTGCCTAAATGTGTCGGTCGTCTTTGGAAACAAGATGTTAGCCGATACCTGTTATTTATTTTGAAGTACTGTACATCTTTTGATAAGAAAAGGGTTTGTATTTGCAAGAAATACACTTACTTGATACGGTTTTAAATCTTTATTAGATAATAAAGATTTAAAACCGAGTGTAGATACACTCGTCATATTACTCTGTTTTACTCACAATTATCAAGTCAATATTTTGATTCCATATATACATAACCAGCCATCATCAAATTAATTTTAACATAAATAATATACACGTACCCTGCTATCTGTACGTAAATTAATAGGACGTATAGCTGCTTGTCGTTTTGTCTAGTGTATATTTGCACAAAGGCTCTTACTATTCATAGAATATGTCAAGCAGTTCATACCTTGAGTAATAAACTATAGTTCATGTTCAGAAATCTTTGACAATATTAAGTAACTGGATATAAGTTATAACTTATATCCAGTTACTTCTTTATTTATTTATGTATCAGATTAATTTTAAAATAAAATAAATTAAAATGAGAACAAAATAATACATTGGTTAGGTTTATCGCTTAAGAGCGATATCTATGAATGAATGAAAAGATGGTTTGAAAAGCCATCCGAAGAAAAGTGAGTAAAAACTACATATCATGATTTAATTTCATAATTTTTATTGACTAGAATCATTAGGCCATTACTTCGAATTGATTGGAATGGGTCTAGTTGCTTGTTGAACGCCACCAGACCCTCAATTTCGACTCGCTGCGATCGCGAAATCTCGGGTGCTGTTTGCATGTTGAGCGAAGCGAGCCAAGCCGAATACTTCGTCTTGGTGTGGGATATCGTAGTTGTAGACCTTACACTTGCGCTAATTTTTTTACATTGAAGTCTATGGGAGTGATATTTTTTGGACATTATTTCTCAACGACAATAATTTTTTTAAATTTTTTTTTTACAAATCATCACATTACAAACCAACACATATCAGCATGGTATGTGTGCAAAATTTGAAACCGAACCGTTAAGTCGTTTTAATGATAACTTTGTAAAACCAATACAAATTCTCTCCAGTAGACCGCTCCGCTCGTTTCGCTCAATAATTCTTTAATTAAAATTGTTTAATTTTGGAACTCTATTACAATTTTTTTTTAGACAAAAAAAGTTATACAAGCTGACAGGTTGAACGAAGAAACGACTCTGGCGTTAAATATTATTACAGAAGTCATTTGCGATTTAAAAATGTTAGACTTTTACAATAACAAACAGAAATAGATTTTCTGTTTATAGCTCAGAAACATATTTTCAGTAGAGCGTTTAAAATACAGCTCTGCCGATAATCGGCCCGTTAGTGCATCGCGATTAATCTGCGGTTTTGAAATTTATTTCCTTAGGCCTTAAAAACATGTATCAAAGATTTTATTAAAATATATTTTATTACACTATGTTTGAATTATGTTTATTTTACAGTTTTATGATACACTAAAATACTATCACACTAAAAGACTAGACACTAAAACTTATGCCAACTTCCACGCCCATGGTAACGCCAACATCAACGCCAACATCAGTGTTGTTGCTGCATAAATTGAACTGCACCACAACCGGGACCAATGTTGTGTAAAACATTATATAAGAAAGTTAAGGTATATTTTTTCGTCGTTATATTACAAAAAGCAATATGCAAAAAAAAAATTGCTGTGTCCAGTTGTGTCAATAGATTATTGCAGCGCTTTCACTATCTTTCAAATTGCTTGAAAACCAATAAAAATACATAGTAGATAGAGTACACAGAATTTCCATGCAAACTACTTCAATCGAAGAATTTCAACCCAATGAGCCCAACTAAATAAAATATTGTATTTATAGCATCCTGTCTTTATTGATGAAGTATTTTTAAACTACATGTCATTTGTGGCGGGAAATGGGGTTATATTTTGAAGTATCCTGATTTTTTAAACAGTTTTTGGCTTTTGGTTGAACGAAAGACCATTATCAATTAAAGAGTTTCACTAGAAAAATAAAACAAAATTTGTTTTGTAAATAGAATATCGTAGAATTTTGTAAATTGGTGAGTGTTCTAGTAATTAGTTCTTATTATCGCTTCTAAAGCGTGGTTTCTTATAATCTATTTAAGTGTTCCAATTGCATGGCTAATTTAATATTATGGAATAAATATAATTGCCATTGCCGGCATTTTCCGGACAGTCTTAAAGTTTGTTGCAACAATGTTTCACAACTAATTTGATTTTTCTCTATAAATAAATAAATATACTATTAGTTTTGTGACTTTCTTTACTGTTTTTGTTAAAACAGCACAAATACTGAATAATAATAATACCTATCCTAATTTGACTAATAGAGTTGACTTAGGCTATCGGCTGCTTGTCAGACATTTTTCCTGTTTTTAATATATTTTAATGTTATTTGGATAGAATATTTTTTCAATAATATCCTCTGAACATCCTACTAAATTGTGTTTTTAATTAGTATGCAGTTTTTATCTGTAATATGTATTATTGAATATTTGAATTTATTGAAATTAAAACTTCTGTATTCTACCAATATTACATAAAGAAAAAATGTTTGAATTCGATCTTTTTATACAAACATTCAGGATCTTCTTATGAGTAGCGTGTGGTCGTATTTAGTATTTTTGAACTAGATGAAGTTTCTAATGTATTTTCGTAATAGAAGCTAATAGTTTCAAACTGTTGAGGCTGTGAGTATGTAGTTAAGCTCTTCGTCTTGTGTAAGTGGTATTCTTGTTAAGATTTTGAGGTTCCAAAATGTGAATATGAACACGAGCTTAAAATTTATAACATCAATGTTATTTATCAAAGTATTTTCGCTAAATCCCAAATACTCCCTTGTGAATACAGAAATAGTTAAAATATTAGGTAATAAAGATCTTATTAATAAATATGTACAGTAAATTACATTTATAATAAAGAATTATAAAAAGGTAAAATTAAAGAATATAAAAACACAATAATTTCGTTATAATTTACAACCATAACCTAAATTTATAATTTAAAAAGCATTCTGTATTTAATTTGTTTTATTACATATAGACTCATCCGAGGATGATCATAAATCAAGTGAGAACAACGAGCACGCTCCAGGAAACTCTGTTATTTGACATTCTACTTAAAATTTTCTATTATAAATTAGCAAAGTAAGCCTTGAAATTGCTTTACAAATTTCTTCCCACCATATATCTCTATTTTACCCTAATCTGTTACCAATGTGTATCTATAATCTTCAAAGTGCTGAGTACGTCTATACAGAAATATAATAAAAATAAATCTTCTGAAGACATTGCAGATAAAGAACACGCTGGCTTAATTCAGTTATCTTCCTTTAAATGAGAAAATAGGGATGGGATTACAAGTCAAAGTCCAAATTAAATCGTCTCAAATATTGCAGACTGATGACAAACAAAATCAAGTTGAGTTTTAATATATATTTGAGATACATATTTTTGAATAAACATTGTTATGTTTTTTACTAAAACAATAATGGACACATGTTATGTTAACATGTGTCAATTATTGTTGGTATTTGGTAGGTCAGATGGTTACACCAATAATCTAATACACTAATTTAATGTTCAAAAACTAAAAACTTTTGGCTATATTACTATTTTTGATAATTAAATCATATTACAAGTATTATTAGTTTTAATAAATGACTTTAAAGAAGTCCCGTTAGAGGAATTCAGTAATAGACAGAAGATAAAAAGTAGATACTTAACAACCTTTCTCAAATGTTTTCACATTAGGCTCACTGCAAAGTATTTTTCGAGATGTCAAGCACATTAATTTTTTTTTTCTAATTCACTGTCAGACAATGAACACTTGTCTCTCCGTGAAAGCTTTTATAAAAATAGAAATATACTCCATTATAACTGCCCTCTTAAATAAAACACAAATATTTCTCCATAAATATGGAAACAGAGAAAATAATATATTTTGTATTTCCAAAAATAAAAATGAAGCGGTTTCTTGCGCTTCTAGAATAGGGATAAATTTTGTCTGATTCATATATCTATTAAAAGTATTTTGAATAATAATAAATCAAAAGTGATAAATTATACAACTTATCGGGTTAAAGCAAATACAGCCGCAAGCGCGTAATGAAGTCATAACGATAAGTAACGTTTTTTATATATTTATGAGTAAGTACAAATTTTATAAATAAATAAAACTTTTCTTTTCAACTAAATAAAATTTCAAAGTGGTTTGTATGTTTAATATATATTACGCTAATTATCAGTTTAGTCTTATTGGAGAATAAAATTTATAGGCTTCTGTTAGTTTCATTCAATAAAAATCTCTACTAATTCCGATGAGGATATTACTCAATTTTGAAAAAAGTTATTCACATTTTTTCTTTACAGCTAAAATAAAGGAAAATACTTAAGGGAAGTAAAGGAACATATAGTGTGGAAGGGTGGGCGCTTGGGCATTGAAAGCTGAGAACAAAAAGTCCCCTAGGTGCTTTATTCGAATCATACATTTTGGTATTTTTTCCTCAAAATGTTTGAAGATAAGATGTAACATTTTAGCTAAACATTTCTAGACATCATTTGTACTATTTTATCGTATCGTTTATCTTAATATATAACTTTACAATATCAATATTATTTTTGAAATAATATGGATAAATTTAAAATTAAATGTTAAAATTGAATGTTCCCAACAATTATTGATGCCTTCTCATTTTGAGTTGATTCTATATCGTTAAGTCTTTACTAATTAATAAGTTACTTGTGTTGGTTCTAATTCAATTATACATTTTCGAAAAAAAATTATGTCATATAATAGATATCTGATTTATAAGCTAACTATTCTTCAGTTGCTTCAGTTCGGATCTTCAAAAAATATATAAATTTCAGAATGTTACACTTGCTTCCTTAATTTCGTGCACGGAAAAGAATTCTAAGCATTAAAATGTAATCGCGATACCACTGCCTGCGATTCAAACTGAATACAACCGGTAAGTGGCTCTAAGCCCACAAAGCCAACCATTTACTTTTTATCGTTTTCTTTTGCAGAGGATTGGTCTAAACGTTTACAATCTTATTTAAGTAAATAGTATATTTTGTTATTTATTTATAAAATAAATCGATATAAAGATGCCTACTGGCTATCTTTATATCGATATCAAGTAATATACAAATAACTAAATCTAGAACTGAATAATCATTTTAAAATATTGAATGACTATTTAGCAACAATTTACTAAAAACTTTTAAGCTGATTAAGTTGAATTCTGTCATAATCGTATCGTGTATTGAAAACATTTCGCATAAATCAGTCATTTTATATATATCCCTAAAATTGAAATTTATTCAAGCGAGATTTATAGGAAGTAGTTGAGTTTTAAGCTTTATTATTCCTATTTCATGTATGAGTTAATTAAATATTTAAACAACACAATTTATTTTAACAGCTTATTGCAAAAAGTTACATAAAATTACAAAAAGCAATTTTAATACTAAAAGTTGTCTATTCTACAAAATCTTAGAATAAAATATTCTAAGATATCTTGTACTTTTTATCAAATATCGCCCCATTAAAAAAAATCCTTAATTAAGTTAATAAATTGTGAAATTATCAAAGAAAACGACTAAATATTTTGTAATAATTACACATTTTTAAATTTTTTTATAGAGAATTTCCGATAACGACGGAGTGAGAGGTGAGTATGGCAGAAAATTCTTGAAGATATTCGTACACTAATAAAACGACGGCGAGAAAGTACAGCGTAAATGTTTATAACATACATGACTTCTTGTTTTATATGTTGTGGGTAAAGGTTGAGTTAGTATTATTGTAGCATTTATATTTTTTATGAGAAAATAGTTTCAATATCTGACACAATACCTTTTATAAGGGTTTCCGAATATTAAGGAGGAAAATAAGTAAGCACCATAGCTAAATTATTTTTCTTAGTTTTTACGTTTATAACAGAAGTAAACTTTACTTGAAATAGTTTATTTGAAGTAAATTTTTATAATATTTATTATTTAATTTATAATAAGACCACCTCTTAAATTATATTGAAACCATAAAAATATGATTGTGAATTAAGATATTTTTTTTACGGATTAAACTCGCGTATAATTTTGGTTACATTTCAACCAATAATAGCCTGGCAACACCTAAAGATACCGTTAGTGCGTTTTGTTTACATCCGGAACTCTGTGCCCGCAAACTAAGAAACGCAATGGTTTGCAGGGAGATGACTAATTAACTGACTTACTGACAGACACTTACATCTCGTCTGCCTGTGAACACGATTGCTCCAAAACATTCGAAAACGTCGGGTTAAAATTAAAATGTAACCAAAATTATACGCGAGTTTAATCCGTAAAAAGTAGTTTTATTTCAAATTTATTACATCAAAATATTTAATTTATTACATCAGTGATGTAATTAACCTTGCTTCTGCTTTCCTTTAACTCGATAAAGTTAAAACTTTGAAAGCTCTTTCAAGATCTAACTATAAGTGTATTCAATTTAACAAGGTTATTAAAAAATAATATCCTTTCAGATATTTTTTTTCTTTTCGCTTTCCAGTAAGAAAAATTTTCAGAACTATGTCTGTACGAAATAAATGTCTCAAAAGTTCAGAAAAATAATTTAAGTTTAAAAATATCTTAACTTCTTGTCAAAGTTTTGAGATTCTAACTTTTAATATATTTGAAAAGTTTTGAAATTTGTAATCCGAACTTTGAACATTGGTACAAATCTTCGGATTTAGAATTTAAAGTTTTTTTATATTCTCTATATTTTTTATTCCCTATATATTCTCTATTTTTTATATTCTTCTATAATAGTGTGTCTACTGCTGCAGCAAGAGAATATAAAAAAAAATCTTTCTTTGCAAAGTAGGCAAGTTATAAAAAAGTGTATCTTTTATATACCTTAACTTTGTTTTCCAGTTTGAAAAAACGTTAAAAATTAACAGAATTAAGAGTTCTTATAAGAGGTTGCTGTGCTGCTTTAAATAATGTTCAGACTAGCCAACAATTGAAAAATCAATTTTAAATAAATTAACAAATGATAAATTAATCCTTAAAAAAATATTTTGTTTATTACAATTATTAATTTAATACCAAATATTTTGTAATTGTTCACACTCATTTAAATATTATTACTTAGGATAGCTTTATGGTAATGTATGGAAATACAGACGAGAAACTTCATCAATAGTTATATTTACAAAACAGAGTACTTTAGTCGTACCCACGTCTTTAACCAAAGTATTGTTTTTAAAACATTGAACTGTAAATAAGAAATATACTTGGTTTGAAGTTAATTACGTTAGTAGGTAAAAGACACAAAAAAATACTTTAAACTAATTTTAATTAAAAAGAATTGAAGATTTCATTTTAAACTTCATGATTTAGACGTAAAAACTTAGGTAAATTATAAATAAAAGTTTTGAATAATTATAATTTAAGTATGTTGTATACTATATTAAATGATTCTGTTCGATTTTGCAAAAATTCCAAGGTTATTTTATTTCCTTAAAACTTTGAACATCACTACAAAAGAATTTAATTATATTGCGTAATATTGAATGAGTTTCACTTTTGCAGTATATATACAGTAATATTTATATAATAATGAGTGTATTGAATGTAAAGGAAGTATAATGACTGTTATTCAGAATGGGAAAGATATTAATACTCTTACGATGTGGTCTAATAACTAATATTATATTCATCCATTTACATGTTTACATTCAAGACAACAAAATACTCAGTTTTATACATATTGAGCGTTAGTAAGATGTAATCTATTTTACAGATATCAAATACATCAATATTGAACAGTTAATATTTACAATATCTTTAATTGTTGACACTAATATTATAAAAATGAAGCACTTAATATTATTGTTTTCTGTCACTTCCAATTTTATCTTTACATTATGGTGTTCCTATACTAAACTGTGTTAGTGTTAGTGTTAGAAATAAAATAAAAAGATATTGATTGCTTACTGTTATGTTCCTGGTATGTAACATACATTAACTTGTATCGAAATATCTAAATTAATAATAACAAAGAAGCGAACACAAAACGTCCGCGACAATTAAGAAGATTAAGGTCGTATCGAGGGATTTGTGGAGCTATCGCGGTTATTAACGTTTATAATTGATAGACGTTATTGTGTATTATTTATTATGTTATATTGGATGAATTTGTTTGCAATGTCAATATTTTACAAACAAAATTTTCTGCGTTATCAAGATTCTTTTTTAGTATTTAATTTTTTTTTAGAATATCTGTTGAATTTTAAAAAGTTATTTATATATTTTTAACATCTTTCCAATAATTTTGATCTCAAGTGATAAATTTGTTAGCACGTTTTTATTTATTTTTTATTATTAGTTTGGAGTCCTTTCGCCTTAGTGTCAAATAAATATAATAACCCAATGGGTTCAATGACGCCTTTTATATTTTCTCAACTTCCGAAAACGTCAATGACATGAAACGGGACATTAATATAAATACATTTACCTCCACACCCTCAAATCCAAGTGGTTTTCATTGATGCACCCGGACCTAAAGAATCAATCGTCTATATTTCTACACCGCCTGACTGCTGCGGAATATCGCCCGGCAATGTGTGGATATCTGAGGAGACATTGATGACTCTCCTTGAAACCTGACGCTGACCGAGATTCATTAGGTTGTACGCCTCAGGCCACTCCGACAAACAGGGCCGGAAGAAGCTAGCACGGTTTTAAAACTTTATTATTAATATTAGAGTTTACTCAATATTTGTTATTAACAATTATCAACATTTTAATTTCATACGTATAATTTACATAACTACATTTTTTTAATATGTTTAGCAGATAACTAATATGTATGTACACATACGTAATATGTTCGTGTACGTACGTGTATAAAGAACAGATATATAATACTTATAATAAGTCCTATTAATACAGATTAATAGTTCTTGGTATTTGTCGTTGTCTTTTTTTTTTTTTTTTTTTTTTTTTTTTTTTTTTTTGTCAGGAAATGCATTTACGCATACCCGGCGCGTCGGGGGGCGCAGCCTGGGGCATGTGGGACTCGACCGAGGTAATACCCACTAAAACCTGACAGTGGTCCGCCTTCGGCGGGAAGTAGGAGGGCCCGCGGAACTCCTTGCGGAACGTCACAGGGCCCCCACCCGCTGGCTATTGCTAGTCCCGTACCGGGGGAGCTTAACACGCGCTCCCCCCAGCACCCTCGCCGGTGCTAGCTACGGCAAGACGGTACCACGGGCCGTCAGCCGTCCTTCCCGAGGTCGCGGAGATGGTGAGAAAGGCCCGCCGGGCCCCCACCCGACGAACCTGCGACCCCAGGGGCCCCGCTTATGGTGGGGGAGCACCAGAAGGACCGCGACGGGACTTACCTGCGCCCCGGCGGCGTCCTCGTCGAGCGGGATCCGAGGTCCTCTCGCGACCCCGCTCAGCGGCCTCCTTCCGGGACATCACTGTCTCGCAGAAGGAGGCCACGGCCCTCCACGCCGTATCCCCGCCGAGCATTGCCGACACAACTGCTGGCAGGGAGAGATTCTGACCGATCCGGGTGAATTTGTCGTTGTCTGTGTCTACTTGGACAAAGGCACTATTGATAGAATATGTCAAGCTGGCACTAGATACCTTGTGAATTGTAGTCATCAGTTTCTGAAAATTAACTAGTTGCCTCTATTATTCTTATATAAGATCTGGTAAATGATATTGCGGTAAACTAATTTGATTTGAAACTTTGAATCGAAATATTAATACAAATTTATGTATACAACTTTGGTTCACATAGATTATTTCTGAAGTGACTGTGTATATAATATTATAGTAAATATTATAAAAGAATACAAAAAAGTTACAAAGTTATTGTGTTATTTTACGACTTTAACTTTAGGATTGCTTAGCATTGTTTCGCAGTTACACATTTGACTATACTAAAACATTTTAAAATTATTAAGAATATACTCTAGAATCCAATATTCAATAGGAATATCAAATAGCAATCAATCTGCTTCATCTATATTTGTTCAGTTGTTTTGGCCTTATTAAATAATAAAAAAAAATGTAAAAGAGAAAATTCTGTTAATAAAATATATAATATTTTTTTTTAGTGCAATTTAAAGTACGTAAGATACGGTATACAATATTTGTGTAAATAATGTTCAAAATCCTGTTGTGCAGTACGGCTGATACAACCCTAAATATTATTTATTTTGTAACATCAGTCATTTCTGTTCTCATAAAAATGTAAATAAATATAAAAAATTTGGATCGCTATTTTAGACAAAGTTTTTTACATACTAAAATAAAGTAAGATTTTTCACAATATCAAACTCTTTGAGGTAAATAGCGCATAACTTTAACTTTTCTTTAGCGAAAACCTTTGTGGAGGAGTTGTCACAAGATTTTTCTTTTGTAAAAGGATAAAGTCGCATTTACCATTTTGCCATAACAGATTTTGTAAACATAAAGAAAGGACACACTTTAGATTAGTTTCACCAACACTCTCCTGGTATTATCCTATAAGATGTAATTTGTATATGGTCTTTTTGAGATTTCCTACTACACTTAGATTTTCTAGTACCGTTTTTATCAGTGAAGATTAAATACTAAAAATAATTACTTTACAATAGAATTTAACATACACAAAGTCGGTTTATTGTTTGTTTAACTTCTTATAATTTCGATTTACTTAACCGTCATGATATATTCATAGTTAACCTTCGTATACTGGCGCCCTAGAGCACTACCTGTGTAATCAGTGTCTCAGACCGAGAGTTGATTACTTCGGTAAGAACAGAATTTTGTGCTTTTTAAGTATTATCGGTTTTTCTAACTATTATTGGTTTTAATTACTATTATCGATTTTTAACAAGGCGTTATAATTAAATAAAAACACTGAAAATATATTAGTAATTGTAATTTTATTTGGTAGGAAAAGCGTTTTACCTCATACGTCAATGGCGAATCAACCTCTTACCGGATTTGTTGGTAATCTGAATTAAATAATAAGATATATATCTTTATTTTAACTGAAAAAAAACTACGACATATTATCAAAGAGATGAACATCAGACTATTTCAATTATATAACCATCAGTCTATAACAAAATTGGTTTCTCGACACAAACAAATGTTTTTGCAATTCAAACAGTTATAACGTAATGATTGTTCAGTGTTGGTATTTTCCTATTACATTTCCAAGGTATTCGCCGCCTCACTGTGTCTCCTATCATCATAATTTGAGTCAGAATGTTCACATTCTAATATGCTTTGTTCGTCTAAAATAAATGAACTAAAACTAAACGATTCTAAAATATAAATTTTTTTAATTATATATAAACTAAATTTTTAGTTATATTCTCACATAAATAATAATATCTCCCCTAAAACAGTAACACCTATACCCGCATCGAGCTCACAGACAAAAAAAAATTAAAGTGAGAGATGTCCGCTCAACATCATATTATGAATTGTATTCAACTACGACGATAAAAATTAAAAAAACTACAAAAAACCATAAAGATAACATTTTTGATAAATAGAGAAATTATTAATTTGTCGGTCTAAAAACACCTCAGCAATTTAGTATACTAAGATGGTTAATACCTACATTGCTTGTAGCAATGGTCTATCAACAGCCAACCAACCAACAGCAGACGTTGAATCTCAGGGCCTAGCCATGTTACAAACATTTTAAAGCGAAACTCTTTCTAAGACAGTTATCGTGTTAACGATAACAATTATAGAAATAGCTAAGTCTTTAACCATTAGCACACAACCATAGCTATTGATAATTCTAAGTATTATATGGAAAGAAAATAAAAATTTGTTTATGGTGAGCGTTCCCTAACACGTCAATTTCAAGTTGACTTACGTACTTCGCGGTTAAAACGAAACTATTTGTAACAAAAAGAAAAATAATTTAATTTTTTTTTTCATTGATCAACGATGTCTTAAGTATCCTTTAGGTAAATACAACATATATTGAATATGGTGTGATAAATGTTAATCAAGTTGAATTTGTTGGTTTACTTTGGAACCGTGATTTCGTGCCTAAGTAGAACAATTTTGCGACTTTATTAAAGATTATGGAAAGGTACGTAAATTAATATATTTTGTTATAACATCACCTAGAAATCTTATTTTATTAATTTCTTTCTTTCATAGTCAGGAACACGAAATAAAAACAATGGCGTCCTACGCAACATTACACTGTTACTTTTACAAATAATATCTTCTTTTTTAAAGTAGTGTTTTCCCGTATCCCAGCCATGGTGACGTAACAAGGCTCCAGCAAGGATGAGGCTGAGTAAAGGCTGACCCCCTGCGGCATGAGTTAGGGGACATTCTCATATGTTAAGGAGTTGTAAATTCTATATAAAAATGACAAAATTACAATGGCGGACTTAATACCTTATAAATTTTATACCAGTCGACCAAGGTGATGCAGAAATAAAAGATAATTTTGAATTCTAGATATATTTTAGTCATTCATGAATGTATGTTGTAATATGTTGTAATGAACATACAAAAAACTTTAAAAGAATAAAGCTGTCAATACAAATGATTTTATAATAATAAGTCATAACTAGCTTAGTTGTATTATGTATATATTTCATGTAATACACTGTACTTATCTGTAATACACTGTACTGATTTTGATTAACAGATATTGCTATATGTCGAAATATTATATATATATATTTCGACATATAGCAATATCTGTTAGTTGTTTATAGAAATTTGCTCATGTGAGTAATCCATATATATAAAATTATTGTGTATATGTGTTCCCAAAAGTATTTATGGGCTTAGATTGTTTTATCAAAAATCTATATATATATAATATTTCGACATATAGCAATATCTGTTAGTTGTTTATAGAAATTTGCTCATGTGAGTAATCCATATATGTAAAATTATTGTGTATATGTGTGCCCAAAAGTATTGATGGGCTTAGATTGTTTTATCAAAAATCGTCGAACAATTATAGAGCACGTTACGAAAATATCAAAATCAAATATATTATAAAAATAAAGGACTGTTACTACATTTAATAAATGAACCCAACAAAATTAGGCAATCTCTCAAGTGACAGTGATCGTCTCTTAGGAAGTATTATAGTTTCTGATAGACGGTCGCTGTCTTGACGTGTGCATGTCGCAAGGATTAAGTCATCATTGTTATACAATTACATATGTCAGAACTGACAGTTCGACGGACATTTCAACAATTTTGATGTATTGGAGAAATTACTGGACGGAGAAAATTCATTAACTTTAAAAATTTTAATTAAGTTGGGATGGTACTGTATTCAATTAAATTTATTTTAAAACTTTGATCATGGATTCCGGAAAATTAAACCACAGGATTTGTTTAATGATAAAATGTGTTGCAATTAAATATAAAATTTGAATCGTATAAAATTATTAAATTTGTCTACGACTTAAATACGATTATAAATCATAAAAAAAAGTAAACTTTACCTATTCTAATTATAATATTTTATCTTATGGCTTAATCATTAAAAAAAATCGGAAAATCACGTACAGGTATGCAGAGAGGAACAGACTTCTCCACATTTTTAACCGAGTGAAACAACTAGCAGTAAATGAGGAAATAGTGATGGTAAAATGTCAAACACAAGTTAGGAATGCAGCAACAATTTTTGGAGCGCTTAGTGCTGTCGGCCAGAACATTTCTTTTCTCTATTTTTAAATTCAAAATAAAGCGTATGAAACGACATTTATTAAAAGGTACATTTACTGAAATGTAGATAAGTGAAACGTAATTTATAAATTGAAAAAACCATTGCATCTCATATGCAAAGCTTTCAAAGATAGACTTCGTTTTGCTTATTTGAGATAACTTCTTTGTTTTTTGGAATTTTTTTAAAGTAAAATTTTAATGTAAATTAACTAAATTCAATCTAATTTTAAACAAGTGACAAATTGTGTTAGTGTTAGTAAATGACTCTAAGGCAGTCGTGTTAGAGTAATTCTGCAATGGAGAGGAGACAAAGTGTAGATACTTGACTTTTAACTAATGTTTTCACATTAGTTCACTGCAAAGTGCTTATTAGTGCTATTTATAACATTTAATATTTTCGTGCTGTCATTAAGAAATAGTTATTTATATGAAAGCATATAAATAAAAATATACTCCACAATACTGCCTTCATAGGGAAAAAAGACGTTTCTTTATAATTATAGAAATAAAGAAAAAATATATTTTCAAAAGAAAAGATAAAAAATAGCAAGAAACTAGAAAAGGATACAAGTATTGTATGTTTCTTATATTTATATTTATTAAAAAATTTTTTTAATAATAATAAATTAGAAGTGATACATTTTACTTTGGAACAAAAACAGCCGCCTAATGGACATAGTAACAATGACAAGTTTTTTGTGTTTACGATTAAAACTAAATCTAAATAAGACGTGTTAGATATACGTCTTATTTAGTTTTTGAAAATACGCATCTAAGTGATGCGTATTTTCAACTTATTAAATTTCAGAAACGTATTTTTGCACTGAATAAATTTTCTTTTCAGTAAATATTACGTTTACGTTTTTACCTTTTCTTTTTTAATCTTATTTGATATCAAGATTTATACTCTTCTGTTAGTTTAAATCTAAAAAAAAAAATTATAGACGAAGCGTTTTTCTTATTATTACGATATATATAACATGATTTAGAAAAAAATTAGATCAAATGTTAAAAGATATATCATTTTATTTTCTTAGATTTTCACGAGTACACATTTGAAATAAAAACTATTTTTTACGGATTAAAACTCGTCTATAATTTGGTTACATTTTAATTTCGACCCGACGTTTCGAATGCTTTGCAGCAATCGTGTTCACGGGTAGACGAGATGTAAGTATCACACACATGCCTCGTCTACTCGAAATTATACGCGAGTTTTAATCCGTAAAAATTAGTTTTTATTTCAGATATATCATTTTTCTTTGAAGATAAAGGATACTTAAAGAAAGGAAAGATAGTAGCAAATATGGTTAGGGAAATGGCAATTTCGGCATCGAAAATTGAGACCAAAAATCCCCTCGGGTACTCTCTTCGAATCATATATTTTGGTGTCTTTCCTTCAATATGTTATAGATTAATATTTAATATTTCAGCGAAACTTATTTCTAGACAAAATTTGTAATATTTCATAATTTTAGATAAAAATTCAAATAAAATAAGTTTAATAAGTTAAACAGTTTTAGTTTTTAGGGTAATTTTAGAATATAAATATTTATTTTTCAAATAATATCGTTGTATGTTGGTATGTAATCTCAATTCCATTAACAACATTCATTATACGAAAGTAACAAAAACCACATTTCTATTTATATACCAACTATATAATGCGAGCATATTTTACGATGAAACAAAGAACCTACTTACTAAAAGTCTGCTTCCAGCTAACTACCAGTTATGCGTCTTCAATTATTTAGCGTACAAATAGTCATTGTAAATAATATTATAAATGAAAATTAATTTTATGTATTTTTTTTAAATATAATATAAAATATGCTTGTATCAATTTGGTATATATTGATAACAGCATATTTTACATTTGTTTCTTTATTTTCTTTTCTTAATATTTTTCTTACTGATAAATAATTAATCACCAATTCTTAAATTTGTCCTTTAATTATAGATTTTTAAACAAAAATCATCATCCTATTTATACATTTGTGTGATAACATATTCGATATCTGATTTAAAAGCAACTATTATTTCAGTTTTCGGTAAGTTTCCGTTGTTAACGTAAATCCGGGCACAAAAGTATGTGTATATTCTAAGTTTTGAAATATAATCGCTTGTGAATCGAACCGGATAAAACCGGTAACGGACTGTAAACCGGAAATGCCAACCAACTTTTTATCGTTTTCTTTTTTAGGTTTTAATGTTTACAGTCTTCATAGCGAAACGCTATGTTATATATAAATAAAAATAAGACATCGATTAAATCTTAAAATCGTAATCCTAGGCTACAGTTAATCGTAATACAAGTTAAGTTTAAAAACTTGGTATCAGAATGAACCAAACTCGAAACTAGCGAGGATCTGGAACGGGGAGAGCACTCCTTCACCAGATAACAAAGTTTTTCTACACGTGTACATGGCCAAGTTTGTAAATGTATTAGAAACAACACAACTTCTAAGTATTTAAGTATTTACACTGCTTGTGAATCAGATACAACCGGTAACGGGCTGTAAGCCGATAACGCCAAATATTTACTTTTTATCGTTTTCCTTTGCAGGTTTTAATGTTTGCAGTCTTATTTAAGCAAAAACACACATGAATATACAATAACTGATACGAGTTAAGCGGCTTTTATTTGTTTAACCATTGTTTTTTTTATCATATTTTCGTTAACTTGCCTTTTATTGTAAAACGCTTTGACAATAAGATTACAATAACATTTCCTAAATAAAAATTTATCTATAACTTCTTCACAAGTGACTGTAACGAAATTAGAAGCAGAAAAAGCATAAAAAGTAAAAGATTATTGGAGCTATCTGAATGACACTATATTAAATATATATTTTTTGTTTTCATCAAGTTTATTTTATGCGGCGAGGATATTTACAAAAAGTAAAACGTCCAAACATAATCTGCATAAATCTATTAAAATCAGAACATAAGAAGTTTTTACATTTTTTTTACAATCAAATTCATTTTTATTCTTAAGGTATAAACAATATAATGCAATTTGTAAAATTTAATTTTGAAATTTTATCTTTTGATCGTTTTATTTTAAATGCCAGAAGTAATCGTTTTTAAGTTTGTAAGTTGCGTTCCAATTTTGGTGGAATTTTTCACCATGTTCATCACTGAGTTGGTGAGATACCAAAAAAAAAAAAGAATATTGTTTTGTAAATAAAACGAATCAACAAAAAATAATTTATTGAACATTCAAAACGTCAACAATTTTTTATCTATGTGTCTAAATGAGGTAATCATTGACATGTAACTCTAAACTAGACGTGATGGAATGTGGATGGAGTTCAAATGTGTTCGAAACTTATAATCTATTCCTATTCATTCCAGATATTAGTTAAGCGGGTATCAAAATTGTTTAATGTGGTGTAATGTACAACGTAAATCCTAACAACATGTATTTTCATGTTAAATTCGTTGGTAGATGTGGAGTTGGTATTAATACAGCACTTACTCTTCGTAACCACGAAAGCTTGGAACTCTGACACAAGGTGTTTACGAGGTCTATAAGGGTTTAGGAGTATTAAGGAAGAAAATATTTAAGCAACATGATGTAACTTTCATGTATCATAACAAAAGAAGCAGCTTATTTATTTTGAATAGTTTGTTTTTAACATTTCAGCTACAACTTTAAATTATCGAGAAAAATATTGAAATCATTTGTACTACTATGAAAATTTACTTAATCTAGTCCACAGAAACAGCAGACCAAGAAGATCTTAACTCTTAAAATCTTCTTGGTCTAATATATATATATTTACTATAATATTATTATGTTATAGTCAAAACTATAATTAATATATTATTTTACTTTGACTCGTCCAAATTAGCAATACGTGAATATATTTTTATTGTATTAGTATATAATTAATAAGCCTTTTAAGAGTAAGAAAGGAAATACCTTTCTTACTCTTAAAAGGCTTCCTGATTATGACATGTCTACTAACCCGATTACCTAAATGGAGCGTTTAACCCAAACCAAACCACAGAATACATTTTAACTCACACATTGATAAATACATTGGGGTAGACATACTAATATCATATAATATATTATTATATTCAAATATTTGTACTGAACATTCTTACAGTAATAATATCCAAGGAGTTTTTTTTAGCGCTCATCACGACGGGTATACTTGCATTAATTATTTTGTTTTTGAAATCTGAGCTTACATTTGCCATTACAAAAGATGTTGCAAAGTATATAGAATAAGCAAATGTATAAAGTAAAAAATGAATTTATACATATAACACACTACTTTCTAAAAATAAAAATGTGATAATAAAAAGCACTTATTGATCATGATAATATAACATTATAACAGTTTAATGTTCTTCACAAATACTTAACCGTTTTGGGGTTGTACCCTAAAATGAAAACAAACGAAATCCATTTAGGGTTTCGTACCTCTATCACTTTGTCGGCCGTCTGTCTGTAAATACCCTTCATTTCCGGAACGCGTGGAGATATCGAATTGAAATTAGAACAATATAACAAACTCAGGTGTATATTCTCTTGAATGTGTAACAAAAATTAAACTTATAAAATAACGTAAAAGACAATAAGATACAACCCAACCTCCATAAAAATTCGACACTGCCAAGGGTTCAAAATTAATATGGTACTTCCCGTTTACCTAGAGGTATGAAACTTGGCAATAAAAAAGTTCTGATGGGGGTTTGAAATTTAAAATTGAGGGTAATAATTGACCTGGTTGACTGGTAGAGAATGCCTGTGGCATTAAGTGCGCTATTGTATTTTATGCATAAAGAAATAAAGAAATAAATAATAAATAATAATAGTTCAGTGAATATTTTAAAATTGATTCATAAAAAATATAAAAAAAAGAAAATAAGAAAAGATGTACCGCTGAAGCTAAACTATTAGCGATTTTAATATTTATTAATATGAGCTAGTTGTAACATACGAGTTTGTTCGGAACCTTCGGTCAAATACAAGTACCTTTAATGTCGAAACACCAATCCATTTTCATTAATTTTTATAAGGATTTGCTCGACTGAATCTGTTGATCTGATCTTTAAAGTGATTGTCGAAGAAGATTAATTTATTAAGCTGTTAATTATAGAGATTAAGCTAATGTATATAAACGGAACCAGATTAAAATTCTACTTTTAATTTTTTTTTGTTCAACAAAGTAATATTATATTTAATTTTAAAAAATGTATTTGCGAGAGATATTTAATAAACTAAATCAATGATTGTTTTGCAAATAAAATAAGAAAGTATTTAAAACATTTCAGATATTATTAGTATGGAAATACTTCATAATGTTTATGGTTCAAGTTTAAAATTTTGAAGTATTTCCAAAGCACGGAAAATTTAGTTTCAATGTCCTGAAAATGAATATAACTTATATATCCTATGGAACTATCTAACAATAATTTTATTAGAAAATATTGTTCCTTAGTATAGGATTCATTTTCAAATAAATAATATATAACTTTTTGAGTGTTCTCTAAATAAAAGTTAATTGATATCATAATTACACTATTTAATGAAGTATTTATAGAACAATAAACGTAATATATTACTTTATTTTTATTGAGGTGCCGGAATATCCACTTTGAAGTATCAAGTAATCATTTCTAAAAATAGACTTTTTCATGAATAATATATAATTCCAAAACCATTTTTTTGTTAAATGAACTGTTCTGAATATTTAACAACAAGAATTAACATCGTTTTAGGTTATCCTAAAACGATGTTAATTCTTGTCCAAATTTAATATACACGTAAAAGTTATCTTTTACGTCTATATTAAATGAAAAAAAAAACTTTAGAAGACAATCACATCTTACACTTTTGAGACGTGATTGTCTTCTAAACTTGTTGATGTTATATAAGGAAAGGTGTATAACATGTGTTTATAATTTTCAAATGGTCCATCCCTCCTCTCGTTGAATTATTGGAAAACTGACACCATTTAGTATCAGTAGTCTCATGACACTATCTGGAACGTAAGAATGAAAGTGTCAGTTCTCCCCTTGTGTATCCATATCATCTTGCTAGTGAAACGGACGGAGGAGGTTGTCGTTATATATAACTCTTGTGTACTTCCCTTGGATAAAGTTTTAAATAATAAAAATTAGAAGAGCTGTTTTTATTGTTTGATGAACATAATGATATAGTAAATAAAATTAGTATATTTTCTTTCATAAATTGTATTTTTACCCGATAATAGATTAAAGAAAATACTATTATAACATTGAACAAAGTATATACCGAACTGATTTAATATTTAACAAATTGTTTTTCTAATTCTTATAAAATCAAATTGTGTAGTGTTGTGCATATATTTTTATATTTCTTAGTTATGAGCACTCGGAGCAATGATAGTATAATATTACACAAACGAAATAGTTATTATTGCACACAATATTTAACAAGATCAAAAAAAGTACAACTTTATATTAATATATAACTTTTTACATATTTTTTATAAATAATAAAGTATGATTGTTATTCACATTGGTACTTTGTGGTAAATATCCCATAACTTTATCTAACCCTTCACAAAGGTTCTCCTTTGTGAAAGGATGAACTCACATGCATGTACTCGTACATCCAAATTTGTAATCTATAGCCTAGATATAGAGTATATTTTCATATTGTATTTCAAAAGCATCTTAATATCACACGAATATGAACTTTGTGAACTATAAAATAGATCATACTTTAAGTTAGTATTAACAGCGGGGTCTTAGCATTATTGCATTAGATGTAATTTGTATGCGGTCTATTTGAGGTATACCATAAGACTTGATAAGCCAGTACTCGTTCAATTAGTAAAGGTTAAATAGTAAATGTTAGGATGTTTAGGTTCGTAATCTCCCCGCGATAAGAATAATAATTTAGTACAAATGTTATAATTTGTCTCCTAATTACACAATTCGAAATTACGGGTACTCTTATTGAGCTACGTACGCTTCCTCGCTGGCCCCGTTCTCTCTATATCTGCACTGTAAACCGGATCGATAATATTTAATCAGTGTTATGTATATGATAGATTGAATATATATAAGTACTATATTTCATGTTTACCAAGTAAACTTTACAATCTCTTGCGTGTCAGTGAATTTATAAAATATGTACCTTTTGTAAAATATGTACATTGGGGCTGTGAACATACAAATTGCTCGTGTAAAAGAAGAAGTATGAATAAAGGATAGAACATAACATCTCATATTTCAAGTAATTACCATTATTGTCGTCACGTATGTAAGCTGCAGTTTTAGTACCTAGATATATGACTACCATCTTAAAAGCTTTTATTTTATGAGTTTCGTTTCTGTCTAGAGGTAGTAATAATGACAGCAATAGAACCTTTATGATGGTCCTGAATTCTGTAGAGATATATGTTTTATGAGAGCTTAACTCCTACGCACTACTTATAAATAATACAGTATCTTAACAAAAACTTTAATGTTGTAATTAATTATGAAGCCAAATAAATACATGATCCGAAGTCTATATAACGTTTATAGTTGAAACGCTCATTATTTCAGGATTATTTTAAAAGCAAACAAATCTTTATCAACAATTTCTTCCCAGAGTATATTTATATTTTATTTTATTTTATTTTGTAAAGAATACATATAGCATACCACGAAACTTACTAAAATTTGAAATAAAACTATTATTTAATGTAAGTATTTTATTGGATTTAAATAAGTTAATAGTTTTATTTGATTATATTATGTGCGTAAAAGTTAAGAAAATATTAAAAAAACTTATCTTATTAAGGGAATTTTAACTTTAACGAAAAAAGTGTAGCCATAAACTTACCCGGAGGTTAGACATTAAGATTGATTTACATTTTTCGGTAAAAAAGGAATGATTAAATTCCGAGTGTCTTGAGTAAAATAAAATGTGTTCGTGCACAATTTATTTTTCGACAATTTAGTAATCGAAATTCAGCTCGAGTCAAGCATAAAAGTATTAATGCAGTGAAATAAGAAGTTATGCTTTATTCGTATCAACGGTAATTGGATATGGATAGGTCAATTTCTGAATGACAAAAAATTTAAACATTTTGTTAATCTTTTTAATTGGTTAAATATACCCATTATGTTTATTTAACAATACATTATTTAAGAATGTAATAGGTACGTTACACAATACAAAAAAACGCTTGCAGCATATCTAACTTAAATTAAAAACCGCCAACGACGCATAGCGCTGACTTTAGGAAAACTGGCTTATTTTGTAACAAAAAACGTTGTTTTAACTAAAATTAAGAGTTTTTGTTAAAGAATTAAATATAAAAGACACATATGAACCAAAATCTATGTAATGACATTGAAATAATATACAAAGAAATAAAAAAAAAGCATCAAAGAAATAGAACTAGTAAAAATAATGAAAACAGATTAATAATGAGATAATTTAGTTTAAATTTTATTCAAGTTTTAATTATACAGATGTTTTCAAATCTGATCTATCATCAATTACAAATGAGATACGTACCGTGAAATCTATACATATTTAATATCATAATGTAATAAAGTTAAATGATAAGTTAAATTAATTTGATATAGTGAAAAAAATCTGTGCTATTTTTAATTTAATTAATAAAATTTTAAATAAATAAAAAAAAATTAGGTTTATTACATTTTAAAGATATATGCTTAATAGCTTTGAATCAAATATTTAATTAAACGTAAAATATAAGTTCCAACTAATCTAAATATTATTATTAATAATGCTAATGTATGTAAATACAAAATATGAACTTCATCAATAGCAAGCAGTTATTTAAAAGTATGATTTTCAAATAAATATATAAGAAATACATTTGTTTTTCAGTTGGCCATTTATGTAAAAACCTTTATTATTAAGATGCATTGACTTATTTATAACATTTATATTTTTTAAAAATAACCATTACATTTATTTATATAACATACTATTTATTATTAAAGGAAAAAAATGCTAATTAACAATCTAGAACATGATTTGTTACTACACTAGAAGAAAGAGTAGCTTAGAAAATTTGTAAAAATTACGGTGCGTTATCAAATATTCGGGTATTTTTAAGAGTGAATTTGAGAGATCGTAGAATGAAATATGATCTCGGAAGATAAGAGTTGCCATATAATTTGAGCGATATCATGAGATATCACGTGGTTATTGCTTTAAAATTGTAAATGCAGTCACAAGCATATCTTTTATTCATATAAATATGTTTTGTAACATTTGAAGAAGTTCTACATTTGAGCTTACCCTATGAGTATAGTATAGTATTGGAGTATAACGCAATAAAATCAATATCATTAAAACAAGATAATTGATAAAAATACTAAATTAGATCGGATATAATAAATTTGTCTAGTTTCCTCACAAGTAGTCTTGACGTATTTTATTTTTATTATGAACTTGAAAATTAAAATCAGTCAGGCGTTCAGTGAAATCAGAGAATCGCCACTTTTGTGTCTCCTCTATCTGAATGTTTCTTATGAGACGTGTCTTATACGAGCTGCAGATAGAGAGTTCAAAAAGAGAAGAAAATCATGATTCAATCAGAGAAGTAGCTACCACTTATAATTTAAGTTTATCGATTCATCAGGATTTTATACCACAAATTGATATTTGTCTGATAAATTGCTATTTATCAGAGCGAATTTGAGTTTTTTTATCTTAGTAATAACACAAGCTTTAAAGCAAATCATTGATGAACAAATAAACAAATAAAAATATTTCACATAAAGGCTCGACTTAAAGCCCCGGAACGATAAATCAATATATTGACCTACTTCTCAAATCGCTTCAAGGATGAGGTTATCGCAAATCTTTTTACATAAAATAATTTTAATATAGTTCATATCAAATCCTATATGAAACGCAGTTACTAATTTATTCGACTCAGGAATCAAACTGTAGGTTTTGACACCATTAGAGACACCAAATTGATACCATTTTGTTATTTCGGTTTTTGATGTGTATATTTTTGTATGATCCGGGTGTACAATAAAGTATATATTATTATTATTATTATTATTAGAAACTATGAATACTGCTTAACATCGACGCTTATGAAGATATTCGAAATATATCATTAAATTTTATTAAGTCACAATCTATGAGTGTGTAGATAATACAATTCAAATTTATTGTTTTGAAGAAAAAATACTTCCAAAGATTCCATTACAATATTAATCATACAGTATAAAGGGATGTTTGAAGTACTCAATGTTTCGCTGAAAGCCTTAAGACAGGAAGGTTGTATGCACTTCCGAGATATAAGAGTCTCTGCGTCGAAGGATATCCGCTTCCTCGGGACTAATCATTGCGTGTGCTTTTCCAACAATATCACAATTATAATGGCTATAGTTAATTAGAAAAAAAATCAACTATTCTTTTTATAGGTAATTAAGTAAGTCTAAATATAGTACGCCGACGACTTGATTTACTAATGTTACCTATGTACTTCTTCTGGCTTAGAAACAGCAAGACTTTCTAAAGATTTTAAAAAGCTTAAGATGTTTAAAATTTTAAAATTTCTATATATTTATTATGATACTAGATTGGGATACGAATAAAATAACATATACTACAAAAATAAAAATATATATTGTTAAGCAATGCTCTTTTATTTCATATAAAACATAGCTTCCCACAAAAAAAAATTATTTCTCTTAATCTTTTCAGTAGTAACTGTTTGATAAAATACTAAATATGTAATATAGTATATGATATTAAAATGACTTATGAGTGTATTATAAAAAAGAAAAACAGTCATAATACTGTTTTAATACCGCTTACTTACGGATAAATGAAGCAACTTATTGCTTCATTTATCCATAATAACGTTGTCATACTCGTAGGCTTCGCAACCTTTACTGCTGATAAACAAATCACTGAAAACACAATTAATCTCCACGATATATTTTTTTAGCATTGTACATCAAGACTTCATTAAGTAAATATATAATGTTAAAAATATAGAATAGTGAGTGTGTTATATTAAAAAGATTTACAATATGTATTTATAGAACTAAGTGCACGTCTTCCAATTAATTTAATAGGACAAATAGGTTCTTTCACGTATTTTATAATTTGCTGATATTTATGTTATTACATAAGTAATACTGTCAACATATTATTACATATAATTCAAAAGTAACATTCTCCTCCAAATTATATTTATATCTGGTTTTGTAATTCAAATTATAATAAAAAACCGAAAAAATATAAACTGTATAGATTATTACTGAAATATTGTATTATAAATCGTTCTATCAATTTAACTTTACTTTTCTATAATTAGTAAAACTAATAAAATTAGTTGGTTGGCAATAAAATCACAATCTATATAGAATATATAAATCATAAAAAAATATAATAAAATATGTTTTCATTCACATTTATTTATTATTAAATATGTGTTCAGATAATTATTATATCAGTCAAACAAAAAAATAAGGTTATTGACTTAAAATTTTAAACATTGGCGTTTATATATAATTAAAGATAATGAAACAATCCGGATTAGTAGGTAAGCCTGATTATACTTTCAGATACACCAGAGAGGCTTTTGTCCCACACACTTACGCAATAAAACATACCAAGAGTTCCTTTAGATACATATAACTTTCGTATTAACGCCTAGTCAAACACACCCTCGCCTCTATTTGCACATATTGTTTAATCTTGATAAATTGTCTAAGCCATGTAGAACCTAATTACTATTTTATTTATTACATTTGAGTAACGAATCAAGTTTACATATTTTGGTTTATATACACATTCGCAAGAAATACAAGGAAGTTATACGGTAGTATAATTGGTAAAGCGACGGGACAATTTGCAGAGGTTGCAGGTTCGAAACCTGCTCATTTTATTCTTTATTTATTTAATATTTAATAACATTACATGGTTATAAAAAAAATACTAAAATCTGTAAACATTTTCTGCACCATAACGTGATGCAAGTAAGCTGATGTAAATATAGTTAAATTTGTGTTAATGAGTGCGAGTTATGAATTGATTTTTCTTTAATTTGATGCATAAACCTTTTAGAAAAAAGGCATAATCTAATTTGACTTCGTCACAAGAAATTTAACTGCCACAATAGGGATCGTATAATTGTTTACGATCGTAAGTCAATGACCTGGAAGCATAATAAAACTAAATGTGCTTAGTCACTATAATAACAGGTTAAATTCGTATAGAAAATTTTACGATATTCCTGAGAAAAGGTGTGTTGAGATCACACATGGTAGATATAAGAGAAAGAGATGAATATAGAATAATAAAAAATAATTGTAAAGTTTATTATTTTTACAACACTTTGACCAAGCAAAATATTTTATTTTTATGGTAACTGAAATAGAAAAAGAAATTAAAAACTATACGTAAACCACGACTTTATAGTTGCTGCTACCGGTGCTTCCCGCTAGATGGCATTAAATATAAAGTATAAATAATTCTTTTATTCCATGAGCTACACAATTTAACCAACTTTTATCCATCCATAACAATTGAACCATAGAATATGATAGTGACCCAGATGAAACCGCTTAAAATATTTTATATTTCTTAAAATCTTTTTACCAAATTTATTCGCACCGTCTCGTTGGTTTGCTTTGGAATAAATACCTAAATTAAGTTTATTACAGTTTTTATTTACGTTATTAGGATTATTACATGTTTAAAATTTTTAACTTCTAAATCGTCAGGTTTTGTTGTCTTGAATTATTAAAATAAGGTGTTAATGTGTGTGTGTGTGTGTATATACTTAAAATTGAATGCTTATTTTAAGATTACTTAAATTAAAAATTCTTAGTGAAGATATGAAAACAAAAGAATACTTTGCATAAGACGTAGTTTCTGTTAAGATTTAATACGTGGGATAATAGAAGCTTAGAGTTTCTAACTGTTGAGACTGTTAGGAAGTAGTTAGGTTCTTAGTCTTGGGTAGGTGGCATCCTTGTAAAGATTTTGATGATCTAATTAATACATGAATATAAACAAGAGCTTAAAATGGATAGCATCAATTTAAATTATGCCTTTATCATTATATTATAGATTTATTATTACAAAATCGCAAATTGTCTTTCTACGAGAATGCGAAAGTTCGTGATATACTAGAATAACGATGGTGTATTTGTCTTTGGATTCGATTTAAGGAAATCGGCAGAAAATTTAATAAAATTATGAGTAAAATTTTATAAAATAAATACACAACTTTGCTATAATTTATTTCCATGACCAAAGTTTATAATTTAAAAAGCAGTCTGTATTTCATTTGCTTTATTACATATAGTCTCATCAGAGGATGATCATAAATTCAGCGGGAACAACAACCTCGCCCCTAAACCCCTAAGCTACTTGACATTTATTTTAAAGTACGTTTTTTAACATTGTAATTTATCTCAACTTTTAATAAGCAAAGCATGTAATTTTTTATAAAGTTTTAATTGAATAATTTAAATAAAAATAAGTCAATGAATTAAACAAAATATTAAGTACTAAGTATATTTTAACATTTTCTCAAATCTTTCTCATATATGTTTAATCTTGAACGTGATAAATACGACATTTTGAATAAAAATAAATCCACCGAAAACAGGACAGATAAAGAACACGCTGACTTAATTCAACATTATTTTCCTTCAAATGAGAAAATAGGATTACAAATTCAGGTCTTAATTAAATCAAATTCGCAAAATAAAGTAGAATGTTGTTATTTGTTTAGTAGTTACCAAAATTAGGAGTTTATATTTAATTTTGAAATTATTTTCTAATATCGTTTGTTTTCGGAACTCTTGTTGCCGTTTAGGTTTAGTGAAGCTATTTTGGTACAAAAGTATACTAATTATTTATATTTTATCAGGGTGCAATTGAAATATGTAATTACAATTTCTTATTCAATTGAAAATGTTAACTTATTTTTACTAGTTAACTTAGTATAAAGAATAAAGTAAAAGTAAATAAATAAATCTTCTAGTAAGTACTATAGTGCTTGAATTATTAATACACTAATTTCGGCAAAATCGATAGTATTTCGATCTATTATGGTCATATATTTTTTTCTTGTGACTTTTATTTATTATTAGAATGGTACTTGTAATGTGACAGCTCCTAAATATGTTCTGAGTTACTTATTAAATTCATTATTGTTAGAAGAAAAATTCGTCAGACAATTAGTTTCTCCCTGAATCACAACCTCACAAAAATTCGTCAGACAATAAGTTTCTCCCTGATCACAATCTATTTATTTACAAATACATTGTTCTGGAGTTTGCTTCCATATCTGGTATTAAGAGCTTCTAAACCCAAATGAGACCGCTGTATACATCGATTATGAAGGGTGAGGATAATATATGCAGAAAGATAAAAAGTTGTAAGTACACCCTACATTTTCTAAATGATTAGCCATTTAGAAACTAGGGGTTACAAAGCAAAATAGGATAAAGGGAGGAGATAGCTTGGACATCCATCCCCATGACATATGCACCTTATGACAATCACTATGACAGCTACTTAACGACAAAGAAAATACTACATTAATTAGAGTGAGTGAGATGGAGCATAAAGTCTACAGTGTAGTTCTTTCACTTACAGGTACTACATCGATCATAAAATTTCACTACTATATACTTATAATTCTTTCAACTGTAAATTCGCTTCAATTGTATTCAGCCAATTTTAATGAAAGCTAAACGAGTTAAAGAACTTAATCGACGCGGTTCCTTGATTGGAAAAATAGAAATAGGGTTATCACATTGGGTACAAAAAAAATGTATTTATATCATTATAGTATTATTTATTATTGATTATATGGACAATTTATTAGTACAAAAAATTTAAAGCAAACAAAACCGAGGCTTAGTTGTTATATTATTCAAATTCGAATTCAAAATATCATTATTCAAAAAGGCATTTACAATTATATTTATAGGAATAATGCAGAATTATAAGAATAATATTCATGAATATGTTATACTATATAAATGGATAAGATTAAATATACTTAAATGTATGTAACGACAACCCTATGATACTTTACCATTCTTCAATAAGAAAGGAATTGAAGCAAATAATTGATTACAATGAAATTGAATTTCTTCATCGTCACTTTACAACGTGAATTTTTTTTTCTAGTTATTAATAAATTCATAGAATTATTATTTCATGTGTACAAATTTTATTGTTTATTACAACTTTTATTAAACATTATATTATTTAAATGTATGTAAGGACAACCCTATGATACTTTACCATTCTTCAATAAGAAAGGAATTGAAGCAAATAATTGATTACAATGAAATTGAATTTCTTCATCGTCACTTTACAACGTGAATTTTTTTTTCTAGTTATTAATAAATTCATAGAATTATTATTTTATGTGTACAAATTTTATTGTTTATTACAACTTTTATTAAACATTATATTATTTAACTAATTTATAAATTATTTTTTAGTATTTATGCTGATGCATGATAAACAAAAAAATAAATAAAAAAATCAGTCAATGAAATACTAAGAAAAACAACAAAATATTGACGAACGAATTTGTTATGGTAACAAAAGTACATTGTTGTACATGGTGTAGCATGGTGCGGATGACGTATGTACAACATGACTAGGGATGGACGTAATGCAATTATTTTTTTTCGCTTACGATACTCGTTGCATAATTTTATCATAAATGTGATATTCAGTTGTGTGACTTCGTGCATTAACTTGTCTTTACTTATATAAAATAATTATAATGGGGCAATGAATTCATTTTGTAACCACATTTTTGCTATATAGCGAGTAGTGCGTCGGCTTTTTGTTAATCCTTGCGATGCTGTCAGTATGAGCGCTAAAGCTATCCCTGATATGAGTTTAGATTTAATTTAAGATTTTCATTTTTTCTTAGCACATTTTTAAGCAATATTACCATTTATATTTCTGTTTCTGTTGTTTCATTAATATAATTATAGACTCTTTAAGAATAAGAATTAAAAAATATACGTATAATATAAAAAATATCGTCTCCTCTCCTCTCCTCTCCTCTTCTCTTTTACATGTAAAGATTAAATTTATTCGAAAGCTTCGCGTAAAGGAAAACAAAATGTAAACATGTAAATATTTTTAAACCATTATCTTTTAAAGAACAGAGTAAGCAAACTACTAACACCTAAAAATTCTGTTGCAGAAAATTGAAAAAAAAAATTGTTGAATAAATATTATTTTACACAAAAAAAGCTAATTGTAAATTTACTTTAAGAGATGGTTGTAAAGCCGCTGCTATAATTTGCATATTAATGTCTAATAAACCTTTTGTTTGCAATAAATATCTTTCCCAAATTGCTAGTAGTTAGAGACCGCATTGTCACAACAAGACCGTGAATATATCGTAATAGACCTATTAAGTTCACAGAGAACCATTTTCCTTTTGTAAAGCCTTTGTACTCCTTTCTCACTGAATGAGTGAATGATAACAATGTAGGGCGAATTTGGGATTAACTATTGAGTTAATTCATTTATTAAATTATAAAAAGTTAATAAGTAAGATTCCTTGTCAATGTGGTAAATTCCACGTAGGGGAAACTCGACGAAAAGTCAATACAAAAATCGCAAAACATATACGTAGTATTAAAAATGTCAAAGAAATGACAAGAATGGCTCAGCGATCACAGAACACGTCTTAGAATCGGGATCGGCTCATTATACTCGTTTCGACAAAGCATCCTAATTAGCTATGGAATAGTTTATAGTACCGCGAAAAGTTCGTGAAGTTTTTGAGTTGAGCTGTTGCCGAATTTCAATAGGGATAGTGGTTCAGCATTAGCTTCGTCATGGAAACCGGTAATTAATACTATTCGTCTAGTCGAGACTAGTGGGGCAATTTCCGATTATAATAACGTGAGCACAGCCGAATAATTATATTTAATAGTAATCATGGATCACGAAAGTCTTACTCAAATGAGTAACTTTTATTACAATAAAATTCATCGATTATAAAAATAACTTTATCAAACTGTAATAACCATTTTTTTTTTTGGAAATCTCTTTTTACTGTTTTATTTATTTTTTAACTAAGATATAATACATAATGTCATGTAATGTTAATATGAATAAATTATGAGACATCTGATGGAAAGTGGTCATCGCCCCCCAAAAACACTTGCAGGCCCTGACGAGTCTGAAGTGTGATTCTTAACGGCAAATCGTTACTCACATAGTTCCTAATGCGATTCTCGGACAATAAAGTGTTCTGATAATATTACTAAAAAGTTACTACTGATTGACTTAAGTTAAACTGTGATGAAATAGAAAAATTATTGCAAACTTCAACCTTTTTAGACTTTTTTTCAGCGTTCCGATTAATCATAACGCGTTTTTGGACATCTATATTTTGTTACCGTTTTTCGACATAAAAATTGTAATTGGAGTCTGATTTATCACATGGAAAAGTTAAATAATTTGGAAGACAAAAACTTTTTCCATATCGAAATTTAATACACTTTAATAATTTTAATTAATATTTTTTTTTTTGTAAATTAATTTGTTGAAAACCAAATTTATTTTTAAAAAAGAAGAAATATTTGGACATAAAAATAATACGTTATTAACATATAAGTGCCTAACAACGATATCCACAAAAAATTCAGAATTTGAACACAAAAAAAATGCTTGTAAAACAGAACCCTTGCTAGAGTATAAAAGAATGAAATCAAAAATAATACTTAATGTTTACCAATGTACAAGTGCTCTTTTCTTTCAAATCTTTTAAGAATCTTTTAAGAAAGGGAAAGTCTAAGTATTATAAATCAAAAAAAGTCTAAATATTATAAATCAAAAAAATAATGCAGTAGTTTCTTTTTTCCAAGTTATACATTATAGAAAATCATTCCTATCTTTTTATACTCTAAGAATTTTTCTCAGCGGTCGTTTCCAATTTCCAATACTGTCGTAGTAATTTAGCTTTATATGGCAATCAATCACTGTAAGGATCAAAGTGACACACTGCTGGAGATTACATTAGACAACCTTAGATACATGTTAACGATTTTATTTTTTTCTTAATATGTTTTAGTATAGACACTAGTTTCTAGTATAGATATTATTTCCATATCCATATTACTTTTCTAATAAGCTTGTTGTAGATAATATGATTACAGAAAATTTTAAAGAACATCATACATATTATCTCTTTCAAATTACATATAATTATAATAGACGTCCTTAAAATTTGTAAAGTAGATTTTGTGTGATGCGTGGACCAACGAAACAACAGAAACAAAAAAATAATAGCAACACTAATTAAAAATGAGTATTGTACAGATTTTGCCGCATTCCTATTCTGTCAAATGTAGTCATAATAATTCAAATGAAAACATACAACATTTGAAACATTTTTCAAAAACAACTTTCGCAAAATAAAAACTTTAAACATTTCCCATATACAGAAGGTCATGTGCCATTATTCAGAACACAAGTATTAACCTCAATAAATTCTTATATTATTGAATAATTTATCAAAACTACTTCATATAACACACAGCAATAAAATACCCGGGTTGTAAAAATGTTGAACGCTACTTTATGAAATGAAAAATAAAAAAACTACTACTACTATATGAAATGAAAAATTTCGATAAATCCGCTTTAGAATTATATTTTTAGTTTCATGCTTTTAAATATTTGTATTTGTAAATGGTATGCGATTAAAAGTGATTTTTTTAGTAATATTTGTTTATAGTTAATGAAATTTCAAATACGTTGGAATTTATATGAATATTTTTTTCATATTTTAATGATTATTATAATTTGTTTTATTTACGAAAAAAATATCGTCATCGTCATCACGTGGCCACAAACCGAGTATCACGTAACGCTCCTCTAAGCATACAATTAGTATTGCTATAGCTTGTGCCCTGTATCATGTAATATATGTAGCACGTAATATATAAAGGTTTAAAGATATTTGTTTGTACTTAATATAATATAATAACTATTATATTATATTAAGTACTAACAAATAAAATCTATGGAAAAAAATTAAGCAAAGTGTTATTCATATAACATAACGCCCTAGACGAATTTAGTGATGGGATGTAGTGCTATTATTTTATATGATATATGATTTTATATGATTTATATTGTGCGTAAATACTTCAATTTTTATTATTAAAGAGTCTATAATTATATTAATGAAACAACAAAACATCTATAGGTTATGATTGCTTAAAAGGTTGCTAAGAAAAAATTTACTCTGTTCAACTAAACTCATATTAGAGTAAGCGTTAGCACTCGTATTGATAGCATCGCACGGGTAAATACAATGGCAGCCGTTCTGATGCGCTATAGAGCAAAAATTTTGTCATGAAAATAATCATTATCCCAATTTTGATTATTTTATATAAGTAACGACAAGTCTATACACGGAGTTACACTGCACAACTGGATAATACATTCATTCTTATAACAATATTATAGAGAACTAGATTTATGCTGCGTGTATCGTAAGCTAAAAAATGAAATGCATAACGTCCATCCTAGTCATGTGATACTGACAGACGTCACCCGCACTATGCTACAACGCACAAACTATTTATATTTTAATGTATGATTATTGTTTACATTTCAATATTTTAATTTGTCGTTTATGTCAAAATTATAAATTAAATTATTTAAGACGATATAAAATAAATACTCACTCTTTACTAGAAAATTAATTTAAAATTCAAACATTAGAGTTGTGTTTAAAGAAAAGAAAACAATAGCGAGGATATAATTGTTTTATGTTAGGTTTTAGAAGAATTAGATATAATTATAGTATTGTGGAAATTCTTCAGCTTAAATAAAACATATTTTCATTAAATATCATAACGTATTTTTTTAAAAATAATGCTAGGTTTTCCAGTTTTACATTATACTACCGAATAGGGCATAGGACTCTTTGATACTTTCCAAACTTTCTGCGCAAAGGTCAAGAAATTTGATAAGGATCTTTCAAAGTCCATGATTCAAAAAAACAGGCGCTTTAAATAAATAAAATGTTTTAGAATTTAGAGTTTTTTAAGTCAATTAAAACTGTTATTTACATAAATGATATTTTATACCATATAACATAATATCGGACACCAAATAAGGTTTATTGTGAATATTAGACGAAAATATTTAAGGTGGAAGGCTTATTTATTTATTTAAATGTATGTGAGTAGATTATATCCATCAATTTCTCAAGAATATTAGTTAATCTATATAACTAACTCTTTACTAAACTTATCTAACTGTTTACTAAACTACAATCGACACTAATTATGGACTAATAATTAACTATGTTAAAATTTTATTGTACATTATTTTCTTGCGTGGACCTATTATATAATGATAGTCTGAATATTTTACTTTTAGACGTGATATGTATTAAATGCTATCAAATATAAATATACATAAGTTCTTTTTTTAAATGTAGATTCTAGCTAATAAGAAGGAAAAGAGAAACGCAACAAATTCTTGTTTAGACAAATGGCGTGGAAACTAATAATTGTTTTTAATGAATGCTTTTAACGGGACTGAGAAATGCTACAATGGATGAAAGATATTTTGAATCTCCTTATCGATCTCATTTAATGTTTGGACATTAGTTACGCTAAAGAATCACACAAGAACCCTTGTTTATTACAACTCTCTATATATTTAGCTACATATTTAAGAAAATAAAATATATATTTTAAAACATATAATGAAACATCACTTTTTTCTTTTTAGAGTTGAATGACTCTAGGTATTATCATACTAGTTATTTTCAACTACTGATCTTGTATTATAACCTCTTCTGCTTAATCTGCGGTTTTCTAAACTCGTACATTTCTAAGTTTATGGAATCAATGATATATTTTTTAATCCAATGAAAATATAAACTTCTTTTAGGAAAAGTATTTTTATAACTTAGTTAATATGCTCTCATAAATAGAAAATAGGTAGTAAAATAGACCACTTCTGATAAATATTATTTTATTGAATATTATGAAATTTAAATAAAATAACTTCTAACCGAGAGTATTAAACAATCAAAATTGTCCAAAGGACGAATATGAAATTAACCAATTCATATCCATAGTTAAAGTATAAAAATAAAGAAAGAAAAATAAAAAATGCAATCGAGTCACTACTTCCAGTGATCCGTATCGTTTTGTGTTCTGTAAGCGCTCAGTGCATGACATTTGCTGTGCAGACGACAACAGCAACCAATTTGTTTTAACGTTTAAACATTTTTCCTTTCTATCTTTTTAAAACACATTTAGAAATCTGAGCATAAGCTTCTCCTTAACTTTTTTAGATGAAACATCATTTTATATTTGATTTTCTTATTTGATTCGAATATAGGTAAAATACTAAAGAAAAATTCGTCTTGAGTCACGTATTTGTGTAAAAAGTATATAAATTTCATGTACTAATTTTTTTATATCCATAATCATTGCTTACAAGTCTTGCAAAATATAATAATATTTTATTTAATGGTGGTAGGGCAACTCTATTTCTTTGTGTTGCAGCTATTCATATGTAGCGATTTCTGCTTATCCTCAGGAGGCGATTCTGTCCATTTTCCACAATATTACATTCAAACAACATTCAAAAGATAAAATGTTTGATAAATTTTAGTAATATATATTTCTTATAAATTTTACAATAAATCAATAATCTGTAAATAGAAAAATATAAAAAATCATTATTCAATATTTCAAAACCTTTTCTAGGATAAAAAAAAATTGAAATACATGTTATATAATATCAATACTTTATTTTCATCTTATAAATCTCTATTAATAAAAAGCTCTTACGATTTATTGATACAAATATCCTATAAAATAGGAATAGATGAAATGTCCGCGAAATTTTATTTGGATACTCTCTATCCTGTTTATGTAACTTCTTTTGAAGAGTTGACACAAAACCATTTCTCATTTTTTCTAAGTTAACAAATAATTTTAAAAGCATGGGATACTTAAATCATAAATTCCGTCTACATTTAAGTTTTATTTTTTTTTATTTTTAATAACAAACATGTTATTTATATTATACAATATACTTTATAAAACAAGTTGTTATATAATGCGGTTGTAGCTTACAACAGAACCTCCCTATATGCTGAGTATACGAACAAAAAGTGGATATCGTATTATATTAATCGTTTTAAAATGATTCAATCAAAATACATTCTCAAGAAGTTTCGACGTTAGGACGGTGTCCGGTTTCAAAAACCTTTGCTCTGCAATATGTCAAAGAAAGCTATCGCGGCTATGAACACATTTTATAAATATCATATTTTTTATTTTGTTTAATTATTTTCTTGAAGTATGTTATAAAGTATATTTATTTATCCTTTATTTATGAAAGACGCATGAAAAAGTTAAACATTTTTCAGTCATTAAAACTGCTTCCCAAATATCCCATATTGTGCAATGTTTGTAACATTTCATTTACTATAGAATGCAACTAGTTACTTTTTAATTTAACTTTGATATTTCAAGACGTAAGAGAAGAAAGTTGGAAGTCGCTTCTTTGAACAACTTCGATACCTTTAACTTTGGTACTTACTTCAACTGCTTTTTATTATCTAGACATTTACTTTAATTAAAATAATTAAAAAATATATTATAATAAATATAACTTAGCGGCGACTACGTTTATGATTGACATTGCATAATAGACATTATCGAGCAATTAAAGTAATCAGAAGATTTTAATCATAAGATTCCCTGTGTCAATGTTATAATTACAATCTTAAAAAAAAACGGTAAAATCATTTGTGAATTAGCAAAAACTTAAAAAATATTTACTAAAATGAGTTTAATACTAAGTAAGTATTCTCTGTCAGAGAACCTTAAGATAAGAAGTATAAGAGAGCACTTATGTCGATGTGCAAAATGCTATATATAAATATTTATATATAAATATTACTTAACTATAAGAGAAACTTTAAATTAATTTATTATGTAGTAAATTTTGTGTGGTTAACCTTAACATAACTGATTATATTAAAAAATATATATTATTTTGTATCAGTTTCAATATATATTATTTTATTCAAAGTGTTATTCACAAAATAACAATATTAATAGCTAAAGAATAAAGAAACATGTGAAACTTTAGAATACCTGTACATTAAAAATTTCGATGCGTTATATTTTGTTTCGGTTTTTATGAGAGCAAAACTTGTGTCAATGCTCTCACAGTCTCTAGACTCCCAGGAGAAATGTGTCAACGACTTATTAACGACATAACTTGCTAGTAAACGTAACTTTTAAAAGCTTTAGATCCATGCATAATATAAGTAGCACATATCACTTATTATAAATTTTTTAAAAGTATAATCTATATTTACTGAAAGGTTTTCTCTCTGATAGGAATTTTCAAAATACAATACACCCAACTAACTAACCAAAGTTAACAAGAATGGTGTCATAGTCAATCAAATTAATCTAGTAGTATTTTCAAAACAGTATAGTTGAACTCGTTTCTCGATGTTCCTTTACATCATCGGAAAAAGACATTTGTTAGATAATTAGATAATATAAATATAGTGTCACATATATGTAGAATAGTATTTATGTTATATTGATTAAGGAATGAATATGAGTGAATGAGTATGAGAATAAATATTAGTTGTTTTGAACGAATGTCATATTCACATTTTAATCATAATTATTTATTCTCATCATTCCTTGATCAACCATCAAAGAGAAAACATTGTTAAAATATAGTGTTACGATAAACATATTCGACATTGTATTTGTGAAGAAAATAAATCTACCTACAAAATATAATTATTATTTTATTAATTTTCACTTGTGAAGAGGCTAACTGTTCGAGTAAATATCCACCACACGCTGATATTTATTACATTTTTCTTTCTTTTGATAAGAACTAAATTTACTTTTAATTTGCAAATTAAACTTGTACAATATAGCGTGAATATTACCTTAATATGAAAAGACCAAAAATATTGATCTATTGGTACTGTCTTCTAAAACTTTTTTAAAGCGATTCTGTGTCTGAATGATTTAATTAATTCAATTTGTATGTTATATACAATGGTTGTTACATATAACAAAATTCAGGCACTACAAACATTTTCATTATAAGTATAATCAAACTGAGATGTGTTTTCTGATCCTGATCTTAATCCTACCGGACTATTTCTTATTTACTTTACGAGCGTACTGTATCCGCCAGAGAAATCTTATTAACTTTAACAGTTCAGTAGACCTAGATACAATGAACATATATAAAACCATTTTTGTCACTATATTTGAAATTTTGTTTGTTTTTGTAGATGTTTGATATAAAATATTTCAATTATGTTTTATGAAGTAATTTCATTCTAATAAAACTGGTATAAGCAAATGTATTGAAATCTTAGCAAGAAATTGTTACACTGAAAATTTCCACTCTGATTCTATTAAATTGGTCTTAAAATGAATTTAGTCGCTATCTATTTAAAGTCTGGAGCGTTGGCTTCAAGTCGTTGAGATTCGTGCCATATGATTAAATTCGGACTTGGAAATCGTGTACTAAAGTTATAAAAAGTATATTGTGCTGAGGTTCTCATGACCACTTTAGACCGTTTATTCATACTCTTTCATCGAAATTTTTACTTGTTTTATAAAGGAAAAATTTTGTGATTTCAGACGAAAGATGATAATCAAGTCGCATCTTTTCGACCTTTTACAACCATTACTGTTGGGTTTTAAATCGCTACTCAATGAGTTTAATGTCGTAAATTAATAAGTATTCCTATACTTCGCTATTATTTTGCTGCATTACTTTCTGTAGTGTATAGTAATTTAATAATTCTTTTTTTTATTATTTATAATGAAGGCAACATTATAGACAATCACACACATCACACTTTTGTCCGAATTGATTGTTGACAAACGTTATTGCATAATGTTTTACTCGACTGATAACTTTATAAATTATTACATCAATTAATGTAATAATTTATAAAGTTATCAGTCGAGTAAAACGAATTACATTTTAATGGACTGTTAAACTGTTACTTATATGAATACCGGAATTTCATTTTATTCACCTGCTCTTAATTGTTAAATTATAACATTATTACAATATATAATATAATATATATTCTTTATTGTACACCAAAATAAAAAAAAATCATATACAATAATAATGTAATGGGAAATAATAATGAAAGTTTTCTTATTTTTAATAATATGTAATTTTTATCATTTTTTTTACCAACAACCGCAAACTTTTTTGTAAATCGTTAAGTTGGCTATAATGTTTTTTGTCATTAAGACCGCCTTTTGTGCATTATTTTGTACTATTGTGCAATTAGAAATAAATAAATAAATAAAACTGTCTTGCACGGAGAAACGTTCTAAAAATATTATATATATGCATTAATATGTATTTACCAATTTTTAGAACTATTTTAAAAATTCCATTTTCATCTGCGATTTTATTATCTTTCATATTACCCAGAGCTACATCAACTTCTGAAGGGTTTATAGAATATCCGCTTTCTTTTTTGTTCTCTTCTTTATGGGTTACTTTATTTAGAGGTTTTATTGTTAATTATTTATGTGTAAAGTAAGAAAACTTTGTAATAATCTGGTTTCAAGTCTTCTCCAACATGAGATCCGTTCAAAAGTACTTGAAAGTTCAGAATTAGTTAAGAATTTCAAATCAGGAATTTCAAGTTTTAACTGTACGGCACATGTAATGTCTTGGAATAACGTTTTTTTTATTATTTATTTAGTATTACAATTTTATACACCGATGTTAGACGTTAATTATATATTAATTTATAACGGTAATTATTTTAAAAAATAATCAAAAACACAAAAGTAATAATATGTTTATCTTCAAACGAGCATTGCAATAAGATAGTAGGTAGTAATACACTGTTAGATTGAAATGCTTAGTAGGAAATTAAAATTCTTCCGACACATACAATACCTGCTCACAGCGGTGCAGTCTTAGAGATATATAAATACTTTATATATATAACAGATATTTATTTAAATTTCCCTTTGTTTTAATCTTTTTTTATATATTGCAAAGCATATAAAAATATTTTAATTAATAACGTAAATATATTAATTAATAGAATTCCTCGTTTTTAACTAATATTAATTTTAATTAACTAATATATATTAAATTATATAAATTATTATAATATATAATAATTTATAATAATATAGTGTAATATAACTTTAATGCTTTACTCAGTTTGTCATATCGTAAAAGCGGTCTCATAAGGCATATAAAGTTCTTTTTAAATGTCAATAAAGTGTACAAAGTTTTGTCGTAAATCATAATTTTAAACCTGAGTAAACTGATATCTATTTGTAAGGTAATTTTAAATTTGCAAAGTTTATCACAATACTTTATCTAAAATGACATATAATTACCATTTTTCAATTTGCCATTAACTACTATGAAATAGTACAGTATAGTAATCATAACATAGTCAGCCCCATGAAATGACTTAAGAAATAAAACAAATTAAAGTAAGTACCAGTTTGAGAAAGATATAACAATAATTGGTGATCACAAATTGCTACAGGCTTTCATTTTGAAAATTCTATAATATATCTTCCAATGAAGTGACTCGTATAGTATTGAACGAACCTCACTTCAAGAAGTTTGTTTGATCATATATTATATTTGTTTTTATATGAGCTTTATATTTGTTAAAGCTATTGGTCTAGTGATTGGTTTGGATTAGGATTTGAATTAGGAGTGATTTTGTTTTTGTTGAAATGAGAACAAAAATGTCTTTTCTGAATGCTATTTTTCTTTGCTGTCTAGACCAGTTTTTTATCGACTCGTATCGTCTATTTAATTATTTTATCAATTTCCTCCAAAATTAGTTGCTTTGATTGGAAATCAATAAAATGACTCCCAGGTTGGTTAGTTGGTTGGTTCGTCTTTCATTCTCATAAGGAGTCTATATTTTTTATGTCTATTCTTTATCTTTAGCTTTAATTTTTTTTTGCTGTTTCCTTGTTTGAATTATTATTTTTAAGAGCTAGTACTTGTTTCTTGTACAAGTATTAGATCGTAACAAATATTACCTATTAACAATAACACTTCTCACATAACTCATTTTTGGGACGAAAAATGCAATGGTCATATATTCGTTGACTATATCTCGATATTTTCTTTCAGTTAGAGTTCAGTCCATTCTTTGTACAGTTCAAACTTTTTATGGAAATTATCTAAGTACAATTTGCTAGTATTTTCTCTTGTATAATGTGATTCTGGCATGATTTTATGTGATTAACAACACAACGTATCATTTATTAATCTATTTTTCTTGGATGGTTAGAGTATTTGTTTCTTTTGTCACTGCCAGTAATACCGCACGTATCTAATTTACGGTTCCTGTTGGTATTGTTTGATCAGTTACGCTAAGAGTTCCAGAAATCATTTTTAAACATACCTGCTTAGCCTCATAGGTGGAGTCATTTGTTCTTAAAGGTAAAGTATAGTAGACTCTTATGTTGTCATTTTTCGTTTATCAAATCTTTTAGTGAAGGTGATAATATATACCCATTGTTTAGCATGGTCAGCCATTACACAAAACTCATCAAATATTAGTTTTCGTTTACCGTCTGTAATGTCTCTTTTTGCTTACAGGTTGGAGAACGTGTATTCTTTGGTATGGTGATTCGAAGCTGAAGTTTGGTCCTGAAGAATGAGACAATATTGATGTGTATTTATTGCAAGTATTTAACGTGTCATCTAGTGGTGGAGTTGTAAGATTCAATATTTCTTCAGAGAAGGTTAATGGTGTTACCATAGGTTTACCTTAGTAGCACTAGCCGCCTTTCTTTAAAAATTCAAATTAGTGCCATTGCTCGGTGCCTTTTCCTTTTTCTTTTACCAAATTAACTAGGTTCCCTAACACGGGTATTTAATTTATATTTGATAAACCTAAAAAACACTAATAAATAAAAAATAAAATAACTAAAACATAACTTAATCTAAAAGGCACGCCCTAACTCAGTCAGAACGCGAAGTATACTCTCGAATCAAATAGTTTCGAAATGCAAGTGTAAAACATCGTGTTAAAACATTATTGATTGTGCCGGAATTGATTATGTTCATCGCTCACAATGTGAAAAATCGGTATTATTCGATTCAAATTTTTGTTAATAAAATGTTTTCCAAAAAAAATATTAAAATTCCTAAAAGATTATTATGAATTCAATAAAAAAAATGCAATTTAAATGAAAAAAACGGGATTTTTCAATTTCGATAGTGTTTATAGTGGCAGTCGAAGTTAACCTGTTGGTCAATATTAGTTGTTTCTTCTTTTAATATGTTTTTTGAGTACTTTTTTTTATTTGAATACTACATTGTCTATTGCCTGTTACCCTACGAAGACTCTTTTTTTCTTCTTCATTTTCGATTTCAATGCATTTTCTTTATTTTTGCGAGGATACGAATTGGGGGTAGATAGCACTCATTAAAGTGATGAATTATAGTGTTTTGGAAAGGTTCTCCTTACACGTCGAAACCCTGATTTGAGGTCGGGTGCAGTAACAGAGCATCTACATTTAGATTGTGTGATTTTTAAGATATCAGGCCCGTCTATTGCAATTTTACCCACAAGAATATTTAATTTCGCTCTTCGTGCTATTTTTGCTGTTAATATAAACCTGTTGATATATCTTCCGCCACCCCACTCGAACTGTCAAATGCGTGCTTTTCTTGTTCGAAGTTTAATCTTTAACGGAAGTTTCCTGGCCTTCTAGGTTATCGCCCTCACTTGATTTTCAAACAGTCTTCTGTCCCTGCTCTTTCCAGCTGCTAGCTGCTAGCTATCTTTATAGCATCAAATTTCTTATTTTAGTAACTTGATCTTCCTTAAAATCAATATTTTTAAGTGTTATATTCGTATTTTATTTACTAAAACCATTGTTGTAAGTACGTTTTAAGGTTAAATTGGCTAAAGAATTATCAAAATCGATTTAGTAGTTATAGGAAACAAAATGTACCCTTATAAATTCGTCTACTAGATGACGTTAATATGTAAAACAATAACTTCGCATTATCACGCGTTATTTTTAAAGTATTCGAGAAAATTATAGCCATTTTAGTAAATTCTGTCTTGGTAATAAGGCATCTACAATATTTGTAAATATTTAAAAAATCTTTCGAAAGTGGACCATTAATCTTCCTCTTAATTTTTTAGTGCTTTTCTATTTATGACATCGTTAGGAACGACGAAAAACAAACTTTACACTTTCACGACAATTAACTTAAGTGAGGTTGAGGTAAGTTTCTTTACTATAACTAAGAGAAAACTTGGTAAACGTATGTTTCGGTGTGTTTTATTTAATAACTGTATTTTAGCAATCAAATAATAATTAATTCAACACAAAGGACAAGCTATAGTTTTTTTTAGACTTAAATATATAATAACAACGAAAACTTATTTGCAATTAGTACAGTGTAATATAAAAAATTACAATACAATTTTAAAAATTTAAAATTATAAAAAATACAATTTTAAAAAGCCGACAACATGAAGCCTGGATAATAAGTAGATAGACCAATTTGATGAAATGAAACGATTTATTTCAAAATGTCAAAAGGAGGGTCTGTAAAATATTTTTTAGGACGTTGTTTTTATTTATTAATATAATTGTGCTATTTTATACATTTTATTTAGGTAATTTTTTATAGTTATTATCTTACTAAAATCATTGGGTCTTAGGCACAGGAATTTAATAAGGTCAAATTTACCTACTAAGGTAAAGAACAATTCATCATAATATTTAATTTCCGATTAAGCTATGAGTTTTAATGTTAGGTGAGAATTTGAAAAATTTGAATATGCTTTTGAAATAAGTTCTTCATCAGCTTCAGATATCGGCATGTGCTTACTTTTAAAATATCTTTGCAGCATGTTTAACAATTCATTTACAAAAATAGACAGACACACATACAAATAACTTTTCCTTGTTTAATCTTGATAAATTAATATAATAGTAAGATATAAGTTCTTACCTACTTTGTACACTCCACGAACGAATAATTAATTAATAAAAGCAGACTTGAGTATAATTAATTTTAATATATATGAGACTTACGAGTTGAGTTATTTTTACTTATAATTTGCATGATATTTTTGATAATTAAAAATGTACAGAAGAATGAAGAGAAACGAGAGTTAAAATTTGGTTTCAAGTGGAATTTTGAATTTTAAACAGAATTAATATTCAAATTTTGTTGCTTAACATTGATTTCATTTATTTTTATTAATTCAGATTATTATTATTGATTTTGATTTTTAATGTTTATATAAAGGTGTTGCATAAAGGTGGTGCATGTTCAGGGTATTTTACTGTTTTAGTGAACGAATTTTTAAAATTCTTCATTAATTTTATTATCATAATGCCGGCTTTTATCAATTCTATTGCTATAATTTTTTAAAAATAATTTTGTAAAAAATATGTGTTACCTAAAGAATTTTGCAACATATAAATTTGCTTTTACTTTCGCCGAAGTTGAAAAATAGAATTTAGATTTTTTGAAGGAAAAACTTTATAGGCACAAAATGAAAAACCGCTAAACAAGAAAGAATATAGTGTGCTGTACTGCCCAACTCATGTTGTTCAGTCAGAGTATGTGAGTATGTGTTGGGGCATATGAGAGCGTTATGCCGACTACTAATCGGTTTTACTTTCATCATTCATAATAACTTTCACCAAGCGACTTGAGTTTTCAATATTAATCGTTCATTCGCTGCATGGAGGTCGCAATCTTAGCAATCTTATTTTAAAGTTTAAACCATTGTTCTCCGCCATTTTGCGCCCTACTTATTTCTCCATTTACCCTCTTTATGTATCGTGATATACTTTTGATTTTTTATAATTAAATGAATTTATTGTTTTATAAATAACATTAATAATAGAAGTTAAAATTATCAAGGCATTATTATATCGTGTGAAGTCATAATACTTTTATTCAAGATCCTATAACAATAAATATTATCTGACCATCACCCCATGTTAAGCACAAAGCACAGCACAAGCACACATTTTGAATGTAATCTCTGACTTATTACAAAGTTTCAAGAAAATAATTTACTTACTTTTGTAATTACTTCAAATTATAATAACTTAAGTATATAATTGACGTTTAGCTAATCTTGAAGATATTAGTTTTACTATTATTTTAACAGTATAAACGATCAGAACAAACACAAACATAGTAAAAATACTAAAGTTGGGAGTGCTACTGTTTAATAACCGTGCAAAAAGATACTAAGTATAAACTATAATGTTCGAAAACTTTTTTTAAGTTTACTATTTAATTTCATGGAAGAATTTGGATAAACTTTTATGGTCTTAAAAACTTTATGTTAGATTTATATTTCAGTCTCGTAAATTTGATTACGTTTCAGAATTTTGCAAACAATTCAAATGAATTTCTATTCTTTTTGACTAAGAGGGTTGCTTACAATTCTTGTATGACATCCTTTTGACCCAAAACGTATCTTTTTAACCTTTTCTAGGGTCACGGCAATAAATTTTGTAACGGTAATATTTTTCTGTTTACTAATCCTTAATTTTATGCTTTATCTGACAATATAAGACAAGCTAATATTGATATGTAGAACACTATGCTAGCAGTATTTTCTTGCAGTATAATCTAAAAAGTTTTATTTTTCTAATCCCATTATTGTATGAATAATAATATCATGTACGTATGCTTCCAATGTATTAGTTATATCAAATGAAGTGTATTTAAACAATTTGTTTAGCCTTTATAAATCTACTATAGGTAAATTACTTTGGAGTATTTTTGCATTTGTAGTAGTATATGTATATTTATTTATATATACAGGGATTCTATTCTAAACTTGAAATTTAATTTTCTGTGTACAGTCCTAAACAAAAAAGCTTTTGAACAAAATATTAGTGGGAAAATAATTAAACAAGCAAGATGACTAAACAAAATTTTGGCATAATATGCCTCATCCTAACCTTCTGTCAGAAGGTGGTAGTAATAAAGACAAGACAAGCACTTATGAGCTGCAATTCTTTAAAATTAGGGGAATTGTCTTACTAACTAATATACAATTAATACTAACTCGATGATATTCTTCAATATTAACATATCTATGAGCTTCAGAATGTTTAGATGAGCTAAACGTATCCTTAGAATAACTGAAAAAAAAACTACTATTGGAACTGTTATTATGTAATCTAGATCTCATTCATAAATTTATATAAACTACTTTGTTATTTAAACAAAAGGAAGGAAGGAAGGAAAATGAAAAATGCATAAAATTTTTCCTTGTTATTTTATAAATCTATTAACACTTTCATTTATCAGAACTCTAGCAAGTGTCATTGTTTATAAGTTATTCAAATGTCAAATATAAATAAAATAATAATAATAATATGAATTTAAATATAATTAGAAATAAAATTAATTATTTGTAAGGGCATTAAGTTTTGTAAAAAATCGATTTTTGTTTTGAGTAAAAGTCAACAAATAAGTAAATTTAATCAGACTTCTGTTTACGATATTATAATTAACAAAAAGAAGATATGAATTTCGATGAAATAAAAAAATGAAAATATTTCTTTATTGTTTTTTTAAAGATTTTACTTAAAGGAGCAGAGACCAAAATTGTGGTATATGATGATAAGTAGGCCAATACTACCAATTTAAAATGTTATTACTTTGCCACTATTAAAAAAGGAAAAGAGTAGAGAGATAACATGATGGATTAATAATATGTTAATAACATCTTAATCAAATTTTGAATTCAGAATACTGATATGCAATATCTTGGGAGTCTGGCTAATGTTAACGTACACTTGTTATGAATAATTAATTTACCAGACTCATGAACTAATTTCATAGTCTATTGAAATTTGAAGATTTGGAATATGATATTTGATATTTAATCAAACAGATTTGTGATAGATTCTGATAGTTTATTATAAAAAAATACCTGTACCTATTAATAATTTGTTTAATTTAAAGATTCTTGTTTCTACCACACCTATTTTTTGTTAAATTCTCCTATTGGTGATATAAACACATGATTCTTATATTCTTATTCTTTCTTCGAAAACTTCTTATATTCAACAAAAAAAAAACTTTTAAATTAAAACACATATATGATTTAGTTACTATACATTAAAAGGATGACTTCTATGATATAAATCGAAGTGTCAAACGAAGCTGCTGACTAGTGTGTAACAATAAACATAGGAGAATTTATTCAGACGACAGTGATGAAATCAAATATATTGACTTAATCAATTTGTTTTGAACTGTAAAAGCAACTCTTATAAATATTTTATTATGAAATATTTCAAATACTTACATTCGCTTTATAAAAAACATGTTATTTAGCTCAGTAAAACCTGTAAGTGCGTAAATAATATTATGAATGTTAATATATTCAACATTTATAACATATATCATAACCACTTATTGAAAGTAAGAAATTAAATTTAAATTTAACTTTGAACAATTCACACGCTAAGAAGCTTTATGGCTTTGGTAAATCTTACATTATTTTGTATGTATTTTTTAGATATTGTAAGCAGCCTCTTATCTCTTTATGTCCATATTGTTAATTTTGCAACAAACATCTTTTAAAATAAATAAAAGAAAATATATGAAAACCTAACTTTCTTTATAATGTCATTTCAATTATATTTTAGTGGTAAATAACAACATTTATTAAAACTCCTTATTGTTTTTAACCAGTTGAATACTAAACTAAAGCAAGTTTAAAATTCCTTAGTTGAATTTAAACACTGTTAAAAAAGTTATGATTATTTAGTTACTACAAGAATGTAAAGTACATAATTCGTCTTATCATTAACACAGTAATGGATATACTAAAACCTATGTAGGTTGCTAACAAACTTACCGTGATGTTCATTAATGTTGGAACGGAGCAGCAGGCTTCATGTCAAGCCAATTTGTGGAAGATATATTAACTGTAACAGGAGTACTAATAAAGAAAACTTAATATAAATATTTCATATTTTGTCGTTAGCAATAAGTTTTTAAAATTTTCAAAGTTTATGTGCGTATCTGTTTCTTATTTTAATATATTCTTTTATTACTTTATATAAAGCTATAAATATGGGAGATAACTACTAGTTATAGTCACAAGTTTAAATATAATCATTAATAAATTTAGGATTTTTATCAGAGTAAAGCTAAAAAGTTAAGTACATTATTTTCATCTTTGTAGCTAATAATGAAAACCCTTCTAACAAACTAAACTAAACAAAGATCATAACAATACAGTATTTATCATTGAATTTATAGCGTTCTTATTCTTTAGCTATTAATATTGTTAATTTTTGGATAACACTTTGAATAAAGTAATTGAGCGAAAAAGCGAAGCGAGCAAAGCTCTCTATGAGGAACTTTTCTACATCCTTTGTGCAAGCATCAATCAAAAACAGTATATCCACAAATTTCCAAATTTTACACGCTGATAGCCATAAACCTGGTTGTGGTTTTGACAAAATTAAAAAAAAACATATTCGATGTCGTAAACTAGGATCCCATAGACTTCAAATGCAAATATTTCTCGCGCGCAATTCAGCTTTACAATTTCATGCCCATGCCGAATTCTTTTAACAGCTTTTAGAATTTTTTCCTGTTTTACATTTATTTATTTTTTTATATTGAAAAATACTTGAGGACAGTATGCTTCAACGTTTTGTAAATACTACTTTGGTGCTGTTTTCACCTCGCTTCGCTCAATATGGTAACACATTTATTATTATTATTTCAACTAATTAAATAAAATATTAATGATACGAAAACACGATTTACCTCAAATTTGAATCCTTTGAATACTTTTGAGTTTTTAGAAGAAGAACTTTTAAGCTATTCTGTTTTAGATGAATTAGTGTACTAGACACTAATTCATCTAAAACAGAATAGCTGAAGTTTTAGTAAAACAATATTATTTTATATATTATCTACTACGATAATTGAAAATCACATTATTTTAATATTATATTAAGGGATGAAGATAATGGCCCTGATGTAAATGTATTCAATAATATCGGTTAATAACATATTCAATTATGGTCATAGCCGAACTTTACTTACGTAGTAGTAATGGTACGGTATCTTTATCAAATTGCTGGTTGGAGACCGAATTGTTACAACAAGACCTTGTTATGTCCTAATAGACCCATTAAGTTAACAGAGTAATATTTTTCGTTTGTAAAGCCTTTCTACGCCTTTCACGCTGAATGAGTTGAACAATGTGGGGCGAGTTTGGGGTTAAATAATTTAGGATGATTAATTTGGTTACGTTTAATATTTTTTTTATAAATAAAGCATATATAAATTAATGTAGTAAGAAATAACTGTGTTCCATTAAAAGTTACAGATTATTTGTGTTTATTTTAGTAAAAATAATTACCCGTCAAGTATGCGATCGACTTTAACAAACTTGGTTATTCAACATAAAAACTTTATATTTGTTTTTTTATTGAATGTTTTGTTATCTATGATTACTATTTTATATAATTATCCGACCGAACGTAAACTGTGCAATTTAAGCCACAATTCTGATATGCTCCGACATGAATCAAAACCCCGAATGGGCTCGAAACATATCGGGCAAATAAAAATAGTATTTACATGGGTACAGCTGGTTAATTTTATATAATAGCAACATTTTACATTTTTATTAAAAAAATCTTTTCTGTAGAAAATAAACACAATTTCTCACTTACTTAGTTTGTACTGGGGCCCTTAACTCGTACCTGGGTAACCCGTTTAAATTAAATATCTGTTTACCGCAAATAATAAAAAAAATATATTTTAACGATTCACTCTAGTTACTGGAAATAAAAACAAAATCTTTTAAAAGGCAATTTCAAACATTCAAAAATAGTACAATATCGCGATTATAAATAGCGTCAATGAATGGTTAATGGATGTACTCAATATTTGGGAGGACTTTAAACCAAGTTTATAGACAAATCCTGACCCTTTAAAAAAAAAATTACAAATTCTATATCTGAACAAAGGTAATTAAGAAAACTTAAAATCCATATTCATCGAAACAAAACAGTGTCTTTCCAGATTGATAAGTTTTGTTATTATGGTGATTTTCATCTATGTTTTTATATTCCCCCTATTTTTTTTTTAAATATTATAACTTGTCTAAAAATAGGTTTTTTATAACTAATTATATTCTAAATTTAGTTTAAATTAAAAACCAATTGTTGTATGTTAATATAAAATTCAATAATTAAAGTGGAGAGAGAAAGATTTTTGTGAGTATTAATAAAAAAATCTTGACAAAACAATTTTCGGATATAGTTAGACTATGATGAAATAGAAAAATTGTTGCAGTAGAATCGATCTTAAGGCTTTTTTATTTTTGATTGATATATCTTTATTTTGGAAAAGTTATTGTCAACGAAGTTGAAATTGGATTCTGCTTTATCCCATTACAACCCAAAATAATTGTGAAAGACAAATATTTTTTTCAGATTGCAATTTAATATATTATTACTCATATGTTTTCTTTCTAAAACCGAGACAGAGTTGGAATATTATTAATAAAGAAAATGTGATTCTAATTTTTATCATTTTTACAACCAAGACGATTTCATAGTGCAACAGGCTGATGACTTCGATGACGTTTTTAGCAGTAACAGAGATCAAATGAGTTTAGAAATAATATCTATAGAAAAACAAATTTAGTTGTCTCTAAATCATACAGAAAATATAGCAACTAATTTTTAAACTTTAGAGCTTACGGTACATATAACATAATATAACAATCATAATATAAATCTTTTAAGATAAATGTATAAAATATTCGAACTGCAAACTCTCGTATGGTGTCTTAAGCAATATAAATATACAGATAATAAAATCCACTAATCGGTTAAATTTATTGCGTATTTTAACAAATGGTGAGAGAAACCATTAATTGTTTTAATGAACTCTTTTAACGGGACTGAACAATGCTGCAATGGATGGAAGACATATTGAAGCCGCTAAACGATCTCATCTAATGCTTCGACATTAGTTTCGCTGCAGAGTCACCACAAGAAGCGTTATTTATTACGACTGTTTAATTATTTAAGTAAGAAAACAAAGTAATATATTTTTATCCTTTAAAACATATCCTAAAACTATTTCTTCTCTAGTTTAGAGTTTTATAATTTCAGGTCTGATCATGTTCTATTTAAATGTGTCTCAGGTCTAAATAATTTCACGTAACTTTGAGTATGAAACAGTAAATAATGTAAAAAAGATACACTAGATTTAATATATTTTTGTGCTCGAAAAGTGATTAGTAATATTTTTCAGGATTCCAGTGATGATTTCAGTTCATATAAAAAGGATTCCGACAATTACGACGTTAAAATAATATAAACTTTTTTATACGTTCTTCAATATAATATATTTATTCTTGAAATCATATTATAAATTATACACTGTTTCAATTACAAATTATGCATAAATAAAATGTTTATTTACTCTACCACATTATTTATATATCCATGCAAAAATAAACCTCAATACACATACATAGTAAAATAAATTATGAAATTCTTTTCATTTTAAAAAAAAAACACCGTCCATGAAGTATTGTATTTCTTCTTTTATGGATGCGTTTAAATAATAATTGAACGTCATAAGCTTGCATATAGTATTATAGACATAAGTACTTAAAAAAAGAAGAAAATAAAAAATGCAGTCTTGATAAACTTCCAGTGATTTAAAATCGGTTTGTGTTCTGTTAGTACTCGGTCCAAGGCATTTGCTAGGCAGACGATAACAGCAGGCAATTTGTTTTAACGTTTAAACGGTTTTCCTTCCTATCCGTTTTAAAAACATTTGGAAATTTGAGCTCTTTAACTTCTTTAAGCATATCATGTGTTTTTAAAATTTCAATATTAACTCAATATATTTTCATCTTATACATTTTCATATTTATAGAAAACTCTTCCTAATTATTAATGTAATTAATCTATTCAATAGGAATAGATGAAATGACTGCGAAAATTAATTTGAAAATACTCTATCCTTTTTATGTAACTTCTCTTTGAAGGGTTGACATCAGGCCATTCCTCATTTTTTCTAAGTTAATAACAAATGTCAAACGCATGGGATGCTGGAATGATAAATTTCCTGTGACGTCTATTTCAAATACAAAAAAAATAAGTTTCTTTTTATATAATGATATGATTCTATTATACATCTTTTTAAAAAAATATGCTGGAAAAAATTGTTTCATACATTGTTTAGTGACTAAACCAGTTTTCGAAATTGTATGATATTATTTTGTTTGTACGTATTTTGTGATAATGTGTTAATAAAAAATATGAAAAATATAATATGTATTTATATTGTTATAATACTGGAAAAAAATCATCTGTGGTTCTTAGATAATATAACTTTATTAAGATGATAATAAGAACGTTAAAATTTATATTGAACTAAACTCATAATAACAGATCGATGATAATATTTTGTGAGGTCAATATTGAATGTGGAATAAAAATTCCATCCACATTTCAATTTTGCTTTTATCCGACATGACGTGAAGTGTTATCAAATTAAAAGGTTTTATAACTGACTGATAAAATAAAATAAAAAATAAAATATTTACTTGGAGCAGAATATACGAATACTGTGTAATATTAAAAAAATCATGACGATTATTGATATAAGAAACATGTTGTAATAAAAATATCTCAAATTTGTATGGGAATAAAACAAAGTTGATCTTCTAAACTGTAATAACGCAGGTCAATGACTCGGTATTAAGGGTTAAGTTATCAAATTAAGGATAAAACTAAAAAAAAATCTCTATATTTATAAATTAAATAATTTATTGTCAGAATGAATTATATAAAAAAGTGATTTTTTAAAGTTACAAGTTTTTAGGTAAATAATATATCAACTTTTTACAAACACTTTCCTTTGTACAAAGATAAAAATGCTTGCTTGTTTTCAAAGATAAATTTGATGCATAAGTGCTAGTAAAGTAGAGTTTAATAGTAATAAAATATTTGAAAGGTTTCAATACTAGACGAATATAAAAATTTGACAGCCCCAAAATTCTTTGTGATATCGTTATTTGTGTAACTCAAAGTATTTTTTTCATATTTTAATATACTTATTAAAAAGTGAAGTTCATTTGTCCATTAATTTTTGATTTTAAATTATGAATGTTTCATAAAATTTGTTTATATATACATATAATAATATTTTATTCGATCGTATAATCGTATCATAACGAGTAATTTTTTTATACGCTATATTAACACAACTAAAGAATGGTTTTTCAATTGTTGTGTGGTTATTTAATAGACTTTTTGTTTGTCGCAACACAGAAAATAATAAAAAAAACTAGATAGATTTTAACGAGATATGGTATGAAAATATTGTATGATCAAATATGGTATGGTGAGTGTTGATGAACTAAAGATAGAATATAGGATTCGTTTTAATACAGCAAGTTTTAAGCAGTATCTTTCACGATAAAATACAAAAACTAAATTTGGGTATAGTTACTATAAAAGAAAACGTACCGATTTAAATTGCTTATTATCTAAGGGGTGTCGATTATGACCCATGGTGTTATAAATAACGAAGATGAGAGCAATCTCTAAAATTTCTTCCTATTTATCGGAAGAAATTTTGTAGATATAATTTAATAATTATCATATATATAAAATTTAATACTTTTCATGGTATCGCTATTTAATTCCTGATTAAAGAAATTATTGTAATAACCCCGATTTTTGAAGTTGTATTTTTTTATAATATCTTTACGTTTTGAGGTAAGTAATTTAAAGTAATTTAAAACACTTAAAAAACATTTCTAATAATATGATCATGAATTTAACTTCGTTTTGATTGAAAGAGCTACTTAGTCTTTCAGTGATATTCATAAAGATTTTTCTTAGTTTTCTCACGTATTAGCGATTTCTAAAAACTAATTACTCGAGCGGGGTAGTTGTTGCGTCAATCGACGTGTGTTATGTTATAAAAAAGTGATAGCAGTTGCTTATTGTTTTTTTAAGATATTTGAAAAATAAATAGTGTCAAATTGGCTGTTATGGACTGATTAATATGAATGGACTTAGTTATATATATAAATAATAATATGTATTTTTTCTTAATCAGAAAGTTAATATGATGGGCCTCACACCCAATACCGCTTGTTTAAAATTTCATTAAACCTCCCATGGCTAATACGTGTTTATACACATTTTCTATAAGTATGTAATATTATTTTTATTATGTCAACAATTACTACCACATATTTGTATTATAACTTACTTGTAGAGAGTTGACAATGTTATTTTTACTATTTCCGGGTTAAGAGAAAAGAAAAATATAAGGATGAGCAAGTCTCAGAGTATTTACCTTATAAATATTTTTGGGGTAATGGAGTTTTAAATAGCGTGGAAGCAGTTAGTTGACACTATTTTATCTAAATGTATAAGAATTATATCACCATTTTCTTAGTAAGATGAATAAGTATAAAATTGAATACATTTTAATCGTGAATCTCAAACAACTTTAAATTTGATATATCACTGAAAAAATTAATTTACTGTAAACTGTAAATTTGATATATCACTGAAAAAATTAATTAACTGTAAACTGTAAATTTGATATATCACTGAAAAAATTAAAACCAAGAGTCTCAGTTGGAATATCTTATTTGCGTTTAATAAGTATGAAAAGCTAGAAAGACTAAAGAAATTTAGTACTCTTCGTTCTTATCAATTTAATCTTGAGATCATATTCCATTTTTTGGTCCTTACTATTAAATTGTATTAATATTTTTGTAATATTAAATATTATATTACAAAGGTATTATGTTTAAAATTTCGAGTATATATTTAAAAAATGTATTCCTTTTAAATGTAGTGGTTAAAAACATCGCACATTTTTTGAACATAGAACACGATATACATAAATTACGTAGGTAATTCGTAACAAAACATAGTACGTGCTCACATACATTTGGAACAAAGTTCATCGCTAATCCGTGTGTCGTTTGTGAATTCTCAAACACATTTCATAGTAAATAAACAATTTAAGTGAACACAGAAACATAAGCAATAGAAAAGACACAAGTACATATAGAAAAGATATTTATAAATTATTTAATAATATACGAGTATTTTATGATAAATCTTACTTAGCAACGACTTGCACTTTCATTGACAAAAATGGCACCTTTTGGGCTTTGAAAGTAAACACAACAATGCCTTTAATACTATAGTTGTGTTGTAGTTAACCTAGTTTTTAAGGTTTAAGAAAAACTTCATTAATTTATTATATAGTAGCTTTAGTCTTGCTAACCTTAACAGAACACATACTTTCTAAAAAATACATATTACTTTATACATTTCAATTTATTTTAAATGAATAATATACACAATATTACGGCAAACGTATGAGGAGATGCCTGTCTTATTTATTATTTATTATTTTTATAAAGTTTATTTTCATAAAAAAAAATAAGGAATTTATATTACCATTATGCATTGAATTTATCACAAACATGTAATTTCAATCTCATTGAATTCACAATTTCAATTCGTTATTTCTTGTATCGTTTTTTATGAAAGCAAAACTTGTGTAAACGCTCTCACAGTTTCTTGACTTTCATCAAAAATGTGTCAACGAGTTATCAACGACATAAGTCCTCAGTAAACGTAACTTTTTAAACTTTCAGTACCGAATTTTTATGTACAGTCATAAAGTATTTTAGCATTTATCACTTTATCACATTTATATGTTCTTAAATAACTGACATATTATCATAGCATTTTCTTTTCCACTAAAGGGTTAATATTTGAATTGAGTTTCAAATGATTATTTTGATCAAATGTTTTATTAACTTAACCTAACAACAAGTATTACTATAAAACGTATTACAACTTATAGTAGTAATGTACAAACAAATAAATATATATATATAACTGTTCATAACATCATAATTACTATATTTTAAGATTTCGTATTGAGTGATCTATTTTAGTAAATTAAATAGTATTTTCTATGTTCGATACAATAATTGTTACATATACAATACGATCAGGCAATCTAACTTCTTACAGTTTCATTTTAAATATAATCAAACTGAGCTGTATTTTCTGATCTAAATCGTACTGGACTATTTCTTATTTTCTTTACGAGCGTACTGTACCCGCAAGAGAAATCTTATTAAGTTTTGCAATTCCGTAGACCTAGATTCAGTACACACAAACAAAAATAACATGGCCAGTACATTTGTAAAATATTTTAGTTGCTGTGGATATCTGGTTTAAGATTATCTGTTTTTAAAATACTTTCTCACCTTAATAATATTAATACATTATGTTGACTAAATACAACAACAAAATATTTCAATATTTAGTGAGAAAACTTTTTAAAGAAAAAATTCGTGGCTTTATTTACTCATAATTTCTTTCCTTCTAAACTATACTTGGATAATAATAAGAAAAATAAAATATGCAACAAAATATGTAAGTCGTATATCTATAATTTTATTAGAGTAAACTTCGAAATCACAAACAAAGTGAAATATGCCGTCTTAAGATACACACACCATCTCTATATATAAGAACTATCTAACTTTCTATAGTTTATTTATTTAAAATATTTCCTCGAGCAATCGTACATATGGTGGACTTAATGTAAAAGCATTCTTTCCCAGTCAACCTACAAATTAAACGTAAAACCGGAGAATGTACATCGAATTTACGTTATTTGTGATATCTTAATATTTGCCTGGAGTATATATATATATCTATACCGGTACGAAAATAATTGAGCGAAGCTCTCTATGAGAGACTTTTCTGCGTCCTTTGTGCAAGCATCAATCAGAAACAGTATTTCCGAAAATTTCCAAACTTTGTACACTGATCGACATCAATCTGTTGGTGTTTTTAAAATAAAAAATATTCAAATATTCGATGTCATCGATGAATAAACACGGGAAAACCCAAATAGTTGAGGACAGAGTACGTCCGCGTTTTGTAACAGCAACTTCGGTTCTGTTTGCACCTCGCTTCGCTCAGTATTTTAACACCAAGATTTTGCAAGCACAGCAAGTCAAAATTGAGGTCTGGTTCACGCTCCTAGTAATTTTGAGTGTATTTTATGTTAATTCTTGAACATAATTTCACCATTAAGAATAACATTTCTGTAATTTAAATTAAGCATTTTCATATCCTAGATATGGACAATATGCATCGATCTTCAAATCTTGTATTGTTTATATGCGACAGAATCCTCAAAATTTTTCTTCTTGGCGATTATATGTTTTATTGCTTAAATAGGTTTTTTATATAAAAAAAAAACAAACAACCTCTATATAGGTAAGTTATCAATTGATTACCGTATATTTGATATACACTAAAATAAAAAAATAAAAATACAACAAGATTCAGAAAAGCAATTTGTGGAACTCACAAAGAATTTTTACGTATGGGAATCAAATCCACCTCCTTAGATGAAATATGTAGCTTATTTTACCATTAGAATAATCAAATGAATTTAAGAGCATTAATATACTTTGTAATTCTATTACGGCTTTTGATTAGAGGTTTATCATATATCAGCTTGATTAACGAAACATAAGGTTAATAACAAGCTTTTAAAAGGTCGAAGGTTGAAGGTAAACATGACGGTTCTTTGTAATTCAGTTTGTATAGTTCTACCACTGTAATTCCGTTTTCATAACACTGCACTCCACATTGTAATTTGATAAAAACATACAAAAATTTTGCGCAATTTTTGAAAATTAATAGAATTTTTAAACAGTTAACTTTAAAAATTAAATTAGAACGAAATATATATATGAAGTTGGTAAATTCTAACAATTTTGAATTTATATTAATGTGAATATCGTATATAAATAAGACATATATTACTTCTATTAGAGTAATAAAGTATAACTATACATTTATACTTAACGTTTTTGAATAGAGACAGAAATGAAACAGAATATTGGAGCCATATACAAGGGTAATTATTTTCATTTTAATAAAAAAAAAATTTAAAGGTGCTTCAATAAACTAATTTATAATTATAGTTAGTTATAATAATAATAAAATACTTTATTGCACGATAAATCAATAAATAGAGAACAACAGAGAAAACAAAAAAATACATAGTTAATAAGCATTTAGGTGCAACAGGCGGCCTTACCACTTAATTTATTATATATCGTGAACAGAATACGAGTAGAAACCATTTAAATACCAAAGAGAATATTTTATTTAACGACCATGAGTTATACTGTAAGGTATTTCAAGGTTAATCATTAATTATCGGGGACCCAGTATAAAAGATGAATGAATAATTTCACAAATCTCCTTTTCTTTCTTCCCTTTCTTTGTGTTCTTCAAAGAAATACATCTGTAATTTTCATTATTTGAAATCAAACATCATTTGAGTTTTGAAAGACTAATAACAATTTTGTAGAAACGGCTGTTTATTGAAGAATATCTATATATTGTCAACTAATATGAATGTTTACGCAATTATATTTCAAAATAATATTACAACTGTCAAACATATCAGAAGTGTTAAATTCATGCAGAGAATCAATCGCCTAATTTTATGAATGATAAACAAACGCAAATTAATTTTGTACAAAAAATTTAGCCCAAAATTTAACCAGGGACATAAGATGAACCTTACTTATACCTTTATCGGTGGAATTTGGATAACATTTTATACGTCTTAAGAAAGTTAAGACGTGCACAAATAAAGTTCTAAGGAAATAATACATTCTGTTTAGCATTTTGTGTTTGGATTTAAAACAAACCATGTTTATTTATTAAAAAATATTTGAACAATTGTAATAATGTATAAATTATTACCAAGTTATATATTTAGTTATGTATTATCTTTTTGATGTCTGTAAAATTTTACGAAATACTATTCTAGTCTATTAGTTTTTTAATGTTTTACGCCGCAATATTGCAGTATTTGTCCAGTTTCAACTATTGAAATCAACACAGGCTATTAAATAGTTACTCGACCTTTTGTTCATCCTTAAGATATCATTGTATAATTTAATGGTATTTGGATAGAATGTAGAGGAATTAGTGTTTTTTGTAGGTTATTCTATGTATTATCAATTACAGGAGGTTTCTTATAGATACGGGAAAAATATAATTTTATCGCGGGTAGAAGTGAATCTTCAGGGCGTCGTCGTGCTTGTCTTGTTTCCTTTTTCCCGGTTCATTCTATTCCTAAAGACTGGTATTATTATATTTCCGATTTTTTATATGTATAGTTTAAATATGTAATTAGCGCTACATACTAATTATTTAAAGAGCAAATGATTGACTGCGGTTTTCTTGTACTTACAAACAAGAGGGCTGATATATTTTTTACTTGAATATTATGAAGTGTCATGCACTTACCTAAAATTATAATCTTAAATATTCCACATATGTTGTAACCATATTTTGTAACCATATTTTATGTAATGTAATATTTTATGTAATGAGGTAACATGTGTATACAATTTAGTATATTTTAGTTTAGTACACCTTAAAGCTGTACTTTATAGTCACATCGTAAAAACGGTCTCAAAAGTTCTTTTTAATTGCCAATAAAGTGTACGATCTTCGTAAGGTAATTGTAATTTTAACCAAAGTAAATTAGTACCTAATTGTAAATTTGTTACAAATTTGAAAACTTTAACAAACATCATTTTTTTGTGAGAGAGATGAGAAAATAATTGGTGATAAGATATTGTTAAAAGTTTTCACATGTAAAAAAGTTTCAATAAGTAATATATTATCGCAAGTATGAAATATGCCTTTATGTCATTATTTTTCTAATGAAACGTTTAAATTAAAATTAATGATAGTATAAATTCAGTAACACCTCTCGTCTCTCACTACAGCTATTTTTTGATATGGTTTGACTTACCTGTAAACAAAAGAAGTTAATATCAATATTATTTAAAATTATAAACATTTTATACAAGTCTGAAATAAATTATCACTTTTAAAAACATTTAAAATTGTTGAAGCATGCTCGTGTTAAGTTATTTTCCAAATAAATATGATTTCCTAATTAAATAATTAAGATTATCCAATTTATTTGACAAATAATTATATAAATATATAATAAACATTGTAAAGATATACAAGCATTTTGTTATAATACCTCTAAGTTAATTTTAAAGTTAGGAATACAGCGTAATATACTAACAAAAAATATTTATAGACAATTTCAAATAAAATTAAACTGATATGTTAATGGGGAGTGATACCAACCAACAAACGATTTTGATTTTATTTAATAAATCGTCAAATACAATCTATTATTAGTAATAAAAAAGTTATACAAAACTATTTTCATGGCAATTAATTCATCAGCGGTTCAGTTCTTAGATTTAATTTAACGCTCTCACTTACATACTATATGTTGTTACGCTTATTAACATAAGACTATTGTATTAAAAAGACTAGAAGATTAATATTTATGGAGAACAAAATTTTCATTTGTTATAAATTATTAATACATATATTTATTTGCAACAGAAATATTAAATGTCTAATATTTAAAAGTAACATAATCTATACTTATAATAAATCTGTAGAGAGGTCAATTCTGTACATGAAATATATTTACAAAATAACTATCGGGGGGTGATTAGTGATCGATACTGATGACAAAAATGCAATCAGTAAAATTTTTGTCTGTCTGTCTGTCTGTCTGTATGTTATTTATAGAAAAAAAAACTACTCGACGGATTTTAACGAAACTTGGTACAATTATTCTACATACTCCTGAGCAGGTAATAGTATACTTTTCATCACGCTACCATTAATAGGAGCAGAGCAGTGAAAGGAAATGTTGGGAAAACGGGAGAAGTTACTTGGTTTTTTTAGTTTCCGTCGCGTGTGCAGCCTTAATGGTTAAAGCTACATAGAAATCATGTATAACGGAAATATTCCACATAAAATTATATAAAAAATATCCCAAGACAGCATATGTCTATCTTTTATAGTTGACTCACAATAACACGTGTAACTCCCGATAGCTTAGCAGTTCGGAGATTTGTTATTATTATATTTGTTTACTCTTACGTTTATAATATTCTCACTCAACCCCAATTAAAAAAAATAACATCAGTTATTCTTCGAACTCCTGGGCAGGTTATAGTATACTTTTCATCACACTACAATGAATAGGAGCAGAGCAGTGTAAGGAAATGTTGGGAAAACGGGAGAAATTACTTGATTTTTTAAGCTTCCGTCGCGTTTTTTTTTCAGCTTTACGTTCACGTGCCGGACGGGTCGACTCTTAACATAGTCTACCCAGAAACTTTGCGCTGAAACATTTTAATTTGATCTACAAAATATTAGCAATATATTATCTTAATAAAAAACAAGGAGTTACACGCTGACCGAGTCGTGGGTACAGCGTGGGTATAATAATATTCTGCGGTTACTTATATTTTTCAACAGTTTTGTGGATTGGCATATTATATTACTATTTCCCTTCTAAAATACGAAAGTGAATCTGCCTGTTACGTCAAAACTATGAGGGAGGACATCTGTTAATTTTTTTTCGAAAAACGACGGAAACGCGGACGAAGTCGCGGGCAAAAGCTAGTAAATAAATAAAATTTTATTTTTTGTTTCTTATAATAAAAATAAAGGAATACATTATATTAAGATAAATAACATTACATTTATTGCTATTATTGATAATAATTAATTTTATAGTTATGTAATACTTTGACTGGAAGAGAATACCACTAGGCATTAAGATCGAGTTCTGAAAATTACAAGTAGAGTAAATAAATAATTTGTTTTACAGTACTTTTTAAGTAACTTGTAAAAGAACAAACAAAAATAAACAATTCGTATACAGTTTCATGACCACGAAGTTCCCCCCTTGAAATATGACCATACCGCCGATGAGGCTGTGTTGAAAAAACAAATAAAATTAAGACTGTAAGACAGATCATAAAAAATTAAGTGAATAAAACAGTTTGCTAAAATAATTTTAAATCGTGAACATAAATGAGTAATTTTTTGGTATACAGTTATATGCAGTATAAGTGGTATGTATATATATAGATATAGGTATGGTAAGGTATACAGTATATTTTTTTTTATTTCGGAATGCCATAAAATAGTATTTTTTAGCAGTAGCATTTTTTGTGTTTGACTTAATAATAATGCGGTGCTCCATATCAGTGGTTAAAAACATTTTTTTTTACTTTCTGTTTATTATTTACGAAATGTGAATATAATATTATTTATTTAAAAATAATCTTTTTTCAAATAAATTCAACGAAAGTAGAAAGTAAGTATCTTTAATTGTTTACAGGCAATAATTGTTCAGTTGTTTTTTGTTACAATACTACAAGAAAATCCTTTTTTATATTTGGATTTTGTCTTTGAAGTAAAACATTTCCTATAAAAGAAGGTACTTCACTAGTACGTGAATTCCTGATATGGTTTATCATATAAGCAGTGAAATTAATTTAATATTCAAAACAAAAAAGTATACCTAATACCTAGCAACATGAAAACAATTTAAGGAAATATGCCGACAGTTATAATTCTCAACTTTCACCACAGCTGATTTATAATTCATTGTTCTTTAAAGAGAATCCTTAATTTCAACTCTAGAATTCTTTAATTTCTATATTTATAATTCATTACAATTAAAAAAAAACTGAATATTATTTAATTATGTACAATCATCTATATTATTTATAATGAGACTAGAGATTTATTACAAATTATACATAGTCAATTGACTACTAACCCCATTCACATATAAGTTATATTTACTGAACTTCTATTCGGTTAAATAATACCACATAAGTAATTTTGCTTCTAAATTTTTTTGCTCATTTTTTTTTATTTTCTGACTGTATCTACTACAAAAAAATATATCCTTATTGTTTAATTAATTTATGTCAGTACTCTCAGTTACACCATTTCAAGCTCTCATCTATTAAGGTCTTCAGTGAAAACTGAATAGCTTAAAAGATAAAGGTCGAATGCACTTCCTTGACATGAGATACTCTTATCTAAGGATATCCGCTTCCTTTAAATGCTATACAACACGGCAGTGTCTACTGCCCGCGTCTTCATAACGTTGAGTTATATTATTATATATATTAATAGGGGAAGTATTTGATGTACTTTTAAGAACTAAGTGTTATTCATTTAAATTCATTGTATTGTATAATTCAAATAATTATTTGGCTACCTTGAATTAATATCGCTTTGTCTAACTGCAATAATGATATTATAATCTTCGCACATTTTACTGCCAATAAACCAACCACTACATACATAATATGTCGCCTAAGGTAATTTCTTCAAATATAAAGTACAGTGCCCTTGAGTATACATAATATATATGTTATGTATGAAGTGGTTTGTTTTATACAAGTATGAAATCAATGTCAAATTTTACCGTTGTCAGCTATGTGAGCCACTTATATGCTTATTCCACCCCTACTGAATAAAAAACCAATAGAGGCAGATACGTGAGGTCAAACCTTAACGGTCGTGTTCGGTGTCCGTATTTACGCTTGTGAATTTACTTTGTTCGGCAATTTTAATTCTAACCGACTTCAAAAAATTTTTCATTTGACATAAGAAAATATTTATTAAGGACTAAATTTCTTGATTTTCGATCTTGTGTACAGTCTATAATTGAGATATAGTCTTAAATTTAAAAAATATTTCTGTCAGCTGAAAATATAAGATGCCGGAACGATAATGTCTTATCTCGTATTCTATCAATATATTAATAACTTATTTTAAAAACTTTGGTGTTTGTATACTATAATATAATAAAGCAAAAGAGTTTGTTTATTTTTGGTCCAATACGCCTATCTTCAAAACCACTAGATAGATTAGAAAAAATCTCTTTGATTATAATAGGTAAGGGCAGGAGGAAGGCTGTCTAAGATTACGCTACTGCTTCTACTTATTTAAATAATAAATAAAATCTCTGTTTCGCGGGTGGAACCGCCAGTAACGGCTAGTATTCTATATTAAAACCGTTCTGGAAGTACGTCGCAGCTGATATTGCGAAAGAATAATTATTAAAATTGGTTTAGTACTTTTAGGAAACAAAATGTAACTTTCCTAAGCCAATTGCTCTATTTGTAGTTAAAGTGTAAAATATTATCGCTATTTTGTTAAATATTCTATCAAATTATATCCATATGAATAAGTTCTGTCTAGAAAATAAAACATAAAATATCTGTAATGAATTTTAACGTTATTAATAACGCTATATATTTTTAACGGTTTTAAAATCGTTTGAAATTTGAGATTATTGATTCTAACAACGTAATATACAGAAACTTTTAACGATTGTCTGTTAATGACATCGTTAGAAACCATGCGACGACAAGACAAACTTGACACTTTTACGTCAATTAACGTAACTAAAGTTGAGTTAAGTTTCTTCTTAAAGATAACTAAGAGAAAAATTGGAAAAGTTTTTGCGTTTTTATATAATAATTGTATATTATCTACACTTGATATTAAGCATAAGGTACAGAACACATATTTTGAAATGTGATCTAGGATATCTACGTCAATAAAATTTACATACAATTGTATTTAGTTAAGCATAAATATCGTTCACGTTGTATGAACTTTAATAAACATATATATTTATAACTTTAATAATATTAGTATCAAACATTAGAACAAATTACGGTATAAAGACTGTACAGTCCTAGTTAATAAAAAATTCTAATATTATAAAGAATCCCCTATCATAGTTTTATTAAACGTTTATAATTTTCTCAATTAAGTGAATTTTTGTTTGTGTCAGAATTAAGTTTTATTAAATATTGTATAGTTTAGTAATTATTATAAAAAAACTATATCAATAAATAGATTTAATGTAATTCCTAACTTTCTGATTTGGTTATTCAATTTTACAAGTTATTTGTAATCATTATATGATAATAAGTTGAATAAAATTTACATTTATCGTCATCAGTTAATACTGTATAATTTTGTATAATGTTGCTGTATAATCGATAAATATATATTATATAATAAACATCTAAAATAAATATATAATAACAAATAAATTTTATAACTTTGCTCCTGTATTAATAACTATATTTAAATTAATCGTATTTGTGTATAAGTCTAATTTTATCTTAATTAAATTAACGTCTGCTCTTTCCATACAAACACACAAACGATCCCAAGAGCACCTACTACATGTATTTTGCCAAGCCCTTACTATTTTCGATTACGAGGCTATTTGCTATCAACCTCATCTAAGCATTTAGGTAAGCTTTTATCGTCATCGAAATTTCTATATAAGATTTTTATTTGACTCTGGTAAATTTGATCACGTTTCTGGTTTTCACAAACAACTTAAATGGCTTCCTAGTCGGTTTGCCCGAAAAATGCATTGCTTACAATAAATGGTATCCTATGACCTAGAAACGTATTTTTCTAACCTTTTCAACCGTTACAGCATTAAATTTCCATAAAGTTTTCTATTCAATAATCCAAAGTTGTATGCTTTTCCTGATAATATTAGTGAAGCAAAAACATGCTTTCTATTTAAAGAACATTATACGAGCACTATTTTCCTGATAATATTAGTGAAGCAAAAACATGCTTTTAAAAGCACTATTTCCCAAGATTCTTTCCTGCAGAATAATCTAACAAGTTTTATTTTTCATTCTCGTCATTGTATAAATAATAATATTATGTACCTATTTTACAAATGTATACTTATGTTTTAGGAGGTGTGTGTATGAACACTTTGTTAATAACACATTACAAATCCTTTTTAATTGCATTCTCCTTAGAGTGTCATCACAAAGAACGTTGAGTACTTACACTAGCAGTTATAATTATGTAATGTATATATTATACAGTATTGTTATAAGTTTTCTTTAAATAGTTTTTAACCTTTTTTTTTACATAAAATTGTAGTATAAAAGAAGATTAGATAATAAGATAAAAAATATTTTTTACATATTTTTATATTTTGTACCAATTTACTTCTCACCATCGTCTGCTACTTGTTTTATTTAGTCCCACATTTATCATCACATTAAGAATAGAAGCATGTACATTTATATATTTATATTTATATATTACATAGGCTGTCTGCTATAATAAATTTAACTAAGCGACAACTACAATAGACACTACAAAAATGAAACTATCGACCAATAGAAGTGGTCAAAAGATTGCCTTTACCAATCTCAATGTATTGTAGCTAAACTAGTTTCCTAAGTAAAAGAAAACCTTTTAATTGATTTATTATTTAGTAACTTAAGTCTTGTTAAGCTTAAAAGATTTATTTCCATATTAAAATTTGTAGATAAAAAAAAAATCTAATTTAAAAAAAATATGCTACTGTAAAGAAAAAGAGTTGCATGTCTTTGAGTTTTTGTTTTTAACAAAATGAAATTTTGAAAAATAAATATTTAATGATTAATAACATATTTTTGAACATAAATCAAATTAAATACAATTATTTAATTTCAATCTCTCTAACTTCAATCACACTTCACAATTTTTATATCTTATTTCTTATATTTTACTTCGGTTTTTATGAAAGAAATACTTAACTTGTGTTAACGCTTTCACAGTTTCTAGACTTGGAGAAATGTGTCAACGACCTATCAACGACATAACTCCCGAGTGAACGTAACTTTTTAAATCTTACATAAAATAACTAACATATATTACTTCTATTTCCATTTATATGTTTAAAAAAATATATTATAATATTTTATTTTTATGTTAATCTCTGTTAGCAAATTTAAATTTGCAATACACGTAAGTAACAAACCTAATCCGATCAGAATACTATATGAAATTTATACAGCTTATTGTAGTATTTTCTGAACATTCTGAACATGTAGTATAGACGAACTCGTTTCTCGATTTTTCTTGACTCGTCCTGTCGACAAACACAGCTATTTAATGTAATGTTTTACAAGACGTACGTGTAGTACGCAAAAAACAAGGCGCTCGCGACTACTTGTATATAACTTTCTTTGAAAACAACAATATATACAATATATAAGCCATTTTTTGTTCAATGTTAAGTACAATAAGTATTATGCCTAAAAGATTAAAAACATGTCTATATTACAAAAGTACTTGTCTGTTTTTAGCGTCAGAATAATTTTTACAATTTTTATGATCTAAGCGTTCTATGTATTTAACTAAATTAATTTGAACGTTCTATATCACAGCAGTGACATATACAATCTTCAGACAGTGTAGCTAAAACTGTTAAAATTTCAAGCTAAATATAATCAAACCGTAATGTTTTCTGGTACTGATCTGTATGCAACCGAATTATGTTTTATTTAAATTTGAAAGAAGTTTTAATTCTCCAGATATAAAATTTGCATTCTTTGCCGTCTGAAATACTTATAAATAAAACCGTTTGCTTTTTATTATAAATAAAAATTGTGGAAATGAATCATACAATTTTAAATTAATTAATTATATTAAATATAGGCTTTAAAAGTTCACTAGTTTGGTACAACTCTACACCAATACCTTTTTAATATCTAGATGTTGTTTTTAAATGTTATACACATTTCCTATAAAAACTTGGTATTTAATTACTACCTAAATTTCTCATCAACAGAAACAGAAAAATTAATGGATTGCATAAAAAAATGGGCCTAACACTTGTAATATCAAAGCAATTTAAGAAAATATGTCATATTTATTAAATATAAGTACCAACTTTCCCCGCTCCAATTTATAATTGATTGTTCTTTAAAGAGAATTCGTAAAACTTAAATTCTCGAATTTTACATTTTAAACCTAATTATAAAATATTCATCTACTAAAACTATGTAATCTACGATGAGACATGGACTTATTTTTAAGGCAAATATATTCAGTCGACTGTTGCTAGGCTCAATTTCATATTTTTTAAATTTATTGATATTCTATTCGTCTAAAAAAATATCTTTTTATATCATTCGGAACAAAATTAGTGAAATCAAAAAGAGCAGAATTGAGCGCGTTCCTTTTAAAAGATCTGACTGCACTTATTCCAAAAATATAATTATTATATTTAAAATAATTTACATCTCCATTTTCTCCTGTTTCAACCGTCCTCTGAGGAGCTTAAAAGATGAAGGGCTAAAGTGCTTCAGTGACACGAGAGTGTCTTTTCTTTGGATTTCCGCTTCCTTGTAATATATTTAAACAGCCAAAACACTGCCAGTGTTTTCATATCGTTATAATATATCAAATATTTGAATAAGGCCTTAACAGGGTATCAAAACAGGGATTTTCTATAAATCAATCGTAGATTTGATATAATTCAATACATCGTCAAAGTAAAGGTATAAACCAACTAATACGAGTAGCAGTGATTGAGGTAGGAGACAATTTCCTAATTAATAATATTAATAATTTAGACAATGGACCGTCAAGATGCAATCATAAGAAATGCGTGCCGATGCAAACTAACGGCAGCTTATATACAGGCTTTGTTATGTTCCGTCTTCTACTCCTGTTCTTTATACGTGCAGACACCAATATTGTGTTAATTAAATAAAGTTTATAGTTAAATAAGGTTTTAAATCTATTTTTCCCCACTTATTATTTAATATAGGAAATCATTCATTCAATTAGATTTCTATAAAAGATTTTATAACATTGGACATAAGATTAACTGGTAATTTTATAGCCCAGTGAGCTATAATCTTGATTTAATATTGTTTTTACATTGCTTTGTCTGCCCGCCATAATGTTATTATAACCTTCGGATATTTCATTACAAATTATGAAACTGCTGAATAACTAAAACAGCCATCTCTAAACTATACATTTTTTAGGCACATAGCACATTAAAGAACATGGAAAGAAAAATTCCTTAACGCGGATAGAATTCGTGCCTGAGGTCCCTGAGCTACGGTAATAGTAGTATGTTTTTGATCTTCGTTGGGGCAGAAGTGATTTTTCTTAAGCTTCTTGCTTTACTACAATCCAAAAAACATGCCGTTAAGTCAAAAAATCTATTTCGAGTTTTACCTTTGTCAACTATATGTCGCTTATGTGCTACTTCCAGCTTCTAATGAGTAAGAAACCCATACAGGCATATGTAAGCTTGAGTTTATTTCACAGGTACAGATTCCCAAAAAGATTTTCGTTTCAAAGAATAGGACATTAAAAAAATCTATTATTAAAAACTATCTTTTTGTTTTTCTTAAATTGTTTTATTTTTAATTGTTAAGGGTTCAAAAAGCTGTTGAGAGCTTTTTTAATATTATTATATATTATAAGTTAAAAATATTTTTCCATCGAAAAAACCTTCTTTTGGCATATCTTTTCTGAAAAATTTTCTTACATTTTATAAATTCTTAAATATTGGTGAAAAATTATCAAAATCGGTTTAGTAATTTTAGAAAACAAAATGTTGCTTGGACCAATTTGGTTACTAGATGGCGTTTATATGTAAAATAAATAATTTCAGTCTTTTTTAAGTTTTGTCTAGGTAATAAAATATATCTATCAAATTATACGTAACGTTATCAAAACCGTTCGAAATTGGAGATTAGCGATTCTAGCTACGTTATATAAAATAACTTCAAACGATTTTCTATTAATGACATCGTTAGGAACGACGCGACGACAAGACAAACTTGACACTTTCACGTCAATTAAAGTAACTGAAGTTGAGTTAAGTATCTTCTTTTGGATAACTAAGAGAAAACTTCGTAATATACATTTTTGCGTCTTTTATATAAAAACTACAATTTCTTAATTAAAAAAATAATTTATTGGAAATAAATAATATATTTGATTTATTAAAAGATATAATACATATTAAATACTTCATTTTACTCTCTAGTGACTTTTTTTGCCTATTTTGATATATTTTTTAACATGATAACGAATGTTCTACTTAATAGTAAATGCATTTTTTTAAACTAAAACTAAAGGAGAGAAGAACACAAAAAATGAAATATTCAAACATCTTTATACGGTCGAAACTCAATACGGTCGATCTTTTCCAATTACGCAATTACTATTACTTTCCTTTAAAATTGATCAACAAGTTATTTTATCTATCAATCACAAAGACGAAATTGAAATCCATACCAAAAATAAGTAAAGATAATATTGATGTTAAGTAAAACATAATAAAACTTTTTCTTATATTAAAAACCAATTTCATAATATAAATAATGTCCGTATATAATAACTTGTCGGCCCCATCTATAAGGTTCACCTAAAATTGGAAAGTATTTCCAAATTTATTTATTAAAGGTACAGTAAAATAAAACTAACTTGTATGTTTTAATTATCTATTTATTGCTCTTGACAATGATAATTACTTTCAACTATTTAACTGTCACACATTATTTGAGTCCATAAATACTGAATATAATTTCAGTGACATTTATAACTCAATTATTTAAATAAATGTTATTGGCATTAATATAGTAATGCTTAAATATATATATTTAACACAGAAGTTAATTACTCATACGTATTATATAGAAACGAAGCATTATTAGAGAAATGTCATAAGGCCCACTCGACTTGTAAACGTTCGAGGAAAGCGGAGTTCGTCGTTTGATTTTTTCCGGACACCGTACGACAATAGGTCGTTTTTTCCATGGACGTCCAGAGTCGAATTTGCAGAAAAAAAGAGTGCTCCAAAGATTAGTTTTGTCTTTCGCTATATGTTCATTCACCATGTAAAATATTAAGTGAAACGGCTCTCAAAAGTTTCGTTTTGAAAGTTGACAGCTTTCTGTCTATTTATGTTGATTGACGTACTTACGTCATGCACTGATGCATTGATGCACTTGCATCAATAATCTACTTTAAAACCTGTATGTAGTTATAAACGAAGTATGAGTTATATTACAGAATCTCTTTCAAAATATAATAGTAAACTAAGTAATAAACATTGAATAAATACGATTTATAAAATAATTATAAAATTTTTGTTCATTAATTTAGATAAAATATTTTTTTCGTCATTACTTTCGTACTTTGGGCCTTAGAAACAGGAATTTAATAAGAACAAATTTACCCTACAAAGGTAAAAAACATTTAATATCTGGCTAACCTTCAGGCTACTTTAGATGAGTTGACTGCTAGATAAGAATTTTAAATGATTTTAGTGTGCTTTTGAAGAAAGATCTTAAAACCATCAGATTTGCAGCTTCAGAAATGTGTATATATGTACATCCAGTAAAAAAAACACATAGTAAAGTTCAGATTTTTTTTTTCTTTTTAACCTTGACAAATACAATTAACCTTGACAAATACAATGATAACATGGAAATCCCTACTTATTTTTAACAATCCACTAATGAGTAAATAATTAATTAAAAATTGAACCAGAAATCATTTTTTTGCTTACAACTTGAATTATATTTGTGTTGTTTATTTAAATTATATCATTTTGTTCGGATTTGGTTTTAAGTATTGTATTCAGATTGAATTTTTAATTGGATTATTAATTTTATATTATTTATAGTAATATAATAAATATGAAAATTTAATTTACTTTAATTTGTTATTGAATAAAGTTTAGCAGAGAATTTCAAAATTGTGTAATTTTAAAATAATATGTCTGGAATAACTTATATTTATTGTAGATTTTTTAACGCCTGAAACTAATGTCTACAGGTGCAGCACAGAAAAGAGACAACAGCACAAGCTAAAACACAAGCTTATAATTGATGAAAGATTATAAGTAGTAGTAAAACCAAATGAAGAAAATGTATTCAAGCCCCTTCATTTTTTTATTGTGGCTCTCGTCAAATCTGTGGAAATAACTTTTTTGAGTGTTATAGCTTAAATAAGGAAAATGTGCTATTCAAAAAAATACAAAAAATATTTTTCTCTCACTCTTTATTTTATGATGACCTATGTTTTATCTAATAAAAAAAAATCAAAATCAAGATTTATTAATAAAATAGTAATAATTAAACCGAATTAATAAAAACATATTGAGTAAAATTAATAGACGAGAGAGACAAAGTTTAGATTTTTGTAAATCCATAACTTACATAATTTACAAAATCCTAAACTCTGTCTCTCTCTTCTATTAATTTTACTCAATATCTTTTTATTATATCAATATCAATTTTTATTATCAAGCAGAAAAGGCGTGAAGTACAGTTAAGTACAGAGACAAACGCCGTACGCAAACAATAAACAGATAAACAGGGAGGATTACAGTCGGGTACAGTAGGGCCCACAAGAAGCTTGTAAATAGCGACAGAGGTCTGTTATGAGAAACCGTCATGTCGTTTGTTGTAACGACTTACTAGTCGGTTTTACTTTCATCAAGCAATTTGAGTTTCCCTTCAGTGATCATTTGTTCGGTGCAAGAAACTCACAATCTTGTTTCAAACTTTAAAACAATGTACTCCACAATTTTGCCCCATACTTATTTCTCCATCTACTCCCTTATTAGGTATGATATTAAAAAAAAATCATCGAAAAATGTCGGTAAACTTTTATCGTTATCAAAAATTCCGTGTAAGATTTGTATTTCAACCACGTAAATTTGATTATGTTTCAGAATTTTGCAAACAACGCAAATGGCTTCCAATTCGGTTTGACCAAAAAATGTATTGCTTACAATTTCTGTATGGTACCCGTTTTAATCTAAAAACATAACTCTAACCCTTCCAACCGTTTCAGTAATCAAATTTTATGATCATTTGCTGTTCACCTATACAAAGTTGTATGCTTTATATGACAATATTAGACAACAATTCGCTTTATAAATATTTATAAGGAATGAGTGTATACACAATTTGTTACTCAACCATATTACAAAAACTTTTGAACTGAACTCTTCTTACAATTTCTTTGCTAACATAGTCAACTATTGTCAATTCTCAAGAATTGCCTATTATAATTACTTTTCGTTAATTCTTTCTCGTACTTTTTTGTAAAATATAATTTGAGTGCAAAGAAGTATTATAAATATTATATAAAATAACCAGATTTTTAATATTTATTTATATTTTATTATTTACAATTCACCTCTGATTACCAAATGATTACTTTTATTTATATCCACATAATACTATGTATCCTATATAGATTTTTTAGTCAACGAAAGACCGAATTAATTTTTTCAACAAGAGGTAACGGGGGCGTGCCCCATTACGTTATCTTCCTGGTTAAGAAAAATGTTGTATTAACAAACTCAATTCAGTCATTTAACCAATTTTTTGCAGATATAATATAATTTATAACTTTCAAGTTTTTTACCAATGTATTTGATACTATTTATTTTTTAAACAACAAAAAAAATACGAAATAGTTTTTTTTTAAATTGCGGTTCCCATTTTGGCGACATTAATATGCATCGATTCCATACTACAAAAATCAATTTGTTTTTACAAATCGAGAATACGCAGTTTTCAGGTTTTAAAAAAACATCGGCTCTAACTTACGTGAATACAAAACTATACAACGCAGTTATAATTTTTTTTTAAACTGAGAAGAACAATATGTCGTTAAACAAATCCAAAAAATAACAAAGTGGATTATTAAAAAAAAGCTTAAAAGGAATAAGAAAATGTTAGACATATATAACAGTAAAAAAACTTTTAAAAAAAGTGGTAAAAAATAGACTAAATGTAAAAGTAGATGCAAAGTCATTACGAAAATATAAATATTGTATTAAAAACTTATCAATATATATTTTTAGTTACAAGTAATTTACATTGTCTAACAGCTCGTTCCTTATTCCTGACCTGGATGTCAGGTCCGGGTTGCTAGCGGATAATTATGTTTTCGGGTGACACATAAGAAGATATGCATTACATATGCACATATATTATTATGTAAATTAAATTCAAATTCAAAATTCAAATTCAAAATATCTCTATTCAAATAGGCATTTACAAGCACTTTTGAATTGTCACTTTACAAAGTATACAAATTTATATGTAATAAGTTCATGAGTAAGCTACCACCAGCTCGGAATGTTGTTCAGTTGAGAAGAACTGACCAAAAACTCAACAGTTGCTCATTTTAAATAAAATTTAACAATGTTTGGCTTACACAACATAATAACAACCCTGCAAACGATTCAACAAACCAAGTTACACACATTTGATAGACTAAATACCCTTGAATGCTGTAGTAAGACTTATTTAATAACATACTTTTAGTTTTAGATTTAAATCTAAGAAAGGGAAGGTCTAAGATATCTTGTAGAATGTTATTATATATGAATATACTTAACCCTATGAAGGATTTTTAAACTTTGTGGAGACGAAATTTAGGCGTTACGATTTTAGTGCTATATCATGTATTTGTCGGGTGTCTATCACTATTTTTAATATAAGAATTAAAATTTTGATAAATAAATAATATGTTATTAAATATGTTTTGAGAAGCGACCATAAGAATACCAATTTCTTTAAAAAAAGCTCAGGGAATCCCTGGCTTTTAAGTTATATATATATTATTGAACTCAAATGGTCAGTCTATCCTTCGCAAGTAATAACGACCAGGAGAAAGACGTTGATGCATGTTTACCTAAAACAATCTATTTATTTTTCATAGTCTGTAATTATAATAAAAATATAATTATTTCGAAAGCATTATATAATAAAAATTATATTAACAGGACTATTTCTAATAATATTATGTCTCTCCGTACGTAATAATTATACCGCTCCAGGCCTTTAGCCGAGAGCGTTGTGATGTTCAGATTTACCTAAATAATTAAACATATGTTAGTAGGAAAATAATTAAACAAGCGAGATGATTAAACAAAATTTTGCCATAATATGCCTCATGTCAACCTTCTATCAGAGGTTGGAAGTAATCAAGGCAAGCCGAGTCGAGCAGTTATGAGCTGCAGTTCATTAAAATTAGAATTGACTTACTAACTTATAATATTAAGATGATCTGAACGTACACTAACGTAGATTGTTGGGAAAGAAACAACTATTAAATCTGTTATCAAATTATCGAGGTGCCAGATTTGAAACTTATATCTTAATATGAATTACTTTCAGGAGGAAATTTGAGGTGTTGTCGTTATTTCACGAGAAAAACAATGGATGAGAGAAAATAAAAACATCAATAAAACTTTTCATTTTTATTATATAAAACTTTTATCATTTGTCTTTCAAATTTAAAATTTTATAAATTATATGCTAAATATGTTACATGATAAGTTTTTATTTTAATGAGGCATTACTTTTTTGAAACATAACTTATTTCAAATATGTATATTAAGATAAAGATTTGTAAGTATTAGGTTGCTTACTACCACGTTCCCCGTGTTCATTAATGTTTGAACGAAGCAGCAGGCTTCATGTCAGGTCAATTTGTGAAAGATATTTTAATCAAATAAACAGAATTACTTATAAACTAAACAATGTTATAGAAGTATTATTAGAATTGTAAACATTTTTATCAACCACAAGTTCTGAAAAATGCATTTGTCTGCCTATGCCTATCTGTATTTAATATATTTTTTATTACTTTATATTGTTAAAATATGAATTATATAAAACTGAGCGTCTATCCATGACTTTGCCGGGTGGTATGTTGACGGAAAATGCCAAATAGCAACCGCTCTTTCACCTCTGCTTCATCAAGATTCGATCAGAAGTTTTTGCGTGAAACAGTTACAAAAGCGGTACATGCATCCTCGCAAAGTCATGTATGTATGACCTTTTTATTATTTAAATTTAGAAACGCTAGAAAGCAACATTATTTTTATTTTCATTGTTTATAATATTATCCCTCCTAATAATCTTTTATTTTTGAGTGTTTGAGTAAAAAATAACTTTTGTCACTTGTGAAAATAAATATGAAAGTAATTTCTTTCCTATCTGAATATAGGAAAGAGTTTTAAAAGGTAAAATGAAGCTGGCTACTATATAAGATTAATAAATGATTTTATAGCTTTTGAAAGCTTTTAGTTAACTTATTTTGAATTATATTATTTCATTCGTATTTTGAAAGCAGATTAATAAAATGAAGACTTCTAATATTCCATTGCAATTTTCTGGTCTTTTCTTTTCTATTTATATTCTTCAATATATAAAAAAGCCTTAAGCTATGAATCTTTTACGATTGCGGGTTAATTATCTGGAAGGGCAATAAAAGGAAATGTACGCCATCTCTCATCACTAACTAATGGTGGTTAAGCATGTACAGCACGTAGTTTTATTATGACCATATAATGTGCACCAACTCATTATGTCCTAATTTTGAACTATAATATTTTATTTAAAATCGTAACCACTTTTTATATAATACATATGATTTTAAAATCGTTTGTTGATTCACTACTCAGAACGGTGGAAAATATTCTACTGTGTATAACAATAGCTTTGGCTATGGAACAATATTTTTTTATAAACTTATTTTCATTTCATTTAACTTCTTTACTGTTTCATGTATCGCAGTTAGTTTTTTCTCTACACGACATTCATTTTATTTATTATAAAGATATATGTATTTCAAACTGTGTAAATCAGCTATTTAATGCTAAATTAAATTTCTCAATACTTAAGCCTTAATTCAAATTTGTTATCGCAGCTATAATTCTTGCCCATGCTAAGTAATGTTATATGTAATTTTTTATAAAGATCTTTGGAGAAATACTATATTTTAAAACTAGCAACTTTGGCATTATATTTAGTATACTTCAATTTCATTACATTAGTGTTTTATGACAAATTTTCTTTAGTCTCACTCAAAGAAAAATATTTTCACATGTTGGTTTTAGTATTATCTTATTCTTAATTTATAATATTTAGTCCATAAATAATTTAATTTATAAAGCCTCCACCTAATTCAACCCTTGTCCAATTAAAACTTATGTTTATAATTGTACTTATATGAATTTTGTCCTAGAGTTATTACAAAATATTCAAATAACATATTATTTTATATTTTAAGGTACTATGTATTTTTGTATTTCTAAGAAAAATTGAGATATTATAGTAAAATAGGTTTTTATAACAACATGTGGCCTTTAGGATCTCCTGACTCAAATTAATGACGTAAAATTAATGCTTTTAGGTGGCCGAACCTATAACAATACTAAATTTCACCAGAATACGTCCTGTTTGATTTCTTAAACAAACAGATTATTTGAAACTAAAAAAAGGATGTTTTTAAGTAAACATTGACCTAATTTAAAATTATGAAAGATAAAAAAGTACTTAAAAATAAAATATGTCAAGTGGAGTCAATATAAAGTGGTCTGGAGTGAAGTCACTGTTCCCGCTTGACTTATGAACATCCTCTGATGAGGCTATATGCAATAAAAAAACCCCCGTCGGCCCATGGGGGTGACGGCCGGGGGGTGATGTGGGACTACCCGGCAGCATAGAGGATGCTGCCATTTTTAAGGCTACCCACTAAAAAACCAACGGTTGCCCTCTGCGCCGTAATGGGACGTCACGGGATCGCGTTAGCACACACCGTGACGCCCCGGCGAGACCCCCCAAATGAGGGTGCCCCGAGCAACGTAGAGCACCCTCTCATCGTAGGCCTATGTTAGGTAAGGGGGGTCACCCTCCCCCCTCACCAGGCCTACAACTGGGGAAGGAAGCGACGGGCGTATTCCCGCCTCCTTCTACCCAGTCTCCCCCTACGGAGCGGGTCAGCGGACGAGGCAAACTCCCTGTCCCGCTCCGAGGCCTCCTTTGCGGCGATGACTTGCTCGCAGAAGGAGGCCATTGCGACCCAGCACCTCTCGCTGCTGACCATCGCGCTGATAACGCGCGGCAGCGAGAGGTCCCTGCCAATCACGCCCACCAGCTCAGTGCGCTGGTGGTCCCAGGCGGCACACTCCGCCAAGGTGTGACGAGCCGAGTCGACGGACTCGTCACAGTGGTGGCAGGAGGGGGTCGCCTCCCTTCGTGCTATCCTGTGCAGGTACTCACCGAAGCAACCATGCCCGGTCAGCACCTGCACAAGACGGAACGTAAGCGTTCCGTGCCGCCGATTGATCCAGTGGTCGAAGTGAGGGCGGACCGCCCCCACTGTGATCATACCGGCGGCAGGGGACTCCAAGTCCCTATTCCACCGTCGCATCAGGGCTCGGCGAGCTAGAGCCCTGATTCGCGCCGCCTCGGGCCTTACCCCCGTGGCCAAGGCTTCTGCCCGGTGCCAGTACACGGCTGCGAGCACCTCCGCCTGTAGCTCCCAGGGCGGATCGCTCGCCAGGAGTGTAGCCGCCGTGAAGGACACCGTACGGTACCCCCTGATCATCCTCACCGCTAGGACCCTTTGCGTTCTTCGCAACAGGGTCCTTGAGTCAGCGGTGAGGGACCCCGACCATATGGGAGCACCGTACAGGGCCATGCTCCGCACGATGCCGGCATATAGGCGCCGGCATGGAGCCTGCGGCCCACCGATGTTGGGCAGAAGCCTTCCCAAGGCAGCTGCGGTGGAAACCAACTTCGGGGCGAGAAGGGAGAAGTGCGCCCCGAAGTTCCACCTTCCGTCCAGGGTGAGGCCCAGATACTTCATCTGGGCCTTCACCACCACCTCCGATAATATTATAGACCTAATCGTGGCGATAAATAGTGTATTTTTATTTGTCTAACTTATATTATATATGAAATGAGACCCTTTACATTTTAAGAGCATGTCAAAAATATATAGTAAATAAATATAAAAAAATATAACAATAATCATAAATCTTAAAATAATACTAATAAAATAATAAAAATACTTTACTCATAATAGACTACAATATAACAGAAATGTCCTAAATTATTCGAAATTAAAATATATTCCCACGTATGTAAGGTTTCCTTAAAACGATTTGTCCACATTTCTTTATTCCCACCAATTCCTAAGCTTCAAGGATGCTGATAAAGCCGTTTCAAATACAAATAAATCTTCCGAAAGCAGACGAGATAAAGAAGGTTAAATTTAATTTAGTGTTTTCTTGAAACGATGATACAGATGAAAAAACCAAGCCAAGTTTAAATGTATGTGTATTTTAAAGTAAATTAAATTGAATTGTTTTTTTTATTACATTACAAACGAAATATAAAACTTTTTATGAATCATCATAACGAATAAAATTAATTTGGAGTAACTCCTAATTTGTTGTATGACGTCACTTTCTGCTGGCTGTGCCTACTAATGTACTTATGTTGGGCAAAGCTTTATATCATCAGTAATTGGATTTAGGTCTGTTATAAGACAGAAGTTGGTAAGCGTATAAATTGCGATTAATATAATTAATTAAAATTAATTACACTTATTTTGGTACTTTTTTAACGACTTTATAAACCTTTGGAAATGCTTAGTTTTTATTTATATAAACTGCATTATGTTTTTGTTTATAAAATTATTTATCGGCTGATTAATGATTAAAAAAAGGTATTTTAGTTGTTTTACAAAATCAAAGTTGATTTGAGTTGCAGCTCAATTAACGGGACAGTTTTCAGTATTACTTCGAGTTTTTATACAATTTTAAATATAAATTAATAAATGTAATAATAAATTTATGAAAATATGTTATTTAACAGATACATATAATATATTTAAAATATACATATAGGTTATATGATTATAGTTAGTAATTTCCTTTATAAAATTATGCTTTAACTTTCACTGTTAGAATGCATTTACGTTAATAAGCTGTGAACTTCATAATTATTTAAGAGTAAAGTTTCCGTTGTATTATGAAGTACTCAGTTGGTTTCTTACTCTTCTAAGCTAGTTACTAACTTAGAAACTTAAATATAACAATTACTTTTTTAACACTAGTTCTGGCCAAACACTTTCTCTGCACCTCAGACTCAATTCGTTAACAATGTACAATAAATTTTATTAATGCACATATTTTTTATTTTATTTAGTAATTATAAAATAAACCACCAACTAACGATTGTATTTTAAAAAAATTGTTTAAAATGTTTATAAAGTTTTAGTACTCTGTTCGTATCGTTTAAAAAATATTCTAAATTTATATCAAATTTATTGTGTCTTGCACATATTAAAAAAAAATCATAGAGTAATAGAAACTTAATTTATTAATTATTAAATGTAATTCTTATTACTTTATTACTAGTCTATTACAAGTGAGGGTCAATTATAATTGTATAATATCTTGATAACACTTCCCTGTTAGGTTTCCGTTACTTATATTTTACTAATTTGACGATAATAAGGATATATAGTCTAAATATTCCTAATTTTTAAAAACTATTAGAGCAGCAAAACCCAAAAAATAATCCAACTAGGTTTGGTTGTGACTACTACTACTAGTACTACTAGTGGTGATTTTAGGAAAAATATCAGGAAAATCGGTCCTCTATTGAAAAACAGTTACAAGTATTATCATAATTCATATTAAAACATACTTATTCTGTTCTCCAAAAACAGTTGTAATATATTTTTAGCACTTCAACTGTCGTCAGCACATTTAAGATAAAACTAAGAGCAAAGTATTTAATCGACGCGATTCTTTGATTGACATAATAGATTCAGGGTTGTCACATGAAATAAAATTGATGAATTCAGTATTTTTAAAATGTTATCATGAAAATACCTGAAAAGCTTTTGACTAAATTGAAGTATTCTTATCCTTAATTTAATTGAAGCATCCTTGATATTGATTGTTAGCTTTATTATAGAATTATATTAGGATTTTTTATATTATAAAGAAATAATAGGACGTCGACAATAGTAGGACTCAAACCTATGACCTCAGAGAAACCTTCTCGTCGCTCTGCTATCACGATTCTAACATTCTATAATTTAATCTTTTTGTAGGAACAGAGGCAACATTATCTCAATCATAATTTATCACTATATATTTATTTATCATTTTAATAATCTAATAACCATTATAAATAAAAATTTTAGTTATTCTCTATAATAATAATAAATGAAAATATTTTTTAAACATTATATTGACAACCCTATGTCAATTTAACCTTACTTCAATAAACGTAGAATTGAAGCAAATAATTGAGTGCATTGAGAGGGAATTTCTTCATTTGACGTCACAACGGACATAAGAGCACTATTTTTATACATGAATTTATGACTTTACAAAAGGTCTGTCAAGGTTATATTATTATTTATATGATATTTTTCATAAATATTCATAGTCTTAAAATTAAAAAACCAATAGAAGGCCAATTTTCAACAACTAATTAAAATTTATTTTTAATTTCCAGAAACGTTATTGGGGTGAAATAATAAAGATGTTCTTGTCGTTGGTAGACCAGAGTTGATATCGTGAATATTGCGAATATGATTTTTATAAACAAAAACATTATATACTACAATATGTATAGATCACATCACGCCAGAAATGTTGAGCGTAACATTATATCGTCGACCTCTGTGCAGTCGATCGTAAATGTATTATATCCCCTATCTGTGCTTTAACGAAATTATATTTTGTAAGCAATTTGATACTGTTTTAACCCTTTTATTTTTGTTTTATTTTATTCTGCAAATTATTTTGAGTTGACTGTTTTCAAAATATTTTCTCGACTTTAGTGATATCTGTAGGTTCATTGCCAATAATATACGTAGGTATTCATTAATTATATAAGTAAACACTCAATATATAACTGATATGTATTATATGTACTAATGTAAGTTTGTTTATTACGGTTTTATGACTTCATTGCTCAACTAGAAAATAGAAAACCTTCAACACAAAGAAACCAAATTCAATACATATTAATTTAATAGTTAGGTAAGATGGCTAGCATTTAATATATATAGGCATTGCACAAAATACACTTATATAAATAATCTAGTATACACTCAATGTAATTTATATTGAACTCCTTACGAAAATGAGGATTTCAATACTCACTAAAAGTAAAGTTTAGTTCGTAATTAGAATTAGAACTCTGACGTTTCTTCAGAAATATTCGGTTATTTATTTTAGAATATTCTTTCAATTCACTGTTTCTATGATATTGAAAAAGTAATTCGTTATAATCTATATCCACTAAAAAGTTAAAAATGTAATTTAAATTTAAATTACATTTTTTGTTGCTTGAGAAATATACTATCAGCCATTTGTTTTTTCTTCGTTCGAATATTTTTTCATATGTCTATTTCAGTGAAAATGGAACAACGAATAGCACGTTATATTCGATCATGAATTCAGAAGCACATACCTGTGTGTGTAAATGTATTCCGATACTAACGTTACAGATTCACACGATATCAATGACGTGTATGAAACGAAGGTCATAAATTCATGGTATGTTTTTGGTATCATCATTTCTATTCTCGAAAATTTTATGCTCAACAAATCATCAGACGACAAAGATGATATACATTATTAGAATAGTAGTTTTATTCAACATATCAGAGTAAGTTGGATGTAATATGGATGAAGTCTTTATCTAAGTGACGAAATATTGGTTATCCTGGTAAATAAAAAAATGTCTTAAACGTTAAAATGTGAATTTTGCCTCAAATTAATTAGAATTCAAATTAATTAAATCTACGCCGCTTGGAACAGAAACAAAAGCTCTTGCTTACTATTTTAAGCGATAATATTTACTTATTTCATAAATAGTTAAACGTTTTCTTTCTCAAGCATTAACACTATTTGCTGTTCTCTCGTAAATAATACAATTTGGTGAACGAAAAGCAAATACTTTTATTGCAACTAATTATATATTTTTATATCTTACAAATCTTTATCATAAAATTTAAGGAAAATTTTTAGTTTGTTTCAATAATGATAATCAATCATTTGTTATATAGAAAAGCAAGTAAGATATGTATATAACTCTAAATTAATATAATTCTAAATTAAAGGGAGCATTTAATATAATTCTAAAGTTTACAAGGAAATTAATCCGTGGTTTCCTTACTTTTTCTATTCTAATTAATAATTTTATTTTATAATCATCGTTATAGATTTATCTCTAAAATTTCTATGTAACATAAGACACTACAAAAATAGAATAGCTACATAACTGTATTTATAAAATTATTAATTATTTTCAAAGTAAATTAAAACAAAATGACGTAACAAGCTCTTGCTGTAAGTATCCTAGAACCGATGCACGTATAGTCTCGTTGCAATTAATTTCTCTTTGAACATTGCAATATAATTTGCTCTGAACTTGGAAACATGTTTACTATTAACTGTTTATTATAAGTAGTAAATAATTCAATTAAATATATGCACATAAAATATATTTATTTTAATAATAGATTTTTAAAGTATTTTTATTATGGCATAAGAACTTATTCGTTACCAAAACATATGTAGACAAAAATTGTTTCATAAGAGCCGTGTTTTGTACGTTAAAACGAATCATAACATTCTTATAAAAATACTATGCATAAAACTATATCACTTAATATTTATTTATAGTGAATTGGAAGAATAATAAACTATATTTTTAGTTTTCCTATTTCCTTTATATAACGACCGTTAAAAAACATTTATATTTCAAGATACATTTAACTTTTTGAAATTCTCTCAAAATAGCGCTGCAAGTTTTTCTTTAAAAATAAAATATTGTTTCTTGAAATAAACTTTCAAAACTACAATATCTTAATTTCTTCTTTTATTGAGGTATATAATACATTTAATATATGTACATAAAAAATCAATAGCGAAATTTATAAACATATATGATCATGAAAATGTATCAACCAATAGGTTGAATACAATTGCATTGATATTTGTAATTGTCTTAACGAGGTTTTATGGAAAAGTTTTGTCCAATTTCGTTATGGAAGTAAGAAATTTGGGAGGTAGTTTAGCATGAGAGTCTCATTGAAAATAAGACTTTAGTCAGTGCTGCCACAACATTAACACCAAGTTCATATAAAAAATATTAATGCTCTGCAGTAGTACATTGTACGTATCCATGATTACTATTAAATACTAAACTAAACCATTTCGGGGCACTTAATCATGAATGTACCTCCTACCAAGTACTAATACGACTTACTCAAAGTATGGCGGAGTCGCGGCTTGAACTGTTCAACTGTTTAGTAAAGACCCTGAATTGTTTAGAAACTAGTCAGAGAAATTCTGATACAATTTGATAGAGTATAGCCGGATAATAATAGTGTGTAATTATTAATGATTGCAAATGTGAAATCTTTGATAGAATTTGTCCAAGCCAAATATATAAGAAGCCGTTCATCTGGGCAAGATACATCTTAAATATTCCAATTTAAATACTGAAGAGCCAGCTTTCAAAACGTAATAAGAATCCTTGATCCTTTAAATTTTATGCATTAGTATTATATAACATGACATTTAATATACACCAGAACAAGTTGCACTGAAGCCTAATCATAAAAATAAAAAAAATAAAAAATAAAAAAATAAAAATGTTTATTAAATCAGATTACAAAAGATCCATAATTGTTAGTAAAAAAATATATAAAGACTTATTAACTATGGTTAGTACTTAATAACTAAAAGTGACTTCGTAATGTCACACAAGTGCTCGACTAGCGGACAGTCCCCACTATCGGCGATGACCCTCAAGACATTGTTGCGGCTGTCGCGCACTCGCCTTAAAAGTGAGCTATCATAGAAGACAGATTTGTTTACATAACGAAATTACTTGGCTTTGTATCGTTTGTGCATTTCATATTCAAATTTCATACATTCTCCTATATTAAATTAGTATTTTCGATTTTACATTTCTGGTTTGTATCAAAAATTAGACTATTCTATACACCTGATACGATATTTAAAAATATTAATACTTTTTGATCATATAATACATCTGTATTCGGCATCGTATGGTTATATATTTATATTTGTACTTAAACGTAAAACCAGAGAAAAGAGATGTTTTTCTGGTTTTATTTAACATTAACGTACTTTTCTTTGTCAGCATCACCCTTGGTTGACTGGTTGAGAATGTCTATGGCATTAACTTTGCCATTGTACTTTGTGAATAAAGCAACAAATAAATAAATCAACTAACAATTAAGAACCATCTCGAATATTAAAGCTTCCGAATATAAAAGCCGTATTCAAACCGGGTTATCCATTTAGAAGTTTGATGTATCATTCAAATATTATAATTTATATAATTTTTTTATAGTTTTCCATCACTTTTCAACATCAACCTTGGTGATGGTAGTTGGTTCATGATTGAGTTTAGAGTATTTTGATAAAATCATAAATTAGACAAACAAAAACAATATTTTTAATAACAAACAAACTTATTAGCAGTTCCTATTAGTAAAGCACACGTTACAGAAACAAAAATTCTATAAAAAAATTACTTTAACAACTCAGTTCATAGAAATTACAATTTCCAGTGAATAGTTACTGGGGCAAGTAAAGCTATGAAATAAAAATAAACATCCGGTGCTTGGAAAGATTAATTTAAATTTATACTCGAAACTTATTTTCATTCAAATTGATTCGAAGTACGCCGGTAGGGACAAAAACAAAAGTAGTGAACTATTTTACGTAATTTTATTCTTCTGTGTAAATTAAGCATAAATAAAAAGTTAAAATAAATATGAATAAGGAACAAAGGTAACAATGGGCTTCTTGCCAATTAAAAGAGCTTCAAATTATTTCCAGAATTTCGTAAATGTTCTTAATTTTCTGTTTTTATTAACTGTGTTGATAAATATGTATTATATATATATATATATTTTACTTAGTAGTTGAGGTGTAGTTATAAGAAATTTAATGAAATCTTTAATTTAGTGACATTATCGGGCAACTATAACAGTCTTCTAAGATTATTTTGTGATAATACAGTTTATATTTGTATATGTATTTAAATATTTTTACTTCGCTTATTTAATATACCTTTGGTATCTATTAACGTTATAAATTATAGGACAGGTATTAATTTTAGATATAACTCTATACAAAACTGAGTTCTTTTAAAAATAACAAAACTATGAAATTTTTTTTTAATAAAAAAATTTAGTGATGAAATTGAAAAGACAACTTCGAATACTTTGCAGTAATTGTGTTCACGGGTAGACGAGATGTAAGTGTCTGTGACACAAACACTTACATCGAAACGTCAGGTTACAATAAAAAATGTAACCAAATTATACGCGAGTTTTAATCCGTAAAAATAGTTTTATTTGAAATGTGTACTCGTGAAAATCTAAGAAAATACAACATCATATTTTTCAGACGTTAAAAGCGATATATTTCTATAACATGCTAATCATCATGTATCGCAACCCTTTTTTATAAGTGACAGTATATTTCTATATAATGATGCTTTATGAGTTATGATGTACGTGAGTATGAGACCTACGTCGCTTCCAACATGTTTTAAAGATGTTAAAATAACGTTAGAATAGGCTCTATAGTCTCCGATCTTTGCCTGGTCCGAATTGCTATTGGACAAATTGAAAAACAACAACATGTTAAAATAATAAAGTTTCGATATACAAACTCTATCTAAAAAAAGTTTTTTAATAGTATGACATATTTTTATACCTCAGATATAAAACAGATAAACAAATATATAAAATATATTAACACAAGAACAGGAAAAAGGATATTTCTCTTTATACACAAGACTGGAATTTATTGGAATGAAAATAAATCGTTGCGTATTATATAATTCTCACAAAAAGCATGCGAACAAAGAGCCAAATGATGCCCCGGAATCTATAGGATGGAACAAATGAAGTATCTTAAAGTTACAACATCTGTAAAAATAAGATGAAAAAATGTTTTGAAATGTAACCATTGCTTTATTTTTATTGTTAACTCATCAATACAATTTCAAGATATTAACTCATCACATTACTACAGACAAATGTCTTCCGAGACGTTTTTGTAATTGTAGTTATCGGTCATCACATTAAGAAATAAACATTACTTATATAATTTTTATTGTAATTTTTAGTCAGGTACTTAAATTAAACAATATCAAAAAATGTATAATATTAATATTAAACAATAATTTATTATATATCGGAACCATTTTAATTAACAGCGTTACAATAACTAGGAACGCCACCAGATCCTCACTTTCGACTCGCTGCGATCGCGAAATCTCAGGTGCCGTTTGCATGTTGAGCGAAGCGAGCCAAGCCGAAGGCTTCGTCTTGATGTGGGATGTTGTAATTATAGACCTTATACTTGCGCTAATTTTTTTTATATTGATGTCTATGGGAGTGATGGTTTTGGATATTATTCCTCTACGATAAAAATTTTTTTGAATTTTTTTTTTACAAACCACCACACATATCAGCATGGTATGTGTGCAAAATTTGAAACCGAACTGTTAAGCCGTTTTAATGCCAACTCTGTAAAATCAATGCAAATTCTCTCCAGTAGAGCGCTCCGCTCGCTTCGCTCAATAACACCTATAGGAATAAGAAATAGAATAAATATTGTTAGTTATTTGACATTCACTGCCTTATTGCTGTGAATATATTTTCAATAAAATTTAAATTTCAGGTTTAGAATACTCGTAAATATACAAGTACTACTAATGCAAAAACGTCTCAAAACTGATTTACCTGTAGTTTTTGCAAGTGGCCGCACCCACGCAGTGCTACACAATTTATTGATAGTCTTTCATAAGTGCAAACACATATTCTCACTTATTATAAATTTTAGGAAGACCATTTTGTGCTATAGATGAATAAACAAACAGAGATATTAAAATTATATAGATTAAAAAAAAAGTAAAAGATAGTTGTCAACCAATCATGAAGTATTAAAAAAAAAGTTAATAAAATATATAGCTATGTTCTTATATTAAAGTGTTGCTCATGGTCTCAACTATTTAAGGAATGATATAAAAAACATATTTTAAAATCATAATTTATTAAGAGTTTCAGTCTATCTGAATAGAAATAGAATAGCATTGTTCCAGTTACCGTTTCTTTTATAGGAAAAAAGAAATAAATCTTATAAGATATTGGCTCGTAATTTTCATTTTCACTACGATAATAATATTATTATTTAAGAAATTAATTCACCAATAATCGTGATGATCAGTTAAGAATCAAGTTGTGAAAATATCAACAATGAAAGTTACATTTACTTTTATAATTCTTTTATAAGATTGTCCTTTATGTGGCGCAAGCAAAATCACTGGATAGTAATAGATAGTCATATATAAATTGAGATACCGGAATTATTATCAAATTGAATTCAGTTCATGATTATATAATTGGGCATCAAGCAAGACGAGCGCAGCTCGATAGATCTTGACTTGAGTTCCTGGATGTCTGTGTTCGTTGCAATAATATTGAAAATCGCTGTCTACATTAAAAAAACATCTATTATTTTTATATATAGATTAGTTATCAAAAATTATTTTAGTAAATGAGTATTAGAGCACAAAAACAACTTTAATTAAAAATAAACTTAATAAAAAATCTCCGAGTAAATATTATTTTAAAAATACATAAAAAAATATTAAATTTTTTTAATAATCAAATTCATTATCTCTCAAACAAAATGATTTTTTTAGTCTTAAATGTTAAAAAACTATTAGACGCTTTTACAGACACGTTTTTTTAACAAACTGCATAAATATAACGAAACCGTAATTGTAAATTCACCAAACTAATTATCTTTGAATTCTCAAGTATTCATTTCAACATCATATATTTTAATATATAATGAATAAAAACAGTATGTTAATATATTGCTGTATAGTTTTTGTTTCTAAAATAATTATTCATATTGAATAATACATAAAAAAAATTATTATTATACTTCAAGAATAGTACTTAGGCATACGCATATAACTATTAAAACATCAAGAAGCAACTCTGCAGTCTTCTATATAGACATGGCTTGATTAAATGAAAATTCTAAGTTCTCAATTATAAAATAAAGTAATAATAACATTGTTATTACTTTATTAAGAAGTAATATTAACCTGGAAATTTAATATTTATAATAATTAATATAATATTATTTAAAATATATTAGACGATATCAGAGAATACAATTCAGAATTAATCTATAAATGCTCGATGTTATTAATTAATAATGTTAATTTATTTTTCAAGTATTTTTTTAGTTTAGCTTTATTACAAAAAAAGCACTTTATATTTTTACTTTAAATACAAAATATAAAAAAATGTTAGTGACATACTTTCATGAAAATAGAATTATAAATGTTTAAATAAAACTGAAGAGCTTAAGAGCTCTTTAATAAGTGCACTAGAGTTGATACATGTGTAGTCTAGTAGTAATTAATATCATTTGAAGATTATTATTTAATGATAAAATAAATATTATTTGTATGCAATGTTATACAACGTTTGGTAAAATAATATAATGTCTCAAATAATTAAAGAATTCGTCCATTGCACTTAAGTAAGATATACTAGTCGATTTAAAATAGATTGTTTACTGTCATAAAAATATAATATGACAATATTGCTTTATCTGCTTCTGATTATTATGATTTAGAAAAATCTGAACATTAATAATTTTCTTCACCTTAATTCCTAGATCAGTTTTTTATTTACAATGTCTAAGAAACTTGTGCGGTACCTTTTTGAGTTACGGTTTTCAAAAACAAAATGTTTTATTTTTGAATTAAATCATTTTATATATAATTATTTGAATAGAATAACATTCATTTTCAATAGTTTACATTTTATATATAAGAGATTATACTTTAATTGACTTCAAGATTAAGTAGTAATTTACTATATAAAATTTAATTATTCAAACACTTCTACAATAACAATGACCACAATTTCCAACGTATGAAAATGGAGTGTCATTTTACGATAATGAGACCTGGATCAGGGATTATATCACAAAACATAGCCTTGGCTTTATACAAAAACTACGAACTTTCATAAAGATTTTAATATCTAATATAATAATGAAACATAAGTATAAACATAAATAAATATGGCTATTTTTTCTAACTAGATAGGGAAATGTGCATAATTTCGTTTTTCATATTATTAGACAACGTCTTAGCAACACTTTTAGGAAAAAAATATACATAATATAAAATTTGTAAAAGTTTTTTCTAGAAAAAATGTGTTGTAATTAATAACAACACGAAACTATCAGTACAATAACTGTAATAAAGCTACATTTATTTGCTGATGCAATTTAAACTACATAGTATAAATGTAGTTTTATAAAGGAAATCTTCTTAAACAACATCTTACTTTTAAAAACTTCCTCGATACAGAGCTGCAAGTATGTTTTCCTTAATATAGAACATTATTTATTGAAAATGTGTAAAAAAATTGTTATGTCATACATTAAGTTAATGTAATATGATATATCTAAATAAAAGTCAAGTATTGCTTTTAATAAAGTTTTTGATCATAGGACTGACTCAAACGTTTTAACTCAACCGCTTGTACTTATGTATGTAACTATCTTGACACGGTTTGCATAAAAAGATTTTTTGAAGGTCACTGAAAAGGCAAAAAAATTTTATGGTATTTCGCGTGAAATTCCCTTCAGTCACTGTTACTAAACAGTGACTGAAGGTGATTACCGGTGATTACCAGTGATTACCACTTACTATTACTGTTATTACTGTGGTAGTCTTACTAAGTTCATATAAAAATATTCAGTCCTTCATTTATTACAGTCTTACTAAGTTCATATAAAAATATTCAGTCCTTCATTTCTAATTAAGGAAGAGATAACTGGTCTCGCGGAAAACGGAAGCAGCTTGCTAAAAACTATATTATAAAAATGAAATGCCAAAGATAAACTATATACCACTTAACAACTTTTATAAAAAAAATTATTTGTGAAAAATTGATTATCGCAGATTTTAAATCGTTAGCAGAATTTACTCCATGCAAAATATAGAAAGAAACCGTTCATAATACATAATAAATATTATATACTGCATGCTAAAAAGCCATTTATCAAAAGATAATAAAAGTCCTTGAGACATGTTTACATTTTATGCATAAGTATTAAATATAATATTGTTTATTCCAGTGTTTATAATAATATACACTGGAATAAACGGCACTGAAGCAAAATTATTGAAGCCGAATTTGTTTACGAAACTAAATTGCTTCGCTTTGAATCACTAGTGCATTACATATTCAAATTTCATACATTATTCTCTATTTAGTACGTTTATAGGATTTTTTATACCTAGCTTATATAAAAAATAGGAATATACTATACGTTATACTAAGTATAGTAAAGTTAGTAGTAACTAACGATATTTATAAATATTAATACTTTTAATCTCTTAATCTACTTAGGAGCCTATTTAGGCTATTTAGTTCGTTAATTCGTCTTTACGTTACGTCCTTGATCTTCAAAAATACGGGTATATGCGATCCACAATTCACACTGTTACATAGTCATATGATTTATCGATGAGACTTTTCGGTAATCTCAGTGAAGATATCTTTTTAACCGCTTATTTCCCAAGGCGGCAAATTTCTTTTTTCTTTTTCTATTCTTTTACTTTCAATGAAAATAATAAAAAAAATAGAAGCCAATATCGGAATATCATCAATCAGTTAGGGATATCATATTTGGGCGCGGTGTTTGACGTCAGATGTTTGTGGAAGGTCTGATCATAATTGTAATAATCAATGTAATATTATTGAAAGACACAATTAAATAAAATTTTCAATAAAATTTTTTTACGGATATAACTCGCGTTTATTTTTACATTCTAACCCGACGTTTCGAATGCTTTGCATCAAACGTGTTCGCGGTAAGATGAGATGATGGTGTCTACCTAAATCCTACCTTATAAGAGTTTATTCTAATTAGCTCATTTACCCTATTCAATAAATATTACTCGCAAAATTATTGCACAATTTTATTTACTATATAAGTAGCTGTAGTAGTGTGTTACTCAGGAAGAATATAGTAATCTTATTTTTTTTTAAATGTTAAGATCGGTCATGTCGTATTTGAGTTTACTTATAACAAACATAAAAGTATAAACTTTGCTTTTTATAATATTAATATAGATAAGAAATACAGACGAGTACATATACAGTAAGAAACATACGAATTTAGCAAAACACTCCGCTGCAAGCAATAAATAGGTTTATTTAAAGTAATAAGAACAAACTGCTTTGAATCAGAATCCATTCATCTGAATTTGTTAGCGGAACTAAATTCATATTTCAACCTGGTTTATATCCAGGAATGGAAGATATCGTAAGCAAACTTATAAATTATAATTAATTATACTGTAAGTTACGTGAGACCTATTTTTATTTATGCTACATTAAAGTAAATTTACAAAATCAATTTAATATTCTTTATAGTAATAAAATCAAATGTCGATTTTGTAATAAATAAAGCAATTTAAAAAGATTTTCAATAAAACTATTTTACAGATATAACTCGCGTTTATTATTACATTTTTAAATTTAACCAAACGTTTCGAATGCTTTGCAGCAAACATGTTCGCGGTAAAACGAGATGATGGTGTCTGTCAGTCAATCAGTTAAAAAGAATCAATTAAAAAGAATTTTTAGCGAAGTTCTGAATCTGGACCATACGAATCTTGCAACTAAAATTTTAAAATAAATAGTAGTGCTTTGATTATATTTTTTATATGTAGACGATAATTTTGTTCTTATTTTAAACAATAATGTAACTATAGAAATAATTTGTTTTGTATTATCCAAAATAAAAAGAAAGTTTGTTAATCTTGTCACGATTTTTTTATTTTATATTTCCGTCCCGTGTCGGATTTAGTCTCGACTCAGATTAAACTGTCTCTCATCTGTACGGATGAGGTTGTTGAGATTTTACAGCATCATTGACTTTTCTTAACCCTCTGCTGTTTTTGTACCATATTGTTATATAACAATTCTGATCAGTTGGTTATAATATTGTTGTCATTTTTGTGTTATAAATACAATATGTTAAGTAAAGATATCAATAAATAAATAATAACAAATAATGAATTAGCTGGACCGTAACAGTTACAGTTAATTGTAGCCATCTTTGAACTGCAGGTTGTGAAACATATATTGTATACAACTGGAGCTGTGCGACCCTCTCACAATGACATATTGGCTTTTGCATTTGGAGATATGTCAATCTGCTTCGACAGAGAGAGAGCTTATAGCTTGTAATATATATACTTTGTGCAAGCCGAATTTCTTGAATGTTAAATTTAAAAAATATAAAAGAAGAAATTGTACTAAACTACCTGTAAATATATTAAAAATCAAAAGGAGAGAATAAATGCCCATTTCTTTTAATTCTTTACTCAAAAGCCTAATAAAATAAATATTGTCTTCTATTTACTTGTTTAATATCGGAAATCACAAAAAATGCTTGTGGTTTTTGTGAGTATTTGGTTATTTCTCGCTTATATTTCCCATTTTGTTTATATTCTTATCTTCACTTAAAAATACAAAAAATTCGTTAGCGTAAATATTAAATGGTTATTTATAAATTTGGTTTGGTATTAGTTTCAAATGAAAGATAATCATTATAGGGTGATTTTCTCTTCAAAACTTATGTAAAAATATGAAAATAGAAATCTATGTTTCTATTTTCACATAATTTTTTCGGGTACAATTAAAATAAAAGAAAAATATAGACTTGAATCTATTTTAGGTGATAATTGTCTGTTTAAAATTCGATTCTTACGGAAAATATCGTCTACTAAATCCAGTATTTGATATTCCAACAGAAAATTAATGATTAAAACTTTTAAATTTTTATAAGTAAAAGCAGACGCTGCAGAAATAATAATTCTATGAATATTTAAGCAATTCAATTAATAGAGATGACAGCCTCCACTAAATAGTTACAGGGACAAATTTTCATTCAAATGGAGTTGAAGTACGCCGTAAGGACAAAACCAATTTTAATACGTTGTGAACTGTTACATAATTACGCAAAAAATATTCAATGTTTCGATGTTTGGGAAACAGTGGTCACAATAAAAAAATATCCTTCCCAGTTTTTTGAGTGGTTCTTCTCAGTCCAGGGTGTGTTTTGAAGCCTCGTAGCCTCAACTTTTACTTTAGAGAGCATCCAAAAGGGATTTCTTTTTTTTAGTTTCCATATAGACCCTCCTGACTCTTTAAATTGACGTACACAAGTGATTCGGATTCAAAGTCGCAAATATATAAATAAATAAAAACTAATAATTACCAAGGTTTAATTAAAAAAAATGAAATTAATTCTTCCCTTTAAAGGTCGTTTCTGACAATTATAGCTAAGTTTCTATCATGTCGTTTTGTTATTAGAAATATTTCATACATCTCTATATATATTAAAATATACCTTTGTGTCATCTATATACCTTTGTTCACTCTTAATTATATAGGCTTTGTAAATATATAAATTAAAGTTTTTACAAAAAATAAATACAATCAAAGATCTGAAATTTAACACTTAAAGTGAAGGTTTTTGAAATTATATATAAATATATATTGCAAGCGGAGCTTATGTACACGAATAAATTACGGAGCTTAAAATTCGCGCAAAAGTATTTGTATTGAAACAAAATATTCCATTTAATTATCATAATGTAAAATAAATATATATAACAGTTGTTCTAATGACGTAAAAATGATTTACTGATATTATATCAATGACTAGTGATATCATTTATTTTTACTTATTAAAATCATCAAGATCGAACTAGGCTATTTTGTTTTAAAGTAAGACAAAGAAACAGAACACAAAAATTGTATGGGTAGGTGTTTCTGTATATGTTTTTTTGGACCCATTTTATCGCGACTTGATTATTCGGTACCAATCGACGAGGATTCACGTAAGTTCTTTTCCATCTAGTTTTCCATCGAAATCAGTTTTTGTTCGTTTGGGGAAAAAATTGTGAAAACCGAGTATTCGCGGTTAATAAAAAAAATTAATTGCAGGATCGGTTTCATTTTGAAGCCAATCGGTGCTTGTTAAAGTCAGCAAAAAGTGATCACCCCTTTGTAAAAGAATCGGTTTTTATTTTGATTTCTGTAATAACTAAAAATCATAGCATTCAATTTATTGTTAAATTATAAATTTATGATATGTGCTATATCTCAAATAAGGTGTTTTAATGACTTATGTGTAAGTAATAATAGAATTTATAAAAAAAATACAAACAAATAATTTAATTTTTTATTGTTATTGTTAATTTAATGAAAATTATATAACATATTTCTTAATCAGGAAGTAAATATGATGGGGCTCACACCTATTTCCGATTGTTACATAAACTCGATATTTTGAAAGTTAGAACATTATTAAGTAAAAAACATTATTCCTATCTAATCAGCCGTAGAGTAGCGTAGTTCCAATTTATAAACGACTCTAGCTTGAGGACCTTGAGGTTTTTTTGAAAATATACAAGAATATTCTTAAATGATAAAATACTCATAATAAGCTTTTAAAAATACATATAACATCTTTACTCTGCAGTTATAATAAAATTTACAATAAATTAAAAATTATAAAAAATTTTAACAGTATACTAGTTTGAAATCGTCAATGAGCAATGTTGCATGTCACCTAAATAGATATAGATTGACCAGATGAAGATTATTAGTTCTCAATTATATCTAATTTATAAAAATACGTCGTCATATGTTTTTATTCAAACAATTTTTTAAAATATTCTATAGTTATCGAATAATTGAAACGTCAGAATTTAATTTATAAATGTTTAATTTTTTTTTGATAGTCTCTAAAATTCCGAATGGAAAAATAATAATATTGAAATGAATTTTTAAAGTATTTTTTCAGTTAATCTTAATTATAGTAATAAGCATACATATTATTTAAGTTTGAATAATAAATATAAAAATGTTTAGTGACATATTTTCATAAAAATAGAATTATAAAATGTAAATAAGACACAAGAGTTTAAGAGCTCTTCGATAAGTGCACTAGAGTTGATACATGTGTAGTCTAGTAGTAATTAACTACATTTGAACATTGATATCAATGTTTGAATAAAAAAGAAATATTATTTGTTTGATAAACAATGTTTAATTGAATAGTGTAATATCTAAAATAAGAAGCGTTATCCGTTGGAAAGATGCAAAGCAATCAAAAAGATATTTGTTTTAAAGTATTTCAGACACTTACATCTCGTCTACTCTTGAACACGATTACTGCAAAGTATTCCAAACGTCGGGTTAAAATAAAAAATGTAGCCAAATTACACGCGAGTTTTAATCCATAAAAATAGTTTTATTTCAAATGTGTTCTCGCGAAAATCTAAGAAAATACTATGATTTAAAGTACTTTGTTTTTTTAGAATATGAATGGAATATTACATATATATATTCTCTGTATTAGTGAATTGTGCCAAAAGAGGTCCAGTTGTCAGGAATATGATAACAATGAGAAATTGAAATTTACTAAATCCTATAAACAATTTTAATAACATTTCATTATGAGATTAATTTACGAGGAAATGTTAATTATTGGAAATAAGAAGTGTCCGGCAAAATTTACTCAAGGCCAAATATGTTCAAGAGTCGAGTTTCCAGATATATGATAGATATTACTTACTAAATACTGAAGAGCCAGTTTATAAAAATAAAGTCCTTGATATATGTTTAAATTATATTCATTTATATTATATAATATTATATATATAACATACAATGGAACAGACAGCACTGAAGCGAAACCGTCTAAACCGGATTCGTTTATACAACTAAATTACTTCGCTTTGAATCACTAGGGCTTTAATATTCCTATTTCATACATTATTCTATATTTAGGATTTTTCACATCAAAGTTTTTTAAAAATATATATATTTTTAACATTACAACCGTAAATTATTTATTATTACTCTTCGATGATATTAAGATTTCAGATTAAATTGGTTTGTCACGGGTTTTTAATAACATGGGTGACATTTTTGGTAATCTCAGTATAGGATATACTTTTAAACACTTATTTTTCAAGGCAGCGACTTGTTTTTCTATATTTTCTATTCTTTTACCTTAAATATAAACGCTTAAAGTAAATAGAGAAGCTAATATCGGCGTGTCATCAATCAATTAGGAATATGTTTGGGCGCAGCATATGACGTCAGATATATGTCTGAACGAATGATCTCATAATCATTGTTAAAATATGGTTATACAATACTGTGATGAATTAAAAACCTCCAACATTATTGTAGTGGATTACTGAGATTGAGTTCCAATGAAAGCTGAATATCTTGGAAACTATTGCTTTCATTTTCATCATACAGCTAACGATCTTTTCAAAAATTAAAATTTCGAATATAAAAGCCGCATTGGAATCGCATCATCTATTTTGGAGCTATAATGCTATATTCAAACGTACAAAATAATGTAAATTATTATATCTAAAATTCTTATTCCCTCAAAAATGTCATCAGTAAGTAACAATAAAATGATGAGTGGAAATTTAATATTTGAGAAAATTAATTAATTAATTAATGTTTCTGGATGGAAAAATATCATGTATTTCCTAAGTATATTATATAAAAACATTAAATATGTATAAAATATTATAAAAAAAATAACATAGTACATTATCAACATCATAGTGAAAAGTTCATAACAAAATATTTCTTAAAAAATGAAGGTAGTGTAAATAAAATAACAAATGCACTTGCGATAAACAGTTTTCTTTAAAGTAATAATAACAAAGTGCTTTGAATCAAAATCTATTTATGGAAATTTGTTAGCAGACCTTTAATCATATTTCATCCTTTGGTTTATATCCACAAATATATCATAAACAAACTTATAAATTGTAGTTACTTATATCCATATATATTGCATGAGGTCAATTTTTATTTTTATTAAATTTTTTCAACAACCAATAGTATTGTATTAAATTTATTCAAAAATTTTAAGAAGGTTCTTATCTACCGACGTTCTTGCCGATTCTTCATCTATGGAATCGTGCAACTAAAATTTTATTTTTTCACTTCAAACTGCATTATTTAAATAATTCAACTAAAAATTATTTTATTCATACATAACAACAAGCTAGGTAGGGTTATTCTGGATTCAAGTGTTTGTGAATCTTATCACGATTTTATAATTTGATTTTTTTTTCCATATAGGATTTAGTCTCAAATTAGAATAAACTATCTTTCATCTGTGCCGATCAGGTTGTTGAGATTATGCACACGATTGTATGTTTCTGAATATCTGCTACTTTTGGTTTTATTGTTTTTTTGTAATTATCATCAGATTATTATACTATCGTTCTTATTTTTGTATTATAAATACAACATGTTACCAAATATTACAATATTATATACTTAAATACAACCTAATTAAATAGGTAATAATAAATAATTTGTTAACTGGACAATAACGGTTACAGTTATTTATAGACAAATTTAAACTGCAGATGTTATATACATTATATACTCCTCACAACCGGAATCATATCATCCTCTTCCAATGACATATTGGCTTTTGGATATGGAGTGAAATCAATCTACTTCTACATAGATAAAGCATATAGTATTTAAGATCACTTGTGCTATACCAATATATACATATTGTATATTAGAAAAATATATATTTAGGATTAGTAATCAGGTATCTATTAATGTATTTAAAAAGAAAGGATGTAAAAAATACCTATTTTTTAATTATTTGCTACGTTAGGCTACGAACTTAGAATACTGCGAACAATCAAAGAAATAATGTTATTCTATTTACCAGTTTCTTTCTCGGAAATTACAAAAGCTTCTTGTTTTTTTTCTGAAAAAAACTTGTTTTGATTAAAGGTTTTTTCTTCGGTATATTTTCATTTTAGTTATATAAAAAAATTTATATCACCTTCACTGAAAAATATAAATATTGGCGAAAGTGTTAATTGGTTATTTATAAATTTGGCTTGGTATTGGTTTATAAGGGTGGGTGATTTTAATTTCATAAAATTATCTGAAAATAGAAAAAAAGAATTCAGTTATAATTACAATAAATTAAAAGAAAAAATATAGATTTTTGTAAAGTTTGATAGCTGATTTATGATTTGAGTATTAGGTCAAATTTCGACGTCTAAAATCAGTATGTAGTCGAAATTGAAACATACTTAATGTTCATAAAAAAAAACCGACGTAGAAACGATAAGCTATAAAAAAACAACAAAATTCATATAGATGACAACTTCTACTGAAACATTACAGCGACAAGTAAAGTATATCAATTAAAAACAATACTCGGTACCTGCAAAGCTTTAATTTAATTTTGCACTCGTAACTAATCTAACAAAAGAAAATTTGTTTTTAATCATTTTACGTAATGTTATTTAAATAAAAGTTAAAAGAAAATACGAATAGGAAACGAAGTAACAATAGGCTTATTTTCTACCGTAATAGCTTACTTTCTACCGTATCGTTTTATTATTGGAAATATTTTATACATCTGAGTATACGTTAAAATATATGTTTAATAATATACCTTTATCTATATGCCCTTATTTAGCATATAGATATATATTGTAGATAATAATATAGATTTAAGTTTTATTAATAAAAGGTTAATTGAAATTAATTGAAATGACGTGAAATGGACCACAAATTTGTTAAGTAATGGTAAGCTTATTGAAATTGTATTTAAATATATCAAAGTGAAGCTTATTTACATAAATAAACTTGAATACAACCTGACAGCAATATTGGTATTGAAACAAAATGATACTATAAACAGATATCGTTTAACGTAACGTAAAAATAAAGTATAAATAATTAGTATTATTAATAGAGATTAATAATACTAATTATTTATACTTTATTATTTTATTAAAATTGTATTACTCAAAAGGAGAGCCTTTTGACTAATACAATTTTTAAAAAATCACTTTTATTTATTTTTTATAATCAGGACAGTTTATTGTGTAACAAAAATGTTTTTTGTTATATACCTATTTGAAAATGATGAAAGCGTTATAACTAAAACATAAAATTATGAAAATCATCAGAAATCACGGGCATTTTTATAGATACAATATATTCCTATATAGGAACGCTTTATTAGCTATGATGAACGTGAGTGTGAAACCTGCGTCGCTGCCAACATGTTACAAAGATGTTGATATTAAAGTTTCAAGATGAAATCTCTTAACAGAAAATTTGTTTGAAAATAGGACCTATATATTATCCATATAAAATTAGAAACAATTTAAAATTAAAAAATCGATACGGACCAATATAAAATATATTAACTCAAGAAGAGGAAAAGAAATAAAGCCTTATTTCTCTTTATCCCAAGACTGAAATTTATCGAAGCGAAAATAAATTCCGGCGTATTAAATTATTTTCACACATGTAAAGAGCCAAATGATGTCACAGAATCAATAGTATGGAACAAGTGAAGTACTTCGAAGAGCTTGTAACATCTACAATAAGATGATAATTTCTTTTGAAGTATAATAGCCAGTGGTATATGTTAATAAATGATATATAACCGTGCCGTACTCGTGTACAGTACGAAATTTACTAATACTTTGTTTCATTAACGCCATCACATAATTTCTTTAAGATCAATATAGCCTTTTTCATTTTTTAAAATTGCAGACAAACACAGAGACCAAAATATAGAATATAATTTTTTTTTCTAAAAAATCATGAACTTAAATGAATACTCAGACAAACCCTTTGAATTTAAATATATAGAAGTCCTGGATATCTGTTTTCATTGCAATGCTATTGACCATGAATATCTCCAGAAAAGAAGATTCTTTTATTAAATGTATATTTAGAATACATAAATATCCTTATATGAAAATAATAATAATAAACTGCTCATAATTTGCTTTGAAAAATATATATAAAATTTTTAATTTATAGTAACATTGACAGTAAATTACAAATATTACAAAAAGGCAATTATTGTAACAAAAACTAAGAAACTGCATTGGTATCTTAATTAATAATTTACCGGTGTTTTTATATTTTTATTTCATAATCTTCTCTTTTTAACCTTTTCTGTATTTATAGGTTTTTCTTGGTTAAGATTTAAAAGATAAGAATAATAAGAAATTTGTTTATGAGTCTCTAAAAAGGGATTCCAATTTAAAAAAATATATATTTCAAAGCATTTTTTTCCATTTGAAATAATAACTGAAAAAAGGTACTTTATATTTTAACTTTAAATACCAAGTATAAATATTGTTTAGTGACATATGCCCATGAAAATAGAACTATAAAAATTTTAATAAAACTGAAGAGCTTAAGAGCTCTTTGGTAAGCGCACTGGAGTAGATGCATATGTAGTCTAGTAGTAATTAACTACATTTGAACATTGATATCATTTGAATATTAAAAAAAAAAAATTGTTTGAAACGTAATATTATGTTTGAGAAAATATTATAATTTTAATATTTTTTTCGAACCATAAACAAAAATTGTAATAAATTGAATTATATTTGATAATTTTGAAAATGTTATTTTATTAGTTTCACTTTTTTACGATTTAGAAGAAAAGAATCTGAAGATTAATAGTTTTTCATTTCACTTAAAACCGAATACGAAATATGTAGATTTACCTACATATCGACTGCCACTACAAACAGTATCGAAATTGCAAAATTCCGTTTTTCATTTTATTGCAGTTTTTAATTGAATTCATAATAATCTTTTAGGAATTATAATTATTTTTTTGAAAAACATGTTATTAACAAAAATTTGAATCGAATAACATCGATTTTTCACATTGTGAGCGACGAACATAATCGATACCGGAAAATTCGATAATATTCTAATATGACGGTTCACGCTCGCATTTCGAAACTACCCGATTCGGTAATATACTCCGCGACGTGACTGAGTGAGGACGTACCTTTTAGGTTAAGTTATGTTTTAGTTAGTTTTATTTTTATTTAATAGTGTTTTCTAGGTTTAACAAATAAAAATGAATACCCGTGGTAGACACCTAGTTAATTTAGTAAAAGAAAGAGAACAAAAAACTGATAAATGTCAGCAATTTGAATCTTTACATGAAACAAATGACCAGCGTCCCGGTAAGTAATTAACAAAATATCATTTTGTATCTAGTTTTTATTCGAAAGTATGAGTTGAACATTACCAGTATAACTTAATATGTGATTAGATATTTTGAAGTGATACGCAACTTTACTTTTTTATAGTGTTTTTGCTAAAATTAGGATTATCAAGTTAAACTATCGAAATTGGTAGATTCGATAGTGTACCCTTATAATTGTTTACCGAGAAATATTGAAAGTGATAGTTGCGATCGTGTACGAATACAAATAACATCTCATTACTATCGAAATCGTTATTTTCGATAGTGTATTACGAACCCCATTTATCGAATCTATCAATTTCTTTACTGTTTTTCGCTGTAAACTTATTTGAATAGTACATTTGAATTTTGATAATGATACTTATTATAAATAGGAGTTTTTTAATTTATTTTAAAATCTCCGGTGCCTTATGAAGAATACACTGAAGAAGAAAGTATAGTTTTAAGTAATATTTAGGACGAAATATTTCCCATTTCACCGCCAAAGCATAGTGAGATTACTTATAATATAGACGAGAAGTTCTACAACACTTTGCCTCATAGTGTTATTAAGGTTACGCCTATGGTTATACCATTGGCCTCCTCTGAAGAAATGTCGAATCTCGTAACTTCACCACTAGATGACACGTTAACTACCTCCAAAAAAACACACACCAATGCTGTCACCTTCCTCAGGACAAGACATTAGCTTCGAATCACTATGATGGCATTTGTAAGGTATGGACTTTACAAAATGAAATTCAAAACATAGACAAAGTCAATAAAATAACTCCGCAAACTGCTAATGACTTTTAAAATATCTCAAGTATTAGTTCATTGATTTCAACATCTAACATTGAAAATCCTGTTACTCCTAATTCGTCCACTACGCGCTTACGTAAAAAAAAATACAAAACTGATTTTGGTCGTTATCCAATACCGGAAAGAGTACGTTTCTAAAAGAGGAAAGATCATTCCAGGTAAATCTATGAAATCACCGTGTCCTCCAACCTGCAAGCAAAAATGTTCAAGTCATTTTACAGACGGCAATCGAAAGCTAATATTTGATAAGTTTTGGAAAATGGCTGATCATACTAAGCAATGGGAATATATAAACAAATTTACTAAAAGATTTTATAAAAGAAGAAGGACAACAGAAGCGCCATCAAGAAGAAAATACACTACAAAATATTACTTACCTTTAGCAACAAATGATTCTATCTACGAGGCTAAGCAGGTATGTTGAAAGATGTTTTCTGGAACTCTTAGTATTACTGATCAAACAATACGAACAGCACACCGTAAATTAGATACCTGCGGTGTAACTTGTAGTGACAATAGAGGTAAACACTCAAACCATTCAAGAAAAATAGATGAACAATTGATACTAGCAAATTGTACTTAGATAATTCACTCAGTTTCCACAAAATGTTTAAATGGTACAAACAATGGTCAGAACTCTCCAAATATAACAATACTGCTGAAACTGAAAGACAATATCGAGATATAGTTAACGAACATTTGAACATTGCATTCTTCATTCCAAAAAAAGATATATGTGACAAGTGTCATTCATTTTCTAATAATGAAAACCCCAATGAGGAACAAATATTAGCTTTTAACAATCATATTTCAAACAAGGAAACAGCAAGGAAATTTAAAGATAAAGAAGAGACTATTACAAGTGCGTTAAAAATTGTGTGCGCAATATACGACTTTCAAAAATTATTTAGCTGCTCTTCTGGAGAAGTCTCTCAATTTTGTTATAAACAAAAATTGTCATTGATGCATTTCACAGTTTTTGACACTGGAGTTAAGAAAGCTTCTTGGTATTTATGGCCTCAAAATGTTGGTAAATGAGGAGCCAACGAAGTTGGTAGCTGTTTGTTGGGCTTCATAGAGAAAAAGGTAGCTTCTTCATAGAGAAAATGGTACAGAAGACATAAGGTTTTGGTCCGATAATTGTACAAGGCAAAACAGAAATACAGTAGTGTATAGTCTTTATATGTATGCAAGTAACAAGTACGATATTAATATTACCCATAGATTTCTAGAGTCTGGTCATACCCAGCAAGAAGCAGATAGCCTACATGCTCTTACTGAACGAACTGCCAAAGGTAAAATAATTTATACTTCAGATCAGTGGTACGCTTTAGTTAGAAGGGCAAAAATTAATGAAAAACCATATAAAGTCATAGAAGTATCTCAAGATATGTTGAACGATTTAAAAGAACTTTTGCAAAATAGAAATTTTAAGAAAAACACCTTTTTATCAAGATGTTAAGTGGAACAATATTAAAGAAATCTGTATAGAGAGAACAGAACCAAATATAATTTTGTATAAATATGATTTGACATCCGATTATTTGAAGTTGAATACGTTAGTACAGAACCGTCGCAACCAGAAAACAATTATTGCAACTAATAATGATGCGTTAAAACCACTTTATTCAGATAGTTTGCCTATTCCTGAAGCAAAATACAATAACTTAATGTATCTCTGCGAAACAGGGCCTATTCCTAAGCAATATCATTCATTTATCAAAAATCTTAAAAGGACACCAATTGATAACAATGATTAAGGGACCGATGAGGATGATTTGACATTGGTATTGAACAAAATACTTGTTTTAAGAATCTTTTTGAAAGTTTTACTTGTGATAGATCTCAGATTAAGATGATTGTTACAAGATGATGTTACAATAAAAGTAATAAGACTGTTTTTTAAACTAGATCATGTTTTATTTCAGTCCCACGTCTTTTTCAGTAATCTATCAGTAAAATAATAATTGTATAAGTAGTTACATAATAACAAGTATATAAATCGAATCTGTTGTATTTTCTAACAAATCTTCATATAATAATATCGAAATTGGCAGATTCAACATTTGAAGTTTATTTGACATCATTGAATACTATCAAAACTGCCACTTTCGACAAAATTCTGTTTAGTTTTGACGACATAAAACATTGAATATGAAAAATTAAAGAAAATATAGAAAATACTTTAATCATGATCACTCAGTAGAAAAACGTACAACATTATTCATCAAATCAAATGCTAACTTCGGTGGTAATTTAAAAATTGAATATTCTGGACCAAAATATAACTTTAAACTGCTCTACTGTAAAGTATGCATTTTGCAGTTTCTAGAGTGTTCGTAGTGGCAGTCGATATGTATTTCGTATAATTCCGAAGTGTCTAGTTTCATAAATAAAAAGTTTTAAAAGAGTAATTTTATAGTCATTTACAGTAGTGCACAAAATACATTTAAGAGATTATGCTTGAATTATTTTAAAACTAATGTTTTCTAAGATTTACACGAGTACATTACAGTACATTTTTGAATTTAACCCGACGCGAAGTTTCGAATGCTTTGCAGCAAACGTGTTCGCGGTAAGACGAGATGTGGTGTCAGACACCAATGTAATAATAAACGCGAGTTATATCCGTAAAATAGTTTTATTGAAATATTTTAAAACTAACTTTTAATTTTGATGTAACAGTATTGTTAGATGTTAAAGGTTTGTAAAAGATTTAACTTTACTGAAATATTTTAATGCGTAATAAAATGTTTAGACTTCTACAGCTGCACTTGCATTTTGAATTGGTCATCTTTTATTTAAAATATTTTTTTACATAATATGGAATGTTTTATGATCAGTTTAGCGACAGATAACTACTTGCATCTTATTGTATATATATATTATAGTATATATTTGAAATTCAATATCGCTTCAGCGGTTTAGGAAAAGACCAATATAAAAAAGGATAGAAGAATCACGTATAGATTAGGATGTTTTAATGCATAAATATAATTTATCCCGCCATGCTCCGTGCTGGATAAAGGCCCTGAATAAAATTAGTAGGGCAAATTCTTATCGCTTTTACGTGAGTACAGCCGGATATATATATGCAACCATAAGTATAATAGCAATCAATGATTACATAAATACATTCAAAAATTGCTAATCAATATGGCACGGTTTGGCAAAAGAGTTCTTGAAATTACGAATGTGGAGTTTTAAGGCCAATTGATTAAGCAGTTAGTTGTTTTTTGTAATCCACAAATTGCTGGTTGTCTAAAATGTCTAAATATTATGTTCATTATTTCTGTTTGTAAAGCCCGCTGCGACACAGATTTTTTTTTTTTGGTCAATTATTAGGCTAAATCATCAGATCAAATCAGAGAGAATCAGGGTTCCAGATGGGTTTCAAACTAGCCGGCCAAATTCCGAAATTCCAAATACGTGAAGGCAGATAATTGATATATAATGGCATAAATATAATTAAATATATCAATAGAGCTACAATATCACTTACACGTAACTTATCTAAACAACTGTTAATTGTATTCTAAATTGATTATAAAATACACATTTTTTTTTACATAAATCAATAACACCTGTTTTATTTTAGCAGTTTCCTTCTTCTATTATATCAATAATTCACAAGAATACTATTTTATCACTTTTATATTATTGTGAATAACGACACAATAATTCAGATTCATGGTGGCGACGACTGTTTACAATTTCACTTCTGTAAACTTTTATTAAGTCTACGTAATAAGCATTTACAAAAGAATATACTTGTTATACGTAAAAAGATTCATAGCATGATTTATAACTATGAAAGGATTCTTTATTTTAATTTAAATGATATTACTAGTGAATCACCTTGTCTCAGTCTTTAGGATAACAATTCAAATTTTTTAAATAGACTACATTCAATCTCTGATCAATTTATTATCAAATCAAAGCTCGTATAGTTGGGAATTTACAGTACCGAGTGCAGACAATATATCTTACTTTGCATCATGTTGATATAACTCTCAATATAGAACAATTTTCCTTCGTAATCTATAGTTCAATACTTGCATTAAAATATTCATACAGTCTTGAATTCAGTTTCTTTAAATAGAATATTTGAACGACCAATAAGTCAGAGGTTGGTGGCCAGCCTGCCTGCTGAGCCAAAAGCCATGGGTTTGATTTTCATAAGAAATAGTTGATTTTAGGATTCAAAGATTGCTGTTTTGCAGCTTAGTGTTATTTGTGTCCGTTTTGTGCAACCCCCTGCTAAACAAAGTTTATTTCTCCATTGTGATATATGTATTTTTTTAGATAAAAAAAAAAAGAGAAAAATAACTATTACATTAGTCTTGTCTTTACCATAATCTAGTTCTCAATATTTTTATGTAGTTAATATGAGGTATATTTGACAAAATAGTGATAAGAGATATAGTATATATATATATTATTATAACACTTTTTAAAGTTACTTCACGTATATAATGGTATTAAGTGAATTCGTTTTTAAACAAATTGACTTATTTTTACTTATACCTTATTTGTACTGTTATTTAAAATTAATTGCAACTGCTTATAGCTTTAGAATAGCTCATAGCTTTAGAAAAGCTTATAGCTTTAGAATAGCTTATAGCTTTAGAAAAGCCTATAGCTTTAGAATATAGAACGGATGATACCGTTTTATCACCATTTAATGCTCAGTCCCCTTAACTGAAATATTTTCTGTCACATATAATAAAATAAAAAAATTGTACTTGAATAAAAAAAACATACGATAAAATTAAAAGTTTAGAAAAATAGTCTACTAGATTAATGTAGAATAATAAGATTATTAAGATTATTGTAAATTGTTTTATTTTTTATTTTATAAAAGCTCGAATAAAATATTTTATATAATATTGAAGTAAAAATAAACTAATAAATATTACAGGTAACATATGTTAACTTATTATTCAATTTTCATATTTTTACTTAAAACAAATGCGTGTCATTAGAAAGTAATGATAGCTAAAATTTAATACAAAACAAAAATAACTATACGCAAAACTTATGCGATAAAAGTTCTAGATGCTAGATGACGTTGAAAATAAATTTAGATTCTATAAACATTAAATCTAAAACCGATGTACTTGAACAAATTGAGCTTTTATTTAGAAAACGGTTTTAAGTTTTACTGAAATTATAAATTTTTTAATTTTATTCAAATGTTAGTTCGAAAACAACTTGTCTTTCCTTAGTACTGTATGGTTAATAATAATAAATATAGTAAAGATACTTTCTTGTTTCTTTGTTCACCTAAAGATGATAAGGACATTTTTGCCATCTTTGTTATAAAATATAATTTTAAATAGATTTTAAAAAGCAAAAAGCACTTATCATGACGAATCTCTTACGATAAGGCGACACTGCCACTTCGCTAAAAAGGGTTTGATTAGTTATTCTGATACCGAATATCATTTGTCACTAACAGTATATTTTACGTAAATCGTTACTTTTATTAAATATCGTTTGGAATAGTAATATAATTGATTTAAAATATAAATCATATTAATTGTCTTAGGTTAAACTTAGAACTATATTAATTCAAATAAATTCTAAAATACACAACATTTAATAATAATAATTAACATACATAAAAAGCAGTAAAAATATACAACATTAAGCGGTAGCGAAAGAATAACGAACGTTAAAAAGATAAAATAAACCTTATTCTATTTTCTGACGGGGCTTCGAAAGTAAGTGATCGTTTTACTATTTTGATAAAAGATATTTAACGAAAAAATGTTTTTATTAGTTTTACAAAGTGATAACTAGTTTTCAGCCTTACAAGAATGTACGACATCCCTCAGTAACTTGTCGTGTAGCTTTAATAAAAGTATTTGTAGGTCAGTAGAGGCATCAATCAGGAGCTAAATGTCATAGTTTACGCTGTGAACAATTTTATTAAAAAACTTGTTTAAAGTTAGTTTTACAATTGAAGATATTTCATTAATAGGGAATAACAGAAAGCTTTCGAAACCTAATCAGAAGAATAAAGAGATTAAAAGACAATACATACATTTCGCACGTACTGATCAAAGGACCTCACCCCAGTCCGACCGAGAAGCAGTGCATCCATCTCGCTCTCAGGAACCGGCACCACCGCGACCGTTGGCGCCGGACCAGCTTTCATTGGCACGTTCATTTTTAACTTTACTTCTTACAGTTACAGTTTAAAATCCTCTGTCCTTCTTATCTGTTAGAATCAAATTGCCAACACCAACACAAAACCATTTATTTCACGTCTTTAGAATCTTTATCGTTTTTAAGGGTACTATTTATAGCAGACCTCTTGTATTTATAACGTTATTTATTTTATGAGCAACATCTATAGATGGAGCAGGATGAGACTAAACACTTAATCGAAGTTCTATGAAACGTTAAGAATTTCAAAACCTACGTAACGGCATTTTAAAGTATTTTTTTACACACATCACTTTTACTGATAGCATAACACTTCAATATATTGTTTTGAACTTTCGCTTAAAAATCGAAGGTATTAAGTTATCCACGAAATGCACATATAAAACCAATTCTAGTATTTAAATAATTGAGGAATCAAACTGCTTCTATATTTATCGATATGATTGACTTATCAAGCACTATAATATTTCTACAGCCTCTAGTATAATCACTGTTTCATTTATTGCTTCTGTAACATAATTAAAGACTGTCCAGTTCATATACTTCCACCTCAAATATACATCTTGTCATTACGGTCATCCGTCTTTGACAATTCCGATCTCAACGTTGTTCCCATTTCAGTCTTCACTGTGAGTTTCATCTTTTACATATTTTTTTTATTTTGGTATGAGTTTTGGTCCTATCTTCTAAATTATATTTACTCGTATCTAAAACATCTAAAAATTTGTCTTATTTTAGTATAATTTGATATCTATTTTAATAACTTAAGCTACTGAAATATATTTGCAATATCCGTCACTTGTAATTAACAAAAATTAATGTTATTTTGAAGTTCTGATAATTTAAACTCCGTGTTTGTGTGCATTGTTTAAAAAAAATGTTATTATGATAATGAGTGCATTCTTTAAAAAAAAATGTTATTATGATAATGAAATCATTATCATAATAATTTTTTTTTTTAAACAGATAAATATATAAATGTCTTTATTAAGAATTAATTTAATACACTTTAGACAGCCCTTAGTAAATAACCGCGTTAAAGCGGAGGCTAATGACTACGCTCCAGTACTTCTGAAGGGTCAATTAACTTTGACTAGTGCCCTGGAATTGACTAAATATCGTATGCTAATTCACAGATAACGTGACCATATGTCCTTCTTTAAGCTTTATTGCAATAAACTATTTTTGTAAAATAATAATATATTCAAGCTTGGTCCTGTTTATTAATTTTGAATTGTTTATTCTTATTATGAAGCCTGGGGAAAGTGTTTAATTAATATCGTAATGAAATCAGAACTCCTATCAAGCGAGACAGATTTAGCATAACAAACAAATATTAAATAGTAGCCCCAGGCTTTGTAGAGTAATAAAGAAAATATATACTCCGTAGAATGGAACGGATTTGTATTTATATAAAATGCCTATTTCGACTTATTATTTTTAACAAACAAAATTGTATTTTAATAAATAATAATGATATTTGGTATTCTTAATTATGAAAAGAAAAATAAAATTATTTATTTATAATCTACTTGTTTTTCTAAAGGTCTCTTATTTAATTAAAACTTATCAAGCTAAAAGAAAAACATTGAAAATGGATTGAAAATGACATGACAACAACTTTGGTAAGTTTGTTTTATTACGGTTTATAGATATATTCGTAGAATAAAAATAAACAAAGTAATAACATGAAAGCTTTTTATTAATTTAGTTATGAAAAATAAAAAAAAACTATTAGAAGATAAAAGTAAATTCAAATCTCATTCATGATTTTTAATTTATAATTATTAAAAATTTTCTATAAATTAAGTTAAAAATTTTCAAATTCACCCTCCTATTTTATTTACAACTCATACGACACAAACACTTACGGAATCTACAAAAATATTCATACACAAATACGAAACATATACAGGTTGTATATATAACATTCATATAAAATAAAGGAGGTATAAAAATATCGTGTCGCGAGCTACACGCGCGTGGGGCGGTCGCGCGGTGACTGACGCGCGGCTGTGTTTCTGGACGCGGTATCTAGTTTTGGTTCAGTTTTATTAAGATAAACCTTAATATGAAATATTTATTAAAGTGTACACTCAATAAAGGAAAAAAATATACATATTTAAAATAAAAATTGTAACTATCGTTTGTTATTGTAATATATGTTCACTTGTTACAAATAAATTATATTAAATGGAATGTCAACTTTTTCTAGTCTTTTTTACTGAGCAAAATCGTAAACTCAATTACAAACACCTGTATCCGAGTTTTCAAACACTAATGGTATAGCTTTTATGGTTGGGTTATAAAAATACCTACTTATCCATAAGCGATCATAACCTAAACAAATGTAAAATGACTTTTATAACAAAAAAAGTAGTAAATCTCAATAATTAGAGCGGATTTTATTTCAAAGCACTGTAGTTGTAATTAAAAAATAACTTTAGAAGTTTTTATAAAAATATAAACAGGTTAAGAGAAATTCTTTAAAAATGAAAAGCCTTAGAAATATGAGTTAGTAATTTTATTTGCAGGTAACGTTGTGCTAAAGTTTTTTCATAACTTCGGGATTAATTATTTTAAATTACTTCTTTGCTTCAGTATTGTTTCAAAAGCTATTTTTCTTTTTATATCTCTAAATTAACAAGTATGATATTGTTAGTAAGTATAAATTATAATATTGGATTATATATTTTTATAAACCGATTGAAATAAACATTTTGTATTAGACAATGAATATATTTTTATATCGAATTTTCGGACCAAAATAGATAAGCCAATTTTATGGGTACTTAAATAATTCTTTTTTTACGTACATGTATGCTACTATTGTGCCGGCATATTTATCCCGACAATAAAAAATGAAGAAAAATATGTTTTAAGTCTACCGGTTTTACATATATTACGAAAAAATAATAGTACTAATGAGAAAAACTTTGGAAACATTTGTATTAGAATTGAAAGTAAAAAGAACCATCGCTACTCATTTGCAGAACTATGTATAGCAGTAACCCTGCATTGGGTCTCGTTGTAAAAAACAAGGGACGCTAGCACGGTTACGGGGAAATAAGAGCGAAACGAAAAATATATCAGATAAACTTTATCTTTTCTACTTCTCGAATGTTTACAATTAACAAAAAATGATACATATGTCAATTTTAGTAAGAATTTACCATCTGCGTTTGGAATAGAACATTTTAATTAAAAATAAAGTTAATTGCAAATTACTCTTAATCTACAATAAATTTTGTTTCGAAATGTATCTATTAGATAGGAAAGTATGTTATAAGCAACTGTTTCAAATTTGAGGAGGAGATAGCGTAGAAAATTTTATCGAGTTGACCGGTAAACAGCTTCGCTTCGTTCAGTTCAATTAAATAAACCCTATTCCCAATCCGAATAAAAAAAAATAGAATTAAGTATTATATTATTATTTTTTAATTATTATTATTGCAATTCTAGTAATAATATCTTGGTGACATTTCCCAATATTTAAAATTTTGTACTGGATCTTTTAGTTGCTGTTCATGTTTGACAGATTTAATTATATTTTCTGTTTTAAAAGCAATATAAACAATATTTTATCTCGTAAAAAACATAATGGTTAGGGCATAGGGTTAAGATCAGCTCTATATGATTATACGGCCTAGGTGTGTCGGTCATCCTCGGAAACACGAAATTAGCCGATGTCCATTATTTATCTTGAAGCCCTGTATATATGTTTATGAGTTATTTAGTAAAATTCGAAAATAATTATTTGTTTTTTTCTTTTGAAATGTATGACATGTCAAAATAATATTAAATTATTAAATAAATTTATTAAGTTTAAAAGAAAAATATAAAAGAAAATGATTTATGGCACCCTCTATTGAGCTGGAAGAAGAGAATCTTGAAAAATTGTGCATGAGAATTTATGCCGTACTTTAGATTGATACTCAATATTTATGGCGTCGAAGAAAAAGATTGATGGCAGTTACCCAATACTTTTAAATTTGTAGTGTTATAGTTGATACTTCTCAACGTAAATATACCACTATCTGATATCAAGCTTTCTGGATAGTTGCTAGGTTGCTTTTTATGTTGTTCTTTTTATGACCAATTCTATAGAAACACTTTTTGCTAAAAGTTTTTAATACAAGAGCAATAAATTGTACATTTCGCAAACACAAAATACATTTGAATTGGTAACCTCGTAACGCGAGACATAGACCGTGGGGATTCATTGTTAAATTTTAGGTTACTTGTTTAGTAACTGGGTCAGACTAAATGATGTTACATTTTAAGTAGTAATTGATTGCAAATTAAACAATAGTTAGTAGAAGTTTACGGAATTTAAATTTAAACATTAATTTCAGTTGTGGCTTTTCAATGTTATTCTATGTTACAAAGGCAGAAACATGTACTTTCAAATGGAGCTTAATAGAATCGCCTTCATCATGATATAATGTCTTACAACATATTGAATGGTTCATTCATTCAAGTGGATAGCCTTTGTTAACTACAGTTACAGTTACAGTTACAGTTACAGTTACAGTTACAGTTACAGTTACACTTACACTTACAATTACAATTAGCTACAGCTCTATTAGATTGGTGCCGGGATAGTCTACCAGAGATCACAAGTTCACCCATGTTTTGCCCGTGTCAATGAAATGGTCCTTTTGTATGTTAATAAAATAAAATTAAAATTAAAGTATTTATTATTAATTAAAATACAAATTGAAATACAATCTGCCGTAGCTATACTCACATTAAAGTTAACGGAATTTGTCCTACAAGTTTCAAACCCGTCCAAAGTCCTTGTTGTAAGCTTGGAGGCTTTGGGACTCGCGGCGTGAACTATGTTCATGAATAAGAACCCAAGACTGTTTTAAATTAGTCGGATATTCCGATAAATTTAACGTGATTGCAGCTGGAAAGCTCTATATAATAGTAATCTTAATAAATTAAAGAAATTCGTAATACAAATATTTGAAGTAATTGTTAATATTTCATTTAAATGTTGTTAGTTTGTAAAGTTATTTAACTACAGGCACAAGCAATCAGAAGCTCTGATTATGTTTATAATAACATTGTTAATATTCTACACATGAGACCGTAAGCAAACTTGTGAATTTAACTTTTGTATGGTGCAGCTACACTATACGATTAATATATAACAGCGAGTGTCCCTCGAGACCTTCAGATAAAACTTAAACTCTAGCATAAATAATAATTAACAACCAGTAACTATATAAAAAAAATATATTTTTTTATATATTTATAGGTTTTTTTTATCAATTCCATCTGTACTGTATGAATTCGGTGAAAATTCATTAAAAAACTTTTATATTATAGTACTTTACTTATAACTCATTATGAATTTGTAACATAGGTATTTCAAAACCTCCAACTTTTAAAATAATTTTGTTATTTTACTGTTTACACTTTCTAAAAACCAAAAAAAAATACGTGACATTCTATACAATGATGACACTTTTGCTGTCATTATAATGTCTCGATTGGTTCTACAACCACTTTAATCGCGCACTCAGTGTTTTAGAATTCTTGAATATGCGGTTTAAAAAAAAAAAAAAACTGCTTTGTCAATTTCACTAGAAAAATAATACACTAATTCACCCACACTCACACACACACACACACTCATTGTGAAAAACTGAAGTAATACTTAAAATTATACATAGATAATTAGTGAATATTTAGAACTAAATGCAATACCGATTCTCTTAACATTTTTTATGGTTATATATTATTCTCATTGGAGCTGGACCAGCTGAATGTTATGAATCACCAAAACTGTTAATATAACATACAAAGTTTTTATAATAATAGAATATATCATTATAATTATTTTGTGAAAAAAAATATAACAACCGTATTATCATTATTATGAAGTTCATTTTATAGTAATATTATAATTTTATTTCTAACTAGCTGACCCGGCGAACTTCGTACCACCATATTTTATTTCTCTAGTGGCGACTGAGGAAATATAGTCCTTCTAGTAAATTCAAATAAGTTCGATTTTCAATAAGTTTACAATATATTGACTTTATTTATTTATTCTCTCTATCCAATACGACCATAGAATAATGAAATTAAATTATAATTATGTAATTTTTTAAAATTATTTAATATTTTTGTTTTTGATATGAAAACCTTGTTCTGGCAATAAGAAGCACAAAAAAAAATAATCATCCAATTTGGTGCAGTCGTTCTGAAGTTATGCGCGTACATACACCTCGATGATTCTTTTTATTTATATAGATGTATATCTAACTGTAAAAAGTATAGATATGATTACGAAACGACCATTCGAAGTAACTATTTTAAGAACTAGCAAAAAAAATTTTAAAAACGAGTTTTAAATATCTTATAAAAATTGTACAAAAATATAAATATCATTTTAATTGACCTTCCTAATAAGTAGTGGTTCTTGTAGCAATAAAGTTGCACCTATAGTTTTATTTAATTAACTTTAATTGTTTGTTCAATTAAAACTAATTATCGAGTTTTCGTTTGGCAGCAAAATATTTAAAAAAATTGTTTAAGCATTGAAAACGCTAAAATTAAAAACAGCGCCATCTCTGCTTGAATGCCAAAACTTACACTTTTGGCGTTTACTTCTGAAACAGAAAGTAAGTATCGCGGTTTACTAAAGAAACAATAGATGTCGATGTAACAAAAAATCGTCATTACATGTAATTTCATTACAAACGAAAATTACGTAAGTATTTAGTGTAAAAAGACTAGTTAAAGTATAACAACGTAAATTAAATAAAAAAAATACGTTACCAAAAAAAATATTACCGAAACTATGAAAAAAATATTCTTTACATAAGCTATAATAAAACACTCAAATACAATAAAAAAACCTTTTCATATAAATAACATTTTTTTAATTTGCTACTGGACAAGTAGCGGTAACTTTGGATGTCATTACTTAATGAAATAAATTTTTACAACGCTTTTGTGGGAAATAACTTTTTACGGTCTTTTTTATCGCTTAAAAATAATACCGCAGAAATAAAATGGTTCTAAATTGACTTTATGATTGTCTAACATTGCTTTTAAGGCTATAAAATGAAGTTATGGGCAAGTCATATACCAAAACCGCATTGTGTATTTAAAGATTTTATTAGGATATTAAGAAAATCTTATATCATCGAGGTCAGATACTTTCGAAGGTATCTAAATAATAAATGTCATATGTATTATTATTATTATTATTATTTTATATTATTAGGCTACACAGTATATCCCAATTAAAGGTTATCTGAGCCAACCACTCACTACATCTTTAAACAAGTAGAGAATATATGCATCAGTTCAAAATAAAATAAAAATATACTTTTTTTTCCTTAAAGAAGCTAAATACAAGAAAGTAAACTTAAATTATTATTTTGGTATAAGAATACAAATTAAAAATAATTAAAAAATATAAAAATTAGTATCAGGTGGAGAAGTTTTTTAGTTTGTTTAGATACGCAAATCTTCGAAACTTATTTATGGATTTGAAAAATTCTTTATAGGTATGACAGACGTCTAAATGATATTTACTACTTTTAGTTACCTAGTACTAAATAAAATCGATTGTCTGTGATATAATAATTTTACACATCAATCACGTAAATGAAAATCCAATTGTAAGTTAAATCTATTAAATTGTTATATTAAATAAATGAAATGAGGAAAATACTAAGTAAATCATTTTATTTGAAATATTAAAAATTACAGATTTAAATGTGCTTTTGAAAACAACATATACAAGGTCAATAAAACTATTTAACTCCCGTTTTTTTTTTACATTTTCTAATTTAACGTTTCGAATGCTTTGCAGCAAACGTATTCGCGGTCGGGTCGAAACGTCGGGTTAAATTAAAAAATGTAAAAATAAACGCGAGTTATATCCGTAAAATAGTTTCATTGAAATGTGTAGTACTCGTGTAAATCTTAGAAAATAAAACATATACAACTTAACAATCAAAGTACACACATGAAAAAAGTTGTTTTAAATATACATTTATATATTTTAAATAAAATACTCACCTCAGCAGTAACGCGGTAGTTCCCCTTCGCCTGTCCGTGTTCAGGCGAGTGCCGGAGCGCCTTTGTGTCAATTTGTACGTTTGTCTGCATCTTGTAATAGACACTTTATTTCACATTTGTACACATAATTTCACTTTTGACAATTTACTTAAAACTTTTGTATATGACTGTAAAGTACATTATGGTTTGTTTATATCACGACTTAGATTGGTACATTATTGACTTATAATGTAAATACTGTACATATTTAACTTCTTATACTCAAATATCTATTATCACAGCTTCACATAATTCACCATTTACCTGAAACAATTAATAAAAGATTCAAATCATCGTCACAAGATTTTAAATTAACAAATAAAATTATCCTAGACTATACATATATTACAAATTTTTAAAATAATATAATCCTAACAAAGCAAAAAATACCAATCTTTAACGCATGGTAAGGCATTTAATACTAATCTTAACAATAAATTAATATTTCAAGTAGGGTTTGCGAGCGACTTCATCTGTTTTAAATGTACAGTTATGGTCTCATTATTTTGTCAGTATTATGAAATATTGTTTAATCAAAAACATAATTTATTATGATTAAGACACGTACCTCAATACTTTAAGGGATTTTATTTAATTGTACTTCACGATATGCGCAGCATAATAATATCCTATTTGTATTCAAGATATTTTTTATTTGCTAGGAATAACAGATTGCGGATGCGAGTAGGTGATTCTGAAGAGAGATCACGTCTTTAATAGTCTTTACATGCTTTCGATAGAGTTTCTATTAAAAACAAAATATTTAAAAATATACAGTAATGAATGTGCTTCTAATTTAAAAGTTAGGCAATTCGATTATCCACCTAATGGAACCAAGACATCACTCCAGCGACGTGTCTTTTTATCTCCGACATCAGCACAAGAAGCATAAATTCCGGGTCTTTCTTTCTTTTGTTTCTAGTAATTAAAAAGATAAATAAAATGCGTGCGTCGTCAATATGGATACGAGAAGTGATAACTTAGAAGCTAGTAAATTGAACTTTTTAATATTGAAATCCTGTATCTTGAGAAAAGCTGTATATGATAATGCAAAGATTAGTTTATTAATAAAAACTTTTATTGATTATAAAATATATTTTATTCTTAGTTACAATTATTGAATTTGTACATTAGAATCTTTGTATGTACATTATGAGTATTATAATTTATCCTATAAAATATTCGTTTTACCGAAATTTACGAAATATACTGTTTACCAAATTACGGCTATCGCTGTGAATTATAGTGAGAGACGAGGAGCCTGCGATGTGCCTCAGAGAATGAAAAGCCACACAGACTGGGGCCGTTAGGCGTTACTGTAAAAAGTTCTCACTTCAAAAATAATAGAGAATGCAGCTCGGAATTTGACAGTACAGAGTATCTAAACATTCGTAGCAATTCATTTACATTCAACTTTTATGTTTAAATTATATTAGGCAAGCAAAGTAGCCACTGATGTTTTATACAATGTATCTTGCAAAACCATTAAAATAAGCTTAACATAGCCTACATGATAATATTTTTTTAAAGATATTTAAAAAGGATCAACATAATATATATTTTTATGAATGGTCACAATTAAATAATTGATTTTATCTCTAAACATGTTGAGCTACTTAAATTTGTAATAAATATAGAGTGAGAAATTAACCTACGTATCAGGTTTTGTCACCATTTGGATGTAAGTCAAATTATTTTTTTATTTTTAATAGCACTTTTGTATGTAATCTTCTTAACACACAACACAAAATAAGCACTTTTGTATCGTTATAATCTACTTTAAAAGGGTAGGATTGCGGAACAGAACCGGCAAAACCCTCCACGGATACTCTTTTTATTAAGCATGAAGTTTTTAATTAACACACTCGCTGCATAAAATTGTTTTAATTGTATCAAATTTGAAAAATGTCACATTACTCTTCGTAGAAAATTTCTCAACGCATTCAAACAAACTCCATCTTAATTTTATTGCCTATCCATCTCTTCTACACTCTGTATATAAATAACCCAACACTTTTAACTTATTTATAAAAATAGGATGACTATAAATAAAATGATAAATTTATATTTTGTATTTAAATATATTTTGAATTTAAAATGATCCATATTTGCAGTATGTTCCATCTAGTTTCCACCAGCAGGTTCGCTCTAAATAAGTTAGTAAGTGATAATATCTCGCGTGACTGACCTATCCGAAATAGCCTCCGGTGAAATTTAAAACGATTATTCACCTGAAAATCTAAACCTGTAGTATTTATTTTTATCGTTATAATATTTTGAATAATTATATTTTTAAGGTTAATTTGGAAAGAAAATACTCTTATATATTTTTAAATTCTTTTTATTATTATGAGAGTACTGTAAAGTAAAGAAAGTGTATAGAAAAAAAAATATATAGAAGTATAATTTATATTTTTCATATATTTTTCATATTATTTTTTATATGATCTACTTTTTTTGACCTAATGACTAAAGAAGTTGCGAAAATAACTTGATGTGGTGTTTTATTAAAAAAAATATATAAAACTATTCACTTTTTCTATTATTAATATATATCTGTTTATTGAGTATATATTTATTCAGTATTACTTTGGTCAGGGACAGGTTTCTTCGTCTTTTACTTAACACTTCAAGGAAAGATACGAAAATACTTTTTGTCCGACCTGTTATGTAAAAAAAAATAAAAACATTTTTTTTTAAAATCAATTTCCCTTTTTTAAACAAATAATTTTATATCATATTCGAGTTTCTAAGAATAAACCTAAATATTTTTAAATAAAACTTGTTATTTTGAAACATTTTATTACTTATGAGTTATTGTACTTAAACTTAGAATTTTATTATTTGTATTAACTTTTTTATTTTTATTCACTCTAAATGAAAATGAACCCTCATCCACTTTCTTATTGGACTCTTTACCTTTTTGAATACCATTGAACAACTCTGCAGACAAAAGTTTGAAATTTTATTAAAAAATTGTTTAAGAAAAAACACATACGTATTAACTTGCTTAACATTGGGTAAGCTATAATCTTTTCCTGAAATCCCTACAATCTGAAATTCTTTACAAATTCTATATAATCTAAGTTTAAAGAGATAAGGGCAATAAGAAATATATTCAGAAGTTAAAGATTAAAACGTATATAATTTTTTACTCTTCATTTATTTTAAATAGCATTTGTTTCTTACTACTACCAAAAAGAAGATTAAAATATTTTGAAGGATTATTTCTGACCTTGAAAATGTATTTATTTCATCCAAGAACTAGCTAATATAATAAAACCAGCGGGTATGAAAAAAAAGAAATTATAAATATTCATTTTCTATTTATTGTTTAGAAATCAAGGAATTCATTCACACTTTATCCCTTTGTCAATACAATTATTCCCTTCTTAGCGATCCCTTACGTCTTGAAAAGAACGTACTTGCAAAATTTCAGGCGTTCCCGTAATTTCAGATTCATGATGAGTCACTTGTTTGCTCTTTTATATAATACAACTTGGCTACGGTATCGCCCTTCCTTGACAAAAACGACGAAAACTATAATTTTGAATCATAAAATTTATTAGAATATTTTAGTATAGTTATAATTCTATAATTACAATTGGCCTGTACTACTTACTACAAATGCATTCCTACAATAAGGTCCTTTTGAATAGGTAAGGTTCCTTTTAACTGAATAATGTATGTGTTTTCTAGATTTTATAGTAACCTTGTTTACATTCTGACAGTCTACGAAATAGTTTCAGGGGTTACCAGTGATACTTTTTATTCCCAGTTACAACGGCTAGGGCTATGTATTTTATCATTCAAAGTGGAAAAGAAAATAAATAAATAAAATTTTGAATCCGGACGATAGTTAAAAAACTTAAAAATTTTACAAATTATAAAAATTGTTTTCAGACGAATTGAAAAATGTTTACTGCTTTATTTTCTTGGAAAAACCTTCGTGGTTATGAAATTTAATATGTTAAAAAGCCTTCAAGTGGCCAACCAAGCCAATGAAAGCCAACACTTAAAAAATATTATACACTATAAGTATTTATAGCCAAGATAATCTAACACGCAATATTAAATATGCAGCTGAGGTCGAGTCGACTTACAAACACTTCACGTTTTCATAAAGAAACATTTTAACTTGAATATTTTGTTACTAGTATTGTATTTTATAACTGAAATATAATAAAATAGTCAAACCTAAAATTATAGTTAAACTTCTCAATAAGAAGTTATTCGGGACGGTTAGTTATTAGACTATAAATCAGAAAACAGAAAATCGTTGTACTAAGTTCAAGAATAACATAAATTATGAGTAAAATATTCAAAACAGTATGGAAATTTAAACAATCCATATACAATACAATAATTATATATACCACGAGGTATGAATTGTTTGAATAATTAAATTGCGTAGTTTGTATGTTATAACTCGGACCTGATTTGTACTGATCATGTTAACATACCTAATTATTTGTACTTTATAATTGTTAATTAATACATATACAAATCCGTATATGATCAAATTAATTATTTATTAAATACTTATATGTATGTATTTTATCTGACTAGTTCAACTCCCCTAAATTAAGTTATATTTGAACTATTGAAATAAGAAGTCTCACTAATTTTACTATTGAACTAGTGGGTTCCAGTTTAAAAAATATAATTAATTTTAAAAAATTTGACTATGTCATTCGTCAAAAAGTATTTTAATGAATTGATACTACACATATATAGTACAATGTGTTAATCAGATTTTGTGTAGGTATCACACATTTTGTAGGGACCAATATTGTATAGATCTCAAAATACCGACGAAATAAATTCGACATCTTGATGGTTTGTGGCTATAGGTTCCTTGAGAACCGCACTGTTGAAGACCGTCACGCATCAAAAACTCTTTCTAAACACTATATGTTAAAACAGTAGAAAATATATAAGGCTGCGCCGTTTCTAGGGTACACCATTAGATTAAGTCTTTTATAGAGCACAGGATCCCCGACAATCCGAACGACTCTTCATTGCATGTGGCAAAACAGTTGAAACTAATACTACACTCTAGTATTTGATTCCAAAACCTTCCAAAATCTTTCCTTAATAGACCTCACTAAATGTCAGAAGTTACTTTAGGCGTTCATCGATGTTCTCCGAGAGCCCTTGACGCATTAATGTACATCCCCAGTGTTGGCAACCGCATGGCAATGAATCTATGAATGAGAAAATTCAACATATCATTAATATGCATGACGATAAATTAGGGGATAGAGCGCAGGCAAATTTTCCATAAAAATCAAGTGCACTGCGAGCGCTGTTCCTTACTGTGAAATAAATACATCAAAAGATTGCCAGTTGATCGACCGTGACGAAATCCTATACTGCCATTGATTGACTGGAAATCCTCAAGAGAAGTCAAAAGATAGCGGTTTATTATGCTTTCCATTATTAAAGATGCTTTAGCATAAGAGTCTACTCCAGAACACATATTCGGAGTACGATTGGAGATATGCCAACTAGCAAGCTCGACTTATTAACTTCCATAGAAATAAGAACTAATTTTTTATTTCATAATTAGCAAACATATTACAAAGTAGCTTCAATTAGTATAATGATTTCATTTGCATTTCAGTATTAACTTTGTATAACTCTGTTCCAAATTTTGTGACAATTGAGAGTCGGACATATGCAATTATTTCGGTAGAAGGAAAACATAGATATATATTCCTCAGTTCTCTCCGTTTGTAATAAAGTTGTACATTGAGTTCTGGAAGGTAATTTATATTGTATTTTATGATTTTTTTTTTATATTTTGAGGGCAAATTATAATTTTATACAGATTGATTTAAAGAAAAGTAATGTAAAGATACCACCTCGTCTGTCTGTAAATGAATTTATTATTAATAGAGCTTTTAGATACCTCGTATGTTCGTTGCATTTTTTATGCATTTTTTAACATATTTCATCGTCAAAATTTGCCACAGGTATATATTTTTTTCAAACAATTATAAAGTAAGTAATTATAGCAATACGAATAACATATTTTATTTTGTAAAATAATATTGTTTAAATTATTATTAAGTTGCCAAATTATTTTTGTTTAAAAGTCATACAGTACAAACGGAAAAGGTAGCTCTATTTGGTACTATATATAATATAACTTTTAAACGACGGGCACTACAACTATTAAGGAATGTGGACGGGGCTGGTGGGTATTTTGAAAGTTAGTGTCGACAACGAGCATAATTTATTTTACTGACACTTTTTAATTTTCTATCTGGTGGGAGTAAACAATGCCTTGCACATCCTACAGTAAAAAGAATAAAGATAGTTGTAGAATGATGTAACCCAATTGCAAATATTCAATAGTTCATTTACTTTTAACGCTAAATATGGCGTTGAGAATTGAAATAAAAAATGATTCATTTTAGAAAAATTCATTGTAAACCATGAATATTATTTGCTGTAATTTCCATTGAAATATTAGCAACTTTTACAAAAGAAATGCCACAGATGGCGCATAACTGTAGACTCGATATTATTTTAATCGATTAAAATTTTTATTTATATTACTTTAAAAATATATATTAATTAATTAAATCCTAACAAATTATTAATTACATTAAAATATTTTTAAAAAGATGTATTATTTAAATTGTTGTATTGACACAACACGTTACAATGCAATGGATAATATTTATTGTAAGATGAGTCAGTACTTTCCATAATGAAACAATATACTGAAAAAAACATTGTAAGTAAATAAAATATCAATAAATTTGTATATTAAGCATAAATACATAGTATTAGTGTGATTATTGTATTTATATCATTTTGTTGAAAATTCGGACTTCTCATTTTTATATAAACAAGTTTATATCCATCCTTACAATAAGTTAATTACTCCGACTTATTTTAAGCACACATAAAATTTCATAATATCTAATAAAATTATTTTTAAAGGAAATATTGGTAGATAGTGTAAAAAGCTTTTAATAATTAATTTTAGAATTTTTACATGAATAAAAAACAATTAAAACACTAATATATTAATGTTTAACATTTTTTTATTTGTCATAACCAAAAAATTGTTAAGGTTTTATTCATACTTATACAAATATTAGTTAAGAATGTTCTTAACATTCAATTTCTTGCAGAAAATAAAGGCTACCTTATTTTCTTTATACATTGATTTATCATTTACATTCTTAAAGAACAAACAAGTCCCCCTAATGTACAAGATATTTAGTAAATTGAATGTTGTAAGGGCTGCATAATATGATCAATATTAAATTTTAGGGATAATAAGAGTCTATAAATATTTTTTTTCCATTCGAAGTGAATATCATTATGTTGTTTTAATTAACTCTCATAAGCTTATTAATATAATTGTTTTTTGTTGTTTTACAAACTTTCCCCCTTTAGTGGTTTCATGGAAACAATTTTAACGACCCTAATTTAAACTTGTAACTCAATACGGAGACCATTCAGAGTTTACTTTGTTTTTATCATCGAGGTAACTTTAACTCAATTATATTGTACACACGCAGTATACTTTTCCCTTCCCCGACATTGTCACTTCGCCTCTCCAGCTGTGAACAGAGCAATCTATTTAATTGGGCGAGCTTAATGTTGTGATATGTATTTTTCATTATTCATTCAAATAAAATGGAAAACTCTTCATTTTAAAGCTAATACTTTTGGTTGAAATAAATTTATATATTTACAGTTACAAAGTCGTATTTTTGGAGTTTCAATAGAATAGGCTACAGCAAGTGCTTTAGAGTAATAAAAAATATATATTAGATAATTTTCTAACCACAAATCTAATGCAGAATTATTAATACAAATTTATCAACGAACAATGAATAAAATATATACATTTCAATAAAACTATTTTTCGGATATAACTCGCGTTTATTATTACATTTTGATATTTAACCCGACGTTTCAGATGCTTTGCAGCAAACGTGTTCGCGGTAAGACGAGATGATGGTGTCTGTCTGTCAGTCAGTTTATTTGTCACGTACCTCCAACGGTTCCTGAGTTTACGGGCATAGAGTTCAGGATGCAAAATATATACAGAACCTTATTTATTAAGCCTTGATTCCTTTTTATATCACACTCGTGAGGGGACTTATACAATACGTTTATGGTGACAATGGATTCTTCTTTCTATTTACATATATTTACATGTTACAACGGTATTATTCATGAGGTGTTAGAGATCTTTTGCAGTGTTAATGCTTTGTCTGATTCCAGCACAATAGATGTAGGATAAAAATCTTACCAAATTGATGTCCCCTATTTTTTATGAGCAAGTCTTTTTTGGGTAAACAAACTTTTGACTCAAAGATTAATTTCTGGCAACTTCGAAACAAACTCCTTTTGATATGGGAATATAATGATAACTTATCCCATTTTAACGTAATTTTATTGTTAAAAATGTATTATGGTTATAATATACAAGTGCATGTTTCTTATTATGACATTATTTCTAAAGTGTGAACAACTAAAATAAAATAATCCTACTCGTGTAAAGGTTAAATAGATATTATATATTATTAATACTAAACTGTTAGTTTATTAGTTTATTAGTAAAATTAACAATGCAAATAACCTTTATATTGTATGTACATTGAAATCTGCAGCTGGTTGGTATTATACTAGCGTAATAAAAGATTCCACGAAAAAATATAAAGGTTTACTTGAAATTCTAAAGTCTTCCAATAATATAAACCTATTTTATATATTAATTGGATTCTGTCACGTCTCTGATGCTGACAATCCAAATTTGTACCCTGTCATATATTACACATTTTATTTACTTTTAAAATTTTTAAAGAAGTTTTCCCAAAAAAATATGTATAGAAATACAATACTTTTTGAAATAACAATATCAAGAGTTATATTTTATTAATTACAATTATAAATACAATATTCATAATAGCTTCGCTAACTCACGCTTTTTTGCAAATCTCTTTGTCAACCTTGATCAAATAACGGCTGAAACTTTGTAAATATTTTATTCAAGTTGTTACGCGCGGCAGTCCTTTGCATATTGCTGATATAGCATCGACCACTAGCTTTGACGTCAATGGTCACGGAGCCTGGCACGTGAAGGTATTAAAATCGAATTATGCAATACTGGCGGAAATCTGATGTTGCAGCTTACGAGGGTCTACGTATCTCCAGACATAGTTCGCTTGGATTCACAGCTCGACTCCGTCAACACCTAAGCTAATACCTAATTATAGATTTAATGTTAATTGTAATCAAAGTTTAATAAATTAGTTTTAAATAACTTTGATTTTTAATTCGACTCTCCGGCTGCAGACTATAATTAAATGTATAATATAAAAAAATATATATTTTGCTTTCAAATTATAGAAAAAACAGGACACGTTTTCTGTATCTTATTTAATATTAATGAATGAGGAATAATAGTGTGTTGAAACATCATAAACTTTTGACGATGTGTTCAAAAATACTAATAGTCTTAATTCTTGAAATGACACCAGGGAACGGCAAACGTGCTTTAAAGTGCTACGAAATGATGTCAATATTATGTTTTCTAAGATTAACACGAGTACTACATATTTCAATAAAACTATTTTAACCCGACGTTTCGAACACGTTTGCTGCAAAGCATTCGAAAAGTCGGGTTAAAATTTAAAAGTAAACGCGAGTTATCTCCGTAAAATAGTTTTATTGAGATGTCAAGGTTCATTATACAAATATAATTTGTTTTTTTGAAACTTTTTACTCCATTACTGCAAAAGAGAGTTCTTGTTACCTCGCTTGCAAGTTCCTGAAAATAGCTAATTTATGTTTAGTATTGTTATAGTTTAGCGTTCTTAGCAGTTCTATGTTTCTGATATAAAGTTCAATTTCTAGACAAAATCAAATAGAAGCAAATTGCAAACAGAGACATTTACGAGTACATATATGACAATAAGTAATATGTATACAGAACTTTTCTTACGTAATATGTTTACTTAAACATAATATCCACAATTTCTTTGGAATGAATTTGTAATACGTGCGAATGTGTATATGAGATAAGACATAATTATGTTTTGGTTCGATGTCGGTAATTAAAATCATTTTTTTTGTTTTTTACATACAAAATTGGAATGATAATTTTCATAATATTATGTTTGGTGAAAGTTTTTAAGTTTACATTAAAATCAATCAGGGAAAGTAGGTTAAATATATACGAACTACTTATATCTTAGTATAACTAAGCAATGATCAACAAGAGTTCTATTATCGCATTGTGAATGTCGATCACAAATAATTTATATATTTGTAGTTTTTATAAGTGCTTAGTAGGGAAGATAGTGTTAAGCAATGGATAATAATTTTCAAAAAATACTTGTGATAAATAAATTTATTTTTAAACAGTAATTACTTTATTAACAAGGTTATTTTCAAAATCCATTAGTAATTTTATTTCATTATGTGTTCAACAAAATTTTTGTATATATGCTACAGAATGTGGTTTTATTATAAGGATTTAAAATAAATATTTATGGTAAACGTTTTGAGAGAGATAGCTTTAGTAATAAGACCGTCTTTGCATGTTTTTTTATTGGTTGTTAGTTTGTATGTTACTACTTTATACATTTTTATTATAACGTGTGTGCAATATATTATATAAATTATACAAAAAAAATATAAATATTTTTTTTTGTATAATTCTCATAGAGACTCAATATTTGCGGCTGAACTGTGAATGTATTTTTAACTTAATTCCATTTTAAACAAGTTAAAAATTAAACGGAAATGTTGAAGCCATTCACTATGTTTAAACTTTATTTATTTTGCACAATCGGTGCGCTTAATGATGTGATGTATTTAAAATAAATATAATTGTATTTTTATTGTAAATAATATCAATATCTTACAGTTTATTCGACTAAAACATAAGTAAATATAAATAAAGATAAACAAACGCGAGAAACGTAAGTTTTGCGGTTTATTTCACTACAGTTTAATAAAATGTTGATAAAAAAAATGCTTTAATAACATTTATTATTAAGATTTATACTAAGGAGATACGTTTTCTTTAAATCTACTATCAAAACAATAATTAGGTTTATAGACATTAAACCACGCCATTATATAAAAATTATAATAGTCATGAATAAAATAAAATAGCAAAATATTATTATCAAATTAAAAAAAATATATCTGCTCGTAATGGTACTTTGTTTGCAAACTCTTGTGTCAACGATTAACATAGAAATGCAAGCATAAACTTAAAAAAAAACTAGAAACTGTAGTTTAAATACAAAATGATTGTTAACCTGAAATTATATAAATTATACCAATCATTGTAAATATATTTTTACAGCAATTGTTTTAAAATTTGTTAGTATATTTTTAGTTGTTTTTGTGTGCATAGGGTCCTTTAATAGTATACCGGGAATCTTAGAAAACATTGAGGGTAGATGAGTAATTACATGACATACTGATATATGCTTCCGTCTTTCTGTAAACATAATTGATTCAAAAGTACTTAAAACGTGAGCTTAATATTATTGTCACAGCTTATACTATTTATCCGGTAAATGTAAAGTCACTTTTACATAAGATTGTTGCATTGAAAAAATAAAAACATTTGAAACTATAAAAAAATGGTTAAATGTAGACCCCTCAATTTTTTTTATATTTCTTATAAACTCACATATAATAAAAAAATAAACCTTTTCATATTTTTATTATATGTGGATAAAATTTATGTATTATTTTATACTCTATATGATAAGAGTAGCTTAGATAACATGAAATGTCTCCAAATTGTTACATAAACGATCTATCGATCCATAACGACAAATATTACTAAGATATTGTTTACTTAAAACCGTTAAAAGCGAAGCACATTTTGGCCAAACACCATAAATACGATAAAATGTGTATTTTATATTTTTACTCTAGATTTTTAGAGAAAATTATTATACTGATGATATAATATTCCAAATCTCACTTTACTCTTTAAATCGATTTGAATTTGAATCTTTCCTGTTATCTCTGAATAATAAGATATTCTGAGTGACAGTTAATTTATATTTCTGTTTGAAATTTTGTTGAAAATTATAACGTAAATATTAAACAAATTCCGTTTGTTTAAACTTTAAAGGTTTTATGTAAATTTATCTTGTATATAATAATAATAATAATTTTTATTAAAAGTTTCTAAGATTCAATATGTTAGTATTACAGACATAAAAACTATTTTAGTAGCATTAAAACATTAAAATTAAACATTATATGACGTTAAATTAACACGAGTTATATCTGTGCCTTTTCCAGGATGCTGTTGGCACGATTCTGTTGGTAGCAGACTGCGTGGCAGTGCCAATACTGCCACGCAGTCTGCTTACAAGAGACCCTCACCTTTTACGCATTGTGGCATAGAAACAGTCGACTTTAGCTGCCGCAAACATCCCTGATGCACAACAGAAACGGGGCAGCCCCAACAACACTCTGAAAGAAATATTATACTTCACGTGTAAGGCATTTTACGATTTCCGCGCAAACCTAACCCACAAGCTGCACGTATAGAAATTTATACAATAAGATTTGAATAATGTGACTTTTACATCATTAGTACAACGTGTAAATCGTTGAGCCAACATATTCGCCCTGACTGACTGAACAAGACTGTTCTTTCTCTTTCAGTCTATATCGTCTTTGAGGTCGGGAGTCAAAATGTGTCCTAGATATTTAAATTTATCAACTCTTTATAATTCTATTCCGTTTAAGGAAATTTGTGGGACATAACTTGGCGTTTAACTTTCGGCCTCAAAAAGAAGTGTCGTTATGACACTTTTTTTGGATTTATATGTCAATCCATGTCTATCAGCATAAGACTCACACAGTGTTAAAAGCTTTCTTAAGCCACCGATTGAAGCTCTCAATCACGCCAAGTCGTCGACGTAGCTAATGTTATTTAAACAAATTACGTCGGCATAACAGCCAACCCTGGTGCTACTGAGCTCCTCAAGCAACTCATTTACATAAAGGTTAAAAAACATTAGATAACTCAATCTTTCCTGCCTCCCACCCCCCTCCCAACCCATATGACTGTGACAAAACGATACGATGTACAGTTTCAATATAACTGTAGCCAGTGAGATTGGCCTATTATTGTTTTTGTCACACAAGTCACCAGTCTTATTTTTGACAATTGGCACTAATAAGGTACGCATCATTTCACTCGGCATAAAACTGGCTAATGCAATTATTGTATACAATTGCCAGAACTCTAGACAAGTGTGAACCCGCACACCGTAGATGCTCAATGCTGAGACCATCATGACCTGGGGATTTATCTCTTGTCATACTTTTAATAGCACGAGAAATTTCTTCGTAACTAAACTAAAGCCCCAGCTCTCTGCTAGTCTCAACATTTAGCACAGACTTAGAAGGCCCTGTTGGCGAATTAACAATGAAGTGATCCCTAAAAAGATTTTCAATTCTACCAGTCTCATAAACACCACTGACACTCAATAAAAACTGTTTTATTTATTATTATAATATTATTATTTAAGCTTCAATTTAATATTATTATATATTAAATAGTTTGAAAAAATATGATTTAAGTCAATTTATGTACTAACTACTTACACATATCTACTTGTAATAGCGAATTAATATTGAATAATGAATAACTAAATAAATGTATAGTATATTAAATAAAATTTATTAATTCTTTCTGAAAAAGTAGACAAACAAAACAATAAATATGATCTCACAGTGAGAGAGCACTCCAAGTACACACTAGACGCAGTTTGAAACTTCTTTATTGAATTACAAATACGTTTTAGGGAACATTTTTGATTTCTAAAGTTTCTGTGTAAATTATAATATTATTTGTTATATTACCTCTATTTGATTTAAAGAGGTGTAAACAAGATATAATTCAATAGGAATACTAAGAGTATTAAGTTTTGAGAATCGATTTATAAAGAAAATATCCTGTATATATGATATATCATGTATATCTTATTCTATACTAAATAAACCGATATAGTTTAAGATTACGCAAAATAGCGTTCATTTATACACATATATAGATAGAGATGATTTTAACTATGATTAGTTATTTTTAAATGTATAGCCTGTAGTCGGTTAACTGCAGTTCGCTTGTAAATATAACTCGTCCTGGAGGAACCATCAACTTCTAGAAGAAGAGCGTAAGACAGCCACTATAGCTAATTTTCGTGCTATAAGGCAGAGAGCCGAAGAGCCAAAAGCTGTCCCTTTTGTCAAGAATCCTCTGAGAACAGAATCCATTACAAATTTTCAATTTGGAATATTTCCATGTTACTAATTACTCTTAGATAGACTTCTCTTTTACCTACTAAATAAAGAATAGTTATTGCATAAATAGGAGGGGTTTTGTGAAGCTTTTAGTTTACTTTCTTCGATCCATTATATCATTAATCATTATATCAACATATCATTAATTATTAACAATAAGAATAAACCGAAATATTTAAAATATCAAGTTTAAAGTAAAATTACAAATTTCCTGGTCGTCCACTGAGGATGTGAACAAAACACTACGAGAGCCACGAGAGATAAAAGAGACCGGAAATATTGAGACACTTTTTGTTTCACTTTAAAGTAAATTAAAAAAGAAAGAAGTAAGTAAAAATATGATATGGATGACTCCACACTGCAGGTAACCTTGACAACAAAAAGGATAAGTTTATTAGGTTTGATAAAAATAATAGGTATATTAAATTACAGATATATTGTAAGTTACAAACTTTTCTATAAAATGTTTACAAATTCTAATTACTTATTTCCTTCTAATAAATTATTCATTTCTAGCAACAGCTAGAATAAACTAGATATTTCAGAGAGGAAAATTACACATAATATAATTTAAGTTTTAAAATAAATTATGTGACTTATGAAATAAAACATAAAAGCTGCTTTGAATAATTCAGTTTCTGAACGTGTTACCTTCTAAAGTTAAATACGATAAAATCGTAATCTATATAAAACGTGAAAACAATTTTCAATTGTTTCCGACATTATATTAAATATTATAAAATTTAAAATATTTGCAAATGGAATTTGGTTTAGATAAAAAAAGGTACACACTATTGTTATAAGTGGATTAAATTTATAATTTGAATTTATTTTCATTAGATTCATGTACAGTAATCAAAGGATCCAGCCTGAATTTAAATGATCAATTCAAGGTGATTTCAAACAAAATAAAAGAAAATCTATAATTCGAAAAATATTAATATACAAAGGGCTGTTTTTTTTTTCAAGACTTTCCAAACGGAATGCTTTCTACATTAACAATCTTTTTAAATTACGTAATAAATGTCAATTTCAGACAGGAACAATAATTCGAGACAAATTTGATAGTTATTTATTTATAAGTACTTTATTAATTTGTCTTATTTTTAATTTAAGAATTCTTCTAAGGTAAAAGTTAATATTTTACTTTCTATTTAATAAATTATGAATTGTCATATTGAATTTCTGTACAAGGAAAGCATACATTTATTGCAACTTAACTCCATTTTTATATCTTTGACTGAAATACTCGTAAATTGATTTAAGTTTGCATCACAAAATGTAATGTATAATCTATTACAGTTTAGGTATCTTAATAATTTTGCTATTAGCTATTGTATTTGACACTCTTGGAAAAACAATCTACACGTCTATTGTATCTATATATTTTATGATCACAGTTGGTATAGCTTCGTGAAAACTGGGCTTTATTGTAATATAGCCCCGCATTATAGTTTGAAGATAAATTTAAAATATTTCCGAAATATTTTACCAAAAAATTGTGAAGATTAAGCCAATGAAGCTATCGGCCTTGCCGTTAAATTTGTCTTGATGACTTGTGTGCGTGTAACAAAAGATTGACCGGGAAATATGACTCAGGAATATACTTATATTCTAGCGCTATTACACTTTGTAATATAATAAAAATGATAATAAGTAATGCAAATATATATGATATCTAATCTCTTTACTGGGTTGTTTACGGTGAGCGAACTTTTTATTATACAAGCCACTCCCTTAACAAACCGTATAATTATTGATGTAGAAAGTATAACTATATTTCCTTTCTCACAAATTCTTATTTGCTACCTTAGTCATCGGTACATCCGTTTCCGATACTACAAAAAGTGTTTATTTATTCCTAATTCATATATTATGCCAGATGCAAGAACCTTGTTGGTAGTTAACGTATAATATAAAAAAAAAAGATATTATATAGAATATGGAAAAAGATATAATATAGAATAACATTAGAAGAAGGTTTACTTTTATTATTATATTTAATGTTAGTAATTATTTAAATTAGTGAGAACTAATTAACATTCCAAGATATTTCAATTATAAGAGTACTCAAAAAGTTCAAGAAAATAAAAAAAAACTCTATTTTAAATAAATATGAGAAGTTATATATGATAAACGAATTTATTAATGATATTTTTAGACTGTAACAAATCAATGTAATTGTCGATTCTATCGACGGAAGTTGCCTCAAGCTGGTTTTTAATTTTACGAAATATGCTTGAATATATACGGTGCTAAAATAAAAAAGGCGAATACCCTAAAAATTTTATCTGTGTATTGTCTGAGAAATCGAAGAAAGGACTCGGATTCCCAAATTCATTCGCTTTATGCTCCCAGCAACAAAAATCTCTCTATAGAATTCGCAGATTGTACTGTTTCCTTGTATGTCACTTGCCAATTACGTAGAATAAAATATTTTACTTAGAGAAGTCATGCTTATCATGTCACTCTTCAATCTTCTGTTATAGCAGTCAAACATTACTTTCATAATCCTTTGCTCGTGCTCGACGTGTAGACCCATTCTTATTTGACACGATATAATTTTTGCTTGTAAAAAATTAAGTTAATTTCATCTTGGAATGAAAGTATTTTTAACTTTAAAATACTCGTATTGTCAAAACAAACAATAGATACTCGTACATAGAACCCAACAGTTACACACGTACATAGAAACGTTTATCTGAGTTGCCTGTGTAAATTGAATGTCAAGTCAAAATCAACATTGAAGAGAAAAAATTCTTTACTAAATATTTTTTTTATTCCTTGTACAAATTTATGAATTTCGTAAATTTGCTTTTACTATGGGGAGTGCTCTGAGGAGCTGTTCGTATTATTACCCGCCGCTGAATTCTACCACCGCACTGTACGTCATAAGTTGCAATACCACCTGCACCATCTCGACAGCTGGCAGTCAACCACAGTGCGCTTTAAAAGATACTTCTTGCTGCGCACCACCACCTTATGCGGTGTTTCCGAACCAATACGACTTAGAAACCTTCAAGAAACGAGCATACAAATTTTTAAAAGGCCTTCAACACACTTCACACCCGTCTGGGCCTGCAAGTGCTCATGGGCGGCGATGATCACTTTCCATCAGGTGGCTCGCCTGCTCGTTTGCCCCCTATAGCATAAAAAAAAGCGAATAATCAGTTAAAATCCTCAATATTTACTAAATTATGTCTTTCAATTGAATTTGTATATGTACTGAACATGTTAGCTTACTTGAGTCAAATTATTTCTACTTTACAATCGTTAATTCATATTTACAATACCGAATTCTAGAGATAAAATCGTTAGTAAACTTTGATAAAGCCAATATTAGTTGAGCAAATTGATGTGTAACATAATTGTTACTTGCAACAAGAAAATGGAGCCTACAATAAGTAACTTCTGTATTTTTTAGGTTATTAGATGCCATGAACATCAAGAGCATCGACTCGAACAACATAAGTTGTGCTTAGATTTTCTTCATCGCTCATATTTTATGATGGACATTTTATTAGATCAAGTTACTAAACGATTTTGTCAAAAGCTTCCTTTACTGATCAATAAATAATTTATACCATCATGTTCTAGTGAAAATTATTTTTTTTTGCTTTTTTATTCATATTTTATTATTATTGCAAATAAAACAATTTTTTACGGATTAAATATTTTTGTAAAGTATTCTATACTCCTATTTGAAAAATAGGAGTATAGAATATTAAAAAAAAAATTCTGAAACAAGCTAAGCTAAGCTAAAACAAGCTAAGCTAAACTAAAACAAGCTCAGCTAAGCTAAATTACAGAATTAAAGGATGTATATACACATTATCATATACATATTGGTAAATATTGTGAAATGAATATTGAATTATCAACAATTATATTTAAGAAGTAATCTTAAACTATTTTCTATTTTAACATTATTATTAGATATGTGTATGGGATGATGTTCAATAGATCATACAATATACAAGGCACATCATCCATCAATCAAAAATTATAAAGGAATCAATCATCACCATAGTAGTCATTGATTTCTTTACAATTTTTTATTTTTATCAATACTACAGATTACAGAAAATGTTTCATATAACAATCAAAAAACACTTACTTTCTTATGGATGCACTGCTATATTCATGTATTTAAAGTAAGTTATTTAAAGTGTAAATATTTATATATTATAAATGAATTCAGTTTTTTGATTTACTTATTATTATTCTTATTATTTATTTTCGATTTCGTCATTCTAAAAAATTACATTCCCACATATTATATAAAGCAATGTAGAAAAACATTGAAAAAAAATTCAATATCATTATTTTCCTATTCAAGTCAAATGAACTTATAATCTGTGTTTGTATGTGTATGTGTGCACGTAGGAAAACAGGCAATACCCTTAATGAATTATATTTATTTTAATATTAAAATGAAAGTAAAATAATTACTTTTTAACTTAATAGTTATGTACATTTTTCCTTAAATATAACAAAAAGTATCGTAAAATTTTAATCCTATTGAGTTTTTATTACAGGCTAAATAAGCATTAAATATTTCACGTCCGATAAATTTTCTTCTTTGTTGCGGATTATAACTCCGACATTATGAGAAATAAATAAAATATGTACACAATTGAGATGACTTTGATTATAATTTACTTTTATTTTCTTATTATAAATACAAAAAAACAATACTCTATTTATGTTACAAAAACTTATTTTATGTTTAAAAATGTAAGAGTACAAAAGAAAAATTTGAAAATAATATTAAATATATAAGTATTATTATTTGGCTGTCTTTTACATTGGTATTAATATTATTATAATCTATTTTTACTTTATTTGGCAAAAGTTATATATTTTTTTTATTTTGTCCCGTTTAAATTATTTCAACATTCTCTCAAATTATATAACATTGCTATTACTACCATTTAAAATTTATACATTTATATATTAAAACTTTAATATAATTATAAACAAACTGACATTTTTAAACAACTGTTCTGAATTCTGTCTTCAATTTAACCAATAAATTAACGTAAGGCGAAAGATTTATAAGTTTTGAAGGGCAGACGTTTTGAACCTAAAGGCAGTACCCTAAAAACAAGTTTTCTTTTAAATTTAATGTGAAAATTTTAATTCACGAACTGACCAATTACTTTAGTTCACTTATTGTAGTGACTGTAGTATAATTAAATTTTTCAAATAAGTATGTATCAATAATTAATCAATATACACAATTATTGCTCTGACAACCAATTAACTGTAAGCTGTCGGTATCTGTTTATGATAACAATAGCTTTGATTTGTGTAAACCGCAAAAAATTAATGAAAGTTATAAAGTAATTAATAATTAATTTATTAAGCTTTAATTAAGATTTGATATAAGAAACATATATTGTACTATTGAACAAATAATCAAATTTTTTGTAAAAGTTCTATGGTAATAAAATCTGTTCAATGTTAGCTTATACGAGTATATATATTAAATGTTAGTTTGTATTTTAAATTATTTTACACTTAGAGTACTCATAGATTAATGGTACTTACAACAATAAATGAGGAATGAAATGGCATTACGCGATAAAACGTGAAAAAACCAAGGCACTTTCGGTTCGTTAAGCCGAGAGTAATTGAACTCCTCAGAACTCGTTGAGAAATATTGGATACATATTACTTATAAATTAATCTTAGACAAAATAAAATTATTCGTATTTTTTTATTAGTATTTTTTTATTGTTTTGTAAATTAGGCTTTGTTTTAGGATATTAGATATTATTTAACCGTTTAAACGAACTAAAAGTGTAAAATTTCTCGCATTGTAATATGTCTATTACAAATAATTATTCCTGACTCTTAGATGAAACTAATAAACATATTGCATTTTATTATTTGTTGAATATGTAAATCACAGTATTTAAGTTTTCTCATTAGGGTTAATATATCCAATAAGAAATGTATTAATTCATTGTATGTGTGTTTTGTGGTTAGTGTCTAATGTTCCGTCCACCAATAAAGACCAATTATGTCAGTATAGTTCAGGAGATGGCGTGTGGTTTTATTGTAACTCTTCTGAATTCGATACAATAGTTGATCAGTATAATATTGGTATCATACAATAAGATAATAATAAAGTAAGTCTTACAAATGTTGTATTATCCAATGTCAATAATGATAATAAAATACACGAAGTGATTTAAAATTGTATATTTATATCCGAAATCTTTATAATTTATGGTGTATATAAAAGTGTATAAATAAAATAATAATTAGTGAGACAAAAAAATAAAATAAAACACAATATATCAGCCTTTTAATCTACTCTAATCTACTCTCGAGACACACACAATTATACATGCAACTCAATTATCTACACGTAATATTTGCTCTGATCTAGTGCCCTTCCAGCAAACTGCTGTAGATCAATAATTGCGTAATGTGTGCATCCTGAACTCTATGCCCATAAACTCAGGAACCGTTGGACAAATAAACTGACTGACTGACAGACACCATCATCTCGTCTTACCGCGAACACGTTTGCTGCAAAGCATTCGAAACGTCGGGTTAAATTTAAAAATGTAATAATAAACACGAGTTATATCCGTAAAATAGTTTTATTAAAATGTGTAGTACTCGTGTAAATCTTAGAAAACATTAATTGCGTAATAAATAAATTGATTTTCACACGAACTATCACACAACTGTAATTGCTATTATGAATATACATAATGTTTGTTTGAAATAAAACAATTTTTTACGGATTAAAAGTCGCGTATAATTTGGTTACATTTTAATTTTAATCCGACGTTTCGAATACTTTGCAGGAATCGTGTTCACGGCTAGACGAGATGTATATATTTGTCACAGACACGAATCCGTAAAAAGTAGTTTTATTTCAAATGTGTACTCGTAAAATTCTAAAACATTAGTATTTACTAATGTTTGTTTGTTGAAAAAATATATGATAAGATTAAGTAAAGTATATTGCAAAAAGTTTAAATAAATATCGTCTTTAAAAACATGTGGTTAGTCCTATAAGGAGTTTTAGGATTAAATTGTTATCTCCAAGAACCGAGCAGTTGAGCTCTACACACATAGAATGAAGGTGTTGGAGTTGTGTAGGTTGTATTGTATTGTATTGTATTGTTCAGATTAGTACAAACGATATAGTGACAGCTACCGCAGTGTTATTCGAAGACAAGAGTGATTACTATTCATGAAACTACCGGTAAATACACTAATGGAATACTTTAAGATTTTCGTAGCTTGGTTAAATAATATTTATTTTATTACTTTAATATATGCTTTAAACACTGATTATTAATTTAGTTGAGGTCACCTTAGCTGCCAGCCATATTTATTATTGCGTGAAAGTTTCTCATAAAAAAAATTCTCATGGTATTATTTTTGAAACTTGTTTTTATAAATATAAATGTCTTTTGTAAAGCCTTGAATTCAAACAATATAAAAAAAATGTTTTTTTTAATTATTTAATTTGAATAACCTCAAACTGTTTCTTTTTGTACCCGTATTAACCAAAAAGTTTGTCCTATTCATTTATTGATTTCCAACGTGTTACACGGATTGAAAACAAAAACAATATAAATAACTAAGACAATAAAGATTGTTGGACAGTTCTAACATTATTTTATATATATTAAAATATATTGGCGCAATACCAAAAAAAATATTACTTATATTACAAAATACATCGTTGAAATTATGTTGCAAAGAATTATTGCTATGCCGTGAATTGCCATTTCATTTCGACTGCTTACGACGTTTAAAGTTCAGTTAAGTTGTTTGCAAGATTACACATCGGTTAAGCGAAAACATGTTACCACTAATAAAAACAGCTGGAAACAGTTTGGGAATAGCTGACCAAAACCATACTTGAAACGGAGTGGTTTTTCGAAAATATATTATTTTACAAAATAAACATTTACAGATTACATGATTTTCTTGAAATATTTTAAGTCTTGAACTTTACCTTTTTACTCTTTAGTATAATAAAAGACAACATATTTCTAATACTTGCTTTTGTGAGTGAGTCCGGGAGAAGAGAACACCAACTAAAATCACACAAAACTGAAACGATTTCCATGTAGACTGTGTTCTGCAGAGAGCTACGTGACTTTTATTTTCACACTTTGTATATTAAAATGGAGAATTAATATCTTGACGTGATTTAAGAAAATAGTTTTTGTTGTCTAAAAAATATTCTTTAAAAGTTTATTCTTTAAGTATTTTCTAAATGTTATTTACGTATTAATGAAATATTGAAACAACTTATATAAAGGCAGTTAATTTTATTACTAAAAGAAAATATTCAAAAATATAAAAAAATTGTGTGTCAAAGTATTACGACAAAATTAATTCGTATTATTATTTGTTACATTTTAATTTGTAACCCGATGTTTCGAATGCTTTGCAGAAATCGTGTTTGCGTTTAGACGGGATGTGTGTGTTTTTCAGTAACTCAGTTAATAAGTTATTCCAGGTATGTTATTTTCCCCCTAGCCGCGTATCCATTTTAGAAGAATAATAATAGATATTATATATGTTAATCTTATTTTTAACTGCAAATCGGAAGCAGCAGCATTAGGATTTCGCACTTTTGGATACAATTAACAAAACTCCAATCCTCACGCATTCTCTGGAACCTTTTAATAAATCTAACAAATATTTAATAAAATCCCAACTACAAAGTGTGAATGCATGTATACATATCCTAACTTTTGCGATGGCTAAGGGCCTCAGTAAAATCTTTAAAATATCTTACAATCTCTTCTTTAAACTGTTATACCTTGAAAAGAGTATATATTTAACAGTAGCAATGGAGACGACTTACATCTTAAAATGTGTCAATACTTAGAAGTCATAAAAAACCATCCCAACTAAAATTGTACACAAAAAGTTTCTTAAAATAAATATAACATACTTTTTTTAATATAAACTTATCGCATCAATTAAAGTGGATTTTATTTATATTATCTTTATAATCATAACTGTGTTAAAAAATCTAAATAAATTGACTTATCGCCTACTACTTTTTGTCTAAATATTACGACTATTTGTCATATCTGATAATGTTTTGTTCAAACAGCGTCCTCAAGGGATGACAACGAGCTCCGTAACTTGAACGTGATCCATTAGCCTAATTCTGAACAACTCGTTATATCCTCATAATTTATTGGCAACTTCTTTTTTAACCAAAATATGTATCAAATATTATACAAAGGCTATAATCATTCATTACAAATAGTTTTGTCAATGAAATAGCCACATTTGTCGTTATTTAATTTGTTGATGTTTTTAACAAGTTTGTGTGGACAGGGTCGCCCCTTTTTTGTGATATAAAAAATTTACATACACAAATAGAGACGTACATATAATACTTTTTAATTCAAGAAGTTAAATTCAGCAAAATATGTATGTACATAATCAAATAATTACATATAATGAAGTATTACTTATGGAACTAGTATTTTAAAAGATAGGAATTATTTGTTAGAATTTATGTGACGTTGGAGGACTATTTTGATAATTGATTCTCGTAAAATAGTAGAATTTAAAATGGTTTTACAAAATTAAATAATTTCAAATGGGTATATGTAAAAAGATATAAATATATATTCTAAAATAAAAGCATACCATGAAATAAATAAACTTATTAAGCAAGGTGATATATATGAATAATAATTTAATAATTATTTTTATTTAATTCCAGTTATAATCTTGCAATTAAAGAACAGTAACAAATTTTTGTTCCTGTACAAACTAGATCCTTAATTTGTTAGTTGAAGGAGGAGAATTAATCTCAGACTACGTATAGTGTATGTACATCGTCAACGGAACTAATTCCTAAGATATCTCATGGCGACAGATTTGTGCACTGAATGTTCATCACTCAACAGCACAACGACAGCAGTTTACATAAGTCTGAAGATAAACTAAACTATACAAAGCCGTGTAAAGAAACAATTTAATTAAATTCAAATTCAAATTCAAAACATCTTTATTCAAATAGGCATTTACACGCACTTTTGAATCGTCAATTATTACATTATAAAAATGTCAGTAGTCAGTCCGTCCTTAAGCTACCACCAGCTCGGAATGCTGTTCTGTTGAGAAGAGCTGGCCAGAAACTCAACAGTTGCTCTTTTTAAAATATGTGAACAATGTTTGATGTACAGATTAGAATATCCTGCAAATGAGTCAACAACCAAAGCTCCACAACCTAACCTTTTACTTGATCGAAATACGATCAACTAAGAATTCTTGTATGCTATGTATAAGCTTTATTTAACAGTATACTTTTAAATTTAGATTTAAAAGCAAGTAAAGGAAGGTCTAAGATATCTTGTGGAAGCTTGTTATATATGCGAACACTCATGCCCATGAAGGATTTTTTAACTTTTTGCAGACGAAATATCTGCGTTGAAAGTTTATTTCTTATTTGTTAATTATAAGATGTTATAAAATATTAGATGTTTTTTTTAAAGAATCAAAGTTTGATTATTTACTTATTCTAATAGGCTTATTTATATTGAAAAGGAAAAAATAAATGGAATAAAGAATAATGTTAATATACAGGTTAATAATGGAAATCGAGACTGATCTCTGCGACTTTCAGTTAGTCTCAAAGTTATTATAAGGAGTAATGGCGTTTAAAAAATAATATATTACAGAAGCACTTGACCCTGGTTAGGTTGATTGAAATAGAAATAGTAAAACAAAACAATAAACAGCATATTGTTTTTCGTGAGTCTTAGTATCTCTAATTAATAACAATGTAGTGAAAAATAAGGAAAATGATAATATTAATGCCATGTTGGAGATCTTAAAGCCAGTAAGATGGTATAAGTTTTCAAATCATTAATATGTTGTCACATAGAATCAAGCCATATCTTACGATTCCCGCGGGGTCACAGTAAATAACATACAGTGTGGTCTATTTTATTCTAAAATTATTGCACCTTATTATACCTTGTACTTTAATTTAGTAGGATATTAATTACTTTTAATGTAACATTTCTTTTTGCTTTTGTTTAAGGATTTGTACCTACAAATCCTATCACGTTCTATCTAGTTGAAAAGTTCTATCACGTTTACTAAGTTCAACGACCTCGTTGAACTTAGTAAACGTGATAGAACCTAACTGTTGTCATTTTATTTCAGCACGTAAGTGTTAAATAGACCGGCAACGTTCTCACAAAAATTAGGGGAAAAGTAGCTAGTACTCAATCGATAGTGACAACCTTTTTACAGAAATTAAGAGTAAATATTTCATACATTGAATAAAACAGTTGGAGATCCAATCATCTAACTTTCCTCATCGTTTCCTTGCTTCCTTTATATCACGCCGTTTCTCAAGAGTGACAACGTATTTTTATCTCTACTTGGAGGTAATTGAAATTGGCGATGTCACCATTTACCAGGTGGATGTAAGATTATTTTTACTACTCTATTCCATACAAAAGTAATTTTGTAATTACATATACCAAAATTACTTCATTTTATATCGAGAATACGTAATATAAATAAATTTATCTTAATCAACTGACACTTACACAACTAAACACCTCAGACTCAATACTCTCAAGGCTTCTCTTATTAAGTCACGTAGAAAATTTCCACTATTTAATTAAGGTCTTCTGTTGTAGTGTTCTATAGCTCTTTATGAAACTTGAAGAAGGTTCACACACACACACAGCATTTAATCTTTACTGTGTATAATTCAGCATCAATATCGCTTTAAAAAAAAATGTTTTGTTCTAGCTTACAACCTGTTGAATACTTTCTTTATTGTCTATCCAAAATTCCTTAATATTATCCCTGAAAAAAGTTGAAGTAAAGTTTTTGTCCTGTAGAAATCTCGGAAGATTAAGTTTTTATATAAGAGTGAACACAAATTAGACGCTTGTCAACCAAAAAAAAGTGGCAACAGTATTATTATTATTATTACTTTGTTACCTTGTTAATTATAAAAATTTATTACGCCTTGATTATTGCAAAATGTCACTGCGACTTGTTATATTTGGTTTAATATTTGGTTTATCATTTTAACAAAAATAAAATGAAAATTGTTCAATCAGGACTGAACTCAAACCTACGAAGTCAGTAAGACCTTCCCAGAACTGTAATCTAATCATCGGACAACCAAAACACATTTAACGATCTGTTAGTTAGACTTATTTTACATAGCTAATAAATATCTATAATTTTATTTTCATCTCTCGGTAACGGTAAATTTTCTACATCAACTAAAACTGAACCTCTAAGTTCTTTACAACCTAAAAACAATAGATAGCTAATCGGGACAAGTAGTCTTATTGCCCATATTTTATTATTACATGTTATTGGGACGGAATTAATATGTTACGAAAGACAAATTGTGTTCACAAAGTTGTTAGACTTAATATTAGGAATCCTGTGATGGAACCCAAAATGACTATTATGTGTATATTTGTCAAATTATTTCAATTCATCATATCGTTTTGTCATCATCTGTGCATTTTGTATTAATCTTCATTGGTAACAAAGTTAAAAATATGTTTAAAAAAATAAGTTTAATAAAATATATTTCAAATAAAAACATAAGTCAGTCCAGTTTAGTCATATCTTATCAGTCAACGACAAATAAAAGTATTTACTTATGTTTTCAAAGGCACAAAATATTTTAGAAGTTATATAATAAACGATCAATCAATCAAATATCAATTTATTAATTGTTTATTTTTCTGCATTATATCAGAAAGACTTAAATTTTTTTAAAATTTATTTGTTAACAAAAAATACAATTCTTTTACTATAATGCTGTTAGACTATATTAATATTGGTTGTATAAAAACCAATATTGTACTGGGTTAGACAAATTAGTTAACATCTATTTTTATTTGTTTATATTTTTAGTTTTGGGCAATCTCAGTAAAGAATATAGTCCTGACTAATAATATGCGAAAAAAAGCTCTATCAACTTCAAATTAAAAGAAGTATACAAAATTATAAAACTCCCTATAATAATGAAGTGTTTTTAAACGGAGCAAAAAAAACTCGCCCTGACCTGTGCCAATATTAGGATTAATATTTCGATTTTATTAAAAATCGGTAACATCTAATAATTATTAAAAGTATGATTGACTTTTAAGCTTTAAATTTACGAATATATTTGATACTTTAACAATAAATACAAAGCAAATTCTATACAGTGTAGGTATACTTCAGAAAGCTATTGCGTATTTCCAATTAGTACAATTAGTGGATCATGTCCTATTAATCATAGTAACGATAAATTTTGTAAATCAAAGGCCGTAATACGCCGGCTTTGTTTGTTAGACGGGTCATAATTAAGAGGCTTTAATTAAAAATTACTCAACCCATTTACAGAGTGCAAAATAAAATAAATATTAATCTTTTTTTAAAGTATATAATAATGTTATGGCCTCACATTTCTTACTTTGTTTTCTAAAATAATTTAAAAGACGTACTAACATCTAATTTAATCTTATTCATACATTCAGTGAATAAATTATTATTAATTATGTTGTTAGTATGATAATCTGTTTTATCAATAATTTATACAAAAACTATAGGAGTTTTCTACTTTTATATTTAACTAATATTGATATTACAATGCATCTATTATAAATGCAACCAAATTATACGCGAGTTTTAATCTGTAAAAAATCTTTTTTATTTGAAATGTGTACTCGTGAAAATCTAAGAAAATACTATACTATACTACATTTCTTAAATCAGTTGTTTCTAGTGACTTCTGCTGACCTGCCTCGTGTCTCTGACTTGGATATTTAGCCCTCTTTGAATATGTTTTTTCAAATTTTTACAAGTCAATATGTTTTTTGATTTATTGTATACTTTTGTGTTTTCCATTGAAAATAGGACTATCTAAAGTAAAACGTTTTTACATTTTTTTTACCGGGGAATAAGATATAACCAACCACACCAAATTTAATACCTTTTCAATAAACGGTTGTTAAGAGGAATTAAATATCAAATTGATGACAGCTGTTTATTGGCCTTGATCCTCTTTGTTGAAGCACTGGATTGACTTATTTTAAGTATTTATTTTGTTTTTTCTTATCATTTAACTAGTTTTTAAGAATTTATTTATATTATTAATTATTTTGATTTACGTGTTACTTACATCTTTATGTAAAGGACATGATGTATATCATTAAGGCTACAATTGTTTCAAATATTGTCAAAAATAAATGTTATAATATTTTCTAATATTTATAATTAAATCATGGTATATTGGTTATTTTTAAGTAACGATGGATAAAAAAGTCTGTATTGATTTTGATTTTGGTTTCATGTTTTTGGAACAAAGTAAATGGAACATTCATCACAAGTAAAAATTTTATTTAGTGCGCTACGAAGTAACTACAAACAAAGTTACAAAGTAACTGGTTCAATGAAGTTAGAAGTTTTAGTTTTCTTTGGAGTAAATGTTATTCCCTTCATATTTATTAGTTAAAAATCAATAACCTTATAAAACAAATTCTAAATAAACTGTAGAACTGTAGAACACGTTTCCGTAGTATAATAAGGAGACCGCCTACAATTCCATTAATAATTATTATAAATTATAGTAATTAATAACTAATACATTAATAAGAACACCCTATTTCCTAACATTCACCTTAGCAGTAAAGCGCTAGTTCTCTTTTGTAACTTCGTGCTTAGACAAACGTCATAGAGACTGCGTATATTGTTTACCTGAAACCAATAAAATATACATAAATAATTACTTTTTTATTTCACTTGATTATTATATCTTACGTTTTTACCAGCAGTTACGCAACCCTAATCCTACGAATATGCTGACGAACCAAACAGGCGACCGCCCGCGAGTTCCCCGTATTAGCCTTTGAATGCCCCATGGTTTTAATTTCTAAGTTTCCCATTGTTGTAATTTTTACTTTATTAATTCTAATATTTTTTGATCACTCTTTATTCCCACTTCGATTAAAGCAGTCCTTAGCTTTAAGATAATTATTGTATTAATATGTAATAAGTAAATAATTAATAATTATTCGGTTTATTTTCAATCTCTTGACTGCCGCAAACGTAATTCAGCTTAAAATTTAAGTTAATATTTTTTCATACTTATGCAATTATATTTACATTTATATATATATTTTAATTACTTTAAAACCATTTCATGCCATTCAAACTATTCAGTGAATTGCACTGGTTTTTGTTGTCCATATTAACACACAATATTTATTGCACTATGCGACAAACCAACACGCAATGAAATTAATATACGAGACAAGGTCAGGGCGACCAGTAATTAATAAAAATATGTTTGAGCAACTATATCTTAACATTAACGATATATTTATATATATAATTAGTATTCTACTAGAGATTTAAAACCATACCTATAACAAACATCAAAGAGAAATATATAAAACATTTTAAAATGTATGTTTCTAATAATTTATTACTTTAACAAATAAGATTATTTTATAATTTTTAATAATATAATATTTTAATTCTGTACGATTTGTAACATACTAATTGCTTAATTCTAGCGGTTATAATATCAATCAACGCGTGTTAATGTCAGTAAAAACTGATCACAATTGGAAAAAAATATCTCGTGTTTATTATTGTTTTTTTAAGAAATTAAAAAAAAAAATTATTTGATAAAAAAATTATGGATTGGATTGAATTAAAAAAAATAAAAAATGTATATTTAAAGTCTATGAGTATGAAAGTGAATCTTGCGTATGGAATTAATCAATTGTGGTATGTACAACAATATCGTAATATAAATGATATATACCTATAACATTTATATTGAATTTTTGGAATCAGTGAATTTTGCATGTTTAAAATTTTAAGTTGTTTTTTACTCTTTTGTTATTAAAGTACATGTTTCTCTTTAAACAATTCAGAATTTTCCTGTTTCACTCGCGTCCACTATAAATGTTAATCTATAACATTCGCTTGCAAAATTTTAAATGTTTTGTAGTCAGTATATTATTAGTGATAAATGATATGAAACTCTCTAACGCAGCGTGCCTTGAAGCGATTTGAAACTCGTTGTGTAACGACATTTGGTAAAGGAGAACTGTTCTTTGTGAAAAATAACTGGTTGTATAGAAACGTTTTATAAACAGCTTCATATTATTCATTACATTACTTTTTGTAACAAGAACAAATATTCCTGTCTGAATGCTAAGTAACTCATGCATAAACATGACTTGAGTTCTATCTTGATTAAATTATGTTGGTCTTCTTTGAAAGACCTTTGACACTCAAAGTAGGATATGGTAAAGGATCTAACCCACCACGGTCTTTTTTAATAAAATATTAGGACATATAAATCGTGTTTTTTAGATAAAGGAGTATATAAAGAAATATTAGAAAATTGTATAATATTTTAAAACGTATTTGTTAAGTTGCTATACTAAAACAAATTTTGTCAAAATTTTCACTTACAAACATATGTAGTTTAAATTTCTGTACCAGATGGTACAGACATCTAAACTACATACAGTTTGATAGATATTCAACAGGTAAATTAAGTCTTTATGACTAAAAATAACTAGAAATATCATGTATTCGTAAATGACGAATACTCTTTAGGGCTGTGTGTCCTGACTCGGCATAGCTGCATAGAGCACTGTCTTGATTGGGGAATACGTAGAGTCCTAGTGGAGCTAATAGGCTTCTTATTTATTATATTGATCAAATAATATAGAATGATAGTTATGTAATTCCTATAGCCAAATGGATTCAGTTATATTTTAACATTCCTTTTCTCCTTTTCTTAATACTACTGTAATATTACAAATATAAAAATAATTAATTATTACTAAGAGTTTCAAATTTCGTGTAATTTAGTTGCGATTTTACAGAATTACTTCCAGCTCAGTGAAGCGCGTAATTATGACACCACTTCCGTAGTTCTGAGGAACTTCATATAATAAAGGTTTCTGTTAGTTTAATTGCCATTAGTCAGTAATCTAACTTAAAATTATTATTAATTCCTCGCTTCCTCGGAATGTTGTGGCAGTGATTGTTTAAAAGTGACGAAAGTATGTAATAGGCAAGAGAGGTTAGATCAATACATTCAAAAGTACTGGCACATCTTAACAGTACAGAAGGAATATATTAATAAATATAATAACACAACGATTGCAACCACATGCTGCTGGTACCCGGATCTAAAAGTACTGTTACACTAATCAATTGGTACTAGCCCTCTTCAAATGGAAAAAATATTGCTTTAAGCTTGAAAAGTTGGAAATTTGGGGATGGGAGGACCAAAACGACTATTTTTCCTTATTGTAAGCTTATAATAATAAATTTTTTAGTATAAGTTTACAACAAGAATATATATATATATATATATATATATATATATATATATATATATATATATATATATGTATAAATTTTTGTATTACAAAAGAGGAAAATCCTGTTTATAGCCAGCAATAAAGTAACACGATGAACGAAGAATACTTCCGTTTCAAAGTCAACATTCCTTGAGAAATAAAAATAAATCATTTAGAAATATATATTTCATTTCTATCCATGGTCTCCACAGTTGTTATTAACTTGTAACTTTAGAGTTGTCTTCAGACAAGTCTAGGCAGAGAAGGTGTTATAATTTTTTAAAACTTTTATAATCTTTTAATTATTTTTTTTTTAATGTTAAATATATATACATTAAAATAAAAACAGAACTGTGTTCGTGTTTGTTTATTTTATTTTGTCTTTCTTGTTATCAAGTTACCGTATTATAAATTATAAGGATTATATATCAGTACGATTATATATTATAAAGAGCCAAACTAAAATTAGAACCAGCGTCACGTCTCTGATTGGATGAACACTTCAGTTAATTATCGCGAGACGTTACATAGAACAACCATTAGCAGACCAACTGATCATTCTTACTTAAAGATCGTGTTCTATTGTATTTTTGAGTTTGGGTGCCATTCATAAATTTTTAATAGTTGTATAACTTGCCATTTTTATTTTATAGCATATATGTTTACATTGTGTAAGAAAGTACAAGGTTTTTGAATTTTAACTTTCATGATAACTAACAAATTTGTTTTTAATTGAATTGAATTTTTTTCTAATAATTTTTGTCAGCAGTTGATTTGTAACGGCGTAGGGTTGAGGAAGGGGAACAGCTAAATTACTCCCTTTGTAGAAGTTAATTGACTAAAGTTATCTTGTTAATAGAAATTAAACATGAATTTGAAACTGTAAACCGGAGACTCTTAAATCTTGAATTTGAATCAAATTAATTAGTTTCGGAACTCTATTATTCTGACTCTTTTATGATATGATCAGAAATATATAAATAATGAACTTTAGATGAATCCAGTTAAAATTTACTTAACGATTTATTTAGCGTGAACTGCAATATAATATAAGGATGTTGTATAATAACTTGAAATTAGTTTATCAATCCTGTTATAGTTCAAAAACCAGGTAGAGAAGAAACGCTAATTTTTTTAATACTTTTTTTATAGTTGTCGTATTACAATGCAATGTCGTATTATTTACTTTACTAAATTACTAATTATTTTTTTTATAAATCTTAATTTAATCCATAGATTGGTGCTTTAGACAAACTAAAAAACAGCTTCAGCTTTGTAATATGTATTTAAAAAATTTAAAGCCGCAAAATAGTTGTAAATAAAAATTTATGGCATAGTTATATATATATGTATATAAGATTGTATTTGTGGAACGGATCAACAGATTGGACTGACCTGATTGTCGACCTTTGTTAGATAAGTCGGAGAAGTTGACGAAAGTGTTGTATAAGAAACCCAATAACCTAAAGAAAATGTTCCGATTATTAGTTCTGCTATCTACTAATACCACTGTTCAAAAATAAAAAGGTCTTCCTATGGACGTAGGCTAAGAAGGGCACCGCCAAAAATTAAATTAATTATAGGAAGAAACCTGGAGTCAAGAAGGGGACAAACAAAAGGGATAAATTACTGAGTTCACTGTTTTAAGTTACGTTCTAAAACTTCACTATAAAGTCCAGCACAGAATTCAAAAAGTAACGAAATTCACCAATAAATTAGATTGGCCTGACATGTTGAGGTAGGCCTTTGGTCTCAAGGTCAACCAGTGGATCGTGAGTGAAGGGCAGGAAAACCTTGGAAGAGACGATCTCCAGGCCCACGATAATAGAACTCGGGTAGACTTGAAACGACAAGCCGCTGCGCCAAAACCAACTGAGTTGCGCTGGCAGGACAAGTGACCTCTGCAGCTGTAGTAAATGGGGTCGATTCAAAATAGGTACTCAGTTCCCGATAACTTAGTAGAACGCAAACAGACTGCGGGAAAGGCCTTAGGTCGTCCCCTGCTCTGCACTTGCGGAGAACTGTTTTTTTCACTTTCAGATCCGTCTTAGTCAGCTCGGAACCCGCGCCTGTATAGCAAGGCCTTAAGTGGCCTCCGGAGTTGCGTTACTAGAGACAATAATTTCGAACGTAAATGCTACGGAGCCTCCTAGTTCCTTTTAAACAAATTGCGTCTTTTTTTTGCAAGATTTTGCAAATATTCTTGAGTCTTAAATATAAATTTCTAAAAAGGAAAGGACAATTTGAAATTTCCTGAACCAGAGTTCCTTCCTAGTAGCTGAGTGACAACCTTGAGGTAGTAACCGCAGTCGAGCAGTTTCAGATGCCAATCTTGTTGAATTCAACGCAGCTAAAACCCAGACGTGTTTTTTGACCGCCAACATTATTTACTTACTTTTCAGAATGTATCCTTGGAATACAGTGACAGTATTCACTTTTTAGGGAAAAAGATCCTTGAACTTTGACTTTGCTCGTTTCGTTAAGAGCAGCTGTAAGAAAACTTAGCATATTTTGGACAACTTATAACATTATACAAAGCACAGAAGCAGTCGTGTCTGAAGTACTGATGCCAAAAAGTGGTCGTTACTACAAATTGTCATTCATCTATCTGAATGAAACTTTTTGCCTTATCGCTTTGATATTCACAGCAAGGGACAGTAATGACTTGTATTTCTATCCGATTATAATTTGGATGTCTTCAAGACGAAAGTGGAATGTGGTCAGGCATTATTTCAGTCTATTACAAAAGAAATCTAGAATGAACTTAATAATAAATATTTAAAATTTAAGAGCTTAAAAAATATTTAGACCCTTGTGTTTTACCACGTTATTCATGCAAGGAACGTAAAACGCAAACAACTAACACCCTTTTGCAATTAACGGTACTGCGATCCCTACGTATGGTTTCATTACCTTCAACCTGCACCAAGGGTTGCGTCACGCCTTGACGTGGTCTTTTGCAGTTGCTGATGTGAAGAAAGCTATTCAAGGTGTTGATTTCTTACCTTTCTTCAAATTAATGACTGACTGCTGGAACGGTCTTTTTTTTTTCTTTTCAATGATATGGAACAGAACCGAGATCTCGTAGAAAAGTCTAAGTAAACGGCAAAAGAAAATTTTACTTGAACGCTGTCTCTTGGTAGCTGCTTTGCGAGCTAATCGGACTAGAAATATAACTTTAATATCAAATTAACAAGTAATTATTAATTATAACCAGCACATTTAAATCGAGTATTTTTTAAGTTTTAAATTAATCAAATAATAATATATATCAAAAAGACAAATAAGGTTTAAAGTAATAAAAATAAAGACTTACTTTGTTTAGATATGATTATCGTATCTAAAAATTAACAATATGAAGTAAACTTTTATTGTCTGTCATTCTGAATTATATATTACTTTAGTTACAAATAAAGTTTCTGTTGGGAAGGAGTTCAATAATGGTTTCTCCTACTTTAATACAATTCAGTGTGTTTTAATATATTTTTTTAAAGTGATTAACACAATATTATCGATGAACACAAGTTTATTGTTCCAATTATAAATTAATTATTAGAAATAAGGAATTGTGTTTTAAGTTAACAGACGAAAGGATGTTTTGAAATCTGTGTTAAGTGTTTAAAATGTAGTCATTTAATTTAAATTTAAATTCTGAATTATAATATGTATTTTATGCTATTTATAATGTGTAGTTAATAAAAGAAAAATATGAATATAACAAAAAAAAACTTTTTTCAGACATGGACAGTCACGGGCGTGCTATTAAATATGTTCGGACAGGGGATGGTATTGAGCTACCCTTCCATTCTACTGCCCGCATTACTTTCTCCAGACTCCAGTATAAAAACTAATCTTCAAGTAGCTTCTTGGACAGGTAGGTATTTACTTTTATTATCCGTTTTATTCAATCTACAAAAAATTTTCAAACATAACTGTCTAGGAAATCATTTTTAATGCTTTTTTAATTTTTTTTCAGGATCCTGCGTTGGCATTGCGGGTATACCAGGCTTCCTGGTATCTTCTGTTCTCATGAACAGTTATGGAAGGAAGATAGCCCATGCAGGCGTGGTTTTACCGGCCATCGTCGGCTGGCTCCTAATTTACTTCGCTACTAATATTCCCGTTCTTATATTGGGTAGATCTTTATGTGGATTTGCAGCAGGAGCTACAGTCTCTCTTGGAGCTGTGGTTATAGAAGAGTATACCAGTCCAAAGCATAGGGGTATGTTTCTGAACCTTAAAACTTCAGCCGTGTGTTTAGGAAACATGGTTGTCCATATATGTGGTAATTTTTTTAGCTGGAAGACCACCGCCCTTATTTCTCTTGTTCCCATCATAGCTGCACTGATAATAATCTTTACATGGACGGAAAGCCCATCGTGGCTGGCATCTAAGCAACGTTTTGAAGAAAGTCGAAAATCGTTCTACTTGTTACGAGGAAAATCTAATGAATCTAAATTGTAAATTGAAGCTTTACTCAGAGCACAAAAGGAAAATTTACCATAAATTTCCATAAATTTACAGAAAGAAACTTTGTTAAACCGGTTATTATTGTATGCTTTGCCGCACTTTTATTAGAAACATGTGGAAGACATGTATTTCCAGCATACGCATTACAAATAATTGAAGAAGTAACAAAGGATAAGACCGGATCCTTCTATTATACTATGGGTATAGATATTATTATTACAGCTAGTTCAATATTCTCATCAATTATAGTGAAAATGTTAAAGCGGAGAACGCTTCTTTTAAGTACTGGCTTTGCTGCATTATTTATTTTATTTTGCGTTTGTGTATATCTACTATTATCAGCTAAAGATATTATATCAAGTGATAGATCTTGGATTCCAGTAATGTTGTTTGCTGTATACTTTTTTCTTTCTAATTTGGGGTGCACTCCAATCCCGTTGGCTTTATTGGGCGAGATATTTCCATTAGCTCATAGAGGAGCTTCTGCCTGTATATCAGGCATTCCCATTTCTACTAATGTTATGATTTCGTTGCAAGTGACACCTTATTTACTAGAAAGTGTGAAGGTGTACGGTACTTTTGCCGTGTTTGGATCTTTAATGGGTATTGCATTAGTGGCATTATATTTTCTTCTTCCTGAAACCAAAGACAGAACGCTGCAGGAGATCGAAGATTACTTTACTTTCGGCAGCTTTAAGAATGAAAATGTCGAGAAAGATGAAGTCAAGATGAAAATGCTCGCAACTTAAATTATGCACGATAAAAAATATAAAACTAATAATTAAAAAAAACCAGACAGAGATTAGATAGTTTTAAGCATACTTTAAGTAATATCGAATAATTGTGTAAAGTGGATATTTAAGTACAATTTTTTTATTATATAAATTTAGGACTAACCTCTATATAAGGTAAGTATATACAACGTTATAGAAAAAATATAGTTTAACACAAAATGTTTTAAGTAATCATGTTTAGTTCTAATCCCTCCACATGTATAACACTAGATGTTCACAGCAATACCGAGCGCTAAAACTTTTTTTACCCACTTAAATATTGCAGAAAACTAAACCTTGTTTTGCAGAAAATAAGTTTTTTTTTGCAATATACATTTTTATGTTTGACCTTGGTATAATTTTAGACTAAATCAAAACGTAATTCTATAAGTTGAAAATTATACACTAAAGTCTTGATAATGATTTATTTCAAATTGAAAATATCGATGTTCCCTTTGTTATAAACTAAGACGGCCCTTTATTTTCGATAAAATATAAATTGTTAACTAAAAAAAATCTAAAAAATGGTTTAATTAAGTAGATACATAGTAAGTGTTTACTCAAATATATACTAATAAAAGCTTAATCATAAATTTAGACAATATTCGCTTATTTGAAACCAGGCAATTTTGCATACAGTACATTTTAAGTTCACTACCTTCCGACCGTGGTTATCGACCTATTTCTGGAAGATCACAGTGCACAAAAAGTTATATATGTATTATTAAAGCAGGCAAATTGAATAATCTACCAAAATTAACGGTAACGATAGTTGAACGATAGTAGACTAGTTTCTAAGTGAAGACACTTATGTTAAAATACTATAAATGATTCTAGCAATATAAAAACTATATAATAAATGCTCAAGAATGGGCTAGTAAAACAAGATTTTTTTCCTACACCGCATCCTGGTCAGTAAGGATATCGTCCACAATAGTAGCTAATGCTGTGCCAGTACTTTTATTCTTTCTGAACTCAGATTGAGTATCTGAGGAAGTATTATTTGTGTCTTTTCTAGAATTTTATAGATACAGGGCAATATACCGTTAGAAACTTCTTTAAGATTTTTCAAAGTTTTTTTTTGGGGGTAGGTTTATTCCTATAAAGCTTCCTGTGAACAGTCGTGACACATTTAAGTGAAAATAGATTTATTTATTATATTTATAATAACATGGAAAATTGAAGTCAACGTAGTATTAATAAATGCAAAGGATATCTCATCAATTGGTTTGTAAAAAAATGTTTCTTTACCAAATTTTTAAGATTGATAATCGATAATTTAGCCATGTGAAACGTTGTTGCTACTAGGTATGTTTAGAAAATCATTTATAAACCCTGATTTGTTCAAGTATTGAGGCATAAAATAGCCATTCGCTAGTGAATAATTGCTATGCATAGTCATTGCGAGCTAATTTTTAGGTGACATATCGTGCACTTTTTTCGACGCCGAATCATGAATTTAATATTTTAAGCGATACATGAATTCTGATTCTCATTTATCAACATTTAAATTAGGGGCTAAGCAACTATGATTTCAATAAGTAAAATAATTTAGTAGTTCAGAGTGGACTTAATACTAAAAGAATTTATTGTATAAAAATTGAAAAGTAAAATAGTTTGACACGACTAGATAAACTGTAAAATTTTATAAAACAGATTTTTAAGTTAGTATTATTATATTATATGCATATTATTTATTTATAATTTATTCTAAAGCACAAACTGTCCAGTACTTTTTACTCAAATTCTTTCATCTGCAGGAAGTCCGAGACTTCTCTTAGAAGTAGACTTTTTCATATTTTCTTGTTTTATTTATTAAAAGATATCTTTTATTTAATGTGTAATTAAATGACTTAGGAACTTTTCGTTAAGTTTTAGCAAATTTACATAATTTTGTATGTAGGTAATGTTCTTATGATGTTCGTGTAATATTGTACGAATATTTAATTATTTAATATCTCGTGACGTGATTATGAATTAAAAGTCAAAGATAACACGACGTGACGGCTGCAAACAGGAAAAATGTGACAGAAAATATTTTGTATTCAACAAAATTATTTAAACATATTATTGTTTTTGAAAGAACATGAGTAGGAAGTTTTATTTTGTGCTGTTTCTTCTATTTTCTATTTGATAATAAAATAATAGAGGAGTTTTTTGAAACACTTTGATAACTGAAGTAGCCATTACGTAATTATTTTAATTGGTAATACAATAATGTGCTAAAGGATATTATAACACTTTAGATCAAAATGCATCCCGAAATTGAAGCTTTTGTTGCCGAGATATAACAAACTTATAAAAAAAATGGTAAGTCTTTATATTTGCATTAGAAAACAAAAGAACAAATCTTCAGTATTTACCACAAAGTCCTCTTGGGGCTGAGATATATTTCTTTCCAAAAAAGTAGTAGCTTTTTGCGTATAAATTTTTTTTTATAAACGTATTTTAAAAAAAATCATATCATTTCATTATTTTATTTATGCGAATTAGATAATTAAAAGAAGCGAGAGGTGCGTGTGGAGCTCTCTATGGGATACTTTTCTGCATTCTTGGTGCAAAATTTTGCAAAATTTTTCAAACAGATGGACATCAGTTTGGTAGTAGTTTTAAAAAAAATATTCAAATATTCGATGTCATTGAGAAACAATTTCGGAAAAACTTAAATCGCATAGACTGATTCAATGGGAAAAAATTTTTGCGCAAAACTTTAGATTTTTTGTAAACGCAAATTCAGTGCTGTTAGGACCACATACCGAGATTTTCAATGCGATTATGGTGCAGATAACTAAACCAGGATTTTCCCCCACATTATATTACATTTAACAGTGAAAATAAGTTTTCACTAATTTCAATAATACTTAAATTATCTCCGAACACAGAGAAAGAGGTTAACAAAATATGAGAGATTCAAAAATTTTGTACTCTTGAGATTTCCTGAAAATAATCAGTACAACTACATACTCAGACACAATTACCAGCTAATGTTAGTGATTAGGTTTTCAGGAACGATAACACGGGACCCGGTAACAATCATAGCATGTGACCTTAATGTGTGACAACAATAAATAATTACAGTAATCTATTCTTATCAAATCTAGCACATACATATTATTAAGTAGGTCCACGCAAGCGGGGTTAGCCTCGCGACGCACTCAAGCGCATCAATGTCTAGATTTAAATATTAATATTTATTTATGGAAAAAAATATGATTTGATATGAATACTTGTTTTGAGCACATTTATAATTGCAAATAATATTAATAATGTCCGTGTCCGTGTCGTGTCCTAGTCGTGTCGTGTCGTGTCCGTGTCGTGTCCGTGTCCGTGTCGTGTCCGTGTCCGTGTCGTGTCAGTGTCGTGTCCATGTCGTGTCGTGTCCGTGTCGTGTCGTGTCTGTGTCAAGTCAGTGTCGTGTCGCGTCGTGTCCATGTCGTGTCGTGTCCGTGTCGTGTCCATGTCGTGTCGTGTCCGTGTCGTGTCGTGTCCGTGTCGTGTCGTGTCCGTGTCGTGTCCGTGTCGTGTCGTGTCCGTGTCGTGTCCATGTCGTGTCGTGTCCGTGTCGTGACGTGTCCGTGTCGTGTCGTGTCCGTGTCGTGTCCGTGTCGTGTCGTGTCGTGTCCGTGTCGTGTCCGTGTCGTTTTTGTAAATGCAAATTCAGTGCTGTTAGGACCACATACCGAGATTTTCAATGCGATTATGGTGCAGATAACTAAACCAGGACTTTCCCCCAGATTATATTACATTTAACAGTGAAAATAAGTTTTCACTAATTTCAATAATACTTAAATTATCTCCGAACACAGAGAAAGAGGTTAACAAAATATGAGAGATTCAAAAATTTTGTACTCTTGAGATTTCCTGAAAATAATCAGTACAACTACATACTCAGACACAATTACCAGCTAATGTTAGTGATTAGGTTTTCAGGAACGATAACACGGGACCCGGTAACAATCATAGCATGTGACCTAAATGTGTGACAACAATAAATAATTACAGTAATCTATTCTTATCAAATCTAGCACATACATATTATTAAGTAGGTCCACGCAAGCGGGGTTAGCCTCGCGACGCACTCAAGCGCATCAATGTCTAGATTTAAATATTAATATTTATTTATGGAAAAAAATATGATTTGATATGAATACTTGTTTTGAGCACATTTATAATTGCAAATAATATTAATAATGTCCGTGTCCGTGTCGTGTCCTAGTCGTGTCGTGTCGTGTCCGTGTCGTGTCCGTGTCCGTGTCGTGTCCGTGTCCGTGTCGTGTCAGTGTCGTGTCCATGTCGTGTCGTGTCCGTGTCGTGTCGTGTCTGTGTCAAGTCAGTGTCGTGTCGCGTCGTGTCCATGTCGTGTCGTGTCCGTGTCGTGTCCATGTCGTGTCGTGTCCGTGTCGTGTCGTGTCCGTGTCGTGTCGTGTCCGTGTCGTGTCCGTGTCGTGTCGTGTCCGTGTCGTGTCCATGTCGTGTCGTGTCCGTGTCGTGACGTGTCCGTGTCGTGTCGTGTCCGTGTCGTGTCCGTGTCGTGTCGTGTCGTGTCCGTGTCGTGTCCGTGTCGTTTTTGTAAATGCAAATTCAGTGCTGTTAGGACCACATACCGAGATTTTCAATGCGATTATGGTGCAGATAACTAAACCAGGACTTTCCCCCAGATTATATTACATTTAACAGTGAAAATAAGTTTTCACTAATTTCAATAATACTTAAATTATCTCCGAACACAGAGAAAGAGGTTAACAAAATATGAGAGATTCAAAAATTTTGTACTCTTGAGATTTCCTGAAAATAATCAGTACAACTACATACTCAGACACAATTACCAGCTAATGTTAGTGATTAGGTTTTCAGGAACGATAACACGGGACCCGGTAACAATCATAGCATGTGACCTAAATGTGTGACAACAATAAATAATTACAGTAATCTATTCTTATCAAATCTAGCACATACATATTATTAAGTAGGTCCACGCAAGCGGGGTTAGCCTCGCGACGCACTCAAGCGCATCAATGTCTAGATTTAAATATTAATATTTATTTATGGAAAAAATTATGATTTGATATGAATACTTGTTTTGAGCACATTTATAATTGCAAATAATATTAATAATGTCCGAGTCCGTGTCGTGTCGTGTCCGTGTCGTGTCCTTGTCCGTGTCGTGTCCGTGTCGTGTCCATGTCGTGTCGTGTCCGTGTCGTGTCGTGTCCGTGTCGTGTCGTGTCCGTGTCGTGTCGTGTCCATGTCGTGTCGTGTCCGTGTCCGTGTCGTGTCCATGTCGTGTCGTGTCCGTGTCGTGTCGTGTCCGTGTCGTGTCGTGTCCGTGTCGTGTCCATGTCGTGTCGTGTCCGTGTCGTGTCGTGTCCGTGTCGTGTCGTGTCCGTGTCGTGTCGTGTCGTGTCCGTGTCGTTTTTGTAAATGCAAATTCAGTGCTCTTAGGACCACATACCGAGATTTTCAATGCGATTATGGTGCAGATAACTAAACCAGGACTTTCCCCCACATTATATTACATTTAACAGTGAAAATAAGTTTTCACTAATTTCAATAATACTTAAATTATCTCCGAACACAGAGAAAGAGGTTAACAAAATATGAGAGATTCAAAAATTTTGTACTCTTGAGATTTCCTGAAAATAATCAGTACAACTACATACTCAGACACAATTACCAGCTAATGTTAGTGATTAGGTTTTCAGGAACGATAACACGGGACCCGGTAACAATCATAGCATGTGACCTTAATGTGTGACAACAATAAATAATTACAGTAATCTATTCTTATCAAATCTAGCACATACATATTATTAAGTAGGTCCACGCAAGCGGGGTTAGCCTCGCGACGCACTCAAGCGCATCAATGTCTACATTTAAATATTAATATTTATTTATGGAAAAAATTATGATTTGATATGAATACTTGTTTTGAGCACATTTATAATTGCAAATAATATTAATAATGTCCGTGTCCGTGTCGTGTCCTAGTCGTGTCGTGTCGTGTCCGTGTCGTGTCCGTGTCCGTGTCGTGTCCGTGTCGTGTCGTGTCCGTGTCGTGTCGTGTCCGTGTCGTGTCGTGTCGTGTCCATGTCGTGTCGTGTCCGTGTCCGTGTCGTGTCCATGTCGTGTCGCGTCCGTGTCGTGTCCGTGTCGTGTCCGTGTCGTGTCGTGTCGTGTCCGTGTCGTGTCGTGTCGTGTCCGTGTCGTGTCCGTTTCGTTTTTGTAAATGCAAATTCAGTGCTGTTAGGACCACATACCGAGATTTTCGATGCGATTATGGTGCAGATAACTAAACCAGGACTTTCCCCCACATTATATTACATTTAACAGTGAAAATAAGTTTTCACTAATTTCAATAATACTTAAATTATCTCCGAACACAGAGAAAGAGGTTAACAAAATATGAGAGATTCAAAAATTTTGTACTCTTGAGATTTCCTGAAAATAATCAGTACAACTACATACTCAGACACAATTACCAGCTAATGTTAGTGATTAGGTTTTCAGGAACGATAACACGGGACCCGGTAACAATCATAGCATGTGACCTTAATGTGTGACAACAATAAATAATTACAGTAATCTATTCTTATCAAATCTAGCACATACATATTATTAAGTAGGTCCACGCAAACGGGGTTAGCCTCGCGACGCACTCAAGCGCATCAATGTCTAGATTTAAATATTAATATTTATTTATGGAAAAAATTATGATTTGATATGAATACTTGTTTTGAGCACATTTATAATTGCAAATAATATTAATAATGTCCGTGTCCGTGTCGTGTCCTAGTCGTGTCGTGTCGTGTCCGTGTCGTGTCCGTGTCCGTGTCGTGTCCGTGTCCGTGTCGTGTCAGTGTCGTGTCCATATCGTGTCATGTCCGTGTCGTGTCGTATCTGTGTCGTGTCAGTGTCGTGTCGCGTCGTGTCCATGTCGTGTCGTGTCCGTGTCGTGTCCATGTCGTGTCGTGTCCGTGTCGTGTCGTGTCCGTGTCGTGTCGTGTCCGTGTCGTGTCGTGTCCGTGTCGTGTCGTGTCCGTGTCGTGTTCTTGTCCGTGTCGTGTCCGTGTCGTGTCCGTGTCGTGTCGTGTCCGTGTCGTGTCGTGTCCGTGTCGTGTCGTGTCGTGTCCATGTCGTGTCGTGTCCGTGTCCGTGTCGTGTCCATGTCGTGTCGTGTCCGTGTCGTGTCGTGTCCGTGTCGTGTCGTGTCCGTGTCGTGTCCATGTCGTGTCGTGTCCGTGTCGTGTCGTGTCCGTGTCGTGTCGTGTCCGTGTCGTGTCGTGTCGTGTCCGTTTCGTTTTTGTAAATGCAAATTCAGTGCTCTTAGGACCACATACCGAGATTTTCAATGCGATTATGGTGCAGATAACTAAACCAGGACTTTCCCCCACATTATATTACATTTAACAGTGAAAATAAGTTTTCACTAATTTCAATAATACTTAAATTATCTCCGAACACAGAGAAAGAGGTTAACAAAATATGAGAGATTCAAAAATTTTGTACTCTTGAGATTTCCTGAAAATAATCAGTACAACTACATACTCAGACACAATTACCAGCTAATGTTAGTGATTAGGTTTTCAGGAACGATAACACGGGACCCGGTAACAATCATAGCATGTGACCTTAATGTGTGACAACAATAAATAATTACAGTAATCTATTCTTATCAAATCTAGCACATACATATTATTAAGTAGGTCCACGCAAGCGGGGTTAGCCTCGCGACGCACTCAAGCGCATCAATGTCTACATTTAAATATTAATATTTATTTATGGAAAAAATTATGATTTGAAATGAATACTTGTTTTGAGCACATTTATAATTGCAAATAATATTAATAATGTCCGTGTCCGTGTCGTGTCCTAGTCGTGTCGTGTCGTGTCCGTGTCGTGTCCGTGTCCGTGTCGTGTCCGTGTCCGTGTCGTGTCCGTGTCCGTGTCGTGTCAGTGTCGTGTCCATGTCGTGTCGTGTCCATGTCGTGTCGTGTCCGTGTCGTGTCGTGTCCGTGTCGTGTCGTGTCCGTGTCGTGTCGTGTCCGTGTCGTGTCCGTGTCGTGTCGTGTCCGTGTCGTGTCCGTGTCGTGTCGTGTCGTGTCCGTGTCGTGTCGTGTCCGTGTCGTGTCCGTGTCGTGTCGTGTCCGTGTCGTGTCCGTGTCGTTGTCGTTTTTGTAAATGCAAATTCAGTGCTGTTAGGACCACATACCGAGATTTTCAATGCGATTATGGTGCAGATAACTAAACCAGGACTTTCCCCCACATTATATTACATTTAACAGTGAAAATAAGTTTTCACTTATTTCAATAATACTTAAATTATCTCCGAACACAGAGAAAAAGGTTAACAAAATATGAGAGATTCAAAAATTTTGTACTCTTGAGATTTCCTGAAAATAATCAGTACAACTACATACTCAGACACAATTACCAGCTAATGTTAGTGATTAGGTTTTCAGGAACGATAACACGGGACCCGGTAACAATCATAGCATGTGACCTTAATGTGTGACAACAATAAATAATTACAGTAATCTATTCTTATCAAATCTAGCACATACATATTATTAAGTAGGTCCACGCAAGCGGGGTTAGCCTCGCGACGCACTCAAGCGCATCAATGTCTACATTTAAATATTAATATTTATTTATGGAAAAAATTATGATTTGAAATGAATACTTGTTTTGAGCACATTTATAATTGCAAATAATATTAATAATGTCCGTGTCCGTGTCGTGTCCTAGTCGTGTCGTGTCGTGTCCGTGTCGTGTCCGTGTCCGTGTCGTGTCCGTGTCGTGTCGTGTCGTGTCGTGTCCATGTCGTGTCGTGTCCGTGTCCGTGTCGTGTCCATGTCGTGTCGTGTCCGTGTCGTGTCCGTGTCGTGTCGTGTCCGTGTAATGTCGTGTCCGTGTCGTGTCGTGTCCGTGTCGTGTCGTGTCCGTGTCGTGTCCGTGTCGTGTCCGTGTCGTGTCCGTGTCGTGTCCGTGTCGTGTCCGTGTCGTGTCGTGTCGTGTCCGTGTCGTGTCCGTGTCGTGTCGTGTCGTGTCCGTGTCGTGTCCGTTTCGTTTTTGTAAATGCAAATTCAGTGCTGTTAGGACCACATACCGAGATTTTCGATGCGATTATGGTGCAGATAACTAAACCAGGACTTTCCCCCACATTATATTACATTTAACAGTGAAAATAAGTTTTCACTAATTTCAATAATACTTAAATTATCTCCGAACACAGAGAAAGAGGTTAACAAAATATGAGAGATTCAAAAATTTTGTACTCTTGAGATTTCCTGAAAATAATCAGTACAACTACATACTCAGACACAATTACCAGCTAATGTTAGTGATTAGGTTTTCAGGAACGATAACACGGGACCCGGTAACAATCATAGCATGTGACCTTAATGTGTGACAACAATAAATAATTACAGTAATCTATTCTTATCAAATCTAGCACATACATATTATTAAGTAGGTCCACGCAAACGGGGTTAGCCTCGCGACGCACTCAAGCGCATCAATGTCTAGATTTAAATATTAATATTTATTTATGGAAAAAATTATGATTTGATATGAATACTTGTTTTGAGCACATTTATAATTGCAAATAATATTAATAATGTCCGTGTCCGTGTCGTGTCCTAGTCGTGTCGTGTCGTGTCCGTGTCGTGTCCGTGTCCGTGTCGTGTCCGTGTCCGTGTCGTGTCAGTGTCGTGTCCATATCGTGTCATGTCCGTGTCGTGTCGTATCTGTGTCGTGTCAGTGTCGTGTCGCGTCGTGTCCATGTCGTGTCGTGTCCGTGTCGTGTCCATGTCGTGTCGTGTCCGTGTCGTGTCGTGTCCGTGTCGTGTCGTGTCCGTGTCGTGTCGTGTCGTGTCGTGTCCGTGTCGTGTCGTGTCCGTGTCGTGTCCGTGTCGTGTCGTGTCCGTGTCGTGTCCGTGTCATGTCGTGTCCGTGTCGTGTCCGTGTCGTGTCGTGTCGTGTCCGTGTCGTGTCCGTGTCGTGTCGTGTGGTGTCCGTTTCGTGTCCGTGTCGTTTTTGTAAATGCAAATTCAGTGCTGTTAGGACCACATACCGAGATTTTCAATGCGATTATGGTGTAGATAACTAAACCAGGACTTTCCCCCACATTATATTACATTTAACAGTGAAAATAAGTTTTCACTAATTTCAAAAATACTTAAATTATCTCCGAACACAGAGAAAGAGGTTAACAAAATATGAGAGATTCAAAAATTTTGTACTCTTGAGATTTCCTGAAAATAATCAGTACAACTACATACTCAGACACAATTACCAGCTAATGTTAGTGATTAGGTTTTCAGGAACGATAACACGGGACCCGGTAACAATCATAGCATGTGACCTTAATGTGTGACAACAATAAATAATTACAGTAATCTATTCTTATCAAATCTAGCACATACATATTATTAAGTAGGTCCACGCAAGCGGGGTTAGCCTCGCGACGCACTCAAGCGCATCAATGTCTACATTTAAATATTAATATTTATTTATGGAAAAAATTATGATTTGAAATGAATACTTGTTTTGAGCACATTTATAATTGCAAATAATATTAATAATGTCCGTGTCCGTGTCGTGTCCTAGTCGTGTCGTGTCGTGTCCGTGTCGTGTCCGTGTCCGTGTCGTGTCCGTGTCCGTGTCGTGTCCGTGTCCGTGTCGTGTCCGTGTCCGTGTCGTGTCAGTGTCGTGTCCATGTCGTGTCGTGTCCATGTCGTGTCGTGTCCGTGTCGTGTCGTGTCCGTGTCGTGTCGTGTCCGTGTCGTGTCGTGTCCGTGTCGTGTCCGTGTCGTGTCGTGTCCGTGTCGTGTCCGTGTCGTGTCGTGTCGTGTCCGTGTCGTGTCGTGTCCGTGTCGTGTCCGTGTCGTGTCGTGTCCGTGTCGTGTCCGTGTCGTGTCGTGTCGTGTCGTGTCCGTGTCGTGTCGTGTCCGTGTCGTGTCCGTGTCGTGTCGTGTCCGTGTCGTGTCCGTGTCATGTCGTGTCCGTGTCGTGTCCGTGTCGTGTCGTGTCGTGTCCATGTCGTGTCCGTGTCGTGTCGTGTGGTGTCCGTTTCGTGTCCGTGTCGTTTTTGTAAATGCAAATTCAGTGCTGTTAGGACCACATACCGAGATTTTCGATGCGATTATGGTGCAGATAACTAAACCAGGACTTTCCCCCACATTATATTACATTTAACAGTGAAAATAAGTTTTCACTAATTTCAATAATACTTAAATTATCTCCGAACACAGAGAAAGAGGTTAACAAAATATGAGAGATTCAAAAATTTTGTACTCTTGAGATTTCCTGAAAATAATCAGTACAACTACATACTCAGACACAATTACCAGCTAATGTTAGTGATTAGGTTTTCAGGAACGATAACACGGGACCCGGTAACAATCATAGCATGTGACCTTAATGTGTGACAACAATAAATAATTACAGTAATCTATTCTTATCAAATCTAGCACATACATATTATTAAGTAGGTCCACGCAAACGGGGTTAGCCTCGCGACGCACTCAAGCGCATCAATGTCTAGATTTAAATATTAATATTTATTTATGGAAAAAATTATGATTTGATATGAATACTTGTTTTGAGCACATTTATAATTGCAAATAATATTAATAATGTCCGTGTCCGTGTCGTGTCCTAGTCGTGTCGTGTCGTGTCCGTGTCGTGTCCGTGTCCGTGTCGTGTCCGTGTCCGTGTCGTGTCAGTGTCGTGTCCATATCGTGTCATGTCCGTGTCGTGTCGTATCTGTGTCGTGTCAGTGTCGTGTCGCGTCGTGTCCATGTCGTGTCGTGTCCGTGTCGTGTCCATGTCGTGTCGTGTCCGTGTCGTGTCGTGTCCGTGTCGTGTCGTGTCCGTGTCGTGTCGTGTCGTGTCGTGTCCGTGTCGTGTCGTGTCCGTGTCGTGTCCGTGTCGTGTCGTGTCCGTGTCGTGTCCGTGTCATGTCGTGTCCGTGTCGTGTCCGTGTCGTGTCGTGTCGTGTCCGTGTCGTGTCCGTGTCGTGTCGTGTGGTGTCCGTTTCGTGTCCGTGTCGTTTTTGTAAATGCAAATTCAGTGCTGTTAGGACCACATACCGAGATTTTCAATGCGATTATGGTGTAGATAACTAAACCAGAACTTTCCCCCACATTATATTACATTTAACAGTGAAAATAAGTTTTCACTAATTTCAAAAATACTTAAATTATCTCCGAACACAGAGAAAGAGGTTAACAAAATATGAGAGATTCAAAAATTTTGTACTCTTGAGATTTCCTGAAAATAATCAGTACAACTACATACTCAGACACAATTACCAGCTAATGTTAGTGATTAGGTTTTCAGGAACGATAACACGGGACCCGGTAACAATCATAGCATGTGACCTTAATGTGTGACAACAATAAATAATTACAGTAATCTATTCTTATCAAATCTAGCACATACATATTATTAAGTAGGTCCACGCAAGCGGGGTTAGCCTCGCGACGCACTCAAGCGCATCAATGTCTACATTTAAATATTAATATTTATTTATGGAAAAAATTATGATTTGAAATGAATACTTGTTTTGAGCACATTTATAATTGCAAATAATATTAATAATGTCCGTGTCCGTGTCGTGTCCTAGTCGTGTCGTGTCGTGTCCGTGTCGTGTCCGTGTCCGTGTCGTGTCCGTGTCCGTGTCGTGTCCGTGTCCGTGTCGTGTCAGTGTCGTGTCCATGTCGTGTCGTGTCCATGTCGTGTCGTGTCCGTGTCGTGTCGTGTCCGTGTCGTGTCGTGTCCGTGTCGTGTCGTGTCCGTGTCCGTGTCGTGTCGTGTCGTGTCCGTGTCGTGTCGTGTCCGTGTCGTGTCCGTGTCGTGTCGTGTCGTGTCCGTGTCGTGTCGTGTCCGTGTCGTGTCCGTGTCGTGTCGTGTCGTGTCGTGTCCGTGTCGTGTCGTGTCCGTGTCGTGTCCGTGTCGTGTCGTGTCCGTGTCGTGTCCGTGTCATGTCGTGTCCGTGTCGTGTCCGTGTCGTGTCGTGTCGTGTCCGTGTCGTGTCCGTGTCGTGTCGTGTGGTGTCCGTTTCGTGTCCGTGTCGTTTTTGTAAATGCAAATTCAGTGCTGTTAGGACCACATACCGAGATTTTCAATGCGATTATGGTGTAGATAACTAAACCAGGACTTTCCCCCACATTATATTACATTTAACAGTGAAAATAAGTTTTCACTAATTTCAAAAATACTTAAATTATCTCCGAACACAGAGAAAGAGGTTAACAAAATATGAGAGATTCAAAAATTTTGTACTCTTGAGATTTCCTGAAAATAATCAGTACAACTACATACTCAGACACAATTACCAGCTAATGTTAGTGATTAGGTTTTCAGGAACGATAACACGGGACCCGGTAACAATCATAGCATGTGACCTTAATGTGTGACAACAATAAATAATTACAGTAATCTATTCTTATCAAATCTAGCACATACATATTATTAAGTAGGTCCACGCAAGCGGGGTTAGCCTCGCGACGCACTCAAGCGCATCAATGTCTACATTTAAATATTAATATTTATTTATGGAAAAAATTATGATTTGAAATGAATACTTGTTTTGAGCACATTTATAATTGCAAATAATATTAATAATGTCCGTGTCCGTGTCGTGTCCTAGTCGTGTCGTGTCGTGTCCGTGTCGTGTCCGTGTCCGTGTCGTGTCCGTGTCCGTGTCGTGTCCGTGTCCGTGTCGTGTCCGTGTCCGTGTCGTGTCAGTGTCGTGTCCATGTCGTGTCGTGTCCATGTCGTGTCGTGTCCGTGTCGTGTCGTGTCCGTGTCGTGTCGTGTCCGTGTCGTGTCGTGTCCGTGTCGTGTCCTAGTCGTGTCGTGTCGTGTCCGTGTCGTGTCCGTGTCCGTGTCGTGTCCGTGTCGTGTCGTGTCCGTGTCGTGTCGTGTCGTGTCGTGTCCGTGTCGTGTCCGTGTCGTGTCGTTTCCGTTTCGTGTCGTGTCCGTGTCGTGTCCGTGTCGTGTCGTGTCGTGTCCGTGTCGTTTTTGTAAATGCAAATTCAGTGCTGTTAGGACCACATACCGAGATTTTCAATGCGATTATGGTGCAGATAACTAAACCAGGACTTTCCCCCACATTATATTACATTTAACAGTGAAAATAAGTTTTCACTAATTTCAATAATACTTAAATTATCTCCGAACACAGAGAAAGAGGTTAACAAAATATGAGAGATTCAAAAATTTTGTACTCTTGAGATTTCCTGAAAATAATCAGTACAACTACATACTCAGACACAATTACCAACTAATGTTAGTGATTAGGTTTTCAGGAACGATAACACGGGACTCGGTAACAATCATAGCATGGCATCCATTTTCGACATCATAAATTGTGAGAATTCTGACAATGCATTTAAGAATTCGGGTGATTTTTAGTTCAATTAAGGCATTATATCGTGAAAATAAGATAAGAATATTAGTATCTCACACAGTGTAATTTTGGCAAAAAAAAATTTAAAACAATTTCAGTATATCTAACAAAGACGCCTAAAACTTGACAGCACTGCTAATTAAGAACATTGTTGTGAAACCTCTCGCTCGTAATCGTCCTACAAATAACGAGCTATTAACTACACTCTATTTGTCTGCAAGCCGAAATGTACCTTAATAGCAACCCATTACAGATGTATTTACGACCACGTACTTTTACTTAGGACTTAATGTGACAGCGAGCATCACCTGTTGAATTCTTCACTTACTTCCACTGATTTTCTTTGTCAAATTTGTCTTTTCAAATTAAATGCATCTTTTAATACAATCTAAAGAAACATATTGAAGACGTCTTTACTTCAATATGTATCATAATGTCAAAAATAAACTATTTATTAATCATGTATAAGACATTTTTATACACTACATATTGATGTTTCATAACTCAATAGAGTTAAATAAAAAAAAATAATAAAAACAAATATCCAATGTACGTCTTTCAAAGTACGATAAGGTATAATAAACTGAATTTCGTATAAAAAGAACTTACATTCTATAATTTCGCTTCAAATCAAATAAGATATTCTCTTACAAGAACTGGATCGTCTCGAACGTGTCTTGGATTTATGTATTCACGTTGTCATTTCATATCCTTCAAAGGTCTTAAGTTTTTTATTAACATTACGTAGTTTGTTATGATGATGTTTATAATAGTTTTTAATAACATAATAACATGTCTTTTTGAAAGTTTTGTTATATTAATGTTTCTTTTAATAAACCTACACAATATAAAAATAACATTAAAATTGGAAGCTTCAATAACTAAAATGTGTTTTTTTATATAAAAGTAAAGGATTTATTTATTTATTTACTATTTATTAGAAAACATACATTAAATATTTTAGACTCGTTTTAACGATTCAAAACTTTAGTTTTTCCGTGTGTCCGATTCGTCGACTTAAAACTAAGAAAGGATATGTAGGTGTACATTATTTAAATTAATTTACCAAATATAGCAAATGAATGAAAACAAAGACACAAAACTTAATAAAATAAACAAAAAAAGTTTCTATGTAAAAAATATAAATCGCAACAGTAAGAATACAGTAAACTATTACAATATCTCTTTCTAATTTTTGATAGTATGCATATTTAGGTCCTTGTTGACAATTAGTTCGCACACTTATTAAAATTAAATACAGGCTGTTAATATGGTTTAACTTATTACATTTATATATTATACATATATAAAATATATTTTATATATTAGTTATGGTTAGTATATTTTGAGCTTACCTATATAATTATTTATATTTAGAAAATATTACTAAAATATTATTCAAATTGATTTTTTTGAAAATATTTTTAATTTTATTTTTATAATTTTTCCGTGTAAGATTTTTGAATTATTGAATTAATTCATGAGATAGGGGACCATATAACTCAGTCTATGTTTTCGTAAGCGTTAGAAAATTTTGGTAATAGTAATTATGAATTTGTTATGCTACGCGTACATATTTCGATTGGATCAGCCTTTTAACGAGTTTAAGTCTTTCATTAAAGTATTCTTCAATTAACAATGTCTTAGGTATTTTGTCATGTATTGGTATTCCACTTCACAAAATATGTAATACAATAATCAACTCCAGTAGCAGGAGGTTCGTTTTAACTTTTAAAGTTAGTGGTTGTTATGTAAGCTATAATATTCTTATCGTTATTGAATATCTTGTCTTATTAACATGTTTATTCAGTTTTATGTTAAATGTATTCCTATAATAATTAAAGGAGCGACGATCATACGGTGATATTTCAGTTATTCAGAGCATGGGTTCATTGCATGAAAAAGACACCAGGAATACTCTCCAGCGAGACTAGTATGTTTCTTCCAACAATATCATCGGTGCTGTCATACAAGCTTTGATGTATGTATTACAGTTCACTCCATCTCATTTCATATCCACTGCACTTCATTTATCAATAGTTTCTACGTTAAAAGGCATAAGTAATATTACGTTTATTATTATTTTGGGTCGAATTACATCGTACCAGTGTCGCGAGTTTCACATCAGTTTCAAGTTTTCAAAAACAATCGTTCCACATTCAGTAACTCCGCTTTTGATTGTAGTGAGCCTTCCTACATATGATTTCTTCATTCCATTTACTACTCGGGAAGAAAATAAAGTCTATGTAATATTGCACCCTTTATAGAAGTTAATTGACCGAAAGTACTTCTCTAATAAAATTAAAGGAACATTGATTTAGCGACTCAAAAATCAAGTGTACAATAATTTTTTTTTTTTTTCTATTAGAAATTATATTTATTAATTCCCGATTTATTAAATTTTACCTGTGTATATATTTTGGATATCAGTGCAATAAAAACCTATTGATGTCTATTTTTCTGAAGATCAAAAACACATCAACAACTCTTTTTCTCGATATTACATATTTCCTTAGAATGACATGACTTTTATGAACTCCGTTTGATACTGACGATTTTGTAGCATGAAATCGTCATTTTAAAAAAAAATATCCGGGCCTTGGCAAAAAATAATAAAAGAGACCTCATAAGTTATAATAATGCTTTTTTTATTACAAACTTACTATTTCTTATTATTCATGAAATTAGATACTAATTATATAAAAATTTATGATTCATATTTTCTTGAAGCTAACAACAAACGAAGGATTGAAAATATGACTGTTGACTTCTACAAGGTATAATTTTAATGCTTTGAAAATATTACAAGCCCACGGGCATTTATTTCTACAGATTTGTTTCTTTTATATACAAAGATTAAAGTCTTAAAACTGTAGTAAGTACAAAAACAGAACCTATAAATGTACTTTAAAATAGTTTACTGGTTGATTTGTGAAAAACAATTCTGAAAACCATTTAAACTTTATTGATTGGAAACACAGCAAAAGGAAATTGCCTCAAATTATAAATTAAGGACAGAATGAGTTTGGAATAACTTTAATACTATTTAAATCTTCATCGAAATAAAAACAAAGCAACTTCGACATGGACAGTGGGTTTAATTTTCATAACTCTATGAAGAGTTACAAAATTGTTTTTGTAACTTTATGAATAATGTATGATCGTATCGGAGTTGCTATTGAAGTACCTAAACCATTTTCTACTTTTCTTTTTTGTTCTTTTTCATCTGACAAAATAAGCAGAAAGAAAACAGAACATGAATTTCAATTCATATATGAAATTGAGTGTTTTACTCCTTAACCATGAAAGCTAAAAACAAGAAATGCAAAATATAGATAAAAAAAGAACGCAGGTTCGAATTTTGCGTGATACACATTTAAATACAAAACCTATTTTATTTATTTTACATTATTTGACTTAATGGAGCTTTAAGGTTACATTTCAATCATAGGTTTCAATCATAACCAATCTGTTATGTTTGGATAATATAAAAAGTAAGTTACAAATAAGTACTACAAAGTTAAAAATAAGTCTCAAAAACTTAATTAAATAAAATATTTTAAGAATTTTCAAAATACTTCAAATCTTTTATCTTTGAAAATTAGAACAAAAACTTTTTTTCATACAAGTACTTTGTGCTCATTCTAAAAGCATTTTTTGTTTATTAAGAGAACATTCACTTAACTTATTATTTTTTCTTAAACTTTTATATTATATTTTTATTCCTGTATTTAAAGTTCTCTTTATGTATGACGAATGTTGCTCGGAGAAGAGTAAATTACTAGTAATTCAGTGAGGCGTGGTATTACAGTATAGACAGAGAGAATTGAAATTGATTGCGCGAACTTATAAAAGTAGTCTTAATGATTTTTAATTACCCTGTCTGTTTTGTATAATATTGCAAAGTTTCTCCCTCACTTCATTCCCTCACCTATCCCTTACCTCCAAAAAATATATAAAACTTATTAAAAAAAAACAAAGAAACGTACCAAAAGCTGTCTTTTTAGATTTCTCCAGACAAATTTGGTACAACAGTTGTAAACTGATTTGGTTAATATAACTACTACAACTGCATTTGTCACAAGTTTTTCTAGTATACTATTCAATTTACTAAACACTATTTGAACTCAAAAAATTGGAAGTTAAGATTATTAGTGTAGTGAGAATTTTTTCACAATAAGACATTAGAATCCCAGTTGACCGTAGTGTTTATTAATTTAAAGACTTCTGAAGGCGGTTTTCAGATCCCGTTTTCCGTCTTAGACGTAAAACACCTCTACTAATGAAGTTTAAACGACAGATACAGTCATTAGTAAAACGAAATACCTACCTCACATTTCATAAGTAAATGAATGTAATATAGTGACATAAATATTAAATAGATAATAAATTTAATAAATATAATGCTATTCCTACACTAGGTTCCCTCAGTACTTATTGATTATGATTTTAAATATAAACTTTTTATAGTTAGTATTATATTACAGGTTTTTTATAGTTATAGTTTAAAAAATATATGTATGAACTCAAACGGATTATGAGACAAAACGACGATAATTTGGACTCAGTATCAGTAAGCTTAGGACTGATATAGAGCTTTTAATATAAAAATATACAAAAAAAATATTCATTTTTGTTCCTCCAAAAGTATTTTGAGAAGAATTTAATTAGTATCTCTTTTTAATTTATAACAAAACAAATCTTAAGTTATATTAGACATAATACACAAAAGTATACCAAAGGGAATTTTTCGGTAGTAAAGTGTTTTCCTGTTCTATGGAGAATGCTTTGTTTTATATATAAAGTTATTTACGCATCTTGCTTCGCTTGGGTGTAGGAGTAACTTTTTATGGTTATAAAGTTATGAAGGCAACCGTTATTATGTTATATCTCTTTAAAGTTTAACTTCTTTAGAATGGTTGTGAGTTCAGACTCCATCAAACAGAAATCAAACATATTGACTAGATTACAACTAATAAAGTTAAACACTAAGATTCTTTGCAATGTGTCTAAATTATTTCAGTTTAAATCTTATCATCTAATCATAAGGTTACCTTGTTTAAAGCCATCTAGTGGCGAATTCATGAATTATTTCATGTTTATTAATTCACCTCCATTTATTGATGAATAATCGATTTAAGTCTTTATATTTTTAGCTTAACACACATAAATATATATTTTTAAAGCCATTTAATCTATAAAATCAAGAATATAGTCTACAAATCTTGTCCAAGTGTTTTCCACATGGTTTTTTTTTATTTGGTTTCCTATATTAGTCATCATAATCCTCTAATGACACGCATTTGCTTAAAATAAAAATACGTAAGCTGTTTAATATTCAAAACAATATATATTATATGTAATCTTGTGAATCAAGCTTGATTTTATTGCGAATATAGATATGATATGAAAGTCGGCTTGTGCAGCGAAGAATTTCTTAAGATTAAATGGCGAAAACTTTGTCAATGTCCTCGTTAACCGTCAAAGTTCGGGATATTTCCATGATTATAGCAGTTCTTAATTCTTTCTACGAATATCATTCGTTTATGACATCCCTTTTTTTATGATACTATTTTTAGGTCATCTTCCATGTGTCTGTTAGAGAAAATGTTTAGCCACTGAGATACATGCACAATTCCGCACTTCTCCCACCAATCAATGCACCAATGCTTCCATACCATGAATTTGTAAAAGTCCATTTACGTTATTTGTTATCTTTATGACTAATTTAAGTCATACAGTTAAGAAAAATATTTATTTAAATATATTTTGATATCAGTGTAAAAATATAAATGGTATTAATTTCTACACCAAGGTTTAGTTTAAATATACAACCTAGAACTATTAAACATTAACTCCTTGTAAAATATTATTTTTATATAATCTTAACCACATGCTTTAATGGTCCACATTTAGTAAATATTAGAATATAAAAAAATTATAATACAATATAATATAAAATTGTTTTAATATACATTTGTAAGAATCACCAAAAAATCTGAACCTATAATACGGTTTCAAACCAACTTAATGTTATTTACAGTCACAATGTCCTATCCCGTACAATCCAATACAATTTCGTAAATCTCATCGGATACCAGCGACAGTTTCATGGACTTATTTACATAATTTTCGAACATGGTCTGTACATGCAATGTATTTTCGATTTACATATTTTAATAAACAATATTCTGGTATATAAAGTATTTTATTATTAGTTACGTATTGTAGTTATGTCATTGATGAACTATCTGATTTAAATTGATAATACAACTAACAATAATTAGCAATTTAACTCAAAAGAAAGAATTTGAATTCTGTATAAGATTCCATTAGGTCTCAGTGCGTCACGTTGGCAGAGCTAAGAAAAAATAAATAAAAATACATCTTCAATATGAGTTAACTTCTTGAATATATTTTGAAGTTTGTTATTATGAAAATAAAGCAGTTAAAGTTTATAATATTTTATGAAGGTAACACTTACGCACACTTTAATATTAAAGAGCATAAGCTGATTAAAAACAAAAGAAATTTTCAAGCCGCAGTTCCGCCATGTTCCGAGCTCATATCAAAAGTATAAATACTAAAAAAATGCCTTTTAAATTATATTATTCGTATTATCGTTCTTTATATTTTATGAAAATCTTTATGTTTATGAACGAGTATTTGTATTTTTTCTTTTCTGTAAGAATTAAATAAAGATAAGATTTAAATAAAAATTTAAATCCTAAGGCCACAAAGAACTCCTAAAATCTAGACGAAAATATAATGAGAGTTTAAATGAATAAAAAAATTCAGTTAAATTAAAATGAAAAATAAAAGAAAAAAAGCCATTCAAAGTAATTATAATTCTTTTTTTATCATTTTTCTAAGTATTTATTATATTTTTGCTTACTAAACTACTAAAGCTTCAATAAAACAGTACAAGTTTACTTCGTGAGATCAATAAGAACGGTTATTTGGTCTCAACTTCATCCCAGTGCTTAAATATAAGCTATTTATAAAAAAATCACATTTCAGACTCTTTTTGATATATAAAAAATTTTAAGAATAAAGGTAAATTTCGAAGAATAAAATAAGTTAAATGTGAAGTTAATAAAACTGTTTAATATTTTCAATAACCCTGATATAATAAGAAGCCAAATCTGATAGTAAGGAACTAAATACCGAAGGGGAAATTTTGAGTTCAAGAAAAATATATTGCATGCCAACTTCATATTAGAAAGTGATGATGAAAAATATTCAAGTGGAATCAAAGCAGCCGGCAGTAAACATACCAAAAGTTACAAAATTTTTCATTTTACTTATTTGACGTCTCATTGAAGGAAGTGCTGATATTAATATCTTGTACAATCATTATAATGATTTGAAAGTATTAGAGAAATAGGGGAAAAGGTTTTATTTTTATATTGAACGAGCAGGCGCTCCACCAGATGGTAATTGGTACATAGTTCAAGGAGATCTGCAAATATTAGAAATTTCAAATACACTTTATGGAAAAAATAATAGTGAATAAAGAGTGAAATGAATAAAGTCATGCTTCGAGAACATAAATAAGAACCCCGAAGGCGTACAAAACTAGTCGGTCTAATTCCAATAGTATTGGCATGACCAAAGACAGGTATATATTAAATAGTATTATTGCTGAAAAAGTTATAATGACGCTAATATTATGAAGGAAAATTTAACGAATTCGTAAGTAACATTAAGTTTACTACGTCTAAGGTCTTTCACTGTTAACAAGTAAAGAAAGATATAACCTTGAAATTCCAGATAAAAACAATTTGACAAGTTGTCTGCGCTGTGAAAAAAAAATAGACTTCGTTATAAGTTAAGTCATTCCCTTGAAAATTATACGGGAAACTTTTTTTGATATTTCAGTCTTTCCATATTATACAAACGAATGAAAAATTATTTATATTCTTGACTAGTGTACCTTTATATTTTTTGTCAGTGAACAAATATTGCAAAAAGTTGGAGACACTGTTTTTAAAGTACCTTTCTACAGTGGTCATTTATTTATGTTGATGAAGTAATTTATATATTTTTGTTAAATCTTACTAGATTTTAGTCCCACTTATTCACCGTATTAACAAATCACATAGTACTTGAAATTTAATATGTCTACTTTCTAAAATAGGGACAATTTCACATCATTCAGTAACATTACTTGCCGCCTTCAGGGTTTAAATTCAAAATAATATTTGGGGCACAAAACATGATTTCGAGTTTCTTGTCTTTTGTGCCTATGTCAAAAGCCCGAGCCCTTTACGACGAATACGTATACATTCAGTATTTAAAAACTTTGAGTGTAAATTAAATAAACAAACAAAGAAATATAAACGTGATTCGAATCTATTACTTTGGTATATTGTTGGGATATCGTCATTCCGCCAACTTCTCGTTTTAAGATTCTCACGGCGTTAAAGATCACGCCATGATTCCGTAATACATGTGGATAAGTTAGATATCAAGTTGCTAAATCCAATAAAATTAATTTGAGTATAGCTGGACAAATTCAAAATAGCATGCTTTATACATTTTCTTCATCACTATCTTTTCTTTTGTAGGTATTTTTTATATTAAATACTAAATTTAACTATAAGGTAAAACAATACATCGTAAAAGATATAATACGAGTGAGTCTCACAATAAATACATAAAGTGAGAACGAGTTCCTGTTTACGATTTTTGCTTTTGTCATTTCTCAGAAACATTGGTTACAGGAATATATTTCTGTTCACGCTTCTATTGTATGTTTATACGGAAAGTAATACGTTTTTTTTATTCGATGTTATCAACTCGAATATTTCATATAAAAAAATTACAATTAATTTAATTTTAACTTTTTGTTATTTATTATTATTATCCAATATTACATAAAGTGTAGGGTGATTATAGACGTGAGGGTTCGCCAAATGTCACCAACTGCTTCTTCATTCAGGACTTGTCTTAAGTGCTCTCATGAATTATGTGTGCAAAGTTTTTGGTGCCAACAAACTGAAATTATTTCAATTGCTTTCTATAAAGTGGATCAAATAGTTTAATGCTACAAAATTATAAAACAGTTTTTTGGATTTTGTTCCGTTGAATAATTTATCGAATTTTTATTCCCGAAATACCCAACTCGACGTAACATAAAAAGGAGATGATGAATATGCGTATTATTATTGAAATTCAGTATTACACAAAAGATACATAAATGCTTACGATATTACAGGGCAGCTACATTACACATAACAAGACATATCATAAATACTTAACGCATATATAATGTAACATAGCTTTTTATGCATAGGAAGAGATATCATAATGGCTATAACATTACAGTTAGGGAATTCCTTAGTTTAATTCCTTTCATTATTTTATAATAAAAGTTTTTATTTTAATATAATGAACAATAACAAAAACTTTTTAAACTTATACAAGTACGGGCTTATTTAATATTAGTTTTATTAATATATAAGACAAATAGAAAATCAAATATTAGAACGAAGAGACTATAATAGCCATTGTGGTAGAGCTAAAAACTTTAAGATAAATATAAAAAAATATTACCAATACTAAAGATATAGATTTATTGTAAAATATCAACGTTATTTATATCTTTATATAAAGAATATAATATTCACAAACACAACAGTCTTGTTCTTTTTCAGTGCTATATATTTTGATCTGTTTAATATTCAGAACTGGTTTACTTTATGGGTTCGGAAGCTATATACGATCATCGAAGGACTTACACTCTGTTAAGTATTGAGTACATATCTTTAAATCTTATTATCTTGTATTTATTGTATGATTTTAATTTAAATTATGTACAATTTATAGTAACCAAAGAACAACACGTCTTTGTAAACGGATTTTTATTTTTTATTCTGTCCATGTCATTATGTATGTAACTATTGCTTTTTTTTTAAATAAAATATATTGTAATTACACCTGGTTTTTGTTGCATTATATCTGTATTTCTAAAAACCATAATATAATTAAGATAGCATAATATCTGAATACTTCGATATCATTTAATATTTCAAGTCACTTCTTGGAGTAAAAAAATTTTTTTTCAATACCATTATGAATACTATTGTGACTAATCTAATCTTATAATAATCGTATTAGGTAATTTTTATTATTTTTATAATATACATGTCCTTGTATCTCAGATTAAAATGTTATTTATGATTTTTGACAACTGGAATAGAATTAATTGCTCTTGTAATTTTAAAATTAAATAAACGTGTTGTATTATTAAAGACTCCTTAAAAATTATAAAGGTTCTCTTAAAAAATATAAGACCCAACTTTATTGTTCCCTGCCGGATATTGCCAATTTTTTTTTATTTTGAATATTATAAATAAATTTTACCAAAAAAGTATATTTCATAATACAAACTTCGGTCTGATCTATTTTTGTAGGAAATTTGTATTGCAATATTAAATTTAACAAATCATATTTTTTATTTATTACAACTATATAAAAAAATCAAAACTAAAACGTAACTTAGCTTGCTACTAATTTTTTGGCCTTTTTTATTTTTTGATTAAATTAAAACTTGAAAATTTGTATACAATTTTATATAATATTGTGAGAAAGACCCTTCATATATGTAAAAAAATATATATTATCTATTTGAAATTACAGAAAAATCAGGATTAGTGATTAAATTTATTATTACCATTTTTAAGAGATGGACGGAAATGAAAATTTGTTTAAAACTTCACTTTGACCAAAAGAAGTTTACTGAAAAATTGTGATTGACTTTCAGTACCTATTTCAATTATTTTGAATGAGGAATAATTTGTGTTTAGTTCTTTAAGTGAAACTAGGGATTGACAAATTTGCTTTAAAGTGCCACGAATTAATGTCAATGTAACAAGTTTGTTAAAAAACAAATTTGTTTGTTTGAAACTTTTTACTCCATAACGATAAAAGTTTTGTAAGTTGATACATTTGTACATGTTTCTCAAAATAGGTAATTTACATTCAGTATTGCTGTAGTTTAGCATCAGTTCTTATATTTTCTTCTTAAAGTTTAATTTTCAGACAAAATTGAATAGAAGTAATCGCAAACAGCGATGTTTTCATATAATTGACATGACTTTTGCAATATACGCACAATTTCCTTTACAACGCATGTGCAATGAGAGTTAGTACATAAATATTTAATATAAGACACGTGTCTTGCTTCGATATCTGTTATACATATTTGGTAATGATATTAATTTTGTTAGGAAAAGTTGTGATTTTACAAAATTAAATCAAATCAAGACAAAAGTAGGGCAAATATTTACAAAATATTTTATTAAAGCTTAACAAGCGTTCTTATATCAAGTCACGAAAAGGTTTTTCGTGCGTAAATAGTCACAAATAGATTTTATTGTAATTTTTTTAGTGCTTGACGTAAGCTTTTCTACTTAAAACAGTTTTCTTGTTTAATAAAACGATAATGAAAAAAATTTATATTTATGTACATTTAATTGTGCTTTTATATTGACACTCTCTGTGTCACCCTCGGACCGACGATTTTATTCAAACACAAAATGCAAACCAACATCCATATATATATATAAGCTTACAACACTGAACATTTTATGTTTACAACTGAACTTTAAAAAATATTATTATTTATCGAACAGAACGTTATTTGTTTATCTTGTATGAAATCTTAATTGAAGCTTAATAACTAAATTATTAATATATTTCTAACTTTCATTAAATCTCTGCGGTATACACAAATCACAGCTATTGTTATCATAAATAGCTACCGACAGCTAGTTAATTGGCTGTCAGAGTAATAATTGTGTTTGTCGATTAATTGTCAATTAAGTTCTTATCTGAAAAATTTACTACTACTACAATAAGTCCAATAATTAACGCTGTCATTAAGTCTGTAATTAAGTCTGTATTTTTTATTACACTAAGTAATTGGTTACTTAGTGTAATAAAAAATACAGACGACTTTAAATTATAAAAAAAAAAATAACTACGTCGTATTAACAGGTTGAATAGAAGTTAGTAGATATAACAGTAATTTTTGAGCTGAACGAAGCGACGCTCTTTACTACTCAAAGAGTTGAAACTCTTTGTTACCCTACTCCTCCATCAATTTACGAGCTACACGCACAAAATTTTGCACATATGTGCATAATGAGCACAACTCATTCTGGATTAAAAATCAGCCGAATCGTAATTGTAGTTTTCGAGATAATTGATAAATTATGTCCCATAGAGTTAACATATAGAACATTCTTGTTTCGCGCACGCTGTATCGCGAGGCTAACCCCGCTTACGTGGACTTAGTAAAATATTATCTGTTTGTTTGTTTGCATTTCATAGAGAATGTACTAGATGCATTTCTATGGTAATCGGTATAATTCAAGTTTTTTTCTCCAGTTGATATGTTGTACACATACATTTTAATTCAGATTCATAAACTTGTTACAGTTATAATTATAATTTACTGAAACGTCTGGATTCGCTCTAATAAAATTTAACTGTAGTTACTTTAAACATTGAAAAAAAAAATACACCAATTCTAAGGCAATGTTATTTTGAAATAATGAATAATTAGAATTAAATCCGTATTTTTAGCCCAAACAGCAAGATCTATAATTTTTTTAATTACGGAAAATATTTTAAACCTTATATAAACAAAAAAGTTTAGATAAGCAAGATATATCAAAGAACAAGCTCGTGAATAAATACGAAATAAAAAATTATAACTTATAGATTTTTACTTAACTGTCTTTTAAAATTTTAATCATTTAAATAATAACACTTATGTATTTAATATTCTTTTCTAATTTTTCGTTTGTACTCTTAGATCTATAAACGTAAAAATGTTTTTGTAACATAAATAGATTATTTATTTCGTTTATTTATAATAATAAAATAAAAGTAAATTATTATTTTGTTTAAAGTAAACTATAAACAAAGTAATCTCTATATATACTTACATTGAGTTGATTGTAGAAAGCGTTACAAACAACCTGAAGCCTCACCACCTTATATTTTATTACGGTCCATAATAATCACAAATAAAATATTTAGGATATTTTTTTTATACAACAATATTTAAAATATAAAACATAAAAGTAATTAATATTTGAATGATCCAATATCTTTATGTATAGTAATACGAAAATATAATACTTCATATTTTGAATAATGTATAACTTCGTCAATGATCTCCCAATATTTGGTAATAGTTTAAACAACTCGAGCGCTACATCTACGCAATTGTCTACGCCTACCCAGTGTGCTACACCGGATTATTGCTAGGGCATTGACATTTTTATAATTAATGAAGTATAATTTAAACACAAATTATATATCTTCAAAGTTGACATTGATTTCATCTTATAAAGAGCTTAATATATCTTTATAACACAAACGATATGACGACAATTTTTATACTATATTAATTCACTAATCAAGTTGAAACAATAATTTTTATGCAATGTTTTAAGTATTACAGCCATCAACAGAAATAGGCGATCGAAAGGGAAAGATATTGACAGATTGCATGAAATAGGAAAAAAAAGAAAGGAAGACATGGACAAAATACTTGAAATAGCAGAAAAGTATCCACTTAGATGACATATTATAGTACATAGTGGAAGACATTAATATACTCAGCCGACCAATAATAGTATATGAGTAGAAAGTGGTTGTTGTAGTATCAAAGTTCTCTATCAGAAAAAATATATTTTCGAAATTTAGAACCTGTTACTTAAATAAGATTTCTTTAACAGTATCAGAAAAATATGTGCACGGAGTTGTAAGATTTAATATTAGAATCCTGTAATAGAACCTAAATTTATTAATTTCTTTTCTGTCTTTTTTATCTCAGAAAAGCCTTTAAATAAGTTAAATTAGAAAGGTAGTCACGAATATTTTTACAAATACACTATTCTTATACTTCAACACTGTTACACTATATTAATGTTGATTGTTTAGCAAGAATCTCTTTAAGATATCTTCTCAGATATCTTAATAATCATTACAACACAATTGTTTTTAAATATAACGGTTTATTCTACAATATTTTAAAAATAGATATGAGTTTTCATTTATATTTTGGGGCAAGTTTATAAAATGATAAATAAGAAACACGTATTTACGTATATATATACTATAATTTAGCCATGATTAGAAACTAGATGTGGACGTATGTAAATGCATACAACCCACATCCGTAATACGTAAGGAATGGCGAAGGATTACGCTTATATGAAATAAGTTACGTACATGTTGTACTGAGTCAGACAAATTACTTAAATATCTATTCTGTTTTGTTTATATGTTTACCTTTGGGAAATTCAAGTAGAGGTTATCCTCTTCTTTCGCATATTATTAACACACCGGACGTTATAGTCCTGTGTGTTAATAATATGCGAAAGAAATATGCTCTATCGACTTCAAAATGTAGTAAGTATGTAAAATTTATAAAAGTACCTAAGCTTTATGAAGATAATAATAATGAAGTGTTATTAAACGGAGCAAAAAAAACTCGCTCTAACCTGTGCCTAATATTGGCACAGGGTTAATATTTACATCTTATTAAAAATCGTTAACATCTAATAATTATTAATTGTGTCATTGAAAACTTTTAAGATTTGAATTTATGAACTTATTTGATACTTTAACTATAAATACAAAGCATATTCTATTCAGCGTAGATATACTTTTAGAAATCTATTGCATATTTCCAATTAGTACGAGTTGGATCATGTCCTATTAATCATAGTACCGAACAATTTTGTAAATCAAAGAACACAATACACCGGCGTCATTTGTTAGACGAATTACATGAATACTTTTAAAACAGTTAATAATATTCTTTTGCACTAAAACATTTAAATTACTTACTTGATAAACAAGAGATAATTGAAATGTAAAACTTAAAAAAAAAAGTAACAATTATAAAAAACATTTTTTTTTTATTTTGTTTTATGTTACTAGAACATATTAAATGGAACTTTAACAAGTAAAAATTTAATTTATTCCAGAACACGTTTGCCTATAATAGCAAGGATACCCACTACGTTTCAAATAATAATTATAAATTGTATTAATTAATGATTATAATACGAACATCCTGCTCTCTAACACTCACCTCAGCAGTAAAGCGCGAGCTCTCTTTTGAGAATTCGTATTTAGACAAACGTCATACACTTTGTATATTGTTTGCCTGAAACCAACTTTAAATATACATACATCATTACTTTTTATTTTACTTGATTATTTTCTTACGTTTTTAACAGCTTAAAATTTTAGTAAATATTTTTTTTATACTTATGAAATTATATGTATATTTATATATATTGTTTAATTACTTGAAAACCATTTCATGCCATTCAAACTATTCAACAAATTGCATGGGTTTTTGTTTCCCATATTAAAACACAATATTTATTGCACTATGCGACAAACCAACACGCAATGAAATTAATATACGAGACAAGGTCAGGGCGACCAACATTTAATTAAAATATGTTTGAGCAACTAAGCTTAACATTAACAATTAATATTATAAATAAAAATAAATTAATATTTTTGTACTGGAGATTTAAAACCATACTTATTATAAACATTAAAGAGAAATATATAAAATGTTCAAAAATGTAGGTATCTAATATTTGATTACTTTAACAAATAAGATTATTTTATAATTTTTAATAATATTTTATTTTTGGTAAAAATAAAAATTTGGTAACAGTAGCAAACACAGAGTCTTATTTATAAATTGGCAATTCAAATGTTCCAGACAACGATTAAGTAGTTTTTATATGCAAAGTTGTGTACCCAACTGCTAGTGTAATAGAATATTCTATTTTAGTAAATTTCTAAACGTTGATTTATAAATTGATAAAAAATTCCATCTTTCATTTGATACCGTTAAATAAAATTTCTTCCTAAAGTGCTGGAGGCTAAAAAACAGAAAGGTAAATTGGTCTGTATTAATGAACACGCTTTCGGAAAATGTAAATTTTTTAAAATGAGATTAAAGAAATGTGTTCACTTTGCATTGCGTTTTCAGTCAGCTGCGCCATGCAAATAATTATGAAAAGTTTATATTTTATTGTTTATAATGGTCTTAATTTCAAAGGACATTTAGCTTCATATAATTATTTCTTTTGGTTGGTACAAAATACACAATCCATTTGTATAATTTCGATTTTTCGAAGTGAGGAATTAAAAGTTGTATTACTCGTAACTTTATATTTAATGAAGTTATTGTAATCACCCTGATTTTCAAAATTCGATTTTTTGTGATATCTTTACGTTAGATGTTCAAAATAATTGTAGATATTTTTTATAAATATGTATTTGTGTGTGTGTGTGTGTGTGCCTTTATTTCAGCTCTATTTTCTTGCGACCTGATTAAGCAAATAATTCCATTTTGGTACACAATCGATGTGCATTTCTGTGATTAAGAGCTGATTGGTTTTCCAGAGAAATCAATTCAAACTTTTTCTAATTAAAAAAAAACTGAAAACCGCTTATTTACGATTTTTAAAATACTAATAGCGCCATCGGGGTGCTTAGGATACGAATCGATGCGTATTCACGTAGTTTTCCAACAAAATACGGTCGATTTTTTTGTTTTTTTAAAATAAAAACTGATTATTTGCTATTTGTAACATTCTCATTGCGGAATTGGAGTAGTTTTATATACCAATCAACGCGTGTTAATGTCAGAAAAAAGTGATCACAATTGCAAAATATATCTAATGTTTTTTATTATTTTTTTTTAAATATTAAAAGAAATAGTATTGAATTATTAAACAATCAACTGATGGATTAGATTTTATTTAAAAAAAAAAAAACAAAAATATATTTAAAGTCTGTAAGAGGCTGCATCTCGCGTACGGAATAAATCGATTGTGGGATATACAACAATGTCGTATTACAAATGGTATGGTATGGTATACACTCGTGTCCACTCTAAATGTTAAATGTTAATGCGCTTGCGAAAGTTTAAACGTATTGTAGTCAGCATATTATTAGTGATAAATGATATGAAACTCTCTAACGCAGCGTGCAGTGAAGCAATTTGAAACAAATCGTCGCTTAACTACACTTGGTATACATAATTGTTTTTTTTTTTTAATATGAAAAAAAAATTCTTTATATTATCATGTCTTTATCTTTATGTTTATCAATTCTCAATGAATACCCGTTTGTTATGTGTTTTTTTCAGAACAGGACGAATTTGGAGCCCTGGTAGCTTTCATTTTAAGTTGATCTTTCCAGAACATCATTTAAGAAGGGCTTACTTCAACAAGTACGTCATTAAAATATTTCCTCTTGATACTTCCATCTTACACCTGATCTCTGACATTAATTTAACTTATATTAATAGACATGAGAGTAGTATAGTAGTATTATTAGCATATTATTTGTTCTGTGTTTGCATCAAAAATAATTCTTGAAAGTGCTTGGCAAACAAGTTTTCTAGAAAATATAGTTAGATTAAGTTTTATATCTTTCTCTAGAGAAAGAACTGTTTTTTGAGAAAAATAACCAGTTGTGTAGAAACATTTTCTAAACAGCTTCATATTATTCATTCCGTAAAATTTTTCTTACAAGAACAAAATATATTCCTGTCCGTATGCTAAGTGACTCATTCATAAACATGTCTTGATTATATTATGTTAGTGTTCGAAAGACTTTTTACACTCTAAGTTGGATAGGGTATAAGAACTAAACAAATACGTTTTGTTTTTAAATAAAATACTAGAACATATGAATCATACTTTTAATATATGAGTCTTTAAAAAATATATTTGTAAATTGTATGTTTAATTTCTTTAAAACAAATTAAATTTAATAGTTACTTATTTGATCGCTTGTTGATAGCACCAAAAGAGCAAAAGGGCTAACGCTTGCCGAGAGTTTCACTTTCATACGCCGGAAGTTAAGAATGACTGTAGTATGAGGTGTGGCACGCTTACCTAGAAAATACATATTTACATATTATTATTATTATTATGTTAATCTAACCGAAAAAACTGCTTCAAATTTCTAATCAACGCCCACCTTCTTCTAAACGTCGCTTCGATAAGATTGTAGGGTACCCAGAGCTAGACAATCTTCTTACGCAATAGCAATAATCGAAATTCAATCTGCCGGTGGTGCATCATCTCCTCGTACGTAATACGCCAGTTTTGTTTCATTACATTTTTACTTATAGCATTTCTTCAATTAAAATAGTCAAAGACATACTACTATTACTTCTTAAACCGCACTTAGTAACTTTAATAGGTACCTTGTCCATAACGTAAAAGAAGTTTTTATTTTTTAATTTATTATTAAAATTTAAAGACTCACCAAAATTAACCAAAATATTTCGCGTTACGTGTACTTCAGTGTGTGACGTCACGTAGCCCGTCCATAACTCGCTCAAAAATTAATAGGACTTATACGTTTATTATTGACTATCACTGGCGTCTTGTGGTTAGCGTTTTATTTATCAGACTATGGAGGAAATTAAAGAAATCTTACCTTATATATTAATGAGAAAAAAATATTTTAATGAGCATAAGCGAGGATTAGTTTGTATTTAAATCTAATATTTTGGTTATTGTATTGAACAAAAAATATAGAAAGTTAGTCAATTATTTCAGAAAGACAAACGAATTCAGATATATATTTCAACGTTACTTTTTTCTTTATCTTAGGTAACACTACTGTAATATTACAAAACAAAAATAATTATTAAAAGTGTACTCTTAGTTTTTATAATCAAATTGCATGCAATTTTACAGAATTACCCACAGATTAATTAAGCGCGTAATTATGACACCACTTCGCATTTGTTGGGAATTTAATATTATGAGCTTCAAAGATTTTCCTTTTAGTTTATTTGCCATTAGCCACTAATATAACTTAAAATTACTATGAATTCCACGCTTCCTCGCAATCTGTGGCAGTGATTGCTTGAAAAGCGACGGAAGTATAGGAAGCGTAATAGGAAATAGGGAACGCGTGCGATTGATTTAATTTAACGAGTGAGAAGAATGGTTGTTTGACAGCCTCATTTTTTATTTACAATTGGTATGGTGTGAACTGTACAAATAAATTTTATTATAATATACCTCAGAAAAGAGCAATGAGATACACTGAAAATACATCAGGCTCATTTTAACATAAAAATGGAGCTGGTAAATAACAGTAAGGAGGAACACAGCCAAGCCAGTATTATTGCCTAGGATGTAAAAAAATTGTGGTCGACAGGCCAAGCATCATCAGAAAGCAGCTCCTCCTCATCGTCGGTGTTTCAGAATGGTACTACTTCTCCCATAGCTAATAAAATTTATAAAGTAACCGATCAACGCTTTTATCGATTTTAAAATCACAAAAGATGACATTTAAGTTTTTTTAAGCCAGTATCTCATTACATTATATAATAACTACAGACAAGCAAAATATTTACACTCTGGTTATAATTAATACCAGTAATAATAGATATTCGCAACAATCTTTAAAAATTAATTACATCAATATATACATAGATCGGTTACTTATTTTATCTATTTACCCTGAACTTTAGTTTTATTGTTGTTAAATTATTAAAATATGTAAAAAGAAAAGCAAATTATCAGGGAATTGCCCTTAGAGAAGATACAGAAATAGATATGTAAAACAGTTATAATTGTTATTATTTTTTTAATATCGATTAAATGTTTTCCTTCTAAGGTCCATGTATGTTCTTTCTTCATATTAAATCACTATATCATAAATTACAAGTATAATATATCAATACGATCAAAATATTATAAAGATCCAAAGTAAAGTTAGTTTCAGCGTCACGTCTCTGAACACTTCAGTTAATTATCCCGAGACGTTATATTGAACAATCATGAGTAGACCGACTTATCATTATTAATTACATATCGTGTTCTATTGTATTTGTGAGTTTGAGTTACATTCTCAAATTATATATAGTAGTATAAGTTGCTTTTTTAATATTGATTACATATAAGTATATATTGTATAAGTACAAGATTTGTTATTTAAAATTTTCTTGATCCATGTTTACTATTAATTATAATTATCAGACAGCCTTAAGTAGTTGGCCTCCTGGTCTGCACTTGTGGAGAACTAATTCTACACTCAGATCCGTCTAAATCAGCTCTAAACCTACAGCTGTAGGCAAGGCCTTACGTGGCCTCCGAGCTGCGTTGCTTGAGAAAATAATTTCGAAACTGAATACGGAGCCTCTTCTCTCCTTTTTACCACTTGCGTCATCTTATTTGAAAGAAAAATATTTTTGAATTTTTAATTTACTTTTCTAAGCATCATTCAAGCATCATTAGTTTTTTCGTCTTGAAATAATGGAATTGAAAATTGTGATATAAACTTCAAAGGAAAATATTGAAATAACAATAATTATACAACAAAATATAAAACCTATTGATTAAATAATGTTCAGCAAGTTATTACTAGAAAAATTAAAGAAAAAGGAATGATTCTGAAAAGATAAATGAGATTGAATGAAAATTAAGGCAAAAGAAAATATTAGTAACGTTACATTGTTTTAAATATAAAATGTAAATAAGGTTATTATGGCTTTAAAGACAAAATTTAATAGACTTCCGAAGCTTAATCATTTCAGTTCCGAATTCAAGATTATAAAATAGTTATTTTTTAATTTTAAAAATAAATTAAACTCAAGACCATCAAATAAAAATATATTTTTTAAAAATTAAGTGTATTTTATTGTTTTATTTCTCAGTATGATATAAAGGATATATATTAATGAATAGATCCATATTGAGAGACAACAAAAAGGCCGATATTTTGTTTCATGATCCACCTATTTCGTGAGAGATATTGGTTTGTCCCTTTATTTCAGTATTGGTTTACAAAAAAGTTCTCTATTCATTTACATTAAAAGTGTATATATTGAAAAATATATTTACATCAGTTTATACTTAGTAGTATTGTAAATTATGTAGTTACTTTGGATAAATAAAATGAAATTTTTGAAACGTTGATACTCTACTGACAGTACAGCTACATAATAAGATGGCTGCTTATTTAATAGGTTTATGAAACTGGTTGTAACGTATTACATATTAAAACTTAAAACTATATATATAATTATAAATTATTCAATATTTAATTAAAAGGAAAAGAAATATTAATAAAATGTAGTAGTAGTTAGTAGTAATTACAAAAATACATACAAAAAATATATGAAAATATAAGAATTTAAATATCTTTAGCAAAATCTATGCACGACCGCTACGATGCAAGCTAATAATGTGGTACGCACGGTTTTTATAGTCTTATTGGCGCTGGTCTTCGTCATTTTGCTATAACTATATTTAATAATTGATCTCGACAGACTCGATTAAAATATTAATTATCTACTTTTTGAACGACGAATGAATGGTACCCGAGTCTAGATTTCTTCGCAAAGCACAGAATGTTCTGCGACTATTCGCCTACCACCAGATCAGGCATCGCTTTGAACAGTCAAGACGGCAGTGGAGCATTCCCTTTAATTGTTTCTAATTTAATGATGGGTCTTCTTATGTCTCCAACACCACAGAAATATAGCATATACCGTATGTTTCTCATTGATTTGGTGGTTATAGTAACTTAAAAGTTTTTATATTTTTTGTGTACCCCAAGTGGGTAAGTGTTGAAAAAGTATAACCGTATACATACTTTTAAAATTATGTTAGCGTATTTGTCTTTTCTGATTTTTTTATATAGCTGTGTAAATTCATTCCATTTTGCTTGTATTATTTTATTTAAAAGTAATTATTTGTGCTTGTTTTTCTTATTATGTTTTTTTATTTGTATTTTTTTAAATTTTTAACTCCGTTCTGATTGCGAATGCCACACCTCTGCTTATGGATTCTCCTTTTTTGTGAGACGGTTGTGAATCACAATCAGTGGAGGATAATAGATTTCATATTTACTGTGGACTTCATTCACAGGGTGCCACGTTTTAATTTTATTGCGAGCTCCGAGTTTTGGACACCGACTGAAGTGGCATACCCTCGATACAATATATACGGAAGCCCACTATACGCCCTGCCTCTATCATCATTCCGAATACACACGGAGGCAACAGGGGAGTACCGAACTATGGCACTGAAACCAGACGGGCCAATCCACGACCCAATTATATTGTATATATTTTAAATTATATTGTAAAATACAGGAATAATGATTTGTGTTTTATTTTATTTATTTTTTATTAAATCACTGCACACCGTATCATTAAATAAATATACCACTTAGGTTCAAGAGTTTCGTAGACTTTCCAATTATCAAAAGTGTTTTGGGATATGAGTTACTCACACTCTGACCGTGATGTCGTGTGAAGTCTGTGTGGGTGTGAGTAATTTCTTGGAGGGTCATTGGGTTTCCAAAATATATCAGGTTTTATTACAATGACAAGAAAAAAGACTAATACATGTATTCAATATACACAAATATGTATTTTATTAGGTATTATTGTTTTAGTATACGTTATTTTTCATGCAATTCATATCTTTTAGAAATTTATAAACAAAGGTGCAGTCGCTGGATAGAAGAAATGATTTTGAAAACATCATTTTCTTGGTAATAGCTAAATAATATTTAGATAAATATATATTAAGTTTTGTTAGTTCATACTACTTGTAACTAAAAAAACCTTTTAAAAAAATATGAAAAGATATTCAACGTTACACAATTAAATGTCATGGGTCGATAAAGATGTTTTCTATTCAGGTGGATAAATATTTGGAAAATATAATGCTTTTCTATAGTCAGCAAGCTATTGTTATTTTTATCCCATGTTTTTATATTTCAACAACAAGGTCCGCGTCCTAATCAACTCATTTATAAACATGACTTGAGATCTCTGAGAAAGATGCTAGTATTTTTTCACTTAATTTTTACCTCTATACATAATAATATATAACCCGCTACTCCAATTATATTCTCTATCTGAAGATAGTATCATTAACAAGGTACAACTCTATCGTTTAATTATTATACAAAACAAAAACATGACACACAGGCACTAGCTTCCTAATTTTTGTCATGATTGATTTTACCATCCATGAACGAATTTTACCATTCATTTCAAATGTGTGCTCTTCATGTTGTGATAAACTCATGAAAAAGAAATTAAACCAACATTTTTCGACATCATAAGATTGAGAATTCTGATGACGCCTTTGAGAATTCCGATAATGGCATTTTTCGTACAATTAACACATTATATCGTTAAAATTTGACATAGATCTTAGTTATCAATAATATATCATGTATCGTCGATGTATATTGGCTCCAATACTTTAAACCAATTTTTGTAAATCCTTATAAAGACGCCTAAAACTTTCCAGTGCTGTTTAATTAAGAGAATGGTTGTGAAACCTCTCGTTGTAATTGCTTCTACAAACAGCGAGCTATTAACTCTGTTTGTCGGCAAGCTGATATGCACTTTAATAGTAACACAATACACATGTATTTAAGATCAAGGACTTCTACTTAGGACTTTATATCACAGCGAGCACCACCTGTTGAATTTCTCACTTACTTCCATTGATTTTGTTTGTCATATTAAATTTGTCTTCTCAAATTGAATGCAGATTTTATAATTCAATTGAAAAAAACAAAAAAGATACTTCTTTACTTCAATATGGTAGTACCAAAATAAAATATTTATTAATTATGTCAAAAATAACAGCTATGTTTGCTTTTAAGATAATATTGAGTTAAACAAAAAAAATAAAAAATAATGAAAAAGAAAAAATATCTATCATTTCTTATATTAAATTTGTCTTCTCAAATTGAATGCAAATTTTATAATTCTTTTAAAAGAAACCAAGAGAAGATTTCTTGACTTCAATATATGTAGTAGTATCAAAAATAAACTATTAATTATTTGTGTATAAAAAAGTCAGCTATGTTTGACTTATAAGATAATATTGAGTTAAACACAAAAATAAATCCTGTTGAAACAGAACAAGTATCTAATTTACGTATGCAGTAGGTGTGTTACAAAGAATTTTGTATATGAACTTTCATTATATAATTTCTCTTACAAACAAATAAGATATTATCTTACAAGAACTGGATTGTCACGAACGTGTCTTGGATTTATGTATTCACATTGTCATTATATATCTTTCAAAGTTCTTAGTCTTAAGTTTTTTTATCAACCTTACTTACGTAGTTTTATACTATATTGTCTAGATATAAGCAGTTTTTATTATTATTATCTACTATGGTATTAGAAAAAAATGTATAGGTATTTTTCTGACAAATATTTAACTTATTATGTAATATAAAAATTGATTAAATTAGAAAATTATTTTTTTAAGATTAATGAAATAAATTTTTATTTGTTTGAAACATACATATTTGTAAACATTACAGTAATAATATTTACAAATGTAAAAAGGAAGTAAGTTATATTTAAGATACAAAAGTTTGAATTTCTAATAAAAAAGTAGTTTCGATATAGACTTTTTCAGTATGGGGTTGGGTTCTTTCCTAAGGTTCTATAACTTCTCTGTATTTCGATTTAAAGATTTTTAAGTTTTTATTTGTTATCTGACATATAATATTGACTTAAACTTATGAACATTGAAAATTTGAACTTTAATGTATATTAATTAATATTATTATTATTATGTAATAAGTTAAAAAGACGGAGTTTACACACGTAAACTCCGTCTTTTTCACATTACATTAATAGGCATAAATAACATTCGATTTTTTAGTAATTTAATTTTAGATTGAATAACATCCTACCAGTATCGCGTGTTTCGTATCATACATATTTTCATAAATAATTGATCCACTTTAATAGACTCTGTCGATCTGCTTGAGCAGTCAGCTGTTGATTGCTGTAAGCCTCCCTACAAAGGTCTTCCCCATCCCTTTTAATAAATAAAGGAATTTAAGGGCAAAGTAATATTGCACCCTTTGTAAAAGTTAATTGACTGAAAGTACCTCCTTAATAAAATCAAAGGAAATTTGATTTAGAGACCCAAGAGTCAAATGTTCAATTATTTTAAGTATTTTCTATTAAAAGTTAGTTTATCTTTGTTGTTATAAATATAATAATTATCCGTTGTTATTTTATTCTATTTTATTTTATTTTAACTTTGTCTAGTTATATGTCCATCATTATAATTAAAGAGTAGTGAAAGATCGAAAGAACGTCAACCGACCTTTCTGGATTGTTCAATATTTTTTAGAATGATCAAATCATTGAAGTGCTTTGATATTGATCACTTTGTATTGTAAACTCGTCGGTTTTAAAAGGTTGAATTTCGGGCCTGGACTATAAAACGTAATAAAAAGGACATCGTTGTAATGTCGACTTAGCATGACAGTTGAAGTCAATGTCACATTTTAAATCTCTCATCTGAAGTAATGTATTACAATTTACTATCTGTACTATCCATAAACTAAGTGTGAAACTATATTCAAAATTTTATAGCAATATATCAATCAGATTTGCTTGAGACTAATAGCTAGATAAGAAGTCTAAAAATTATTATTGAATTATTATTGAATTCAACTGATTCTTATTTTATACAGAGTTATTATACTTATATTTAAAGAATATAGTTTTAATTTTATAGTCAGTAGATATAAAATAACCTGCAAATTTACTATAAAATAGTTTACTGGTTAGCTTGTGAAAGACGTAAACCATTTAAACTTTATTAATTGGAAATACAGCGAACGGAAATGGCCTGACATTATTCATTAAAAGCAGAATGACTTTATTACAATTAAAAGCCTCGTCAAAAAAATCAAAACAAAATAGCAAAAATTGGCAATTACTTATAGTAATTTTTTTATTACTTGCATTAACCTCATAATAATGAAACGAAAAAGAATAATGATTATTCTCATAAAACTTGGTCGTCAACAATTTTCTTAACACTATGAAGAGTTACAAAATTGTATTTGTAACTCGATGAATACCTAAACTGAATTGTCTTTTTCTACTTTTCGGTTTTAAAATAAGTAGAAGAATAACAGTGCACAAATTTGTCTTCATGTATGAAATAGTGTTAAACTTTTTAATCATGATAAGTTAATAAGAAACAAAAATAAATGTATGATATATAATGTAGATTAAAATGTTGTAGGTTTGAGTGCTGGCCGTGTTTAGAAACTTTTAATTCTGTATTATTTTAAAGTTTTGTAACATATATATAGTATAGTTGCGACAACGGGATACTAAGCAAGAATTTAACTTACCTAAAACTAATAATGTGTATGGAATGAGAACTGACGACTACTTAATACCTGTTTATATTGATAAACTGCCTAAGGAACTGCAAGAAATCTATAAAAGTAACACGAAAACCAAATCACGTCTTAAAAAACAAAGGTAATAAACGAAAAGGCTCTCTATACCCAGATAAACCCGTGAGGTTTTCGTGGGATTGAATGTGCAAGAAAATATTATGTATTGTTTATGTATTAGAAAAAAATTAATGAAAAAAATATATATTTTGGACCTAACCGCTCAGTCTTAGATTAAGTGCAGGAGCAGCATAATACAGCGTTACGGATGATATTACATCCGTTCCCATAGTCATAAGCTATCTTAATGCTAAGATTTCTGTAATGGAAGAAAATTTAAAATAAAGCCTCCAAATCGGCAACACGTAGTTTAATTTAATTTTAAAATAATTTTAATTGTTTTTTTTTTAAAACACTTTAGGACGAACCTAAATCAAGACTAAATTCTAAATATTGTAAAAAAACATTTTTAATTTTGTTCTAATGTTTATAAAACTAGGTCCGCCACTGTGCACGGCTGGTGGAGCTAAGCGAAGCATTGTTGATAAATGAGTTTCACATACTTGTAAAATTAGCAGAGTAAATATTGGTTTTAATCTTAAGCCTAATAACAAGTCACGCTTGGTATTTCAAAACATTTCTCATGTTAACTTTTTACACACACACTTTGGCTGTTTAATAAAAAACAAGAATTACAAATCTCATCAAAAAACTTCCGGACCTATAAGTAACTGTCCTCGACAACTCTTATTATTCGTCAAGGAGGAGTAGCATTAGTAACGAAACATACTTTTGACCAGTAAAAATAGTTTTCTTACTATTTGTAATTAGGCTATTGAAGATGAACTATCTAAATGAAATTGATAATACGATTTATTACAATTAGCAATTTTGATAAAAAAGAGAAAAATGCAGTTCTGATAAATTTCTATTTGGTCCCAGTACATCACGGCTGTAGAGCTAATAAAAAATAAATAAAAATTTGATGTTATATTTTTATTTTTTTTTTATTGGCTCTACAGATAAGTTTAATGAATATAATTCTGAAGATAAAGTTAACTTCAATAAAACAGAGTCCAAGTTTCCTTCGTGAGATCAATATAAACGATTATTTGCTCTCAACTTCATTTCAGCGTTCAAATATAACCAGCTATTTATAAAACTTTCACATTTCAACCTCTTTTTAACAAAAATATTTAGAAAATTAAAGTAAAGTGTGAATAAAAAAATTTATATGTTATGTTAATAAATTTAATAAATTTATTAAATATTTTAATAATTCTTAAATAATTAAGATGGCATGCAATATAATATATTAATATTGATATATATATATATATATATATATATATATATATATATATATATCAATATTAATATATTAATATATATTAATATATATATATATATATATATATATATATATATCAATATTAATATATTATATTGCATGCCATCTTAATTATTTAAGAATTATTAAAATATTTATATATATATATATATATATATATATATTCATTTCACTTATATGACATATGATTGAAAGAAGTTCTGATAATAGTTTCGAAATTTATAAATTGATATCTTATGCAATCATTTTATAAATTTCGAAATATTAGTAGAAGGAAATGAAGGTTGTTTTTATATTTAAAATTGACAGGCGCTCCACCAGATGGTAATTGGTATTGGCAAAATTGATAGTTCAAATAAATCTAATAATAGTGGAAACTTTAAATATATTTAAAAATGGAAAAATGAGAAACAATATAGAAAGAAAAACAAATGTGCTTCTGGTCCTCCCACTGATCAAAACAAACACAACATCGTATTATATTACATATAATTATCCGGCTGTACTGATATAAAATTACCGCTGGGCTCCGTCATGCTCCGAGCACATAAATAAGGACCCCGAATGAATTCCAAACTAGTCGGCTCAGTCCTGATACTATTTATGTGACTGCGGTCATATATAATAAATAGTATTATAGTTGAGAACATTATAACCATGCTAATTTTTTAAAGGAAGGTTTTACGAGTACTAAGGCAACAAAAAGTTTACTACGGCTAGAGCCTCTCACTGTTATCAACTAAATAAAGATATAACTTTTAAATTCCAGACAAAAATAATTTGACAATTTATATCCGCTTGAAAAGATCGACTTCATTATAAGTTAAGTCATTGAAATATATGAGAAACTTTTTTTTGATATTTCAGTCTTTCCATATAATAAAAATGAATGAAAAATTACTTAAGTTCTTAACGAGTGTACCCACATATTTTTTTTTTCAGTGTACAAATATTGCAAAAAAATTGGAGTTTTTGTAAATCTTACAGGATTTTAGCCCCATTTATTCACCCCTTTAACAAATCACATATTACTTGAAATATAATATATCTACTTTCTACAAAAAGGGCATATCACATATCGTTTATTGTTATTAATTGTCTCCTTAAGGGTTTACACAAAATAATATTTGTGCCCCTTCCATATTTCATGGGCCCGATCTCTATAGCCTAAGTTTTGATAGATTCCGAATCAGGACTAATAAGTATATTTATACATATAAGTTTTATGTGTAAACTAAACAGACATATAAAGAAATATTGAATTAACCAAGCGGGATTCGTATCTTACTTTGGGTTATAGTTGAGATATAGTCAGTCCGCCAACTTCTTATATTAATAGAGTTCTCACAAATTATATTTTCTTAATATTGAAGTATTGTGAAATTGAGGAATGGCAAACAGAAGTTGTTCAAATGCGGTGGGCGGTCAGTAAATGTTCAGTTTGATGTAACCAAATTAAGGCAACGTTACAAATTTAAATTGTTTATAAAATTTCATATTCAATAAGAACTTAACTATTGTTCCGACAGGAAATAATATAAAATACGTGTTTTCGAAAATATTTACCACTCATGCCACTTGTATAAAACATTAGGTACATTAATATGTGTTTAATTATAATTTTCGTTATAATATGAGGAAAAAAGTCTCAAGAAAACAACATCGTAAACTATGTGTGAGCGTCGCAGCGCCCACTGGCAAAATTATATTTTTTATCTGACTTCTATTGTTTCGATAAAATATTTCTTTGTTATTTACATGTTTAGACTTTCGTGATCTATGGTACTGTTACGGGAGTACTCATATTAATTTTATCGAAATCACGGCGTGAACTGTTCACACCACGGTCCCGCAGTACATGTGATTGAGTTCGAAATCATTAGGTAAATTCCAATAAAATTGGTATAATAATAATAATAATAATAAACTTTATTTCAGATTTTCCATATATCCATATATTTGTTATTAGCGACTTCTTAAAGACTATGTTAGTATATAGATAAAATGCCATTGATAATAATAATAGACAATGCAATAAAATAATAACAATAATATTAAAAATAATAAAGTGAATATTACAATAACACACACAATTATTAAATTAAGTCACATTACATAAATGTCAAATCAAATCAAATCAAATCAAACCAAACCAAACCAAACCAAACCAAACCAAACCAAACCAAACCAAACCAAACCAAACCAAACCAAACCAAACCAAACCAAACCAAACCAAACCAAACCAAACCAAACCAAACCAAACCAAACCAAACCAAACCAAACCAAACCAACCCAAACCAACCCAAACCAAACCAAATCAAATCAAAATGGCATGAAAGCTGTGTAAGAGCTTCCATAAACATAGAGGCTGCACTACAGTAGCGGGGCAGCTTCAACAACATCCTGATGTTATTATATTGCACGCGGAAAGCGTTATAGCCTCGTTGCGAATAGCTAACCCACAGACCAATCGAGTAAAAAGATGAACAAGATGCTTTGAAATTTTGAAATTTTATTTGAAATTTTCACATTAGATGAGCTTCGAGCAAATCTGCTAGTCAGCATATTGCCCCTTACCGCCAACGCCCTACGGTCTCTGTCAACCTCACAGTCATTCTTCAGATCGACGTAAACACAAGCAGGACACTCTTTTCGCAATTATAGGTAAGTCCATGTCTGTTTTCAAATTTTTCGCAGATATTCGAAAGCTTCCTAATATATGTATATATTAGCCCGAATGTATTTATGTATGATATAGCCGGAAAATTATTTATAAATAGCATGTTGTTACCAATAACAAATATCGGTTTTTGATAATGATTTTATTTATTTCTTTCTCTTTTCTTTTTAATGTATTTTATATATTAAATGCTAAAGTGAACTATAAAGTAAAGTAAAGTAATACATCGTAAAAGATATAAAACGAGTGAGTCTCACAATAAGTACATAAAGTGAAACGAGTTCTGCTTTACGATATTTGCTTTTCCATTTCTTAAACACAATAACTAAAGGAATATATTTCAATTCATGTTTTTAATGTATTTCGATACGGAAAGTAATATGTTGTTAAATTCAATCTTATATTTATTCATTAAATAGGGCTATCTAACATTTAATAGGACTATCTGAAACTGAAAAATATAATAATACATTACAATTAATTTAATTTTAAATGTCTGTTAATCTATTTCTATTTCCCAATATTACACAAAGATGAATAGAACCGTGAGGCTCTGCCAAATGACTACAATTATAAGTCACAAAAGGCTATTTCGTTTTGGGCTTGTTTTACATGCTCTCATGAATTATGTTGTAAAAGTTTTTTGTACCAACAAATTAATTTATTTCAATTGCTTTCTATAAAGTGGGTCAAATAGTTTAGTTCTACAAAATTATAAAATAGTTTCGTGGATTTTGTATTTATTGAATAATTTCTATACACGAAATATTAAACACGACCAAACATAAATACTAGATGATGAATGCATAATTAATGATAGTAAACATGTTATAGAAATTCAGTATTACACAAAACAAGATATCTCGTAAATACTGTCATCTACAGAGTATCTATATTAAGCAAAAGAAGATGTATCAGAAGTACTTAACACATTACAGGGAAGCTATATTATACAAAAGAGATATCATAAGTACTTATCACATTACAGGGCAGCTATGGGGAATTCCTTAGTGGAATAAATACCTCGCGTGCCAGAGACGATGCCGTCTTTACCTCGACATACCAACACGCCTAGCCACGTCGTATTTAGGTTTGTATATAGCGGTAATTATTTTAAAATAAAAGTTATTTTTTTAATATTAAGAACAATAAAAAAACTTTTTATATTCATTCAAATAAATCACCTATTTCTAAAGTTATTAAGATTAGTGTAGTAATACTAGGTGGATGATAGCATTCTCATAAGACTGCCTATAATAATAAGAAAGAATTTGTCAAATCCACCTCGTAGTTTCGAAGATTAACGCGTTTACACAGATATTTTTTTCCGACTTGTAATGTAAGTATATATGAAATGTTATATTTAAAAGAATTGAGTTTTACATCTTACTCATAACAAAGATCACAAAACCATTACCATGTTTGCTAACTCTCTTGTGCCAATGACTACAGCATAAATAATGAAAGTTGATTTACTTATTCAAAGAAGGTCTTATATATAATATGGAAATGATAACTAATTGAAATTAATCAAGTGATATACGAACTTACAATAGTAAGTTAAGATTACGTATAGTAAGTTAATTTATAAATATTAAATCTGTTACTAAACAGATTTAATATTTATAAATTTTATTTTGAACCTAAAAGGAGGAGTAATCATCGTGAGTATATTTGTAAAACATTTAATGATTTCTAAGATTTAATATTTTCTAATATTAGTTGTAGTTGTTTATATCTAAAACCCTCAGAAATCAGGAAACTTAGAAACCGATGGAAATAGATAATTAATTAAAATACTGACTAACACTTCCGTGTCCTTATGAAAAGGATTCCTGCAAAAGAATTGAATACGTGATGGTTAAATTATGGTAAATAAAAGATGTAGACTTCTATTTTTTTATTTCTCTAAGAAATGTGAATATAATTTTTTCATTTTTTTTATTTTTACTATTTGGATAGATAAAATGATATATTATTTTATACCCCATATGATAAGGGTAGCTTAGAGAACATGCGGTGACTACAAATCGTTACATAAACGATATATCGATAAACTCCATAATGTAAGATACTGTTTACCGAAAATCCTAAAAATGTGAGGACATCATAGCCTAACATCATAAACATGATAAAATATGTATTTTACAATTTTACTCCAAGTTAAGGAAAAAAAAATATCCTCATCATATATTATATTATAATCGATTTCCACATCTCACTTTACAGAATCAATAGAAGAACTTTTCTTTATCTCTGAATAAAAAGATATTCTGATTGACCGCAAATTTATATTTCTGTTCGTGTATCTGTATGGAAAATTAAAAGGTAAATATTAAGCAAATTCCGTTTGTTTAAACTTTAAATGTTTTATATAAATATAAGTTTTAAAATATTAAATATAAGTTATTATAAAAATCGTTGGTTATTGTCTCTAGTACATATTTTATTTAAGCTTCATTTAAATTTAATATTCTTTATTATATGTTTATGTTAGTTCCACAAATTATCATTTATGTAAATCTATTTGCTAACAACTTGCTATACTCTATTTATAATAGTGATTTAATATTGAATACTAAATAAATTAAACATATTAAATAAAATAAATACTCAATGCTTTCTCTCAAAGAAGACAAACAAAGTAATAAATATGATCTCAAATGAGAAAGTACTTCAACAACATACTTGACGCAGTTTGAAACTCCTTTATTGAACTACAAATAAGTTTTAGAGAAGGAATATTTTTGATTTCTAAAGTTTCTATCAAAATTATAATATTACTTATAGTTATATTGCTTCTGTTTGGTTTGATGATAAGTAAACAAGAAAGAATCCGATTGGAGACTTAGAATTAATAATAATCGATTATAATATAGCCTCCACGAGGAATTGACTGCGAGGGTTCTAGTTGTTCGTAAATTGTTTACTATATATGGACGTTTGTGAAACAGTGATCACAATAAAAAAAAAAGAAACCCGGCTGAGTTTGTTGTGTGGTTGTTCTCAGACCAGGGCGCGCTTGGGATCCTCGTTGCTTTAGTTGTAAGTTGGATAGTGACTCTACAGAAGGGCTTATTTCGATATGTCAGGCATCAAAATAGGCCCTCCTGGCACTTCCATTTGACGTACACAAGTGATCATGGGTATTAATTAACAGTGGAAAATATATAAATAAATTAATAGATTTATAAACAAAATATACTGTTTTAAAAAATTTCTTATTTCATTCTTATTAAACTGATTTAGTTTACAAAAATACATAAAAAAGCATAACTTCATATACATATATTGGTAGAGATAATTCTAACTATAATTTGTTATTTTTAAATGTGTAGAGCGTGTAGTTTCTTAACTGCAGTTTGCTTATGAACTAACTCGCTCTTAAAATCATTATGGCTACGTTTCGTGCAATAAGGGAGAGAGCCAGACAAAAAAAAACTCTTATTTCTTTCGAGAATCCCCGAGGAAAGGAATCCATTATAAATTTATGAAATATATTAGTTATTATAAATAAAACATTTTTTTTTTTTTAATTACAAGCTTAACTTCAAATTGAAAATTTTCACGTCGTCCCAAGAGGACGTGAACAAAACACTGCCAGAGTCACGAAAGATGACAGAGAGCGGAAATATTGAGAGATTTTATGTTTTACTTTGAAGTAAATTTCAAAAGAAAAAAGTCTTTATGCTATAAATATAAAATAACGAAGTTATTTTATATTTGTAGCATATCATATTTTTTTTTTATAACTCTAGCTAACTCTAGCTAAACAAATATTATAAAAGTATTCATAATATTTATAAAATGGAATTTAATTTTGAATAAAAGAACTTACTTTTAAGTTGAAATTTTAATTTAAGATTTTTAATTTATGTCGATTAAATTTCTGATTAAAGATCAAAGAATGGAGCTTAAGATGATTATTGCAGGACGACTTCGAAAATAAAAGTAAGGACAGATTCGTCGAGTTAAAAGTTTCAACTTGGTATTTGATTTATGTCAGATTGAAATTTTTTACAGAACAACGATTTATTAATAACACAAGCACACAAAAAAAAAGTTCTGTATCTGAAACCTGATCTATCTGCCGATCAGTTTTTTGATGTCCTAAAAACGAATCTGAAATCAGAATTTACGCATCACCTTTAAATTTTGCCCCAGATATCCCAACCATTATTCCTACCATATCATGATGAAGGGAAAAACTTTGGATTTTGTAGTTGAAAAAGCTAATCAATCAATAAAACAACATCAGATTTATAGTTACTTAAAAAAGTAAAATTAAAATGTTTTCGAAGTATACCCATTTTTGTTTAAAAGACGATAGTTTTAACTTGTTGGTAAAGAAAAATTAAGGAAATTCCATTTTTTACCGAACATGGTTTTACTTATATATATATTTGAATTTTTAAAACAAACCATAGATACATACCTTAACCTGAGTTACCTGAGTCAATGTCAAAGACAATTTTTATTACTGGGAGAAATTATTTACAAAATTATTTCAGATTCAATTGAAATATTTTTTTCTAGTTGCCTGGGGAAAACGGAGAGCTTGCAGAAAGTAAATTTAATATGTTAGAAACTTTCAAGTAGCCAGTTAAAGCTAATGAAAGCAGCTAGAATTAAATTCATTTTACAATAAAGATATTTCTAGTCGAAATAATTTCACAGGTAATATTAAATATGAAGCTGAGGTCAAGTGTCAACTTCATTTTTTCATAATATGTAAACCAATCAAAGAAGTTTAAGCAAAAAGCATAATTTACAGAAACTTTAATTTTTCCTAATTACTATCTTGAGAAGGTTAATTGATATACAAACTTTTTTGTTCTTACAAAGATATACTTGAAATTCTTCTTGAAATTCCATTGGGAGCGTTTGCCGCAGGACCAAATAAACAGCCTTATGAATTTGATGAAAAATCGTTGCCCTCAAGTTTTAAATAACAGAAGAAGACAAACTTTGTATTAATTTACCAAATTCTATGTATTATATTATATTCTAAAAAATAATTTATTTATTATATTCTAAAAAATGTATTATTTCTAAAATTTATGTATTATATTCTAAATAAATGTCAAGTTTACTTCAATATGACAACATCATATGAGACGTATATTGTTAATTAATTAAACTAAAATTATTTTTTTAATCCCTGATGCATAAAAAATCATTTCTTTCGTTCAAAAACACATTACAATATCATAAGGTTAAAAGTTAAAAATTGCTTGTTGCTTAGACTTTTTTTATTTGTGTATCATCATGTCGTATTGAAAATGGGAAATCATTTTTGTTGTTTTTTTTGCTTTATTTTTGTTTATTACTCAGAGATTATTATGACTCTTTACTGACAGATGAATATAATGCATTTTTTCCCACATTTATAAAAAAACAAATAAAACTTATTGGTTAGCTGCGAAACTAATGTGTATTAGTTGGACTCTACTTATTCATTTAAAATTAATAATTATACAATATTATTATATCTTTCTTTAAATTTGTTCAAATGTAACCAATAATTATATTCGAGTTAAATCGGTTGAAAATAGTTTTATTTCAATTCTACATTAATTCAAGGTGATTGAATATCGTCTCAAGTATCGTCACGGGATCGCGTTGGCACTCACCGTGACTTTCGTAAAGTACCCTACACTCCTCTTTGAAAATATAAACAATATTATTTTGAAATTATTAAAAACAATAAGTTATTGTAAAACTCCATAATTGCTACATAATTGAAGGATGTATAATCAATATTCTCATCAGTATATTAACCCGATTGTGCAATTAACTATTTGAATTTTCAACACTTACCTTTAAGAATGTAATCTTAATCTATTTTTTCTTGTAAAAAATATATTTCATTTTTATAGTATGATGTTCAATTGATCATACAATATATATGACTCATCATCAATCAATCTTAAATCATAAGAGAATCAATCATCGCTATATATACATGTCTAAATATATTCATGTATTTAAAGTAAGTAATATATATAAATATTTAAATATCTGTAAATTATAAATGAGTTTTTTCAATTACCTATTATAGTATTATTGTACTATTATTAATATTATTTATGAACCATGTAGAAATATATAAAAAATCTATATAATTTTTATCTCCTTCAAGTCATGTAAAGTGTGACTAGTTCCCGTACTGTGTATAAAAACCGACAGGGAACTTCATGAATTTTTTTTAAATTTAAAACATAACTTTTTTAATTTAAAACATATTAATTCGTTAAAAAAAATTAAAAACTTTAATTAAATTTTCATGTTTTTTCCGAATTAGTGAATTTAAAACAAAAATAGTAGTGTGATAAGAACAAAATCTAAAAAGTTGTAAAATAAATTATTTAGCTTGATAATTATTTCCAATATCTTGAATACAATATATAAAGTATAATAAATAATTAGTATTTGTCAATCCAATTGACTTTTTGTTACTTGCTAAATAAGCATTATATATTTCACGTTCGATAAATTTTCTTCGCTGATGTGGACATTACGTTACTCCGACATTACGAGAAAGAAATAAAATATGTACACAATTAAGATGACTTTGAGCATAGTTTACTTTCATTTTCTTCTTCTAAATAAAAGAAAACAATACTCCATTTATGTAACAACAACATAATTTATGTTTAGAGATCTACGAGTCGAAACGTAAAATTATAATACAGTATTAAATGTACAAGCATTATTATTTAGCTGTTTTTATGTTTTTGTCAATATTACAATAAAACTATTTTTATTATTCGAAGAAGAATCAATTCCTTTTTTGTCTTTTTTATATAAACCTAACATTACTAAAACAGGAAACTAACAAATATCTCAACTTTAAATAATACATTTTTTATTAATTTGTTTAATTAATGGGCGTGGAAGAATCGCGTCGAGAACTGCCAGTGAATAAGTACAGTCGAATAAATATTTATAAAAATATTCGAATAATATATAGATATTTATATAGTAGGGTATTATTTTAGAACTATATTTAATTTGTAAATATTCCCGAGGTGAAAAGGACTTTATACATTTACATTTATACAACCGAACACAGCTTTATGTTTTTTACAGAAGATCCAGAAGTTTCATTCTATTGTAATTAAAATTATTTAATTTGCCGCAAACTGTTTAGTGATTCATATATATAATATATATATACCTGAAATAGGCTTATAAAACTGAAGTAAAAGTAGTAGTTTACGTCTTTTAATAGTTAAAGTGTATATAGATCTTCTGTACTATTTTATTACACTAAGTAGCTTATTACTCTCATATAGTTATTGTACATATTGTAGAAGTATCAATTAATTTTTCAGATAAGAATGTATCGATAATTAATCAACAAACACAATTATTGCTCTGACAACCAATTAACTAGCTGTCGGTATCTGTTTATGATAACAATAGCTGTGATTTGTGTATACCGCAGAGATTTAATGAAAGTTAGAAGTAAATTAATAATTTAGTTATTAAGCTGCAAGTAAGACTTCTATAAAATAAACAAATAACGTACTATTAAATAAATAGTCATATTCTGTCAAAGATGAGTTGTGAAAAAATCTGTTCAGTGTTGTTAGCTTATATTTATAATAAATGTTGGTTTGTATTTTGTTTTACGATTAGAAATATAAGTTGTTGATAAAACTAAACAAAATGTAAGACTTTAAGTAGAAGATTAATTGAATATTTATAATCATAAATAATATAAGAATGAAAGTAATATATGGGCACTGATTTTACTAAAATAGTGGATATATAAAATTTCTCTCAGTTGACAAAAAAAAATGTGTGAGTGGGAAAAATGGAAAACAAGAATGTGTCGGAGCATCGCTTCATTTTTAAAAGTGTTTAAGTAAACGATTATATCACTGTATCACCGCTGGCTTTATAGCGAGATAGAATTTATAACTTGTTAAATGATTTCCAGGATTGTGTTTGATATTAAAGTACTGCTACTGTTACTATTATAAATTATTCGTCATGGGGCCTCAGTATTTGCATGACTGACATAACAAATCTTCGATTTGATGAGTACATTAAAAGTTAAAAATAAAATCATTTTCTAAAGTATAAATAAATGAGGAACGTTTTAAAGCTCATACTTTTACTTTATGTAATATAATTATAATATAAATATAAAATATGTGATAGTCGTCGTATTTATAAATATACTTCCAGCGACTTGCCAAGTAAAAAAATAATTAATTCCAAACTTATTAAATTAACGCAATCACTTTAAATATGGAATACAGTCGTATTAAATTATTTATACTAATTTTATTGGAATATTTTAACTGACTTATTAAAAATTAAAGGTACAAATAGCAATAAATGAGGAATGAAAGGTCATTACGTGTAAAAACGCTAGCCACAAAGGCACGTTCGATTCGTTAGGCCAAGAGTAGTTGAATTACAGAGAACTCGTAGAGAAATGTTAAATAGTAAGTACTACTTATAAGTAAATCTTAGAATAAATATATTAATCACTATTTGTTTAGTAAGATCATGTTTATATGTCTTTATTCTTTATTGTATAAATTTGATATTAGATCTAGTTTGAAAGCTTGAACGAAATAAAAATTAAATTTTTCGAATTGTAATATATCTATTAGAAATAAGTGTCCATGAAGGAATTTAAAAACATTTATTTACATCCAAAGTCTTTATCATTTATGTTTTATATAAAAGTGTATAAATGAAATAAAAAATAGTGAGAACTAAAAAACAAACACATATCAGCTTTTAATCTACTCTCGAGACACACACAATTATACATGCAACTCAATTATCTACACGTAATGTTTGCACTCCTCTAGTGCACTTCTATCAGACTGATCTGTATAAGTAATTGCGTAACGAAGAAATTGATTTTCACACGAAATCTCACACGACTGTAACTATTAATATAAATAATGTTAGCTCGTTGAATCAATATATAACAAGATTGACATAAATTCTAAAGTACATGTAATGTACGGTAAGTCTAATAGTTCGGCCATATTAGGTTATTTCCTTATGACCTACAACAGTGACTTTTATTACGAGTTTTAACAAGATTATTAATTTAAGAATTAAAGACTTTATTTAGAAATTAATTTTTAATAAAGAATAAACACATTTGTCTACAGTCACGGCAAAAATTTTTAATAAATGTCGGCTACAAAACATGTTTTTAGTCCTATAAGGCGTTTTAGGATTAAATTGTTATCTCCAAGAACCGAGCAGTTGAGCTCTACACACATAGAATGGAAGCGTTGGAGTTGTGTAGGTTGTATTGTATTGTATTGTAATGTATTGTTCAGATTAGTACAAACGATATAGTAACAGCCACCGCAGCGTTATTCGAAAACAAGAGTGATTACTTTTCATGAACCTAGCGGTGATTAAACTAATGGAATACTTTAAGATTTTCAAAACTTGGTTAAACAATGATTTATTATATTTATTATTTTTAAACGATCTATAAATATTGCGTGATAGTTTATCGTGAGAAATTCTAATTATATTATTTTTTACACAAAATATATAAACATACATTTCTTTTATAATGCTTTGAGGTCAAGTAACATTAAAGATAATTTTAAAATTAAAACGAATTTGTAATTGCTTTTAAAATTTGGACTAGTTGCTCAAGCGAAAATACCATACCACTATTAAAAAAAAAATTAAACAGTAGATCAAAACCTCACTTTGGAAAACGCCGGAATGCGTTAGTACATTATTTTACAAAAGTGTCCTTTATATATTACATTATGTTCTTAAAATATTTTGAACAAAATTAAAGATCTTCAACTTGACCTTATTAAACTACATTATAAAGAATGACAATGTTTTTTTGTATTTTAAGTTAAACAATCTCACTAACACTTTCCCTTGTGAGGTAGTTCGGGAGAAGAGGAACACCAACTGAGATCACACGATACTGAAACCATTTCCATGTAGACTATGTTCTGCTGAGTGCTACGTGACTTTCAGTTCAGTCTCTTTTTATTATTATATAGTATTTATATTTTACGTGATACGTGAAAATAGGTTTTATGCTCATAAAAAATTAGTACTTTTAAGTGAAACTATTTTCTAAACATTGTTCACGTGCAAAGAAAATATAAATTGTTTACAAAAGTAGTACATCCTTGATAAAATAAAGAAATGTTAGATTTATTTAGACCATTATTTTTCATAATACTGATGCTTTCCTGAGTCTTGAAGTTATAAAAATAATATTGCTATCAATAAGAGTACGTTTGTTTTTATAAGAAAAGCTTGAAAATAAAAAATATTGAATAATCTAATAGTTAAAAAAATATTAAGAATGGATATGAAAATTTATGTTATTTTAATGTTTTATCAAGATTAAATAACATTGTATGCTAAAGTCATTTGTGCATTTTTTTCGCTAAAGGATATCATAATACGCATTCTTGGTATCTGATCTGTCCTTAATCCGCTCAAGATGGCATAATCACAATATTTTTTCTCTGTCTCCCGTCACGCGTCAGCAGTGCCTAATTTCATCCTGTCATCAGCGGATATCGGTGAACTTGCAATTTTTTCTTTCCTCAAACCAGATATATTTTGGCCTTACAGCCCTTCATTTCAGAGATTTTACTTCTATAAAGAAAGTAATAGATCGGTATTTATGATCTAGTTGCATATATATTAATGTATGTATGTAGATATGTATTAATCTCATTTTAATTTATTCGATTTCAAAACACAACCCCCACGTATTCTCTCTCACCATCCACTAAATCTACCGAGTATGCCATCAAAAACCCCCATAACAAAATGCATACACATATCTAAAATAAATAAAAATTGGAATATTTAGTAGTAGAATCGAAACTTATAAATTATACTAAATATGTACAGTTTTTAGAGAAATCAAGATGACCTAAATCTTTTCGAAATGCGTCAACAGCTAATAAAAATGTTCTGGTCAAATAGCTTTCATTTGGAAGTCACATATAGAACAAAAGCAAATATAAGAGGAAACGGTTACTATTTCTAAATATTATCTCCCATAATTTTTCCTTTCTCATAATTATAAAATTTAAGTAATTGTAATTACTTATTTATTATACATGGTAAAAAGGTATATAGTAATTTTTTAGTACAAAAAAATACACAGGAGATATTAAGAATGAATTAAAATTAATTAAACAACACAATATTCAAATTTGAAAATTCTCCACAGACTAAAGTTAATCAAGTCCTCAGGCAAGCGCGTATAATATATCTTTCGGTTATTAATAATTCGAACAGGTTGGGTCGCCAACCAACAGTATAGTAGTTTTAATGTACGCTACACTTATAAAATCAACAGTATTAAAAATGGGATGAAAAAAAAATTACTCATCATTGTTTTTTTGAGTTTTATAAATATAAAAATCAAAAAGAAAATTCTATATCTTCAAAATGACAACCCATATAAAATGATATGCTTTAATAACCTTTTTGAAAAAAAATACTTCGATAAATATTACAACAAGCATCTGTTATTTCGATTTCTGATTTATTATAATTGGAAATCAAAAAAATCTTCAGAACATTCTAGACATTTGCTATATCTCTGCAATTTACTAATTTTTTCATTATTTAAAATAAGTTTATTTATATTATCTTCATAATTTTAATATTCATAAGAAAAATCTACAATAAATTGACTTATCGGCTACTAGTTTTTGTCTGAATATTACCGCTATTTGTCATATCTGGTAACGTTTTGTTCAAAAAGCGTCCTCAAGGGATGACAACGAGCTCCGTAACTTGAACGTGATTCATTAGCTTCATTTTGAATAACTTGTTATATCCTCATAATTTATTGGCAACTTTTTGGAACTCTTTTGTTTAACCAATATAAAGTAACGAATATGATACCAAGCGTACAATTAAGCTTTGTCCAGGAAGAAGCGACATTTGTTATTATTTCATTTTTGATGTTTATAATAAGTTTGTGTGTTATAAAAGACTTTTTTCTTCTTTGATAGATTAGATATATAAAAATTTACAGATACATATAGGGAATTACATATAATACTATTTATATTAAAAAAAATAATTATTAATTTGGAAAGTCTAGCTATTTCCGAACTTCTTAGAATCTCTATAGCAAAATTAACAACTAACTAACGTTTAAAAAATTACCTAACTTGTCTTTACATAATCAAATTCCGCAAATTATTAATCTACTATTAGTATCATATTCCGCAAAGTTTAAACATATCGATTACATTACATTTAATGTTACTTATCCAACCAATATTTTAAATGTTAAGGTTTGTTTGGATGTTTGCAACTCTTTCATACTCAAACAGGTCCTCAGGCAATTTTGAAACAACTGAAACATGAGCGCTAGCTAGTTTCGTTGACAATTGTAACTGGCTCATGTCTCAAATTGAAAGCGTTTGCTTAAAGTATCAAAAGAACGTGCTCGCTTAGCAATTCAACAATGGTTATTTCAATTAAAAATCGCAACTTTTGGAGCGAATGACGAAAAACAGTAAATAAAAAAGAATTTCAAATTTGAAGGACTTGTAAGATCTGTAGACAATATATAGAATATTTGGACTTCAGTATATAATTTTTTTAATTATGTCTCATGGTGGCTTTTTTTTTATTTGAGGACTATAATGATAATCGTTAAAAAAGTAGGATCAGATTCAGAGTAAAAGATCAAGATACAATAATCGTAAAATGAAAATAAATTAATAAAGCTGGTGTAAATATTTTTAAAAATAGCTAAATAAATTGTTTAAACTTAATTTTAATTATAATCTTTTAAATAAAGAACAATTTTCATTTTTGCTTTTTAAAACAGAAATCCAAAGTTACCATATCGCATCCATTGAAATTATTATTTCTTTTCAGCGATTAAATAAATTTCTTCAAATCGTCTATTGTTAATTTTGTTATTTCTCTTAACAATTACGAAGATTGCGACTGAAGACCTCATAAAATTATATCGTATAAAATTATTAGTAAATCCGAATTTTAGGTTTTATTTTTTATTCTTGAGTACTAATAGTTGTAAGTACAAATACTAGTTTAATTTGATTATAATATTTTTATATCACAATTCATATAAATGATGACCATCGCAATATGTTCATCGCATAACAATGCAGATAAATGATGACACTTACAATATGTTGGCTGAACGTTTATAAAATGGTTTAAGTTTTCAACTCATTAGTATGCTGTCGCATCGAATATGGCTATGTCTTACGATTTCCAAATCCTGCGGGATGCCGCGTGAACAGTGAATGATATAAGGTGTTATTTATGTTTTTCTAAAATTACAACACCTTATGAATTGAACTTCAATTTAGTAGGATAATTATTACGTTTCCAATGATTTTTTTTTTTTTGGTGTTGTATAAATTTTTGTAGGTCATTAAAGTCAGTATTCGTAATAGAGCCTAATTCTAGTCATTTGATTGCAGCTCGTAAGAGTTGACTTGACCGCAATTGTACAACTCTCTCACAAAAATTTGAGGAAAAAATAGCTGTTAACCAACACATATTATAACTTTTTGCAGAAAGTTAGAGTAAAATTTATTTCGTAGTGCGAGTAAAACTGCCGGAGTGACAATCATCCAACTTACCACATCGTTTCCTTGCTTCCTTTATTTCACACCATTTCTCAAAAGTGACAACGTATTTTCATCACTACTTGGAGGTAATTGAAATAGTCGACATCACCATTTACCAGATGGATGTAAGATTATTTTTGTTACTTTATTCTATATAAAAGTAATTTTATAATTAAATCTACCAAAATTACTTTATTTTATATCGAGAAAACGTAATATAAATAAATTAATTTTTATTAATGGATACCTTCACAACTAAACACCTCAGACTCCAAACTCAAGGACTTCACTGAGACAGTCACGTAGAAAATGTCCACTATTTAATTAACGACTTCTATTGTAGTGTTCAATAGATCTTTATAAAGCTTGAAGCAGTTCACAGTTTTAAACTTTGTGTACTATTTCAATTTACAACTTGTTGGAATACTTGCTTTATTCTTAAATCAGTATTCCCTAAACATATCCCTGAAAAAAGTAAAAGTAAAATCTCCGTCCTCTTGACGTCTGGAAAGATATTACTTTTTAAGTTAAAATTGTAGTTTTTATATTCGAGTGAACATTAATTAACCGCTTTTAAAGCAAAAAATAATAATAAAATATTTTATGTATAGTCTAATAACTTATAAATTATTTACACAATGGTAATTTCATAGCTGTACTGTAAATTTTTATATTTTATAAAATTACAACATGTAATAAATCCATTATTGACAAACTTGAGAAAGAATTGAAAAACGATGTATTTTAGGGTTCAGTACCTAAATTTGTTGTCCTGCTTAAAGTTGCGGAAACTATAAATTTATTATCACATAATGTAAGAAAAATATTTTTAATAATTTAAAATTACTCCCCTTTCCTCATTAACGCTTAGAAGTATTATATTGAAATTCATGTCAAATACTCAGGTCTATAATAGCTTTAAGCTGTAACAAAATTAAACTTCTATGTCAACGCTATCACAAGAAATAGCAATTTAAGCCGCATGTTTTCAAAATTGCATCTATATGCAAGTGATTCGAAACCTAAAGGGTGCTCCCAGTCGACCTAGAATCTTGAAATTTGGTATAAAACAATGTTTTAAAGCACAAATGAAAGAAAAATTCTGAAAACCTGTTTTAACAACACGAAATGAGATCAATATGTGCTATTGAATTTCACTTTTTTAAATATATTTTTCTTTTATCAACTTCTAAGAGAATTTATAACATAATTTATTGTAATTAATGAAAAAAATATAAAGACAACAGAAATAATAATAAAGTAAAGGGAAAGAAGCAAGAAGTTATTAACAATCTTTACGATTATTTCTAAGCTTAATTTTATAGTTTATAAAACTGGTTTTTGACGAATAAATCTGTTTAAAACGCCCTACTAATTTTAGTTTTGATAATTTGTAGGTAAATATGTATAACACCTTAAGTATATAGAACATTGGTTTGGAATATCGGTGGAATAAATTTTGAAGATAGAAAAAAAGCAACGTTCTTAATTGTCAGAAAAATATTAAATCTTGTAAGATGACGTCATCTTCAGTGCACTCAATAAAGCTGTAATAAAAATAAAATGTCAAGTTACGGTGGGACGCTGCGCGGCGTGTCGTCGTTAGTGAAACATCAGTCACGTCAAACTCAATAGTTTAATTTTAGTAAAATGTATATTTTATTGTAAAAATATAAGTATATTTAAAACAATTAATTCATATTCATATTCAATATTTAAATCATATTTTACTAAAGTGAGAAGATAATACATTTTGTTTGTTGGAAATAAACCTCCAATACCTAGTCAAGTTCTGTGCACGGCGAAGGACTTTTTAAGAAAGATTTATTTTAATTAAAATTATATTTTTTCTACAAGTATTCACTCAAGCTATCTTAAACAGATTGATCTTAATATTAATTTAATGAATAATAACAATTCAATCGGACCTCCCAAAAGAGGTGCCGCTATTGTCTTATTCTTGGAATATTGCCTGACGCCGGACAATTCTAGGTGGTAACTCAGCGGTTTGGGACGACATAACTACCTCTACGATACTTAAATATCGGGCCACCAATTAGGCTACAAAATTTCTACTCTAAATCAATTAACTACGCCTACGAAATATGCTCTTCTGATTTTGCTTCACAATTGATATTTAAATAGTATTACGGCAGAGATAAGTGTTTATACTGTTGTCGAAACAATAAAAACAATAATTTATTTACGTGGTAAATCACCTAATAAAGATTTGTTATATAAAAACAAAAAAACCGAAAGTAACAGACCGTAAATCTTCAAACAAAGATTTTCAAAGTCCAGGTACAAATTCTGTGGTAGTACTATCTGTCTTGCTTATCTTAATCCCGATGACGCTGACACAATTACGAAAAATTCAAAACCTTTTTTGCATCCTATATTTGAACCGCATACTCATATCCTTCATCTTCTATTTAATATAAAAAAGCTGCATAAAGGTTTCGTTTTGATAAAACATCGCAACTTCCATTAAATTATTTTTAACAATATTTATTAATTTACAAGAAATATAAACAAATCAAATTCGTGATGCTAAAAACAAAAACAAAATTTATATACCTTGAACATGGTCTCAGGGGAACAGTAAAAAAGTAAAAATGGGACTTGCAAAAGGTTGCAAGAATAAATGGGACACCATGCCTGCGCCAGCCACGTAATCCATGACATCAAGATAATAAAAGAAGGTCGACGGCGCGTAATGTAAAATGTTTTGTACCTACAGGTCAATTTCACAGAAGTCCCGTAACACTCGCGGCCACGATTTGGCACTTAATAGCGGAAGGCCATAATACTAATCTCTCTTCACGATTGCTAAGTGCTAAACACAAAGATCAAGATCAGGTGGGTAGCTGGAGGTCAAGAAAAGTTATAGTACTTTGTTGTTGCAATGAAAGTTATAGAAACGCTTTTTTGTTACTTATAAAACGAAAAACAAATGAACAGGAGAAAATCTTTATACTTATTTTAATATTATTTTTTTAATCATGTTTTAATCACGTAACAAAATAAGATTCCCCTCTAAATATTTTTTAATCGGTTTATTATGTCTGAATTTAACAGTAATCTCAAAAAAATATTTATAATATTTTATATAATAATATTTTAAATATAAAACATAAAAGTAAGGAATATATGAATGACCCTATTTTAACGTACAATAATACATTTACTAAATAATCTTTAAAAATGTATAATTTTTCCCTCCCAATGATCTTAAAAAAATTTCTTGATCTTCAAAACATTTAAATTGCTACCGAAAAAAAAAAGTGAAAATTATTTATTTATTTATTTATTTATGCACCAGAAAAATTTTACAATACTGTATAAAATTAAAATTTTGTACATAGGATAACTTATCTCTATCAAGAGATCTCTTCCAGTTACCCATCACAGTGAAAGTAAACAAGAATACAAGAACAGTAGGTGGGTACATTATTAAAAAATAACACTTAACTAATAACAACACTAACAGATAAAAGTATACTATAATATTGTCTATAAATATACATATAATAAACTAAAAATATGATAAATAGATAGGTAACATAAAATATATACAATATATATAACTAAATATATAAAATGCATATATAGAAATAAATATTTATTATAATTACATACATAAAGAGAGATAGTGCTTCTTCAACCTATATTTGAAAGAATTAAGAGTGGGACTATTACTAACTTCAGGAGGTAACGCTCCTTTGTATTTGTCAATGTAATAAAATTATTTGTACATCGATAGTTGCTATATTAGTTTCGGTTTAAAATTAGTCGGGCCAAATCCGATAGTATTTTCGTGATTTTAGCCGGATAAACATACATTAAAACATAATACTATTGATTGATTGATTGAAAAACATGATTGATCGAATCCTTACCATACATAATTTTCCATAATTTTTTTGTATACATAACCATTGAAATATATTTCAAATAAAATTAATACTTACATTTATATACATTTCAAGGCAAATTTATATATTTCATGTCAAACTGTAATTTAGCCATGATTAGAAACTAGATGCGGACGTAAGTGCTTGCATCCACATCCGTAATATGGAAGGAATGGAGAAGGATTACGCTTAAGTTATAGAGGTGGCAACCTACACAATGTATTAAAGAAAACAAGTTACCTTAACATATGTTTTGTTTTATTTATATTTGGGCAATCCGAGCCAGGAGAGAAAACGGATGGTTGCGTCCTCCACACCTACTAAAGGCCAACAGTTACCTTCACCGCTTCAGTCAGAAACTACGAAATCGCTATCCCCACTTACTATGACACAATTTAAACATGACGAGGTTAGATTTTAATCATTTCGTTTTTTGGTAGTTACACATAATTACATAAGTTGTTGTAAAATGACACCTAACTAAAATGTTAAGGTTATTGACCTATGCAATTTGTTTGTGAGTGAAATATTAATCATTCAGTATTTTGTAGTTTGTTTCAGTACCTATATCTACATGTTTTTATATTGTTAATTTATAAATCCAAAGTACTTAATTCTTTATTTATTCAACCAATATATTTATTTGAATTGTAAATGTATCCAAAGTAATTTTAAAAATTATTCAAAAATGAAGTAATAAATTTTTATTTGGAGACGTTATTACTTTTGTTAAAAGTTTTTATTTTTTCTTCCTTTTTAGTGGTTCCTTCGATTATGTAGGCGTAACGTTATGTTATTAAATGGTACAAAAGTAATTGCCGCAACTCGGACACATCTGCTGGAATTTTTTGAAGAATTCTGTTATGGGTCTTGGAAACTAATGATTAGATCTTCTACTCACACCTAAACAGGTCCACGCTGGAAACACTAGCTTTCGAATAGAAACGAATCATCAAAAGTGGTTTACTGAATCTTAAGTTCTGAGAATTAACTGAGTTCTGATTATTAACAAACAAAAAAAATACAGCCGAATTAAGAACCGCCTCCTTTTTTTGAAGTCGGTTAATAAAGTAAAAATATCTATAGCTGAAATATAATTATATAGCAAAACCTTATTTAGTTTATATCTAAGTTTAAAAATATCATTTTTATGTCAAAAGTAATATAAATATTAGTATTTCAAGTTTGAATACACGTTTCACGTATATTAAAACAATTGAGAACTTCATGACGATGACATTTACTTTATACATCATGTTTATTGGTAAAGTTGGTTAGAACATAATGCCAAAGAAAAAAATTATTGCATTGTCTCTGCCGAAATCCTTGTAGATATAGGTGAGACACGGATGTGAGACACGGATGTGAGACACGGATGTGAGACACGGATGTGAGACACGGATGTGAGACACGGATGTGAGGGGCACAGGAGCAACTATATATATTCATATATTTTTACTTTATAGAGTACTAAACGAGGAGAACTAGATAAAGTCGGGGGTAGCAGCTAGTTCCAGTTGAATTCTTAACAAATATTATGAGAGAAAAATAAGTTCTTTTGTCTTGAAAATGTAATAAGTAAATAAATTTATAAAAATACGCAAGCTTAAAGACTTCATAATAATAATGAAGCTTCTTGCTGATCAAAAAATAAAGCCGATGTAAACTGTGCCAGTCTTATGTTTTAAGCTGTTCGTTTTCAGCGTGGTATTAACACATCATACAATTTTAGAGAATTAGCAAACATTCGTGCAAATAATTTTAATAACAAAATATTAAAAAACTAATATATGTAGCTGAGCTATGTAAATAATTTCATGTCATTTTGATAGTATAAATTTATTTATTTAATAGGTCAAAATATAATTTGTTATATTTTTATAAAAAAATTTAAAAATTTCTAAGGTCTTATAATACTTCAAACCTGTAAAAAGTTGACTTTGGACAATTTTATTTAAATTTATTTAAATTCTTTGTTGCACAACAACGATACAAAGGACTTAACGCTATACGCAATTTCTAGCACCTAACCCAAAACATCCAAGAAAAATACGTGTGACGACGGAGTGCCACAAAATTAAACACAAAAAAAAGGTAATACTTACTCATCAATATCAATAATGTATACATGCATAATCTAAAAACAAACATGAACGTATAGGAATACTCGCATAAATAAATACATATCTACACATAAATAAATAAATAAATTGATCTGTACAAATATAAACATATAATAAAACGGGAAGAAAAAAAAAGAATAATAAAGTTTATTGGCAACTGTTGAGGAAGTACTGTTTCACCTGCCTCTTAAAATAAATTCTTGATTATGCTTTACGAATGTTTTCTGGTAGTTGACTCCACAGTCGGACAGCGACGACAGACAAAGAATCAGACATGAAACTGTTTTGTATGTTGAAACAGTTAGAAATTGGTTTTTACTGAAGCGCAACGGTCTTTTATGGGGACGAGTGCGAAGTAGGAATTTGTTTCGAAAATATTTTATATTTATGAATCGGTAACCACTTCAGTTGCAAACGATATTGTAATACATTGTCAAATATTCTAAGATTAAAAATAAATCAGAATTTAACAAGATTATAAAGCAGATGCTCATTTAAATTTACAAAGTCAACATCACCGTAATGGACTATCAGTAAAAGTATGGTGTTTGCAAGCTGTACTTTAGTTTTTATAAGAAAAAAATCAAATCAAATCAAATCAAATCAAATCAAATCAAATCAAATCAAATCAAATCAAATCAAATCAAATCAAATCAAATCAAATCAAATCAAATCAAATCAAATCAAATCAAATCAAATCAAATCAAATCAAATCAAATCAAATCAAATCAAATCAAATCAAATCAAATCAAATCAAATCAAATCAAATCAAATCAAATCAAATCAAATCAAATCAAATCAAATCAAATCAAATCAAATCAAATCAAATCAAATCAAATCAAATCAAATCAAATCAAATCAAATCAAATCAAATCAAATCAAATCAAATCAAATCAAATCAAATCAAATCAAATCAAATCAAATCAAATCAAATCAAATCAAATCAAATCAAATCAAATCAAATCAAATCAAATCAAATCAAATCAAATCAAATCAAATCAAATCAAATCAAATCAAATCAAATCAAATCAAATCAAATCAAATCAAATCAAATCAAATCAAATCAAATCAAATCAAATCAAATCAAATCAAATCAAATCAAATCAAATCAAATCAAATCAAATCAAATCAAATCAAATCAAATCAAATCAAATCAAATCAAATCAAATCAAATCAAATCAAATCAAATCAAATCAAATCAAATCAAATCAAATCAAATCAAATCAAATCAAATCAAATCAAATCAAATCAAATCAAATCAAATCAAATCAAATCAAATCAAATCAAATCAAATCAAATCAAATCAAATCAAATCAAATCAAATCAAATCAAATCAAATCAAATCAAATTCTATGTCATTGAATGGAAAAAATAAATATAAAATGTAATAAATTATCCTACTTCTATTTTCTTAATTAAGCCTATGCCAACCATTACACAGTGATGTTGTTCGTGTCGGTTTTATATATCTTCAAGATGCTGTTGCCACTTCCACGTACTCGTCGTAAGATTGACGCTTTTTTTTCCGCATGATGGCATGAAAGCTATCTGTACGGGCCTCCATAAACATGGAGGATGCACTACAGTAGCAGGGCAGCTTCAACAACATCCTGAAGATGTTATTGTATTGCACCAACAGACCGCTCGAGTAAAAAGATTGACAAAATGCTTTGAAAAGCATAATTTTCACGTAGATAAGCTTCGAGCAAATCTGCGAGTCAGCATATTTCCCCTTACCGCCAAAGCCCTATGTTCTCTGTCAACATCACAATCATCCTTCAGATCCCCAGTCACAATATGACTAAGATATTTAAACTTACTTACTACCTTAAGATCACAATTATATATATTGACAGGGGGCAAAACCTCTGGTCTATTATTACCCGACTTAAACACTAGCATGACACTCTTTTCGCAATTATAGGCAAGTCCATGTTTGTTTGCAAATTTTACGCAGATATTCAAAAGCTTCCTAATACCATTGACTGAGGGATTCAGCAGCACCATGCCATCAGCGTAGCTAATGTTATTAACGCAGACTTTATCTATACGACAATCTACATGGGTGCTGCTCAATTCCTCAATCAATGCATTTATGTACAAATTAAAAGGACTTGGTCAGGTTAAACCTCCCTGTCACACACAATGTGATTTGTACACATCAGAAATGGACTCACCCCAACGTACCTGGTTTTGTTTATTGTCATACCAGTACTTAAAAAGGTTCACAAACTCACTGGGCATACCCGTGTCACTCAAGTTATCTCACAACATATCATATTTTTCTGAGTCAAAAGCTTTCGACAAGTCTAAGAAAAACGCATATTTTAAGGAGTTTTCCTTTCCATATAAAACTTGACCGAGTGTTTGAGGCTCATTATTGCATTCTCGGTAGAAAAGCCTGCTCTGAAACTGAACTCTCCATCATTTAATTTCAAAGAACTGATTAGGTAGTTATTAATAAGACCGTCAAACACCTTAGCAATTATGTTAGCCAGTGATATTGGTCTATAGTTTGATTGGTCTGAGACATCGACCTTGTTATTTTTAATAACTGGCACTACTATTGTCCTCATTAAAGACTCTGGTAATACAGGCACATTGAGAACAATTGAGACTAACCTGCTAGAAGGTTAGCACCAACACGCCTAAGGTACTCCATGCTGAGACCGTCATGACCAAGAAATTATTCTCTCTTAATGTTATTAATAATATTCAAAACATCTCGAGTGTTAATTGAGGTACTAAGATTTGTCATGACGCTCTCAACAGCGGTAACCTGCTTTTAAATTAAAATTAAAAGTAAATTGAGCAGTTGTTTGTATCGAAAAAGCCTCTTTGAAATGTTTCGCAATGCTCCTGTGATCACTCACACCCCCTACACTCACAGGAAGGCTCGGTTTTATATTTAACTTCTTAGTGTTTTTCCAAGGCGCATTTGAGAATGAATGAGGCATTAAACACTTAGAATTTTTTCCGTCAATGTTAGCGTTACTAGTGTGTTGATAAAGCTGCAAGTCATCGGTATACAGATGGTGGTCTGTATGAATAAAGGAAGTAATAGAATTCATAAATGTGGAAAACAATGAGGGAGATAATATTCCGCCTTGAGGAACACTAGTTGTGATATAAGATCAGCCAGATTGCGTTTATCCAATATGTACAGCTGGTTTGCGCCCTGGAAGGTAGGAGGAAAAACATTGCAGAGCAGAGTCTGAAGTATTATTTCGGGACAGAAAAGCGACAAGAAGGTCATGGTCATGGAAAGGAAGGTTATTGAACGCAATACAATGAGAAAAATCACATGTCTGTTATCCGTGGTTTCGAGAAATTTATTGGAGGATAAAGAAAAATTGATGTTTATAATTGAAATTAATTTTTAAACTAGTAATTTATGAATAGTTATAGTTTGATTTTGTCTATTTATTAACTTCTGTTATCAGTATTATTATTTAGTAAAATAACAAGTTTCGGATTCCATCTGTTCTTATGTATACTAACATTATATAGAAGAAAGGTTTGTATTCTAAAATATTTGTAATACATAAACTCAAAACCTTAAACGTATTTAAAAATTATCTCACAATGAGATTTCTATATTATCACTACGTAACATAGGCGATAATCCTCTATAGGGTTTTTCATATATATGGATATATGAAAAACCGTTCATGCGCATTTAAATTTACAAGTAACAATTAATTTAATAAACAGAAAACTGAATTATTCTTTCATATTGTTTACACGTTTCCTATTTTAATATTAGGGAACTTTAAAATATGAAAGCCACCCTTTAAAATATTAAAGGCACGCTTTTCATAACTTTAAATTTCATATGTAACTGTACCATTCGCAAGATTTACAATCCTATGACACGTAGCAATTTAGAACACTTCTCAGCAAACTTGAATTCTTACATTGTACGAATATAAAGAACTATCATTTTAAATATCTTGCTTTTCCTTTGAAATTCTAGATAAAAAAAAATAGATCTTGTTACAGGCGTAGGTTTTAATGGCTCTGGCTATTTTTTATAAAGTTTAAAAGTATAAAATACCGTGAATATTAAGAAATATTATTTGAAACAGTATTAAATATAATAATTTTCTTATAAATAATATATATACTATAACATAAAAATTATAAATTCAACCTATATTGAAAGACATGTTTTTTGAGCAACCTTAACAAAAATAACTAACTCACGTATGTAAAATGCATTTTTTTATATTTATGATTTCTATAAGATACTTCTTATACCGCAGATTTCTAGTACTTTTTGCGTTATATTTACAATAGGTTATCTAGGGACTACGTTATAGCTACACCACAATTTAATCAAAATACATTTTCAATAAGCCGATGTTAAGAGGAATTAAATATAAAATTGCTGACATTTGTTGATTGGCCTTGATCCTCTTTGATGAAGCACTGGATTGACTTATTTTAACTATTTGTTCCGTTTGTTTCGTCATTTAATTAATTATTTAAAAATGAATTTATATTTGTAAGTATTTTGCTTTCGCTTATCTCTTTAGGTTTCGAACATCATGTTTATCATTTAGGTTACAAGTGTCTCGATTATTGTCAAAATAATAAGTAAAATGTAAAAAAAAAATAGTATCATATTGTCTAATGAAACAAAAAGTTAATGTGATGGAGCTCGCACTCGTTACTTTTTGTATTATAATGTGATACATGTTAATATTAATATATATATTAAGAACATGGCACAAGTAAATAGTGTTGTGTTGCAATGAAATATTTTTAAAACATTTAACTTATTTACTTGATAAATAAAAACAAGAGATAATTCAAATGAATTTTTTTTTAAAGAAAGTAATTATTGATAAAAAAACTTAATACTTTGATTTTGGTTACATATTATTGCGACAAATTAAATGGAACTTTCATCACAACTAAAAGTTTCATTTAATGCGTTACGAAGTAACCACAAACAAAGTTACAAAGGTAACTGTTTCAAAGAAGTTAGAAGTTTTAGTTTTCTTTGAAATACATATTGTTTCTTTCATATTTATTAGTTAAAAATCATTAATTTTATGAAACAAACTCTAACTAATGTACTTTATCGTACAAAACACGGTTATGTAGTATAGGCGGAAAACTGACTACATTTCCATTACTAATTATGAATTATAGTAATTTATAGCTTTAATACGAACATCATCTTTTCTAAAACTTACCTCTGCAGTAAAGCGCTAATTCCTTTTTGTGAGTTCACGTTTAGACAATAGATACTGCGTATAGCCTCTACATGATGTCTTTACCTGAAACCAATATAAGATATACTTAAATCATTAATCCTTTTATTTTACTTGATTATTATCTTACGTTTTTAAGAGATCAAAATTAAAATAAATATTTGTTGGTAGTATGTAATTATTTTAAGTATTTGAACATACTTCCATTCCGAAATCTATTGAACGAATTGTACTTTTTCTTTTCCAAATTAAAACACAATATTTATTGCACTATGCCATAAACCAACACGCGATGTAATTAATATACGAGATAAGGTCAGAGCGACCAACTTTTAATTAAAATATGATTGAACAAAGTATAAGTTAATATTAAAAATATATATAATTATTGTTATACTATATATTTTAAACAACGCCCTTTTATATATATATATATATATATAAGTATATTATTCTTGGTAGCCAGAGTTTTATAAATTATTTTGCGATTTAAACAACCAAACAACGAAAAAGAAGTCTTTTTATTCAATGTTTTATATTAATAGTCTACTAGTAATATTTAATTTTATTTTAATTATATGTTACTATTAAGACAACTTAGTAGTTGCAGTAATAATATAGGAAATCTAAACAAACCAGCCATTATATATAATTTGTAACTTAATGCAAGAAAACTGTTACTTTTTTAAAATGTATTGATACGAGCAGGAATCAAACCCGACACCTAGGAAACCATTCCTTTGCTCTATCAATTAAGCTACCGTATTGCTACTCACATCGATGAATTTGGCATTCTGTATATGACCGTCTTTATCGAGACGGTGGTGACATCTATTAAGTTTCTTTTAAACAAATATAAAATAGATAATAAATATTGCTCAATCCATCGAAGAATTAAATTAAAAATGTTTATTATAATAATTCTATTTTTAAGAAGTGACTTCTAATGACGGTGTTATTGGTTTTTATAGCAGTATTATACAAAACTTCGACCGCAAGTAGTCTGATAATAATTACTCTAGCAAAAGAATTATGACGTACATCAAGTTTGTTATATTTTCTTATTTCTTAAAACTAAAATAATAAAGTTTCACTTTTTTCCTTAATTTAATAAATGGTTATAAATTTCCACCTTTTGTTTCTTAGGGTTAAATTAAATTAATTCCTAAAGTCCTTGTGGCTAAAAAACTGAAATGTGAATTGTTCAGTATTATTGAACACGCTTTCGGAAATAGAAAATTTGTAAAATGAGATTGAACAAAATGCGTTTACTTCGCATTGCGTTTGTAGTCAGCTACGGCATAAAAATAATTATGAAAAGTTATAAAATTATTGTGAAGTCAAAAACAGAAATAGTTTTATATTTTTATAGTGGCATTGTAATTTAATTAATTTCCGACGAGCTTTAGATTTTTATAATAATTTGTTTTAGTTTGTGGAAATTACTACTTTTTTTAACAGTAATTTTGTTTTAAAAAAACATTTTATAATTAGCCTCTTATGAAAGTTTTTCATGTCCTAAGTCATTAGGAAAATGAACAGAAATAAAGTATAATACTTTCCATCTCCATAGAAGTGAAATATTATCCATCTTACGTAATTATTACAATCGACGTAAGTCAAAAAAGTGAAAAATAATAGTAATACATAAAAAACTTAAACTAATTTTAATAAATATATAAAAAATTCAAATTAATTTTATTCAAAAAGAAACAAACCATATGAGAACACAGGCGCGATTAAAAAATTTATAAGCTATCTGAGGCGCTACGATCTTAAATGGGCTACATTACATTACTGGACGTCACGTGACGTGGAGATCGACTTATATTTGTTTCCAATATATTGGTTATTGTATTGCACAAATAATATATGTTATATTTATAATCATTTCTTTCAAAAACGGATTCAGATATATTTTAAAGTTCCCTTTTTCTCTCTCTTAGGAAAAACTACTGTTATATAAAAAATAATTGATAATTTATTATTAAAAGTAGATTTTTATCTTTTATAATAAAATTGCTTGTAAATTAGCAGGTATTTTATAGAACTACTCACAGCTCAATGAAGCGTTTAATTATGAAACCACTTCATAGTCATTGGGAACTTGATAATATGAACTTTAAAGATTTTCCTGTTAGCTTATTTGCAATTAGCCACTAATTTATCTTAAAATTACAATAAATTTCTCGCTTCCCCGCAATCTGTGGCAGTGATTGGTTGAAAAGGAACGGAAGTATGTAATAGGAAATATGGCAAGCGCGCAATTGATTTGATTTAACGAGTAAAAAGAATGTTTGTATGACAACAATAATATTATTTTTATATGCCTCAGAAAACAGCAAAGAGATAAACCGAAAACACAGGAAGTGAATTTTAAAATACAAATGAAGCTGTAAGTAGCAGTAAGACGAATTACGGCCAAACTAATATTGATGCTTCAAATGAAGAGCCATTGCCTTTTACAGGCCCACGACCATCAAAGAGCAGCTCCTCATCCCCGGTGTATCCGGAATGTACTACTTCTGTTTTATTTTTTAATGTTACAAAAGTCGTAAATTTCAAATTAACTAAGCTATAATCTAATAGCACAACATATAATAGCTAAGACCAGCAAAATATTAATACTATATTTAGACGTAGTATAAAATAATGAATAATAATTATCTGTATATTTAAATATACAGATCAGTTAATTATTTTACCTTTTTAACCTGAAGTGTTTATAAAAAGATAAAATCATTTACATTTATTTATACATTTATTTATATATATATATATATCTCGTCAGATGGCAAAGATATTGCTTCAGGCTTGAAAAGTTGAAATTGAAATCATTGAAATTTGGGGATGAGAGGACCAAAAACGACATAAAAATATATAAAAAAGAGGAAAATCCTACTTATCGCCAGCAATAAAGTAACACGATGAAGACTTCCGTGTCAAAGTCAACATTCCTTGACAAACAAAAAGAAATCATTTAGGAATATATTTTTCATTTCAAGCCATGGTCTCCACAGTTGTTACTAACTTTAGTTTTATTGATGTTAACTTATTAAAATATGTAAAAGGATTTTAGCAAATTATCAGTTGCTTTCAGAGAAGTTACAGTAATAGGTCTAGGCAGAGAAGGGTTCATAGTCTTTATAATTTTTTTTATATAATTTAAAGGTTTTCCTTAAAATAAAAACAGAACTGAGGTTCATGCTTGTTCCTTCTTCTTATCGTATACACATACAAAATTTCATAAATTACAAGTATTATCAGTACGGTCTAAATATCATAAAGATCCAAAATAAAGTTAGTTTCAGCGTCACGTCTCTGACTGTATGAACACTTCAGTTAATTATCCCAAGACGTTACATAGAGCAAACATTAGCAGACCAATTTATAATTTTTACTTACAGATTGTGGTCTATTGTACTTGTGGGTTTGAGTTATATTCCTAAGTTTTATATATTAAATCTTTAATTTATAACATTTTTAATATCTTGGCTCTTTCAATATTTAACGACGTAAGAATATTGTATTTAATAAAGAATCAGATTAGACAGCTACTATCAGTTATTTTAGTATTGTCATGTTATGACTATGTATGATAAAGTTAAATTTTCGATTCTTACCAAAATTAATAATTCAAATCTATACATGAAAAAATTAGTCCTACAAACTTGCGACAACGGGATACTAAGCATAAATTTAACTTACTTAAAACTAATAATGTGTATGGAATGAGAACTGACGACTACTTAATACCTGTTTATATTAATGAACTGCCTAAGGAACTGCAAGAAATAACACGAAACTTGGTTTTCGTTTTAAAAAACACTATTTTAAAAACTAAGGTAATAAACGGAAAGGCTCTCTATACCCAGACAAACCCGTGAGGTTTTTGTGGTACTGAATGTGTAAAAAATATTATGTATTGCTTATGTATTAGAAAATAAATGATAAAAAAATATTTAAATGTATTTAAACGTTTCTGGTCCATGATTATCTACTGTTGGAAAATCTTTTTTTCAGAGAGCCCATCACATCTGCGCTGCTGAATACCTAGAGGGGGAAGCTCCGGCATGTCAAGCATGCCTTCGTCAACAACCACTTGCCTTTCCTTCGCCAGCGTCGCAAAAGCTAAATCGAGCCACTCGCAGTCAAAAGACAACCGGTCCTACTTCCATATATTAAGGGAGTTACTGATAGAATTGGTAATATCTTAAAAAAGGTTTCTCATAGAAAAGTGAACTAATTCTTGAGACCTATTAAAATTGGATTGTTCAAACGAAGAGGACAATCGGTACAAGAATTAGGGAACACATATTGGATATCAAGAATAGGCGTACATCGAAGTCTGCAGTGTGTGAACATACCATAGACAAGCCCAACCATTATATTAGATTTGATAAACCACAAAACCTCGCTAGGGAACCCGCTACATACCAAGAATGATTCGCGAACCTATTGAAATTACAAAATATCCTAATTTCAATAGAGAAGATGGTTGGAGCCTTTCTAACACCTGGGACTCACTCATAAACATGTACTGTAAAGTCTCACGTCTGTGACCGCACTCTCAGACCTCAAGATACAGTTAGTGCGTTTTGTCTACGTCAGGAACTCTATGCCCGCAATTTAAGGAACCGTTGGAGGTAGATGACTAATTGACTGACTTACTGACAGACACTTACATCTCGTCTACCCGTGAACACGATTGCTGCAAAGCATTCGAAACGTCGGGCTAAAATAAAAATGTAACCACATTATACGCGAGTTTCAATCCGTAAAAAATAGTTTTATTGGAAATTTGTATTCGTGAAAATCAAAAAAATACCAAAAGTGTTAAAATTCGCCGAACTAGTTATTTTAATTGAATTTTTCTAATTATTTTCCTCTGCAGTTGATTTCTTAAGGGCTGAGGAAAGGGAGAGGGGAGGGGAAGAAGTTAAATTACTTCCTTTGAAGAAGTTAATTGAGTAAAGTTATCCTGTTAATAGAAATTAAACTTGAATTTGAAACCGTACACTGTAGATTCTTAAATCTTGATTTTGAATCAAAGTAATTAGTTTCGGAACTATATTATTAAACTTTTTTATGATATTATCAGAAATATATAAATAAAGAACTTTAGATAAATTAAGTTTATATTTATTTAACATTTTTTTTGCCTGCAAAGGGATAAGATGAAATTAGTTTAAGAATACTGATTTAGTTCGAGGAGCTAGAGTGGAAACGCTCATTTTTGTTATACTTTTTTATGGTTGTTGTATCGTCATGTTGTATAATAATAACAATCACCAATACTGAACTATTCTTTTTTTTAACTGAATTGACTCCAGAGATTTGCTTATTAAATAAACTAACAACAACTTCAGCTTTGTAATATTTGTTTGAAAAATTATAGCGCCTAAACACTTGTAAATAAAAATTAATGACATAGCTATGTATGTAAGATCTTCTTTAAGGAACGGATCAACATATTGGACTGACTTTGATTGTCGACCTTTGTCAGATAAGGATATGTGTATATATTGAATTTCTTACACAATACTCTTGTATAAAAGTCTTGTGTAAGATATCCAATAACATGAAGATGTTCGGATTAACAGTTCTGCTACCCACTCCATTCATATCATTGTCATCCAAATTAAAAAGTTATTTTATTTTAGTACCAAAGAGTATTAGAGTAAAGATTATATTATTGCATTATCCAGTTCTATAACTAATTTTTATTATCCAATTGATATGGATATTGTCACTCATGAAGCTCAAAAATGTCAATAGCATAGTTATTGTGGTTGACATAATTCCTAATGTATGTTACGTTACGTTTCCTATGATTTTCGAAAGAGCTCTGAAAGAAGGATTATAAATTCATCAAGTACGGTTCATCATTAACTGACTAGAATACGGTAATTCAATTGATATAGCGATATTACGATTTCTTATAAGTAGCAACTTCGAGTCCCACATATTTTGATCATTTTTTCATTAAAAATATAAATAAATAAGCTTAACATGGCTAAACAATTTTAAAGACAATTTGAATATTCCATAGTTTTTGGAAGCTTAATTATTTTAGTTACGTAGTTAATTAATGTTAACTGGAAAGATTATTTTTGAATTTAAGACAATTAAATAAAAATGTTTCCTTACATTAATTTTTTTAAATTAGATGAATTAATTTTTATTATGCTCTATTTTTAAGTATGGTATAAAGATACAATAGATTATTGAATAGATACAATGTAGACAGACAAACAAGGGTCGGATATTTTGTTTGATGATCAACCCATGTCGTGAGGGATAATCCATATTGGTTTGTCCCGTTATTTCAGTAGCCTTTTACAAAAAAGATTTTTCTATTCACTTACATTAAAAGTGTACATATTTAAAAAAATTTTTCGTCAGTTTATCGATAATAGCAGTTTAAACTATATAGTTACTTTGGAAAAAAAAATGAAATCGTTGAAACGTTAATACGGTACTGATACAGCTACATAATAAGACGACTGCTTCTAATAGGTTTACATAACTAATATTATTAAAGAAATATACCATTTGGTCAAGGGTTTTGCAGACATTACAATTATCAAAATGTTTGACCAAATGTGTTATTCACACGACTGTGATGTCGTGTGAAGTCAATGTGAGTGTCGGTAGGTTCTTTGAGGGTTTTTGGGTTACAAAATAAATCAGGTCTTATTACAATGACAAGAACAAACTAAAATATGTATTCAATATACAAAAATATATATTTTATTTCATATCATAGTTATAGTATACATTATTTTTGATGCAATTCACAAAAAGTAACAATTTTTAACTTTAAATTTTGCAAGCACACAGAATACAATAATAATTATTTCTATCTGGTGTTTTTATATTTAAAAAACAAAGTCCGCGTCCTAATCAACTCATTTATAAACATGACTTGAGATCTCTGGGAAAGATGCTAGTCTTTTTTTGACGTAATTTTTACCCCTATACATAGTTGTATATAACTACTCCAATTATATTTGCTATCTGAAGATAGTGTCATTAAAAAGCTAGAACTTTTTCGTTAAATTATTATACAAATCAAATGACACATTGCTCTAAAAAATATTTAAACTCACTTCCTACTTTTTGTAATGTTTCATTATGTTAAAGTGAATTATACAATTCATATTAATTATCTGCTCTTCATGTTATGAGAAAATAAAAAAGAATGAAAATTTAAATTTAAATTTTTCATAATGGCGAATCCATTTTTCGCCATCATAAATTTTGGAATTCTGATGATGCATTTAAGAATTCCGAAGAAGTCATTTTTCATATAATTAAGGCGTTATACAGTCATGGTTATTAGTTTTCCCGAAAATACATCATCATTCATCATACAATGTAAATTTTGGCTAAAATAATTTAAACCAATTTCAGTATGTCTAACAAAGATGCCTAAAACTTTCCAGCACTGCTTAATTAAGAGCATGGTTGTGAAACCTCTAGTTCGTAATTGCTCCTACCAACAGTGAGCTATTAGCTACACTCTATTTGTCTTCAATCTGAAATGTACTTTAATAGCAACACAATACAGATGTATTTGCGACCACACCCTACTACTTAGGACTTTATATCACAACGAGCACCACCTGTTGAACTCCTCACTTACTTCCATTGATTTTGTTTGTTATGTTTAATTTATCTTCTCAAATTGAATACAGATTTCATAATTCAATTAAAAGAAACCAAGAGAATACTTCTTTACTTCAATATCTTTAGTAGTATCAAAAATAAACTATTTATTAATTATGTAACTAATTGAGCGATGATCGTACGGTGATATTTCAGTTATTCAGATAATTGGTTCATAGCAAAAAATACTCTCTAAACATTATTCTTAATGTTTTTTTCAATAATATCATCGATGTAAAGAATCACTTCATTAAGTCGAGTTCGTGTATGTATGTATGTATGTAACGTATATAAGAAGAATGTATTAAACTATACCTTGGTTTCAATTTATATAAATATAAATTGTAAATATAATGCAACCAAAAAAAACACTAAATTTAAAAACCTTTAAAATAAACCGTGCATAATTTATCCATTGACCAAAAACTTTGGAAATTTAAAAAAATGAGGTTTAAAGTTAACAATTAGTGATAACTTCATCATTATATTAAATTATCTTGTTAGATGTGTATATATTAATTCAATAGTAATATTAAATTATTTAAATATCATGAAATGTTATTGTATCTTGAAAAAACAGATATTTGAAAATATTCTAATAATATTAAGGAAATAATAAAATTGGTATCTATTTAAATCACAGCACAATAGAAAATGACTAAAATGTCTTAAAAATAAAGAAATAGAGACACATATGAGTGTTTATCTTTGTGTACGTTGTAATAATATTGTTCACCCCTCTATTTAAAAAGTGTCACCTTGTTCCTGTATAAGTGGGAGTAAAATAGCTCTTTATATATTCTAAAAAATATATTTAAAAATTTTGGATCGATTGATCCACTTTTACTGCTTCTGTCGATCAGCCTAAGAACTCAGTTGTTGATTGTTGTGAACCTCCTTACAAAAGAATTCCCTTAAATTAAATAGGGCCTGTGTAATATTACACCCTTTCTAAAAGTTAATTGACTGAAAGTACCTCCTTAATAAAATCAAAAGAAATTTGATTTAGAGACCCAAGAGTCAAGCGTTCGATTATTTTTAAAATTACCTACTAAAAGTTACTTATTTTTGTAAGTACTCTGCTTTATTAAAATTATAATTATTAGACGTTGTTTTATTTTGTTTTAACTTGGTAATATATTTTATTTACCGCTGTAATAACCACCTATAGCTATATTTGATCCCTTTTTTCTGAAAGATCGAAAAAAAATCTACAGCTCTTTTTCTGGATATGACATATTTTTTTAGAATGACATGACTTTGGTTTATATTGACGACTATGTAGCATGATGTTGTCGCTTAAGAAAAACTAATTTCCATGCCTTGCGAAATAAATAATATATGAGACATTATTAGTAAAAATACTGTGTTCTAATTTTGAACTTAGTATAAACGAAACTAGTATAAAATTGAATAATAAATTTTATGAAAATTTATCAATCCTATTTTTGGAATTTGAAAGTAAGTATTGAATTTAATTAAGTTATAATTCCAATGGTCTAAAATTATATAAAGCCAGGGATATTCTTTTGTACAGATATATTATACTTATGCAAAGAATAAAGTTTTAAATGTATAGTAAGTTGAAATAACAAAACCTACGAATGTACTATAATATCGTTTACTGCTTAGTTTGTGAAAAACGATTCTAAAAACCATTTAAACTTTATTGATTGAAAACACAGCGAAAGGAAATTGCTTAGCATTACAAATTAAAAACAGAATGAGTTTAAAATAACTTTAATACAATTAAAAGGTTCGTAGAACTAATATACCTTGCATTGCCCAAAAATAGTGAAATGAAAAACAGTAATCATTATTTCTTATAAAAACTGCATTCTCTTTATTTTTCTTAACACTATGAAGAGTTACAAAATTGTATTTGCAACTCAATGAATAATGTAAGATCGTGTTCGAACCGCTATTAAAGTACCTAAACTGAATTGTCATTTTCTACTTTTCTTTTTCCGTTATATTTTGTTTGAGAAAGTAAATAAAAGGAAAACAATACACAAATTTGTATTCATGTAAGAAACTGAGTAAAACTTCTTAAAAATGATAATCTGATATAATATAGACTAGAAAAATCGTAGTTTCGAGTTGTGTCCGGTCGAATAAACTTTTTACTTTGTACTATTTAAAACTTTAATAATTAACTATTTTTTGTAATTTCCTTTTTTTTAATATTTATCTTTTGTTCACTGACACCACCCCCATACAAATTACGAAAAGGAGATTCAGAGCTGGAACTATTAACATTTAAATAAAAATACTCTTCTCATACATCACAGCGAAAATGCAGTCAACGGTTCATTTAATTACTTTTAACTGTTAATATATTTTATGTTGCTAACTGAGCTGAGCAAAGAGAAGCTTTTTACTAGTCAATTTTATCAAATTTTGTTCGCTATCTTCTCCTAAACCGATCAAGCTCTTCCAACCAAATTTGGCCCAATTAATTATAACATGCCCAACTTTCTATTCTAATCTGAAACGTTCTTTCATATGCGTAAATGGTAAAATATTTTACTTAATTACACACATAATATCAAGTTAAAGTTTTCGTGATATATTTTTCGTTTCGCTCAGCTTTTCCCGCTTGCTTGCTGGCGGCCCTAGTACTATTAGATGCAGTAATGGAGCTTTAATATAAGATGTCAATCATAGCCAATCTGTTATGTTTTGAAAATATAATGTAGCAAATTTGCAAATAAATCTCAAATACTTAATTTCAGAGACAATAGATGTGAAGTGATATGAACATTTTAAAATTGAATGAAGTATTTGAGACTTATTTGCAATTATCACTCAAAATTAAATAGCATTAAGCCCGCCTTTTGTACATTTTGTTTTGAATTGTGCAATAAAGAATAAATAAATAAATATATAAAATGATAATACATGGTTTTTATCTCAGTGGATATTATTAAATTATTTTGAGTTCGTCCTAATGTTTAAAAATAGGTTTTTTTGCTTTTTGCGAGAAATTTAACGCTTCATGTTCGTGTATTGAAAATTCTCTACAGACGCTGCATGAAGAGTGTCGCTCGGAGATTAGCGAATTACTTGTAGTTCATTGAGGCGTAGTATTGCAGTATTGATAGAGAGATTTGAAATTGATTATATGAAGTTATAAGAGTAGTCTTAATGATTTTTAATTCCTAGACAATACTTTATCCCTCACCACAAAAATTAGTTAAGTGTTAAGTTATTATAGATATAAGGGTACCGAAGGGATAAGCATACTGTCCTGTCCCGTCCTGTCCCGTCCTGACCTGTCCTTTTTGGACTTAGTCAAAAAATATAAAAATAATAAACCTTAGTAATAAATATAAAGCAAAGCTTAGTTTTATTGGGAATATAGATATAATTGCCATCATGACTGTCGGCTTAAGCAACGAAGGATCTCTTAAGATTAATTGGCAAAAACTTTATCAATGTCCTCATTACCCGCCAAAGTTTGGGACATATCCATGATTATGGCAGTTCTTAATTCTTTCTATGAATATCATTCATTTATGACGTCGTATTTTTTATGATACAATTTATATTTCAATTGTCATAATTCTGTCACAGAAAATGAAGTCACTGAGCTACTTGCATAATTCCGTCTTCTTATTCTCCTACCAGCCTACGCACCAACGCTTGCATACCAATTGTTTAATTCATGTACATGTCCATATCCATGATTCTTGCGGTTTAAAACAATATTTATATTTATTTGAACGTTTTTTGATATGACTGAAAACTATAAATAGTATTAATTTCTATATAACTGTTTAGTTTTTAAAAACAAGTAACCCTGAACAATCAAATATTAATTATAATATAAAACATTATTTTTATATTATTGTAACCTAAACTGACATAATGGTCCAAATATATACAATAAACACGAATAGAATTATTTTATTATACATATATGTATGAATGACTAATTGATCGAAACATATAATAGATTTTCAAACCAATCTAAAGTTATTTACAGTCACAATGTTGTATCCCGTACAATCCAATACAATTTCGTAAATCTCATCGGATAACGGCGACAGTTTCATGGACTTATTTACATAATTTTCGAACATGGTCTGTACATACAATGTATTTTCGATTTACAAAATTCATGGAATATAAAGTAGTTTATTGAACCTTTTACTTTGAATGCATTTTGTATTGTAATTAGATTTTTGACGATGGACTATTTAAATTTAATTGATAATACAAATTATAGTAACTAGCAACTTTAATCGTAAAGAAACAAATTAAATTTTGTATAAAGTTCTATTAAGTCCCAGTAGGTCATGCTTGTAGAGCCAATAATAGATAAATAAAAATACAACGTCAATATGAGTACAGAATCCGTTTAATAAATATATTTTTAAAAGTTAAGGTAGACCTTATAGCATTTTGAATAAGCTATGATTGCACGGATATACATTAAAGAGTACAAGGTGCTTGAAAACAAAATACATGTCATGTTCATACCATACTTCATTCCGATCTTATAAATAAGAAATCCGAATAGATTCTATACTATTCCGGCAAATTCCGTTAAAATTCCGGAGAGTACAGCCCAATAATTATATGTAATAAACATCATTGATCACGAATATGTCAGTACCAAAAAAGACATGTGTTTTAAATTATATCCTATTATATTCTTATTAATATTTTAACAAATACTTTTATGTTTATGAACGAAAATTTGTAAAAAATGTTTGCATCTAAAGCTCCAGTAAGAACTTCTAGAATGGACGAATAAAAATAATGAGATTTTAATAGGATAAAACAAATCACTTTAAAATTTAAAAGAAAAATACAAGCAAAGAAAGAAATTCGAAGTCATATTTTACTGTTTTACTTTTAGTATTTTTACAAGTATTTATTGTATTTTTGCTCACTATACTACTAGACCTTCTATAAAACAGAGTCCAAGTTTTCTTCGTGAAATCAATATAAACGATTATTTGCTCTCAACTTCATCTCAGCGTTCAAATATAACCGGCTATTTATAAAACTTTCACATTTCAAACTCTTTTTAATTTAAAATATTTAATGAATTAAATTAAACTTTAATGAATAAAATAATTTATACGTTAAGTTAATATATTTAATCTAAATATTGTGTTTTCAATAACCCTTCAATAATAAGTAGTAGTAAACGGAAATTTTTAGTTCAGAAAAATATTGCACGCCAACTTAATGTTAGAAAGTGATTATGAAAAAAAAAAGTAAAATCAAGGCAGCCGGCAGTAACTAAATCAAATATTGCAAAATTATCATTTCACTTATATGACATTTGGTTAAAAGAAGTTCTGATAGTAATATGTTATGTAATCTTTATATCAATTTCAAAGTATTAGAGAAGTAGGATGAAAAGGTATAATTTTTATAAAGAAAACCACCAGATGGTAATTGGTACATAGTTCAAGGAAATCTGCGAAAAGTAGATTTTGCAAATGCATTTCATGGAAGATGAAAAATGAGGAATAATAAAGAGAGAAAAACCAAAGTGAAGTCTCTGAACCTCCCACTGACAAATATAGCATCGTATTATATTACATATAATTATCCAGCTCTACTGACGTAAATAGTAATTGCGGCGGGACTCCGTCATGTTACTAGCACATAAATGAGGACTCCGAATGGATTCGAAACTAGTCGGGCCAATCCTGATACTAATTATGTAACTGCGGCCATATATAATATATTTAGTATATATAACCGCACATATAATATATTTATTATATATACTATTAGTATTATAGTTGAGGACATTATAACCACGCTAAACTTTTAAAAGGTTTTACGAGTCCTTAAGCAACAACAAGTTTACTACGGCGAGAGTCTCCCATTGTACACAAGTAGTGAAAGATGTAACCTTGACAGACAAATATATTTTTACAAGTAGTCTCCGCCTGAAACACATCGACTTTGTTATAAGTAAGGACATTTCTTGAAAAATATATGAGAAACGTTTTTTGATATTTCATAGATAATCTTTGCATATAATAGAAATGATCGAAGAATTTTTTATGTTCTTGGCGCGTCTATGTACACGTTTTTGTCAAATTACCTAAAGCTGGTCCCAATTTTTCAAAAAGTTGGAGATATTTAAAAAGTTTTTATATGTCAAGGAATAAATTACCTTTCTTTACCGCTCACTCATGGTTATGAAGTAGTTACTAGTTTTTATTCCCACTTACTGGCCGCGTCAACAAACCATTAACATAGGTTCTCGAAATGTATATAATATATCTAATTTTTAAAATAAGGGCAGTTATACATTTTTTGTAATAATTTATCTCCTTAAGATTTCTTTTTAAAATTCTATTTTTTGCCTATCCACTATGTCATAAGCCCCAACACTTTACACATAGGCATGTGTTTGATAGATTTTGAATCAAGACTTGTAAGTATATTTATACATACAGTTTGTGTGTAAAATAAAGTATTTTGGTTTTAAATAAACATACAAACAAATATTGATTAATCAAGGACTTGAATCTGTTACTTTGTGATATAGTCTCAGTCATTCTGACCACTTATCAAATTAAGTGTATTAAGCATGAATTTAATCTATCGTTTTAAAATTCTCAAAAATTTTTCTTAAGCTTGAGATATTGAGATATTGCGGAATGGCAAACGGAAGTCGTTTAAATATGGTAGGCAGTCAGTAAAAGTTCTGTTTGATATAACCATATTATAGTATACGTTACAAATTTACATTATCCTTACTATTTCATGTTCTATGATAAGTTAACTATTGTACCGACAGGAAGAATTATAAAATATTTGTTATCTAAAAAGTTTAAAATAGCATTACAAAAATTCATGAATAAATTATTAGGTACATTAATATGTGTTTTATAATAATTTTCATTGTCATGAAGAAAAAAATGTCTTAAGAAAACAACATCATAAATTGTGTGTAAGCGTCGCGGCGCCAATTTGCTAAATCATATTTTATATCTGAATCTATTGTTTGGATAAAATATTTTTTGTCATTTACATATTAAGTCTTTCGTGATCAATGATTTACGTGAAAATTTACGTGAGTATAGTTACAAAATTATATATAACAGTAATGTTATACATAATTTTGTAACTCTACTCACGTAATTTTTTTCGGGATCGGGGCGTGAAGATTCACGCCACGATTCCTCAATACATGTGGATAAGTTAGATATCAAATGGCCAATTCCGATAAAATTAACGAGGGCATAGTTTAAGGAATTTATATGCATGCTGTTTGCAAAAAAAACGATTTTAGATGAGTTTTACACATTTTTTTTATCTTACCATCTTTCTTTTTTTATATATTTTGTATATTAAATACTAAATAGAACTATACAGTAAAGTAAAAAAATACATTGTAAAAGATATAAAACGAGTGAATCTCACAATAAATACATAAAGCGAGTACGAGTTCTGGTTTACGGTATTTGCTTTTTCCATTTCTCAACGACATTGGTTACAGGAATATATTTCAGTTCACGCTTCTATTGTATGTTTATACGGAAAGTAATACGTTTTTTTTATTCGATGTTATCAACTCGAATAGGACTGTTTCATATAAAAAAATATTATATGTTATACAATTAATTTAAATTAGATTTCCTGTTAATTTTTTTTTCCAATATTACATGAAGTTTAAGCTGATTATACACGTGAGACTTTGCCAAATGACGTTACAATTACACTCACAAAAGACTCCTTCGTTCCGGACTTTTCTTAAAAGCTCTCATGAATTATATGGTAAAAGTTTTTTGTGCCAACAAACTGAAATTATTTCAATTGGGTCAAATAGTTTAATGTTACAAAGTTGTAAAATGTTTTTGTAAATTTTGTTTTTGTTGGATAATTCATTTATATACGAGATATTAAACACGACAAAACATAAATATGAGATGATGTGTAAAGTATTGTCATTGAAATGAAGTATTACATAACAGAAATGTTATCAGGAGTACTTAACACATTACAGGGAAGCTATATTATGCAAAATAGGTATCATAAGGACTTATAACATTACAGGGCATCTATGGGAAATTCCTGAGTAGAATAAATACTTGACGTGCCGGAGACGATGCTGTCTTTACCTCGACATACTGACACGCCTAACCACGTCGTATTTGAGTTTATATAGCATTGATATTTTTAAGTGAAAGTTATTATTTTTATATGTAGATCAGGACTACAATACTACTATTGTAGTCCTGATCTAATGTTAATTTGACTTAGTTATAAGGTGGAGTAAGACAGACAGAAAAGCAGATATCGGAATGACTGTTGTAGTCTAACAGTCATGGTAGCGTTGTTACCCTTAAATAAATGAGGGACGTTTCCAATAATGAAGATAGATATAAAAAATATTTTAATATCATATGAGGTATTGAAAGCCGTAAATATAATAAAACTAACAAAAACAAACATGTAATAACATCTGTCTTTTTCTATATTTTCAGTGGAAAATATGTTGAACTGTTTAATATTCAGAAATGGTTTAATTTTGCGGGTTCGGGAGCGATTTACGATCATCGAAGGACTTCAACCGCTTTAAACTCTGGTTGATATTAAGTAACAATATCATTACATATTGTCTTCTATTGATTGTGTTTCTTATTAAATTTGTACAATTAATAGTAGATTTAAAAATATATATTTGTAAATGTATTTTTAATTCTTTATTCTGTCTCTATCATTACGACAGAATGGAAACTCATCGCGCACTCTCGTCCAATAGACAACCAGCGGGATAGCGCACTCTCGTCATTTGACGGGATAGCTTTTCTTGAGTGCGCTGAAAATTGGGTCCCCTATATACTGCAGTCGTCCAGAAGTGCATCGTGCCTAAATTACCGCTAGGCTCCGCTCGATGCTTGTGGGTACATTGTACCTATTCGACATATACTGAGCATCAGCATATGTCGAATAGGTACAGAGCAGTACTTTGACTCGGCTTTCCATAATGGCATCAACGGACTACGCACAGATTCTCCGCTTAGTAGTGCGAATTAATCTGGTGGTTGATAACCTGCAACGACCGAAGCCTTCTACTGCTTATGTGTTACGTGCTTATAAGAACCCGAGGCCTAGGTATCGTGATGAGATGTTATCCCAAAAATGGAGGCGACTTGGTCCCCAGAACTAAAATAATAACTATTTTAAGCGAGTGTTATGTATTTGAGTAATACTTTTTTTTTATATTTATAATAGAGACAGAAAAGTTTTACCAAAATATAATAGAAACTTATCCATATGCTTACTCAGACAACTACTGATGCAGATGCTCTACTGTTAGTGAGTGAACTTCAGAAATTAATCATCATTGTTAAGCCATCAAACTATATCTTAGTAGGCGCTGTTAAGGTTGTAACATACGGCGATGGCTCAATTCTGGTGTACTTTCGTCTAGTGGCAGCTCTATCAAATCAAGTTATTTTTAAAATGATTACGCAAGCATACTATTAAGCAACCATTTATTTTGATAGTCAAAAAAAGAGAAAAACTCATAAAATTAAAAAAAAATGCACTTTATAACTACTTTCTCAATCAAAGCTCTTCTAGCAAGTTAAAAAGAAAATAGTACTCACTGTGTTGTCCTAACTTAATTACGAGCACATTAAAAACACAAGTTTTCGTCCTTTTCACTTCACTACACAACACACACACACTTTCACGGCGACGGTCGGCGCCCGACTGACGTCTGAAAACAAGGAATAAGGATCCTGAAAATGAGGCGCCGTCACATTTTTCTCTACTATGTAATATATTCTTACTTTGATTTTAGAAAACGGGAAGTTTTCTCTATATGCCATTGAGAATAAGGAAAATCCATGCGCTATTCAATATGAACTTTGTTATAGTTTTTTTGGACATACGATTTCATTTAGGTGTTATAGTTATAACAAATTATTGTAACAATAAAATAAATCTATAATTATTCAACATTTTTTGCAAATGTGATTATAATAAATAAACATTAAAGTAACTATAATAAACAAAACTTTGTTTTAATAAGCTAATTGAAAACATATAAATAGCGCTTCAGAAAGAAACTTTCCGTTCTATTCATTTTAGATAGGAGCATCTTAATTCAATCTTCATGCAGAGTTTTCCTGAAAATAAAAAACAAGTACATCGGTTAACTATAATATCTCTTAGATAATGTGTTTAAATGCTTAGGGTCTTCTTTACAGACTTTCATGGAAGCACCATTTAAACCAAAAAAATAATGTTAAATTATTTGATCGTAATATTTTATCTACTTATATTGCTCTATATAAATTTTTTACCAATCCAAATTAAGATGTTTTTGTATTGTTTCCGTTGGAAGTCTTTTTTGGTGTGCAAACTTCGCACTCGCCTTTTTTCACCCTCCCTGGACCTAAATCCCAAGCCTAACACCACCCAAATTTCAAAAGATAGGAAAAAGGTTGAAAAAGGTACTGTAGGGGTGGCTTTCGTCCTTTACAGCGAATTGCAAAATTATTAAGAAGTTCATACTTCAAGATTGCTGTCTTCTAAGCCGAACTTCTAGCCATTTTCAAGGCTTGTCTGGGCTGGGCTGAGTCCGGGCTTCTTCCATAAAACAAAAACGGTGTGTGTATTTTTCCATTTGTTTATACTTGAAAGCCGCCTTTCTCGCCACCTAGAACTACAATAATATACGTTTTTTGTTCGCGCTTACCCATGCCACTATGCAGAACATAACCGTTAAACGAACAACTTCCTCAACATTGTAACTGGTCAGTTATGAGCACTCGTAGTCAATGCTAAGAAAACGTATATGTTGCCGCATTCTTATTACATATGTTAATATGGTTTCGAGTAACAAGTAAACTTAATAAATCTATTTAAGATAAGTTTGTTTAATGATTAAAATGATTATTATTTGTTTTCATAATTAAGCTCCGTCAAACATTTTTGTAAATGGATGACATTTTGACTACACATCGAAGTGGTTGCTGGTTTGAAATTAAAATCAGTAATTTCAGACCAGCCTTCAATTTGCATTCGGAAGTTTTATTTATAAATTTAATTATCGAATAAATGTTTATATTTAAAACCATTCAGTTTAAATATTTTGTTTGAAAGTTGTTTTTGATTAAGTTTACGTGGCGCCATCTAAGTATTGTTTTACATACCACCATTCATTTTCAAATTGTTTCAAATTTACTACCACTTTATGTTTTAAGGGTTATCATTTTAAAGATTATTTAAACATGATCATTGGGCTAATGTTTGTATCTGGTCATGGCTAACCTTAGTAATCTGTTTGTAAAGTTGTGCTGTTCAGATGTGTTCAGCGCCTCTGGTATCATATCGGAGAACTATTAAACTCAACCAATCACTGCTAAGAGGACACGTCTGAAGGACGCGCTCGGTGGAAGATATGTAGATCCACTTTGGTTCGAGCGTTCAACTGGTAAGGTTGTCTTGAAATCTCGGTAACTATTATTACTTGGAAATTTAATTGTTACTTTAATTCAATTTATAATTCTCTTAAAATAACTGATTATATTTTCTGTGTTTTTATTTTATCATAAATTTTATTGAGTTTTATCATCGCAAAACTTAAATTATGGATAAAGTATGAACGGAAGCGATGGTCCTGAAGGGATCAACGATTCCGGTGGTTTAAAAATATTAATGCGTGGGTAGTAATCTGATATATACAAAAAGTGTAAAAAGAAATCAATTATCTGAATTGAATAATAGTTATTATAATAATAGTTATTATAAGTAATAATAGCTCTATAAGCTATTATTACTTATAATAACTTAATAAAGCCTTTCATCACAATAATAATAGTTTAACGTGTACTAGTAGTTTGGCTCATTGCCCTTATCCCGCCGCACCGCCACAATAAACACTATCTAATTATTAGTCGTATATTATACATATTAATTGCAACTACTTTTACTACTCCCTGATGTATACTTCGATTTACGAAGGATGGTCATGTGGATGGTAAGGATGTTAATTGGACCTGTTACAATTCCCTGCTGTATGCTTCTTTATGAAGTTTAGTTATAGAACAATAGCCCCTTCTATCACGATTGTAACATTAATTCTGGAACAAGCATCGTTACATTTGAAATTATATGTAACATACAATTAAATGAAATTTTATTGTTATATAATAATATTAGTGATAAAAAAAAAATATAATATATATATATAATAAAACTACATCTGATTATATTCTGAGCCCTTTTTCTTCGTAGGTACTACTAAAATCTGAATGAAATATAAACTGATAGTCTATTGAAGGCCAAACTATTATATATTTAACTCATTTAACAAGGAAATAGAAAATGGAATTAAAATAAAACAGGCGCAATGGGTACAAGCCCCATCACATTAACTTCCTGGTTAGAAAACTGTTAAATATTTTTTTTTTTTTTTTAAAACGTTCAATTAAAACAACTTATTGCATATAAAGCATATTTTATAACTTATAAAGGTAACAATATATTTAATAATATTTATTTTTACATTTTCTTTAAAAACAATAAAAACAGCGAGATGTGTTTTTATTTTCAATTGTGATCACTTTTTGATGTAATTAACATACTTCGATTGGTACCGAAATTTGTTTCTTAGAAATCGGGAATACGCGGTCCTAAAAAACCACTTGCTCGATTGTACTGGAAAACTTATGAGCCGAAAAAACGCTAACATGTTTACAAACACACAGACACACACACAATTCAATACATCCATACATACATGTTATTAAAAAGTTTCTAGAATTACTCAGGACACATCAAATTTAAGGACATTACAAACAATCTAATTTCGAAAATCGGAATGATTACAATAACTTTTTTGTTAAGAAACTTATCAAATATATTTATTAACATAAAAAAAACAGTCAGACATGTATAAATAAGAAATATATATTAAGAATAAATAATTTTATTATTACGATAAGAATATATTCCTTCGGAATTCTAAATACATTTAAATAAAAATGATGAATATAATTTGTATATAAATTCATGCTTTTGTAAGCAACTTTAAATTAAAAAAAAAACTTCATTTGACAGGGGCGAATGTTGGCCTGCTTCCTGCCTTTAAGCGTGCCTCGATATTTTTAACTTTTTTATTGGTTTATTTTTTTATTTTGTATAGGTCCGATGAAAAAACTTTTAAAAAATATCTAAATTAATTTTGATATTTTTAAGAAAGTAGTCTAATTCAAGTTACAGAATCCTTTTGAGAAAAATACCAAATTTGAGTTTAATCAGATCAAAATTGAGACCTCCATTGAAACAAAAACTGGTTTTTGGGACTGAAAAAAAATGAAAAAATAGAAGACTTCAATTTGTCGTGCCCATTTTCAACAACAAACTACATGAGGTCTTTGAAAATGGAACTACCAAATGTAAGTTTGAGCCGAACAAAATTGAGGCATCCATTTTTTCGCGTCGACACCCTAGTTTTTTTTCCTGCTTCCCCTTTAACTAAATCAAAAAAAAAATGCGTCTTGCATGTCCTGCCTATCCCCTCTGTCGAATGAAGTCTGTCACAGTAAGATGCATATTAGTCATAAAATAATTAGAAACCTAGATAGGTTTTTAAAATGTTTATATTAGGTTATATATAGATTTATATAATCTACCTGAACTTACATATTTTTTTTATATTACATTTGTTTTTTTATTTCAGTCCTACACACTTACTTGATATAAACACAAATATGCATTAAAATATTAATAACGTTACAGAACTCCAAATAAAAATGACTTACTTTACAACAAAATTTTGAGACTATTACAATTTTAAGTTATTCGGTTAGTTATTTGGTATTTCTATGAAATTATTTTTTCACATTTCTCATATTCCTCAATAGCCTAATGGAAAAATCTTCAAAGATATGATAATATCTTTATCTATATATAAATGTTATCCAGTATAAGCTCCTTTAGCTTATCTCAGAAAAATTTAAATTTCCATTTTCTTAAGGTTAAAGCTTCATTTAATCGTTTTTTGGGTTTTACATGTTGTATCTCATGTAATTATTAATCGTTTAATTAATAATCTCTTTTATTATTTCAATAATTTTATTCATATAATTTTATGATTATAAATATGCAACAAATTTAGAATAAGAACATATATTGTGCTTAAATATTTTTATATAGTTTTTAACACATTTCTTTAACATTAAAATGTGGAATACATTATTATATGTGTTCGTATAACCATCATTTCCTTATGTTCAAGTCATAGAAGACTATAATTCCAAGATCGGTTAACAGTAAAAGGGTGTATATGAAAACCTCAAATGATTTAATATAACATTTTCTTCAAGATACCCAAAATATTCAAAATTTAATAAGATAACTTCCTATAAACTCAATAGACAAAACAATTATTTACGCTGGTAATGAAAGCGCGGATAACCATATTAATATTGGAAAAAACATACATCGAGATCGAATATTAGTTTCGACCGTTAATTTGCATTTATTGTCCAAACACTTTTATGTCTTTATTTGTATTAGTGTTTTTCTCGAAGCTGCCTCGCGAGCCAAGCCACCCCGTCTGCAAGCCCAGCGCCCGACAGCCCACTGCTAGCGCACACGTGCCACGGCTTATCTGTAATGCGCTCCAGACCTAACGCTAAAAATATATTTAATTTTTTTAAAAGTAATCTTTAATTTCAAACATTTTTTTGTATTAAGAGGTTTCCTTTTATAACTATAATAACGACGCACCAGCGGCCACATGAGCGGCAGAAAGAGCGTGTGGCGCGTCGCTCTTGTTGGCGAGCACGAGCAGAGGCACGCGACGCGCGCTCATGTCAGGGTGAGAGAGCATCAACTCCAGCTCTGAGCGCGCCACAACTGTTGAGAGTCGCGTAAAAAAACTGGTTATTTATAGATCGACAGGCCTAAAAATTTCGATTTTTTCTACATTAACGGGAGTTAAGTGAATTATTCGGTACCACCGACCAAGGCGCAAATGATCGGCGGAGTCCACGACGAAGATGACAGCATGCGCGTGTCGGTAGTGCCGCTCCCATAGCGCCCGCAGCCGCGCCGCGCCCGATACGTCCCACGCGCGGAAAGACACTCCGCCACCTGAAAAAAGTTTATATATATCTTAATAAAATTATATATATTATCCTTTATTTTATCGGTATTTATTCGACTAAATTTGAACTCGCCCGGGAGCAGGAAGTGCTGGTCCCAGTTCACCCCACGCAGCCGCCACGCCGCGATTTTATCAATAAAAGCCCCGGACGGGTTGGAAACAATTCTTGAAACTAGTAAATGTTATTTTATAATACTGTACACTAACTTTGAAAATTCTCTTGCTGTTGTCCGACAGTAGGCAAAGGGCTCGCTGCAGCACCAGGCTCCGCCTTCAGTGTCCTCAGTAGCGTACTTTTGCCGCTGTTATCCAGCCCAAGTACCAATAGCGTAGCCGCCGTCGCGCCACCGCCCAACCAGGACGACAACTTGTCAAGCAGACCCATCCTTTATAAAATTAATAGTGTATCCTTAATTTGGACAATGATTAAAAATATCACCATTGCATTCGATAAATTGCAAAATGATTACTCACCTGGAAGTACTATCAGTTCACGCTCGATTTCTCACTGCTGCTGTGTATCACTCCATTACCAGCCAGTTTACTAGAGCGGATTTCTCATTACGGACTATGATGAAAATTGCGCCAATAAGTAACAAATTCGCATCTAATCGACTCGCTTTTGTTGATTTAACTGTTGCCATGGCAACGATGCTAACATCAAGGTTTATGGATATACGTACAATTGTTAACTCAAAATAGTTGTAAAATATCATATTTAGACATCACACCTACGAGTTTTGTATAATTAAATAAAAAGTATTTTTTAAAAGTCTTTATTTCACGAAGAGAGCACAAAAATGGCGGTCTTAATGTTTACGCTTTCAACATTATCAGTAAACTGACATAGAGAGGAAAAACAAATAAGGTGGACAATATAAAAACAAAATAAAACAAACGGTAATGGCCATAAAACCCATCACATTAACTGCTTGGTTTAAAAAAATATTAAATATTTTGTCATTTTTTTTTAAATAAAATTCTTTTGACCATTACTTGCTTAAAAATAAAACAACTTGTTGTTAATATTTCATAACTTTAAAAGTTTGTCAATAAATTTTATATTATTTTCTTTTATTTTCTTAAAGTAATTACAAACTACGAGATGTTGATAACTTTTTGCTGACAATAACACGAATCGATTGGTACAACCAGTCCAATTACGCAATTAGTATTTTACAAATCGTGTATACGCGGTTTTCAGTTTTTTTAACTAAAAATCCAATTCTTCGACTTCGGTGTAAAACTAAACAGCTCTTAGTAACGTTAATACGCATAATTCTCTTAATAATGTAATACGCATCGATTTTTACCGAGCCGTGGTTAATTGCATACTCAGATCGCGAGTTATAACGTTTCCATACATTCCAAATTGTATGACACATACATAAGTTTATCTGAAAAATTTAGGGCACCTCAAAATTTAAAGATACTACAAACAAACTGATTTGAATATCAAAGTGTTTACAAAAACTTTCTTTATCAGCAAGTCAATTTAATCAAAGTCAAACATAACTTAAGATTAAACACATGGATAACTAATATAATAATTATTTTAAGATTTTTACATAATTTACATAATAATAGCTCAAATAATAATATAATGCTAAAGATAAGTTTTTTATAAACGACTATAAACACGGATAATAAATATTTATATATATAATATATATCTGCTACTACCTTAGCAAAGTTGAATTATAAAATAAGTTCCGTTAGTTTTCAAAGACGTATTTGCCTATTTGGGGCTTGTCAAAAGGTTCAGGAAGGGCGTTCAAAGTTTTATGGCATGTATAGTGAAAGATGTGAATAAATAAAACAGAATAGGGTGTGAAGGTATGCATAAACTAGGATTGACAGCAGAACGTAGTTGCAAATCGTCAATATTAGTAATTAAAATTTCAAATACTGTAAAGAAAATGGATCATTAAGGATGAAAAATAATGTTTAAAGTTCTCAGATGATTTTGTTTATGAATACCTATTCATAAACAAAAATAAATTTGATCGTAATTGTTTTAAATAAAACGATCAAATTTATTTAAATTGGTTTCGGACGAATGACTGAGTAGTATGTTAAGGCGGTAGCAAATTCTTGGTACAAATAGGTAAAAAGCTTTTGTGTCGATAAAGCGAACTTAAGACGTAATATACGAGAAATCTAAGCTTCGTGGTTGTTTCGATAAAGAATGCAGTATGTATGTGTAGTCCAACATTTTTCAAAGGCGTCCAAGACTTTTCAATGGTGGCATAAATGGTATTGCAATGTTATATTTAACTGGTGACATATTTCTGCTGTGAAACTTTTTCAATCCATACTTGCTTCCAATCATTAATGCCTGACACTTCTTTGATATTACATTTGTATCCAATCAAGTATGTGCTACAGGTCATTGTCAATGTTAGCAATGGCGGAATTCTTGTTAAGCTTTACCTACCATAGATATAAAGTTAATACTTTTATAGGACCACATTCTCATTTTTCTTTAAAAAAAATCATGTTGAATTGGTATAACATTAAAAAAATTAAAACCTGAAATAATCATACATACTTGACATAAAGATTTTATAATTTATGTCTATAAATATTGTAATTCGTCAGCATATACAATTTAGAAAAGTAAACAATCTAAAATTATTTCATCTCACAATTAAGATTTAACAATTATTAATCACACTTTAGAGCACACCGTTTCTTTGTGCGTCCCACAATCTATATCACTAATCACTTTAGTAACACCGTTGATGTTATTAGGAACAGGATATATGATATCATATATCTGCTCGGGACTCCGCCCCTTGGTCTCGGGTACGGTTAGTACTACAAAGGCGGTATAGGTGAGCGTAAGCGCGGCCGCCAGCGCCAGCGCCGCGCCCAGACCACCGGCCGCTGCTGCCACCGGAAACAAAGCCACCTCCAACGCGTTGCCAGCACACGCACCTATGCTTACCAACATCAGCGCGCAGCCCCGGTACTGGTGAGTTTGTATATATTTTAAGTACAGTGTACTGTTTGTCTTCTAAGTAAAATAAAATAAAATTCAAAAATATCTTATTCTCCACAAATGGTGCCCAATGCCCAGCATATGCCAATATTTACCTGATAACGGAACATGTCAGCGAGCACAGCGTAGGGTACGTGCTGAAGCCCCGCGGAATCTGCTGCGACTGCCAGCGCTACGCCGAGCGCCACTAAGTCTGCTGCAGTCAAGCCGGGGGCTGATATCCTTGCAACGGCCGCCAGCGCCGCCACCGCCAGTGATCCTCCTGTCAGCGCTGCGCAACTGATCAGCAAAGGCTGGATCGAAAATATAGATATAACACATTTTTTAATAAAAATACTAAGAGCAATATTTCTATTAAAACTTACCCGTCGCCCCACTCTCTCGACAAGATACAGCGACATAGCGGAGGTTGCAAGCTGTACCGCGCCCAGTATCACTGCTTGCCGAGAAGGTGATACCAATTCCGTTGGTATCGTTCCAGTCGTAATGCTCACATCATCCTTCGATGCATTAACTGATGTCCATACGTTTGAAAAATTTTGTATTGCTTTTTCTGTTGTGACGTCAACCATTATCTGCGCTATTGGTGTACTGAACCCGAGGGGTTGCTCCGCAGAAGCTCCATCGAAAAGCTTATTTTCATCGCGTGCGAGTACAAACACCCGTTCCGCGTACTGCAAAATAGCGAGAACTCCACAAGCCTCTTGTCCAATTACGGCTATTGCACCGATGATAAATGCACGCCGCCGTTGACTGTCACTTACTACGAATAAAAATCAATAAAAAAGAGATTAATATAATACTACGTGTTTAGACTTACTAAAAAAATAGTCATCAGTTTGGAGTTGCAATTAGTATAAAGGCTATCTGAAATTGAAAAGCTGACCTCCACTTAAGAAAATGATACAGCCAGGGTCTGTTACGAAATATACTATGATAAACTTAAATTTGTATCATTTGGGCAAAAGGCAGAAACAAGTCCAATAATGTTATCTTGCTCGAACTCCGATAGTGTAATATCAGTATAGACGGTAGAGTTGCTTATGATGTACTTTGTAACAAAACATTTGATAGAAATATACCAACTCCAATTATCCATCATTTTCAATACTGGTTAATCGACTGTTAATCGACTTAACCACATTATGAGCGGATGTCTGATTCATACAGATTCGAATAAAAGAAGAAAGGGCTAATATCTTCAAGTTTTTAGATGTAGTACAAGTTAAACATCTTAATTTAAAAATCTCGGCCACTATATAACTAGTAATCTCAAAGACCAGACTGTAACTTAATAAAACAATTGAGTCAGTATGTTTTAATTCTATTTTGTTTACTTATTTTTATCTAATGTTAATATTTTAGTAAACTATAATTTATAATTGAAAAAGTAATAAATTTGTATTTGATATATCTTTTAGTAACTATAACCGTTTATTCACTATTGTAAAAAACTAATTTCGCGTTCGCACTTTCTTTTAGTTTTTCTTGCTACTAATCTTTTTTTTAGTATAATTTAAAAAAATAAATAGTATCATATTATCTAATTATCAAATGATGGATTGGGTTTTATTTAAAAAAATTAAAAATTAATTAATTTATAAAAATAAAGAATAATATGATGTTTTCCTTAACCGGGAAGTTAGTGTGTTGAGGCCTGCTTCCATTTACGCTTGCTTGTAATTTTAATTTTTAATCTTTAATTTAGAAATGTAGAAATGTTAAATCTGTATTTTATTGAGATTTTAGTAATTTGTAATTTGTGACTTCTAATTTGGAATTTTAATTTTTAATTTAAACTTGGAAATTAAAAATTTTTAATTTTCAATTTAAACTTGAATTTTAATTCAATAATTTAAACTTGCAATTGAATATATTCTTATAATGACTGAATCCTGTGTTGTTGTAATAAAAAGTTTTATTTTTATGAATAGTTCATTGATGCGTTTCGCAACACTTACGCATTTTCCTAGCAAGTTTGAGGGGCGCACTCGGTCGCTCGGGCGGTGGCAGTGCAGCGAGCGCGTCTCGCAACCCGGGGTGCGCCGGGGACAAGCCTCGCAACCACGCCAACGAAACTTTTGCCTCCTGGAGAGAAGCCACTTTTTTTTCATTTACGGGTAATTCTATTATTGTTTTATTAAATAGGCGCCTTAATTTTGTTTTAATTAGCCGTTAGATAAAAATAAACGATTTGGTAATAAGAAATGTCTTATAGTTCTAAACCTCTATTTGACCCTTAGCGGCCAAAAAAGATGGCGACTCCGGAACGAATGAAAATACAAAGCAATGAGCCAGTGCCAGACCCAGGCACCACCAGAGCACCGTTCTAAAACAAAAATTTCTTGTTGAAACCATATTTTATAATCATTACAAATTTAAGACTTACACAAACAAAACAAAAATAGAGATGGGTATTTAAAACACCTGTGAGGCACGGCCGCGTCCGCAGCGAGGTACATGATGAGAACGCCTGTGTTGTGTGCCAAAGACAGTGCTGACACCGCTGCGCCTCCGTATTGTGAGCTGCACATCTGAAAACATTTATTAAAATGACATTAAATTGTTTATACCGAAAAAACTATACAACACTATTCTGTCCGAGCAGACGTTATTACGTTAGATCAGCAGATTTGAAAATTCAGTTTTTTCGAATATATAAATATGTAACTCGCTCATGGTCATCTGCAGCATATGATATCTAGCTTGTACGTCTAGCTTGGCCTTGCAGGAACGTGTACACTAGATAATTTAAAAACTTCACCTTGTAGCTTGCATAGGAAAAGTTAAGAGGAAGATTATTCTTTAGTTTTTTTTTATGACTGATTTCTAAATTCGGTTCGATTTTCCAATATGTTCAAGGAATGTTCTGGAATTATGGAGCTACAAAGTTTTTTATATGAACAAGCAGACTATGTCTTTTTGGTTAATATGAACAATGTTCTGCCACTCAGAGAAAACGTACTTCAAGGACGTCACCAGTCTTATTCTGTTGTTTTCCATTTTTAACCGACATATTTGCTTGGCTTGTGTAAATATGTATTATCATTTGTAGAGTAAGGATTGTTTTTTATTTATACGTGTCTTTGATATGAAGGCTAAAAATTTATGGCAATAAAATGTTGGTTATTGAATCTTGTGTGTGTGTGAATATGAAAACATTTACAAACATTGTTTAGTATAGCTAGATTCAACCGTCTACCCAATTTTAGCATAATTACGTAGTTCATACTAAGAAATCATTTGGTTTATGCTGGTCAGCAATACCTTGAATGAAACAACATGGGAACAAAAAGACAATCTGACTTACACGTGACTGATCGGAACGCATTGCCATCAGCTTGGTATAATAATTATGGCGAAACAGGTAGGTCAAAACCCTATCACCTTAAGTTTTGTGTTGCTCATTCTTAAAGACTTTCTATGTCATCCTATTCCAAGTTAATCTAGCCCAAATTCTTTTTTTTTTTGTTTTGATGCGAAATGTGGGCAAATGAGCGTGCGGGTCACAGGTGTAATGTGATCGCTGCCCACGAACTTTTGCAACTTTTTTGTAGGTATCCATGACGTATCGACCTGATATTTTTGTAATTGAATAAGAATGAATATCATCATCATTTTCCATAGTAGTCTTATATATATATTGACTCCAACAATAAGCTATAATAACACCAAATATTATTTTCTACCACTTCCAAACTAAACAAATCAACGTTATGGGTAAATAGTGAATAGAGTAGTTCTAAACTATTCTGATGAACATGTAAGATTTATCTAAATATCTGAACGTCTTCACAGATCGAATTGTGATGATTGAAAAGAATAAATTCTTATCTACCTCACGTTATAAAGATTCCAAGAGAACGGTAGCGATCCAAAAAACCAGAGCAAAAACTGTATAATTAAGCTGATCGGCTTATCATTATTCAAATTCACTTGTATCACAAACCTCTGTAGCCAGTAGCGGTGAAAGAGCCCACGCCGCGGCTCCTCCGAGCCCGGCAGCGATACGCGCGCATATTATTAAAGCCGCTCCCACACTGACCCATTCTGATCCACACCATAGACTAACTAGCTTGAAAGACCAGCATATCTACAATACATGATTAATTAAAATAAAATGTAACATTGAATATGATCCGCCCCATATCGTAAACTGAATGATGATCATAGAAAAAATCATACCAACCACGAAGCAAGCTGACGTGCCTATGAGCGCGACCTTGCGTCCGGCGAGTAACGCGCGTGCACTCAGCGGCACGCCTGCAAGCGTCGCGCTAAAGGTGGTCACCGCAGCAATCACAGCTCCTTTCCCCGCACCCTCACCCTCACCCGCTGCCTCACCACTCGCCAGAGAAACCCAGCCTAACGCCAGACCGAATGAGACTGTCGGTATGTTGACTAGAAACAGATAATCAGTGTTATTTAATATCGTACAACATATGAGATACATATCACTTGTAAACATTTCCTAAGTTCATAGAGAAAATTTACATTTGCAATACGGTAGATATCAGTTAACATTTACTGTTGGTAACTGATTCGACATGTTGTTACTATATTACACATACACTATATTTTCAAATTACATACATTTTGAAATTATGCATAGTTTCAAAATGTAGGAAATGCAGGTTGTATCTTTTTATTATTTTATTAATAATTATCACAATATATAAGTATGTAAAAGCTACTATTAAAATCGGATTTAAAATTAAAGATTTATGATTTGGGCTTTATTTGCTATATTAAAGTTTCCGGTATTATGGAATGTCTCGAGTTCATAAAATACACATTGCTCAGATAATACAAATGGTCCCTCTATGTTCAGAGTTTTAGACAAATTTTCAGTGACACACAGAGCCTCTGCAATATTTTATACTTATTTATTTATTTAATTCTTCATTGCACAAAATACAAAAATGCACAAAAGGCGGACAATAACAATAATGCTACAGAAACATTTTCTACCAGCTAACCTTATGACGACGACTTACATCTAATATTAGATGCCGTGCAGACGCGACTTGAACAGAACTATCCTATCTCTGCTTAAAGGTGTCATAAGAGCAAAAACATGTATACACCACCAGCAAACAACTCAAGTGAAACACTAAAGGTTACCAACACGCACGCATTTATGAGGAAGGTGAGGCGGTAACAATTTGTCAATTCGTTTACTATACTTTAAAAAAATTAAGTTTGATAATTAGACATCAGCTAAACCCACATATGGCGAAGAGGGGCAGCATTCGGTTCTTATGAAAAATGGATAAGGATTGTTTTTCACTGTAGGAGGGTGCGATGTAAGACGCAAGGAGATGTGGAAGTTAGGTGGGCAAGTTGAATTAGTTACGTTGGCTGGAGGAAGAAATAAAGCAATCATATTTAACAAGAGTAACAAGTAACAAGAGTATTTTCGAGAGACAAAATTTATCTAAAGCGAGGAAGATGAGGAAAATATAAAATATATGCGATGGCAAACGAAGTGATGTGGAAATATTATTAGGCAATAGAAAAACGATAAAATATTGCTATGGCAGTGATTTAAAAACAAAGGTTAGTTTTTTTTGTCTATTATCTGGTATTGATAAGAGTATATACGAGGAATTGTGATAGAAGAATTAATAACTAACATAATAACTTGTAAGTAAATTAACAACCCAAAATAATTTATTTCAACTGAGTAAGGCAAATTTTCAAGGTAAGACAAATAAATCATATCTCAGAATTAATAACTAACCAATTTCAAAATGTTATAGAATGCTGTTTAAAATACGTTTGTTTTTTTTTTCATTTTCCTTTTTACTTGTCCTTCCCAAGATTAAAGAAAACATGGAATGAAAATATTTATTTTATTGAAAATAAAAACATCTTTTATTAAAACATCTTTTTCCATACTTAGAGGTACTGGCTCTGGGAGACATACTTTAGTCCTGAGATTAGACAGCGGTAGAAACTTATCCGGTTTGATCTTTTTTTATTCCAAAATAAAAAGAATGTTTTAATTTCTTCCAATGTTGAAATATTCTGGCAGCGATTTTCATTATGATTTATATATGCGAAAATACTATAATATCCGTTAATACATAAACGTTCTTGAACTTGGTTTTCAAATTAGTTATGTATCAAAATTTTATGTTTTTTTTTTGGAGCTTGTTAGAAAAATATACATTAATCATGAAACAGTCACTCACTCTTTTAAGTCCAGTAACAGATAAAGTAAGTTTACGTGGATGATCTTCTCCGAAATTAATAGTTTATTAATATTATTATGTGTATTCCTTGTATTAAAAATATTTCTTTCACTATTCTCTATATCATAATAATATAATGTTATGAACATATTTTACTTTTTCAATTAATATATGTTGAAATAAAACTATTTTCAGGGATTAAAACTAGCGTATAATTTGGTTACATTTTAATTTTAACCCGACGTTTCGAATGCTTTGCAGCAATCGAGATGTAAGTGTTGACTTCAACACTTACATCTCGTCTACCTGGCCCAGACTGTAGATGGCACGGATAGCTCTTGTCTGTAAGATAAAATTAGTATTTGTATCATCTAGACTTCCCCAAAAATAAAAAACCATAAGAAATCGGGCTATAAAATAAACTGTAATAAACTCCGTTGGCAGTAGCTTCTCCCGTTAGAGATCTAATGTTACTATCCAATCAATTTTTTGTTTACGAGTTTAACTTTTCTATATAAATTAGTATTTAATTATTCAATTCATTCAATTGATATTAATTGTCACTTAATGTTAAGTTGCTTTTAAATGGAAATAAATGTAAATTTCTTGTCATTCGATATCTATTTTAATAACTATGTTTTGTGTTGGAGTTATCTAAATAATAGGTATTTTATCTTATGTGTTATATTTTAAGAAAGCAAAGGCGGATCAATATAAATTAAATATTTTAACTTCTCTTCATACAATATTAAATACAACAATCAGTTCATAATATAACTATCCACAATTACAATCTTCGTATCTGGTGTCATGTCGGTCACATGTGCCACTGAAGACAATCGTGGATGTAGCAAGTGAATAGTGATATGATGAAGAAATCAATCCTCACTCAGATATAGTATTATAGACAATGCGGAAGAGATTCATATATTGCTTCGACCCCAAATTATTTATTTATTTATTTACGTTTATTATCTTTTCACCTATATTTATATTATTTTATTTATTTTTAAAAAACTAAATATTTAAAAATATTATATCATACACAAATAGTGGATATATAAAAAAAAATATTAATAATAAGTAAATATAATTATTAAAGCATTACAGTAATAATATACAATACAATTATACAATAATATGAGTTGAAAGTCGCTGAAAATATTTTCTCAGATATTTTTAGTTTTCTATCTAATTGCCGTAGTTAATGAATTTAGATTAATTGATTTTTTACACTTAAATGAGTAAATTTATTATCATTAATACTTTGAAGGTCGTATTAAAATTGCATCGTAATAAATTTTGTTTAGAATAGAATGACCTTACATAGTAACAAAGAATATATAGGATTTTGACAGAAACACGTGTTTGTAAAACTTGTTTAAGTTCTTTCAATGTCAAATTCACGTTGGCCAAACATCTGTTGTAACTTCCAACATCAAACAAGCCAATATTAGGTACGCAATGTGTGGTAATGTGTAACGACCAATATTGGACCAACTTTAAACTAATAATAATGTTGAGAAATAGCTTTTAGTGTACATGATAACTGTGATGATAGATGAGACAGAATAGACCTAAATGACTCAACAGCTATGAAACAAATTTTATATATTAACTACTTGATGCCAGCTTCTTCGCCTCTTTTCACCAGGTCCCTAAAACATCTTTACTTTAATCCTAATCAAATTTTCTAATCCTAACCGATTTATGAAATTTCTTATGAAAAATTATAGGAGTAATAAATTTCATATATAATAATTATAATAATTATATATAATATTTGTATAAACTAGTAAACATACAATTAGCTATCTCGTTTTTAAGTTGTAGCAAAAAAAAAATAATATATCTGTCGTCAAAATATATCATAACAAAACAAATACATGGAAAGGTATGCGAGGTGTTAAGTTTCCTAGTGGTTTCTGCAATTATAACACACGTGCGTCACATTGTCTAAAACAATCATAAATAATGTTACAATTTAAAAACTTCCAAATACATTTTTTTTTTCTAGTACTAAATTTCGAACGAGTTTTTACATTTAAAACTTCGTTAATTTTATAAATATAAAAGAGCAAGAAAACTAAAAACCCAGAAGAAAATTTATGCTTGTAATGAGATATTAATATATCTTGGGTGCCCTATCTCTCTTGAGTAACACAACAAGATTGGAACTCAGTGCTAACTGCTGATATACAGGACATTCACTTAGCCAATACCCACAATGAAAGATAGATGATCAAAATGCCAGTCCCGATACGCAGGTGAAACAAAATATCCTTTTCATATATGTAAACGATTAAACCGAACTAAGACAAACAAAACGTTAAAATGCATTTTAAAGAAACTACTAACTAGTCATAGCAGGTAATCAGTTAGTTTTATTTGAACTGTAACCATGATGTTAGGTTAGTTATGGTTTGATGGGAGTCAATCAAACAAATACTCAGGAAGAAGTTTTTGTGAAAAGCAATAACAAAGACAAGTTAATTAAGAAACCGTCTAAGATCGTGTTTGTCTCATATATAGAAGGCTTTCCATTAAATCTTAGATTTTTCTAGATAGAAGACACAGAATCTGATCTGGCTCGAAAATAAACCTTCTGGTTTCACTTCTAGAGATAAAGACCATCTATTGATAATCTATACCGCTTGAACTGTAAATTATGTTTAATTTTAGATGACATTTTTTGTTTTAAAACAGATCATAGTAAAGTCTCTTACAAAATCTCTGAAGCAAAAAAATTCTAATGGAAACGTTGTTAAACCCTTACATTTGTTTCCAGAAAGATTAAAAGCCAGTACTTACTTTTAACAGAACTAATATTCGAAATAGGTACATATATAATTTCACATCATAGCAGAAGGTATACCTATTATAGGGGGACCTAAAAATAAATTCATCAAGGATATCCAAGACAGCTTCCCTCTCCTCTCTCTATTCTCAGGCACGAGGCAGAGGCAAATTTAAAAAATAACTGAAATTATTTGAAGGATGGAATTATATTTTATTTAATATCCAGAACTTTATCACCCTTATATTTATGTTTTGCCGAAACAGACCCTAAAATATTTTGTATTCAATGTCTAACTTCATCCTAGATGTAGAAAATACTTAACCGGTTTATGTTTCAAGATATAAATATCATATTTAACATATTTGAATATAAATGAGACAATAATAATAATAATATACCAATTACAATAATATTATATATATTCCAGTTTGTTTATGTCTTACAAATCACGTGTATTTATAACTTTTTAGAAAAATCACATTATTTCCATACTCACTCAAAACAACCATTAAGACTTGAATCGAGGCACTCCACAGCTGTTCCGAAAACCACTGTATTTTTATCATCATTTAACTTTTTTATGAATAAGTAAATGAGTGCAAATCCACTGTTAATTTCTAAATATCATAAACGGTGTTAAAATCTATTAATAAGCTAGAGTAAGCATTCACTTGTTATTTTTTTCTATTTGAAACTAGAATACTTTATTATAGACTGTTTATTCGACGCTCTTTAAAAGCAACTGAGCCGAGCTCACTGCCTGGCGTCTATAAACCCTGCCTCGACAGCCCTACAAACATTTTTCATAAGTTTTATAGAAGGTAGTTAAAGTAAACATTTCTATTATATAAACAACAATTTCAATACCATATTTATATAAATATTAATTATTTACTCAAATTATGAACGTATTTATAATAGGGTTAAATTATATTTTGGTAGAAACTGAGTCTTATTTAACCAAATATTACTCCTAAACTGCTGTATAAGAATTACATTAAAAATAACGTAAGGATCAGACTCAATCTAATCTATTTATTTTTTAAGTCTTAAAAACCTTTAACTTTTAAACGAATTGTTGAATGCTAGCTGTTTTTCGTGGTTCTACCCACGGGCGAACGATTTTATTTACTATTAGGATAAATAATAGCAGTGGCATAATGCTAGATACACTTAATATATTATATAGCCCACCTGAATCTGTCTATCACAATCAGAAATAGTTTTTTTAAATCCATCCAGTAATTTCGAAGATTAGCACGTTTAAACAAACAAACTTTTCCGCTTTATAATATTATTAGAATACATTACTTATCATTTCCTATCATCTTGGCATGTTGTAGCTACGAGTTTTTCCACGAAGCTGTTGTCGTCTGACCTCCTAAACTAGTTAAGTTTGATGTTATGATGTTAGTTGAACACAATAATTCAAACATAACGTATCGAATTAAATTATATATAATTATCCGGCTGTACTCACATGAATCGGCATTTGCTTTTAGCCCTGAGCATGGCGTGAACTCAGCTCATGCCGCGATGTCATCAAGCTCTGAATTCATGAATAAGGACAAATGAGTTAAAAACTATTCGGTCAAATATCGATAGCTTTGACTTGAGTACGGATAATAATATGTAACAGCGATCATGGATCACGAAAGTTTAAATACGATTGAAATTATATTTATCTTAACCAATTATATTTGTAAATAAATATATAAAGTACAATATAACCAACTTATAGTTTCGATTAAAAAGTTAGAATATACTGCTATACTCTAACAACATTTTCATTCCATCGAACTGCCTACATGATGGAGGTGGACAATGGATATCTTTAATGGCTTATACTATCGAATTTCGACATATTTTATTTCAACGTTTCCAATAATTCTGAGTGATAAAGGTCTGAACATGAAAAGGCTTGAAATAAACGTCCTTTGGCTTGCTTTTCGCTTGGTTTTGGATTTTTTGTTTTTGTTGTGTTGACAATTAGTACAGTCAGTACAAAAAGTCGATTCATTGTAAACTAAAACCAACATGTATTATACACTTTAAATGTTTAATTTTAATTTCTCCCTTCCTAATGTTCAATAACCATTACTTTAAAAAGAAAAACATTGACATGGATAAATTTCTTATTATCGTATTATAATAAATTTTAGTTCTAAATACATATAATTAACTGAACAATTACCGAAAGAAATAAAATGATCAAATGCGTATTTAAAACATTATAATATATATTTTTTTGACTTTAAAACCATAAACATTTTTAAACTATAGTGGCTTGTATGCATTTTAAGCGAAGATAAGGTCTTTTTTGCGATACAAATTGACCACGTGACTACAGCTTCTGAAATTCCGAAATATCACGAAAAAATATATTTTACTTTTTATTTTTATCGCAAACTAGACCATTATTTCAGTTTAAATTTAAAACATTTATTTCAGTAATGTTTATAATTAAGATAAAAAATTATTACAATTACATATTTATTTTCATTTATATGAACATTTTTTGTTACAATTGTTTTGAACTAGATTAATTTAATTTCATTTTAAACAATGTAATTCATGTTTTAATTCTAGTTCTTTAATACTCATTTTGTGGGACAAATCAAGTAATCACGTGGTAGTCAGTGATCATTGGTTTCTTGCAACAATAAGAGAAGAATATGATTAAATTTAAATTTATTTGATTTTTGAAATCATATTTACCTATAATATTGATACATTGTTTTTGTCACCGATATGCGGTACTGTAATAGGAGAAGAAGATGAAAGGGAGTGGGATATATTAATCTATGGCTACGAATTGGCCATCTCTCCCTTACTGTCTATCAATCATCACTGCTTCAATAATCCTAAATAAGTATGTGGATAATCCAGATCGATACTCAACATTGGGGATTTTAATTGTGTCTATGAATACTCAGCTATATTTAGGATTGAAAAATATAAAAAACTTTTTTCACCAGATATTTCTAAAGTGAACAAAAAGCTTTATAATCGTTTAGAAACAAACAAGTCAGGAACTCATAACCTTAACCAGTTTATTTGAACAACTATTACTGATTTTTATTGGAAGTTTATCTTTAATTACACAATTTTTTATTTAAAAGATAATATTATTGGCATTCTCTAAAAGCCAACCAATGTTGTGTAAAAGTATATTATACAATTGCAATTGTTAATTGAGTAGCGATATGAATAATCCTGAAATTTGTTGTGATCTCTCAATCACTATTTACATCATCAACTTATCAAATTGTACCTAACCTTTTATCTAGCTTAAAGCGTTTGTTATTCCTCTTCCCAAAAGTATAAAAATCCTGCCTTATCCTCTTATATTTCTTCTCACGAATGTGAGAGGCACATTACTGTTAATAAAAGAAAAGCAGACATTTTATAAAAGTTAATTGAAATAAATATTAATAAATAAGTTGCAAATGTGGCAATTTTGTATCTATATTCTTTTGGGCTCTAGTGTGTTTCTTTGAAGAAACATACTAATTGTAACAAGGACATTGTATATAAAATAACCGAGTTATCTGTTTACTGTAATATATACACTATTTTGTTTCTGTTAGATATGATAAACGTATTTAAACAAAACAATATCTTATGTATATATCTAGCTAAGATGCCTCTGCTTCGTTCGTTTGGATTTTAAAAATATTTTATTTTTATGGATGTTTAGTTTTTAAAAGTGAAAGAAACGTAAGAGGTATAAAACAAAAAAATATATATTTTAATGAACATAATATATGTTTAAACACACGCATACGTAGGTATGTACGTTTATGTGCATATGTGTGTGTTTGTTTGTATGATTATGATATGAGAATTATATTCATGAAAAAGATTAAAATTTATTGTTTGTACATTTCAATGGCCTGTTTATACATAGACTAATAACTCAAGTCAATGAATGTCATTTGACAGAATAGAAGAGGAAAAACAGAGAAAGACACTAAAACTAAAAGAAATACTTTTAAAAATTTCTTTAGCCAAACCAAAATATCTTAAATCAATATTTTATCCCCCAAACAAACTATATCTATACTGTTTCTTAAATTGTACATATTTATTTATATCTTTATAATAAATAATTATTGGTGATTTCAAGTCATTCCAACTGCAAAGTTTCAATTTACATACATATTTATATGTATATTATACTTGATTTAAATTTAAACCGCGTTTATGTTAATTATTCAACAATAATTGTATGTTTAATAAAACCTTGTTTCCTCAATAGTAAAGTAAGCACATGTACAGGAGGAAAACGCCAACAGCCATCTTTTAATATGATCTACGATTATTGTCATAATCATACATTATTTAACAAAAATTTCATCATATAACAAAAATTAAAGATGCATTTTATTTTTCTAAATTTATGATTTAGTTTACTTTTTAATGGATAATAGAAAAAACTAATACTGACTTGTATTTGAGTATCGGCTTGAATAAATAAATGACTCAACTTTTTTCTTTAGATGGTTAAATATCCTTAAAAGGCATATACATATTTGTTATCCACCACGTTTTTATACACTCGAAAACGTGATTCTTACTTTTTATGTATGAATTTTTATTTAATTTTAGGTTTTCCCGAGATGAAAATAATCTATACTTATTATATTTACTTTGAATATACTTACTGATGTATAAAGTGTTTTCTAGACCGACTTCCGACTCTGGGTACATCCATGTAAATAAAAAGTATGTGATTATTATTATAAAGAGCAAAAGATTTTTAATTTTTTTTTAAACTAGCAAATTTTTGAAAGTATATAGTGGATTTGGAAAAATTCTTGATAAGCAGATCGCTGAGGAAGGCCAGAGTAATGATAAAGCATTACTAGGGTCAAGTTCTAGCATTACCCTAGCCTACTATTAGTTATCTTAATTATGCTTCCTTCCAGGCTGTGGGAAATTAAAGAGAAGTATTGGACGTCAAAATAAAATTAATAATATGTGTGGTAACTACCAAATCTCTGTCCAACTTTGGTAAAGGCATATCACAAATATACCACCCCTTCCAACTGCCTTTGATGTAAAGGATAGTAGCTGTGGATAGTAGTATTAGTAGTAGTAGGATAGCTTTCTTTAACATCACACTCTGTGATTGTACTAAATAAAAATGGAGTAAATGAAAGATTGGAGGATTTTTTTTTAAGAGTATCTATTCGAATTTCATCATGCAAAATAACTAACTATTTAGTAATAGACTTTAATTCAGTACATTGATGAGAAGTATGCGATATTTTCAACCCAATAATTTTAATAAATTCACAAAATAAGTAAAGTTGTGTAAGCACAGATTATGCAATTGCTTGTAAACAGAAAAATATTTATTGACACAGTTCTTCTTGAAGCGTTGTTTGGCTTTTATAGATCTTTTATAAGTAGTTTGATTCATATAATTTGCCTTATAATTAAAAGTAACTACCTTATCATCGGCTGTATATGCATGACAAGTCATTTTTAAACCAACAGTGTTATGTTATTCTCAGACTATACTCTTGAGATGTCTTCTTAAAATAACCGCACCGTTTAGGCAAAAAAAGTATAACAAAAAGTAAATAAGTAAAAGATCATGATCTATGATATGAATATAAAGTTAGTTATTTGTGTTTTAAAACCTCAGAGCTGGAAACGATCATGAGATCAAGCAGAAATAAATAAGAATCAGAGTAGAGTGAGGTTCTGAAAGGGGAAGTATGGACATGTTAAAAAATATAATTTTAAATACATATTGAAGTGTTATTTAAATAGGTGAAAATCTTAAAATCATCACGTCTATCGTTACAATGACAAAATAATATTATCTTTTACAGTTACCAAATTACCGCCAGGATATAGATAACACAGAAAAATATTTATTTCCAGCGATAATTATTACTAATAGCCATAGTTACTTTTCATTTTTTTTAAAGTTTTTTTTTGTAATTAATAGCCTATTTTTATGATTTTATAAATATTTCATACTATAGACAAAATTTACAGAAAACTAACTTAATAATTTTTAAATATACAATTTAAATTGTAAGTGTTTAATGCGAGTCCAAAATGAGGAAGTAAGGCCAAAAAGGATAAAAGGTTTGTGTGTAAGGTATATCAAAACAGAATGGAAAAGACGTCTATACAATGCCCTTTTTTTTCGTCCAGAAGATTATATTGTTACATGTCTTCCAGGGGAAGAAAAACTGGTTAATTTCCCGCCAAATTATCATCGTCTATGTTGCCTGTCGGGATTCCCAATAACAGACGAGGCAGACAAGGATCAATTTCGCATTCAACAGCGGCGCCCCGAAGGAATCATTCATTTAAAGTAAACATGTTGTATCATTTTGAAAATTTGGTCAAGGAGGTTCATATCATATCTTGACAGTAGGTAGCAGGAAATAGCATCAATATAATAGAGATTCGAAACATTCACCATGATAGTTGCGGTACAACCGGCCCTCACTTGAAAGTAGGTAGAAGCAAATATTTTCTATTAATGAAACTAGTCTTATTTTGTATACAAGTCTGAACAATAAATTAGATTTTTTAAAGTGTGGTTCAATTGAATTAAAGAAGTTTCAATTTGTATTGAAGTTTCTTTAGTATGTTATGTATGTAATAAATATAAATACTGATAACTCGCAATGTTTTCTTTAAAAAAAAAATCTAATATGATTATCATTATCATTACTTCTAATAGATGTTGATTCTAGAGTATGGCTCGTTTTACTGATGGCAACATTGTTGTCAATGTCACAAAATATGAATAGTGAATGTGACACAGAGTACTATACCGAGATTTCTGATTGACTTGTAATTTATAAATACGGATAAATACAACATATTCTGAATTGTCGATTGATTTGTAACAACAGATAATTTTTCATGTGTGGTGTTGCTTGTTTTTTGTAATGTTTGCTAATTCATTTAGTAAATTAGTCTAGACAATAACGGAAACGCTTATCGAGCGTAGTCTTATTTTGTTAGTACAACTATCATGTTATATGTGATATACGACTAAAATGTTGTCTCGATACGTTGTTTCGCAAGTGAAACATAACTCCTATTTCCTAGTGGGGTTGGGTATAGGGTTATGGTTGGCACTGGCAACGGTTCCGCTGGAGGAGGAGGTGGTGTGCGATGTGGCAGTGACGTCACCAGTGTCTGATGAATTTGAGCCTCACCGCGAGGAACGGCCGCTCGGTCCGGCGGGGCAGGCGGGCCGCAGCGTACAGCGTCCTCGTTACTATAGCACAGAGCTTGGAATGAGGGGCGGACTTCTTGCAGGTGGGTGGGTCAAACTAACTTAAAATCTATAATAAAGTAGAAATGTCTCCAATTATTCCTGAAATTACACTATGAAATTATTGTTAATATGGTTTATTTTTGTTTTATTATGCTGAAGGTGGAAAAGAGAAGAAAATCTGTCAGCAAATATAGATACATTTTATACATTGACATCTTTTCAAAGATAGAGATTAACAAGACTAGGACAGGGTGACGACATTAGGCTGGTTGGTCTGTTGACTCATACTCACATTAGAAAACAGCTTTATTAGTATTTTATACCAATTTTTATTAGAGTTGTAATTCCCAAGCTAAGCCAGCCATCCCTCCTCAACACCTAACATATAAGTGTGTTTTAAATCCCTATCAGTTCCTCAAGGGTAGCAATGCATCTTTCTATTTATTTTATTTTTTTACCAAAAACATGACAAGGGACATTTCAAATAATCATTTTATACATTCATCACCTTGCTCTCCACTAAGAATAGTTAAAATTATATAATAAATATTTCCGCTTAAGTTTTTTAGTTCCCACACTTAAAATACTTAAATTAGAGTTGATTGGTGATGTCTTTATAAGTTTTAATTCAAGATAAAGGTTCAGTCAAACAATCACTTTGTATATATCTATTTATATTAAATACCTTATGATTTTATGAATACCATATAAATAGATAAGATATAAAAGATAAAAAAGATAGACCATTATATTTTTATTAATCTTTGACTGTATTTTATTGTATAAAAAATAAACAAGAATTATATGTATAATTCTTGTTTATTTTTTATACAATGCTCATATGTATGAGCATAGGTGGTTTGTTATTTAAAAAACAATAACTATATTAGCTATTGTTTAAAATATACATTAGACTAAATTGAATAGAATTAAATTACATTAGACTAAATTGAATAGAATTAAAAACATCTTAGTGTATTTGTAATAAGATCATATTGAGTTGTGAGCTCTGACCTATGGAATTTACAACTGGGTAGTTAACTAACCGATTTAAGACTATAACCTTTTTGTGAGGAAGTGAAATTGTCAATTGTCAGTGATAGTTTTGTAGTCGGTGACTATTCTTTGATTAGTCAGCAGAAAACACCTCGTAATCCAGATTTTTATATTTGTTTATTTATTTTGATGAAATCCATATAGGTCCTACATATCTCCGGGGTAATTGAGTAATAAACAGACAAACAATACTTTGAATTTATATTTGTATTTTTTTGCAATTTTTTTTTTTAATATAGAAATAAATCTTTGATGATTAGGTACTATTTCAAATACACACTAGTTAAAAAAAATAAAACATTTACAATTTTTGCATAGATGTTTCTGAACTACCATATATAAACTTGTTTTTATTTTTTTATTACAAATGAAGCTTCCATCACATTTTTTACAAAAATATTGTAGATTTTTTAAATTATCCACTTGTTTAATATATGAAGCTACTCTCATAACTCAAACAAAAAATATTATAGAATGATTTTTCTTAAATAACCATTATATATTATTTATTCTTTAAATATTATAAATGTTGCAGATGATACTTTAGCTATTTTAGTTAGAATCTTTCATATGATTTATACTTCTAAATAAAACTGTCTTTTAATTACATTAAAGGTTGCTTCCGCAAGGGATTACTTTTGATGATACGGGTGCCTTTGTAATAATTATTTAATGTTTGTTGTATTTATACATTATTTTTTTGTAGACAATAAAGTATCATATATAAAATTCTTTAAACCATTTTTTCAGGTGTTCTTAGTTCGGAAGACGCTTTAGGCTCCCGAGCCACCGCTCTCAATCACACGGCGGCACGTCTACAACCGGCCTTACGCTTCTTCATAACCGCCAGCGCCCTGCGAGCGGCTCCCGGCCGAGCTAACGTCGTCGGCTTCACCGACACTCGAGAGATGCTGAAGCCATTCCACGCCCTAAAATATTTAGCCGATAATTATCTGGAGGAATACGACTTTTTTTTTCTGGTGTCGGATACGTCGTTCGTAAACGCTCGGAGACTGACGGAGCTGGTGTCCAAGCTCAGCGTCAGCCAGGACATCTACATGGGTGCGGTGGCCGACGACGACACGCACTACTGCACGCTCGAAGGCGGCATCCTGCTGTCCAACTCCGTGCTGCGCGCGGTGCACGGCGAGCTGGACTGGTGCGTGCGCAACTCGTACTCGCCTCACCACCACGAGAACCTCGGGCGCTGCGTGCTGCACGCGGCCGGCGTGCCGTGCGCCGCCGCCGCGCAGGGGCAGCGGTACGAGGCGGCGCGCGTGAGGCACTCCGCCGCGCTGAGCCACGAGCTGGCCGACGCGGTCACCGTGCACCCCGCGCTGCAGTCCGAGCACTTCTACCAGCTGCACGCCTACGTGTCTAGAGTAGGATTGGTTTTAATTTGTTTAATTTATTATATTTTCTAACAGAATATATAATGTATATGTGTACATAAAGGTGTACTTGGAACGCGCGCAAGCACAGTCGGTGAAAGCGCGCGCGGACGCAGCTCTGAGTGCTCGACGACACCCTCAGGGATTCCGCAACGCGTCGTGGCCGGCCGCTCTCCGCGCCGACGCCGGGCTCGCGACGCCCACGCCGCCCACTCGGTGATCACATACACAGTCGACATGCAAACGGCCACACTGTTACTAGCAGCCTATAACTTTATAACTCAATTACGTCAGGTTCGACCACCTCCGCTGGACCAGATTCAATCTCACACATGCGCTTCAGCCCGACGACCATCACGCTGTTGCGAAACTGTCGTCCGCATACAAGCAAGCCGTCGATGTAAGTTTCAAATCTTTTGACGACGCTCGACTGATCTTCACGTATTTTAAGCATGTATTGAAATCGATCTTCTATTTTTAAATATTTATTTGCAGTTGATAGTTGACGAGGCGCGCGCCTGGGTGTCTCAACGCATGGAACACGTAGGAAATGTGTCACTGGAAGAGGGAACTTGGTGCTGGGAGCCTCCTCGTGCCCTGCGGTACCGCCTACTGCTTCGGTTGCAAACAGGACAGGTTCGATCGACACGCATCAATCGTTCGATGAATAAATTTAGTTTTTGTTGAACAAACGACTACGAAACCGATTCCGTGTCCAGGGCGCGACGCTGCTGCAGCTGGAGGCGGCGCGCGCGCTGGGAGCGGCCCGCCTGGCGCCCGCGCGCTACGTCACGGAGAGCGCGCGCGTGCACCTCGTGCTGCCCTTGCTCTCCCCACTCCTGGCGCCCGCTACCGCATTTCTAACGCGGTACGAGAACGTGTGTCTGCAAAGAGACGCCAACACCGCACTCTATATTGTTAGTATACCGAACACGCGGTAAGCAAGAATTAGAAATAATATTATTATTAACTAATTTTTAATCGAATTTCTTAAAATATTTTTAAGGTAGTGATTCCTACAAACGCTAATGGAGAATTGACTACCGAGGAAAATGCCTTCGTCGCCAAGCTCCGGGACTCCGTGCACAATTTGGCCGAAAAACACCGTGCGTCCGCTCACATGGACGTGCTCGTGTCGTCGGAGGGTCTGGGCGCGGGGGAGGGGGAGGGCTTCGTGTGGGGCGACGGCGAGGCGGAGCGGGCGGCGTCGCGGCGCGCGCTACGGGCGGCGCTGCCTCGGGCCGGCCGGGACGCGCTGCTGCTGCTGGCCGATGAGAGGATGGAGTTCACCGAGGACTTCCTGAACAGGGTAGGTGTACTGTGGCTTACAAGCTAGAGGCCGACGCGCTATCGAGGCTAATCCGACGATTTTGTAGGTGCGGATGAATACAATCTCCGGCTCGCAGTGGTTCAGCCCGCTGTCGTTCGCACGTTTCTCCCAGTACGCCCACCCGCGATTCGTGGAAGCCGACGGCTCCCGGCCCTCGGTACACACGGGCCGATTCGCGCACACCGAGATACTTTCGGTCTACAAGCAGGATTACGTGGACGGTACAAATGACTTTTATAAATTATTGTGTATAATAAAACTCAACTACACGCACGCAAGAACGACCCGACCACTAGATAATTCGAGCCATATTTGCACTTCAGCCCTAGAGGCGTGGCGCGCGAGTGGGGGTGCGGAGGCTGCATCCGCGGCGCGCGTGCTGTCAGCCGCCGCGCTGCGCGTCATCCGCGCGCCCGAGCCCGCGTTGCTGCTGCCGCCGCGCGGGCCGCCCTGCGCCCCCCCCGCCCCCGCCCCCGCCGCCTCCCCCTCCTCCCCCGCGAGCGCCCCCGACGCCTCGGCCGGTCGCCGTGAGTGTCTGCGGCGCGAGCGTGACCGCGGCTTCTCTGACCTCCAGCTTGGCGCCAAGCAGGCGCTGGCCAAGCTGTTGCTGCAGACGCAGGCCGAGCTCATCCGATGACGAGTCTTTAGTCTACGAGACAATTCTTAGTCCTACGATGCCCTTATGTGCCTTAGTACAATTTGTGTTTTATAAGATTAAAGTTGTATATGACATAAAATAGTTTTATATTTCATGCCTCTAGATTTAATTTCGCTAATGAGAACTACTCCTTATTGAATCTATATGCTTATTTATATTTAACCAGCTCTTAACCGCAACTTCATCAGTCATCTAAAATGTTTACAAAATCTAATAATTCAATATGTTTTTTCTTTAGTCTGAGACTGAGACGATGCATGACTACATTTGAATGATTACAGTCCAATTTTTTCATGTAGTCATAGGGAATGGAATAAAGGGTCAGGTCAGGTCATCTCAGTAATAGTCTAGTCACTCTGGCTTTGATGACACATTATAATCGAATAGAAATACCGACCCAGGCGAGCTACACCTATTCCTCGCTTGGCGAATCCAAAATCTATGCTATAAAACACAGGCTGTCAATTTAACGCCTTTGTTTGAGGCTGCGCAGATTTACCAAGGTTACCACCTTGAATTGTTTGCTTCTAATCTTCTAATTAGCATTTTCTCAAATGTGTCTAGAGCTGCAAGATAACATTAGTCGATACCGACTACTATGTAACAGCAAGTACTCCACACAGGACCGAATCTGTGACTAGTATAATTTAAAAATTACCCCAGTGTAGTACTGAAGGCTTTTATAAGGATGCTAAGCTTTCTTCAACTCTTCACTTTCTGAACTCAATAAACCGACCAAAGATGAGGTTCGAGATATTTTCCGTGCCTAACAACAGAAGGCGGTGACTATTCCGAGATAATATATTGGAAAGTAGGAGCAAAGATGAATGGGTTCTTTTGGCAGGCACTTCCTCAAGTTTGTCTCTCAACCACCACCGCGTCTTCGTTTCTCTCAATGGCCTCATCTATGTCAGTATTGAAGACCTAGGCTGCAAAGCTCTTCGATACAATAGCTGTTAATCTGTCATGGTCAGTGGCTTTATTCTCCTTCAGATGACAAAGCTCTCCATGCGTCTTTGCATTAAATACGGATTTTTGGCATTGAAATACCGCAATGAAGTAGATGTAGTGGAACAACGTTGACAGTGTCTACATGCGAAATACTAGCAAAGAGAGAATCATTGTCTTTTTCTGCGTAAGCGAAGCTTTTATCAGATTTTAGCATAGAAGGCAATAAGAAACGAGAAGTTCAATTCGATCCCTTTGGAAAGGGGCTAGAAAAATCGGCTGCCAGACGGTCATACAAAGAGTTGTGAGGTTGAAGTTTTTGTTTTAAATATAAGTGAATATAATAAATATAAAAAATATTACAAAAAATTACCTTATATCATACTAACGCCATAAATAACATCATATCTTCTTACAAACAACAAAAAACCGTTATAGCTTAGATTCATCAATTTAAATTCATCTTTGTAACTGTGAAAGTTTTATAGGCCAGTCGACTTCTTGATAACATATTTTTGTATTCTAAATCCAGTAGCTAACTGGTTTAGATGCACCTTAAATACTTTGATTTAACTTTTAATATTTTTCGTTATATTTTTTTATCTTGTTGTAGTGTAGGTCAACCACTCTGTATCTTGCTCATAAATTTGTCATGCTTCTTACGGAACCATAGGATATATGAAGGATGTAGGATAAATTCTAACCACTTAAAAAGATAAAGGAATCATTGACCCAGTTTAAAAAATTAGTTTCGAGAGAGATACAATATTTATTTTGAATATTTATCATCAGTACATAGTAAAATTATTGTACATAAAAAAATTAAGAGCATTTACCGATATAAACCTTACAGTATTGCATAGAAGTTTAGCGGAGGAGAAAAATAAAAAGCATACAGACGTTAAAACAATTTTATTAAAGGAAACGTAATACATAATAAAGGAAGCAAGCGATCCCGCCATTGACCGTTACGACCACAACACGACACGACACAACGTGCAGTATCTAAATTTTAGTGGATAGACGAAAATATTGTGACCTTACTTGAATACAATTATATTCATAGACTTCATTTTACATGAATAATATGAAGTTTACGAAGTAACTAATGTTTAAATAGTCGCAACGATCCCAACATTAATATATTGGTACATAAACACTGTCTTTTACCTAAGACATCGGCCTCTAACATATAGTATAAATGTATAAAGGCGAATGATATACTCTTTCGTATCTCCAAAATCACATGTATATGCAACGGGCCGTTACACAAAAAAACTACGGTTTTAACAAAAAAAAAATCAAGATGAAATAATAGACCGTCACATGTAAACAAACTTACAATAAAACAACTCGTATTAAAGCGCAGTCAATTCAATTTTTCACCGACACTATATTATAAACAAGTAAACTCCTTAAACTGATCAATTTCCAATAATAACATACAACAGACCAATTTACAAATAAATATCCGGGGCGAGACCGCTATCACATGGAATGTTTTGCAAAGCGCAAGTCAACTAACGACGAGACATCTCGTCGAGGAATATAAAATATAAATACATATAAAATGCTGCGGCTCGCCCTCACAATTTCATATAATATCTTTTAAAATGCATGTAAAGGCATTAAATCGCGATGCGAATAATTTTGAGGTAGGTACGATACATTCTCAGCCTATTTAACTATATTTTCTAAACATTAAATATAATACTCAGGAATTATCTTAATAATGCCAGCGCGGCATGTAGATGAAAAAGTTTCTTCATATAGAAGGTTCTTTTAGGGGATGGAGATCTGGATGGCGTCCAGCGGACGTCAATGATCCAGGATAACGCCATTTTCCTGCACTTTTTCTTCCTGGAATAGCAAAAAATATTAATATAAATATTATAAGGGGTACAGGTGTGTCGCAATTCATCCTAAAATTACAAGTAACTTTTAGTCTTTATCTTTTACTGTAATGATTATCGTATATATTTTAATATCTGTTTGACATGGTACTAGTTACCATGAAATTAGAGCAATGTAAAAAAATCTGGTTTTTTAATTCACTTTAGGGAGGACCCCAGTATCTTTTCCCAGATTTGGCTAGATTTAATATATAAAACAAAAACGTTTTTAGGTGTCTGGTGTCATATTTATTAATATCGAGTCTGATTGATTTAGTTCGCAATGGCAACCGATAGTGAGACAATTGTCACTAATCGACTGACTTTATTTCTGATAAGTTTATTGTCTCTTTTTTATAAAATCAGACGTTCATTAATTTTGAAAAGTAAAAGTTATAAATTACCAACACAGCCACAATATAATTGCGGTTTTAAGAACCGACCAACACGCTACAGGTTAATGGTAATGGCGCTCTATTTCTTCGAGCCCCGGCTCGTCGTCGGTCTTAAAGAGAAATGACGTGATCGCACGCACCGTGGGCGCGGGCTGCGGCGCGCGCGCGTCGCACAGCGTCGTCCACTCCCCGTCCGGCTCCAGCAGCGCCTCCACGCACGCCAGGAACTGCTTGCCCGAGAAGCCGCCCGCCGCCACCAGCGCGGGGCCCAGCGCCGCCAGCGCGGGCGCGGCGCGGGGCCGGCGCAGCGCGGGCCCGGCGCGCCACGAGCAGCCGCGCCCGCCCGCGCCGCCGCCAGCCTCCAGGAACGCCGTGTCCCGCAGGGAGGCCGCGCCCGCGCTGCCGCCCGCCGCCACCACGCGGCCGCGCCACACCGCCGCGCCCACCGAGCGACGCGCCGTCGGCAGCGCCGGGCCTGCGGGCGAGGGCGACATCAGCTCTGATGATGAATTCCTCGGAAATTAACAGATATCAAAGCGGTGCGAACGAACCGTCGAGCCAGGCGAGCGGCTCGCCGGACAGCGGCAGGCGTTCGGTCGATGCGATGCAATTCCAGGTGTCGCAACCTCCGAATACCCATAGGGAGTCCTCCCACACGACGCCGGCGCACTGCGAGCGCCCCGTGCGCAGCGGCGGCCCCTCCGTCCAGCCGGCGTCCGCACCCGGCCTGTGCCGCAGTACGGCCCGCAGGGCGCGCCCGCCCGCCCAGCCTCCCGCCACCCACAGCTCCCCACGGGTCTCGTCCGCGGCCGCGGCCGCGTACGACCGCGCCAGGGGCAGGCGCGCCACCGCCCGCCACGCGCCGCCCTGCCCGCCCGCTCCCTCCTGCGCATACGGATACGGCTCGAAACGTAAGAAAATAATATCTAGCTACATATCGTTTATATGTATATATCGTTTTCGTGGTTCTCACCTCGTATACGTCGACGGAATCCAACTCCGTCTGCCCGTCCGAGCCTCCGAGGAGGTAGAGCGCGTCGCCGAGGCGAGCGGTCGGGAAGCGCGCGCGAGCCCGCTTCATATCGGGCAGTGCCGTCCAGGTGTTGGTGGCGGGGTCGTAGGCCTCCGCGGAGCGCAGCACGCGCGCGCGGTCGTACCCGCCGCACACCACCAGGCGCGCCCCCAGCGCAGCCGCGCCCAGCGCGCAGCGCCCCACCGACATGTGCGCGCGCGCGTCGTCAGCGCACTGCCCACTCGGCTCCTCGTCGCGCGCGCCCCCCAGTTTTCCTCCACGCGGTCCCTCCGCTCCCCCCGCCCGCCAGGCCACTCGCACCGCCGCCAGTCGGCCCCGAAGCGCGATGACCGCCCGGGTCACCCCCGCCCCCGCGCCCCCGTTTCCGCCCACCCCCGCCCGCGCCGCCACAACGGTGCACTCTCCCGCGGGCTCCTCCTCGGCGGAATTCCGCTCCGCGTGTTCCCGGCGGCGTGTGCCGCGCTCCCTCTCTCGCGCCTCCCGCCGGTACTCTTCGAGCTCGGGCGCATCTCCACGCGCCGCCGGCAGCTCGCCGCAATCCCGTAACTCGCCCTTGGCGTCCACAAATAGTAAATGGGTGCGGGCACATATTTCTTCGATCTGGAAAATAGTGAAAATTAAAAAAAATTCGCATCGTGTACAATCTGCGAGTCACGAATCGCGAACTCACGTCCGAGTCGGCGGCGGTGTGGTCGCGCAGCCAGGTGAGGGCGGCATCGGCGACGGCGGCCGGGGCCTCCTCGCCGCCCTCCGCGCTCGTCTCGCGGAGCAGCTCGATCCTAATAAGTGGCAGCGCCGCCAGGGCGCCGCTCGAGCAAATTTCATCAAACTGTAACCGAATAAAATTGATTACCACAGATCAAACTTTTGAGGCTCCGACGAGTGGGCACGTACGTTCTTTTCGATGAAGGCGTCGAGCTGCGCGCGGTGCTGTTGCACCAGGTCGGGTAGCGCTCGCAGCGCCAGGCAGTCCGCGGGCGCGAGGCGGCGTAGCAGGCGCTCGGCGAGGTGCGCGCGCGCCGGTTCCACGCGCAGGCCGGCCGCGGCGCGGTACAGACGGCGCGCGGCGGCCGCGTCGCGCACGCGCAAACGCCCGGTGTACGCGTACTCGACCAGCTCGCGCAGCGCGTCCGCGTCCACCCCGGGGATGCGCACGGTGGCGGCGGGCGCGGCGGCCGCGAGGAGCGTCAGCAGGCGCGGCGAGGCGGCCGCCAGCACCGCGCGGTGCGCTGCGACCTCCTCGCCCGCGGCCGCCAGCAGCACGTCGTAGTGCTGGCGCGCCTTGCGCAGAGCGTTAAGCGCGTGCAGGGCTCGCGCCGGCGCCTCGCGGTCCTCCAACGAGAGCTCCTGCTCGAGCGCGCTGGCCTCCTCGCCCTCGCTGTCGTCGGAGCGCGACGCCGCGGAGCTAGCGCCGCCTGTAACCGTGCGGTCGATGAGTCCCCTTCATATTTTTTGTAATTGAGAATCTCAATTGCGGCTAGTCGAAACCGACTCGAGAGTTTATTGACCTCGGTAATTGATAATAATAAAATAAGAATAAATGATTAATTAGATAAATATTATTAAAAAATAGACATATAAGCCCTTTAAACGTACTAAAGTAGATATAAGTGTGATTAGTTAGTTATTTAAAAAATAATTTACCTTGTTTTTATTATTACCTTTTGATTTTATCCTCAACATATTAACTCGATTCTTATTTTCCTAGTCATAAAAACTATTTTCTAAAGTAGAACAAATGTACGTAGGTACTCTTTAATCTAGAGACAGAGACTAATCGTCCATTGAGACGTATTGTACATTTTTGTTCAATGAATTCAATTTCAATATCAGTAGATAACTTCGTAATAAAAACCAGTCGCTCCAACGCTCCAGTGGAAAATGTCTTTATTTTTTCAATACTTCACAAAATAAACATTAATAACGAAAGATAAATCAAAAATAACATATTTTAATCCCAGTTAGGTAAACTGTAGGTATTGTTATCGTTCCTCGATTTATCAGACATGTCTATCGCATTAGATTAAATCATTTATTAATACGTAAATTAAAATAATTTGTGGAAACCTTCAAACATATATCAAGTTACTTTGTTTTATAAACAACCAATCTTAATAATAACCTTAAAGATGTTGACTTGAATTTACGTAAATTATACCAAATAAGTATAATATTTATTTAAAAAAAAACATTAGCAAGGTAAGATCCAAACGGCCTCGTGACGCTTCAAATCCATTATTCTCAAAGGGTTATGCGATGTTTCAACGTCATATTTACAATTATTTGACGTCGTTCGACATAAAACTTGATTTTTAAATGAGACAAGTATATTAAACGATGCGAAGTAATGATTTCATTGTCGTAATAAATTGGCTCAATTACTAGTGGTTGGGGCCACAGCTTCGACCACTTTGCAACCTCTAAACAGAACGTCGTATTCAAAGGCAGTTAATAACAAAATCTATATCATAAAAACATTATGGCGTCACATTAGTGTTTGTTACTTTTTGTAATTGACTTTGCAAAAGCCTTGAAAGTTTGTATGCGGCATTTTATGATTTGCAGTTTGTTGCTTCAAATCTAATGGATTTTTACAAAGAATCAATAAACACCAAACAATGAGAACAATATGGTTGCAAGTAATTTAAGTATGTTTGTGTGAGTGTCTAGTTACAAGCTTTATTACAGTGAAACAACATAATTTCAAGATTCAACAGATCAATATTATAACAAACCACAAACAAATAATTGTTCCTGATTCCATTTAATTACAGAAGCAACTGTAACTTTTACTAATAATAAATTAAAAAATATATATTGTTACTTTGTTGCTAATAGGTATTATAAAATGTTGATAAGTGTTTAATTTTAGACTTGCCTATTTCAAGTCTTTTAGTATAATCTATAGAAATAATAAAATATATTAGATAAGAATAAGTAGTCTTGATAGATTATTGTTATTATTTTTCAATTTGAATGAATTATTTAAGTGCTAACATAAGAGTGATGTGACATAAAACATAAATAATTATTAGTTACAATTTGTAAAACATTAGCTTACACCATCTAAGATTAAAGTATTTTTATATACACTAAGGATGTATATTAATACAAATAGTACTAAATTGTAAATTTGTTTTAGAGGTGGTGATTGTATATTTTCCCTAGAAGCATATTTGGTTAAATACCGTCAGTTACTTGTACCGGGGCACTGAAAGTCTCTGAAAAGCTGTAATAGTATTAGTCAAATTATTTTATGCATATATGTCAACTCTTTGATAATATATATATATTTACAATTAAGTCCAAATCCTAACATGTTTTTTCTTAATGTAATACAAAGTAATCTTCGCTTTCTATATAACTGATATTCATAAATACAATTACATGAATTAGCTACAAAGGTTAAGTTTTATTGTATAGAAGGTCTAGTGCAACAGTACCATGCGGTACTAGGCACAGATGTATCTAGATTAGTTTTTCTTTAAATTATAGATTTTTATGAGAACTATTATATAGGAACTTCTTTTAGTTATAATCAATTAAGATGAAATATTTTATAATATTACAAACTGACAAGTAAGTTATAATAATAAGTTAAGTCAAGGTAAACAACTAAATTACATGTGTTATTTAATTATATTATGTTATTTACATGTGTTGTTTAATTATAGAATGTAAAATTTGTACGAGTTTTTGACTTTGTTAGTAAAAATATTTATTGTAGAAATGCACCCACCGTCTCCGTTCCTGTAGTCGTCATGCGGCTTCATGTCGCCGGCGCCCGCGAAAGCTCCGCCGCGACCTGCACACACAACACAGCTGAGCACCAAGAGGTATACGCCCCGCAAAAGCCTGTCGGACGTCTGTCACCGTTACTCACGGCACGAGCCTACTGAGCCCGAACCGCTAACCGGATTACACTATACTTGACGAACGAAGGCCGCGGCGTAGTACAGTCACATGGTCTGCACCTCCCGCGCCGCGGCCCTCTCGCCTCTCACACTTTTAATTAAATTATTCTAATTAATTATGCAATCTCTGCTGATAAACCTTTAATTCAGTAGAATAGTCGAACGGCTACGATGTCACAGCACAGCATAAATTCTGTAATGCACGCGCCTTGTTTTGAAAATGATGCTACGCAAATACAGGAAGATTGACATTTGACAATGACGTATCTAGATAAAATGTCACAAGTCAGAATTAATAAATTGTTAATCGAATTACTACGCAGGCAATGAGTATTCTGTAGCATAGTGTAATAAAATAATAGGGAGGCACAGCTCGTGCATATTTTTTCAAAATAACTGTTTGTAACTTGAATAATTCATGACACAGACAAATAATCGTTTCTGACATTGTGGACTGTTTATTTGATTGTTTAGTCAAAACAAGATATTTGCTAGACTAATATTGTAAAAAACACGTTTTTAAATATTCCTTAAAATTATAAGGTTTGTGACTTCTTACGAAGATGAACAGTTTTATTTAATGTCATGATAGTTCACTTATGACAGAATTTGTATTTTATTAGTTTGTTTGTTTGTTTGTGTAAGAAAGATAATCTCTGAAACTGCTTGTTGCTTTAAATTACTTGTTTTTCCAACCGATATTTCGAAGATCTTTTTGTGTAGCAATGTGTCGACCATTTCAAACTATAAGTTTCTAGTCTCATCACGTAAGTATTGTCTGACTAAGTATTAGAGACGAAGCTTCCATTCCATGCTTTCAGTATTCCATGAATTCACGTTGCGGGTGCCGGTTCATCGCATTGCACGGAGAAGAGTGTCAATTGTGCCTGGGACCTGCGACCCACATGTAGTTTTGAACGGCTTCTTTAAAATTCGCAGACACGCTCCCTCTATCACTGTTTCCTCTCCCTACCTGACCAAATTGGAAACGAGCCTATGAATGCCACTTTTAAAGAATGTTTTACAAAATTTTAAGATTTTGAAGTGGTTTTACTGATATGCCTCTCGCTCTCACTTCTACTGCGTTCACTTTATACCCATGCCTGGTTAGTTTGTTTGTCAGATCGTAATTTCTTTATTTTAAATGTGTGTTCTTTAGGGATGTTTGTTTCTCAGGTCCACAAATATTGGTAATGAACTCTTATGTTGGAGAATTCCCAGAAGGGGTTATTTCAATAAGTATGGTATGAATATGACTCTTTCGCTCCTGACTGACTTCAAATTGACGTACACAAGTGATCACTGATGTGTATTCAAGCTGGAAAGATATATAAATAAATATTTAGCCATTTCTTCTGCCTCTCCGCAGTTATTGAAGTTTTTTTGGTGACTAGACCCCAGTCTCACTAAATACTTTGATCTGGGAGAGCCATTTGCAATGCGTTTAAAAATTTGCATTTGCAATGCGTTTTTTTTTTGTTCACGTCAGGGGAAATGCCTTTACGCACTGACCGGGCCGCCGCCCGAATGTGGGACCCGGTGGGCCCTCCTCCGCGTTCCCGTGCGTCGTCGACGAAGCGGGTGGGGGTCACCACTTGCCTCCCTCGCCCGCTCCGCCGCCTCCTTCTGCGACATCACGTCCTCGCAGATAGAGGTGACCGCCGTCCATAACCTTTCGCTTGAGGTCATCGCATTGATGATGCCCTCGAGCAGGCTATTTGACTCAGATACTTTCAGAAGCAACCGTGCCCGGAAAGAATCTGAGACAGCCGGAATGTGAGAACCCCGTGCCGCCTGTCCAGCCAGTTGCACAGAACCGGCTTCCTACTTGGTCCTAACTCTACTTTCATTATAACTGTTAATAATAATAATTTTTATATTTTGGGACGAATGTTATTATATCATCATGAGATTTTTGAGAAGATATATGTCTTTTTGTAAATCTTACATTTTTATAGAGCTCCGATGGTTTCTTTGATTTCATTCCAAAATTATTTTAGTCTCTATATTTTATATATTTGAAGAATCCGCTGGAGGCGCCTAACCCAAGCCACAACTTCAATGTTTTTATGTCACTTGAATCTAAGTATTACAAAAGAGTTTATTCAGATCATGAACTAGAAAACGCCAGTTTAGACGTGACGTGACATATTTGTCATATATCTAACCTTTTTTGATGTTACTAATTGGCTGATTGTATATCTTTTAAATCATATAAACAGCGATCGAATATTACATCTAGCAATGGAGTCTTACCTTTGTTATCTTTTTTTTTTAACATAGGAATTGGAATGCTGCTGCTTCCTTAATTGTAGCAAGACACAGGTATGTTTAATGTTCCCAGTGGCATTTAATGGATTTTGTCCTTAGACCCTCTACTTTATTTAAAAGTACCTGATATTATTATGAATTACATGTCAGTATCGCATATACCGCGCACCGCAATACGAAAATGCGAAAACGCCCTTCATATCCTGCATATTGTATAGGTATAGAAATTTGGAAAATGTTGAGCTTGGCGATATAAATGACACTGTTTATTTACTATGATATCATGTCACTTTCATAAAATTTATGTCTTAGTACATATAATTTGGGATTTTATATAAAATACATAACATATTATCATGGCCATCTTTGCTTTAATTAGACAGAAGACTCAATCCGCTCAATCGCATCGTTTAGAAAAGGTCATGTCTTAAACTTACCATAATTTGTAGTAAAGTTAGATAATCTGGATGTAATTAGGAATCCACAATGTTATTAAAATTTGTGAGCTGAATATGAAACTCTTATAGCATTCAAAGAAGATATCTACTGTACTATACAATTTAAAGAATAGAAAATCGTTTGAACGTACACACTGAAGGCATCCACAGAAGAAACACTAAAAAAAGTCAATGACCGACGGGTATCCTTGATGTTAACACACGTTACATGTTATGTCTACGTTACTGAAGGCATGTTAGTCAAGCAACGCCATATTAGTCCATCCTAATTTGATGAAAGGACGACTAGATCTTTTTATTTATATCTAAGAACAATATGAAAAGTGTTAAACTCGGCATAGTAAAGTTCATTTTCAAACCGTTTTTATTTTAGAAATACCTGCATTGATGAGATATACTAATAATAATAATAATAATTATTATTATTTTTCATTTTATTTTAATCATTATTATTATTTTTTTTGTTTAGTATTATATATTTTTTTGTTATTATTGCTGTTGTTTTTGTTGTCATGTTTATGTTTTGTTAATTTACGATTGTACATAAGTTTTATTTTTATACTGTAATACAATAATTATTCTTCATTCCATCTTGTTCTTTTTTTTTTATTTTTTTTTTTTATTATATAATTTATGCATTCTGTTTAATGTAGGTACTCCATCATTGTTCACCTTATTTTTGTTTATATTACCATAGTACCTACATTAACGTTTATCATTTTTAATTGTTTTATTTTTATGTAAAATATCTGTTTATACTTAGCGACGTAACTCGCTTAAAGGCATCCACAGAATACCAGCTTTGAGAATATTGTTCTCAACAATCAGCTGAGTGGCCAACCTTTTTGGATAACTGTATCTTTATTTTATTTTTTAATTAATTAGCGTCAATAGTGTTAATTCTTAAGTGTTTTGTTGTTGTTGTATTTTTTTTTATTGTGCTGTATAGGTTGTCCAAATAAAGATTTTTGATTTGATTTGATTTGATTTGATTAAAGTAATACGTTTACCTAAAAGAATCTTAAAATATAAAAATTGAACAACAGCTCTTGGATAATCAAAATGTATGTACAGACAAGGAATTTCGAAATCAAATATCATAATAAATAATGTTTATGAAATAAGAGAAATGCTATCTAGCGGAAGTAATGTGACACTACGCTTATTTCTTACAAATATAAATATCATTACATATATATTATAGTCTATTGATACATTTTTTAGATTAAACATAATATTCTTTTATGGTCTAGATTACTTTTTATCTCGAACTAATTAATCTTATTTCGCTTCAATTATTCTTCATGTAAGAAAAATACTTAGAAGTGGAATTTGAACGATAAATAATATCTTGAAAATATTTTTTTTATTGCCATTTTAATGTGGAAATGTTTAACTTTAGAGTATTATTTATTACATAATGTAGATAAAAACTTATAAGCTCATCCATTGTCGTAAAACAGTTGAGGAGTAGTAAAGCAGTTATTAAAAAAAATTATAAAACAATATTTATGGCAAGACTAGATACTTATTATAAATGAAGGAGCTTGAAAAATCTATCTTAATACTGTGAAGGATTTTTTAATATTCGAGATATGAACATTTTGAAAAAATATTTATTCTGAACTTTTCCGTGCACATTATAGTTATAGGAAAAAACGCGACTTTATTTTCATGTTTCGTGATTTTCTATTTAAATGATACTAATCCACAATGACCAGAATTTAACACTTTTTTATTTTTGGTGTGTGGTTTAAAATCTATAAAAATATTATTAGAACAGTTAATACCAGTAATTCAGTAGACTCTTAAAAAAATTTGAAAAGTTTAAAAGTTTACCTAATAGTGGAATTATTTAGTAAAGTACTGTTGAGATCCCCACAAATAATTATAAGTACTTGTTGGACATTAAGAATAATGCACTTAACCTCTTTATTTCTTTGCCTTCTAATAGAATATACAATGTTTAGGTTAATTGAAAAAGATATTCTGTAGGTCCGATTGATATGGGGATACAGCTAGCTGAATATTAGCTCCTTTTTTTTCGTTGTATATTATGGCTTTTTATTTTGGGGTAATGCTGCTGACATATTTTTTTTTTTGTTTAAAATAGCCTTCTGTCCAACTACCGTCTGGGTCCCAGAGATTCTTTGACTTTTAGGTTTAGTTTTAAGAATGTACTCACGGTCGCAATCAATACATATTTGAAAATAAAAAGTTTGTTAAAGAATAACGATAAAGTTGTTAAGAATAGTGATAGAAATATTTGTTTAAAAAAGAACAAACATAAACTTACGTCGCCAATTATTAGATTCTAAGAATTATTAACTCTTTTATAGATCAATAAATCCTTTTTTCAAAAAACTCCTAGACAACGTTAAATTATTAAAAGCCAAAATAAAAGTGAAATTTATATATTTGGCTATGCAATTATAAAATATATTTAATATCTGGTGCAATAAGCGTCCGTTTCATAACTTTATTCTCTTACATTTTTAGTGTCACAAAATTACCTATTTACTTTTTTTACTCCTTACAATGTTGTCTGAGCTATTAAAAAACTTAGTTAATAAACATTAAAATGTTATGTGAATTCACATAAATATAATAAATATAGGTACGTTCATTTTATACTACATAACGAAAATCTAAATCAATACAAGATTCGAGAAAAACGACACAAAATAGCAAAAACGACGACTTAAAAATTCAATATCACAATTTATTAAGTTTAAGTGTCCTGAAACAAAAATATAAGGTTTCTGCCAGTAAGTAAACAGTTTTATTCTACTACGACACTGTAATGTATATTATTATTATTGGCCAGGGCAAGTCGTTTCTGGCGATTCTGCCTTTCTTATTTCTTGACGTTTCAAACAAATTTCAATTTTGGCTCATGCGATTTTTTTTTATATTAATATCGAATTATGTAGTATATAACTTTTGCTTTATAAAACTTTAACGGCAATGCAAGTTTTCTCACCTAAGCCTTTCGATGGGTAAAGTATACTTTAAGTCGCATAAAATAAGAGGAATGCCACCTTATTTCCAGTAGATGGCGTTGCTCTTATTTTAAATCAGAACCTCTGTTATAAAAAAAGAAATCTGTTTGGTTTGTTATTTATATACACCCTGTAACTTAATGTATACAATAAATAATGAAATATTGTACCTATATAATAAGTAATGAAATATTGTAAGAAGCACGCAAGCCATCATCGTTGCTTTCAGACGTTGAGGAGAACATACTGTATACGGCGGGTCTCTTTTCATTTTTTTTTTTAATTTTTGGAACTATTTCAAATATTTATCTATTTACGTAGTCAAAAATTTATTACTGAACTTGAAAGTCTGGAAACAAATACACGCATAGGTATACCACAAGTCGTATTAGGTAATTAGCTATTAATTATTAATTAGTCTGAACAAGCTTGCGAACGGGCAAAGGGCAACAACAAGTTTTGACATGTTGTACTGTTACTCTAAACTGCGAATCTTGCATAAATTCAAGTAATATAAAGATATTATCTGCCTATATTAATATAAATGTACCCAACAGTTTAGGTTCTTCACTAGTTATCGAAACCAAATTAATTTTCATGAACTTACTATTATAAACCCCAATTTTTTGTCACGCCCAACGTAGACCCCCGTGGAATCTCTCGTAGTCCATTGGAGGACCTCTTGGACTACTTTGATCATTACTGTTTTATAGAAATCAACGTTTACTTTTACGCAATCGAGGAGTTTAGTTTAAATAATTGGCCCCAGACACACTATATTTGATATTGTGTAACATTTATTTGAATGAAAGAAAATCTGAAAATAAATTTTAAAATAATTGATTAAAATTGTATAATAATACCAACTAGGTATTTGTATCCGCCTTGTTTCGTGAAAATACATTTTTTTTATTATAAACACCAATCTAATTTTATAATAAACACTAAAACATTTACAAAAAAAAAAAACAAAAAATAAAATTCATATAAATTAAAAATAAACTTTTGCACAGTAATAATAAGAAAATAAAATATCACTAAATCGAAATTTTAGTATACTTTTAGATTCAATATTACAATGGGGCGCTCATCAACAAGTTAGCCAAAAGTTTAAGTGTAGACGCATTTACGAATAGGAAAACTATACTGCTAATAGATGACAGCATAGTCCATAGCAGCAGCGTAAAAAGACGTAAGTTGCATTGTTAAGGCTTTCTGCTCCGGGGCAAATGAAGTTTCTTTATTTTATAAAAAAAAGAGTAGTACATCCCATATATGTGACGTTTCGTGATTTTAATGTATGTATATATGCAAAGTATATGAAATTGAAAAAAAATTGATACTGACTTTGGTGAGCTTTATTGCTCTACCTAGTCTTGCCATGAAAATTGTGTGCAAGGTTTTTTTTTATTATATTAGTTTATACATTAATATAATAAAATTAAGAATGTGTGCAGCTCATTCAAAATGATCCCTTGGGATTATTACAATCCTTTTAAAGTTGAGGCCAGTTATCAATAGAATCAAACACTCTGTTCATGGGAAAATTGTTTACTGTTATTTTTTCGATTGTTCTAGGGACTCCAAATTGTAATGATTTTTAAAGCAAGCCTACTCTCTAAAACTAAGCATTAATCATCAATCCAGGTGATTTAGATCGCAACTGGACGACGGTCAGTTTTCAACTCTGATAAAGTCTGAAATGTTTGTTTAAAAAATTCTTGATGGATCGAATTTTATGACACGGTGCTGAGTTTTGATAAAACGACCAGACCCGTTTATATAAATGGTGTTGTAACGAGACTCAACCAGCATCTCAAGAATCATACCTTGATAACACTTATTTTAACACCTTTTACACACAATAATAAAATGATTTCCCAGTAACTCCTTAATGGATAGGTCTACTAAATCTTCACTGAAGTCAGATAATATCCACGATGTACTCTGCTGAAATACTATTATGACGTGGGGAAGCTTCTACAGATCTTCTATAAGCATAAAGTATTGTTTCTCCTTGTTGTAACATGGCTCGATAGTAATAATTTTCTCATCAGTAAATAATTTTTTTTGGTGACCTTGCTTTGCGTACCTTTTTTTCTTAATAATTAACACATCACATACGCATCGCCTATGATGATTGTAATCTTAGACTCGTTTATTTTGTTTCAATTTCTTATTTGAGACATAATAATATGCCAAAAGAGTTTGTTAGTAGGAATCTTAAAAACTATGTTATTGAGTTCTTGCACAGTTAAGTCACATTTATAATTATTTTTTTTTTTTTAATATATAAAGCTAGGTTTATATATAAAACTGAGCCATCACGAATAAGGCTTCCACGATGGTCCATTTCCTGTCTCTTATGGCTTTCTTGGTGTTATACTTGTAACGTAATTACCCGCTTTTCGAATGGGCGTCGAATGAGAAGGGCACTGCCGCAAATAAAGTTAATTGAAGGAGGAAACCTAGGGTCAAGAAAGGGGCAAATCAAAGGCATAAAGTTCATTGTATTACATGACATAATAAAAGTCCACACTGACACATTCACCCTGACGCGCTTAGGTAGACGTTTCGGCCTCAAGTGAACGCCATTGAAGCGGGAGCTAGGTCAAAGGCAGGAAAATTTTGGGAGATGTGGTCTCCTAGCCCGCGCTAGTAGAACGGGAGTAGACTGGAGGCGGCAAGCCAGCCGCTGCTCCAAGACCAACTGAATTGCGCTCGTAGGGCAAAGTGATCTGGGCAGCTATAGTAACAGGGGTCCAGCGGGCCAAATATGTACTAGGCGACCCAATTCTATTTCTTTTTTCCCAGAACTTTTTCCACACTAAATCTAAGGAGCATCCGCGCTCCTTTTATACTTTTCCGTGTCTTCTACTTTATTTTAAGATTTTATTGGAAAATCAGGCACGGCTGCCACTGAAGACCAGCCCTCCAGGTCATGTACTCCAGCAGCAGCAACAGCTGAGTGGTTTACAGTAAAACGGTTGTCACAGTTCTATTTGTTTTTAATCTTTGTTAATTGTACAATTTTTTGTTTTTTGATTTTATTTATATTCGTATCTCTTTATTTACCTTCATGTGATGTCTAATTAAAGTTTTTTGCCTTTGAATTATAATGACCATGACATTTAAAAATAAATTAAGTAAATATTATACAGAAAATTATAACTAGAAAAAATACAAAGAAGGAATGATTATGAAAACAAGAATAAAATTAAATAACCTTAAGGTAAAAGAAATTCATTAGTAATGGACTTTGGTTTTTGAAACCTTAAGTATATAACATTAAAAAATGCGTTCTAAAAATATATAAAATCAAATTTAATTAAGATTTACGACAGCGGACTCTGCGAAGCACGACCTTCATAAATAATTATAGATAACATGACTAATTCTAAATAATTTTAATTATTTATTTAAGTGTCTTGATATATCATTCACACTGGAATTTTTGTATTTTAATAATTGGAGCAGGCAAGATACAATTGGTTAGTGGCAGGTTGAATATGTTATACAAAGTGTTTACACTTTTTTATCTCTTCTCTGATCTAGAGAATAGATTAAGCTTTGATTAATTTCAAAACATTTCGTGTTATTTCTCTCGTGTTTGCATAAGCAGCTGTTCATGAACAGAAGAATGCGATATATTACTATCTCTTTCAACGCCTTTCAGTTTATTCTCAATTTCTTGTAATGTTTTGTCCTTAGTCTCTATTAAAATAAAATATAATATCACAAAACTTATAAAATTTACGGTTCCAAAAATAGCAAATGTACCTTCAACTCCTGTATTTTTCATCAATATTGGAGTAAATTTCATTATACCACCATATAACAGTGTAAAAACTATACCTGTTGTAAAAAGACCAGATGCTTTGTGCTCTAAAGGAAATATCTCACTAACAATAGCAAAACCAATAGGTATTACTCCAGCGTTAACTATGAAAACATTCAACAAAATGATAGCTGGAGTAAACCATATATTGATCTCAATGTGGTAATAAGATTTCAAAAACGTAATAATACTGATTAAATACATTAATATTACGGAAGTCGCTCCAAAACTAAATAAATTTTGGCGTCGTTTAAAACTCTTAATGATAAAACAAGAAAAAATTACAGCAATTATTGTTAGTATATCAGATCCAATAGTACAATAAATTGCAATAAATTCATCGCCTGTTATTTCTATTAGTATTTGGACGATATAAGCCAAAGTGTAATATTTTCCAGAACAATCTATAATCAACGTCAATAAACTAACAATTGCAAACGGTATTAAGTAATCTGGACGAAACATATTGAATATTGTGGTCTTTAACCGTTTATTGGTTTTATCATTCAACCTTCTCTTCACCTGCGCAGATATAATATCTTCCAAATTCTTTTTCTGTTGCAAACTATGTCCATGTAACCATTTGTAGGATTTCTCACACTCCTCATATTTTCCTCTCATTGCTAAATATGAAGGGCTTTCTTGCCAAAAGAATGTCATAATTATAGCAAGAATGTTTGGAATTATAGAGAAAGCAGCAACTTCTCTCCACGTCCAGTATATTCCCATAGAATGACATATTAGTGAACCCACGGCAATTGAACCTTTCTTTATTGTTACAAAATATCCACGTCTCTTCGCATCTGAATATTCGGCTATCATAATGACAGTAACATATACTCCACAAACTGGAAGCCCTTGGATTATCCTTCCTGCATATAATGTTGGGATATTGCTCGCTAATGCAAAAGTTAAAAATCCTATTCCAGTAAGAACGTTGATTCCTATGTGTAGGGTTTTTCGGCCCAAGTATTGCATGAAATATGGAAGTAAACAAAACCCAATAACTCCGGCCAGGCCATGACTTCCAGCTGAAAAATAAAATAAAGAACACATTACTTTACTTATTTTTAATAATTATATAAACATATATGATACTACACAAAGTCAGTCGTGGGTAAGGATTCGTAACACAATAAGATTATAACAATGAGTTTGACAACTAATTTGTAATTTTAATGTATATATTTATAGATTTACAATTGTATATCTATAAATATATAAGGAATCCTATTGACAGATTGTAAAGGATTATGTCTTCTTCTAAAAATAATATAATTTTCAAGAATCAAGAGCTATATCGACAACAAATGTGATCAAAAAATTGAAAGAAATGACGTTTAATAATATTACAATAATATTAATAATGTGTGTATTTTTAAATAAATTATTTTTGAAAGTAAAAAAGCATACATCTTAAATGGTTTTTTTGTTAAAAAAATCCTAACAATAATATAAATACAATTATACAATATCACGCTTCACGCTTCGTCATATGGTACTCAATTGTAATTACCGAAACATTATCGCGACGAATTTCTGTATCAAGTAAAATGAAAAATCATTTGTCAAATAATGTACTGTCGCAATTCCTTACTCTGTTTTTAACCTCGAATCATCATAAAGACAGCTCTATATTACACGATATAATATTCAACATATTTTTTTTATAACTTAAATATATACTAGCTGAAGCTGAGCGAAGCTGTGTTGCTGAATGAGTTTTGCATACTTGTAAAATTAGCTGAGTAAATAGTGGCTACACCTTAAGCTTAATAAGAACTCGCTCGTGCGATTTCAAAACGTTCCTCATGTTAACTCTGTGGGACACACTTTGACCATTTAATAAAAAACTACAATCACAAATGTCACCAAAAAACTTCAGGACAGTCACTGCCCTCGACAACTTTCGACAATTTTCGACATCCCACCATTATTCATCTAAGAGGAGTAGCATTAGTAACGAAACACACTTTTGACCATTAAAAGCTTCTCTTCGTTCAGCTAATAATGTTTATTTAAAATACATACCAATAGACGATGCCTCATCGTGGGTAGCTCGAATATCGGTGCTATTTGGGGATAAGATGGCGGAATTCAATAGCGATGGGAACGCCAACATAAAACCCGTGCTTAACGAATATGTTGAATCTGCAAAAAGGACTACACTCTGAAATATTAAAAGATTATTATTTAAACTGACTTCTCATGTTATAACTATTTTTTCTATTTTTATTTAAGTGTGATCAAAGTATTGTCTAATTATTGTAATTTAAATCTTAATTGTTTCTTACCTGTCTCCAAAAATAAATATCACGATACCAAGTCATATTCGTAATTTATTTTCAGGTACTGTTACATTACAACTCTATCCTTGCAAAAATCCGTCCGAATGAATCGTGTGTCTAACATTAAAACTACTTTTATGACTAGCCATTATTGCAACAGTTATCAACTAATATTAATATGTATAACTTTTTCTTTTATATTTCAATATTTATATTTAATAAATCTTTTTTTATAGTTTTTGTACTTACGAACGTACAAACCTTTTACTCTTTATAATCTTAATGAGCAGTAGACATTTCTTTTATTTTGTTAAATAAAAAAACAATGTTTTGTTATAGTAAAAAGCTGTTTTGAACTCAAGCTCTACTTAGTTAATAATATTATAAAGATGGCCAGATAGCATGCTTAATTGATTCCTGGCAAACGATGTTCTAATAGAGCTCATGGGAGTAACAAGATCTTTTCTCCGTTTTATATTTTGAAAATTTATATCATAAGGAAGAGTTTTGTGTTTTCCTAAAATTACATGGAGGATATTCAATTTTCTTTTTTCTTCAATTTTCTTTTTATTCAATTTTCAACCGAAAGAACATTGCTCGTTAGGTACAGTTGTTCAGTGGAAAAACTGTAGGGCTTAAAATACATAACCTTTAATATTGTTCGCAGAGCTCTTTCCAGTTCAATAAATCTTGTCTTAGTAGCACCACCCCAGACTGAAATACAATAAGACAAGACTGATTGAACCAGAGCTAGGTATATTTGATTTAAAACTGCGCCCGAGGCAACGTGTCTCAGTATTTTAAATATACAAGAAAGCTTCCTTACTATACTAGTAACCAATTCAATATGGGGATGCCATGACAAACATTGGTCCAAGATTACTCCAAGATATTTAACTGAAGATACTTTTGCTATTATCGGACAATTACACAATCCCTGAAATCGTTCACAATTATTATGAATTTTTATTATAAAAATTATCTCCCGGATGTGTTCGTTTAGATATAGAAAAGCAAATTTAATTTGTTTTCCCAGTATTTATAGACAAGAGGTTAACGTTCAGCCATTTGCTATAGGAGCCAAGCCAACCTCTGCGTGGAAGCGAACGTCCTCCGTCCTCAGTAAACACCACAGCAGTGTCATCAGCATACGAAAATATATGTCCATTGGTCAATTGAAGCTGACAAAGTTCATTGATATATATTAAAAATAAAGTTGGTCCTAAGACACTTCCCTGATGAACTCCGAAAATGACATCCATTTCATCACTAGTGTAACGCAACTCTAATCTTTTGTTTACGGCCAGTTAAATAACTATTAAAAAGATTTAAACAGTGATTTCGGATGCCTTCTAATTTTTGTATTAGGATGGGAACAGAGACGGTATCAAAGGCCTTCTTGAGGTCCAGAAATATTGTGACATATTTCATTTTATTATCTAGTTCTTTTACTATCGAGGAACCCAAAGCTGTAATTGCGTCTTCTGTGGACTTCCCGTGTCTAAAACCGTATTTATGGTTCGACAGGATATTATATTTATTCAAGTAACTTAGTAGTCTTACATTTAAAAGTTTCCGAAAATCTTAGATATAGAAGGGAGAATTGAAATTGGCCTATAATTATTAATATCGTCTCTGCTTCCAGACTTATACACTGGTATCACAATAGATTTCTTAAGGGAATCAGGAAACACTCCTTAACTAAAACATAGGTTTACTAAATGACAAAGTACTGGGGCATTAGCCCCAGTACTTTGTCAGTATTAACTATACTAGCAATTTTTAAGAACTTAGTTGGAATATTGTACCTCCCGGGAGAGCTATCCGACCTTAATTTCAAAACAATATTTTTAATTTCTATCTCGTCTGTGTCAATAAGTACGAAAGATGAATCAATCATAGTTATAGGAGAAAAAGTAGGTTAATAAGGTTTATTTATAAGAATAATTTTTACCAGTATTATCCCACTGCAGCTAAACCACAAATTCCTATGTTAAAGATCTTTCTGCCCACATATTGCATAAAAAATGGAAGTAGACAAAACCCAATAAGCCCTGCCAGCCCTTGAATTCCAACTGAAAAATAAAATAAAAGAATTGAAATAATACATCACTTCAGTTATTTTAATTAATTGTAAAACATAGATAATTATAACAAATATACATAGTATTGTTAACTAGAAATTTGATTTTTGTTTTTTAGTAGTAAAAATTATTTACATTTTATTTAAATATTATACGTATTTAGAGTGAGTCGAATTCGCGAGTCAGTAGAGTCGGCTTGCGACTATGTAACTCTTTTCTGCATAAAATAATAATTAATTATATTATGAATAATAAAAACTTTTGGCCAAAAAAAATACTGAAACGAAAATGTGTTCACTTTTATAAGCATAATTTTAAGCAATACTATATTTTTTTTGGCTATTTTTTTGTCATATAAGAAATCTCGTTGAAACAAGAAGCAAATCTATCAGAAAGGAATACTATACTGGCAAGTATTAGAATGTGAAAAATATGCCTTACGAGGCGAAAAAAATATTTTTATTGTGTACTGTAGGATCGTGCGAGTGACACTGTCAGTAACGTTTCGTTTCTCCTTGACAGTTGCCGCGATTTACAAATTATATTTTAGTATTTTAGTTATACCACATTCGTAATATATAATCACTGTAGTAAATTAAATTAAACCGAATCAGAATGTTTTAAACTACAAATAAACTCTAATAGAATAAAAATTAAGCAGTGTTATGTGTATAACATAACGCTCTAGAAGAATTTAGTGAGACGCTGGATAGTCGATGTTTTTTTATCATAAAAAAGTATATTGTGCGTAAATGGTTTAATTTTTATTGCTAAAGAATTTATAATTATATTAATGAAACAACAAAATATAAATAGGGTATTCATACTTTAAAAGGTCATTGAGAGTCAGTGCTAGCACTCGTACAGCATCGCACGGTTAAATAACGTGCCCACCGCGCTGATGCACTATAAACCATGAATGTTGTTACGAAAAAAAATATATTTTTCCCTGGATTATTTTATATCATTAAAGACAAAGTCATACACGGAGTTACACTATACAACTGAATAACACATTAATTTTTATAACAATATTAAATAGAACTAGATTTATGCTCTGAGTATCGTAAGCGAAAAAAAATTAAAATAACGTCAATCCCTAGTCGTGTAATACTGATAGACGTTACCCGCACCATGCTACAGCGCATAAGGTGTAATTGTAATTGTCGATACGTTTCACTCAAATTTGTCATATTAAGTCAACTAAAGAATCTTTTGTCAAATTCACTTTTCTCGTTTCAAAATATTATGTGACAACAGTTCTATAAGCGATATAATAATGAATATAATTTAATTTTAAGAATTTAAAAATATATAATAATTATTATATATAATACACACCAAACTATTAATAATGAATATAATTTAATTTTAAGAATTTAAAAATATATAATAATTATTATATATAATACACACCAATCGACGATGCCTGATCGGGGGTAGCTCTGATGTCTGTGCTATTCGGAGATAAGATGGCGGAATTCAGTATTGATGGGAACGATAACACTACACCCATCCGTAAAGAAGCTGCTATATCAGCAAATAGGACCACACTCTGAAATTTTAAAAGATAATTATTGAAACAAACACTGAGGCTAAAAGCAGAATTAATTAGTTAATTAGTAGCAGAAGCCGTAAAGATGTCGATTTAAATTATAATATATGACAAATGTTCATATCTTATAATATTTATTTTATATTCTAATACATTATATTTATCATCATATAAAATTACTAATAGCAATTGGTAATAATTTTTTATATATTGTACTTTTAAACATTAATTCTCATTTTTCTTTTTTTAAATTTGTTATGTATGTATATTTTAAGGGTGATCAAAGAATAATCTAACAAACACTATCTTAATAGTTTCTTACCTTTCTCCAAAAGTAAAGATCTCGATACCAAATCATATTCGTAATATACTTTAATGTAACACTTGTTACACAACCCTCTCATCTGAAAAAATCTGTTAGAGTGAATCGTGTGTCGAAAATATTTTTTAATGATACCCATTATTGCAACAATTATCAACGAATAATTTATAAATCTTGTTTGAATATATAAACTTAATATATTATTATATACGTGTTTGTCTTAATTTTGTGTTAGTTAAGGACACATTTACATATTCTTCAGTGTCAGTTTCACATACTTCGGTTCACTAGAGTAGTTTTTGTTTATATGTCTAAATAATATAAAACTGTTGCGATGTCCGTCCATCAGTCCGTACTTCTAGACGGACACTCCGACTCCGAATCCCGGAAGGATTTTCTCAAAAACAAACAGACGGCCGGTCGTCGAGGCCTTTAGTCCACCCCCTGGTGTCATCGTTCGACTGGAGCGACGAGTTGGGGGTGACCGTACAGGAGCTTGATCAGCTTGAACACCGCGCCGGGACAAAACGGAATCCCTGGCCGAGTATTGGTGTTGAGTCTGTCTGTCCTAAGGGACAGGCTGAGGCAGCTGTTCAACAGTTAACATGTGGAAGGAACCGTTAGAAGTAGATGACTAATTAACTGACGACTTACTGATAGACACTTACGTCTCGTCTACCCGTGAAAACAATTGCGGCAAAAAATTCTTAACGTCGGATTCAAATTAAATGTAAATGTAAAAATTGTTCGCTAGTTAAATCCGTAAAAAAAAAGTTTTATTTCAAATGTAAAAATCTTTTTACTTGTTTGAAAAGCATTTTGTAAAGATTAGCTCTTTAAATAAAATGTCCATGATCACACAAATAAAAAAATTCTACATTTATACTGTTATTCTATTTCAACCCCAAACCTTTTTAGTGTTCCGGTGAAATAAAAATCTCCTTTTATGTTGGAGGAATAAAATAAGCCAATATTTATGGGTTATCACTGTGTGAACAAGAATATTAAAAACTATTGTTCGGATATGGTATTCTTATAATTTAATTCAAACGTGTAGACTTTTATAAATAAAATAAATACAAAAAGTAATACGTATAGAAGAACAAGAATATTAAAAACTATTGTTTGGTTGGATATGGAATTGTTATAATTTAATTTAAACCTCAATCTCTTTATCCCTTCACATCATACCGGGTTTCTCTCTAACTCTTTCACAGTTCCCTCAACTAAACTCTGGAACAGTCTCCCTGTAACTATTAGACGGTCACTCAGCAGAGTGGCCTTTAAAAAATCAGTTAACCTTTTCCTTACTAAAAATCCACATACCTATAATTAAAATGTCTATTTATTCATCATTTTTCTTATATATATTAAAGCAGATTGACTATATTCATGTATATATATTGTGTATTTATATCATATTTATAATATTTATATGTAGCATATTATGTATGGTATGTATTGGAATTGTTGTTATTATTAATTTATGTTTAATATCTATATTTGAGTAGATATATTATATTTATAATAAATATGTATGTATGATTTAGACGTAACTTGTGTCTCTTACGTCTACATATATTTTATTTTCATAGTTGAATTTTATGCTGTTTTTTTTATTACTTTAAGCGAATTACGTTTGCGACAGCCAGAGGACTTAAAAAAAACCCGAAATGATTTTAAAAGTAACTTTAATCTAATTAAAACAAACTAAACCTATGAATGATGATTCCCCTTCGAAGTGGGAATAAGGAATGGTCATTCTTACAAAATATCTTATACAATAAAACTAAATGGGAACATTACGCAAATGCTGTATCGACAGAATATAATATTAAATACAAAGTAATAGGAATTCAACTTAGGCACTTTCCATATAGTAACGTTATGTAACACCTCCCCCCCTGGAACGGCGACTATTTCAGTACTTTTAGTGAAAATGTTGCCGGAATCGTCTCGGGTACGCCGGATGTTGGCAGGATCTCGAGCGATGGCTGGTACTTCTTGTCATCTTTGTTACATTTCCATAAGTAACGTCGAGTTGCTAAGATAGTTCCGAGTACACTTGCACTCAATAGTATACTGTAGAATGGTATTGTAGTATGGTATAAGGCGTGTTTTGGTACTTCGTTAATTCGAATAGGAGTCTGGATCATAAGTTGGTCCTGGATATTATATAATCCTTGGAGATCAATCGATTTTAAATGGATGCGAGTCGCTTTCGTAGACTGCTTTACGGCGTCATAGGGTATTTTCATCAATTTGAGGGGTTTTCCTTTGATTTCATTATAATCATTTGCTATGGTGAATCGTTCCGATTTCAAACGACATCCAGCGGGAATTGTAGCCAGGTAACTACTACAATTACTACCTTGTAGTGATGTGTAGTCCTTTCGATTACAAATTAGTTGTACTTTCGTTTGTTGAGGAAAGGACAGAGCGTAGTGTTGGTCATTGAGTTTCTCCATAGCTTCTTTAGTTAAGTTGACTGTAGTGAATTCACAGGTTTCTTGTAAGACTTGATTGGTGATCAACTCCTGAATGCAATCTGATTTGGTGCGTAACTGATGATGAATTTCTTTCTCACAGAGATACCAGTTTTTTTTACCTTCGGGCATTCAGCCTCCATGTACAGAAATGATATCTCGATTGTTGCATGGAAAGGAAAGGGTGGGATAAGAGCATGGTTATGTTAATTCGGTACAACTGATAATTTATAAAAATCATAAGTTTCTTTAGAATAAATTGGAAATTTAAATATAAAGACTATTTGTTTATTCAAAAAAATATGATCCTGGTTTAATAATGTTATAAAATTCCCTAAGTTCTAAATCTAACACTTGATCTTCTGAGTAAATTGATTTTAACTTTAAAACCATAGATTCTAATACTACAATGTCTATAATAGAATGATGTGTACTAGAAGCATGGATAAACGCTAAACTATTTTCTATTCTTAATAATACTAAATATAAATCTTCTATATTTTTACTAACTAGTTCCAAAAGTTGAGAAAAATTTATACTTATGGCCTTATTTTGTAATATTAATGCTAAAGTACTATTTATCCTATTCCGTGTTTTAACATCCACTCCTTGCTTAAACTAATACGACTGTTAAATTCAGATAATAATTTTATTTGATTATTTTCTAATACTTTAATTGCCTCATTACATTTCAACGCATCATCGTGATCTAAATTACTGGTTAACCTTTTTATCATAGAACCTAAACTGTTCATAAGACCTCTTTTTACTCTACTTGGTTCTAAAGATTGTAATTGTTTTAAAATATTGCCAAGCTTATTAGCGAGGTAGTTAATTTGAATTTCGTACAGGTTAAAGGTTATATTATTCATGCGATTTTTACAGTCAAGCAGTTGAGTCTCTAATGAATGAATATTTGTCTCGATGTCATCTAATTTTACATACTGTATGAATGTATGATAGTGCGTAGTTAGTTTAATGGGTCCGAGTTTGAAAAGTAATAGTCCTGGTCCGTCATTAAGGCTCTCAAGTTTTATCTCCTGTCGGTGTATAAAGGGATATCGGTAGTTCTTAGCGTGCACAGAAACTTCATCGGTAGTTATTATTCGGCGTTTAATTTTATTTGTGAACGTTAATCTTTCACCATCAATGTAAAATACGTCAGAAAAACGAGAATAAAGAGCTATGAGATTAGCCATTTCCTCTGGGTTTAGGTAGTCCGTACGTAAGCGTGAAATAACGTCTTGTGTGCGAGTCTTTAGTTGTTGAGTACTCGTGCACTCAGCGTTAAATAAATCCGCGTGAGCCGGACGATCGAGCGAGAATATAATATCGTTTGATGTTGGATTTTCGATATCTAAATAACAACGATTATGTTCTACAGAAGTAGGGCATTCATGTATTTTTTCTCTAATAAAAACATCGTCTTCTTTAATATTAACGGGAATATGGATAATTTTAGAAGTTTCCGCGGGGATCATATCTTCGTATAAATTAACATTACACGATTTATATATTCGAATAGGGTTTGACGCATTTTTTTTAAATAGTTTTTGTTCTTTCAAATCTATACGAGCTTCCCAGTTACTTAACAAGTCTAAACCTATAAGTCCGTCAAAGTATTCATGAAACCGGTATACGAATAACTTAATACCATTAACATCGTTAAATTCTGCGAAACACGGCAAGCTAATAGAGTAATTATTCCTACTTGTCGCGTGTATGTTGGTTACTTCAAAAGGATCTAATTTCAAGGGATAGTGAGCGAAATATTTCTCGACGGCTTCGGGACTAATAAAAGATTGATTAGCACCGGTATCTAATAAAAATTTTAATGGAGGGTTCTCTATTTGTATATACGGAAGCTGTCTTTGCGTCTGAACATTTATTTCTATCTTGGTTTTTTGTGATTTCGAAATCTCCTGAAAATCCTGTTGATGTTGTTCTGATTGTGTTTGGGAGTCGAAAGAATTATTATCAGAAATCACATTTAAATTATTATTTAATTCATGAGAAAATCCGGGCGCAAACTCAGTATCGTAATAGTCGGTATAGTAATTGTACTCCGGCTCGTAACAATGGTCGTAATACGAGTCGTCATATGTCGCACATTCATTAACATTCATTTCTCTTGATTTAAAATTATTTAATTGCGAATTATAATTATTTAAAGGTAAAATTTTGGGTGAAAAGGGTTGGACACCACTCATGGGTTGATGGCCTTGAGATGGGTTATTTCGGGGTGGTAATCTAAAAATGTTACTGTGAGGGTTGTAATTTGGTGGAGGTGCAGCGAACATTCTTTGTGTATTAGTAGGCATGCATGGTTGATTATGTCCATTTACCGGGAATTTAAAAGGTTGCAGTGGGGGTCCCATAGGGCGCTGATTTAACGGGGCTCGCCAGTTAGGTACAGGAGTGTTATAAGGTCTTGTAGGAGTAAATACTACTGGTTGTAACGCAGGGGTTGGTTTAGGGGTTGTTGGTTTAGGGGTTGTAACGGGGCTGACGGCCCGTGGTACCGTCTTGCCGTAGCTAGCACCGGCGAGGGTGCTGGGGGGAGCGCGTGTTAAGCTCCCCCGGTACGGGACTAGCAATAGCCAGCGGGTGGGGGCCCTGTGACGTTCCGCAAGGAGTTCCGCGGGCCCTCCTACTTCCCGCCGAAGGCGGACCACTGTCAGGTTTTAGTGGGTATTACCTCGGTCGAGTCCCACATACCCCAGGCTGCGCCCCCCGACGCGCCGGGTATGCGTAAATGCATTTCCTGACAAAAAAAAAAAAAAAAAAAAAAAAAAAAAAAAGGGGTTGTTTGGACTTTAAGGGAGTCACGTTGTTGCAAATACATGACATTAAGCTCTTCTTGAACGAACTCAAGAGCTTTCTCAATCGTATCCGGGCGCATGCATCGTATACGGGATCCTAAGGGTTCTTTTAAACCACGTACATATGCCTGCATCGTAACTTTTTTGTAAAGCTCTCGTTTCGCTTGGACTGTGGTAGGTATGGTCTCATGCAAGGTCACATAAGTCATAATTGTGCTAAATAAAGTTTGGCAATGATTATAAAATTCCTGCGGTGTTCGATTGCACTGTGTTGCTATAGAGAGGTCATTATATAGAGCTGTCTCATCACGTTGATCTGAGAAATTATTAATGAGGGCTGTTCGAATGCCTAGCCAACTTTCTGGAATACCGTTTGAATTTATAGTGCATGCAGCGGTCCCTGTTATTTTATTTAAAATTCCGTTTATTAGACAAATATTAGAAAACTCGCTATCAGGGTTACTACTAAGATATTGCGTAGCTAAGGAATCGCAAATTTTAATGAAACGAGTAAGGACGTTAGGGTTACCATCAAATTCCGGGACTAAACGAAGGGCTTTAAAAATTTCGTCTGGGTTATACGGCGTCATTATTACTTTTTTTAACTTAAAGATTTCTAACTCTAAATTATCTAATCCTATGATATCTCTATTATTATCTGTTAATTGTCTGCGGGCCTGGCGCGATTCAGGCTCCCGCGAACTAAATGCTCTGGGATGATAAATCTTGAGGTTTAAGATTAAAAGGAGCAACACGAGAATAATTCAGGTGTACTTACAAATATATCATTTCTTGGTTTTCTCCGTGAATCGATTTTTGGATTCTTCCTCTGGTCTGCAGCAGGTCCGTATATTCAGGATATCCGGAACGGTGCTTGATAGCCAACCCGGGTGACTCGCGACGCGATTATCGATATGAGATGTGGTCTTGAAGTCTCCCGCGAATATCCTACCGACTGCGCCAATTACGTTTGCGACAGCCAGAGGACTTAAAAAAAACCCGAAATGATTTTAAAAGTAACTTTAATCTAATTAAAACAAACTAAACCTATGAATGATGATTCCCCTTCGAAGTGGGAATAAGGAATGGTCATTCTTACAAAATATCTTATACAATAAAACTAAATGGGAACATTACGCAAATGCTGTATCGACAGAATATAATATTAAATACAAAGTAATAGGAATTCAACTTAGGCGCTTTCCATATAGTAACGTTATGTAACAAGCGTCCCAATATTTTATATTTTGTTACTGCATTCTCAGGTTGACTAGTAGAGAATGCTATTTAGCGTGAAGTCCGCATATTGTATCTGTTTTGGGCAATAAAGAATAAATAAATAAAATATTTTGAGGTCTTGGCTCGTTACTCGGAAAGTTTGCCCAAAACAAATTGAACTTGAAATTTCTTAATCTGCTTACGTCACAGCAGTTACGAAAATTTAAAATGGCGTACAGAATACCGTAGACGAACTTATCACGAAATTTACGTATCGTATGTGGGACAATGGCATCTCGCATAAGGCCCCAGGACTTGTTATCTGTCAAAATGAAGATTCAGCCTTCAAATGATGTCTGGATACAGGCTGCAAAACTTTCTCACTATCCAAATGCTATTAAGAGCCAAAATTGTCATAATTTTAATGCTATAAATTAATCTTGTATGGATAAATTTATTGTTAAATAACAATCGTGAATCGATACGATATCAATACATAAAATGGCGGAAACTAAAATGTTTATAAATTAGTCGAACGAAAGAAAACGACAAAAAACTACAAAAACCGATTATGCGCCACCTACAATTAAAATTTTCGAAGAATTCGAAGAAATGTGAAAAAATTTTCGAAGAAGCGAGCGCCGACAGCACGGCCGTATTTCTAGTGATGTATAAAAATGTTTTTTTGCAAATTCATAAGATAAGTATTGAAATAAACAACGATTTATTTTCTGATTTTAGAATAATCAGAAACCTACTATTTATAGTTTTGTAGATGCACCGATATGTATAATACGTCGTATTTATATAAATTGTCATTATTATAAGTATTTCTTATTTTATATAGTCTTAATTGTTAGTGTGTAGAATTATTTAAAAAAATATTTTTATTCTCTTATTTTTATTTTATATATAAAAATAACATATTTTTCCAGGATCAGAAGAGAATTTACTAATAACTAAGAGTAGTAGCCTCATGCTAGATAGTCTATAACCTATAACTTTCCTCATGAATCTGCCTAACATAATCAGAAAGCAATTTTTAAATCCATCCAGTATTTTTGAAGATTAGCGCACTCAACCAATCAAACAAACCATCTTTTCAAGCTCTTTACTTTATAATATTAACTTATGATTAAGTTCCCCGGACGGGTTTGAAACTAGTAATGCAAATTCTGATAAATTGTACGTGATTACAACCGGATAGCTATAGATAGATAATAGTAATTATGGATCACGGATGTCTTAATACAAAAATACAAACACAGTTTAATGAAAGAAGTAACTAATAAAGTCGTAGGTATCTTTATTCTAATTCATAAGTTTAATATTCGTTAGGTAAATTATTAATTTATGTATTTATTCTACTATTCTCTAATAAGTATATAGAATTAAACTACATAATAACGAGGTCATATCTATTTTTTCTGTTTATTTGTCAGCATACTACACGTTAATTGCTAACCGTTAATCGTAGGCTTATTTTTTTATTCAATATATAGAATAATTTTCACTGAAGATTCTTATTTAACCGGAACACTCTAAAACGATTTGGGGTATAAATAAAACAACAGAAGAAATGTAGTTTTTTATGTGTGATTATAAACAGCTTATTATTTTGATCAGAGGTTGGACAAGTAGTATTTTGATAAAAAGTTAACATTAACAACAAGAGACAAGACAAACCTATTACATACCTTAAGGCTTTTAACATAGGCATAAATCTGCTGACCTGCTTACCTTTTCGATAATCTACAACTTACAATATAAAGCCTTTGCGGCAATTACTGCTGGTGTTACATACACCCGTACCAAATAAATCGGAGTGTCATGTCTGTGTCATGTCAGTGATGATGTCATGACTGTCATGGCATGTCTGTCATTGCCTGTCATTGTCTGATTATTGCTATTCCAATCTATACATAACAAATAATATATAAAATAACAAAATATTTACGTTTAGTTAGTTTTCGTAAGATCTTACAACCGAACTTGGTGTAGCGACTTGGTGATGCGACGAGCCATTGGTAATAATATTCAAATCAAATCAAATCAAAACTCTTTATTTGACAACACAACAGAAAACCGTACATACAAAAAAAAAAGAAAAGATACTTAATATAAACACATTTATATCGAAAAGAATATAAACAAAAACAGTAAAATGGACTGAACTTAAAAATAATAATAATAATAATAAAATGATAAAGTTTGTTCTTATTTTATACATATATATTATAATAATGTTGTCCAAATTGGTGGACCACTCAGCTTATGTTGAGAATAGTAAACATTCTCAACGCTGGTATTCTGTGGTTGCCATTCATTGAGCGACGTCGCACTTTTCAAACATTTAATTTTGAGCGATTAAACAACATCACAAAATCTTAAAACATTTAAGTATATATTCATGTAATTTTATAATATTTTTAATTTTAACAAATTAGTAGCCAATTTATTTTCATTATGCCACGTGAGGGTCATAGCAGCGTTTTTTATACCTTAGTATTAAAGTCTGCTCGCTACTGGAGCGAGATGTTTAATATTATTTTATTTTAATTTTTCTAAGTGTTACTCCGCTATTATTTGACGATAAAAGTGATTCTCTTACTTAAATAGTTTATTTATATTTTTAATATGGACCAAAAGAAGTGTAACAATGGAACCACGCCTTCATGCATTTCGATGAATACTAGGCTAGTTACTTTTTAAATTTTACCTCGATGATTAAACCTTTTAAAAATAAATTTAAAATACTATTAATTTTACGTAGTATTGATTAATAATGTTCAGTAGCATGATTTTTATTCACCATAAAAAATCTATGTTGTAGTATGTCTATATTTCAGATATATATATTTTTTCATTCGCGTTCATCGATGATTCCGAACAACCTGATGGAAAGCTAGGCCTTCATTATAGAAATTCATAATATTTAAAAGATGATCCTCAGTTTGATGGGTCTCGACATGCTTTTATGCGCGTCGTACGCTTCGAGTACGTCATGATTATCCTGCTGTGGTATTGGTTATATTCCAAAGAGTGGGAAAACGAAGAAAAAGAGATACACATTGAATTCGACCAGATTTTCAGAACTCTATTCAGAAATGCCATTCTGATCCCGGTCAAACTCAATAACAAGTTGACGTCATTTTTCCTCAATATCAGTCTGTCATGTTATTGTCATCTGCAAAGTAATGAATGTTAGCTGTTAGCGATGGATAACATATAATTAACATGCACAAAAAAAAGGGTCGGCGACAAAACGGAACCTTGAGGCATGCGAGGATTAAGCTGCAGAAAATACGAGGCCTGACCGTAATATAATTTTTGTATAGTAGAGAAGGCAAACCGTATAAAAAAAACCATTCAGCAGTCGAAAACTGCTCCTGCACATCATCTATCATCAAGTATTTAAAAAGTAGAGTTATCTTGGCATCTGCTTTACGGTCATTTTCATTTGTAGAACCATATTTGGCTGCCCGTCTCAAGGCGCTGGTTAACGGCATTGAAGTTTTATAGGAAGTTGCCGGATGGTAAAGAATGCCAGCCCAAAAATCAAATAAGTGAATTGTTATTTTAGGGCTGTATGTATACTGTCACATGTTAAACAGTCCAACCCCTCGTCGCCTTTATTATATATATTATATATATTAATATTATATTTATATAACAATGATGAAGCATCAATAACCCCTGTCTTAGAAAGTAAATTTATATTTCTATTTTTATAAATAATTTAATGTTAACCTGTAAAATATATTAATTGTAAAAAATTTGTTATTTTATTCGTTTCCTATCACATTAACTTTTCTATGGTAGGAGTTATTGATTCTTCATCATTGATACGTATTCGAAAAAAAACTATATAGTTCAGATTTAATAACTAATACTGTTATTGGTGTCATATGAATATGCTATTAACATATCCATTTAAGGATTTTATATTTCTTTTCCAAAGCTACACATATAGAACTAAAATATAGTGCATACAATTTTCAGCGATATTTAAACGATTCTATTTTTAAATAGTTATTCTTATACGATATTTCCCAAATATATAACTTTAAAATCAAGATTATATAAACTTGCTTATTATGTAAGAAAATAATAGTAATACAAAGCATCAAGTTGTTTCAATCGACCTATATTTTCCATGTCCTGAAGTACCTGAAATTAAGCCTCAAGAAATTGTTAATATGTCCTTAACTAACACAAAATTAAGACAAACATGTATATCATAATTCATTAAGTTTATATCTTCAAATTCAACATTTATAAATTATTCTTTGACAATTGTTGCAATAATAGGTATCATTAAAAATATATATCTTCGATACACAATTCAGTCTAACAGATTTTTCGAAACGAGAGAGTTGTGTAAAAAGTGTTGCGTGAAAATAAATTACGAAAATGACTTGGTATCGCGATGTTTACTTTTGGAGACAGGTAATAAACTATTAAGATAATATTTAATTATAATAATTACATAATACTTAAAGGTTTACCTAATAATTTTGTATAGAAATAAGATAAATCTTGGTATCGCTATTTTGACTTTTGGAGGCAGGTAAAAATCAATTGAGATTGCACTTAATAAATTTATAAAATATAAGTACGAAACAAAAATAAATAGTAGTAATGAGAAATGATGTTTGAAAATGAATATTGATAAATATTAACAAGTTATTAGTGTTACGATAATAAAATAAAGATAAAAACTAAACAAATTATTATTTGTATTATCATACGATGATATATTAGAATATGCAATTATTATGTTATAAAACTGATCTGTCAGATATAAGAGGTGAACATTTGGATTTTGCAATAAATGCTCTTCATAAGTCGATCTCACCATTGTTCAAAAAGTAACATACTTATAATATTGTGCAGCAATACTTATAATATTATAGCATTTGACACAAAAAGACTAAGTTAAAATTTTACACGATAATTATGGTACAACAGTTATGTTATTATAAAAAAGTTTTATCACAATGCACAGTACACTAGTAAACTTAGTGCTGAATAAATTGTATAATTGTTGTTTATTCTGTTTTTATTTTCTGTACATAAATAAAAGTAAGCAGATCATTTAACATAAGTATTATATATTCTTCGAACTAATTAATTTAGCTTTTAGGCCAACCTTTGTGCTAATTTAAATAATTATCTTTTTTCATTTCAGAGTATAGTACTGTTTGCAGATTCAACATATTCTTTAGGCACGGGTTTTATGTTATCATTCCCATCATTACTAAATTCTGCCATCTTGTCTCCGAATAGTACTGATATTAGAGCTACAAACGATCAGGCATCATCGATTGGTGTGTATTTTAAATATATATTTTATATTTTTAATATTTCAAGATAAAAATATATTGAATATTATATCATGTCGTATAGCGTAGTCCTTATTATGTTTCAAGCTTACAAGCAGAGTAAGCAATTGCGACATCACACTTTTTAGCAAATAGTGTTCAATTTACCTAAAACAGCAATTCGTTTCGGTAATATGTTTCGATAATTATATTGTTATTTTCATATGACGAAGCATAAAATTTATTTATTTATTTATTAACTTTTATTATGAATACCAATAATGTCTTGTGATGTCAAATGGAAGTTTCAGAAAGGCCTCTTTTGATACCATAATTCGAAACAAGCCTTTCTGTTCAGACACACTCCATCTTAAAGATAAGACTACGAGAGTTCCAAACACACTTTGATCTAAGAAAAACTACACAACAAAATCCAGTCGGGCATGTTTTGTCGTTATGACTGCTTTACAAACAACATATTTAATAAACAATTTGCGTACAACTATAGCCATCACAACTATTCCGATATGAAGCTCTAATGTTTTAAGTAAAATTATATTGCATACTTGACTAGCAAGATACCCAGCCATAAAAAGATGTACCCGTTCACGAGTATACGAGTAGACTCTTGCGTTATAACGCAAGAGTCAGCTATCACCCACCTTGCAACATTTAAGAGAGAAGGTCAACCCAACTCTAAACGCTACTGCAAGTAATGGCTCCTGAGGAGCCGTTGTGATATAACTAGATTCTTAAATAATAGTCACAATGTTAAACAAATTGTGCAGGTTACCAGTTATTCGCTAAAATACATTGAATACCCAGGCCGTAAATTCTTTATCGTAAACTAGTAGCGCGAACTAAATCCCAATTTTAACTCGCTGCGATCGCAAAATCTCGGTATGTGGTATATTGAGCGAAGCGAGGTGCAAACAGCACCGAACTTGTATTTACAAAACGTCGACGCATTCTGTCCTAAACATTTTTTTATTCCATTGACGAAAAATTCTTCCCATTGAGATCGAAACCCTTTAATGTATTATTAAAACTTATTTAAAAACAAATCTCAGACTTTATGAGGGAGTTTATTGTAAAAACATAAATTTAACCTTGAAAGATTTATATATTTTATGAATGATATGAGCCTACTAGCTATCATAGCAAGTTGATTTATTTCAATTTATTTATTTCAGTAGGAATCTATGATAATGGTAAGATTATTCATCAAAGATTCATAAAGAACCTTAAATAAAAGGTTAGACGGGTAACTTAGAATCGTATGAAGAAGAGAAACAAATTTATGGTAGCATTCTAAAAAAAAAAGACGCGGGTTGAGTGGTTCTAACAAAAGTTGGTGGCGATAGGTAATAGGGTGGAATATTTTAAAGCTGGAACAAATTTAAAAGTGATTACAAAAGATCTGGCGACGAATATTTATTAAACCTTTGTCACATTTTTTAATTCAATAGACTATATTTACTATGAGAAATTCCGTTCAGTTTGCAATCGTTATAAAATCAGAGTCGTAAAAGAACTTACTCTAAATACATATAATTTCAACATATAAGCATATATAATTTAATTTAATAGAAATAGAGTCAAAAAGTTGTCCAACTAATTGGGTTCTAATGTTTGTTATTGTTGAATGTATGTTATTCTTACCCACGATGATACTAAGACGTATCATAGATATTTGAAAAATTGACTAAATAACTAAAGTAATGTATTATTAAATTTCCCTTATTTTATTTTTCAGCTGGAAGTCAAGGCCTGGCAGGAGTTATTGGGTTTTGTTTACTTCCATTTTTCATGCAACATTTAGGCAGAAAGACCGTACACATAGGAATCAATGTTCTTACTGGATTGGGATTTTTAATTTTTGCATTCGCAAATAATATCCCAGCACTATATGCAGGAAGAATAATCCAAGGGCTACCAGTTTGTGGAGTTTATGTTACTACCATTATGATAGCTGAATATTCAGATGCGGGGAGACGTGGATACTTCATAACAATAAAAAAAGGTTCTGTTGCAGTCGGTTCACTGATATGTCATTCTATGGGAGTTTACTGGACGTGGAGAGAAGTTGCTGGTTTCTCTATAATTCCGAACATCATTGCTACAATTATGACATTTTTTTGGAAAGAGAGCCCTTCGTATTTAGCAATGAGAGGAAGATACGAGGAGTGTGAGAAATCCTACAAATGGTTACATGGCGATAGTCCGCAACAGAAAAAGAATTTGGAAGATATTATTTCTGCTCAGGTGGAGAGAAGATTAAATGATAAATCTAAAAAACGGTGGAAGACTGCAATTTCTAAAATGTTTCGACCAGATTACTTGATACCGTTTGCAATTGTTAGTTTATTGACGTTGATTATAGATTGTTCTGGAAGATATTACACTTTGGCTTATATCGTCCAAATACTAATAGAAATAACAGGAGATAAATCTATTGCAATTTACTGTACTATTGGATCTGATATACTCACGGTAATTGCTTTGGTTTGTTCTTGTTTTATCATTAAGAGTTTTAAACGACGCCAAAATTTATTTAGTTTTGGAGCAGCCTCCGTAATATTAATGTATTTAATCAGTATTATTACGTTTTTGAAATCTTATTATCACATTGAGGTCAGTGTATGGTTTACTCCAGCTATCATTTTATTGAATATTTTTATTGTTAACGCCGGAGTAATACCTATTTGTTTTGCTATTATTGGTGAGATATTTCCTATAGAGCACAAAGGATCTGGACTTCTTACAACGGGCATAGTTTTTACATTATTATACGCTGGTGTCATGAAATTTACCCCAATAATGATGGAAAATACGGGAGTTGAAGGTACATTTGCTATTTTTGGATCCTTAAATCTTATTAGTTTTGTGATATTATACTTCATTTTAATAGAGACTAAAGACAAAACATTACAAGAAATTGAGAATAAACTGAAAGGCGTCAAAGAAGGTAGTAATATATCATCGCATTCTCCTGCTCATGAACAGCCACTTATGCAACGACAGTCATAGCATTTTATATTAAATATTCAAAATTTGTGGTATTTCTTATCCAATTTACATTAAGGATAGATTAGGCTTATCTTCGATTCAGAGAAGTGATGAGAAAATATAAACACTTTCTTAACATGACGACCAACCATTTATTAAGCGCATTTACAAGGCCGTTGCCTGCGCTCTTTTATTTAGATACAAAGTTAAAATTTTAAGCAATATCATTTTGACACACTAGAGTATATAATTTTAAATTCTTTAGAAATATATTAGTCATGGTTTTAAAGTTGTAGAATAATAATAAAGTGTGTCATGTTTACCAGAATTCGGTTTTTTAAATCCAATAAAAATTGATGTTTTAATATATTATGATCATGAAACAAAGACTTATTCGACGAAGTAGTTTCTAATAAATAGAGAGAGAGAATTACAAAAAAATCTGATGTTTCAATAATATTACATATCTTGTAAAATATAAATCAATTTTTTTTTAAATATGAATAAAATATAGTTATTTCAAACCTGTTTATAAATTTATTTACATACATGTTACAATAATAAATGATGCTTTAAAAAATACTGACTAAATTTCTGAAAAACTTTTTTTGAAAAAAAAATGTTTATTCATAAAGGCTAACGAGTTTATTTCAATGATATTGGATTGATTAAAAATTATCGTAAAAATAACCTTGGAAAAGCAACCTTCAAAATTGGTTGTATCATATGTAATGTATATATATTTTAATAAAAAATAGCCACTAATCTTACTTACCTCTGTCTATCTTAGCTGCTTTTTATTATGAAACGTCACAGTAGATACTAGGTACTTAAGTAATCGTCTTTTTTGTGTTCGTTGGAAAAATTCGTTACGGATACCGCCTCTGCCATGAAGGTGATAGCCGGAGGCTTAAGGGGAATACCCGGCAACTGCGATTTTTAAGACTACCTGTAATAAAACTCCTTTAATTTATTCCACCTTTTATTCACTCTTGATTACAACTTTTATAAAAGACGTATATGCTATATATTATTCTGACTTGAATAGCTCAGACTAATAATTTAATTATTTTTATTTATATCATAACCAGTCGGATTGGCGTTCAAATCCAAGTGCCTCTAAGTCAGTAACCGACTTCAGCATTATAATTAAAAAGGAATGTAATTGATTCTTAACAAAGTCAAATCAGTTCCCTTTTATGGCAAAGTAAACATTAATAAATAATAGATTGTAACATGTCAAAGTCAAATCAGTTACTTTTTATGCCAAAATAAACATTAATAAATAACAAATCATAACCTACCCAATAAAAACCAACGCTTGCCCTCTTGTCCTAGTGGAACGACACGGAATCATTTTAGCAGTCAACGTGACGCCCTGGCGGTACCCCCACTTGACAGCATACCAGCGAGATTATGTTATTGTATTTTATATTTTACTGAAATACCTAAACGTGTGTAAAAATATTTAAGAAACACTTAAGCCTATGGTTATTATCTGGCTAAATATATATTTATGCAAAACATTCTTTTATGTGTTTCAGTATAATTCAGTAAAAAAAGAATTTACTGAAACACCTTAGTATATATTTTTTATTTTAAAAGAATCTATATTCTTTTAGAATAAAAAAAACATGAAATTTTAGATTTAAATTTGTGATTAGTATGAAATAATAATCCATAAACGGCATTTTGAAAATTGCTTTTTTATGAGGGCGAAATAGGGGTTACAAATTTATATGAAATATATGGTTTTTCTTATAAGTTGGTCAAGCCGCCAAAAGATGGCGCTAGCAATCATATTAAATATCGGTAATGATTTGTCGTTCGCATTTAATCCCCTTGTATTACAAAAAGTTCGCATTGTGTACTTTTTATCCACAGACCACGCAAGCAAAGTCGACAAAGACAGGCAAAGTCAATATACAATTTTAAATAAATAAGTCTGATTGACTTGATGCACCTCAAGCGGAACTTTTAGTCCGTTGAGGTGCATATATATATATTTAATGCATGTATCGTAGTAAACATTATCTAATCTTAAATTTTTATTTTATCGTTTTGTTTTATAGTCTGTGAGGTACTTTTTATTGCTTAAAACGAAATCGGCTTATTATTGAATTAATGTTATTTTCTATATAAAAACTGAGTATTGCCTTAGCTATGTATGTTTCTACTAGTTGGTCTATAATTTGTAGTATTATTATTGGTCCATAGTTTTCTTAATCTTCCTTTTTACCTTTTTATATAACTATTCCCATTTTTAATAGCATATACTTTTTTACACCCAGATTGATTAGTGTTGTAATAAAATTCTTAATTTTTTGGACAAATATTTCTTATACACTAATTGAATGAATCTAATTAATAATAATAATAAAATAAAAGTTTCAAGAACATCTTTCGAGTTTGTCTTTGTAAATAACCGTGATTTTATTAGTTGTTCTTGTCTTATACAGGACTTGTTTTAGAAACAAAATTGACGAGAATTATATTTTCAAAAGTTTTTTATTTAATCATTCGTTATACTTTTCAAAAAATGTTTAATTTTATTTCATCTGGAATTTCTTTTGGTCACGATTATCAACGACTTATTAACAATTTGCCACTCAATATATTTTTATTTTTTATGTTTATTTCTGAGTTTATTATTGATATTTATTATATAATATAATTATATATAATATAGTAGAAATATATGTAATATAATTATATATTATGATGAGTAAAAGTTATTTGTAATCATTGTTTGATAGTTATTAACTTAATAAAAATGAAAATTGTCTGTTTTTCACAATATAATATTAAAATTGTTATTAAGACAGTAAATTATTATATAAGATTTATTTTATGCACTTTATAATATGGAATATTGGAATTATATAATCAAAAACAGCGATCTCAGTACATTAACGTCTAATGTTTTACAACTACTATTGCTTAACATCTTTAATCTCCAAACTTTTTTAATTAAGGATCTTACATTTACATGAATATTTGTAAAAAGTTTTGTTCGATATCTGTGGAATTTCATTAAAGATTAAAGTAATCAGAAATGTACAATACTAGTAAAGACTTTAATAGACATTCCTCTTACCTATGAGTTGTAACGTTATTGTATCCAGGACCTTCTCGTTTTTTTTGACATTCAAGCTTCTAAATTAGTTTAATATTGAAGCTCAGTTGTATGCTTTAATCCAAAAATAGGTACTGTACGAAGAGTAAAAAAAAATAGTACAATGAAATAACGCCCGCTTTTAGTACAATGACGGCTGTAATGCGCCCGTGAGCAACATGACCATAGACCCAAGGTCCAAACTTACCCGACACTATACCGAAGTTATCCCGGACATCAGCGTAAACGAGATTAGGATGGCCCTAAAACAGCTAAAAAACAACAAGGCGCCGGGCGAAGATGGAATCACAACCGAGCTTCTGAAAGCGGGTGGAACACCAGTACTGAAAGTCCTTCAGAAGCTCTTTAATTCCGTCTTGCTCGAGGGCAAAACGCCAGAAACGTGGAACAGCAGCGTGGTGATCCTGTTCTTCAAGAAAGGTGACAAAACCTTATTGAAGAACTACAGGCCCATCTCGTTGCTGAGCCATATTTATAAGCTGTTTTCGCGGGTCATCACGAATCGTCTCGAACGCAAACTCGATGACTTCCAGCCTCCTGAACAAGCCGGTTTCCGAAAAGGCTATAGTATCATAGACCACATACATACGCTGCGGCAGGTCATACAGAAGATTGAGGAGTATAACCTGCCACTTTGCTTGGCGTTTGTGGACTATGAGAAAGCCTTCGATTCGATCGAAATTTGGGCGGTCCTACGGTCTCTCCAACGTTGCCGCATTGACTACAGGTACATCAAGGTGCTTAAACATCTATACCAAAACGCCACCATATCGGTCCGAGTACAGGATCAATGTACGGAGGCGATTCCACTGCAGCGAGGAGTGAGACAGGGAGATGTAATATCTCCGAAACTGTTCACCGCCGCTTTGGAAGACGCCTTCAAACTCCTGGAATGGCAAGGACTCGGTATAAACATCAACGGCGAGTACATTACCCACCTCCGATTTGCCGATGACATTGTGGTCATGGCGGAGTCAATGGAAGACCTAGGTGAAATGCTCACTAACCTCAACGAAGTTTCTCAGCAAGTAGGTCTAAAAATGAACATGGACAAGACGAAGATCATGTCAAATGTCCATGTTACACCCACCGCACTCTCTGTTGGGAGCTCCATTCTCGAAGTTGTTGACGAATACATCTACCTTGGACAAGTTGTCCGGTTGGGTAGGTCCAATTTCGAGAAAGAGGTTAGTCGACGAATCCAACTCGGCTGGGCAGCGTTCGGGAAACTGCGTGAAGTCTTCTCGTCCAAAATACCTCAGTGCTTAAAGACGAAGGTTTATAACCAGTGTGTGTTACCAGTGATGACTTATGGTGCAGAAACGTGGTCCTTTACTATGGGCCTCATAAGAAGGCTCAAGGTCGCTCAGCGAGCTATGGAGAGGGCGATGCTTGGTGTTTCTCTACGCGATCAAATCAGGAATGAGGAGATCCGTAGACGAACTAAAGTCGCCGATATCGCCCAGCGGATTAGCAAGTTGAAGTGGCAGTGGGCGGGGCACATAGCGCGAAGAACCGATGGCCGATGGGGCCGAAAAGTCCTCGAGTGGCGACCGCGTACCGGAAAGCGTAGCGTAGGACGTCCCCCCACTAGATGGACGGATGACCTGAAAAGGGCTGCAGGAAGCCGCTGGATGCAAGCTGCCGAAGATCGGTCACTTTGGAAGTCTATGGGGGAGGCCTATGTTCAGCAGTGGACGTCTTGTGGCTGAAATGATGATGATGAAACATATAGGCTTAGATATATACTGGCTTAAATATATGTACAATGTGACGAAAGTCATATGTAAGATCCGATTCATCTAACACGTTAGAAGGTGGAGGAGGTAGTTTATAACCTCTACTGGGATATTAGGTAACTATTCTACAAGAGTGTTAGTGACTTTTTAATTACCATATATAGTAATATAGATAAGAATGGACAAAAAAATATTTTATTAAAATTAAAAACCTCCGACTGAAATTATTTTTTGTCTGAAGAGATGGGAGGGAAAGATATAATAGGAATTAAGACAAATTTAAACCAAATTTGAAGTTATTTATTTCCTCAGTATCCGAGATCCTTTCACCAGTTACAATGAAAACTAAATATCTTGGAGATGAATGCTTTAATTTGCATCAAACAACTAATAACCTTGACAAAGGAACCCTTCAATAAAAAAAACGGTTTCATTCGTTCAAGTGCTACGACTTCACAGATACGCAGACATACAATTATGTCATACTTATCCCCTCTTTTTACGTCGAGTGATAAAAGCGAAGCCTTTCTTAAATGACTTAAAGATGAAATTTCTAAAATTATTATTTTATTTTTCTTCCTTATTAAAGAACCTTATTGATTTTTGTTATATACCAAAATGTCGTAACGTAGATTGCGAAATCACAGCCCTAGAGATTCTTAAAGAAATACATCTCTGTCAAAAATTAAAAAAAAATAAAAAGCTTTAAAAAAATAATCATAACGAAATGTATATTACATCATTTATTAGTTATATATCTTAAAAGAAATATTCTGATGAATACAACACCTTGAACCTCACAGACTATAATATTAAATTAAATGAAATGACGCACATTAGCGCAAATACGAGTTTATTGTTCAAATAATTTGAATATACTACTAATTTACCGTCATAATAAGCAATCAATAACAGTTCTTAAAAAAATATCTATAGATATCCTACATCTGGTTTGAATATAAAATATTTAGAAAAAAGGGTTTGAATTTCATGCTTAAATGTATAGTTACATAATTTGTTTCAGAACAAAAATTGTTTATGCAACTATATATTTTATGTAAAATATCGTACTGCCCTTGGCCCGCATGTCATTGTCCTTTCCTTTATCTCTATTGACTTTCGTAATTTATTGTCGTACCTGTAATTGCTGGTATTATGCATATTTCTAGTATACTGCTTTAAAGTTTTTCCGTTCCACATGGGTCTACTATACATTGTCTATGCTTGGCAGAAAAAATGGTACCAACACGTATCTTCCTAAAACAGGCGCAAAGGGCTATTCCGAATCCTTAATATATTTTTTTCCATTTTGAATCAATGTCAATGGTATGTGTATATCAGATGGTAGAAAGCCTATTTTGATAACATACCAGTAGAAAAAAATTCTTCTGAAAAACATTCTCTAAATTAAAGCTACGAGGGTTTCAAATGCGCCTTGTTAAAAAGAATCACATAAAAAACTCATTTGGGAATGTCTATATTGTAATCACTATTTCACCAATGTCAATATATAGTTATAGTATTTTCTTAAAACTTCACGAGTACACACATTTGAAATAAAACAATTTTTAATGTATTTTACTTACATAAAATTCTTTGTTATATTTTTATTTTAACCCGATTTTTCGAAATCTTGGCAGTAATCGTGTTCAGGGTAGACGAGACCTAAGTCTGTCAGTAAGTCAGTTAATTAGTCATCTACCACCAACGGTTTCTTAGTTTCCGAGCATTGAGTCGCGAATGTACACAAAACGGACTAAAAGTTTCTTAACATCTGACAGTGCGGTCATATAGATGGGACTTTACATTATGTATGAGTGATTCCCAAGCGTAAGATAGGATCCAACCATCTTCTGTATTAAAATTAGGATATTTTTTAATTTAATAGCCTTGCGAATCATTTTTGGGATGTAGCGAGGTTCCCTATTGAGGATTTGTAGTTTATCAAATCTAATATAAAGGTTGGGCTTGTCCATGGTATTTTCCGAGTGTTTTGGCTAAAACCTAATTAGTACGTTTTTATTTCGTTACTTACATCTCGTTAATATTTGTTAACTTACCTTCATTCGTTTTCTGCTTTTTGAGTAACAATAACATTTTTATTTATATTCTTTATTACACATTATACATTAAAAAATATTTAAAAAAAAACATATAAAAACAAGTCAATTAATAACAACAAAAAGAAAATAACAATAAACTGAAAATGATGGAGATAGAAAAGGCGGTCTTATCGCCTAAATGTGATTTAATATAGGTAACCAGTGTTATGGGTGGATATACATTTAAAAGTTTTTTAGAGCAGTAGGTGGCACAAATGTACGTAAATAAGTAAACCTACTTGGAAATAACTACACACGAACACATAATTATAGTACATAAATAAAAATGTAATCAATATATATTAAGGTATAAACTAAATAATTTTTATATACATATTCAAACATTTTATTTATATACATATTTATTTATGTGCATATAAGATAAAACACGTCGATTATATCTTTAGATAGAAAATATAGAAAGATTTACTATTAATATTTCTAACTATTTTATGTATTTCTACTCGTTGTCGTTTTTTATACTGTTTTGTTATTATTTAATTTTTTAGTATTGTTATTTTTGTTTTGTTCTTTTTTGTTTTCTCTTTTGGCACCTATAATTTTTTTTTTACTGATAACTCATGGGCTTGCTAATAGAGAATACCTGTGGCATTGTGCTTGCCTTTGCATGTTTATTGCAAATAAAATAAATAAATAAATCTCATCCTCTAAAGTTATAACTTTCCCCGCCATATTTGTAAAAGAAGGCCAACCCGACCACCATCGCTACAACAACTAATGACAACCAAGAGAGCGGTCATCCAGGTGCTCAAATAAGAGAAATAACATAAATGGCGTAAGTTACTATTTTTACGTTATAATTCAATTTTTTCACAAATCATACATAGTATGTACTGTGTATCGTCTGTGAATGAATTAAATAAAAAGTCATATTATTTTATATGTATACAGTAATATGATTTTTTATTAAATTTCTTTCAATGTATAATTTAAATTTCTTTAATGTCATATTTAAGGCTTTACTAGCTTAGGAATCATTTTTTATGTGTATCCTGTGTGTGGAGCATGAGTTGGCTAGACGCGTAGCAATATATTTTTGCTTCTATGATAAATAATTTTGTGTAAATATTTTTTTTATTTTATTAATATTTTAATGTACACAAAAATATTTTTTCTTAAATATATTAATTATTTATTAGATGCAACTTATTACAGATTGCTCGAACAGTTCTTTTCTGGAGGATAATATCAATATAGTATATTGTAGACATAATAATTAAAGTAAAGTAATCCAGCTGATTCGCATACCTATATAAAAACCCTATTGTAATTTTGGAACTCAAGAAAACATTTGAATTAACTAAAACCAATTCCTTATAAATGGACAATATATTATTTTTGACATTATTAACAGTCAATAAAGTTAATATGTGAAGAATATATCTTTTAGCATTTTTTCGTTGACCAATACCTTATTGCAAGCGTTATACTATTTTGCAACATAAAAGATAACATTGTTTGCATCGTCAATTACTGATTGTTGTATATCTATTTTAAAATTAAGAAAAGAATTATCAGCAAATAGATACTATACAATGTTTATCCCTCACAAAGAAAGGCAAGTCATTTATATCAATGAAAAAGAAGAAAGGCCCTAATATAGAGCCAATTTTCTAGTTAGAATTTTTTGCTGAACGCAATCAAACGCCTCAGTTAGATAAAAGACAAGCGCATCTTTAGATTCTTTCCCGGCTTCAAATATATTTAGTAATAATTCTAGTTGATTAAGAACATTTTCTTTCTTCTTCAAAAATTAAAATCATACAGAATGCTTGATGACTTTACTCCGCCGAAGTTACTTACTTACTGACTTACTGATGCTCAAAATATTTTTCTACTCATTATTTATATTTTAGCAGATTGCTAAAATTGAAATAGGAGACATTTTTTTATTTTTTTTGTAACAATACAAAAAGTTACAGTCAAATTGTCTCTCGTTCGTTTTAGCAATTTGGCACACGGGTTCTTTTCTCTATTACTTTACAGAGGAAGATCACAATGTTGAATTTTGAATATTTATTATTGTAGAAGGTAGTTTCAGTTTCTATATTACCATACATATATATTATTATATGTTGTTTTTACATTAGTTGCTACTTTCTTTGCCACGTTTGTAAATCGTGAATTGTCTTATAATAATATAGTTGTAAACTTATTTAGTATTTGAATCTATATTTTATATACTTTTTATGACTCCTCAGCATCATTGTCTTCTGGTAACATTGATTATACTTGTATTATATTAATAATATTAATATAATATTACTTTATTATAATATAATAGTAATTTTATTATCGAAACAGGTGTATTTTGTTTGTCGATAGTAAATAATCTATATAAGAAATTATATTAAAATGCCTTCACGTATATAGGAAGAACTCAAAAACATTATCAGAATGTTTTTATCAATAATGGTAATAAACGAGGTTGTGAAATTCTTTAACATTTCTACTGTATTTACATACAGTTTTTAATATTTTATTACATGTTTACACTTGGGCGACCAATCTTCTAACTAAAATAATTATCACATAAAAATTGCACAACTTTGCATTATAGAAAATAATAATAAGAATAATTCTCAATGGTCTGGCCATTGAGAATTATTATATTTAATAATCATTAGTAGCAAAAAAAACACAAATCAATGGTTACTTATAATTTTATTAAATTATAAGTAGCTACGGAGCCATTAGTTTTTACGGAAACTTATTAGTTTCTCTGAAATAATCACAAGACCATAACGCTGAACATAAAATCAAAAAAAAAATAAAAAATACATGTCCTTCGAAAATATATTCATCAATGCGAAGAGAAACATCAAAATGCCCAATAATTGCGTTTATTTTCATCCGCGTCGTGCTTTCAGGCTGAAACCATAAAGGTGTCTTTGAAACGTACACAATGACATATTTCCTTATCTGCATAACATTGTAGTATTGTGGAGTCTAATGTTTTATATTAACTGTTCATGAGTTAATTATGCATTTAATAATTTACAACGATCTCACGACGTGTCTTGAAAGTGGCATTTTAATTTAATTTATTAATTACTTTAAACTATAATTATTTATAAATTATTGTGTATTAAATTCTCTTTTAATCTTGGTGAATATTACAGTAATAAGCTTCAAAAACAAAATGACGTGCAGATCTGTTGGTTAAATACTATTAATAATAATATATTATTAATGCTTGTTTGCTCAAGTGTAGTGAAACTTTGTAATTGTATTATCATGGTAATAAGTATTGATGTGAACATCTTTCAATTTTCATGTTACATTACTTTTAAATCACTAGACGAAATAGCTGTGTCCTGAGATTGTGAGTAATTTTTATTGTTTTTGTTCCAAAATTATTTCAATTTATTTCCATTCTAAACGTGTTTATATTTTGTATTGTTATTATTTTGTTTGATTCCATTAATATTATATGATTATTAAAATATTTTTTTATTTGTTACTAGTTTGATTATTTTTAATTAAAATTGAATTTAAGATTCCATCGATATCGGTTCATCATCTTATACTCGTATATATATTTGTCAGCTTAAGTTTTCATATAAAAAATTAAACGACTGAGTTCAAAACAGTGACATCTGAAATAAATATTTTATAAATATCTCGTCTTGTCAAAACAAACTTACAAATTGATTTAAAATCTTTCAGATGTTTATATTAAAAGCGTCTTTAGTATTGCTTGCATTAACTTATGCACAGGCGCAAAATCCTAGCTGCGATTATGCAATTTCCGTAAGTATAATATGAAAGTGATACACTTGAACATTCATCATCATCACCATCACTTCAGCCTAAGGATGTTCACTACTGAACATAGGCCTTCCCTTCGACCTCCAGAGAGACCAATCCATGGCGATCTGTATTCAGCAGCTTCCTTCTACTTTTCTAATGTCGTCCGTCCACCTTGTAATTGCACAGGATTTTAATTAGCAATCACTTTTTTTTTTATTTATTTATTTAATTTTTATTGTAAAACCAAAAAAAGAAAGAATTACAAAGGGCGGACTTAATGCCTGATGGCATTCTCTGCCAGACAACCTGTGGTGCAGGTGAGAAGGTGGAGTAGGTCCATGCACAATTAACTAATATAAATATTTATAAAAAAAAATAATGTAAAAAAAATGTTAAGCTTGTAGTGCAAATAAAAATTTGCGCGAAGTAATTCTAGGTTAATCTATTCTAGAAAAAAAAATATTTTCGTCGTAAGTCTATTAGACTGACAGTCTTACATAACTAAAAACAAATTATAATACCTCATTATTATTCTAATTATAGAAGTTCGGAGTTTTTAAATATTCCAAGAGATTTGTCGAAAGGTTGTAGGTCGTAGGATTTCAGGTGGCCGGCCTGACTTCAACCCTCTGTAGAAAAAAACATAAATAACTATCACACATATTAAGCACCATTTTTGTTTTTAAATGTACTTTTAAATACGTTTACCTGTGTTGATAATCCAGATAGTAGTTTCTAGTTAAAAGTTCAACTGTGAGTGCTTTAGAAGTATACAAATTACAATGAGTTTTAGTGAGATCAAAAAGTTTTAAGCACCGTTAATTTATATCAAATCAAACTTTACTACCAAATACTTTTAGGTTATCCCGGGCAACGTTTACACCATATCGAGCCCAAATTACCCTTACAGCTATACACCTGGAGACTCTTGTCGCTGGATAGGAGTGTGTCCTAGTGGATATAATTGCAGAGTTGATTGTTGGGAAATCAATTTGCCTCAGGTATATTATGGTAAATAGCTTTGACCTGATCTCTCTTTCTGGACGCTGAAAATATAAGTAAAATGTCTAAAAGTATTAGTTTTAGCAGAATCTTATTTTAAATATGTATAATATAAAAATAAATCACTCCAGCAAGGAGAGATCTAGGTCTTTTCTGATCTCTGATCTAATCCTTATTAGATACACACCGCCATGTTGTTTTTGACAGCGATTTGGTAATTACAATTTAAAAAAAATAAATTAAAAACATTCTTTAAACGTATAGACAACATCATGCAATATGGACCGGTTGCTCATCTCCAAGTCGGGTGACGCTCAGCTGACGTCTGCACAATACTACTGCGGACGCGGTTCAGTCAGTGCCGTCTCCGAAAGAACTCAGATTAGTTTGGGTTAGTTTGTTCACAGGTTTTATCTTACTCTATTACTATATACCTACTTTATTTTATAGAAAGTGATATACTTAATCATGTTCATCAGTACTTCTGGTCAAACTATTATATAACAATAAATTTTAAGTATTTTTTATTGTTATTTTCCAGGCCTCGTTACTTCACAAAATAGTCCAGGTGGTAGATTTTCTTGCGATCTGTACGCCCAGGCAGATAGCAATCCTACTTGCAATTGTGGTTATACGAACAGGGTAAGTATTATTGTTAATCTATTTCAATAATATACGTATATTCTATCATTGAATTATTTTCCAGAACCGCATAGTCGGTGGAGAAGAGACGCAGCCCAATGAATATCCCATGATGGCTGGTATCGTGTATGTTGGAGAAAACACTATTAAATGCGGCGCAGTGATCATTGACAAATCGTACGTGCTGACAGCTGCTCACTGTGTCGCTAACAAGACCCTCAATCAAATTGCAGTGGTGGTCGGCGAACATGACGTTACTACAGGCAGTGAGTTCTTATTCTAAACATTGAGACATACATATTATGTTATTATGGTGTAAAATACAAATAATTTATACACAAATCTACATTGTTATAGCTGATTCTCCCGACCTGCAAGCTTTCAAAGTGGCTAAAATCATTCCTCATGAACTGTTTAACCCGTGAGTTATCTTTTGTTTTTTGTATGTAATGTTTGTTACTCAAGTTCTGGAGTACTTGCTTTTTTTATTTTTTTAATAAACAATATTATTTTATTGCAGCAATACATATGACAATGACATTGCGATTATACAGATACTTGGCACTATTACGTACAGCAATAATGTCGGACCAGTCTGCCTTCCTTTCAAATTTGCCAACAACGATTTCAGTGGTGCTACAGTCACAATACTGGGTGAGTCATCAGCCCGATGGTCTCTATTTTTATTTGTGCTTTATGGACAAAATATGTAATTAAAATTTTCTTATATAAAAAAGTTACGTCTCCAGTCTGTATTACTTATTTAAAGGTCTGTTTTTCTCTAGAATATATTCATTTTATATTTTACCAAAGGATGGGGCACTACATTCCCGGGAGGTCCATCCTCAAAGGTACTTCGGAAGGTAAACGTAAACGTTATTAGCCAGTCCTCCTGCAGAAGCAGCGTCTCCACTCTCACATCGAGACAAATGTGCACCTTTACACAAGGCAAAGATGCGTGTCAGGTACGATATAATTGATTTTTTGTAATTAGTATTTATTTACTTTTTAATTAGTTTTAATTTTTGTGTTGTTGTTGTTTGTTATTGTATAAATCATTAGATTAAAACTAAAAAAAATAATTTAACTATAAACCTAAACGATATAATAATAACAGGTCTCAGAGCAACCCAGAAATCGCAGAATGGATTTATTAAATATATAATATAATATATAATCATGTCTAATATTATCTTACAATATTCTCAGGATGATTCCGGTGGACCTCTACTATACTCAGACTCTTCAAACGGTCGTCTTTACAATGTCGGCGTGGTCAGCTTTGGAAGGTTCTGTGCGTCTGGTAGTCCCGGCATCAATACTCGCATAACTGCCTTGTTGAACTGGATATTGTCAAAAGCACCAGCTAACTATTGTAGAATATAATTCATGTCGCAACAATGACATGAACTTTTATTAATTAGTTTTATTATTTATTCCCTGTGTTAATAAAGAAAATTAAGATTACTAAGACATAGATTGCATTGATAAAATATCAGAACATAGTTTCATAGCTCCAAAGATCCATCGAAAAGATCCAATAAGTATCTCCAAACATACTCTTTTAATTTATTTATAAAAGTTATGTCTATACCTATCGTGGCGTGAAATCGCAGCGTAAACTTGCGATTCCGCTATGTTTAGAAGTTATGAATAAGGACTCCTAATGAGTTCAAAACTAATCACGTGAATACAGCTGGATAATTATTTATATTAATAATAATACTTATTTCCCTCAAACCATTTGGAAGGGACCACTAAGCTAGACTTGTAAAATTTCCGTGTCTTATCTATTTACTTTAAAATATGTAAAGTATCACCCGGAAACACGATTGTCACTTATTGGTCAATAAATACGGCAAATTGTTAATTGAAGCTAAAAACAATAAATATTGGAAATTCATCCTTGAGAGACGTCCATAGACATTTTATTATTACACATTTTTTTAATGGGATCTACCCGTTAGTTTGTTAGTGAAGTACAAGTCTTGGAAATGAATTTTAAACCAGTTAACCACAATCCCTAGAGCTGAAATTTGGAATACACCTTGAGTGACGATGACAATGCAATTCTATATAATCAATATTGTTTTCAGCCCAACATGACTGCCGAAAAAAATGTGGCTTACATATTTTTGTACAACCCAGGCAACATAGGTGCGCAAAATATAACAGTTCAAAGTAATTTAGAAAATTGGGATTAATCCACCTATACGTCCAGTATCTATGGAGAGGTAGTAGAAACGGCTTATCAGTTGTCGGTAGGGTGTAGAGTATTATTGGATAAAGTTCAATACTCGCGTCGTCATGATAAAGCATTAGAAACCATACGTGAGGTGGTTAATCTGTCAATAATAAGAACAAAGAATGGCGTAGCAACCACCTAGCGATATATAGGGTTTATTAAAGAAGGCTTGTCTAAAGAACAAAATAATTGCCTCGCTCTATTTTATAAAGTGGCTCCTAATTGGACTCTCATGATGGATACCTATGAAAAACAATATAAAATCCCTGAGGATATTCAGCTATCGTAACTTAGTTCTATCTAGGCCACTTTTTTGTTTTTATTTATAGACATAAATATGAATATACAGTTACATAAGAAGAAAGGTAAATGAAAGAAGATACACGTAATAATGTTTTCAATTTAAGCAGGGATGAATAACAATATGATTTAAGTAAATTGAATATTTTTCATGTTTTCCTTTAAAATTTTGATTGATTACTAAATAGTGGAAAAAACAACATAAATCATAGATAAAATACAAAATCAAGATTAGTAACATGATTGCGATATTGATAATTAATATTTATATTACTTTGATGTATATTATTTGTCAGACATCACGAAAGAAAGAAGTAAGACATAAAATAGTTAGTGAAGCAAAAACTTTTAAAAAAATTATAAATATAATTTTTTGTCACTTTTGTAAAAAAATAAAAAAAAAAAATAAGATAAGATACTTTGAATGAAATATTGTATATTCATAAGTATTGTGGTTCTCACGTTTTTAGCTATTTCAGATGTATTCTTTTTGGGTTATATTGTTCATGGTATTGAGATATGCACAGGCACAAGATGCGAACTGCGATTTTTACATAAATGTAAGTACAAAATAAATCAATACAAGTTTGTTATTTATATCTGTGTTTTACGCATTGTTGTAAATACCGGTAGACCAGTAATCAAGTATAACATTATATTATTAAGTATTTATAAAGAGATAATAATTCATTATTTGAAACAGAGCGACTATACAACAGTAATCGAAATGATTAATAAAACCAATGACATTGAAGTAAGTGGTGAGGATTAGATCAGAATTCAAATTATTTAAAATGGCGTTAAGTGATATAAAAGAGGGGTCTGATAGCACTTTATCTGTATCTTCAAAATAATTTCAGGTAGCTGCAGATAGGAGTTATATCATCTCCAGTCCGAACTACCCCTACACTTACACCCCTGGCGTCTCTTGTCGCTGGATAGCTACGTGTCCCGGTGGCTACAATTGCAGAATTGATTGTAGTGAGATTAATTTACCGCAGGTAATTTTCAAATCTTAGAGCAAGTTCCACTTATAAATTCCATTATTACGATAATACAACAATTGTTAAAATAAAATAGACCAGCTCCTGCAGCGTAGATCGGCTCCTCGTGTCTAAGACAGGTGACACTCAGCTGACATCAGCTGACTATTATTGTGGTTTTGGAACTTTGAGCGCCGTGTCGACCGGAAACCGGATTAGTTTAGGTGCGTTACGTGTTTATTGAATATCAGGGAACTATATAATTAATTATATCTATAGATTGTAATCACTAATTATTATAATTTACTAAATCTATAATTATCATTTTATCTAACATCGCGACTGAATATAATTTTATTGTAAATTCAAGGCGATTTAAATGTTTTATAATAAATAATTTAACTAACTTTTTAATACAATTCAAGGCCTCATTACATCAAGGAATAGTCCAGGGGGCAGATTTACGTGTACACTCTCTGCACAAGCTTCATCATGCGATTGTGGTTATAAAAACATGGTGAGGGAGTAAATGTATATGTATAGAATTCCTACTATCGATCTATCTATATATGACCGAAATAAAAAATATCTAAATTACATCTTAAGCTAGTCATGATTGTCAACTTTATACATAAATATCATCCGTCAGTACCGCATCGTGGGGGGTGAAGAAACAAAGCCTAACGAGTTCCCAATGATGGCCGGTATTGTGTATGTCGCAGAGAGCGTTATCAAATGCGGCGCAGTAATTATTGACAACAAGTATGTACTGACAGCCTCTCACTGTGTCGTTAACAAGAACCTTAACGAACTTGCAGTGGTGGTCGGCGAACATGACGTCAACTCTGGAGGTGAGATCTTATTGTGTATTTGTACACGCACTACTAATAAAGTTAATATGTGGCAATTATAGTGTTATATGTGATGTTTTATTTTTTACAGGTGATTCTCCGTCGCTTCAAGTTTTCAGAGTCGCTAGAGTCATAATTCATGCTGAATTTAACCCGTAAGTTATACTTAGAGCTTCTTTTTTATGAACACAAAACTTTAATTTCTTTCTTTTTAATACTTTTCTCAAATTTATTATTATTAAATTTTCAGCACTACATATGACAATGATATAGCTATCGTTCAGATAGTTGGCTCTATTGTATACAGCGATAACGTCGGCCCTGTGTGTCTGCCTTTTAAGTTTGCCAATAATGACTTTACTGGATCTACAGTTACAATACTGGGTGAGATAAAATTTAATACTTCTCAATTATTTTTTTAGTTTCTGAAACGCAAACCTTTAAATCAAACTTATTTATTAATTTAAAAATCAGCGAACTTGATTTCTGTAGATCTGTTATGTCGTGTAAATTGCAGAACAATATCTTTTAAATTATAAATAAACTGTTTCTGTACAAAATTAACTAATTATCAATTTTAACTAACTATCAATCTATCTGTCTGTATGTATGTTTGTACAAGTATAAAACACAACCTATGCGACAGATTTTGCTGAAATTTGGTAGTGTGGCAGCTGAATATATTGGTCAACATTTTTACATGTTTTACTGCTTGAGAATGTCTAATTTCTTAATAAAAACACAAAATACCACTTTTACAACGTAATTTTATTGAAATATATAAGGTCGCATTGTGATAACTTTTTAACATTACATTAAAAGTACCACTGAAAAAGTGCACAATATGTGTACGTTCTATTAATTAGTTTTCTTTAAATAAAAACTATTTTGTTAACTTTTTACCGGCGTTAAATCATTACGCCACGTAACAACGTCGCAGACACGGCTAGTATAAATATAATATTAAACTCCGTCTAGATTCTAGACTCACATAATAAATGGAAGTTATAAGTAAGGCTGTCTCAAGAGACTAACATTTATTTAAGGTTGGGGCACCATATTCTCCGGGGGGCCAACTTCTAATGTTCTGAGGAAGGTGGACGTCGATGTCATCGGCCAGACAATTTGCAGACGTAGTTATTCTACTCTTACTTCGCGGCAAATGTGCACATTTACAAGCGGCAAAGATGCGTGTCAGGTATCGTTTTATTGTTTTTTATTGATTTTAAAATACGCAAGTATTTAATCAAAGTACAATATTAACAATATTAAGCACCAGTTTTTATGCTTTACAAAATTTGCCGTACATTTTATAATAATCATTTTAATTTTTTTTCTTTTTTAAAAGAACCCTCTATTGTCACATGCGAGTAGTTTTGTAATAATTGAATAGTTAAAAGAATGATGTTGCAATATAATAAAATGTATTTAATTGGCGTTTTGATCATTTTCAAAGGACGACTCCGGCGGTCCCCTACTCTACCAAGACCCCTCAAATGGTCGTCTCTACAGCGCAGGGTTGATCAGCTTCGGTCGTTTCTGTGCGTCAAACTACCCCGGCGTCAACACGCGTATCACTGCCTTCTTAGATTGGATAGTGAATAACGCACCTGCCAATTATTGCAGAATATAATTTATAGAAAAATAGATTTCAATTTACTTTCAGAGTCCTTTTTTCATTTAATTTGTTATTATTATATTAGATTTTTGCTGTTAAAAAATATAAATTATATTAATAACTGTATTTTTCGTGTGTTGTCGGTACAAAAAAGAATTGAATAGGGTTCAGGAAATTCAGTGATTAATTAAAATTTTGGGATTAATAAGGTGCATATCATTAGTCTAAGTTTATTATCCACGCTGTTTATAACGTAGGATAAAATCAAACTACCTACTGAGCTATACTTGTCTCCATACTGGTATATGTATATGTGTGCATTTAAACTGATAAATAAAAATCAAATACGATTAATTGATATTAATAAAGAATAAAGATTAAATTTGTTTATAAATTTACTTACAAATAGATACTATTTCTTTAAGAAAAAAGAAGTGCCGTAAATATTGTAAGAGATTGTATTTGATAAAGATATGTATGACACATACACACACACAGAGGGAAATTCAAAGCCGACAAGAAGCAAAACCCATAAATATTATGATTAATGTATATATGTTGATCCTAAAGGATAATGGACAAAAAATGTATTATTCTTTTATTATTTCAATACTAAAGACACAATTTTTTTGTTGGTAAGCAGTTGACTAGCGTGAAAATAACACACTAAATAAAACTATATAATTAGAAATGACTAATATATATAAAATATGTATTACAAAGTTAACAAAATGTTATTGCGACTTAAATTGAAGTAACCAATTGAACAATGTTACACTCACCCCACGCTAGATGGCGTTATAATCAAAAGTATCACACCGACAAATAGTATTGATTTCCATCTATTCACTTATTCCGCGCTAACTCCGTTCGTCCTCAGCCCTCCATTCTAAATCTGTACTTCACCAAAATTTTTAAAACAAACTATATTATGTTTATCCAAGCAATACTATTAGAAATGTAATCAGTATATATAGTTTATAGTCTTTATTTCGAAGTAAATCATGCCTTTTTTTTGTGATGCACTTCTCTGACCCAAATAAGTGTATAGAAACGAATGCAGCAATGGAAGTGGATATTATTTTAATGGTGTGCAGGTAGCTTAGGGACAATGCCGAAACGTATTCCCTTCCATATAGTTTACGCAACAAGTAAGTGAATTTTATTTATTTATATTGAATGTTTATAAGATAGTCAATATTAAATAAAAAAATTAAGTTATGTAATTTTTTATTTTGTTATAACAAATATTTTCATTTTGTGTCCATTATTTTTATAATTCAATTTCATATAATAATTTCTTATAATTATTATTCTTAGATATTAATTAGAAATTTAAATATAGTTTTTAGGAAATAAATATAAAAATAATAGATTATAATACATATTTATAATTTATATGTTTCTAATTATTCCAAAAAAAAAAACTTTTTCTACCATTTTTTTCTTAATAATAACTTAAATCTTGTTTTAAATAATAGCTGATGAAATAAATATATTTAATCATGAATTTTAACAATCTCTCATTTAAATGTCTATGACAAATACTTAAATTTCGAAATGTTAGATTAGTACTAGGATTTAACCTATTTAACTAACTTACTTGGAATCTAGAGGAAATAGTGGAAATACTTTATTTACTTTATTTACGAATTGATTTCCTAAAACCATTGTTCTATTTATGTAAATTAAGTTACGCTTACAAAGAAATTGTGTTATTTTCAAACGATCTTAACACTTCGAAACAGCAAGATATATTTATTGTGATATGTTAGGGAGTCTCAAAAAGCATATATTAATTAAATTTTTTTGTTAAAACACGGTTACGTATATTTCAGAGTTTTTATCTAAAAACACAACGAATATCTAAAAGTTCGTGCTGAAAACTAAATATTCCAAGAAAAATTGACTTTTCAGGTTATATACTCGTATAAAATATCAATGCACTGATATTGATGAAATCTAAACCCTTTAAACGATACGATAGTAATACATATTTCATTTTCATAGCTGTGCTAGTATTGATTTTTATACATAATTAATGAGTATTTGTCGATACGAAATCGTATATCGCTATTTGCTACGCTGATCGCTGAGTTCCATTGTTTGCACGTATAAAGGATTATCAAGATTTAGAACGTAATAAAACTAATTGGATTATTATGCAATATGTTATATATTGCATTTGCCTTTGGAACATTTTATTATTTATTTAGGGTTATATAAATAAAACGTATTTTGTCTAAAAAATTTCCTTCTTCAGTTTGTTTTGTGAAAACGGCCAATTTATTGAAATAACCAATATATTAAAGAAAATACATAATAACAAATCTTAATAAAAATATAGTTTATTGGATTCTATTGAAAGAAATTCCTATAGACCAATATATCATTATGTTAATATATCCAAGGCGAGGACAGCTCGTACCCAGCATGCGAGCTGAACGCTCAGGGTCCAGCGGCTCGTGGTTGGCGAAGTACCGGGTCTCCACCCCACGAGCTGCTGTTGCGTCTCACAGCCGTCACTAGCATACACAAGCTGCAACTCCTCGCGCATCATCAGCTTATACGTGAGTTATTTATTTGTATAACAAATTCTACTATTCCGATTATAACTCCGTTAAGTAACAATTGATGTTTATATGCATTATAAATGTAATGTTGCTTTGTTTTTAAATTTCTTAAAAATATTAGTTGAAGATAACAGTGATATGTTTTAATAATATTTAATAGTAATTAAATATTACATCCTTTCAGCGGCATGCGTAGAAGTCTTGGTATCTGGAGGTCTATTGTCAGAAGGTGCAGCGACTCCATGTGGGGCTACATACACTAGTGTTGGAAGAGTTACACTAGCAAAACCTGCACCCCAAGCTCGTACTAGAGAATTGAGGTAATAAAGTTTATCATCCCTTACACTTGTTTAATCTGTTTGTTGAATATAGATTTCTGAACAAGCTCTAGAAACAAACAATGTCGATTTTAGATCTGCGGCTCTTCCTGAACCAACTATAGCGCGCTTTGTCAAGCTTAGACTATCTGGGCCACATCCACCAGCAAAAGATGATGACCAAGTAAATTAAAAAAATATATACTGTGTAAAATATTATTATTAACATCATTAAATTACATTTTTTTTTGTGAAAGGTTGCTTTGATGGCCGTAAACGTTCTCGGTGACGAAGTAGAAGACGTTCCTAAATCATCTTCAACAGTAAAATCGGAAGTATGCTTTTCACCTTATGATGACTTGGCATTCGTTATGTATGTAGATAATGAAATAGCTGACCTGGTACGCAATTTAGATCAAAAGAAGAAAACTGCTGTATCTGGTAAGTTTAATTTTAACATAACATAATATTGCTGTAAGAAGTTCCTGGTTTTCCTAATTGTCTTAAAACTCTGAATGTTGACCTGAAATATAGTCAACAAGCATCTTTGTAATAATGGAACGCTAAATCTCGTGTCGATTTATGTCATAGAGGAACGCTTTGAATATGCTCGACGGCTCAAATCTGCTGGACAAGCTCTAGCTGCTGCAGGCATCAGAATTGGAAGATGGAGACTCCGCAAGAGAACGGCAGCAGCTAGAGATGACTTTGAACTTGCAAGGCGAATGAGAGATAGGATAGCGGATGCTCTAATTGGAGTCCAAGAAGATCCGGAGTTGAAGAGATTGTTTGAAGAAGATGGAGTAAGTATAATTAAATTATATCTTTAAAAAAAACAAAGACTTTTTACATTTTTATTACTCTTTATATTTTTACTATTGAAAAAAATACCATTTTTTGACTTTATCAAAAATGCTTAAACATAAAACTTTAAATACTATTTAGAATTATACTATATCCAAGAACATTTATTTGTTAAAAACAAATTTGTGTGAATCAGCATAGTTTTATAGGCGGACATGAAAAAAAACGAACGATGAGAATATTATTTACCAATGAATTTTGTTTTAAATAACAAATAACAATGTTTCAGCCCGATTCTCGCAATGACTCGTCGATGCCTCAATCGTATGATTTTTCACATCATCTTTCACCGTCCGTCGCTGCCGGCGCACACAGTGTCGACGTCCCCTCCCCCGTGCCGCCCATAGAAAATTTGCCGGAGAACGAATTCAATGGAGACCATGTTGATAGCCACCATATTCTCACTGTATGTCTTTAAAGATATTTAACATTCTGATGTTTATACTATTATTTTATTTATGTTTTAGTGATTTTTTATTATTTTTATTTTTATTTCAATCATGAAAAAAATATTTATGATTTCTTCAGTCACCCGTCCATATGCTCGAAGATGATATACAAGTACAAGAAGAACCGCCTCAACCAGATGAAACGATTCAAGAATCAAAACCGGAATTGCAAAAGAAAGAAGCAGAAGAACTAAGAAAAGAAACAGATAGTCCTCGAAGAAGTATAACTCCTAATGCTGCTAATGGTAACAGAGCATCAGAATTAAGTTATCCAGGTCAAAAACTTTTCAAAATTATTTGCTTTTATAATTAGAACAATATACAAATCCAATTACAAACTAGCCTGATTAAATATTTTTGAATTATCCGAAATCTGAAATATATATATATATTTTAGGTACACTAGTAAGACGTCGAAATAAAAGTGCTGGTCCAAGATCTACATTTGAAGCTTATGAAGAGAAATTATTGCCTGCTCTTAGACAGTATGTTAACAATGAATAGTACAGTCAAATATAAAATAATAAATAACGTTTAAATTATACTCAAAAGTTACTGACCAAAAGTTAAATATTTTAATAAGAAAATATTTTTTTAAATACTTCAGTTCTCATACCAACGAGTACCTTCGTGAGGCCCGTGAAGAGGACTGCACCGGCAGCGCGTCTTCGCATCCTCGAATGGTGCACAAGTTAAACGAACGAGAGCGCAAACAGGCGGCGCTACCGATACTTATATTTGGATATCCTTTGGTAAAAAAATAAAAATTTTGATTGATTTAAATGAATGAATGAAAAAAGGGAAAACAAAAATTACGAAAAATTATGGCTTGTTCATATGCTATTCCTATTTATGGAGCAATATATATATTTTTTTATTAAATTTTAAATGTTGTTATATTAAATGAAAATGACAGTATATCAAATTTTGTTCCAGGTGGAAAAGTTCTTCTCCAAAAATTATTTAGACAAAGAGGAAGGTCTTGCTCGTCTTCGCGCGGAGTTAACTTCGCCGTCTAATGGCAGCACTAAGACATCGCCCAACAAAACTGCGAGAGCCGCAGCTACTTTACTTCAAAGAGTTCTAAGAGATAAAGTATTTTCGGTATACAGCCAGGCCAATGAAGTAGTTAGGGTGCTATTCAAAGATTTTGTTCCCGATAGGTAAGAAATCGGATATTAAAAGTATCGGACATGGTGTCATTATATTACATTCTATAAAATATTTTAAATTTACTTCATATTCAGAGTATGTGCAGCTGAAGTAGGTCGATGTCTAGACAAGCTGCTGCCGGAACTGCTGCGAGCGTGCGGGGACCCAGCGCCGCGAGTCCACTCCACCGCACAGCACACCGTGCTCACTGTGGCAGACTGCGCTCTAGTGAGGTGATAAATCATACATTTAGACTTGAGAAAAAAATATTTGGAACAAGTACTTTAAAAAAATATGGATCTCTTCGTATCGTGGCCTCGAACGCTTATGTTTAGGTTTAAAATATCACCAAAAATTATACACAGGTTTATATCCCATAAATTATTTGTTTTATTTCAATAAATTTAACACTATGCTTAACAAAGTTTTAAGAAATACAAAAATCTTTAAAATGTTATGTTAAAAACAGATTGATTAATTGTCTTATACTCAAAAATACTAAAATATTTTAGGAGCCTCCACACAATTCCACAGCAGTTGGTCCGTCCTGTTGCAGCCTCAATGCATCCACGTCTTGCACTTTCTCGTCTTCAGATGCTGGAACAGCTAATCCTTAGCCATGGAATATCTACTGACAAGAATAGGTATGACAAGAATTAACTTTAACTTTTCAGAAACGTTTTGTTGTGAGTGTTTTCTAAAGATTAATTAATTCCTCTATTTATAATCAGTAGTTTAACAATATTTTTAAAAATACCGTTAGATATACACTTTACAAAAGTATTTTGAATTTCATATAGAATTACTTAAGTAGAGACAAAAAAAATGTTCATAAATTTGGGTTTTATTTAATGGGTTTTTGATCCTAGACCAAAAATAAAACTAAGGGGACACCCGGATTTGAACCGGGGACCTATCGATCTGCAGTCGATTGCTCTGCCACTGAGCTATATCCCCGTTGGCATTAAACTTCCAAATATGCTTAACAATAAACAATAGTAAAATGACTTATTAATAAATCACCAAAAAAACATTTTATGCAAGTTTAAGGAAGCTGTCATAATTTCAATTAGATCTTTTCTTGCATGCTGTTAAAATATCAAAAATTTAACAAAATTTTAATGTTCTTATATTCATTTCGGATATAAAAGATTACTGTAGGCGTTGCGTAGGCACCGTCTAGGTTTTGTAACGTTAGGTGACGTCATAACTAAACGTTTAAATGTAATATATGTAATTTCATTGTTTCTGGAAGAAGAACGAACTATGAATAGAAAGAACTATTAATTTTGTTATTTAAAGCATTTTATTAATCTTCTTTCATATTAGTCATGACAATGCAGTCTATAACGAAGTGAACTCGTTCTATAGTTTAATTCTAAATTTGTCACCTACCTCTTTGTTCATTAATATTGTAATTTCCAGTGGTCTCACAGTCCGTCGACTGGCCGAGTGTGGTGCTGCTGGGGCGCAACACGCAGCCGGGTCAGTTAGAGCCGCTGCTGAAAGAATTCTCTTAGCAGCCTACGCTAGATCTCCAAGGGTGGTGAGGGCTCAACTTCCACCGGACGATGCTGTTACAAGGCGAAATCTTATCTATAGACACCTGTTCCAACAATTTGATAGAATTGACATGCAAGTTAGTTAAATTTTTTTTTAATGTGTAATTTTTATCAACACGTTTTTGCTCCCAATAATCTAAAGTAATATAATTCTAATAGAAAATGCTAAATCAAGCTCCTTCAGAAGAACAATTTCTAAATGGAGATCAGTCCATCGCGGAATCAAGTCTAGAAGCTAGTGTGACACAATCTACCAGAAGTGGAACAACTGTTAGTGGAATGACCACATCCTACGGTATGACTTGTTCTATGGACGCCACATCGTCATATAGTCTCAAATCTAGCGCAAGTGGTGGTACATTAGCACCATCAAGTCTGAGTGGTAGTTTCACAACGTCAAGGACTAAAAGCAGTTTAAAAAAGTCACCTAATAGAAAATATACACCAACAAAGACCACAAAGGATCCTACCAATTATCCTGGCTATAACAAATTAAGATTGGATAGTGCAATTAGCCCTAAACATTCTCCTAGGTCTTCAGTTGGGGGAAATGAAAAGGTACCTAACAGTGAATTTTTATTTCTTTTATCATTGTATGTTAATTATAATTGAAGAAAAGTTCAAAATAACTTTCAACTTACAGGTTCATTTCCAAGAAAGAAAAACAGAAGAAGTTGTCTTTCGTCGCACGAATCGTAACCTGGAAAATCGACATTCCATGATTCACTACGACCATGATACTTCCAAACCGCAAGTAAAAGAGCGTCCAGTAACCGTTTACGAACCCTTACATTTAGAATACCGAGATTCCCCAACTATTGGCTCACCTAAGAACTCGAAAAATGATATGCGGAGTATGGACTCTTTACCAATGGACTCACCCCAAATGTCCAGAAATGACTTGAGATGCGATTCTGATAGCAGAAGTTTAGACTCTCCAAAATTAAAGGCTGATTATTTTAGAGACGTTGGCTTAGAGTCACCAAAATTGGTAGCCGGAGTGAGGAATTTGCATTTAGATGAACATAGCCAATTGGATGAGAGCGGGTATTACAGTCCAGGTTAATATCATTCATTTTAACAAGCTTGAATGTTTTTAAAAAAATAACAATTTTATAATTGTTACAGGAAGAAGACAACAAGCTCTAGGAAATGATCAGCTATGTGAAGGTTATGAAGGAATTGGCGCTGATGCTAGCAGTGAAACTACACCGGAACCAGTTTCCAAGTATGTAAGCTACCAATATATTAATTTGTTTGGTCGGTCTATACGGATCAAGTCCACGAGCTGTATTATTTAAAAATATTGTTTTAGTTTTTTTTATTAAAAGATATGATTTGTCACTTAGTACGTCATGCACGTGGTGCGGAAGACGCGTCCGCGCGGCTGCTTTGGAGGCGCACTACTGGCGCCGCTGCGTAATACTCGCTCGCTGCCCGCACTGCCATCTAGCACTAGAAGCACGGGCTCTACATATGCATTTACTAGGTATAATATTAATTCCAATATTTTATTCTTAACGGTTTAATTTTATTTAAGTAACAATATCATAAGATAACAATATGATAACGTATTATGTTTACGTCTTTCAGAAGAGTGTAGTCTGAGCGAAGGACTGTGGAAGGCGTGCCAAAAATGCGGAGCAGCGCTTCGTACCGACGAAAGTGATTACCACATCAATTGCATACGTAAGTATTAATTAGTCAAAATTTTATTAAAATATTTGTAATTAAAAATAACATCGAGTTTTAATATCTTTTCTAAAGAATAGTTTTAAAACTAGATATTCAAAATGATATTTTAGCGTTGAGCCTTGATGAATGGAAATGTCCCTACTGCTTAACCAACGTGCTGGCCCGGGATCTGCCTTGGCAACGTCATTTAATGCAGTGCCCACGGAATCCACGACTAACGCAGCATTAAAAAATATATATCATTTCGTCAAGAAAGAAATTCTTAGCTTTTGTTCGACATATTCAGGGTCTTACCAATTATTTCATAATGTTAAATAGTTTCCACACACCACTTGCTAGTTTTAAAATGTTAGTCATTTTTGTTATCTTATTATATATGTTATATTTTAGTGTATTTGATTTTGAGATTTTATAAAGCAAATGTATTAGTCATAGGCACATACTACATACTAAACAGCAATAAGAATACTTGTCCAGCAAGTTCCACGTCACATCCATTTCAATCACTAAACTCATAAGGATTGTTCATTGTATTATCTTTGTCTATGGTACTAACGCAAAGTGATTCTTTTTTTTTAAGTTAATTGGTGTTATTGATCTACAAGTTTTTAGTGATTAAAAAACAAATTTCGTTCCATATTAACATTACAGAAATGAATCCTCATTTTCGTTGTTATAATTAATAATAAAAACAATAATAAGATGACATTATTAATTTAACTCAAATATTTATGTAAAATCATCGTGTTCTATGTATGAAAAGTAGGCAAGTAATGTTGAGAAGGCTCCAGTATTTGCTCTCACTATGTTTACTTCTAACGAGATTACAAAATGTGTCAATTTCGAAAAAAATTAAGCACGTCCTTTTGAAATAGAATTATTTTATATTGCATTTTCTAACGTTTGGATAATTTAATTGTAAAACAGAATATATTTTAGTAACTAATTTTAGGGTTTTATAATTTCAATCTTCATACCGACTGTTAAACCGTAAACTACATATAAAAAATTACAAATAAGGTTCTACAAACAGCTGACTTGAAGTATTTTGTGATTGTTTCAAATTATCTATAAACATGTTTAATCATATTAAGCTTATTGATATTTAAATACATATAGAATGAATCATTCATTGACACGAGCAGGAAGGTTTTCTAAAATTAAAATTATCAGAACAAAATTATTGTATTAAGACTTTCGTTATCCATAATTACTATTATATATCCAGCTGTACTCACGTTCAATTAATCGGAATTTGAACGACGTGTGTTACATACAACAAGACCTTTTATTACAATATTAATCTCGGAAAATGGCGGATTCGAGGCGTGAACTGAACTGAGTGAGTGAGTGAGTTGTTCAAATTCTTATAAATTTTACTATTCAGCCGGATATCTGTAAAGTATAGATAATAGTTAAAAATATTTGACATTTTTTGCGGGTATGAAGATATTATATTAGTTTCCAAGTCCATATGACCGTCCTTCTCGTATATATTCCGTCTAAATTTTGTTAAACAAAGCACTTTTTGTATATTTTTACTGATATAATTCCTTGTATATGTTATATTAAGTGATGTTAGTTGCACGTTTTTACATATTATTAATGAATGTACTAATGGACTGATGGTAAACTATTGAATTCTCTTATTAGTTATTGGAAAATATCATTGTTTAGGATTATGTCACAATTGATAAATATTTATAATATACGCACGTGAAATATATAGGCCGTTTACTTTGAAAGTGGTGTTAGTCCATTTTCTTTGGTTTAGAGAAATTTATATAATGGTATTTTTTTAAAAGTCAAGTGGTTTTAAATTTATTAATACTATAAATATTTGCTCTTCACTTCACACTCACACATATATCAGAACGATAGGTAATTATTGATTTTAAAGAACTTACGCTTTTTTTCTTGTAAGATATTACGTAAATATATAAAAAACTAATACTATACTAGTAATGGTAATCAATAATATATTAGAATTATAAATAAATAAAAAAAATTGTAATTTTTCTGCTAATACATTAATCAATACTCATTATATTTAATAAATACCTTAAAATTTGTAGATCTTTTTAAGATAGCCGAGTGCCTATTTTATAGACATCTTGTAGGGTTGTGTAGATCTTAACTCGTCTCTGACAAGATATATAGACAATCAGTTAAAGGCTGAAACTGTTTTAATTTAACTGTTAATTTATTTATTTCATATAATTTACCTGTTATATTAGTTATAAAATTATTAAGAAATTCTAGTTTATTGATAAACTGTTAGTAGATATCACTGTCAAAAACACAAGCGATAGAATTTTAAAACTACCTTCATTTTTTAATTAGTTTTTTTGGTATTGGCCTTATATAGGAAATCATAGTTTTTTGTTCATCATAGTTTACTTTTGGATATACGAGATTTCTAACCAACTCGATCGCATAAACTTCGATTTGTGTGAAATAATACCACTAGATGGCGTTGTTCATATTTCATAGTAATCGACGTTTACTTTTACGAGATCACTCGATCTCGTAAAAGGTTAAAAACTTGCTAGGCACTGAACCTACGTTGGAAATGAAAAACTTCTAAATATTTTAACTTAGAAACTGAAAATACAAAATACATCAAACGACATTATCATTATGTAAATTACTTATTTTTAAAGGTATTTGGAATAGAACAATTTATGAGCGCATTATGAAAGTGGTAGCACAGCCAAAAGCATGTAAATTTAGCTTTGTATTGTATAAAATTAACTTACCTTTATAGTAATAAAAAAACGCGTTATAAGATAGTGGAATAGCCAATTGTAAAATAACATTAATATTAATCAAATCTATAGAAGTAATTTATAATAAAAATAGTAATAATTAGTATAATTCGATTACGAAACCACATCACCCACTGTGATATTGGGTCGGGTAACACAGAAACAGGATTAGAATGGGTGGATCTTCAGTTGCTGGTCTAGATTTAAATAGTAATAAGTAGGTAGTGCTTTCTATCGCTTATCGCATAAAATAGTATGGATTAGAAACTATCACGATGACATATTTTAAATGTTCAAGAGTTCAACGTTTCGTAAATACTCACGAATTTAATAACTAACTTTGTATATTTACGTTTCGGAAAAGTTGCACCGGCCGTGGTCACAAGATATGAATATTTAAAAGTAGTATTTATAACATTATTTTAATGACAGAGAATTTTATTAATTTAATTTGACATTTATGTAATCTGATTTTATTTAATTATTACTGTTATTGTAATGTCAACTTTGTTTTGAATATGTTTTTAATTTATTATGATTATGTTTTGAATTATTGTTATTATTATTGTTATTAATTTCATTATATTGTCTATTAAATTGACATAGTCTTTAAGAAATCGCTACTGACAAATATATGGATATATGGACAATCAGAAATAAAGTTTATTTGTATTGTTTTTTTTAAAGTATTGATTATTTTTTACATTTCTAGTAAAAAATCTGATTGATTAAAATTAATTATAGGTAAAAGTTTTCCTTGGCTTAAATCAATAAAAAATGTCTATTTATGCATTCATCTATTTCAAAACGCTGCTATTTCTGCAAATTGTAAAAATATCTTGGTGTAGGTAATATAATTGTAATGTGAATATTTCGCTTGTATAATATTATATGGAGTCTCAGGAGTACCTAAATTAGTATCTAAGTTCTTGCGTATCAACGCTATGATAAAATTGTAAAATATAATCTCAGTATATATAGGAAATAGAAAAAATTATAATATTACTTTTTTTTTATATTTAAGAAATCGTAAACACATCTCTATTCTTTATATCTCATCTATTGTTTATAATCTCTGAACTAGATGTAGGATCCATTTCTCTGAAGATTAGTTCATATTTACATAAAAACACACACACATAATTACATATATAAGTACATTACAATAAAGCTCATATATAGCACACTTTAACAAAAATAATTTGATAATTTAAAAGAGAAAGCAAAATAATAAAATAACAGAAACAACTCTAAGAAATATAAAAATATCTAAATATTGCATTATATTAGTTTACGAACGATATCAACATGTCTAGTTTACATCTTAAAATAAACACATGACAACAACAGACACAAACATTGATCCGGTCTAGAATAAAAAAATGATTTTAAATAAAATTCTACAAAAAAATAATTTTAATAAAAATTAAGTTATTTTTTTATATTTGAAGACTAAGAAAGCACTATATATATTTCTTACACTATAAATCATACATCTCCCACAATTTTGATTATTTTGTTCAGAAATTAATTTTTATAAGATAGCTATAGTAGCTTAATTTCTAAATTATTAAAAAAAATATAAATTTTCGAAGTAGATTTAATAGTTGTAGATATACGCCAGAATGCATTTAATAAAGTAGATGGAAATTTTTTAATAATATATGTATGTGTAAATAAATTAAGTAGGATATTAGGCGTCTTTCATTTGTTTCATACAAATATACATAAGTCATACATTTTTAAAGTAAACTTAAAATTCAATGTATTCTTTTTACTTGTCTCTTAAATAACCGCGACTGTATTTCGAAGTGTAAATCAAAGTATGAATGAAAATACCTAGTATCTCAATAATCCATTTTAGCCGCCTAAGCCTAAGTCTTAGTCTGATCATGACTGGATTCAGCAGGTTCTGAATTTGATTTTATTATGACATTATTAAAACCACTTGACTTAATAATTATAACTAAAAGTTTAATTTTCGTATACATGTATACATTAAATATTGAACAGCACCGCTCAGTTGGACATACTTATAAACAATGTTATAATTATCTATTTTTTTAATAGTTGTAATAGAATTAAGTATATGTTTTACACAATTTATGTTCAAATCAATCGAAATACACAAAACCAAATTATAATTATTATAATTTGTACTAAAATTGTATGAAACCGTTTTAGACTGATGTTATGTTACTTACCTATATATTTTTATATTTGGTAATAGTAAATATATATCGTTTAAGTTGTTCAAAATTCAATTAATGTTGAAGCCTCATGAAAATCGCTCAATAAATTATAGTGCGATTAATAATTTGATGTAACTTGAAGCTCTTTAAATAGCAACATAAAAATTCAACATAAAGAATAAAAAACAAAAAAAAAATTTTTTTTTTATTCTGTCACAAAATATGTTTATCAAGAATATGTCATAATGATTCTGACCTAAACATTTTTAACCTTTTTAATTAAAAGGTTGGCTAGACTGTCGTGTAAAATTAAAACTACTGAAGTATTAGATATGAATAAATGCTACGATTACGAGCTTCTGAAACCAGACGCTGTATTAATAAATTATCTAGTTGTAGTCATTAAGAGGTCAATTGGATAAAAAAATACTTCTTTTCATGAGTTTCGGTCAAATTTTATTTAAAATTTAAATAAATAAGAGGGGTTTTTTTACACAGGTAATTAAAATGTATTTTTTACCTAAGTATTAATGCTAGCGTGAATTGTAATTACATTCCAAGCAACTAATTAAAAATAAAACGGGGATTGAGAAATAATGGAAACATCATTGGAAATATGATTTAACATATTATTAATTTTGTAGTTTTTTCTAATTATTGTTACTTAATTTCTTCGTAATGTTATATTATGGTTAAAGTTACTTTATTATTTGTAATTAATCGTATACGATACATCGCACTGTTTCTTTTGTGTAGCACAACCTTCAAGGTCACGTCGTAAGGTTTTGTTGTTCAAAGTTTGAACGACATAAATAAAATGTTTCAAACCACACTGTGTTTCATTTAAATGTACCAGCTTCCACTATTTATTTTTCTTAAATATTTTCCTGTTCGATAACTTTGCCTGGAAATAATAAGGCCGCCACTTGTACCTGTGTTTTTGTTTTTTCTTGTTTATGCTTTTTTTGTGTACAATTACGAATTACAAATCAAACAAATAAATAGAAACAACTTTAAAGTCAAGAGAATTAAATTAAAGCGACAAGGCAAAAACGAATAGCCGGATAAACACTTCCCGCGCCCGTCGGTACAAAGCAATGGGCCACAGATTACTTAGGAATGGCAATGGCCTCTTTCGCGACTATCAGTAGGGTCTGACGCTACGTTTTTATACGACTGTGGCGCCGCAACGCGGGCTTTCGTCACACGTTCAACGCCTTAGCTATGGTGCCACTATGACTTGTATTTAAAAAGATACGACTAGTAGCCATTTTAGACAAATATACAATAATAACACAATTTAATATATAAAATATTTATTATTTATTATATATAATTTAATGTCAGGTACAAACACTTTTATCGACATTTTCTGTTTCCATAATATCATTAGTTTTGTTAGCGTCATTTTCACTACACGTTGACTCGGTTGCTTCATTAGTGTCTGCTTCGGATTTGTTCTCGTCTGATGACTTCTTAAATTTGTTTTTATCTATAATCACAAAGATTTGCTTCAACTTTCTGTCCGAACTTTCAAATAAAAGTTCGGACAGAAAGGCTAATTGTTATGTCAAATTCATGAAAATTCATAAGTACAATCTAGGTATAGTTAAGGAATCTAAAGGATGTTGTATTACATAAGGCCATATCGATTTACTAAAATGTAGGGTCATATGGGACGAAACTATGTAAGGGTAGTTAATATATTACCAGAGTGGTTAGTATGAGATATGTATTAAGACTGCTTGAACTGGAACCTACATACCACGATCATAATACCTCTCATGACCCCATAGTGATCTTTGGATTCAGATACCACTTAAGAATGTATATGTTTGTACGACCCGCAGGAGGTGAGTTCTTTGAAAATGATTCAGGGTTGTGGTGCCAAACGTTTTCTGAGCTCCCTCCCACCCGTCAGCTCCCCTACTTACCATACTTGCTGTAGTCGGCCCCCAGCAGGCGCAGGTAGTGCACGGTGTCGGTGGTGGGTGTGTAGGCGCGCAGCGAGTGGACTCCACGCCACCCCACCAGCGACAGCGATACCTCCTCACCGCTGTACTGCAGCACACAGCTGCCGGTGGCTGCGGAGAGGAGAGTTTAATATATGTAGTGATTGTGTTACAAACTACATAGTGATTACAAAAAATTGTGTAAGGTGTTTGTAACTAAAATCTTAAGCTAACCTAACCCTAAGTACTTTTAGTTGAGATGTCTTCTATGCATAGTGTGTACAATGCCAATATTTCACATTAGTGAGTGTCGAGCACCACGACTCAACCCCCCACTCCTCCCCAGAACATGACAACAATCTTTAGCGTTTAATGGGGCTTCCATAAAAGCCAAAGCATTCACCCCCCAGCAATATTAATTTTTAAGTAAACTATATGTTGCCTCACGGTATTTCGCATCCCTTATCATAATCTAAAGAAAATATAATTTGTTGACTTTGGTAGTATTTATTTAGAATCATAATATTACCTTTTGAGTATATAACATATAGTTTAAATAATTATTTTATTTCGTTTCATTTATCAATATGTATAAAGGTCTTACCAAAATCTTTAACCAAACTCTGAGTTTGTTCAGAGAATAGTTTGAGTTCAGGTGGTTTGTTGGGGTTGTCATTTTGAAGAACCAATATGAGATCATCCCTTAAAATGTTTACTCGTCGTTTAGGACCAATGTACTGCGACACACTCTGTAGACCCTCTTGAGATAATCTGTAACGTTTTATTTTAAAAGAACATAAATTAAGACGTATTCACTAAAATAACGAGTAAATCTATCTGTATACAGCTTTTTCCTCCAAAGGAATAGCTTCCAACAACAGTGTATAAAATGTAGATTATTATATAGTTATAATAGGTTAGTACCTGAAAGCACATTTCATATTTTTGTTATCACATCTAACAAATGTTTTCACTCCGGTATTAATAATCTTTATATTATTTTCATTCCTCTGTACAACATCTTTCACTAGAGGAGAGACTAGGTATATATTCTTCTTTTTGCCGACGTGGCACCTTGTCAGAAGACATGTGGGGTCAAACTTGGAATCAAGGTCATAGAACTCTTTGATAGAAGGAAAAACGTCTTCTTGTTCTCCAGAGAAAAATACAAACGGATCTTCTCTATAACCACCCATTCTTCTTCTTTTTTTTGGAGGTTCTTTCTTTTCTGGTTCTTGTTGTGTTTCAACATTTTCAAGGTCTGGTTTCTTAGTTTGATCTTTCTCCCACGGTAAGAGTCCGGTTTTTTCGAAAACTGCTACGAAAAATCCGCCCGTGTCTTGTTGGTGTGGGAGGATCCTTATACTGAAAAAAGTTTATATAATTTTTAACTACTATATTGTGTATTTATGATGGATAAATAATATTTGATATGTTTATTTTGTATTTAATAATTCATTCCCAAAGGTAAAAAAACCAATATCGTGTTAAAGTTTCTGATATGTTAATATAAGTTACATGTATGACGATCTAACATATCTTGTCATATATATGAAAACATATTACATTAATATATGTAATATATATGATGACATCGACATTCATATATAGACATATCATTCTTCTTAGTATAAATTTTACTTTAATCAACCTTTTAAGAACTGACCATCAGTATAATGATTCCTTGGATTAATTAAAATCTGAGAAAAGAAAGTAACAGTTATGTATCAATTGATAAAATTTTAATAAATTAATAAAAAAACGATTTAAAAAAATAACAAAAAATAAATAATAACACAATTTTAGTTCTAGAATACATGCTTCTTAACAAATTTACATCCATACTCTAGTATATTACAAAAGTTACGGTATATAAGTAATAAATTGGTATTTTAAGCTTACCATCTATCCAGGTGATAATTGTCAAGTTCTTCAGGCTCCGGTGGGAACATCTGCGGTCGCACCACTGTCTGCCACTTCTCTGGTACATCTTCATATTTGTCGTAGAACACCATGTCCTTTGACGCTGGACGCCAATGTGTCATACCTTATGAAAAAAATTTGCATATTGGCTCGCTTTTTATTTGTTACAAAGTTTTAAAATAATAATTATCTGGTATGAAAGCAATACGAACTAATAGTATTGCAATTTCAGTATCATGTCACTTCTTTTTGGGTGCACTGAAACAAAATGTCCAATCAAAAAGATTTTTACTGCCAGACCGCACCTTCAACATTCTTCCCCATGTTAAATGTAATAGAAATTACTCAATTTTAAATACATTCTAGCTAGCATATTATATGTCAATTTTAAACCATTTTTACCATTTATAAAGGGAGCACTGAATTGTAAACCATTTATAAAAACAGCACTAAAATGTCGTTTTTTATATAATATTAGTAAAGGAATATTTATTCCACGAGTAACGTAAACCAGTAAGTTATTCCTACTAAAATCCTATTTTTACTCAGTACATGTTGTTTACTGAATATGTTGTTTACAGAATCATAGTCAAACCCAAACCTTCACCTACTTATAAAAAAAAAAAAACAATGATATTTCTCCTTAACCACCTCAGCTACAGCAGCACATATCGCAGATTAATATAGATCCTACCCTTAATATACTTGAGTCCAGGTAGCAGTCCACCCACTTCTGCGAGACACACGCTCCCGGCAGTCTCCCGCAGCACGCGCAGCACCACCGCCTCGTTTTCCACCGGGTTGAAGGAGCACGTGGAGTACACCAGCCGCCCCCCTACACTCAGCAACTCACAACCACGACGCAGGATGCGGTACTGGATGCTGGAACACGACAATCTAACGATTAGATTACAGTTACAATGAAATTATACTGTTGAGTGATGGGTTATAGTTGCTGGTTGAGAAGACCCTAATTTAGTAATATCCTCTAGGTATTGCATCGTGACGGGTGAAAATTGTCTTTTAAATAATACAGTATTGATAACCAGAACATTGAGATTGTTTTTTATGCTTTCTCAATTTTAAAACGCTATTACTGCGAGAGTCGTTCGCGGTGTCACACGTATTTTTTTTAGTTTGTACCTTTGCTTTACGGCAACTGAAAATTCAAGTTCGGAGAATAGTCTTATATATAGCGCAATACCGTAAGACAACAGCGATTTGTCCCAGTTATTATGAGAGTGTAGACGTAGGAACTAGTAGACGTAGGACTGGCGGAGTAGACATTTACGCATCAGGTCAATTGTTTGAAGAGGATACGCTAGTTTCTTAAAGCAATGTCAAAATATAACTAATATGAAAAAAAATGGATTTTAAAAACTATCGGGGCTAAATACCTCTCTGCGGGAAGACTCATTAGTATATTATTTGGCAAGTCTTTTTAGAGGCTTATATTGAGGACATTTTTGTCTAATAAAAGGTTGTATCTTTATTTGTATAGTGTTACCCGTGTAAGTTATTTCCGTTGCCGGTGGACCACTTGGTCCATATATCAGGGTTTTTCCTGAGCGTGGCGTCGCCGGAGCACGGCACGTCGCACAGAATGCGGTCGAACTTCAGAGGCTTTGAAGAACCTGGGTTCTATAGCATTAAAACATTATTATACTATCGCTAACAACTCCACTCCAGTGGAATACAGAAATGCGTTGCATATCCTGAATATCAGTTCAACACTACTATTGATCAAGCCCTTTTTTTTTTTTTTTTTTTTTTTTTTTCCGTTGGAAAAACCCGTTACGGGTACCCCGTCGGCCCATGGGGGTGACGGCCGGGGGGTGATGTGGGACATAGAGGATGCTGCCATTTTTAAGGCTACCCACTAAAAAACCAACGGTTGCCCTCTGCGCCGTAATGGGACGTCACGGGATCGCGTTAGCATACACCGTGACGCCCCGGCGAGACTATTGATCAAGCCCTAGGAAGACAGCTATATTTGTAACTCTTTAAAAAACACTTTCAAATATTATTGATATATTCAGGAATCTATAAACTTCATGATACTTTATTAATCATGAATAGCAATAAGATTTATTCAAAAGCAAATGGTAGTATGTATGTGTGGGTAGAGTCAAGTTATTTGACTTTTATGGGCTACTATTGCCCAGAATAAAACATCTGCATAAAGTTGCGAATCTTATGTTAAGTGAGAAAAACTTCCTTCATTTCCCTCCTTTATCTCTCTCCTTTTCTTACGAGAGGCATTGCATTTGCTTATTTCTTTGTCTAGTCTATCTGTTATAGTACAATTATCCATATAGTAAAATAACAAACAAAAAAAAAATTATTTATGGTATAAATCATATTATCTTTAAATTTTGCACCCATATCTTGTATATAATATAATTGTGGAAGTATTTTTCCTACTAACCTGTTCATCACTGACTTGCAATGAGGGCATTACCGCAGAGTCGTGGTTGGTGATGATGATACAAGGAGAGTTAAGTCGCTTGGCCTGATGTACCAACATGTAGCATCGGCTGTTGTCCACATCATTTGCCATCACAAAACCTTGGAAAAAATAGATTTGATGAGGTTATTCAAAAACATTTCTTTAGCTATAATATTAATAATTACAAGTACCTTGAGTTCTATGACTTAAAACTATAGTTGTTATTTATGAATAATGAAGTTGTAAATATCAGGAGATATAAATTATATCATTTTAACATATATTAACTATTGTTAGTATAAGATCCTTTTTTTAAATATACCAGACAAATAATACTGAATAAGTATAAAATTAGTAAATGTCAATAATAATTTATTTTTTTTATTATATATAATATAAATTAAGTTAATATTTTATAATAGGGTCATAAAATTGAGGAAGAATTGTTTATGTCATAAAATATTAAAATAAAGTGGTTAATAAAGAATAATAATTTAGTATCACCTGTAGGCATTTTGTCTTCTTCTGAATGCAAAAACTCAATAAGTTGTGCAGTTTTCGAACCTGGAGCAGCGCACATGTCTAATACCTGTAATATTGGCGAAAAAAGCACAAAAATGTGTTATAAAAAATATCAAAAATATTTTGATTATTTTGGTATCATACAACATTTATATGAGAGATTAAACCATGTTTTTCTGACAAACCTTGTGATGGGGTTCCACTTGTAACACAACAGGGGGTATCATAGAAACAGCTTCCTGACGGGACACTCCTCCCACCTCTGTCTCAGCGACTAAAAAATTATGGAGACGGTACAGTGGTTCATTACGACGGATGTGTGTCCGGGACACTGGAAGTTGCCAGACTAGGCCTCCTGGGTACCTGCAAATGATAAACTAATAATTAATTTGTTTTCATATTAAAATTATATGGTACAACTAATTCCATGAAGAATACTTAACAAAATACGAACATTAAGATTTTTATAAGGATATGACCCTCTTTAAACATAAAAACATACATATATAAGATCTTATTAATTCTGATTAATTCTATTTGCATGTTTTGAAGAAGGGACATTTATTGTACATTATAAGAAACATCAGCCAGAAATAAATTCCATTTACATTTAATTGTTTTTTAACTTTAAATTTTGCCTTTTAATATTATTGATGTATGTCAGAATTATTTGGACTATCATATATATAATAAAAACATACTATATGGGTACTTTTTTAGTTAAACCCCAAACAATAGTCTTAGATGTTTTCATTTTTAAAAAGTGTATGATTCTAAATTATAAACTGAGCTTTATATATTTACAATATAAATATGTATTAATTTTTAAATATTTTATGTATTAAGTATATTTGTATTTAAAAAATCAGCCATATGTACCAAGGTAAACAAATTGGTTTTATTTCCTCTTCTTCTTTTTCATCATCCAGCTTTAGTTTGTGATTCAGTATATCTGAGAAATATTGGCTTTTAACTATCTTTAGCAATGCTTCGGTTTCACATTTAGAACCTGTTATCCGAAACGCTGTTGGCAGATCTTTCCTTATAGCTTTCATAAAATCATCCCACTGATCTTCAGGACAAATTTTCTGTATCTATAAAATATATTATTATCCACATATTAGGATTTATCTTTAATCATTAACTAAACAATTTTTATTTGTAAATTATTAAATTTTTTTTATACCTTGTAATATTCTTCGAAAGTAGCATTTTCTCGCACTATGTCTTCATAATGTCTACGTGTGTCAGCGGGTTTTTCTTGTGGATTTTTTTCCTAAATAAATAAAACACAAATTATTTCAAGTTGAAGTTCTTTTGATTAGAATGTTTTAAAATGATTTACCTGTTCTTTTCGATCCCTTTTACGTTGAGCAAATTTGTTAACATTTCGATTTTTTCTGCCCATTCTTCTTATATTTTCTCCAAGTGTAAGAAATCTTTTTGAAAATAAATAAAATAACATTCAATTCATACGATAACCTATAAATAATGTCACAACGGCACAACACAAGTATCAATGTTTATTGATAATGACGTTTTCAGTGAGGTTATGGTTTTAGTAGGAAGGTCTTAACTGTTCACTTAAGAGATGCGTTCACTTTTAAATAAAAACAGTATTTGGCAACAATAATTACAGCTTAGACTTTAGAGTATTATGATTTTATTAACGATAGTTATAATATTTAATAATATATATTAGAATATAATAGTTTTAAAAACATATCAAATGTTGAGATCCAGCACTTTTTGGGAAACCCATATTTGGGATTTAAGAATGAAGACGAAAGGGACAGAAGAGTTGATGGGTCCTCGACCTTGAAAACTATTCAAATGTTATCATCACTTCAATTTTTGTTTCTTATGATTCTTATCAATTGTCAATTGTGCTTTGAAACTGTACACCGGTAGTATTGTTTAACTTATGCTTTAAAGAAGCATACTCTGAAAGGTAGGTAGTTTAATAATAAATCCATTATATTGTTGAATTAAATAGTAATTAAAATAATTTCGCCTTATATATTATGTATAAAGCGAAATTATTTTAATTACTTAATTTTAAATAAGTGATACCTTCACAGTGTATAATCAAGCATTAAAATAGCTATAGTCATGATTGTTTCTCAATGTACATCAATGATAATATATTTAATATCAATTTTTAAAATAAAAGACATAATGATTGCTCTAAATGTTTAAGATATGAATTATAAATTTATTAACATTTCTATTCTATTGAATTTGAATAAATGAATAATAACATAATTTGATACATTTTTAATGATTCATAGTTCAACTAACCTGCATCCCAAATAATATTTCAATCATGTTATCTCGAATCTTGATAAAAATAGACAATACAGCTTTATCATACCAAAGGAATTAAATAGATTGTCTGAGATTCATTTAAATAAATATTAGTCATACTATAAATGTACTATAATCGAGTGTAGTTATATTTATAATCAACTATATATTTTCTTTAAATATTGTTAGTAGGTTAGATAGAAATTTGTAAAACCATATATTCTAAATTTAAATTAGAATATTTAATTCACAGGTTACATAATGGATAAACCAAAGGGATTCCAATTCGCCATTGATAGAGGAGGCACCTTCACTGATGTGTTTGCTCGGTGTCCAAATGGCAAAGTATGTGTTATGAAGCTGTTGTCTGTGGATCCTCAAAACTATGATGATGCCCCTAGAGAGGCTATTAGGCGAATATTACAAGAAGTATGTAGTAAATAGTTAATATCCATTAATCAGAGATACAGTTATTTCTCCAAATCTGTTAAAATATTAATTTTATAAATATACCTAAGTCACAATAAATAAATTTATCAAGACAGGTCTTGACCCTATAACCTGTGGAGCTTAAATGTCTTTTATCATTTTGATAATTTTAGGCTTATTATTAAAATATTAGATAACAAACAGCTTAAACAAGATTTCTATTCCTTTTTTGTTTTCTAGGAAACCGGAAATGCATTAGACAAGGATGGTAAAGTTAATTCATCCCTTATAGAATCCATCAGAATGGGAACGACAGTAGCAACAAATGCACTGTTAGAGAGGAAAGGAGCTAAAATGGCACTGGTTATCAACAAAGGGTTCAAAGACCTTCTATATATTGGCAATCAGGCTCGGCCAAACATATTTGAATTGGTAACTTTGTGCATTATAAATATATTCCAAGACCATCTGGCATATTAATGATAATGAGACCACCATTGTAGTTTATGCTATCAGGTTTGATTCCCATCAGTGTTTTAGAATATTGAATAATTATCTAATTCCAGTAAATGCAGATGTAAGCCAATTGCTCCAAAAAAAACTTCTATAATATATTATATCATTGATCAGCCAACTATTGCAGCTGGACTGATTTTGATCGAATATGTTGAATTCTTGTAATTCCTTATTAACTCTTTTAGAATATAAAACGACCTGGGGTATTATATTCAGAAGTAGTAGAAGTAGATTGTCGAGTAATACCAGCACTAGAAGATCGTTGTCAGATCGACAAATCCAAACTCGATTGGAAGGAAGTATACGGTACTACGGGTCAAAAAATGTTAGTCGTAAAGGATATCGATGAGGAAGCAGTACGACAAGACCTTTCCGTTTTGAGAGAAAAAGGGATAGATAGTATAGCTGTTGTTCTGATGCATAGCTATACATACCGAGATCATGAATTAAGGATTGGAAAAATTGCATCTAATTTAGGTATGTAGTTTTTATATAGTTTTGTTTAATTGTAAATCATATTTCTTGATTTTATATGTCACTCCTTGTCTTTGTTATTGTTCGAGGTTTTTCTAGAATTAGATAAGTTACGTTTGAATATTTTCTTTTATTGCTAAAATATAAAACTTAAGAAATTACTTGTAATTTATCTATTACTATAAGGCAGTATGGTTAATAATAAATCTATCATGACCTTCGTACCACAGCTGATAATAAAATTTATATGTTATTTCATACATTACCGATTTCGGTGAAAACTAGTTAGTATTAAAATTCGTTATCATTGTAAAATTACGTTATACTGTGTAAAAAGAATATCATAAAATTTACGCTTTACATCAGGATAATGCGAACCAATGATATAAATTAAGTTTTTAGCTGTGATCAGCAGTCACAGCTGTATGTCCGTATGTTAGGTTTCAAGCAGGTGTCCCTGTCGCACGTGGTTTCGTCAATGGTGCGCGTGGTGCCCCGCGGGTTCACGGCGTGCGCCGACGCCTACCTCACTCCGCACATACGGGACTACGTGAGGAGCTTCGCTAGCGGCTTCAAGGACGGCCTGCAGGGCTCTAATGTGCTTTTCATGCAGTCGGATGGGGGATTGACTCCTATGAACATGTAGGTTATATATATAGATGTATTATAAGAACATCCTGTAAGAATCTTGTATTAATTATGACATTTATATTTAACTCTAAATTTAGGTTCAATGGCTCCCGTGCGATACTATCAGGGCCGGCGGGTGGGGTGGTGGGCTACGCGCTAACCTCCTATCAGAAAGACACGGAGTTACCGGTTATAGGTATACAGAAAAACAATTTGGAAGAACATTAATTAGATAGAAAAATAATTTTAATGAATGAAACTTTTTCTAACAATTGACATAAAAAACACTACTAAAAATTTTGTAGTTTTAGTGACGTGGCAACTTGATGTATTTTCGTTTTAAAATCAAGTTTTAAATTTTTTTAATGAGTATTTTTCGTGGTCATGTACTCCATTTAGTACTGATTGTAAGTTCCTTTCAGGATTCGACATGGGCGGTACTTCGACGGACGTGTCTCGCTTTGCGGGCACGCTAGAACACGTGAGCGAAGCCACCACCGCCGGGGTCACTATACAGGCGCCCCAACTAGGTGAGGGTTGTCGGGTTCTGATAGGGTTGTTTGATTATTGACGTGTTTACCAAGTACATAAGATTTCTTCTATAATTTGCAATTTCATATGCGCGTTTTTTTATAAGTATCTAATATATTATTTTTGTTATATTGTAACAATAATATATCGTTCATTGACAACATTAGACGTTATTCTAACTTTAACAATATTCGATCCTAGTAATCTATACTCGAATTAACATTGAAATATATGCGAAATATTTAGAATTTAAATATGTACGAGTGTTAGAAGATATACCAGTCTCCCCATGCCCCAGATATCAACACAGTGGCAGCTGGCGGGGGCTCCGTGCTGTGGTTTGTGTCAGGTCTCCTGGGCGCAGGCCCGCAGTCCGCGGGGGCGCAGCCCGGGCCCGCCTGCTACCGCCGCGGGGGACCGCTCACTGTCACAGACGCCAACCTGCTGCTGGGTGAGCGACAAGTATACTCCTCTCGACTTTATAATGTTGCTTTTTACTACTTTTTTCGTTACTTTCGAAGGTCGTCTGCTGCCTGAATATTTTCCAAAAATCTTCGGCCCGTCGGAGAACGAGCCTCTAGACAGAGAAGCTACGATCGCAGGATTCAAGAAGATGACTGAAGAAATAAACACTTTCCTCAAACAAGAGGGAAGCAAGCAAGTAATGCTATTTACATAAAATACATTGAAATAACAAAAAATATATAAATAATTATTTTTTTGTTTATAAAAAAATGTTTTTAAATAAAAAATTAAAGTAAAAACTAATTTGTGAGTATCATATATCATCTCTTTCATACATAATTTGATCAATACAGATGACTATGGAAGAGGTCGCCATGGGTTTTATCAACGTCGCGAACGAGGCTATGTGTCGTCCTATCAGGTGAGATATATAACTATGAAATCTTAGATTATAAAAATATCTATGATATTATTTATTTATTTTCCACTGTCAATCAATATTAGTGATCGCGTATGTTAAATGGAAGTATTAGTTAATACCATACTAATCGAAACAAGCCCTTTTATAAAGACATTCTAATACATAAAGGTTACGTTTCCCAAAACATCCTGATCTGAGAAGAATCTCAATTAACTTTAATTAACAGTCGTTTATTGTAATCAATGTTTGTCACAGATATCACAAACCTCAATATTCACCAATTTGTAAAAAATAATACCGTAGCGTAGTTAGGTCAAAATGATATTTATTATTCAATTAAATTGCAAATAAAAAAAAAGATACTATGACTTGCAAAATGACAAGTCATCTCAAGAAGCACCCAAAACGCCGATTTCAGTGGAAGTACCAAGATTACGTATAAAGTCTCGTTTCAATATTTATCTTGATGACAATAATACATTGGAACTCTTTACCTGGGTCGGTGTTTTGTCAGTATTACAATCCCCTAGATTGTATTTTATTGTACCCTCAAAAAAGAAAATAGAGTAAATAGGTATATTCTAGGTAAGCTTGTTACATACTGCAGTGAAGCTTAACATCAGCAGATTGTACTCAAACGCAGACCAAAATAGGATAAATACAATTCTTAAACAATAATTATTTGTGAAGCAAAGCTCGCTATGAGAGACTTTTCTGCATTCTTTGTGCAAGAATCAAACAAAAACGGTAAATCTGAAAATTTTCAAATTCTGCACACCGATAGACATCAGACTGGTGGTGGTTTTATAAAAAAATTTCAAATATTTGATGTCGATGAGGGACAATCACGAAAAAAACAAAATCCTATAGACTTTAATGGAAAAATTTTTGTTTTCTTTAATTTCATTTTTTAAAATTTTTTGTTTTGATATTGATAAATATACGAGGACAGAATGCGTCAACATTTTGTAAATGCAACCTAGGTGCTGTTTGCACCTCGCTTCGCTCAATATACTATCACATACCGAGATTTTGCGAGCGCAGCGAGTTAAAATTGAGGTCTGGTTCGCGCTCCTAGTTTAATAGTGACTTATCTCCGCCAGGTCTCTGACGACGGCCCGCGGGCACGACGCTCGCTCTCACGCGCTGTCGTGTTTCGGCGGCGCGGGCGCACAGCACGCCTGCAGCGTGGCGACACAGCTGGGGGCCAGCGAGGTGCTCGTGCACAAGTACGCGGGTGAGGGACTCGCATACATACATACAATCATATCAATATCAATTATACATACATATAATCTTATTTATTTTTGTTTGTTATTTTTATCTCCTTTTATCATTTCTATTTTCCTATTTGTAATATTAGTTGACGGGTAGAGAGTTCTCTAGCGTTATGTCCGTCACTTGTATATTTTTGTAAATTAAACATTTAATAAATAAATAAATAAATGAACGAATTAATTAATGAATAAATGAATGAATGAATGATTATTAATAATAATAATAATAATAATATGTGCACCGTCACAGGCATCTTGTCTGCGTACGGCATGGCGCTGGCGGACGTGGTCCAGGAGGAGCAGGAGCCGTGTGCGGATGTGTACTGTGCAGACAACTACCGACACCTGGACGAACAGCTCGACAGACTGGGCGCCCTCTGTAAAGAGAAGCTGAGGGCTCAGGTGAATAACTTTTAATTCTCTTTGATTATAATATTATTATATTCTCGAATAGTAACAATATTTGTCCTAACAATTAAATAATTTAATTTCCTAATTTTATGATTTTCCATCATAAGTATGTGTCACACGACGTAAAACAAAATGAAAACTGAAAACAATATAATTTGTTATATTTATTTACTAAAACATTATTTTACTTTTAACTTCTTATCATTGAGACAGATTATATAATCTGTACTACCTCTCACGCAGGGCTTCACCGACGCTCAGATAGTACTGGAGCACTACCTGCACCTGCGGTACGCAGGCACGGACTGCGCCCTCATGGTGTCCCCCGCGGAGGGGGCCTGTGCCACCAGACATGGAGACTTCTATACCGCTTTTATTAATAGGTGCGTTTATTTTATTTATTTAAACACTTTATTGTACACTAAAATACAAATACAAAAAAAACAGATGATAAAAAAATTAAATAAAAAAAGTTTATATATTAGGACTTTGAAAAGAGATTCACTTTCATCTTGTAAATATTATGAACAGTTCATAATTTGTCTTTTATAATAAAATAAATCTATATTACCTTGTTAAAACTAACTTGATAAAATTGTAACATATAGTCTTTGCAATTCAGCATTCTCTAAACTTTTGATACTAAATAGCTTTTGAAATAAAATTGGCATTAACAACTTTATGAACATAGATACAAGAACGAGTTTGGCTTCACGCTCTCAGGACGTGACGTGCTTGTGGACGATGTAAGAGTGAGAGGTATCGGGAAGAGCTTCAAGTGTGAAGACATCGCGCCCCCTAGCGGGAAGGGGATCACACCTCCAGTTGAAAAGGTACCTTACGTAATTGTATTACAGTTTTAACGTCTTTGTGTATTTTGAGTGAGTTAAAGCTAAATGATGTGGCTGTAGAAAGATTTGATAACACCTTATGTAACTAATATATATTTGTATGGGATTTGTTGTATATTTGGAATCCATATTCACTTCTGAATTTTATTTAATTTTTTAAATTAGGCGTTGAGAAATAAATCTTATTACTGCGTGATACTGTTCATATTTGTTCGATAATGTCCTAGTTATAAATATAATGTCTTATAGGTAGTGAAAGTATACTTTGAAGGCGGATATCAGGACACTGCTATATATTTGCTTGAGAAATTGATGCCCGAACAGCAAATTTCTGGACCAGCCATTATAATGGACAGTTTATCCACAATCCTTGTAGAGCCAGGTATAAAAATATATTATCTATTTTAAAATTATAAAATTTACTCTATGTATGACATGAACCATTACTTTTTTAATTTAATATTCTTTGGTCAGTCGGGAAATGTCTGTCTCCATATGAAATATGATCGAAAAAATTTTTTTTTATTTTTATTGGTTTGTAACAAAAAAAAATTAACCAAATGTTCATTTAGAATTTTGTAAAACAAAAATATTTTTAAACCTTAACGATATAATATCTAAATATATTGTACAAATATATTATTTCAGGCTGTAGAGCGGACATAACAAAATATGGCGACATACGTATAACTATAGGCGCGGGTCAAAATAAAATGGTCACTGCTGATCTCGACTCAGTACAACTGAGTATCTTCTCGCATCGCTTCATGTCTATCGCAGAACAGATGGGCAGGTGGGTTTGTGCAAAATTACTTAATAATATTATATCTTTTAAAAATTTAAACTTTCTATATACCTATATATTAAAAAATACCGTATGAATTTATATGATTTTTGCATATAGGTAGAACATGACTTAGACACATGGTCAAATTTAAAGGCAAAAATACACGTTTTATGTAATCGAAACGTGCATAAAATCGTTATAACAAGAGGATGTGTTGGTGCTAATGTGACAGATTTAGTTTTTTTATATAGCTCTTGTCTCCTTTTTCTGCTTCTGAGTGAAACCGGGAGCAAAAGCTAGCAAATTATATAATAAAAGCAAGGATTTAATAAGGCATGTTTTTAGTTATTTTATTTATTCTCAGAGTACTCCAGCGCACCTCGATATCGGTGAATATAAAGGAACGTTTAGACTTCTCGTGCGCTTTGTTTGGTGCGGATGGCGGGCTCGTCTCTAACGCACCACATATTCCCGTGCATCTAGGCGCTATGCAGGAGACGGTGCAGTATCAGGTACAAATATTCCCTATTCCGTCTACTTTGGCAAAACACTGTATACTCGCGCTAAAACAAAAACATACTTTCAGACAAATCCCTCATATACTTATATTAATGATGCTTAAAACACATATACTATATACTATATACTTATCATAATGTAAATCCGAGACCATGTTAAGTTGACCTATAATTTTTATTTATTTTTTCGCCATATTCAAAGCTCATGAATAAGGACCCAGAATGGGTTCAAAACTAGTCGGGTAAATTCCCATTATTATGGGAATATAGCCGGATAGTTATATTTATTATAATGTTTATTCTAAACGTGTGTCAGATGAAGGTCCGCGGCGATTCTCTACGTCCTGGTGACGTGTTGTTGTCTAACCATCCTCGCGCTGGAGGGTCTCATCTGCCAGACCTCACTGTCATCACGCCTGTGTTCCATGAGTATGTATATTCAATATTAATAAGTAATCCACAGAACAGGCCGAGTTCTGTTTGAGAGAAGCTTATTAAATCTCTTTATAATTATAATATCTCTGGGATAATTTATGATATATTTCTTTATTATCCTCAAATTTTTATCTAAATCAGTAGTGTTTATTTCTATATATATTTTGATGTTTCAAAATATCCTAAAAAATATAATTATCTATCAGCTAGATTAATTATTTAAAATAAAGTCAAATGTAATAAGAAACAATTATTTACTTTTTATTTAGCCAATGTGATAATATTCTTTTTGTATGCTATCGTAATCCTACTAACCTTACCCCTAGGTCTACTCCTCGTCCTATCTTCTTCGTGGCGTCACGAGGGCACCACGCTGACATCGGCGGCCTCACCCCGGGCTCCATGCCGCCACACTCCACCAGCCTACAGCAAGAGGGAGCCGCCTTCAAATCTATGCTGCTAGTCCAAGGAGGGACCTTCAATGAAGAGGAGCTGATCGAGGGTGAGCAAGGCTTGTTAACATGTTATGCTACGATTTTTTCTAGTACGGGGAGGGCGTATCTATAAAGGAGAAAAAAATATATTAAATTAAAACCTAGATTGCTTTTAATTTCCGCCATGAAGTATGTCAAGTGCTTTGCATATGTGAAATGAACTTGGGAATCCTGTTGGTTAGAACTCCTACTTTTAGGAAGTTTACCAACGAGAAACGAATTACTAACAGATAAAATTGTGATGTTTGCAAAATTCTATACTTATCCTTATATTTTCTAAAAAAATTAATAAATCGACTAAAATATTGATTTCTCTCATAGAGCTCATGAAGCCAGGAAAGGTTCCCGGATGCTCTGGTACAAGAAACCTGGCGGATAATCTTTCAGACCTGAAAGCCCAGGTTGCTGCTAATCAAAGAGTAAGTTTTATATTTCAAGGCCATATGGATGAGGTATATTTTTATTGTAAATATTTTTTATAAATAGGGTATCCAACTTGTCTCGGAGCTTATTGAGGAGTACAGTCTGGAGGTGGTGCAGGCCTACATGACGCACATACAAAAGAATGCTGAGCTCGCTGTCAGAGATATGTTAAAGGTGTGTGTAACAAAATGTATTTTAAAAAATATCGAATTTTAAATGTTTTATATACAAAAACAAATAAGATAAATAATTAAATCAAGACATTATATTGCCCGGAATAAAAATAAACACATGCTTTGTTTTGGTTCTGGTATGAATTAGAAAAGTACGGAAAATAAGCTAAATTATTAGAAAGAGGAATAAACCAGATATACTCCTTGTTCTTATGACAGTTTATTGTACCAATTAATTGTTCATAAAACTTAAGCTTTTACCTTTTTTATTTTTAATTACTTGTAACCGACAAATATTTTAATTACTTTATTTTATTAAAATTCTCAATAAAACATATCATAACATAAAAACAATAAAATGTTAATACCAGAGTGTACAGGTTTTTCGCTTTTATATAAATATAGATTATTATCTCGTGATATTCGCTAATTTCTAATTATATATAGACCTTTGTTTACTAGTCTATTAGTTTTTTGTCTACGATCAAAAAAATATATAAAACAAATCATACCAGTAACAGTTCTTAAGATTATACAGTCTAGCCTGTTTTTTTATTATTATTTGAATGTACCTCCTACACGGGCTGGCTCAACCACAGTAGTACTATTTTCTCACACAATTTTGCATTGTTGTGTTTTCACTAAGCTTTTCTTCTTCATACATGTGCCCTACATTCTTTCACTGCAATATTCCAGAACATTCCTCAACAGTACCGTTGTCATTTACCGTCAAATAGACACTCCTATTCTGCTACAAGGTAACATAATGCAATAACAAACCCAATTACAGGAAATAGCCAAGAAAGTGATCGCCAAGACAGGCTCCCCAGTCCTAAAAGCCACGGAGTACATGGACAATGGCACTCCTATAGCGCTCACCATTACACTGGATCCTGAACGGGGTAGCGCTGTGTGTGACTTCACGTGAGTTGACATATCTTGTAGTTTTTGTTATTCGGTTGTCTATTTGCTTCTACCCCTTGTAGATGAAGTTGTTTTAGTTTAGACAAAAATAAATAGATCGATGAATTATTTGTGTAATCCAGTTTTGTGCTTTGGATAGAAATGATTAACAATTTTGGATACTGAATATCTAGATTATGATCCCTTTCAGGCTCAACCAGTGATATCTTTAAAGAGCAGTTATGTGAATAATTAAGAATAGACTATAGTTTCAGTAAATTTGAATATAAATTCATATAAACCTAAATGACTTTACACTGACACTAATATGACCTTCCAGTGGCACTGGTGTGGAAGTGTGGGGGAACATGAACGCTCCTCGAGCCATCACGATGTCCGCACTTATCTACTGTCTGCGCTGTATGGTGGGGCGAGATGTACCACTCAATCAGGTTATTACAACTTATTTGATAATTAGAAGTATATTTTCTGGCAGAAACGGAGACTCAGAGGGACTCAGACAGGCCAGTGATTTATAACGTAATTTAAGCATATTTTCTTTATTAAAGTATTTATATCTCTATATTATTTTAAAAATCACATGAAGATCCGATAAAAACTAAATGAAAACTGGCTTTGGGCATTAATTTTATAATTTCCCGTTTTTTAAATTATTTCTTTTAGTTTCAAATGAAACAAGTTTACATATATGTTTAACTGACAGAAGTTCCAAAACGGTTGTGCTATTATTTAATGTCCTAGTAAAAAAATATATAAATATATCTTTAAGAGTATTCATCAATATATCTATTAATATCAACAGGGTTGCCTCAATCCAGTGACAGTGATCATCCCTCCGGGGAGCTTGTTGGATCCCAGTGACTCCGCAGCAGTGGTTGCGGGAAACGTGCTCACCTCACAGCGACTGGTGGACGTGGTGCTCCATGCTTTTCAGGTAACATGACCCCTCAGTACTAGATGGTGCATTGGGACAAAGAGGTTTTAGGTTAATTGGTTTTTTTAACATAATGTTCTATTTCTTGAGTATATCGTATACTGAAAATATAACACATATGTTTAAATGTCTAGGTTTGTGCCGCCTCTCAGGGCTGTACCAACAATCTGACTCTCGGCGAGTCCAACTGGGGCTATTATGAAACTGTTGCTGGAGGAAGTGGAGCTGTATGTTATTTCTTTTGCTATTTCTTTCTTATTATAAACTCGTTGTCTACAAATCAAACAGAAATGAAAATTTTATCACTAGTTAAAATTCTTTTTTTGCGCTGGATGTCTTTATGGAATCGTTACTATTTTTGTTTTGAACAACTTAGCGTCTTAAGGAATTCTCCTATTTTAGGACAAAATAGTAAAAAAAATCCTTAATCACATAATCTTTTTTGCATTCATATTAAAAAGTTGACAAAATCAGTCCATTCCATTTATAAAAGATATATCGTTAAAATTGTTCCTGTATGTTCAATAATTAAACCTCCACAGGGTCCAGGCTGGCACGGCGCGTCGGGTGTTCACACACACATGACCAACACACGCATCACTGACGTGGAGATAGTAGAGACGAGGTACCCTATGCTGGTGACCAGCTTCTCACTGCGGGAAGGCTCAGGCGGACGAGGTTCGAGAACACTTTGGCAGGCTGTGCTCATTGCATTCATTCAAATTAAAAATTCAATATCACGATAGAGAAAATATTCATTTACATTTTCCTCCCATTTAGTCATGGTATAAAAGAACACAGTATGAATCGTTCTTTATGGTCGAATGGTGCTATGTTGCTATGGTCGAAACTACTAGTGTTGTTGTTGTGTGTGTAGGTCGCTGGTGTGGTGGTGACGGTGTGTCGCGCGCACTGCTGCTGCGACGCCGCGTGCAGCTCAGCGTGCTCAGCGAACGACGCGCACTGCAGCCGTACGGGATGGACGGTACCACAGCACAGTTGTGTGTACAGTGTGTGTAGGTCGACAGCGGACAGACAATGGGAGAAGGTCTTTGATGAGTTTGGAACTGCATTTTTTAAATACTAGTACTGAAGTAGACGCGTTGGTGCAGAAGTCAATACCGGAGCAGGAATCAGCCCGCTCGACTTATGAACGTCCTGGGAAGGTAAAATCCGTCGTACAGATTTTTGTTGGAACAAAATACATAAGGTATAATGCAGACACTAATATGATCTACCTTCAAAAATGACAAATTGATGACAAGTAGATATATCTTTACGCCTAACGAACAAAAATACCCCGGTGTGAGGTATAAAGAGATGAAAAGTTTGCACACGGGTTATAGAGGGCAAGTTGTTTTGCTCATTCGACATATCTGCATCTCCTTTAACTTAAACAGTAAGATCGGTTGCGCCTCTCGAGATGATTATGAAGATGATTATGGAGTGTTAAATTTGATGAACAATCCCCTGATATGAAAGAAATCTATATTTTACGAGAATTGCAGCTGGCTTCCGAAGAGTACAGGCCCTATTTGTCTCAGGCAGTTCGCAGTTCTCTGCCACCTTAAGAATGAAAAGGGCGGCTCAAGCAAGATTCCTCTCAGCGACGAATTCTCTGGCTTCTACGGAGCAAACAGTACTCCCCTCTTTTGGACGATTCTCTTAAATTACCGCTCTCATACTCTGCTTTCTGGAAATAGAGATTTGAGTGCTGATTGTCGATAATCACCTTTACAAAATACAGTGGCATTGGTCTTCTGTGCGAGTGTGATACATCGCCAGTTGCACCGGCCCATTCGTGCTGCTAACTTGAGACGTTAACATGATTCGATCACATTTTGCATCTGATATATATTATTAATATTACTTTAAATTGCAAACAAATTTGTCTCTATTTAGGAGGGGAGCCCGGTGCAAGAGGGTTAAATATCCTTCAGCGAGCTGAGGGCAGATTGATCAACCTTGGTGGCAAATCATCAGTTGAAGCTCTACCTGGGGTATGTTTTTTTAACAGTACACTATTAAAATAGGTTTTCTGTAGTAGTTATTCATATGCTAATATATCTTAAATCAATTAAAATATGTCAAACTTTTATGAAAAGATCTGTACCATATACTCAAAAGGTATCTTTAATAAAAATACAAACTTATCTGCTTACTATTTTATTATATGTAAGGCTCGTAAATGAATCAATTTTTGTAGGATATATACATCATGAACTCTCCCGGCGGAGGCGGCTATGGTCGAGCTTCAGAAGAGGAGAAAGACCAACAAACAGAATCACAAAATACAGAGTTCTTAGAAAGGGGTAGCCTGTTCGAATATAGAAGTGCCCAAGAATCAGTTTAAAAAACTTAATAATTTATATTTATACAAATCATATATCAAAAACAAGTACAAATTATACATATAGATAATATATATTTTAGTAAACATTAAACAAAAGGAATGCACACTTGTTTCTATCCCAAAGCACAAAAATAATAAAGTTATTAATAATAGTTAAAGACAAAAATAATTAATACAATATTTAATATACATTTGTTTTAACATTTTTATATTTGTTGTTTATCATGTAATTATTAAGTTTAAATCAATTTTCGTTATTTTCAATAAATTGTTGTTAGATTATATCTCATCTCAAGCCTTTGTTTTAATGTGCAATTTTATTTGTTTTATTATACACTGTTAAAAACTTATAATAAATATTATGAAGTTATATTTAATTTACATTTATTTATTACCTATTTTAAAATAAGTTTTTATTCAATAATATCTAGAGATTCTTTGCAAAACACAGCTCTGCTTATATAAAAATTGATTAAAAACGATAGAAACTGTTGAATTGTGTTAAGAAAAATTTTATTTGCGAAATCTTTATTTGTTTTCCGGTTTATGATTTACCAAGTAAAGAAGGCTGACAAGAAGTAAATAAAGAAAGAAGATAATGCATCTTCATCTAAATATTAACAAATGTTTGATTTTTTTTTAAAGTATATTATAAGATACTCTAAAAATTGTGTCGTTGTAAATTCCATAGTAATGTCAAACAATCGTAGGTGAATTGATTTCATAGAATTAGTGATCGACATAAAGTTCGATTTCGGAAAGTTGGGGCAAAAATATGCAATATGGGCCCCAAATTTCGACCAGAAATGACCGAAACTTTCCGAAACTCAACTTTCATGTAACATCGTGCGTCGTTCGGCGATCTTCGGACTAAGTCGTGGTCACCCGCTTTTTTATTATTTACTTGGAAGAGTTACTTTAACATATTTATTTTGTTTATATGATAATAATATAAAAAATTTAATTATAGAATATTTTAATAGTGTTTTTTTAAATTAATTTAATCATATATAACTGGCTGTATGTATATGCAAATACATGTAACTATCTAATGTATAATTAAACATTCATATAGTATACTTCAGTGTACTATATAAATGTATAATTTAATGTTTTAATAAGTTTCGGTCGGATACGACCCGTTTTTTTCATTTCACACTGATATCAATCGTCTTCCCAAACTCCCACCGTCAAGCGTGATCTCCAGCAGCTGCCAGAGCCTCTCTATTCTCATAGGCCCAGAAACCATGCAATTCCAGGAGTATGGAGACAGCCGTGTGCCCATGACCACTCCTCACCAAATCCTGGAGCGTGATCTTGCTGGGGTGTTCCGGACGGATCATATCAAATATCTCATCCTTAACATCATCAAAGTTCACTGGTTCTGCACCATGAGCCACCATTTGTTCTTGAATAGCCTGTGAGACATGAAACTTAATATTTAACCCTTCTATAATCATGTTGCTCTTGAGATATTTTTTGTATACGTATTGTATTCTATTTATAATATATTTTTTATTTGTTCTTCCAAAAAATTTAGTCAAAAAAAAAAGCAATAAAACAAATTTAACTTTTAAAATCTTACCTACCTTAAAGAAATAATTCAGTGTAAAAGCATCCAAGTAGCCCTGTGAGTTGATATCTAATACTCTAAACAGATATGCCAAGGCGGCTGGCTGCCGTCTGTTCTCTAGTGCTAGGACCAAGTCTAGATAGGTTTTATAATCCATCTCACCGTCATAGGTAAGGCACTGTTGGAACACTCGCTGGAGGAAGGCCCGGGTGAGAGTTCCTGAGCCGTAACTGAAATGTTATTCTAAGTAATATATCTCTTATGTTTTTAGCAAAACCGTCTAGTGAAGTATGACTTACTTATCTGACAAATAATTAAATAAAGGCCAATTTTTTTATCATCTGCTTGTTTTTATCTTTCATTTAATAAGTTATAACTTTGTTTTAATAGACATTCTATGGAAAAATTATGTAAGCATCAAATTTATGGTCTTAAATGAAGGGTAGAGATAATTTTTAATTATGAAAGTGTTCATCAAAACTAGTAAAACAATGGCGCCATAGCGTAAGACAGTTTAAAGTGGATTTTCGCATTACCCGGCTAACTCATTGATACTGAGCATTCCATTGTGGTCTCTATCCAAGTTCAAATACTGTCCATACACTCTCAGAGCTGATGCTGCACTGAACCAATTCTGTTCTTGGAGTTCCATTGGTAAGTCTTCCTCACGTAACTGAAATGGTTCATTAAGTTGATTAAATATTTTTTTCTCTTAAAAATGTAATACATTTTTAATAATACCTCAAGTAAATCATCTAAGAATGAACATGACAGGACGTCTCGTATCCTAACTCGTCCGACTCTCAGGGGATCTAAGAAGAATAGGAACTTCCTAGCTGCAGTACAGACATAAAATGAAGTGAATGACGAGTCCAAACCATCCAATGCTGCTAAAGAAGGGACTAACTCTGCTATGTAGCTTTCTAGGTCCTGGAAATATCAAGTAACAAATTTTCAACAATTTGTTAGAAATGATTCATATTAATTTTTTGGTAGCGTTTATTTGAAAGATATAAAAATTAAATTTTACTTATTATTTAATAATTGAGCGAAGCGAGCGAAGCATGCGGAGCCCTCTACTGGAGAGAATTTGCATTGGTTTTACAAAGTTGGCATTAAAACGGCTTAACGGTTCGGTTTCAAATTTTGTACACACACTATGCTGATATGTGTGGTGGTTTGTTAAAAAATTTTTTTTTAAAAATTCATTTCTGTTGAGGAATAATGTCCAAAAACTCACTCCTTCTTCAATGTAAAAAAATTAGCGCGAAAAATTTAAGTCTCATTGTGGATGCGCGTCCCGAATTTTTTAAATAGAATTCCATTATCTCCCTGTTCAATTCTTTTTCCCACACCAAGACGAAGCCTTCGGCTTGGCTCGCTTCGCTCAACATCAAACGGCACCCGAGATTTCGCGATCGCAGCGAGTCGAAATTGAGGGTCTGGTGGAGTTCCTAGTTATTAAAGTGCTAATTGTTGCCCAGTGCAGTTATGAATCTCGCAGATATTAATCTCGGAATATATGTAGTCCCATAGGACTGTGTTGTGTGGGGTTATTAACTGAAATATGACATTACTCACATGTTCAGTGAGGTAGCCCTGACCAGTAACATCATACAGTGACAGCCCTATTCTAGTTTGTTGAAGCCAGACACGTCGCATCACATAGTTGAATAATGACACACCTTTAACACGACCAATGCCACCCTCTGCAGCTTGGAGGCGACCAAACACTTCAGCAGTGAAATATGGCCTTCAAAATAAAAAAATGGATTTTATAATTTAGGTACATTTTAAAAAATATTACTTAATTAATAATTTATTTATATTATTATATTTCTTATGTATGGTGTTTGTTATGTTTCACAGACAAGACAGGTAATATGTTAATAGGTTTTTAAATCAAAAGCAATGTTTTACTTTACATTAGCACTTAATAAACTCACCTGTATTTCGGCCCAGCTTCATCTCTTATTTTTCTAAACTGTAAATAATCTATTATAAGTTCATCATTGTTGGCCATACTGTAGCTGCCATTAGATTTCTCCAACAAACTCCACAAATGCTTTAACTCACTATTATCTAATAGCTCTTTACTTTTCTTTTGCAGAAACTGTGCTCTGGTTTCTTCTCGGAGTTTTTGAGCTAAAGTGTCATCAGAGCGGGGAAGTTTGAAGTAAAATTTTGGTATTTTTTTATATGTTGACTCATCACCTTCAACTTTTGGTTTGTATAATTGTTTAAAAGTTTCTAGCTCAATTTTATCACTTTCTTCTTTAGTTATGCTAGTGTTAGTTTCTATGAATCAAAAACACAAAACAAAAATTACATAGTTAAAAGTTGTAAAGTATAACAAATAGAACAAACTTCATCAAACTTAACAAAGTTTAACACAAGACATTAATTAATATCTAACTGCACAAGCTATGGAGTTATAAAATTTATCAAATATATTTACCATCTAATTTTTTAATATACTTTCTCAGTCGGTTTTTTAACATTTCGTTTATTTTTTTCTCTTCTGCAGTTAATTCTACATAATTAGGCAAGACAGTAGTCAGAGTCTCAACACCTTTGTTTTGTTTATTGTTAGACATTTTTTAAAAATATATATAGACGAAAACGAAGTAAATACATAAAAAACACAAATATTTATTCGTGACGTGACGTTTGACAATCAACATTATACCGTTCCGTTATACCAACTACATTTACTTTGACTATAGTGATAAATTAAATTATTACAGCTAGTATTTACAAAAATGTTCGTATACGATAAGAACCTTCATAAAATATTATGTTCGTTTTGGTATAGTTTTTGTATAATTTTTATTTTAATACTTTATTAAGGATTAAAATGATATGACGGAACAACATAAAAATAATGGTATTTTGCTTCACCAGATGTCGCAAGAGTATAAAATTTCAACCAGCGTGGGTTAATTTTATTTTATGGCAAATAAACGAGTGCGTTTAAGTCTTTTGTATGTATAATCATAAAAACGAACTTATTTCAATAACTTTGTTATAATAGAAATGTAATTACTAAATTGCAGTGTAATAATGACGACACTAAAATATATATTTTGAAAATACAGTATTTATACCACAGGCATAAAGCGTACTATCTAATACACACGACAAAGTAACATAGTTAATGTGCTTTAAAAATAAAGTATTATATTTAAGACTGAGGTACATACATAAAGATCGTTATTTTATATGATTTTGTAAGGAATTCGTACATTTCTATTTTGTAATTCAATAACATAATCCTTATATATTAGCATTAACACAGACTATTCGATTTCAAGTAAACAAAAATGCGTCAGTTTGAAATGTCAATACGTACTTATACTGGAATTTTACTTAAATCATTCGTAGAAGTAATTCGATTCATATGTAACGGAAGGCATACCGACTCCCATTAAATCATAGTATAGCTACTATAAGAAGCTTTGATAAACTAATAAAATGATAACTTTACTTATAGCATTATGAATGGAAACTATACTTAAACTATCATTAAAGTACTAATAATAAATAATTTACACTGAGCAAGTGAAAACTACCGGTTAACTATGTGTATTATTGACACAGAGATACATTCAATAGATATAACAAGAATATAAAGTCTTATATTCAAAATTGATACAAATAGATTGCAAATTTCGTTTTTGTGTGGATAGATATCTAGAGAACCAAGGAACATATTTCAACCACGGACGAACGATTTTATTTACTTTTCTGACTAATAATTACGATAGTCAAAGGATAGTAAATATTATTTAAGTGAATATCTGATAATTTCGTCATTTCCTTAGATTAATATTATTTTTTGAGACAGTATGTGATAGGTGTAAGTAAATAATAAAACTAACCACATCTAGTATATTCATCTCTGTGTTTTGTGATTTATTGAACTCTTCTTTCTGCGGTTGTTGTTGACTTTCTTATAAATTAAGAATTGTCTTCAAAGTGAAATTTGAATATTGTCATTTAGTTCCTTTATAATTTTAAGTTAGTCGTCCTTACTAATATAAATATGTATGCTAAGTATTTATCTCATAGTAATAATAGTATAACAGTAGTAATGCAGAGTATGTTTAAAAATATAAACAAAAAATAAAAATTTCAATAACTTTTATGACATTACCAGCTCTCCTGTTTTTTATACTATTGGCCGTCTATCCTTACTAAAAATGTACACGTTGATTTTATTGTAATTATAACTAAAAAAAAAAGTTTCCCCAAAAGATTACAGAATTCGTGACGAGACGTTTGACAATTACCATTACACCAATGTTCCTGTAATTCTACTATAAAATTTCTTTAAAGTAATTTTTTATTATTACTTCAAATAAGAGTTTGTGTTTCACCGCGATAATGAAAGATTATTACGGGATCAAAATATGTTGATCAAGACAATATAGACGTAGACATATCGCTAAATATATAAAAAAATCAAGTAGTGTTTGAGCGATTTGCAAACATACAAGCTGATAAAATTTTAATATATATTATTTTAAAACCTTTTTTATAATAATTTTTAAGCTTTCTTAATCATCAGAGAAATTCGAACAGTGCGTGTATCAAAGTGTTATTTTTATAGAATTTCTATGTTTTGCTTTAAAAAAGTTAGGACCGAAAATAAATACCGATTTTCCTCATACAACTCACGCAACGAAGCCGACTAATTACTGTTAATTAGTTTTTTTACAAGCAAGTTATTTAATGTCCATCCGTTTAACATTACGTTCGTAATTATGTAACTTTACGTGATTCTTGTAATTCAGTGCAGTGTTTATAGTTTTTATATAATTCATTTTTAATATATTATCTGTATTGTATAATTTATTGTTTGTTTTCAAATAAACTAGAAATCTTTGCTTCACTTGAAAATTAAAAGTATGAAATAAATGTATATTTTTTAATAAAAATTTACATTATTATTTATTGTGGACACTTCTGACATTTATTGGAAGTTCATTGATGCTTCTGCTCTATTTCTTTAGGAATATTTATATTGTATATGTCTCCACTAAAGTTATTTTTAGCGCCTTTCACCTTAGTGGTACGCCACGGGATCGCATTCACCGTATCGACCCGGGGTTATCCCCCATATGAGGGTGCTACGAGCAAAATAAATAATGTAAAAGATAGAGTAAACTTTAGCAATAGTGAGGTTTTTGACAGCGAGCTTGTCCATTGTGTAATGCTATTCACACAGGTCTTAAGACGCTGGTTTATTTACTGACGGGGTGAGGAAAATCTCTTGCTGATAGGCAGCGACAAAGGTCCAGGGTTTCAATAGCCTTCTTTTACGAGCAGGTGATTGATGTTAAGGAGGTCATGGCCGGGGCAGGGAACTAACATCTACCTCTGACCTTCTCTGTAGGGTTGGGTTGGGAAAAAGAGCCGGGGGTATGCTCGCCGATTTTATTTCGAGATATGATAATTAGGCGGGCAGGGAGTATGGCTATTCTCACCTATTATAAGCCTACTCTGCAACAGTCCTCTAAGTGATTCGAGGCACCCTTATTCAGGGGTTACTGCCATACCGTGGCGTCATACTGAGCGCGAAACCGATCAAGTGGCATCCAGGCGATGAGGAAAACACTTGGTTTCTTAAGTTGGTTGTCATAAAAGTGGAAAAAATATATATGCAGGGTATGCGTAATGAATTTTTCTTATTGACTTTTCATTACAATTAACAATCCGATCACTTAATTGTATTTAAAAAAAAATTGTTTTTCAGTAACAATCGCCACATATTTTATATGAAACTCGTCGTATTTTTATAATTATTATTTATTAATAAAATATTAGAGACACAACACCAGATTAATTATATCTTCTTTTCAATTTGTGAAAAGTACTATTTACTTTTATTTTACGGTTACTAATTTATACCTACTTTACGTATATTTATACTCAACATAGAAATTTCTATAAATTTTAAATTTATTTTATAATGTTTCACTTCATATTTTTTTAATAAAATGCCTTAATAAAAGCTGGCCAATAAAATGTTTGTTTAAAGTGCCTAACACAAATTCTTCAACCAAATACACTTCTAAAAATATATATGTCAAGTAATCGTAAGAACCTATTAAATGTATAAAAAATCTTTAGATGAAATGGTGAAAGAAGATAACAACATGTAACCTGATATGTCTCTATTTATATAAAATTAAACATTATTTATAAAACGTGGTTTAAAATAACTAGATAAGTAAAAAATTTCATAGTATTTTTACATTTGTAATACTTTTAAAAAATATGTTATATGAAAATTATTGTCTGTGTTAAAAGTACTCGAAATAAAATTTATTCCTAAGTTATTTGTACTCTTTAGTAACATTCGTAATGAACTACTAATCCACATATTTATTGCATAATTTTTGTAAGACGAAATTGATATAATATTCTTATGACAAAAGCGAAGTCGAAACAAGCATAAACCGGACCATCCATTGGGTGCGCGAACGTAGACCGACCGGGCAAGTTTGTGAGTCGAGTGCGCCTGCGCAGCACTGTCTCAGTTATGCGCGAGACGTCTTTGAGCGTGGACATACGTCGCGTTACATAGAGTGAATTTTAAATCGGTGTCGATGTTTTAGTGTTTAAACATTACTAGCGTGCCCATAAAGTTAACTCAAGAAGTCTTGTGCTTACTATGGAAGGATAAATTGTAAGAACATATATAATTGGTGAGTATTAAAAAGGGTTCTATTGCAGTACAACCTTTGCCACTTAACTTCTTTCTGAAATCCTCAGCTTCAACTTCAACTTCAACAATGCAAGGCGTATCGCATTTTAGACGTACTATATTGTAGTAGACTTTAAAACATAATCACTATTGAAACCCATATTTTTTGACCTATAGAAACAATTTTGCAAGTATTGCATTTTATGTTTTTGTTATGGCAAATCGAATCTCTCCGACCTTGGGGGCTTTTGATGGAATGTTAGGCGGCTGAAGAAAATGTGAACGTCGATTTAGGCGCTGCTGAGATCCGGTATTAACTATATTATAATGAGATACCATACTGTTATTGCATTTGAATGTCAGTCTGTTATGAGAGTCTATCCTTTGAGAAGTTCAGTTATACTTAATATCAAGAACATGTTTTATTAAAACAGGTTAGAATATATCCTAATTCAATAAACAAAACTTTAGTTTACAAAGAGATTAAATAATACTTATACATAAAATATTAATATTTTAAATCATAATATATTAGAATAAAAATATATAATTACTATTATTATAATTATAGTTGTTAGGTTATGTTGTAATCAAGTCCCTTTGTAACGGCTAGTAAGGCTTATAATATACATGTGATAAAATAATTAGTTTTATCAATCACATGATATTACCAGTTTTATATTAGCGGGTTAATAAATACCACTATACTACTATTCACAAGTAGGTACTATTATTCACAAACTAATCACACATTCTTGAAATAATTCACTATAAATTTATAGGATATATTATACTTATTTAATATTACATACATCAGATATATGTACCTCTTATATATTAAACAATTTATGATGATAAACAATTTTTTTTATTTTTCTTAACTAAATACTAAAATATATAAAAGGTATACAAATCACGTGCTAAGTAAGGCACACCATAAGCAAAACTTTTAAAAATGTCTGTAAATGAGTTCAATTCTATACTGCTGCGACCTCTGATGAAATCTGGTAAACAATTGAACTTTTTTTTTTAGTTACCTACTAAAGGGCTAACCTTGGTGAAATTTGATATGATACGAAATTAGGCAGCTGATTTTTTTATAGTTTGTACAGGACTCTTTGTAATCTAAAAGTTATAATTACAAGATTTAGATATACGGCTATGTAGATATTATATTATTATATTAATAATCTAGCTTGATTCCTTTTAACTTTGTACTTATTGGACGTGTCCGAACCATTTTGTATATTCTGTTTGTTTTACACAAATTACAATATTCCTACATAAACTATATACCTACTCAATTGTAAATCTGGACTGTTTTAATATTTTTCAGACTTGTACGAAGTAAAAAAGTTGAAAACTTAAATGAAATAAGAACACAAATTTTATAATAATTAACTCGCGTTAATCATTTTATTATTATTTGATTTGCGGCCGATTACTTCAACCTCGCCAATTAAAATATGAAGTACGATTTCATCTATGAAGTATCTATTTAAATTTATTTCAATATATTATATTTTAGTAATGTGTATTTCAAACAATGTGGTACAGATATGTAAATATTTAGAAGTATATTGATGTCAATATTGATATTGATGTCAATTCGAGCAACGTCAATATACATATCAATATAAATATTTAATTAATTCAAATCCGGATTTGTAAGTAAAATGTTAGCTATGCACAGTTTCATAATGCAATTATTCAAGCTCGGCTTGAACTGGTTCTGTGAGTGCTGGCCAGGTGCGTTCATTGTTTTTGGGACTGTAATAATAGATTATTTTATATCCCAAAGGATACAGGTTTTGATCAACTCTGTTGTAACAAAATAACATTCAGACATATATTTTTATTAGTTGCATTTAATCTTTTAGAATATTCCATTATATTCGTAAAAGCTAGCAAACTTTTCTTACGACTTACTTTATTGTAGCAGAAATTACATCGTATTAAATTCTTTATTAGAATAAGATTCTTTTGTCGTAACATATTCTATATATCTATGTGTAAATTATAATTTTAAGTTCGTTATTGTTATATAACTTCGAGTGACCTAGCACGAAGTACTGAAGTTAAGTCGTAACTTCCATGTCGAATAACACAAAAATTTACACTTTTTAGATATTTTCATATGAAGAAAGCTTAGTGTCAAAGTAGTTATAACAACACACGTAAGTTTCACGTATAATTTCTGGAAATCTTAAAAACTTATAACTTATACTTGTCAGTGTGTCCTGTATAAAACTGACAAAATATCAATAATTGTTAAATTTTATGTAATTGTAAACTTTATACTCAAGTAGGACAAAAAACTACCTAACATAGGCCTACGATTGGAGGGTGCTCTACGTTGCTCGGGGCACCCTCATTCGGGGGGTCTCGCCGGGGCGTCACGGTGTGTGCTAACGCGATCCCGTGACGTCCCATTACGGCGAAGAGGGCAACCGTTGGTTTTTTAGTGGGTAGCCTTAAAAATGGCAGCATCCTCTATGCTGCCGGGTAGTCCCACATAATCCCCCGGCCGTCACCCCCTTTGCCGACGGGGTACCCGTAACGGGTTTTTCCAACGGAAAAAAAAAAAAAAAAAAAAAAAAAAGACAAAAAACATGTCATAAGTTAAGTAAGTTAAACAAAACTTATTTATAACTGTTGCAATATGACGCAATGTAGGATTTTGGCCTAAAATCGGACACGTTTTGAAGGAAATATGTAAGGTCATACGCATTATCATTATTCACTTCCAGGATGATGTGCAACGTCCGAGTACACTCTATCTACTAGATTACATCTATAGATATAGACGAAGTTATATAAGTTACCAAATATTAGAGATTATCTGTTATTTAGCAACCACGGTTTTGTAAGTTAGTTTTAAGTTGCCTAGCAACGACCTAGTCAGCAACCAGCCTAAACTTCATAAGCATAAAATATCTATAACATGTATGTCTTTATTTTAATATATTTTCATATTGGGTCCGCCACTGTGCACGGCGGGTGGAGCTGAGCAAGGCATTGTTGCTGAATGAGAATTCTAAAAGTGATAGCAGAGTAAAGTGACTTATGTAAACCTAATAACAACTCGCGATATTTGAAAACGTTCCACAATTTAACTATTTGTGACACACTTTGACCATTTAATAAAAAACTATAATCGCAAATGTTACCATAAACTTCAAGACCTACAAGTCCCTGTCCGCGAAAACTCTGCCAATTTTCGACATCCTTCCATTATTCGTCTAGGAGCAGTAGAACGAAACACACTTTTAACCAGAAAGAGTTTCGCTTCGCTCAGCTCAGTAACGATTTTTTTTTACTTCAGTATTAATGAAATTAGGATGAAATTAGTAGTTTTTGAGTTCATAGAGTTTATTGTACACACAGAAACACGAGGTAAACCTTCAAAAGTCACTAACAAAATGTGTTTTTATTCAATTATTTTATTATTTTTTTATTGAGAATTAAAAAATTTGTTTATATTTTAAAAGGAAAATATTCCGGTCCAATAGATCAATGACCTCACGTGACATGTGTCAGACTGGAAATAAGCTATTTTGTTATGCGACGAAGCTTGTTATGTCATCACTAAATTAAATTAAATAAACAGATTTTTATTATATATTTTCCATATTTGAAAAAAATCATGATTAATTAAACTAATTAATGAAATCAAAATACATATGTAAAGTATTAATTTAACGATAAATAACACATCATGTATAGTATATATAATATGCGTAATTATATATATATTATATGCGTAAACTTATATTTTGTTATATTTAAGCTTCTTATTTGAGACAAAAAAAATGACAAAGGAACCCTTTGTACTAACAAACTACTAGTACTAGTAAGTAATCTTAAGAACTATGTTAGTAAAGTTATTATTGATATATGTTAAAGAACAATCGAGTATATATTATATATGTTTTAAAATGCTTTCTCCGGAATATTGATTGCCCCGTTTACCCAGTTTTAAAACGTAACGGTTCTTAGCAGCTTCCGTCCAATTAAAGGGCTATCCTTGTTAAACGATGTTATTGAGAAAGAATTGAGTGTTCAAATTATTATACATTTTAAAGATAGGAAAAAAATTATCAATATTCAACTCGAACCTACGACTGCTAGGATACCGTTTTGTCGTGCTTCAAATTGAGCTATCGTGTCTCTATGCTTCATGAATCTACTATTCTATATATAAAATATTGTCATTCAACAAAAATATTAAAATTTTCACGTGGGTGTGATAAATATTTCAATTTCCTGCCGAATTTTCGAGTCATTGTCCTACGAATTTTATAACTATAATAAAACAAACAATACACGAACCGGTCTCGAGAAACGAGTCAAGAAACTATATTCATTGATATCACAAATCAATACAACCACAAATATATTGTAATTTATTCATTACTATTTGCTTTTTTTAATTAAATCTGCATAACTTTGGTTTTGTTTTAAAATTTATGTATAATTTAATTATATCTCAATGAAATGAAATTTACTACTGTTTTATAACAACGGAAAAAAAACGAAGAAGTCCATAAAGTTTTTAACGTCTAGTTAAGTTTAATATGTTTGTGTGTATGTTTGTAACACCTTTGCGAGTAATAAAATAACCGGTTTTTTTTATATCTAAAAAGGTGTTTTAACTGATTGTACTTTTAAGCTATGGTTCCGAAAAATCTTATTTTTTTCGTAGTGTATAAAATGGTATTTTCGAAAAACTCAGTTTTTCCTTCCGATCTGTCTGTCTGTATGTGTGTCTGTGTGTCTGTCGAATTTTATTTTTCGAATTTTGAAAAACTAAAGATATATTTGGAATCAGCATCTAAATGTAAGATTCACTTTTCAAAATTATGTTGATTGTCCAACGGGAAGGTGGTCAGATCGGCCGCCGAAGTTACCGAAAAATGGAAAAAAATTTCGAATTTTTAAATTTTTTTAAATTTAAAAATTAATTAATTAATTAATTAATTAAATTATTTTAATTTTTTTTTTTCTTTTGTTTGTTAATTAATTTGCGAGGTATAATTTGCCGATTAGGAGTTTTTCATAGCGGCAAGCTCGATTGCCGCGTGTCAGATGTTTTTATCTTTATTCTTTATAATATTTTTTTAAGAGATGTGTTAGTTATAGCGTTAATTATAACTAGTATATAGTGTTAGTTATAACTAGTTATAGCGGGAAGACATGTTTTATCTCTATAGAAGTCTTGCATTGTTAAAAAAAAATTAAATAGTTTGCTATATTAAGTATGGTTAAATAGTAAGCAACTACCTTCTAACTTCATCTAAGTGCTTAGTGCTAGTGTTGTAAAGATGTAGCAACAGAATGCCATTAAAGACACTTAAGCCATGTATTACTTATACACTAAAAATAAACATACATTAAGAATGAGGTTACGATAATCGGAAATCGTTCACAGTGCTATAATTGTAATGAGGCAAGATATTACCATATTTGTTTCTAGTATGAAATGAGCTTCTTATTAATACGAATGGTATTTACTAACTGGGAATAATTCATTTCAGGGGATGATTTCATAATAAAATATATTTTGAGACTTAAATAGTTATTCTAAAATAAAATTGTAATTTTAAATGCTTATTACTTTATTAATATTATAAAGAAAAAGTTTGTTTCTTTCAACGCAAACGCGTCCTAGACTAAACTAATGGATTTGAAAAATTCTTTTTGGTGATAATAAGCAGGTCCATGAGGCTATAGTAATAGTATTATATAGTATATATTTGGGTGAAACCACGGGGCAATAAAGATATTATTATGTAAATAAAATATTGGTCAAAATCAATTGTACTTTGATTAAGGGAGGGTAATAACACAATGCTCACCCCCCACTGGATCCAAGCTTGAATGTGAGAAAATACAGTCCTGCGGAGGCTATAATTATTAGGCATTAATTAGTTTCTTAATACAAAGTAATAAAGTTAAGAGTGATTTGATGTAATTTTTTTAAAACCACATAAAAACAAGGTTTTAAGTGCATCCGTGGTTTTCTCACGTTTAGGAGCTGTGAATCATGCGACTTTTATACATTATCTTGTTAATTATAGTATAATTAAAAATGTATTGAGGTAGAATTTCATAATATAACTCAAGAAGGATGTTTATTTACACTATGGAATTGTGTATTTATGTACTATCTAGCTTTTGCCCTCGGCTTCCCCCGCGTGATGTGGAGACTTTCATCATTAGTTTTAATTAAAATTCTTGTTTACTTGTTTTTTTTATTTCTCGTATGATTTTGTCACAACGTGTAATTGAATTCACTATCTGAACTGTCACTCGTGGTTCTACCACGGTTAATTTACTATTAGTATAACTAACAGTTGTAGCAGTTGTTAGATATCCTTCCTCATGAACCTGCCTACCATAACTAGAAAGAGTCTGACAAATCAAATCGGTACTTTCCAAAACAAACCACACAAACAAACTATTAAACCTTGTAAAGTTAGTATATATATATTCAACAACATATATAATAAAACAAAATTATGTAATTTTATATTTCCAGTACTTGTATTTGTTTCTGTTATATATTATGCCAAAATCTGCAAAAACACATACTTCCTTCTAATACAAATATTTATACCCGAATAATATATTCTCTATTTTGTCACTATCACACGTTTGACGTAAAACGTTAGTAAGATAGTGACAAAACAGAATATATGTAACTGGGTATAATTAATTTGATTACTAAAGGTTTAATTTTTTTTAAATTATTCTTATAGATATAGATAGCTATAGATATATTACAGGAGGTAGCTTAGTATTTTCTTTATTCAATTATTCATGTAGTTTTGCTTTAGGCTGCTTTTCATGCAAGTACGAGTCTAATAAGTGTTATAATAATAATTAGGTTCCCAGCAGAAGTAGGAACCGCTTCTAGCTCCGTAGGGTTGAGATTATACCATTAGAAATTATACCGGAAAATGGTAGATTATGTGTTGAAATAGCGTGTAAAGTTTAATATGAACTTGAACCGAAGTAGGATATTTTAAGTTATTATTCGATTTAAAAATTTGTATAAAAATGTTAGATTTATATATAATTTAACTTATACAAATATAAAATCCAATATTATTTTATATTGACTCACTTCTAAGCTTATATATTTATATAGACTTTGCTTCAACCCAAACACATTTATCTCTGTCTTTGTTCATTGTGACTGATCCGAATTCGATGGAACCTTGCAGGCTGTTTGAGGAAAGAATTGGAGTTTTCTCAATTTTTGTTAAACAGAAATATTCTTTATGAAAAAACTAACTGAACGCAAGATACAAAATATCTTTACAGCTATTTTAATATTATAGATTATATATAATAAAAGTCGTCTATTTAAAATAATTTTAATGTACTAATAATATTGATGTATTTCTTCTGTTATATAAATGATGCGTAAATATGTACTAGTCTAAGTGGAGTGTGAGTGATGTCAGCCCCGGGCGGTGCGACATTCCTGCGCAGGCGCAGATGCGGTGTATTTCTGCTTAAGTATATCCCAAGTCTTTAGTTCGGAATTTTTATTTAGCAATTATTTATATATTTGTTTATTTTTGTTAGGACTGGAGAGTATTTTTATTTAACGCACGTATTTTATAAAACTATAATTCGAGTGGTAACATATGCCTTCAGATAGAACAGTTTACTGCAGCTCCTATAGTAACTGGTTCACATCAGATGGTACCATACTCTTATAAAGGTTTGGTGTGTAATTTCCTTTCGTTTATCATTTTACGCTACATCTTTTCTCCCCCCTATTATATAACCTTCCATCCTTTTTCTCTTTTTAATTGCTATAACTGCAGATCTATTATTACTTTCAACTAGAATGTCATCTTCTTGGCCCATAGCATTATTATCATATTCTTTTTCTTACTTTATATAAAGTGACTACAACAGATTTTTCTCTTCCATTTCTGTCATTCGTCAATATTGCCTTTACTCCTGTCATCCTAATGTCATTCTTATGTCACTCACAGAATCACTTTCTTTGTCCACAAATATTAATGATCTTAATTCTTAAATAAGTAAAATTTAAAGTACAATAATTATATTATTATTGAAATAAATGTTTGTTGCGTGTTCGTGTTATCTGTTTTTAATTAAATTTGCTATGTTAGTTGATTTAATTTAACTTTTATTTAGTACTAGCGATTACTCGCGGTTCTAACCGTGGAATTACAATTTTACTATTAAGATTACTAAAAATCTATTATTTTTAGTAGTGCGAGATAGTCTGTATATAATCTTCCTCATGAATCGCTCTACTATAATCAGAAAAAAATCAAATTCATAGGGTGGTATTTCAGATCAGCGCGTTTAAAGAAACAAAGTTTTGGCTAGTTTAAATAATATTTTCATGATAAATTTTATGAAAATAATGTTATACAATAATATGTCAACTTGCAAAAATATATTATATACGAGTAACAAGGTTCATATTAGTTTCTCTCACTTTAAGTTATATTTATAAATAATTTTAGAAACGTATAAGTTAATTCAGCTTGTATAAAACATTTAAACTATGAAGGTAGTAAATTGCGTCATGTATGGAGATGTCTAGTTTTCTATGAAATTCATTTTCTCACGATTGGTCGGTCCGTTGACCGTTTCAGGATGTTATTAACTGTAACAAAAATACCCTCTTTGAGAATAATATTCCTCAATTACTTTAATACACCCTTATTGGGCAATAAAGGAAAACTCAAAAATTTAGTTTTCAGTGTAATACTAATTTAGACTCATAAAATTCGATAAAGGATGGATTTCGGAAAATTTCTAATTATAATAGACAGGTTCATGAGAAAGGCTTTAAGATACCCTACTGTATATAGTTATACTAATCGTAAATAAATTTCGCACGCGGATGGAATCGCGAGTAATTAGCATATATGTAGCGAGTATGTAATATAAATATATATATTATGTCTGTATTAAAAAAATAAATAAGTAGCAGATGTACACAACATTTTTGATTGAACGTCACACATTTCACGGGTGCGATTTTTTTTAATCTGCCATTGAACAAGGATGGAACATTATTTGAAAGTATCATATTGTCTATTGTATTTCTGGCACGTGCGTTACATCTGCCTCTAAAATATTATTTATCAAACGAATATAGACTTTAATACAATGGTATAAAGCTTATATCTAATGATTATTATTGTTATACAATATCAGCTGTCCTCAGTCCTACATTGTATGTATGGTTATTTTGTGTGTATAATTAATTGCACAGAGTTACATCTATGTTATCTTACATCTGTTGTTGCTCTTTTTTTCAAGTAAATATGGCTTACGAGATTCACACTTAAAACATACAACGGTTGAGCAAATGTGTTGGACAAATTATAAGTATTTTTCATTTGTTTGATTTTGTGTTAAATATAAAATTCAGGACAAATTCTCATACCAACATATTTTTAAGAATCAAATTAATATAATATCAAAATCTTACCAAAGCGATTACTACCACTAATACTATGTATCAGGTATGGAGAACCAATGGCATGCGTGCCACAAGTGGCACGTTAAAAAAAGAAATAATTGTAAAATATTGATTGATAAAAAATATTTAAAGAAGAATTGTTTTTATTTGTTTATAAAAAAAAATTTTTTTGACTTTGTGGCACGGACATCAAAAAAGGTTCGTCATCTCTACTAATATACCTTTTAATAAAGATTATTCAATATATTAAAGTATGTCCACAAATACTTGTACTCCATTTTACGGTTGGTGTGAAATCAAATAAACTTTTGTGAATGAAACAAATAAAAGAAATTAGCGTATCGTCACGTAAAATAAGACAAATTATTTGCTATATCTTTTAGTCATACCATTTTGAACTGTAATATGCATATATATAAAGAATCTATTCGCTTGTATTCAAATAGAACTGAATACTTTACATTGCGAGTTGCGCAAAACAGAAATCAATTTGCACTTTTGGTAGAGCTTAAGTCTTGTAGATAAGTTTGCATTTCGGATAACAAAATGCACGGGTCAAGTTCAACGAACCATGTTTAAGTAAATAAATTGGTGCTAGTGATCGAATGCAAGTGAAAAAAAACGGTACTTCGGCACGGATTTGATGTTAGATAACACTATCAAAGGTTACCTGAATGGTAATGAGGTAGGATTTCATTCATATTTACTAGCTTTTATTCTATTATTGTACAAGAAAATGACAAAAAACTTATTGAGCTCTTGTTTTATTGACCATTTTTAAGATTTACAATATCTAACAAATTATATTTTACTAACAGACAAATATTATAAAGATAAAATAACCGACTCATAATTTTAAATATTTTGACTAATTTACCAATAATAACTATTGAAGATATTCTAATAAATTTCAACAAAACAAAACAAAATGGCAGATTTAAAATAAGACTATAATTTTCGGAATTGCAAAGCGGAGGCAACTTCACACCAGTCACCATTTTAAAAAGCATTAGTACATAATTTGACACCTTGTTACTTTAATTATTTAATGTGAATTTTGACGTCTTCAATTCACATTGCGGTTTATTTTTGAATTAGCTGTATATACAAATACTGTTATATCTCAATTATCCGTTTCCTCTTATAAAAAACGTCCGGAACACAAAAACCAGTTAGTTTTCTTTCATCATGCCTTAAACTAGTTCTGGGCCGATACTCTCACGATAAGTCGGAATAATTATAATTTTAATAGACATTATAAATTAGAATTTAAGAAAAATAAATAAATAATTTTTAAATTCTTTTCACAATTGACTTTTTAAAGATTAATATTATTAAAAGAATAAATATTACAAAGATGTGTATATAAAACACATCGCGGGTAGGACTCGAATATGGGACCTCTGGACAACCGTCTTGACGCTCTGAGATTTGAGCTATCGGGGATTATAGTGGTCCTTAGGGACAGTGGCGACATCTGATAGGCTTTTTACAGAAATCTATATAGATTTAATTTACATAAAAAAATACGAGTTTTTGAAAATATTAACTCTATGTTTTTAAATACTTACCTATCGTTACTTGTGGATAATGCTGACTTGTAAAATACGGGTTCGAAGTAAACTTAACAGGTAGTGAGAGATTATTTAGCAATAAAAATACTTCTCTCATGTAAAATAAATAATTCGTTAAGTTGTAAATGTTATAAGTAAAACACCGAAACTGTTAACTTCTATTTACGTAATCTAGATAATATTTCACAAGTCAGGAATACATATGATAACGGAAACTTTGTTTGTCGTTCTGTTCAATATAATGATGTACATTTTTATGTATTTTTTAAGTCAAACTCTGTTGAGTGGAGTCAAAATTAACATATTGATTTTTGGTTATACAAAGACGTGTTTGTTTGTACGTGAGAGAAGTCACGGGAGAGTTAATAAAAATTTAAAAGCGATTTGATATAAATATATGATTTTTATTTATTTTTATTTTGGCGTTATTTTCTTGATAATGAAAAAAGTCCATATCTTGTCACATGCGTCAAAATGTGTTTCAAGTAACAAGTACTACATTCGATATTGTATTGGTTCCGTACTGAATATCGTTCTTAAAGATTTTTTAGTAAACTTAATAACTTTTTACACACATGACATGACATACAGAACAAGTAAACTCTGTAAATCAAGCTAGTTTAAAGTTCCTTGAAAATTCCAAATTCTTTAATATTTGTTTGACAAACAATTTTTGGTTTCAAAAACAAGAGTATAATCACCCGCTGAAGATCGGTGTATTGAATATTATTTAATTATAACAAATTGTTATATTTGATATTTGTTAACTAAGAATTGTAATGGATGAACTTTATTTCCTCAATTTAAGTTGAAATCTATCTTCGAGAACATCTATATGATGTTTATTTTTAATAATATTTAATATAAAATATTAATTTGATATTTTATTTTTATGTATTATTATTAGTGACCCTCTAGGGCAGTACGTCCTAATAAAAGTATCTAATGAACTTTGTTTATTCTACAATGTATTTCACCATATTTCACAGCAAAACTATTGAATTTGAAAGTTAATTATAAATTATAGAATTGTGTTCATTTTTATATATTGTATTAGATTAGAATAGATTAGATTAGATTAGATTAGAGTATATATTGCTGTTTGTCTGGGAATCAGTTAAAGAATTTAACCGAGAAAAACCATTTGGTTTAGAAATCTCATTTTGATTAGTTTTTATAGTATTTATAATTGCGTTGCTGTTCTCAACTGTTATATAATATTAATAAAAACGAGTTACATAAATCAAAGTTGATTACAATTCAACAATAGGATTAAATAGCAAAAACCCTTAAATCAGGTCATAACGTGGGATTTCAAACATGGCGGCTGTAAGAACGTTATGTCATAGTGATGTGCTTCGTAATTATCGACAGGTCTATTATCGATGGTATCTTAGATGTTGTTAGTTTTTACGAGTATTGTAAGATTATTTTGATTAACTTCTATTGTAGTTCTGTTTGCATTAAAAATTGCATTAAACTATTATATAATGGTCTTTTATGTATGTGAACGTAAAAGGCTCTAAAGTCGAGAAGTAAATTGCATATAATCGCTGAAGGAAATTGTTTTAAACCGTTATATTTGTTGTATTCATCTGAATAATTTACGAGGCTTTATAATATATGGAGAAATTAAATCTAATTAGAGAGAACTTTGGCCCAAAGAGGTAACATTAATGGGCAATTACTTACTTAATCTTTTGCCCTTTTACAGCGAGTATCAACGTTAGTATAAGGTAATAGAATCATTACTGGACTAACTTGATTATATTATATAATTCCATCATGGTTCTTTATGAATTAAAAGATCGTATCAATCATCAAGATACTATGAAAAGATAATTGAATGAATGAATGAATGATATTGACATCATAGAGAAAATTTCATATTGAAAAAAAAAAATTATCATTAAGAATTTATTAGTGACAGAAGTGTAATTATTGAGGAAAAAAAATTCAAAAAAAATTCCATTCAAGTGACTCATACTAGACTATAGACGATGAAGTGTATGAATAGATAAAATTTACATCAATTCTGTGGTTAGGTTCATACCTAACATGTTCATACGTTTTAGGTATAAACATAACAAGTAGTATGTTACTTGAATAATAATATACAATAAAAAGAATTATATGTCATATGATATTTGTATATGTGTTTAGTCGTTTCAAAATTTGTTTTAAACTTTGTCCTGAACAAAGATTGTTATATCCCATACAACTTTTGACCTCACTCTAGGCAATGGCAGAGTCTTGTTAAATATACTCAAGACTTTGTAGAACACTCTTAGATTCTATAAACATCTATTAGTAAGGTAATAAGTTTATGGGCGTATAAATAAAAAGGTACTTAGCAACGGTGATGAACAAAATCGTAAAATTTTATGATACCTTGAAGATACATTGTTTTATTTCTTAACAAATTTCTAAGGTTATGACTATCATTTTTAATTGTTGACTTTGTGTGGCATTTATCAATCCTTTAGGAGAACTTCTGACTCCATATGAAGTCAATACTACGTATGTTTGATTTATATCTTGTGGCAAAAATAATTTTCAATATAGGACAGATATAAGCCAGCAATCAAGAAAAAGTACTTCTGTTTAATAGGTTAATATAAAATTCGTAATATTATATATATATTTCACTACCTAGAACACCAGAGGGAGTGGAAGTCACTAGGGTAATCCCCTCTCCCACACTAGCCGAGTTGCGCACATCTGTTGCTCTTTCATTTACTCCTGTTATTCGTTCTGCTTCTATTCCTTTTATTTGCACGACATCACGCACCCAAAACAACTTTAGGAAATAGCTTTATTTAAATGTATTAATTATTTGTACTTATAAAAAGATGGTTTAAAACAAAACAGTGTTTCGGACTGAAAAAATTTACCATGTGAATAATTTATAACAAACATACTTACTTTTTTTTTTAAACCAAATAGTTTATGTATGTACTGAAAAATATTTTATTATAAACATTGAATTATTTTAAGTTCATTTATCGTTACCATTTATTTCATTAAGAAAAAAATGTATGAAATAAATTAATTAAAATACTATTTTTAATTTTGTCACCGGAAGTGAGTCAAATTGAAGGTCGAGAGTCATGATTGATTTGACCGGTTGTTTCACAACTGTCTTTAGCAAGACTGTAGCGGGCTGTTAGTTTTTCACAAGATATTGTTAGTTTTACGAAAATTAGCTCTCAATTACTATTTGCGACATTTTTTAAAGAAAATGTAACTTACGCAAATATATAAGTACTTAAATGGAACATTTACAAAGAGCCAGAGCTTGTGTATAGTGCTCAACATTTTTTTATATGGGTCTAATTTGAGTTTGGCTTACTTTTCCGTATTAATATGCGGCTACCCCTTATTTAATGTACTTATTATTATTTAATAATTATATGATTAACGTGAGGTTATTATATAAAATCTTAGTATATAAATCATTAAATTTTATTTTGACTTAGATACTACCACATATAGAATACTTTAAAAAGATTAATTGAAACTTATACTAGATATTAAAATGAAGGAAGTTTTTGAAAGTTCTCCCTTTTAATTGTAAATATCAATTATAGTTCAACTTATAATTTCAATATTAAACTAGTCCATGCTCAAACACGTTGAAAAAAGTTTTTCCCAAGTGCAGAGGAAGAACAAAATATTATTAACCATACAATTTAAAAGGCATTGTACTATACCTACTCTTAATATATTTCTTCTATTCTTCCTCATAGTAATCTTAATAAACTATAATCATCTTTAATAAGACTACTTCTAAATTTTCCAGCATTACCATGAAGCCAGGCTGTAATCCCTGTTCGTAATGATTACTCATTGTCATAGCTACAAATCTTCTCATTCTCTGGTAGCTGATTTCAATACACCGTAAGCGTAACTGATTTACCAATAAACTAGCTGTAATTATTCCCCAGCCCCTGGGTTTTACTAATTACGCCCATCTATTATATCTAGGGGTGGCACTGCCCACTACATACAGATACAGATACATATTTATAGATTTACTCTCGTGTTTATAAGGAATTTGGTCGTTAGCTGTTTTTTATGTTTAATAAATATTGATTTTTTTACAATTTATTGTTATCAAAAGTGATCTGAACACACATGTTTTTAAAGTTATATATTAGATAAAATAATATATTAATAATTTTCTATATATAGATGTCTTTTTTATTTCCATGATAAATAATAAATGCGACTTTTTAAATAATAAATAAATATTTTAGAAACAAGCAAAATTTAATAAATAATTTCCGCAAATGTTCAATATTGATTGTACTTGCACGTCGACCAAGGAGCGAAACCTAATTTATATTGTTTAAAATATGTCTTAAATATCTATATTATATACGATGGTATACTATTAAATTAAAAAACATTTAAAATAAAGCATTTAAAAGAAGTGGAATTTATTTTTTAATTAAATTTCTATCGATAAAAATGATGCGGTACAACCCTAGTTTCTATCTGAACCTAGCGTCTATCCGTCAGGCTGTAATCTATCTCGGCGGGATTTACCTGTAGTCAGGAAGCGTTTTCGTGTTACTGCCAGCGTAATATTCGCTTACATATCTTTACATTCGCTTTAAAGCACACGGACTTCTCGATTGTGAATATTATATCTAAATAATTTACTATTCTTGAATATTATATATTATATATAGATAATACTATATAAATATTGAATTTTATATCATGATAATTTAAGTTATAATTTTAGTTTAAAATACAACAAAAATATACAAAATATCGAGCAACAAATTATAAAGAAATAATTAAATCTAAGTAGAATTAGAACTACGAAAAATAATTGTCAAACTTATTCACATATGTGAAGTAAACAAAATATTTACGAATTCATATGTGAACTTAATAAATTGATTTAATATTGTCATAGTTTCATATTTATAATTACATAATATATGCTTTTTGATCATGATATTATATTTAAGTAGTGAGGTTTTATAAATATAAATCATTTTTATAATCTATAATCAATAAAGACGAATGTTTAATTTTGCTTGAACACTCTTTAACAATTGTGTTTATAATTTTTTCTTTCTTCATTTGTTAACGAAATAAGACCATTTTTCCCTTACAACGTATGATGTGCTGCTTCTTTTTCTTGGTGACTAGTTCTTAACTAATGTTATAGTGTGTAGTGTACTGTTCTGTTCTTTCTTCATTTGTTCTTCATTTGTTAACGAAATAAGATCATTTTTCCCTTACAACGTGTGATGTGCTGCTTCTTCTTCTTGATGTCTAGTTCTTAACTAATGTTATAGTGTGTAGTGTACTGTTCTGTTCTTTCTTCATTTGTTCTTCATTTGTTAACGAAATAAGATCATTTTTCCCTTACAACGTGTGATGTGCTGCTTCTTTTTCTTGATGACTAGTTCTTGACTAATGTTATAGTGTGTAGTGTACTGTTCTGTTTTTTCTTCATTTGTTCTTCATTTGTTAACGAAATAAGACCATTTTTCCCTAACAACGTGTGATGTGCTGCTTCTTTTTCTTGGTGACTAGTTCTTAACTAATGTTATAGTGTGTAGTGTACTGTTCTGTTCTTTCTTCATTTGTTCTTCATTTGTTAACGAAATAAGATCATTTTTCCCTTACAACGTGTGATGTGCTGCTTCTTCTTCTTGATGTCTAGTTCTTAACTAATGTTATAGTGTGTAGTGTACTGTTCTGTTCTTTCTTCATTTGTTCTTCATTTGTTAACGAAATAAGATCATTTTTCCCTTACAACGTATGATGTGCTGCTTCTTTTTCTTGATGACTAGTTCTTAACTAATGTTATAGTGTGTAGTGCACTGTTCTGTTCTTTCTTCATTTGTTCTTCATTTGTTAACGAAATAAGATCATTTTTCCCTTACAACGTGTGATGTGCTGCTTCTTTTTCTTGATGACTAGTTCTTAACTAATGTTATAGTGTGTAGTGTACTGTTCTGTTCTTTCTTCATTTGTTCTTCATTTGTTAACGAAATAAGATCATTTTACCCTAACAACGTATGATGTGCTGCTTCTTTTTCTTGATGACTAGTTCTTAACTAATGTTATAGTGTGTAGTGTACTGTTCTGTTCTTCTCAGGACAGCCACAGGCAGGCGAGGATCCAGATATTTAGTATTAGAAATAAGTGGTGATATTTTTTTGATAAAGATTTGTATGGAAAATATTTTAAAATATTTGAATAATTACATAATTACAAATAAATAAATTTTTGAAAATTGAATATGGAAATATTCGATTTAAATTATGTATTATGTGGTTTCTTATTCACTCAATATAACCAAAAATAAAATCCGATGACAAAGTTAATAACGAAAATGGTACGCAACCTTAAGATTATTATCAATGTACCGTCGAGTAAAAACCAAGGATTTTCATACAATTAAAATCACGTGGGAATATTTTGATTGTTAATTGTTGTGCCAACAATCGCATTGCTAAGTAGGAAACAAGCTTAAAGATGGTGGCTCAAGAGGTCAACTAGTGCTATGAAATATACAATATTAAAAATAACAAGCCAAGCTAAGTCTTAGTGTTAAAAAGGGGAGAGAAAAGTAATAGCTGCTTGACCAAGGAAAATAAAACTTCGATACCTTTTTATAAGTTCGTCAACTTTTTACAGGAAACAGACAGTATACTTATATTTTTTATCTTTTAGTCATTAATTTATTAATTAAACCCAGATGAAAATTGCATACCTATGCTACAGAGGGATTACTTATTAATTGTATAATTGCATAATTGCAACTCTCAACATGCTCACAATATTAAAGTAAAATTGCATTATAATGGGTTATTTGTGGGTTCTTTTAGTAATAAATTGTACTTGGTGTAATTGCCAATAAAAATACTGTAAATAATCTAATAAATTACGAGGAGCCCATTAGTTGTAATTAGGCACAGATTGTAAATTTAGAAATAAAGTTTGTAATTTATTTTACCATAAATTATAGCATTCCAAGTTCAAATTGCACATCGGTAATTTCAAATTACAGAGTATAAATAAAATTCAATTGTAATGTTGGTACTGAGTGTATATACTTTGTGCTTTGGGCTAACAACTCGCCATGTTAGCGTTCAACTTGACGTGCAAGACTTGGGGGCTTGTCCAAGTGACGAGCGTTTAATAATAATAAAATAAAAATATTTACATGTTTAAAATTATACTTATTCTATTTATTTAAAAAAAAGTGATTTACGCAAGTTTCATTCAATGTGAGAATTGCATAGGTCTTCTAAATAGTTAATTAACAGAAATGATAAAAAAAAATATATATATAAAAAGTATTTCTAAATTTAATTCAAATACAATATAATCCTATGACCGTTGAATCCACATTTAACGAAACGATATCAATACGTCTATTAGCAGCGCTTACGGCGAGCGCTGTTAACGTCGAGTCGACGTCCAATGCGCAAAGTGACCTCGGGCGGGACCAGAGCGAGTTACAAGCGTATAGCGATTATTTATTAATAATTATTATATGGAAATAGTCTCTGTATCCTGAATTATTAACAAATATAACTAATTGATACAAATTCACTTAGATTTAAAACAATCTGTAAATTACAAAGAATTTAGATTAGCAGACACCTCCTCAAAATCCATTAGAAAACAATGACCTTATATTAAATTAAGCATTATTAATTTGTTAATTAATCTTTATATTATTAAATAAAAAATATTTATCTAAAATGTCTGACATTGAAGGAAAATATAATAATTTATGAAATATATTAAACTCGTAACTTCAACCACATACAATAAAAAGCTTAAGCTACCATATTCACCGATGGTACTAGTTGTCTGTAGCCTGTCCACTCGACTGGTATACAAGCAGAATTTAAATATATAATACTATCGACCTTAATTTATATTTATATAAGGATTAGATTTGCGTACTTGTATTTGCTTACTCATGCGTATATGTTTTAATAGATATACATACGCTATTAATTCTGACGTCTACAGTCCCTTGTATTCATTGCATTGAAGCTCTACTTCAGATATTTAAATTTATTTTTAGTGTACGTCCACTTGTAATTTAAATTGCAGAAATATTTAAGTAAAATATGTTATGACAAACCAATAATGAAATAAGTCAATTGTAAGATAATATTTGTACATAAAAAGAAAGACTTCTTATTATGAAAACATAATAGTTAAAACAATATATTCTATAATTATGTGTTATTTAAATTATTTTCTTATTTACAGTCAAAAGATTTTGTTATTTTTATTGTAGAATACTTCTAATACCAATTAGAAAGTAAAGCTAGGTTCAGATAGTCGTTTCGCTCCTAAACGATTATCCATAATTTCATTACAGCTCCATCTATCGGTTCGAATCGTTTTGACATTAAAACAAAATATCTATATTTGTACATATATTATGATATAACTTAATGACAACGCGACCTCGTCGTCGGTCGTCAGTCAGAAAATATACCATCACTAACTATAACATTCAATCTATGCTTTTTACATAATTATTTTTAAAAAGATTCTTATTTTGTACAATTGCTCGAAAATTTTTTAAATCCTTATAAATCATAGGTCATTTTGTTTTATCGCCCACGTTTGTATTGTTTATGGTTTGATTTGAGGTTACTTCAAGGTCGAGTGAGAACAAAGCTATTACAAACATTTATATTTTCTTCTGTTAGTATTATAACCTTAACATCTTTTGTTGAATTCAATTTGCCATATCCGTTATTATTAAGAAATATTTTTTTTGTTTTTTAAGTTTTAATGTTAAGTTTACCTGTTCATTATTTATTTTTTTACTTTGCATTACAAAACACAAATTTTTAGACAGACATTAAATTTAACATAATTTTCCTAAAAAATAAAATGATCTGAAATACAATTCAACAAAAAACAAGCAATATTAATATAATTAGATTTATGAGTCATGTCCTCATTTCCACTTCCTTATATATAAACATATAAAAATAAAGCAAATTCTAAATATCTGTTTGATATATTGTACCGGTAACGTTATATTACTATTATATTTATTTTTATTATATTATAAGAACCTAAAAAAATATATAACTTTTCAAACATACCTTTGTATTCAAAGAAAATCATAGTTCCATGAACCTATTATTCATAAAAGCGTAAACAAAAAAATATATTATACAACAACCTTTTTGTCTCATACAACGAAGTTGATAAAAAATATATCTATCCATATTTATTCTTTATAAAAAGTGCACGTGTTCTTATAACAGCTTGAAATATGATAACCGTATGAGAAGGGTTTTATTGTCTTGGGTTTTCGATATCGTCGAATTACCATGTAATAAAGATATCTGTCTAATTTTTAATTAAAATAACAAAAGATTCATATGGCATTCATATTGAGATATTGACATATAGAACCGACTTGAAGTTGATGCAAATGCCGCATTACGGGATAACTTTTCTAACTTCAAGTCCCTTGTAAGAGACCTAAAATTTATTATTTTTTATCTATATTGTATATATTTTCGTCTATGGCTAGATTGATTAGAACTAATTATTGATTGTATTTTAAATGACTTCAAGAAATACAAGTGAACATACCACATACACATATCATTATATATAAAAGTTGATTATAATTTTTTGGAGTTTTTAATAATAACAGAAGAGTAGGCACATTCAAATGACTACATAGACATTCTTAAAAGAATAGAAAATGAAAATTGTATTAACTCATGTAGACATCATGGAACATTGATTCTATATTTATTTATTAGTTTTGGTTATAGAAAGTTATAAAAAATGTATATTAGCATAACAGTCGTTAATTTATAACAAAGTGATTGTGAGAATAAATAACTTCTGGTTTTTCTTTTAAGAGAATGAATTAAACAGTTGTATGTTTTCTTACTTGATTTGTAACAAAAGATTTCATTTTCTATGCAATAATCTTTACTATTGTCTTTTTAGAGTTCTGTACACAATAATAAACCTAGAAATAATAGTAATTTCAACTAATAAACAAATGAAAAGTAGAAGATTGTTTGAACGGGTCATTTTCTACTCCTCAGGGAGCCTTCAAGTTATTAATTTTACTCCATTCTAGCATTATTGAAGGCTCATTTATATTCTTCAGCAGTAAATCATCAATCTCTCACTCGCAAGAGTTAAAATGCATTCAATATGTATTATCTACAATAATTATATCTTTTATATAATCTACTTTAAGATTAAAATAAAATAGTTAAATAATTTTTATTCTGTATAACGTTTTTACGTATTATCTTGGGTATGTTAATTGTAACTTAATATATACAGTAAAAAAGGTAATGAAGGGCCCTTTTTAAGGAGTGATATCTAAAGCTTGCCTTTAATACACACCGCGAAGACGACAGCACGAATCCGACATGTTTTTCTATTGACGTGATTGTGAAGTGCTTTTACATGTAACGAGAATCGTGATGTATTCTTAACTACTTTAACGCATAAAAAAAACCCTTATGACATTAAAAATCTGAGTATTTAATTCAGATTTTTTTAATGTGTAAAATAAAAAAAAACTCGATGCATGGCTTCAGCACATTATTCAATATTTTTATCATGATCAAAAAAATATTTCATCAAATGACTGCCATGTTCGTTACTCCCATCTTTTTACATAAATAGATCCCTTTGTCCTAAATATCATTATTTCAATTTCAGACAATATAGTTTATAGGTACTTTTTATGTGAAGTCTAGCTGTGACTCGCGGTTTCACTCGCAAACGAACGATTTTTTTAATATTAATTTAACTAAGAGTTATAGATAGCCTATAGATTTTCTTCTGAACCTTCCTATTATAATCTGAAAGAATTTTTCAAATCCATCCACTAGTTTCCAAGAGTGCGTTTAAACAAACAAACTTTTCTGCCTTATAATATAAGTATATATGCTACTTATTCTGACCGTTGACACCAAAAAACACAAGAAATCAAGTAAGATATATTGAACTCTGTAATGAATGGTCTTAACATATAAAACAGGTTTTAATTAAATGCATGAATTGCACTTGTAAACAAATAACTATTAATGACATCTAAAGGATGCTGCTCATTTACATAATTGTGAGTCGCAGATCTTATTTATACCTAACGATTAATCGTCTTGTCTTTATTTAAAAATCTTTTTTGTATATACGATAAATCGGATCGTGTTTTATTTCTACGAAGTTAAATGAACATATAATTATTTAAAAAAATACATAGAGACTATGTAACCTATGATTTTGTTCAAATATAATTATTTTTCGATTATTATAATAGAAATGAAAATCTAAATCGAATTAAACTGTTATATTATTTAACTAATAAGGTTAATTTTGATGATAAATTTGAATTCCATAATATTATAATAAAATCAAATTAAATCTATATCTGTCATTCATTCTTTTTCTCGTGTGCCTTTGTTTGGTTTAAAAAATAAAAAAATATTGACACAATTACAAAACTTTTAGAAACCTTATATTTATTGCACATTTCCACTTAGTTGATTGAATGCCAGTATTATGATAATGGAAGAGAGATATCAGAGAATTCAAAAGAGTTGGAAACATTTTAACAAACCTCACTTATTACAGTCCTTACCCTCTGGATACATTTATCTGTGAGAAAATCGTAAGTTATGCGTTCTTTGTGTATTTTTAATACACGCAATAATAGTTCATATTCACTCGACATAAGAGTTATGTAATTCTTTGTAATGTTATTTTAAATTACTTTACAAAAGTCCTTAACGTTTAGGAAATAAGAATCATTTTAATTGTATGTATTGTTTTATATGTGTGTGTTTATTGTGGATGTGTGAATGAATATTCTGAATTTGAATTATGTGATTGTAATACAGATAAAATATTTTATTGTTTATACATTGACTATTGATGTTATTATTTGTACTGAGAGCTAATGATTGTGTTTCTAACTTATCATTAGTTCATTTTATGAATCTTCAATGATATATTTTTTTAATTTTTTCGTACAAAATTTTAATAATTTTATAATATTATGTTGTTAATTTTTTTAAACATAATAATTTTTTATATAATATTAAAAAAAATGTAATAATAAAAAAGCTATACTTGCGCTTGCGCAGTCTTATTTCGAGTAACTTCAATACCAGTAACAGGTGTAGAGATCACAGTCAGTGCTCTTATTTGGTTTACTTTATTAACATTTAACAGGTTTATCCGGTTTTTATTATAGAAGTATTTGATGTCACGTTTATATTTTTATATATACTATATACGGATGTTTTGTTTGTTTATGTATACAGGATGTTTTGTTTTAATTCTTTATAAAAAAAAAAAACAATAATTATGAATGAAATGTTCATTTTAAATAGTATAGACAATTAGTGTTCTTGTAAAAGATAACAGAGTGCATGATATTATTTTTTTGCAATAGTGGAAAAGACGTTGTTCTAGGAAGAATATTTTTGCTTTAGAAAAAACTGAAATACTCTCAGAGGACGTCCGTGATCAAAAACCAGTTAATAGGATAGTTCATAGACCTCATGACTATAATTAATGTCAGTAGATATCAATCTATTACCTCTGGTTAACTTAGTTGAGGCGAGCAAAAACTTTTGTCGAGTCACTTCTAGTTATTACATGTGAAGGTGTCAGGGGAGCGGGGGGTTTCGCTTAAGTGTATTCAGAAGGGCCTAATGTCACATCAGATGGAAATACATTAATTTTGTAAAGCGAAGAAGTAGATACTGAGTGTTTTTAATATTTCCTCAGAGGTAGTTTCTGCAATATTAGGTTTTTTCACGTTTACCATTCTCTTTGAAAGCGATTTCATTATAGCATTGTATTAGAATTGAATTAGTAAGATGTTCTAAATGTAAATTTAAATGTTCTAATTGTAATTATGGAAATTTGGCGAAATAAAAGAACCTTGAGAAACTCTTTTCAAACGCTCCTACTGGACTAACCTGAACATAAAATTCCTTTTTACGTTTAGTTTTGCTGTTTATTATTGATTCATATGACGAATTCCATTTTATTAGATGAAATCTATCTGACAATATGTGTACAACTAGTATTATTTAAGAGGGCAATACTAATATTTCAATAATTGTTTCAGACGAAGGTATCAATGGCCTGAAAGAATGTTCCGTACGGCGTCAGTAGAGGGGTCCGGGCCGAGGACGCCACCTGCCTACGCCCCGCACCCCCCCTACGTCCCGCCCCGCTTCTACCCTCCCCGCATCCGACCTCCTCCTCCACAATACTGTTTTGATGCAGCCCGCTTCGCCTGTGATGCATCTAAACCGAGGTATTTGGATGTAGAACGGGAGAGGCTTGTTACCAGGTGGCTTGCAGAAGCCAATGAAGCATTGGTCCGTAGAGACCGTCCTCCCCGATATAAACCGAGAAGTAGCGAGCGAAGACCAGACTTCCTAGAACGCAGGCCAAATGTACCGGAATGGGCTGACAACTTTTTACTGGGAAGGCGAAATGGTTCGACAGAGCCGGAAGAGGATAGTAGTGATGTGATGACACTTAAAGAATTTGTGGATAAGTTTTCCTTGCCTCGTGTCGTGAGGTTCGAAGGAGAGGATCGTGCTGTGCTTCTGTATCGAGTATTAGAAGCGCACCGTCGAGTCGAGGCTGTTCCACTCTCTGGGAAGAAAGGGAAGCTAGTGGGGAAGCCACTTTATATTCCTGACTGTTATGATGGTAAGTTATCTTTCATCTATTTGTTGTTCAATTGGTATTTTTGTATTTAAGGTTGTGTTTATATTGTATAACAGATATATTCAAAGAAAGCGTGACGATAAATAAAATAAGCCAATTGTGTAATCTTCATTTGAGTATGGACGTACGGATCACATTGTATCTTGTATATATGATTTTCAATGATTAATAATTTTAGAAAAGTATTTGTGTAAATTACAAAAGATACAATACAAGAAATTATTAAAAAAATAAAATATTTAAATGTAGTAATAATATTATTATTTATGTTTACACTATAGACAGTGTCATCAAAGTAATTATTCCAAAAATCAATATTGCATGTATTGTGTTATTTTGTGAATATATTAAATGATAGAGTTTTCTGTAATGCTTTTAACAAGAGGCGTTAAGGTCACAGGTCAACATTGCTTAACCTGGGACATTACTGGATAGACGCCAGTAGCTGTGTCACGATCCTGGTGAAATATGTGTCCCTTTATATAACTTGGTGACAATACAGACCTGCCCATTAAGGTATTACCTAACAATGCATAATCGTCTGGCCTAAATGCCTAAACGGTCGGAAACTGCCGAGTTAGTATAAATATAACAAGCGGTTTCGTCACTTATTATGTGGACATACGAATGAATATGGCGTGAAATTATTATACGAAAATGATAGAAGTATTGTACATGTGAATTTCTTGGATTATGTTAATAATATTGTGTTTCTTAATACTTTTTGTTTCTAATCAAATGTTGTGTCACAAGATAAAAAAAAAAGTTAGAGATATTTAACGAATATTCATATATTGCAAATATTTTTATATCTACCAGGAACTCTGTAGATAGAGAGAGATGTAGAACTTTATTTTTATATCTACCAGGAACTCTGTAGATAGAGAGAGATGTAGAACTTTAGAGCGATAATTGCTACATGTGTTACTATTTTAGTTACATTTGCATATTTTTTAGAGACCTAGAGTAACAAATTTGTAAATTAATATTGCTATTTTCTTTTGAATATAACAATTGTTTTATATAGGTCACCAATCAATCAATGGTGATATTCAAAGGGACATGAATGGCCTCAGATAACAAACAAGTTTTAGTTTTCTGTTCATGAAAATAAAGATTATTATCGCACGAGTTGGAATAGTCTTCTGTCCTCCAAATATGTTCTTCTATAAGTCAGTAAGAACCAAACAATGGAAATAGAATATGAAGTTTGTTATAAACATTCTACTTCTTCAGCTTCTTACTTTGTTAAGAAGTACTGTAAAAACCCAACTATACGGCCGTCAGTTGTTCGTGATTATTCGGACTTCCAAAACAAAATTGTCACATATTTTTAATACTTAAAATAAAACTATGTGCTTACCATTACTATATATGTATATTATTTCATGTTTCAGTATTGAAATAATTTAAGATAACATCATCTTTTATATTTATTTTTTTTATCTTTTATCTTTTTTTTTTTTAGTTTAGATTTTTGTTTAGAAGTAATTTTTTGTTGTTGTTATTACTTATTTCCTTATATTATGCATATACGAAAAAGATAACGCATAGTTGTTTATAAATATAATGACGCCATCATTGCTGACGTCACGAATATCATTATCTTAACTACTGTCCATCTTCGAGGGTTTGAAGAATCTCTGTAGATATTTCTAATAATATATCTTTATCTTGAGATCCGATCGCTTCGTATCCAAGCAAGTATCCAAGCGATCGAGTGCTTGCCCTTTTATAACAAAATTGGTGATTTGTTTAAACAAAATTGTTTGAGCATAGTAAAATATTACTATATGATTAAGTATTACTTACTTACAATAGAACACATTTAGTTATTAGTTTTCTAGTTATTGGAATAATTTTTAATTTCAGTTTTTTCTGGGCACGTGTTTTTATTTTTGTGACGTGGCTTTTCGACATGTATTAAATATAGTATATACTTTGTATATGTAAAAAAAAATATTTCTTCGTGCCTGCCATTATCGGGAATTTCGAATATCTGAATTCCTAAGCACCATTTTAAAACATCCTATTGCCTAACGGCAACAGTAGTAGTAGTTAATCAAGTGTCTAATATATATAAATATAAACACTGGGAAAAAAAAGATAAAAATTAATAATAATTAATCATCACAAGTGATGCTGCTGAAAAATTTTTTTCAGATACATTTCTTTCTCTAATAATATTCTGTTCTCTTTCTTCAAATATAATTCTTTTATAAAAACCACAACAACGATGGAAATCAAAATTTCCAATACATGGAAATAAAATGTTTATTAAAAATTTCAGATTTCAAAAGAAATATTCACCCCGCGATACAAATCCATAGGATTTGTTTAGTTTTCAAATACTGATAAGAAACCTCTCTCTTGGCTACTTATCTGAAAATTAACTTATCTGTTTATTAAAAACAATAAAAAAATATTCCCTTTGCACCCTTTCAGAACTTTGTGCACGAACGAGCAACAAACATACATCCTCCTAAGCACATTTAAAATATATAATATAATAATATATACAAAACTTTTATATTATAATATTATAAGGAAATTTATATATCTATATATTTTTTTATAAAATTTCCTCGTTCAAATTTACCTAAAGATCTAACTGTATTTAATTAGTTTTAAATACAGTATTGTATAACACAAAACATATGAATATGTATTAGTATATTTAATTGAAGATAAAATGTTGAAGATATTTAAAAAACTAAAGCATGTTAATTGCAACGAATAAACCTTGAACACACACATATACACACACATACATACATATATTTCATATAAAATATGTATTTATACTAGATTTGTAACATTAAAAACTGATGTTTTATACAAGATAATTGAATTTAGTTCATTAATTAGTTAAGGTATATAAAAATTTAATTATATCGCACTTCCTTAATTTAATATCATTTCATTATATACTGTGTTCAAACTTACGCACACAGAACCATATAAAACATCTATATACAGAACACGCACACAAATAAAATTGCTTTATTGTAAGATACATTGAACTGTTTAAAATGAAATCTACTCAATTATCTGTTGAAGTGAGGTCAAGTAATGAAATTTAATACGCTTTATTATACTATTATTAACAGTTATTTCTAATATTTGATAAATTTAATAAATAATAGTTATCAAATTTATCAATCGTGAGATCTTCAATTATCAATAAAAAAGTTATCTGAGAAGGTTTGATAAATGTTGTAAATTATTTACAGAGCATGAAAACTATTATGATTTAAATTGCGATAAGTTGTTTGATTCCATCTATAAAGTGGTCTCTACAATGTTTGAGTATAACAGTATCAATGGAGTAATGAGGAGTAATTTTATGGCCATCCAGCGTTTCATGGCATCGACGTCCTATTAGGGCTGTCCAAACATGGTCTAAGGGTCGACGGACTCGAGTTCCACGCGATTTAACTGACACTCAAATATTTGTGATTTGTCATACTTTTCCAGATGATTTTTAATTAGTGATACACCGAAAGTTTGATATTGATTTTTTTCGGCAATTTTGGCGAAAATCTAATTTCGGCGGAATTAGGCTGGATTTCAATTAATGAAACACCTAAAGTTTGGTTTTAATTTCGGCCAATTTCGGTCAAATGAAAATGTCGGCGATTTAGGCTAAAAAACCTGTATCGTTTGGGAAATACCATTAATAAATATATTTTATTTATCTTATAAATAAGTTGAATAAGTAGCGTGTGTTATAAATGTATGATTTTAATCACAAAACCAACTTCTGAAGCCTCGCCATGTTTGGTCCTGTGTAATGGGACTGGCCTCCCACGCTTGGGCCAAGGCCTCAAAATCCCCAGACTAATAGCTGTCGTACGAGTAATTTATGTGTCAAAATTGTAGTTTACGAATTGTAGTTGAAGCTAGTTAGATTTATATGTACTATTATATTTTGTTAACGAAGTCAAAGTTACTGGGTAGGATTTATTTATTAATTTTATACAGTCATTGTTAGTTTGTTGTATGTTTCTTTCTAACACTATTTTGTTGTGAAATTGAATGAATATTAAAAACTGTACATTTAAACCTTTTTAATTCATACTCGTGATGTTAAAATTTGGATAAAATGATGAATTTTTATATGATCTCTTTTAATTGTGAGGTATTTAGTAAATATATTAAAAAACTTCAACAAATGTATATTGAGATGTTACTAATGTAATAAATATCTATATTTTAGATTTTCATTACCTTTAAAGTAGACTTAACGTCAATCTGTCAATCTTTATGTGAGATTAACCTATTATTACATTAGTTATTTCGTCACATTTACTCTAAAATATCGGTCATTATTGAGCAAAGCGATCTGAGCGAGCGAAGCTCTCTATGAAAGACTTTTCTGCATTCTTTGTTCGAGCATCAATCAAAAACGGTAGTTCCGAAAATTGCCAAATTTTGCACACTGATAGGCATCAGTCTGGTGGTAAAAAAAATAATAATTCAAGTACTCGATGTAATATTCAATACAATACAATGAAAAAAAAGGTTGAGGACAGAATGCGTCGACGTTTTGTAAATGCAACTTCTGTGCTATTTGCACCTCGCGTCGCGCAATATGCTAACACATACCGAGATTTTGCGAGCGCGGCGAGACAAAATTGGGATCTGGTTCGCGCTCCTAGTAAAAAAGTTATTCAGTAGATAAGAATTACACAATGATTATGATATCAAGAGTAAAATAATTCAAATATTTGTTTCAATAGATTCATCGCTCACTTATTTGTAACGGAAATGTTGTTTTTATACAATTGATATTATTAAATTCTTAGCACGTTGTACAATGTGTAGGTCGCTTGAATGTAGAGTACAAATGAGTTATACTGACTCACTGTACTGACTGTGAAGGTATATTGAGTAATAAAGTTATATTTATATTTATTATACTTATTTCTCATAGCAATACTGCTAATTTCATTATATAATTTTTATATTATTCACATTTAATTAAAACTATAAGACATTTAAAGATATCGTAAAACTGGTCATGCAACTAAATATATGTGTTATAATTTCATCGAAATATTGTCGAATAATAGTAGAGTACTCTTCACGATAACACTTAATAGAAGAAAACTACATTTTAATCGGATTGCATTTTTAATTGAATAGTCTTGTGATTAGATGGCTTTTGTACGCTCCCAATTTGCACATAACTTTTATATATTAATAAAATATTTAAATAAAATATATTAGTAAATAATAATAAATAAAACTTAACTACTACTAAACATAGGTTATTGCTTATTCAAGTATGAACTGACAACCTTGAGTACATATAAATAATGAGAATCAAACAGACGAGTAGCAATACGCAATTATATATATTACTATTGTAGTACAAAGTATGAACCTTTTGTTTATCTGTTCAATATAATCTTCGGGACTGAAAATTGGTTTATGTAAAATATTTTTAGATTTAATTGATAAATAATAAGTTACATAACATTACGACACTCACAATCAATCTTTTATATTAAAGGCGTAAGAGTAGAAAAAATTAACGGTAATAGTAGATAAAAGAAAATTAAAATGAAAAAAGAAATTATTATAATTTTTATGTAGATAATTGTAAATAATGTTACAGTAAAAACTTGTATTAAAATTTTAAACAAGTTCAAAAAATAAAATCTTAACCTATGTTTTAAAATTCCCAAAATATCTGTTTAATTAATGCGAATTTCAAAGCCAAAAAATCTGTTATGGTCTCAGTTATCGCGCTCCTGCTGCAAGGTGCAAAAAAAAATTAAGAGTTCAAAAAAAGTAAAAATAAAAAAAAAACTCATTATTCTTATGTAAATAAATGTAGGTAAACTTGCAGCTTCCAATGAAACAAAATCAAAATAATCGCGTTAATTTATTAAATATTCCTCAAAATCTGGCTAAAGTGGGTGTGGGTATTTTTTTCCAGGGTTCGATTATTAGGTGGAATCTGTAACTGTAAATCCAGGCTGTAAATCTGTAACTGTAAACCCTTTACATTGTCAGTAAGTTTAGTACATTTAAATAATATACTAATTTATCTTTAATTTATAGGTCCTTGTGGAATTACGTGAATAGGTAATAACAATATACGAGGTCAGGGTCAGAAGACAATGTTTGGATTTACGCTCATCAAGTTTTTGTGAGAATTTTTAGGTAAATGTGCTTGTTGCCTGACATTGAATGAATTTGAATGACAATTTTATTATAAAAGTAAAGGATAATTCACAAACAAAGACTTTGAAATTAATTTTATTAGAACTGGTTTAGAATGAGAATGACATGTTTCGAATTTGAAGATTAATTGAATAATTGACGATTGATTCATTGATTGACTGGTAGAGGACTAATTGACAAACAAATATTGATAGAATTCTTTTAACAACAAAATGTATGTTCTTTTCAATATGATGTACATCAGATTGAGAATTGCAATTACTGATAGACAACATATATAATAATAATAATAATATACAAACGGGAGCTTTTATATTTTTAAAAACACTTCAATAATGTTATATTTTATTTCTGTTATAAAGCTGTGCCTAATAAAACCATTCGTTTATTACACAATATAATATGCAGTTTTACAAACACTTAACTCTTGTAATATCGTTAAAACAATAAAAGGCTCGTCATACACAAGCTATAATATTAAAAAGGACGTCGTAAAATTAAAATACAATTTCTGATGAAGCTTTTGAATTCATTCGTTTACGTGAGGGTAGTCGTAAAACGTGGTATGGCATATGCATTTTGTCTTGACATCTAGTGCTATCAATTGAATGCTATGAAACTCTATGTGAAGGTGATAGAGTTGATTTTCGTGTGATTTATGAATCATGGGTGCATGTTATAAGTTGTTAGAGTGGTGCGTGTTGATTTTAAGATAGCCAGAGGGAATGCTATTGTTCTGCCGAAAGACGAACTGTTTAGTGTACTTCTCACGACACCACTTCTAGTTAGTAGGAGTTAACTAAAATTAAGAAAATGTTAGTATGCACAACGTAAAAACAATGTATTCTAATAAGTTTTATATGTATGTTTGTTTGTATTTTTATACAGTAAAGAAAAATAAATTGAATCTTTTTTTTTTGCATAGTTTAGACCTTTTCGAATAAGCTCAGTTTATTAGAATAAGAAACCTTTACATATGCTTTCCATAAGTTTAAAATTTAATATTATATAATATTCATGTGTAAACGACCTTATACAAATACAACTGTTTATAACGTCCTTGATAACGTATAATGTAAGTGTATACGAGACTTTATGTTCAATCGGCTGTATCAAGGATCGGTTTGTTTATAATATTAAGTATTATATTTCTTTGTTGTATATTTATAGATATGAGCCTTATTCTGATTGTAATAAGGTTCATCATTTTGAAGGCTTTGATTTGATTGCAGGAAGTGGGGTTTCTTAACCGTAACGGTATATTTAGTGAAGATCGAGTCTAATGCGATGATATTGACAAATCATGCACAGATAAAATATATCTATCTTTTATCATAAACAGTTAAAGATAACAAAAATAGCACAGATTAAAAATCAAACGTCCTTGTATTTAATTTTAAAACGTCAAAAGAAAAATCAGTACTAGTTTTACTTTCATGACGGCAGTAATTATGTGGTTACAACACCACGTACAATGGTGTATGGGACAGTCTTATGAAACAATGGAATATAGTTGTATGGGAAAAATTCTCATGAGGACAGCATGAGTTGAGACTGAACAATGCCTTGTGTCTAGTATCTAGGTGTTTTTCATCTTTTTAATAGTAAACAATACGAACATAAAAATCTATAACATATTGGATATAACGTATAATGAAAAAAAATCTGCTATTAGATTATATAATTTATTATTACAACAACTAGGGCAATATCGTCAAATTGATTTTCATTCATTTGTAGTCTCAAATAATGTCTCGTATTTAACCTTCTTCACTGTCGGAGTATTCGTAACGAATTTTTCATAGAAAAATTTTGCTTTTAAAAATGCAATAAAAAGAATAGACACTTAAAAATTCGTACATAATACTGATACATTATATACGATACTTGTATATTTCATTGTACACATTATAGTACATACAACAAAAAAACACACACATGTGTCTACATGTCTGTGCGTTTGTGTCTCTGTGTGTGTGTCTACACAAACACAAACGCACAGACATATTAAACACTTTTTTTTAAACTAATTCATGTATATTCAAGTGAAGCACTGTATGTAGCATATTCGCTTTTTAATTTTTTATTATGTAAGTCATATTAGTGTAATCCTGGTTGGTCTTAGTCATAAGCAAATATTGTTTGATTTATAATTTTGTAACACTGTTGGACTAAAAAAGAAAATAAATAAATAAATAAAAAGTACTACTACCAGTATCTTACTATTTGAAATAAAACTATTTTACATACATATTATATCTCATCTCGTGAACACGATTGCTGCAAAGCATTCGGATTGTCGGGTTAAAATTAAAATGTAACCAAAATATACGCAAGTTTAATCCGTGAAAAATAGTTTTATTTCTAATGTGTATTCGTGAAAATATAAAAAAATACTATCTTACTATTTTTTCGAAAAATAGTGAGTAAATAGAAATGTAAGTATAATATAATTAATAGCTTAGTTAATAGGAATATAATGAATATATTAAAAATTAATGATATCAGAGCAGACTTTATTTAAAGTAATCATTAAAAATGATGTCTGATGATGATGATTAAGATCTAGTTTTCAAGGTTTTTAATCATTTAAATATAAGCAAGTATTATATATTTATTTAAATTTAATGCAAGAGAGAGTTAGTTTCTAAATAGATTGCATAACTGAAGCTTTCTTTTTTATATATAATTTTTCATCATTATAATTTTTTCTGACATTATGACCTTTTTAATAATTTTTAATATTACTAATTATAATCTTAAGTTGCGATTAATTCTTTGTCACAAATAATAATTAACCTAAAAAAAATATATACCCTTTATAATGTCTGAAATTTAAAAACTTAGGTTCAACTTTTTACAATAACTTCAACATTTTCTCTCTCATATTTTTAATTTATTGAGTTTGCTTCATAACTTACTGTTACATTTAGCTGTAACTAGCTTTTTCCAGCTGGAGAACAATCCTCTGAACTTTGAATTCTTATTCCAGTCGCCTCGCAATGTTACTGCTTTCAATTGCGGGATTTTCGATATTTACTTAACTTCTTCTCGATATATTGAAATGTAACACGTAAACTGCGAAGTTTATATCTTTCTAACCATGACAATCAGATTAAAATCGGATCACCACTTTTAAAGCTATGTGGACATATATAACCATTTCAAAAATAACCAAGAACTCTTATTATTACTCTCATTTTAATTTCTTTGAAGTATAGAGTTTTTTTCATTTACAAAACCTCATTATAAGTGTGAAATACAAAAAGTAACATAAATTTATAAACAAACAATACATAGAAACTTAAAACTTCACGCTTCCGAAAACCTTTTTACACATAAAGAAAAACAGACAATTAGACGCGGAATCATCTTTCAATTGCCGCCACTTTCCATTTCACGGTGAGCAACGCCGCGTGCTACCACTTAATGAGAGTATAGTTTATCATCACTGACAGATTCATGAAAATGATTTAAATGATACTGACAGACAGATTTTTTATCTCTTTTAATTATAAAGAAAATATAAATATAGATCCACTGCAATATTTCTGTAGTTTTTGTTTAGTATTACATTTATTATTATAATTGGATATAACGGTTGAGTCAATAAAGAGTATATAAAGGTCTTAATACATGACCATAATAGGATTAAGCATTGAATATAATTGTTACATTTATTAAATAAAACCAAATTTGAATAATTTTGAAATAATTATCTAAACAAAAAACAATATATATATATATGTATACAATAACAATATATATATACAATATATATATAAAATGTAAAGCTAAAAATTTCATTACAGATCCTAGTCATAATTAATGTTAATTCATTACGAAATCTTTCAAAATCTATTTATTATCCACGAGTCATTTAAATGTTATGTATATGTCGCATCATGTTCTACCATTAGATAAATACAAAATACACATTAAATTAGAGGTACATAAATATAGAGACTGCACCTTCTCTTGCGATATTGGTCTATTTAGGTCAATATAAGTTGGTTTTTGACTATAAATCCAATAGACTAGAGTGCAGTGTTATCAAATTATTAGACCTTATAAACAACGATGTATGAAATTTGGATATACCCAGCATAATTGACAATATACATATATATATTTATAGTGTATATGTAACCTTTATTAGATGCTACTTTTAAGATGTACTTTTTAAAAAACTAATAACTTTATTAGTTTTTTGAAAAGTACATCTTAAAAGTATTTGGTGTTAGTGTAATATTCAGTATGATCACATATATTATATAGAACTTAAATTGAATTAAAAACGTACATTATTTGTATTTTAAAAAACCATTTCTTCTAGTATTAACAATTTTGGTTGAACTAAATTTTTTTAAATAGGCTTGTAGTTTTTTTTGCTTCCATAGAAATTATTATTATTAAGTTACTTCACGAATAAGCCTTGGTACAATCCCAGTAGAATAAAAACAAAGACTCTCGCAGGAATTACATTGACCTTATTTTGAACAAGCACTGAGCGTACTCTGGAGATATTGAGATCTTACTTCTAACCTACTTCATTATAAAGACATAACTTTATAACAAGACAGTTACGACTTAATGTTTGTTTGTGCTTGAGACTGTTATGGAAATGTTAGCAATTATATTATATCTTCCAAGATATGTATTTTCTTTATTAAAACTCAACAATATTTTTTTCATGTTAATAGACTAAAATTATAACCAGGTACTACGAGTTACAAATCATCGCTCCATAAACCATAATAAAACCCGAATACCGAGTCCATTATTCATAAATTAATGTTACAGGTTTTCAATTGTACATTATTGAAGTTACGTAACAAAAAACTGTAGACCAGAGGTTACGTTAAAGTTACGAGGTACTAATGCTATCCTGCGATGTAACTACCACGACCCAGTACTTTCGACTTGATGTTAGTGCGGTTGTATGCTATAAAGATACTACTGTAAAGTAAGTCCCTATTAACTATTTTATGTCCCAAACAGAAACTGGGGATTTATATCTCGTGTGTCTATAACGGACTCGAGTCTGACACAAATTGTATAACTGTTGTATATTACCACTTCGCTGTAACCTAATATTGTGATTAATGAGTTAATAATCATAATAATAATTCTTTATTGCCAGAACATACATTCCATAACAATTCACTATTATATTTTTTATGACAGTTCTGATTATTTTATAAATATTACAACATGCAGTAATCAAAAACAACAAAATTACATTAAGAATAATAAGATACAAAAATTTAAAGTAGTAAAATAATATAACCATACAATGAAATTGAATTGAATTACATTAAGATGCATTGAATACATAAAAGTGATTACAGTCACATCATTAAATATTAAATTATTAAAAATAAACTAAAGATTTAAATCTCATTGATTTTTTTATTTGATTATTTTGTATATAAACTTTCTTAATCCATGATTACTATTATATATAATTATCCGGCTGTACTCATGTTATTATAATCGGAATTTGCCCGACTAGTTTCAAACCCATTCGGGGTCTTTATTCATGAGCTTTGAGCATGGCGAAATCGCCGCGTGAACATTTTCTTATTACTAATAAAAGTTATCCTTGTATCTCTTATTTCTTATTTCTTATACCATTAAAACTATTTATTGTTGAATTATTTTTTATATAGTTTTCGCAACAAGTCGTTGAAGATGTATGTATGTATGTTTATATTACAATTTATAGTGAGTTCCCGTTTTAATAGCTGCGTCCTATATATTGTTTTGTCTTGTAATATCCAGCCTACTCGTAAGTATGTCACTAACAGCGTATAAGTGAAACAATAAACAATATGGAACCGGACTTTCTACTTACTGTTACAACTAAAAGAAATATATTTGTATAAGCTTTAGATATACAATGACGATGATAATATTATAAATATATGATTTGATGAGAGTAAAGGATAACAAAAAGGAGAACACAAGGAGAGCAATAGAAGGAATTTGGACAATAAGTTTGAAAAACATTTTTCTTAATAAAGTTCCTGAAAAACTTTAGATGTAATTGAAAATAATTTTATTTTACCATTAATTAGATAAATTCTCCTTGCATCATTTAGTCGCAGTAAAAATGTAGAAGCTATTAATATAACCAGTACCAGGGCACCATACATCGTTAGAGATCATATAATTTCGTAAGTCGCATTCCTGAGGCAGCAAGAGCTGTCACCATTCTATGTTAATTGCTGTACTGTTAGTTGTTACGCATGATATTAAGATAAAAGTTCAATTTATTGTTTAATATTAACTATTTAATTATGTAACAATATAACAATAAAATAAGAAAAGAGTTAAATAAATAATTTTATGAAAAAATATTACAATATCTCTCAAAATAAAACAATCATTTTATAAGTGGGTTTCCTTTACAAAATATATTTAGTTTTTGTTATAAATGAATTACAATAAATAAAAAAAGAACCGTGAGATAAAATATAAATATATATCGACGTCAGAAATCAATCTTATCGTAACTAAAAAAATGCTAATATGAGATATATTCATCATTAAAATCACAAAAAATACTGCATCCAATGATACAGGTTTAATTTTTCTACGGAACAATTTATTCAGATACGCTGTTGTTTTTTTTGTAAATATTAAAAATTTATAATTATTTGGCTTTAGTGTGAAGTTGCACTTTTCGGGATTCCCCAAATTTCTATTTGGCATCGATATACATAGGCGATCACAGAAATTGGTAGGTTAATAGGAGGCGTTGGTATTGCTCGGGGCACCCTCATTTGGGGGGTCTCGCCGGGGCGTCACGGTGTGTGCTAACGCGATCCCGTGACGTCCCATTACGGCGCAGAGGGCAACCGTTGGTTTTTTAGTGGGTAGCCTTAAAAATGGCAGCATCCTCTATGCTGCCGGGTAGTCCCACATCACCCCCCGGCCGTCACCCCCATGGGCCGACGGGGTACCCGTAACGGGTTTTTCCAACGGAAAAAAAAAAAAAAAAAAGAAAAAAAAGGAGGCGTTGGTATATTAAAGGCATCTGAGCTATTAAATGTAATGTAAGTGAGCTAATAAATTGCTAACAGGAAATCTAAACACTTATTTACATATATTTAAAAATGTTATAATTGGTGAAGATTAATTCAACGAAATCATTGTGTACTACCTGACCCACTTGAGCACGCCCCATATCACCGGTCGGATGCTGATATTATGAAGATTTACAAGTATATAACATTTACATAAACTTCAATAATATCTCGAATAGTTAATTAATAGTAGTTGGTAAAACATTAACCGAATTGAAAGAGAATTTATCTACAGTATCATAGACAATGTCAGTGATTCAGACTGATTCGGGTTCAGTGCAAGTTATTTTCACTCTTTACAGACTTGTGTTTCTTTATTGTGTTGAAAGAATCTATGCTATAATCTTGGGCTTTTCCACTTTGAATCAATATTACAGGTAAGTCTTTTTATGAAGACATACTCTCTCTCTCCAACTTAAAGGGTACGAGGGTTTCAAATGCGCCCTGGTCTGAAAAGAACAGGCCAGATTCTTCAACAAACTCAATTAGGTATTTCTTTAAAATGCTCATAATTTGACAAACGTCAAAATGTTTAATAAAGAATTTGCGAACAACTAAAACAATCGCATCAAATTCGACCTTCAAGCAAAAATTTGATTCTTTTAGAAGCTCTTGGTACTTTATTTATCTCTCTTATCTGTGTTTATGACCCATCTATTATGTAAAGCTCCTCACCTCATATTCCCTTACCAAGTTCTCAAATCAGACCTTTTAAAGATGTTTTAAGATAATGTTTTCTAAGATTTACACGAGTACTACACATTTCAATAAAACTATTTTACGAATATAACTCGCGTTTATTATTACATTGTAAAATAGTTTTATTGAAATGTTTTAAGATGTCTTTTTCAGTCTGATGTCCAAGTTAAGGTGTTATTATTTAATTATTAACATTGAAGTCAACTGCTTGAAGTATATAGGTAAATAACACGATTGTAGTAATGTTACATTGCTCTTAGGATTTTTGAAGCTTAACTTTCTTTCTTAAGATATTAGACCAGTTGTAGCGGTCCATACTACACCAGATCTTTATAGAATGTTGTCTACAAAATGCCAAATACTTTAAGAGTATAAACTTTAAAAGCATAAAAGAGCAAGTCCTCCAAAAGTAATTTTTTATCTTCTTTCTTTATGTTGTTCACAATATTTCGAAGTATAATCTTAGAGCTGCTCTTATAGTGTGGAGTCCTACAATGTAAAGTCCTACAATGAACAGTCTCCATAGACGATTAAATATATGGCAACTTTCATATTTACGCTTACAATTATCAAGTTTATCGCTAGTTTAAAATTACCGCGGCCAATGAGGTCATTGCTGCGATTAATATGCATTTGGCTCGAATTAACGTTTAAGCTTAGACGTAATTCAACGGATTGAACAACAGACATGATACATTTTAGCAAATATCTTAGAAATAACCTTGAATTTCTTTCATTTTTTCAAAGAAAAGAAAGAAAGGTTTAAGAGATTGAGTTATTATGCATAATTATCCGGCTGTAATCACGTTATGATTGGTAGGGCTAGATCCAAACCCGTCTGTTAATCATGAGCTTGGAGCATAGCGGAATCGTTGTGTAAATTTTAAACGGTTTGGTTCATGGATTCAAAACTAGTTTCAATATTTTATTTCCACTCTAAAGAAAGACTATGCCACTCCTTTTTCGACACTTGGTTCAGTGTGTATAAATCGTCCTATTTACAAATGACCGTCGCCTTATTGGTTCTTAGTAATAAATATTTCGTTCCCCAAATTCTTCTTTTTAAATTTAATTCGGGTCAAAAGATAGCAACGAAAATCTTTTTTATAACTACTTATATACCGTTTCTTTACCTGGTTTACATGGTTTAAATCTAAAATTCATCCTGTAATAATCTTAAATTTCATGTACACTATATGAAAAAAATATTTCTGAACTAAGACTTTTATGTAATGTAAGTGTAATTTTATTATATTTTACATATTTATTTAAATATATTTAATTACATTGATGTTTGTAATTTTTAATAAAAATGCTTAGTCATGTTAAATATTGATTATCGTAAGGTGGATATCTATTTTACGACCTATGCTGTCGCAGGTTCGAGTCCAATTTGTGTGGTGTGTTTAAAAAAAAATTACTACGTTATAAATTATAAAAATTAGTTTTAATATAATATTACTTGGAAAGTTTAAATCTATGGATATTTGGATTATCTTATCAAAGAAATCTTTATTATCTTTTAACTAATCTAGATTCTTCTATCATAAAAAGTATTTGGATTTCGTTTGGCCCAGGACGACCTCAAGACTAGAAAAAAACTGGGGAATTCTGGACAGATGACATCCTTACTTCAGACTTTAATAGATATATTTGCAATATATTTAGTATAAAATACTATAAAAAATATCTTTGTTTAATAAATTAAAGGAAAATAAAATCGTTTTATATGTATTTTTGTGTTTGTTCATTGATAATTAAAATGAGAAGACTTAAATCAATTAATTTATTATTATCTTGTTTAAGGGCGTTTTTTGTAAATATTACAAATAACGAAATATGATTCTAATAAAAGGTTATATACTGTGTATTCATGTAAATTATATTTTTTGTGCATCACAAGACATGAAAATCAACATAAGAATTATAAAAAACAAATAAGAAATAGAAACAAAAAGCGGTAATGCAATGAAGGATGGTTTCTTCTAGACTAGACTAGAATCTGTAAAAATTAAACTTTTTAAATTTAATGAATTTGTCTTAGTGGATCAATATTTTATACTGATCAATTAATATATATGAAACCTGATCCGATCGAAATTTAAAAAAAAAATTTAGGAATATATGATAAAACTCACCCCTTCTACATATTTTATGTTGCGTCCTGGTGGTATATGTTTACGAAGTCTAAAAGAGGGGCTAATGTGATGAAATCTTAAGCTTACAACTTAATAATAAACACATTCTATCACGGTCCATCATATCATCATCTATCACATCACGTCAGCAGTGACGTCACAGATGTAACCGGCGGAACGGCTATGCTCTGATTGATCTGACTTTGGCACCAGTGTCAGTAGAGAAACAGAAAAACATTGCCTTAAGATATGTTTCGTAATATTTATATTGTTTTATTATATTTAAATATGCAAGATTGAAATAAAACGAAAAATAGTTCTACAAATTATATAAAAATTACTAAAAATTATGTGACCAAAGAAATTCAGTTCAATAAATGATAATTAGAACAATATTCAGACACTAATTGACCTAGTGCTTAGACAATTTTATTATCTAACTACACCAAATTGCAAAATCCTTATGGATTTGATAGCAATTTAGATATAATGATATAGAAAGATATAAATCCTTAATCCTAATTGATTATGAGCCAAATACAATTCCTAAACCATTTTTATTAACCAACCTTTTAGAGATAAATATCGTCAAAAAACTCTACAATACCAGGAGTGTGAACCAGACCTCAATTTTGACTCTCAAAATCTCGATATGTGTTAGCATATTGAACGAAGCCAGGTGCAAACAACACCGAAGTTGCATTACGAAACGTCGACGCATTCTGTCCTTAACTATTTTTCCAGGTGTTATACATTTTGACATTTTTTTTTTGGATCCACCACCAAATTTATGTCTATAAGTGTGCAAAGTTTGGAAATATTCAGTTATCAAAAACGATTGATGCTAACACAAAGGATGCAGAAAACCTCTCATAAAGAGCTTCGTGCAATTAATTATATTTTTTAATATATTAGTTATATAATTATATTATAAGTGTTGGTTGTCAGTAAAATATTGAACAATATATCAGTTTCAACAGTGATCCAGCCGATGAATAGTAAGTATATCTTTTCTTTTATTAAGAATCTCTTATTGTGATTGTCGGTATTGATAACATTATTGTATGAACATTGTAACATTGAACATTGACTATTGATAGAAGAAAGGAGATATATATATGTTTTTAGTATGTATCATGCTTTAAATATTGAAGTTATTTCTTAGATTATGATTAGATAAAAGACATGCGTATATTATTTGTTGATTTCAAAAGCGATGAAATGAATTGACTTTATTTGTTAAAGAATCTAGGAAATATGAACTTTATTTAAAGGTATATTCCTAATAAAAAAAATCTTGTCTGTACATGATATTGATTTGAAATAGATTTAAAAAATATGTTAATTTTATTATGTGTTTATTCCATTCTTCGATAAAGTGAAGTAGGCATTATGGAGTACTTCTATATTAATACTTAGATAAATATTTAAACGTTATAGATTCTTGATGGTATATACTTGAAATAGATACACATATAAAATATGTATAATATATATAATAATATTTTTTATATTTATATATAAGAAACTTGAGAAAATTTTTAAACTGTCGGTTGAAGTCGTTCTACTATCGGAATCAATAAATTAATTAAAAAAATAAATTGGTATTTATATCGTTTCCCACTTTGAATCAATATTAGTGATCACTTGTGTACTTCAATTAGAAGAGCCACCAGGGCCTGTTTTGTTATATTTATAAAAATAAGCCCGTCTATAAAAACATTGAAATAGTTTCATCGTTTGTTTTTTAGATCATCAAAATCGATATAAATAAATGAAATCTATCCCAGTTAATACCGATCTTGGCCTGATATGTCCGGTTCGGGCATCGAACCCCCATCTTGATAACAACGACATTTGAATTAAAGCAACCATCCGTAACTTTATAACATGGATCTAGGTTTTCTAGAAGAGATAGATTTTAATGTATTTACGACAATGAAAGAAACAAATACTAAATATATATAAAAAAATTATTAATAAAGTTAGTTATTTCGGTAAAATAGTTTTATTGAAACTAAATATATATATAAATAACTAATCATAATAAAAGTGATTTCTTTTCAATACACTATTTTATTTAGATAATTAATGCAGATAAATAATGCGTTTTATTTTGAGCTTAAGTTAACATATTGTTGGAGCTATCGCATTTATAAAATGAAAAAAAATATATGTTCAACAGTAAATGAAATTAAAAATTAGTAAATTATGAACAAAAATATATGTAGATAAAAAAAGAAACGGTACTAAACACGATGTAGATCTTAAATATTTATTAATTTATAAAGTTCCTTATATTCAAATATTGAATAAATCAATTAGATTTATATGAGTTCTGTGAATATACATACATATACATACACATATTAATATGCATATACATGTACATATAATTAATATCGTTCTCACATGTATGTATAATCGCCATAATAAAACTTTATTATACATATATACGAGTACAGTCGCGACTAAAAACTAGTAACATTTCTTTAACCTTTTTTTATATTTAGACTATCGTGATACACGTTACTGTGACTATAATTATATATAATTAAAAGTGTTTGTAATTGGTGCTTCTAGTAATCTTTAGTTCAGTTTGAGCAATCTGCCAACAAGTGCTTGAACCAGAATCGGTTATAGAACCTTGTAGCTGGGGAATGTGGCTTTTATACATTATTCAGCTTTTCACTTAATACCTATTTACTACATTCATTGTTTTTACTTTTTATATCACCACACACTCACGTACACACTCGCGTCATACACACATATACACACGTCAATTATTGTAGTATTTATTATCGTTATCTTATCACACCATATGTTTCATTGTTAATGTCACGGAGCTTGAGCGAGGGTTGATTATAAGGGTCTGTCGTAATGGGTTTATTAAAAGGACCCGCACTGTTTGTCTGTATGTAAACTTAAGTGTTTTTTTATTTTTATATAATAAAGTAATCATATGAACTTACTTTTATAGTTTCAGTCTTAGGCGTAAGAAATAAGGCCTACAAAGCATAACACTATTTATTTACTATAAATAAACGGGATTAGCTATGAAATACTGAGGACAGTAGGCTACTAACTGTATCCAGCTGAAGTACTTGTTTAAGTTATGATTCAAGCTAACAGAGAATAATATTATTTCAAGGAGTTTAAAAGCAGTTGTTAAAGTACTTCAGTTCGTTATTCTATTTATACTCTCTTTTAGTCGCCATTTTGTCTGTTAACGGAAAAGAATCTAACATAACAGCAAAACTGGAACAGAACCTACTAGGCGCACATAAACACGAGTAGATAAAAACTAATCAGCGATGTATCCGGGCGTTTTCACTTGGCAAGGAATGAGCAACAATCACTATCAACGTGTGAACATTTATGTTTTCCTGGTACATGAATGAAACACTTTCTATATCGCTCAGTTATTTTTCCTTTCTATGTTTATCTTTTATGTATAACTTAGTTATCTATTCTAGAAAAAAATCGAAAAGTTACTGAAAAAATAAACAACAGTGAAAGTAATTATAAGTTTAAAAAGGGCATGTCCTAATGGAATCGAGTCGGTCCTTAACAACTTTGTTTCAAAAATGGCGCCGCAATCAGATACCGGAATCGTTTACTCCAAATACGTTACATTTTATCTCATGATTTGTTAAGTATGTGTAAAGGTTCTCATCGTTGTAATGGAATGTTAAGATAATTGTACTTATTATTTAACATATTAAGTTTCAATATCCTATTCTTTATTATTTTTTTAACTAATTATAATAATATGTTACAGAAATCACCTGAAAACGTCTTTCTGATTATAATGACAGATAGTTTAATTAATGTTTATATAGTTTTTTTTTCGATTACATTTTTAAAATGCTTTACAATATACCTCATTTTGTTTTACAACCGCCCATAAATATTGTACTTTCATTTATGTAAATTGTTCAAATAACACCAAATCAGGAGAAAAGCATAACATTGTATCAGCTGGTAACAATTGACTATGCGGAACTAATTCCACCATTACACATTTGAAATGTAAAAATATTCAGAGCACATAGTGAAAGTATTGAACTCAGTTCAAGATCAGTCGGGTGCAGTATCTGTAGTAAAATATATAGATACGAGAAATTTAAAAATATAAAAACTTCTATTGATAAATTGGAAATGGCCTCGATAACTATTGTTACTTACAGACCTGCTCACATTAAAGCGCTCTCGCAATCAGTCTGTTATTATACATACAGAAGATTGCACAATATATATATTAATATTTTTATTAATGGCTATACCTATTGATTGTATATTATAAAGCTAGCTGAATCAGACAACGCCGGGTAAATACGTAATGCGTTTTAGCGTCTTTTGAATTTGAATTATGTTGCGAACATTATACAAGAATTATTATCAACTTATAATCATTAAAAGATTATTATCATTATATAATTATCACTGGATCAAGTTATTGTTATCAATTGATATTTATGATAAATAATTATCACAATATAATCCGCTTTGTCTATAAAAAAGTTAAATAGAAACCTCCAATCTACCAACCCACATCTCGTCAGTAAAGGTAATGTATGTCAGAGTTACGTCCGTGTTACGTAAGAGAATATATTAATAACACCATGACTCTGATTGCACTATTGTTTAGTTATCGTTAGGTTGGCAATATTGAGTCTTGTTTTGTATTATAATATTGTAAGATTTATTCAAATATATTTTTTTTAATATTTATTATTTTTTTTGTACAATTTGTGTTTTATTAAAGTAAAAATACCATTTAAGTTACTTTTTAATTTTGAAAAATCCTACATTTTCACGCAAAAATAAAGTTAACCTAAACCTCACCTCGTTTTATCAAAATCGGTAAAGTAGCTATTGCGTGTTACAATAGCTATACGGTTAATATTTATCATTTCAATCAAACAAATTTATTTTGTGAATGTGACCTCAATAGGTCAAGTCGTTCATAACTTACCGACCACTGACAAACACACCAACAGTTATATACTATTTAAAGATTGTAATTTCGATAAATAATACAAAATATTCATTAATATTATGATTACGAAACAAACTTATAATGTTCATATGTTTTCGATACACTCATGTATTGCTAATATATCATTTGTTTCCATTTCTTTATAATTATTAATAATATAGAGTCGAACAATAAAATTTATATGATTGTGCTTTTTTGTTTGTTAATTTACATCTGATAATAATAAATATTTGTGTACTTTCTTTTTTATTAATTTCGTTATATGTTTAAAGTTTTTTCGTTATACATTATACGTTTTTATACCCAAAAAAAATTATAATAACAAGACCAGAACACTTATCAACATCAATAACAAGAAATAAAACTAGATTTGTATAATTATTATTATTAGAAAAAATATATAATTTTATTATAACAATATATTATTAACATATATATGAATAAACACAACATTCCAATACATAAGGTATATAATTTCGCAAGATGCGCGTGCGCTGACACACGTCGCACTAGGACAGATCCATTTATCTTTCATTGTTGCGTACAAGCACATTATTATTGCTTTGTAACAATATTACGATTATTTCAAATATGAAAGGAAATTTCTTACTTTTATAGTATATTTTATAAGTACTGAAAAATTATACGGTATATTTTATTGAAAAAAATACAAGATTATTTTATTATTATATTATTATAAAATATGTAATTCAGGTAATGTAGCCGTGAAAACAATAAATTATTACTGACACGAGATTTGCACACAATTCATAAGATGTGAACATATCTGCGCGTGCGCATTTGACGCATAAAGCGTGGTGTCTGATAGATCCGTTTGTCTGATTGCGTATTGTTAGTGCATGATAAGACTATTGAGTATTGACTTGTGGTTTTATTAATTATTTTAATAAAAAACTTTAACAATGGTATATTTATTAAATAAATAATAGTATTTAATTAAGCTACACTAACTTGTCTTAGTTGCACACTTAACTGATACATAACTGAATAACTTAATACCTTAATAACTTAATAACTAAAAAACCTAATAACTTAATAACTAAATAACCAAATAACTAAATAAGTCAATAACGAAATAATTAAATAACTAAAAGAATTATAACAATTTAATTAAGTTTGAATCCTTTTTCTATGTCAGTCTGATGTCGAATATTTAATATTATTATGACCATGGCATGACTTTCATATTGTAACAATTCATTTATATTTATATCCAAAGTCTCACAAAGGTTAAAAAATATTTATATTTTTGTTACTTATTTATATGTTATAATCTTCGAAAATATTGTCAGTTATAAAAGTAAAATTATTAACTGTAATTGATAAATAAATTTTTTCAATGTTTTAATTTAATTGTTTTATACGATTATTGATGTTTCCAGAAATATTACATCATCGTGGTTTAATTTTATTAATTTAAAAAAAATGTCAGTTTGGGTTTTTTGTACCCACGAATGATAATCATATTGTTATATGAGTATCTTTTTATTTGTAAGAAAAACAAATATTCTATATTTTTTCGACTTGCAACTATTGTCATTAAAAATTGTAAAATTGAAAGTTTCTCAGTTCTGTTACCGAAACATATCAGGCCTTACTTGTATATAGTGTTATTAGATATCAAGCGGACAGTTCGTATAAAAAATATTTAAAATTCATAATATATTCAAGTATATATATCAGCATGTTTACATTCTGATAAGTGGGTGTGTGAGTTTGTTTGTTACAAATATAACTGTCAATATTGATAAGCATCTGAATAAATATTTGTCTTATGATCGTGGCTTTCACATCCTTCGTAATTTTTTTAAACAAAATCGTTGTAAATATATGTGTATATTTTTATTAATGAATTTTGCTTATATATAGACCGCGACTTGGAAAAGGATTGAGATAAAGGATGGGATGAAAAGTGCATAAATTAATATTTCGGGATAAAAGTAGTATATACCTTTGTTTTCTATCCGTCCAGGCAAGCAAAACCACTGGAAAAGGCTAGTAAGCAATTGAATGTAGTCTTTTGAAACAATAATGAAACGGCCCAATAAATATTTTTATTTTATATTTTTTAATAACAAAACTATAGAAACAGTGTTCTAATTCTTTTTATATATATTTCTTCTATATTTTGTGGTGTGTGTCCGAGTATCATATATTAATATGATACTCGAACACACACCACAAAATAATTATAAAAAATTATCGCATGGAGAACGTCTTGACCGATATGGCTCTTTCTTCGTAAAGTTGAAATTTTTTTAGTAAAATATTTGCAAAGGCCAGTCGGAAATATTATGTTTTAATTTTAAATCTCTACAATGCAATGAATGGCACAGCCTAAACACAACTATACTACTTTTTTCTGTATAACTTAATTTATAACCACCCTTGTGAAACAGGGGTAGGTTAGCGTATAATATAAAGATGATCCAAAGCCTAACACTTCCATTGTCTAGACTCAGACATAATAATATGATCCAACCCACTATTACTGCAAACTGTATGTGTAACAATTTATCACGCACGAGTGTCGATATTTTGTTTCATAACATTAATGTTTCATTTTATAAAGTGTGAAATTATTATTATAATAACTGCCGGTATGTTGAGGTGTCAAAAGAATTTTGTATATATGAGTTGTCAAAAAGATTTTATATATACCAGGTGTCAAATTGGGATTTTGCAGCGACACACAGATGTCAAAGAGGATTTTGCGAGTATGAGCTTTGCACATTTCCCTGTTATAATATTTATTTATTTATTTATTTATTTATTTATGTACCATGTGAAACATAAATTATAATAGGAAAGGGACAAAAAGAAAAACATTGGATAAGCTTATCTCTAATAAGAGATCTCTACCAGCTACCCATGAGTGTGACAAAGATGATTTTAAAGGGCAGAAATAGGTACTACAGACATATAAATACGTATATATACAAATATAAATAAATAAATATATACATACATATAGATATAAATTACATATAAAGTAAATATGATAACATATACTTTTATAATTGGGAGAGATAGTATAGCTTTAATCTTCGTTTGAAAGAGAAGAGAGATGGGCTGTTTATAATATGGCTAGGTAGTGAGTTCCACAGCCGCGCTGCATATATAGTGAAGGATTTGGAGAAAGAAAAGGAATTGTAATTAGGCACATTAAAGGTTTTTGCAGTAACACACGAACGTTTAGGACGGGTACTTGGTAAGGAGAAATGGAAACGTTCGTGCAAGTAAATGGGAGCGAAATTGTGGAGGACATTAAACAGCGTGGTTAAAACGTGCATATTCCGGCGAAGGCGAATAGGGAGCCACTTCAGTTGACGTCGAAAATCAGAAGTATGGTCAAACTTGCGCAGTCCGAAAATAAAACGAATGCACAAGTTTTGAAGGCGATCTAATTTATTAAGCAGCTCCTCACTGGCATCCAGATAGCAAACGTCAGCATAGTCGAGAATGGGTAGTAAAAGGGACTGGCTAGCAAGATTTTGGTTTGCAAGGGAAGGAAATTCTGCAGACGCTTTAGGGAAGCTTTTGGGACGCTAATATGTTTTTTTAATATTTTTTTTTTACATTTATTATCTTATTCCAACAGCTTCGCTAAAATATGTAGTCCTTTTTTATCAGACAAGGCAACCGATAAAAGTTATTTTCTATATCTCGAAAACAATTTTTTTTGGGATGCAGGTACCCTATATCTTTATATAATGTATTAAATAATTTTTAAATGTCAAATTTGTAAATATAGATTTAGGTACATTATCATGAAATGTCTCTCCTTCCTGGTCTCTTGAATAGCATCCAAAGGTTACTAGTTCATTCATTCTCCAGTCAGTTCAGCTTAAAGAGCAATCCTTGATAAAATAAAATAGTAGATTCGTCTATCCACATACCACTTAGCTGGATCTAAAATGTAACTGAACTAATTGTATATAAATATATATATTATAATAAAATTATTTTTTAATTAGTTTAGTAAAAACGATTAAATATAAAAAAATTATTTTTTTTTGTCTTGTCATTTCTTTCTTCAAACATTTTTACATTTGTTCAAATCCAAGATACCCCGGACATTGACAGATTGACGCCATCTTGCATAACGGTTGCGATTACAAATATCGAAATTGGAACTTTGTTTTATCTTTCCGAGGTCTTGTATTGTAGTACATATACAACCTTCTTGGATAGACGAATAATACGTTGGAATTTGTATTTTTAATCACGCGATTTGATACCTTAGCTATTTAAAATAAAGGGCAGAACTGCGTGAACTGTTGCTTTTGTTCGGAGAAAGCTAGGCTGATGTACGGTCCAAGGTTTGATAAGTATGCTTCCCAGTTTGGAGCAATGCAAATTATTATCACAATTCTGACCCGAGTTTTGTGGGCGTCGCCGGTTGTATAATCATTATTTATAGCGTCTATCGATGGCTGGATTGTGGACGTGAATTTATTGATTTCGATGATATTTTAGCTGTACTTTTAGTTAGACCATTTTGATAACATGTCTCTGAAACATTTTGACTGTTTTTACTTTTTTGTATAAGACTATTGTAAATAAGTATACGGCTGTACTCATAATTATATTGGTATTTGTCCGACAAGTCTCAAACCCGTCCGGGGCCCTTATTCATGAGCCATCTGGTCTCGAATTCGTCTGGCCAGGTAAAGGCCCCAGACGGATTGGAGACCAGACGCGTTAGAGACTAGTCATTTTTACTTTTACAATATCAATACAACAATGAAAAAAAATTATTACGTACCTATGAAATTAAGTTAGTATGAGTTTCCTATTTACAAAATTATTACTCAACTGAAATTTCTTCTTCATAACGTCTATTATTCTTGTTGAAGTCACGTGTTAATAGAAATATCAACATTATTGTGTAAGCTGCGCCCGCGCACGGACAGTGCTAATTTAATAAAATGATATTATTGTGAACTAACATAAGAATGTTATGTGTACTTTATATCTTATATTATTTTAAGTAATAAATAAATAACTTTTCAAAATTCTTTATAAAAGTTTAATAAAATGCTTATTTCTTTAACATGCTTAAAACAGTCCAAAAATCACAAAAACTAAATAGGATAAGTTTAGAAATAATTGTGAAATTATGTACAGGTCAATAACCTCACAAAATCTCTATGCTCAGGCGGGTATCAAGAGCGCTCTGATCTAGACCGAAGATCCCGATACTATCTCACTGTTAACTAGCAAACTATTTGGTACGAGACAAAAATTGTAATATACATAGTATTAGTTAAATAATAAATCTATATTAAGATTTTCCGAAAACGACTCTACCCATTTTGGTGAGCATAACTGCCAGTGGATTTTGTATTCTATTTAAATAATTATAATTTTGTTGGTTTATGTAAATTTAATAAAGTATTATTGACATCCAATATCTCCCAGCAGTTTATAGTATACTGAAAACATATTGCCTTTAAAAAGAGGAATTTTCTGCTCTCAAACTCTAAAAGCCAGAGCCAATTCACCCAGATCTTTAACTATTAATAATCAAAGATTTCAATAATGATTTGTTTATAGTAAATGCCACAAAATCATGCGCAGGCGTCTATCGGAGTCGTGCTGATCTAAACTGTAGATCTTCAAGTTACTGTTAGGTTACTAACTGGGCTAATTACTATTAGGAACACCACTGTACACTGATAAAGTGATCTGAATGATAAAAATTACATTACACTCTTGTTTGAAGGTTAGTTTTTTGAAGGGAAATTAATTTTGGTTAATTTCTTGAAATCATATTTCTAAATCCTAAATAAATAAATGAATGCATGATTGAATGAATAAATGAATTAATGAATGAATTAATAAATAAATGAATGAAATGTATGAAATAAATTAACAAATAATTCCTATTTATTTATTTATTTATTTTTCATCGGTAAATCAATATCCGTGATCACTTGTGTACGTCAATTTGAAGTGACAGAAGGGCCTATTTTGTTACCATACTTCTCGAAATAAGCCTCTCTGTTGAGACACTCTCCAACATAAAGTTATGGCTACAAAAGTTCCAAACGAGATCCAGTCTGAGAAGAAAAACATTACAAACTTAACCGGGTATTTTTTATTATATTAACTGTTATAATAACGTCAATATTATTTAATAAACATTTTGCGAACAACTCTAATAACTTATATTGAGATTTAAGCATAAGACTAGTTAATAGTAATACTATTTTTTGCATCTGTCTTTCGTTATCCTGATAATGTGGTGTGATCGCAATATGTCAATTCTTTCCGGACTCTTCTTTCATACGTCATATCAATGGGGACTTGCTTTTTTGCCATATCAATTTTTTTTCTATATTCTTCTCGTTACATATTTCATATTTCTTATAAATATGTTTTTCATATTAATATATTATAATAAAATCAGTTATTCTAAACTCATCCTGTATACAAAGTACTCTATTCGTAATTCTAGTTACGAATAGTGAAGTGTAACAGAGGATACTAATCTGAGAGGATCCTGTACAAATAAATAACCTGACAAACTTGTCTAACTTCACTTAAAATATTATAAGGCGTTTATAACTTACGATGTGTCGTCAGTCGTTAAGTATTTTTATATAACTATCTATTTTAATTGATATTGTCGTTTTATCATCTACAAATTCTGTTCATACCTGCTATATTATAATATGTGTGTGTGTCTGTGTGTGCGTCTGTGCGTGTGTATGTATCTGTGTGTATTTGAGTGTGTCATTGGTCATGTGTTGTAGTCAACAGTAGTTTCTCTATTAATAATAAATAACTAAGTATAATATAATAAACATATAAATAATAAAATAAATCTTTAAACTTGCTCTCGAGAAATTATTCACAAAATTATCACGAACGATATATCGTAAGATAAATCGGATCGCTGGCTCTCAAGCTTTCAACACTCCGGCATTCAACGTGAGTTTGCATAAGGATTGTGTTGAAAATAATCATTTGTCAGGATTTCTTATAAACAAGTTTCGCGGAAAGCGAAATATATTAAAGATTATTTCAACTGTTACATATATTTATTTTTATTATTTATTTTAAGGTAACTTTTCAATTATTTTACTAATTACTAAACATTAAAGATTTTTAATCTGTTATAATTTATAGATGTTAAATCTATTATAATTTATAAAAACTTCTATTCACTTCATGTTATATTATTACTTAACTTATTGAAATTTTCAAAAAATTATATATATCAAAAATTCTTCGATAAATATGTAAATACGGTTTTTATTATTATTACCATTTGTAAATTATATATTAAATGAATGACAAAAGATTTATTTATATACAAGTGTATAAAGATACATACAGACATAAAAAAAACTTAACTAAAAGTCAGAAAATCGGAATAGTTTCCAAAACTCAAGTAAAATTACTTAGTAACACCAACACAATAAAATTAAACTTCAAAAAACAAAACAATACTGTGAAAAAACTCCATGACTTCGTCGACTGGTTGTCCTTCAAGGTCGTCCGGCTCCATGGGTTTTAAACCATAAAAATTGATATAAACGTTCAGCGAATCATAGTATAGAGTAGAATTCTGTAGAGCTTAATATTTCTTTAATTATTTCTATAAATTCCATAATAATAATACTTTAAACTAATAATCTTTTAAAATGATTCTTTTGTAATTCTTTCTTGTGATCGTTTCTAAATTGTAATCAAAGTTTTTATCATAACAAATATGAAGTTAATTGATGCTCATAAAAAAATATATGATTATATATCAAGCTATAATTTTAGCAATTTTAGTCTAAACTGTCTGTCTATAACGATGTATTTTTTTAAAGTGTATTAACCGCATTTCATTCGCTAGTGTCACACCGCCATCTTGTAGCGAAAATTATAATTATTCTATTTTTAGATTAGGAAACTGATTGTTTTTATATACTTATTTATATTTAAGTCATATAGCTTTCCTTGTTTAAAAAATTAAATACTCTTTTTATATTGATGAATGCAAAAAATAATTGAACTGGAACAATTTTCATTGAAATAACTTTTTGAATTGAATTTTACTTATTTATTATTTGTTTGATAACAGACATTCAAAGTTATAAATTTTTAAGTTTATGTGAAACGGTGCCGTAAACAAATTGTCATTATTAGATAGTATAATACTATATGGAATGTGTTGTTTTAAACAAAGTATATAAATATGATGTAACCAAAAGGTGTTACTAGATCCATCTAGCGGAAACGGGAATTAACTAATAACGATGTACTATGTTTAATACCAATAATTATCGTTAAACTTTGATCAAAGTGGACAAATATAGTTCACTATTTAACAGTATTTTGTAAATAACATGTACTTTTGTATAATTAGATATCTAACAATCTAGAAACGATAATTAATACCTAAATAATAACATTTCTATAGTAAATATGTCTTCTTGTTATTTCTAATTATATTTTAAAGGTTGTAACGACCTTCTGGTTCTTTCTGTAAACTAACGGTATATTGTTTCGCCCTTAAAAGGGTATGTATTACTTTTTGTGTAGAGAAAGTTGTATCTGTCTGTCCGTTGACTATATTAACGCTGACATTTCACTGTCTTAAAACAATGAACGTTAGCTGATATCAAGACTATTTATAAACTAAGTACAAACAGAACAATATATTTTTCTTTGTGGTTCAACTTTTATGTTCCGAGGAAATTGTTTTTATAATGATGGATAAATATTATTTAATGACACTTCTGGTGGTCTGTGTGTAATTTGACGGGGCGTTGAATTCGTTATTCATCTTAAAGGTTAATTGAACACATAATCACAATATAAAGATGAATAATTTTATATTAAGGGTTGAAAATGTACTAACATTTATAAGCATAATAAAAAATAAATAAAAACCTAATAAGATATATACCTTTTATAATATATCTTATATAAAAATATTGAATTTGTGCATTTGAGGCTAAATATTATAAAATACATGGTAAACCATAATAAAGCCATTTTATCATTTTCATTATAGACTTGGAATTCAAGAATTCATAAAATTTGATCGTCCTTTATGATATAATAAAACATCAAACCACATCTTTACAAAAACAGTCAAGAATAAATAATTGTTCATACGATATTTTGAATAATTATTTGCTATCTCGCCAAAAGTAAGCAAGATTTAAAAGTACTAACTTTTCCAGCCTGATGGCTAAATACATGAGTACTAGTTTTAGTAGTAAGAACTAGTTGTCAGGAACTGACGAAAAAATTGTTCTTAAATTGCCAACGTAAAACCTTCACTGTTATATTTAAATACAAGACTGTACTTACGTTAACATTATCAGAATTTGACCAGTTACTTTCAAACCCGTCCGGGTCCCCTATTCATGAACTCGCAATATGGAATAATCGATTCGATTCGATTCCGGGTTTGAAAACTAATGGGGCAAATTCCGATAAAATTAACACTTTTACTCTAAAAAAAATAACATTTTCAAGTTTTGTAATTTAATAAAAGCTGTCTTCCTCAGGCTGGTTTTCAGCGTGTAGCTGCCGTGGCGGAGCACTGGCGACCGCACGGGGCTCCATATCTGCCCTATTGAGGTCCAGAGCCTTCGCCCTCGTGTCCCCGCGTGCTATATCAGCGTATAGAGCGAGGCCTGCTTCTGGTAATTATGATAACTCCATGGTCTGGTTTGAATTTTAACCTAATCCTCGTCATTCAAGAAGAATTTGAACCTTCTTAAATAATTTTAGCAGATAGTGCATTGTCAACTTTTATTATTTCTATTACTTATAGCTTTCCTAATATTTATTTTGTCATATATTTAAAGATTTAAAATGTAGGTAATACTTAAACTGACAATGGTATAAAGTGAAATTATTATTTTATAGAAACAGATTGGTTGCTTGGTTGGTCAGAAATGGTATCTCAATATTTTAGTTTTAATCGTTAATTTAACAAAACTCTATTTCCCAGAGACTGGTCGTGTGGGCGCTCAGTACGAGAGAGCGGCGGCGCGACCGGGGACTCCGCTGCGACTCGCCGGGGTCTTCGCTGACGGTAGCAAGGCGAAGGCACCGAAATACGCTCAACTGATCGACCCTCAGGGCAATGTGAGTTTCTAAGATTCCTGTAACATATTATAAATCAAATGAAGAATATTTACAGAAATAGACAATATCTATTTGTCCCATAAAGGAATTGCTATAATTAAATATTTGCTGTAGCTAATTAAAACCGCCTAAACTACTACTTTTAATGATATATAGTAGAAATGCATATATATATGTAGTTAATTACGAAATGCCTACTTGTTACGTGTGTGTTGAATAGTTATTTATTTTTGGGGAAAAAATATATAACCATAACAGATTATTAAACTAACTTTTGGAATTAGATTTAAATTACCTTAATAATATTGGAAAAGTGTATATAAAAAAAAACAATTTAAATAGTCCCTGAAAATAAGAACATTACAATTTATTTCAAGATATTCTAAAAATTTAGAATTTTATTAACCTTCAAAGAAATTCCTTAGTAATTAAATATTTTGTTTATTAACCACACGCGTAACAAATTTTGACATTCAAAATACATCCCGTGTCTAAATCAAAGAAGAAACGTGATTACAATAATTCGTGCAATAATTATTCCTTAGATAGTTTAATCTTTTATAGACTTACTAAACTTTTAAAAATTCTTTCTTCTAAATAAATTTAATTTTATGTATCTCAAGGTAACACCCTTAGTCTAATTCTATTCCTTCTTTACACTTATAAAAATCGAAATATAAAAGCTAAAACTAATAAGACAACAGTTAGTACATACTATGTATTTGTACCAAGTTAGTATACTTACTCAAGATTGAAATAAAATGTTACAACTGATGCTAATGAAACAATATAACATCGAGACATCACCAAAAGAAGCTCCCACGCATGCACTTGGCCTGCAATTTTTATGTTAAAGACATGCCATGGACGAAGTTTAAGAAATAGGGTCATAATTAAAAAATACAAGTATGATATAAGTTATACTTAAGTTTTAAGTTATAGAAGTACTAACAATAATAATACTTCCTTTTACATCTATACTAATATCATAAAAATAATTATCTAGTTTGTTTGTTTGATTGATTGCGATAATCTTCGAAATTACTGGATGGATTTGAATTCTTTCTCATTATAATAGGCAGATTCATGAGGAAGTCTATCTAGCATTAGGCTACTAATTCTAATTATATTAATAATAAATAAAATCGTTCGTCCGCGAGTGGAATCGCGAGAAAATTCTAGTCTGTCATTAAAAGTATCCATCCCATCTAGATTTATTTGGATTTTGGTAAATTGTATGACTAATTAATCCATGGCTGAGACCTCAATAAAATACATGGCAAAATATTGTTTATCCAGATATAAAAATCTAATTTCGACTAAACATGCGATGCACTTCATTGCTGAATTAATATCGATTAATCAACCGAGCACGTAGACCATGCAGATAAAAATCGATTTACCACTATCATAATTTATCGAATGATTATCGATTTGAGTGACTTGAATGCGACTTTTGATAAAAAACTATATTTGTTTTTAATACATTGTTTCTTAATAAATATCTCTTATGTGTACAGAGGAGCTAATAAAATTAATATTTGATTATAATTAATGTTTTTTTAATTAAATTAATCCCGTATTTAAAGGATAAAATTATTTGATTCTTAACTTTCTCTAATTATTAATAATATTAAAGAAATCCAATGGTAAGGTCCGTTTTGCTATTTCGAAATTCCTTTCGAGATCGTCTTGGTAATTTATTGTGTTGTATGCTGTTTAAAGTAAAGGCTTCATTATTATAAACTCGCAATTCTCCACCCGCCGCCATTTGCAATGAAATTAAAAAGAAATACGTCCTTACACTCGAAAGAACATTAAGTACTCTTTGTCTATTTTCCTTCGACAACCCATAGTAACGCACAGCAGGATCTCGACAGTAAAGATCTAGCAAAGTTAAACATAACAATCCAAATTATACCTTATTTCTACACAATAAAGTTTAAAATGAACGCAGTACAGCGTTAAGAATTCTAATACACAACAACGTTTGTATTTCTACGCTGTTACAGAAAAATGAACGCTATTTCAAATGTTTAAAGTCTACTAACATCGCAATTTGGAGTTAAGAATTCTAATGCAGAACAAACTTATATCAGACGATGTTTATAGTAGAATAGACTTTATTGCATTGTGATAACACACACAATAAACGCAAGTAGTCCTTTTGTGCATTTCTGCAATGTGAGGGCAGTGTCCTCGGTGAACCGTGTTGCTAGGACGAAGGAATAGGGCTGTCACGATTTTTTATTTTTATTTCAAATGAAAAGAAAGTTCTTACTGATTGTTTAGGAATATTTTAAATAAATATATATAATATTTGTAATTTTATTCCACATTAATTATTCAATTAGAGTTAATTATTAAGCTATTTTTTAATTAAAAATTTATACTTAGTTATTTTCTAGATTCTTAATATAAGAGCCATATAGAGTTTCTATATAGAGTCGCCTAGAGATGACGCATTGTTTATGGTATAATAGGCCTAATTACGTAAGCGAGCGATTCTCAAAGCGCACGACATCAAGACGAATGGTTTAAAATGGTAATAGCGTGTAGTGAAGTTATCAGTTACATTGAGTGCGTTTGTAAATACAAGAGTTAATTAGGAATTAAATGTTTGATTTCATTTCACTATCTGTTTATTTTATTATTTTAATCCATTATTGAACATTATTATTTCTTATTTATTACATAAATTTAATTACATTATAAGTTTTAATAAAATCAAGTACAATTTAAAAAATATATACTAATATAAAGTGGAAAGCTTTGTTTGTTTGTATAAACACGCTAATCTTCAAACCATATATTAAAAAAAAATTCTTTCTCATTATGATAGGCAGTTTCATGAACAAGGCTATCTATTACTACGCCTACAAATCAAATTGTTTCTCCGCAGGTGGAACCGCGAGTAACAGCTAGTTTTCTATAATAATATATGTTAATATTTTTATAGTTATAAAATGACCCAGAGGAAGATAAGTTGACCCTAAACAATTTAATTTTGAGGTCAATGTGAAGTAATTTTCTCTCGCCGTTACTCTGACCGATTGGGACCTTGACAATTTTGTAATTTTACAATTATTTCTAATGTAAACAATATAATTGGAAAGTTGTTTTCCTGTTTTTTCATATGAGATTATTTATTTCTTGTAAACTTTTTAAAAATAAATCTTTTATGCTATATAATAAACTTATTAACATATTTTTTATGCTAGATATTTATCGTAAGAAAACGAAAAAAATGTAATTGGATAAGGCGGGTCTTCACGTTTTTCGATAAAACTCATAATGTTCCAGGAATTCGTTCATTTTGTGAGATGGAACCCATGTCTGGTCCTGAGCCAAAATTACCTGAACGACCTTACAAGGGCATTGAAAGCTCAAGATACTTTTGGATAATTAACCAACACATCTAATAACTTTTAATGGAAAAATAATAATATTGAATGCCAATAAAAATAATATGACAGTAGTAAAATATAAAGAATTATATTATAAAAAATATTTCATTCAAATTTTTAAATAAAATATTTATAATATATGTTCAATTAAAATTCATATAAATAATAAATCTATTGTAAAATACGAGTCTATATACATTATTAGTTTTTAGGAATGTATCATAAACTATAAGAGGAAAAGTGCTCTAAGCCTATTAAAATATTATCATTCATTTATTATTAAAAGATATTTGCAACTTTAGTAATATTAGTAATTAGATTCATAATGCTATAACAATGGATGGTTCATTTATATTCCGTGTCAGTTTTTATGATCACGTTTCGAGCGCGGTCAGTCTGGTACAGTTCAGTTCACTTGTTCAATATTTAACAAACATTGCACGAATGTACTTATAACACTATATCACTGGAAAACAAACCTTAATATCATGTAATAAAACTCAAATTCACTTAATTTGAATTTGCTATGACCGAGATCATTTTCAAGTTATTGCTAATAATGTCTATTCAAAATAACTCTTATGTCACTTGTAATAGAGATGTTGATATTTTTTCACAATGGATGCTAGTTTCGGTCAACTTTGAACCATATTAGGAGTGATATTCACAGGTCACAACGCCGTTATAAATTTAAACAGTATTACAAACAATATTATATGTTAAAATGATCTCTCATTATATTATAACCCTAAAAGTTCGTTCAAATAACACCCTCTCTACGATTAGTATGTTTTTATTAAAATATAATTGAATTTAGAAAAAGATCTGTGAAATGTCAAATGTCAAATCTGACATTTTCAACATATAGAATATTTATTTCATTCTGTTAAATAATGAATCCCGTAGATCTCAAGTTGAAACCATACAGATGGCTCAATGAAGCTAAAATCTTTAATAAAAGATATGAGCAAATATCCATCGAATGGTTGGAGGAAAACGCCGACATTATCGTCCTCCTCTTTAATGCCAATGAGACAGACAAGGACGGAGTTATAAAGAAATTCTACAATATATATGAAAATGTAAAATTTATAAACCTACCAGTTGAAGTCATTTACGTACCAATGCACGAGACAGAAGAAGAATGGTTAAAGTCATACGAAAAACAGGCTAACTGGTTTACTCTTAAGTTTTCTGACTCCTTGGTAAATATACTCCAGTATATGTATGAGGTTACTTCAATTCCTCACTTATTAGTAATAAAACTTGATGGTACCATAGTGTCTCGGCATGGGATATTAGATTTAGAGGAATATGGGAAAAATGCGGTAATAACATGGATGTCAAAAACATCAACAGTGACAAAGCATAGAAAATTCAGTAAGGAACTAACTATGTATGGGGAAAAATGGGAGTACATAAACGTTGATACTAACAAAAGCACAAAGTCAAATTATCAAAGAAAATTCAGTTCAGTTCAGCTCCTGGAGGAGAAAAAACCGAAAGAATAACATAGAATTAGAAACATCTTCTAGTTCTAGATTACATATTATTAATAAATATATTTTGTCTAATATTGCATACTCTTATAATTTTTAACCCAAATAGTTTTTATCTTGGGATCTATAAGTTGTCATAATATTTAAAAATACATGACATAGATCGATACGTGTACATTTAAGCTCATTTACACACGAGCTTATATTTTTTCTATTTTGTTTAAACTAAGCCAGGGCTCTCTGTCATCATTTATTATTTTTAAACATATTCATAACATATCATTTATTTCAATTTGTACCGGAGTTAAAATATCATAATTTATTTCTTTTTGTTTCAAATATCAGTAAACAACATGTCTGTTGCAAAACCAACAGCTTGAGCTGCAGATTGTTTTTTTTTTGGAAAACTTATTATATAAATAAGGGTTTTCGAAATTTCTGGAAGGGCTAAAAGGAATATATTAATTATTAATAATAGTATTTTCTTAAATGTAGCAGCCCTAGCATAAAATTGATTAAGTAATGAACTTGTATTCACATGAAGACATGCAGTTACACCATTGTGTGTAACCGACTTTATTTAGGTTAATATCAAACTCGTTGGCCGCAAGAGTTTTTGCGCCGATGCTTCTATTGAGAAGATTGATTTTATAATAAATTTATTATATTTAATTTACTTTAATATTAAAACATTATAATATACTTCTTAGAACCATGAAAATTGCATTTTATTATGTTTGAAACAAAAAGTATTGGGAAATATCAAATTAAATTACAATATTAATATTTTGTAAGTTTTATGTGTGGATATTAAATCTGATCAGGAGACTTAAGATTTATCCAACTTCTCGTAACGATTAGTCAAACCAAAACAAATTTTACAGCTTCTACATTTTTACATTAGCTTCAAATATTTCTGTCGCTTTAAAAATATTATAAAACAATAAATTATAGTGTAAAGTATAGTAAACTTTAATATATTAGTTATCAGGCATTCAAAAATTCCAGGAGCTCTTCGTGCCAATTAACACCAAGGGTGAGATGTATGAAGTTTGCCCGGAAGAGTTGTCGCCCACCGAGTGGGACGATTCATCTCCACCCACCACCGTGCCCCCGGAGATAGCAGTTCGAGCTCACCGACTACCGCATCTCCTGAGCCTGTGGAGACTACCCGCTAGAGTGCGCTTGTTAGCTGGCACGGTGCCTATTGAAATGGCTCACGATGTTGGCGGTAAGTTAGCTTTTACCTCCGTAGTTTCTTGATAAATTTCAGACACTATTCCTGAAAATATTCATTGTCTCTCGTGAATTTAGGTCTAGTTTGGTTTAATAATGATTACAATTTAAAATTATTTTCAATTATCAATCTTCATTTATAATATTTATATTCAACAAAAGATAACAGTTTGTCTAAAACAATCTTGTTTATTTTTCATTGAGATGTTACAAAACCTTGATATCATAATTGCGGATCGTAATTTATCGATATGTACGATAAAATATTGATAATAATATCTATTGGTCGCGCCGTGTCCTGAGACGATCCTATAAATAAACAACCATTACTGCGGCCGACCAGTTCAACTTGTTCCATTGGTTAATTTAAGACTCTTATCATACCTATCCAGATATAGTATAATCCTACATTATTATCCCGTTCTATAAATACAATATAATAATTGATTTATATTTTTAATTTAAAATTACTTTAAATGATATGTTATAATCTAATTTCAGATGACCTTCTTCTTCGGGCGGCAATGACCGAGCCAGTATTGGTAATGTGCACACTACCTGAATACAACTCACTATCGTCGAGTCCAAGCAAACATGTAGACCCCAGGTACCACGCAAAGGAGACGTTACAGCTTCTTCCGTTGAATAGTAACATCAAAGTCAGAAGAACACAGCTAGGCTTTGAAAATGAGAAGAGAATGTTCCTCTCCGCGAGACTGCAGAAAGCTCTAACCTTCTGTCAACTGAACGTTGACAACTGGATCAGGCAAATTTCCTACGCTAACTCCACTGTTGTGAGCAAAGCAAAAACAGTTGAGGATCTCATGAAGGAGGACCATGAACCCGTCAAGTTTGAAAAAGAAAAGAAATTTACTCTTCAGGGTTTGAAAATTGACACTTCTAGACTTTTCGGTAAAAGTGATAAAGTATTAAGGGATATCCCTGATGAAACGGAGGGTTCAATTATATTTTTAAGTAAAAACGAACTCGAGCATATGAACTACGATGTTTATAGCGACGATGATGGGAAAGATGATAAGAGTGAAGAAGTGAAAGTTGAGACAGAGCAGTTCTCGAGTGACAAAATGCAAGTTTTCAGAGAAGATTCTGCACAGAAAAAAAGTAAATGGTTTAAAAATCTAAAACTTTTAAAAAGTACAGAGAAGTTGGATGACAAAATAAAAGTTTTAGAAAGTAATGAAAAACAAAGGGACATTAAAGATCCATTTGATCCATTAGGTGAAAAACACAGTTCTATAGAACGATATCAAGATATGGCAAAACTGATCGAAGAGAGATTTGGTGCCTTCAGGAAAAACGATGGAACAGCGGAGAAAAGCCACTCATACAAAAGTCTTACAACTTCTTCTTCTGAAATGGGAACAAGTCAATGTAGCTCGAGTCATAAAAAGGCAGTGCTTACAAAATCTGTATCTGTGCAGACTGGAATGCCGGACAGTTCATACACGGAAGAAGAAGATAGTGGTATTAATATGAAACATGGTCGCAAAAATCTAAGTGTAGATCAAATTAACTACTGCGGTTCTATGGAAAGTGATTCAAGTTCGGGAAGAAAATTAAAATCACTTGATGAGAATATGCTTAAAAAGTCTTCAGCATCTAAATCTTCTTCGAACCTTGAGAGAAGACAGAGGATACAGCCTGATTTAATACCAGAAAAGGCAATGGTGAAATCTGAATCGTACAATCAAATTCAAAGTTGTGAAGACATTAATATGTTTGGAGCTGGCTCTCTATATAACGACAGTGATTTCGAAATTAACTATAAGCAACATTCTTTCATAACTGAAAAATTATGTTCTGAATTTCATGTTAAAACCAAAAGAGTTCTTAGTAAATCAACTTCTAATTTACTTCATCCCAAAAAGTCTAATGATAAAAAGGAAGGCAGCAACAGTAATAGCATGCCAACTAAAACCGAACGCTCTAATGAAAATGACAAATTGGCCAACTTCAGAAAGAAAATAGACAAACCCAGGGCACCCACCCCCAAATCTGAACTAGAAGATTGTTCTCCCGTAGACATATCAGAAGAACCTCAATTGCAGAAGAAATTGAGACGATCTATATCCTCAATCCAAAAACGAAAGTTACCGGTTATTGAAGATCTTCCTTATGGTCAAGTTGCAGATGCTGTACACGTCGAAGAAGAGAAAGTAGACACAGATTCCAGTTCAGATAATATTTATGCAGAAATTTGTACTCCCAATGCCAATAAAACCAGTGAAGAAGAAACTTATGATTATAATGTAGACGTACTTGCAACAGATCCAGTGATATGCAATGTTAAAAAAGAAATAATTCATCGCAACGACGAAAGAGCGAGACAAATGAGTGTTAGCCAAGATAATTCGTTCCGACACATCGAAGTTGTAGTAATAGAGAAAACAACAGACTTCGAATTAGATAATTCGAGTATCGTATCTAGCGAATTTGACGAAACGGGGAGTAAAAATGAAGTATCAATAGCTATAGACTCTTGGGAACGTGATAAAAGTACTACAAGTACTGAACCAAACATACACGCAATTAGATTAGAAATAACTAGCAACATGGACGACTATCCAGTGCACAGCAATTTGGAAACTGAAGTTCTAACAAAAAATAATTTAAGTTTCAGCAACAGTATACATCTCAATGGTAATTATCCCAACGAGGCGATCTACGATACTTTAAAATAATTAGTTCAGATTAGAGTCATGTAGTATTAATACGTCGCCTGCATATATTGATTTATTTTTAAGATATACCAATCACCCGAGTGTCATACTGTAGTGTAATAAATTAAGAGGCTTTCAATCAACATAATTCAGACGTAACTAGTTTAATTATTTAATAAATATAGGTATACTTTGTTTTGAAGTATCAAAGTCATACTGTAGCTACAGCTACATCCAATGTTTTTTTATTTTATTTTCGTCTAAATTAGTACCTAGTGTACATTTTTTTTATTATTAGGTTTGGGTTTCTACTTAGTTAATTCTGATAAAATTAATTTCAAATTCAGTGATTTAGAATTACAGAAATATTTTCAAAGAAAAACAAAATGTGGGGCGATTTAGATTTATTTTATTACACATTTAACAAAGTATACACAACAAATATGTACTGGTATCTGGCATCATCTTGGAACTTGAATACAATACATTCAGATTATTTATACTATCCCAATAATTAATAGCACTGAGATAAGGCTATTATAGAATAATAATATTCAAAAGTAGCGACATCACACAACACTAGTTAATTTTGTAATCTTAAAACCAAAATCGGTGCTTCTCTAGGTGCTCAATTTAATTTTAATTTTGTTTAATTAAGTCCTTAAAGAGTTCTTCATAATAATAGATATTATATTAAACCAATTACTGCTATGATTATATTCAACTTCTTCTCCATAACTTAAAAAATATATATTATTACAAAAAAAAATGTAGCAACGATTGGCTCTGTTTTGTCTATTTACTGGTGTTTTAACATCTGCATTCTGTATAATTTACACTTTAGATTTCTTCAGTTGTATAAAATTAATAAAATAAATAATTATATGGAAAGAACAAGACATTTCAAAAAGGACTTTACTTCTAAGTTACACATATCACATGACAATTATTATACTTGTTGTAAATTTGTATTATATAGTTTAAAGATCATGTATTATACTTAAAAGGTTAAGTCGAAAGTTTCGGGAAGAATTGTAAAATTATAACAAAAGACGCTTTGAAGATAAATAAATGATTATAAATATCTTGACTTTTTATTTTTATTTTTAAATATAATTTTATATGCTTTATATTTTTTATGAACTATGCTCCGCCGTCTAAGCAATTAAAAAAATAAGACAATTAACAGATGTCAATACAGCTCGACTTGTTTATTTTAGTTACTTTCATTGCATTTTGTCTTACGGTATTTTGTTATGGGGCAGTGCTGCTGAAGTTAATTCTCTATTTATTTTACAAAAAAGAGCTGTGCGGGCTATTTATAACTTAAAAGCTAGAGATTCCCTGAGAGATGTCTTTAAAGAAATTGGTATTCTTACGATCGTTTATCAATACATATTTAATAACATTTTATTTGTACGTCACAATTTGGATACATATGTAAAAAACAGTGACAGACACGCTATAAATACTAGAAATAAAAATAAACTTTCAACGCAGATATTTCGTCTGCAAAAAGTTAAAAAATCCTTCATGGGCATGAGTGTTCGCATATATAATAAGCTTCCACAAGATATCTTAGACCTTCCTTTACTTGCTTTTAAATCTAAAATTAAAAGTATACTGTTAAATAAAGCTTATCATAGCATACAAGAATTCTTAGTTGATCGTATTTCGATCAAGTAAAAGGTTAGGTTGTGGAGCTTTGGTTGTTGACTCATTTGCAGGATATTCTAATCTGTACATCAAACATTGTTCACATATTTTAAAAAGAGCAACTGTTGAGTTTCTGGCCAGCTCTTCTCAACAGAACAGCATTCCGAGCTGGTGGTAGCTTAAGGACGGACTGACTACTGACATTTTTATAATGTAATAAATGACGATTCAAAAGTGCGTGTAAATGCCTATTTGAATAAAGATATTTTGAATTTGAATTATGTTTTTTAGCATATATAATATGTATATATAGCATATAATATCACAATATTGAAAAAACATAACTTGTGTATTATATATAATGAAATGAAATATTCTCGTTCAAGACCATACTTTCTCACCTATTGGAGACCTCTGACACAATGATAATTAGAATAGTGGGGCCCCTAAAACTTTTTCCGATTTTTTTTATAATAGCTTATTTTTAAACCAATTTTCACTGAAATTATAGGGAGTAAGCAGATTTATCTAAAAAATATATGTATAATTTCGATAGAGATATATTAGCGATATCATACTTGCACATGAGGCATAGTGTAGTTGTTTGGGTATGAAAAAATAAGCAGCACTAATATACACGATAGGGATAGATATAGCAGTATCATGTTCAGTTATATCAGTTGAAAGGACGATCTGAACTTCGGGTTCTAGAATGATCCTCTTCAATCTTTTGACAGGTCACGCTCGCGCCTGCGCTCATGTAACTTGTGACGTCACGGCGTACACCCTGCCAATACAACAACACGACTAATTTGTTATTGCTAAATTATCGTTATCTACGACATGTATAAAAACTTTACGTATTGGTTGACACGAACTCGGTTAGTCGGTTTATGAAATAATTACAATGTCCTTGAAAGTATCTAAATAATAAAATTGTTTGTATACTTATATAAATATACATTTAAACAATTAAAACTAACAGAAAATTTACACATATTATAATGTACATAACAAAGAGACAACGGATGACAGAAGGTATCATATAGAGAATGAAGAAATTTAGGACAAAAGAACTGGGATACAGTGCCGTCATGAAGACCACATTCACATAGGGATTCAATGATAGTCTCGATCTCTTGAACTGTGTAACTTTTGTTTGCGCACTAGACAGATCCTGAAAGTTTGGACCGAGGGAAAATTGTGCCTGTTATGGAAGGAGGGTCGTTCCATCGTGTCATCTTCCGTATACAGGCCAATCGTGCTTCTGGATGAAATGGGAAAACTCTTCGAGAAAGTCCTCTCTGCCCGTCCCATCCGTTATCTTAAGGAGATGGGATCGAGTCCCTCAGAAGCGGATTTAAGATTGAACCCTGAGATCCTAAGAAGACTCAAGACCATTCCCAGCTAACTACACGCTTATTACCTCCCTGCTCCCAAAAATAATGAAGAATATTACAGCATTGTGCGTCACTGCATGAAATACCATCTCTACCATCTGGATGCATGGTGATCTATGGTGATCTTGATCTATTGTCAAACATTTTGATGGACGTCAAACGTATTGAACGAGTTCATATTTCCTTAAACAGGATGTTATTGTGATGGAGCTCGTACCCATTACCGATTGTATAATATTGTAGGTATTACATTCTACAAAATTAATCCTTTTGATTTCAATTCAATCTGTTGATTTTAATTTGCCTACAAATTAAGTAAGATTTGTCTCTCATTAATTAAAACAATAACGTTTAAATATATTATTTTTCAAAAAGAGATTAATTACTCCTATTATACTAATACTATTGTCTTTGTTTTTATTTAATAGTCCATAACTTATCACTTGCATTGTGCATTTGTGTATTTCAAATTTGCTATAAATTTGAAATTACACTTTATATTACAGACCGGCTCTTTCATACCTTTCTGTAGCTGTTACAATGCCGAGATGTTACAAAATGACACGTTTTCAAAAAACAAATGTACTTATATTTTTTTACTTTAACTTTTATTGCTATGTAATAATTTACATTAAATTGTGAAATATTATTCTTTAACATAAGTAGATATTGGAGTTCAGTTTAGTTAACTGGCTCTTTCACACTTCTGGTGTTGCGAGTTCTAAGGTTCGGACGTTCTTATTAGTAAAATCAAGTCGCGTTCTTATTATAATTTTCGTATATCTTTTTGAAAAGTATTTTTTAAATAATAATATATTCATTGTAATCTGTTAATCATATATTCCAATGTATTATCATTAGCATACATATTGTAGTTCTTTTGTAAATGATTTGTAAGACACTACAAAATCCTGAGATGATTTATTATTTATCACTTCTTAAAGAGAATATTTGAAGGCATTTTAAATAAAATAAAAAAAATCGACAAATATACTGTATTTAATCAAATAAATTACAATTAAAATTATAAATAGTACCGACAAATAATTTCATAATCGTGGCGCGGATACAATATTAAAACCATAAAAATTATACTAAATATAATCAAAAAACACTAATCAATATTCCGGAACATATTGTGCGTCTTTAAAAGGTCTTAAATAATTGAGGAATGGAAATAAATCAAATGCTTAATAATAAGGCTGCGAAGTGAATGGGCGATTTAAGGTGTCACTACTTTCCTTTTTTTATTTGTTACCTTATTTTATATGCATTGGTTTAGAATATCATATTTTAGCTATCAAATTGCCCAGTGCATTTCACGCCTAAGAGTAATTTTATTTTACAATATACAAGAATATAGTACATACATTGAGATTATAGTTAATGCAAACACATTAATAATGTTGAAGCTTGGGAAAATAGGACTACTGTAGAACATCACATTTATACAAGGTTAAACTGTGGCAGAGTTGACTCTAACAAAAATATACTTACATTTTTGGGATGAAAATCATAAAAGAAATTTACGGAGAGCAAAATATTTACAGTCTCCGTATATAGGAATGATAGAAAAACTAAGCCAAGTTCAAGAAGTTTCTAAAATTATCAGTCGGAAAAGGGGGTCACATTAGGCGATTCGAATGGATTGAATAATTTGAAAGACGGCTGAGCCACACACTACAAATATGAAGAGAGCCAACAACCAGGGAGCAACAGGATACTGGTCTTCCTTGTCCTGGAATAACAATAAGTTATTAATGATAAAAACATCTTGTATATTGTTAAAAGATTGAAATAAAAATGTAGAAAGGTAACCATCAAAAACAATTTTTCTATCCATATTAATTTTAACACACTGAAAAACTCTAAAAATAAATCATTTCAAGTAATTTTTAAACTTCATAGATGTCCATTGATGTCAAAGTCAATATGTTAAAATTATTAATTAGGACATCAGTGTAATTAAACTAGTTTTTGAACCATTTGTTAATAATTTGAAGTTTAATTTAAATGTACAGTTAGCAAATATAATCATTAGTTAGAATGTGAGTAATTAGTACAAATGGGTATGAAATTAAATATAATCAATGTGATTAGATAAAGGTGATTACCAAAATCTCCAACAAGGATAAATAAATTATGTAAAATAATTATTGAATAAATCCATTAAAAATATTAAAATGGTTTTGCAATTTGTTGTTATCACTCTACTTCAATAAATATTATTATACAATGTATATAAATATTAAAATTAACCTTTTTTTTTTGCAAACTATTTTTGTATGTTCTACCCAAAACCTTTTAATAGTGTAATGTGAGGTAGAGGAAATAATGTACTCATAAATTTAGGTTTTTATAAAAATTCAATTTAATGTATTAACGTTTTCTAATATCATATTAATTGGTTAAATATATTCACAGTGTAACTGTTATATAATTCTAATATATTATTAAAAATATCATTATACTAAATGTTTCTATATTTTTTTAGTGTCTGAAATGCATATTTAGTCAATTCAGAAGCACACATAAAATATATTATAAAATATTACCTTTGTAGTTTTTGGTACATTTCCTCTCATGGTGATATTTTTGCTGGCTATTTCGTTGGCAATGCGCATTCTCTGTTTGGGTGCCATTATGTTTGATTAGAAGTAAAATTTGTCCTGAAATTAATAACATACAAGTGGATTATAGTTTAAGAATTATTTATTACTACATATTATTATATTTAATAGATTTAATAGTGTAAACACAAGTGGTGAATAATATTGATTCAGAGTTTAAAACATTTAAATAAATATTTATTTATTAACATCATGTTAAATGTTCTCCCAAAAGACATATTTAATAATAGTAACAAAAAGATTTCCCTAAGACAACTATTGTTAAATAAATAGTTGAGTGTATAAAAAATAAAATCTATTGGGCTAGGTAACTTTCACAAAACTATTGTATTTAGTAATATTTAGGTCTTAGAAAGTTTAAATAAAACGCAGTCAGTTCTTAAATATTAAAAATTTAAAAAATAATAAAAATAAACGCGAATTTTATCCTTAAAAAAGTTTTATTAGAATGTGTAGGTACTCATGTAAATCTTAGAAAACATTTACTAAGAATTTTTTTCAAAACTATGTATTTAGAGAATATAGACAAGTACTAAATTTGTTTAGAGACAATGCAATGGACTGCATACATGTTGGTTAATAAAAAAATATGTATTTAAAGTAAAATGACAATGATTAAATGTGAATGCAGTGTACACATATGTTAGAATATAAGAAAACGAAAAAGAAAGATATTAGTGATTGAAGAAGAAAGGTATGATAACAAAACAACCGTTCGCTAACTACACAAATAGTTATAATCTTAAATTTACTGGCAGTTTTAATTAAAAATGTAACCATATTGATTGCTATCGAAAATCTTTCTAGATTAGAACGTAATAAACTATTTAGAGGTCTAAACTAAATAATATCTATGCATATCATAGTCCTTCATTATAATAACAAAGAAATCGTTACATTTATCAAGAAACAATAAAAATACTTACAATAATCTTAAAATTAAAGGCTTTTAAAGCCAAACACGCACAAGCTCACTTGACACGTATGTAAAAGTGAAACGAGAAGGCAAATTATCTAAAACGTCAACACGTCTCTCCCGTACGTCATCAAAACATAACGAAAGCGTTCGTGACACGCGTCAGTTTTGTTGCCATTTATTAATAATGTTTACAATTATTTATACATTTTCGAAGCTTATAATATTATTTTTCTTAAAATATATAAATATGAAATTCGTAGTACAAAATACAAAGTAGCAATATGATAAGTATATTTTATAAATTATAACTTATAAATACTTTTAAATATGTTAAACCACCATCTATGCACTATGTCTGCAACAAGTTGAAACTATAGAGCAATAAATAGTTTATTAAATTTATCACGAGATGTCACTAGGTATTAATAGTAAAAGAAATTACCAAATGGAACTACTAGATGGCGGTACCAACTTTTATTCTTTCAAAAAGAAAATGTCATTTGATTAAAAATTAAAACTGAAGTTATAGTGCTATAAATTTTTTTTTTAAAACAATTTGAAACTTGAAAACTATCTGCAAAACTTGTTATACCTTTAAGACTTTTCTGAAAGTAACAAAAATTAATATCGACAACGGTTTTTAAAAGATAACAAGTTTCCCCGGGTTTGTCGATTGGCAGAATACACACGATGCTTTTCCAAAAAAGTTGAAGAAAGAAATTTAAAAAATCTACATACATAGTACTTGACTTGTAATATTATTTGTAGAGAAGGGACGATTTGTTCATCTTAGGTTACCTACAGTCTTAAATTCAACATGCGATTAGAAATGGGTTTTAAAATTTTTTTGTATATTCAAAGTCATTGCTGATTGTAATAATATTGAGCTGAGCAAAGCGAATTTCCTTATCGGTCAATTTGATCAAATTTTATCTATCTCCTACACCGATCAAGCTAACCAAATGTGGACCAGTCGATTATCATATGCCTACCTGTCTATAGATAGATTTTGAAAAAATCTTATTGTAGATTAAGAGTAATTTGCATTAACTTTATTTTTAATTGAAACGTTCCTTTACTCGCGTAGATGGTAAATTCTTATTCTGATTGACATGGGTATGTATTTGTTTTTTGTTAATTGTAGACATTGGTGATGTGTCAACGTAAAGTTTTTATGTATTTAAATGTTGAGTAAATTCTTAAGACATTTTTTTATTTCTTTTTATTTTAATAACATTCTCTGATAAATATAATATGTTTTAATTAAAACCAAAAATTAGTATATGAACATTCTCTAAACATGTCTTAAATTAAGCAACTTGAAACAAAGATATGCACTCGTAGCTATTCTAGGTTTTGGTTGGAATCTCTACATGTTATGTAGTTTGAGCTCATCTCACTCCACTGTTGGACTGAATTACAGGGGTTAGGTAACACTGTCTGTGACCACCTGAATAGATTAGGTGGCAAGATAATAATTAGTTTAATTTGTCGATAATTATAAGTAATTGTATGTACTTATGTAACTAATAAAAAAGCAACCTTTGGGTTCTGAACCCCTGTTTTGTAAATGAGCAAAAGAAAGCAGAACTTAGAACATAACAAACAACTAGTTTGATACTCTTTATATTTTCATAAGAATCGTAACTCTCACATAAAACAATATATTTCCCTACTACTTAGATATTGCATTCAGAGACAATAATTTTATTTCAATTTATTACAAACAACGCAATACAGACTCGTAAATTACTACAGACAGACTGTTCGGATGATCAAAATAGAAGGAGACAGATAATATATTTTAAAATAATGAGACAGAGATAGCAGTAATGATACCAGGACATCGAGGTGTCAGCGGATGACCAATCAGAGCCTTCAGTTATCCTTCGAGGGTGATCCTTGGATTGTGATTGGTAGAAATAGATAACGCCTTACGCCTCTGAATATATCATTTGAATTTGAATGTCGAAGGGAGAAGGTTATAGGTTCAGGGTTGTAAGCGAGACAGTCTATTCGCTATTGTAAGAGATCTAAATAGATTTGAAAAAAGATCTCCGATAGCTTTAATAGTTTATTTTGATATACGACATTCCAAATTTAAATCGTCTCTATAGATTCTATACTGAAAAAGTGTGGTACCTTTTTGCTAATACTTGAGTTTCATACAAAGAAGAATAGCTACTAGCATTGTCTGTGATCCTGGTAATTTAAGTAATTATTTAAGCAGATAAGTTGACCTTAATTGACCTTTATAATATTAACCTTGCTAAGTAAATATACAATAAGTACATATTTCTTTATAATAAAATATACTTGCAATATAAATTATTACTAGTTCACAAAACACATTTTGAATTCACATTTAAATTGAAGATAAACAGACCCATTTACCTACTGTCTATTATTTTAGGATTATTTGCATCTCGGCGCCGGGACTCTGAAAAAAGCACTTTCACTTCACTTAATGCGGTTAAAATTTAACTTTAACTTTTTAAAAATAATTTTATTTATAAACTCAGTAAATCCTTGTAAAAACAAAATCAAATAAATATACATACATCTTTTATACGGTTTTTATAATTAATATAAATTAATAGTAACAATTTTATTTCTCTTATAAAGAAATCCAATGAATATTAAATTAAATGATCGAAAATACTAAAGATACTAAAAATAATCTATTTAAAATCTAACAAATTTTAAAATGTCATTCTAATATAAAAACTGTATCGCTTCATTTGATTCTTTAGTTTTGGTGTATTGGCTATTAAGAGATCGTCGCTGGGATTAGTGACGTGAAGCGAAAAATCATTTTAAAACTACTGAATAAATACATTTAAAAAGAATACAATAAGGTTTTTGTTGTTTTGATTTTTGTTTAGATTAGATATGACAGACAGAAGCGAGGCATAGAGGCATACCTTTATATAAGTATATTTAAGTAGGTATTTATATTATAAATTAATGTCTCTGTTTTCATATTGCACTATCACTTGAGACCAGATATAAAGTGGCTGATGATTCTTATAAACGGAATCATCTTGCAAGTCATCTGATAAATCTACTTAGGTATAAGAATAATAATAATGATATATTTAATTGTTAATTTATTGAGAATAAATAAAAACTGTCATGATCCTTATAATTTCCACTATAAATATACTTATATAATTAAATAATAAATTTAATTGTTAAACCAATAAATAAAGTTTGAAAATCATTCGTATTTCAAATGAAACCTAAAAGACCGTATTTTGACATAAAAAATATTATTAAAATACTAGTAACATTGAAATAATCCTAGAACAAACAAAACATTTTGTTTATCTCAAAACAATCATTGAAAGTTAAAGTAATCCGTTCATATACGCGTAACGTAACATCAATACAATACAATACAGATTATCCCAAGGACGGAACGTTTTGGCGCCGAAGCGACGCCATTTGCAAATGTTATCTAAAAGTTTACTTTCGTTGTCGTTTGTTATGTTTATTTGGTAAGAGTCGGCAAATAAAAATGTTCTTCTAGATTTCTACTTTATTCTATATATATAGAATACGTAAAACATTTACATTAATGTTTTCTAAGATTTACACGAGTACTACACATTTCAATAATCTAGATAGAAAAATCTGATTGGTCATCCACTGACAGCTCGATGTCCTGGTATCGTTAATGCTATCTCTGTTTCATTATTTTAAAATATATTATCTGTCTCCTTCTACTTTTCTAAAGTTTTATTGAAACATTTACGTTATATATGTAGTAAAAGATATTTCTAATATTAAGGTACATATTGCAAGGGTTCAACGCTGACATTTTATATTTTGGTCTATAGAAAAGAATCAGCAAGAAACTTATTAAATATATACACTTGTATGTTTTTTTAAGCTATACTAATCCTTTTTCACTTAAATTGAGCATAGCATACCTAATAAAAACAATCTAACTTTAAATATAATATTAAAAACTAACTTTTGTTTTGTATGTAAACTTGTGATCCATTATTACTACTACATATATATATCCGGGAGTACAGACAGATAATTATTAATTATTATCTATATATAATTATCCGGCTGTACTCATGTAAGTACATACAATCGCAATTTGCCAGACTAGTTCCGAACCCATTCGGTATCCGTAATCTTTGCATGTTTTGTGCATGCTCTGTGCATGCTTGAAATGTTGCTTGATTGGTTCGAAATGTACTTATTTAACGTGAGTAGGTTCAGACAGATATATATATATATATATAATAGTAAACTAAGACTTTCTTAGTTGATACAACAGTAACTAACTCAAGTTATACCTATAATAAAATTATTATATTGCTATTAAGTATATGTTTTTTATATTACTCGTACTGTTATACTTTATTAAATTTGTATTTTAAGTTTGTATTAAATATACAAACTATGTAGGTCATCAAAATAAAATACATTCAAATACTAAAAACTGCATATAGTAAGTAGCACAAAAATAGTCAGATTCTCTTATAATATTATTCATAGATTTGCTTCAAATAATTATACATATGTGCTTTTAAATTTGTATATTAATAAAATTAAAATTTGTAACGATATATTAAAGAAAATATACTTATTGTTAGCTTGGTGTTATTCGGGATTTCGTGGCTATTGATGGAACCCGGGACTCTCCACAAATATTCATATTAAAAATCAATTGCTGCTTCATTATATTAACATATTATTAGAAATATCCCGAAAACATCATATAAATGTTTTGTTCACACAGAGTCTTAAAAAGAAGCAGACATTTATACGAAAAATAAAATCTTTACATCCGGTTTAATCCGGTTCAATCCGGATATGCTAACGAACAGCTTATAATTTTTATGAGTACACATATAAAATAATGTACATAAATATATCTACATTATTTTATATATTGTGTACTCATACAGTATATTGTAAATATTATCAATAAATAAAATGCATGTGCATAAATAAAATTGCCAATTTTAGTAATATCTTCCGGTCGGTCGGAGCTGTGAGGAGCTCGTCAGTAGCGACCACACAGACAACACAAAAACCATTTTAATATTACCTATTGGTGTGTGAAGAGTTGTGGGGCCGTAATCCGCGATGCTTTTAAATATTATATATATTATTAATCTTTAAAATTGACTTTAAACACCTTTCCTTTGGTAAGCTTTTATACGAAATATACATTGAAAAAATCATTCTCGTTAACTGAGAGATCGCAGGTTCGATCCTGATTGATGCATTTTGCATTCTGTTTAAAATGTACACTTAATTAATATTTTATATATAAAAACTTTAAATAGGTTTAAGAGTTATTTTCGACAAATAACTGTTAATCTAGATCAAATCTTGATAAAATAAACCTAGTTATTTTTGATAAATAACTTTTAATCTAGATCTAATCTAGATAAAATAAACTTAATCTAGATGAAAATATCCATTAAATACAACAATTAAATCAATTATTTAAACTAAACTACAGTCATACAATCAAACAGACGTGCACAAAGCAGTCAATAATTACCCCGGGTAACTAAAAGCGCATCATCCCTCATCCCTCATCCCCTCACAATGCCGTGGGATGCGCATTTATTCGCGTAATATGATATTTTATGAGTCCATTGTTTAAACAATTGCGTAAGTGATTGTACTGCACCTTGCGGGATGGGGGTGCGCGGGAGGGAAGCAACATATATTATTAATTATTTATATTTTATTTTATCAAGCTATTGAATTAATATTACCTTTTTTTATTTTTCTTGAAATTAGTAATTCTTTTACTTTACATAATATGACTGTTGATGTAATCATATTATTCAAAAAGATTCATTTAATTTACAATTATCTTTATTAGAGATTGTGCTTTCAATTCTTATTATAAGTGAGTAATTATCTTCTATACTATATTAAAAATATATTCATACTAGCTAAACTGTGGGCAACGTTGTATTATTATAAGAATAAAAAAATATTAAAGTACTTAGATCGCTTTTAAAAATAGGATTTGGTGGTAGAATAAATATTTTGGGTTTTATATATTTTTTATGTCATATATAAATTTTTTTGGGGTGGACCATCCCTATCATTTAGAGTATGAAAATACGTCCTATTCTCAGAACTACTTAATAAAACCATTTTATAACAATTTTGAAACCGTTATGAGGAGTTTGAATATAAACATTGTGACACGAGAATTATATTTATTAATATTATTATTTAAATTGTTATAAAAGAGTCAAGTTAATTAACAGACCATTAATTTATTGAGATTTCTAGATAATGTCATATTTATAGTATTTTCTTAGAATTTTACGAAATTTGAAACAAAACTATTTGACACTTACATCTTGTCTCGTGAACACGATTGCTGCACAGCATTCGAAACGTCGGCTTAAAATTAAAATGTAACCAAAATAATTATACGCGACTTTAATCCGTAAAAAATAGTTTTATTTCAAATGTGTACTCGTGAAAATCTAAGAAAATACTCCGTAAAAAATAGTTTTATTTCAAATCTATTATTTTATGATAATGTTTATTCGTTGCTACATAGCTCCATCCTGCAGCATACGTTCCTGGTTACCCCGAGGGGTGTCGAGTTACTCTCCTCCACAAGTATAATTTTAGATTCGGAGATTCTATAGAAGCAGTAAAATTCTGTCTATTGAACTATGTTATTAATTATGACTGTACGTTAAAAATTATTTAATGAATGTTTTTGGTTGATTTGTTTTTAAAATTCTTAATACATTTTTTACTCATATTTTTAATAGGAAGAATGTTACTGAAAAATACTTTAAATATTTGGTTAGAATAGTTTTATGTTGAATTTAAATTATAAATATAAATATAGACACCATATCATGTTTCTTTTGATATGTAGTTATGTTCCATTCTATTTTTATACTTGTATATAATTATTATACTTATGTAAACCTGAAAACCAGCCTAATGAAGACATGGCGCCACAAAATGAGTTAACAACAAAATAACAATGGATTTCAATAGAATAATAAAAGGTGAGGAAGTAATCGCTGACGCAAGTTTTGGCGCCAAATAAGAATACCGTCATTTTGTATTGCGTAATTATTAATTGTTACGGACCACTAAAGTTTTAGCTTTTACTAAATCTTGATGTTTGCTATTTTCGTTTTTATTTCTATATTATTACAGTTACAATTAGGTTGTTCATTTTCATTCGTTTTTTTTAATGCTTATTGTTTGAGTGTATTATCTATGTGTATAAACAATTATCACCTTTATGACTGTGGTGTAAAGAGTAAAATCGCGTATATTGTTTGAATTGATGTGATAGATTGTGCAATACTTTTTTTTTAAATACAGACTAAAATCACTTTTACTCAGTCAAGAAGACACGGGCGGGTAGCCATTGTTGCTTTGCTATTGTATGTTTGTCTTGTAATTGCCGATAAGTAAGCAATTTGTAATGTGAGGAGATTTTCTGTAAGCTTATACGGGTGACATTTTGTTTTTTTATACATTTCCAATCCAATAGTTTTTAAATATTTATTTTTTTATTTTTATATTTATTTAGAAAATTTTTAATTTTTTGTATACGGAAAGGAACCCTAAAAGTAACTTTTTAAGCTTTTAATTTACCCCACAAAAGTAGGGGAAGAGCTTCCTGCGAGGTTTCTCTGTCGGTATACATTTACAATTGTTTTCCTACAAGGGTTGAAGCCGCACAAATTAGTGGCTTTGTCTTTACGATATCTTTAAAAAGTTAAGGAGACTTTTAAAGGCTTCTTGTTTACAAACTTGGAAAAATAAAAGAATACTACTTCAATGAAACGTTTATTTCAAGATTTTTTTAAAAGTTACATAGAAAAGTTTCTATATTTTTATAGCAATTTAATTTTTCTTATGAAAATGTTTGGTATTTCTTAATAGCTTTGATAGACAAGTAAGGTATGTTGACGTAATAAAGAATTCTAGACTTACGGAGAACTAAATTCAATGTATGTTTATTATTTTCTCAATAAAAATTAATATTATTCTATATATTACTAGTATATCTTTAAGTCCTGTCTTTTGTCTCTATCCGTGGTTATCTCTATCTCTGTCTACCAACAAAATCTATGAACTTTTTGCATTACAATTGGGAAAAATCGTGCAGTACCTTGTTAGGGTGAGCGGTTAGATGATATATATTAATAATTTTAATTACAAACCATTTCTTTTTTGTGAAATAGTTTAGTATGCAAGATTGATGTCAATCTCAGATTGAACAGGCACTTATTCACAAGCATCTGATAATAGTTAACAGAAAAATATATTACATTTAAGTAATGCAAAAAGAAATCGTATACAACTAATTTATAACACTAAAAGTTACAAGTATATATTTTCAAAGTACTATTTGTGCTTTTTTTTTTGTTAATTGGAAAAATCCGTTACTGATACACCGTCAAGAAGGTGATGTCCAGGGGATTATGTGGGACTACCCGGCAGTATAGAGGACGCTGCCATTTTTAAGGCTACCCACTAAAAAACCGACAGTTACCCTCATCGCCCTGTGTGACGTCACGGGATCGCGTTAGTATTCACCGTGAAAGTACTATTTAACTTAAAAAACTAGCAAGAACTGGTATCAATAGTGCACTAAAAGACAGTACTATTTTAGGCTTAGTGCTTGAGTTGTGATTTAGTTTAATAGTTTAAGACATTGTAATGAATTTATAAATATAAATTACTAGCATTTTTTTTGTTTTTTATTTAAAAGATAACTAAAGCTTGTGACACATGTAGGGTTGACAGATCACCATACCTAATAGCCGGACAGACTAGCTAGTTTGTCCGGACATTTCGTCAGAAAGGCCGGACACCCTACATTATTGACGATTTTGTCTCAGTATTATCAGATACGACAAAAAATTGTATATAACATCAAGCTTTTTGATTATTATCATAAATCTTGTTAAATTAGAGCATGTGGATCACCTGAAGGTTGGATGACTGCCACCAGGGTCTTTTGCAGTGAAAATTCTAGATAAATTTATAACAATTATAGATAATTAGTTTGAATAATTACAGATATCAAAAATTAAGAGTTTTAATTCTAGTTAAAAAATTTGAATTAAGAATTCTTATAATTTCAATTTTGTAAAAATTGATGCTCTGTTTGAAGGTACTAAAGTCGCTTTAGTATGGAAAAAACCGCCAAATTAGATTGTTTCTACATCTTTATTCTTTGTCTAAATTAAATTGATATGTTTAATTATAGTTTATTATAATAATAAGTAAGCAATGACAAACACAGTCCAAATGAAACAGGTAGATAGGTGACAGCGTGTCCGTCACGCCAGTGTCACTTTACTGTAATGAGATACACTGTACTATACAGACATACACTATACAAGCTAGGATATAGATATACATATAGTGGTACTTGTCTATTGTACTTACCGCATGTATTAAATTGTTTATTTTTTTTTTTTTAGTTTTTTTGTTGTCACTGTTTCTATCTTTTGTATTAGTTAGTTGATTTATTTATTTATTTTTTGTATATTTTGTAATTTATGGTTTTTTAATTTTTATCTTTATCTTTATATTTGTGATGTTAAATCTCATTTCGTGTTGCTAAACCTTGTAGTTGAATTAAATATATTTATAATTTGTACTGGAATTATATAATAAAGAAATTAACTGTTTTATTTCATTTTTATTAAATTCCTGATTAAGAATTTTATTGTAACTGACCCGATTTTCGAAATAACATTTTTGTAATATCTTTATGTTTTGAGGTGTCATGAGAATTCCAGGCACTTTTTAAAATATATATATTTATTTGTTTTGTGAGCGTTTTTAAATCTCCATTTTGTAGCGAGTTTATTGATCAATTGAGTTGTTTTTGACCAAATGACGTGAAATTTCACGTAACTTAGAGTTTATTCTTTTAAGGAAGTCAATTAAGCGGTTTTATTTATTTTTATTTCAATACTTTTTTTGCATAACTTTACAAATTTTTGTACAAAAGGCAAATGAAGCATTCTCTGCCAGCCAACCTTAACATGTACAGTAGAGAACGTTAGTAAGTGCAAAAATATATATGTATAGATATATACATATAAGTAGATGATAGATATCCTTAAACATTTTAAAATAAATATATACTTATATATACCGAATAATATGTTATATTATTATTTATAATTTAAAAAAAGTGGCAAACGCGTATTCGCGATTTCTAAAAAAATTACGCGATCAGAGTGATTCTAATACCAATTGATAAGTGTTAATGTGATGATAGGAAAAGTCACAAATCTAAATATTATTTTATATTTATAGTATATTTCAATATACACGAACAAATAAATAAATACAAATATGTATATAAACCTATATAGTTGTGTTTAGGTTTTATTTTATTTTAGGTTTCATAAAAAAATAAATAAAAAATGTATCAAATTGAATGTTGAATTTTTAAAGTTATGAAATATGCTTTATAGTAATAAGTTGTTTTAATGACTTTAGTAAGTAATTAAAGAATAAATAAAAAAAAAAACATTTTTCTTAACTAGGAAGTTAATTATTGTTGCATCAAAAACAAAATTAAAATTATATTATAAAATATAAACATTAAAAGTTTGAAGTTTGTATTATTTAAAACGAATATTACTTTATCTATTAAAATAATCCTGTGTCTCCTTACTATTTTAAATAGTGGTTTTTTATAATATAAAAATTTAAGTATTTTTAGTTGGATAATTATTTTATAATATAAAACTATTTGATTTGATCTACTAAGAAATCATTTGATTATCATTGCATTTGCCCAGCTGTGGGATGCATATAACAATTTCCATACATCTCAATTGTTCAATATAATCTGTTTGCTCCTGTGTTTGTTCGCTCTCGGTCAATATTAACGCTATCGTGAACGCTTTGGTTTTTGTACCGCTTTTTATATGGGCCGCTAAAATGGTGCATACATACTATTTTTGGTAAACTTTTTAATATTTATATAGAGAGAATTTTTTTTACACTTTTTTAAATAAAAAACTCTGCTAACATCAGAATGATAAATAAAAAAAAACTATTTAAAATAAACAAATCGTAAAAGAATATTAATTAAAAAACGGTTTTATACATTTTTTTCATTTAAAAACTCTAAAATATTTTTTTCGTTTTTATAACTAAGTATATTATATAATATTTATTAGCTTTAAATTTATAATGTAAATAAATTAATTTCCATACAAAAAGCATCACATTATTACTCAATAATTTGGGAACCTTTAAGTGCGTGTATGTTTGTTTGTCAGGTGGAGCCAAACCGTGTGTTTGTACGTCGCATTGTATGTAGTAGTAATTGTTGATATAACTGTTATAGCTATTACGTGACCGACGACGGCCTTTCTGTTTGATAAAAAAACTAATTAAGTCATAGATTTAGATGAAAACTCTTTGGTTTATTTACATTGTACAGTTTTTAAAACCATGTTCATTTACTCTACAATCTTATATTTATTACTTTATATTTATTATTTCACAATTAAGTATTTACGTACAACCGCTTCATTTAAAACACAAAAATTAAATTTAAATTCCGTATTTGCATACAACTCGCAAATATTCTTAAGAAAACTGCCTCCTCAAATAAAACATTTAAAAAGAGAACACGGCTAATGAGTTATTAATGTGTCGCGCCTACTGGATATTATATTGCACTGTTTGAAAAAAGAATATTATCATCTGTGTACTTATTTATTTTAAAAAATAGAACAATATTAGTCTCATTGTATCTCAGTATACATTTTTCTAGATATTATAAAATAGATTTTACTCCACTAGTATATAATATTTATTAGTAAGTTTTATTCTTATTTCACTCATATAATAAATTATAATATTAGTGACGTGACTATCGATTACAATATGGCGATAAGTTGTAAAAGAATATAGGTTGTAAACGAATTCGTGCAAAAACATAAAATTGAAATAGTTTTTAAGTTATTCTATCGCTGTCTAGTTTTTTCATTATATTGATATGTTCTTCTATTCTCATAAATGCTATTTGTCATATTACCTTCAATTTATTTAAATCGATAAAAACTTCAATTATGAATTGAGAAATTTTTTGCGATTCAACATTCAAAGCGTCCCTTCCCTTTTGTTTAATCTGTTCCAAGGGTATTTAACAAAACCAGATTATGAACACCAAAGATAAGGTTTATTTTATTAAGTACGAACACTACTGATACATTTTTCAATGAAAAATTATTAAACTAAACTTGTATTTGTTCTACAGACAAGCTGTGAAGACACAAGATACATATTTTCACATTTAATCGTATAGAATATATTTATCAAAATGTGTTTTTAAAAAATTATTTACAAAATGTCTGAATGTTATAATAAATAAGATACGAGTACTTAATACGATTAAATGTATTAACCCTCCTATCATACTTATGGTGTATTTTCCCATTAATAACGCTCTACCGCTAGTTACGTCACGTGCCTCACACGCCTCCTTTGTTAACGTCAAACAATGATCCGCCATTTTATATTTTATAATGTTTATTTTTTATTTTAAATTCTGCTTTAGATAAATAATATTTGAATTTATTTACATGTTGGAATAATTTCTAAGCTACATTTCTTTTATTTCATAAAAAAAATCTGTAATTTAGAAATTACGGCCTAAACTTTCTGTCGGAAATGACGTGCTCGGTCAGATCCGTTGTATGAAATGAAAATATTGTATTAAATTATTTTTCATACATCAATGGTTTAAAATACTAAACTCAACGGAAATAACGAATGTGAAAAGAAACTTTTTTCTCATTCTCTTTAATGTGATTCAAATCTTTAGCTAAAGAGACTTAGATAGACATATCGATGAAAATATAAAAAATAATTAGATCGATTAGGCGGTAGATTTGTTTAGAACCTGAGGTCCGAAGTAATTGGGTCTACAAAGAGGTCAATTTACTTAGGTTTTTTTTTAATCCGACAACATTTCAACTACTTTTTTTTTCCAATCAACTGAAAAAAAAAAAAAAAAAATAGTAAAAAACTCGAAATAAAAATATATATATACAATTCGGTACCAGGCGTTCATGAGCAGCAAGGTGATTAAAATAAAACACTCATTTAAACTGCTCCAATTTCCACTAAAACCAGATGCACGGTAATTTGATATACAGGCTGCGTTTTTATGTGTATTTTCGTGCGCTTCCGCTCTCGGGGAATTTTTTGGACAAAATTTTTACCTTGTTTTTACTTTTTAATACTTATTGAACGTTACTTGAATAAAACTAAGAAGTGTAATAAATGTATAAATAGATTCGTTCGTTGTGTTGTACGCTGTGTATTCTATATAATATAAATATTTTAATAAAACAATTTCAATTTTAATAAAATTAATTTATATTGCATTAGTTATTTATATACTAGAAACCACTTTAAAATAAGTGAATATTTCCTTTACCAGATTTATATAAATCAAATATTTGTCAAAGTCTTCAAACAGTGGCCATTGATGTCCAACCCCGGAAACCGTGAGTTCTCAGCCCTTAACCGCTGGTGTCATGTTCCCTCCACCTATACTTAGGTTAACTCCTGACCGCGGTTACACTCGTGGTTTCTTTAAAAACAACCTTGTTACATATATGTATATCAAGTTATATAGTTAATAGATCCCTAACAAAACTTACAAATATATATTTAAAAATTATGTATAATATAACTAAGTCGATGAAAAGCTGTATATTATGCTTGTTCATTATAAGTTCACACATACAAGTTATTCATAAGCGATGAAACAAATTGAAGAACATTTAAATATTCTAGTCCGTAAATGAAAACATGATGTATATAAATTTAAAGGCAATTGAAATATACAACTTTAAATTCTACATATAAGGTGGGTATTTGTTTGTACGCCACATTGATAAATTGGCAATGAATTGAAGTCGATATAACCGCTTCTGTTTTATGATATCCTGATGATTTAATGTAATTAAATAAATATATTATTTAATTTCATTATATTAATTAATTTAATTAATTATTATTAACCATATAATCAACGAGATGTTTGTCCTATATATGTATATATATAAAATATATTTTAGGTGCAAGGATTTTTTAATTATTATTAAAAATTCCTATATGAAAATGTCTTCAATTAAAGAAGACAGTATTTCGCCACGCGCCGCTAATGGAAGTATTAATTATTCGAAATCCGATTCCCCCTTGTTACGATAATAACATAATTTGACGTGCTCGTTACTTATGTTGCCCTGGTAACTGCTACTTATTTATTATCAAAACTAGCCTTTACACGTGACCTCGCTTGCTTTCTGGGAGAATGGTTATGGTGAGAATGGGGTATATCAGGGAGGAAACAATATATAATAATAATAATATAACGTCAATTCAATACAAGATGGAAAAAAAATTTTTTTTTTTTTTCGTAAGGAAATTGTAAGGGTTGTTGTTGTCTACTTATTTAAGTTTTGAGATGCATAAGTCTTTCGTCAGGTACTAACAAGTACACCATCAGCTCGTTCTTAATTTACTTTACCTATGTTAGATTTATAAATACATATAAGAATATACTTATATGTTAACTTCGTGATATTTCTGGAAACATCGATATCTGGAGTCTGCGTAATAGGTTCGTGAATCGACTTCCAATAGTCGAGTTCTCCCCAAACAATGGGAAGGGTCTTTGTTTATTTCCATTGCCCCTTTTAATAGAACAAACACTATAATGGCCGCAATGTCTTTTGGGGTATGATTTATAAAATGATTATCCATTAACGTAATTTTATAGCGGGGTTGCATCTATTTATTATTACTAATAATATTTAAAATGAAATGAACAATTTTTAACAACTTGGAAATATTTTTATTTAATTTAATTTATATATGTAACTTTATTAAAATCTAAATTAAATAAAAAAAATATTTAAATAAACAAAATTATAGGAATTTCTTATTTTCTCTCACAAATAAAAATTGGCACTGTATAAAAATATAAACCAACTAAAAACCATAGCGTGAGTAAGGTACGTCTACAGGTCATAATAATTATAAATAAATCGATAGAAATATAAAATTTATCCTTAATATTTTCTAGCATTACTTTTAAAACAAAATTTTTTAGTGTTATTTCGCCAAAAGCAGTGTTGACTCGAGCAAAGTAGCAGGGCGGGGCGGGAGTGGTCCGCAAACACACACGGCGCCGGACTGACCGTCACCTGCGGGACTAAGATTTATATAAAACCACTTATATTTATGGTACATATTATTATTATTATAATTACAAGAAAATATACTTTATCAAGAAAAAAGAGTTACACATTTACACATTTGAAATAAAACTATTTTTACGGATTGAAACTTAAAACATTTCGAGTTTCAATCCGTAAAAATAGTTTTATTACATTTTATTATTGTTTATTTCTTCAATGGACTCTACATGATTTAATTTAAATTTAAATTTAAGTTTAAATTTAATGGCACTGTTTTTAACTTTTTGTTTCGTACATACATTTAAGTGCTATCTAATGATTTAAAATATTTTTTTAATGTTCTACTTGAAGGAAAAATAGTATATTAGACATTTTATTTATTATAGTGTCATTTTATTTTAAAATAATTTCGTTTTGAATTTATATCTAGCAAGATAATTCTTTTGCATTACTTTTTTGTATAAAATGTAATAATATTATATATTATTTGATGGTTTATGTGTATTGTTTCAGTCCGGAGGTCACAATTAAGCTGTGTTTGCTCATCTGTGGACTGTGTGCTCAGCGCCTATCAGTCAACACCACTCCACCACACACCACACACCACTCGGGGCTCATGTAATAATATAAATACAACAAATTTTATAGAAATGTTTAGATCAATATATACTAAATTTATATTGTGTTGTAAAATGTCTTTCCCACTAACCTTTAAGTGAGAAAATATAATATCGAAAAGGTAACCCCTGAGAACAAATATGACCTCAGAAGAATAACAATCGAGTTAATTTTTGGCCCCTAGCTACTTTCTATATATTTTTTTCTTAAAATTTCATTCTTAAGGAAAGGGTTGACAAATATGACATTGAATTGATTTTATGAGAATTTGTGGATATTGTTAAAAGTAATTAATATACGTGTGACCTTTAACCGATGTGAAGCTTAATACATGATGTTTAAATTGGCAATAATGAACTTGTTACTAGTAGTTTTTTTTTAATATACTTACATATAAAGAAAACTTTTTAATTTTTTATAGTAATAACAAGATTTTACAATATTTATATATGTGTGTATATATAATATACTTAGTGAAGCATAAACCTAGAAAGCGAGCGATATTCGTGGGATCGAGTCTGTGTGGTGAACCGCGAAGTATCACATGCCTAGAACATTTACTTAATATATATAACTATATTTATGTATGATTTTCTACTTTTGCAATCAAAGACTAATGGCGGTCAATATAACATATATTTTAAACACTAAAACTGTAAAGATAAATATTATATATTTTTTAGTACTTTAAAAGATAATATAAAAATCGGTTTTATTTTTCAGATTTTATTTATATGTGAGGTTTTTTAGCATATAAATAATAATTCTTAAAGCAGATATTATTAACAATTGTTGTATATATTTTGTAAGTTTTTACATTTGTTTTATATACTGACATATATATTATTCTATATTATTCATAATTATATATAAATGGATATATTATATAAATGATTAATCCCTCTAATTCCCAGTACATTGGCGTTACAGTACTAGGAGAGCATGGCGTAGCGGAAAGTCGTTGACAGCTGATTGACGTCTCACTCTGAGGCATGTTTATCTCATTTCTTTTTACAAATTTATTTACCATTATTCTAATTTAAAATAACCTCTAACCTGTGCCATTAAGGTCGATAGTCCAATGTATTTTAGTTCAGAGAGAGTACAGTAAACTGGTGAAACGTTACTAATGTATGAATGACTAACAAGACAGAACTAAAGTAAATAGCGTCTAGAAACGCACCAGCTGTGTCCGGTCGCTTTACTTTTCTTTCTAAATGGGTTTTAATTAAATGTACTGACGTGGTGTTACAAATGTTATATTATGCAGGTGACACCTCAATGTCACTTTAACTAAGAAAATTTTGTTTTAATTATTTAGTTGGCACGCGCAAGAGAGATTATACAAGAAATACATTAACATAAAAAATACTTAGCTTAACTTTTAATGATCAGCTATTCAATAATATTAAAAAGGTACATTTTTTTATTAGTCATTAAATATATTGTGACCCTTTCATTTATCAAAGGTCACAAATTATTGTTATAAATTGATTCATTGTCAAGAGGTCATCGATACCTTTTTATTGCACGAACATTTTTATGTTAAAAACATAAAAAATACAATTGACCCTTTCTCCAACTATTGTCCGGATTTGTTAGAAGTGGAGTGTAATAAAAAAAATAATAATTTTTTGAATTTGGAACGTAATTCAAAACCACATCGCACATGCGCGGATGGGTCTAAGAAAAATACAATTTTACAATATTCCCTAATTTCGTGCAAAAATATCGTATTACTTTTGTCTATTCGTTTCTCAACTAAAATTTTCGGTTGAAAGCGTTTGATTTTGGGCATGTGTTTTTGATAAAGGTTTTGAGGTTACTGATTAAAAAAAATAAAGTTGCTTAAAAATTCTGTAGTTGCGCAGTTGTAGATGTGTGAGTAATATAGATGTTTGTGTGTTTCTTTTACCAGCCACTAACAAAAATACGAACGTCAACTTATAAAAGCTAACGTTCTAAATTTAAAAGGCTCATTAAAATGGATACGCAGAAGTCCTGGCGCGGTTTTAACATTGTACATGAGGTGTCGAATAGCAAAAATATTTATCATGTCACCAAAGGGTTTGGTTCCTTCCTTTGACACATGGAGGGCGTGTTTGCTAGATTTAGATAAATAAACATTCTAATTATTTTGAACAAACATAACTTAAATATTTCTTTTTTAACCTGTAACAATATAATTAAAAATTATCTGAAATGACAATAGATATCTGTTTGTAGATTTATCTTAACTTATGACAAGGTCTTATTACGCATCTGAGTGCATCACTGTAACAAGAGGTGTTTAGGTCATCTGCTTCATTATGATTTATTACTATGAGGCGTCTGTATGTGTCATATACTATAATAAAATACTCTCACGTTCACTGTCAATATATTTGAAATTAAATTTTTTTAAATAATATTTAGTATATAATCTTATCTATGTCTGATGAGGATAAACAATGACATGTCAACTAGAAAGCCGTCAATTAATGGTAAACCTTATTCGTTTCTCAAACGACCATAACAAACGCACACGCTCAAACAACTTCTATATCATACAACTACCAAAACAATTCGTTCATCAACCGACGGATCACACACGATACAAAAAGGTTTAAACAAAAAACAAAACCCGCACAAGATAAAAGTCCTTTGACTTTTTCTACAGCGATTAAAAATAAAGAAAAATTTAAAAAAAGAAAACTTATTCCGCGCCACACTGTCTGCTATCCGGTTTCCGACATATTGGGTTACCTCACTCAAGTGATGGCTTTACTTTTATTCGGTGACGTAAAAAATTATAATTTTCTTTATTGGGATAAATTGTTCGATGAAGAAATTTTTATTGGTCGATTTTTAAATGATGTACGTTAAAAATATATTTCAATACATTTTCTTTGTAAATTTTAAACAACTGTCTTTAATATCGAGATGTACGTTTATGCTTTACCTGAACATTTAATAATTTAATGTTACTGATGCAGTAAAAATATAAAATATTTTTATATACACAATAAACATAAATTTAATTAATTTAAATGATTTCTAAAATTTTAGGCTTAAATTATCTTTATTTCAAAGAAGAATTTTTCTACATTTTTTTCTATTGAAAAAACGGTTTTAATCTGATCAGATTTACATTATTGGAATTACATTTAATTAACATAGACATACACAATACTTCATTTAATTCTAGATTTAAAAAAATTAAAAACGATATACAAATAAATATTGAATCCGATTAATTTTTAATTTACGAAAATTTAATAATAACTAACTTAAATAAATATTTAAAATTGAAAATTCAAATAATATATCTCGCTACTCAAATTAAAATAGCTCCTTTATGTTTGAAATACTTTCAGGAATAAAGCTGTAAAGCGTTACCTTCAACTGAACGGTATTTAGCATTTTATAGAGTTTTACTTATTTTGAACATAATTTCTCATTAGTTGTAAAGTTAGTAAGTATGTTAGTACTTTAAAACAGCTAACAAAAAAAAATAGTTTTTGAAAATTGAAACATTCCGTGACTTTCAAGATACCAGGCAAGCATAAGTGTTAAGTAGGCGATTATGGTATTCGCTTCCGATTACAACGACTCAGCGTCGTACAGTTGGCGTAGCGGCGCCTGCCCGATAACTGTTTATCGTTTATGTCAGCCTGGTTGTAGTTCATTAAATTATTAATTATTATTACATTATTTATTATTAAAAAATAAATGAAACAAAAAAAAAATAACAAAAATATGTAATGAATTTTTTTTTAATGAATAAAATGAATAAAATTCAAAATAATGAATGAATAAAATTCAAAAAATAACCACTGTAATTATAATTATTAATAATAATTATAATTATAATCAAAAGTTGCGACACGTTGAATGTAAATATGTAATTGGAGCGCATGTTTTATTTCTTAGAAACCAGTTTACGTAAATATGTCTTTAAAGCACCGCGTGTTTTGCAACAGCACTACAAGTCGTAAAAATATTGTGACCTTGACAGTGGTGACACGATTATATAAAGAATATTATATATTCAGAACAGTTACATAACAAACAAATGGTTAAGATATGAATGGACCATCTGTATCATTTTGAACATTATTTACATTTCAAAGATATTGAACAAAGTTTTATTATTTTGATTCTTTGTTAATATTCATACTAAAACTATAAAAATAATAACTATTTTACTAATTTTACCAAAGGTTTATGAATTTCTTTTGTAGTTTGGTACTTTTACTACGCTTTTTTGTTTAATTGACATATAAGTACTATATATTTTTTTTACTTTGTGTAAATGTTAACAGTGAAGTGTTCGTGTCTAAATGTCATATACTCTGTGGTAAATATTCGTCAACTCAGCATCCAGTCGCAGCTCAACAGTCAGCACTAAGTCGTGGGAATGTTAGTCTTTACGTTTTCATTATCTTCGCAAAGTACGTAAAATTATAGATTATGTTTATTATATTATTATCCATATAATAATAATAATATTATGAGAGTGTTACAAAAAATGAAAGACATAAACTTATTAGATTATTTATACAAAAAATAAATTATGTAGACGCCAAATCAAACCTCAAGCACACTGCAATTCACTTCATCTATCCCCTTCGTATGTTTGTAATTCACCCACTAAGGCTTCACATCCACACATGATGCAGTGCATCCACATCATTTTGACAAACTGTATTTGTGTAAAAGTTATATCATAATTGGTTAGACATTTTACATCCTTGTATTAATAATATTTCTTTTTTGTTTGAAATTATTTATAAGTTTATTTTTTCATAAATCTTTATTGAAAAAATCAGCAACACGACTCTTACCTGCAATATATTTAGTGATAATATAATATAAAAATTATACATATATTATTCATATAACGTACTATTCGATTTTCGAAGATTGAAATAACTTCACTTTTTTTCGCCATGCTTTTTAATTTATGCCTTTATATGTTGTTTGATAGAAAAAAAAACCATAGATTTATAGTAAAATTATGTAAAATAATTATAAATTTAACCAAAAATAATTGTGATTATACAAACACTGCTTATAACAAGATCAATATAAAGTAAAACAGTATGAAGCGCGCTCATGGGATCCCATCGCTATAATTTATAGCTCGGAGCCGCGGTGTGGGGTTACCATATAAAAATTAATAATCCACGGGTCCCGTACACCTCGAGGGAGTTCTCGTTGTGGTAAATTTGGCACGTTGTGTGTATTATAATAATATAAACATACTTTTATGGCACATCTCATTCGCTAATTCGAATTTCAGTTGTTTTTCTATATACTTCCTTATTAATAAAGATATTTATATCTAGTATAACATATTCTGTTCTGACCCTTTCACAGTAAAACATGCAGTAAAACATTAGCAAGGAAGTGAAAAACCAACCAGAGAATTTTTTTTTTTAGTAATTCAGGTAAAGTTTGTAACAAGCCAACGATAGTATAAAAATAAATCAATAAAAATATATACACAAATACATTGTTTATTAAAATAAACATAAAGGTATATTATTCAAATTAATTTTAATGACATGCTGGTGACTGCTCAGCGAGGTGTTGATGACAAAAAGGCTGAGGGGAGACTTATCAGAATAATCGCGTTAAAGTGTGAATTATAAGTAGAGTAATTGAGTGGACAAGTGGGGAGTGACTGTTAAGTGTGGGGGAGAAAGGAAAAAAAAAGGAGGAAGAAAACATACTGGAATTATATAACATACTATCTTTATCACCTAACAATGAATCTGGTCTAATAAATTGTTCTTTAAACCCAATTCATAGGTTGAAGTTTCATTGCGATGATTAAGGAAAAAATATAATAATTTCAAACTGTAGAAAAAGTCTCTGTATGTAGGTTGAACTATTGTCTTAAATTATAATAGTTGGTTTTGATAAAACACGTCTATTTCTATTATTACGAAATTAAATTATGTAGTTAGTACAAATGATATGTATAACACCTTAAATAACATTTGATTTTTCATGAGTATAATGAACGACTATTTTGGCTTTAAGTATAACTTTTGAATAACAACTGAACGAAGCTCTCTATGAGAGACTTTTCTGCATCCTTTGTGCAAGCATCAATAAAAAATGGTATATTCAAATTTTGCACACTGACAGACATCACTCTGGTGGAATATTCATGGAAAAACTAAAATTCCATAGACTTCAATGGCAAAAATATTTCGCCCGTAAATTTAGCTTTACAATGACATGCGTTTGCCGAATTTTTTTACTAGCTTTTAGATGTATATATTTTTAATTTTTTTTTATTACGATTTATTTTTTTATCTTAAAAAATATTTGAGAACGAAAAGCGTCGAATGCGAATGCGTTTCGTAAATACAACTTCGGTGCTGTTTGAAGCACGCTTCGCGCAATATGCTACCACATACCGAGATTTTGCGAGCTCTGTGAATCAAAATTGAGTTCACGCTCATACTATAAAACTAGCCCGTTAACTTTCTGTCGTCAGCTCTTCCTTGGCAATATCTCTGGAGGCTGGCTGTAGCTTTGATAATGAAAAGATTTTGACTTTTAAAAAAAAATGTTTATCTTGTTTGTAATAAAACCTATCAAAATCTAACATGGTGTATAATGATATAATTAAAATAACAAGTTCATTATCCAACTAAATCAATCTGTTACAATCACCCCCATCCCTGGGGTGTGTCCGTGGGGTGTTTATTGGATCCAAGGGTTGTGGTTTTATCAATGACACCATGTTATTGGATTATATTTGCATTACGTGAGTGGATTTTTCGGATCTTATAGAAAATATGTTGTAAATATATACCTTCTATATGCCCCAATTTTGTTGTGCTCTAAAAATTGTTTTTTTTTCTCGTATGAGCTATGCAAATAAAATTTATGTATTTAATTTGAATGTGAATCGTCTTATTTTAGTTGTAAATAAATGTTTTAATTCATAACAGGATATATATTAATTGGAAGCTAGAATATCTATCGCTATTTCAAAATCGGAAATGATCTTTTTAACAGTCTCTTTGCGCTTCACGCTATGCTCTCTGAGCGACGGTAACCGGACGCCATGTTGGCTCGCCGTGACGCCGTTGTGACAGCTGTCAAACGGACATTCGAATTTAGAATCACCTTCGTTTTATAATAGTTGGCTAGATTTTAGTGTCGATATTTTTTTTATTGAGACAGTATTGCCTCTAACAAGAATACATGAGGTAAAGGAAAAAAATATTGTGAAAACTAAAACATTAGCCATAATAATTATTACATCATTTACATTATTTTGAATATATTTTTATTTAATTAATTAAATTTTTATAATAATAATAACATATTTATAATTTATGCTGCACTCAAATACCATTACAGTACTTTTCCTGCGGAGTTGCCTGACCAAAGAAGGCAAAAACTAAAATATCATAAAAGACATATTGGAAATATAATATATATGTATATATTTTTTAACTTACAAAATTCGATATTATTCATACATAGGCTATCTAAATCTCTTAAATAAAACCAAAGCCTTCAATAAGCGATACCGTCGATATCCCGTTACTTCCAATAAAGCTTTAATTACTAAAAATTAAAACAAACAGGCCGGAGCCGTTATATTTGGACGAATTGAAAACAATCACGGTTTCCGCTAAATAATTACTGAGTTTGAACGAAACAAAAAGACAAACACACTGTTTTGTTATTGAAAGCTAATTTGTTAGCTTAACGAGTAATTGCTCGACATTGTTAGCTAGGGCTGTCAAAACTAATAAAACGATTTTTTTTTATAAAGAAAAAAAGAGAAAGAACTAAATATCAATAATAAAAACTTTATAGAATCAACATAAATGTATGCTTATACTAGTGAATAATAGTATTATATATATATTTATATTTATGTTATACCAAATTTAATATGTATAATAATCATATTTAAGAAAATCGTAGAAAGAAGAGCAAATAATATTTATTATTCCTACTCTATAGCAGAAATGTCGAACCAATGGAACGTGTGCCACAAGTGGCACGTTTGTAAGTTTTGATGGCACTCACAAAAACAAAATAATTGTAAAAAATTGATTGATAAAAAATATTTAAACAAGAATTCTTTTTATTTGTTTATTTAATTATATTTACGTATAATTTCATCATGAAAATTTAGCGTGGCATGTTACCAATATAATTTTTTTTTTGACTTTGTAGCACTGATATTTAAAAAGGTTCCCCATCCCTGCTCTATAGTACTTTAATTTTAAAATAATATGAATCTTTCTTATAAGTGAGAGCCCTGTGTACGTGTTATCGCCGGACTCAATATCGTAATGTTTTAGCTCCAGACTTAGACACAATACACGTTAATTTGAGTTAACATTTAAATGAACGAATTGCTAACGATTTTAATATTAAGAACACTCGTTTATCCTACAATGACTGAATGTATTATTTTAATTTCTTGCGGTTTATGATCTCCTGGTAATTGTGACAGGAAATAGATGGCTTTTTTTTCTTATTTTATTATTTATAATGATAATAAATTATTTATTTATTAATTATTATTTTTTCTTTATTGTCTATTTATTATTTTTTATATTTAATGCTGGCCAAAGACTTGCGCTATAAGGCGCAGGTCCGGCCACATATGGAGTACTGTTCTCATCTCTGGTCCGGATCACTCCAATATCAGCTTCTACCTTTTGACCGCGTATAACGGAGAGCCGTACGGATTGTCGGGGACCCGCTGCCCTGTGAACGGCTGGACTCTTTGGCATTGCGTAGAGACGTGGCTTCCTTGTGCGTCTTGTATCGCATTTACAACGGGGAGTGTTCCGAAGAGCTATTTGATCTGATGCCTGCCGCCGAATTTCACCACCGCAAAGCACGTCACCGCCTTCATTATCATCCTTACCACCTGGATGCATGGCGTTCTTCTACTGTGCGGTTTGCAAGAACCTTTCTTCCACATGCCACAAAGATGTGGAATGAGCTTCCTTCGGCGGTGTTTCCAGATCGATACGACATGGGTACCTTCAAAAAAGGCGTTTATTCCTAACTCCAAGGCCGGCAACGCTCTTGTGAGTCTTCGGATGTTGCAAGAGTTCATGGGCGGCGGTGGTCACATTTTAACAGTAAACCGCATGCGCGTTTGCCCTCCTTTTCCATAAAAAAAAAATCAAAAAAAATTCTAGCTATTTTACTTTTGTCAGTCTATATTGTTATTATAATGGATGTTTCAGCCTAAATAAGCATATGTACGCTCAAACCTCTGTAAGTCTGGTCACTAGTAATTTAAAGATTAACTTAACTTAGAAATCGAATACAGTTAGTTGGTTCAATAAAATAATATTCAAAATGACGAATGAAGACAGTAAACAGTTAGTAAGTGTTATAAAGATTGTATTTAAGTAATTTAAGAATCGTTAATATTATAAATGATGACTCGTAAGTGAACATTAGTCTGAATTAAAACAAGTAAGGCCATTTTCATTTGCATCGCGTTGTCTGTGACGGCGTCTAGCCGCTCATTGCTCGCGATTAATTCATATGACACATTTCATAGGCGGAAGCGAATAACTGACCATTGACCTTAACAAAAATGTACTAGGATCTTAGAATTAGTAAACAGCTTCAAGTAGTTCTCGGTGTGATAAGTATTGAAGAGTTGACCTACTTCTTTCATGCTTCGAATAGGCCTATTCAATAAAAATTACTAGATAAAATATATGTATCTTCACTGTATATACTTTATATATCCTGTTGTTTTGCTCGTATATTACGTGTACTAGTAGGTAGGTACTTGTCATTTATCAAACGTTACTTGTTCTCTAGGCCACCGGCTTATCATTAGCGAGTCGGGCCGGATGGTCGCAGTCTCACACCTATTTACGCTTCCTCTTGTGTCTGTCTGGTCTCCTGGTACTTTATGTTTATAGTTATACAACTAGGGTACGCAGACTTCTATTATGTTCCATATATTAAATAGAAGTTATATAAAATTAAATGAAAAATATTTTAGTAGAAAAGTAAAAAATTAAATGTAAGACGAAAGTGAAAAAGTTATATATGGATTTTTTTTGAATTATTTCTCTATAGGAATTTAGTTTAATTTAGTTAAATTTTAGCTGATAAATTACTTACTACTGGACTCGACAATATTGTCTTGATACTTCTTACTTTATTTAATATCTAGAATTTTTTTTTAATTTTTGATATAAGTAATATTTATTACTATATATATATATACTAAGATATCAGTGGTATGGGTACACAGATAGAAAGTAACAGAGCAGCATAACTCCATAGAAGATCAATACACCTGCGTTGCCACGCGACGCGGAGGGCGCCACCCGACACCGGCGCGTAATTTGAAATTCGAACCGCGCCGATAATGTCTGTTGCCAGTTGCCCGGTCCCGCTTCAAATTATCCGTAATTTTAGGGACGTGCCTGCATCGTGGATACGACTAACATGGGGGTGGTTTGAAAATAATTTAATTAAATGAATCTTTAGTCTAGTCTATCTTAATATAATTCATTTGTTGAATAGAATATTATACTAAATGATGTAATATTTTTTCATTAATTAGTCGGGAAGTGCCCTAGACACGCAGCTGTAAATAATATCATTAATTTATGCACCAATATGTTATGTATTTTACCTACACACTAACAGGCATTTCAATTGACCATTAATGTTACTCCCTGGTACAGACCAACTGAAGGACAGATGCTTCATGAATTAAAGAGAAATTTTAAGGAACAGGTTGAAGAAAAGATAATATGGGGTTCTCATTTCATCTATGAGTCCCATAAAAAAAAATATAACCAAATATTATACTAAATACTATATATATTAACCGTTATACGCGGTTTAACGATTTTAATTATTATTAATATATTAGAAGCAGTAGCATAATGCTAGATAGCCTAAAAAACCTGCCTATCATAATCAAATCCATCCAGTAGTTTAGAAGATTGGCCCGATCAACCAAACAAACACACAAACAAACCTAATCTTTATAATTTTAGTATATATAAAGCTCTCCCCCCACCTGGTCTGTACAAAGCGCATCAAATGTACGTCTGTCGTGTCTCGTACAATAACATGTTTAATTAGGCGCTGCGCTACTGCGCTCAATTACTGCACTGCGGCGACAACTCACTGACACTACGAAATATTGTACATATATAGGCATATAGGTATAACCTATATATGTTATAACCTATGTAGGCACATAGGAAGGCTCCCATGTTATAAAAATAATAGTAGGGAACCCTCGAAACTTAATCTTTATTCAAAAAATATATTAGTAATTTCGAAAATTATAATTGACTTGTTTTGATTTCATTTCATTGTAAAGTACAAGTCACTCATCTACATTAGTTGCCAAAATGATGAAAGCTTTATACATTTCATTATTTTAATATTATTCTATATTTTTCTGCACATCTACAGGTGGAGATCTTCAAAATGAGAGCATAGCCGATTTCATGTGCAGCTTTCTTCCCATAACTGAGATCAAAACAGCTTACACTATGAATATACAAGATGTTAATTATATTTTTGCATACACAATGTATGACGTGTCATTTAAAGGTCAAAGACCTTTCAGAATATAGGTCATTCACTTGTAAATTTCTTTAGGTACCAATAATTATATTCTTAGCTGGTGTTATCTATTTATCAAGAATTGACAGATAACATATAAACAACATTAATTTAAAAATTTTATTAGCTGTATATGCTTAAGTAATACACTTTATATATGTTTTGTAGGTAAATTAAAATTTTAAAACTAATTATAGAAATGAATATTTTGTATTCGTATTATTTGTATTCGTAAACTAATCGAATGAAGAAATATTAATCTTATCAAACAAAAATAAATATTTTTATCAGTATTAGATACTGAAAATATTAATGACTAAGCCAATATTATAACCAAAATATAGAAAATAAATAAAACAATAATTAAATATAAAAAAAACGATGTTATATATTTTGGAAAGCAATTTGTATAAATAAAAAAATATTAAAAATATATATTTTTTATTTACTTTAAAAATATTATTAATTCTATAACAAACACTGATAACATATAACTCGGCCGTCTCTTATCAGTAAAGCTCTTATCACTAAACAGATTTCATTGAGCAATGCTCGCGTTAATACGAACTAATAAATATAATATTAAAACTAAACATGTTTAACTATAAATATTTAAACAAGAAACATTTGAAAGGATTTGACAAGTATAAGGTAATAACTATTATATTTATCATATTTACTAATATTATTAAGCCTAAAAGTTTGTTTAAACATAATCTTCACAGCTACCGTATGGATTTATTCTGGTTATGTTAGACAAGTTCAAGAGGAAGGCTATGTATATATACTCTTAATTATACTAATAGTAAATAAAGGCGTTTGTCCTCGAGTGAAACCGCGAGAGACAGCTAGTATTATATATAATAAGTAAATTTTAAGTCAATCTAAGTTAAGTTGATAAATATTATGTTACTATTGTTATACAGATTCTAACTTCAATAGTTGTAAGGAGAAATCTGTTATGAAGTAACAAACTTGTATAGTATTAAGATATTATATAGTTTAGCTTAAACTGTCTAGTTTTTAGTTTTAATATATAAGATTGATTTTGTTAAATAATAATATATCGTTATCAGTGATTCTAGATTAATACATATGCAATATATATTTTATACTGTCTGACTATTCTTCCTTCTACCCTTTTTTCCACCAGGTAGGAAGGATATTTTGGGTTCTTATGAGGTATTTTTTAATTTGTTTAATATATATTTCAGTATAGTGCAATAGACACGAGTCCTCTCAGCCAGTATGTGATGCATCCAAGTTGGAACTACATTGTGAAGGTATGAGACCTTATAGTTATAGAAGAAAATATATGCTTTACAAAAAACTATACATGCACCTCAAAACATTATTGAAAACACCCTTGGTGGGTTTTAGGGTTTGGTCTTTGAATAAAAAGTAAAAATTATAAGTATATATAATTAGGGGTTTCAGGGGTGTCTTTGCAGAGGTGAATTAATTAAATTACTAATGTAATAATGTAGTAATAATGGTACTGTTTTTAGTTTATACCAAAATGGATAGCACCAAACCTACTTACATTCTCTGGTTTTGTCTGCATGGTGCTCTGTGTGGTCATTTTGCTAATATACGATTATGATTGCACCGCGGCGGGGTCTCCTGGAGTCAGATATAAAGAGAGCAGCATACCCAACACCGTGTTCACCATCTGCGGCGTCTTGGTATTCCTGGCGTATAATTTAGGTGAGATATAACTAGAAATATCCGGTATTAACCAGTTTTATCTCGATCATGATACAAAGATAATTTTTAATATTTAACTTTCATTTAATATATTGGTATATTAGTAAGATGAAATATATTTAATTATATGTAATTAGAAATAACCGGTTTTAACCAGTTTAATCTCAATCATGATATAAAGATAATTTTTAATATTTTGTTTTATTTAATTATATTGGTATATTGATAAGGTGAATGTTATTTTAATTATAGTTTGGAATATGATCATCAGTAATGAGATATATTTAATATCTATAATTTGTAATTAATTCTATGTAAGAGTCATGTGGGTGTATTTAATCCGTCTTGCGGTTATTGATTCATTGTTTATAAATTAATTATAAGATATTAAATTACAGTACATTGTAGTTTAACTATTGAAGATAAAAATAGTTTTCATACCAATATGTGAAATAATAATATACTTAAAACGAAAAAATATATATAGTTACTTGTTAAAATATATATATTTTTAACCGTCAATTCATGGATTTAAGGCTCATAAGATTTGTTAGTTAAAAATTAACTTAAATTTAATTATAACAGTAAATTGAAATTGTACACGCGCTGTCTTATACAAATATATATATAGATAGATATTTACTTTAAATTTAAAGTGTCTCAAGACCATAATGATCAAGATTGATTGATTATTATAAATATAATAATAATAATAAAAATAATCTTTATTAAAAGTATCTAAGACTCAATTTGTTAGTATCACAGACTTAAAAACTATATTAGTAGCATAAATAACATAATATTAAACATTAAATGACATTAAATTAACACGGGTCATATCTATACCATTCCTATATATTTTAATAAATGATATAACAGCATGAATTAATATTTACTAATTATATTAATAGATGGTATAGATGGTAAGCAGGCGAGGAGGATCGGCGTGTCTGGTCCCCTGGGTGAGATGTTTGACCATGGTCTGGACTCCTACATAGTGTTCCTGATACCGTACTGCCTGTTCTCGGTGTTCGGGAGAGATGAATTTTCCATCACTGTCTTCAGGTATATTTGAATTAAAAATACTAGGTAAATTGTTTGGTACTTCCCAGACTTGTCTGTATGTAGTTTTATTTATTAGATAATATAAGTTTCATTCTGGGTATAGACAGATATTTATATTTTTTTTGTTTTAAAAAGCAGGGGAGGCCAACCCGTAGATCGCGATCGATCTGTAGATCCGGCCTCTAGGTCAGTCTGTCGCGGGCAAGGAAAAAATTATCAGTACATATTCCGTCCTAAATATTAGGAAAATTATGGAATGGTAGCAATCTTGCATCGTACATCACGAGCGACTCATGAAGTGTCCAATCTGTATGAGTAAACCCACTGTTAACGTTAAAATTCTGAATTAAAAGTTTTATTGCTCGACAGTGTAGTTAAAAAACTTCTAGTTGGTAGATCGCAAAGATATAGAAAAGCTGACAGATTGAGTTGGTCACCCCTGATATAGAGCATGATAGAATTCATCGACATTGTCAGGACAGAAACTTGCCTCTTCTGGAAATTCGACCTATCGCTCTATAAAATTAACCACCTTGTTGCTAGACACCTGCTCTACCTTTAGTTATACAATCGTCCTTTATGGAGATAGAGGTCGAAAATTTAATAGAGCGACGAAATGATCTTATAGAGGTCACACATTCGACTCCTGTGTGTATCGATGAACTATACTTTGTACTTCTTAAAGTTTATAATAATAATAACTATATGAATATAATTTCCTGCCAATATTAATAATCTGAGAAAAATCCTGGGTTCATTATCAAAGATCTTTCAAGAACAATTATTATATTCCAGAGGATATCTGATAATATTAAGCATAGTTCTGAACTTCTACGTGAGTCACTGGGAGAAGTACAACACTGGGACGCTATACCTACCCTGGGGGTACGATTTGAGCATGTGGGTACGTTTACATTCTATACTAACACTAGCTTTTGCCACCGACTTTACCTGTAATCCCTAAGTAATTTGTCTAACATGATATATATTTTTTTAGTTAGTTATCTTCTTATTTATTGTATTTAAATTTTATCCTTAACCAATATTTATGTATTGTCGGTAATATGAAAAAGAACGTAATTAAGTATTTCACACATTGTCCCAGACCACGCCATATTAATTTGAATTTATAAGTTCATAAGGTATGAAGCGAACAGACAGACAGAAACTACAGATCATATAACCTACTTATATATATATTTTATATAAAAATGTTGCCTCGTTATCATTATAATATATATCTTCAACCGGAAGCCATTAGCAAGATGATTTATAGTATTAATATTCTTATAAATAATAATTTCATATCATCCTATAAAAGTAATAAAATAATGTTCATAATTTTTAAACAAACAATTCCACTAGAATTAGATATCTCATTTAATATCAAGTTCTTAAACCAGAGCCGCTAGCATGCAAGCGGGAAAGCTGAGCGAAACTCTTCAATGAGAGAAACAACGAAAAATATATCACGAAAATTTTAGCTTGATACGATTGCCCTATTGTCAGCAATTAACAAAAAATTATACATATGTCAGTCATACTAACAACTTACCATCTGCGCGTATAAAAGAAAGTTTTAATTAAAAATAAAGTTAATTGCAAATTACTCTTAATCTACAATTAGATTTTTCAACGAAATCTCTCTATAGAATGGTGGGCATTTTATAATCATCTGGTTTAAATTTGGTTAGTGTAGCTTGATCGGTATAGGAGGAAATAGCGAGCAAAATTTGATCGAGTTGAACGATACCTGTATCGTTCAGCTTCGCTTCGCTCAGCTCAATAAAGAATATTGGGTTTAGAATAGAGCAGACAAAGTCATCCGCAGCAGATAGCTTAACAAAAAAGTCAACAATAAATAGAACTAATATATTTGTATCACAAATATGTTTATTACATTGATATCAACAGGTTTCAACTCTTCTCTTCCTCTATGCTGGTATCCAAGGTCCTGCTGTGTTTAAGACCTACCTCTTCAATGACGTCACGTTCGTCCAAGCGCTAGAAGTAGCCATCCACGCCACTGGCTTGTTCACCACTTTACCAGTAGCGGTCTATAATGTTATATTGTAAGTTATTTATCAAATACATATAAAAATTGCGAAACTAATTATACAATTTCCATTATAATTGCAATTATTATCAAGCCTAAGTCTTAATGAAATTGCATATAATCCTGTAGCCTCATCATGTCTGCTATTCAGAATAAATTGTTCGATACAAATATACAACGTCTGTATTTAATGTTAGTTTAGAAATTTAATGATATTTTGTTAAAAAGCAATTTTGAAGTTTTTTAACTATATTATCGTTCTGAAAATCCTGAAATTTAACTATAATTGTTCTATGTTCTTTTAGAACACAGAACATATTACAATAGAATTTAATATCTTAAAATAGTTGTATGTGTAATTTTCAAATGTTTGATACGCGTTTGTAATAGAATAAAAAATAATACGCTCAAGTCTCGAACCTCGATACGCAATTCAATATTCCATCGCTCTAACAACTGAGCTATCACGTCAGTAACTATTTTGGTACACAATATAATTTTGCAGATCATATAAAAACAAAACAAGTAAGATATTCACATTACAAGAAGCTCTACGACCGATATATCCGATGTTAATAATGAGTCTATCTTTCACTACATGGGCTTTAAAGAGTCCGAGTAACGTTCTGGAGAGAGATCCAAGAGCATTTCTACTGGCTTTTGGAACAGTTTTTAGTAATATAGCCGTAAGTATATATACTAGTTGTGTCCGATGGTATCACCCGCATATACTCCTACTATATAGCTTTAAGCCTTCCTCATGATCTAACCTATTTTTTGTTTAAACAAACAAACTTTGTGCTTTATAATATTAAAATAAATGATAGAATGAACAAATCGTACATAAGGCCCATATATTAATTGTATTAAGAATTAAGTAAGACACTTTTTAGATAACAATATATTCTTACTTACATATATTCATAAAAAAAAATTTTAGTTTTTTTTGTCATAGATAATAAAAAATACAGTATAAGAATGAACACAATTTACAATGAGATTTAATTAAATTAATTTAAAAATGCAAGGGTCAGTGGTATCAGTATGTTTATTACTGTGTAATTCCCATGTTTCAGAGTCGTCTCATAGTATCTGAGATGAGTGGTCAGAGGTGTGATACTATCTGTTGGATGAACATCCCGCTGATAGCTACTGTGCTGATAACTATCTGTCAGCCACATCTGGAGCTGCTGATGTTGTATGGGCTCTTGGTATTCGTGATGATAGCTCACCTACACTATGGAGTATGTGTGGTAGGTGTCCGAGAAATCCAGGATATCTATTTGTATCTTATTTCAATTCTATCCATTTATTAAATATAAACAAATTATTGGTTTCATAACAATATTGGATTTAATTTTTTTTAATAGTTTTAAGGAAATAGTTTTGAATTGATATATATTTATAAATATGTATAAAAGTATTTTATTTCTTGTTGTAAGTCTATTATCTCATTTTTTTTTTGTTTGGAAATTCTTAAAACAATCTAATTTATAAAATTCGTGTATAACAACGTTTGTATGAGAACTCCTTTGAAATGGCTTGACCGATTCTTATAAAATTTTATGTGTATATTAAGTAAGTCTGAGAATAGGATGTTAACTATTTTTCATACCCTAAGTGATAATTAAAGTCCACCCCACCTTTTTTTAATAATTTTGACAAAAAAAATTCTAGTTTATTTTTATGATTTGTATTTAAAATTCATACAACCCTAAGTTTTATTTAGAATAGCCAATAAGGATAGAAATCACCAACCCCTATTTTAAAAGCGATATAAGTAAGCAAAACAATATGTGCCGGGTTATCTAGTATAAATATATTTTAATAAGTTCGTTTATGTTATTCACTATATTATTCACAATTTTATTTTAATTTTCAGGTACGACAAATGTGTAACCACTTTAGAGTTAATTGTTTTACTGTACCTAGAGAGAAAATAAAATAATAATATATATGAGCTTTTTTCTTCTATATTAAAAAAATAAGATAAACCAACCTGCCTCCTGAATCCATCCCGTTAAACCAGGTAAGTGAGCAAAAATATGACACCCTGCAATCTAATTCACGAAATAATACGTAATTCAATACAGAATAGCAAAAAAATGAGCAATGCGCTATTGTGAGGCTTTTGCGAGGCGGACTTTCAAGTGAGTGCAAGCGAGACGGATATATGATGCAAACATTTAGGTAGCTCCGTCTTTAAATTATACGTTCTCATAGCCTTGTAGCGGGTTGGGCATTTGTAAGAAATGACTGATTTCACATTACTGACTGCTGCATTTTCGACTTTAACAATAAAGCTTAAACTTCATTTTAGCTTGTATGTGGTTAGTAGAAAGGCTGTTTTAGTTTTTAGTGGAAATTTAGTAATGGGGGGTGCTGGACATGGACACCGAAGTCAGGGTTTAGAATTTCAGTGTAGCTTCGGATGCGAAGCGCTTTGTTCCGACGATTGTTGTTATTTTTTTTTTAAACGGGTCCGTATGTGCTTGTGTTTCCGTGTTTGCTGTGTCGGGTAAGTGGTGTTGGTGTTGGCATGACGCATGAAAATGTCCCAAAAATAAAATTTTTCAAAACCGGAATGCAGGCGCTGGAGGTAAACTAATAACGTTATATCTTATTGGATTGTGTTTTCTTTTACCGAGTGATAAATAAAAATTAAAGTGCTCATAACTAAAATATATATTTAAATACAAAAACAAATATATATATATAAACTATCCGTTTGTTGATTTTCAATAACTATAGGAATATAAATATAATATTACGCGTCGTAAATTTATCGTAACTTGAAGATCTTTATAAATACTTTAAAATTAATTAATATAATAAATATTATATAAATTATGTAAAGTTATATATTTTTTAAATATCTATAATAATACTGATTTTATGATTAAGAAAAAAATATATAGAGTTACATGTAAACACTACATGTTAACACACTTACATGTTACTAAAATGTAAACGATAGTATTTTTATAATTTAATAAATCATGTTATATAATTGATGTATTTCATTACATTTAAATGGCATAAATAAAAATCGTTCAAACAGAGTTATTATTAATTTACCGACGGAGACCTGACCGAAAAACACTAGCCATGGTATTCAATATAAAAGAAATATAAAAATAACTAAAACAAAATTAATAAGAAATTTAAAACAAATAAAGAAAAAAAATCTTTAATTATAATTATCATTTCTATGTAACATCGTGTTAAAATTAAACTCCAGTTAAGCATTATAAACTGCACTTATTGTTATATCTAAAAAATTACTGGTTGTTAAAGTGTCTGAATAATCTCTAGAAAACTAAAATCAAACTGATTGTTTGTTCATTATTTAATGTATTTTAGAATACCTTAGATCTTTTAAACTCTTTCATAATAGTTGATAAATAAACAGGAAATATGCAATAAAGTATAGTAAATACACTTAATATAGGAAAAATTGTTTTTTTGCTATATATTATATCTCTTAGGAATATATATCTTTATCTTTGTTTTAAAAAAAAATCTCTAATAAAAATGTTTATACCCAGTATAACATATATATTTTGTCACTGTCACACTTTTGACGTAAATCCTTAGTAAGAAAGCTACAAACAGAGATATATTCTACTGGGTATAAATATTTTATATCTCTTAGGAATATATTTTTTTTTGTTCAAAATAAAATTGTCTACTAAACAGATACCATCATCTCGTCTTACCGCGAACACGTTTGCTGCAAAGCATTCGAAACGTCAGGTTTAAATTTAAAAATGTAAAAATATACGCGAGTTATATCTGCAAAATAGTTTTATAGACATAAATAGTTTTATTAGTAGATTTTTTTTTCGGTTTTCGCCCAATTCCATTATTCTCCGAGTTCATGAATAACTCCAAATGGGTTCGAAATTAGTACAAATTACGATATATACACAACTGTCTATGGTTCATAGCAATATTATATTGAAACATCTAAATAATAAAAAAATATAAAAAAAGTTATGTAAAAAGATATATTAGTATTTACAGCAAGTGAAGTACAGTATTAATATCAAGAAAATTTAAATATAAATATTATATAATCTCGAAACTCTGGAAAGTCTAGATTCTAGAAATGAATTAAACACATTAAGTTCAAACGAAACGATAATGTTTATGAATTTCCGCGGCTTGTTTTAGTTTTTAGTGTTTTATAAACGTTTTTTCAAAATACGATGCTATTTGTTAAACATGTGTACGATTATTTATAAATTTATGTTGATTTTGAATCTTTTTTCTAGAAATTTATGAAAAAAAAAAAAAAATTATTTACATTAAAGGTATCTATACTTATTTTTATTTCAATAACTTTTACTTAATTTGTACGAGCTGATCTTTAAAAAAAATATCTTAAACCTACGATAAATTAAACTGGTTTATTGTTTTTATTAATTTACCATATCTTTTATATCTTTTTATATCTTTTATACCTTGTATATCGGCGACGGCTTACAACATACGACATACACAGCTCCATGGTTCATAAACACATTATATTAAAACAATATCTATCTATATTTATTGATACATCTAAACAGTTCAACATATAAAAAAGATAGATAATTAATAACCACTCGTAAACAAACATACATTGTAACATAACATCTAAGAATGCTGTTCCGTGTTCAGATGAACGTGACTCTGAGAACATGTGTCTGAATATTCAATATGGAGATATAACAGTTTTAACATTCCCTAAATAAATTGTTTATTTGTAAGGGCTCTGTAATAAAATATATATCATTGTATGATATATATAATTAGTATGGTATGTACCTATAGTTATTAGTATGTTTATTATAAACACAACACTAGCAATTGATTTGCAATTTTTTTAATCCTCAGATTATTAGGCAGATATCGCCATTTTTTTTACATATTTTTTATTTTATAATATATATTGTAGTACAATATAGAATATAAATATATAAAATTTAATTTCCAAGAAATTTTTGTCCTAATCTTCTAGTCTTCTAGTCTTCTTCTAGTCTTCTAGTTATTTTATTGTTTTATTACAATTAGCTAAAACTATTTAAATATATATTTCAAAATTATTAAATAGCTTCTCTAGAAAGTTTAGGTTTTTAATTAATAAAATTAGTTTAAATTATTTTTATTAATATTTGTAAAAATATATACAAATACATTTTTGAATCTTGATAAAAATTTGATATTTATAAATAATTATACATATGTATATATTTTATAATAATTGTCTATATGTGTAAGTTTGATAATTATTCTTTGACTTACTACCTGATCACTATCTCTACACCCTCAACCACACTAATGCGAAGTCAGTTCATTTCGTGAATTTCAGCAGTTATAGAACCTTTATATTTTAAAGTTTTTACTTTATATTACGTATACTCTATTACGAATGTTATAAAACAATAGAAAAAACTTTGGAGAAGGGATAAGTTGAAAATGACTTTAGTAATCAAAATTTTGAAGTCGTTCATTCAATTTGTTTTTCTCAATACTTATAGTTGTTAAAATAAATAACTAAAAAAAATTAAGAGTTTAAATATTTATTTAAGGAAGTATTAGAGTTTCAAAACAATAAAAACTTAGTATTGAAGAATAATACTATAATAATTTACCAAATATTATTATTTTACCAGTAAATACTAGTTTTTTCAATTATATTTTTGTGTTTTTATGGAGCTGATTTTAATAAATTTCGATATGAATTTAAATATCACTAATATATTATTAAGATTTTTTTTTTAAATGTATATATATATATATTATTTTAATACTAAAAACACGTAGTCTTATGATACGTATGTCTTTAGAAGACGAATGAATTTTTCAAAATGGCGCACTAGTTATTGATATTCTATTATATTGTAAAAATCTAACAAAACTATACCTGTATTGAACGTCTCAAATATTTTAAACTACATTACTATACACTATAAGTTTTAATTTTGAAACCACGCAGGTTTTATCTTTCTATTATTTTTATCAAATTAAAGTTTTCTTCTCAGCTCTAAAACTATAGGCAAATCTATACATAAAAACATACACACACATACACATACACATACACATTTACAGTTCATATTTTACGATCCATATAAATTTTATATAGGTCAATAGTAGTGTATTTTTGTGTTTGTGTGTGTGTTTGTAACACGGGTCACATGTTTGGTCAGTCATCGGATTTATTCTGTCTATACCAGGGATGCCGAACCTTTTTTGATATCCGTGCCACAAAGTAGAAAAAAATAAAATTTCATTCGAAATGTTGGCTTGGTGAAATTATACGTAAGTATAATTAAATAATCCAATAAAAACAATTCTTCTTTAAATATTTTTTATCAATCAATGTTGACAATTATTTTATTTTTGTGCGTGCCATCAAAAGTTTCAAACGTGCCACTTGTGGCACGCGTGCCATCGATTCGCAATCCCTGGTCTATATCATTTATACAACTTATAAAACAAGATGAAATTGATGTTAATTTGATTGCTGTGTTCGATAATATTTATAGTTTATAAAAACAACTCCTGCATTAAAGAAGTAAAGAAATCTCTGTGACAATTGAGGTTGTACAAACATAGAGATAACACACAAATAACACTCAGACTAGAAACAGTGTTATGTGCATCACATCAACTGTCCCGTGAGGGAATCGAACTCATGACCTTTGGCTCAGCAGGAAAAATTACCAACCACTAACCACTAGACCAATTGTTTGTCATTAAAACTAGGAGCGCGAACCAGACCTCAATTTTGAGTCGCGCTCGTTAAATCTCGATATGTTTTAGCACATTAAGCGAAGAGAGTTGTAAACAGCACCTAAGATGCATTTATAAAACGTCGACGCATTCTTACCTCAACTATTCTTCAAGATGAGACACATTATTACATTTTGTTTTTTTTTTTTAATTTTTTTTTACTTTTTTTAAAGCTCCATCCTACTAATGTCTATCAGTGTAATAATCTCTCAGATTTCTCTCTACAGTCTCTACTTTCATAGTAGAGAAGATAGAGGGAGAAAGTGGATGCCACAATCCTCCTTCTATTCTCTGAATATGCACGGTCTGTTATATCTCTCCTTATTCCTCAACATCAGCACTCCATTTGCAGATGTCCATAGTCACGTCAGTGTTTACCATCATGTCTGCTTGTCTGCTGTCTGGTTTAATTCAAATATATATTATTATCATACTAGTTGCTAACCACTGTATCTTTTGCATTATATTCGTCAGTACTGAACTAACAAAAAATTCACACAAATTTTGATAAAGCCCGGTCTTGTATTTTTGAATCCAGATTGTTTTATCTTGAGCATAATAATTAGTAGGATTTCATTTCTGTCATTAGATGATAGAACATATGACGAAGAGAATGAGATCAACAGTTAGATGATTCTAAAGATGATAAACCATGGAGATGAACCATCAAGCAGTTCCATGAATATATATTGTAGTATTTTATACTGACTCTTGATTAACATTAATATGACGTTAGAACAATTTAGAGCCAATACACAAAAAGACAATAAAGTAACAAACTAATATTTACTTAATTTTACTCACTTCATCTTACAAGAAATTATATGAAAATTGATCTAAAGTCATCCTGAAGAAATTAAACTTGAGTTATGAATTTTTCTCTATTTTTATTATATCGTACAATATAATATAATGAACTATAATTATTATTATTATCATTTTAATCGACAATATCTTTATTTATAATAAAAGTTATTATAATATATTACTAGTAGTATATATTATTAGTAGTTATGCAGTTTCTGTTTCTAGTGAAAATAAATATCTAGTCAAAGTCGGAGGCGTGACTAGCGATGCAAAACGACTATACGAGGCTACTGTCCGCGCGTCCAGTACACTCAGCAACGCGACAATAACATACCACAGGACTATATACTTATTGCTAATTTAAATAAGGTATGGTTTGGTGTGAATATTTGAGATGTCGCAAAGCAAATAGCCGAGCCTAATTAAACAAGGATAGCACAAACTAAAAAACTCTAACAAAGAGTCAGTAAGTCCTGACCAGTTGAAGTATGGTGGTTGTTTCTGGGAATTTTATAGTTTTAAAGCCAGACGCGTCGGGATTACTTAGCTTATTCATGCGTGGGCTAGGGATGGAGGTTTATCGATTAATATTATATTTTAAATCAACAATATTTTAATATACAAAAAAAATATTTTTGTTATTTAATACAAAAATATGAATAAAATTTTTTATTTACAATTTGTTATATCATATTACTGATTTATTGATTTTTTTTAATGATATAACAAAAAGACAATACCTAAAATTATTTTTAATGTTAATGAATTCTTTTCATATATTTCAAGGTTATTTGACTAGATAATATCGATGAAACAGACATCACTAGCCGCTCGTGTCTGTAAAAAGAGGAGAGAGCACACTTCATTAATAAAAGGTTAAATAATGTCGAAGTCATTTTGCCTACCTTCAGATAAAGTTTCATCTCAAACAGCCTATGCATTTTGTCTTGAAATAATAATATTATAATAGATACCTTATATTTGTCTGAAAGTCACAAAAATATTTACAAATTTAAGTTTGATAAGATTACAATTTATTTTTCGTTCTAGAAAAATATTTGCTTGAAAATCCATTACTAAATTGTTGATAAACTAACTTTTAATATAGTATTTTTCTAAATATGTATATGTAATGAAGTATTTAGCACAGCCGACCGACTCCATACTTTTTTTTAATTCGGAATTCGTGGCCACAACACCCGCATTGTACGCGTGCGCTGCTCCGACTTCCAAGAATGATTTCGTTGAGAGAGCGAGATAGATATATACATGAGATACGAGCTTAAAAGCGACGGAAGATGGATATTAATTTTATTTTTCTTTTCGTTAATCTGTGGCCACATGTGGCGATTGTTCTTGGACCTTATGGTCATTTGCGATCTTTTATTTTGTGTTCTTTTAGAACATGGTTACTGAACTCTGGGGTGTTAGTTTAATTAATACGTTTCCTACTTGTGTTTTATTAATATACAATTTTAACTAGGAGCGCGAACCAGAACTCAATTTTGTCTCGCTGTGTTTGCAAAATCTCGCATATTGAGCGAGAAAAGGTGCAAACAGCACCGAACTTGCATTTACAAAACAACGCATTTTGTCCTCAACTTTTTACAAGATGAGACACATTTTTGTTTTTTTTTATTTTTTTTAAAACCACCACCAGACTGATGTCTATCAGTGTGCAAAACTTGGAAATTTTCAAATATACCGTTTGTGATTGATGCTTGCACATAGGATGTAAAAAAGTATCTCATAGCTTCGCTCCATAATTTTAGTTATCGATTATATATTTTTGACTACAATTTGTAGTGTACGTCTGTATGTTGCGTGCGGTCGCCGGAAGTGTTTAAGCCCACTCACTGTTTTCGGCATTACTGAATCACTGCTAACATTATTTTTAATATGACTGTTCCGGTTATTTCAATCTAAATATATCTAACACTCGATAACTCTGCAGTTTTGTTTGAACTTCCCATAGTATCCAGTTTGTTTGCAAATAACAAAATTGCAGATTGAAAATTTAAAACAAATTATATTTAATTAAATAAATAAAATAAATAAATAAATAAATAAAAACATTGGGATATTAAAATAATTAACAATAAAAAACACTTTTTGGTCTGTTTGTTAATAATTAATCCTGAAAAAGTTGATGATGTTACAAGAAAAAAAATTACAAGAATAATAAATAAGCACTAGATCTAGTAAACATTTAGTTTATTTTTTTTAGGCTTTTAGTTTTTTCTAACTAGCATTTAGTTTATTTATATGGTGTATTTTTAATAAATTTGGTTGGTAGAGAAAATAATAATAAATTCCTATATTGTACCAGGAACCCAGGAATGTGTAAGAGGCTACCGATTAAGATCTCGGTCCTTTCAGCGTTTCTTATCTACGTATATCAGTAAACTAAGAATTTTAGTTGTTCTTTATCTATTCATAAAAAGTGTCTGATCTAACTTTGATTATGTTAGAATTAGGATGAGTTTTAAACATTTTTATTACAAACCCGTGCGGAGAGACTACAAATTGAATTGGTTGGTTTTTAACTATTTCGATGTTTTTATTTTAATTAGGTATTTAAATTTATTTTATACATATAATAAAGATTACTATTTATAGTTTATTTTTTACAATATATAATCACGACGCCTTATATTTCAGATATATATAATAAAGTCGGTACATAATTACTGTGTCATTTTAAGATTTAAATACTGATAGTCTTGAATGATCTGCCCAAATCAATATATAGTTTTATTTTGTTGTATAAAACCAAAATATATACACATTATATACAAATGTTATTAATTGAAGTAGGGGGATGGGGAAGACGAAGCTTCTGACATCTGCTGGTATTTTAAATTAATACTTAAAATAAGATAAAAAAAAAAGTTTGACTTATCCTTTTTTTTTAATAGCTAATGTTAGTTTTTTTAATAACAGTAATTTATTTTAGAATTACTTCCGTATTTCATATTTTGAATTTAGAATGTTTTATAATTTGACATAGATACGAAAGGAAACTGGGTATGCACCTTTTTTAAGCTATAGTCAACAATTCTTTCAATAACAGCCAGTGTTTGTACAAGTTGCTTACTTTAAAATTGCTATGTAATTGAAATATAATCACTAGTCGGTGCTTTGATATCAACACTCTATTCATACTTCAAATGCGTCATGGCTCCGCCTAAACTTGACTAGAGATGGTTTGACTATGACTTTAGCCGACTAGTCAGCGCCTTTTGCCGACTAATAGGCGTCAAGTCACCAACTACAAAATAGATTGACTAATCGGCTTTACCTAACAATTAGCCTTAATTATCACATCATACAATTTTGCTAATATGTTTGCATGAAACTTTGTTTGTTAGACTTAAAATCCTTTGATAGTTTTTTAGAGTACATATGTATTTATTCATAATAATATATATGTATTTATTTATATTAATATGTTTATTATAAGTTCATAGTCTAACTAAACAAATCAACAGTTTTTTGTTTGGCAAACTAACCGCTGACATCATGTTTGACGTATCAAGACCACCAGGAAAGCATAGAGTAAGGTGTAGAGTGCACTCCCGATATGGGAGATATGTATAAACAATAATATGCAACGCTTGCCTTCTTATGATTGCCTGGTACTGTGGTGTTACTATGGAGCATAGTTAATAAATAGATAAGAAATAGATAAGTAATAAATAAATTCAATTATTTTTTCTCTCTTTGGAACACATTTTTTATTTCCTATAAAGAGAAAATTCTTACCTTATGCTTAAAATAAACAGCCAATAAAATACTAGTTTTAAATTATAGCATCAGTAAACTTGTCGTCGTACTGTGTCCTAGAATTTGCTATAAAGCTACATTGTATGCAATATTTGCTTAAAGTGATCTTAGCCAGAGGTTTAAAAACTCGTTATATTATATAAAATAAATTATAGTAATTTGATTTATTGCCAATTATTATATATTTAGAGGTAGTTTTTTTAAAAACAAATACGATATTTACAAAATGGTAGATAATATATCTTGAACATGCAATACAACAAATAGTATATAACGCATCCACGAAAAACAAACAGCTAAGCTCAATAAAACGAATAGATGATAACATTTAAGCAGAATTAACATTTATAAACTCCTCCATACATACTAGATTTGGGAAGCTATCCTAGAGTGTGATTCAATTGTTCGAAATTCAATTTAGTTCGGCGGGCGGAAGAGGCGTGGTCTCGAGTAGGCGGGACGAGGGAAGGAGATAGGATATGGATGTTCGTAATTCAAATTTCGCAGCTGTCCATAGATAATATTCGGCTGTACAATGGAGGACATATTTTTTTTGCAATACTCTTTTGTGCTTGTTCTTTTTAGAGCTTTATATAAAAGTTTATTTGTAACATTTTAAATAGCGATTTTAAAGAATTTAATATATATATTTAACATTATTTGATAGTTGGTAGGTTTACTTATCCTTTTTAGTGCCATACATATTTTACCAATATATACCAAATACGCCAGAAAAAAATCCATTTTTATAGATAATTTATATAAACTACACAAATATTCACCATTTCCGTAAAGGTATATCAATATTCATAATTTTATCGACATTCTCTTCAGAAGATTTTATACTATGACAATAAAAACAAAGAAATTTAATACTACATATTTATTGTCAAGAAAATTCCAGAACAGTGAATTGTTAAAAGAAGCGCTACTGCGACCCTGGCATTTTTCACAAGTAGCGAGAGCAGCGCGACGGCGCTCCTTGGTATTACAAGGGTTAATTAAATATATTTATTAGAAAGACAAAATAAGAGATATAAGATGGTAGTAGTTCTTAATATACCCGCATATTACATACAAACTGAGATCCCTTCTCTTTCAAATTGCGGAGAGGAATCCTCAATATAAAAGTAAATTAATTATATTAGTAATTTAAGATTTCTCAGGTCGTCTTATTACAAGAGCCCTAATTCAAAAATATAATAAAGATGTTCGTCTTTCGTAGTTAATTTCTCAGAGCTAGGTAACATTTCTGTGCCACGATCTTTAAAAATTTAAAAGTTGTGCATTATTTCATTAAAAATCAATATTTTCAAAAATTCAATAATAAAGCTTGTAATACAAAATCAGGTAAATAACTTAATTTTGTATTACAGAAAAATGTTTCTAATATCTGTGTCTTGGAAATAGAATTTTCAATATCAAATTTTTCCCTTCGAGTTTGTGTCTGTTGACTACTAGGTACGACTTCCTCAAATCTAGTCAAATCTCTTTCTCTTATCTTTCTTTTTCTCAGTACTATTCTAAGACTGACCCACTCTACTGTTCTTTAGTGACACCTCTCATGACCTAACCATTTTTGTTGGTTCTTATTAAAATGTAAGTTTTGTTCTGGAACAGACCCGTCTCTGTTCTATCTTGTTCCTAACACGCTTTTTATCTCGTATCTAGATTTTTCTGTTCTAACTAAACAAAACTACAAATCTACCAAATTTCCTTTATGGTATAGGTAAGTACATATAAATATTTCTATATGTATAAATATATAATGTATGTAATAAGGATTATATATCCTTCTTATTGCTTACTCAGTTGTGTAATAAAAGACACTGAAAGAGAGTTTACTAGATGGGAAGAAATAGTACCTAGTACTCAACTGACAAAAATTTTAAACTGAGATAGATGATATAAAAAATCTGCTATTTTCATAAGACATACAGAAAAAAAAACATTTTGTAACAATAAATAATATATCTTAACATTCATTTTAGATATTTCATTGAAAAATGTATGCATCAATGTTAGTAATAAAAATTATTTATTATCTAACTTAACAACTATCATAAATCACTGGATTATTACCACTTCAATATTCTTTAACAAAACAATAATTATAATATAAAATGATGTTAATATCATCTTTAATTAACATAAATTTGTGAATAAATTATATTTTATACCAAATATTTGTACATAACTAAATATACTTGAGTATTATTTGCTGAATTAAATCGATTAATTTATGGATCGGATTTAAATCGATTAATTTATGCATCGAATTTAAATCGATTAATTTATGCACATGCGATTCTTATCTTACAGTTTTGTCGAATGTTATGCCTCGTTTGTTTAAGCACAGTTACTTGTATTTTATTACTTGCCGAGGTCCGTTGCGTAACTAATTATATATTGTAATGGTTTATTAGAGGTCACATTAATAAACAAAATAACAAAAAATATAAAATTCTACAAATATTAATATTTATTTTGTGTAAATATAAAAAAATAATAAACGTGAGATTTTTTTTTCTTTTAGAAGAGCACATTTTATTTCATTACCATATATATTATAAATATATAATAAAAGTCATAAAGATGATATCTCAAGCCGTCTTGTCAATACTTACGATGTACTTCCTTGCAACAAGTTTATGAATATTTATAGTAATTTAACTGTGAATATAAAATTAATTATTAATTATGTTATTTGTGGTAAAGGTTTTTTTTTGGATATTTGGAAAATTAAAAACGTGTTTTTGGTAAGTACATTTTTTTTTTTCATGGGTGCAACCGGATTTGGTACCGTTGTATTTACGTATAAATTCATACACTATATATAGAGTATTTAATTGATTGTTTAATGGTTGACGGATGTTATTGTGATTCTAAGAATTCTTATCATCTACTAATATGTAAACAATATATATGTCAAGTATATGTCAAGTATGGCCCTACTCTTTAAGGTTCATACGGTATGTATTTTACCTACCTTTCTTAATTTTTTTATCAAATTATAACCGTGCTATAATAATAACTAGGGCCGCCAGCAAGCAAGCGGGGAAAGCTGGGCAAAACGAAAAATATATTACAAAACCTTTAACGTTATATTATGTCTGCAATTAACAAAAAATGATACATGTCAGTCACAGTAAGTACTTACCATCTGCGCCTGTAAAAGAACGTTTTCAATTAAAAATAAAGTTGATTGCAAATTACTCTTAATCACAAATAAAACAAAATTCTTTTCAAAATCTATTTATAGGCATGTGATAATCAACTGGTCTAAATTTGGTAAGTATAGCTTGATCGGTGTAAGAGATGATAGCGAATAAAATTTGATCAAGTTGATCGGTTGAGAGCTTCGCTTCGCTCAGCTCAATGACATTATTTAATAATGATGACAGTTAGATAAAAAATCTTAGTGATTTCATTTCGTTTTATTCATTTCTCAGATAAAAAATATATAAATAAAGATAAAAGCCCTTACATTAATTAAATAATTTACTGACCATTAAAGGATTTCATAAAATTATTTCACTCGCCAAATTTTAGTTTCTAGGACAATGTGATACCTAACTAAAAGAACTTTCTGTTTTAATTCGCTAACAAGTCTTACAGACAAACGAGTATTATCTTATATATTTATATATTATATATATTTATCTTAAATAATCCTAACAAACATTAGTTTCAAATTATCCCTGGGGTTGTAAGTACCATGTCTTAAAGTATTACAATAAAAACCAATCAGAAACATTCCTAAAATAAGATTATCTTTATAAGGAAGTTTTAATGATGGCATGTTAAAACATTCCCTTTAGTATAGAAAATAATATTTACTCGTACTTTTGTACATTTTTTTAAAAGTTTTTAGTCCCTCAGAGGACAGGCAAAGGTTTTTACACTATACAGCCTGGTCAGCGGTACGATTGTACTATTGTTATGACATTAGGTATATTATTATCTTTTTATTTATTTATATCTTTTTCTCATTTAAATGAACTGTCAGGCTTTTATAATATACTTATCTTACATACTTACATATATAAGATCTTCTATAAAGATCAAACTTAAAAAATTTAAGACCACAAAGACAACACCTACAGCTACAGTTCATATCATCACCAAGCAAGCTATCACCCTCCTTCCCATATTAGAGGGAGGGGGGGGGGGCAATCTGACTCTCCCACGATACCTCAAGTATTATATGAGAGCGGAGAGAGAGTATTATATTGCTTTTATGTAAAATTTTGACATTTAATGAAAAACAATAATATTCTTTTATAGAAGTCATGATACGAATAAAAAATATTGTTGTAATATTAAAAAACTAATAAAATAAAATTTATAATTATAAATAATTCATTATTGTAGATTTTAATGTCAAGTTTTTTAAAATCAGAAACTTCGATTGTTTTATTATATTTAGCAAACAGGAAGACGCATCTATTTATACTCTAAATAATATTTTCAATTTATTTGAGCTATTTATATCTGATACTTGGAAACTTCCACTGTGAGATCTTACAAATGTCACACAAGTAGACTAGAATATTCTCTTATACAGCTGCAGAAAAAAATAACATACCTATTCTACTAATTCAGTATCTTATATGAAAAACAATTTTCAAACAGTTTTGAGGCAAAACAGTCGATTTTCATAAAAAATACAAATTAAAATTATTTTATCTAATTTTATCAAACTTAGAATCCAAGTTACTTCAGTTATTTTTAAAGAAACCAAAATAAATTTTATTAAATTAAATCACGTCATGTAAACGAGGCTCCGCAATCACTAGCAATCGATTTTAATTCGATCGTAAACACATTACATTATCGATTCTCACAGCCGATGTGACGGACGATGTCAGTCTTTTATTTTTATTTTAAAACAAGTTCGATATTTAAAAAAATATGCGCTACAATTATTTAGAGAGTAATTAAATATTGTAGTAAAAATAAAAATTTTGAATGTGCAATTTATTCTTTTTTTTTAAAAAGGTATTCTTAATTCAAACCGGCCAATGACCGACGAGATTTTATTTATACAGCGATACTTAACAGTAGAAGCCTATTAGCGGGTAATATGAAGTAAGCAGTACTGTATTATATGAAGTTTTATAAAGGTATTTAAAACCGGAATGCAATTAAGTTTTAATGTTATAAAATATGAACATGTTTATATTTTTTCTGTTATTTATTTAATGTTTCTAAATAATTAATTTCTAACGAGATATTTATGTTTATAAATGTAACTGTTTTTTTGTTATGTAATAGTAACATGTTCTTTTATTCTGGTCATGTTGAGATAACAATTAATTAGTGGTACCACCCAAAGCATTATAACGCTCTTTTTGGAAGGCGACTCCCCGCGGTGATGAGGTCAGATTTTGTGATGTAGGGTGACCATTATCACCCTCACCATCAAATATGCAATTATAGATACAAATAAATAGCTTACGATTACTAGTAAATACAACTGGATTATTTTTCTAAATTCTTTTAAAACTATAAAACATGGATTATTCAATTGAAGCAAGACTCAAATTTTAAACATATTTTGTACAATTATATAAGTAATAATTTTTTTTCTTTTAAATTTCTATCATTATAAATTACGAGATAATGTCTCTTACAGTAATCGCTTGATATTAAATTCCTTAGGTTATTAATTTTAAATATGGCCACCCCCGTTCCGTGTCACGCGGTGAAATCGAAGCTACCGTAACCCCCCGCTAGTCGACTCACCTGTTCTAAACTATTCTATTTTATAACCGTGCAACGGAACGTCATTTCATTTTCTATTCGAATTTTAAAATTAACGCAGCGATAAGCAGTAAGCTGATGTTCTTTTTTTAAATTAAAACCAGAAGCTTTTTAAGGCATGCCTTGGTGGGAAAGAGGTTACAACTGACACTTCACACACTTGAGACTGGCCAGTATTTTAGTAGAAAAATAGACGTACATAGTTTCTTTTTAATTCGTATGACAGTGTGATGCTTGACTTTATGTAACACATTCACATACACAGTTTACACTACCTATTAAATATATCTTAAGACATTTTGTAAATGAAATTAATCATAAAATAAGAAGACTTGATCCACAAAAATATACATTGGCGTAGTAATTAAAACGTATTAAGATCATAGTTATAATACCTAGAAAAAAGTAAGCTAACTAGTAGCTTCAAGTAATATAGAAAAATTGCGGCTCTTTTATACTAATTAATTAATAATTAAATGCAACAGAAGCTGGTGGAGCTTAAAAAATGCAATAAAAACTATTTCGATTACGTCAAACTGATTTGACAACTTGATGAACACGTTCCATCGACATTCGGATTTGAAAACCTTGTGGGTGGTCCGAGCGTGTAATTTTTTTCTATATTTTTTCTTTTGTTTATAATTTTTTCTTTGATGTCGAGCGATGACTAACCTTTCAATAACTAGCCACCAGCGTAGCGTTATAATTGATCTCGAGGAGATGTCACTAAAGAATATTGATATTCATTTAAATTATAAAGAATACTGCTTAAGTTTCTTAAACAAAAGTAAAAATAACCTCGTCGAATTTTAAATTAAACGTAATAATAAGTGACTTATTAAATAATTTAATTCTTATAAAAACATAGATAAGAACAAAATAAATCTATATAGGAACAGTGAGCAATGGAAAAAATAACTAACGTTAAACAAAAAGACATTTGCCGTTCGAAAATCAAACGATAGACAAAATGGCGCTTCCTTCACAAACTGTTATAGTGTAGTGATAATGATTCGGACATCAGCATGGTGACACTGATGCCGTGCGGGTTCCTCGGCGGCGCGTCGCGCTGCAACCTGGACGAGCCTAAGGTTAGAATCTTCATTTTACGAAGCACTGTTTACGAAGCAATTTCACTTTGCACTTTCTATATAAAGCCAAATTAGGAAGCACTATTTACGTTCTTACTACACATATATTTAATGTAAGGTACGGTATTCCTTCCATTTTCAAATGACTATTCTAATTTTCTTTGCACAAACCTAATTTGCATTGCGCTTGTCTGAAGCATGTTGGTAAAGGATTTTGTTTTGCATGTATATATTATTATTTTCTATAGTTTATAAGTAGGTAATGAATGATAAGAAATAACACCGAATTTGTTTAATGCGGATACACAAACGTAAGTGCGGACAAACTGTTTATGTTTTTCAACTTGAACGGCGTCAGATCTCATGTTACCCATTCATACGTTAATCTTTAGCGGCCATTAAAAAGTCGTAATACATCGCTGTGGTGTCGTGGCGTACCTACGGGACAGTGCGTCGTTAGCCACCCGATACCAGGCGATCATAACCGTTAAGAGTTAGTTTTCAGACACACAACGCTTCATCGTTTAAATTTGGAATGCGATTACTTCTAATAGCGCATAATACGGTCAAGTGCAATGTTATATATTTATTAAACATTTAGCACATAATACTTATTATAGCATAGAGTAATAAAACATGATTCCTTATGATGCTTAAAAGAAATAACAATCACGAAAATAAAGGATTACAGGTTAATGAAACATGGTTTATCTCAAAAGCGAAAGAGAATTCCCAATGATCAGTGAAAACAATATACAAATAAAAAATAAAAGAAATCAACACAAAGCCACCCAGAGATAACAGCAATAAAAACAAATTTGTACAAGTTGATAGCCGAAGTGCGGCGATTTATCGAGCAAGATGTCTCTCTCGATAATGCCTTAAATTGTTAAGTTATCCAGGACATTTCCATATCGTCTTAACTCACATCTCGGAGGATATTAATATACTCAGAATATTTTGATAATTTGAGGGTATTGTATTTAAATAGAAAGTGCATCTCTGTATAGATAATGTTCTCCTGGTATTTAGTAAATGATTTTAACCTACCCTTTTCCTCTTATTTTTTCTTCAGTGCTAAAGAAAAAAGTGGGATTCTTATAGTGTTGGTTAAAATTTAAAACCTACACCATTCTTAACTTTAACCTACTTTATTCTTAACTTAAGGACAGGAAAACAGTTTAAGTATTCTAAATTTCAATTTTTCTCTTAGTTTAAAAAAATCAATAGTATTCAAATTTCTTATAAAACTAAAGACCTAAAAAATAAATCACTATTAAAAATGACATTTCACACGATAAAAAACCGTAGAATTAATGTAACACCAATAGTATCCCTCACATAAATATGGCGGCCGATAAATTTGAAAATTTATTTGTCGATCGGGAGCGCGACCGGACGAGACGAGAAGTCCCGAATCGTAAATAAACGAGATAAAACAATAAACGAATTACGTTTAAATAAATAAAAGTTTTGTTCGAGCCTGTTCAGATCACAGGTTGCTCCGAGATTAATTGTATATCATATTTTGTGTGACTGTGTGTTAACTTATGTAGGTGTGGAGTGTCTCATATTATCAATCTTAATTTTGTTTTGTTTTTAAGAATGTTTTGTTCATGATAATATTTAAGTATGAACCCATAAATAAGGCGATTTTTACTACGTTTTTTGTAGATACATGTTTTCAATTGTCAATTTTATAGTCACTTATTTATAATTTCAATCGTTTTATAGGTAATGAAAAATGAAGCAACTTTGTTGTTTATGGTCGATATGTTAAACCGAATGTATGGAGCAGTCTGTAACAAATGATCACGATGGTTCAGGCGCGTTGTCGCCGCGTAAAACGTATAAATTAAAGCACGTTATCGCGAGATCGGGCGGCCTCACACCTCGCGGGTTATGTGATTTACGTTTTCTCACACGCGACACCTCCCTGCATTTATGTTGCCCTGGTACCTAAACGCCAGTTTGTCCCGTTCTAGGATTGACTTATTGTTTCTGGATTCCTAGTACAAATTGAGGATGTTTGATTTTGAGGATTTAAAAATTTTAAAAGTAAAAGAATAAAATAAATATGAGAACAAACAAGTATGTAACATTAAACTGACGTATGTATTTATAGTACGTAATATTTAATGACAAATCAATGAATGCATCGCTGACGTCAAAATAGTCAATGATAAAGTTAATTAATTGTTTGCTTGTTGGTTTGTTTGTTTAGAATACATTCAGTCAGTTGTAATAATTTCATCCTTACAAGCTGAGACAGTTGAACTTCCTCATACATTTTACTAACATGTACTCTCTCTACATTATGTTGAAAAATAATTAATTGGAAACTTATTTATTTTATAAACAACTTACGAATACTTGTTTTTAAAAATACCAAAAGTACCAGGTATGCATGAATTAGGAAGACGTGAAAATATTTCGAATCGCCCACAAAATGTCATAGTTACGACCGGGCGCTTAAATTTAAATTCTACATCAGACAAATAAGACACACATTTCAACAAAACGAACAAAATGTAAGTTCCTAAATCAAATCTTCAAATGAGACTCGGTGGCGCCCTCTCGGCTGTTAAATAAATTCAGCTTGATTTTATTAATGTTGTTACCGTAATCTTGATCTGAGGGAGACATTTAGAAGTTTTATTATTTATAAGGTAATTTTTATCTCAAATCTCTTGTCGGTTAGAAAAGTTGTGTTTCTTCATCGTTATGATGGAGTTAACTTGTTTCCTAAAATAACTCGAAGTTAATCGGTTTAAAGTAATTTTTTTAGGATGCAATAATTTATATTTTATTCAAAGTATGTTATTAAAATATCTCATTAGTACTGGATATTTGCATAGGTAATGTGTAGAGCAGCTTTGATAGAAATCTATATTATAATATATGAGGCATTGTAAATATTTAGTGTCTTTTCTTAATCGGTAAAAGGTATTCAAAGCCTGGAGATGTTTCTATGTATTTCTAGTTTATTCATTTTACATGTAAAATTAATATTCTAGTTTGACTTTATACAAACAGATAGATCGGGTTTTAAATGAATTAAAAAAGATGTGAGGTGCATCGGAGATACATAGTTTATTTTATATTTAACTGGTTGTCAGAATTATCCATTTTAAATTACATGTTTTGTTAACTATAATCGATCCAATGTGTATTTTTATTTAACTTGTCTGTGAGCTTGTTAGTGAGGGATATCTTAAAATTGAATTTTAAGCAAGTCAATCTCAATCGATTAAGAAGAAGATTCATATTATATTTAGTTCCGATGAAAATGCATTTATATACAATCTATATTTGTATCAATCCAAAATGGCGGCAACAACAAAATGGCGGATTACATACGGACTTTAAATGAATGCTAACTGAAAGGACTTGATTTGTAGAATAAAATAAAAAAATCAAACTAAGATAACCACAAAATGGCTTTAAGTTTTAAATTTTTTTAAACTTATAATACTTATTTATTATCTTCAGCAAACTTTTCTGATTATTTTTTGCTCTCTTAATGTTGGTACTTCGGTTAAAACGTAGTCCAATAAAACATCAAACAAATTTCATTACTTATAAAAAAAACATTTTAACTCTCTATTTATAGTTTCTTGACATCTTTTTATTATATTATTCTTTCAGATGTTCAATTGACCTATTTCACTTAACTAATTTATTTATTAAGAAAAATAAAGTGTTTACTTTTACTACTGTCAAGAAACTATATTTTAATATGTAAGGTGCACTTTTAAAATATTTCATCATAACAATAATATTTTGGCGCATTTTTAATGCTTAAAAAGCTTCAGTTTTTTTTTTTTGTAAAACTTTTGAGTAAATTCCAGTTCATATTGTTACAGGCAAAACGTTCCAGACCCGACAACGGAGCTGATATACGGTAAGCTATTTAAAATTTTAGTTCGTTTTTTTTAAAGTGGTCAATAAATATACATTCTTATTAATTTTTCGTCACAATAATAATTTATAAATGTCATCTAAATAGCTGTATTTAAATACATAAATACGAACTGTTTTTAGGAATCATAATATATATCGTGTTTTGATCGCTCGTTCCAAGTCTAAATTATTTTCTTACATTTGCATGTCTGTAATGTTGGCAATTTTGATTGTCAGTTGTGCGTGTCGTTTCGCGGCATATTTTATAGCTGCGTTCAGTTTGAATGTCCTTCGAACGGGGACCATTATACAATTATACCAAGATATATAATAATATTATGTATAAAACAAGAATATCAGTATAATATTTTTACTTTTTGTGGAACGTACTTATTATAAACATATGCAAGATGTTTATATAAAATTTTTATTAGTGTTTGTTTTTTTTTAGTTTCAAGCAGTTGTTCAAGTAGCTATTCATAATGTACTTAACTTGAACTCAAATAGTACTTCACGTTTCCACCTTGCGAGTTTAAATCAAAGTTTTGCACTCAAATAGACCGTACGCTTTCATATCACAATAAAAAGGGTCTTTAATCTCTTGTAATCCCTATATTGTTGATACACAATTGCCGTGAAAAGAGCTACTTAGCGAGATCCCGAATGGGACACTCCCTTTATCAGGAGCTTCACAAATTATCACGCCTCCATCAAAAGAACTGATTCAAATCACAATAGATTTTATCAAGTTTTATGTTACATTGAGGAATTTCAATTTAGATTCAATATTGAAGCTACAAAAGGTTTTGCATAGATATTTCTGAACTTAGATTACTTTTTTTTTTTTTTATTTTTTTTTTTTGTAACTAATGTGAAACAAAAAATATGTTAAAAAAAATAGCATGACTGGTATCTACTCATTCCACTCTAGGTGACACATTTGTGTTAATTAGTGGTTACGAGTTTTGAGGATACAAGAGTTAATTTTAAACTGCAGTATGTTTTGTGAGTTATAATAAATCATTTTTTAAGCAATTCCGTTCCGTTACATGTAAGATTTTTTTTACATTTGACACACAGGATCCAAGATATCGTATGACAATGTTAGATGTGTGTAAATTTATTTTTCTTCTGATCTTTACAATTTTAATGTGTTGTAGAATATAATATAAGTATTTTAAAGTTAGTTTTCGTTTACGTCATTTGTTGTTAATATCATATTTTTATTTGTGTAATATGACACAGGTAGTGAAGGGTTGTCTGAGTTGATTATTGAAGTATTGGTTTACATTACAACGGATTTTTGAGTTAAATGTCATTAAAGTACAGGCATGGACTATTATTCTACAATTATAGGTATTGTCGTTTGTATGAGACCATTATTTCATTATTTACATAATATTACTTTGTTGAAATAACTACAAAAATACTCAATTAATAGAATCTTAAAGCACCCGACCGTTTGACACGTGGAGGCCAAATGGCGGTTACAAAAGGGTCCACAGAGTTGTAGGGTTCAGTAACATTCTTTTTAGATTTTGATATGTGTTTAATTCTGATTTACATTATTACCATAATTTTAATACATAATACTTCTAGCATCCCTAATTATTTAATTATCATAATAATGAGTGTAATAAAATAAAAAAATATGTTGTAAGACTAAGTGGTTAATAGAAAAATATTTGTATTTAAGATATAATAACCGCAAGTAAACAAAATTAACTTAAACACTTTGTACTCCGTGAGTAGAACATTGTTTGTTACGGAACCCTTGAGTCATGTTAGTAACAACACGCTCTTATTATTTTTTCTCAGTCGGAGTGTGCCGGCCATTGTGTCCTTGTTAGAGGGCAGTAAGAGAGTTTATTGTTTTCCATCCATGTGCATGTACTGGATTAGTCGAAATATATGCTTAAAATCAATGCCCTTTAAAACGAGGGAGACATTTTTTGAGGTATTTTTAAGGTTTCTGTAATACTCCAAGTGCTGTATTACGATATTGTATGATTAAACAACTTTTAAGATATTGTATGATAAATAAGATAGAAAGCGTGTTAATTTTACATACTTTTTCTATAATTTTCTATAGTGATTACATTGATTAAGAACATTTTTTTGTTTTTTTTTCTGTACGTTTTATAAACATTTGGCATATAATATCTTTTTATAATACAATATTTGTAAGTCTACCTAGTTTTAAAATAGTTAATTTGCATATTTCTACATGAAAGACGTGACAAGTTAATCATAGAACCATATGGATTGTCATTACATCTAAGATGGCCGACTATTAAAATCTTTTTGAAGTCTTTTGTTAGAACACTTTAAGACAGTTTTACGATGACTACTGCAAGTAAAAAAGTCAGTGAAAAGAGCCGAAACATTAAAAAAGCATTCAATTATAAAGATAGTGACAATGCTTCAACATTAACTTCGCCCCGGAAAGTTCTTTTGATATACGATAGTGTTGTTTGAAGCAACTCTTGAAGTGGCGGCAAAAAGCAAAGTGACACTTGAAAAAGGCGCGAACTAATATAAACAGGGGTTCTTTTTTCTAGACAAAGGTTATAATGTTCGAATGTTCAGCTGATTAGTAAATACGAAAAATATGGATAAATATTTATAATATTGAACGTCGGCAACAGAACATGTTGGTCTAGTAACTGAATATTAAAATTATAAAAGATCATAAAATGGCGGCTGTTCAACGAAAATTTAGTCAAATGAATAATAGATATCTATTAATCACGCTCATTATTCGCGTTGAAATACAGATTGAGGAGTAATAAAACAGCTGGCATGAAACAAGAAGTTGTCATAAACTGCTATTAGCATACATCTGAATTAATTATATTAATTTGATTACGAAAATGCTACACATACTTAGGCGTGGCGATATTTAATTATATGCGTATCATCTTAACATTTTAATAGTGTATTATTCATTCAAATGATGATGCTGCTCAGTTTAATTGAGATATTCTGAAATAGATGCTAATTTTTTAATTGCATACACTTAATCATTTAGCATTCAGACAAGTGCGGAATTCCATTAATTGCTGTCACATTTCAGCCATTATGACGTCACACGCCAGCTGTCATGTGTGACAGAAGGGAGTTGATTAAATGGCGCGAGCGCGTTCACAGGCGTTGATAACGAGCTAAATTAATCGTAACACGTGTAAACATTTTGTTAGATAAATCCTACATTATGAGATATGAGGGGTCTGTTAGGAGGCATCTGTTATTAGATTTCGGTGATTACTTTTTATGGTTTATAATTTAAAATAAACAGCTCGTGATTTTGTAATGGAAAGCGTATCTTAATTGATTTAATCATTTTTACGACTACTACGTAAAACAGCCCAATTAAACGGTGCCAATAGAGACATATATTTTTATATCTTAGCGAAAGGTATAATGTTTTATAATGGCGTTAAAAGTTGTTTATTTACCTTCCCGCCCCCAAAATTAAGACATTTAGGATAAGTGATTGTTTATAAAAAGACGCGTCTCTGTAAACAGCGAAGCCGGTTAATGGATTTTTTATATTCCAATGTTGTGTTAAGCCGAGGGCGTTTAGTTTTGACAGCTTTACCAATGATTTCATTACAAACAATCAATTTTACTAGCAATATCGTACATTTTCATTCGAAGATTATCTGGCGAAGTCAACACAAGTCCCTGCGAATCAGAATCGACATCGGATTCACCGCCGTCGTTGCTACAGGATGCAACGCTGCCTGCGCTGCTAGTGTCTGGCGCTACAACTTTATTCCAAAACACGTCTACTGCTAACTCAGCGTCCAGTTTGACCTCAGTGGACGGTCTGGGATTACCGACCTCAGAAGTGGAAACCTGTGGTTTAGCGAACGGATGTGCGACAAGTTCCTCCTTAGCTGGTTTGGCTCTGCCTTTGACATCTGGTGGATTGTGTTCAACCACTCCATCGTCAGCGGTCGCCTGGTTGATGAATGAGGATAGCACAGGTATTAATTGCATTGCGTGTATCTAATATTATATTATATTATATTATTTTCTTAATATTGAATATAAAATAATAAGTTTACCCCTATATAAAATTATAAAAACAATACCTACCTAACAAAAACACAGTATTAATTATTGTCCAAAATCTGTATATAAATATTTAAAAAACTAATTACTGGATTATTTTTAGTACCCTATTATCAATCTATAATATATTTTATACCCATCATTAATACTAATACTTATAATATTTAGTAGTAGAAATGCGGCGACATCTAGTTTTAGTTTTAGACAACTAGTTGCAGTCACATGTGCTTAAGCTTAGATGTATCCTACCCATCTTCGGTTATCGCAATCGGGTTCGCAAGATAAGTTCTCAAATTAAAACCAAAATGATTAGCTGAATTGAAAAGCTAGTTGTAACCGATAAAAAAAAGGAAATATCTAAGTCTAAGCATCGGTGTACGGCTATAAGTTGTAGCCGGCTAAGCATATGTAGCTGAACTTATACATATACATATTTAAAAATATATTAAAATTTTAATTTCTTATTCCCAGTATATGGAAATTAAAACATACATGTAATAAGTTTAAAGTAATTGTGTTATTGAAAAAATACCACCAAGAAGCACACAAATACTAAATATCAATTTAGTTAAAGTACAAAATACCCTATCAGATAATTCAGATATATAATTAAAGTAAAATCGGCAAGTTTCGAACCCATCCGGGATTCTTATTCATGTATGTTTATGTAAGTAAATAAAGCCGGATAATTATATATAATAGTAAACATGGATAACAAAATTTAACTACAAAAAACAAATGGCCTTAACGCATATTATATTAATAATTATTTTAATTTAATTTTTTTTTTTTGTCGTTATACAGAATTGGTACTGCTGTTATAGTTTGAACTGCATAATTTTTAATTTAATTAAGCAATTAAAAATGTTTCTCTATGCAATGAAACTATGTGTCCTTTACCAATAACCTACTGATATATATATCTCAGGGGGTGGAGTCAAGAGCGAGGTGCGCAGCCCTGGGCTGTGCGACGCAGACGTGGCGTTGTACGGCGAGACGCTGCCATACGACCAGTCCACGCTGCCTTACCAGTATTACAATAGGTAAAGAGATGTTCCATGAATGGCATTTATAAGATATTTATAATTACAGTTTATGGTAAAATTAATTGTTCTATTTCCCGGCTATTTTATCTTTGGTTATATTATAGATAACATTACAAAATATTCATAAGACTCAATCTTAAATTAAAAAATATACATAAAAGGTTACGAAAAAAAGCTAAAATGTATTATCTCATATTAGTATTAAATTTATTTGAACGTCTACTTTGATAATATTGAAACGTAAAATATTCTATATTAGCTTGTAAAAAGTTTATTAAAATTGTGATTGGATTCATGAGATAACACAACTGAAATAAGGTTTATAAGTACATTTTATAGGATTAGTCGGAACTCGGAAGCCAAACAAAAGAACATTATCAAAATTTAATATGCTACCTTCTATACATTTTATTCAATTAATCCACAACCGTTGATACTTTAATTAAATATACCAATAAAGTTACTTTGTTTACTTAAAACTAGAAACGATAAACTTGAACATCCCAATAATACTTACCTGGCGTAGGGGATACCGTGATCATGAACATCCCAATAATGGATAAAGTAACATTTAATTATAAATTTTAACGTGTAAATGATAAAAAAAAGTACTTTCGTTACTTGTCAGTATGCAGCAGTATGGCGGCGGCAGCACGGCATCCTCATACGTTGGATCGACATTGTACAACCAGCCATATGCCGCCTACCCTCCACCGCACAACACCAATAATAGGTTTGATATTATTATATATTACTTAATAATAAAATAATAATGAAATTTCCTTAGATATAGTGTAAGAGATTTGCATTTTTTTCCACCAACAACTCATTCGAGATACGTCAGTTTAATGAATACTAGGATTAAATTTATTAATTGAAAGGACGTAAAGATATTATTTCACGATACAATATCTTCGTTCAAGTATTAAGTAATAATAATTAATTAGGTCGTCGTGCAAAGCGACGCCTACATACCTAAGCTACGGTGTGGGCAGCGTGGGCTCAGTACCTGGAAACTTTGCAACCCAACCCTCGCCCTACGCCTACCCGTCATATAACGGCAGTTTGACGCAATCGTTTTCAAATACACAACAAGTAAGTTTTATTGGTACTTCGATTAAAAACGCCATTCTTTAAAATATTATATCTAAAATAATTCCGTAAAATATTTATATAATTTTAGTAATAAATATTTACATAACCTTGAAATGCTTAACAGCGCCATCTAGACAATAAATTTTACACTATAACAGGATTACAGTAGTTACGCGACGGGTTACGCGGACCATAGCGTCGCTCAATACGGCGGATACTATGCCACCCCTAGTTATTCACCCTATGTTAGTTCACCTAGCAGCAGTGGAAGTGCGGGGCATACCTCGTATCACCTTGGAGGTACTTTATCAGGTAATTAGTTTTAAAGAAAGAACGAATAAATGCAAGTTACAAAATATGATATATTGAACGCATCAATAATATAGTCTGTAGTAATATAAAATGATACGTTATCTGTTGTGAATTGCTGAGATCAAACTTTTTTGACTTTGACAATTAGTCATTATAAGTTGTGTTATTGTTTACTAGTTGAAATAAGGATATTTTAACTAAATAGTTCCTATTTGATTAAAGTAACAAGACCAATTAGATTTATACGAAATTAGAACCACTATTTTGTATAGTTAAATATGGATAAGGAAAATGATAATCTCCCTCCAAATAAACGTCGAAAAGTTGATGAAAGTAAAGCTTCAGCCAATTACGACGATAATTCTGATTACTGGCCAGATTCTGAAAGTGATAATGGTAACAAGATGGACTGCTCAACCAATCATAACCTAAATAATTTTTTTTTTAACTAGTTTAGTGTCAGATTTTAGTATTTCTAAGTTTAACTTTGTAAATATTCGTTGTTAAAACATCAAAAGAATTGAAAACATTTTATCGATATTGTTTTAATTGATGTCTATTTCTCAAAGTCTATGTATGACAATAGATTTATTTTTATATTTTGGTAATATGACAATAAATTAAAATTTTAATAATAGTTTTTATAGCTGTTAATAGGTGCAAAATAAGTTAGTGTATTTCGTGTTGAGAGTGTTTTACTTTATAATTGTCCTAGAATCCCCCTCGTCTATGCTGCCTACATTGAATGATACACCATTGTCTCCAGTCAAAAATGAAGTTCATGCTGCTAGCCGGAGATGTCGAGAAAACTCAGGGTATATTTATAAATATTCATAACACCTAATTAATTATATATATTGAGATTACTTATAGTCTTGATACATTATAAACATGTGGAAGATATAAAAAAAAATTCATTGCCTATAAATGTACATGTACTAAATTGTAAATAGGTGTAGAAAGTTTACCAATGTACAGTTATAGTATGGTTAACTTAAATAAATAATTTAATTATGTTTTCAGTGAAAGCACAGCAAGTCGTTCACGGGGTCGGGGTCGTCGAAATACATCATCATCTCCCGCACAACATGTGCCCGAGCCTGCTACCGATAGAGTCTTCATATGGGATCTTGATGAGACCATTATAATATTTCACTCGCTGCTCACTGGGACATATGCTACCAAATATAATAAGGTGGGAATTATATGCCTGTTAAAAATATGTTGATTTTAACTTAAGTATTAAATTTTAATTATTTTTAATTTTTGTAGGACACGCAACATATAGTGCAACTAGGTTTCAGAATGGAGGAAATGATATTCAGCTTGGCTGATACACATTTCTTTTTCAATGATGTTGAGGTGAGTGTGTGATGATTAGAAATTTAATTTAAAAAATATATCATTAAAATAACAATTCAATTAAGTCAATTTATTTAATAAACTATATAGAAAAAAAATATATTTATTGACTAGTAACCAAAATTAACTAATTTAATTAGTTAAATATTGAAATCATTGATTTATCTTTATTAAGTAACATATTACTATCCCTGTCCCCCCAATATATGTAACTAAATCAATCAATCAATCAATAAAAATCAAAATCTATTTACAGGACTGTGACCAGGAGCACATAGACGCGGTAGCAGCAGATGATAACGGCCAAGATCTCTCCGCCTATAACTTTGCGTCCGATGGTTTCCACGCGGGCGCCGCACCTACTAGTGGGTTATGCGCTCCTGGTGTACGAGGGGGAGTGGACTGGATGAGGAAACTAGCTTTCAGATACAGGAAGATCAAGGATACCTATAATAATCATAGAAATAGGTTAGACCTCTGGTGTAGTAGTAAAGATAAATAAATAAATAAAAAAACGTAAACATTACGAGGGATACAAAGAAATTGGATGAATTTTTTTTTTATCATAATAATGCAAACTCTTGTTTCAGTGTGGGAGGTCTTCTAGGACCAGCTAAGAGAGAACAATGGCTACAACTACGAAACGAACTAGAACACGCCACGGATAACTGGCTAACACTTACCTGCAAATGCCTTAATATGATTAACTCAAGGTAAGATATTCAGATTCAGATTTAAAACATCTGACACGCGGCAATCGAGCTTGCCGCTATGAAAAACTCCTAATCGGCAAATTATAACTCGCAAATTAATTAACAAACAAAATCACATTTTTAAAATAAACAATTTATTTTAATAATAATTTTTATTTTTTTTATGTAGTTTATGATAGGATTTTAAAAAATTTAAAATTCGAAATTTTTTTCCATTTTTCGGTAACTTCGGCGGCCGATCTGACCACCTTCCCGTTGGACAATCAACATAATTTTGAAAAGTGAATCTTACATTTAGATGCTGATTCCAAATATATCTTTAGTTTTTCAAAATTCGACACACACACAGACACACATACAGACAGACAGATCGGAAGGAAAAACGGAGTTTTTAGAAAATAGGCGTACGTCGAAGTCGAAAGTGTGTGAACAGATAATAGACAAGCCCAACCACTTTTTCCGCTTTGATAAACCAAAAACACATCTCTCGCTCATGAACACATATATACCAAGAATGATTCGCGAGAATATTCAAATTAAAAAACATCCTTATTTTAATAGAGAAGGTTGGAATCTATCGAACACCTGGGATACTATCATGAAAAATATGAAATTCCATGTTTGTGAACAGACTGCCTATCCCATAGACACAGTTAGTGCATTTTTTGTACATCCTGAACTCTATGCCCGTAAATTCAGGAACCGTTGGAGGTAGGTGACAAATAAACTGACTGACTGACAGACACCATCATCTCATCTTACCGCAAACACTTTGCTGCATTCGTAACGTCGGGTTTAAATTAAAAAATGTAAAAATAAACGCAAGTTATATCCGCAAAATAATTTTATTGAAATGATATTCACTTCCTTTGATCAAATAGATGCTGTAGATTTCATGCAATCCAAGTGGTTATGGGTGCAAGCCCCATCACGTTAACATCCTGGTTAAATAAAATGTTATATTACTATTATTATGACTTTAATAATATCCACTTCATAATTACTTACATTTAATTCATTAAAAGAACTTATTGCAGATATAGCATATTTCATAAAAATTAAAAAAACTGTTTATTTTTTTCTCTTCTTAATCAGGAGTGAGGAAATGGAACCAAAAAAAACTTTTACGTACATTAATTTGGCAGAAGTTTAGAAAAAAAATAATAATAACGTAATCCTAATTAACTTTAAATGAAATATCCATTTAATAAATAATAATACAAATGTTACATTATACATTTTATTTTCATTTCAACATTTAAAATTTTGATAATAAAAGTCTATGGCAGAAATAAATAATTTTTCATAATATGCAATATCATCGTGCTTATCTTATCCTAGTTTTTATATTTATAGAGAAAACTGCGTGAATGTACTAGTAACTACAACTCAGCTGGTGCCCGCATTAGCCAAAGTACTCCTCTTTGGTATTGGAGGAGTTTTTCCTATCGAAAATATATATTCAGCCACGAAAACAGGTAATTCAACACTCCTCAAATAAAATAGTAGTTTTTTTCTATTTATTTGAAATAACAATATAATACAAAAGTTTATTCCACATTACAGAACTTAATTGTAATTAATATAATTAATTTATAGGTAAAGAAACGTGCTTCGAAAAAATAAAACAGCGCTTCGGGGAGCGATGTACGTACGTGGTGATCGGAGACGGACAGGACGAGGAGGCGGCCGCCAAGGCCAAGAACTACCCCTTCTGGCGTATCTCGGGGCACTCGGACATCGCGGCGCTCTACAACGCGCTCGACATGGGCTTCTTATGATTTGATGCGCTCCTGGTACTCCTGACGCGTTATCGGGGATCTTAGACTAATTCAATAATCCAATCTTTGTAAGATATGGGCTTCTTACGGTTTCATGTTCTCCTGGTTCCCGTGATAATTTATTGAAATATTTTATACTTTCCTTGTACTACTTTTACTGAGCCTATATTGATTTTGTCATCACTATACTTAATTCTAATGATTCCATGTTCTCCTGGAACTCGTGGTGGACTTTTTTTTAGGTATTTTTTACTTTTTTTTATTAATGGGTCTTGAAATGGCAAGTTTGATTGAAAAAGATCCTGTACTTTTTAATGCTATAAAATAACACAGTTTTGTATAAATTTATAGGCAAAATTATAAAAGTACAAACGGACGAGTTACTAATTTTATAAAAAATATTGTGTAAAAAAATAACTTTTCCACATTGTTAGTGATTTTACGTAAAAATAACTTCCTAAAAATTGAGACAAATAGCATTAACTGCTATTTCATATCAACTACGGTCTAAATACTTTTATCAGATAAGTACATACTTAAGTAGTTTTGAGCCTCGGTTTTTATTATCTAGTTTAAAAGCTCAAAGACAGCTCAAAACAGAACTAGACTCTTTTTTGTAAATATTTATTCAATTGTAGCAAATAATTAGAAGTATTCTAATTCCATTCCTACTATGTAAGTTTTTATATTCTATACAATGAATGTACAGATATTATATTATACTGAGATGTAGGGACGATACATCTTACTTAATAAGTAAAATTGATTTAATCAATTTTACTTCAGACATTATAAATAATTCAAATATATTGTTAATTTTAACAGACACGTTTATTCCATACGGAACGATTACGATAAGTCGCACCGCAATTATTGTTATAATGTCGTTTCTTAGGGATGTCAGTCTGCGTTAACTAAAATTTCTCAAAAACTTTTCATCTTTATATATATTTTATGTTATTAAAGCACAATTCTATCAACGAATTCATAATTTTGACTAAACAAATTATCAAACTTTTTTATAGCACTACTGCCAAATAGCTGAGTATATTGCAATATTTTTTAGAATTATTTTATTACGCTGAATATAATATTAATGCTTTTAGATATATTTCACACTTTTACAATCAGCTGGAAATAGTTCAATAATAATGTGAGTAAATATTTTTATTTGTTGTTAAACTATGTCGTGTCCGTGTCGTGAAGTGTTTTGAGCCGCACACATTTTGTAACCGTTCTTTTTTAATATAATCGTAGTGATTGTCTTCAACTAGACAATTGGAAAGTAGCAATATTTAATAATTAAAAACAAAACAAAATTGTAAATAAGTATAAATTTAAATATGAAAGGAAATAGCTTATGCTAGTGATATGAAATTTAATTCGAAAGTTGCGATTAATCGAGTTGTAAATAAAATATATTATTTGATGATTATTTTGTTTTAATTTTTAAGATCCCCTTGCATTAAGTTCAAATCTTTATTTATGTCATAAGGTTGAAAATACTGTGGGGTAAAACTTTTATTTAATTACAATATAGTTCAGGTAAAAACGCTTAATATCTTACATATAACTCTCAAGAGAGTTTTTTCAGATAGAAAAAACCTTCTAAATATAAAGCTTAATGTTATATTTAAACCATTAAAAACTACGAGTTTTCTTTTGCTAATAGCAGCTTTCATGACATTTTACGACTGGCTGCGGTCTATTTTGCTAAACTGTTGCTATGGCAACGGCTGTTTGACAGCAAGAAATCTAACAATTACAATAATAAGTACATTGTTCGTAATAGTGTTTTAACAATACGAAGAATATATTCAGTAAATAAGATTATATTGAAATAATAATGAAAGCTCTAGATACAATTCTGTTCGACATCTCAAAGAATGAGTTGTTTAAGATTAATGAGAATTTCAAGATGCTGCACAGGAAATTGAAAACTGAGTGGAAAGTAATGATGTAAGCATTTGGTTTATATATTTAATCGCCTAGTCCATAATAATATTACATATTTCATTGCAAGAAAGTTACAAAATATTCAAAAGTAGGCGTCACTAGCCATGAAATTTGGACAACTTTTGACTTGGGTGTATAAATTATTTTAGAAGTTAAAAAGGAGATACATATACTTGAAATATAAATGAAAAATATTTAAAATACATAATTAAAATGTATAATGTATATATGTTTTACATAAAAAATAAAGGTACTTGTCCGTTAACGCCAACGCAGAAAGAAGCGCTATGCGTGTTTATGACGGCAATACGAAAGCAATTCTATTAATTGCGTATTAGAATAATAATAAAATAAGTTATTATTAACTCTTTTTCTTTCTCTCTTTTTAACGTCAAATATTTTGCTCCTGGGAAAAAGAATTTACATCGAGCTTTATTTTCTTACAAATCCCAAATACGCATTTTCGTAGCACTACACTAAAAAAATTAACATTAGTACAATTTTAGCTGCCTTGGCATCAACAGACAAGTACCAAAATAAATTTTAGATAGGCACATAAAAGTATAATTAGTATGATATCTGTAGTAATTTCGTATGATATCTGTAGTAATTTCGTATGATATCTGTACTTATTATAAAATGAAGTTCCTAATCGAGTCAGTCTGTCTGTATAAAAGTGATGAATCCAAAAACTACCAAACAAATTATTGTACGATTTGTCACCAACGAATAGAGTGATTCCTGAGGAAGGTTCGGAGTGTAATTCCTTATACCTTATGCAAAAGTATTATTCTAGAAGAGATTTTAATTACTTGAATAATACAATAAATTGAAAATATCCTGATTAAATATAACTTGTTTTAACATAAAAAATTTAGGAGTAAGTGTGATTACTGAGTAATTAGTAAATACAAAAAAGAAGAGATGATAATAGAGCAATCTGAAAAAGACAGTTGAACTGTTTGAAGACAAAAAAGATAAAAAAGAAACCAGTCAAGTACTATACGAAATATATTAACATAATTCAGAATCGTAATTCACGGTGTTAAAATCATTAAAACCCAGTAAAATAAGGATCTCGTGAGTTGAAGCCACTCCATACTATCCATAATATAATAATTTATTTACGAAGTAGTAATCATCATGTTAAGGATTTGAAGTCTATTTATACTAAGCTAAGACCTAAGTAATGATGGATAAGATGCCCAAGAACTTTGGTTGGAGTATAGATGGATAGGATGAAAGTCAAGTAAGGAGAATTGTTTTTTTTCTGCAAAGATATTACCTACTTGAGCATTCTTCCGCGAGGTGGCTATGGAATAGTTAAACATTGAAGTAATTTCTAGAACCCTAACGTCTATAATAGGATGATTTCATAAAAACTATAGTCGGGTCCAATAGCATGGCTAAAATATGTTTTTTATAAATATCTTGTGTAAAATATCAGTTACAGTAAATTGACTCAAAAATTCTTCAGTATCAGGAGTAGAGAAAGCAGAAAGCTGATCTAGTGTAATTCTATTTTCTGCATCGTCAATCGCAGAATAATTAGAGAAGTTATTAGTTATTAAAGCTCTTTGACATTAAATTGTGTCGGATAAATAACTACCACAGACTTAAAAGATATTATCAAATGAAAAACAGTAACAGAGAAAGAAGTTGATTTCACACATGGTTTCATGAAATAGGTATTTTATTCTCAAAAATTAGTTACGATATCAGGATAATGTATTTTAAACCACGATAATTAACTATTAAGTAAAAAATAGTCTTGTCTTAAATTAGCTAATAAGAATTCCAAATTTAATATATGTACATAAATATGATGATAAGCAACATGTATTCATTTTTAAGATACACTTTTAAAATATATATTAAATGGGTTTTGTAGTAATCGAGATGAATTGTCACCTAACATCCTACAAGATGTGAAAGTTCTGGTGATACCAGGACCTCAGAACGCGTTCACAGATGATGAGTTAGCTGCCCTCAAGAGCGTAGTGGAGAGGGGAGATTCGGTGTTGGTGATGATGACCGATGGTGGAGAAGAACGGATGAATACAAATATTAATTTCTTTTTGGAGGAGTTTGGAATTGTTGTCAATAACGGTACATTGATAGTTTGTTAAATATATATTTAGTATTTTAGACAAGAAGGATGGAAGGAAGTTTATCTTACCTTAATGAAGAATAAATATTTATTTATTTATTCATATTACTCTGATTATATTAAATTAATTTCAATTTCATTTTTCTGTTTGTTTTTAGTTTACATCAGCAAGCCACACTAGTAATGTTAGCAAATTGTTGCTAACCAACATTCTACTAGCTTGATAAAGCGAATCTTACAAAAGTGTTTTATATACATAGATATAATTTATGTCGAATCTTTGTAAAATAAAACCGTTATAGAGGTCTTAATGATGATAAAAAATCGTGACGGTTTTCTTAATTCAAGTTAATCTTTCAGATTGTGTCGTTCGAGCTCAATATCATAAGTTCTATCATCCGAAGGAATGTCATATATCTAATGGTATTCTCAATCGATCTGTTCTCAAATACATCATGAAAATGCCCAACTATATAAGCGAATCGGACGATTTTCTGTAAGTATATATAACTAATCCAGTTATAAAACAAGGACCGATCTGAGAAGATGTGAAGAATGTAATCAGTTTTTATAATATATTAAAAGATAAAATAGTCTGCTTTGATGATGAAAAAGACAGTAATTATTTCACATCTAAACAATATTTTAGAATCAAGTTTACATTGAAATGTCATTGAGTAATAGGATGATGATAGTTTTATAAACAAAACAAAATAATCTACTTTTTTTATGTATAAGACTTATTACCTAACGTAGTTCAAATTTGTGCTTGTATTGCTTAAAATGAGATAAAAAATATAGGTTTGGCAAATCAATTTACGATGAAATTACTAAATCATTTTCAGAGAAGATCCTCCTACACCGAACTTCGTGTATCCGTATGGTGCCACGCTAACTGTGAAGAAACCAGCCGCTGCTATTCTCTCCAGTAGTGATGTTTGTTATCCTGTGAAAAGACCGATAGCTGCTTTATATACTTCTGAGAAGACCGGAGGTACATTTATTTTGGCTGCCACTATATGAAGTTTTTATTTACAAATTAGATTGTTACAGCAATTTCGACCGTAATAATCTCTCCGAATCAAATTTTCATTAAACTCTTTATCACAACTCATTGCGGATATAGTATATGTCATAACTTTATAAATTTAACAATATATTACATTTTCTTCAAAAAATAAAGAAACTAACAGATATATTTTTCACAAATTGTAATCACTTTTTGCTTACATTAACATGCATCGTTTGGTGGTAAAAGAACCACCCCCGTCGCGATATTAGCTATATTGAAATGGCGATTATTCGGTTTTCATTTTTTTTTTAAATAGAAAACCCTTGATTGATTTTACTGGAAAAATAATCAGCTATAAGCTACATCAATTAACATCAATCAACACCAAAACGAAGTCAACTGCATAATCAAGTTTCGAGAAAATGAAGCTGAAAAAAACGCTTCAATACATACAACCATACATACACACAAAGATAACATATTAATATTAAGATTATGTTAGCAACATTTAAATAAATTTGTAAAATGTTATATACATTTTCAGGAAAGCTGTTCGTAATCGGATCCGGACATTTTTTTGCTGACCAATATCTCGAATGCGAGTCTAATGACCTCATTCGTGAACTATTTTTCAATCACTTGGGAGGAGTAACGGAACTGCATTTAAATCCTCTTGATGTTGAAGATCCGGATGTAAGTGAAGTATTGCAATTACTAAAAGGAACAGTTTAGCTAGCATTTCAAATATTTATTCTTTAAATTAATACAGGAGAGTCTAATAAGTAAAAGAGATGTATTGGATGTTTAGTGAACGAGTACACTAGACCACATTGTACATGCCCTCGCAATAGTTGCTTATTATATTGTATGGGTCCAGATCAGCGAGTACCGCACGCTGGGTGACACGCTGTACCTCAGCACGCTGCTGCTGCCGGAGCCAGCCACAGCGCCACCGCCGCGCCTCGCACTGCACCCACATGCACTCGTCGCTTGGACACTCTTCTCCCTGAACTTATCCCACTGTATGTATGGTTGTTATAATTTAGGATTACTGTTTTATGGACGGGAATTAACGCGCGAATTTGGCGCGTTAATTCGCGTCGCGTATATTATGCAAAAGTTTAAAAGTTAATATAATTTAGGATGTAAATGGTAAGGTTTAACTGTACTCTGTTACTCTAGCTCGCATACTTGTTACATATGACTTTGTTATTAATGCTTTCACAGTAGATAAGGGTAAAGTAGCTATAACAGATATTAAGTTGACGTTTCAATCAAAGTGAAAGACAGCTTGTCTTCGGCCGCCCAATGACGTACAAAGTTTTAAATGGATAACATACTAAAAAGACTAACATACTAAGAAAGATCACTTGTCTTACTTTTTGTATTAAGTCAGTTATAGATTAAATTAGTACCAAACTATCTTCGAAACTGTAAAATACTTTGTGCTTCTATATTTCAGTACCAGAAGTACTAGGTCTTTATGAAGAGCTCCGGATCAAACACGAACCCCTGAGACTGATAGCTCCTCAATTTGAAACTCCATACCCGCCGCTACAGCTAGCCGTGAGTAATTTTATTAGAATTATAATATAGGGTATTTATTAAATGAATTAATTAAAAAACTTTTTATAATGCCCATTATCCATATGTCAATAATTGTTCCTTCTCTTTCTATATCTTTATTCCCTCTATTTTATGCTTAACACAATGATGATTAAATCCTTTCAGGTTTTTGCCCCAACATTTCGAGAATTAACCCCGCCACCACTGGAGCTGTTTGATTTGGATGAAGCTTTCAGCTCCGAAAGAACCCAACTCGCGAGACTCGCTAATAAATGTATGCCACCACAAAATGATAGGATGGCCCAAGGTATGTCCCTCCCTACTCGAGAAGGATAATAAAAAAATTCAATAGAATTACATAAATGACATAAAGAATTTAAAGTTATTATAATTTTTAGGATAAGAAAAAAAAAATCTATACATTAATGCGTGTAAGTTCTAAAGTTAAAACTACAAAAACTTCATTTTATTATTTGGCACTACAAATTTGGTTGAACAAACTTACATTATAATATATTTTAAAAAAATACTGTAACTATCTAAGATTACCATAGTATGCTGGGAGATCATGAATATCGTCCGAAAGAGTTCGAAACTAGTATGTCTAACTGCGAAAGGGTTTTCGTGAGTACAGTCAGGTAGAGAGGTTTTTATTTTTTATTAAAATCCAAGTTTTTACTCTTTAATAGAACTTTAAAACATCTTCCTGTGTTTTAAAATTCTACATTTTTCTTCTAGTAAGGTTACTTAAAGAAGTGACTTACTTAAAATTCATATATGATGAGTGGGTAATGTAAAAATGAGCGACTATTTTAGACTTACACAATTTGCTTTTAAAAAAATTAACGAAAAATAACCGACCGCAGTGTCTAAAAATATAGGACATAAATGTTAGGTTTTAAAGAATTATAAAAAACATGGGCCTCAATAAAAATAAATACTTAGATAAGAGAACAGACTTTAAAGAGTTTTAGTAAATTTTTACCGTGAAAATAACTCGTTCACGGTACATATTAAGGATTTGCATGAATGAAGGCAATGATACGATATAAATAATGTAATAAAAGTAATGTATATTACCGTACAATATAGACTTTATGACGATATTTATTACCTATATATTGTCTAATATAAAACTAAAACTCTACAGGGGACAATCGTCAACTCCAAAACGAGTTAGAGTACTTCGTACGAGAGTGTGGTCGCGCGGTGCGTCTCTCTCGCGCCATCGACGACGCGTCCGCCACCAGCGTGCTGCATCAGCTCGCGGTACAGCTCGCCACGTACAAGAAGATCGCGCCTCGGGACCAGGACAGCAGACTTGGATAGCATACACTTGTTTATCTTTAAGTTTTCTTGCAATTCGATAAAGAACATAATTAGATTTTTATAAAGACCCAAGTCTGGTCTGGCAGGTTTTGTCAGGTTTTGGCAGGTTTTGTAAATCGATGTTTATAGATAGATAGATACCTAACAATTGAGATATAATAGCAGAATATCACGCAGGAAATAGTAGAAGTATATAATACGGTATAATATTTTAATACAATCATCGATTCTTACGTTCGAGTGTTGAACAGTCTTTTCGTATTCAATTTCCTATTAGTTTCTCATTGTGTTAGAATAATGTTTCAAGAATGTTAAGTGTTTGTATTTTTTAACTCTAAGATCACAGTTTAAATACTTCATTGTTAAATAATAAAAATAGATGATGTAATTTTTTGTTTTATTTATAAATTTATTGCTGTTTCGAAAGACTCCCGCGGACCTCCTGAAAGGACTACAAAGCCTCCTGAAAGGAGCCACTGATGAAACAGGGAACAACCACAACCCAAAAACTACTACACTAACTAACTAAAATTAGTATTAGCAATTAAACACATCAGTTCTATTATATTAGTATAGATTTAATTAACACGTAATAATGACACACAAGTGTGAATGAATGGGTATCTTACTTTTGAATGAATAATAAAAAAAATTAAATATATTCACATATGTATAAATTATTTATTAGGATTTTTTTTTTTAAATAAAAATACACTATGTAGATATCTAAGTTGTTATTAATTTTGTCCGTCCTACTGAATGAATTAATTCCATTGAAAACAATATGAAATGAAATTGCAAAACTTATCGCTAGTTGAAGAACATAAAAATGTCGTAAAATATTGATCGAAGATTTTGTATGAAACCTTTCTAGAGATGAACACGCTGCGGGTATTATTTTTACTATGCGCATTACTGTATATGAAATGTGAGGAAGAATCGGAGTCCAAGATCCTGATAAGGACAATCCCAAAAAAAGTGCAGACACCGCTGCAGAAGACCATAAAAATTATCAACGCCAGAAAGTTCAATAAACTGCAAAAAGTGGAGACTCAGAAAACTAAAAATAGAAAGAAGAACAAGAAGAACTCTTATACAGCATTCCCGCCGATAGCTGATAAAGGTATAGACTCAACAGAGAATCTATATTTCCAAGGACTTCATGTTCTTGATCGAAAACCGAGAGTCAAAAAGGTACTACCAGAGTACAGTCTCAACGTCTTCAGAAACAAGAGATCCGTTGGTACTACAGGAAACCAAACTACAATCACCAAAAAAACAATCAAGCGCAAGCGAAATCTTAAAAACAAAAGTGTTAGGAGAGTTCATAAACATGAAACGAAAAATAATAATCGAAAAAGAGATGCGAATTTGACTAATTCTATAAAAGGGAAGTCAAAACATGTTAAAGGTGAAGTAACTTATCTACACAGAAAACATAAGAATAAGACGACGAAAGCAAAACGCCATGGAAAGAAAAGGTCTTCTGTTAATTTGAGATACACGGTGAAGGTTCGAAATACAACTAAATCTAAAATAAACAAGAAATCCCATATACGTACTAACAAAAGAAATAAAAGCCAAAAGATTATAAAAAGACAAGAAGAAAGAAAAGGTAAATTCGATGTGTTAATGTTGTAATAAACGTTTCCATACAAAATTGTATTTTTACTAAACAACATTTTTAATAAAGAAACATTAAAGCAATCCCTTATAAGAACCAAAAATATTATTATTGGCTCAGTCTTTTTAATGCGTATTGTTATTCTTATAATTGTTTTGTAGTTAAAAATAGACGGCTAATAGCTGGTAGAGATGCCATGATCCGAGAATACCCCTACGTGGTCTCCATACAAAAAGGGGGTGAGCATTGGTGCGCGGGGGCATTGCTTAATCAACGAATTGTTATCACAACTGCGAACTGTATATGGAAGTAAGTGCCTCATAAAATTTCAATATCGTAATGCTCCACATGCTATTATTGGTACACTTTATATTGGTCAAATGATTTCCATTAAATGTCTAAAGTGTACATATCAATTTCAATAACACTCAAAATAGGTTTTATTATTATTAAAAAAATAAAGAGAGATTCATGTTAACAGTGGCTTTTTACTTTTATTTTATCATATTGACAAAAAAAAAATCTTATTCAAATCAATTTAGGCTACAAAAGACCTGATTTAATTAATTAAAGATGACAGTTACGATCAATCAAAACTGTGTAGAGCTCATCGTGTAAGCCGCATGCGTGTACGAGCTGGTAGTCGTCACATAGACCGAGGAGGCCAAATGGCCAGGATAGCGGAGGTTGTTAAACATCCGTCCTGGAGTATTCGGAGCACTCCTGACAATGACATCGGGCTGCTACTTTTGGATAGGAATATAAAGTGAGTTAAGAAGCCATTTCAAATTATAGAAGATATCAATTGCTTGGAAGATATTGAGTTCTTTGATATGTAATAATCCTTCTAATATTTTTATTAGGTTTTCAGATTCAGTTCACGGGATTGATCTTCCAAACCGGGCGATGTGGCCAGCATTTGAAGACGTGTGGGTCACTAGTTGGGGTTCAAATAGGGTTTGTATATTTTTGTTTTAATTTTTTTATAATCTAGCACTCAATAATCAATTTCCATATATATTATACAGCGTGATGGAGTCTACGATAATATTGCGGGCACACTTCAAGTGTACCACGCGATGTTGCTGGACTATGATAAGTGCAACAACGTGACGATGCGCTTTGGAGTCCCGGTGACACGTAATTTCATATGTGTCGCGCAGACCGGCCGCCGAGCACCTTGCACCGTTAGTATATAAGTATACATATAGTACAGTAGAGTTTTTTTAATATATTGCTGTTCAAACAGGAAAAGATACCAATTACATTTTTAAGACATTTGGTATGGTTATAGCTTATGAGTCCGGTCAACATATAGGCTATTTTTTCATTGCAAATATTCTTACACAGAAAAACAATCACCGATTTGAACTATAAATAAAATACAAAAAAAAAGATTTTTTTTTAAATCTAGTTTGGGTATGCCTATTATTAAAATCGACATATAATTATTGTTTCTCGATGAAAATGTACATATTTAGACAGGGAAGTAAAAAAATAAAAGTAAAAAAAATCCATTTACTTGATGATATATGTTTTAATTGTTAATTATAAAGATGAAGGAAAGCAAAGAGGTCGCTGGGCATTAGCTGGTATTTTATAAAATAAATATATTATTATCAGCAATATTATAATACTGCCTCACTTTTACAAAGTTTCTACTGCCATAAGATTTCGGATGTATTTAAAACTTATGATTTAGCGCGACACCGGCGCCCCAGCGGTTAGTGATGGAATATTATGGGGAGTTGCGTCTTGGGGCATCCGCAAGATGTAAGTGATTATGTTTGTTTTATATCTTTTATTCCTCTTATATAGATGTGCTAAAATTTTTGCACACCTGCTCAAATTTTGATGTTATGTAAGTCATGATCCATTTTACGATATGCTTCATGCTTTTATGATATGCGACATGTTCCATTTTACGATATGCTTCAACTAATTAAATAACAAGTTTGTAATTAAACCTAAGAGCTTCCTCATAGCGAGTTGCGAACCGTAAAAATATTGTGAGACTTACAGACTTCTTTACATTTGTAATATTTAAGGGCCAGATAAATAAACATAATTCATTATATACTATAGTCGTTCGTTGGAAATTGAATCTTGACTCATAATATCAAGGATGATATTGATATCGCTAATCCAGACAGTCATCTACGGACAGTACCTTTTGTATCCTTTTGTGTTTAAGAAGTACTTGCATAAGACCTGGTGTTAGGCCATGTTCAGAATTTCCAGAGAGGGCTCCTTCCTTTTCTAAAAGAAAAAAGAAAAAAGAAGCCCTGCAAATGATTTAGTATCTGTTATTTTAATCTGTTTTTTAGATCACCTATAAACCACTACGTCAATTAGTGTCATAGAAATACTATTGTCATTGTTTTTAAGTACCTTTAATTTAAGGAACGTACTTTTCTTTTTCCAGCAATTTTCGGAGATTTTCATAGACTTCATAGACTTATTTAAATATTATGTACAAATGTAAATATTTAGAAAAAAACATGATTTATAAAACAAAATAACGTAACGAAAAATTCAATATTAGTTATAGATATTTTGAAGATACGTTTTCTGTATAACAAGCCTTCGTTGAGTTTATAAAATGTGGATATGATATTGAATTATCCAGATTTCTTCTTTAATGGCTGTTGATTTCGAGATTATTACCATTACCTATATTATTGAATTGAAATTTCTGTTTTAATATTAAGTAAATAATTACAAATATCTTTTTATTAATAATAATTTTTTTTTCCATAAAACCCTATTTGGTTCAAAACGTTTAAATTTTTAATATTTAATGAATAATAATTATATTATTATAATCATAATTATTCCGTCCGTCCAATACACGGTACCTATGGGGCAGGTATTTGTCTATTTCGGAGGTCTTATTTATTAATTTAATTTTCTTTCCATTTTGTACGAATATCAGTATCATATATGTACGTAAAATGGACATGTCAGGAGGGACTATTTTGATACCATGTTTATCGAAATAAGCCCGAATAATTAAGAAATAAGCCTGTGAAGACACTTTCCAACCTAAAATTTAATCTATCAAAGTTCAAAACATGACCTGATCTGAGACGAACCACAAAACAAACTCAGGCGGATATTTCATTTTTGTTATCACTGTTTTACAAACGTAAGTATTTAGAACAATATTTAAAACAATTGAACAGGAAGGCTTAATGATTTAAGTCCAAAATTAAAACTTAAATCAATACAAACCAGTAGCCAGCAAAACAAGCTCCGCCAATAAGACAACTTGTCACCGCAAGCACCCGTTTTTGAGCATAACGCAAGGGTCAGCCATCACCCTTTGCGCACATATTTTGTGGAGGAGGGCAATCCTACCACCAAGGCAATCGCAAGTCATCACTTCAAGAAGCAGTGTAGCAACCGGTTGATGAAATCAGAGTGACTACAACTTCAAAATAGATTACTAGTTATTTCCTCAAATTTTAGGTTAAGAAAAAAGATTCTACGTATCTTATTTTGACTAGTCAAGGTAGGCTAATTCTTTTTCCACTAACTATACTATTATTTTGAAGACCGTATCGCAGTTAATGACATAATTTACACTATAAAATATATAATTAGTTTATCTTATTTTAATGTATAATCAAAATGTATGTATTGACAAATTCTAGGCTTTTCTAGGGAGTTTATTTCAAGAATGTATTAAATGAAGTTTGAAAAAAATATCTATTTTATGGACATTCATAGCAAGTTTATTTTTATTTCCTGTGATAATTTGATGTAAATCACAATTTGTGTAAAGTACAGGGGCTATATAAGCAATAATCTATGTATTGCTTTCATCTCGGAGACAGATCAATCTAGCAACAGCTTCCAATAGAACTCATAACACTAAGAGCTGTTCGAAGAGTCATGAATCCAGGACTGTGTGAATGGCTAGATTCCTTATCGTTGTATAAGATCTTCGCTTCTTCATGCGTTTTCTACTGCATCTATCCTAAAAAGTGTTCCGTAGATCTATTTAACCTCATTCCTGCGGCGATTTCTATTACCGTACTACTGCAATACCGCCTGCAATAACACCCCTACCACCGAATACTCTCTTAGTATTCGCTCTTTTTTACCAAGGGTGTTAATTGGTAACTATAAGGTAATTTAAATTTAAGAAAGAAGTTTTAATAATAAATTTTAGAATCCTACTGTCAAAACATCATGATTTTTCTGATCAGGAGCTCCTTCCGCCCGGGGTCTAGTGTCATTTTGTCGTCTTGACGCCCTATTGCTAGGCATATATATGTAGGATTCAGAATATTCGGCCGATTTTCAACTTCCTATCTCATTACAAAACTATAATTATTATACAGAATTATCAGATCTCATTTCATCATTTAGCCCTCCATCAATACTAGTTCATATAGTACTGCGTAGACTACAATTATTTCATTCATAAAATCAAGTCAAAAAAGCGAGATGTGCGTAGTAAGGAGGAGGCAAAGAGAAACAATTACGTTCGCGACAGTCTCTGAAGGTGTGACAACACTGACAAACTTTTAGAAAACAGACTGCTCTGGCAGAGTTCACTAACAACACTTCAACACTGATAGAGAAGAAAAAACAGCACCAAAGAGAGGAGAAGTAGTTCTTAATGATCACATAATTTCTATTAACAACAAAAATAAAATGGTAATTTTTTTATATTTAATACTGTTTCATTTCCAGGTGCGGTACAGAACGCTTTCCATCCATGTTCTCGTATATGGCATCGAAGTCCAACCTTGACTTTATTACAAATGCGACTCATCTCCTCATGTCTGACAAGCGCTTTTATCCTTACGCAGATCGCTTTGATATTAAAGGCAACCCTGCTACTACAATGTCTACTCCGGCTTAGGTCAATCTAGTTTTAGATTACAAAAATTGTTAGACTTGCTTAGTTTTACTGTTATATCTAATTATCCAGCTGTACTCACGTTATTACTATTGAAATTTGCCTGATTTGTTTCGAAACTGCAAAGAAGTTCACGCCGCGATAACGCACTACTCAGAGCTCATAAATGAGGACCCCGAATGGATTAGAAACTCGTCGAACAAATTGTGATAGTAATAAGGTAGTAGTAAAGCCGGATAATATATAAAAGTCCACATGGATTACGAAAGTTTACATACAAAAAAATTGGTTTAGTTCAGTTTTTAGTTTAGGAATTGTAAGTGATCAATGAACATCATTTGAAATAAAACAATGAGTAGTATATGAGCATATTTAATGTTTTCTTTTTCAAAATTGTAAAACTCACATTTTGAAATTGCAAAAATTATAACTAAATTCTCATATAGTAACAATCGCCTTTGTATTACATTTTGTGTATTCAAATTAATAATAATCGTAAACCATTTATATTTTAATAATAATATATTTCGAACGTCTAACAAATTCATTTTAACGTTTTTTACCGCCATTTTATTTTTCGTTATCCCAACATCAACTGACATATTTCTAATCAACTTCTTTTATAATACTATAGACATACTTTTTACATTTCACCATTTACAACTACACCTCCTACGCACCGAATGCTGTAAGTTTTAGAAAAATATTGGAATTACCGGCGCTGTCTATAACGAGGAACTACTTTATAATAAAATCTTTTGAAATTTTCATTAAAATAACATCATATTTTGAGGTAATTCACTCAACAATCCATGTTTGAATCAATATTATAAAATAACCTCAACATTAAATTGCAATATGAAAAGTAGATCACCAATTATAGATTAGCCTAAAACTAATACAAATAAAACTAACCTAAAGATGAACTAAATGTAAACTCGTTTGATTATAGAAATACAATGATTTAGAATAATCAATTCGATTCTTTGGCAATTTTTCGTATTCAAAAGTGAATTTACAATTTTTTAAAAACTGGTATTAGCTTTATTCTATTGAGAAAAATTGGCAAAGTGGAAAATCTATTGTACATCTGGTCGGAAACCGCAATATATTAAGTGTGTTTTATTATTGTTTCAAAATGTCATATTTTTATCTAAATTATGAGATTTTTTAAAAAGTACACATTTTTTTTGTTTTATATTATTATTTATTTTAATAACTAATACAAGTCATTAAAAGAAATATTCGGAATTTCTAATATCAAATGTAAAACTATTTTAATATTGTTGTAATGTTATCAAATGTAATTTAATGTTAAAATATTTGCAGTTCCCGAGTAGCAAAGAAATAAGCTTTTATCATTTGAATTATCAACTATTATATGTATGTGTTAACTTATTAACGAAATCTATTATTTAACTTGTCTAAAACACTATTGCAGAAAAACTAGAACTGGCCGAAAGTTAAAAACAAACACAATCATCAAGTACTTACGGTATCTAATAACGGAATATTGAATAACATACGGGGTATCTCGAAAACATTAAAAATTTAGGCCCACATTGGATCTCCAGGGTCTGTTTTTTACAATAAATTGAACCTTATTTTGTACACAATAAGCAATATCTAAAGTTAACCTACCTACAGTACCTGGCCATATAACTATGGTAACAAGTATACACAAAGATCAAAATATTGTTATTGTACTGAGCAAAGCGAAATAATTGGCATATTATAAGTTACAACTAGCAACACCGTCTAAATGAAACTATTATGTTTTTATTTAAAAGTGTTGCAATAAAAGAAAAATATAAATAATTTTGGATGGAGCCAATCACGATACCGCATTGAATAATTATTTAGAAATATATTAATCGTTTGTAAATACAACTACAGAACTATAGTATAATACAAAACAACAAATAAATTCGTGCTTCTTAGATCTAAAACGCCATTTAAAATCTAACTTTTAGACTCTGTTATACTAAAACTTATTGATAGAGAAATTATGTACCTATCATCAAAACATTGAATTTAATATCCGCTGCCCACTAATAAATTTTAAGTACTAATCTATCGCACCAGGCAAGAAAATTTTCGACCTTACACTAAAAACTCCCTGATTTTTTTCTTACGTCTAAATATACACAAAATAATTTTGTACTCTCCGACGAGTTTAGAATGGCAACACTTTTTACAATATGGCAGCTTTGAATAAACGCCGAATATTTTTTTTTGTCAAACTCGTTACGCTAAGGATGAATAAAGAATGCAAGACTTTTATGTTGTAATGAAGAGCACGGGGACGCTGAAGCACTCGGAAGGTATTCTTAATGAGTCACAATTCTTGTAATAGTTTTAGACCTGTGTCAGGTCGCATGCGGGACGAGGTTACAGCACAATAGATAATTATAATGTTCTGTAAATTAATTTAATTACCGACAGACGAAATAGAAACCTTTTGGTTAATGTAACAATAATTTTTCAGTGACATTACAGAAATTAATTGCACCAATTAGACATTAAAGAGGTTTGAAGTAAACACTTACAAATTATAATCGTCCTTCAACTTATTTTATTAGATTTCATCAGCCACGATAAAACACTTCACAAAGGTCAATGGAATCCAATAAAATAATTCAATTGTAATATCCAATTTTTCAGCCTAAAACCAAAATGGCCGACCAAAATGTCTTTTTTTCCGCCGAAAATAACTTGTACATTAAAAAAATCGTCACAATTGTTCAGAAATATCCGAATTTAAATCCGAATATGTCTGACAATTTCGGTCTGTCCTAGGGCTGGTTCAGCAATAACGCTTCGAGCTCGTCGGCGGATCGCAGGAGGAAGGCGGCAGACTCACGGTATCCCGTGATGAGTTGCCTCACGGCACCTACTTCTGCGTTGGAGAGCTTGTGGGAGAGAAGAGATTTGGAGCCGGAACCAGAGAGAGAGGTGGCAGTGTGGAGGGGGGTCGATGACGTCTTCAGGGACAAATCTGTTGGGGCTGAAATATATTGCAGAAATTAATAAAAGAACTGTCTGACTTTTTACCACTGCTTAGATATTATTAATTAAATGTTATTAAAAAAAATACTTTTAAAAATTAAGATAATACCTGACAAATTCGGGAATGTGTGCGTGTGTGCCGCCATTGCAGACAGCAGTGCGCTTTGGTAGGCGGCCATTGCGGCGTTCACTCCAACACCTAAACGTTTAATAAATATAATTGATATCTGGATGCGATCCATTTTTCCCCTTAACCACTTAGAAAGAGATCAATTTAAAATTGTATTTTGATTGTTTTTAATAAGAGACTACCGTTAGTCCTTAATAGCTAAAGTATTTTATACGTTTCTCTGAAACTCCAGTTATAAATTGTAGTCCTACCTGTTGGAGGAAGCGAGGTGAGAGTGGACAGTAGGGCGGTGCTGGAGAGAGCTGATGACGGATTTGTAGTTGAGCTGAAATCATAATTTATAATAAGTTTGTTGTTTTTTTTTCAGTTATAGCTTCATTCCATTCAAGACATTAAATAATTATGAAAGTCAAGTTCATATTTACAAGGCTTTTAGTTGTTGGAAAAATTTTATGTTGATTATCTCTAAATATTTATTTTAATATTATAAATTGTTTAAAATTCAAAGATATTAATCCAGTGGTTAAAAAAACACAAATACTTATTTCAATAAAACTATTTTTCCGGATATAACTCGCGTTTATTATTACACTTTTTTATTATTAACCCGACGATGATAGACACTATCATCTCGTCTTACCGCAAACACGTTTGCTGCAAAGCATCCGAAACGTTGGGTTAAATATAAAAATGTAATAATAAACGCGAGTTATATCCGGAAAAATAGTTTTATTGAAATGTGTAGTACTTGTGTAAATCTTAGAAAACATTACAAATACTTACTTTTGCCTTGCGAAAGTTGGCGGATTGCCGAACGTATTCGGGAACGATGGTCTGAACAGCGGGGCGGGCGAGGACGCTGGACTGCGATGAACACAGATTCATTATTACTATTTATTTCAAAAACAATCATCAAAATGCTCTTATTTCAGAGTTTTTAAGGCCCCGTCGTCGATTAGTGTTATAGTTTTAAATAAGAACAAGAAATAAATATCACTTGTATTTTTTGTATAACTTATCGTTTGAATATAAATTAAGTATGAATTAATTATTTATTTGTTATTTATGCTTCATTTGATCTAGCTTTAACTGTTTTTATCTACAAATACTATAGCCGTCATCTACGACTACTGCTTAACTTTGATCTGATGTATCACTAGTTAAAATTGTCAAGGTATAATCCATGAACAACAATGTTGAGGGTATATGAATTACTTATTGACATTGAATGACGTGTAAGCCACTGTGTATCAATATACGAAGATATTATTGGAGTTTTAGTAGTGTTCGTTTCTCTTAAATTTTTTTATAAATTCCTTAAAATATATGTTTACAATACTAACCACATTAAAAAAGATGTTTGTTAATATAATAACGTATACATCAAATGTATAGTTCGTGGACCCAAGAGAAAAGTCGATTAGAATACTCATTGAAGTCTCACCTAGCAGTCTTGCTCCCAGTGTTGCCGTTCGAGTCCAGTTTCAAGCTGTTGTTGTTGGTGGTCTCCAGCGCGGGGCTGGAGGCAGGGCGCGCGTCCTTGTGCGTGGAGCTCGTCACCGTCGTGGAGCTGGACCCGCTGTACAGACTGAGGAACGACGAAGTCGCCGTCGTATCGATGGCCTGGAATGAGTATATGCATCAATCGTTTGGAGTCGGGTTACTTATAGAAAGAGTTCAAAATAAACAGCAATGAAATAACGATTAGCTATATCTATTTAGGGGCAAATATTCATGTCAAGTCTAAAACTGACCATGGGCGTAGGCACAGTGGGCATGGGCTGGCTTACAGGGTCAAGTCCGAGTCGCATGCGCTTGGCGTTGAGGCTCTCGTTCTCGCAGGCCTGCGCCAGGATGTGCTCCGCCTGCACCGACGTGAGGTGCGCTGGCGTCGGCCGCACCTGGGGACAACACGCACTCGATGCACTAACGGCTGCTGGCAGAGGTAACCAACTCTGTTTCTCGTAACTTAAAAGTTTTTAATATTATGCTAATGTGTAATTTAGTGACAAAAAATGTTCATAATTAATCCGTACACTTTATACGTTATAAAACAAATAAGTATTCTCATAATAAACGCCCCTACACGTTATGTTGTTTATCCATAACATAAGTAAATATTAATATGACTAATTAGAAGCTGGAAAAAAACTACCTTTCGTATATCATATTAGTATACCTAGTCTTGCCATAAATGATGTTTGTAAGGAAAAAATCTTTTTTTTTTTTGTTTGCATGAATCATTATATTTCTAATGTGCGTTAGTTTATATATCAATATAATAAAATTAAAAATATATGAAGCTCATTCTAAATTTTCTTCATTGTCTTTGGTATAATGTTGGTTTAATGGTTGAAGTTAGTTGTCAATAGGAAGTGCTCTCTCCCCATTGCAATATTCTTTACCGCTATTCTTATGGTTTGTTTTAGGGACTCCAAATTACCATAACGTCAGAATCTATTTTGGAATAGAAGCAGGACCAAACGAAGGAAAATCTTCAGTTCTGATGAAGTCTGAATTGTTTATTTCTAATCGCTTGGGTTGGTTGGTTGGTGGATCGAGTTCTATGATCCGGTGCTGAGTCATGTTGAAATGACTAGGTACTTGATTATGAAACATGGTGTTGTGAAGATTCTTAAACACCTTCCCAAGAATCGTATTTTAATACAGTTGTATCGATATTTGGACAGCTTTTTTACTAAAATAAGGCTCAATTTCCCTATGATAGCTAGCACCCCGTTAAATCGTCACTGATTAGCACTGAAAATGTAGACGTTAGACTATGCTGACTAACTAAGAAGCAGAGCTATGAGCATAAACTCGGTCTTTCTGCAACTTGAATTGCTAAATAGTACAATTTTCCTCACCAGTAAATAAAATTTTTCAATGACCTCCCTTTGTGTATCGCTTCAGACGATGTTTTAATTTAACCACCTCATTCGTTTTTAAATTATTAGTTAAATAATGTCCAGCACGACTCTTATAGGCTGAAAGCATTTGTTTTTTAGGCTACAAGTCCTAAATCATAATTCACGCGATAGTGTTATATTTATTTACCGAGATAAAATCTTTGGCTCATTTCAGATATGCTTTTTTTTACTTACTTTAATCATTAAAATAGTATTTATGGCCAGACTAAGTAATGTATAAGTTTGTCGTGTTATTCTATTTCTACATGAGGAGTAAGAGATTTCCTAATATTAAAATTAGAATATGATTATAATAGCGGCATACTAGGAAATAATTCAATAATTAAGCAGAGATCGAACCCTCACCGCGGTGTCCCAGGCGGTTCCAGACGGAGTGTTTCCGCCGTTGCCGGTAGTGGGACCCTCTCCTCGGACTTTCTTATTTCGCCTGCAGCTCTTCAAATAAGTCCTGATTCTTTTTCGGGCACGTTCGGCAAACTCCGGGAATTGTCGGGTGCAAGAGTCAATGATGGCTTGAATCTTTTCCTTCGGTTGTTTTGAGATTGGAACTATCCTGTCCAGATTCTCATCGACGAACAGTCGCACGAACATCTGAATGAAAATATTTATTTATATACATCACTAATTTTCCTATCAGTTATCTTTGTGTTGGACGAGTAGTTGTGTGTACTTACATTAAAAGCTTTTAGTCGTTCAGGATCGTGATGTTGAGGGTCGACACGATCATCGCTGTCATCGTCAGAGGCACCGCCATCATCATCATCCTTGGTTCTATCTGATGATGATGTTTCATCGTGAGTGGACGCTGGTTCCACTGGTGTTCCTAAGCCGACGTGGATTGGACTCTGGTAAAAAAAAAACATGATAATTGACAAAATATTAAAAAATTGAAAATAATTTTCAGAAAGTATATATATTCCTTTTACTAAAAAAGATAAGGAACTTGAAATTTTACAACTACAATTAATTACAGGTAATTTACTAAATATGAAACGCTGCTCAACCTTAAAACTCACCGAGTGTCCGGTAGCAAGAGGGGTAGGAGGTTTAGGGGGTTTGCTGCCAAGACCTAGAGCGCTATGGTATGAGGCCCAGAGGTCCGCCATGCTGTCCGCCCCACTCTCTGTTATATCACCATTGCGGCCTGGAAATACCAGGGTAACAGAATTTAGTAGGAGTTTGTACGCTTGCCAAGATTCCTAAGCACCTTGAACAAGATGTGCCATGCATTGCAATTTGCAGTGAGTGGACATCTCCTTATTTGGCATATTGTCTACTTAAATACTTAGGTCTCTCTGAGAAGATGTGGCTTGTTTTCCTAAAAAACTTGTTTACCTCCTGATCGGGTTGTTCTGATCTTGAATATCCACTTTTGCTATACGTATTACGAGTTAAAATGAAGCGTTTGGAATAAATAAATAAATAACAACGAATTTAAATGCTGCTATTAGTTGAAATTTAACTAAACACTATTTTATTATTTTAGTGTCGAAAGTTACCTACATGTTTGTGAAATATAAAATATACATTTAAGTTTTTTCCTAAGATCAGTTATAAAAAGAATGTATTTTCGTTTATTACGTATTCATAGTTAGTTACCAAGGCGGCAGAAATTAATGATGGTGGCCAGAAGGCGCTCGAGGTACCGTTGCATCTGCTAGCTAAATGTCAACAAGTCGCAAGCAGGGAACTCACATAAAAGTTTAATGTTGCGTTCCTAGAATAATTTCAACATTCAGCTCAATTTTTTAAACAGCAAGTGTAACAGTAAAGTACATATTTTTTTTTATTTATATCTACTTTGTAAGTCTTTAATAGTTTAGTTTTTATACCATTTAGTATCTATCTTAGCATCTACAGCGGTGTATTTAAAGATGTTTTACGACGTATAAAGTAAATGCGCAGAGACAACCCTACCACGCCTATAAATAATTTGAGGTGCCTCAAACCGTCTGCCCCTAGAAACCCGCGCTCTCTCGATATGACTTGGCTAGCCAGTAAAAATAACTACCAGACGATTTTGTCGTTGAAATATGCAAGGCCCGTTGCTTCATAAAAACCGAGAAATTTTAAATACATTTTCCCTTTATTCTCAAGTTTTAAAAGGGTCTAAGCATAGTACAGTTTAAATTAATAATAATCCGTAATGTTCTTTTTTTTTTCAGTTATTCTCTCTCTCTCTCTTTCTTTTAATGATATGTACTATCTTTAAGTTTACAAATTATAATTAAGTATTCTTGTATTGATTATTTATTAAGAGATATTGTAATAGATAAACCAACACAATAAGCATTAATGGTAAGCCCATTTTGCTTCTAAATTTACACCACAGGAGATAACCTAAATTTAATACTATCAAATTTCCAACCGATTCTAAATTAGGTATTATAATAATGAAGATAATAATTTCTGTAATTTCATTTCATCAATATGTTTGTTTACCTTGACTCTGGCTGTGATAATTCCACGCCAGCAACATCATTTTCAACTTCTCAGCGTCTTTTGCGTACCCCTGACCTGCACCAGATCACATTCGCCAATCAATTTTTAAATTTTAAATTTGGAATTACACACACTTTAAATTTAAACCAATTAGGCTCGTTATTTAAATGAGGCGTTCTTGTTCTAATTCGATATTCGAATTACGCCCCACAATTGATTTGATGCAAGTGGGTGTGTGTGGGTGTGTATTAGGTTTTAATATAAAATCGATCACAAAAGATATAAATATTGTGAGATTTATTATAAATTAAAATGTCTCTTTTCCGTATTTATATAAAACATTTTGATCGATTTTATATGCTTTAGTACCACAACCCTGGAATATTTTTAATTCACTGTACTCACCAGGAAAGTTATCGTCGTCATTCATATCAGCGGGTTCAGGAGTGATGTTATCCTGAAACAAAATATCTTTATTTATAACAAAGACCACAGAAAGGCTACCTTAAAGAAAAAACTATTCAGGACGCATTTGTGAAAAAAAAAAAAAATTCTAAATAAAATTGGTGCCCCACTTTCTGCTATTACCAGGCGAGCATAAGTTGGTGGTTAGTGCTAAATAATTAATAAATTAGCCAAACGGCCGGCGGACGGGTCATCGCTCCTGCCGCGGACGCGAATCGATAGTGCTTCAAATGGACATGCCACTAAATATAGCTCCACTTATGTGCTGAGCCCCCGATACTGTTGTTGACTTTTGAAGGTCCGTTTTTTGTTTCTTTACAATACATAAAAAATCTCCTTTTTTTGTTTTAGCTGTGTAAATTATTTTTTTGCAAGTACTACGTCAGTTAAGTATCAGTATATGTACATAATAGTATACTATTTCAGTTTTGAACTCATAAACTGGTGAACATAATTCATAATCTATGAAAATAATTCATAAATTATTATTAAAAATATGTAAAGCATATCATTTCGTGAAGTCAACACTTAATTCGGTATAAACACCACATTTCGTTGGCATTTGATGCAACTTGAGCGACTTATACGTGAAACGAGGCCGGTTAGGCAGCTGCCAGCCATTATTTTTGCTAAGCAAGCAAAAACTGAGCATTTACTGTATTCACAAGCTGTTTTAGGGCATCTGCACATTTATTTTTAGACAGTCCGAAGTAAACGCAAAAGCGAATAATTTAAATGACTTCAAAACATTTTTTCTTATATTTTCATTTTTAATTTAATTGGTAGTTGCGTAATGTTAGCGTTTTGTTTTGTTGTTATATTAAATTATATTTAACTTAAAATATAACTTGAAAAATCTACATATATTAAAAAATTAGTTTGACTCAATTATAGACCAAGACATACGGTACCAAATTTTTCTTTTTCTGTATAGAAAGTTCAAAGTCTAACTGAAAAGTACATATATTTAAATTTGACGACGCATTGGCCCGGTGGTCGTTACTCCGTCTATTGTGTCGGTAGTCGTGGGTTCAATACTAGTAGAAAAATATTTACAAAAAGTTATGCAGTTCATTTGGTTTATATATGACTTTACATACTTTTAGGTATGTTATATATATCTTCTTTTCTTACTAAAATGAAAAGTTAATTATTTATTTACTAGATATGTTATTTGTTTCTTGAAAAATATTTACAAGTAAATAATAACTAAATAATAACTAATACAAGGGTATCATGAAACGTCGACAGGTTTAATAAGTGTGATGTTAGCGGCTTAATGACCGACTGACATGCTCCGAGTGGACGGAGATAAATCCCATCGGATTGCCTAACCCGAGCTCTACGTACACTGTACTTTACACGAGCGAGTTTTAATGATGAGACCTTAAAACTACGCTTTTTAATTTAAACATAACTCATATATACAACTTTATTTGTATATATTCGTACTCAGTATCCACTCGTATTTCAAAATTTATAGTTATAAAATATGGTGCAATAATCATTTGTTATTAATAGTAAATGAAATATAAGATATATTTTGAAATTATTCATACTCAATAAATAGTAAAGTTTTTGGTATGTATTATCATTTTAGTCGCTCAATTTCATTGCTGGCGTCAACTTACGAAAACATACGAAGATTTCATTCAACAAGTGACCGGTCTCGATACAGTTTGTTGGTTGAATATTGAGAAGTTCAGTTCATGGGAATTTGAAATCTATGTTTCTAGCACAAGATAGAAATTAGCGTGAAATAGTTACACGAAAATCTTATTTGTAAATGTAAGGTTAACTTCTAAGGTATCTCAATTTGTTAATGGAATGATGAAACAATAATTTTGATTACTTGTGACAAGTAAATGCTTATTAGACTTTTTAAATGTTTTAACGTGTAACAATAATACACTATTTTTAATAATTACTTTTAACATATAATGTTTATAAAAACAATATATTTTTGCAGATATATCAAGATTTTAACCTGAATAAAAACTGCGCGCTTGCAATATACGATCGTTCTTTTGTACGCGTGGTTTTCTTGTTTCATCATTACTTTATATAATATAATAATTTATTAACCTGCCCCCCCCCCTTTCCCCTATATGACGTTATGAATTGTTTTTGACACTGTTAATTCTTATGGAAAGGTGAAGAAGCAACGGGCTTAAGTTATAAGCACTATATTGTCACCTATCCTACCAGGTGCATATAGACAGTTAGGAGTTAGGTGGGGTGATATCGACCGTCTTAGGGCGGTGGCTAAGGACCGCATCTGCTATGCGGACACTAAATATCCGTTGACCCTTCGCACTTATGTATACCTAGTACATGCAATTGAGTTGGTAATTAATTACACCTCAATGACATCAAGCGAAGCGTAAACAAACGGACATCACAGATTACCATATTATATTGACAGGATTATTTAAATAAATGTCACAAGTTTTTGTATAACTTATAAAGTGCGGACTAGCCATATGTAAGTCTTATTAACATCGTCAAACATGCATACATATTTGGTCTAACACCATTTATACCTATCAACGTTTGCAGCTTTCGTGAGAATTTAAATTAGAAGTGATTTTTATAATTCAAATTAATTTGTCTTTAATTTGATTATAGATGTTGTGGGTAAATTTACGAAAATACCGCTCGACGAGGAATAAATTGTAAAATAACCTAGTTTTCGATACAAAATAACTGCAAAATTCGGCATCCACCGCTTATGTACTGACTATGTACTGATACATGCCCTATGTACCGGCGCCCCCGTGGACCCCCTGCATGCCTCCCTCGCGAATAGTGATGCACCTATCGCTATCGATAGTTGACACCGCTGATAATTGATATACACTTTGGATCCGGACTATCCGGACAACCTCAATACCCTACGAAAATGAAGTAGGTATCACAAACAGAACCGAGAACAACACATACAAAACTAATAATATTAAAAATTGCAACAGATTCAGTATAACATTTTATATGAACACCAGAATCATTTCTCACAGGTGGTAGTTTCTTTCTGCTTCAAACTAACATTAATCCGTTTCACATGAAGGGAAACCTACCCAAGGACTATATTCAATGAACGGCACAATAAAATAATCCCACATCAATTAGTTTTATCGATAACAGCAATCATCAGTGCTGCAATCAGGTGGCAGTCAGCGTATAATCATTAAATACCCACGCGGGGATGATGCCCCCACGCCCATCGCCACCCTGCCTCTCCCCCCCCCCCGCGCCCAATTATTAAAATACGAACAAAATACATTTAAATTTCAACGTGAAAGGATGGTTCGATTATCGATCTTTGAATATATCGATATTAATAGTTACATCCCAAAAACAGGGATGTAACATTGTCTTTTAAGTATTTCTTCGTTGAGTCATTCATTGTAAACCTTTAGTATTCGTAAGTGGCTCATACAAAATATAATTCAATTAATTGAAATTGAGTTGAAAACAAATAATAAAATGTATTATCTATTGAAGCTCGGTATTTATTGTAAATATTTGTAAATTTTATTTCATTTTCAATAATAATGATAAAATATACGTCATAAAGATTTTCGTAAAAGACCTTATACATGTTACTAAGAATCAAAAAATAAAAATTACTTATGAGATATTATGACAATATAAAATTTTATATTGACTGGTACAGAATGCCTATGACGTTAAGTCAGCCATTGTACTTTGTGCATAAACTTTACATTAATAAATTAGATAAATAAAAGAGTCTAAGAGAGTATAAAAGAGTGCCTTTTTTAAGGTTTCTGCAATTCCTGTATTGATAGAACTGATTACAATTTTTATATACAGACAATATCTGAAGACAAGATAGTAAGATATACATAAGAAGAAGTTTGATACTTCCACTTTTTATCACATTCATTCAGGTTATATTTGTTGAAATGTATGTTAAAAATACAGAAATCAAGATTTCTTTAAAACATAATACACCTTTCCTCATCAGAATGATTTAAGGTCGGTACAAGATGTTATTTCGTTTCACATTCTTACTTGCGGAGACTTGATTCATTTCTTTCTTCACGTATTCCTTCCATGTCTCCTTCTCTGACCACCTTTCAGACGTCGAGGTTTCTTTCAAATTTACATAGAGCTTCTTCTAAGTAAAACTCTCTAAGTAAAGCTAATTTAAAAAAGTGTCTCACTTAAACATGCTTTTTAGAACCTCTGTACTAAAAAAGCATATAATAAAAATATATTTCATATTTATTTAGTCTCGATTAAAATATTTGTTGAATTTTTCTTGATATTTCATCTTCATAGTTAGGCGTCAAAATTATTAATTATATCCTCATACTTCGTCCAACTAAACGTTAACAACTTGATAAAAAATGTGTAGAATTATTTTAGATATAAAAATAATTGTATTGGCTATAAATTTATTAACCATTGAATGGTTAATAAAGACAAGAATTCTTAGTGTTTTTACTTGATTATTTATTGTACAAGTTTTATAATCAATACGAAAATCAGTCATTAGATAGAGGATATATCTATATATACATATTCTCTATGATCTATGTCATAATTTATGATAGTTGAAAGCTTCTTTGTTTATACCCATATATATAGATCGTTGATATATATCTATTTATCTAATCTAGATATAGCAGATAGATATATATATATATATATTTGTGCAAAACATAGTATTTTGTGTCCTTGCCCGTTTTTCATTTCTTTTAGAAAATTCGCATTATATTATTATTCAAAAACATTTACAAATTGCTAAATTTAAGTTTATACTAGGTAGTCTTTTTATACACTCGAGTTAAAAAGAATATTCGCTTGCAGTGCGCTAATAGCTCGAACGGTGCATACTTCTTCTTCTTTTTGTGTTATTTCAGAACTTTTTACCCGTCTCGACCAGGAGCGCAGCAGCGGGGAAGAGTCTTCGCGGTCTTTCAAAATAAACGGCTTCCTTTAGCATTCTGCTGGCTCGGTAGTTTCGTTCGCTCCAGTATTTTTAAAGCGGACAGCGCCCCCCTGCGGCACACGCGGGGCTACCCCCATCATTCTGCACCCTAACCCCCTCGCCCACACACAGTAATACCATAACGGGTGCGAGCTATGACGAGATTATCTACGTACGCGTATATACCCATACAAACGCTGCTATATACAAGGAGTACATAGGTAAATAAGCGATAACTTGTGTACATAGCAGCATTGATTTACTGGGCCGGACGCGAGCTGTCATCGGTGCGATGACAATTACAAGGTATTAAGCAAAAATTAATTACGCGAGCTTTACGCTGCTGCTTAACTAGTTGATAATTCAGCTGCTTAACTCCGTCCTGTCCATAATTTTATTATTAAAAATGTTTTAATTCAGAAAATAATTACTCGATAACTCTTTATTGACATGGAACATATTAAAATTATAAGCAAGAATTTTTGGAACAAAATTGTCTTTGAATCGCGAACAGAAACTAGCGTTAATTAAACGTATAAGGGTTGTTTACTGTATCAAATACTGCTGTATTCACGAGATGGTGGCAAATTAATAAATAATTGAAATGCCTGGGGGCGCTAGGTGGCTAAGAATCAACGCGGTGTAATGTTTGCTAAGAGAGACTACACACTCGCATCTCACCACGCAAAATAATACTTCATACATTCCGTTTTCTAGGAAAAATCTGAAAGACTGACGACGAAATGTATGTAAAACAAATTTGTTTTATCCATATATTATACGAATGAAAACTTACAAAAGATACGAACAAGTAGAGATCAGAAAACTACTAAGTATAAAATATACAGCTTCAAGTGTCTCACCATAAAACAGAACTCAACATTGTATAAATTCCCTTAGAAGGGGGAGATGCGACCTCGAAAAACCGACGCGAGGTAACTGACGCAAAATTCTCGGAGCTCTTTCAACTGATCAACTTGTAGACATTATGCTGACTGGGATTTAGGAACAGAGCTGGAGATGTTTGCAGATTTTTAAGAATTTTTATTAAATGATAATTTCTTTTTTATATTATCAAAAAAGACTATATGTTTCACATCAAATCAAATAACAATAAAATACAACGAGAAAAACACCAAAAAAAACTGTAACAACAATGTTTTAAATCTCAACAATGTACTCCCAACTGTTGCTCAAAGCTTACAAAAAGTTTTTAATGGCTTACATTAAAACACAGTGCTCAAATTTAAAGTCATTTTACTTCTATCTGTACTTCATAATACAATGCATAAATACAAATGAAAATGTAGGGAGGAAACTTAATATTAATGCAATATTTATTACATTCTAAGACCACGCGGTGCGCATTATCAATAAGGGCATACTGTTATCAATAATGCCGAGAAATAAATGTTAAATTTTACTAAAACAAAACTAAGTATCAGTATACTTTTATCAACTTTAAATGATCACTTATAAATATTATTTTCTATTGTATATAATTATCCGGCTGTACTCACATATCAGTTTGATCGACTAGTTTCAAAACCATTAGAGGTCCTCTTGCAGTTCACTCCTGATTCCGCCATGCTCCGAGCTCATGAATAAGTACCCTGTGTGGGCTCAATGTTATTCGCTAAAACTCCTATAGTATCAAAGTGACTACAGCTGGATAATTATAAATAATAATAACCATGTATACCGAAAATTTTAACATAAATATTATTTGTATTGGTTCATGGAACTAATAGAAATGAATATTAATCCTGAAACTGACATTCAATTCCTAAATGCATCTCAGCTGTCAATTATCAATATTCTATTGTATATGGTTCCTAATATTGTCACACTTCTACGACGTAGTGTACTAAAGGGAATCACAACCAAACTGTCATTTCGTCGGCCAAGTCAAATAAAAATATTGTTTTTACTTATCTCGAATGGGGGTCAGGGGTTGGGGAAGGGTTCGGGAGGTTTAGGAGCTGGGGGGGCGTAATTACTTGAAGCAGACGGCCCAGGGGTTTACGAACGGGGCTTCATGGCTCGTTTTAGTAGCATTAAGAAATATTCTTAATCCATGCGTTTGTGACCACTTGGTATTATTATTTAGGAATATAGGTTTTACCATCGCATTGTATTTATTTATTCTTTGAAATAACCAAAATTTAATCATGATCAAAACTTTATAATATGGAAATTGGAAGGAAACTATATATTTTTATTTGTTTTTGCTTGAATTACCGTCTATTTTAATAACATATATTGATACGTCATAATACAGTATTCTTAAAGTATTAAGTATATATATATATCAAAATACGGACATAAGGACGAGTCATTAAGAAATCTCTGAAATTACAAGCAAAGAGATCGAAATCTGAAGGGGGGTGTAAGTATGTAGACGCTCACTGAGAAGGGGTTTTCTGAAATTCCAACCCTAAGAGCTTTAAATCGGGATAATAGTTTACGAGTTGTAATTTTTGTAATTACCGTTGAATTTTGTAATTATAATCTGTTACGAAGGTTGATTAAATGACAAAGATAATGACATTTCTGTCAAAATTTCTATCAAGATTTGTTATTGGTTGAGAACGTGTGATATAAAAACTTTTTTGAAAAAGGTGTCAAAAGTTTGTATGTGACTGAGATTGCAAATAACAATTAAAACATGTAGAGTGATGAAGAGAGATTTTCTTTTTAATGTATATGAGGCGTCGCTGCCGGTGAGCTAGTTCTTAATACAATAAAACATGACATGCGACTCGTGCCACACTGCGTCTTGTGAAACAGCCTTGTGGAGGTAAAATCGATTTTGATCGATAATTCCAATTAATACAAGCGATTATTAACTACTTATGTTAATAGCTCAAATGATTGCGATAAATAGAGGTTACTCTTGAAATTGAGAACATATTTGTTCCACATATTATAATTATATCCAAAAGTAAAGCAAATCAACCCTAAAACTTGTCACAAGATCTCAATATTGTCACTTTTCACAATTGATAGACCAATATTGGTGACAGGTTAGTTTACTTTGTCGAACTCACACATAGTGGCAAATTGTAACTAATGTTTTAACCCCCAACCATTGGTTTAAACATTGGTCATATAGCCCCCAACCAATTGTTAAAACAATGATCCCATTCCAAAATGAATGTAAAGACTTATTAAAACGAATGATGGTGATAACTAAGCAATTATAAAAGAAAATAGCTGATAAAATGTGGCTTCTTTTTCTTACCTTCTTACCACTTATTTTGACTACCTGGCAATTAATTACTTATGTTTTATAACTTTAAAACAAAAAAAAAGATTCTACTTGAAATTTTTCAATATTTGAGTATTGGCTTATATTGGCATTTGTTTATACTATATTAAGTTTTTTATTATTTTTAAAGTGTTTAAAGTACAGTTTATTAGAAAACAATATATAAATGATGAGCTATACAAGATTTTCTAATTCTTTTCACGATAAAAGAGATATGTAGCCATATATATATATATAAAAACAATTGCGAAGTTGCCGAGGTTTCGTCGGGACATGCAAACTAACAATGTGAGGAATGCGCGTTGAATAATACAACGGGCTTCGAAGCCTTATTTACAAGATACACATAAAATAAAATTTATAGATAAACAAACATACGATTGAATACATTTGAACAAACACTTGATACAGAGAAAACTAAAAAGAAAAGATCAAAAAAAAAAATTATAGAACTGAGACTATAGAGTTGAATGTTATAAAAAAATCATTTATTCAAATGAACTATATTAAAGATATTTGTTATCTTCTTAAAAGTATTGAGTATAAACTAAAGTACAAACTTTGACACCTACATTTAATCGAAATCAAACAAATTAGTCCAAAATGAATGAAAAAGCCACCCAAATTATTCTCGAATGAATAAATAAGCAATAAGTCTTAAATTGTATAGTAACTTAATGAATATGAAGTTGAAAACCGATACTGCTTAAAAACACATAGATCTTTTAAAACATTGAAAAGTCGTTCGCGAATGAATGGATTGCTTTTAACCGTACATGGAGACTGAATGATGGACAAAACATAGGTTACTAGGTCGATTAGAACCTACTGGGCTTATTAGTTTTTGAATTACTTTACATATGTAAGCGTATGCGTTTTGTAGCCTAAGAGAATACTAAGGAAAAACTAGATGAATATTGGAGTGTTTTTTTTAATAATTAAGTATTTCAAATAATAAATTATCCATTCCAAACTCATTATTACTTACAAAAAAAAATCTTTTAACAAGCAGTAGATCAGACATCTCTTAATACTCTAGATAGAGGTAAGTTCAGAGCTGTCTAGCCTAGACACTTGACAGGTGACAGCGCTAATAACATAATCCCGAGCCTATGCCAGATTAATATAATATATATACACACAAATATATGTATAATATTTAAATATTATAAAAATATAATATAATAAATAAGTTTACAATAACATCTTAACAATTTTTTTTTTGTTGTAACATTCGTATATTGTCATTTCTATTCCATATTCTAATTCAAAGTTCTATAAGAAATGAATAAAGTTTTTTTAGTTAATTTATTTATTTCAATATATATTCAGTATAAAAGATTTTATTTGTAATATATATTACTTCACAATTTTTTTTACAAGCTATCGCTGAAGTTTGTAAGTTTCTAAAACTTTTTTTGTTTATAGTTAAATTTACTCGGATATAACTTTTTTGATATTATTCTTATTGCAGGTAATGATGATGTTCTATAAAATTTTACTTAAATTTGAATTATTTTTTTTCTCAGTGTGTCTATCGCCTAAGTATATCATGGAGATGCTTCTATACACAGATGTATATAATATATAATTATACAGAACACATAGACGTATCAGATCACATGTATACACGAATTGTAGAAGCCGAGGTTACATAAGTCTAGAATCTAGATATATCTATGTTTAGATACGTAGGGTAGGCTGCAAGGTCGTCCGGCGCCTCATTGGTCACTCCTTGGTGGATTTGAGTGGATAAGACATATTGTTTAAGTATATTTTGTTTGAAAATATATAGATTTTTAAGCATAGCATATAATCTAAGAATACAACCTCGATCCGATGTCAGAAAAAAAAATTCTTCAAATACAAAATAAATAGTTATATACTCTTTCTACGATATGATATGTTATTATTAGTAACGTTAGATGTTAAAGTCAACATTTTTAATATATTTGACAAAAACCTATATTTTCTTAAATTACTTAGATTAACTGACTAAACCCTTTTCTTTATGTTAAATATTTTTTATTCTGAATATAATAAAGAATAGAAGATGAATTTAAATGTCTTATCCACACTATAGCAGTAAGTGTCATTTGAGACACCGCCATTTTGCAAGGCGAGCCGCCCGCCGGGAAAACTGACTTTGGCGCCAATTTCGATGCGGCAACGTCTGTTATCCGACTGCATTCAGAAGATGAAGACTTTTAAACAATCTTCATCGTTAACACTCATTCTTAAATCAGCAAGATTATACAAATTACCATTTTTACTAGTTGCCGTAAGTGCATCAGCCTTGGTATGTTTGTCTTGACCGTTTTAAATGACCCCCACTGCGTAAGAAACCATGTGAATCGGTGTGTCAATGTAGATTGTTAATAAAGGTACGGTTAAAAAGTTACCTTTGGTAAAACATGTTGCAGCAGTGCGCCAGCTTTTCGCTTGGCGGCCATCTTCAAGTTTTTTACAGCACTTTGTTCTTTGGTTAAACTGCCAGCGGCTATGGAAATTCAATTACGTATTCCCATTTTGTAGATTACTATATACTATATACTATAACATTTAGTATTGTATTACTTCGATTGCGTTTTTAAAAATTCAATCTCAATTATTTTGTAAATCTATTCTGGAAAATATAGTTGACAAATACACATTAGTTCATTTAAGTCATGAACAAAATGTTTTATTCATTGTCTAACATAGATATCGACGACCAAAAATAATAAATATTACGATTTCAAGCGAAGGGGAGAACGCACATCGCTTAAAGTTGCGTAGGTCAGTCCTGTTTGTAGGGTTCCATTGAAACTTGAAAAACCAACTCACAATCAAAAAACACAAGAATATCTTAGTCTGATGTTATCTGAGTTAAATATTCATATTGTAAATAATAAAAACCTTTGACACAAAGAGCTGGAGTCAAATCATTTCAATATATTGTGAAAGAAATAATTCTTTGGAAGTAAAAATAATAAAGTCTTTAGTACTTCTTTTAAAGAATTCTACATTTTTGTATACTAAATATTTGTTCATTTATATAAATTGATTATATCATTCTTAAAGAATTTAGTGGGAAGTAATATACAGAACCCACTCTAGTCGTGTCCATTTTGAAAAAGCAGCATCACTGCGTAGGGAACATTTCATGGCGCCCCTATTTGCGCAATACTTTTCAATGATCATTGTTTGCTACCGTTAAATACACGTATACCGAATAGAAATGGGGTGATTACAGTTGTTTCGGACGGTTTTGACTGATTATTTTCTCGTTTGTTTTTTAATTGTCTGGTAATCACTATTTGGTAATCATAGATTTTGATCAACAGCTTTATTTGCGAGTCCATAATGATAGCTTGTTTTTTTTTTTATATTCATATTCAATTGAACGTTATATTTTGTTCTTCGCAACTTTGATTAAACAAACCTTCCCACGTTTTAAAAAGTAACGACCGAAACATTAAAAAAGTACACGTAGTCTGGTCGATTCCGAGAAAAAAGTACTAGGACCGCAAACACACTGAGGAGCTTTGAGCAGATTAAATCGCAAAGGGCCACTCATTCTCATGCAGTACGCGATAGCAATGCGGACGTTTTCAATCTCGAGTGCAGTTTTGCGATCACTCGAATTACTCGTTCGACCGATACACAACACTATCACACTCAATTTTAGTTGTCAATTCGACAATTTTGTTATTTTCGCAATACTTTACGTACCAGTATAAGCACTTTTTTGGTATCGCTGACTCCATTGCGTTATATTCGCTATCAGCATAATTGAAAAATATGTTTGAATTATTGCTGGATTTGTTGTACTTATTTTTTGTGTAATGCAAATAATGAAATGAATAAAAAAAAACGAAGTGATGTCTATTTTATAAAGGAAAACTATCGAATCGATAATTTTTCAACGATACACTAAATCTAAGACTTCATAAAACCGGTCAGTGCTCTAAGTATTTGCTACGATAACAACAATATCCATGGCAAGGCCTTGTAATAGCTTTAACCACGGTGGCCAGTTAGAACTGTTACGCACACCATGAAATGAAATCCTACCAATTGGTTAAATCTTTTGTTTTGATCTACGAAAGCTCCACAATACTATTACAGTACTAAGCTATACTATACTATGCTATACATCGCTATTATATAAGTATTATATATTATCAGTATAAGACATTATAATATTTTCAAACTATTTACTGGATTTCTTTTCCAGTTAGGGATTTTTTCATCAAATTGTATGCGAGAGGTGTCAGCGCCAATGCGTAAGAGCATCACAATTATGTGTAAACTCTAAATAATATATTAACTTCAAATAATCTTTACTGGACCGGGTAATTGTATGAATTGTATAATTTTGACCCGAAAGAACCAGCCTATTAATTTTTATAATGTTGTCAGTTTATTTAGAGTTTCCCGTAAAGTTCTCTCATGAAGATAGTTCATTAACAATATTATCATTAATATATTCATCATTAATATTAATGTTTGTAAGAATTTATTTACAAATGGTTTTTTTTTATTATTTTTAATTTATTCCTTCTTTTATATTTTCTTATTAAAAGTAGATTAGTTTTTAGTTTTTATTAGTCTGTATACCTCCTTTTTCGGCTTGCCTAGATTTATTTGTTATACGAATGTCTACAATAATTCAATTAATAGTTTTTGTTCCGATGTTGTATTCACCTGCATAAATGCAGTTGATTTCTAGTTCAAAAGTCTGATATTGTTTGTTTTAAAAACATGTTTTCGAGCACGAAGTTCTCTTATCAGCGTAAAAACCGTGAACGATTTGATTAGTTCGACTCGCGTTTGCACTCCAAAATTACTTTTATACTTGGCTTCGCCACACTACTCCAACCTGAGCCCTTGGTATCAGTTATCTTAACTAGAAATATAATATAAATCATTATATAAAATAATATTATTCTGATTAGTTTGGAAAGGTTAGGAAATGCATCTAAGATAACCAAGGCTACGCTTAACAAAGTATTGAATATTTAAAAGTAGCAGGAAACTAGGTATGAATACTTAAGGACTAAGTTAAGGTCGACAAATTCAAAAACAATGCCTCGTCATTTAGCGTGACAAAGAAAACTTAGCTAAGACAACCTCATCGATGGTCTAATTGCATTTTTTTGCATCACCACGTACTAATGTCAAGGCTCACTTACTCATCGCGACTAACTATGTCCATTCCTGTCTATCGAGAACAAAATAGCACAAATAGTTGTAACAATATTAATTATACAAGTATATTCTAAGTAGAAACGCAATCGAAGCACTACAACAAACCTTAAATTCACTACGAATAATGCGATTTTTCGTTTCAGGGATCGAGTTTCGCGAATAAGTTATCGAAGCGCAACGTACGTCCACACCGTACGGCTTCCAAACGCACACTGCTGAATGATCCGATGGTTAGTGCGTTCGGTAATACTTGTCCGGCCTGCCTCCATCCCCCCGGCCCCATTCCGAAATGCATCAATGACACTCCAAACACGCACATTGGTTCGCGGACAATCGATGAAAAAATGTACCGGCTAATAAATATACAGCTCTAGAACTGTGATGCCCTGGTAGATTAGAGATACGCTTGATTTGAATGAGGGATGGAAAACATTCAAATATATATCAAAATTCATGTAATAAGAAGTAATTAAGTTAATAAGTTTTTCGAATTCTCACAGAACGAACAATATAAAAAAAATATATAAAAAATTGAAATTGATAACTTAAAGTTATTTGAAGTAATATGACACTCAATACAAAACACCAAAAAAAAAATAAGAAATCTAAAATAATAATCATCAAAATTATTGTCAATTAGGAAAATCAATTTAACCGACTCACGCTTGATTACGAACTGATAATGACGTAATTACAGCAACACACAGCCGCAGGTACTCACACAAGTACATAAGTACATAAGAGTTATGTATCATATACAGTGCATGATATACAGCCGAAGCCGAATCGACGTATGTTTTCCAATTACACGCATTGTGTTGCACTCTGATGAAAAACTATGGACCATGATAGAGTTTTTTTTAAACAAACATCACAATAGTCTATCCTCATATTCGTTAGATTAGGTCAAGCAAAAACAGTTCTTAATAAAATTGACTTAGTATCTATTTCTCTGTTATCAGACTATACTTAAGAAGATATATTTCGAACTCGCCTTTTGATCCTATGGTTAGTCCTAGTCTCAAAGGACAATCTGTTATTAACGCACTGATGTCTCAGGTTGTTCCAAACTACCTCTCCCTGCAAAGTACAACTTCCTGTATGTATTTACAAACTTTTGATATCACTTCAAAACTCATTACATTACTTATGCCCATTTGAAACTAGATTTAACGAGACATTGAGTATTTACTTATAAGAAATAAAAAAAAATGTCTACTTGTTTAGAATACCTGCCATTTATATAATTAATCAATAAAGTCGTCATATGTTATAAATTGAAAACTAAACTTACCTAATTTAATGAAAAAATAAATTAGTCGTAATATTCACCAAAAAGTATTTATTGAACAAAATATCGAGTCAATCAACAAGCAAGATAAAACTATATTATCTAATAATACATACACGGCATCCACTTCAAGTGAGGGTTCAAGGATATCCCTGGAGAGGAATTGGTAATTACCACCAGGAAAGCAGTCTCCCGAGGAAATATATATTACATTACCTCCTGTATGTTTGTTAACAATTTTGGAGAGCTTACGTGGAAAAAACTAAGTTAACGCTAAAGTGATTTGAAAGTTTAAAGACGTGAAACAAAGGTTTAAATCTATTTTAAAACATCTTACAGCTTGATATTTCATTGAAATGCCGATCTACCCCTCCAATATCTCCATTCAATGACGTGCGACCCATACACACACTGACAAATAACATAATGGATATATACGGATTTAACATTTCAAACGTAAGATAAGACATTTATTAAAATATCTAGTTTAGTTCTATATAAGTGATATGTTAACTTGTTTTAAGTGTCTTCAATGATAGTGACAATTTTCGAATTGAACCAGTCCCTAAAGCATAAAAGTAAGGCAGCGAAGGATTGTTAAGTATGAGTTTGAAAAAATTGGGTCAAGCGCAAAAGTAATAATAATTTGTAATTCAAAAATTAACTGCAAACAGTGAACGTCTGTCTGAAATTTGCACAACACACATATGCAGTGCATGCATGTTGTGGTCTTTTACCTTATAACTACCTCCCAAAGGAACTAGGAGGCCAAAAATTTCTAACATATAATGCTCTATATTAGAGTAATAAACATACTAAGTTTCAGCCCTTAACAATGTACCGCTTAGGAGTTATTGTGTATACGGACGGACAGACAGACATCTGAGACAAAGTTACGAAATGACAAATAATAATCATACTATTCATATTACATATATGGCATTACTTTAAAGGTCTGTACTGTAAATTTTGGGAAGTAACATGACAGTTACGGTATTAAATGATTATTGATAATATTCACTTATATAAAAAAAAAACTAAGTTTCCGAAACTTATTATTCCAAATTGCTCTTTTCAATTTAATGTCATGAAATATATTTCGATATTAAAAGAAGTTTAAAATAGTCATTTTGTGAATGGCAGACGATGGTGTTACGCACAGTGACACGCACACACATATGTAATAGATTACAATAATTACTGCTAAGGTGGCTTATTCAAGACATGCGTGCGTTAATCGTTTATATTGCTAACTACATCCTTAAGTCTAAGCTTTAAGGTTAATTTTGCAATAACCTATTTATAATGAGCGTGTTTCGGTAGTATAGAATCTCATATTACTATACAATCCTTTATAAATTGAATATGTTAAATATGTTACCTATACACTGATCTATTAGATAGCCTTATAACTAACTCTAAGTGCGATACATTCTTTGAAATGTTCATTCTACAATCTAGCTTCTTCTATTTGGACTCTTAATTAGGTATTTTAGATGAAAAATACACTCTCTCTATACGGCAATGAATCAGAGAGTTATAAATCTTAATATTTATTATGAAAATGAGTTACATCAATATTATAATTGTATTTAATTTGTATATAAAAATATACATATTACATGTCGTTCATTATATTTTAAACCAGCATATGAGGGAAATTAGAGATAGTTTTTTTATCATTGTTCTTTTTTTCAACAAATTCCAATTTAGAAAATAAACACCACCCTCGACAGGGGTACCAGGGTGACATAATGCTGCGGCAGTTAATTAGTGAGAGGGCGCGGCGAGGCGGGCGCAGCGCGGGCGCGGCGTTTAGAGGAAATTGTCGTTTTTATACGGCCTCCCCACGAACATTCGAATAATGAAACAACATAGTTAGACGTCTTATAAACACATGTCACCCTGGTAATAAACAGAAATTAATATCTCAGCCCGACCGTTCGCGTAATACACAGGACCATCAAAAGGTAAAATATAAAACCATAACTTGTAACTACAACTTCACTCCTTAGGAAGTGAAAATTTTCTACAGCTACATGCTCAGATTTGCATTATTTATAGTATTTGTAATTGGTTATTATTATTTATTATTATTATTGTACACGGACAGGGATAATTAATTATATACATATGTATTTTCGCTATATATTTTGATCTAAGTAAACAAACATCAAGAAAAACTTTTTTATAATTTCACGTTAATGAACAACTGATGTCGGCGCGAGCACTTTTCTCCGTGTAAAATATGCAAAAACGATGCACATACTTTGCATCTTCCTACAAAATATGCTTTGACAACTCGTAAAAAATGTAAGTAAGTACAGGCTAAGCCAGATGTACGCAGCGGAACATAAATATCATTACTGAAAATACATAAACTCAACTAATAACATCTAATGGAGTTAAAATAAAAAATTGGATGCATAAAATTTTATATGAATGAAATTATTATATTATTGAGCGCGCCAGATTCATCACGTTTCTGTTTATTATTATGAATTGTCATCGTAAAAGTCCAACGATCTTTATTTTATTGGCCCTTAGCCCTATAGAACTAATAAACAGAAAAGCCATAGCCGAACATTGCACTAAAGTACCAGGACGGCATAACCACATCAGATATAGCCTCGTTCATAGCATAATGCGACCGCCGTCGGGTCCGCTCGTAACCGTCTAGCGCAGCTAAAACCGAGCGATTCGGTTTTATACACACCCCCTATAAAAGCAAAAGGACCGGGTATGGTCCCGGATAAGTGGGGGGTCTGTATCTTTATATCTACCCCCTTGCAGCCTCCACTAGGGCATTATGACCGGGGGGTTCTTTGGACAGCTAAAAGAAATATCCGGTTGCCTTATCCGGGCAGTGGGCAGGCGGTAATTCCTCTTCTAAGTATACTTTGCTTATTTACGAAGTTTTTCACCTCTTCGGTATTAGCATACATACATACACGTATTTTTAATTAAGGAAGCGTTTGCATAAACGATAATGCTTTCCAATAATACTAATTAAATTAAAAAATATATTTAATCTAATATCAAACAAAACATTACTATACAAAATAATAACAAGAATACAAATGAAAATAAATTAAGAAATCTTAAAATTGTTTCCCCATATCTCTAATAAATAAATAAATAAATGTATTTGACGTTATTTACAACTTCAAACTATTCATGCTCTCCTAGTAAATGTAAACTTTTACATGTGCTCCTGGTATGAACAGAATATTTATTGATAAAAAAAAATATTATAAAAGAAAAAAAATACTCTATAAAAATTATACTAATCAAGAAACCGCATCAGAATCTGTAACCAATTAAAGAAAAATAAAAAAAATAATATCAATTTCGTTTCGTATAAAAATTTCACGGACGAAGAGCGTCTTAAAATTATTTACTTGTCAAGCAAAAGACATCAACGTGATGTTGCTTAAAATAATAGCATCTTCGTAAATGAACAAATAAATATTTTTTTTTTAAGTTTTTTAGTTTTTGTACACAATAATAATATGATATTTTTAGTACATTTTAATTGTAATTTTTAAATTTAATGTGGTGTTATAGATATTAACTTAGAATATCCAAATGATAAAAAGAGCAATTCGGTTTATTTTATTTATCAATTTATTGATATATTGCTTAAAAATATATATAATAAATAAATGTCACTTGATATTAGGGAAATGAGGGTCATAAGGGTAAGTTTTCCTTTCAATCATATTTTTAAAAGTTTTCTATAAAATAAAAAAGATCCTAGCCTAAGCCACTAAATCAGCAGACGAGCTGAAATTTCAAAGATATCGCAAACTAATCGGGGGCAACTTGAATTTTGGGGTTTCCCACTAAAGTTCGCTCAAAGTCGTCCTCAAAGCCCGGAGAGGGTGGCTCGTGTACCGGGGTGGCAAAAGCGGGGTGGAGGCCACGGGGTATCGAAGTTTGCCTGCCTCGGTGGCTATTCGTACAGTGTAGGCGGGAAGGCTGCTACTTTGTTCGCCTTTTGCCGCGTGACATCGGCACTTAAGGGACGTACACACCCGTAATGCTAAAATAGCGTTATACGCGCCAAGTTTCAGAGTGTTTAACAGTCATACGCTGATGTTTATAATATCTGCATCGTCTGTTATACGCGTTATATATTCGTGATGACGACTTCATTACTATTTGTAACTTATAATATATGACACCTTAATATCTAATACGACGAATTTAACGTAAAATTTTAAAAATATTCAAATTATTTATTTTCGTAACAATTTAATATTTTTGTTCAAGAACATGTCTCTACAAACATATGTATATATATATATATATATATATATATATATATATATATGTATATATATATGTATATATATATATTCATTCAAACGTAATTAAATTTTGTAATAGTATATGTTCGATAACAAAGGTTTTTTAAACTTATACTTTACTTACCTCGGGGTTATCTTAGAGTATCTGAACTAATTTTTATAAAACTTGAACAACATTAAAAATATACTAGTAGATATTGAATTTTAAACATATCAAGGAATACCACATAGCAATTAATACATAATGTTCAGAGGAAAACTCTCCCGAGATCTATTCCGACCCAGCCTAATCCTCAAAGTTTTATATAACCCTAAACCTACATAAAGGTCAAAACGCTGAAAATGGGATATATAGGTCCCTAACACGAATTTCCCTCAAAGGGTCTAACAGACCCAAAAAAGTATATAACCCGTAGGTACCAGGGGCCCATATAAGCGAGGCGTCTTGTGCCTTCGAGCCAGGGAAATGTTAAGAAGGGTCCGGGAGGGTTGCCTCCCTTCCGGTGGAGGGTGTTGAGGAAAAAATTCAGACGACCGTACCCTTGGTACGACCGTCTGCGTAATTAGTGATGCAGGATGGAAAGGAGTCGATAAGCTTTTTCGATTAGACATTTTTTTAAACTTTTTTAGTCTATTTTTTTATATTTTTATATTAATATTTTTGGGTATACAACTATATTACTAGCGTACTTCATATGTTAGTAATATAGATTTATAAATATAAATACTGAGCATCCTCATAGAATGAACGAACATAATAAATATAAAAGTAATAATAAACTTAATCCAAGTAATTCTATATAAAATGATATATAAAACGCTTATCGACAGAGGCACATCACTACAGATTATGACAAGACACAGAGGCGGCTAACGACGACCGGAGAGCTGTCAAAAGAACCTACGTTAATGTTATTATAACTTTTTCTAGATTATATGTGCTATGTGTTGATACTTTATATTTCAACAAGGCATTTTGACATTGGACTATCCATGTTTAGTCTATACTTGTACATTACATTAAAAGAATGAAACACATTCAAAAAACTCCAAAAAATAAGAACTGTGACATCTAAAAAAGTACACCACTCATGTGTGATGATGATGAATGAATTAAGATATTGTCCTACTGTAATTTTTATAATGAAAGAATAAAAAATCGGCTACATATAGAAAAATAATTCTTTAAATTAAAAAAATAAAAATACGTACGAAAGCAAAAAACTTGAGTTAAATATATAGAACTAAAATCCAAAACGTCTATTTGCAATAATCGATGTACTATGTGGTTACCCCTCACCCTATTTATAGAGGAACGGACGATAAGTACTGTTTCACCTGTAATATAATAACGCTTGTATTATAATAACGCTTATCAACAAATATTAAAAGGGTCTGCTTTTTGGTCAAAATATTATTGGTTATTATGGTTTGAGAAAATTTTAATGGTCAATTTTACCATAGAATATTAATAAACGAACAAATGTATATTTATTGCAACAATACATCCTAGAAATTATACTTATTTTTAATATTTAAAAAAAAATTAAATAAGTTACACAAAGCCATTACATTTTTTTGTAACAATTAAGATAAATTAATTATCTTTTTGTCTGACGTTATATAAACTAATGGATTAAAATAAATTGTATAGTAGTTGTAGTGCCGTTAATTTATAACCGCTTAATAAATTTTAAAAATGTTATTACAAATTACCGATAGACCAGTCACTGAAGCACGGAAACCTTAAATATCGAAAGATTGTCAAATATAAGTTAGACTAAAAAAATTTTGTCAAAAAGGAATAATAATTAGTAGTTCAAAAAATTACTGCAACAGCTGTAGAATTATATTGTACAGTACACATATGCAGTGCATGCATGCTGTGACCTTTCATATCATAACTTTCACCCAAAGGCAGCTAGGAGACCAAAATTTCTAACATATAATACTCTACACGTATTAAACGTACTGAGTTTCAGCCCTGAACTATGTACCGTCTCAGAGTTATCTTGTATACGGACGGACGGACAGACAGACATCCCAGACAATCTCATAAAGTAGCTACTTAATAAATGAAAACAATGCAGTATACACCTACCCATGAATAATGTGAACAGTAACTCTACTCGGTGATAAGAAAACTAAGTTTTTTGTTTTTAACAAAACAAAAAAGATATAAAGTAAATTTTTAAAATCGTGTGGCACCTACCTCCTCATAATAATTGATAATTGCTTGCTTTGCTTGCTTGCTTCCTTCTAGACATGGTCTGCACGATTTTTTTTTATATTGTATCTTGGGAAATACTTTCAGCTCCCTTATGTTTTGTGCAGATCTTAAACGTCTTTTTGGAATGTCCCAGATATTTTACATTTGGACTAATCTGGCCTTGGTTCTGGCCAATTCAAAGAGGGAATATAACCCCTTGCAATTACGCGTAAAATCGAGAACGGTGAGAATTATTATCTATAAAAATGGAATCATCTCCAACAACGATTTATTTAGGCTGTACCGTGGAATAAGGACTTTCGTAATTAACCGGCGTGCAATCAATGTCCCATTTGCGATGAAAGTAACTACATACCTTCCGTCAAACTAGTCGCCACACAAAACATTGCAGAGTGATTTCTTCAAGACAAACTTCTGCAACGCGCTCTCTGATCTTTGCAATATTCTAAGATGCCGATCCTCGCCGTTATATGGGGAGATAATCTGGGCGATGTTATAATCTAGACTTATCTGAGAGCAATACCCTGCTCCAATCCTCTTGAGTCCATAGTGCACAATTTTGAGAGAAAATAAGTTTATCTATTCGGTGCTCATGGAGTACATAAGTTAACTGCGTATATTGCAAGCCAAAGGAGTTCTACTGACCATCCATAAGTTAATTTTGACTTCTCTCACAACTTCAAGACTATTTTTCAGGTCCTTACTGGATAAATTGAGATTTCTCTGCGCCTGACTAACCAAAAAACAATCATCCCCGGGTTCTATGCTTTTTCCTTCTTGAAACTGCTCTTCTAATGGCCATTTTACATTAAACTGTTAAGATACGTAGACCTATGAATAACCTTCTTCCAGCAGCGCAAAAAATTTATTTGTCGCTTTGTTAATGTTTTAGGTAAACGTTAAAAAAAATACCTATTTCAACTAAATAAAAATAAACTTATAATTGCACATCATTACAGCAAAAGTTACCATTTTTCATTTTACTAACTTCAATATTCCCGCATTCAAAATATTTTTTATAATAAAATTTAGTTTTCTTCTAGTACTTAAAAAAAAATCATATTTGTAACTGACTTTTATTTACGGCCAGGATACTTCTTTGACATACTAGATACATTTTATAAGTAATAAAGATTGTTTTGGTTGTGATTTTTTGAAACTTCAAAAGAATCAAAAAAAGGCTTTTTGCTTTTTGCAAAAAAGTTTTATACTTTAAAAGGCTTTATACTATATATTATAATATAATTAAAATCATGTAGGAAAGTGGCTAATAACCCATGTTTAAGTTGATTTCAGTTGTCATCGCACTTTGTTGACAATCCCTTACACTTTGGAGGGTTCACTCTTAATTACGCCGGGGTGTAAACAATTATTTTTGTAAGAATTTCTGAAATATAAAAATTATTTTCATAGATAAATAATTTCTATTTAAGAACATTAAACTAACATTTTTTTTGTGTAGGTATACCGTTATATATAATGAACATTAAAAAGATATATACATAATGATATTGGGTCTTTAACAAATATTATATATTTTATTAGACCTTAAAAAAAGGAATACATTAAAAATGTAGCAATATTAAATAGGGCACTGGCTTCCATATAAATTTTACCTTAAAAAATCCGCAAATACAGACCGGTCCTTCGAAGGGTCCGAAAGGGATTTGCTTTGGGATCGGGACCCACACTTATACAAAATGTCCAATATGGGTCCGACCCTCCGGCTCTAAACATGCCTAGGAGAGCCCGGTAAACAAAGAACTCACTTGATGCTATGTTATCCTGGTACATAAACATCTGTCTATTTCTATATTTCAGAGCGAAATATTTCCATAATTCCTCTTAATAAATTAATTTTTATAAGTATTATTTATACCTATATAATTAAAGAATTATCCATTTTACAAGGACAATTTCATTCGAAAATAATATTAGACAAAACAAGAGAGGAGCTCCGAAATGAAACAAGAATTATTTTGTAAGAGAAATATTAGGAAAAAACTCATTACAAAGATCATATGTGGCCTAATTGGTTCCAGCGTGCAAGAACACAATCCCTCATTCGTATTACTGACGGCTGTAAGGTACAAGTTGTACTGTTAAACGAAAAATATAGCTAGAAGTCGCTTTGCTTCGTAATAAAAATCTAATAAAACTGTAATCTAAAATTATAATATAAACTAATTTGATTTTTTTTGTCAATTCTTTTTTAAAAAATGTTAAATAAAGATATATTTTAGCTTCAGATCGCCCGCTATGAGACAGATGTCTAACAGTGAGCAGTTATAAATAGTGTGCGGGGCACGCGAACCTTCTATGTGCCTAGACCCTTCGTACCCTCGTCTCTAACAAGATAACAACCATATCGGGTGAAACGAAACTAAGGGAAAAGTATTTGTAGGAAACCGGCATTACGGAATTGGGTCACATTATATATCTGAATTAAGATCCAGCTTTATATACACAGAGAACCAGATTATATGCAGAATACAAAATTATCAGGATACAAGTGAATTAATTGCATATACTGCTTATTCTTTTAATTTTAAATTCTCGGGCGTATTACTTGTTTTGTACTAGCAATAAATATTTGCTCTGTATTTATTAATTAGGTCTACAGTGCATTCCGCACATCATATAGGATGTGAATGAATATATTTATTTAGAATTTTCCGTTTAGCACAATACATAAGAGTATGATGAGACTTGAAAATGATTTTGAAAAAATTACATGCGAAATGGATGCCTCAAAAGTTGCACCTTCTCGTCAAAACGACAAAAGCTTTTTCTTAATTAATTAAGTCGCAAATTGATTACTTAACGTCAGAAAGGAATAAAAAGCGAGGTACTAGGAGCGCAGCGGGCGCTGGGGGTGGCTGCTAGTGGGTAATGTGAAAGCAGACACACGAACCCTGCTGCTGCTCGGTACACGCTGCACAAAAATTAACTTTTTTTTATTTTCTTATCAAACAAAAGAAAGTTATATAATTTTTAACAATGCGAATCAATTTGATTTTTTTTATCTCATTTTATTTTTTTTTCTACGTATTTCATTCGTAATTTAGCAGTTTTCTGTTTTTCATACATGTTTTTAAAACATTATTCCTGTTGATTAAACTTTTAGATTTTAGAACTGTTATAAATATTAGGATTTTGTTAGGTCATACGGTCAAACATAATTAAATATTATACTAACATAATACGTACTGATAATTTTAAGGGCTCTCTCGGAAATAAGAAAAGAATAAATTAAAACTAATTTGTTAATCACAACATATTAAGTATCAAAAATTATATAAAAAAAGTGAAGTATTTTTTTGCGTGTCGTACATTTAGACGGCCGGCGTGCCCGGCGTATAGCAGTTATTATTTACCGGCTTTATCATTTCGAAAATTTCATATTCCCGTACTTGGACGCTTGAGGTTTAAAAGCGTAAGCGTGGGGGGTGTACTTTTTGCCTACAGCTCGGTAGTTTACTCGCACGACCAGGGGGTCATGGGGTGTTCGGAGCCAAGGAATAATAAACCGCACTTGCTTAGAACCGTTCGATGTAGCACTGCCTACTACGTCATGTTGCTTTGGAACTTGAAAGAATATTTTACATTATTTTGGGATTTTTTTTTAAACGTAATTAATTAATTAATTTTTTACATAAAATAAAGGTTTAACAAAAAATATACATATATACATAAAACATATTTTTAAATAATTTGGCTCCTACTATATTATTATTAATTGACTATTTCTGTCACTGATATAATAAGTATAGTAGCACAAGAACAGTCTCACAGTCGATACAAATAAATCGTACGTTGAATTGTTGACCCTCTCGTTACGGCATTAAGTGGACTTATCATATTATATAGGGTAAGGCTCCGGACTCACTATCAGCTTTTAATTAAATTTTATATAATACTTCTTTTTATGTATTTTTAAATTTGATTTATATCGTTTCTGAACTTCAATTAATAATAATATGTAGGTATTCTTATTCTTCGTATTTTAGTTACAATTTAAAATAAAACATTATACTGTGCCATTAGTCTATTTTGAAATCAGTACATCATTCAAAACATTGGTTTTATGCGACACAGACTCGTTTGCTACGTCAAGTGTACATACGCACTGGAGCCAATACATAGTACATAGAGTAGCGGATCTTAATACAACTCGGCGCCGGCTAACCCATCGGGTCCCCAGTATTTTTAATGAAAGCTGCGGCGTCGGGCGAGCGGTACGTATTAATCTTAGCAACGGACATACCTCCTGCGCGCCCCTGCTCGCCTGGTAGGTGGTAAGATCCCCGCAGGGGGAAACTTTTTCCGATTTTTCTTTCTCCATTTTTAACTTTTTTTTTTTGCATTATGCACGAAAGCTTTGATCGAAAGAAAAATATAGTGATAACACACGTCTACTATAATATACTTATTAATGCATTAACATTGCAAAATGTACTCCTTAATTACGTTCTAGAGATTACAGTAATTAAAGGTAAGAGGACAGAGATTGTTACTATAATAGCCAAGTTTTGTCACGTGTAAAAAAAGTAGTTGCAACATATCTATCTGTTTAACAAAATTGTTTTAAGTTTGATAACATACAAATATTATAATTAAAATGAGTCTCTATTAAATCGTTATAACATTAAAAAAAATACCAAGAACGTAATAAAAATTATCATGTAGCGTGTCCTTACATCGTTGTTTTTAATGAGCATAAAAACAAGTGGCAATCTCCGCAACGTCCGAACACGGAATCTCTTGTCTATAGAACAATCGTTCGTTTATTTTTCATTTTAGTGGGAAAAGAGGAAATTACGAGTGGGTAAAAAATACGTCTCGATCTTCAACCTCGAAAAAATCCGCCGAAAAGGAAGCGAGCGACCATTAGGGTATTATCGGGGTAAAAAGGGCGGAGGGGAAAAATCAGAAAAAAATTGCTCCGTGCCCACCCTTTCCTTTTCGTGAGCGTCGCCTTCGCCTCCCCCGGCCTTACATCAGACTCCCCTGCCGCTAGGGGGCGCCGCATGTGTGGTGGAGGCGAATTACATAAACGGCAGGTGAATTTGGAAAATTAAACTTAGTACACTATTACATTTGTTAAAGTAGCCACTGGGATTATCGCCTGTATGGGTCAGATGGACCCTAATTGGTGGATTAGTTGATTCAAAGGTCTTTCAAGTTCCACGTAATGATCAATTTGATTTTAACATTTTCATCTTTCAAGGTAAAGTTTGAACTTTGATAATAAAATATAGTTCTAAAATGACTTTCATTATAGAAATCGAAATTGTTTTATAATATAACAACAAAATAAATAATAACAAAATAAAAACGTCGTTTTTTAATCGAATACAAAACAAACTGTTTAAAATGTATTTGTTTATATATATTACTTTATTTACTAAATAAAATAAAAAACAAAAATATCAATTTATGCGTCAGATAAACCATCAGTACCTCGGGCTACTGGGGCGTCATAACAATCAGAGCGTTAACGACTGGCGAAAGAAATCCGAAGGGAGGCTGACAAGTGCGTCGAAGACTGAGGGCGTCAATATCAAAATAATTCATATGTGACAATAATTAAGAGGTTCCCTCCCTCCACCCTAACACCCTTAGGGGTGAGGAGGGTGTTAAGCCATAAGTCTGTAGGAGTTTGGTTTGTCACAAGAGTTATTAAACACTTTGAATGTTACTGATAAATCAAATAATTATAGCAACAAAGATTAATCTTGAGATATTTATTTTTATAAGATTAGGATAGAAGGTTTGAAATTATTTTTTGTTAGAAAGCTATTTTAATTAATATTGTTTTCAATGAAACAGTATCCCTATTTTTAAATTATAAATCGCACTATCACAGACGCAAGCACCAGGCACGCATAAAGCATGAGAAGCACTAATTTGCGGGAGTAAATAGCGGGCGCACCCACGGTGGTCCGAAATGATTATTTAATAGTAACCCTCCCTTGCCTCCCAGGCCGCAAGGGGGAAGCAAGACCCTAGAAAAAGTTTTACCACCGCGTCTATCAAGCTAGAAGGCCGAACAAAGCGGGCATGGAATGGCATAAATTCTGTACATACAGAAATGAAGTCTATTTGTACTGATGTCATACGTCTAACTCATTTTGATCTAAGGCTCATTTTACTGAAAGATATCATTACGAGTAGCAAATGAAATAAATTAATGTAACTGTTACATTGTCATTAAAATGATATTCTTATTAAAATAAATATATATAAATAGAAGACTTCAATCTAACTAAGGTATGGACACACCAGACAGATGTTAACAATATTTCTATAAAAAAATATTTTTTTTTTTATTAAAAAAACTTTATTATTTTTGCTTTTTTTCACGTGTTGTTTATGTATATACCGTATATATATACCAAGGCAACATAAGCTATGAGATATATCGCTACATTAGCGGAGGCTCGGGTCGGGCGACGCTGTCAGTGCAGATTATATGGGGTTGAGCTGCCAAGGGCTCCCGCGGGTAAGACCTGCTCGCAAACTACCAGAAGATCATAGTCAAGGAAAAAAGGATACGGCGTTAATAGGTCAAGGTTAATTTAACATATTGATAATATATTTTTTGAATTAATTAGGTCAGATTATTTGATTGCATTTTAAAAATATAATACATTTACAGTACACGCTCTTTTATAAAAAATTTAAAATATTATACAAAAATTATAAATCTTTAGATTTTTATTGCTTCTCATATCCAAAACATACACGAGTATAAAATTATATAAAATTTAAAATACCGCATCAAATGTTTCCAACTCCTGGATATATTCTAGGTAGAGTAATGATTTACGCGCCCTAAAAACATTTATTGGGGTTCAGGAACTCGTTTGAGACTGATTTTTGTCCAAAACATAACATATATGTATAGGAAACAATGTATTAATATATTAATTTTCTTTAATTCATTGGTAAAATAAATATTGATAGAAACACCCGTTCGAGTACTGCTTTTTAAATTAAGTCTTTCTTTGTTAAAGTTTATATATTAAGTGTAAGTATATAAAACTTATTAATTGGTTAGATAATTTTTTTATATATGATATAACCTCTATATATAATATATAAATCAATACTTTAAAATATATTTGTGTACAAAGGACACACAAAAACCGCTCGATGCACGATTACATTTAAAATTACAAGCAAAATTGAGCTTTGTAATTGTTTATTAAAGTTTAAATTAGCCTACAGTGTAAATAGGTCATGCAAAGGGCCACAATGGCAGTAAATAAAGCACTAAGCACTAAACACCCTTCGTGTCATGTCGGCCTAATCAAGTTTTTTTACTTTAAAATTGATTTTCCTTCAGTATAATGCCTTCTATACACGTACGTATACTTCGTTATTAAAAAAAATATCCTTCTCTTTATCTATTCGTTTATTTTGATCTAAAATAAAGTGTTAATTTTAAATTACTGGTTTTGAACAGAACAGTTGTAATAAATTATTGATAACAATAATAGAATTAATAAATATGCAAAACAGAATTGACGATTCATAATATTAGCGAATATTTCTAGGAATTTAGTCTCAAAATTCTCACTTCATCGTCGTACCTCTTTTAAGTCGGTTACCCTTATTTTCGGTTGGTTAATTCCGTTGCGTGTAGACACCTCGCGAGTTACTAGGCGCTAAAACTAGGCGTGGAGGTAGGGGGTGTACGGTGAGCGACTCGTATAAAACGAGCTGTTATAACAGTCTCTACGTGGTGGTAATAAGAGTGTGCGTGTGTAGGATGGCGTATGCGGTGAATTACTGCGGCGCCCTGCAGGCGGCAACGACTAATTCCGTTAAAATTCTCCGTACGCTATGCTCGCCTGGTAGTGGTAAGGGGGCTTCCACCCGCTTCTTAAGGTGGCACACTTGTCCGCCATTTTATAAATGAGCCAAAATAAGCCAGATACTGCGCTTGGAACACAAACTGCTAAATAAAGTGTGAACTTATACAGGCATTACCAAAAAATAATAATTATTATAAAATTATATACTATCAGAGCAAGTCAAATCAGTTGTGTCGCAAGCCTTATCCCAGCAACAGAATAAGAAACACTCCTTAAATTAACAAACACATTTCCCTTATGGTTATGTTAAGATGGTGTGCACTATGCTTTAAGTAGGGTTTGAAAACTTGGCTGAAGATGCAACCAGTTAAAACATATCTTAAATAAGATAGTACTAAAAACGAATTAATTAAATTGTTACCTCTATTATGAAAAAACCGTTTTCTTATATACTCAGATTAGTGGTTTGATTTTGTTTTCATTTATTATTATTAAGAATAATAGTTATTACTCTTTATTTTTTAATCATGATTTTTATTAACAATGACTTTTATAATTGTAATTATTATCTGTTTAAATTTTTCATATATAAAACTGAAAAGTTATTTTAATTATAAGCTGCAAATTACAGATTCCTTCTCCATGTTCTAGTTTTTCTATCTCGGTTTTTAATCTCGGTTTAAAATGATCTCAAGTCTCAAGTTTTTTTTGGAGCTTGGACTATCATTACTACCTTATAAAAATTGCATATAACATAATAAAATACAAATCTACCGTTAGGAATGAGATGGTCACTGTTACAACTGTACTGTATTATATATAATAAATGTTATATATTAATATATCTGTGACGAATAGTTGTTATAATTGGTGACAACCACTATATAATTGTATATATAAATATATAAAGAGAAAAATAATAATAAAAAGTAGAACCAAAACTACTGAAAAATTTAATATATGTATTTATCCAGCTATAGAGACGTCAATCCTATCGGAATGTGCCCAACTAGTTTCAAACCCATTCGGGGAACTTATTCATGAATTTTGTGCAACAGCTGCCTGGGCACGCTCGTACTCAGGAGGAAGGCCTAATGGTAGTCTTCGGAGATCTCGAGCAAGTCTGTCACTCGCCTTCGGATTTTTCGGATATTTTTTAAGGTTGCAAGTATTAATTACCGGTTTCCAAATAACTCTAAAGCTTTGTCTCTTTTAAAATTCGTCAGACGGCTGAGCTCAATAGCTTCACGTACTTTTCGCGGTACTTAAAACTGTTCCATAGCTAATACGGACGCTATTTCGAAACGTATATAAAGAGCCGTTGCCAATTCCAAAACGAATTCCGTGAACTCTTAAGTTATTGTCGAGATTTTTAATACTACTTACAAGTATATTTTCAGCGATTATTTTATTCAGGTTTCGGCCAGTTACCCCTACCGATAAATATTGATTTTTATTCGATAACACAATAGTATAAAGTTTAACAAATATATAAAAGGGGGTAGAAAACGGTTATCATAACAAACTCTGTTTAAAAACCACCACTCATTTGTAAATTTACGGTATATTAATATATTTTTTTTTCTGGTGTCAACGCGTTATTCCGACATATATATATATATATATATATATATATATATATATATATATATATATATATTTTGTAACTTTATTAACATGTCTTATAGGCATACAAACCACAGATATTTTATAATAATATACATATAAATATCGAGAGGAAATTCTTTATATTTAATTGAAAACTATATAACAAGCATAGACAAATTCAAATGAGATTCAGATTTCAGATATATATAGATTATATGTATTAAAATAAACATCAATGTATATAGAAATATTGAACAAAACATACAATAACCATACATGATCATCCCCATGGTGTAATTACTTGAGTTTCGACTTAAGATTTTTAATGCACCTCTAAAAGTTTAAACATGGTTTAAATATATGTATGAAACTCTTACTCTTTGTTTCTGATTTTCAGGAAAAAACAAAAAGATACTTGCTTCAAGTTTTTGGAAATATTTTGAAATAATGGAGAAATTAAAAAGAAAATTGGTGAAGGTCCACTTTACAAGTACACTAATTAACAACTTTATAATAAAGTTTTCTAACATTTTCACGAGAAGTATACACTTATATTAAATTATTTTTCTATTTAACTCGGATTTATTATTAAATTTTTAATTATTACCCAATTTTTCGAATGCTTTCCAACAAGCGGGTACGCAGTAAGATATAGGTGTGTAACTATATATACATATACATATACATTACTTTATATAGTATTTTAATTAATATATAAAAATATTTAATTCATAAATTTAGTGTATAAATAAGACAATTTTGTATGAAATATTTCAATTTCAAACAGTTTCAAATAGGTCACTGACAGATGAAAATCTTAAACCAACTCAATTATTATGTCAACAAATATACAAATTACTGTTTAAAATTCGACCTTATTACTTTTAGGTAGAGTTAAAAATAGTTAATACTTTTTAACCCTAACATATAGTAGGGGCTAAAGGGGCCCTTGTGTAACACAATCGATTGAACGTGGATATGTAATTAAGTCAGCGTTCAAGGTCAGGGAAAATCAATTTATATTATATATTTATTTATCCCCTCGAAATTTGTTAGAAATTAAATAATTGATGAATTGATAAAATAAAGATTGATGGATTGATAATTGATTGTACAATAATACTTAAAACTCAAATTATTAGAAAATAACGACATAACAGAAATGTTTAAAATATAACCTGTAAGTTGATCATATAGAAAGAGCTAAAACACATGACCAGATAACAATATACAATAAACATCAAACCTACTGTAGGAACAATAACATGCTGGTCTGGAATTAAACAAACTTCTAATCTCTGACATCAAAGCCGTCGCACGCCGCAAGTGCCTCACGAATAAAATAGCCGCTCGTGTTATTAACAGCCCCTGCTGGAGAAAAAAGGGAGCGTATGTGTTTAGGGATGCTGGAACGGGCATTGCAAGATATATATCTAATATATAATATAATCATATTGAAAAATTAAGAAAAACATGTAATAATGTATATGATGTGTTTTTGTATATTATTTATGTGTTCAAGAATATTCATCTTTGTGTAATAACAATACGGTTTAGTATCTGATTGTAATTGTTACTAACTAAATAGAATATAAATAATATTAATAAATAGTTCTGCATACCAGCAACAAAAAGGGAAAATAACAGCAATACATTTTTTTGTTATATCTTTCAGTATGTATTATATTCATGACGATACATATATAGAATCAGTGAACTATTTAAAATACATTACAATATTAAAAATATATAAAACGCCTTCTATAATTATATTACAATTATATTTGTTATAAATAACAATAACAAAAAGTAAAAAGTAATAAAACGCTTTTAATCCATCTAGTTTAACTATATCCATGGACGTAGATTCAGAGAAAAAAGGAGGGAGGGTCGAATATCCCGCAGGGGGGCTGGCAATGGACTGAAGGAGCCCCAATCAATCTTACAAGTCGCAGTGCGATGGGGGGAAAGGCACTTTCGGGGGTCGAAGGGACCGTACCCTCTCACGGTCTGTAGTGACCCTTCGGGAGCGGCTCGGCAGAAAAGGTCGAACCTAAACTGTGGAATATTACTGAGGGTCTAATGTTTGTGATTAATGTACATGTTTCTAGAACATCGCGCAATCACAATGAATTTAATATTACATTATCATATCACTTGATACCACTCGAAGCACCTCTTGATGAAGTTTGTAAGAAATTGTCTTAATACAAGCATAAAATAAATGAGTAAAATAAAAAGTAAGTCAAATACTGGATATATTAAATTTGATATATTTTTTTTTATTATAAGCAATTCAGATCTTCAGGTTAAAAATATACAAAAGATGAGCCATAAAAAACTTCTGAACATACCATAATTTGAAACAAACATTATCGTTGAAACGAAAACCTATCGCAAAAAACCTTCAGAAATTGTACTTGCTCAGTTCTCCGTCGGGCATCGTTTTTGTGTCTTGTCTAATACCGTGACGCCCCCTCTGATGAAACCTCGTCCACCCACCGCCCCCCACCCTCGCCTCAAGCGAGAAAAATGAGTTAGAAAAGATGCGGCGCCCGATTATGGCGTAACGCTCGTCCTTTGTGTGGGACATTCAGAATCAATCGGTCGCAAGGGCCGCCGCCAGCGCTCCTAGTGTTACTTGTCAAGTACAATCGCCTATAAATTGTGACGCCCTGGTAACGTGAAAAACTTTGCCACGAAATCGCCAACATTCATCAGCAGAGAGAATCTGTCTGTCCGTCAATTTAAGTTACGTCGAATGATTATTACGGATGATTACTTAGGCCTTATTCACAATGGATGCGCTTCGAGCGGCAGCGGGTGCGGTAGCGGTATTAATCACATCCACCCGCTGTCGCTAGAGTCTATTGTTGACGGTTACTTTTGTTAGGAATTGCGACTGTAGTAAATAAATTCTTCTACGTAGATTTAAAACCTTCTACACTAATAGAAACAACTAATATATTAATAAAACATGATAATAAAGAAAATATATAGATTTATGAACCCTTTGTATAAAACGATATTGAGACAATATATTCATAATATATACATTGAAACATATGATAATTTTTTTTACATTTAAAAAAATTAAGTTAAAGCAAAATTGAGCATGAAAATATGTTGATACATATTGAAGAGAGTTCTGAAATCATAACAAGGGGTATGTAGTTTCACAAAGGCGCGTTTGTGGGTCGAATAGACCGCCGGCTTTAGCTGTTTAGTTCGCAAAGTTTAAGCTAGGGTTAAACCCGTCCGCGATTCCACATTATATTTACTTTCGTAAATATTTGTAAAGAGAAAAATACGTTTGCGGTTATGAACCGTAAAGGATGCTCGAAATTTTAGATTCACTGAGACTGAGTTTTCGTTCGCTATTGTTTGTTGAATATTTATCTTGTATTTATATAAATATATACTTATATGTTAAGAAGTATTTAAGAGATTAATTTTCTTAGTATAGACTCTTTAACCGACTCTGATTAAAAGCGCGAAACATTTGATCTATATCTTACATTACGATAAATTCAATAATATATTTTTATTAGAGTTGACTTTAAGGATAGAATGTTGTAAAAACACCAAAACATGTATAGAAACCTATAAACATGAAATACACTCGTTCTGCTTTGAATATGTTATATTTTTACTTTTAATTATAATTGATTATTTCTATCACTGACCTTATTCTCCAAATCCAGATGGTCTTGGTAGTTCATATTCCTCATGTGTTTTAGATAAACCGTCGTGATGGGTACACTATAGTCAACATCATCTCCATAGAACATGCCACCGTCCGGTCTCCATGGTTTCGGGTATCTCCCATAAGGATGAGCAGACTCTAATGATGAGGGCAACAACTTCTTTCGAGGAGGAGATCTCGATTTCGGAGGATCTTTTGACGTTAAATTAGCTACGTCTAATGGATTATATTTTTTCTCTCTTTTAAACTCGGTTTTATCGACCTCGTTCTCTTCTGCACTCCTGGTACTCTCTTGAGGATGTTCCTTTTTCAAATCTTCTTCTTTCTTTTGGTCTATTACAGGAATTGGGCTTTCTGCTCTAACATCTTCTACATCAATGACGCTGTCATCTTTGTCTATTTCGGGATCGGTACGCACTGGCTCTTCTTCTCTAAACGGTTCAACTGAAGAACCTCTATTAAAAAGAGAGGTGGCATCGAAACCATTACTTTTCTTGGAAGTCAGTTCTATGTACGTCGGCTCCTCTTCCTCGATTTGTTTTGGACTTTCAGCTTTTCGCAGTGGTTGTAAATCAGTATAATCAAATTTGGGTTCATATGAGTAGTTTTGAGCTGCATCAATTTCTGATTCCCAGTTTCTGGTGTAGTCTGGTGCACAGTGTGGTATGAACGGCAGGTAGGTAGGGTGTCTGGTGGGGGAGGGAGAGGGGGTGGGGAGCGGAGGGGGTGAAGCGCTGCGTGGACGCCGGGCGCATTCCGCACATCCTGTCAGGAAGCGCGTCACTGCTTCTCGAGGAAGGAATGCGTATGTTTCTGTTATCTGTTAACAAAAAATATTGTTACAAATTTTACACATGAGTTAACCTTACAAATGAAAAAGAGAGAAAAAGACATACTGAAGTTACATTCATTGTAAATTCTTATAATATAAAGTAATGTGCGATTTGGCCCTTATTTATATTTGAAATATTTTGTATAAAGAGTTTTGCAATAAATAAATAAAGCTTGTAAGTAAGACAGAAATATGGCAATTTCAAATTTAGTTAAATATTGGTTTTATTTACTTTAACCTATACCATTCCAACAATTATAATTTAATAATAAAATGATTGGTATTAAAGGTTAAAATAACAAAATCATATTACCATTTCCTTAAAACCACAACATAAATGATAAATAATATTATTAAAGCTATAAATATAAATTGTATCGCATTAACTGTTCTCTGATGCGGTAATGTATATATTTAAAAAAAAATTAAGCCTATAAAATACACAGAAATAAGCCTCATAAAATGCATGAACTAAACTTAAAACAATACAGAAACCTTTTTACTAAATAACCTGTTAAAGCTATCTGAAAATTTTCGGATGCGGTAAAATTTATTGTTTTACGTAATATCAATCAAAATAGAACCGGTCTTTAGGTACCTTTTACATAGATTTTGGATTTGAGAGGTATTCTTATTGATTAAATAAATTTTATAATTAGTTTTAAATAATGAAGAGAATAAACCTAAGTACATACTACAGATTTTGTATAAGGATATTATAAGCACTAAAAATCAATAAAAAGATAATATTTGAATATCATAGTGAAAACAATCAATCAAATATTTCTTATAAGTCGAAAAAAAAAACATGAAAAAACAGAATTAATTAAAACACGTAGTGCCATCTTTCGAGTAACTTCAGCGACCAGAACATTAACTAGTTTTTGTTCATGCCTTTAGGTGCAACTGTTGCAGCTTATTTTCGACAGATGGCAGATGGCAGCCAAACATGAAAATCTATTGTAAAAAATCTCTTGTTATTGAAAATATGAACACTGAGTACTTACTGTTCTGTATGTTCGTTTCTGCCCTGCATGCTTCCCCGGTCTTCCTTCCAGCTCAACATGAACAGTATAAATGATATCGAAGAAATTTTCTACTATCGCAACCTTTCGGTATACAGGCTCTTGATTCGGTGCATTCTGAAAGAATAAAATTATGCATTAAATAATATGTTAGCTGGAATAAACGAATCGATTCCTAATATGCTGTCAGGAACAAAATTTGAAGTTTTGAGAAATAATTCGACTATTACAAGAACCGCCATCTGTTATCAAGTATTGAGCCATGTTTACTTTTGCTACTTCCCACTAGATGGCCGTTTTAATGTTTTATAAAATTTTGTGATAAATTTTACTCATATAATAAAGTTTCAAAAGTAACAAAATACATTGTTTTTATATATTTTAATGAAATATTTAAAAACTTAACCTACATTCTAGATTATTTTAAATATATATATACTTAAAATACTAGGTACCTTTATAATATAACAACTATGTGTGAATTCTAACAGACAAGTGTATTCTCAAAATAAACTGATATCCTAAGAGCACAGACAACGTCTCAGGGCGCATTGCATTGCAATTTCTGTCATAAATTATACTGTTCCAGCCGGAAAGCTCTGGGATCGGGATAATTAGCCCCGACCACGACAAAATGCGGGATCAATCCCCCGCAGATTGAAATTACGACTGTGCATAAAATATAACTATTTATTTCGAATTACAATAAAAAAAGGGTTCTAGTAAATTAGTCAATAAATTAATTAATAAATATACTTATATATATATATATATATATATATATATATATATATATATATATAGCAATTAGTAGCAACCTAGACATGTGATTATTATGAATTCTTATTTTGAAAAGAAGCTTGAATTTGTTTCTCACTGTCTATGAATCAATTGGCTATTGTGTATTACTTTGAAACTTGCAAATTGCAGTAAACTATAATCATGAATCAAAGGTACAAGTGTACTGCGCCGCCGGGGCCGGAGGATAATGGCCGAGGTGTGGAGACCAAATTCGCTGGTTTTTATTACCGCTTGTCTGCTTCATATATAACACAAAAATAACATTATTTATGTTGCAATGTGTTTGTCTGAATGTCATGATGTTCATCCATGTATGTAATACATTTATATCTATATCTATAAATAAAATAAAACTGTAAACCTGTTACTGTACATAGAATATATTTTGAAACTTATTTTACGTGTAATAATTAATCGATACCTAATTGTTGATCATTTTGTCTTTTTTGAAATACGAAAATGATGAAAATGTAAAGTTTTGTGATATCTCCGCGGTCTTCCTTGCACAGTGACTGGTCCTGTGTGTGTCCTGATCATCTCGTGTATCAGTAATATAACAACATTAAGGACTCTGTATCGAAAGTCGTCGCAATGTGGAAGCGATAAAACACAGTCATCAACGACCCGTCGACTAATGGCGAGGTTATTACATAGGGATGGGACGTGACCAAATAATATACATTTAAATAAATGTTATTTGTATGTACATTTGTGTGTAAGACTATTGTTAATCTTTTTACTGTGTTACAGTTAGGAAATACTATCAAATCTAAGTTAGTTTTATCTTTATAGATATCTAGTAACTATGTATCACCTAACGACCGCTGTCGATTTATATAAAAACATCGGAACATTCGCCGCACATTTAAATACATACCAACGAATAGCAGACACTAAAAATATTAATATTTATAAATATTTAATATTTTTTATTATTTTTAGGGATTCATGATTAAATTCAATATTCAAATATAATTTTAAATATATATCATAACATCATGTACTGCTATTGCAGTAACTAGCAAGTGCGAGGAAACAATGATTTATCTCGTGAAGGACCCCCCGCAGATAACGAGAAGCGCGATTAAGGCACCAAAAAATATATATTTACCATTCATGACTTTTTTCTCAACTATCAATTTCTTGATTATATTGAGATGAATATTACAGTACTTGTGTAGAATTACTAGAGTATAGTACTCGGTATATCAGCAGAAAATCGAAATACCACTGAAATATTTATCCATTTCAGAATTACTAGGAGAGACTAGGAGGGTAGGTGCCATTAAAGTAATACTTTGTTTCAATTGCTCTATTATTTAATTAATTTAAAAATATAAAACTCTATTTTACAAAGTAAAATAGTTTTTTATTTATATTACTAGAGTATTTTGAGTGATTAAATATATAAAAAACTTATATGTAGCTACTGTTTGAACGAATACCTGGCACCATATACTTCACAATATCACTTTTTCCATTATTGTTCACTAAAATCATTGCACTTATCATGGCTACAGTCAGTAATGTGGAAACCGCACAGAAGAAACTTGAATCGACCTGGTCCAGAAGAATGGCAGAGTTTGAAGCACGGCTGCAGGAAGCAACCACTCAGAGTAATCCTAATCTTATACAGTTATGTGATGAATTTAATGCTTTTAAACAGCTTGTCACTTCAATGTTTGAACTTCTGCGGCAACAAGTAGTTGAGTGTACAAGGGCAATTGACCAGATAGATATGAGGCAACGTCAAAAAATTCTATTATTTAGTGGAATACCAGAGAAGCCAGATTGTGATGTCGAGCTTGAAGTGCTTAAGTATATACAAAATGATATGGCACTTCCTCATATTACAAGTTCTTCAATCAAGCGTTGTCATCGTCTTGGTGTGTCTACCAATGGCAGGGTGCAACCAATTCTTGTTCAGTTTCATGACCACAAAATCAAAGCGCAGGTATGGAAGTCTAAGGCCCGCCTTAAGGGATCACCTGTGACCACTGGAGAGTTTCTGACAAGGCCAAGGCAAACTGTCTATAAAAGAGCCCGGGAGATCTTTGGCATGAGGAATGTGTGGACACTTGATGGAATAATACATATAAAGACTGCAGCTGACGGTCGTCATAGGGTCACCACGGAAGAGGACTTAGATATTTTGGTCCGGAAATGTCCCATCTCCCTGCCAAGTCCTGCAATAGTTGAAGATGTTGGTGGTTTAGGTTTCAAACAGCAGAAGCCTGAACCTCGGCGTAAGCAGCCTGGCATGTCGTTGGATCTCGATGAACTTAAGAGGTCGCGACGCAATGTCGCAAAGAAATAATCGGATTCTTTCATGAAGCTCATTATTGCAGATAAGATGTCTTTTCATTACTTCTCATAATTTAATATATTGTATTTTACTTTTAATTCTACCTACATATTCATAACTAAAAACTGTCATTAAATTAAATTATTACTTTTCTAAGTAGGTAGATTTCAGATTTAATTACATAGTTTTTAAATAATTCACGTAATTTTTATCATATTTACGATATAATTGTCAGTGTCATTCGCACTGACATTTGTGACAGAATTCCTTGTCTTAGTTGTCAATTTATATCATATTCCTTTTTACGTTCAGAAACACATAGTTGTAAATGACTTAAATCAATGTTCTAATATTCATTGTCAACATAAGTGAATTAATGTTTTATGAGACTAGTTTAATTTTTAATTTGTTTTATTAGATTCTTGTATTCAGGTAAAGGTGATTTTTATGTACACTCACTTAATAGTTTTATTTTGATACTTATTATTGTTATTTTTTTTTTTCCCTGTATGGGGTTTTATTTCAATCGTATTTATGTATTGTAATTATAATTTTAAGTGTTATTATTATTCTCTTTGAACAGATTGTTTTTTTCGCAGTTCAATACATTGTTAATCTACAGTCAATTCTCGATTGATGCAAAATTGGTGTAACAGGTATTTGTGAGAACTTGTTTTTACTCTATTTTATTTTATTATTATAAGTTTTGTTTTGTTGTGTGTGTTACTATTTAGTTAGATTTCTATTCTTATATTATTTATTTTTATATACATTAGTTTATATTACATATTACTTACGAATATTGTTCAATAACTTTAATGTATTTCTATTATATTATTTATTTTAACTTATTATTATCATGTCAGATAATGATTCCTATTTCTCAGCAGATTTTTCCGATGACTCTTATATTTCTTGCGAAGACATAAATTTAAAAGATCAGCTCACTGGAATTTTCAGTTCTCGCCTAAATGCTTATTTTAATGTTTGCCACCTCAACGCACAAAGCCTTCCAAGTCATTTTAATGAATTAGACAATGCTTTTGCGAACGATTTTATTCATGCCATTTTGATCTCGGAGAGTTGGCTAAAACCTTCCTTGGATTCAACCCTTTTTCCGTTGCCGGGTTTTGTGCTCATACGCAACGATCGGATAGGCAAAGGTGGTGGAGGGGTTGCTATTTATTTGCGAGCATCGATTTCTTACAGAATTTTGCTAGCATCCCCGTCACAATACTCTGCCGCATGTGAATTCCTATTTTTGGAACTCAATATAAAGGGTTCTAAGGTTGTTCTGGGTGTTGTATATTGTCCTCCTTCTATCGATTACTTTACGACTCTTGAGAGTGCACTTGATAAGCTTGGTTCGGAATACACGCATTACATAATCATGGGTGACTTCAATACTGATTTGTTAAAGGGTTCGTCCCGTTCTCAGAAATTTCGCCGTATTATTGAGTCGGTCAATCTCACAATGATAAGGTTAATTTCTTTAATCATTCCGTTCTTAGCCTATACGATACTCATGCACCGTTACATCAGATCAGAGTAAAGCGTCCACCAGCACCTTGGATTACTAGGGGGGTAAAAATGGCAATGTCACGACGAAATCGTGCTTTCGCTAAATATAAACGAGAACGTAATGATGATAATTGGTTATACTTTAAAAAGGCTAGAAATCGCTGCAACCAGATGGTACGAACTGCTAAACGCCGTTACTTTTATGAGAATGTATGTAATGCATCTCCCTTGAATGTGTGGAAATTTCTCAAATCTTTTGGTATTGGCAAATCAATCTTGGATATTGGGCCCTCATTAGATCTCAGTGATGTTAACACTCATTTTTCTTCTTCTTGTAAACTGGACCCTATAATCCGTTCTCAAACTATTGCTTCTATTGCCTCAATGCATTCTCCTTCAAAATCTTTATTTCAATTTTCTTCTGTAAGCCAAGACGAGATTAGGAAGGCTGTTTTATCAATTCGATCCAGAGCCGTGGGTTGTGATGACGTTAGCAGGGTTATGATCACTACAATCCTAGATATCCTCCTACCAACTATTACACATATTATAAACTTTTCACTAGTCTCCGGAGAATACCCATCTCTCTGGAAAAAGGCTTTAGTACGACCCCTTCCCAAAATTGCAAATCCTACAGAACCAAATCATTTCCGTCCTATTTCTATTCTGCCATTCCTGTCTAAAGTTTTGGAAGCCTGTGTTCTTAAGCAAATTTCTACATTTCTTACAAATAATAACCTGCTGAGTGTGTATCAGTCTGGGTTCAGGTCGGGTCACAGCACCACTACTGCACTTATTAAGGTCACTGATGATTTAAGAAGAAGCATGGATAATAGAAAGGTGACAGTGCTAGTGCTTGTTGACTTTTCGAATGCATTTAACACAGTCGACCATGATATCCTAGTTTCAATCCTGGATTACTGGCGTTTCTCTCCTGCGGTTATTGTATGGCTTAATAATTATCTTCGTGGCCGTCAGCAAGCTGTCATCTCTGGGCGGGAACGTTCCGCTTGGGTTGACCTAGAAACGGGCGTGCCACAAGGCGGTATACTCTCTCCCATTATGTTTTCCATTTTCATTAACTCTATTACTTCCATTATTAATTGTTCGTATCATCTGTATGCAGACGATTTACAGTTGTACATCGAAACTGAAATCGATGGTATTCACAGTGCCATCGATAGACTCAATTATAATCTGAAGGCTATTTCGGAGTGGTCACTACGTTACGGGGTTGCTGTTAATCCCTCTAAATGTCAAGCTATGCTAGTTGGTAGTTCTCGACTATTGGATAAGGTGGATAGCCAATCACTACCGTCTATTTACTACAACGGCGATATAATCCCCTTCAGCCAATGTCTTAAAAATTTAGGTTTAATTTTAGATAATACGCTTACCTGGCAAGAGCAAATTTTAAGTGTTAGTAAGAGAGTAAATGCTACCTTGCATTCGCTTTATAGGTTAAAAAATTTTATTCCTTTTAAGACCAAACTCATGCTTGTCCAATCTCTAATATTCCCCATAATTGATTATGCTGATGTGTGTTATCCGGACCTTAAGCTGGAACTTCTTAATAAGTTAGAGCGTCTGAACAATAATTGTATCCGGTACATTTTCGGTCTACGTAAGTTTGATCATGTCTCTGAATACCGTCGCAAACTAAAATGGCTCTCCGTTCAAAAAAGACGTCACTCCCGAATGCTCTATATTCTCTATTCTATTTTAAATAATTCTTCTTTTCCATCTTATCTAAAGGAAAACTTTCAGTACATCTGTCATACTCATAACAGGGTACTTCGCTCCTCTTCTAATTTAATTGCTTTTATTCCACCACATAATTCTGGTTTCTTTCATTCTTCTTTCACTGTTCAGGTAATAATACTTTGGAACGCCTTACCTGAATCCATTCGAAGGGCGCCGACTCTCTGGTCATTCAAAAAGCAAGTGCGTGAGCATTATCTGTCTGAGTAATTTTATAATAATAATAATAATAGTAATTTATGTATTTTTATTTATTTATTATATGTATCTATTAGTTTTGTATGTATATGTATTGTATATGTATATATATATATATATATATATATATATATTTATGTTTTATAAAGTTATATAAATATGTATATTATTCAAAATTTTTAAATTTAATTACCTACCGCAACTTCTATACATCATCAAGGGTTGACTGGTGGAAAATGCCAATAGGCATTAAGTTCGCCCTTTGTACCCTAGTTTGTAGGAGTGCAATAAAGTTTTAAATAAATAAATAAATAAATAAAATAAATGTATAAGTACTTATACTCACTGCATTGGACTTCTATCAAATAGCATACAAGTTTGTTTTAGACTTTTTGCTTAGAATCGGAACGGAACCGGATGGATCCGTGAAAATTGTTTTTGAACGTATATCTAAATATCTCTAAGTTACAAATGTTTTAATAATATACAAATTTTAACTCCATGAGCTGAAAACGAGTGAAATATTTTGTTTTAATTTAGGTCCTTCTTTTTGATTTTGAGTAATATAATGTTTGTTTTTAAACTAGTATAAATAATAGTTTAATGTATTAACACTCACTACCGGCTGTAGAGATTTTAAGGTCTTATGTACGAATACAGAACAAAATAAAACTGTTCAGTAGAAGCCGTTACACAGGATTCATTCAAAGATATACAGGTCTTATAGTGTTAAGATTCACAGATCATAAACTAACAAATAAATGCATTTATAATAGATACACGTATCTCTGTCCATCTCTGTCTATCTATCTATCCATCCCTATTTATCCCGACCGAGGACCAAACCCGGAACTCATCACACAAAGTATTAACACTAGCAGTAGTAGGTATACAGTAAATTTTATGTTAGTACTTATACTATTTATTATATTATACATATATATATATATATAGTGTTATGTAAGTAGGTCTGTCCAACCCAAGCCAGGATTAAAATAACAATACATCAGAGAACACGAGAGACACAGCGACAATTCGTCTTCCCATTATCAGAACTACTTCATAATGTCATCATCATTAAATAGGGATGTAGTAAGGTATCGACGTTTCTGGTCGGGCGCGTCAGTAATGATCCAGTCGAGCGCGTCGGCCGCGCTCTCGCTTTAGAGCTAGTGGAGGGGTTGTGTTTGTTAATGTCGATTATCGATACTATTTCCAAGTTAACTCTTTATTATTTGAATTGTGACTAACATATTTTTATTTAATTTATTACTCTTGGTACATGAATAATAATTATTTATATATCTGTTAATAAAGTTTTAGAGTTGAGTAAAGTTTATTTTTAACATTTTATATTGCATAAAATATAAAACTTCATAGATAACTTTAAAGGATTAAATATTGAAAACAATTGATTAATATATAAGCAAAAAACAAAAAAAAAGAACTATCGATATCAAATATTTCAATCACTAGCGCCGCTTGCCGCGCATTAATCAGCTGTCGTTTGGTCTCGCCGCGTGCCAGCGATCCCGAGCTCACCCACCTCCCCCCACCCTCATGTAGGGTTGCCAGTCGCCTCAAATGTAGGGCTCGGGTTGCAAGCTGACAGAAATTTCGTAATACTTATAGATTTGTCAGTTAGTTTTTATCATGATTTTATATTCCGATAGGAGAAAAACTTTATTATACTGATGATAAGAAGAGAAAGAATCATCTATTTCTAATATAGCTATATGTATTTCCAGACATAAAAAATATACTACAACAACTACTAAATCACTGTCAGAAATTTTCTAAATATCATAACAGATTCACCAATTAGACCAATAGCAAGATAGAAACCAAAATATATCGATAAAAAACAGATTTAAGTATCGCATCCCTAAAATACAATCACGTTGACAAGTCGAGTAATGCCGACGTCTCATTCGTGAAAAACGATGATGACTTGCAATGTACCTCAAGATGTACCAGTCTTACGACTGCATTTACTTGTACTTAGGAAATCTTTGTTACATGAGAAATTATAACAGTTCTCATAAAATATTGACTGTAACTGAAGATAGTATCTATCTATTTATCTAATAACCTCCCAAATATACGATTTTAAATAAAACTTTTAATTTTTAATGTAGCATTTACAAATATGTATGTACAAAAAATTTTATTTTACATTACTCTAAATACAAATATTTTTTTACTAATGTTAGTATCACATTTTCTACACATCAATTAATAAGTCAAATGTTTAATATTAAAAAGTCTTAAATGTTTAAGTTTAATACTACGAGTATTATCTAAAAATAAGCCTAAATCATGCAGTTAAATACAATTAAGGTAGGTATTAAGTGTACAAAATATATGTTAATTTAACAAGGGGATCATAAATCATAAATTATATAAACATCAATAATGATATAATAATAATTTGATTCAAGTTCAAACAATTATAAACACTAAGTAGGTAAAATTATAAGGATAATATTATTATCCTTTCTAAATATTTATTTCATTTATTTATATAAATATTTATTTTTATTTATTGTTGCACAAAAAAAAAATAAAAGAAAAAGAATATAAAACTAAATGTACAAAGGATCAATTTATATCTTTAAGAGAAATCTGCTAGTTTACAAGCATTTGAAAAGTGTATGCGTGTGTGTATGGGTATAATTTAGTGTGTGTGTGTGTGTGTGTGTGTTTGTGTAAAAGTAACTATCGTGTGTGTCTGTCCATGTGTGCACGTGTATGCATAAATGTGTAAGTAAAATCAAAACATAAAACTTAAAACATTTACTCATATTTCAGGGAGTGTAGTCATAAATAATCTACTAATAATAAATACTGATATTTCAGTTCCTAAAACAGAGGATAACTTCAGGATAAATCCCACTTCTAATGTGAATAATTTTCTTAAAAAATAAAAATTCTTTAATATATAGTTCTTTGGAGTGAAAATGATAAATTTATTATCTCAGGCTACTTTTAAGCTACCGGGATAGCAGCAATATGAATATGTAAGGCGCCTCACTAATCTGCTGAGTTAGCTACGAGCTACTTATTATTATTATGCCAAATATACTTATTGTAGTTTAGAAATTTACAACGAACTAACCCAATATAAATAGGTATTCAACAATGTATTTTTTATTTAAAAAAAATAAAGATAGTTAATTTTTCTGTATTCAGATCTAGCTTTATTTTTTCAAAAGAGTTTTCATACATTTATGCCCATTTTCTCCTGATACCGAAATATTCACCTAAGTATCTCTTAGAGGTAGACATCCCCTAATTCGTATCCTATCTTAAATTAGTTTTTACACTTCTAAGTAACACTTAGTTTTATACTGTCTGAAAAAAAAACTGGTTATATTAACAATTTTACTATAGAGATATATTTTTAAACAAAGAGATAGTCATTTCTTAAGGTTTTATATGAGAAAATTTAAAAGTCCGATTATAGCGTCTGTATATATGGAGGAAGATCTTATAGTGTTTAAGCATATATTAGCCGTTGGTGACATGGAAATTAGTGCTAAGTGACACCTATTCAGGCATTAGGGGTCTGAAAATTGGCATTATTATCTTTTACTTCAACAATAATGAAACTTCGCATTAATAAAAATATCGATACGATAAAAATCGAGACAACACAACCCTAGCTTAAGATTGCTGATAGTAACCTCAAAGGGTTGTCTTGGAAGTTGAACGTCAATTGTCATGACATCCCATCAGCAACCTACATGTACAGTTTGTATGTCTATTATATACCTACCGATAAACAAATCGATTAAATCATTTCAGTTACAACTGCTACATCTTCAATCAAACTAAAGAGCCTAATTTAAATTGCATACGAGGCTGGCATAGACGATGTCTCATTACAGCTGTAATCAATCCCGCACAATACATTATATACAATGAAGATACCTCCTCATATGTTATGTACTCTTGGTAGGTACCTAATTCATTTCCATCGAATAATAATAATGTATATTTATATGTAAGTTATATTATTAATTCGTAGTTATATATTAACATTATAACATCGCTCCAATCGTATTTGAATAGATGTTAACGAGGCTCTATAATGAGTCTCAATATAAGCCCTTTCAAATATAAGTCTTTGAAGTCGGCGCCGGTCTATTTGTTGCCGGCTCCTAGTTTTTTGTATCAACTTTTAACATACATACATTGTTAACTTACTTTTCTTAACATGTTCTGTAATTGAATGTTCGTGATACAGAGAGTACAGTTTGGTATCGTAGTTATTTCATGATTCATTGATATTATTTTAAACGGATATTCACGCAGTTAATAAATATTTAAAATTAAGTTATATTCGTATTGAAATTCTTGTTTTTGAACTTTGTTTTGTTGATAACTTAGCCAAGATTCGTACTTTAATATAATTTGTGACAGTAAAATTTTTCATTATATTCTGTATGTGTGTCCTTTGAATTTGGAAACCATTCTTATACTAGATTAAAGCTGAATAAATGAAATATATATAAAATATTTAATTTATTTATTTATATATTTCCAAAGTGCCAACCCTGAAAGGTCTCACGCCCGCATATTGTATCTGACCGCAACCACACGCTAAGCGCTGTAGCGTTTAGGGTCTGAACTCTGAAGGTCACTCGCTTATGAGCTTTTGATAGGTTTAAATCATATTTACACTATTATTATTTAACGTTTTAAATTTAGTAATCTCTCCATAATAATTTAACTTAAGTTTAAATCAAAGAACAAAACATAAAATTTGACGACTTGTATATCATTATTTAGTAGTATATCATTATTTATTTGATTCCGTTTAAAACATTCCATAATTAAGATTGCAAATACATTATTATAACTTCAAAGCGCTTTATATTATACATTTTTCCATTAATAATGTCATAATTATTAACCTTAGTTCTGCTATGCTTCATACAAATATATCTCAGCTGTAGTGTAGTGGTCACGCCCGCACGGTCACTTCAACCGCTAAGCGCTGCAGCGCTTGCGGTTAGATAGACTATACATACGCTTACTAAATTTAATGTAGTTAAAAATATCTTATTTTATTTTAGTTTGCTCTTTATCAAAATATAATGATTTTATAAATATTTATCACGTAACACCACACACCGTGATAGCCCAAACAAAGTTAAACCAATTACAATAAAATCGCAAGCGTATTAGCACGATATATATATTTATATATATTTGTGTTAATATATAACCGGATGAAGAAACTTCAAACGTGACACTTATTGCAAACAGCGTGACAATCATCAATCAAGAGTAAGTATTCAAAAAAATAAGTTACATGTTAATGGTAAACGTAAAACAAGATACAGTTAACTTCATTTACATTAAATGAAGTCATTGGTAATAAGATTATGGTATTTTACAACAGTTTTAGTTGAAGAATTATATATAATAAACATTTAACGTGACGTGATAATTGCTGGCGAAGCGTGTCGTGACAGCAAGAGTACGTGATGATATTAGCTACACACATATATACCACACACACATAGGTATACAGTACATATATGCAGATACTTTTTTAATATTAGATACTTCATTAGGTGATGTAGTTGCACATGTCTGTATAAATGTCGTTCGTAACTCGGCTGGTTTATATTCTTCTGTAGGCGGCAAGTGAAGCGTGAAACGGATGACATTCACGAACAACGTCTGACAGCGGCGTCAACTGATGCTGCTCGTCTTGACAGGGTTGCCACTTATTCGATTTAATTTAATATAATTTTTATATATGTTTTTATTAACATAAAACCTGTATAATATTACTATTCTTATGAATAAAAGCAACAAAGTTTTATATACATTTAGTGTATGATAAATGATAAATATTTAATATTTTACATTGCCAACCCTGACAATAGGGAGGGGGGTCGCGGTGGGCGGCGGAAGTGTCGTGCGTGCGATTTAATTCCATCGCCATCGCCTCGCCCGGGACGACGGCTTGAGTACTTGGGGGTTAGGGAGAACTCGATATCGATATTTAATTACTTTTAATTTTGCTGTTATAAATATTAAAATACCAGGCATTTATTTATTTTATTGCATCTTTAAGACTTAAGTATTAATGAGCAAATATAAAAATTTCTATAAAATAATCAAGTAAAAAAAAACTTGACGTTTTTCGATTGATGAAGAAAAAAAACATTTAAACTATCCTAAAATTAACCAATGAAATATAATAAAAACAAAATAATATCGAGTATCGATATTAAATATAGTCAGACCGGTTCCAACACTTGTGAAAGCTAGAAGCGGCCGACAACGGGCTGCTCGTAAAATTGCGAGCCCAGGTGATGTCGGCGGCACTCCGCACACACACACAGACATGAGATTAGGGTTATCACGTATTTTATATATTATAAATAGCAAACATTATTATACTTATTTTTTCATACATAATGCCCATACTTGGATTATTGTAATATATACATATAATTAATCTTAATTTTATTTATATTAATAAGTTGTGTCTACTCACAAATAAAACCAAATATAAGTTTCGAACGTATTAAAATGCTTTATAATTAAGATCTTTAAAACCATAATTAAATGAGTTAGATGAGGATAATAATACCCTACTCACACATTATATATATAATATATAATAAATAATATTTATTATATATTTAAACGTTGGCACAACCCTAAGTCGCTAGTAAATATGGCATCCGCCTCGTGCTTAGTGCCTGAGGTGGCTGTGGAACTTCTGCTCTCGGGAAGCCTCGCTATCCGATAAATATCTTCACTTTCCTTTTAGTTTATAATCAGAATTTTATATGAAAATTAGAATATATATCTATAATTTGTCTGTTTGTATGTTTTTTTGACTAATATTTAAGTAGTATGATTACAACTAGTTCGATTTTTTCTTTTCTTTTTACTATAAATTATTTGTATGAACTGTTGTGAAAAATACCATTATAACATTATTTGCAGATTAAAACTAAAATCGTACAAGCCTAAATTTACTCAAAATTCACAATAAAAATCGTGTCGGCATTGAGAAAAATGTTGAGTCTGCTCTGTCTCCAAAGTCTTGAATCTAGTCATTGTTCTAGCGTCGATGTAGATTATTGCGGGGAGGAGGGGGCAACTTCAGCCTTCACACTTTTGTAAGCTCTCAGCACTCAGCTAATAGATATGTGCTCTTCTAGAATTTTTATTCTGGAACATTCGAGAAGCTTGCTATAAGGGGTTGGAAGACTAATTCTGATGAAACGAGTTAATCGATAAAGTCGATTCTACAATGCATCAGTAAATATTCGACGAGCGTTTTGTTAATGCATTTTATAGTACGCGATCTCTAAATAATATACAAAGACTATAACTAGATTGAAACAAGATTATAATAACACGCCCACCCAAGTGTTATGAATATTCCCTTATACTATACTATATATTATCATTACTATATTGTATAATATTAGTTTGTTATTGTTAAAAGCAGTCTAATTAGGACGAGACGTTTTCCAACAGTCCTACTTATTCCATAATAAAACTTTATATTTATTTTAAAAGAAGATACAAGAATATTGTTGCGGCCAACATTGATTGATTGACTGATTGATGCGATAGTCTTTAATACGGATGAGATCCGAAAAGAGTGCCATATGTGACTGTAACAGTCATTTTAGTCCCAACATAGTGTAACAAACAGTAGGTAAAAATTGAATTACCTCTATATAAGAAGAATGTAGAAGATGAAATGATACTAAGAAGATGATGACAGAGATTAACATCGCTAGTGTTAAGGAACACCATAGAAAAAGTTTTAATAACTCAGAAACCTTCCAGGATGGAAACCTTAATTTAACAAAATTAGGACAAAAAGATAGATATTTTTATTAATTATGCTTTCTTTTATCTAACATAGTGATATGGTGATTACCAAACATATAAAAATGTTTTTTTTTTTATAATGAACGGAACTGGCCTTCAGACGACATTAACCGGGGCGCGGTACTAGGCGCTCATAAATTAGAGGGTATCGGTCGGTAATTGCATGGAAGCGCGGTGTGGCGCCGACGACGCTTATTACGTGTTAGGCTGTTAGCGCACGCGATGTTTGTAATATCCTTATTATATTACCTCACCTTCCCTGATCTCCTAATAATAAGATGTTGTTTGACTTTGGTTATTCTGGTCTAACCATGATAGCATCATTCATATATTAAAAAAACCCTAAGAAAGAAAAATTTCTTTGAGAGCTAGATGGCCTGTATATTATACCGATAAAAGGTTTAAAGATTCTTCAGGTCATAAAAGACCGCACTGAACAACACCGTAAATGTGGTGAATAAAAATAATGACAGCTCTTTAACGTAATTTTCTGTTTTTTTTTTTAAATAGACTCAGTCTAGCATAAAGATATATATATTTATTTTTAAGGTACCTAAGGTATTTAAATGAAAAAACCATTCTCAAATCTAAAGTTCCACCGATTTACGCCACGGCAACCCCTCAATACAACCTGATAACAAGTTGAAGCACTTATCGGCGCGAATGAATCAATCAATCCGGGTGATGGTAATGAGGGATTGCTGCAACTTGAAATCCTATTTTCCTTTTTCGATTTACATACCGAAATGTACAATCTGCTAATGAGAAAGTTATTACTTAAATATTATAAAGGCTAAGATATCATTAATTTCACAGAACACTGCATATGTTTTTTTAATAAATTGGTATTTATTTTCATACATATCACCCGCAGTAATCTTAATGAGCCGGTAAATGATTTAGGAATTAAACGTTTAAAAATTACTCATTAGTTTGAACAGTTGACGCGCGATGATTGATCTCGTTATGAATAACTGCGGAAATTTACACCTACTATAAATAAATACATAATAATAATAAATTAATTTAATAAATCATTTAAATTTGATACCAGTGATGATGATGATGATGATGATTTGTTTTATTTATTATGAAATCTTTTATTATTAAATGTATCATTACTCTTTATTGATACCAGGCAAACAGAAGTTTGTAGGTATTTTTAAACTTATAATATAATTCCTTTTCTAATGTCTACGTTATGTCCTAACAAAAGGCCAAATTTTGTAATTAAAAGTATTTCTACTAAGTCACAATGATGTAAAACTTGTATCTCAATCAAATGAAAATTTAATTCAATATTAGCCAAAAGTAGATTAATTTACTACTTAAAGAGATCACGTACAGACAGTTTTATTTTTAAATTGTCAACTAAAAAATATAAGTTTGTTTTGTTTTTAACTTCACGAGCCCTGTTGTATTTTTATATAAAGTACTTCTAAACTTTTAAGAATATTTCTTTTCCTTTTAACTTGCAATATTTTTTGTGTAACGTGTGTTTAGGGATTCTCACGCACTTCAGTTAAGTGGTCTTGATCGTTATGGCACATTTGAGTAAAGTTACGTTTTGGACAAAATCAGGCAATGGAGGTACGCAATGGAGGTTTTTTTAAAATTTTTTGAAAAATTCGAACCTATTCATCATGACCTACTTACTGGTATACTTCACATTGACACAAATATAATTTACGGCAAAAAAATATAGAAATCGAAATCTTTTAAATAAAATCAATTTCTTTTAGTACAATGTCAAAAATGTACACTTAATTTTATATACATATTCAATGATGTAAATTATATTATTAGTCAAACCATTTTAAAGTTTTTGAAGAAGTTAAAATAGTAAAGTTTACAAAAATAATAAGTAGGTATACTTAGAATGGTCGAAATAGTATTTCTAGAAATACATTTTGAAATAAAACTACCCCATTATTGATATTGATACAACACTTTTCTTATATTCAAACAAATTCAGCTTGAGGGAATTATTTTAGTTTTTTTTGTTTTATACTTTCAATAATTATCTTGTTCTTCATTAATTCCAAACAACCTTCAATAATTACGCACTACGCAATTATCGACCCGGGAACATACATGACTTACACGCAATTATGTAAGTATATCTATATAACTAGCTACATTATGTCAGCTATCTTATGTTTTATGATATCCTGTTATTTGAGATATGGAACTATAGAGTTCATTTCTGTAAAGCTGTTAAAAAACTTTAATTCTTTAGTGGTTTATGATATCCTGGTATTTGAAATATGGAACCATAGAGTTCATCTAGCATGTACCAAAAATAAATTAATATATTTATAAACAATATTATATATATATATATATATCACAGACATTTTAAAAAAATCTTGACATTTAAATACCCAGAAAAATTATGAGGATTTGCAAAAAAAGATTTATACCAAACCATCGTCTTATTCGTACGTGAGTTATAAAACGCCGGCAGCCGCAGTGGAGTTCGTAAATAAATAATAAATGGTATAAAATCTCTGCCGTCTGTCCAGAAGCGACCCCGCTCCGGACGCACGTGTGTGCACAAGTTGACCGACATCAACACGTCTGGAGCTAGGGCTGCCAATTGTTTTTATTTAAAATATAATAAATATATTTATCCTTATTAAAAATAAAACGTTTTTTTTTTCGTGTTAATACAATTTGTAAATAGTTATGAGAATTCCTTACAAGCTTCCATTAGGAAAAGGAGAGATTTATAATTCTTGATGCTTAATAAAATAAGTATATGAAAGTAAAAAGAAAAAAAACCTGCCTTTAATACTTAACAATCCTTGGACTCGGATTACTTATCAAACATTTAAAATAAGAGTTTCAAACTTAATAAGAGTAGAGGAGACCGAGAAATAGAATTTTAAATGTGCCTAATCACAAACACGAACAACGTTGGCTTCTAACGTGGTTTACATCTCCAATTGGGCAACGCTTAATCCGGATCACTGTCATGTTGTTTAACACAGCCACGGTTACCGGGCTTAGTGCTCGCGTGATATTGATATAATTAGAAGCCAACGAATTGATAGCATACAACAACCAATATGACATTCAATGTGTCATATTGTAATAATCATTGTTGAAATTCGTTTAAATGAAAATATTTAATGAATTTTCGAATTTAACTCGATATTGTTATTACATTTTACATTTACATTAATTATACTAGAAGTTTCAAATTCTTTGTAACAAATGTTTGTGATAAATGTTGAATACCCGTAAAAATCTTATAAAACATTAGTGACTTAGTACCGACTTGAAATTCATGAAATATTTTACTGAATCTAAAATTTTGAGCTTATTAAATAACAATATAATTTGAAAACAACAACAAAATATATTTAAATAAATCTAGTTAAAAGTGATATGTATTATGAACCCCTTAACTAAATACCGCCTGTCTGACAATACGAAACAAATCAAAGACCGAACCCAACCTTGACGAACTGCACAAGCGCTTTGTGAGTTGGATCAAACGGGTGAAAAGGGAGCAGGTTTGCCTTATTAGGGTTGCTGACAAATTTTATACAATAAATATTTAATTCAGTAGAAGTTTCATGTTGTTTTCGCCCTTTTATTTTTGTTTGTTGGACTTAACATAAATTAAAGAATTAAATTTCATTTTTATTTCTTTTCTAATAATATTTTTTATTATATATATTCTGTTTTAAAATTAGTACTGAATAAAGATGTCTAAACTTCCACAAAAGATAAAAAAATACTGTTGGGGTGGGGCGCTATATCGAAAAATACTGGCGCCACCCTCGGGGGACGGACCTTATGGTGCCGCTGAGATAGCAAGTTGAAACAAGAAAGTCGTGAAACAATATGGCTATCTCAGTCGGGCGCTGGTAGGTCCGTCTCTTAGGATCCTGGGTTCGGTGGAGGGGGTCGTGATTAAAAACACTGGAGTACGACGTGTAGACGCGATAGCGAACCAGCCACAATAATATTTTCAATTCTTCTAGTTCCCTTTTCTTCAGAGTTCCTTTTTCTTCAGAGTTTTTCTTGTTCTTCTTAGCCGTCGGAAGTAATAATCGGTAGTGGCGCCATACTGCCGGGTGTAGCACGTCACGTATACCGTAAAGAGAGCCGCGGTTTATTGACTCATTTTACTAACATTTTTCACTATGGCTGGTCCGCTTTTTCGCTAATATTTATTTCTCTAGATCTTATACTTAAACATGTTGTACATCAAAATAAGCGTCTTAATAAAATCTATATAAAGGTATATAATACAAAACAGTAATAATTATAAATCTAAAATAATACGTAAAAAACATGCAATATCATACAAAAAACGGTACTTTTAACAACCTAAAATTCGTTATTATGTCAAAACTATCCATCTCTCAACTATAAACTAAACATATTTATAATCAGTTTTAAGTGCTTTACTAAATTACAAAAGAAAAACAAAAGAAAATCTAATTATAATTTTCATACTAAACTCAAGTGCGAGACAGAGATGCCAACATCTTGCTATCTCTGTCATACCCATCAGTTTGACAATAGATTGCTGCCTAACGAGAGACTAATTCTATGACTATAACTTACGAAGTGTGAGACAGAGATGCTAACATCTTATCATCTCTGTCACACTCATTAGTTTCACAAAAGAATGATACATAACGAGACACTAGTTTTCTGACTTGCATGTACATGAGATAATTGAAATATGATTAAATACTAATACCAGACTGATTGATTAAAATAATAAATAATCAGAGCAAACATTAAACTGATTTGTCGCCGACATCCTCCCCCTTGTGCGAAGCACCAACTGCTGATCCGGCGACACGTTGCTCACCGACCCCGTTTCGATTGTTGCTGGCCGCAGGTACCAGTCGCACTATCTTGGAGCATGGACGTTTCAGCACGCCACCGGCAGTACGTAGGTCGACGATGCGGGTGCGCCCATCTGGCCCAGGGTAGATCCGTACCACCTCCCCTCGTGGCCAAGTGTTTCTTGGAAGTGCCGGGTCCACTATGAGGACCGTGTCCCCAAGCGTCAGATCTAACGTGTCTTCTTTCCCTGTAAGTTTTCCGGAATCAGTGTCAGTAGGTGTTCTTTCACCCATCTGCTCCAGAGGTGGTCTGTCATTCGTTGGGCCGCCTTCCAGGAGTGTCCTTTGATGTCGTCGTCGTTGAATGTTCCGACCGTCGGAACGCCACAAGATCTCCCTAAAAGAAAATGATCTGATGTAAGTGACTCTTCTCCATCTGTGTCTACATCGACTAATGGCCTTGAATTGACGATGTGCTCTGCTTCCAAGAGGAGTGTGTGCAGAACTTCGTCTTCGAGTAACTTTTCCTTTAGGGTGATCGCCAGCGCTTTTCTGTTGCCTCCAATAAACTACGTTTGTAAAGGCCTTTTCGCTAGCATCCGTGAGGACATGCGTCTCCCCCTTGTGACGAGATGATGCGAAGGATCGTGGCACTCTTAGGTTTCGATCTTTGTCTAGCTTCCTTTCAATATTCTTGAGCCTGTTCTCTGCTGACTTGAAATTGTTCGGCATTGCTTCATCCTCGTTGCGCCATAAAAGTCCTGTTTCGAAGCGCCCATCCTGCAGCCTTCTTGTCGTTTTCTCCATTATAGCTAGCGCCTTTCCCTCTGCATCGATGCTTGGCCGACGTGGTTGAACACCCAAAGATTCTATAGCGAAGTGGTCTTTTATAAGGCGTTCTAGATCGTCTTCAGACCCCGTCACGTATGCGCAAGTAACGAAATTCAAAGATTTCGTTGCTCCGCCATCAAAGCCGTGTAGCACCCATCCCAAGTGCGTCAGCGAAGCTACGGGTTGGTTTCTCTTTCCTTTATGAGTAGCCCGTGATACGATGAGTTGCCAGTTATCCTGACCGATTAACAGTTTAGGTGGTTCCTCTTCGTATATCAGCTGATCGGTCATCTTAGTAAGGTGCAGACATTCTTCAAGACGAGATCTATCAATACTTTGCGGCGTTAGACACAGGTCGTCTACGGTGCGCGCTCCATTAATCTTTTGCCTCTTCTGATGGTGGATGCCTCTGATCTTAAAGTCGATCTTCATAGAATTCTCCTTTCCCATTGTTTTCCCCCCTACTGTTTGTAGATATAGAGGTTCTTGAGGTCCTGTTAGACCGACTTCTCTCACGACCGATGAATCTACAAGTGTCACTGTAGATCCTTCATCAAGCAGCGCCAACACTCGCACCGATCCCTTGGGTCCATACACTTCCACAGGAATCATCTTTAAATACGCTCTTGCATTCGTCAGAGCGTTGACTGGTTGAGTCGCATTATTTATGGTCTCCGTTTTCTCTACTTGCTTCTGTTCCAATGGCTTGTTGTTATGAAGGAGTTGGTGATGCCAGCGCTTGCACTCCTTGCACGGTGGCCTTTTGCAGCTCTCCTTACGATGACGTCCCATCAAGCATTTAAAACAAAATCTACTCTTAAGAGCGATCTCCCACCGCTCCTTGTTGGATGCTTGCAGGAACTTCTTGCATTCGGTCAAATTATGGTCTCCGTGGCAGTGCGGGCACCCTGGCTTCTCTTCCCGTTGTTCTGTAGCAACATGCGCAGCATGCCTTGCTTCCTTGAAGGGTTGCCTCTTCATTTGCACTGACTCCTGCAGCGCATATGGCCCACACCGATCTGCTTCACGGTTCAAAAATGCAGCTACTGTTGTAAGATCTGGATCTTCATCCTCGGCGGCGTAATCGAACCACCGATACCTCAGCACTGCAGGTAGCTTCTCCACTATGATCTTCATAATTTCTGGAGATTGTAGGTACTGAGGTTTTCTTAATCCCCGAACTGTCGCAACAATGTTGTTTACATGACTCGCAAACACGCAGACGTCACGCGCACTTTCGGTGATCTTTGCCAAGTTCCTCAACTTTTCCATTTCAGCGAGGACCAGGGCATCTGGCCTACCAAACCGTCGACGCAGGGCTTCCAATACTTCGTTCGGTAGGCATTCTGAATATAACAGGCTCTTTACAGCTTCCCTTGCAGTACCCTTAATGGCTCTTCTTAAACGCGCCATGTTCTGTGAAGCTGAAAAGAGTGGAGATGTATCTTCATATACTGTTCTAAAGGCTAACCATTCACCACTGTTGCCATCGAAGTAAGGCAGCTCATGCATGTAGCTTGGAGGTGCTGCTGCTGACTTCGGTGCGGCATGAATTGCCTGGACGATTGCTTCCGCTAGCTCCTTATTTCCCCTAGACTGATATAGTGGTTCCTGTTTGACGGTCATTGAAGACGCTTGCGGTGGTGGCCCCTCCCCGGGCACTCCCCCGTGTCCCTTCCCGGACGCGAACTTCGTTTGATGCCCCTTCCCGGACATCGCTGTCACCGTCGTCTCCACCCAGTCCTGGACATCAACCTCACGGTGTTGAGGTTCCTCTAACTCGGAGTCTTCATCTTCATCGGCAACCTGCAACAAGTCTAACCTGGCTCTAGCAAGAGCGACCCCGGCTTGGGCCTCCTGCAGTTCGCGCTGTGCCAGCTCGGCTCGCGCCTCCAGCTCTATACGCTTTCTGGCTGCCACGCTCCGTAAGGACACTGAACGACTCTTCTTCGGAACGGCAGCATGCAACCTCGTGGACTCATCAGGCCTCGTAGTCTCGTCGGTGCTTGTGCCCACGTAACTCCTCGCACTGTTACCTCCTCTGTGACCAGCATCTGCAACAGGTACGGCAACAGAGACCGCGATAGCCCCACTTGGCCCCGTGGCCATGGTATCATCCTCGGGCATAGGCTGCGCCCTGGAGGTGGATCCCATCTGACTCCTGGTCACCGGCATGGTGATAAAAAGTCTTATTGCCACGTCGCTTGCACTCAGTTCACCGAATAAACCCAGGGATCCGGCTCGAAGGACCAGATGTTGGGGTGGGGCGCTATATCGAAAAATACTGGCGCCACCCTCGGGGGACGGACCTTATGGTGCCGCTGAGATAGCAAGTTGAAACAAGAAAGTCGTGAAACAATATGGCTATCTCAGTCGGGCGCTGGTAGGTCCGTCTCTTAGGATCCTGGGTTCGGTGGAGGGGGTCGTGATTAAAAACACTGGAGTACGACGTGTAGACGCGATAGCGAACCAGCCACAATAATATTTTCAATTCTTCTAGTTCCCTTTTCTTCAGAGTTCCTTTTTCTTCAGAGTTTTTCTTGTTCTTCTTAGCCGTCGGAAGTAATAATCGGTAGTGGCGCCATACTGCCGGGTGTAGCACGTCACGTATACCGTAAAGAGAGCCGCGGTTTATTGACTCATTTTACTAACATTTTTCACTATGGCTGGTCCGCTTTTTCGCTAATATTTATTTCTCTAGATCTTATACTTAAACATGTTGTACATCAAAATAAGCGTCTTAATAAAATCTATATAAAGGTATATAATACAAAACAGTAATAATTATAAATCTAAAATAATACGTAAAAAACATGCAATATCATACAAAAAACGGTACTTTTAACAACCTAAAATTCGTTATTATGTCAAAACTATCCATCTCTCAACTATAAACTAAACATATTTATAATCAGTTTTAAGTGCTTTACTAAATTACAAAAGAAAAACAAAAGAAAATCTAATTATAATTTTCATACTAAACTCAAGTGCGAGACAGAGATGCCAACATCTTGCTATCTCTGTCATACCCATCAGTTTGACAATAGATTGCTGCCTAACGAGAGACTAATTCTATGACTATAACTTACGAAGTGTGAGACAGAGATGCTAACATCTTATCATCTCTGTCACACTCATTAGTTTCACAAAAGAATGATACATAACGAGACACTAGTTTTCTGACTTGCATGTACATGAGATAATTGAAATATGATTAAATACTAATACCAGACTGATTGATTAAAATAATAAATAATCAGAGCAAACATTAAACTGATTTGTCGCCGACAAATACTCTGATTCTAACACTTTTATTAACAATTAATACTTTATCACTCTAAATATACTACGGGAATACATTTTATTCGAAAATATAAATTAGTGATAAAAATAATATAAATATAAATTATAAAATAAATGTCTAAAATTGTGTCATGTACAGCCCTGGGCGGGCCGTGTCGGTGGCGGGCGGCGTGACATGGGATCTGTCGGCTTGGCCCGTTTCGTCGCGTGCTCAACGACCGGCCTTATAGTGCGACCGATGTATTTGATACTAGTATACATTTTTTTTTAATTTACTTCAAATGTTTGATTATGAAATTTTGTTTCGATACATAATATTGCTATAGATATATATAATATTGCTATATACATTAAAACTGACAAAATAAACACATTTATGAAAAATAACGATCCCCCAGAGATATATAATGTATAATTTTACTAAAGTGATAAAGTAATAAAATGAAAAAAACAACTTATTTTCCTGGTACAACAGTAGATACAACACTATTTTACAAAACAGTATCTATATTAAATATATATCACTATATAACATAAAACACTATAGAGATTCACAGGCACTTACACGAAAGTACCAAGCTGTCATAAGTATAGGTATAGTAACGTAATATCGAGCGAGCGACACGACAGGATACGGGCCGCGTTATCGCGCCCCCGCGGTGAGCGTCACCTTGTCACCGAGCGCTTTAATGGGCTGCCGCGTACTGAGCGTGAAGCATCTTGATACTTGATATTATATATTTTTATTATTTATTTTAATAGAAAAATTCAACTAACAATTAAGTTTCAGATTTTATATACAATTTCCATTCCAACGTAATAAAAGTAAGTTTAACAAGTGAAAAAAAATATAGCTAGAATCAATTAAAGTAACTCGGGGAAGTGGTGATATTATTTTTTGAGATGATATTGAAGACGATAAAAAAATATTTGAAGCAATCTTTAACAAAAGGCATATACTAATGTTAAGCACACGGTCAAAGTACGACTTTGGTATGTTAAAAACATTAGAAATTGAATAATTTGCATGATTCATTTAATACTTATATTTATTATATTATTTATTATACACTTTTACAAACAAGCAAATTATCAAATAAACTGATAATGCTTAACTCGATTTTGCAGATTAAAATCATTAATTTAGTTTGCTTGTAAATAAAATATGTATACAATAACGTTTAGATGTATATAAATTACTTTCAACCTACAAAAACCTAGCCAGTTTCAAAACCAGCATGAAAAAGAAACCTACAAAGCTCGCAAGGTGAGTATCATTAGAGCGATCCCGGGCTGCGTTAGTCCGCAATATGCTGTTGAAAAAAGCCGGCCTATGGGTTGCATAAAAAATGTCTGGCGGCGGGTCGCTAACGCCGCCTCTAATGACAGCACACTCGCCGAGCTCGTTTCCTGTGTAGGGTTGACACAGAATACTTATAAAATATTAATTTAATTTAATGTATTTTTTGATTTATTGTATGTATTTTATTAATAACATATAATAGTTGTTACTACTATTGCTATAAATAGATTTTGTTGTCTGTTTAATTTTAATAGTAAATTTAGTAATTTATGATATAACTTTCGTATTTGTATTCGAATATTGAATTGTTAAGTGGAACAAGTTTTAAATTATTTTTTTATATGATAAACATGTTTTCCATTGACTTAATTATATATGACCAATAAATAACAAATACTTTTTCATTCTTATTAAATATATATCTAAATAAACAGAATTATAACTAATTTAAAATGATTTGGCATCCCTGACAGCGTGGGTGCGCTCGCCTCCTACATATTTAATTTGCTCGGACTGGTTTCTGTCCGGGCGCCGCTACGCTTTGTGCTTCGTTATGGCTCTATCGGCCTGCTATAGGGCTGCTTGATTCAAGAATCGCTGTTTTATTACTCACTGTCTGTTTGTCACCGAACATTTTATAAAGTTTTTTATTACTTCAAAATTAAACAATGAATAATATTGATTTAACTCAAATCCTCCAAAAAATGTTGCTAAATAAATTTACACAATTAGTTTCATACTAGCATAACTTATTGTTATATATAAGAAGGTAATATATAATCCTTCCTAGCAATAGACGTAGTTTTCCAGTTGTTGAAATCATTTTTATTAGTACTTACTTGTAGTGTACTCACTGCACTTTATATAGCTGAAGTAGTAATAAATTAAAAACTACCGCCAATTGTACTAATTATTTCTCTACCTAGTGATGTCCATTTTAACGAAACTAAATAATATATATAGTTTTTTAATATTATTGTAAATTAAAAAAAAATCTCAACCATGTTATTTATTTTATCTAAACTCATTTTATACCTATATATTTACCCAAGTAGTATATATATATAAACATAATTCAATACACTCTCTGTCGCAAAGTGCAAGTTCGCGAGAAAAAAGCTAGAGCAAGTGGGGACGGGCGGTCCCCTCACCTCGATGGGAGGGGGGGCCGTAATCCCTTATCGGTGCCACCGACCGCATCGACAATTATTATAAAGAGCCGATGTAAACTAGCGGCGATGTACGCATTTAAAACCTCCATATAACAGTGCAAAGCCATGTTTACTGTTTGGGGTGTTATGGCGATAATTATTCGGAGGCTTGTGGTTTCTGGACGGTTTAGATACTTGTTTTATATGTGGTTTTCTCTATTCCGTTTTAAAATTATTATAGGCTCAATGCAGTTTCAATCAATGAATTTGTACTGATTTTAACTGTATACGAGTGGATGATGTTGTTTTTGTAACTTTGATGAAATTGATGATTTAATACTTAACGAGGATATACGATGTTTCACTGATGTAATGATGATTCTGTGAAATGACTGGTATAAATATATGCAAGTAGCAGTGTTTATGATGTTGTTTTGGTAACTTTGATGAAATTGATGATTTAATGGTTCCGTAATAACTGGTTAAAATATTTCTGTAATAACTGATTTAAAAATATTTCCATTTATGCTTAAAGTTTTATGCAAAAAAATCTAGCCAAAAAATGTCAGAGTTCCAGAGACATTCTTTACGGCCGTTGCCAAAAAGCTAAATGTCCTAATATCTTAAACTTCTTGGCATAATGTTTAAAAATATTTCAAACTTAACTGATGCCCACTGCAATGTAATAATTCTGGTTTCAAAGTTTCTGAGTTAACATACATTTTTTAATCATAATTCATGTAGGCTTAATATTCATAGTATGAATATATAATAATAATAATACCGAATATATAATAATAATAATACCGAAAAAAAAAAGTCAAAAAGTATCAAAACCATTCCATCGCAGTACCACGCCCGCAGTCGTAAGCTATGTAAGCCGTAGCCACGTAGCCCGTTGTCCCGCAGCACCTATATCCCATCCCGCTTACACCCACCCAACACCTATACCATCCTCTCGCTTTTCCGTCCGTCACACGCAGAGCTTAAGTTAAGCGAACAAATTTCATTTGTTAAGTAGTGAAAAATAGGGGAATTTAAGCGTTGCTCTGCTGTGGGTTAGGAGAGGAGCTGAGTTTAACTTCAGTATATAAATATTTTATATGTAACTTTCTTGAAAATATTTCTTTTATCCGACTAAATCCGGACGTGTCAGGTACGAGAACATTTGTTAGCGGCCAATATCAGGACCCTTCAAAAATAAACACAAGTTACCTTTATTGCAAGGAGTCGAAGCGATCTGAGACGGAGACTATGCTTTAGTTTTTAGAAAGATCGCATATTACAAACATTAATATTGTTTTGGAGATAAAAAAAATCAACGCATATTTTCAACAACAACTAAAATGTTTAAAAAAAACAATACTAGAGTATATTGTAAAATAAAATTGTTGGATTTTAGGAATAGCTGAGAGTTTGATTCAAATGATCTTAGGTATAGTAATTTTTTGGTGTTGAAATCGGGCCTAAGCCGCAGTATTCTGGCACACAGTATGCATAGATAGAATTTGAACGAAAATGCAAATGGTTGCCGATAGTTCGCGTCATTTGGCGTTGTGCGATCAAATTGCGCGTTTTGGGAATCCAGTGTGCACAGACTATAGAGGGGTAATTACAGAATTACGTCCGGATATTATTCTGAATTCTGCAGAGTTAAGGTGTCTACATACGGAATAAACGACCTACGAATTCAATCTTAAACGATTATACATAATATTATATATTTTATTAAAATTTTAACTATATTTAATGTTGCATCTGGAAGTAGCCAAAAAAGAAGAATAGGTACTCCATTTCTAAGAACAAACAAAAAAATATATATAACTATACGTATATTGTAGCGGAGAGTTGAACGAATCAATATGACAGTTCCAGGTATAACAACAGTTTCTGGAAACAATAGACGGATGCAGTTCGACTTTTCAATTAAAAAGTAGTTTCAAAATTCTAGAACAGTTATGAAAAAGTTTATTATGACAGCTTTTAACTAAAATGTAACATTGAAGATATATAAAATATATAACCTTAATAAAAGGAAATATATACTAAAGAAATTTTAGTATTCTAAATTTAATGATAGTTTAAGAAAAAATGTTATTTCTGAGATTTAGTCGTCCATGAGAAGGCGAAACAAAAAGTAAGAGAGATCGAAATCGGGTACTATTAATGAGTGTCGAGAGAGCGCGTCCATCATTATATATAGTCCTATACTATCTGTTAGTGGGAATGTCTGTGACGTAACATGCAGACCTTATCGTAGAATATCATATGTTCGTTTTTATATTAAACTAGCTGTTACTCGCGATTCCACCCTCGTGCAAAAGAATTTTTATTCTATTTACGTAACTACGAGTAACCGTATACTAGATATGATATTGCTGTCCTCATGAGCTCCTATCATAATCAGAAAGAATTGTTTAAATCCATCCGGTAGTTTCGAAGATTAGCGCATTTAAACAAACAAACTTTTCCGCTTTATAATAATATATACCTAAGCCCTGAGACATTACATATTTACTACATTTTTGAATGCTTTAATTTGTTGTGTGACTAGTAGCAGTCGTCTTTCCATTCCAAGCTTAATTAAATACTTATTTATTCTTACGTATGTGTCATATATTAGAATTCAATTAAAATAGTACAACAAATCCGTTTTCGATAAATTTCCTCCCCCCAAAATGTAGAATGAACTTAATTTGGATTTTTTTCCGGATCCCTACATGAGTACCTTCAAAAGAAGCGCTTAGTTTCTCCTTAAGCAATGCTCATGTGTATCCCCTGACAATTCAAACGACCGTGGGCAGCAGTGAGCAGTCACCACACGGTGTCCTGCATATTTGTTTGCCCGCTTTTAAAATATAAATAAATGTTTGTTTACTTCATATCATCAAAAAATAAGAAGTAGGAAAGGAGAAGATTTGGCAACTACATATATATATGCAATAAGAGTCTCTCGAATAAAAATACAATAAATAGGATATAAAAAGATATATAAGTATCTTTAACGACTCGCTAATTTACATACACATCTTAAACGATTTTTTATTTACCTAAAAGTATCTCTATACATATAAAGAGCAGTTTTGATATTTTCAAAACTATAATATAGCAGCAATAAAGCTGTTCTCATTAACGTTACTTCCAGAACAAGACCAGTGTCAGTGACACTGCTATTTATCTGATTGTGAGCCGACGCTGTTTCTGTTTCTACACTCGGTATATTTATATCATATTTATTTCCTTGCCGTATCTAAATTCTAAAATATACCAAATATATTTGAAATACTGTCCCGATGCTTATGCATCCCTGGTATTTAGTTGTAAGTTTGAAGATATAATATCTATCTGAATTTTAGAGATAAAAACAATATATGCAAGTGGATTCACTGATCCTGCGAGTGGAATATGCAAATCTTGCAGATATCGCTATCTTAGAGTCAGAACCACTTAACATTTTATTTTGTCTTCCGCTTCGGTTTACGATCTCAGCTGCAAGTGAAATGGGACGTTAAAGTAAAATATGTGCTGAAGTGTAGATCGAGAGATTGCCTTTGTCCGTTTTGATGTCCTAGGAATATGTCCTATATAGGAATTTTTACATAAATATTTTCTTATTAGTTAATTAATACATATATATATATATATATATATATATATATATATATATATATATATATACACGTATATAAGTTCCGTCTCCCTTCAACTATTTATATATTATAACTATGACGTTAAACCTATACATATATATTTTTTATATAATAAACAAAATCTGTTAGGTGTGTTAATTTACTGAACGACGGTTATTAATATAAATAAATAATATAAGTAAATAAATAAATAAATAATTTATACAGGAATATCCTAAGTAAAATCCTATACTATCCTATCTTACCGGAACCCATTTGGGCAAACTGCTAGAGGAATCCCTTTAAATATATTTTCCCTAACCATTAACACCTAATTATTCCTCCAAGAGACAAATTTGAAACCTCTCCTTAGAGCAGTCTCTCATTATAATATCAAACTCACCTTATAGATATGCACACTGATTTAAGTAATAGGAAAATATTAAAACAAAGTAAACGACATTTATAAAATATTTATTTTTAATAAATCACATTCCATTTAATATAACGTGGCACAAACAACAGATAAATATACTCCGTATCTATATCTATGAGGTATTTCTATTTAAATCACATCGTCACATCTAACATCTATAATCAAAATAAATTCGTATATAGTCGAAAAACATCAAAACATCTTAAATAGATTGAATGCTTCCAACAATGAGATCGTATGTCGGCAATATAAAGTACATAATATATAATATATACATTAGGTATCCAAAGTAAATAAAACTTATACATAAACTCCATAGTTCCTTTTTGAGCGGTCAAAAAAATAAATAAAACACAGCCAACAAAAGAAATCTAATATAAATAGACTAGATCAAAAACGTTAGTTTTGAACACGTTATTACAAGTATAATTTGTACTTTGGCATCTTCATTACTGTCATATAAAATATCAGTTTCAGTAAACATCTATCACATATATAAAACATCTAAAACACATCTTTGATATAAAATAGTTTTGAGTGATATCTCAAAATTATTTTCTACAAATCATCTACTATATTCAAATACATGTTCTTTTTATCGTCAACAATCATTTGTTTTAAACGACAATTACATAAAATTTATTTGCTTTAAACGAGCATCTGATATCGGTACTTATTTTTTTTAATCATCAATTTCAGACCCCACAGAATATTCTGTTTTCAAATCTCTATGCATGTCGTCGGGGGAATCATTTCTCATATCCACTGAGCGCGACGCATATGGACTTTGTGAGGTCATACTCGCCAAGATACCGTTTGAAAGCGCTTGTACTGACAGGGCCTCCTGCGACGGGCCTGCGTAGCTGTACTGCTGATACACGGCCTGAATACGAGCCGCATTAACCAAAGTCTGTATCTTTAATTGCGTGTCCAAAGCCAAACTCAGCGGTAGCTTACGGAGCTGACTAGCAATCAATTTACCGAACATCTCAAATTCATTCTCGTTCCCGTTTTCGGAATGTTGACTCAAGTCTTGCGGCGTTTCCGACTGGTCGCTCCGATCGTCGAAGTTGCTCTTTTTTTGTTTCGCCGGCGCCGGATAAATGGTTGCGAGAGAGGTAGTTAGCGGCGTTGCTATACCGACAGGGGGATTAAGAAATGGAGCGGACGTCGAGGTCGGGAGGATGCCGAATGGGGACGAAGTTTGATTAAGCCCGAAGGGAGTACTCGGTCGGGGGGAGGGTGTATTTAGGACGTACGGCGTTGATGACCGAGTCGAGCTACGACGTTTTCTCGGGCTTTTCTTTTCTGGTGACTTTCTCTCGCTGAGATCTTGCACGGCATCGCTGTCGTCGCTCATCGGTATTTCAAGTAGGCTGTTGTCCACCTAAAACAAAGAAAGTTTCACTTCAAAGTTATAACGCCAACGCGCACGTCCGAGAAACATAAATAATGGCACTTACGGAGCTCGGAGTGACGATCGCCCGCAGAAACCTGTCCGCGTGCTCGAACCACGTGACGCTCGGCCGGTACGCATGCGCGCCCGCCTTCCTGGCCGCGCGAATTTTCTTCAATTCGACACTATACGACGATCGTATGTTTTTTATCTTATTTTTCAGCTCTTTCACCGTGATATCCACGAGGTTGAGGGTTTTTATTATTTCTACGTAGCCCTGTTCACGAATTTTTTTATTTTTATAGTTTTCGGACACGGGATTCCAAAGATATTCGCGTTTCTCGTACTCAATAATCATCTGGATGGTGAGGTCTTCGCTCCATTTCGGATTTGCTAAAATAGCGACCATCGTTTAGTTAGTACATTTAATTTAAAAACAAGTGTTGTTTACGCGGCGAGATACCAAGAGCGCAGAAGGGTGCGGGCCTGTCGCATGCGCGCAGCATACTAAAAGCACGTCGATGAGCTACGTCCCGCGCGGGGGGACTATTTCGGGAGTAGCCGATACGCAGTCGCGTGCTTTGGAGCGTGCTATTTCCTCTCGCGCCGGGATGCTGGGCCCGAGTGAAATGGAAGATTTGTGACCGCCGGTCGACCGTACACGTTTGCACATCGCTACCTACTTGTTTGAACTTTATCGTTTTCTCGTTTCGCACGTTAGAAGTAAGGAGATAACGGCACATCATTTAACTGTTTAAGGTTAATTATAATCTGTGCAAAATTTAATTTTCAAAATTGTGCACATAATTAAATTTATTTACCTAAATATAAGTAAATATTTTTTTAGGGTGAACAGCTTTTATTGTTTTATTATTGTTTGATCACTTTTTAACGATAAATTACTACTAATACTACTACTATCTTCTGCTACTAAAAACTTTTACATACCAGTGATACCTACATTATATTTAATATTTAAAAGTATTATATTATTATGAGATAGGACGCTACATCTGTACACGGAGTGAAGTCGGAGGGTGAGATGCTAACAATCTTTCTCCATCACTCTTTTCTGTCACTTTAAATTATGTCTAATATTAAACGATAAAACTACTACTTAAACGTACGTAATAAAATTCCAATATGGAATTAGCTTCCAAACTCAAATACGAAAATCAAAATGGCGCGAAATTTGTACGCAACTCAAATAGTTCGTCCTTGGAGGGTGAGATGAAAGATCTGTTATCGTCACTCGTGTCACGTCGGTGTCAGACAGTTATACAGCGCTCTCTTAGGAATACTTGTTAACGAGAACACTAATAACAATTCCACATATTTATGTTTCATTGTGACATCTAATACCTACTTGAATTATAGTTTAGAAAACTTGATACTTTCTAAAAATAAAATAATAATTTTATTATTATCAAGGCAATTTATTTTTATTCCCCAGTTGATGTCATTTGTAACATGGTAACACTGAAAGGGTGCATAATATATTTCGTTGACAAATAGAGTATGTCAATACGTGTAAAAGACACCCTCTCGTATATCCGCCTAAGATTTTTTATTCTTAATATATATATATGTGTATACTGTATAATATGTATATATAATGCAGTATATGAACTTTAAAATTAAGAACATAATAATATATTGCAGACTTTTGATAAAATTTTTAATGCAATTTATTCAAAAATATTTTTATTTCAAAAATATTTGATGCTTATATTTTTTATACTTATGAATTACAGTTAAAAATACACAATTATTTATAACAATGAAAATTGCAACATTAACCATAAACACAAAACTTTTACTCAACACAAAAAGTCAGGCACGTCAGCTATATTTTATAAAGTACGGAATGGAGCGAAATTTTCTCAAGCCAAGCGTTCACTTCACATATTTCTTGTTTGCTCGCCAAGAGTTCTATCGTAATGGTGTGCGAGTGTTTTGCGGCTCTTCTTTGATTAAATTCTATGAAATCTACATATCTAGGAATTTATATGATAAAATATTATATATATAGTAAAAGTATCAAAATTTATTGGTAATATTTAAGTTAATTATATTTTAAATTTTCTAGTACACATTTGAAATAAAACTATTTTTTACGGATTTAACTCGCGTATAATTTTGGTTATAATTAAATTTTAAAGCGACGTGTCGAATGCTTTGCAGCAACCGTGTTCACGAGATGAGATGTAAGTGTCTAAAATTAAAATGTAACCAAAATTAAACGCGAGATACATCCGTAAAAATTAGTTTTATTTTATATATTTTAAGTTTCGATTTAATCTAATTGTAGATTTCTATTGGCTGTACTGTTATTAGTTCAATGCTGTTTTGCATTTGCATACAAGTGATGTTGAGAATAACATCTGTGTGATAAATCAAATATCAAATGGAATATCTTGATTTCAAAAACATTTTTAATTACTATTGATAGTATTGATACTTTTAATTAAAAATTAATTTATTTTATTGAATATTAGTTATTATAAACAATGATAATATTAATTATATATCCACTGGAATGATATGGAGTTGATAAAGGGAAGCTAGTTGGGAGTTGGTATACATTAACAACTATGCTGAACCAGGTCAACCAGGTAAGGTATTACTTACATATTGTACAGCATCCATCAGCTTTGTTCTTGTTAGTTATTAAAGAATGATCATATATAATATATTATATTTTATATGCTTTGAAAATTCTTGTCTAGAGAATCTATAGTAATATTATAAAGCAGAAATGTTTGTTTGTTTCAGCGTGATAATATTGGATGGATTTTAAAAGTTCTTTCTGATTATGAGAGGCAGGTTCAGGAGGAAGACTATATAGCATTAAGCTTAAACTCTTCAACTCTGCTATCCTATAAGTAAAAGAAATGCGAGCTACTAACTTATTATTATAAGTAGGTAAATATATATATTTTTTAATGATTATAGTATTATAAAATAAAAAAAAATGTACCTTTTAGATGTTCTCGTCAAAAACAATTTGTAATCTAACTCTATCCAATCTTAAGAGCTCAATGATAAAAGGTAAAGGTAAAACGAGTCTTCAGGCTGCTTGCGTCCTGGGACTGACAGGAAACGGATATTAAGCTTTTACATACAGGATGTGTTTCTATCTGCATTAACCAGAATTGAGATGACATTTGTTGCAAAAGTTTTGGAAAAATGTTATTACGAAGCAGTATAGGGTAAGATAATTGATTTTTCATAAGTACTTTAATATGATCCGAAACACTCGAGGTTGTTGGAGGTCCACCTAATTATTATGTGTAATTATCCGGCTATACTCACGTAATTACTATCTGCATTTGCCCGTCTAGTTGAGTTAGTGAACTGTTCACGCCGCGATTCCGCCATGCTTCGCGATTGTAAACTCTAGAATATGAAGCACCGAATCGGCCGAACTAGTAGGGCAAATCCTGATAGTAATAAAGTAATTCTAAAGTAATCATGGATTACGAAAGTTTAAATACAAAAAGTCTACCTTCTTTGCCAGATGTCCAAGTAATTGACTGAGCTGAAACATCCGAAGCTGTGGAAATCCACGCTCAGTTATAAATATACGCATGATTTCCATTAAGACCAGTTGTACATAAACTGGCACGAATCCTAGGATTCTTAGTCAGATAATCACTCAGATTCCCAACATATCCACAGTGTTAATGCGTTAGGATTTCTGTGTAGTGTCTTAGAGATTAAGCGTGGACGCAAGTCAACAAGCAGCTTAAATGCCATCTTGGTAGTTGACTGTCACTAAATATTTGAGTATCTCTTTGACAATAGTGTGTACTCACTTTATAAGTGTCTCCGGTAGCTTCATAACAGTTAGGTGTGTATGTTTGTTTGTGCGTCAGTGTCAGTCACTTACCGTTTTTTTTTATCATGTAACGTTATTTTAAGATATTATCAAAGTTAATTTACTATCTTTTTCATGTTTTGTATCATCAAAAGTTAAAGATATTTCAGATTAACCATAATAATATCATATGATGTTTTATTTAAGAAATTAATGAACTATAACAATACATCTCCCTAAATATGTGGACGGAACCCGACACTTTTATTTAGGTCATAAAGAAAGCTGTCAATTACACCGTGAAGGACAAAAGCGAGGTAACAAAAGGCGGTATATCATCATGATAAATATATAACGCTGAGAGAGCGGGAAAATTACTGACCGCGCGGCTTCAGAGAGGTGATGAGCGTTTATAGCGACGGCTTTTAAGATGGTATCACACACACATCTACATAAAATATACAAATAATAAGTAGATATGTGTGCGTGTATAGTTTATAATAACGTGTATACACGCAAAATTAATATTATTTTTAAAATTATTGAATATTCAATTTATGAAGCTTAGTAAATTTAAGATATTTTAAACTTAATGTATAAAGCAAGAACTCCAGATTATCCGCAATATAACACCAATGTGAAACTCGTATTACAAATCTGAAGATGCAAACGGTACTCCAAACGATATTTATCTGTCTCTTGGCCTCGACGGCACCTATCAAGTCAACATCATCTACATACTAAATACCACTTTTTCGCTAAGAAATAAGGTTGAATTTTCGTTGTTTATAAAATACGTAGTTATACCGTAGATAGATGTTCTCGCGTGCTGTGACGCAACGTGGCCTGACATCCACATTATCTAGAGTCAGTGTGAGAACATGCCAATCTAGCGACATACCTGCGGCTGGGATAATCTTCAGCGATTACGTGACTTTTGATTTGTATTGCTACAAAATATATTACGAATAAAAAAAAGCGCTGAAATCGCTTTAAAATAAAATTAAAGTCGTACCAAATAAAGTCGAAGAGTGTTTGAGGTAGGAATTTCATTGTTGGAGTAGTGAGTTTGATATTGAGTATCTTGGAACGTATATATACTAGTAACACGGTGCCATATAGTATTGGTTACTTAAATATATATAATAAAATACAATACTAATAATATGTATATTTAACTTTTTTTATTAAATGTATATTTTTTGAGTACTTACTTTATAAATAAATTCAAGAAAACTTAGCAGTTACACCTAATGTAGAACGATAAATTTCACAAAATATGAATAAGGCCTGCGTGCGATGTATCTAACACGTAATGAGGGTGACGCAGGGCGCTGGGGTTTGACCCCAGTCAGAACATCTGGGCGGAACTTGTCATTTCACTGGAATGTGGAATTATAATCATCTATTTTGAGATTCAAAATAGTGAATTATAATTTATATTCTATTTGTAATTTGTAATTTGTAATACCTTATAATTTAACTATTATAAGTCAAACATTAAACTATGAAAAATTAATTTATTTAGAATAGTGTATTAATTGTATTTTTATTAATTTCACAGTAAGGTAAAAAAAGTGCTCATACAACAAAAATAAAATAAAAATTATAATAGTAAAGTATCAATGCGCGCGGTCGCACTATAGGCCGTCAGCACCTCGTTGGTGAGGCGCGGCCCGGGGCGCGGCGTGCTATAGCACTCTATACTACACGACTACGTGTATTTCATATACATAGTTATAGATACCTACAGCTGATTGTTAGAGTTACATATTATTTAACATCGTTATATACTTATAGTTTTAAAGTAAATTAAATTTATTGTTATCTAAACTTTAGTCTATAATAAATTTGTTCATAATTAGTATGTACTTATATAAAATAGTAACGTAATTATTATTATAATTCTAAATCTGTAAGTACATGTTTATATCAAAAAAGTGTAAATCAAATTATAATTAGTATACAATTTCACTACTTGATTGATAATGATGAACAAACAAAGTGATCAAAAAAGTATTTGTATAAAATATTCGTCACCAACCCAACGATAAAGCACCAGGCGTTCATAACATCAGTGGCACGCGCCATTAGCCGTCGACCGGAACGGGCCCTATTTCCGTGAGGAAGCACAGGAAGCCAAGTCGCGTCCGCTTGTACCCTCTCCCGACGCTATGTTCGCCTGGTAATCGACGATTTTATTGCCTCCTAGTCCTTAGCGAATCTTGTTCCTCGGATAGTTTTGTTCAATTTTATTTACTTCGCCAATTATACATTCATTTGACACAGTCTTATAAAAAAAAATACAATTCAGAAATAAACATAACATTTCTAAGTCTCGACTCTCGAGTCGCGTACTAAACCGAAATGTTCCGGATATCCGTCGCAGCCGGTGTAGTCCCGCGTTATGACTGTCGCGAAATAAAAGTAGCTAATGGCGTATTCCATTGTAAAATAGAGTTGAATATATAAGTATTTATATCTTTAAAATATCAATTGATTGAATAACGGAACCTTAAAACATTTAACAAGGAATTCTTACACAAACAAAGAAAATTCTAAATTCGAACTGAAAAGAAAATTCAAAGCGAAACTCAGAACAGCCGTACCGCACCGCAAAGATCAAAGTGTTGGCAAGATGGTTTTGTTGAAGTTTACCCCGGGGAGAAATACGATATTCAGGTCCAAAGTACTCGGGCCAAGTTGCTTTCAGAATGTGCGATAACAGTACGCTTATTTTGTTATTAAGAGACATAGATACCAATGTATAACCAACTAATATATACAAAAACAGGTACAACCCAGTCATAGTATTAATTCATTATGTTGACAAACAGCGGGAACTCGCAAAACAATGCAAAAGACCTAATTTTGAATTTGGAACGCAGTTCAGCACATTAATCAAAATTAAAAGTGGATTAGGCGAGGACATGACACGCGCGGACTTTTGCGTTAATGAGTCACCGCCTTTATACTCCTTTTAGTACCTTTATTAGGGTAGGTATATACTTCGTACACAGTAAATTATACTAAAGAGAATACGGTACTGTAGTGTTCTCTTGTAGCTGTATAAATTATGTAATAAGTAGTAAGTACTTTAAAAATTATTGTTTCCTTAAATTTAATTGCATTTATGAAACGGTAAATTATATTGAAAAAATAACACCAATTTTTTTTATAATTAATAGCAAGTCTGTGTTACCTGCAAGCATAGGTTTTTTTTTTTTTTGAATTAGCGACATAACATTATCTAATTCTAAATTTAAATTATGGATTTGAAATTGAGGGAATAAATAGTGTTGTATCTCGATACTATGCAATTTGCGAAACACAGTTGACCACAACATAAATACAATAAAACTTGTAATAGCCGTTTAAATTGTTGAAAGCAATAGCATTTTTAGATTATTTTTAAAAAATGTAAGAAATACTAAAACCTAAGTTGAAAATACTGCAAGATAAAGAAATTCATATAAGTATTTCTACATCACACAATAACAGAATCCCCGGACTGGGGCCGTCAAATTGATAACTTGATAACCGGCCCTCGGGACATCCCGCAATCCCGCGCTCCGTGATCCCGCAATCCCGGGATTATCGTGCAAAGAAAGCTGGTTTTTAGTGGCGAGCGCCCCGTTTATTATTTTATGTAAATTGTAATACGAGACCGGATGAAATGATAACAGCTCCACACTCGCGCGTTCTGTTTTTTCTGAAAAATAAAACTGTAAGTGTGGATTTGGCCTTTTTGAATATTTAACGTTTGTTAGCTCAAGCGCTAGTTAGGTAAAGAGTTTTTCACTCTCGTTTGTATTTTTTATATATTATAAGTAGTTAGGTACTCCCATTACAAGTTACAGGATACAGTGCTCATATTTGAAATAAAACAACACATCTTATCGGTATTTGTTTAAAAACTAAAGGAAATGGAAAAGGAAGGTCTCGAACGAATGGAAGAACGAACGAATGAACGAAATACAATAAATAAAAAAAGAAACAGGAGAACTCAAGATCATTCGATTCAATAATTAAAAAAGAATTATTATTTTTTTATTGTTGTTGTAGTGTTTCAATATATTTATTTAATTTAGGAATTGTATAAGAAAAAGGGTTTTAAAAAAGGGTATTAAAAGTTATTATAATTTACAAAAATGTTATTTTAATACACTATATTATTATAAAATTCAAATCTTTAATCAGTGACATACAACTATTTAGTTGATGCACTCAGTAGTCTTCCCATAAAATACTCTGATATCCTGAACAATCTGTCACCCCGGGTAAAGGTGACGCGAGGGTGCACTAATTGGGGTGCGAAGTTGCGATCCCGGGTCTTACATCACTAGCATTGAGTTTTAAGTCGAGTTATGTAAATGTAACATTTTTAATTAAATATGAAATTTTGTGTTGGAAGTAACATTTTAAATACGATATGTAATTTTTTGTTAGAAGCGATCTGAGACATGATGTATTACAATTTTTTTATAATATTTTTGATAGTTCTTTGATTCAGTTGATTATCTAAATCTATTGTTCAAAGTCACACGTCATTAGCGGTTCTGAACTACTTTTCATAAGCAGTAATATAGTTTCTATAATCTGACTTCGCTTACAATTATAGATTCAATTTTTATGTCAAAATCTATTAAGAGCCTGTGTCCAAAGGAAGTCTTGGCACAGACTAAGACTTCCTTTTCCATAAACATATTACAGGCTGAAAGCCTTCGAAACCGAGCACCATCTGGCCAGTGACGTAACGCCTCAAGGGAATCAACTAATTGGGATCCGGATTACGCTCATCCGAGCTTCAATTTTAGTTCAAAAGTTCCATATTTTTAAAGCTAGATGGCGTTTCATATCAATTACTCAAGATTAGAGATAGTTCATTTTAGTATTTTTAAATTAATTTTAATTTCTATAAGAGCTATAGGTTCTGTTCTGAGTAATAAAACGTAAAATATATTATATGTATCTATACACATATATATATATATATATATATATATTTGACGTCTTATGACTCTAATCGTGGGATTACTAAGATAAAAATATGACCTCGGTAATGGATGAAATAATTTGGGTTTTTCTAACCTCAGTAAGCTTAGGAATAGAAGAACTTTAAAATATATGAAAGGACTGCTTTTAAAATTTCTGATCGTGTATAGGGCGGCACGTACGCCATTTTACGTCGCATTTTTACGATGTTGCCGATAACGTTTACGAGGCGCGTTGAGTGGCGTCGCGGAGACTAGCCCCGACTGATTGCATGCAAACGTGAAGGGATGTATACTTTATTTATACGAATATATATTTGCTTAAAAAAAAACTAGACGTAATTTCTTCAGACACAAAAAAATTATAATGATAAACTAAACATGTCACTATGGATTATCGATATATTTTATCGATACGCCTCCCCACTAGCGGTACCTATCGTACACGACATGCGCCTCTCGAAACGCAGTAATGAGCGGGCTTTGACGAAATGAAAAATAACGAGTCTGAACCGGACTTGCTAACCAGCTTATTTTACGTTTTTTGTTATATATGCAGTATTTTCTTACATAGGAAACAAATTTTTTTTTCAGAATTATTTCTTCGGGAATTACTAAAATCAAATTGTTTCTATTGTCACTTACTTTTTCTAGCTATTATTGACTAAATATTTTATTTTAATCATCTGTTTATAATTAGCAGACAAAAAGTTGTCTTTTTCGCTTGTAAAAGGATTTTGAAATTGCAGTGTTCACTTTTAAACACATTGTTAACGACAAACCGCATAAACAACTTTAACCGCATGACTAGTTAGTTTTATATTTAACAGACAAATATTCAAGATAAATAATGTTGGTTAATTTCGTTGTTGCAATAACACACTTTGAAACAACCGTCATCCAAACAAAGTAATAAAATAGTTGATATAAAAAGATTAACTGAATAAAGTTCGAAATTTAAAAAAAAGAAGTGTGGACTTCATACACATTGACATAACACAAAATTCGAAAAAAGAACTCTGGAATCATAGAACGACATCGACATCGCAAGTTCTCGACACCGACGCTTCCAATCTGGTACTTGTACACGTTATATATAAAGCTGTGTGCACATCGTGGCGGGCGGTAGCGCCGTCGGATGTATAAAGTGGCGCGCCGGTGGCCGCATGACATAGCTATAACTCCGCGGTAGCATGACAAACAGCCGCCGGGATGGCGTGGAGCTGTTATATCATTATATACATTAATGAATATATATATATATATATATATATATTCATTATAACTTCTATTACATTTATGCCAACTATTACGTATTATTATTTACTGTATGTATTTTAATTTCAAAGACTATACTTCAATGAATGATAAAAACTTTGTATTACGGAATAATATTACATATTATTTATCGTTTTAAATTTTTATATTATAACAAAAATAAATATTCATACATGTTTTATCTATATTTTGAAATGAAATTAAAGTTTTTATTAAAAATAAGTTTTTATTAAAACAGTTTTTCATAGTCAAAGCTTCATAGCAAGTACTAAGAATAGTTCCAATTTATATATTAACTAAAGTCTGTACATCAAAATAAAATAAAATAAAATAAGTTCAAATCAACTCCACGGGTTTCATGTTCCACGCCCGACACCGGAGGGCGCCGTCGCTAAAGCGCGATACTACGGGCTCGCCTCGGGCGGCGCGAACCAATTACCCGCCGCCGCCGCACGGGCATTTACCCCCCCACCCCCACCCCTCACCCCTCCCCTCACTTATCTCTCGCGCGCGCTGCGAGCCCGGTACTCTACCGCCAACTGAACGCCCGCAATGCGAATGCGTTAGCTTTTTGTTGCACGTGTGATCATAATTCGTGTTACGTTATATAGATAGCGAGTTCTCACCCACTTCAAAGATTTGCGAACGGTTTTATTATATCTGCTACGAGCGGAACGGAATTTTAAGTTGCGCTCCGACTTTATTCGGAACTTGGATTCGTATAATGTACACCTTTATTGACACGTATTACTTATATAACTTATATGTTTATTAACTTTTTGTATTATATATATATATATATATATACAATATGAGTTAAAGATTAATTTCTCATTACGGTTAGTCACTGGGTCCGACTTGTGTATTTGTCGGACAGTCGGCGATACCAAACAAGTGACATTAAGTTGATTAGTAATCGGTGCGCAGCTCGAGTGGAAAGCTAATCTGCAAACGGCAGCTTTGTCATTTAAATGTGTAAACTTAAGAATGTTACTTTGTAGGTCGAGAATTTTTAAATTTAGTTTCCGTTTCAGATCGAATCAATCAAGTGCAGTCAGATAAAGGAAATTGCTGAATTTCATCCGCGAGATTTTTCTTTTGTAATCGAACTTTGATTAAAAAGATTCAAAGTTTCAAGTGATATATTACTATTTTATTAATAGTTATATATTGAATGCAGATTTTGTTCTAAAAACGTAAGGCAATCAATACATTATTATTTGAATATAGTTATTCGGACTATAAAAATTGTAATTACGACTAGAGATTTTAGAACCTAAAAAGAAAATGTCGCATTATGTATTGATTTGTGGAAATCAATTTGTGGAATGTATTCCGATTGGCGCCAAATTGGTCACACGTGTTGCGATTTTTTGTCTTTTGTACAGTATATAGTCACATAAGCAACGTCTATATATTACGAAAAATAAAAGCGATCAGACTATCCCACACGCCGTTGTAGTTATTAAATATATAATTATATTAAATTAATTTTGTATAATAAAATAGTAAATTCTTTTTGGTGACAAACCTCAAAGCTAAAGTTACAGAGTACAAATCATATATACAGATGCTAGGTGTCAAGTAAATAAGCGCAGTTGTCAAATGGAGAACTAGTTAGTGCATAATAAATTTAAAAATTATTAATTTAACATCTCTGAATGAATAAAACGAACTTATTTATATTGTCGTTTAGAATATTGAGTATAAGGCTGCTTTTTTTTTAATTATTATTTTTTTACGAAAATTTTTCATCTTGTCGTGAAATGAAACAACAAAGTAATGCGTTGCTTTTTTGCGAAATATGGGTTAGAAGTATCTACGGTACAAATATATAATGCCTTATATTCTAAAAACTCTTCATAGAACTTTAAAATACTCAACTCACAAACTAACACTCTATCGTAAAAATGTCAGCAAATTTCATTCGTATCTCGAATACTCGCACGTACTCTATAGTAAAAGCGGTTCATCGTCACGTTTCGTATAAGTAACAAGCGACCACTTCACACTGGACCGCCGGCTTCAAGCGACGTATATATTCAGTGTATTTATGATAAATTGGAACTCCTGTTTCTGAATTTGAAATATCAGCAAGAAAATAGATTTAAAAAAAGAACAACGAAAACTCCGCGATGCATACAGCGCCTAACAATATTTTTTCGCCGCGCCTTTGTGATCGCGAGCATCGTCGTCCCCGCCTCGATGTAATTTACGACACGCCGACCGCCCGACCGATTTATAGCGTCATTTTTACAATGCCCACACCGAACTAGCGCCCGGATTAAAACTTCCGATACAGTAGTCTTAGGGGTGATGGCTTTTTATGTATTCGATTTTCAAATTATTGCTTTGATTTAATTTTTATTTTATTTTAACTAGACAGAAATTCAAAAATGGAACTTTAACGCTATAAGTATAAATATATTATTTTAAGATTTTTTATTCTATTTTCCAATTAATTAATGTTTCGGTTGGATTGATTTCATGTTTTTTCTATAATTTCATTTGATTCTCTGTATGTACCTAATTTTAAAGGACAAAATTTGCTAGAATATAAATTAAAATATTTGAAGCTGTTGATAATCAATAAATTTTGTACAAATAAAAATTTATAGAAATATATATGAAACCTTTATCGTGATAAAACGACAGGAAATCGATTTTTTTCAAAGTTTGTGATGATTACCAAAAGGGTATAATCGTTAACAGCGTAATATCCTGATTCTGATGATGCGTTATAATTTAATTGCCTCGGGATCAACAACGATGATTTTATATTTGAGAAGAAATGCGAATGCGGGATGAGCCGTCAAATCCGTTATTTAAATAATCCAAACTCCATTTTTATGTACACTGCTACATATGACTGTTCTAATTTTTAAACATATATGTTATTAAAAATGGTGCTATATAGCATTCAGTTGAGATACTTAATAATATAACTGACAAAGAAATCAACTGAACGTTTCAAAATTACAAATTACTATTTTAATATTCCAGTCTTGCTCCGGGACTAGAAAATAATGTCCCGATATCCCTCTGTCCCGTTATTCCGTTACTGGGAAATTTTGGTCACGACAGGTAAAAAAGCCCCAGGCTATGGTCTTTTCAATCTCACACGCCACCCGATTACCTGTCTTATTCCTGGCATATGGTGAAAATTATGTACGAGTAAAAGTTCCACTGATCGAATGTTACTGTTCTCGTACTCATAGGCCGATGTCAGAGACAGCACTATTCATCTTCACGGCATGTTCATACATCGGACAACAATTCAAATGGTATGGTAGTGGTACATATAGCATAGTTTGATATACTTTATACAGAACAAAATTAATATTTTCTACTTTATATATTAATTTGTAAGAAAAATCTAAGGAGTGAAGATAAATCACGTCATCTAATTTCGAGGGTTTAACCCCAAGGATGTGTGGGTGTAGAGTTACCCAAGTATCAAAATATATTAACAATTTAATAATCGATCGATAATCAGCAGCATATTATAGTTATAAATTTCTAAAAATTATATATATACACAAACTTACTGTAATCGCAATAACAAAATCGATTAAATCGAATCAGAATAAAAATTTCATCGATACTTTCGATACAAATTATCAGGAGCGCATAACGCAGCTGGAGGTTAACATCAAACCTGAGCGTCGAAGATCGATCGCCGCTTATCGCTCGTATCGGCGTCTGTGGCTACCGCGGCCGCCCATTGTTCGGCTCGTTTTTGCTAAACCGCGCTCCGCCGGGCGAATATAAATTGAAAAGCGTTTGTTTAAAGTTTCACGCGGCGCTGTTGCACGCATAGATATCAGAGTCCCGAGGGCACCCTTTGTAATTCACGTCGATGCATTCGAGTGGAATATACGTTCGCAGAGCTGTGATGTTTTTGACACTGTCAATATTTCTAATTGACAATTAACGTGTGAAGTGTATTCACTTTACGATTAACGAGATTTAACCGTTTTATTGTTATGTTCTATATTATTGATAAAATATATTTTATATTAAGAGCCAATTTCATTAAAGTTGCACCATCCATTTCTGTATGTACCTACTTTAAATCTCTTAACCATTGGGTACATTAAGCCTCGTAGGTGAGAGAGATCTCCTCAATATATACATGAGATCTCTAATAATATATGAATCTCCGCGGCGTGTACAGCGAGCCGTGTGTACTAAATAAAGAAACAGCTATTTAAGGTTGACGTGATCTAGTGACGGGTCTGGTCAGGTATCGATAAACAATTTAAAATAAAAAACTTTTCATATATCTTGTGAAATATCAGACTATTTTTACCATTCAGATTAATACGTAATTAAAATAAATATCAATAAGTCATATATTAAAAATATTGTCTAAGTGGGCTTTTAAGTACTTATGTTCTTTTAATTATAAATCACTTTATATTAATTTAAACATCTTTATATAATATTTCTGATCAATACTACACCACTTTCTGCATTGCACACATATACACTCCCACACAAACAGACACGTTTATACGTTTGAAGTTATTTCAGTGAACCTAGGTGATGATATAAAGATTCATTTTTATAATCGTACATATAAATAAGTGAAAATATGTTTCACAAATCGATAGTATTATAAAACTAAAGAGTTTGTGAGTTTGATTTGAACGCGCTAATTTTCGAAACTACTACATGGATTTGAAAAATTTGATTTTAATAGGCAGGTTTATGAGGCACGTATAGGCTTATATTTCATTATATTACTGCTTCTAGTGAACTTAATAATAAATAAAATCGTTCGTCCGCGGATACAACCGCGAGTAATGGCTAGTGTGTATGTATAATAGAAGTGATATGAAGAGTAACAATTTATCGCTTACATGATATCGAATATTACTTAAACGGTTTAAAATACATTAATGAACGGGTTATTTTAGAACTCCTTGAATAATATTCTTCCTTTCCTTTTAAATATTAAAAAAATAGGACTATCTTTTTAAATCTTAAGATAGTCAGATACATTTTCATATACATTTATAAAAACAGAGAAAAAGACAAAATATTATTATTGAAGAAAGACTTCTTTTAAAAAGCCAAATTTGACATCTTTAAATTTGACTTTGTAGTGAGAAGACTTCATTAAAAACATCGATTAAAGTGAATTAATCGATACGGAATTCAAACATATGTTTATTACATTAAATTATGTTATTTTAAAAATCATCCTGTCTCTTTTTATGGTAAAGTATCAAAATAAGACAAGAACATAGTTTAACAAAGAAATTGCATTTATTCAACTGTTACTACATTGTCATCTTCATCACAGCTAACTAGTTCTTGTATGAGTTATTGTAAAGAATATGTTATATAAAAAATACAATAATTAATATTTATTCATTTATGGTGAAGTATTAATTTAATTTACGGATTTTTGTAACATCCCTAGTGTTTAAAAAAGAAAAAGGGTTAACTCATCATTATAAGGTTTATTTCTTTTCAGACATTATTTATATTTAGAATTATTATTATTTATATAAGTAAATCATAGAATTTATTTTTTAACCACAATTACAATAAATATATGAAAAAAGTGAGTCAATTGTTCAGTTTTAATCAGTTTTAACTGAAAAAAAAAAAAAAAATTTTTGCCCTTTTACAAATTTACATTGTTGAATTTTGATGAGGTGTCAAATGTCAAATATTGACATTATTGTATGATATTATTTTATTATGTGCTATGTTCAGCGCGTCTTATAACTAGCTATTACTCGCGAATACACCCGCAGATGAACGATTTTATTTATTAATAAAATTATTAGAAGCAGCATCGTAATGCGAGATAGATGTAGTCTTCTTTATGAACCTGCCTATTATAATCAAAAAGAATTTTTAAATTCCATCCAGTAGTTTCGAAAATTAACGCGTACAACCAAACAAACATTCTTCAGCTTCATGATATTAGTATATAACAAATATCAATATATATATATATATTTGATTGATATATTTGATTTCTAACATCTAATTTTGTAAATGTTTAACTAGTATTATGTATTCTTCATAATTCACAGGTTAATGTAAAAGTTAACAGGTAACCAATACCAAAACAGGTAACAATAATCTATAGTAATGTTGGTCGCTGCACTGTTGCATTAGACGCACCGCCCGCGTGGGATTAGTTACGATCCAATACATCCCACACTAGTTTTATGAATATTGTTTTTAATTGTTAAATAAAATATTTAAAAAGTCTAGTCATAGAACTGTTGATTTTGATGTATAAATGTATAGTTGTAGAACAATTAATACAAATATAAGTTATTTTAAAAAATAAACGTGGAATGTTTCCTAAAATTGCCCATAAAGTACGTCATAATCATAAATTGTATACTGCAGGTACACACGTTTATAACTCGCAGAGCAAATCGCTTTTAGCGATAACAATGCCATTAAAGTCTCTGCAGAGATTAGAGCCTTTTTGAATCATGAAAAAAATAAAGACTCGTTTACCTTAACTATAAAATTTAACTGGAAACAACAATATTGTATATAACTAAACAAAATATGAGAGTACTTCAAATATTATTGTCAATTATCATTGATTATGTCAATATTTAATAATAATTATGTTCCAAATTTAAAAATAAAAATTACAAAATCTAGATTACAATTTGTATGGTAAAACACCGCAAAAGATATTCCGTACAAACTAATGCATGACCACACTCCTTCCATCATTACTCATGAATGAACATTCTTAATATAATGACGGGTAATCACTTCGATGATTATGCGACCCTGGTACCGCAGTAGCACACATCACCTGTTCTTTGATCTCAATGTTTTACGAGGTCACCGCAGTTGGATCTTGATTTATCCATGATATTAATAATGCGTCGGTCTGTCTGTTGTTACATACAAATCAGCTCCGATTGGTGTTTAGGGACATTGTTAAAATGGTATTGCCTTCTTTATACATTCATTTGTATACGTAAAAAATAAATAGTGATAGTAAAACGACTTGAAATTATTAAGTAATAATAATAAATAATTTCACGATTGTTACAGTGTTTAGATATGTTTTTAAATTAAAAAAAAGTATTATGAACTTGATTGTAAATTGTAACTTATCTTTAAAATATAATCAAATGAACCATGCGATAAAAACACAAAACGTCGTGTTGGTTGTACCAAAAATGAAGATTTAATGTTGATGCTTATTTATTAAAGTTACCTTTAAAGGCGGCGTGGGTATGTAGAGAGGCGGGTCGTTTTGAGATCCCGTGTAGATTTCGTGGCCGTCGGGTCCTCTGGCACAGCCCTCGGAGTCAGCCACGCTGTATCTACAAACTATTCCGTCGGCAGGCTTAGCTTCGTAACCCGTCGGCCGTCCCACATGAAAACCTTTAGCCTTAACCCAAAAACGAAATTTTGAACTGTCAGAGCTGTTACATTCTTCACCACGGAGTGTTCTAAGAATTCTAGCGTACTTTTTCAACGTTATCGTCTTCGTTTTGGCCAAATCTCCATAAGTCTGGATCACCCACGGTTGATAGGTCGAAAACAGGTCCACTTTTGGATCCCCGGTCTGTATTTTTGGTCTTTTATTGTTGTTTTGTTCGTTTTTCTTGTCATTCTTGGAACTGCTCGGTGTCGACTTGCGTTTGGATGGCTTTTTTGGAGTTTTCTCCGGTATCGCTTCCTGGGTTAATTTCTTTCGCAATCCACGGTCCTTTATCATGGCAGCCGCCATTGTGGTTTTAACAATCACTTCACTTAGTCTTTTAAATTAACTCCATAATATTTATTTAATAAGTTCTAATAATAAATGCACATAGAAGTCCTTGTCTCAACACGCCTGAAATTGTTTTATCTGTTGTGAATGAAACGTCTCAGAAATTTGCTATGGATTGTTTTTAAGAAAAGTTTTGGTTTTCAAAACTTAGGAGAGTCGCGTGCCTACAACTTTGAAGAACAAGAACTTTTGACTGCCAAGTTGTATCCAACCTAAAGGACTTTGCGGAAACTTTTCCCGGCGGCTGCCGGGAGAATGTTTCCTCTTTTGCCCATTACTATATTATTGTTATTATATACTCTAAATGCAAATATTGTGTATGTAAAAATAATTGCTTTCGTGATTTAAATATATTTCTATTAACGGAAGTATATAAAATAAGTTTTGAATAAATAAAAACTTTTTTAAGATGAGACGAAACTTTAACAATAATTTTGTAAATTAAGAAGATCACACCTATATAAATAACTAACCTAACCATAAAAATCTACAGGTGTCAAAGAAAAGTTTGAGAATAAAAATAAAACAGTACCAGGCGTGCAGACCGGTCGGGAGATCGCAAATCGAACGCACCTCCCACACAACCTCTCGCGTAGGGCACGCGCGGTACACTGGCGTCCGGGACCGCAGAACACGTGCGGGACGGGACGGCGCTAATTGCCCGCAAAACAATCGCCCCGATCGTCCGGGCGGCCGATAATGCGCTCCCGTTCTTGATAGCGCCATTGTTGACTAGACAGCGCGAGAAACTTTTGATTTAATTTAACACTTGATAAAAATGATGGGTCTATTTCTGAGTATTTTGAATACTTCGGTTCATGGCGTTTTTTAATTATGAAACGCCAAGCACCAAAGCATTAAAAGGAATTTTAATTTTATAACTTATATATAATAATTTTTATAATATGAAAAACAAAAACATAAAAAATATCTTTAAAAGTGTATTTATTCTATAATTATTTTCTACAGAACTAAATTCATTCATCATACCTATCTATATTATTTAAAAAATTTTCACTCGTGTAAATAAAACTCGTACAATTTCAGTTTTTACTTTTAAAATTCATACAAGGGAACGGGCGATCACTACTCAAGGCAGTGGTAACTAACCTACGTCTGAGCGTCGTGCCTGCCATTTAGATTAATAAATCATTAACCAAATAACAGAGAATAGTAAGACGTATGCCTTTACAATAGAGTGCATTTTTTATTATTCAGCTTGAAGGTTTTAAACTTTTTGTCATTGGAAGTGAGTTGCGCGCGCGCATCTCTCTCAGCACGAGACATGCGCACGAATTACCGTTGACTTGCGCGAAGAGTGCGCAAGTTACTAGGGGAGCATAATGTAACAAGAACTTATTATAATAAATCTTCAAGACTGCGCTGACGCATTTTATTCTAGGTTCTAGTAATTTCAGCAATTTCTACTTTAATGATTGTATTTAATTATGTATATTTCTAAGGATGTTGAAGGATTTTGGGCCATAAAAATGTGTTTTTGAAAGTATTTTTTTTTCTGTTTTTTTTACAATACCTCCTTTTACTTCTAGCAACTTGTATGTAGTCAAGATTTTATTTATTTCGATTTTATATGTAACATGGTTTTTATTCTTTCTGTAATTAAATAAATTGTGAAATAAAAAATGAATAATAATATTATAATAAAAATATACGTAAAAATATTGTCACGAAAAAAATATTCATAAAAAAAAAACACACAAGTTTTGTTAGTTACGCGATTTGGAATTTATTGCGTGGCTTTATTACTAGGAATACATAAAAATATAAAAAGTTTAGTTAAAAATACTTGAAGACTTGTTTAAGGTATATGTTGTCCTGGTAAAAGAAGTCACAATGATTGAAAATAACTTTTTTATAAAGAAGAAAATTAATTATACAAAAAAGTTTTTTTTTTATTTTATAAATACATTCAGTTTAATTTAATTAAATAAGTTTGTATAGTCAGTCACATTATGCCGATAATATTGTGCCTAATATTATTCTATCGAATATTAACGAAATGGTGAAGGTAATAAAAAAAATGTTTTTTACTTCATGAGATACACTGTCAAGTGTTAATCTAACTCAGAACTCAAGACCTGTTTTTTGTAAAAAAAAAAAATATCACTAGACAAAAATGGATCTAAAATGTTGTTATCTTGATAAATAATATTATTTTTTTTTCTTATTCTCAACTATTATTTATTATTATTTCCGTTTCCCGGGTTGCATAAATAGCATCACGAAAAAAATAATCCTACTTCAATATTATAAAAATGATTTATAAGTAAAAAAAACAGTTCACAGAGACGTAATTGTTATTACTATTTATTTATTTTTTTTAACTTTATTTATTTAAAAACAAAATTTCGTTTGATTTACACGTACTTATATAGAAAGAAGGTCTTTCAAAATTTCTTTAAATTTTAACATAGGTGATTAAAATTAGCAATATGACATAAACTTTATACTAACTATTTAAAAAAATAAACAAATTTAAAAGTACGTCTAGTGATGTTCACGCATTTTTAGACTGTTTTAATAATTAATGTTAATTTAAATAGTTAATACCAATAAATAATTTTCATATGCATTGGTGACATGTTTCATTGTTGAATTTGCGTGTGCAATATTGGTAATCTATTATTGTACAAAATCTAATTTGATGTGTATAGCGTAGTATTTTATAATTGTTATTATCTATTGTCATTAAAGTTATAATAATAAAGTAATATATATATATATATATACTTAGTAGTAATTATTGTGGATATTATTATACCTTATTAAACCTAATGCGGTTAGAGATTATATAGTTAAAGTCGATGTAAAGAAAGGATTCTTTGTTTGTGCTCATGTCAGTGTTATATCATCAATCAATATAGCAATTATATATATATATATATTTTTTTTTTTTTTGGTTACAACTACAAGTACGGTTAACAAACAGTTGTCGTCTGAGGCAGTTATTAGTATTTTTGAAAAGAATATTACTATATCTGACTTGGCTTAATACAATATAATAAATAGTAGAAACATGTCCAGAAAAGCACGGGAAAAGAAATTTATGAGAGAAACAAGAGAACTGTTAATAAAATCAATTGAAAACAAAAGTTCAAGCCCTGCCGATATAGCACATTCACGGCACAAATTCAGAAAATACGGAAATGAACACTGTTCTCCAGGTCTAATAGTTATATGTTGAAATGTTCTTTGTTACAGTGATACAATCAACCGCGGCGCTAATGCGTCCCGTTCCACTCCAGCTCGCTGATGGCACTGTATTTTATAGTAACTATACTTTATGTGTATAATAAAATGACAAGTAAAGAACAGACCATTTCTGATTGTCCATCCCTAGTCGAAGCTTTAGTTTTTTTCTCTTTAAAAGATATAGGAGGCACTCAAAAATTTACTTGTATATGTGTGATTTATAAAAATAATATTTACGAAAGAAATATATAGTTATTATTATAAATAACCATATTCTATAAAAAAAAATTGGGTAATTAGTTGATTTCAAAGCGATACTGAAAATTCGCAGCACATCCCTAGCGACACCTACTTTACTGTCTGGGCCCCTCCCCCTTCGCTTCGAGGCTTATCTGCCCCGAAACCCATTGCAGAGATATTTCATTTCGCCACCAGGCACGTTTTTCTGTAACGTAGTGCTCACGGCTCAGTAGTACTTGACTCTTTTTATTTTATGTAATCCTGGTACATAGTTACACATTTGTAAGTGTCAAAGTCAAAGGAATAATAAAAAAAGAATGGCGGCACAACGTCTATAAAAAAAAAGGAAAGCCTCAGAAATATACGTATGTATATATATATATAACCTTCCTTCCTTATATAGTTATATAAAAAAATGTTGATAAAAGTTAAAAAATGTAATAAAATGCCGAGTAAGTATGTCCGTTGAAGAGCTAAATCAGGGATACTCATCGGATGCAGGAATTGCAAATTGGATGGATCGCTCGAAATAACGCTGAGACAACTTTTCCTCGTGGGGAAAAGGCTCGTTGTTTACAAGTATCATTAAATTAATTTTTTGTATAAAAATCCTCTCTCGAAATTCGGTGAATGTTATCATCGCTTTTTAATCATCTTACAGTTTAGGTACAATAAGTTGGTATTGTTAGATGTAGTCTGGTTAATAATGAAAGACATATTTTGGCTTTTTTACATTTTAGTCACGGTTATTAGAAAATATTTTATTTACCTAAACCAAATTCTCAATATATTGACTGTTGAATTTAATAGCAATTAAAAAAATAACTAAAAATATAATTTGTATTTAATTATATAAGATAGTTTTAATTGCAGAAATTATTTTTAAAATTTAAATACAAACCAAAAAACATAGCATTAAAATTAAAGTCAATTAATTTAAATTGTCCATCTAAATTTAAAAAAAATTTTTAAAATTTGTAAAACAAGAAAAATATATAAAAATTCGGTAAGTCATTTTTGTGCGTGTACCAGGGCAGCAGCGCAGGCAGGCGTTAGCGGAGTAAATTAGGCGCGGGCTCGCTCGTGCCGCACTCAGCGATATTGCTATCGGCCCGCCTCGACGACAGGGCTGTACATTCACATGTTTTTATTTTTATTTCTTTTTTGTTTTCTTAATTGGGTTTTTTCAGTCTAAATATAACATCTAATTTCGTTTAGTATATGATCATTATACCTTCATGGACATATTATGTATGTTCAAATATTTATATAATGTTTAATTGATAAGTAATAAAAATATTAATATCTTAGTAAACTTCAATAAAACTTTCCAATAGGCTGAAAAAAGTTTAGTATCGCCTGAATTAACACAAATGGTTATTAGTCTTACACGATCAGACATAGCACATTAAGTTAGGTTTATATTGAGTTTAAATTAGGTAATACGATCGTAAGATGACGTTGGATTTTATATCTCATTGATCTCAAAAGGTCTACTTAAATAATATGTTATGCTACTTTTCAAAGCATTATTGAAAGAAGTGATAGCCGTGAGTAATAGACACGTAAAAATTGCAAAATGAGAGTTTATAACTACTTTGCTGTAAGTTATCATGTTGATACATTATATTTACAAAAAGTTGCAATAAATGATTTAAAACAGTTAAAAAAAGAAGTGTCATAAAAATGTACAATAAACCCTTTTATAAGAAACCCTTTAAGCAGAAAAGTGTATATAAAGCATATCATAGAATTCCCCGAAATATTAAAAATATATACCTAACTTTATTAAGGCAGTGACATCCCTGATAGGCGGCTGCCGGGAACAAAGCAGCCGCGTCGAGCGCCACTCACCGCTCGACGCCGTGTGTACTGTGCTTGGAATGTCTTGATATTTTTATTACGGTTTTTTTTTATTAATATTTATTTACCACAATACACAAAAGCAACAACAACAACTGAAATAGTTAATATTAACCGCTCTAAATAGTTTCTGAGACATTTTTGTTTTAAGAATACATACACATAACCATAACGTAAACCTAAGAATCACTTAGAAATTGAAAAGAAATAAATAATGAATATCCAAATTGAATTTGCATCCATTAAATAAAAAAGTATTGTAGGGAAAATTTAATATTTGCAATATTTTACACTATGATATTCTAGTAAGAAACAGAAACTTAAAAACAAATCTACGTACAGATTGGACTCCGTAATGTTTAAACTTAAAATGTATTGATTTAAAAATATATTTAAACGAAGTTAAAGATATTTAAAATAACCCTTTATTATTATTAAAGGATACATTAGGCTTAGATATACATATATATGTTAATATTAAATAGTAAGTATCAAGACATTCCTAAAGTGTCGCGCTATATTACCCAATGATTCACCGAGGCGCGGCGCGGCCCGACATCGCAGCGTCCCGTACATCGCTCCATAACCTCCACCACACAAAGCGTACATAGCGCCTACATGTACACCAGGCACGTATTATACCCAACGACGTTTTCTGCGTTTTTGTAACCCTAGCGTGTTTTTTTTTTTGGCAGACCATTTTTGTTTGAGTCTCAGTCACCTAAGGAATATGTACCTTTAAATTATAAACTAAAATATTCATACGTTAAATTAGTATTATTTTACACATACGTCCTTATTAATTATTGGAGCTTATGTAAGATTACATTAAAATTAATGAGGATTAGAAGGAAGGTGGTAGGATACAAGGAGGAAGTTATAAGAAAAAATAAATAAATAATGATTATTGTATAGATACAAAGCGTTAGAACGCTTTTGAATAGCATTCTATCATATTTTGTATGAATCATTTGCAATAAGTAATTATGTAAAAACCTTTATGTAAGTTTCGAGGACTGTAACCTATCGTGAATCGATCAAACAGATAAAATATATTATGTATGTAATATCCTGAAAGTGATCTATGGTTGATAAAGGTAAATCTGAATGATAACGATATTGTCATTTTATTTACATTCATCATTAATACTGTTTTATCGCAGAACCCAAATATATCAACTATTATCTGTTAAGTAAGAGCAGGATGGCGATAATATCTTCCACTCATCGCAAAACAAATACGAACTGAACTCATGCGCTGTTTAAACTGCTACAGTGCTTATGTTCGCCTGGTACTTCTTGTGACTATGTTAAGCTCCATGACGCGAATGTGACGGGGAGACACGTCAGTCGTCTGTCTACAACCGTCAATTAATTAGGAAAATAAATATATTTTATAATCAGTCACTGCGTGATCGAACTTGATTTATGTGAAGTTTTGCTTCAGTTAGTAGGCAGCGTTAGCGCGATAGATGTTATTAATTTTGTATCAAAAGTTAAATCGCAACAAAAGAAGACGAAATAGATTTATTTATTTTTCTTTTTTATATATTTTTCATTTAACAATATAATCAAAAATTGTATGAAATTTTAATACATATACATAATACAAGATATTACCTAACCATAAGAAATTCGTGTTATCTTTAGGTAAAATATTTTCTTTAGTTCACATCGCCCTCTATTATTGAGTAGCGTAAATAAGACACGAAAAATTTGCCTGCCTTGTATAATAATGTTTATTATTGATTAGAGATAGCGCTATATGATACTATTCTTAAATGGTGACAGAAAGTTTTCAATGTTTATTGTGTAATTACTTTACGGAATACACTTTATGCTAGGATTAGTTTTTACTCACGGATTTACAAAAACGGAACACAACTAACTATTAATAAATAATCTAGCCATACTTGGTGGGCTGGAAAAATATCAAATAATTCAGTTTTAGTTGTTCCAAATTTCTTAATTAAATATTTTGTCTTATGTATAGTGACCACAATAAAGATATACCAGCCTGAGTTTGTTGTGGTTCTAGACTGACGTAAAACCTTCGTAAATTTAAGTTAGTGTCGATATAGAAAGGCTTACTTCAATAAGTAAGGAAAAAAATCTACAAGTGTACACTTCGTGAAAAAGATATAACTAAATTACCCCAATACTGTTGCTTTACTATAAAGAAAAGTAATTACAACATGGAAAATTAAAGAATATGAAATAAGAACTCCGTTATTGCGAAGGTTATATTTATTAACTTCATGATGTATTTTAAACTTAAATAAGGCTCAACCAGACATGATAATATTTGTATCAATCTGAATAACTTAGATTTAGAAAAAAATAAACGGTCGGTTCTAAACATGACTCAAGCGTGAAAACAAACACAAATTATAAACCTATTATGTTACTTATACTATAAAAACTATGTAATTATTTCTTTGTGATGTAAGATTTATTTTTATTAACAAGAATTTTTTACATACTATTAACGTTATCTACTGTATCAAATATAAAGTCAATTTATTTATAGTACAAAACTTAGTCTTTAAACATTAAAAGGCATTATTAGGCTTAAAACAAATTCATTATTTAGTATTTATTCCAAGGAACATTATCTATTGCATGTTTCTTTTGTTTATGTTTTTTAAGATATTTAGAATCTATATATGCATCACCACAAATGGAACACACATATGGTCTTTCTCCAGTATGTGTTCGTAAATGTACTACCAAGTTGCCTTTTAATGCAAAAAACTTCAAGCACACGGAGCAACCAAACTTCTTTTCCCGGGTATGTGTTAATTGATGTGTTCGTAAATGTGTTTTTGTTTTAAATCTCAAGGAACACAATTGGCAGGGAAACGGTCTTTCATTTGTATGAACCCTTTCATGCATCACCATCATGGCTTGACTAGCACAACTCTTGCCACATAGTCTGCAATCAAATTTTTTGGTATTCTTTCTTTGAATCTTTTCTGTTTGTTGTTCTTCAGTCTCAAAAATATGTGTGTTTTCTACATGTTGCTCTAAAGCAGATTCCACTGAAAACATTTTCTTGCACAATGAACAAGCATAACCTAGTAGCTTTCCAAGGTTAGACACAACTTCTTGTTTGACGGTCTTCATTAATTCCTCCTTAACTTTTGATATTCTAGATTTGGAACACTCTTCTGAACTTTTATGTGCTGTCAATTCTGCCTTATCTTCAAACTTAAGGCCACAATGACTACACATAAATGGATTGATGTGAGTCAATCTGTGTGTTTGCATGGTTATTTTTTGATGAAACCTTTTATGACATATATCACATTCAAAATCTTTGATTCCACTGTGGATCATCATATGTCGTTTTAAATTGTTTTGATTGGCAAATGTCTTGGAACATATTTCACATTGTGGCTTACTGTTGTGAACATACTTTATGTGCTGTGTAAGGTTGTTTCTTTTGATACTGTGGTAACAAAATGGACAAGTTACATATACTCCTGAAACACTATGCAACATCATATGACCAGTCAACACTTCAGCCGTTTCAAATCCTTTCCCACATAAATTGCATAGATGTTCCCCAGCTGGGTTATGTTTGTATTGGTGTTTTTCATAATCAGCAAAATCTTCAAACTGTTCACCACAGTCACATAAAAATGTTCCATCCTCTTGTTGCAAGACAGTAGCTATTTCACTATCATCAGCATATTCAATAACTAGTTCAGAACCATCACATTTTAGTATCTGCAATTGTGAAGGGTCATCACCTTCATACAGAATCACTTCTTCTTGGGATAATGATTCACTTCCATCTTTACTGAGCTGATTATCTGTTAAATATTTAATACCATTGTCATTTTTTACTAAAATAGTTCTTTCTGCACCAGATGGAGTAACTATTTTTATAAAACTTTTTGAACTTGGTATATTTTTTATTATATCCTTTGGCATAGAGAGAGAATATCCATCGCTTGTTTTGTCTTGAGAATCCTCAGTGATACCTAAAGAGTGGTCTTGAGATAAATCATCAACAGTACCAAAATGATCTTCTATTTCCTGTTCCTCATTTTCTAAGATAGTAGCTGGTACATTGTTTGGTACTTTGGGATTACTTACAAGAAATGAATCTATAGAATTTTCAAATTGTGTGCTTTGATCAACATATTGCATAACAATATCATCACAGGCTTCATTTTCTTTTTTAATTGACTCAATAACCATACTATTGCTGTTGATATTTTTAGTCTCATCATCTTTAGGGTTGTCGACAACTACAACATAGTAATAATCATCATCACTGTCAGTAGCCTCGCTTTTTATAATTGACTCTAATTGTTTCATAGACTCCTTTGCTATATCTTCTATTGTCATGTCCTCGGTAGCTTTTAACTGAGTTTCTATTTGAGAAAACTGGTCACTATTCTCATTAATATATGTTTCTAACTGAACTCTTAGTTCCTTATCCATTTTCATACACTGAGTGCGAAATTGATATGCAGACGTCATTAGAGTAAAACAATCATTACATAGTTTTTGAGGTAAACCATCATCTTCTCTGACCTGAAATATTTATATGAATAAAATTATATCTTTTAAATATGTAATATAACAATTGTCACATAATTTCATTGAGGGGTTAAGAAAGACGTGGTTAAATATATACATTTTACTGGTTGCAAATAGAAAGAACGTCTAAACCAACACCTGTTAAGTGTTAACCTTAACCTTTTATATTTAAAAATGAAATAAAATTTAGGTACTTCATGGGGGAACTGTTATTTATGATCACTGACATCAAACATTACTTCAATTGAGAAATATAATAATTATAGATGTATATGAAAATTAATATATACCTCAACAGTAGTTACTTCAAGAAATTTCTCTTGGATATTGTCTTCGTTATCAAAAAGTGACACTCCAGTTTCTGGACTTAGACAGCTTCGACACAAATTTATCCAAGAATCCATATCAAAACGTTTCATACATAATTATCCCGCCAGGAAAACCTGAAAAATATACAACTTTGGAATTCCAGAACATTGTTTTGACAGTTGTTTATAAGTAATCAGAGAGCACATTATAGTAGCCAAAGAGTAAAAATTATCTACGGACCTTTCCATAAAGACGATCTATTGAAATTATAGACAACAGAGCGTATTAAAATGGCGGTATGGACTCAACACGCGACAAGACCGAACGTAGAACGGATGTGGCGTCATCTTCTAGTTAGCGCGTAAACGAAAAGAAAGAGATAGCAATGACGCCAGTTGCAACAACATAATCGGATATTTAGATTAGTTCAAACTGATAATAATCTAAGAATGTTAATACATCTTTAAACAATAGTCTGTTATCATTCTTTATTTTCAACTTTTTCCTTAAAAAGTAGGTTAAATGCCATAAAACTACGTTTAAGCTTTGACATAATATCAATATTTGTAGGTTGGTATCTGAACAGTTATTGAATTAATTAAATTAAATAAAAATATTGTGATAAATACAGAAAATATAATATATATATTATTATATGTTTAAAGTGTTCAAATAAAATATTATTTTTCTAAAGGTATTTTCTTATTTAATTTTATAGGTCAACCCTATAATATTCCACTTTTACGATAGATGCCGCTACGCCTAACTAAAGTCCATAGAATAAATATTGTGTAATTGATTAATGAATATGCTAAAAAATTTATGAGTTAAATATGGAAAGGTTGGTTAGTTCTTTATATAGAAAGGTTAGTAACTTCTTCAATTTGAACATTATCAGGAAAACACCGCGAAGTAAAATATAAATATATTTAGTATATAATATGTCGTACATTGGCATTTCATGAATAATATAAAACAGAATTTATCAGACCACTTTGACACAGAAGGAAATTTAATGAAACTGTTAGGTTTGTTACAATGACTTTTTTTTAATTTACATTCTAGAGATGGATTGATCAAGAATCATAAAATATAATAAACATATATACAACCCCAGATCATCATTAATTATACGCAAGAAAGCAAGCAAGCAAGGACAAAAGTTAGTAAGCTCACCTTTTGATAGAAATCTATACATATAATAAAACTGTTATGACTTGTTTCTGTACATTAAATATACATATTTTAAAACTTTTAGGGAGGGCGTAATAAGTAGTCGATATAGATACCAAATCATAAATATTTGAACATTTTGTTTATCTTTCTATCTGTTTGTCTGTTTGTATGTTTGTGCATGAATAACGCAAAACTTATGAACTGGATTTTGATGAAATTTGATATTCTGATATGATGATAGCTATGATGATGATGATGCCCTGGTCAACATTTAGGATAGTTTTTACTGTTGGAAAATGTTTAATTCCTACGAAAAAAGAAACAAATTACCAGTTCTAGCACTTCATTCTATTAAAATAGGGACGTTCTGTTATATTCTTTGACCATAAGATTAAAAGTACCACTGAAAAAGTACACAACTTCTGTAAATGGAAAAAAATTTTGATGTCCAAAACTAGATGGCAACACAGGTTTTTTTTCAACACACGCTATAGTTGTGTTTTTCGAAACTAAATAAGGCGCTCTCGCTAAGTAATTTGAAATTTGAACACAATATTTGCTATTGGTAACCAACTACTGTTCAAATTTATTGAAATTAGTACAAGTATTGACTTTTGATTTCTGGATGTCCTACAAAATAAAAAAAAATACGAAAAATATGTTAATTATATAAACAAAACCAATTTTGTAAATTTTTTCGACGTTTACTCAATATGCCACGCAAACGAAGTCGCCGGCACAGCTAGTTTTATATATATATTTTCGTTGCCTTGTTACTTCCGAAGATCACATATCGCACAAAAAATATTTCAGGAATCCAGTACCACTTGGTTAAAAGTAGCATCTATAGTAAGCTACTATTGTTACTGATGATAGAAATATTTTTTAATTAGGTTATATGAGAAGTAATTTATTAATTGCTATAATAATGTCTTAACAATTTTATCATTTATAAATTTTAATTTATATTTATACACTCTACCTCTTATTTTATAAAATTAAACCGAAGATGCTTGTATTTTTAATAAGAGTATGCTTGTAGGAAAGAACCCTAATTTTGGAAATTGTAGTATTTTTATAAGGATTCTTGTGGAAGGGAGCCCCAATTTTGGAAGTTGTTAGTCAATTTTTTTAACAGATTTTAGCGGATGTAATTTTGTGACCAGGTATTTTATTACACGTCTTGTATTCAAGAATTAAGTTTTTTTGGTGACTATTTTTTATATGAGTTTAACATTTTTAGGAATAATTTATAATAAAATCGTCATAGTCCAACCGTTTCATTTTTTTAACTATATATATTTATAGAATAGGAACAAAAAAAAATGACAACGCCTTAATTGGCGTTGTCATTTCTTAAATTTGCTCTGTGACAAATAATCAATTTTTGAATTAACAGGCGCGAGATTCACAAGTACACAACGTAGTACGACCATATACAGTGAGATGGCTTTAAATCCAATCCTTTTTTTTTTCTATAAATAAATTATTCAGGGTATTAAACTTAGTTCGCAGACCAGAAACTCAATTAATATTTCAGTGAATAAAATTAAAACGACCTGGAATATCATAAAATTCGAATCTGGTAGACGTAAAGCTCGCAACTTCAATTTTAATCTTCTCATAAATAACTAATTATTAAATTCGGATAAGGAAGTTTCCTTTGCTTTTGAAAATTATTTTAAGAAAATTTGAGTTACTTCATCCTTAATTTGTCCCGTTGTCGTAGAATCATAAAAAAATGTAATATTAATTTTAAATTTGGAAAAATAATAATTTCAAGATATTGTAATGTTTTAGAACATATTGAAATTACCTTCGATTTAGGGAGATATTTAAGAAGTAGTAATCAAAACTGGACCTTGTTGCCCCTTACTTAACTTTCATTTTTGTGGATATTTCTTATGGAGTGTTTCACAACCTAACGAAAAAAGCAAAGTATTCCTCTTAAAATCTCATGATGTTTTAGATCCTTCGAATTACTCACCAATATCGTTGTATTTTCACTTCGTCAAATATTTCAAAAAAAATATTCTCAACTGACACTGAACTGAAGAATAATTCCTATAAATGCTTTTGGAGTATTTCATGTTCTTTCTGATGCTTTTGGTTGTGTTCATTAAAAAACTTTGGTCAGGAAATTGTACCACTGTGACATTAAGAAAAAATCACAAAACTTTGGATTTCTCACTTTTCTAACAGAACTCAGAGGGTTGAGGTGATTGTAAAAAGATCTATTGAGCTCCGATTGACATGTGAACTTACTCACTTACTCAAGGTTCAGGCTCTTCTCTTCGTTTTCTGTATATTTATGTGTATATTAAGTAGTTTCGTTTTTGTTTAGGCCAGTTGCTACCAAAAATTTTTTGGCCGTTGTTTAGTTTCGGTTTTGGCCAAAATATAACCGAAAGACGAGTATTCGTGAACTATCGTTAATTGTCAAGCAAACTTCATTACTAATTCGTTCACCCTGTTTTGTAAAAGTTTACTACGAAGACATATTTTAAAATATATATTTTTATGACAACAAATAAACCTACAAGGTATATTTAAAAATTTGTAACATAAAAATGTGTAATAAATATACTATTGTAGATTGAAATTTAGTGTATTTTATATATTTAAGGTTTCGGTTTCGCCGTCGAGTTTTCGGTCGAGGTTTCGAAACTTAAGCATAGCCGAAAATTCGGTTTCGGTTTCGGTTGATAAACCTGTTTGTATGACGATGTAAAAAAAGCTTTCTCATAAATAGTGCATTGGTTAAGTGTTGAAAAGAACAGATACTACACTTTGATCTTTGCCAAAAGGCCGAGAAGCGATTTGGTTAAGTGTTAACCAACTATTACTTAATAAAAAGATTTATGATATTCACAATTCCAAATCCAAAACATTTGTAACTAATTTACTCTCAAATAGAGTGGCGATTGAAGTAATTGAACACAGATTTTCTAGAATTACTGTGAATTCAAATTTACAATATGGTTGTTTTATAGATGTTTTGGCTAAACGTACTTCTATAGCATATTATACTTTAAAAAAAGACGCCTCATTAGACGACGACGCTTTGAGGAATATAGTAATTAAATTTTTTGTCTTTATTCTGACGAAGGCGACATCTGTCAGATCAAACTTACTTATCTTTATGATTCGATGATTCTTTTAAATTTGCATTATATGATAACATTGTTACAACCGATAATAATGTTTGAAGTTTTCTTCAAATTAAGTCATGTTTAAATTTCAATATTATTTGTTACTGTTATTATATTAATTTTCTGTGGGCCGCGGTTCGAGCTCTGGTTTCTCCTAATTAATTATTCTGATGTCGCGATTTATATTTAAATATGTATAGAGATGTTAAAACCCTTATACAGAATGATGAATGTTCCAGAAGGACTGTTCAAACAAAACCAACTTTTCCGTTGTTTTGAGTCTATTGTTAAATTATATTGTGTCTCGGAAGTCCACCCGTGTAGTTGAAAATATATGTTTTTAATATGTTATATGATTAAAAATTGCAAAATTAAATGTATACATGTAAAATATTTTTTGTGCACATTTTTGCTAAGGAATCTAAAATAAGTTGTTACAGTCCAGCTAAATATATAGCTGGATTAAATTTATGTATATGTATCATTCAGCCGGAAATAGTTCACAGCTGGACATAGGCCTCCCCCATTTAGAGCATTTAGAGCCACAGGGATCGGTTCTGGGCCGCCCTCATCCATCGGACTCCATATACTTATTCCATACTCGGATATAATTTATTGAAAATTTGATAAGAAAGTAATGTATTTTTTTTTATTTTATCGTACCTGTCGTTAATTATAAAATTAATAACAATTTTTATGTAATAAACATAAGTACATTATTAGTTATGTACATAAATAAGTCCTCTGCGCTTCTATCAACCATACATACGCCCTGGATACGATGAAGTGCTGTTACAGCTGCAGTAAAAAACAATCGAAGCCACAATAATTAACCACTAACAATTAACCACAAACCAATAGTCAATCGTTCAGAGAATTTAAATAATAGCACGACTGTGATTTGGAGCTTACTCTGATAGTTAAAGTGAAGTAATAAATTAGATCATTGTCCAGTTAAAGCGATGATTAATAAAACTAATTTTAACTGACTTAACTCGTGCTGTTTATTTTAATTTTTAATTTTAAGCTGACGTTTTAAATGCTTTGCAGTAATCCTGTTCACTGAAAGACGAGATGTGACACAAATGTAACCAATGAAATCGTTTATATAAATAGGTACTCGTGAAAACGTAAAAAATTAAGAAATGTTAATAATAAACTACGAACAAAACTTTATTAGTGTATATTTTATAAAACACTAGCTGCACGTGGTTTCGAAGGCAGAAAACCAAAACTGAACCAAAGATGAACTGATCCAATCTTTTTCTCTAAACCTAGTAAAATTCCAAAACAAAAAGAGACATGTCAGAATATTTATTTATATCTCAAATAAGTTTACAAGAATACTAAATTGTTAAGTAGGTATACTATATAAATATAATGAACGAAAGCAAGCTACATTGAACTTCAAAAGTCAGTAGGTACTCCTTTACGGGTCAATGTATACACTTATTCAACAAGCTCGCAGTAAACGTTCAAGTATTACCATTTATTAAGGTAAAAAGGTAATTCAGGAATTTGAGTTCCCATGAATACTATAGTATTTTCAAATATTTAGAGCATGCTACATCGTGAGTATAAAGCGATCGGGATACTTCAAAATATATTATAAATGTAATTTATGCTTAAAAATATAACATGAGACAAGCGCGCTGAGTTTTTTTAGATTTGTAATAACGTACATTTCGAGCTGGTGGCTGGAAAAAAATGATTATTATAAATTTTATTATCAAGAAAAGAATTGATTTTAATTTAGTTATCTGGATTTTAATATGATGTAATTATACCATCATTATCATTATTGATCATTATTGAGTTTTCCGTGAAAAATATATAATTTTTCATAGTGAGACTCATAGTGAAAGATACTAAACAACAACAAATTTTAACAATACCCTTTCAGTATATTATTTTTCTTCTGCTGTTTCTTCCCTATTTTTTCAAACTTTAAAGACTGTATGATAAAAAAAGACAAGAGAGCATAGAGTATATAATAAAAAATACAAAGGGAAATAGGGATTCTGTTGGATTAGGGCGCTGTGTATATATGCCGCTATGTGACAGCAAGTTTAAACAAGATGTATAACAGTTTTGCAATCTCAATGATGTGTTTATCTGTTTCCTAACAGATAAACACATCATCCTTGATTTTCACATCAGGATCCTTCCTGGGTTCAGTGGGAAGCGTCGTAATTAACAAAACTGGTACTCAGTTTGAAGAAGCGACAGTAGTTTTTATAGGGTTGAATCTTCTTCAGAGTTTCTTGTTTCTTGATAGCGGTCAAAGTTGAGCACCTACACTTATACAGGTCATAATATACTTATAGTATATCATAGTAAAAGCTGAATGAAATACATATGTAAATGTTGGTCGTAAAAATATCTATTATATCTTTACAAATTTCAAAATTGATCTTAATTTAAGTATGAAAATAAGTAGTCATTACACTTTAGGTAATATTTATTTGTTATAAATAATTTATAGATCTCATAGTCTTTTAAATATGTAATCATATATACGTATTATATATTATTATTTATGAACAATATATTCAATTTATTTTTGTATCCTAAGTTGTGTCTACTACCAATACAAACAAACGGCTTATATACTTATATAACTTATCTGTGTTAGTGTGTGTGATATTGCAATGACCTCAATATACTGTACCTATAACATTGTTATCTCTCTAAGTTTCTTGACTTATTACTATCATTCGTCTCTCAAACTTCCAGCGTATATGAATGCGAGTCCATTCGTTATGAACGTATGAAGCCTGTGATACTTTTATGGATGTGGATTCAACACTGAACTTATTCTTCGGATAAGTTTAAGCAAATCCTCAAAGTTATGAATACCAGGCATATTTGAGTGAAGTACATTTGTACAGAAATATGAATGTATGAAATCAATTTTTTTAAGTTAGTGCGGTAGCCCTAATTTATAAGGCTTTTTTATTACTATTTATTTATAAATTGATTTATAAATAATATTAAGATTAGGAGGGAAGTAGCTGTTGTCATTTTAATAAATATATTATATGTATTGTTCTTTTACTATGCACTCGAAATTAATAATTGTTATAGTTACAACACTTGTATAGATATGAACATGTGTTAAGTTGATATAAAAAGTAATTTAGTAATTTACTATTTTCATAAAAATAAGTTAGGCAACACTCGAGTGTTATAAGACGTCTATAATAACTTTATATCTCGTTATGCTTAGATGAACGTAGCAGAATTAAATTATTGGTCAGTTTGAGATGAGAACAATAACGATATAATTAGTTACACTCGTGATTTAGGTCGTAGAAGAAGAATATATCTCAATGTTAGAGGGGATTTTTTATTCAAATTCTTTAACTTTTGATCAAATTTCGTTATTTGTTATGTTACCTAAATTCGTGGTCGGTTGTTCCTTTGTTCCTTTTTATCTTAATTTATTAGATGTAATAAAATTAACCTGTAATTTCTGTTCATCTTCTATCTTTACCTCCATCGTAACATTGCCATACTACGTGACTCGGGCGAAATATTTTGTTCTCCTTTTGACGAAACGGAAAGATACAAAAAGAAATATCAAAGTCATTGTTTTTTATTTCAAATACATTGCTCTTAAGAAATGTCAGAATTCAGACAGACCGATATATAGATTGACGGAGAGCGGCAGTACTGAGATATCGTTGTCATCCTTAGGGCATAAGATTCTGTAAGTGGTAAAAGGGGAAAGGGGAGAGGTAAGGATTAGAAAATATGCTTTTAAGAAATTATAATCAAGTCAAATTAAATTTAACAGACAAAAAAGAATGAGTAGAAGGTTTAAGCAAGCATATTTTATATGATAAACATTCTTTTACGAAACCTAATAAATACATTATAACACACATTAAAAATTAAACTGCAGTAGCAATTTTTAACTTAAAAATGATATTTTGTACTAAAACAAGCGTAGACGTTTGTTGTAAAATATTCATTTCATCTTCGTAAAATGTTTGCATGCTCATGTTGGGTTTTGAACTTACTATGATGATATACAACAATCACACATATCTCTTTTTAATACGGTCTAAACTCGTTTGTATTTCTATTATGTTATATTAGATATATGTGGGACAATTATTTTAAGAAAATAAATTATCGTGCCAGATAATATCTTCTTCTAAATTTTGTTTAGTTGCAACATGACTTAGAAATCCATACATGTTTAATATTATATTCATATATAAAAAAACATAACTAATAGGTTAAAAATCTGATACATTGAAATTGTTTTAGATAATTTGTTAAATTGAAAAAAAACTACAAATTGTCTAACGCCATCTTTCCGTGAAAAGTAAAATATGCAATTTTTATTTTTTTTTTTCATCAAATACAGGACGATCCGTTCTAATGTTAATAAATCATTTAAATATTGCAATTAATCAGGATTTTGAAGCTTTGTAAAAATATCAAAAATTTATAAAAAAAGAAGATAAACGAAGTAAATATTAAAAAAATTAAATATATGATACATAATTAGATTTATAAATTTAAGATAATATTTATTTTTAATTTACAAAGATTGCTGTGTTACATGTAAGAACAGATCTTCTATAAATAATAATAATAAAGAATATTTGAAAAGTTCAGAGGAGGTTACAAATCAAAAATAATTTCAAACGTCTTAAGATTTTTGATATTACAATCTCCATTGGAGCAATACCTTGGTGAATAATGAAAATAATTATTCAAATATTCAAAATAAATAATATTTGCACCCTTCAACATTTTGGCTACTTTTATTTGAAATTATACCATCCCTTACAGTCTTGAGCCACATTTCTTTGCTGAGTTAAATGAATTATACTAATAAAAATCAAGAGAATTTTAAACAAATGAATAATTATAGAATTTAATTTTTATGATATTTTATATATATGACGGCAAATTTACATTTTTGGTTCATATTACTTCGGTTTACTATTTATAAACAGAAATAGTTAATGTTTTGATTATCGTTTAGATAAATGTTGTTTAATCATTTTCTTAGATATTTCAGTTTTGTTTATTCTCAAAAAAAGACTGTTGATTGTTATTTTGAATTTTAATTTTAAATGGAAAGTCAATTTATTGTTGCAAGGAGCCGACGCTAACTTCAGTTAGTTTGTCGAGTGGGGTTGCGAGTGGCGCCAACTTCGTAGTAGTGAACGATAGAGGGTTGAGCCGAGAGTCCGGTGGTTCAGTGTTCATTGGGACGTGGTGTTGTGCGTACACTCGCAAATCCACGAGGCTCATTGTACAAAATAAATTTATTTCATTATCAATAAAGTGATTTAAAAGAGGAATTTGAAGTTGTTATTAATTTAAATACAATATGCGTGCATCACAAGATCCAAATAGCTTCGGCAATCCGACATATATGTATTATATACATATATATATTGATCATAAAGTAATGTGTACTCGTATGTACTCTAGTATTGCATTACTAGGTATATTGCGTGCCGTTGATAAGCATCGTTTTAAGTTTCCGAATAAAAGGTTTTGCTAAGTATGTAGTGTATTTTCCTACTTCATTTCAACCCTACTTTATTTGTTTGAGCACCTATCATAAGCTGTTTTTGGAATTGAAGTCGTTACTACAGCTCTGATGCATTTTTATTTTTGGAGATGTCATTAAATCATCATGAGATTTTCTGATTTTGTGTCTTTTGATAATTTTCAGTTGTGTTTAAAAAATATATTATTTTTTTGATAATTCCTTACAATTTTATCACATGGTTTTAATGATATCATAAATGAGAAAAGACAAATTTGATCATGTCTTCGTATTAGCATATATCAAAGTTTTTCAATTTTAAATAATATTCAATTTTAAATTTTGACAGTTTTTCTGATGCTTTATATCTTAAGATAAACGTCTTAATGTCCTATGGTAATGCTTTGGTTTAATGCAGCTTATATTAATACTATTTTAATCTTACAGAAACGCCATCCGTGCCATCTATCGTCTGGGCCCCAGAGAGACTGTGTGTTAGGTTTAAACAAATCAATGTACTCACGGACGCCAGTCCATATATATTGGAAAAAATAAAGTATATTGAAAAATTTTATTAAAAGAAACAAATACAAACTTACTTTATGTGCTACTCCACTAGTAAGAGTGAGCAACTCTTTTTTGGGTCACTATACTTTTTACAAAAAGCTTCCAGAATACATTAAATTATTAACTTAGCTATACGAAATAAAAAAAAATAACATTCTCAAAAGAGAAAGAGGCATTCTCTGCTAGAATATTTCAAAATTATTTAAAATATAGTATAAATTGTAATCTTCTTTTGTATGTTTAGTTATGCAATAAAAAAAGAGGCCTGCTGAGTTTCTGTCGCCAGCTTTTCTGAGGCATCTTTCCAAATCAGCTATGATCATAAAAAATATTTTTCATAATATTATTTTCAAAAAATTGTATTCATTTAATTTCAAACAAAATAGTATATTAGTAAAAACTTTTATAAAGTGTATGATAAACTTTCAAATAAAAATAATCCAAAATATACAGCTTTAATAATAGCGTATAAAGTTATCTAGGACGAACACGATTTCAATAATAAAGTCTGCGCAATGCAGGTTTGAGCTAATTAATTAATGTTCCTGAAACCTAACTGGGAATAAATAAATATTTACAAAGTTAATTTAAATTTTAAATTTGGAACACCAAACAACTCAAAAACGAAGTCCCTGTTTGTTTGTTTAATGTGCGTATTTTAAATGGAACTAAAATATAGATATAAAGTTCCTTACAACTCACCTCAAATTAAAATATCAAAAAAAGATGAAACTACTGCATATAATTGTAGTAAAGTCTCTTTATATAATATAACTCGAGAATTTATTGCTCATAATATATGAAGAATTCATTTAAACCTTTTAGAATGTTGCTATCCTATTATATATCTTAAATAACTATTTAAGATATTATTTCAAATATAAAAGTAATATTATTATAAAGTATATAGTTTAAAGTAATGGTAAAAATTCATAATAATTATAAATAATAGTTTAATAATATGTAAGACTGTTTTATTATTATTATAAAGTGATACATTTATGTTATATAAATTATTGGATCCACCATTTGCATAAATATACATATTTTACGATTAACAATTTAAATAAAACTTATATACAATATTTCAATTTATAAGTAATAAGACGCTTTACATTTAACAGGTATCGAAATATTGTCTTTTACAAATTATGAATTTTAAATTAATATATTCTTTTATTAATCTAATCACAAATCTAGTCAAATGTCAAAAATAATTCAAATATTTTATTATATACATGTAGTCTGGCAATAATTACTTTTATAATTAAAAAAAAAACATAACATTATATTTGAATTCGGAATCTGTCATTCTGACTTGAATAGCCATTGTGATTTTTTTCGCTCCAATCGGTGTTATTTTTTTTGTAATGTTAAAATGTTTAGTTATAAAGAGAACCGAATTGCTGTGATAACATTGCACAGAGCAGGTATGGAGACAAAAGCAATTTATGAAACTCTTCATTCCCTTTTTAGTAGTCGAATGTTTTGTACCGCGTTATGGATCGTACATACGTACGTTGACTGCTCAGTTTGTGATAAAGAAAAAGAAAGATAGAAAAAGTAAGTTCATACATTTCTGATTTTAATATTATTATAAACTACCACACATTACAGGAATTTCACTAATAACGATAATTATGACTAGATCTGCATTAATAATAAAAATATTTTTTCCTAGTAGTACTTATTCTCTGTTTTGCCACTTTCATACTAACGGTTTATGTCAAAGGTTTGAAAGGGACAAAACAAAGAAAATGTTAACCTGGGTTTAAATATTTTTAGTAGTAAAGGTAGATATGTATAGATTGTAGATTTTTCTAGAAACAAACTCAACAGACAGACAAACTCAACAGACAGATATGGTGTCCAGTTGATTTAATTTATTACTGGGTTTTTACAATCTAATGATTAAAAAATAATTTCAGTTTCAAAAACATTCCAATTATTGAACAGTAAAAATAACATGTTGCTTTTATTATTCAGGACGAACATACAAATATTTTTAAATTTCATGAAGTCTAAACAGACAGATTTTATGAAGTCTAAAATATTTGTATTGTAATACATATATGATTATTTATCAATATATTAATATTATAAAGTGAAAAAGTTTGTTTGTTAACACATCAATCTTCGAACTTACTGGATGGAATTAAATATTCTTTCTGATTATTATTAGATGAAGAGAAAGGTTCAAGGCCTTCTGTCTATCATTTCTTTTAGTAATTAAAATTGTCCGTCCGCGAGTTGTTAATATTATATACCGGAACACTTTTGTTTTTTAAACAAATTAATCTTTGAAACTACCGAATGGATTTGAAAATCTCTTTCTGCCTTTGCTAGGCGAATTCATATGAAGACTATCTATAATTATGTTACTATTCTTAGCTATTTTATTAGTAAAAAAAGTCGTTCGACCACGGGTGGAACCGGGAGTAAAAAGTAGTTTTATCTTATATAAAAAAAAAGACAATTTATGTTTGAGAAACAGACAGTAATTGCAATAAGTAACATTGTTCGAGTTCGGCGGCGATATTAAAAATCAAAATAAAACAATTTTATGCAAAATTAAACTGTATTTCAATACACCAAGAATCAACTTTGTACAAAATATTGTTTGTATGCTAACTTGTAAATTGTTAACGACGTAACATCAATACGAATAGGTTAACTTCATTAGTTTAGCAAGTTCTACAGAGCAAGACGGATATATATAGATGATAAGAACGTGAGTGGGATGGAAAATACTGGAAGCTGTGAACTGTAAAGGTATGTTCACAGTTTGCGGACCGCACAAAGGATTCGGGGTCACGAGGCTACTGGGGTAGTCTTACCCTATATTTAGGGTAAATTTTCTATATAAGAATTTTTATAGCTAACCAAATTCCTGAAATGTTTGATTTTGACGACAATTATAGATATTAAAATTAAATTTTAACGATAGAAATTTTATCATAATTTTTCATCGATACAATCACTCTTCCTCTTGTATAACACTAAATGTTTACATTAATTTATTAAAGTTATTATAACAATACAAAAGCAATTGTTTACAAATAAAAATCTAGTGAATTATAATTTAGGGAGCTTTACCAACTCTGGCAACACCACTGAAAGCGCCGGGAAAATGGAACCATTGGCTTCAGTCGGTCGCCGGAGCTCAGACTCGCCTTATGTCTTGCTCCAAGGCACTAATGTTGTAAAAATCGAATTTATATCGATAGGTTATCGACTATATCACTTAAACAATCTTTATTTCGGTTTGATGTATTTTTGTTTATACCATTAGTGTTTTGTGTGTTGTGTTTTATACATTGAAGCTAGTAACAGGTGAGCGACTGAATATTTTAGTGTATTACAGTAAATGGCTACATTATATGTATTTATTTTATGATTAATATACAGGATGTATAATTTATGTTACTTACTAGAGTTTTGCATATAATATTTTTTATAATCCAATAATATTTTAATTATAAATGAGTAGAATTAAAATTATTAATAACATTTTATTAAAACCTTTTTATTTAACAAAGATAAGATTCGTCATTTTGTACTTTAAATAAAAACAATTATTTACTATATAAAGAAATCCTTTATACTTATATTGTTTTACATACGTAAGTTAACCGTTCCTTAATAAAAGCTTTCATGAAAGTAATTGTTTTTCAGATTAGCAAGCTTTATTTCGGGAATTTTATTATAATTATATTTTATATGGCTGTAACACAATATTTTTATTGAATAGTATAATAAAATATTCGGTATCCAGGTCTCCTTCCGCGTGGATTTGCAGACGTTGGCTTTTGTGAAAAAATATTTCTTTGTCACATGAACTTGCAAAATTACCCTCCATCGAAAAATTCTTTTATTTTAACGGCACAGTCGATATATATATATATATATATATTCAATCAAAATAGTATTTTTTATTATTATCTTTGGAGACTATCTCATACATATGTACTGCTTATTATGTACTATAAGTTGAAATATTAATATTATTTAACACTTATATATTTAAGCTTAGAATATTTTCGTTTTATAATACAAATGTAAAACTGGGAATTATTGACTTATTTCTTATAATATACTAAATATACTATACTATATCATGTCTCGGAACCTCATATTGAATATAGTTTTACTGTTTGTCTTTAATATATATTTATATATCATAAATGTTACACAACATGTAAAGTCGTAGGAGGTAGATTATTCCTAATTCTATAACAGACCGACACGATTGCTAGAAAAGGTCAGAACAAAATCGATATACAATAGAGTTAATTAGGGTAATGAAATTTGATTATAGTGTTAGGAACTACAGAGTATAATATATAATATAATTTTTCTACATAAATGTTATGAAATAGACACTATACTCCTGAGATTCTCTTATTAAAGATAATATATTGATTCCTTATTATAAAGATCATTATTGATTGTACCATGATGATTATAATTATTTTATTTAGTAGAACACCTTGTTCTAAAAAAAAACTAAAAAAGTACTAAAAATTTTATTTATTAGATAATAAATATTTAATTTTCTCTACGCATTTCAGTTGAAATTGTTAATAGTATTTTAAATGTTATATAATAAATTTTATTTATTTAATACATCATAATTGTTTTTATTAATGTACACGTCGATTTGACCGCATCAATCTAAGATAGAAATATTATATATATTCATATTTTTATTTTTTATGTAATATATTTACGTATGAATTAATGAATTAAATTCATTTATTCATACTATCCTAGTTATCCTAGTTTAAATCACTGCTGTTGAGTATTGATTTAAAATTTCGTTTTTCAGAGTAAGTATTACGTTAAAAATGTTATCATGAATTTATTAATTATGAAAATATGTATGTATGTATAAGTTGTTTATTTTTCATATATTTTTTAGTAAGTCCTTCCAGTGAATATTTTTTCAATAAATGGTGGTTGCAGGTAATTTCTATGCTTGGGCAAATATAGGTTACCAGGCGAACAGAAATCATAAAGAAGTACTCAAAGCCCCAGTGCTCGTGTGCGCCGTAATTGCTTCCTCTATAGGAAACGCAGAGTGTGAAACGACCTCCTCCCTGTTGCTGCCGCTCTAGTCGCTATAAATTCGAATTTCGAAGCGAAATGCAATTAAACCACAGAGAAAATAAACCACATTTAGCAAATACTACTTATTTCTCGTACACTTTTATTTAGCTAACGATGTCTGACGACCATTTCGTTGCTTTTACAATTTATGACAAAAGGAAACTGATTGCAAATTCTAATTATGTAAAACTGTGTTTGGGTGTTTTTCTCAGTTCATAGTATATTTTAGACATAGTTTTGTAAATTAAAAAAAAAAAATGACCCACCAAGCTTTTACAGTTTTAACTATTATATCTAGGGGACCAGTTAATCAGACGATTTCCCAAATCTGGGTTTCTTTCAATCTAGTGCTTTACTAAGAAAATGTGAGTTGATGCTTGTCTTTTTGACGAATAAAAAAGTTCATCTTCAGCGAATTCGGGACTTTTCAGACACAACCATTTGTACTCTAATGTCGAAGGTTGATGAAGACTTAACTATTAAAGTAAAAGATATTTTTAACATCTGGAATTTAAAACAAAGCTATTTTTTCTTTATTTAAAACGAATCCAAATACCCTAAAGCTGTAACAATAACTTAATCCTTTAGTCAAAATGCCAGAAATTTTAGTTAAACAAGTAAGGAACTTTAATAATTCTAGTTTTATTCGTGGAATAATAGTGGTTTCAAAAAGGAATTTAAATGAAGGATTACGTATTCCTCACTTTTATAAGCTTTAACTAGAAATATCTTTAGTAAAGGAATTTCTTTATTATAAAGACATTTTCTACTGTTTGTTTTCTATCTAGCTTTCGCCCCAGCTTTCTCAGTATTGATACAAGCAAATGTTTCTTTTTTGTTAACATAAAAATGTGAGTTATTTCTACTCAAAATATTCTCAGTTTATTGTATTATTCATTGAGGTAATATTGTTTGCAACTCTCAGCAATAATAGTTATATTTGAGATAATTTACATAAAATCTTCCTCCGGAATCATACTATCTTTTGAGGAAAGTCATAAAATAATTTGTTTGGTAGTTAGATAGACCCAAAGGTATATCTCTTCCATACAGACAAACAGACGTGGTTGGGAACTTTATTTTATATAATGAATAGATATCAAATAATTATTCTTAGAAGGGTTTCAATAGCATTTTAACATTATTTTGATTAGTTAGTTGGTTCTAGCATTGTACTTTATTCTTCAATTATATTTATACAAATATATAATATTTTAATTTACAAATAAATAAAAATGTTGAACCCAAAGACTTGCTACCAAAATTAAGTAACTCACTAACAAGAAGATCAGTAAGTTTTGATAAATTAATTGAAATACAAACTAGTATCAAAACTTTGACTTCAACTTTGTGAACTATATTGTCTTTGAATAATCAACATTGTGCCATGAAATTGACAGGACTTTCTCTAGATTTATTTTACAATTAATTTAATATTTGTTTTTTTTTCTTTATTTTAACCTATATGTATATATATAATCTCCCTAATTTTCGAAATCGGATTTTTTTTTGTAATATCTTTACATAGTCTAGTAATTCTAGATACTAAAAGTAATGAATATTAGAAAAAAAAATGTAGTAAAAGTAAATTATATCTATTATAATTATTAATAATATTATAATTATTAATATAATTTTTAAAGTTGTAAAATATTCTATATCTGCAATAAGTTTAAAATATTCTATATCTGCAATAAGTAATAGTTTTATGACTTTAGTGAAACACTAAAGTCATAAAACTAAAGACGAATTGGATTTTATTTAAAAAATGATAATAATATTATATTTTATAACATTTTATTTAACAATGAAGTAAATATGACGAAGCTTGAGTCCATTACTGCTTCTTATTTTTGTAAAAAAAACACACCGACTTGAAAGTTAATTAATATTAATCTACCAGTTCTTCGTATCAGTATTTGTTATCGCTAATAAATCACCTAGTACGTAAAAGCTCATAAATCTGTACCGCAATAAATAAATCTGCACGGCCTAAACAAACTAAACTTTTTTGAAAGAAAAATCGCCTTTATTCTAATGTAGATAAAAGACATCTGCTTTTTATCATATTAATTATGTACTAGCGTATAAGAATACCGTTTCTCTTAAAAACAATTATATATTTTTTTTAGATATGTAAAAGTAGTAAAATGGCAATTCAGCGAATTAAACGTAAAGGGTTCGTTATTTAGACCGAATTCACCGACATAATATGTAAATACAAAAGGCAGACATTAATCTTAAGTAACTATGTTAATGTATGCTCAACTTTAGGTACTGTTGCTAACGGTTTTTACTTGAATTACAGATGTGAATGAGATGGATATATATGATATCTATTATTAGAATGAAATGAAAGATGTGAATAATTCATAGATTGTTATTCACTGTGTAAACGATGTCATCTCTGCCTCAAATTTTGTAATAGGGACATCTACACACGAGAGATATTTAGACTTAATTGTTCCACGAACTGAAGTTTTATTTTTCAATATTACAATTATTTTGCTTTTGTAAACTTTAATACTTTTTAAATGAAGAGCAATTAATCTGTAATACCTCAAAAAAAAAAGAAAATCACAGCTATTTTAGTAAACCAATATTGCATCAAAGACGTCGTTGTACCAAAAGTAAGATTGTTGTAATATTACCTTAAATGGGCGGTTGTAACACTCCTGCTCGTAGTTTTTTCTCAGTAATAAATAAAATTATTAAAAAGACATCGTAAAAGAAAAGCTACCTATCAAACAATCATTAGACAATGTTGAAAGTAGTGCTACAGATGACTCATTTCTTCTCAGTGCTTGTCATATTGTTTAGGATCTATCTGCAAAGTTTCAAACGGAACGCCATTGTTGTGTCAACTGTGTGTCTCTCAAGCTGTCAGGGGCTTAACTATTTCCTTAAGTAAATTATTCATGGAATTTAAGATGATATAAAGCAACACCACATGTACTCGATGTTATTATGAAAATAAGCTTGTACAAAGTTGAATTTGTAATTTGCCAAAACTTTCAGTAAATTTAGATAATTCATAAATTCATAAATGAAATTTATGAATTTTTGAAAGTTTTAAAAGCAAATATCTCAATTGGAGAATAATTTTCAATGTCAGTGTTTGGGCGGATGGGTTGTTAAGAAACAGGGTAGTTACTAACCCCCATAGTATCAGGCCCTGTACTGCAGATCATTACAAAATTTTTATACATAAATATGAAACAATACATATGTTTTCATAATTGAATATTTTACAAACGTGTGGTGTAAATATAGGTGTATTTTTATCTTTGTGAAGAATTTCCATGAGAAAAATGGTTCTATTGTTTTACAAAAGAGATTAACTCAACAGAATCCGAACTCTAAATCCTACACCAGAATACGAGTATATTTTCTATATTTAAAAGTGTGTTTAGATATATACTTACCACGAGTATATTTTTTATGTTTAAAAGTGTGTTTAGATATATATTTTTATACGTTAGAATAAAAAAAATTACGAAAATAGTGGCTTAGTGTTTATATATCTTAAAAGCACTTGGATTAGATTCTGTTTTTCAGCTTTATAACTGAATCTTTTCCGGACATGCTCCGTGGAATAAACTTCTCTACAACGGCCGCCATGACTGTTTATTATAAATTCAAAACCTCCTCTACTATTCAGGGTATTTACACTAGGGTCTCAGGTACTATATAAACATTTACGAATTTGAACCCTATTTTTACAGTGTTAAATACTATATTGGAATGTAAACCTGAATTCGAATCCATCTCTAGGGATGAAGAAAATAGGTTCTGTATATTTGTTTATCTATTTATATTTTTATTCTATTCAAATTTAATAACTACATTTCATTTTTGTTTCATGGTACCTAAAATAATTTTGATACAATGTTCTATAATATTCTTCTAAGTTTGACGGAAGTAATTTTGAGAGAACAGTCATTTTATTTCTTGCATTTAAAAAAGCAAAAAATAAAATTCTCTGCATTTCATTTATGATAAAGAAGAAGGAATCGACCCCGGTCTCCTGTAAAGAGTTATTAATAGCCAGAACCTTATATGTAACTAATAACAATAATATATAAAAATATATAAAACGAGCCATAATAAAATAAAATAAAACTGAAAATTACCATTTTAGTAAAACATTTTTTTGTGATATCAAAAAACAAAATGAATAAATTTTTCTGCTTGTTCGTTGTGGTCAAATAATTTAGTTGGACTTTAGAAATAACTAGAAAGTTGTTATAAGTTATCTAGAATGGTTTTCATGCAGTAGGTACCTACTTTTATAATATACTCTGTTATCATTTTATTATAAACGTTGTAAAACTAACAGAAAATTAAATACCCATAGATTTAAAGTTATTTATCATAATAGTAAACAGGAATTGAAGATCGAGTCTGTCGATATAATATTTAAAAAGACTATTCAAAAACTTCCAAATACTTAAAGTAAAAAAAAGAATATATATCAGATCGATTTAAATCATGACATGAGGGTGCACACAATAACATGTCCTTTTGAAGGTATATAGAATTCTCTATTGTAAAGGTTTCTAAAGCTTTGCAGAAGTTACACTTTGCTCTGACCTCTGTTAAGTTTGCAACAATGGATCTCGAATAAAGGCGTTATTTCATTGTTTTGTTGTATGGGAGTTTTGGGTGATTATTTTTGTTTTGTGTGTTTTTCTGTTAGTGTGTTATTTGTTGTTTTAATATTAAATAAGATGAAAGATTATTATCGATTTATATTAATAACTTTAATTATACTTCCGCTTGAATTGCTTGCAATAAGTGGCTATAACGGCTGATCCTAACGCCGTGGGTTGAACTCTTACAGTTCTTGGATCTATAAATTATTGTTTACAACTGGTTGCACTTTACATCATTTTTAATAAGTTAACTTTACTTTATGAATATACAAAATTTTGAAAACCTTTATTTTTATATTTAACAACTTGGTACCCGTAGTTTCACTTACATCCGATTAGAGTTAAATTAACATACAAGTGTATAATATGTTATTTATTACCAAAAATAAACTTGGTTTTTGTAACACTTACTTTAGTATTTTACAATTGTAAAACACACTTTTAACCCCTAATTAACATTATTATACCTGTTTCTTTGTAATCAACTATAAACATATACCCAGCTTATTAAAATTTTAACAAGCGGTATCGGGTGCGTGCTCCATAACATTAACTTCCTGGTTAAAAAATGTTATATTATTATTTTTATTATAATTTTAAATAAGATCTTTTCTATAGTTATTAGTACTAAAGTTACTAAAACACCATACAGCAGATATAGCATATTTACTAATTAACAAAAAAAAACATTTATTTTTACATTAAAAAAATGCCCACAAACACACACACAAGTATCTAGAATTACTATACTTAAAAAAGATATAACAACAAACTAATTTAGAAAAATTAGATGTTTCCAACTTCTTTAAACAGAACGTTAATAAATATTAAGATAGTATAGCGATAGTATAGCGATAGTATAGAGATGGTATAGCAATATTATGGAGTTAGTATAGAATACCCAAACGATACGAGTAAACTTCAAACTTTTGAACCTCGGAGACACCTTCCCGTCGCCTTAGTAATACTACTAACTACTATATTCCGTATAAATCAGTCTATAAAGGATCGAAGATTTTTTTAATAACTTCTAACCAATTTTGGTTTTAAATTTTGCAGTATAGAGGTTTGAACCTCGGTTGGGTCAATAAATTTTACATTCCTTATATTTGAACTATCAAGTATAAGGAAGGTCTTTAATACAAATTTTTAAAAAATATTAAAGGATTGAATTTAATTGAAAAATTGAATAAATAAATTCATGTTTGACGTTTAAGGACTTTAATCTTAGGGGAAGAAAAAGTTTGTGACAATAGCTAATGATAATTCATAAATCTATTACAATTATAGATAGGAATTATTAAAATATATTGCTTATTAAATGGTGTTAATAAAAAACGTAAATCATATATGACAGCTGAAATGGGATCAAATGGATGCGGTTATTTATTTATCATAGCAATATATTTTCAGGACACGTACCTGTCAAAATAATTCGTATTCCCGTAAATATTTGCCTTCAATCCTTTTGATCAATCTGTGAATGTATTATATAATATTCATCCCACTATATATATTTTAAGATACCTTGATATTGTTATTTAACATTTTTTTTAATTATACATTTTCACACACATTTATTTACACCCTTTTTGCTTCAGGGTTACTAAAAAAGGGTTTATTAGGAAAAAGTTTGGATATTATTGTTATAATGAATATTTTGTTTATTTATTTATTTTTGTTTTTTATTTAATATTTTACATTTTTTTCTAATGTTTGTAAGTACAAAAAAAACATAATCCCTTAATTCTTTTAAGTGAAAGCTTACTTTTAAACGATATTTTATATTGTGGTAGTACAGTTAATCTTAATATTCCTGTGAATAATGAATTGCTCTTAAATATTAATTAATGTGTCGATTAATTTATAATTATTTAATTACTTTTGGAATAATTACAGTGTTTATTTTGTTGACTGGTTATTGAAATAGAAAACAAACAATGGAAGTCATTTTCGTGCAAATTCCCGGGGTATACTAGATTTATTAAAATTTTAAATTATTTATTATTTGGCATAGAAACTTTATTCACAAAAATGTCTAAATTTCTGGTTAAATTTACAGTGGAAAAAAGATCTTAGGTTTCAAATCTACTCTTGCTTAAGTTACTTAAGTTGGATTTCAATCAAAATAACTTTTAAATATTACGGAACTTAGCAATGATAAAATTAAAAAAGGAATTAACATGAACTGATAAAGCCTTCATTAAGAAATGATTTTTTTTTATAAACAATAATATCCAGGAATGAATAATACACATAAACAAATTAGCCCAGTCTGTATCCGCTATACTATTGCATATCTGAAGAAAAAGTAGTTATAGTGATAAAAATAATAGACCATAGTATTAGGAAATTGTATGTAAACGTTGATGTGAAATAATAATACATAACAACCTGCCTAGTAGTTTCTGAGTGTTTTCAATACAAAGAAATCATAAATTATTTTCTCTTTATAATATTAGTATTTTTAAAGTGCGTATATTTAGTTTCATATTTTTCCTCTATGAAGTTCAAGGTTATCAGGACTTTAATAAATCCATTTCCATTAATACATAAGCTCAGCATGAATAATTACCACCTATTCAATGTCATTGCCATAAATAATATAGGGTTCAGGTTTTATAGGCTATATATAAGTACCATGCCGAAAAAGCCACATTTAAATTTATGAAATCAGTAATCAGGTTAATATTTTGCTATACAATATTTATTTAATTTTACTACTAGACCTTTACACATTTATTATCAATAATGTAAATGTATACATCAAAAATAGATGAAATTCAAATTAAAAAAAAAGTGAACACAAGTGTTTCATAAAGTTACGTCTTTAATTCTAAAACTTTTTATTAACTTATCTAGCGAGCTTATTAATTGACCGTAAACCCAACACACTGCTTTTTTAAAAGTGCTTTGGTTTCAGCAGAAACTATCTACTGCACGTAATTCCATGAAATTTAGTATCTTACTTAAAATTACCCTGAACGTTTTTATGCTAGTTTTTATTCGGTAGCGATAGCACATAAAAACGGTACTCTTTTTAAGCTTATTTTTAGTAATGGAGATGGATTATGAAATAAGTTCTACATTATATAAAGTTAGGAGTAAATTAAAAAAGCAGATTTTGTGATTTTCTTTTTTATACGAAAAATAATATTAATTTCATTTGAAAATAAAGTGGAAACAAATAGAAGTTGAAATTGAATCAATGTCAAAAGCATAAACAGTTGTCAAAATATTTGTCTTCAATCGGTCTGATCAATCGTTTGATGTGTTCAATATTTTTTTTATACCGGGAGTCAGTAAATGAGTTTTTATTTTGTTGAATTGTTTTTTAATTTAGTGACTTATCAATCATATGTAGTTATTATAAATTTGTAATTATTTGTTATGTTTGATTGATTTGTGGCAAACAAAAAGACAGTCAAGGAATTCTCACACACTTTTACAAAGTCATAAAATTCAAAATAATAACCAATATATAATCTTGTCTTTGTACTACGAATAATAACACAACTTAATTTATTTCATGAAAATAAATAATTGAAAAGATCAATTATACACTCCCACTAATTGCATTTAGTGACATCAATCCAAGAAGCTCAAGATATTTGGTTTTCTATTAATTATTCAGTACCCTTTAAAATCTATTTTAGGTTAAATGAGTGTGGGTTTTAGTCGCTTAAAGGATACTTCCTTTGAGTGGATTGTCTACCAAAACCCTTAGAATTATTTTACCGCTTAATTACTTTATGGTCTACATAAAAAAAAAATTGTCCTCATTATTGACATTTTTAAACGTGAAGAGAGTAAAACTAGATGTACATATTTGTTAACAAGTTGATTATTTTAGGTCTCCCTCAACATAATCCTTAGTTTTATAAAAGGCTCCAAATCCTTTATATCCAAATATAAGAACACGTTTAATGTCACTACATTTTAATTATCCCAAGTTATTCAAATTTATTGTAAAGTCGAAGTTTGTCCAAAGATAATGAATTTTTATTGAGAGAGCCCAAACTTAGTATTATTTTATTAATATTTCTAGGGTTTAAATTATTTCACTTGTTTTTTACAATAAATGTTTAATGACATACCGCTTTTTTTACGTTTTCGTTTTTTTTTTGGATGTACATTATATTATATAAGATATAAGTGATGGAAACGTAAGTATTTAAGCGTCCTGGAAACAGTAAAGAGGCTCTGACAAGGACCCACTTCGTGTATAGCTTTAACTGCCCTCTTTTGTAAAATAAAAAGTATATATTCGCCCTTATGTCAATCTCAAGACTTTAAGTCATAGTAATAATGTTCAAAAACTGGTAATAATTAACCATTTCATAAAATTAACAATAGTTAAATGTTTAAAAGTTGTATTATAAGTTCTAAGAAATCTTCTATTGCCACAATTTTTTTTATAAACACAAACGAAATAAATGGAAAGTTTTTTATCTTTTTTCTTCCGTTTGTCGTTCAAAGTTCAAAGTTCAAAGTTGGAAACGAATATTTTATATTATATTTTAAATGGTTTTTAACAAATAAAAAAAAATAGTTGTGATACGTGTTATAATATAGAAAATACGGTACTTTGTAATAGCACTGTGTGTTTGTAAATAATTGATGTCGGCCCTTTTAAGGTTGTTGAGAAAGGAATTCCGTAGCTCTTTGTATTTCTTAACTGTGTGTTATATTATTTTTGTTTATTCATATGTTTACTTATAAATTTTATTTCTCTCTATAAAAACTTTTTCTCAAAAGATGGTTCAAATAAACAATTTACCAAAGAGACGGTCTACATTTTTTTTTACTAAGTTCCTCTATTTTTTTTATTTTGTTGCGTTATAAAAGAAGTAAAGTTTATTTTAAGCGTACCATCTTTTTACGTTTAGTAATATATAGAGAAATTTATATAAACAGTCAACAAAATGGTTGCTATAAAAAGAACTAAAGTCTCTATTTTAGAAAAGCTAGTGTATGACGTCACATCTGTAAATAGAAAATTTTCAGATGTTAGTAATAACTATAAATATATCGCTGGAGAAGGTCAATGTTAATAAAATATTTAAAATAGTTTTAGGTAAGATCATTTGACATTTAAAATTTGACAAAAATAATGATAATACTTCCAAGAATTTTAATTGGTTGTAAGGGTATCCACCAATCAGAAAAGATTAGATAAAAAAATTATTGAAATAATAAAGTATGTATAAGGATGAGTAAGTAATAAGTTTAACTTATTTTTTACGTTTTTATTTTATTATATATATATTTTGGACCTACAATACTGCTTGATGTAATAGTATCATATTACATTATTTCGATTTAAATTAAGATTTCATATAATAACTCCAATATCCTATCGAAATCGTTTATGAAATACAGTAGGTCATATGTTCTTATATCTTATATGAAATAAGACAAGCTTAGAATTTATTGAGCAATTCAATGCAAAGGAAACAAAGATTAGAGTCAACATAATATAGAGTCAGTTATGTGTAGACAGTGTGACTTAGTTTTTATATATATTTGACATATTAGACATCAAATCATACTGCATAACCGTTATTATACATATATATATAATTTCATTAAAATGTACGAGACATTTTATATTAACAAACTCAACCGTTATATATATATATATATATAACGGTATATATATATATATATATATATATATATATATATATATATATATATCATTTTATTTAAATATATGACTCGTACATTTATATTAACAAACTCAAGCTGTGAATAAGTCAAATAAATGTGATGATAAAGATTTCGCTGGCTTCCTTAATGACATTTTCGGGGAACTAAAATAAAAAAGATATTTGAATTCAAGTTGATTCAATAATTAACGAACTCGAGTTCATTTCGTGTTGAGTTTTTAATTTACCAAAACTTTTATATATCAAAAACTCAGCATCGCTGTTCATAAACTATTTAATACAAAGTTTTGGATACCGTCTACCTGCAGAGATATGAAAATAAAAACGCTATTGTTCTAACAAACAAACTTCTATTTTATATATTTCTGTAAACTTTTATATATTTTTTTATTAAGTCTTTTCGTCTCTCGTCTTTACAAATAAATGGATGTAGTATTTTGTTTGTTTATTTATTGCTTTGTTATTTTTTTTTTGTCTTATATTTGTACATGATAGATAGTAAAAAATAAAAATTGTATCATAATCATACTTACCTTACAGATAAACATAGAGTAAGTTTATTATTATTTATATAAAATAAAATGTATCTGAAAATATATGTGTTATAAATATGTTTTTAAACAAATAAAAAAACAACAGATGAAGTAAATTTTTTTTAGTGTGAAAATGATAATACTGATAAATAAATATTCTAATGATATCCAAATAAAAGTTACTTAAAAAGTATTTAAAAAAATCATTAAATTTGAATTCTATAAAAGTCGTTAAACGAAATTATTACAGCAGGTACAAAAAACAAACAAAAATATATTCATGTGTGCAAAAATTGTAGTGGTGTACTTTTAGTTGAAACCCCCATGTAAAATTTGAATTAAGGTCCAATTCCGGCTACCACTTGACTACCACTACATATTTTACATATAAAATTCTTTAGAAATTTCTTTCATTTAGAAATTTATCGTAAAATTTAAGAGTAGTCTAATCGTAGAACTTCTACACCCATCTACGACTGCAATATAAGTTGCTACGATCGTAGCAGCTACGAGTTCGTTATTCGTTACATTGTTTGATATTTTTGATTGATTTTGAACATTGACTCAAATAAAGACATGGTATCATTTAAAGGTTAAATATGCTTCATTAATCATAAATAATTTAACAAATTCATACTTTTCATAAAATTTTATTTTAGCATTTAAAGTAAATGGTCTTTGCCTCATTAAAAACTCGCTCAAGTTAAATTTAATGGGACTCGAAATAAACCTGGTAGTCTTAAGTGTACCGAGTTATACTGAAGGTCATTAGGTGTTGGATTTATTATAAGTTTGTCGTGGTTTTTAAATGTTACATTTTTTAATAAAAATTCAACGTTTTGCAATATTTTGAAAAAAATATTATTCAGAAAATATTAAGATTATTTTTAATCGCTTTAAGATCTTAATGTTGTTAGAATTGTTTATATGTATTTAAATATGTGTTCAAATAAATGTTTATTCTTACGGGACCCTTAGTCGCTATAAACAGATACACAACATAACGCTTTACGAAAACTTCGCGTAAAGTTTGTGGAACCCTATTCTTTATGACAATGTAAAATTTATAAACACGTTGCCATTTGTTATATGCAATCAAAAACTGTCCACGAATAACTTATCGTGTTTAATACGATTTTTCAATTCCACAACATAGTGGGTTTATACATCGCTTTTAAGTCTAGAGTGCGTTGTGACGTCACTCGTTATATACAATAGATCTCGTATGCCATAGCAAATAAGATCCTTAGTACTAAAAATTATACTTGAGGTATTATGTATTTTATAAAAAATGAACTCAGTATATTTTTTTAACTAGCTAGAATATTATTTATTTGTCTAAATATTAATAATTATTTTATAATTAAAATTCTTGCAAAATTCTCAATTTACAAACTGGTTAGTTACAAATAATAACAGGTTCTGAAGCTGTCACTGTCAAAGCTAATTGCTTTACGCTTCTTGTTTATTATTCAGTTAACGAACTGTATAAACAGTATTATTAAACCTTTTAACTTTATTAATTTATTACTAATTACAAGTTACATTTTATATAAAAAATAAAAAAGAATATGAGATATATTATGTTGAATATTTTATTTTGTAAGATATTCAACTCAATAATATAATTTGGGAAAAGTGTCTATAAATATATTTTTTAAAAATAAATTATGCAATTTGGCAAAACTCGAACCTGTTTACCCCAGGATACCGTCACAGTCCTAGAAGTTGAGAAATATATGATGTTATTAATTCACAAATACTATTTGCAGTATGACTTTACATTATCTATATATAATATTATCTTCCTAAAATCTCTTTGTGGTTGCCTCGTATGAGAAAATTAAAAGTTTACAACTAAATTGAATATAATCGTATATTTTTTTAATGTAGATATTAATGATTATCACATAAATTGTAAATTATTATGTAACATACATTGTATTGGGAAAACTAAAAGTATTGTTTTGCTAATAAGATAAATGCAAACTGTAGAGTTTATAATTACTAGTAAACAAATTGACACATAAATTGTAATGTATAAGTACTAACTTATTCGGTATATGTTGCTATTATAGGTATATAGAGCATAAATATCAGTAGACTAATTGTTAAACTATATATATATACTATAAGATTTTCCAGTTAAAATTAAAAAGTACGAAACCGATTTCGCGAACTTGGCTCAACCGCTTGGCTTCCAAGTTTAAAGTGGAATCCTTAGACTAGATTTAGTAAGAAAATGAATTAAAATTTGTGTAGGTGTTGCATAATAGAAGAAATATCCCACGTTAGAGTTGGTTCGTATTGATAAATTTTGATTTAATATATATCAATATTTTTTTTATTACAGATCAGATATGAATGCAATGTGTGAGTGAATGACGTCATAAGTAAAACATTCAGATCAAATTATCAAGATGGCAGACAATGTTGCGTTCGATGATGAGGTAAGTTATATTTTATTTAGAAGAATTTTTGATAAATGGAAGTTTTTACAAATTTCTTTATTTTTTAAATAAATATCTTTTTTAATATATAATAAAAATTTAATAAAGACATGTAAATAAAATAATTTTATTATTTTTTAAATTTATTATAATGTTTTTAAAATTATATGTCGATGTTATAAAGAGGTATAATTCGTATCCAAAATATAAAACCTCAAAAGTAAATCCATTCTATTCTCCGTATTAAAGATATAATAAAAAGTAAATGCTCAATTGATTATTCAATGAGCAACATTTCTTCCAACGACAACGAACAATTCGAAAACACAAAAAATACTAAAAAATGTACAATGCAAATGAAATCCCTTAAAATTGTTTTATTTAAACATGCAAACATAAAAAAATACCGCATGGAACTCTCAACTAGCGCGCACGCTGCGATAACAAAAAACGAGTTTAAATTAAAATTCGTTCGTGACCCGAAATCGAAATTATTATTTTTCAATTTAGTCTCTCCGTATATTCGAGAAAAGTCATTTCAGGAACTTTTTATCCGGAAATAGCTTATCCTTTTCCTTTAGGCGAATATTAGGTTGTTTCAAAGGTAAATTAAAAATATTTGATATGAAAGAGAGACTCTCTATTAAATCACACCTTTAAAAAATGTCGATTTTATGTAAATATTTGTACAGATGTCATAGTAACAGTCATAGAAGACTTATTTTTAGCCTTAGACTTGTTAACTCTTAACTCGTATTAATGTATCTCGACTCAATGACATACCCTCAAACCTTTGACGTAAATCGTTCGTGAAAAAGTGACAACAGGGAATTAGTATTACTAGAAAGGTTATAGTTCAGATGGTAGAGTAGAACTTTTGAATTTCTATGAGTTTGTCCAAAAGCTAATAATCTCGGCGGGAAGTTTGATGATGGAAGAAGGAGGATTTTTATTTATTAATGTTTATTATGTTATTTTAATGTATTCAATGCTAACGAACTCTTGTACCTAATTATTGTTTTACTTAATGAGATAAAATATATATATACAAACTTACATCCATAATACAAACATTCGTATAAATTCCTTATGAATGAGATTTTTCAAATTCCATTTTTTCAATTGTATTTTTTTTATTAAATATTCAATTCAAATATAGGAATATCAGATTATTGAAGTATTCATTAAAGAATGACAAAATGGATTTAAAATATACCTTTAATGTAATCTGATTATATTTTTTTGAAATAAAATAAGTAGATATAAAAAGTTTTATTAAAAACACTTCAAAGGATCTAGATCAGTGATTCCCAAAGTGGTCTATATCGACCCCTAGGGGTCTATGACAACGTGAAAGGGGTCTACGTCAGCGAAAAAAATGTGGGGGTCCATGAAATGAAAATGGGGGTCCACGATAGTGGATCTCAATATATACACTGATAGTACCTATTTACTTACATCATACTATCTTATAATATCAAAACATACATTATTTATCTAAGTACCTATGAAGTAAAAAATGTATTATATATGTTTATAAAATTGTGTAAGTTGTAGGATGGTGGTATTCGCTTTGTGGTCGCAATACATTTTGAACTTGTAAAAACCTGAGAGTCGGAGTCTCAGAGCTTCGCTACCTTGCACTGAGTTGTTCTTGTTTTAATTTAAATTCAATTAATAAATGTATAAATTAACACGTGTTTTTACTTTAAGTTTTTAACACTAAACTTCACTACAGTTAGAAATTTACAGGAAATGTATATCAGGTAAGTAGGGGGCTACCCAACATGGAAAAACATAGCAAGGGTTCTACGACACAAAAAAGTTTGGGGAACTCTGATCTAGATAAAGCAAAAACGTTAATTGAAATTTTAGAGTTTGTTTCTTAATTGTCAGACAAAGCCTCAGACCACAGCTAATGCTAAAAATTAGTTATCCAATTATAAGGACAACATATATGCAGGAGATAGTCAAAAATATTTAAAGAAAATAAAGCGCTGTATGAAATGAATCACATCTGAATTCTATGCTCAAATCTCCTATTTCCGCTCGCTATAATGAATGCGTCGGTCGTGTTTCAGTATTTGCTTTTTATTTTAAAGTCTACGGCTTCGATTGTGAGTTATGTTTACATTATACTCTTGGAATAATAAATGTTTTTATTATTAAGTAAACCAATCATATTCTTTTGCCGAAAAAGTATATTTAAAAAAAAAAAAATATTGGTTGAAAATTGCTCGTCTCGGAAATAAGATTTACTTTTTTGTTGTGCCTTTGTAGTCTACTTATTACACCACCTTTACTTTACTGGTACAGTCAGTGAAACAGAGTATTTATTGTAAATCACTATAATACTCCTATTAATAAAAAATGTAAATTTGTTTTATTATACAGAAAAAATTACAGAACAAAATTCGTGTTTGTAATTTCCAGAAAGTACATGTGAAACTTGTGAAAAGTCACTAGAATATGGAGAATAAGTAATAACAGTATTACAATAATATTTCGGTTTAATATTTTTTTACATTGTACCGCGCTCAATAATTGTTGTATATTTTGAAGTAAAATATTACATTTCATGTCACAGTTTCCAAATTTTTATCTAAATCAAATACGTGTCTAGAGGATAATTAAAATAGGACACATAATAAAAAAAAGTGTACCCAAACCAATGTGATAAGAATTGAACCACTGGACGCTAGATGGCGTTAAAAAAAACCTATTCATTTCTGTGTAAACTTCAAACTATAAACATGCTATTTGATTATTTGTCACTAAATTAAGGATATTAACATTTTAGTGAAATGAAATAGGTCTATTGTGATTTTCCTATTATTCTATTTTTATTTCTGTCTCTTATGGACCACTTTTCTGAAGTTTCACTTCTGTCTTGAGAACTGCACACTAATCTTTTATTATCTTATATAACTACGTTAAACATCCACAGTCTATGAAGTAAATTAAACTTATTACAGTTTTGTGTTTTCGCGGAAAACATTGACCCGGATAAACACTGGATTTTTAAAATATTATCTTTAAAAAGTTCCATCATCTCGAGTTTTCTTAAATTATTATCGCCATTGCTAAGAGCTCCAACAACAAAATATATCTAAAGTTGCTGTGGTCTTGATAGGAGTTTTCAAATAGTAATTACAAGATATATAATACATTTTGAAATATATAAATTCGGATAATATTTTAGAATATTTTATTAGAATTACATCATTTATAAATTGCTTTGTCAAAAGCTTTGGTCTAATAGAAATTAAAAAAAAAAATTAAAACAGTGATTTTTATAAACCATTTTACCGCATATTGTAGTATAGAACTTGTCCGGGTATTGGCAAGAATATTGCCCGAATTTACCCTTTGAATACCAACGTTTGTATTTTTGCGAAAAATATGCCAACCTTGTCACAAGATAAAGCAATAAGACTCGGTCTTCAGTGTTTTTTGTCGACTCACCCCGGGGGCCAACAGTTTTTTATGCAAATAGGACAAACACGTGGTTTCTAATAACAAAGGACACTTGATTTATTGTCAAGATAATAAATTTTAATTTTCAATCCCTAATAAAAAGAAAATCCCTAAAAAAAATATCAAAGATCATTGAGTGCTACAACAAAACCTTTTCCATTTTCTAGGGAACCAGTACAAGGACAAGAGGCCTCATGCAATCTTTACGATATACTATGAATACATATTTTTTAATTCATAATTCATACAGTTGTCATATCATAAAATGATAAACCATGAAAATTATTCTTTTGTAAGCTGACATGACTATCAAAAAGTTATCTGCAATAAATCACTTTTTTGTGATAAATCATTGTTCATTATGTCGTATGTCATATACATAATTTTAGTATTTATTCTTTCTCTTTCCTGCACATTAAAATCATATTAATTACATAGATATTTCGTCATCCAGACCGAATATATCCCTGTATTCTAAACATAAAACGCGTAATAACTGTGGCGCTTACAGATCAATGGCAAAAAAATATATTCACATATCACACATTTAAGATAAACAAACAACTATTATGAAATGACCAAAAAACGAAAGAATAGTTTTGTAGTAAATTTAAAGGAGCATAATCAATAACAATGACTGTGTAAAATAAAGGGCCCCTCATACGCAGGTTTAAGGGGGGGGGGGTGTAAGTGTAGACCTAGGTGGCAAGCCTCAATAACTCAGTGAGTCTCATTACTTTTGCAACTAGTAGCACCAAAGAACTGGTAAAGTGATGGCTGACTGAAAAATAACAATGAAATACTATACCTCATATTCTACCAGGCTCGCCAACATGCAATAAATTTTGCAGGGTGGGTGAAGTTGCATTGATCTTAAATGATTAAAGTTATTTAGATATTAAAAATAATAGAACTTCTTAATAAAAAAATTAATATGTAGAAAACATAGAAGTATTATAAAACGTATTATAATGCCAATATATTCCATGCTTGACCTTATTTACATTCACACACTTGGTCAGGCGTCAGAGGTTCTTATATATATAAAGTCGTACTCAGGCACTAGAGCATAGATATTTCATTCTCAGTTTTATTAAAAATGTAATTAATAGAAATTAAAAGAGCGACACGAAGAGTTCAGAGCCTTACTATTAATGCTAAATGTAGGCTTTTTGATCATCAACATTAATTACTTCCGTTTGCCAGCTAGCCTAATTAAACAATCACCGCTCGTCAGTCAGGAGTGAATTGTGTTGTCAGTGACAGCGATTTAAAACTCATTAAGTATTCTTAATGAGAATACCTTTAGTGGTATTACCGATTTTAACGCTTTACTGGTTGAATATATTATAAAAAATAAAAATAGGGTGCGAGTCCCATCACATTAACATTAACATTTTCGGTTAAGTTTATTAGATTTATATATATTAAGTTATTTTTAAGAAACTCCATTCCATCCTTTGATTATTAGATTAGACAATTAGAAACTTTTTTCCTAAAAAAGAAAAACTGCGAGATATTTTTTTTCAATTAGTTTTACGTTTTACCGACAATAACACACGTCGATTGGTGACACAAACACTCTCATCGAGCAATTAGTTATTAAGAAATGGCGAATGAGCAGTTTTCAATTTTTTCGAAAAAACTAAAAAAATTAAAAACGAATAGGTTACGCAACTACGCATATCGATTGGTATCAAAACCAAATCAATTACATATCAAATAAGTGCAGAAAAAAGCTACCATACAAATACACATATACTCAGATAAAAATATATACTTTTTAAGTGTCTTAAATTATTCTGAACATCTCAAAACGTAAAGATATTACAAAAAATCTGGATTAGAAAATCGGTGTGATTAATAAATATCTAATGTTTTTTGTTTAGACGAAGAGATATTTCTTTGTCCTCAAAAATGTATCCCCTGTGAATTTCTATTTAAAGAAGAAGGCGAAATCTGGAAATAATAAAATTAGAAAAAAAAATTACAATCACTTCAGCTTACAACCTATTTTTTTTTATATTTTCCTACACAAAGATTTATGTAAAGCTTCTTAAGATCTCGTGTCAATCTAGAACATTGAAAATAATTCCGTTGAAAAAAAGTAAGATAACTTTGAAGATAAGTGAGCTTCAATATAAAAGTTAATTTAAATATTAAAAGAAAACATTAAATTCCTATCATTTGCATATATTTATATATGTGTCTAGTTTTATTTAAAAAGGATCTGAATATATGGTACATTTATTTCTCTAATGATGAAGATCTATTGAAAAAAGTTTGTAAACAATACAACAAATTGCCGTAGACTATCTTATAAACCGTCTGTCAGTCAAAGACAAGTAGAACTAATTTCGGTAATGGATTCCAATAGTTTTTCGTAATAGAAAACTTTTCTTTTAAAAATACTTACGAATAAACTAAAATGGCTGTTATTCGATATTGTGTTTTCCTTTTTACAAAATTTTTCATATTATTTATAATTCAATTAAATTGGATATACCAATCGTGAAATAAGTTTATAAATAATATAGAAAATTATATAAAAAAATATGTAGTAATCAGTCTCTATTGAAAAATTTACGTTATATGTTTTTTTTTTCGTTTCACTGCTTTGTCGACTCCATCGTATCCACTTTAGTAGATAGATAGCAGTGCAGCACTTTTAGATTACATTTTTAGGTATATCTTTTCTATACTAATATTATAAATTAGAAAGTAATTATTACATTGTTTTATTTTACAGTTACTATCTTTTTAATCGTATCGACGACCAGGATTGGAAATAGATACTAATTTTTGGTTTGTTTTTCTAACATATTTCTTACGATATATTCATTAAGCTCCTAAAAACTACAACTTTTCCTGTTTGTCACAAAGAAATAATAAGATAAAATAGTATATAGTTAGGGCGCAATATTAGAAGGAAACAAACTGAGTTATTATACGATAAAAGAAATGCAGGAACTAAGAAAAGATAACAACTTATAAAAACAATTTTCTTTCTATTTTCACGAACGCTATCTGATGGATCTTTGACAGCGAAGAAAGGATTATGAAAGCACTTTTAAAAGAAATAGTTTTTGTGGCTTGAATATCGATCGATATATCAAAGTGATAATATTTCAATTGTGTGTTATACTAACAATGCTTCTCGGCAGTAACTATTAATTTAATAGGAGACTGTAATCGTTTCAGGTCAATTTGTGTCAAAGCTGCTTGATAAGTGTTTTACTCTTACTGTTTTTCATTAACTTCCTAAGCAAGTTATTTTAATCACCACGATCTTTTTTTTATATTATTTTATTATTTATACACACATACATACATATATATATATATATATACATACATACATATATATTTAAAAACATGTATGTGTGTGTGTGTGTGTGCGTGTGCACGTGTGTTGCGTCTCTATTTTCCTTCGACCTGATTATGCAATTGACCTCATTTATGTAAAAATCGAAGCGTATTTGTGTAACTTAGCGCTGATTTCTTTTCCAGCGAAATTGACAGTAATTTTATTATTTTTTTTATTTAAAAACTGTGTATTCGCGAACTATCAAAAATAATTGTGCGTTCAGGGTGGTCTCGATACCATTCGAAATACATTTACGTAAATTGCGTTTAATTTTCCAGCGTTTTTTAAGAGAAACTGACAACAATCTATTCGTGACATGTAAAATCTAATTGCATGATTGGGGTAGCTGTGGAACCAAGCGATGCGAATTAATGTCAGAAAATATGATCACATTAAAAAAAATATTCTCTTTATTTTAATTTAAGAAATAAATAAGTATGTATTATATAACAAGCAAATTATGACCTAGATTTTAAAATAATATAACATTTTTCTTAATCAGGAAGTTAATGTGATGGTGCTCACCCATTATCGCTTTTTTATTTCACGATTATATCAAATTTTGTGTAAACTTTGAAGAGATTTTTTTTATATAATTAAAATTACATTGCTTAGATTGAATTCAATAAATTGATATTAAATAAAAAAATAAAATTTAAAACTTATTATTAAACTTATTAAAAGATTAGAGCCATTAAAACTTTATTTTTTGCTGAATTGGCCACGAAAACTAAAAACTAGCAAAAAGTTTTATGTATTCACATTATAATTTAATATAAAAATTGCGCAAACTGGAATAGATAAAAGAGTATAGATAGCTGATAATTATCCCAAGTATTAGTTCGGTAAACTGATACCGCCTTGCTAATAGTTCTGAGTCGGCGAAGTTCGAGGAACATTCACATTTATTGGCCTTGATTGGCAAATTCTTGATTCATGTTAGTGCTGATACCTGAGTCCTGGGTTTTTTGATTCTGTGATTACATTTTCAATTTAAAAGATTGTAGAACTTGGCCTGACGATTATTAGACAGTGAATAATTATAAAAGTAATAAACAGTATATTATTTATGAAACAATAACAAATAAGATAGTGTAGTTAAATTTAATTTAAAATGGAATTGTAAAACAGTTATAATTCGATTATATTTAGTTAATTAATTAAAAATATTAATTTATCTTCTTCTAAATTATAGTTCAAAAAGTTGTTTCATAACAATAAAAAACTAAAAGAAATCTTAACTGTATTTATTCAATGTGATTTTTCAGTCAATTTTGTTTCTCAGATTCATATGATTATCAAAATACCAATAGATTTTGTGTTTGGAAATGCAAAAAGTACCAGAGTGCAGGTTGTAACAGTGAAATAGGTTTTATTTGCGTATGTGGATGAGGTGAAAATATTTTAAATATTGAAGTACATTTTGTTTTTTTTTATTCTGAGGTTATTTTATTATCTTGTTAAAAAAATTGAAATAGTTTCGAAGACTAACTACTTTATATAAATTTACTCTTTATAAAGGTAATAAGATACATTTATGTATCTTTAAAAAAGATAAGTAGAGTACGGATGGCATAAAACAAAATGTTACATGCTATTCAAAAAATAAATATACTTTAATGTCGTTATATATTATATACAAAATATTAGCAGTATTTTTATTAGTGTATTTAAAAAATAATGTAAGTATTATAAAATATTTGAAGCGTGTATTAATAATATATTAGTATATTAACAAGCCCCCAAAATGCTAAAATTACTTTGACCTGATATTCATGGATGTAAATTTAATAGACGATGTATTTTATTCACAAATAACAAAGCGGGGTCTTTGATCGAAAATGCATACGAATACTGAGCAGAATATTTCATCACGCCGACATATTTCAATTATCTTTTCATATGTAATTGTTATTAAAAACTATTTTGTTTACTAGAATTGCAAAATGTTAGTGTTCAAGAAACTTAAGATTATTTGTAGTTTTTTTTTCATCACTTCTAGGGAACACTTTGGCTCGTCATGATTGATATATAGAAATATTATTTTTTTTCTAATAAAAATACTATAAAACTATAAAACTATATATTAGTATTTCTGTTTTATAAGCTTTTAGTTTCAAAGTGTTTCAGAATTTGTTTTATAACCTGTTTTTAATACAAACTTAAACATTTAAAAATACCATCGTTGCAATTAGTGTCAGTACAAAACTAACTATTGCAATTTTGACCAAATTGCACACAATAGTAATAATTTCACGCAGTTTAGAGTGAATGTGCTCAGTAGCGGTACAAAGAGGGCATGGAAATAATCGTTTAAATAACGCCACATTAGCATCCTTTAACTTTCAGCTGTGTTGTGTTGTGTTGTGTCCATAGTGTAGAGGTGTTTATCAAGAAGAGTTTTATTCTATTTGGTTAAAAAACAAGCCCTCAGTGAGCTTAGTTATAAATTTTGCCTGTATGTATTTAAATGTTTTTAAAAATATTTCTTGTTCTTTTTGCTTTTTAGATGAGGCATATCACGCTGATTATGATGACATTTTTGTCATTTCCAAACGCTTTATAAAAAAATATAAATTAAATATTATTAAATTATTTTGTTAGTGTAATCGATAGGTGTTATGCGATGACAGATTTTTTTTTATTGGTGTGAGCAGTTGGTGTAAGCAAATGAAATATGGTGCAACTTTTAGTAAAAGAAAAGGTTCACAGAAATTACAAGGAAAAATTTCTAATAAAATGTAGTTGATATCTTAACAGATGAGGTCAATGTATCTAGTATATAAAATTGAAAATGAAATTAAAGAGCAATCAAACCTAATCAAAAGTATTGCCCTTATTACATAATATAAAACAAATTAAATAATTGTTTAACTAAAGTCGTCTGATGAAGGAGTGGCAACGCTTGACTTTTATTATACTGAGAATAGGGCGAGCCCTTGACATGGGCTACTACTGTATTATGGTACTGTAACTAAACTAAAGTTTACATTTTAAATAACCAAGAAGAGGCCGAATGTGAGCAAAAAAATGTATTTTAATAAAACCAAAAAATATGTATGAATAACCTTTTCAAAGCTATTTCGTTTAAATTCGAGCAAAGGCTTTTTCTTCTAAAATTCCTCTTTCAAAACATTCATCTCGTATTATGTTTCTTTCATGAATCATTTTCTTTTCTCTTGATCTTGCACCATATTTACTTGATTTAATAAGTAATAAGTTTTTATCAAACGTTTTAACTCTTATTTTCTTACTTTTGACTGTTTGTTATATGTACAAATAGTACTGATCTAACCCGGAATAAATTCTGAGTCGGTATTACGAAGCTCGTGTTAGTTGAAATATGCTTCTAATTTGCATTAAGATTCGTTTGAAGCGAAGATTGTAGCTTTTAGGTCGACACTAATACTAATGTGTAGGGTGACTGTTGATTAATTTAAACAAGGATATATGATTTATTTAAAAAAAAAAAAAAAAAAATTAAATTAATTGTAAGCAGTGACATTAATATATTTATAACTTAACTGTTTCTTCTTTATTGTTTATATCATATTGTTATAGTTTTATAAATAAAAGTTTTGCTTTACATTATTATTATTAAATTTGTTGTTTATTGAGAATGTATAAGTCATAAATGATATTTTTTATTATTTTTTACCATTACGATATTAAACCTTGTATTTAAAATAAAATTCTATAAAAATAATTAGAAATTTGTAAAACTGTTGAAGTCCGAATTAATAAATTATTTTAACTATAGGTTTTAACTTATACGGTTTTAATTTCTTTGACACCCACACACTGACAATTCTTAAAGAATTTCAATAAGTTTCCGAGAATTTTGGGATCACTTTAGAAAGATATTTGAATTGTTTTGTCGTTTGCGAGAAATATAACGATAGTAGAGTTCTCTAGGGACTTACGCAAGAGCCTTGTACAAATGGATAGTTTGTTAAACGGTCTGTGAAACTGTAAAGCGGTATTATATTCAATGGTTGAACATAAATAAACATTTTAATCAAATATTTTAAGAGCATTTTAAACTTAAATAAATTTGAACATATTTTGAATATTTTGCCCTCGTCATCTCTCACTTATCCTTTATAAGTTATTTACCTAAAACAGTTTTTTAATTTGCTTAGTTTTTTTAATTTAATTTGTGTAGAGTTAAGTATACACACCAAACTCATTATCAGCATCAAAAGTTTTAATCTTAAAGTTTAAACTTTAATGACTCATCCAATTTATATGAGTTAAATTCGTGAATGATAGTTTTATATTAATGTTTTACTTACGTCTATAAAAAATTAACAAGTATTTAATACTTGAAATCCTTTTTTCTTCTCTTAAAACTATATAATATTGATATTTATTAAGCAGTATAATTCGTAACTTTGACCAATGCTAATTAACAATTATTTGTTACATGTTGTTATATATAAAAAATAATAATAATAAAATATATAAAATGTGTTTTTATTAACACCCTTTGTTCTTACTCGAAATGTTTTACTTAGGAAGAATATTCTTTCCATTGAGAGTATTATTTTTCTAGAAGTATTTGATATTTTACTCTTTTGTAATATCGATAATGCTGACCTACGTCGAAGTGTCTTCAAGCTGGATGCACTTCACCACTTTCGTGTGTTTGTTGATGTATTTCTGAAAAAGCTTTCAATCGACATTTTAAACTTCATTGATTTCTTCAGTGACGTTTACTTTAGTATCCGATATCTACGAAATATCATAATAAACTTTTTATATTTATCAATGTACAACGAATATTTTCAGACATTCTAAATTCATATACTATGTCTAATATGTACTCGGTTGTGCTCGAAGATTACAGATATCGACATACTCTAATTCTATAGCTTTTTCGAAAATTTAATAATTTAGTGAGGTAGCACTTGTTTTTATAAATTTATATAAATTTTATGCTATATGTTCTTTTTATTGTTAATTTTTATAAGTGTAGCTTATGTAAATATGTTCATTTTTGTGAGCGTAACTCACACCATACATACACAGTGAATTTTTTGAAACTTGAAGGTGATTTTTTTGTTAAGCTGTGAAAAACAATAACTTAACTTTAAATTCTGTTACTTAAATTTAATCTAAAAGTATAATTTAAATTAAATTACAATAAAATCTGGTCAAATATATGTTATAACAATTAAAAGTTTTACGGTAAGTTATATAATTGTATCATTTGTTATTTTATGTCAAACTGTATTTGCGTGATGCACGAAAGGAATTGTATACTGAAACTGTGACTGTCTATATCTATTTGTAATAGATAATAGAAATGGATTATAATATTTGTAATATTACGAATATTATAATCAGAGTTAAATTTATATGTTATGTATTAATGATATTTAATTTTAATCAATTAGTCCTTTTGATCTCAAATTGTAGTAATTTTATTTTATCTAAAGTATTAATTATGTTTAATGATAACATCGAATTTTCCTTTTATTAAAATAAGTATATAGTACTTGACATGGAAAATAAAAATCTAATTAATTTTAAAGTATTTTTTATAATAAATGATATTCTATATAATGTAATGTATGTTTGTAAGGCAAATATCGAGCTTAACACTAATTACTTGTTCGCGGGTAAAGCTTCTAGCAACAGCCCGAATATCAATAAATTACGTACAACTCTGTAGTGAAAGCTAGTGAAACATATTTTAAGCTAAAACGACTTGACTAATTATCTATGTATCGTTAACAATAATATCAAATGTAACTTCTTGACATAGAGTACAGAACTCTAGATGATAACAATATTCGAAGAGTATTATTTTATTATAACACGCTTATGGTACAATAGATATGTTATTTTGTTTAAAAACAGGGAGACTTCTAAAAATTTTTATTTGGTACAATTTCTGTAGAAAATTCTTAAGTTTTTTTTTCGTATTAGTTTAATAATTATACATCTACCTATTATATTTCCGGTATGAAAAAATGAGAAAATATATGAAATAACTTATATATCGAAATAACAACTTTAAACATTTGTTTTCTAGACTTTTAAATTAGTGAATAAGAATAACAAATAATTTTATAGTATAAGAGTAGATAAATTTTAAGGGTATGTCATAATCGGTTGGTGGTATTATTGGTTAAGACTCGTTTGCTTACGGAAACTCTTCATGTGATTATAGACGCTGTTATCTGCGATTACGTAATTTTATTACACAGTTAAATATATTATATCTTTACATTCATGTAACTGTTTTTGTAATGTACATTGTTTTAATGTTTAATTTAAAAAAAAATTCAATAAGAGGATAAGTATTTTTCGAAATATGTAAATGTTCTAAGTACCTTAAATTATTATTATTATTGAACATCATTCTCAAAAATATAATAAAAAAAATAATATTGTATTCAAGACCGTAAGGAAATTAAACGATAAGATAATTCTAAGGATTTCGGTAGACAATTTACTCAAAGGAAGTGTCCTTTAAGCGACTAAAACCCACACTAATTTACCCTTCAATATATTTTAAAGGGTACTGAATAATTAATAGAAAATCAAATATCTTGAGCGTCTTGGATTGGTGTCACTAAATGCAATAGTGGGAGTGTATAATTGATCTTTTCAATTATTTATTTTTGTGAAGTAGCTTATTAAACGTGTGAATTAATTAAAATAAAATTATATAACGCAGTTTTAGCTTAATATTATTATATAAGTCCATTATATTTAATACAATTTTTTATGACGTCTAGCTGTCGAATCCTAGAATTTGACCCCCATATCTTTCTAACTGTGTCGTAAAAGTAGGCTAATGGATAAAAAAGTGGATTACCACATGCCAAAAATTGCTTCAAATCCCACCAACAAACATACCCAAGTAGGGTTACCTTCAGGTCGACGGTCGGTCCTAAAAATTTTACCAAATCTCTTGCAATATTTCAAACATATAATGCCGACATCAAATAATTGGGGTAAGGGCAGGTGGATGACAATAATTTTAATAACAAAGTTGCTTGTAAAATATTAAACTTGAGTAAAAGAGACAGAATAACACTGTTTAACGACTACAAAAATTAAAATAAAAAAGTGAATTTATTGAGAGGAGTCATATAAAATGTTTTATTTTATTTTCGTCTAAAGGATATTTGTCTAGACGCTGTAGAAATATATAAAGATAATAAAAGATAAGGCGTTGTTTACTAGGATTTGTCACTCCATTTGTTTATTAAGAATGAGGAAGGTTTAAAACTTTTTAAATGCTTATTGCAGGCGTCGAGGCTTATCGAGTTTGAAAAATAACTAATATTTAAAAGCAAAATCACTGACTAATAAAAAAATATCAAAAACTACAAGGACTATGTACTCGCTCGTATATAAGGCTGTAGAGAAACAGCTAACGTGGCCATATACGAGACAAGATTATTGTGGCTATTGTTATCCTTAAAATTAAAAATACCCTAATTTTTTGTAGTTTTAATATAAGAAATAAACTAACACATCTTTCATTGTATTAAGGTGAAATGTAGGTAATTATAACAATACAAGCCGATTAGTTATTTCCCATGTTGAGAAATTATAAATAAACAAATACAAGCATTAAGTGGTTTTTTAGAAGTATAATTAGTTCCTTCGCAAGTAATAATTGATAAATTAAAATGATATTTAGTATTATATTTATTTCCTCAGAAAAACAAGGTTGAATGTCTCTCACTTAGTACAATATTTTAACAATAGTCGGACTTCAATGGTTGATTAAGGTATGACCAGAATAAATGATTATGATTGAACGCCTGTAAAGGTGGACGTGACATTTGTTGAAAACAAATATTACTCTTTTGTTCATTCATTCATTCATATTCAGTCCTCAATTTACAAAACATACATTTTATTATACTTATATTCAGATATAATATTATTTCATGTAAGCTATATATGAAATAGGTAAATACGTATATATGAAAGTTTCTTTGTATGTTCGCTATGCTTGATTGCACCGATCCTGCTGAAACGTTTTACGAGGACAGATCAAATACCTGCGGGTGTTCGTAGATGTGTTTGAATGATAGCCACCGTTACCCAACATATACGCTACGTATACAATTATTATGTATAACTGGTGAACCGTTACTCCAACTTCGTTGAAATTATCACTCATGTCACTTTTGTCGATTATATATATTCCGTTTATATATATATGTTGTTTATTATATGTATGTAAATAATATGTTTAATAAATGTATAGCTTTTAAAGCCCAAATATAAGTTGTGAAGAAAGACTTTAACGGGTATACATATAAATAACAGGGTTTTATAATGCGGCCAAAACGCTGAATGAACGATTCCGGATTTACTTTTTCCATTTTTAAGGCTTACATTTGCATCTTTACAATTGCAATTCACCTTCAAGTGAACTGAAATATAATAGCAATAATTTAAATAAATAAAAGCTTACAGCTTTGAACACAGATGGAACTAATATAATGAATTGCAATTAATTGTACCTTAAGCCACCTAATAAATTGTTAAAGAAGCTGTAGAATTTTACAAGTGTGAAAACAAATCTGAGGCTTTCGTTCAATATCACTTTTGCAAGTATTCTAATATAATTATATTTTGTAAGAAATGAAAATCTCCGAAATGAAAACCAAATATATAACCAACTAATTATTACATATTGATTGTTCACAGAACGTTGAATACTCTGTGCAATCTATCAATATTTCGCACTTGTTGTGCAAAACAATGAAAAACCGTAGCCACTACCGTAACAAAAACTATACTGTTGCATCTTATTTCTAGAGAATATATGAATACATTGATATCATTCTTGGTAAATGCAATAGAAAACAAGCAGTTTTATCAAGAATTTTTTATCTCTATTTCTTTTGTGTTAAATTTTATTACTAGAATTATTATAGTATTATTTTCTTTATTGTTTGACGTTTCGTTATGATTAATTTTTTTCGTACGGTGAGTAAGATAGCAAGAAAACTAAGCAACAACCTCTTTTTTTTTTCCTAGTCTCCTAATTAGTTTTTAATTATAGCAACTTTAGAATTTTCTTTTGTCAATGTCAATGGAGCATCACTTGCCACCTAGTTGACAGACTACTGACCTGTCTTCTTAGATAATAGAAAATAATATCTCAAATATATTTTTTTTGTTTTATTTTTTTTAAACATTGAAATGATGTAATTTAAACATTTTTTTAATTTAAAAATCATAATTGATACACCGCAAAGAAAAATATTATAAATACAACCATAACCTAAAATTTTAAAATTAAAAATGCCCTTACATTTCTTAAAATATGAGTAATTTCCCAACGGTGTTCGTTGTCTTTACATTACAATTTAATGATGATTTACATCATATGATTCCAGGAAATTATGATATTTAAATCAAATATTTATAGTATTCTTGTTTTAGAAATACATCGGTCTAAGTAATACCCGCGTTCATGGATTTTTCATTCTATATTGATTGAAAATATATATAAGTATAATTTGTAAAGCTCGTGGGGTGAGTCTTACACTAGCGTATGTAATCAGCGATTGGGCCAGTCGCTGATATTATACCTTTGAACGAGATGAAAGAGTTCTTAATAAAATATATGAAAATATCATATATTTAATAAAAATAACCTTATAAACTACTAAAGTATATTGTAATGAAAAGTATTATATAAATTTAATAATAGATAAACGATTCTGAACTTGAATTTTGGATCTTTATTTGAATGATACCGAATTTTAATTATAATTTTAAAAATAACGAATATATTTAGTTGTGCGATATAAAAAATATCAACGATATTAATTGGTTTCTGTGTTCTTTCCTGATCATTCATAGTATTACAATTCTTTTCGTAAAGAGGGTGTGGCGCCACTGACAGCGATCGTTATATAAAGGTACATTTTAATTAACATCTTTAGATGTATTACTGTTTTATAAAATACTAAATACTGATAATCAATACCATAGCATGTTTGTCGAAATTTCATTAATATACAGTTTATATTCTAAATATTGTTGTTGCTATAAAAAACATTTTTTATAAATATTTTCATCGCCTTGAAACGCACCGTTCCCTGATCAGATATTGTAAAAAATGTAAAGGACAATGGTAAAATTACTTACTTTTTTTTCGTGGTTATTCATTTTTGTAATCAGACGACATTTTCTTGTCATATTTTAAGCATTTGTTTCATAATATTACTATTTTATCATATAACCTCGTTGTATTATATTGTAATGTTAAATTGCTTTGTTTTGAATACAGTGGTATTTATATTTTTACTTATATATTAATAGAGTTGATTTTTACCTAAATTTGTACTAAAAACCTACACTTTTTTCTTCATAAGTTAAATGTTTGCTTTATATTTATGCATATACTGTCAATTTTATGTATTATCTGTTTGTTGATAAGGAATAAAATACAGGTTTTATTCTGTTAAAATAATTTTTAGAATCAGTTCATATGCAGGTTAAATCTAATATTTATTGTAAATGTGTAGGTATATATTTTAGATAAAACTGTGAAAAAGTTACAGATAGGTATATAAACAAGCCACGTCCAAAGCTACTTTTCTTTTTGACGAAATTGTTTTCCAGGTGAGGCTGTCCCGGGACTTAACAGGATTTTATGAAATCCCGGAACAAGGAAAATGGTTGTCACTTTGCTAACCGGTATTGAAAACAATTTCTTTTTTTCAACTTTTTGTGACTTTGCTAAATTAATTAGAATAATTCCAATATTCTTTCATTAATTCTTTCTAAAATGGCCTGTAATTTAATAAATCTTGCTTGAAAACTATCAGGGTTATATTGCCATATTCCTAATAGGACTGTTCCCACAGAGCTTGGGGATTATCCACATTGATTGGTTCCGATTTCCACTCTCATTCCAGATGCTGTTTGCTGTCGGTTTGTAGCGTATTTTAATTGATTTTAATGGACAAAGAAAAATATATCACCAATATCTGTAGGAAATGGACGAAATTATTTTCAGTCGTTTACTTATTATACGAAGTTAACGTAATAATAACAAGAAACTTATATTTAAAAAAATATACAACATAAACAATATATATTTTAATGAATTTATAACGTTTCTATATTCTTGGAAAACTAAAAATTTTTTTTTTTTTGACGAAATGATATAGTACTCTAAAATAATGAATATAATAATTTAGTTTAATCATCTTTGGTTAAGACGGGAAATGGTTACTGAATGGACTATGTATATGACACTACTAAAACAGAAAGGTTCTATAAAAATACAAAGGCTATACTTCTAAAATCATTGAAACCAGTGAACTTTTATTCATAAGCAGAAAGTAAAATATAGGTTTGTAGCACTTACCGTCTTAAACAAACAAATTTTTTAGATAAATTTTCAATTGGTTTTTGACCCAAATTTGTATGAATGAAATTCGAATGCTGTTCATTTGTAAACGCATTACCAAAGACTGAATGCACAAAATTTTTTTTTTTTTATCTTATACTTTTGATTTTGTTAGTAATTGTCTGTACAGTTTTCACACATTGTAAAGGGTATAGAAAGAAAAATGAAAATAATTATTCTGCGTAATTTAAAATGTTGGAAAAGTTATTTGATTTTTTTGTTTTTGTATTCGCTAAAGATCGTAAGAAATATTTTGGAAGTTAAGGTTTTTAACTTATTATTATTTCTAATATGAAATTATGGAAATAAACCATTCCATTTCATCAGATATATGCTGAATTGGCATTTCCTTGGTCGTCAGAAAGGCGTCGGAGCTAGATTACGAATGCATTTAATTCGACATCGAAGATTGACAGACATGATGGCGGTCGACAGTTATGTCTAGGATGTTTAACAGCTGCGTTATTTTAAAAAATTTTCATTGAATTCGTAAATTATTCAGTGTAGTTACTTATATAGTTCCATAACTTATAACTAAATAATAAAATAATAATAATAATAATATGATAATATTTTTCCAGAAAATTTCTATCTTTGAGATAATTTCTAAATTTCATAATAAGGCTATTTTCCATTTATATGTTTGTTCATGTTGTATATAAACACATATATAATAATATTATATTATATTATATACAAAAACAACCTATTCCTGTCTGGATGAAATCTTTGTTCTGATTCCTCCGGTGTTACATGAGACCTGTGGATGATATTTTTTTTTGTTAATGTCCTACTTTGGATTGTTAATTTGTAGATGTGACTATACTATCTTCAAACGGGGATTTTAAATTTTAAATATCTATTTTCAAAGTCATGGTTCAACTGTATTTAATTTCTCACAAATCCTTTCCGTACTGTTAACGTGCAGAAAAAAAAAAAATAATTTTATTTTGAAGACTTCTTTTTTTACTGATATTACTTAATATCAATGGGTGTAGTAAATAATGTTTAAGCTGAAGTATCTAAAATGTTTGCATATAATATTTTCAGTAAATATTTTTTCATACTTTTTCGCGATAGATTGACCCAATTGTTTTTTATAAGTTTGACGGCATATAATCTATTATATTCGTGTCTCATCACAATAGTGTGTCGCAGCTCCATTTTGACTGGCCTTCCTCTTATCTGACATAAGATACTCCCTTATGACAGAAATTCCCTCGGGGGCCTTACAAATTTGAAGTTAACATCATGAAAAATTTGCTATCGATATCGATTGCTTAGATATGTTAATCTATTAAACTCTATTGCCTTCGAACACGAAGGATCAGCGTTATACCACTTGAGAATGGCTTGCCCAATTTGTAATTTTTTTGAACTGCTCATCATTTTGAAAATATATTTGATAGTCAAAAACTAGAAGCAATGTCTGGAATGTTGATTATATTTTGAATGAAAAATTCAAAGAAATAATTCAATTTGATAGTATACATATAGACAATATTTGCTCCAAATCATTATAGATAAAAAATGTTACATTTTTGCTAATCACATTTATCAAAATTATATAAAATGAATTATGCAACGTATGAGTGTATTGTTCTATGTTTTGATTTACAGCTCCATATAATAATGATAATAATTTATACCTCTGAATGTATCATCTCACACAAGAGCACGCATTATAGATGTAATTATAGAATATACTAATACATAAATTGAAAATTATTTGTAATTTTCTAAGTTTTTGGAATATTACGTTGGTATGTTGGTATATTCATCGAATCGGATTAAGTGTATTAGATACAATAAAAAATGGTTAGCTATAGCTGTTGGATCATATTAATACTGGCGTTAAGCTTTATTTTAATATTCATATTAAAATTTTGCTTAATTTTTATTTTTTGCTGTATATTACTTTAAGTATAATCGCTACGAGATAAATTGAAAACATTATAATAAGTTGAAAAATACAAGCAATCAGATGATGGAAGCTCTATAATGCCTACATTAATATTTCGGGATTTATATTAAAGTTTCAAGGTACTGGTGGTCTGGTTACTTCTCAAGACAAACCAAATTTAAGTGTGTTTACTCAACACAAATATATTATAACAGCTGCCACGTTTGATATTAATTTAGTCTTTAAGTCAGAAATTAAACTGTCAATCAAATTTCTGTCGCTCAGAATGAAATTATCAGACTTAAGTTTTTATTCTACGCTACCTTCCAGATCCCGGAGGCAATAGAAAATAAACAACTTAATACAAGTTTTAGTTTATAGCAACAAAATCCTCTCGAAATTTAAAGTTAAGTAATGGAATGTCAAAATTTTCAATGATGTAAATTCTTTTAAATATTAAACGTGACATTGGATATTTACAGCTAATGATATTAGAATCAATCGGTATAATCGGTTTCTGTGTTACGAAGGCATAAACATCTTTTACATTGTCTGTTATTTTTCATATGCTTCAAAACTACTTCCTCCCTTCCCTTCACCAAAAAATTTCTATGCATTCAAATAAAATTTTTTTTTAGTAATTTTCTACTCTAACATCTCGGAATACAACTTATACTAATTCGGTGGTCGTCGGAATAGCTGCATTCGCTTTAGTTTTTAGTATTCGCAATTATGACCATATTATCTCTTAAATTTAATATGGCTACTTATTCCCGAGGAAGATCTTCTAGATATCTGTGTCAATTGTTCACTATTCCATTCAATCCACTTTGTTCCCAGTATTTTAAATGTACATTTCAATTTAGTAATTGAAATGAACATTTAAAATCTCTTATGAGTATGTCTTAGTGGTTACACTAATGAGAGACTCACCTAACTAAGCAGCCTTTAAATTAATTAAGAAATCATTGTATTTTTTCTTTACGAGAATCTACAGAATTTTAAATGTCTGTTTATTTTTATGGCTTTTATGTGCATATATGTGATATTTATTATAATGTTGTTTTTCTTAACACATACTGTAAGCTACATAATTTATACAGCTTTAATTAAGTGTTGCCACCTCTAAAAATCTTTCAATATTTAATTTATCAATTATAAATTACTGGCAACACTGATTATTGGAGAGGGCAGTTGAGAGAATTGTAGAAGGGCATACTGTTCAAGCGTGTGCTTGTGGGATTCGGGCATTTTATTGATAATTTTAATTATTTAAATATTTTTTTTTAGAAATTATTACTATGGTGATTTATATGAAAATGATTAAAAGTTTTAAAAATCATTTACTTTTTTACTTCTGAGACTATCCCAATAATACTAATATTAAATATTTACATCCCATTATATTGTACAGTATTATTTGGTTGGCAGAGTATGTTTTTAGCATAAGTCCGCTTATAGTTTAAGAAAGCCTAAATACAAAAATAAAATGAAAGATAAGGACCTGAGAATATATACAAACACAGATATACATTAAATTTATTCGTTTCATAATTGATCGAAATTATTCCCATTTTTATCTCTCAGCTGTACGTCTGTCGTTTTACCTTTTCTACCTAAAACTGAGCCGTCCTTTTTTGAGAAAACTTATTATAAAATAAGAATATTTCAGATGATATAGTCTGTCCATCGGGGAAGTGAATAAGTAATTATCATGAAATCTTAAGACTCAGATTAATATCTGATAATATCAAGAGCCAAGGCTTTGAACGAATATTTTATTACCAACGTTAGGAGGTGTAAAGTAAAAAAAATTATCAGGATTACAAAATTTTCGAGATAGCTGAGATGATATTAGTTATTTAAGCTTTTGTAAGAAACTAATTAAATATAAATATAATTAAAGATGAAATTATATAAAAAATTAATTTAATAAAAATGTCCAAAGTCCGTCCCCGTAAAAGTTCCGAAAATTAAAAAGAAAGCACCTTCAAACTAATTGATATTTTATTTAAATATTATATAAGTATAAGTTTAATAAAATAAGATCAGCTAAGTTAAACTTAAACTAGTTAAGCGGTCCAGAATTTATTTTTATACTTGAAACTTGGTACATGTTCGAAGTTTGTACTTAAAAATCTTTTTAAGATTGTAATAAAATACGAGTAACCATTCATATCATTGAAATAACTTTATTGTGACGATACCAATTATATTATAACTGTGAAATACAATGAATTATTTAACCGTTCATTATAATTTTAATTTGAAATAAAATCCGCAATGAAATTAAAATAAAGTATTCACTATAAATAACTACAAAGCTTTCCTCGCGTCGGCGATTAAATAAATTTCTTCTATATTTTAATTTACTGCTATAGTTGCCTCGCATACTTTTAAACTTCAACAAAATATGTTCTTATCGTATTGCTTTAAACAAAGAGAGAACATAGTTTAATTTTGCGGAATAAATGAACATACACGATGAGCTTTGAACTTGGGATATTTTTAAAAGAAAAAGAACATATCGTCACTTATAATAAATTTTACTTTTTATCTAAAAACATCGAACTCGATTTTATTAATATCCTTATTAACGCTATTTTTGTAGTCACTTCGATTTACGAAATAGGACTTTTTGTAATATTTGTACGATCTTTCCTGAGTAATTTTTGACACTTATGAAAAACATATATTTGTTGTGTGTGTATGTGTGCGTATTTATTGGTTTAATTTTCGCGCGACCTGATTATGCAGTTGACTTCGTTTTGATACCAATCGATGCGTATCCGTCAACATAGACCTGATTAGCTTTCCAGCAAAAGCGACCATGCGGATTTTTAGTTTTTTTTAAACTGAAAATAACATATTTGCGTTTTCGATTAGGGTTGTTATGGATCGAAATTGGGAAATATTTTGTAAATATTTGATTATTAAGTAAACTTAAAAATAAATAGTATAAAATTACCTAATAGCCAAAAACAAGAATGGTATTTTATTAAAAACCAAAGTTCCGTAACACTCTCATTCATATTTAAGTTTGACAAAATTACTATTTTAATATTATTGAAATTTGTTTTATTTCTAAAACTATTTATTTATTTTTGACGGTAATCAAATAATTGTTTCTGTAAGAAAATGGTAACATTAAAGTTATTAATTAATATCGCTTGTTACGTAAATAATATAGTAATCATACTAATGATTTTCATCAGATATAATAATAATTATAATAATAATAATAATAAATTTATTTTTAATTTCCATAACAAGCTAATAATAACATAAAGTATTATGTCGCTATAATGAACATTTGTCAATAAATGCAGTGAATTGATTTACAGATTGATAATTATTTAACTAATCACTGTAAATTCAACTCATCAATATCATTTTTATGTAATTTTATATGATCAAATAAATGAAAAATGAAAAAAAATTGAAATTTTGACTATTTCATTGTAAGAAATAATATTATAAGTGAAATGTATATCTTATTAACATAATTAAAGTTATTCATTTTATATTATCATTATCTTATTTTATTTGTTTTATTGGTTGATCCTTTTTAATTATTTCACTGTGATAGATGTCACTCACTTATCCACGTAACATCGTAGAACTATAATTGATATAGTTAAAGTTATAGTTAAAAGTAATAGTTAAAAAATATACAATTTTATCTTTTTTTTATAATAATCTAATAAAATTTTCGGTATATATGTTTTAAGAACAATTATTAAGAAGTAGCTCAGTTAGTTTGGCAGAGACAGAGAGAGTTTTAAAGGTCGTAGGATCGAGTTTCTTCAGGTTTCTATTCTATATTTATTTCAATAATAACATAATGAATATAAATAATTATTTTAGGTAAGAAATGAATTTTGAGAATTTATTTTATAATACTAATTTTATATAATTATACTTTAATATATCATATTCATTAAATATGTGCTGTGTATATCATACCATTAACAATCTACGGTTCACCAAAACGCAATTAAGTTCTGTGTTTTACAATTGGCAATTTGCCTAACGATCGTATGTATCGTGATATTTCAGATATCGGGAAAATTAACCGTTATCGACCTACAAAATAATATATTCTGTCATTAGGAGCCACCCTTTTCAATTTAAATTGAAATATAATTTTTGTATATTTCATTATAGGATTTATGGTTTGAGAGCATTTAATTTACTTTAGACGTAGACTTTTCTTTACAATATACATGTATTTAGTTGGTCATGTTTGTTTTATTTATTTATTATATATTACTTATATATATTGAAATGATTATTCAATATAAATTTAACAAATAATAATAAATGGGCCATGATAAATCTGAAGGTTTTGGAGAGAAAGTTCGCAAACTAAGTGTCCTTGAAACGAACTTCCGACCCTGACTTATTTAGGCTAAAATTAATTTAGAAGACTTCGAAATTAATAGGACTTAAAGTTTCTTGATAAATTTAATTATCGGGTGCAGTTACTGGGTGTTTGTGTGAATCATAAGCAATGTATGCATTAAAGTAAAAACTTTAAGAAATCAGTTTCTTAAAGTGTCTTTCTAGGGAGTAGTTGTATTTTACTTTTCGTAAAACTAAAATGTATTATCTATCAATTATAATCGTTCTGGTCATACTTCTTAGCATATAGTTGGGGAGGCATCATGAGCATTGACTTTCCCAACTTCTGTAGCCATTCTTTCTTTTCCTCTTCTATCCCATTTGGATCTACTGTTGTGGATGTTTTTGATCTTGCGATGTTCTGAAGATAAGATTCATATAAACTCATTCTTGGTATCACCGAGTTGTCTTCGGCTGGTTCAAGAGGTACATTTATAGGGTCAAAGGGAAGAGTCAACATGAATTTTCTTGGGTCTATATAAATGTTTTTCTCACTAGGTTCTGTAATGTTCTGTATTGGTTCTGTAGTTGAGATTGTAGTTGTACTGATGGTAGTTGTTGGACGATTGTTTTCATCCCATATGACAGTGTCCAGCCATCTTGAAAAGCTGGAGAGTTTTGGGAAGGCATGTGTCTTGGTATACAAAGCGCAGGTGTGCAAGAATGATGTTATAGCTATCAGAGTGTTGTTTTGAATAACTGCGCCGCCATTGTCTTTCTGTAAGAAATATTTATTTTTTAAGAGTTACTTTGCTTTAATGTTTTTATGATCGTTGCAGAGAAAAAATCAGAGATAAAAAGTACCTAGTTCTATAATTAATATAGTTAATAATTATAGTTCTATAATTCACGTGAGACACAAGCAATAGTATTGCTAGATTTTATTTTTTAAATAACGTTATGTTTGGTTGGAAATTTTATATTAAACTGTCGGAATCTAAAATACGCCTTCAATAAAATATAACAAAAGAAAAAACTGCTGCTGGAAAAAAAATAAATGCACTGTACTGTAAATCGGTTGAACTGGAATTTAATATCTAAAAATCTCTACTCCCGATTTGAAAGATAAAACATATTAAATTTTTTTACACAGTAATTTTTATTTACTAATAGAATGAATTCATCTTTTTTAAAATCTCGAACACCTTTAATATACAATTTACAATATTACAAGAACAAAATTTAACAAAAAATATTTATACCTTTCTCTATCTCAAGGTTGTAAGAACTTCAGAAATATAACGAGTCCAAAATATTAACAAAAGACAAGGGCAGCCTTGTTTTTACACGCTTGACCTAGCAGATTCATCTACATCTCTGAGACGCCTTTGAATCTTTTAAAATTAAAATTTAAAAATTTAAGCTATGCCCCATAAAATACAAAAGAAATAGAAAAGTCAAATACTATGTTAATTTATACGAGTCTTTGATATCATAAAATATTTTGATAAATAATCGAAACTACATAAAATACTATGTTTATCAAACACAAAATATATCAGACGAATTTCTAATTCACAATTCTGTCCGACTCGCTTCCAACATTTCTTAAATTCACTGAACTTGGCACATTGATTTTGTTTCAGAATAAGATTTACAGCCAAGACACGTTACAAATAAGCAATAAAAGAATTCTTTATAGACTATACATTATTGTACTAGAGACATCAGATTCCTAAAACTTTTCATAGACAGAACTTCAATACTTATCATAAAGTGTATTAGTTTATGTATTATATTTTATACTCACCCTGCAAAAGTGTCGATTAGGATCTTGTACACCTCCGACACAAACATAGCGACCAGGTAACAGCTTAGTTGAAGGTTCACAGATTGAAGGGTCTATGACAGGGGCGTTCACCACTCTCATGTGCTAGATCAAACATATAACTTTCGTTACATATGTGTATATATATTATAAATCAAATTAATTTTCAGGTAATAAATGAGACAATAGACTATGTTATTTCATTGGATATTCCATTTTTCTAAGAAATAAAAAATAAATATACAGCTTTATTTTATACAATAAATATTTTTATAGGTAGGTATTTATTTTATTATATAGACAGTATAAATCGTCTCTTTGCAAAACTAGTCTGGTATATGGTATCTAGTCAGTAAGAACTGACTAGAAATAGAGAAAATATACAATAACTATATGTTAATTATAACAAGCAATGACTAATAAGGTAATTTAGAGGATAAAATGTAAAAAAAGCCATCTAATTATTCTAAGCCCATTTTCTCGAAAGCCGACACCTAACATTTTGTTTTATCCCTTGCTTTCGTGATCGGTTGATGTTCACAGAACTGTAAAACTACATAGTTATATTTTAATCATGTAACCAAAAACTAGCTTTTATTCTGTTACCCCAGTAGGAGTCCAAGCGAGCATGGTCGTCAAAAAGCCTAGAGCCACTTCCTCATCAGGCTTTGGTAATTGAATGGAGTAGACTCTGGGTCCAAATTCAAGTGGTGATGCCAATTTTACCGCCGACACTTTTAAATCGAAGTTGTTTATTAACATTTTGATCTGTAAAAGGAACCTTTACATATATGGCACATATTTGATAAATGTAAATATTTTTATTACTATTATATTTATTTATCCGGATATACACACATAATTACATAGCTCAGCTCATAAGAAGAATAAGGACCCCGAATGGGAAAATAACGATAGTATTTAAGCGAGTACAGCCGGATACTTATAATAAATATACAGATACACAAAGTTTAAATACAAAATATGTGTATTACCCTAGATATTGTCCCCCCTTTATTGTTATATGAGCTTCCTGTCCTTATCGTGTAGTTACTGAGGAGCCGGTGCGTGACGTACGAGGATATTACCTCCCTGTCAAGAAACGCTGCAATACATTATCTCTCGCCACGTTTAATAACACAATAAATAACAGTAATTTACAACAATAGCGACAAATATACATGTTTTTTTTTAAAAGTGTCATATTTTAATTTAAAAATTGATTATCGCTGTTTCGTCTACAGTTCAGAAAATAAAATACATCTTTTACATTTGTTTCATAATTATTCTTTTAAATGTCACACATGTAGTTCACATACAGAATGCATGCTATTGAACGGCTAGGAATAACGTCGGCTATTCTTCACGCTCTGAATATTTGAGTGTGCCTTCTATAATAACCAGAAACCAACGTTTTTAAGACCTACTACAAAGCGAACCTACCGAGCAATTTCATACAAAATCAATAGTAACTTGTATTTTGGAGAGGAATAAATATTTTGTTGAGATTCGATGTAATGGAGCGTATAAAATAAAATGTAGCGCTCGTAAAAAGTTATAGAAATCTGTCTTAAGTAAAATTTTATTCAGTGAGTGGATAACGTTGTAAACAAATATTAATAAGAATTATGTAACATTTTGATATAAGATCGATTTTTATCGAGTTCTAAATGTTAAACGAGTACATTTTGTTATTATTGGTTTTGAAATAAATGCTACAATTACTACAACTTTCCTACTATAACTACTATAATTTTACAACGTAATGGCGAATATCAAAAGTATTAATTATATGTTTTTAAAGCATTGGCGATGTTTATAAACGAAAACTAAACAATTTTTTAATAAATATTTTGGTTACGATATCGTAAAGTTGCCTTAGATGTATGTTTCCGCTAAATATAACAAAAAACTTAAGTTACATATCTAGACGTCTTAAAGCCTAACCTTTAAAGATGTCTTGAGCGGTAGACAGTTGGATAACAAAAATTTTGAAATATCAATTGGAGATTTTTTTTAATGACGAAAACATTCACTTATTCTGTATATGTAAACCTTAAAATATATGTTATTTGAAGTTCTATGGACTAAATCGGGTATGGAGTTCTATGAATTATACGACCGTTTTAGATTTTTCTAAATAATATAATATTTAATCTCACAAAAATGTACATAGAACAGAGTAGCGGCCAAAAGTGTAACTTTTTCACTTATACTGTATAAGTTATGACTATCTAATATCGTAAAATGTATTTGAGAACGTGATTCAGATTTGGTTTACGATTACCATCCCCTCGAAGCTGTGTATCTTCAATGTATATATATATATTTTTAAACCGAAGAATTCGACTTTTACTCCTATGATATACACAAAATTTTACTGCTATTACAGTAGAACCTGTAAAACTGAGAGATAGGAATTGCTTGAAGTAAAATTTTATAAAACGTAGTTCTTTTCGTAAATATTTAAATATCATAATAACTATAAAAGATGAAATAGTGATACTTCAGCATGAAATACTACATATTACTATTATTCATGAACAATTTCTTTATTACATGTTCTGTTATTTGTCATATATACATTTATCATAACTTTATATGTCCCAAATGTTTAAGTCATTTTTCTTATTCTGTTATATGATGGCCACAAAACGATGTAATAGTTATACCAAAGTTCTCAGGACATATGGAAGGGTATTTCTTTATTGTAGTTTCATAGTCAGCCTTCAACATCATCGCCATAAAACCTCCCTTTTAACAATATTTTATCGTCTGCCTTTTTATTTTTCACCTCTTTTTGCCTATTTTATTATTATATATATATATTTAATAACAAAATTCAATATAATTCAAAATTACTAAACATAGCATTTTCATAAACTTTACAAATTTTGATACAAAATTACTTGTTATAAAATATACAACGTCCAAGCCTTGACAATGAAACATTTAGCTTTAAGTATGCACAAAAAATTGGGCATCGTTGTAATATTCAATACATTAAATCTTAATCTAAAAGTTATAGACCAATTGTCCATTACAGAACGTTTACACAAAAATACTTTACAAGCAAGGGTTCAAAGAATCCGTTTAAAGTTAAATTGTGTGGTTCTAATGAGATACGGTTTTTAACCCTCTGTTGGAGACTTTAATTTGCATTTCACAAACAGAATAATTAAATATAATATCAGTTTTTTTGTAAATTGATGTATATATATACATCAAATTGATAAAATAAATCATTTATAAGCGTTAATACTTTTTTTAATAATATTTACCAACATTAATCTTATATTCATTACAAATTATGAAATCCTAGTACCTACTGCAATTTATTCAGTTTTGTAAAGTTTCAGTAATTATAGACCAGACCTCAGGATAATTATAGATCAAAAAGTAATATAGGTTTTTGGATAATAACTGTTTAGCTTATATTTTTTGTTTATAAGTGTTTGTGCAGATTATTTTCCCTACAATATTACAACGACGCGAATGAGTTGGTCTAAGCTACTTTACAACGCGCAGACTGATTTAACCAAAGTTACATAATGTAAAACAACGTATAACTAACTATAGTAGGCATTGTTTAACATTGTTAGCCAAGTGTAATAATGAAAATTATTGTACAATACGGGCAGGTATTAAAACCTACGCTCGTAATATGTGCGATCGTTTCATATTAAAATTATTTATTGTTATTAAAAAAACAATACATAATTAGTAATTGCTATTTTTATTACTTTTTAATTATTCAATAATTCATTAAACTAAAATAATTCCAAAAAAATACAACTGTCGATTTTCGCAATCAGAAACATATACACAGTAAGAAAAGAAATAAAATAAGTTTAAAATTATTTTAATATTGCTTCAACATTTTTAAATTTATAAAAAAATTATATATTGTTGAAGCGCTTACCGATAGGGAAATGTTTTGTACATACATGAATATATATACTTTTATATTTATAAATATATTCTAAAATACTTACGTATCAAAGCATTTGGACAAAGTAAGCAACCAGTAGGTGTTAAGAACGATACCGCTGCAGACATAATTATCATAGTGTAGCAAGGCGACCGCATACGGGTGTCCGAAGATTTGTGTCACTGCAGCTCCTATACGCTCCCCACTGTCGTTGAACTCGTCTTAAATAATGAACATAACTTTATTATAATATAAATGTATATTAAATAAATGATCACATTTTTTTTATATATATTTTGACGTGTGTGGTTTTTCTCAGATTAAGGCGGAAACCTCGGAAACCTCGTAGCCTTAACTTTTATATTCAAGAGTGTCCTTACGAAAGAGCTTATTTCGATAAATATGGAATCAAAGTAGGCCCTCCTGACTCTTGATTGACGTACACAAGTGATTACTGATATTGATTCAAAGTGGAAAAGATATAAATAAATGTACTTTCAATATTATTAATAAAAATTTCAAAGATTCCTTCTTACCTAGTATAAGTGTATTATTTCTTGTGATATTATAGTCTCCGCCTAAATCTCGTTCACCTTTAGAAGGAATACAATAATTCAGTAATAGAAATGTTATAAAGTAATTTTCTACAATAATTGAAATTTCTAATAAATATTAATATAAGAGAAAAGTCCAGTAAGATTTTTAATCTCTATATAAAACAAAAAGGAAATAAAGAAACTGTGTATACAAAAGAAATAAAAACAAAATTACGTAAACTTCACTTAGAAGTTATTTTATTAGTACTTCAAATAAAAGAAAATACGAAGGAGATATTTTGAAGGCTTTTCCTAACGTTTTCTTTATTTTTTATTTGAAGTGTTTATTTAAGCTTATAATTTAAAATAAATTATATATAATTTAAATTGGATGGATATTTTAAATTATTAATAATTTAATATGTAATTTATTTATATATTGTACCTGATTCTGCAGTATCTTCCTCACTGTTTAATTTGCCCTGAACTTGGAGAGAGAGTATCAATAACACACCAATACGCCACATCTTACTTACTTAGTTATTACTGAGACTTTGTGTAGTTTGCTGATTGCTCCTTCATATAGAGTTACGAAGGTATAGAAGGAACACATTGTTTTTTTTCTCTTTGTTTAGGTTAGGTTAGTTTGTCTGAAGTTGGTTTACAAATGATTGTGTCGTTTAAATTATAATTTTATATAACTTGTTACTTTTATAATATACCATTAAAGAGTATTCGATAGTTTGTAATATATGAGTTGAATGAAATTCGAAAACAAAACTATTTTTTTTGGTCAATTTTATAACAAAAAAATTTTTTTTGGTCAATTTTATGAGAATTCTATCTGTTTCTAGCTCTACATCAATTTACGCAGGATGTTTTCTCGCTCGCTGAAAGTGTTTGTGTCAACATCGATATGACCGCATGAAATCGACCGAGAAAGGCGCTCAAACTTATAGAACAATAAATGTCATATGTACTCATGTTATCCTGGTACCATTAGGTTTTCTTAAAAGTATTTGTATGGTACAAAGTTAGTTAGATACTAAGATAATTTTATTTATTTATTAAATTATAATCAATCGTGTATATATAAAATCGTAAACTGTTTTTGTCCCAATGATTACGGGATGATAGTTTTAGATAGTTTAGATTTTGAAGAACTCTAGCCATAATGTCCTGAAAAATAAAAGAAAAAAAATTAAAGTAAAAGGCTGGTGCCAAGTGTAGATAAGTGACTTGAAGCTTACAATGAAATGAAAACAAAACAAAACCGTTATAGCTTTCAAAATTCAAATTTAATTTAAATTAATAAAACTTTTAATGTACAAAAAACTGTACATAGCTGTATACACCTAAAAGAATTTTGAAAAATAGACAAAAATAAAAAATATAAAAAATTCTACACTAGTTCTATAATTCTATCCATCGTCTCTTTTTGTTTTGATACGACGGTGCTGAATTCAGTCCTCTGAAAGCATTGGAAGACAAATTAGATTATCATAACTTATTCTTGAGTAAAGTTAAATAGTTTTATATAATTTACTTCTTGTTAATTGAAGTAAAGAGTGTCATTGCATATAATTTTACAGCTTATAATTTGCAATCCATTAAAATTTTAATATACAATTGTATATTTAAGGTAATGGAATTATACAATAAAATGTTTAAGAAAATATTTATCTTAAATTTATCTTTCTCCTATACTTCGCTGTTATAGTAAGAAAATTTTGATCTGTCATCAATACATTGCTAAGTAAGGCTATTTTTTTTACATAAAATAATAAATAATGATAAGTTTAGTTGCACTTGTAATACTCGTACCAAAAACAAACTAGAACAAAACTCCCTTAAAACCTTATTAAATACTCTGAAACACTACTACCCAGATGTTTAGCAAGATAACCACCCCATTTAGTTAATAGCCACATGGGCAGTTCACATCGGCTTATCTTAATTCCTTCATTCCTTTATCTTAAACTCACTTCCGGAACCTGTCACTAATTTATCAGGAACTTGATTCTTATTCGCCTAAGTTTGGTTGAAAAATCAATATAATTGTTATTGTAGTATTCAGTATGTCTACTAGTATATTAATATTATAATGGAGAAAACTTTGTTTCTTTAAACGCGATGCTCTTCGAAAGTGTCGGATGGGTTTGAATTTTATTTTATGATATACAGGTTCATGAGGATAGCTATAGGCTATCTACCATTGCGTTACAACTCTTAGTTATCTTTACGAATATTTCTAGTGATGCACGCATTGTAGCGAATTGCCTCTTGAAGGACAATAAAGTTAAAATGATCGGTCGACATGTATCCAGTGTTGTGATTTATTGTGTTATTTTATTATTCACACCATCCTATCATAGAGGTTAAAACTGCTAGTAGCTACAACTAACAAAATTTAATAATATTAATTAATTTTACAAGATTTTACAAATTTAACAAAATTAGTAACAAAAATTAACAACATTTTTCAAAAAAGTCTTTGAATCTTACAAAATATGACGTATTTGAATCGTATCAATTATGATGTAGTTGCCCTATCACAGAAGTCACATATAAATATGATAACAATTGGGAGTAACAAACGTTATAATTTATTATAACAAATGACAATACAACTATTATTATAGTAAGACAATAATAGAGCAATAAATTATTTCAAACAAATTAAAACGACCGAAATGTCTAACAAAGCTATTAAAAACTGTAATTCAGTGCAGCTGCTGGGGTAATTAGGGTCAATGGATAATTTATTACATTTACCTCTCATAATATTAGTTATTAGTAAGATTTAATTATAATTTAATATAAGAATGTACTATAAAAGATATTGAACAAAAATGTTTGTTAGAGTTATGAGAATATTGGAAATAATTTAACTTTTTTGTTAGTGAGTTTTTGTGCTTTTATTTATTAAAAATATTTAAAAAAAAACAGACGTATTGGAAAAATTTAAGAGAAACACGCTTTTAATCGGAAAAGTCGAGTTAAGAAAAATATAGATATGCTATTCTCGTCAAGAATTTACGTGATCTGGCAGTAAATAATTCGTTATTTTATTAAAAGACACATAAGCATATTAAAAGACAGATACGAATACAAAACTAATTGTATTCCTTATATTTGAGGTAAGGGATCGTAACGACCCTCGCAATTGATCATGCATTTGACGCGAGAACCGATTATTACATGAACGTGACGAAGCAAAAATATCCCAAGCTCGTTATTACTCGATTTCATAAAAAACCTTCAAATTTCATACTCTGCCCTAATAGCCATAATCTGTTATACTTGATGAGCTTAGTTCAGATAAAAGGACAAGTAATCTGGATACATCGACTGATAGCATTATTAAGGACTAAATTAGTATTCTGAGTTACTGAGTCCTTGTTTCCATTAGTTATGTTTGTTATTACACAGCTATTTATAGGATATATCTGGATTTGTGACGGTTGTTTAATACATAAATTTGTGTTTCAAACAAATCTTGTGTTATACTTTCTGATTTCTTTCTTTCATGATCTCTAGAAAGAGAATGAATTACAACTCTTGATAGAGGTATCTTCTTTCGTCTTCCTTCTAGAGACGAAAACGTACTTTATTTTTTTAATTTACAATTAGTGTCATACATGTTAAATTTTTTCCATTGAATTGGTAGTTAGTATTTTTAATTTAATATTAAGTGTGTATGATATACCTCATATCTGTGTAGAGCTACATTGAATATGCTGTCTTATTTAATAATTTGTAATAAACCTTAATACAAATTCTAAAAAGAAACCATTTTCGTTTACTGTCACTGAAAATGCAATAAAAACAAATTGGTTTCGCTTTACATCTAATAGGACGATAAACAGGACTGGTAAATGTCTTGTAAAAAATTATTGAGCGTAAAATATGCATACGATCTCATAAAGATTAGACACGAAAGCCACGACAAAAATTCTTTTCACGATATCGATTTAATGTTTTATATTATTTGTCTATAAATATAGAAGATTTCTTTATATGTTTGTAATTGATAAATCCTGAAATAAATTATTAATGATTTCTTTATATTTATTATTATTAAAGCGATTTATGTCCTTCAAAATAACTATAATTCAAAATAAATATATGACGACTTAAGCTAAAGTATTATGTAGGTAGTGAATGCGATAACATTATTAAGACTTCCCTTTTTTTCCGTTGGTAAAACCCGTTACGGGTACCCCGTCGGCCCAGGGGTGACGGCCGGAGGGTGATGTGGGACTACCTGGCATCATAGAGGATGCTGCCATTTTTAAGGCTACCGCCTAAAAAACCAACGGTTGCCCTCTGCGCCGTAATGGGACGCCACGAAATCGCGTTAGCTCATACCGTGAAGACTACCTCCCTAATCCATAATCAATGTTCTTATAAAACTTAGTAATTAAATTTATTTATTTTAATAGTCTATCCATAGAATGCTACTATGCTCCACTTTATTCCAATCCAATCCAATTTTAATTGCGATTAATATCTTCCAAAAAATATTCAAGCTTCTCGTGTGATGAAGAATTTCAATTGAGTGTCGGCGGTGTCGTTATCGGCGAAACGTCGGCGAAGTGTCGGCGTAACAACCTTAATGTTGGGTAATTGGAGAGTTTAGGAGGAAACATGGGTGTCATATTCTGATAAACCCTGGTGAAATCTGGTTTTGAATGTTACTTTTAGTTATATGAAAGATATTCTTCTCTTTCAAAGCATTATTTTATTAGATCATGTCTAGTATAGTTATAAAATAATTTATAATTCATTGAAGCTATTTTTTCTGGAAGACTATTTAAAGACTGTTTAACGCTCGTGGAAAAGACACAAATTTATATGTTGTGGTTTATATCAAAGGCATGGCAAGCAATGCATGGAGGTATAGGGTAGGGATAATCTTACCCTGTCTATTTCCATAAATTAAAATAGAATCGGGACACGAGGTTCGTGGACGGTACAGTCTCCGAATATTTATTTTAGAATAAAAGAAAATATAATAATATTATAAAATAAAAGAAAAACCTTTCATTAAGTAAACAATTATTTCGTTAAAACGTAATACGGAACTCAATTTGAATTTGTTTCCAAAAAGGTCTATAAAGTGTTTTAACCGCTCTATACCATGGCTATTGTTGTGATGATAAATCGCCTGTATCCGCTGTGATAGCGGTAGATTTATGGTCACTTGTCAACTTTTATCGGTTTTCACTTAATACCTTTACGGCATGACAGTTAACAATAGAGTAAATACAATAAATTCAAGTGAATACCGTGAATAGGTTTATCGTGAAGTTAAGTTCATTTTATTAACGTAAATTTTTCTACATAATATACAAATCAACATTCTATGTATCATTATTTAAGGACTTATGTACATACGTTAACAATGCATACTTGAAAGTTTTCAATCAAAAATTTACCCTACTTAAATAGATTTAGTTAAATATATATACATTAGTAACAACGTATTTTTTAAATTTAAAGTTTCGTGATCCATTATTGCTATTATATTTAATTATCCATTTGTAATCACGTAAACGTTATCGGAATTCACCTGACTAATTTTAAACATATTCGCAGTCCTTATTCATGAGTATGGCGAAATCGATGCGTGATTTATAATAAGAAATTTTATGTCTAATATTATCATTAGCTTTTCTGATAGATGATATATATCAGGTCTAACCAATAAATTTGTTTCAGAAGCTGGTGGTAGGCGGTCCAAACCAAAGAAACTGGCGAGGTATACTCATAGCGCTGCTGGTGATTGTGGCTGTACTAGCACTGATTGTAACTTCGGTGGTACTGCTGACTCCTCCTGATGAAGGTCCTCGTGTAAAGGGACGAAGACTGAAGATACAGGATCTGTTAAGTGAAGACCTAGTGCCTGTGAGGTGGAATGGAACGTGGATATCAGGCAAGTAGAACAAAACCATTCAAGTAAATTAAGGCATATAAAAAAACTCTACCCATTTATAATGCCCACGCATGGGATGGAACTTGGATATCTGGCGAGTAAAACAAACCTTACGCTACTTAAATTAGAATTAAGAAAATAAAAAAACTTCCCGCGTTCATAATGCCCACGTGTGGGATGGAACTTGGATATCTGGCGAGTAAAACAAACCTTACGCTACTTAAATTAGAATTAAGAAAATAAAAAAACTTCCCGCGTTCATAATGCCCACGTGTGGGATGGAACTTGGATATCTGGCGAGTAAAACAAACCTTACGCTACTTAAATTAGAATTAAGAAAATAAAAAAACTTCCCGCGTTCATAATGCCCACGTGTGGGATGGAACTTGGATATCTGGCGAGTAAAACAAACCTTACGCTACTTAAATTAGAATTAAGAAAATAAAAAAACTTCCCGCGTTCATAATGCCCACGTGTGGGATGGAACTTGGATATCTGGCGAGTAAAACAAACCTTACGCTACTTAAATTAGAATTAAGAAAATAAAAAAACTTCCCGCGTTCATAATGCCCACGTGTGGGATGGAACTTGGATATCTGGCAAGTAGAACAAACGCTACGCTATTTACATTAAAATTAATCAAATATAAAAACTCCCCGAATTCATGACTCCGTTTATAAAAATATATATTTTTTTCACATTTCATTTAAATCACAAGAGAGAATGACATACGAAAAATGTGAAATTTCCCACACGGAACTTACTATTGCAAATTCTTTTGGAGCTTCATTCAACTTTCGTTGTAAGAAGGAATTTTAGCTTACAAGAGAATATTTTTATTTTTCCAATATTCACCGAAAACCATTTTAGTTCGAGTCTATAACAGGAGACAAATATGTTCTGTCAGATATTATAGCCGAAATTGTTTATATTTTCAAATAATAGTACAGATAATTTTTGGTTTGTTTATATAAATGGTATAAAATCTTAACTAGTTTTTTCTCATCGTCAGTTCTGTTGTAAGAAACATTATAAACATTTAAAAAATAATAATTTCAAGGTCATATAAATTGTACTAGATAAGGTTGAATTTATAGATAAACGATTAACTGTTGTTTTTAATTTAAGGAATTAAGCTATGAATAAAAATATAATAATATTATATTGATATTTATTACGGATTAATTCGTTATCACGATATTAATCCTCGATAAATTGGATCCAACAGATTGAATAAGGCCAAGCGTGTGATATAAAAACTGTGTGTGTGTTTGTGTCTATTTGTGCTTGCATGCGTGTTCATCTGTGTGTGTGTGTGTGTGTAGGGAGGCCGCTGGCCGCTAGCGGCTTGATGATGTACAGAAATCGGTAATCGTTCCTTTTCTATTTATCTTCGCGGTAGTAAAAGTTCTCACCTCGCCTTAACAACATAAAATTTTAGTTTAGATAAAACAGATCTGTACTTTTTTAGATTTAAAAATTAATACAAATAACACTTGGCACTTTTAGTATTAAAAGATTCTATTTAACTTTTAATAGAGTAAAGTGAGTCATTATTGCATTGCATTTAATTAAAAAACTAGACATTTGATATTAATCATATAATATACGATAGTGTTCGTTTCATGATTGTTTTTCATACAAAATCAATTTTTACCTTTAATGTTCGTCGAATATTCTTATCTTTCAAAATATGGAACGTCATTTTAACATTTCTTTCACAGACAGTAAGGTATAGCCATTATTAGAAATGTAGGCCAAAATTAGACCAGCAGACTTCTGTCTGCTCGACTCAACTTATTCATAACTAATTATAATTTGTTAAACGTATAAATAAATTTGCATTAAGATCTGTCAAAGCCAAGACTAACATTGATTTGAACAATACTTATATAGTTGGTTTATTACAAAAAAATTATAATAAACCATACTTTCAAAATTATTATTAGCGAAAATTATATGGATGCCTAAGACCAGATATTACCTATTTAAAGATCTAAGTGGATGCGTTTTATAAAACGATAGCTCTACCTGGTTGCCGATAGGATGAAACTGAGCAACCACAATAGCACGTTCGATATCCAGTGAACTGATTTGTTTGAACGATGTTTATCCATTTTCATCTGCATTGCTTAAAATTTATCTCTATAATAATGGAGGTTTGTATCTTTCATTTTTAGAGCAATGGTTGCTATTTACATTTAAAATACTCCACTTGGCTTAATAGCTTCTTAACGTATATAATATAATATTAAATTATATAATGTTTTCTAAGCATTTCTGTATTTCTTGGATAATTATTATAAGAATATGCTTCAATAGAAATCTATTTTAATGTATTCTCTATTTACATTTACATTAAAATAGATAAAATGTGTTTTTGGATTATAAATTGTATCTATCTAGGACTTTAATATGTATGAAGATAAAGATTATAGAATATACATTTTAATTAAATTTGAAACCTGCCTCAGTCTAACCGGGCAAATCTGATGAGACTCGTCCTTGGTCTCATCGGTGACAAAAAAAATATTGAGGAATTGAATGAATATTTTTTGAACCTACATCCATTAACGCGGTACTTTAGTTCCTAAAAAGATATGAAACTTGAACAGTCTGTCCAAGTAAAAGGTAATTAAAATAAACTTTCAGTATCAATCTTCTTTAAAATTTTCTTTTCATTACTAAGTTCCAAAATCCCTAATTAAACACATTTATAAAACTTTTATTTAAAAAAATGCTGAACTCCGAATTCGTTGTTATCTTTATATTTGAGAAGCTAATGGATTCTACGCGATTGTTTTTTCGAATGATCAAAGAGGAAGTCAAGAAAATCGGAGTATTTGATGTAATCGGCAAGTCAAACACAGACCTTCTGGAATGGAACGGAATCACTCTGAAATAAAATGGATCTTAATCTTAACAAACAAAATTTATGAATTACTTTGTTCCAATTGAGTTTGTCTTATATACTCAAAGGAATGAGTTGGTCTTATACATTCAATAATATAATAATTATTTTATAAATTTTTAATTGGTAACGAATTACATTCAAAGCGTCGTCGTCTCTTATATATCTACATAAGGATTTGAATTGATTTTATTTTCATTCTTATACAAACTTTGTTATCCTAAACGTTTGTACACATTACATAGAAATACAAAATTACTGCATTTTTTTAACAAAATCTTAATTCATGGTGTTATAAAGATTTTGTCAACAATTGTAATAACAGTGCATCGTACTGAGTTTTATTACAAACATTTAGAAAAACTAAATATAATAATATTCTTTGGTGTACTTTTAAAATATCATTATCATATGAAAGATTTATTAGATGAGCTTAACAACTTACCAATCCTACAAGAATAATTTAACATACCATACCATATATAACCATATATTTTTTAAAAAGCACAAACTTGAGTTGTTTCTGGATATATATATGAATTCGAACAAATTATTAAAAATTTTATTGATTATAGACAAAGAAAAGATATACAAATGAGTTTTTAACTTTTACATATATTATATATTTGAACAAATTTTAAGTTATTGAACATAGAAATATAAATATTTTTATATTATGTTATTGTAAAGAAATATAGTTATAATAAGGAAATGGGGTTAATGTGACAAGAAGCCTCGCCTCTATGCTTTACAATTTAATGTCAAAGCCATATAATATATCTAGAAATACATTATACAAGAAGCTAAGGCTCGTTTTGAAGAAATGTTACTAATAATAAATATGAATATTTATTTATTTTAAATAACACTTAATTTGCACTGTTAGATTACCCAATAAAGTAAAGTAAATAAATAAATAAATAAATAAATAAACACAGTCTTAAGGTATCTTGAAGTACTTACCTAATGATGTCGAGTCTTGAATTTTTTTTTAATTACAGTCTTGATTTTTCTGAAAAGAAATGATATAGAATGCGGTTTGTGACATTCTAATAAAATGTTTTATATCATCCATGCAGAAACTCAAGGGTGCTGCCTCAAGAGGCTACTTTGCAGCCGTTTCTCTTCCCATGTTTATATTTTGCTATTTCAAATATAAATCTCTACAATTTGAACTCTACAATAAAATATTCAGATTTTGAAATTTAACACAACGTAAAAGAAAAACATATTTCAAAAGTTTCACAAATCGTTTAAGTCTTTTTCGGTTAATGCTATTTAGTTTCGTTTTCGTCAAATAAACATTTAAATAATACATGAATATAAAAGTAGTGTATTGTAAGAATTTACAAAAAACTTATTAAAAAAATTTGACTTATAAAAAATAGTACAAAATGTCACAAAACGATTTTCAAATTTTATTCTTGAAGAGTGTACGTACTGTTCGAAATGCAGTCATGTCTTTGAACTTTAGTAGCCGTCTTTTACCGCAGAAAGGTGACGCTCTTAGTGGCATTGTGCCAATGCCATTAGTTCAGTGATACTGGTACGTGGTATTCGTGAAGGATTTATTAGGGCCCTCTTATTATGAAAAGTATATATTTTACGTCTCCTGAAAAGCCTCTGTTTTGTACTTTCTTTATTTTTGTAGATAGTTATGATAAATACAATATACGAAACTATTTAAAAAGTTAGTAACAGTATATACAGTATATAGTAGGGATGATGAAATGGTAATTGAAAACTGCACAAGACCTTCATACAGATTTATGTTTTCCTTCAAAAAACTGCTATAAAACTGCAAGAGTTTTTTTATTTTAGAAATACCTTTAAAGATCATTCTACATATCAATAGTTATACTTTTTAAAAATGAAAGTGATGAAACAAAAATAAACTTAACAATATTCGAAAATTTTAAACAACGCCACATAACCTCTTATATTCGTATACAGAGTGATTATTATATGATAAATGCATTACACAAAAGAACATTCGAAAGATTTTGTTCAAATAATATAACGAAATGAGAATTATAACATAAATTACATTATAAACAATAAAATGGTTCTTAATTCAAGTATTCATTTACCCTATTATAAAAAGAACATTACTCGCTCCACTGGACCGAAACACTAATCTTGTCGCAGCTATATTGTAACAGCATTTTGAAGTAAAATATTTAATTATAATTTAATAAAGTTTTTTGCTATTTATGTACTTTTAAACTGACCTGTTTTATCATATTTATATTTTGAAAACTTAATTATCTACCTGTCCTTTATTGCCATTTTGGTTGCTGCTATTCTGGTTCTTACCTATTATTGTTATACATTATCAAAACTTTAGTCAAAACTTGGTTATTTACTTTTATTTTTTAAAAAATAATCTCTTCATCTGTAACCATTTTTTCTCATGCTCCTACATAAGACGTTACTTCCTTGACTAGAACATTAAAAATGATTGTTTTCCTTCAGTAAGAATTTAATAATATCATAAAAAACACAGTTAAGTTTTACATTTTTTTAATGTAATTACTGTAATGTCAATTTTATTATTACAATAAATAAAAAGCCTACTTAAATTTGGTATGGCTGTAGTAGATATCTGAACTCAGATTAGGAGTCATGATAACGCGACCTAGTACAGGTAATTAAAGCTATACTGCCTAGGTATCTAGGTCACAGCTAGATCTAGGCTACTAGAATGCGTCTCATTACTGCACCAACTGTTGACATTTGAGCATATAATATTTATAAATGTCAAGTAGATTTTATATTTCATGAATAATAGTGAATGTAATATTAAAACCGATTTTAACATTGATATGACCTTATTATCTATCATCATCATCATCATCATTTCAGCCACAAGACGTCCACTGCTGAACATAGGCCTCCCCCATAGACTTCCAAAGTGACCGATCTTCGGCAGCTTGCATCCAGCGGCTTCCTGCAGCCCTTTTCAGGTCATCCGTCCATCTAGTGGGGGGACGTCCTACGCTACGCTTTCCGGTACGCGGTCGCCACTCGAGGACTTTTCGGCCCCATCGGCCATCGGTTCTTCGCGCTATGTGCCCCGCCCACTGCCACTTCAACTTGCTAATCCGCTGGGCGATATCGGCGACTTTAGTTCGTCTACGGATCTCCTCATTCCTGATTTGATCGCGTAGAGAAACACCAAGCATCGCCCTCTCCATAGCTCGCTGAGCGACCTTGAGCCTTCTTATGAGGCCCATAGTAAAGGACCACGTTTCTGCACCATAAGTCATCACTGGTAACACACACTGGTTATAAACCTTCGTCTTTAAGCACTGAGGTATTTTGGACGAGAAGACTTCACGCAGTTTCCCGAACGCTGCCCAGCCGAGTTGGATTCGTCGACTAACCTCTTTCTCGAAATTGGACCTACCCAACCGGACAACTTGTCCAAGGTAGATGTATTCGTCAACAACTTCGAGAATGGAGCTCCCAACAGAGAGTGCGGTGGGTGTAACATGGACATTTGACATGATCTTCGTCTTGTCCATGTTCATTTTTAGACCCACTTGCTGAGAAACTTCGTTGAGGTTAGTGAGCATTTCACCTAGGTCTTCCATTGACTCCGCCATGACCACAATGTCATCGGCAAATCGGAGGTGGGTAATGTACTCGCCGTTGATGTTTATACCGAGTCCTTGCCATTCCAGGAGTTTGAAGGCGTCTTCCAAAGCGGCGGTGAACAGTTTCGGAGATATTACATCTCCCTGTCTCACTCCTCGCTGCAGTGGAATCGCCTCCGTACATTGATCCTGTACTCGGACCGATATGGTGGCGTTTTGGTATAGATGTTTAAGCACCTTGATGTACCTGTAGTCAATGCGGCAACGTTGGAGAGACCGTAGGACCGCCCAAATTTCGATCGAATCGAAGGCTTTCTCATAGTCCACAAACGCCAAGCAAAGTGGCAGGTTATACTCCTCAAACTTCTGTATGACCTGCCGCAGCGTATGTATGTGGTCTATGGTACTATAGCCTTTTCGGAAACCAGCTTGTTCAGGAGGCTGGAAGTCATCGAGTTTGCGTTCGAGACGATTCGTGATGACCCGCGAAAACAGCTTATAAATATGGCTCAGCAACGAGATGGGCCTGTAGTTCTTCAATAAGGTTTTGTCACCTTTCTTGAAGAACAGGATCACCACGCTGCTGTTCCACGTTTCTGGCGTTTTGCCCTCGAGCAAGACGGCATTAAAGAGCTTCTGAAGGACTTTCAGTACTGGTGTTCCACCCGCTTTCAGAAGCTCGGTTGTGATTCCATCTTCGCCCGGCGCCTTGTTGTTTTTTAGCTGTTTTAGGGCCATCCTAATCTCGTTTACGCTGATGTCCGGGATATCTTCGGTATAGTGTCGGGTAAGTTTGGACCTTGGGTCTATGGTCATGTTGCTCACGGGCGCCGCTGTTGAGGTATATAACTGTCCGTAGAACCTCTCGATCTCCCTTAATACCTCTGCTTTTGTCGACTTCACATTGCCATCTTCCGTTTTCAGCTTTGTCAACTGGCTTTGCCCAATAGACCTGTCTCTTGCGAAGATTTTGGTGCCCCTGTTTTGCTCTATCGTTTCCTTAATCCTATCAGAATTAAAAGATCGGATATCGCGTCGCAGCGACCCCAAAATTTGTCTATTGAGCTGCCTATAGGACATCGCATCTTCGGTTGTATGCAGTGACATGGAGCGTCGACTCGCCATGAGGTTTCGGGTATGATCGGAAAGTTTTTGAGGTCTAAATTTTCGGCCGGGTTTAAAGAATTTTGTCCCAACCGTTTGGACAGTTTTTACCAGCCCGTTGTTAATATCGTCCACAGATATACAGCTCTCTAGACAATCGAAGCGATTTTTCAGTTCGAGTTGAAAGCTCTCGGGGTTATGGATATGAGCATGTGCGGGTCGGAGCGTAGACTTCATCAGTCGAGATCGCTCGATGTTTATATTAATATTCAGTATGCCTCTCACCATCCTATGATCGCTCCCGGTTTTCACCCTGTTGATCACCGAGACATCGCTGAATATTTGTCTCCTAGTAGACATGATGAAGTCAATCTCATTTTTCGTGGAACCATCGGGACTCATCCAAGTCCATTTCCTCTGAGGCGGCTTCTGAAAGAAAGAGTTCATCGCAAAGAGTCCCTCTTCCTCCAAAAAGTCAGCCAGCCTCTGTCCGCGATAGTTCCGTTGCCCATATCCAAATTGCCCCACTCTCAGCTCATCAACGTTTCTTTTGCCCAGCTTTGCGTTAAAGTCCCCCATAACAACACTGTAGTGGGTTTTGGAAGTATGTATGGCTCTACTAATGTCCTCATACATAGCTTCCACCTCATCGTCTGAGTGTGTAGTGGTCGGAGCGTAGACCTGTATGACCTTCAGCGAATACCTCTTAGATATTCTGAGTATAAGGTACGCCACCCTGCTCGAAACACTATCGATGGTCACAATGTTGTTGATGAGGGACTTGTGGACGATGAACCCGACACCACCTTGGGATAGTTGGTCACCCTCCCGGTAGAAGAACAAATTGCCGGAGTTGAGGGTTATCGTGTCCTCGCCCTCTCTTCGGACTTCCGATAAACCCATAATGCTCCATTGCAATTTGTTCATTTCTTCTTCCAGCTCAACAAGCTTCTCGTCAGTCCTCAGCGTGCGTGCGTTGTATGTTACCAGGGCCAGTCGTCGTAGATTTTGGTAGCCGGATCTCTGCCGGAGATTCTTCGCACCCCCTGCCCCACCGTGACCATGGCCGCTACCGTAACCAGGAATAGCGGGGCTGCCGGGGACTGGGGGCCTGGGTTTTGGGTTTTCAGTCATAGGGGGGGGGAGTTGCCGATACTCGCCACGCTTGGCAGGCGGGTTGGCGAGCGCAGTATAAAAGGTGTTGGCTCACAGAGAACGCTGCTGCCCGTTCTCCGGTTTTTTTCTCTTAGTCGGCTTCTACGACACCCACGAGAAGAGATGGGGTGGTGACAATTCGTATTCTACTCTGCCGTCACCACACGGCTAATAATTAATATAATTAATATCTATACATAATAATTAATATATTTCATGATATTATTTTGAAGTCATGATTATGACAAAAAGTGTATTGTTTAAACGTTGATTATTGATTGATTAATTGGTTGTTTTGATTGGAATAAACTGATATTTTTCTTTTTAGATTATATAGTGTAGCTCCAAATTACAATCTAGAGCGTAAACCACGATGTCACTTTTTGTTCATCTCCTTCATTATTCACAAAAAACGAAGCTTATATATATAAAACAGCGTATGTATATAGAGATTCATTTTACTCTTAACTATCAAAGAATTGAATTAAATCTTTATTAAAAAACACGTATTGTAGTTAAATATAATAATAATAGTATAATACTTTATAAAAAATATAATCTTATATGTTTGTTCTTTGCTTATTCGGGTATGACAATTAAAATGATCTTTATGAATATTTTTTTATTTTATTTTTTCTTATAATAATATTTAAGGACTACGAATTGTATTTTTTTAGTGACGTCGTAAAAATTATATTCTAAATCAAAATATTCACTACACTTACTGTTTTTTTATAGTTTTACGACAGATAAATATAAAATTAAGGTATTTTAAACCGTTTATACGGTTTGTATATAAATGATAATTACTAAATATAGGCTATGAAATGAAATATATTATATTTTTATATTTGTCAGTAAAAGCAATCGTTTCCAGACCAAGTCGTTCACAAAAAAAAATAACAAAGTCGTTAATAATTTGCGCAATAAAAAAGTTTCAGGAATTAAAACAATGACATAAAATTTGAAGTTAAAGAACAGAAATCGAAATTGCTATAAATAGTTATGCAATAAGAATATAATTTGAATTATAAAATATGAAACTTACATTTAATAATAGTGATAATGATAACAATAATAAAACATAAAATTATATCAATCAAATATATCAAATATATGAATGTAATATTATATACACTCACCAAAAATTATATAAGTGGGTGATATAAATAATATATGAATTTTTGTTATTTTAATCGTAAGATATAGTTTTGCTTTGGTTTATACTTCAAATACTAAGTAAAATACTTAAAGATTTGTAAATTTCATAATGGAGTAAGTTCCACAGACGCGCGGCTAAAACTGTTAACGATTCTGAATAGAAAGAACTTTTAATAGGAGGGATGTCGAGGGGTTGTAAAAGCACACAGGACTAGACTATTTAAATTGCTCGAGTAAGTATCCTGCAGTCATCCAAAGTTTTTAAAAGGTAAGGCAAAATTTAGGTGGTTTTATCAAGTCTGTAATAGATTTGTATATTGTGCCTCATATCATAAAATAGAGTAAATTCAACGCTTTTGTAATCTACTGTGAATCTTTTTCTTTATCGAAGTTGTAATGACGTCAATATGTAATATTTTTAAATATATAAAGTATTGCGAAAAAATATCAATAACATCTTTAGAGTTTTTACCTATTTTAGGAAATGCTATTCTGCTAACCGAAGCGGTTGAATGAGCTCGATAACTACCGTTTACTACACGGGATACTGGAATTAACTGGATGGTTGGATGTGCGCCAATTTTGATAATGTGTGTCTACATCAATAGACATAAAGTGACACTATAATTTTAATAAACATTTCTACTAAGTAAAGAAATATCAGAAAATGTATTAAAATTATTTATTTGAAAACCATTAAACTTCAGAATTCAAACGAACGTGAATGTACTTAATTTAGGGACATTTTGTTGTCTCTATTTTATAAGATTGATGATTTTCTTTGAAATTATGGTCAGGTGCATTGATGATTAGTAAATCCTTATAGTAAAATATATATCCTATAAATATATAACATTATAAAACTTGAAAGCTCAGTTCTATTTATTTTAATGACATTTAAATGGCAGCTAGATCTAGTAACATAAAGATCAAATAGATGAAAGCGTGGCTCTTTGCCAGACTGTGCATAAACCGATGCGCTTGTTGAAGACAATAGAATCATATAACTTTAACCTTTATTATGTTTGTTGTAAAAATACTTGTTTTAAATATACATAATATACTTTCCTTTCACTATCTTTAACTGATTTCTACGGAGAAAAAGAAATTCGTTGTAATTGTCGATAGTTCTCATTTGAAGATCTGTTAGAAAGAAATACAAAAATAAAAGAAAAAAAATACTGTAACAAATATTAAATATTGTACTTTATTTAAATGTATTTTAGAATGAAGTACGAGACCTGTCCTGGCTGTTGTCCAAAAGTTCTCTACGAAATCTACTTGTCATTGATAACAGAATGTAACATATATTATTTGTCGACGACAAGTACTCTCTTAAACATTGTCCATTTTAATATATATCCTATACTATCAATAAAATTTATAGTACATGTTTTACCTTAATACTTAATATCGGAATTGTCTGCTTTTTTATACTAATTCTATTAAATTTTGAAATAAAATATAATTTGCGAAATATATATATATATAATATTGTCATTAACAACTATTCAATTAATGTATTAATAATCAAAGTTTAATGATATATTAACCATCCCAAATACCATACAGGTTTAACAATTCTTTATGATGTTGGATCAAAATCAAACCTATGTTATGAGTTATAAAGTTTTTATTTAGTAGAAATATATTTATTTGAAGCAAAGGGCATGGTTCATATTTTAATAAGACAAATATTAATGTAATGTATGTTCCTTAGTAAGCATGAGTAAGGTTTCAAAATATGCTTCTGACACTTCCATTTGAACACAAGATCACTGGTGTTGCTTCAAAGTGGAAAATAAATACATAAATAAATTAAAAAATACCTTAATAATGTATTTATTTTAAATGCTATTTCATTCATTAATAAATTAATAACATTTAAAAATACAGTGTAAAGAGAGTTACTTGTATTTTCTTACTGAAATGACTTAGGTTAAGTTGACTTATTTGTTGTTAAAGGATACATTTCAACATCTTCTAATAATAGTGCAGGGTTGCTTCATTAATTTTCATTTATATATCAACACGCTTACACTGTAGTATAAATATGATTTGAATACTCAGGAATTCAGGTGTATTTCTTACCATCTTAGAAGCAGACAAACTCTAATGTGATTATAAAATATCACTAAAATATTAATATCTTCAGGAATTATAATAATTTAAAACAAATTAATGAAACACATTTTTAGCAACGGGTATATTATTTTGAACTTAAATTTATAAACATTTTATTGTTTTTATTAAGTCGGTATTTTCAATCAATAAAAATGTTTTGTAACTACTAAAAATGAGAGTTCTTTCTTAACTTTCTTAACTATTCGTAAAATTTTATTTTGCATTATAGTTTAATAATTTTTCAAGTTCAATTATACTATTTTTAAATGTTGTTTCCTGTCTGTATCTGTTTAATAACTTAAAGTAGAATTGTAAAATATTGAAAAGTAGTTTTATACTATGAATATGTGATGGACCAAATGATAATATTATAATATAGTTTAAAAGCCAAAAGTAAAAGTAAAAATGAAGTATTAGTTAAATTAAAGAAATTATCGCCAACAATTATTATTAGAGCTTTTGCATTTTTAAGTATTTATATTAACAAAGTACAGATTTCTTTGTTCATATGAAATAGATTTGAAATAATTTCCAATTGCTAAAGAAAACTTTTAGTTTTTACCGTTTCTACTATCTATTCTATAGAATATATATAAAGTATAATCTATTTTATACTTTGATTGTTTAAGCTATGATCAGAAATATTGCTATAAATCTATACTATCAAATATTTCCTTTTATAATATTATAAATATTACGATAAATTCAAAAATATTGAACTAATATGATAGTTATTTGTTATTAAATTCATTACAAAGCATTCAGTTTACATATAAAAATACGGCTATAGAATTAATTTTTGATTCACGATTTTTTTATATTCATTTAAAAAAGAAAACATTGTTTAAAAAATATATTGGCTTATAGTTTATTCTTATATTTTAAGATATTTGAACAGACTATTTATTGATATAAGATTTAGAAATAAAATATAATTATTAATTTCTCTAATAATAACCACAAGTATATAAATAATAGATTAATTATATTATTGATTACATTATTTTATATAACTTCTTAATAAAAAGTACGATGAATTTCATAACATCCAGACCAAACTCATATTCAAGAGGTCTACCATAAGGGCACACTCTAGCAACGTCTTCATTTTCTAATACATATTTTTCATTACTGCTATAATTTTAATAAGACTTTCTGATATAAAAAGTAAATTGAGAGCAATAACTTCTTTTATATGGAAGTACACTCGGCAGTTTATATATAACATACATTTTTTTTTTAAATATTTATATTGGTAATTACTCACGCTCAATGGCCTAACTTTGATAAAGAGCAAGTTTTAATTTTTATATTTGATACAATCTGAGATCAAATATGTTAGCGATCATCTTGCCTTTTTTCTATTAAATTATATATTATTATATATTTTTCAACGTTCGTTGCCCGGACAGCCCAAGAATGCTTTATTCAACATCAAGAATTCTTTATTCACTATCCTTGGGAAGAAGAGCTCCTAGCCCTACACTGATACCAACTCTCATCACACTGGAACAGTCTTATTCAATTGATATCAATTGCGGAGAGACATAGAGAAGAGAGGAGAGGAGAATGTTTCATGGACCTCCTATCTTTACGAACGTTACTGAGATAAAACACATTAAAATAAATAATAAGCAAATTAATCTAACTATTTTAATGTCGCTTATATATATACTGTATTGATCCTAACTAAATATTTTCTTTATTAAAAATAACCATTAAAAGGGTCAATGAGGGCTTATACTTGTGTGACGTTGTAAAAACATACACACATATATATATCTTAGCTTCTCAATCTCATGAAAATTACACTAGCATGAGATCAGACAGAAAAAATGGCTGCTTGCCAAAATTTATTGCTGGAACCATCCACCTTTTGCAGACAATTGCTCTTACCTATATGAGACTTTTGTCTGATATTGTCTTTCTTCTTTTTTTTAATAATTAGGCAATCTAGAAGTTACGAATTCTGCCAGAGTCAAGTCAGTCATGAGAGTATCACTTTCTTAAATAATTTTCATTTAATATTTTCATATTGTTACATTGAAGTATCAAAAGAATAATCTAGTCTTTGTGTTGAATTGAATTTGGTTGGATGAGGTGATCCTTTGTAGCAACGTAATAGATTTACATTAAATCTACAGCAACAGTGCTAAAACTTGTAAATTGCATTCCTTTTGACATTCTAGAATAATCTTATACCGCATAACATCTATTTTATTAAAATAATAATGCACTGCACACATACATACATACATACATACAAAAATTTAGATACAAGGATATACAGTTAGTGCATAACTACATTTCACCTGACGGTAAGTGGTGAAGCGTACTATTTTAGTAACAGCTTAATACAATGAAAAAAACCTACAAAGGCAAGCTGTTGCAGTCCTTCAGAGTGAGAAGCCTAGTGCTAGTTTCAGACAAGAGAATAAAATTAAGTTTGTTTAATTCTTTCTGAATATCTTATCTTTTAAATAAAAATAATGTTCAGAAAGAAAAGATAAATATGTCCTATGCTACGACTATTAGTATAGCATATATTTCGCTTTAAATATAGAATTAATTTGAAATTTGAAATTAAATTATATTCTGCGAATTTGCTTCTAAGTAAGGACATGATTTGTATAAAAATTCTTTAAAAAAGTCGTTTATCTCAATAAAATACAAGTTTTCCTGTTATACAACTCGCCCATGACAAAGAAACAATTAAATTACAAAAGAAAACGCTAACATAATAGAAATGATCTTTTTGACATTTATTGTAATTTATGACTTACCTTTTAATAACTTCTTTGTTATCTTTATTTTCATTCAGTTAAGAATGTATGCTTAGCCTTCATGCAAAAATGTCAATAAAAGAATGAGGATTTTTTTAATTATTGTATTCCTTTTATATGACTCAAATTATGATTAAAATGTTGCCATTTAACTTATTATTGTCATTTAAATTGTAAAGAATTAGAATCCGTATTGAACTTAGTTCCTTAAAATTAAATATTATGAGACAAATAGCGTCATATTAAGTTAAATAATGGCCAGAGGAATTATTTTTTCATTATGGAGTTTCACATTTATGTAAAATTTTATTTTAAACAAACTTGATTGCATTTGCTTATATGAGTTCATTGTCTTGTCGTATTTGTGCAGTACAGTTTAACTAATATCTAAATATCACGGGAGTGCTCTTTACACGAAGGTTATTTTCATATAACAACTTGCAGTGCAGTTCTATAAAAAGATGTTTCAAATATTATTATTGTAAATTAGTTTGTGTTCTATAGATTTCATTTAACTACAAAACACAAAGTTAATATTTTGTGATTTAATACATTATATAATGTTATGTACATATACTAACATAAGTACGCACCTTTAGGTCAATAAGTGTCTTTAACGGATTTTATATAATGGTATTCTATAACATGTAATAATTAATATGTCTATAAATTATAATTGAAAAGCAGGTTTGTTTATTTGACGCCTTACACTTCTAAACATGTGACTCTTTACCTCATAAAATCAAAAAGGCTATATTTGAAATTCACGTACATTAAAATATAAAAATATAAAGAAATAATATGTAAGGTACGCAATAAAAAAATATCAAATAAAGAACATATAAAAAAACAGTTTTGTAAACAGTAAACCACTCAGCTTTTGCTAGATGACTCACTGATTTTTAGTGGTTGCGGTATTTTGATGTCAACCGATATCGAAAATGTTTTTAGCAAAAAGTTAAAATTTTCTTTAACTTCTTCCGCGTCAAGAAACGATTGAAAAAAATCATTTAAAAATACGGAAGAATCTTAGTTCAGGTTTTAGTAATAAAAAATAATAATTTATTTTATTGATTCTCTAGAATCATCTCTCATAATGTTGTAGGATAGAAAACGATCCACTCCAATGTAAGATAAATTACAAATGCATGAATAAAAGCAATATCTATCACCTTGTCGGTTTACCACGAATAGGTTCCAAAAAATTACATATTTAGATAACTTCCAAGTAACCCAGTCTGACGTTTAACCCTAAGTGTGCATATCTTTAATTCATGTGACAATTCACTATTTCGTTATCCGCCATCTTGTAAAGTAAAATAGTAAATATTACAATGATGTAATTTTCCCTCTTTTTACAACCATAGAACAAAAAGACTTTACGCAAAACTCTACGATTGAATATTTTTGGAGATGTCACTTGGTGATTGCTTTTCACCTAAAAACTCAAGGGTACATGATAGGTCACCTATGTATTTTTCAGGTATTGTTACACTTCCTTAAAGTGTTTTTATATATTATTTGTAACAAAATCTCACCTAATTAAAAATTTGCCTATTTTAAACAACGATTACAATACGTACTTTATGGAAAATACAATGACATAAAATCCATTTCCATTTAAATAAAACTGTTTTAGGGATTTAAGTCTTGATATTTTAATATATTTTTTATTCTAACCCGACGTTTCGAATTCTTTGCAGCAAGCATGTTCAAAGCTCGTATATAAGAAACATAGATAATTTTGTTTCTGTACTTTAGAACCTATTAAAATAATTCATAAAAATCTTTCGTACTCAATCGGTTGCGCTTCCATCGACTATTTAACAGTCCTTTTGCTACTCGCAAGGACGCTACCAAAACGAAAATATTTATAACGTATTGCTTACGTGTACATCAATAAAGACGAATTCAGAATTTCAAAATAAAATGACTCCCAGATCAGAGAAAGTTAATAAAATGGAGTAAAGTCGCCTAAAACTTTTGAAACTATTGTAAAGAGGTGATAGGAAACGGCAAAATCCTTGAGTAGGTCTAGGATACTTTTGGATACAGGTTAATAGTCACCTCGCCACGGTTAGTCTATCAAGACCACAAAAGGTATAACAATAATAACCACAATAAAAGATCTGTACGTTAAAGAAGGCTTGTCTAAATAACTTAAACAAAAGCCATACTCCATCTTAAAAGCGTTTTGAGGGACTCATGATGGACACTTATGAAAAACAATAACTTGTTTACATATTAGTATTTATCATCCTGACAGAAAATTTTCCTGAACTTTAGACTGTCAAAGCGCGTAATACATCCCCAAAGACCACGAATTTAAGATAAACAAATATAATGAACTTCCCATCGAACTGACCAGAAATAGATTTGCAGTTCATTTTCACGCTTTAGAAGTGGCAGCGAGAGGTAAAACAACGACATGTCTCTAGAATTATCATTAGTTTATTTCTAGAACATACTTCAAAGTTGGTATTAGTAGTATCGTTTCAGATTTATTTATTTAGGGAACAGTGAATTTGATCGTGTATGCGCATTTTAAAGGGGTCCCTTAAACCTACACCTAGGTCGTAAGTCCCAGGTTATATAATAGGAATAAGCAGCTACGTCTTCATATTTAATTACGAGGGTAAGGTACAAATATATATAGAAAATCTAATACAAGTTAATAAATAAATAAATAAACCATAAACAAGTCAAAATTATTGTCAATAACAAATAATCACTGTCTAAAGTTAAATTTAAAGTTTATTTACTAATATACATAAACCTGTTCCGTGACGTCTCTTTCAGTCAACATCGCAAATAAATACTAAAGTGGCAGAGTGCCAACTGGCGTACTTCCGTATCTCTAGATACGGAACAAGTAAACAGTAGGTATTGAACTCATTCTGCTTGTTATATTAGAACTGCATCTCGATAAAAATCAACTTTTAGATCTTATTCTACATTGTAAAATAGACAAAAATTTTTGACGCTTTAACAAAACCTTATATAACAAATAAACGAGAAATTGCACATTATATTTTCTAATTTACCCAAGATATTAAACTTCTACTCTAGTTTAACCTAAGGAAATAATAATAAAATGTCCTTCATAACTGTCAATTTGGATAATATATAGTTAAAAAGTCAACGTAACAGGGAATAACATAGTATCAGTAATTAAAATAAAATAAATACTTAAAAAAGTAAAGTGTTTCTAGAGTGTGCCCTTGTGGTAGACCTCTTTAATAGGAGGTTTAGTTAGAATGTTATGAATTCGTTTTTTTTTTTTTTATATATATTAAAATGAATGGGAATATTATTTAGCACCTTTGACAATTTATATTTTCAATTAAGTTGGTAAAGTTATTATGAAGAAAATTACCCGCTTCGCTGGACCAAAACACTAATCTTGTCGCCAGTAAACTGTGATAGCGGAAGAAATTAGCATTTGCAATTCTCATTTAATAACGTCGCCTCGTGATAATGGATTTACTAACATAGATTTTTATTCCTTTATAGCAACTCATCTCAGCTTTTAACGTAATTCACCGAATGTATTAAACATAACTCAGAATTATAGTGGCATAATTAATAATTAAGAAGCTGTATGGAATAGTTCTTAACGAATGACATGGTGTGACGAGGGCGCATGGACAGTTGAGCAAATAATAGCTAATCAAATATAAAATAAAAACTGAACTATAAATATTATTCTTTTATAAATGAGTATAATAGTAGTAATATTAAGTGTATTAATTGTAGGAGGAGGTTGATTTTTAATAAAAAAAAATACAATATGTAGGTATCAAGCAACTCGTAGTATTTTGTTTATTATATAAGTCAAGATATATATATATATATGACGATTTAGCTTTGAATTTAATTCGCCACCTAGAAGTGAAAATATTTTATTGCATAATCTCAATAACTTGCAATAAAGTATATGCAATACCAAATACTCTTGTCAGCTAATCTATTGTTATTTTAAAAAAATATTTAGATTTAAAAGACAAATGAACTAAGAAAAATTACATGGAATAAAAAAGTAATGGTAATGGAAATGAAATGTATTTATAGAAATTTGACAAATATACACCTGCTATAAAGAAAAGTTGCAAAATGTAAAAAATTTACAAGCTAAAATATAAAACATATATATATTATAAAAGAATCTATACGCTTTAAAGTACTGATAGAAGTAAATAAAATAAAAATGCTTAGACTGTTGGTGGATAAGAGTTGAACAGATTGGTGCACTTTCATGATTATAAAATTTAAAATGGATGCGGAATGGTAAACGTGGAAAGCAAAACGAAATGTGGAACCATTTACAAACAAAAGACTGCTGATGCTGTTAGAAAGAAATCTATTAAAAAGAAAAACTATAGTTAAAGATGATCAGTCACTAGAGATACAAAGATTGACCTTATTTCTGATAAATGACTTACAATTTATAAAATAGATAAAGAAGTAATTTAAGATATATAAGGCTTTGTCAAATGTGAAAAGTATAATCTGCGATATATTCATAAAGAATAAAGAGGACCAAATAAATACGGATCCACTTCATGCTCGACCAGAGACACTTGCCTATATTACTGTTGGCATTTTGAAGAATCGAGATGAGAGAAAAGATACTACACCTTCTGTTATATTATTTCACTACATGCGCATTTATTCAAACAACCTCCCACTTTCATACATTCTTCATAGCAAGATAGAGAAACGAGAAATAAAGGATGATTGTGCATAAAAATGTTTAATATAAAATAAAGTCAAAATTGAAATATAAATTTTATTAGAATAAATTTAAATATCGGGTTTTTATATTAATATCAAGTGTAAAAGATTAAGCGATGGTTTAGAAAATATTCGTGCGAATTCCGATAGTATTTAAATGAGTACAGTGGGATTATTATATATAATAGAGTTAAGTAGGTTTGTACCTTTAATAATAAATTATTAACTGTTCTAAATTGTCTTTAAATACCTTTAACCATGTTAATCTTATTTCAATCTTAAACGAATATAAATTGAAAAATTCATGATCACTCAATCAATCAATCAATCAAGTCAATTCAATTACTTGTATTGATAAAATTATTTATAATATATTTGTTTAAAACTCAAATAAAATGTTTTCATTTTAGTTTCGGAATATTCTGAATACTAGGAAACGATATCACTTGAAAAGAAATATATATATATAAAAGAAGTTAATTGCATTATTGTAAATATTATTAAAATGGTACCATCATCTAGGGTGTGTAACGATTGACGCCTCTTTTGAAAAATACTTGCATTAGCTCAACTTAATATTCACAACAGACAGAAATTTTCACAAATATCGTTATATTATATAAATACATATTAAAATAATTACACACATATACATATACAATTAGACACATGCAAAAAATGCATATAAGGCCGGGAAAAAAACTAAAATAGACTTAAAAATAAAATTGAAGAATATTTTTTTTTTAAATTGATTGTCAGGTTGTTTGTGTCTGTCTGTTATTGTTAATAAGAGAACACTCTTATTGAAACTATTCAAATAATTTAACAATTTGAATAAATCAAACTAGAAATAGTTGAATAATTGAAAAATAATTAATTAATATGTGGTTTTTTAAGATAAAAAATATCAAATAGTATAAACAATGAAAGGTAATACTTTGTTTCAAAAAACAATTCAAATATGTAAATGAACTATAATAATTGTGCCCAAAATCGATTATTTAAATTAATTAATATGTTAATGTAATCGAAAAGACACATAAAATCGAGCATTAATTATCTCTCCACAAAGAGTTTAAATGGAACAAATAAAATACGTATTAATAGAAACTTAATTAAAGTTTTATTTTTCTTCTCACTCTCAGAAACAAATTTAGTTTCAGGGTAGGTCTAAATTAAATTTGGTTGGTTAATTGTTAAGTAAGTTAATCAACGAAGTGCTCTATTATGTACGAATAATGAATATACTTAGGTACATCAATGTACTGTTGAGTACAACAGTTCATAATCAGGTAATTGACTGAGAAGTATCTCAGTCAATTACCTGATTATCAAAAGGTAACTGGGAGCGCGAATCAGACGCGCGAATATGTGTTAGCATGTTGAGCGAAGCGAGATGCAAACAGCACCGAAGTTGCATTTACAAAACGTCGACGCATTCTTTCCTCAACTATTTTTCAAAATGAGACACATTATTACATTTTTTTTTTAATTAAATTTTAAAACTGATGTCTATCAGTGAGCAAAATTTGGAAATTTTCGGCTTAACCGTTTTTGATTGATGTTTTCACAAATGATGAAGAAAAGTCTCTCAGAGAGAGCTTCGCTCAGTAAGTATTTTATTTTAATTATACAAGTATTTGGAGTTTAAGTCAAAAAATCATATGGAATATAAAGACTATTGTTAAATTCTTTTACATTTAAAGTATTTTTAATAAACAAAACAAAATGGGAAGGTATAACTTTTTAAAGAATAATCAGTTATATAGTAACTATATTCCACAAGTTTGAGAAATACCTTTTCTATTGCGTACTGTAGAAACCGATTTTTAGCTATAACATGTATAAATTTTAAATCATATAACCAGCTCGATATTATTAGTGATAATGTCTTAAAGTTTATTAGAAGTTTTAAAATGAAGTCCTGTTTTTTTGAATGTAATTTTTTGTTTTATTTTTTATCGTTATTTATCTTTATTTTTAATATTATTTTTAATTCTAAGTAATTTTAAGAACATAAATATTTTTGATATAGATTTTTCAATTTAGTTTCAGTTTTTTCATATGTATTCATTCATTTTTTTTTTACTTTTTAACTTATTTTAATTATAATTTTACCCCATGTATAAACACCAGTGGAAAATTTGCTGGCAAATATGTATTATTGTTACCTGAACTTTTATACATGTAATATAACTGCTGGTTGTTTCCCTGTTTACAATAAAATAAAAAAATAAAAAAAAATCCTGTTCATTTCTTTTTAAGATTTGTTTTACAAATTTATTACAGAAATTGCCTTTACCCGTTTATATATACATTTTAATACTTTTCCAGTATCTAGGTTATTTCAGAGTTTATCTGATATTTTTCTTATTTATTTTTGATAAAACAAAAAAAGACACTTAAGTAGTTTAAAAATACAATTTTAGAAAAGTAATAGAAATCAATCTAAGTTAATAAAATTTATAGATTTAAAAAAATGAGTTTAATTCTTAATTACAGTTGTGTTTAAATTCTGTAATTATACATAATTATATTGTTGAAAATGTTTCTTAGTAAACCTAAATAGAGAAACATGAATATAGAAATCAAATCGTTTCTCTCTAACGACTTATAATTAAAACTTGATATATGATCTTATACGCTTAAAAGCTTTTATTTTTGAGATTAAGTACTATAATAGGTTGAAGTGTCTTACATGTTACACTATAATGTGGTAGTATTATATATAGTTTTTAAACGTGTTAAAAATTGTATCCTTACTTTAATTTCTCTTTTCTTATTAAATATATCACTGTATGGTGTTTATATTAACTGTTAAAATCATCATCATGAATTGCAACTCAGATGGTAGAGCGATGGAGACAGGATCCCAGAGGTGTCGAGCTCTATTTGCTCTGCGAATGTTTATAAAATTGTATAAATCAATTTTGATTTATAAGAAATAAATGTAGTATCTTTTACCCATAGGATAAATAATCTAACCCTAATAAGTCAAATTCCAACAAAGATATAAATACATTGCCTTTTTTATAAATTCAGTCGCGTGAAGTTGATTTCAATCTAACTAAGGAAAAAAAAAACATTTTAGATCTCATATAAGATAATCTATAATATCTGACTTTACATATCCCAAAGCTATAAGCAATAAAAGAAGTTTATTTATTTGTATTTTTATATGAAAGTAAAAATTGCATAATCTAAAACAACACAAATTGGAAGTTTAATATTTGTGACTCTTGTTGACTTTGATAGCTTTCTTGATTGTAAACGAAGGTGATTGTTTCAAAATCTTGCAATGCCAAAACTCGAAATAGGAAGAAAGCATAGCCAGCCGCTTAGAACTAATAAACAGATCTGTTCTGCTAGTTTTAATAAAAAGATAAAGGATTCTGATATGATACTCTTAGTATAGCTTGCTGTAATAAAAGTTTTATCTGTTGTTATTATGTGATGTATACCATTGCAATATTCAATCTAAATGCCTATGAAAATAAATTATATAGCCGAAGAATAATAAAACAAGCCATGAGTCGGTTGTATTAAAATTTGGAAGAAATGATGACAGTACTTCTGTGATTAACGGACAAATATCCAAATATTCAGTATTTGAATCTCAGATGGTATATATTGAATTGTACATAATAGCATCAAATACTAATGCTAAGCCTTTCTATAAAACTATTTTTTTATTCATCATTTTTAGCTGTCACCTCATATTCTCGACTAAAATATGACTTCCTATTAAATAAATAGACTACGTTACGACCGTCTTTTCCGATGAATGCTTTGAATATATCATAAGAGTCGTTGTATAACTTTGAAGCATGAAGTGATATTAAATTCTTTTTGCATTTTATTATTAATAACAATAAATAAAGAGTAGTAGTTTTAGAATTTTTCGTTATAACGATGTAGAACATATTCATTTAAATTAATTTGTTAATTAATAGTGCTATAAGCTATTTTAGCTGCCATGTTGAAGCATTAGAAACAAAAAAAAAATAACTTTGAGAACAAAGCACTTAATAAGATTATACTTTATATGAGAATTGTATGTATAATGCGAGAATGGGTTTGTGTGGGTGTATGTGAGTGTTTGCATGAGGGTTGTTTGCTACACGTGAGTATGTAATATATTTGTTTTGCTGTAGAATGCTTATTGATAACATGAGTGTACTGAGTATGAAAGACATACTCAACTTATGTCAAGGTCATAAATAGTTGTTGAATCTCATCATAGGTTGACATGTCACGTCACGTCATTTTATATTTAGCTACTGCTTTTTTCATCTTTAATTTTAACGGATTAAACTCGCGTATAATATTGGTTACATTTTATTTTTAACCCGACATTTCAAATGCTTTGCAGCAATCGTGCTCACGGGTAGACGAGATGTAAGTGTCTGTCAGTAATCAGTGAATTAGTCATCTTTTCTTTATAATTCTAGTATATATGGGGCTATGTGCTATGATTGTCTACAGCGCATACATATCTGGATCCTTTTGCCTGATATCCTTTACTATATACAGTAAGCTTTCAAGTTTTCTCAAGAAGATATTTACAACAAAAAGTTGTGCAATTTGTGCTCTCCCTGAGTATAGAAAGTTCGTGTCTAAGCGCCACCGCAAATCGTACAGACAAAAGAAAGTAGGGACTGACGAAGTGAGTAATACAATTGATAATATATCATTTGGGTAATATTGTTTTTACAGCGCCGTGCAATTTTTAAATTGGTAATGGTTTTCTTATGTTAATTATAAAAATTACATACATAAAAGAAAATTACATACAGAAATTTATATAAAATATATAAAGAATCTTAAATGGTTTTTAACACAATAAATATATAATTTTTTAAATGTTTTCGTCCGTCTTGTTCTGTTTGTAAACTGAATATTTATATAATTGGTAAGTCTGAAATGTTTAGATACCTTCTAATTTCTGGTTCTTTATTCTCATTTTAAAACATTATATATCTATTTTATATAGACTACGTTAGTGCATGACTACATTCTAATCGCTGGTAGGTGGTAATACATGCGCTTTACTACCTAGTAAAGCGCAACTTAGTTATAGGTAACACTTGAAAAAACAATTCATGTGTAAAAAAGTCTTTCGTCCTTCAAACCTCATATCATATGTGGCTAAAAGACACCTAAGAGGAACAGATGCTCTGAATGGTTGGCGGTTGAGTTTTATGACTTCAAATATGTCCGAGATGTAGATTTGAAGGATTCATTGGATATTTTTTATGTGGTACTGAAACTTAGTAGTTTTAGTTTTATTTTGTGGTTTAGTTTAATTTTGGTTTAGTTCTCTAAGAAAATAGTACTCCCGAAGGATAAGTTTAGTTTTATCATTGTTAGTACAGTTATTTATTTATTTTGGTTAGGTTTTTAAAATTATTATTAAGATTACAATAAACCTAATAAACGACGCTTTTAAAAATTGTCTTTATGAGACCTAAAATATACATTTATTTTAAGTATAGGCAGCTAATGATATGATAGCTCATTTAGAGAGACAGAGACAGACTCCCAGAAGTCGCAGAGTCCTGTTTTGTTGTCACATTTTATATCTCTTTCAAATATTCATCACGTTAAAAGATTTTTGTTTTCATTATTATGCAGGAATTAAATAAAGCAAGCTCTTTCAGTGACTAAAGAAACAGTTTGAAGAAAATAAAAGCTGATATGAATAATTAACCATTATATAAATTACAATAATGCTTCCCAATTCATGTTAAATGTTTGTTGATTTACAGAAATACATAAAAGGGGTCTAAACTATTATAGTGAAAAATAGGGTAAGGGAACGGTAAGAAAAGGTAAAGGGTATATTTTATACATTACACGGTTAATGGGGTTGAAAGAACTTTGAGTATTTCTTTACAACATATGTAATATAGACATCATAAAAATCTTTTTTATTTTATACTGGTTACTACACGCTACTTCCTCTACTGCCTCTTCAATAGACCTTTATTCTAAGTGTATAATCTAATATTTAAGAAGAATATTCGTATCTATAGTTACTCTTTTGCCCCTCACCAATATATATAATAATAGCACAAATAATAATAATTTTACTGAGTTATTGTTTTTTTTACATTATTTTCTAGCTAACACCACCTAATATTCAAGATATTACTTTTCTTATAATAAATGTAATATGTTACGAAATCTGTAAAAAATATCATCCGTTTATGACATTATAGATTATTTCAACTAGTTACATATTGTTTTAAGGGATTTTTTGCACTTCATATAGCGACTCACTAGATCGTCGCGCATCAAACTTCTTAGTGCCTTTCGAGTAAAATTCATAGAATTTTTAATGTCTATTTTACTACTTGCTAAACAGTATAGCTTTTAGTAGTAAATATAATAGGATAATGCTATCAAGTCTCCAAAAAATTAATCTGAAAAAATACTTATATACACACATACATATGCACACAAAAGTGTCTAGAACTACTCAGAACACTCTAAAAGTTATAGCTGTAAATGAATCAAAGCTTAATTCACTATTTGTATTTCGTATCGTATATGTGACATAATGTTTACAGTATGTTATTGGCAATTTGCTTATAGTGTTTTGAACATGATATCAAAACTATCAAAAATACGGTTATATTTACAGTTTTTACTGGCGCCAATTAACAGATAGGAATAATACAGTATTTTTACAGTTATAGTAACGATAAATATATTTTTGTAGTTTTAATTTTAACAACAAAAACATAATAAACTTCTCCATTAACACGTTGTAAAATTTAATTTTTATTGAATTACTTTTTTTATTAGAGTTGTAAAGTATACATGAAACGCGAATCCAAACTTTTAAATATATTTTACTTTAAACATAAAAAACTTTTTTTTCGCTGAGACATTAAACTTAAAATGGTGGTACCTAAAAGTTTTGTATATGGATTTTAGGTAAGTTTAGAGCTATCTTTAAACAGCATAACTTTTTAAGTTTTCATTTACATTTACTATTATTAAATGTCAATTTTTAATAAAAAAAAATACCAAAATAATAAGTAACCTAAACACTTAGTGAACCTTTCGAACAGTTACAGAATTTTCAAAATAAGTATTGAGCTTTACTCCGGAGATAATGCAAAACATATAAACTCACGAATATTGTCTATGTCCTCGTTTATAATTAATACTAAATTTTAATACGTTTAAGGAGATCATTGTCCACAAAAAACTACTCGTATATGTTTTTCCAGATGTATCCAATTTAAAGAAAATCTCATATTATTTCGAAAGCATCGGATAATTATTTACATACTAAAATTAATATTACAAGTAAAATGTAGATAAAGTTAAAGATGATTACATTTTTTTTCAATGTATACACTCTTTTCGTAATGTTAAAGTTAAAAGGTTCTATTTAAAAAAATCATTAAAATGAAACCGAATTGTATAAAAACATTTAAATCAACATAAATCTACAAGCGGTAGTCCCGGGTGTTTAGATAAACGGTTATAAACTGCAAAATACTGACAACAAAGTTCAGTATTCCCTGAAGATATTCTAACCCTGATATACACTGAGAGATTTACGACAGTTGTTTAAAACGTTCACAACGTTTTAAATACTATTTAATGGAATTACAATATTTTGATTTGAGTTTTTTTATGTGTATATATATATTAACAATAGAACTATTTTGTCTCCTTAATCTTAAAGGCCAATCTTTTTTTTATTATCTAAAAGCATATTTCAAAAGATTTTTTTTTCGATTTTGTCTTTGAAAACTCTAAATAGACTAATAAAGATTTAAGATATGTTTAGTGATCTGTGATTTGTAGTTATTTCTCTATTTTTTTACATAAATCACATAATTTAATACAAAAATTTAGCTGTAAAGGACAATTGAATATTAGCTATTCAACTGCTTAAATCATCGCAGGTTCTCTGCAAGCAGCTTTTATAGGGGCAGGAGGATAGTGAAGAAGAAATCAGGCAAATCGTTAAAAAGAATTGTGGTTTAAAAAGTGAACTCAATGCTTTGCTTACAGGAGTAGTGGCTCAGTGTAATAACTGGAGTACAGTTGTGAATACATTCCAATAATGTAGTAATGAACATAAATTTGCTTTAAGCCAAATTAAAGAATTGGTGCAAAATTTAGAGAACGTTAAGCAAAATTTAGAGAGTACATTTCACTCCATTTCTCTAATTCGATTGTCGTAGTCGCACTAAAGAGTGTAATAAAATGCAAAGTTTATATAAAGAGGAATTCTAATAAAAAACATGTTCAAGACCTAACTTGTCTACATCATGTACACTTCTCACAAATTAAAAAAAATAGATATAATAAATAAATTGAAAAAAAAAGAATGTATGTTAATTGAGATGTGAACGGTCAAAGTTAATTCGAAAATTAAAATTATGTAGTAGTGAATTTATAGTTGATCTAGACAGGACACGGTACTCTTGAATGATTCTCTTGAAGAAACAAATTGAAATATATGAATCCGAACAAAACCAAATACAAGAACTTATTTTGGCAACATAGTTCCTTTGAATTATGCAATTACAATACGAAGAGGGTTGAGAGGCTTTTTTTTATTATCTCAAAGACATAAGCTACGTCTCTTATGAAAAAAGATGTTATTAAATATACAAAATATTGCTTAATTTTTCTAAAAACTCAATTTAACTAAAGCTGTCTATTTTCTTGATTTTTCTTTGAAAAATAAACAAAGTAAATACTATATATACATAAGAAATGATTATAAACTAAAGTTTTACTAAATTATATCGATGTATTCTTTTATTTTTAGTTAAATTAAATTATAAATATTTCTAAAAATACTCATTTAAAATAAATAGGATTTAATTAATACCAGAATATACGGAGGTGAAGTGGTAAAGGAATAGAACTAGATCGTTAAAAATATTAAACAATATAATATTCAGATTTTATGTATTTTATTTTAGCACATTAGCTCGAAATTTCCAGATCAATTAAAACATACTCAAAATATTATGTATATTTATCTTAAGCATTTGACTGTATAGACCATGAACCTAGTCTACTAATGAAACTCAGTCATTACGGCACCTCTTAACCGGCTGCTCATCTTGTTGCTTCTTATCTTAGCGGAATTATCCGAATAGAAGCGTAAGTAATATAAATTATAGTGGATCGCCTTTGCGAATGGATGTTTCACAAGGGTCTATTCTTGGACAATTTCTTATTAATAATATACGTAAATCGGTAGGCCTACCGTCCTTTTTAAAAACATTTTGCGATATTTTACTGTTCTCGTTCGAAATACTTCGCCATAAATTTAAATATACTAGTATTCTCATGGTTGCATATCAATATATTTATAGCACTATTTTATATGTCAAACAAAATATATAGCGCTATTTTGCAATACAGCGTCATACAGGTCTCGGTTTTTTCTGTTACTGGTATTTGTACTATTTTGTTTCATACAGTGTACAGCAAATATCCTTAAAACAAATAAATAACAACAAAGTTTTGGACTTCAAAAGGTAATAGGTCTTTCAAGGGATTAGGTTTATCCAATATATGTATATTAAAGTCCCACAGTTTTATATGACTTAAACCTTCAACAACTTAAATCTAATGTAAAAATACGATTCGGAAAATTATTTGAACGAGCCATTAATAGGTGCGAATCACATTAAGTTACCGATTTAGGAAATTATGATTAATTAGTTTTTTTTTTGCATCAATACGTAAACACGGAAACCATAACGAAATACATTGCTTAATTAGTTTATGAACGCATAGAATAGACTGATTAATACCCACACATACCTAATATTCGAAAAAACAATAGAAAAAGTTAATAACGAGATAATTAAACAATTTTTTTCATAAAAATTTTAAAGAATACAATTTTTTTAACATTTTTGTTAACAAATATTCTAATCGCAAAACTTTTTTTTTAGAAATCGTGGATGTTATGGTTTTCAGTTTTTTTAAGCTAAAAAACTGCTGATTTCTTTGGCCAACTAATCAGTTTTAGGTTACGGGAATAGGCATCGATTGGTACCAAAACGAAAAAAATGCTTATTGATACATAATGAAGCCGAAAAATATGTTTAGATGCATACACAAATTATTTTACTTCAAAGTGTCTGGAATGGCGAATTACTCAAAAAGTAATGGTATTACAAAAAATTCTACTTCTGAAATCGGGATGATTACAGTAATATCTTTAATAAAGTATATTTTGATTTCACCTCATTTATTATATGAATACTCTTCAACAACTAAAAATCTAACGTCAGATTTCTGAAACTATATTAAAGGGAAAAAGATGTATAGTCAGCTTCAAAATTCGATGGCGATATTTAAAGTTTCAAAATAGCTGTACACTTTATCACATCAAAACTGATGAACATGACAAACGCCAATATTGAATGAACAGTATTAGAGTTCAAATTATAATATTACACGAATTTATAACTTTGTCATTGTCATGGAACGAATGTTGAGACAAAGGTTGTAGTGTCTCTTTCTTTGCATATCAGTTTTAAAACAATGATGACACATTACAAAAGAATATATTAATGATTTAAAAACATTGTTGAATGAATAATATTTATTTTAAATTATAGATGATTAATTTTTAATTATAGTACTTCTTTTATAAATTACTCTTTATTCTTCTTTCGTTAAAATCCTTGATATAGCAAGAGTAGTAGGAACTGCTGTATGTTAATCAGTTTTATTTATTTTATTTTATTTTATTGTATTAACGAAAATATAATAAAATATATAATCTTTGGGGTCTCAAGAGCCAAGCCTGGGATAAAAGCATTCCCCGAACAAAGGAAAATTTAATAGATCCTGCCATGAAAATTTGGGAAAATTTTAGGGGACGAGATACTTGCGCCAATATGCTTAACTCCATGCAGGAACGTCTCCAAAGTCGGGTTGATGCCATTGGGGAACATACTAGATTTTAAATGTAGTAATTTAACAATTTCGTTTGGTTTTGTTTAGAAAACAAATAATTATTAGAATTTAAATACGTGATTAAATTAATTAATTGAAAAAAACATTTTCAACCTTATTTATTTAATGTGGGATTCAATTTTATTATTAACAAACAAAAGGTACATTAAATTAAAGAAATATTTTTTTTTTTAAAGAACTTGGAGACAAACTACATGAAATTTTAAATTAAATAAAATCTGTCAGGTACACAACATGTGTTTGATGAGTTTAACAACTTGATATTTAGTAATGTTGAACTCTAATGATATTTCAATAAAACTATTTTACGGATATAACTCGCGTTTATTATTACATTTTAAATTTAACCCGACGTTTCGAATGCTTTGCAGCAACCGTGTTCGCGATCGACGATAATATTGTATGAATATCTAATGATATTCATTGAATATTGGCGTTTGTCAGGTTTAGCAGTTTTGATGTGATATCGTGTATAGCTATTTTTGAACGTTTATAATGGTCAGCGAATTTTGAAGCTGACTGTACAAGCGCTAGCAAGAGTTGTGGATTATTATCACGTCACCCTCTAATGAAAAATGTTAAAATGTCAAAGAATGTAACTAAGAGATAAGTTAATTTATTTATTATTAAGCCGTCGAGATAATGAATGAAATAATAGTAATTCATAAACGAGCAAAACTACAAAAAAATATATTAAAACCTCCTCCTTTCATTTCACTCTTGTTTAGAAATGCGTTCTCAATTTTTACGACTTCCTATTAAATAAACAGACGGCGTTACGACCAGCTCTTCCGATGATTGCTTTGAATATATTATGAGAGTCGACGGATAAGGCTCGAGAAAATTAAATTAAAATTCTTGACGCGTTATATTAATTAATTTTAACCCTGTTGGAAAGTGAAATTAAATATATATAGCCTATACTTTTATCGTATCGCATATGAGTATATTAGATAACTCAGAACACTACAGTATAATTATATGTTATTTACATATAAATTACAAAATGTAAGTAATCGTCACATAAAAGTTCCGAGTTATTGGTTGTAACTTCTTAATTATTAATTATGGTCAACTATTTGCCAAAAAGTTGTCTCGTAATGCAAATTATATTTTGTAATTATCATAATGTAATTTCTTCTCAGGTGACGAATTCGTGTATAGAGATGCATGGGGCGGTATCAGCCTCTTGTTTGCAGCCAACCAGACCTCGAAAACCTTGATGCCTAACAGTACATTTGTAAGTTACTAACTTATTTCAACACAAGATCAACTCTAAGCGTTTATTGTAATTTATTTTTCAAATGCTATGAACGCCTTCAATACTTACAATATAGTAAACGATCTATTCGTGAGCCAGACTTATACCTACAAGAAAATTATATATTAAATAAATGTTGTAGGAACAATATCTATTAAAAATAACATTTTCATTTCTTTATTATTATTAAAACACTTTTACACATTACAATATTTTACCAATATTACATTTAAGATAATAAATTATATAGTAGGTAGAATTTGGGTGAGGTTTCAATTATATTAGCATCTGTTGACCTTCTTTGGCCGGTGATAAATCGCTTCTTGAATTAATTAATGTTATCGCTAAGGTTCGACGGGTCCGAAGAAGTTTCATACTTTTACGTTCTCTGTTAGTATGAAAAATATTTAACAAATTAATTAATTAATTAGCGATTGAAATCAATTTTTTCTTATGCCTACTGTAATTATGATTTTATTGCTAAAAAAAAACATAAAAATGTGATTTTACCGTAAAAAAGTGAATATAGATTATATTTAACAATATTTATAAAGAACAATAACAAGTCTAAGAATATTTCGTTAATAGATTTTGAAAAATAATCCATGACCTGGAAAATACGTATAAAATTGTTTTTATCTTCTCATTTACCTCTTAAAATTAACTAAAAGTAACTTTTTTTTTTAACAAAGCATTAAATATTGTTCCTGGAGTTTTCAAAGAGAAATATGTAATTAAACCAAATAAAAGCTACGTGGTGTGAAAGCGAAATCGAAGTAAACCTTTTCCGTTTAAAATGTTATTATATTTCTTGTAATACGCATGAAATCTATTGTACTTTTAAAATTGTATTTGCGTAATATTATAGAAATAATTCATTTAAATATTAATAAATATTAAAATTGCTGTCATCTAACAAAAGATTTAAAGATAAATATGTATATTGTATAAACATTTCTGTTATAATACGATTGAATAATTTTTTATAGGTATATAAAAATATCAAAACAATTTATAATACGATTTTGTGTATTTGCTCCCTTAACCTCATATCTCGCTTGAAGTAAAACTAGAAATGATTAAGATAAGGCCATGACACGCTTACCGACTAATCCACTCTGAATTCAGAGAATATTTACTTAAAATGTTGATGAAAACGTTTCTTATGGGATTATAATATTATGTAATTTTTCTTATCTCTTATTTCACATTATAATAGTGTTTTATCATTTTATGTTAGATCGACTGAAAGAATTTCTTGTTGAAATTTTTGTAAAGGGAAAATGGCGAGTAGATAGATATATAAAAAATAATTAAAAACAAAATATTTACGTTCACCAAGTCATCTAGTATATAAATATGTTTTTTTTCAACTTTTATTATTCAAAGTAAAGTTAGTAACAAAATACATTTCATCAAAATATATTCTGTCTGCCATTTGCAATTGCCAAGAGTGAAAGACAAAATTTTATCTATCACTCATAAAATGTCCGCTATCAAAATAAAACAAAATGTTATTTTTATTTGCTTCAAGTCAAGCGAAGCTTACTAAGTTCGGACTTGCAGTTTTAATATGTAACAAATGAGACTAAATCTCCTCGTATGTAATGAAAACTAGGATCATTTGTAACCGTCACCCGGCGGTCTGTAAGAATCTATTGGCACGATTTAGCTGGCGAGTGATAGTAGCCGTATGCTCCTTTTGATTTATGAGAGCCTGGTATTTTTGTAGATAAATCGCAATATCTAAATAAAAGAAGTAATTAATTAATTTATTTATTTATTAATTAATTTATTTATTTATTATTATTTTTATTTAATTGTTGACCTGATTACACGAAACCTTTATCGATTGTTATAACAATGTATATTGACAAAATAATCGCTTATCAAAGGTTTAATTAAAAGTAATATGAATTCCGAGCACGCACAGCCAGTTTAATCACGAAAGCTTTGATCGATGAAACGTTTCTTATAGAAATGTCGTTACATGGTAACATGAACATATATAACTATATATCTAATATGCTGTTTTTTTTTAGAGAGTGCTGGAACCAGCGTCTTATTCGCTGTCAGCGGATCGGCGATTTCTGTTGCTTTCTCACGCACCGCGCAGCTTGCACCAGTACTCTTATCTAGCGAGATATTCAGTCTACGATATACTAACCACGTAAGTATTATATATATTATTATTAAATATATTATATACATATCTCCTAGAAGTAATGAAAATTATCGTGGAAAACCGAAGTCATTTGTAACAGCGGTCTGGTTAACTGCAAGAAATTATTGGTGCAATATAGTTGGCAAGTGACAGTAGCCGTACAAATTTTGTTATAAAATTATGCAGGCCTTATTATAAAGTTTTATTAGAATTATATTGCCATTTTAAATTTTATTTTACCTCATACAGAAGAAAAACAATTCACATTTCTGAACAAGATAAATCATATAATATAAACTTCAGAGCAGGAGTAACACATAATATATACATGTATATAAACGGGCATAATCAATTGTGCCGATAAGTTACCTTAAAAAAGTAATATTTTTCTCTAATGTATAAACTCTTTACTAATTCATCCCAGTCTGTAATCTGTGCAATAAATAAAGCAGTTGTACTGTCGGATTAGGCTTAATTAATATTACTAGGCACTAAATACCTTGATAAATTATTTCACATCAGTATTTGTGTTATGTATTTTATTTTTATTTTTTTTATTGCACAATACACAAAATAATGTACAAAGGCCAATGTACAAGCCAAACTTATATGTGCAATAGATGCAAGAGAGGACGTTAGTGGAGGGTCAAAAAAAAATGTAAAATGTATTTTGTAAAATAATTAAAATTTAGATAAAGGTTTTTACAAAAAAAATAGGTTTTTATGTGGAACAAGCAAGACGTATATTACTAATTAGTTATAGCCAAAAGAAGCATATACAGTGCAGGCGAGCATGACGGCACGAGGTAGAGTAAACGGCAAGCACTGTTTTGCACTCCTCCTCCAAAAAATTTCGTCTCATATGATCATACATTTTTATAATCTAAAAGAAACATTTTGGTATTTTGAAAAGAAATACATTTGTACACACTTAAAATATGAAGTGACGTAAGCTAGTCGGGATCTCCCATTTTACTATATGAACTATTGTTATGAAAACATTGCTCGTGAATTGAAATGGAAAATTAAAGTCAACATTTTTTTTCAAATAGGCAATGATTGCATTGTATATATATAATATAATATACATGAAGATGAACTGACAATAAACCTCATCGATACCTTTAACTAATTATAAAAATATTGCAATCACTCAAGGCATTGACTATTTCAGCATTGTGATATTTTATTTGAGTAAAAATTTAAGTCAAGCTAATGATTAAAGTAAATAGTAATTATATGCCTTATTTTTGAAATGAGAACGCTAAATGACAGTCAACGAATTGGTTTTACAAGAACTTCCCTTTTGTAATATACTCCGTAGATGCTATTATAATTACTATGCATAGTATTATAATTATCCTTGGATATCATATTAAAGCTTAAAAATTTTTATCCATTGGGTCGGTGTAAAATTCTGAACAATTTATTGTAAAAACGAATTCTATTGAACAGAAAGTACTTTTGTTTGGGAATCGATGTTTAGGCTATTATTTATTATAATATCTAGTACTAATATTATGTATTTTTTCTTAATGAAACTTTCAGTTTCAAATTTTTTCCGACGTACATTTTTTTAAGTTATAAAGATGAAAGAGTCTTGTTGTAACTTCAAAAGATACAGCTATTTTGTAACTAATCACCGAAGGATTTACTTGTATACAAATTCTATTAAATATTTTTTAATAATGTATAACTTTGTTATGGATACTGGTTCTAGTTGTTTAAGATTTTTAATATATTATCATGTAAATTTTTTTTTATTTTTTCTTATCCCTAACGTTGCCCGATCATTAAAATGGAAATTGTTGGTAATCCTAATTTTCTTCTTAGAAAATCTTTTATTAAGATTTTCTTTTGTATAAACCATACAGACTTGTATGGTTTATATCAGGCTCTGTTGAGATTAAGGTATATTTTGGATTTTTATTTGAAATATTATTGTAGATTTTCATAATTGTATTTTTTTGTAAAATTTATAAATTCTTTGCTTATTTCAAAAACATTTTTTTAATAATACGATACTTTAAAATATAAAGTACAAAATATATATAAGAGAAAAATATATATATATACATATATAATATAAGAAATCACAAAAATGACCACGTCCCATGAAACGGCCAAAGCATTTTTCCATCAAAGAAATAGTCTCGCTTTTTAAAGAGGACATGTGACTTACATTCTTGAAACTATTCCAGCCGTATATATTTATGGCATTTTTTATATAAAAAGCCGTCTGTAGAATGTCTGAATTAAAGTACGAATGTTATATTTCATAATTAATACTACGCTCCGTATGTAGAAGAATATTTTCTTTACAATAGGATGTAAATTAATTCAAATCGTAATTTCAAACACAGAATATTATGTTTCCAACTATAAAAAATGAAGACTTTCATATAATATAATTTCCAATTACCACATTAGAGTTGACAATCAAACATTTTTAAATTTTAATTGCTTTTATTTTAAAAGAAACCTGTCCTAATTTTAATCTTATAGACCGGCCATTGTAAGACAATCAAGACAAAAAATTTCATATGTATATATTTAATGTTTAAATAATTTTTGTAGAATTGTGGGTTTTGTACATTATGAATGTTAATTTTTTTCATTGTGAATGATCAATAAAAGAAAATACCAAAAAGAATACATTCTACATATCTCAGAAATTGGAGTAGTTATTATCTTCATCTATTTTGAAAAATTTTCACACTGAAACCATAATACACTATTGTTAAATTGATAAATTACATTTATTTAAATGAACTAATATTTTGAGAAAATTTTCTACAAACTCGAAATTTGAATTTTTTTTTAATTTGTGAAATATCTAAATTAAAAAAAATATAGAAAACTAAACATGAAGCTTTTATATTTGTTAACATTTATAACTCAGACTGCACGAATCATCTAGAACTTAACATTCAAAAATCATGCTAAATTTAGAGACTTGTTTAGTATATTAATTTAAATTTGACAGCATCCTTGTTTCTTCTAAGTAGCAATTAAGCAATATATGAATTAAAAACAAGTAACGCAAGATTTTTCATATTTTTGAAATATTATTTTTTTGTCTTTTAACATTATCAATTCAAACTTATTAATTAATTTGCATCTATTTTCAGTTCACGTATGGAACTATTAATACTTCTATTTTTAAAAAGTGTATTATTAACTGTTATTAACACAAGAGCTACTTTCAACTTACCTTTTATCCTTTCTTGTCAGACACTTTTTCTTCCAAAACCTTTTTTTTTTTTTTTTTTTTTTTCCGTTGGAAAAACCCGTTACGGGTACCCCATCGGCCCTGGGGGTGACGGCCGGGGGGTTATGTGGGACTACCCGGCAGCATAGAGGATGCTGCCATTTTTAAAAAACAAAAAACCAACGGTTGCCCTCTTCGTCGTAATGGGACGTCACGGGATCGCGTTAGCACACACCGTGACGCGCCGGCGAGACCCCCCGAATGAGGGTGCCCCGAGCAACGTAGAGCACCCTCAACTTCAAAACGTAGAAATTCAATGTAACAATATATATTTTTTCATACAACATAACAGATGTAGATACCAGGTACTTTTTAATTCCAGAAAGTCCTACGCAGTCTAATGTCCCTCTTGAGACAACACATTGATACCTGAACCCATTTAGTGAGCCTGTTCACTCTTACTTATTCTTTACTGGTGTTAGATTACATTAAACTGGATAAAGATATACTATCCGTTCGCGATATTAAAAGGAAAATTTATTTTTAATATAATAGGTATTAGGCATTCATAAAGCATACACATATTAAAATAAAAATAATAATTATTATTTCTTGCTTTTTACGTATAAAAAGTAAGATTGTAATCAATCATTTCTTTGTAATATATCTTCATATACCACTAAAACCATATATTACAGAACAAATCATACACACCTACCACTTTGCAGCTTCATCAAAAATTGCTCTAGAGTTTTTATCCTGCTATGTTCATTTTTGAAAAGAAAACTATTTCAAAGTAGTATCTTAATGGTACTGTGCATGCTAAATTTCTTATTTCCATGAATTCATTATAATATTTATATTACAGTATATTATGTAAAAAACTAAATCCAAAATATAAAGCAATGTCTAGTGTGTTTTTATAACTCTTTAAACATATTTACAGATTTTGAATTTATTATGCAATATCATAATATAAAGCAATTGTGTGAGGAAAAACATTTTTTAGTGCATAATATGAAATAATAAATTATTAATAAAGAGCCTTAAAAATAAATATTATAAAGTATTATAATTACGACTTATATCGAGAAACTAACATTTATTTAATAAATTTTTAATCATATTTTAAATTTAATTATTATTAGTCATAATTTAAAATATTTATGAATGTTAAATTTTATCCAAATTCAATATATCCCTCTTATGTTAGAATGTATTCACAGCAGCTCTGAGGATTTCATCTTTTATTAAGGCTTTCTCAGCACTTACTAAGCGCTCTACTCGCAAGTACTGTTTCTGTTAATCAGCTTATTTATTAAATAATATTAAATTAATTTAAATTATTTTCTTGTTTATTTTATTTATCATGTACTACAGTAAATCCCAGTGTGTTTCATAATTCAATAAAATATTATTGTAACCATTTATTAACGTCTTAAATCCCATAGAAAATAAATAGTGTAAATATACTTCATTTGAGTAAATACTATATAATTGTTAATAATATGAAATATATTTTACAGACTACATTTTACTAAATACTCGTCGTTTTAAAATTGGAATTATAAGAATTAAACCAAAATATAATCAATATAAATCTTTTTCATTGGTACATAAAATAAACAATTGTAATAAACATTGAATTCTGTTCATATCATAAATTCTTTATGTCTTATTGATTCTCTATTTGCGGTAAAAAGGACGATAAACGATTGAAGATACTTTTATTTACTCAGAAACAACAAACAAACTTACGTAATATAAAAGTTATTGCAATGATATTAAATTTTTAGACCAAATTGATATAATATCCATATAGGATAATAATTCCTATGCTTTTGTTTGTTTCGTAAAACATTCCTTAATTATTAGTTATTTGGGGTTAAATTTATCAAATGTATTTTATTATTATTATTATTATATTGTATTAATATTAGCAAATAGTGGTTTATACAAATATCGAGGTCTGATTTAGTTCATACAAAATATAGCTTGCAATCTGTTCCCATCCGCATTGTTCAAATTGTATGAAGCCCCATTACTAGTATTTGATGTCTGTGATTTGTACTACTGCAACAATATATCGATATATTGTTGCAATAGATTAAATAACTAGAAGCGCGAACCAGACCTCAATCTTGACTCGCTGCGTTCGCAAAGTCTCGGTATGTATTAGCATATTGAGCGAAGAGAGGTTCCAACAGCACTGAATTTGTATTTAAAAAACATCGACGCATACTGTCCTTAGCTATTTTTCAAAATAAAAAAAAATCTAAAAAAAAAGAAAAAATTCTAAAAGTAGTTAAACAATTCGGCACTCGCATGTCATTTTGAAGCTAAATTTTCGACATCGAAAATTCGAAAAATCTTTTTTTAAACCACCACCAGACTGATTTTTATCAGAGTGTAAAATTTGAAATTTTTCGGATATTCCCTTTTTGATTGATGGTTGCTCAAAGGATGGAGAAAAGTCTCTCTTAGAGATCTTTGCTCAATAAATACAGGATCGGTCCTCTAGTTATTATTTTTTAGTTATTGAGCTGAGCGAAGCGAAACACTTTACCGGTCAACTCAATCAAATTTTGTCCGCTATCTCATCTTAAACCGTTCAATATATACTAACCAATTTTTGGACTAGTTGATTATCACACGCCCACCTTACTATAGATAGATTATGAAAACATTGTAATTGTAGATAAAGAGTAATTTGCAATTAACTTTATTTTTAATTGAAATGTTCTTTTACAAGCGCAAATGGTAAATCTTTACTATGTATAATTTTTTGTTAATTACAAACATAATATCAGTTCATATTTTTGTAATATTTTATGTATTTATTTATTTTTCATCTCACTCAACTTTCCCCGCTTGCTTGCTGCCGACTCTAGTGTTTTAATAGTTGGAACACAGAACATCATTATTGTACCTTTAACTAAAATAAGTCAAAGGAGTAGTATAACTACAACGATTTTTGTTTTTTTTTAACAAACAAATAAAAATATGTTTTATTTTTTAAAGATGATCTGGGACCAATAAAATAAAGCAAATTAATTTTGCTGCTTAGTAATTTTCAATATAAAAATGACCGAGACAAAATAATTTAAATGCTAACACTTGAAATTAACTTTTATAAGGAAATTTAATTAAATTGAAATACTTTGAATACATTTTACTCTTTCAAACACTAATCCTAAAGAAACTTTTCAAATCTACGAACTTTGAATCATGGTATGTGGGGAATTGAATGAGTGAATGGTTTTACTGAATGTCTTTATTCGAACTGCTCCATCTAAGTATTCGTTCTTTTAACTTACAGATTTTGTAAAAGTCCATAACCAATGATATTAACGTTATATAGTATTTTAAAGAACCAACTAGATACAATTTAAATTAAATTGTATAAATTTAATTAATTTAAATTAATTTAAATTTACAACACGTACAACAGTAGCGTTATTCATAAATAAGTACATTTTCTACAAATTTGACTACAAATACAAATAGAAATTATATAAAATTAAGTCCAAATTATAATACAGAGATTTATAACTATTATAACTTAAAATGAAAAGCATATAATATATCTTAGGGTAAATTACACTTACATACAGTTTCATGATATATAGACAAGAACTTTGACACAAATATATTGATAAAGTTTGTGAATAAATTTCGCAAACACTTACATGACTGTTAGGAGTAATCTAAGATAATTTTAAAAATAGTTAAACTATTATGTTTCCAAATTTTGTGACATTAGTGATGAGAGGGTTTACCCTCATAATATCTATATAATATCTCAATATAACATCTATATTGTGTATGAATATGTGAAGCTGGAAAATAAAGATCACTTGACAAAGATCAAAGGAAAAGGCGATAAACAAAGTTCAAGACCTTGACATCAAAATTTTATTGTAGTTAGGACGAAAATTTAAGGTATAATTTAAATATACACATAAATATACAAATAAATAAGTTAAACATTATACATTTATACATCTATTTTATATTATTATGATTTTATTTTATTATTTTTTAAATTTCGTTTACCTCTATTAATTTTAGTATTTCAATTTTTATTAACATTTTAATAGAGAACATTAATTGATGATGAAATCTAAGGACGTCTTAACCGGCATATCTATACTTTTGGAAATTAATTTAAGAAATTTGTAAATCAAAAATAGGACCAAATATATGAATTGATGTGATAAGATAAAATATATATAATGTAAAAGATGATATTAATAATATTAGGTGTCTTCCTAAATAACTGACAGAGATAAATGAAGAGACTAGATATACATCCGCGACTAATTATGACAAACAAACAATATATCATTATATAATTTGCTTTACTATACATATAACACAGTGGAGCTTAGTGGAGGGTGTCTTAGACGTTAAGCTTGGCTGTACTAATTATATAACGTACTAAATGGTATAATTTTATTAAATGCAATGAAGTAATTTATAAAAAATAGTTTGTTGGTAGTTCTTAAATATTTATAGTTTGTGGTAAAAAAAAATTAAGAAAAATATTTTTTTATTAAAATAAATTTACATAATTTCTTTATTTAAAATTAAATTTTTAGATTTATTTATTAGATTACATTTTAGCTAACCTAACCTAATTCTTAAACACACCATGGAGTGGAATTGAGAAACCGTATTCTGCAGGACAAACGGTTTTTGATTGCATATAACGCACAACATGTTTTAAAATTTTAGATTGCCATACAAAAGACAAATCTACAAATTATTCACTATTTTGTCCCGAATATTTCGTAGAATCATTCGTGTCATAGTGAATAAGAACTTTATAAAAAAAAATTAATTTAATTCATACATGAATTAAATACAAAGTTCCTTTAGTTTTTACTGCAATACTCTTACTATAAAACAATTTGTACGTATTTTGTATACATTTATATAATATTTTCGGCTCATTTTGACAAATAACGCAATTCAACACCCAGTGCAATAAAAGTGTTATAAAAGTATGTCAATAAAAATATATATATGTATAAAAGAGTACACATTCTATTAAGAATTAATAGTTTATTGTAGGGAACATAATAAGAAAATAATAATAATAATACAACTATATAATTCATCTAACTCAGCATAAAAGACACACTAATACATCAGTAAATTAATAATTTAATAATAAGTGAAGTACGACACATAACCTAAGTGAGTTTCATTTAATTAATTTTAAAACAAGATATTAATTATTAATATAAATCAAAACTTATGCAATAACAATGATAGTAATATAATTAACAAAATAGTAATAGTATGAAAATACTCTCCAATATTCGGGCAGTGATTTAGAGTGTTATTATGTAAACACAGGAATGGCATACTGTCCAATGTCAGTCTTGCTTCTGAATCGTGGAGTGAGTTGCACGTGCTTTCAAAGTTCTAGAAAAGGTACTAACTACCCTCCGTTACGTGCTTTTCTTTGATTGAGATATTATGAAAGCCGATGCGCCGATATGTATGGCAAAAAAAGTGTCAAAAGACCTTTTTGCTAATTTGTTTTTCATTTTCAAAGTCTATAAAAATAACTATTTATTATTACATGAATGTTACCACTATCCTCTTCTGGTTATATTAAAAAGAAACATATTATTGTTCTGATGCAGGGGTCAATTATTACACAGATATTACAAACATACCACTTTGCAACTCAATCAAAAGTTGGTCGTTGTTATTGTGCCATGTTTAGTTTTACAAAGAAAACAACAACATTTGAAACTAGTTTTTTAATGAAATTGCCTGTAGAGGTTCTTATTTCAATGTTTGTATCCATTTTGTTCAATATAATTTGTAATATATAGCAACCTATAATAATTAATTAATTAATAATTAATTAATTACTATCTATTTTTTACACAAACTAATAAAAATAAGAAAAAAATAATATGCGAGTGGAGCTGCCAGTCGCAACTAGTATAAAATAAAGTAATTGTGTAAAAAAGCATATTTTTCAGCGCTTTATATAATAGCGGTAATAAATCTTTCATGCTTCGATGTAATGAAATTAAAATGACGAATGAGTTTGAATTAAGGGAAGTTTAATAAATTTCGACTTACTTAGATCGAAGGTGAATATTAAATTATGTTTTAAAAGGTAGTTTATAATAAAGAGAACAATTATTTTAAAGGTCCATCTGAACAGTCGTCCTTCTAAAAGATTAGATCCGGATTAGTATTTGCAAGTGTGACAGACAAATTAATTATAATTTATTGTTCAAGTACCCTATTTTCCTCTTCACAATTCAATGAGCAAATACTTAATGATCGCTGACTGTCCAGCGTGAAGTATTTACAACTACCGTCCTCTACAAAATCCATAATTCATATCATGGTGATACTATATCAAAAAATTCGTTTAACAATTGTATCAAAATATCACGATAGCAACATAATCAAATACTCTAGTCTAATAGTAAATTATATTAATCATATATTTAAGTATACAATAATAATCATATATTAATTAATATAATAACGTCACACTTCATTTTAAGTTTAAATTGTATATTTCAATGAACACATTTAAACAAATGAAATTATTAAATGTATCCTACCCACGCTGCTAGGCAAGTAGAAAGATAACTTGTGGAAAGAAAACGAAACATTACCTACCACTTCGCGGTCGGTTATCATTGTATAAAAAATTATAGTATAGTATCCGACATAGATTAATAATTTCTTTTGAATTTCTCTACTACATAAAAATACCTATATGTCACTAGCACGTCTGACGTGATCTCGAAGTTCATCGTTAAAACATTGTTGATTAGCGTTATAGTTTAGTACTGTGGTAACATTGTATTTTTTGCATGATAAAAAACTTCCGTATACACGTAAGTCATGATCAATATTTGTGGTGTAAGTTCAAACAAATTCATATACTATATTTTGAATATGTGGCAGACAAACATTTATCTAAACATATTGTATTAATATTAGTTAGAGTATCAAATGAAGTAAAACTGTATAGCATGTACCATTTTATTATATTAACTTAAAATCCCTGCGTGTTACATAAAGCAATAAAATCCGGTACCAATAATTTATTGTAAACCGGATCAAGGCTGTTTCGTGATTGAAATACAAAATAAAATGTATACAATGAAAGTCAGTAAGTAAAGAGTTTGTCTTTTCTTTGGAATCTTCGATCAATTCGTTTAACCATATTTTTTTTTGATATAAAATGATTTTGAAAAATACATATCAGGACTCGAACCTGCGACCTTTGCGATACAGTCCTAATACTCTGCCAAATGAGTTATCGTATCGTTACCCGCCTGGACAATCCTAAAATATGTTATTGAAAAACTATCTATATCACAACTGTAATTCATACATATTTATAAACGGCATTAAGTCTTTTATTTAATCAAGTACTGAATATAAAGAAAATTTTATTACAATTGTTAGGTGACGTTTTTAATTCATGCGTGGGAAAAAGATGCCAACATCTTGCTATCTTTATCAAACCCATTAATTTGACAATAGAATGCTTCGTAACGAGACTAGTTTTTGTTACTTTGTATTATGTTTTAACTTTAAATTACAACTGTGGCGTCCTACAGAGTAGTATTAAATAGCTGGATTTTTTGCTGGATAAATGTTATGAATAAGATGAATACTAAGAAAAATGAATAACATTATTACCATAGAAAAATGTTATATTATATCATCCACAAAGACACGCTCCCCTAATTTGCCTTATACAGGCAGAACATAACTGCATTTAAAAGAGTTGATATCATTAGGGATCTCGGAGTTCGTTCTGATTTCACATTGTTGTGAACCAATCAATATAACATTGTTTTGAAGAGCTAATCAAATAAACCTTTTTATAAAGCAGCTAGTATTGTTACTTTATTTGTAGCACTGGTTAGTAGTATTTCAGAGTACCGTTCAGTTGTCTGGGACTCTTGTTTGAGAAGCATATTAATATTATTTAGTCTATTCAGAATTGTTCTCTTAGGTATCTGTGTTCTAGGTTTGATTGAAGCGGTAAAGTACGGACATAAATTTTCTCTTCAACTTTTATTTTTAGACGTAAAACTTAAGATTTTGCAACACATTTGAGTTAACTAGTAACTTATTAACAGAAAACTTTTTTAATCATAAAGTGTGATTAGAAATTACTTCCGATAGTTTTGTTCTTACTTATATTTTTGTTATTTCATTTTGTTAAGAAAAGTGAAGTTACACTTGGTTAGCGTTATAATAATTAAAAAATGAATTCATTTCATTCTTGCCAATTTATTGAACTCGGTAAGAATCAGATTTACCTAGACTGATATTATATTATGATATATTTAGGCCTTAATTCTTTCTTTAGAATTAGATCTTCGATAATTAATTGGCTCTAAAATACCATAAAATTTATATCTAACCGATAACATAAAGAGGTAAAGTTTTTCGGGTACTATGACGAATATATTGGATGGGTTCATACCTCATAAAATTAATTGAAAATATTAGCACCTTCAAAAAATAATGGTCACGTGACTATTAAGTTAGACACGTACAGACGTGCAATAAAGTTAGTAACTTAACTGAGATAGGTTATATACAGATATTACATATCACAGTTCAGTCACTAACTTTTAAGTTGGACACTTTTCAATATTACCTCATTAGAATAAAAGAGTTTTTCACTGATATCAATTTAGCACAGAAGTTGCGTAAAAATTTAAGACAAAAAGGCATCCTTTGACGACGTGGACGGACTCGCATGCAACACCTACTACTTTTATTCTTAATAAAATGGCAATGAATAAGAGTATTTTATTTGTAATTAAATTTATTTAAAAATTATGGAGATAAAATTAATATATAAAAAATATTAATGTTGTTGGTGGAAGATATTTTTTGTTTATAATGTTTTTTATTGTACCATGTTCACGATACTTACACCGGGTACCAGGTTATCATAAAAGGTAACGACATCGTACATTCATGTCTTAGCACTTCACCACTTCGAAGTTTTGAATTGGCTATAAAACCCAATTCTGCGTAAAAATATTCAATTTAATATAATTTTAGCTTAAATGTAGCTTTAAAAAAATCTCGTTAAAATATTTTGAATTTAAATAGTATAGTCAAGGTATTTCTTGATGCGACTGAAATATGTAAATTTGTCTTTTCTTGGAGCAAAATAAGGAAATATTAGTCATGATCTTTTTAAAAAAATAATGAAAAGTAAATGTTGAGGGTTCTTTTGTTTGAAATTTATATGATAGATATATTTATTTTAATACTGCCTGGGTCGTGCCTGTGAAATGGTCCTCTGCATAGATAAGGAAAAAGCTTCATTTGTTCGGAACTTTTGATAGAATCCATAATATATATTTTTTAAATACATTATTTTATTATTGTCATTCGAGATAAAATAAAACCATTGTAACAAACAAAAAGAACGGAAGAAGAAGAAGTATATGATTTATGACCCGGAATTAATTCGAAACTAGTGGGTAAATTCCGATAGTACTTTTATGAGTACAGCAAGATACTTGCGTGAGAAACAATATAAATTCCTTGAGGATATTGGTCATCCAGATCGGACATATGCTTTTAATTATTGCAGTTAATGCATTTAATATTTTGGAGCTTACCGTTCCCTGAGAAACAAACACCTTCTAAGATAACACATTTAAAATAAACAAGTATTACGAACTGACAAACAAACTGATCAGAAATAGGTTTATAGTTAATTTTTACGCAGTATAATTGGGAGCCAGAGGTACAACAGCGATATCTTTCTATAACTCATTTCAAAGACAGCATTGGTATTTTCTTTTTTGCGCAATTGAAAGAGGGTAATTAAATCTATACATTAAATATACATATATATCTGGAGCGCAATTCCCAATCAGTGTTCGCATTACTGTTCCTGCAACGCGAGAGGCCTTGCACGCGTATAATAAATCGTCTCATAATAGTAATCATATATCATCAAAGTTTTTAAAAAGAACTAAGTTTTACTATTTGATTTCTACTTCCTTCAAAGAAAAAAACTATATCTTCATTATTTTACAATATATAGTAACCACTTACATTTATACACATTGCTTTCTAAGGACTATCAATAATAAACATTAGGAATAAAATACGAAAACATAAATTACTAAAGAATACTTTATTCATCTTATCCAGGAAAATCTTCCCTAAAAGGATATCAGGGTAACTCCGTGTTGGAAGGGTTTGCTTAATATTATCAATAAGGTATCTTATCAGTATAGAAATGAAAATCATTCTCTACCTTTTTATGAATTGGATTTATATGCGGCATTTTGTAATTTTGTACATAGAATATGAGATACTTATTTATCTCGTATTGTTACAAAAATTGGATATTGAATTCACTTACAATGGCACATGTTGCTAATACAATATATATATATTTACATACTTAGCTCAAGATCTTGATCTAAAATTAAATATTAGAAGAATAACGAATAAATGTAAAGATTAATAAAAAGAAATGTGTATTTTAATAATAAAAGTGTTGTGAAACATTCGCCTAATAATTTCTTAAATAAACCAATTAAAATTGGTTTTATTCGCAGAGAGTCCTACCCGCTGACGCCCCTCCCAGATGACATAGGAAGAGGGGTGATCAGCGAAGGTCCCCTCCTCTTGCTCGCGATGTGGACACCAAAAGGACACGGTCTCATCACCGTCAAGGACTACGACATCTACTACCGCCCAGCGCCAAGGTCGTCTACTGGGTACTGCGTGACTGACAGCGGTATACCGGGTAGAGTGAATAACGGTGTCCCTGATTGGTTGTACGAAGGTAAGAAGCTTTCTGAACTGACTTTTCGCAACAGCTTTGTCGGCTTTACTGTAAAAGCTTTACCAATATATAATAATAGAAACGATTATTTTGTGAGATTATAAGGTCAGAGTAATCTCCGGGACTACTAATCCGACAAGCTGAATTGAAATGAAAATTCCATGAAGATATAGTTTACTTTTTACATCGTGTTAATTGGTGAAGTTGTTTCAATTATAATTAAAAAACAAAGCCGGTAATAGAAAAGGAAAATTAAAGATAATCATACACTTATAAACAAATATAATATATCATTTATTTTTATTTATGTCTCCTAACTACTCGTAGTAACACTGATAAACTATTTATTTATGCATATCGTTTCTACTTTGAACCTACGTACTTATGTACGTTATAAAAAAATATTTTTGATATTTGGGTGTTGATAAAATGAATCACTTTTCATTAAACTATCTAATTTAATACGAATAGAATATAGTTACCAGTTCCCCTGGGAAAAAGAGCTTTCTAATGAAAAGCTTGTGTGTGAGGCTGTGTATTGAAAATCCAACCTAAAGTCAGAACTCATTAAGTTAATATTTTATTAATAACTAATGATACGATTGTTGGTAGAAATAGGTCATGTATTGAAATTTGCTGCAATAGTAAATCTAAAATTGAACTGTAGGTTCGAAGGTAATTAAAAATGTAATTATAATATTAAAAATATAATAAGAGTTCAATATAACTATTTCATACAAAAAAAGTGGGTTATGATTAAAATTAAATATATTAACCCAAGATTCAGAATTATTAATTTTTATATTGTCCGAGTATTAAGATGCGGTTACTAGTTTCAATGAATACCGGGTTTCTTTAATACTACTGTTTTATCTTCATTAAACATAAATAAGAAAACCGTCTAAACAAGCTATTAAATAGTCAATCATTTTACAAAGTTTTAAATGAAAGATTATAAAAATGAACTTTGACTTTTGTAAAAAGAGATAAATAACAGAAAAATGTTGATCTGGACAGAAACGAAACTTGCATAGTTATTTAACAACAATGATTTATTGTATGGCTCCAAATCTACAAAACAAAAAAATCAACGAACAGTCCTTTCCCATCTTTCTTTCTTGAAACAAATGTATTTTATAATACAAGCAAGATGAAAAAAAGAATTATCTGTAACCATGGGGTAACATTATTAAAACAATACATGTCTTAAATCACAATATTGATACTAAATAATAACAACCTATTCTTATTATGTTTAAAACCGGCAACATGATATATACCATTTTTTACAAATTTATGATTATTTTTAAGCTCAGCAATAATCTGAACTTTTTGCACTCTAAATTGCTAACCTCTTTATATCGTTTTACTAATTCATAAAACCTCTACTACTTTCTTCCTCGTTTACACAGTTCATGCCGCTCCATCATCCTCTAATTACAAATTTTTTCATGTGGATATCATGGATATAAATTTTCAAATTATGTGTCTAAACTATGATGAACTTGTGTTCGTGCAAGAGGAATATTAAAAAGGAGACGATTAACGAACTCTTACTCTTACCGTTTTTGTTCTACCTAATTTGGAATTTCTCTTTGAATGAAGCATTGGTTATTGTATTTAAAAATGTATTATGTATACTGTACATTGTCTACCGCCACCCCGTTCATGATGGATGGAGCATCGATTAATCAAGCTTACGACGGCCTCTCCACAGTATTTTATTTTGTTTTGTGGTTTATATTGTGTTTTATTACATAGAAACTTTTTTTTTGTTATTTTATTATATTAATCTTACTTTATTATCCATTTTCTTTGGAATATCTATATTTTTTATTTCTGAAATATACATTATATATTTTATTATTTATTATTTGACGGCGCCAGCGATTAAGAAGCGATAAGGCCGTCATCATTTAGACTCTGTGGTACAGGGTGCATATTGTCAGTGTGTGGTCAAATAATAACATTGACACTGTTACACTTCACTTTTATATTGCATAGAATTACAACCAAATTTTTACAACTAAACTCGCTAATTATACTAGACAAACCGACAGTTTCGTATTGGAGGAGTGACTAGATTTGAGCCTCCGTAAGAAGTGAACTAAAGATCTATCCATACTTTCCAAAACAACTCTATCCACATCCGCCATCACAAATCAGCTGACGTCACTGCCTTTGACCTAGTACTAAGTAATCAGTTGATGAACTTCAATTATAACAATATTGTTATACACAACACGGCTAACATGACGTGTCACACTTCCAAAAGACACTGCATGGTCACACAATCAAAAGACACTGCGTGGTAATATTTTGAGGTTTCGGCCAGCCCTGACTAAAGGGGGACAATACAATTTCTATATATTTTATAATAATTAAAGCTTTCTATATTTACTGTTTCTTAGGTCTAGGCTTATATTAGTCATAAACCTAAGTAGTTTTAAAATTAAAAACATTTATTTAAGCTTTAGTTGGAAAGATTTATCTGCGTTTTGCCCATATATTTTATTTTATGCCCTGTAATACCGTATATGTTATAATGGCGTCATGTCTTTAACGATCGATTTAAACGGACAAACAAAGTTTTATCGGTCGTACACAAAGATTAATGGACTTCCTAATAGTGTCTATAAAATAGGTATTTATTAGGTATAGGTATTTATCAGTATTCCCTTGAAAAATGTGGTACAGATACGATTATACAAAATGTTACTTGGTATGTTATTGGGTGACCAACAAGTATATACCACCTGTTACAGTGGTTTCTTGACTCGCAGTCGCTCATCAGCTACTTCACTGATCAACTTCCTTATTTCTGAGACAAATATCTACTACAAGATCATGTACTGCGTTAATGGGAATACCTATCATATTTTTGCACTTTGATAAGTGCGTCCCAACGAGGTGAAGTTTAAATTTATTTTACTAAATTGATACTCAATATTTTGACATTTTAAAGTAATAATAATAAAGAAATACTTGTTTGTTGTGTGATTCTTTTCTAAAGAATCAAGTTGGACAGAGTTCTCACAGAAAGACTTTTTTTTATTTTATTTAGTGTATCAAAATAAACTTTCCTGATACATTTTTATTACAACTTCTTCTAAGAGGTTGTGGAGGAAATATTCAATACTATGAGTTATTATAATTTTGAAATTAAACATACACTGTAAAGATAGACATATTTAGTTCTAGATAGTGAATTTTCTTAAAAGATTTCAAAATAATAACGTAGAAAAATGACGCACCTACCTCACAGAATACATTTTACTCAAAAATTAATCAAGAAGTTACAGGAATTGTATCTTTTTTGTTCAACAAAAGAAAAAGTGGAATAGAAAATTTACATTTTAATGAACCTTCATCAAACAAACCCAGGGCTGACACTTACAGGATATACTTTTATATATTTAGCTAAGCAACAAGAGTTTAAAACGAAAATAAGTTTTTGTTACATTTGCAACAAAAAAAAAATTATGATTCCATTTACCGAACCACTATACTGAAATAAAAACTGTTATAAGCATTTTATATATAACACATATAAATATATATATTTGAGAGAGAGTGTCGCTATATTGTGGTCGAAAATAAGAAGGAGCCAATCGCTACTATTGTTGCATATATTTCGTTATCTTGTCTATACTTGTTTGTTTAAGATATTTGTTTAAAAATTGTTACCTTCATTTTCATTTTTATTCAATGTTCCATCTTGTATATAATGTTTGTTATAAATCTCTGGATATAAGCTGCATATGTATTGGAAAAGGGAGGCGGAAAGTTTATACCAGATAGAGGGAAAAGAGAGTAGGAGACTTGACAGTAAACGAACGAGATATATGTTAATCAAGCTTTTCTCTACTCTTTTCAATTTTTTTTAGATATAGATAGTACTTTTCTTAATCTTTTAATGTAACATATACAACATAAAATATTATCTTAATTCTATTTATTTCAATCGCTTACAGAAGTGTACATAACCGTACCAGTTTCCACTTTTAGATCTTTTTCAAGATTGCATAAATAAACTTCAAAAGTAAGAGCTTTTATCAAGGAGTAGTTATTGTCTATAATTTTTATTTCTTCTGATGTATGTCTTATTTCTAATGATATTTATAAAGTTTAACTGTCATTGTTATGAAATATATTATGACTTTTAGGGGTAACTAACTATGTAACAATAAGGATCTAAAAGAACAAAAGCCTTAGGGTCTTTTTATTGATTTTAAAACCAAATCACAAACTTTGAAAGAAATTGCAGTACTATTTAAAAAGAATTTATTTAAGCCAGTAGTACCAGGGTTCTGATGGTGTTCCTTATACAGTATATACAAAAATTCTTAAATATCACTTAAATATATTCAGTTAAATGTGGCATAGAAAGCAAATGTTCCTATCATTAGAAAAGTTATTTCCATCCTCATTTCAAAAAAAGACAATGTCAGGATTTAGGGCGATAGCTTTAACAAATATAATATATTTTTCTATATTTAACAAATTGAATCACAATCCAGAATTATAAATTGAATAAAAATCCAGAATTATATATTTCTTCTGTATACATGGTTGCTCTATTTTTCCAATTATATAAAATATAGTAATTAATATTTAAAAAAAATAATCAAAAGAAAAAGTGGAGTTTAAGTTTTACAATAAATACAAAAAACCCATATCAGATTTGGAGGCGATGTAGTGAGACTGAAAAGTAATCCAATACAATGTCAGGTACTTTTAAATGAAGTATAGGATTTCTGTATATAGACTGCTACTTTTAAAGGACGGTCGGTACTTGAAGCTAGTCCGTGAAAATTTTTTAGGCAGAAAAAATACAATGGGTTGCACTCCGCTACACGTAGTAATCGATATTTTTTTAATGATTCAAAGAAGGTAAACAATTAACCAATTATTAATATTGAAAAAGTATATATAGCAATTATAGAAAGTGATTATATTGATACAGTTTTATGAAATTTCTTCATCTAATTAAAATGTGTCAAACTTTGTGATTTATAATTTATATGTTAATAATAATGTTGTAATATATAATATTGTTAAATATAAATTAATCTATAATAAAAATAAAATCTTCTATTAATAATTTAAATTGGTTTATCCAAGACTGTCGCTAACTTTATTGTAGGGATTTCTTTGCTAAGTTAAAAAATTCCAGGCTGCGTTGATTGAGGCTGCCGATTGAACACGTATTCGCAAATAACGCAATGTTTTTAATGTTCAATTTTTTGCCAAAATTCTATCAATATAATAAAATCAAATGATTTAAAAATATGAATAGCAATTAATTTGAAATCTAATTTATATTATCATAATTATATTAATCTAATTATCTTAAATATTTGGAACATATTTGCTTTGCTTGTTACCACAGAACCTGGGCTCGTTTCAGTAGAGCAAACAAGGGCCATGTAGCAAACGAAACTAATTAGTGAGTTAAATTATTATTGTATGTTGTATTTTTATCAGATTTTTTTATAATATATAGATTATCATTCAATTATTAATAACTTGAGTTTGACATTAAATCTTTCTTTGGCTCTATATATTACCATTGTTTTATTTTTTTAAACGTTTACTGATGAACATGTCATATTATTTTTATTCTCCAAAAGTGTCATGGATTGGTTTTAAATTGATTTTTCAAAGAATCAGTTACTTATATTTGCATGAATACTTTACTAATCATCTCTATAATTTTAAAAATTCAATACCATTCTAATTAATTCGATCTTTTAATGAATATACTTAAAAAAATTATCAAAAAACCACAGGCTTTACTTCTCATAGATATAGAATTTACTTGATTTCCTTGATATGTATATACTAAAGGCAGTCTGTATACTGAACGTGGGACGATTTGTTTTAAGAATCTGAAAGAAAGTATCAGGTTTCATAAAGATAAATAAAATCATTAAATAAAATGAAAATTGACATTACACTTTTGCCGCCCGTTTTAATATTTTAGACTAAAAAATATAAATTTTCATTTTAGATAAACTTTTTAAAATTTTCCAAGTTCGGTGCTATCTCTTAAATGTAAAAAGTAATATTGATTGAAATTACTGTAAATGAATATAATTTTGAAACATTTTATGTAATTTGTTCTCTACAAGTAAAATTTTAATTAATGTTGTAAGCAACAATGTATGGGTTCTTAAGTAAATAATATTTTAAACAAATGTTGCAAATTGTTATAAATGAAACCTTAATCTTATTATAATAATTCTATTAAAACATTTCTCTTTTCTGTATATTTTTAATTCAATAAATTAAATCATTGAGATGAAAAATTATCTAAACTACTAACTAGATTTCAAATTATCTAAACTAGATTTTTTCTGGTTAAAATAAATTGTTTTTAACTTGTTGTTTCTTAATCTAACAATAATTCTTAAAAAAATTAATTAATGTGTAAAATATACATCAAATAGTATACAGGTAAGGTCTATAATCAAATGTAAAATTAAACGTTTTAAACACTTAATTAGTTTCAACAAACTTTAGTTACTTATAAATCAATAACTATATAACTAATATAAGGAAATAGGTACATATTAGAGAAATTTTAAAATAGCTAGGAAGCTATCTATTGCCACTTGTGCTTCTGATTAGGAAATCAGAAGCACAAGAGGCACATGAAGTTTTCCAACAAATAATAATAAATACTTAAACCCCGATGGTTAATATTATTCAGTCACAATTTCTTTACGTTAAAAATATTGAGTTTATTTTCAATTATCAATACTCAGTGCTTCAACTTTTGTCATATATAATTATTATTATATATAATTATCTGGCTGTACTCAGGTAAAAACTTTCGGAATATGTCATACAAGTTTCGAACCCATTCGATGCAATTGTTCATGAGCTCAGAACATGGCGGAATTGGATCGGAATTGAAATTTACTTTTAATTTTATTGACAATGCAACAATATATTAACGATATTGTTATCAATCCAAGATGATCGTCGCAACAAATTGGCGGACTTCATATTTTAGTAGAACAAACGCAACATTGTTTTTATACGGTTAAGATAAGGGGTTTGATTATCCCCCGACGCGCCGGGAATGCGTAAATGCATTTCCTGACAAAAAAAAAAAAAACAGAAAAAAAAAGGTGTTTGATTTGTTGCATATATTTTTTTATATAAAAAATAAATAAATGAGTCTAACATGGCCGCCATCAAAGGATGAAGTACATATTTTGTTAAAAACTACCGGATATAGTCATGAAAGGGCTCAGAGGGTAGAATACAATACACCAATAAAATGTATTGAAACAAAGATAACCACTAAAACAAAATGGAGGAAAATTTCATGCTTTTCAATAAAATTTAATATTATGCTTTTTTTAATTGCATATATTTCTTATCCAATCCACAACAGGACTGATTGGTGATATTATTGATGCTGAAGTACCTGGAGTTAGTCTAAGTTCCTTGGTTTTTTCGTTACAGGTATCGAGTGACAATGAATTTACACCTACTATGCCTGCCGGATGCACGACTGGTCCGCCTGAGTCGCCACCACAGATTGTCGCCTTTACTGTACATTCTCGCACTAGACAAATCATTTGAACCGTAAAAATTTTTCGTTCGACACAATTAGTCAACATACCTTTAAGTACTTGCAGAGGTTTTACGTTTGAACTTGCATTAGTTTGCCCGAAGCCGAGAGACAGAGCTTCATTTCCTATGAGAGATTTGAAATCAACAGCATTAATTTTACCGTACTGATAAATTTTAATGTCCTCACTTCGTATAAGAAGAATATCAAATTTCCATTCGATCGTCTTATATCCAGGATGAACTATGGTTTCAAGGACTGGTGCGAATACTCCAGTATTGTTTGGAAAGTGGCTATTATATCTTAAAATGATGTTTTCTCTGAAACTGAAATAGTCCTCATCTACACAATGTGCGGCTGATAGAACCCATTTGGAAGTCAGCGCGGCTCCTGTACAAAACTGAATATAATTAGTTATTGTGTTTTCTGGTGCTTCATTAAAATTAATCTCTAATCGGACAGCATATGGAAATTCATCTTGAAGTGCATCTCTCCCGCCGATTATTCGCAATCCTGATTTACATGACCTCCACAGCAAAATAAAACTTACAACATGTAAATAATTCATTTTACTTATCGAAACACTATTTCAAAGAGCAAAACAATGGTCTAATAATATAACTTATTACAGTATTAATTTATTCACTTTATTTTTACTACGTATTGCGATAGAAATATTGCAGTTTTTATTATGTAACCACTAACATTTTATTGTGTCAATAATAGCATGTATATATGTGATCATACGAGTTAAGTTGTGCAACAATTTTATTTACTTTGTGATTTTAACTCTGTATAAAGTTTTAAAAGGAAAGTAGGGTTGAATTTAGCATGGCGCTGTTGTAAAGTCCTTGCAACGGTGATGGAAAAATAACCTGATTGTTCATGACGAAGACATATATTATAAATATTAAGAAGAGTCGATTCTAATGTCCCTTTTTTGTCTAACTCACCGAGTACCACTACTAAATATAAAAACTCTTTCTTTTTTTCTCGGTGGTAGACCATAACATCGGGTCGCCGGCAAGGTTACCACCCATTGGGCAAAGTCGTGCCGCAAAGCGACCTAGTCGTGTTCCGGCACGCTGCTCAATGAAGCCGTATATGGGAAATGGGTCTGAACAGCTGCGTTGCGTTGGCGAACCGGTTTGGCGTCGAGTTGATGTTGGTTGTGTCGGGTGCCTAGTCGAGGAGGGTAGCGGGATCCGAAGCGACGGCTTTACGCTGGCCGCCCGCAGATAGTTGGGGGCCCAAATAGTAGGTTAGCCACCCACGAAAGGCTGCCCCGCCAGCTGCGAAAAATCCCAGGGTGGCTCCATCGTGCTGGTTGGCGACCAGAAGAGGAGGCCCGATGGCGATCCCTGGGGGGGTTCGGGCGTCCCCGCAGTCTCCAGACTAGCCTCCCAGTGGCATGACAACACCAATTTCGACGTCGGGTTCGATACGCAGCGCCTCGTTCAACTGCCATTTCCCATCCTATTCACTCTGATATATTTATTTTATGAAAAGGTTTAAAAAAGGGAACAAGTTTTTTCAGCGGTTGCACTCCTCCTCACTTTTAGTGCACTTCAGTAACATCCGAGGCTTGCACTCAAATCTCGAACCTGTCCACCACCATCTCGAGACAGCGCAGCCGCACTTGCTCTTTTTGACGGAGACGCAGATTCAATGTCCTATGAGTGCTGCACACCTGGATTATCCCGGTTACACGTTAGAGCACAACTTTCGCTCACGTGCCGGGGTATGTGTGTACGCGCGGAACGACCTCTGTATCCATCGTCTCCGTCACCTTGAAGACCCCACTTTTTCTTCCATATGGGTTTTAGTAGATACAGGAATCGAAAAAATCCTGTATTCCTGTGTCTACCGTTCGCACAGCGGTGATCAGGAGACCACTCGTTTATTTGAGTATCTTAGTGAGGCTGCTGATATGGCTCTGCATCGATACCCTTCAGCGCAGCTCGTCTTTCTGGGGGATTTTAATGCCTGTCATCAAGAATGGCTGTACCCGTACCAGAAGACGGACCATGCTGGAAGAGAGGCGCGAAACTTTGCGTTGTCTTTGAACCTCTTTCAGCTGGTTAGGCAAGCGACGAGGGTCCCTGATGTGGAGTCCCATACAGCCAACTGCCTTGACCTTCTGCTGACAACTGATCCGGACAGATATCGTGTTGAGGTTTCCTCCCCCTTGGGAACTTCCGATCACTGTCTGGTGAAATCTGTATTTACTTATTCCCCACCAGTTTCCGAACCGCATGGTGTCAGGCGAATATGGAAATACAAGTCAGCAGATTGGGATGAGATGCGGCACTTTTTTGCATCTTATCCTTGGCGGCAGGTCTGCTTCTCTTCTTTGGATCCGTCGAGCTGCGCAGATGCTATAACCGATGTGGTGCATCAAGCAATGGAGTATTTCATTCCGTTTGCTGATGTACCCATCGGTGGCAAAGCTCGCCCATGGTTTAATGCCGAATGTGGTCATGCTGAAGGCCGAAAATATTCGGCATACCTCAGTTGGGCCGACGCTCGAAGCCGCAAATCTCCGGATGTAAGATCTAAGAAGAGAGCCTTTAACCGAGCTGCCAAGTCTTACAAAAAGGCGTTGCGGAAGGCTCGTCTCGATCGAATCGCTAAGAATGGCGAAGAGCTCTCTGTCAGACCAACCGGCAGTCGAGCTTTTTGGTCTCTTGCCAAATCGATCGAGTCGAACTTCTGTAAACCCTCACTGCCTGCAATGCAGAAGCCGGACGGATCCCTGGCCCATACAGCGACAGAGAAAGCGAATTTACTTGCTTCTCTGTTTGCTAATAATTCACATCTTGACACTAGCAATGCGTCTCCAGCACATCTTCCTCACTGCGGTATTTCGATGCCTGAAATCCGCATCACAAACAGAGAGGTACGGAGAACATTGTGTCGTTTGGATGTGAATAAAGCCAGTGGTCCTGATGGTATACCAGCCATTCTGCTTAAAACATGCGCAGCTGAGTTGTCTCCTATATTAACACGTCTGTATCGCCTCTCTTTCGAGACTGGAATAGTGCCGAAATCCTGGAAGCTTGCCAACGTGCAACCAGTGCCCAAAAAAGGCAGACGTGCCGATCCTGCCAATTACAGACCGATTGCAATCACCTCCATACTTTGCAAGATTATGGAGCGTGTATTGAACTCGCGCCTTTTAGCATACCTAGAAGGTAACGATCTCCTCAGTGACCGACAGTACGGGTTTCGCCGAAATAGGTCCACTGGGGACCTTTTAGTGTATGCTACTCACATTTTAGGCGAGGCTATCGAGAAGAACGGAGAAGCGGTCGCCGTCTCTCTGGATGTCTCGAAGGCTTTTGACAGGGTCTGGCATGCGAGCCTTATAAGCAAGCTTTCAGCGTACGGTATTTCTCCTGGTCTGATCGGCTGGGTTACGGACTTCCTGAACCTTAGAACTATCCGAGTTATTGTTGAAGGGTGCTCGTCGGAGCCCTTAACAATAAATGCCGGGGTTCCTCAGGGGTCCGTTCTTTCTGCAACTCTTTTCCTGCTGCATATAAACGATCTGCTGAAGCCCGGAATTTATGGGTACGCAGACGACAGCACAGTTGTAGAAAGATATCTGCCAAGCACTCATGCTAGTAGAGAACAAGTACAGTCAGAAAGAGAAGCCATGGTGCAACGTTTGAGTGACAAACTTCAGGCAGTCTCTGCATGGGGCAGTGCCAATCTTGTCACATTCAACGCCACCAAAACGCAGACGTGTTTGTTCACCGCCAAAAGGAGCCCTTTCACCTTGGCTCCTTCTTTTCAGAATGTATCTTTGGAATACAGTGACCGACTTCAGTTGTTAGGCTTAGAGATTTCCTCGAACCTCAACTATGGTCGGTGCATTGAGTCCAGAGCAAGAGCAGCTGCAGAAAAGCTTGCCATTCTTGCGAAGGTCCGACAGTACTTTACACCGGGACAGCTACTTGTATTATACAAAGCACAGATCCGGTCGTGTGTGGAGTACTGTGGTCACATATTTGCTGGTGCCGCAAAGTCTCATCTAGCGGTTCTGGACTCAATCGAGAGGCGAGCAAAAAGGCTTATTGGCGACCAAGACTTGGTTGACGCCAATCTTCAAAGCCTTGAACACAGGCGGAGAATTGCTGGCCTCTCAGTATTCTATAGGATACATTTTGGAGAGTGTGCACAGGAATTACATGACGTAATTCCCCCATCCCCCTTCTACCAACGGACATCCCGACGCACGGCGAGTATCTATCCATACGTTGTGGACATTCCACCTGTCCGAACGAAGCGCTTTGCTTCGTCTTTCTTTATTCGCACGGCGAAGGACTGGAACAGCTTGCCTGCGTCGGTATTTCCATCTGAATATAATGTGGGTGTCTTCAAGAGAAGAGTGAATAGGTTACTGAGTTAATGCGCCTTACCATCTATGACTACATTTCCACTTTCCATCAGGTGGAATGTAGTCAAGCGTTAACTCAGACAGTGTAAAAAAAAAAAAAAAAAAAAAAAAAAAAAAAAAAAAAAAAAAAACTCTTAGACTTTTTTGCAAAGTTGTTGCATCATTCAAGATATATCATATTAGGTTATTTATTTTCTGAGAATTTTAACACTTGAATAAAATAATTTTACTTATTTAACTCTAATTTATTATTACATTTTTAATTATAACTCGACGTTTTCAAGGCTCTGCAGCAATCGTGTTTGCGCAAAGTCGAAATTTAGGTGTCTGTCTGTGAAGTTTAGAAAAATATTGGTTGTTATTCTCAATATTTTGAAAGCAGTGTATGTCTCTACGGCCTTATAAGCAAGGTTTCCTCTTACGGCTTGTCTTCTGGTTCCTGTGCATGGATGGACTGTGCATAGACTCTCTGAGGAATCAATAAATATTTGGTTGGTCATTGATGGATGGATGGATACTCGTTTGGTCGAATAACTATTAAAGAGTAAAATACAAAAAAATGTTTACTCCGATATATTATTTTTAATTTTTCAAGGTACGTTCTTTAAGTTGACAGTCACGATCAATAATACATACATCTCTACTAATTATACAAGATGCTTCCCAACTACGGACTGTGACGCTTCCAAGGTCTTGGTAGTAGGCTGTCTATTATATTCCACACTCTGGAGTTTTGCTTTAATAAAGGTGATTGCACCTACTGACCACTTAGGTTATTCATATTTTATGCTGTGTGACTGGATTTCGTGTGTTTGATATATAACTATCCACAACTTTACTGATATATGCATACTCAAAGATTCTGGGCTTAATCACTATCCTCTGGAAGAACACCGGCACTAGAAGCACCATGGTCAGCATAGCAGCCCTTAATGACAACATGACAACCTGACGTTTATCGAGACACTGAAAAGGCGGCAGCGAGATTTAAATTCTCAAACAAGGTCGTAAGTGAGTCTTGATTTGAGTACTGCCAATAAATGTTCCAGTCTGCTACACAAATATAAATTAATGACTCGACTCAAGATTTCATTTTAATAAGATCATTTGTATTTCAATTGTCAATGCTCATTTCAAGCAGAAATTTTCTTTAAAAGACGTCAATCGAAAACATCGTTGCGATATGATGAGTCAATTGTCTTCCCTTCTAACAACATTTTAAAAACCTATCAAGAACAATTCTTGAAATGAAAAATGTAATAAAACACAATCAAAATTATAATTCGATCAATGTCTCAAATTTAATTATTTATTCTGCCTAAATATAACAATAAGAACGATACTAATATTTTTTTTTTTCTAAAATGCTCAATTATAATTCCCTAATACCGTTTTACGGGGTCTTTGTCTTCTGAAACATGATGTGACAAAAATCACTCACGATACTCTAAAGTAGTATGCATTTAATCTTTTGGCGGTATTGGCCACGAGGTTTTACTTTTTATAACTATAAGCTAAAAGTGAATTAAAGTTTATATTCAAAATATTTTAAACATTGTCAAGCATTCTGAAATATGGGAAAGAACTTTTTACTTTAATTCCAATAACTACAATTATGATTTACTCCTTAAATGTATATTTATTGAAATATTTTCTAGTTTCTGATCATTATTATTTTGTTTTTTCTTTTCAGATTTATAAAAGAAACTTTCATCTTACTCTGTGTAATTCTAGTTTCAAACTTAAATTCATCAAGATTGAAATTATCGAGACTACTAATTAAAATAATTATATTTAGGAACATTTCATTTAATTCTGTTAATTATATTTTATGGTTAAATTAAACCATTTTTTCAAAAAGTTTATCTTAATTATTACTTATTTAAATTAAAATATTCATAGTATACATAATATGCATCTACTAATATAAGGGTAATCTTTATAGTCAACTATAACAATTATATTTAATAAACTGAATCTAAATGCACTATTTGTTATACTTCATGACTTGGTTATCCTAAAGTGACTTTTATATATATATATATATATATATATACAACATATATTAAATTATATTATAATTTATAAAGCTGTTCATTTTAGCTCTCGCTTGTTTTGTTCGGTTAACAGTGTATTTAAAATATCATTTAAAACATGATCATTTACTAGGAACATACCTCATAAAGAAGATTTTTAGTGGTGCTATGTTACACATACTTTCATAAGTATTATTTGTAATACATATATTTGTATGTTATATTTGTATTATTTGTAATACATATATTAACCCTGAATATGTAATTCATAATACTTCTTTAATGAATGTAGTAAAATGAAAAAAATGTTTAAAATGAAAAAAAAACATCATTATATCATAGATGTAATATATTAATATTTTATTATGTCACATTTAAGCAAATATTATTTTTGCTTAAATGTGAGCCGTTAAATATATTTAGGTATATAAATATTCAGTACAAATATTCAGAACTTTTTAAAATTTTTGTTAAGATGTCGTCCACCGTTATCAACAACTTAGATATGAGAAAAACGAAAGTGAATTTTTTTACACATGATTTCCTTTAATTCTGTTTGAGCCGCTTTTTTCAATTTCCTAACCACTTTAAACTCTCGTTGAGCTCTTATACCAGCTATGGATACCCGTTAGGAATTAAACTTTGAGCTATGATCAAAGTACATTCGTTTAGACTTTGGTTTGCATTTTGTGTGTTTCAATTAAGTTAATTTTAGCTTATTTACCTACTCTTTGAATATTTAAAGGCTTTGAATACATTAGCCTATAAAAATCCTTCTTCAATAAAAGACAGCATATATATTCTACAAAACAACTAAAGTATACCTTGTTAAAGAATTATTATTATAACTGTTTTTTAAATAGTTAGACAATGAAATATTCCTAAAAGTATAAATGATTTCATTGGGAAATAAAAGTACTCTTTTCTTAAAATAAGATGTGAAACCGTTTGAAGTTTAAAGTTATCGAACGAAAGATAATGTAGGTGAAGAGATTATTAGAGATTGATATTTTTAATCAGAATAGTCAAATTTAAAAGAGCAGAGCGAAGCTCTTTACTACTCAAATTTTCAAATCTTTGTTACTCTACTCCTCCTTCAATTTACAAGCTACACGCACGAAATTTTGCACACATTTATGCGCATATGTGCAAAATTTCGTAACCAAAACTCGTTCTGAATTGAAAATCAGCCAAATCGTAATTGTAGTTTTCGAGATAATTGATAAAATGTGTCCCATTCAGTTAACATATAGAACGTTTTTGTTTCGCGCGCGCGACCATTCCTACTACACTGCTTCAGAAACGTCACACGTGCTTTCACCTCAGACGTGTGTGAGACGTCAACCAGTAAACAACTCCGAAAATTTTGTATTGACCGATTTTTTTAAGCAATTTTTTTTCGCTTATTCTCCCACTTCTCTCTATTCTTTTCGATTAATATTATTTGCAATTATAAATTTGATCAAAACAAGTATTGACATCAAATTATAATTTTTATCCATATATAAATATCAATATTTAACTCTAGATATTGATGCGCTCGACTGCATCGCGAGGCTAACCCCGCTTGCATGGACCTAGTATTGTACACCATCGATAGGTGATTTGAAACGATTTAAAATTAAAAGATAAAAAGTGTAACCTAATTAAAGAAGTCGAAGCCATCTGCTTATCTTAAGAAAGTAAAATGTAACTTTAAAATTAAGATTTTTGAAGCGTTATATATTTCTGTCAATGTCTTATTTTCACCTACATATATTCTTGTATTATTTTAGTTATAATATATGTTCTATGAAATATGTTTTTATCACGGAATGCATTAACATAATATTTAATGTTACTGTCAATGCTAAATCAAACCAGAGACTGTTCATTTCAAAATAAACCTTTCTTTTTGTTTTGAGCGCCCTTTTTATATAAATAATAAAATAACAATATCGATAGACTCAATAATGTATATGTGACCCGCGTTCTGTCATAGGCTTCAAATCACGGTCACAAGAGGCACTCCATATAGTCTATATAACGGTGTACTTGCTCTCATCTCGAAACCGATTTTAGTATCGAGTTTGGCTCCGAACAGCTTTAAATAATGTTCAGATTGTATCTGTAGTCAAAAACCAACCTTAAGTAAAAAGTTTTGAGTCCAGTTTCAAAGCATGCATTTGATATCAATATCGACGCTCGTTATTAAAACTGCTTCTAAATATATTTTACGTCGGATATTAACCTCAATGAAATATAATTATTGTACTGTAAAATTAACATTACATTTTTATAATTAAGCGACAAATCTTTCAAGTGAAACTTATACAATGTATTGTAATATTAAAATGTTCCAATATTAATATTTTATTCTCATGTATAATAAAAATACCCACATATATAATTAAAAACGCAAAGTATTATTTAAGTGCCACTTTATATAACTTCTTTGTTTCTTTGAAAAGTAATAATTAGTACAATTAATAGCTAATTGCGAAATGAAAAATCTATTTTCTGCCTTCAATATTATTACAGTCCGAGACAATGTAAAGAAAATAAAAGTGTTAAAATGAAATGGAAGTTCAACTTAAGAGTTTTTATAATTTTTTTCATTATTTTACAAAAATCCGTGCGTAGAAAGAATTTAAACATACTTATTTGTATTTGATTTGTTTATTTTACTTTTTTGACTAAAATACAAATACTTATTTTTATCCATTTTAAATATATAAGAGATAAATAATGTAATACATACTCACGATGTCCATTTATAAATTATTATTACACTTTTTCTATACTTGCTTATTAATAAACTATAAAAGCGAACTTTACAAGACTAAGTATAATTTTTCGATAAAGTTTTAATGAGAAAAATATCTTTTTTCTTTTTTTTTCGGATATTCTACAATGAGAAATGATATAAATATGTAATATGAATAAGAATATCATACATATATCATACATATCTAATCGAAATTCAAATAAATAGATATAATTAAATAATTAAGCAATCATTTTACCATCTGTATATAATCATTGTACAATCAAATTCTCCGTGAAGTAGTTTTTAAAATATAACAACATGAAAAACAAACCTTAACTTAAAAGTTTAAATGACGGTAACAATAAACTGATATATTAAATTATATATGTTTTATTAAAAATGAATAATTGCATTATTTTATTACAAATATAAACTTAATATTCACGGGCCCTCTCTACAAATATTTTCTTTGTTCTTTAAGCTCATAAACTTTCTTTACAATTTATGTCATTTCAAACCCTGGCATTTCATGTTCACCACAAAACCATCTTCTTCAAAGTGAATTGTGTAAATTAAACAAAGGCGCCGCAGTCCTCCCACAGATATAAAAGGCTTTTAATTTAACCTCAGAAACGAAATAGGCGCCTCTATATTAAAAATCACAATAAATATTATAATATATTTAAAATCAACTCCAATAATCTTTTCTAAAACTGTACTTATGTATTTATTGTTCCTTTTAAATTTTACGAAGAGGGAATAAAAAAAAATATTAAATAAATTTATTTTTCTTTAAAACAGGCAAAATCTTAATAAATTAATGTTGTTCAAGAAACTTTTAATTAAAATATAATTCGTTGGGTACTTCGAATGATATTAATACAAAATAAATATTTATATGAATGACGTAAGCTTGAGATATTTCTGAAAAAAAAAATACGTTTCGTGTGTCATAAGCGCTAAGTATATGATCTGCATTACAATCAACTCTTATTATTATACATGCGAACCTGTTATTATTATACATGCGAATTTGAGTAAATTTCTTTGTTTTAATTTCATGACTTAAGTACTAAACCAATCAGTAAAACACCTGTCACAAATACAGAAAAAAAAGTGCAGTTTCAGAGATATATTATAAACCTCTTAGACACAACCTTTTTATCTATATATATATTCTAGAAAATTTTAAGATTGATAATCTTCAATCATTATAAAGAAGACGAAAACTAGGGAATATCTGATCTTATGTTAATATAACAACATGAGTATTGATTCTATTTAACTAAAATAAGTTTGTGGCTTTTGACTACCATTAAGGATGTATTGACACCCTCTCGTCGACAGTAGTAAGATAATTGAAGACAAGTTTTACTTGAGTTATTTTTTAATATCCGACGTATGTATATTTTCTTTTTTTGTTTTTTAAAAAGTTATAATAACAAAAAACAGTTAAAGAGTTGTGAGTTAGGTTTATTTTAATGTGAGTTATTTTTTGTTTATTCTTAAACTAATTAAAACTTTGCAACAGAATTTTAGTATTTTCAGATTTGCTTCTAAAAATCCTCAGTAGTTAAACCTAAATTAAAAGTTTTTTTTCAAAACAGGTATATTAAGTACCTATTTAAGATTATGACAAGTCATCGATCGGTAGAGATAGATAGATGATATCAAAATTTTAAATTTCAATCAATGCAAAAAGTATATAAAACGTTTCTACTAGTATAAATAATAAATCAATTGTAAACATATCTTTATAAGTAAAGACATAATTATACACTTATTTCACTTTCAGATACTAACTTAACATAACAGAAATAAAATTCGGATTTGCTTCAAAAAAATGTTATGTATGTTTTCAAAAAAAAAAATGTATAATTATAAGCTATAAGTAAAATAATCATGCCCAATACAATTAATTTGTACCAAATATTGTAAAGAAAATAAAGATGTTAAAATAAAACGCAATAATAATTTAAGAGATATGACAATGTCTGTCCCAATTACATTTTATTAACTTTTCGCTTTCATTTAAAATTGCAAAAGTTTTTGTTATTGGTTACTTTTTTGTGACGAGAAAAACGAGGATAAAAATAAAGCAAAATTATAAGCTGTTTGACCCCAAAAATGTGAATTAACAAGAATTTGGTTGATTTAAAAAAGGTAATTTGATAGCATTGTCAAGAGTTGCGAGGAGGAAAGCAATCATAATATGAATATCAACTGAACCAAGGAATAACTTTATACTCGTATATATTATGAGTATAAATAACTCTTAGTAGGTATCATGTTATTGTTCAAAATTCTTAAATATCACTTTAAAATACCTACTTTCAAGTTAGTTTAACTCAAGTTACAATTTTCATTGCTATATAGTTAGGAAATGTTGATCGTATCTTTGTTTGATGTTTCTCTGAAAGAAAACAAATCAATCTTATGTTATTTTTATAATATAATTTATCATTCAGTCTATTCCTCTTCCACTAAACAACAATACTATCCGTAGATGCACTACACAATAAACAACTTAAGAGTTATTAGAAGATTATGAGTATTTTACTTATAAAGAGGGAAAATCAACTTGATAGGAGCAATTTTTCTTTATTGTTTTATATATCATAATATGCATTCTGAAACTATAATTTTACAACACATTACTTTCCTTAGATACTGTAAAAAAAAGTAGTAAAACAAGATTAATTTCAAATTTAAACCCTGTTTTCTGTGTTGAGTAATAAAATAATAATATCGATAGATAATATCGATAGACTCAATAATGTATGTAACCGACGTTCTGTCATAGGCTTCAAATCACGGTCACAAGAGGCACTCCATATAGTCTATATAGCGGTGTACTTGCTCTCATCTCGAAACCGATTTTACCATCGAGTTTTGCTCCGAACAGCTTTAAATAATGTTCATATTGTCCCTGTAGTCAAAAACCAACCTTAAGTAAAAAGAATTGAGTCCAATTTCAAGGCATGCATATGATATCAATATCGACGCTCGTTATTAAAACTGTTTCTGAATATACTTTACGTCAGATATTAATCTCCACGAAATATAATTACTGTACTGTAAAACTAACATTACATATTTATAATCAAGCGACAAATTTTACAAGTGAAACCTATATAATGTATAGAAATATTAAAATCTTCTATTATTCATATTTCTTTCTCATGTATAATATAAATATTTTTATATAATTAAGAATGTAAGCACTACTTTATAGAACTTCGTAAAGTACCAATTTATATAACTTCTTTGTTTCTTTGAACAGCATTAATTGTACAGTTAACAGCTAATTGCGAAATGAAAAATCTATTTTCTGCCTTTCAACATTGTTGCAGTTCGAAACAAAGTAAAGAAATTGAAAGTGTTCAAAACAAAGTTGAAGAGTTTTTATAACTTTTATCATTATTTTACAATATTCTGTTTCTAGATCGAATATGTTTGTATTTTGATTTCTTTATTTACATTCTTGACTAAAGTAGTTCATGCCAGATAAGTCATCGCTTGTAAAAAATAAATAAATAATCTACATTGTTAACTTCTTACTTACAAAATGTAAATAATAAATGCAAAATGTATATAAAACTTTTCTTTTAATATAGCTAATTATAAACAATTATGAAGTAAGTTTATAAGTTTATAAGTATAAATAAAGTTATATAACGTATAACGTAAATATATACTACTTATATACTTATAAGTTTCAATGTAATCGAACACTTATTTCATTTTATAATACTAACATAACATAAAAGAAATAAAATACAGATCGGCTTCAAAAAAGTTGTGTGTATGTTGTAATTTTTCTACTGACTTCCTTTTGTATTTAGTACTCTATTTTTTTATTCACTGGTTATATATTGAAATAATAGTTTTGTACAAATTTAAAATGTAAATAAAATAATTCCTTAATGCAATTAATGTATACTTATGTAAAGACAATAAAGACGTTAAAATAAAATGAAATTATAAGTTAATATTTTTGAAAATGACTGTACCAATTATATTTTATTAACTTTTCGCTTTCATTTAAAATTGGAAAATGTTTTAATTTTTGTTTAATTTTTAGGATGAAAAAAAGGACAATAAAAAGTTAAGCAAAATTATAAGCTATTTGACCCCAAAAATGATGAGTTAAAAATATGTTGATGGATTGAAGTAAAAGTTACTTGATAGTACTGTCAAGACTTGTGATGAAAAAATTAATCACAATACGTTATCAACCGAACAAACGGATAACGAATAACAACAATTAAAGTATACTACATAACAAATCTGATATATCATATTGGACTCAAAAAAAATATTCAAAGAACTGACAAATAAAATAAAATATTTCAGTTGCTATATTGATACTATATTTCAATGTTAGTAACTTGTTTATAATATCTTTTTTATTAAAATAATAGTTTTTTGTTATAATAGTACTCATATAAGTTCTGGTAATTCTATAAAATTCACAAAGATTCTAATTACTTTAAAATAAGTTATTTTCCTGATTAATAACCATTTTCATTGCTAATATAAAGTTGCAATCTTGATCTTGTTTATTATCTCTCATATAGAAAAAACAATACACGTTATTTTCAAATACAAATTATGTTTGCAATACAGATAATGTGTTGGAAACATATACCTTTTAATAACTTAGACAGCTTGTGGTCTCGATTGAGTCCCTTCGCTGACCAAAGACCCAATCTGATAAAGTGGATCTTATAAGTCAATCGATAATAAATGTATTAGTGTATCTGAATATCTTATCATTTATTCTAACCCTCTCCTTCACAATGATACTCGTCCTAACCTGCAACACAATACAACACAACAACACAACACAACACACAACACAACAGGCGACTTACGATTTTTACGATAAAGATTACTAGTATTATGGATGGAAAGAGTCAATACCAACTTAATAGAAGTATTTTTTTTATAAAATTTCATACTACTCAGACTTTTCTTTATAAATAAATAAGACTTCGGGTAATATATTAATTCTAATTTTAAATGACATTGTGTTCTAAATGAATAGGACATTTATGACACTTATTATCTTTAAACGCGAAATTGTTTTTTTTTGCACGTGATTTTTAAAATAGATATTTAAATATTGTAATTAAAATGATTTTTATATCCTCTAATTTTCTGAATCTTATAATTTGTCGTGTATATAACAATCTATACACTTGCTACGGTCGTCGCAACAAAACAAAACTACTAAATAGAAATGTAATTATGTTACATTTAAAATTCTATTTATATAACGAGACTCATAATACGCCCGTCCGTATACCAATTATGAGGTCAGTCCAAAACATTAATTTCATCCCCGCTCTACTTACATACGTCATCTGAGTGGAGATTTGTATTGCCATATAATTTTCCAAGCATTTGGCGTCTTCTTCAGTTGCTCTTATCTCTTTTAACCAAATTTATAATTAATGATTCTTCATATTATCTGCTCTCTCTCTCGCTCTTTATCCTTAGCATCCTACCGCATTGAGTGACAATTTGTATGACGAGACTTGCATTACTAAAATTTGGCCACGACATATTACGATGATTCAACATATTTTTTACTCATAAAAATTTTCTGAAAATTTTTTTGAATATATGTATATTTATATGTAGAACAAGATAGTCATGGCTGTGCTTGCGATTGAACTGACGTTATTATTGTACACCTCTTCACATATACAAGTTGTTCATTTCTTTTTTTTTTACTTTAGCCTATATGTTGTTAAAGTACGCGGCTGTATAGAACCTATTTTAGTTATTAAAGTTAATATAATTTAACGTTGAATAGTAATGTAGTCTAAACTGTTTATTTTATTTCTCCATTATTTCACGAGTCTATCATTTTAAATATATCTTTTTATACACAATATTTACAATAACATATTATAAATATTTACCATATATAAATCTTTATTAACAATCACGCTTTAAATTTTTTTTATATATTTTATATTATATACATATATTATTTCGTTGAATAAAAAATAATAATAGAGCATCCTGTATGTTTACAGAGTTGACACGGTTCATTACGCATTTAAGACGCATGCATGGCTGCACTTTGATGTTACCCAAGTATTTTAAGCTTATATTTTAAGTTTAACAGCTACCGCTATAATGAAGTGATTTTTTTATTACAAACAAAACAAAACATAATATTTAAATAAAATTGATTTTTACAATTATAGATTTTTTTTTATTTACTGACAATAAAAAAGTTTTATAATGTCGTCAAAATTTTGAGTTATAGTTTTAAGGATAATCGTTTACAACCTCAGATTATAATAATTCTCATTTAAATGTGTGACAAATAAATAAAACGTTAAATTCAATCAACATCTACCCGTCCTATTTAATTGGGGTCATCGAAATATGGATATATATTTTTTTCACGCTCTTCTACCATACGACGCCTCAATACCTTGTCCCTCCATATCATTTTTCATTGGCCATACCTGTTCATTGTTCCATATTTTCTTATGACCGACCACATTCATAAAACTCTTCTTCATTACATCTAATATCTTAAATTTAATGATGATCATATACTTTTATGAGTTTTTTTAAAACTAGCTGATTCCAAAGAGTCTAACTCAGAATATGCTTGGAAATATGTTTGAAGCTGATTCTATGATTCAAATAATATTATCAGCATATATTAAAAAGCCATACTTTATAAAATTTACAGTGTAGTTTTATATACATGTATGTAACCCTTATAAGTAAGGTATAAGCAAAAGCAAAATTTTTTTTTTAAACTTTCAGGTCCAAAGATTCGTATCATTCTAGTAAGTCCTAAGTTTTATTACATTAGTATTCTCAAGATATCCACACAACATTAAACATTTTTATCAAGATGATGATATATAAAACAACTATTCTAAATTCATTTTAAGTCACAAGGATTTTTCGGATAATCTATTACATTTTTCTAAAAGGAAATCAGAGTTCAAAAGGAACAATCATTTACCCCACGCGTGTTACACAATCGTGAAATACTTGAACAAAGGACTGAAGCTGAAAAATTAATCACATTCTCAAGTTATTCGAAAGGCAAAGTTCACAAATCCCTACTGTAAAATGAATGGAACGCTATTGATTTAGATTACAGTACGAGACTGTACTAGGGTCTATTGTACATGAAAAACCTGGTTATTTTTTCTCTTTACACCTTTTTTCCTATAGGAATATATTGAATTATTGAATAAATTATCCCTATTCATTTATTTTAATTTAATAATCCAATTAAAATATTGCTAGCATAATCTACCTGTAGATCAACGGCCTTTAGGTCTATAGGTTAGGACCCTGTTTGGTGATTCTAGGATTATGGGTTTGATTCCCACACGGTGTTTCTTTTTTTTGTTTTTTTTCGTATTTGTTCGTGTGATTGCTGTTTGGAGTTCGTTATTTTTATGTTTGTAAAATCCCCACGCTACAGAGATTATTACTCTAATACAGTAGAAAGAAGAAGGTTCCTAGTTGAGAAGAAAGAAGAAGAAAATACCTTACAATTATCATAAAATAACCGCAAATGTATGACATAACCTTTTTATTTGTTTGGTATATTTTTTCCTTAATCTTGAATTTGTGTACACCGGTATGAGTATTTTATAATCTTTTACACTTTGCTAATAATATATTTGTCTCCGAATATCTATCCTTTTGGAAATTATGTGTTAGTGTTAAGTTTTTGGGAATATTGTTTTAGGCGAAAATAAATAAATTAGGAAGAAAATAAAAAAATATTTGCTGTAATATTTATATGCAAAACTTTTGTATTCTTTGCAGTGGAGATACTCAAATCCCGATCAGCCCTTTGGATGTCAGCAGACGGACACATGGTCCTGTATGCGACCTTCAACGATAGCTTGGTTCATGAACAGAAGTACCCATGGTACGGAACAGCTTTGGACACTGACGATCCCGCCAAGGTAAAAAGATCTGTATTTCAAAGTTCATAAAGTAAAATATTCTACATTTCTTTAGAGTAATCAATACTGATAAAGAAATATAAAATGAATAGATGAAACTTGAAGCGCGCTTCATCTTCCAGCTTTATCTTCCACGTTTTATTTTCCATTCTGAATTAAATGAAACTTGCTTACACTTAAAATTAATATATATTCCTAATCAAAATTACATACGACACAGTTACAATTAGATTACTTTCCAAATATTTAGAATCTTCGCAATTGTGCGGTTTTTCGCTTGTTGTAATTTTGACTTTCGGTTATTAGTAGTATCGAGGGTTTGCATGTTCGAAATTAATGATTTTATAAAAATTTAAAGCCAGAATGTTCATTTCGTCTCTTTTCTCAGAAAGTTGAAACTATTTTACATGAAGCCATCGCTAGCGCTTGTTCATTTTGTAATCTAATAATTGCTAACACCAATAATATGAGGATAGATTTCACCACATTCTCCCAAACCTTCTGCGGCTCTATTGATGATAGGAACACTGTTATCATAACCCTCTGTTTAATACTAAATAATACATGAGTCCCTTTATATGAAATTGTTTAAAATTTTGGTAATTTATTACGAATATACATTTAAATTTGATTATTATAAAAATATATTATGGTACATGAAATTGTAGTTTGAAAATACTTTTATATTTTAAAATGTAAGCCAGAAAGTTTTTTAAAATCATTTCCCATCCCAGAAACTAATGAGTGTAATTAATGAGGCAGTGGGGCCAATTGTAGCAACTTTTCTATCAACAACACATTCTCGAGTTTTAATGGGACTTAAGAATATATTTTAAAATATTTTTTTACCCTTTTAATTCAAATTACAGTTCAATTTGTTATATAAAATGTTTAAAACTAATAATAATTTTTGTGTTTTCAAACCTTTTTTGAATAAGATAAATATTTTTGTTAAAAAAAGTTCACACATTTACCAATACCTTAAGTAAATATCAAAATTGTAAAGGTGAAAGGAAACTAAAATGATCGGGCTAATCTCTTACACTTGGATGAATTTGTAAGCTTTAGGAAAGCAAAAAGACACACGTAAGACCCTTATGCTTTCCTAAGAATTTATGAAAAGAGGTTAGCAATTTTTATATACTATTTAATTTAGCTTCACCTAAGTACTTAATAGTGGAAGAATATTTTATACTAATATTGATTTAAAGTAAAGTATGGAGTTCATTCTCAGGAACACTACTATTTTAATTGTAGTTGAAGAATATGTATATCTCTATTATATCTTTATAAAATACTTCCTTTAATTTAGTTCTTAATGGAGAAATATACTGATTTTAACATACTTTTATTTTAATAAAATATTGAATAAGTATCAAGTAATACTTATTACCAATGGAAAATAATAAGTTAGTTATATAGCTCGTCAAAAACAACACAAAGATTATCCAATTTTAAAGAGAACCTGTAAAACATCGTTTAAATGAGAAACTTAACAAGTCACAAACAACTAACACCTAAATTCCCTTAAATTCAAGCACAAAGCAAATTTCCTGAACCACACCAAATTGAAACATACCACGTTCAGAAGCGATAAACGACGAAGTTAATCTATTCAATATACTACCATCCTGTCGGTTTGAATGTTAATTTTTTGATGCTTATTCCAAAGCTATTTTGTTAATCTTACGATGATTGTATAATATTTGTTATATACATTATCATTAATATTGTATACTAGAGATTAATTAAGCCGTTTAAAACAAATTTTACTGTCCAAATCGAACTGAAAGTTTGAGTAATTCCGTAAAATAACAGAAGTTTTAGAACTTTTTTTTGTTTGTCAGTATTCATCTCTCCCGAGATTCAGACCATATTATATTGAGATTGGTAGAGTTATGAGAGGTGGTAAGATTTTCGATCGCACTTAGTTATAAATCAACAACTGTGAAAAAATCTCAGAGTTGTTCATCGTGCTTACCAAATCAAAAGGTCCGATTACGGTTTGGTCTCCAGACTAGGGCCTCAAATATAATAATATCAGTTCTGACGCTGGGTTTGATGCGAATTTGTTTAATAGTACAGTAGGTAATGTTATATATCTTTCATGTTTACGTTTCATATAGTTTTAAATATAATGTTTTCTAAGATTTACACGAAATAGTTTTATTGAAATAGTTTTATGTAACTTCTAAAGTTACACTTTAAAAAAAGGCAAATTAATATTTTTTATTATTTTTATATATTAACAAAATTTGTTTATTCAGACTTACCCGGAGATCAGAAGCGTTAGATACCCAAAACCAGGAACCAATAATCCAATAGTGAATCTAACAGTGGCAGACATTGCTGACCCAAAACACATTCGCAAAAGGCATCTTACGCCCCCCAAAGTTATAATGGAAGAAGGGTAAGTATCGAGATTGAATATAGGTAGATACATATATACAGATTATAAAAATATACAGAGCCGGATTGTGTATCTATTCAGTCATTTTAAATGTATAATAATATTGAGTTGATTAAATCATGTTCTTTAAATAAGCGCAGTTCCTAAAAGAAAATTAGTGTGGCAAGTAACAAGCAAAAGATCACGATATAGAAAAATCTTTTTAATTAAAAAAAATATATCTAAATCGTTTTTTTCTTGAAATTCTATTACATATAGATGCTATTATTTAGATTTCGAAACAACATTTATTATAACAAATTGACAATCGATGATATTATACTTCAAATGGTAATGAGGTGAAATACGACTCTTTTATTCTTTAAGAATTAAAATCTTTGTTTTGCTAAATGTCTACTGTGATCATTATTTTACCCTAAATGGTTACATTAAAGGGAAAATAATAAGAAATATATGTATATATCTCAATAGACAACAATATAAACATATTTGTATTCTTAGCGAAAGATTTAAATAGTTTTATTTATATAAGCCACGACTTCATCTTCATGTACTATATATCATATGTTAGTTTGTTCGTAGGAATGTCACTCAACCATTTTTCGACAACCGAATTACATATTTTATGTTTGGTAAAACCAGTTCTAGAAATAGGGATATATTTTTTAAATTGGATAGATAGTTTTGAAGACTACATACTATGTAAAAAACTCACAAACTTATAATCTTTATTACTGCATGATATTAGTACAGATAATTATTATATTTGAAATCTACTTTTCTTTTAGAGACTATTACTTCACAAGTGCTCAATGGGTATCTCTCACAGAAGTGTGCGTAGTTTGGCTCACGAGAGTACAGAATCTGACGGTTGTGTCTGTATGTAAGAGCCCAATGTGGTACTGTAAAGAGGTAAGCACTTGTTGGTGGTTTCCTAGTAGAACTTAATGTCATTTTATATACTTATACTTTTTTATTTTGTTGACTTTATTTTAGAAAATAAAAATATTTTTTTTATAAATAAATATTCCTGCTTGTGTCTTCATGAATAAATTATAATAGAATAAATATACAGACCTGCCTTTTTTTAGGTATATAGAATATTCTCAGGAAAAGAGGCTTGGGTAGAGTCTGCACCAGCCCCATTATGGTCATCTGGAGGTGGGGCATTAGTTACACTGGCCCCAGTGCGCGATGGTCCCGCAGGGCTCTTTCGACACGTAGTACGCGCAGAACACAACTCACACGGGCCAAGAGCATTGCCACTCACACATGGAAGTTTTGACGTAGTAAAACTATTGGCGTGGGACCACGCAAACCAACACATGTAAGTTTTAATCGCCTGGTAGTTTGTAGTTCAACAAATTAATATTCTTATAATATACTTACATTTAACTGCTTATACACTCTTCTTCATATGTAAGACCTCTTCGATTTATTTATCTCACTCCGTGTGTGATTAAGATGAAAACAAAAATCAACTTTATTAAATTAAACAACACTAATTTAAGCCTCCTTTCCTTAGCTATTACTTAGGAATACCCGAGGGTAAACCTGGGCAACAGCACTTGTACAGAGTATCGTCTGAAGCGCCACGACCTGGAACACCTCAAAAGCTGCCATACTGCGTGACTTGTAATTCACAGCCTTCCCCGTCGATAAACCTGGAGTTCTATGGTAACTTAGCGTCTTCTGGAGACAGCTCGTGGGACAGTGATTGGGATGAAATGCCGACCTCGCCCTCACCACCGAAGAAGAAAAAGAAGAAGCAGCCTGGTGAGTAACCTGTTTACAGTTTTTTAATATTCGTTTCACAAAGGTTTTGAACTTCTTGTTCTCTTTTTACAACTCTTAATGTAGTTTTTCATCAATTGATTTAGAAATGTTTTTTGCTATTAATAAGTAATTACTTAGGTCTCTTATTATTATTAAGAATTTTACATTTAATGAAATAAGACCTAATGCTTTGTCGGTAAAATAACATAATTAAAATAGATCCTTAGTTTCTTTAGTACAATGTTTATTATAATAAAAATGTATTAAAAAAATGTTACAATGTTGAAAACAAGGTTACCTTAATTACGTTAAGTTATGAAAATTTCCGTAAATATTTATGTTTTGTTACACTTTCATTAATCACAGAGGCCTGTTTGCTAATATGCTTTGTGTTGAATATTTGAACAAGTAATATACGGAAATTCTTATGAGGTATTTAAATATAAGAGACCAGTTTAATCATTAACACAAAAAAAAAGAAAAGTACAACTAATTGTAATGATTTATCATTAAGTATCCCTTTATTTTATTTTTTTAAACAGAAGTACTGAAAATAAACAAACATAATATAAAACCTATAAAAAGGAAAAGGTTATTTTGATATAATATATTAAATATAATCTTATTTAATTTCATTTTAATTAAGTTAATATACAAATATAAATTTAGTATTAAAAATCTATTAATATTTAATGTTTTCTAAGATTTACACGAGTACTACACATTTCAATAAAACTATTTTTCGGATATAACTCACAAAATTGGACAAATAAACTGACTGACTGATAGACACCATCATCTCGTCTTACCGCGAACACGTTTGCTGCAAAGCATCCGAAACGTCGGGTTAAATATAAAAATGTAATAATAAACGCGAGTTATATCCTATTAATATTTTTTTCGATATTGTAGCCAAAACTTTTGTTATTATTATTATTTGACTTTGACTTGTGTTTTCGTAAATATTTATCTCTGTTCAAAGTTCTCCTTTTCGATTTTATATTTGCATTCAATTTCCTCGTAGTTGGCAGTGAGAGAAACTCGCCTTGTTATTGTTCCTTCACAATATTTGACAGTAGAATTGAAGCGAAGGTTTTTATTATTTTAAATTAATAATCTTATAGTTAAAATGGGTAAAGCTCTGTATATAATGTAAACTCCGCTTTGTACGAATGCTGAGTTGTGCCTTTTTCTTGACATAATACAATATTGGCACATGTTTATTTTTTGATTTAATAGAAATACATATCTTTGTGTTTTTTACATTGTTTATAATGTCTTCATTTAGTTAATACAATATATTGTGTGTTGATCTTGAATATTTATTATTTCTTTCTTTCTCTCTTTTTGTATTTTTAATTTTTGTCAATTAATACATATCATTCAGAATCATATATTTTTTAGTTTTCACAACAATTTAATATCTTGTACTTATTTTTATTCAGTACAATACCATGGGTCTACTTAATCTTTTGAACATTTTAAAGCAACTTAGAAGAAATTGATGAATTGAAATAACAATACTCGAGTTTCAACAGAATCAATCTTTATTGTCTATTATCTCTTTAAGAGGTCTATATCCAGAGTTTATTTATGTATTAAATATTAGTTATTGCGATTTACTGACAGTGAACCATTCTAGTATTGCACTAAATAGTTCATTCTAAGTTGACTCTAATATTGCATATTGCAATATCAGAGTTAACCAAACTAAATACTGATATATAACAGATATTAATACATATTCGTTTATATTTTTTTTTGTTTTAAAGAATAAGTTAATATATTTATTATTCTACTAACATTCTTAAAAACGAAGGTTCGTATGTTTTACCGTCAATTTCAACGGAAAAAACTGAATGGATTTATATATCGTATTTTGTACACATATATGTACATAATAAAATATGAATACACTGTAATAATAGAAATAGAAACCAATAACTTCAAGAACAGATTCAACCAAAATTTCATAGCAAAAACTAGAACTAGAGTTTGATATACAGTCCTAGCAGGTGCAGCGTCTAATTGTATTATCGCCTCGAGACTCGATAAAGTCAGTCAATAAAGTTCACTGTCAGCGGATGTTGGAACCCGTTTGAAAGTTATTGATAAAAGAAATTTTATTTTTAATTGTATTAAGCAATGTTTTTTAGTGACTCTTTCTTATTTCAAGATTATTTTTATATAAAACATCAATTTTTATAAATAAAGAATAAAATAAAAATAAATATAGTTATTTATTTATCTAAACAAAGTTTGTACCATTATTATCTCAGCACCACCTTTGCATTTCATGATCATGTTAAAAAAAAATTGTGGAAACGAAAATCAATAAAAATCTTGAAAGCAGTTTGGACTGTATCAACGGTGCTATTCTTTTTTTCTTTAAAGAAGTCCAAAATACGAAAATATAGATCTGGAGCAAGCTACTCTAATATAGCAATCATCATCACAAGTACCGATACGATTCAAAATTATTTCAGTATTGTCACGGCTAAGTAATATAATGCAGTACTGTCTGTTTGTTGATGTACTTCACTCAATCCATGTTGTACCCATTTCTCGAGCTTTTTCACTTTTCTAATTTGTTTCAAGTAAATTACAATAAGTTTCAAAAAACGCCCCTAGATTTGCCGTGGTTTGAAACGAATCTTTAATTGTGTATTATCAATAAAATTTATCGGTCGTCGACGGGGTTTTCTCAATACGTCAAAGTTTCCAGAACAGAATTGTTGGAACCAAAAACGTACTGCTCTATTTTTACAATAGCTTCAAAATACACATCATTAATCCTTTGACCTGTTTCTGCAGCGTCGGTTCTATTTTGTGAACAAATGATGCCCAAGACAAATGAAAAACAATTTAATACTAGTAAAGAGTGTAGAATTACTGTAAAAATATTTTTCTTATCTTTTAAAAAAGGATTCAAAATAGCAAATCAAAATTATTAATACAAAAATAAGTAAAAGTAATAATAAAATAACAACAATTAGGAATATAATTAATTAGGAAACTATAGAGCTTCTTCTTCTATAGAGAATCTTAGAATATGACCTTTAAATGTAGGTAATAAATATATCAATAACGTTGCAACCACCTTTGAAAAATATTTACCGATATTCCAGTGACCATAACTAAATCTCTAAACTTACACTTTAACTTACACGTTAACTTACTTAAGACACCAATAGATATTATACCGCCATGCTTAGCTTTAATATTCAATATTAAAGTAGATTGTAGTATATTTTCAAATCTAATGAAACTGAGTAATATTCACGATACTTTAAATCCGGCAGTATTTAGATCTAACTAACTGTAGACCAATTTCAGGATTCCTCACATTTAGTAAGATCTTACTCTTTAATTTCAATCTTGGTTGCTCAATCTAAAATAATCCGCAAACATAAGTGATGCCTAGGAAAAATCACAAGATCTGCTTGGGATTTTCTGTTATTTGACTTTTGCCCGTATATATCACGAAACTTTGATGACAAAATTCATTTAAATTTCGTATTTCATTGAAAGAATTCAAAAAGAAGACGTAAATGGAAAACTTTTCTGTGATTCATTAGTCAAAATGGATCTGCCACGTGGCATCTGTTTTAGGTCCTTTCTTGTTCCTTTTGTACAAAATGACTTACTTTACTTTTTTAGCGATAAACATATATAGTATTGTTTGCTATTGACACAATTTTAATTTATTCTTTAAATAAAAGTTAATTAACTAGGAATTTGAATTAGATTGATAAGTTTGGCCAAAATAAGCCCTTCTGACATACAAAATTTAAGTGTAAAAGGCAAAAAAATAGATCGCTTCACTACAGACAGTCAATAAAATCATTATATTGTTCAATTATTGTTACAGAACATTTACCTCAAAACCAGCCGTGCCTTTATCACGACGCTCACTTTAGTCCGTCATCAACATATTTTGTATTGGAGTGCCTTGGACCTGGAGTTCCAACGTCGAGTTTACATAAGATAGCGTTACCAGAGCCAAGACTTTTAATGCATCTTGAAAATAATACCGCAGTTAAGGTAAGATTAAATTTCTTACATTACTTTTACAATTTTTTTCTATTTTGACTCTGTTTCGACTTTTGTAATAAGAGTAGCTTCCATCGGATATTTTATTTGAAACTCCAGTTGCAAAATTTATACAGTTACTATTGGGCTTTTCTACATTGCAAAATAGTTTTGCAAATGTAGGCATAACCTTTTATTTTATGATGGATTGGACTGAAATTAAAAATCATGTTTTAAAATGTCCACACTTCGCACCTGTAAAAATTGAAACCTTTTTCAAGAGGTATATTTGTTACCAATTTTAGGTGAATCAGCGAAAATACATTTTAACCTCAAATAGAATTCAATATAAACAAATATACAAATTCGGAATGTACAATAATATGTGACGCAAAATAAAAATAACACATGCAAAATGTTACCTTAAAAATAAAGTCAAAAATTGTATGTATAACAAATGCATAAATCATTAATAAATAAAACGAGTTTCAGCTTAAAATATGCAGGACATAACGTACATTGTTAAAAAACCCTATTGTTAGTTTCGCTAGTATACGTGAGGACGGATTGATTGGTTGACCTTATTGCTGTCCGTGTTTGTAGCTCTTTGCCATTTAATAATTGCTGCAGTGAAAAATGCGATATCATAAGGTTAAATAAAATATATAAGCCATTTTTTTATATTTAGAATATTCAACTTGTATTTTTAAATTTTATTCCAGTTGCAAATTTATGAAATTTAAAATCACTAGCCTAACCTTTGATATTGAATTATATTTGAGAGGATAATTCGTTAAAAATATTATGTTTGCGCATATAATTTTACAAATGTTCAAATTATGTGTTTTAATCGTAGACTACTGAATGGATTAAATTCCATAGAATGGATTGATTATTTAGGGATCCCTTCAGTGGACCATTCTGTCTAAAAATTCTAAGCACGTTTTTAAACCGTTAGCTCTCAACGATGCTTTTAAACTAGAAGCAGCTATATCAAGCTTTTAAAGCGTCTTTCAGTTAGTTATTTCTAAAATACTTTGGGTGGCTGTTTTTTGATACAGACTTAATTTATATAATTTTATATACGTCTTTAATGTTTTATTATATTTTTTTTATACTGTTATTAGTAAAATGACTTCTCCATAAATACAATACTATGGAATAAATACACTGATGTGCCGTCAAGTGTTTTTTGTTACCGTGTTGGGAGATATTCTTATTTCATTAAATTTTTACTTAGATGTAATTGATTCTTCTTATCTATTAGTTTGTTTTGTCATTGAATATTATGTTATATTAAAAAAATGGAAAACTCATTCTTATTATTGTAATCGTACTACAGGTGTAATAGTGTATAATAGTGCTACCTCCTAGGTATAACATCTCGAAATTGGGACGTAATTGTAATCAGAATACTGAATAAATCTGAATAAAGAAGAAAAACATTATAAAAATAGTGATTTAACAAGTCTAACTATAAAACATACTATATATATATATATATATATATATATATGAAAAAGTTATATCACGTTATTACTTTTTGATTTAGGAAAAGCTGTCATCAATCGCGCTTCCCACTCCACGCACGTTTTCAGTACAACTATCAAGTGGGCACGCGGCCAGAGTACGACTCCTCCTACCTCCAGGCTTGAGAGAAGATGAAGTTACTAAATATCCTTTGGTTATGAAGGTGTAAGTAACAACTTATCAACTTACTTTTAAATGGCACATTTAAAAGTAATTGACTCAGTAAATAAAAACATGTTAAAAGATAAAAGCTAAAATATGGCTCTGTACTCTGTGATTCTTGTCTGCGCACTTACACACCAATAACAAATAACTAACTACCAGTAACAGTTTGCCATAACAGATCTTTTGAAATCTATCCTTGAACAGCTTTAAACAAGTTGCAAAGATGTATATTAATAAATTCTAGTATTTCGGGATAGATAACAGTTTTGGAACTAAGGTCCCATCAAATAATAATAACCTGTCCGATAAATATATTTACAAATCTACTAGATCAATATACAAATAGCCCAACGAAGTATTAAAACGAAATCTATTTATTTAGCCATGGTGCACCAGGAACGCAGTTAGTAACAGAGCAGTGGTCGTTAGACTGGGGGTCTCTAGCCGCAGGGGCCGGAGCCATACTTGCTTCCGTGGACGCAAGAGGAGCGGGAGGGAGGGGTCTCGCCGCACACCATACGCTGCATAAGAGACTTGGAACCGTCGAGCTGAAGGATCAGCTGGAGGTTGCGGAGTGAGTTGGAATTTCGTTCAAATTTAAGTATAAATAAATGGTCATATATTCCATAGATATTTCCGTCATTCCACTTCAAAACCAATCTCAGCTACTAAATTATAAAAACATCAGATACTTGCGCGACTCCCTGCACTTCATAGACGCGCGGCGGGTGGCGGTGTGGGGCCGCGCGCACGGCGGGTTCCTCGCGGCGCTGGCGCTCGCCTCCCCGCTCACAGTGTTCCAGTGCGGGATCGCGATCACACCCATTGTGCGGTGGAGATATTATGGTAGGTAATGGATGATCGGTTCTTACGCCGTTTTCAAATGCTAGAAAAAGTTGTCTTCACGGAGCTACATCTATCCACTGAAAGTGTCGGATTATTAACTAATTGTGTATTTATTGAAAACAAATTACAAATTATCGATTTCCGCTTTGATCTTAATACAACACGACACAAATTTATAATATATGCAACCTAACAAAATAGGGCAATGATTCTTATTTAAAAGTTACCACACTAAACTATCATTAAGACCTCTCTCTTAATTCTCAAAAAGCCTCAGCATACGCCGAGCGGTATATGGGTCTGCCGAACGCGACCGGCAATTACCGCGGCTACGCTGACGCCGACGTCACGAAACAAGCGTCGGCATTGCATGATAAGATGCTTCTGTTGGTACACGGTACAGCGGATGATGATGTTCACGTGCAACAGACCATGGCGTTGGCAAGGGCGCTGTCGGATCAAGGCAGCACGTTCAGACAACAGGTAAACCTTGAATAGTTATCTTCTTATCTTCTAATAAATTGTAAATACCAAATGAGTTGGTATGGTCGTAATATAAAAAAGTCGAATAGCTACAAATAAGAACAATCTGATTGATGTTTATGCAAAGATGTATAGTAGATAATTTATTTTAGCTTTACCCGGACGAAGGTCATAGTCTGGCGGGCGTGAAACGACATCTATACCGTACGATGTCGTCGTTCCTGGACGACTGCTTCAAGAAACAAGTGCCTCCTGAGACCAAGGCCGGGCTCCGGAACGGAGGAAACCTCGACTGAGACTCGTGGAGGGATGAGGAGTTGTACTCTTGGTAAGGCAGTAGAGTTTTTTTGAATCAGCTAAAAAACTAGAAAATAATATTGTCTTGTATCCAATGGACATGAAAAAATCTAGAAAATGTAAATGGGCACTAGATTAGTACAGAAGAGAAGAGGAGGAAGAGGAATTGGGCCAGATTTATAATTTTTTATTACACACCCTGGTATAGTAGAGACCTTATCAAAATATGAGGATTTAACTGTATAACACATAACAGGACTTAACAACATAAAATTTTCGTAGCTTACAAAATTACCAAAAAATTTTAATCTCTTTTTTTATTGACACAAAATTTCTATGTAACAATGAAACTCAACCTCCTACTAAGAAAGTATTGAATTTATATTTAACTAATTATTTTTTTTGGTGTACAATAAAGTGATAAACATTATTAATAATAATCTTTCTTTATAATTGCGAACCATCGATAAAAAGGTTTTAATCATTCTAATGAAGTATTTTTGGCTTTACACTATTTTTGACAGACAAAAGAATAAATATCAATCAATATATTATTTTTTTTTATTACTGAAAGGAATATGTTCATTTTTTAATGTTAAGCAGGTAAAAACGTGAAGGAAGAGTAAAATTATATTATTATTAAATTTATGTTTTTGTTTCAGGTAATTACAATATAGAAAACACAAGCAAGTTTAAAATCTGTAGTACAATTATATCCATATCCCAATTAGACATAACTGACTCGTTTTAAAACATCTATTGAGTGATAAATATCTATAATAAAACGTCGGTGTGTACAATTCAAACTGCTTCATTATAAATAGTATTGAGGTTGAAAAATGTGTTAAAAGATATTATGCAACGTAATTTTATACTTTAAAATAAAACTTCCATTAAAAGTATCATATTGGAACAAAATATTCGTTTCCTCTATAAATAACTAAAAAAATTATTTATTTCATATTTAGTTTTGGCAAATTATATTATATTATATGGATGTGTATAAAGCTGTTAATGAGTATTTTAGAATATATTGAAAATATTTTCTCAGAAATCTAATTTAAACTAATTTAAAGACACATCGTAAATGGAAGTATCTTATTAATACAAAATTGATAATTGAAATAAGTACAAATTCTTCTATAACGCTCTGCGCACATCAGTTTCTTATCTATAGATATCACGTAGAATTTTAATAATTCCTTTCAATCCATAATATTAATGAAATCTGTAGAGACTATGTTACGACATATGTCACAGAATGTATGTCGCGGATAAAAAATGAACAGAAATATACAAAAACTCATCTGCTGAAAGCTTATACAATCTTTCAGCTGTAGTTTCATATTAAATAATGCGCACAATTCGTTACAACAGGTTTGTGTTTCATAATTGTAATACGGAGTAAAGTTTTCTGCGATCTCCTCGTCTCTTTAGTGTATTAGGAAACTCGAACAAAACAGAATAGTTATAGATTCTTAAAATAAGACGATTTTGATAATAAAAGAATCGTTTGCTTTTTTCTGTGAGGTTGATTAAAATAAAAATAGATTTTCTCGAGTACACATTTGAAATAAAACTACTTTTACGGATTAAAACTCGCGTATAATTTGGTTACATTTTGATTTTAATCCGACGTTTCGAATACTTTGCAGTAATCGTGTTCACGGGTAGACGAGATGAAAGTGTCCGTAATACATATCGTCTACCCGTGAACACGATTACTGCAAAGTATTCGAAACGTCGGGTTAAAATTAAAATAAAAATGTTATATTATTATTCGGCTATACTCAACCGTTCACATCGCGATTCCGCAATGCTTAGAGTTCATGAATAAGGACCCTGAATGGATTCGAAAGTAGCCGCACAAATTCGAATATTATTTACTTGACAGCTGGATAATTATAATATAATAGTAATCATGAATCACGAAAGTTGAAATATAAAAATGATATGAAAGCACTCTGAGAAGTCGTGTTCGCAGGTCTGTCAGAGTAAATAATTTATTTTTATATTAATCAGCCTTCTAGAAGCCTGTTGAAAATATGGCGGATTATACTTTCAACATTAATTATTCGTTAAAATTTACGCACAATTTTTATTATTATTATATCTCAAAGTAGACCACGTTTCTAATCTCTTTCTCTAATAGGATACTAATTATACCTGAAGTTTATTGTGGTACATAATACCATACATTTTTTACCATATTGTTTTTTGGCGTTTGTCAGAAGTGTAACTATTCTACAAGCTTTGCAAGTAATAAAAATTTGTCATTTCTAGTTTCAATATTTCGATAACGAACATCATAGAAATACCACTTGGCTAAGAACAGATGTCAATTATAACAATCATACAAGATAATTCAAATCTGTACCAATATAATAAAGCGGAAAAAGTGTGTTAGTTTAAACGCGCAAATCTTCAAAAGCACGGGATGAATTTGGAAAAGTATTTTTGATTATAATGGACAGTGTCCCTGAGAAAAGCTTTTTTGACTTGCGCTACTGCTCTTAGTAGCAATAGAAAATAAAACCGTTATTTTAGACATACAGATTAAATCAAATTAAATGAAACACCAAATGATTGTTAGCTGACCTCTTTTTTTATTGTTTTAATTTGTATAGTTTTAATGTTAAGGAATTGATCTTAGGTCTATAGTAAATGACTTATGTGATCCTAGACCCTAAGTAGTTATTTTAGATAGATTAAAGTAGATATTTCATACATTACTCCTCACTAGTTAAGCTGCGACTCTTCTTACCCTCGACAAATACTTGGAAAGAATATTCCTTAATTATTTAAGAAGTTGAAAATATAATGACACTAATAAAAAAGCACATTTGGTTGAAAATGTAATCCATCGTACTCTGACGCATGCGCGTGTGAGGATTACCTAAATTATTCAACTTATAATGGTAAAGTGTAATTTCTAAATGACAAATAATTGTACATTATTAAGTTATTTAACGTAGTCTTAAAAGCGTCTTTCGTACTTAGACGATCGTGACGTCACAAAAAATAATAAGTACTTTATTAAACACATTAGAACCGATAGTCGTGTATTACAAATAACGTTGTGATTAAATTTAAAGTTAATAGTTTTGTCTCCTTTTAATATAAGTAGAGTAACAAAGACGCTTACCTTTTAGATTTAGTAGGACTGGATATTATCGTCGACTTAATTTTCATATCGTAAAGTCACAACAAATATGTTCGCGTCCGGAAAAAATGAAATATCCGGAAACGTATTTAGATATTCGAAATTCGAATCGTTCACATTTGTAAGATACGTTTGTAGAATAGAATTTAATCATTGAAAATTGCTCACTTTCGTATTTTCAAGTTTTTGCATGTCACTTCATTAACTATTTATAAAATTGAAACTAGTGAAGACCAATAGTATTAAAATATTTTATTAAATAATAACATTTTTAATTAGATTTGAATTTAGTACATTAGTGCTTTAATAATAATCTAGTCGCGTTCACATCGTGAGTTTTAATGTGAATTAATTATTATAGCAATAATATTAATGATAATCTTTTAATGATAAGTAACTCCGTAGGCACAATTTTTAAATAACATTAAGTGATCTTTTAAAATACACCAGTAATAAATTAATACGATAAATATTTTTTTTAATAATTAATTACATTAATTAAAACTTCAATTTATGTATAATAATACTTTTTAAAGAACCGTCTCAAATAATTATTCATATATAACTACAGTAGGATATATTATTTTTTGAAGTTGTATGTTAGATTGACTGTCAGTTACTTTAAAATTAAACTACATTTTAAATTTAAAAAAATATACAATTTATATGCAAAAAATATATATGACTAAAATTATATATAATAAATGTAAAATATGGTAATTTTTTTTAAGTGTTGTCTATGTGTGCGTTTGTATATCGTCAATTATTAAATCACACAAAAATGCTTAATATGCGACATAAATTATTTAACAAATAAAATATTATCGAGCTCTTTTTTGTATATATTATTATTATTATTATCATTCTTTAGTTAATAATTAAAACAAAACCAAAGTGAGAAAGACCTAAGTGCCAAAGTGTCTATAATCTCGTATTAGATAACGTAGACTAAGATTAAATAGTTTTATTTCTAATAGCTTAAATTATCTTGCTAAAAAATTGTTACTTCCTATAAAATATTCATAGTATATTTTCTATTTAGATCATAAGGTTATATCTTGGTCTTTTCATCTGTTACGACTTCCGGACATAATTTTTCTAAAACAAATACATATATTTTTGAAATATTCCAATAAGCTATTCAATTCTGATATTTTTAATATCTCTTATATATTTGCTTAAAATAAAAAATCATAATATAACATTTAAAAAGTATTTTTAATTTTATTTTTATATAATTAGGAAGTAGACATTGATTGTGCTTTTACATTAATAATCTTAATTTAAATTAAATTATAATTATAAGATATTGTTTATTCTGTTACAGTTACTAATATTATTTTAATAAGTTTATTAATCAATAAAAATAATGAATTTTATATTCTTATTAAGAAATAATACTATGTTACAATGTCTCACATAAGCTTGTTTGTGTACAAAAGATATTGTTATATTTTTATTATTCGTATAGTATCTAATATAGTTTCGCGTGTATTCACATCCACGCTGTTATTATTGGAGAATTTACTTATTGTTATCGTTACTGTGAATACTTCACTATATCTAATAGTATAGTATTGTATTGTATTGACTTTCAATAAACACTTACTAAATCAATTTTGTTTTACTTCTGCTGCCTGTGAGGTTGGTGTATCCTGTGCCATACTGACGACTTTTTAAGTTAATTTCGACTGGGGACCTGTGGTACTACCCTTCATCATAATTGACTACATGTTCAGGTCTTTAAAAACCAACACTAGTCAAACCATACTTAAAAATAGCTCTCAGATATACCTAAGCTTTTTTTTTTTACGTATAATATCATTCAATAATTGATTTTAAGATATTTATTTGTAATAGGTATGCAATTGTCTATAAGCAGTAAAGGTAGAAGCCATCTCATCTCTGCGAGCTAACGTAATAAACAAAAATATATTCACAGACGAGATAGGAGACAACTCAGCTTTTAAATAGCTACTAGAAATTGCAGATCAGGCACTAGATTGTTACTCAGCAGCAATGCCAGTCATCTTGGGGGACCTTCATGTGCACCATCAAAAGTGATTGTTTATGTTTATACATCAAAACTCGCTCATTTAACTTAAATTTTGCCGTACCTCAAACTCGAAAACATTCCTATTCTGCTTGGGCTTCTACCTACAACTCGAATGCTCAAAAAAAAAATATGAACCCATCAACTAAAGAGAGCCTTAACCTTGCGCCAAAGCTTGTAAAACGTTTCACGAATGCGTTACGCGCATTTATTATTTAAATTTTATTTATATTAAATTAGCTCAATTCATAATAATTGCTTTCAATGATATTTTATAACAACAACATACATTATCATAGAAGTTAGTGTTGGAAATTTATTAAGAACGGATTCGTAATTTAATAACGACAAAATGTTTCAATTATATACATTATAAAATCGGTGACATGTTACATAAAATAAAAGAAACACAAAACAAGCTCAGCGCAACACAAGTTCAAGGTTGAATTAAATAATTCACATTTCAACACTCCCCGGATAGATAACATCAGTTGCCTGTTGATATTATTTTAAAGTTTGATAAAATCCATCCAATCTAATAACTACGTCAATGTATGCTATGTTAAGTGAATTATGAAATGTTACATTATAATGGCCTCTTCAGTTCATTTCGAAAAGATGACATGGTCCATAACTAGGAGACACATCCTTAAGATTCAATATATGTGTAATAATAATTAGATATTTTGAATTCTATTTTTTAAATCCTAAAGGATTTGTGTACAGTAAAAGCTTATAAGAATTTCCGTATTCAAAAATTAAAAAATTATATCCAATTTCTTGTAATCCTGCTTTTTTTTCTTTCGGATGACATTGGTACAAGAAAAAAAAAATAAGCGTTTACTATTTATGAAAACTTCGAAAAAAATGTTTTTAGGTTTCTCAGAGATCACGGGTGTGAATCCTGCTCGGAGCGATACAAGGTTTCATTCTATATTTAATTAAAATGTAATAAGCTTAACATATTATATACTTTAAACAAAAATACTCCTCATTGGCATTAACTAAAGTAAGGTTTTGTATTAAGGTTATCTCTGTCTTTAAAATACGTCAGCTTTATTTTTATGCTTTGAAAGAAGTATCACTAGGCAGTCATTGCAAAATTTAATTCTGGAGATTTTTATATAAAGCCTAAATTTCCTTAAGAGTCGATATATCTTCGTGTTGTAAAAATCAAACACAAACAATTTGCCAGTATTTTATAGTGCAAAAAAATCAGCTCAGCTCAGCTTGAAAGTAAGCATCCAAAGTATTTTAAAGGTTATATTCTTACCTCCTAACACCAAAGCTTTACTTCAAACTATAGATCAAGAAATAATCCTTGGAGCTCTATTATATTAGGCATCCTTCAAAAACTATTTTGGACGCCACAGCGTGTGATCCTGATACAAATATAAGGCAAGGCTGTCATAATGTTTACAAAGCATTTTTAAAATAAAAGAATCATTAAAGGAACCAGCAGTGTAGCCCACATTAAAATCATGTTGTTAAAAATATGTTCTTATCTGAATTATTAAAATGATGAATAATCGGTGTACTTTAAAATTTTGACTCAAAACATTGTCAAAGTTGTGAATGGAATAGGGAATGGACGAGATGTATGGAGATGGAGTGCCATTCAGTTTGAGCTTGAACCTCAGAACGAATATTTAATCGTCTATTGTATTTATATGGCAGGTATTACTATCCACAACTTTTTTATTTGAAAAACTTATTGTAAAATGAAAAAAAAATATGATAAAATATTTTTTTATAAAAATACAAATACGATAGTAAATAATCAAATTTGAAAATTAGAACTCTATTTAAATATATATTTTTTCATATAATTTCCTGTCTAGTTAAATTGACAGGAAATTGAGACTGTAATTTTGTAATAAATTTTAATGATCAATGTATAATATAATATCTATATGTATTTGAGCTGTAACAAATATTCAACTTCAACTTAAAACGTGAACAAAATTGTTACAATTTACTAGTTACTAAAACAAAGATTTATATTTTAAACTAAAAAATGTATTTAGGCTTCCGTAACATTTTTAAAACAACTTATTAGATTATTTTAATCTTAAATTACAATAAATTTTAAATATATGTAATATATTTAAATATAATTATTTTTAATATGTTTATGTATTTATACCTTATTTTTAACCTAATAATTAATTAGACAAATATATATACTAGGAACGCGACCCAGACCCTAATTTTGACGCGCTGGGGCCGCAAAATCTCGGTATGTTTTAGCATATTGAGCGAAGCGAGATGCAAACAACACCGAAGTTGCACTCTGTCTTCAACTATTTTGTTATTTTTTTTTTTATTGTAAAGCTAAATTTACCCTCGAAAAATATTTTTTAATGAAGTCTATGGGATTTTAGTTTTTCTCATTATAAAATTTGGAAATTTTCAGATATACCGTTTTTTGATTGATGCTTGCACAAAGGATGCAGAAAAGGCCTCATAGAAAGCCTCGCTCAATTATATATTTTGATTAGTTCCAAAATTTCTTTTTCTACCGTTTAGTTAATTATCAGTTGACAAATTAAACAGCTATGAAGTTAGAACGTTTTGGTTCATAATTTATATTCCTTCCATGAGTAAGCATCCATAAAGACAAGGTTTTTGGAAAATTCATAAAAAAATATCTATTTGGATAAACGACAAAGAAATTAAGGGTAATTAAGGATATTTTTGCAATTCCGCTAAGAAATCTCACAGCGAACTATCATGGGCGGTTTAAAATTTAAAAAATTAAATTGTTTTCTTTTGTAAGTTCATTTTAAAATTTGTTTTTTTTTTCTTAGTTTATATTATTAACTTTATCACTACATCTTGTATTACTACATAATTTGCAAGAGTATGCATTATTATATAGTACAATGAGAAATCACGTTACTTTTACCTATTTTTTTTGCCAATTACTAACTTAAACAGTTGATCTATCGATCCTTGTAACAGCAATATGCTTTAAAAAAATATTTTTTTTATAAATTTAAGATTCAATTTAGAGCAAAAGTATGTCATTTTAATTTGACACAATAATACATTTGGTATTTTTATTTCAGTTGGTATGTCAATTAAATAATATATTTTTATTTAATAATTAATTCCCGTCAATTCAAAGTTATGTCCACTGTTCGATAAAACGTATCAGGATCGCATTCTCCTTGGCCGCAATGTAGTTATTTTTTATCGTAGGAATAAAACAAAAAATAAGTATATCATAATTTTATTTGTCAGTCATTATAATAAATTTATGCTACATCATAATTACCATACTTCATATACACAATATGAAAATAAATATTAAAAATGTCCCATTTTTTTTAATGATGGATAAAAACATGTACATTTTTATTTTATTAATAATTTTAAAAACTACAATTATTCAAAACAAAACTCATAACTGTTAATTTACAGAGTATTTTCATTAATTAGAATATTTATTTACTGATTACTTATCTATTGAATCTATATATTTTTTATTTGTGTAGAGATATAATCTATAGCATATTTTCTTTCTTGGTATCTTCTCTCTAATCTGAAAAAAAAGTAATTTTAATTATTTTAATCTGAGTTACAAACTCTTGACATGTTTACTTTTAAGCATTCAATAAGAAATATTTATATCTAAAGTGTGTCAAGTACTTTTAAATGAAATCTGACCTCTTTTTCAACTGAATCTTTACAGCAATGCAGTTAAATTTGATGTATATATATTAAAATTCCGGTTGTCCTCACGTAAATACTATCGGAATTTGGCCAACTAGTTTCGAACCCATTCGCGGACCTTATTCATGAGCTCTGAGCATGGTGCATTCGCGGCGTGAACTGACAAGTTCGATAATATTTGTATCGTGAGTACAGCTGGATAATCATAAACAATATATATGAAAGGGTTACAAAACCTGCTATCTTAATAAATATAAATAATAAATACTTTTGCTTGTCAGAATATATTATAAAATATATAATTATAAATATATTACGTAAATTCATTATAAACTGTTTTTTTCATATTTAATATTAGGAAAACATAATAGTCAGTGGTAAGATAGTTTAACAGTAGACATACCGTTAGCTCGCATTAGACGTACTCTTGCTCATGAGCTTGGCGACCATCTCCTGTACTCTCTTCATCTCCTCCAGCTGTGAGGTCACCTGGTACAGTCTATTCTCTCGCTCCACAACTGTCTTCTCCAGTTGTTTTATCATCTATTTATGAAATTGTTACATATACATTGTATATTTATTTTAGCCTTTATTATTATTTAAAATAACCATTGAAAGAGAACATTCATCAGTGAGTTAAAACAAGTTTTTTTTTTAAATTTAGTATAATATAATATAAATACATATAACTTTTGACATTATATATTATTAATATTTTTCCTTAGGTCGTAATAATAAATACATATATATTATGTTTTTTTACAATTCCTTTTTCTGAAGATAATTTTATAAAAAAAGTCCTGCTAGATAATAAATGGCAATAAATATAATAAAAGTATATATCCTCACGGCGTCCCTCTGTTCCACCTCCCTCCTCAGCGCCCCTTCAGTCGCGCTGGCCTCCTCAAGGCGCTTGTCTCGTTGTTTCACGCGCTCCTCGAACTTTATCAGCACGCCCGCCAGCTCGCTGTTCTTGTTGCTCTGTTCATACATTTACAGTATTATTATTCACATATTATATACAATGTATTTTTACCTCTTCGTCTGAATAGCCATATACAATTAAATTCACATTCTTTTTTATCTATATTTCTGTAAAATATTATAAGAAATATATATCGGTGAAATAAGTCAATGTTATCAAAAATAATTGTTATACCTGCTGTTCCAATTTCTTCTGAATCACTTTGCTATCAGCTTCTTGTTGCTTTAGTCGTTCTTCAAGTTCCTTCTCACGTACTTTCATTTCACTTTCCATGTTCTGGATATAAAATATATTTTGAATACTAGGTATACTAGTAGTAAAGGCCAAAGAAAATTTTTCGCCGACCTTATTAGTTACTATTAAAACATTAGTTTTTCATAAGCGCCATCTATTGACAAACGAAAAAATTTGAGGATGTTTCACTTGTTACGTATTTGTAACTATTTTCAGAGATGGCGCTGAAATATAATTTAAATAAATTATTAGCGTATTTCGTTATTAAAAATACTTACAGCCATTTGAGTTCTAAACTCTTTGTGCAAATGTTCCCTTTGATTTTCTTTATCTAATCTCTCCGCTGCTAATTTTGCTCGAAAACTACGCAATGACGTTTCCGCATCTTCCAACTGTTTGTGAAGTTCCTCTATTACCTTTTTATGTCTAGAATAAAATGTACAAAAAGAATCAATAAAGATAAACAATATTGAATATGAATTAGTGGTAAGAACTAATTGTATGTATAAAAAGTACAAAAAGTACTGCATCGGCCGGGAATCGAACCCGGGCCGCCCGCGTGGCAGGCGAGCATTCTACCACTGAACCACCGATGCTTGCAATCCTATAGCCAAAATGAGCATTTAAAATGTTACAAACATACTGCTAAAAACTTTTTTTGCTCATATTTTATATAATACTTCTTAACGTCTTGACTTGCAAAATGCAACAATAACACAAAATCAAATTGTGCGTTAAAATCGGATTTTGAGGATTATAACATACGTGACACTAATCGAATAGTAGGATTTTTTAACGCTGTCCGATTTGGTGTATTATTATTTGTATATCAAAATTATCTTATATCACTAAACCAGTAAAAGGTATCTTGAATGTTTGTTCGAATTAAAACATTTAGAAATAAAATTGATTCATGTAAATACTTTTCATTTTGCATCTGTGTTGTATATAAAACATCTTGCTGCGACGTGTTGGTGGCCTGAAGCAACGCTAGGGCGTGCTGCAATGACGCCATGTGTTCCGTCGCTCCCTAATACAAAAGTATGCTCTATACTTTCTTATATTGTAAATTATCATTATTAATTTATATGTTATCTTTACCTGTAATGCTAGTGAGTGTGAATGTAACCTTTGCTCCAAGCAAGTCATCTTGTACCCATAGAGCTCCATTACACTCGACGTTGCTATATCGTTTATCTGTAAAATTATATAATTAATATTACAACAAATTTCAAATGAAAATAACAATATTTAAGCACCTTGTCATACTTTATGTGAAATCAAAAACAACTCCCTAGACAGTGGACTGTGGGGGGAATTATAATTCATTATGTTGTTTAATTAAAAATCATTTTTTTTAAATTTAGGGCGTATTGTAACGTCATTTATTAATTTATTTTATTTCTGTAACTTAATATTACATAAAATATGTACATAGGATAGCTTATCCCTACAGAGAGATATCTGCCAACTACCCTCAAGTTTGAGAATATTGTTCATAAGGCAATTAGGTGGCACACGTCACTCGTTATTTGCAAGAAGTTGTGTGTCATAGCGATAAGCCGCGGTGTGTGCCGACCTGTCCCTGGTGTAGCGCGTGTGTGAGCGCAGTGAGCAGCTCGTCGACGGCCGACTCCTGCTGCGCGCCCAGCGGCGCCCACACGCACACACCCGCACACTCCTCGCGGGGGGACACGCTCTCACCGCTCGCCTCTGACGCACTCGACAGACTGTCGCCGAATATCTGTGTACAATGAAGTTTATGAAGTGTAAAAATGTTATTACTATTACTACGTTTGTAAACAGACTTTCCCGGTTTCATTGATTTTTTAACTTTACGTGACCAAATTTGTGTTTAAAAAAAATACTGAAAATTAGATAATTGTAAATCTAGTGGCTTTTAACGACGTCGTTCAATTGTTTTGTCGGCGAGTGAGGCCTTTATTTATCCATAAGACTCCGATCAAATGTTATCTAATAATTTATTTATGTCTCTTCAACATTAAACCACTATCAGTCGTCACTTATGTACGTTAAATTAAAGCGAAAGAATACCTTCTGTAAAAACACTATATAATTATACAACTTTGTCATACTGTATATATTGTTACAGATTTTTTTTATTGCCTATAAAATTTATTTTATTTATTATTTCTTTTATTCCTGGAATTTGTATTTTAGTTTTTACAATAATAAAATTTTCAATATTTGACCTTAGTATATTATTAATGACAACTGTATTCATAGGCAGCCTAAATAAACTCGATCTATCGAATATCGATCGAAATATCGATCAACCACCGTCATCACAATTAAATGAAATTATGTATATTATTTTACCTGATTCATATGTTCTGATGGGAAATAATGGTGTTTTATCAGCTGCAGGATCTGTCTTCTACGTGCCCCGGTGCCACTAGTTATGCCAGCACATAACAGCTTTCGGACCTGTAGTGTTAAATGTATTTTAAATATTACGTCAAATTATTCTTCAAAACATATAGAGAAAGGAAAACAGCATAATGATTTTATGGAAAATTACAAATACGTTAAAATAGTTAAACATTTTACCTATATATTGTTGAAAATATATATTAGAATATTCAAGCCCTGCGCCAGTGCTCTATCATATGTAGTGGTGGTACCTGGTGGTGCGCCAGCAGGCGTGCGAGCGCGGCCTCCCAGCGCGGCTGCAGCGGCGCCAGCGCCAGTACTCTATCATATGTAGTGGTGGTACCTGGTGGTGCGCCAGCAGGCGTGCGAGCGCGGCCTCCCAGCGCGGCTGCAGCGGCGCCAGCGCCAGTACTCTATCATATGTAGTGGTGGTACCTGGTGGTGCGCCAGCAGGCGTGCGAGCGCGGCCTCCCAGCGCGGCTGCAGCGGCGCCAGCGCCAGTACTCTATCATATGTAGTGGTGGTACCTGGTGGTGCGCCAGCAGGCGTGCGAGCGCGGCCTCCCAGCGCGGCTGCAGCGGCGCCAGCGCCAGTACTCTATCATATGTAGTGGTGGTACCTGGTGGTGCGCCAGCAGGCGTGCGAGCGCGGCCTCCCAGCGCGGCTGCAGCGGCGCCAGCGCCAGTACTCTATCATATGTAGTGGTGGTACCTGGTGGTGCGCCAGCAGGCGTGCGAGCGCGGCCTCCCAGCGCGGCTGCAGCGGCGCCAGCGCCAGTACTCTATCATATGTAGTGGTGGTACCTGGTGGTGCGCCAGCAGGCGTGCGAGCGCGGCCTCCCAGCGCGGCTGCAGCGGCGCCAGCGCCAGTACTCTATCATATGTAGTGGTGGTACCTGGTGGTGCGCCAGCAGGCGTGCGAGCGCGGCCTCCCAGCGCGGCTGCAGCGGCGCCAGCGCCAGTACTCTATCATATGTAGTGGTGGTACCTGGTGGTGCGCCAGCAGGCGTGCGAGCGCGGCCTCCCAGCGCGGCTGCAGCGGCGCCAGCGCCAGTACTCTATCATATGTAGTGGTGGTACCTGGTGGTGCGCCAGCAGGCGTGCGAGCGCGGCCTCCCAGCGCGGCTGCAGCGGCGCCAGCGCCAGTACTCTATCATATGTAGTGGTGGTACCTGGTGGTGCGCCAGCAGGCGTGCGAGCGCGGCCTCCCAGCGCGGCTGCAGCGGCGCCAGCGCCAGTACTCTATCATATGTAGTGGTGGTACCTGGTGGTGCGCCAGCAGGCGTGCGAGCGCGGCCTCCCAGCGCGGCTGCAGCGGCGCCAGCGCCAGTACTCTATCATATGTAGTGGTGGTACCTGGTGGTGCGCCAGCAGGCGTGCGAGCGCGGCCTCCCAGCGCGGCTGCAGCGGCGCCAGCGCCAGTACTCTATCATATGTAGTGGTGGTACCTGGTGGTGCGCCAGCAGGCGTGCGAGCGCGGCCTCCCAGCGCGGCTGCAGCGGCGCCAGCGCCAGTACTCTATCATATGTAGTGGTGGTACCTGGTGGTGCGCCAGCAGGCGTGCGAGCGCGGCCTCCCAGCGCGGCTGCAGCGGCGCCAGCGCCAGTACTCTATCATATGTAGTGGTGGTACCTGGTGGTGCGCCAGCAGGCGTGCGAGCGCGGCCTCCCAGCGCGGCTGCAGCGGCGCCAGCGCCAGTACTCTATCATATGTAGTGGTGGTACCTGGTGGTGCGCCAGCAGGCGTGCGAGCGCGGCCTCCCAGCGCGGCTGCAGCGGCGCCAGCGCCAGTACTCTATCATATGTAGTGGTGGTACCTGGTGGTGCGCCAGCAGGCGTGCGAGCGCGGCCTCCCAGCGCGGCTGCAGCGGCGCCAGCGCCAGTACTCTATCATATGTAGTGGTGGTACCTGGTGGTGCGCCAGCAGGCGTGCGAGCGCGGCCTCCCAGCGCGGCTGCAGCGGCGCCAGCGCCAGTACTCTATCATATGTAGTGGTGGTACCTGGTGGTGCGCCAGCAGGCGTGCGAGCGCGGCCTCCCAGCGCGGCTGCAGCGGCGCCAGCGCCAGTACTCTATCATATGTAGTGGTGGTACCTGGTGGTGCGCCAGCAGGCGTGCGAGCGCGGCCTCCCAGCGCGGCTGCAGCGGCGCCAGCGCCAGTACTCTATCATATGTAGTGGTGGTACCTGGTGGTGCGCCAGCAGGCGTGCGAGCGCGGCCTCCCAGCGCGGCTGCAGCGGCGCCAGCGCCAGTACTCTATCATATGTAGTGGTGGTACCTGGTGGTGCGCCAGCAGGCGTGCGAGCGCGGCCTCCCAGCGCGGCTGCAGCGGCGCCAGCGCCAGTACTCTATCATATGTAGTGGTGGTACCTGGTGGTGCGCCAGCAGGCGTGCGAGCGCGGCCTCCCAGCGCGGCTGCAGCGGCGCCAGCGCCAGTACTCTATCATATGTAGTGGTGGTACCTGGTGGTGCGCCAGCAGGCGTGCGAGCGCGGCCTCCCAGCGCGGCTGCAGCGGCGCCAGCGCCAGTACTCTATCATATGTAGTGGTGGTACCTGGTGGTGCGCCAGCAGGCGTGCGAGCGCGGCCTCCCAGCGCGGCTGCAGCGGCGCCAGCGCCAGTACTCTATCATATGTAGTGGTGGTACCTGGTGGTGCGCCAGCAGGCGTGCGAGCGCGGCCTCCCAGCGCGGCTGCAGCGGCGCCAGCGCCAGTACTCTATCATATGTAGTGGTGGTACCTGGTGGTGCGCCAGCAGGCGTGCGAGCGCGGCCTCCCAGCGCGGCTGCAGCGGCGCCAGCGCCAGTACTCTATCATATGTAGTGGTGGTACCTGGTGGTGCGCCAGCAGGCGTGCGAGCGCGGCCTCCCAGCGCGGCTGCAGCGGCGCCAGCGCCAGTACTCTATCATATGTAGTGGTGGTACCTGGTGGTGCGCCAGCAGGCGTGCGAGCGCGGCCTCCCAGCGCGGCTGCAGCGGCGCCAGCGCCAGTACTCTATCATATGTAGTGGTGGTACCTGGTGGTGCGCCAGCAGGCGTGCGAGCGCGGCCTCCCAGCGCGGCTGCAGCGGCGCCAGCGCCAGTACTCTATCATATGTAGTGGTGGTACCTGGTGGTGCGCCAGCAGGCGTGCGAGCGCGGCCTCCCAGCGCGGCTGCAGCGGCGCCAGCGCCAGTACTCTATCATATGTAGTGGTGGTACCTGGTGGTGCGCCAGCAGGCGTGCGAGCGCGGCCTCCCAGCGCGGCTGCAGCGGCGCCAGCGCCAGTACTCTATCATATGTAGTGGTGGTACCTGGTGGTGCGCCAGCAGGCGTGCGAGCGCGGCCTCCCAGCGCGGCTGCAGCGGCGCCAGCGCCAGTACTCTATCATATGTAGTGGTGGTACCTGGTGGTGCGCCAGCAGGCGTGCGAGCGCGGCCTCCCAGCGCGGCTGCAGCGGCGCCAGCGCCAGTGCTCCGCGACACGCCGTCACGACGCAGCGCTGAGCCGTCTCCGCGCCCACCGGACCCGTCTGCATTCAAAGTAAGCGTCAAGCAGAAGAATGCACACATCAGTAGTTTACTTATTTCAAGGTAAGAACCTTTGTGTTTGGTTATAAAGTGTCTATAGTGCATGTATAGTGGATGTATTTGAATTGTTACATCCAATAAGTTTAAGTGAAATATGACATCTTTAATAAATATTTTATTTAACGTTCCAATAATTAATGATCTTGTCATTAATTAATGATATTATCATTTAATGATATTATCAATGGTAATATCAATTAATGATATTTTCATTGAACGACCAAGGAAAAACACCGCCTACCAGTGGTGTCATAGCTCAATGCCGGAAATAATTTTCGGGCAAAAACCATTCGATGACCTCTACTTTCCTTAGATGTTCATAAGTCGAGTGGGCCGAATGGCATTTCCCCTATGGTGACCCCGAGTTGAATCCAGTTCTAACGCGTCTATTTCGGTACTCCTATCTCAAAGGCGTAGTCCCGGTCGCATGGAAGTGTGTCTTGTCCATCCGATCCCTAAAAAAGAAGTTAGCCCGAGCTAGTTAGCTGGGTCCGAACCCAGCTAACTACAAACCTGTCGCATCACCTCTCTTCTCTCCAAAATAATGTAGAATATCATTAACCGACAGCTCCTCGCGTACCTTGAGGATCGCCAGTTGATCAATGACCGGCAATATGGCTTCCGCCATGGTCGATCGGCTGGTGATTTTCTGTTGTATCTTACACATCGTGCGGCTGCGGTTATTGAAAGCAAGGGAGAGGGTCTGGCAGTGCAGTTAGTCTGGATATAGCGAAAGCCTTCGATCGTGTATAGCACAAGAGGCTTCTTTCGATGCTTCCTCCCTATGGGCTACCTAAGAATTTATGCAAGTGGTATGCAGTGCAATCACCAGCTTCCTCACTGCGAGGAGAGTTCAGGTCGTTCTCGACGGTTTTTGCTCGGACCCCAAGCCCGTGAACGCTGGTGTACCCCAAGGCTGCGTGCTATCCCCAACCCTGTTCCTCCTGCATACCAATGATATGTTAGATATTTCCAACGTACATTGTTATGCAGATGACAGCACTGGGGATGCGGTATATACCGGCCGTGCAAGTCTCTCTCGGGAAAACGTCGAGTGCAGAAAGATACTTGTGTCTTCTATAAAGACCTCCCTCGGGATGATCTCAGAATGGGGTGAACTGAACCTCGTTCAGTTTAATCCCCAGAAGACACAAGTTTGCGTGTTTACCACTAAAAAACCCAATTGTCGTATCGCTGCTCTTCGAGAGCACACCCTTTAACGGCTCGCCCAGTATCAGGATACTGGGACTCGACATTTCGGACGTCTGTCAATTTTGGGGTCATTTGGAGATCAACGCCAAGTTGGCTTCAATGAAAATGGATGTGATCAATAGAGCGTATTTCAATCCTGGCCAATGACTTGCGCTCTATAAGGCGTAGTCCGGCGACATATGGAGTACTGTTCTCATCTCTGGTCCGGATCACTCCAATATCAGCTTCTACCTTTTGACCGCGTACAACAGAGAGCTATACGGATTGTGGGGGACTCAGTGCTCTATGAACGTCTGGACTCTGGCTTTGCGTAGAGACGTGGCATCCTTGTGCGTCTTCTATCGCATTTACAACGAAGAGCTATTTGATCTGATGAATGAAGCCGAATTTCATCCCCGCACAGCACGTCACTGCCTTCGTTATCATCCTTACCACCTGGATGCATGGCGTTCTTCTACTGTGAGGTTTGCAAGAACCTTTCTTCTATGTGCCACAAAGATGTGGAATGAGCTTCTTTCGGCGGAGTTCATGGGCGGCGATCACATTTTATCAGTGACCCGCATGCTCGTTTGCCTTCCTTTTCCATAAAAAAAAAAAAGATAATAGTCAGCCGACTGCTCTAGAAAAATTCGCTATTTGCTAAGTCTTTCCTTGTATAAAGCAGTTGCATAATGATAATTAATTGTAAATTATTTATTCTAGATATTCTATTCTTCTTTGCGTTAATATTACTTTCGATTTAATTCGCCGACTGTTAAATTTAAAGTCAAATGTGCAGTCTAATAAACTTTTATCAAATACTTATAATTTATGGACACGAAATCATCTTTGTCTAATCAAAAAACTGACCAAAATCTCTTGCCAGTCATTGGATGTTGCAAAAGTTCGTGGGCGGAGGTGATCACATTCCATCTGGGACTCGCCCTCTCGTTAATCCTCCTCTCCCATTAAAAAGAAATCATTTTATACACTTGGATAAAAGTAAAATTATCGAACTGAAGAGGGGGACCGATAGAGATAAGGCGGGATAGGCCTTTTTACAGGAAAGGCACCACCTACGCCTAACAGCGAGAAGTACTCTGGTCCAACTGGAACCATGACTATGCGATTAAAAACAAAGTTAGTTGGTTTTTTTGACGCAAACGCGGATACCACATCTTTTGAGCGCTGCGTACGTCCGTTGTGTACTCCTGTTTTTAATGTTGGTTTTAATAGACACAGATAACTAAAAAATCTTATATTCTGTGTTTACCGTTGGCACAGCGGCGATATCGTGAAAACTCGTTTATTTGAATATCTCAGTCAGACTGCTATGGTCGATTCGTATCCCACAATTGGTTCATCTTAAGCAAATTTTATTTTATTATTTATTTACATTCTTTATTGCACACCATACATATAAATAATATTAAAAAAAATTAATAAAAAAAAATTTTTTTGAAGTTATATGGCAAAGGACAACTGAGTATCGATATATATACAGAATTGCTTTTTGTTGTAACAGATCGTACGAACATAGCGTGCGAACCTACATATTTTATAGAAGCTAAATACCTATAAAAAAAAATTGTATATAGGTTCTTAGTGGCAACATCTGTTTATTTAAATATGGCATATGGATAACTTTACAAAAAAAAACAAAGATTGTGGCTAACATTTTAAAATTATTCTCTGCCAGTGATATCTAACTTATGATTCAAGTTATTTACGTATTTATATTATAAACCTCGGAAGTGTACTGCAGCACGCTGTACAGGGTGTCCTCAAATGCATCGGGAGTAACTTCTTGCAGCACTCGCTCTTGAGTTTCGCTTGACTCACATAATGCCCCGACTACTTGTAACTAAAAATATTTATTATTATTATTATTCTTTCCCTTCATATATTTTATAGTGAATTCTGATCCAAAATGATTCAAACCGACTTTTAAAGAAAGACATTTAGTTGTTAAAAAAATTACCTACCCATTGTAAGCCAGCTTTACCAGGCTCTAAAGAAGGTGGTACCAACAACGCAGGTAGGCCATCACTAATAACAGATAATAACTCCTGCGAAAGAACACCTTCATCTGAAATTAAATTTATATATATTCACTCACTCACACAGTATAAAACAGTTTGCTATAGATTCAATTATTTTCAATCTGATCTTGTATGATTCGAAGATGTTGAAGGCTTAGAAGTTTACAGCAGTGTAAGTAATAATCGGAGCTGTTAACTTTTCATCGGCCATCATATCGCAATTATAAGGCAGGTGTAAAATTTACCGTAGTGTGGAGCTCCAGCTCCATATATTGGTATATAGTCCATTTTATAGGAATATTCTAAGTCAGACTTTAAGAATAAATTAAAGATCACAATTCTAATGCTAATAATAACTTGAAATCGTTAGTTTTCACTTTATTAAACGTTAAAACAGAGGTTATTATATGGAGGCAAAGTCGAGAGTTGTGCTTAGTGTATCACGAAATCAAGCAGTCAGACGTTATAAGTGCGCAATTTATATATTACTTTATAAAACAGCCTTCAAGAAACCGGATGTATCTGGAGGATTATTAATCGGATATACTATAATATAAGCTTACCTTTATACACTGACACAATAGCAGCGAATAGTTCAAGAGACTCGGGCAAGCACATACGACTTGACTTCATACACACACAGACCAGCTGGCAGTGATAGCTTCTTAAAGAGTTTATATCTGGAAAAAAGTGTAATAACTTTATTTATTAATTTTACGGTATCTGGGCAGAAACTTATTGTTTTTTTTTAATAAAATGTTTAAGTTATCTAAAATAGTAAATATTCATACAAACCTAGGTTAATTATAATGGTGAGAAATTTGAGCACATTGCTTAAACAATTGGAAGAATTTTCCGATTCGCCCATATCATCCGGGGCTGCTTTACATAGTTCTTCTATATTCTGTATATATTAAATTAATATTAAATAAAAAAAATACAAATATAATCTTCAGAAAATACTACGTAAGTGGCGTAACAAAAGGGTTGCACAGTGCCAAAATATCAAGAGCCCCTGACCAGGAGGCCCCCGATCTGAAAAAAACGGAAGCATAGCTGAAGTAAGGGTGGGGCCCTTGTGAATTTGCACACAGTATAGTTACGCAACGTATACGAAACAAATGCCTTAATTGCAAATACATAAACAATATTAAAGCAAGGCATACACCACACCATAAGCTAAGTAGCTTAAGTCGCAAAGCTTTTTAATTTATTTTAACTGAATTCACATAACAAGCTGCATAATATCCCTAGTATTATTGTCACGTTACTAATGATTAATAAGTAAGGTAATTTCTAAGATTCTTATGATCTTAGAAATTCTATGACTGATGATTTGAATATACATATGCACGTATTTTTTTATATTTAAAAAAATGGCTAATAAAACGTTAGCCAGAATCATGTCATATGGTTTATGAAGCAGCTAATTGCATAATATGTGTATTGTCTATTCATATGCCAATAGTCACACATTCTTTATATCATGTTTTACTGGGCCACACTAGCCTATGTTATTACTGCAAACCTACCTATATAGAGTAAAATGGCCACAGAGACACCAGAATGGAGAATATTGGAGAAGGCTTTTTGCTATCTTGCAAATGGACACACCAAAATGGAACAAAAGAAATATTTTAGTGTCCAAATAAATAAAAAAATGGTTTCCTGGGAGACTCCATCCAGACCATTTAAGTTGTGGAATAAAATTTTATTTGATACCTAACTCTCTTAATAATGTTGCTTTAGCTTTGACCCGCTGTAACAGTGGATTTGCAGATTACACTTAAATATTAAATGCTATACATTTTTGTACTAAACTTACCTTTAAAGAGTCTTGAAGAGAGTTAGTAAAATGTGTGTATGTAAGCACATAATTTCGTAAACTACTGTCAGTACACAGATCATTGATAAAAGTATAAGCATGTAGGAGTTGTGTTGCATCTCTTTCACTGAAAGAAAAAGACTCACTATGAAATTTGTTACATTATCTATACTTATACTTATATTATAGGAAGGTAAGGTTTGTAAGCTTAGATGTAGGAGGAGGTAAAATCTATTATCAATACTTTGAATATACAGTTAACATAATCTTTATCAAAAATTTTGATGTCTGTAGTCCACCTGCAGTGCCAACATCTATCATTACATAAAAGAAAAACGGAAAAAGGATTATATATAAATATATGGCTGTGCTCATGTTGATTTTGTCGGAATTTGCCTTACTAATTTCGGACCCATCTGGATCTCCTTGTCCATGAGTTTGGAGCATGGTGGAATTGCGTATTGAACTGTTCACATGAGTACAACCAGAGTTATATTCTACAGTAATCATAGTTATATGTTATAGCAATCATAGTTATATGTATAGTAATGCTTTTAAATCTAAAATTAAAAGTATACTGTTAAATAAAGCTTATTATAGCATACAAGAGTTCTTAGTTGATCATATTTCGATCAAGTAAAAGGTTAGGTTGTGGAGCTTTGGTTGTTGACTCATTTGCAGGATATTACAATCTGTACATCAAACATTGTTCACTTTTTTAAAAAGAGCAACTGTTGAGTTTCTGGCCAGCTCTTCTCAACAGAACAGCATTCCAAGCTGATGGTAGCTTAAAAATGACTGACTATACTGACATTTTTATAATGTAATAATTGACAATTCAAAAGTGTGTGTAAATGCCTATTTCATTAAAGATATTTTGAATTTGAATTTGAATCTGAATCATGGTGTGTGTCTTAATACAATGAAAAGTTATATTGCAAAATTTCATTCCCAAGAGTATTAAACAGGAAACAATAGTTTGTATACAGCTTTATGCACTCTTTTCTAGATATTATTGCTATATTATATTATAAGTCAAATGTGGAATACATAAATCTACACTTACACAATAGCTTTACTAAAAGTACGCATAGTGCAACACAAGTAACTATGCACATCAGGCTGTCTTGTGGTGGCAGAACCACGGGTGGCATTTGAAAGGCACAGAAGGAGACGACAAACTTCCACACCACCATATCCACCATCCTAGTAAAGAAAAAAATATTATCATAATTTTTTACTAATTATCTGAACAATCTTGAACACAAAGTATTCGCTCATGTGAGACTCAAACCTACTACCATCTGCTGGGCGGTAAAGGCAAGTTGAGTGACAGTATATAGTGGTTGATATCTTATATGTTTGCATATAACTTGCATTATATATACAACTCCTTTACTCTTTAAGTAATAGTATTTTTTTTCTATACAAAATAGATACAATTATACAAACCTTTAAACTAATTAAATGTACTACAAACTGCTTAGTATCAACCGTCCTCATCAAAGCATATATAGCAGGTAAGTTTCCATAACACACATTCACAAGTATTGTTAATGATTTGTGACCAATTGATCGGTGCTGAGGTTCTAACATGGGTTGTGTTATCCAACTAGTGAGCTGCTTCATAAGTCCTGTCAGATATGACTCTTGCCAACTGATTTTTATTCCATATGATATATCCTAAAGGAAAGAATATTGATTTTCAAGATAAGGAATTTAAATTCCATTCAAATGTTAATGATTTTATTTCTTCAACACTATTAAAAATTATACCTGCATCACAGACAGAAGTTTAATTTTCTTATCATTTGATATAGAGTCTGAGAGTAATCTGGCCAAAATAGGCATAAATCTGTAAAAAAAAAAAACAATCATGTTTGATAAGTGCTTTCATAAACATACTGTAATACTAAATATATTTTATTTCTGACTATTACAATAAAACACCAAACTTACTTATAAGTATGCGTAAGAGCATGTCTAGTGCTGGCTTCTATAGAAGCTCTGGCGAGTACTGCTACACCTGCCCAGTGTGGGCCTCTAGCATCACTCATAACTCGCCAAAGCGAGCTGAAGAAGGCGCACACCTCGCTCCGGCCGGGGGAGAATATTGTGAGATCACATGATGAAGCTATTAACTACAAAAAATAAATACTTTTAGCTCTAGAATGAGCCCCTAAATATGAATAGCAATAGAGATTTAGGTTGGTAAGGTAATTTAGTTGTGTATATTATTTAGATCTCCCCTACCCCTAAATAGCGAGTTATCATATTTATGGCAGATTCGCTATGAGTAGCTTCAAATTCACGGGCAGCATTTACAAAAGCTTTTAAATTAGCAAATTTTGCTCCTTCCATAGGATTGCTATTCCAACTTTCGACACCGTCTATTTCCATCATATTAATGCACCTCAAAAGCACTCCAATATTTTAAATTCACACTTTCCAAAAATACCTTATATACAAATTATTAAACTAGGTATTAAAAGAAAAAGTAAAATATTTAAAAAAAGTCAAATTCTTTAAATATAAAGTAGGAATTTTAACTTCAACTGTTTCTTTTTCTTGAATAATTTGATTGGTTAGCTGCAAAATAATTATAGCAACTGCCTTATCATTGGTGGAAACACTTTGTTTACAAAGAAACTACCGTGATTGGTATGTGACTTTAATAATAATACAGATAAAATACCGAAGAGTATTTTTTTTTAAATATCTAAATTCCAAATCTATACTTTTCTGAAATACAAGAAGAATGTTTTTTAAAACATTATAATGTTCTAAAATATATAATTTAGTAATGTAAGAGAAACCGATATACGTGTTTGAATTTTGTAATCAATTCCATAACACACTTATACTCTGTTCTCATTGATGGACTGACAGCAAAGATTACTCCTTTTGCTTAGTTATTCAGCCTTCGGCATTCAACGCCTGGTATTGATGGCTGAGCTTACAGACAATTATTGTGAATCCATTCTGCCTAAATTAAAGGATCTTCTTAAGAAAAACTCGACTTATCCTTCCTTATATAATTGTATATTGGATACTGTAGCTGAAATTTAATTGTGTATATGTGTATTGTGTCTATACTTGTTCCTTTATGATTGTTCTGTAAATATGTGTTTATTTATAAAATCCTATTTTAAAAAAAATCGTTAATGCCATTTGAATTTGACAAGTTCTGTCAGTTTAGGGTAGATGCGAAACAGTTCTGTAAACGAATAAACTGGATTTACTAGAAAGAAATTTCATTGAAGATATTTTGTTTGATATAACAAAAACACAAATTGTGACTAGACATTGAATACTCAATATTACCTCAAAAAAAAAAAAGCTACTGAAGACTTGCTAGAAAATACCCCAAGATAATAAAACAACTGAAGACATTGTTCAATTGGTAACTGAAGTCAATTAGATTCACTGCGACTTTGAAATTTTATTGAAGATGAAAAATTCTGACGATAAGGAAATTCAATGAAGATTGGAGTACTTAAGACCAGGCTGCATGGTGTAAAAGCATTTGCCTGTCCTCTGAAGAAAAAAAAATAAAAAAAAAAAACAAAAACGACAGATGATAACAGAAAGTAATGTAATACTTTTTGATAATAATAACAACATTTCTGATCTAGTTACCATAAAATATCCTGAACTTAAATATTATAAATAAGATAGAAGAAATATTAATTTAGCGTCATGGCTCTACCGCAAGCACAACCGGCTGAAATGCTGCGTGCGTGGCAAAAGGACGATCTCTATGAAAAACAGCTAGCTGGTGCATTAGCTAGACTTGCTCCTTCTCACCAAGCATCCAAAGCTATTCCAGTATCATCAGTACTATACAAATCATTTACTACTCTGAAAGACTTGCAAACACTCGGTGAAGAATACTCTGGAATTATACAAGTTGACGAAACATTTCATAAACTACCATCGTTTAGTAATAGGCTCTTAAGTATCTTATTGTCTGCCTTTGGGGAAAATTTGACGAGAAGACTACTTTCTCATCTAGAAAAACAGGTAGAATGTAATGCATATCTGAAACCTAAAGCTCAAAATTTTCTTTTAGTTATATTGAAATCATTAAATAATATTGTGCCGCAAATAGAAAGTATTCACCGTGCATTATCCTATATCAGCGGTGGACCTTTACAAATCGGAAAAACGGTCACTAGCATCAACTATGTTCATGTGAGACCAGCAGCTGCTGCTTATTATGCTCATTTAAGATTACTGGGAATGGTGACATTACTTCATGCTTTTATTTCCTGTGGTCATAGTGTGTACACCGCCAAAAAGCATATGGATGATATGGCAGACTTTCCTAACGAGGTGGACAGTAGTAAATCCTGTGTAGCCTGCTTAGAAGAGATAATAAATCCATGTGTGTTGCAATGTGGTCATTTATTTTGCATGAATTGTTGTTATGGAGCATTAGAAAGTTGTCCTCTTTGTAGAACACCATTTACTAAGAACACAGTTGTGCCTCTTATGAATTATTGGCCTGGCAAAATGTGATAGACAAATAGAACATGCAATACCCAACATTTGGGCAGGGAGTTTAAGTAGGACAATTTTAGTTCAATCTATGTCACTTGTGTGCCAATTTTTAACCACAGTAATAAATGTGATACAAGCTGATCATGTGCAAACTCACCATATTACAAATTTATATACCAAAGGAATAATAGGAAATTTTATAAGCAGTTTTTCACTTTTGTTTAAGAAAATATATTTTATTCTTGTTATTATGGATTAGTTTTATTTGCAACATTCTCCTTCATTTATAAAATGGGTTATAAACTTCGTCTCACTGTTACCAAATACTAAAAGTCCTATTCTTTCTATTTTTAATTTATAGGTGTGGTCAATTACCACTCAGGATAACTCTGTCTGACACACATAGTTGTTCCAAGCCCCATAACATGTGACATGTTTGTGGTTACCTCAAGTTACTCAAATAATGCTTATTCTATAATGAAGGATGTCTTGAAAATATAATTAATATGACACAAAATTGCAGGCAAGAAATATAAATTTTAACATATTTTTCTTTTTTCCGATTACAATAGTGTATTAAGATTTATTTTCATTTTGTAAAATAGTCATTTCACTTCTATTATATTAGGGATAGTTATAGGACACCTCAGACCTTTACTAAAATTAACAATCTCATCCAAACTCAAGTAATCTTTTGATTCTGGCTTTAACTAAACTTACATTGCAATGATTGACTCTGTCCTATAATTTAATACAAATAAAACAATATATATTTACACGAATTTACTTCAAACCATTAGCAAAGTAACAAAATAATTATAATTTAATTTATATGGGGGAACTTTCACCCAATAATAAGATAAATATGCAGAAACTAAATAAATAGCATCACATTTCAACTTTATTTTGTATTGAAAAGAAAAGAACAAATGTCTTATGAATATTATTAAACAAAAAATAAATAATAATGACATAAAAGAGATAAATTAAAAGTAATAAGATTTTTATTCCTATGTTATACACTTAGCTGTTTCAAATAATAAATAATAACAAATAATAAACTATAATCAAATACAATTATACTACACAAAGCAAATACTGTAATTAAATAAACTAAGATTATTTGATTTTTTCATTTATAGTAACTTGTTATAATAATTTGTAAGGCATCTTTTATGGTATATGGCAAGATCTTATTCAACTCGTAATAATTCAACATCAAAGTACAATGTAGCATTAGGTGGAATAACACCAGGGTGACCTCTGGACCCATATGCAAAGTCTGGTGAACATGTAAGTATTGCTCTCTCTCCTACAGACATCTGGAATTTTTTTTAAATTTACATTTTAATTTGAATAATATACAAGTTTATGTGTTTGAAAGTGTATGATTTCACCAACATGCCTGTTTTTTTAAGTATGTTTTAATATAATATATTATTCACATTAACAAATATTACCCTTGCTAATCCTTGATCCCATCCTTTAATTACATCTCCTTTTCCTAAGGTAAACTTGAAAGGTTGAGATCTTTCTCTGGAAGAATCAAACTCTTTGCCATTCTCTAATTTTCCTGTGTAATGCACGACTACTGTTTGGCCAGCTTTAGGAAAAGTTGTGCCTATAGAAATAAAATATAATTATGTATGCATAGTTCGTTTTCATTCAGTAAACATTTTTTTTTATAATATTAATACCATTTCCAGGTGAGATAGTTTCTACTTCTACGCCCATACTGTTTTGGTTAAGTGTAATCAGTTATTTTTTAAATAAATTAAACACCTTGATAACAAGAACTTTCAGGAACTCTTATTTTCCAGTAATCTGTCGTTTTGGAAAATTGCAAAAAAAAAACAATTGCAAACTATGTAGTGATGCGCTGACAAGTAAATTTTAGGCACGTACTCAAAAACCCAGCTAAAAACTGTATATGTTATATTACAGATACTTTCTTTAAATTAATTATAATAAATATTTTTAAAAAATCGATTTCATTTTTATAAAATTATTTGTATACTTTTATTTTGATTTTAATAATTTTAATCTTGTTAAGCACACGATATTTACGAAACCATAGTATACATTAAATACTGCAACACTACGTTTCTATTTAATCTTAAATGTCAAAATAAAAAGTCAAATTAAAAATAAATTGGAAATGGAATTTATAAATAAATAATATCACAAACAAGTAACACAGTAATCAATATTAAAGATTTGTAAAAATATAAAGCATAACAATGGTGTCTAGTGAAGAAGAAGCAGATGTAAAAACTGGTGATACTTTGGAATGGGATGTAGATATGGAAATTCAATTGTTTTATGCAATGGCGAACCACAAGCCGGTGGGCATAAACAAACACTTTCAAATGGCTTGCATATGGGAAAAGCTGTCTAATTCTATTACAAAAGAGATATCCACTCAAGATATTTGGAAACATTTAGATACATTATACGATATGGCGATGTTAGATGATACGGAACCTATTCCGTTTCCCAATCACGAAATGCCGTTTTGTTTGCCAGAAAGTGAATTTGGTAGCTTGTTAAAACAAAAATGTAAGGAGGCTATCCTTGCCGAGGATAGTGAAGGTATCGATTATATTTTTATTGAAATTTTAATGTAATTCTATATATAGATTTACACATGAATTATTTTTAATTATAGATGGTAGAAGCCCTTCACCAAAGACCTCTACACCCAGAAGTAATTCACGAGGAACCGCATCAAAAGATAGTACACCTAAAGGTATGCTAATATAATTAATAGTTTGTTAACAAACTATTAATTATTGAAATTTAGAAATAAATCTATTGATGTTCGTAAATTTTATCTTATTTAATTAGTTTTTCATACCTGACCTGAATTTAATGCAGATAAGTACACTTTTGCATTTATAGCTGGTCGTAAAGATAGTGTCAGCGCTCTTGCCACTAAGACGAGAAAGGAGAGTGGAAGTTCACATGCCTCAACTGATACTCCAAGCATCAAATCTGAGAAGGAATATGGTTAGTGTTATACCTATTTAAATTTATTCTCGTCTTTCTGGCTTACACTGATTTATATCAGTTATATTATAAGATATGTTAAAAAATTACAATTAATATTATGTTATTATAAAAAAATACAGATCGTAGAAGAGATTCAAGAGATTCAAATGCATCAGGGCCCAGAGAAACTACTACCAGTAGGAAATCAACCTCTCAAAGAGAAAAACAAACTAAGTCCAAAGTTAACTCTGTTGCTGGTAAATATTATATATTATATTTAATATTATATATATATATTATCTTACTTTTTCATATAATGTATTCTAACAAAACATGTTCGACAAAGAATTAAGATCTGAAAACCTTACATACATATTTCATTTTAGCTAGTCAAAAAATAACAATAAAGGTAAATAAGTATTTTAAAGTGTGTGTACTAATTTATAAATGCCAGATTTGTCGTTATAAAACGTTATTATTAATAAATCTTATAATGTATTTAAATTAAGGTAAGCCTGAAATTTATTATCTCTTGGCAATCGGAGAATAAAAAGACTATATTAATTAATTTATAGACATGTATCAAGGCTTATAACTCAAGAAAGAATTATACTCGTAATAATTCATTAGTAATAATATTTTTTTTATACATAAAACTCTTGCAGCCTGGGATTCTCCGCTCATAGATGAAGACGGTGGTTCGCGGCGCGGTCGTCGTCGCGCCAACACGTCCACGCCGCCCGCCACCGCGCCCGCCAAGCGACGCCGCATGTGACATTCACAGACACACTCCTACCATCAATTCTTCTGACGTTCACGTACGCGCCGTCGCGCCGTCAATGTGTTGTTTGTTGGTGGTTTATAGACTTGATCACGAATTATATGTGTTAGGATTAAGTCGTGTTTTAAGTATAGTTATTGTGATTTATTAATATTAAACAAATATATAAATATATTTTTTTATTTTAACACATGGTAAGATTCAATCTGATAATGATTTGTGTCATTTTTATTTTTAATTTCTAAACCCCAAAAAATATGTTTTTAAGTAATAAAGTGTTTTGTAAGATATAAAGTTCATATAATTTTCTTATTATATTTCTTTGTTTACATATTAACACGTAGACTGCGGCCACATAAAGCTTGTGTATAATTTTTGTATGAGAAGTCCGCGGTTCGCTCACAACAGATACGTAAATTTTAGTTAATCAAGACTGCAACCGCGATATCGCGGAACAGACGCTTCTATCGCGCAACAGAATTTTGAACGACTGCCTGCTAGGCAAAAAACTACTAAGTTTAAAGCATATATAACATATCAATTATTGTTAATAATATTAATATCAAAAACCACTTTTTAATAAATATGAATACATAAATGTACTTATAATCGAAGGTCAAACAAGAGCTGCAATTCTCAGAATCACGCTCTACTTTACTATCTCTGCCGTCACCTTTTCGGTCTCTGTCGGTTTTCGGTCGGTAAAGAAAGTTCCAAAAGAAATTGCAATTTCACGGTCAGATGTAAAATATTTATTGTATATATCTAATTTAATCTACCGTTACTGTTGTTACAAGTACAATACAATGCCCATCACTATTGAGACGGACGGCACCCTCAGTTCCACGGCTCGTGAAATCGTACTCAGTGGGACCTTGAGCTACTAAGATACCCGATGTTGACTCCCACATCCCTTATTGCTTGGATCTTGACACGTATCTTGTGATGATTCTATCGCCAATAGGTTCCTCCAATTATTTCATGGCTATATCTATATCCGTTTACTCTCTTCTTGCTCTCAGATCATAAATGTACGATGAATGTTTGGAACAGGTCCACAGATTAGAATGAGAAGCAGTCTTCCCTGCAGTCTGGTGTGATTTTATCACATACGCAGATTCCATTACCGATGTGCTAAGGAAAAGAAGGAAGGACTAAGGAGTTTTATATTCCATATTCTCACGAGTCATCAACTGAAAAAACTTGCGTTTGGTTTGGACCTCAATATGGACACACAAAGGTACAGAAACATTAAGAATGTTCGGGTTGGGTCCAAGCCCAAAGACGTCCGTGTCTAGAAAAAAACATTTCAAGAGGTTGCCAAGTCTTGCAAAAAGATTATACAGAATTCTTATTCGTATCATATTACCGGAGTAGATACAAAACTAGCTTAATACTAAAAAACTACTAAAGCGTTCTGATCCTTTGTCTAGCTAGAGCGGTCATGGTGAACTTTTAGCACTCCTTGTTGCCTCCACTATGGAAAATTGACTCACACCCCCGAGAAGATGGTAAACTTGCTTGAGTCTCTGTTTGAGAGGTCTTCACGTATATATAGTCGAATCTATTCTCTGGGAAAAAGAATCCAATTTTTTTAAAATGTATATATGTTTATTTTTAGTATTTAAAAAAAAACTTTAACTTGATTTACTTTGACAATAGGTAATTCTGCTTTTATTCAATGTTTTCTTTCAAATGGAATTAAAATTTTAGATATGTTGTTTATTATATCTATGGAAGTAGAACGATGTCAAATTGACGTCTGTATGACAGTTAAAATTTTGGTTGTTGATTTTCTATCGTGATTCGTGTGTCGATAGGCTAAGTTAATTCTAATTTAAGAATTAAAGATAAATAAGATCAATGTTTTAAATTTTTGCTTAGGCTATCAAAAAAGATGGCAAATCATTATGAAGTGCCAAACTGGTACGTTTAATGTTTACTTTTAGAGAATACAGTGAAAATGTTTCCTGCCGCCATTCACACTACACAATTTCTTTACATTTTAAATATATAATACCAAACAGCTTGTATTTCTTTAAAAAACTCGTTTTGCAGGGCTGGTAAACCGCCAACTGGTCTTCATTTAGATGTTTTAAAAGGTGACAAGCTAATTCAAAAACTAATGTTAGATGAGAAAAAATGTTACCTCTTTGGTCGCAATCCTCAAATGAATGACTTTTGCATCGACCATGCTAGCTGTTCAAGAGTACATGCGGCTTTTGTATATCACAAACACCTCAATAGAGCATTTTTAGTTGATCTGGGAAGTAGTAAGTATGAACATACATTTTTATATTTAATTATTATTAATAAGGTTTATAAATTAGAATCACAACACATGTAATTACTTCAAATGAACTATTAGTCGCCATACTTATTTTTCTTCCTGTAGCACATGGAACATTTATTGGTCAAATGCGTTTGGAGGCTCATAAACCCACTCAACTACCCATTGACTCCAATTTTCATTTTGGAGCATCTACAAGAAACTATATTATTAGGTATGATAATATTAATCATTAACAAAGTTGTATGTTTGGAACTGTTTGTATTCCATTAAAACCACTATGATTCAGTAAATACATTTAATGCGCTATGTAGCATGTGTAGTACAAAAGTCGTCCAGAGAACACTAAACTACCTACTTAGTTAATCTTATTGTTACAAGAAGATTTAATAAGCACCCACTTAAATAAATAACAGTTTGATTTTTTAATGTTAAAAAAATTAAAATTTTAAGTGCTGACGATCATGATCCAAGTGTTGGTCAGTAGTCACTGTCACCCACAAATATAAAAGTCAACAATGCATTTTCAGTCTTTTTTAAATACAATATCAAAACTGATGTAGAACTAAAATAAGTGTTTAAATAAGCTATTCATTGTTTGACTGCAATAATCATCATAGTAGTAGCTTTACAGTTTTTTCAAAATCAATTTAATTTTTATTTAAATTTATATTACTTATTCATGTTCTCAGGGAGAGACCAACAGGAAACTCTCGTGGTATAATGGAGGATTTGCCAAACACAGAAGCAGAGGGAGCCCTATTGGGTCTGCCGGAGACACAGACTGAACTAGATGTGAGAATTTAACTAAAATAAGAAAACCATATCAATTTTTTATGAGGAGTTTTCATAAAATATACCATTGTGAACTTCCAGAATTTTTTAATATTTTAATGTTTTGAGGTGTCCGTAGTAAATCTAGACACTAAAAACTTTTATTTATATGTGTTTTTGTTGTGTATGTTGTGTGCATGTATGAAAGACTTTTTTGAGATATCAAATTTATTGTTAATATTTAAAAGTTATATATGTTCTAACTGCAATGAGTTGTTTTAATGAGTTAAGTGCAAGTAATTATGGAAAGGATTAGTAAAACAAAAAATTTAATAATAAAGATAATTCAATTTTTTATTGTATTTTGAAGTATTTGGATATATTTAATTCAATTTTTTATTGTATTTTGAAGTATTTGGATATATTTATTATTAGTATACTATTATTTTAATTTTTGTAATAAATGCTATTCTCTCAACCTACAGAATTTGACAGAATTCAACACAGCTCACAATAGAAGAATATCTATGTTAGGAATATCTACAGATGATGGAACTGATGTAATAAAGGTAACACACATTTATATCTTTAACAACTGAAATCACAAGAGAATTGCTTGAGCTAAACAGCTGCACTAACAGAATTGAATTCATAATAAGTAAAGCCTGGTCTCATTCACTGTGCTAAAGTCTTATAAGAATCAAATATATATCTATGTATATATTTGTTTTTTGTTTGTTTGTTACATATATATATTCTTTATTTACGCGGTATGTGTGACTGAACGATAACCGCGTAAGTCAAATCCGCGTTAGGTAATATAACTAAATATACTTTAATTATTTTTATCTAGGGCCAGAAGTCATAGAAAATAGAAATTGATATTAGAAATAAATAAAATTTTAAATAACATCAAAATGCTAATATTTAACATTTTTTTGTTTCGAAATTGTCCTCGATTTGTAGAGGAATTACACTCTATGTTAGAATCGATATTTTATGAAATTTTAACTTTTTAATTGCTACTGAGGCCTTTACTCAATTTTCCAACCGTCGTTTTTTCTTCTTATTGAAATGAATCAAATGAAGGTCTTTAATATCATTCGTCTTGATTATGAATTTCTATGACCTAGCACAGGGATGAGCAACTCGCGGCCCGCGGGCCGCATGCGGCCCTCGAGGCACATAAAAATTTAATTTTTTTTTTTTTTTTTTTTTAAAAATGCCGAAAAACAAAAGTTTAAAGGATAACGAAAGTGTATAATAAGTTTTAAATTTCTTAAATACGAACGTTTATCACGTTTAAAACATGATTTGAACCTTGTATATGCACTTTATTTCCTATATGGCCCTCTGTTTTTGAAACTGTGGCCCTCCGAGCAAAAAAGGTTGCTAACCCCTGACCTAGCATCATTATCTTTTTAATTTATACGAAGTATAACTCAAACAAAACACTAATAGAAAAAATTTAGAAATTATGTAACTTTGGGTTCGCGTAAATCGTATTTACTGTACAAAATTTGTTTGGGAGGTACAAGGCAAGAGATAGATTGATGAGAGCTTTATATGAGAATATAAAACTAACTTTTCCTCACTCCATTGGTCCAATATTCATATTTTTCTGTGTTTGATAAAGTATTCTATACAAAGAGTTTTATCACATATTTTTATAAAACTAACAAACACTATTTATATGCTGTAAAATATAAAAAATCTTATAATTCCTAATTTGTGCATACATTAAAATTTTTTATAAATTGTTTTAATAGTGTTTTACTGTTGCTGTAAAAATGTAGATATAAATATGCTAATATATTGTGATATATTTATTAGAATTATTTGCCTGTCACCCACAGCCAGCAACAGGTACAAAACGCACTCAAGTAATGCCGGCAGGGGTGACAAAAAAACAAAAACGCAATGTTTCTTTTAATGAGGAAGTGGATATTATTAACCCTGAGGACATTGACCCCACTATCGGGAGGTTTAGAAACTTGGTGAGGTCTACTATTGTACCCAACGCTAATACTCCCAGTCGGAAACTAAAATTACAGAGCGCTGATGAAAGTAAGTTTAATATTAAAAAGAAATATATGCTTTTAAATTTATTAAAAAATAATGCGATTATAATTTTGATATTAAATGTCTAAACTATCTGCCTTAATAGGTCAGCATCATCACTCTCTTCGACTACAAGAGATCTGTCGGGGCAACACTCTGTACTCAGACCTGCCGGCTCCCAGCACACATCTCAGTCTCATTGGAGCTAGGTTTGTATGATTTTAACATATGTGTAATTTAAAATCTTTATTTTTGTTACACTAAAATATGAAATATATACAAAATAATACATATTATTAAAATTGAGATACACATTAAAAAAATAAAGATTTAATAGTTATAGTTTACAATATATATTGATTAATTGAATTAATATATAAATGTAATTTTCAATGTTTATTAAAGAAATCTTGTTTTATTTGAACTTTCTTAGATTGGGGCTCTTATTACCCAACCCAGCACCAGATGTGGAACTAGAGGGACCCGAACCCCATCTCAATATACACCCACCCCTGCAGAATAGTGGTTTGTATACTAGTAAATAATTTTAATAAATTAGGAATTCTATTAAAAATATATATTTTAATGTAATAATTTTATGAATTTAGGTTTATTATATAAGAAGTAATTTAATATTAATAATAGTTAATTTAAGTGTCATTAAGACAAATTCGAAAAATAAAATGTAATGAAACATTAAAATATAGTTATAAAGATTGTGTTGGGAATAATATTTTTCTGCTTTAAATAGTTGCAGAAGAATCAGCGCCTTCCAGCGAGCCCAAGAAGAAGAAGTACGCGAAGGAGGCGTGGCCCGGAAGGAAACCCGCCCTCATACCGGGCGTCTGAAGAATTGTATATTTAAAAGAATTATACTGATCAACTGTTTTTTTGTTTCTACTTGTCATCTTTTTCCTGCTGTATGCTTCAGTTTAACGAATTATGTAATTGCGCCATTTATAATATTTTCGATAAAAAATAATTAAAGTTAACGAAAAAAATTTAGGCCTTTTAAAAAATCATTGTTTTTACATAAGTGTATTGTTATCAAAATTGCAACACTAAATAAGGAACTGTAATTAAAAGTTTTCGGCAGCAATTATTTCTTTAAAGATGTATAGAATGAACAATTTTCCGTCACGAGCAGGCTTCGAACGCGCGACGAATTTACCACAGCAGCATCTTGTTTGGGACATGGGTGAGATAAATGCATAATGCAATTTTCAATTCATCAAAGTGAATAGACCTGCCAATATGTAGGACGAAGGGAGAGTTTAGTTTTTTTTTTTCATTTATTTTCTAATATATAAACAATACATAACGTTTTCTTACACATTCAGTACCACGAAAACTTCACGGGTTTATCTGGGTACAGAGAGCCTTTCCGTTAGTTTAGCTTAGTTTAGTTTTAAATAGGGTTTTTTTAAAACTTGATTTGGTGTTCGTGTTACTTTTATACATTTCTTGTAGTTCCTTAGATATTTCATTAATATAAACAGATATTAAGTAGTCGTCAGTTCTCATTCCATACATATTCTTAGTTTTAGGTAAGTTAAATTTCTGATTAGTATCCCGTTGTCGCAAGTTTGTAGGTCTAAATTTTTCATGTAACAGATTTCAATTATTAATTTCACTAAGAATCGAAAATTTAACTTTATCATACGCAGTCATGACATGACAATACTGAAATAACTGATCGTATCTGTCCTTATGAAGAAATAGTATGCGTTTTGTTACGATAGTTTTCAATAATTTTAATTGAAGGTTGTAAATATTTTTTAAGTTTGATGTGTATGATCTTCCATAACTACTAATACCGTAAACGATGACAGAGTCCGCCAAGGCCAAGTACATAAGTCGTAATATATCGTAGGGTAATTTGGCTTTTAGTATACTTAATTTGCTTTATATTGATCTTAATTTTGAACAAACATATGACGCTTGTGAACCCCAGCTGATCTGTCATCGATTATTAAGCCTATATACATATGTGTTTTTACTTGTTCAATTTCCTTATACGAACAATTCGGGCTACATGGGGAGTGCAAACAAGGGTGGTTATGAGCCATGATATCCGTCTTGTTGATAGTAGGTTCGAATCTTGTTCATATCGCTAAATTTTTCATTGTAAATGTCTAAAAAATAATAAACTTGACATGACTTTTGCGTCATGTTTATAGGCAATTCCAAAAGAAATATTCTCAACAAAGGAATTGTTTATAAAATGTTCAAAATAAGTAAGATAAGATTACTGCCAAATTTTATTATTAATATAAATAAAACAATACTGGCACATTTACTATTTGTATTATTATTTATTGTTCACTACGTAAAAAAAAAATATTTTGGAATTAGATAGTTTAATATATTTGATAAAAAAAAAGTTTATTGCAGAGTCAAAGCATAAGTAACTTAATCTATTTCTAGAACTTATTAAAATTAGATAGAAAAAATAATATTTAAATGAACAATGATCTGGCGTAAGACAATACATATATTTCAGACTGATTTTAGTCTATTGTTATTTAGAGGTCTATGAATTCATAGATCTCAACTTTTTTATTTTTTTTTAAACTGAAATTGAACTATGATTTTAAAATAGGAACTTCATCTTTGTAGCAATGTCTATGTTTATATTATTTAATTGTCTATGCCTAAATTGTTACCGTTTAAGTAATTGTGTGGACCATAGTGTTTGAATAAGAATCGAGATTTCTTTCGTTTTTATGATAACATTGATTATACCGACTTGCAGTTGTAAATTTTGGTATGAGTGAGACAGCGTTAATTATTGCATGTCATTTAATATCGCTGCCTCGCTCGTTAATATAGTTGTATACATATGATATATTTTTGTTTGAACAATAGCTGGTAAGTGATGTGAATATTTGTATCAATAAAGATTTATTACATATTATTGTTATTATGTTATTTAACTGAAAAAAGTGCAGGCACGTATATAAGGAGATGGGAGGGGAGTGTGCATTTGAAGTTCCTTAAATAAAAAAAAAATTATTTTGGCCATCATTTATAATTAGAGAAAAAAAATTTTTTTCGGGGTAAAATAAAATCAAATACCTTATTATTTTCTTGTGACAGTTAAGGATCTATTTTACATTTTCATTTTGTTGTTAAGTTTTGCACTGTATTATTTTAAAATACAAACATACACTTTACTCGCTGATATTGCTATATTATTATTGATATTAATGTTTCCTATTTTATTATTATTTTTTATACACAAAAAAAAAATAAAAATAGCCTGACAGATGCGATCGGACTTGTCCACCGAGGGTTCCGTACAAATTTGGTTGATTGATCTATCCCTTTTTCAGTTTTCATTTTTTTTATTTTATATAAATATGAGTTATATTTTTATTATAAAAAATCTTGCACCTGTTCATCACCATTTTAAGACTGCGCAGCTGCACTTGCTCTTTCTGAAGGACACGCAGACACAATGTTATTGAAGCGCTGCGCACCACGATTTCCCTGGCAGTACGGCGGGAAACAACTTCCCCTCACGAATGTACGCTCGCAACGACTCCTGTTTCAAGCATCTTTTCCACTTTGGACATCCCACTTTCCTATCTTATGGGTTTTCTGTATGTACAGAAAACGAAAAAATCGTATTAAACTTTCTCATCCCTTGGCAAAGTGATCAAGTCAACCTTCTATCAATACTCAGTGCTTTCTTTGCTGAAGCCTCATAGATTCCTGACCCATGCAGCAAAATATACGGCAAATCTATTCGCTCTTCATTTTGCTCGCAATTTGTATATAAGATACTGGCAACGCTCGTCCAGCACATTTTCGTTTTTGCAGTATTTTGATGCCATAAATTCGAATCACACACATAGGGAAATGGAGATACTAACAGACTTTACAGAAATCCAACATAAACGATATCAGAAGAGTAATTGTTAACCGGTTTTCCTTAACAAAAAATATTCGGGAATACCTTCTTCTATAACTTTATTCTTACTGCACGTAAAAGATATGTTCAAACCTGGTATTAATTGAGAGTTTGAATGACAAATATTTAGCAGTCTCCGATTGGTGCAATACCAATACTATTAAATTCAACGTCAAAAAGTTTAAAGGAAATTGATAAAATGATTAAAACGAAACTATATAAATCAGCACAATTGATGTTTCACCATGAAGATATACTAATCTTAGTATACAAAAAAAGTTCATCGGTTAGTAAACATGTCTTCAAAATATTCGGTACTAATAGCGGCTCTCCCACATCAAAGTAATTTAGTAAGATGGGGTAAAGAAGCAGTAAGAACTGCCAAAACCCTACAAATAAGTGTCAATACTCGAGTGGCCACGATAACGAATTAAAAATCATAATCATGTTAAGTCATTCAATAGCATTCACGGCATAAAAACCACTAAACTATCTATAAAGTTAGTTAAAGAAGGCTTGTCTATAAAACCAAAAGAAAAGCCTTTCTCTGGAGAAACAACATAATCAATGAGGAACAGAATATCCTAGATATCAAGTCTCTGATTTAAAATACATACGTTTTGATACAACATTTTAAAAAAGTTCATAGAATCTATATTCTTTAAATTTAAGCATGACAAATTAGCTTTTGCTAGCGGCTTCGCCTACGTGGTGTGATTATTAAAATAGTAGGCGCATAGAAGGTCTTGAGATTATTCTTATTGTGGTAATTTTCAAAATTATTCGTCCAAATTACTTAGTATCAAATACAAACTTTATCTACTTTACCATTTACTTGATGCTTATCGCTATATTATAGCCAAATAATACAAAATGTTTATAAAATTTGTCTTGTGTTATTCTGATGTATAAGCTATATTATTGTAGAATTTCATCTAAATTAGTTCAGTAGTTTTTGCATGAAAGAGTAAAAAACATACATACAACCTTGCAAACTTTCGAAAAAAAAAAAACAAATATTAGTATGATATATAACACATATACAAAGGACCAAAGTGCTCTAGAAACGATGAAAACCTGTACATACAGAAATGTAAACAAAATTGAAGTCTATCACGTTAAAATAGACGTTAATATTGCTAGATGAAATGTAGGTAGTAAGTGCAAACTGAACTCGTCTCTATACCTGGTAGATGAAATCACTATTTCATTGCTCAAGCTTTGAGTTACGTGTACTGAATAATGATGTACTTTGAAGCGTGAGTGGTCTATTCCAGTAGCATGTAGTTGTAGTTAGTGTATTTTAGAGGACTAGTCTGTAAAATACTAATTGTCTTGTACTATTTATGTTATATTATTATTATTTATTCTTGGGGGGCATTATTATTATTGGATTCATACTGAATAAAATAATGCAATTTCTATTAAACTATATTGTTAGTATAGTTTAGTACTATTTAAGAAATCGTAGCAATATTGTAGTAGTCACTTGCAGTGGCCATAATACAACACAAACGCATACATAAGAGTTCTAACTTTTTATTTGAAGTTCTTTGACTTGGAAAGTTTTTGTTTTTGACTTAAATTGTAAATGCACGTACTATAGATAAAGGGATTTATATTTATTACAGCTTTAGTGCAGATCAGTTTTATACTAGAAATATTAACTTCAGTTACAACACCGTCTTTCAATCTACGATACAAGAGAATAATTATGTTTCAATTACTCTTTCATATTTATTTTGTATAGATGCTAAAAAGTTTCCCGAGGTTTTATTTCTTTTGTTCTTTGCACCTAGACTATATACTAGCGACATCTTTTAAGAAAGGAGTCAATATAGGGTTTAAATCTTTTTTTAAATAAATATTTCAAAACTCACTAACTTTGATGTAGATAAATATATTTTTATTTCTACTGGACAAAACCGAATAGGAGCCAGTTGTCGATACAACATACTGACAGAAAGTAGTAATATTTTTTTAATAAATATAGTAGTGGCATATTAGGTGTAACAAATATATACAGTGTAAGTAAAATAATTATTTTAAAATGGATTGGACTACTGTGTCTTCTGTCATAATTACTATAGTTTAAAAAAGTCAAGACGGAAATTTTCAATACTTTTACTTTGTGAAACACTGACAGTCTATTGCTATTGTTTTTCAGTTTAAAACTCTAACTACTGTTAGATCTTAAAATTCATGTAGATATTGAATTTGAAATATTAACTGAATTGCAATTAATTAATTAAATATAGTATAGCATTACAGCTATTATGAGAAACATCTAGAATGTTCCAGAGCAGCTTTTAATATGATTAGATCGAGAGCAAGTTGGTTCTGTCCCCACTTTGCTACGATATTACATGGGTAATTCGCATTACTGAAACTTTTAACTTGATAACATTTATTATAATAGGCAAAAATACTTTAATATTTGCTAAAATTTTTAATTTCAATAATATAGAACAGGAAGTTTTGGATCTTTTTAAGATTGTTTTAAAGAAAAATACACGAAATGCAACTGTTTTTGTAAAGTTCAAAGTGTTCGTATATATTTACATATTCATTTTAATTAAATATATTACTATAGCTGGTATATTTACTATTTAAAATCTATGTAAATTTTCTATCTCAAACCTGTTGTTATATATGCATATTGCAAAGACTTTAACGAAGCACTTAATAAATATAAGATTTTTCTTCCCATGTTCACACATTTAGTATTCAAACGTACAGACAAAGAGCCACCTGTTGGAACACATCACTTCGTTACTTTCATTAACTGACTGCGACTCTACTAATTATAAAATTTAATACTCTATAATTTAATATATTCAATTGTAAGAACCTAATATACTTTAAAACATTGTTAACGTAGTATTACTATATATCTTTATTATGTTTAACGTCTCTTCTTAAGTGACAGATGTGGGCAACTTTTACTATTACAGGTATACCAGGATCCAGGTTTTGGTTTAAAAATGCGGGGGGAAAATTCTTTCTTTAGACTAAAAAAATATCCATTTAAAAAAACCTATTTTTTTTCGGATTTTAACTAGCGTATAATGTGGTTACATTTTAATTTTAACCCGACGTTTCGAACACTTTGCAGCAGTCATATTCACGGGTTATCCATTTATACTAAAATAAAACCTGATCCTTTTATTCTGTATATAATTAAATTATATTCTTCTTTAATAATATTCTTATCTTATCCTGTATTATACATATTTATAAACCGGCAGATAATATAGATGATAATTAAATATTTTATGTTCGTATATAAAAATGCAGAATTCAGTATAACGAGACATAAAACTATAAGATACGTGATCAAATAAGTACGTCGTAAAGACTTGTTACCTGTTACCTGCCAGAACACGAACCCGCTCTTATTGTTATTACCCTCAGATAGACTTGTTATTTTTGTAATGTTCTGTTATGGAAATTTATCGCTTATAATGGACAGTTTGTTATAAACTTGAAAAATGGGTGAGAGGAAAATCTTTTCTTTATATAATAAATCCTTTATGGATAAAACCGGATCATAAATTTGATAACAGGGACGGTATTTGGAAATACTTCGCTGCACATGAACGATATCCGATTTTTAATACCTTTAAGCATTGGATAGTCAAACCTAAAGTTGTCTTTTTTTTAACATATTCAAATTGCACTTATGAACCTCATATTATAGTTTCAAAAGACATGTTATTGTAGAAAAATCGGCTACAAACTCTATGGATATTCTTTTAAATTATTTGTACATATATACAAATAAAATCAATATTAGTTGACTATTTAAGTCATTTGATTTGTGAGAACAAATTAGAATTCAAGTGAAATTTGATACCGAAAAAGAAGAAGAATAAATAACGGCTGTTCAAGTAGATTTATGATACTCTCGAATGTATAAGGGTTTAAAGGGTTCAAACTGTACATCTTTTAAATGCTGATAAGTATTATATTATGTATTATAATCAACCTTTATATCATAACGCAATATAAGCTTTAACTTTTTTATCAGTTAGTTCAATGACAATAGCAATTTATTGTAAAAACTTATCAAAAATTTATCAAAAGTTATTTATAAATTTTAACAAGTCTCAATTTAGGAATTATCTTTCTGTACTTATATCGAGTTTAAACACTTTTCCAGCTTATTAAAAATTACTAGATTTTTTCGTTTGTACATAATATTTTCTAAAATATGGTGACAAAAACCTAAGTATTCAATTCTCTTTGAAAACAGTTTTACGAGATAACGATAGGTTCTCACCCATGATATTAATATATTGTACGATTTGCTCTCATTGGTATAAAAAATGTAATATATCCTGCATCGGTTCCTAATAAGACATAAGATATTACGGTAGAAGAATGAAAATTAGAGCAGCCTAGCTCCTTGAATACCCAAAATAATATTATGTTTTGTAAAATTACATATTAATTTTATTTTCATTAACCTCTTGTTTGTACACTAACCTTAAAGTGTATAAAAATAATTAAAATAAGGTTTAGGTTGCTTACAATAAGCACAATGTACGAATCGAAAGGATCACTTATGTTACATTTTGTGTTTGCTTATAAAAGCTGTTTATAAAATAATTTATAAATACTTTTCATGTTATAGGAACATTTCATGTTTTAAAACTCTTTTAAAATTCCTTCTTCGGAGTTTCTTTCCAGTTTGTTAAATTTTCTTTAAGAAGGATTTAAAAACAAACTATACCAGTATCAGAATGAATTTAAAAAATGATTTCTTTTTAATTAAAATTGTATACAGAAAGAGAACTAAATACTAAGGTGTCTTTATATATAGTTACAGGATAACAAACATAGCTCTTTGTCTTTTGCTCTTTGTTTGAAGTGAAAAACAAACTAAATATATATAAAAAAGAATGCTAATATGAGAGTAGTAAACATAGTTAGCTGTTGCCGGCGGCTTTGTCCTAACGGTATACTGAGAACTTCGAAAAAGGATAATTTGTATGCGTTGTACGACAATCTTAATCAAATCAATCTAGTTTTACAGAGACAAACATATAGTAATGTTTTCTAAGATTTTCACTAAAAGTACTACACATTTCAATAAAACTATTTTTCGGATATAACTCGCGTTTATTATTACATTTTAATATTTAACCCGATGTATTTAAACGCGAGTTATATCCGAAAATAGTTTTATTGAAACATATAGTAGCTAATATTTTTTCTTTTTTAAAGATATACGAAGTTGCCTTAAATATGTAAAGTACCGGGTATGTACCCGGTATATAAAGGGAGCATAACACTAATGACATCATGGTTATCAGAGCGGAAACAACTTACCCTGTGACAAGTTCTTACGTCACCACTTGACTTTAACCAAAGCACAGTGACGCTGTTGTTAAAAGAGTATCATTATTCTTGATAGATCATTTTTATATTAAAACAAAACTGTCAAATAGTTTAAGGTTCCTTTTTAATTTTCATAAAGAGCTTTATCTTGAAGACTTCACAAGGTTATATATATTATATTATATATAAGGTTAGACAAAAGACACGTTTTATAAACGTTCTTTCCTGTACATATTTAGGTTGATCAGCGGAGAATGCTTACTTAGTATTAAGCTAGCCTTTTGTAAAATATTTTTGTAAATTTCTACAATAAAGTTTTTAAATAATAATAAATTTTTAGGGAAGGTAATTTATAATATTAAATTAAATATTTGATAATATTTTTTAAATATAATAATAACAATATCCACAATTTAGATTGTTATTTATTTGCAAGGGTGGAATATTTTTATAGTTTTCATCTCTTTGTGGTTAATGTCAAATATATATAAATAAATAAATAAATAGTATAGAAAAAAAAAGAAAAAAATTAAAACAATATTTTTATTCGTACATTACTTTCGGATGTTTTTATTCCTTTCTACTTGCAGTTTATTTTGAATGTTAATGTTTGTCTCTCAAAATATTTTATAAAATGTTACTTGATTGTTTGTGTGTTCAAAAGGCAGCATTCAAAGGACGTTTACAAATAATGAAAACTAATTATTATGTCTCTTTGTGTTCATTATGCTTTCTAGAGTTATGTTTTTAAAAAATAAGTTAAACATAAAACATATATTTTCCAAGTATTTGCTGGAAGACAGAAAGAAAAATATTTATAATCATAGCTCTCACATATCAATACATGTATAATACAATAGAAGTAATATATATTATACTTTAAATTTCAAAGTATAATATATATATAATATTATAAAGCGGAAAAATTTGTTTGTTCGTTTAAACTTCCAAATTTTAGGAACTACTGTATGGATTTGTAAATTCTTTCTGATTATGACAGACAGATTGATGAGGAAAGCTATCTGTCATTACTCTACTGCTCCTAGTTATCTTAAACGTAAAAGAAATCGTTCGCGGATGGAACCACGAGTAACAGCTAGTATTTTATAAAAGTTTTAATTAAACTAAAATTAATTTTAAGTGTTTTCAGTTACAACAGTTCAAACAATTTTTTTTTTGGTGTATACTTGTACTTTGCACATTTCCAAGAGCTTTTTATATATCAAAATTCTAGTATTGTACATACATATATATATGTACAAAACTAGAATATATATTAGACTTCATTTAAATATTATCTCTATATTATTCTATAAATCCGAGCTGATAAAATGTGAGATTATGTTAATAAATTCTGTCAGGCGAGGATTTCAGTTATTGCTTGTATTTCCTTATCAAGCCAAAAGGTAAAAATAAATCTCTTATCTCCGCTTCAAATACTTTTTTTTTGTAGTAAAGCCAATTATCATGTCTCCAAAATTTGCTTGTGAAAATCAAATGAAAGTCCAAAATAACTGATTAATAATATATTTTACCATATTATTTATAAAAACATCTTTTTTAAAATTTGGATAAAGAAATCTATACAAATATGTGGATAGAGAGTTTATAACTTGGTGCACACATATACTGCTTCTCATTTCCAACTCCTCTTTCACAGGTCGGCTTCAGAAAGTACAAAGAGTAACTCGTACAAAGGCACAGCTTATGTATTTCGATATGACATAAGTAGTGAGCTTGTACTTTTTTTTATTATATATATGTATTCCGTGTACCCAAATGTCAAATAAATAGACCGTTACTGCCTTATAAATATATCTATACTCAGTAATTAATTTTTCACTAACTATTTATGTCAAAGGTGCGAAAGTGATAAAGCAGAGAATATGTGATACTCAAGGAGCTATGTATATATATATATATATATATATATATATATATATATATATATATATATAAATATTTACAGATGTTATTGTAATTACGTTTGTGGATAATACAAATGCATAGGCATTGTATTGACGCCGGTGTCTGTTCATACATCCGTGCGACTGTCACATGCTACTACAATGTAAAGTAACCTTTTTTCAAATGATTTATTCTATAAAAAATAAATAAATGTTTTTGAAATTATTTATGATTTATAAAAGGCAACACTTAAATATTAATTTCATCTAATAAAAATGTATACTTTAAATTTATTAATATTACAATACAAAATAAAATTCTTTAAAAAGGTGTTCTCTGTCTAATTAAATAAAGTTCAAAATTATTTAATAATTTTATGTTATTACAAATTATACTTGTCAGATGTTGTTGTTATTGACACAATCTTATTGGAAGCTCTTTTATGTTCTGAAATCTGAACTTTTCATTACGGCTTATATTAAAAAGCTCCGGACTTCAATTATTTTTTGTAATTAATTTTATTTTATTTATAAAAAGAAACATTGAAAAATATTTTTGATTTTAAAAACACAAATCTTTATGAACCTGTATTTACATATTTAATTCTATCCAATAATTAGAAAATTATTGATTGTCTAAAAAAAATATGAGTATTTGTAAAATAATATAATCTATATCGAACATTATGGCATTTGAAATTTTATGGTAATGTACGTCGTTCAAATTGCGTAGTGTGTATACGTCTGGTGGTTGGAGGTAGGTAAGATAGTGTGTTAAATGTAATTAAATAAACATTTAGATGGCGTTAAAAATATAATATATATTTATAATAAAAAAATCTGAGAGAACTCAGTAAAATAATTGTATCTAAACAAAGACATACATATATGTAATATTAAAATAATACTTTTTTTAACAATTAAAAATTCGAATTAAGGAAGTAAAAAAGGATTATAAAGAAACAATGTTTTTCGGTGTTCCAAAACAATATTTTTTGAATTATCTCAGTAGATAGTCCTATGAGACGTGAGTAATATAATATCATTCTCATGCGTCTACATTTCCCGCCAAAACCTCTACTTCTGTCAACTTGACGTTAATAAGTCAACGTTGATATTAATCTTTTTTAAATTCCTGCTGTCAGAACAAGGCACATGGGATAGAAAGTTGTGTTGATATGGGTCCTGACAGGGTTATGACCAGCATTAATGTTTGCGATCAAAGTTTGATTTTGTTGTATGTTATAAAAATATAACTAATAATATTTTTTTTTATATTTGTTAAATTAAATTGTGATTAGTCCATTTTAGTATGTCATATTTTATTTTACTTTTAATTATTTGAAGGTTAATATTTAATAATTATTTATTTGAATATCTGTGTTGTTTTATATTGTACTAAAATACATTTCTACTATTTGGCTGCTTTCGGACAGAACACAATTATTTGATAAACTGGCCAATCTCCTTCGTCTCTTTTCAATTTCACGATAAATTTAGCGCAATATTTTGTGCAAATTGGAATGCAGGATGGAATCTATATTTTAAAGATTTGTTAATCGGTTTCGATAATATTTCTTTAATGCTGAAATTAATTATATAAATTAAGAAGTCATGTTTACTTTTCTTCCATTATTAAACTATATTTTCGGAAAAAATAGAAGCAAACTAACTTGCAATCTTAGCAAAGCTTGTTAATGATATATAAAAATACGTATAGCTCATGTTAATCTTAAAAGGAAATATAACTGAATTCTTATTTCTCTCTTAAGCCTCATTCAAACACGGCTTCTCTCTTGACTTTTATATGAAACTGGGTCAAAAATTGTATTATACCCTTACGATTATTAGGAATTCCAATTGGTTGTTTAATTTAAATGTGACATGACATGAAGTCAATAATGAAAAACCAATTTCAATTTCTAAACCAAACTTTTATTTAACTTTCTTAATAATATCTTGTACAAGATCTAGCGTTATTTGATTTGTTACAAAAAAATATGTTTTTTTTGTAATTTTAGCTACATATTTTAGATTTATTTATAAGTAAACCACATTACTCGTCTAGTTTTTTAAATTACTCATTCTATATTTATTTAATAGTTAAGCTTAAGAAGAAATGTTTATATTTTCAAACATGCGCGTTTACATATCATACACAATTAAAAGTCAGACAGTCATTTAGGCAAAAAAAGTCGTTTCAGAATAATCGTCTCCTGGAAAAGAACTAACTGAAAATAAATTTTATGTATATATATATAAATACTTTGGCAATATATATATTTGTTTCTTAGAATTCCATGCGGATTCTCCATGTGGTTGCCGGACCCATTACGTTTCAAAGAAAGGAATGCAATCATTAGTAGGATTAAGCAGGCTCTTTAAAATACGTATTACGAAAGACTTTTAGCTTCGCTATATATGCTAAAAAGTCGCAACTTCAATGTATTTATGACGCTTGCGTTTTTAAGGGTTTTATTAGGATCATTGACTACATAAGACTAGTTTGAGGTGACGTTAGATAATTGTCATATATTCAAGCATTTTAGATGTTACTAATTTGTGTATCGTCACCTCAGCGGGAGCATCATCAGTTTATATCATATAATAGTTAGTTATTTATCTTTGTAATATAGTGTATAAGGTTAAAAAAATCGTTCTTCGATATCTTGTCATAATATGAATGAAAAGTTGATAGTGTTGATACTTGGAATATAGTTTGTCATCAAAGATCGATGTATTTATTTTAAGGGATTTGTTCTCTAAAACATTTTCGTGTAGTGTTTCATTTCGTAAAAAATTTAAAAAGGACTTTTAATTTTTTAAATCTTTTGCTTCCTACGTTCTTTGCTTTTTTGCTACGTTCCTATTTCAATAAAAAAAATATTTTTGTATATATAATTTGAAAGGTCAGGTCAGAATTTCTATTAAGAATTCTCTCTTAATTTTACGATGGTAACAAGAATTAAATATTTTAATAGACAATTAACTCCGAAAAACGTTAAGACTTAATTTAAAAAAAATTGTGTTCGACGCAAATTAAGCCTTATAACTTTTTCATTACAGTAGAAACTCCGTCTACATGATAAAGTACCTGTTGCGTTGGGAGGAACATTGTTATTATGCGTAGTGAAGTTTTATAAACCTCTTACTTGCTATGACACCCTGGTAGATTATTATATAATTTACATAATTTATTCTTGGTTTTATAGAGATTTGTAGAGTTGAGACAAAAGTATTGTAGGTAATGACAAAAAACAAACATGCATACGTATCCGCATAAGAAATATGCCATTTTATTGTAATTTCAGAATTTTGTTTTTAATTAAAAAAAAAAAAAGTATGACTAATTAAATAAATGATTATAACGAAAATAATTATGTCAAAGATAAGCTTTATAAAAAAATATAAACCATTTACAAGCGTTTATCATATAGCATTATGAATCAAATGAAAAGTGCTTCAAAAGAAGAGATATTTTTAAATTTTTATAAAGTGATCGCATAAATGCAGCAATCAGCGTCGATTTTATAAAAATAACAATAGCCTAATTTGTCTTTCACTATTGAAAACCCAAATATAAAATACTCAATAACAATTTGGAAAATAAGATATAAATTATAATTATAATGACAACAATAAATATATAGTTGTTTAATTATATATTCGTGTGGTGAAGGAAGGTAGAATCATTCACTGTAACTCGAGTATGGGGTTGCTCCACCGCTTGTATTAACTTCTCACAGTACATTACCCCGATGTATTTATTATGGGTATGTTCCGTACTCTAAGCTATAATCAGATCTTTTCTTTTCTTCCGTTCTATTTCTTATTCTTTAAATCTTATTATTTCTTTTAATCCCTTCATTTCGTTTTGCTCCTCTAAGTTTTTAGCGCCTTCGTAGCTTTTAATAATTAATTTCATTGACTACGGTACCACTTAACATCAGATGAAGAATGCATCTTTATTTTTTAAGCATCCTATAAAATCATGTTGTTGTTTCAATAAAGATACTAACTAGGAGCGCGAACCAGACCTCAATTTTGACTCGCTGCGCTTGCAAAATCCTAGTATGTGTAAGCATATTGAGCGAAGCGAGGTGCGAACAGCACCAAAGTTGTATTTACAAAACGTTGATGCATTCTGTCATTAAAATGAGACACATTATTACATTTTTAGTTTTTTCTTTGTATTTTTTTTTAAACCACCATCAGATTAATATGTCTATCAGTATGCAAAATTTGGAAATTTTGGAAAATACCGTATTAAATTGATGCTTGCACAAAGGAATAGGAAAAGGAAGGCTTGTAGAAAAGTCTCTCATAGAGCTTCGCTCGTTCAGCTCCCTTCGCTCAAATATGGCATGCTTGCTTACGAAACAAAATTAATGGTTATCTTCCGATATTAAATGCGTTGTTATTCGTAGTCATAAGTCATACCAACCCAATTATTAACAATGGGTCAAATAAAGTTTGGTATGGTCACTATTGTCATTAATTATCATTATCAAGATTATTTTAGACAGCTCTAAATCCGACCAATATATGTTGAGCTGGCTTTATGACCTCATCGGGAGTGGTAGAATCCAGCTTAATGTAACGCTGGTCTTACATTATTTAGTGTTCATTTTCCTTAATAAAATATATTTTGTATTAATCATTAATGAGATATTCTGATAAATTTAATTTAAAAAACTTAGTATAACTTTAATATTAATCTTCATCATTTAACTCATTCATTAAAAGCATTCAAATTGCATTTTCTCAGTTGATTTAAAAGCTCACCAACTGGGCTCCCGAGATAAGTTTGCAAATCTTATTCTGAATTGCGAGGTTATTCTTCATAGACTATTAATAACAGAGGCGACAATTATTAATATTTGTAATAAAATATTTTTCGTTTATATCTTATATTCATTATATGCTTTAGAATTGAGAGCGAGAGGTGTAACAGCGGATTCTCTCTATAATCTACTTAAGATCTATCTAGAACAATCATCAGAACATTTTTTGAATTTACTTATAAGTAGGGTCGTTGGTTAGGCGTGACCCCCCTTACCTAACATAGGCCTACGATGAGAGGGTGCTCTACGTTGCTCGGGGCACCCTCATTTGGGGGGTCTCGCCGGGTCGTCACGGTGTGTGCTAACGCGATCCCGTGACGAGAGAAGAGGGCAACCGTTGGTTTTTTAGTGGGTAGCCTTAAAAATGGCAGCATCCTCTATGCTGCCGGGTAGTCCCACATCACCCCCCGGCCGTCACCCCCATGGGCCGACGGGGTACCCGTAACGGGTTTTTCCAACGGAAAAAAAAAAAAAAAAAAAGGGTCGTTGGTTAGGTAGGGAGAGAACCGTATCAAGTAAAGGTGTATGCTCATTTTAAACGGGCCCCTCAAACATAACGTTAACCTCGTAAATCCAAGCATTGTATACACTCCTCTCACTGTAACATTATAGGATTGACACACCAACCGTAAATCCATGGTATGCTAAAAACTTCGTCCTGTCTCTGAATGGATTGTAAGACGAAATTTTTTAAAATTTAATTAAAAATGTACAATTTAATCGAATCGTTTTTTTAAAATCATTTTGATGCGTTTATTATTAAATATAATTATTTCCTTAACATTTAGACGTAGTCACGGACAGACACTAAATAATATCAATATGTAGATTAAGTAAAACATATCTATACATATAATCCGAGTTTAGGTAAGGTTTGTGAAGCAGGTAAATCCGGGTAAGATTGGAAGTAATCCGTATTTAGGTAAACCACCAAGCTGTAGTCGGATCTCATCTATTCGACATTAACTAAAAACATACGGTATTAAATTTGTAATACCAACATATAGTATATTATCAATCTACAATATCACAGCGTTGATATATGAGCAAATATACAGATATACAAATATCGTTTTATGAAATATATAACAATATAATCCTTAAAATTAGAATAATGTTATAAGAATTAAAAATAATTTAAAATATGGATCATTTCTACGTAGAAGCCTCGTCGGACCACACTACGAGGTATCTACGAGGTCGTAGCATATATATTTTTTATTGTTTAGTTAACATTTTGATCCCGTATTACCTAGTACGAAGTCTTCCTCAGGTAAATTTTATTTGCAAATGAGGACTGGTTTTGACATTAAAATTATAAGTTTCAACGAGTTTATAAAAATATATAGACATTCAGATTGATATCTGCTTTTTCTGTTTCACAATATTATTATATAAATCAATACATTAATCAAGATAATAAATTGTTTGTTGGCAACTTTATGTATTTATTTGAAAATTGTCTATTTATACTTTTTGTAAATAACCAATGAGCGATAGCTAATACGTGTAACTATGAAATTCAGGATTGAATAGTTCCCTACTTTTCTTTGATCAGATTTTTTTTTAATATTTAAGGGTCAGATATTTTTAAGGGACTTTATAATTTAATTCGGTATGAAAAATTAAAGGAAATCACTAAAACACTATTAGAATGGACCTAAATATTTAGATACAAGCTGGTGTCTGCCTTGTGGGCTTTCTTCCGCTTTGATTGACCATATTAAGGTTTGATTTTTAAAATCTTCTATCATCTTTCTATCTTCTTCTATGGTTGTTATCGTATCGCATCATTGTTATTAACAAAAATGTGATAAAGACTTTATTAAAAACACACAATCGGTAGAGTAATTGAGGGTTTATTTTAGAGGTAATTTTCTGATGTGAGTCAGTATTTCTGAATATAATATACGATAAAAACTGTAATTATAGCTAAAAATAATTTGCTACCAAATTTAAAAATTATTTTATAAATAACATTTTATAAGAAAAATAGTATACGGCCTGCACTGTAGATGACATTGATTTTTTGGGTGTTTCATTTATTTACAATATACATTGTAAAGTAAATATAAATACCGTAAAATAAGCAACGTTGTATCTTTATATGTAATACAAGTTCGTAAATCTAAACTTTTTTATTTAATAAAATAAGACTTTATTACCCCATTCGCATATATTTGGTTTAATATCGAAAGAATTTCTATGAGAATTCTATGATACGATATTGAGCTTTCATTTTATGTTGTTTAAGATTATATTTGCTTGATATGCTCGGAGGCGACGATTAGGCTGAAAAGGATTCCTTTTCCCTCGCATATCATAATAACATCCCACTCAGGACTCCCAGTTGAGACCGAGCTGCCGTTGCGAATGGACGTGTCGTGTGTTGCGAGTTGAGTGAATTATTGGGTTTTTTTATTTCGAGATCTGTTTCTAAAATACTTACCAATTTTGTGACTAAAATAAGCCTGAAGCGCTGCCTCAATTTAACGGTGAGTTGTATTTACAGTTTTCATGTTTGAGTACCTGTTGCTCTCTTCAGATGAGTTGATGATACCAAGTATGCCTAAATTATAATGTAATTTGAAAATATGAAGTAAATATAGACATTAACGCCATATTGAACCAAATTTGTTAGTCTTTAATCTGTGGTGTGAATATCTGCATTGCCGACTATCAAAATATTTCATGGCCGAAATAAATAACCTTAATTTATGTATTGTTAACTTTTTTATTAAGATATATTCTAATATTGATAGAAAATTATAGTACGTGCTAAAATAATTTGTGATTATGGCAACAATATAAAAAACTTTACTATTTAAATAATTGGATAACATTAATAATTATATACTAAAAAATTAAGGAATGGCTAAAAAATAATTGATATCTGAAGACAATTATTTATATATTAATTAATAAAAACCCGGAGGACTTAGTAATATAATATTGTCTGAACACGTATTAGAACACGTGTTCTTTGTTTTAATCATTACAAGATATTAAGTTTAGAAAAGAATTAGTTTTAAAATATAACCCGACTGTAAAAAATAAGTTTAAGTTTCATAACGTTTGAAGTTATTAGAAGCTATTTCGAGAGTTAATTTTGATTTTTTAATTAGAACAATAAATGGTGTAATTTACTTATAAAAAAGATCTTTTATAATAAGAAACGAACCAACCATTTCAGACATACATATACTCCGGAGGAGCAAAAAAAAAGATAATTTTTTTTCATTGTCGTAATTTTGCAAAACTTTGATAATATTTATATAATGATAAGAAAAGGAAAGGAAAAAATCAGTAATGATAACAGGAAGGTATCCCAGACACAATTTTTCATTCCATGTTCATTTAAAATGCTAATAAGCTTAATATGGCTTAACGTTTATAGACACTTTCAAACATTTAGATGGAAGAGGCATAATAAACAAATATATCTATTGAGAGTTATTAATTCTATTTATATACATAGAAATAGTAAACATAAATATCTTCTAGACATAAAACACAATACACAAATGTTGATATATTCGTCCTGGAAACAAATGAAAACAGACATTTCTATATTTAAACAATGTATGTTATTTATTGGATACTACAGACCCGAAGAAAATAAATTTTAATGGATGCTTAACAAAACTACATGTATAATAGTAAGCGACCAAAAAATCTTATTCGGTTTTAGTTTCGGCCAATTTCTAACACTTTCGGCCATAAATTTAGTTTCTGATTTAGTTTCGCTTTTAGCAAAAAAAAAAAATGGCTAAAGCCGGACCCGGCCATAGTGAAATGCCCCCAACTAACTCTTAATCCGCTAACGCCCTCTACCAAAAATTTCGCTAAAGTAAGATGTAAACCCCAAATAGTATTTGATATAGGAGGTAGGTACGAATTTTATTCAGATTATACAACGGCTTGTGCTCAATTTGGCAAAGAAATTTTAAGGAAGAGAAGGGATGCCTCCCTTATAATCCAATCACAGTAAGTTCATTGACCGAGGAAACTGTTTATTGAACCGATATTGTCACTGCACATTATTAACACGATAACTTTGCTTTTTTGGAATACTGCATTGTTTTATATTACTGGTATGCTATAATGTGCACCGAATTAATGAGCACAGCATTTTTTAAAAAGAAATAACAGCACTTTTTAATAATAAATTAGGGGGAATATAAAAACATCACTAACATCAAGCACAGCGCCAACGGAATCCGAATAATTTCTCCTAGTAAAAAAATATTAAAATCCGGAGATCCCTAAGATCCTTCAAATTACAGCCAGTATCTTTAATTTTCTTTTAGTTGGATATTAAAAAAAATATGTTCAATTAATTACTTGACCAATTTAAAAACAATAATTTGTTTCATAATAAACAGTACGGATTTTCAAGGGGTCGCTCTACAACTGATGCCGGTGTCTGTTTATAAATCTGGGAAAGATAAAAGGCATTAAATTGTGAACAGCATAAAACATTGTTCAGAAAATAATACTATTAAGGCATTAAGAATAATGCAACTAATCTTTTGATTACTTATTAGTCTAATAGAATTCATGGATTGATTGATAGATGAGTTTAATAAAAAGAGAACTTTTAGAGTTCCGTTTGATGTGGAGGTCCTCCAAAGCTCAATAAGCTCAGAGCTTCGATTGATATGGAGCTTAATATTAAAAAGACTACACTTCTAAAGTTTACTACCCCCAAGTAAAACAGATGCTAGCTAATGTACTATTGAAAGATGAAGCAAAGGAAGTCATTTAAACTACAGTTTTTAAAGGAATTACTATTGATATCAACTTGCACCGGGGCACTGATACAGATACATTGACTATTCAATGTATCAGTATCAGTGCCAGCATGCAAAAAACTACGTCTAATTACTATTAATTAGGCTAAGTTTTGTTGCTTATGCTATAAAAAAATATGTCCAACGAACAAGGTTTACTGTAAGGCCAGGTAGTTTTTTGTAGTTATTTTCGTAGAATTTTATGGTATTTTAATTGGGGTTATGCTACTGATATGAATACTATTTTGAAAATAGTCTTATAGAAGAGAGCCATCCATGCAAACTAATCATGTCAAAAATAAATAACTCTTTCATGGTTCTAAGAATACATTTTGTCAACAAACTCCTAGGAGCTGTTAAATTATTAACATATAATAAATAAAAAAAAGTGTTTAAGAACGTGGATGTTTTAAATATATACTACTTGGGAATGAGGTTAGGCCCTAGCCTAAAGTATCATTCCAATTTGTAATAAATTTTAAAATATCCTAATTTAAAAAAATCCTTTATTATAAATTGCATGTTAAGTCTTTAAGCTTTGCAATAAAAAAAGCCCGCTAAGTTTTTGTTGCCGGCTCGTTTCAGAGCTGATTTATATATCTTTCTGAACGGGTGGTAACTTTGGCTATGGAATTTTTATATACTTATTTTCGAAAAAACTTTTTTCTTTTATATCTATTTCATTTTTTTGGTTGAATGACGAACAATAACTTTTTAAAAATAAAAATAAAAAAAAATAAATAAAAGAAAATTAATAAAATTTAATGAAATTACATTAATTTTGTTTTTATATATGAGAGTATTATAATGTCAGTTGTGAAGTCGTCAAGTATTTGTTGCTACAAAACAGTAAAATCGGAAATTTCTCACTCAACACTCACGGTTCATAGTAATGGGATTGTTGCTTGTTTGTTTATCGTAATTTAAGTTTCTTCGATATTAATGGATTCTTGACGAATCGGTATTCGTACTATTTTCATACTTTGATTGTCAATTATTCTATTTTGGCTCTCAGCTTCTATAGGTGACCATGGGTAAGTGTATATGATTTTCATCTTTATGAGTTTCAAAATAAGATTACTTTTGTTTAAGACACATCATATATTGTTTTTAATTGTTATTCATTACATTATTCATTACATACGACAAGGAATCCTTTAAAAAGATCTACTCCTGCCTCAAAGGTAGGCAGTGTCATTATACACTCTCTAATAATACAAGACCGTTGACAGAAGTGTTCATTTTCCATCAGAGGCTCTGCGTGCTTGGTTGCTGTCTTTTTAAATATTAAGAGAAGTTATTGATAAGAAGCTCCTTATCATTTCCTGGATTGAAAACTATCCGGTGCCAGTCCCTAGGCCTCCTACTCAGGTGTAGGTTTAAGTGGCCCCTTTAAAATGCGCATACACAAACATACAAACATACACACATACATACACTAAATTTAAAACAAACCTACTGACGAAGTTCAATTATACTTTGATGTACTAGAAATGAATTAGATAGGCAAAGATCTTTAAGTAGGTTACAGACAGACTTCAATGTTGTACCTCTAGCTCTTGCTTCTATATCGTACAACAAATCAGGCAAATTTGTAATATTTATTTATCTCAAATGTGTGATCTTTGAGACTGTTTGTTTCCCAGGGATCGGTAAGCTCTACAGGTATTACGCGGTTTTATCGTCTACAGTATAGGAATACATATGTTTAACAGCATTCGACTGTATTTTTCGGCTACTTTTGAACCACTAAGGTTTTTATTCATGATCTCGTAAATTGACGGAAACGCATCGCTGCGCTTCTCAATAACATATACACTGTTTTGTTTCTCGTGTTCGTGTTTCTTTTAATAGTTTAAGTTTCGTGTTTCATTCAATATTGTAAGTTTTTCCTTTTTTTTTATTTTTGTATTGTCTAATATGCAATAAAGTACTTATCTATCTATCTATACAATGGTAATCCTGAATCAATGAAGCTTAAATTATTAAAAGTAGTTACATAATTTCATATTCATCTTTTTTTGTGAGGTTGACATGTCTGGCTGTAATTTTTCATTAACTAATTTGTAATCACATCGGACTCGGTTATTAAAATGATCAAAGTCAGGCTTTCTGCTAATTAAACTCGACAAAATGAATTTTAAGCTTTTAGTATGATATTTGGTATTCGTTATTTGTAATCAAACTTTCCAATGCTTTCTGTTTTATACATTCCTGTAAACAAATATAAAATCAATTTCAATAATTAAACAAATTTGTGCCGCTTATAAAATATTTTATTTTCTTTCAGACTTGTATTTCTTGTTTTACAATTTTTTTTTCTTTTTGAGTCCGTTAATTTCTTTAAAAGATATTTATAAAATTCCGCTTCATAAAAGTTTTGAAGATATTTACTTTTGAGTCTATCTGAAATAGCATTGTGTAAATTTATTTTCTAAATTGGTTATTCATTTTACATTAACTATTGAAAAGCTACTTTTAAGAGTATTGGATTTAAATTATTTTTGAAGTTCTTATTGTAGGTCACTACAATTTTAATCAGGAACAAGCAAGAGTGCGATCCAAACGAATCGATCTGTTTCTGTCGCAATCGTTGCAGGGTTCAGAGTTTTTAGTCAATTTTACAATACAAAAGATAAACATGTACCTATTACAAAAATTTACAGAATCGCAATGAATTTCAATTATTGAAATGAATTCAAAGGATCTCCTCCGTGAGAGTAAATATGGGTTCTGCTGAAATAGGTCAACTGGTGACCTTCGAGTACCGAGGGGAACGGAGACGTGGGCGGAGAAGTGGGCATTCGACAGTTCTGATATATAAGGCTTTTCAGCATACGGTATGTTCCCTGGTTTGATGGGTTGGATAACAGAATTTCTGAATCAGATATCTCTCCGAGTAGTTGCGGATAGGTGTTCCTCAGAACCCTTAACAATAAATGTCGAATTGCATTAAGGTTGTGTTCTTTCTGTAAGTCTTTCTCAGCTGCGTATTAACGATCTGCTCAAATGATACACGTACGACATACAGTCGTGGAAAGATATCTGCCGTATGCTCAATCCAATAGAAATCAAGAACAAACTAAACGACGAGCTATGGTGCATCATTTGAATGACAAACTTCAGACAGTTTGCTCATGGGGCAATGCCAATTTTCATCAATTAAACCTCATCTTAACGCATACCCGCGTTACTCCCGTCGGTATTTCCGTTCGAGTATAGTTGTCTTTAAGACTATAGTAAATATGCTTTTACTAAGTTTATGTGACTTACCACCGATTACATTTTCATTTTCTATCATTTCGAGTGCAGTGCTTGAGCTTAGATTTTATAAAAAAATATTGTAATAAATTCCGATGCAATGACTTTCTACGAGGAGTTACAGGCAACAGCTTGTTTGTTAATATAATACGAAATTAATATACAAACTAAAAATATAAAACTTTAGATTAAGTATCTTTGATCCAAAAAAAGCTTGGAGATCTAATTTTTTATTTACATCAACAGATAAGGATTTTTATCAAACTATAGCAATATAGTCGGTCCTTCCGTTGGGGATCTAAGATGTCTTAAAACTCGAATACACAAACACAGAAATGCACATAACATATAACGGTGGTGTTGTAAATCATGTATAATAGTCTTTACAACAAAAAGATTTAATTTAAAGGATAAAAATAAGTTTACAATGTTTATAAGTCTGTTTAATCATTTTATTTAAGTTTGTATCTATTTTAACTAGAGAGTTTTCAAAAACTGTAAAGTTTGAAATAACCATTGTGTACAATATTACAAATATTCTTATCTCTTATTAGATCTCTCATTGTACATTATAGTCGCGCTACCAATTAGGCACGTATCCGATGAGATGTTAATTTTTGTAATTGCACAAAAACTACCAGCTGACTCTGATTTCGTTTACGGAAGTCCTTAATAAAGCCAATATGACCTTAATAAATCCAATTATTTATTAAACGCTAATTAAGCTTTCTAAAGGAAATTGTATAATTTCCTTTTATGTCTTAGAATTTGATCCGTGACATTAAAAGAAAACATTTTATAAAACTTTGCTTCATTACTTTGATGATGGGAGTTTATGTTTTTAATTTAAACTAAATTAAAAACAATTTGATAAATAAACCTCTATGGAAACTTTAGCCAATATTTAGGTCAGAGTCAACAATCCAGCCTTAAGGGAACTGGTTGAGGTAAACGTTTGTAAATTTTAAAACTCTCAAGAGCTTCTGGGGCTAATTGACTAAACAACTTGAAAAGACCACAAATTAGCTTGTCCATTTTATAAAATAAGGTACAATAATAATCTTTATGACATGTTTTGGAATTTAAATTTATGGACACTAATAATTAGATCACTAAAGGAGCGTTTTTGGAAGAATGTCACGTAAATATGATGACAGCACTCTGAATAATTGTGATGACTGTATTTATCATCAGGATTTGACAAGAAATTAGTGTTTTTTTTAATAATAAGCTCATTAAGGCTTATAGAGGTCTTTAATATTATATGAGTAATAACTGTATTATTATAATTATTGTCATTTGAACAACATAGATATTTAAATTCTCACGGAAATTTCGAAAAAGAGGACGTAAAACTTTGTTACGTTACAATTATAATTATAAGATTGAAAGAAAACTAAGTATATTTGTTATCCGATTGTGACAATAATATTATTGTTATATATTATAATAGACTACACTTAATATACGAGTAAAGCATGCAGAAACGATAATTTTGTGTATTTTTTTTCATGGATATATCCAGCTCTAGTAGGTTTCTAAACTAGAAATTGTAAAAACATTTTCATTTTGCCTTTGAAATCAAATGGAGCTCGCATCCGGGCCCGAAATCAATACTGCATGTAGCTAGCACATTGAGAAATAAATATGCGTATGTTGACAGCGAATTATTTAGAGATTTAGAATGAAACTGAACTGAAAATTTAAGTTCTATTAATGGTAATAGATTAAACAAAAATTAAGCTAACATGTCCATTTCGGCCTCAATTAATCTAAATGAATTCTAATGAATATTTCTGATTTTGCAGAATAATATTTTAAACAATGCCACAATCAACATTTATTTTTATAATTGCCTGTAAACACATTCAGGCAGGTGGAAATAATTATAATTTTAAATAAATAAAGGATGAAAAAAATATTTTTCGCTTGTATTTATTTTTACTTTCCAATTGATGAATAATTATAAATATTTAATACGTATATTTTAGGTTTTTTATATAGGTTTTAATGTAATATATGAAAGGAATAAGCGTAGCACATGACTGTAATACTTAGCGTATAACGTAGTTGGCTGCGGCCCAAATCGTCCCTTGTGTGAGGTCATTGAACTAGACTAGACAGTATACTTTTCACTTACTCGTATATAATTTACATCGTTAGTTCAATCGTTATCTGTAGTTTATGTTTAACTAATTTTTAACTACCAAAATCATGATTTTGTTTATAAAGTTTGTTTGTTGCTCATACGGGTTTCGTAAAGTTCTCTTTTTGTTAATTTTGCCATTTGTACATCTAAATCAATGGCATAGTATGAGACCAACCTCAAATCAATGTTTTAAACAAATAGATTATTTGCATAGTAAGAGACCACTCACTTTTTACTTTTTAACCAAAAAGATCATTGTTTTTGTAATTTTAATTATTGTTAATAAAAAAACTTAAGACAAGTCTATTTGAGATTAACTCCGTGAATTATAAATAATATATCGCCTTTACCTCACGACTTTATATATACTTATATACATGAATTGAAAAACAAAACTTAAGCCACTTTCAACTTTATTTTACTTTGAAAATTCAAAGTAAATACAAAAAGGCAAAAGCCTTTTCGTGTCTTACCAGGCCCTATTATTATGGTCATATATATAGTTTTATCAATGAACCCAGTTATTAAAAGATAATATAAATAAATATTCTAAAATTAATTGGTTATTTAATTAATTCTAAAATAAATATTCTAAAATTAATTGGTTCGGCAAAAGACTGACAAACGAGGCGGATGACGGATTAAAAACACAATGTAGCAGTACGTAATTATTGTGACTGAGTATCCAAATACAAGTATGTAATAAAAGAAAATCAATAATCTAAAAATATTTATTTTACCATAGTTCTAACAACTTGGGATGGATCACAAACGCAAATAGCACTCACTGCCTTCATAAAGGCTGCCGTATGTGGCGCTTTTTACAACTAACTGAGAACAGTAGATACTATTAGTAGAAACTAATAGTTCGATAACATTAATTTGAATACTGATAAGAGATGACAAAATTTCATATGTTTTTTCAATAAACTTCACACAAATTGGTTGATACATCCGAATACATCCGTGTTAAGTTTAGAATATGCATTAGTTAATATATACAAATTAGTAAATTAGCAATAACATCCACAATATTTTTAATATAAGCACATGATTATATATTTTTGTTATTAACTATAATCATCTGCTTATATTAAAAATATTGGTCTGATGTTTTATAATTTATTAATTTTTTTTACTTATAACTTTGTGAAGGATTGTAAGAGGTTTATAATAGACTATCCAGCAACGGCTTCACCCGCGTGCTTTAATAAAAAGAATCTCATATCTTTCCTCAGGCTTCAGACTATCTAGATCATATTCGTTCACAAACGGCTCAGCTTAGTGAAATATATATTTATTTAAAGTTTTCAAGTTAAACCTTTAAAGGTTTCGAGTCATCAATCTTAAACGAATAGTCGTACTGAAAATTCGACTTAAGGCTTCGCGCAGATCACAGATTATTTGTCGACGATTTGGTCAGTTTTTTAATTAATACAAAGATGTTTACTTGTCCGTAATTATAACTATTTGATAAAAGTTTAATAGACTGCACATTTGACTTCAAATTTAACTGTAGGCGAACTAAATCGAAAGTAACATTAACGCAAAGAAAGAATAGAATATCTGGATAATTTACAATTAATTATCATTATGCAACTGCTTTATACAAAAAAAGGCTTAGCAAATAGCGAATTTTTCTAGAGCAGTCGGCTGACTATTATCTGGTGGGCGTACTCACTACTAACTCTATTGTTTTTTTATAGTGTGGGTGCTAGTATCTAAATCCGATAAAACTATCGGCTGGCAGAAAGTTTGAGGTGTGTGGGGACCTTTAAAGTGTGAGTTTTGCAGCATCATTCGATATCTATTTCAAAAGGCTGAGAATATTGTACTGAATAAAAGTAAGAGACTTTTCAAAACAAAACCGTACTTATTTCTATCTTCAAAATAATAAGAGTAGTATTCTTTAATATCGATTTTAGAATCATTAGAAAACAGTTGTAACTACTTGATAATACGTCACAAGTCAATACGCATAACCACATAAGACAACTCTTACCCTAACATGTACCAGTAAAGAAAGAATTAGTTTAAATCTTGCTCCCATATCTGTTATTCTTATTCCTATAAATATGTACAAAATCACTAATCATTAGACTTCGAAGTCCCAAGGTACTAGCCGAGTAAACGTTTACACAAACTTAATACATGTCACGGAAACCCTCTGAATCTTCTATATATTGCGATTTTCGACATCATTTACTTTCATTTTAATCACCTATCTCCTGTTTTGTGTTCATGAAAATAACCTCATAAATACATTTCAGTTATTTCTCCAATTTGTAGGGAACATTGTTTTACATTCAATGTTATTAACAGGCTTCAAACAAAGTCGTATTAACGTTCCATAACCTGAATACCTTTTATGTAATATCCAATTACAAGATATTTAGAATGTCTTTGATATTTGATTTGATATTTGTATTTATTTATATCATTTTCGATCAAACTGTTTATTCTAAAAATTACAAATGAATTCTACTAAAAATCTCTAGTAAATTTTAGTAGAATTCAGTTGTAATGTCTCTAATACTACGACTAGTTACTGATAAGTGGCATCTAATTTTCATTCAGTAGTGATTAGTAGAATTCAGTTGCGTCTAATACTAATACTAGTAACTTGTAAGTGGAATCTAATTTCTTAGTATCGTGTGTCAAAATGTAGTTAGACTGTTAAGGACTAAAGTGGTAAATAGTTCATCTCGGTTTATTACATTTTAAGTGAAATTGTGAGTACATTCAGCCAATTCCATTTACTTTATTCCAATTTACGTCACAATATAAAAGGGTCATAAGAGCGAACATAGTTTTCTCGGATAATTCAATTGGTATCAAAGAGATGTACACAGTGGTGACGTCATTGCATTTTATAATAAATAACCGTTCAATTGTATCTTTATGTTCTATGTTGTTGCTTTAACTGTTTTGACACAATTGTTAAAAAGTTTATAAAATAAAATAAACATATTGTGGAATAATATAAAAAGAATTTTTAATCTATATATGTATGTATTTTGTCGTCTATAGCAGAGTCTTATATGGTTAGTTGTGGTGATGGTTAGATGTAAAAATATATGATAATTGATAACAAATGACTTTTCTTATTTCTTATTATTTTATACTTGAACCGAAAACTTTATGAAGGTTATAAGATAATCAATTATCAATAATCACTAAGAAACTCACCTAAATTGCTTTTTGTGATATAAATATAAATATATGTTGTATCACATTAATTTTTTAAAATAAAAGAAAGTGTTATAAATAAAAACTAACGCAGTATCGGAAAAAAAATAATAGCCTGGCAAAACTGATTAATATATTGACTAACATTAACCTACACTTAATGGTACAATAGAAACGAGATGAGAAAATAATGGAAAATTCGATTCTGTAATCGACGTTGTCATGTTAGCGATCATTTTGCGTTGAGTTTTTACAAAGCTTTGAACAAGGCTGTTTCAGCCATACTGTCACAAGACTGAGCAGGGTTTACGAAATTGCTTTGTAAATAAAAGATTTTAACCCATTTCGCACTCTAAAAATTTGTATAATTATCCAAGGGACTAAGTTCCGCTCATCAGAAGTATTCAGACGACTCTACTTCTTCTCCGTGGACGCCCAGAACATCCACTAAAACCCTTGCGAAGACCTACTACGCCTGTAGTGGCAGTGCGTGGGAACGCGTTTGCAGTCTTCCACCCCAAGTAGGAGAATACCTAATAATGATACCCTATATGCAGTCCGCGGTCCCTGGTGCTAATCAGATGACAATCCATCGGGAGTAAGCGTCGATCGTGACTGGTAACTACCCACCCAAATAATTCGCCCGTTATGTCACTTATTTGGCAGTATATTAGTAAGAAAAGAAAACTACAAGCATTGGGAGAGTAGTTGCGGAAGGTAGTGGGATACAAGGTATGGAGCATTGCTTGGCGACAGCAGTCAGTAGAGGACCCAAATTCAAATTCGTCAATCTCGGCCGACTGTCCAGCCAAATTTAGAAAACTGTCGGTGTAGTTTTTTTTTTATTTATATAGCTTTATGATGTAAGCTCCACGACTCCCTTTTAACTTCTTACCTATTCGCTTCGATTTGTTGAATAAAATACCAGCTAGCTTTGAGATCAATCGAAAGATTAGCTAAGAGACTTTTAGGAGAAAACAACCTTACCAAAGTTAAACTACACCGTAGAATCCGTATAATGCATGGTAGCCATACTGTTGATCTTCTAATATATACATTTCGGAGAGTTTGCAATGGAGGTGCACATCTTGATTAGGCTATCTCCTTTCCATCACAGAAGGAATAGAAAATTGGCATTGAGATACCGACTTGCTGTGGATTTGTCAAAGTCTCGTACAAAGCGTTTTGATTCAACTTTCATTGTTAGTACGGCTAAACTTTGAAACTCTCCACCGAGGCCCATCCCTGTTTCCTGATAATAAATAAACTTTTAAGGTAAGCCTGTAACATCGTCGACTACAGTGATTTTTAACATCAAACAGGGTATAGACAAATGCAAATCTATTTTGTATCTGTATAATATTTATATACTCTGTTAGTATTTAGTCGTTAAATGTAAATTTATAGTTTCGTTTATTTTCTGTACTTACTAAAATATATCTTATTGATGTATAATTTTATTAATAAAATAAAATAGTATATTTGACTTATGAATTCTATTTCTCTTAAATCAAGGGCAGCTAGAAGAAATCTCTTTGAAGAGATAAGCAATCCTTTTGCACTATTTGCTTATTTCAAGAATTATATTTTAAATTGTTGCATAAATATATAAAATAATTTGCGCAAGTTAAATATTTTTTGAAAGGGGAAAGTGAAAATTATTTTCTTAAACAAAACCAATGATTTATCTAGGTAGAGAAAAACATATATTTAGACATGAGTAAGATATTAAAATCTTTAGGGGTAATAACTTTATAATTATAATTTTGCATAAACTGACATCGTATATGGCAACGTCATAAGGATTTAATATTATTATTGTACACTTGAGGCAAGCGAGTCATGTGAGACTAGAGCTTGCTTATACGGTAAAAGTTTCCAAGATATTCATAATATCCAGAGGGAGTGAAATAAACTTTGGAAAAATAAACTAGGATTACTATTCTGAAAGTTTATATATTTTTTTAGTAACAAAATATTGAAAATCTACTAACACATATAGTACAGCATAACGGGAAATTATTATTAAATAAGACTATAATATAATGTTTTCTAAGATTTACACGAGTACTACACATTTCAATAAAACTATTTTACGGATATAACTCGCGTTTATTATTACATTTACGCTTCCAACAACTCTATGCCCGTAAACTCAGGAACCGTTGGAGGTAGGTGACAAATAAACTGACTGACTGACAGACACCATCATCTCGTCTTACCGCGAATACGTTTGCTGCAAAGTATTCGAAACGTCGGGTTAAATAAATAAATGTATACCATAACTGTAAATAGATTAAAATGCTATGAACTTAAAACTCACTTACGTGTCATTATTATAAATACACCTCAATTAAATCTTGTATTTTTATGTAAGTTTTCTTATTATTATAAAGCCTAAATATTTTATTATAAACATCTTAATGATCTCATTTCCGTTTTGAGTTTATTGGTACAAAACTGTTGAGGACGGATCTAATTTGTCTTGTGAGTCTATGGTCGATATAAACAGAAATCAACATCAAAGAGACTCACCACCTCTTAATGAAAGGCCTTCAGACCATTCTGAAATGACTTAATAATGTTTATTACCTTCGTACAATTAAGGTTTATAATGGAAGTCTATTATTCAATCAGACAGATCAATTAAGGCTGGTCGTTGAGAATACTAATAGAGTTAGTTAATAATACAGCTATATTAATTTAGAAATAAATTAGCAATATATTCTACAAAAGGAAAAGTTTTTTAATAAAGGATTGATGTAAAACGTTATATTCAATAAAATCATTTTATTTATTAAATAGTTCGTTTAAATTTCATAGGAATAGTAATATTTAATATAACATGATGTGTGACAATATATTTCTTTCACAATTTCACTTGACACACAAAGAAACATCAGATTGTGATAAGAATTGAGCAGTGGCTCAATTCTTATCACAATCTGATATCTGAATAGCTTTATAGTGATAAAGCTAGCAATAAATAGTAGAATATTGTTTTATAATTAAAACTAATATATAAAATGCAAACTTCATTTATATTAATTCATTTGACTTTTAGTATTTTTAGCCTTCTTGTTCTACAAATATTTCCATAACAGAATAAGTCTTGACATTCGTATGTGTCAAAAATATATATAATATTACATTCCTGCGACTGCCGACAAAGAGGTCATTCATAGGTACGAAAGCGTATAACTGGGGGTCGACGCGAATATGAGACATGCAAACGTGAGTCCATCAATGTCCTGTTTGCGGCCAAGGCTAATAATTACTTTTCTCAAATAATTCGTTATTTTATATTATAAAGCTAAGTAGTAGTAAGTAAAACTAAATTCGAACAACGTACAATAATAATATTTCACGCTCAGAAATGTTCCCTTGTTTTTTTTCAATAAACCTCAGAGGAGCTAGCAATCCACAGCTTTCTATTTGCAAGCCAGTTCTCAATTTAAATAAAACCTTTTATAAGTAATCTTCTTGGTTGTTATGTTTCCGAGAAAATGATCGCTACATTTTTAAATTACAAGAAAGATATAAGTTTACATAGCAATTTATTTGATCGCTAAAACACAATAAATATTTATTTTTGTACAAGTTTTGCTAGATGCTGCTCGCATGTATTTGGTCCATACACGAATTTCGATTTATCTCGAAGAAGTTGGTCAAAATAATGGTCTAATTTTTAAACATGTTTGCCAAAAAAGAATATATACTACTGGAATAGAGATTTTTCTATTCCAAAATTAAACAAGCGGTAATATACAATATCCAGAGATATATTTGATTAGGTTTTGCAACTTATTTATATATAGTCCTAATTGTTCAAGTTGTGAAATATAAATTTAAGAAAAACTTGATTGCTTTCAATATAAGGCTTCAATATCAGTATAAAATAATATTATAATAGTAGTTATAATATTATAGTAGTAGTTAATGCTAAGCTAGTCTAAGAGTAAATAAATAAATTATATTAAATAAAACTGACTGAAGAGTTATTGATATGTAAATATTTTTTCAACCCAAAAAGGTCGAAGCAGTTTGAAAAGTTTGTATATGTAAATTTAAGATGTTTTAGAAACTCTGCAGACATCTCAGGACACCTATCTTATACGTAAAACTTTTAACAAAAAAAAAAAATAAACAAAATAAAAATAATAAAACATTATACGCACAGGATTAATTTAATTTCTAACGGCATCGAGAGTACCTGAGATCGTAGTATGGATGAGAGATCTTCAATATTTGCTTATTTTTATAGATACAAAGGGAATTTATTAATACATAAGTTATATAAAACTGGTTAGTCGAATGAAGTTTTTTTTTATTATATATTGAACTAATTATCGACTTAAGTAAGCTTTTTAATTTTATCATTATTAATGATTGAAATTTTCTTTGAAGATGTATAGCCAAGTTAAACTTATAATTATTATTAAAATAATATATAATGAAAAATTTATCAATACGAGCACAATTCAAAACTGTTATCTCTGGGAAACCGTCCCGTCGTTCTACCAATTGAGCTACTGTATTGCTGATCACTTCGAAGAATTTATCATTTTACAAATATATATATGTTTGTATCGAAAGGGTGGTAACATCTATTAGGCTTCTTTCGAAAATCCAAACGTATGTTTCTAATTTTGTATTATAGAATAACATTGAAAAACAAGACAACTGAAATTTTTATTAAAATTGTTTTTTAAACTTGTATAGCCACGTTCAGAATTTAAACGGTTATTTCACCTTTCGCGAACAAACAAACAGATCGACACAATATTTTAAAAACTATCTTTTATATACATAAAATTTTCGTAATGACCTGGAGAGAAAAGCTCAAAATTTATATAAAAACGATCTGGTATTAACCAAAGAATGGTTTAAAAGTAACGGTTTTTCATATTATACAAAAAAGTATTTTTTTACGATTGGTATATATTTTAACCATAATATCGATATAATGACTCTGATTGATGACACCTTAAACAAATCTTTTACTAAGTTGATAATGCGGAGACAGTGACAGATATAAAGTGATGTTATTTATGAGTCTTTTAACTATATATATAGATAACCACTTGCCATTGCTGAGAATATATAGAATAGAATAAAGGTTTCATTTCCTTTTTCCGTTTCTCGTCATATTGATAAGCGTCTGTTAAGAGGATAATCTACAACTGTCATGAGTATTCGTAGGTTTAATTATAGTTACTAAGGGATTTTAATAGTTAACATGAATAAATTAATTACTATGTTTAATTCTGATCATTATGAACAAATATCATTTAAAGGCAAAGTCATTAATAAGATCCAAGAAAATAAAGTTGTTTTCTTTCTTATAACAGTAACAAAGAAAGGTTTAGAAAAAATATTTTGACACAAAGGATATCTGGAATATAAAAAATATTCTTTAAATTATAATGTTCTATTTTTTAAGCTCATAACTTAAACATTGAGAAATCACGTTAGACATTTACTGAACTTATATATTTACTGAATAGGTGATACCAAGTATACATAGGAGAAATCAAAAATTGTAGGACCTCTATAGCGAGAGGGAATTCAATCGTTTAATTGAAGAGTCTCCTTTATTCTACATATATCCAATTATAACAGAATGTTTGATAAAATATTCACATTTGCCAGATAAACACATTTTTGAAACTTGATTAAATAAGACATAACATAATATTCAATTAACCTGGACTATAGTTTATGTCGCAGGATATGCGTCAGGACTGAGAATAAAGGCATCTTTCTGAGTCGGTTGTAGCTTTGACTGTGAAAAAATGTTTTTTAAAAAAAATATTTGTGTAAGTCAATATCTGACTTTTGACAAAATGGATGCACATCGATCTACTTAAACCCGATATCTTTTTGATAGAATGGTTGTGAAGAGCAGAGCAAAGCGCAATACCAACGAACATCCAGTGAATTCGAGGGGTCATGGTTATTTAATAATTTAGTTTCAGGAAAAAATATAAATAAAAATATTTTATGAATAAATATAATATTTCAATCCGAATATTTTTATTTAAATTGTTAATTTTCATTATTCTTTATTTTATTTCACTTGATTTAAAAATGAGAAATTCGAGTGAAGCAGTCATGAATTATCGGTTCAGGTTGAACCAAAACTGTCATGTACGTGTACTATTGCTTAAATTACTGAATATATATATTTTTATTACTTAATTTTTTTATTAAATCTTAACAAATATTTAGGCTTTACATATCGATGTATTATCTCTTTTTTTTTGTAAGTCATATACCTTATATATTAACTTTAAAACTTATATACTATTTAAAATCCTAAAACCAAAACAACTTGACCTCTAATCGTTAATATATTTCTTCAACATACTTCATATATTCGTATATGAATATTTGGAATAACTCTCAAGTAACCATATTAAATATTTTTATTTTGAGTTACCTAATGAAATATTTACATCAAAATGATCTTCACGAGAATAAATGCTTAACTTTTCTGATAAAATATGAATATCACTCTGCTTTGCGAGTTTCAGCCACTTTTGAATATTTTTTAGATTTAAATATAATTTCTGATATGTATAATGCTTTTGATACGAGGAATCCATAATTAATTGATGAAAGCGAAAAATGTACCAACGGCAATAAAAACTTAATACATGATTGTTTTGATTTTTACCATTAATTACGGTACGATTTTCTTAAATAGTAAAAAGTATCAATTCTTAAAATAAAGAGTGAATAGGTACTTATTAGATAAGTATGTAACGTGCTCGATTACAAAAATCCTCAACATCATGGAAGCTGTAATCAAAGGCGAACCTGTCTTGAGTTAAAAAAAAACTTACTTTAATAAAGAGCTAATTAAGATTCTTTGCAACTATATATTATTTAAGACTGATATCAACTCATAGTCCACTTTACGAAATCGGCAATGGCTTTCTTGCGTGTTATAAAAAATAAGAAAAACGCCTTTCTTAGAAAATGCTTTGTAACAAAACCACGCAATTACGTAATTATTGCTGTCTTTGTAATTTATTTTATCTATAAGATAAAAAATATTCTCGTAAAATTTTTCGAACTCTTTCATAATATAGAATTATAATAAAGATTTTAATTATTAGCGATTGAATCTTGCTCTACGAAAAGGGAATAGGATTACTTATGCTTTCATGAAGTCAAGATAAGCCAGAGTGCGTTTTGGAATTAATATAACAGTTATTACTTAGTCATATTGTATTGTAAAAATAGGTTAAAATTTAAAGTACCTACTCATTCAAATTTTGAACTTTTCATAGATGTCATCATCTAAAATGTAACTGGTCCTGTCAGAGAGTAGCGACTGGTGGATCTGCCGACGAAAGCTGTGGTTCCACAGGGCGTAGTGCTAAGAACCGCTTTGTGGAACTTTGCTCTGACGTCGTTACGATCCACAGGATGCCAGATAGAGCAATAAAAAGGGAAAAATATTTCAAAAAAGGGTGTGCAAAATGGTTAAAGCTTCAAATTTAGGTTTTTTAAATCTGATAATTAATTTTTTTTGGAAACTAGAGACATGAAACTTCTTAGCATTTCATGAATTCAAAGTAGCGTGTAGGGAGCGAAAAAACAGTGTCTGGAACTTGCCATCCAGGTGTAGGTTAGAAGTTGCTGTATATATATATATCTTCACTAGAATATATATAAGAAATTTCTAGTTTCCTAATTTCAAATTTTACCTTCAAGAATTTAACATTAACCTATACATATTAATTTAGAATTAAATACCGAAATTTATTACAAAATATAATTGGAAAAGTTTATATCTCCTATCAAAACTTTGGAATTCGATGTAAAGTTAAATTATGTATTGAAAAGTTTTTATTATTCAATTCAAAAACATTTTATTCGTCAATATCATTATATAACACAAATAGGATAAAAGGTCTTTTAATTAACAAAACATGATAACAAAGCTTGCCTTCACGATGAAAACGCTTTGTAAAACAAACTTGCAAATTATTTTACAAATTATAAATCCACAAATGACTAATAGAATAACATTTTGACATATTTATCGGAAGTCAAAACAGATTTATTAAAATTCCAAAAGTTTAAACGTTCTCACAAAAATACCACAGAAATTAGTAGAGTATATTGTTATATTTCATAAGAATTTTCGAACCAACAAACATATTTAGTGGGATTTAAAACTTATTTATTTTTAATAACAATAAATACATTAATCCTAAACACTTACACAATATTCATTTAAAATTAAAACTTAATTTTAAACAATCTAACATCACATATAGTGTAAACTTTATTGGAACACATCTACTGTGTGTCAATGTCACCGCTTCTATCCGAGCCCTATAAAAATAAATTTACATCGTACATTGATTGGAAACAGACAATTTAGTTGTAAACAATCTAACGGGTATTGTTCTTATTGTTTAAATAGAGCTAAAAATATTCAAGTTCATAACAGCAGGTATATACAAAAGAGAACAGCTGTTATGCGGTTTTCTCCAATCGATAAAATTATTTAACAAAAAGCTATAATTTACTAAATATTCGTGTGTTACTCGGCCCGCTTGAAAATATCGAAACTACCCTACATATTTAAATTCTCAATTTAAGCCCCGTAATGGTGTAATGTTAGATTTTCAGATTATATGGTTTCTGAGAATACTCGATATTTAAGTAATACTCTAGTCTATTATTGAGCTGAGCGAAGTGAAGCTCTTTACCGGTCAACTTGATCAAATTTTGTCCGCTTTCTCCTCCTACACTGTTCAAGATCAGTATAGATAAGATAGCTATACTAACCAAATTTGGACAGTTGTTTATCACTTGCATATCTTTCTATAGATAGATTATGAAAAATATCGTATTTTTAGATTAAGAGTAATTTGCATTTAACTTTATTTTTAATTGTAACGGTCTATTAAACGCGAGGATGGTAAATTTTTACTAAGACTGACATATGTGTAATTTTTTGTTAATTGCAGACATTTTGGAAATCGTATCAAGCTAAAGTTTCCATGATATATTTTTTGTTGTTACTCTCATTGAAGAGAGTTTCGCTCAGCTTCCTCCGCTTGCATGCTGGCGGCCCTAGTTGATATCTACAGGTAATTTTTAACTATGATAATGAGTAAGGTCTTAAAGTTTCTGCTGACTTGTATTTTGTATCGGTTACTTGTATTCGACTAAATAACTATACATTTTGAATGAGACAATAAGTTCGACATAAGTTTAAAATTTTCGTCTTAATCTCTCGTAGAAAAAATTGTGGTACATAAAATTCAAGTTATTTAACGATCGTTGAAGTTACGTGAGTTTTTGGTTTTGATGAGTCTGAAATAAGTTTTATTTTATGTAATTTATAGAAAAGTAATTAGAATTTCGTAATAACTTAGTTTCTGTGTAATGTTCAAACACAACATGAAGCTTGATATTTGTTTTCACAAACACTAACATGGACTCAAAGTTCTTATATGATTGTAACTTTTATTAGGGCTATATATATTTATAAGGCTTATACCAAGTAATTGGAATTAGTTTGTTGCGATACAGATTACAATATCTCCTCTTCTATAGCCGATAAAAGTATTGATTTCTGAAGCCCAACATGAAATATCTACATTCCAGGTAATAACACTGTCATATAACTATGTATATTTTGATATGCCATATTATATATTCAAGGTTTTTTGAATATTTTTGATTATTCTATTATAGATTTTTTTAATATAGATATTTTACGATATTAAAGTAAAGATAATACAGAATAATTTGTGACTTGCACAAATTACTGTAGTCAATGTTCCCTGTATTTCAGCACAGAAGTCATAATGGACCCGATGTTAACGGTATTGAATATGAAATATAGGGCCGTGGTAACTGAATGTACACAATTCATTTCATGAAGGCTGCCCTTTGTTAGGCCCATTACCCTGAATTTTGAATATTTCATCCTCCATTGAATTTATATATGAAACGTGGACGAAATGTATCGTATATATATAAGCAATTATTGATTTTTTTTTCAATAGTTTTCTTTGCAAATTAAAGAACCGTATAGCTAGTCGGTTCGATAAATTTTATGTTTTTTATAAAACCATGTATATCGGTGGCGTCTATTAGGATTCCTTCGAGTTATATTAAGTCTAACGTATTATGTACTTTACTACATAATATATTACTATTATAATGGCTGTTTAATCATTGAAGGCTATATAATATACTTCTAAAGAAACTCGATAGTAAGTTATACTATTGGAATATTCTATAAAAAAAATCTTCAAAGAGACCATCTTTCTTACTTTATCTATTCAAATAAATAAAATTGGATTGTTTGTTTGTAAAAGTAAAACAAAAGCTTTTTACTAATGCATATGCTAATGCATACATATACATATATATATATATATATATATATATATATATATATATATATATATAAATTTAAATTTTTTTCTGTCTGTTTGTTTAGTGGGAGTAACTTAGGCTACTTTTATTTTAGAATTATAGTAAATAAAATCGTTCGTCCGAATTTGAAAGAGCGGGCTACCGCTTTATGAGAATGCGTTCAAAGAACTTTGTTCTTACTTTCACCCTCATATCTTTTTAAATGGGATTGTGATAAATTATATAAATGGTGATATGTGGCACAAATGTAGCTTTAATCTTATAACAGCACCAGCCGATTATCTAAATTGTGTAATGTATCATAGAACTATAAAATAGTCCTTTACATGATGAAAATAGATTAAATCAATCAATCAATAATCAATCAATAAGTATTACAAAAAATATTTTATATTATTAAGGAATATTTTGAACTAAAAAGTTAATTATCATTTTTATTCAAATTCAAATTACTTTATTTTGCTATATGTGATTATAAACATTTTATTATATTAAGGGAGGTTGATTGTTTTGCTGTTAAAAAAATAAGTTACAGTTCATGATATCATATCTTGTAGGAAATTAATAGAATAAGAATATAATTTAACATACTCGTAAATTCTTTACTGAACAAACAAGAAATTATATTAAGAGAGTTGAACTTTCGACGTCAAACTTTCTATTGCTGAAGTTGTTTGAGAAAGAAAATAAAAAAAAGTCTCTCATTTCCATCCAAATTAAGGCAACGTCTGCAAGTTTTCTAATAAACTTATATATTACGGTTCCTTATATTAAATATTTAATTATTTTAATACTTTTACACTTAAAAGTAAACTAATTAAAAAAGGGATTTTATTTTTTGTATGTAAATTTTCATGAGTCATGATTATCATTATATATAATTATCCGGCTGTACTCACGTTATTACTATCGGAATTTCCCAGTTTTAGTTTCGAACCCATTCGGGGTTATTATTCATGACCTCTGAGCACGGCCGCATCACGGCTTAAGCAGGTGGGAGTTCACGCCGAGATTGTGGCATGCTGAGAGCTTTTTATTGTTTTTCTGTAATCTCTGTTTCTTTTTAATATTACTAATTAAAATATTCAAAATTACCATCATTTAGAAATCCTTATAAATATAAAGTTGTTTACTGTCCTCGGTAATTTTTCAATATCTGTGAATATAAAATCAGGAAATTGATTCTTTCACGAGGGTGTCGTCTTGTCGACAGGTAATATAATTATTTTTTGCAATTTTTTATATCTATTCTACACATCTTAATCTATTGTTCTGTTAAATTGTAAAATGTAATGAAGACGTATTTAAATTGTTCAAGGTTATTGGCCTGAAATTCAACATTTGGCCCATTAAATAAGTAAAACAAAACCCACTGTTAACCTACTTTCTGACAAATGTACAAAACCAGCAAAACAATGATTCAATGGTTATTTTATTACACTTTTCCAATACTTCAAATAAGACTTAACGACTATTCGTCTCTTTACTGCTGGCGGTAATTGGAATATTTTATTGTTTCTTCGCTAAATAAAAAAAAATGTAGATTAATTTGTCTCTATTTACACTTATATATCTATATATATATATATATATATATATAAGTGATTATATATCATACCTATATATGAATTTAAACATTCAATTCATGTGAAAGGTTCACATGATCGTAATAGTTGTAATAATTATTAGGAGTTTCTGGAACGATTTTAAAGATAATGTTCCGAGTTCTGATTGGCTAATGTCACAGAAATTAACAGCAAATTAGTAATTAATTACAAATCAGCTTTAAGCAATCGGGTGTTATCGGAAGTTGAAAGGTTTCTCTCTTTCAAACGATTTAAATGAAGTAGTAATTGAGCGATGCTATATATAATATATGTAAAATATATATAATATATTTTACATATATTATATATAGTAATCATAGATCACGAAAGTTTAAATACAAGCTTTGTTACTTAAGTATCTAATAACAGAAGGCTCAACTGAAAAGCACATTATATCTTACTTTAAAAGTGAAATACTATAGACTTTATTAATATATTTAATTAGTAATTACTATATAATATATTAATAAATATATTCAGAGATAGCAGTGGTCAATTGGCTTGGCGAAGTTTTATTCCGGACATGACGTCATATACGCGCAGTTGTTATTTTATTGCGGCGCTGCCAACCTTCAATATCAGCTAGTAGTGTAGTGTTACCAACACAAATTTGAATATAGATCGATCCTTCCCACTATGGGAAGGACACAATTAAGAGATAAAAAATAATCTTATAAATATTGTTTGTGTTATCATATGAATTCTCTCATAGAGATATACACTGTATAATGTTAATTTGGTGCTAGATAGACTTAAATATAATTTTAGGGACTTCTATATAATATTAAGGTTTATTAAATGATTAAATTACTAACTACTACTACTACTGTTGTCTGTCTGTCATTAATGAAATGAAAATCATTAATCTATTCTAAGCTGAAATCAATCCTTATATAAATCTATACTAATAGTATAAACCGTATAAGTTTGTTTGTTTAAACACACTATTCTTTGAAACTACTGGATTTTTTTTTCTCATTATGATATATTTATCATTTTCTCATGAGGCTACTGGAGTTCCGGAGTTACGGTCACTTACACTATCTGGAGTTACGGTATTCTTAGTTATTATAATAATAAATAAAATAATTTATCCGCGAGTCTGACAGTGAGTATCAGCTAGTAAAATATAATATTATTATATGAATAAATATAAATAAAACAGCAAATTGATATTTATGATATTATTTAATTTCCAAGTAATGACCTTCCATTTCCAGAGAATAAAGCCAAAATGAAGAAATCTAATCTCAACAAGATCGAGGTCACTTTAATTACTTTTGTGACATATATATTAAAGGTAACGTTCGATGAATAAATTATTTCTTTTTTTGCTGTTTTAGATTTCTATCATTTATTCGAAATACCTATCAATTTTATTATAAGTGCTAGCTATTAAACACGACGCTGTGGACTTGAGAGGTAATTTAGATTTTTGATTTATTTAGTAGTTCTGAATTACGGAACCCAGGCATTAATATATATACTGGTTGGAAGATTGTGCGAAAATATTTTTACTAACTCCCTTCCTGAAATAAACATGTTCATACAAAAATATATACAAAAACTCATTAACTAAGTTTCATTATAATAGTTGAGTGATTTTTTGAAATATATATATTTTTTAATAATATTTTAAGATCGATAAATTATTTAAAAAAAAAACTATTTTACAAATAAACGAAAGGGTCCCAAGCACAAAGTGTATAATAATTCTGTAATATATTTTTGTATGAAACCTGTGTATTTATTAGCTGGCGTCCAATTCATTAACTCTTCACTTTACGTCAATATTATCCATTAAATTGTAATCGATTTCCATTTAAACAGACGCCACAACGTTTATGCTTCAAAATGTTATTTCCAACGTTTTACTATTTTTTACTTTCATTCGAAAATAGGGGTGTCATATGTTTTGAGGTATCCTGATTAATTATAGACACTTTTTTCAATATGTATGTATGTGTGTGTATGTGACCTAACCGATGCGTATTCACGTATTATTAGTACTAGCGTATTCAACTGAGATCAGTTTTCCAGTGAAATCGAATGAGTGTTTTTTTTAACAAACTGAAAAACGAATATTCTCAATTTTTAATAAATTTAAATTCACGATTGAGATGGTTGTGACATCAAACGATGCGTGTTCATATCAACAAAAAGTGATCACAGTTTGACAAAAAATATTACGTAATATTTTGTTATGTATATCATTTGAATAAATTTATTTTTAAGCTTCAAATTCTCCATCATTCTCATGCATCATAGCCGGCTAGTTAGTGCTTTTCAACTAGCCGGTGCTTTAAGCTCAATATCAAATCGATAACTAGTCTCCGGCTACAAAATAGGCTGTATGAACAGTGAATATTCGGCCATTTCTATTTTATTTAATTCCTTCTAAATATACAAATAATCTCTAATTCTAATATATAATATTTAAATGGAATATAAGAATATATATATAACATCATCTGACTAATTTAGTAAACATATGTATAACATGACATATTCGTATCTCTTTAATTGCAAAACGTTTACAGTACATTTACATTTTCATTATCACACGCTTTTTGTATTTACTAATATAATTAATACATGCTTAAAGTATTCTTTAAGTTATTACTGGAGTTATTACTCCACAACGTTACATAACATGGCATCGTCATGAATGGTCGATTTTCTTTTGAACAATTATTTATTTTATATTGATATTGATAACAATAGATATTTTATATTGTATTAGACTGGATAGATTGAACCTTTTTTCATTTGATTTCAAAACCAACCGATTTTAAAATAATGCACAATTTCCTTATAATAATACATACTATAAAAAATCGTATAATTTATTTAATTGTCACCAGTAATTCTGTTCGTCGAAATGCATTTATTTTATTATTTATGTATAATGTTTTATTTAGATATTATAATCTTTATGAATTAGTCTTTTGTTCTTATTCGTGGAATAATGAGTGATTCAATGTGATGAGAGAGTAAACAATTGATACAAAATCGATAGGACATGTCTATTACTTTGCGCTTCAGTGAGTATTTTCGAACAAAATACTAACGGCAAGATTATTTCTTCTTTTGAAAATAGCCTGGAGATTGAAAGACATTGCTTAGTTCGATATTTCTTATTAACAATATTACCGTTGTGTTAGAAATTTTGAGAATATCTAACTTTATTATGAATAGAATTTGAAAAGCAATTATATCTAAAATTTATCCTTATATCTGCTTTGGGATTTGTCTAGTGATTTAATATAATATAGGTGATGTATGATCAAAGATATCATCTAGGATCTTTAAATTATTCCATGCATACATTATAATTTCCGTTCCGGTATTATAAACGTATAAAGCTATTCAAAAGTCTATTTAATATTCAAATAATTAGATAAAACATTATTAACAAGGTTATCTTTATTAAAATGAGATTATCTTTATTAAAATAAGATTTTTTAGTCAAACTATTAAGTTTTTTTCCTGATTTACTTGAGGAAAATCTTAAAAAACAAAATTTTAATTAAAAAAAACAAAATTAAAATTAAATTAAAATAATAGATCCTAACCAGTTTAGAGTTTCGCATTGTTGCCAATCTGGGTGCCTCCGAAAAGCCCCTACTCCTCGTAGTTACAAGGGTATCGGTAGAACTGACGTTTTCCACTCTTCCATAAGATATCTCTTCCCTGTAGATACGTCTGCAATAAAAGTCGGAAGTAGGGAGGCACTCCATACACCAAAATAAAAATCACTCGTACACCCAAAAATCTCACATACAGTTAAGTATCTCTCATTGCTTTGTCACTCCGTTCCACTGGTCAGGAACAGCAATGCCCGGGGTATAGGATATGGACCTGGATAAGATACTGAGGGGTACGCCCTGCTTTATTTAACGGGTGGCTTAAATCATTGAGTATAGGTTTTAGGTGTTCAAGTGTCTCCAAACTTAAAATGATATCATCAGAAAGGAAAAGATAACTAAGTTGAAATTCTTTACGTCTATATTCATAGCTAGGTCATCCCACTCCTTGGTGCTAAAGATATCTTAAATTTACTGGCAAAGAGGTTCCGATATATGACGTCTCCTTTGCGTACTCCTCATTTGATATTCACTGTCATGGAAGTACCCTGTATCTGTAATGTCTTTGTACGTCCAGTTACTCAAAAACTTATAGGAATAAGTCCAGCTACTCTAAAACTTATTCATGTAATTGAAATCACTGGACGTATTTATAGTCAACGCTGCACCATCGGAAAAAGTCAAACACAGCCTATGCTCCAAAAATTACAACGCCTTGTTTCGGTTTCGGTACATTATATGCCTACGATTTCTCTATCACTTAGCAAACTATAAATGATATAGAGTGAACGTGAATGGGTGACTGGTTATATTAATTTTACTAGAAAAATTGGGACTTCATGTTGGATTGATTGCGGTGGTTCTAATTGTTCGCAAATTGTTTATTAAATATTTTGATGTTTGTAAAACAGTAGTTACACTAAAACGCGGACGCGTTTGGATCTCGCATATCCAGAACTTTAAGCTGGAGAGTTTCTCAAGTATGGTGTCAAAATAGGCCCTCATGTCACTTCCACATCATGTACACAAGTGATCACTGGTATTGATTCAAAATGGAAAGAAAGAAATAAATAAAATAAAAGAAATCTGATACAAATAAAGGTTCTAGTAGGAGATATGTTTAGACAATATTCAAAGAGATTGTATGTATATAAAACCTTAATACTATAAATATAATGTATATCAAGGTTTTAATATACTCTATCAATTTGAATAATCAATAGATATCAAAGGGGCAGTTTAATAACTTTTAAAAGCTTAAAACTTAATAACTGCCTGAAGAGGTAAGCACTAATAAATATAAAAATCTTCTTTTTCAAAGTACATATTTTTTATATTATTTCCATTTTATTTACATTAAACGTTGTGTTGTTGAATCAAATCTTTAGTTCATCATTACTAATTCAGAGAGCGCAGGTCATAAATTAAAGATTTAAAATAATGAGCTGAGGATAAAAATATATTTTCTTTCCTTGGTCTGCTAAGTTTGGCATAATATGTTAGAGAAAAAGAATTATATTATACTATTAAAAAAAAATCTAAAAGAATCAAGCGGTACTGGGTGCGGGTCCTATCACATTAACTATAATATTAACAAAAAATTTCTTTTGGTTACGGTGTCGATATCTGTACAATAAAAAGTTATTGTTCATATTTTTGATAATAAAGAAGTTATTACGATGGAACTTATAGAACTTATGGATGGAACGTAGCCTTTAAAACTTATTTACAACATTTTTTTTATTAACTTAACAAATAAAAAGCAATAACATACAACAAACCGCACACAAATTAATTTAACAGTAATTTTAGGTATTCTATCTAAAGATTTCATCTTTAAGGATGAGTACTTTTTTGAAAAACGAGAAAAATTTCCGGAATATAACGTATTTTATATTGGCTAGATAAATAGCCTGCAGCTACACCAAATGTTAGAAATATCATTATATCAATTTTAATTCCATGTTCTAACATACAATAAAAAAAATCAGTTTATCAAAACAAAAACATCTGACACGCGGCAATCGAGCTTGCCGCTCTGAAAAACTCCTAATCGGCAAATTATAACTCGCAAATTAATTAACAAACAAAACAACTTCTACTGCTTTTTTTATTTTTTTTTATGTAGTTTATGATAGGATTTTAAAAAATTTAAAAATTCGAAATTTTTTTTCCATTTTTCGGTAACTTCGGCGGCCGATCTGACCACCTTCCCGTTGGACAATCAACATAATTTTGAAAAGTGAATTACACTTACTTACATTTAGATGCTGATTCCAAATATATCTTTAGTTTTTCAAAATTCGAAAAATAAAATTCGACACACACACAGACACACATACAGACAGACAGATCGGAAGGAAAAACTGAGGTTTTCGAAAATCAGTAAACAAAACAAAAAAATGCAACATCTAGCTCACGAATACATATAATCTTTGTGGAATATTTAATGTACGAATTTCACTTTTTTATTAGTTATTGAGGTCGGTGCCATAAGACAATTGCTTTCAAGATCTTCATTTCACGTCATATTAGTGGAAACTTACTTATTTGCTTAATAAATTTTTCTGGTGCTTTATTTGTGTCGGTTTTTCATTTGCCTTATAACCCCTCGAACCTCCCAATTTTATTTTTCATCCATTCTCATTAAACCAGATATGCTTCTCCAGATTTTATCTGGACATGAAATGCTATAGCACGTATTTGCTGTCATCTATTTTGAATTCCCAGTATTTCAATCCATATAACATGACAGGTTTTACTATCTTTCCTTTACATTTTGCATATGGTTAAGCAAAAGTTTTTCGGACCATTGGGAATTTGTGTTACCGAGACTTCAACCATATTCCGATCCATATTAAATTGTAGGCTAATATTTTACGTCTAGATAATATGTTGTTAAAATATTATACAGTTTTGAATGTTTTTATTCACACCGTTCTATTTTAGTACTTTTGTGGTGAGTAATTAAGTTTCTGGTAACTAAAAATTTATAGTAAGGGTACATATCTTACACATAAATTGCAGAGTCAGATTAACAGTATTTTATTTCACATAAGCATAAACAGCACTTATGAAACGTCCCATGTTTGTATGGTTCCAATGGGTAGGTCCATAGTGAAGAAAAGGCAAAAACCATATTAATACTTGATCAGACATTTCAATATAAAATCAAAGGATTTTTTCGTAATTAAATAGTTAAGATAAAGGCAAACACAGAGGTTTTGTTTGATTTTGTGAATCAAATTTATTTTATGAGTATTCTACCTTAAACTATACACAGGAATTTTAAAATTACGGGCTTTAAAAAAAAAAAGAAAATTTTTACACTATAAGTTATGTTCATACGACGAGGAAACATTTTTCAGAAGGTAATTACTGTATTTAAAATGACAATATTAATAAAAACGTGTATATTTCCTAAAAATGATCCTAGGAAAAAATAGATTCTGTGATTCATCGTGACATCTGCAATCTAGAAGTTTTAAGAATGAAGCGTATCTTTGAGTTTCCTCCCGCGAAGTCGATGACGTCGGCATTTTTGTTTGCTATATTTTCTTTTTATAAATTTAAATAGATTCAAGAAGATTAAAATGAGGCCTGCAGCGTATAGTATACACATGGTCCAACTTTGAATTTCCATCGTGACAGGCCAATTAATTTCGTAAATTTCGTCTGTGAGCCTAGATAAGCAGGTCATAAATGAAATCTAACGATATGCTTTATAGCTGCATGTTATAGCTTTAGCTGTACTAATACTTTAAAAATAAAACAATGGATACAAATAGCGTAATATGATACGTTATATCAATGCCGTTTCAATGCTCTGGCTATTTTAACCTAACTATAATGTATACAATATAATATTTTCAATCGATTTCAATTTAAATTATTTATTTTTAATTAAAAACTATATTTAATGCAGCTTTTTTTAATTACTATAATTTAAATAATGATAAGAAATAGAATTTGGAAGGAAAAGAGTACTCAATCCAAACTCTGCATTTCTGGTCTGACGATGTTTCACCACAGGAACTGGTTTTTTTTCAAATTTGCCTAAGACTTATCGTCTTTACCTATACGTACACTTAATTTTGAAACCTCAAACGTACACTTGGAAAGTACCGCGGTACCACCTTGCGTCATTTTTTTAATGTAATTCTAAGCAATGCTTCTGCAAATTAACGCCTCAAACTTAAAACCATCTATCCGCTTTAACTTGTAATAAATTGTCATATTATTCTCAAAATAATCTTCTAATTTAAAACTTAACCAAATTTTAACTGACTGTAGTAATAAAATATATTACACTAATATTGCAATATAACTGTTGGCGCATTTAATAAGGGTTTCAAAACGACATTTCTAGAATTCTCTTTTACGTTATAGTCAACTTTAATTGTTGTAAATTAACTCGGTTTTCAACTTTTTAGCTAAGTGTACCTATCCAAGATATTCCATGAAGCTATAACGTAATTGCACGTCAATTTAAAAAATACATCACAAAATAATTATTCTTTCATAAATATATCTTTCCATGTTCAAAACGGTTAGTATAAATTAAGTACTAGAAAACTTACAGAACCAAAATTTCAAAAGGTTTATTTTTATATATTCTCCATTGACGAAAAGATTTCTATACTACAACATTATCTTCAAAGCAGTTCAAACCATAATACATAAATTTCTAGTTTAATAAGCCTGTTTTCTATCACCAGGAGACCATAAATACTTATTAATAAGTCTGTTTCCCTTTAAGCCCAGTGAGTGGCGCAACTAAAAATACAAGGGCTTCACAGCTTGTACGATGAATTTGTATTATATGAAGTGGGTAATTTACTGAACATATCATAAAATGTAACATGTATAGTTTCGATATTATTCCACTCTTTTTAATGTTTGTTTAAACGGAAATATAAATAATTTATTATTAATAACAATGGCTTTAGAAAAGTGTTTACGATAAACTAAAATCGACAGTAATTCGAATATTATCTATTCTAGGAAATTCTACTTTGGTTAGTGATTTATTTATAAGATAAACTTAATGAAATGCATGGAATGTATTCAACAATTACGTCATAGGTAAAAACCACGCATCATATGACACAATATCACAATTAACATATAAAAGGTATATTGGATAAAGTGCTTTCAACAATCACTTATACTAATTGATTGGTTTTACCGCTTCCCTAACCAAATATTAAATACTATAAACCAGCATCAATAACTCTACACAGCATCAATTACTTTAACAATACTAAAATATTTCATAAAATATTCCTATAAATACTTTTAATTAAAAGTCAGCAAATTATATTATTTATTTTGTTTACTTTTTAGCTTATATGGATAATCAGGTCGCGGTCTAGCATTGCGTCTGTACGGAATTCGAATACACACATATACTCACACACACAAACATACACACATTATATTATATTGAGTTTACACCTGGCTAGGATAGGTCTTTTCACTGTTTAAGTATTATTGTTGATAGGCCAGCAACACTCTTGTGACACCTCTAATGTTGCAAGAGATCAATGACCTACAATCTTCTAAAATATCTGCGTTGTATTCTTCAACTTTTCATAAATACTTTTTTGTATATAAATGTAAAAAAATATAATTCTTTTTTTATGTTTTGGTTTTATCAAAGGTAATGCTATTAAAACCCTTTTTGATAAGTCAATCAGTCGTTAACAGATGGAAAAATAGAATATAAAAGAAAAAATTTTCGTCGTAGAAATTATTTGTAGGAAATTTCTTTACGTTCTTATTTTTAAAGGGCTTTTTCAATTTCAAATCCAACACATCTTTAATTATTATTAATTTTTTTTTTTTAATTCATGTCTATCTTGAACAGAAATTGACGATAATGAAAATGTAAAATACTTGTAAATGTACATCTTTTTTATAAAATATTGTTGACAAGTTTTTTTTAACATTTATTATGTTTTTGATATTACCAGTTTTGTAACGATCGATCTTAATGTTGATTAAAGTAATACTTATAGAGAATAAAGTTTCCAAAAGAGGCTAGCGTCTTTATGTACCTGATTGAATATTTAAAAATTTTCTTAATCAGCGTAACAAAAACAAATGTTATTAAATTCTTCTTATAGCTATTGTTATTATATTTATTTTAATATATGTATATTTAGATAAAGATTTTGTTGAATAACAAACTACTTCGTTTTAATAATAGGCCGACAATTTATCTTAACTTAAAATTATCTAAAGTTTTGCCCATGGTCAAAATGTTGTTTAGTGAAGAGTAATTTTTTTTGCTTACATAAGGTATATATATTTAAAAAAAACCAACTATTTAACACATTCAAATCGCATTTTGTTCGCTCTTCTTATTTTTGTTTTATTTCCAGATATATTGGACATGAATCTTCGGACGTGGCGTTAAAGGTGAAAATCTAATGATGGCAGTGAACAGTCCCAGTGGGTATCCCCCACTCTCCCCTAAGCCGATTACACCGAAAAGTCCTCGACATTTCGTATTCCCACAAAAAAGTCCTTCAATAACATCCAGCACTTCATCCTCAGGATATTATACACCCCAATCTGGCTGCAGTTATGATAAACACGGGCCTCCACGAAGTCCTAATATTCATGGTCATCACAGTCCTGCCAGTTCAAGGCACTTCAACATTCCTCAAGTTGCAGAGTCGCCGTCAGAACTCACAAGTCCTAGCACCTTCGAGCGTTCCCAGCACGGTCTCCATTATACTACATCTTTGAAACACAGTCGCCGGGACAAGTCCAGATCGCCGAAGCCTCCCCCAGTGCATATTCATACAAATCCTGGCTACGTTTCGCCCAATCGATCGAGAAAATTATATAGTTCTACTTCCACAGTCAGCTCCCCGAGGATGGTGACTTCGCCCAGTATAATATCAAGTCATACTGATGATTCAATAGATATAATGCCAGGAACTCCGTCAGCGATTGTTAATGATGCAGACGATGAGGCAACAGAGACTTCTTCGCGGATTTGTCGAAAATCTACTTCAGATTTGACCGATTTAACTGAAGACACTCCCCAAACTCGGTCAACTAGTATTAGCAGACCATGTTCTCCAATGCGCAGAGGATCAATAAAAGGCGGATTGGCATATTTGGCAAGTAGACGAGGCTCGCGGGAGTCGACAATATCTAACTGCGATTCAGTAGAAGATATTGGACCACTTAACTTCCAAAATACTATGCGCGGTCGACAAAGAAGGACTTCAAACTTTTTGGAGTTACCAGGCGAGTAAAATTAATTACAATATAATCTTAGTAATTGGAATAAAATGTATTATCAATATTTTCAAACTCTGTCTCGAAATTATATAAGACCTTTATTTTTTTTGTAAAATAGTTCTTGATATTAAAATCCGTAGCCTTGAAGATTTGTCTCATGTTACAAAGAATATTCATGAAAAGAAATTTATTTTTCACAGTAATTGTCATTTGATATTTGATTAATATCTCTATTTATAAATAGATTTATTTATCAATTTTTTTATAAAACATTAATAAAATAAAATTGAATCGTCTTCTACGTTATACATTATTATATCATGTACGTATAATAAATGAAGATAAATCTTTTAAACGCCTAAATGAGCAGCTGTGGGTAAACATTTTCGGGGTGGACATGTAGGAACTGTAACAGTCGAATGAACAGTAATAGCATGTCATGACAATAAACTGCCCTTAGATATCTAAGGAATTACCTACATGGATTTAACATTACACTTTTCTACAGATAGAAAAGTAAATAAAAAAGTAAGTAATGTTACAAAGCAAGTTTTCTTCTCTTAGCTGTTCTTGTATATTTTGCAACGAAGAAATAAATATGTATTTCGTACACTCATATATTACGGAATATTGTTCCCATGTTATTCTATATCCAAATTTTATAAAATATACAACTAAAAAGTCTCGCCGGAGTTTTTAATTTCTGACAATGTTTTTCTATTCAAAAATCTGTTGTTATGCAAAAAAATTTTTCAAAGAAAATTTTATAAAGAATACGCCGCGTTTACAAGCATTCTTCATTCATATTAACAATATTTGAGTCTGTTTGTTTATACATACCTATATGTAAATAGTATAAAAATGAGGGGACAGTAAATAAAAGTAGTTGAATATGCTTTTATAATATTTGTGTGCATGCGATTCGTAAAATAATTAATTATATAAAAACACTTGAATACTTTTTACTAAATACAATGTAAATTGAACATAAGGCCCGTGCTGTTCAATTAAAAATATTTATATTTCAGACTGTAAAAGAAAAACGGACGGGTTTTGTTAATGAATGCTTTTATCTGTCTGCTTCATCCATTGTTTTATATTCATTGTACTGTAGAGAGGTATTTATTATTTATTTGAAAATGCTCTTATAAATTTTTTATGAGGTCTAGACACGTGCTAACATCGACCTTACCTACGAAGACTTAGATGCAAGTAAAATATAACATATAATTACTAAATTTTATTTATATACCACTTATAATTTGACTTTTTATTTAGTTGAAGTTGGATATAGCGCTAATAACCGATGTATGATCGAATTTTGTTAAATTAATTGTAAAAGACGAATACATACCTCAATTTATTTTATCTCCTATTTGAAAACAATATCCGAACTGGGGACAAATCAATATATAGATGAATTGCCAGTTTTTCGGTCTGATAGACTAGATAATGTTTTATAAAATTATCCTCGATTTTGCTTGGAATTTTGAACACTAAAAAGCTTCATAATTGTTTTATAATTTTAATAATTATATGAATAAAATCAATACTCTATAATATTATTACATTATATTAGCAACAATGATATTTTGTATTATATATTGTCTAATTAATTATTGTATGAGGTACATTCAAATTTGAAACAACTATTAAAGCTCTTGGAATCAGTTCGTTAGGTTATTTGATGTTGGATTAAATTAGTAGTTCAGTGGAGTTAGTTTCGACATTCTGCATAAGGTAGTACGAATCTTGTTTGAGATTCAATGAGATAATTGGCTTTACAGTTCAGTCTATTCTGGTTTATTAGTTTAACCAATAGCGCTGTGTCGGCACACTATGGTTATTGATTTAAAGTGTATTTTTATGTCAGAGGATTGTTTCAAATTATAATTGGCTTTAATAACTTGACTTCTATTAACAATTATATAATTATACAAAAAATATAATAATGTGTTACGGTCGGCTTCAGGAAGCAAAAATCAAAATTTCTTGTCCGTACCGTTAAAAGTTGGTCATTTATCACGCTACATGCCACACAAAGTCACTGAAAGAGCCAAATAATAAACTACAAATAAAATGAAATAGTTTGTGACCAGGGGTTTATTCTGTAAAATTCCTAAAAAATATTTGTTTTCGATATCGGTTCCTGAGTTTACGGGCATAGAGTTGTTGTAAACTTTGAAGGTAGGTGACAAATAAACTGACTGAGTGACAGCCACCATCATCTCGTCTTACCGCGAACACGTTTGATGCAAAGCATTCGAAACGTCGGGTTAAATTTAAAAATGTAATAATAAACGCAAGTTATATCCGTAAAATAGTTATTGAAATGTGTAGTATTCGTGTAAATCTTAGAAAACATTACCTCTAACAATGTTTAATATAATTGTAGTTGTGGAGCACTCAAGACCTCGCGTATGTTCTCTACCAGAGAAGCCTTACAACCCTCGGCTGTCAGATGACCTATATAGACTACGTACCTTCTCCATCACCACCAAGGGAGGAGTTGTCAACTGTGGAGACTCCATTTGCAACAGACGCAGTCGATCTAATACATCTGTTAATTCTACTAACAGCCGGTAATCGGGTTTTATATTATTGTACTTCTAAACATTATATGTCATTATTAATCTTAAAATAATTGTTATCTACATCACTTTTAAATAAGTCAGTTTTGAAGTTTTTCTTTTAGTAACTTTCACTATATATTCAATGGCACTTTACTAAGTAAATTATATTACTACTCTCAAGTAGTAATACAATTTACTTCAAGAATAATTAAAACCATCTTGATATAAAACTTTACTTCTTCTTTACTAGCGCAAGTGGAAAAATTAAGTTTGTTCAAGATTTTATTAAAAACCATGGTAGCCTGCGCTCAAGATTGATAATTTTTTTTAATAACTTTTAACGCTTCGAAAGTTAAAATTTATGGAAGGGGACAATTTATGTAACTTTTAAACCATCCGAAGTTATTAATAACGAAGTTGTATTCATATATTTTATAAATACACACTTACGATAAATCGAAATAATAGAAATTTGACAAATTATTCTTACAACGAGCTTTTTATTTCATTTTAAGGATTTCGTATCCCAAAAGGAAAAAAACGAAACCCTTGTAGGATCATTTTCTTGTATTTCCGTGATACCTTGAACGTCTATCCGTGAAAACCTTTAATTTTGTGAATGCGTAGAGACGTCGAGTTGAAATTAAAACAATGTAATTAAATCTATAGTCTTTTGAGCTGTGAAAAAATAAAATTCCTTATTAACCCTAAAAACAGGATACAGTTGTTTTATGCGTCCAAAAACATATAGTTCGACACTCGCGAGGGAATCAACATTAATAGCGTACTTCCCGTTGTCTTAGAACTTTGAAATTTGTGAAGTGATATGATTTCATAATACAATTTTATTTAATTCTTTTTGTTTTGTTTTTCGAAAAAAAAACATAAAATATTCTAAATTGTTGGTGACTTAATTAATTTTAAAACTATCTGACTGATTTTCATTTTTAAAAGTAATTAGCAGATTTTTCTTAAAAAAAATTTGTGGCGAGTAAAGCCTTTAGTTTACTGAAATACAAATGATAGTCCAGCTTGACTTTTAATCTGATTACTATTTGGTGACTGATTGCGAAGTTGCGTGACCAAAACACTATGCAGTTTTACAAATGTACGCAGAATGAGAGCTTGGAGTTATTTACAACGGATTATTTTTCAAGGCATGAATGTTTAAATCTAAACCAGAGCATTAAGCCGTTAAAAACTGGAAATGGAAACGAAATAATTTAAATGGTTTATTTTAGTTCGTCATCATGATAACAAGAAATTAGAGAGAAGAAATTAGGATAATTTAATACTTATATGATTATGACATGTAAAACAGCTTTGTAAAACGAAGGCTAAGGCTAATATAATACGTAACTCTGTTTTACATGTCACAAATCATGAGATATAAACTGATTTTTAACCCAAATATGATTAAAAGATTAATGTGCATTTATATCGACAGCCAACGTACGCAGTAGACCGGTACAGACACAATAAGACTTCATTCTTTATCTTTAGGCTTGGGTCAATACGGCACGGAACATGAATATATGTGTCTGTTTTATATTGGTATGCATGCGGCTTACGTTGCTTATTTTACTACATATAAATTTATTTCAGAGCATCAGATAGATCTCCTTTCGATGGTTCCTGCTGTTCTGGATACCGGCCCGTTGACTCAGCAAGTCTTGATACACCTGATGATGATGAAATTGATCCGGTAAGATGCTGTACATCAATCCTTGTCTTGTATTTAAGTGTATACTTCGGTTTGTCTATTCGTGTCATAATAGTTTCAATTGATATATAGAAGTGATAAAAGTACTTCTATATGTTTAATAAATTTACAACTATGGCAAAGTTACAAAATAATAAAAAAAAATATTTTTTTTTTCTAAAACCTGAGATTATAAGAATATGTATTTTGATTACACTATTTACAAACGAGTTAATGGAACAAAAAGTATTATAGTTCTATTCATAATACAAAGTTATTTATTTAACGTCGCACTTTTCACGTTGCCTGAACCATGCCATGTTTATTATTAAGTACATATTTAAAAATGTTTTGGCTTACAAAAAATATTTTTTTTTTCATGTATTTAGATACCAAAGTACCGTGTCGTGTTGCTCGGTGACGCGGGGGTGGGGAAGACGGCGCTCGTCTCGCAGTTCATGACGTCAGAGTACATGAATACATACGATGCTAGTCTCGGTAAGTAGATACAATACTTGTACAAAAATAATAAAAATAAAAATAAATATTTCAAAGTTACGATTTGTTAATTTAATTCATATTGACAAATTGATTTGACACGTATAAAATACAGATATCAATATTTAATTCGACATTGAAAATTTTTTGTAATCAAATATAATTGTAATATACAAGATTATCTTGAAAGTACAGCATGTTGCCTGGAATAGTTGCTTTTATGTATTATGCTTACATTATTTTTCAGATATACAAATTATTCTTGAAAATTAGTTGCGAAAAATAAAAAAATACAACTAAATATATTATTACTGAAGTTTATATTGAGTTTTTATAAAGCTATTTAAATGATAACAAATATCTGGATTTACTGTTTTGTATTTATTTACTATTTATATTATATTCAAAACAAATTGAATTAAGTAGATAACGGAAATAGAAATTATATAAAAATAAATTTTGGAAATTACATTTTCTTATTCTTATTATAATAATACTCTCAAAGAAATGTATTTTTGTCAAATCCGGCTTCAGAAATAAGAATCTGAAAATGAGTTTTCAGAAATAAATTTCTGAAAACTCATTTCGGATAATCGTTTCAGTTTAATTTATATAAAATACCTACTTTTATGTAATAGCCTTAAATCTTTTATAGATACGAAATATTTGCGATAAAACCTTCACTAAATATAGAGGAGGGTGGACGTTTGTCAACTGTCTAACACCCCCTTAACTATTATGTTAGTGACAGGCGACAAAACCAAATTATGGACACCATTATCGTTGAAATTATAAGCGTGACTTATTTCTACTTAAAACACAATTTTCTTTGTTTATTTTATATATGAAAATACGCACACCCAGTGTTTTTAGTTAAAGGTGAATTAAAGTTCGAGGTCATTGACATTATATTGAAAATCGTTTTATGAACAAATGTCTATTTCGTGATTTAACTTAAAAATTTTTTTTTTTTTTTTTTTTTTTACACTGTCTGAGTTAACGCTTGACTACATTCCACCTGATGGAAAGTGGAAATGTAGTCATAGATGGTAAGGCGCATTAACTCAGTAACCTATTCACTCTTCTCTTGAAGACACCCACATTGTATTCAGATGGAAATACCGACGCAGGCAAGCTGTTCCAGTCCTTCGCCGTGCGAATAAAGAAAGACGAAGCAAAGCGCTTCGTTCGGACAGGTGGAATGTCCACAACGTATGGATGGATACTCGCCGTGCGTCGGGATGTCCGTTGGTAGAAGGGGGATGGGGGAATTACGTCATGTAATTCCTGTGCACACTCTCCAAAATGTATCCTATAGAATACTGAGAGGCCAGCAATTCTCCGCCTGTGTTCAAGGCTTTGAAGATTGGCGTCAACCAAGTCTTGGTCGCCAATAAGCCTTTTTGCTCGCCTCTCGATTGAGTCCAGAGCCGCTAGATGAAACTTTGCGGCACCAGCAAATATGTGACCACAGTACTCCACACACGACCGGATCTGTGCTTTGTATAATACAAGTAGCTGTCCCGGTGTAAAGTACTGTCGGACCTTCGCAAGAATGGCAAGCTTTCCTGCAGCTGCTCTTGCTCTGGACTCAATGCACCGACCATAGTTGAGGTTCGAGGAAATCTCTAAGCCTAACAACTGAAGCCGGTCACTGTATTCCAAAGATACATTCTGAAAAGAAGGAGCCAAGGTGAAAGGGCTCCTTTTGGCGGTGAACAAACACGTCTGCGTTTTGGTGGCGTTGAATGTGACAAGATTGGCACTGCCCCATGCAGAGACTGCCTGAAGTTTGTCACTCAAACGTTGCACCATGGCTTCTCTTTCTGACTGTACTTGTTCTCTACTAGCACGAGTGCTTGGCAGATATCTTTCTACAACTGTGCTGTCGTCTGCGTACCCATAGATTCCGGGCTTCAGCAGATCGTTTATATGCAGCAGGAAAAGAGTTGCAGAGAGAACGGACCCCTGAGGAACCCCGGCATTTATTGTTAAGGGCTCCGACGAGCACCCTTCAACAATAACTCGGATAGTTCTAAGGTTCAGGAAGTCCGTAACCCAGCCGATCAGACCAGGAGAAATACCGTACGCTGAAAGCTTGCTTATAAGGCTCGCATGCCAGACCCTGTCAAAAGCCTTCGAGACGTCCAGAGAGACGGCGACCGCTTCTCCGTTCTTCTCGATAGCCTCGCCTAAAATGTGAGTAGCATACACTAAAAGGTCCCCAGTGGACCTATTTCGGCGAAACCCGTACTGTCGGTCACTGAGGAGATCGTTACCTTCTAGGTATGCTAAAAGGCGCGAGTTCAATACACGCTCCATAATCTTGCAGAGTATGGAGGTGATTGCAATCGGTCTGTAATTGGCAGGATCGGCACGTCTGCCTTTTTTGGGCACTGGTTGCACGTTGGCAAGCTTCCAGGATTTCGGCACTATTCCAGTCTCGAAAGAGAGGCGATACAGACGTGTTAATATAGGAGACAACTCAGCTGCGCATGTTTTAAGCAGAATGGCTGGTATACCATCAGGACCACTGGCTTTATTCACATCCAAACGACACAATGTTCTCCGTACCTCTCTGTTTGTGATGCGGATTTCAGGCATCGAAATTTTATATCGAAAATTTAATATATGAAACAATATTAGTGTTGTTTAGCTAAAAAAAAGTCTTTTATTGGAGATAGTGACAGGATTTCAGGCAATATTTATATACAAGTAGATTTCGAATTTAAATATGTTTAATTTCTTAAGTGTCAGAAGTAATAATAAAAAAATAATTAAAATTTGATAACAAAGTAACAAAAAATATATAATTATTGATTTTCGTTTGTTAATCTAGTTGTTTTATTACATTTATAGCTTAAATAAATTCATGTCTTTTACATTAAAAATAAAAAAGCTGTATGAATACAAACACAAAAAAAAATGAAAACCCATATACTTTGTCGATTTTCGTTTAATAATTATTGAGTATTTTTTGAATATTAGATAATTTTCATGATCAAAAATCATTATGTATAACCGGATGCATAAGCTTGTATTGTGAATACATTTAATATAACTTTTTTCATCTATATTATAATACGATATCATACCTTCATTATGGCCTCATACTTCCAAAACCACTAGAAGCTCAAAGTTTACATAAAATATTGTTTATGAAATGTTTTGTGTTGGTAATTTTTGAATTTGTTTTATTTCGGTCTAGTATTAATAATGCTGTAATATTTTTATAATATAGTATTTGAAGCTATAACGTGTACACGTGTTATATCAACTTAAATGGCTTTATATTTATTAAAAATATATATTTAATTTTAGTATAAGAAGGGTCGGTTTTTATAAAAAATGATAAATTTATCTATGAACTATGTTGGCAACACTTTATAAGGAGTTTTGTTTTAACTCTCTGGCGCCTTCAAAGGAATTATTTTGATCTTAGAAATGTCTTTGATTTAAATAAAGACTATATTGTTTGCTTTAAGTTTATTTTTTAATAATTTATTGACATTTTTATTTTTATAAGCTAACGTAGTATTATTTTGTATTATAAAAAACGGAATATCTCGTTCATATTTTATGTTTTATAATTAAAATTATAAAATTTTGTATCAATTTGAAATCAGATAAAACAACAGAATAATATATTTTAAGTAAACATGCTACTTTTATTATTATTTTCTTTAAACAAATCTATTTCAACGACCATTTCAGTAATATAACTTTTATGTTCAAAAGTTATTTTCAATTTATTTCTGTAGATTTTAATAAGTAGAAGTAACTACTGGCAGTTGTGCAACTTCCGAGACTATTGCAAGATTAAACTGGTCTGAAAGTCTGGTTATGCTTGATTTCTACTTTTTTAATTTCTGAAACACTTTTATAATGTCAATATATAAGAGCTACGCAACCTATTCAAGTAGCATATTGAAGCCAGCAATACCTTTTAAAAAAAAACACAAGCCTCCGCCCCCGATTTCTTCCGCATCGAATACTTGTAATATTTACATTGGAAATGATTAAAATATTTAAAAACAATCTTGTACTGAAATGTATCATTGTTTCAACAATACCAACCAATCAACCTTCTTTCCTGTTTTACGGACACAAACAAACAGATGCTGAATATTTATATATAAAAAATAGGTACCGATTTGTTTCTATTAACCAGAACTTTCAGATTAAATATAAAATCTTCCATAAAAACACTGCGAGTTAAAAGTATTCTTGATTAAAAGAATACTTGAATACTTATTCTTGATTTCTTCTTACAAGAAGTTTTTATTATAATTTTTTATAAACTATTCATACTTATTTGTTGCATTCCCTAGATTGTCTTAAGAATATTAAAAAAATACTGAAACTACATTTTAAATACTAAAAAACATAAAAACCGTTAATCCAGATATAATAATTATATAATCTTTGATTTTATTCTCACATGCTCTTAATAAAATAGAAAATATTTTTATAATTTAATCGCGATTGTGATAATTTCGTGAGATTATGTTTAAAATAAATAAATTATGAATTTGTTAAATCAATTAATACATTAAAGTTATTAAGAAATTTGCGTTTTTAATAAAAACAATTTAAAGCTATGATATTAGATGATCAAAATAAATGTTTTTAATTAGATTTAGTAGATATGCTTATGTCGCTTCAGATTATGCTCTTAGCTTAGAACTATTATATTATAGTACAGGTTAATTTAGCGTGGCTGGCAATGCTCTTGTAAATAACTATACCTTTTTTTACTTGCTAACTGGAAGCAAAACGTGGTAAGTTCACTTTTTTTTTATTTATTTGGCTGTGTACCACTTTTTCGTAGCTAGTTATAAAACTCCTTTTAAATTTGGTTGCTAGTTTTTTTTTCGTAGATTTCTAGTATTAAGATCACTAGTTTATTTCATATCTAATTAATGGATTGCAAGACTGTATACACCCACCGGCTGTATAGTACCACAATTTTCCTTTGTATATTTATATGTGAAATGTGAAAGTTTTTTCAAAAGATTTTTCATCTAGATTTTATCAACAGAGATGAATAGTTTGAAATGAAGAATATTGATCTTTTTCCTGTTCATATGAATACGTTTTATTATATACTTTTATATATTATTTTCCTTTCCTGAAATTATATGTTCTGAGTCATTGTGTTTGGGATTCTTTGGAAGGATAAGCACAAATGGGCTATTAGTTTCGGATTAAAGTCACCCATTCATTACTATTCGTTTTATGTTTTTAATACTGCCATTACACAACCTCCAGAAGTTCTGGATAATCTGATTGTTTTTTTTTTATTTATTTATAGTTTAACATGTTCGTTTTTTATTAATTTGAACAAAGTACATGTTCCATGTAATAAGATAATATTTTTTTAGATAAGGAACACTATATAATGTTTCTCGACTAAGATGTTTTGTATATAGTAATGTTGGATCACTTAGCTCATTGTTAAATCTGGGCTAAATAATGCCAATACCATCATTATTTCAGTATAAGATCAATCCTCTTCGAGACCGCAATTCTTAAAAAAATTATTCACCCACAGCAAACAGAACAGACTACAGTCTGTCTGTACTGTCTGTCTGTGTAATTCATAATAGCACATATATTCCATATTGCAACTTTTGTAATAATAAAGCATATGGTGTAAGCCTATGGTATTTTTCTCACTCACAGAATATTTTATAACGCAAAAATGCAATTACGAGTAAGTCTAAAAGCACCTCATTAGGGGTATCTTAATTAGTGGAGCTAGATAAGGGTGCTCGGCTGCTATACGGTCCATGGGGTTGAGTGTTGGCATTATGTACATTATTGGTATATATTTGTATATGTTTATAACCATGTAAGACATTTGATGATAAATATTGAACAAAATAGAACTAAATACAATAGTCATTTACCAATCTTCATATCATTTATTAGTAGTCGTCACAGTATACCAATTCTTTTATGCTCCTTTACTATACGTTATCTTGGCATAAGTATAAAAACAGTTTTATGACCTTTAACATAAAAAAGTGGATTCAAACTGATAGTCAATGAAAATAAATATGCAGGAGGAATTTTCGATATTCATTACTGCGATATAATAGGGGTCTACGAGAGGGAAGTTGTATCAGATTGCATAGGAAAAGAGAAACCTAAATACATCCAATCATCTCCCTATCGACCCACCTCCCCATACTTTTCCGGCATTGGGAGTAGGGTCAGAGCTACTGTAAAAAGAGTTAAAAGCGTAGTACTTTTAAATTTATAGCTCGACGGGTTTTAATTAAATTTAATAAAAAATGGGTCCTTAAAATAGTTTTAATTAAATGGAGTATTATATTAAATTTTTGAACATGCCGTGATAGAACTCGTTAATGGTTTGGACGAAAATGTGAATGCGTTGAGATGTAGAAGCATCTAGAAAACCCATATTGGGTTTCAAATGAAGATCCATGGACTTTAGTGCTATGAGATAGATTTCACGCAGCAGCCGAATCTTGCAATAACTTATTACAAAGGGCTCTTTCTGACAATATTGATTGAATAGGAATCAATCTAGCTTCATACCGTAGCAAAGACTTTAGTATCTAAGCCGAGGCTGTAGAGACAAACTTCTGGCATCCCTCATTATATCCACTGCAGAAACTTGTTGGGTCACTGGCTCACAGTGCTAAATTTGTTAGCATTTCTATTTGCAAAGTCTTCAGTTTTAAATGCAGGTAGGTTAAAGGATATTTTCTGTTATTATAGGCAATTATAATGGTAATGATGGAAATTCTTATTTAAGAAAAGGCGTTGTACAAAACGCTACGCAATCTTAACGTAAACAAGTGTAGTTATCCTGACGGTGTTTCAACAATTATACTAAAGGTTTTTCTCTCGGAGATGTCACCAATACTTCCATGTATTTTTGAACTCTCTTTTGAGATTGGATCGTGAAGAGTTCTTAATAACTTACCAGCTATACCTCATTTCCAAAAAGGGCTTTCCTGCTGAAGCTCATCTGGTAGCTTTGGGTATATGAAGATGTCAGTACAATTATGGGAGATATTTAACAAACGCACAAGCCAGTGCGGAGTAAATTTAAGTCACTCTTCTCACTTTTATTTTTTCCTTCAACTAGTTTCTGACTGGGGCAAGCTGCTCTGGTTAGGTTTAATAAATCTAAGGCTTGTCTCTTCTCTGCTAAAAAGAGGCTTTACAATCTGGTTCCAGTTTTCCGTAATGTCGGGTACATTACGGAAAATAGGTTACGATCTACTAAACTTTTAGACCTTTACATTGTCACCCTAATTCCGTCTATTGCATAAGCATGTTATCCATTCCAAACATCCGAAGTGTAAAATACTTTATTAGAATAGATAGTAAAGAGGTTTGATCACTTTAGATATAGCAACTGTGGTCGAATCATTACCTCAAACTTAAAATGTACCAATTAGAGACTGCTGTTAATAGGTGGGTAGTCAAAGGAGACTAATTAATGTTTATAATTAAACAATTTGTCGTTCGAGTTAAAACAATATACAAAATAAAATAAATTAGAGGTTTTCAACAAAAACTTTGTTCTCTAATTTAATAATTCTCTAAAAAATGATTATTACTTTCTTTAAAATTAAGTATATCTTTTTCATTTCATAGTATTAATTCCTTTGAACAATATAAAAAAAGTACATGACAATGTATTACTTATTTGCTTATTATATAACAGTTGTATTGATCTCAAACCCATTGTAGATGGAAAACCTTTTATATTTTATGTTATGTTAGGAACTAACACAAACTAATGTCTCTACCTGGTATGTCGTAAGTGCTCGGGCGAGACTTTTCGAAATACATTATAAATATATTTTATACAGGTTTCAATACAATTCACTTTGCTATAAATGTTTAGTGTTAGTGTGTATATATTTTTTAGATATATTTGTAAATGTGTTTGTTTCAGATGATGAGTTCGGTGAGAAGTCAGTATCTGTGCTTCTGGACGGAGAGGAATCTGAGCTTATATTTATTGACCATCCCAGCACGGAAATGTCGGTAAGGATAACTTGTATAACTTTTTTATTTATCAAACTATGAAACAAGAGCATGCTTTTGTCTGCTACACCGTTGGTGAGGTGGTTTTTAGAACAAATATTACGACATGATAGATGCAAAACTACCCAACTACCCAATTGCCTTTTCTGCTATGTACATGACTATAAAACGAGTGCTTCTTTTGTTGATAAGTGATTACCGTCGTCTATGGATTACACAAAATAATAATTTCGTTGTAATCTTGGCTAAACCAGATTTGAGTAAGGGGAGTTAAAGTTTTGAAGGATTTGACCTGCTCCCTGAATGGAACGTCATGTAATAGGTACTTTGAGATCCTTCTGTGACTACAGAGATGAAATCGGCAAACATACTTCAGTTAAAAAGACTTGACGTTTTCATTATATGATACTTCGTTTCACAAGTACCAATTATGTTTGAGATAGAAATTCGAAGGAAAAGAACTCAAGTGCTTATTATATATTTGTAATACACAGAAAAAAAACACAATATCAATTGCTCTATAATGACAATACTAGTATTACTAAAAATGTTACCTAACTTACAAATTAACTTACAAATGATCCAGAAAGAAAACCATAATAACCATTTGAAACATTTTTATAACAGTTGAAAAACTTTGAAATGTTTTTTTAAACGCACTTTCTAATAATTGAAGTGAAATGTGTAAGGAAGTTATGGACTTCTCTACTCATTACAAAATAAGAAGGATCTTCGATATTATCCTTTTAGCTCTACACGGTCCCTAATACTACAGTTTTATTTTCTAGTATGACTAGAAAATAAAGAGCCAAGTTCCTTAAGGAAAAAATATTTTTTATGCTCTTGTATTTTTTTCAATTGTTAACATTCCTACAGTAGAAATATTAATTTAATAGAATAATATTAATTAAGTTTAATATTTAAAGACAAGTCTTACAAAATCCTAACTAACAATATTGTTATAGGTGGAAAACTGCTTATCAACTTATGAGCCACATGCATGCGTAGTTGTCTACTCCGTGGTGGCTAAAAGCTCATTTATCAGAGCTGGAGAACTACTGTCTTATCTCGCTAGAGAACAGTTCACCGTAGAACGAACAGCTGTTCTGGTGGGCAACAAAGCTGATCTGGCCAGAGCTAGACAGGTTTCTACTAACGGTGCGTTACTCGTATCATTATAAATTTGCTAGATATTTGTAGTTATCCAAAAATATTACAGTACATTATTAATTGAATTATTCATTATCGAATTGATGAATTTTAATAATGGTTAATGTATCCTATATTAATCCAATTATGCTAAGTAAATTCAATTAACAGAAGGTAAGGCGTTAGCGACATCTAAGGATAGCAAATTCATAGAAACATCATCTGGGATACAACACAATGTCGACGAGCTTCTAGTGGGTATTCTAAAACAAATACGACTGAAGGAAAGTCGGGATAAGAAACAAGCGAAGAAAAGCAACAAACAGGTAAAGTGAACATTTATATTTCTCCCTATAGATATATAGTCGTGTACTTGATAAATTTCATAATTATAGTATAAATATTGTTTACAATTTCATACAAAACACATCAAAAATTCTGAATGCTTTGTCGGATTTGTAACTAAATATAGAATGAAAAATGCGGTGTCAAAGTCAACCCCTTTTATCGGAACAAAGGAAATATTTAAAAAAATTCTATGATATTCAAAAAACTTTATCTGATAACAATCAACAAAAATCATTCAAATTCAAATTTATACGAAGAATTAAATGAAATTCTAAAATGTATTTTAATATAGGCAAAGGTGCCATCAAAGAGATCGCTAGATATTTTGTTTAGTCTCGTACTAATTTCCAAGTCACTTTGTTAATTGAATTTTGCTTGTAAAGTCCCTGATATTTTGTTACTAAATTTAATATTCACCATCAATACTTTATACTTTGCTGGGGTTTTATTACTTAAATATTCGGGCTTTTAGAAAATATCGTGAAATAAATAGGAATTTAGTTAACTCTCGGAAATTTGTGTTAAATTTCAAATGTAATGGTTATATGTGTTAAGCTCCATATATAAATACATTTTCTGATATATTTCTCTCCTTTCGTACTTAAAACAAACATAAATAGGTACTACTTAATTAAATCATAATTATAATAATCAATTAAAAGCAAATTTCTAAAATTATAAATTACTTTATCAATACATGTGTAGTATTTATAGTAAAATAGAATATTGCGAATTATATATTATTAGTAAATTTGTAAATAACGATTACATTCAAATGTCTGAGTCAGTACTGCTACGTTATTAATTTCTCAATTGATTTTCAATTAGATTTGCTTGTATATATATATTTTGATAATCTATTTCTATCAATTATTTTGTTAATACAAATAATTTGTCCTTATTTTAATTCTAAATCCTAGGCTAAAGTATTAGACCATTGATTTAAATAATATTTAATTTGATAATCATAATCTAATAGGATTTTTTTTTATTTAGGATTCAAAACCATCAAAGCTGGCGAGTTCTCGCACACACATCTCTCTCAGCATCGCTCGGGAACTGCTCCAGAAGATTTGTATCAATGACATATCAAAATCTAAATCCTGCGAAAATTTACACGTTTTGTAAATCTGGTATAATGGAAATTTACAAAAAATTTTAATACAACTTTAATAGTTTAATAATTTTATCTTTTTTTTTATTTTACTTATATTAATTTACTTTTATTACTTAAATGCTTATTATGTAAAATGTGACTAATTTATCTAGTCACCGCTTCAAGTCATTTCTGTAATTTTTTTAGTAAATTGTTTTATTGTAATAAAAGTTTGATTTTTGATTAATACTACATCAAATACTATGTTACTTATTTAATTAAAATCGCTCATAAAATTTTCATTTGAGTGGCAGATGGATTGAATTTGTACGTTTTATTAAATTCTCCTCGTAATATTTTAAACGGTTACTTGTATTTTTTACAGACATGTATCGCCCGGCATCAATCTTCACATTTGTTATAATTAATTGAAATCCTATCAATATAAAAAAAATTGTTAAATATTCGGACAGGTTTTATGATTAAAAAAATAAAAATAAGTTAATATTTATGTTAAAATTTTCCTCTTTTTTTAACATTTTATTCATGTCGTTTTACAACATATAAAACCTTTTTAAAGAAAACTTGTCGTCGAAAAATGTGTTAAATGTCGTATTTTACAAACCTTTGTAATAAATATATTTGTTGTGAAAAGTGTATAAACTTCTAATATTCTTTAACTGTTGCTATAAATAGAAATTGCGTTAAATAGTTATTAAAATATATCTGTTGAAGTACAAAACACATGAAAAATTTATTAGATAACCTTATAAGTTACGTATATTTTATTTTATTTATTCAGCCTAAATATAAATAAATATATGTATTAATTATAGTAGTTCTTCAAGAGTTTTTATAAAACTAGAATTAGTGTTAATAGTTGCGATAAATGAATATATACAAAATAAAACGTATAGTGATGCGCTCCAAATTCATTTATCGAGAAAAATATATATATATTCTTTATTGTACACCAAAAAAAAATAGTTGATTGAGTTACATGTACATTGTATGAAACGTCTAAAATATAAATTTAAAAATGGTTCTTCACTATTTATTGACATACAACAACACATACCACTAACCGTGTTTGTTTTTTAATTCTTTTTTTGAATAAAATTACTTAGAATTTTTTAAACGAAATTTAGCTCATGAATACTAGCATTTCAAATATAAATATTTAGCCGGACTTACCTCCATTATACCGGAAATTGAATGACTATTCCGCCATACTCTTTACTCATGACCGGAAATAATTGAGTACAACCGAATAATTTTATTAAAAAAAAATCGTGGAACTCAGCGACACGATTATTGATTATTCAACAATTAGTCACTTTCTCTATATATTATAAATATGTCTTTGCATGCCGATCGTAATATAATTTATTATTCGCTAAGTTTAAAATATTTTTATTTCAATAATTATTGTTATTACTATACTAATAAAAATGTAATCGTTGTCTAATTTTCACTTAATACAATTTTTTTATAACGTGTTGTAGTAGTTACGTGTTCCCTACTGACTCTGTTGTATTAATAAGACTTCATTTCAAAACATTATTTAAAAAACTATTTTGAATTATTAAATAATAGAAATAGAATGTAGTAAGTAGTAATGTTTGAATTTATCGTTAAATAAAAAATGGTGTCAGTATTAAGAATAGTAAAGATTACGCTTGTTAAACTGAAATATATTGTATAACGCTATTGTAATTAGAAAACTATATTTTTCTATGTACTTTCTACGATTTTTATAATATTTAATCTTTAAAGCAGGTAAAAAGTACATATGACCTCTGTCCTAATTCTTTTTTATAAGATTTTTATTTATTTAGTATTATGTTGATATTCTATCACTTTTGTTTTTATCTGACATCATAAACAATATTCCAACAACTAAAAACGAATTACTTGATTTAAAATTTCGTAAAATTAAAGGCACATTTCACTAGTGATTAATAAAAAAAAATAAAACATGGAATCTGAATTCAAAAATGTTACGCCATTTATTGACAATTTCATTTTGACAAGATAGCCTCAGGCGGGAAGATATCCGTCATTCATGATTGTTTCCTTTTTATATAAATCCACTGTTATTTATTTAATATTTATTAATCAAATATGATTGGATGATTTTTATTACTTTTTACTAATTACTATAATAGTTTTTTTTTTAATAAATAAATGTTATCTCTATTCTTAACTCTACAACGTCTAAAGTCTGATTCTTCTAATATATTTAGGTTAAGATCTTTATAAATGTATAGTTTTCCACAATAGATAATATGTTACTGTTATCGATGTTTTTTGGGTTTGAATTTTCATGTGATTTAATAGTTGCAAAATAAAGTGTTTAAAACTGACTGTTGTTTATTTTATCTCTATAGTTTGTCTGCAGAGATTTTTCTTATTAAAACATTTATATACTTCTATATCTAATAGTCATAGGAATCCAAAATAATTGTCAGCTATTCTATTATTTAATTGTTATGTAACACAGACCTCAAACCAACAAACTTTAAATAGCTTATCTATTTCCATTGTCCATTTCGAACGTTTGTCAAAATTGAAAATGCCGATGGTAACAATTCATCAAATTTGATATTTATATATATATATGAGGTAAATTACTTCCACGCTAAATTCAAAATTGATCTGGATTATAAATATAATACCAAAAAAAATATTAGAATTTGTATACATTTAAGGTGATGTCAAGCGATTTATGATTTATTTCGAAGGGTGAGGAAGCAAAAGTCAGTAGCAACAGCTTGTTTTAAATATAAGACAATATTAATTTCATAGTTTTGAATTTTTTTTTTGTGTGATAATTTAGTTTTTTTTCTTGTATAAATCTATAATTTACTTGTTTAATTAGATTTACAATCTATAATTTACTTGTTTAATTAGAGTTTGTGCAACAAAGCTACACAACCTGATGCACGCAGCTCCTTTCAATCATCGAATAACCAGAAGCTCCGAGTGGGGTTCCAAAGTCCCATACAATGCGTTTTGTTTGTACTTTTCTTGTGTGGAATGTGATAGTTTGGAACTCTCTACGAGGAGTCGGTGTTTATAGTAAATAGGTACTTTCTATAAATATTCCTATAGGTTCTTCCTTCTTTATCTTTTTTTTCTTTCTTTCTTTCTTCCTTTCTTTCTGTCTTTTGCGGGCTAATGAAGTAAAGATATTTTGAATTGAATTGAATTGAATTAACCAGAAAAAGTTTTTTTTAATCGAAAAAAAAAACAACTTACAATATATTTATAATTAAAAGACATTTAATATGACATTGTAAAGTAAAAAGTTTGATTCGATAATTCATACATTAGAGGAAGGTATATAACACCTTATTGGGGCTTTTACAACCTGTACTTATGAGAAAAGTTATATATAAAAATGGAAATAGCCTTCGCAGAAAACTGTTTGTATTATCTATAATTAATGGATAGCCTGTTGTACTGAACTAGGAAAGTTTTTGATTTCGATTCTCACCCGGGACACTACTCGTACTTTGTGTGAAATAAAAATTATTGTATTGGTCTCGGAAACTTCCAAGTTTATTAATTTTTGTTTTAGGTGAAAAGAAAGAATTTTTGTTGTCGAAAATAATATCAAGAACATTAAATATGGCGTAAAATTTACAATAAAGTCAACTGATCAAGTTACGTAAGGCATCAAAAGGCTATTTTTAAGGACCTGTCTTCCTCTTAACAATTACATTACACCGCCAAATCGAATTGACTATTTCCATTAGAAATATAATCATTGCATATACACCTTAAGGAATGTATAGCTTCCTTGCAAAATAAACCTTGTAGAAACGAGATAAGGTCCATTTAAACATACCTAACTTCAGGTATAAGGGATTTTCTTTGAAAGATCCTTTTATTTGAATATTTAACCGCCTGTTACCTTTAATTCGGCTTTGTGAATAATACAAACAAAAGGCGATGTAAAATATGAACATGTTTAAACGAAAGTAACAGTTATATTATGTAAATAAGTTTGAGATTGTATTGTAATTTCAACAGGTAATTGTTATAACGTATGTAAATGATGGACACTGAATGGACTTGAAATTTAATATTCAAATATTGCGTTCAGAAATCAAGTGCTTACAGTTACGGGAAGGTCCCAGCTTAATATGTTCTATTAAAATATATACTAGCTTAAAAAAAAAAAAATTAATAATAATCTATCGCAGGTATTTATGAGTATTTAACACAATAAGTCTCCTACCTTACGCTCTTGTTGTTGTTGGACACCGTGTGTTATATAAAATTTCATAGCAAATAAGGTTATCGTAACCCATTATTATGGAGACACGATCGAAATGTCTATGCGTTTATATTGTCACTTCCTAGGAACGAATGCCGAAATGCACTTGTAGATGATTCTGAGTTCCACACCATACGATCCGCGAGGTATTGATTGGGTGAGCTACCACTGAGCCACCCAAAAACACTACCACCAAAATCAACACACCTGTTTGATCAACATCTACTTCTAGTATACAAGATGGCTTTGATATTAAAAAAACCTAGATTTCAGCTACATTTTTTAAAGCAATTTATTAAGGAATTATTTATCTTACCATATGAAACTATTCACACTTTAGTTTATTAAACAGCATTTGTATACTCTAAGAGCTAGTTCATAAAATCCCAACTGCTACAAGGATAAGTAATATTAAAAAAGATAAAAGGTCTAGGTTGCAACTCGACTGCGTAAGGTCATGAATGTTATGATAAGAAGAAAAGTTTTAACAAGACGATCATGTATTGCAAGAAGGTGTTAAAAAAGGATCACTCTGACCATATTGGCCGAATGGGAACCAAACTGAGTACCCAAAGGGTAGCAAAGCATTTTGGTTTCTAGCTAAAGCATTCGAGGTGAACTTTTGCCGCCCCTCGTTCCATTGTAGAAACCTGATGTATCAATGGCTCAACCTGTGTGAGAGAAAGCAAACTTTTTTCGTCTTTATTGGTAACGTCTTCACGTTTACGCGCTGATAGAACGACACCTCCAGTTTATTTTGACAGTTCGGTATTTGTCACCGAAAGGCAATTTCGCAAAAGTGAGGTTAAAAAAACAAAAACCAAGTTATTTTATATATTTTTCACTTCATATATGAATTGTATTTATCTACATACGTGTTTATCTACATCGCACAAGTTTAAAACATTGCGCCAGCCAATCTTATGCGCGTCCTGCTACTGCGACAAATCCATCCCACTCTATCATCCCACATTCCACAATAACAGTAACGAAAATAAAAAACGACAATAACGTTATTATAAGTGAAACAAAACACAAACATGTATTATTATCACACAAAGGGAATGTTTGCATTTTAAAGCTAACAGAATGTTTCAAATCTCTTTATCTGAGCGAGCAGTGGGTACATACAATGTAAAACATACAAAGTAATTTCAATTTGTCAAGCTTACAGGTTAACACGTACTGAATTATTGAACTGAGTTAAAGGTTAATTCAATCATAATGACAGAGTCAGTCATAAAACTGTTTTTGAACATTTAAATGGACTTCAACAATACAACTTCAATATAATTTCAATGAAGTGTGAACAATATGATACAGAGAAGAGGTGAGGTACACGGTGTTCACAATTTTTATTATTATACTAAATACGTAAAATTGTTTATATGAATTGAAATAAATAGTTCAGTTAAATGTTGTATCGTCACTTTATAACATACCTCACTAAGATAGAAAGCATCAGCAAAGTAACAGATGATTCCTGCATTTTTACGTAAGTCACTTTTTCTGGATTAAGATATATGATTTTAAAGATATGTTCGTTTAGGTAAACTCTAAAATATAGTATAGTATAGTATAGTATAGTATAGTATAGTATAGTATAGTATAGTATAGTATAGTATAGTATAGTATAGTATAGTATAGTATAGTATAGTATAGTATAGTATAGTATAGTATAGTATAGTATAGTATAGTATAGTATAGTATAGTATAGTATAGTATAGTATAGTATAGTATAGTATAGTATAGTATAGTATAGTATAGTATAGTATAGTATAGTATAGTATAGTATAGTATAGTATAGTATAGTATAGTATAGTATAGTATAGTATAGTATAGTATAGTATAGTATAGTATAGTATAGTATAGTATAGTATAGTATAGTATAGTATAGTATAGTATAGTATAGTATAGTATAGTATAGTATAGTATAGTAAAGTATAGTAAAGTAAAGTAAAGTATAATCAATAAATTGTAATACATATATGGTGTTTGTTTATTTTATGTCTTTCACCTATAAATAAATATAATAAGAACTTATATATGCTGAAAATAATTAAACAAAACTTTGAATTTTGTAACTCTCAGAATATTTGTAAGGTAAAAGTAATTTTAAAGCTATTTTAATTGTTATTAATCGTTAAAAAAAGATAATTAATGGAAAAGCAATATTAATATTTTTTTAAATAAAATTCCAAATTTAGTGTGGTTTGGGCGAAAGACGAAGTGGTGTGTAAATGAAGCGCAGTTGAAAAAGTGACCTTATTGTTAAAATTTTTGCCTCCAAAAACTTCTAATAACGCGTGTGACCTCCACGGGCCCTAATCACAACTCGGCAACGACGCGGAATGCTTCTAATGATCCTTCGAATATTTTCTTGCCGGATTCTTTCCCATTCTTCCATCAATGCTTCAGCGAGCTGCTGCAGCGTTTGAGGTGCAATAGGACGTTTCCGAATGCCTCGATCAAGCATATCCCATACGTGTTCTATGGGATTTAGGTCGGGGTTCGTAGAAGGCCACTCCATTACATATATTTTGTGTCGTTGTAGGTAATCCGATGTGATGGCAGCTGTATGATGTTTGGCATTATCATGCATTAACATGAACTATGGACCAATACCATACGCTGCGGGCAAGATGTGATCCTCAAGAACGTTATTAATGTAAGCTTGAGCGCTAAGTCGCCCAAGTATAACGATGAGGTCCGTGCGCTCTTCGATACTAACACCGCCTCAAATCATCACCGAACCACATTCAAATTTGTCATACACCTGAACTGCTGCTGCACTATATCGTTCACTAGGGCGCCTGTAGACCCGTAGACGTCCATCGCAATGCGTCAGACGGAATCTTGATCCATCCGTAAATAGGACTGATTTCCAGTGACGTAATTGCCAATTAACGTGGTTTTGGGAGAACTCTAAACGAGCTTGTCTGTGCTGCCCTGTTCGCCTCACAGCTCTAACAGGTCGGCATGATCTTAAATTGACTTCCCTTAACCTAATCCTTATCGTCTGATCCGAAATTGCGACACCAGTGGCCGTCATCAATGTATTTTGCAGATCTCTTGCAGTAACAGTGCGGTTACGTAAAGTACAGTTGATGATGTAGCGATCTTGAGCAGTAGTTGTTTTTCTTTTGCGACCCTGTCCAGGCCTTCTGGAGTATTCTCCTGTCTCTTGAAATCGTTTCCAGGGTCTACAGAAGGTGCGAATCCGAGGTCATTTCCTATATACCGCATAGTATGGCCCACTTCAAGCAACGAATTTCAGTCAAATTTCGCATGATATCCGAAATTTACAATGATTTCCCTCACTGCTTGTAAACAAAATACTCGAACAAAACTCATAAATGAGTTTTTAGTGATTGAACACTTAGGAAAATGCTATAGTGTCACTTTGTATTTGTGTCTATGTAAACTTTTAACAACCATACTACGAACCACAAAACAAAATAACGATGTTCTTTTGTATTTTTTTTTTAAATTGTTTATCTAAATTTTACAATGGCCAGTTGCAATTAAAACCTTATGCAAAAAGTTTAGTACTATTACAAAATCTTGTTCCCCTAATTGTTTTGAACAGTATATTATAAAAGGCTGATGTTAAATTCTTTCGTTTCATTTAAATAAATATTCTGCTGCTTTATACATTTCTTCTTCTAATTACTATTATAAAAGTTATGATATAAGAAACAAATTTCTTAAATGTTATATTTTGTAACTTACACATATAACTTGTAAAGTACACTTATTTTTAAACAATACATTTTCTTATATTGGTATTTATTAAAAATAAAACAAATAGTCCCTTACTTTTAAATTTAAGTATTTTCCAAATCAAATAAATCACCTCAGTTGATATTCAGTTTTTGTTAACACACGTAATGTTTTAATAATTCTACAGTTTCTTTACAAGAATGCAAGGATTTCAAAATAATGAGAGTTTTTATATTTTTGAAATGTTTCAAAGCTTTTTAAAGAACTCTACCTTGAGATTCATGAGACTCTTGACATTTTGCAAGATTTGTCTTTTATTTGGCTTTAAAATCTATGTTCTTATACACTGAAAGTATTTTTTAAATCGAACTCATTATTTTGAATGCTACATACAAATCATCAATCTTACAAACTAGGTATAATTTATTATAGCGTGAGTATAGGCAAAGGCATTCTTATTATATTTTAATTTTCTAATTTAGGAATTCATAGCAAACAACTTGATTTTCAAAAAAGGATTTATTGTAATCTCTTTAAGTTTTGAAGCGTCCAGAATAATTCTGGAGACTTTTTAAAAATATGTATGTATGAGTGTAAGCGTTTGTTTATCTCCATTTCCTCGTGACCTTATTATGTAATTGACTTCGTATTGGTACCTATCGATGTGTATCGATGTGATGTGATTAATTTTTCAGTGAAACCCACTAAGCGGTTCCTTAGATTTTGTAATAGATTGATAACCCGAACACCGGTTGTGGTACACATTGATATGGGTTTGTGTCAGCAACTTTTAACGCAATGTTAAGTTGTTGTAATAAATTCAGTAAAAGTATTCATGTAATGTATTTTATTTAAAAAAATGATAATAACATAACATTATTCTTATGCGGGTTATAGTTAATGTGATGGGCCTATCACCCAATATTTTTTTTAAAGATTAAACTAAGCTAGTAAAACTGTTTTTTAAATATATCAAATTTTAAGTATTATAAATACTTTAACAAATATGTTATATATTTTTCAAGATTTTTATTAATTTCTTATTATCCATCATTACAAATAAGTAATTGTTAAAATGATATATAAAAAAATACTTTAACGAGAGATATTTTGTTAATAATTGAGTTACAGTTATAATTTAATGCTATTGTGTTTTCCTTACAGTTTTTTATATACTCAAGTCTTTGATGGTAACTCAATATAAATGTCTCCAGGTAACAACGAGAGTATTGTGTTTAATGAATTGTATTTTCCACACGAAAGGATCAGAAATTTACTATATGAATAAGTTAGATTTTTACTTCTACTACTAATTCTGTCTATTAAACATGTATGAAACTTCATGAAGTTTTATAATAACATTTAAATTTAATATTTTGAATCTAGAATTAAAAAAAATCTTTCTATTAAAAGAATATTCCTACTTTTAAGACGAGTTGTTATTGCTTTAACCAATGTCATTAATTTAGGTCGGTAAATGTATGTGCTCGAAGCTTCGTTTAGTTATATCCAGTTTTATTTAATACTGTATAAAATATACTTTATCGTATCTTTGACATGACATTTAGTAAAAGTAGGTAATTTTTAATAGATAATGTAAATCAAATTATTATATACTGAAATTCTTTAATTATACCTTCTTTAAATATAAACATTTATATAAGAAACAAAGATACACAGTAATAAAAAGCATTTTATTGTATAACACATTTTACATCGACTCTCTGTTTCCCGAATACCGGAAAATTATGGGGAGTTTTTCTTTTACGTTTTCCATTTATAACATACTTAACACCGTCAGCTCACCTGCGTCAGGAATTTATTAGTTTACTTTTAAAATTATCAATCTTTTCACTCCTTTAATTGAACGCGATATAAAAAAGAGTTATCGAATTTTAATATAAATATACAAAGCAAAAAAGGATCATTTGAACACCTATAATTCTTGCTACGTTCTAAGTATAATATTTAAAACCGAAAACTAAGGTGTTTTATGTAGTGTCACTTACTTGAACAGATATTGTATCTTACTCTCTTTCCCCGCTACTCCTTCACAGTATGGTCCCGAATCTGTAACTCCTCGCGAGGGTTCAACACCACCACTATAATACTAACCTCCCGCCCAATCTCGGTAATTATTTGCAAATGTGGTGTTCATTAAGTATTATATTTTCTGTTTTGAAACAATAATTAAAATATAATTGAGTTTATGTTGGCATTCTTAAATACGAGAAGTACATTATTTTATTCATTATTGTTTATAAGTTATCTATTTTAATAATATAAATAATTTATACAGCGCAAATTACTAACAAATCAAGTAAAGATAAAGTTCCTACTTTTCAAAAATATAATGTTTTCTAAGATTACACGAGTACTACACATTTCAATAAAACTATTTTAGGGATATTTCCTTAAAATAGTCTAAAAAATTAAATAATAAACGCGAGTTATACTCGCGTTTATTATTATATTTTTTAAATTATGACTGACGTTTCGAGTGCTTTGCAGCAAACGTGCTCGCGGTAAGACGAGATGTTGGAACACGAATAAATTAAGATTAATATTTTAATGACATTTAAATATTAATCTTAATTTTAGTATCTTTATATTCAAGAATTAAGTCTGACGCTGTAAGACAAATTTTAACTTTTATAGTTAAAGCAGGCTAAATGTAACTAAAATATTTTTGTAGGGATTCAATTCTGTTACGGGGCGTCACGGTAAGTGTTAACGCGATCCCGTGACGTCCCACTATGGCGATGAGGGCAACCGTTGGTTTTTTTAGTGGGTAGCGTTAAAAATGGCAGCGTCCTCTATGCTGCCGGGTAGTCCCACATAATCCCCCGGCCATATCACCTTCTTGGCTGACGGGGTATCTGTAACGGATTTTTCCAACGAACAAAAAAAAAAAGGGATTCAATTCTGTTAAAGTGAAATTGTTAGACGTCAATGAATTTCCCTCTACGAATTTCATTTACTCCTAATATAAATGTTATATAAAATGACTAGAATCGACACAGTTTTATAATTAGCATTACAATTTATAAAACCTAAAGCTCCATATGATTTACTATACTATACCATGTTGACGTGCTATGTGTGAAATATCAATTTCGACACCTACATCTCTCATGTGTTCTATATCTGCTGGCGGATATTTATTGATTACATTTGTGGCATTATTAGTTTTAACAGGTCAGGGCATTTGGCCGTGTTTGAAGTTATGTTATCTTTGGTTAAATTGTACATTGCTCACCCTGCATCAAAAGAATTCATAATATCATTTGTATTAAGAGTGAAGTTTTAGAAGTCTTAGATGAGATGATGATATACTAAATACTTCCTCCAAATCATTGTTAAAATCATATAACCTCTCAGATCTTTGTTTAGAACCAACTACTATTAATGACTCCACCTGTATCGAAAATATTGTTACAGTTTTTAAACCATAGAATGAGAATTCATATTCAAATGCAGGTTATTGTGAAGAACGCTCATATGTTTCATACAAATCAATCGTGCTATTGTAGACGTAAGTCGACCTTTGAAGGTTCCTCGCTTCTTAATTAATTCCGTTTCCTCCGGTATACTCATAGACGAGGGTCTTGGACCTAACTTTAAATAGATAGGAAAATAAATATATTATTTTTTATTTAATTTTAAAATTATTAAAAAAATATATGTAAGCAGTACCTCCAATAGGACCTAATTCAATATAAATTACACTAAATTGTTAAATTAATGTATAAACAAAATATATTAATTTGATAACAAATAGGAAATAATTTGCTCGGAACAAATGACGTTTCCAATTCTGTAATTCAGATAGAAATGCTAACAATAAACCCGTAACAGTCCAGCAACGGGTATAATTACATAAAAGTGAACCGTTCAGTCGTTGGTAGCTTGACATCTGCATCATAGGGAAATAGGGATGTCCATGTAAATTTATTTATGTTAATTTTTTTTTAAATTTAAATTTTAATAAATTTATTTATTTATTTTTACAGTATATTGACTCTAATGTATATAAGAGAAATACAACTTATTGATTAATCTTCGATTAAGACGAGTCGGGAATTTTAATTCATTTTAGAAGGTTTAGAAGGACAAATACTAAATTTTTATGGTTTGAATGGATGTTTCGTCATTTCTGATGAAGCAAATAAAAAATTGTATACCTATTATACTTTTGAGCACTTATTGTTCTTTTTTTTCACTGAGGTAAATGTTTTCTAAGGTCGAGCGAATACGAGAGAAATAATTTTAATGCAAATATGTATTTCTTGGATATTTTCGGAACATAAAAACTTTCGATGTGAAAAAAGTATAGATAGCCAAAGTTAGTAATATTTTATTGTGGCAGCCCTATTTACGGCACACAAATTACTTTTAATTCCACATATTGTCTCTAGTAATTAAAATTATTTCTGAAAATTCAGACGTGAACAATAATTGATATTGAAATATATTGTTATTAAGATTGACATTTCGTAAATATAAACAATTTATAATAAAAAAATGTTTTATTACTTAACGTTAGTCGAAAAAAAGCTAAACACCAGTAAAGACGTAAAACAAAATTTTGTAATAAAATATATACACATATGAAAGATTATAATTTTCATTTATATATCTTAATAATAAGATTAAAATACATTTTAGAAAGAAATAAATATTATATTAAAACTAATAAAATTATGGTCAAATACAGCCACTTTAATTTTGTAGAAATACTAATATTCTTTTGTATTTTAAATCCTAATATTCTTTTGTATTTTAAATCGATCGATACCTTCTATTAATAGAACTATAAAACATATTGAAGTTCATGTTATATTTCATAAAGTTTATAATCTTAATTAACCTTAAAAATTTTCTACAGACTCATAAGTCTTAAATCAGATATTCTTATTAGATAAAATCATCAAATAGCAGTGAGTAGCCTATTCAGAGATTTCACAAAACAGTTACTGGAATATAAAAACTGATTACTCTGTGTCAAAGTAAACAAACAACCATTTTGGTGTTCAAATAACTTTATTTTTAATATTACGAGTTGTAATCTAATTTTTAGCATTTTTTATATTTTTAGGATATTTTAAGATTGTGAAGGGATGAAGAAATATTAATTATTATTGATGTTGTACTTATTCAAAGCTGCGAAAAATAAGCTACTAAATAATTGACGTAAAATGTATATATGTTAAACTTTTATATAGGTACATACCCCAAACAATATTACATAGTATCACAAGTACGAAATATTTCAATAAAACTATTTTTACCTGATTTAACTCGCGTATATTATTGGATGTATATTTTAACCTTTATTTAAATGGAACGCAACCTTTTGAATCCAGAGCATCCTAGAACCGTAAACTTCTAATTAAGTGACGTACTGAAAGACATCTGCATGTTTCGGTGAACACAATACCTGCAAAGCATTCGAAACGTGTATATTATAAATACTTTTCATTAATTACAAATTAATCACATTTATTTCTGGTTGTTTAATTTATTGGAATCATATCATACATCTTGTACATGTTGTCAGTAAAAAAAAAAAGGAGATATCTTTTCTCCAGGAAAAAGCTTTTTAAGATTATATTTTTTAGTTATCTTTAATAAATTATTATATAACTAAAAATTGTATTTAAAACCATCAAAAGTAGTAATGGAGTACGGTCATGAAATTGCTAATATCTAAATCAAGATAGATCAGTAGTTAGAATTAATGTTCGGAACGTTTTCATTGGATTTAAAATTTATTATTATAATAAACAATTTTATATTCTTATAATTTTTCAAAATTTATAAAACATCCTAATCTAATATATATGCACATGAAAAAGTAGGTTTATAGGTTTATATATCTGTAACTTTTATTCCTTGCAGTTTTGGCATATGTTGTAGTTTTAGATATTATAGAAAACTCCTATGTTGTAGTTTAAGCCCTAATATACTACAACATACGTCTTTTAAATGGAATTTCTTATAATTTACCACAATTTGTTTGTAAGGTAATTAATTTAAATTCTGTTAAGAGCTATCTTTCCGTCTAGACCGTTAAGAATTAACGGGGGGTTTACTAGTAATCTTTATATACACGATGTATATAAAGATTACTAGTATAGGTGTTCTTATTATAATACTATAAAAATAATGTTGATAACACGATATAACATTCCATAGACTATAATATAAGCATACAATTAACGTTTTAAAGTTTCTAATACTTTGAAGGCAGAAAGTTGAAAGAAGGTTAAACTATCAATTCGGACACACGATACATGTGTTCTTAGTCCAGAGTTTGATTATTTTTAGTTATACCAATAAAAGCCGAGAGCCTAAGCTAGCGAAAGATTGTCAAGTATGAGTTAGACTGTAAATACGTGCAAAAGGAATAATAATTCCTAGTTCAAAAACTAGCTGCGACATCTGTAGACTTAACTTGGAAAGTTTGTCTGAAATTTGCTCATTTGTACATGTTGTTACCTTTCATCTCATAACATCCACCTTAAGGCAGCTAGAACATTAAAATTTCTGACGTATACTCCTTTACATTAGAGTATTAAATATACAAAGTTTTAGTCCTCAACTATGTACTTTCTTGAAGTTATCTGGTAAACAGACGGACGGATGGATAAACAGATATCCCAGACAATTTTATGAAGTAGATTTCGCTACTTAATACATTACAAAAAATAAACATTAAGCCGAAATCGTGTATCTACATCGGTGCTAGGTATAGTTGCGCAGTTTGTAAAACAAATTTCTACGTATGTTATCTTTATATGAATAATTATTTATACACAAATAATTAATTAATTATATTATGTTATAATACAATAACGATAACATATAGTACTTATGTTCAGTACATACTAGTATTTTTTTTCTTTTTGTTCTCGGAGCGGAGAGAACAAAGGTCGTTGCAATAGCTAAAATTATGAACATTTATTTAAAAATAAACTTCCATAAAAGTTTACTAGAATTTCAATATTTTAATATTTCGTATCATATATTAATGTGATTAATTGTTAATTCATACAGCTGGTGTTTTATAAAGTGTAAAATAATATATTATAATTAAAGATATTGTTTATATAAACTTCATTTACGATGTATAAAGTATATACGAACTGCCTCTGCGTGAAGTTATAACATGTTTCAATACACACCCCAAATGGGTATTCTATGTTCGTCTAATGTAACTTTGTAAGCAACGGTAAAAAAATACCAGAGGTCATCCAAGAACGAGTAGTATCGAATTTTGATCGTATTTATAATTTTTCATTTTATTTTTTACCTGAACATAGATTGTAAACACATAAAATGCTGCTATTTATATTCTATATATTATGTATAAGCTTAGTAATAAATAAGATATATATTTTGTTAATACTTTTTACTTTTCCAAAGTATTTTATGGACAGATTTCTTAAAAACCGTCTTATTTGGAAGTCATCTAGTACATAAGTAATTTTATGTAATTTTGTATATCATGTTATTTTGCGACACATTTTGATTCTTCAGCCTGAGATTCTTCAGTAATTCTTCAGTAATGTGATTCTTCAGCCTGAGTGTTGGGTTAAAATGGAGGCCCAAGGTTTTAACCGACTACGTTTTATTGAACTACGTGTGTTTTTAATTTCATTAAATAAAGGTCCGTATCATCCAATTGGCGTGGGCTACAAAATAATATTGGCTGATATTTTTTAGAATTAACATAAATTCCAAACATACACGCCAGTTCAGAATTCGCTTTAGGTTCGTAATAACATGAATGCTATCTTCTGATAATTTTTAGAATTTGTGTAAATTTGAAGGTCGTTCGCATAGATGATAAGAGGATATGAGATCATTTATGATATAGTTAATAAGTAATGATATTGTTTATTTAAACTACAAGAGGAACATTGCTTTGGTATAGTTCATGAACCCGACACAGTATAGTCCATGCGAATGGCTTGCAGCCAACCACGAGAGTAAAATAAAAACACTTTTTAGTTCTTTAGAAAAAATATTGGGTTATGAAAGGAGACCATCATGCCTATCATGACCAAAGAAATTAACGGTGTTGCAAAAAAACAATAAACACTAAAACAGTCTATCCTCAATTGCATCTCTAATTTTTTTTTTAAAGAAAAGCAGTGCTTGTTCCGGGGCTGTAAGTTATAAATTAGATTGTTATTATAAGCATACACCAGGCTCTCAAGATACATTTTAGGAAAACTCCGTAGGTAAATCACTTTAGGAGGTTTGAAGCTATAGAAAATTGATAAAAGAGAATTATCCTTTCCCTGTTTTTCTAGACGTGACTAGCGAAACAGCGTGGGGATAATTTACCATATTTTAGAACTATGTCATAACACGACTTTAGAGCTTTTGTATCAAGAATATGTAAACATTTTATATTACTATCATATTTTGTCCATTAGAAATATTATACCTTATACCATTTTTTTGGGTCAGGGCAATATGTCAATTTCTTTCACCTTTTTACAATAGGTCTTCTCAGTGGCAACTTGTATCTTTTTATCGTATCAGTTGCACACAATCAATCCTTTTATTTTTTTGGTCACCTCTTTACTTTTAACTATCAACTTCACGTTACACGCTTGGAGCCCCTCCTCATTAAGTGAACCAACCCCAAACCACTACTTCTCACATTTTCTACTACAGGTGTAACTTTCAAATACTTGGAACATAGATACAGATTACTTAACTTTATCCGTTTGTCAAGCTATATCTATATTATTCTCTCAAAAACATGCACTTGCTTTCATAAATATGTAAATAACGATCACGACAGTTGTACACATAGAAAATATTATTATTGTATTATTAAATATATATTTTTTTGCTTTACTTTAAAAAATGTCAAAAGCTATTATAAATTTCGAATCAGACTAACGAACTGAATCCATTCAGCCGATGTTTTGGTAGATGTGTACTAAAATATATAAAACAAAGAAAAATGTACGCTTTTAAAACCTTGTGATATTTCTAGTTTTTATATATTTTTTGACTCTCTTATATTTCAACGAATTTTAAAGCTAAGTAAATCGTATATACAAAAATATTACAATACAATTGAAAGTTACATTGAAAGAAAAATATATATTTTTTATAAACGAATATGAAAAACATATATATTTTTTTGCGAATCAAACAATATCTTTACAAAATAAATTATGTCTTACTTTAACATACATTATATTAAATAGCAATTACCTCATATTTTTTAATTAAAATTATACTACCTCGTGTTTACTTATCTTCAGTATATGTTTAGTGAAATTGTTTGTCCTTGACGTCACGGTCGACTGCCGCTCAAAGTGACCCTTGTGTACACATGTGGTTGCTACTTGCTATGTTTAGGACAAGATTACAGTTTGAGACGTTAGTCAAGACTCTAGTCAAGGAATATACTAAACTATACTAAACTATCAAAAATAGATCACCAATAATTGGCCGTATATTTGAAATTTTCTATAAGCATATTTTTAAAAAGTTAATAAAATTTAGAAATTTTTACTTAGGAATATAAAGTTTTATTCATTAATCGAACGTTTAGTCGAAGTTATTCATGTAATTAAAGCTTGTTAAAGTTAAAAGATTGCATAAATTTAAATTGCGTTAATGTAAAAAAATATTTGAGGTTCATACTAATATTTCCTACATTACCAACTGAATAGTCATTTTTATATAAACTAATTGTAAATATAAAATACTAACTGTTACTCGCTATTGCATATGCAGAGGAAAGATTTTATTTACTATAAGGATAACTAAGAGCAAGAGCGTCATGCGCGAAAACTTATAGCCTTTCTTGTAGACCTGTTTATCATCAATAAAGTTTATCAAAAAAGTTTTGAAGTTAGTCTTATGATTTTTTTTTTATGTTAGAAGTTAGTTAATTTTTATCTCTTTATTATGAAAGCCTATCTCGAGTTCAACATATGCTTGAGAATTATCGAAAAGAAAAAGATTAAGCTGTCGATGAGGTTAGTTCACGTTCTAATAATATTAATAATAAAAATTTCTGACTTATTAGTTAACGATGTTCATTCGGTCTTTCATAAATTGGTTGGAATTTCATGAAACATTGATAAGTCCTATTTATAAACAGAGGCGAAGGGGTGCTGAGCTTATGTGGTTTGATGCGCTTTTTTATTTTTCGAGTGGTTGCAGGGCGTTTTGTGGCTTCCATCACGGATCTGACAAGGAAATTATGGTACTTTCAGAGGCCCATATTTAAGATGCTTAAGATATTTAAGAGTAGCACACCCTCCAATGAGATGCTTTTAGTGTTCGGGAGCATAACTCACACCTTTCCATAAAAAATAATTTGCAACTCCGAGGCGCCTCCTAGCCAGGAAATTTATTAGAGGAACTAAAGCGCTCTCTTATTTTCTTGTACCTAAGCTGTTTGAGGATAGTGACGAATTTTCAACTGTATACAAAAAAAACCAAAAGAAGGCCCCTCGAATGACTTAGACATCCTGTTGATTCATGTAAATGAAAATAAAGGCCAAACCCATTGGGGAAGTGCGTAGAAAGTCCCCAAAAAAGACCACTAAACTACCGGTAACCAAATCTCGTGCAGTTATTTTCACGTTGCAGGAGAAGGCAGTGGCAAAGAGCATTAAGTATTCCTATGTGTTGTCTAGGGTTATGCAAAAGGATTACCTTGGTCAAATCAGAGTTTTGAGGATGGTTGGAAAGTTCGGCGTTTGACTACAGGAGCCCAACTTCTGGATTTCCTAAAGACTCTCTTTTTTTATTTACACGTTCATAACTTCAACTTGCCTCTTTAAAAAAATTTTAAATCTCTCGTCTACTCTATTAATTTAGAATTCAGTTTTATATCTTGATATTGGACTATAAAAAGTGGAGATAAAGAGAACGTCACCGTGTATTAAAATGCCACTTAGGCAGCATAGAATAAATATTAAAAGAAGCATATCCATATATCCAGAAGCATATCGCAAATCCGAGTTGTTTTCCTTTCTTCGTATATTCCGAAATCTAAGCTATACTAAACTATTCTTTAGTCGGAAAGCTTTTTTTTAGCTATTATTAATTTAATCACCTTAGACTACGCAATTAGTTAAAGTTTTGTATTTTATTAATTACTGAAGACTTTCAGCTTTTTTTAAATAAGTATATATCATACTTTTCGCAGCTCCATTGCGGAGCGGGTAGAATTTAGATTATTTATTTATGGTAAACATGTAGAACGGTTTAATTTAATTCCGTTTTAGATTTTCTTCCCTTTACTCTACTCTGTATAGATTTGACAATTGACAAGTTTGAAGTGTGAGTTGAAGGATGTATCTTACAAGAGTATTATTAATTATAAAATATAAATACAATATTCCACTTGTACAGTGATATGGCAAAATCAATATATTTTAAATAACAACTTAAAAAAACATACCTAACAAGTAACTAAATAAATCTGAATTACTCATTGAAAAATATATATTTTGGTTTGAACGCTAAGCAGAACAGTGTAATAAAAACAATTGAACGGCAAATGTAGTTATAAGCCCTTCATTATTCATAGAATTCATAATTATATCCACACGTTTGTGTATAAAAAAATATCTATTATGATTAATTAATTATAAAGGACTTAATCTGTATATTTCATAAGATGTGGACAGAGCTACAGAAATCTCCTGCTTTTTCCATATCTTTTGTAAAAAAGACACTTCATGTCCTTGTTACCGATTACATTCGCATATGGGAGGTATATTATTCGGAAAATGAATTTATTACAGTTCTCAAAGTAAGTAAAAACCTAGGAAAAATCTTTTAGTCTAACTTGTGATGAAGCTGTAATTGTATGTAATTTTTATTACATACATGTACCTAAAATCCCATATTACTTTTACTTAAAATAAATGTTACATTTACAGGTAAGTAATGAAGGATTGGAGATGGAAACAAATGAAATTTTAGAAAAAGGTATTCAAATGCTGACTTATCCAAAAGACCTTAAAACTATTCATATATCTCCAGCAGATTCAAAACTGGAGGTCACAATGACAATGTTTTGTGGATTTCCTTTCTATTTAAAAATTATCTTAATGGAAGGTCCTCCTGAATTAGTGAGTTTTATAACTTTTTAAAAATGTGTGATCTAAAAAAATAAAAAAAGTTTAAATACTCTGTAATAGTTTTAAAGTTGTTGTATCTTTCTCATTTTGGTACTTGTCTGTTAACACCAATGCTAATACTGCTAATAATTCTGCTATGATTTTAAAACCAATATATAAATATCTAGTATAAAAGGTATTGTGTATTAGTAACATGCTTGACAATATTAAATGTATGTTAAATAAAAAATAACCATAATATATTTTAATTTCTAAAATATATTTTAATATTTAGTTGTAAATGTTCCTTGAACTTTAGTTTAATTTTTCTATTGCAGAATTTGTTAAATTTTATAAGACTACTTTTTGTCAGTTAGTTATTTACTTTTCAACTTTTACAGGCTTAGAATGGTGATGGAAAGACAAATACATAAATAAACTTTAAATAAATGTTTCAGTTGTTCAAAAAACTTTTACAACCAGCGCTCAGGACTATAGAGGACTTAAGAAGTAGTGAAAACAAATTGCGTGAAATTCTTAGAACAAAGGATGATGAAATTGAACAATACAAGAGATTGGGTGGAAAGATAAGATATAGTAAGTGTCTACAGTAAAATCAATATTCTATATTTATTTTTCTGGTAAGACAGGAATTTAATAATCTTCTTCTTTTTTAACAACTCTATTGTTGTCTTTCACAACTTTGCTGTATAAGGTGGAATTGTCCTCCTGTGTGTTAGTAATGATTGATGATCTTAATGTGAAAATGGTAAATGTTATGTTTTATTTAATTTTGTGGCATGTGGTGGAGAAAACACAGGATCAACATTGTTTAAAAACATAAAATTTTCACTAAAGAAATTTGTTATAATCCTAGGTCTGTTAATAAAGATGAGTGTAATATGAAATACTAAGACTATGGACAAGATTAGTTCATGTAAGCCTGAATTTTGTATTGGATGTTTTTGTGTTATAAGAAGTTATATAAGATGTAACATGTTTATATTTTCATATAGTTATCTGAACAAGAAATTTTATTAAGTATTTTGGAAAAAGCAACATATGTTTTAAACTATAGACTGAATCTAATATATAAAATTCTTTTGTCAGAGTATTTGTTTCCACACTATTAGAATTCTCTAAAACGCTTCACACATTATTATGAATTTCGTTTGTACATTAAGTGGGTCTGAGAATAGAAGCTGAACCTTTTCTCATAACCCTGAGGGATAAAAATGGTTGGAACATTTTATTTTTCTGTTTTTCAAAGTTATTTAAATAATTTGTTCATGATTCAACATTAGGAAAATACATTCAATTCTATATTTTCACCATAATACCACGAACCACTATTATTAGTAAGTATTTTGAAATTTTTTTACTCTTTTATAATGCAAAACTATGTTTGCCTGGTCAGCGACTTTAAATATATAAGTTAGATAAGTTTTTTGTTTTTTACAGCTGCAATACCTGCATATGATGATGAGGCTCATATGAACATACACAATGCTTACAAAACACATTATGGTAATGTAGAGATTACAAAAGATCTTCTCAATAAAGAGGTTTATATTCCGAGTGAAAATAACACGAGGTCAGTATGGTATTCATGCAATAATTAATCTTATATAAATCTATTAATTGATATTAAAAAACAATTGATAACATTTCCAAATTATAGAATACATTATTATTTTCTTACAATATACATTCAATTCTTCGATATTATCTTAACACAACTTAATCTTTAATAAAATAATAAAAAACTGTATTTATTTATTGATAATAATAAATATTTTAGGAAATCGAAACTGGAAGATATAATAGTCAAAGAAGAAACGACATCGCAAACCACAAGTAATGTGAATGAAGTTAATGTCATTAATGTGAAAACTGAAGTCATTAAAACGGAATTACCATTGAGATCAACTATAAGAAGTAAAAGAAAAAAACTGAATATATGAGGATATTACGTTTTGAAATTGCCCGTTAACATGTAAACATATATTAATATCTAGGCTATTTTATTTAATAAATATAGAATGAAAAACCAATTAACACTGACAGGACTTGAACCTGCGACCTCTGGAATAACGTTCTCATTTCTGTGCCTTAATGAATTTAGGATTTTTATTAGAATGATTTTATTGATGTTGTTAAATTTTAAAACTATATGTATAAAAAGAATAATTTATTATTTAAAAAGTGTTTTCAATATTTTTGAATTTTTAATTAAATACAATGTATATCTCTCTCTCTCACTGTGTGTGGGTGCATAACAATGCACTTTAATTTAAAAATAATTATATTGTACATATTGTTACGATTACATACTAAATAACGCTTATATACTACATAATGCTTATGTACTACATAATGTTCATATACTACATAATTTTAGATTAGAAGAATATTTTAGAAGTTTAGATTTCAGCCGTATCCGGTACATTTGTTTTTTTTTATGGAAAAGGAGGGCAAACGAGCATGCGGGTCTCATGATGGAATGTGATCACCGCCGCCCACGAACTCTTACAACATTCGAAGACTCGCAAAAGTGTTACCGGCCTTGATTGGTACCGCGTGCTGGCCTATCATCCTGATGAAGAAATTTGATTGTGCACCAAGTGTCTTCATCTTAGGGACAAAGATCGGCTTACGCTATTAATATATAAAATTTGAAAACCTGTGGTTTTTCAAAATGTATGATATATGAACAAGTCTTTATATGTTTATGAAATACATAAAAAGGCTAGGATGATCAGAACGATCATAGTTTAAAGAACTCTTTTGGACAGGGATGGCGAATCAATGGCACGCGTGCCACAAGTAGCACGTTTGAAAGTGTTAATGACACGCACAAAAATATTTTTTCTTTATATTAACATTTTGATAGAAATAATTTAAAAATTATAAATCTACACTTAATTTATATAAGGATACGCATTATATAAAATTTAACATCTAGTTACACCCTGTTAACATTTCGAATGAAATTTTATTTTGACACGTTACCTATTTAAAAAAGATTTTTTTTCACCTTGTTGCACGGACATAAAAAAAGGTTCACTATCCCTGCTTTAAGATATTTTCTCTTCCTTAAAAATAATAGCAATGTTATATAGAAGTGGTATTGCAGATTTAACACCAAAATAAATAATCTTGGTGGAACTCGTGATCGAAATAACTAGATAGTTTTATAAACTTAACCTACAGATAATGTTTTCTAAGATTTACACGAGTACTGCACATTTCAATAAAACTATTTTTTGGATATAACTCGCGTTTATTATTACATTTTTATATTTAACCCGACGTTTCGGATGCTTTGCAGCAAACGTGTTCGCGGTAAGACGAGATCATCATCTCGTCATCCGAAAAATAGTTTTATTGACATTAATCTACACATGTTTTATTGATACTAATGTCTTGAATAATTAATTGTTTTTAAAAATAAAGATGAAAAATATAGCAAAATCAATTAATTATTAATGTAGATTTTTTTTAAACAAGCATTCCTAGGACTAAATAATTTTAAATCATTTAGACTAAGAACTAACTGGATAATTATGTTTATTCATATATATTTTTTTACATCTTGAATAGACTTATATTAAACAGATCTCTTAAAAATATAATATTTGCAGAAATTTTGTTTTAGGTAGGAATCAAAAAAATTAACTTTTTTTTTATTGCAGTATTTTGCATCTCTACGGAAATGAAATTTTAAGGCAAAAAACACTACTTATCTGGCTGAACATGAATTCGTCAATTTTAACATTTTATAGTGCATAATGCTATTCTGCAGTTTACGACGTACTTAATACTTAAAGCAAACTACCGCGTCGCAGACGACATAGGATACCGCGGGCTTTAATAGCTTCGACAATATATAGCTTCTTCGAGTCCTGGACCACCACATAAATTAAACAACTATCATAAATAAAAGTATATTTTTTCATGTTTTAAGGCTTAGGTCATAGCTATAGGATCGAATAATATTACCCGTATCAGTACAGTCTTTACCGGTCAACTCGATTAAATTTTGTCCGCTATCTCCTTCACCGATCAAGCTATACTAACCAAATTTAGATCATTTCATTATCATATGATAAAGGGCATATAAGATTGCCCACCATTCTGTAGATAGATTTTGAAAAATAAAACTAATTGTAGATTAAGAGTAATTTGCAAATAATTGAAACGTTCTATTACACCCGCAGATGCTAATTTCATACTATAATTGATATATGTATCATTTTTTGTTAATTGCAGACATTGTGGAAATCTTATTAAGCTACAATGTTCGTGATATATTTTTTGTTTCGCTCAGCTTTCCTCGCTTGCTTGTTAGCGGTCCTAATATATTAAGGCAATCATTATAGGGATATATTCTTTTAAAAACGTAATGTCTAATTTAAAACAAAAACCAATTTTTGCCCATCACAAAGACGATGATGTGCTGAAACAAACTATCTGATCTAAAATAAATTAGATACAAAATGGTTTTATTTTATCATACCAAACAATAATGCCTGTTTCCAGAGAGACAAAATCTGAGGTCGTTATATTGGGAGAGTCTAGGCTTCAACGTAGACTGCACTATCGCTAATAAGCAAGCGAGGTGGTCAAACGCTTGCATATTTTGTATAAAAATATTAAGGTTCTGAATAAAACAATAGTTATTATTGTAAAAGTTTATTTATTATACATATAACTAGTACGAAATATCCACTTGTGCTCCAGAAATACGTCATAATAATGTCATTTATAAGAAATGTATGGTTATTAAATCATAAATAAATATCTAATAAAAAAGGAAGTAAATTCATTTAAATGACATCATTATAACAATCTTACAATAACAAATTACTATATGAAGTTTAAAACTTTTTATTGAGTATAAATTAAATTCGTAATGCGTACTTTAACTCGCACGTTGTGAGCAATAGCATAGGTTAGATATCTTAAAATGACTAAAGACAGACATATAAGGCAAATTTTACTGCCAGAGGCATATAATTTGGATTTTTAAGCCACACATGCAGCTACGATCGTGATTGCACCGTGAATTGGCCGTGAATAGGCCGTGGATTGACCGCCTAACAATTTGAATAACATTTTTGAAAATATAATTTTAGATAAAATAAAAACATTTGTAATTTTGATTGAATGTATAATATAAAATATATATTTTTTATACAAAACTAAATTAAATTATGAAAATTGTGACACTCTTACTACTGTTTTTTTTTGGATTTACCACAGATATATGTGGATCAAATTTTAAAGAAATAGACTTAGGAGATAAATAAAAAAAATCTTATATGTCTAATAAATTAACATATCATTGTAATTGTCGTGAAATATACTGTTACGTGCTACTTTTAATGAACAATTATTTTCTAAATAAAACTACTTTTCGTTATTATTTGAAAAGTATATTTCTAAATTGCGAGTGTTGAACGGCCAAATGGCACAGTAAGCGTGCATACAGACTATTCGACTATTCGATCGACAGAATTTCAAAACAAACTTTTTTTTGTGACGTGTATATTTTAAATATTATTTATAATTATCGGGTTGTAGTGATGTAAATACTATCTTCTTTTGCCAGACTAGTTTCGATTTCGCCATTCTCAGATCTTATGAATAAGCCCAAATGCGATCGAAACTTTTCGGCAAAATCCTGATAGTATTAACGTGAGTACAATATAATTATATATAATAAAATGATAGATCGAATTTCGATAGTATATGTAATAATAGTCATAGATCAGAGAGAAGTTAATATATTGTATTTTTGTTCTATGCAATATTCAATCATAATTGATTAATTTCCAGGCAACGTTCTAGCTTTTATTCATTCTATATCGTTAGATCAGCAGAAAATTCTATCGCTTATTTATAGTATTGCACTCTTGTTTGTAATATTGCATCCTTAGTAGGTAACACTGATCTGTTAAAGCTGAATTTCTAAAAGATTTGAATTGAAATTCTGGCTTTATAATATCACATCTACAATATAAAATTCCTAGTATTTAATATTTTCCTATAAAACATGAAAACATTAAAGCATGCAAATACTTATGCTAAATCGATCGTCCGCTATAGACATGTGGTACACCTAAAATAATTTTTTGATATTTCATTCTGTAAATTTATTTATATGTACCTTAAGAAACTCACTACACATTCAAGTAATGAACCTGCTTTGGTTATATGGTTATTCTATTTGATGTTTATATCATTTTGAGAATTTTTTCGTGTTTTATGTGTGTGTGTTCGAGTGTCTGTGTGATATTTGGTTAATACTGTATATTATTACTAAACTAACAACTACACTTTGACACGTCCGTTTCAGATTCAGATGCTTTGATGACGCTCTCTCTCTCTTTCAGCTCGAATGCATCAGCCTGTAACATACGAGGTTTCCATAACTTTAAGTTGGTATAAATAGGATAACTTAGATTTAAACGATTTGATATTAAAAATCTATACAGTCAACTAAAACTTTTTGTGTGATTTATACCTTTTTAGTTTTAACGATGCAAACGTCTCTAAAGACAACATATTTTTTGTTTATTTAAAAATGTAACATCCAAATATTAAAGCAATATGGCGCAAAGGAAGTGCATATTACAACATGTGTCTGTGATATCAAATGGCTCAGACTCATGGTGCCGGGACTCGAAGTTTGTACCTTCCGTTGATGCGTAACCTGAGGCGGTTGGGAAAGTGTAAAGAACAAATCAGGATATCCGTCCAGTATATAATTTATATTTATAATAAAATCTGCTCCTGCATTAATATTCATACAAAATGTACGTCAATAATTTTAGTATCACGTTCAATAAGAAAGTCGGTTTAGTTTGTATCACTTGCAGATATATTTTTCATTAGTTACTTGTTCTGAGTATGTAAATTGATTGATTGATTTGATTGATTGATTGACGCCGCGATTCCTTCATGCTCAGAGCTTATGAATAAGGACCCCGAATGGGAATCGAAGCTAGTTGGACAAATTTTGCAAGTAAATATGTGAGTACAGCCATATAATTATATATAATAGTTACTGTTTCATATCGGTATTATAATTTATATAAATAATTCAAATAATTACCGGTATTTACATATTATCGAGTAACTTACCTTCGTCTCTCTATATTCCCGTATTTTTCTAGCCAATGTTACAAACGCTTCTTCAATATTAATATCACTTTTGCACGAAACCTCGAAAAACGGCATATCAAAGTCATCTGCAATCTGAAAGATAAAAAATATTATTGTAATTTATGTAAAATGAATGGTCACTAATTATTTATATTAAACCTTCCGTAATTCATGATTACTATTATATATATTTTTCTCTTTCAGGGCCTTTATTCATAAGCTCAGAGCAAACTCGGGCGAATTACGATAAAACTTAAAATTCAAACCTGCTGTAACATATGATCCAATTAAATGAGATGTCTTTATTGCAGATCTAAAAGTAAATAAGAATGACTATATTTTATAGTATGTAATTTAGTACCTTTTGTCCTCTCTCCGTCGGGACTGCGCGATGGTTGTCGTGTACGTCGCATTTATTACCCACTAAAACTTTAATAACATCTGGTGATGCGTACTGAAACAATATTATGTTTTATTACATTATATACATACAGATCAAATTTGTACATACAACTATAATAGACACTATTGTATTGTAGAAACTATAGTTTCACGCGGTTTTACTGGCAAACGAACGGTTTTATTTTCTAATAAAATAACTAAGAGTAGTAGCGTAATGATAGACACCCTTTTTCAAGTATTTGCCTTTCGTCATTAGAAATAAATAAAATAATAAATATGATATACTTTTATCCACTATTCCGACACTCGGTGAACTTTGTTCACAGTTCTTTTGCAGAGATAGATGATTACACAAAAGAAGTATACAATAAAATTTAAATTTCAAATGTCAGTGGGATCAGTGCGATATGAATACTTGTAGGTCGCCTTAAAACCGCGTTTACTGAAATTATATTTTAGGAATTTAGAAACTAATGTCAGATTTTGTTTTCATGTATTTTATTATACACTGCAACTGAATTTCATTACTCATCTATATTTGACGCTATAATAATTAACCCTTTTTATTTTATTTTCTTTTTGTTTTTTTTTACGCAAATACTATTGCGGTTGGAGCTCTTTTAAAATTATAACCGATTTTTTATAAGCACCTTCCCATAATCAAAGGAAAAAAAATCGGCTTACGCATTAATATTTAAGATTTCAAACCTGTTGTAATATATGATATACACAAGTCTTTTTATATTCCTATGTCTATGAAAAAGCTAATTATAATATTGTTACAATTTACCTCTTGAATGTTTCTCAGCCAATAGGACAGATGATTGAAGGACTCTAGATTGGTGATGTCGTACATCAGTATGATGCCCATAGCGCCTCTGTAGTACGCGGTGGTAAGAGTTCTGAAGCGCTCCTGACCCGCGGTGTCCCATATTTGAAGTTTAATAGGCACACCGTCCAGATTTATTATTTTTTGTTTGAAGTCTATCCCTGAAAACGAAAATGTATTGATTAATTAAACCATATCGAATATAAAATTTTTGACATATTTCAAGGCAATTTTTGTGACTTACTCGATATTACCTTTAATTAACAAAATACGTATAATAATTATAAGTGAACAGATCACTTAATAAATATTTAAAACAATATATTGCATTGTTAAAATCTTAGTACAATGTTGTAAACTTTTAGACGAAAAAATTGGCTACGGCAATCTATATAAAGATTTACTAAAATCTAGCAAATAGTATTTTAATTAAGATAACTATATAGATACTGTACTCACCAATAGTCGATATGTAAATATCATAATATCTTTCATCACAGTATCTATGCACTATACACGTTTTGCCTACATTAGAATCACCTAAAACTAATAATTTGTAAGTTGCAGAAAAATCCAAAGCCATCACTATTTGCTTTGTTGTTGAAGCGCGGGTGGTATCTCAAAACATCAGTAGAACTGTCAAAGTGAGAAAAATCAATGAGGGTGAGTGCGCATGCGCGGGCCGTGTCTTTAAACCCAGCTATAAGATGCCTCCGAGAGACTGGAGACTTGTCTGTACTCACCTAGTATGGCGGTGAGTGCAAGCACCGTATCCACCGTTCTCTTTGTACCTTTTTTGTAACATTCTATTTAGTTATATTTTTAATTTCAACCGAGTCTTTGTAATTTTTAAAGGCAGTTGAAAGTAGGTAAATAAATGTATATTTTATTATATTAACGTTAACAAATTACTGTTTAGAATAGAAAGTAGATATATAGGAAACGATTATTTATAATTATAATTTTTGGGATTCTTGTGGTGCGTTAGTTTTTTATAACGGTATAGTAACATTTCTGTTAAGGTCAGCTGCATCTGTCTTAATTATAAAATAATGAAATGTATAATTATACAATAAAAGTTATTTTTGTAAGCATAGGCGTAGATATGATTGTAGACAAATAGGTATAGTAGGATAACCGTTATACGATATGAAATAATTCGTCACCGAGCACAAGTAAGGTTTCGGTTTCGACCAAATACGGCTAAAAAAATTGTTTGTCCAAAGGTTACGGCCAACTTTGCTACTAACTCATGTCTAACCTTTTTAAAAAATGTACTCCAAACAATGTACTTTAAAATATGTCTTATATAATATATTAATGACGTAAAAAAAAATTGTTATGAACTTTAATAATTCTCTTTATTTTATTTAATTGGATAAAAATTTATTTAAATGTGCAAACAACACAATAGATTTACATATTGATATTCTACGCTGAGGTTTACAAAAAAATATTATAAAAGTTTTGTTAGCTTCGGTTTCGGTAGAAAGTGAGAGGAAACGTTCGGTTTCGGTTTCGGTTAAAAATTTGTTTCAGCCGGACAATATAACAAATTTTCATCATCTACTTCCAGTCCACCTAAATTTCAATAAAACAAAAGAAACCAAATCAAAAGTATATGTCGATTTTACTAAAAGTTATTCTATAAAACAAAAAATATTAAACAATGATTAATATTAAACCTTCATAAATATCTTCCAAGACATGTCACAGTCCGTATCTTGATCAGTCTCACTGGTTAAGCAACGATTGCACATGTTACTTGATAGGTATCCGACTATGGAGAAAACTGATATCATCCCTGCTTACCTAGAAATTAATTCATTAAATCATTTATTTATATAAAACTTATAAAAAATATAAATATATATATAATATTTTTGTAAATATATACAATTTATTTTCGTTAAACTTGCTAAGACTCAGCTCTTCCGGGTCGGTGTGTACATTAAGAGTTTCATTAATTTTATTTAAATCCCTCGCTTATCTACCGTTTTATCTCAGTAGCCCCTGTACTATGTAAATGGCTTATGTTCTGTATAAATGTAAGTGACTGAACAGATCACTTATCACCCTTTGTTCGGTGCTTTGTATTTTTATTCGTTTTGTTTCAAGGTTAACTTGCAATATGTATTGTATATCTGAAACTTTTATTATTTGAAAATATTTTTTTTGCTGTATATCATTTCTTTTATAAAAATGTTTTATGTTGTTTTTGTAACAAAATAATAATAATGCACTCGTGTTAACGAACTTTTCTTTTTTATTTGAAAGCTCAATAATCCTCAAGCTCAATAGTCATGATATGACTATCCATGATATAAAAATTTTAAAAATTTTAAAGAAAATACCATAAGAATAACCCAAAAAAAAAACAGAAAGTTTCATAATTTTATATTGACTTTTAATTTTTATTTTTTTTTAAGTTTAATTTTAAATTATAAAAATAATTATTATAAGCTATTTTATATTACTAAGTGAAGAATGTACATATCGTATTTAATATATTTTTTATCATATACTTGTTAATTGCTTAAGAGTTTATCTATATTTTCGAAACAGCAGAGTCGTACGCTGATCCAAAAAGTGATTAATTTATTATTATTAAAATTAATTAAATCAACGTAAGCTTATCACGACCCGCTGCTCGTGTAGTTCCGGGTAATAGAGTAGCTGCATCATTACATAGGAAGAGTACAGCTTCATTTGTCACAACCGCAAACCAACCGCCGCTGCTTGATGTATTGTAAATGGCGGCAATTTTGACATTTGCATTCCGTTTACAATTTACGTCTACTGCTTCTGTTTTATTGGTTCCATTTAATAAGCAGTGATAACGAATGTGCTGTTGTTTTAGCTGTTTAGTTTTAGAATGTGATTTTGTTTGTCTTATACAATTTCTATATACAAACCCCTTTCCAATAAAAATATTTTTACTCTATAACATATTCTCTTTTTGTCTCTTTTACACCTTTGACCTAGATCGCAACGTCTCACCCAATTTCTAATTTCTATACATAACCCTCCTACTAATAAAAATAATTATACTCTGTATTACATATTCTCTATTTTGTTACTCTTTCACCTTTGACATAAATTGTTAGTGAGAAAGTGACAAAACAGAGAATAACTTCTACTGGGTACAAATATTTTTATTATAAGGCAGATAATGTCTAACTCTGAAGGTATTTCAGATCAAGTTGTTTTTAATACATAATAGTAATATACAATGACCATTGGTCATTCTGTTGTTAAAATATTTCTATGATATTTGTATTACGCACTAGGTTAAGTTATTACAAAACGAGAATGGAATATCCCACGTTAAGCAATTCTTTTTAAACCGAACCTATACTAATTTATCACTGACAATACTATCATTATAAATATGTTGCAATAACTTCTGAATTAAAATAAAAAAAAAACAATAATTTGTTACGAGATGTCATCGTGATCGATGTCAATTGATCACAGAGTATGTAATCCCTCTGCGCTCTGCCAAGTTCTGTGATGGAGAATGTCTAGCGGAGAGCGTTGGAGGTCGTCAGTGAGGTCACTCCGGGTTCGAGCGCGGGTTCCGGGAACGCGTGTGACAAGCTCATGTATTGTTCGCAAATTGTTAAACGCAAGGTCCCATGTAAATGTCAGTTTTGTCGGCACTCGGCGCCGCTGTGTCGTTGAAAACATTGCTTTTCAAGTGCATATTGCTACAAATCCGGTCCCATTTTTTTATGACTGCTTTTAATGTGCACTTTAATTGTCGGTTTTAATATTGCTGTGATTACAAATTTTAATTAAAATAAGTTATTAGGCATATTTTATATATGAAACTATTTGCTCTTTCTACTTATTATTATAAATTGTTCATAAAAAGCAATGAGGTTTCATATAGGGTTATAAAGTTCTTTAGTTTTTAACTATTAAGGTAGAATATTATTTCTGACTCTGACCAGAACAAAATAATAAAAAAATGGTCAAATAACGTTAATAGAAACGTTTATAATGTATTAGTTTCAGATTTTTATTTAACCATGATCGCTGATGTCCGAGCAGACAGATTTGAGTTCAGTTTTTAATAAATTTATTAGAAATTCGATATGAACAGAATTCGAACTCGCGACCTCTAGGAAACCGTCTCGTCCCAGAGATTGTCGGTTAGAAACCTTCTCATATCGAATATTTTTTTTATTCTATATTCATTTAAAGTTGAAAGCTTAATGGATATACATGTTTAAAATTAATTTCAAACCCTTCAGTTAAGTTTATAAAAATTTGAGAAAATTATCGTCACTGCATCCAATAAACAAAAGAGAATCAATGAAGATTCTCAATAATTTATTTAATATCTTCGAAAATTTTGTACCTACCTACTGCACTTAAAATCTTAATTAATATTTATCGATATTGAGTTCGTAACACAATTAAATAATATATTATAAATCTCTACAAATGAATCATGAGAGTAATAATAAAAATGATAGCTATTTCAATTGTTATTACAAAGTATATTCCCATCTTGTTCATTACTTGCAGTTGCATAACTTGACTTAACTGACATTAAGATTACTTATGGTTTGTCTGAACAAAATAAATGTTCAGGTTCTAATGTCCCACTCGACAGCCACCACAATAATATGTCAATGTTAGTCGAAATACACTATTTATTCTTAGTACACGTGGTGGTAAAATACACTTTCTCATGGTGATTTAACGATGGGTCAAAGAGCCATGCTGAAAAACCTACCTATAATCGGAGACTCTCATTTCCGCAGACCTAAGTATAGACTAACAAATAATTCGCTCTATTGAATATCTATTAACAATAGGTGACGTGATACTAAGATGATATTTTACTAGATGTGTTGTATTGAGATTTATTTTTTAATATAAAAACATCAAGATGCAAGAATTTTCTACATTGTTGTATATTGGAGTAACTTTTAAACTTCATTTACAAATTTTAATAAGCTTCACTTCATGATATATGTATCTTTATAATTTTAACAAAAAAATATATTGACTCATAAATAATCCATAAAGCTATAATATTATTAATAATATTTAATAATATCGATATATCTCGAACTTTGTTTCGTAACAGTTACATAATAGCTAGATTTAAAAGAGGTTAAACATTTTCGTAAACTTGTGATTGTCTCTTTAACTTATTAAACTTGACTACACATTTATAAATACTATAATAATTTCGTGTATTTAATTTACTTTAAATTTAATTTAATGATATAATTTAGTGTATAATTAATTATTATAATATAATTATGAAGTATAAACAAAGTTATCTTGCCACATCTAGAACTAATCGAAGAATAGTTTGTTGCAGAGACCTTTCCTTGATAAAACCTATGTACCTCCTCATTATACTTCCTATTCATTCCCTTTGACTTTGACGTATTGCCTATTAAATGTTATAAAGCATAATAGCCTTAAATATAACCAGAATAAGATAAATTATTGCAATTATACATAAATTTTAGCAGGGCGTGCTACAGAATTAATATAACATTTACTAATAATTAATGTTCATATCAGCTAGCATATTCTGAACTAAACAGAGAAAGAAACGTTAGAAAATTTACTAATATTTTTTCCACACTTAGGTATATGACCTCTTGTCTCTTGACATCTAATTGGTCGCAACAAAGCATTTTTATGACTAAGAATTACGTAATTCTTCTACTAAAAATATATTAATATTTGAAAGTACTTCCTAGATAAATCCATGCTGTTATCGTCAAAAGAAAGTCAAAAGAAAGAATTTCTTTAGACAATTAAACCTTTTTATATATTTAAGGACTTATCAAGGACTTATAAAGTCTATAATAAATATTATATTATTATATATTATCCATAAATATAAATAACACTAAAAAAGGTAAATAACCGTAACCTTATAACGTATGTGTGACAATATTAACCAAGAGTTTTATGTTTACCAAAACAAGTACAGACGACGTGATCCGAACATTATTTGTCTCAGACGTCTCATTCTCGTGATTGAGGCTTCGAGTTCGTGGTATAACAATAAAATGATACCTACTTCATTGTAAAACAAGTTTCAATACTTACATATCCAGAAAATTTGTATATTGGATTGACTGATTCTGTAATCCGTACACGCCGTGATTGAAATGCTCCGAATAAAGACCCCGTCGAAACTAGTCGATACTAGTCGAAATTAGACGAAACTAGTCGAAACTAGTCGAATCGAAACTAGTCGAGAAAATTCCGATAATAATTACGTGAGTACTATGGATAATTATATACAATAATAAATATTTAGAATCATTTGCGTGTATCGTGAACATTAATATACCAGTAGTCATAATGATCTGTTTAAACTATCATAACTGTTGGCTAATTTAAAACACTTAAGAGGTCATTACACAACCATTTCTCAAGATAAACATATTATCTAGCGATGACGTAACAAAACAAACATGGCCACCGTAACCTGATAACCATAAATCTTAGTGGATTCGTAAAGAAACAATCGCAATAACGTAACTCTAATAATTAGTAAACTCACGACTTATTCTAGTTTCGATGAGGTGTCTGTTGCTATCGACAATCTATAGATATTGATCTCGGCTAATCGATTGGTTACCTGCACACAATGGAAGAGTTTTTTCAATTCTATGCTATTAATGGCTTTGAAATTTATTACAAACCGTTTAGCAACGTAAGGAATGACTCTTAAATATGTATCTCGTTATCTGAGATTATCACAATTAAATTAACGGTGCTAACATTAGTGCTAATGGAACATGACTTATAAAATTTAAAACGCTTTTTAAAATATTATATAGAAATAATCTTCAGGTCATGTCTAACCAGCGTTAGGTGACTTAAGTTATTACTCGTATAAGCTAGGCAAAAGGGCCTAATTATAATAGTTTCATATTTTACATATTATTTGATTACAAAGAAATGAATTATTAAATTTATACTATATCATTATATATACATATTGGTATATTTTTATGTCACGTTACTTTGACTTTGTTTTATATAAACAATATTTTGTCGTTAGGTCTGTTGTTTCATTAATTATTTTCTACTATAAATCAAATAAGACTAACTATTGAACTATGTCTGTACTTCACACATTTTTAAAGAGGAAATGTATTAGTTCATCGGTGCGTATTTGTTTGCAAATTCAAAAGTATGTCGCTAAGTGCGGTTATATCATCAATTGTCGGCCAGACGGCCGTCACTGGCGTCATTTGAGATCCGGAGATCCGCTATGGGTAAATAACAATGTGTTACATTCCTTTGTATACTCACTTTACGACTTTGAACTTTATAGGGGCCCGTATTAAGAGAGAGTCACTTCTTTTATTAAATTTGATCAATAGAAATCGCGTCCGATAGCTCAAGGTGTCAAACTAAATATGTATGTGTCTGTTCTTTACCCTCATTCAAATGTATAAAAAAGTTGATATTATTCTGGTTTTAAATCTATAAATAATATATTCGTCTAGTTACAACCTAAATAAAAAAAGGGTGTAAAAATACAAAACGAATTCTATAACAATATCCAAATGAAATTGTTAGTAAAAATAAAAATCAGATCATTTTTATGATAAATAATAGCTTTTGAAATAGACAATTAAATACATAAATTATTAAGGTAACTCTTACAAATCAAAGTCGAATTTAACCAAGGCAATAAGTAAGTTTTGTTATAAATTAAAATAATCTATATTATATCAGCTCAAGAATCATCAAAATATTTAATAAAAATTAAATATTTAAAATAAATAAATATTTTGAAATAATCTCTGAAATATAAAGTAAAATGATCCTTTTTTTACCTTCTCTCGTATTAATATTATTATTTTGTTACGTTTATATTAATGACAATATTATATTGAAACCATCTTTAAATTACGTTGATCAAATTGGTTAAAAAATCATAACAAATGGCTTAGTAATGTAAGAGTTAATTGCGAATCTAACATACATACATACATCCTTTTTGGAAGTCTATTAAAATGTTGCTGAATACTTCTTGTTTCAAGATGTGTAAATAATATAATAATCATACATCGTAATATGTATCAATCGTGAAAGCGTTAAAAAGATTTGTTAAATAAATAAGATCCCGTCAAAATTATTTTCCTTCATATTTCATAAATATTGGGTCTTTTTAAATGTCCAATATGGCAAGACATCAATGTAAATGATTTTTATCACATTTTGTTACAAAACTCAACTCTAAAAGGCAATTACGTAACGTAACCCGCGTCTCAAATTATATTTATTAACTGAACATCAAATACAGAAATTAAGTTTAAATATATTATTAAAATATTTATTATATCAATTAATTATTGCACTTCTTATACTATACCAAATATCTAGGACACAGCTCTGCAAAAGAATGTTAAGTAGATAACACAAAGAATTTTAGTTTACGGATAAAACTTTGATTTAGCTGTAGTTATTTAGGTCATTGTCAGGTAAGATGAGGTAAGAGACACTCATTATTTATTTTGGGGTTTTCCGTCTGACATAATTTGGCTTCTTAGAATCTATCTAGATTCTAGAACATTCAGATTCCTGGCGATGTTATGGTTGTTTTAGTTTGTAAATTAAACAAAAAAATATTACTTTTTTCAAGTTTTTCGGTTTGATTTTATTGATTTAATTCATTCATTCGTTCATTTATTCATTTATTTATTTATTTATTTATTTATTTATTTATTTATTTAAGGATCGCCAGATACCTTTTACATTGAGCGAAGCTCTCTATGAGATACTTTTCTGCATATTTGCAAGCATCAATACAAAATGGTATATCCGAAACAATCCAAATTTTGCAAACTGATAGACATCAGTCTGGTGGTAGTTTTAAAAAAAAACTAAAATATTCGAAGTCATTGAGAAATAATCACGGAAAAACTAAAATGTACATAGACTTCAATGGGAAATTTTTTTTTGGGCCAAAATTTTCTCGCCAAAATTAAGGTTGAAAAAATAAATAGTTAAAGACTGAATGCGTCGACGTTTTCTAAATGCAATTTCGGTGTTGTTTGGACCTCGCTTCGCTCAATATGCTAACATATACTGAGATTTTGAGCGAGCGTAGTGAGTCAAAATTGGGGTCTGGTTTGCAATCTTAGTATTAATATTATATACAATATCAAGAAAAAATTAAGTGTCTTTCCATTATGCCAAAACATACAGCTTAGGTGATATAAAAACACAATAAAAAGTAAACACACGAAGTTTAAAACCATAATAAAATAACATAAAACGAAAACTATGTTACAAAAAACATTCTGATATTTTATGAATATGATTTTATCAATAAGGTCCAGTTTAGATGTAGGTGGTTTATGCAAATGTCCTAAACGAGTATATGTAAATCGGACGAGAGATACATTTATTTGGCGCCAACAACCCACATCGGTTATTTTAACTGTTTTTAACAGACTGTTGCGAGCTTATGAATTGTGTTACTATTTCCGGTGATAAGTTAAACTTCTACTATGGATAGTTACAAGTTCCTAATCAAATAACTTTAGTATAATCTTGTATTGCAATATTAATTCATTAAAATCTTAAGGCACTCATATGGAATTGTTGGCGATGGCTCTAGCTGTTCCTAAAAAAAAATTATGTTTTGGGAAACAGTGATCACAATAAAAAAATACCCGGCTAAGTTTGTTGTGTGGTTCTTCTCCGAAAAGGACGATTTTGGAACCCACGTAACTTTAGCTTTTAGTAGGAGAGTGTTCAGAAGATCTTACATCAATAAGTATGGTCAATATGACCTCCTGACTCTTTAAATTGACGTACACAAGTGATCATTTATATGGATTAAAAGTAGAAAGATATAAATAAATAAATTATTTTACAATTCAATGTTATAAAGATGAAAAAATACTGTCTCAGAAATCGACTTTCTGCGTCTTATAAGAACGTCATGTACTCGTCGATCATGTCTCATTATGTCGACTCAATTTCATTTTATTATGAAACCTATTTTTTATTAATGTTATAGCGATTTATAATGGTAATGATTTATTAATCTTGATTATGAAGTACCTAGATTATAATATCATGGCACCTTAATCTAGATATGACCACTAGGTCATAAAAAACATAAAGTTAGCTGATATTTACCTTAGTATTAACTAATTATAGGTCAAATATCAGCTAATTTTATGACCTTAATTGAGAATTGTACTTTAGATATATAAAGTAACGATGTAAAAATATGTTATATTATTAAATATTTAATAAAATATAAAATATAATATATTTTGTTATTATTCATCCAGTTTAATTATAAAATATTACGTATATTATACAACACACATTTTTATTTTTATTACAGACATAAAAATAATGAAACATACATTAGAAAGTCGGAAATGTATTCGCAAATATGTAACAAAATTCAATGAAATATATAAATGATATTGAAAATCAAGATAACTTCATATCTTTCTGACGGTTCATTGATATCAGTCACTGTTCACCGAACAATGCTTTATTGTACAATTATAATATCTCTGAGATTTCATCTCGATATTCTCTGTTTCAAGCAATATTTACTTCCTATAAAGTTTAGAAGTGTATTGTTTGTTATTAGCGCATAATGATTTTTGCTGAACATATCATCGTGGGACGAGGTAGGCGTGTAACAGTCGATATGTTACATTAGTATAACGGCGTGCTGTCAAGGTGCATGTTGCGCAAGCGCATCCGTTTGGTGTCATTGACATAAAGAGACTTAGATCAATGAGAGTCCACTTATATATCTGTATCACTATCTTGAACTAAGAAAACAGATTTTTTAATAATAATTTTAGTGTCAATTTATTTTTGAATATAGTCTTTAAGAATTTAATATTATTTATTGTACTTATTATATATTTAATTAAATGATAACGACATTATTGAATTTTTTAAAAACGTTTAATTTATAATCTTGTAACTTGTAAATTAAATAATATGTTATGTAAACAAATAAGCCGTAAAAAATATTATTTTAGAGCGTATATTTGATTGTATAAATTTCGTTATGTCAAATCATTTGCATTCCATTGCAAAAGGCCATTTCTTAAAATGTTATAAATTCTGCATATCAGAGAACACAGATTAACAAACTATATCACAACACAGAAGTAGGTCCATAGTGCAATAATTCGCGTCTTATGCAATATCTCAATCTGTAACATATATCAGGGATGGTGAACCTTTATTGATGTCCGTGCCACAAAGTAAAAAAAAAATTATATGTAACGTGCCACCAAAAAATTTCATTCGAAATGTTAGAGTGGTCAATTGTTTAATTATAATTAAAACAAATAAGATAAATTCTTCTTTGATAAATTTTTTATTAATTAATATTTTTTAATTCCTTTTTATAAAAAAAATAACTTATTTTTTTTTTTGTTTTTGTGGGTGCTATCAAAACTTTGAAACTAGCCAGTTATGGCACCCGTGCCATTGGTTCGCCATCTCTGACATATATGATATAGTAGATGTGTCGTGACCTTTCTAATCATATCGACTTAAATACCTAATGGACTCTAATGGATTGGACGCACCAGCGTGGTGCCGGACGTAACTTAGAACTGTATATGTATGTATATATATATGCATAATTTTTGCGAAATATTAAATTTCTATATAGTTACAGTATTTGAGAAATCGAAAAAAATTATCTTCAAAAATATTTCTATATATCTATTCAAAAAAACCAACACTCATGACGAGCCAGAATTTTCAGTAGTAGTTATGAGGAAAAAACTACAAATTAAAATATGAAAAATCATCTGATTGTTAGATCATATAACATAATGTTTAATTTGAAACATGGAATTCATTTTTACCACTTGTAATGTACTTATAAAACGAGATAAGTATATACAATATAAGTTACACTGAGTACACGCAGACTGTAGACAACACTCTTCGTGAAACAAAACAAACAAATCACTTCAACAAGTTGTTTTATTTTTTAGTTGTTACTAAATATTTGTTTCTTGGTGTTGTCTAGTATTTATGTCATTACTATTGTATATAATTATCTCGCCATCGAAATTTTCCCGAGTAATTTCTGTAATCGAGTAATTGATAATGTATTTCATTTCTGTAATTCAAAAAACCAATTACTTCATATGTTTTGGGTTCATAAAACTAATACAAATTTCAGATACATAAATATATAAGTAAATAAATAAATGGTGGTAAAAATATTCGTTTCGTTTGAGTTTTAATTTTGAAAAATATTTTTATTATTTTATAAATAATAAAAAAGTTATTGTAATAGGAAGATGTCCAAAGGTTATATATGATGAAAAGATATGAAAAGACAATTGTAAAAATTAATAATTTTATAAAGATATAATACCAAAAATGATTATTACAATTATTTAGTCGTTACTCGCGGTTCCACCCGAGAACGAACGATTTTATTAATTATTTAGACAAATCAGAAACAGTACTGTAATGCTAGATAGCTTATAACTTACCTATTATAATGAGAAAGAACTTTTAAAATCCATCCAACAGTTTCGAAGATAAGCCCGTTTAAATAATCAAAGAAACTCTTTAGCTTTATAATATGAATATTGATATTTGCAATATATGCTCCACTTGAAAATAATATTATGCAATGGTAATATATCGTGATCAATGTCTTAGTATAAAGTTGTGTTAATTAGACAATATTAATATAATGTGTGAGGTAACAGCGCCTGTCTGCTGATGTGCTGCGCAATCATTTCTGCATGTCAGTCTATTGAGTAAAGTTGTCAGCGGGTCTTGGATTGAAATAATTAAATAATTAATTATGTTAGATTGAATTAGGAAATGTTATCGCCTACTTTGTATGTTTGTAACTTCACGAAACAATAATAACCATATATAGTTTTATTCTAACGTGGAAAAGAATTAAAAAAGAAAGTTTAATTTTTAAATTGTAACATAGTCATAATATTGTTTCATAAAATAAATTATTTAAATGTTAGATTATTTTACATATTTTTTATTTAGATTACTTTTGTCTTCTTTGAATGAAAATTTAAAATTTATTGCTAAGTTTTATTAGACACTTAATCCACAATACAATATGTTATTCTTATCGGTTTTAGGATGTACGATAAATATATGTTAAACTAAAAAAAGTTACTAAGCTCTTAAGATATGTTTATGACCCAAATAAAGAAAAAAAATAATAATATAGTAAACCTTATTAAGGTGAAATGTTGTAATACGCAATTTTTAAAATAAGTAAATTTCTGTATAGAGGTGAATAGTCGGTTTAAATAATGACCATGACCTGCTAATGCTAGCACGATTAAGGCATTTGATCCACAATTTTGATACACTATTGTAGACAGCAACCTTAAAAGCTTGAGAAAGTTAACAATGCAATTTACTAAGAAGCCGCGATAGTTTGGTCATGTACTAGAAACATTATTATATTTAACGTTTAATTTAATTTCTTTTTCCATATAGTTTTTTTTTACAAAAAGACTAGTATTTATCACACTTTATGTCAATACTATCGGAATTTGCTCGATTATTTTCGTACCCACTCGGGGCCTATATTCATGAGGGAGCATGGCGGATGAGTTCACGCATGGGTTTTTATCTATTTGGGCAAATTCCAATAATAATCACTCTGAGTGCAGATTCTTATATACTCATTAGTATCATGGATCACGAAAATTTAAATATAATAAAATGATTAGTTTTAACAAGTTGATATTTTTAATAGATTATTATTATTGTTAAGAAATAAATTCAGAATGATCAGAAACTTCCACTTTAACATCCACTTTAAACATCGAACTTAATTGTTTGAAGAATTGGTTACATTATTGTGTAATCATTTAATTCATAAATAATTTTTGCATTAATATATTGTGATGTACGTACGGTATATCAAAACGTTTTGACAGGCTTCCGCTCAAACTGACATCAACCATGAGCTGCGAGTGCCGAAACACCTATTAATTAGAAGCGACAATATAACACGGACTTTCATATTATACAAGCAATTTGCGTAATGATTGCAAAAACACAACATTTATTTGATTAAACTATTTTTAAGGATATAACATCCTTTTATTATTACATTTTTGATTGAACGAAGCTCTCTATGAGACACTTTTCTTCAATCGTTGTGCAATCATCACTCAAATACGGTATATCCAAAAATTTTCAAATTGTGCACATTAATAGACATCAGTCTGATGGTGGTTCTGAAAAAATATTTCAAATATTCGATATCATTGAGGAATAATCACAGAAAAACTAACATCCCATAGACTGCAATGGGAAAATTTTTTCGCAAGTAAGTATACCTTAAAAACACCATACCGAGATTTTGCAAGCGCAGCGAATCCAAATTAAGGTCTGGTTCGTGCTTCTAGTTATAACCCGATGTTTCTAATGCTTTGAAGCAAGCGTTAACAACGTCGGGTTATCTGTAAATATTAGAAAAAAAACATTTTCCTAAATATAAATTTAAGATTATTAATTAAATTAAAATACAATAATATTGAAACAAAAGACGTGAGCAAGAACAGATTGCTTTGAGAATTGTTTCAACAAATTGTTTTGGATAAAAAATTATTTACCTGTCTGTTTGTATCTGACAAATAAAAACAAGCGATACGAGAAATAAATGAGTCTGCTTCCTGTTTAAATGCATCTTTAAATTGATTTGAACTCTAAATTAAGTACACCTCTATGTAGGTCAATACAGTTTAAGTTAAATTTAATATATATAGATATAAACACTGTCCGTCCATACAAAAACACACATCAACAATAATAATATCTTGCTAATAAAAAAGTATAAAGGTAGATAAAATCAGTGTAAAATATTATTAACATTACGTGATAAATTACAATATTAAAAGAGATCACGAGATACATTGGGTTATGCTCCTCTTTTTTCAGAAAGTTAAATTAAAATGTTTAAAATATGTTCGTGTCACGTTGATCTCGGGTTTGATTCATCGATACAACTACACAAAGGTCACATTTGTTAATATAAAGGTCAAAAGAATTTACATCAACAAGGATAACGAAATTATTATGAAAACTGAACAAATTTCATAAATTACATTAAACATGATTCGTTATCTCCTTCATCTTGTCTTTATCAATCTTAAATTTACCGAAGACGATGCAACCGCCTAGTCTAAGAAACCATATAATCATTATTTTATTTCAGTTTAATCTATATTAACATTATAAAGCAGAAATGTTTGTTTGTTTATGTTTTAAATGCGCATAAATTTGAAAATTTCTGATTTTGTTAGTCAGGTTCATAAGGAAGGCTGTACGCTATCTCGCATGTTGCTAATACTCTTAGTTATCCTAATAGTAAATAAAATTGTTTCTTTGCGTGTGGAACCGCGATACACAACTAGTTACATATAACAATTGTTTTAATTTTTCTCATTTTATTCCTCTTTGTTACTTCATAAGGGATTCCTGATACGATCTGATGGCGAAAGCTCTTATAACGATAGTACATCAATTTCCTAATTGTTTTCGCTTTCGTCTGTTACGTGGCGGTGCGACGGGACGTCTTCAGATCTTATCTCATTGATAAATTAGATTATAAGACAGATTACGTAATATTAATACAACTTTCATTGCAAATGTGACCGGTATGATGTGTTCACTGGATCGAGATTACTTTTCATAAAATATTAATATATTTATTAGGATTAATGTAATACTTTTATATTTCCACGTACTCTGTTACAATATATATATTCGATATTATTAAACAATTGTAAAATAGCCTTACATTTGTTATCTGATATGTAATTTCTATGAGATCATATTTCTCACACAAGAATAAAGATCGAAATGCACGAAAGAGTCGATGTTGTACAAGTCTCGATAGCATCCAGCGCTGCATCTTAATTGCGTAAGCAAAAGCTTAACATTAAAGTTCAATGTGTACGTTAGGCGATATAACTGAAAATATACAAACAAATACAATTCTTACAGCCAAATACTTTAGAACTATTTTACTGTAAAAATGCATGATGTTGCCTTACCGAAAGAAATACTAGTCATATTTGTACAGCAATTCGTTTCGTAATGCATTCCAATATTCGAAACAATGTCATTGTTTAATATATTTATCAAATTGATAAGGTTTTTAAACTAAAATACAAGACATAAATTAACTTTCATTGGAGGATTACTGATAACGAAGACATATTATACTTCAAAGATTACAACAATTTGTAAATTTATAGTCAGTAAAATCATGTAGCAACAGAATTCAACACCCATATGATATAATAATTCCTATAATATACGTAGTTTTAAGGACATATTAAGGACTCATTCTCATTTGAAAAAACAATTATTCTATTAATTAAAGTAAAAAAATAACAGAAGTATAGTTATTCAAAAACATCTTTAAATATCATAAAGTGAAAAAAAGAATTACTAAAAAATCACCTTAAAAATATAAAATAATTGGATACTACTTGGGTAGGAAGTAGATGTCTGTGGTCTAGATTTAAAAAAAAGACATTTGAATAAAGAACCTTTTCCTTTTTTTAATTCGGTTAAAAAAGGAAACTGATAATAATTATAACTGCATAAAATATATAAGTACACTGAATTTTACACGTTACTAGATAGCTTCGATCGACTTGATGTTACATCGCTTATTTAAAGGTTTCAGTAAAGTTTCGTTAAATAAAACAGTCGACATTCTAACTGGCTGCTATATGTATAGCAACATGTGTAAAGATTCTAAACCGAACGTGCTCTCCCAAAGGGCTTTGCAATTATGGGTTGATTTTGTGTATATAAGTGTATGCTAAGAAATGTCTTATTTTCACTAAATTCAATAGCTTTCACTAGTATTGTTGTCACGTGTTGACACCGACACTTTCGCCTCCAAACTTAACAATTTAATGTTTAAATTTTACAACTCTTACATGTCATAGCACTTACGAAATATTTTCTTTTACATCATAAAACATTATGTATTAAATATTATTTTACAGCTATATAATTTAAATATTATTTTTGCTATGTAAGTAATATTAAAGGAATGTGGAGAACCCGGTCTCAGGATGCTAATTAACTGTCAGGATTGTAGCAATGGCAAAGAAAATTCAAACAAACGAATAGGAATTACTATAAACAGACTAGTTCCTAACAAGAACTGTAAAGGATATATACATTTATTTTATGAGAATACAATTATATCATTTCTGTGATGACATGAGGAACAGTAAACAAAATACTTAGAACTTGTTAGTTGAATAATTAAGTGTAAATAAAATACATAAAAATTTGATTTATGTATTTTAACAGTACCTATCATTATTTAATTTTATAAAATACGGCTATGTTTTATACAGTAATATACGAAATATTCTATATACCGAAATATGTTCAATGTTAGAGTGAGAAAGGAGGAGCCTGCCTGCCATTGCCGTATGAGTGAAAGGCAAGCCGGAGAAACCAGCACCGTCACGCGTTACGTTACGAAGCGGTTTACTCACCCATAGGAAGTTATCTCCTTAAAAACATCGACAAACAAGTTGATCTAAATAAAATAATATATATAAACTTTTATAAGAACTAGAAGATGGTATGGGTATAGTCATTTAATGATGACGCTCGCCTAGAACTAGGAACGTATCTAAATCACAACGGTGCTCAGAATCGGGCGAATTCATTTACATTATTAAGTCGTCTCTTCTATTTCTAGTATACCAGAGACGAATTTAAATTCCAACAAATAATTGTTTGCATTAACACTTACATCACTCATCTACTATTCGAAATTTAAAATTTAAAAAAAACTTTTTCATTTCATTTCGTTTTTTTTTAATTATTATTATTTGATAAGAAGTACAATAAAATTTAAATAAACATATATTTTTTAAACCAATACAAAATAAAATAAAATCATAATAATCTTAAATCCGTGCCTGTGTGCCTCAGTTCATTATTTAACTGTGTATGGATACGACTTTCGTTATTAGCATAGAGAAGAAACTGAATAAATATGCGATATTTATAATGGTGAAGCTTATAATAAACAATGTTAATAATAGTTTTGCTTATACCTAATGAAACAATACTAACATTATTCCAATGACCACAAAAGGTAAATTTTAATTTTAAACAGTTGCTTTTAAGCTTATCTAAGTCGTTACTCACGAAATATGATTATAGCATTACTCAAACTCGGGAGTGAAGTCGTTACGAACACTCCTAGGTATACTACTTGGGCGACTACGTCACGAATACTCAAATGTAGGTAAATATGAAATTCAACTTTTGATTTAGATGTATATTAATAACCTTTGTACTATAATTAACAATAATAGATGTGAGCCCCATCACATGAATATACTGATTACAAAAAAATGTTATATTACTTTTTAATTTTTAAGTTATTATTTCCATTTCATGTTTATTCGATAATTTGATACTATTTGGTTAACAATTTGATTATTTTTTTTAGATGTAGTTTTTTCCAATTTTGATTAGTTTTTACTAACCTTAACATCTCAATTATACAACTAGTTTTATATAAATCGCGAAAAAGGGGTTTTATTTTAAAAAAAACACAGACACTCACAGACATAATGTAGACACAGACATGATTATATGTTTTTAAAGACAGCCGAGAATTACTCAGGAAACCTCAAAACGTAAAAATATAACAAAATATCTGATTTAAAAAATTAATATAACTTTCCTAATCAGGAAGTTATTGGCTCAACTGGTATTAATTTTATGTAATACATTGAAATTAATATATGTATATTCATAAGACACATTCGTTAGCATCTTTGAAATTCTTGTAGGTTTCTTACAGACCTTATTCACAAACAGATAAACTCTAATTATGTAAAACAGTGCAAAACTATTTAAATACAAACAATAAAAATAAATAATCCATATAAAGACATCCAACGGCTGAAGCTATTGGAATGCGTCTGAATATTTCAAATATGGTAGGCGTTAAGAATTCAGAGTCGGTATAATATTTTTAACAAGTACCCGGTTATATTAAATTGTATTATGGAATAGAAAAAAACTTTTACTAATTATCTACTCAAATAAATACGATAAAATCAATTTAAATAAATATTTTAAATGTATATCAAACGCAATTTTTGACACAAATAAGTTAAAAAACAATTTATTTTATTTTATTTTTTAAATAGTTTAATGTAATATAATTTACATTAAATGATTTTTACTTGTATACTAGCCGTTACTCTCTGTTTCACTCGCGGACAAACTATTTAATTACATGTAGATTAACTCAATAAGTAAGAGTAATCTGTTATCTTCCTCATGAAGCTAATCATAATGAGAAAGAATTTTTCAAATTCATCCCATAGTTTCGAAGCTAAATATTATTGTAGAAGTATATTACAGTTGAATTGTTTTCAAGTGGAGACGTTCAACACGTTTCTTACTGCTGGAAGTAATAATAGATCTACAGTCATCAATCAACTGGAGGTGGCTTCCAACATTTTATTCAAGTTGGCAGTTGGCCGCATAACTCAAGAAACGATCTGTTTTATCAATCTTTATTATTGAAAAACACATCACCGTATATTCATATTTAAGACCCACCAAATAGGCAAGTCGAACTGTATTATGGAAATTTTCCGGAATATATTTAGAGAAGAAATAGTAAACGAATGTTTGAAGTTATTTTTATTCATATATTTTGAATTCAAATTCAAAATATCTTCATTCAAATAGGCATTTACAATTATTCTTGATTCGTCAATTATCAAAGTATAAAAATTGATGTGTAATAAGTTCATGAGTAAGCTACCACCAGCGCGGAATGTTGTTCTGTTGAGAAGAACTGCCCAGAAACTCAGCAGTTGCTCTTTTTAAATGAAATTGAACAATGTTTGGCTTATACATCATAACAACCTTGCAAACGACTCAACAAACCAAGTTCCACACATTTTGATCGACTGAGTACTCTTGAGTGTTGTAGTAGGGTTTATTTAATAATATAATTATTTTTAGATTTTAGATTTAAAACTAAGAAATCTAATTATTAAATTTTTATATAAATATAGAATTAAAAAAGATCTGTACGAGCAGAATCCGTGACCTCGTGGAAATCGTCTCATCGCTCTACCAATTGAGCTATCGCTACTTCCTCCCATGACTTTAGCATTCTAGATATGAAAATGATCTGGAGGTGATCTATTAAGTTTTTTTTCGAAAATTCCTTACCAATATCTTGCAGTAAAGAATAACATCGAATTATGTCAGAACCGAAAGAAATTTTTGAATGAATGAATGAAGTATTTAAAATTATTTAGCAATTTTTGTCGTATTAAATTTTACACTAGGAGCGCCAATCAGACTTTAATTTTGACTCGTTGCGCTCGCCAAATCTCGGTATGTGTTAGCATATTGAGCGAAGCGAGTTGTAAACAGCACCTAAGTTGCATATACAAAACGTCGACGCATTCTGTCCCCAAATATTTTTCGAAACAAAAAAAAAGAAAATATTCTAAAAGCTGTTAAAAAAAGTCGGCACGAGCATATCATTGTAAAATAAATTGTCGATCAAAATTGAAAAGTATGAGATTTTAGTTTTCCCGTGGTTATTTCTCAATGATATCAAATATTTAATTCCCGTAACTATTATACTGGAAAACTAGTATAATAGTTACGGAAATGTGTACAAACTAAGTTCAGACAAACAGTTGACGTCTTAGAGTTGTCTTAACCAAAGTAATTTAATTTCTATATCAAACAGCAAGTGATAGAACATATAATATTGTGACAAGTAAAACATGGCATTTGGTCTAAAATATCTTTAATGTAGTTAATGTTTTAAGTTGGCAATGGTATGTATTTTAAACACACACCTGTCACTTGTTGCTGAATAATTCTCTTGTTCAGGTGTACCAACATTAAATAATATATTTTATTATTGCTAGTAAATAAACATGTGTTAATATTACATCTTTTATCAATTATACTTATAAGAGTATCAAAAAACTAGAACCACAACCGTTATATTCATATATTAATAAATAATCATATAAATAATAATATGTCATAGCGAATAAAAGTTACAAATTTCTTAATAATATATTTTTTAAGATTCTTCATCTATATGATAATGGCTGTATGACCCCCAAAATAAATATAGACTGACATTGCCCATATTAAGATAGGTTTTGAGGACGTGAGGAACACTGCTGTAATTATGATATGTAGTCATCGATTTATTAAAATAACTTTCCAGTTTCCGCCAAATATTCTTATCAACGATTCTTATCTCAATGAAATTTTGAAGTAGGGTTATGTTCCTATGATATATTTTAAGATTAATTTGTTTCTATTTGAGGCCAATGAACTTATTAATATTTGACAGGGCATGTCAAATTGCAAGCCAGATTAACATATAAATATAAATAAAAAATAAATTAATAGATGCCGTTAGGAACGAAAATGTATCGAACAAAAAAAAGAGACAAAAAACTGTTCATCGACATCCCTATTTCAATATAATTAATATCTCATAAATCACGACTAAGGGATAAACATATGTTTAAGATTAATGGTATTGGAAAACCAACAGGGCCTCTGATAATTAAAGGTTGAAATTTAAAAGTGCGCAAATTAGTCAGAAGAGTAATGTGGTGGAACGAGCCGTTCATACGTGGCTACTGTAACTTTCACCGTCGACATCATGTTGCGAGGTCAAGTTTATATGACTTCTGATCACCTTCCATCAACCCCGCATGTAGGTCGTATCAAACCAAATAAAACCATTTGTTATATTGACAGCTTCTTGTCATTTAAAATTTAGACATATGATGCTCATCCAGCGTGGTGATTTTTAAACATGACTGACACGTTTATAAAGGACTCGTTAGATATTAATGATAACTCTCTCTAATTTAGAATAAATTATTACAATTACTATAAATAAATCTTAATAAAAAAGAGGGAAAAGGCTATCCTAATAAATATTTATCGATACATTAGTAATGAGCGTTTTTACAAGTGTTACGTGTACACGTACGTAGTATTACGGCGAGGCATTCTACAGGTTGCCAATTATGGCTTAGATGCAACGTCTGGTCCAAGAACCCGTGCACCGTACAAATATCCGTTTGTTTGGTCATTAAAATGTATTTTTATAACAAACCTGACAAGTGTACTGGCTTATCTAACGTTTAAATTAGGTATATATGACATAATCGACGTGAAGGAACTGCAAGGCACCGGTAATTATTTCAAATACTTCGAATTAAGCTCTACGAAACTCATTATTTTGAGTAAACAGACGCTTCATTATACAAACAAGCTCGCCAAATGGTCGGGGCATGTTTTTCTTCTCGATAAATATACTCAATTATCTTGACTACACTGTGTACTTTTTGTGAATGAAAGATCTTACATACTTAGTTAAGAATTCTATAAATAAATAAACAGATATCAATTAATTAAATAATAATAATAATGATAAATAAATGTGGCTTGTATTCGTGCAGGATGTAGTCTCAGGTTTGAGGTTCAGTTCTGGGGCAGTAACCGTGATGGTATGCGATATAAGACGATAGGCCATACGAGTTCAAATGGGCCCTATTAAACCCTACCGTCTTTGATCTAACTAGCACTGATGTGGATCTAGTAGCAACTAAACGCACGACGGATAGTAGGACAGATAGTACGCTAGGCCATCACAGGCTTCCATCTAGCAGACCAATTAGATATCGTATGAAAATTTGTATAATCGTGCTCGATGTAATAAAGACATTCTAAAACTGCTAAACGTTATCATTGTCTTCATTTTATTATGAAGTCGTTAACGAATCGAACAATAGTTTATTTTACTCATAAAAATATTTTCACGTGTAACATATTCTGTTTTGTAACTTTCACACCTCTGATGTAAACCGTTAGTGAGAAAGTGACAAAACAGAGATTAAGTGCCACTGGATATAAATATCTTTAATAGTAAGGTAAAAAAGTATATCTATATATATTTATTATATCAGATAAATAAAAAAAAACGGTACGTATGTATTATTATGTTATAATATTTTGTTTATATTTCGTAAACTACTGTTATATTTAGAATTGTTTTATAACAGAGTGTATCTGGTTCTTAGTATATGTTTGTATTGATTGTTACATATAAATATAATATGTTGTATTACTACTAAGACATAGTGACGGCAGTCAATACCTCAGTGATATAATCGGTAAAAAAATATAAAATCTCAAGTATATAGAAGGATCAAATATATTTGGATTTTTCGTATAGTTATATAATTTCTAGTGTCGCTGGAGTGAGTTTTTCGCTTATGCAACAAAAGTGCAGTCCTGTATGTGTATGCCTTCCGGGAAACAGCGCAGTCGCCTGCGACAGAAATAAGACATAGGATTAATTACTTCCTACGAAACCTACAAATCAAGCTGAATATTAAACAGTGCTTTAATCACAATACTCATGCCCCAAAGCATTTTTTCCTCGTTAATAGCTAAACTCGGTTTAGTAGTTATTATAAAACTGTCGGTTTGTATTGCAATCGCCGGCAATGGGTTATTTATTGTAGACTGGCCTAGTCTAGAAATAAATGTCTCGATTTCGCCACAGGCACAACCAGCCGTGAGTCAGCCGGCGTTTAATATAAATAATAAAGTTTCGCGCCTTCCATACAAATTGATGTTTAACTTAACGACATCTACTGACATTACGATTATCGACATTTTATTGATATATAATCGTAATATTTACGCTCATTATACTTTATTTATAAACGATGTATTTAACAAGGAGAATAAGATTTTGATTGTAAATTATTATTTTTTGTAAGTTTATATTTTTATGATGAAGTTATGTATAATGATTATTTTCATCACAACAGCATACATAACTTTTAGTATTATGCAATGTATTTAAATATTTATATTTTTTAGACTAGATCGGCTCAGGACAGATTAATATAGAAGAAAATCGATGCCAAAGGGCACACAAAAAATAAAACTCATTATTAATTTTACTGATTTTAAATTTAATAAAGAATAAATTAATTAATTAATTGAAGAAATGAAAGAATATATTAAATAAATAAATAAATATAAAATGGCTCGACATGTAAATTTGCTAGTTATAATTATAACAGTGGATTGCTTTAACCTTCTGTTAACAAACGTGTTCCAATTCTAACGTGAATGATTAATGTACACAAATCATAACAGATTTTGAGTGAATATTATTAGTTTCATTCACAATACACAACAATCTGCCAAATTGATTGTAACGTACGAGTGCTTGTAAGATATTCGTTTCTCATCATCATTCATTACAACATGATGGATAAGTCAGATCTCATCCAAGTTTAGTTTATTTATATTTTCTTAACTAAATATTCATCTCAAAACATAAAACCATACTTATTTTGGAGGTGAGATGCTTATGTCTATGGAATGCCTCAATGCTGTCAACTTTTTCAAAGAGTACCGACGATACAGCATATTACAAATTGGTTTATAAAAGAATCGGGCATCTTACCTCAAAAATATTTCATAATTAAGTACATTTTTATGAATAACAAAAATTAGTGATGAAAAAAATAAAAAAAATTAAAATTTTGTATATTTAAAATTTTGTATATATTTTTTTTATCAAAAAAAAAATAAAACTCAAAATAGGTAAAGATTTTAAGACCGTTCTAATAATGTCGATTATATAGTTATTTTTTATGCCTTCACTAAATTATCGCATTATGATAATGTATCATTACAATACTCGAATCCCGGTCGTGTACTGTGCAGCACGCTTCCATCCTAGCGATATACGATACATATAACGCACACACTCAAAACTATACCTTATAATCCACACAATAAGGTAAAAAATACCTGAATAGATTTTGTAAATAATAAGATTATAATATGCACAATGGGTTTAATCGCAGATCACAGCCGAGTGTAGAAAAGTGTCGTTTTAAATAATTTTATTAGTTTTGTCTGTTATAGAGATAATGTATTTACGATTATGAGTTCTGAATATAAATATACACTAGATATAAATTAAATGTTTTGAATTAAGTCACGAATGCATAATGTAAATTTATTTTTACGGTTTGTTTTGGCCTCGGTGACCTTTCTATTCAAATTATATGTATTATTTATATACTAGCTGTGCTGCCGACTTCGTCCGCGTGAATTTAATAATTTATAAACAAAAGGAGATTTATTAGTTAATTATTATAAAATCAGCTATTTGTCAGTGAAATCACAAACGGTTCAGCCTTTCTAAAATTAACCGGAACAAACAAACATACAGAAACACAAATAAACAAACATACAAAAATTGGAAAAATTTAGGTATATGTACCGTGTACATATATATACGTATATTAGTAAAAATTATTTTAATGTTACCAACAGACACTCCAGATTTATTCATTTGTATAGAATTAATAATACCCCCAGGTTACAGTGAATTGTCAGACACAAAACTTCGTCTGGCTTAAAATAACTTAAAATTCCTCAACGTTTTATAATTTCTATCTACATATAGCATTCCTCAGACATTACGAGTCTTTGGGTATTGGCCCTGAAATTAAATATTAGAAATAAATTATTACAGACAACATGCTTTCAAATTTTATATATATAATAAATTGTAAAACAATAACAGGCAATTAAGAAAAAATATTGGGATTCAGTAACACTTTTAACAGTTTTAGATCAAGTATTCGACGAAATATTTCTTTAATCTCATCACAAAATAATTATTTCAAATAATATTTAAATATAATATTTTTAAAATATCACGAATCGTAACTAGTTTAAACAAATCCCACATATAAAACCCACGATTTCCATTACGAAGTATGACCCGACAAACAGAATATCTAGGACAGTTTACGTAATTATCTCTCGTTCTTTCAACTCTACTCCTGACAGGTGAAAAGGGACACATCTATCACAGCCTACATTGATGCAACACGTCGAATTAATGCCAATTGATTTAAATCCTTCTTGAAGTCCGGTGGGTGGTTCACCATCAATCTAGAAACTGGGATACGCTTTGAAACGGTTTATTTTAACATTTATTCAATGGTTTATTGATTTTATTCCTGAATTATATTTGATTCAATTTAAATCGTTTTAACATAAATTGTATCATTATATATATACTAAATAAAAAATACTACTAAAAATATTTCGGCACCAAAATTTTACGGTGAGCTAAATAAAATAAATTTTGTATTTTTTTTTTTTAAGAAATATGTAATGAAAACATTACCGATATGAGCAGAATTTGAATCCACGACCTCTGGGAAACAGTCCCGTCGCTCCTCCAATTCACCTACCGAGCTCTAGCTCGTATCCATACATTTTTCATTCTACATTTTTTCAAAAATTTTATAAGCTCAAGATGGCTATATGTCTTAAAAAGTCAATTTCAAATATTTGTTAATTTTCAATGACCTCTAAAAGAATCGGTGGGTCTGCAATTATTCATGGTATAAGTTATAAGTGGAGTTCATCTGTACGTAATTAAACTCGAAGAAAGTTAAAGTGTAAAGATATAAAGTTGAGGAAGGTCAAAAGTGAGTACATTCATAAATTGAAAATGATTTATCCGGCTGTATTCAATACAGCTGTAAAACCTTTTAAATTTATTTACGATCCACGCTGCAATAATTACAAGAATCATGTCCTAACGGTACCTTCGGCGCGGTGGCTCTCAAATAAATACTACTCACTGTATTTAGAACAAAATATATAATCATTTTATATCGTATCATATACAGAATGAATCGTACCGTATTCGATACGGTAGCTCAATTGGTAAAGCGACAGGAGGGTTCCCCAGAGGTCGCAGGTTCGAATTCTGCTCGTATTGATAAATTTTTATTATATACTTATTTAACATTTAATAAGCGTAACAGGGATACATATAAAAACATATTCAAACAAATATATAATATATAGAGTCATTATTTATTTCACTCCATAGAACTGGTTAGTACACTAAGTTATTTTTATCAGTGAACCTGTTCGCAATAATCAATACGAGAACAAGATAGAAACGTGGATCTTTATTGACAAGTGAAAGGATCCGTTTCTTACTATTAGTGTCTTAACACCTTATAACAGAGAGTTTGTTTCAATATATCAAACTGTATATCAGATATCACTAAGAAAGGTTCCACTACGGAAGGAAGGTTCTTAAATTATCATCTTGTAATAATTATCCGGTACTCATATAAATGCTATCAGGATTTGCCCGACTAGGTTCGATTCCGCTCTGCTCTGAGCTTATGAATAATCCCGAAAGTGTTCGAAACTAGTCGGGCAAATTCCAGTAGTATGTGAGTACAGCCGAATAATAAAAATCATGGCTTACGAAATCAAATACAAGAAAAAGATAATAAAATAATAAAATCATGTATTTTATTTATTATATTAATCGGCTATGATATAGCATTTTAATTTTATCCCGACGTTTCGAATGATTTGCAGCAATCGTGTTCACGGGTAGACGAGATGTAAGTGACACTTACATCTCGTCTACCCGTTGAAATGTCGGATTAAAATTAAAATGTAAACAAATTATACGCGAGTTTCAATCCGTAAAAAATAGTTTTATTTCAAATGTGTACTCGTGAAAATCTAAGAAAATAATATATAGCATCCTACATTATATATAGAATCTAGATAAAAATAGTTATATAGTTAAGAGCCCGATATTTTTAAGATCTATTAATATTATATTTTTCATTCTTATTGCGAAAATAATAATGTACAATAAAACAGTCTTGTGAGATGAATAACAAGATATTTGCATACTTTGTAACGCAGATTTTTTTCTTCAAACATTGTGTCGTTTCAAATGAGAAGTACAAATACAGCTACCGGATTATTTACATTTTTTTATTTGAAGAGAAACACAAAATGAAAAATATTAGATATCTTTTTTCTTGCTCAAGATATTTCCTAATTTTTAAATTCGTGGTAAATAAAACATTTAAAGTAATTTTGTACGCTTTTAGAAGTATCTATAAAGTGGAATTGAAAAATTTATTTTGTTTTAGTACGGAACCAAATTAGTAATATATAGATTTGTTAACAACTAGTTCCTTTATCGCTATGACCAGATGAAAACATAATATACACGATACGAAAACAGCGTTACGAAAAATTCGTGAAAAGAAGAATCGTTTTCTTAAATTCAAATTTTCAAACACGTTGTCGTGCTTTATGTGCAATCAAAAACTGTCCATAGATAACTTACTGTGTAGCATACAGAATACATTTTTTCAAATACATACCATGATGCGTTTAAGTTTAGAACGCGTTGTGACGTCACTCGTTTTTTGCAAGGAATTTCGTATGTCATAGCGAATAAGGCCCCTGTTGTAAGCATGACTTAATTTATGATTAAGATTATTTTTTTCACAATCGATATCAAAATCATTTATGGATAACTTGTCGTCCAAAAAGGTGATGAAAGGATGCTTTCAAAAATTTTAGAATGCCAAGAGCAATACACAAAAATAAAACACAAAAAAAATATAAAAATTATTGTATTTAAGCCTCACTTAACACAATTTTTAATTGTTAAGTTTTCATTGGTAATTAACACAAACACAAAATAGTATACAGCCAGTATTCATCAATGTCTTGATACAACTACAAGATTTCATCTATAAAAATACAAGAAAAATATTTAATTTGACTTTATAATAACTTCTCGTCTTTAACTAACAAATAACAAAATGAGAGGATTCCATTGGATCACTTATTTGATTAAAAAAAATCTATTTGTAAGAAATATTTATAAAACTTATTTAACACAAATTAACTTACAAATGTACAGAACGAATAACTCGTTAGGTGGGTCAAAAAAAAACTTAATTAACAGGTATATCCATTGCACCTTTATTGGGTTCATTCATTAATTAAGGTATTTGTAATTTAAATCTGACTACTTATTTCCATTTATATATTTATTGCAGTTACTCTAAAATAATAACAAAGGATTAATAGTATCCATAATACATTGTTGTATACAATGCTAATGTATATAATTTATTGTACAAATATTTTATATCTTTTAGCGAGATCAGACAGTTCTCGTAATAAGAACAATATTTTTCGCTATAGCAAAAGTTATCACAATATTCTTGTTAAAAACTTTAAAAGCTACAATTATATATCAAATACACAATATCATTCCAAACACTTCAGTCTTGTCTTGAACTACAAACGAGCACCAAAAAGGTTTAGCGTTAAAACGTGTACGAATTAACATTCAACCTTTAGCATATCCAAAATACTCACTTTCTCTGGTAAATATTGATTTCTTTCCAATCCATCTTCGGCAATGACTTCCCACCATTGAAGCTCCTCGATGAATATCCGTGTTACAGATAAATAACAAACTCCTTTCGCGGAGTGAAGAAGACCAAATTTATTTTGAAAGTAGATCATATGCTGAGTGATGGTCGTTTCTTCCTCACGCTTTTATTGCTCAGACCGAGGATTGAACCGATTACCTGTGTACAAATATTTGATTTCTCAATAAAAAAAATTGCTTCTCCAATAAATAGTGTTTATCGGGTGAGTGTGGTACCTTGGAGACGGAGTAGGCAGCCAGTTTGCGGCGTGGTGTGGGCAGCAGCAGCGCCAGCGCTCGCGCCTCTCGAAGCAGCGCGTGGAAGGCGAGTGCAGCGCCCGCGCATGACTCCGCTGCCGACACCTCGTAAAACTGACAGCCGAACCGCAACGACAACTCCTGACCCTCTTCGGTTTTTACAACCCTAGGTAATAAATCGTTTTATTTATTTCTGTTGTTTTCTTAATCACCTTTCATCTTCTTTCACATTATAATATTACCGAACGATAATAATTATCTGAGCTATATCAAAAGCTATTTTAAAAATATAGACTAAAGATCGCATTACAGCATTCACGAAATGTAGTGTAGTATAATTAATTTTTAAGTTTACTTATTTATAATTAATCAAAAATAAGATGTTCAACACCTTTAAATCACTATAAAAGTCTTAATCAAATTTAAAATAGATTCATCAGTTTAAGAATTTATAAGAGACATTTAAAAACTTTCCTTTTACATAAGATATTTCGAGAATGCGATGTCAGTTGGTACTCGGAATGTTATCTCAGAAATTCTCGAGATTAAAATAGCATCATAGAAATGCATGAAAGTGGCGCCAGCTTCATAAAATCAACGTTCAAGTCATGACGCATGTTGCAACTTGTAGTAAAAGTGCCATAACTACTTAATAACGTCTCATTACAGTAATAACTACTCTAATATAATATTATTTTATTATTATTATTTACGTGTATTGCCACTTGTTTCAATCCCTGGGTGATTTCAAAAACACATTAGGCTAATAATATTGTTATGGTTAAAGTTTATTCTTATCATTAACTGCATTATAAAATTCGAATCCTTACCTAGCGTGTTCTAAGTCCCTCTTATTGCCGAGCAGTGTAACAGCGGAACAACCAGGGAGTCTGGTGCGTTCCAACAAAGCCAACAATTCAGCCGCTGCCAAGAAGGATCGTCGGTCGCAAACTGAATATACCACAGCAAAAGCATCACCCCAACGAAGATGCTCAGGCAGGCAACCCCTTTTCTGTTTAAAAATGCAGAACATGAACCCTTTGTTCCAATGGAATATACATGTAAAAATAATATTCTTTACAAAATATCTAATCTTTTACCGCACAGCCACAAGTATCCAGCACTTCAACCTCCGACGTGACTCCGTCAAAAGAAACTCGGTGATGATATAAGAAATCTGAAATACAATGTTCACCTTAAAAATACTTTAAATGAATAACATTCCGTACACTAACACATACATATATATAATCAATTCATGTTCTATTATTATCGTATTAATTCGTAGGATGTAATTAAAAGTAATTCCCAATTAATCTTAAACTGTCATTCAATAGTTATGGGTGTAAATTAATCGAAATAAATTTTTTTTTCGTAGACTATTTCATAAAGACTACGAAAGAAATAGTGGCGCCATTTTGTACAAGCCTTGACTATCAAGATCCACTTGCCAATTTCGCAAATAAACTATTGGCATCCGACGCTTGGCAAGCGATAAGGACTTATCATAAACATGTGTATATTATCATATTTAATTAACTTTATTAAAGAAATGTTCAGTAACGCCAATTAGGATGTAATAAAGAGATTTGTTACAAATTAGTAAGATGTACACAGTTTAACTCGTTTTTGTGTGAATATTATTTGAAGACTTTTAATAAGATTTAGATTCAGTATTAGCTTTTTGTTATTGCTACAGTAATAGATAAACGTTACTCGGAGTTACGCGATTTACAAATCTCGTTGATTCCTTTTTGTTTGTCAATAAATTTAGCAGTGAATAGTGATGACGTTCAGGTACTGATTATCACAATAAGAAGCTGACAACTGATGAGCTCATAGAAATTCATGAACAAGAAATAATCATCTTGCCGATAGTCCTCAGTTCGATTAAAAAGGGGTTTCCAGATCTCAAAAAATATCGACTCAAACGATGTTTACATTCCCTTTACCAAACGAGAAATTAGAAAAATATTATATATTTGTAATTGCAATTTACTTCATTTTATATATGGAAAATTTTACCTCGACTTACGCGGATTTTACTTACGCGGTTATCAAGTTAAGTAAGTTCATAAGTTGGAATATTACTGTATTTGATAAAAGCGAGCAAAAAATTCACAAAGGCTATTTAATTAATTACAATGGATACTTTCATATTAATAAATGTTTTTCTATTTTTTTGTTTATTGCCTAGTTGTAATAGAAAGCTGTTACTCACCACCAGTAGAGCTGTACTCTCCAATATACCTTTTCGTTAGGTAACGGACCACAACAGCTGTAACAAACAAAAAAAACAAAATTTTAATCGAATTTAAACTGATTAATTGTATTACTATATTTATCAATACATTTCATTTTTATTTCCTATTGTTTACGAAACTTAACAAGAAATTTACAACAATTGTAATTTAAAAAAAGACATAATTCAGAATAACTTAAGTTTCGTTACGAATTAACTTTCGGAATGTAAATAAAATTACTAACATAGTCAATTAGAACATTGTAACTATCAAAATATATTTAGGAATCTGAAATAAAGTTTAGTAATTATTATAATATTATAATTTAAATTTTTAGTTATATGAAATACTAGCAAGTACTCGCGGTTCCACCCGCCAACGATTTTATTTATTATTAAGATAGCATAATGCCAAATAGCATAAAGAATTCCTCATGACCTGCCTACAATAATAATAAATAATTTTTAAAATCCCTTCAGTAGTTTCAAAGATTAGCACGTCTTATCAAACAATAATATTAGTATAGATAAAATAAAACTCAATAAAATATAAGTATGTATAATATTTTAATTTATTAAAACTGATTTAAACCGCAATGACATGTTAGGTTGCGACGGAGAAAGCAATTAGCAAGTAATCGGTAAGAGGTGTTACAAAAGATTATTCTCCTGAATTAACTTATAACTACAAGCCCCAATTAGAGAGAAAGCTAACCAAGGATTAGTCATTTATTTGAATGGAAAATTTAACTCAATTATGGTTACTAATGTTTCAAAACTAAGTTTCATTTAAACTTGTTCGTTATCTGTAACAGTAGAACCAATATTATTGATTGCCTCACGAAGACAACACACGTTCGTATTCAATTCAATCTTTTAATTTGAACAGGAACCTTCAAAGATAACTGACAGAGTTAAACGCTGAGCGTGTCTCAATAAGTAAGATAACAATACCTCTTGCATTCTGTGTATATTGAAATTGTTGCGACATTATAATAAGGTAAACAAATTCTACATTTAATTCCATTATTGGAGTACTTCGACATTATCTGCTGGAAATGTGCATAATTTTATTAACTGTACCAGTCTATTACTACTAATAGACATTGGTATTGAAATATATGCTAGATAAGAGAAACAGATATTTACAAACGCCCAAATCCAAATGATAATTTTTTTAATTCTTCTATATATAAAACTAAGATATAATATAAAAGTTAATAAATAAGAGAATGATATTAAAACAATGTTATTTGCATTTATGATAAAACAAAGATTCCTCACGTAATTTTAGTTATTTTATTTGCTAGCTGTTGGCATGAAATGTAAGTACTGTCTCGTGACAGCTTCATAAATATGTCATTTCGGTTAATAGACGAGCTTCTTTATGACGCTATGTCATATAACTTAATAATATAAACGTACAATAAAATCAAATCGGTATTACACAATTATGACCTCCGAAAAATTATAGGCGGCCTAATTGCAAATTGAGATAAAACATTTTATTGTTATATATAATTGTCGGGATATATTCAAGTAAATACTATCTGAATGCCGAACATGGCAGCATGGCTTAATGTTCACGTGTGGACAGTTCACGCCGCGATGCTCAGAGCTCACTAATCGGATAAATTCGGATAATATTGACGTGATTACAACCGGACAATTATATATAATAGTAATCATGAATCATTACAATTCAAAAACATTATAGTGTTTATTATTCTAAGTAGTTTTTTTTCATCAGACAACGATCTTGACAATAGCACAATAAATTATATCTTCCACTTAATTAGTGGAATAGATAGAGTTAATGGAATAAGCAATATATTATAAATAAATAATATGAACCATCAAAACTTTGAAATTAGATTATATTGTCTAAGAAGTTTGGAAGTACCAATGTTGATAATCAGACTCTTATTCGGACTACTAACTAATAAGTATTCTCTGCTTTGACGGCTTTATTTAGGTTTAGTTTACATCCGATTATCTATCGTCTGCTCAAACATACAAGCGACCATGAAATCATCTTTTGTTTTAGAGAGATCTTAAGATAATAATATCACATGGTATTACTTAAAATATACTTCTCAGTTGAGCAGATATCCTCGGTTATTTAGCACGTCAAAAGCTTTAAAATTATATTAAATATATTTTGAGATTTAAGAATCAATGATTTAAAATGTTTTGAATAAAGAAGTAAATAGAAAATTCCATTAAAGGACAAACATATTTATGGGAGCATTTTAATATTATTATTTTCTTATTAAAAATTGGAACTAAGAAAATATTTAGTACTCTCAGTAGAATCAAAAAATAAATTTGGTAATAATAATGAAAAATAAAAAACTAAACATTGAAACACGTTTCGAGGAAAAATAATATTGTAAATTATATTTTTGATCTGGGTAGTGTATAAAAATGTATTCTCCATATATTCAGATACGCGGTATTTTCTTAAAACGATAATTTTAACTTACCTGTGTTAAATTATAATTGGTACAATCCAGAAATGCCATAATTAATGATTTTATCAGCTCTCACACAAGCAATATATTACAGTCAGCGTACTTGTCTTATCAAAACATGCAGAATAAACTTCAACTTTAGCCGAAACACCAATTAAACTAACAAGCACTTTCACTGATCAAAAAGACAGTTCAAGGTGAACATTCCTTTTAAATAAATGTAAAATATATTTGAATAAATAGTAAAAGCCATTTTAATATATTATTTACATTGCTAATAGTTTTACTAAAAAATATAATGGAACTAACCCTTTTATAGCATGGATAAATCATGATATAATAGTTTTACCAAAAAATATTGTTTAACCTATCCTTTAGTATGTAATTTTAATACTGTTTATTTTGAGATCTTGGTATTATTTCCCAGTAAGGGAATTGTAATGGTAACGAGCTCCATAAATGGATTAACAGAAACAAGGCGAATATAAGTAATCGGGTTGAATGAATACAGTAGCTGAAGGTAGGTGTTAATTAAGAGCATCGGTGAGGTGAGATCGGAACATTATAATTGGTGGAAACATACATACTATATTTCATTGAGACAATTTTATTGGCAACAGCAAAATAAGAAAAAGGATTTTGAAGCTTTCTCCCAAATCGTCTGTTCAATGACCCACTAATCGTAATTTCTCTGGGTGTTAGTATTGACACTGATATGTTTCTAAACAATAAACTGATTGACCTACTAATCTAAAAATTGTAAGCGGTTATTAAACGTTATAATGTGGCATTAATATTGAAAAAAGCAATTAACTCTAATGAATATCTATGTAGGTATGTTTAGTCACGAGAATAGAAATCAGTCAGTAGCAAAAAAAAAATATTAAAAAAAAAATTATTTGTCATAGGTTGACGCGTCCAACTAAATTATGTAGTCAAAATGACTGGTGAGTACCTAAATGTGAGTTGTAAAGGCGGGTGTCCCGGCAGACGTCTGACCGAGTGACTCACTCAGTCAGTGGCATGCGGCTGCGCATGTTATAAATAAAACTAACTGCAACTGGCATTTAGACGTTCTCGATCCCGAAACAAATACTGCTAGTTTTATTAGATATATTATATGACCTGATTCGCTGTTGCAATTTGATCTATGAAACTTTAAATGGAACGGCACAACACTATGTAGATACGTAATGTTGTGTCATTTACGACAACATATCTATATCTATTTCATTAGTGTATTGTTTTACTAATTCTTACTCACTTCATACCAAAGTATTTGCTGTATGATATTCAGGGTCATGCAAAATTACTAAAAATCAGGTAATTATTTTTCGGCATTATGTTTAAACGTTTTACAAAGCTAAGTCTGTAGCCGCAGGGAACCTGTAAAACGAAGATTATTACTTTAGAGAAAGAGCCCTAATCAATCACAGATGCAGTCAGTCGTGATTGATTGTTAAATAACTATGTAATAAAATATAATTTAAACATTTTTTTTATCTTAGTAAATAAAGAATATATTAGATAAGACATAAACGTCCTGTTGTACGATATAATATACATAGGTGATTACCTTTCATTGTGAAAAGCTTTCTAAGAGACTTTTCTGCATCCTTTGTTTAACCATCATGCGCATATCCGAAAATTTCAAAATTTTGCACACTGATAGACAGCAGTAGTCTGGTGGTGGTTTAAAAAAAAATTCAAATATTTGACACCGTTGAGAAATAATCAAGCAAAAACCTAAAATCCCACAGGCTTTAATGGGAACAATTTTTAGCGAAAATGTAGTTGTACAATAAAAAAAAGTAAAAATACTTGAGAAAAAAGAAAAAATAGAATGCGTCAACGTTCTGTAAACGCAACTTCGGTGCTGTCGCACCTCGCTTCGGTCATTATACTAACACATACCGTGATTTTGATAGCGCAGCGAGGCAAAATTTAGGTTTGGTTCGCGCTTCTAGTTAAATTTAATATGAACTAGACACGTTGTCATCGACAATTGCAAATTAAAAAGCATTCATTTCACAAATAGATTTAAATATAGGTAACCTTGGATCGCTTATTGTAAGTGTACAAACTACCTTCCTACCAAGCCCATGCGGTACATTTACATAAAAATGTCATTAAGATCCATTCATCTGGGTTACAGATTTGTCAATTACGTTCACAATTAGTACGCAATAAACCTTTAGTGACGACATTTTCGAATAACTCATAATAAACCCGTTTCAACCCGCAACCGTTACTCAATAGCGCCATCAGACAAGTCATCTTACCCAATATATCTTAATTGTTATGTTAATGTATTGAGTGTTTCCAAAACGACATCCTAATACCACTACTATAAATCAATTTCACTGGCCAGCTTTCGCCAGGTTATTGTTTATACTTTCTATTACATAGGCGGCGCAATTTATTATCGAAGAGCCGAATTTGATTACTCAATATGTATAACGATTATTATTTAATTATTCTGTTATGTATTCGTCTGGTGTTAGGATAGCAGATGTAAGAAAAACAGGATTATAATAATATTGTTTAGAAATATTTATCTGCATTTTAGTATATACTAGATATATCTGAATGGATTTATATAAAATAATAAAATTATGAAACATATCTTTAAATTTGATATATCAGGGCTAACATATATTAGATTATAGGCTAGTTATTGATTCTTGTGATAATGTCCTCAAAGATAACTGATAATTTTGGCAACCTACATATTATTTCGTTATCATTTATCAAAACTAACAGTTCTTTTGAAGTTTGTAGGTATCTAAACCGCCCTTATTTGTTTTATCATATATTCAATAAGGTCAGTGTGACACGACACGATGATGCGAAACTCTCTATCATGTATTCTTATCCGTTGCAAATTCATTTTTCCATAACGTGCTTTCTCTTGTTCGGCTAACGGTAAAAATAATTGCAGTCAAACCTTTTAGAAATATGTTACATTTCAATTATATGTAATTATCCGCTTGTATTCACAATACTATCAGAATATGCCCGAGTAGTTTCGAAACCATTCGGGGTCCTTATTCAGTTTAATTCATAATTAGGAATTGGGTGTGATTATGACGACATTTTTCCTGTCTTATTTGAATGTTGAGCTTTATTGTTTATATAATTTATTCCTCTACTTTTAATTATCAATTCTTTGTCATGTTTTGCTAGTCCCTATTGCAAGTTTCTGTGTTAACATTTTAATAAATGTATTCTAATCATTACTAAAATTTTTCAATGTCTGTATTGTTAGATTATTACTAAAAATATTGTGAATTCCAATTCTTCAGAACCATTGTTGACCATTTATCTATTTATAACAACGACTGATCTGTTTAAAAACTAGACAGCAATCTTAATATCAACAATGGGATTCCAATGTATAAGATTAAAAAACATTAAACGTGAATAAAAATTGATATTGCGATTATTTTCTCCCTTCATTGTTGGTATAATTATAGAACTCCGTTAGTCCAAACAGGTTAATCCGGCCTAGTTACTGATGCACATAAATAAAGTCCTTTATAAAGAACCGGAATCTCGTCTCAAACTAGCCACATTTGCCATAAATCAAAATCGTTAATTGGATGCGAAAAGAAATCCAGATCGAATAGTTCAATGAAAAGCAGTCAAAAGAGTGGCGTGAGTCAACTTTAATAAACACACCGCCCCCTCACTATGTGTATGATACTATCTGTGGAATGTGAACGAATATGAGCTTTCCTGACCAAGTCCTACTCAATCTATTTTGTGACCCTGACTCATGAACGCAGTGTCACAGTCTGAGAGATGCCAATTTTATAAGGCAAAATACTCCATCCAGTGAGAAATTATTGTGTTATCCAAATAATTATTGTGCTGGAAATCTTGCATCATATCTATTTTCATTTTGCCTTTAGAAAACCTTAGCGGCATTGCAAAAAGCATAATTTATTAAAAGTTAATAAAACAAGCCTAATGTTGATTTTGTCGAAAATCACAATATTTCTTAAATTAAGTATTACAACAAATTTTTTGTTCAAATTTATTTAAATTAATTAATTAATTAATTCGATTTTGGCTTCTTTAATCGAATCCTCAAAATGAAATTCATAAATTTAATTGCATTAATTATTAATATTTTACATTGTTCCAGATCATAACAAACTCATGCGCTATCTTGTTTACGTCTTGATTACTTTCATGGAATTGTCTGTCAGGTTATTGACATAGCACTAGTTATCACTGGTCTCTGATAAGACAAAACATTTCTAGTTTAAAAACAAAGAGGTTTAATATAATAATCCCAACAGAACTTCACTTTTTTTATCATTAACAAATGTGCTTTTCTCGATCCATAAATAGATAAATCTTTTCTTCTTGTTAATATACTTTTTCTAATACATTTAATTATGGGCTTTTAATTATATCTACCAATGATCTACAATTACGATGCTATTAAATAACATGTGTCCGGATCGAGAAATAAATCAAGGAACTTTTTTCCATCATTATAAGTAATTGATTTCGACCTGGCCGGAATGGAACCATAAAAAATAGATTTAAGGCAGGTTCAGTGAATCATTAAAGCAATATCAGCCGACAGAATAAATTTGTATAAAAAAACTATAAGGACATTATGGAGGATGTATAATTAATCTATTCTCAAAATCAACGAGAAAGAACTCACCGGATTTGCCGCTGCGAGAGCTACCCAGCACCACTACTCTTAGTCGATTAACTGTCATCTTCATTTGTTCTAAGCACTTCACTTATACCAAATTGTCATTAGATTACTTTGCCCGTTAAATATATGATTTACGGTTTTTAAACGTAGTTTTGGGGGCAATCAGCTGTTTAAATATGGCGGACGCACGCGCGCACAACGCACCTGCTAGTGAGCGACTGCAGCGACAACGCAACACGGCGCATAGCGCATTCGAAACATTCATTAGCTATCGACTGAAAAGTTATTTAGTTAAATATGAGTTACTGTGTTCTCGATCTATCTACTTATCATCTAAACTGTCAAGATAATTACCGACATTAAGAAATGAGTACGCTTATGTTTTTTACGATTGCAAATCAAGCAGATTTCTTTTGACTATTCAAGCGAAAGACGGACAAAAAATAACAAAAAAAGCTAAATAGTTCATCTGTTATTCGGCTGTAAAAACATTAATCCCGATAAGAACTCAATTAGGTAAATTAGAATACAAATGTAATTTGTGACAAGTTTGTCAGCGGACATTACGGTTAACATGAATAAATGGACTTAATCCGATAGGAATCGATGCCAATCTTCAATAATGCCCGATTTATAGATGGCTTATTGATAACATATATTTTTGATAGCGTATGACATATAGTTTAAGTTTATTCTTTTTAATTGAATTAAATTACAGTTAGCTATAGTTAAGATACAAAGTCCAGTGAGTCATCGCTGAAGCGTTCCCGGTGACTGATGTCCGACTATGGCTATGAGACGAAACAGTAAGTTTTTGTTCGCATATTCCAGAGATCCAAATAAAAGTATTTTCACCTCGACAGCGGAATAAATGTGATAAAATTTCCCACGTTATATAAAACCAAAAAGGATATTATAAAGAATATTTTATTTTTTTATGGTTATGTGTAATAAGATATTAAATTGTAAATATTTAATAAAAACAAGAATAAATGAACAAAAGAGTATAAATATAAAATATCAATATAAATAATACAACAGGTATCTCATTAAATATCTAACAAGAATTTTAAAAAGATTCGTGACATTTTTTCTACTGTGTCTATTTCGTCGTTGATCCTCTTTTGGACCACAAAAAATAAAAAACAGAATTTGTAAACATCCTCATAGTTGTATATTGTTTCCTTCTGGGACCTCATTAAAATAGTTAAGCATCTGATAATTTTTTACCTTCCCTAATAGATAACTTATTGGTATATAGATTCCAAAAAGAAAAACATAACATTATAAACGATGTTATATATATATTATAGAATTATTAATATTGTCTTTTCATAATTAGAAATCGCGAAATTACAAAATTCTGAGAAAGTTCATCGCAATTAAACAAAAACATATTCTATAAAAAGATCACACATGAAATCGCTGATATAATATATTAGATCGTAAATATAGTAAATACCAGTATATCTTGAATTTACGGCATTGTAAAAACTGGACATATCATGCGGGACGACACCTGTGGAGATTGTAAGTCTTCATTGCGGTTTGGAAACCTCTGGTGCCCTAATCTGATACTCGATACACGCTTCAACTAATATGGATTGGTCCAAGTAATGTACAGCTCAATATTAATATTCACATTACATTATATGGCATAATCAATAGATTTACTTAATAGAGAAACTGTATATTTATTATTTTTGGGAAGTTTTTAAATTATACATATATAGCTCTTAACTTTATAATTTATTTCAATATTTTATGTTTATTTTTGAGTGTCAAATCTTCAACAGTGGCACTATAAGGTTATTTTGTTTGTTGGTCGTGAGTGACGCGTCGGCTACTGTTACCAACCCGTGGAGAATGTTTTCGGTAGCCGATCTTTATTATAAAACAATGACTTTATACCCAAAGGAAGTCGGATTATGTTACATTTTATAAATATATGACCTTTATTTGTGGTTATATGTTCGTCTAGACACTTTTACTATACGGTAGTAACAAACAAAGTAACGTACATTATCGAAGAGGAGAAAGAAATAAAAAGAAAACATATACATTTTACAGAGCTCATTTTAAAAGTTTGAAACGTTTGAAAGCGTAATAACCTAATTTTTTAAAATCATCTTGTCATGGAAAAATGAATCTGGTTAGGAACATTGATATTTAGGGCATATTAGGAGATTCGGTAAAATTGCTGATTGGATCGGGAGATGTGTAAACGCTTTCTGCAGCCTAGGAGAACAGAGTTATGGCCAACAGCCATTATAAAATAAACGTATTAAAATATATAGTAATCTGAACTCGGAATAAAAAGCACGTGAGCGTGTCACCAACGAACCTGGCTACTGATTTTAAATACGGCGTTAACGCGTGAATTAACAAAGAACACCAAAAAAAAATTTTTGTATAAATTTTGCAAATTGTTAAAATCAACAATTCAGTAGCGAGTTCTTTCACTGCCAATCATTTTGTGAAATTGATTGCACAATTCTTTTTATCCTTGAACACAAAATAATCATGTATTTATTTACTGCTTTTTTAAAAGTTAAATTTAACCATGTTCTTATTATTATTATACATAATTATCCTGAAGTTCTCACATATTTACTATCAGAATTTGCCCGACTAGTCTCGAGCCCATTCGGGGTTTTCATTTCATTTCATTCATCAGCTCGGAACATGGAAGATTCACGACGTGAACTATTCATTCCGATGGTAGTTATAATTATATATATGTACTAGGTCCGCCAATGTGCTGTGCGCCAAGGCGGGTGGAGCTGAACGAAGCATTGATTAGTAAGTTTCATATAAAATTAGCAGAGTAAATAGTGGTTATAATTTTAAGCCTAATAAAAAATCGAGCGTGCGATTTCAAAACGTTCCACATGATCACTATCGGACACACTTTGACTATTTAATAAAAAGCTACAATCACAAATATCACCAAAAAACTTCAGAAACTATAAGTCTCAGTCCTCGACAACTGGACAAATCTAGGAGGAGCAGCATCAGGAACGAACCCCATTTTTGGCAAAATAGCAAACATAAGAAAAAGAAATATTATTAATAATATTTCTATATATGAATTATTAATACAAAATACAATAGAAATTAACAATATGATTTATAAGCAGCTAAGCAAAAAATACAAGATATACAATCTTAACAGAATAGAAAGTTAAAAACTTTTTATTTCCTTAATTACCAATACATTAAGGTTGCCAAAAAGTGATATTAAAAGTAGTCCTTTAAGATTGACTTGTCCTAATTTTACTTTCGCATTTTTTGTGAAGGGGTCATCATGTACGCATTTGTATCCATCACTCAATATTGAACTTAATCTTCCTGTAATTAGGATGACTACATAACTGTATAATAATTTATATACCAATATATTTCAGAACATAAGTATGTATAAAACAAGATACAAGTCTTGTAAATCATAGAGTGGTACCATTTAAAAGTAAATAACACCGGTACTGCGAATAGCAAATGTTTGAAGTCGAAAAATCTAAGCTTAAAGCTTAAAATCTAAGCTTGGAAGTAACACTTTTTAGGGGGGGAGGGTCAATAATATAAAAGTTTAAAGAAAAAAAATAATTCAATTAAATAGTCTCACACTAACATAGTATATAAGGCTCTTACAAACAAATTCCTCTTTTAATGCATGTTTTTGTGTCAAATAAGAAATTTAAATCTAACAAGCATAAGCATGGTACACACCTGAAGCTGTAAATAACATTTGTCTACTAACATTGTTTATCAAATTTCAGACATTTTATTATAACATTAATATATGAAAGATTACCTATTTGCAAAATATTCATAAATTATCGTATAGCAATATTACGTATAAATTGAATTATATTTAACGCGTATTTTATGAAATTATTATGATTAATGTTTATTATACCAGCTAGCTAATAAACTAATAGATACTAGCTGTTACTCGCGGTTCCACCTGCGGAGGATTTTATTTACTATTGAAATAAGTAAGAGTAATAGCGTATGCTAGATAGCCTTCCTGATAAACTTGCTGTTAAAATCAGACATAATTGTATGTTTCCATTCAGTATCATCGAAGATTATAGGATTTCAACAAACAAACTTTTCCGCTTTATAATATTAGTATATATGTAGTACAGCACGAAGTGTCGGCTAGTATCAATACACATCTAATTTGATAAACAAGTTCCAAACAATTTATTGAAGAGCTAATAAATTTTTAAGTCAGATATTAAATTAACACATTGAAAGTTATAAAAGAAAGTCAATCAGACGACAGCACAAGTGGATAATAATTTATTATAACTGAAACTCCTATAATATAAGATATAAATAACTAGCTTCAGATACGAGTGAAAGTCAAAATAATGTTAAGCTTATAATTATATTATTACATCGAAAATTATTATAACGATTTAATAGTCTTTTGTATTGTATTTATAACAAAAGATAAAGGAACTATGAAATTTCCTATCTTTAATAGATATATTTTTTTTATTTTTCTGAAATATAATTTAGGCTAAATTAAATATACTATTTACTTAGTAATATTTAGCTGCTGCTCGGGTGTTCACCAGCAGCTTAAAGATTTTATTTTTCTATAAATATAACTAAGAGTAGTACATATCGGTTTGATTGCGTTAGTTCTAATTCTTCAGAAATTGTTAAATAAATATTTTATAGTTTGTGAAACCGTGATCGTTTGAAACCCTTGTAGCCTAAACTTTTAAGTTGGACAAGGGCTTACCAAAGGCCTTATTTGAATAAGTTTTGTATCAAAATAGGCCCTCTTGACACTACGTATTGATACAAAAGTGTAACTGATATTTATTCAAAGACGTAAAGATATGAATAAATTAATATTGTTAGATAGCAAATCCATTTTTTTATTTCGAAGACCGTTTAAACAAACAAACTTTTCTTTATAAAATTAATATAAATAAACATCGGAGCTAAAACAATCTGTTGGTTACATTAATTGCATTATATTACATTAAATGGATAAACCTTGACATAAAAACTACATGTGGTCGAAGAACTGGAATAATAGCAGCTCTAATTATAAGACCAGCTTAGAATAAGCCTTCAGAAGGTCTTCATTCAAGGTTACAAGTGAAATAAGTAAGAAATCTATTAGTGTTAGTAAATACGTAACCAGTTATGGTGTTACAATAACAGGGCAAAAAGGTAAAATACCACGGGCCCCACTCCGAAAGGGGCCCATCGTTCTTAAAAGACTGCACGCACAAGTCAAGTAAAGGCCTCATCCGGTGAGTTTGTCACGGGCCTCATACAATTTACTTACACCACTGTTCGAAACTATTAAATATTCTAATGTAAAGAAATAGTATGTAGACGTTATTTGATAACTCTGATACAGTCATGTAAATTTCAGTGCTTAAAGCTAATATTAAATTAATGATTATGAGCTTACAAACAAACTCAAACTCATTAAAATACTCTTTGATAGAAATATATTATGTATTTAAACAATGATAACAGTATTTACAATACATTCAACTGGAGTATGTCTTTACTATGTGAAATAAAAAAGAATGATTTGTATTATATAATAAATATTGATAAAACGTAAAAAAAATCGAAGTATAATAAAATATATATTGATATTAAAAATGTTAAATAATAAAAACTAAAAACAAAGGTTCTATAACAGACAAAGCCAGCTTTCAATACCGAGGCAACTATTCGCAATAAAAAAGGTACACGTGTTCTTATATAACTTATTAACATTGATAAGATGTGTTATTTATTAACACACACACACACAAACACATACACATGTAAATATCCGCAACTGTTATATGCTTATTCATTTCTCACGTCACACAATAACACCGATAGAAACAAAACTGTTTCGTAATCATATAACTATAACTGTACTTCAACTGGTATATCAAAAATAATATTTCATCGAATTATATTTGTGTTATGGTATAATATTCTTTAAGAATATCAAAAGCTTGAAAAAACATTATTGTGTTAATTTACACCAAGTGCAATTTTCATACCAGCGAGACAAAAAATAAAAAACTTTCTATGGAATTAATTATTAATTAAGGAAGTATTATTTGCATATTTAATTATGTAACCCAAATACCAGTAAATAAAAAAGTATTTAAACATGATTACATATATATTTAAAAGTATACTTTATTATTTTCAACATATTTTGCTATTTCGATAGCCGGCCTAATAAAAATATATGTAAGATGAAAAATACTAAAAAATATTAATAACTAATTTATAATGTCAATTTACTATTAGCTTTCCAACGTTTTTTAGTTATGTAAGTTATATATTTGTTATAAACATTATACATATATAAATATTGTATAACTTCCCAAACTTGTCCCACGAGGTTTCAGAAAAAACTAATTACCAATATCACGAGATGGGCTCTCGGTAACATATGGAAGACATGCCACGGAATGTTTGCGAATATATTTCAAACTAAGACGACGAGCATAACATTTCATTTAAGCCGCACTGAGGAACCTCAGATTAATTTCTCTCGTACAAAAAATTGGGTTCCAATCTCATAAAAATAATTACTTGTCATTTCAATGTCACATTTGAAATTGGATTTGTTCGGTTTTGGGATTTATATTACATAAGATTAATATGCACTAAAGTGACAAGATTTATTTTGGTAAATAAATGTATGAATCTGATTTTATTGTTCAGTTTATACCAGAGATTAAAACAGATTTTAATTAATAAAATTGTAACATATTATTTTAAATTGTTACTTTTTACAAAAAAAAAATGTTATAATGTATTATTATATAACAAAATAATTATAAACATCAAATTGCAATTATGATAACGAATGAATTGTTTTAAATGCGTCTAAAATATAATATGTCATACGGACATCGATTTCTCCAATACAAATGGGATATCTCATCTCACCGTTTTCAGGTCATATTTGTGTAAGAACTATGACTTGTTATGACGTAAGAAGGTCAATATATTATCTCAAGCTCGCCTCGTAAAGTTTCAAAAGGTTAACAGTTGTATATTATCAAAAACTCTCATAAATATTGCGAGCACAAGAGATATCTTTTTACTGACATTTCCCTCGTAACGAAATAATACAGTGAACATTGATCGTTTTGTAATAAAATATTGTACATAAATAAATGTTATGTTCGTTCGAGTGTTCGCGACAGGTTCACTGCTGAATAAATATTAGACGGACACCTTCGACATCTTACGACTATATTTTAACTTTAAACTGGATAGAGATAGAGAGATAGAGATATATTTTTAGAACATGATTTTAGAGTTTAACTTAAAACTAATTATATTAATTATTACATTAATTTATTATGACATTTAATTAGTTAGTAGTTGGTAAAATGGAATTATTTTTATATGATACACATTAAAAAAAATATTATACAACAGATATTATAATATATATTATAACATAATGTATATTAACGACAATTTTTTTACGTACTTAATAAACTCGGAGCACATTTATTAACATTCTGATTTAATTATCAAACATATTTGTTCACTCGACATTATTTAAAAGAGATGGACAATAAATACGTATCGTGCATATTATATATACTATTTATCTGTTTGTATGTTCGTTAATCATTCTAAAACTATTTTTACATATAATATATTAATAAACTTCATTTGTACATATACATATTTAGTACAAATATTATAACAAATATAAAAATAGACTATAGATTGTAAAAGAATCACAAAAATCTTCTACAGATATATAAGATAAACATTTCTGCACAAGATCTGTATTTACAAGTCTTCTTGTAAATTCATGACTCTAACAAACTTCGCAAGATGGTATCCTCAAACTTATTCTTGTCTATGGATATGCTTTTTCCATAGATGTTTATCTCATTGCATTTACGACGTGTGCGTGCTGAGCCTATATATACATATATATAAGCAAAACAACGATTGTCGGGTTAGCAGGTATAGCTACTTATACATGTAAGTAAATATAATAATAAACATATATATATACATATATATATAGTAGCTATACCTACTAACCCCACAATCTTTGTTTTGCATTATAAAAGAGTAATAAAATAGTATACCTAGTATTCTCAGAGCTACTGAATACGCAGACTATATTTCACAAGGTTCGATCAAGAATTTCGGAAAAGTTAAAGATACAAACACTGTGGTAGGAGAAATTTATATATTAATTATTTATAATTAGTATTTACACATATATATAATAATTATATATCTTAGGTGTTTATACTGAATTATTATAACTTGAAAGTAATATGATAAGTAATAACTATCCCATGTAAAACATTTTACGGTGTAATTGAATATTACTATAAATGCAGGTTGTATTGTATGTATAATATACTATATATAAGTAATCCATTAATCACTCGATTACTTCTAGAACTATATATCTTTTGATATATAAACAAAATGACAAAATAGAGTAATACTTACTCACTGGTAAGTCTTCTACGCTATCGAACACTTCTCAGAATGCAATCTGAGTTAAAGTCCTCTGAAGTATTTATTAATGGTATCAGGTTCTTAAGCAAAATATTCAACACAATCATCGTAGGTCATTTCTTGGAAGCTAATTGTACTAAGTAGTAAATAGTAATATAAGATGTTACGTTTTAAGAAATGTATAGTTTTTATTCTCATATGACAATAATATATTAATTAATATATATATTAATAATGTTAAGTATATTCAGTTATTAGTGCATATTGCTATGTAATGATATAGCTTTGTTCGTCTGCAAAGTATAAATGTGGCGAAGGCAAGTTTACTGATTGGTATTTCAAAGAATTATGTGTAATTTCAGACCCATAATTATAATGCGTGAAGAAAAATTATATATAAAACCACATATTATACGCTAAACTACATATTATTACATTTTCTCTTACAAATTATTTTGCTATATCTAAATTCAAATTCAAGGTATCATATTAATGATCAGAATAATATATATATATTTGAAATAAAAGTATCGTGCTACATAATACTAACGATTATAATCTACGAATGTATCCGCGGGCTAAAACTAGTGATAACATTCGAAGACATTTCACAAATTCGCAAAGTGGGTATCTTGAGTCTTATCGCTCTTAGGGAAATGCAACCGAGGAATTATCAGATCCCTCCCATAACTTACTCTAAAATACTAAAATTGCTTTCAAGAAATCAGTTAGTGCGATCTTCACGCTCTCTGGGCTTATTATAATCCATTATGATACCAATAGCTGAATACTATTACCATTTATCCGTTTATCTAAATAGCCTTCCTGAAAGGTTAGAGGCCTTGTTTTAATTAATATTTGATGTACATGTACTAATCATAAGATAACATAATAGCTGGGTGTATATCGTTTTTTTGTATTCAGATAACGATTTCAACTTCCTCACTGCTTGTGAATGTTTTATTATTACTTTGCCCTTTTTGTAATTTTTTTTTTCATAACTTTTCAAATTTTGCACACTGATAGACATCAATGTGGTGGTGGTTTAAAAAAAAATTAAATATTCAAAGTCGTGGAGAAATAATCACGGAAAAACTAAAATCCCATAGACTTCAATGATAATTTTTTTTTGCACGAAAATTTACCTTGAAAACAAAATTTTTAAGGAAAGAATGCGCCCACATTTTCTAAATACAACTTCGGTGTTGTTTGCACCCCGCTTCGCTCAATATGCTAACACATACCGAGATTTTGCGTGCGCAGTGAGTTAAATTTGATGTCTGGTTCGCGAAATAAAAAAGTGAAGCGAAATGAAAAGTTTCACTGAAAAAGTGGGACCGAGAGGTATAACAGCGAAATCGCAAATAAATGACTTAAAGATGTTGACCTTTCTTGAAGTATCATTAGTTAATTTCTAGAACGTATTTCAAAGACGGCATTAGTACGATCGTTTTGAAATTAGTAAAGCATAGGAAAGTATATAGTGAATGAAATGAGTGTTCTAGCACTTTTAAATAGACCGTAAACCTACAACTCGCCATGCAATGATGGGTCCCGGAATCTGCAAGAAGAAACTATGAAATCCTAAGAAGTGTCTCAATTTGACAAGCCTAATAATTCACTTCTATAAATGTGATTTCTCACAGTAATAGCTTATAACATCTACCAGTTAGACTTCTAATTACATGAAATAATACTACTTCACCTATTTTAATACAATGTTCCTATCGGATCACGAAGCTGAAGTCTAACACGGGAACTGTTTTAATGGAACGATCTATAGATCGTACGTGTAGAACTTACGGCAAGTGTAGCGCACACTAGTTGTTCGACGAGGAATTGCTCTGTTTTCAATATATATTCAAATACAATAATAAAAAATCGCATAAACCCTAGTTGTATATTTTCGCTATAAAATTACAATTGTAATAAAAAAGATATTAACGACCTGACACTTTCTGTGAAGGTAATTGATTTCTCGGTTTTATGTGCACAAAGTATGGCTACAATTTGCATAAGTTATTTTTCAACTTTCGACAATGTGAAATAATGCGAGACATTTTAGTTAAATCACTGTCTCGAAGTCAACAGTCGTGCAGGATAACTCATGTCACTTACTTTCTTTCCACTAAGGAGATACAATATGGAAGTGGGCTTTTGTTATGATAACGGGACGTAAAGGAAACTTTCAAAAGTCGAAAGATATCATAAGAGAAGAACAGTAACAAAATGATATATATCTTACAAAAAGTGTAGTATTGAATATTCTTAACATTTCCACAATATTAAGATCTAATGAACAACATTGTGCATAACTCGACTACATTCGTATATTAAATGTGCTTTAAATCTTATCAAAACAAAGTTACATGATCATTGTGTTACATAAATATGAAGACAAACAGACAGCTTTAATAAAACATTCATGGATAGTAGAGAGAACATCGTTACATGTTTGAAGTACACTATTTACAAGCATCGATATTTCGCTGTGAACAGGATCCGTTAGAAGTGTGAGGTGGGCTGTGTCGGCGCGGGCGCAACAGACTGTTCGTGGATCATAAATCCGAGAGACCTGACCTTCAGCGTTGGCACATTACGTCATTGTCAGCAACAATGTTTCGATCATAACGACACCCTCTGAAAAATGATCATATCGAATTATCAGACATAATTTTCGTTCAAAAAAGATAAAAAAGATACTTTAATAACTCCATACTGCTACCGATGAGTTATTAACGATGAAACTTTTTAAACTAATATATTTTCTCACGTGAAATGATTGATACATGTGAGCTCGTCTGTAACTCGTCGACTAGACGAATGTCTGCATAAAAAATACCAAATGACAAGCAAATATTCTTGAGCGATTACCCTGTCAGTTCTGCCAGTACTTGCACACGTACAACATAAAGAAATAGTTCGCATAATACATGTAATGCATTTTATCTCCTTTTAATGCACTCCAAGCTAGATCGATTAAATTGTGCTTCACGAGATCATATCTCGGCTTACTAAGCATTACTTTGCGCTAATAAATAATGTAGAATATATTTTACAAGAGCATTTAACAGTGTTATGGAAAGTTGTTATTCATAAGCCCCAGCACATATTGTTCTATAAAGTCTTATCATATTTTATTTCTTAAGCCTTTCAACTTTGTTATTGAATTGAGCAGTTATTCAAGTTTATAATAACTCTTACGTGAAGGGGTGTTTAAAATTACTTACATGTAATTCATTTTTACTTAAATTTAATATTTTATAAGTAATTTTAAAAGTCAATTGAAATTATTTAACAATGACGAGTGATGAGTTGCATGTCAATATAATTTTTTACATAAAGTGAAATTCAGTAACAGCTGAGTCGAACGTTTCCAGTTATGTTAAGAATCCAATTATCTGGTATTCAATTGACCTTTGTTTAACTGCTTTTTCGTGTTCAAGCCTCGTGTCGGTGCTGATAAGTATGACGTAATAAATCTGTGAGACATCCAGACCATGTACCTTGCTAATATAAATTTCATACCCTTGTTTTAAAGTACCGTTTTTTGGACGGAAATCTTTTCGAATCTTATATCTTTACACTGATCTTCATTGTATCTCGTGAATTGTAACTTGAAAGAAATTCAGACTAAAAGAATGTTAACGAGAAAAAGTTACTAGAATTACTTGTCGTTAATTCTGTTTATATTCAATTAATTGGGTTAATTTAATTATACTTTTTGAATGTTAAAGAATATTTATTTGTCGGTATTCGTGGCACAAAAGGAGGTCTTTGTTCCAGTCCCCTAGCAACGAACAATAATAATATGGTACGCATGCTGTTAAATATGAAAATTAGGATGGTACGAGGAAGATATTTGTACCTGTCGTGAGATTGTCTTTGTACAGCAGGTTACTATTATATCGATATAACATGTCGAAGCGGCCCCTTATTAAAGTAACAATCCCTCCCCTTGTCTACATGATATTTATGATACTTTAATAGGAATATAAAGTCAGCTATCAATTGAATTTAAAAGTATAAATAGATTTATGCCTGTGTGCGTGAATACTTTAGGTTCCTTTTATTTAAGACTTTTAAAGATAAAATTCCCAAAAGGTTATATATGAAATGGAAATTCCTATTACACTAATATTTTTTCCAGATATCAACAGTAATAATAAATATAAAATAATTAAAAAATTATAGTTAATTTAACCGAAATTATTTTAACAATTTTTCCATCCCAATTTCAAATTAAATTTTAAAAGTCATTTACTACCAAAGATAATGATTAATACATCTGTGCAGCTGTGGACAAACCTCAAAGTTTCAACAATAACCCCTTATTCATAAGTTCCAGAAGTACTACGCTTATTGAGTTGATTGAGTGTCCAACTCTATTTCTAAAGGAGGTAGAAAAGAAAATGAGGGATTGAAAAGGAGGTTTTAAAGGAGGCATGGACAAAAGTTTACCAGTGTCTAATGCCACCAATAGGTACACATATTTTTCGACTAATCTCGTCATTTTACGGCGCCGAAAGTAAAGATCTGTCAAAAAAACCGGTTTTTAACAAACGTACTGATTTATAAAGGATACAAATCATACAGGAGGTAATTTACTTAATACGATTTGTCAAACTGGTTTCGATCACCCTATATTGAACTAAAAGTTTTTCAATAACCTGTAACCAATAACATTCACCCCAAGCGTTAACCTTGTCTAAGTCATGGATCACAATCTTAAAAGCGATACAGAAATCGTGCCAGCGTAGCGGTTATATGAAGTTAAAGATCGTCAGCTAAAAGGTGATAGGAAGACGCTGAACAGTATGTAAAAGTGTTAACTAAATAGCAACAAAATGAAGGTAGGACCTGCCTCACTTGACAGCACACCAGCCATTAATTGGGCTACAATTTACAGAAATACATTTAGAATTAATCTTTAGAAGTAGGGAAATATTGTGGAAGAGAAGGCACAATTAAGTATAACGCAAATAGAGACTATTTCATCTAACCGTAGAAAGAAACAATTTTTCCCAACTGATGCCCTCGCAGCCTGCAGCATCGCATTTGTTGTAGAGACTTAAGAATAAAAAGAAGGAAACTTAAAATGTTCAGAAGGATTAATCTATTACCGCGATCAATAAAAGTAAAATTTTGATTCAGACGCTCAATATCACGTTACTCGCAGACATATCTATGTCCTATAGAAACTTGTATAGAAAAACGACTTGTTTCTTAGCGCATATGTTTACTGCAATAATTAAAAAGATTAACATTTTGTTTGAGAGTCTTATGCTAATAAGTTTTCACTCTATATTTTTTATCAAATAAATATTTGCATTCAATTAAAATTTAATAATTACATGTATTAGTATTTTAAATTAGTTTTTAAAGTCTTCCAAGATGAAATGAGGACCTGTCATCTAAATAATAATACTGTTTTTGATCACTATCTGAAATGCTGAAACTGTAAAATTTGCATTTCATTTAAATTATAAAATCATATTCAAACTTTGACCATTAAGTAATCGGCAACGAAATAAGACAATTGAAGCCCTCGTTTAAAATTCGCTGGTGACCTACTCTTAGTCCTAAAGGCAATTTAAAACCATTACATACAAATTGATGTTAACATGTTGTTTAACAGAATGAATATGTAAATATTTGTTTAATGAATCATTGTCAATGAATAAAAACATCGAAGTGGAAACAATAACACGGATTTATGATCATTATGTAACGAGAACTTTTAACTAACTCACTAAATATTATACAGGCAATAGTTGAAACTGCTTAGATTTCAAGTATATTACAAACTAATAAATAATAAGTCTTATTATAGATAAGTAATTATTAACGTCTATTTTTTATTCATAAATAAGGATTCTCAAATTGTTTTTTTACGTCAAGGGTTCTCTTAAAGATTGAAGTGGTTTGTTGAACGAAGATATTTAATTACATTTCATTACTACCTGTTACGATCGGTTCCACCAGCGGACAAAAATGAAGATTTAGTATTAAGAGAACTAAGAGTAGTAGCCTAGAGCTAGATAGCCTATAACCTTGCTCATTACCATGCTTATCATAATCATAAAAAAATTAATTCCATCCCGTAGTTTCGAAGATTATCACGTTTAAAAAAACAAATCTGTTTTATAACATTAAAACAGAAAGAAATAATTACTTTTTTTCGTGCGTTAAACAAAGCATGGAATATTCGAAATTTTATGAAAAATTAAATTGAATTCAGTATTAACTAAAATCTATAAAACAGTCAAACTAAAATCTATATTATGTGATATTTATATAAAATGTATAGTTATCAGATACAAGTGTAATATTAATAGTTATAAAGAATGTTTATTTTTTTAGCACTATAACCTAAAGATCCAGGTGTCAGACAAACAGACACCAGAAACCGCAGTTCCAGTATAAGTAATGATTGCATCGATGAATATCTTTTGTATACTTTGTAATTTTATATTCAACGTATGCCAGCGCGCTCTGGTAATTCTTGACGTTCTCTCCTATTTTATTACAATATTAGCCTTACATAAAATATTTCTCACTATCTCGTAATAATTCATTGTAACTCTATACTATAAACATTTTAATAAAAACTGTAAATGTCAAATCTACCAAAGAATTAAAAAAAACAAAGCGAGAGTTTCACAAACATAGAAATTATGAAACTAATAACACTCAGACTCGAAACCGCAGTATGTGTATTACAATATAGTCGAATCCAGGACCTCCGGTTCAGCAGACAGCGTCACCATCACACGACTAGCCACTAGTTCATTTACCCTTAACTGTATTAAGGTACAATATGCTAAGCAAATTTCAACAAGATTTTTAAATTTATTGTAATTATATGCAAATATTAAGAAAAATTCATGAAGCTAGAAGTAGTAAAGAAGTAGTAGAAGAAATTATCACATGTTATTGTTAAATGTTAATAACTAATAACTGAACATTTTCTATAATAGCAAGTATTGTGCTAATACTAATAGGAGATAATAATATTAGTTTATAATGAAAACACTTGATATTCTGATAACTAAAATATTGTATTTTCTTAGATTTTTACGAGTACACATTTGATATAAAACGTTAACGTAAATAATATTTTATTATTTTATTTTATAATGTTAACGTAAATAATATTTTAGTTTAAAATAAAACTATTTTTACGGGTTGTAATTGTCAGACACTTACATCTCGTCCACCCGTGAACACGATTGCTGCAAAGCATTCGAAACGTCGGGTTTAAATAAAATGTAACCAAATTATACGCGAGTTTTAATCCGTAAAAAATAGTTTTATTTTAAACTAAAATATTATTTACGTTAACATTTGATTCAACACTTCACTTTGCACAGTTTAACTAGAACTTCACCAACCAAAACTCAGTTAGGAACTATAGAACATATATTATATATAATAAAATATAAAATATACATTAGCACAAGGATATAACCATTTAAAAACATCTTGTTATCTGTAAATGTATTACCATTGCGGAGCGTCAACCCCGTCAACAATAACATACATACGTAATATATGATGTCTGACAGCTATTATTAAGCAAATGGATAGAATATTGCAGTCCTGACAGGAGGTCTGGATGTGATATTTAACAAGCTATTCATGGACTTCAATGACTGGGCATGCATAGCGAAAGAGTAGACATCATACACGTTTTAAGAAGAGCGACATAGGGTAATGATATATATATCAGTGCAAAAATTATGGAAAAACTACTAGTTATAAATGTCTCGATAGATATGAATTCAATTAAGAATTCATGAAGAAGATTAGTCACAACTCTCTAAATTATCATACAGTCGCTAGTCTACGCTGGTCCCAGGACCACAAGCGCGGAACCTGACAACGTCATCCAACTTCATTTCATCCTGGCACTGACAAAGCGGCGCCATCAATGACAGCAGACATTGACCTCAGATGTTACTTTATATATACTGGTCATAATACAGAAATGTCAACTTTGAAGAGTTAGAGAGAATAATTTTTCCGAGTTATCAAGTGTCTAAATATTAATAATTAAGCTAAATTAATTATATGCTAGTAATACATTACCAATGAATTCATCTCCAAAATTGGATGTATATCTGGATTATTATAAGATGTATATTAGTTTTTATCCCGCTAATGAGCATAATGTGTCTATTACAATAGGTTGATAGGAAATGTCAAAGCCCAGTAGCTGCAAAGTTTACTTTGCATAATACTTCGAGCAGCCATGATTGCAATGAACTCGTCCGTCCTCACTTCCAGCGCACCCGAGCCAATTACACGTTACACCTAGAAACTTTCGCCAATAGAAGTCATGACAATTTTAAATTGCAAACGAGATGATAATTAGCGAAAACAACTGCTAAAAGCTGTGGCTAAATGCCACTGACACCCGTATGGAAATTAGGGACAAATTACGTCTCCACTCTTACTTTCATTTGTATAACAAGTTACATAATGTTATAATGGATGGTTTCTTAATCTGATCATTGTCCTTATTGAATAATGTGCCCTTAAATTGCAACAAGCTCCAAATTTCAATCAAGATTGCCAAAGGTATGACTTACTTTTTAATCAGGGCAAAGATTACAATTTACCTCAGAGGATAAATGTATGTTACAAATAAATAAAATTACAATAGATCACGGTCATGTATAAATAATGACACTAATAAAGAATGTAGATCTCATGAAAGAGATATATTCAATACAATCGGTCAAATATTTACCAATATATCTGGAGCAGATAATCACGCGTGCTTAAGCCAATGCTTATGCAACCTATAAAATATTGCAAATCATAGCCGAGCGAATTGCTGAGCAGGTTGAGATGGAACTCGAGATACAGATAATCTAATAAGTCAAATCTGAAGTCGGCTCAACCGTCGACCAATACTATAACTCAGGACTGTGATGCCAGAGGTTAATTAAAAATAGCAACTTTAATCTTGTATGTCAGAAGATTGGTTTAGATAAAATGCATCCGACTTATGCAAGTCTAGGCGTTCTTGTTTCGTTAATGGTAATGTTTGTGAAATAATTTATGTATCCAAACGTATGGTAAAGATAAGGCCTTTATATAAAAGTAAACGAAGTTATTAACTTATTTTATTGGCATGTATTTTTTTCGAATTTTTGCTCTTTCATACTAATGAAGTTACAATCATTAATGCTACAAAATTATTACAAGATTGAAATATTTCAATAAAATAAATTATTTATTTTATGGTGTCTACTTATTTTATTGAAGTGCAAGTTTTTAATTAATTTAACGATAAAATATTTGACATCGTTTATAAGTCTACTATATAAGGCGCCGCGGTGTGAAGTGCCTGCCGACACTTCGCAGCTATTATTAAGCAGTTAAGTGATTTACTTGCTTTGTAACGTGACATCATCACCAAGAAAGGGTTTGTTTTAACACGCTTTTACTCATCTTGTTTAAACATGTATTGGCAAAGTATACAATACACTCTTGTGTTATTAAGGAACCGATAAATATAAATAAAACAATACACTCTTTACACTTAAATGATACGTACGTACCATATCAAAATTATTGCTGCTAATAAAATCTCATTTACAATGGAGTTTCTTCTAAAATAAGGTTAAAAGAAATATTATAGTTACAATGACTTGAACATATATATTCATTTCATAGATAAATTACATGGCAGTTAATGTTTATATATAAATATTATTAACAATAGAATAGCACAATATGATCATAATCGATTCAATCATGACATTGATAACGCATTTTGATCAGAGGTCTCGCCATTTTTTCCACAACACGTAAACTTTTACATATCTGTTCTACTAACACTCTTTAGATAATGTCAATCATAATTCAATATTCAATTGTATTGATAACAATAATATAAATTTAACCCAAATATCTTAATAATACCATTTATACGATACTTCATTCTAACTAATCTAGAAATAAGTACAGTCTTATATCTTTAGTAGATTTTAAATTTTGCTTTTAAATTATTTTTTGAAATATTATTCAAGAAATAATCATATTATAATTAATAATAGTTAAACTTGAAATTTTTCTTTCCTTTTTAATTAACGTTTACCCGTGCCAGAACAACGTGTCGCAAGAAGACTGGACTTTGGTTACTATGAACCAGTAAGAAAGACAGATTACATTAAGAACTCGTTAATCCTAACTAATCCGAACGAATCCAAGGCCACTTTTAACAGCCACATATCCAATACAGAGGTTACGATGACATATAACTGGATTAAGTCAGTCATCGCATACTTGTAATTTAGCCAAGATTTTAACAAACTATGTCACTCGCAGCGGGTAACTGCTTATTTCGGGAGGTTCAAACCTATGTGCGTGTTCGCGTGTGTATGTTCGTGAGTCGATTCCGGCGCTCGCAGACCAATCAATTTCGGTGTATTCAATATTCGCAGAACTTTCGCCAGAAGCAAATGATCTGATATGTATCTCCCAGACGGCCATTAATATAAAATTTCAAGTATGTCTATAGGTAACTGGGTCACAGATTTAATTGACCGGTCTTCTCTGGAATTTTAGAGCATATTTATTGCGATATCTTTTAACACAAACGATTATTAAAGATTATTGGCTTCTTATGTAATTAATAAATATAATTTAATTCAACATCATTCGCCTGCTTATGTTTGTTTGTTATTCTCAAGGGACAATACAAGAAAATAGTCTACGCCTACATGCAAAATGATCTATTAAAATACATATTAAAAATATGCTCTTTGAAGTTGCAATATTAATAAATTATTTACAAAAAGCTTTTGTATAATGTAATGTGTTTCCCTCGATTTAGTCGCCCCCCGCTGCTTCATAGCCTCTAAATCTTTATTATTATTCTTAACTGTCTCTTCAGATGCTGCAGGTCTACTCCAGTCCAACTTCTTATATTCTGTAACGCTAATACAAAACACTACTTGTAACTCCTCATAGTACATTACACTGATTATAAATAAATAATTCAAAATAGATATCACTACAGAGCAACAATGATATTTATTCTAAACAAACTAACCATTTGGCCATTCTCATTTATTATTTTGCAAGACAGCTGAAAATCATAGACATTAACTATGAGACAGTTTGCAGTAACTTTGAGATATACGCATTAGAATTTAATTATATGCTATGTAAACCGCAAATGGACGATAAATATAGAAACAACTATTTTATTGTCTGTTTATATAAAACTAAATGTAATATTAGAGCTAAGTAGAAATAGAAATTAAATAATTATACAGCAATTATTATTACTGTATTATTTTTTTAATTTATTAATTTATTTTGATTTTTTTAATAATATATTAGATTATATTTGATTATTTTTTTTAATTTATATATATATTTTTTTAACTTATACATTATTTTAATTTACTTAATTCTTTCAATCTTTAGCCGCTATATTTGGTTTTAAGGGCCGTTATATTAAAATGGAGTATGTGTTACCGTTACAAGGTTTTAAAGAAACTATTTACATTTTGAGATAAATGAAATAAAAAACATTTATATTTAATTGACGTGAACCGCGCGGCAGCATGCAATTTACAGTAAAGACACGCCAAGACTTCTTTCTTATATTATTAAGTTGAATTTTTGTTATTTGACGCAAACATCTCCTACACTTTAATTATATATTACAAGGAAAATATAAAAATATATTTTTACTCTCTTAGGTCCAAAGTACACGAAATCAGGGCTCAAAAAACTCGTTCAACTTAATATAATCACAAGCAAATTAAAATACAGTAAATTTAATTTATACGTAAATTAATAATTTAAAAAAAGTATTAACTGTCACTAAATTTAACTTTAACTTAATAACTTTTTAGAAATGTATTTGTTATAACACCATTTTATGTTGAAATATTATATATGTGTATATAAACAATAGGTTAACATATCTTTTTTAAATATACGTAAATATCCGAAATCATCAGGTTCTTAAATTGATACAGGGCAGAAGCTATAGCCATTTAATTGTAGGTTTCTACAAGGCTGTCCTGTCGAAGAGTGATTATGATGCCGGCGTCACTGTCACTGAGGATGAACATGCTGCTAAGCGTCCAACCGTGAACCCACTGTGACGAGGTAGGTCAGCTCTCTTCGTGAAGATGAACCCGTGAGGACAGAGCCTAAACTTACACGCTTTATTGAGCTGCGTGAAATTTTAAATATAAGATTTGTTCAAATTACATGTGGCGTCTCTAGTAACATACTGTTTCGGATAAAAGGCGAGAAAATTTTTAATATTATTTTAACCAATTATATACATGAGTAAAAAATATACTTTTATATGTTGATATTACATCGCTCCTCGGCGTTTTGGCTAAGATCAAAGTGTACATAGTAACAATAACAAATTAAAAAACATTAACTTTAGAACAATTCTTAGGCCTTGATATTATTAAAATTAGGTATTAAATATTTATACCTATAAATCTCATTGGCGCCACATTTAGTGGCAAATAGCGTAATTTCGCAAACATTAAGTTAAAACTATACAAAATGGTCTAGACGTAATGGCTTGGACGATGATCTGAGATCGAGGAGATATAAATTCAATGCGGCAGACAACAAAATTGATGTTTTGAACGCATACTATCATGCTCTTATAAAATATATTTTCTTTGAGCATTGACAAGACTTTTAAATATCAAGTTACAATATATAGTTGCTACAAATTATTATTAACTCTGTGCATCTTTTCTCCTAATTTTAATGTGTTTCATTATAATATTGAACATTATTTTTGGTCATTTATTATTAATGTTTTCGTTTTAATTTATTATTGAACTGAACGAAGCGAAACTCTTTACCGGTCAATTCGATCAAATTTTGTCCGCTATAATATACAAGGAACAAGCTGTGCTAACCAAACTTGTATCAGATGATTATCTTTAATTTATTAATTTAAAATTTTTTATTTAAATTATTAAAATAATATAATATATATAATTAACTTTATTTTTAATTGAAACGTTCTTTTACATGCGCAAATTTTATATTTTAACTATGAACCACATATGTATATTTTTTTGTTAATTGCAGACATAATATCGAGTTAAAGTTTTTGTAATATAATTTCCGTTCCGCTCAGCTTTCCCCGCTTGTTTGCTGGTCCTAGTTATAACGAAGTTTATTACTAAAATAAATAAATTATTGTGTAATATAAGTAAATGTCTCTTACTTCTTGCGCATCACAAATAACAAAATGGAGTAATACAAGCACAATAGAGGTAATTATTACATAATTTAGTGATAATAAATATAATCAACGTTTATTTTATGCTAAATCTGAAACGCAAAAGCTATTTATCTATTCTCTTGCAACTTAGTTACGTACTCGTAGTTTAGTGTTTAAAGTGAAGCAGAAAATTACTCTAGAATTACAGAATTTAATATCATTTAAAATAAATAGAACAAATCCATACAAATACATACAAGTCAATATAAATAGATTGTATTTTTAATGCATTCAAATAGGAAGATTTGTTCGAACTTATGTAAATAAGTATTACTATAAAATCAATGGTCTAATAAGTGAAAATCCATGTATATTCTAGTTGAGAATATTGAATGTTGAATTAACAGGTACAATGTTGTCTAATTGAAACAAGATTCAACACCCACGTGTGTTAACTATTAAAACATACGACCGTTGGTTATTTCTTTAGAATATAGTTTTTAACCAAGCCTTGGATTCTCTTTATATCAAATGTTCTCTCTCTATGTGTGTGTGCGCCTGTGCATAGGTGTCTTTGCGTGTGTGTCTTTTAAAAACTCTAGTACCTGTAAGCTTTAAAACATTCTTAATACACCGTGAAATTAATTGTAGAAAATAAAAATATTTTTTTATAAATCATTAACCTTTAGAGCATGAAACCGTAATTATTATCGACTGTTTTATTGTTAATTACAATCTACTAATAAGCAATTGCTTTTAATTGAATGTATTTCTCAATATCTCTGTAATTAAACACAAATTGTTGATATTAATTAAAACAATGACTCACGTCCAGAGTACTTTTGGGTTGAAACAAATATATAGTTTATGACATTTTGAGATTCGTAAAGTCGAATAAGGTGTCCATTTAAGTTGTTCGAAATAAAGCGACGTCACTGTGTCCGTATAAGTAACTGGTAGAATCTGAAATGAACTCTCAGTGAACTTAATTGTGATTTGATTGTGGCGCTATTGGTTCATATTTTTATTAGCTTTTTAAAAAAAAAAACAAGTTCACTGATATTCTATCACTGGCTTTTCTCAGGACTAAATCATATATCTTTCCAAGCCGGTGGTTGTTTTACCAATGAAAAAATGTCTTTTTTATATATTTTTTTTTCAGTGAAAGATTTTTATTTCATTCAATTAATTGAATTTCTATATCATAATTAGAACAATGCGATATCTCTTTATTGTTATACTATTCTTATTACGACGTTTCTACGATTATTTGTAACGATTTATCTATATTTGATTATTTTTATATATCATTCTTTAATGCCAATGCTAGGAATTCTAGTGGTCTAAGGTTCGAGTCCCGTCTGTTAAATTGAATTTTGTTATTCACCAATAATACTTGACCGGCGTCTAAAGACAGTTTTATGAGTCTGAAGCAATTTTTAAAGACAATTTTTAATAAGCCCCAGGTTTTTCCTAAACACGAACTGGAACGTAGTATGCACATCGTAGTCAATCATATCACAGCATCATTCCATGCACACCTCTTCCTGAGTTAAATAATAGTTGCACAAAGGTTCTGCAGAATATCATGAATAGAATTACACTTTACGCCTGTTATATTGTTTTTTTCACTGATTTTTTCTTCCGTAACAGCAATCAAAGGGCTTCTTTCTTTATCCGTCAAATTTAAGCGACCGCACTCAAACTCGTTCTACCAGCGGCAGTCAATTACTTTAAAAGGCGGCTCGTCCACAGCTAGTTGGAGTTAAACAATTCGTCAATTTTCAAAATTAGAAAAATATATTTTACGAAAAAAATTTCGAAGCAGATCTATGTTTTGATTAAAGGCAATAGTTTCATAATGACGATAACAAAGATTCAGGCAGAAAAACTATAAATTTTAACAGAATCTTTTTTTAAATATATTTATTTCCACAAAAAGATTTGTCGGGAATTACCACTTCTTGTGTGACTTACGTATCTAGTCAGGATATTTGACTAAATTCGTAGTTTACTTTTAATAATATTCTCAGAAGTATTAAATTGGTATTAAGAATATATTTATAAAGGTATAAAGGTAGGCTTTTTTGACAAGATATTGAATATGTGAACTCTGCAATGAATAAGGAAAAATATATATTAATTGATGTGATAATTACGAGAAATAAGATTTTTAGTGAAAAGGTAAATTATATCACGAGTACAATGAACTCATAATACGTCAATATAGACTGTATGAGAGAAGTTCGGTATTCATAGTAGGGCTGTCACTTTGTATAAGACACATTTTATTGAAGAGTACAAAATCCTGTCATGTAAAACAAAAAGAGCATTTTTTTTTTCTTTATCTTTTTATTGTCAGTTAAAATTAAATAGCATATATCAATAACTGTTATGTAATGTGTTATAAATAATATAAAATATTAAAATAAAAATAATATTAACTGAAAATGCTAAGATAAAATTATTATAAAATAATTTTAAAAAATATGACATAACATTGAATTAGATCTAAAAGGAGTATTTTTTAAAAACAGTTTCATATAGTTGATCAAAACATATTAATGTATATAATTTACAAATTTTTGACGTTCATGCCAGCAGCATTTGTCCCTGGCTTAATTAATTCCAGGCTTCTTTTTCAAAAAACAAAACTAGATTTCAAAAATTTTTATAACTGCTACTATTTATACTTTGATTTTTATTATTACAACCAACCTTTTGATTTTTAATTTTGTTTGTTAATTCAAAAAATTACCAATAAAAATTATTTATAGTTAGAAAAACCTATTTCTATGTTGTGAAACAGTAATCTAATCCAGTGATACAGAACTATTCGGTTGGGTTTGTTAAGTGGTTCTAGATTGACCAGGGCACGTTTGGCACCCGCGTAGCCTTAGCTTTAAGTGAAGAGTGTCCTAATAGACGCTTATTTCGATAAATATGATGTCTAACTAAGTCCTTCTGATTCTTCTAATTGACCTATACACTGATATCAATTCAATGCAGCCAAAAAAATATAAATATATAAAAACATAAATATAACTATTTGGCAACCTTAGTATAGATAATATAAAATAAAATAAATATCTAATAAACCGGTCCTTGTTGTTCAATTGGAGCGTAAGTACATTAGTTACGCAATATTGATATATAATGTACGTGTAATATGACACCTGTCTACGGGAATTAATGTTGAAAATCAGCATTAGGTGTCCTACAAGTGTTAATCTGTCGACAGTTACATTAAAACCCAAATCTTAGTAATGGGCTGGAATAACGAGATATCTAATTCCATTTAAAAGTTAAATTGGGGTTTCCGGTCATGTTTTGGCTAGCTTTTGCCCACGGCTTAGCTGAATACCCATAATACTTTAAATGTCCTTTGATTTGAAAGACAATTGGTTTAGAGGTCAGTGGTTGGTGGCTCTGCATGCTGAGCCGAAAAAGGTCGTGGGTTCGATCCCATATGACAATTGTTTGTGTTCCATTTATTATTATTTATGTTAGATTTTTTCTGTTTTTGTGAAACGCACAGCGACACAAATTATTTCTCAAGAATTTTTTAATACATAATACATAATACATAAATTTAAAATAATATGTAATTCTTCAGTTCTGTTAACGTAAAAATCTTTATATGTGAATGTATGTATAAGTCAATATATTTTTTCATGTCGTTTACGTAAAGATTTTCATTAAAATTTTAACTCTCTGTTGTCGGGAAGCACATAATCCCATTTTATAAAACTATCATTATATATTCATTTTATTCATAGTTTCAGATTATTTATTTAAAAACAACTTATTTCACACACTATCAACTGTTTAATTACAGGAGTACCAACATAATGTTTTACAACATCATAAAACGATGAAAACGGGATAGTTAAAGTAAATGACGGTTTTCATAATAACGAGTTCGCGGCGCCAATATTCTATCGGTAAATAGGGGGTGGTCCAGAATCACCGCGGCTCAGGAGCGAGGCCACTAAATCACACGCTAATAACTAGAGGCAGATACGATCTTTGCTTTCAATAATAAAGTCAGCCAATTGTACCCTACTCTTAGAAAGTCTCAGTGCCCACAGTTCCTTACCGGTCTGATGACTACTGCTATAATTACCGAGCCAACGACAATTTCTTATCTCTCTATTGTTGTTATAAATTGAAACATCTAGATAATATGAAAAGTTTGAATGGGATTAAATTAGCCTTCCAGCTAGCCTACTGTTATCGTTATAAAAGCAATTTAATCTCACTTTCCCCTTTAGTCTGGCCCACGCTGGCCCACGCTGGCTCACGTGTGATTACTTGATGAGGAATTAACGCTCTTTCAACACTGCGTTTATCTTTTAAGCCCATAATTACTCATAAACACATAACCACTTAAAAAGATATTACAAGATGCACAATGCATTGAACTGCACTTTCTTTCAAATGTTAAAATGGATGGCGCTTCGTTTATAAATGACGGGAGGCCAGAAAAATGAATGCCGTAGATCACGCGTCAAGAGAAAGCCAGATAAATCTTCTTTTGTTTAGTTGTAAGTCAGTCCTTTAAACAAACATGCGTGTCCCGGGAACTGGTCGCCTCAATCAAGACACAAAGCGTATATAATGCGTAATGTAATGCTTTAGATACTCGTATAATTTAAGAGTAATTACAATGTAAGGCTGAATAGAGTTGATTGCGCCACGTGTGGCACCTGAATTAGTTTACCAGATAGTAATCAGGTGGACCGTGGGTGTGCACTGCTTATTGTGCAAGTAAAATATGAGTATTTATCATTATATTTTGATAAAAACTTATTGTCTCTTAAATTATTATAGAAAAAAATTATGTTCATGGATAATTGCGGATAAATATTTAATAAATATAGTATTTAAGCTTTAAAATTGATATAGTTTTATCAGTAATGATTGATCTACTTCAGATGAATGCTAAAGTTGTCCGGGCTCTGATCGATCACGCTTGTGAGGTAATAGTCACCTGAGGGTTAATTACTCAATGCTAGATAAATCTATGTATCCATGAAGTACTTTTTTTTATATTCGTTGGGAAAATCCGTTCAGGATACCCCGTCGGCCAAGGTAATGGCGGGGGGGTTATGTGGGACTACCCGGCAGCATAGAGGACGCTGCCATTTTTAAGGCTACCCACTAAAAAACCAACGGTTGCCCTCATCGTCCTGTGTGACGTCACGGGATCGCATTAACACTCACCGTGACGCCCCAGGTATATGAAGTACTTGACAGTTAAATATATTTACAAAAAGTAAAAATTTATTTAAATAATACAAAAGCTCAACTGTATTGAAAACTGAATCTGCTGTATCATTAATGATAATTCTGGTCGATATTTGGAAAGTATTCAAGAGAATGTCATTAGAATATCATTAAAACGGGAGCAGATACAAGTATATCTGAACCGGAAAACTGGTTACAATAATAAGGAACACAGAGTTATCATAATTATAGTTACTTACTGTCACAAGCTACTCTAATGTTAGCAATTGTTCTGATTTATTGTTATCGAATTGTTTCTTTAAATATAATATTACTACGAATTAAACTAAATCTGTCGTCATGTAGCTGCAGCTGAAGTCTCTTAGCTTTCGATTTAATAATACATTGCATGCTTTTTAACAGATTTAAAAATGAATTGCAAATGTTTTGGTTTCGAGGAGGAGGACTTTTATATTCTTTTTCGCAAAAAAAATATTTTTCAGGAACAATTTCGGTATGAGGATGTTTCGCAAACGTAGAAATAAAATAACTGATACAAAAAACAGCAAATTGTGGAAGATACACAAACATCTGTCTCGTGTGGGAGTCGAACCCTGGACCATACTGTCAACATCTATAACTTCATAATAGGAAACACATTAAACAAAAAAAATTGTATCAAATTACTCTCTAAATAAAGTCAAAGTATTTTATTGTTTTAAAGTTATGTTAACATTATATTATATTACAAATTGAAATGCATTCAAAATGAAGTCATTTATAAAGTCATAACATAATCTCACTCTACTTATTAAATAAAGTCTCCTTAGAAGTAACGAGTAATGAATTCCCGTAGTAATATCGAAGTACTAACAGATAAGAATATTTCGTATTTGAAGATTAAGTAAGTTATGTAATAACAGCTATTAGGAAGTATATAACAACCGGTCCGTTCGGTAAATAAAAGTCTATTAAATATATTACTAGTTTCGAGATTCTTTAATATCACTCTTGCTTTCGTTTATGGAATAAAAATATGTCTGTCTCTGTCATTTTAGTATGTAAACTTTTGTGATCCATGATTACTATTGTATATCCGGCTGTACTCACAAAATTATATCCGCAATTTGCCTGACTAGTTTTGAACTCATTCGGAATCCTTATTCATGAGCTCTGAGCATGGTAGAATCTCGTCGTGTACTGTTCACGCCGAAATTCCGCCATACTCAGAGCTTATGGATAAGGATCCCGAATGCGTACGAAACTAGCCGGGCAAATTCTAATACGTGAACAGTTCAAGCCGCGATTGTGACATGCTCAGAGCTCATAAGTAAGGACACCAAATAATGATAAAATATAATAGTGAATCATTTTTTTTTATATAATATAATATAATGTGAATATAATGTCACGGTTAATAGCCGAAGTATTGTTACACTTAGCCGGCTATAACTAATTGCAGCCGATCATAGGCGGTTAGGTTAGAACTCTAGGTTTAGCTCCTATTATAGTGGCTAGAAATGCTATAATAAATAGTTAAGTCAATCAAAATCAGTCTTTGTTTTTTAGCTCCACTTGACATTTGACATTTGGATTTATAAAGAAAGCTTAAAGTCTGCAAACGAGAATTCACTAACATTTATATATAAAATATTTTCGAAAAACTCAGTTTTTCCTTCCGATCTGTCTGTCTGTATGTGTGTCTGTGTGTCTGTCGAATTTTATTTTTCGAATTTTGAAAAACTAAAGATATATTTGGAATCAGCATCTAAATGTAAGATTCACTTTTCAAAATTATGTTGATTGTCCAACGGGAAGGTGGTCAGATCGGCCGCCGAAGTTACCGAAAAATGGAAAAAAATTTTCGAATTTTTAAATTTTTTAAAATTTAAAAATTAATTAATTAATTAATTAATTTCATTTTTTTTTTTTTGTTTTGTTAATTAATTTGCGAGTTATAATTTGCCGATTAGGAGTTTTTCATAGCGGCAAGCTCGATTGCCGCGTGTCAGATGTTTTTTTAATAACCACGACGGGATGTAGAAAAATAAGTATAATTTTTTTAAATTATATACTAAGGAATATTTATGACTCCGTTCGAATAGCTCCCGAAGTATTTCAAAGAAAAAAATCTAAAATACTCTATCTATCAATCAATAAGGTTTCCGTAAACATTAGTCAACCGTTTCATTGTTTAGTTCGAATATTCAGGCAGGCAGATGAACAAACTTGTATTTGAAAATAAACAAATTATTCAGCAGACATTTTAGGAATTTCGAAACCTAAGACATTTTTTGGTTTGATTTCATTTAATTGTTAGGTGCAAGTTACTGATCTATATTTGGTGCCAAAATTACGTAACCTTTTATTTATTTTTTCCTATTTTCAATTTTTTTATACTCATTAATTTTCGCACTTGTAAGGCTAGATCTCTTTAAAATGATAACATAACCGCCTTTTCATGTGCGGCTATTGTCCAAAAATCCCTGTGACAAAAATCGGTTATCGCTTTAGATATATACAATGATTAAAATGAATTGATATTTGTTCTTTGAATAAAACTTAATTTTTAAATCACAATGTTGAACTATAATGTATAATTAAAATCTGAACATCTACATCTTAAGTGTTTGAATCAAGTTAATAAAAATAATTTCGTACGTTATTGTACACATTTTCAATTAATGGAAACCCTATTGCAAATGATTTATAAATCATACCCTAAATCAGGCGCTAATCCTGCACTACATCATTATATACTTTCACTAAGGAAACGCAATTTTCTAGAAAACGGTAGCGCGAAGATCACGAAAGTTTCTCTTTTTATCCGCCTTAGCCCCGGGCTCAGTTACACCATAATGGTTGAGCTCAGAGGATTGACCCACATCACTCGGGATAGAAATTCAATTTACATTTTTCTACCAGTACCAAGTTGTTGCTGAAACATAACTATGAAAAAATAATATATTTAAAGCTTAAGAATACTTAATGTTTATTTTACTAGTAAAGCATGAAGATTACAAAACACAGTTTTAACTTAATTTACAAATATTCACTTTGCATACTTGAACAATGTTCTGCATGACCTGGAAACGTCCAGTTCCATAGTCAAATAACTCACATGCAACTACAAACCTAAATTCTCATAAGCCTTGAATATGCACGTTCACTGCGGTCTGAACATTAAACTTGCCACGTAAATATATTTATATCAGAGAAACAGGAGACAAAAGATCCAAAAAAAAAAAAAAAAAAAAAAAAAATATGAGTCGCTTTATTGACTTATCCTTTATCTGAATTTGTGAATACTTCAAATAAATATGACTGTCACGAGACTTTATCTTCGTTACCATATAAGACTCAAACGTATCAACAACCCCTGAGACATGCCTTAGTCTTTGTTGTATTGAAGATTAATTTACACAATAAACACTATTCTCTTTCTCAGATATTCCACATTCCGTGTCGTCCTTCACCTTTCATTAAAGGAAAGGAATACGACCCCTGGCATCTCAAAACAATGAAGTAACTCCAACTCGATACTTGCAAAACACTGCTTTTTATGATTTCTTATCTGGACTACCAATTTTGTGAAATACATACTACTTGCGGACTAGTCCCTCAACATTATCATCACTTACTGTTGCTTTACTAGCAATATCTGATATATTTTTTATTGTTTACTTGTTTGCCTCAAAAGTGTTATTAAAAGCTTTCATACAGGTATTTTAGTAATCCTATTCAACAGTTTATGCTACGAGATTTATGGAGCAACAACAAATGCGTATATTTTAATCCAGCCATTTATTTAAATATAGAACACAATGGTTTATAAATGAATACAACCAACATCATAATATTTGTCTTGGCGCAGGCGCGGCGCCTCGCACGATACTTTTATAATAAATTGAATCGAATCTATCTTCGCTGTAATTAAATAAAAATATAGGGATTAACTTTAAACTCGTAGATTGCCTTTTCAGGGCACCTTTATATTTTATTACTTTATCATTTCCTACTTATAATTCCATATATTAAATCATATAAAATTCTTGGATAAATACTGAAAATTGCTTCACAAATATATAATAAATATGTACGTAGATACGTTAAAGGCAATTACTACAACATTTAAACAGCGTAATTTATACAAATCTTCATTCCAAAATGACTTCCCGCAAGATATAAATTCTTGTTTCACATTTTAATTGTAATAAAGTGAACTAAAATGGCAAACATTCTTTGCTAATAATAATAAATGAGTACTTGCCTCTTATATAAAATGCACTTTGTACCTTTTAACAGCAACCGACATAAAATATGACTATTAAACTAAACAATACTAACATGACTGGTCTTTGTTCGCTTTGCAATAGTGATGGAGACAGACCCTACCAGTGGAACGACTCGAACGAAACTTGCTGAAATCAATAACCTAATGAGAAAACGACGCAATGTTGCTATTCAATGTTAAAACTCTATTGAATTAAAATTTCTAACAATGACGCAATCGAAATACAATTTAAAAACATCAATAATATATTCATTTAGCTTTAACAACCTTCATTAATCAGTAGTTCATTTGTTCTCGTCTTATAATATTTTATCATTTGGACTTCATGTTGATTATTTTAAATGAGATTTCAGTAATCTGTCCTCTTATAGTTGATTGTTGACCTTAGTATTGGTATATTGGTGGATATTAAATAAAACTTTTAATATGAATAAAAAAAACTTTTAATAGATAATGCCTGTTTCAAAAACCATTTCAAATATGTTATTTACATATTTGAAATGGTTTTAGAAACAGGCATTATCTTTTTTTTAACTTCTGGCTTTTGGAAGGTAAAAAAAAAACAAATTTGAAATCGGATTTTTGTAATATATGTCTTAGAGGTATTCTCAGGAACTTAAGACACTTTTAAAAGATTGAATGTGATATGATTGTGTTTTTGTGAATGTAATTAAGTATTTTTTCGGGTCCATTTTCTCGCGACCTGATTATGCTATTGAATTTATTTTGGTACCAATCGAGGCGAATTTACGTAACATAGAACTCATTAGTTTTCTATTTGAATTTCGATTGACTTCTTTTTAAAAATATATGTATTTATTTTTAAATTTTTAATACTTATAAAATTTACAGTTTTAGTTTCGTTTAGTTTTATTTTTGCTTTCTTTTTTATTAACAATAGCATTTTATTGCCCTTTTTTTTAATAAAAAAATTAAATAAAAGTTTTTCTGTATTTTTTATTTATTATTATTATTTTTATTATTATTATTATTATTATTTTTACCAATGTTATAATATGACTTTTTCGTTGTATATCACGTTGGCTTCCTATAAATAAATAAATAAAATAATATAAATTTATTTACAACCAGTTGATTTAATGACTTAAAAGCAAATTATGTAGAATGAAATTTATAAAAAAAAAATAAAAAAAAAAAATGATTATAATATAACATTTTTCTTAACCGGGAAACTAATACGATAGGGCTTGCACCCTTATCTATTGTTTAATATTTTACTATATTGGTTTTAATGTAATTTTCTAGATGCAATAACGTGACGATAAACTTATTATATTTTTATAGCCCAACAAATTAAATCAAAAAGGATTAATTAATACTTTATTGCAAAGTTCAAATGGTCTTGTAAAGTTCAGTTGCTTCATCCAAATTATCGTATCATACAAAATTTTGTAGAAAGACACCTTTTTTTACACTGTCTTAGTTAATGCTTGACTACAATCCACCTCATGGAAAGTGGAAATGTAGTCATAGATGGTAAGACGCATTAAATCAGTAACCTATTCACTCTTCTCTTGAAGACACTAAAAGCGTTGTTACAGACCCTAGTAATAGACAATACTTAAACGAGCACAAGGTCTCTTTATGAATTAATATTGCGTTGAAGATCATCAACGCTTTATATAGGTTGATGCAATGACTTATATATATACCGATTAATAAAACAATCATACAAATGATCCACGAATAATGCGATATGAATACACGAATAATGTCTGATGATAAAAGAACCATCACATAGTAAAATATATTGCTTTTTACCTTATAAATAATAGAAATAAAGAGCTGACGTTTATATGTCAAGAAAAATAAACAAGGCAACACATATATAAAACAAACATACAAATTAACAGGGCTTCTATCAATGTATAAAACAGACAAACAAGTGATCCTAGTAGTCTTTGGTCTGATAATATAAAAACTAAGATACATTAAAACATTGTGTGTAGTTTTGTAGCTTATAAGTGATAGAAATAAAGAGCTGACGTCTATATGAGAAAAATGAACAGGGTATCTATTAATGTAATAAACAAACATACATACAACATAGTGATACAACAATAATGCTATATTAGTCTCTGTTTTGATGATAAAAGAAACTTCAGATAGTACGATACAGTGTGTAGTTTTCTACTTTGCAAGTGATAGAAATTTCGAGCTGACGTCTACATGTCGATAAAAATTAACAACGTATTCATTAAGTACATTTAATATATGTACGACCTTCGAGTATTTCCATCTAATGTTACGCAAGTCTGTATGTAGCTGTCTGAGTACATTTCGTTAAAACCATGTAAGTTTTCACCTACGAATAGAACCTTGAACCATAAGAAATTGTTAAGAGGTTCCTAATGCAACATTAATTTAGCAATTCAGTATTTATACCGATTATTTTAAGTTATAGAAACTTTATAGGTATATCCCGTTTTTTTTTATCTTTTCTAATCTTTAAGCCGATCTCTCCATATGACGTCAAGGGAGATCATTTTTCAACCAATTATTACAGAAATAATCGTGCCATCAGTATCAGAATGTTACAGTATACTACTAGTGTAAGATACTTACTTTTTAAGTATTCTAGTTTTGTCTACTTCAAAGAAAGCGCCGACTATGATCGTTAACTTTACTTTTTATTATATAACATTATCATAGAAGTTTGTATTCATTAAAATACATAACTGTATTGGTTTTTTATTTTATTATACGGTGTATTATTTCGCTATAAATTAATTTTATGAACTCTCCAACTCTTGCGGCATTCGTATTTATATTATTAGTAGGTATATAAGTATATAAGTGTCGTTTTGAAACTGATTTTATTAAACATTACAGTGGTATTGGTTATAAATATTATAGTCTATGGATGGTTATGGTCAAAATTATTTTTTTTTATTTAAAAAAAGAATTTATCGAGTTTAGGGCACGAAGTAATTGTTTTTATGACTAGAGTTTTTTTTATACAAAAACTAAGAAGTTGATTAAGATGACACTTCACTTCATATCACAAAAACGCGCTATGAATTTATAATGTATATATAGAATATTTTATAAATCGTCTTATCGTTTTTGAAAATTTAACGGAGTTTGAATATTTGTATCTCATGAATCATAATCTCATAATATCGTAAACGATTTTAAAGGGATTTTTGAGATCCCGGTTACAAAACTATTTTAGATGATCGATTATTACCTCTTTTGAGACCTGGAAAATTAGTATATTTAATTATTAACTTTGAAGGTTTACAAATTACAATTTATTTTAAGCATTAATAATAATAAAAGGTTATTCTAAACTATAGCTATATTAATCATAGTTCATATGTGCTTCCGTCACACTGTTACAGACAACATACATAAATCACGGATAATAATTCTCTCTTATATTCTTATAATATTAGCCCACTTCCGTTAGTTAATCAATTATAAAACTTACATAATAAAGTCTTCACATCTTGTTTGATGCAAACGATTTATTATAACAGTACCGTTTTGTTTTCGTAACGCAATGACGCCTTCATCATATTCCATAGTAATAGGTTTTAATACCTCCGGTTATAAAACAAAATTATAATGTTTTTTTCTTATCAGTCGATGTTTATACTTAAATATTTTTAGGTAGTTATATTTTTTTATTTGAAACTAGCTTTTTCTAACAACGTCTGAACTCCTGACCTTCTTTCTCGGTCTGTGTATAATAAGTATTTATATGTTACAGCGTAGCAAACGATCGGTACCATACCTCATACGAACGGTCAGACGGTACCAGACCATATAACAAGTGGTGCCTTCCTATATACAAATGCATTACCATTCATGAGAAATGGGAAGTGATAAAGGAGACTAGGAAAAGAAGAGGAGAGGTGTATTTTGATCTTTACGCTTTTCGTTTATTGCACAATAGACAGGCGATGCAGCGGTTTCACTCCGATGTTCTGTTAAAGGGTGCTACCTCCGAGGTCCAGGTAGCCCATACAGTTACAGTCATAGTGATATCTCTCCCCTGTGCCTATAGGCGTGCTTTATCATAAACACAAACATTAATTTTAAAGCTGAACTTAACCTTTATAGTAAGGAATATAAGCACATAATCTTCATCTACGGTTGAAATGATAATTACATATTTGCTTAAAGCTGTTCCATGGTAGACTCGTGAATCATATTCCAATTGCTTGTTCCACTAACTGTATCTTTATTTCATCTATTTAACAAACATAAATACTTAAAACATTAAGATATTTGTATAAAATGAAGACGTAACTTATTAAATTAAATGAAAATTTTACAAACAATTCATATATATGTTACTAGCTGTTAATTGCGGTTCCACCCGCGGAGGAGCGATTTTAAATAATATTAGAATAACTAATAGTAGTAGAGAATGCTAGAGATGTCTATAGTCTTTCTCATGAACCTGCTTATCGTAACAGTAATTCACATCCATTTTTGTTTTGAAGATAAGCGGGTATATACAAACAAACTTTTTTGATTATTATTGTTAGTACAGATGTATATAAAACAACTTACATTTTTCCTTTCTAAAATCTTAAAAGAAAATATAATGTTTGTTAGAATCGTGAATATAATATAATGCATGTTAGAATTGTGCCTATAATACAATGCGTGTTAGAATTGTGGCTATAATATAATGCGTGTTAGAATTGTGAATAAAATATAATGTATGTTAGAATTGTGCTTATAATATAATTTATGTTAGAATTGTACCTATAATATAATGCATGTTACAATTGTGCCTATAATATAATGCATGTTATAATTGTGCCTATAATACAATGCGTGTTAGAATTGTGCCTATAATACAATGCGTGTTAGAATTGTGGCTATAATATAATGCGTGTTAGAATTGTGAATAAAATATAATGTATGTTAGAATTGTGCTTATAATATAATTTATGTTAGAATTGTACCTATAATATAATGCATGTTACAATTGTGCCTATAATATAATGTATGTTAGAATTGTACCTATAATATAATGTATGTTAGAATTGTGAATAAAATATAATGTATGTTAGAAGTGTGCTTATAATATAATGTATGTTACAATTGTGCCTATAATATAATGTATGTTAGAATTGTACCTATAATATAATGCATGTTACAATTGTGCCTATAATATAATGCATGTTACAATTGTGCCTATAATATAATGTATGTTAGAATTGTGAATAAAATATAATGTATGTTAGAAGTGTACCTATAATATAATGCATGTTACAATTGTGCCTATAATATAATGTATGTTAGAATTGTGCCTATAATATAATGCATGTTACAATTGTGCCTATAATATAATGCATGTTAGAATTGTGAATAAAATATAATGTATGTTAGAAGTGTGCTTATAATATAATGTATGTTACAATTGTGCCTATAATATAATGTATGTTAGAATTGTACCTATAATATAATGCATGTTACAATTGTGCCTATAATATAATGCATGTTACAATTGTGCCTATAATATAATGTATGTTAGAATTGTACCTATAATATAATGCATGTTACAATTGTGCCTATAATATAATGCATGTTAGAATTGTACCTATAATATAATGTATGTTAGAATTGTACCTATAATATAATGCATGTTACAATTGTGCCTATAATATAATGCATGTTACAATTGTGAATAAAATATAATGTATGTTAGAAGTGTACCTATAATATAATGCATGTTACAATTGTGCCTATAATATAATGTATGTTAGAATTGTACCTATAATATAATGCATGTTACAATTGTGCCTATAATATAATGTATGTTAGAATTGTACCTATAATATAATGCATGTTACAATTGTGCCTATAATATAATGCATGTTACAATTGTGCCTATAATATATTTGTTTGACGGGTGTCTATCATTAATATTTTTGTGTGTTATTTTTGCAATACTTCACGTTGACTGCACAATATAAAATATCTTGAACAACATTCCAGCACCTTGTAATGAGCGGATGTCGGGAATCGATAGCAAAATTGTAAGCATATTTTATAATATTAAATAATATTAATCTCAAATGAACTCTATACCCTTAAATTAGGGTTTGTTTTAGAAAGCGCGTCGATTACGAAACAGTGGGATACAAAGTTAAAATAAAGCTTTATAAACTTTGAAATAGAAGCTGAATTTACATCTTCTTCACGAGAGACATGCAATAAATATATGTAATAGAAGTTGGCGCCGGGCATTTTAAGCGTGCGCAGGATAAGATCTTCTGCAATCGTCAAAGACTGGGGCTATTTTAAATTACGCTAGATAATAATCCTCTAATCCTATTCGATACAAGAGGCTGCGGAGGGACGGATGTAACCACCAACGTTTATCACTCACTAAGAATAGATACGCATTATTCATACATGCATACGTACATAATACATACACACACACACATACATACATACATATATACATACATATATAAAAACTCTTTAATTATTTTCAATAATTATCAATAATTTCATGCAAATGCATTTAAAAGTCAAACATAAAGTGCAAATAAGCTATTTAGTGTCTTCTACGAATGTCTGCAGTCTTCAAGGTGGAACGAGAGTGCTTTTTCTTGTCTCGCAAATATTCTTTTATCTTTCGGAATGTTTAAAAAGATATCGCAAACAAACAAAATAATATTTCTTTCAATATCTATGAAAATTTATTTTCACAGAACAACTAGAGTCTAAAATAAAAATCTTTTATTTTGATGACTAAGTATTATTTTGGTTTCACTTCTTACATTTCGTTTTTTTATAATGTCATATTTTTTGTTAGTTTATATGATTTATTACGAATAAATAACGTAATTACTGAACATTACTAATGAGTTATAATAACATAAATAAACACTAAAACTAAAATGGCCGTTAGTAAAAGCTATTAATTTTACAAACCAATTTGCGGTATTCATTTTATGAAGTATCCTTAATGTCACATATTGATTCATTTATGGTTAGCGAGAGAAATTTTAAAAGAAATCGACTTCAACAACGGTTGAAAAATGTTTGGAGCTCGAGTTCATATTTTATCTATATCCCAAGCATATCCGGTTTTAATGTCTTAATGTTTTTTTGGAGGATTTATTACTTCCTTTCTATAATTAATGAGCCCGTGAGAATTTCGCATCTAACTTAATTTTCAGTAAATGTCACTGATAAAATATGTCGTTTATATATTTATAATTTAAGATAAATAAAATCAATATGCATCTATCGTATTATATACAAACATATATTACATACATTTAATCTGTCTATTAAAGTCTTCTTAGCGAGCCCGTTGAAGTGTGAATGAGTATCGATAAAACCTTCGATATCTTTAGCTTAAAGCCTTTAAAGTTCTAAACATGTTTCAAGAAATAAAAACGGTCTAGACTAACACCTTGCAACTAATAATTTGATAAACTTTAACTTTAAACTATAAATTACAAATATTAGTTTGATATATTATTTTTTTTTAATATTTTGATATATTACATGACGTATATTTGAAACCCTCGTAGCCTTAGCTTCAAGTTCGAGAATGTCTCAACAGAAGAGCTTATTGCGATAAATATGGTGTCAAAATAAACTCTTCTGTCACTTCCATTTGACGTACATAACTTATCATTGGTATTGATTCAGAGTAAAAAAGATAGAAAGAAATAAATAAGTTTTTTTTTACAAACATACAAATACATTTAAAATATAATTTAAGATCGCGATAGCTACTGTTCACTGTCGCCTGTCGCTTGTCCGGTGACGTAACGGCGTGCGTGATATCCGGAACGTGTGCTTTACAAATACAAATTAACCATTTAGTGTTATCTTTTCGACTAGTTTAAATGACGCCGCATTCATAAATTAAGATCTAAGACATCTGGAAGAGACTTGAGAATACTCTTTATCAGAATGGAATGGAGGAATAAAATGAATATAAATTTAACATTAATAAAATTGCACTTGTAAGAAATGAAGACAGTTACATTTTACAAGACAACATCAAGGAAAACATAAAAATTTATTTTATTACAAATACTATAAAACCAATTGGTCATAAACTTAACATTATCTTAGACTTATAAGATGTAAGAACACCTAATAAATTCTAGAGATAGTCATATAAAAAACAATGACTAATCGTAAAAGTTCAAACACCTTTGAATTTATAATATAATAACCAGCATTTTAAACATAACCATAAAATTTGATATTATATTGTTTGAATATCGCTTCCAGATTCTATATATCAATAATAATTTCACTTTCTCCGATGCGCTGTGTCCCGCGAGTTCTCATTCGTCAAGCATCAGACAGGTGATCTCTGATTATCAGCATTAGACTCCATTAGTGTTTAAAGCGATACCATTCGACTCACCGGTTATACAATAACACGGCAGGACAAGCAAATTAAACATTATGAAACTTAGATTTCTTTGAAATACTAACATTTGCATAATTAATAAATTAAAATGTAGTATAGATAAATTAGTAACCCACCACGCTCTTCTATTGAACTGATAATTTTTTGTAACATATTTATTTTCCTTCTATGTCAAAAATGATATAACGTAAGCTAACAAAGTGTTAATAAAAATAAATAAATTATGATGACTATTTGAAATAATATCTTATACTAAAAACAATATTTATAATCTTAAGTGTTTCACCAAATCTTTCTAATATTATAAAGAAATAGAAAAAGAAATTTGTTAATTTTCAAAGTCATAGCATAGATTTGAAAAATTCGGTCTGATTATGATAGGCAGATTCATGAGGAAGGCTATATAGATAGCCTTTCTCATGAACCTGCCATTTCTCATGAACCACCATGATAGCATGGTGCTACTCTTAATTATTCTGATAGTTAATAAAATGCTTCATCCGCAAATGAAAACGCGAGTTAAAGTTAGTATTTTTATATTCGTAATATGATGTAGTATTTTATAAGCAACAAAGTAAACTAATTGTAGATAGATCTGATTGTATGTTTTCGCTGATATGAGGCGCTGTACAATGTATATATACTAATGGTGAATTGATTCCTTGGTACAACCTCTCTTCTCTGAACAGAATTATAGGTTATTAAGAAGCGTTATATATATAAAATGTTATATGTATGTCTGGAACCTTGTTGTTTCATTTGACTCTAAGTATATACAATATGCAGACAAGGCGCAAGGGCGTGCTGCGGTTGGAATGGCTATCAGATTCATACAATTGACCACACGATCGTATCATGTGGATTCTATTCGAATAGCGCACCCTTCTATATTCAATCAGTTGAATCAAAACTTAATAGTAGTAATATTTATAATAAGAAACATTATTTTAAATAAAAAAAAAACACTATTATTTGTTGGTTTAAGTTTTTTGTTACGTTCAAAGCTACAGAATGTATCTTACTACATAAAACGAACAGGGTATTAGGCATTACAGTTAACATTATTTTTTCGTCGCATTCAGAGTATCACTTATAAAAGATATATCATATAACTTTTTATATCTTAAGTATTACCAACGGTAATAGTGGTTTGTGGTCCTGCCTCCTGAGCCAAAAGGTCTTGGGTCTTTTTCGCAAACAGAACAATTATTTATGAGATACCCAGTTCACTCTTTACAGTCTGGGTGTTTTTGAGTCTATTATTTCTTTTTTTATAAAATCTATTTATCAAAGTTTATTCTCTTATGGCAGAGTTGTTTTTATAATAAAAAAATATATATCATTCTATAAGGAAAAATTTGTCTAAAAAAAAACAAACAAATAGATATTCTTTTAGTTTTAATATGTCAGTACATATTAGATAACTATAGATACGTACGTCACGGTGCAGTCACGCGAGCTTCAGCAATTAGAGGACACTAGTAATCATTGATCTGAAGATGAAAGTGACTGATAGGAGAACTGATTCAAGAGCGCGATGTATCTCTGTGTCTATTGCACGAGTTACAAATTTGTAAGGGCTAATTCATAATGATTTGTAATTAAGATATATCTATTTATTTTTATTTATTTCTATCTTTGCCACTTTTAACCCATATCAGAGATCACTTGTGTACGTCAATTTCAAGAGTCAGGAGGGTCTATTTTGATAACATTCTTATCAACATAAGCCCTTCTGGACATTCTCCTACTTAAAACATAGCTTTACGATTGTTTCAAACGCGCCCTGGTCTGAGAAGATCCACACAACAAACTTAGAATATTTTTTTTGTGAGGACATGATTCCAAAACCTCAAAAGATTGAACTTTTTTTTATGAACAACAGTTTTGTTGTACATCTAAGTTTTTTTGATTATTTTTATACAAAATAGTAATATTTATAATACATGAAGAAATAAGAGCAACATAATTTGGTGAATTGTAAAGTAATTGTGCAAAGAATAATCATAAAAATCAATTAAATATTGATATGACTATATTCATAATTATCTCTCGATTGTTAAATCGTGGCCAGTCGTCTGCAATAGCTAACAATTAGGAGATGAATCTTAACTGATTACAAGCTAAATACTTTCACTGATGATGCGTTATATTCTGTAATTGACACTAAATTTGCAAAATACCAATAAAGGTCACAGGCTTTTGAACTCTTTTGATTAAATTATTGTTATACTTTCTTTATTAAGATGAGTCTTTCAATTTCAATGGCTTTCTAGTCTATTTGTTAATAGCCTATAAAAATGTTCGACTACATTTTTTGTACTAGGAAATAGAACAGTTAGTCAGATAAAGCTTAGAATACACTGAATAAACTAGACTTATTTTCTCTTCCTGCGCATTTCACGCTCTGACATAAGATGGAGCGGAACGCAGGCGCCACTAACAGGACCATTGGATTTGCGAGTTACGTCTTACCGGTTACCAGTTAATATATATGTGAACGATCTATTAGGAACGCTGGATTAACTTACACGTCTTAGGAATTAGGTAGTGATAATTCTGTTACACAATATAATATTTGTATTAATTTTGTATGAATAACAATAACAGAAAACGCAATTATTAATCAAAGTTATTGGTTTATACAAATATTGACATATTTTTTATTGTGAAATTTAATAATAAATGCCCATTCCATATTTCATTATAAGAAGAGTTGAGATGTTCCATTTCTGAACATTTCATAATTTATTTCTGGTCTATCTGTGCTGATCGCTTGCAGGTAAAAAGTATTTATTCACATGAACTTGGGCTTCAGAAGCCGAACAACAATTTGTTTCCGCTTCACCAATAACACAAACATTATTATTGATTGACCACTCGTTATTGCAAAATTTCTCTGGTACGCCTTAAATTTGCACCTGTCGCTAGCTTTCACATGTAAACTAATACCGGCATATTTTGTTTATAGTGGGACGCTATCGGCGATCTAACGTTCAGTGGGTGTGGATGCTCGGAGCCATACATACTAGACTTAGACGAGAAATCACTTAGTCACTCCTCTGTTATTAACTATTTCCATATTAAAATACTGAAAACACCCTGACTTCGAGATATTTTATATCAAATATCTTTTGTATTTAAAATCTTAATTAAATAACGTAAGGCAAAATGAGACAGTCTCTTATCGTTCTATTATCGAACTAAACCTTTCAGCTACAATAGCTCTTACAATACCGTTCTATTTGTCTTTGCCAATAGATACAGACATTTATCAATGCTGGAAGTATTGCACTGTTTTATTGTCTACTTGCACCTTGTTAGTGTCTGTTTTGAAAGATATATGAGACTGAATCTGGAGTAAAACCCCACGCTTGGGGCTAATCTAAGGGCTCTGGGTCAACAGTTCCTATCGTATATCATTTTAACGATAGCTAAGTTAGATATCTGATTTTCGCTGTTAGGACCCTATAAATATATTAACAAATAGATTGGTTTGGTAATAAAGTACAACAATTAAACGATTTCTTATATGAAAGGGTTTTATTTATAATTAACATTAATTTATATGGCTAATAATTCACAATATATTTACAGGTTTATTTTTAATTAAAATCTAATAGCAGTAATGCGAGGTTCTCATTCAATATCAGTGATAGAACTTAATGTATAATTTATTTACAATAAAATAATGATAGGTTTACATCGTATTATAATTAAAGTTTATAGAGATCAGTCATTTATGCCACTAACAGTCGTGATGACTTTATATATGCTTCTATTTCTATTATTGTGCTTTCTTGCTTTTGAGAATATTTCTATTCACTAACCTCAGCCTGCAGCTTCACTCGCATCATCATTTATTTGTGGCGGACGGTCATCCACGCTAAAGCTCTTTATAATATTAGAGAACAATGGGTTTATATACAACGATGAAGTTTACCAACATCACTAACCTAAACGCAGTCTGTGAATGGATTCTATACAATAAGTAAATGCAATTAAATACTAAGAGATGGTCGTTTCTTTCGTACACTTTTACTGTTTTTTCCAAATATCGTACCAATTACCTGTAAATAAAATAGAAAGGTCAAGCCATGACAATAAAAAGAAAATAAAAATGACGGCAATATTGTGCGATTAGTGTGGTACCTTGGAGACGGAATAGGCGGCCAGTTTGCGGCGTGGTGCGGGAAGCAGCAGCGCCAGCGCGCGCGCCTCCCGCAGCAGCGCGTGGAAGGCGAGAGCAGCACCCGCGCATGATTCCGCCGCCGAAACCTCGTAGAACTGACAGCCGAACCGCAATGATAACTCTTGACCCTCATCCGCGTGGACCTCCCTAAAATCGATGATAGGTTATATACATCCGTGTAAGAAATTTAAAACGTATTTTTAAACGAATGTATGTTTAAAGCATGTTTATGCAATTTTCTATAATGACCTGGCGTGTTCGAGGTCACGTTTGTTGCCCAAGAGCGTGACGGCAGCACAGCTGGGCAGGCGGGTCCGCTCCAGCAGCGATAGTATCTCTGCAGCCGCGAGGAACGATCGTCGCTCGCACACTGAGTACACAACAGCGAAGGCATCCCCCCATCGTATGTGATCACCCAGACATCCACGTACCTAAATAAAAATATATTTTCTTATATTCATCGTAAAAAATAATAAATTTATAATAATTTCGACTTGTCTACCGTCACAACAATGACGAAGTAGTTTAATTACAAGTTTACGCAATGGCTACAAACTTAATATATTCCTTGTTCCGGCACAGAACTGATCATACGATTCATTTAGTAACTTACTACTTGAACCTTGTAATAAATTTTGTGTAATTAAATCGTAGGCACTACATCAAGCGGCGCCGCCAGCGGACCTGTCAGATTAACATCTTCATTGTTTGCAGGTAAATTAACTTTTGTACCATCTATCTCTTCTTTGTACATTTCCTATTTACTCTAATGTCTACCAAAGCATATAATAGAGCCAGTGATATAAAATGAGCCAAAAAATCCAAAAAATATGTATATTATGAAACTATAAACATTATATTTCAAGTAAATAATGAACTTACCGCACAATTCGATGTGTCAAGTATTTCCACCTCGGAGACAACACCATCAAATGCAACTCGATGTTGGTATAAGAAATCTGTGAATAATGTTTTAAGTATTAACAAAACGAAAATAATAAATGACGAGCTTTCTAAACCTAATAAGATATACATATTTATGTAAATAAAATTTAATTCTATAATTTTCTAATTATTTTCGTCGTGAGATATAATTCGTTTAGAACTATAATGTATTGCAATAGAGATCTACAATAATTTAAGTTCTAAAATTAAATGTAATCGAAAAAGGTTTTTATAATAAAATATAAACAAGATTTAACGTTCCTTTTTATCATTGACCTTATTAATAACAAGTGACATTTCTTGTTTTTTTTTTCTCCCTTGGCGCCTTCCTACTTATACGTTATTGTTCAATACTTTTACATTATGTGAAAATAATCCAATTTCTTTTAAAATTTACGTCATTCCTCTGACGTATTTAAGGTTGGAAGGAAACGGCCTTACTTACAAAACGGAATACTGTTTGTTACATTATTGACGTAATATACTTGAAGTGTCTTAATAATAATTTATTAAGACATTTATTTTAATTATTACGTAATCAGAAGTTAAGTCATTATTTTTGTGTTTTTATCAGGAATACGATAACTCAATTGATCGAGCGATGGGACTTTTCCCACAGAATTGGCGGTTCGAATCCTGCTCGTATAGATCAATTTTTCATTCTATATTTCTTTAAATATAATAAGCTCAACATAGCTATAAATGCTTCAAAGACAATTTCAAATATAATTATTTATTTTATGTTTATTGCGAGTATTGTTAACTATTAAAATTATACTTAATAATGATCTTGAATGACACCACATTTTATCAACCTTCTCAAACGTATACACAAGTCTACCTTATCATTTATAAATAATAGATAAAAAAAATAATTTCTACTTTTCTCTTACCTCCAGTAGAGCTGTACTCTCCAATGTAGCGTTTTGTAAGATAGCGAACTACCACTGCTGTAACAAAAATAAAACGATAAATTATATATATTTTTTAAAATCAATTAAAATAATGAAATTAAAATAGCTTTGACTTGGTACTATACATTGATATAGACAATATCACATTAAATTCTTTCCTACTTCAAAAGTCATCAAAAGGTCGATGCTCCGAACTTTCTACTGGACTGGCTTTGATTTGTCGTTTCATGTGATGGATACTCCTGGAATTCTTATTTGAGGGTGTCCATAATCAACACGGATGACAAGGCACATCGTTTGAATAGCCGAGCTACCGGCCTACCAACAAAATGAACTGTGGAGAATCCTAGCAGCACATCAAAAGGACGGAACGCATTCAAAAAGCTGATTGCTTCTCTGACAATGCTTGAACGAACGAGACATGTTCCCGGCCTTTGATGGATTATAGTTGGACATGTTTCTAATGATACTCAATATAACATATACCAAGTACACTCCATGCGGAAGACAAATTGCTTCAAGACGAGATATAAGAAAATTGTTACGTGTATTTCGCAATTACTTAACTTTAAAGAGGTACTTCACTTCACTAATTTGAAGGGAATATTAGTGTTTTTTGTAACAACGCTAGCTTTACATATATTAAAAAAATATATATTTTATAAAATCACAAAATTTACACATTATTTTCTTATAGTAAAGTTACAAATCAAATACAGTGCAATTTATTATTTATTGGTATTCATGTCTGCAGCGATTGATGGAGCATTGACTTCTATCACACCTATTATAGTTATGAGTCATTTAATAATAAAGTCGTGGAGTATTTCCTCAGGGAGTTACCGTTCAGGTTGACAATCGAATCATGAGCTAAATCGGGCTCACATCAAACTAATGCCACAACAACGTTATGCAAGCGGGGCCAACTACCGCATGACAATGGACTTGAAATAGATTCGGCACCGAACGAATACGGTTCAACTTATACTGAACTTTACTTATTACAATATATTAATACAATTGTAATAATATTCTTATTTGATGACAATAATACAATTAATATTAAAGTTATATTATTTTAATAACACAACTAATGTTAGTGCATTATGAAATGCAATGAAATTGTTTTGTTTGTATTCTCTGCGAACGAGAAGGTATTAACATTTTGCTTTCTTCATCAGATTACATATTTACATTTAATAAGACATATTGAACATTTGTACATATTTAAAATTAATTACTTTTATCAAATTTTATGGTCACTGGAGCATATAAGACAAATTACAATAGTTAAAGTACATGGCAGAGCTGTCTGTGATGAATGACCTGCTATCAGGAGGAACAATGAGTGTCGTATCGACAGAGGTCTAAAGGTAATTAATAGATTATAGGTACCATCCATCAACTGCAGCGACAAGAACCTATAAGGAATTATATTATGAAAATGTCTATAGAACCGCTATTAGATTATAATTAAATACAATTAGAATATTATTATTAAACTATACATATAATATTATGATATTTTTGAACTTCAAAAGAATTTACTATTACTTGATCTATAAAATAATTGAAATTAAATATTAAATTTGTGATTACATAAAATGTTTGATCACCTCATCACTGGGAACAGGTCGACGGTGAAACCACGCCATATTCTGCATAGCCAGTAGCTACTAAAGTTATTTTAGGTATTGAAAAATTGCACAAATATAACAGTAGATTTAACTTATAAAACTTTTAAAAAAAATGAAAGTATAAGCTTGTGCTTTATGTCATTATTTATTACATGCTTGACCCGAACTTAAAAGCACTTTTGCTTAACGGTTCGACTTATAAATAATATGTAATAAGATATACATATGGCATTCTTTGATGTTAAACCTTGACCTTAATCACGTTTTCGATAAGAGATGAGCGATCGAAGGTTCGTTTTAACTTGAAGACAAAGGAAAACCGAAATCAATTAACCTATAATATATTATGTGCTTTTAGAATAAATAAATTATATCGTCTAATAAGCTCTACTTTGTATTGAAAAATTAACATATATGCAATAAACACATTCAAACAATGTTACTCGGCCCTCGAGAAAGATCCACTCCTTGAACATATACGTTTCTTTAAAAACAATTTTGCTCGTATCGTCTAGTATTGAATTGCAAACCCGTGCGTTGAGGCCGGCCATGCAGGGTGCAATTAGGGCGGTGCAATTACTTGGCGACTTGGCCGATGGGTCAGCGGTTTCCTCGCAGCGACGCCGGCGCCAGCTTCGAGTTGTGTAACTTAAACGTCCCGTCGTTAACACTTGGCCGAGGTCGTTGATCGACATGTATGTAGGTATAAATGCGTTAAGCTCCCGAGTAATGCGGACACTTCTTTTGACGTTAACAGTAATTCTAGAGAATCTAAGTTATCTTAATTTTCTTACTAAACTTTACTGTGAAGTAGGAAGCCTATAAAAATTTAAGCTATTAAAGAAATATATTGATGTATATAAAATCATATATTACACGTAAAAATATATATCACTAGTAAAAAATAGAGTTCCAACTCTTCGAATTGCAGATGTGATTTACCAGGGACATATTTAAGCAATTTATATTTTATTTGTTTTGATTTAAAGTTATTGTATCAATACAAAAAAAATTGTATTGATTTTTCAATAAAAATCAATACAAAATTTTTTATTTAGATATATATTTTACTAATGAATATTAGTAAAATAAATATTCGAAATACTCTGAAGGGTCCGAATTATTTTTGTGTTTTACTACAATATATCCAATAACGGAAAATATTCAAAAACATTGTCAAGATAGACTAGAGATTTTTAAAACCATTGAAGTATTATTCTATATACTTTCTAGATAGTATCTAGTATTCTAGAATAATTAACATTTGTATTTGTCAACTATAATCGTTATCACTTGCAAAGTTACAAATAAATATTTATCTCTTAAAGCCCCTGGAATGCAATGATATCATAAAAATGCCTCCCGCCTTCTGATTTGATAACAACAAATTATGTTGATTAAGAAATATTATTATGTAAATCCAATTATGATTAAAATAATACTGTAGTTTTTTATATAGCGTTTTTATGTGTTTAGCGTGTATGTAATAATTACAAAAGTAATTAAAGATATTAAAAAATATGTAATACTTTTTTTATAACGTATATAACAATATATACGTATATCAAAAAATACTAACCTGATTTCCCACTTCTAGGACTCCCGAGCACAACTACCCTTATGCGATTTACAGTCATCTTCATTTGTACAGATTTGTGCGACACAATTAAAACGAAATATTCATCCGGACATGATAGCCGTATCCGTTTAACACATCAGTTTAATGTTCACTTTCTTCACGGTGCACAAATAATATCATAAAATCGTAAAAATTATCGTAATTGCATTCGTGAAAGCGTGCAGAGGTGTGCGTACCGACTCGTCTGACCGCCGCAACGAGACCTGTGCGACTGCCAACTGCCAGTGCCGGCGACTGCGAGCACGCTGCATCAAGAGCGCACGCGCAGCCTCCGATTATACAGCCGCCGTTCTAGTTTTACGTATGCGCATGCGGTATGGAATGCCATTATCATTATCTCATATAAGCAAATATTACCGATCTTAGTAACTAAACCATTTACTTTGAGAGGTCTTAAACAAACTCTTTAATTAATTTTTCTTGACATTCTTAGAAAAGTATTTCGTGTAACACATATATTTCACAAACAACAACTCGTTAATTTTTTAAATTAATTTTGCTCAAGTTTGCAAAATTTCGATAATATCCATAAAAATTTGAAGAGTGAAAATGAAAGCAAGCGAAAGTTCGCGTATTAATCCTTAATCCGTGTTAAGGGCTTGCGCAAACCTGCAGGGCCCGAGCGTCCCGTCAGCACCAAGCACGTCTGCGACATGTCAAGGTGAGAGCGACGCTACGGCGCCTTGTACTGTAAATTAATTCGCACTACGATGTAATTGGATCTGTCGCCCGTCCACTGCTCCACCTACACTAGCTTCTCTGCATTCCACTAAAGACACGCATTTACACGCAAGAGCTAAAGCTTAACGATACTTGAGTAAACGTTTATTTATGCTTTCTACGGATACTATATTAATTTGAAAGATTATTAATTTCTACTTCTTGACTTTTGCATATTGAGTACTACCTTGTAAGCTAAACATAGATTTCATATATAACCATATCTGGTAAATCAAAGACCATTCATTAATCTCGGTGCCATTGTTAGAACACGCACGTCATAAAATGCGTCATAAACTATTAAAACTTACATAATACGAAGCATAGACTTAAAGTAGAAACCATACATGGTTTCACGGCTCATTATGGAAAGTTGAATTGGAAAAATGCGTCGCGAAGGCTTCCCGATGCAAATTGCTCATTACTAAGACTTCCTCGAACACGCTTCGTCTTTATGCAATCGTCGCCACAGCGTGCAGCGATGAACCCGCTTCTTGCACGTCGCGGCTATTTATAGCACTATACACTATTCATATTTTTATAGTCTCCAGTCCTCTTTGTTTCGACATAGAGAGACGTAATCCTTCATTTTATTACCTTTGTTATACACTGGATCATAATGGACATTATAATTTCTAAGAACCTTTAACCTTTAGAATGTTGATAAAAGTTTCCCAAGTGACAGCGAAGTAAAGTTTTATATTTTCTTTTGTCTTAGTATAGAGTAATTTATAACTTCAGGTTGTAAGTTCTTTTGCAAGACGAATTACCGGTCGCTTTTAACGAGTGAGCTCAGAAATCATGTTCGATTGTTATTTTTGCAGGTGTCGAGCTCTGGCTTATGACTGTACTTATAGATTTAACATTAAAAAAATACTTTGTACTTCTTACTACAGGTAAAATCTGTTATCCAAAATAAATCTTGAAATAAATTTTGAATTATATTTTAAGGTATGTTATTATTTATAAGAAAGCATTTGGTACCGAGGTAAAATAAATATTGTTCATATAATTGTTATATTGTTAAATAAGAGCATCGCCATCTGGCGGAAGAAGATGATACTGCTCCTATTGTATAAATTAAAGTTTAAGCTAACTTGATCGAGTAAGCTAATTTGACTTTTTTTTCTTCTGAGGTAAGCTCATTCATATTCTCTTCTAATAAGATGATTAAAACTTGCAATGATACTGCTTGGTTGGATGATCAAACTTGAATTTTCTTTCTCAGTCCATTTATGGCTAATTCATGACATTTTCTTAAAAGGACAGAATCTTACTTTAAACAAATAACGTGCATATCAGATTTTGGTAGATTGTAATAAATTATCTCAGTGTTTGTTATACTTTTTCTAAATTTACTGTTGTATTAAGACTTATTACTTCGACTTACTTAACTTACTCTTAAAACAGTAAAAAATTTGAACGCCATAGTTTTGAATAAAGTTATTTCTACGTATATGGTAAAATGTAGGCAGTTTGAGGTTAAAGGCGTTCTAATTTAATTACTTCTAAACCACTTTGATAGTAATGTTAATAAGTGACTATTTATTTAAGTCGTGAGCTAAACATTTCGCAAACACTATCGCGTGTCAAAACTCGTTTATTTGACTCAACAATAGCAGCGTTCACACTCGCATTTAAACAATATATATCTTAACATCTCTCAACCCTCTAAGGGGCTTAGTTAGAACATGCTCTAAAACATTAGCTATTACTAAGATAAGACAAAAAGAACCAGATCATAAGAGAGTCGAAACATTTTGAAAATTCACGTTAAATACACTAAAACAGAGATCTCGAAAACTTTTAGTATTTGAACTTATTCATTTGGCTTCTTTACGTAAAAAGAAAAAAAAACGTCTATAATTTCTAATATGATAACAATAACTCTCGTGCAGTTTTAACCTTGAATAGAATCAATCATTAAGAATAATCGTTAACAATTATTTATATTCTTTAAGATTACAAGTACTTATCATGTATACTAAAAATATCTCTTAAAGACCCTATGATTTACGGCCTATTTATACCTATATGGTTAATTTGCTTTTTAACTTCGTCGAATTAAGCTCTTCAAGGATGTCGGGTCAATTTATTATGTTGAGGCAAAAAATATACGTGAAAACATTTTAAATTGCCTTTGGGATAAAGAGTTAAATCGGTCTATTAATAAAATGAAACAGGAACAAAACCAAATGCTTATTTAAATATGACAATGTTGTTTTCAATAAAAGCGAAAAACAAAAAAGATACAAACATTTTATTGATTTTGATATACCTTTATAACGTACCTAACAATTTTATAAGCAATATAAAAATCTTGTATTTATATTTTTTCAACTGAGGAGGTAAGAGGTCACTTTAGGGAGTCCTGAACGTGTGGTTGAATTTATTAATCTATATTTGTTTTATAATTTGATCATGATTATAGATAAATTCATACACATCTACTTACCTATGTAAGAGAAATAAGCCGTCACCACGCACCTTATGTGTGGACAACTAAAGTGCGGGGCCCAATCATCATTGTAATCATCTCCGCCAAAAACTTCAAGAACTCGTAAATAAGTTAATATTTGACAGTGTATAACTTTACAAATAGTAATAAATTCCGATATATCTGTTATAAGTCAATATACCCGGTACATTTAGTGTACATTTATGTGTAAATGTTGGTGTTTTGTCATTAATTTATTTAAAAAAATATTGGGTATATATCTCTCTTGAATAAGGATAGTTGTCCTGTTCTTTTTAGAGTGTGAGTTCTATTCTATTATTCTTGCACTACAGAAGAATTACTTGTATGATAAAAAAATATAATTAATACAGACAAATATACAAATTAATTTCAATAAAACTATTTTACGGATATAACTCGCGTTTATTATTACATTTTTAAATTTAACGTTTCAAATGCTTTGCAGCAAACGTGTTCGCGGTAAGACGAGATTATGGTGTCTGTCAGTCAGTCAGTTTATTTGTCAACATTATACAAATCAAACATACAACCTGTAATTGTTAACTGCGCTTTTTAGAAATAATGGCTCCGCGGTGAAAAACTAGGATTAATAAATAATATGAATATTTATATTGAAATTTATAGTAATAATTAATCTTTTATAAAAAAAATGATCTAGAATATATTTCAGTTAAACCAATACTTTTAAAATTTAGTTTATACAAAACTATGATTATTTTTTTAAATTTAAGATAGCTTTTACGAAAACCGTTAAGAATTAACGTTTGATAAATGATGCTATTAAAATTTATTTATTTTAAGTGTTGTTGGTGTAATGTTTGAATTATCTTCTAACTACAACTATTAAAAAAGTAAAAAATAATGCAAAATGTTTAAATTTTAAATGCTTTTTTGGAGACATCTCCTGTGTTACGATTGGAACGACCTCATGTTAATTATTTCAGTTATTCGTATACACAATATAAAGGGCATCTATCCCAGATTGAAGTCATTTATCCTCCTAAGTATTTTTGTGATGGCTCAACTATCTTTACAGATGGGTATCTATTCCCAAACAAAGATTCCACGAAAAACTAAATTCTGCAAAATCTGTAATTCATAAGTCAATAAAAACTAATAATAATTCAACATGAAGGAAAGGAAAAGCTACGTTTATAGAAATTATTCGTGTAAAAAATATTATTTTTAGAATTAGGAGGCTATTTAATAAAGTGGGGCATCTGTCCTGGTTTTTCCTCTAAATCAAAATGTAAAATCGAGTTGTGACATTTTAAAATGATATTGCTTATAAATAAATAAAATTTTATTGCGCATGTAAAATCCTTACAAAGTCCTTGATATTATATCGTTTGCATATATATTACTGTTGCAACAGTACGTAAATAAAAGAGGAAAATTGGTGCCGAAAGTTTTATCTCAGGTCTCATAAAGTAGCTAATATTATTTGAATGTGTATTATATTTCAGCGTTAATTATGTCACTTATGTTCCAAAAAATATCGGATCGTTTGAGATATATGTAACCGTAACTCACAAACGAATATACGGAACATGATCTACCTACATAGACAATATGAATTTTATAAAAATTAAAATAATAAACACATATAACAAATTTATTTTTAATACAACCTAAATCTGGAACAAAAAACAAAATATTAAAAGACATTTAGAATTATTTCATTAATGTTAATGACCAAGATTAATTAAGAGGAATTTTCGTGATTTTTTATTATATTCGTGTCTATAAGATAAATACTATTATGTTACTTATTACAGTAATATACAAAAGTTATTATGCAAATAAGAAATTAAAATAGTTTTTATAGAAATTAAATATTGTTCTTAAATACATTTTTATGTAAATTTCATAATTACTTTTATTAAGCTTACCAATTAAAAATAAATATTATATAGATATTTGTCATTACTATATATAGTACTTAATTAAATGAAAACATTAATAATCATACTCGAAAGTCTTGTCTTATTCAACAAGATTGAAATAAAAACCAGTTAAAAAATTAAAGTCCATTTTAAACATGATATTCATATCCTAAAGTCCATACCTGTCGCTTTTATTGATATTCATAAAACTGTCCAAATATTAGAAAACCTCAAATGTTTTAGTCGTAATATAATTTAGTGCAAAAACCCGAAACCACAACTAATTTAGGAAGGACTCGAAATTCAAAGAAGGCTATCTATCGATCTGTGAAATAAACAACTTAGCCCCAAAAATGTCAACATAAAACTCTTTCGGAGTGATGGTGAAGGCCAACAACCAACATCCTCCCTACATATTGACCAATTTCTTAAGGAGTGATCCGTTGAATGTATTTGTCATTCGAGACCGATATGGACCACACAGTCGTATAACTGTAACTTACTTTACATGGCTTGAAAGCAGCCAGACTACCTTTTATTCTGTTAAGTACATAGAACCTGTGCCGAGTAAACGGTTTTTGTTGATTTCTGATTCTAAGTAGTAAGCCTGGGTACTACATTTAGAAGACTGCTTCACGTGTACTATTTACAAGGAAAATGGTAATGTGTTAAACTAAAAATTAATTATTTTTAGCAACACACTTTTATATGCACAAGTCCACACGACAACTTACTTTCCAAAATCAATTATAAGCCAACAATTTTCATATCTAAATAAGTACTAAGTTATCATATTTACTAATGAATAATAGAGCTTTTTGAGAACCACAATAAGTAGACTTTGTTCTAAATGTCAGTAATAATTTATTAGGGTGTTAGTGGTGTCAGATTTTCGTAACCGGAGTCTGGACCATGGCAATTTGTTGTGTGTAAACAACAAGTCGTGACCGCACACGCCTCCCGATAGGAAGATCTTAGGAACAAACAATTGACGACCTAACCGTTATATTTATAATGCCGGTTTAAATATTTTATGTAAAATATGTTCTGAGAAACTAAATCATTAACTACGAGGAACGAGCGTTTTGAATTTATATTTCTAAATAAAAATATAGGAAGCACCCACAAATCAATAAGTATGACAGAGAACCAACAGTTTATAATATATTCCGTATCCATTATCCTACCTAGCTACTACAGCAACCGTTATAAAACGTGGTTGTAAAGCAGTAATGGACAAACAAATATGCAATAATAAATATTCAGACTTCGGACGACCTGCGCACGCGCTCACCTGCTATGATTTATGTCCTAGAATAGCTATTGTGCTGTCAGGCGTACCAACAACAAGGACTGAGGATAAACATTTGAAGCACTTACCTGTATATCTTAATGCATATTAACTTAGTGATGTACTTGCATAATATTGATTCATAAAATATTTATTGAAAAGAAAACGTACCTACTTATACATACTGTACTTACTTTTATATTCTAACTGACATATTACATCTTATTTATTGATTGATCTTTCATAAGGCTGTAACAAAGGCCAATAAAAAACCTGCCAAGTATATACAATAAAATATTTTGATAACAATTATGTAATAAAAAATCTTTACTGTTCAAATATTATGTTGAATGAAAGCACGTAATCTGTATAATCAATTACTGACATAATCGCTTTAGGCGCTTCTCTTTTGAATTTACGTCATTTGTTATGCTTAAGCTACTTTATGGAGGTCCTTTCTACAATCTGTAGAGCCACGGAGCATGTGGGCGTCTATGACAAAATATGTAACTCTAGTGTAAAAGTTATAATTTTATTCTTTCTTTATGAATAATAATATTATTCTCAAATCAAATGGCACTATAAGATATCTCATACTAAATTAATTCTTTACCAATGGACAAGATGAGACAATTCATAATGTAATGTTAAATGAGAGTATTATTGAAGAATGTATTTCCAAACAACAAAGTATGCCTATGTTACAAATACATAACTAATGATAATATATTCTTAATATACATTATATACATTTTTTAAATAAAGAATATGTTAATAATTGTTTTGATATAGTACAGGTGTCTATAAGGTATAAATAAAAGCAATATATTTTCAATATCATGTATTATTAATGCAAAAATTCCAAATATCTGGTTTAATTGTCCATGTTTTAAAAAATGTTTCTTTTATTATAGACCATTTCTTCTGATATGCAATACTTTTTTTCTTCATCCTATTGTATGGTATATCTGCTATTGATTCCTTGCCACAAATATTGTTCTTTAAGACATCGTTCTTATTAAGTATTTGTATAAATTTGCTAAATAAATTATATTTACATACACTTAAACAAGTGGATGAATGATTCGCTTTCTTCTGTGTCAGACCTAGCTTTACACCTTTCACCGCTACTTCTTGTAAACTAAAATAAAAAAAAATTGTCAGTTACAATTTAATACTTACCAAAAGTTCAATTGCAAAAATTATGTGTTAATTATAATTATATATTTTACCCGTTACTAGTGTTAGCCCATATTATACTTCCAGCTGCAGGTCTAGAGCTGTTACTTTTCCTTATATATGGAAAAACTATTGATGAATTATAAAATTCTGGGATCTTCTGAACTCTATCACTAGCTTTTTCTCTACTGTTTCTACAAAGTAGAGATCTATGTAAGGTTTCCTCAGAATAAGGAACACCGGAGCCAATTATAAAAGCTTTTATATAAATTGGTTCACACAGTAATAAACTTAACATTGCACCCTGAATACCTAAATTGATCCATCGAGCCATTTTATCACTACAAGAGACTGACAATGTTCTATCACCTCTTCCGGGTTTTGTTCGTACTTGTCCTAATAAATGGTATTTTTCACCAGACTTCTTTGGGTCTTGGTCAGTGTGGGTTAGACACTTTGCCCCAGTTCTGTGTATATCCAACTTCATTCTTTTGTTCTCAATCGGACAATCATCTACAGCTTCCCGTTTGTCACTTACTAATAAACTCCCAAAATCATCTCGCTCACCACATTTAGGTATAATCGAAGCATCTCCGCATGGCATCCGAGATGAATAAAATAGAAAATCTATATTGTCTTTTAATTTAAATTTATCATTTTCCCGAACAAATATAGATGGTTTGTTCTCTAGAGCATTTAAAATGTTTTCATATAAATATAGTAGAAAACCTCTTCTAGCAAGTATTTCAGCATGAGAATCATTAAGGTTTTTACCTAAAGGAGACATCTTAGACGCCCCAATACATTTTGAACCTGTCCCCAATGACACTACGTCGTGTTTTCTTAACAGCTTTTCATATTGAATAACGCAAGACAATACGGTCCATTCTTGTTCAACAGGTTTACCTGTTTTTGGTAAAATATGATAACGCTTTAGGCAATCTTCTGCAATGATATCGATCTCAGAATTTGAAAAGGAATTCATTACAATTATAAAAACAAGAAATTAGCACCAAGATGTTTATTTTTATAATTAAATATATTTAATTACATATGGTTTATTATATTTTACTTAATCCATTTTTAACATAATATTCCTATTATAAATACTTTTTACTTAACTATAATTAAAATGTTCAATAAAACCATTTTCGATATCTTAGACATTATTTGAAGAAATAATTTGAAGTTGACAATGAAGTTTTGTGTCATAGTGATTTTTAATAATCTATCCGGCTATGAGGGATAGTTTTTTAAGTCTATAGATGCAAATGTCAAAACGATAAAATTAATTGATATTGACATTGATGACATTGTTTACACGGTGTCATTAAACGATATACAGTTTTGGTTTCAACCTGAACTCTCCGCAGAGAAGTCATTATTAACTCTTAAACAGCCTGGCAAATACAGTACGTTGGCTTCCTCTATCTTACCGAGGTCTTTGGATTTCATACGATATGCTTTGTAATAGGATGGAGGAAGTGGGCTTACAATGAGCTTACTTACATTTTTAAAACCTGTTACTAGTGAACAAGGACATGGATTTATAAATGCTATATCCATCTAATCGCAATTTCTTGAGTTTATGGAATATTTGGTTTTAGCTATGAATAGTGTTGGCTTAGTGGACGTGCTGTTTATACCGATTTTTTAAAGTTCATTTTATAAAATTTCTTATGAACTGTTAATAAGAAAACTAACTCAATGTGGTCTACATTGTAATCTGTTGCTTGAATCATATTTAATAGATCAGAATCAAGTAGTATCTATAAAACGTTTTTGTTCTACTTTTGTGCCACTCACTGATGATATATTATATGTAGATGATGTTTACATTTTTTACGCCTGTGAAGTCTTACTGTGATAGTGTGTGTCTGTGTACTGTGATAGTGTGTGTCTTACACCGTTAAAGTGCAGCTGACAAACAATTGCAGCAAGGGCGGATCCCTCAGGCACTCTGGCATTGTATTGTGTTGTACTGGGCTCTGAATAACATCCATCACCACCGAAGTATTTCTGGTTCAGAAAGTCGTTTATTATGATGATAGAAGGGAATGTGCCAATAGCTTAAACTGTACGCTGACAAAATGCTTAAAAGGCTTGCATGCCAAGCCTTTTCAAACGTCTTTGAGACGTCTAGAGTATAGAGAGACTGTGACTGTTTCTCCGTTCCTCTCTATGGCAACGCGTTAAATGTGTGTATCATAGAGTGAAAGATCCCAATAAACCTATTTTGCGGAACCCGTACTATCGTCGACTGATTAAGCCGTTTCGTTCTAGGTATGGCAGAAGACGTTAGGCCAATCCACGCTCCACGTTTGTGACTTTCACACAAATGAAGAGTTATTTGTTACGCGTATTTGTAGCATAAAAATATCGCAATAAAGAAGTTGTATTAGAGAAACGTTAAGAGATGCGAATTACTAGCAAAAATATAAATAATTTTGGTTTCTCCTTTGCTGTATTGGATAGGGATCTATCCGGTACCAAAGGAGGCAGTGAGGGTTGTCGGAAGTTCGACGTGATTGCTTTAGACCAGAAAACTCGACTGGTTAGACCGAAGTACTTTCACCACTCTTAGTGATTTGGTGAAAATGAGCATTCCGTAATTTCAAGCTTTTTCATTTTTATTACACCCCTTCTGTCTTTTATCGTTTATACTTTTTCCACCTTGATCCAGTCCTGAACTTAACAACAACAAAGAACAGCGCTGTCTGCACCAGACATCGAATACTGATTTACCACCACCGAAGCATATATCAAACCACACGTCCCACTCTGCCTCATTGAAATCTAGAAACGGTTTAATATTATTCTTAGTCGGTTTTTTAAATAACTATAAAAAAATTGTTATCTAAAATTATAAATGTTCAGTTGTCTAGTTTCATTTACCCAAGCATCCAGGTCTATAGTAAATTTACAAAAGTTTGATTAGAGTAAGGTCTAGTAATTAGATCTATGTTGTAATTTTTACAAAAAAAAAGATCGTTATTTCATAAAAAAAAGTGGACGCTTTTAAAAGAATTATTTATTAATTAGTCGGTATAATAAGTTTGAACAAAATTAATTTGCAACTACAAAATCAATAATATCAGCCTATGTGGATAAACTCGACGTTTATACAAAAATTTAAAGAAAAAAAGAAGTAATTTCTTTTTTTCTTATTAATCATAATTGCTAGAAATTGATGAAAGGAATGACATAGTAATAGTACTTAGAGGCTGCAACGCAACATTAAAACATTATTTGATGATATTCGCCATTCTGGAATATTACAGAAATAGTAGATTGTATCACAAGGGAGCAAAGTAGTATTTTTAAAGCGAGGGCGCTATTTTGAAGAACCAGCGAAGCAAAGGAGACTAGATAAGAATCACAGTCATAGCGAGAGATTCAAATTACATCACCCGAGAAAAAAATAATTTGTTCACTATTTATAAACTTTTCATCACTTTTCTATGAGAAAATATGTACCTACTGTTTACGAGAACAGAGACGTCTTTCGCCCGCTTTTGTTTTTTTTTTATTTAGCACGGGTCCCTTTTTTTTTGTCAGGAGGACGCACAAAGATGCCACGTCTCTACGCAATGCCAAAGAATCTAGCCGTTCACCGGCGCACCGTATCCCCAACAATTCGAACGGTTCTCCGTTGTACGCGGTGAAAAAGCAGAAGCTGATATTGGGGTGATCCGGACCAGAGATGAGAACAATACTCCATAAGTTGCCGAACCTGCGCCTCATAAAGCGCAAGTCTTTGGCCGGGATTGAAATACTGCCTCGCTCTATTGATCACACCCAATTTCATAATTAGCCAACTTGGCCTTGCTGTCCAAGTGACCACGAAATTGACAGTCGCTCGAAATGTCGAGTCCCAGTATTACCATGCCCGGTGATTATCTGTGTGAGTCTGTTGGTGAGCCTTCCACCCCATCGCTGCATCCTGACTGCGAGGTTCGGCAGTAGCATGTGTCCCTGCACCAAAACGTACCAGTAAATAAACTACCGCCGCCCACAAAAAGTTCCTATCGGAAAAGAGCTATTTTGCTTCACTCTAAAAGAGACACTATTCTAATAGAATGGATGAAAATATGTTATCTTTTTATATAGCTTTTCTATCACCAAGACGAGAAACTTTATCGTCACTAGACGATAACGTTTTGAGGTGGTTGCAAAACAAAGAGACCATTTGAAAATCAATGCAACCAATCAATGCACCGGAGATTTAAGTAAAATTTACCTATATAATATCCAATTTAGCTAAATTGGTAGAAAATCACCAGATTCATCCAGTACAGATTATTGTCCATTTTCTTATCTTTATTTTTAAATTTCAATCTTTTTATTTCATATAAAAATAACTTATAATTTGTATTAATATTATTAATTACCAAGAATTTATATTGGTTGGTATTTTTTATCAATAGAAAAAGACTTAGATAGATATATAGAATTTATAGATAGAAGTTTATTCAGACTTCACTTTATTATCATTTCATAGGTCTCCTTAACAAAATAGTATTCAAATCCTTGTTTAAAATAAACGATTTCAAACAAAAAAAACTATCTTACAAAGAGTAGTCTCAATTAGATAGCGGTTATCATCTAAACTCATCTTCGACGCCATGCAATATGAATAATTCAGTATTCGAACTATTATGCAATTGTAAAGAATACAAATTGAAATTGTTTTGGTATTACTCGGCCTAGCTCGGCCTCCTGCAGCGTGAGGCGCCTTGTTTTGTAACACAACAAAGCCTCAATGTCGATGATTTAAATCAGTTTATAATGCCTATATTATAATTTTTTGTTAACTTTGTGGAATTGCAAGTTGTAGCACTGTTCACACGAATCTTAATCAATGATTGTAGTATATTATTCTTAGTGGATAGCTACTATCTACCACTATTAGCGACCACGAGCCAGATTTTTAAATAATTATGCTAAATTCTCACTCAAGCTATTAAATAAAAGTACTCAAAACATTTGGCGTTTTATTTTAGTTTATATATTTTTTTTATTCTATAGAACACCACAATTTTTTTTCTGAAGTGCAGAACTCGCTTCAGATCATATATTATAATTATTTCAAAGGAAGTTTGGAAAGGAATTGGATCAAGCGCAAAATGAATAATAATTAATAGTTTAAAAATTAACTGCAACAACTGTACATGCATATTTTAACTGTTCCAAACTTCTATTATCTAATCCTATAAACTAGAGTAGTTGTAAATTTCAGATACTAAGTTTACATAAAACATACTAAGTTTCAGCCCTAACCTACGTAATGTCTTGGTCTTTACACGAAAGGATAGACGGAGAGAGAGACAACCCAGACAATCTTTAAAGAAGCTTTCGCTACTTAATAAATTTAATAACCTTTTTATATCTTATTTATTAAACAAATAAAATATTTTCGTTCATGATCTTGGAAGAAGAAAAATAATTGAAATAAATTGAAAATCATTTAAACTAGAAGAAGAGATTATTTATAATTAGAAACGAATAGGTGATATTTTCACTATAATTACTTATGTCTGGATTATTTATCTTATTACTTATTTAAACAGATTGTTGTCCATTTAAATGTTGGGTAAAAGTAACGTGACATAGACTAACTGTCATTGCATGGGAGTCTGATTACCCACTACCAGTTTACAAATGAACCATTAAATTTTAATGCGAAAACATAAAAGCTTTAAGGTGCATTTAGAGTTTGAATAGTAATGATAACGAATCGGAATCGTGCCGGAGTCGCATTAGCACGCGGCACGTTCCGGACGCACGGCATCTGATACAACCAATGATACCACGTTACAGTTCTCAGTATTTCATATTATTACTTAGGATCGAACCTGAACTCAAATCTTTCGATGCAGATGCAGCCAGTTTACGTTTCGAGAGTATATCTTATCAGCAAGGCCATCGCATTCTATCATTTGTACCACTTTTTTTTTCGTTGTAAAAATCCGTTACGGATACTCCGTCGGCCAAAATGGTGATGGCCAGGGGTTTATGTGGGACTCCTAGGCAACATAGAGGAGGCTGGATTTTTAAGGACACCCACTAAAAAATCTACCGGTGCCCTCATCGCCTTAGTAGGACACCACGGGGTTGGATTAGAACTCATCGTGACGTCCCGGGTCTTTTGTATAACCTAGAACTATACATCGTCAGGTTTAATACAATTCGATCACTTAATTGCCCACAAATTGTATTGCTATCAGCGGTAAATAGAAATAATGGAGCAGCAGCGCTATAATTAAAAGGTGTCAACTGTCTCGTATTTATCTCAGCCACAAAAAGAACGATAAATGACTTAATGACTTAACTGTGTTCGTAGCCGCCGCTTTTGATACTATAAATAGACAGGTCTAACTCATCAGAATGAACATCGTGTATGTTTTAATTACTGATCTGAAATAACAATTATACAATATATTATATTTTTTGCGAAGTTGAGATTTATTTAAAGAGATTCCTACCATTCATTGCGATGAATATAATATAATAACAAGGTGTAAAAATAAGTATTAATTTCAATCATATAAATAATATGATTGCCGTTACTTTCAGATTTTAAATAACTTATAGTGTTATATTAAACCGTTTATATAATTTAAAGTAAGCTTAATGTATAAATTTACGAGTTGGTGTAACATTGCTTTGAATTCTAGACAAGTAAAGCCACTTGAATAACCAGTGATTAATTAATTCCGCACTACAGGACATCTTTATATGAGCGCTGATAACGGTCGAGGGTAATATCTAAGTATTAGTGTTCGTACTTCATTGGATAATCTTTGGACTCAGCATTAGAGGTCTAATAGTAAAGTTGAGGATCTAGGACTGTCATGCAATGGCCTTGACTAGACAAGTGCATATATTTACGATAGTCGAATAGAATAAATTTTTGTATGGTAAATAATCGCCCCCATATAAGTACGTGTAGTATTGTCAATGTTCGTCATCTGGTTAGAGGGGCTGTATTGAACAACTTTATATTATTATAAATTATTATAATTTCTAATTTTATAGCCTAATCTATAATTATATAATACAATACCAAATCACTCTTACAATTATTTTATAAAGTATCTTTGTTACAAACCAGATATTGATATTTGCACCCGCAATTTATTCTAAGATGGAAAAGCAATTACAACTAATAGAACAAGTTACATACGTATAATGAATTCATGGTGGTCCAGAGAGTTATGCAAAAAGGCTTTCTATAGTATGTTTATATAAAAAAAACTAATATAGATTAAATAAACTAATATCCTACTTGAAACAAACAGCTGCTTTGAGAAAACTTATCATATTTTATTTATATCACTAGCTTTTGCCAGGCACTGCTCCAGTTTCAAATAAAATCATTAATGTGTGTCAATCATACATTAAAGAATCGCTAATTTGACGATTTTGTCTATATCAAGCCTTTCGCAATGGAATCCTAGAATGTAATTTATTTATTTATTTATTTATTAATAATGATCAGATGTCTCTCCGAAACCTTATTGTTCAAATTATTTTTTCTGTTAGTTTTTTAAATGGGTATATAATTTTTATTATATTCACTCTCATGTGAAAACATCTAAATTTGGATAAGTGGCATGTAACTTATATCAGTTCACAATTCATATTATTTACGATTCTCCGGTTATGGCAGACATAATTTTAACATAAGTACTTAGCAATATTTATATATTCCATTTTTGCTTTATTATTTGCTGTTGTGATAATGTATTAGACGATCGAAGGAACTGACATTTGACTTAAAAGCTAAAACTCTTAATAAAATAACAATAAAAAATAAATATTTTATATTTTGATATACTTATCATTTCACCTCTTTAATTCTACAATAGGTAAGTTCCTAATTATAAACTTTCATCAAACATTAGATAATGTGTACCATTGCCAAAGTATATGCATTATCAAGAAATAGCTGTTTTTCATCGGACTTCCATCACAAAACCTAATAGTTTTAAAGTATAGTTGAGGTTGTGGATGCTATTACACGGGATGAGTTTCTGTAATCGGGATGTAATTTGACGTTCCGTTCTTCGTTGATGGAATAGGATAGAGTAAAGCACTCCTAATGGTATGCTAGATTGAAATTATAAAACAAGACATTCTACAAGTTTATTTTAACAAAGATATATGAAAATACAAACGCCTTTTATGCATAAAAAAATCTGTATTTGTTAGTAATTTCTTTAAAGAAATAATTAAATGATTCAATGATGGCAGTCACTCTTAAAATAAGAATTGGAAAATTCATTTAATTCAGAATCGGTTTGTACTTTGTTTGATTTTATCGATATTAACTTGACTATAATTTCATATGCAAATATATCTTAAATATAGTTGGTGATGATAAATTCTTTGACTATTTAAATGATTTGAGTTTATTTCTTACCGATTTGTTTGATATCATATAATAAATTGCTCTATAAGACATCTGCAATATTATATATGTTGTTTGCTGTTACTATACCTGTATTGCATTATCTCATAACGATATACCATACGCCATAATACTATGATAATAACTAAAGTAAACCGTTCTAGCTGTTTCAACGTTTATTAAACTGCATATTCATTATGCACATATGCAGCAGAACTATATCTGTTAAAAAAAATCAATATTTAAAAACCTTTTGCATATAGAGAAATCCGAGTTAAATTAGCTCGAGTTTAATTAGCGAGTTAAATTCCTCATTATCAATTTACATTACTAGTAAAAAAATATGATTACTGAGTTTTTCCTTAAATAATTTTTTTTAGCTTGTATTCGGAAATATACGTCTGTATGCTGTCCATTTAAATTTTATTATTTAAACTATTACACAAAAAAGAAACCGTACTTACTTGGAGCAATAGTCAGAGTTGACAGTCCTCTCACCACCAACATCATTACCATATGGTCGATACCAATAAAATATTACATTGTTAATACCTTTGGCCAGTACTCACTATATAGAGGTATATTTCCGAACTCATCCTTGAATTATTATGATTTATTGCCGATATTTGGCGAAGGACATTGATTTATAACATTGTTGATTTAAATTCATGAGTTGTACGTAACATTACTTATTAGTCTATGTTCACTGATGTCAATTTGACTTTTCGGTTATAATAATCACAGAGTACATAATAATCATAAAGGAACTTGAAGTTAATTTAGCGTTAAGTTTAGCATAAACATTGGTAATAATTACAATAGATTTATTCTGCCTATAAACCACGTATAACACGTTGGGAGACGACCTTCGTTCGTACACATAGGTTATCTATTATGATTGGATTATTTTATTTTCAAATTTTTTGTCAATGATGTCTTTCCCAATATTCCTTCTGCAGTTTGTTGCTTTTTTGGTTTGTTAATTATTTATTAGTATACCTAATTTATTTCACAATATCATACTATTTTCCTATATATATATATATCTCTCTTACTATTGCTATTATACCACATGTGTAAGTGGTTAATAGTCAGGATTATTCACAAATATTATTTTCTTTTTAAATTATTTCTAAATTATTTTTTGTATTATATACAATTTTTTTCTACTTTTAGGATTTATTTGCCATTGGATTGATAGTTCCATTAATACCTAGTCATGTGAGGCAAATGGGTGGTAATCATATTTATGTTGGTCTCCTTGGTTCCATATATGCAGGTTTCCAGCTTGGCTCTGGGCCACTTATTGTAAGTAAAGTATCCTTTGCTCTTAGCTTCCTAAACTCAACTCTCAGAACTACTTAAAATTTTAATTATAAATATATAATTGTCCTTCTATCATCACAATAAATTTATTAAAAACCTTTGTAATTCTTCTTTTATAATAACTCAAAGCCTACAACAGCTTTATGACTTTGATTTTGTTATAAGTACTTAAAGAAATTTCGTATTTAATTTTCATTAACAAAAGAAACTGAAAGGATTTTATTTTGCAACAAATTTTACTTTACCTATATTTTAATGACTATTTTTCTCCACTTATAGGGTAGCCTAAGCGACATAAAAGGACGGAAACCTATACTAATACTGACATTACTTATTTGTAGTGCCACATATGTTGTCTTGGGGTTAACATCATCTATTTTAGTAATTCTTATATTACGAGCTGTGTTAGGTAAATATTTTACTTGAAATGTACTGATAAAGAATCTTATTATCTTCTCTATAAAATATAATACTAGTCTATTGTTTACCAAAACTAAATTATTTAGTAATTTGTGTTTGTGATTTTCAGGCTTGTTTAAACAAACTCAACTATTAACAAAGGCTTTAGTTCCTGATTATGAAAAAAATCAGAACAGACAGTCAAACATATATGGTAAAATGGCTGCAATATCAGGAATTGGTATAACCATTGGGCCGGTAATTAGTGGTCATGTAGTAGAGGACTACCCTATTCATGGATTTACTTTTATTGCAATGATTGTTAGCGGCATCTTTGTCATAAATGCTGGTAAATTTTGTGCAAAAATATTTTACTCAATTATAAATTTTTGTTTCTAATTTAAATGAATTGTTTCAGGACTTATATATATTCTTCCAATTATAGATGGTCCTAAAAATACCAAAACCAAACCACCAAAGACCCAAAAGACCAAAGACCCAAAAAATGTATACCAATCATTAATATCTGGCAGTAAGCAGTCCTTTGTTGAATTATCAAAGGTCCAATGGTCTAAGTATTGGAAAATCTTCATGTTCCAAGCTTTAAATAGTTTTGCAATGAGTGTTTACTTCTCAAGCTATGCATTGTATTTAAAAACTCAGTTTGGTTTAACACCAAAATATATTGGATATGTTGTGTCCATACAAGGAGTTATTGGTGCTATTGCAAGCTTTTTAATGGGCAACATTAATAACTTCTATGTCCATGACAAAGACTACAGTATACGAAATAGTCATGTATTTTTGTTATTAAGTATGTCTTTATTAGGTATATGTTTAGCATTTAATATTTATATATATTCCATGTTATTAATTCCATTAGCAGTAGGAAATGCAATAGGAAGGCTAGTTACTCTAGAAATGGTACTAAAAAGAAGTAAAGGAAAACATAGGGGGACTTTAATAGGTGCTTCAAATAGTGTTAGATCCTTAACTGGGGTGGTTGCCCCTATGGTGGCAGGGTTTATAGGTGAATATTTTGGGATATCATATGTATTATATTCATCATTCTGTTCCACATTTTTTGGACTCATATTAAGTTATCAATTTAGAACAAAAGAAATAAAGGTAGAATGATATTTTTGCTCAAAAATAATTTTAATAAAAAATAATTTTAATATTTTCATACTCTTTGTTCTATTTATAATTTTGTTGATTTTAGTTTTGTAAGTGTAGAAAATTAATTTAAAAAAAAGAATGGAGTATCAATTATTATTATGTATAATTATCCAACTGTACTTGAATAAATACTATAGGATTTTTTCTGACTAATTTTGAAAGAATTCTGAGTACTTATTAAGTCTGAAGAATTGGTAATTATTTGTTGAAGTTTTTAATTGTCTTCAAAATATATTTTTCTTTATCATCAAATAAACTTATATTAATAGTTAAATATTGCTATGAATTTTATTGATTCTATAAACTTTATATGGCATTTGTAAAGGCATGTTTTATAAGTCATACTTTTTTTCACCTTTCTTTTAAAGTATATCCATTATTCAGTAGTATTAATTGATATATATTAAATTTCGAATGAAAAGAAGCAGTTGAAATCTAAATTTATTTATTTACACAATTAATTAACCTAATGTTTTATAAATGCTGCCATTCTATTACTCTCCTTCCACGGAACGCAATTGTTTCTTTTTCATCTCTTGAATTAGCTTTTGAATGTCTTCTCGATGTTGTTTATTTTCCGGTGGAATAATTTGTCGTTTAGTATTAGTAACCCATTCCTCAAAGTAAGCAGGTTGATTGAAATAGAAAAATAGTATTACAGGGAAAGTAGTATACATTGCCATTCTTCCTACTTCTAACTTCCAATTGCCCATTATGATGTATATATTATTAATTAAGAAATAATCACTTTTATAAATCTCACGTCTATCTTAAATTCTATGTGATATGTCAAAACTCAAATGACAACTCCAATCTCAAAACTCAAAATGAGCCTCATTGCTGTCAGAGTCAACTTTATGTTTTTATAAAATTAAGACCGCGCTACAATAAATAGTTTCTAGGTCCTATGAGATATAAAAACCGACGACAAAAAAATCAAAAATATTTTTTTTGTTATTTTAACAGTATTTTCATATTCATATGTAAAAAAAATGGTAATAACTTATCATGTCAGGACAACGAGGTGCAATAATTTTTTTACGTGAGGCTAATAAATATAGAAGTTCAAGCTAGAAAGATAGAAGTTAATAAATAATTATAATTATACAATGGTACTGTTACATTTCATACTGTTTGTTAAGATGTAAATATGTAAATGCTTAATTAAATCCTTATCACCCCCATCATTGCTAAAGTACCATATGTAGCAAGTGAAAATATTTTAAAAAAGATTTTTTTTTCTTTTGAAAAAAGGTTACATATTAGTAAATATGAATTCTCCCTTTTGAATGAATTTCTATTTCTTTGTAAATATTAACTTTTTTTCTTTAAGCCAAATAATAATGATGAAGGTTAACTTATGAAGTTGAATGGAAAAATTTAGTCTGTAAGAAATCATAGAATGATAGTTCAATGTAGCCATGTATGTTGACTGCCGGCATTATTAATTTGTCAGGAATTTTGTGTTTTTTTCATTTTTAATTCGAAACTCTAAATCCATCTTCTTGTTTAAAACATTGTGCAAAAAAACTGAATATTGTTGGCTGTTTTAAATATATGACATTTTTGTAGCTTTTAACCATCACCACTAACAAATAGCTCCTCCTCACATTTGACATGCGTAGACAAATATAGTCATACCAGGCCATCTATAACTTTCTACGGCCGCCGGATATCGGTGTCTTAAATACTCTAGAAAGCCACCAGTTGATCTATCATCTATAGAATGCTAGTTTTTAAGTACTTCAGCAATTTTGGCGACATAATAGGACTAAATAGAAACGACCTATAGGTCGTTTGAGAATTTATGAGTACGATTAGCTCCAATAAAACTCTAAGCTATATTTTATTAAGAGTACTTTAAGCGATGAATTTTATTCTCTCATTACTAGTTTTGCGTTTTATTAAGTTTTAAAACAAACCCAAAAATAAAAAAACAAAGAAATCCAACGTTAAAAACTTTTAATCAAAAATAGTAACAGATACTTGTTATTTATTACTATATGATAATATAAATAAATATATTTTTATATAATGCTCGAAACCTAATTTTTTGTCTTTTTTATTGGCATAATGAATGAATGAATGTTTTGACACAAAATTGAGAAAAGAAAAGAAAAATGTCTAAATATCTATGTGTACGATAAGTCACTTCAGACATGTCACAAAATATTGTTATTGTATCTTCTTTCGGATATAATTAATATATAATTTATATTTAACACCCATGTAACTATGGATTCTTCTTCGATTGTAAGTTTTAATAATGATTCTACTTACCAGTCTACACTCAAAGGTGATTGTAGCAATATAAGTGTACACGAATTAGCCCTTCATGCTATGCGGGATCGGTGCTTATTACTTCAGGGTAGGATAAACACTTTAGAGACGGATAATATGCGTTTAAAATTAGATGTCACAAAATCAGCAGAAAAAACTCCATACATTCCGTTACAAGAAGATGAAAAAAGTGTGCTACAACTTAAAATAGCAGAACTTAATAAACAAAAGTCAAAATTGCTACATCATGTATTTATGGTTTCATGCGAAAACAAAAACTTATGGAGTAAACTTTCAATGCTTAAAGTTTCTGAAAAGAATGTATTACTTGAAAAATCTAAACAACCTCTTGTTCGCACAAACACTTATATACATAGCACTCCAAAATGCAATAAACGGTATCAAGAAAAATATTCTGACTCAAGCCTGGAAGAAATATCATTAAAAATAATAAACAGTTACATTCAAGAGAAATCTCAACTTGTAGAACAATATGAGCAAATGGCACAGCTTCAAGATATGGATGATGACATATTGAATGTGGATTCCATTGCTTTTGCTTATATAGAAGATCCTGCATTGGACTCTCTTAAAGAAATTCGGAGTCATACAGATAAATTACAACAACTAAAGAATGAATTGGCACAACAAGAAAAGGATTTACAAACAGTGTTATTGAGGCTTGAAACTATTATGAATAGTGAGTAAAAGTGTTACTTTCAATAATTTTTAAAATATAATTAACTTGATGTTAATATATTTGTTTTTTCAGATGGTTACAAATGTCCTTCTTGTCTTACAAGCCCGGCTAAAAACACTAGCTATGAAAATAAGGAAACTGAAACTAGTAACAGCCTTATGTTGAATAAATCTCTATTAGACACAAATTCATCTGATGATAGCTTTCAGGATAGAAATACACCTACAAAAAATAATCTGGAAGTTCCTTCAGAAATAAATGCTGAGCCCTTTGATAAGATTTGTCCGATATGTGGGAATAGATTTCAGATTGATACATTGTTTAGTGAATTTCAGGCACATGTTGAGAATCATTTTATTGGTGAACCTGAAATTGATTCTATTGACAACTTTGATACAATTCCAAATTCACTTGATAATGTAATTTAATAAGCTCAAATTATTTTTAATTTTTATTTCTTTCAATTATACAATATTTATTACATTCATTATTTTTACTATTATCTTAAGTGTTATTAATTAATATCAAATAATATAAGTTGAAACTGAAATATATATTTCAATATTTTTCAATTCTTTTATAAATAGTCATTCAAAAATAATTTAGTTATAAATAATTATGATATTATTTTGTAAAGTATGATTTATATGTGCATTATTCACTTGCAACCTAATATCCAACAATTTTTACTTTTACATTGCAGTGTTTTGCATTATTTTTAATACTATAGTACCTTATTAAATATTCAAATGGGTCAAATTATTTTAAAAAATATATTACAAATTTACAGTAACTTCCTTCTTTAGCTTTGTAGAAAGAAATCGCACAAAGTATTTTAAACAGCTCTTTCCTCTGAATAATGCTGTTATCTATTATCATGACTGGCTTGAAATGTTATTATATTGGATGACAATACAAAAATATCTTGATTTTCAGACAAGTTAAGACATTTTAAACATTTTTGTATAAGTTGAAAGAAAAAAAATCCTTTACTTAATAAAAGAATATTTGTATTACTATTATTTATTTAAGATAATATCTACTGGTCTTATTATTACAACAACAAAGGACTATGCTAGGTCTGTAGGTTTAACATCCTTGGATTCTGAAGGTTGTTGAGTTGATTTTTGGAGTAGATTTTTGCTAAACCATTGGGGCCTTTCCTTTTTCATCTCAATAATTCTTTTTCCTTGCCAAAATTCTTGAGGCTGTAAGTTTTATTTATATAATTACAACCAAATTTGCAACCAAAATATTATGACATTTATGTTCAAACTATATATAAATCTTAGTCTTATAAATCCTAAAAAATATTTATCTGGAGATTATTATATTAATTTAAAAAGTATATTTCGAAATGATAGTACTTTCTTTTTCAATGTATATAATTAAGTATAGAAAAATCTACTTAACTTATGTTAATGTTGTCATTAATAGGATTTAGTCTCAAGAAGCATATTTTTTGTCCAACTTTTTGTTTAGGTATGTTAGTGTTAGTATAACAAAACAGAATTTAATAGGTCCATAAGTTAAATAATATAAGGTCTGCCTTCTGAGCCTAGTTTTATCAGAAAACTAGGAGAGGTTACAACGAGCCAAACTAGTTAATTGACATTTAAAGCTCAATTTTGATATTGAAGTAGAAAAAAATATATTAAGATACCTGATCTGGCAATTTTTCTCCATCATATAAGACAATAACATCATTCTCGATTGGTTTGAGGGTTCCAAGATTTTCTTGAATTTTTGCTTGGATTTCCTTAGTTTCGGCTTCTACTCTTTTATAACAATTACCTACAATATATAAAAATAACATATTTTTATTATTTTTATATTAGAATAAGTTTAAAAAACAATAATAATATACACATGTACACACAAAATAAATAGTTACATTAAAAATACAACCAATAATCTGAATAATATAATTGGATGTCATAATACATTCAAAGATCGGCGAGTCAATAACTTTTAGTATATTCATAAACAAAATAGAGTAACAGAAATGGTATTACCAATATTTTAAAGTAATATCTTACCACAAAGACGTCCTCTCTCATGGTTATGTCCACATTCTTGACATACTATGATGTTAGTTTTAGGTACAAGCATCTTCCAAACATAATCTGGACTTCCAAATTTTCTTTTCCATCTTTTTTCTATTGTTCTTCGAAACTTTGGTACCGCCAACAAAATACCGTTGCCCATTATATCACTTATAGTAAATTTTTTAAGCTGTTTTGAAACTGGTTTATCATCAACATAAGCTAAAGCTAGTTCTGCAAATAAATAATGTAGATTTAGTTTCGTAAATGTTGAGTTGAAAATGTATATATTGCACATATTAAAAACTATTACCTCTGGAGGGATATTTAAACATTTGTAACACATTTTTCTCGATATTCTTTAAAACATTAAGAATGTGATTAACACGAGGAATCATTTTGACCTAGAAAATAAAAGAGATGTTATAACACAATCGGTTTTCACAAAATATTTACCCCTTACTATCCAAGATTTCTTTCTAAATTATATTTCTGTTTTGATAATAAATTATTATAGTGTGTGAAAACTTATGATGATACAAAATTTGTTAAAACTCTTCAAACAAACATATTACTTTAAAACTCTTCTTGTTGTTGCTTTAATTATTATTTTATGTTTATAATTTACAAATTTAACTTTTTGTTATAAACTTGAGTACTGTCTTGTACTCTGTGATACTTAGTTTTAGGTTATTTAGTTTGAAGTTTTGAAACCATCAAAATCCAAGGCATTGTAGTAAAAATTTAATTGTCAAGTGACAATGCATTACAAAGTAAGGATATTCTATCTAAGTAAAGCATTTTTTCAATACCAAGATCTCCAAGTAAGTAAAGCATTTTTCCAATACCCCATTTAGAAATATGATTTTGATTTGGTATATTTTTATAAAATTATTCCTTTACATTTTTTTAATATAAGCTAGTAAGTGGTAACACTGAACAATACTCTCGATTGACAATCAGCTGTCGTAAAGTGGGGAGTAAAAGGCCGATCGTTCTTGCTATGGAACGATAAGTAGTTCATGTCCTCAAGCGTATCTTTGCAGTTGTAGATATGGCGTGTTTAAGTTCGAGTAGGCTCTGTGCTCGTGTTCAGGATAAGTTAATGTGTCAATTTGGACAAAAGGTTCGAAGGCAGACTTTATTTGTGAAACTCAAACCTCCTGGACCATCACCATTGCGGATATTTGGAAAGACCTGTCAGGTTAGATAATTATAAAAAAAAATTTAATTTCCACTAAATATTCAATTAATTAACTACGTTAGGTTTTAATGCTTAGAACTATTTCAATGAGTACAAAGTATTGTTTTTGTTATTATTACACATTAACAATTCTTTTACATAACAGCATGACATTAACCTATAAGTCAGCTGATCTATCTATCAGGAAAATTATAACAATAAATATAAGTGTACAAAAACCCTCATCATATATGAAATACTCGAGTGCCACAGTCTATTCATACAATAAAAATGATAAAAAGTGAAATCATCACAAGACAGTGGACAGTAGGTCAATTCGCGCACAGGTTTGTTGGGTTAACCCTGCTATTTTCACCTTACGTAGCTTTTACTTTCATCAAACAAAGATTTTTGGGCTACTTTCTTGACTGAGCAAATGGCAGTGATAGATAGAGAAATTAAATTTTTAACATATTATGTCCTACTTATAAGTAGGTACTGATATATAATGATAAATTGACACGAGTGGCCGGCAAAGGAGCTGGCGCGGAGCTGCTTTCTCGAGCAGCGTGCGGGCATGCAATGTAAATCTTGACGAGTCACACAAAACTTTCTAAGCAACAATTATGTATATATGACGATAACATTTAATTTCTCGACTTAATACGTTTCTCTAGATTTTTAAATTATTGTTTGCTTAACACACCCAAAAATCTCTCTATCTCTCGTTTTTATTAAATTTTAATGGGAATTGGTCGTTATCTTTAGCATATTTTATGTGAATTCTAAAAAACGTTATAAAAACAATTACTCTTTATTTTTATAGACTATAAAAGTGCTCAAACATTCAAAGGTCTATTACTATTTTAGTCTGAATGATGCCAGCATATTTTTCTCGTATCAAGTAGATAAGTACTTGATACCACTAAAATAAATAAACATGTCAGTGACCCTTCGTAGCTGCCAGTGAAAGTTTTGGTAATATTTTAAAAAGTAATTCAAAGAAATGGCTTTTACTTTTGATATAATAGACTGCGTTATTTGTTTATAACACCTGATACGTCTTTTAAAAGTTATTGCGCCTAAATGTTTTAAGGGATATATAAAAATAACGGCTTATAAAAACGTAATCTGAATCAGCATAATAAAGAATTAGGAGGAAATACTCCTAATAAACCATCAAAACACGACACAAACTTTGTAAATTATACTTACTAGAAATGCGGAACACATAACTATTTGTTAAATCGGCATAATTGTATACGTCTTTGTAACGAATACCACTCGGCATATGTTATTTTGGACTTACAACACTTTTTCGATCCTTAAATACGTGACTCTAATTCAGAATACTGTTTTATAGTTCTGTAATGAAAACGTTTCTTGATCCTATGAAACAATTTAGACGATCAGCACACCTCTTGAGAAATGATGTGAGATACGTTTCTCTATTGCTTCATTTACACAAATATTAATTTAGTTTTTCGCAAGAATACATCACATTATTCAATTGGCTAACCGTTGTAACCAAAACTCATAATATTAAGTTATTAGTAACTTAAATATATATCGAGAATAAATATAAATAATTTAGTTCACATTATATGAATGTACAAGTAATAGGATCTTTTGTAAGATAGAAGATAGGTTTCCTTACAACCTTTTCACTTCTAGGTAAATCCGTCGTATTAAATGCGGGAATCCGGCTTTAAACCACACTTCACAATCCCAATAACAGTCGCTTGTTCATAAATTGGGTTATGTAAAAATAATGTATTAAGTAAAATAATTTAGAACGCCTATTATCACAAAAAATATCTTATCGAAATAAACGATCTTCTCCCAACGCATTTCCTAACCCCAATTGGTCGAGTTCATATCACGAAATTATGATAGTGATATTAAATTACGAAAACTTCCAATCCCCAATCCGATTTCGGCTACAATGTCGTCTCTGTCTGTCTGGTTACGGCTTTCGATTTCTGTGATGTGCTTTTATATGGCTAATGTTCGGTATTTAGGCGCAAAAGTACGCACACAGGACACGACAGGGTGCTATTTACATATTGATACTGTATGTTCGAGGGAGTTTTATACTTTCTTTCAAATCCATGTCAATCCTTCTCAGTAAAGGACATATTTTGTCATGGACCAGGTGTCTTTACACACTCCTAAATTTAATGCTATTAAATCACAAATAGGTATGTCATAGGTATATATTAAAACATAGTGCAGTCGGTCACCGCTTACTAACTGTCCTTGCCTGAATGTTTAGCCTGGTATTGAGCAAGCGTGTTCAGAGTCTCGCAAACAATGAACTCATCAGTGGCTATGGAGGCAATATTAATTGCAGATACTCTGGCACGTGATTTAGGTGCCACTGTACAATTAATTATAAGTAATGGTCGTTTCATTGGTAATTTTATTTAAAAAACCTTAGATTTCGTTATCCGATACATGAAAAAGAATATACAACTATCTCAAATTATGTCAATGTAAGATATTTTGTAATATTAATTAAATTTACCAATGTATAATGTTGTACATATTATTTTATAATTTCAAATAAATTTAATCGGAATTTTTTTTTTTTTATTTTGTTGCCAAATTTGGAAAATAATATATATTTTTAATATTGTCTCTCTATCGTATGCGTCATTATTGTATTCATTACACATGTTTTTATTTATTCCTATCTTTTTTTTTTCAGTGATAATCACATTAAATTAGGTTCATCTATTCAAAGGTTACTCCGAACAAACGGACAATCAGACAGACAAAAATAATAAAAAGTTATTATCTTGGTATCATGTAAATAACTATAAACTTTAATGAAAATGTAATTATACTGAAATCAAAGACAGACACTTCAATTATATTTATAATTATATACCTATATATATAAAGGATTGTAAACTTAACGAGAATAATAGAAAATGATTTAAAAATCACAGACCTAAAAATTAAATAATTCAAACCTCCTGAAATTGATGTCTTTTGTATTTTAAGTGTGACCTCATTCTTTTTTTTCCTAAATGTCATTTGCGAGTGATGTGCAATAAAATGAGTTATTAAATTATAATTTACGAACAGCAAGGAAATAATGACTCTTCATAACATTGCGAAATAGTTTTTCCTGTATGATTGTTTTTAAACATAACCATTATTTTAGTTAAAGCTTCAGTACTAAAAGTAATTATACCTATGTATTATTATATGCAATAGTTATTTTTTGTTACAAGAATTGTATATTACTTGGATATTGGTATATGAACAAGATAACTTTATCGCTTAAGGATGGATGTTTAAATCCTGTTATAGAGACGAAGCTTAGCATGCCAAGGGATTCACCGTGCGGATGCCGGGCCCATCGCGTTGCAAAGATTGCATTTACCTAGGATTGCCTAGGTCTTGCAACCCAGGTCTAGGTTTGAGGGGCCCCTATTAAATGGGTTTACATGCTCACCTTCACTGTACACGCTCCTCTCTCTTCTTTACGAAATTTGAAACGAACCTACTAATGTCTCCTTTGAAATACATTCCTGATTCTTCAGAAATGAGCTGATTATAATTCCGCAAAGGCCAAAATCTTTAGGAAGGTTATAGAATTTTCGCTGTTATGCATCTCGCTCCATTTCTACAGCTTACAAATTTATTATAAACCTATTCCTGGTCGGTTCGTTAATTTTTTAATGTGAGATCTTTGCGATATATGTTTCCATGGGAACAGTAAGCACGTATATGTACCAAAAGTACCGATTATGCGGTTTAACTGTCTAGAGTACAAGAATATGTCTGGTGTAGATGAAGAAAGATAAATATTCTCAAAGATTTTATATTCTTTCGTAGGAGTCTATTATGAGAGTGCAATCAGATACCGCTTCAAAGATAGAGTGGGCCTTCTCTATCGAACTGTACAGACTGTATAGTGGTTGTTTTACCCTTCTGTTTTCTTGCTAATGAAGAACCTAATGCTTCACGTATAATTTTTGTGGTGGCTTAACCCCATAATAGTATATTACTTTGATCTGGGTGACTAAAGAGAATACAAGATCGAATTCTAACAAGGCTGGGGTTCAATCTCAAAGTAGGGTGCGCTTTCTCAAAGCTAGTGTAACTTAAAGGGCACCTATAGGCACCCATTCGTTTTGTATTTCTAAGTTCATCGTGTGCACTCGATAATTGTGTTTTTCATCTAGCCGAATAATTGAATCTTTATTAAAATATAAAATCTTTACAATATAATATATAAATTAAAATATAAATGTTATTTTTACAGTTTTTTGTATAGAATGCACTATAGCATAAGTGTAATAAATTAAAATATAATATATATATATATCTTAATTTATTATTTTTTTTATATTTGAATAAATATAATAAATTAAAATATAAATATTATTTTTACAGTTTTTATACAGGATGCCTGTTCAAATATATAAATTATATTGTTATCCGAGGACTGAAATATCGACTTTTAATTAAAAATAATACACCAACTACATGGGCTACAGAAAGGCGGTCAAATTGGTAGGAATTTTTGTTCAAAATTACTGATTCAACCAAAAAAAAGTATTGTTCGTGTATTATCTTTTTTAAAATACACAGATGTTTCTAGAAGTGATAGTTTCATTGTTTAACCTTTTTCGATACATCGAAAGAATAATGACATTTTAAAATCTTATTAGTAGTTAAAAAGCAATTAAAAGGTAGTGCGTTCTATACAGTTTGTTTACATACGCATTAAAATGGTATATTTTAAGATATTCAATTAGGTATAGGTTATAAGGTAACTCGAGTGATTTCAGTTTTGAGAGCGTGACGACTCATGTTTTGTAACGTGTCTGTCAGTGCGTAGTGCAACTAACTAGTTGCTACTAGCATGTTGGTTGCATAGTCAATAATTCATTTAACACTGCGTTACATCTAAGCAATTTAAATAAAACAATACAATGTGTATGCTCACATGCAATCTTTTAAGAAATAATATATAAAATATTACTATAAAACTTTTAAACAGAATAAAATATCAATAGACCAATAAAAGAAAAGACGTAAATTCAATGTAGATAAAGTTGAATATGGTTTTTCGAAGGCTTCTATTTTGCAGATCGTACCTTAAAGTATTTATCTTAAGTTACATATATATTTTGGTAGAAGTTAAGTTATTGATAAAACTATTTATGTCAATACAAGTCTCACATCCTATACTTCAGATGCTGATTGGAGTACATAATACATTTTTAAACGACCAATAATACGTTTTGTAAACAAATAATCTTCATGTATTTTACAATATTTTTATAGTGTTACTATAAAGTGTGACGTTACTTTTACTAGAGTGTCCTTGGTTTTTGACCTCTAGAGGCAAAGGCGCTTGTGTTTGACACACTTTGCTTATTTCAACTGCAATTATATATAATAATCATTGTAATATCTTATTAGGTACGACTGTGATGATTTAAAAATATGTCTTAATAAAAAGCTTGATGTAAACGATGTATGTATGTATGTATGATGAATATCTTCGTTTACATCTTCAGGTCCATGCAATAATTTAAATGAACTTTAAACTGACTAATATACTGAATACCAATGAAGGCTTTACATTTATTGTTAGCATGTACGGGTATTTTTCTGTCCCATATAAGGGAAAATAATATATTAACATATGTCGGGGAATTCCTATTAAGAGAGGATAAAAATAGCTTATATGTTTTGTTTTTTTTTAAGTTGGCATCCCTTTTTTATGTTCTGAAAGTTATTGCAACTACATCATTAACTAAAGTGAGTTTTAATACAAAGAATAATAGTATATGTAATTTGAAGCCAAAAGTAAAAAAATATAGACATTTTATTACAATTGTTAATGGAATTTGACGCTCTTTTTAAACATTCTCATCATTTCTTTGCATTCTTTAAATATGTAATGTCTTTGTTCATTATTTTCCCAGTTCTTTATCCTCTCATGTCCAAGGTGATCTCGTACATCTAAATCACCAGCCTTAATGGTCATCAATACCTGTAAAGAATGCGGAATAAAAAAAAAATAAAAATGCCTTAATATTTTTATTATTAACCTACAATTACTCAGTGCCATCGTAAGTAAAATTTCACTTAGCGAATAAAGTGATTAAGTTGAGGTTCCGGGTGGAGCTGACCTGTGACATTAAGTCTTCATGAAGAATTTATTTTTAAATAAAAATTAATGTGAGTCATTACGGGAATTACATTTCACTATTAATACTTGGCACTCGGGAGAATAATGTAAATTATTTTGATTTCTGTATTAATTTATCACAATTATGAATGTGCGATATTATATAGCAAGCTGAACTGCTGCGCGTACGCAAGCACCCGTTTAAGTCTTTTTCACAGTAACTCTGCTGCTCTGATTGCACTACGATTTATTAGACGAATATATATAGTTATAAATATTCCGTACAATAAATATTTATTTAATATGTTTTATTTTTTATTTTAATTATTGCTTTCTATAAAGTTGTTTTATTGCACAATTTTAATGAGCTAAGGGTGTGTTTAATAATAATCTGTCAGTCAACTCGTGACGTCACAGAAGTATCATCAGTAGGTAGGAGTTGCAATTAATAAGTAAATAACAAAAACAAATAAAAGTATAAACATCAAGGTGTCAATTGATATAAAAGTTCTTAGGAATTGTCGTAGAAAAATCCTGACTGAAGCAAAGTGACTTTTCAAGAGCATCGCCTCGATAATAGAATTTATTAACAAAGTATCTGAGAATCTTCAGACAAACGAACAAAAATTCAAAGGTATAATCATACCTTTGAATTTACATAGCTCACGAGCTACTAGAACTATACGAATAGGGAGTTTGAAACTGCGTTTAAACTATCTACTATTTCCCACATAACAGATCAAATAAACTTGACGTTATTTGGTCACTTTCTTAATAACGGTTTACGTCAAATATATAAAAGTGACAGAACAGAGAATATGTCATGTTATAAATATTGTTATTAGTAATTGAGTTTAGGTTTATTTGTGTAAAGTAACAATGTATTTAAGTGTATTTAAAAAGGAGAAATGTACATACGAGGTGGTAATAGCGTGCTGTTTTAAGAACCGCGGACTGTCACTTTCTATCGCTGTTAATATTTTCGCCTCTACATGCAATTTTACGTGCACCAATGCATCAATTTTGTACAAATGGTTTTGTTTTTTATTTAATTAAACTCCTCTTTTAATACGTTAACGGAAATATACAATTTACGTACTTATTTACGTTCGTTGTTGCACTTTACTGATAGGTAAGGATTGGCAACTTCCAGTAGTAGTTATCTATATGAAGTTTTTTGTTTAATATTTACATAGTAATCTAGCTGTTATATCATTCTGTCTTATAATCGTTTGATTGGAATATATAATGTACGTTAAACGTAACCGTTTCGTATTAGATATTACAAGGCTTATCTAACCATTTATTTTCGTAATTTGTCACTTTGGAAACGAAATTGATAAAATTTTAATTGTTTTGCTGTTAATGCTCATTGATTTACTTGTCGAATATATAGATAGTAATCATAAAGAGGAAAAGTTTGTTTGTTTGAAAGTCATAAACTTCAAAAAAGGAAAATATAATTATTCATGAGGGTACTATAGGCTATCTAGCATTACGCTACAGGTTTAAGTTATCTTAACAGTAAATAAAATTGTCCATGGGAGAATCCGCGAGTAATAGCTAGTTTAAAATAATATAAAAACAATGGTTTTTAAGAATTGTTGAAGTAAAATTAATATGACAGCGCTGTCGAGTGCGAATGTCTGTCTGTCACTCATTCAACCAGACAATATCAGAAAGGTTAACTCGGGATGTATCATTAAATTAATAATTTTTGTACTAATAAGCATTGTAGAAACCGAGTATGAGTTCATCTTATAAATTATGTACATGTTATTATATAGTACCAAAGCGTTATGTATCATCATTAGCTGGTCTATTACTTGAGATATTAGTTTGTGTACAGTCGTGCCCACTTTAAATAGACCTATTATCTTTGTATCTTGTTAAGTATTCATTGAATTTCAAGCTAGTTATGCTCATAATAACTAGTAATCTACCTGTTCCCGTTTCAGTTGTGTAATTGTACGTAACATATATTTTTTGTACGTAACATACTTATAACGAATCAATATAATTTTTATGAAAAAAATATTTCATGCTTAAGCTTGAAATGAAAATGGGCGGAAAGAAATGTTTTTGTTTCACCAATTTTGATTAATTTTAAACATCATATATTATTGATTTGGTTGTTTCGTTTAAATAATTATTTGATATTTAAAAATCCCTAATTTTCAACCGGTTCCTGTGGCGCTCAATGGAAGAGGCCTATGTCCAGCTGTGGACGATTTCCGGCTGAATGATGATGATGATAAAAAATTCGATATAAAACCTTGCTTAATTTACAATAGTTATAGTATTATTTCAATCGTCGATTTTCCTTAGTAGTTTCCTAAATAAATGTGTGTGCAATCTGTGACGCGTGTGAAATCTAATGGAAGTGATCAATATTCAGTTTGTAGTCTTCACGTCATGAATTAACAATGTTGCCAAATAGTTTTAATTTATATTTTAGGCCCTAGTCTGATTGACGGGTACCAGTTATGTGATTGTAATTTGTATGTAAGCCGCATGACGCTATACTTGCCAGTTTTGATACACCACTTATTTTATTCATATTGCATATTAAAGACGGAAGTAAAGTAACATTTAAATTAAATACGTAATACATACTCTTTTGTAAATAAATTTAGATTATAAATAAATGTGTCTTTGTGTGTGTAAAACACATAAGTACACACACACACAAAGTATACTTGAAAATATTTTTTTTTTTATTTTTTAATGCAATAATTATTTCATTTAGTTATTATTTTATGAATTCAACTTGAACGTTTTTAATTCGGTGGTAAGTTCAGCTACATTAGGTTTTATATTACTGTTAGTAATGAATCTTTGAAAATGTACTGCTGATTATTGAAACAGTATGAATGAAATGAATATCAATAGTTTTGAAATAAAAAATATTTGAAACATGCTGGAACTTTGTTGATTATGAATTATACATTTAAAGAAAGAAATAAAAGTATTGTTATTTGGACAAAACTTACAAACTATACAATTAACAGAAAATAAATTAAATTGAATATTAAGTAACCAAAATAAAATATAAATCTTAGTTTCTAAGGTATGCTCTGCTCTCACTTCCGACTCTGATTTTCAGAGGTTATTACCAAGTATGAACACCAATATATCTGCATACAGACCACCTACGGAACCAATCACATCTTGAACCACCCCTCCTCCAGCATAAAAATAAACATTAAAATGTCAAAATTATATTAGATCGAAGGTCGTTTTAGACTGGTCGTATAAAAAAATATTTATGGTTTATGTTTGTAATTTATTAAGAATGATAAGTTGTATTTTATGATCAGGTATTCATTTACTGATGTAAAGTAATATTACTGTAACTTAATCAAAAATATGTCCTTACTTTCTCATTGTACACTTATAAATATCAAAAAATGAAAACTTTTAAAGATATAATCGTATGATAAATTCCCAAAGGATTTAATATATATAAACTGTGATAAACTAATATAAATCAGGCCTCTAGAGAATTTCAAACTGTCTAATCTGTTATAAGAATGTATGAATGTTAGCATTTTTAACTTTTTGGCCAGTTTCATCAATTAATCTTTAAAAAGTAAACTGTCTCCATAAAATTTCCATTTTGATTATTTTTAAAAGAATTTGTAAATTGCAAGTGAAATCCGAACCCAAATTAACCTTTTAAAGGTTACATATAAAATTCTTCCATTTGGCTAAGATGTTAAAGTTAGATGTATGATTAAACTGTAAAGCTAAATGTACCTAATGAGTATTTTTGCTTTAGATTTTTATTCCTTTTTACCATTTGAAATACCGTGTAGGAAGCACACGCCATTTTGCTAACTTCAATTACATTTTTATGAATTATTAAAAATATATATATTTATAAAATTAAGAGTAACTTACAGTCTTTTCTAACAATGAAAGAATTTTTATAATCGGATCTGTATTACAGAATACTACCACGAACATATAAACTGAGAAACCTCGTCTTTATGTATTAGTTAAAATCTGTATTTCTTTAAAAAGCATTCGTTATAGAAATTTGTTGTCAATTTTTAAAGTATTTTAAGTTTGAGTAAAATCCGCCAGGTACGCTATAGGCAGTCCACGTTCCGATATGCATACGTGCATGTCGGTTTTGCAATGGTCGTAGCCCATCAGGTGCACGCAGGTTGCATAAACTCAATTACGAAACACCGATGTCGGTCACTGCCGCTTTGAGCTAAGGGCGCCCACCGCACCCTAAACTCCATCCGAAACATTCAAATATTTTTATCTGTCTATTGCACATACACGATATATTTGGTTCTAATAACCTGTGTACCGGAATGGAGTGGAGGGAAAGCTTAATTTAACGTATAACATCTAAATGCTTAAAGGAATTTTCGTAATAGATTTAATTAACAGTTTTTATTTTTGTATTTGTATATTAAAACGTCGTTAAGATATCATTGTGACTCTATTATATATCTTTTTATAATTTTAATGGCATATAAACATTGAAGTAAACACAGCCTTTAGTTTTATATGTCTTTTAAAAATAATAATACAAAATAAAACAATATATTATAACTTTGTTCTTTTAGTGTCCATTCCGCTCCAAAGCACTCTTTCCGTTGGAAATATCGAAATTACCTTTTTACATATGTCACCACAAGACACTACTTAAAATATGTTAGTTGCAGCAATTGATTAATGGGTAGTAATTTTAAGTTAGAGCAAAGTAGTTTTACTTGTATACAGTGAAGGTACGTGGACTGTTACGTCAAGTGCCATGATGTTTGTGGACTATGAATGAACTCTGGTTATAGTAATGTTTGTTTAATTTGCCGTATTATTATAGAATAACTTTAAAGGGATTCGTATGTTAATATATAACCATTTTGTTACAGCGAGTGACGACATGTGGACCAACTTGTGGCTCCGCAAGTACCACCGTCACAGGCGCAGCTCGAAGACTTGCCTCCAGCATGCAAAGCACTAGTACCGGATCTCTGCCGGACTACGGCACTCAGATCGTAGACCCATACCGTCTACTCGAAGATGATCTTAACGGCATATACGAAGACATAAGATCAGTAAGTTTTTATGCAAAATTAGTTGATCAAAATGCGAATTCGAATAGCACCAGATACCAGGTGCCTGATGGGAGTTTGACATTTACATTTAAGTTTTAACCGATTTGAGGTTATTCAACTGGTATGTAGTTAAAGTTTGAATGAATCGAGACGATTGTATTTAGGCTAGAAGTGAGTCGCTGTTTTCAAATAAATTTGAGATACAATTTAAGAGTATAGACCAGCGTGGTGTTCATTAATCGACAAGTGTGTCAAAGTCATGACGTGCTAACACGCGAGTAGATGGTTGTGCAACCTGATGGCGGTCATCATCTGTTCATACAACCATACATACCGCAAATTGTAACGCATTTTATACTTTTAACCGCCCTGGCTTTGCGTAACTAGGACATTTAGAAGGCAAAGTGCTTTTTTATTAACTTTAAATGGACTAATAAATATAGTAATTAATATTTCAGTGATAATGAGTTGTCTATCTGAGAAGTTCCTGTCATGATGTACTTAAACCTCAACATTTCAGGTGTTGCCAATCTTCGCATATTATATTTGTAATACTTGTGACAGATCCGTCATCTCGTTAGTATATAAAGGTTAAGGAAAAACGCAATAGATGTTATGGTAAATTAAAATCCCTCTTTCACTTTGAGTCATGGTTTAATGTTCGGAGAAAAAAACCTCATTAAAATTTCTCTTAAGTTATGTGCACAGTCATAAAAGTATATTAAAGATCAATGAACTTTAAAGGAAAATATATTTTTACAAAGGAATCTGAAGAATGTAGAATTGTCTTTCAGTAATATGAAGTCATTGAGAAAAAAGTCAAATATGCAAATATAAAAAATATATATATTTGAAATATATTTAATCAATTACTATATGTTTTGAATGAAATAGTAGTTTATTTAGTAATTCTAGATATTCTCCACATTTATAGTTATCTTGTTCGCCTACTTTCCTCGGTTTAACTCGTAGCGAACTAGGCCTTCGAGATCTCGAATGCTGCGATACCGGTTGAATAATTTCTAAACGCTTGTTTACTAGATTCACACACATCTTCAAAACTAATATTTTTTGTTTTTATTTTATTACTCGTGTTAGTTTAATTATATTTTGTCTAATACTACCACGTAAATAGCACGTAGTTTGATTACAACATAAAAATTTGTTAGTTATTTCACAAGAGCAACATAAATTATTAATCTCTTTAAAACATTATAAAGTTCAGAGATTATTTAAGTTTATTAAAATTTAAGATTATTTAAGTATAATTTAAGATTATTTAAGTATATTATTATATGAATGCTACTCTCCTGTCTCGCTTGTAAAACACGCTGTTGCAGTAGGTTTGTTGCAAAAATCCGTTTCGGATGTTGAATTTCGTCCTTGGCTTAGATATTTTGATTCCATCTGTATTGAATATTATAAAATATTAATATTATAATTTATTATTATTATGAAAATGCATGTTTTGTCTGCGTTTAAGGCGTAAACTTTTTTATATTCATTTATGTATTATATTCTTTTAGGCGAGTGACGTACATTCAAACTTTCATATTTATATTAGTAGGACTTTGTACTTGGTATTTAACCGTTCATTTGTTTAATTTATTGGTATTATTTATTTTTAACATAAATACATTATAAAATGATGTTTACAAACAGACGCCTTCCGTTCCAAATACAAGAAAACGTGATAAATTAAAAAATTATTGAATAATTGATATGGCAACTTTTAGCAATTAATATATGATTTATTTATGACCTATTGTTTATGTTTTAGGTGTGTAACGTTCTTAATTTACTTACATTATAACATTCTTTACCGTCTGATTAATTACTAGGAGCGCGAATGAGACCTCAATTTTGCTCGCTGCACAAAATCTCGGTATGTTTTAGCATATTGAGCAAAGCAAGGTGCAAAAAGTACCGAAGTTGATTTTATATAATGTGGACGCATTCTGTCTTCAACTATTTTGCAAGATGAGAGATATTAATTTTTTTTTCGGAATTTTTTTTTAAAACCACCACCAAACTGTTTTCTATCAGTGTGCAAAATTTGTATATTTTCGGATATACCGTCTTTTATTGATGCTTGCGCCAAGGATGCAGAAAAAGCTCTTTTTATGAAAAACGAGCATGCGGGTCACTGATAAAATGTGATCACCGCCGCCCATGATCTCTTGCAACATCCGAAGACTCACAAGAGCGTTGCCGGCCTTGGAGATCATAGAGAGCTTCGCTCAATTAGTCCAGTAATTGATGAATCCCGGGAAGGAAACAACATTAACTGTATTGCAGTTTCTGTAGAATGCACGTCCTCCCATAGATACTGTATAGTTTTTTTATAGTTAGCACTAACGGTTATAGTCTAGTATACTAATAGTAATATCAATAAATATACTGTAAAGTTTTTATTGGCATTTCTTAACACTAATGGCTATACTCTAGATTTCTTATATTATAATACCTTTAAATTCACAATTGCTAAAATTCGACAGATTATGGGTTAATAGTCTTGAGCATTTGTTATTATATTAGTAAGTCCCGCATATAATCCTATTCCGGTACTGCTGAAAGAAATTTGTATTGTTTTTTTTTATTTATGTGCTTAAGTTGGATCTACATAAAAAATGGTTCATAATATTTTACATTTCATTAACGAATAAAGGTTATCTAATTTTATACAAGTTTCAATGTCGCAGTTAATATTGAACCCGTTGACTAAAATAGTCATCAAGTTTTATAAAATCATTCATCATTATAGAGGGACAATATTAATGATAGAACCTTGAATGTCTATTAATTTCATTAATGATAACCGGTGTTTGAAGTTGCGATACAACGGAAAGTGTCGCGTGAAACCGCGCGAAACTGGTGACCTTCTTTCAGGGTTAAATAACCGATATGAAAACTAATAAAACTAATACTTACTTTAGTTAGTTAGTTGAGTTAGTTAGTTAGTAATATTAGTTTATTAGTTGCATCTGTTCTAAAGTCAAAATATATTAGCAAGCTTTTATTTTTATAGATTGCATTTGATTTTAAACTTGTATTGTTGTAATAAACACATACAACCTTAGTAATAAATGAAATTACTAAAAAAATTATAACTAGTTCACATAATCATATGACATATTATCTGTTTTGTCACTTTCACACCTTTGAGGTAAATTGTTAGAGAGAAAGTGATAAAATGGAGAATATGTCAGTAAGGCAGAACATGTTGTAGATTAGAATAACTAACTAAATATCTATATTTTGATGGCAGCCTTCTTAATAAAAAACAATAAAATATTATTTATTTATTTATTATTTATTTATTTAATTCTTCATTGCACAAAATACAAAAAAATGCACAAAAGGCGGGCTTAATGCTACAGAAACATTCTCTACCAGCCAACCTTACGACGTACAGGAGAGATTGTTGGTAGGCGTGCAAAAAAAAAAAAAAAAAAAAATTAAATTAAAAATAAAAATAAAAATAAACCTAAACATAAATAATATATAAAATAATACATAACTATAATAATAATACTTTATATAAATGTGACAAAGCTTCAATATTATTGATATTGTTTCGTTTCAATTAGCTATAATTTATTGTTTGTTAGAACTCAGCCTTCCCGTCTAATTGTCGAGTCTGTGCGATGTGATCGACGACTTAATAAACAGTTATATGTGAAGAATGGAAACTTGACATTGGTTATTACAACTTATATATAAAATAATTGTATTGAAATTTTTTTTTTTGTATTAATACAAAAAGGTCGAGTCATACAAAAATTACGCTTTGAATAAAGTAATTAATAAGTGCAGTTTTTGATGTATTTTCTTGATTTTTACTTGGTCTTTTTAAAAACACTTGTGTGTGAGACGACCGGTTATTCAGACAGGATCGCACCAGTCACAGCGAAAGTACGTAAAAGTAGTAAATTGTTGGTATTTGTGAACAATGACGTTACCACTTACGTACGTAAAGCTTTCTTTTATATATACATATATATATATATAATATGTTAGATAATATACCAATCATACATGTTATCCAACCATTCCAGGGAGTGGCTGGTTTTTTAATATTTATTAATATAATGTCCCACATTATATGTATAAATTATTAATATTTATTTTTACTTGCATACGCTGCATTTTTTTTTAGATAAGATCATTTCGGTTTTTTGTCTTTACTAATTAGAAGTCTTATCTTATATAAAATAACAATTTTAATTTTAAAATTTTATTTTTATGTAATTTATAAGTATTTTTTGTATTTTTAAAGAGTTTAAATGTATATTTTATTAAATTAATGTCATAATAATGTTAAGTTTAATTAATTAATGTTTAATTTAATATATTTAGTTAGTTATATTTATATTTTGGAGTTTCGCCAACTTTAAAAAAATAGCAGTTTTTATAGAATACATTACATCTGTATTGACGTCAGAACACGCCAATGACGAATATAATTGGATATTTTGATTGCAAGTCAGTAGATTATTGCAAAATTAAATGATTGTTTTTTGCTTTGTTTAGGAGCTAGAACGTAACACAAACCAGCCGGAGCTGAACACGATAGCCACATATTACTTCGACGGCCAGGGCAAAGCACTGAGGCCGATGGTAGCTATCTTGACGGCCAAAGCTGTAAACTACCACGTATATGGAGAAAATAGGTAAGTTATTTAGATATATATATAAGTATATAATATACTTTCTAAGGTTATATTTATAAAGATATAGTGTCTAGTATATATATAAATAATAAAATAATGATCTCAGTATCGCTCGCCATTCACTCTTAGGTTCTAAATTACACGATTTGGTGTTTCAATTTAATGAAACAAATTGAGGCCAAGAGTTCAATGCCTTCAGCCTCAGCCTTGACGGTGGAGAGAACACGATTAGGATCATCTGGACTGGACCATTCATATTAAGAGTACTTTTACTTAAAACATAATCGCAAGTACGATACGATATATGTTAGGCGAAACACTATGTCAACTATTGCACTCATATCATATATAATTAAATAAAGTACTTAGTAAATAATTTCGGTATATAATTGTGTAATAACTAACCTATATCTGCGGTATTTCGTTACTTTAGAAGGGAGGATTCGGCCTCCAGATAGATCTATCAAGTACATTCTATTACACGATCCATTAAAACTATATTAAAATGTTAAATATTTAGACATTTAGTTTTCACATTAAAAAAATATTAATTATATTGAATAAAACGAAAAAAAAAAATATTAAGTATTCTTTTAATGTAATAAATAATAACCTAAATATGATTTTTGTTTAAAGTCTAAGTTTCAGCATTATTACTAATAAGCACCGCACTGTGGCTTTTCCATTTAGCACGCATCTTTAATGATAAGTGTATAGGATACAGCGAGGAATCATAAACATAGTGATCATGTAGTTGATTCACGTGTGATATGCTCTGCTCTGTACATACTGAATATTTAAAGCATAATAATAAGTTTGATTCGCGAATAGAATTATTTATAATCGCATAAATAATAACGGCATCGTCTTCCATAATGCATCAGGGAGGCTGTCATCAACCGACCGATTCTCTTAGTTTTATACAGCCTGATACAAGTAGTGTAAAGTATCGAATTCTATATAAAATATTGGGTAATATTGACCGCTGTACTTGATATTATGTCATTTTGCGAGTATTTAGCACTTCTGTAGAAATATGTATGTATAAGTGTGTTATTCTTGTTAGTGTGTGTGACCCAACTATATTGTCATTGCCATTTGAGGTAATGTCATCTTATATTTATAATAGGTATTATGTGAGCTGTTGGCAAACAATAAAACATATAAAATAATTAAAAATAATGTAGAAGAAAAAATATATTTTATTTACTTTTATAACTTTCTTTTATTTAGGTATATTTTGTGTAATGCAGATAGAATATTTTTTTTCATCAGATAGACGGTTTTTCACACAAACCTATTGAATTCTTAATTAAATATCAACAAATAAGCCTTTCTACATTTTATATATTTTTATATACTCATAGACAAATAATTATTGTTTTATTTTATTTTGAAGTTTCTTTTGGAAGCACAACCTTAATAAAAACTCAGTTTAATTACAGACCTTTTTCTGTATCAATTTCAAAACAAGTGTAAGTTTTTTTTGAAGAAAAACCTTATTTCGACTCATTATTTCAAACATTACGAAACTCTCATTAAAAATACTCTTATAGGAAGACCTCAGCTGTTGAATTTCGTTCAAAATTCGTTCTATACAATCTTCTTTATACTCTGGTTTTAGGAAACACACAAAATATACCGATACAGATATTCATATCCTTTGCATACTATTATCACAAACAAATTATGTATGATACATTGTTATTATCATATGAACTGTCCCTCCAGTGCGTTGCTACCCTCACAGCGACAAGTGGCAATGATCAGCGAGATGATCCACTCAGCGTCTCTCATCCACGATGACGTCATCGACCAGAGTGACTTCAGACGCGGGAAGCCCTCTGTCAACGTGCTGTGGAATCACAAGAAGGTATGCACTATATAAGTATTAAATTCTATTATATATTTTTCTTTCATATGTGTTATCATTAACTTTAATTATAGTCATTAATGTTGATAATCAATTAACTTTTGATTATAAATCTTAATTGGATGTGTTTATACTGTTCTTATTATTATATTATAATTCCTTGTAAATTAAAATCATTTTTATATTAACTAGTGGGTTGCTCACGACACATGTTTGGAAAATCAACATATATTTTGGAAATTTCGAAACCTATGACAGGTTTTATTATGGTACAAAAATCGGCTTACGCTATTAATATATAAGATATGAGTTGACAATACACATTGCTCGTCCCTAAGTGCTTGTATGTGTCTGTATATGGATTCGTATTGAAATATACTGTTTAATGCAATGCAAATAGCCTTCACAAGGTCCAATGATTTGTATGTAATCTGGAATGTTAATATAACTCCGGGAAAAGCCGACCATGACATGCACACTTATTACCTAAATATTGAATATTACGTTATGCATGCATGCATATATATATTAATATATACGCCCATATATTACGCCCATCATATATATATATATATATATATATATATATATATATATATATATGATGGGCGTTAATGTCTGCGACACAATTTTCTATTGCAAGGATTTTCGATAACTGTTTTTTTCTTTACTATTGATTATTTTTCAAAAAAAAAAAAAAATTATTATTATATATATATTACGTTTAATAAATTGATTATGTTCTCACTTTCATAACGTAATATTATATATATGTATTTATATATAATATTACGTAATATTATATATATATGTATTATATATTTGGAATAACCCAAGACTCTTAGCACTGGGTGTAACTATGTGATGTCTTAATTATTAAACAAATGGCATGAATGACGTAGTAATATAATAGTTGCTATGACTACAATACCAGTCAATATTGTCTGTGCTGTCATAAACTTCTACAGTCTAACATAGTACTCGAGGTCACTCTAAATTCATCAGACAAAGGATAATTATTGCAAAGAGACAATCCAAATTGATATCTGATTAAAAGAAGGAAAACTACTCTCTGTAGTTCTATCAAATATTATAATATTAAATTAATAAAATACAATCTTTATAATATAGTAGTGGGTCATCGCAAAACTTCGCGTATATTTAACGAGTATTTTAGGAATTTTGACAGGTTTCGGTCTGATTTCATTTCATTGTAAACTGCAAGTTACTCATCTATATTTTGCGTCAAAATTATGAGACATTATTGTTTATTTTATTTTTCTGTACTACAATGGCTGGAGTTCTTTAAAATGAGGGTAGACGATTTTTATGTGCAGCTGTCGTCTTATAATCACTGGGACAAAAATGGGCTTTTTTAGTATATAAGATAATTTAATATCAACAATTATTTTTATTTTATCTATTATATTTTCGTAAAAGTTCTAACATCGATTAGCCCTACTTTTGAATGACTTATTGTAGTAGAAATTGTATTAATAATAAGCGTTATATTTTAATGCTATAAATTGTTACAGTATTCTTCAATCACTGATAAAAAAATTCATAAGTTACTTATGCGCTTAAAATAATGTATTATACGTAATATCTTAAGAATTAAAATGATATGTTTTTGAGCTTTAGTGTTACTAGTACATAAAAACTATTTATTAAATCATTATGAAAGGTCGTGATTAGTAATTATAATTAACGATAAAAGAAGTTTATAATTATAGTTATTTCTTATCAGTGGGCTAAATATTTCATGGAGTTTTATTTATTATAGATACTAAAGTAGAAAGTCGACTTTTGTGCCAAATTTATACAAGCACGATTAAGTCCGTGCCCGCTTTCATAATGAGCACTCAATCCTCTCGATTTCTACGCAAAATTCATGTAAAACTATAAGTCAGTTAATTCAAGAATCAAAGTGGGTCATTGAGTCACGTCGAGGTTCTTGTCCTACATAAAAAGAATAATACAATTTGTGAGAAGTAGTCCGCACCTAACAGACGATGCCACCTTTCACTAACACCTTTATAAGAGCGAGACAGTAATATACAGAAGTAAACAACGGTGTATAGGTGGTCAAATGCCGAGAGCTGACGACCCCTGGTGAAAGTGCCCCGCGGCCTTCGTATTATAATTTTTGATTTCACTTCATTTCCCTGTGTTCATCACCTCATGATATTTTGACGTTTTAATAATAATTAAATCATAAATATTCTTAATTCATTTAATAATAACAGCATAAGATAGATATATAAGAGCAACGCACTCGGAGTGATATTCAAGAGCATTTTGTAATAGTCAATATATATATATTTGTCAAACATATTATAGTCGTTAGTTATCTCAAGGTAGTTTTCGTAAGGATTTTGCACAATCAATATATACATATTATATCAATAACAACTCACTATACCATAATCAAGAAATTGCGATTAAAACAAAATATTTATTTAGATAGTGAAGTATACATTACGACTCAGTCAAAACTTATTTTATTATATTATTTTGTAGTATATTATTACTAGTATAATATTACTACTAGTAACACAAAAGTAACTATTATAAAATCATAACTCGTTTCTTTAAAATCAAAATCTTTATTAAAAGTAAGTCCTCACTTCAGAAAGATTTTGGACAGACCTGAGAAGAGCTGGTTAAAGAAACTCAGCGAGGTTGTCTTATATATATATTTTATAGCAATACTTAGATCTTAAATTACTTTTATATTAGTACTTGAAGAGGCCTGGCAGCGATCGCTTCATACCCCGGGAGCATTATCATGTATATATCCAGAAATACTATAGTATCCGCAACCACACAAATGTTCGCACCATACGATATAACAATATATCAGGGTGAAGTATTTGAACCTTATTATAACGAGGCCTAGACGTTTACATTATTCAAAGTCAGGTACAATTCATTGGTATTTAAAATTTAAATATATCTATCTAATTAAAGCTATTTCTACACAAGGCACGAGTCCATCGTCCTTCAAAATTGAATATATGAGCGTTCTGAGTTCCTGAAGCAAGAGTTTAACTACATATATCACTGGATATATATATATATATATATATATATATATATATATATCATAGTGTTATGTTTTAAAAACTTTATGAGCAATAAAAAATATGACTACTAATGATTTCTTAGACACCATAAGGTTACAATGCAAACAGTTTTTGCAATATCATATGCGGATTCAAACGTCCATGTATTTGTTCGCACCTGAATCAAGATATATAAAACCGTATTTGAGTTATGTCATTGTTACATAATATTGTATATACGCCATTAAAACTTGGTAACTCAACTGTTTATATAGGTTTCTGCGGTGCGATATCAGGGCGCGCCTGCTTGATTAAAATTGTATGGTGTTACTAAGCGACGGTTGATACATACACGGTCTTATAATATGTATTACTGAATTATAGCTCTGTATCGTAGTTTAAACATATCTTTTATATTTACATGTACAGGTATACTCTTTTATAATATAAACATAATAAAAGTCATATTTTTCTTGTATTTACTAAGATTTTAAAGAGTAAGTCACTTTTAAGTGTACTATACTAATCTTTTGATTATAAAGTTCTATTCATCTAACCCTTCAATATTATTTAAACATATGTTAATTTAGTGATATGGTAGCTCATTTGAAGAAGTAGCTACGAAATGGTTTCTCAGAGGTCGCCAGTTCGAATCCTACTCGTATCGATAAAATTTTTCATTCTAAAATTCTTTTAATTCTATGAACTTTCACTAATACTTCAATTGTATAAAACACCTCCGTCTCACGGTCATTCTCTTTAAATTCTATTTAGCTTGATGTTTTGCGACACAGCTTTAAATATGTGTGACAGAAAAATAATTATATATTTCATAAAATACAGCGTGATAATTAAACTAATTAAACTGTAACTTAACAGTTTTTTGTAACTAATTATCTAGTTGGTTCAATTATGAAATTTACTATAATTATTACTAGATAAAACATAGTTTTGTTTAGTTATTTTAACGATTTCAAACTTACTTGTGACTAGTTTTATTTTGAATATGAAGACCGACAATAGATGTGCTGTCAAGGATTCAAAATACAACGTCAGCATCGACTTGGCGATTCTTATCATTCCATACCATTGTTCAGAATATGTCTCGTAAGTTATTGTTAAAGAAACAGCGAGTTTTAATCAGGATTGCACGCGTCTGGAATATTTATATTATATCTGTTTATAACTAGATATATATATTGTGTGCGTTCTTGTTTCTATGTATTAAGTGTAGGAAAATATATTTTATTAATATTATAAGACTAATATTGTGGCCAGTGTGTCTTTGCGTCTGCACGCGTCTGGAATATTTATATTATATCTGTTTATAAGTAGATATCTACTAATATTAGGTAAGTGTGTCTTTGCGTCAATTTAGACGGATGTCCGTCGAACAATGGCAACATGTTGCTTACATGAGATAATATCAAAGGATGCTTGAATTTAAACGTTTATTATATTGTTATCTTTTAAATTACAACCTAAACTGTGCAGTCATCATTCATCATCATACATAATAATCTCTATTATCGAACACAAATGATAAAAAATGATTTGACGACAACAAGTCAATCTATTATATATTTTTACAACTAAAGTCTGTTATGAATTGTATTATTATATTATTATCTGGTAGTCGTGGGTTCGTCCGCGGTTTAACGATTTTATGTACAATTAGGATTACTAAAAGCAATAACGTAAAGATATATATATTTATTATATATAACAGTCTCTTATTTATATTGATAATTATTTATTACTGTAAAATTTCTTGTATAAGAAATATTCGATCATAACTTACAATAACTGTCCGCATTGTTTATTGAAAATTTCATTTAATACAATAGATACTTTTCCTTTATTATAATATTAACAAAAAAAAAACAAATTACAATATTCATATAAAAAATATATTATTTTTTTGTATGAATATTTTACGTAAAGTTATTCTTTGTCCTTTGAGCTCATATATGATAAATAATATACTTAAAATCGCTAATCACTTTCACTGTTTAAAGAAAGTTATTTTAGCTATATTAAATACATTTGAATACATTGATATTCTTGTAATATATAAAAATTCTTGTGTCAGTGGTTCTATCCAACTCTCAATTTTTTTCTGTATATTCAGTAGGACGACCACCTCTGTCCATACCCCTAACTGATGAAGCCCAAAATTGATTTTTTCTTTGCCAGAAATTTTTTAGCATTTTTTTTATGATTTGACATAAAAACAATATATTGTTGGCGTTATATATAACGCTAACTCGCTATTATATATGATATGATTAATAATCTAATAAATTAAAAATAATATTCTCCCTAGTTTAATTATTATTAGTTGACATTAATAAATTAATAATAAGCAAAAAAAAAGTTATATCTTTAATTGTGACATGATTAATAATTATAAATACTTGTATCCTATTTGACGTGTAATGTTTATTTATGATTAGATGTCCATTGACTATTGACTATACCATTCTCTATTTTATAATATTATTATATTATACATACTTTGATATTTGTTTACTCTTATAAGGAAAAACAACGTTTGGGTCAATTTCAATATTATCCGATTTGGTGATATTTAAAAAAAGGGCGGTTGAGTAATACATTGAACTTTACAAGTTAGTGCGATTATCATATTCGAGATTCTTGTATTTAAATTTTAAGCTATACAATTCAATGTGTCCTAATTTTTTATGTTTTCGACTTTAATCTGTCATTAAATGTTATGTTCATTTTCATCATCATTACCACAGTTTGTTGTAATAACTCCTTATGATATCGTACTTATAACATGTTATAAAAAAGATGTTTTATATATATTCTAAACGTTTTTTTTATATATTTTGAGTAGCAAATATCAAATCATTACAATATGTCTGTACTGTTTAAATCAAATCAAATCAAATCAAAAATCTTTATTTGGACAACCTATACAGCACAATAAAAAAAAATACAACAACAAAACACTTAACAATTAACACTATTGACACTAGTGCGAAGAGCAGATTTTTTATGTTTAAAAATGAGGTAACTAAGTAAGTATATACGAAACTTACAGAAAGAAACGCCATTCAGACGCGTTAGTTTACTAGATTGTAGACAGAAGGATTTGAAACTTTAAGGATATGAAGTGCAACATTAAATTTTGAAATCCGTGTTGCAACAACAAACGAACGCATCCGTTGCGTTAAATTGGTAAAGATTTATAATAGCTAAGGAAACTAATAATAATCTGTATTAAGTAATGAAATAGTCATAAAAATATCATAATATATACTATTGTTTACCAAATAAAATTATCTATAAATAATTAGTACATTGTTTACACAAGTAAATAAATTCCGTTTATAAAACTTATAACTTAAATAATTACGACAAAGTAAACAAGAATGTCTATAATTTATACAGAGGTACCGACCGGTCCTTACATGGAACTAATTTTACGAGCTACAATGACTTATTTCATCAATTTTGACGTTGATCAATGCTATGGAATCTTGAATTTTACTTTAAATAGCCGCATTCTCTACATGATATTGTATTTTTATTATTTCTTTTGACAACACTAGTATTTAACCAAAAAATTCCAATTGAATACCTGCTTTATAGTCTGTATAGCCTACGTCAAAAAAGATGTTCACAAAAAATGATAGGATGCAGTTGAAGTCTTTTGTAAAGAGATCTGTTGAGTGCATGACTGTTAAATAAAATAACACTTAAAAATAATTGCTATAGAAAGCTATATAACTAAATATTAAATATTATAAATATTGATTACAAAAATAGAAATTATTGATATTAATGAGTTGGAAAACTGAATACTTTCTATTGAGCGACAGGTATGTGTATATGAGATCGTTCGACGAAAGCAAAAATTCGTTCAACACTTTCCTCTGACCTACCTGCGGCGGACAACAACTTAAAACTGGTCCCACTACGAGTACAGACGCGACGGGAAGTAGGGCGGTCGTCGACACCTTTTTATCCCAAATATGTTTTAATTGAACGTTCGATCAGATTTCTTATATGCATGGAGTTTTAGACTTTACAACAGTGTTTTGTGGAAGAATGGTTTTGTGAATATTGCTATGATTATGTGGTCTTTAATGAATAATAAGATATTTGGAGTTATTAGCATGTATACACGTGTCTCCTCGTCATCTAGGCAGGTGTTGCAATGATGGTCACTAATCGCCAGCCTGAATGTTTCGCAACGACCGGACCGACCGCTCACTCGATGCGAAATACTTCGATCAACTGTAATTCGAATAAATCTTTTTCATTTCAATAGCACTTGATGTTTAAGGATAAGAGCCTCTCCTATCTTTCGGGTATGTCCTTGGTCTTATTTATGTTTACTTAAATGTAAATAAGTTTCCACTTCAAAGTATTTATTTACTCGTATATAAGATATGGTTAAAGATTCATTAAATTATTTAAAAATGGTTATCCAGGTTCTTCCGAATTCACTTAAAACGATCCAAAATAATAATAAAAACCAAAAACATGATTTTATACGAAACAAGTTCTAAAGTAAATAACCGCTAGTATGTTGTTTTTGATTGAAAAAATAATGAGACTATTCTAGCTAGGGTCTTGAAAAAAACCGTAACAGGTGCAGTTCTTTTGGGTGATAGTGGGGGGGATAAGTGGGGAGTCAAGGCCGTCCGCACACAGTGACACACATTCATCCCACCACAGTCACCTTCCGTCCGCCACCGACCCACCACTGTCAAGGTTGCTTGCGAAAGATTGACTATACACAAACTGCGTTTACCCGAGACCCACTTGAAAATATTACCCAATGCTTAGAGATCTATGCCAATAGGTGCTTCAAGTTCACATATTTCATGATTGTTCAATAAATTAAATAGTTTTGAAATCACTTTTTTTAATCACTCATATTTTTGGTTTAAAAAAAAATGTTACAAATTTTTTTTATTCAGTTTAGATGCTATTATTATATGTTTTGTTTTTAATCGACCCTTCAAATCCTTATGAAAATAATGGCAAATGTATTTTAGATAACGGCAGAAGAATAAACACTGATGTAAGGTGCAAATGAATTGCAGAATAGAAACTCTAAACGCAATCGGAATAAAGTCAGTGTGAAATCGTAGAGATGTTTTCTGGTAAATTATTCATGTGACTTGCGATGGACAGACTTTCGAGTGTTCTCAAGAAAACCTTTCACTCTTATAGTATTATGATTTGATATTCATTAATTGTTAACTGGTTGTGGTTCAACTTACCAGTACACTTCTATGTCCAGCGATTTCATCCGCAGGTTAGGTCTGAAGCTAATTTTTAGACAATAACTTTTGTTGTTGTGGTTCTTAAAATACAATTGCACCTTAAATTAGTTCGTCCATAAGGATAATACATATTTTGAGATCAAAATTGTGTTACTTCAGACAAGAACCTATAACGACACCAAATCCTGTCAAAATCCGTCAAATAATAGTTAATTTCTCAAATAAACCAAAAACTATTGATGAAATTTTCTATCATGTACAAGAATCACTAAAAAATAATTAGTATTCTTATTTGTGTTAGTTTGTATTTATATATTAATTTATTATTTTTAAAACGATTTATAACGGAAGATAGTGTTTGTTTGAAAGTGTGTTATCAATACATGACGTGTGCATCGAAGCGTCTGAGACACGCGCGAGCGCCCGTGTCTCCCGTATACGATCCCGTTGTTTCCACACAATCTCGTATTTAGTACTGTAGTATTTTATAGTTTACGTTCTAATTCTTTATAAATCTTTCTATTGAAATTGGATATGCAAAAGTGATTGTTAATATAATAATCTAACCATAACGTACAAATCAAATTTTGATGCGAAGGTCGTTCACAATACGTAAATTGCCATTAATTTTAATGAAGTAAAAGACTTGATGTATTTCCCAACAGTTGAATTCGTTGAATACTTTGGTATATCTAGCAAAGGTGAGGAGGTTCAAGGGTGTATTGCTCGATACTTCGTGCATTTGTCCGGTGATAGCGAGAAATAACAATATACTATAATCTATTATCTGTCTGTGTATATCATAATTATTTCATGATTCACGTATTGCATATTCAAATATGTTTAGTATAATGTTTTATCATAATTAATCAACTCTTACTTTCACATTTTCATTTGATGTAATTAATTTAAATTAACCTTGATTAATTAATTAATTAATTGTAGCCTCTTCGTTCTTAGCTTACAGTATTGTATCGTGGTGTGTAAGAGTAAAAAATATTTTAAATTCAACATTATTAAGCAGTTGTTACCATTCTACTATAATTAAACTAGTATTAGTTGAAACTCGAACTCAAAACCAAATAAATATTCTTCGTCTAAGGTATTCGAGAGCTATTAAATAATAATAATACCTGTCCAAATATCCTGCCCATATGCGCCTTAAATCCGGCCAACTGATCTAGGCTAACAGGTAACCGGTGTTTATTAATGGGCAGAGTGATTCCGAAAGCCTTCCAACTGGCCGGTGCGGTGCCGCTGCGGCGAAACGACTACATTGTATTAGTATGCGACGCTAACACAACTTTCTACACATTCTTCGTGGCAGCCGGAGAAACGAACCGCCTCTACACACTACATCAACGATTCTATGAATGATTGTAATCAGTACGAGTGATGTTGATATTAACAAGTACAATTATATCTTAAATGATTCTTTAGTCATTAATTCACTTAATATACTTTTAAAAATGAGTTTTGTTTAAGCATAATCTGTACTCCAGTACTCAATAAATAATTTCAGATGTTTTTTAAAGAAAAAACAAAAATAATAGTGTTCCATAGTTAATATATGAAAGGTATTAGAAGGTTGAAGATTTAATTATTTTTCAATGGTCTAATTTTAAAACAGTATCAAAGTCAAGAAATCGATTCTAAAATATAAATACAGTTAGAAATATTAATGGCACGGTCTCAAGGCTATATCAAAATACACTCTGTAATTAAACCGAAAATGATTAGTTTGTCGAATAAATTAAGATAAATATTTAGGGTAATAAGATACCTAAGAAATGTTGTTAATTTTACGTTATTTCCTACAAGCCAACACAGCCAAGTACTATAATGTCCCAGTTAGACCCGCACCAAACACCGTACCTCACCTAGTAAATTAAATTGAATGCAGTTGTCATTGAACTGATTTCGTAGAGAATTTAATTTTAAAAAATCTTACTTAGTTACTATCATTACTGGTAAATTATATTTCTAAAGTAGTCGCGTCTGCGTTTGCGGCTGCAGCAACGACCACGGTCAATAGATGTATGAGCTACATTTTGACACTATAATTTTATAAAATTTTCCTATGCGGCTGCGCATGCGGATGCGACTGCAGGAACGACTGCGGTCAATAGATGTATGAGCTACATTTTAACCGTATTACTTTTCAAGAATATTATTGTTAAAAGCAATTTTATAAAATCTTCCTAGTGTTGGTTTCTTTTGATCCCTTTGCCTGGGTGCGGTCTTATGTCATTTCTTAAATTATTGAGTACAGAAAAATAATTGTTTTGATATCTTTATTTATAATTAATTTTTACTTTAAGACATAGTTTTTGTGAAATATCTTTTTTATTATTAATATCAGTTGTTAAGCGAAATGTAGAAAAACAAGATTATAATCGGCACTAAATAGTAGTACATAGTACTGTCTGTATGTTGACAAATATCAAAGAGTAGAAAGTTTGAAGGTTCTTTTATATGGTATGATATGTCATACCTTCTGTTAAATTACTATAGTTTATGATCGTGACGTCAAATATTTTTATGATGAACATTTTGGAGGGAAAAACGATGTTATTTTATTACAATTTATTACTTATTATTTAGGTTAAATATATTTATGATATATCTACATAATATTTTCGTCCCAAAGAGTCTTACAAGTCTTTAGTACATAATAAATTTAATTCAATATGAAAAAAACGTGCAGATTGCCTTTATGGTGCTTTTATTAAATTAGAATTTAAATAACACAAAAAAAATAACAACATTTATGGCGTAAATAACGTATAATATCATACGACGATTTGATGTTTCCAAATGTATAACATGGTTCGCAATCTTAAATTAATTACTTTAATTAAAAGGTTATGAAAAAAATATATATGTTCAGCGCCATCTCGTAGCGGTTTTCCAAAATTGCCGTGTCAGAAACCTTTAAATTAACTAATTAATATTATTAAGTTAATTAATATTAGGAGTAAGAGATAAATATAAATTATTTATCAAAATCTAAGAATATTATTTATTTAACAATTTCAATAATTGTTTCCAGGTCGCCATGGCTGGCGACTTCATCCTTGCGGTGGCGTCCATGATGATAGCTCGCCTGCGCAGTGATGATGTCACGTTGGTGCTCAGTCAGGTCAGTGGATGGGGCGTTATTATTTTTTATTGTTATTAAATATTAGTATGTTGGCAAGATTTTTTTTTTGATCATCTGCTAAATTCAAATATCACTCACTGCCAACTTCAATTATAATTTTGAGTCTTAACTGAAGTATGCCTAAATTGGTTTCAATGTTGATTTGTTTTGAAGTAAGACTAAATATCGTCAAATCTTATAATAAATATCTGCTTCACTTAGTATAGACCTTATTGATGTTTTTTAAAAGTAATAATATAATTATTGTATATGTTTCAGGTGGTAACCGACCTCGTCCAAGGAGAGTTCATGCAGCTCGGCAGCAAGGAAACTGAAAATGAGCGTTTTGCCCACTACCTCACCAAAACATACAGAAAGACGGCCTCGCTTATCGCCAACTCTGTTAAGGCGGTATGTTGTATTTATTAAATATAATGAAAATGATAAAGTCAATCGTTCACCAAAACTTAAACATGTTTTTAAGGCGTCCGAAAAATAATAATTTAATGTATAAAGAAAAGATGGTGTGTGCTCACACACTGCAGAAACTTTAGAATATTATCATAATATAGAAAGAGCCGTTAGTAAAGTGATAGGAGTATGAAGATAATTATAAGGTTTATTAGTTTTATATTTCTGCTAAAAAACAAAAACGATTAAAATATTACTTTATATATGTATATATATTACTCAGTTTCCACGTTTTTTTCTTATGGCAACTAAAATATGATACAAAATAAGGTCGGGAACTATACACAAACCACTGCAACTAAACTTCTAAACGATAGATGGCGTGAAAAATAAACATATATAGTAAAGTAAAAAATATAGTCTTGAGTTATATTGAGTTCACTAATAGTTTTATATTACTGAATGTAATTGAACAAATTTAAGTAATTTTTTAATAAATTGCATACGATTTTTTTAACACAATGTTTGATCTCTGTTTATTTATTGTTACGTCAAATATCAAATCAGGATGTCAAATTAATGTAGATAAGAATATAATGGTAATTTAAGAATTGTCTAAAATAGTTATTCCCAAATAAAAGAAAGTTGAATAATAAACTCAGTTCTAAATGTAGAATTGTTCATGTAAAGCTGCTGTATCAAAAGACAATACTTTATTTAAATTAAATTAAAGAGTAAATTAAAAGTGTATTAGTGTAGTTTCTCTCCTTTTTTTTCATGTTTTTTTTTGCAGTGTGTGTTGTGTGCTGTGTATGAGCTCGTGTGTGTGTTTGTAGGTGGCTCTGCTGTCGGGCGCGGATGAGGACACGTGCGAGCTGGCGTTCCAGTACGGTCGCAACCTGGGCCTGTCGTTCCAGCTGGTGGACGATCTGCTGGACTTCTCGTCGTCTGCACAAGCCATGGGCAAGCCCACGGCAGCTGACCTGCGTCTGGGACTAGCCACCGCGCCCGTACTGTTCGCGTGTGAGAAGGTAGGAGTGCGATGCGGAAAGACCATTAGGAAACATACGATTACTTAGTAATCGTCCCTAGTAACGGGACGACCAGTCGATATAATGTTTCCTTCCAATTACTCATATTTATCGTCATGTCTATTCACTTCCAGTACCCGGAGCTGAACCCGATGATAATGAGGCGGTTCCAGGACCCCGGCGACGTGGAGAAGGCTTTCGAACTTGTGCACAAATCCCGGGGCCTGGAGCAGACGCGCTTCCTGGCACGCAAGCACGGCCTGGAGGCAGCCCGGAGAGCCAACGAGCTGGCCGATTCGCCTTACCAGAAGGCGCTGGTGGTCACCACCGACCTCGTGCTCAATAGGATCAAATAAGCCCCCTTCCCGGCGGTCGCCCCGGGCCGGTGGTCGCTCTCCTCCACTATACCGCGAGAGGCGCCCCCGGTTCCTTGTACTCCATATTGGACTGTAGTCGAGCTCCCGACGACGACCGCTTCGAAGTACTTTCTTGTCTTTCCGCACTTCTCACTGTGAACTGTGAAGTACTTTAGAAGCAAACACGTGTCAGTCTGAAACCTTTAAGAGCTTAAAGGTTCGGACTGAGACCGTTATTTTCGATACCTTTCTGAAGGTACAGTGACGTTAGACTGTAATATGTATGTTTGTGCGTGAGTAGTAACTAGTGATGATAATGTGTTGTGTATGTGTATGTATGTGTATATGTGTGTATGTTGAGAGTGTGGGTATGTGTGACTGTGTCTGTGCTCGTCCGAGAGACGACACGACACAGCGACGATTTTTATATCGTTGAGCGACCCGACGACAAATCGAGTCGCGACGACGAACCCGCGGTACGTTACTAAAGTTTTATTTATTAAAAGTTTATTTTTTCTTATTATTATTTGGTAATGTTTTCTTCCATCACTTATGTGACCTGATTTATTTTAAGTTTTCTTTGAATATTATTTTCACGGTAAACTGTTTTGAAAAGTAGCCACTGTAGTTTAAGCGTGGTCGAGATACCTCGTTACCAAATACCGCTGTACATATACTACCGTGCTCTCCCGACTGCGCCCGCTGTGTACATAGATATAGTAATGCGATATTGCATCTCCGATTTTTGTGCAATTTATCAAAGTAGGCGTATTGTATGCTCGTGCTCGTTCCACTCTCCTCCAGACCGAATGTTTCGTTGTTTCAACTTTGTAAATACTCGGAGTCATTGGATAAGTTACCCGTGATTGTCTTCAGAACCAATTACCTCAATTTCTTTAGTATACACGCGTGTGTGTGCTCTTTGTAGTATTAAATTGTTAGTTTTGTTCGTGCACAGTAATATTGAGGCGAAAATGTTAACTGCCTAATGTATCGAATAATATGTAAAATGGTTTTGGAGCTATTAATTTGTAAATATTAGGAAAATATATTAATTATCCAGATTAAATCGCAACCATCGTGGCGTAGACATCTGTCTAGCTAAATATATTATTATTTGTATAAAAAAAAACCAACAAGATTAGTCGACTTTGGTATAAATATAGATAATTTGATGAATTTATAAAATGTATTACTTGAAATTACTCTCAGTTAATAAATATATAGTAAAGTTGATGTTAGGTGTAGTAATGTATAGAACTAGACATACTTAGCCAGAGGTTTAAATATGTTGAGTGTCTCTTAATTTAGTTAATGTACATTATGTTAGAAGGAGTCGATGGATTTTATTTATATATATTAGTCATATAGTTATTGTTTGTAAATATTATAATTTTGTAAAATGCTAATCACGAATAATTTTATAAATATTACATTAGTTACAAAATATTGTTTTATTTAATAAACATGTCTATTCGAAACTTTTTTATTTTTTTTAAATCATTTGTATATATAATTTCAACAACCCTTAACTTTTAAGTAACACCCCCGGCTAAAAATGGTTTAGTAGTAAGATAGGATAGTTCAAATCATAAGTGACTAAGTACTGTGAAAACAAATTTAAAATAGAAGTGATGTTGGTATACTTTCCTCAAAGGTATACTGAGGAGATTATTGAGTTATATTATTATATTTTCCAGTTATATTGGTTTCTTAATAAAGAATTTCTAAATTATTTTAAGTCAAAACTTTTTTTTACCAAAAATTTATTTTCGTAAGTTCAATTTTATTATCAAAAAATTTAATAATAATCGATATCAAGAAAAACATGTATTTAAATTTTAAAACGTATATACTTTAAACAAAATATTTATTTACAAAATTATTTTGGGAAAAAAAGGGAGCAAATGCTTCGTCTGATGGTAAATGGTAACGGTAAAAGACGTGAAACATAGAAATTTGCAGGAACCTTGACACCCTGCAGGAATAGAAAAGGCTTCCACCTGTCTCACTAAACAACATACCATTATAAAATATTTTTCAGCCGCTTTCAAAATATATTTAATTGGATACTAGGTTTTAGCACTAAAAAACTAGTATAATAGAAAACCCAGTATAAAAATGTTTGAATTATGTAAATTAACAAAAAGGCTGTAAAATAAAAAGAGGATATAAAATGTTCTGTCAAAAACTTTAGCCTCAAATAACAAATAAATTATTTCGTTAAAACGAAGATTATTAAAAGTTTTTCATATTTTAGAAGTAGCTTACTACAGTAATTATATTGACGTTTTTATTTTGCTGCTGCAGCTGTAAAATATTATTGTTGAGAGCTGGAATTCACATTTTGTATGTGAATGCAATAGCATGTATCGTGTTTTGCGGATATCGATCGAGTCGCGGCTCGCGGCAGGCACGGCCGGGACCGCCACGACTGCCTTCTAGTAAATGACATACAAAATTTAAATTCCCTTTGAAAAATCACCCATTCATTTCAAAGAATTATTAACTTTATTTCTGAGCAATACGGTTCTTTATATGTTACTCTATATAATTTTTGTTTATACATTCAGATTCTCATTTAACTCAACCGAAGTGGTCGATATAAGTTTATATATTATGTACGAGTATTAATAAAATTATAATATGTAAACTATATTTTAAGTATATATTATTTAGTACAAATTATATTTTAAGTCATTTTTAATAATGTTCTCGTACTCATTGAAATCATGTTTCATGATGAATAGCAATATTCCTAAATACAAACTCATCTAAAGTACGTCGACGACGTTAACAATGAAGACTTTTTTATTTCTATTGTACTTGTTTTATTTTATCAGTTTTGGAACCGTAACGTGATATCGCTTTATGTAAATCGTTATTTTATTAAGGTAATAAAAGACAAGTTAGGTTTATAATACAATATATTAAATAGTATGTCTATTTATACGTAAAAGTATGAAAATAAAACGTACCATTGTATTGTTATTGTATTCAAACGTCTTAATTAAATGAAATACTCTTAAATTCGATAATTACCGCTTGTTGAAAGGGTCATTACTTGTTCGTCTATATGATGGCTTTGTGCAAAGGAACCTTGACATTCATTTGAATATGTACGTTTATGTTCTTTCTTGTGGTGTTATTATATCTTCATAATCAAGCACGAACAGTGACATGTATCAATTAATAACAAAAATTATACTCTGTACTTTACTTGCTACGGGTTTTTTTCTACATTGCTCAATTATCGATAAACCAATCGATAGCATTATTATTTCTCTTCTCTGCTCTACTCTCTTTAAACTTTTCTTATACATTCTGCAATCAATGAGTAATAATTGACCCAATTTCTGACCGATAATAACCGACTAACCTTTGAAAATATACATTAATAGACTAAAATTTTGTATTTTATTTGTATTTTTTGCTCGCTGTTAGACCTACATGATCTGACGAATATCAATAAATCATGAAGGTTTAAAGGGGTGTAGTACATAGGTACAACCTTCTAATATAATTTCACTATATATTAACACCTTTATATATAATGCCATGTATATTAAAATAAGTTAAATGCGAGTTCTCTTTATTTATTGAGTAATTTTGTATATTATTTTGTATTATTTTGATTTTTTTTTGTATAATTTCCTAAAAGAATGTTTCGTTAGATAATGTTCTTTTTCTAAGATGATAATATACTATTATATCTCTTAAAGTACTTTATATTTTGAATAGCTTAAAAATTTTTTAAAAAATTGTCTTGTTGTAAGAGCAATGGAAACGTTTCCTGAAGCGTGTAGCCTTTCATTTATCGTACCTTATTCAGTATTACAAGCTCACAGTAGTATTCGAATACTCGTGTTAACAGTATCAAATCTGCTTCTAATAAGATTTTTAATTAGGTATTTCATATGAATATTATAATATATGTAGTTCATACAAGTGTCATTTTAATGAAACCTAAATGTTTTCTTTGAGTTCTCGTAGATTACGAAGGTAAGAATTTTTGATAAAACTAGAAGAGATAGCTTTCTAAATTGTTACTACTAATGACATAATATATGGTGTATTAATAAATGAGAAATTTGTCTATAATCTTTATTAGTCTAGTATATCAATGTACCTACTTACTAAAAGTATAATCGAAAATTACAGCGAATGATCATATACTTTTATTGTATCGACTGTATTTTTTATTCACGTGTTTTCCTCACTCACTTTCTCAATATATGTTTTGAGTTAGAGATTGTGTTAATTATATTATATTATGTATCGTACACTACAATATAAGATGTTTGATTTCTTATATAAATCGAATCTAAATACAAATTTGAAAATTTTATCCAATAAGAAAAGAAAACATGTGATACTTATAAATTCTTTAATATTAGGAGATTAAGTGCTCCAACCTCAGGGTCGGCGCGCAGACGAGCGCGGGAGAGACGCCAGGCGGAACAGACTCGAGCTGAAGGGGAAAGACTGGCTCGTGAACGTCGCCAACACCACCTGAAAGACAAATTTGAGCAACAGAAACAAGTTAACATTTTTAAATATATTATTAATAGAGGCTTTATTAATACGCGTAGGACTCGAACCTATGATTCCTGGAAAACTTTCCGTCATTCTGCTTTCTCAGCTATCATGTCCATACTCGTCTTGACGATATAAGTTCAATTTACAAATCTCTTATCAGGACCTAAAATGAATTTTATCTACATTCATTTCATTTCTGGCGAATTTAATAAAAGACATATTTATCTTGTATTATATTTAATTTGAAATTTTAAAATAAGCATTCCAAACAGATAGAGATTACGATCAAAGAGAATATAAGTTGTTGTACTTCTATTTCTACTTCTGTAATTAATACAAGATTCAATCTTGATAATGAAATAAATATTGCCATTACTCGTAAAACGTTATATTTTGATTGCGATAAGTAGAAATGTGTTTTCTTCATGTGTGGAATACATTTGATATTTATTTTATTCGGTAGGTGTACCGCAATAGCCTCATTGTTGAAGTTTCTCGGTCCTGAATGTCATACGTAATAGACGGCACAAGGCATTTTCGTATTGTTAAGTTGGTCTTTAAATGATACTTACAATAATTTATTACATAATTTACTTCAACAGCTTATTGTTTGTTTCCCTGAGGCAAGAAAGCTGAGAGACGTAAAAGAAGTTTTCGCCATTTTAGTGAAAACATGTATTGAAATTATTTTCTTCTTTTATATTTTGTTACGTTGCGCCGTACCCACATGTTACGTGAATTTGCTAAAGTTGTAACTGTCTATCTTTAACTATATATTAAAGTTATAATATTCGTTAAATTTTATGTAATGTATAAAAAAACGAACTTAAATAATTAATCTGATTGTAAATGCAAGCCGCGTTCGTACGATGATAGGTAATATATTTTACAAAATCAAAAGTTGTGGACTTTTTAAATTTTATCTGGTTCAAACTATTATTAGTTTCATTTTGATTGATTCAATCATATGCATTTCTATAAAAGTCTAATTTCAAAGATATATTTTGGCTTAATATGACTATAAATAAATAAAAAAAAAACACAGTTGCAACCAATAAACGTTATTTGTAAGCTTTTCCTAGATAATTATTATTCGATCGACTGACTTCTTCATCAAATTAAAGTTTGAATATCTTCTGTGGCATTAGGCACGTATAGAACTGTCGTCATACGAGCCGTGGGGGCGCGGCGGCGGCGGAGCGCCCAACCCGCACGGAATCCGCTTTGGAGACCTGCGAGCTGTCGGCATCTACCCTGAGGATGAACTCAAGGTGCCCATAGGAGATTCATATTACTGGTTTACGACTAACGACTTTATTTACAACTTAGTTGATTACGTGCAGTAGTGTAACACTAGATAGCCTATAGCTTTCCTCTTGCACCTGCCCTGTCACATATATAACATATATGAAGAAAAAATTTTCAACTCCATCCAATAGTTTCGAAGATTTTAAGCGTTTAACTTCTTCTTTTTAAAATATTAATATAGATTAGTTAACATATGTTTATTCTATACACAGTGCGACAGGGTTAAAAATCAGTTGTATATTACAACTATAAACTTTACAATAAAGTACAAACTATATTTTATTGTGTAATGAGGAATGTTATATATCGATACAAGCAGGAACTATTAACGCATCTCAACGCCGCGGGCACGGTGGTAACACAGTTTTATAGCAACAAAAAACTTTAAATCTGAATAAGGCAAGGGTCGCTGCGTAAGGCAACCGTAAGATCACGCGTGGCCAATGAACTAATGACATAACGTGGAATAATGTATGAATGTATGTTAACTGTCCTGTGGTTATGTAAAAAATTATATTCTTTATATCCATTTCTATATAATTCTTTATGTATACTGATATTATAAAGCAGAAGATTTGTTTGTTTGTTTAAACGTGCTAATCTTCAAAATAAAGAATATGAATAATTCTTTCTGATTATGTTAGGCAGGTTCATGAGGCTATAGTCTATTTAGCATGACATTACTCTTAGTAAATTCAATTGTTTGTTCGCGAGTGTAACCGAGGGACTCAGTTCGTTAAATATTACTTAGAACTTTTTTCGATTTATTATAGGGTGTGTCAGCACACGACCTCTGTCGCCGGTGGTCCTTGCGACCCCGCCCTACTCCTGCTCGCTTGCGTGAAGACCCACAAATCTGTTACGCGGACCTGCTGCGGCAGACAGTCGACAATGACATAAGATACAAGCAGACACCGCGACAGAAGCAGGCCTATAAACAGATATTAGGTCTTTGTCTTAACGACATACAGAATAATAAAAATCGACTATTCTAAGCAGACATAAATTTATATTATTATTATTTTAAATTAAAGATTAATTGATTGAAAAACTATTTATTTCAGATGAGATGGTGGACAACAGGCAAAAAGCTATGAAGGAAGAGATAGCACGAAATTTGGAATACGAACTCAAAATGGTAATCATTTTGTAAGCGTTAGTCATTTTGATAGATTATTTATTGTGATAATTTTCAGCAAACTATGGACGGCCCGTGGGGCAGACCCGGTCCAGGTGGTACAATTTGGCGGAATCCTCGAAATATCGGACTCAATTTCTCGAAGTCTATGGTAAATTTATTCTTTATTTCAATTTTAGCGTTCTATAATATAATACTGGAATATTATTAATATTAAATACAGGGTTGGACAGATAACGAAATATTTAACAAAATAAGAGGCGACCAGAGACGTTTTAAAAAATCGTCCCTCACTTTACCAAAAGTAAAGTCAGCAGATGATGATTTAAAAAACAAAGAAGGCACAAACAAAGAAAATATAAAAACATCAAACATAGCAAAATTACCTAAAATAAGCAAACAGCCAAGTCCTCCGAACAGCAACAGCAGACGACAAAGTTATATTAACAACAAGGATATTAAAGAAATTTACGGACCAGAGGCAACTCGGAAACAGAGCAAGACGAAGTTTGTAAAACGACTCTCAAATGGCGATCGAGTTAAACGAATCATTCCAGACCATCCTGATGTAGCTAACGGTGTGGAGAAGAAACCAACCCCAGAGGAGACAATACTCCGTATGACCGGCGGAGTGGAACTCGTGCCGTTGTTGGCGAGAAGGAGACGAGTAGGCGCACGCACGCTGCCCTCCAGCGACGTGACGCGACCTCCCCCGCAGGACTGTGAGTAAGTATAGACTTCTCAATCAAAAAGATAGACTTTGAAAACTATTATCATAGTTTAGAAAATCTTTTGCAAAATGAATAATTGCAATCAAATAATAATTTCGCTCAATCCATAGTTTTATAAAACAGCTTAGAGTCAATGTTCATATCTATCACTATCTTTGTGTTGAAAGATTATCGACTAAGCGGAGAAACTTTATTCATTAATTAACCAAACGGAGACGTATGAAATAACTCATTTTTGTCGTAGCTATATTTCAAAACGTGAATAATAATATGCATATCTTGATGATGTTGTAATATCACCAGAATGTTGTAACTTAAAGATTTTGTATTATGAATTATCTAAAGAAATAAAAACATCTTTAAAACTTTAGATAAAATCGTCTTAAAAGCTTTTATAATTTTAGACAATGACTAAGATATGTGTCAAACATTTGTTTGACACATATCTTAGTCATTAGGTATTTACCTAAACATATTCGTATACATAAATGAATGGATAAATAAAAAAAAGCAGACCCGTTATACTTATTGTATATTATATTGTATACATATTCAGTCTTCATGTTATTTTAAACAATTGCGTGTCAATCCTTTAATGAGACCCATTTGTTTACTATTTGTCAACTCTGCTTATGGTTACAAAAATAGGAAACAAAAGAAATATAACTATACCTAAACAACTGCAACACGACTTCTGGATGATAGATGGCAGATTGAAATGAACATATACATTTGTAAAGTTAAAAATATACCACACTAATTCCAATTTTTCTCACTAGATGGGGTAGAACCAAGGAAGCTGACATTTGAACAACAGCTTAAAGATTTTTCTGAAATTATCAAGATCGTTTTTTTAATAAAACCTTAGCTCAGTTGTTTGTCACTAGGGGGCAACCCGCCTACCTCCCCTTTAGTAAACACCAAGTTTGCCTTATATTTAGGTCATGGTGCTAAGATTTAAACTAAAATTATATAGATCGCTTGTGATTTTATCTATTTTTTTGACTCGTTATGTATTTGACTTTATTATTAGTACTCTATGAAACGCATTTGTTTCTTTATCGTTGACAATCTGCGTTTCATGGAATTTAAAATCATAACCATTCTAAAAAAAAACACTTATTATTAGTATAAAAACAATTATTCCTATGTAGGACATAAGTTCTTTTATTTATTTATTTATTTATTTATATCTTTTCCACTATGAATCCATATCGATAAACACTTGTGTACGTCAATTCGACGAGTCAGGAGGGAATATTTTGATACCACACTTATCAATATAAGCCCTTCTTGACACTCTCCAACTTAAAAGTAAAAGCTCCGAGGGCTCTAAAAGTGTCTTGGTTTGAGAAGTTCTGAGAAGTTTTTACATTAGTTCTACTTTATTTTAATTTAGTTTATTGCTGACTGATTAGTATATATTATAAACCAGTAAACGAGCATGCACAAGGGTTATTTTGGACAAAACAATATATATATATTTTTTATATTATACACTACGATGGCTTAAGATCTCATTTTTACTAACTTTTATTTACAGATGGCGTGAACTCCTCGATATGGAATACTTAAGAGAGTTAAAACATCAAATGCACGTTAAATACGAAAAGAAGGAAGTGAGTAAATGCATTTAAGTATAATAATGTTACTTATGAATATTATTTCAATTGTTTTATTACACAATATCAAATTCCTTATAAATATTATATTGTTCTGTCAGATCAGAAAATGAAATAATAACTCCTAAGCGGCAGTCATTGTGCGAAGACTAAAAATAACTAGCTAGGTTAAGACCCTCTTGAGTAACTGAATGTCATGTAATAAAATTACTGCGAGCTTGGATCCGTTTACTAAAGTTGACAGCGCGAGAGCAGAAAGAGATTTAATCACCTCGGCTTATGTCCTCGTCGTACAAAATCATTTATTTTAAAGGCTTGTTACGTAGTCTTCATTAAATATGTCAGGAAAGGCGTCGTGACTCAGCGGAGAGCGTGCGGCGACACCACGCCACCTGGGCGGCGCTGTGGGGGCGCCCGGGGCACGGCGCGCCGCGACCAGGACGAGCGGCGAGGAACAACCTCGCGCAGCTGCTGTACCTGCCACCCACCAACACACACCGCGCTTAGGGTGAGGATGCCTTTGATGATGGTTTCAATTCAAGCTTCAATATCCATCTAGTCGGTTGCAAAATGCGATCAGTAATGCCTATCATTGTTTAATTATATTTTTCGGTTAACGTAAAAGGTTTCTCTTAATATAATCCTTTTACTTTGTTGATTAGTAACCAAAAAAAAAAGTATTATACAAATATAAATGCTAAAGTTTATATGGTTTGTCTGGTCATCACCACATCACAACTGGCGTGAGCCAGTGAAAGTCAACTTAAAAATATATAAGATATATAAAAAAAGTAATATCCTAGACCTATAAATGTTAAATTTTACTAATATAAACCCTAGTCGTTTCTATCTAGATATGGAAACGACTAATATTTAGTAGACGTTCAGAAAATAACTTAGACACAAATATATGAAGTAAGTAGACTTTAAGTTAGTCAGTTTAAACTTATCAGATTTTTAATTAATTTTTTTTTATGTTTCTGAATTTAAAACTTTATTTATTGCTAAACAACATGTTATCTTCTCTAAACTGTCTAAACTTGAAGTAAGAACAGTTGCTCATCCCTTATAAATGCACAAGTTCGATCGTGCGTGGAGTACTGCTGGCAAGGATAGTTCCGCCAGATACTAGCTAGAAGCGTTGGAATCTATTAAGAGACGAGCTAAAAGCCTTATAGATGATACCATCTTTGCTAAGGCAAAGTTGGAACATAACTGTAAAATGGTTAAACTTTCTGGGGTCGGTGTTTTTCATAAGTACAAAAAGGGTTTTGAAATTCAGAGTGAATAGGTTCTTCTAGATAAGCATCAAACATAATAGACTACAGTAATGTTTAACATCAGGCCATAATTGCTATCACCAAAACTAAACCTATGTAGAGATGAAAAAAAGTAAATACTTCGTGGCTTATGTGATTAAGTGTTTGTTTTAATGATTTATTAGTTTATTAATTTATTTAGTATATTAATATAACTAACTTACTTAAATAAACGTTGCTCAGGTTTATTTTTAAATTAAATTATACTATCTTATAAACATAATAATATACCCAGAAGAAACAAGCAATCCCATGATTGTTTCATTTAACAATTGTTATAAATAATGCAATAATAAATAAAATGAAATAAGATCGTACTTGTTACAAAACATCGTGTCAGTTGAAATGAATGAATTGATTGAAAAATGCGGTCAAACCTTAAATATATTTTTATCTTTCTTAATCTTAAAGCCACGCCTCAAGGAAATTATCGCCTATAATTAGAAATACGAAGGACATTTGTGGGTTTTTAAAATAAACACAGTCTCCTCATGAGAAGTAAAATAGTTGAAATGAGTTACCTATATATAAATATATATATATATACAAATATTCCATATAAAGTAAGTAAATCGAAACTATATGTAATAAAATAATTTAAGAACTAAGCAGAACTTGATCCTAATGAAAATAAAGTATTTAGCATAAATTAGAAGTAGTATGTTTATTTATAATTCAATTGATATATATGATATGAGTTTTATTATTTCAACCGATCCTACATCAATCTAGAAATCGATCAACTGTTCACTTTATATCTTCTAATTATAATATTTTTTATACTATAATTAGTTTGGATGTTGAATAAAACAATGACTTATGTGAAAAATATTTGTTTTTTTACATACGTGACAAAAAAGTATATAAACAAAAGTTTATTTATTTATTTATTTATTTATTTTTATATTTTCCACTTTCAATCAAAACCAATGATCACTTGTGTACGTCAAAAAATAATTTAGAATAAGATTCAATTAAATACTTACTGGCACTGGATATGTTTTATTCCTTGTGTGGTGTTTTGACGATAACATTAAAATTGCAATAAAATTGTCCTTAACCAATGACTTTAATTCATGCAATAAATTCCTCAGCTGTGTTGTAACATCGTGCAATTTTGCAGACTCCATTTTGTTGTGCTTATTTTTTAAATCTTAATTTTGAAACAATTCCTATGAATAACTCTTTTATATAAATGAATTTAATTTCAACTTTACAACTTTAGAGTACCATGGAAAAGCTTTCTACACAATAGGTTTTTATATATTTGTAAGTTTGTTTATAATTATATCACGCTCAAACTATTTTATAAAAATATAAAAGATTTTTTTGTATTTTTATTTATTTATTTACATCTCTTACACTTTGAATCAATATCATTGCTCACTTGTGTACATTAATAAGAAGAATCAGAAGGTATATTATGATACCATGCTTATCGAAATAAGCCCTTGTGTAAAGACTCTCTTCAACTTAAAAGTTAAGACTGCAAGGATTCCACAGGCTCCCTGGTCCATCTGAATTTTGGTGATAGTAGTATTTGAGTCAATATTTATGATACTTCTAAGTTCGAAAAATACTTTCATTCCACGAATAACGAAAAAAAATCTGTTTGCAGTTTTAATTACAATAAATACCGAAAGAAATGCACGAAGTCGCTGGACAGAGCTAGCCTTTGAAACAGATATTCTGAAATAACTTCCAATTACAGACATACGCTATTTTTTTTTTTAATTACAAAGCTTACTCGTATATCCGCTATTTCATTTTCATAAACCGAAAATTATTAAGTGATTATGTGTATTTTTTATTGTATTCATTTGAATTATTACGACCCTATTAAATTGGTTTCTTCCTATCTCTGAACAGTAATTAAGGCTTTCAACAAAAGACCATACTGTTACTTTGTTAACTATAGACTGCTCAAGCTAACTACCATTTGAAATATAATTTTATAAATTAATGGTATAACCAAATTAAATTAACTTTTTTTGTAATTATGTGTAATAATATTCAAGCGACAATAGGTGCATTATTTTGCAAATTACAATTCTCATATATTCGAAAACTGAGCTAATTAGACAATATACTATAAAGATAATTAAAATGTGGTGAAATATACTTCTGTATAATTACTGGGTTGAAGATCTTGTATATTATATTATTATACGCATCGAATGAAGTGAAGATTTTGAAATATTCCCAAACTTAGATAAAGATTTATTCACTTACATTGCCTTATTAAAAAAAACAGCTTTTAATTTAAGATACATATAATTAATGGTATTTTATATTTAAATATTCTTCAGTCAAACTTATAGTTGATATTAATAATATTTATAACTAACAAACGAACACCGAACAAGAATAATAGATATCCATTGACGTTGGTATATCAATTATTGACAGAGAAATTTTTTAAACAAACAATGTAAGTAAGTATATGTAAATGACGGGAGGAGAAAGCCTCATGACGAAACATCCATAAAGCGGTAAAAACGAATCTTGCTAAAGGTGCGGCATCGGTTTTTAATTTCAACAATTTGTCGTGTTGTCACACATTGTTACTTTGTAATCGTTGCATAACTTACTGCCTCCCATTCATCATTAACACTGCTCATGAGAGCAGCATGAACTTAACCCTTTTAGTGCCTTACACATTTTGACAATTTTGTAAAAAATGCATTTTTATAGATAATTTATATAACAAGACCCACATTTCCATCACCATTTCCGTTATAATATTCATAATTTTTTCAAAATTGTCTTCAGAAGATTTTATACTATGATAATATAAATAAACAAATTGAATACTACATATTTATTGAGAAGAAAATTACAGAAACAAAGTGAACTGTGTAAAGAAGCGCTATTGCGCGCTGGCATTTATCACAACTAGCGAGAGCAGCGCCACGGCGCTCCGTGGCACTAAAAATCTTAAACGGGAACTCATCTTCTTACATTAATCGCAAAAACGATATACAATTTAAGATATGTTAGCGATAACAATTCTAATTCGAATATTCACAGTGTTACTAACGTTAGTACAATTTAATTTAAATAGGAACATGTGACCATAGTTAACCCAGTCAGTCAGTCAGTCAGTCAGTCAGTCAGTCAGTCAGATGAGTGACACCTCCGTGTTGGAACACGGCAGTTCAAACAAGTGAGGAAGTATAATGGAATACTTCCTCATTTGTTTGAACTACACTTTGAATACTTGCATTATTTATATGAGCGATAACATAGGAGATAACTTATAATTAGACTATTACTCGCAGTTCCACCCTCGTAAGTACAGTCTTGAAATATTTAATTAAAATAATTAAGAGTTTCAACGTAACCTTCCTCAAGAACTTGTCTATCATATTTTTCAAATCCGTCGGGACGTTACGACGAATTTCGCATGTAAACAAACAAACTTTTCCACTTTACAATATTAGTATGATTAGGTAATAGTATATTGGTTATTAAGATTATGGATTTTGAATTGATTTTTCTCTCATTCGAATTTGAAAGACGTATATATTATATTTATATAATATTTTAGTTCTCTAATACTCTATTATTTAAGCTTGAATTGATTATTTTATTGATTATTATATAATAAATTTAATACAATATTATATTTATAATCAGAATATCTACACTCTTACTTTTGTTTCAAATATTCATTTGTAATTGAAATTCTTGTAATTACTTAGTTATCTTAAGCTGTAATTACTTAGAAATGACTCGACTACAAAGTGCTAAAAGTTAGATCATCCTCTGTTTAAATACAACTTACGATTTCACAGTTGTGTCGAGAACACACTTAACAACAACTTTAAGTTAACTATTTCCTTAGAAGCTATAAGTTGATTATATTTAGCTCTCACATATGAATGTACCGTCAAAGGTTATATCATCAAGATTGTCAAAACTAACGAATAAATTAATGAAATCACATCCCATTAATTGTATATTAAACTAAATAACAAAGTTTCGTACGAAATGTTCGATTTCAAACACGAATTTGATGTTATTTTCAAAGTCGGCGGAAAAGAAAGTGTAAAGGTCGTTCTGAGTCGCAGACCGGTTGGCGCTTGACCTCGCCCTCCCTCCCCCTGCCCTGCCGCTCCATACCTCACAAATTTCTTCATTCATCGAGTTTCCATCAAATTTCTATGGTTAATATATGACGTTTTTGCATAACTAACTGGCTGCCCCCGGCGGCTTGTTCCGCTTTGTACCTATGACTTACATTTTGTTCAAAAATCTAAATATATAATTAAAGAAAAACTAGACTTTGTTACACAGTTGGGGGCGGACCTCTTTAAACTCTGAAATTTTGTCATATTTTCGTTGTTTCTGAGGTTTCATCATGGACTAATAATCGGTGAATTTTATTTCGCTTCTAAATATATATTTTATATCGAATGTACGTTGTTTTCTTGAAGAGAATATCTTTAAAGTTATACATGTTAAGATGCAATATGAAATTACAAAAACAATTAAGTCTCTATATCGTAATATGTTACTACATGTGCTTTGAAATATATTGTCTATCGTTACTTGTGATAAATTACTTTTTTTTTTTATGTGGGTGTAACGTAGTATAATCGTTGTGACAAAATTACAGTAATTTGTACAAATGCTCGAAATTATGCGTGAAGTGTGTGCGTTGAAATCTTTTCTTAGGAAATGGATTACACCTCGCCTTGTTTCTAATCATTATGATAATGTTCTACGATTGAAATAAATTTACATATCTTAGACATAATTTAAATGATTATGTATTTTGAAATCTATAAAGGGATTTTCGAAATGAATATTTTATAAATTATATGTATTTTGGCACTGTATTTACAATATACTACGTTAGTCCTAGTTAATCAAAGTCATATATATGTTACATATATATGTAAGTATAACTTTGGGAAAGGATTTTTGTAATCATTATTGAAGATATAAGTAGACTTTATATGATGGAGTTTCTTGGACATAAATAATAATAAAAAACATATTTGTAACGCGAGTTTAGTCAGAGGCTGAAGCCAGTTATGTAATATTTTTAAAATGTCAAAAGATAAGGTTAAAAATTTATGATATGTATTAGTCACTGAATCTGATACTTAAGAGAAAAATATATATTTTTTAATCAGTAACAAAATTTTCGTGATATTTGTCACGTTTTGTCTATGTTAGAAAATATACAAGTCAAAAATTTCTGGAAAATCTACAAAATAATAAACATTTTCAAAAGAAAAATAGTGAATTTATTAAGATATTTTCAGTTCTATGAATATTTTATTGGGTTATTGTCCGACGAATTTAATGGGTATGAAGTTAATTAAAAATTCTAGAAATTTATATAAGTAGAATAAGAGGTGATAAAGAAAATATTATTTTTAATCATTTTGTAGGCTTTGCATAATTAAATGAAAAAAATAAAAAATACAATAGATGTACATATTTGTTTCGTATTTCAGTATTTTTTGGTTATGTTCAATTGTTTTTCTATTGAAATAATATAATATTTAATATCAAACTAATTCTTAGCAAAGTATAGAAGTACAAATGAGCAATAAATACATTATATAATATTATCAACTATAACAAATAATATAACTTTCGCTTCACTAAACTCAATTCGATGTCTTATCTGAGGTATTTTTATTTATTTTTATCAATTACTTGTCATTACGAACTATAGACGGTAATCAAAGCTATATCAAGAATCTTATGATAATTTTCGACTGAACCTCAAAATGGACACAAACTTAAAATGTTACCTTTTTAATTAATTATAACAATATTTGTGTAAGTTTGATCATAAACAATTAACTTTTACAGATATTATATTTCACATAAATCGTTATTTTATAAATATTGTAAATTTCGTAAATATAACCTGATCTGTGATAATTTAGTAATCCGGTGCAATATTTCGAAACAATTACCGTCTACATGACTTCTGTAAACATTGTATCATGTAATCAAAACATCGTACGGACTGAGAATGACTTGGTAAATGCTAAGGGAGAGCAGTGTTCGTTGAAACAGCGAAGAAAGCACTAGTGTTGTGAAGAACGAGTATCGACAGTGCGACTGCGGCACCATGCGACCCGTGAGTAGAGTGATTATAATAACAATTAATTTAAACATAGTATATTTTATTTATATTATGAATTAATTAATAATATATAAAGTTATAAATATTTTTTTTAATAAATTTCATTAACAACAAAAAAATAATCAATTAAAATTAAACATATTAGTTGTGTATGTACTTACATGTGTGTGTACATGTTATTTCGACCCGTGGCTTAATTAGGTTAATATAATATTATTATATCATTAATTTCCTTATAGATAGCTTATTTCAAAGCAGATTTATTCTAATATGATACTGTAATACATATTATAATGCGTCTGATATAAAAGCATGAATGCACTTTCCCCGCTGATGTAACTTGCATGCGTGATGAGATCTCCTTCAATTATAGCGAATTGTTGGAACATGTTAAGGATTCTCACTGCGTTTTAGGAAATGAGCGTCTGGTGACTTCTTTATTGGCAAATTATATCATCTTGGCATCGCCATTTTCTTTTATATGTGTTACGTAACGGAATTCTTTTTAAAATATTGAAATATTTTTGAATTTTATACAATAATATTTTATTATACTTCAAAAATTTAATAGAAAAACAAAAAATATATTACTAAATATATAATTCTCTACATTTTTAAATTTAGATAATTAAAATATGCTTTTAAAGCTAATAGTAAATAATTTTATTATAAAGAAATTTTAAAGAATTTGAAAATATATTATTTAATAGTTTTATTTAAAACTAAGAATTATAATAATTTAAATAAGTATTGTTTTGTATTTAATAAATTCCTGTTTATTATGTTCATGGAAAGTGACATGTTATATATGTCTGACTCCTAGACGGAAACATCAAAATAGTTTTATTGAAAAACATATAATTATCTGTTAAGTATCTGTCAGGTGACTGCATTGTATGGAGTCTCCATGTGGGTGTCAGTTCACAGAACAAGTACAAGTACATACAAAGACTGTCATTATTTCTTTTCATTTATTTCTTTTACATTTACATACATTTTTTCTTCTTTTAAACTCCATTATTCCTTGAAATTATATTCTATAAGCATTGTGATATTATAATCATAAATGCTCAAAAATATAATACCAATTAGTTTAAATAACTCAAAACTCTTTGAGTTATTGTTATTTTAATTTGAGTTTAAAATATAGATTAAAAAATACATAAATTAGCTCAATTTCCTTGTAATTGGAATTCGCTTTCCAAAGCTATGATATATTTCGTTCTTTAAACTTACGTAACTATATTTAATATTAAAAAAGTCCAAATTCCGTCATTTATTACTTTTATTAAAAAAAAACTGATATCTATAGTTATATTATATTAAAGATTAAGGGTTTCTTTAAATTTAAATTAAATAATTGAAATGCTAATCTACGAAATTACTGGATGGATTTGAAGAAATTCTTTCTTTATAATAGGCATGTTGATGAGAGAGATTATTTACCATTAAGCTACTACTTTTGACTGTCTTAATAATAAATAAAAAAAGCTCGTTCGCAGGTGAAAACGCGAATAATGGCTAGTTTTATATAAAAATATATATATATATTGCTGCTTTAACAAAAAATATATGTTAACTAAGATTTAATATTGGTTAATAACTAACTAGAATATATGTATATATATAATTAATATGTGAATTTCAGACCTCTATCGACCCACTTTTATCTATCTATCATATTATTAGTCGTTAGATTAACATAGAACTACAATTAGTATATCCTGTTGTTACGAAAGGAATTTAAAAGAAATTATGATATATTAAAAATCAGTATCAGTTCGACGGGTCGTCTGTTACGCAACAGAAGAAGTACTCCGTGACCTCTGTTCTTAGAGAATTTTCAGGAAATATCCACATAATTTAAATCCTTATAAATAACACCATAGAGTTTAATTTGCATTTTGATCATCTCGCAAAAGTTATGATAATAAATGATGTAAATGGATATATCACTATATTATTTAAAGTTATTTGATACTATTTAATTTGGATTAAAGTAAATTATTAAAGGAATTAAATTAATAATAGTACATTACTGTTAACGCTCTGTCGTGAGACGGTGAAAGCTTGGTTACTTTTTGTTCAAAATCATTCTCACGATTTTACCAAATTTGAGTTATAATTAATATTTGCGATTAGAAAGAACCGAGACCGAAGACATTAAGAAAACAGTTTAAGAACAAATTGCAAAAAACTAATTTCCTAAGCGAATTGAGATTTACGTAACATTGTAGAGTTATAAAATACACATATATGAATATTCTATATGTGAAAAGTATGAAAAGTTTTTAAGATTGTTTTAAAGACTATATACAATTTATTGTCAGAAAGTCACTTCTCATGGGAAATAGTCTTTTTAAACTCTATTTAGTTTTAATTTATTATGTGTTTAGATGATTGGCTATAGATATTTTTATTTATTTTACACAATAGTGAATAGAAATAAGAGTTGAGTTGTATGTTATAACTAAAAAAGTGTTAAAGCTATATGTAAAATGTTAATATATGTAAAATGAAGGCTTCCGTAATTAAATATTTTAAATGACTTTGTTGACACTAAAACACAAATTTTTTGTCCATCAGTAGATAGTAATAACGCAAAAAATATTCTATGTAGAAATTAACAGACAAAAGTTTCTACAAATATAACGCAATGTAAGCAATTACTGATTTTTTTTTTAATTTGGACAGTAATATTATATACAATTATCAGGCTGACTCATGTTAATGCTGTCGGAATTTGCCCGATTAGTTTGAATATTCACGAGCTCTAATTATGGCGTAATCACGGCGTGAACACAAGTTCACTAGTCGGGTAAATTTCGACAGTACTTACGGGAGCACAGTCGGATAATTGCATATAATAATGGAACAGGAGGACGAATTTAAAGGACAGGAATAACAATCTTGTACTATTGAAAATGAATTACAATAATTAAATAACGAACAATAAAATGGTGCTAACATCATTAATAACTGGTAGTACAAAAATATATGATTGATTGTAAAGAATACAGAGAAACAAGCTGTAAAGTGTTATTGAAGATGTGTCTTAATATACCATGTCAATAAATTAATTTATGTTAGAAAAAAGTTTTCGATATTATCGCAATTCTTTATCTTTTTCCTTGATATATACATAGGTAAGATATACCCAAAATATTGCAATATCGTTAAGCAACAGTGAAACTAAACCAGAAATCCTGCTATGGATACGAAGAATGCTGTTGTAGTTTTCTTGTAATGTTTAAGGTTATCTAGATTCTAAATTCGTTGAAGTAGAAAGCTTTATGATATAAAGCTTTGAAGATGACTCAAACCAGAAATATACGGAACATCACGTCATCGTAGTTTTGTAACGAATTTTATTAAATATACAAAAGGTATAGTATAGTAGAGGGATCTCTAGCGTTTAGAATCAATAGATCAGACATATAACACGTAATAAACATAAATATTTAATACGATGTTTTTTAAATTTTACGTTAATTCTAAAAAAAAAATATTTTATCAGAGAAATATTTTTTTTTAATTTCCCTGTTGAAGGTGAATTCCGAGCCAACGGAATATTAATTATTAATTATCAAATAATTTCCGCCTTTTACTTTAATATAAACAATTAAAACTTAATTTTATACGTACACTAGTTATTCTTATGAACTGCAAATAGATGAAATTGTGTATGGAAATGTAAAAATCGGAAAATTTTACATATTTTTTAAGAATACATTTCCAAAACTTTTAAATAGATGTTATACACTTTTAAAAATATAGCTATTTCTTATTAACAGGCTGTCATATGCAAAAAAAATATAATTAACAAAAATTAATATTGTTGTGAAAGTTAAGAAAGTTACAATGCATATAAATAATATAATATATTCACACAAAAGTGTAAAGAAGAAAACATTTTCACTGAAAAGGCAGTTTGATGTTAAATTCATTATCGTTTGTATTCATTGAAATGTAATTAGCTGCCGACATTGTGATTATAAACATAACTCAATAATTATAAATTAAAAAATTAAGACGCAGTTATTTTAAATATTTTTTTATATAGTTGAAGTTTTGGAATGTTTACCACTCTTTAATATGATGAAATATCATATTTTTTATAATATTGATTACTATTTCAATATGAAATATCTCTGAACTATAATTACTCTAAAGTTTTGTCTTTAATCTGTTTAAAGCACAGATCTAACTAGTTTTAAAATCCTATCTATACTATTTTATCTTTGTATGACATAAACACAATAAAAATGAATATAAGATACACATGCTCTTCCTTGATTATTCAATACATATTTAAAAAATCAAACTTTTATATATTTTTTAATTAAAGTATTATTAATAGTAATGGGAACCTAAGACTTTTACTTATTCAAATATTTTCACTCTGAGTTGTTATTTAAACACAATGCCAACTCAGTTACGTGATATCTTTTATCTACACGCCATATATTAAGTCAGTAACCTTTAAATAAATGAGATGTAGATATATAATTTGAACTTGTCATTGTCATTAATACATCCATATATATTGATTTTATATATGGACGTATTATATATATATTAATATCCATGTTTAACTGTATGCACAATTCTGAGCATGGTATAATTTAACTGCAACTGCAGTTCATAAAAAGACTTACATAATACAGTCCCACTATCATCAAGATCTTAAGCCGCTTAAAAATCTTAGAAATATAACGAGCATAGAAATAAATTGGGCAATGCTAGGAAAATACTCGTTTTCATTAGATATGGTGTACAAGTACTGATATAAGTCATTATAAACCATTGTGCTTTGAGAAATATAAAAGATTTTTAATGATATGGAGTGATTCTGTGCTTCTTATTACTTGCATTGAAACAATGTATTATCCTTAATTACGTATACTTATCACAAATTGATACTATTCATAGGCTCTTCTACAATGACAACCCTTTATGCAAATCAAAGCATGTAAAGTTTCAGCTTGAATAGAAAGCTCAGACGTAAGCTATTGATAGTTGGGTACCATAACATTTTATTGATCATATATGTTATTGTTGCTTTTGCGTAAAATATTTGGCACCTCTGATGTAATTGATGTTTTAACACATTATTCTGTTAAAATTATTACCAATATATTAATAATATATATATGTATATAATTATTCCGCTGGACTCACATGAATTTCGTCGACATTTGCTCGACTAGTTTCGAACCCTTCCTTACTCATGAACTTGGAGCATAGGGGAATCAAAACTAGTCGGTAAATTTTTGTAACTACTCGATTTTAAATTAATGAATATATCTTAACATTAATACTCAATTAACTTTTTTGATCTGAATTTCATTATTAAAATATTCCAAATTTAAGCCTGACCTTTGTAATTATGTTGCAAAAACCCATAAAAAATTAAAGCAACGCTTGTTTGTACACACATGGTGATGTCAGATGGCGCTTGAGGCAACGACTGCCCTTATCATTAATAAAGATTATTATAAATTATATGATACTCAATAAGTTTTGATATTTGTTACTAAGTTGCATCACAACTAAAAATTAAGATGGGAAAATTTTAAATATAAAATTGTCATATGAAATAAAATTATTGTTACTTTAAACTGATTTGTATGATAATCTATTAATGTAATAAAAAATAATAAACTTCAGCCATCTAAAATTCTATAAAATCTGTTTCTAGATCTCCATATCTATTGTTTCTGACCATGGTATATCTATTGACAATTACAACAGAAGCAACAAGACTAATAGTCGACAACAACATAAAAATATATTCTGATTTCATGTCGATTGATTCAATCAATAAACATATCGACTGTTGGTTTCGTGTCATATGAGTACGAAATCCTACGCCGCAAAAAATTCGTGTTCACCTTTGAAAGAGAAATTCTTCTGTTGACAATGTCTACTGTCTGCAATTTGCACTATTGTATGTCTGTATGCCATCATGTATCTACAGAATAATGAAAGACACCCACAAAACTGTCAATAGCTCTTAATAAGTACTTGAATAATGTACGATCCTGATGGACATGTCCATATCTGATCTCTAGACCATTTCATATTATAGTTACAGTTATATTAAATTATAGTTTACAATGATTTATCACAAAAATAATGCTACACTCATACTAACATATATTAACAGGTACATTTAAATTTATTTATACGTAGAATAGATGTATAGACATATCGATACTCTCTACCATATGTATATATCTCAGAAGTGCTTGTTCATACTTTTAATGACTATTAAACTAAAAGATACTTAAAAAATTTATTCTTATCATTCATTAGTATTAAAACTTTTGATATTTTTCTGTTATAAGATGAAGTTTAATATTCTCAAATATTTAATAATATCAGAAATCAATACATCCGGTTTTCTTAATTTGTTTCTTCCTACAATATTATTTAAATATTTTATTATTGTATAACCGCATACTGGTTGAATGTCTTTAATTGTGTGTAATAAAATCACAGATAAAGATTATAAATCACAGCTTCGCGGTCATCTTGAATCAAAGGGTCACGCTCAGGAATGCTCCGAGCCATATTGACTTTAATTGAGATAAGTCTGAGGCACGACTGCGCTCTTTCATAACAATATGATAAATTACTGGTCTATAATTGCATACATATTATGTCGTGACGTTTTACTATCTAGTATTAGACGGCACCTTTCTCAGTGTTACGAAATCTCTTTAAAAGTTTTGGATGAGTGCCTAATGTTAGTTTGAGATTACTTTAAATCCAAGACTAGTAGTACAAGGCTCAGCGCAACTTTGGCAATGTAATGAATAGTTGCAGTTATGTCACACATCAAACAAGTCGTTCTTTATTGACTACCAAGATTTGGTATTTATGGCTTATGAAAAAAAGAAAGTTTTATTCACCTGCCTACATCATCTGTTTTTAATTAACCCCATTTTTACTTTCCTAGTAAAATATAAATTCTAGGATGTTTAGAAAGTTTTTAAAAATAGTTGAAAAAGAAAGTGAAACTAGGACATCAAGGAAAACCTATAATGATCCAAGTAATTAAGCATTAGTGACAAAGTAGATATCATTTATCAATTAGGAATGGCGACGACACATTATATTTCATTGCTCAAGCTGAACCATTATTCAATTACTCAAGCTGTGATATTTAATAAAGTAGCGTTACAAAATTAACGATGATTATAATATATATTTATATATGATCTGCCAAACGATATAATCAGAACTCTTGTGACAAAGACGAGACTTATGTAATTTAGTAACAAAAAATTGTCATTGTTCTACATTGTACGAACCAATTTAAAACTTGTAACGTGAAAGTAATGTTTACGCGAGGTGTTTGTAAGTAAACTAAATACTGCTATAGATCATTTTGGGGTAGGTGTCTAATTTATTTTTCGACTAAAGAAATTTGTTTTTTTTTCTAAATTACGCCAAAAGCTCAAGTTGTCAGCAATTCGTTTTCTTAGAAATACTCAAATATTGTCTCTTACAATGTTTTTTTTATTATTTTTCATTATTAATCCAGATTATTCCATGTTATCTGTGCGACAGCTTTTCTTTCTTGTTCGATCCCGAATTTCCATGTAGGTGACGGTGATCAAGAATTGTCGACACCGAATGTCCATGTATTAGAACCTTAGAACGAACCTTAAAGTCCAATTTCATTTAAGTAAGTTTTATTCTCGTTCTTTTAGAGTATCTTACACCATAGATAACTCTAAATCCTTCGCATTTAAGAATAAAAACAATTTAAAGAATTACACCATGTTGTGTACTCGTAAAGACATGCGAGTATATGTATTTTTTTTGGCTTATTTTTTTTTTAATTTGTGTATTCTATTTAAATAATAATTAGCATTATTTGTAACAGTTTTATAAATTTTATTTATTTATGTTTTCAACTCTCCTTACGCAGGACTGTTGGGAGAGATTTCAATATGAAATAAGCAGTGCCTTGTTCAAAGTATCAAAAATCAACAAAAATTAACAAAAATCTTGAATTCAAAGATTCTTTTAAAAGGATATTACTTTTGATGGCCTCCACAGAAACAAAATTTGTAACTTTTAACAATAGTATGACATTTTATAAGTATATCCTATGGTTATGTGAAAGAAACCAAACACTTTGATTTTGAAATGCTAATAACTCATGTTCTTATGTTCCAGGTAACGGCGATAATATTATTCGCTCTACTATCTCTCAACAATGCAGAAGAAACAACTAAAAATGAGGATTATAATGATAAAGCAAACACTGTAGATCCACAATCCTCCCTTCGATTGGATCCTTACATAAGGAAGGCTTTACTTAAAGCGTTAAGTGATTTGGAAGAAGGAAATACTTTCACTGATATCGAAACTACTGGTATCGATGGTACTTCTCCATTAAACACGGAACAGTTGAGTACTGGTGATGATAATTCTGTTACTCAAGCAAATAAAGAAAATATACAAATTCATTCATTTTTAGTAAATGGCCAAGCAGCATTTGCAAATGCATCCAATACGAGCCCCACATTCATTGATAATAATATATCGATTTTAAGTTCAACAATTGGCAATGTTGAAAGTCATGTTACTGCAACTTTGCCGACGCAAACATCGTTCAGTGAAATATTTCAAGCAAAGGAGACTGGTTCCAACGTACAACAAATAAGAAGCATACAAAGTACTCCTACACAAAAAAGTAGTAACGGTGATAAACATCCTATATATAAGCCTCAAGGAATCTCTACGACATCTAAACCTACAACTACTACGACAACAACAACAACAACTACTACACCGAAACCAACACATAACGAAGATGGTGAAAATATAGAAGACGTTGACAAAAAAGACGTTCAAGTTTTTCAAGCTCCTTTAGTAGCAGCTTTTACGGTTCAACAAGATGCCAATGGTGTTCCGAAAAGAGTTTTTCCCATCTACCAACAAATTAACAACAATGATATAGCTAAAGTATCAAATTTGCCGACGAATATTGTGACTTCTGGATTACTGCCTCCAAAAACAACATCTAGTAGCTTCTTGAATATACCTCCTAATGAATTCATAAGTCACCACTTGTCACTACAAAAACAGTTAGAAGAAAAACAAAGACTTCTCGAAGAACAACTTCGATTTCTGCAATTTCAACAGAAACAACAAGAAGAATTGCTACGAAACCAACAACTTCTCTTACAGCAAAAAGAAACTCAAAGGCTACAGCAGTCTTTATTTGAACAAGAACAGCTCAAAAGACAACAAATTTTCACCGAACAACAGAAGCTGGTCAGGCTTAATAATAATTTAATAACTAACAAACATATACCACAAAATCAAGTTCCCAGTAATGGATTAAGACCTCAAAAACCCCATGTATCGATTCAATCAAGTATAGCATTAGATCAAACCAACACTGTTGGAGCCCAGCAACAACTTCCAAACAAAGAAGCCGTCGACTTCCTCTTGCATTTGCGTAAGCAACAATCAGATCAATTCCCCTTACAAGAAAATCATCTTCCTCAAGGAATAGGCAACTTTTTACAACCTAATCCACCACAGAATAACAGAGTCTTTCGTCACGAAAGTGGTGTTGGGAATTTAGGTGTTAATAACCATAACTACAACACGTTTAGTCACGGTTTTCCAAATCGTTTCTTGCCAGTCAATCAATTTAATTCCGATAGTGAGTTAAAACAACTTTTATCTCAAACGAGACTCCATCCAAGAGCACACGAAGACCTAAATATTGTAACTAAAGTCTTATCTCTCAACCATGGACTCCCACTAAATAACAATCGACTTACATTTGATAGTCGAAGACATTCTAGGCCTTTCTAATAAACTTGCATACGATTGTAATGAGTAAAATAGAGTATTAACTATAAGTGACGTCACAAAATGAGGCTTATTTTCAAATCTAATTTCAAAATAGGTATTATCATTTTTTAAACACTATTTTATCTATAGAATGAACCAAAAAACTAAAGCCTTATTTCAGTTTGTATATTTCATCTCCGGGTTTAATTTAGAATGAATGCATGCATGCGTATATATATGCGTATTAGTTAATGTAAACTATTTATTTTACAATAATTATATCCTGCCATAAGTAGCTAACATAAGATACTTATTATTAGTACTGATTTAGATTTAAGTTTGTAATCATTTATAAGTTTGTTCAAAGTAATCATACCTTAAGTCATGGATCTTACGATACACGTGTAATTTTTTTACTTTGTTTCGCTAACTTTACTAAATTATTAGAATTAATTTCTATTAATTTAGTACTAAAGTTCGTTCGTTCGTCACTTTATTAATAGAAACTAGAAATTAATTCTATTAATTTAGTACTAAAGTTCGTTCGTTCGTCACTTTTAACAATATTACAAAGTATATATAATATTTTGAATATCACAATCCAAAACAATTGTACAATTACTTAGTTTGCACTTTTAATGATAAGTATGAATGTAAATAGAACCTAAAACGTTATAAACAATATTGACACATACAATAAATAGATAATTATTATGGATTAAAAGTTTTTTATTTAGTTTAGGAGGAACTACAATAATCCTCGCCACGCCTAAAGAAACCACTGTGTCGAATGTAGTGTTTCGTGTTTTAATAATGTAAAGCAGTCTTCAGATGTCTTGCTCATACTAAACGGTAATGTTAATGTTACTTAAGACGACGTCCTAACTTTTCGACCAAATTTTGTATGAAAGACCTCTGTAACATTAAGAGTTTTTCTACATACAGCAGAACATTTGGTTGGTTTGTAAAGTTACTAGATGAGATTTTGTGTTATAATTATAAACTTACAAATTTGGCTGGGTCATTTCCGTTGTATTATTTTGTATATAAATATTGGTAAGTAATCAAAAATCGAATTACTAAGTGATCATGAAGACAGATTAACCCCCTGTTCCTCCTGATCCTGTAGATCCAATTACAATTAATAAGAGTTCTCAAATCCGTAAACAATTTATATATATTAATCCGTCCAAAGAATCTAACTCATCGAAATTTTTTACCAGCCCTTAATTTCGTTTAAGTTTTTTTGTTTTTTCGTTTTTTTTTTCTTTTGGAAAGAAGTCGAAAATTGCAAAGTATTCGAAACGTCGGTTTAAAATCAAAATGTAACCAAATTATACGCGAGTTTTTAATCGGTAAAAATTGTTTTACTTTATAATATTTTACGGCTATAAAGTATCTGTTCTGCAATTCTCTTCAATATGGCGATGACATACATGGCTTGATTTAACAGTTTAAATATCATTTTCCGACGTTACTTGCAATGTTAATTCCACTCTGTCATTTTCTTTCTTTTTTTAAAAAAATAATAAAATTAACATTTTATTATTGATTTTCAAGAACTGATTCATGATTCTAGGCTAATTGGAGTATCTCATATTGGTAATATCATTTATAAAATATTTAAAAAGTACCGCTGTCTTCGATGTTTTTAAGGAGTTTGTTAGGAGTTTGTGCTCAGCCCATAAAAATAAAAATTTTGTGTATGCCATTACGAATAATGGCATACACAATATTTTTGTTATATGGATTACAGATTATTGACCCGAAAAATATCTATTAAATCAGAATTTATGCTTTGATTAGATTCGATTTTATTTTGATTGTACAACGATTTGTATTCTATTTTTATTACGAAATCAAATACAAATCTTAGTGAATAATTTTATGGGGTCTGAAGTTCTCTGCCACTATTACTCAAAGAGATTTATTTAAAGGTTTACAAATATTTCATCGCCTAATAAAACACCAAAAAGAATTAATTGATGAAATACGCCCTAATCAAATTATTCCTAGATCTTCTTCGAAGTTTTTGTAAATTTATTTCTGTGCAATTTTCTTTTTAGGGCTTTGACCGACACTCCTATTGTCCTTAATATTAAATAAATCAACCGTGGAAACGAACAATAATCTGTTAAAAAAAATAAAAAATCAATACAATTTTAAATGGTACATAAAACTGTGAGTGGAGTGGAGGAGTATACCAAAAAGATGATATACTATTTGGTATATGGTATATAAATCACTTTTCAGTCAAACTCTACCGTATAATAATTATGTGCCTATCAACACATCTATTTTACTACACATAATAAAAAGATAGCTTTCTCGTTATTTATCACTTAACGTTCAAGTACTGTGAACTAAAATGAACAAAGTGGCAATTGATTCTTTTATTTAATTGCACACAAAACTACTAAAACTTATATGAACATGTATACACATAAATACATACACATTTTAGCTCAACAAATCTCCTAACAATATTACTTTTTATTTTGATTTTTAATTTATTTTTCTCCTAGGTATTGCTTTTATTACCGAGATTTTGTATATATTATTGGTAGACGGAGCCATTACCACTGCAACTCAGTTTATAACTTATAACTCTAAAATTATCGTCTTCAAAAATTATTTGGAAACTTCTGTTCCGACAACAATTAATTAAGACTTTGTGTAATGTGGCTATAATATAAAGTTAAGTAACGATTAAATCAGAAAACATCCTGCCTTCTAGTTTTGGACTTGATTGTGGACGCGCTGGGGTGCAAAAACGCCAGCACATCAGCACAGTTTGGATTGCAGCCCGACAACGTAAGATTATGGATGTTAGTGATAAGAAGAGAGTTTTTTAAGCACGAAGGTGTTACATGTTATTCTAACCATATTGGTCAAATAGGGACCCAACTGTCTTCGGACCCACCGGGTAATGAAGCGTTTCCATAGCTGTCGAGGTGAACTTTTGCAGATCCTCGCTACCTCCTCTGTAGAAACTTGATTTGTCATTGATTCACACCGCCGAAGAAAAACCTGACTTATGTGACTCTCTATTTGCAAAGTCTTTGCGTTCCTACAATTGACAATGTGAAACCCATGAACAAAAAAAGGCTGTCGTGCCGATCCTGCTAACTATAGACTCATATTGGTCAATCCATACTCTGCAAGATTTTCAAACATATCCTTAATAGGTTTCTGTCGAACCTTGCATAGATTGACCTCCTCAGTAATCGACAATCTGACTTTCACTGGAATCGATCATCTAGAAATCTTCAAGTACACACCACACACATCTGGAGTGAGGCATTTGAAAAGTTCGCAGAAACACTAGCGATATTTTCTCAACATTGTGGGATGGATCAGCAGAATACCAGCTACAGCCTTTGAAGTCGATTGAAAGACAAGCTATGAATGTAATAATGATACCGCCTTCGCTAAGGCAAAACTCCAAACTCTGTAACATCGCAGCAAGATACTTTGTCGGGCTTTTATCGAATATATTTCGGAGAATGTTCAAGAGACTGACACAACCTAGTACCCCAACTCCTTTATATCAACAAGTAACCAGAAATTCGGCGGGAAATCGTCGATTCCCGTTGACGTACCAACGTCCCGTATAAAGCATTTTGTTTCCACTATAGTTGTAAGGACGGAGAAACTTTAAAATTCTGTGCCAGGGTCGGTAGTCATCGTAAGCTCTTCAAATTCAGAGTAAATAGGTTTCTACTAGGATATCGTGCAACAGTATAGAGTCATGCTTATCATCAGAAAAACACCATTTAGTTAAAAATAAATGTAATTTGTACAAATAATTTAAAAATTCTATATGTCGTCGATATATTTATGACAGGGAATAATATTAACTTTTTTACAATTCCTACTTTCTTTCAACTTATCTTATTGTGATTACAAAATAATTGTTGTCAAAATTGACGTTAATTTAAAATTGACGTACATAAAAATGTATTAAATGTATTATATTTCATTGTTAGTCGTTTGGTATTCTATTGAATAGTCTAAATAAACGGTAAAATCTTACTGCCGCACTACGGCACTAACTTACTTCACACTAGGCGATTGACATCTGTCAACCTTTAGCTGTCATGTCTACATATATGATATGTCACCGTGTTGTTTTGTTTATGAATATTAACATTTTAAAATATTAATCAGAAACCGGATTATTATTTATTACTGATTGCTATTAATTTTTACTCAACAAGATTTATAGCTATCATATGTACATTATAAAACTTTTTATGACTCATTACGTTTATTGATAAATTTAAAGGATTAAGGATTCAAATTCAAACCAATTTACTTAGTATACAGTTCAATTAATGATAATATCAGATACAATGGAAGGCGTTGGTGCCTTGGAAGAAGAAGCTCTTAAAAGAAAAGAAAGACTTAAAAATCTTAAGCGCAAAAACCCGGATGAGATCGGGAACTCGTCAAAAAGTGAGCCTGTAGTACTCCCTAAGTAAGCAAATAAACTTTTTTTTGTTTAATCTATTATTCTTCTTTATTATAAAATAGTTAATTGATTTCATTAATTTTGTATAAATATATACAAATATTTTGGAGGGAACAAACCAAGTATTATGTTTAATGTTAAATAATTGACATAATAATTAGAATATCTTTTTACCATATTTTATTTATTTTAAGGCCCAAGTTTAGAAGCTATAAGCCTCAAGATGAAGACTTACAAAAAGAAAGATTATCAGACGCTGAACCTGCTCTCGTTGAAGAGGAAGTCAAAGATCTTGTTGAAGCTGGCAAAGAAAAGGTATAAAAATTCTTTTGATCATTCATTGAGACTATATAGGTTTTTAATAATAATCCTAACCTCTATTTGTAATTTATTTTTCTAAAGGAAGAAAATCAGTTTTGTGGGTTAAAAGCTGAAATGAAAATTAAAAATTTTTAAAATAGTAAAATATGTAAATATTGTAAATTTATTTATTTATTTATTTATTTATTTATTTATGTACCATAAAACAGATATAGAGACATATAAGCTAAGACAATTTACACAAAGGATGACTTATCTCTTCACAAGAGATCTCTACCAGTAACCCTTGGTTATAAGAAATAGTGGTTGACATGGGTAAGGTACAAAGCAAAATGGAATATATATATATTAATAGACATACATATGATTACATAAATATTAACATACACAAATACAAAAACATATATATACATATAACAAAAGCATATACATACACACATACAAATACATGAATAGATTATATCAGAGTAAATAAATAATGATGATAACTACATTGACATTGAAAGAAAGTATTTCTTCAGTCTAAATTTAAATAAGGTGATATTGGGAAAGTCTTTGTAAATAAAATAGGGGAGTGAATTCCATAAATGCGCAGCGCCTATAGAAAAGGATTTACTGTAATGACTTGTGTTGTACTTTGGCACCTCGAGGAACTTCTGTACAACACAAGAGCGTTCAGGTAGCTTCCTAGGGGAACATAATTGAAGGCGTTCTCGAAGGTAGGATGGACAATCATTTTTTAAAACCTTGTATAGAAGTGTTAGCACATGCATATTCCGGCGATAACGAATGGGGAGCCACTTCAACTTATTGCGGTATTCAGTAACATGATCAAATTTGCGCAAACCGAAGATAAAACGGATGCACGAATTTTGGAGACGTTCTAATTTATCCAGCAGCTCATCAGTTGCATCTAAATAGCACACATCAGCATAGTCAAGTACAGGAAGTAAGAGAGATTGAGCAAGGATAGTTTTTATTTTAAGAGGAAGAAAATTTTGCAATAATTTAAGGGAATGTAAGGAATGATGTAGCCGTCTATTGACTTCATTCACTTGAGCTGCCCAGGATAAGTGACAGTCCATAACTAATCCGAGGTTTTTTGCTTTATCGAGGTATGGTAATAGAATTCCATCATACACTAGACGAGGCAGGATTTCAAAATTGATTTGACTGTGTAATTTTCTGGTACCAATTATCATAGCCTGCGATTTGATAGGATTGAGTAGTAGACCATAGTCTTCCGTCCACGATTGAATGTTTCGGAGGTCGTCATTTAGCGCATCGACAGCGCCTGCCAGTCCAGAAACAGTGGAATGTCTGTAAAGCTGTAAATCATCAGCATAGAGATGGTAGTGAGAAGATATAACCTTGGAAATTTCATTTATAAATAATGAGAAAAGTAAGGGAGATAGAACGCCGCCTTGTGGTACCCCAGCAGACAGTTTCATCCAATCAGAGGATCTCTCATTAGATTTAACAATCTGCTGACGACCGAAAAGATAAGATTTGAACCAGTCAATAACGGATGGAGACATTGAGAAATTTACTAGAACACCAAGCAAAATATTGAAGTCCACAGAATTAAAGGCATTACTGAAATCAAGGAGAACTAATATTGAAAGATCTTTATTGTCCATAGCGTATCGGATATCCTCAGTTACTTTCAGTAATGCAGTGCTAGTACTGTGGTGCGGACGAAAGCCAGATTGAAAAGGACTTAATAAGTTATTATTATAAAGGAAAGCGGAAAGTTGCCTGAAAACTGAGTCTTCAAGAACCTTGGAGAGGATAGGTAGTATAGATATAGGTCGATAGTGAGAAGGAGATGAAGGGTTAGAAATTTTAGGTATAGGAATCACATGGGCATTCTTCCAGGCCGTAGGAAAAGTATTGGAAAGTAATGAAAAATTTATAATGTGTGTAATAATGGGTACAAGAATATCAATTAAGGGAATAATCATATCTCTACTAATATTGTCATTACCTATGGCTCTGGAAGAGATTGATAAAAGTGACTTCTCAATATCTCCCTCCGCTACTTCCTGGAATGAAAAGAAGGAATCACAGATAGGTGGGGAGGCATTTTTGAGCTTATATAAAGTGTTAGATTTGCGATGATCAGAGAGTTCCTGTGAAGGAGTAGAAAAGTGTGTGTTCAATGTATTTAAATCTATATTGTTATTTAGAGCGTTCCGATTCTTACCCACACCCAGCGATTTAAGGAAATTCCACATCTGTGTAGTTGAGAGATTTTGAACGGCAGAAAAAATATGACGACGTTTAGCATCCCTACACCATCTATTGCAGAGATTACGCAACCTTTTGTAAACAGCCACATTATCAATAGAAGGTTCTCGTTTGCAGATTCTCTTAGCTTTATCCCGTTTGATCATAAGAGTTTTGATAGTTGGAGTAAGCCAAGGTGCAGGAAGATGTCGAACTCTTATGCGTTTTGATGGGGCATGAATATCGTACAGCTTGAGAATTTCTGCATTAAAGATAGAAACTTTTGCATCCATAGACTGAGACTCGAAGAGCAACGACCAATTTATAGCTAAAGCATCGGATCTGAGATTATGCAAATTTATATTTTTAAAAGAGCGTCGAAAAATACTTCTACATTTGCGTTTATGAAAAGATAAGTTGTAGCTAAGAAACAAAATTTTTAAAATACATTTTTTTTTGTATTTTTAACTTTAGTTAAAAATACAAAAAAAAATGTATTTTAAAAATATGTCATTATAGGGTTCTTCATATAATTTCATTAATTCATAAAAATTCTTAAAAACAAATTCTAGACAAGAAGAAATTCAAATACATTTTATAATTTTGTGATAAATAAAAGACAAACAATGAACAGTTATTATTTTACTTTATTTTCATTTTTACCTATTGATTCGTAATATATGTTTCTAACGTAATATTTATTAATTGTTAAATATTGATTTCTAGGTGGTGCTGCAGGACTTAGACATATCTAGTTTAGCTCCGAGGAAGCCGGACTGGGATCTAAAACGAGATGTAGCTAAGAAGCTGGAAAAACTTGAAAGAAGAACTCAAAAAGCAATTGCAGAGTTAATATGGGAAAGATTGAAAGAAGGTAATGAAGAAAACTTAAGTGCTCTGGTTACTATGACGGACAATAAGTCTACTGATGATGACTGATTGAGAAAATCATCCTGTCTGTTGTGAAGTTATGTACAATATACAATATTAATATGATACACATTTGTTTTTTAATCATTTTGTGCCTGATATTAATAATAAAAATAGTTTATTGATTGTATGTACAATATTGTACTCGGTAAGGTGAGGTGTTGATTTTGATCAACAAAAAAAATATATTTTTTATTTATAATTATATCACAGTTAACTAATTTACGGAACTTTAATACTCCTCAAATTTCTAATATTGCTAATTAAAACTAACTAATTCTATATAATTACTATAACTAATTAGTAAACTGACGTGACGTAATTTTATAAAAATACAAAAAGCACGCAAATGAAACAGAAAACATTAAGTGTTATGCGAGTGGTGCCATTTTTGTTTCGCTTAGGCCTTGTTGTTTCATCAATCTTGTCGGGATCGTCGATTTCATTGTAAGTGAAGTAATTGTTGTCAACATTATAAAACACCGTTCTATCGCCGATCGGTTGAATCGGTCTAAAGTTGTGTTTTATCTTTCCATTTGCTGACCGCAGTTCTCTGAATATTTCAATCTGTAAAATAAAATAAAATTTCAAATTAATATCGCATAGAGTTTGTATTAAAATTGTTCAATATCAGTGGGGAAATTGTAGTCTTGAAGCCTGAAAAAAAAAATTAAGGATTCCTTATTTCTCTCATATAAATGAAATCAACCAATAATGTAGTATTTTTATTTTAAACCTCTATGTGAGTTACACGTAACAAACAATAACTTTTTATTTAAACCGAGGGCCGCTTCCAGCTAGAGGCCCATTGTATTTTGCCGTGGTACCCTATTGTTATAGCAATGCTATGTTATATAATACCTGATCATGAGCCAATCGGACGGGTTGTTCGAAGTCCAGCCATATGACGACTTCGGAGCACGGCGGCGTGGTCAGAGAGCCCTTGTACGTGAAGTATCTTTGTAAATCCAGAGGCAGGATGTTGAGAAACGAGAAGGGCTGACTGATCACTACAGTGGAGTGAGGGTCCGTCACGTTGCCGAGGGCTGAGGTGATGTCGTCGTATGCGGGGTGATTGTGACGATCGAGCTATTAAAAATAGTTTAATTTAATTCATTAAAACATCTGAATACTTGTATAATATCGGACTGTTATGAAATATAAAAAAAATATATTGAAATAGTAAGATCTCATCCGAGTTTTAAATTTATATTTGATTCGTTTCTAATGAACGACCCAAATATTATTTTAGAAGTGGCTTAAGTCACTACGTTTTTAAGTCGATATAAGTAAGGGTTTGTGTAAAACACGTCAAAAAAAGTATGCTATATCTCGAGAAGATGTTTCTCAAATAACTGATTACATTTTTTATTTAAATGAAATGATATCGTGCAATTGTAATTACTAATTAGTATTAACGGCTAACAGCTCCATTATCATTATAACATTTTATAATTTAAAAAAAATATATGAAATTACAGTAACTTTATAACAGCATCAACAAAAATTTTAAGAGACGAAGAGAGAAAGGCTTCATTTGAGCTTTTACAAAATTCTAATCTGTTATTAAAAAAATTTCATGTATTAATGTAATTTATGTCATTTAATCGTTAATTGTTCGGATTCTTAAAATAATATGTTCTATCCGCAACGGATAGTAGGCACACACTACACACGGGGCATTGCCTTTTTTATTATTAAATTTAAATTTAAACTTTTTTAATAACATAATAAATGTTTATTGTAATCCTCTAAGTATTTGATAACTTAAAATATGTTAAAGATATTAACAGTAAAAATGGCATTCTCGCTTAATAAAGATTCGATATTCCGTAAATAATGAGCAATACATCTTAAATTCTGGTGTATTTCAATAGTCAAACTTTATTATACGGATTATATTCAAATAGATGACGAATTATTACAAATGCAAGTTAAAGAAACCGCGACGCTTTTAACCATAAATACCTGCTTATTGAGAACTGATAAAATATTTCTATCGTTGATTCATTATGCATACATTCCATGAGTAATTTGAGTCGCGTATTATTTACTCCTCTTGAAAATAATATAACAAGGCATTACACACCAAGAGAAGTGGATATATTTCACAATTACCTCGTAGAAGAAAGCAAGGACGGTGAGACCGTCTGAGTGCTTAACTGCTTCCTTAACTGATTTATAGACTTCCTTATAGAACACCATGTGCAATTCCATGGGAAAACTAAAAAAATGTGTATATATTAAGTATCATTATTATTTTTTTCGACACTTATAATATTTAAGTTTGCAAAAATTGTTTATCAACCATCTATATGGCTGATAAACAATTTGTATGTATTTCAATCAAAATCCCAAAGGGTACTTCTAACGCGAAAATTTGTTGTTTTTTGGTAAGTTTTTAGGTATTTCAATTTGTTTGGAAAATAAATGCTTATGTAAAATTATATAAATCTAAAAAATACGTTTAAAAACTAACTTTTACTAGTTTAGAAGGTAATTGCTTGCACCGGTTTCTACTGACCTTCGATGGTTAATTTTGTCTTCTGAACCGAAGGTGTCGTTGTCTCCCCAGTGAAAGTGCATTTGGCTGAACACATAGTTGCCGTCCAGGGGTCCACCGCTGACTCGGGGATGGGGTTCATTCTCCACTTCTATTAAAACTGAAATATTCAATTATCATAAATTAGTCACGTATATTTTGAGAACATTTTAAAAATACAGGTTGTAAAATACGTAAATATTAATAACTGTCAATGTTTTTCTTAATACAAAAACCATGGAAAATCCTTTTCGCAACTTTGTACTCAATGACTATAAAAACACAAGTACACATTTATTAAGTTCTCTTGTCGCAAATGTGTTCGTAAAAACTATTTCAAATTATGCTCAGAAGCAATTGACCTTCATGTTGAGTTCACCTCAGTTCACTTTTTCATCTCTCTATTCTGTTACCTGTGTGTCCGTTGTTAGTGACGTGGACATCATCTATGGGATCATCAAAGCCTACAAAGACGATGTCAGGAAGTGCCACCTGCTTCACTCGCAGTACGTTGATATTGATCGGACTCTGATGTTTTCCTCTGCATTCTTGATACTTCTCACCCCAAAAACGTGGACCTGAGAAAAAAATACATTGTAGAAACTATAACATAAATTAACAAAGTAAATATAATATTTTGTTTAAATATACATAGTTGGGATATTCGTGACCGGAAAATATCAAAGTGGTTGTTTGTTAACAGAAAAATAACATTAAAACAACGTGGATATTAAAATAGTATGAACACGTTTATCGCTCGTTACTTGCATATGTTTATAAACACCTCATAGTATTATAATAACGATATTAAATTTTAACTATACCTGTAATTACTTATAGAGTAACGGACAAGTATCTACTACTATCCTATGTAATTATAACATTACTACCACTTTTCCAGTTCAAAAAGTTATAGTTATATCCAAGGCCCTAATTACTAGTACTTTATTGATTGAGAATAAATTATTTACAACCAAATAATTACTGGAGGTTGGTTAATCTATTATAATACTAAGCTGTAAATAATAGTATAAAAAATTTGTCCTCTGTCAAAAGCCAGCTCAACTAATAATACCAAGGGCTCTGTTACGTTAAAAGGTTTATGATAAAAAGGAGAAAGATTACTTTTCTATATCAAAATTGAATTAATTTCAAAATTTAAGATAAATTTTAAAATCAGTACTTTATGATAAATAAGAAATCAAGACCGCCATTAAGCAAACAGAACATTATTTTATTTACTTGTAGATAAACAATTCTTTGTTTTGTTTTACTCCTTGAAAATTAGAAGCGTAAATTTCAAGTACATACAAGATTTATTTGTATCGCAAATATAAGGTAAACTAATTTTAATGTAAAACGTGTATTTCCTCAAAGATTCCTTAGTTTTGTTTTAGGCAGGTTGGTTAATATAGATAATATTATAGAACAACACAACAATATTGAAGAACATCATTTTCATTTACATACCTATTATTCCATCATATCCAAAATCTTCTCCATAAGTGTAAGGCACTGAAACAAAACGTAAAATATTAATTTATTATATCATTAACAAAGGCTCTTAAAAAAGTGTAGTCTTAATAGCCTTAAGACTACACTTTTTTAAAAACTTTTTTAAGAAGTAATCCTTCCTAAAAAAAAAGAAACAAACTATAGAAAAAGACGATATTTTCGAATTTTGTTTTTGTTATTTTTATAGATACAAATTGACTAAGTTCAAATAGTGTAAATTGCGCGCACTACACAACATTTGCTGTACGCCTTTTTGTATTCCGACAGACACCGGAACAATGACATTATATTGTAGATAAAAGATTCAAACACTTTGGAAACTATTTTAATACCAATGACAATATGGTGGTTACAATATTATGTTAGAACATATGTAACTAGAACCAATTACTGTCTACTTTGACTCGACGCTCTGCCTATTAATAATTAAATATACAGTTTTGATTGACATCAATCGCATAAAGTTGCGACGTTAAGTGGATTTGCAATAGTCAATATTTAATAATTTCTGCGGACCTGTGGACGTCTGCTATTAACATAGTAAATTAATAAGACTCAACGAATGTCTGTATATCTTCATTTTCTTTTCATATGCAGTTTTCAGAATCATAGGAATACATACAACCAAATAGTAAGATGGTCAAATCTGCTCATTTAATATTTTGGACTTGATAATTGTTGTCAATGATTTAGGGAACAAGAAAAATAAATTGTTTTTAAAAGTTTTGTTTGTTTGTATAATGCTTATTTTTCATACAAAAAAATTACAATTAACGGACTTAATACTAAATGTCATTCTCAAAACGTCAATCTTGGGAATATGCAGAAACTGCGGTGAATTAAGAAAGAAATTTAAAAGCAAAATATGATGAAATTTACGAAAACAGAAAAATAAATTTATTAAGTGAATGTTGAGACGATTTTGATTATCGATAAGATTTTTAATTATATCAGACGAGCACACATCTGCATAATAAATAATATTTTATATATTTTTAATAGATATTTTTGGGTAAAATTTTTTAAAAAGTTCAATGAGCTTCAGACTGCACGGACCTACCAGGAATATGCAAAATCTACATGGATATTGAGATTCTTAACTGTTGATGAAAACGGTATGATAGTAGAACCAAGTATCACAGGTGAAGTAAAGTCTAGATCTACTTTATTTAATTGACGTGAGTTACCTAAGACAATGGATTGACATTTGGACACATTGACTCAGTTCCCACATTTCTCAAACCATAAGTGTATAATACACAGATTATTGTTTACGGTTTTCACATCGTCAGAGATGAGACGTGTGTGCAAATTTCTGCAAAAAACTGGTAGGAACAGTCAAAAGAAAAGTTACTAAGATTGAAGAAAGAAAAAGTAAAAGAGACACAATGCTACTTTTTGGAACATCAGACTTTAATTCAAACCACGTGGAAACCACATGGTCTACTCTGGGAGCATGCTGGCAACGGAGATAAAAGGAAAAACAATCCAGCACAGGTTGCTTTGAGTGACGGCGGCAAGGTCTTGGTGTACTAAGTCGATGGCATAAGAGAAGTCGATAAAAAATTAGGATGACTTTTTTCCATGCTATATCAAATGTCTTCAGTAAGTTTGTACAGAGTAATAATAGTACTCGGTTCAAATCCGGGCTGAGAGGATAGAAGTTTATTGGAGTTGAAGAATGAGGGTAACTGGTTATTTGTTTGTTTGCTCGCGAATTAACCAAAAATTTACTAGACAGATTTTGATGTGATTTGATTTTGTTAAAACTTATATTTCAGTATGATACTTATTACTTCAGTCAGTTTTCGAATTTTCACGTGAAACACAAAAATTGGTTTGATGAAAAGTGAGAGCCTATTATTTGTAAAGAAAAGAGGGAAACAGATGAAAACCATGACAATAACTAGTTATATATAAAAAAAAACAATTAATTACAAATAATAAAACTAGTACTAAAACATTCTTCTTAAATTCATTACTTGTGTGTTAAGTTAACAATTAAAATTGTTTGCAGCAATACCTATTGAAGAACTTGCAAAAGAATGAACTTGCATTGTTGATATATATGTTTAATTACGGTCTAGTTATGTAAAAACAAAACGTTAGACAAATAGCAATACTATGAACCAATGTATATAGAAGGAGGTAATGATAATTGTTCCCGGACATCAGAAAAAGGTATATAAAGAAAACAAATTTTAATTGAAATAATCATTATCTTGAGTTATTATTAATGTTTCATTATCTTTATAATATAATCTTAATATTATTATAATTATATTGCAATAGAAATGATTTCTTAGATATCTTGTACGTGACAGGGTGCCCTTGAATTATTTACTTGTTCGCTATGTCAGAAGATTCCTTGCAAAAAACGAGTGACGTCACAACGCGCTCTAAACAAGCGCGATTCATAAACAGAACCTGTGGAATTGAGTAACCGTATTCTGCAATATAACACACGGTAAGTTTTCTATGGAAAATTTTTGATTATTGAAATAACGCGCTACAACATGTTTTAAATATTAACATTTTCGTGAAACGGTACTTTTCGTGTCCGTCAGTACATAGTATAAGATCTCAAGGCTTAGGCCATCATATGTAAAAAACATACATTTCAACAGAGGAAGCATCTTATACCTATAATATAATACATAGCTATATTTCATATATATTTTTATTATATAATTAGGCAGCATTCCTAATATGGAGAAATTATAGTTACTTTTTATACTATAAATCTAAAGTTTTGTTTTACATAGTAATAGCGAAAAAAATACATACATGAAGCTTTTTATTAAAAATAACCGTTAGAAAATATTCCAGCGGCTGATAGTTTTTTTTCCAGTTAAGGTTCAATAATTTAGTAAATTTAAATATCTCGATGGTAGTAACTGTGCCATAACGAACTAACGAAGTGAATCAAGTTCATTGATACAAAGAATTGCATTTATTTTGCGATGACCTTCTACCGTTGCCAAAGATAATGCAATTACTTTTATAGAACATAGTATTCCAAATTGGGTTTTATTTATGGTCGAGAACAGCTGACGCTACTACAGAGAATATAATTTTAACAACAAACCTAATAATAATATTAGAGAATAATATTGTTGAATGTATAAATCAAGGCAATATCGTAATTGTAAATGGCCGTATTTAATTTTGTTTGTATATAAATGTAACTAAAATATTTTGATTGATATTTAATAGCCAATGTTTATTGTTTGTCTAAAGGCCGGTGTGTAACGTTTAAATGTAATTAGTTTGAGCGTGTCTTAAAGTGCTAGCTTCTATTTATACTGGGCCATAGAATAGTTTAGCCATCAAAGTTCAAACGTAGTTCGATCAAAGTAATGTACGTTTATGTGTCTGTAGTTATGATTATATATATATTTAATGGTCAATATCTTGCTCAAAATTTATCGACAATTTCCACAAATATGATAAAGAATGTGAAGCTAATAAAGTCTATACTGCAACATCACAATCTGTAGTAAAATAAAATTTGAAGATAAACCAATACTGTTTGATTTACCTTCGAATTGAATTTTTCGGGTTCAACCAAAATATTCATAGTGTCAGGCTTAGCTAGTTCTAACATTAAATTCTTTTAAGTTACTTATAGGTATCGTATTAGTATTGAATCAGAAAGCTCAACTGCCTCTTTAGAGAAACTGACTCAGGAGGTAGCTTAACCACAACAATGAAACATTCAATTGACTGTTTCAAGGCAGTTTGCGTAAGTTTCGACATTTGACCTCTTAGTTTTCTCATTTCTATGACTAAATAGAACACCACGGCAGTGTTGATTTAAAAGATTGAGCAAAATTTTTTCAAATCTCAAACTTCGGATACAAAAGTTCTTTCTTTTTTTTAGCTGTTATCAGTGGTTATTACCTTTTAATTTTAACAATATCCATTAGATTAAGTCTCCTTACATCTATTAGATTGAACTGTGACTGATTTTAAAAGAAGCCTTACCGCCATTTCTTACAATAATGTTGGTCTCGACCTCTTTGTTTCGCTTTTCGTTCTATTACATTTTTAAAATAATATATTTTTACTCAAATCATTCATTCTCACTTTCTTTTTAAGGTGTTACTAATTGATTGCTTTTCTTCTACAAAGTCAAAGGTCTCAAAAATTTTAAATATTGTAATATTGAAACAAACCTTTTTTAAACAATGATAGTTTTAAGAGTTCATATTATCTGAACCGCTTTGTTATAAGTTATCAGGATGTCTACACATTGTGACTTTATAAGAAACTTTAAGAAATAAAAAGTAAACGTATATATTTTTTCGTTTATTTGGCACGATTTTTCTAATATTTTATGAAATTAATTGTTTAAATAAAATGACACTTTACCATATTAAGATATAGATTGTTCAAAATAGTTACTAACTTAGAAGCAACGAGATCCACTTTTATTTTCAGCTCATCTCCTTTACCATACTTTCCAGAAGTCGAAAGATATTCTACAAATTTAAAAATCTCAAAAATCTAATGATAAAAATAATAGTACAAATTTATATTTATATTATTGCTATTATTTTTATAATTGGATCTTCGATACTTAGTCTAATCGTAATTTGAATCGCAATGCAATATATTTTTCCTCGTCATTTAGATATAGTGTAAACTATTCTAAACTATTCTAGAACAATTTTATTTGGACGCCTTATATACTAAGCTGTTTACACCTCAAACCCCGCATAACCGCTTCAGATTGTTTTTGGCTGAAGACTGTAAAAAAATGTGCATGTCCAAAAACTGTCCATAAAAACTACATTAAAAGTTGTATAAAGAGTTATAATCCATGATTGCTATTAGGTTTATCGGGGTGAGCTGACGTTACTCACACACGCGATTTTGAAAGGGGCAATGGGTTCGAAACAAGTCGATCAAATTTCGATAAAATTACAATGAGTACAGCAGACGAATTATATAAAAAGTGCATACCTTAAATACGCGACAAAGACCTTCATTAGAAGGTTCGTGTCAAAATGTACAATGATAGCCATGTATTGTAAACTACAATGGCGATTGTTTCTTAAACTTCGCCGTGACCCTTCACCACCTTCAAAGGCTTTACGCCTAAAAATGATTGTTCTAAAAGGCTATCTTAAATTAAACTTATAACAAAAACTATCTGTGCGTATTTAGAATGGACGAACACAAAAACTTTACTTTGTCTTACGAACTTGAAAATTTATTATTTAGAAAATTTATAAACGGAATACAATACATAAGTAGATTTATCGGAAAATATGTTTAATAATAAATATCTTGTTAATATGACCAATATTAACTATTCTTCATAAATAAAAAATATCAAATTTGATTAGAAAGGTCAGTAAATAAATAAATAATGCTATTCTTATGTGACACAGAGTGGTAGCTTCATTATTCAAAACATAATGAGCCTCGTTTCGCTCGCTAACCATTTCCCGCGCGTTTTAATAGAAATATTTATATTAATGTATTTTTTTTAAATTGGCGGTATTTAACATTGTATCATTAGTTCCCAGGAAGATTAAATTAATGTCTACTAGTTTGTCATTAAATATAAATATTTTAATGTAATGTATTTTAATATCCTCAATAATATATTTAATTTATTTATAAATAATAGTAATATTTCCGTATTTATTTTTGTTAAATCCAAATTGTTTATTGTTATTGTATTATATATTATATTCTGGTAATAATATAGAGCCAATTAATCATGATTAAAAAGTCAAATACTAATCAAGATATATTCACGTATTAATTTATTGAGTTCCAACCATTGCCAAATATTTATAATTTCATCTATCTGTCTATTCTCAACAGACTCACAGAACATAAAACTAAGTTTATAAAACAATACGTAATAAGTACATATTCTCATGTACTTATTAACCTATAATTTATAAATATTATAAAGCTGAAAGCTTTGATTGTTTGTATGTTTTATTAAACGCGCTAATTTTCGAAACTACTGGATAGATTCCAAAAAATTTTTGTGACTTTGATAGGCAGCGTAATAAGGAAGGCTACACATAGCAGTAGTTATATAGTGCTTATAGTTATCTTAATAATTATAAAACATTCGTGCGCGTGGAACCGCGGGCAACTAGTTTTTTATATACATATAAAAATTCTTAGATTTTTACGAGTACACATTTGTAATAAAACTATTTTTTACGGATTAAAACTCGCGTATAACTTGGTTACATTTTAATTTTAACCCGACGTTTCCAATGCTTTGTAGCAATCGTGTTCACGGGTAGACGAGATGTAAGTGTCTCAAGTTATATCTCGTAAAAATTGTTTTATTACATAAAAATAATTCTCATTTTATATTTCTGCGTGTATTATTAACATTATGTATACATATTGTAATTATACAGACGAGGCATAAAGTCGCTACGTATCTTCTCACGGGCAGTTAACACGATTGTATAAAAAATATTTAAAGGATCAAACTACTCTTAACTGATAAAAACAATTTGTAATATACTAATTGATATTAGAATATCAATTAAACAATAATTAATGAAAAAAATATATAATTCTAATGTTTTCTGTTGTATTTATATGTGATGTATATTTGTATATATTTTCGATTTAAATATCTATGTTACATAATATTATTTTTCTCTTCATTGTTTACGTCTCAGCATTTAAAAAGCCAAGATATTTTTCTTATAATTGCAATCAATTAAAAATAGAAGTTCTTAGAATTACTGTCCACATATATATAATAATAATAACGTTAACTATATCTACGGGTTGTGTGTAATAACGCACATATGACGTCCACTTTATGTCAATATTTATAATGCTATCTCTGGAATTCGCTTTTCATTACTGCACCTGACATACACACACATACACACATATACTATACTAATATTATAAAGCGGAAAAGTTTGTTTGTTTATAAGGGTTAATTTTCGAAACTATCGGATTGATTTGTACAATTCTTTCTGATTATGATAGGCAGTTTCATGAAGAAGGACATAGGCGATGTACTCTACTACTTTTAGTTCTCCTAATAGTAAATATTGTGTTCGTGGGTGCAGCTGCGAGCATCAGCAAGTTATTTGATATTCATTCAGTAGTTTAACTTTGAGCTGTGAAAATACTAGTTCCAGATATAATATACTAAATTTAAACTATTTTTTTTAACTAACCAAACTCATTAACACAAATTCCATACAACATTTGATTCCTCACATTTCACTGAGATTAAGCCTTAGTTACTGTTATAGTTATACGTATTTTAGTTTAGTTTCTAAAAAACCTATTAATAATTTAACCTTTACAATTTATTCATTTTATAATAAATAAATTCTAAATTCAAAATCATAAAATATTTATTCATTTATATAAATGAATGAATGAATATTTTATATTGATTGAAAGTAGAACCAACTTTGAATGTCTCCGTTGAACCTCAAAGACTCTTGTTCAGATGATGATGATTGTGATGACAGGCAATGATGTTCTCATGATATGCTCATTTTCTACATCATAACAGCTAACGTCCGGAGCTCAGGCACGGTCGTAATAGTCAGTATTACTTTATACATGATACAGATTCCAACATACAGGTAGTTCAGATATTTCATGCTATGGTATTATTTTAAAATAAAATTAAATACATCCTCATATCAATATATATGAAGCAAAACCTCATCCAGACCCTACATAGACTAAAGTTTGATGTTTGTCGTATCAATGTTACGTCATGTAAAAATAGAGAAACGGTTATATCATGTATTTGTGGAGAAACGGATATATCATGTATTTGTGGAGAAACGGATATATCATGTTTTAGTAGAGAAGCGAATTGCTAGCAATTTGCTTTTTAAATTGACCTGATTTAATAAAAGATATGATATTGGTGTATATAAGTCATAAGAATGGTTTACTACAGAACACTAAATAATATGTTCTCATCGAAATAAGAGCCGGAAAAAAAAAATTGAAGTGTATAACTACAGGCTGTGAAAATGCTACGCTTTCGTCATGAGCGTTGACATGCGGCCGGCACCAAAAATTTATCCGAATCGATTGTAATTATTACCATATTGAAAATTCATAATAAATTAAAATAAAAAATGTTGTCTTACAAAACAAAAATGGAATGGACCTCTTATCATTTAAGAAAATTTGCGTACGTAGTAGTCTCAGACTTATTAAATATACACAAGAATTTCGTAAGAATCAATTTTCATAAGAATCAGCCAGACCGTTTGTATCTAAACACCTCAAGTTTAAATACAAAACCTGACATGTTGAATTTTATATATTAAACAGTTCAAACTGACTCGTGGTGGCTGAACCAAGGCTGGTTTCTCAAAGGATTACTAGAATAAATATTTTTAGTGAACCTTTATATTTAGGACTACATGCGATTCATATTAATTAATCTTCAAAAATCAGTATTAGGAATGCGAGTCCAGAAATTTGTGCATTGTAAAATTCAGCAAAGTGCTTTGATCCGTAAAATCATAAAATGTACGCTATAAATTTCACAATACTAGTATATTTTCTTTGACTATGAAATCATTTGAAATATTAATTAATACATTTCCTATATCCTGTAATATTATAGTCTCCTTGATGGTTTTATTGCTCTCAATTATCAGTAATTTATTATTACTCTCAATTATTAATTATTTATCCAGCGTGTTGAAAATTCTTTTCTAAGCTTTAGATAGACTTTAAAGGTATCTAGACTACCGTGTGAAATTGTTAATCCAATTAATAAATTGTATTCGTATAATTCTTGTATTCTAATAAAATACAACTATTAACGTATTTGTTCCGATTATTTATTGGTAGTTTTATTCATCAGTTAGGGAAATATTACCACAAAACTATTTATTTAAACTAACTTAAAATAGTGTATCTGAGTCTAACTTCTAGATGTATCTAAGGTATAGGAACAGCGCAGTGAAAGTTGTCGACTATCTAGCTCCGATAGATAGATATTGTTGCGACAGGGCTCTTGATACTATATTATGTCTGCAATACTATCTTTATTGAACCCAATAAATCTAACATTCATATAAAATCATAGGTTTTCGTAATATTAGTTAAATTGAAAATAAACTAGGGACCATTTTGACACTATGTGGAAGAATATTGAAAGACTTTTTACCAAATCCGACGAGTCTAGTTTCAATCAAAAGTATCTGTTACTTGCGTGTCCATGTACAAATGGTTCCTAAAAAGATGGTATATTACTTCCATATTGTTAAAGATTAATTTGATTTTATAATTATGTAATAACGTAGTTGTATGGATCCTACGAGCCTTGTGTTATAATTGTTATTATTATAAAAACGTTCATTACATGAGGCAGGCGAGCGAGACACTAGCTGTATAAAAAGATATGAACATACAACTAGTACGTGATCCTTTGAAATATTTTAGATTTTTTATCTTCATTGAGTTATTTATTTTTTATTCCAACACGTGGCGTAACAATATTGGCACGCCGGAAAAATGCCACAGATATATAAATGCATTTTAATAATATACAAATCAGCGGCCATTAGCGGCGCTGTTCTCGCTCGTTTTATAATATTGAATGTGGTTTAATAGCTAATTGTGTATTGTCGTGTACGAAGTGATAACATTTATACCATTAATGCATTGTTAGTAATAGTTAATCACAATGTTATGGGTTTTACAGGTTGTTATATTATTATAAGACCGTTCTACATCAGTAGGAAAATTAACATCAAAATAATATTATTAAAAAAAATTAAAAAAATTAAAATCCTGAAATAATGTTTTTATTAAAATTTGTTTTTTTTTTTTTTTTAGAAAGTTGTATAAAGTTATTAAAACAAGTTCAAATATGTGAAATAAAAAACAACATAATCAGTAATATATTTACCATAAATAAACATTATTAAACTGTAGATATTCGAAATTTAATAGGGATGCCAAAAATATATTAAAATGTTCAGCCTGAAGTAAAGAAAAACCGGTTTAATATGAAGAAAAGTTTTCATCTACGCATCCATCAGGCGTCCCTATGCAATAAAAATTTCATTAAAATAATTATTATTTTAAATTATAACGAATCACTCAAATCTACTAATCTTGATATGAAGGAGATTTTCGAGGTGAAAATACTTACATTATTGTGACATTGGTGTAAACGAGATGTTAAAAATTCTGTTGTAACTTTTAATGTCACGTCCAGTTGCACTTTCCTTATAATAAATGGTAGGGGACATCTGATTCGACTTGTTTTATATATTTTTAGAATATTATACATATATCTTCAATTAAAATATATCATAAACTAATAAGTCATGATTCATAATTATGTATTGTAATTTACGTATCTTTTATTACTAACGTCATTCATAACATATAATACAAAGACATGAATTAAAATGTCACCTAAATAATTTCTCGATATCTTATTAGACTTCACTGGAATATAATGTGGATTAAACCACAGTTCAATAGAATTAAGTGGAACTAATATTTTAATGAATAAATAATTTGTGGATAAATTACGAGAAAGCATGAAATATAATAAGGAAAAGTATCAAATGAAATACAAATTATTTTAATTAAGATGAATGTAAAACTGAATAAGTCGTGTTAGAATGAGGCGAATTTTTAATGTATAGTTATTAAATTTATAATATTGTTTAATTTGTATATTTTAAATCTTAAAGAATTTTTAAATTTCAACAAACATTTATATTTGGATAATTTTAAAACCTCAATTGTATTCTAAGATTTTCAAGAACGTTCTGTAACAATTTTTCAAATTTATCACCAATTCTAAAGTTATGGCTTTTTGTACCGAAAGAGTTGCCTCTTGTCATTTGTCAGCAAGATTATTATACAAGCATTCACTGTCTATAGAAAAATATATAATAATTGACAGAGTTTATTAATAGTAATATATTGGCTTTTGTTTTGAACAGGCTTATTTATTGTACTTTGTTATTAGTATAGATTATTCTATTTATTTTTAGCGTTTTGAAAAGTTAAATATAATTTAAATTATCAATTTGACCGTACTTTTTTATACTACAGGTTTAGGATTATACATAAGCATATTTCAAGAGTCTACTAAATAGTAACGGCATTGTTGTTGTGCTAAATATTAACGCTTATTTGTACTATGGTTGTCAACTATATAAACATAGTAATCCGAGTAAAACAACAAAACAAAAAAGTCAAACACTGCGCACTGCAAACGAGCGGGACTCGATATAATCCGTCATGACAGGCATATAGAGAATTCGAAATCACTTAGCTCTCCTATACGAGTGTTGAAGATGTACCATAATCAAATAGTAACAAAGTCAGATATTATATTTAATATATAAAAAATGCTTTCGCATTCAAAACACGTCACCTCAAAACAATAATTTTAAAAACGTTCTTTATTTTTTCTCGCATCACGCTAAAATTACTGAACAGAGTTTAATTAAATTTAAAGTGCTAATGAGTCATTGTTTTGGTCAAAATGTAGTCACGTTTTAATATGCTACATTCACTTATTTTACGAAAATATACAAAAAATAAATCGTATGTTTAAGTTAACAATATTTAAAGAATAAAAATATACGTTTTTAATTATTAAATTAAAAATTTCAGAGGTTTGAATTTTGGTAGTTTTATTATATAATAGATTAATGTTTAAATCTAAAGTTTTCATACGGCTATTTCAACACAAATACTAATACCTGATTCAAGATCATTCTGCATTGAGAATTGATTTAAACAAAGTAAATTACATATTGGGCTAACCCCAAAAAAATTGGGATAATGACAGATGAATGTAGATAAATTGATTATCACTTATATATAACCAAATTAGCAATCGTTTTAAAAACATTTTTATTGTATAAATCTTGAATTGATCTCTAATGTTTAATAAAATTTAATAATGTTTTAATTATTTACAATATTCCGTGAAATCGCGAAAGTCCTAAACTAAATAGATCCTAATCTGAGGCGCACGACATCAACTCGCAAGCTTTCACCATCTTACGGAAACTGCAGAAATGCGTTGCGTTGCGTTTAAAAACTATTTTATAATATTACTATATCTATATTACACTTTATTATTAATAAATATTTTTTATAATTCTATATATATAATTTTATCGTTAAACTTTTCAAATTGCATAAATATAGACATCTTTCAGAAATATAATACAATACTTAAAATATAAATTAATAAATTCTAAGAGTTGCTTTTATTTTTATGATATGATTAGTTTATTTTATATTTTATTTAATATACTCCTACATTTAGGAAATCAAAAATATATAACTTACCTTGTATTAAGGTGTAGATTAATAGACTCGATAATAGAATCCACATTGTAACACTTGGTATCTCAAAATGCAATTAAAAATCTATACTGAGTTTCAACAAAGCATCTCTTCATAAATTCTATGACTGGCGAGTGCATAGTTTATTCGTCAGAGCGACAGCACCGCACCGGCCGCCCACCGACTGACGAGTCCACTGTGTGCGACGAATCATTTCCCTCTATATAAATGCCCTACAATTTATGTAAGGACAGCTGTTTTACAGGTGAAGTTTTCCGGAATTATAAAATCATATAATTTATTATGAAAAAATAACCCCCATATCGACATGTACAACTGGAGCCTACCTACTTATGACACTGCACTCTTTAATCATACATGATAAAAAATATATATTGCACCGAATTTATAGGTCACTATTATTATTATAATAGTTTTGTAAACTTTAAAATGTTATAAATAGATACGTATATAAATCCCCCTATTTTATATTTGTTAAAATTTACGGTGCTAAAGACAATATAATACAAATCTAGTACTGAATATGTATTTAGTAATTCAAGTGATTAATATTGGCAATCCTTCTAAATCTATGTATATATTTATTTTTCGTCTTTGCAAGTCTATGTGTATACGAGAATGCGTATAGGAGTCTATAAGTATACCAAAAAATATATAAATTAAATATACAAGCTATATATTAATTAAATATTTATTACATATTAAATATTTGCAATATAATATTCATAGTACCTTACCTATTGTATCATTTTATTGCTATCTAGTTATAATAAAAAAAATGCTTATTCTACAGATATTTTATGATACATGATAATAAAAAAAACATCTGACACGCGGCCATCGAGCTTGCCGCTATGAAAAACTCCTAATCGGCTAATTATAACTCGCAAATTAATTAACAAACAAAAGAAAAAAAAATTAATTAAAATAATTAAATTAATTAATTAATTAATTAATTTTTAAATTTTAAAAAATTTAAAAATTCGAATTTTTTTTTCCATTTTTCGGTAACTTCGGCGGCCCATCTGACCACCTTCCCGTTGGACAATCAACATAATTTTGAAAAGTGAATCTTACATTTAGATGCTGATTCCAAATATATCTTTAGTTTTTCAAAATTCGAAAAATAAAATCCGACACACACACAGACATACAAACACACAGACACACAGACACACATACAGACAGACAGATCGGAAGGAAAATCTGAGTTTTTCGAAAATATTAACTCAATATTTCGATTTCAAATTAATAATGCTGAGGCTAAATTCTTGCCACATACCTACTGCAAGCATAGTTTTATTTTGTTTTGAGGTGTTAACTTTATTTTTCTAACTTTATGTGCCTCGTATATACCAGGTTATTAAAGTTATATATAATTCTCTAAGAACGCCTTTGATAAGATATCTTCTCAAAATTATATATAAATAATTGTAAACGCACTATCAATACTACAAGAAAACTACAAACCACATTTCGAATGAAACTTTAATGCATTTAAATTTACCACAATTAACGTATCTGCACTGCATCCTTTCAAATACAGGAGCTCAACGTAACATTTTTCATTACTACATATTGTAAATTTGAGTGGTTAGATTGCTTGTAATATAAATTTGAAGTTGACCCACGATTTCTTTCCTTCCTACACGGACAAACGTTCATCATATCATTGAGGATTTATGATACAAATATTCTCATCACGGTTGGGATCAAACCCGGAACACCATTCAAGGCATAGAAATCTGGTTTAAGGGACGCATGACTAATGCGATGTCAGGAGATGATGAATTACTTTATGCTAAAAAAGATTCAGAAGAGTATTTTATTAAAAACACAAGGGTATAAGTAATAACAGCGTTGATATTACCTTATCAAAGTAATTTGTTTCACAAAAGGTAATTTTCTAAAAAAAAAAAAATTAATTAATAAAATAAATATTATATATTAATAAAATAAATTAATAAATAATTTAATAAAAATTAATAAAAATCTAGAATCAATCTCTGAAATATATATACGAACCTTGACAAAGACTTTCCTATAAGTTACTTATTTCCTTCTTTTTATATTTTTAAAACGAAGGTTCAAGTGATTCTCTTGCAGCTGTAATCCTACTGATTGTGATTTAAACTTGGATTTTTAAAAAAGTATCGATATATCGGTATATCGATAATTTTAATTCGTTATATAGATTTTTTTGCCGTTATTTTATTTTTATTGATACAAAGTATCCATTACCGGAAATTATATAAAAAATAGGATCCTGCCCTTAAAAGATAGAAACGATCGGAAAAACTCTGTAACGGCTCTCTATGACTATTAGCTTTGTTCCTTTGGTGTGTTCTTCGTCTTGATTTGTGATTCTTTTGATTGAAAGGTTCTTAAGTTGTCATCATCAGTGATCACCTAATGCCCAAATATGTTCCTCTAGAGGCAAATATACACTTGGCAAAAGTTACTATTTTAGATATGCATTTCAAGTGCATGCACTTCAGTTCCGCATTTGCCGTTTCAAAAGCAATAACTGATAGTAATAACTGCAATAATGTGGCCCCTCGATGTAACAGAATGCTAAGGCTTTTTCCATAAATGTACTTTGAAGACTTGTTGTTTGGAGAAGTTGATAAAATTAGTTAACAAACCTTTTTGTAATTTTTTCTAATTAAAAGAATTACTCAAAAACTAAACATTTTAGTAAATTGCAATAATGTACATTTCATATACTTCTGATATTTTGGAGCTAATCGAAACTAAACACCATATTTTATTTATAAACTCGAATTCATGATTTGGACTTTTTAATTTGAAATTTGAAAAATATCGATATCGATATTTAAATAAATATCACGTCATCACCGAGATCCCTTGAAACTATGAAACCCAAATTACGAGCGATAATCTTACAAACATATCGCGTGGAGTTCTATTAACAATGCCTTTCACAAGATTTCTCTATAAGCAGTCAAACATTTAATTCATTTAATCATAAACGACCCAGATGTTTAAAACTTACCTCCGTGATCAAAATTATAGTCAAACTTTTTTTAATTCGTTGGAAAAATCTATTACGGATAGGGATGCCAAGGTTGTAGTCGGTGGGTCAGTTGGAACTACCGATCAGCACATAGGATGATGCCATTTTTAAGGCTACCCACAAAAAAACCAACGGTTGCCTTCATCGCCTTAGTAGATCGCATAACATCGTTTTAGGACTCACCGTGAGGCCTCCGGGTTTCCGCCATATGAGAATGAGCCGAGCACAATATAAGTTAACTTTGGTCAACTCAATCTAAGGACAAATTGTCGAAATTAGGTTTAATTAAAAATCACAAACCCTGTATTCTGAATACAATCTTAATTTATTGAAAGCCAAATTTATTAACGGTTTTCGGATTAATACATAAATAAGCTTAGAAGACTTGTTGCAGTGCTTTGCATATAGTTGTTTTTTTTTCTTATTTGCAATAACTCTAATGATTCTATTTTGCTGAAAGTAAATACACATTTGCTATATTTTTCATCAAAATATAAAATATGTTTCAGCTTAGACAAAACATAAACCTTATAATTATCGTAAAATTCCTTAATTTCATATCTTTTTCTGAAGTTTCATTTCTGCCGCGTGTAAATTGCACATTTTTTATTTTTCTGCCCACGTTGAACGGTGGCTTACAATGTATGTATATTTGTATTTTGAAGTGTTTTATGTTTATCATCAGTTTACCAAAATCCATTTATAAATTACTTCATATGAATAATATTTATTTTGTATTTTGTTATACGTATCTTAGCCTTTTCGTAAAAATAATAATAGTTGTTATAGCTTAGCGTAAGCCATTCGTACACAAAAAATGAGTTCAAATTTAAATGATTAAAATAACTTATATTTCTTCTAAAGACATTCGGCACGAGGACAGATAAGACATATTTGCACGGCCTATTTTATCAAAACTGAAAACAAATATTTAATAATAAAAATATTTTAAATCATCAATTGAAGAGGTTTTTATTATTATTATTAAAATTATTTAATCAAGAGTTGTGCCGTTTTAATAAGGTACAAAATAAAAGATATTAATGGACTTCACACATTTATTGTATTTTTGTCTAATAAAAATACTTTATAATAAAACTATCATATTATTTATTATAAGGATATATACAGCAATTGACAGTCTTGCTGGTTGTATACACCCACGCACCCACGCTCCCATACACCCAGACATTACTTCTCATAACGCTTTACAGTGCATTATTTATACCAACAACCAAGTTATTACAAATTTACAGCCCTATCGCTTTTAAAATTAATTATTACAATTTAAGAATTTGACACAAAATAAGAAAAACCATTCAATGGATACTAACGTATTGCACTAGTGAAGCAAAAATAGAATTCAGTGACCAAATATAAATGTTTTGAACCCACGTGGAAAGGTGCAGCGAGCGTATTAAGTACTCGACTGTTCAGGCACAACATACGTTCGTCCCTTGACGTGTCTCGCTCTCATATGACACGTACTGGATCAATTGAGTCTACAAATTGAGACGAAACTAAACGATCTACTTCATTATCGAGACGAAAATGGTCTTAAAGTTAAACATCTATACAATTCTATAGATTTCTACAGAATTCGTTCATTACAAAAGCCGAAAAAACTTAAAATAAAATCAATAATAATAATAAAAACATACAAACGGTACATTAGTTATGTGCTTGGCAACGCTGCGGTCTAGATAATATTTGAAAATGGTCTATTCATCTTATATATTATTATATATACATAATAACTTAAATTTTCTAAATTATTATTAAGTCAAACTCATTTGCAACATTCACCTTTAATAAAAAATAAGACTTAAACAGCGCTTTATTGTCGACCCTGGTAATGGCGGTTCAATATTACTAGAGTGCTATATTATTAACCTCCAAAATAATACTAGATTTAACGTCGCCTCTCTTATATAAATCGACCGAGCACAATAACACAAGTCACAACATCACAGAATATTTCGGACAATTGCCAAAGAAATAATATAACTTCTAAGATTTTATAAACACAAAGATAAGAATCAGATCAGTACACATACTACATTCTTACAATGTCACTCGCAGTCTAATATTATTATCAAAATATCGATATTACATCATTACATATATAAACACGTTCCTAAAACCAACTCAGTATTAGTAGCATTTCAAAAAATATATAAATAATTTATAAATTCTATTTCTCATTTCATCAATACGACTTACCAACCTAACAATGTGAGACGATTAGTCCTACGCACACATACACAGTATGTACATACTACTATATACACACACACGCGCCGCAGCACTACTACACGCGCACACTACATGCTGTTTACAATAATTTATATATATATGTTTAGTATCAACTGACAGATGGAGCCGAGAACTAAACAATCTTATTGTCCGCTATCGTCTATATTTACGATACGATTTACAATCGTTGGTTTTAAAATAATAATATTAATTATCTTTTGTTACTTACGACATGTAATTACTAACATCTGCCAAATTTGCTAGTGAACTATGAGTGCATGTACACACACACACACACATGCACAGCGATTAATACAAAAATCACCGTTTATAAAATACAACCGTAGTGATATTACATTGCATAAATAAATATAAATGTGTTCAATTAAATTAAAGGTGAATGACCCAAAAGCCGACTATTTTAAATATTAATCGTCCTATAAAGCTATTGTACTAGTTGTGCGCGACTCATACAAGCGTGCTTGAGATGTTAATTTTGTCTGATATGTTTTCAAAACGGTGACATGATGCAAGAACTGTGTGAAGCCCCCACTTACCCAACCCTCCTAAAAACACGTGGCTGTGATAAAATAGCTTTATGCGGCGTCTATTGTCTTTTATATATACACCATGTCACAAAAATATTTACTTTAATCTTGTATATCCATATAACATTAAATATATTTATTTGTACATTAAAAATATTTACAAATAAAAACAACATTCACCTCTTATTTCTATTCACAGTTTACAACTAACTAGGGCTGTAAAATGTACAACTGTCTTAGAAACAAATGACCTTCCCTGAGGTCAGGCGACAAATGGAAAACATATCTAATAATTACCAAAATTTAATAAATTACAGTTTAATAAACTATAAAAAGAATAAAATAATAATATGAAATATAGAATATTTTCAAAACTTATAACGACATATTGGAAACAAAAAAGAGATTGGTAGTGTTACTCACTGTAACTGTACACTCAATGTCTCACGGTCACTGCCTCTACGACAGTTATACCACTAACTAAAATTATTACAAACACAATTTACAAATAAAACATCTTGTTATATTGTCATCAAATTTGAAGGACATCTACAAAATCCTTAGTATTAAGTTTTAAATCTACACTTTTCTGAAAATTGTAATGTAACAAACTCTTCAAATTGAATGCTGTATTTGAACAAGTAGTGTTTATCTATAACATATAAGTGCCACGGACCTTAAAGATACTGTATCTATTAATTTGGTACATAAATACTGTCCCGGGCTATTAACTATTGTAAAACATTGTTAATTCTTACTAGTTGTTTTAAAAACATTGCAACTATTATGAAGTTTTTAAAAGTAACATTATTTGTAGGGTTACAATTCACTTTTAGTTTACTATAGAGTTACTGAATGCATTGGTAATTGCTATTGTTGCTTAATATATTCTTATATAAATTAATAGTATATTTTAGAGCTAATTAAATAATGTGTTAGAATTGTTATAAATATATATTGCAAGAGTTAAGGCCATTATTACATTTTTATCATTGTATATATAATGTACTCCATACATTGTACTGAGGTTATTTATAGTGCAACTCTATTATTATGAAGACATTGAAATTCCAGTAAACATTTTACTGTTTCATATATGCTGAAAATTATGAAAGGAAATGTGACATAATAAGCTTTACATTACGAGACACTTCAACAGTACAATTTTGTTTACAACTCTCGTATACTTAGTTGAAAATAAATACCATATCTACAAGCAGATATTATAAATTATAATATATGTCGGCGCCTTACTTCTAAACAGGCATATTCTGAAGTTATATACATTTTTACCTCCTTTTAATTTCTCTATAAATTAAATATTATATGAAACATTCTTTCCAGTTCATGTTTTTGACAGAACTTATACTTTACAGTGGATTGTTGAAATGATCAAATAATATAACAACAGACATTTGAAATATGTGAAATAATAGAAACTTTTCACATTTAAATTGAGCAAGTTATTTGAAAATATTGCTTTGATACAATAAACTATTTCAATTAGTTTAGTAACAAATTTCTTGATCATTAGATCTTATCAGGGTTTCACTGAACTATACTTCTAAACCATAGATTTCAATAAGCAATTTATATGTTTACTAAATAAATTATATTATGTACTTATAACAAAATGAAATAACAATAATATTGGACCTGTAACTATGTTGTATGTTTTATCGAACGAATTCATGGATGGACATATCTCAATAGTACAATAGTTTGATTTCTGTAGTTTTACCTTTTTTGCAATTATCATAAAATCCTAGACGCGAATAAACTGAAGCCGTATATCGTTTTAAGATTTCTATTTTTTTTTATTGAAATTTTTAATCTGTTCAATCAGTCCATTTTAAAAAGACTTTTTTCCAGGTAGTGAAGAGTAATTTAATTACATCCTCGGCAATATTGCAGCGGTCAATACCATTGGGTAATAAATTCTGAAGTTTTTACGAAGTTTTCAAAGTGCAACGGTCGTTAGCTAAAATAACCCAATTTTCGGTTGCTATTAAATATTTACTTCACCTTTTAAAACGTCCGAGTATACACCGAACACCACGAAGCACAGACTTCGAACCGAAAAGCGTATCAGTTAGTGGGGCGAGTGCGTCGTGCGTGTTATAGTTTCCGGGGCCTGGTGAGTCTCCTCTTCTTGCGGTCGGGTGTCGTGGCATCGGCGGAGGCTCGTCGGCGCGAGGGCGGCGTGCTTGTGTCGTCGGCGTCTCTGCCGTCCTTGCCGTCCCTACCACTGCTGTTGTCCCTGCCTTCCTTGCCGGTATCCCGGTCTTTGTCCTTGCCGTCCTTGTCCTTGAGTTCGAGCGCCGTCTCTACGGCCTTGCTCCCGCTCGCAGTTTCATCTTCGTTGGTCTCCGAACTCGATCCAGCCGCCCACTGCGCATGAGTGACAATCAATATGTGTGTGAGATGTGACTATGTGAATGACTAAATGTGTCATTGTGTGATTGTGTGATTGTGTGTGTGCGTGTGCGTGTGCGTGTTCGTGTGTGTGTGTACCTGCAACGCGCCGCACTCCCCACATAGCGGCGGCACGGCCGGCGAGCGCGAGCGCCAGTACTGCAGTTCCGTCTTACACTTGTTCAGCTCCTGGGGACACGAAAGACGGGTTTATAAATGAAGTGGCACGATCCACCAAAAGAAAAAACTACCCTCAGGTTGTTTACATTAGTCAAAATTTTTTATTATGATAAAGTGTGTGTGCGCAATGAGCACATATTTAAAAAATACCTGTAGTAATGTTTGAAATTTGCGACTTGTCTCCTCATTTTTCTTGTCGTAATCTTCGAGACGATTGGCGTACTCTAGGGTTTGCTTCTGTTGTTCTGCGATCTGCTTCTGCTGTTCGGCTATCTGCTTCTGCTGGAGAGCCGTTTTACGCTTACAACTTCTAAGATCGCTGCGCAGGGCCGATAATTGATCGTTGTACCTATAAAATTTAAAACATATTTTTATTTAATATACCAAAAAAAAATTATAAACGACTTAAATATAAAAACGTTAAGTCATAACATAAGAATTAAAAAAGCTTAGTCGCCGTGGCCGTACTTCTTCATGCCCTGTTTGATGCGGTGTATCCTCTTCCTCAGCACCATGTTGCTCTGCGGCGGTGGCGGCGAGGGCGGCAGACTCTCCTCCAGGAACATGTTCATCGACGACACGCGGCTCTCCGACGACGCGCTCGCCTGCTGCGACTCGAACCCGGCGGGCGGCGGGGAGTCCAAACACATGTATGACTTACTGGACTCACCGGCTGAAATTACATATATTATGCCTATTATAATGGTGTTGAATAGTCATTTGTCTATCCTCGAAGACACTTTATGACTCGAGTTGGATCAGTGCGAGATAACTTGTCATTCATTCGAATACCCTTGAATATTGATTCTGCCTTTAAAGTAGGAATAAATTTTACTATCCTTTATCAAAATTTATTCGAAAAATATTAACACTTTTAGTGCCGAGCGAAAAACAGGTGCCTGTGCGTCAATAATTGAGAAAATGCTCATATAAACCGAAGGAGAGCAGTGTACAGAGTATGATATAGAGAAGAAATATATAAATATAAATAGAAGACTATGAAATGAATATTAAAAATTATATAAATGACAATGGAATTGATGTTTATAAAAATAGTAAAAGTTGAGTTCTCTCTTACAAAACGTATTTGCATAAACAAAGTCTTGTGTTCATCCTAATTTTATATGGACCAATTATTATGAAGTATATACTTTTCGTTTTCAATGTATTTTTTTAACAAGATAAACATTATTACATAGAAGAAATGAAAGGTAACTCGAAGGGACAGGGTGAGCGCCGGGAGGATTATCTCTTTAGAAATATGTAATTGTTTTAAGTAATATAACATATATTTGTGACATAATTTTGCATAATACTGCATTAAAAGAAACCCAAATGTTTATATTTATGTATAGTAAATGAATAACATTGTTAAGCTCGGACGTCGTCTGATCAGGTACCATTGGTGTTTATGTTAGATTGCGGTACCCCCAAGCGATAGGAAAGAGTCGTCCACGAAAAGATTTAAGCTGATAAGCTATAATATCATTTATGTAATAGATTTTAAGAGTTTTTCTTAAATTGGTTTTAAATTATTTCGAAAACGTAAGGCTTTAAAAAAAAATCAATTTTCTACGACTGGTACGGACCGGACCGAACCGATGTGTGCCTTTATAATTTACACATATATACAATAAAAAAGCCGAGATTAAAAACTTCATACACAGGTATGTACACAGGCACAAACAACGTATGTATTTATACGTGTTTTAATACTTTTTTAATTGTATAATTAAAAGTAATCCAAGCAAATTCCCGAGTAGATGGAATAGACAAATTGATTGAGATAAATGAGGTATTATTAGATTTTATAAGTAGGTTCTATGACGTCACAGCTAATCTAACGGACGCGCTACTTAATACGTCTAAAGTTTTTGTGAAAAAGCGAACTCTAATAGTGGAATATATTTATTTAATCACAAATAAATAAATAAATTTGACAACGAAACAACCGAAACTTTAGTTTTTTCCCTACAAATATATTTACGATAACTATTATCACTCCACAACTGTGGTTTTCAATTACTCGCGTCCGATTCAACGTAATTCTAAATAAAAATTATTATTAATAATTTTTACGTAAATGTTTATAAAGGTTTAATATTTTAATTTAAAGAACACGCATGAGGAAGGGTAAAATTATACATTTCAATTCAAACCCTACATGAAACTTATAAACAAATAACATACAAATTGATTTGATTTATTAAAAATAAATAATTTATTTAATAAACTCCTTTTTGTAAGAATTAGCTTTATTATGTCTCCATGCTTTGATTGTTAATATTAATATATATTTTTTTAATATTAAGTTAGGAAAAACCGTCTGTTGTGTCATCAGTTACAATAATATGTAATGGTCTTTAAGACAAAATATTTTTATAATGAATACTATTTGTAAATATGAAAAGCGGCAATATAGAAGAGTATTCTAATATATGATACATGCAACCACCAACACACGGCAGGTCATTACATTCCTTAACATGAACTGTATCCTGCAAAGTTTTGCGATTATTTATATTCACTGTTTGTATATTTTTATTAAGAATAAAATGTATTAACCCAGAGCACGCGAAGATTTACCTTGAGATAAATTTAGTATTTCATATTTATATAAGTACATTTTTTTATTATTTTTAATTTTGTATGTTTTATCAATAAATGTATGATAATTATCAAGTCAATTAATTACATAATTATTATGAAACTATTGCTTTCTGCCTATATGTAACACAAACTTAAGCATAAAATTATATATATTTTTTATTTTATTTTTTCAGATCAGGTGTGCGGCAATATTAAACACAAATAGAAAATAAACCAATACCAATTATTTTTTTTTGTTATATTAAACATAATTTTAAGTTTGGTTTCTGTGCAGATGATAATAGTAAAAAACTAGTTCATAGGCAATAATAATATTAAGTTTGGTCTACCAAAGTACTATTGTAGTATTTTCTTAGATGTTCACGAGTACACATTTGAAATCAAACTATTTTTACGGATTAAAACTCGCTTATAATTTGGTTACATTTTAATTTTAACTGACTTTCTGACAGACACTTACGTCTCGTACCCGTAAACACGATTACTGCAAAGTATTCGAAACGTCGGGTTAAAATCAAAATGTAACCAAATTATAAGCGGGTTTTAATCCAGTTTTATTTCCAGTACCATTGTATATAATACAAAATCTTCTTCAAAAAGTAATAAAAGGCAAAATATTTTTGTTCTTTCCAACTAAAGCGGATTCAAACGAGAAAAAAACATAGCCTTCGATATAGAGACGTAAGCCAACCCCAGAGCTTGATGACGAAGCATAAATTACAGATATGCTCAGAATAGTCAAATCGTATAAGGTTGGGCCTCTACTGTTTGTATTGTATCCACGATATAAAAACACCACGTCCTGCTCGCGTTTACATCGTAAAGATCGGATTTAAAATTTTAAAGTACTAATATTTATAAACGAACACAGATTATGTCTATATAAATTATACAAGAAATATAGTTATATATTATTTATATATTAGGTTGGGAGGGCCTCTGGACTAATATAAAAAAAATAGTTAATTTTGATAATAAATTCAATAAAATATATTTACAATATATATTAATGATGTACTCAAAGTACTAGAGGTAGCTAGCAATTACTTTTAAAGTTAAACAAACATTTCACATAAAGGATAATTAAAAAGTTAATAAAATATAATAAATAAACATTCTTTTAACAATTTATTTGGTGTTGTTTTAATTAAAAAAAGAATAAAACTCGTTTGTATTCACGTTACATACCTAACCATTTCTAGAAATAAATGAGACACGAGGCCTTAACATCATACAACATTTTAATGACATTCGAATATATTTTAAGTGAGTGAGAAGTAACATTACGGAAGTTACAACATTTATAAATAACAATATATTTATAGACTACACTACAGCGAAGACAAAATGAACGTCGACTATATTATTGGAACCGGACACTTTTACGTAAAAAACATCATATTTAACTAGCTTTTTTCAGTGGTTCCGTGAAATACAAAATGGCGTTGGGAACCCTAATTTCAATTACTGACTGAATTTAGAACAAAGTATTAACTCCATATTTGTTATATAGTTAACACTTGGTTGTAAGGATCCTAGTGTATTGTTACTTATTTAAAATAAGTATTGTATAATACGAGCGTGGTTTTGTTAGTCTTTCAAGACGTAACTATTCAACCGATCATGAAATGTTCTACACTTTTACTTTGCCTTAAGTTCGAACTGTTCCCTAATTATAGACAAATTAACTGCAAAAAGCAGTCAGCCATTCGACATAACAGAACATTTTACCCAACACAAGGCAGACGAAGCGCTGATAGAAACTAATATAGCTTTATATATATATAAAATCTTTAGTTCTGTTACTGCATTTATTTGGCTACAACTATTAAATATATATATATATATATATTTACAGACAAAGCAAGAATTCTCAGAACCAAGCAAATAATCCTTGCTCTAACCCTACTGAAAATACCCATACAATAGCCTTTAATACCCATACAATTTAACTTTAAATTTTTTATAATACACGGATTATAATATACGTACTTTAACTACATACTTTTTCTTTTAAGCGTAATATTATTTGGTACCACGTGCTTAAGGTTATTTTAACAAATTAAATGAAGTTGTATTAGATCAATGTAATAGCAATTGTTTTCTCTCTTCAGATCGCGTCAGTCAGCGAGACTAATGAATAAACAATATCGTACAGCGTTTTAGTCTATCTCTATTATAAAGCTAAATAAAGACTCGCTCACTCCATAGGGTTTTTGTTTTATATTAATCGTATTTTCAATCGAAATAATTCAATAGAATGTTCTTGAATGATTTTATAATAACGAGTATTGAATTATGTATACAAATATAAACTGAATTGACTCTAGCTAGTTCAACTCATTGTTTTCACATTCAATTAGACACAAACCAGAATAAAGTGTGTTTTGTCTCATAAGTTTTAGATTTAAATCATAAATACTATTAAAATTATATTGCAATATAAGCTTTAAATATATTATTTAGATATACTCTTCCAAAGGCTTATGTTTAATATATTAAGTTAATTTTATATTACTAAAAGTATTAAAGTGCACAGCAGAATCGATTATATAAGAGCCTGAATGAATTGATTGACTCAATATAGATGACACAAGACCAAGGGCATTTGTATTGCATAAGAGTTCAATTATTAAAACACATAACCATCAATATAATGATGCTATTACAACAATCATAGGCATTATTTGTTAATTATATAAATAATTAAAATCTTATTAATATAAATTTTAATAAATAACATTATTCTAATGTGGTTTTTGCTGTAACAGTTATTCAGTCCTGTTTATATTATAAGTATAGTTATTGTTGTTCTACTAGAATACTTATAGCATCTCAGTTATAATAAAGTAAATAAAAAATAAATTATAGACTATGTTAGAAATATAAAATAATACTTACGTGAAAATGCTGTGGTAATATCAAAAAAATCTGTACCAAAATATGTGATTTCAGGTAAATTTGGTTCAATATGCTCCTTGAAATACTCCATGGCCATTGTTGTCAAGTCAAAAAGCTCATCGGTCACTTTATAAGGCCTTGCTAGTTTCGTTGTAGTTTTTAAATAAGACAAAATACTGTACACTTCATCAAGAATCTAAAACACAAACATGACAAGGTATTATTGTTTTTCCACTCGTTACAATCTCGGCAACTACTACATGCCATTGGAAGCAACAATTATAAAGTTAAAAATAAAATAACACACACACAATACGTAAAACTAATAGTATAATTACCTCTCCAGGAAAAAAACAACAATATTTCCTCTCAATATGTTTGCCAAAGGTCATTTGTAATAAACTTAATCTCATGTGCAAGGTTTCAATAATATCAGATTCACAGGCAAGAGGGTGGCTTCGTCTGGCTGACTCCCGACGAGGCATCTTAGCCTTTATAGCTTGGAAACGGTGAAGCATCTGGTTTTGAAGTCTTTGAAATGTAGAGTTGAGTATACTACTGCATATTGTATTGAATTGTTGGTTAACCTAAAAAAAATGCGAAGTTGAACCAATTTAAAAATGATTGTTACTAAGAAATTGTAAAAGATGCTGTTAATAACAGACATAACCTCTAAAATCTATTAGTAACCATCACTTATATTTCATGCTAAGTGTGGAACATTGAATTTCCATAAATAATACATAATACAATGTGGATAAAATTATTCACCATTCTCAAATGAGAGACACTTTTGAATCCTAAATATCGGAATATCTTTTCTAAGACTTCATTAGGCATATCGAGCATATTCGTGTTAAAACTCTTTGGTGCCTGTATTATAGTGTTTCTGCTAGTGCCGGCGTGCGGCGAAGAGCCCCCAGGGAGCAAGGCACTGGAGTGGCGTGTTACGCGCGCCACCGTTACAGGCTCTGCATGAGATGGGCCCGCGCCATCACTGCTTCCATTACCTCCTCCGATACTACTCATCTGCCTCGTCGACACCATCTTGCCCGATTGATATTGTACTTTTATTTCTGAAAGGAACTTTCTCTTGTAAAAAGTATTTTCTTAAGCGTCATAGGCGATCATTAAATAAATTATATTAAATGTACGTTTGTAACCATAGTATGAAGCTTTAATATTGTGTATTTAATTAAATTATACGTCATTGTTTAATTGTAAAAGTAACAAAAAATATTCTAGGCACAACCAAACTATTCTAAAATGGTGGCCATTGCTGGCTAGGTCACTTAGTTGTGGGCTTAAATAGGTACATATTTAATACAAACTTAAAATTATTAATAAAGACACTCACTCAAGAGTTCATGCACATGATTTTTTTGCTTTAGAAATGAATTTATATTTTAAAAATATTTTAATAAAACGCAATAGTTTTATGAGCGCTTGTATGCTTTCACAAGAAATATTTTTTTGTTTGTTGAAGATGAAGAGTGAACATATTTGGAATCCATTCAAAACTCTGTCATTCATTCAAATTTCAATCCGATCCAAATTCATTCTCTCGACAGGAACACCAACTTACTAAAATTAAATGTCAATCAATACGTTACAAAAGCATCACACTTTCAGATTTTATTTTAATTTCATTTATAGATTGTGAAGATCAGTCGCCATTATAAATAACATTTTTAAAATATCATATTTAATAATTTATTTAATTCTAAACTTATAGACCATATTAGCTTACAAATATTATAAATTGAAGTCGATGAATTGTAAATTTATAATATAATATTTGGTTACACTAATTTTGTTATTAAATTGTTACAACTTACTTAAAATTGTACTTTTCTCTAGAAATATTTGGCTTAATTAAAAAAAATAACCTCTTAAGTGTTGTTGTTTTATTAATTCAAATAAATTTTTTATAACCAAAAAAAAATTGTAACTGTCAGTGTCAAATTTGATGTTATTTTTGGACGGTGTCAGAAGTGAGTTGGATAAACAGATTAATTTTGAGAAACGTATTTCATCTAATAATATAGATGTTTATTAAAAGGCTACTACAAGAATTTACCAGAAATGTATCCTAGATCGGGTAGTAGTGGTTCCATACAAAATATACATCAGACTCCTTCGTCATCGAATCATAATTCAGGTTTGTAAACAGGTGTTTATTTTCCATGTGTTTCTTTATTGATTTAATACTTTCATTTAAATAATTTTATACAGAAGATGAAGATGACAGTGGAGATAATAAAGCATCTGCCTTAAGTTTCAAGGAAAGAAGGAGAGAGGCTCACACACAGGTTGGTAACTATTGCGTTAAATTTGTCTATGACATTAACAGTCCAGTTCCCAATTTGTCGAATAGAAAGATCTACAAATTAATCATCCATCAAAAAATTTTTTTTTCTTATTACAAATGTGTCTTATTCTATTCTTTCATACTATATTAGGATATTAATCATTCTAGGCAGAACAAAAGAGAAGAGATGCAATAAAGAAAGGTTATGATTCTTTACAAGAATTGGTACCTACTTGCCAACAGACTGAGGCTTCGGGATATAAGCCTAGCAAAGCTGCTGTAAGTTTGCTTACAATTTAATATAATGTATTGATATATTTAGATGTTAAACAACAAATTGTACACTAAAAAAATCTTTTAAGAAATAGTTATTTATCTTGTGTTCCAATACTATGAATAACATAACACTTATCAGTAAAATCTTTCTAAGGCCATCCTTACTTACCGTCTATTTAAAATTTGTTGTAACTTTATTATCATATACCTATAGGTTCTTCAAAAATCAATAGATTATATTCAATATCTACTCCAACAACGCAGACGTCAAGAAGAAGAACGTAATGCATTACGCAAGGATGTAGTTGCTCTGAGGATAATGCAGGCCAACTATGAACAAATAGTCAAGGCCCAACACTCAGTGCCAGGTCATAGCGAGCAACGGTTATCTGATCAAGATAAATTTCTTATTGTAAGTATATTAGAGAATAAATGTTTAATCGATTCAAAGAGATCTGTAGTCATCATATATATTACAATCAAAACAAATAGCTTTATAGTCATAGTTCATATATGTATATTATTATCTATAATATAAATGATTTGAGGTAAAAGATATAGAAAAATAATATATATGATAAAATAATGCAAACATATCTTAATATGCCAAATATATTAAATCATAACTTTTTGAATTTTTTTTTTTTTATAAAAGACTGGCTTGATTTTTTAACATTGCAACTCATTGTGTATTTCTACAACATTGAAGTACATATTAATAAAAAAACACAAAACCTTTCTATTTTCTTTTCATTATAGTTTCTTTCAGTAGGTTTAGAAAAATTTGTATAGAAAGAAATAATTGTGTTAAATTGCATAACCCAGATGAAGTTTATATCTGTATTAAATAACTAATGACATGTTTACAATTTAAATTATTTGGAAAACAGATGTAAGGGTCATTGACTTATCTTATTAATAATGTATGTCATAACTTACTAGTTACATAAGCAAAAATACATATTTTTTTTCTAAAATATTATCAAGTAAGACAAAAATATGTTATCATTTTAAGTCAGTTGTTATATTTGACATAACCAATTTTATATTAAAGATATTAGAAATCAGGCAATGGATGGATGTTTTAGTTTTTTTTAATACAAATCAAATCAGTACCAGCCAACAACATTATTATATTTAATTTATGTATATTTTTTGTGCATCTATTCATTCGATTATGTAACTTTTCTATCGTAATTTATTTCGTAAAGTGGATACTTAATACGTAACACGTAAAATGATAAAGGAGATAACCTATATTATCTTGTTTCGGCTCAGATAATAAGAGTATTAGTTACAAGTACGTAACAAAAATTTCTAAGTTATATAATAGCACTATTTTTTGTACTATTGTTTTCATTTATATATTTTTATTATATATATATATACTTTTTTTTTCAAACGGGTCGAATGAAAAATGTATCAATACGAGCAAGATTCGAACCTAAAACCTCTGAGAAACTTAAGTATATATTTTTAGAACTATAAAAGTAAACCCGTACAAGGTATTCATATCAACTTAATTTAATATTCTATTGTATTTTGACACTCATGATCGAGTTTTAGTTTCAGGGTATAATGGACAAGCTGTTTGAGTCATTTGAATCAGTTCCAACTAACAACTTCGCCGAGTTTTCCGCCGGAGTTTTTAACTGGTTGGAAGAATATTGTAAACCACAGTCTTTACGGACTTTAGTACATGGGGTTCTACGAGAACAGAGCTATACACCCTGACATCAAGAAACATATTATTATTTAGTCTTAATAACTGCGCATAAACGGCTGTTGATTATAAACTTCACTGTCTGGTTAAAATATATTATTTATTATATTATAAATACAACTGGAATAAGTTTAAACATACTTGAAATTTCCCATGACTCAACTTTTCGTTTTTCAATAAAAACAAACTAACGTGTTACCCGCGAAACTTTCGCTTTAAATTGGGCTACTAAAAAATCGCTACTAAAAAGCGCGCGCAAAATTTCCCCATGCAAAGTCTATTGGAAAAATTAATTTTTTGACTAATTACTGCAATTAGGCTAATGAGATTTGAGAGTTGTCACTATTTTTCAGCAGTGTAGCATAATGAGACCTTTGATTTGAGCCATCAACGATATTTTTCCCTTTAGTGGTTCTCGAGCTACAGTGTGCCAACGAAATCGCTTCCTGCATTAATATATAAGATTAAAATTTACATGTATTGTATTAAGGAATTATTTATAATTAACTAACAATGAAACAGTTATCATTATTATAATTTTGTTTAATTCCAACAATATGTAATTATTAAAACACTAAGTCTAACTACATCCATGCCATTTGGCTGAGTAATTTGTTTTTTTTTTGTACAGCATTTTTAATATTGTACTAAGAATAATGTATCTATCACTTGGTTTATATTTACTAGTTCAATACACAATTAAATAATCTGTGGTAACAATACTTAAATGTCCGGCTGTACTCACGTTATTACTATCGGAATTTGCCTGACCAGTTTCGAACCCATTCGGGGTCCTTATTCATGAGCTCTGAGCATGGCAGAATCGCGGCGTGAACTGAATAGGAATCAGAGCTCGTGAATAAGGACCCCGAATGGGTTCGAAAATAATCAGGCAAAATTTCGATATTAATAACTTGAGTACAGCCGGATAATTATACTTAATAGTAATAATGTATCACGAAAATTTTAAATACAAAATATTATTATTTTTTGACACTACCGCGGAGTGATCACAATACTATAGTAAAAACGCAGTGCCTTTTACTTATGGAATTGAAACCATATAGGTTATTATAAATGTAGTTATTGTTGAAGTTATGTTATTAATTATAATTGTAAAATGTTTAATTTTTATATATAACAATACTATCTTTATGATTAATTATATATTATTGAATATATTATATTTTTACTGTTATTGTAAAGTGTGCTATAAATTACATTACCTACATATGAATCATTACATATCGTTAATACTTATATTTAATCTGTGATAAAAAAAACTATAACAGCAAAATATAATAAGATTGGTACAGTTTTTATATACATATATATATTGTTAAATACTGTGTGATGTATCTAAATATAAATGTTATCAAAAATATTTATTTTATTATTGAACAGTATTACCAACATCAGAGACATATTTATAAGGTCATTGAAAGTGTCACAAGAAAATATTGTTACTACTACCCACCATCATATTTTGACAGAAACCACACTTGTTTCTTATGGAGAACCAATTCAGATGTCCATCCGACTTGTACTAATCATACCGAGGGTAAACCGAGGATCACAATTTTAAACCAACGGTCCTGACTGTATTCCTGTAATTCTACTGAAATCATATCCCCTAATAAGTCTCTTTCTTTCTCGGGGACTTTCCTGAACTGTTCCTTACTAGGAAATCGTAAAACATTAGAGTACAGTGATGTTTGACATCCAGCAGACTATAGTCAAACGCGAAATAAAACCTATTTAAGGGATAAAAAAATTTATCTTTCATTTATTTGAAAATATATTTTTGTTTTAAAACCTTCAATTATTATATTTAACAAAATCAATTTTTTTTTTGGATGGCACATCACGTGAGTAAGTAAGGTACCAAGAGAACAAAATATACCTCTAGTCTTCCAATTTTATTTTTTAACATGTTTTTTTTATGCTCATTACATTTATGTCATGTTGAGATAGGTACTTAATTAATTGTAAATATTAACTAGAAGGTTAATTATAATTATAACTTTAGCAATTAAATTTAGATAATCAAGTTGCCTAACATATCTAAACATATAAAAAATCTTTACATTGTATATATTTTAAAACTTTAATGGGGTGTAATAAGTAATCGATATAGATACCAAATCCACAATTTTTTTTTTCAGTTTGTCTATCTGTTTCTATGTTTGTTTGTGCACGTATCACACAAGACTTACGTGACGTATTTTGAACATTTGAGATAATTTTTACGGTAGCAAAATATCTATTTTTTACAAAAAAATTGAAAATACCAATTCTATCACTTAATTCTATTAAAATGTATGAGGATGCATTGTAATATTTATTGGACACATGTATTTTGAACATCTTAGTTTTTATACGTACTATAAAAACTAAGATGTTCAAAACTAAGTGGCGCCAGGGGTTTATTTAAAACTCGCTATTGCTTTTTTTTACGAAACTATATAAAGAAATGTCGTCACCCTTGCGCTTTCGATATGTAATATTAAATTGAAACACTTATAATATTTGATATTGATAAGTAATTACTACCGATTACGCCTCCCGTAACTAAATCGCTTTGTACCTACCTTCCTTAGTACTCACGTATCCAGAAGCTTTTATATGGCGGCTTCGCCAAAATTTTCACGTAGGAATGAAGTTGTAAGTATTTTACAAAAAAATATACTATGTTATTCCAATGTAACAAAAAAAATGTAAGTTCTAATTATAACAAAAATGGAAGAATTGCTGGGAATTTCTTTTAATTATTGCGGCTTCGTCTGCCAGCGCACCTATTTGTTAAGTCCACATTTTTATTTTTCGGCTTTCAAAAATAATTATATAAAATTTCTATTATAAATACATATATTTTATAAATATTTAATTGCAATTATAATATAATATTGCACGGATATATAATTTAATAAAGAAAAAGAATGAAAAATATAGGCTCAGTCAATATTTATTGTAGTACATTTTACATTGCAGCTTGTTCAAAAACATTAGAATACACCACCTTTCATATGGTGGATGATACTTTAAACATTAAATTCAGTCAGACTCGTTCGCTTTCGGTTGGCTGTGACAATAAAGTAACATCTCCCATGGGGTAACTCTCAGTTCTTTTAGCACAGGCTAGATTCTTGGCCCGTTCACGAGGGGTGCCGCAACAGAGTCGCTTCAGGACACAAGCGTAGCACATAAGAAGAGACAGCATAAGCAGCAGACCAATCACTACAGTCACTACCAGCAAAATCCTCAGCTCGCCGTTGGTTTCGAGACCGCTGTTAATGTTGCGGCCCATTTTTAAACGCAGTGAGAATAATTACCTGAAACATATATATTTTTGCTTTGATAACTTTTTGGGAAATAATTATAATGTAAGGTAATCATTAGGTACGTATGAGTTTCATAATGAACCCGTAATTATGAATTTAAATACCTCCTACCCGATCCGGAAGATAAACAATTATTAATAACTCGACTGGTTCGTGTATTGTGCCAGCATTACGATTAACTCAGTATGTACACTAGCATCGACACAGTGCGTATATGAAGTTGTACATTATGTACAATTTCAATGCCTTATTAATGCAAAAAACAATTTGTAATGTATTCATTTTCAAGCCTACTCTAATCATATCTACTCATAATGGGTGTTTATATATCTTATGCGTTCATGAAATTGAGAACAAAGTTATCTTTATTATCTATAAAAACATCAAAGGGCTTCATGGCTTAAATTAATTTGCCAAATTGCTCGCAAAAACGAAAAAAACATTGTTGAAATTCCTTTATTATGCATTAAAAAGGTGCTTGTCTTAGCAAATTAATAAAAAATATTCTTACCTTATTATAAAAACTCATTTTGCAATAATTATATCATAAATAGTTAGTTCTTATGTTTTATTTTAGAGTTTATGAATACATTTGATTATATTTTTTTAATGATTGGTTCAATGTTTAATTTTTTGTATAAGCATGGCAGCCATGTCATAATTATTTCAGTTTTATAATTAAAAGAAAAATTTTACAACGCTGACAACTCTCAAACCTTCCGGATTCGTCATTTTGCCTAAGACTTGATAATGTTATAAAAAAATAAATGACATGTTTCTAATAATATAAATATGATTTACATATGAATAAAAAAAAACAAATTACTACTAAACTAAAGTATAAAACGTAAATGAAATAATTATATGCGTGTTTAAACCCTTTAGTATAGTGTCATATCAATATATACTACTCGTGAAAATCTATAAAATTGTAATATTTAGAGCTACAACATGTGTTATAGAATTTTTTTATCCTTCATCATTTTATAGAACTGTGATGTAATTAAGTCTTCAACTCAAAAATAAACTGTTAGTCAATAGTAATAAGAAGAAATAGCTTTAGTAAACTTAAAACGAAACAGTCTACGAGTATCCACAATGGCGTCAGCATTGGAACTGTTTGCGGCGGTTCAGTTTATAGTGCGACTGTTAACTGAACTGAGTAAAACAATCTATTTGTGTCCTACTTTTATTTCATTTACTGGAGGAATGAGTATTTGTTTTACTACCGTTCAATATAACGAGAAGAAACTATTGCCGTTAGTATATCTTTGTAGTTATATCTAGGCTATTACATAATTTCAGTTCTTTACAAAATAATATTAATCAAAATTACTATTTCCTGGAAATGTTTCGTAAATATTTTCATATCCTACATTCTTGGAGTTCCCTCCAAAATAAGGTAACCCAATTATTTAAAAACATTCACATAACTATTTACGTAGTTCGAAGCATCGTACTACAGATTCTTTTAGTTTAAGGCTACGTATTTTCTGTTTCGTTGTATCTTTAATATAAATCTATCGAATATGGAATTAGGGTGTTTGATTTATTGTCAACTTAATTAATAGATATAGGTCTAACATAAATGAATACTTATTACTTATTTTTAGTATCTTATTATATACATTTTCTTTGATTAACTTGAAATATAGCATAGTACGTAAGTAGATTAATCAAATTTAATTGTTTTATTCTTGACTAAACATCTATAAACTAAATTGTTTTATCGTTGTTAGAGCAGCTACTCCCGCTTGAGCAAATATACATTTCCCATAATTTATGATACCTGAGTACATTGTTTTGAATAGTTTTTTGATATATCGGCAACAATTACTTTAGTTTAAAACTTATAGATTAGGTAAAGTCTCATACAAGTATTTCGAAATAATAATATTATCCTACGAATGAAAATTTCAACAATCTAAAAAAATATAGTTTGCATAATTTATACAATAAATTATTATTATTATTGGTTCAAAAGAAATAATTACTTGTACTTTAACAAAAAATAAAACTTCAAAAATTATGTTACTTAGCTCGTTTTGCAAAACACACAGTGTACATAAGCCATTAAATTCCTTTGTTTCAAAATCGTACTTTATTATCATATATGTCTATCCGGTTTTACTAACGTTAATTCTTCGGACTTTGGGCTATTAATTTCGAACCCAGGAATCCTATTATATAGGAGTATAGGAGTACAGCCTTATACCGGAAATGCGTTGTTATTGTAGTCAATATTTTTACCTACCCACTGAAACCAATCAACATTAAAATATACTCGTACAATTTGTCTATGTTTTTAGCGCGGAAAATATTGATTTAGACACTTGTGATCAGTGATAAGAGTTTTTATCAATATTTTTGTAATAATATCTGTAAAATATATATTATTAAAGTAAAGTATAAGTTAGAATATATTACTTTAAAAAAATTATTTATTATAACTCAATTCTTCAAATTAATTAATATATTTTTTATATAAATATAATTCTATTTATTTAATAAGTAATAATTAATAGTGAAATTATTTTCATTTATTGGTATGTAATAATATAGTTACTGTGATAGTAGTAGTATACTTACCACCTTACTTACTTTTTTGTATGAAAATTAAAACTGAACTATCATTTTTGTCTGAGGTTTCTAAGATTATTAATATTATTAAAAGAAAGTACAAAAACATTAATGTTTTATTTTTCACATAAAAAGCTGTATCAAATTGGCAAAAAATGTTTGAAGTTTCTGTAATATCCTGAGAATACTTTTTATGATATCCGTCGAGAAGCAAAGTTTGTTTTCAAATAATAAAACCCAGTTGACGAAATGACGAAACCGAAATAAATGGAAAAAGTTCGTCTAAGGGTTTCACTATTTAAAAAGAATTATCCTCTCATTTTCTATTATAAATTTCTGCTCCACTAAAATACTAATAGAATGATAATTTGACGTTATTATTTCAATAAACGTTACAATTATCTGGAGCTTACATTACCAGTGTAAAGTCGATATTACATCACATAACATCCAAATTACTAAAATCAAATAGACTAAATATTAATCTTAAAAAATTGTACAGCTTGTATTATTTTTACAGAGCGTTAGAAAACTGAATCAAGTAAGTACATAATTATAATAAATACCTGGAAAGATTTTTTTTTTAATCACATTATTTCGTATTTTTTTGGCTAGTTATTTAATTATAGTTATAACACAATAATTATACACAGAATTAGAAAGCTCTTTTTAAATAAACATTGGGAAAATATTCGAATAGCAATCGCACGTCGGTAGTATTGATCGAATGTTCTATGATAACGTTTAAAGCTTTCTTTAGTTCACGCGAACGGAGTTACGAGGAACAACTAGTGTAAATGTATAAAAAAATATCTGCCAAAATATTTGTTGCAATTGATCTCGCGTTTCATTAAAACTCAAAAATTCAATAAAATACTGTTTGGTTAAATCTCTACATACCATAATTTTGACTATGATATATAACTGTACTTAATTGTATTATAGGTTTATGATGAGATAGTATACTCATAGAATGATAGTGATATTTATCGCAGAGTTATTAATAGGTACCTTACTATAAAAGTCAAATTGCAATGAGGTGATCATATATGTGATCATGTCGACCTGACTTACTTCTGAAGCATATGCAGTTAAAGGAATACGCAGGTTACGAAAAGTTCAAACAGTTAGTTTTAATAGTTATTTTCATAATATCATTTCGAATTCGAGCAGTCAAATATTAAAATAACATGAGTCCCAGAGAAACATTAAAAGCATATTTAAAGAAATTAAAATTATCACTGTATATAATAAATATATAAAAAAAAAAATATAACAAAATAAATAAATTCATGAAAAAGTGTGATTTACACAAAATTCACAAGAAAAATGAAAAACAAACTTGCTAGTCCACGGAGTCTACCGTTCATAAAATATACGTTTTTATAATGAACTCACCAATAAAGCGTAAAAGTTGGCATTAAATAAATTTAAATTTGATCATTAAATCCTTTAATAGCGCAAAGAATATTAAAAACGGCAATAAACTATTTATATTATATTATATATTATCTATATACACAAATTATTTGAGATTCTGTTACTCTTGTGTGTCTTATTACGTAACGTTTTCTTAAAAGCCATTTAATGTTGTAGCTTTAAGGTTTCGAACTCCCCCAGCCCCCCTCTCTGTTCAATATGATGAAAGGGAGTTATTTTTAATACAATGTAAGAAAATACATGGCTACATTCTTGCTCGAATTCAATAAGAGTCAATGTGTTTGCGTAGATTCTAAGCACAATTGCTGTCATACCATCAGGACCACTGTCCATATCCATATCTAGACGATGTAAACCACTCTATATTTTTTGTATCTTATGCTGATTTCTGGCATAGATACCGAAATAAGAAAGATACTTAATTAACATTGCCAGGGTGTAAGTAAGGACAAAAATAGGCATCTTTATGAATATCTCTCCGTCTTTCCCAGTGATTTGGTCGATACGAACATTCTGTAATGTCTTTTTATAAAACTTGGAATCTTCGGTAAAGGATCTCTTATGATTTACATCCACAGTTTTGATATCTCGTGCAATCAACCCAATAAAGGTATACTGAATGTTTTCACGCCGATGCTTACCGATGCTTACGTCAATGAATATATAAGAATAAGGAATAAAAATTTCCAGTATCTTTCGTACCACATCGTTTCCAGCATCCCAAAAGAAAAGTGTCAGATCTGCCTTGAAGGATAAGAGACAAAAAGTGCCATATCTTATCCCAATATGCCAACTTACATTTTCATAATCTGGTTGTAGGAATAAATCAAACAAACATTTATTGGAAGTTACAAAAGAAGACAAAACTTGGACACATGTACCATATATAGCTTCAACGTACAACTTATTCGATTTGCAGCACAATGCCAATTGATGGCAACCTTGCCCATGACTCGTGAACATGTAATGCTTGCAATGGCTGGTTATCTTGCTCGCCGAGTTTTGTTTGCAATATTGACTAAAATTATTAGGCTCTCATATCTAATCGATTGCAATTGCTCTAGATGTTCGGAAATCGCTAAATATTAACGTTTGTGAATCAATGATGACAATAAAGTAACACTTGGCTGAGTTTATTGTGTGGTACTTCTTTGAACAATGTGTGGACCAATAAGCCGTTTCTAGCAAATCCACTCGCACTCGTTAATGTGAACTTAATTACACAAGATGGCGTTACTGTTATTTTTTACAAAATCGGAGTTTAATCTAAGACGTGCGTGCTGGAAAAAAATCCGCTTTAGGCACACAAGGTGCGAGGCTGGAATATCTTTAGAGAAAAGATTATTTCGATAAGAATAACGTCAAATTAGGAAATCCTGATACTGCCATTCATCCGGAAAAAATCGATGTCTATTCGATGCTACCCTTTAGGCAGATATACTTCTAATACTTTTATTTTCCTGGACCAATTTTTAAGGTACGTACTCGTATTTAAGTATGATAATTTTTACTCTTAAACGAGTTCTGGCCTACTTGAGAGGTACTCAATAATTCTCTTTTCTATTAAGCATAATTTACTTTTTTCTATTTTCTATTTCCAGTATTTTTATACATTTACGAAATTTTATTAAAGTAAAAAAAATCGCATGATAAATTTGTTAAAGATTCGTGAGCATTTCAGTTGTGGTAAGTGCTTCGATAATTGTATCAACACAGACTCGAGAAACGCCACAAGTTGCGGCGCAAAGCAAATTGCTTTCTAACTATAGCAGTTCCTATGTATAATATTTACGGTTTTTGGGTTTATTTTAGTAGCATTGATTCATTATTTATTAGTATTCCACACACATATACAACTAGATCTCAGATTATAGGAATGTAGAGAATTAATTAACTTAATTCTTTCAGGTGTAAGTTAAAGGCACTGATTACATCGACAAAGCTCATGGAATCATGAACAAAGAATTAGATTTTGTTAGAAATGTTAAAAGTTAATTATTAGACAATATATAATTTATCTAAAGACCGATCTAAGTTTTTTGATTTTATACAATTTATAAAGTTCTATACAATGTTTTAAAAAATACATAAAGAATAGTTTTTTAAGTATATTTATATATTGATTAAAAGAGAGAATATTAGAATAAAGATAAAAACAGTGAAGCCTTAAACGAGATAAGCCGCTTCAAAGGCTTAAAAAAGGAAAGCAGAAAGAGCAACATTATCCATGCTTTTTCTAACTTAATATTAATATTATATATAATTTTAAGTAGACTACCGCGAGAGAGGTAATGTAATATATGTTGTATTCTGTTCAGAAATTAATTATAAGGTTCATTGTGTACTCATATAATATGTATATTTTCAATTATTATTTTGTCAACTTCTACACATAGTGAGTCCCAGGAGATATTTGCTTTTATAATGGGATGTGTAGTTTGAATAAATCTTATAAGTTTTTGTATCTATGGGTCGGTGAACTATATGAATTAGGAGCAGACTGATTGCTTAAATTTATTATTGAAATATTTTCTTTTATAACTACAGAGTTAATAAAATTTTATGTAATGATATATATGAAACATAATTCAAATAAAATAAAAATATATCATCATATAAGTCTGTAGGTTTTGTTTCTGTTTTATGTAAAATTTGGGAAAAACTTATTTTTCATAACTCACTATCTATCCAAAATATTTTTAGGTTTATAAGTGTCGTAGATCTGTCTGTATGTCTTTCTATAACTTGAAAATGCCCTGATTGGCCTTTATGAAAATTACAATTCAATAAGAAAATTAATTACGCAAATCAGTGATATTAGTATTTAACTTTTGATTTCATAATAAAAATAAAGTAGGTAATATTTTTTTGTAGACTACGCGGCTTTTAAATTTAATAGTAGTAGTACTAGCCTTTTAAATTTAATAGTAGTACATGCATTAGTACATATATATGTTTAGTTCTAAAATATATGTAATATCAATTTAGCTACTAAAACACTCTTTCTTTGTGGATTTATATAAATATAGTCAAGCTATTTATATTCAAAGTATTTGCGAGTGTTCGGAATGTATTTTATAGACGATAGACAAAGAATTCACATAAAGTTTTCTCTCCGAGATACTATTACTTAAAGTATAGTGGTTTATTTATACAAACCATTTTTTTACTTATAAGTAGATAAAAAATGATTTCATTCCAAAAAACAACGATGAAATAATTCAATATATCTAAATGGAAACTTGAGTTGTTATAAATATTACAACCTAATTATATAATTTCACTTAAATATATTTAAAAACTCAAGGACATATTGAGCCTATCATCCGAATGCAGTTCATGAAAGTATAATTCAGAATCAAAATATAAGCGTAACATTTAAATATGAGCAACGAAATATCATTATCAAATAAAATTACAATAGTCCTAGCCCTTGTAATAATGGTATAATAATAATAATATATATAATATTTATAAAACTTTTAGAAGATACCAATAACGAAAAGAAAAGAAAGAAGAAAAATTAACTCAAATATATTTAGAAAGAAGTACCTCCAAGTAGGTAAGTACCTTTTCCTTTGAAGTAAAGATACTCTTAAGTGAAAGATACACTCTTGTAGGATTAATTCCTGATAGCATTAATACGTTAAAATTCTAATAGGATTGATTTTAAACAGAATATTTAGTTTAACAAGAATTTGAAAACCTAAATACTAATCCTTTCTCCTTTGCCCACCAATATCAGATTAAAATTATTTAATAAAATGAATATACTGATAATTTATAACTACGTATTCGAAACGGATACAAAGTAAAAATAATAATGATTTAAAGGTACTTTAATCTAAATAAAATGTTTAGACCACACTTAAATATCTGTGGGTGGATTCCAGTTTGATAAAGACCTTGAATATATTTACATTATACACCTCAGATTACTTTAATTCAATTGGATTACCAATGTTTTAACATGAAACTTTTCTCGCAAAAGATAAGGTAGAACAGCCACTTACCTTAAAATTGTCATTATTGATGTGACATGAGATTCCAATTTGTTATTGTTTTAACCAAAGTAATAAACAAGCTTTGGTGATTTCTACGTGAAAACTTTTTCTCATTAATTCAACTTTGAAACAAAAATTACGTCGACTTTATTGGCAGTAATATTTTCGAGATAATTCAATTTACTAATAATCAGCTGATAAAGCGGAACACGATAAGAGATAACTTTAGCAGTCACCACAAAAGTAACTACTGGTAAATGAAATATATCTCAAAGGGTGACGTGCGTTCTCCCTCAGAACTGAAGCATTACTGATCCAGAGTCGCTCTGGACTCTCATATGGTGTGTGTACATCTATGTTTTATGACTAAAGCTGCTTCAGTAAATGCCATTTATTGTCAGATAATTGTCCATTCCGTCTCAACGATAACATATGTTCGGAACATTTCATACATTAACAGTAATGTACAGAAAAAAATTTATGTATTAAAAAAAATTGCTTCATATTATAATACCAGGAAAAATGACCATTAAAAAGGTATAAAATAGATGCGGTTCTATAGTAAAGCCATGTGCTGTAAATAAAATTTCTGAAAGCTATTTCATCCCTTTTGTGTTGTTTATAGAGCAGACACTTTTATTAAATTCCTTTACTATTATTTCTTTTATTCATTAGTAAGTACTCGTAAATACATTATTTTATATTTTAAATAGACTGATCGAATTCTTTTATCGATATAACTTTTGTCTGTTACCAGAATGTTCTATATATATAATTTTTCAATCAATGGTTCCGCCTCTAATAGACATGAATATTCAGATTTCAGGTAACTTCGTAATAGTAATTAAATTGTGAAATAGCCGTCGAGTCTATCAACCTAATTTAACTCAATTATATTTATCTTTACCTTTGATCACAGACTTATCTTTCTATTTTCTATAAGATATAACGCAACAGATGCGTTATAAGTGTTGTTGATGAAAAACAAATAACAATATCTGTTGCCTTAAGATGGATTGCGTGACTTAAATTTTCGTCTGAACAATCTCGATCACGAAACTCGATCAATCACGGAGGAAAAGTTTGTAGATTTAAATCCGGTGTTTGACGGAAAAACATATGGACGGAGAAAAATTTGAAATGAAATAAGTTTCCAGATCAAAGAAAAATAAAATACATGCTTTTCGTAAGTCAAAAATCATTTCATAAATTGAAATAATATTATTTATTTCCCTGAATCTGAAAGCTTTTGATGTCTTATCAGTTGGAGATTTTTCCTTTGTCACCTTGTCAATATTTAAATCTTCCTCTATGTATTAGTAATATAAAATCATAAAAATGATTTTGCTGATAAAAGTTTGCCGATATTAGTTTTTTGTTCCAAATGTTTGTACATAATAATTAAATTATTATTATTTAATATTATGAAATTATTGTTACGGACGTACCTTTATTGGTATAGGAAAATGAAGAGGTTTTTAACAGACCTTACTATAAGATGCTTATTAGTTTTTATATTATCAAAAAATTTTCACAAAAAGTGAAAATATAATATTATATATGAAACAAAACGTTTATATTATTCAATGAAATATAGAAAAATCTACATATCAGAAAAATCGTATTTCCTTAGCTGTACAATAAATATTCAATTGCAGCACACTACTATTCTATTACTATTTTATTTCAAAAGCAGCTCGCTAGAAAAGGATCGTTGGAACATCTACATAATCAGCCTATTTGTGAGAAAGTTCAGCTTATTGAGAGGCGTGAGATAAGAAAACTCTTCCTGAAAACTTGTTTATTAATAAGAAAGTTTTGTGTATCTCTTATCTAAGTGGTGTTTTGTGAATTTAGTGTTTCAAAATGGTAACAATTATTATTATGTAAGAAATTGGATTAAATATCAATTATATGAATACTAGCAAGATATTTATCTGTATGTTTATCAATACCAGATGCAAGCGATAACTATTACTTGCATAACTTGCTGTAGGTATTTCAAACTCAATATAGTTATATTTTTAAATTAAAAATTACAAAATGTTATTAAAATCCTTGGATACAACAAGGTCTTTTATTATTATTTTTTAAATACATATGTCAGAGATAGGTAAGGATAAGGTCGCCATCTTTTATACTTTGTGGTAAGGATCCACATTGTCAGAGTGTCAAAACAACGACATCGACACTGTTAAATATTTCCATACTGTACATAATCACTTTTTCAGCTCTTAACACACACTCACCAACCTCGCCAAACAAACCAAGTATCCAAGTCCGCGCCTGCAGAAAAAGTGATCGTTGACCTGTCCATACTTACTTAATAAGATTCTTAACTCTATAACATCTTGGAGGTCTTGCTGTGAAGCAAGGCTTCCACTAACTTCGAGATCCTGTCCTTTACCCCTCGTAGTGTGATACTTTAAAAGGTAGGGTAGGGTATCGCGTTCATCGCTCGCCTGACGAGTCGTTCTGTCGCGTTGTCTTCGCTTTTGTTGACGTAAACACAGCTATATATGTATGCCGAAACATCGCTACGACTGCATGCGGTACGATGTCGTGCACTTGAATTTTGTAACTGAGCTGAAAAAGAGCTTGAGCTTCGTGCACAGTTAGAATTCGCGAACTTACAACTGATCCATAATTCTCGTTAGACAATATTGTATTTTCTTTTTGAATATGTACTAAAAAGAGAGGATTGAATTAGCTACCGTCGACCTGTGTGAAGTTCTTTAAGTTAGCAAGTAATAAGTTGCAGTTAGATTGCTTCATTCAGAAACTTTCAGACAAAGAGAACAAGATGAAATTTAATATTAAAGTTTTACTTTAAAACCATGCATATTGAATATCCCAAATAAAAGTAAAGTCACAGGCTTCATATGTGTAAGTACCATTTCTTAATAACTTACTACAGGTACTAACTAAAAATTAATTATATTAATACAAATTGAATTGCTTACCAGAGTAGAATAGGTTATAGTAAAATATTGATTGATTTGATTGCGATGTGGTAGTTTTGTAGCATTTTAAATTTAAAAAATTTCATCTTATCTAAAATATGATATTATTTATCTTATACATTTAACTGATACTTGTACTTACTTGTTTACTTATAAAATTAGCAGAGTAAATAGTGGCTCTAATCTTGAGCTTAATAAGAATTCGCGCGTGCTTTTTCAAAACGTACCATATGTTCAAAACGTACTCTATGGGATACTCTTTGACCATTTAATAAAAACACAATACCAAATGTCACCAAAATCTTCAGGACCTCTTAGTCACTTTCCTCGAAAACTCTGCCAATTTTCGACATCCTACCATTTTTCGTCTGGGAAGAGTAGAATTAGTAACGAAACACACTTTTGACCAGTAAGAGCTTTTGCTTCGCTCAGCTCAACAATAACAAGAACATCTATATTTTTTCATATATCTATAAACAACTGAATAGTAAGGATAAGATATAGTTATCCATATGGTCCTGTAAAGCTAAGATGTGGCATGTTTAAAAATAAGATTTTAATCATAACTTAATATAAGAATATTCAGATATTCAGATTCATAACGCACAAAAAAAGTAAATACTTATCAATTACAAATTTTATTAAAATCTAATCCAGGGTGGTAAAAACGTTATAATTCAAATAACGTTTAAATAGAAGATATTGTCCGTATTGTAAGTTTTGGACGCCATCCAAAACTGCTCTCAACAACAAAAAAAAAATTATGTCTTTTTCTTTGTGTTATAAAGGATTTTTAAAATTGTAAATTTATTTATATTTGAAAACAAAATAGAGGGCTTTTTCGAAGAGTGTAACAAAATGAAAACTTCAAAATCAAATCTGCCTTGTTGGCTATAAAGAACGCTTTAGTATAAAGCGTATAAATGTCTCTGTCTTTTGAGATGGTTCGCCTTTGCTTTCACAATTTAAATCAAATAGGCAGTAAAGTTCTGGAGATTTAGTTATAAGGCCACTCTTGCTTTAAAGGTAATTTTGGCGTGTAAATAAGAATCGTGTTAATTCTCCAAGTGATCATGAGTTTGAAACGATGCATAAATATAAAGATTATATTTTAGCCTCTAACACGACAGCTTGAATTCAACCGGTGGATAATATTAATAATCAAAGTCCAATAATCTTTAAAATCCATTACATTAGACGAACTTTCAAAATCATATTAAACACCAGGGAGTGTAATCTGATACACATGTTAGTCAATGCTGTCCAAATTTTGACTTAGTAAAATGCGTTGTAAACTATACATTGGTTAAAAGAACTCAAGCCGTTCACATTGAATTCTTGTGAAAAGACCAGATCCTTATAAGATTGTCAGAAATTATTAAAAACCAGTGCAGTTTGAAATGTTCATTTAAAATATTACCAGTTAAGAATGAAATAAGGCGAGACAACTTTGAAAAGATTCAATCGAGTGATATTTCATGCGAATTGATCCATCTATGGTAATAAGGCTTATTATTAAAAAACAAATTCATAATGTCACACCTACACACAACAAAAATACAATACTGTGTGTATTGTATTAGAATTCAAAGACATTTTAAAACGAGAAAACAATTAAAAATTTAAAATACTTTAAATCCTTCAGTTATCCTCATGATATAATATTTATATTTATAATTGTATTGATGATTTAAGCGTTATTAAATTTATTTAAAGTAATTATAATGTATTTTTCTCGTACCTCGGAACATATCTCCTTCATTGTTTCATCATTCTCGGTATGTGAGCGTGACGTAAACGGAATGAGGATCTATTACAGTATACTTACGATGTGCTGTTGACTAATTTCTACTTACTTCAGTAAAAGTATCGAAAGAGACTACTTGTTGCAGGACACAGCAAACTAATCTCTTAATTATTATTTTTCTTGGTTTAAAATATCTATTTAGTATAATTATTACATTTTATATTTTATTTTCATAAGGTATCATATAAGTATAATATAAACAGATATAGAAACATAAATTAACACATCCGAGGGAATCAAGAATCAAAGTCAATGATCATTTTTTATTCAAGAACTTCACAGGTTTCATCAGCATAATATATTGTTAAGTTAATTAATAATGAAAATTATTACTAATTACCGTATACAGGGATCAGAAGTAATAAAAGAGTTACCTGCAAAATACTGTTTTTATTTTATAATTTTATAGACCATATTTGATTGTCTTATGTATACCCCATACTTATTTTTAAAAAAAGTAAGATTATCCTTGTAACATTTTGATTAATTTTCTATATCACTATTATGTTACCAGATTGTGTATTATACAAAATAGAATAAATTATACATTTATATATAAGAAGAAAGATTATTAATTCGTAAGTAATTTGGAAAATGAAACAGATTCAAAGTACCGAACTTGAAGCAAATTTAATTTAGGTGGTTATGTAAAACATGAAAAAAATTCATTTTTCTCATTTCATTTTAATTTCTTTCTTTAAGGACATTTTTATTAGGTTAAAGTAAATACAATTCAATGTAGGGTAGGACGGGGCTAGTTCTGCAATTTTTTATTTGATTTGCCATAACTATTTAACAACATGCTTAACCCATTGACTGCCAGCTACGAGCTGTCTCGTAGTGATTTTTTTATCAATAAAAATTACTGTAAATGCTATTACAATATTATATTAGCAACTTAATTTAATTATATTTTGTAAACTGTCATGTATTCTTCAAAATAAAACCTTGACACACAGAGCAATACGCTCTAAATATGTCTGGCAGTCAATGGTTTAAATTCCTTGTCTTATTCCTGACTAAGAATGTCTATTATGATATTATTTAAATACGTTACGTTGAGAGCTAAAGAGCGGTTTAAGTGAAGACAATCAGTTATGTTTCATCGTATACTGGCAAATTTGGCCCCACTTTTGGATACGGTCAAATATTTATGAACAAACTACCTACCATATTTAGATCTGCATCTGTTTTTGTATGGTGAAAAATACTTGTTTCGGCCCTGCATAACTCTTTTTTATTATATACTAGATTTCGCCCGCAGCTTCGCCCGCGTAGCTCTCAGTAACCGAAAGTCTTTTTTGGTTGTTATAAAAAGTGAGTTAACATTATTATTATTATTATTAGCTGTCCGCCGAAAAATTCGACCTTATTAGGTCAAGAGTCGTTGGTCCAGTCCAATAATGTATATTTGAACCGATATTGGAACCAACTGCACACAGACAGACCAAAGGGTAGCTTTCTTTATCCGACTACTATATGTAGTAAATATAAAGATTAGCGAAACTCATCGCTTACTTATTGCCGACAGTAAAAGCCTCTTGAGGTTTTCAGTTTCTTCGTCCGCATCCTGGAATAGAATCTAAAAAATACTGCCACTGTGTATGTATTAATTGCGTTTTAAATTTGAGGTTTGTTAAATAAATATTACTCAACTAACCCAACTAACAGTGACGTTATTGGAAGACTATTTGTAAAAAAACCAAATCTTAATATCAAAAATAAATAAAATATGTGTATATTATTTACTTTCCTGGTTAACTATTCAGATATTTTCGAAGTCCGAAAATATTCGCAAAGAGATGTTTTTTACTATTCTAACTGTTACTAACCTTTTTTACTATTTACTATTTACTCGCAAAATAGACAAAGGGTAGGTGCTCGTAGGCGTGTCGATCGACATGTTGTGACTGGTCTTTAAGAAATATATTCCTTTCTCCTTCCCTCATTTTTGACATTTCATATTTGTAATTGATTGATTGATTGATTTGATGTTTAAGCAATGATAATTTCCGAGATATTCTGATTACCCCCGCTCTGCAAGAGCAATAACGGACCTACGGTAGACCGTAGGTTTATTTATATGTAATATTTTCATTAAAGTGTTAAAAAGGTGCCAGAAGTTTATACCACATACATATAGATAAATGATGAATAAAACAATTTGTATTTGGATATTTAACTTTTATATCAATACAAAAATAACATCAATAAATAAATAATATAAAAGCGCAATAATTACATGAAAACCTTATTTTATACATGAGTTTCTCAGCCGAATATTTAAAGTTTCTCTGTTAATAATTGATACCTACAGTACAATTGTTTATTAGTGTTTAAACTCAAAAGAACACGACAGAATCCAAATATAAGTACTTAGTATACATTCATAGGTTCCTCATTGAGTAAAAGTATTTATGTATATTTATATATGTTAATAACATGATAGTTTTGAATACAATAATACTCATGAAGTCAAAACAGAGACAGCACATCATGTATATATGTAATATGGCATATATCGTATGGCTTATGTGTTATCAAATATTAGTTAAAGCTTCAATAATAATACATAACATCAAATTTCAAACTACATATTATATCTAAATACTGATGCAAGTTAGTAAATATTTTACTAAATTCATTATAGGAACGAAACTTCAGTTCTAGATCTGTACACGATCAATAGAGGGCTTATTGTATGAACAGATAAATTTAGATTGCTGTCGTTATAACAGTAAAAATACAACTCCGTAAAACCTAATAAGAAGAGAAAAACCGTAATAACTTTCGGCCGTTAAAAAGCTTTCAGCGATTTAGAGGTCAATTGGTCATAAGGCCGCTTTAACACCGCCTCTGATTGGAATCCGATAAGCATAGACAAAAATAATCGGACCGAATTCGGATGAAAAAAATCGGATGCAGGTTAAAGTGAACATGCTAAAAGAATTACTATTACAACTACATTTCTCGAATTTTAATTGTATTTTAATTGTAGAATAATATCATTTTAATACTAACAGCGTTACATACAAAGATAGGCTGTCCGTTCAAATAAAGTCTACTACTAGATATATACTGTCCTGTACATAAAAGCAGTTAAGGCTAAAGTTACCTAATAGTGTACCTTAAATTGTACAGAATAAATAAAGCAAGCCTTGATAATGACAATTTAAAGAAAAATAAATAATGAATTAGCATACAAGAAAGAGAAATCCCGAAGAATAAGTTAGAAGAATATAAATTTATTTGATAGCATCGTCAATCTTTAAATAGAGTACTAACCTAATTAATAAATAAAAATCTTAAGGCACTGTTTTAGGTACCAAGATCACAATTTCATTTCATTCAACGTTTGTAAAATGTAAGTGCGTAAAAAGATTAGAATCTTGGAATGTCAAGTTTACAAACATGGAGAATAAACAAAATACTGTTTTGCGTCACAATAGACCTAATAATACTTTACTAATAGACGAAGAAACATAATTTAGATTTGCTAATAAATGGCTTATAGTATCTATACAATTACTTAAAAAACATAAGCGCATACAGATAAGTATTTCTGCATTGTGCAGAATAACAATATCGACACAATTTACAAATATTTGTATGAACTAATAATGTGCAAAATTTGCAGTCACCTTAAGACTACTTAATAAATAAACATGATTCCGACGAAAACAATTATATATCGAAGTCATAGTATAAATGTGTTTATAAAATGAACTATTTAATACTCGTGAATGTATCTATATACAGTTATATGACCAATCATGTTCACGTTATTATTTACAGCACTTTATTTACAAGTGTGTCCATAACTGGCACGTCCTGCGCGCAATCTGTTCTATATCACTTCAAAGCAGTCACTACAGAACACAGATGGTATATTTTATTTTAGCGATATTTGTACGATGAAGGTAGTATAAAGTCGCCAAAATTATAAAGTGCATTAGCGTACCAATGGACACCACGAGGAACTTCAGAGGAGGTAGTCCATTTGGCCATCCATCGCAGTGGTGCCATTGCAGCGTGGGCGAGAGAATGACTACTAACAAGTGCATAGCAAGACGCCAAGGCATCATCTACTATGATTGTTCCAGTTTTAGTTAGCGGGGCATATACTCCGTGCCTAGAAACCATTCTAGTTTTTACGACTCTTGAAGGGCGCATTACACTTCCTTGTCCTCTTGTTAGAAGAACATCACCGACTTTTATATTGGCTGCAAACGACTCCCGCCACCCATCTGCAGCAGCCAACAGCAGAAGGTGAGAAGGCGTGGTTGTAATACTAACATTGTTCTCAGCAGTCACTTCGATGAATTGTCGTGTTGCATTCGGATCTCGATCAATAAATGTCAATATCTGAAATTGTAATTGCTCGTCAGTATTTATACACATACATAGTAAAAGTTACGATTACTTTGAAAAAGTTTGTTATCAAATATTAAGTTTATGACATATGATTTAGTATTATGATTAAGTAAATGACATGTTAATATTTATGATTAAGTAAATGACATGAAGGTACTTTGTCAAATACAATTTACCTATATACCGTTTTGTTTGGGGATAATTAAGGAAAAAGAAAATACAAGCAATAATGAAACTTATGACACAAATAAAATTACAACTGTAAAAAAATTATTTAATTTTTTTTTTAACTTACCTCAGAATAAACTACTTTTCCATTATCATCTGCAGCCAAGACTTTGTCTCCCTTTTTAAGAGCGGCCATATCTTTAGGTCCTGTTTCTGTATGCACGATGGCTCCAGAAGGAAAGCATCCTGCTCCTGTTCCCACAGATGATTCTGAAGCAGATAGACAAAAACAATTAATTATAATTATGTTATTAAATCCATACTGCAAAATCTGTAAAATCTTTTTTATTTACTTTGAAGTCTGTCACGATAAATATTTAATAAACAATTTTGCAGATTTTTTGGTATCGCTTGTAAAATATAAAAGATTGCTTGTCATCGGCCCCATAAGTTAAACATTCAATTTTTTTTTTCGTCACTTAAAGATGTCGCAAGTTAATACTTTCTTTTTCAAATGTCTTAAATCTTATATATATAAAACTTATATATATAAATCTTATATATATAAATAATTTTTTTTTTTTAATTAAACATATTTTTACATACCCTCTTTTTGCATGTTAAGTTAGCCTTTAAATGGGATATATTTTGTAACTTTTTTATTCAACCAAATGTTATAATATGATTTTTTCATTGTACATCACGTTGGCTTCCTATTGAATAAATGAATAAAGATTGGGCTGAGTCTTTTGGCCTTCTTGTCAATCCCAAGAAATCACAGGCCATCTTAATTGGTAGTAGACATTTTAGGAGTAAGGTAATTTTCAACCAGCTCAGTACAATATTGTATGATAACGCTATTATACCTTTTTCCGATGAGGTTAAAAATCTGGGATTGACAATGGATAAATTTTTATCTTGGACGGCGCAGGTAAAAGATACAAGTAAGCGCATTCACATGACAGTTCACTCACTTAAGCGTTTGCAAAATTTTCTACCATTGCGGACTAAAATCTTGCTAGCACAATCTCTTCTGTTACCCCTTCTTGACTATGCTGACGTTTGCTATCTGGACGCATCTGAGGAGCTACTTAACAAACTAGATCGCCTTCAAAACTTGTGTATCCGTTTTATTTTTGGACTACGCAAGTTTGACCATATTTCTGATTTCCGTCGTCAACTTGAGTGGCTCCCTATTCGCCTTCGCCGGAATATGCACATCCTAACCACGCTATATAATCTCCTTTCTAATTTAGCCCCTCCTTATTTACTTGAACGTTTCCAATACTCACTATCTAGTAGCCGTCCAAAACGGACGTGCGTCACAGTTAAAACTTTTGAAATTCCTTCCTATAAATCTAACTTTTATTCCCAATCCTTTACCGTTAAAGCAGCGTGGTTATGGAATTCCCTACCAACTGATGTAACATCAAGTTCCTCTACTATAATCTTTAAACGAAGATTAAAGCATCATTTTCTGTCACAAGCATAAATTATATATGTATGTATTTCTATTGTATATATTATTTGTATTTATATAGACAAATATTTAGTAGTATATTATATATAGTATTATTGTTATGTATCTGTAGAATTTTTATAGAAATATCTATGTACCTATCTCTGCCCTTTGAAACAGCCTTTCTAACACTCGTGGGTAGCTGGAAGAGATTTCTTTATAGAAATAAGCTCATCCTTTGTATACTTTTTGTTTTTACTTTTTTTTTGTAACATACTGTGGTGCATGAATAAATAAATAAATAAATAAATAAATAAATAAATAAATAAATCTGAATTCCATTTGAAATCCGTAATCTTTTTTACTAATTACAAAAAAAATTAAAAAGAAACATAAAATCGTGCATGAGACGGGAGTAAGTAACTTCGTGTAGTCATATCCCTTTAAGGAGAACGAGATTGCTCTACGCTCGTAATTAAAATCCGATAAGATACGAAACAAAGAGAACCCGAAGACGCTCTCTTGTTCCCAGTCCCAGGGTTATCTCTACGCCACTAAACTTTGTTCATACAGGTAATTCTTTTGTCAGAGACTGATGTGAAAATCCAATATACGAAACGCAGATTATTTACTTATAAATAATTCGAAGAAGCGCGTCTTGGTGAGCCTAAACAAATTTGAAAATAAATAATCAATCCCTTTTCCCTAATCTTTAAAGCATTGTTTAAAAAATTAAGTTAAGGATGATCTCCCACAACCTAACTATATTTGTTTATTCTCTAATTGTATTTATTTAAATCCTGATCCATCTTAAACTGTACCTGCTTATAATCTCAGCATAAAAACTGTCCATTTACCTACGTGAAAAGAAACGACAAAGACAAGAAAAAGATGATGATTTGAAGGTAAGCTTAAAATGTTTATTCACGAGTTTCTCACAACGGAAGGTGCGAGTAAATTAAAAAAGTCAGTTATATGAAAGTACCCGACACTTACTTTCTACTGAAGAAAGTAATAAGTGAAGTAGTGCAATTACACGCATAAACGGACAAGGTGGAAGGATTACGACAAAGCTGCAGTATTTGCAAGAGCTCATTTAATTTTGATTTGTTGTGTAACCGAGCGATAAATTCTGATGATTCCCTTTCACAGAACGATGGGACGGTCTGATCATATTACACAATAACCACACAAATTAGATTTCGTTCAAAGTCAAGCGCTTATTGTAGATATTTTGTTTGTTGTTGGTTGAACATATCACACAAATCATTGAATAGGTGTCGGCCACCTTTACTTTTTTTGCAATGTTTCTTGAGGCAAAAAAAATCTAAAACTTTGTACTATACGTTGGAACTTTTGCCGTTCTATTTCTTTTATATTATTTATTTATATAACATTTGATTTTATTAAATTATAATGAAAAATAACATAGGCAAAGCCTTAAAATTATTATAAACTGACAAATTAATATAAAACTCATAAAACGAATCGAATATTTAAATTATATTATGAAACACTAAAATCTTTTTAGGGCGGTCATTAAGAGCGTAATATGAATATGATAATTATATTTAACAATTGTTTTTTGTTACTGTAAGTAAGTATACGTAGTGACTGCAAAGACGATTTGACTGATTATCTTAAAAAAAAAAGTTTTTTGCGGACGTTTACGGTATCTTTTTACTTTAGCTCATTCAATAAAAACGTTAAAATTTAATTACAGTTTTATTTATTTTAAATAAAACGAGACTGTGGAATCAACAGGTATCAACATATATGATATAATGAAACATTATTCTAAGGTGTTTTCCTATTCTGTGTAAAGAATTTAATTACTAACAGTTCTATTTAATCTGCTTGTATGTAAATGATTAATTACGTTTACAGTAAGTAGTTGTGTACTTGTAAGATACATGTGATATAAATATATAATTTCCAAAACATATTTATCTAAACAACATGTTTGTAATTATAACGCGTGAACTGTCGTTCTGATTCCGACGGTCTTTAAATTTGGACTAATTCAATATTAAAGCTGTCACAGCGGCGTGACGTAAGTAAGGCTGAAGATGCGGCGATAAGAGGCGCGAGTGCGGTCGCTGAGCGAGGCGGAGGCGGGACGGACCCGGACTGGCCGCGGCGGCTCCGCCCCGCTCGGACCACCGGGAGAGCTAGGCGGCGCCTGAGTCGAGCATCGCTCTGCCAGATACGCACGTGACACTATTCGCTTAATCTCCTCAATACATCGACCGAAATCAGTTCACATGCAAAAATATAAGCAAATGAAAGTGCCCGTTTTGGTTCAATTTTTATATTGTTAGCTTATCTGAAGAACTGGTAGCCGCGACCTTACGGTTTCTGTTACTTATTACGTTTTTTGTTTTCTGCTTTTTCCTGTCTGTTAATGGGCTTTTACTTTTACTCTCAGTCAGAATTAAACAACACATTATTATTATTTTATTGAGGTCTTAAGTCAAATGCTTAACCTCTGTAATGACAATGGTAATATCTTTAATCTAAAAGTACAATACAGACAATCTTAATATTTATAAACAGAAATAACGTTTTAAATTAAAGTAACATAGAATAAGCGATTATAACTGTAGGTATAGCTTTATTTATTCACACTTACTTTGTACACAAAGCAAAGTAACAAAAAGCATGAAATATGAAAATTTTCCAGGTCTTGTATCCTTTGAAACAAAGTTCGAATATGCCTCAGGCAGAGCTCCGATCGACAAGACAATCTGATTTATATCGTACGGAATAGCAATTAACTGCCGACATCCACCGCATGCTCATGCAAATGCCAAAGTCTGCCGGTTAGGTTATGATTCATGCCACACTATCTTTATAGAGCTTCTACACTAATAAATATTCAGTCTGCTAAAAATACCTAAATATTTCCAACATCACAGAGCGGACCGCTTAGCATAAGAGAGGCAACGCAGATATGCATTTTTGTATATATTCTAAAGTATTACGTAAATAACCAAAACAAACTAAAATGCTCAATTTATTTAACACGCTGATACAAAGATAAAATAATATTACATCCGAATAAAAAATCAAATATATTAATATATAACAATATTAGTCAAAGTATAATACTGTTAAAATAGCTAGGAGTAGTATATAGCCTAAAGTCATCTTTGTGAACCTGCATATAATAATCAGAAAAAAAAATATCCCAATCAAATCCATCCCATATTTTTGAAGATTAGCACGTTTAATATACATATACATATATAAGTCCTTTTAATAATAGGTTGCCTGGAAGAGATCACTATAAGTGATAAGGCCGCCTTTTGCACCAAAAGTTTTTTGTTTTATCATCTGTATTTTTTTTTAAATGTATTTTTATGTGTAATTAAGTATATAAATAAATAAATAAATAAATAAAATAAACACCCAAATAGTTGACCATATCTGCCTATTTATTCGTGGAAGCTATTTCATAGTCAAGCACTCAGCATTTTACGCAACCCAAAGCATTAATATAGTATGCTTACTTTCTAATGTAATTATACATATCATATTTGTGTCTGCAAGTTGACATTGAATAATAGATTAGCCCATTCATCAAAAGACGTTCGAAGTAAATTGAGTAAAGATTTTATATTTTAATCGAAAATCTCGGCTCTTTTAATATGGTAATCGACACCATTCAGAAATCTTGCTCAATGTTGTGGAGCGATGAACTCTATTACTATGGTTTCTTTAAAGCTAATGCCTGCGGCAATACTTTTTTGTTTTCTTAACTTTTACCAGATGATCAGAGACACGGCGAATGCGAATTCTATTTAATGAACAAACGTGACCGTTCTGAACTGAAACTTTTATATTTAAATAACAACAATTCCCAATGACGTTTACAAATATAATATTATTTATAAGTACATTCATATCTTTCAGTGCCTATTTTTTATAAACATATTTGATAGGAAAATTCCTATCCCATACGTAATTATTAAACAACCCTCACAAAGCAAAAAAATATACAACAATTTTATATCGAATTATCCACTAACCTATCTTACGTGAGAAGGAAACAATAAAATATTATTATAATTAGTGATAATCAAAAATATATGTTCTGGTATGTGTGGGAACAGAATGGTACGCGGCCGCAGCTTTCCGGGATGTGGAGTGTCGGGTATCAGCGTGTTCGCATACCGCGCGCCCGAGCGCACATCGACCACTCGCGCTCTATCCGCACTCTCGATCAGAGGAAACCCGTTCATTAAACTTTTATATCAACATATTTCAGGTATTTACTAATATCCTTTTAAAATTTTACCCTTTGATTTCAAAATATTGTTCTAACAAATCCATATTCAAGGATAAAAAGCAATGCTTACTTAAATAGAAGTATCTATTCTATAATACTATTAGACTGCTACATTATTTATCTTTATTTTTTATTTATTTATTTATATCTTTTCCACTTTGAATCTATATCAGCGATCACTTGGTTACGTCAATTTGAAGAGTCAAAAGGGCCCATATTGATTAATTATCGAAATAAGCTTTTCTAGACACTCTTCAGCTTAAGAGTTAAGGCTCCGAGGTTTGAAAGCGCGTCCTGGTCTGCGAAGAATCACATTAAACTCAGCCTAGTATTTTTTTATTGTGATCACGGCATCTTAAATATATAGAATGTCGTGTAAAGCCAATTAGCTCTTGCATTTAAAGACTCACGCAATTGTAAATCTATTTAGGCACGGTTAATACAGGCTCTCGGGAGTGTCTCGTCTACAACGGGTCGCATTCGTCCTTCACATGAGCTCAGTCTCGTGACCTGACTCGCTCGGTCACGCCCCATTTACGAGTACCTCCTTCATTTTGAACCATACCTGATCTTCATATTATTTTTATTCTTGGATTTACAAAATAGGGTTATTAGACTGCTTTTAAAATTTAACTGATTTTAGACTTTTTTATCCTTTTTTAAAAATATAAATAACATTTGAATATAATTATATCTATGAAATAGGAGTCTTAAATCATTAAAAGCGGCAAAATTTCATAGAGCTGCGACATCTCGACTTTCGATATCAAACACCGTGCGCGTTGATGTCTTTTAAAGGGACAAATGGACTGATGATATTTATATGAAGTTTTCAAATAAATACGTGATAGATAAAATAAGACAGTAATCATTTTAAACAATACGCTTAAAATCATAGATAACAATTTTTGTAACCAATCTATTGATACCGAAACGAAAAATGAAGGCTGAATAAAAAAAAAAATGAAGAACGCCCAATTAAAATCAATTAATTGGAACGATTAATAAAGCTCGTAATTTTATTGGCTGCGATGAACCTCTGCTATGCTTTAATTTAATATACGAGATCATGACACGAGACTGGTTTTCAAGGTTTACTTTTGCGGGTTGGGATTTGTATTTAAAAAGAATATAAGTAATAAGATACATTTAATTGCCATTATATGATATACATGTGTTAAATGTATTTTATTGTATCATAAAATATTTTAATTCATTGTACCGCTACCAAGGTATTTAACGAGCGATTAATAATTCATTACTTTGCTAAAAAACCTTAAAAAGGAATTTAAAATATATAATGGTTTACGTCCAGACATTTCAGATAAGTTAACAAAATTTTGCAATATTATTGTTAACATAAATTCTAGAATTCTATTTATTGAAAAATAAATATTAGAATTATTTTAGTAATATAAAATAATTGTTGAGAAATTTCTAACTGGTAATTTGTGTTAAATATTTAAATATGAAAATAAATAGTAAAAAATACCAGCGCGTTCGTCCTTGACCCGGTACAGAGAGCCACGACCGGGACATGTAAGCCACATTAATTATTTATAAACTCCAAATTAATACTTAAAACTCGGATGGTATAAAAAGCCGGAATAAATGAATAAACATGGAACAAATTGACTGCAACTTCGACTCCGCCATCAGCGACCGCTTTTAAACAATGCCTTCGTTTTTTCTCTATGATGATAAATGTTTGAATCAAGGGTACGACGACGCCATGTTTTAAATGATCGATTACTTTGAATAAACTACATATAACATATCTAAAAACTTGTTTGAAACTGTAAATACACTTGTAAATACAGTTGCTATTAATCATATCTCACAAAATCGTTATAACTTTGCAATTGCAAATATAAAGTTTCCGAATCACTGAATTATTGAAATAATGCGTAAAAGGACCAGATTGAATTCATAATAACTAAAACATGTTCATACATACATATAAATAGTTGTTTCTCATCGTTATGTTGCATATACACATATAACTATAAGGAGGCATTGAATCACCGGCGTAATTATAGAAGTGGGGGATTGGCTGCGATGCGGCTGTGTTAGAGAGAGACAGAGATAGGTTTTGGATAATGTTCGAGAGGGAAGGCTGTTAACAAGAGGCTTGTTCGTCCGTTTGATCGACACCGCCGGAGAGCGGGCGCGGGAAGCTGTCCGAGATGCATTCTTCTTGTAAACTTCCACTATATATTCGGCTATAAGGTCTGTCCCGTACTCCATCTTATACGGTTATATACCCATCACAAAAAGGGTAAGTTTCAAATTTTACAGCCTTATCATATATAAGGATGTATAAATATTAATATTTATGCATTGTTATTGCTTTAATAATATGACATGATATAAATTTAAAATGCATACCAGTCTTAACTGAGCAATGGATGTAGGAGCGGCTTTCGTAGAAGACCCAGTCGAATCCAGCTTCAACAGCAAGTCGTGCAAGCATTCCGTACTTGCTTCGATCTCGATCGCTAGTTGTAAGGTCCACAGCTCGACCCTCATAGTGAAGAGAGTTCTCGAGATGAGAGTTCTCCTCTTCCCAACCCTCAATGACTCGTAGCCGCACGCCTGGCCACTGGTTCATCACACTAATGGCAAGAGTGTTCAGCTTTTCTTTACATCTCTGAAAACGAAATAGTTAAATAATTATTTTAAGAAAATAAATTATTTTTAAAGGAATTTTTCGAAATTCTGTAAAAGTTAGTATAATTTAAGGATTTTTTTTTGATTACATCTTTAATCGAAATACAGTAATATAAGTTTTAAATTATCTAAAGGTAATCGTTTCTCAAACTAAAACTCACATAAAAATGCTTTATTTGAGTATATAATTAGTATAGCAATTAATCTTATCTTTGAATTCAAAAGAAATAATTTGACATGCGAATTGTATTGTCTGATTCTATTAAAGAAAAATACCAAAAGATGTGCTAACAAATTGACAAATGCACAAACCGAAGCGTTAACGTCGGCATTTTGTCATAAAAAATAAATAAAATTAAAACGGGCCTCACAAAAGGATAAACGCCGTTGTTTGTAAAATAACTTTGCGGGAAGTATAAAAGCAATGTCAAAATATTTATAAAGAAATGTGGACAATGCTGGACACACTGCGTGCTTTGAGTTGATGTCAACTCAGTCTATGCAGATTTTGTAGTGAAAAAATGTTAAGATTGACGTAACGAATCGAAACGATAGGCGCCCCGCGTGGACGACGCGTCCGCTTGCATTCAATATAAAAGATATTTTGGAGCACCGTACATAATTATTTCTACGAACGTTCCAACCACCTAATAAAGAGTTGTAAGAAATTCAAAACGCTCAGCTTCGCTAAAAGTCATTCCAGATTTTCGACGGTTCAGATTTTCAAATTTACGAATGTACAAATATTTAAGACTTGTCACTGGAATGAATTGTGTTTCCTGGAGCTAACGGAAATATATTTCACAATCGAATTCATTTGTCATATTCTTTTAAAAATACCCACATTCCTAACACATATTAGTACATCATTATCATCAATATATTCATATACATCTAGAAAAGAAATAAATTCATTCAGGAATAAATTAAATTAAACGTGGAATTTAAAGAGGTCAGAGATTCGGGCGGAAGATGGCGGCGCGGTCCAAGCGGCGGTATGCTTAGTGTGTACTCTGCAGACGTCTCAGCACTAAAACAATCGTATGCTAAATGTAAACCAAACATTGATGCACTTTAACGTGAGAACATCGCTGTGCCATAATTAGGTCCCTTCGCTTACATGTTTGCATTTCAATATTCCCAGACATCACATTTTTATATTTAACACAAAATACTTTGTTTTTTGTAAGTTGCAAGTCATTTAAACTGCTTTATGTAAATGTATCATACGCTCATACATCATGAGATAAGTTTGTATTTTATATACGTCTGTTCGATTACTAGTTTATAAACGAGATAGAATGTGACAGGGCGGGAGGGCTATTATAAATTCATTATGCATATTTTTAGTAAACAAGCTGTCGATCACAATGCCACGACACAGCGGGATGTCTGCCCCTCACCCTTGTACTATCATTATTTAATACATATTATACAACTGTACATGTATACGCCACATATCAAACAGCCAAAAGATATCAACTATCAAACCAGTTTTTATATTAAAAAACCATTTGCAAATTATCAAATTACACTATATCAAAATCTCATTTGGACTATAATAATTAAAAATAACGAGCGTGTCGAATACCTAAGGCCATGTTTCGAAGTGAAACCAGGCTACCTGAACCGGTGGCGAGGCTCTTGCGGACGCATAATGAAGGCCGTGCGATGGAATTGATTTAAAAAATAAAAAAAACCAGAGGATCATCGCACTGCAACAACGGGTGCAGTAAAATGAGGATATATTCATACGAATTATATACTCTGAATTTTACTTGGTATTCTGAAACAAGCGTAAAAATTTATTCAATGTTTAAGAATTAAAAAAATTTCCATAAAGAGGTCTAAGACTGTGTAAAGAATTATATTATTTCCTCATTCGCCACCTCGTCTCCGCCCGGCGTGTCTACTAATTTATCACCGCCTCCCTCCGCGACCATAACAATATATTAGGATAATTAAATGGCTCTTTACATTCCTTAACACATTTTTTTTTGTATAATGTGAAGTCGAAAAGCACCGACCAATACTGACTGGTTTTGATGTTATATTTTTTATCTTCTTTTGAAATAACAACAAATAGTTAAGGGTTGTTTTTTATGTATGAAAGTTAAATTGATTCAAGCTAAGTTAGCTTTATGATCTATTTGTACTTATAACAAAGGTACTATTAAACTAAAAAGTTATCCAAAAAAAAATAAATAAGACATCGGTTTTATTATTTCATAATAATAAAACATTCTTATTAATAATTTAAATTTAAAAAATACCTATAGCACATGCTAGTCTCGATAAAAAATAATGTACGTGGAGAAAAGTAGTAATGTATAAAATAAACATTTGTTTCTACGCGTAAACCCCGTTGTCGCACTAGCCGTCGAACAAGTCATAAATATGCATAGGCAACATCACCTGTACCCTGTTCAAGCACCTTAATATTTGTTCACGAAAAATATCAAGCTTTGTACAAGCTTTGTTATATTAATGCGCTTGTCGACCCACCGATGTGTGGTATCACCAATTTTTGGGATAGTAATATACTTTTATATAATTTTTCCTTTATTAAGTTTTTGTAATCATTAATGACCTAAAAATGAAAGGTATTAAAATTTTTAAGTTTACCTATCGTCGTTACGAATACCTACTATCTATTATAAAATTAAAAAAAATTCCATATTAACGGAAAGTAAGTTGTTAAAAACGATTTTTATTTTTTTCCCACAGAACTATACACGATACGCTAACGAAAACAGTCCACAAGGTTTAAAGGAGACTCGGGCGCTTTCACTTTGTTAAAAAAAGACTTGAAACAAGACACCAGCATGCAGTGTTTGCTTCAGTTACAGCACACTGATAATGAAACCTTACACTTCATTCACTCGGATTGTCTTCTAAAATGAATTCTATTCAGATATGTGTACACATGTTGCCATCGTAAAATAAATACCTTTAAATGTATTTTGTGCTACAATTACATTAAAATGACCGACACCTTCTATTGTACTAGTCTTTATTATTCATAAATGTTGTCTTATTATTTTTGTTCGTAAATGTTTTTAATTTACCTACTATTCATACATGTATGAATACCTCATTTCCTGGCTACGTATAGTCTAAAAAAAATATTTTTTTCTGTATATGGCATTTTGGTTTGACCGATAAAAGTTGACAATAATAAAATTACTGCACAGACTTAAATGAATAATATAATTATAATAATAGTTTAGTATGAATTTTTAATTTTGTAATATTTTAAACTTACAACTTATAAATGATTACAATTCCATTCATGTATTCAATTACAAACTGTAACTCCCTCGGGCACGATCTGTTTTGAGTACTTTGTTGTTATTATATCTTTGGTAGTTAGTACCCGCGGGAATTTTGTGAGCATTATTTACAATATCATGATCGCTGTTGTAGCGGGGGTCAATGGTGGAGTCAATGAGAACATGCCCACTAGTTGTGACTTGCAAGTCATCTCAATGAAAAATGGAATCCACGCTTCCGACGTCGATTAATATTTAGAATTCTCACAATGTTTAATATATCATTCATATTTAAAAACAATGTTTGTAAGTTTCAAATTGTATTTTGATTTAAAAACGCAGCCCCATTTTGCTCTTGCAATTAGCTTCTCTACTAAAGCACATACGGAAGATAATAAATGTTAAGTGGCGTGTCGTGCTAATTTAATGCGTCAACCCTTGTCGGGCTGATAACTACCGCTGATCGATTTGCATCCATAATTACGTCACTTTTAGCACAGCAGGTGATGAGAATGCGACAAGTACGTGATTGCAGAAGGCGATGAATGCCCGCCTCTTCCGACTCGACCGGTTTCGTGCTTTTACCTTATCTAACTTCATTTACCTTGGATATTATGTGCTTCAGTAGTTTACCTAACAGTTTCACATACCTACACCATTTTTTTATACATTTCATCTATTTACAAGCTCATAACGATTATAATAATTTCTCAATAAACCTATTAATTAAATCAAAGTCATGACGCGTTTGAGCTATCGCATAAAATTTATTGATTTATCAGCATATCAGAAGTTCATAAGTGAAGCCGTCGCGTCGAATTTGGTACGGGCGGCTGCGCGGCTCGCGCACTAATCTCCGACGTCGGTACGGTCTGGCGCGAGTCATTCAAACTGAACTTCAACTTAGAATAATAAACTGTATTTGTTACATCTCAGACTCGTAATCGCCGCTTTTATTGTTTGTCTCTCGCCCCAAAGAGAAGTGATCACATCATCGTGGGAGTAAAGTCAACAATCGCACACTGATCACACTATACGTCCTCTTTTGCTGACGGTCCCGAAGTGCCTCTCGATAATATTTTATAAGACAAATAACAAGATAAAGATGTTTTGACGTGAACCCGTGTTCATCGCTCACACTAAAATGCGTTCACTGGACGCGTATAATAAAATATTTATTTACAATTTTGTGATATTGTGTAAAAATAAAATAAGAGTCCTTTATTTAGTGTCAAGTTTATTGGTGGCGAGCGACGCGTTAAGGCGATCTGTCGCTGACAGGACTTTAACCGAGGATCCATTAGCATTGTTTTAAAGGATTAAGCGGCGTTTAGGGGTCGCATTCTAACTCGACGACTTCGACACGCATATTTTTATGACACATACCATTTATTTTTTGTATAATCACTGTGAAATAGCTACCAGATCTTAAGTGTTTGATAAGTGTCACTTGTTTGTTTACTGAACTTAATGGATTTTATCTATAAATATAAATCCTTTTTATATTTATACGTAATAAAATAGAATGTTCGTAGTGCTACTTTTTTATACGATTGGGTCGCTTTGACCGCTAAATTTTATTAGTTGCGTCAGCGGTCGGTGTCAAATTACACAAAAGGTTTTGTATTGTTTTCGTTACCCAAATCAAAAATGATATCTCAAGTAATTTGACAAAATTACTCGACGAGAGAGGGATCGTTTTTGTATAATTTCCTTCGCGACACGCTCTAACAGCGACACCACACTTTGGCTCCTATCCTGTATACATAGTAAAGACACGATTAAATTTGAACGGCAAATGTAAGTTGGCAACACGGCATAGAATATTGGTTTACATGTTGTAACTTGCTTCCAATCGATTAATATTTCACCCCGAAGAGAAACTGACTTGAGAGCATCTTGTGCTCATTTACACTTCACTTCCTCCCTGCAATTTGCAGGATTGACATTCATATTTAATTTAAAATAGAGATTGTTATCCATTTCAAATACGGAGACTGTCGTAGATCGCAGACTTGATCCTCTATTCGTTTTTTAGTCTTTAGATCCAATATGTAAATGTTTAATGTAAGATTTATTTATAAAAACAATGTATTGATTAATGTACCTTTTAATAAAACACTGAAAGTGAAATACAAATTAATTTTAATAAAGAGGCACTTAAAGCCCAAGTCTGTCATTTTAAGGGACCGATTATTTATGTTGCTTATCTGAGGACAAAGAAAAGCTTTGGACGAGCCTCCGTCCTACTCCATTGTTGTAGCCCAAGGATCAGATCCACGATAGCGACAGACAGACAGTCGTGCAATTTTATATTTCTTTCTAACAAAGCTAATAATTAAATAAATATCATAATATTTTGCCTTAAAAACCTACGGTAGTCGACATTTAGCGCGTCGTATTCTTGCAAATACTTCGGTGTGATCAAAGGCGTCGGTCGAAAATTAATTATCAATTTGTCGTGGGTGCCAGGCAGGCGACATAAATCGATCGGGTGTATCTGCCTGCAGCCACATTAGCCACATTAGCCACGCTCGAACAACAGATAAGGATAACAAATGCACAGTTTAAGGTTATCTGAACATCGCGGACATGAGAGAGCTTTTTGCCACTGCCTCCCTTGATTTGACCTTTTTATATTTTATACCATTCTAAGTGGGTAAATATTTTTAAACATTTAATTGTTTATTTTTATTTTTATCTCATCCGCTTTAATTATCAATGATCGCTTGTGTACGTCAATTAGATGTTGCAGGATTGCTATTGTGATACGATAAATTAATAATAGTTAATAATAGTTGACATAAACAGAACCCTATTATTAAATATCGTCTCGTTCTATATTTTAGTTTGCGCAATAACTAAAAAAGTATCATAGGTATATAAATATATATATTAGTTACCAACAAAGGCCGTCTTTCGGGTCGTGTAATATATGTTCAAGAGGTTGCGTTTTAAAATGGCGGCTTTTTTAACCGCTGCGCCGCTAGGGTATAATTATTATCAAGCAACAGGCGTATGCGAAATTGGGGTCTCACCTCGTCTGAACGGTCATAAATAAAATAAAATGAGCGCCGTCGGTGGGAGGAACACGGCGCTAATGAATAAGCAGGATGACCCAAGTCTGACGCAGCGGGGCTCTCGTCCATCGCTATTAAACGACCTAAAGTGTTCTGATTCATTTCTATTGGTCACGATCGTTCTATACCTCTTTAAAAAAGCATCATATAGAACAGAAAAGTTAATCTGAAGCAGAACATTCACATCTATCCCATATATTACACAATAATCGTTGTATATCAATGTTAAAAATTACTCAACATGAGATCCCAAATTTGAATATGAATAGGCAGGCGCCATGTAGGCAGGTACATAAAAACCAGCCCAAAATAATAATAGTAGACAAATGTCCCCCTTAGCGGGCACAATGCGCGTCCTCCGAGCGTTCAATTTAACTTTTAGACATGCTAATTTGAAAGTCTAAAGAGTTTTATGCCAAATAAAATACACTAAGTATACAATTACGGCTCCTACGCGGAAAATAATATTTAAAAACTGGCTTTAAATTATGTTATTTAAAATAAACGTCAATTTAATAAAAAAAAAACCTAACTAAAACGTAGTAACAATATATATATATATATATATATATATATATATATATATATATAATTAATTTTTTAATAGAACTGGGTAAGGTTAATAAGTTTTAAAAGTATGGATATTTAAAAGTTACACAATTCCAAGGCAAAATGACGCCCCAAATAAAAAGTGGGTAAAATTAGAAAAATACATATTTAACTTGAGTAACTTAAAAGCCGTATAGGTAGTTTAAAGCGCAGTTGCGCTTGCGCAGGAGTCTGTCCGGTCTCGAAGCGCGATCTTTATCGGACGTCGCCGTGTCGACTTCACAATGCCATCTTTTGTGTTCCGACACGATTATTTATTACGACCAAACAACGCTTACAAGAATGATATAACTCCGCAATTTAAAATTTACTTAAATCGAACACGCCCTTTATAATCGATTATTAAAATAGATATATATCATTTTATTTGATTTAAAAAACCCGATTATTTAATATATTTGATTACACAAATATAATAGAATTGTTTCAAGTGAAATGTGATAATAGTTAAGTAACTTTTTGCAACATGTTAATTACGCAACTGGTGTGTAATGACAAGTAACTACAGCATACCAAAGTATTTAAAATACCAACTTTATGGAAGTGTTAATTTTGCAATTATAATACCCAACATCACGTACCATAAAATGGTTTTTGTATCAGAAACTAGGCGCATCATAAAACATACCGAGGTGTGTGAACAGCATTGCGAAATTAGTTTTTATAAATTAGTATTAAACATTGGTAGTGTAAATATATTTTCGAAAGTATTCGTTGAAATGTTCCACAACAAAGTGGGAACAATGATGCACTGTGCAGTAAGTTAAAGACAATGCAACTGAGACGACACTTACAGATATTCGAAACCATTGGGGCCAGCTCGGCAACTATTTTAATAGTTATGAGCGGTATGTCGGCCGTTGTATTAAAACAATGATCAATAATTTTGTATTTATGTATCATTGCAGTAAAAGAAACAAAACGTTCCACTGTTTCTAGTAATATTTGCTCGTACTTCAACCGATACTATTTCTCAGAATAGCAAGCTAATGAAAAATATGTATTTTAACGCATCATTAGTATTTAACAAAATAAATATTGAAGTACAAGTTCACGAACTGTTTTTGGTATACATCAATATTAATAATAGAAGAATATTCAGACTAAACACTTTTACGACTTTAACACATCGAAATATTGTTTTTATGTGTGTGTGTGTGTGTCTAATATATTATTATACTGAGTGAAGAAATACAATCCAAGTATTGTATTTAAGACAAGTCTTAAGCAAATGGAAATACCTATACAGTTCAATTGTTTTAATAACAAAAAATTAAAATGCAAATAAACCTTATCGGAGGCACGGAGTGGACCGATAGTCTAAATAATAGCGACCTCACAATATAAATATATTAGTTTATTAATCGCGATTAGCAAATAGCATTGTTCTTCAAAGGATATCCGTGGCTACACCAGTAGCTCGGTTTACAAGAAAATAATACTCTTACATATAGGTAAGAGTATTATTTTCTACTCTTACCTATAGGTAATAATACTCTTACCTATAGGTAAGAGTATTATTTTCTACAATTCTAGATTATAATCTACAAGTTTTAATGTTCTTAAATTTAGCTACTACAGCAATCGTACCAATAGCTTAACTTTTAAATTTAAAAACGAAAAAAAAATAGTTCCAAATAAATGGAAAACATACGTTTATTTCTAAACATAATATTAAATTAAATCGATTATTTAGGAATGCACTCATTAAGATATCTTTATTGTAATGGTTGCAATTCCGACATGTTGCTGAACATAGTAAAATTTTTATCTGTTTATTGAGAAAGTTATTCATCTGCCAGCAGTTATTTTAAATAAAAGACTAAAATAACTTCCTACCTACAATAGCTTTCAACGAGGAATTTGCTAACAACACAAAATGTTAACTACAATTTTCGTAGCCATAACGTATCAGCTATAAACCCTTAAAATACTATTGATGTTAGGTAACGCTCGTATTAACTAGAATTTAATCCAATAATACAACAACCGACCATGTCCCATAAAAAACTCAATTACATGCTCATGAAATCAATTTTAAATAAACAGCGTTGATAAACATGAACTTAAGAACCCGATAGATTAAATTTTTAAATTAATTAACCTCGGTAAAGGAACGTAAAATAATTTACGATTTTGGCCTAATTTGATTAATTCTTTATAACCGCTTGATGTCAAACGCAATCACGTACTAATTCAAATAAATGTTTTGCTATGAACCATTACAACTAGCGCCAATCTCATCTTAATTTATGTACTCGTAAATGTAAATAAATATAAGATATTTACAGTATGTTGTTAGCAAATGGCCGTTCGCTTACCACGAGATTATTTTTATGAGAATAATACAAAAATATGAGATACGCACCTTGATGATTATTGTAAAGTAAACAATTAAATCATTCCGCCCACTCTCGAAACTTCTAACGAAACCATTAACCGGGGATCGATTGCAGGTATTTTGATTTCGATTTAAATAATTTTGTTAAAAATTAAAAAAAATACATATGAAAATAGCCATAGTAAAAATTCTAGATACATCTGACTTATAATTTAGTAAACAGATCATTGCGAACAATAAAATCCTAGCATATCTCGGAAAAGTATCTCAGGGCTCCTGGAATTGAGGTTACGGGTAGCCGCAGAAAACAGATGCTATTTTAGATATTAAATCTATAGACACACATGAAATAACATTATACCATTGGAATATTTGATAAAGAACAGATATCTGATGATTCAAATAAGTTAGATCTACAAGTACTGCTTACATTGCGTACTTGCATACATTGAAATGTTAAATTATTATAAAAAACCACTTATATAAATGAAAAACAATCTTATATTTTGAAATTAATATATTTTAAATCCAAAATTATAATTATATGTTAAAATAAATAATGAATCATATACATCTCTAGTATAGTAGGTCCCAGGTGATAACAGTCTCCGTTCCCATGCATTCGCACATTCTCGCGAATTGACTTTAACCAACTTACACAAGAATGCACTTTACAACACCACGAGCTCTCAATCGGTAATTTTTTACGTGTTTGCCAAAGATCCGATATAAGTACAACACACGACATCAGAACATTAATTTAAGAGGTGGCAGATTGTCATTTTAATTTATTATTGGCTTGGCTTAGCATTGTCTTGCAGCTGACGTCATCTCAGGCATCCGCGGATTATCAGATTCAATTGAGTTTTTCTTTGTATATACAAAAATTAATGAGACTGCAATATGGAATATTTCTATAATATTGACTATAATCGACTTGTTACGTAAATCTTATTATGAAGTGTAACATTCTTAATACCGATATTGTAATGTTTTTATAAAATTTACTCTCAAGAACAATATTTGTAGTGATGTGCAATATTGATTCAAGAATTGCAATTTACGTGCGGTTTAAAGTATTGTAAAATACTTGTGATTGTGGTTGAGGTTTAAAAGATACATGATGTGACCACGACAACGTTCTAGTGTTTCAGGACCGCAGCCTCAGCTGAAGTCATTGACCCCAAACCTCTTACCAACACCATTTCTCTTATAAGAAATGACACGAATTTATAGGCATTAAATTGCTTCTTCAATGATCCTGTAAAGTGATGTAAGGGGACTATAAAATCGATCACATGAGCATTTAAACCGGCTAAAGAAGACTATAAAATCGCAGATCATTAAACATCGTAATATGAAGACGACCAAGACACCGCATTAGATAAATATATATTTTTATTATTCTAGAAAAGCATTAATGTCTTCAAACATCTTAGAATCGTATAGTTATTTTGAAGGACTCTATCAAAGGGCCGACAGACAGAAAGCGTTGGGTGGAGCTAATAAAGTATTTGAGTAGTGCCTAGTGTTGACACTGCTGCTTCACACCTGAACAATGCTGTTCGTTTGCATTAATGTAAATTAGGTTAGGCAGCCGGCCGCCTCCCGCCGCCGCGCCTTCAATTAGACGTGGCCTAAAGTAGCTCATATGTGCTTATGTAAAGGCAACTAATAACTTGTACACATCAACTTCCTCGTGTAATGATCGTCTAAAGAAAATATTGATGCAACTGCATACCGATATAATTTCACCGTGACGATACACGACCCGCCCACGGAATTCATTTCTTATTCGACTTAACTACTCGTTATGCAGGAAATGTGGGAACCGTCTACTTTTGATAAGACGGTGTGTGTAAGTAGTTTTTACATACTGTTTATAAATTTATCTTTTATTTTAAATAATATTACGATAACATCTCTTGTAAACATAATCTTCTTGATGTTTTTCAAACTAAATGTTAAACATAAGTATCCATAATGTGATTAAAGAATCTAAAAATAAATGATCCTCGCATGAGGAACGAACGCGTAGTGCGGTGTCAAAGACTGTGCGCGTGTTCAGCGTCAGTCAGCGCTTGCGCCGATCGCATAAACAAATCCGCTGAGTTGCGTGCTTTACAACATTTTGCGTTTAAACGGAATTTACGTTTCATAATTCAAAAATTAAACATATTATTCTTATATTTACCTTGAACACCACTGAACCCTGGTGTTCTAATTAAATTAGACACAGTGTTGTTCAGAATAAAAGGCTGAATCGGACGTGCCATTAACATTTCCGAACGTCACAAATCACACTAGCAAAATGCGAGATCTATAGCCGAAAAAGATCTATGTTAGGAATGTTTTTTTTATTGTAAAGCGGCGGAGTCGCACGCGCGGCTCGATTGTGGCTGTGTGGTCCTCGCTAGCCACTTTGTAAATAGCGCGGTTTACCTTTTAAAACTTTTGTGTTTTGTTACCTTTTGTGCTGTTGTACGACCAATATTACCATAGCTATTTAGGCCCGTCGGATAAATAAATACGTCATTTATCATGATAACTGATGCGCATGGATGTCGCGATGTCACAACCTTCAAATGGGGTGAAGATTTGATCTTTACCCTTCACGATTTGTAGCGATTTATCTCACATTGTTTCCTTCTTAGTCCACGATAGCTACAAGAAAAGACTAAGTTATACTGAAATGAGATCTTGTGTATTTAAGAATATATAATGACATGAATGCTGGTATTTGCTGCAATTTTCTTTATTTAGTTGGCGTTTCTATAAAATTAAATTTTTATTTATAGAAAGACACTATAAAATAATGTAAATTCAATATAAAATTTCACTAGAACCATTGCAAATATAAATACAAACAATTTTAATTTATGGTCTAAGCGTACGAATGCACGCTAGGAACATCTGCTTAAGTTTTAAAAAAAAACATCACAAGAACTGCACCATCAAATTGTGGCCATAATAAATTCACTCCAACCGCAGGCCTCTTTCACAATATTTGTATCGGGGCGACAAAAAGGGCCGAAAGGGCGGCCCTTCGTTGAATGAAGGGAAGGTAAATAAATATAAATAAAGGTGAGGGCGACGGGGTGCGGGGAGGGGCGACATCCCGCGGCGCCTGCGCAGGCTCGCCGGTCGTTTTGAAACTTAAAAGAATGTAGGCTCACTAAACAGTACTGAAAAACTAGATAACATACAAATGTACAACAATGAATGTAATGTATTGAATGTATTTAATATTGTTTTCAGTGTAAAACAAGCATGTGTAAATTTTCTACATTGTAAAAATCCAATTACAAGCTCATTGTTCTTGGTCACACGTCATTAAACGGGACCAATGAGAATCGTAAAAGGTACATGGGCGCTGATCGCTTGCGTTGCGAGCATAATCGAAAGCACCACGACCAATTACAGGTCTGTGCTGTGGCGAGGTGCACTTTTATTGGGTGTAACATTTAAGTGCCAATCGACACGCCAGAGAAAGATCCGCTTCGTTCTTATAACAACTTGAGTCTTAAAAATCTCGTGAAGATATCTATCACATAATATCAATTTATTTAATTATATGTAATTTTGTTAAACATTAAATGTATTTCAACCATCCGGCAGCTATGCTGTTGTGAAACTAAGGAGAAGTATTCGGAGAGTAATAAATTTATAATAGCACGCTTGCTAACACGAAATTGAGAACACTGAGGCGAATAAACATCGAAGTATTGATAATATAATCACTATAAAATAGTGGGTACGTTTGAAAAACTTACTTATTTATGTTCTACATTTAAAAATACACACACATACATATATTTATATATCAAAAAACATTACATAATGCCTTTTTAGTTTTTCAATTTAGCTCAGAAATCTTCTTAATACGAATATTTGAAAAAAAATAAAGATCAGAAAAGTTTAAGATTTTAAAGCATTCCATAAATTGAAACTGCTTCCGTGTTTAGATAATTTGAAACTGTCTACTTATATCTTAGTAATTTGTTGTTCTGCCCTATATTGCAAGCTCCTGTATTTTAAGATCTACTAGATGTATGAGCGCTTCTAAACTCATCTGTAATCCGCAAGACGTCGTATTTGACTAATAATTTTATGGGCTTCAAATTCACTGTTAATAAAACTAATACTATAAAATATATATCATAATATTAAATATAAGAATTAAATATTTTCATGACTGAAATATAGATTAAAAATAGTTCTTGATATAAAAGTAGGCTACATAAAATTTCTGTTATTTATTCAGTATTTAGTGGCCCGTGCCTCTTAGCATTGACTGAGGTTTGACAGATAAGAATAAGATAAGCTTCAGCAACAGCTGTACCACGACAAATATTTGCGGAAATTATTAAAACAAACCCACGTCGTAACCCACGTAGTGATAATACAAAGACAGGTCTTTGCGATTAACTCGTCACTAACATTGCGGCCGACATGTAAAGGAACCTACATATATGTATATAACATAGGTACATTTTTTTAAATGTTTAGAAAAGAGATATCGTCTCAAGGTTTATGTAACAATTATATAAAATAAATAAACTTTATAATTGAAAGTGAAATTAATGCAACAATGGTACCTTTCGTTAACAATAAGTTAAAAACAACGTACGTCTAACACGCGCTGTACAATATTGACACACTCGTGTATACATTTATTACAACTGTTTAGGTTACACAAAGAGATGCAAATCGTTAATTTATCACCACCTTAAGCAGCTATTGAAACAAACCGCAAACACGGACGGTTCAAAGACCTATCGTGAACAGTTTGGCTCGTATTTGAACAAGTGCATTCGCTCGGGAACGTCGGAGGGCTGCTACGATTGACATCTATTTATGTAAACTGACATATTAGTTAACACTCTATACCTATACTCTTTGCTGTGATACACATATGGAGAAACATGTTACATTTGTTTATTAGTTGTTTCTATGTGTTTTATTCGTTTGTTTTGTGACGCCCGTAGCTAAGGTCAGTAACTATTGAATGTTTTCATTTAACTACAACTTTGTTTCTGTAATTTGATATATATAAAATAATATTTAATTATATTATTATAAATTTTATTATGATATATATAATATATAACATTAAAACTCATTCGAAACTAAGGCTTGTTTGATTCCTATAAAAATTTTGTAAAAAAATAAAAAATATTCAGTAGGTAAGAGAATAGGACGTAAACAAATTTTATAACCCTAAGTCATAGGGATAGTTCACATTTATTTTTATTTTTTTTTTATGTATCGTTTTAAAAACTACATACAACCCGAAAGTTTCATCATTTCACCACCAATCCCCAATTTTTAATAGCGATATAAGTAAAAAACTAAAGGGGGAGTTAAAAAAAATTATACATTTCATAAACAAAAGAGTAAGAAGAAAATTAAATATTTTTTTACACTTTTATAAGACCGAAAAATGTTTACGAGATCATCATCACAATATAAAAAAGTCTAACGTTTAAGTCAAATCATAACCCTGTTATACCGTATTTATGAAGGCAAATAGTGAGCAATAAGACAGAGAGATTCTAATGGTAAACACGCAATAAGGCTGTTAAAGGGCCTTTATTACATTTTACAGCGTTGTAAACCCACCGTAGGATTTTAGGATTAATTTGATTATGGTCAATTATTCACAAAGCGATCGAGGCTCGTTCCGTTTTTTATCCTGCGCTAATAAGCCGAAAAGTATCTAATTTAGACGGCGGTGTCTTTGCTGCTAACAAATTAAACCACTTTAGCGTATCGCTGTTAAAATAAAACAAATATAAACAATCTATAATTAAGTGACTTTAAAACGATTTCTTCGTATAAATCAAACTATTTATACGATAAAATATTGTTTGCACGGCTCAGGTTTCATGAGATTTACAATAAACCGTACATTAAAGTTAACAGACACCGACACTCATTTAAATAAGGTTTAGACATGCAGTAATCTAGAGATTATGAAAATTAAGATAACAATGTTGATGTGTCCGTGTGTCGTGTGTCGTGCTGTCTGATGTCTGGTGTCTGTGAGATGTAGTAAAAGTTTCTTGTAATTCGATTCTCAAATACGAAATTGAATAATGCTGACCTATCCCGCGACCGCCTTGCTCATAAATCACCAAGATATTTATGTCCCCCCCCCCCGCTTCCCTCCCGCTACCCAGACCAGGCTTATTCGCATTCAAGAATATAAAATATTAAATAAAAACATACATAAAATGGTAAGTAATTCCGATTGGAATTGGAGAAGCGTACGAGATGTGGTTGCGTACCTATTCTGTGGTTTGCTCAGCTAGCCCACAAATCAAAGGCTTAAGTGTTTTTACAATGAAAATATTCTATTAACTCCCAATGGGGGATATGGCCTGTAAGACTAACAAAGTCTCTGAGAGGTGTGAACATTGTCAAAGCAATAACATGATAGAAATTGTTAATATTCCACTCGATATACTATTAATACTATAATATACTATAATATGACAATTCCACGGGACTTAATAAACAATATCCGTGAAATAATAAATTTATCCATTAGCAACAATATACGATATTTGACTGAAATCTAAATGAGTGTGAATGTAATTAATTTTATTATTTAGAATTTATGAAGTAAGTATAATACATAAATATATAGGTTGTCATCAGATAAAAAAAGATCATTATTTGTAGCAACTCACCGGTACATTAAAGTAACTTATATTCCTACTTATTCATGAGAAATAAATAATACTATTAGAGGAAGATACCGATTCCTGATAAAAAGTGGGTCCGAGTTAAATGGGAGGCACGGTGGAGGCAGAAAGAAAGTAATGGAGGCACATCGAACCGGTTTCGAAAATTTTTACGAATGCAAGGCTGCTCGGCTCGACCGACTATGTACAGCCACAAGCACATAACATAACCGTCGGCGGATTCGCGCCCGCTTCGGCCTTTCTTGTTCCACACATGTACATACGGAGGATTGTCTGCAGTCTTCGTTGATTTATTATTATGAAAACGTAACTGCACTCCACGCATAAGCACTTTAGGCTATTATAATATTGACTGTGTAAACGCTTCATGCGCTTAAGCAATTATTTGCAAATGACAAGCGAAGTCATCCTTGAACTAAGACGTGTATCGAGATTTGGATTCGCACGGAAATAGCTTTACATCAATTATTAAATCGATTTGACATTTCACTGTTGAGTTTTGAGTTAAGCGTAAACACCTCGTCGAACTAACGTTAAATCGATTTGACTGATATCAACATCAATGAATCGTATTGACACTGCATCTAACAAGCAACTGAAATTCTGGCTTCGATAAGCATGTCTCATTTGATTTAAACTTAAAACCCGATTTATATATTATAATTTTTTATTTGATATGGAATCATATTACTGATATTTTAAATATAAATATGTTTTATTTATAATATAGAATTAAAATATAAATCTTACATCAAAATGTTACATTTATTAAATTATAAATTATAACCAATTATTAACTTAGTCGGGTAAATACCTAATTGTGATTTAGCGCTTACAAGTTATTACTATTAATAAAATTATATTTATCTTCAAACGTTTATCTATTGGCGTTCTTACCTACAACACCTACTGAACTATTTAAACAATGTACATTTTCCTGTACCATAGATTACCTATCAATAATTTGTAAAAAAACTACACTGAGGTTAGTTTTTATCTTGACAATGGCATCTGAAGTATTCACTAGTAAAATAATTACAACTATGTAAAGAAATTAAAAAGAAAACGCGTAGATAATATGATGACACAGTTTATATTGTGACAAATTAAAAGATAACAAAACATAAAGAGAGTGATAAAAGAAAGAAAATGTTTTAATAGAATTATTTAGAAGTATATATTTTCTTATAAAGCACAGTTATAAGGCTAATATTATATTTATTTAATGAAGTCTCATTTAAAATAATTATGTAACCGGTTAAACTGCGTAATACCTGACCTATATCTTACAGGAAATAGTGAGAACGACGATGGCGAATGTTTGTTTGTTTGTCAAGACGGCCCATGTTTATCAAGCCATTAGAGCGAGGGCGCGCTGAAACACTGCAAGAACTAAACTACAACGTGCGTATTAACTGATTTAGCCGACAAAGGAATTTTTAAAGAAGTAAAGGTACTATTAAAGAAGTAAATAGATATCTTTCTATTCCAAATAAAAGCTTTTATTGCAATTTTGTTTAACGCTCAGAGACGGCGATACAGTTTGGAAAAAAATGATTAAAATATCTCAAAATAACCAAATTTGAAGATATCAAATGGATACTAATGGCTGCTACTATCACCAAAATTCCTCTCAATTTTCGTCAATAGTAATATATCATAATTAAGCTTATTTTTAATTATATTAAATGTTAAATATATTTGAGACCTGTACCTTTCCATTTTACATAAACAGTTTAAGGTATATGTTAAACTGTAATATAATACTAATGTTTATAAGAAATGACTAAGTATAGCATTAAAAAGGAATAAAATACAACCCAAAGATTTAATAAAACAATAGACAACATTGTATAGAAGAAACCTAACAATTTCCATGATTAATAAGAAAAATTACCTAAATCTTAGACATCCGCATCGAAACATTATTTTTCGAGTCGCGGATTTTTATTGAACCTATTATATGTATTATATATATATTTTACTTTAGATATCAGTTAAATACTTATTTTGCAATGAAAGTAATTTTTTTTTCATTGGAAATATGAGAAGTATATTCAGTTTCGAATATATTTTTTTATAGTTACGTTACGTAATATAAACAATGATGAACGCCCAAAACCGAAATGGACAAATGCCTTGAGAAAATAAAAAGGTTCCCGTAAGTTGTATTAACAAGTTAACAAAACGTCGTCAATGACAACACATGACTTTGGATGCCTTCAACGATTTTATGATGGCCATATATTTAGCAAAACTGGCATCAAAATTGAAAAGAAATCATCATTCATCCATTAGTCACAGTGACAAAATATTGTTTGTCAAGACCTGTGTAATTGTAGTGCTACAATCGTAACACTCGCTACGAAGCTACCGTAACGCCCGCAATTTGTGCCCATTGTTCCATCGCCGTTAATATTTACATCAGCGATTGTCCCTGCCCGCGCACTGAGGAGCTGTTTTCAAAACAGAAGACGTTTCATGAAACCTATTGTCTTGCGTCGAAACTTTCAACAACCGTACTTATTGTGATTAAGAAAAAACAATTACGATATGCTCAGCTCCGAAACAATATGTAATTGAGCATAAACAAATAAATCCTCACCTGTGTCATGAGGCGATCGGCACCAGTTCCCTCTTCGTCCTTGAAATCTATATCCGGATTATAATTTGGCACTAAGTCTTTAAACTTTTCATCGGTCCTCGTGATGCGGCCCTCCGGAGGACCACTGGCGGACTTCGAGTTCTCGTTGATGTTGGGGTCGTGCTGGTTGAAGACGAGGGGAGTGATGCGGCGCGGTCCGTGGCGGCGGGTGAAGCCGCGGCCCGGGCCGCAAGCCGCCGCCGCGCCCAACCACAGTAGCACCAGCGATAGCCTCATCTTTCAGACATCACTTCACGCGCGCTCGACGCACGACCACCGCGCGCCGCGATTTGAGCGACACTGACTACTGAGACTCGGGTGCCCTGTGCCAGTTGCCGCTGGCCGAGCGTCCACCACCAACAATGAGCCTGCATCCCTTGCGACGACACCCGCTAACCGCCACTCCACCTCCACGACCTCAGCGCTCTGTGATCTGTCTCACTCCGAGGTCTCTAAGGGCGAAAATTTATTACACGTTTTTTAAATTTTAATAAAAAAAATTGTCCATTACTTTATTCATAATAAAAAACATAAGCTATTATAAAAATATATATGTATATACAAATATTATTACATTTTAGTAGCCAGAGTTATTGTTATTAGTTATTGTAAAACAAATATTTATAATTAATAGGATTAATTGATTAAATTTAAAATTGATTTAACGTATAAAAATGTGAATTATGTATACATTATTTTATTTGTAAATAAAAAAGGTGGTTTATATTTAAAAAAAAAATGTTTTTCAATTCTTAATAAAAATGAATATATTCATAAAAGATATGTAATGTAATTATTCGAAATTTATTCGTATGTACATATATCACTTGTAAAATACACAATTCTTCATACCACTACTATGAGATTCATTACAACACTGTTCGGGGAAAAGCAATTACAATGCATTGAGTCATTCAGATAACAGTGAACTGGAATCAACTTTTATGTACAATTATCAAGAAAGGCGAAGTCGCGTTCATATTATACTGCTTATATAAAATCATTAAATTATTTATTAAATATACAGAGGAAAACCTATTCAACTAAAACTTATTATGAAATAAACAAATATTAGATCATAGCTATTTGGAGTATGGAGTGTAGTTATAAGTATGAAGTTGTATGTTGTACATATAAGTAGTTTAAAAATAATTTAGACAACGGGGAAAAATAGTGACGAATAAAAAATACAATTAGGAAAAACCTAGGTTACGTATTGAAAACGAGCCGAAAATTATTAGAGTCAATATATCTAATGTATAGAATGTATGTCGTGAAATGTTATTTTATTTGCGCAGTCACCATCTTGTTTAGGTACTCGCTTTGAGGAAATATATACTTTTTCTTTATACTTATAGTTAAATTCTAACTGAATATAAGTATATTATGAAAATATCCTAAGAAGTACGCAATATGGACAATGATCAATATATAATTATATATATATATATATATATATATATATATATATATATATATAATTCTGCCTCATATATTCAGTGAACTCCTCAAAGATGATTAATCTATAAGCGTGAAAGGACACCTAGATATTTCAGATTCCCAATTATATTCACATTTTGCTCGATTTCAGCACAGGATAATATCTGCCGAGGTTGCTAGTTAGTTAATTAATGATATACTCTTATTTTGATAATTACATAATATATATGTAAATATTATTATATTTATATATAAAACATACATACATTGTTTCTACATTTGTCGCTAAATGATTCTTATTATCAGGACACAAGTCTTCGCTTTAAGAAGGTAAGACGTAAAAATGTATGCTTTGTATTGATATATAACATTTCTTTAGTACTTACGTAATTATTAAAAAGGTTCTTCTAAAAATAAAGAACAAAGTGAATCTTATAAAAATAACCAATTATTTATTGTAAACAAATCATTAATAACAATGAAACTAATCTTAGAAAATATATTACTTAGGAATGTTAACTTCATTCTAGAACAATTGTATTTTATAAATGAATTACTAGACATTGAATGACTTAACCGCTAACGATTCATTGTAGAAGTGATATTATGGAAAATTGCGGTTAATAGCCAACATCACAGACATCTTAAAATACATAACTACATGAACAACATTACATGAAAATATTTTATTTATTGGTATAGCTAAAGGTCACTCAAATATAATCTACATTTACGGTACATTAACGTACTAAGAGCTCATTGGATATAATAGTCGGTAAACATTCATACACGCCGGAATCTTTGAAGATAATATACCTCCGTTATAAAGATATACATACTCTTATAAAGATACACCGTTATAAAGATATGTTCTATATACCTACTGATTCTGACAAATACAGTAAGTTACAATTTTAATTAAATGCATCACTTTCCATGCACTATCCATATATTGTAGTATTAAAAAGGTCAAAATTCTCATTTTTAATCTTCTGACGACGACTAAACGACTGCAGCTTCCCTTTCAGTTTTGACCTAAAAGATACGTTCTTTACAGAGTAATTTATAAGCACATTTACATAACAGAGAGTGCCCGTTTAGGACAATTTGTACGCATTGCGAAGAGGTTTACACAATAATAGCGCCGAACGCATAATCAGAACATAAGTCATACGGACACGAGAACTTCTTATTATCCCGCTAAAAAAAATACTATAAGCTAGCTTTATTATAGTTTTAACACTTTAATTATGATAACATCCACTTGAATAAATATAACATAACAAATCCAATGAACCAATTATTTTTTGTCATTTTCAGATTCCTAAAGGGATATGAGAAAGTATTTTTGCAACAAAATATTTATCCTTGTCTTCTGTTCTTATCGTACATGATTTATATTTGAGATTCTTTTTATTTTTATTCCTCCTATTATATTATAATTTATTTATCTGTTGTTGTTTAGTGTAAACTTGCTAACATTGTATTCTATAAAAGTAAATTACGGATTAACTAACAGACACCCAATCCAGTAATAAAATATTGTCCATGACTTTTCCACGAGTTAATAAGAGTACAATAAGATTTATAGTATATCGATGAATATGTAAATAACATTCTTAGGTTAAATCTGAAAATTAAAAACTTGGTTCTAATGGTCAAAAAAGGTCGGTTAAAAATAATGTTCAGAGAAGCGGATGTGTGACTAATGAGTTTTAACCTTAAGATAAAGATTTAACACTTCCTTATCGATAATACTCGGAAGTAGTCATACCTCAAGCAAACCGAATATAGGTGAGACCTAACAAAAGCGTGTGAATGCGGGGTGTTTGCGCTCATCGCACAATGCACGTTGCTAAATCACCGATAAGATAATTTGTATCCATTCAAAACCCGTCTCTAAACCAAACCAACTTTTGATGTTTTTTTCCGAACCGTAACTCGAAGGTATGGACATTTTTGTGGTATGAGCAATCGACACCATATTATAAAAATTAACTTAAATATATTTTAACATAATGGTCTATCTTTTTCTCATTTTCCCATGAAATAAAAGAATTTGTTTTAAGAAATCAAAAAAATGTAAAATTGAATGAGAAAAAAAAATCAATTATTATCAAATTCAGGTGAGCTTGTTGGCCCATCGAGAATTTAAATAATACTCGTGTTTCGTGAAGCGGCTTAAAGGCAGCTAATGTAAACTGTACCAAGTAGTGAGCGAGTGTCGCGTCGGCACCTCCGCCAGTATGCTTCAAAGCAAACAATATTTTCGACAAAGGACCGGCGAGGTGTCGGCTGAGGCTAATGGAGGAGAGTGCTGGGTACACACGCTCACTCTCTAGTGTTTTAAACTGTTTATTTAACAATAAAGCTCTCCATTCGAACATACAACATTTTGTGATGTCATTGATTTTGTTTTACATTAATTGTACTGGTTTACACGAAACAAAACTATAAAATAACATAGTGTTTTGTGATTTTAAGTAGTACATATTATTTAAATAAGACGATATAATAAGTAATATTACTTAATCTCATTGAGAGCTTGCAAAGTTATTACGAGTGCGATATAAGGTTCTTATTTTATTAAAAATTTAAAAATGCAAAGTAGTACCTACTTATATAGTTTTTATGCATAATATTTTAGTATTTTTATTTCTTTTGTAAAAGAAAGAAAGAAAGTTTCTTATTAATTGAAATAGTGAAAAAAAATAGCTACAAGAAAATATTATCATTTTGAAAAAGGACTGGATTATTTTAAAATATATAAATATTTATAATTTCTTTTAAAAATGTTTCTTTCGGCATGTGTAAGTTATATCTAAACAACATACTCTCAATACAATAAAAGATCGAAAAAGCAATTTTATACATTTACTCTACGACCTTAAGACTTTGTAAATTTTAAATATCAGTACACATTTTCGAAGCACACTTCATTTTGGTTTAAGATACAAAATATAAAGAAGTCAAACCAGTTCATACTTTGCCCTCTAATTGACAAATTGGAATCTCATTAATGTAAAACTCGAGTTCCTAACTGGACGGCGCAGGCACAGCAGACGCATGTGTCGGCGGAGAAGCCTTCCGATCGGGTGCCGATAAATGCCGAACATATCCGAACGCTGTTCGGGCGGCAAGAGTAAAAAGTCGGCAGCATTCGAAGCGCGTGCCTCGATGTGTGTGGTCCACTGTGGAGGTCCCCTTAACTTTTTGATATATTGAAATCTGATTTTCGCACTTTTTTACCGACGAAATTCGTTCTCGATTTAATTTAATGGTTTTTGATGAATTTTGTATAACGTATGGTAGGATTATTAATTAATTTGATTACGTTTTGAAACAAAGAAGATAAGTGAATTAATATATATTTTGAAAACATAATATAAAGTAGCTTACCCTCCCCGAACTCGAAAGGCGGAATAGCTGAATTTAATATTTCAGCACTATTCTCGATAATCCTTAAATACATTTTTAAGTTTTCACTGCAGGTTCACATAACAATTTCTTGACTATAACTTGAAAGATGGCAGATTTTCATGTAAACTCCCTCAAGTGGAATTTTCAAAAATCTTTTGTTATCAGACACTTACTTATAAATAAAAACTCTGTACAAAATTTTATCTTTTTAGATGCAGCTCAGAGTGTGATCACACAATTGACAGATGATAGAAAAACCATTTTAGATGTTTAGATTATAATTATAAATAAAGCAGCTACCCTCGCTTTGTAAATCGATTTTTCCAAAATTTTATTACAGGTGTCAATGCCGTCCGTGATATTTAGTCTTTTTAATACAAATTTGAAGAGACAGGTCATCATAAAGAGCTTTACGTATAAAAAAAATATATAATAATTTTTTTTTTATTATAATTTTTACATAAGTAAAGACAATAAATATTTGAGTGAGTGAAACGATTGAGGCTTGCGAAGCTCTCCATGGGCTTTTCTGCATCCTTTGTGCAAGCATCAATCAAACATGGTATAACCGAAAATTTCTAAATTTTGCACTCTGATAGACATTAGTTTGGTGGTGGTTTTAGACAAAAAATTTCAAATATTCGACGTCGTTAAGGAATAATGACGGAAAAACTAAAATCCCAGAGACTTCAATGAGAAGAATTTGTATAGTTGAACACAGAATGCGTCGACGTTTTGTAAATGCAACTTCAGTGCTGTTTGCACCTCGCTTCGCTCAATATGCTAACACATACCGAGATTTTGCGACCGCATCGAGTCAAAATTAATGTCTGGTTCGCGCTCCTAGTTAAATAAAAGTATAGGTAAAGTTGTTAGCAAGACAGCATGCAATGAAAACTCCCAGATTTTATATGTTGCGTACCACATAAGACATTTGGGGCTTATTTGATATTTTTGTCAATTAAACATATTCTTATAATTGCTGAAGTGGGTAATTAATATTTTCTTCCATTTTGTGATTTATTAATGTTTTAGTGTAAATGAAAAGCATTACTAGCGAAATAATAAATAAATTTTTCGTACTTGCAATATTATTGTGAATATATATAATATTATATATAAATTCTTAAGTACATATTTTATTTATTTGCCTTAGATATGGTAAATTAAAGAAATGTATTAATAATATACTGGCAATACAGTATAGGTTGACCAACCTATAAAATATAAATATATATTCCGCGTTTACTTTTAAATATTTGCTAAATAACAAAACTAACAGATGAAATGTAAATTTGATTTGTTACAAGGATTTCCCATATATGTGCGTCAGAAGGCTACGGTGTTTCCACCGTTAAGTTTAATTATTTATTTTTTCTTGGACATTGCCGTTTAGACTATCGTCATATTAATTTTGGTTTAGTAAATAATAATATACAAAAAAATACCGAAAGTGAAGCATAAAAAGTTCGTATATACGTTGTAATGAGACGAATAATTAAAAATCTATGATATATTTGATTAGATATTTAGAATATTAAATAAAACAAATAAACATAAAATAAAATGAAAGGACAAGTTTAACAATACATTAAAATATCAATACATGACTATTTTACAAAACATAAGTACATATCTTATTTTTAAATATAAAAGAAAGTCGATATCAAATTGATCGAATTTCGATATCTGGGCAGGTTAGTTATCATAAAAAAGACTGTTTTTCTTATATCAATGCCATCTCGCTTTTTATGTTATTAAACATATTTTTTTCGAAATGTAACACTCGTCGTCGGTAGATTTGTCCCATTTTTAATTATAAATTCTAAATAATTACTTATAAGGATTAAGCTTTTAACTAAAATCCTTAAGACGTTTTTTAAAAATGTGTTCCTATAACAAGAACTATGGTAAAGTGGTGCCTGATCAAGATAATCCATCCTTATTATAGAGAATTACTCTTAAGATACTTTTTATAGAGAAAAGCGTGAACAGACTACTCGAGTATCTCTTTCTGATGCTAATATTATGATGGATACAGGAAAGTAATTACATGCATTTATATAAATGCAAATCTTTAAAAATGTATATACATTTTGTATATACATACAGTGCCGTTTTTAAAACCATACATAAATATTATTTATATTTGCCTTAACGAAGTAATTTTTATTCTCAAATATCGCTGTTCCAATTAAATATTTAGATTCTTATATCAATATAATCTCATTTCTCATCATCATCATCATCTTTTAATTAAAATATTCAGCTTGGTACCGTCTATCGTTATTTTTATAAGGCTCATCCCAGTGCTAAATAGTAAGTTAAAAAGTAAAAGACCACAAAATCAAACGTTCTCGGTGTATTTAAATTTAAATTAAGTATTGTAATAGTTTCAAATCAATACAAAAATCCACATCCATACATATTATATATTCACCAACATATACACGTACTAAAGAGAATCACAATTTTTATTATCTGTGTCCGTTGTTATCGCTATTTTGTTTTCTGACATATCTGATATAGAAATTAAATCGCTACCAGAGGTGGCTTTTAATTCGGGAAATCTAGGAATAAGCTCGAAGTTATCTAAATCATAAACATTGTCGTTGCTACTAGTCTTCCATTTGTCTACTATCATTTGGAGGGGTTCCAAACATTGCAGGCTTTGTTTTATTCGCAGTAGTTCAATATTACATTGATTTTCAACCTCTAGTAGTTTTAATTTATAAGCTTTTGCTAACATTTGTTTCCTGATGGCGTTCTTTTTTTCGATCTGGGCCATATTAAGAGTATTTTGATATCTTTGCAATTGCTTTTCATACTCCAACAAATTTTCGTCACAGTTTAATTTGCTTTCTACGCATGCTGAAAACATATTTGTACCAAATAAATCACTTTTGTTATCGGAAGCGTTACAGTCAGTATACGTATATGAATATGCTGAAGTATCCGTCATCTGAGACAACTTTGTGGCTTTAGCTTCTTTCTCTATTTTCATCTTTTCTTCGTTAAGTTCTAATTTTAAAGATGCTATAATGTTTTTACACTGCGTAATTCTTTCCTTCAATTTAATATCATTATCCTCTAAAACTTTAGGAGTCACTGATTGTATACATTGTTCAAGGTTATTTTTGTCGTTATTTGTAGGTGAAGTGTCCCCAATATTTTCTTCTATTAAATATTTCCCGTTGTTATCTTTAGAATCTTTATAATCTTCCATAACTCTATAAATTGCTATATTTTATATAAGTAGATGTTTCCAAAAAATTTAAAACTTGAATGTTTCAAAAACGTCGTTAGAATTATTAATGACAAAAAACAAATCTTTAAAGATTTGTTTTTAAAAAGATTTTTTTTTTTGTTAAAAAGATTTTTTTACAAAGTGCCAGTATAAAATGATAAAAAGGATAATTATATTAAATTTTGTAATATTCGAAATTCATGGATACGGTCAAGTTGCACAAAATATTATATTTTTAACAAAATCGTATTATCCTAGTAGCGTCTATTGCATAACCGCTACTAGCATTATGCATACTTATAATGAGTATGCTGGTAAATCACACCAACATGCTATCTGAGGCAGTGGTGGAAGGGCCAAACACACATAACAAGTGTGAATACGTCTACCAATGACTATCCTAGTATTAAAAAGTTGTTCAAAGGTTATGCCATTACAAGTGTAATACTATTTTATTTATTGAGATACCAAATATTCTTATTCTAACCTTAATGTAATAATTCATTCCTATTAATATTAACATGAAGTCAACAATATTATTGTATGTCGCCCGTGTAATGTGATCTTTATCATTAAATTCTACAGCGTTAATGTTGGTATTATTGCTTCTACTATTTGACAGTTGTTATGACAGTTAGAAATTCAATTGTTAACAGTCAAAAGTTCTAACTTATAAGATTGCGGATGACAGAGTATTATAAGTATAAAGTATTTTGTAATTTGATGCTCTGCTTTCTGCAAAATAATTGTATTTTTCTACATATTTATAAATTTTAAAATATGGGTCTTTTTGAGTTATGTAGAAAATATTTTAACACATCCAATCTTTATGAAGTTTTACAAATACCAGAAAAATCTTCAGAAAAAGAAGGTACTTTTTAGAATTCCTTGAAATGAAATTTCCTTGCGACTTCAAATACTAATAGACTAATAGCAAAAGTTACATTACAATATTATTACAATATTATTTCTTAACTAACCAGTCGATTGTAAAATATCAGCCCTAACATAATCATAATTCCAAATATCCTACTAAATTATTATAATATCTTTAAATCTTCAGTCAAGAAAGCCTATCATAAGTTGTCTCTTAAAGTTCATCCTGATCGAGTGAAGGATGATGAAAAATTAGAGGCTACAGAAAAATTCAAAGTTCTTGGTAACGTCCATGCTATTCTTAGTGATAAAGAAAAAAGAAACATTTATGATACAACAAAAAGTCTTGGGGACGATGATTGTGATGAACTTAATATCAAAGATTGGACTGTGTATTGGAGAAATTTATTCAAGAAGATTACTGATGAAGATATTAAAGCTTATGAAAAGGAATATATTGGTAATGCTTACTAATTTACCACTATTTATTTACTACTATATATTTTTTTAATCTAACATTCATTTTTATTTTTCTTTTTTAAATGATATTTTATATCCTCTCTACAAATAGGTTCTGAAGAAGAAAGGCAAGATTTAAAAAATGCATATTTAGCTGGCAAAGGAGATATGGACTATATTGTTGATCAAATACAATTTGCTAGGTCTGAACATGAACCTCGGCTGTGTGGTATTTTAACTGTTAGTTCATAATCTGTACTATTAGTAAATAACAATATTCCGAAAAGCATTATGTGCAGACATTTGTTGTTTTTATGAACATCAGTTTGATACATAAATAATTTAAACTATGCTTTATTTTTTTAGGACATGATTGAAAAAGGAGAAATTCCATCTTATAAGATATTTACAAATGAACCTGCTAAAAAGAAGAAAAGACGTCACGCGAAAGAGAACCGTGAAGCTGAAGAAGCAGAAGAACTTAAAAACTCACTTGGCTTAAATTCAGGTTAGCATTTTCTAAAGAATTTTTAAACAACTACACTAGAGAATTTTATTGTCATATACACACCTGGAAAAGTAACATCTTTTTTTGCAAATATTTTACTGATCTAATGTGTTTTTAGGTAATTTCTTGTGCAGCAAAGTAAAAAATATGTCAGCTCGAATTCAAATGTAGTCTTGATTTTTCATAATAGTAACAAAGCTGATATTTATATACTTAATTATTCATATTATATTAATATGGTTTAATCTCATATGAAGGCTTACTTAGTTATAACTAGAGTGTTTCTTTTTTTTGTTACAAAAGTGGTACCTGCAGTGAAAACCCTTTTCCACTAGGTATGAGGATGAAAAATCAGCGATTGCACTATGACATAATAATAATATAATGGCAGTATATTTTTTTAATTTTGAGCTGAATATAGTTCTTAATTACATCTATGTTGGTTGTCAGTCATCTTGTAATATAAAATATTTACAAAATTATAAATATTATGTCTATTTCGTCACTGCATAATTTAAAGTGTCATTTAAAGTATCAAAACATCCTTAAACATGTGAAATGGAAGTTGAAACGTTTTTGGAATTCTGTCTGAAAAATTTGGAAACTGAGGTTTTTTTGCCCTCTCCAAGAATTAGAACCATTATCGCAATTACCCTAAGATTGATATTACTGACTTTGTTATTTAAGTTGTTTCACTACAAGTGCTCCACCTGTAGTAAAACAACCTGCAACATTATCAAAATATATCAAATATTCTTATTGCTACTAATATTTGATGTAGTTATTGTTTTAAGTAATTGTTTGTTAGCATTTGCATAGTGTAAATCAATTTGATTTAAACAGACCCATCAAGTTTGTGTCACTCTAAATTTAAATAAAAAAATCGGCTATTACTCAACACAGGTCAATAATATTACATCTCGTAAATACATATTTATGTATGTGTAAGTAATTCATATTAATAATATATAGCTACAATTTAACAAGTGTTTTGTGTTATATCTACACATTTTGCATTTACAAATTAAACCTTACAAAAATATTTGATAACATAAAATAACAATAAACATGTTGAATTATTTAAATTTATTAAAATCTTTAATATATCACAAACATAATTATTACAGGTGGTGATAGCTTAGAACTCATGATAAGACAGAGACAGGAAAGTAGAGCTAAACAAGTGAATTCATTAATTGATCATTTAGAAGCTAAATATAGTGGAAAATCAAAAGCTACAAAGCGAAAAGCCGGAAGTAAGTCAGAATCGGGAGTAAGAAATAAACGAAAGAAGTGATATTTAGTGTTTATTTTAAACTAAAATTTTGAATAAAAAAAATTGTTGTATTTCCTTTTTTTTAACAATAAAAAAATATATATTTTACTCTTCATCCATAGCTACCTGTAAAGTAGTTTCAGAATAAAAGGGGCCAAGTTCAACATACTTTTGCAGCCGCATGACAATACTTTCATCAAATGCCATTGAACAGGCAAGTCGCTTTATTATATCATACTTTGCTTCATTTGACTCTTTTGGTAAGTCTATTGTACGATCTAAGAGATATTCAATAAAACCTGCAAAATAAAATAACAGTACATTATTATAAAACATAAACTGCATTTAACGGCTTAGATATCAATTATAATTCAAGTCATATTTTTAGTAAAGTTAACCTGCAGTCCTCGCCACCAGTTCTTCACCCCATTGGTGTTGACATGTGGCATCAAGTAAACTTAGTCCAGCTAACTTAATATCAGGAAATGGATTTTTACATAATCCAAAGACAACTTCCATTGAATTTGGTTGCTTACTTAAACTTCTAAACCATTCACGGGTCATTAACGTGATTCTTTGATCCACAGGTTCAACTTTTGAATTAGGATCTTTATCAATACTAATAAGGCTTGCCATACAATGTAATGCACGAATTTTCATTTCAGTGGAACCATTTTTAATAATCACACCCAATTTTTCAACATTTTGTATATATTTACTACCTGAAAATTTTTGATAACATTATTATTAGTAAAAATTTTTTGAAAATCTTCATATGCTATGTGCAACTTGAATACCTAAAGCAGCAAAACACATTTTTCCTTCCAAAGTGGTTCCTATGAAACCAAGAGTATCAAGAGCCACAGGTAACAAGGTTGGATCATCAGAATCCAATGCCTCAAAAAGTGTATCTAGCAATACTGGATATTTTTGAAAAATTTCTTTAGGGTAGAAACGTGCAATAAAACCAAAAAATTTTATGTAACCTGTGAAACAAAGATTAATGTTTTTTTTATCAAATAAGTAACTTAGCTTCTCCGTTAAGTTACTTATTATATTTCTATAATATATATTACCTGGAGTCAAGAGGGATCCAAAAGGATTACTATGTAAATCTTTTACTTGGTCAGATATTTTTTGTAACATTCCTTGTTTAACTAGATAATTAATACCATGTGGTTGGATTGCTAACTGTGACAATAATTCCAAAATATTCAATTGATATAGAATATCGTCAGAGTGTAACTCATTTACCATGAAGTCTATGTATCTCTCATCTACACACAATTGAAATAAGTCATATGACTTACAGGAGATATTCATGACAACCTGTAAAAAGTTTTATTAAATAAAATGCAAGTCATCCAATATAATATTAATTTTAAAAAGTAATGTTCACCTCATATGCATTACATTTGCTACTGTTACTGCACTCTAATGCAATTTTCATTTCTTCCAATACTTTTGGATAAGCTGCAGTTGGTAAGTTACTTGTAATCAGTACTGATTTATTAGCAATGCCTATATCTTCATCACAAATCATTTGTGCAACAGCCACATATACATCTATATATTTTGGTAGTGGTAGGATATTAATATCAGAAGTTATTACTTTATATATCTGAAACAAAAATGTCTTGAAAAAAACTTTGTTTATAATATAATATAAACATATCTTTTTTACAAATATACCTTTGGCAAATCTTAAAAACATTTTTATTAATAGTTACAATTTATTATAAATGTATAAATTACAATATTCAATTATTTGTTAAATTGATGTACCAAAAAGAATACCTCATCAATAGCTAACTTCCGAACACAGTCTTTTTCATGACGTAATAAATACATTATGTGACTTGTATAGATTTTAATAAACTCAGCAGTTTCAAGTTTATCGATGCATATCTTTAATACTTCACAAACCAAATCGATTTGATTTCTGAAATAAATTGAAGAATGTCAAATTTATAACAATATCATTATAATTTCTATTTATTAATTTTTTATATAAATCTAATTAACATGTGTCATTAAAAAAATACTTTTTGTTTTCTATATAGTAGTTTAAGTTAAGCGCTTACATATCTTTTGTGTTAATGCAATGAAGAATTTTTGTTATTCCAATGTTCCTAATAATTGGTGCAGCTTCAGATCCGGGCTTGTAGGCTAACATGTCTTTTATTTCTTTTAATGCGGTTGGTACTTGTTCTTGGATGTCAAGTTTATTGATGAAAATGTGTAATTCGTTTATATCTTGAATGGACATTATATTATTTTATATATACTCCCTTAATATATTTTTTTAACGAATTTTTATTTCGTCTAGACAATTTTCATTTTTTATTATTTTGTGTATTTTACGATATTAATACTTATACGGAAACAAAACACTTTTTGCTATAATATTTCAACATATAAATTTTACCGATCGATTACTATTTAGTTTTGATTTTGACACTTGCTGACTTGCGATTAATCGTCTATAATCTGTTGCTTATATGACAGTTAAATTATTATATTTGTAATGTTAAGTAAATTATGTTTTAAGGGCAATACTCAAGTACTAAATAGTGTTGTTTTATTTACCAATCACCAATTTAAATTTATAGTTTAGTGAACCTATTATAACCGGCTATGCACTTTTAATTATTATCATAAAAATGTAACTGACCTTTATCCACATAAACTAATGCGACTTACAATTTTGTGTCTGATTTTTTACAAACTTATTTAAGCGAAATTGGTATTGGTTTCGGTTTTCACTATAATGTGTGGTAGGCTTTACTTAAATTGAGTGTTTATTATAGTTGAATCTGTTCATAAATAGTTTTTTATATTAATTTATGGTATACAATTGAACACTTGTTTAAAAAAATCAGTTTTCTGTTTATTTCACTAATACTTTTATAGTTAATTAGGTATAACATAGTTTGTAAATTAATTATGATTGAAAGTTTATACTAATAAATATTTGAAGCTGTTTTATTTTTCTTAGACATCATTTTGTTCACAAAATGAAAAACTTGACTTGTCACTCAATTTACTAGTACCAGTACCAGGCAAATATTTTGATTTATTCAAGGTTAAAAAAAAAAAGTTTCGATTTGCATATTTTTTATATCTTACTTTTGCACAAAGTAAAATATTTGAACTCTGGTTGGCTGTGAGGGTGGCTGGGGTAGCTGGGGCAAAAACTAAGGGTGATGGGTAAATTCTGACTTCAGATTAATTTTAAGAACATCAAAAAAGTTACCTGTAGGTAGATCATGTTTCGGATACAGAACTTTTTTTTTTGTATGCCAGTGTTATCAAATGAGGTATCTGAATATAACCTTATATTTAATATCTGACTATTACTTTAAACATCAGTAAATCTACGAATTAAGAACTTTTATGAAACAAAAGTCACATATTATTGCACTAAGCATCACCAAAACGTCACGTTTTCTTTTTTTTTTTTTCTTTCCCAAAAGAATCTTGTAATGAAAACATTAAGAGTAAATAAAAATATATGATAAAGGGTAACAATAATGCGTTTTCATTTTGTTTACAATAAATTTATTTAGTATATATACAATATTATATGTATGATTTCTTAGCCCTCCAGTCCAAAAATTCATCAATATCAGTTTCGTTTTCAGAGTCGTTTTCCTCATTTTCATTTAACATTTCAATATCTTGAATCTTCTTTTTAGTTTCTTCCTTCTTCAATTCTAGATCTAAGACTCTAAAATATTAAAATAGAATCCATTAATCCTTTATGAATTATAACTTACTATACATGGATTTAATATTGTAAAGAAATATTTACGTGATTTTTATTTACGATTATAATCATGAAGTAACATTTATTACCACGAGACATCGAAAAAATCATCATTAGGAATACCTAAATATTAATTATGATATTAAAAAAATGTGATTGTTATATTACCTAGACCAATTGCGGATTTGCTCGTCTATTTCATCTATTTGTCTTTCTGCAGTTGCTTCTTCTTGTTCACCAGCTATTATTTCTGCAGACGTTGTAGTTTCCTCTTTTATTTCTTTCTGAAACTTTTCCCATTCTTCTTCCACTGGATCCTTATATTCAATTTTACGCGCCTGTAAATCAATGTAATGCTTAATATGTATGAATATATTAAATGAAACTTAATGGTCTGCGATTCTAAATTAGATATAACATGTGCAGCTTCTTCTTGAATTGACTTTATTAAGTCTATTTTACACAGCAGACACAAAAATATATAATCGAGAAGTTAATTTTATTTCAATGGATAATTCTCCCTTGGACCACACAGTAACACAGACTATGTTACATATGTAATTATATCACAAACTTATTGGTGTTAATAAAATCATGATTTTGATTTAAAAAAATCTATAAAAACGAAACTTAATAAAGAGTTCAAATTAAATAAGCTGTTTACGCCAGCTTATATTTAAAGCATTAAGCATAAATGCTTTGTTGAAATATAGACGTTTATATATATAGCTCTGAATAAAAAAAACTGTCAGAACTCGGCACTCAAATTCATACCTAAACGTCACTCCTAAATAGTAATACCAAATACAACTACAACTCAAAACAAGGTGATAATGATCCACAAACATAGACCACAAACCACACATCTTGACATACCTAATAGGAAAAGTAGCGTATTTGTGTATATATATATATTGATAACACAAATGAAATGAATAATACATTACAATAATAAATGAAGGCCGAGCTACGATAAACGGTTAATGTCATTAACAGTGACTTTAAGAACCTTTTTAAAATAATATTTTGCTTTCCACTTTAGGAGTTCAATTATGGAATTGACGTTACGATTACAGAGATTGATAAAAAAATGTATACCATCATTAGATGGAACTTGTCATAAAGGGCAAGCTGGAAGAATCGGAATAGTTGGAGGCTCATTGGAATATACTGGAGCACCATATTTTGCTGGTATAAGTGCTTTGAAAGTAAGTTTTGAAACTTAGTTATATAAAGGAAGTTCTGAAGTATATATTTTTACTTAATTATTTCTTACGCTTCTATATTGCAAATTACAATATTTTAATATTCTGTATTATTACATAGGTCGGAGCCGATTTAGTGCATGTATTCTGTTCAACGCCAGCAGCTTCAGTCATAAAATCATACAGTCCAGAATTAATTGTTCATCCATTACTTGATCAACCAAATGCAATTGAAAAGATAAATCCATGGCTTGAAAGACTACATGCTATAGTTGTCGGACCAGGTTTGGGTCGAGAAACAGACACTTTTACAGTTGTTTCACAACTTATCAAATTAATTGGTGTAAAACAGATACCTCTTATCATTGATGCTGATGGATTATTTTTAATAACAGAAAAACCAGAACTTTTGGAAAACTTCTCGGCACCGGTTATTCTTACACCTAATAAAATAGAGTTTGAGAGGTTATATAACAAATTGAATACTTCAGCAGGATTGGCCGAATTAGGCAAAAATGTGACCATTTTAAGAAAAGGCCAAACAGATGAGTTGCTGTGTTACCATTCTAGTCTACAGTGGAAAATAAATTCTGGGGGATCTGGAAGACGATGTGGTGGACAAGGTGACATCCTCTCTGGGTCAATAGCAACATTCCTACACTGGGCCATTAGTTCTTCTAATAAAATTGAAATTGGTTGTAATGTTGACAAAATATTACTATTATCATCACTATCTTGTTTCGCCGCTGCCAGTTTAGTAAGACTGTGTAATGAGAAAGCTTTCAAAGCTAAAGGAAGAAGTATGCTTGCTACTGACATGATTGAATACATTCATGAATCATTTCAAGAACTCTATGAGTCTTGAATGTTCAAATTGGTGATAAAATCTTGAAAAACTACAAAAAATATAATAAATGACTTCCGTTTACTAAATATTATATTAAGATATTTTATTATGTACACAATTTGAAATGTTTCTTTAGAATAAATAACATTTATACCTAGGGTAGGGACACTGGTACATATTACATAATAAAGTGTTGTGGTATCTAATATTTATTAATTATTTTTATATAGTTATATATATTCTACAATAACCAAGAACATAATATTTAAAAACTTAAATATATTAAATATTTTACTTATTATATTATAGTTATGTAAGTCTTCATGCTTTGGAAGAAGTCATTATTTCTTACTAATGCTTATTTATTGTATGGCACTTAAAACAAACAATAACAATCCATATATATAAAAAAATATATATTTTGAACTTTTATTAAAAGTCAAATTAAAACTAAACTTCAATTTACAGGTCTCTAAATATAATAATTACTTTTTCATTACCTTTGCATCTAGTACAGGGTCATCAAAGAAACCCTCAGGAATTGGCTGAGCAACAGTCAATTCACTTTTCCCTTCTTCATCAGATTGTTCAACTTTGTCTGCAAGTGAGCCACCTGTGGAGTTTAATTTTGTTAATTCACACAAAATCATAGTTGTTGGACAAAAAATTTTAAAAGAATTAGATCAAAAACAAGGTTACTCCTAATTACTTATATAATTTTAAAAATATTAACTTGTAATATTAATCTGAAAGATCATTTTATATTATCAACTTTCAATATATTAAACATTCAACATATATTCAATAGATTTACTAAATTATAATAAAATAAGAAGATTTTAATTGAAGAGGACATAGGCTTGTTTAACCATGCAATAACTTTTTTGTAATAGAAGATGAAGATAACTATTTCATATAATGAGACTTCACGGTTCACTTTGTGAGGACATACAGGAATATCTAGGAAGTTATACCATAACAACTATTACTATCTATGGATGAACTGCTTGTTTCCTTTAATACTATTATTCAAATGTGTAGGATAAAATATTAATAAAATAATTACCATCTGTAAGGGGAGTAATTATTTTTCTTTTAATTTCTTCATCATGATGAGAGAATATTGTGGGTGCACTATTTTGAGGTTTTTGAGAAACTGTTTCAAATTTTTCAGGAGCATTTTTAAGAATACCCTTTATTTTTTTCTCTGGTGTTGTTTCTAGTACAGACGTGCTTTGTCTTTTTTTTATTTTATCATCAGTAAAATTATTAGTAAGTTCTTTTAGTTTCTTCGCCTTTTCTATATTGCTTCTATGTTGTTTACTATTTATATGTACTTGCCAAACACTTTCTGACCTAACTATCGAAGTGCATAAAACACACATGAGTTGTCCAATGTTATTGTATTTTGCAAGAGGATTGTTTATTTGAGTTGGTTTTTTGTTTTTATTTTTACGTTCAGCCATTAATCGTCTCATTTCTTCCTGAGCTTTTTTCTTTTCAAGTTGCATACGAAGTGCCATGGTGTATATATGTTACTGCTATTAATTATAAATAATATATTACACATATAATAAAAAAGTTTTATATTAACGCTAGCAATTCTTTTAAGTTTTAATAAAATAATCATATATTCCTAAGATTACTAATAAGTTTATCCTACAAAATAGTTAGAACATGGCCCAATTGCTATTAATATCAAATATCAAATTTGTTTTCCAGCTTTCGAAACATTGTCAAGTGTCAATTACTAAAGTTGTCAAAAAATTAAACAGAATATACCTACAATAGAAGAAAAGCTACCATCGACACTCGTGAGACTATATATCGACGCCAGAAAGCAATCTTGTGTTATCTCGCAAAATGCAACTTTACACTTTTGACTCCAGTCCAAAAACTATAAATTTTGAAATATTTACAAAAAAAAAACAATAGCATAAGGAAAAAAGCCTAAGCAAAAAAATTTAACTCTGTTAGTATTTTTTTGTGATTCAAATAACGAATATATTTGAAATAAAACTATTTTTAAGGATTAAAACTCGCGTATAATTTGGTTACATTTTAAAAAATACGACAATTTTGTCGATTAACAAAACCATCAAGATTAAAACGAGCCTCATGGCTGAAGATGATTATGTTGGGGAAATCAGTATCCAGTTTTTATTGTTCCATAATCCATTCAACGAACTCTCTTCGCTGTGCGTGATCAGTAGGCTTCAGTTCTTGAGTCAATTGAACTGTGTAAGCATGAAGATGCAAATCTTTCGTGAGAATACGCTGTAGAGGGCTTCTTGAAATGTCCAATTCTTGACCACGGTGCCGAATTGATGTTCCTGGACTTGTTGAAACACGGCCAGACTGTTTAAGATTGATCCTTATCAATTGATCCATTCTCTCTAAATTTTTTAATTAGTCTCTTTACAGTTGATGAAGTTAAATCAGTATTCCTACAATATTTTGTACGACAATTGCGAACTGTTGCTGCCAAACTTTAATTATTTACAAAATATTGTTCCATAATAAAAATGCGTAGTTCTTTTGTATAGCGCTCCATTTTTAACAACCCTGAACTTTTGCCTGTCGCCAACACTTTATCGCACAAATGGCGCAAAATTTTAATCTTGCGTGAATTTTCGGACACCCAATAAATATCTGTCTCTGATAGATATTTCAACACCAAAGACAAAATTTTAAAATTAATTTTCCTTAAAATTCTCTTTAGATGTTTTTTCATTAAACTATATTTCAATTAGCTTAGACTGGGTGTTAATCAGTCAGAAGGCTTTTTAAACGTGTAGAAAAATTAAGAAAAAATGTTATATATAAATGGTTAGAGCGTATATTTTAAACACTAGGTCGCAGCTCGTTTACGACTTATCTCAAACATGTAACATTATTCAAAGTTATCAATAATCTGTTTTCAATAATTTCAATCGGTGTAGCTCATAGGCGAGATCTGAGTATTTTTATTCGATTCGTATCAGACTTTATGGAGTTTATCACTTGTTATTCGTATAGTATAAAATAACCACCAGGTCGACCAGCTGGTGATCTACTGGTGTATTTAACACATCGATAGGCGGAAGCTATGAAAAGTAAAGAACTTTATGGTTATTCTGAATGGGGCGTAAACCTTCGATTATGAATGGCATAAGGATCTCATACTATAGTTATATTTATTGAATTGGAATATCAGCTTTTTCATAGGGCGCAGTGTATATGTTCGCCATAATTTTTGCTCGGGCCTACCCTGTAAATGCCAATTTTTCCTAAAGCTACGTTTACAATCTCCTATTCTGCATATCAAGAATGTGATGGATATTTCCAATATTCTTTGTTACGGAATACAGAACAGAACAGAGTACAGAACATTCTGTTGCTTTTTTGTATTTCGTATTGTCATTTGCTGTATGATAGCACTGGAGATGCACTATTTTTCAGCCGTGTAGAACTCTAAGAAAAATATGATTGCCGAAATAAATTGATGTCCTCTCTTTAGGAAATTTTAAGGGATAGGTTAAATTAAATCTCTTTTAATTTATTCTTCAAAAAAAAGTTTTTAGGATAACCATTAAGAAATACCCATTCGCCCTGTCTCCACACTTTGAAAACTTTCCCCTAAGTACCTCGCGAAGTATCGGAATTCAAATAACAAAGTATAAAATTAAAAGTTATCAATAGAGCGAGGCAGCAGCTAGCGCTGTATAAAATTCAGGTTTGCCCACATATGAAGTACTGTTCTCGTCTCGGGGCCGCAATTATCACAGTATTAGATAATCTTTGACATAAAAAAAGAGCCCTTTGGATTGTTGTCGGTCCCATGCTTTGTGAAAGGCTATATCCATTGGCATTTCATAAGAACGTAATACCTTTGCTTATATCTCCAAATTATTGTCTTTTTCTTCTTCTTTTCTTTTTGAGATTATTATCTTTTTCTTTTCCTTTTTAGACTCTACTTACTGTATCACTTGTGTAATGCTATGTTATTGTAATGCTAACCACTAGTGCTCGGTGCACTAGTGGTAATACTATTAAGCCCTAAAACTATTTGAAACATTACAGGATAAGAATGCGGTGTTGACGAGGGGATACTCGTCAAAACCGCATTCTTATTTTTAGTAAATAAGAGTACAAGAATGACTGAGACGCAATCCACTATATCCATCGGTCGGTCGGATCGGTGATAATGATCCATCTTATGATAATTATAGAAAATGAGAAACAAGATCGTAAAGGAATTTCTATCTGTAAAGGAACATAGTACCTTCTTTACTACATTTATTTTAGTTAATTGAGATTTAGCGAGATTTGAGAGAATTTTTAAAATATTCACAAGAAGACTTGAGATAATTTTTATAATATTCACAAGATTCAAAGAAAATAGCTGCTTAGCACATGAGTCTGCTGTTATTTCCCTCAATTCCAGAATGACTTAGAATCCATGCAAGTAAGACTTAAAGACATATTTAACTTTAAACACAATGCAAGATGGCGGTCTGAAATTGAAATGTGACCCTTGCATTATATGCGTGAACGGGTGCTGTTTGCGATGATTAACTTGCGAGACAAATCACAATATTTATTGATTAAAGCATTTAATTGAATTGAATTGAGCATTAAATTGAAGCATATTGAGTTAATTGCGATGGCTCTAGTATTTAGTAAAAAGTGTTCAAGTTATAAACTTTTGTGAAAGTGATCACGAATGTGAGTTAGTTGTGTGTGTAACTTAAACTTAACTCTTAAGTTGGAGAGTGTCCAGATTGGATTATTTTGAAAAGTATGGTAACTAAATTGGTCCTTCTGACTCGTCAAATTGACGAACACAAGTATGAAATGGATTCAAAATTGAAAAAGTGTCAGCAGACAACTGTATGGGTCTGTGACAAGTACAGTATGTGAATCATAATATAAATAAAATGGACACTTAAGAAGTACAATAAATTCACCAGTAATAACTGATTAGTAATCAGGACGGAAAGGTTGAAGTAACCAATCCTCACCGGCAACGTTTGATATTTATCACAAGTATCGTAAAAGGAGAACGAGGAATAAGGGACTCGGAGAATAAAATCCAACTATTTTTTACTATGACGCTTATATATTACATTGATCCATTGATATTAAAGCAAATTCTCCAAAGTCATATATTGTTGGGTTATTTATATGCAGAATGCAGAAGAGATGGACAGGTTAAATAAAAAAGATGGAGTTTGTTTGAATGCGTATTTACTTGATAAAATTTTCACGCATTCAAACAAACTCCATCTTATTTTTAATACCTATCCATCTCTTCTACACTTTGCATATAAATAACCAAACATATATAGGGTACAAGTCACTTTCGAAGCGTTTTTTGCGTTTGTAGTAGTATTTGTAGTTGTATATTTACAGGGATTCTAAACTTGAAAATAAAATTTCATTGTAGTCTGAAAAAAAAGGTTCATCACAATTTGAAGTAGATTATATATTTATACATATTTTGGCTTTTTTAATTTTTTTTTTTTTATTTCCATCCCATTGTAAATATATGGGAGATAGTTATCATTACGTCGCTAAAAGAATATTAAAATTAACATGAGTGCTATAATGACATTAGCTAAGGGAAAATTTAATAGCATAACTATAGAGGAATGGAAAATTGTTTATTTACATGAAGTAAAGAGGAATGAGGATGACTTTTTAAATACGATATCAGAAAAAAGTATAGTTAAAAAAAATTATTCATAAGATGAAAGCGAGGATGAGGATGAGTGCGAAATTTCATGAGTTGAAAAGGACTAGAATTAAAAGCTGGAGATATTTAAAATAGATTTTAATGCAAAAACTAAAACAGCTGTAGTTTACTTTCTGTTTTGAAAAAATCCTTACTAAAACTATCGAAACGAGAACCAGAGGAGCAATTGAGCAAACGATCACAAATTAATAAAATAAACGAAACAAATCATTCATGGTTCATATTTCCAAAGATTATTTGAATATTTTGTTATTTGTCTGTCATTTAGGATGCCTCCAAAAGAAGGATAGAAAAGAGATCTCTGTTGACAAATGAGGAAAACAACCTCGATAAATATTAAGAACATAAAGCAATAAAAAACGAAGAAAGGTCAATAGCAGACTTTAGACTCTGATACTGACATATTTAAGCCGGTGAGTGGTCCTTAAGAAAACAGATATAAACATCATCAAATATTTTACATCGACGTAATATATAATAACCCTTCACATAAATGAGAGCTTCATAATTAGGCATTAGTCTCCCATGACAACTGTTGAAAAGAACGAAAAATATATGCGGCAGTGAGGGTCTTACCATAAATATTGATACAAAGAAAATTATTTTTTTCGATTGCATAAAACATTTATACACTAATATTGTTAAAAATATATTAAGCTCATTTAAACTTATCTTCACTATCTTTAATACAGCTTTATAAAAATAAACATTAAGGTAAGCCTAAGAAACACGCATTCTCTCTATGGAATAATTTGTTAATGCTATTTTTATGGATGGTTTTAGGGATTCCAAATTAGCATCACGTTTAGTGCACACTTTTTGAAATTTACCATAAATCATAAACCAAGGAATTAACAACCGTATTAGACGATGGCCAGTCTTCAGTTCTAATAAAATTTGAATCATTCGTTTCCTATCACAGTTGAGGAATCGAGCTTTGTGACCCGGCTCTAAGTCTTACTGAAAGGAACTTGCTTTGGAATATGGGCGTTGTTTAATTCTCAGTAATCATATCTTAACAAATCATATCTTAACACACTTATAATGATGTTTTAACTAATTTTCACTCGTCACAGTTCCCCGTCATGGCTAACACCCCACAAACCCATGACTGAAGTCGGATAATGACCACGTTGTACTCTGTGAATTGAAAAGTTTCTACAACGCTATGAGCATTAAATCGAGTCCTTTGCTTATTGAAATATTACAAATTAAATGTCGAAATATAATTGACAACATTGCACATACTACTATTATTCATAAAATTGTAATATTTCAAATATGTAATAATTATTTTAATCAAAATATTTTTAACAGTTACACTATATCGTAGGAAATAATAACTTAACGGCTATGTCTATTACGAATTTGAATTGAACCATAGATATCATTCGTCTACACGATTTTGTCATTTTGATGGTGAGTGAATTCAGGATTTGTGCTTCAGTTGTAACAGACACATTTTTTTTAGCAATATAATTGGTGAATCCTGCAACTTATAGTGATCTTCAGAACGACCTGTTTGTAAAATGCATTGAATTAATTATTTAAAGGGTTGTTATAGTCTCTAAGTTGTTCCTTTATGAAATATTGTACAAGTAAATCTAGGTCTTCAAATCACGTATTTTGCTGAAAAGATCGTGTGTTTAACCCTGATGTTCTGATATTTAGTTTTATTTATATTACTGAAATGGATATAGATGTTAGTAAAGAAAATATCCAACCTCTAAGAGGTGGCAGAAACCTTATGCAGCTAGGTACTGCACTACAAGCTCAGTCGGATAGTGATGCTCAAAGGCAAGTGCAGTTTCAAAAAGAGTAAGTTATATTGTTTTATATTATTTTATTTTTACAAAATAAGTAATTTATCATTTTCACTTGCTGATATTCCTATATTAAGTTTTTTACTTGCTTGAATTATTATGAAAATAGTAACATGGTAAATATTCTATGATTGTGTCTTTTAATTATGTTTATATATTTTGATATTCGATGTTATAGAAATACTTGTTGAAGCCTATCCTATCTAAATTTTAGTAAAGACATTATTTACTAGTACAGCAACCTAGGATATTCCATTGAAATATCTGATTGTCTTAACTGCTTGGATTAACTATAAAATTATTGCAGGGAGCATGAAGAAGCTATTAGACAATATCAAGGTCCTGATCCTTTAGAGCCATGGTTTAATTACATCCAATGGGTTGAACAATCCTTTCCCAAACATGGCCATGAAGGAAACATTGACAAATTGATTAAAGACTGCTTACAATTGTTTGAAAAAGATGAAAGATACTTTCAAGACAGGAGACTTGTTAAATTGTGGATAAAATATGTAAGTATGAGTTTATTATTAATTATCTTTATACATATATCACTCACAGTTGATTTAATTATAGAATTAAAATATAAAGTGTTTTGTTTTTAATGTTTGAACCATTTACTATCTTTTTACTTAAATTGCTAATTTAAACTCTAAAAAATATTTGTTTAAGGATTTGAATCTTGTCTATTGTTACATAATATATATTTTTCAGGTGGATTGTTTGTCCAATCCTCTTGAGATCTATCAAAGATTGTATAATACTGGTATTGGTGTGGAGTGTTCAGAGTTCTACCGAGCTTGGGCCTGCTATTGTGAAGAATCTGGTGACTATAAGAAAGCCAATCAAGTCTACATGCTAGGTTTGCAGGCTAAGGCACAGCCATTGGATGAACTGGAACAGGCTCATATGTAAGTCTTTTAAAAAATGTATGTTTGAATTATAGTATATATCAAAACAATGTAATATGTAAATCTCAACAATTTTAAAATTCTCAGTATTTAACTAGTAATAGCAAGGATCATATTTTCAGGAACTTTCAGTTGTATTTTGCTCAGCGTATGTTACATGATGACTCTCCTACCAAACGCAAAGCAGCATCAGCGCTTGCTGAAAATAGAATGGCTTTAACATCACTCAAATCTTTTAAGAGGCGTAATATTGCTAATGTCCCAGTACAAAGAGTGGGTGATAGTATTAAAAACACTTTGCCGGGTGTTGTGAGGCAGCAAGCAGTTGATAACAGATTGTCAAGCTCTAATGTCATGATTAATGTATATGAGGTAATATTACTTATTATCTTATAAGAAGCTTGCCTTTTATTATTAACAACAATAATATGGTGGTTATCACTCTAACATTTTCTTTTGTGTAGTTATAGTGGTAGCTGTAATTGGAACAATTTATTTAGTTTGTATTTCAAGAGTATCTATTATTTTTTGTGGATTACAAATCACTAATAGCTTACCACTTAAAATATAAACATTTACAAAAAAATATATTTTTTATTAATCTAGGATACACCATCAACATCAAAAGGATTGGTAGTTGCTGAAGACCCTGGACCGGCATCATTAGTTCAGAACTTTAATGTGGAAAATGAGAAGGAAGTTGGCATCTGGACAAACCCTAAAACAAAGATGGTTCATGCAAAAGTTGTTCCACATCAACCTTTGTCTTTTATTCGTAAGTATATTTTTATATTTAAACTAGACTAGACCACTGTTTTAAAAAGAAATTATTTAGTTATTTGACTCATGTTCTTATTTATTATATATTTACTTATACATATTATTTTACTTTGTAGCTTTTGAAGATGGTGATGATGATTTAAAACTTTCTTCCAAGCATATGCCTTACTGTTTAGATGACTTAACATTTAATGTTCCACTTTGTGTACCTGATCCTGCAGATCCAACAAAGATTCCTTGTTATAGTAAAGAACAGGTAAAATATGTAACATTTAGACAATTCACAGATTTATATTCTTAATAAAGTACTTTACAGTATATCATGCTAATTCTGTCTAAATTCCTTTAAGGTATATTGTAATGATAAAGAATACAGTTTAGAAGAAATTAAAGCAAGAATATATACATCATATAAACCTAAAGGTGCAGTAGAAGTTGCAAATGAGCAAGTACCAGAGACTTATAAGAATATTAATGAAACACTAGCTCAGTGTAGTGCGTTAGAGACTTTAGCAAACTGTGCTTTAGATTCTGAACAGGATCATATGGCGCAGCTTATGCCGCTGGCTTTGACAATCCCTAAATTGCAAAATGTAACTAAAGTGACAAATATGCATTCACCCGGTGAACCAAAAGTATTATGTAACTTAGACTCCAAAGAAGTCAGTGAATTGGCATCTAAAAAGAACGACGAAAACGAACTTCCATCAAGCTCTATGAGTGATAAGGAAAATCAAGTTGCTAACAATCACTACAATACCGAAAATGCTAATAATGCGGGTAAAAATAATCTGATGGAGGATTTTAATAGAAGTTTAATGAGCAACCTCTTGGGCGATTCGGTGACTGTTAACACAAAGGAAGCACGATGGGAACTTCGTAACATATTTAATGACAATGGTAAATTAATGAGATATTTTGTTGATTTGTAATTAAATTAATTTTATTAAATTAATTTTATGACTTTCAGCAGAGCCATCAATGGTTCAGCCTGTAGTTCAACAGATTGACGTGCCGAAATTCGATATATTTGAAGATAAAACAATGGCTACGGCTAATAATACAAAGAAAAATTTTGAAATACCAGATGCCAGAATTCTGCCCGAGGATAAAGAAAACGCAAACAAATTTAATGCAATTCAAACATCTGTAGCTCCACATGTAATATGTTCAACATTTGTAATTATGAAACTTTGTAGTGATAGGTGTATTATATATTTTTTTATTTTAGGTAAATAAAACAACTTTTTATGAAGAACCATCCTGCACTCAAGTCTTTAACTTTAATATCAAAGATGCTAGTACTCCAAACATGTCTCAGTTTAAGAAACCCTCGATTATCGATCAGTCCAGTAAATTTGCTTCTGTTCAAAAATTTACGATCGACGAAAGTGTCATAGAGGCTCCTGATCATGTGAGTACCAAGAGAGATGATTGTTCTAGACAAACAACCGATCAACATGCTACTGTAGATAATCAAGGTGGAGGACTTTCTGTAATTATGGAAGCTACAAGAGAATACAATAGGTAGGTTTTGTGTATAAAGAGTGCTTTTTAATTTATAGTGAATTTTAGTTATGTAGAGCCATAACGAAGCTTTGTATTGTAATTTCATATTTCAGTATTGTAATTTCATATTTCAGTAAATCGGGTTCTAGTTCTTCAGGCCAATCGACAAGGACCAATTTTACCGGTTACACAACCAATTTCGATTCAGTTTACAATAATCATAACGATCCAAATAACCCAAACCCAGCATCAAAAAGAAATTCTTTGTCGGCTCAAGCGAGATTACCTAATGGCCAATTCGCACGCATGTACCCACAGAAACGGGAAACTGAAAATAAAATAGCGACTACACCGTCCTCTTCGGTGCCTTATCATTCTCATGATCATCAATATCAGAAGCCCTTGCCACAAAACTTCAGTGGCTTTTCTCCACAACGGCAAATGCACAGTCATTTTCAGCAAAACTATAATTACCAACAAAATTATCCTAATAATCATATGATAAATCAACAACAGCCTCAAGGTTATGGGAGCCCTAATCCAAGTACCTATCAAAGCCCGCAACATCCTAGCATGCAAAGTCCTCATGAAATGAATCCGCCTATTCCAGCAGGGTTTCAAAGTCCAACTTATTCTAATCAATTGGCGTATCATCAGTCACCAGTTAATACTCCTGGCAATGTAATGATGAGTCCTCAACATGGGTATGCGGGTCGACCGGAATTCCATTACTCCAATCAAACTGACCGTAATGTCTACGTGAACCAGCAACAGCACCAATCGACGGCAGTTTTCCAAAGTCCACCCCATCAAACGCAATTTACAAATTCTGTCTATTATCAAAGATCTAATCAACCACCTACACAAAATACATACAATCAACAAAATTACCATAATGTTCAAAGTCCGTACAACAATTCTAATATTTATCCAAACACAGGTCAAAATTCTAATAATCCAAATTACAATGCGGTTCAAAGTTCTTATAGACAAGCGCCAAAACAAGTAGAAAATAATCAATCGCCATATGGTATGGCTAACAATCAACAATTTCAAATATATCAAAGTCCGCAAGCTGCCCAAAATAATTTCCTCAATTCGTCAATGCACGATGCAAACATGATTCAGGCTCCGTATACGGAATCACAATCACAGGGGCGACAAGATATTATCGAAACTTCTGCTAAATGTCACGACCGTGGAGATATTGATAAGAACATTACTGTTATGAATAGCTCACAATTGAAAAGTCCTGCGCTTCATAAGGGTCCTAACAATTCAGTGTTAAGAAATGTAAGATACGATCAGCCTAGTGTGAAAGGTGGACAGAAATCTCCTGAAGTTGGATTTTCAAACCAATTTTTGAACTTTATTTCTAATAGAAATGAACCCAAAGATAATGCCAATACACCGAAATTCACAAATAGTCCAAGTATATCGCAAAAGATGCATAAAAATTTATACGTATCGAGTCCTGAGCAGGCTCAAGTCCCTCCTTCATCTGGACTCTCGGACACTGATAGTAAAGATGGTATGACTGTGCAATCAGCTACACCAATGCAATCTGCTAAGATTCATTCTGCTGAAAAACAAAAGGACATTTCAAAAAGGCAGTTGGATTTTGAACATCGAGTTGAAATTCAATCGGAGGATAGCCGGGATTCGGTCAGTAAGGATAGTAGAATCTCTTCCGTATATTCACGCCAGTCAGATTTTCAATCTGATGGCTATGGCATGGATATTGATAGTGAAAATTCTATGGAGTGTGGAGCTTTTAAGTCTTCTCATTCTATCTCCTTAGTAGAGACCAGTGATATTCCACGACCAGCTGATATTGATTTTCCAAAAGTAATCGATCCATTTAACAAGAAGATGTTAACATCATTATTAGAATATGTAAAATTTCCTAACAAGACACATGCTGAGGGGTATATAGAAGTGAGGTCCATACCTAAATTGCAAACTGCTACAATGATTTCTGTCGGTAATAGTAAATATTCGATAGAAAAACAACTGGGTAAAGGAAACTATGGAGCTGTATTCCTTTGTTTGGATCTTCATAGCAATAAGTCAGTGGCAGTCAAATATCAAAAACCAAGTCGCCCGTGGGAATTCTACATTTGTCAAGAAATAAAAGCGAGGATAAAAGATCCTTTTATGGTAAGTAATAAGTTGGGTTAGTTTATAAATCTTTTAAACATTTCAAGTAATTTCTTCTAACAATATATATGGTCTTCGCAGCTTCCAGGTTATATGGAAATTTCTACTGCCTTTTTAGGCGAAAACGCCAGTTTATTTGTATCGGAATACTCGCGCTACGGATCATTGTTAGATGTTGCAAACAAAGTGAGAATTGCAACCTCGAAGTGCATTAATGAACTGATAGTTATTCTGTTGACCTCAGAAATGTTATCCATAGTACATTACCTCCATAAGGCACAGATAATTCACGCAGATATTAAACCGGATAACTTTTTATTAATGAAGATGTAAGTAAACTTAAACCCATATGTTTCCTCATAGATGACAATAGGTATATTTTTAATTATTATATCATTGGCAGACCAACTCAAGAATGGCGAACTCCTTCTCTACAATTAATAGATTTAGGATGTGCCATAGATATGTCGCTTTTCCCAGAAGGAACCTCATTTAAAGAAGTAAGTTAATAATTTATTGATATTTAATGGACAGAAATCGATTATAAAGACTTTACACAAATCATAAATGTATTTTTATTCAGCTAATTGCTACCGAGGGATTTACATGTACTGAAATGAGGGAAGGGAAGCCATGGACCTACCAGACCGACTTATACTGCCTTGCCGGTACCATACATGTGATTTTAATGGGCAGCTACATGAAAGTAGCTAATCGTTTAGGACAATGGAACATAGATAAGAAATTACCCAGGTAAGATCAAGGTTTACGGAATAGTAGTTTATAGTAGTATTATTAGATAGATATTTATTAAACATAACCTTATGGTAATAGACAATTTACAAGTATGAAATATATCATTTTGCATAAAATATATAAAATGGTCTATAAACATTTTCAACAATTTATGTTTAATTATTGTTTATGTTAATATCATAAAGATGACTTATTTCTAAAGTCCATTTTTTGAAAAAAATAATATATTTTTTATTGTTAGGTGTGATAAAGTATGTGTAGCTATGATTAAATATAGGTGTAAAAATATACAACAAAATATTTAAAAATAACACATTTACAGGTATATGAAGAATAGCCTTTGGGATAAAATATTTACAAATCTATTGAATGTGCCTGATTGTAATAATTTACCAGATCTAATGGAACTTAAGAATGATGTTGACAATGTTTTAAATCAAATCGACTGTCTTGGGTCACAGCTCCGTAACTTTGCTAATGTGCTTAAATGTAGGTAAACTTAAAACCCTTATATTTATTGCATTTAGATGTTATTGTGAATGTAAAAATATGTTTGTATTAATATTAACTATATTTAAGTTGGATGAATTTGAGTAGTCATTTATCAGGTTAAAAACATTTCTAAAAACCACTAATTATCAGATTCTACATTTTAAGGTTATCTTGTTGAGTTTAATTAAAAATGTGATATGTAATTTAGCTTTTTGTTAGTTAATATGAAACTTGGCTTAAAATATCTTGTTAGCTCTTAATGTTGAAACTTCACTTAGGTTTCATTTATTTTTGTACAACATATAAGACTTGCACTTCATATTTTTTTTGTTCAACTGTATTAAAAATAAATTACTACCTGGTTATTCATTTTTTTTATTTACCTCAAATATAAGAAAGCCTTATAAAAATATATTGTGTAAACAAAATAGAAAAAGAATGTACTTCTATACTTGTCTATGGTTCTCTTGTTTATACTTATTTATATATGTACAGTCAAGATTTGAGTTTGTACATTAACTGTAATTTTTGGAAATAATAAACTAGTTTAAAAAAAAATCATTTAAAGGTATATTATCTCTCAGTTATATAGGCCTTATACTTTTTGTAAATATATATTTTTAATAATGAATTGCTAGAAATGTAATTCAAGTTGGTACTATTATAAAAAGGCTTGTGCTGCCTCTAAACAGTTGCAAGTAACTATTGAATAGTCATTAGACTATGCCCATGTATTAAAGGGCTTTTTAGGAGGGAGGACATGAAGTCTCAGGAAGCATCTAGTAATAAATAAACTTAAATTGGGTAATGCAGTAATCGCTGTTAAAACAAAATATGCACCCATTTTGGTTAGTGGTGATGGAAGTTTGATATTTGATAAACTAAATTGTATAATATAAGTAAAATGAAAGTAAAATAATGAAGGTAAATGTTTTATTAAAAAAATAAATTAAGACTTTTCCAGTCTTAGTCTTTTTCTTTCTTGATATTCTTGTACATTATCAAATTTTCTTTTAAAGAAAACTTTAATAAAATTAGGATCAAATTTTTCACTTTTACATTCTCTATTTTCAAAAACTTGAATATTTCTTAAAAATTCAATAGATGTATTTTCATTTTCATTTACAATACTGTATTCTTTAATGTTATTATAATCCACTTTGTCATATACATATAATGATAATTCTGAAAGCTTCATAGCAACAGGAAAATTTTCAACAGGTAGTTCTAATAATAAATTGTGGCTGAATTGTTTATCAATAGATTGTAGTTTATATACTATTATCTTCATATAAGTATGTACTGCTATTGCTAAAATGCTTGAACATTCATTTAACTTAGATACTGTATAATGAACAATTGGCAATGTACTAACTTCTATACTATCTTCATCCATTAATTTAGTGAATTGTTCCTGCAGTTCATTACATTTTATGTCATTATAAGTATCAATGGTGTATAATAAGGCTCCATTAATATAATTCCAACATTTCACAGTTCCATCTCCAGATGCACTTGTAATATATTCAGGTGAGTGTGGTAATAGCTCTAAGTGACTTACAAACTCTTTATGTCCTAAGCAATATGTTTGTATATTGTATGTGTTTGGAAAGCAAGAAACCTTGATCTTTTCATCCCTGTCACATGTTATAAGATATTTTGAGTCATTGGTTTGTAAGATGTTAAGAAGAAGACTTAAATGTCCCAATATCTTAGTACCATTATTGCCACTTGGTATACTGAAGGATAAAACATCACCAGTCTTGTCTGCCACAAATATTTGTGTGCTGTTTACATTAAACCTTATTTTACTTGCTTTTCTAGGTAAGGTAATATTCAAAATCAGTTTTAGAAGTGGTATCTCATAAATTATCAATCTTTTGGAGAGAGATAATAATACAGCTAAATATTTACTATCGCAAGATATTATGGTGTCTGTAACTATTTCACCTTTTTGTGGTGGTGGATCTATAGTTAGTTTCACAAGTTTATCAGTCATTTTGTTGTAAAAATCTATATAATATCCATTTGAAACTGCAATAATATCACAACTCACAGCTAAACAAGACATGATTTATATTGTATGCATGTAATTTTGGAATTATAAATAGTAAATAGATATTTTACTTTGTATAACTCTTAAAGTACAATTTATTAAATTATTATTATTTAACCTAAAACTTTAACTTGAAAAAAAAACATTGTCTCTTCTACATAGCCTACATGCCGTGGACTATTGACAGTAGAGACAAGGAGATATAACGATATAACGAACTATATTCTGTACTTTTTTAAAGTAATTTAATTTGCAAAACAATCATAAGATTCTTCTTCATAATTCTCAATTTATTTTTGTGGTAGCTTGCAAAAATAAAGCTGATAATTATTATTAATGACTTTTTTAATAAACGGCAGACGCTTCCTTACCGCCACCTTGCATAGTTCGTTTTGATACGTCATCTGGGACTTCAATTTCACTCTTTTCTGTCACTAAGAATTTAACAAATCGTGCAATATTGGAAGTGAGAATAACAAAAGTTTTACAGTATATTTATAAAAATTGAAAGTTTGCTTTTTATTTTGAATATCAGTTTTTATAATACTCTTCATTGTATTATTTTTTTATAAACTTCTCTCATTTTATTTGTATATTATCATCTAAATTCGAACTTCAAACCATGGCGAGTATAGTATCTTCATGGTCACCAGACAAAAAGCATAGCGATGTGCAAAGGTATAATACTTTTTTAAGAACTGATGTCGTCCCTTCTGACATTAATCAATTAAATCATATTTTCTTTTTATACATATATCATTCTATTATAAAAAGTACCAACACAGGAGTTTCATTTCAAGTATTTTGCTTGATAATTATCAACAATCAATAATAAAAATATATATATTAAACTATTTACATGTTTTAATCCTATGTTTTAGGTGGATATGTATTTACCCAGCTTACTTGAATAGCAAAAAAACACTTGCTGAAGGCCGAAGATTACCAAGAGATATATGTGTAGAGAATCCTACACATCAGGAAATTAGAGATGTTCTCTCTACAACTGGACTGCGCATTGGAGTTGAAAACAAACTCTACCCTCGGGAACGTAGTAAGGTATATTTTTTTTTGCAATTCAGGTTTAAAGATATTTCTTTATATTATCTATCAGAGAATAGCAGTTATTCTATTCAATTGATGTATTGTAATAGTTTCATATATTAATTTTAAATTAATTGTAACTTTTTCTTTTTAGGAAATGTTGCATCGGGGACGTATTCGAGTTGAATTAAAAAATGATGATGGTTCACCAATTAAAGAAGAATTTTCTACTAGAGAGTCTGTTATGAGGCATATTGTTGAATCTATACCAAAATTAAAGACTCGGCAAAACAGGTACAATGTGTAGTTAATTTGAAAGAAAAACTAGTCTAAAAATATTTTTTACACTTAAAAATTTTGGTAAAAGAAGAATACATAATTACATTTAATTACATAATTATTGTAAAATATACCTCTCTTTACTTAAAAATACTTCGGAGTTATCAATGATGTATTTTAAGGGGGTACCCTTGAAGACGTAAAGTATTTTCATAAGAATATCAATGTTTGTTATGAATAGTGATAGACATTTTTTTTTTTACAACAAGGTCTCAAATAATGTTAGAATATTAACCTATAAAAACTGAAAAAAAATGTAAAAGAACATTTATGTCTTAACAAATTGGATTATGATGGAAATGAGACTTTCTCTGCTAGGATATTTTAATATTGTAACAAATTGTAAGTTTCAATAAAAGTTTAAGTCATTTAGTAAAAAAATATTCAAAGTCACTAAACAACATATTATAAATACTTGTAATAATATAATTCTCTAAATAATCCACAATAGTAATATTTCATCAAAAACAATTGTTTCAGGCCTGCAGAGCAACAACCACAAGCTGTACAGCAAAGCAGCAATAAGAACAAGGGAAAGAAAGGAAGACGATAATCTGTTATAATTATTTTATTAATAAATAATGTTTTAAAAAAAATTTTTTTTTATTTAAAAGTTAAATCTAGGAGTGAATATGAATTGCTTTTTCTGTCATCTTGTTTTCACCATTCACATCTCTGGCTACACTGTATCCATCAAAAATCATAACAACTTTTGGCCCTACTGCTTCATTTGTTCTACGAGATTTTTTATTTTCTGAGGCAATTTGGCCATTTCTGACAATGATTGATTTATCATCGGAGATATTGTTTGGGATGCTTTTTTCATAGCCTTCGGTACTTCGTGTTGGAATATTTTCTTTTTGGGGTTCATAGTCTCGTTGTCCTGAAGCTGGTTCTGATAGAAAGACTGGGCTTTCTGTTTCGATTCCCCTAACTTGGAATTTAATTTGTTCTTTGTTTTCTGATATGTTTCTTGTAACATTTGTAGGGGTTTCATTTGATGAGAGTATGAGTGTTGTGCTTTCATCGGTTTCTCTATTAACCTCTGCAGTTTGGATGTTGGTTCGGAATCCTCGTATTCCATCTGTGAATCTAATGCTATTTGCATTGTCTCGTGTATTGCTGTTGGAATTTTTGACATTATCTTTTGAAAAGGATGCATCGCCTCGTTTGACGGCACTGCGTTTACTAGTTCCATTATCCCCGGCGATATATCCTTCAGAGCGCCTGATATATGTGGGGCTACTTCTCTCACTGAGTCTAGTATAGTTTCTCCGAAAGCTAGTGGGATTTCTTGCAAATAATATGGGTATGTTCTTATTCCGTCTGAAACGGCTGATGTTATCATAGACAATATTATCGGTTTGTGCGGCGGTAGTAACCGCAGAGGACGAGTCCTCGATCTCATAGGAAGGATACGAGGTAGTCGTAAGTGTCTCTTCTTGCGGGTAAGAATCTTCGGAATTCTCTTTAGTGCTGCAGGTGCAAATGTTATCTTTTTTATCGGCAATGTGACTTCTCTCGAATTGGTCTCTTCTGGACTCATAGGTTTCGCTAGAGTCTGAACTAAGAATATTATCAAATAACAACTCAATATTCCTAAGAAGGGGAAGGTATTTTTGGTTAATTTTAACATGTCGTCTCGGTAGTTCCCGTTTTATGCTTAAATTTTTAAGTTTATAGTCAGGTTTTAGAAGAAATTTAAATTTCTTTGGTTTCTGTGAGGATTTAAGTGGGGATGTCTTTCGATAATTTAGTACTAATCTATTTTTGCCGTGTTTAGTTCTAGTATCTAGTTTACCTAAAAGCAATTATAAAAAAATTTCAAAGATATAAAGATCAACACACATTACTATAAGACGTTAAAAGTACATACTTGATTCTCCGCGCTTCTTGTCTTTTGTACTGAATGGTATTTCAAACAGTGATGGCACTTTAGGAGGCGTTGAGGTTTCTGACATAAAATAAACAATTGTCATTAAACATTATTATAACTTTGTATCTTGTATTCAGAAAAGTTATTACAATATTCTAAATGGGACTTAATAAAAACAGTTAGATACGTATTACACCTCAAAAGAATAATAATGAATCATTTAAATAAACTAAACATTTATGATAACTGATTTAGGAATTAGTAATGTTAATTTCACTTTAGGTTTTTTTTACCTGGAATAGTGGAAATTTTCTGATGTGGATGTGAGTATATTTTTTCGGATGCAATAAGCTCGTTGAGTGATATCGATTTTGCATCTAAACCTATAAATTAATTTGAACATGTATAATAAATTATTTGTAATTTTAAGAAACAGAATTATTGTTTAATAAGCAACGGACACAAAACCCAATCGTTAATAATTAATAAAATGAGTTTAATTTCAAACAATGTTAAACATTTTTTGAAGATAGTTTGAAAGTGTGAAACATGATTTCGTTTGTATTGCATATTTATGTTGTTTATAAAAACAATTACTAATAATGGAAATTGCAATAGCCACAAGTAAAACCGTAGATATATAATGGGTCAAATCAAAATAAAGTTATTGTAAAAACTTACGAGATAGAATTAGTGCACAACTAAAATAACTTAACAAAAGCGTTATCGCCATTTTTCTATCATTTTAACGTCTGATTGATCACACCAGGAAGTCACAAGCAAAATTCACTTTGTTTTCATTTATTTTCGTTATTGCATTTTTGTTAAATTGAATTACTTACAAAGCAGATTTGATCACGTACGTACCAGTAGTTAATGACACTAGTATCTGTTTCTGGTCGCTGTTTATGTTTTTTTTAATTATTCCCATGTTTTGGATTCTATTTCTAATTTTATGGATGGTGAAAATAGTGTTCGTATTCATATCCACTATGGATCTCATCCGGTTTTGTTCGGTGGGATGATAAGTATCACGGGACGATTCTACTTTGACTTTATTGTAGGTACCGCTGCGGGTTCCTGTGGCGCTCCATTATGACGACGAGGTGTGTTATTCGTGTGGTTTATAAGGTAACGTTAAAAATTTAACCAGCACATATGCTGCCGGGCCAATATAACTGACAAACACAAAATCTTCAAGACATTAAGTTGCTTAATTGGTGTCACGGTAAATAACAGTAAGATCGCATGATCTCCTGCTAATGAGATAAGGATAATATTTACTTTATTAATTTTGTAATAATAAATAGTGTTTACCTATGCATGATCTATGCTTCGCTCTAATAAAAAATATATCCATATGCAAACATCTTTTCCCTTCTCTTTAAGAGCCATTGACATTTCTTTCAGATTTCAGAATATGTAACAGTAATTCAATTGCATTAAAATCTATAAACCGCTATTCTGTTTTCTTAAACGAACTTTACTTTTTTCGAAAACACTAAAATGTTCAGTGGACTAAAAACTTATTCAAGCAAGAATTATTGAATAATATTAATTAGATATTTCCGTTTCGAATCGTCGTTAACGAAACGGACCTTGATGTTGTTATTTTCATTGGTTTTGTTGAGTTTGCTCTCTTGGAAGACTTTAATTAATAAGTTGTTATAGAAATGTTTACATGGCAAATTTCGCAAGCTAAATAAATAATTATTTTATTAAATAAATGTCCACAATACGGGTTAAACATTATGCGTACGTGCTTTGTTTGTAAAGTTTAATTCATCAGTTTAAAATGTTTAAATATTTGTACATTGAAGATTTAAAGTAGTTATAAGAATATAAAGCGACAAGATAAAGAACTTTTAGAGTAGTAATCTTTAGGGGAAAACCAAAGAATGTGCAATTATTCAATAAGTGGGTATTTGAATGTCGGTGCTTCATATTTCAAGTGCGTACAGGTCCGAATGTGAGCGGAACAATTTGCCAATAATCCTATCTTGATTCCCGAGGAGGTCCTCGGAGGACAATTTCATATTTGTAGGTACAAATATGAAATTGTAACACAAACTCTATTCTGATTTCCGCGTTTGAATATAATATTTGTATATACTTATGTGTATATATTCAAAGACGTACAAAGGTATATTATACATTTTCTATAACCATGAGCATGAGCTGGGCAGTAATACAACGTTTACAAACTTTATTATTAGGTATATTATTAATGTAACTTTTACTTTAAATTAAGAAAATAAAAGAAAACTGAAATACTTGGTTTTAGTATCTTATCTACGTACATAACTGACGGAATAAGTAACACATTATCAGACCGCAGCCCGAACCACTTGATCTTTAACGAGAAATTTCGTCTGGCTTCCTTTTAACATGTAGTTAAGTTAGAGTATTTTTTGTAAAGTTACCTTCTGATGAAATAAGCGCTTAGTTTCATAAGTTTGAAATAATTAATAAGTTATTTTTCATTAATCTAAATCTATCGGATCAGACTTTCAGAAAAGAAAACTATTAAAAGTTTCTTCGTAGAAATAAAGATTCATAGCTGTAGGTACAGAGCAGGTGAAGCCGTTGGAATAACCTAGTTTTGTTTGTATATAAGTGTGTATACTAAAATATAAAGCTTAAATATTATGTTAAGTAATGCATTATTGATATCGGATTCGTTTTGAGCGTGGAGTCGTTGGATGTTACTAATAAATATGCTTATGTTGGCTTCTCTTCTCGGTACGATTTTCACGGATATTCATTTTCTTATGTCTGAGGTAAGCGAGAATAAGAATAAAAATAATCCTAATTTGCTTTTATTTAAATTACCAAATCTGCTTTTGTTGTAAATTTTCTTTCTTCGCCATATTCTATTATAGACTTAAATGTTATGACATATTTTATCAAATTTGTCATAACATTTAAATCTATAATAGAATATGGCGAATTTTATTTTATTTTTTATATATAAATAATTAAGGTTTAATTTGATAAAATATGATATATATATATATATATATATATATATATATATATCGATTTTATCGATTTTGGAGAGAAAGAAATTTAAATACAAAGATTAATAGATTGTTTGGTTACATTTTGAGATTACGTTATAATTTTCTGTTATATGAAATCTTTCAAAATATACTCTGTAAACCACTGATTTCTTGTTTAATACTCTAATTCAAATATTATAAATGTATTTTTGACTAGCTTCCGGCCGCGGTTTCACTGATGTAGTGTGTTGATGAAAGATACTCACAATGTGCTCACTCTTAGTAGGCGTTGAATAGTGCTACATTTGATACAATCTTAATGTGATAACTTTGAAACTCGTCCAAACTACTTAGTGTAAAAACTAAACTACTAAAAACGACAAAGATGTCCATTTTCATTAGAATATAATAAATTCTTCAAAAATTTGTATCAAATGAAATTGTATTTATTATGACTTGTATTATATACACTATATTTTGCTTTCGTGGACTTTTATTTAGAACTAATTAAAACAAAAAATCCTACTGTTTATTTTATTATACCTAAGTTACAAAAAATATTTGTATAAGTGTTTTTTTTTGTATAAGCTACATAAATGTGAAGTTTCATTGAAATCCATTAGGCATTTTTTGGTGAAAGAGTAACAGACATACATCCTCACAAACTTTTAAATTAAGTAGTAATTATAATTTACTACCTTGTAATACTTGACTTTTATATTTTAAGAAATAAGTTACTATCTATAGAACTTCTCTATCGTAATTTTGGATAGGACGCGTGGATGTGAGTGCTTTATAACAACGCGGCTTTTATTTATTATATTTTAACGTTTGGAATCCTTTGTGGTGCATATGATCTATTGACTATCAATAATATACCAATATAGCTATGGATATACGTTTTGTTAGATAGGGTATATTTGTTCATAATCATTCATTTAATTCCTACTTGAATATTGTTTGAACTAAGATATTTCCCTTAGATATTGAACATTGCAACCGACACACGATATTTCAATCACTGGCACTTGCAATCTACCATAACGTTTCAGAATCTACTAATCTAATCTAATCTATAAGGGATAAGGTATAGAAACTATTTTTAAAAAATTATCTAATTAAATCTTTTTCGATCTATTTGACCGACAATATAAAATGATATCCATGCAAAAATAATATATACTGTCACTGGTATGTCATTTTTGGATTAGTTTTAGGCTTTGTTAAGATTCTTTATTATAAGAACTGCATTTGGAAAAGTTATTAAGCAATAAGGCAGTTAGAAAATGTCATCTTTTGTGAAAAGAACATATCGTCCAAAAATTCCATATTTATTTAAAGTGAGACCTTATTCAGCTCCGATAAAAGAAACCGCTGCAGCGTCCAAGAAACCTGTTGATCCAAGAAGAGTTTTTAAAATATATAGATTTGGAGGAATCCTTAGCAATGAAAAACCAAAGTTGAAGACTTATGATCTTGATGTCAGTAAATGCGGACGAATGATGTTAGACGTTCTCATTAAAATTAAAGATATGGATCCTACACTAGTATTTCGACGATCATGTCGCGAAGGTATCTGTGGATCATGTGCCATTAATCTTCAAGGTGAGAATTGTCTTGCCTGTATAACCGCAATTCCAAATGATAAGGTTATAACTATTTACCCAATACCTCATATGTATGTAATAAGGGACTTGGTGGTGGACATGACACATTTTTTCGATGTCTATAATAGCCTTCGTCCATATCTAATTCGTAACAATTCCGGGGCTTTGGGTAGATTTCAATATGCACAGAGTACGGGGGATAATGCAAAATTGGTTGGATTATATGAGTGTGTTCTTTGTTCTTGTTGTGCAACAGCTTGTCCTAGCTATTGGTGGAATGGTCGAAGGTTTATGGGCCCCGCGTCCTTGCTTCACGCGTACAGATGGGTTATAGATTCTCGAGATGAAGATGTGGAACAAAGACTATTTGAACTCCGGGATGATTTTAAAGCTTTTAGATGTCACACCATATATAATTGTACTTTGGCGTGCCCAAAAGGATTACACCCTGCTCTCGCTATTGCCAAATTAAAGAGATTAATTTCAGGATTAGACAAAAAGCCTTTACCTGAAATGGATCCTATGAAGTTTTCTCAAGTTTCCATGTCTGGATGTTCATAAAATCGATTATTTTGATATATTTTTATAAATATTGTACCTATACTATAAATAAATAAAATTCTTGTTTTATTAAGTTTCATTTAAACATCAGTTAAAACATAAACGAATTAACGATATATAAGAATAACGTGGGTTAATGGAGAAGTATTCATTATTGGAAAATGTTGCAGACGTGCAGACGTCTGTGTACGTTTGTGACGTCTATATGCCTGACGGTATTAAGACGGGAAAAGTAACTTCATTTCATTTTCTTTCTTTCTATATTTATTAGTTCCATCAAGGAACCGTTATCCTCACGGGGATTATCACTGAATCGGTATCTAAATTGGATCGGAGTATCCTCTAAAGATACATCAAAGACGGATTTGATCGAATGTTTGTGAACGCAATAAGCAACGCTTGTCAGACCCTCTTATAAATCCTAAATAAGACGATAAAGACATCTAGTTACTTCTTTAACTTTAGAAAACTTTATTGCCTTGAATAATAAATAATGAAAAAAAGTTAAAGATTACTTGCGGCTTTCTACGAATTATAACACTTTAATGACGTAAATATATCACGTAATATTGTGAAACATTTTTAAAGCTCAATTTTGTTTTTCATTCAGCAGTTTTCGAAAGAATCTAAAACATGTCAATCGTGTCCATAAGGTGCGTTCGCAGCATTTTTATTTAAATATTTTAAAATCAGCATATAAAGCTATCATGTTAAATATTCTGACTTTTTCTGACAGAAATATTCTGGTGAGTCGTCATCCGGAAACAATTAGTTCTTAATATGAAGATTGTGAATTAAATTAAGTTATTCATATTAATAAATATTGTAATAATTATAAATAAAGTATATATTATAATAATATTGTTGGGGTGGGGCGCTATATCGAAAAATACTGGCGCCACCCTCGGGGAGCGGACCTTATGGTGCCGCTGAGATAGCAAGTTGAAACAAGAAAGTCGTGAAACAGTATGGCTATCTCAGACGGGTGCTGGAAGGTCCGTCTCTTAGGATCCTGGGTTCGGTGAAGGGGGTCGTGATTAAAAACACTGGAGTACGATGTGTAGACGCGATAGCGAACCAACCACAATAATATTTTCAATTCTTCTAGTTCCCTTTTCTTCAGAGTTCCTTTTTTCTTGAGAGTTCTTCTTGTTCTTCTTAGCCGTCGGAAGTAATATCGGTAGTGGCGCCATACTGCCGGGTGTAGCACGCCACGTATACCGTAAAGAGAGCCGCGGTTTATAGACTCATTTTACTAACATTTTTCACTATGGCTGGTCCGCTTTTTCGCTAATATTTATTTCTCTAGATCTTATACTTAAACATGTTGTACATCAAAATAAGCGTCTTAATAAAATCTATCTAAAGGTATATAATACAAAACAGTAATAATTATAAATCTAAAATAATACGTAAAAAACATGCAATATCATACAAAAAACGGTACTTTTAACAACCTAAAATTCGTTATTATGTCAAAACTATCCATCTCTCAACTATAAACTAAACATACTTATAATCAGTTTTAAGTGCTTTACTAAATTACAAAAGAAAAACAAAAGAAAATCTAATTATAATTTTCATACTCAACTCAAGTGCGAGACAGAGATGCCAACATCTTGCTATCTCTGTCATACCCATCAGTTTGACAATAGATTGCTGCCTAACGAGAGACTAATTCTATGACTATAAATTACGAAGTGTGGGACAGAGATGCTAACATCTTATCATCTCTGTCACACTCATTAGTTTCACAAAAGAATGATACATAACGAGACACTAGTTTTCTGAACACATGTACATGAGATAATTGAAATATGATTAAATACTAATATCAGACCGATTGATTAAAATAATAAATAATCAGAGCAAACATTAAACTGATTTGTCGCCGACAAATATAATATATATTTTTTAAAGACTTAATATATATTATTTTTCAGAATACTACTATTGAAATTACACTTAATTTTATTAATTTACACTTCCTATAACCCACATATGAATTGTGTTTATTTGAAACCACCTAAGATTGTTATAAATTCTGGATTATAGATCGTTTATTAATTTTGCCAAAAAATGTCAACTTAATATTCCTACATATATTAAATAAATAAATATATAAATAATTATCTTTTCTCTATAAAGTAAAAACAAAAGTTTCCTGACTTTACAATAAGTTTATAAGAGTTTTTTAATCTGATCTCTTGTGTCACAAAATCTCATTTCACTTATATAAATTAAAAAATGATATTATTAACGAGGGTTAATAAAAATGTAATTAGTAAATAGAATTTAATTGACATTTATTATTGAGGTTACGCGCGGTGGTAAATAGTTCCGTATAGTATTAGTTCAGAGGTATTCTCATCACTCAAGACTAGCAGTTAAAGAATAAATCTTCTGTAATTGGCCAGATAAATTATGCACACTAATTGTACCTTAGCCAGTTACGTTTGAGGATTTTCATTCATAGAAATTACTTGCTTAATTTTAAATTTAAATCGTAAATTAATAAAATTTTGAGTTTTGTTACTTTTAAGTCGTATATTATCGAATTTTTTGCTTGTAATCTACTCTTTCTTACTCGGAAACGGTGCCTACATCTTATTAAAATAGCTTTCATTAAACTATTCACCTTGAATGTATTTGAGGTTTTTGGGAAAAAAGAAAGATGAGATTTTTATGAAGTATATTTTCTTTCGGTTTTTAATGTTTTGTTATATAATATATACTTTGTATTAAGCTGTTTTAATTTAAGTAGGCCAATTTATTTAAATAAGTAATTTCTTTATATAACATGGACCTACTGTATATACGGATGTAGACATCATTTAATAAATAAATAGAGTTATATACAGTTTTTTTAATATAATTATTTTGTATGATCTGATATGTACACTTATAACCTACATATTTAAAGTTAGTATGTTATATTATATACTGCTAATATTTGGAATAAATATATTTTTAATAATAAATAGAAAATAAATGTTTTTATTTATTTATTTAGACTTGTGCATTTTTATGTTTTACCGCTTATCCTCGTATGTATGCAAAATTTTGTATTAATAAATAAATTGTGGATAAGAAGTTGATAGTTGTGAAATTAATTTCGTTTGTAGTATACCAGAAAAAAAAAAAAAAAAAAATTTCATCCCCCCAAAATGAAAAAAAAAAATTTTAAAGTCAGATTTTTACAAGGAGACGTTTCATTACTATCAACTACTTATCGATAGCTACCAAATAAAAATAAAAAACATTAACTTCTCCTAAGTCGGGTGCTAAGTTCACATAGGTGGAAATCTTACGTCTTCCAAACCTTTGGGCGACTTATAAACGTCGTCGAGGCGTATCTTTCAGTGTCACTCGCGACAGATATATGGTTTTATAATAATATTATCAAAGTAATTACGTTTGCGACAGCCAGAGGACTTAAAAAAAACCCGAAATGATTTTAAAATTAACTTTAATCTAATTAAAACAAACTAAACCTATGAATGATGATTCCCCTTCGAAGTGGGAATAAGGAATAGTCATTCTTACAAAATATGTTATACAATAAAACTTATGGGAACATTACGCAAATGCTGTATCGACAGAATATAATATTAAATACAAAGTAATAGGAATTCAACTTAGGCGCTTTCCATATAGTAACGTTATGTAACACCTCCCCCCCTGGAACGGCGACTATTTCAGTACTTTTAGTGAAAATGTTGCCGGAATGGTCTCGGGTTCGCCGGATGTTGGCAGGATCTCGAGCGATGGCTGGTGCTTCTTGTCATCTTTGTTACATTTCCATAAGTAACGTCGAGTTGCTATGATAGTTCCGAGTACACTTGCACTCAATAGTATACTGTAGAATGGTATTGTAGTATGGTATAAGGCGTGTTTTGTTTGTTACTTCGTTAATTTGAATAGGAGTCTGGATCATAAGTTGGTCCTGGATATTATATAATCCTTGGAGATCAATCGATTTTAAATGGATGCGAGTCGCTTTCGTAGACTGCTTTACGGCGTCATAGGGTATTTTCATCAATTTGAGGGGTTGTCCTTTGATTTCATTATAATCATTTGCTATGGTGAATCGTTCCGATTTCAACGACATCCAGCGGGAATTGTAGCCAGATAACTACCTTGTAATGATGTGTAGTCCTTTCGATTACAAATTAGTTGTACTTTCGTTTGTTGAGGAAAGGACAGAGCGTAGTGTTGGTCATCGAGTTTCTCCATAGCTTCTTTAGTTAAGTTGACTGTAGTGAATTCACAGGTTTCTTGTAAGACTTGATTGGTGATCAACTCCTGAATGCAATCTGATTTGGTGCGTAACTGATGATGAATTTCTTTCTCACAGAGATACCAGTTTTTTTTTTACCTTCGGGCATTCAGCCTCCATGTACACGAATGATATCTCGATTGTTGCATGGAAAGGAAAGGGTGGGATAAGAGCATGGTTATGTTAATTCGGTACTACTGATAACTTATAAAAATCATAAGTTTCTTTAGAATAAATTGGAAATTTAAATATAAAGATTATTTGTTTATTCAAAAAATATGATCCTGGTTTAATAATGTTATAAAATTCCCTAAGTTCTAAATCTAACACTTGATCTTCTGAGTAAATTGATTTTAACTTTAAAACCATAGATTCTAATACTACAATGTCTATAATAGAATGATGTGTACTAGAAACATGGATAAACGCTAAACTATTTTCTATTCTTAATAATACTAAAGATAAATCTTCTATATTTTTACTAACTAGTTCCAAAAGTTGAGAAAAATTTATACTTATAGCCTTATTTTGTAATATTAATGCTAAAGTACTATTTATCCTATTCCGTGTTTTAACATCCACTCCTTGCTTAAATTAATACGACTGTTAAATTCAGATAATAATTTTATTTGATTATTTTCTAATACTTTAATTGCCTCATTACATTTCAACGCATCATCGTGATCTAAATTACCGGTTAAACTTTTTATCATAGAACCTAAACTTTTCATAAGACCTCTTTTTACTCTACTTGGTTCTAAAGATTGTAATTGTTTTAAAATATTGCCAAGCTTATTAGCGAGGTAGTTAATTTTAATTTCGTACAGGTTAAAGGTTATATTACTCATGCGATTTTTACAGTCAAGCAGTTGAGTCTCTAATGAATGAATATTTGTCTCGATGTCATCTAATTTTACATACTGTATGAATGTATCATAGTGCGTAGTTAGTTTAATGGGTCCGAGTTTGAAAAGTAATAGTCCTGGTCCGTCATTAAGGCTCTCAAGTTTTATCTCCTGTCGGTGTATAAAGGGATATCGGTAGTTCTTAGCGTGCACAGAAACTTCATCGGTAGTTATTATTCGGCGTTTAATTTTATTTGTGAACGTTAATCTTTCACCATCAATGTAAAATACGTCAGCAAAACGAGAATAAAGAGCTATGAGATTAGCCTTTTCCTCTGGGTTTAGGTAGTCCGTACGTAAGCGTGAAATAACGTCTTGTGTGCGAGTCTTTAGTTGTTGGGTACTCGTGCACTCAGCGTTAAATAAATCCGCGTGAGCCGGACGATCGAGCGAGAATATAATATCGTTTGATGTTGGATTTTCGATCTCTAAATAGCAACGATTATGTTTTACAGAAGTAATGCATTCGTGAATAATGCAATTACAAAGTATTTGTTCTCTAATATAAACATCGCCTTCTTCAATATTAACGGGAATACGGATAATTTTAGAAGTTTCCGCGGGGATGATATCTTCGTATAAATTAACATTACACGATTTATACATTCGAATAGGGTTTCACGCATTTTTTGTAAATAGTTTTTGTTCTTTTAAATCTATACGAGCTTCCCAGTTACTTAATAAATCTAAACCTATAAGTCCGTCAAAGTATTCATGAAACCGGTATACGAATAACTTAATACCATTAACATCGTTAAATTCTGCGAAACACGGCAAGCTAATAGAGTAATTGTTCCTACTTGTCGCGTGTATGTTGGTTACTTCAAAAGGATCAAATTTCAAGGGATAGTGAGCGAAATATTTCTCGACGGCTTCGGGACTAATAAAGGATTGATTAGCACCGGTATCTAATAAAAATTTTAATGGAGGATTCTCTATTTGTATATACGGAAGCTGTCTTTGCGTCTGAACATTTATTTCTATCTTGGTTTTTGTGATTTCGTAATCTCCTGAAAATCCTGTTGATGTTCTAATTGTGTTTGAGAGTCAAAAGAATTACTATCAGAAATCACATTTAAATTATTATTTAATTCATGAGAAAATCCGGGCGCAAACTCAGTATCGTAATAGTCAGTATAGTAATTGTACTCCGGCTCGTAACAATGGTCGTAATACGAGTCGTCATATGTCGCACATTCATTAACATTCATTTCTCTTGATTTAAAATTATTTAATTGCGAATTATAATTATTTAAAGGTAAAATTTTGGGTGAAAAGGGTTGGACACCACTCATGGGTTGATGGCCTTGAGATGGGTTATTTCGGGGTGGTAATCTAAAAATGTTACTGTGAGGGTTGTAATTTGGTGGAGGTGCAGCGAACATTCTTTGTGTATTAGTAGGCATGCGTGGTTGATTATGTCCATTTACCGGGAATTTAAAAGGTTGCGGTGGGGGTCCCATAGGGCGCTGATTTAACGGGGCTCGCCAGTTAGATACAGGAGTGTTATAAGGTCTTGTAGGAGTAAATACTACTGGTTGTAACGCAGGGGTTGGTTTAGGGGTTGTTTGGACTTTAAGGGAGTCACGTTGTTGCAAATACATGACATTAAGCTCTTCTTGAACGAACTCAAGAGCTTTCTCAATCGTATCCGGGCGCATGCATCGTATACGGGATCCTAAGGGTTCTTTTAAACCACGTACATATGCCTGCATCGTAACTTTTTTGTAAAGCTCTCGTTTCGCTTGGACTGTGGTAGGTATGGTCTCATGCAAGGTCACATAAGTCATAATTGTGCTAAATAAAGTTTGGCAATGATTATAAAATTCCTGCGGTGTTCGATTGCACTGTGTTGCTATAGAGAGGTCATTATATAGAGCTGTCTCATCACGTTGATCTGAGAAATTATTAATGAGGGCTGTTCGAATGCCTAGCCAACTTTCTGGTATACCGTTTGAATTTATAGTGCATGCAGCGGTCCCTGTTATTTTATTTAAAATTCCGTTTATTAGACAAATATTAGAAAACTCGCTATCAGGGTTACTACTAAGATATTGCGTAGCTAAGGAATCGCAAATTTTAATGAAACGAGTAAGGACGTTAGGGTTACCATCAAATTCCGGAACTAAACGAAGGGCTTTAAAAATTTCGTCTGGGTTATACGGCGTCATTATTACTTTTTTTTAACTTAAAGATTTCTAACTCTAAATTATCTAATCCTATGATATCTCTATTATTATCTGCTAATTGTCTGCGGGCCTGGCGCGATTCAGGCTCCCGCGAACTAAAGGCTCTGGGATGATAAATCTTGAGGTTTAAGATTCAAAGGAGCAACACGAGAATAATTCAGGTGTACTTACAAATATATCATTTCTTGGTTTTCTCCGTGAATCGATTTTTGGATTCTTCCTCTGGTCTGCAGCAGGTCCGTAGATTCAGGATATCCGGAACGGTGCTTGATAGCCAACCCGGGTGACTCGCGACGCGATTATCGATGTGAGATGTGGTCTTGAAGTCTCCCGCGAATATCCTACCGACTGCGCCAATTACGTTTGCGACAGCCAGAGGACTTAAAAAAAACCCGAAATGATTTTAAAATTAACTTTAATCTAATTAAAACAAACTAAACCTATGAATGATGATTCCCCTTCGAAGTGGGAATAAGGAATAGTCATTCTTACAAAATATGTTATACAATAAAACTTATGGGAACATTACGCAAATGCTGTATCGACAGAATATAATATTAAATACAAAGTAATAGGAATTCAACTTAGGCGCTTTCCATATAGTAACGTTATGTAACAAAGTATTAGAAGATATGACATACATGAAATGTTGCTATTCGATATGATGAGATCAGTTTGTCTGAACTGCCTAGTTTTTGTATAAGAAAAGTAAATTTAAAAAAGATTTCTTCTCGTTTTGTTGTGGCGTTCCGTTCGTGTATCTTTAGTTATAAGAAGTCTTTAAAGATTTTTTTTTTTATATCTTCATATCGAGTTCGTGTATAGATATAATATAAAAAAAATTATAATAATAAAATGAATCGTATCATCATTCACTTCATTATATAATTAGTCGTCTCGTAGTCATAGTCATCGTCATCCGATCGTCACACGCACACGGCGGTGCGCGCGGTCGTCGTGACGACGAATAACAAACAACCACGACAACTTAAACGTCCTCGGACGAATCACCTGGCGTAGGGCTGTGCCTCAACATATCGCAGCACGGCGCTGTTGTACCGAGCACAACACCCAGCCGACTATTCCGAGCCCCAACATCGAACTGAGGTAATTTCGAAACTTCGGCGCCGTGATGCACGTATTAAGACCGCTCGTATCGTCACTCCGCTCGACGCTCGTATCGTCGTTCGCCGCGTTCCAAATGGGCTTCGACGTCGCACCTTACGAATAAAGCGTCACTAGTAAAGTCACATTGTATAGAGCCTCCCGACTCTCGGGGCTCCACAGTGAGCGTATCCTTGCCGGATTTGGCTAGGCTGGCTTCGACCTTAGAGGTGTTCAGGCTCAATCCCGCGGATAGTAGCTTCGTACCACCGGCCGCTCGGCCGAGTGCATGAACCAAGTGTCCGAAACTGCGGTTCCTCTCGTACTGAGCGGTATTACTATCGGAACTACGAGCCATCAGTAGAGTAAAACTAACCTATATCACGACGGTCTAAATCCAGCTCACGTTCCCTTTTGATGGGTGAACAATCTAACGCTTGGCGAATTTTGCTTCGCAATGATAAGAAGAGTCGACTTTGAAGGATCAAAAGGCAACGTCGCTATGAAAGCTTGCCCGCCACAAGCCAGTCCCTGTGGTAACTTTTCTGGCACCTCTTGCTAAAAACTCTTTACACTAGATCGATCGATCGATATGCTGTCCTTTCGCAGTCCCTATGCGTACTGAACATCTGGATCAAGGTACAGGTTGGCACCACCGCCGTCATATTGGGGTGCCCACCGAAATTGCGAGATGTACAGGTACGCAATTACGTCTCTATGACCTGCTGCAATAGATGCCAGCAGTACAGGCACCCCGGGAAATACTGCAGGTCCGCTGAAGTGGTCTGTGGTAGGTGCGGAAATAGCGGATACCGGAAAGGAGAATGTAAGGTTTCAGAAGGGACATGCGCCACCTGCAAAAAGTTTGGATGGAAAGAGGCCGCGTCTCACTCCACAGCAGCGAAGACATGCCCGGAAAGGTTATATGCGGAACAGTGACGAATAGTAACTAAAATTCAATATTGGACAAATAAATCTTAGAGGAGGAAGCTGCCGTGGTTAGCTCGCGAGTTTTGCCCGGATATTGTTCTTGAACAAAAACCACCACACCTGCGTTACCTACTTTCCTCATACTTTCCACCTGCACCTGGATGGTATGCGACTGAATAGCCTTCTTTAGTTCTTTTTTGTTTCCTCGGCGGTCTCTATCCGATCCGATCCGATCCGGTCTCGATGATGTTCTGGGGCCGGCTAGAAAGCCAGTACCGGTCCCGAGATGTTGGGGATCGGCACAGGATCGGCCTTCTTAGATAGTTTGAGAGCCTCTGCGTACTTCCTGCACTTTTGAGTTTCGGAGTGCTCTTTTAGCTCGATTCCCAATGTGGTGCATCTCCTATTACTCACGGTCAAATCCATCTCCGTGGAACTTAAAACAATTCATTTGTTATTTTTTAAACATAATACAACATCCCCAATTTTCGGCTCAAGAATTTTTGAGTTCCATTTATATCTATCCATTAGGTTGGATAAATATTTTTGGGACCAGCGTTTCCAAAATGATTGTACCATCCTCTGAATATATTGCCATCTTAATAAATAATTTACGTTTACGTTATAATTTTTATCTGGTACATACATTTACTAACGGCTCTCCGATTAGAAAATGTCCAGGCGTTAAAGGAATCGGTTCACCAGGTTCAGTAACATTCAATACGCTCATCGGATCTGAGTTTAAACAAGCTTCCACCGTGCTTATCTCCTCATATGTTAATGTAGCTTCACCGATAACCCTTTTCACATGAAACTTAGTTGATTTCATCCCTGCCTCCCAAAGGCCGCCAAAATTAGGGCTATGGGTCGGAAAGAAGTGAAATTCAGAACCGTTAGCTTCCAGTTGCTTAGCTATCGATGAATGAATTGATGCCAACTTCTGCAACTCTCTAGATGCACCTATAAAAGTTTTCCATCTGCTTGGATGGCTATTAAGCCAAGCCAGAACTACAGTAGAATCAGTGCAAGCTTTAAGCTTAGTAGGCTTTAAGCTTTGAGCTTAAGTTAGCTTTAAGCTTAGTTGAATTGGATAAACATATCTGATTCGCTTTAATGAGTGCATTGTCATAAACATTTTTTTACCTCTTTAATATGAGCAGACCCAGATAATGTTTGTTCTAGATGTATTCCAAGATCTTTGACCGTCTCACAATAAGGAATTGTTAATCCATTATATAATATCGGAGGAAGACTCCGTCAATCAATTCTCGAAATCATACCAGCGCTGCCAATGTTAATAGCCTGCGACTTAAGGGGATTTATCTTTAAACCATGTAATAATAATATCCTTTATTGTACATCCTCAAAGAGTATTTTAACATAAAAAAGAAAAAAACTAAACACAAATATAAATGTACAATGGGCGACCTTATCGCTTATAAGCGATCTCTTCCAGGTAACCCATTTATAAGAAATTACAAAAATTGGCGGAAAAGGTGTACATCTTTAGATGATATATTACATAAATATAATACAACATAATACACATAGTACATAAATATGTATATAAAATATATATACATAAAATAATAATACATGAATATATTAGTATCACAATAATATTAAATGAAAATACAAAAGGAGTACAAGGTAAAGAAGACCTAGTTGCAAGGAAAAGCAAGTGCAAGAAAATGTTTTTTTAATAGATTTTTGAAGATATGAAGAGATTGAGCTTGTCGAATAGACAAAGGCAAGGAATTCCAAAGACGAGAAGCATGAACAGTGAAGGAACTTGTATAGAAAGTAGTAAAGTGAGAAGGAATTTTAAGTTGGGAGTTGTCTATAGAACGAAGTGAACGATTATGTGAATCTTTTAAAAATTTAAACCGCTCTTTTAAGTAGGTAGGAATAACTGGATTGAACAGTATTGAATAGAGCAGACAGAGAATATGAGTATTCCTGCGAAAGCGAATAGGCAGCCACTTGAGTTTTTCGCGAAACAATGAGACATGGTCATATTTGCGTAAACCAAATATAAACCTGATACATAAATTTTGAAGGCGTTCAAATTTATTTAGCTGCTCTTTGGAAATATCAAGATAGCAAGAGTCAGCGTAGTCAAGAATAGGTAAGAGGAGAGTTTGAGCAAGAACGATTTTGGTGGAAATTGGAAGAAAATTGCGTAATCTTCTTAAGGAAGCAGCAGAGGCAAATACCTTTCTGCTTACTTCATTTATTTGTGGATTCCAAGAAAGATTTTCGTCAAAAAGGACACCAAGATTTTTTATTGATTTGCTAAAAGGTACCTGAGTGCCATCAAATATTATTGGTGGTAAATTTAAGCGATCCATTTGGGATAAAATTCTTGAGCTCCCCAATATAATTGACTGCGTCTTCGAAGGATTAACTTTTAAACCAAAAGATTTACACCAGTTCAATATGATTTGCAAATCATTATTAACTTTACCAATCGCTTCCGGTAACATTGAGATATGGGAGTGACAATAGATTTGGAGATCGTCAGCATACATATGGTAGAGAGAAGAGATGTGGTTACTAATAGAGTTAATGAAGATAGAAAAAAGAAGAGGAGACAATACGCCACCTTGCGGGACTCCAGCATTAGTCTGGGACCAATCTGAATAAGAGTCATCCACTCTTACTCTTTGCCTTCGTCCGCGCAAGTATGAATGAAACCATTCAATCACCTCAGGAGATATGTTAAGAGAACCTAGAATACCTAAAAGAATATCAAAGTCAACAGTGCTAAAAGCGTTACTAAAGTCTAGTAAAGTTAACACTGTAACTTCACGACGTTCCATACCAGCTCTGATGTCATCCGTGATTTTGACCAATGCACTAGTCGTACTATGACCAGGACGGAAAGCAGATTGTAAAGGATTTAAAAGATTGTGGGTGGAAAGAAAATGACTTAACTGTTCATGGACAAGACGCTCAATGATCTTAGACAAAAAGGGAAGAATTGATATTGGACGGTAATCAAGGGGAGATTGCGGATTATTCTTTTTAGGAAGTGGAATAATTTGAGCATCTTTCCAAGTGGAGGGAAACGTATTGCTATCTATGGAATAATTGAAAATGCGAGTGATGACAGGAGTTATAATGTCTATGATAGGAATGATCATTTTACGACTAATGCAATCGGAACCCACAGAGTCAGAGGTAATCGCTAGAATATTCTTCTTAACATCACATTCAGTGAATTTATTGAGAAAAAATAGAGGAATATCGGGAGAGGATGTTGTTGAAAGTTGACTAATAGTAAGAGACTTGGTAACACTGTCTAACGTATCGGATGAGGAAAACTGTTTGTTAAGAGAATTTAAATCTAAATTTTGTGAGTTGATTTCTGAGTGAGTTTTGCCTACTCCCAATGATTTAAGAAAATTCCAAACCTTGCCTGAGTTATTTTCCTCGGCAACAGATTTATAGATATGGCGCCGTTGTTCATCTCTACACATATGATTGCAGCGATTCCTAGCAGAAACATACTTATCCCAATTTATGTCATTAATGTTCGCCTTATATTGGGCCTTAGTAGCGTTTTTAATATGCTGCAATTTTATGTATTTTATGTAAATGACTCCACCTGAATATAGCAACTAGGTCACTATTAAAATAGGAAATTAAACAGATATTTGATCATTTTCTGCAAACAATTTAAAAAAATGTAAACTTGTCAAAATATTCCTTAAACAGATATAAATAATGCATATTGTATAACAATTATTGTGTCATTTTAGGAGCGTTTATAATAGTTGAAGATGATGACCCTGAAGAGTTAGCTCGAAAACGTAACATGGACGAATACAAAGACGACCACAGACGAGGCTGAGCAACAGATATAACACGAGATAATAGATAACAAACAACTCTCATAGACTACAGTACATTTCTAATGTTATAACACAAGACGGCAACCGGGGTCTTTTGTTTTGATACATACAAATGTTAGTGGCACTTGCTATATTACCATATACTATGTGATCATTTAATAAATATTTCTTATATTCTTATTAATAATAAAATTGTTAAATTAGCATTTACTATATTCTCACGAACCGTGGAAACGCTGATTGAGCACAGGTGCATTGTAGCATGTTAAAATCCCAGAATGTAAATCTGAAACACTTACTTGTTGCACTTGTTTTCAGTATTCCTTTAATTATAAATTCATTTTATTATATTCATTCTTGTCTTCAACTTTGAACAGAGAACACGTAGTTTGTAAATTAAATATAAGTATTAAATTTTAAGTTAGTAAATTTATATTTTGACATTTAGGTTGTGACATAATTCACTCCAATTGTTTCTGTAATTAATGGCTAGTCATACGAAACTATGTAAAACGGAAAATATTGTGACGATATATTAAATATATACAAAATAATGTGTATTTTTTTTAATATTCTTAACATGTTTTTTTAATAATATTTATTGAAATACAACGATAGTGAAGTTTGTTTAGAACGTATCGTTATTCCATTAAAAATATGAAAAAATTGTTAGTGCGATCCTGCACAAGTTGGGATGGCAATGCTGTTAGGACGATAATTTGATATTTGTAATGAAATATTTTTCATAAAGTTATTCACTTGGGCAGATGTCACTCCATCGTAAGGGTAATGATATTATGTCAGGAATAAACAATTAATCATTGTCTCGCCTAGCGCTTGTCTAAGACAGCAGACAAACATCTGGAATAAATCAATTACCTTCTAAGATTTGAAGTTCTAGATGGCATCCGCAACTCTCTCGTAGCCGTAAGTAAAATTAAAAACTCAACTCTTGCTATTTCATTGAAAGTTTTTGTATTAACTAATGATTTAATGAATTGGAAAATAAAAACCAACAGAATAAAGATATAAATCGTATATGGTCGATGTAATAACAAGTACTCGTAATGAGTGAATTCACCAGCTTTCTCGCCCGCGGCTGTAATCGAAAGTGATAAGGCGTGTTTCTTTATTGTGTTTACGTCAAATTGTATGGTGTTGAACACGGCGTTATGACACTATGTACTTTATTCATAGAATTAAATAGTTTTCTCAAGAGATATCAAAGAGTGACGTGAGTCGTGTAACCAGCTAGACATGTGAATTATATATTATTTTACACTAAACGATATATTTGTATTCTAAGTTTAGACATCCGTCATCTTATAGACTGTACTCACGTCAAGTCCCTATGATTTTGCGCCAGTAGTTTCTTTTTACTAACTAATACTAGTTACTTAATATATCATTTACTTTAATTAATATTTAAAAGTCTTTGGATATCGTCGTCTATTGGAGTCATGTTTATAACTCACACTAATAACATTGCTATGAAAATATTCAAGAAGATTAGGTTATAAAAATTTTATATTAATTCTATCTTTGCAAAACAAATATATGTTTCAAAAGAAAACATATTCCAGCTATAAAACAAATTTAGACATGAATGTCCCCAAAAACAAAAGGAATACATGTACACTGTAGATTTTTAAAATAATAGATAAATTATTATTTTTTTAATGTTATTATTTAGTGTACTTAGTACTATTATTATTATATATTTGCGATTAGTGTTGAACGGTCGTTATCGGCCTGCGCTTATACCAACTATTTAGGTTCGGCGCTATATTTTCCTTCAGTGCTCTTCTATCATACGTATTGTCTTCATCTAGACTTGCTTTTTCTTCATATCATTTATTAATCACTCCATTCACTTCTTCTGTGGCCATTCTCTTCTCTTATAAGCATCCACATTCAAACTTAAGATTCTCTTCGTAACATGCTTTTCATCTCTGGACGTTACGAAACCATCTGTACTACTAGTAACGACTACTTCTCGTACGTTTGTGATCTCGCAATAACTAGAGACCTTGATAAATCACGATGTCTTACACTATCCGAAAGTGACAAGAGATAAATATTGGGCTGTCCATCTGGCCTTATATGAATGTTTTGGGGGTAGCGCGATGTATTTAGATTATTCCAAAAAAAAATTGCTAAAAATAATCCAACCCGGGGAATATTCTACGACCGAGAGACTTTTTATCATTTTTGATTGTAACATGCAGAAAAGTAGTAATGCATATATATATAACAAAAGTATATAAACGTACTTCACCATTTTTATTTATTTATTTATTTATTCTTTATTGCACAATTCATAACAAAATATACAAAAGGCGGGCTTAATGCTATTAAGATATTCTCTACCAGCCAACCTTAGATGTGCAGGAGAGGACATTAGTAGGGGTGCAAAAATAAAATTCAAAAAAACAAAAAGAGACAAAAAAAAAAAAAATAACTATGTAAGCAAATATTTAAATAAAATACATAACATATTATAAATATACATATATAAACAAATACATATTTATGCATATACATATACTCAAACTAAAATACACTGTTCCATCCAAATACAAATATCAATACATATCCATTGGATCAATACATTATCAGTTGGACATATAAACACATATCAACTACACGCCCACGTTTGCCGCAATAAAGTTAAAGTTCAAGATTATGTCTATTTATTAAGAGCCAGTTTGTCAGGAACCTGCGCCTGCGCATGTAGGGCGAAGAGAGCTTGAGCTTCCTCAAGTCTGTATAAGGGAAGTGTAGATGCGGAAACGGCGCCTTTCCGTTTGTATGCGTTGGATACGGAACGTTGAGACAACGAACATAATATAATAATGGTAGATATCAATTTTTTATTTCTAAATAATGTTTCTTATTTTTAAATATGGTAAAAACCACGTTTAACTGGAGAAAAAAACGGTTATATACATAAGATATTATTAATTACAATAGTAATTACTATAGTATATAGACAATATTTTGTCGTATAACAGAATTGACTTAGGAGTAATCACTAGATAATGGACTGTTATATAATATCTTATCTGCTTTTAATACATCTATAACCTTCTATTACCAGGGTCAAATAGTTACCTACTTGCTTGTTCATTTACATTTCGACTACCAATACTAATGGTTCGTGTCATACTCTGTCATATATTTTTCCTTATTCCTGCTTTATTTGTCCCGTTTACGTATTTATGTCAGTGCAAGTACATACAAATACCATAAATACATATATGGTCACAGTTGGTAGACAAGTTGTACTTGTAAACAAATAGTCGCCGTAAAATCTAAAGGAATCTATCGTATAAATATTAAAAAGATCGGTAGGATAAATATTTGTTTAGATTCCTTAGTAATTTGCTCAGAGGTAAAATATTTTAAGCTCAAAAGTAATATATTTTAAATGAACAATGTATTTATAATATTTCAGAGCCTCAGTGAATATAACAACATTATTAAAAATAAAAGGTGTCAGAGCGAAATATATGCAATTTATTCCTGTATTTCAAGTAACTGTACTCGTTCGTTCATAACCTTACGACTTAGGTCAGATTCGATGCAATTCCGTTAGTGTGTAGTTTAAATGCGCGAGTCAAGACGTCATTTGAATTTCTCGATGGATCAAGTGGGTCAGATGGACGTTATAATTACTAGGGTTGGGCAACAGGTAGAACAAGATCAAGTTGTAAACAACTCTTAATTGGTTATATCAAAAGGGTCTTGACAAATTGGTCATTGTACAACTACGTTACCTATAAGGATTTTTCCTTATGAAACACAACAAATTTTAAGTGGATTTTTTTCTACTAATAGGTCATAAAATCAATGGTAATAAAATCGATAGGTAATAAAATCGATGGTACTTTTTGTTTTGGGACAAAATCCTAAATGATTGAATTTTAAAACGTACTTTCACTTTGCTTGCCTGTCAACAAATCCTACTGTACTTGATAATAATAATAACTTATTTGATCCAATCAACAGAGAGAAAAAGAGACGTATATAGAATAATAGGCGTATAAGGATAATTGAAAAGTTTATTATTTTAATAATATTTTTATCAAGCTCGAAAGCTATTATATTTTTTAAGTAAAATATTACATATAACGTACTTAACTTATTATATTAGGCAAATATTTACACTTTCCATGTTTCTATGCTAAAGTTCACTACAAAAAACCACAAATTTAAAATAACTATCCGGAAACCTTTGCATCTGTGACCAGATGGGTCTGAACAAACTTAGCTTTTATTAAGAAAACGATGTAAAATTTTACTGATATCAGTTTTTTAATTTAACTCCATGATTGATTGATTGATTGATTTCATTTATGATACTCCAGATAATGTGAATGTTTGTTGTTTCCCTTTTGCGTTTCATACAATTTTAAAATAACAACGGCTCTAAACAAGTTCCATTTCAAAACGAAACAAAATTTGTATTTTTTCAATGACGAAGCTATTCCTTTAAAAATGATTCGATTAATTATATTATTTATAAGCAAAAAACGGTATCAATGGCTATTAATACGGAACCCGGTATTAACGGTCTGGAGCGCACTTATTATGAACGAGCGGTAAAGTTTTTAGTGCCTCATAGTTTAATTATTATAGATAAGAACCACAACTGCAAATCAAGCGCTACATTCCTTTACATTCACATAGTCATTAGTCTATACAAATAAAATAAATTTTATGAGTCTTCTATTTACATAATATAAATATTGTCGACATTGAAACGATAGAGGAAATACTCTTTTTAAAAATACGGCGCATATATGTAAGTATAACAACTGTTATAGGTTATAATCACGTTTCATAAGGCCAGTAAAAGAGCCAAAACTTTAAGCCCACGCCTCTCTTCTACTTTCCTCGTGGGTGGCATTTGTAAGTCCATATTTGAAAATGTTCATGAACGACATCGTCATCAAGTGAGCCGTCTTGTCTTTTGCTATTAAATATTTATAATATGCCTGGTTAAGTATCACAGATTAAAAATAAATTGGGATTGTATTCTCTTGAAAATAAAAACATAGACAAAATATAATATAAAAGTTTGTTATCATTTGTTGTTTCATGTAAGTTCATTTAGATAATATAATTGATAGTCACGTCCGCAGCAGGTTGGAGTGTACGTTCAAAGACATTATGAAGATATCACAGCCGGTGGCGTACCGCCGACCGCGGCTCCTAATGAGGAAACGAGCCTGTCGGCCACAGGAAACGGTTACACTGCGGCGATGGCAGCGCCGCTTAAATATACTTAAAACATATAATGTAGATAACACATGGAGGCAGAAATCTCTATGAGCTTAGAAATCTATTTCTATATCTATTTTATTTTTATTTTATATCTATTTTCTTTATTATATTAATTATTGTAAATAAGAATCTATATATTGGCAGTCGCAGTGAGAGATAAGTCAGTTTGATTATAACTAACACTTGAATAATAAAATTAAATATAGTGCCAGTAAAAAAAAATAATATTCATAACCTGATTATTTTTTATCAAATTTGTCAAACTTGTCTTAATTTTTTTTTTTAATATATAATTTCGTATTGACTTTTGATGATCTCAAATTTGTTTTAAGAACACTTTTTGGACAGAATTGGATAATTTTCTTAAGCATACTAATAATGGTTGTACTCTTCCATCGTCTACATCTGTCACTCCAGATAAGGAATCACTGTAAGACACACCGGAACACTGTAAAAACAGTCTGAGTGAGTAACCTATATGTTAGTAATTTTAAATGTTAATGATGTTTAGAAATACGACTCAATCTGTAGGAACAGGTGCGACCGGTGCAGTGCGAGACAGGAAGTGGTTTCTCCATTTTCTTTTCTATTTGTGTCGAATACGTTAACTCCTCGACTTTGATTTGTAATTATTTCTTTAACTCTTTTTAATGTATATTATTTTACGGATACCACAACGATAATATTTATATTTCTACATTATTAGAATTTAATAATTTTTCTTGCACTTCAAACCATTTACATAATTACAAAATACTTTTAATTCTACAGTGTTTATCTCATTCAGTTGGTTTACTCTGAGATATCGCAATCTACAGATCACATGTTTTATCAGTTTTCTGTCATTTATTTTTGTTTTTTGAATAATGTTTATTGAGTCTCTTGAGTGATAATGTTACTGTGTTACGTCAACTCTTTGAAGCTAATATCTCAAGTAAATAGCTCGGAATAACAAAATAATTATAACTGTACATAGATATAATAGATGTAATATCAAAATACAAACGTAAAGACTTACGTAATAAGTCATTTTACACGAATATTTTTTTTTTTTTAGTTACATCGAAAGTATTTGACACTATATTTAAATTGCTTATTATTCCACCAGAGAAAATACTTTTTCAATATCATATGTTAACTACAATTAAATTAGATAATTTTAGTTTGTTGTATGACTTTTTTTTTTATTTATGATATTTTCTATAGAAGCATACAGTTGGTAGATAAATGTGTTTAATGGAGTACACCGCATATAGTAAATAGTAAATATTGATTATAAGGTTACTCGGCTCGCGATGTTATCTGTCTCAAAAAGAGGTGTGGTCGTGGTGTGATCACATGAAGGTCATCTGACATTCTCCGACACTTCAAAATGATTGCGTAATTACCAACTAATCAGCAGGCAGTAGCCAAATATGTTTTGCACTTAGTAGGTAATGCTATATATAAGTAAAGGAATCTAAAAAGAATCAACACAAACTATGGACTGCATTTATTTGAATACTTTTGAGATATTACCGCTGGATATTATTAAGTTTGTATAGTTTTAGTAGTATCGAGCACTGAATAGGAGGTTAACTCCTTTTTTTAATTCAGTTTTCAAAGAGGGACATTACTCTTGAGACGAATTCAAATTTTCTATGAGAGACATCTCTATGATGTGAATATACTAAATGTATCTCACTTATTTGTTTTACCTTAGTAATATATATTTAAGTATAGCACTTACAATTTAAAAGTTTAAAAGGACTAATATGGAAAAATACATTAATGTAATATAAAATGAAAACGGGATGTTTTGCTTTTATAATTAATTATAGTTTATATATCCTCCCTTGCTTCATGACCTTTAGTATATATTTGTACATAAAAACAGTATACAACACTCGACATCTTTCACGGTAGCTTGACCCTGAGTTATATGTATGTATATATGTTAAGCAATATGTCGTCTATGTGCAAGATTTAGTTAATTGCTCCATACCAATATTGTACAACTCCTCGTCTAAAAGCGGTTTCTTAGTGAGCTATGGTTGCTCCTGTCATAGAATTGCGTATTAATTACGACTTATTTACTACAGATTGACTCAAACGTAACTACAATTTTATTAAAATTGGAGATAATTATTATTACTAATATTTTAATGCTCTGCTCAGGATACATGATTGAATGGTATTTAGGAGATAGATATTTGAATAATATATTTACATGAGGTGTTATCTCTCCTATATTTAGGTATCATAAAAATAAGGAGTTACCTTTTTGGTTTGTTTTCGCAAAAAGCAACTATCCATATATATTTTCTATTGATATTAAGGAATGTTTTTGTCTTTATATGTAGAGAAATAAAGCTGATAAATCATAATGCTTTTGTTATCTGGGTTCGATCAATTGTCCTTCAGGTTGTTAAAGTAAGATTATTTAATATTAGTTTAAGAGATGGTGGTCAGTGTCTATATTTTGGATGTTCCATAATTATTTTGTTTTCCAGTAAGATACAATGTTCTTGTATGATTTTCTATAGCAGTAAGTGGTTACAATGAGGGATGTCACTCTGTTTGTTCAGTTGCAGGATGAAAATGAAGCTGTGGAAACATGTTGTCGCAATAAATCATCAGGACTTCATAAGTAACAAGTCGACATTTGTTTGAGTTACAGCCTCCGGTCACTGAACCCTGACTTGTTCTTAAATCCCTCTTGTTTCTCCGTAGTTTTTAGATTTAGCTCTCATCTCTTATATATGTGCACTTATACAGGGCATCCCAAAACTCGAAGTCAAGCCGGAACTGGGTGATAAGATAGATGGTAATAGTCATGAGAAAAATTAGAAAAAAATTCCATCCAATGTATTTTGAAAATTATGGGCATTTAAAAAAAAAATCAGAATTATGATCATACTGTAACCATTTTTGAGTACTGTGGTTAATATTTAGTATTTTTTTTAATTTAAACTTTGTAATCATAACCCTAAAAGACATCTGTAATCACAATCAAAGATTATAATACAATTGGTCCAAGTTTCCTAGAAATACAACTTTCTGTCGAACTATAATTTTAAAGATTTGCCGACTTTGACAGAGCCAAAAAAAATGTAGTATAACTCCTCGGCAAATGACATTAAAAGTTGGCGCGTTTAATCAGGATTCCAAAAATGTACAACACTTGTTGGTTTATATTAAAAAAAAATAGTAAAAAATAAAAACCTCAAGTAACCCTATTTTATCATAATCCAGTTTACTTAATTAAAATGTATTTGTTTTTCACAAGCTGTTTGGCAAAATGATGAGACAGATATATAGTGAACACGTATGCCAAGAGTAAGCGAGACAGATACATAGTTCTCTCACGAGATTATCCTGTAAGGATTACATTTTGTAACACAATGATGCAAAAATATAATGAAAATCGCCAATTAATCATACAATTTGTGTGATCAGATGAATCGACATTTAAAGATGGTTGCTGAAATTAGGACCCTAATTAATAATAATAATGGTCTTTATCTATTAGTAAATGTTTTCTTTCGAATATTTAGATATAGACTTTTATACCTACTGCTATTAGATAAATAATTTAGGTCAGAATTGTATCTGATTGTCACTTGTAACATTAGTAATGTCACTTGTTTTGAATTCCTTATCAATATGGATCACTACCTAATTTGATAAGGTTTTTAGGTTTCAGGTTTACGCACGAGTAATTTAATATTTCATTCACTGAACATTTAAAATGTTTAATTTCAATTTTTCACACATTACTAGTTTAATTAGAAATAACAAGTAAATTTTGATTGATACGGATTTCTTTTTTTTTTTTTTTTTTTTTTTTTGTTTGTGTATGTCCCAGTCCCTCATATATAGTAGAGGATTCTAACATTTCATACGCTAACTAACAATACATACAGATGCATTAAGAAACACACTAGTGTGCGTGCTGACAAATAACTTAAAGTAAGGCTTGTAATTTGCAAGATCTACATTCATCTCATTGAAATGTTATTTTCTCGTAAACAAATGAGTGAGTCGGCGACTGGCGCTAAATTATTATGCAAATAAGAAGTGAACAAAGTCAGCCAGCATAAAGAAACACTCGGAATACATGCACTGCATACTGTGTGTCTTATTTGGATACAATATGTAAGTACTAGCCATCACAGACTCCTCTTTATATTGATATTTTACATTTTAACTGCGTGTTTATACTGTGTTTGTTTTGTTGCATTCTTTTAGTAATATCTTGCTACTCTATTAAGTATTATTTTGTTTATATTAAAATAAATAAAATAAATAGCATTTTACACATATATAAAAAATAGTAATGACGCAATATTTATTCATTTTATTTATACAAAGAGCGACGTGTTCACGACATGCAACTCATATATTGTAACTTATATATACTTATAGATACTTTTTCTGCGCTATATATATATATTCATGGGAAAACATAAACTGATTAAGACTAAAAAAATTTGTTGTGAGATGCTTATAAAACCGTAACTTCTCTCATTTTAAAGTAAAATTGCAACCGTATATATTTTTCTAACCTATAAGTTTATTTTTTCTCTTTATTTATTAACAAGAATTTGTTCATTCAATGAACATGTCACCCTCATTGTCTCTAAAAATATGCAGTACATACTCAATACCTAAATGTAAAATTTTATATAACATTTTCGCTTTTTTAGATAACGGAAAAGCCAAAACACTGTTACAAATACCAATTTCTCTAATATTAGTTTTAAAATAATAACAAAATTTCATTCAAAATAATTACAAAACCTATAAGTTATACATCATAAATGGAATCTACCGTACCAATTAAAGATTCTAACCGCAGTGTTTTAAGTTAAGGTAAGTCTATATGTATGTACTCAAATATTTGTAATAACGACTCCGTGTTAGAAGTGAGTGGGCACTTCAATGATATCTAATTAATAATACAAATTAATTCCAATTCCAAAGCGGAATGTTGTATGTCGCTCCATCTTGAATATTATATTGATTTAAGTCATGATCTATATGACTTGACTCTTAATGTACTGTTTGTTTGTGATAACATCTTGTATTGTCAATACCTCCGTCAGGTACCTTCATAGTTATATCACAATAAAACTAATATATTATTGTTTACATATATATGATAGATACATAATATTAGTTTGTAAGAGACGTAATAAATAAAAAATATGTACGCTAATTTTAATATAACCTTTACAACACTTGATCATGTCAGATCAGTTGTCATAATTATGCAAAAACTAACGCTTAACGCGTGTTAAAATTATTGAAGTGCAATTCTTTAAAATGGTGATGATCTAAAAATTGATGAAACGGAAATGCGAACAATAAAGAAACAAACACTGCCTAGAGTACTGTTAATAAAGTCAAACAAATGTTTTTTCAGTTTAAATCTTACCCCCATTATATAAAAAAAAAAATATTGTTTGGAAAGCCTGGCGTGACTATGCCTTTGTTGCTACCGTCAGAACCCTAAACCACAAATGGTTACCCTCATCTTTGCAGAATCGTTAGTCGTTAGTCACTTGCGTAGTTGATCTTGATGCCCCAGCGACTTGATGTCCAACATCGTCTATAGTCCAATACGAGAGCACTCCCATAGGATGAGAGGGTAGCCTGTTTTCATCTCATCTACAAAAGAAGTACGGAAGCGGCCGATTTACTCCTGCCTCCTTCTCCTGAGTCTGCGACGAAGAAGTGGATCCACGGTAGAATCAAGCTCCCTGATCAAGTCCAGTCTGATTCCACTCGTTATAAACTTTTCTTTTTTTCTTGTGATATGTATTTCTTGGCTTCCAAAACATTGGATTTATTTGATATAATTAGTAATTAAATGAAAGTGGACATCAAAAAGTTACGTGAAGAGACTGGATAAGTTTTAATTGTCGTAATACCAGGAGTATTATTACATTAATCTTTAATCTCTAGTGTGTAAATTAACACACTTTTTTAATTAAGTATTTTTAATTATTTTAATGATAATACTTAATAATTATTTTAAAAATAATAATTAGATTTACGAGAATAATTATTACCAATACCAACAAACGTTTAAAATAAAAAAACGCCACTTCATTTAATTTATTACTTAACTTCAAGGAGATAAAGTCAAATGTCCACTCGAAACCAACAATATTCAGATTTTAAACCTCTAATTTTCTATCAAATTCGTTATTTTGAAGGTAAACAAAGTATAAACTAACGATATAGAGTCATTAGCAAACATTCGTGTCGACCTTCCTTAATTCCGTTCGGAAATCCGCCGAAAAGCAAAGACATCGTGAAATCGCGGTCAATGGCGCATGCGCACCGTGATTATAGTTAATGGGGGATGCGTGACACTGCCGTTTGAAGGCGCACGAGTTTATATTTCATCTAATGAAGGAAACTACTGCTTTTTACTAAATTTCAGTTTGATGCATAAAAGATTTTCCGTACCTTTAGCAATCGTTTTTATTAAAAAAATTAATCTTTCAAAAAACCTGTAAATATATATATAACATTATTATCAGAAACATAGTTGTATTATAATAATGATAATTTAGTTATTTAAAAATAATAAGTTGAACCTTTATTTAAATACGTTTATTTTTAAATGTGCCGTTTCAATCGTGTGTACAAAGATTGAAGTTCTGACATAACAGTAATATAATTAAGAGAATTTTATTCACACTTCTACAAACAATATAAAGTCAGCAAACTATTCGACGTAACTAAGGACGTGAGTTTAGTTTTAAGTTTCGACTATTAACCACGCAGTGCGTAAAATAACGTAATACGTTACGTTATGTAACATAATGTAACATCGATGTTACGTCTATTAATTGCTCGCTTCCGTTTTCTCATTGTGCTTTAGTGATTGACTTCCTAAGTTCGTATTCTTTTGTATTGTATGTATTTATGTCACAGATATGCGATGTTATTCTTCCACAGGTCTTTTCTAGTAAAATACTTTTTGGGAAATAATTGACAGTCAATAATTTGTATACTGGATTTTAGTAGTTCTTGGAATTATTTTTAAATACAATTCTTTAAAATCTTAAGGTACTTTTTTAAAATTTTATTCCTAATTAATTGTAAAACTATTTAAAAGAAAATCGATATATCTATATGCAGCAAGCGACCATATTGAGAAATATAATAATTACTTAGTAATGGTCGGTTGGTATTTATTTGTATCTTGACAGTTTTATTATAAATATTTATCCCATAAATATTTTTCCATTCTGGAAATGTTGTAACAATACCTAACCATATATCACAAATAAAAGACTTCTCACATTCTTTAATATTAGAACATTTTATAATACTTCGTATTAAGTTTACTAATATTAAAATAGAAGATTGAAATCACAGACAAAATGAAAAAAAGAAATTTTGATAAATTTAATATATAAAAACTTTCGAAATGAAAATGATTTGGGATCAAACAAAATACAAATGTATTCATAAATAATCATCTCGATTTAACAAAAACGCATAATTTTATTTTATAAATACATATTTTTTTCAATTGTTAATGACATTATGACGTCTGAACAGACAAACATACATTATTCTATGCAATACTGATGCGCTCTGCAGCGTTCCTTCTTACGAAACTTCCTTCTACGCGAACTGAATTTCGACAGCCCTGTTTGGTAACGGAGCGACATTTAAAATCCTAATTGTGCGGTGCGCGTGTTATGTTTATATATTAACTACAGCAACCACATAACAACCAGCTCAATATTCGAACCAGAAACATAAATACTTGAACAATAAAATAAATGAAATGAAACAATGAAATAAATCACGTATAGTTTTTATGTGAAGACGTTCATACATAAGACATAATAACATAATTGAGCGAAGCTCTCTCTGAGAGACTTTTCTGCATTCTTTGTGCGAAATTTTTCAAATATTCGATGTCGTTGAAGAATAATCACGGAAAATCTAAAACCCCAGAGACTTCAATGGGAATTTTTTTTTGCGTCAAATTTAGCTTGGAAAAAAATAGGTGAGGAAAGAATGCATCAACGTCAATTTGTAAATGCAACTTTGGTGCTGTTTGCACCTCGCTTCGCTCAATATGATGACACATACCGAGATTATGCGTGCGCAGAGAGTCAAAATATTAACTTATACAGAAAATTTCAAGTTGAATACCATGTTGAAATATGGAATTATAAAAATTTTAAAATGTATTACAATATAATATGAAAAGATCGTTATCTAGTTTCTAGACTATTTGCCATAACCTTCAGTGATACGGCCATTTCAATAATAAATTTGCGGAACTAACAGAGCCGCTGTGCTTCGATTGAATACCCTTTGTTCATGTCACGCTGCTGACACACTATTATGTATGGAATTTAGTATCACAATGCTTTTTGTTCAAAGCCTTACTTAAGATATAAAGAAATCAAATTTGTTTCTGTATACAAAGAATATTCTTACAAACTAAATTATCTACTGGTTTTCGGTCGAATTTCGGCTCAGAAATGTTTATTTGTTTCTAGTACAGCTAATAGGAATGTCTTCCTACAGTCAGATATAAATAACGCTTAACTGTTATAATAATATTGATATTCCATCTATCGCAAATACTAAGTACAGTTACAGAAATTTGCATTGACAGACAAACAGTCGCTGGCCGTCACTCGTCCGTTTAAGAAGTCCAACCGGACCTTATTTGAATATTTCACATGTCGACTTCTATTTGGTCCCTGTAATTTTATTTTGATATAAAGAATAAATAACTATTTTAAATAACTTACCATTTTATTTTGATTTCTATTACATGTTTAATACTTTTAAATTTCATACTCTTAAATATTAATTTATATCATTTTTACGCGCTCAGCATTTGTTAACGTTCTCAAAACCCCAACCTGTAGTATCTATCCCTTGGTGACGGTGACATGGACCGTCTCTTTATTTGCACAGTGCCGGACTGTAATTAAAAAATATCCTTCCTTATAAGATCTTATTAATCATAGATATTGTTAAAAATAAGAAGGTTTGATGCTCTTCAAAGATAAAAACGAAACTCTAATCAAGATGATATGACTTATGTTTCAACTCTCATATGATATCTCTGGTAAATCCCGCCTACAAAGTTGGTGATGTGATGAATAGTCGATACAATAATAAATTCAAGGATGTCAAGATTCAAGGTTCGCAGATAAGAAAGATGCATATTACATAAGTGTTATTTGTTTGCAACATCTCATTGATTGATGGCAATTTAATTGAATCACAAAAATATAACTTACAAGCCTTATAACTTCAGTTTAAGTTTTGAAACTTCAAAATTGTACTTCTCCCCGTCTAGCTTTCTCTAACGCTTTCTATAGTTTTGCATTCGGCTGGTGTGTGAGTGACGTACAATATTGACACTACATACCCAAATAAGTGGGTAATAAAATAAAAATATAAAATGCATATAGGTATGTTCATATTAAATGTAAAATACATACAACGAATAATCGGGAAGGTAATATTATTAAACAACTATCTGGTGATATTAATGTCGTTGGTTTCATTTTTACTTAATTAAGGTTTATTAGACATATCACATATCATCACATATCATCACATTGAATTGAACAAATCATTTGTTTGTTTAAGCTCAAGGTGATGTGAAACCTGATGGTACGCGTGTGTTACTGATATTTGGACAACTAAAAAGTAAATTAATTACTAGAAATTAGTTGCAAGCAAGCTACTAACACTAATTACTTTCGTTTTAAAAGTTCTTGTATCTTTATATTTGCTTACGTTCTTGATAAAAGTCCAAATGTTTTGTTTCAGAGTAAATACGCTTCATATCGTGTAGAGGAGAGACTGCAGAGAAGCAGCAGCTTGGTCTCCTGGCGCTCGCTACGAACTGAATATGTATGTTCATTTACAAGATATTTTACACTATGTAGATAAATAAATACTAAAAAAGTGGTAATGGGTGCGAGCCCCGTCACATTGACTTCCTGCTTAAGAATAATGTTTTACTTTTTATTGTTTTTTTTCATTTTTAATAAAATCTATTCCATCATTCAATCATGAGAGAATATGATACTATCAATATTTACATTTTCTTAAAAATCCTAAAAAACAAAAATTATTATTTTTTCAATTATAAACAGTTTTTATTTACACGTGTCTATTGGTTGTTCATCACGAAATAAATTTTTTAGACATCGCGAATTTCAGTGGATCCGAAAAAAAAACTTAACACACACACACGCTCACACACAAAAACACATAAAAATATTTAAAAAGGGCTTAGAATTACCCAGGACACGTAAAAATTGTAAGATATTACAAAAATTAGAGTTTGAATATCAGATTGATTACAATAACTCCCTTAATCAGAATGTTCATAAAATATAGCTGAGACATGTGAAGGAAGGAAAATGTATATACTTAATAACCCTCAAGAAAATGTAGGATTTTAGAAACGGGGCTTAAATTTTTGAGTTCTACTCTACTTTATAATAATTAAACGATGAACGGTATTTTATCATCACATAGTGCGTGCTAATTTCTATTTCGATTGCATTATTATTAATAAATTAAAATATAAAAAAGAATTCCAATTAGAGAAGATACATTATAGCATCAGCGCGATCACTAACGAGTGGAATCTCTTTGCACAATTTATTTTAATACACACTGGTCGGTTAATCAGAAAGCGTTCGTCGTTATTTTTTAAAATATTGTCTGTGGTAACGCACCGTCTCTGTCACACGACACGTCTGTGCTAATGATATGAGAGTTAGAAAACAATGTTTTTTATAATATCGCATTCATTCATTTCAACGATAAAACATTTACAAGATTTATTAACTTATTATTTATTATCAATTTAAATTAAACTGACATTAAGAAATAATAATTAACAATCTTCATTGTTGTTCTTTTCACGAGTTCACAGTGTTAGGTACAAAGATATATTTTATTAAACGTTTCACACAAGCTTTACGATTTTATCAAAACACTTGAATGTTTAAAACATCTTTTCTCAACGATTATCTCTTCAAATGTTTTTATCAAAAGCTACTAAATAAGTAAATGTTTTATTTCAGTAGCGATAATTCGCTGATTGCTTTTTCTTAATACAATATGATTCTGTAGGTTCTAACAAATTAATATTACTTTTCATTAATTGGAGATTTCATTACTTTCGTTGTCTGAACTGTATTGACTTTCTACCTGTATTTATTTCCATTTTCAGCAAGTAAGTTAAAATACACATTTATTTTAATTTACTTGGTGAAAATGAAAAAAGTAAGTTAAAATATAGATTTATTTTTATATGTTCACTTCGATATTTAAGGTTGGTTGCACATCTAAGGATGACTGGTAAAGAATGTCTTAGTAGCATTAAGCCCGCCTTTTGTACATTATGTTGAGTATTGTGCAATAAAGAATAAATAAATAAATAAATTAATTAATTAATTAATATTTATTATATTTCCAGGAAATTTCTCTTCAATTTCTTTAAAAGGCTCTCTGCTTTGCTGTTTATTGTAAGATTAGAAGTTAGTCATTATACAATTGACAAATTCCTCATAATTTCAATCTCTTTGTTATCTAAATGCCATATTTTTCTTAGATAAGAGGATATTTTTTTATAGTCTTACAGTCTAATGTACGTAGAAAGTACTTCAGTGTCGGGTATTGCGTTTAAGGACATCTCTATTTGCATATTTAAATCAATAATAAAGTTCAATATTACATTTTCCTAAATATTTATCGTTCCCGGAACCATTTTGATATAAGAGATAAAATATTTCATAAGTTATTTTCTAGAAACAATATTATTTTTTACATAGAAGATAAAATATAGTTTTAAAAAATAGTGTGAGGCAAAGGAAATTGTTGAAGTCGGTGACATTGTTAATTGTAAAGATGTTTACAGAACAATGGGGTTTGGGGTTGCAACCATTGTTTATTGATTTTAAGAATTCTAGTCTAAGAGATATCATCATTACGGTACAAATAATAAACTATTAATAACATAATTATTAATAGTTTCTGATACTATTCCTTTAATGTTTACTGACTTAAAGACTATTATTTAATATACTTTAAAAATATTTTATCAAAATACGTTTGTCATTGACATTATTAGATAACGAAGTGATTGTCGAATTCATTCTTCAAGTTTAATTCTCTTCTTCAACGATTTATTTACAATGATATATAATTATAAGACACTTAAATGCAGATTATTTTAGAAATAAAAATATATTTAAATATTTTGACGTTACTTTGCTATTGAAAATGTATACTAATTTCCAGAATGACTGATATTCATTGAAGTCATTGTTAACTTAATCTACTACACCAAGAGTTCGTTAGCTCTTAGTGTATTAGATTTCCGTTTCTTATCACAACAAGACATTGAATGAGCGGAAGTGACGCTCTGTTACTAGTTTTTGCTTTTGATGTACCGTTTTTAAGAGTTCACGAAAGATTTTACCTTAAATCTAATCATCATAGAATGAAATATTCCAATTTCAATCGAACACACGATCCAAATAATGAAAAGTGTTACCATGAACGTGGGTATTAAAGGAGACTAGGAAAAGGATATCAGAGTACAATAGCATATATATGTAAATATTTATATTTTTATTTATTTATTTTCTTATAGTATATTTTATCTACGTGTATGTTAGACTTTGTATTTTTATGAAATATTATGCACCACTCTTCTCTATAAATTTTACCTCGGTCCTACTATTTTAAGGTTGTCTGGAAGAGATCGCTATATAGCGATAAGACCGCCTTATTGTAAACCTAAACATTTAAATTTAATATTGTTTTGTTTTTTTTCTGTGAATGAGGTTGGAATAAAGTATATTATTATTATTATTAATAGCATAGTTCACGTCGACGTTCCTTGAGTATTAGCTAGGTGGTAGTACATCTGGCTAGTAAACCTTTATTACAAATGACATAAATAACCCTTAAGACTAGTAAACAAACTGTAGCCCTATTATTGTGCTTATTCGATATACTACTACCCTATCATATTGAGATGCAACCTATTGTTATCTTTTTTTTATATTTTTTTAAAATTATAACAACAAAGATTTTTCAAAATTAATGTAGTTGATTTGATCTATTATATACGAGTGTTATATGATAAAAACAATCCATAACTCTTCCCTAAAAGATTCAGGAGCAGGACTCTTAATTATTACTCCATGTTCCACATTGATAATAATGTAATTTCTGCAGATGTCCATGGGTGACGTTATCATATTTTCACGCATTTACTATCGAAATTTTCCCGGCTAGTTCAAAACCTATTCAGAGTCATTATTCGGCAATGAAGACCCCGAATGATTTCCAAACTAGTCGTTCAAAAATGGATAGTAAATACGTCAGTACAGCCGGACAATTATATATACTTAGTTTCATATGTATATTTAAAAGAAAGCGAATAAACGACTTAATAAATTTAAAAAATATATTAATTGAAATTGTTGGTAACTTTAATTTCGTCCGTATAGTAATTATTATCCCGTATATTTCATCATGGTCACATATTGTTTCTCAGTTTATATTGTTTTGTAATGGAAAAATACTTTTATCTTGTAAATACTAATACTCAGTGCTCACTTGTGATCTGACAGACTTATCTTGATATATGTACAAAATATTATTCAGTGGATCGTACGCTGTTCTATTTATACTTCATTATTGAAAACATACTTTGTTATGAAAGACGAACTTGGATGGGATAAAGAAAATCTTGTAATGTTATGCTATTTTTTTCTCTTATTAAAAAAATCCTAGTTCTAAATATATAAGTACCTATAACATGTTTATGAGATATACTCGTAATAAAACTTAAACTCTGTAATTATCAAATTTTAAAATATAATATGGTGCAAGTATCGACTGTATTACAAAATAATATAGGTGTGGTTTGAAGTGAGTAATGTCTTTTGTTTCAGTTAGATGTCAATCTAATCAGTCATTTAAATCATTTTGTTGATCACTAACTGTCATCATCTCATTTTTATTGTATGTACTTTAGATTCCATACTATTACTGCATGTCAATGATATCTGTAGATCGAGTGCTTGTACATTACGCATAATGTTCTTGTGTCATTGCACAAACTGCATCTGACATATACCAACAATATCGAGTGTTCGTACATTACGCATCTTGTCTCAGTGTCATTGCAAATACTGCATATACCTACATTTTTATAAAACAATTATTTGATACCTCATTTTTAGTCACAGAACAAACAACCGTTTTTATGAAAGATGACAGCGAAATAGACGTTTTAGCAAGTAGCAACCAATGATAAAGTTATGTGTACATTGATAACAGTAATTTTATCAAGAACAAAAAAATGACACGATTCATTTGTCAACCTATTTTCTTAAAAGAAACGCTTCCTATCGGAAAACTTGAGGCACCGGATGAGACCGCGACTACTTTCTATGATTATCAAAGGAAAAAGCAAGATTGCACGCCATGAGTTATTTATTGTAACATGACATTATTAAACTGATATAATAATTTACTAAATAATAGCATTTTATGGTTAAAACTGAATTATTTTACAAGAAAGTTAAGTTACCTTTTACAATCTTAAAAGATAAAAGATAACTCACCTTATACAAAATTGCAACTTATAAACTTGCAAATTGCAATCAAAATTGCAATGAAATGTGAATGATAAAGGACACGATGTGCTCTCGATATTTTTCTTTATTCGAGGCTAATGACTTATGCGGCAATGTATTTTACAGTTTGCTTTACGTAATTGTAACCTTATTATAGGTATACATTATTTTAAATTATTTACTAACAACTTGAAATGTTAAACTTTAAGTTAGATGAAACAGTTCTGTCAGCAATTTAATAATGACTTTATAAAACGATTATTCGTTTCACAGCAACATAGAAAGAGTTGTGAAACATTATTTACTGATTCTATTTTTTAAGTAAATAGTAGCATTAATGGAACACCTTACAACAATTTAGATACCTAAAGAAATTTCCGAACGATTTGCGTCTGTTACTTCTAGCGAGGACTGACAATTAAACCCGTTTTTAAAGAAATTTGACAGATGATTTTTCTAGGTTGCATTCAGTTTTAAAGTCCAGAATTATAACGCATATTCATTAAGATCTCAATACCATATATTACGTTTTCCTATGTTTTTGATGAAAGCAAACCTTATCTAATAAGCTTTAAAAGAATAAACATAACTTTTATATATATAATTATATTTTAATATATAAATATGTGTAATTCTTAAATGTTATATTTAAGTTTTAGTTTTTTTAATTACTCATTCATATTTATTCAAGTGCCAAGAAACTCGTACTTGTTTCTTTATTTCATCGTTGTGTCATCATGCATATATTTCATAATTCTTTTGTTTGGATGAGTTTTATTGTTTCATTTTATCTTAAATCTGACATTTTTAACATTTTTTTTCTTTTGAAATGTCGTTTAAAGTCTGATATGCTCATGTACAAATTATCGTGACTTGAAATGCACGTGGAAGTCGAAACCGTGACAAAAAGCAACAGGTGGAGAGCGCGTGATGGTCCCCGGGGTGCCCGAGGCTGTGCTGCACCGCTTAACGCTCGGCTGTGATAGAGCGAGATGCACGATACCGTCGAAGCCAAGCGGCAAGCCTACTCCATTCATTCTCGTCATTCTCGAACTCGATAAACCGCCACTCGCCTGTCGCCAGTGTCGCTCCAACCGTCATCGGTGGTGCTTGTTATTAAATTTATTATCTTGCTTATTAAAAACGCGAGTGTTTTATAAGTTTAACAAAAAGTATGTTTAAAATTTTATCGAATAACGAATTAAATGGTGTTGTGATACAGTGTATTTGAAAACATCCGGCGAGACGACGCGGTTAAATAACAAACTGTCGTGTCGTATTTCCAAACAGTCTGTTATTAGTTTGGTAAAAGTGTGTGCGTGAACGTTTCGTTCTTTATTTGGACTTGATTAAACGGTTACTGATTCGTTTGTTATATTGGAATCACAAATGATCAAGCTGGTTAGTGAATCTTTAAGTACTCTGCTTATGATCTCATTGCTTACTAGCGACTAGCGAGGCGGTTGATTGTGTTGATTGTGCGCATGTTTCAATGAATTCTCTTACACGTCTTAACTAATTAATACACATTATTATCTGTTCGTATCACTGATATAGACGGCTTCAACTGCACGTTTATTCTATGATCATTATTATATCTAAAAAATATATTATTATTTAAGTATTTTGTATAAACTTAGTTGTATGATGTCATTACGGGCTCATTTAAATATGTATGTATATATAAAGTAAGATTTTACTATCATTCGTCGTCTAATTTTTCTTAGATTATAATCAGAAGTGACTATTGTGAGTTGTTATTGTCAATCAAATGTTATATTTTTTACGCATAAGTAAATTCTTGTTGAGATGAAAGTGAATTGTACAATTTGTTTTTGTTGCGTTAAGAAATTTTGCATGCATCATCGGATTTACCTCGGTTTTTATCGATAAAATTCGCTTTTTGTTTCGTCATTTCTCTCACTTTGAGTTTTTTCATTATAATGTAATGATCAAATATTTCCAACCAAAGGACTGTTGTTATTTGTTAATTCACTCAAATATTTGGGATTAAAATGATTGGATAATAAATAAAACCAGACAATTTCAAGCTGGCCTAAAGACACCTGTTAGGATTATTATTTGTTATTTAGGTTATATGTAAACCACAAACGAGACTTCGCTAGCTATAGCTCAACTATTCTAATCCTATCTTTAATATTTTAATAGGCTAAAAGGAAGATGAGGTAATCTGTAATACCATTATTATAAATTAAATTTCAATTTCAATATACTTACCGATTCTTATCAGGGCGTTAAGATTTTCATAAAATTAAAGTGATTCACACTTATATTTAACATCTCTAAAATCACAATATGTATTTTTTGATAGCGTTTTTTTTTATTCAAGATTTTGTAATTATCCTTCATAATAAAAATAGGTTTAAGAACGTTGTATTCCTGTCAGGAGATATTAGCTCCTTAGTTCGTATTATTGTAATAAAAAATAATTAAATAAATACGTGTATTAGAAACATCACACATTATACCTACCTAGCCAATTATATTTAAAAAAAAACATTAAAACAAAGATTTTATTCATTTTATAGAATTAAGAAAATATAGAAACCTTATTTAGGTATATATTACAATTATAACTTCTCAGTCATGTTTTTGTAAAATCTGTTTTATATTAAGATTTCTTGCTTAAATATATAAAGAATAATTTACTGAACAAGATTACATTTTTTATCTATTTGAATGAATTATATATAATTACATGTTGTATGCTGTCAAAAAACCACTGAGGCTGCTAACTCTACAGAAGCTTTTTGCAATAAGACTACAGTTAATACTATCACACTCTACCTGGAAATTTAATGAGGCTTTTTGCTGCTTCGTTTATTATAACATTACGTTTGTTTTAATCTTTATTTTCAATAATTACGGGCATGAAGCGGCTATTTAGGGTCTTATAAGGACCGTCGTGTCTCGCGACCGCACTGGTAGTCATTTTACTTTCTGTAATGTCGTTTAATTATATGACTGCGACATACTATTTACTTTTTATATGAAATTGACTTTGCTGTGACCTTCAGAGTTCATGTATTGACTATATTGGCTTAAAAGCGAGGCTGCAATAACTTAGGACAACACTTTCTTTTTTACCTGGTATATATATCTCATAATTTATAGTATTAATCTGAATGCTTAGCGGAGTGAGGTTTTCTTAGTTCATATATCATATCAACAATCATGACACTTTAAGGAGAAACTTAAGAGAGCGGTAAGTGGTTGAAAAATTGTTAAATTAGCTTTCTTTTGTTCACGTCGCAGAGGATGTGCTCCACTTGCCGTATCACTTGCCTCGCGTGCTTGTGCGCCTGCGCGTGCGAGTGCGAGTGCGTCTGATGCTTGTCGAGACAATAATCTCCCGCCGGTTTTCTCCCGTCATTGTTTTAGTAATTACATCAGTTTTAGATGTGCCCAGTATGTTGGTTAATGAGTTTGTTGTTAGTATTAATGTTTAAATTACAAGAAGTTCCAACATGCTTTAGAAGATTTATATGCTATTTACTAACTCCCTACTTTGATATGTTTTTTTATTGTGTACGAACTACGTAATCGTATAGATTCTCGCAATTTTTATAAACACTTCAGTAAGCGCCTTTAAACGAACCACCTTGAACTTATTCATTAAATATTAACTACTGAGTATTCATTGTGGAATTTTATTTTAAAATATTCAATAAAGGACCTTATTCTATAGTAGTAAGTGAGTTAATAGTGTTACTCTGAAACTTTTTATTACTGTAAATTTTTAGTTAACATTTTCAAGTCAGTTTTTTAATATATGTATATATAACGATTTCACGAGACACATTTACAACTTTGTTATATATACTTAAGTATAATAATAATTATTTATTGTTTCTAATAATTAATAAGTTTTAAATAGAATAGTAACTTAAACAACATCAATCGTTCAGTACCTACATTATCAGTCCGTCTACTTATCTCTGATGATACGAGACTTAAGTTCAAACGAAATGTGTTACAATAACTGATGGATTACCAAAAATTTGTTAAGCGTGAATGGGCACATCTCTCTTAAGACGTAGGTAATGGATTATTTCTTGTTTAAGAATAAAAAAATAAAAGTACCTACCGAATATATAATATTTGACGTTATTTTTAATGTTGGTAATACAGTGATTTTATTGTTATTTGGCCTTGTTTTTACAAATTATAGATATTGCAAGTTATTTGAATAAATAATTTAGCTTTTATTCTTCTTTTTTGGTGAATTTTAGTTTAGTTTATATAATATAGGTAAAATCTCTATATATATAATATACTGTCATACGTAACAGGTCATATAATTGTAAAGGAAATCTCATATATGTATACTTTATGTAATACAAGTAACACGGTGTCACGAGTCAAGCGAAGTCTTGTGATAACCGATGTGATAGAGGATATGTGACTTTAACTCTTAGGAAATAAGAGCTATTATGGTTTGATAATTGACGTCGTTTTTCTTTACTGATAATTGCTTGTTTTTTTTTTGTTGAAACGATATTATATGGACGGAAAATTTAAAGTTTTTTGTTTTAAAATTATTCAACTAACTTTGTACGTTTATATTTCATATGATTTTATATTTTTGCATATTTCTTATTTAGTTCAAACATTATTAATTTTTGTAGTAGAATATTATGTACAACTCTGTCCTCAGCACTAAACACGAACAAATAATTTTTAAGCAAAACGAAAGTATATAATTTAGTGATTATATAATTCTTAATTCATATATATTTTAATTCTAATTCGTAATTGTTACGTGATCGTGTAACACATATGTCGGCCGTCGTGTTTCTTCATTGATTATTTATATTTACTAAAAAGGAAGTCAACGAATTAGGGGAAATAGTTCATTTTACGCAATTAATTACAACAAAAAATTTCCTGTAATTAAATTTAATTAATAAAAAGTAATGCATATTTTTATATAGATCTGAGTTTTTAATGCTTATGAAATTAAAAAGATTATTTTTTTAATTTAAGCTAGGGAAGTGAATTCATAACCGATTTTGCAATGATATCAAGTGAATGTAATTACATCTAATTACACTCGCCTAATTACTGTTACAAATTATAACACCACCTCCTTTCACAGGAAGAATTATACGGATTATAATAATTATTATATTATAATATTAATTAATTAAAATGATTAATATCATCATTATCATGTTCACTGACGGGGCGCTAACAATATTAATACGAGTTTATATATAGGAACAATGGTAGGATGTCAAAAATCTGGAGAGTTTTAGAGGACACTGACTTATCTGAGCTGAAGTTTTTTGGTGACATTTTTGATTGTAATTTGTTTATTACATGGTCAAAGTGTGTCCTATAGATTTAAGATGTGGAACGTTTTGAAATCGCACGCACGAGTTCTTATTAAGTTTAAGATTATAGCCACTATTAACTTTGATATTTCTAAAAGTATGTTAAACTGATTCAGCAACAATGCTTCGCTCAGCTCCACCCGCACACCACAATGGCGGACCTAGTATTCTAGTCTGTCTTAAAAATCCACCCAAATCCGTTCAAACATTTCATACACCGATATTATTTTTATTTTAACTCATTGACGTTTAACTTGTGTTGCGGACACGTTATAGTATAATTATATGATTACCAAGAAACCTAAGACTGTTGGTTTATTTACATAATATCTTGGTTAGTGTCCGAGATCCATCACTTCTGTAATTGATTACTCATCAATGACATCATAGAACATGCTCTGAGTTCAATATATCCGTTATTTTAATGTACAGACAATGGTGTTGTGAGTCTTGTGATAGCTAAGAGTACACACAGACAAAACAGTCACTTGATGTTATTTTTATTTACAATATGCGACACGTAAATACTTGAAATAGAAATATTATTATGAATTAAAATTCGCGTATAATCCGGTTATATTTTAATTTTAACCCGACGTTTCGAATACTTTGCAGCAATCGTGTTCACGGGTAGACGAGATGTAAGTGTCTGTCTAAACTAACTAAATTATACGCTAGTTTTAATCCGTAAAAATAGTTTTATTTCAAATTTGTACCCGTGACAATCTAAGATAATAACACGTAAATACTATCGGAATTTGCCCGTTTTATTCATTAAGACGAAATCGCCATTATTGTATATAACCATGGATCATGAAAGTTTTAACTCAAAACTAGTTATTTATAAATTTACTACAGTTTAAAGTTATATTTTTTAAAACGTATAGATATGTTAAGCTTATTAAATTTTAAGCTCAATTGATAGGTCGCGAGTTCGAATCCATCTCGTATCGATAAATTTTTCATTCTATGTTTCTTTAAAATTATAACAGTTTTTTGAAGACAGCTCTAGAATGAATATTAAAGATTAGATCACGAGTTTGTCAAGGTCTCGTTAAACCGAGGATCTCATAATCTATAGTTTTAACTGTAGTTAGTAACGGTTAGAGCGGTGTCTGATCTTTATTAAGTAAATGAGGTGACATCAGTGATCAGATATTCGACATTCTTGTGATTCAAACTTACCAACATCCGGTCAGACATACCACCGAGGTGCAATGTCAATTCAATTCACTCCATACATATATATACGAATATCATTAAAAAATTTAAATTTTTATAACAAATTTCTAATAAATATTGCATTAAATGAATTCAATAATTTAAAAGAGAAACAGACGGTTTCCATTTGTATGTTATATAATAAATGATATATTGCTCAATCTGTACACAAGTCTGTGTTAAATTGTGGCTACGTTGATACGAGTGACAACTTTCTAGATGTCTCCACTTTTCTACTCCGCACATACATCTTAAACAATTGTCATGTCTGTTGCATCACGTAATTCAACATTTTCTAATAGAAAAAACTTATATATAAAACAACAAAAAATGATAAACTATTATTATTACTAGTCATATAAGAGACGTATTGTTCAGTATTCGTCACAAACAAGTCAACTACTTTACATAATATAGCATTATATAACGACTCATTAACATTTATTTTATTGTTAGATATTATTTGAAATATATTAAAACTGTTTTTTAACAAGTACTCAGAATACACAAAAATGTCAAAGATTAAATTTATAATACTATAAGTATTATTTACAAAAGTCCATGTAAAACATATTTTGAATGATAAATAGCACAAGTCCAAAGTGTCGCAGTCCTGTTAAAAGTCAATAAACTAATTTTAAAGATATTATTTTAAATTTAGCTGTTAGATGTTTCCGATAGTCTGATTGAAATAAAAATAAATTTAATTAAATTCAATTTATTTTTATTACAATAATATGAATGTAAGACGGAAGCAGCTAAAGACAAATAGACAAACATAGGTAATAAAGCAAGTAGTTTTCTGTAATGAATTTTTATTGTATACAATGTTTAAATATATATGTAAATATATATGTAGGTATGATTGTTTTATCTTAGCGGACATCGCTCAGGATGAGGATGTTCTGTGCTATATCTTTGCAATAGAGAGATTATTATCAACATAAAATACGTCATGTTTAAACATCAAAGATATGACAAAGTGGGAATTTTATAAAATCATCTCAAGATACTCGTATGTTGTACACCTCCAGACCTAAGCACATTGAGTGAACATCATACATCGTTTCCTTGAAACATTTGATTCTTAATGTCTTTCTAATTATTGTAGGTTGTTTAGAGACGACGAGACGACTCATAAAATATATTCTTTATTTTAATCACATTTCTCTTAATACAATAATATTAATATAAGAGTTCAGTGATACATTGCTTGCTTCGTTTCTGGTACATCTGTGTCAATGGCCGATTCGTTTTAAACAAATATATTTACATATATACTTAATTGTTAAAAATATTAAGGTGTTATTGATAAAAGTGGATTTTAAAGTTCGTGTATTTGTAATAAAATAATTATTTTCAATGTTCATTCATATTTCAACTTTTAATGCAAATTATACTTAGTGCTTCTGCAATAAGGGTCCTTTTTTAATGTATATGTGTGATATTACTATTCATTCATTTCATTACAACCTTGTGTGAGGTACAAGGATTTGCTTATAAAGGGATGGCGAACCTTTTTTGATGCCACAAAGCCAAATTATATTTTTTTTAATAGGTAACGTGCCAACATATAATTTCATTTGAAAAGAAATTATACGTAAGTTTAATTAATTAAAAAAATTAAAACTATAATTCTTGAAATAGTTTTTAATGAATCAATTTACAATTAATTTGTTTTTGTGCGTGCCATCAAAACTTTCAAACGTGCCACTTAAGGCACGCGTACTATTGGTTCGCCATCCCTGGCTTATAACATTATATATTTAAAACAACATTTCAGTATGACTTAAGATTTCTGGCACTTAAATATGTTTTTTAGATAAAAGCCTTGATATCAACGTTTAAAATACCATTTATAACTATATTTTATTATGATTAACCTCGAATAAATTCAAATAGAACCGCTCCGTCCGATTCGTAAATAAACTGCCAGTTATTGACATAGTCCAATGATGACGGCCTTGAGTCATGGCGGCTGATAACAGGTGTGGCTGAGGCTTAAGTAACCATTACGAAATCACAGCAAATATTTGATTCAGATAAAGTAATACTAAACAAGTAAGTTAATGTAAAAACAGTCTTTACGATTTTGTTGTTTCTCATAATCATCACTTCAGCCCAAGGATGTCCACTGCTGAACATAAGCCTCCCCTTTCGACCTCCAGATCCAGATCCATGACGATCTACATCCAGCAGCTTCTTGCCACTTTTTTCATACAATCGTAATTCAGTTAATTGACTTCTGTATCGTTTTGTATTTCGATTATCCAACGATGTTAAAACTTCTCCTTGAATTTATATTATATGCGGGTTCGATTCCATTAAAAAATATACTTATCCAAACCCGAAACAAGTTTTTCTATGACTTACAAGAAAAAGGTGCCGTGTCTATCTCCCTATTTGACTATTTCCGGCACCGGCCGGCACTTATACCATTTTAGCAAATAATATGTGGTGTGTAATAATTATTATACTTAAAAGTATAAAACTGTCGCAATTCTAAGTCATTGTCTTTGGTTTGGAAGTATAATCTGTGGCATAATCGAGTTTCTCTGTTTGCTATTGTCTGTGGTTGTCCGCTTACTTAATAATGCTAGATGATAGATAACTAAAATTAAGGTCACTAACTTTGTATTTTGAAATCGTTTTTACCAAATAAATTAAAAATATTTACATTTACACTCAAATAAATCATAGATAATTTCATTTAATTCTGTATAAAGAAAAAAGTCTAATTCTCTAAACTATACAGGAGTCGCCGGAAGTTCACCTGGCGCTGACGCCACCTCGGGCTCCGGACCCCGCCGCGCTGGCCGCGTACTGGGCGGAGTATGAGGACCTGTGCCGGCAGATCAACACAGCAGCCAGCAACGACGATGAAGACAACCATTACGAAGGTACTTACACCATACTTCATCAAATAGAGAATCCATTGCATGTTCTGTTATCAAAGATAACGTTCTAAGTCTATGGAACTTTAGTAGGTCAAAGTATTAATACTGAATTACTTTTGCAGGTGGTCTGTAAAATAAATAATTTTACGAAATACCTAAATTGTATTTCCTCAAAGTGATATATTAACATTTAAGTGTCATTACCAAGTAACGGAATCTTACTTAATTTAATCGTTTTCCTCGAACACATTTTTTGTCTGCAACTTTTATGTTTCTTCATGAGGATAACGTTCACTGTGTCTGTGTTCTTTAGATCTAATCCAATACGTTTTGCTCAACCTTATCAGTGAGGTCTAATGGATCTATACATTACCAGCCTTTATTAAAATTTCAATTAATAATTTCATTTCGTAATTAACCGACTCTGCATTGAGTCATTTGTGCTCGTTGCTGTTAAAAATAATTGAATGTATGTAGCAATTAAAGTTTTAGTTTTATTACCAACTGTATTGTATTGCGTCTGATTTGTTGATGAATACAAAACAAAAGATAAAACGCAATAAAATCAATATAAATAAGTCTTCAAGATGGCGACGCTGATTATTAATTCTAAGAACGTAAAAAAAGTGAAGCGCGTCTTATTTCCTGCGCCGCGGTATTTTGTTAAACAAAAGACTTGTGCCACTTACGAGTAAACAATTACATTATAAGTATTTATTATTTTATTATTTAAAGGAAACGATAAATTTATTCCGTATTAGTATAACAATAATAGCAAAATACATCCGGTTTTTCTTTTTCTTCTTCTTTCTTTTATTTTTTCAATATCTGCGGAGACAGATGCGTGTAATAAATCAATGGCGGCGCACTTTCCTGCAGCCTTGAGCCTGCATTCCACAAACAATGAGGGTTGTCGTAACTATGACTCGGTAATGTGTTCCGGGTCGAGGTATTTCAGGAATGCCATCTCAATCTGGACGTTGTTTTCCTCATTGCTCCACAGATGTCTATAAATAACTGCACCGGTCATGTTTTGAAGTAGGCTGTAGGAATGATAAACGATTGTTGCATTCTTTAAGACATAAGCTAAATACCTCCATCGTACAATGGCGGAGTTCGGGCTCGCGCCAGCCCTGATTGCAACAGGTTTATTCAGATAACCGGACATTTCGCTGAAGGAGCTGAGTTTCTCAATGTCTCGGCGGGCCTTTCTTTGATCTCCCGCCCACTTGTACTCTCTTCGTAATCATTTAAATGTCAGTGGGACGAAATAGTGCCGTTTACCTTTTGTTAGTGCCTCGCTGTACGACGTCTTCTATCATTGTTGTCTTACACAACAATCTTGTTTTAAACAAACTTTAACAATAGACAAGAAATAAATTATGAGTCACAGTAATAATTTACAATATATTTAGCAAAATATCTTAATGGGATCATTTCAACCGCAGAATTAAAAAATCAATTAAAACTTATTATTTGTAAATTATAATATTTAGCTCGCGGCGTAGAAGTGACGTGAGGACAAACAACTAGAATAAATAATTAGAGCGCCATCTATTGCCGACATGGCTGTGACTAATTATATCAATAAAACTTACTACATGGTACCACGGTTAAGTAGTTTGATGTTCCTAGTAGAATAGTAGTTTTTCAATAGTACTACTAGCGTGTCTGTTATATGTGAAGATCGAATGGTGATCTAATATTCTATCTGGTAGTGCATAAAGCGATCATATTATAACCGGGCGCTTACTCGAGCGGATCGTCCGAGGGTCCGTTATCAGAGCCACTAACGGGACAGGCGTGCGTTCATCTCGAGGATTCAAGGTTAGGCTTTGGACCTTTCTCTTTCAGCTTTTAGGATAACCTCTGTCAAATTATACGAGTGATATAGCGTAGGTGTAGCCTTAGTTTGTTGACCATAATTTGATATTACGAATATTTGAATATGACAGACACACAGAAAATAAACACACCTAAAAAGATTAAGATTTTGTTCAATAACATATGAAAACCTAATCGAAATCGGTTCAGCCCTTTATAAGCTTAGCCCGAACAGACAGACAGACTTGTAACGGTTGATTGTGTCGACTGCACTTGAGAAGCGGTTAGTTATGATTACAGAAAGACACGCCACTTGTTATGTATTCATATTCGTATTGAATAAAAGTTTTGCGATAAATCAAAGATATATTATTATATAATTTCAGTTCAATTAAAATCATTATTACATGCACTTTCATTTTCCTTTCGTGTCACATATTATTCAGGTTTTAATTATAATTTACGCAATTTTTGCTATACATTTCATTTTTACATATTATGTATATTTTTAAAGTCTTAAAAAAGAAATATCTCAATAGTTCTACATACAATATGTTATTTTAAAGATATATCTATAAATATATGAACTATATATGTTTAGAGGTCGCTAACTAATTTTAACAACATTAATAACTAAGAATTCATTGAGTCATTTAAATACTTAGATACTACACATGACTCATGTATAAATCTTCGTTTAAGTTACAATCTTTATTCAGTTAGATTATACTTATACAACTTCTTAAATCAACCTTATTTGTTTGTAGAAGTATTTCTCAGAAACAAACATTAATAAATAATTAAACTAAGCGATATATTTTTTAAAATGGTTAAGGAAAATATACTTCAAACGGCGATAACTTATCAACTATTTTATATTTGATAGTATTACACGTGATTCTGATTGGAAGGAAGCTGGATGTCAGTACTGATTGAGTCTACTTGATCAGTTACGTAATAAAAGTTTTGGAGTCATTCACTGAGGTGTTCATTACGTGTGATGACGATGTACATATAAAACAGTTTCATCTTCTTACTATTGCTATAGTTATCTTATTACATCAATTCTAGAGTATAACACACAATAAACAGTTAATACTGTTCGATAATACTAGTAAAATACTAAAAGAATAATTTCTAAATGCCATCATTTATTGGTATTATATTATAAAACTACTTTAAATTAATAATAAAACATTAAATACAATTCTATGTTTGAATATTATTTAACTAAAAGCTTGTGTATACTTACATACCTCGAGAATGAAGTCAATATCAATTGCAATGTGATCGTAATAGACACGTAACGGAACCCTCAAATAGAAAGTATAATAAAAAATATTAAAATCATTTCACTCGAAAGAGAAATTACTAATAAGTACAGGTGTTTAGAACATAATGTGTTACGAAATAATACAGCGTTATGTGACGTGAGTTCAAGAGGACTGTAGTTGAAAGAAAACACTTAAAACCGACTCGTTAAGAGCTATTTCTAATATACCATTTACTGTGCTCGAGCATTATATAAGCCCTGGAACATACTAGCTGCAGGTCCTTATAGATCTATTTTTTAGTAATGTTAGTGTAAATATGGCTTAATGCTACAATAGAAGTGTTTGTAAAATTCTGTTTTGTGAAAGAATCGTCCAGGTTGACGACTAATTTTAATTAGATCTCACTATCTAGTCTATAGTGTATTAAAATAATAAATACTGTGTACAGATTTTAACTTATAAGTGAATGACTGATAATTAATGATTATGAAGCCAGATATTGGACATATTTAAGGAATGAAATAGATTAGATCTTGGCAAGAATTTTTATATATATATTAATAATATTACATTAAATTACTTTACTAAACAATGAATCCTTATTAAATGAGTGAACACGACCAGTGAGAGGACTCCATAGCCTCATAACTGCAAGCAACGTGTACTTGTGTGTGTATTGTTTTATTCTTTACTAGAGATGTGTCTCTTAATTTGTGGGCGTCTGGACCAGTGCTGTGTTAGAGGGATTAATGAGACCGTATTGTATATAATATATTATACAAGCATAAAGACTAAGTAATTTACTCATACTTTACATATTATTTTAAACTGACATTTGTATTTTTTTATTATATGGTAATAATCACGTTGTAAATATAAATAATTTCAATTTCAATATGGCCGAATATGTTTGTTTTCATTGATTTATCAAAGATCTAATGTTTTATTTCAGATACAATGTTTATTCGTGATAAGTAATCGCTTGATACTTAGTTATAAGTGAATGTTTAACCTCTAATATTTTTATATTTCCAGTAATTGATAACCTTCACGGTTAATAAGGCAAGGTTTATGGGTAACATGTTCGATTACCATTAGATAACATTACATATAAATATATACATTTATATTTTTGATATACTCGTTATCTACAGAGTTGAAAGTGCTAAAGTTGACTTTTATTTGAAATAAAACTATTTTTACGGATTAAAACTCGCGTATAATTTGGTTACATTTTGATTTTAACCCGACGTTTTGAATACTTTGCAGTAATCGTGTTCACGGGTAGACGAGAATGTAACCAAATTATACGCGAGTTTTAATCCGTAAATTAGTTTTATTTCAAATTTTTACTTTTATTTTTTATTTATCTCCCGTGTTTTATTTTTCTTAAAACGTCTATTTATTTAGTCACTGCTATAAGTTAAAAGATACTATACTTTGAGGAATGAGTATAATATTATCACAAATGGAGACAAACACTAAAAGCTTTCTATCAATGACTCCATTTATTCTCACTTGTACCCACAGACAGTAAGTGCAGTGACTTGTTATTAGTTAATCTGCAGTCTAACGAGGTGGGAGAGGATTCAGATATCATATAAAATGCATATGTTTTAACTTTAAAATGACTCCATCCACTTTAATATTATTGATCCATTGATAGCTTTCTCAATCATTTGTTAAGGTACTTCATAATAAAAACATGGTAAGGGACTTTTTAGAGAGAAATAATGTGACGTATATAATGTGACCTTAAAGCGTCACTTTATGACATCACAGTACGCTAAAGTATCTTCAGGAAACAGCCTCAAGGTTACACACGTGACGTATCTATTCTTATCTTAATTGTTGTCAACATAGATGTTAGGTTATTTACTAAAATACAAAATAAACATCGTGCTTGTAATGCCTATAACAGATCAATATTATGTGGGTAACTCTGTGCACATTCTATACAAAATATATGTACCAAGTACGACCTCGTAGTTCATAATTAGAAAAAAATATACTTTTTAGCCCACACAGTATTAAATTGGTTTCTGTGAGCTCATTGTCCATTTTAGTGGCCACGTCCTGGGAGCCGGCCTACTTGTTATTATTGTTTGATACAGGGCTGCCAACACTCACTAATGTATTATCTCAATTTTAATCTACATTTAATGTTGGTGTTATCATTTATGTAAGTACGTAATTACAAAAAAAATGTAATATATCATTAAATCATTGTAATGCTAGTGAAAGTAAAATCCATCTGTCACTAGCTCTTTCAATATATTAATGATGGCTGGTATATTATGCTTCGTTATTATTATATATAGTATATATTTCTTGTAGCAGCCCTCAGTAATATCTAGTGATATCTGACGCCTCTGTTACAATTATAATAACGTTGGAGGTATGTCTTTTATTTGCAGTACAGTTCATTTTCGCTTGTCTCCTCGTTACAATAAACTTAATTACATACTTTAATTTTGCCTATTGAGTCATGCTCTAAATTGATATCTGAGTTTTTTGTTAAAAACTACTTCATGTCAAGGTTTTGTTTTGTACTTTCTGATTTGTAGTTGTTATTTGTTTTTAAATTTTAAATTATTAAACTATCATAAAAACTTCTATATAGATGAGAATACATTAAAATGTAATCAATAACTCATTTGTAAACTGTAATCAAACAGCGAACAGCATGTTATTATTTTTAATGTATAATGTACCGAGACAATAGGAACTTTTTGAAGGCACATCGGTCGGTTCACCACCGTTATAGTCGGTGGTAGGTGGTAGCGATGAGAGTAATCGATTTTTCCCAAACAATGCCCATTGTTCTGCTTATCTTCCTTTGCCTTATCTTTATACATTTTTAATCTGTATACTTTTAGGCGCTAAACTTGTTTTAAAGTATTTATTTATTGCTCTGTTTCAAATTCTATATTCCGTTATATTCTTAGAAACTCTTAAACTATTTCGTAGATAATAGTCTTCGTTTAATCTGAAGCGTCATGAAGTATCATCGTAATCCTCAAGTGATCATGACATTAGCTGAAGGTGACGTGTCTACGCGACCTTTAATATCACGAGGTGGTAACAGCTATTATGAATAAACCTGGGTATTAAAAAAAGTTTATAACCCAAGTAATTACGGGTGCTAAAAAATGTCGTAAGTTGAGGTGATCTCAAAACGCTATTACTCTTAAACGGGGAGGGGGGGATGGTTTAATATAACAGTATGATATACAAATAAATAACTCATTTATTTATAATAACATTACAAGATATGTCGATTAAAGATACCGACCTGTATCTTACATCTTGCCTACGGTAGGTTGGTACCAGTTGGCAGAATTAAACTTCTACATATACCTTAGCATTGCTTGTTTAAAACCTGGTTCAAATAATGCTTTGCAGCCATCAATCAAATCATACAATTCAATTATAATAATCTAGGAATGATAATATTTACAGTCTCACGGCGCTCCTCCACCTAACACTTTCACACGACATTGTCTTTGAAACAAAGAAACAAACACGTACACCTTAGCTATATATATATAAATGATACATTTGTTTGTCTCGTATCTTCTAATTAGCTCTAAATAAGTCCTAAGTTAGTAACAGAATATGAATATTAAGAGATAAAGATAATAAAATAGAATTATAATAAAATACATATGTCAGTAGCACCTCGTTTCCAGTAATAAAATAAGAATATTGTACTAATTAATTTACAATTAAAACAGTCATTCTAGATGTTTCTCAATGGCCAATTGTTGTCATTATTGTATTTATATTTTTAAGTATACATATCATAAAATTATATATTTTATATTTATATAATCTCGTCCAAATTATAATTATTTACATTATTTTCAGTTTGAGTAAACCTTAGACGGAGCAAGCAATGACTATATGATATATAAAAAAATATTGATTAAATTAAAATATAATTTTAACTAAATAATCCATAGTTTGAAACATTAATAAACAAATAGCTATGGATAAGTATACGGTTAGAGGAGTGTTTGTTTTTCTCGACTTATCTGCTAATTGCTAACATATTATAAACGCATTACACAGTGGACTGGGTTTTACCAGATCACTTACAAGAACTTGTACAATTAACAGGTAAAATCAAACCAGCCGAAAATGTCGACAATAAGCAAGAGTTTTAGTTGGTCTTATAACTTGATACTTCTTAGTAATCTACCCTCAATACTTTACAACTAAAACAACAAGAGTGTATAATCAATGCAGCCCGTAAATCATATAGTATTTTCTTCGATTTTCACGAGTACACATTCGAAATAAAACAATTTTTTACGGATTAAATCTCGTATAACTTTGGTTACATTTTAATTTTAACCCGACGTTTCGAATGCTTTGCAGCAATCGTGTTCCATTCGAGTTCCGTTAAAAATAGTTTTATTTCAATAAATCATAGTTCGTATAAGGTTCATAGTGCCGACATAAACATAGAGAGACGTAAGAGGTAACACTGTCTCGCTACAATAGTTCCACCGTGGCTGCAGGTTGTTACCCGTCACGGACATGCGTTTCCCACGTGGCTAATATCGTGAGAATTACGTCAAATATTCTGAATGATCCTTATCAATTCTAATAGTTCTGTCTTTATCAATTATAATGATATCCACGCTTGCTGAAGATTCCTCCTCTGTCCTCACTCCTCCACACACTCGAGCATAGTAACTACGAATGCAACATACTTCTGTGTCTGACAGCAGCTCATATCGTGATAAATTAACGCTGTTATCTATACATTATCTGCGATTAACAAAATTATTAGCTAAGTACTTAATATAAATATTTTATCTGACGGACATCACCGTATCTGGGATTATGAATACTACGCAACGTAATGTATATTTATTAAAGTGTGGTAAACACTTAAACATTTACTACGAGTGACGCAACGAGTGCCTATATATTATAAATTATTACTCCGTAACTACGACAACATTTATAAGACATAGAACAAGCTCTAAGAAGGTCCTAGAGGTACACCTTATATATATTTTTCAATATTAGTAAGACGTGTGTACAGGACCTACCTTTTGATATCAAAGTTACGTGTGTTGCATCTAGTAGCAGGAGACGGAGCGAGCGTGAGGTAGGTGAGGTAGGTGGGGTAGGTGGGGTAGGTATGCCAGTAATGTAAATTAACATCGACGCTATCATTCACCAAGGTTTTATAAACGCAGTGAGGAATATGTCGCATGGGTACCTTTTGCTATATAATGCTTATTCATATGCTATAAAAACATTTAGATAACAATAATTCATTCTCTTTCCACTAATAATATTTGTTTAATTATATTCAGTGAGGTAGGGCAGTGAAAACGAGCCGGAAGTAACATTCTCTTAGACTGGATTAAAGATAAGTAAAAAGATAATCGCTCATCGGCTTCACCTCCCCAATACATATATCAGCATACCGTACTTGATATCGCCGTTACTTGTATATTCCTCACAGGTACGGAACACTTAACACAGTGCCCTCCTTTCACAGACTAAAACTGACCGCCTTAGTGTGTCCTTAGAATATTGTTTTTTGCATTGCAATAGGTTTTAACTATGCCGAGATCATTTTAATAAAGTTATTTGTTTTAAAGATACATTTCGATTCTTTTTACCTATATTATGTATAAATATAATTAAATTATTTATGTATGTTATTAGTACGTCTTAGAAAATAATTTGTGTTATTCATCTTATATTTTCGCGCGTCAAAGATTGACTAATGACTTATTTCTATTATCGCTCTCACACCCACTATTTTAAATCTATAAATAATTTAAAGAGGCACTTATAATTATGTATTTTATGATTTCTCCCTCTATAAATACTCAGAAGACGTCAATGAGAGAACTAAATATTAAAACTGAGCGCGTCATTCCGAAACATACCGTAATACATTTATTTATTTAATTAGTTTATCTTCTTACAACTGAACTTTAATAAATCCTGTTGTTATTAATTTAAGACAATAACTCATTGTTGTCATATGAACATGTCATTAGCTCTGAATACTCCCTCGTTAAATATCTCAGGACTGAGTCAATTAACTAATTTATTTGTTTTTATTTGTTCGGATGCGTTTAGTCTACTTGTATTGTAACTGTCGTGCAAGTTGCCAGTTCTATTTCTATCATTGGATGTGCATATCCGTAAATTAAATTAAATTGTGCTGTTTAATATTTTCGTTCTTTATATAATATTTGTATCTAAGAATGGTAATTATACTGAGATACCGGACCTCTGCGTATGTTAACTTAATAGACTGGGGTGAGTTGTATACTTTATATTTTTGTTTTCTTATTTTTATTGCATGAAAATATAATCTATTTAAAGTGTACATACACAATCAATGACGCTGTATCTACGTAATTTTATGTGCTCTGAGACACAGAATTAACTCGTCTAGACTTTAGACATACCTATATCTATTCTAGCATTATTGTGGGTTTGAAATCGTTAAAGTTTTATCTATTTTCGTGTATTATTTTCTGATAGTGCATAGGTATTAATAAAAGATTTTCTTGAAGTGTAACGTCATATCTGTGGGATGTTTATGACATGTCGAACGTCAATGTAGTTTAGCACACATTTATGAATTGAAATTTATGAATGGAGCATTCAAGCTATAGATATTAGTGAGATATTAAACGCGTAAGTATATTTCGATATAGTCTATAAATATAAGTCCATAATAAACTCAAACGAAAACCACAATACTGAAGCGCAGTCCGGAGCGCGCCGCGACTCGCGATACTCGGAGATCAGTGCCATATTCCCAATCCCGGTTCGCCATCTCATTCTATAATAAAAATATAAACAGAGACAGCACTACCGTCTATATTTTCCAACTATGAAACTTAAAAAACGTCCTCAATTGTAAATTCCTTCATAATAATGATTCCCACACTGTGACTTCATTTTGAATCACGCTACACCCACTTTTGATTTTGGATCAACAAATCATTTCTCGTATTTGTAACGTTGCACAGAGCATAGACCGGAATTGATTGGATCGAGTGACAATTGTGTAAATGTGTGTTATGGGAGCATTATGTCGATTTCACGCCAAATACGTTATAGGTGAGTTGAAGAGCATTGTTCTGAGGCTGAACAATGACAGGTGGTCATGTTATCTACGGTGCCACCAGTGTTAAGAGCTTTATTAAGATTATAGATATTCGTTGTGTTATAATTTCGAAATATAGTTTATTGTGAATATATTTTTATTGTATGTGTGTTATGAAACCCGAATGTTTTGAGTTAATTTTATATCATTAAAAACTCATTAGTCTCAAATATTTCGTTAAATCTTAATTCTGTTTTTATTTATTTTGAAAGAGATGTTAATGTTTTTTTTTATCTCCTTAAACGTGTACTTTAGATAAAATGAAACGCAAACTAAGTATATATTAAACAAAAAAATAATCTTTGTTTCTTTCATAGAAATTTCCCCAAAATTCACTCCAAACCCTTACTACATATTAATACAAAGAACTGCACGCTGTATGTTATACTCTCAGTTCGCATCCACCAGTTTTCTTATTAGGATGTTCATCTATTAATAGGAGAGCGTCAGACAAACAAATAACATCCTGCCGACTAAAATAAACCACTTCGGCTACTGAGGCGCCCTTACCAGAGATTCAATAGTTATAATATAAACTAGAGATATTTTAAACTAGGTCCACGCAGGCAGGGTTAGTCTCGCGATGCAGCGCGCGCGAAACAAAAACGTTCTATATGTTAACTATATGAGACACATTTTATCAATTATCTCGAAAACTACAATTACGATTCGGCTGATTTTCAATCCAGACCGAGTTTTGCTCATTGTGCGTATGTGTGCAAAATTTCGTGCGTGTAGCTCGTAAATTGGAGGAGGAGTAGGGTAACAAAGAGTTGAAAATTTGTGTAGTAAAGCTTCGTTCAGCTCCATAATATTTAACTTACATGAATCTAATGTACTTAAACCAGTTGATAAACTAATCTACAGTTATGATTACGGTGTATATGTACTGCGTGTCCTTTATTTATTTTTTATATTTTTCGACTACTACTGAAACTAGTCAAGCAAATTCCGATAATTAAAACGTGAGTACAGCCGGATAATTATATTTAATACTTTGCTCTTCTACTTTTTTATAGTTTAACAACAAAAAACGATAAATAAGTGATTCCTTGCTGTTTAGTGCAACTTAACACAGCATTGGAAATAAGTCCCACACAGTGTTAAGAGTCATTCGTCTTCACGTGACGGATGATGTGAGAAGCGTCAGTATATAAGACAATGGTTATGTTTAAATCCGACTGGTTACTGGTTAGTGGTTACTGGTTAGTAAGCGAAGGCGTTAACCGCTGACTCAGGAGATATTTGTGAGATGTCAGATGCAGCTGCTCGTCAGGGATGATTAAACTTTATATTAAGTTGTGCTCCTTGTGTGATCTACACATGTAATAAAAACATTCCTTGTTTAAAAAGCGTATTTTATAAATCTATATGTTGTAATATCTGTAAATAATTAATATTCAAATATATCATTCTGATGTTAGTGTTATTAAGGTAACCCACTAAAACTAATAGCACAGATAATTGTGTGTGTGTGTGTGTTTTCACACGAATCTGGGACAAAGGAGTTTAAAAGACCGTTACTTATGATATGATTTCATCGGCACTTACCATTTGGTCAATTATAAGTAAGTAGGATTACAAAGAAAGTTCTTCCTTTCTAATTCGGCTTGGCCGAGTACGACCGCTTCTCCTTCGTTCTTTGTCTTTTATTATTATTTAGGCGTTTTTAAAGTTCCGTTAATTTTTATATAACAATATAATTTAAATTCTTTGTTAATCAGTCATTGGTCATCACAGAAGGTCCGCACTCAGCGAGGTACAAGTTCCTTAACCTTACTTTTTTCTGATTCATTATCCTCGAAGTTTAATGTAACAAAAAGTGTATTACTTATGACTTGAGCCGCGAGATATATTTACACAACAAATAAATTATTGCAAATTACATTTCGGAATTTAATTTTAAATTACGTCTGTTGTATGCGTCTTGAATATGTTATAGTTAATTATCAAACTTAAAATAGATTGATTATACATTTTATTATTGATATATTGATTAGATCAGAACCTGCCCTGGTAAAAGATTACGTGAAGATTTCAGGTGACATACTCCATTCAATAGTAGTAAATAAAATTTATACGTGAGACACTTCAACGTATAGCATCATATGTATTTCATTTTATTTGAACCAGATGTTTCGGATCAGTTGTTTTAGAGGCACCTCCGTCCTACATGCGTCTTCACTGAACACATAATAATGTAAAAGACTAGAGGAATTTAAATAATATACAATTGACTGACAGTTATAGTTCGTGCACAGCCTCTAGCAAAAAGTTATGCGGAAGATTTGATCTGTGTATAAAAAACTCATGTTGACTATAATACTAAGACAATAAGGTTTTTGTTTCAAGTGTGTTACACAAAGATGAACATTGACTGTCATACTGCAGTCACGACTTCCGTTGTTAGAATATCTGTTCACGTTCTCTTTGTTTATAATTACTTATTATTTATGTCCTCGTAAATGAAGTCATGAATTTAAAAACTATTCTTAATGTTTATGTTTGTCAACAGAGGGAGAACTGGAAACAGAATGGCTTCAGTCGGCGGGTCTGGGATCCTTAGCAGCACCTTTCCAAGCCGGGTTGGAGGTGACCGAGGCGCAGCTGGGAGAGGCTGTGAGACCTCTACCACGCGAACAAGCGGCTGCTGTGAGGCGTCGAGTAAGGAGACTTAATAGAACTGTGAGAAGACGACGAGCTGCTTCTAGAGCAAAGAAACCAGACATTCGAGATGTTTTTAGAGACTTGGAGGTGAGTTCTTTTAGATTATGTTTACAAATTTCTTTAATTTTCCTTAGATATATTAACTTTTCAATAATTCTAAGAAGAAACACGTAGAGATTAAATAACAGTACAAAGTGCAATTGTAAAAACATTAATATATCTTACAATTTTTTGTATCATTAAATTCTAGAAAAAAATATAACTTTTACCTCGAAATAATGAACTTATTTGAGAGTTTAATTAAGTTAGATTCTCCGTAGTCTGCAGTCTTAGGTAACTTAATTTTCGTTGCTTAAATATGTATTATGGATTATAATTACTAGCAGATATGTATCTGTAGCCGCACTAATTAATTACATAACATTTAGGCAATTTGCTTACGTATTACCTTGATCTTAGTATTTTCATTAAAAACATCACACGCCCATTTAATTAATTATTCTTTTATTAAAAGTATTTATTACCGTACTTTTACTTTTGTTACAGAAACATAAATTTTAATAATATAATGTTTTCTAACATTTTCACGAGTACTACACATTTCAATAAAACTATTTTACGGATATAACTCGCGTTTATTTTTACATTTTTTATGCCCGTAAACTCAGGAACCGTTAGGTGACAACTAAACTGACTGATTGACAGACACCATCATTTCGTCTTACTGCCAACACTTTTGCTGCAAGGCACTCGAAAAGTCAGGTTAAATTAAAAATTGTTAAAATAAACGCGAGTTATATCCGTAAAATAGTTTTATTAAAATTTTCATATTTTGTTTTGCATTTTTTTCCACATAACTTCTACGGCAAATTTTGGCTCGTCATGAGTGTTGGTTTTTTAGATTTAGTATAAAATTTCGCATCGATTGATATTGGTATATATTGTATACGCTCTACGAAACGCACGTCTCTTATTTATCAGATATATAGAAATGGTTTTTGAAGATATTTTTTTTATGTTTATATTGCTGTATGATCCGGGTGTACAATAAGATATATTATTATTAATAGTTAATAGTTATATGACCCGATCCCCACAACTTTACATCCGGTAGTAAGTATGAATGATAGTAGTATGTTAGAAACGTGTTTGATCCGTCTGTGTCACGTTAAGGTTCACTTTTTATTTACTCACGCGCGTCTCGAGGTGTATTTAACAAGTTTAGAAATATTAATTTATAACTTCATTTTATAATTAATACATAGCTCTTTGGAAAATCACCTTCAAATTGTATCATTTCAATAATTTATTCCACTTATCCTGTGTAATCTTTTATATAATTTTTATCTTTTAAGTTATATGTATTGCCCTTTTACACATATTGTCGTAAACTTGGCCCCTCTCCCCCCTGGTTCAATGAATACAAAGTCTTTGTCGGTGTGTTTCATTGGTATTTTTTGGTATTCGTATGAATCACTTTGGTAATTAACTATACAGGTATAAGAGAAAACTTGAATCTCCAAGTTCAAGGTACTCTGTGACAAGCTTTCGAGTGTTTTAATCAATTTTGTGCATTCACTTTTCTATAACGGCGTAACAAAAAGCATCGGCTTCATAGCTATTATCTACGAGACTCATCGCGTGAGGTGTCAGTCTGTTAGATTACGTTAAGATATATAAAACCACTTAAAAATATAACCTTATTTATTCCCCTATGTTTTTTATTGACTTATCAGCTGTTAAGGCGGTTCTTTTTTTATCAATGTATTTATCGTATTACTCGTATCGATCACTCGTATTAAATCAAAGTGGGAAAGAAAGAAAGAAAGAAATAAATATTATATAATTGAGAAGACACTTATTTGAATTAAAAGAACCATAAACTTTACGTTAAACTATTAATTTAGGGCTAGTCATTTAAAATTATACATAATAGAATAGTATTTACTGACTAACAAAGAATATACTTACATTTAACAATATGTTTTTAATTTTTTGCACTATATATGCTTATTAATTAGCGCATCAAAAAACCCAATGAATGTATTTTGAAAAAGTTTTATCGTATCTTAATATCGTAGTCATATTTTTGTTGAACAATTTCTTATTTGACGCAAAGACAGAAAAAGGACTTGTGCCATAAAAACCAATAGTATATTATAATAAAAGTATAACTGTAGCTCGTGATAATGATGTCAATGATAGTGACTTATGTGTGATCATCACACACATCACATCACAGATGAGCTCGCGTGTACAGCTGGTTGGGAATACATCGACCCAGTGGGACACGTTGTGGGTTAACGTGGTGAAACCAGAGCACCTAATAGATTAGATGAATGGCTGATGTTATTAGATATACTCGTCTCTAAAATTCCTGTTAGTCGTTAATGCGCTCTGTGTGTCTCGGACTTAATGATGCCTGCGATGGATTTCATGTTGAACTTCAATTGCCTTTTATTGTGTACATTTCCTCTAGATGTTATGGCTGTTATGGATGTTATGGATGTTAAGCTATCTGTGTCAGTGGATGATAAATCAACCACATAATTAAAAACAATAATAGTGCAATATTGTTTCTGGTGTACTTTGAATATTTAGTATAAGAAATGTTTTCAAAGATTATTTAATCTGAAAACATTTATGAGAAATTATGATTTAGTGTGCCAGTGCGTGGTCGGGACAAGACATTAGAGGTGCGTGATAACTCAGTCGTTAGATAAACATGCAATTAACCTGAACTTTAAAAAATAGTTTCTTAATGGCGCCCAAAAAGAGAAGTCGTTCGTACGATGTGAGTATATTACAAAATAATTAAGACAGCGTGTATTAATAATATTTCATGAATATGAGTTGATTTAAAGCGGACGTGAGTACGTAAATTGGCTCGCGTCCGGTAAATTTCAAAATTGAACTGTGTTTGAGTGCAGTTAGTGTTGTGCGGTTGTGTTGACGATAAACTCACAGAGTCACGATGATCTGTGAGGAGGCGCGGCTGAAGCTGTGCGAGAAGATGATGAGCTGTAAGAGGATATCTTTGATGAGATCTTATCTCGACGCCTTGGTAATTTGTTTATTATACCGAAATTTATTATTAAAAGTCCCTAATTAATAAATATAATTTTCTCACTTTCTGTTGTTACCAGCCATATTTATCTGAATATATTTATATAAAAATAGTCTTCAATATATACGATATTTTTATATGTTGTATATCAAATTGATCGCTTTCCTATTACAGCATTACGATACATTATAAATATATTATTAAATTATGCACTCATTCTGATAGAATTATTATTGATACGAAGATGTTTCTTAATTACTTCTAAAACGGTTTATTTTATTAAAATGTATAAGTTGTTTTTAATGCAATTGCAAAATAGTAGTTGTTTCTTTTTAATTTTTTTTTTAAACCCAGAGGTCAAAGGTTTTACTGTCAAGTCAACTCACGAATATCTGGTTATCCATATATTAATATAAAATATGGTCCCGTGCTTGTCTGTATGAATGCCATAAATCCCAAAACAACCAAACAGATTTTTGTAAAGTTTTCAACAATAGTAAGTGTGATGCCTAAATAAGGTTTAGGTGTAAAATACACAATGGTTTTATGAACATTTACTAAAATATAACATGATTGTAAATGAGGTCGCAAAAAATCTTGCCTTAAAAAAAATAATATAGAGTGAGTTCAGAATATTTTATATAGAATATCGAAACCCACGCGGACAAAACTGCTGTCGGAAGTTAGCTAACAATAAAAGTAGCGTTAAGTGTCAACAGTCAATTTATATACAAACTGAAATTTATTTGAAGATAATCTGAATAAAAGATTAAACAAAATAACGTTATATCAAATAAAACTATTTTTACGGATTAAAACTCGCGTATAATTTGGTTACATTTTTGATTTTAACCCGACGTTTCGAATACTTTGCAGTAATCGTGTTCACGGGTGGACGAGATGTAAGTGTCAGACACTTACATGTCAGACATATACGCGAGTTTTAATAGTTTTATTTGAAATGTGTACTCGTGAAAATCTAAGAAAATACTATAACGTTATATGTCATTTAAGTTTGGTTTTTTATTATTTTCTTCACGTAATAGACAGCACTTCAAGGAGATATGAAGTGAAGCACGCAACACGGTGTTGTAATACATTAATATGTGCTAATTATTATGATCTTGGAATTAATAGGTGATAAAGGACAAATAGTTTAATGTTTTCGCTTATATGTATTATATAATTAATTCATTGATGTTCTTCAATTGCCTTTAAAATGCAGTAATATTTTGCGTGAACTTTTTGCACACACACGCAAAAGTACGTCACCGATATGTTATCAACATCTTTTGAGATAATATTTACTACATATTAACATCAAACTGCTTTCAGATAAGAACAGATAAAATATTTTCATAATATACATTAATAAAAAAATGTTGAAAGTGACATGAATAGCAAATATTATAGATTTCAATATTAGCACAGAATATAATTATTACGTATGTGTGTGAAGCGCGGGTCACGAACTGCATGTTGATGAACCGACATACTATTTAATAATTCACTTCCCTTTCCCAATTACAAATATGATTTAACTATACATACTTATCTACGCGTTGTACCGTGACTGTAGAAAATAAACGGTTTGTTCTTGAAATTATAATAATACTTAGTTTCGATATTTTATGTGCATGTTATTCGTATAATAGTTATTTTCGTTTTAGATACGAGTATTTTTTTAAACCACGTTTAATGTTCTTCCTATCTCCTGGAACTCCTGCAACTAGGAGGTGAACGACACGGGGTTCGAGGAAAAGGTGTTTAAAACAAATCATGTATTTACAGGGAAGTGCAGCCTAGAGACTCCATAGAATAATAATTTTATTGTCCTCTAGAATTGTTTTGATCATCATACGTGTTTGATCTATATTATTCTATTGAAATATTTTTTATTGTGTCTTTATTTATTTAAACAAACCAAAGGGTTAATAAAATTAAAATACTTAAGATTTTTTTCTGCCTTATATTAGGTATAAATCTAATAACTTCTGCTCGTTAAGTTAACATACTTTTAGTCTCACAGCTTTAAATTATTGTCGTTAAATTTTAGCTTTCATTTCTTACATAACACTATGACACATTCCACAATAAAACGTAATGCTAAAAAATTTCACTTCCCATTAGATAAAACAATCGTATCCCTAAGTCTATGGGCTTCAATTACGACGTACATACTAATGCATCTGTCTTCTCACGGACACTTTCTACAACATAAAAACGATGTCGTTAAGAAACAATTAAGTTTTGTGTATGTTGACGAAGAGTTTATTATTGTTAATAATAAAATATTAATCTGGGAACTACTGGGAAATAAAGAAACGATCGAAATACGGCAACACGTAAATAACCTCATTTTAAAATAAAAAAAATAATTACAGTTGACTTGATACTTCATACAATCCTTGTTCGAATAGCAACTCATCTTTAGTAAATATATTCAGTTATAAATCTGTTTTGCTAATGAATTAATGATCATAATTCTCACACTCATATTAAAACCACTTGTCTAATAGTCATCTATAATCCGATTCGTCTTCTCCAGAACTCAAGCGGCAGCGAGCCTCGGTCGCGCAGCGCGACCCCCGACTCGCTGGACTCCCTGCCCAGCGGTGGCTCCGGCTCCCCGCCCGCCGAGTGGGCGGACCCCACGCCACCCGACTTCGTGTAGGTCACCCTATCATTATATTCCTGGAACTACCTCAAGGAAACCCTTGTGGCCTAAGTTGCAAATTAATAGATAACTCGTGCACCTAGTATCAACGATCCCCTCCTTCCCTAGTGACAGCTACCCCTTGGGCGCGCACGCCCCGCTGGCCCGCACGCCGTCTGCACCAGCTCGTCGCGCTCGCCCGCCCGCCCCCGCACCGCCCGCACACCTCTCGCCCCCGCGCCCCTGCCACGAGCTGTTCAAGCCCAACGACCTGCACTGGGCCGACATAGCCTCTAATACAGGTAATGTGGAGCGACACTATAAACTTTTTTATATGAAGGAAAAAGAATATCCCGACTAAGAGTCTACATTTCCGCTTTGCTTTTCCTGTTCCAGAGGGTATCGAACTCCTGGGCTACCAGAGATATGGGACCGTGCAAGGTCCGCGGATCGGCAAGGAGCGCGTCAACGGATCCATATTAAAAGACAACGACCCTTTCATGTGAGTGCATGTCTTTTACAACTACGATCGCACGAGTAGACTTCGATTATCGTTAGGAGAGTGTTAGTTCTCCGGTGCCTCCTTGACCCGGGTGTGTCCTTTTGCAGTAAGCACGCCGCCGTGTCCCGCACTAAGAGCGCGTGCGCGCAGCAGCCGCTCAGCTTCGAGCACAAGTTCAATCTGGACCGACAGATGATGGACCACGAGGAGGTCCGTACATTACAACGACTGAAATATACATATTTTTCGTTTTTATCTCATTGATATTGACATTGTTTTCATTTCTTTCAGGAGTGGCCCGAAGAAGATAGCACAGTAGACATCGAGACTATAAGTGAATCGCAGCTGAAGAAGCTGCAGCCTCTACTGTGGCTGGAGCTGACGGCGCTGTTCGATCGATACTCGCTGCCATTCCACAAGAGGAAGCCACCCAAGAAAAAGAGGAAAGAAGGTTTGCACGGCTCTAACATAAGTTGAATATTTTTCGATAAACCATACAATTATTGTCCAGACTGCGTTCCAAATAAATAAATTAATAAAAAAATTCAGTCGGACTAAGTCAATTCGAAAGTCGGAAGCTTATTGTCCTCCTCTACGGCAGAGGGCTCGGTGTTCGGTGTTTCGCTGGAGACGCTATTGCGGAAGGACATGCTACTGTGGGAGGAGACTTGGAGCTCTGTACCGTCGGCGCTCCGCGCGCTGGCGGCCGCGCTGAGGGACCGGGCGGAGCACCCGGGGCTGCTGCGCGTGCCCGGGAACAAACATAAGGTACGGACGGTTCCATTTCTGTTAATCGTTTCGTAGAAGCGAAGTCATAAAACTCATTTAATGCTTAGTATTAGACAACGTCGAGTACTCACCGTCGAATTTAAAATTTATATAAAAAATTTCCAAAAAGTGGCGACCGAATCGCATCGAAAACATTTCACGAAGGACATCCTCCCCAGATCGAGGCCCTGTGCCAGCTACTGGAGCGCCAGTGGTACTCGGACCGCTCGCTAGTGGAGGCGGCCCTTCAGGCGGCGGCCGGACACGACCTGGCCGCCGTGTTCAAGCGCCTCCTGCGGGCCCTGCCACAGCCGCCGCTCACGCAGGAGCTTATGAGGCTGTTCTACCAGACTTACTGTGAGTGTGCGCGGAGGTGGCGTCGGCGGGAGGGGTGCGCGGGCCCGTAGTGACGGTGGTGTGTTGCAGCGCTGTCTGGCGCCCCGCAGGCGCGCGCGCTGAGCCTGCTGGTGCTGCTGCTGCCGCCCGAGCAGCGCGCCTCGCTGCGGGAGGTGCTGCGCCTGGCGCGAGACATCGCGGCGCGCGCGCACGCCAACAAGATGAGCGAACACAACGTGGCCATGATCATAGCGCCCGCGCTGTTCCCGCCCAGGTGAGGCTCCTCTTGTCGCAGACAAAATCATTCTTCGCCCGGTGACGTCCCGATGACGATGATGATGGTATTTTCGATTCCAGCCTCCTGCTCAAGCAGTCGGACGGGCTCGAGACGCAGCTGGCGACGGCCGCCAACAGCTGTCACGTCACGGAGGCTCTGATGCGGTGGTGCGACCGCCTGTGGATGGTGCCCTCGTCGCTTCTGGCCGCCGCGCACCGCAAAGCGCCCCCGCACAGGAGGACCCCCCAAACTTGACTCCCCGCCCGGCCGAAGGTCGAAGTGGAGAATGAACCGTGCGAGGGTGTTCCCGGAGCCCGAGCGGTGCCGGCGGTGTGTGAGCGCCATGTTTCCGGACGACGAGTGATGCGTTTATTTTAGTCCCCATTGTATATACTCTGTGTTAATTGGACCGTTAACGCAACCAGTGTGCTGTACGTCGTGAGTGAGACGCCAAATATACATGTTATCTGTTATCACGTATCTAGTTTTATTTAGTGAGTCGTGTTGTTCCAGTTGTTGAGGCTGCCGTAATATTATAGTTCTCGTGTGGTGCCATTGCGATTGGCCGAGTTACCGTTGGCTAAATGATGGTTGTGGATGAGGTGCCTTGTATGACCCGATATTCATAATGTAAATAATATATGGTTAACTTTTATATACCAATACGAGGCGAGCAAAGACTGACTTGGTGTATTATCTATTCAAATGTAAATGATACTATTTTTTAAGTGTATTTACTTCACAAATAAAACTCTATTATTCAAATATTCTTATTATTCATTAGGTTTTTCCCCGCAAATGCAAATATGTAAATAGTTGTTTATCATTATAATAGGACAAACGTTATAATACAAAAATTCCATAGAATCAATGTTACATATAAAAAGTGTTAATTCATTAGAAAACAACAATTTATGTATTTTATGTTTTTGAAAAAATATTCAAAATTGCCTTGAAACGCTCTAGAGTGTGATGGAGCCTTACATTTATTATATTTATAACTACCCATTATATAATTTAACAAATTGTGTTTTAAATTATTTAAATATATCGGTCTTAATACAAAAACATTAAAAAATTATACGATATATGGTATAAAGCATTGCCATTAATATTACTGAATTAATAGAATTTTAGGAACTTTTATGTTACAAGATCGTCTTTAATATCCAATTACATTATTTGAAATTAAAATTTACGATGATATCCTTGCGATAATATTATGAATCATCAGAAATTGTTAAATTAAAAATATAATATTTTTAACTATTTTTATGAAGGTTTGAATTTTTTATGCCGTTAAGCAAACCGTCCTTATTAACTTTTTTATTTTTACTAATACTTAATTGATATATCTTCATTCGGTCGATCAACTGATCTTTAGAGAATTAAGAGCATCAGCAGACTGCAATATCCTCTAACATATATACTATACCCTCGCTCAGAGTATTCTATAATACTGTGTTACCTCCTGGATTGGTATAAGTAAAACCGCTATGTTACCGCTAGAACGCAATCTAAGGACTTTACTAAAAACTATTTATGAGAAGCCTAGACTATACAGCACAGAACTGCTATACTCGGAATATCCAGTGCTCAACGTCAGACAAATGTTCATCAAGAATTACTAAGCGCTACTTAAAAGAAAAACAACTGAATTTAAGTCACCAAACTAAAAAAAAACAAAAAAATCCTCTTAACAGAACTGTACTCGTTCAAGGTCAATATTATGTTCATTGTAACAGACTATATAACTATCTATATTACATATCTATTAAACCTATTAACATATAATAAATGCAAATTTATAATTCACAACTTGTTCATATCATTAAACTACACCTATACAGAAATATTCATATCATATTCACACCCACATACAAACATACAATATGAACACTTACACACACTAAAACAACTCGTAAATTAAACCCTTTTTTTTGTTTGGATTTTTGTTTATTTAATAATGTTAATGCATTGATTACTGTCCCAATTTGTAAAACCCTCCTGAGTGGTACTTGCTGACCGCTGACCCTCTGAGTTGCTGTAACAATATGCTATCAATATTGAGATGACTCAAATTATATAAATATTATAATATTATCAGTATTAAATCAGATTTCATTTAGAGGTCATTATTTATCTTAATACATAATAAATTAATAACACTTGAAAATAATCTTTTTAATCTTTTAAATTGTTAAGCAACCAAAAACAGTGGAAAACCAGAAGAGTATGCTACATATATCATATATCAGTACTATAACAAAATAGTCTATAATTCAAAATATTTCAACTAAATTTTTACAAGTATTGTCCCCCTGACTGCGATATTTTTTGCTTAGTGTTACTAAATGTAGTTATATCAATACAGCCATAGCTTTCATGGTCAGTGAATAAAAGATTTTCAATTAATTACTACACCATATTATATATGAATTGTTTTTATCAACAGTTTTTATACACATGTAAAATAATATTTTATAGTACTGTATTATTTTCTTGGGTCAAGATTTTTGTTGTCTTCTTTTCTTAAAGAGACTTGTTGGTCTGGCGCTGGCTATTATATTAACTTGGGGATCTGTTTTTTCTATTACATCCTTAATTACAATCTCTTTACTTGTATTTGTTGTACTCAAAGCTATGGGCATTTCACTACTTTCTTCACTGTATACTTCATCTCCATTGTACTTAGACTTTTTTAATATAGAAGTTGTTCCTTTGGAAAATAGATTGGAATAGGCTGTGTAAATGTCATTTGGTTTTGTGATTCCTTTTTCTGGATCATACTGACTTTGGTTTGGTTCCACATCTGAGTGTTTAAATGTCAGCTCCAGAGTTTCACTATCATTTTCATCTGCAAACACTACACTTCTACTTGACTTTGATGTATCACTTCTTGTACAATCATCTTCTTCGCTGTCTTCAATGACCCCATCTAACCTGAAATATTTTTTAAGATGTATAATCATAAAAGTTAAATTTGCCTACAAAGGAAAAAAATAGTCTATCTCAAAACATTTTAACATAATCTTTGCTACTTATTAACACTTCTTGATTGTAATATACTTTGAGAATTGTATGATTGTGTTTTGATATTATTACTATACCTGTCCATTTCATCTTCCAAATCCTCAAGTTGCTCAATTTCCTCAAGTCTTGACAACAAGTCACTCTCAGACTGACTATGCACTCTTTCTCTTGTTTTAAGTTCCAATAATTTTGATTCAAGTGTTTTTTGTCTTTCTATCACTTGTTGTAACAAATCAAATTTTGAAGTTTTCTTCAGAATATTATGAGTGATTTTTGATTCTTGATGTAAAGATTGATCTTTATTATCGTCTTGCTGTTTAATGACACAAGAATCAAAATTTAATTTGTATGTATTGTCTAAATCTTGTTCTGTGTTTAGATTAGACATCTCATTGTCTAATTCTTCTTGTAGTTCCAGCTCCTCCAACCTCATCATAAGATCTTCATCTGATATATCTGTATTAGAATTTTCTTGTTTCTTGTCTGTGCTACGATGATAATGCTTGAGTCTTTCTCTATGTTGCTCCCTCCAGTTTTTATCTTCTTCCTCAGTGCAAAACTCAATAATGTTTTGACCCACATCCTCATATACATTTTGTTTTCCAAAAGATAGCTGGTTCTCAAGATAATTCTTTTCCTTGTTATATGCCTCAAGTTTTAATTTTGCATCTGAAGATGAAACATTAAAGTTAATAATCAATCATATCAAATAAAATATCAGTACTTGTCTGTTAACGCCTATAACGGAAAATTTCTGCTAATGTTCTATTCTTCAGTGTTAATGCTACGAAAATAATTGCGTAATTGGAAATTGTAAAAAAACAGAGCAAGATGGAATTTTGTCCTTTCAGGAAAAAAATATTTTTATTACCTTTTATTCTGTGCTGTCGTAGAACCTCAGCCTGTTTTGTGGAACATTTTGCAAAATAGTCAGCCCCGAGCGACACTGTAATCTCATTGGTGTGCTTGAGACTTCCTCTGAATAGTATCCTGTTGCCTATGGGCACTAATACTGGTACAGATAACTTATCAGAATAAGCATCGAAGTTTAGAGAGTTTAGATTTTGTAAATAGTCTTCCCAAAATTTGACAGTCTTCTCATTTTCTTGTAAACTCTGAGAAATAAATGTTTATGAACAACACAATACTAAAGAAAGAAGTAAATGAATGAGACAAACCATACTTTTTCATATATGTCATTAAGAATATTCATATTAAGGTTTTATCGAGAATTATTATTATTTTTTTATCTTTTGAAATAAAAATTAAAAACACAGGTATTGAAAATCTAAATACGATTAGTTAAGAGTATCAATTGTCAAACTCAAAAACGATAGGTGACATATTCATAACGGATACATAGGTAATGAAAGTACTTATATATTTGCCATATATAATAACAAAACGTTACACTATTAACATTGACGAATAATTCTAATTAAAAGTATAATCATTTAACAATTTTAGAAATCAATGACACAAGATAGGTTAGTCTTTTTTTTGATAACTTTTTAAGAATTCAATTAAAATATGATAATATAAGTAACTCGAAAACCAAGTTTCACAATTGAAGTCAGCCAATCTGCTTTTTAATATAAATCTTAGGTAACCCAATAACAATACATACCACGTAGATTAATTTTAAATATATTATTAAAATATTATTCTAATTATTTTTTAAATTATAAGGTTTTTATTTTACTTGGTTTTTAATTTCAGATAATCAATAATTTTATTTCTAAACGATAAGTCAATGTCACATGTAATAATATTATGCCAATTTGGCAGTAAATAGTGTATTTTCGCTTATGGTCATACATTGGAAAATAAACAGAAAAATTAATAATTAATTTTTATTCAGTGAAATGTATAAGAAATATTAAATTAAAGTATATATTTTAGTTAAAATGGCCGAGTCGAAATCTATTTTACACGAATTATATGTATTTTCGGAATGGAAACCTGAACCGGAATATATAGTATGTTCAATCTTAGAAATTCAGTTTATATCAGTAATTAAATATATTTATATTGCTTTATATTTTTGGGACAGCAAAAACCTGATGGATTACTCCCGGACAATATATCAAGTTTGTGGCGATGGCTGAAATTTTTCGGACTTAAAAAAAATCTAATAGACAGCGTAACCGCGTAAGTATCCACCATAAAATATTATTAACGCCAATATTGTCTTTAACTTTTTTTTTTTATATAATAAAAGTCATAAAGACAAGCAGCTAAAATGGCATTTAGCACTGGGTGATGAAGGAAAGGTGTTAGCCATACTTACCGACAATATATTGGAAATACGAACCAAACGTTCTGAATATGCCACTATTGCAGCAAGAACCACAGGTATAAATTACTTATAATTTATTCCCATTAATTTACTTTAAATTATAGTACTTATTAGAATCTTATATACCAATTGTTCATAAGAACATAATGTTCAGAAATTTTAAATACTGTATTGGTTTTATATTATATCACTAAATGCATAAACTTTGTAAACTTAAACAATAACAATTTTATAGTTGTCATCCTATGCTTAAATGGTTTACTATTTAATTGACTGTTATACAGAAGACCCAAAAAAAAAACATAATTAAAAATGTCTTTTAGTGGCCCGTGATCCCTACCCCCAGTGGAGGAAAGTAGTGTGGAGCCCAGACTGCTCATTCTTAGTTGTGGCCTATGGAAATGGCATTGTCAGCTTCTTTGACCTCACTGCTTCTAATCTTTTCTATATACCCACTGTAAGTTTGTCTTCATATATTTAATTTTTTTACTACTTCTTGTTATAGATTTTGATACCTTGTTTAACATGCTATATAACTAAAATAATTAATAAACAGTATTGAATCATTTATCAGTTAATGATGTGTAATATAAAAATATTATAACTAATACATAAAAAGTATACATTATTTACAAATATTTTTTAATATTATATTAACCATATGTTTATTTCTAATGTTGGTAGGACTGTTGCAGACCAGGTGGACTGGAATGTACTGACAACACTCATGCAGTTTCTGACATTCTTTTTATGCCTCTGAGAGTTAAGGATGCAAAATGGTGAGATGAAAATAAAAAGCATTTCATTTATATGTTTTTTTTTAGAAACTATGACATCACAGAAATTTCAAGTTTGTGGAAGAAATAGTAGGGTGGGTAATGTTATGGCACTTTAATTTTCAATTAGATTTGGGATCTAACTGAGCAAGCAACAAACATAATATAGAACTAATAAAGGCTTGTGTTTATTTTAATAACTTCATAGGAACTGGGAGGTGGTGGTGGTGACGTACGACGGTCATCTGCGTGGGTATCTAGTATCTGCGTCGGAAGGCTTCAAACTGCACCACTCGTTCTCTCTGGGGCGGGGGGTGTCAGCCGCCGCTTACTGTCACGCCCACAACGCACTGTACGTGGCTGGAGCTCCCGCTGTGGTGGCGCCGGGGAAGGTGAGTTTTCTTTTTGATTAAAGTACAAAAGTGAGCAAAAGTGAGTGAGCCATTAACCAGATATTCCCTCTTTACAAGGTGTCGCCGTTTCCCTAGAATGTTGATCCTTGCATAATAGGTATGGTGCAAGAGCATAAAATAAACGAAAAGGTAGGCAATTTTGGACTCCCGAATCTACTAGAATTCAAATTATAAATAAAAGAGCATAAAAATAAATATAACAGCAAACCTGTTACAAATGGAACAGGAAAAACATACATTTCAGAAAAAAAATCGATATATTGCATTTCATTAGCTTAAGTTCGCCGCGTATTACCTACATAATTCAATAGACCGATGTCTTCTTCCAGGAGTCGTGGTGGTCGGGCAACGCGGGCGTGACGGCGTGGCGTGTGCTGCAGGACGAACCCTTCTACCAACTGTCTATGGTGTCGGGGGAACCTCAGGCGGGGCGCCCCGGGGACGCTTGGCACCATCTGCCCATGCTCTTCACTAAAAATCTGGTAATGTAATTTTTATTATTGGATTATATTTGGATACATAATTTGATATCTTTATACCGTTACTCTTTTTGCAGGACTTCGTAGTTCGCATGTCGATATCTCCCGACTGCAATAAACTTGTGTGCCTCCACTGTTCCGGTGAGGTGTCCCTGTGGAGACTACCCGTTTTGTCCCCTCTCCAGCGATTCGCCCTGTCGTCACAGCCTGGGCACGAGCTCACCAGCCCGCGGAGGGACTCCGCCCCCGACCCCGCGAGCTTTCACCCTGCTGATGTTGCGTGGTGGAGCAATGAGGTACTGTTTAAAATAAAACAATTTATAATCAGTAAATTACTTCATATAAAAAAAAATTATATGTCCAGGAAGTGATACTATCCCGGTTCAGCGGTGCAGTGTCAGTCTGCAGTGTCGAGGATATGGTCAATATTCTCGGCAAAGGTCCAGAATTTTTCGAGGGAACTCCGCAGGTTTTACTCTTTTCTTATAACAAAATTAAATATATATTGGTATGCATATTTATTGTAACCAATGTACTAAATACATATGATTTCCGTTCAGGTGTCGTGCTCCCGTGATGGCTCGCTGCTGGTCCTGGAGTGCGAGTCCAGCACACTGCCCACACACCAACAGGTCGTACAGGGAAATTCATTTACATATATATATATATGTCACGCACCTAACCCTAACCTTCTCCCTGACAGAGTACTGAGGTGGTGCAAGCGCAGTCTGAGCCCGAAGAGTCGCTGTTAGAGGTCACTAAGGAGCTGTTTAAATCTGTATTATATGCAATCACGGATATAGAGGCATTCCAACCGAAACCTAAGAAGATAACTGTAGTGTCTCGGATATACAGGCTGCTGGCCATCAAGAGCACCACACCCACGGAGCTGTTCTCGAGAAAGGTAAAGCACCAATTAAATCGACTTGGTTTAATTTTTTTTTTTATATTATTACTGTTATGTTATTATTTGAGAAAGTTATTAAGTTGTATGTGGGTATAAAAATAATAAATGTGACAAGTGGTACTAATGTTGGTTTCGTAATAAATAAGTGTGTATCATGATTAAAAAGTCTTTTAAATTGTAAAATACAAGTTATAATAGTGGCGACGAGCAAAATACCGTTAAAAATGGCTTTTACAAGTACTGCGAGTATTGTTTTACCGGGGAAATTTGAACCCCATAAGGATAATTGGGAAAATTATCGTGAACAACTTTATTTCGCATTGGAAGCGGCTGGTAAATTGGAAAGCGTGCAGAAAAGAGCCTTATTTTTATCTCAATGTGGAAAAGAAGCCTTTTCATTAATTGTTTCGCTGCTGGCACCTAGAAAACTAAGTGAAGTTTCTTTTGAAGAAATTATTGAATTACTTAATAATTACTAAAACAATATATATTTTATTGATCTCATGAATTAACTACTATTGATAAAAATAAAGACTACATATTGTAATGTTTTGAAATTGCAGAATTGTTTGACATATTTAATATTAATGGGAGATCCCATGTTGTTTTTCCTTAATAAGAATAGTTAATTTAATAGTTGGTGTGGTATTGTGACGTGTTTAGATCGAAAGTGGCAAGTACTTAGAGGCGCTATCCCTGGCGGGCTCGTTCGGTCTGGACTGCGACCTCGTGTATCAGCAGCAGTGGAGGAGGAACCCCGTCTCCACGGACGCCATACAAAACTATCTGGTATAGGGTTCACTAAGACTTTTCTGCTCTACTTATGATGATTTGTTTTGTGCATTCAAGGTGCAACTTGAACTGCTCAAACTCTTTTCTCATATCCAATGTAAATCATAACGTTAGGAAAAAATTATGTTTTTTTTTTTTGTTACAACTTAACTACAGGGCTTCACACACTAAAAAATAAAAACGCAATCTTTACAATGTATCAAAATGTTTGAATAGGATTGAATTTGTCTATAAAATGATTATATTAAATATTTTTTTACAGAGCAAGGTGTCAAAGAAGATTTGGGTGGTACATCAGTGCGTGGACCGCCTGCCCGAGAGCCTGAACGCCGCCAGACACTTGCTGGCATTCGGCCTCGAGCTCACCAACGAGCATATACTGGACGGTACCAACATACTTGCATAATATGGTGCTCAAAATAACTTTTGCTATATAACGATAAGCCAAAAACAGACACAAATTACAACACAATTATAGTGAAAGTAAAAAGATAATTAAAACCAGCTGTAAAATACCAAAGTGAAGGAAATCCATCTATTCGCTAATGTTGCTTAAAATAACTATATTAGTATTTAAAAAATAATATAATATACAACAACCCTTAATAATGCTGACTGAGATCCTGCCACTAATTCTAATCAAAACAGAATTTATTACAGATTATGCACTTATTTTCTCTACACGTAGCTAAGGATGTCACAACAGAGAAGAATGGCTTTTTGCCAAAAAAAAATCGCAATCAAACTCAAATTTTGACCATTTGAGAGTAACATTAACACAGACACAATTACACATATATACATGTTGAGCTTATAACATCCCTTTCTTTTTAATCATAGTTAACATAAAAAAAAATTGATCATGTTAGATCCTTAAAAACCTATATGTCTACCTATAAATCTACTTTAACAGAGATCAACAAAGACCTTGAAGAAGAGTGCCAGGATGTGGCAGACATAACGCTGGAACATCTGAATGCATACACCAGCGAGTTGCTGCGCTGCAGGCATGTCATGCTGTTTTACCAGGAGCGCCTCCAATTGTACGAGGTGAGCTAGATCCGTTATAATTAATTTAAATTGACTTAAGTTCAAAAATATAAAAATATAATTCATATGATTTAAGAGTGCTGACAGTCTTAGTAAAAGTTCATAGATCTTTGTGAGAAAAACCATTCTAAATAAAAGAAAATATATAATTTCATATAAGTAAAAAATGCCAAAAAAAAAAAACCAAAAAGAAACTGCCGAAACCCGGGATCGAACCAGGGACCTTTAGATCTTCAGTCTAACGCTCTCCCAACTGAGCTATTTCGGCTGTGATGACCAAGTTGAAATTCTATACCAAGTTGTTATAATAAAATTATGGGTAACAAACACTAATATATGACATTTAAAATTTAAATATTCCATTATTATTTCATAGCTTTTTTATAAAAATAAATTTGTTTTCGCTATGTCGTCGTAAAAATGTTATTTGTGTCATCTAATGGAGTAAGCTATAATTACGTAAACAGTTATTTACTTTGATTCGATATTAAAATTTATTATCCAATTTTATAATCATGTTTATTGGCGTCAGCCCGAGGGTTGACGAAGGAAGCGCGTAGGGGCGAAGACTACTAGTTTGCAATAAAATAATAATGCCAATACAATAAATTATTCAAAGATAAAACAAATTGCACCATAAAATCAAATTTTACCTATTTAATATATTTACAACAAATTCTTCATTTTAATATTGGTGAAGGATTATGGGAAAATTTATAAAAACAACTTGCTGCTGGTATAGATGAAGTCTTTTTTATAACAAAAAAAAAAATAAAAGCATAGTAGCTAATGCTTACGATAAGAGTAATTTTTCTCTTAAAACCGACAGGCGTTTCAACAATTCAACAATTGCTTTTATGCCCTTTCGTTTTATGTCCTTTGTTTACAAATAAGTAACTTAATATTGGAATAAAAAAAACAAGTAAAAAAAATGTATATTTAAAAAAATAAATAAATGAAAAATGAAAAATAAAGACAAAAAAAAGTAATACTAAAAATAGTGGTTCATTATATAAAATTTGGAGTGGTTAAAATAATTCTTCTTAAATATAGGCAATAATCCGGTGCGAGAAATCAACATACGTTAAAGATGAATACGACAGACTGAGAAGCAACAGTATAGTCCACAGTGCCATGGAGATAGCTAAAGAAGGGCGTATAGAAGCGCTCACTTGTCTATGGCCGTACTTAAAAAATCTGCCAATGCAATTAGCGGTACTGGACAAATTACCGGAAACTCTATATCCTTTGGACTATCAACACTTACTACCCACTAAGGAACCGCTCACTTGGTTTGAGAAGAAATCGCCCATCAAGATCAAGCCGTCTGAATATGATAATGATTGGTGCAAGAAGGATATATTCAGGTCAGTATCTTTATGACATAATTAGGATTGTGGTGACACAAAATATAACTTTATAATTCTCTTTAAAAATTATGTCAAATAGAGACAAGTTTATGTAAACATGTGTCTATGTTGTATATATTGTGTCCTATCTTATGAGTAAATCAATGATCTATGAAAAAATATTCTTTAAAAAGTAATTGTTAAATATTGCGTTTATGAAAAACACTATTGTTAATACTGTACCAAAAGTATTTATTATCTTTTTTTGTGAATCACGTTCAAACAACTAAATGCATTTTGGTAAATTATATGACTTAATATAGATCTTATCCCCGAAAATAAAATCACACAAATAAAATACGAATGTAATGATGAAATAACATAATACAATTTAATTTATAATTATTAACATTATTACTATTATAATGTATGCCTAAAGTACTACTTTTTTCTTTTTTAAATTGTTGTGTAAGTAATAAGGAAATTTAGTTTATCAGTATGACGTCAAAGGAGATGCATTAACACTTAAATAATAATTACAAAATCCTACCGCACATTTAGATCAATATGGAGTTCAAACTGGTCGGAGGACACGAGTCCGGATAGTGAAACGGCTAGTTTAGAGAGTGACCTGGCCAAATGGTACGAGAGGCGTGCGAGGGAGATAGAGCAGCGCTGCGGGCTCGTATCGCACGCACTCACGCTAGTCACAATAGCGACCGTGGGGGGTGCCGTGGAGGGGCTGGATACCATCCTGTTCCACCTGCTAACGCTGGACACGCTCATATACGATATAAACCTAGAGGGTGTCACGCTGCAGCAGATCGAAAAGTTGTCCTACCTGGAAACCAGTAAGCTGCTCATGAAGATGGTAGGTATTTGTATTTTTCTCTTAGAAGTTGTAATTAATACTGATAAGTTCTCATGACAGAGTAAACTTCGTCACGCATTATGATTCGTTACGTAACGTGTGACGGAGCCAATCTCTCTGGCTGCCCTTTCACTTACGCATACGGTAGCGACAGGCAGGCTCCTAATCCCTCACTCTAACCCACAGCGCTCTTTAAGTTTTTTTCAAGTTAAACAATTTCAATATGAAATACTTCAACTACGTTTAGTTTAACTCATCAGTACAGGTTTTTGAAGTAGTAGTAGGGATCAAATTGCAAAAACCCTCCTCTCGATGGGAAGCGAAGGGGAATTATACCTTCGGATCTCTTAATAAATTAAACCTAGATTTTTCAGACGTCATACTCGATAATGAACCAAAAATAAATTGATGTTAACTAATTGGAAGTATTATTATGTTTCCAGTCCACACCGCGGACGTTCGTGTCAGATCTTAAGGAATACGTCATACCGTTCCTGAAACGCTTTGAAATTTTAACTAAAAGGACGGGCGTGTGCCTCACAGGAATGATAGAGTTCCTCGAGAGCATCAGTGTCAACGATCTTTCATATATATTATTGGTAGGTGTACAATATATCTCATATTATATTTTTATTATCCTCTTTATTACTAAAACGTCGGTACGCAACGCAGGTGCTGCAGTCCCCCCGGGAATTCGAGCTGGATGTGTGCACGCACCTGGAGCTAGTAGAGCGCTGCCTATACGCGCACAGCGACACCCACCAGCTGCACATGGCGTGTGACCTGCTGGCCACCATTCTCAAAGAGACGTGAGATAATTTTTAATGGGACGTTTTAACGGGGTTTTAAGAGGGAAGGGCGAGGTATCTAGTAAGGTTATTGAAGTCATTTATTCTATATGGCACGTCAGGGCCCTTTCTTTTTTTAACTCAAATTTTTCATGAGCAACTAATATATATAATTTACATTTATTTTATATATGTGTGTGTGTATGCAGCGACGGCAGTATTTCCCGCTCCTCGCTGCTGCGGCGCGCGGGTGAGCTGGAGCGCGTGGTGGCGGGCAGTTTGCGGCTGGAGTGGCGCGGGCTGCGCGTGCCGCCCGCTGACCTGCGAGACCTGCACCAGGACCAGCCGCGCGCCGCACAGCTGCTGGCCCGCCTGGCGCGCTCGCTGCACCACAGGTGAGGACTACTGCGACACAGCTCACACACCTCACAGACTATATTTAATTACAAAGTATTTACAATTTGAATAAAAAATTACAGAGAGGAAAAGCCTACACAACAAGACTGGGAAAATCTTCTCAAAGATATACTGGAATTACGAGAATCGCTGTTGGAATGTATCACGAAGGAGCAATGTTATGAGGTTAATAAATACTTAATAATTAACTGTTGATTTTAGTTTAAAAGAGAATTATACAATAGGACAAAAAGCCTAAATTCTGGAGAAATAAAAGTTTCTTAAGTTGGTTGGCATGGTCCATTTAACTACAAAATGCTGACATCTATCAGCAAATCTTGTTAATAGATAGTTTTCTTCGGAACTATAGATAGCAGTCATAGTTTCCGTTAAAAATCTTTACTGGAAACAATTATTTGATGTCTTTTAATTCCGCAGGCGTACGCTTCCGCCCTCCTTACGTCCGGCGATGCGACCAGCATCCGCCTGGCCTCGTCCGTGCTGTCCGTCCGGCCGGGCGCTCCGCCCCCGCCGCCCGCCGGCGCCCCCCCGCCCTGCGCGCTCCCGCACGCCCGCAGCGTGCAGCTCGTCGCCGACGCCGCCAAGGAGTACTTTAACTCCGCCTCCAGTCTCACCGACCCCGCGCTGGATCTGGCCAAGTGAATTCACCTCCGAGGACACTTACTTCTTTATGGTTCGATATACAGTATTACCTTTACATAATATAATATTTCTCCTAAATTAGGTGCTGTTTACTGTTGATAGAGGATGGCAACAAAGAGATCGAAGAGGAGCTGGATCTCATCGCGGCTCTTCCCATACTGAGTGCATTCAACCTCACTCTGCTTCCCATTCAAGGTAAAATTCAATAATATACCGATATATCATATCGATCTATCTATATAATATGATTTTAAAAATGATGTCCCTTGCAGTCCGCCTCTGCGAGGACAGAATGAAGTTAATCGAAGACTGTCTCGAAATGGATCCCGACGCCTTCCTGGCCGGCCACAAACTTCTGAAACTGGCGAAGTGCCTGAGAATCGCGGCCGACGACGAGCAGACCAGGCACGAAAACTTGATTCGATCGAAACAATTTTCGGTTGCGGTCAGACATGGGTGCCCTCCGTACTCTACAATTCTGTCACTCGAGTCGAGAGGCGGGCAGCTCTTTTATTAACAACCTATTTTTTTTTACCTTTTAATTTTTGTTCACTTTTATTAAAACAATAAACGTTCAAGTTCTACCCCTCAGTTCCAAAAAATATTCGAGATACTACCTGCCCGTCCGCGGCCGGAAGAAACTACTGCAATTCCGAACATTTACGACGGACGAGTCCTCGGAGTCATTTTAAAATTGTAACAGGGAGTCGTTCCCCGTCCCCAGGGAGGGCCTGGTGCTGTGCTCGGTGGCTCGTCGCGCGCTGCGTGCGGGCGCGGCGGGCGGCGGCGCGGCGGGCGCGGCGGCGCGGCGGCTCGCGGCGCTGAGGCACGCGCCGGCCGCGCCGCTGCTGGCCGCCGCCGCCGCGCACGCGCACGCTCACGCCGACACCGCGCAGCGGCGGGCGCTGCTGGCCGCTGCGCTGGCGCACGCGCCTCCCGCCGCGCTCAGGGACATGCTGCACCAGAGGTATCCGCCGCTGCGTACAGTGTAGAATGTTCCTCCGGAATCCGTTTCATGTTATAATTGTCGACAGATTGAGTCTGGAGCTGGAGAGCTTGCGGCAGATGGGAGCGGCCGCGAGAGACGACGGGAGGCCGGAGGCGAGATGGCCCTCCACGGAGGACGAGTTCTCCGATGCCATCGCGACGGTGGGAAAAATCTAGACCGACGGATGGGGATCGACGACAACCTACCGGGGAAATATATATTTTATTAACCTTGCAGCCCGTCGTAGAGAGGAGGGATCCGGTCCCGGCGGCGGAGAGGAGGGCGTCGATCCTCGACTACCTGTCGCATACGCTTCGGAATAAATCTTCGGCGAGGTGTGGGTCGAACGTCTCCCCGGAGCTGCGATTCGAAAACATTTTTTCTCCCCCATCTCTAAGACGAAATGCTATTCAGTTCCGACGGCGAGGGGGCGCCGGAGGGCCCGGGGCGCTCGCTGCGATGTCAGGAGTTCTACCGGCACCTGTACCCCGAGTGCGAGGCGTCGCCCCTCCACTACCGCCACGACGGCTTCTCCGTGCGCGAGGAGCCGGGCGAGCCACCCCAGGCCGCCCTGCGCTGGCTGTACGTGCAGAGCGCGCTGGACGGCGGGGACGATGCCGAACAGGAGGCCGAAGGTACCGTCCCTGGGCGCCCGTCGGTCATTCCGTACGAAGCCCGAGTTCCTCCGTTGCGACCCCCCTCCCTCCTGTCCGCAGTGGTGGCACGCTGCGCGGAGGAGGTGGTCCGCTCCGACGCGGCGCTGGGTGTGTCGTGTCTGTTGCTGGGCGCGCGTCACTCGCGGGCGCCCCGGGCTCGAGCCGCGCTGCCCGTCGCGCTGTACGCCGCGCTCGTGCGCCGCAACGAGCCCGAGATGAGGGACGCCGCCTACCTTGCACGCCCCGTCGCGGTCGGTGGACGACGGGGAAGATGAGTTAGTCCGCTGCCAAATATCGATTGAATACCGAGCGAATAACTATTCCCAGATGGCGTGTGTGACGCTGAAACGAAACGACGCATCGGAGGAGCAGATGGCGATCATTCGTCAGTGCATCGACAAGCTGAGCGGCATGGGAGAGGTGGACAAGATGCGCCGATGCGGGCTCGCCGTCAACGAGCTGCTGTTCGACGCGGACCCGGATTACCGCAGAGAGATCGTCTACAGGCTCGCCAAGTTAGTGTACAAAACCTGCCTAGTATCGCACACTATCGGGGCGACTCCGTAACTTGTATTAAACTAACAATATTACTGGAACAATTATTTTGCAATAGCAATAGATCTTTAAAAATGCATTAAAAATCGGCCATATCATTTATATAAAATTATCTATTACTAGTATTATTTAAATACTATTACTAGTATTTAAAAACAAAATTTTTAATGGCATGGTGCAGAAAAATTTCAAATGGAGGATAATACAATAAAAAATAAAAAACCGTTTTACTCTCGCCCTTGTCTTGTCTTATCATTGATTAAAAACCAAAAATATTCTATTATTCTTATCTAAAATCTCTTAAATATTATTATTTTGATTAAATATCATTTTAAAAATGATCTTTGAATCTTTTACAAAACTTTTATATATGAATGAACTAATTAGTAATCATAAAAAAATCAATATGCTCTCATTCTGGATATGAATTTATCATGGATATAATAGATACTTCTTATGTTAAAAAGCCATAACTATCTACTCTTTAAATTTTTATTTTATTAATAGGTATAACGCATATCCAATTTTTTTTTTTATTTATTTATTTTTTTTTATGATATACTTACCATTGCAAGAAAAAAACCATAAACAAAAATTACTAACAATATAATAAAAATATTATATTTTAAAATATAATAAAAATTTAAAAAATATTTGCCGAAACCCGGGATCGAACCAGGGACCTTTAGATCTTCAGTCTAACGCTCTCCCAACTGAGCTATTTCGGCTGTTGATGTTTTGTCGAAATAAATGACTAAATTAGTCTTTGTTTTCTGTTAATTATAATATGATAAATTGAAAGATTATTATAATATTATTCATGGTTTTATTTAAAATAAAACTTGTATATTCTGAATTGGGTATAAAAATTTAATATTTTAGCAAAGTATTCTAGTGAGGAAAACGAATTATATATGGAATAGGGGATTTATTCTAAATTACAGGATGTTGCGTCCATCCTAAACACTTAGAAAGCGGTATATCTATTGTAACCAGCGTAATAAATTAAACAACTTTAGTACATGATTACACTAGCAAAAGTAATCTGAGAAAATTAGACAATAATCACAGTATGTGCATGAAAATAGTCAGCTGATATCAAGGGAGTAGCGCAGTAAGATTTCTTTTAAATTGTTAAGTCCCGGGTTCCATTCCCAGCCGAATAAAAATATATAAAAATATTTTTTTACTATTATAATTTCACTTGGCAAATAAAACTAAAGAACATCAGTACAACGATTGAATAAAATAACATTCAAACTTGTTTTACTTTCACGTCAACACTGCTTTGTACATTTTGGCTCACGGTGCGACCTAAGCATATATATCATACGTAATAAAAATTACTTCTTACTATAAACAAAAGTATTTATTATTATAATGGAATTAATGTGATTTGGGCACCATGTACTTATTTATACTAATAAATGTAATTACAATAAATAATTGAACATTCTCATGCGTTATTCAAGGAGTACCTACTTTTATTAACTGTTCTTAGTAAAGACGTTTAGTATAGAAGAAAATAATTCACTGTACTATAACCTAGCTCAAAGATATAAGTAAGATAGAATCTAGAGGTATGTAATGCGTGTAATGTGTGAGGTGTGTAATATTATTTGTAAAACACCTTCTCAGTAAAAACACAGGCTTATATTTGAAACAAATCTGTCAGGTCAGGCAAGGCACAGGTCAAGTTAGCGTGCAATCTAGCTCAAAAGCACGAGCTGGACCCCGTAGAAGTGTGGCTGCAGTACGCCGCCGCCGCCCTGGGGGACCTCGACACAGACACCCTGCCACCGGGGGCGGACGGGTCTGGACAGAAGTGGGTCCTATTTATAGTTTATTTCTCAATAGCGAAAATATACTAGGTCATCTTGCACTATATTATAATTACTATTAAGGATTTGCGACACGCTGTGGCCTCTGATCTCCGGAACCGACCACGCTGCCCTCATAAACTTCTTCACTCTGATAAAGAAGATCGACGATAAACTGGTGCTGCACGGTCTCACATCCGTCGAACATATAAAGCTGCTCAAGAAAACGAAAGCAGCCTCCAAAGGTTTTAATTTTATTTATATTATTGTAGTATATTCTCTTAACAAAAAATGAACTATATCCCTGTCTCAGAGCTGGACTACAAGATGCTTCTCACTCCGGGCTCCGCCCCTTCGTTCACGTCGCACGTGGTGCGCGCGTGTCGTCCGGACACTGTGGGTCTGGTGGCCAAGCTGCTGCGCTCGCTGCCGCCCCCCCTGCGGGCTCCCCTCCCCTCACACGCGCTCTACACTGCCTGGCTCACGGAATACTTCTTCAGTGTGAGACCACCATTCTTTACTAGTAGAGGGATATCTGTGATCTCGGTGCAAAGTGTTGCGTCAGGGTTGTGCACTCGAAATTTATACATTAATCTAATAATATTATGTCAAAAATGTTTACTTTTGGTCTCATTCCTTCTATTTTTATATAAAAAAAACAATGTTTGTATTACCGTCAGGTGGGAGAGTTCAACGTAACCAATAAGAAGTGGATGCAGCAGTGGCGACAGTGCGCCAGCTTCTTCACCAAGTTGTCCCCGGAGGAGCTTCTCAAGTTCGTGACCAACACCTGCTTTACGGAAGAGGCCATACGCAGGTACCGTTGGTGATGCTGCATTGAGATGATGACTAAAAATTACTAATTTTATTTAAGTCAGGGGACAAATTATTATTTTTTTAATTTTAAACATATGCCTTATTGAGTGATGGAAAATAAATTGAAAATCTGCCTGATAGCTAGTATTTGCTTTGACATTAACCGTGTCTTCAATCGTTTCCATGGTAAAAGGTTATAAATAGAAAATCCAGCTGGATAAGATTTGTAAGTTAACTCTGACCGTTTATCACAGCAGTGACAAACATTTTTGTCTAAATTTTCTCTTTACAATACTGTCGATAATATTTGAGTGACCGTGGTCCGTGTGTGCGTCAGGGTGCCAGCGGGCTCGAGGAGCCTCATGGTGTCTCAGGCGGCTGACTACTGCACGCAGGAGCAGGAGAACGAGCTCAAGTATACCAAGAAGTAAACACCATACTATTATATAATTACTTTCGTTACATTTATGTACTATTTTCGTGTTTAGTTACGAATATATAGAATTATATATAATTAGTTAAATTTAATTTATCAAAAATAGTTATAATATAAAAATGATTTTTTATGTTTTACTTTATGATTAATTTCGTTGTATTATCAAGGTTGTTTGTAGCTTATATTTCTACTCTACCAGTTTGTTTGTCAAACCGATTATCTGTATATAAATCAGAATTTTTAATATTGATCAGAATCGGCTATATCAGTTACAGCCATGTTTTGGAGAAAATGTTTAATTGAGAGGTTATAGACTGATTATTTTTGTACAGAATAGTAATTTTATAGAGCGTTGTTGATAGTTTATTAATTAAATTACATGAATTGTCATTGTTTGAATTACAAGTTTTCTTTTTTTATGGCCGACGTCGGCGTGTGTCTTATTTTAAGTATTACGCGAATGTGATTTATTTTTCCACGTGCAATGTGATTACATGTTAGGGACGGCCGGAGGTCGTACCCATTGTCGTCTTTCGCTTTAGACGCATTAACCGGTATGTACCCGCCCGTCCCCAGCTCGTCGAGCTGGTCGTCCGCGGCGGGCTCGCTGACGCTGTGGGCGCGCTTCCTCGACAACTACCACTCGGACAGCGTGGCGGCGCTGCGGGCGACCACGCCGGGCGACTGGACGTGAGTGAGGCGCGGGGGGAGGGGGGGGACTCGACGGATGTGTAACTGTGTGTGTGTGTGTGTGCAGTGCGCTGGAGGCCAGTCGCGGCTGCCCCGGCGCGGCGGGCGCGGCGCTGGGCGCGCTGGCGGCGGCCGGCCTGCGCGCGCACGCGCTGCGCTCGCTGCTGCGCTGCCTGCCGCTGACGATCACAGCACACGGCGTACTCACACACGCGCTGGCCGACGCACGCACACAGAGGTACCGCACATATACAACGATAACCGTTTTACTACATCGAGCTCCTGACCTTCTGCTGTTAGTGAATCATTAGAGGAAAAATAGAGAAGACCCCGTATCTCCGGTGCGGATCTCCTGCGACTCCGTATAAATGAGTCATCCCGATTACGTATATTAAAAATAAAAGATGCCTCTTTAGTACATCCACTATTGAAGACTTCTTTACTTTAACTAATATATATTATCTGTCTTAGTCCCATTTTACGCCTCATACATTACTAACATTTTTATCCGCGCTCTCTCCTCTCACTGTACCCAAACTGACGAGTACATTATAATGTTCGGCTACAACCTCTCGTTTCAATAATAAATTCTTTAAAATAACCTTTCCGACGTCTTTTATAGACCTAGATCATCATTCATTAACATTATCAAACTTGTTATGTTTTATGGATGTATGGTTAATATTCGCATACAATAGCACGTACGCGTGTACAAACACACGTACACACATACACACATAATCTCTAATATCCAAAATTCGATCATTAACTTGGTTAGCATTATTTATATTTATATCCCTACCTATTTCTTTTTAACATCCAAAATTTATTCGTTCTCTTTCTTATACTTCTGCCAAATCTTCCAGACACCATTTCTACAAATCAAAAAGCCATCATAGCTCTTACTTCTAAACAAATTCACATTTATTCCTGACCCGAGAACCCTCGTCTATATCGCTACTGATACTCATCTCGAAACGAGCCCCAGTGCTCCCTCATAATCCCAGCCGTATTCATTTATTGATTCATATGTTGAGCCGTATTTCATATGTTATTGGTTGACGAAATATTTTATGAGCGACCGCTATTACCGCTGGTCTCAATGACCATAGACTTCTCGACATATCTACTGCGTTTGATACCACAGGGGAGGTGAAATAAAATATATTGATATTAATTTATCCGATTTAAATATAACTTAACTCATTCTATGTTATTTGTCTTTTTAAATGTACTTCAGATACTTTTATTAAATCATTAACTAATACTTCAACAAAACATAAAATGTTTTAAAAAACTGTTATCGTGTTTTGTGTCTTTTTTCTTCACGAATACGTCTATTGTTGATAAAATTCTTAGTATTAACAAGTTTGTTGTCTTTGTTACCTAGCGAGGTGCAATGTGTGGTGACGCGTGTTATTCAATACCACAAGGATGGTATTGAATTCCCAGAGGAGTTCCTGGAGGAGGTGCTGGAGAAGGCCGCCGAGCACGAGCTGCCGCCGCACAAGCAGCTGGGGCTCCTGGCGCTCAGTCGACGACCCAGGGTTCAGGATAGCGACGACATGATCAAGATCGCGCGCTCGTCTCTGGACTTGTTCAAGAAGGAGTGGCCGGAGATGGAATATGTGCAGCAATTGACAGGTTACAGATAGGATATTATCTTTATGAAATATGAATGAAATCTATGATACAAGATTTAAAAAAAGAAAGATACAGTTGTAAAAAAGTTAAAATAATTGAAAGGAACATGGCGATGGGAGGGTTGAAGACAAGTTGAAAGTAACAATTAAATCTTAATTGCTGATATCGTTTTATTTCCAACCGTTTCTCTTGTTTCAATCGGTGTCATACCTGTGCTCCTCAGAGGAGCAGCTGCTGAGTGAGTGTGGTCGCGGGCAGCTGTACCTTGCGCTGGCGGCGGCCTGCGACTCCTGGGCGAGGAAGAAGGCGCTGGTGGAGGCGCTGGCGTGCTGGCCGCGGACGCCTCTGTGAGCACCACGACTGGCTGACAGACACTTACCACGACCACTAGTGAAACTCACTACTGCTGACCTTCATTTAATATTGTATCTGTTCACTCGATCATCCTGAAATTTTGATTTCAGCAACATGCACTTACTTTTTATTTACTACCTAAAGCTTTAAAACCCAGATCGCTTTGTAACTTTTAAGATGTTCGTATAAAAGTATCCGCCTCCTCAGCGAGGAGGGTCTGAGTGCGCAGGGCTCTCTGTCGCGGCGACTGGCCCGCGAGTCCCCCCGCGAGGCGCGCATGCTGCTGCCGCTGCTGCTGCGGAGACCCATGCTCACAGATGAGGTACGCCCTACACACACAACGTAACACACTTTTGACGGCTGATATTGATTAATCCTACATACTTTTAAATTGGGACTATATAATAAATGAAACAAATTTTAAATAAGACCATAATTAAATATTACTAAAGTTAATTTATTTTATGTTTTTTTTTAAATAACTATACAGATAGATTTAATTGCAGGAAGTGAGGTCTCTAGCTGGCGAGGCGTGTGAAGACAGCGTTATAAATACGATTTGGGTCATTTTACTTAGCAAATGCGAGAGTACTGATGAATTGATTGTCGAAATTGCACAAAAACATAAGGTAAGTAAGAAAATAAAATATCTTATTAAATTTACTTATCTATTGTTATTAATTTATAACATGCTTGTTTTAGGATACGATTAGAGATGAGTATATAGAAGACGATTTAATAAAGGAGCTGCTAGATCAAGGAATGTTTTTAAAACTGGTGTTCAGTCCCCTGTATGCATTTATTGTGAACTATCTTATAAGAAATGATACTAATAAGGAAGACACCAATTTATATACAATTACATGGGCCACCAGTGAACTAGTCAAAGCTAAATACTTAGCTGAAGCCGGTCATTTACAACTTTTGTCTATGGGTGTTCCTTCTGTACTACGTGGCTTCTCACAGACAGTGTTACATAGCAAGAATAATTTGATATAATTACAATATTAGCACTATAAGTGTATCTATTTAATAAGTTATTAAATTATATGAATTAATTCTTTGTTTTATTGTTAAATCTTGAGTAGTTTTTCTCTAAAGTAAAAAACAAGTAAAAGGATATTTTAATTCCTGAAATTGACTTATCAAATCAAGAGAATGCAAACTATATTATTATTAGTATTTATCACTTATCGTTGATAAGATTGAAATAAAAAGGAACTTTTTAATTATTTAAACAAAATTTAAATAATTATTCGACAGTATTCGCGTTAATTTTATACGAATTCTCCCCCCTTTCCGCACTATTGTAGCGGCACGGCCAAAGAGCTTCTGAATAATGACCTTGTTACGGAAGTCGCTAATATTAAAAATATCAAAACTTAAAAATGAACCAATAAACACACTTTGCGTATTTCATATAAACATTTCGATATTTAAAGTAAATTTTGATAGAATATGAAGCAATGTACTCTATTTTTATAATTTATTGCAGTTATAAAATCAGGTAATTTTATAAATTACATATACTGAACTCCAAATAAAATATTTATATAATTTTGAAATAAAATATATATTTATTCAAATAAATATATATATTACTTTAAATAGTATAAAAACATTAAATAGTATAGTATAGAAACGTTATTAATAATTTTCTAAGCAAAAGTTTCGCACTAACAAACATGTGCCTCATTTCTGTCCATATTATAAGAATATTTTGATTTCATTCTTGTTTAAATGTAATAGAAGATAAAACATTAACTATGTGATTGCCTGTATACGCCTCATAAATAAAACAGACCCTATTGGACCTTTGCCTAACTTTATCAAGATTATATAAGCAACTAAAAAAAAATAGCTACTGTCAACTGTCATCTAAATCTTTAGGTTATATTTACTATTTATATCATATATGAAAGAAAGAAAAAGATATTGATGAACCAAAATGTTAAACGCGTTGAGAAATGCCTTAAGAATCCCCATAACTTATGTAGGTCGCTCTTTTAACACAACTGCACCAATTGCAACAGAAAAATTTGATCATAAAAGAATTCCTGCGGACGACGAAGGTGTCCAGGGAGAGAAGTTTGTGGATCTTGACGCCGTTTTGCAGTCGTAAGTTAGAACTGATAAGGTTCCCATGAATAGTATAGCTCTATGTAATATATATACACAAAACCACTGTTACATATTTTACAGAAAACAGAACTTATTTCCCACAGCAGAATCTGATAACTTATTGTTTGATGGTGTACTCTACAAAGACTTAGCCATTTGTAATGTCAGAGTGAGCCACAACAACACAATCTTTACACTTACTGATGCTGAGGGCAAAGTGAAGCTTTTACGGTCTTGTGGAATTGAAGGGTTTAAGAATACCAAAAAAGGAACAAATATTGCTGCTCAAACAACCGCTATCAGCTTAGCAAATGTTGGTTATATTTTAAAATCTGTCAACTTTTTGATAATATTGATATCTCATTAGAATTATTCAACTAAAATTTGACTCACTTTCAGAAAGCCATTGATAAAGGTTTTAAAACTATTAGAGTTCGAGTAAGAGGCCTGGGTCCTGGAAGACTGGTATTTATAATTTCTTAAAGTTTAAGTGTCTGTTAAAAAAACAATTTAAGAACAACTGAATAATATAGTTAGTTACAGTAATTAACCAATCATTATAATTTTATACTTATCTGTATATATTTCCTACATTAAATTAGATATTGAGTTGTATTTTTTTTACAGTCTGCAGTTAAAGGATTACAGATGGGAGGCTTGCAAATTGTGTCTGTAACAGACAACACAAGAGTTTCATGGAACCCTCCCAGACCCAGGAAAGCCAGAAGATTGTAGTTTTTATTTTCATAATTTAGTTTAGTTTATAATAAATGATACTAATACTAATAATAATAAATGTTTTATTTTAAAATCCATATTTTGACTGAGTTTGTCTCCTCGACATTCTATTGCTGGCCCATTGATTTTGTAGCTCTGTTTCGTTTGCTTTAGCCTAAAACATATCATGAATCGAATATAGATAACCTCCCAATTATAAGAAAAAATGAAAAATCAAATAATTTAAATTCTTACCTGGTGTGCCAAGTATGTGATTTGATGTTTCCTCTTTTGCTGACTAGTTGGTTCATTGCCCCGCTTCTTGCTGGCTGGTTGAATCTTACTAGTATCTTTCATAAGTCCTTCAAGCAACAAAGCTCTGGCTTCATCTAGTATTTCTTGTTGATTTATATCTACTATCTGTATCTCTTCTCGTTTACGCTTGCCTCTAGCACCACTTAATTTTAATATCTGAAATTTTGTAAATAATAAATTTTCTTAATAACAAAACAATTTTCTATCATCTAAAATCCTTTTAAAATTTGTTTATATTTTTATATATTGTTTTATTAAATTGTTTATATTTAAAATAGCACTTACAAAATAAACAATGAACAACAGAATGAAGTACATACCGCTTCTTCATCAAGTACCATTTCATTGGAACTACTTTCAGCTGTACTATGGACAGGCTCAGAAGTATTAGTTTCAGTGAGATATTCTGTTGGCTGATAAAATTCTAAATCTGGTTGCACATTGCCATGATCCTTCTTGAAATATGACTCTAAAGTCCTTGGCTTTTTTGAGGTTACTTTTGCATTTGGCTCTAAATCTATATCTAACGATGAATCTGGTGGTAATTTGACTTCTCTATGAATAGAAAAGAAGTCATTTTGTAATCCCTCATCATTATCACTATCATCTGAATACTCTGTAATCTGGCTAGACTTTTCAGTACCTTTCTTTAAATTTGTTGGTGATGACGGAAGTGGCTGTTTCTTCTTTTCAGTACTTAATTGTGGTTTTTGTGAAATTATATTTGGAATTAATGATTTTGTAGTGCTCATGACTCTGTTTTTTGGCTGTGGTAATATACTGAGCAATCCAGATTTTTTCTGTAAGTGTTCTAAAATTATTACCCTCATAATAAAACTAATATATTAATAAAATTTTTATATGTATCAATATAATTATAATCTTGAAGTAGCAAAATATGTGCATTCTTACTCCATTTTCTGGTCTCGTCTTTGAATTTGGTATTGTCTGTTGGACGTCTTTAAACTGAAACAGTAAGAAATATGTAATGAAGTCAACAAGAGATAAGTTAATAGTAATATAGTAATAATACAAACATCACTCAATGAAGGTATAGTTATCCTGGTCTTGGGTTTAACTATCTCTTTTTTGTGTAAAAATTCATCATCTTCCTCTACTATAGTTTTATTCTCTTTTGATGGTTGTGGAAGAAGATTAAAAAGGTTTGGAACACGTTCAGGCTCTGATGATTCATTGTCAATAACAGTTTCTTTTAGTATATCTGAAACAAAGTTAAATATTCAAAAAATCAGTTTTAGAAAACAATTAAATTAAGATTATAAATTTACCATCGGCCCCATTGACACGTGAACTGATATGTTCATCTACGTCCTCCTCGAAGTCACTAGAGTCACTATTGTCATAAGCTACCAAAGCCATTGTTTTGTAAAAATAAATTATCATAAAACACCAAAATATCAAGTACCTTAATGTTTTAATATTAACTTAAAATGATAAGTAACTAAAAAAACAAAAAAGAAATTACATATTACAATTACAAAGTGTATAACTTAGTGCTAATAAGATAATAATATATCTGTTAAAGTACTGTGTTTTATAGTATGTTTTTCTATTGACCATATATAGTACTATGTGCGGATTACCAAAACACTACATGTTTATAACTCTATAACTGCGTGTGACAGCACATAGTGTCACGTTAATTTTAAGATTATATTCCTTGAACCCTGTGGTTGAAAGTACACAGTATAATTTCTCTACTCAGTACAGTCTGTTTGAAAGTATATCTAGTCCACAGAGTACTATAAATCTACTACGATCTATTCTACGCTAGCATGACAGAAAATGCCAGCGCCCAAGTGGCGGCTGACAGGTTCGACAGTTTTACATAATTTCTTCTACTTCTTATATCTTTGAAATTTATTATGATAAAAAAATATTTTTAAATAATTTATGTTTTATTCTATTTCAAATAATATAATGCTTGTTCTATAAACTAAATTATTTATAATTATTAGATACTTAAATATTAATATTTGAATTTTATCTTAAAGTTAAAAACCTCCTATACCACGATATACTCTAGGTGTTATATTTATACCTGCCTTAATATTCGAATCAGAATTTACATGTCAAAACAGTGAAAATAATCAAGTATTCAAACGTCATTTATTTTAGGCAGAAACTGGGAAATTTGCATTGCGGGTAATATTACAATTTTATATTATAAGTACAAATTGACATTTTCTACAAGTCTAAAATAGGTTTTAAATATTAGTAAAATATTTAACCCGTGACAAAAATACATTCAATCCACCGTTTATTATATAAAAATAAAACAAATTAGGAAAATATGCATTTAATTTATTTTATATTAACAGATCAGAATGCCAAAAAAGTTTGTTGGTGAAAACAGCAAAGCTGTAGCCGCTCGGCAGCGTAAAGAGAATGCAAAAAATGAAAAAGACCAAAAAATTAAGAAACTTGTTGAGGATGCTGAATGGGAAGATAATGATGAGAAATTAAAAAAGAAGCTACAGAAGAAAGTACGTATTCTTCACAATGAAGCTTTCATTCATTTGTAATTTTTTTTTTGTATATTACATATAATTGATTTAAAGATGTTCATGTGTCAACATTGTTGTTTTAAACCTAAACAGATGCTTATTAATTCAAATATATATAATACGTATACATAGGATGACCAAGAAAAAAAGCGTCTTGAACAACTTCAGAAAAAGGCAGAAGCTAAAGCATTGCTGGAGAAAGAAATGGAATCCTTGAAGAGCAAGGTGTCCGCGCCACCCCCACAGAAGATAACTCGAGCACAGATCTCACAAATGAAGGAAAAAGTTATTAAAGTGGAACCTGAAAAGCCTATAGTGAGTTATTTTTTTATTTTATTGTTTCATTGTAACAAAAGCTATTCATTTCCTGGTCATATTTTATGTAACATAATCAAATGACTTTGTGTGCAGTTAAAATTGACAATCAAAATGTTGATTGAAATAGAGACAGCTACTCCAAACTTATTATTATATATATGTCTTAACAGAAAGCTAATGTGGTGGTTGAAGAACCTCCTCTAGAAGAGAATATAAATAGACTGCAGATAGAAGGTGAAGTTGCCCAATCCGTAGATGAAGCTCTTGCTCTTCTCAGGTGCATTGTTTTGCTTAAAAGTTTTTCAAATTAATAATTTTATTTTTTTAATCGTACATTAATGTTGTATATATTTTGCAGTGATAAGTCTGAAGTGGATAAACATCCTGAAAAACGCCTTAAAGCTGCTTTTACAGCATTTGAAGAAATAACTTTACCCAGACTCAAAGCAGAGAATCCTTCACTTAGACTTTCTCAACTCAAACAGATGCTCAGGAAAGAATGGCTTAAATCACCACAGAATCCTCTTAACCAAAAGGTTTAGATAATTAAGGAGACTAAACATAAACTTGTCAATTTTGAAGGCACTGGATGAGGCAATCATTAAATAAAAGAGTATCTGGGCATAACATAATTTAATAACCAGGTTTAAGAAAAGGAGCAAAATGTAAATATCTCAAATAAAGGTTTTGAAGTTATTCAGGTTCATTGCTGTACTGCAAAGGTATGCCTTTGCGGCCTTTTTCTGCTTTTGTCACATCACTTTCACCCAATTTCTGCTCTAGGCCTTTCCACGACCTGTGTTGAAGATTTTGTCCTATACTCTCTACTGCCCAATTTTGTTTGTCAACTAAATCCCTGCTACCCTCTATGTTAGCCTGAATTTTAGTTTCCCTTATATTCCCAGTAATAAGGCTAACATCTGTAGCCTCTTTAATATGATGTATTTCTAAGTAATGCCTCTTCCCAGGCAAAAGATCATCATAATCTGTGACATGATAGTTGTAATATGGCTCTCTATTAGAGTTTAGAGCTACTTCCAGTTCAAAAGGATATACTATTGGTCTGTAAAAATCTCTATTGTTATACAAATCATTTTCGGGACATGCTATCATAACATAAATCTCAATCTGAAATAAAAAAATATCCACTATGTAGTCAAAATATGATTAAAGAGAATATTTAAAATAATGATTTACCTCTGGAAAATTAGCTAACTTGGCAACATTTGGCTTTCCAACAGAAACAATGTAACTTTTTTTTCCATTAACCCTGCACAGTTGTTTCATTTGCGTTATTATGTCCTTTGTTTGTTCGCCAGCAAGCTTACACACAAGAATGCCAACAACATTTGCATCTTTACATTTCTCTATAAGAAACCTCCTTCTTTTAAACCAAGTGGTTTCTTCTAAACATTCAAGTTTATTATCTTCTGGGTCTAATAAAAACCACTTTACAGCTGTAAAAATTTAAAAGATAGTATAAATATATAATTATGCCCATCATTAGTTTTAATTATAAATAGATATATATTTTTACCTGGTACAGAAATGTTAAAATTAAACACAGTTTGTCCTCTAGAGCCAATATAAATGCAAGTAAAATCATTTAGAGCTTCCATTGGAAGTTCTTCATCTTTCTTGTTTTTAATAACTCTCCCCAAAAATCTATTAGGTGTTTCATACATTTTTACAACACCCACATAACATTGTGAATAATTTTGGAACCAAAAAGTTATTATTTCATCTGAATGGAGAAGAAATAAAAAAAGTAGGATATCTTTAGTAGATATAATGTGAAAAAGATAAGAAAAAACTATTTAAATCAAGTACACCCACCTCTGCAATATTCATATTCTGCATCATAAAACAGGCAAAGTTTTGAATCTGTTGATTTGAAATTTTCTTTTAAAATACCTTTTAAATTGTCAATGTAAAGATGCTTTTTTGGAAGCACACTAAATACAGGAATATTTGTCTTGGTGAAGCACGAGTGTCCAAAGTGAACCACTGCTTCACCCTGAACATGCATAGCAGCCACCGAGTCTATACAACAGCTAAAATTACATATCATAAAATACATATTTATTATATATTGGTTATTTTGCTGAAATTTAGTTAAATTAAGTCATTTTCAAGAACCTTGCATAAGAAGTATCACCGAGAATATATAAGTCTACATTAGTTTTCTTTCTTATTTCTTCATAAATATTTGTGCTCACGCCAATGAGCTCATCTGGGAATTGAAGGCACACCTAAAATATTTAACACTTTTTACTTAGAACAAACATTTTAATTATATAAAAGAATGGAAAAAATGATATTGTCTTTAATACTAAAAAATAATTAAAAGTAATATAAAGCAAGCAACAACTATACAATGTTTAATACATGCTAGCATGTATTAAACATCAATCAATCATCATCAATTTTTAATCTATTTTATTTATCTTCTCCACAGTACTATTTAAGCAACGAGAAAACAGCATGTGTGCTATTAATAATTTTTACAATATATTATTATACAAAATTTTACATATTTACTTTAGAAAAATTATTTTCTGTTATCCATTTACAGACTTCATTAATGTTGTAACGATGAATTATATCGTCTACTCCTATTTGGTTCTGAGGCACGTCCAATTCCCTTTCGATACATATTTTTCCATCCGTTGTAAAGTTAGCCATTACATATAATTTTTTAAAGTGTTTAAATTGTAGAATTTCTTTTAATTATTATTTTATTCATTAGGATATCTAATTTTAGTTAAAATTTTTACTTATAGTAAATTTTATTGGTAAATAGTTGTCAATTGTCATTGATCAAATTTTATTTAGGAATGAATGTCAAGCTAAAAACAAGTAAAAACTCGAAACTTTATGGGCGATATTGTTAAGGAGAACCAACTAAATAATAATAATAAGATAGATCAAATTGCTAACTTTATACGAAAGAAAAACGATTTGTTAGTATATAATACGAAGTAAATCGTGGTTTTGTGACCAAAAAAAAAATCCTCAATAAGAATTAATTAAAACTTAAACATATTAAGGAAATCTTTTGTTTGATAACCCTTCTTTTAAATCGTATAATATAATTGATTAGTCAACCAAATTTGAGGATAAGTAAATTTTTTTATGTTAAGAAAATATTTAAACCCCAATTTTGCCATTCATCGTTTTTTTTAATGTATAATTTCATTTTGAAAAGTATAAGTGTAACGCCATCAAGTTATTCGTTTTGACACTAAATACTTTTCTTTATAAAAGTCTTTATTCCCTTTAAATTTTATTATTATTATTTTTTATATAAATTAATAAAATTTCTATATTAAGTTTCATAAAATATTTTTTGTCTGTATAACCATTTGAATAGAATTTGACGTTTAGATATTACTTTCAGGTTATGTTATGTATATAGTATATACTATAAGTTCACTTTAAAAGATTTAATAAGTAATTAATATCTCTTTCACTGAAGTATTCATTTAAAATGTTAATGAGAAACCTAAGAATTTTGTGCCGAAGATACTCGCAAGCTTGTACTTTTAGAACTTCGGAAACATCACCTGTAACTATTTTCAATGTATATACTTGTATACGAATGTTTTATATTCCTTAATGTACTTGTTTCTTTAAGGCGAGTCATAATGAGAACCACATAGGTTTATTTTACACACTAAATAAAGATCTGTGTAAACAACTTTTTGGACATGGAGGTTTGCCAAAGAGCTATATGAAGCAAACTAAAACATTTACTGAAACAACTCTTATGGTTCGGTTACCTGCTCTTGATATCATAAATTGCATAGAAAATTCAGATTTTGATAAACCTGTCATCAGATATGTATTATGTATCCTTTTCTAAGTGAAATTAATACCATTTTTTAAAAAATAATAATATTTTATTACATTAAGATGAATATATTATCAAATTTCATGGAGATTATTTTCTATCAAATCAAAATCAGATGGTGAGAAAGGTGCTGGCAAGTCCCTGACTCTGGCTCACCTGATTCACTATGCTAATGAGAAAGGATTCCTCATTGTCCATGTTCCTTGGGGTATGTCATACTAGTTCCTATAATCCTTTGTACTTCATAAAAACACTGTATTTTATAAAATATCTTGTCATTTCATAAAATTGAATTGAAACTTAAATTATGACTATATTTGGCTATTCTAGTTTTTTATTAACTTTAGTTAATAAAAGACTAGAATAGCCAAAGATATTTGTATTTTTGCATGTTTAATTTTAAAATATGGATTATATGTTAATCAAAAAATATATCTATGTTTATTAGTATCAGAATGGTTGAGACGTGTCCAGCGTCACAAAGAGATGTCAAACTCACTCACTCGGGAGGGGATGGTTGACTTACCCCTGGATGCAGCAGCTTGGTTATTGCACTTTAAGATGCAAAACCAAGCTCTTCTTAAAAACCAAGATGTAAGGCGGACAAAAAGCTTATTTATTATTATAATTATCTTTTAATATATACTTCTTTACATATACTCATGACTGCAGCTTAAAATATCCAAGGAATATACATGGAGTAAAAGGGAGAAAACTGATGAAGGGGCACCACTCTTGGAGTTAGTGGAACTTGGTATTGCAAGAGTAAAGTATGCTTGCGACATTGTAGATGCAGTCATCAATGAAATAAAATTACTATCAAATGAGAAACGGTAAGATTTGTCATGTGGATATAAGACACCAGTTTTCTTTTTTTTTTATCAAATTACTGAATATGACTGTATAATACACATCTAAATCTCATGTTCCAAGAAATATATATATATAACAATCAACAATATTTCTTTGTATTAAGTAACTATTAGTCTACAATTTGAAGAATATATATAATTATCAACAAATATATAAAATAATATTTATTACATAAGCTTCTATTCTAGAGAATATATTTCTTTTTGTGAATTGTCTATTATAAACTTATCAAAACAATTTTATTTAGGTGCAAAACATTTGTGGCCATAGATGGCTTTAATTCTTTCTTCTACCCATTGACAAGACTAAGAACACCTACTAAAAGAAATGTGGTGCCTGAAGAAGTCAGCCTCACCACATCTATTTTGGAGCTGACCAAAAATGATTGGGTAACTCTTAAAAAACTATAAAAAAGAATTAACAAAAAAGTTTGATTACAATATAATTTCTGTACAATTTGTTTCTAGACAAACGGTGTTATTGTAGTAACGGCAGATCAATTAGCAGTACCAGAAGATCATCAAGAAAGTCATTTACCCAAATATTTACTTTACAAAAAGGTATTTTGAATACCTTCATATATTCTAGTCAACCTTTTTATTGTTCCTAGCTGATCATAGCATAAATTGTGATTTTTCAGGGATTTGAACACTTAGACCCATTTGTGCCTGTTGAAGTTGATAGATACAATGAGAGGGAATTTATAAGTTGTGTCAACTACTACAGAGACAGGCTGTGGTTGAGAGGACCTCCAGAGATAGAGAGTGAACTCAAGTATGCAAGTTCTTGTAATCCTTACAGATTCATGGAGTTATGTGCGCCTTTATAAATGTATTAGTTATTGTATATATAGATCATAGTAAAATTGTACAATTGAGAAAAACCTTAATTTGTTTTTCTTTTACTTAACCCTCTAACATTAATAATATAAATCGAATAAGACAATGACAATACTGTAATTAAGATGTTGAGATTATTTAATAAAAAAGACAATGTTTGATTTAATAATTTATTTTGCCAACGTATCTACATTCATTAACTTAAATTATATTTAAACCTTGTAGCCAACAAGGTGGCGTTTGCCAATACATTCTCCAACATAAAACCAGAAAAGCACTTCAGCACCAACCAAAGTGTTAAGTGTAGCTTGCTTCACAGTCTGATTCTTCCATGCACCACTCCTGGCACTGCTGACAAGCTTGGCGATGCCAGCTTTGATTTGTGGAATTTCGCTTAACTTTGGTGGGCCTAATTCCACCTTTGCATATTTCATGAAAATGGCGAATTTGGGCCTAGCCTGAGCGAGTGCCGCTAAAGAAAAAGAAATCGAAAAGTTTATTACTTTTACTAAATATTAAAGAACACCTTTTAAAGCTTATAATATAACCCTAAAAGCGATATATAAATTACATAACTAGCTAGGTCTTTATTACAAAAATGGTTTACCATTGATTAGCGAAGGCAACTTAGCTACTGCAGACATAATTCAGATACGATGTAAATTACTTCGGTTGATAATAACAAAAGAAGTTATATTTTCTACTTTTATTTCAATTTTAGAATATCGGAATGCACAGGCAAAGTAGAAAAATCTGTCAAGAGTCAATTGTCAACTTTTATTTGTCATTGTCAATTGCTAGTAATTCTTTCTTTCTTCAGCTTTCTGGCAAAACATTACGTGCATAATGCCAATAGATATGACGGAGGAATCTTCTTGACTTTTACGACTCAGTATCGAAAAAGTGTTGTAATTATTAGGAAAGTTTTAGAATTATACAAATTTAAATTTAATAAAAATGTATAAAAGAATGATAAAGTATACTTATATAATATAATAAATGATGCAAAGATTGCTAAATATTTTTACAAATAATAAAACCTTTAAGCAATTTTGTAAATATTGTTTTTGGATAAAATGTTAGTCATGGTACGTGTGTAAGTTTGAAATAATGAGCATTTTATTAGAGGCAATATTGTATGTAACCAATTGAATCGTGAAAGAAATGAATAAGGAAATAAAACCTGATCATCAATTAAATGAAATAATATAAAAAATGTATTGTTATACCGTGGTTAATTCTATTATTTAATTATTAACTTTATATTTTATTTTAAACACCAAATAATATTAAAAATACTAAACATTCTGCAAAATTTTTTAACGACCTTTTATTTAGTGCTTGGTTTTAAAATTTATTTTTTATTTATTTATTTATGCACCAGAAATTTTTACAACACTTTATAAAATAATAATTTTGTACATTGGATAACTTATCTCTATCAAGAGATTTCTTCCAGTTACCCATTAATGTGAAAGTAAATAAGTATACAAGAACAGTAGGGTACATTATTAAAAAATAACATTTAACTAATAACGACACTAACACATAACAGTATACTATAATAAACTAAAAATATAACAAATAGATAGATAATATATAATATATACAATAAATATATCTAAATACTATCAGTTCTTGTTTTTATCGACTCAATCTGATGTATCGCATAAGGCTATACCTATCTACAAAGATCAGAATTAATCTGTGTGAAACGCTTGTTTTATCAAAACTAAACTATGCTGACGTAGTAATAGGTCTCAGACTACGGGCACGTACCAAGCACCTTATTCAAAAAGTACAAAATGCGTGCACGAGGTACTGCTTCGCTATCCTACCACGATCCCACGTTACACCATTTTTAAAAAATGCACGTTTATTAAAAATGGACTATCGCAGACAGCTCCACCTCGCCACATTAATATTTGGTGTCATTAAATATAAAATACCACCTTATTTATATTACAAATTAAAATGGATTGGTGACGATCGTTCTACATGCTATGAAAGCAGAGTTTCTTTGCGGAAGCTAAGTTTGCCATTGTTTCGTATAGCCGTATTCCGTGACAGCTTTAAATGTTCTGCAACTAGTTGCTGGAACAACCTTCCACCGCCCTTGCGTGACCTTAAAAATATTAAAACTTAATTAAATTGAAATAATTTCTAATTAACTTACTGACTACGTAAATATTAATTTTTTCATTAATTGATTACTTTATGCATGTATGTGTGTGTATGTATGTATATATACATATATATGCGTGTGTATTGGTATATGTGTTTGTAATATATACTTTTAATCCTTCTTCCATGTTCAGCACGCTGTACTATATCGGTGTTCCAGAACTAAATAGGTTTGCGGAATAATTTATTTACAATTTTAAAACCTGCTTTGTAGTTTACTAAGACTAGATAAATCCGTTTTCAAACCGTTTTTACTTTAGAAATACCTGCAATGATGAGATGTACTAATAATAATAATTATTATTTTTATTATTTTTTTGTTTAGTATTATTATTTTTTTATTATTATGGTTGTTGTTGTAGTCATTTTTATGTTTTGTTAATTTACGATCGTACATAAGTTTCATTTTTATACTGTAATACAATAATTATTCTTTATTTCATTTTGTTTCTTTTTTTTTTATAATTTATGCATTCTGTTTAATGTAGGTACTCCAACATTGTCCACCTTATTTTTGTTATATTACCATGGTACCTACATTAACGTTTATCATTTTTAATTCTTTTAATTTTAAGTAAAATATCTGTTTATACTTAGCGACGTAACTCGTTTAAAGGCAGCCACAGAATACCAGCTTTGAAAATATTGTTCTCAACAATCAACTGAGTGTCCAAAATTTTTGGATAACTGGTTTTTTTTTTAATTAATTAGCTTCAATAGTGTTAGTTGTTCAGTGTTTTGTTGTTGTTGTAATTTTTTTTATTGTACTGTACAGGTAGTCAAGTTCTGTGCACGGCGAAGGACTTTTTTAAAAAAGATTTATTTTAATTAAAAATTATATTTGTTAAACAAGTATTCACTTAAGCTACCTTAAACAGACTGATCTTAATAATTATTTAATGAATAATTACAATTAAATCGGACCACCCAAAGGAGGTGCCGCTATTGTCTTATTCTTAGAATATCGCCTGACGGCGGACAATACTAGGTGCTAACTCAGCGGTTTGGGACGACATAACTCCTCCCTCCTTAAGATCGAAGTTATCCGGTGAAATGGGAGAACTTCGGAAAAACATTTTTAATACAATTTTGCGGTAAATGAAAATTAAAACACATATAATAATTATAACTATGATATACAATACAATTGTCCAAATACTAATGCTATTCACTATTTTATGATTTTCACTATTTTCACTATTTTCCCTTAAATCACTTTTCTTCAAAGTATAAGCGAGAAGTTTCAAATCTGAAAGGTCTATTCCTTTTATATCTATTGCTTTCCTTTTTGGATTTTCAGGAACATGTAATAAGGGTAATGTAATTATAGGCAATGTTGAAAAATTATCATTTTCTAAGAGTGCCTGATGTTTCTTCAGGATCATACTTCCAATTTTTACTTCGCAAGGATCGTCTAGTATCAGGATATAAGTTCCTTTAATTCTTTTTCGGGATATTTCATTTAAACGTGTACTCGTTAGTAGTTCTTCTCTTCTGGAGAATAAAACCCATGTGTTCGCTTGCAATGGTTGCAGGACGACATCTTCAGTAATTACAGTAACAGGAGTACAGGATGTTGTATTTTCTTTATAACTAATTAATTCACTTATACAGGGATCGTTGGTAAATTGAAGAATTTCTCTTTCATAGCAGAGATAACTCGCTTTTTCGATCTCCTTGCAGGGATGATCTAGTAATTTAGTTTTCAACCCTTTTGCTATAAGGTAAGGGTGTTTAGGAACAATAATGACTGTGGAGTCATGGGATAATACAGGAATGGGGATCAATTTGTAATAGATATATGTGTCATCCTTAATTATAGGTATTTCTAAGAGATACGTAATATAATTTCCTTTCAAATAAGCTTTTATAGAAATTGTCTGTTCCAGTTTAACTAGATTATCTAATATTGGATTATAGGCTAATTTTTCTAATTTACTTATTTTTTCTAAAGTATTTAATAGATCGTTAGAATTAATAATTGATTGATGTAAAATACCTAATCTACTTAATGCAAAACTTGTTTCTATTTCATTTAATCTTATATAGATAGTTTGAAAATTATGTATTAATAAATTATACGTACTAATTATTTGAGTCTCTATATGATTGAGAGCATCTTTTTTCATAATCTCTGTTAAATTATGTCTTAACTCTTGAATTTCTAAATTAATTCCTATAATATTATCATTTAATTGAAATGTTGAATTCGTTAAAGAGAGCATCATTTCAGTAATTAAAGTAATTTTATTTTTAGTTTTACTTTGCTCTAATTTAACTTCATTAATAAGTTTTTCATATAATAGCATCGTTATTATCTAGATTTCCAGTAATTACCTTAATTATAGATCCTAAGGGGTTGATTAAACCTCGCTTAATTCTAATATTTGGGGAAATCTGATATAATTTTATCATCGTTATATTTCTTAAGTAGTTAGCTTGAATCCTAACATCTATAAAATTTTCAATATAATTATCATCAAAATTATTAACTAACTTATTTAACTGGGTACATTTATAAAAATTATCTTTAAAATCTTCTATTATATTTCTTAAATCTAATGTTTTTGCAATGGTCCATTTGTCATTACTCACGATGGCTAAACCATTTCTTAACGGTAGTATACCAGGATTGTCACGTAATTCCTGAAGTTGAAGGGCCTGGGACCGCCTCATCAGGACCAAGATCAGGACCAGCAGGTGGTACCTGTGGAGGTCGTTTCACATTCCTTATTGGAATTTTCGTACTACGTTCGTTACTCATAATGACAGGGACAATATTTCTACTTATATCTTTAGAAACTTGTGCTTTAATATAGCGTGGTTTATCTTTACTCTTTCTTTTGTTAGTGCTCTTGGCAAATATAAAATCTCTTGGTTTAATTTGAAACTCAGTTTCACCACCTCTTTTTTCAATATATTTTTCTTTACTTTTAATTGTTTTATTACTGATGTGTTTATATAAAAACTTTGTTCGTTTCATATGCTCTTTAATCAATTGTTGCATATATTCACGATTAAAATCTATATCAAAAGTATTTCTAGATTCGGTATGTCCGAATAGAACTTCAAAAGGCGTAAAACCAGTTGATGAATGTATTGAATGATTATATGCCATTATTGCATACGTCATAACCGAAGCAGCATCGGTATATTTATGTTCGTATTTTGCAATCCTATATATTTCTAAAATAGTTGAATGGAATCTTTCGATAAGACCCATAGACGTCGGATTATTCGCGGTACCTATGTGTATTTCAATTTTATACATGGACAAAAATTCTTTTAGTAAAGCATTGTTAAATTCAGTACCTGGGTCGGCACTAATTTTTAAAGGTAAACCATAAAAAGAAAAGTATTTAATTAACGCTCTAACTATTTCTGGCGTCGTTCTGTTTGGTATATCAAATGCTTGGCCTAACTTACTAAATGCATCGATAACAGTTAAATAATAATTACCTTCGATAGAAAATATATCAATAAATATTTCTTCTAGGGGTTTCGTCTGCGTTTGGGTTAATTGTAATTTTGGTTTTATCGGGTTTCTATCGTACTTCATTTTTTTACAAACTTCACAAGAATTAATTACGCTTGATATCGTTTGTTCCATTTTATGCCAAAAATAATTTCGTTTAATGTGTCCTAAAGTTTCACGAATGCCTCTGTGGCAAGTTTTGCCTTCGTGATATTTTATTACTATTTCTCTTTGATCGTTTTCGTCATCTATATAACTAACGCGTTTTGTGCATTCCCTAAATTTAACACATTCTTTCTTAAATAATGATATAACTAATTCCGTAAATTGGTTGCGATGTATATCGTCTTCGAAATATATAAAATATTTAGCATTATTCTTAATATATTCTTTTAAAAATTGCTTAACTAAGTCAGGTCTATTTGTAGGTAAATGAACTTCTAAAATACGTTGCTTAGGCCTAGATAAATCTTTAACTGTTAATTTATCTATTAACCATGTAAAAACTAAAATTTGATTTGGTTTGGTATCAATTGCTTCTTGTAAAATAGGGATACCTTCTGATTCAGTATCACGAGCTGGATGAATAGTTTCAGTTTCAGAAGCAGTTAAAGTCGAACTAGAGGGACACGGTATAGAGTAAGGTGAACCATTTCTAGTCCTAACTGAAAGAGTTTTCTCTGAATCTGTTTCACAATTAATAACGGGTTCTTCCGTTTCAGTTTCGAATATATTAGATTCTGATTGAGGAAAAACGGTCTTTTTTAATTTAGCTAGTTCTTTTAAGTCCTCTGTTAATTTTCTTATTTCTTCAAGACGATCGTCGTCTTGTTCAACATTTACTTGAGTTGACATATTTTCGTCATTCTCTATTGCGTTAATGCGGATGCGCGATAAAGCATCGGCATTACAATTAGCTTTTCCACTTTTATGTACAATTTCAAAATCGTACTCGGATAATCTTAAACGCCAACGGGTTAATCTACTATTAGTATCTTTAAGGGAATTTAACCATGCTAAAGGTTTGTGATCTGTAATTATTTTAAATTTCTTACCATATAAATAGGGGCGGAAATACTTTACTGCCCACACGATAGCAAGAAGTTCTTTTTCCGTAGTACTGTATCGAGTTTCAGCACTAATTAACGTACGACTTGCATAGGCTATAGGCTTATCGCTTCCAATTGGACCTTGAGATAAAATCGCGCCTACTGCAAAGTCTGATGCATCTGTTGTAAGGATATAAGGTTTACTAGGATCAGGATATTGAAGTATAGGTGCGTTAATAAGAAGTTCCTTACATTTTTGGAAAGATTCAATATATTTTTTATCATTTACAGGCATAGTCTGTTTTTTCTTGAGTCGGGCTGTCATAGGTTGTGTTATTTTCGCAAAGTCTTTAATAAATCGTCGGTAATAACCTATCAGTCCTAGAAAGCTTTTAATTTCAGTCGTTGTCTGGGGTAAAGGATACTTTAAAATGGCTTTAATTTTGTCATTATTCGGTTTAAGTCCGTCACTTGTAATTGTATGTCCTAGATAAAGTACTTCTTTTCGTAAAAACTCGGATTTATCTAATTGTACCTTTAAATTTGTTTGTCTTAGTCTCTCAAATACTGAACTTAATTTTTCTACGTGTTCTTGTAAGCTTACTGAATAAACTATTATGTCATCAAGGTAAACTAGGCAATGAATACCTTGCAGTCCTCTTAACACATTGTCCATTGTTCTTTGAAAAGTTGCAGGTGCAGTTTTAAGTCCAAAAGGCATACGTGTAAATTCGAAATGTCCAGCGTTTGTACTAAAAGCTGCCTTTTGTCTATCTTCTTCTTTAACTTCTATCTGATGGTAACCACTTGCTAAGTCTAGAGTGGTAAAGTAACAACTTCGTCCTAATTTATCAAACAAGTCAGTTATGTTGGGTAAGGGGTATTTGTCATCTACAGTTATCTCATTTAATTTTCTATAGTCAATTACTAGTCTAAATTTTCTTTCATTACTAGCGTCAAGTTTCTTTGGAACTAGGTGCACAGGTGCACTCCAAGGAGAGTGAAATGGAATAACTATATTATTTTGTATCATTTTCTCTACTTGTTTGTTAATTTCATCATTTATTACTTGGGGTTGTCTGTAAGGTCGTATATATATAGGGTCTTCATTATAGGTTCTAATTTGATGTTTTACGTCATTAGTAAAAGTTAAGGGTAATTTGTCACAATGAAAAATGTCTTTATATTCTATACAAAGTTGTTCTATAGCTTTCTTTTCTTTGGAGTTCATGTGATCTAATCTAAGTTTCGTTAAGTTTTCAGTCAATATCTCGTCTATTTCTAAATCATAACTGTCATTTAATTTGTTAACATTACATATATTTGGGTTATACTTTGTCACAATAAATGGGCTAGTGATAGTCAAAACTAATTCTGTATCTAAAGTATTTTGAATGATGGTCGTTGCATATCCATCTTTACAATTAACTAAAGCACTAGGCATTCTAACACCGTCACAAAATTGTTTAAAATTTAAAATAGCAAAACCATTACGAAGGTTCGTCGGTAATTTTACTCTTTGTTCACAGCGTCGGTCTAAACGAATGACGTTAGTAGGGTTATAAGTTATAGGAATAGATGTTGTGTTAGTATAAAGGATTTCATTTTTCATGTCTATTTTAGCATCTAATTGTTTTAAAAGATCGCTTCCTATAAGTCCGTCGTAACGTCCGTCTACGTCGTATATATAAAATTTATGAGTTTCATGATTTTAAAAAGTCGGGAATAAAGGAATAACTATAACTTCATCATGTCTACTAGAGGCATGGGTACTAATGACCTCGAAGGGCTCTTGATATTCAAAATTATTAAAATATTCGTTAGCTTTCTTAGGGCTAATAAATGATCTTGAGCTTCCAGTATCTATCATGAAGTTAGCATTAATTTCAGGAATGTTAATATAAGGTAGTGTTAGTGTGTTACAATTTAAATGAATTACCTCGGGATGTGGTAAGGGGTACCTATGTGAAAATTTTCAAATTGTTCAATAGGCTCGTTTTGTTTTATCGTATACTTATTTTTATCATGTAATGTTTGATCGTTATTCATATTAAAATATTCATTATCTATTACTTCAGGATCTACCTGATGAACAATATGTTCATTTAAACGAAAACCTTGAGGTTTACTAGGTGGAGCAGTTCTCATACTCACATCCGTATTCACCGGTCGTTGGGGACGGTAACCAAAGGGTTGCTGTCCTTGATTTTGATTAAATTGTGGTCTATAGCCAAAATTATTTTGGTTGACCTGGGGCTTATACCCTTGATTAAATTGATTAAATTGAGGTCTATAACCAAATTGATTTTTATTTGGAATTTTTATTTGTTGGCTTTTAGGAATGCCAAATTTAAATTTAGGTAAATTTTGTGCATTATTATTTTGTAAAAATTGAGGTTTTGGTTGAAAACCATTTGGATTCGTTTTAATCGTATTATAAAATGGTTTCATACTTCTTTCTAAATAAGGATTGGTAGATGTAGCAGATCCAGTATTATTATAAGGATGCTTCATCATTTTATTTCTAGAATTATATTGGTGCATAAAATTAACCTCCTCTAATACAATACTTAAGGCATTTTCTAACGAACTACATGCCTTTAAACGCACAATTCTTAATAAGTCTTCTGGTAAATTATATAAGAAAACATTCATCGCTAAGTTGTCATAAATAGTAATCTTACTTTCGCGTAAACTCATATTCGATAATAAATTAACTTTAGCAATCAATGTGCTCTTTGTATGTTGAATCCTATTACAGAAATCTAGATAAGATTCGTTACTATTAATTTTTAATGTCTCTAATTCGATCGCGATACATTCTTCGGAACGCGGATCACCGAAATGTTGCTCTAGGGCGGATTTTAAGCTGTTCCATGTATTAAGGTCTTGTCTTTCACTTATTAAACTAGCGGCTCGGCCTACTAATTTAGAAGTACATGGTATAAGTATAAATCTTGCGCTGGGTTTCCTTCCACTACGCATGTTTGTATAACGTATTCGCATTTTCGAATAAATAAAGATAATAATTTCTCATCTCCATCAAACTTTGGGATGATATTACTAATTTCAACGGGAATCTTTACAATATTCTCCATTTTAAAATATTAAATTTATATTTATATAAATGAATATAATTTATATATTATTTTTAATTCAATTAAATTCACTTTATAATATCGTTAATTATTTTATTTTAAAATACTTAATACTAATCGTCAAGGAAATTTCTTAGAATCTTTTAAGGTTTAAAAAGAATTCTACAATTAAATTGACACATATAACTAGGGTTGAATAGGAAAAGAATAGATGGGAATAGCTTTAGGGTCTACTCACCAAATCATCTCCCTCGTGAGTCTGAAGGCAGCAGTAATTTCTTGTAGAGCAGGATCACGTGCAGGATTCGACTTATTTATAATTTTGGTTCGGATTCCGTTAAAAACGCTAGAAAACGTTCGTCTCTATATAGTTTACAGGACGCGGAATCCTACCGGCTGCGCCAGTCAAGTTCTGTGCACGGCGAAGGACTTTTTTAAAAAAGATTTTTTTAATTAAAAATTATATTTGTTAAACAAGTATTCACTTAAGCTACCTTAAACAGACTGATCTTAATAATTATTTAATGAATAATTACAATTAAATCGGACCACCCAAAGGAGGTGCCGCTATTGTCTTATTCTTAGAATATCGCCTGACGGCGGACAATACTAGGTGCTAACTCAGCGGTTTGGGACGACATAACTAGGTTGTCTAAATAAAGATTCTTGATTTAATTTGATTTTAAATATATAAAATGCATATATAGAAATAAATATTTATTATAATTACATACATAAAGAGAGGAAGTGCTTCTTCAACCTATATTTAAAAGAGTTTACAGTGAGACTATTACAAACTTCAGGGTAACGAATTCCATAACTGCGCTGCTTGTACTGTGAAGGAATCAGAATAGCAAGCAGAGTTAAACCGGGCTACGTCAAGTCATTTATATATCACACACGAACGAGACGGTCTGTCGTGTGGTGTTGTAAATTTAAAACTCTTATTAATTACTATTTATTTTTACCATAAAGCATAGACCATATTTTATGATTATATTACTTATGTGTTTAATGCTAGCAGATAGCAACATTTTTTGTCTACGTCGATCAATTGTGTCAAAAAACAAAACCGGCATTTATGTTATGATATTAGTATTTAATATAATTTATTAATTGATAGGAAAAAGCTAAAAACTTATTTAAAATAGTTAGATGAAATAGATCATCTATCTTGATTAAAATGTATAAAATAGGTACGTATTTTTTTCATGAATTAAGCTTATCTTTTGCCGAGCTTCTAACGTGGTCGGGCGGTTTCTTTAAAATTAATTAATATATGTTATCATGGTAAATATTCTTGTTTTTTGTTCTGTAAAAAATATTCACTTGTTTAACAATTATGAAGAGAGAAATTTGTTTATTTTTTATTCGCCACCTTAGGGCCACGTCATTCTTATAAATCTGATGTCTGATATATTTATATGAAAATGTTTAATTTTCAGTGCAACCCCTGTTAGTGCTAAGTATTTTAGCAGTTGGCAATGCAATATTACAAGGTACTATCGATGTAAAGCGGTTTCAAGCTATATTAGAAGAGGGTATTAAAAGTAAAGATATAAGTACTCTGTATCATTCTATAAAAGGTCTGAAACAACTCAATGCTAAAATTCCTGACCTCTGTGAGGTAAGTTACATGACCATTACTTTGATAAGCAGATTAAATAAACACAGTATATAGTTAATGTTCTTAAGCAATAAAACTTATTTACATTCATAGTTATGGATAAAAATAAAAATTGGGTACAAGAAGACTAGTATAAGACAACTATAATTTATTATACCTCTAATATTCTAGTGAGTAATATATTGATCATATCATAACGTCAGAAATAAATGTCCTCCCTGTAAACCCTGTAACCCTTGTCAGATTAAGCTTCTTTACCCATAATTGTTATAGACAAATATATAATATAATAAATCATTTCAGGATATCAAAAATTCTAAATTTGATCTTAAAAATATTGAACAAGTCTATTACCTCACAAATGCAGCAGCGCTGACAGGATGTCAGAACTTTCTCAGTCCAGATGTACTTGGATCTGCTGCACAAGTTCTTGATAAGAAAGATGTGACCATTCCAGAGTTGTATTTTGCTGTGTACTCTTTGAAAGCCATAGGACGAGGCTCTATATATGACAGGGAGGATGGATTAAAGAACTTGATTCAAATGTTAAAGAAAGATGATTCTCCAGCTAAGTGAGTACTTGTGCTTAATCAAAGATTAATCTCTTAAGTAAAAAAAAATTATATTTTTGTTTTAATACAAAATACATTTGTTTTTTTATTTTCTGTTTATATTTAATATTATTATTTTAGCTATGGCTATGTGTTTGCCTTGTGTGAGCATATGGGTTGCCAGGCTTGGACTGCTGCTCATGCAGAGAATGCTCTGTTAGCTGCAGATGAAACTGATGGAAGAGCCCTACACTTTGAGGGAGGATTACCTGTTACTTCATTTGTACTAACAACAATTAGCAGGTAAAAAGATTAAATGAGATAATTGAAATAAAAAAAATCAGTTAAGCAGTTTTTTAATTATATAAAGGATAGAAAAATATATATATATATATTAGTAAGGAAAAGAATATTGCATAAGTTATAAAAAAGTCATATGTATAACATGAATTATAATATTATTCATCAGATCATTTAAATCACTGAAGAAGCCATCCCCGCTCAGTCCTGATCAAAAACATAAATTTGGTGCGTATCTTCTGTCCCGTCGCTCGGCTTCTGCCCCGCGCGCCGTTGCCGCCCTCGTCGACGCAGCCATGGAGCTCGCCGACGACCAGGTAATTGATATCTTGTAATTGGGCCACAGGTTTCATAAGTGTACCTTAATTTATTGTTTTATTTCTCTCCATTTGTTTGTTTGTATTCATTTATGTGTACCAAGTTTCTTGACATTGAACTCAACTTCTATATTCTGTTACAGCCAACACCTATCTGCATTGTTTTCAAAGACAAGAAATACATCACATCCGATTCTGACTCTATTGAATTTTTGGTCTCCGATCTGATCGGTAGACCTATTTCCAATCTGAAACCCGATGAAGTGGTCGCTCAATCCGGTACTAGGCTCGCCGATGACGTTGTCGTACTATCGAAACAACCACTAACACAGAAACCTAACGAGCCTTCCACTTTTGTACTAAACCTGAGCAAGATTAAGTCCCAGTATGGCCTGTATAAGATCTCCCTGAGTACCGGCAGCAAATCCGCCAACTTTAACATCGCAGTCCTGGGCGAGATACAAGTATCGAGCGTAGAGATCGGGGTGGGCGACGTCGACGGCACCACCAGCCCCAAGCTCACGACCGTCACATACCCCAATAAGTTGTCTGAGATGCTTCAAGCGGATCATTTACAAAAGTAAGTCGCTCTGTATCGAGACATTAGAATGCTCTCATGATCCACAATTATCATTATATATAATTTTTTTTTTGTTTTGTTGTTTTGTTTATTTATTATATGTAATTGAACCCATGTGGGGTTCTCACTCAAATGTAACGCTATTAATCAATGTATCTCATTGCAGAGTAAGCGTGAAGTTCTCGGTGCGTGACAAGTTCAACAAGCCCGCTCTGGTGCAGCAAGCCTTCCTGCACGTGGCGTCGCTGGAGGACGAGCGCGAGGCCATTTACGTCGCGGAGCCCGACGGCGCCAAGAACTATAAAGTCGAATTAGTGAGTTTAACACACATTTTCTATAATTGTGTACTTTTACTTACATATTTGTACTAGTGTATTACTCGCAATGATGGGCTCTAAACGAGGGTGTGCCTTAGAACGTGGGCGCCGTGGGCAAGCATCTGGACTTCGTGTCGGGCGCCTACTCGCTGAGCGCGCTGGTGGGCGACAGCGCGGTGGCGGCGCCTCTCGCCTGGCGCCTCGCGGACGTGAAACTCAGCTTCGGGAGGGATGCCGTCGGTCAGTTGTCATATTTATATTATTACACTGCCATATATATACATATATATTGATGATTGCCAATGGTCGCAGATTCGAGTCCCGTTTAATAGATGTTCACAACAAAAAGGAACCACTATCCTAACACGCCAGTGTATATTATATATTTCCCCCAGACGCGGCACCCCCCCGTGCGTCTCGCGGGGCGCTCCCCCCCCTGTCGCACTCGTTCCGTGTGGCGGAGGCCCGTCCCCCGCGCGTGTTGTCGGACGTGTTCGCGCTGGCCTGCGCCGCGCCGCTGCTGCTGCTGCTGCTGCTGTGGGGCGCGCTCAGACTGAACCTCTCGCTGTTCCCCTTCACCCCCAGTGCGCTCCTGTTTCATCTCGCACTCGGCGGTACGTTCACATATACTATGCTAAAAATATTGGGTAATTGGTGACTACCAAATATGTACCACACGTTCAAGGACAAAATGTAGACACTCCAAAGTCTACTTCTACTTTAAGTTTGAACATTGATCTACATTTTCGTGTACATACATGTGTAGGCTCTCTGTCGCTGTACGCGCTGCTGTGGCTGCAGCTGTCGATGTTCGCGACGCTGCGATTGCTGCTGCCGGCCGCCGGCCTCACCTTCCTGGCGGGACACCGCCTGCTGCGACGCCTCGCCCGCGACAAGGCGGCGCGCTAGAACGCCTCCATATCTTTCACTTTATAGTGCGAATTTAAAAGGCGGCCTCTATAGTGTGAATTTAAAAGTCATTCGGATGTTTTTATTTAAACGTAATCTTGATTTACCCGTACATTATTGTCACTGTATGACTTCATTGTTAAACTCTTTTCTATACCCCCAATATTAAATTTAGTTCTGTCTATATTACTTTTCAGGTATTATGATGGCCTATGTGCTATTGGTATACAAGATTAATAATTAATAGAATCAATATTTTTACCAACTTTTGAGTTTGAAAATATTATTATATGTTTATATGGATGTAAAAGATTGTGAGAACGTGAAAATAGACTTAATAAAGTATAAACTACTATAATGATTTTTATTTTGTCATCCCTTCTATTCGCAAAGTGTCGTTTTGTTCCGTTATAAGTGGGAGCAAAATAGCACATTTCCGATAGGAACTTTTTAGCAGGCGGAAAAGTGATTTGAATTAGGAACATACATATAGGTATTGACGTTCATAGAAATTGAATGCAAATTGTAAGAATTATTATTTGGCTGGCTGTACAGCGCGGAGAGCCTAGCTAACAAAAGAATAAATAAAAAGCGCGCCAATGACCTCCCCGTTTTTAAATCAGTAGGTACATATTTTCTCAGAGAAATGGGAAGAAAAATAGAGTATCACTCAAATGCAAATTATTTTTCCTTCGGGCGATATACTTTAAACCCTTCACTTCGCTCGTGGTTCGAAGTAGCACCCTCACCGTAAAAATACTATTTTGCTCCCTTGTGATACATTATTATTTCATCCCTTATATTCGAAAAGTCAGTTTGTTTGTCCTATATATATCACTTTTCCGAGAGGTACTTTATAGCGGGTGGAAAAGTGTTTTGAGTTTGGAATTTACTTGTAGGTATTAACATTCATAGAAATCGTACGCAAATTGTATGAATTACGTGCTGGTACGTGTAGGCTGTTCGACGCGGAGACACGGTAAAACTGAAAAAAAAGGTGCGACTGTGTTATAGACAAGGCCGTATGTTGTACATGAATACGTTTACGTAACGAATTATGCGTTTTATATGAAATATTTATAATTAAAATAAGTATAAAACAATGCTGATCAGGAAAACTACCACAAACATCCATCCTTTTTTTTTTTTTTTTCTGTTTGAAAAACCCGTTACGGGTACAACGTCGGCCCAGGGGGGTGACGGTCGGGGGGTTATGTGGGACTACCCGGCAGCATAGAGGATGCTGCCATTTTTAAGGCTACCCACTAAAAAACCACGGGATCGCTTTAGCACACACCGTGACGCCCCGAAAAAGAACAAAAATCCATCCTACCTTCTACAAATTAAAACATACTTATCGTAGTGCTTAGCAAAAAGAACCTAAAATAGTGGCGCTTCTCCCTCGAACACCCACTATGCGTTAGTCTCTATTTATTCTAAAAAATCCTTTGATGAAGGAGCTATCCAGTATTGTGATTTAATTTTAAATGAAAACGATACATCCGTTTCTATAATGCCAAACTGTTTCCCCCTTTTTGTTATCATTCGATTTTATGGATTGGCACCACATGACTGCATATTTAAAGACGTATTTACGTCTTAAACAAAAGACATTTCTGTTTTGGTAATCAGTAGGTCCATATTTTCTCATAGAAAGGGGATGAAATGTAGAGTATATGACTCGATAGCAAATTACGTTTCTCTCGGGCCCATGTAATGGGATTCATAATCCCTCGCTGCGCTCAGGAGTTAGAGGACGACGTCAGGAGGACGTTAGAGTCCCTCGCTAATTAATTCAAAATAGATTCGCTTAATTAATTTATTCATTAATTCAGAACAAATCGCTCGATTTAAAGGAACGCCCACGCTGTAAAAATACTATTCGCTCCCTTGTTATACAATCTACTATTCCTATACGTATTTCAACAATTTACTCATTTCATGCCTGTCTGCTTCTGACGTCATAAGTGAGTACTGAGTAATTTTAAATGGAATTTTCCAATAACATTGTGCATTGTACATGCACAGCCAATACGTATACATAGAGAATAAGTAACCATTCATCTTTTTCGCTTGTAAGAGAAGAGTTTTTATATATAAGTACATAATTAAACAATAACGAGTCAAAATGTATTAAATAAATAATGCTAAAGATCTGTCATTTTTTTAATGTTTTGATGTCCGTTTGTTTTTTCCGATTTTAATACAATTACTTAATTGTGTTCGATTACTTTTCGTGTAGGTATTGCGCCGGTTAATTTGTAGAATAATTACTACTTTAAAATACCTTATTTTCACGTTAAAACACAAAATATTTTCGTGTTTATTTTATAATATTACAAAAATAATATAACAACAAAACTTAGGTTTCTTATTTGAATTTTTACAGCAACCGGAATTTAAATATATTGAATAGCCAATATATTGAGCCCTTTTACAACCGAAATAAACCTTCTCGTGGCTTTATTTAAATAAATACACCAAAAATATTGGACATCTATAAAAAAAGCTGTAGAATATTTGTTCATTTAAATTAAAAAACAGTTACATTTACCTATTTATAAGTGTTCTTCAACCTTTTAATATCCCTTAATTTCTACCCCACAGATTATCTAGTGCAGCCTCTTTTCCTCCGTATAAAATTCATTATGTGATAATTCTATTTTATCTAAGAACACTCATTACACCCTAAATTATATTCCTATAGTATAATTAACACTAATAATTTTCATGATTTCCGTTATCTCATATTTTCTTATTCTATTCGTTTCGTTACCTTTCGTCTAATTAACAAACAAATTAAAACTTATAGGCTAAATACACAAACCGTATGAAATCAAAGTGGAATAACAAATCGTGTTTATTATATGTATCGTGTCATACCTATTAAATATAGGGCATTAGTCATGGCATGCTGTTAACGCTTGTTAAAACTAAACACCGCACTTAACTCACTATATATATAATTTCATTCTGTAATAAATTTTCGGTCAATGACTTGAACCAAGTACCTAATAACAAACGTGAGTCGGTGATAACCTACACGTGACTGTTTACGACCCCCCGCAAACATTAGTTCTTCTGGGTTGATAAAAAACCAAAAACATGTTGTTTTCGTTGAATCTTTACTAAATACGAAAATAACCTGAATTGAACCTGAACCTTCATAAAATGAATTTTACGATATATTGTAGTGGAACATCCTGGCTTACAGCAATGATCTTGTATTAAGGTTCATAAAGAAAATACTTAGTTACCATAATTATTTATTAGAAATCAATTGAAATAGTGCATACAAAAATGTTTAAACAGATAGTTAAGTCTGTCAACCACAATAATTAAAATTAAGAGAACTTAGTTTATTATATCACTTCATTTTTCTTAACCTAAACATATACATATATCCTATAATACAAAATATATATTACATATTCTTTTAGCTAGGTACTTATCTACTATTAGGTACTTAATTTTTCCTTATATCTTGATAAGATGTCATTTGCTTGTCCAAAACATAGTCTATAAATAAGCTTTTATGAATAATACTGAGTTAGCCGGCCAGTACATATTACATGTATTGGAATGAACATTATTTAATGATCAATTGTGTAATTTATGTTGAGGTAAAGATTGTGAAATATTTAAAATTCTGCATCTAAAGTAAATACATTGTCTTCTGGGTTTGCCATTACTCCCCATTTTTGGTATTCCCCTACTTTCTTCTCAAAGAAGTTTGTCTTGCCTTCCAGTGAGATTAAATTCATAAAATCAAAAGGGTTCTTTGTGTTGTAGTGCTAGAAGGAAAAAATGAATTTATAATATTTTTAAAATTATAAATTATAATTAAAAAACAGTTTATGGACTAGAGTACTAACCTTTTCTCCTATCAGTTCAACAAGAAGACGATCAGCTACAAACTCTATATATTCAGACATTAGTTCACAATTCATTCCAAGAAGCCGCACTGGTAGAGCATCAGTGAGGAACTCCTGCTCAATGACTACAGCATCCTTAATAATCTGAAGTACATGCTCATTGCTAGGCTTCTGAACAAGATGCTTGAACATCAAACATGCAAAATCTGTGTGAAGACCCTAAAATATTCAATTTATTATGATTCAAATTGTTTTAAATTCTCTCCTACTCGGTAATATATAAAATTCAGTCAAAATGTAATGTAAATAACTATAAAAAAAGAACAAACCTCATCTCTAGAAATCAGTTCATTGCTAAAGGTCAACCCAGGCATAAGCCCTCTCTTCTTCATCCAAAATATAGATGCAAAACTTCCAGAGAAGAATATACCCTCAACTGCAGCAAAGGCTACAATGCGTTCACCAAATGTAGCAGTCTTGCTGGCTATCCACTGCAGAGCCCAGTCTGCCTTCTTTTTAACACATGGTAAAGTTTCAATGGCATTGAACAGGAAATCCCTGATAATAAAGATAAGCAAACTCTTCACAGTCATACAGAGTAAAAACAAGAAATTGTATAAAGGAATTATTAAAAAAAATGTGTCTTACCGTTCCTTAGGGTCTCGAATATATGTATCAATCAACAGTGAGTACATTTCAGAATGAACATTCTCCATAGCAATCTGGAAGCCATAAAAGCAGCGGGCTTCTGTCACTTGAACTTCCTGGGAGAATCGTTCCACCAGGTTTTCATTTACAATGCCATCTGATGCAGCAAAAAATGCTAAGACATGCTTGATAAAGTGCCTCTCACAGTCTTTTAAACTCTCCCAGTCATGTAAATCCTGTTAATATAGCAAATCAATTTACCATTTTCACATCAAAACAATTTAGGTAAAGTAACTAGTAAAAAATCATTTTTATAATATTTAAATTACCCTATTAAATTTAATAGAATTTATTGTTGCATTTTGATAGTTCTTTGAAGAACATTTGTAGGTAACTTTATAAATAATAGATTTCATAATACTATCATAATTCTATAAATTTTGAAATAATAAGAAAAAAAATAAAGACGATGGAGGTGTGTTTAAATAATAAAATGTGGTTCTGTTAAAATAATTCTAAAAGCATACCTTAGATAGGTCAACTTCTTCAACCGTCCAGAAAGACGCCTCTGCCTTCTTATACATTTGCCATATATCAGGATACTGTATGGGAAATATAACAAAGCGACGAGGGTTTTCTCTCAAGAGGGGTTCAAGTTGCGGATCAAATTTTTGAATCTTGTTCTCTTTCTCAATTTCCATTTGTTCAATTTTGATATTTTCATGTCGAGATGTAAGAATTTTTTTTACGGGAGACTGCAGTGAATGATATTTATTAAATTTAATTATATAATTAAACAATTAATAAAGTGGCTTTACAAACCTTAATATGCACATTGTTGATTGCATTAAATACATTTTCTTGATCGTTAAAATGAGACATTTTATAATAATTTTAATGAACAAATTTTATTCAGTAGATAATATAACTGTTCCTATTGAAACACCGATACTGATCTACTTTGGAACTAACTGGACAATAGAGCCAACTATAAACAAATAAAACGCGGGAACGGTCAGGTGCACTACATAGAATGTTGACAAATCACTATATCCACGGCACATTTTGACAATATTATATTTCTGGCGGGAAAATAATGTGTTCTGAAACTAAGGACATCATTTTATTATATTACTTTAAAATAAATTATCATAAAAGCAATAAATAATATAAAGCTTGTTTTGCATTTTTTATTATTATGGTTTTTTAAATAGATAACTAAAATTGTACTGAAATCATCTCTAATTTTAATTATAAGTGTAATAAGTTTCTCTTGATAATTATTAATATGGTTTCCGAAAATAGTCTGGGGGCAATTTGAGCCAATCATCTCTTAGTATAAAAGGAGGGAAAGTTATTGTTCAAACTTTAGACTTGTTTACATGAAAAAAATATTTATTTGGAAAGGAAATTGCTTGTAAACGTTTATTTTTTGTTTCTTTTTATCCAAATGTATAAAATTAAATGGTCAAATATAGTAGAAGCTTTAAGTGTTAGCAAAAATAAATGACATTCATTGGTAGTAATTAGAACCAATGAAATTAGGAAAAAAGGAAGCAACCAATGAAAAACAAGAAAGCAAAAAATACTGTGTCAAATTAATAAAATTAACGATGACAGCTGGCAGTTGACATAGACAGATGTGAGAAAGAAACTACGTACTATTACAACTAAATCGACAAAATTAATAACTATTAAACTGTTTCACGTTTCTACTCAAATAAATAATCAGAGACCCCTTTTTTACTACCTACAGAGTAATGGATAGTTCATAGTACATGAGTTATAAACTGGCTGCAGAGTCATGAGGACCGTGTTATTGTTTATATATTTACCCCATTTATTTTATTTATTTCTTACACCGATACACCGATATGACATCCATCTCATGAATGGGATACACCGATATGACATTTTAGGTGTTTTCTGACGATCATTCTTTTAGTTATTATAGCTTGGAAGCTATGATTATTTATTTTTGGTTGAGGATTGTTATGATTTTAGTTTTAAAGCTAGCTATAATAGAGTGAGGTATACATCAATACATGTTAAATATCATCAATCAACAATACATGTTTAATATCAATTAACCTTTTGCTTTCTTATTGAGGATGTTTAAGCTGCGGGGTCAAGCCCTCACCACCAGTTATTTATTTTATTCCCGGCCATATTTTTTCTTTTTTTTAACGAGATAATCTATTTAACATTTACCACAAGATTGATAACTACAAATATCTTTGGATATACCGTATTTATATTTTATTTATATCGAATATTAATACCTCCATTTTCTAAGTGGTCCGTTGTACTACTTTTTACAATTTATTTGTTTGAAAAGAGTAATACTTACGATTCTTTTCTTGTAAATATAGTTACAAGAAAAATTAAAATGTCATGTAAGAAGTTCAAAATTTTATCTTGATTAAAAATTTTGTCTTGATTGATTTGATTTAAATGAATTAAACATAAAAATTAATTAAAAATTAGATATAAAAAATTATAATTTAACTTTTGTCTATATTATTTCAAATTATTCAATTTAAATAAATATTCAGTCTAGTGTTTTATATTTATACTTAAGTGGAGGCTGTATGGACGAAGATCTTGGAGGGAAAAAACTTACACATGTAAACTGACATTGACATTGGGTGACGTTTGCGAATCTCGATCTGTCATCTGATTGCTGCGGGTTCCGATTATATAGACAAAGTCATAAAATAACCATAATTATTCTAACATTTACTATTTAGACATTTTTAATAATTTTAGTAGCATTAAAAACTACTTAATACTATCATAATGTCTGACCACGACGATGACTATATGTGTGAAGAGGAGGAAGACTATGGCTTGGTAAAATCGTTATTTTGTTTATTGTTAAAAAAAGTTTATTTGAAACATAGTATGTACATTTCAAATTGTATATTAGATTGGCTGTATGTTACATGATTTTATAATCGATTTCTGAATATTAGATTTTTTAAATTATATCAATATATTATGAATTGCAGCAATTTTTATATCACTCAAGAAAAATTTTAAAATCTTAGTCAACTACAAATTGTAGTAACAATAAACAATATTAGGTTGACGTCATTACCATTATTAATGCAACAGATTGTGTTTTTTTTTAAATTTTTAATTTTAAAAACATATTAAAGACTCTTATTAGACACAAAATATAAAGCAGGGATCTTAATATGAACTTTAAATTCACTAAATACAGTTTGTTTAGAAATTTTAATGAAATAATATTTTCTTATACAGGAATACTCTGAAGACAGTAACTCAGAACCTGATGTAGACCTTGAGAACCAGTATTACAACAGTAAGGCTTTAAAGGAAGACATGCCATTACAGGCCCTCTCAAGTTTTCAAAAAGTTCTAGAATTAGAGGGAGGAGATAAGGGTGAATGGGGATTTAAGGCTCTCAAACAGATGATTAAGATTAACTTTAAACTGGTAAATATGAGTTGGTCAACTACAATGCTTTAGTAGAGAAGATAAATTTTATTGTCAACAGAAACTAAAAAATATAGTTCTCATAATTCAGTTAATTAAGTTCTGTCTGGCTAAAGAATAACATCTTAACACTATATAAATATTAGCAGTGCAGGGTTTGATTTAATTTACATTATGTTTGATGTATTGAGGACCCTATGATACATTTGATTATATTTTACTGAATTATTTTTCAGGGGTCCTTCAATGTTTTTTCTATCTTTTAAATTATTAAACCATATCATGTCTTCAAATTATACAACAAAACATTTTTTTTGTTTTTGTCACACTTTAAGCAGTTATTAAGAATAGAGAATTTTATTATCTTTATCCATATTATTTTTGGGTTACATGTAATAGAAATACAATATGTTATACCAGAATGTATATAATACACTTATAAAATGTTATAAAATAATAATAACTGACTAGTAAGTTTCAAAAGAATAGTAAAATAATGAATACTCTTAAAAAAAATATATGATTGAGATTGTCTTTTACTTTTACTGTACATTTAATCATGCTGTTTTTTTACTTTACAGAGTAATTTTACAGAAATGATGTCAAGGTACAAGCAGCTGCTTACATACATTAAAAGTGCAGTCACAAGAAACCACTCTGAAAAGTCCATCAACTCTATCCTCGATTATATATCTACATCCAGAAATGTATGCTATAATTAAATACAATTATTATACAAAATCTGATTTAGCCCTTAACTTTGTCATAGGTATTTCTTCTATATGTTTGTAAAATTTTTAAAAAATATTTTTATTCATATTAGATGGAACTATTACAAGATTTTTATGAAACTACGTTGGAAGCGCTGAAGGACGCGAAAAACGACCGTTTGTGGTTCAAAACCAACACGAAACTCGGAAAGCTGTACTATGACCGCGGTGATTTTAATAAATTGGCTAAGATCTTGAAACAATTGCATCAGAGCTGTCAGGTATAGTAGTAGTTTGTTATTATCACTTTCTGTAAAAAAATATTTAAAAATCAACCATTAGCAAATCCGTCAGTTTTAGTACATTTTTTGCCTTTAAAAAGTTAAAACTTACCACTGTACTTAATATTATAGACCGATGACGGAGAGGACGATTTAAAAAAGGGCACCCAGCTGTTGGAAATATATGCTCTAGAGATACAAATGTACACAGCACAGAAAAATAACAAGAAGTTGAAATTATTGTATGAACAGTCCTTACATATTAAATCGGCGATACCACATCCACTCATCATGGGAGTTATTAGAGGTACTGTGGTAAACTTATATGGTTACTTTTAAACTTTACTTTTTTTTATGGACTGTTCAAAGTAAAAAATATGATAGTTATAGCTAAGTGTTTCTTAATAGACAGTGTAAATTACTATAAATTACTAACAATATGTGTTAGTGTCTATGACAATTTTTTAGAATATAAGTATAAGTTGTGTATCTACAAATAAATATTATTATTGAGCAACACTTCACTTGTCGAAACTATGAAACTATTAATACATCTAAAATAAAATAATAAAAGTTACTTTAATCTTAGAATGTGGAGGTAAGATGCACCTCCGCGAGGGCGAGTTCGAGAAGGCTCACACGGACTTCTTCGAGGCCTTTAAGAACTACGACGAGTCGGGCAGCCCGCGGCGCACCACCTGCCTCAAATACCTCGTGCTCGCCAACATGTACTGTGCATCTTACTACTACACCATTATACCACGATTTGTACCACTATCTTGTTTGTCTGTCTTTACTTGCATGGTTTTGTCTACGAAAAGTTTAAGATGATTTTGTGAAGTATAAGAGTCAAAAAGGCTTTTATACTCTCGAGATAGTCTCTGGTAGTGTCCATTTTATAACTATATATTCAACAACTTATGATATAGGTTTTACAGTCTCTCAATTATATAGTAAAAGTAGTAAACCTATGTTCCAATATATATTATATAATAATAAACATTACATATGTTGTAGGCTGATGAAATCTGGCATCAATCCCTTCGACTCTCAAGAAGCAAAACCTTACAAGAACGATCCAGAGATACTGGCGATGACCAACTTAGTGATGGCCTACCAAAATAACGACATCAACGACTTCGAATCTATCCTCAAACACAACAGAAACAATATAATGGACGACCCCTTCATCAGGGAACACATCGAGGACCTCCTCCGGAACATCAGGACCCAGGTGCTCATCAAGCTGATCGGGCCGTACACGAGGATCCATATACCTTTTATATCCAAGGAGCTGAACATCGACGAGAAAGAAGTGGAAAACCTGCTGGTCACCTGTATTTTGGACAAGTAAGTTTAAAGTTGATTTAAAATAGGTCAGTCAAATCTCGCAGGCGAGATCATCGAGCGACGTCATTACTATTGTAATAATGAAACGAAACTAAAACTATTATAGTAGACGTCAGTCTTTTTTGTATTAACGTGTCTGTGCGTGTGTGTGCAGCACCATCAGCGGGCGCATCGACCAGGTGAACTCAGTGCTGGAGCTGGCCCGCGGCGCGCGCGACGCCGCGCGATACACCGCGCTCGACAAGTGGACCAAGCAGCTGCAGGCGCTACACCTGGCGCTCGCCAACAAGATGGCGTAGCGCCGCCTACTCTTCTGCAACACGAACGATAACTTCACGGACGACAGATCCTATACTTATGTCGACACTCGCTCGACGGATACCCGCCCCCGGCTACTTTTTTTTTTTTTAATTTAAACCGTTTGTCGGCTACGGTTAGACATTCTTTAGCGCGACGATGAGTAAATGTGGGGAGACGGTTATCCCACCTGGAGCACCCGGTCTCGAGCGGTCTCGTCGCGGGCGCTCCAATTTCTAAATTATAACGAGTGTGATCATTTTGCGTGTACATACTGGGTGTCGTGTGATGTATCGCACCGACTGAATCGTAAATGCGACGTCGCTGTTATTTGTATTACATTAATATAAATAAAAATATTATATTTACGAGTAATTTTATTGTTTGACGGGTGCTTCACCGTGACCTTGCGAAATTCATAAAAAAATCACCAAATAGTCATAATGAAATAGGATCATATTGCCTCTAATAGAAAATGAAGTATTTCAGTATTTTAAAATTTATAAAATCACTTTATTATTATAATAAAACTTCAACATATATTATGAAAATTATTTATTTGATTATATTGTCCTTATTCTAGATTTTAAAAAGTACGGACGGACTGATTTATCACAGGTTAGTTATATACATTGCCATAAAAAAATCGAAATTAATACTATGTATAATTCTTTTTCATTTTAAAAATTAATAGTATCATATATGTTTATAAACATTAGAATGGCACAGTTGTACAAAAATACAAACACATCGTATATATTGTATAGCATTGATATGTCATTGAACACAATATTTCACAGTATAATTATTTTACATTAATTTGCCAAACACAATAACATACATTATATAATTAATATACTATACTAAAGATTATATCATTAAGTGGGCACTTTGCACCAACTTCTTATAAGCACCAAATTTCTCTATTATATATTATTTCCACCCAAAATTAATTATTTATATTGGACAGAAAAAACAACAGATGCTATTGTGACCATGTATAAAAAAAATATGTAAAAAAAATATGTAAAAAATATGGGTTTAAATGCAACGAAAACTCAAATATAAAAAAATCATGTCTAACCTCCAGACACTACAAAATATTGTTACGTATATATTCTTTAATTGAACAACCAGTGCAGGTCAATGATCTCGTTTTGTAAAGGGACAGAATATGGGCGTTCGTGCGTGTGCGATTGCGTATGTGTGTATGCGCGCGTGTGTAAGTAGGAGAGAAAAGCGGGTCATTAAGTCTGTTTGTCTGCAAGCCATGGTCTGAAAATGGGCAGCGTGGTAGGGTAGTGCGTGGGAGGACGCTCGGCGTCCTCGTCGCGGAACGGGTACGTGCCCAGGAGGATCGGCAACTGTAGTTTAACCTCCTTCTCCAAACTCTTCGGCTCCAGGATGAACTGTCATCAATATTAGGATGAGCAACTTTTTTATACCTCGTGATTTTGAAAGTCAAGAGTATAACGGTAGGAGGTGACTCACGAAAACGTCGTACTGCACGGAGATGAGGTGGCAGCCGCGCAGGTTGGTGGGCGGCAGCGGCGGCACGTACAGCACGTCGCGCCAGCGCGTGGCCTCGCCGGCGCCCACACGGCCGCGTCCCACGCGCGCCAGCTCGCGCACCGAGCGCGCAGCCACCTTGCCGTGGGACACGTACTGGATGGTCTGTGTAGAATATGTAGGAGTCGGTAAAAAGTATTGACATTCACGCATCCATCTAGTTGCGGAGTAATGTAGTAATAAACAGAAACATTTATTCATCTATATTTGTTAGATAATTTTAGCCTCGGCTAGGCTCCTCTAACATTGTGTTGTATCGTAACAACAGTGTCATTCACCTCCGTGAGCGCAGCACGCGTGGCCTTGATGAGCGTGCGCGAGCGGTTGTCGACGAGTGCAGACAGCGCTACGCTCTCTCCCGGCACGTAGGCGCCGCGGTCGAGCGCCACGCGGCACTGCACCACGCCGCCGCCCACGCAGCCCACACCCAGCTTGTGCTCCACATTCAGCTCGAACTCTTGCTGAAAATGTCAATATAAAATTAATTCTATAACTACAATGTAAACGTTGTTTCATGGATGATTGACATCAAACTATGCAACTGCACTAGAAATGCATAATTACATGCTTCATTGACTGTGATGAAAATTAACATATAGATAGAGATACCGAACTAATTAGATTGTATATACTATTAAAAATTGAAACATCTGCTTAAATATGTAATTTAATTTTTTAAAGATATTCAAGACAAAAAATGGAGTTATGCTTAACCACAAAAAAAATATATAAATCATTTTAAAAATAAAAAATTAAAAACTTGCTTCATAAAAATTATTACCAGAAAAATAATTTATAAAACTTACTGCTAGAACTGGAGGCTCCATATTAAGGTCAATGGGGTTCATAACTATGAAGACTTGCTGGTTTTTATGTGTGAGGCCATTGGGCTCTCTAAGAGCTGCTTTACAATAATACTGGACCCAGCCATGGGTACCTAGGAATGTGGAGGGAAGCCCCATGGGGAGGCCCAGTTTGAATGGGAAACTGTGGATCCCTGGAGACAAGACTGATGCCCCATGTCCTAAAAAAAAACATTTTTTAAAATTGTTTCTAAAATAATTAAAATTGAATAAGATGCATATAAAGATATCAAAAAAAATTTAATTACGAAATATATAATTTTATATATATGACTTAAGTTAACTGACATTTGTTAATTCTTTCACTGCCTAATAAGAATACCATACCTGGTTCACCCAGAAGCCGCATTCTAAAATCAATATAGTTTTCCTTGTCAAAAAGTCTCTCCTGCCGGCCTGACCCAACTCTTACCACCCCTTCACCTATCACATGAAAGTGTAGACCTGGAAGTTAAGAGTGCACATTACGTAATTTTAATTTTTATTAATATATAATTCACATTTTTATAAGTCTTGTAACACCACTAGTCAACATAGATATAAGCAAATTATTTTTTGAAATATCAGTTATTGTAACAAATATGGTTAAATATTAATTATAAGCTAATGATCAAGTTCAAGTTAAAGAAAAAGCTGATTGACCTTCCAACCCACATCAATTTGAATACTTATAGTAAATTATAATTTATTACAAGGTTCTAAATATTATTATTAACTTACCAAGGACTGGGGTGTCATCTTGTAATTCCATTAAAACTTTTCCAGATAAAAATTGACCAGGAAAATAAAGAAGTGATGTATTGTCAAAGACTATTAAGAATTTTAAAAGTTTTCTTGGCATATTGGAATTTGTAAAAAATTACTTATGTTAAAAAAATGTGTTTAGACACACCACGGCGATATTCAATATTCCTATATTATGATTTAAAATACTCTTTATCTGACCTAAAATATAGAAATGTAGAATTGAACTTAATAAATTAATTTTCAGACTATCTTGATTTACTCAAATTAAAAAAAGAAAGTTTTAAAAGAGCAGTTTCGAAACTATTGTCTTAGTCTTATTGATGACATTATTCTAAATATATGCACAGGTTGTCGTAGGTTGTTGTCTGGAGTTAAGTAATAACTTTGTGAAGGCCGATCTTAAACTTGCTTTGCCTTTGTTAATTTTTACTTCTCTTGTAGTATAATCACTTAAAGTACGATTAAAAGTCCGTACTGAATTTTGTTAAATTATTATAAGATAATACACAATGCATCTAACAAAGTTCCAAAAGTTTTTAAAAGTTAAACTATTTTACGATTGTTACTTCAGACTTGTCACTTGTGTAATGGAAGTGACGTAACAGAAAACAAAACAAGCTCTAATTAATTTAATGTCAAAAAATGGAGTTTATTGGCAGATTTTGTTTTGTGAAATATATATATATTAAACTTTTGAATATTATTCGGCCTATTACGACAAAAAATGTAAAATTTTAGTCTAGCTTCTCCTATAGCTCTGACCACATTAAAATTATTACTATGTTAAATTAAAACAACAAAAATATAACGTATTATAAACTTTAATGACAATTATTCATCTCAAGGTAATGGCAAGCTTTGTCAACAAAGTTAAAAGTTTAAGCTACCTTAATAAATAAAAGTATAAATTGATAAAATTATAGCAGTGTTGTATTACATTATAACTAATTATCAAAATTAAAAAGGAGACTAAAATCGACCGAGAAAATTCAGATAATACATTACAATATTCAAAAATATTGTTAGTATCTACAATATTGTATTAACGTAATTGATAAGTTCTTAATAAGTTAAATATAATTAAGGAAAATAATTTTGCACTTTGAAAAGTCGTGAATTTCAAAGTTATGCGAAAATCTTTTACTCTGAAGTAATAACGAATAATACAGACTACTTTAAATGTTTACTAACAGTACTCTGTGGTTACTACAATAAATGTTATATTTCACACATGACAAATGACAATAACAATAATTAAAACTTAAAAGTCGGCGGTTTAAACTAAAATAATTATTTTATTATATTCATTGAAATAACTAGATTTTTTATTTCAGAAAGAGATTATTATTTATATAAAAATGCCTAGTGAAATGATAACGCTTCAACTTGGGCAATGCGGCAATCAGAGTAAGTAATATTTAACTGAATTCAATCTTTTATTGTTCAGTTATTTTTAAAATTACTTTTTGAAATTTTAGTTGGCTTTGAATTTTGGAAGCAACTTTGCATAGAACATGGAATATCTCCAGAAGGTATTTTGGAAGAATTTGCTTCAGCGGGTTCCGACCGAAAAGATGTATTTTTCTACCAAGCAGATGATGATCATTATATTCCAAGGGCAGTACTTTTGGACCTGGAACCTCGTGTTATTCATACTATTATGAATTCACCATACGCTAAAGTAGGAATCACCACAAATATTTACATACATAAATACATATAATTTACGGTATTGTCTTATTTTAGCTTTATAATCCAGAAAATGTATATCTATCAAAGCACGGTGGTGGAGCAGGAAATAATTGGGCATCTGGATTTGCTCAAGGCGAAAAGTTAAATGAGGAGGTGTTTGACATCATTAACAGAGAGGCTGATGGAAGTGACAATCTAGAGGTAAATAAGAGACTTGTGTCATAGATTATGTTTGTAAATTAGAGAATTACAGCTATATTTCATTGAAAACTATTTAGGGTACAGTGTTATTTAGTGAAAATATTAATTGTGTGTATACTGGGACAGGGGTTTGTGCTGTGCCATTCTATAGCAGGCGGCACTGGATCAGGCATGGGCTCCTACATATTGGAACACCTCTCAGACCGGTTCCCTAAAAAATTAGTGCAAACTTACAGTGTCTTCCCTAACTTGGATGAAATAAGGTAAAGGATATTTATTAAAATTTAAATAAAAAACACAAAAAATATATATATATAAAATAAAAACAGATTTGGTACTTAAATTATTGATATTTAATTTCTTTTAACAGTGTTATTGTCTAGTTTTAAAAATCATACATACTTAATAATATAAAATTGAGTGCATAATAATTTTGAATCTAGTTATATGTGAGTTAAGGTAATCATAACCTATTTTAATTTTTTTTAAAGTTTTAATTAATAATATTGGGTGCTGTTATTGTACAGGAAGTTGTACACAATATAGAAAAAAAAATAATACAAGAAATTAAAAGTCAAGTCAAATCAAAGTTGTGGCCATTATAGGACTTCTTTTTATATTTACTTTGTAACAATCAAATGTTTGTTTTTAGTGATGTTGTGGTACAGCCATACAATTCACTTCTTACACTGAAACGTCTCACAGAGAGTGCTGACTGTGTCATGGTGCTTGACAACACAGCCCTTAATAGGATAGCCAGTGACCGTCTGCACATACAGAATCCATCATTTGCACAAATCAATACTCTAGTGTCTACTATTATGAGTGCTAGTACCGCAACTCTCAGGTCTGTTGATACCAATAATATGTTATTATTAAATATTCTTCTAAAGTTAGTTATTATTTGTGTATAAAGCATTACATATTACTAGCTCACCATATATTCTAAGTTTTTAAGTGATTGTTATCAGTTCTATTTAAGAAGTTATGGTATTTTAAAATGGACCTAAAAAGGTATGTTAATTGACAACAGTTGAATTGAAATCTCTGTTTCAAATATTTGCTTAAAGATGAAATAGTTGTAAAGTTTTATAATGTAGAGCATAAAATAAATTCATCCCTATCACTTTTCCTTATCAAAAAAATTTTGACACCATCATCTCGTCTTACGGCGAATGCGTTTGCTGCAAAGCATTCGAAATGTCGGGTTAAGTTTCGAGTTATATCCGTAAAATAGTTTTATTGAAAGGTGTTGTACTCGTGTAAATCTTAGAAAACATTAAAATTTTGAGAATTCATAAGATAACATTTTTGCTAAAGTAGAATTTTTTGAATATTAATAAGTGAATACAATAATTATTATAAAATAAGCAGAATCTCAGCTCTTTGGAAATATTAACAAAAATTAAAATCATTCCCTATATATTTGATTGTTTTATGATCAACCTTAATAAATATGGTCTATGAAGAAATTAAACCCATTACAAAAAATATATATTTTATTTTTGTTTAATCAAATTTTATTTATTATTTATTTTGAATAATAAATGTGAAACCCAAGAAAAAAAATAATAACCATAAACATTTAAATATTACTTTTCATATGAATTTATTAGTTATGCATTATAATGTTTTTTTTTAACATGCAGGTACCCGTCGTACATGAACAACGATCTCATCAGTCTGGTGGCTCCTCTCATCCCCACCCCGCGCCTGCACTTCCTCATGACGGGCTACACGCCGCTGTCGGCCGACCACGATCTCAACGCAGTGGGTGCCGTCGCCCAATAACTGCATATGTTTACTGTGCAAACTAAAAGTATAATTAATATTTAACTTTTTGATACCCAGGCACCAAAAATAAGAAAGACAACAGTATTAGATGTAATGCAGAGGCTGCTGCAACCAAAGAACATGATGGTCTCTCTCAGCCCCGACCGAGCAAACCAACACTGCTATATATCCATTCTGAATATCATACAGGTAAGAAAATGATAACACACTCGATAAATCGAGTGAACAGTTACATTCAGTAAGTTCGGTCCAGGGCGAGGTGGACCCGTCGCAGGTGCACAAGTCGCTGCAGCGCATCCGCGAGCGCAAGCTGGCCTCGTTCATCCCGTGGGGCCCGGCCTCCATCCAGGTCGCCCTGTCGCGCCGCTCGCCGCACGTTACCGCCTCGCACAAGGTCTCCGGGCTGCTTCTCGCCAACCACACCAACATCTCCTCCGTGAGTTCAATTAAAAAAAACATATTCATATAATTACAATGATGTTTTGATTTTACTTTTACTAATTCTCGAATATGTTGCGATAGCTGTTCGACCGCTGCCTTCAGCAGTATGACAAGCTGCGCAAACGTGAGGCTTTCCTGGAAGTTTTCCGCAAGGAACCCATGTTCCACGAGTCGTTGGAGGAGTTCGACGCGTCTCGTGGCGTCGTGGACGACCTCGTGCACGAGTACCGCGCCGCCGCCACGCCCGACTATGTGCACTGGAACCCAGGTACGACACAACACCGACAAAGGCCACGGGTCTAACACTAGGCTCCAAGGTGAAAGTACCACATGCTAGGTTAGTTTGTGTTGTGACCTCGTAAATATTTCTTGCTAATCGATTTTTTTTTATTCTTTAGTCTTTATTTATCCTTTTTTTAAAATAATATCTACAACTTTCAAGAAAAAATATAAATCTTTTAATGTCTTTTTTTATTCCAGAAAGCAGCCAAATATAACGAACGGGTTTATTAATAACAATAGTATTAAAAAAACAAATTCTCAAATAATGTAAACCATTCCAACAATTGGACCCTGGAGGTTTCAATCTCAGTTGTGTTAAATTGTGCCATTTGATATTATCTAACGTTTATATGAGCTGTTTATTTTAAATATGAAGCTGTCATTGTAAATAACATTTTAACCTTCATTTGTTTTACCACAATTAATACATGGATAGTCTGACATTTTCAACTGTATTAATGTTTTCTTTTCTGTATGGAAATGGAAATTTGCTCTCTATGTTAAATATTTTACTTTTTACAATTTCATTATTGTAAATACAATGTGATTGTTTCTTTGCTTTAATATATAACAATTTAAAGTTAATAATGCCAGTGTATTTCCACACAAGTGTTACAAATTAATGTTGAACAACAAAAAGTATGAAATAAAAGACTTGTTATTATCAAGATTTATTATTAAATAATGCTATAATCACAACATACACTAGTTTTACATTTGTTGACTAACTGTGGTTTGTATACTGTGCAGAACACATTGTATACAAGCCAAACCAATCATGTATCCAAAATATAGTGATATTTCTTATGTTAACCAATCTTGTTAATTTTTTAATTAAAAAATAATAGCAAGCTGTGCTTCTTATTACCCAAATTATATTTAATATCCTAAAAAACAAAAAGATTTTCGTTTCGTTAGTGTTAGATGGTTTACTATCTGTGTTTTTAAGCTTTATACATGCTAAATTAATTGTTGATGTCTTGAAACATATTTACTAAAATTTGTTCCATTAATTCAGAAACTTTTTTAAAAGTATGTTTTCTCAATCATTATAGACCAGATACAAATTACTAAATTTATGTATTGGATAACTATTATAAGCTAATAATTATCAAGACATTTTTATTGAAACAAAACAATGCATATTTCTATCTCTATTTTCATTATACAACATTAATATTTTATGATCACAATAAGTTTTTTATTATGTAAATGTTAAAACTTGTTTATTTATTTGTATAACATTGAAGCTTGTTGAAACTAGGTTCCTATGTTAATGGTTTCATCTATAGCTATTTAATATATAAATGTGTGACAAAGAAGGAACTATATATATGTTTACAGATTCCATTCACCCGCATTCGCACCATTATTTTACCTAATTTATTATACAAAATATAAGTTTTCTTACAAAAGGTTAGTAAATTTTTTAACATGTACTAATGGGGAGTATAATAAAAGAAATCCAATATCAGTACTAGTAAACAATGTGATGACAACATAATCAAATCAAATAAGATGGCAAATCTCAATAAAATAAAAGCAATGGCATGGTGCAACACAAAAGCAGAGAGAGAGACCTTGCAAATAGGTGTTCATAATAAAATATTAGTGGAATGTATGTCCACTAGATGATTGGCAAGGTCTATGTCAGACGTTGGGGCTAGGAGGTCTGGCTGGAAGGTTGGAATTTGGGCTGGATAATGGAGGTTTTGCGTAGTGGCACAGTATCAGGTGTGGGTATGGCATCTCCGGTTGGCAGTTTGGGAGCGGCCGGCGCTTTAAAAGGCGCTGCTAGGTTGCTTGGCCGTTGCTTAGCCATCTGATAGTCACCAGAGTCAAAGAACTTTTGCTGAAATTATATATAAATAATTTACATTTAATTTGATGAATAATAAAACACTAAATTTTTAGCTAATGTAATTCTTATTTTAGATCAGTGAAATGAATTGTAATTTATACTTTCACAATAAACAACACTTAGTTAAGTTACTTACACCTTTAGCCAGTCTCTTTTGTAAGAAAGCCGAGTGCCCTCCAGGACCTCTACCTAGCATTGCATTAGGAAACTTTGCTTTAAGTTTGGCTTCCTCAAGTTTTTCAAGTTCTTTTGCCTAGAAGATATTTGATATAAAGTATCCACTATAATAGTATAAAGTTTTTATATATAATATTGATATAATATTTAAAACTCTGTATGTATATTTAAGATATTATTATTATACTATTTAAGATATCATATAATTAGAGAGAATGTTTTACAAGTCAAAGCATTACTTGCAGGAAAAACAAATTAAATGTCATTTTTTTAATATTTATAGCATTAAATGTGATAACTAACCAGAAAAATCAAATATCTATTTTAATAAATAATTCGGGAGTAATATGTTCTTCCTTTCTTTAGAATGTACAAATTATAAAATACTTACACTTACATCTTTGGGTGGATCATTCTGATCTGCTGTTGGTGATTCACTCATCTTAAAGTTTTAAAAGTAATTAAGCAAAGGATTTTATTTAATTTAAAATTAACGTTTTGCACAAATCATATCATGAAAACATGTTCATGTTTACCCTCTCACTAATTAAAGTTGTAAAATTATTTTGGTACAATCAAGGAAGTAATGTTTAAATATATTGATTATAAACAGATATCAACTAATAAAAAGAAGTAGATATATTATAAATGGCAAAGTGCAAACACATGCCTTTAAAAATGTTTTGGAAGTAAACAAAATTTATTTACCTTCAAAATGCTGCTAATATAACTTTAATAAGAAATTTTTTAAGAAACAAAGTTTTATTTTGCTATTCGGTTTTCTAAAAACAAATATGCTTACTTCAACTTTTTTACAAACTTCCAAATTATCAAAACTGACTCCGAAATATCTTTACAAATAAAAATGGCGTTTAAGCTAATGTTGCCAACTCTAAGAATACTGAAAAAAGATAAACATTAGACGTTTTAAAGGATGAATAAGTCACATTAGATAATCTGACAAGTTTTCCAATATACATAATAATATATGCCGGGTATTGGTATAGGCTTCTTGTGGCCCATTTGTACCCCTAGTGTGACTTATTGTATGTGCGGCTGGCTTGTAGACCATGAACTACTAATATTTTTCTAAATGACACACTATAATGTTTTATTGAAAATAAGTTAAGACACTAAAATGTTTTACTGAAATTAAGTTAAAAAAAAACACTTTTTCATAATCAGAGCTACCACTGACTTTGAAAAAAAAATTTAAGGATTATTAAAATTTTTTGTAGTTTTGAAATATCCGGGCTGTCTAGTCTCATTACCAAGGTACATTATGATTAAACTATTAGGACACATTATAATATCAGTTAGCACATGAATATTCTCCAACTTTTTTTAAATTTCTCTCACTATTCAAACAAATTTGTCCATATTCTTAAAAAAATCCATTTTGTTTAAAATATCGACGAAGTTTAATTTCATTGGTTTCTTATGATGTATATAAATTTTTCCGATACTTTGAACTCGCATAATTTCTATATCGATCAATATATCATAAATCAGTAGAAGTGTGATCAGTTATTGTTGTAAGTTATTCTTTCAAAGACTCGGTCGGTTCTCAGTGCCACTTTGACCTTTGCAATTTTAAAATATTAAAAACAATTATAATTAAGGGGAAAATCGTGGGAAATAAATTAATACAAGTTTTTTAAATTGATGTGTTTCCAAAGACATTCAAGAAATCATGCTTAAAATTATTTAGAATAAAATATTCGTACATCACACTTTTCGATTCGAGTAACAGATAATGTAAGTTTGTCTTTGTTCCTCTGAATTTGAGCTACTTGTGATATGATTCTTATATTTTAGTTTATTTAAAATATACAGAACAGTGATCATAATTACAAATTTGAAGAACAAAATTAATGACGCTACGGCCAGAGTAGGCTCAATATTATAACAAAATTCTAGGATAATAACTCTTTCCGTATTTAAAATTTCGTGATTCCTGATTATTACTATATGTAATTATCCAGCCGTACTTACAAAAATACTATTGGAATTTGCTCAACTAGTTTTAAATCCGTTCAGGGTCCCCTATTGATGAACTCTGAGCATGGCGGAATAACGCCGTGTCACCAGTCACTCAAAAACTGTTAGTATTTACGTGAGGACAGCCAAATAATTATATATAATGATAATAACTGTAATAATTAACATATAATATATGTATTTTTAGCTATTATAATATATATTTATTTTTAAAGCACATGCGTCAAGTCTAATATCCCCAACTAAATATGTATATGAGATCGATTTTATTTGCTATTTAAAACTTTGGTTTCAACAACTTTAAAGCTTTTTCATATAACACTAAACTAGTTTGCATATTGCTCTTTCATTTATAATTCTTAAAGTACTATAAATATAAATATATATATATATATATATATATATATATATATATATATAATATATTTATAGTTCTTCAAGCAATTAATAATATATATATTTAAACTTAGTTTAACTTAAATACCTAAGACAGTTAAAGTAGAAAGTGCAAAATTTTATTCCTATGTTATTAATCCTTAGTTTTTCCTTTTTTTTATATAATAAGCTTTGGATACAAGGAAGCGTTTCATATGAAATTAAAAAAAATATCGCATGTATTACCAAATACATACATGATTCCAAATTTCCGTCTGTGGGTCGCTATGCCGTTACTTTTAAACGTTGATGATGAGGGGGAGCCCCACAATTTTTATAATCTTAAAACATTCATGAATTTGGTTTTGTTACATGTCACAATTACGTTTTCATCAATTATTATATGGCCTATCGAGAGAAAAATTAGGTATAGGTTGGATTGCGAGCCAAAGAACCGCTAATCTTATGGGTGTTTGTTTAAACAAACACCCAAGAGATGTTGAATTGTAAGCGAGAGTTTTCGATGCTTTAGATAATTTTGGAACGCAAGTGAAATGAGAGCTCTTGATTTAGGTCAACAGGTTGTCACTATATCCAAAAAAAAACTGTTATGTTTCTGTTGTGTCAGATAACTTTCATTAATTTTAACGACATCGGTATAGTCATTTAAGCTTGAAGGAGTAGTAAATATTGAAACATACAAACTTTAACTTTTATAATTTTAGAAGCTATCTATTATGTTAAGGGAGTGTGAGATTATGATGTACTGCAAATTAAACAAGCCCCTGTGTACTGCAAATTAAACAAAGTTACCCGATTCCTCACTGAAGGAAAATAAGTTGTAGTGGATGAATTTTGCTCAGTCCTTGACTAACTCTCGTGTTTAATGCTTTGTGTCACATCCTACATTGTTACTCCTACTATTACACTGTTAAAGAAACTTGTGTCTTCTATTGGGGCCTCTTCTCTGTTTCAATAAAATATATATGAAACATAAAATATAGTTCAGTTTAATCCGTCTCAGTTTATTTTAATCTCGCCATGCGTCGGAACGTTCAATGAAAGGGGGACTTGAAACTGCCTGAAGTTTGTCATTTATAAGCAACACCATGACTTCTCTTTCTGACATTCCTTGGTCCGTACTGGCCTTAGCACAGGTCCAATATCTATCTATATAGATATTAAAAGAACGGATCCCTGAGGCACTCCGGCATTTATTCTTATTAATTAATTAATTTAATTATTTATATCTTTTCCACTTTGAATCCATATCAGTGATCACTTGTGTACGTTAATTTGAAGAGTCAGGAGGGCTTAAATTGATACCATACTTATCGAAATAAGCCCTTCTGAACATTCGCTAACTTAAGAGTTAAGGCTACGAGGGTTTCAAACGCGCGTTTGTCTGAGAAGACCCTCACAACAAACTCAGTCGGGTATTTTTTTTATTGTGATCACTGTTTCACAAACATACAAACATTGAAAATTTTTTAGAAACAACTGGAGGAATCGCAATCAATTCGATATGAATGTCTCAAGATTTCAATCAATAAATATTGCAATTTGGCTTGCAACATAACCGTTCATCACAAGCAGCATCTATTCACGAGTATAACGCAAGATTAAGGTATATAAGATTTACGTTAAGATTTCCAAGGAACATCCATGAATAAAATTACTCGGAGGGATTTCTGGGTTAGGAAGTCCGTTATCCTGCCGATCAGATTAGGATATATAGCTTTAAGTTATATTAAATTAGTGTCAATGAATTTGGGAGTAATCAATACAGTAAGGCTCTATGTACTTCACGCCAGGCAAGCTGCTGAAATACCTAATAAATCTGCTCCTGCTTTCATGAAGGCTGGATTACTCTAGTATCAGCTACCACCATCTTAAATAAGGAGAATTATTACGGAGTGTAACATAAAGCAATTTGATCTCGTTCCTGCCGCCGACTTCTATTAGCGCACCTATTTGCCACCGCCCCCAATGGCATTTCTACCACCTGAACGGCTGGCATTCTCGAACAGTACGGTTATTAATGAACTTTCTGCCACCAACGTGCAACGTGATTTATTTTTATATATTTTTTTTCAGCTTCCCGATCCATATGATACCTTCAAAAACAGCGTCTGTTTTCTTATCAAAGACCGAGAACACTCTTATTCTGCTATAAAAGAAATATTTTTTTTTTTACAACATTCAAATATAAAATAATTGGATACCTAGTAAATAGAGAGTAACAAATAAATCCATTAGATTTTTATACTGAAAATACACTTCTTGGAATATATCACCATACAAAAATCTTGATTCTTTCGGCCCAGAAAAATTATTTTTAATGACGGATGACCAACTTCAGGCAGTGTATTGTTAAATTCAACGCCATTGAAACGCCGACATGTCTGTTTACCGCCAAAAGGAGCAAATTAAACGTGTCTCCTAGTTTTCAAAATGTTAAATGGAATATTGTGATCGTCTTCAGCTGTTAGAAACAGAGATTTCCTCGAATCTGAACTATGATCGGTGCATTGAATCCATAGCAGTAGCGGTTGCAAGAAAGCTTTGAGATCTTTAAAAGGTACCGACACTACTTAACACCGGGACTTCTAACATTATACAAAGCACCAATCCGGTGGTGTGTAAAATACTACGGTCACATATTGGCCCGTGCTGCAAAATGACAACTTACATCTCTGGTTTCAATTGAGAAACGAGCGAAGAGGCTAATTGGTGACCCGGAATTAATAGATATCTATCTCCAAAACGTGAAGTATTCTATAAGATACATTTGAGTGATTTTGTGCAGAAATTCCTCGAGCTCATTCCCCCCTCCTCCTTTCATCATCGGACTTTCCGACGCAGTCCACCCCTACGTCATGGATATCCCTCGTGTCCGAACGAAACGCATTGCTTACTTTTTTTTCAATTTGCACAGCAAAGAACTGGAACAGCTTGCCACCGTAAATTTTGTGGTGTTGCAATTTTAAATTTCGTTAACTTAATAATTTTTTACAACGATAAATATTTACATTTTTTTTAAAGTTTTTGTATTCTTTATTTTCTGGCATGTGCCTAGAAGAGTCTTTTTCACTTTTGATTGATGACCCCTTAGGTTATTATTATGAGAATCCGTGAACAAACACAGAAAGTTGAAGCAAATCTAATCAAAGTTAGGAGATGGTGGTACAAACCAAGATGTTACACGTGGTCAGTTATCGTGGGAAACAGTGGGAGTAAATTGAAATTTACTCTATTTTGCAGAGACTAGTCATGATGAGCTCTTGTTTCATAACAAATCTATGCCCAATATATGACTCAAGAAGGTTGCTTTTCATTGCGGATTAGTAGTAGTAAATAGTATATCAGAGTTATGAACTTTCTAAACTTTTATTGGTTATTCTAAACTTTTATTGGTTATTCTAAACTTTTATTGGTTATTCTAAACTTTTATTGGTTATTCTAAACTTTTATTGGTTATTTTTAATAAAATATGCAACCAATTGATTGAGCGTAATTCTTTCTTGAGATCTTAGTTGATTTCGGAAAAATTTAAATTGAACTATGGTTGATTTCAGTATTTCAGTCAATTTTATTAAGGATAAATCTAGCGCAACAAATCTCTATAAGTGACTTAACTGTTTTAATGGATAGATTTTCTCCGTAAATAGATTAATTAATTCAACGAAGCTCTATATGAAGGACTTTTCTGCATCCTTTGTGCAAGCATCAAACAAAAATGGTATATCTGTAAAAACCTAACTTTTGCACACTGATCAGTCTGATTGTGGTTGTAAAAAAATCAACAAATTTAAAAAAAAAAATGACAAAAAATGTAAGTGACTAATTTTGAAAATAGTTGAGATCAGAATGCGTCGACGTTTTGTAAATGTAACTTTGGTGCTGTTTGCACCTAGCTTCGCTCAATATGCTAACACATACCGAGATTATGCGTACGCAGCGTGTCAAAATTGAGGTATGGTTCGCGCTCCTTAAAATTTCAGAAGTAATATTAACTTCTTGAGATTAAAAATACTTTTTTAGGGTTTACGCGTGTTTAGTATAGTTCTTAATCTTTAGTAGGATTTTATGCTCATGGGCCCGTCTTTTTTCTCGCATAGTCAGCAGCAACAATGCATTGATATTACCGGCGTATTATTTTTTTGAATTATTTCGATTTAACTTTCTCATACGAATATAAACAGAATTTATGCTAAATTCAATTACATTTGTTGTGAATTATTAAAAATATACATTAACTAAAATATACCACTCAGGAATAATATATTTTTCAACTGTATGATTTTTAAAATAAGATCTGCAGTACCTTGACCATATAAACTTAATGAGTCAATGAAATTAGATTTATGTATTTTTTTTTTATTTTAAGATTTTGTATTGTTTATTAAACATTAGAATAAAACAATGTAATCATCATCAACACCATTTATTTAATACTCGCCATGACATCAAGTACATAAAATGTGATAAATACAATGCATATTTATTGCACAAGTGACGACACTGTGGCTTCCTCGTTACAGAACATGAGATCACACGCACTTTAGCCTGAATAAAATCAAATATAGATTTTAAACTAACATGGTCATTGAAGTAACAGAACTTATTGTTTTTACGTGATATTTAACAGGTACTTTTTGTACAATATTTCGGCACTTATGCAGTCGCCACGTTCACGGGCTGAATATCAGACAACCTAAGAAATACAAGATAAATATCCCATAAAACCATTAATTACCGTCATAAAATCCAAATGTATCATATTAGCGACAATAAATTGATATAAAAATAACTTACATCTAATATATAGCTAAATTATTCTGATGTAAAGTAACAAAACTAAGTCTTATTTATAAGGCGAGTCGCCTTGGGGATAAGCGTAATCGTTCAACTTAATGCTAAAATGAACAAGAGAATGAACCGCGCGTCGATGCACTCGCGCCACAAATATACAACAAAATAACAGGCTACCGCGTGTACACACCGCGGAGGCACAGATCATAAAACATTTACAATCTAACATTACTATTACATAACTATCATTCATTATTACAATGAATAAACAACAAATAAATAAAACATCATTGCTGTTTCAGTATTCCTGTAATCAAAGCCAGAGCGACAGACAGGTTGCGTTTTCGTCATATTAAATTAAGAAATATTGAAGTTAAACGAATCTTTTAAGAATAAAAAATCATTGAGGTTAAGTCAAAAATAAAAGTACATCAAGTCACCGCTGAAGATTAACGCGAATAAATCTGAAGGACCTGGCTTTGATAGAAACAAAGCAGAGGCAAAGGTCTAAAATTATTCTCCTACATAGAAGCCTTCGAAAAGTCCGGAAGTTACAAGTCTTTGGCCAAAATTAATTTTATTTAATTTAGTACGCGATGGACGATCAGTCTCGGAGTATCGATACTTAACATAACTATAATTTTATTTTTATGTACATATCGAGCGCAGACCATCCGCCGGACAGATTATTATATATTACTTTGTGCTACAACTTATATTCGTCTCAATTGATTTAATACTATATATGAATTTTTTTGATTTTATATATTTTTATATTGAAAATTACTTATTTAACTTATAATTATTCATATATTATATTAAAGATTTTACAATATAGTGTTCATTGAATAATTAATGCATTAATAAATTTCTAACAATGTGTTGCATTAATAAAAAAATAATATGACACTAGTTAGTTTTAGATGGAATGTTTCAGAATTTAACATTTTATTTAGTGACTTCTAGAGAAGTTTCGAAATTTCTATTCTTTTTTGTATAAGTCATTAATTCCTACTTTAAATCATATTTCGAAATTGGTTTCCTGATATCATTATTGAATTAAATTTAATATACACTTATTAACTGCGCGTGCGCAAACGGTGCGGTACTTAGCTTCATGTATCAACCAACTAATAAAATATTTGGCTAACTTTAAAAACAATACATACTAATGATATTTTTCAGTTCAGCCGATTATAACAAGAACCACAGGGCGAATACATTTTACTGACTATTAATTTGAATTATTTATAGGAACGCAGAATTCGCCAATATGATCTTTTTCATTTGTTGAATCATATGATATAAAAAGTTTTAGAAATAACGAATATACATAAAAATATAAATGTTTTGAAAAAATAAATCGAAAACATTTTAATAAATTACATTTTCAAAAGATATCTTAGATAATTCAAAACACCCTAAAATGTAGGTCAGTAAACATGCAAAATCAAGTGCCCAGTCTCGTTAGGTGTTAGTAAGCCACAGCGACACGCGTTAGTATACAAACAAGAAATCTTAGTAAAATTTAGGTCTATTTTGAATTATCTTAAAATAAGAAAATAAAAGAGGAGTAAATACTTGAAAAATAAATGATCATTGATGAAATAGAGAATTAATGATATCTGGAGAATTTGACTACTACGGCTACGGCGACTAAAATATATTTACATTTTACACGGGACCATCGAAAATATCATAGGAATATAATTTATATTGAAGTTTATATGTAAATTTTCTAATTATTATAAAATTTAAATAAAGGTGCCGTCGCGACACAGGTTTGGCAAACGAAGTACACGTTAACTTTTTCATCGTAGTTTCAACTAGATCAGTAGTATTCTAGACAATTTCCTAACTCGTTCGACGGCAACGCCCAGTCGTAATACATAAATCGCCCCGTCAGTGGTGTATCGTCCGCTGGTCCCTGGCGGAGGGCGTGTTGGCGGCGGGCGTATGCGGGCTCTTGTGGTCGGAGTGCGGCGGCGTGGGCGGGAACGAGTGCGCCGCCTCGGCCAGCTGCCGGTGCACCGCGTCGAACATGTCCAGCGACACGTTGTGCGTCTGGATGCGGTGGCTCTCGTCGAGGTTGAGGTCGGGGCAGATGAGGCGAAGTCCGGCGGCGCGCTGCACGTGGTCCCCGTCCCCGCCCCTCACGCCGGCCACGCCCCCCGCGGCGCGCACGGCCGACACGAAGGGCGCGAGCCAGGCGTGGCACGGCTCCAGCGCCGCCCAGCTGTAGCCCGACACCCGCAGCGCCAGCTCGCGCCCGAAGGCGTGCGCCACGGCGGCCGCGGCCACGGCGCTGGGCGCGTGGCGCGTGACGTCGGCGTGCAGCACGGCCAGGTCCACGAGCTGGCCGCACGTCACGGCCTCCAGCGAGGAGTACTGCGGGAACACGAAGGTGTAGCCCCGCAGCGCGCCCGCGCCCGCGTCTCGCTCGTCCAGCAGCCGCCGCTGCGCCCCGCGCGCCTCGCTGCCCAGCTGCATGTACACGTTGAGCCAGCCGTTGATGGTGATGGGCGTGATGCTCCACGACAGTATCTTCAGGATGAGCAGCTCCTCGAGCAAAATCTCCTCGGTGGTGCACGCGCCGTCCGTCACGTAGGCGAACTCCCCTATCTTCGGCGGGTACACTTCCTCGACTTTCGCCGCTATGAATAGGCACGTTATACCTAAAAGTGGATTTGTTTGTTTAGATGGCCGTAAAACTGTGCTACAAAGATATGTATCGGTTTACTAAATATTTGTAAACAATGACTATTCCGCTCACAACGATATAAAGTTTACCGTAGACAAGAAAAGTTAAAATCTAATTACCAATGAGTTGCAACCGCCCCTTCTGCACGTCTTCGGTCTTGGCGAGGTAGCGGTCCACGTAATCCACGGTGAGGTGGAACGTCTCTCTGTGCAACTTGTACACTTCGCACACCTGGATTGGACAAATCGGTATTTTTTTATATAAATATTAAATAAAACGCTGAGTAGAAAAGATAATTTCTATTATAAGTATCATGATATATTTGTTTTCTTATAAATATGAATATTAGTAAAGCATTCTATAGTCAAAAGAACATATAGGAACAATAGATTAACTGTAATCAAACAAATCTTAACAATGCGAAATGCTAATTCTACTTGCATTTATAGCCTCAATTTAAAAAACACAATAAAATGTTTCGACACCAAAATCCATGTTAATAAAGACACGTGTAGAAATTAAGAAAAAAAAATACGTTATATATATATATATATTTTTTTAAATACGTTATTTTTTTAAAACGAGAAGCTTGTGATGCATTTATTTATGTCAATTAATTTCATTTAATTTTACGTATGTAATAAAAGAAAATTATTATTGTTATAATATATATAGAAGGTAAGAAAAGGTAACGTAAAACTAATGCTTGTCCTCTCATAAGCGCTGTATGCATCTGTTCAGTTTTAATTAAAATAATACAATTTTCATTCACAGAACGCAGTAACTAAGCGGATGCGGTTGTTTTATCAGATTTTTTTTGCATGTTTTTGATATCGTTCAAAATGTAATGAGTCTTATCAATATATGACAGGTCAACTTTTACACTTTTTTTTGTTAATTATTAACATTTTGTTTACAAAGTATATGGTAGATATTCAAGATAAAAATAAGATTAATGTATGTATGTACGGATGTTTGCTAAATATTAAGATATTTTTAATAGAATCAGTTACATAACATACAAATTTAATAAATATAAATGCATTTACTAATCTTTTATTATCATATATTTATTTTTATAGACATTCATTTATTTATTCTTTTTACTCGATAGCTACGCTCGTAGCAACGGCGTAGCAGGCGTTTATTCTAGCAAAATCAATGAAGAAAACCAGTTTTAGCAATATTAACACAAATATCTGAAAATATAATGTAAATTATAAATTATACAAAAATAAAATTATAAATAAAAAAAAAAAAACAATTATTATTTTAAATCTCCTTTATAAAGAATGCTACATGTATAAAATGAGTCTTGAAATGCTTTTCTCGTATCAACTTAATATAATAAAATCCAATTTATTTTGTTTTTTAAAGCAATCTATAATACTATTATATTTATAATATTTTCCGAGTATTATCTTAGCAAGCAAATACACACATTGTAATTGAAACTACTATTTCGATTTTAAACACATATTCCTAAAATAAAAAAAAAACAGAAACGAGTTGGTTTCGTATTCTTATTAGCAATACAGCAATCGTCGCTCGTATTTAAGAATTCGTAGGTGGGTGTATATTCGTACCGGTAGTTTGTCGTTATAAGAAACAGGTACTAAAAATAAAATGTACAACAAACCCATATTATATTACTTACTATTCATAATTATTGTTTAATCTGGGACAAAATAAATGTATAACAAAAAAAATATATATATATATATATATTTATTAAGAATGTCTATTATTTAAAACAGCGCGATTGATTTCTATTGCACTAGACATTCTTTTGAAAACAAACCAAAAAATCGAAAATATTTGTGTATTGTTTATTTTTATCTACCGTATTATTAAAGGTTATTATCACCTACTGTAGAAAATAAAAGAAAAATTAAATCTTTTATATTCAAAAGCCATAACTTTAATACCATTTTTGATTGAAGCAATAATTTGTCGCCTATGGTACATAAACAAAGTATAACAATTTACGTAAACTTCAAATAAGAAAATAACTACTTAATTCAGTTGAATTAAACCTAGTCATATAAACAGGCATTATCCAAATTAATTTATTTATTTACTTAAAACTTTCACACATAGATCGATGTAATTAACCATTCATATTAAAACCGCTTTTTAATGACTTCAACAATATTTTTTACCATTATATACTACCTTTTAATTACTAAAGACCAAGTTAATTAATAAATAATAAAATATCTATCAATGAAACTCAATAGCCCATGTAAATTTTATGTTAATATATAATATCGCGATAATTACAGTTTTTTCTGTTTCCCCGTTAACACTGAGTTTTTTATATAATAAATTATAATTTATAGCTCATAGTAAATAAAACTTATAATTAACTATTATATTTACTTATAAATCATAACTTTTCGGATATAACGTACTAAAAACATACAAACATTCAAAAGTAACAGATTTCATCAGTCAAAAACATATTTTTTACGAATAACAAAGTTTTCGTTTTGTGCTTTTAATATAGCAGGAGAATAGATATAGCAATATATTATACTCGTACTAATATAAATATTTACAGTTTAATGAAATACATAATGATTCTTATAATTACATGTAAGATAATTTAAAACAATCCGCTATAGTTACCATACTATAGAATGTTTAGTTTAGTTCAAATTAGTTAATGACACATTTTTGTAATTATATACTAATATGATGACAATATAATGTAATAATTAGTTAATAAGCAATTAACGAACATGTTTAAGTATTTATCATATTTTAATTAAGACTATTGATAATAGTAGATACGAAGTATGAATAAGCATCCCTGTGGCAAAAACTTTTAGCTATGTTTATGAATAATGCTAAATTTTCAAATTAATTAAGTTTTGAAGACTTTTTAACAGTTATTTTTATTTCAAAGTTAGCTCCGTTATGATTTAATATAACCGTTTTATAAACAGACGATTATTTGGGTTTTAAATTAATTAAACATTAAATAATATATATTATTTTATTAAGTACGAAACCGTGTTATTCAATCTAAACATTTGCTAACGGTAACCTCATATCATTTCAATATTCGTCTATTAATATAATAATAATGCTTTATTATTTTTAATGAAACTCATATTGGGGCTGCTTTTAAGCATCAGATATGTAAATATATTTTGAAACTTCCTCTATTCAATGAAATGTGGTCATAAAATCTCTATAAAAATAATTAAAAAACAAATCTCTATAATAAGTACATAGAGATAATTTTTCTAAAGTTCAAGTTGTTTGTAATACAGTCCTTTCGTTCCATTTCGTTTCGTTTCGTTTGTATTCAAATCGCCAAAACTGTGAGGCCCGCAGGAGACGTGAATTACAAATTACTTATTAGGATGTCTGTTCGATCCGATCACGAGACCCTCGACCTTGTCCAATGAATTTACTTAGATGTATTTTGAAGGCAACAAAAACTTTAAAAAAATATTATTAAGCATTTTTGTTGCAGTCTGTAAACAAGTCTTTAACTTCTAATCCAGCACAAGCGGCAAGGATTAAAATTATATGTATAGAGATATCTTATAATGTACAGATTAAAACTTTCAAGAAGTAACTAGACATACAATTGTCTTATTAAAATATCATTTGGAAAAAGTGCCCTAGTATGTAAGATACCACAAAGATTTAGGCTCTGTCTTGTACTAGTGCAGTTTCTACTTTATTATAGGGACTCAATCCAGAAAACTGATAAAATGTTATACCTACTTATAAAATTAATACTATAATAAACATGAAGTGTTTTGGTATTAACGTTAATTTTCATTTACGAACACATAACGTCCTTCTGTAGTCCAGGTAGACAGAGTAGACAATAACTAGTCCATTTGCTCTATGGATAAAGATGTATAAGACTAAATCTATACTTATAATTGATTCATATTACTGGAAATAATTACTACAGGTTTGTTTCTCAAACTCTACCTTTATATGGCTATTATTATATATAATTCAAAAATAAAGAAATTTAAAAGAGCATTAAACATCGTGGGAGACATATCAAACCAACGTTAGCACGCACACCATGAATATTGTAAAAAATATCAATTTCTATAATTCGAGATAGTATTAATAAAAGTATAATTAGTAGCGGATCCGGTGCTAGCGACATATCGCCGAGATACTATTTAGAGAAAGCACGGAACAAAAAGCGATCATTGCGCACGGAAAATAAAATGCACGATACGCATAACCTTTTATATAAATTCAAAAATTGTATAAATAGAAATATAACTAGGTACATCCGAAACACTAAAAAGACCTAATTACTTATAAAAATAAAAGACATTAATAATTTGGTTCGGTTTATCAATCGGAGGCTTACACGCTGACGTCATTCGCACTTCGCAAGCCATCTGTTCCTAATAACTATTAAATGACAATCAAAATGTTTTGGAGATAAAAATCTGGAAGTTATAATATTTAAACTTATACCTCAACCGTCTTATAAAATATTAAAAGATTCCATTAAGTGAAATAGTAATTAAAGGGCGAAAATATGTAACTATTCTTCCGCAGGTTTTTAAAATTTGCACTGCGGCCTTGCGAGATTACGTACTACGAGTACGTGCTAAAACTAAAATTTGCACCTCACTTATTATTTGTGAGTGCTTTTATTTAATGCTGTTAAAATAATTTATTGATATAAAAACAGCTGACTCCATAATTACATAAATCAAGTAATACAATGTATTATCGAAGACACCGGTAATTGAAAAACATTTATACAATATTTTATTATTTATTTAATTATTTCACTACAAAAGATTTTTTTTTTTTTGTAATAAAGTAATTCCGAATAAACCAATTCAACAAAATATTTAAACGGTCGCGAAAGAACATTAGAAATAAAAGCAACGAAACAAAAAAAAAGCAATAATTGTATATCAGTAAACGCGTTGGTTTTTGGAGGTCAACGAACGTCGAAAAAAGAGGTCAATGCTCCTAAAACAGTACCCTATATGTAAAATCTGCAATGCTTTCAAATTACTATAATATAAGTACATTAATCAAGTTTCTACTTACCAGTAGTTCTGAAATGCAGCATGGAAAGTCAAATCCTTTTATAAAGTGACATATAACACTTGGGGAGTGGAAGCTAATATTACAAAAATATCAAAATAATATTCTTGTAAAAATATTAAACAATCTATGATAAATTTATCTAGAGGTTTCAGTTTTTAAAATATTTAAAAATGTTGACAGCTTTTCTGTGAACATTTTTAAATGTTTGATTTTTAGATAAAATATTTTAGAACTTTCCAGTAATAATCAAAATATCTCACCTCATTTAACCAGTCTAGTAAAATAGCTCTCATTCTCGGCTGGAGGTTGGGATGGTTGTCAAACATGTTGGGGTTCTTCATCATGGTGGATCTGGCATCACACTCACACATACTCTTCCACACATCTGTTGGGTCAGCCCAGGACAATCCAGGCAAGGGACATTTCCGCTTTGGTGGTGTAGGACATGCCTTACTAGTGCTACAAGTGTAGTGAACAAAAATTCACTTAGTTATCATATTGAGTAAATGCAAGTGTAACAATTCTGTGATATATACATTACTTTACTTTTAATATGCAACAAAGCACATTTTTTCAGGTCACATAATTGCTACTTCTTATGACACTAATTTTCATGACTTTAATTTAGTATTTTACAATAATATATTAACTGATTAATTACCTAGGTCTCTTATTAGAGTGGGGAGTGCATTCTCCTCTGGCAACGTTTTCTAGAGGACTCAGCACACAATTAGGTAACTCAGGTATACTCGGTGGACTTAAGAAACTATCTGCACTATAATCTAAATCTGTAAACACACTTCTGGGCTGCTCTGGCCCTTCATCATCACTGGAGCAGGAAGAGGATTCAACAACAGTGTGTGGTGGCAATTCACATATTTCTTCTTCTGTCTTAGATGTAAGTTTAGTAGGTGGCATGTTCTCTACCTACAAATACATAAGAATTTAGCAATCATAACAATGCTTAAGCTGTTATCACTGTTATGAACCTAATAATACCTCATCATCAGTTGAATTTCTTTTTCTTTTCAAGCTGACCTTCTTCTCATTGGCTTCACAGGAGGAACTATAATAAAATTAACAATAAATAAACATTCTACCAAGGTCAACTTGGATTGATGTAATCAGCTGTACATACCCTGTTTGTGCCATCTTGAGGGGAACAGATCAGCTGTCTCAGCTTCCACTGTCTACAAAATAATGCTCATTATTGTTTTATAATCTTATATATAATAACAGAATGGTAATATTAAAATCGTAATCGTCTAATATTACCGCATGTCATGATCAAACCGCAAAATAGGGTTATGTCAATTGACAACCATATACAAAGCCAATTGAAATATTTTATAGAGATAATATAAAAATACAATCATATCTGAATCATATAAATTGTAAAATAATAGTAGAATCAACTTAAAAGTAATAGTTTTTGACTGATAGACAAACGGCGTGCCCCCTGCAGGTTGGCGGGAGAATTTTTTTCAGGAGCTATTTTAGGGCATTTAACCGAACGAAATTTGACTATTTTCTAATTTAATGGTCAGGCGAGTTCGTGATATATCATAATACGTACTAAAACTGTGAATAAATATCTATCAGCTGGCATAAAAAATGCCACGAATCCGTCACAATCGCGCGCGAAATCCTCCCGTCAGCGCCATTAGACACGTCGCTAGCTTGGGTTTCTCGGCCCTACCACTTTTGGAAGTTGTTAAAAATAGCACATTATCCAAACGAAATGATTAATAACATTAATTATATCACATATCTTACTCAATAAGACACATGAAGCATATTATAGGACTTGACCGTTGAAAGCATAACTGACTTAGCTTATCGTCTTCCTACGATTTATAACCTAATTATAGAGCAAACAATGGAATTTATTTAAAAATATTTAGTATTATTTAGTAGAATACATCCTTTTCATACTGAATAAGATAAAAAAGCATACCTGATCATTCACAAATTAATCCAAATTCAATGTAACAAAATTTCTAGCAATAACATATATCAAGCCCAAAACTTAAGACACAATTACACTGTTATTTAGATTGTTTTAGCACTAATAGTTTTTAAACTTTACACATTTACACGAATACAAGAATCAAATCAATGTTACTGAGCAAACATCCTATTTTTTAGCTTTCCACGGCTCAATAACGCCCGGCTTTCCGCGCGAAAATGTCGCGGTAAAACATCGGTGGTCTGCAAGCTAACGGACAGATAACTTCACGTTTGTTTCTTCTGAAAACGTTTGTCATTAGTAATGTCGCTTCATTTTACGCATAATTAAGATTTTCTTAGAATGATAATGACTTTTTTTTCATTATATTTTATTACATTTAAATAAAACATACAATAAAAAAGTTAGTTTTAAATTAAAATAAATCACATAAAATAATAAGAGAACTCTGAAAGTGATACAAGTATCTCAAAACATAAACATGTCATATTTTTATATAAATTTAATATGTTTTTAAAGTAAAAACTACTGTTTATTTAAATAATAATGTATTTTATATAATTTTGTATAGATCACTAAAATCCTTTTATTTGTACAGAACGGCACAGAACGGAACTGAACAAACTTACGCCTTCTTATTGGTTGTTAGAAACAACTTTTAAATCAAAATTTAATGATATCTTAAGGTTGGTATCTTTGTTATGACAAACTTCACACCATTGTACAGCTGGGCGCCAGCTGATAGGATTTCAGTGAGAAAAGTCAATAATTTCCTGAACTATTTATACATTGATAGCGCTTTGGCATAGATAGTGATATTATGTGAAAGCAGGTGAATTTTAAGTCAGTAATAAAAATGTCACAACAAAATATTGCTGTGAAACTATGCGGTGTTTTACAATCAAATAATGAGGGAGGTATGAATATTAAAAATAAATTGATATAATATATGTATATTCGTTTTAAATTTCTTAAATTGAAGTGTCGATAATTTTTACTTTTATTTTAATATAACTACTTACATTTTTCAGCGGTAACAGCAAGACAATGGCGACTAGTGGGTCAAGAACAAGATGGTTCTCAATTATTAACCTGGGAATCCACTGTTTTGGAAAAAGATGTAATGAATGTTGGAGTGTACACAAATAAAACAAAAACTTTAACAACCTTATATACTTTTGACAACAAATTGAATATAATACAAGCATCAGTGAACTCCACTCATAGTCTCCTTGCATATGTAGTGAAAACTATTCAAACTGAAGATTCTGAGGATAAAGATCCTACTTATTCCCCATATCTTGTTTCTCTGCTGCCTGATAAAGTGGGTGTGCCGGAAGCAGTAGAAGAAGCATCCACTAAACAGGTCATGCTACAATTTGTGTATGGAAAAAGTAATAAGTATAGCCCTGGCATCAGGAATGATAGATTTATATTGTTCAAACACTTGGAATGTAAGTAGATAATAATTGAATAGTTACAACTTCTATTACTATAATTTATTATTTGCTTCACTATTAACATTATTTTAAGTTAAACAGATTAGTAAAGTTCGTTAATAATTATGTCAATAAATCACACTAATAAGTGTTTACTATAAAAATACTAAATTACTACTTTGTTATTGAAAATAAATAATAGACTAATTACTTAACAATCTGAGAATGTTTGCACACAAATTGGATTTACCTTTAATGGCCCATTGTATCTTCTAGTATCATTAGCAATAGTAATTCTTTAAAGAATCTTATTTTATTTATGTCATTTTTTGATAAAATTTAATAATTTTTAGGTTATTAATATATTAATATATTTTATAGGAAAACATTTTTTACTAACAACTGGATTAATGTTATCTTTAATTAACGTTTATTATTATTTTATATTTTAGATATTAAAATCTACAGATCACCATTATTTCTGAATGAATGTGAAGATGGGTCAGAGAAGTGGGGTTTTGATGGTATATACCCTGAGCCTGAAACTATCGTCAATATCTTCTCCTGGGCACAGTGGGACTGTGTCAATCAGGTGTGATAAACATTAATTGATCATATTGTTGCATTATTGTGTATCATAAATTACATACTTGATCTTCACAAATTTGCAAGTATATTTCAACTTTACTGAGTTAATTATTTTCATAAAAATAACACAAATCAATGTACAGATTCACCAATATCTGTCATTTTATGCTGTGTTTGTTTGTTATTTGACATCCAAGACATAGATAATCAAGAGACTCTCAATATATAAACGTATCAACAAACTTTTTATACAGTTGTCTTAATACACTGTTTTTACACTGTAGGTTATTTTTAATTATTATACATTTGTTTATACACTAATTGCAAAAGAAAGCTCATGTTACGCTTTTAATATTTGTATATGTCCCCTTTGCCAGGTGTTGTTCTACATCCACTCCCGCCCCCCGGGTGCAGTCTTCCTGGAGGAAGAGGCGCGCTCCCCTGAGCCCACACCCACGCTGTCGGCGCTGCAACTGCATGCCGACCTGCCGCACGAGACCGTGGTGAGTGGGGCGAGGAATAGTACTTGACTGTACGAACTATACCAGCCAGCTATATCACCATATATCACTCAAATATTAATCACTCATTTAAGAACAAACAGAAAACTAATATATTATGTATATAAAAAGAAACCTGCGCCTGACTTTTTAAATATCTTACTAGGAAATGTAATATTAATCTGAGAGTCGACAAGCTTTGCTATGGTATTATGACGCCTGCGACTCGTATTTACGGAAGCACCTCCGTGACCCCATCGTTAACCCATACGTACAAACATACATACAGTTAAAGCTTCTTATTAATGTTTTTATATTACTTTGCTACTATTATTGTTTATAATTGAAAACTGATTACTTGTTGCTAGATCCTTTGAATTTAATTTGTAACTTAGTACTATAATTAATAGTATTTTATTAAAAAATAAACATTCTATTATTTTACTAAATAAATAAATTTGTTATATCGTATATTATATTTATTGTAGATAAAAATAATCACAAAGTATATATAAAATACATAACTTCTTGTTGTTAACAGTAGACGAAATACATTAGTTTTTTTAAGGCCACCCTCACCTTGTTATTCGCACGTCCTGATGTATAGTGTCTAGAAGACAAATAGGAATCTTGTATTTAACATTTTATTTGTATGGTTTCAGTGATAGCATTTACTACAAGCGGAGCGGATGAGCGTATTAGTATTTTATTATAGTTGTAATATATTCTGCAATAATTTAATTTTTCTTTAATTCTATACTTCCATATGATATTTTAAATAAAAATATGCATACGCCATCCGTATGTCGGTTATCTGTTAGGCTTACACGGCTCATGATTAGGATTGTGGTAGAAGCTGATATAAGGATAGTTTAAGGCCACGAAAAGAACACAACCAACTTTTTCATCGATTTCTTAAGTTAGATATAAAAAATCTTATTTAATTTTTAATTTATGTGTTTAACTCTTTTATAATAATATTAATAATATCTGTGAAATGTGAGATCGTATCATGTTAATAATAAATTATGTACTTACTAAAACTAATGCGATAAGTGGCGCTACAATTGAGGTTAACAAAATCGTTCATCGGATAAGACGAAAAAGCTATAGAGCTGTAGGTACAAGAAGAGTATAAGAGTAGTCTTTTTCTGTTATTTGCGTGTAAAATAAAGAATCATCATTCACTTTCCTATCATTTCGTGTACATTTTTTAAATATTGTTACTAGAGTCTGACGGTTTATTACTGCAATGTTTTTCTATTAGAAATAAAAAAAAATTTGACTTGGATTGCAAAGAATGGCAGTTTAACGATAACAAAACTCAGGAATGCGAATAGAAAACTTTTAGTTTCATCGAGTAGATATTTAAAAATAAATAATATCATATTATAATTATTCAAAACTGTTGAAAATATATTTATTTTTGTTATAATTATCTTCACTTAATCGCATTTTTTTTTATTCGCCCAATATCAGTATTAGTGTACAAAAATATTAAAAAAATTTTTTTTTATCTTCAGTATATAAATGTAACCATGCACTTTAAATGACTGCATGTGGCCTAGTAGATTAAAAGTGACATCGTCCTAAATGCATTGGTCGGGAATCCTTACAAAAGCGACAAGGTCTATAATCTAGACTAGTACTTTGTCAAAGTAGCGATCAAGCTTACTATCGAATTGATTTATAAATGAAAAAGAAGAAAAAAAAGTTTTGAATTTGAAGGATTATAGAGTTGTTAGTTTCCTGCTTATGATACTAAGTGTATATTCATACAATAGCATCGTATCGCTACATATAGAATTACTAATTGTTCAATATGTGTTAACGTTCGACAAGTTATATATAATGCACTGAAGTGATAACATTTGTCATAAAGATATAGTGTGACCTAGATTAATACAGGTTCAGATTAAGACAATGACCTAGATTTTAACTAATTTCGCTTAAAGCATTAGCCTAGTTATTCATGGAGGAAATGCGGTCAGTATTTTTGCATCTATGCATGTGTGATATACACAACAATAAACAATAGTTATTTTTTTACATGCAGTACATTTATTGTTATAAGTGTTGTACTGTCTCTCCCTCTAGACTACTAGAGAATCTCGTATTTAATATTTGTACCCGCTAGCACTATGGCCCACTCTTTAAGTACCATCTTCTTAGTAAATACTGAATTTAACTTTCTAATGTTCCGACGCAACCGATAACATATTACCAACATTTACTTATGGAATTTAGATGAGTTCACCTGCGATTCCCATTGACCCTCCCATAATGTTTTATACATATTGATAGTTGAATCATTGTTATTGACGTAAACAATTTTTGGCAAATACAAATACAGCCTTAATAAAAAATACCCTAATGTATTCATTAAACTGACCATTTGAATATTTCAGTCAAGAAGCATCACAAATCAGGTACAGACAGTAACAGTACCACTACAGTTAGTTTGTCTACGTTATTTCATACATACATATTGTGAGATGCAATTAGTTAAGATCTCATCATTAATATATAACTCTAACAGTAATTAAACAAACTTGAATATCTAACTACAGCTTTATTTACAAAAGATAAGATAGCTTAGCTTGAACCTTATATATTATGACATAAAAATATAATAACATAAAATTTACAGACTCGAAAATCTAATCGATAAAAAATAACAACTAAAAGTCAATGTTTTTTTTCTTTTCATGGTGGTTATTGATGTATAGTCATCATCATCATCTAGGTATGCTCTGAACAAGATGCTTTAAGGAATAAATTTCAAATTTTAAAATTTTAACAAGAAACCCATTTTTTGTAAAGTCTGTTTTGCCACTTCAAACTATTACGTTCTTCTTGAAATTAATACGTCTTGAAATTAACCAAACCGTCAAACTGTCTTGAATTTATTACGTTTCTCGGTTAATTACATCGTTTGCCTGAAAAAATTTAAATCTCGGTACCATACTATAAGAATTACATACAGAAATAAAAGGGACATTTTATGATCTACTGAAGTCGCAGAACATATGCTCGGATTTATGGCTAATGATTTTCAGCGCGACTAATTTCTTATTCTATTTTCTGAGCATGCTCTGTAAATAAGTTAGTTTCTTAATAAATAAAATGCCAGCGGCCAACCATGCATGCATAAGGATGTAGGCCTCCTAATTGCTGCAGTTAAGACGTGAACTGTAACGAGGAATAAAAAAGAGTTAAAGTCGATTTCTAAGCAAGCCTTCAGTCACACTTAGTACCTTTATACCTACTAACCTACCTACCTACCGTACAACTTATATATTCATTGAACGTACAATCCGTAAATTTTTCCTGGACTGTCCATTTCCTCTCAAAGTCCACTCGAAAACATCGCAGTCGACAAGTCTTTCCAAGGTCCATAAAGACTGCAAGTTTTTCGCCCAGTTTGATACTTTTCATACGACTGGATAAGGCGAATATGGAGTTCGTACCACCCTACACCCTTTTCTTTTTTGCTCCATTACAGGGATGAGCAACCTTTTTGATTAAGGGGCCGCATTCAGCTTACTTTTTTTATAGAGGGCCGCATGATTAAAAAAAAATATAGTAAAATTTGAAATTTATGAGTTAGTACGACACGACGATAGCTTTAAATACCTTAAAGTTATACAAATTTGTTATTTGTATTAAATACATAAGTGTCTATATGATTTTAATTTCTAATTTCTGTGATAATATTTTGACGGAAAATGATAAATTAAAATTTAATGCTTCGCGGGCCGCAAAAATATACTTCGAGGGCCGCATGCGACCCGCGGGCCGCGGGTTGCTCATCCCTGCTCCATTATATTTTGCTGTTTTACAATAAGCGACATGAGTTTAATTTTTTTATTTAAAAAATGGGCCTCATTGTAATAATATAACACCTATGTAATTTGTTCAAGAATAATGAAAGCTACTTTAATCCTTATAATAGTGACTTCACATATATAATAGTTATATCACACGAGTCGCTTTCCACGTTCGAGCTTTCATATTGGCTATAGCAGTAACAGCTCTACCACTTTTCTATTATAGATAGTTTCTATACCAATTTTATTAAAAATATTTTCAAAGTTGTTGTGAGTTTATAAGTGCTGCATAAAAGCTAGGCGTTTTAGCAGAGGATTGACAGTACCCCATACCGAGACATTTTCTGATATTATATAGAGTATCTATAATAGTTTAAATATTTAAATATGAAAACCTTAATATGATGTGTTTTGTAGTTCGGAAGAATAAAGCGGACACAACAGTCAGACACAAATTTAGAATAATTATATAGCACTCTTATATAAAACTTAAACAGCACGTGGAAATATTTTAACAACACTGAATTGTAAAGATTAAGTAAGACCAATGTTCGTCGTAGTTGAACATCCCTCTGAGTCTGCCGCACGTGGCGGGCGCGCATGGTGCGGCGTCTGCGTGCGGCTCGTACGAGGACGACCCCGTGCCGCTGCGGGTTCACGACTGCAGCTTGGACCTGTTCATCATATGCGATCAGCGCGGCATGCTGTGCGTCTGTCATCACTATCTGTATAAGGTATGCCGTGTCTTAGTTCAGAGAAGTAATATACCTTACAAATTTTTAAACATTTTCCATCAAGAACTTTTTCCGTCTATGAATTAACATTTTTTCAGCCCCTCGATGACTCCACCAGCTCGCTCGTGCTCGATGATGTAGATCTCAAAGACTCCGGCGTAAACTTTGCGTATTCTGTGACACTGTTGCATCACGGCTGTGTGGTGCACAGCGTGGTGCCGGACCTACCCTGGTCGCTCGCCAAGTCTTTGAGACCTTCTTACACGCTTTATAATGGTAAGTTAAGATGAACACACAACGATTTGTGTTCGAAAATAGTGTTTTAATTAGTGTATAAGTGTCAGCTGGCGGGTAGTGCAGAGAAACTACGTGTTAGAACTTTGTGTTTTTTTTTTAATATTATATATTTTTTTCAATAATACATAAGTCAAAGATGCTAAATTGTTACTTGGAGCTGCACATATATTGTCCTCATTCTGTTAACTACTTCTCCAGCCTTGAAACGAAATCAGAATTTTTAGGGTCAGAATATTTACATCACGTCGTCATGGGCGATTTTAACACCGATCTCTTAGCCGCTCTCCACAATCATGTAAACTTCTTTACATCGTCGAGTCAGCTTATCTTGGTAACCTACCTTTTCAGCCAACTTATCACAACACTGAGGTATAAGACCTTTGGCCTAACTTAATCCCCAGATCACTCTTACCCTGCAATATTTTTCACCATGTTTTTTTCGTCATAACCTGATTTTCTTTAAATATACTTTGAATCCAACAACATTCCCTCCCAGGATTATGTACATTCGTAGCTTATGTATACATAGATATGAACTAGCTGAGTTGATTCGCATCTACACTAAGCTGGGAAGTGTTAGTGACTATTTCCAATGTTCTGGAGAAAGTTGATGTTTTTAACAATCCTGTGTTCAATTTGTATGACGTCCATGAACTTGTTCGGAAAGTGAAATTAAAGGGACATCCAAGTAAAGTGAAAGAAGTTAGGAAAGTGAGAGAAAAGGTGTTGGGCCTTGGATGATGAAGGAAATAAAAATGGTAACGCGGAGAAGAGGTAGTGTTTTCCGCTTTTGCCGTAGTGATTCACAGACGAGAATTAGAATATCTTTAAAGCTGCAACAAAACTGTGTAGTCGACGCAGTCGACGTGTACACAACGCAAATCGCCGACACATGATAACATTGTTTCCTCATCCCAATCAAACACCTGGAAATTTTCCAATACAATGAGATATAATTGATATAATTATTTTAGATAACCACCTTCTCGTGAACATCCCGATGTTGTTCACGCACCTCATCGATATCAGTCTCCACCATGAGCCCTGTTGCCACATCGTGATCCCAATGGAGCCCAGTGAAGGTGGGCCAAGTCTGGCCCCTCTGCTGGGTTGGGGACCGCACGCCATGGTGGACTTGAATACTTTGGATGTAGTCACTATGAGTGTGACGGACAAAGATTTGGCTCATACCTTCAAAAGTGATACTGTGGATGAAAATAAAATCGCCATTATGCATTACTTGATACACCATGAAGGGAATATGGACTTGGCTGAGGAGGTACCTTTTTTATTTCTATGTATTGTAAATATTAATTTCTTCACTTCTCATATGTTTAGAAAAAGTGTATTTTCTTGTCCTTTTTATTATAAATGCAAATTCTCATCAGATTACCTTTTGAATTTCATACGGTACATGTTTTGTGATGTTTGTACAAAAATAAAGATACGCAATGAAAAAACAGAGATCATTGGTCTTGCTTCCATTGCTCTTAGATAAACTGTTCATATATTTTTATTAAATATTTGTTTTTCGTCTTCATAATAAAACGATGATATTTGTGATTAGAGGCGGCCTAAAGACTACACAATTATTTAGAGCAAAGTTTTTGTGATAAAATTTAAGTTTATGTATATTAATATTTATTTGATTATTCGTTTTAAATATATTAGTTAAAGCACAGTGCTTCTCGAGTCAGGGGGATTGGGCGACCGTATCATCCCTCAGTGTCTGTATCTGTGTGCATCCCTTAATCCTTAAACTTACCCTTGCCCTCTCGTCGTGGCACTCCTCCCGCCGGTGCCCCCCAGTTGATGGTGTGGGTGTGTGGTCGCGGGCCGGGTCGCGGCGCGCTGCTGCTGATGCAGGAGTTCCTGGTGGGCGCCACGTACGGAGCCACGCGGCGCTCGCTGCCCGCCGCCGCGCTGCACCTCCTCGACGCGCTGCCCTTCACCATGCACCTCAGCTTCGCGGACGTCAAGGTCGAGGTTTCACTAGACACACAAACATGTCATACGAACGTTAATCCGATACCTCCGGTACAAAAGAAAAAAGTTCCCTTCAGGTGGGGTGCAGCCGCGTGTGTGTGTCGGTGTGTGCGCTGTGGCGCGGCGGCGCGGCGGCCGTGGTGTTGTCTCCGCGGCAGCGCGTGTGTCAGTTCGCGGAGGACGCCTGGACGCGCCTGTGGGCCGCGCTCACCGCGCCGCCCGCGCCCGCGCGCCGCCTGCGCCCGCGACACGTCCGGGAGCGGCTGGCGCTCACCATGCACGGCTACCAGGTGACGACTACACTACCGCTGCACCTTTGATATCTCGCTACGCTCCGAATGTGCAAACGTGGGCTGCATTTTATTGATCTGAGTACTAAAAGAGTCCGCTATCGACCGCTTAGTCGAAGAACTTCGGCCGTTGTTTCGTTACGCTCTCGGTCACCCTTTTCTCTTTTCTTTTTTTTACACCGTCTAAGTTAATACTTGTCTACATTCCACCTGATGGAAAAAGGACATATAGTCATAGGTGATAAGGCGCATTAACTAACAAACTACTCACTCTTCTCTTGAAGAAACCCATATTGTATCCAGATGGTAATACCGACGCAGGAAAGCTGTTCCAATACTTGGCTGTGCGAATCAGGAAAGACAAAGCAAAGCGTTTCGAACTGAAAGGTAGACTTTGCTGCACCAGCAAATATGTGACCACAGTATTCCACACCGAATCTGTGCTTTGTACCATACAAATAGCTGTCACGTTATAAAGTATTGTCGGACCTTTGCAAGAATGACAAGCTTTCCTGCAGCTGCTCTTGCTCTGGACTGAATGCACCGACCACAGTTGAGTTTCGAGGAAATGTATAAACCAAACAACTAGTCGGTCACTGGATTCCAAAGATTCATTCTGAAAAGTAGGAGTCAAGGAGAAAGGGCTCCTTTTAGCGGTAAACAGAGACATCTGCATTTTAGTGGCGTTGAATTTGACAAGATTGGCATTTCCCCATCCAAGAGACCGCCTGAAGTTTGTCACTCAAACGTTGCACCATGGTTTCTCTTTCCGACTGTACTTGATCTAATCTCTACTAGACCGATTACTCGGCAGATATCTTTCTTTATCGGCAGATTTCCTTAACTGTGCTATCGCCTGTATACCCATAGATAACGGGCTTCAGCAAATCGTTTATGTGCAGCAGAAAAAGAGTTGTAGAAAGAACAGACCCGTGTTAACAACCACTCTGTTAGTTCTATGGTTCAGAAGACCGTTTCCCAGCCGATTCTACCAGGATATATACCGTGCGCTGAGAGCTTGCTCATAAGGCTCGCATGCCAGACCCTGTCAAAAGCTTTCGAGGCGTCAAAAGGGTCGTTGACAGCTTCTCCGTTCTTCTTGATGGCCTCGCCTAAAATGTGTGTAGGATACACTAGAATGTCCCCAGTGAATCTATTTCGATGAAATTCGTACTGTCGGTCACTGATGAGATTTTTACCTTTTAGGTATGCTAAAAAGCGCGAGTTCAATACACACTCCATAATCTTGCAGAGTATGGAGGTGATGATCGGTCTGTAATTATCAGGATCGGTACGTCTCCCTTTTTGGAACACTGGTTGCACGTTGGCAAGCTTCCAGGATTTCGGCTCTATTCCAGTTTTGAAAGAGAGGCGATACAGACGTGGCAATAGAGGAGATCAAGGAGGCAACTCAGTTGCGCATGTCTTGAGTAGAATAGCTGGTATACCATCAGGAACAATGGCTTTATTCACATCTGAACGACACAATGCGCTCCATACTTCTCTGTTTTTTATGCGGATTTCAGGTATCGAACTCTGTGTTAATTTTCTTTCATCTTTTACTTATCTTGTAAAAGTTATAAGAATCCCTGCAACCCGTCGTTCCCAGCCCGAGGCGCTGTCTCGCTGCAGCACCCCGCTGTCCCCGCCGGGCGCCCTGCCCCCGCGCCGCCCCTCGCTGGCCGCGCACGACGCGCTGCCCTTCGTGGAGCTCGACGTGTGCACCACCAGCAAGCAGGAGCACGTCATCGCCGCGGTGAGTGCCGCGTCGAATCACCGCGAGTGGTCGACTTCTATTTAATAGTAGTAATCTGTAGGTGGACTAGGCGTTCGATCGCAGGTCGACGTAGACGATAGCTCGTCGACTAATTTAATTCGGCGAGGTCCCGAGGGCCACGTTTACCGAACCGATCTGACGATATAGAACCTGCGCGCCGTGAGCGTGCACCTCATGTCGGAGCACGCGTCGCGCGGGCCGGGCGCGCTGGAGAGCGGCGTGCACGCGCTGGCCACGCGCTGGGCGGCGGCGCAGCTGGACGCGGCGCGCGCGCTGTGCCGGGCCGCCGCCCGCGCCGCCGCCGCCGCGCCGCTGCCCCACCAGCCGAGAGGCTTCGCCTTCGTGTAGGCCTCCCGCCGGCTTTGTGTTGCGCTATGGTTTCGTTCCTTATGCTCCGGATTCCGGCTTGCTCGATTTCAACTTGTGTTGCCTTTGTGTCGTGCCGTTTGATTTGCGTTTCCTTTTCGTTGGTCTGTTCGCTGTTTCGTTGGCTCGCTTTTTTCGATACATTTGTTTTTTTTTCTCATTTTTTCTTTTATTTATACCATTGTTTTGCCGCTTGGGTTCAAACTCTATATGGACAATTCTGGTAATTATTTTTCTGATTTTATAACAGAGATGAAATGGATCCGACGCACGCGCTGATACTCTTCAAGCTCCTGGAACAGTATTACCTGGCGATCGACTCCATCGCCTTCCCGCCGCCGCAGGGATTTAGTTCTTTTTTCACGTATCTCGGCTACCGTACGCTTCCCTTCCACGCGTTCGTGCAGTACGTGCACAGGAACGTGTTCGAATTGCAGATCGACGTACTCAAAGCCATCATCGCCGGTAAGTAGCGGAATATAAAATTATTTACGTTATCTACAAACATTTGAAATAACGTCGAGGTCTTTAAATGTTTGTGAATTTTTAAACGACACGTTATGGCAATTGGCAGAGCGACGGACACGATATAACGGTCTCGATCGAATTAAATAATTAATCGGCCCGACTTCCAGGCAAGGACGACGAGCGCACGGTGAACCACAAGCTGCGGCTGATCCAGCTGGTGGGCGAGGCCCGCGGGCGGCGCGCGCTGAGCTCGTGGCAGCACCGCACCGCGCTCGTGCTGCGCGCGCGCGAGCACGCCGCCGCGCTGCTGAGCGGGGCCGCCGCGCCCTGCAGGGAGCGCGCGCCGCCGCCGCCCGCCCGGGACAGCGGTACCTACTGTACTATAGCACCGTACCTACTGTACTATAGCACTGTACCTACTGTACCATACCACTGTACTATAGTACAGAAGGTCCCATTCATTTTCAATTAGAGATCAAAATTGTCAGATTATTACGACTAATTTAGGAAAATTCTACAGATTGTTCTTTTTTTAAATATAAACTTGTTGCAGGCATAGCTGCTCTGCCAAGCGGAGAGCGACTCTCCCCACTTGATACATTCCTGGACCTTCTCACTGCCAAAGCGAGCCTCAACGAGCTGGATTTTAACCTTATAATAGAGGCCACATTGGCTTCAGTTCAGCAAGAGTCTATGTAACTTCCTTCATTTGTATAAAACTTTTTGATATTTTAGTCTCAGATTTGGCAGTAATGCTTTAAGTAATAATCCTTTTTTTGTATTCTATTGAAGTATGTATACCTGTACTTAACACGTTTACTGCGACCCCACGACGCTTGGGTATTTTGTTGTTTGAAGACTGCGACTCGCTCACAATAGATACGTAAATTTTACTAATCCAGACTACGACTAACACACCAGTGTGTTTTTTTAGTGTATCTTGAATGTAACAAAACAGACCCTTTCATGAATTTTAAACGATTGCCTGTAGGGCATATAACGACAAAAAAGATGTAAAAATATAAAGACAATATATCGATTATTGTAATTCACATGAAAAAAAGTGCTTACGGTATCCGTAATACAAATATATAAAATATTCATATCAAGAATGGATTTTACCGTTTTAAGACTGAAGCTAACACAGATATGTGTTAGATCCGCAGTATTAGCGTTTTAACGGGCCGCAGCCAACGTGTTAAAATGTTATTTAATATAAAGTTCTTACAATACAAAAAACTTTAACTAAAATAAAGTTATTTTCAAGCACAAAATTTAAAATTCAATATAACTCAATATAAAATAATATTTGATCTCAAAAAATCCAACTTGCAAGTAGCATTCCAATATTAATTAGTGCAATATTATAATTATAGTTTAGTTTAAATAAAACATTCCTTTCTAATTATGTACTTGTTTTATTAATTTTAAATATATATATACATAATAATCTATTAATCACAATGGAATAAAAAAATGAGATATATAAATTAGTTAATTGTAGAATGGATTATAAGTGACCCAGTGAGCCCTTTGTTGGTTTTTATCATCCTTATGTGATGTGAATAGAGATTTGTACACTTCACTACTCTGTGGATCTTTTGCTATACTATATTCCTTTTTAGTTTTCTTGTATGAGGGATCCTGTTGTAGTTGAGTTGGATGGGCTCGTTTAGATGAGCCAAAGTGACCCCTAGCTTGCTTGTTGGGGTTAAACTTTGGCAATGACAATGGAATTGTGTCCATTTCTTTCTTAACTTTTGCTTCATCCCCAGTTTTGATATCTTTTGAGGTTGATGGCACATCTGACAATGAAGATGATGAGGAAGATGCTGAAGAGCTTGAAGCTGGTGTGAGAGGTTCTGTCTTAACTTCCTGTTCCACCTTTGCAGTTTTAGGTTTCTTTGTCTTTCTACTTGCAACTCGTATTGTTATCTTCTCTTTTAACTGTTCAATATCTTCATCAGTTCCATTGAGAACAACTACATCATTGTTTGTGAAGGGTTCTTGGCACTGTATAAGAAAAACAGTAATAAAGACAATTAATTTCGTTTTAGTATGTAAAATATATACAATATATCATTGGTCACATTCAACAATAAAAAATACCTATAGTAATAAATTTACAAATAATAATATAAAAGAAAATCACCATATGGCACAAGTTCTGTTTGACCTCCTTCAAGGCTCGCTCGGCAAGAACACATCCACAGCTCCACAAAAACACAAACCGGAACTTTCCACTCATCTCCAGACCACTGATAGGGCAAATGTATGGTGAACTGTCTCCCACTGCACCCTCTGCATGGTCTGTCCGTTTATAAGCTGGGTTATTAATGAGCTTAAGGTTGCAGATATCCTAAAAAAATATTGTTTTAATCATAGTCTTAAATAGAAGATTCAATTTTTATATTAGTTTATTAGAACTGTAATAAAATCTGGTATAGCTGTAAAATAGGGTAGATTAGATACTACATTTAAAATGACAAAATGTAGCTCTAATTTTTTTATTACCTTAAGGTTTTTTATGTGACTGATAGATTCTGGCTTGCTTTCTTTGTCTAGCAATGCTTCCAATACTGAGCTCTTGCTGTAGAGTCGACCTAAACCGCAGGCGACTATCGGTTCTTGTAGCGGCTGCTGTGAAAGAGCGCAGTTACGCCATTTGAAGGAACGCTCGGCATCTTTATCTTTCTACATAATTATAAAAACAGTTTTAGTAACAATAAAAATTACGGAAATATATTTTAACAACTACATATGATTTTTACAATTACCTGTTCAGGTTTCTTTTTTAAGCGTACGAGCTCATCACGACGTGGAATCGTTCCACCATCACAACCCATGATTTTGTTTGATCTATTTGGTTTTGGTAGTTCAAACAGAAATATTTTTAGTGAGATCAACACACTTATTTGATATTTTTAAAACTACAACATTAATAATGTATTACCTCTACTCTTGAGCAATGATGATTTATGTGTATTTATTTGCTAACAATTATAAAGTATAAGCAATATGTCAATTGTGAAGTGTGAACCACAGAGTAACTAAGTATTAAGTTATTAAATTTTAAAACTGGAGGTTAGAGGTTGAAGAATTATAATTATATGTTTTTAAGTTATTTGTAATTTATGTGTCTTTTTTGGTTATTTTTACTACTACAATTGTGACTTTGTAAATAATTGAGTTTATTATATTATTTTTTCTCTCAAACTTTATACAAGCTACTTATAATAGATGGTCACGCGCAACTTTAGCAGAACTTTTATCAAAAAAATGTCTGGCAATGTGACTCTAAAATTTGACAAATGACAATTGATGTCATTACTCAGTCACATTGCCGTTGCAAGTAAATAATATTTCAATAATTATATGTCTAATATATAATTGTAGATAATTTTACTGAGGTTATGCCATCTTTAGGTATGGAAAGAGTTCCAGAAAATGGTTCACATTGTGACTCTAATGAAGAAAGTTGTGAAGATGATGATTCGCAACAAAACAGAGTAGGAAGTAAAAAGAAGCCTAAAAAACGTGGAATTATTTATTTATCAACTATTCCACCATACATGAATGTCGCGAAAATCAGGGAAGTGTTCAGTCAGTTTGGTGATGTTGGCAGAATATATTTACAATCGAGTGCAAGTGAGTAATTTGAGGTTTGAGGAACATTTTTAAATATTTCCCACACATCAGTTTTTATAATAACATCAACTAATGTAGAAGCAGCATTCTATGTAAACAGTTATTGTTTAGCAATGGTTTCCATCCATTCGACTTAATAACAAAAATATTTATTTTTTGGATACTTTTGAAATGATATTTAATAAAAATTTAATTGAATTTTTTTAGAGCCTGGTGAAAAAAGAAAAAGAGTACCAAACCTCTTCACAGAAGGTTGGGTTGAGTTTGAAAAAAAAAGAATTGCTAAAAGTGTAGCAGCCAACCTGAATAATACTAAAATTGGTACTCGAAAGAGATCCCGTTACTATGACATGATATGGAATATAAAGTATATTCCTAGATTTAAATGGATACATTTAAGTGAACGCCTTGCTTATGAAAGAGCTGCAATTAAGCAGAGGCTCCGAGCTGAAATCTCACAGGCTAAGAAAGAAGCACACTACTTACAAAATAATATTGAAAAGAGTAAAAAGTTAAAGAAGAGAAAGGCTATGCAAAAAGATACAAATGTAATTAGTTAATAATATTCTCATATATACTATGAGCTAATGTTAATATATGTAGTGTTTTATTTACACCTTAGACATTTATTTTACAATAATTTATAGAAGCTTTATAAATATAATTATAATTTGAAAATAAATCATTAGATCTATTTTCACTTCCTTATCAAAACAAATGACATTTAAAATATTGAAAATTCTAAACTTTACTAAAGTTTTTAATCATCAGATTAGTCATTAACTGAAAGAAAGATTTTAAGTTTAATTTCATTTAAGGTGTAAACTTTTAAATTAAGCTAATTTTCTTTAGTTCTTAAATTATATTAATTTTTTGCAATAATACAAATATAGTTTTTTAATAATTTATTTAAATACAGAAAAAGCTAGCCTATATACAAGTGAGTGGAAGGTATTTCTTTTGATATAACTTATTATATCAATATGACAAAGACAAGACCATAATAAACTAAATCAATAGCTAATGTAAATTGAAGCATCAATTTTTCGTTTTGGAAATGTAATAAGTGTTAAATAATTTTCTATTTTTGACTAAAGTTAGCTCGTCCACTAATAATTTCTTCTACTCTCATTCTCTGATCTGATGTTAATGGATCTGGGGTAAGTTTTTGTATATATCTTCTTGGAGGTATTTTATGTGATAAAATTCCTTGCGAGAATTCTCTATGAACTCTTACACCATCAAGTGCATTAGGCTGTAGCCGTTCAAAACTATGGAGTTCATGCATGAACTGGCGGCGTTGAGCAACCTTTGCCCAATGATATCGATGGCGACAAACAACGCGGCTGTAATATTTTTCTATGATAGAATAAGTTATTCAATATTATATGAATAGCTAAAGGTTAAATTGTTAGGCAAAAAAATTTTATTAGTTTTTATTACGAATGCGAAAAAAATTACTTACTAAGCCAACGCCAATTTAGAGTATGAAGGGTATATACTGACATCAGATCTAGCCAGTTCTGGATAACCAGGGTACAATGGCACTTTTCTCTTTTTTTCTTCAGGTTTTTCTGATTCTTTTGCTTGTAATGCCATTTTTTATTTTGAGTAAAAAGTATAAGAATTATTATATTTAGTTTATATAAGAAGTTACATAATAAAACTACTGATCTGAATTGCTACATTGATATTGTTACTATGGTTACATTTATATTTAAGATAAGTTTAGAAATAATGCCTTTTAATGTTTAAAAATTAAACACATATTTAAATAATTTGCTAATTAACATTAAAATGAGACCTGAATCTAAATTAATCTCATTTAATATATAAGGTTAAATATATTTAATCAAATAACACATTCAATTAATATGAAAAGGAGAATAAACCAAATAAACTTTATTAGATGTAACAAATAAATTAATAAAACATTAGATTAACAATTTATTCATACAGCAATATTTAGTAAATCTACTTCACAGGGCCATGTGGCAATTTAAATGTTATAGTTTGCAATTCAGTACTAGTTATTTACATATTGCTCAAGATGATGCCGATACAGCAGTGATTCGACTCCTGCACACACAGTCATTAAATTCATTAACTAGCACTGAACACAAAAGTGATTTGTTAGGGTTGGAGCTGTAGCAATTCAGGACCTGAAAAATATAAAAAAATTATTTATTAACAATTGCAGTTAAGAAAATATTTTTTGAATTATAAATTTTGTATCATCTTAGTGACACTGTTGTGTTAACTTCTACACAAATTAGCTAGTTTCTATGAAAAAATTTATAAGCAGAACTATCTACAGAATTCTACTAGTCAAGCTAATATTATAAAGCTGAAGTTTATTTGTTTGGTTGAAAACACACATTTTGAAAATACTGGATGGTTTAAATTTCTTATTCTAATTATGATAGGCAGGTTTCTGAGGAAAGCTATAATAGGCTATCTAACATTATTTTACTGTTTTTTATTACTAATAAGTAAAAGCATTTGTAAGCAGGTGGAACCGCAAGTAAAGATTAGTATTTTATAAAGTTGATAAAAAATCATATTTAGGAGATTATTCAGTTGTTAAAAAATAATTTAAATCGGAATAAAAATATTTTAAAATCTTACTTTAGCTTTTTCCTCTTGACATGGAGGTAGTTTTGTAACAACTTTGTCGGCATGCACAAGATCAAATAATTCATTTGCTTCTTTTAAAGTTTTTTGGTACTCTATATGCATACCACTGTTTATTTTATCGTGAGCCCGTTTTAAATTTTCAATGCGTCTGGCCCAGTAAGCTTCTTCTGCTGCAAATTCTTGTTGTTTTTGGGAATCATAGTATGGAGGAGGTATGTATTGTGAATTTGCTGGTGGTTGATCAGCTTGCTATAAAACACAGTTATTTAATCAGTACAAGTAGAAATGATAATAAACAACTTATTTGTTCTTTTGATCTTCATATTATTTTGAAATTAGTAGCAAATATAATTTACATGGTGTTAATAATAGAGATTAATAATTTACAATAAAAAAACTTTCACAGATCTCGAAATCTGAAAGAATCATATGGAGAATCTAACCTTATATTGGGTGTTTTATAATAAATGCACGACCATAAAACTTTATTTATATAAACAACTATAAGGCAATATTAATATTAAAAAGTTTTATGACCTTAAAATTGTTTTATATACATGACATTGATGTAAATTATGTAATTTAGAAACATATTTACCTTTGCATTGAGCTGGGCTTGAATTCGATCTAGAGCGTCTTGAGAAACTTGTATAGCATTTTCATTGTCAACACTTAGTTTTCTAGTGCTTTGCGAACCACCCATATTTATAAAAATTTTATAATCAAATAACTTTATCGGCAAATCACGTCAAAAAGACATTTTTGACAATGAAGTCAGCTTGTGAAAATGTTTCAGGTTTTTCAATTATATGCAATGCACTTTGTAGTCTATGGTTACTCATAATATAATTTATAGAAATTTTAAAAGACATATTCATACTTATTTATATTTTCATATTCTATAATATCTAGTTTCGCTCTAGACTGTAATTTTTATTTTTTAAGTATAAATTTAACAGCAACTTTTTCAAAAATGTGGTAAAGATAATAGAGGTCGTTTTAATGTTTAGTTTTATAATGAAAGAATAGGTGGCGTTAGTAGATGGCGGGTAGAAGTTCGTAAATAATCTTTTTGGGGCCATAAATGAGACAACATTCGATTAGCATCTTCAATCGATTTCATGTCTTCACTGGTACTATATGGCTTTGAGGGACGAGCTAAGTTTTAGCGACTGCATTGACAAGAATAGTATGTTAACCATTGCTACGCCTTTGATTCAAGAATCCAAATAACACGTTTCATTAAAAAGGATTCGATAGTTATGACTGTAGTGTTTATAATGTAGAAGTAAATGCTCAGACGTGTTATTAAATTTCGTAAAAATTAAGAATGCTAACTGCCGATGTTCGAAGTATCTTGTGTTTCATGATGCCTTTGTATTGAATGAAATTAACCGTTTACCCAAAAAAAAAAAAAATTATTACGCTTATAATTTCATTTCATATCCTGATATGAAATAAAGAAGTTGTCTGCAAATTATTGTTAATTTGAAAAGTTCATAAAAAAAAAATTATTAGCGTTGTTTCCATATCATAGATATTTTATGGACTTAAACTTGGAATAAATACTCAGTATCTGTATTTTTTTTTTTTGAGACAATAAGATTAATATATATTATCATCACTTTGCATATACGTACAATGCTTCTGATAAGAACAAAATAATGCTAGTTATATTTTTAAGCTAAAAATTTTAAAAGATAATCATTAGAAAACACACATTAAATGTTATGTTATTTATAAGTCAGTAAGTAAGTAGTTTTTAAATTGAAATGAGTTAAATCGTGTTACACTTAGCAACTATTACCGCAATTTCAAGTCTTTCCACAACCTTCCAAAATAACACGTAGACTTGTTTAATTTTTTTTGCCAATCAAACCCTTGTGGCATGCGCGGGGCGGCGGGGGGTTGTGTGAGGGGAGGCGGGGAGCGGGGTATAAAAAGTGACCACAATGGGGTTTAGCATAACCGGTCCAGCCGGTCGCAGCCTCCGTCGCTATCATCCCGCCCCGCCATACTTTCTTCTGTCTGATCGGTACGCGATCCGGCTTGCTTCATTTTATTTTTGACCTCTGGTATTTATACGATTTGATTACTTACGTATATGTATCGATTCAGGCTTGTGTTTTATAGAATCTATAATAAGTGGCAACATTGAAATATGTAATAAGCAGATATAATTACAGATAGTTTGATTAATTATTATTCATTTATATTAATTATTAATTATTATTCATTCTAGACAAACATTTTATTCTACTCCTGATAATTGAAATATTTTGTGTGTTGTCACTAATTCAAAATTTTTATACTAAATATAAATGCTACTAATGACAGTCCGGATCGCGCGCTGCTCACCCACAGGACGAGCCCATTGCTCTTCATACCAGCGCTCCACGAAGCCGACTCGATACTGTCAATTGCATGCTTGCACTACAAACATTAAACCATCTTTTCATTCCATTTTCATCTTTAAAGCGTTTACTATAGTATTTAAATTTGTAAATTACAGAGATAAAGAAAATTGTTAATTCACAAATAAATAAAGACGGAGTAAACGTTTTCGAAATAATTATTCATTCGAATAAAATTCTCAACGGTTATATTTAGTGGGTCTCCGAACGACGAATTTCGCAAATTCGTAATTACTTAAAACCATACAGTGTTGAAAGTCATGTTCATTCTATACGCTAACTAAATTCCGCGGCAAAATAGGCAATAGCTTATAATGCAATTTATATTAATATAGAAGTCGAAGCCTCTTAAAAAAATGTTTGGTTTCGTAGTTTCATAGTTTCATAGTTTCATGGTTTCTTAGTTTTTTTTTATATATTATGTCTTCATTACAGCTTTAAAAATCTTGTCATGTTTAGTATTATATATTTTTTAATCCACTTTTAACTTGATCAAATTTACGCATTCATAAAACAAAGCAACAAAGGAATGATATCAAAAAGCACTAAAAGCTCGTACCTACGTATATCATCATAAACATACACCCGTACTAGCTAATTGTAATTTACGGGCCCGAGGCTGCAATTTCGGTGGTTTGCGTAGTAAAGTAATTCCTTGTTAGGTCGTAATACTGAAGAGACGCTTTAGTGTAAAAGTGTCTTACCAGTATCTATGTGCCTTTATCTTGTAATATTGAAAGACTTGAAGTGACTATTTATATACCCGACATATAAATATAGATGTTATATACATACATAAAGATAAACATAAATGTAATAAATTTATTAGCTCGTTTCGTACTTCAAGGATGATAGTAATAACTTGGTTCTTTTGTGCAACAGGGAATGGTTCTATTATCTGCAAGTGAGGATTATGATGGCCGGCGGGAATCGAATAACAATCGATTTTCTACCTGCCTGCCCTGCCTTGTCAGTGAACTGATCTTCTCACCCTTTGTCTAAAAAGAAGACATTAAAAAAACTACATTCATGAGCCTGTAATCTTTGAAATTCAATTTTAAATTCAGGTATCTAAGATTCATAATCGATTGGAGCCAATTCTTTTATGGTTTTATTTGTCGAAAATAACGAGTCATCGAAATCATCTTAGGGTCCGCTCTTAGACAGGTGCTTGTTGGAGAAAAAAGTGAAAAAAATCCGATTCCAACAATTAATGTATTAGGGCATAAATAAATTAGGCGTCGGGTATCATAAGTATTATAGGAATATTAAATTCCATCACAAGCAGGTGAAATGACTCCCTCCAAATGTATATAATGTTTCAAGGTCGATATTTGAAGTTTTATAGAAAGCTGAAGGAGTCTAGTTAACATTTACCTATATGTTAAACTGGACGGATAACAATTTCTAGGCAGACAATCTTGGGGTTTATGAGAAGTACGGGAACCAAACAGGGTATTTTTGAAGTGTAAGCTATGTTTAAATAAATAATAGTACGCACGGTCACACGCCGGTCAACTTTGAACAGACAGTTTCCTGTGTACAAGGGTCCAACTTGTTCTCGTGACATATTAAATAAGACAAAGTAAATAAAAGCAAAACAACCCCATGCGGGAACTTTGACTTTCGCTGAAGTTCGTTACATGTGAACGCTTCACCGCGCATATCCTTATATCTACAGTGTGCCTCTTTGTGGTATGAATAAATTGGTATTCATATTTTTTACGTAAATACTCAAAAAAAAGAAAAACACAGAGTTAGGAAACAGATATATTAGATAAATTATATTAAACAATAAGTCTTGATGGGTGTAAATTTTGTCTTTCGCTGAAAATAAATGGAACTATAGCTACAGTATTTCACAAAGCTACAGAAAATAAAATTTCCTTTAATTTCACCAGAATATATTTGGAGATTATTTATCTAGGACGCTCTAATAGAATATTCCAGACTTCATGTCTCTGATCTCACCGTGAGATCTTAAGGTACTTTGAATCCGCTGCCAAAAATTCAAGAACCATTAGAGTTAAATGACAAATGACGAGACAGCTCACACTAAATCCTGAGGTCATCTCGGTTGCAGAAAATACAATGTGACGCTTTGTAAACAACATTTATGAATGTACATGGGATTTTAAATTTCAAGAATTGTCCTATTTCAATTTTTTATTTTATTGTAACCTTAGATTGGATAAACATTTTTTATTTTTATTATTCCAACACAATAAGAATGTGATGGGATTGGGTTGTGTAGGAAATAGTGTTTAAATTATTTTATTTTACCAATTAATAAAATAATAATAAAAATTATTAATACATTATTAGCAAATTTTATTTTGTGAATTATATCTTAAAGTTTCTGCAATCCATAAGTCTGTGGATAACAGCGTCGAGCGCGCCTCTCACGAGCGGAGATGGTATTGTTCTAGTTACCTCTTTGTCTTTAACGAAGTTTTATAAAGGTCAAGCTAATAGAATATATATATATATATATATATATATGTATATACAGCAGTTTTTAGTAATTTCACATATTTTAACTTAAATAGGAACAGTCAAGTTCAAAATATAAGATGTTATAGACTCGTACGTTGTATAAAAAAAAGAATATAAGAAAACACAATCTGACGCTAACGGAATAGGAAAAATTGCATTTATACTTTTGGAAAGGAAATAACGCTTCGGCGTTATAATAAAATAAAAATGTTGTTATAAATCTAAGTATACTGAGCGTTAGTTATATGTATTGGCCACAGATTTCAAAGATATTCGTAAATGAAGTATAGCTAGAAAATGAAGAAAATAAACACGTCGGGTAATGATCAGCAAATAGATTCAAATTCAAACCTAATGAGATTACACTCAAAGTTAACAAATAAAGGGCTAATGTCATAATTTGTAAGCCCACGCTCCTTCGTACTTAATAACGTATATTGTGAACTAAAGCTGCGGTTTCATTACACATTTTACTGCGGTCGCACGACTTACGCACTTTACATTAATTGCAACTATTTGAAGATCCATTTACTTTTTTTTAAAATTATTATTACGTCGTTTAATATACCATTACAGGTCTATTAACACGTTATACTTGTATCTTATATTTAAACACAGAGATGCGTTCATAGAATGAGTTTTTATTTTCAATTATATAAACCATAATGTGCATAAAAATATAACGTAATGTCTAATATTAATATTAATATATACCGTGGTATCATCAGAGATATCAAATAATTAATTTAACATTTTAGTATCTGCTCCATTTCAATATACAGACGCTAATTAACCAGTACTGGAGGCTGATGAAAACGAGTGCTGTCGAGAACCAGATAGAGTTGCTTTCATCTGACAGTTGCTAATAGATCCGGGAAAGTCTGTATTCAAATTAGGATATCTGGATATTCCTAATAAATTATTAGCTATGTATTTGCAAATTTCGTGCTATTTATGGATAAGTTTTTACTGTAGTTTTTCTTTAATTTCAAATGCAGATTTTACAAAAGGTTTTAGATTTTTTTTTTATAATGAGCGAAAACAAATTGAAACCACGAAAACATCGCTTTACGGAATCCGCGGAAACTCAAGCAAAATTAAAAACTTTTACAATTAAAGATTTGTTTCTTCTTGGTTGTGTAATTTTGTTTAAAGGATGTATATATTTTTGCTACATAGCAAAATAAGTTTATTTTTCAATTATATTAGGTTGTCTTAATCATATAAATAACCAATATAGATATACTTTCAATCCTTTATTTATATATGAGCCTCATATTTTAATAAAGTTTGCTTCAGGCACTTTTCAAGACCTCGGTTTTGCACAAGCACTAAGATTATATATTCATAATATTTGTGTGTGTTATATTCATATATATATATATATGAATATATATATGAATATAACAAATAGGTGTGTGTATTTATTTATGTGTATTATTAGTATTAAGAAATAACTTTAATTTAGTTTTAATTTAAATTTAGCTTATGTGTAAAATTTTTCATTTTGTTGTTTTTACCGCCTCATTGCTATATTTTTATTTTTTTTACTTTTCTATGGGTTGACTGGTAGACAATGCTCTATAGCATTAAGTCCGCCTATTGACCTTTTTTGTTTTTTGGTACAATAAAGATTTCAATAAATAAATAAAATTAATTTGTAACGTGCACTTTTATAATATGATGAAATATACAGTATCATAGACGAAGGAATCCTCTGAAGCTTAATATATATTCACTGGATGTATAGTTATCTGTTTATAAAACAAATACTATAATTTATATTTGCTATATATCCTTTATAGATAGTGTGTAAGCAAGTAAAACCCAACACAAGCAAGTAAGACAATACATAACTGTTGTGTTTGACGTTACTATGTAGATTTGTCAAAGTACACTATAAAACGATGACTCTGCAGGTTAATTCCTAGCACTTAGACCACACACTCGAATATAACAGACAAACATACATGAGTGCTGTGCCAACATCCAGTGGGGCCACAGTTATACCAACATAATAGACTGAAAAAGGAAAATACTCCTTTTTAATACAAGGCTTTTTTAAATTTATTACTTTATTTATTATGAGAAAAGTAAAAAAGAAAAAATTATACATCTTTAATCCTTTTCACTTCAAAATCCTGCAGTCTTCTTGAGATATTCATGTCTTTCCTATATTATATAGTTTGTTTCATTAATTTATTTTTTCTTATATGACTTAAATATTCTAGATAATTGAGCGTATTAACTATAAGACTAAAGTTATCTATTTATTTTGTCTTCGGCTTCGTATGTGTTAAATCTATAATGTCAATAAATATAATATATGAATATCTTGTAAGTTCTCATTGTTAACTAAATTAAAAATACCAATAACCTCTTAATTAGTATCTTATAATATATAATCTATAATATTTTAGACCTCAAGTAAAATTAAAGACTTAACGATCTGAGGACGTACAGCAAAACTATGTTTCAAAAATGCGGTTTGTATATTTTTTCATCATAACATTTTTTAAATTAATATTGAAGTTTCATTTAACTTATTTATATTGTACTTATAATATAATATATAAATGATAACGTTAAGTTTAAATTTGTTAAAAAAACGAACAATACAATGCGCTTACGCATGAGCTCGTTGATGTCTTATATATGACTCCTATTCCTTCTAGAATAAAAAGGATGTGTTGTTAATATTTAATAAAAATATTAACAATTTTGTGTTAAACTAAAGAAACTAATTAAATACTTTAAAAATATAAAGTTCCAGTGCAATTATACAAAATGTTTGTTTTAGTCTGAAATTACATACATACATTTATAAATTTAATAATCGAGATAACAGTTTACTTCAGACAATTCATTCAGACGTAATAAAAGACAGTAGTTGTCAGACACTCGTCGAGGAATCTGAAAGGTATTTTAAAAAGGTATCATCATTTTATTATATTAAAAATAAAACAACGTCTGTAATAAGAATACCTCCCCTATATGTACGATTGAATTATTATTGTAGTTGAGAATTTGCATACATTACAGCACAATGTAGGTGTGTCGCATAGCGCTGACTCAGAGTTCAATGCACTCGCTGTTTAGATCTCGATGACAGTAGACATGACTATTGTAGAAAAAAATATTTTATAATAAATGAGGTTTTATATCAATTTCAAATATAGACATTAATAAAATAATATGTAACTAATAAACGATTTTTGTTAATAATCAATTTAAGACTATTACACTTCAGTACACATAACGTTAATATTTTTTTTTTATAAATTTTTATATAAAATATAGTTTTTAATTTACATATTGTTGTTTTTATTTCAAATAAGTGTTTCACTTCTGCCCCTAAAGAACTCTTCTAGAGCCAATATCTACTGTTTTCTTTAAAAGAAAACCCTCATTTCAAGTTTAAAGAATGAGACTGCATAAATGTTAAAAATAAATAAACAATATTTTATAAATATAAAACCAAAGGAATATTTGTGAAAGTTAAGAAAATATAGATAGCATCGTGTTATTTCTACTCCGGGTTATTATAAGAACCTACTTATAACATACTGTAAGATATAAGTTATATGATTACAAAAATAATTCCGCAATGATCCGTACTTATGAATAAACCCCAAGGAGGTTTTAAACTAGTCAAACATATTCCGAAAAAATCTAAAATGACATGACATCTACATATGGTAAATATATATGACAGTAATCATAAATCAGTAATATTTAATACAATAAATAAATTTGTATCAAAATCATTATAAAAGAAATTTAATTTTATACGGATACTCATCCGTATTGTATTAATATATGTATATGGACTAAGTAACCACGATATCTATAATATGACGTATTTCCTGTTTAAGTTTTCAAATAACGGTTTACGGTAGTTTTATGTCCGCAATATATGTAAAAGATCTTACGGAGTTTTATGTTCCAGCTTTAGTTTAACCGCCAAGGAGCGAATAAAACTTTAATAAATACTAGCCAAACCTAGTATTATTTAAAACTAAGCTAAGGAGGGTTTGAATAATTTTAATAATTATTTTTACAGAATAAACGATATACTTCAAAAATAAACTTTTTTAAAGTCCTATAAAATTCAAGTTTCTGAACGACTTTCTTTTTGAGAATCCATTTTATTTTCAAAATCTATAACTGCCAGGTAAAATGTTTCACCATTGCGAAGTTTACGAGCACTTCATTCGTATGATAATGAGATATCAATTGTAACATTATACAGACAAACTATTCACTATAAACTGAATTGCAGATACTTCATATCTATTACCTTCTTGACAGTTGAGATGAGTTACGCTGCAGATTGTTTTTATAATTATTATATCCATAATCTAAACAAGATTATCTCCAACACTTTTAATAACAGAAGTAATAAACATGTAACATACTATTTGCATTGAAATTATTAAGAAAAAAATAATCACCGTTTGATATAAAAAGATATATTTCAAAAGAAAACAAGGGAAAATATTCCTTATCTCATTGTAATACGAGTAACTTTAATATTTTGGAGGTGGCTGTATACTCACTTAGCAACATGTAGCCGAACATACATAAGCGTTAAACTGAATCTTAATCTCTAAGCTTAAGGGTCAAAGTATTGTGATAGACTTTTAAGCAACAAATTTAAATAATCCATTGTAAAATCGTGAGTCATTGGAATTTGAACTCTGTGCTTTTAATTTTAAGGTAGTTGGTATATTTTGTTGATTTTTAGGGCTTGGTGATCAACGGGTGCGGGTAGCGGGCGTGGGTCCAGGAATGCGGTCCGAGATACCCTATAGGCTATAGATAGGTGCCTGTTATTGTGTAAAGAAGTTTCGACCACTTAATATATGAAATGTGGCGAATGTAGATATATTCCTTTGTGTGAAGACATGTCTTAAAAAATCTATTGTATTGTTTGTTATAATTGTCATTAACAAATTATATATTTATATTACATTTAAATTATAAATATCGTTATCATGGATCGGTGTAGAGTATTTTTTAAAATTTCTTCTAAAGAGTTAACAATAAAATGACCTTATTTCTTAAATAATTGTTATATTTAATTGTTGTAAGTAGATAAATATTTTCCGAATTTTAGAATGAAGTATCTTAGAAATTTATTCAATAAGAGAATTCTTGAGAAACTTTGTTACAACTGAAATTCCAAGTCAGTCTTACTAATATGTATATCTATTGCTGAAAATACTAAGTCAAGTTAAATTTTATTTCTTTATTTTCTTTATGATAATTTGCAATAATTTTTTTTAAATTAAAATATAAGTTATTAATAATTTAAAATTTAAACATTTAAAAATTGTTGAATAAAATAGACAGATGAGGTACTTGGAAATTATGTTTTTATAATACTTTAATATATAAATGTCTATTCATTATGGTAGTATGGATACGATGACTTTGTTAGAATCATTTTTTTTAAATTTCAAATAGTTAGTAGTAGTAGTAGTAGTAAGAAACGTCGTAAACACTCTAGTTTCAAAGAGAAGATCAAAGCTTATCTAATGATTTTTGTTTTTTTTATAGTATAGTTTTCTGAGTTACATGAATTTTGTTTGAGAACAAATAAGAAGTTAAAAAATAAAATATTATAAAATAATGAAAATTAAAAAAATAAGGTTTATAGGAATAAGTATCCAGAAACTAGTAGCTTAGTCACGAGGCAATGAAAAATAAACCTTTGAAAATATTTAGTAAGTTCCCGCAATCCTCCCCTCAATTTGCGTTTAAAATGAAACAAAGTGAATTCTTAAGAAGTCTTTGAAATTTATGTGTCTGAAGTCTAAATAAATAATAAGAAGTATAAGTTAAATAAAAATACATTTATGTTGCAATTTGCGTTCTTTTCTGTGATTTATAAGGGAATTTAAAACGGGTAATGGTAATTCAATTAAATTTTTATCAGTTCAAGATGTTGTTAGATCTTATACTTTAGATGAATCTTTAAGTTTGTTATTATTATTATTTTGAATATTCAAAGTGAATGTGAGTAATTTCAAATATGACGAGTGTTAGTTTTAAGTGGCTAATAGTTTTTAGTATTTTTTATTTATTTACAGTATCATTGAAATATTTAATAATTATTAATTCGTTTATATCTTTTTTGTTGTTTTATCAGTAACACTTGTGTGTGTTAAATGAAAGTGTCAGGATGGCCTATATTAATACCATATTTATCGCACTAAGTCCTTTTAAAAAACACTCTCCAATTTCAAAGTTAAAGCTACCGGAAATCAAAACGCGTCCTGGTCTGAGAGAAGTCAAAACAACAAATTCAGACAGCTATTTATTATTTCTAGATAACTGTTATATAAACGTTAAAATATTTTGTAAATAATTTGCGAACAACTAGACTCATAATTCGTTATGAAGGCTTTATAATTTAGAGTTACTTATATTTACAAACTCGGCTTGACAGACAGACAGTTACCGCAAGCAGCACCAGATTACGAACATAATGCAAGGTTTAGTTCAATTACTCTTAAAGAATTACCTATTTTTAGTTATAAATGAACCCATATTTCTGAGATGACGTCACAGGTCGTGCGTGACCAGCGCAGGCGCAGCGTAGTGTTCCTGTCACGCCGCAAAATAATCAGAAAGTTTTCAGACAGTTTTTATTATGTTAGGATATTCTTATATTTTTGACCAGTGAAACTTGAATTCAAGAATTTGAAATAATAATAATACGTTTATGTTTTTTGTTTTTGGTTCAAGAACTCAAGAGAAACTTGATAAATATATTTGAATAAAATATATTTAGCTCAAATTGAGATGAAACTTTATAAAATTTATTCATAAATCTTTAAATACGCTTTAAGTAAAAGTTTTAAATGTAAGGACTAAAATTTTGTCATCATAAGAGTAAGCGAATATAAACATGTAACTTTTAATTAAATGGAAAAAAAGAGTTGCTATTTCGTCGAGATTTCGTTCGCTTGGTTGTAAAACAAACTTACATACAGTAACGGTACTTTAAACACCTATTGATCTTTCAAATACAAAGTAAAATATAATTTTAGTTCAAATTTGTTCACTGAACCTCAACAATCTGTACTCAGCAGTCTGGCTCGACTTGGAGCTCACATGTATCATGAATAAGGGATGTTATACTTTTACAAAGTTATATGTTTGAAAAGTTGACAGTCTTACGCTCAAGTTATACGTCTCATAATATCATGTCAATTTTATTTATATGTTTCATATAAAATATATTTTTGGTATAAATTAAATACGAGAGACGCGTGATAAAATATGTATATTTATGGATCCAAAACGTTTCTAGTAAATCCGAATCGGGTGCGTAAGTGAATGTCTGTCGTTACAAGTATATAGTGCACTCACTTAGCAGTAAATTCGATAAGCTTTTACATGTAACATGTTCAAGAAATACTTTGCTCAATATATTGCTAAGGGACTTTTGATCTAGCCGTGTTTAATTTAAATATTTGTCTATAGTTATAAAGACTAAATTAAACATATATGAATAAAGATAGAGAAGGTAGAAAATTAATTTAGTTAATTAGAATAGGAGTAGTAGAAGTTTTATTTTTAAAAATTTACATTTAGTTTCTGTGGTATAAATTGTTTTGAAGTGTTTAATTATATAATATTTTAAACGCTTAAAAGTAGTTTTAAGCGTTTAAAATATCTCATATAACGCAAAATTAAACCGGGACATTTATAAAATCAAGCACCATTACAACAACCGATAAGAATGATCGATAAGTACAGCACTTACTGCATTTTTTCAGCATTTATTTATGTGTGAGGACAAACCGGCTGGACCGGGATCAGTTAATTGATGACTGGCGGGAAGGAACCCCTACTAATGAACGGTCTAAGCATCTTCAGTATAAATATTATCAAGTTGGTTGTATTCATTGCTTTTCGTGTTACAACAGTTCTGTGCATACAAAGAGAAAATGCTTCAATGTAAACAGGTATACAGTTTCGTTTAAAATAATAGTTGGATATTTTCTTCGCTAGAGGGCTCTCGTATCGGTATGCGAGTAAGATCCATTAGTACCATAGCAACAAATTTATGTGACAATAAAGTATATATTTCTATAAACGTTGAAGCGAAAATCGTCGGTCGTCTGTATCGAACGTTGGAACTTTACAGTTTTCTTGAGTCTTTAAGTCTAAGTTCAATATTAGTTTATAAAATATAGACAACTTTAATGTATATTCTAGGGGGTGGAATATAACTTGTAACTTTACCGTTAAATAATAATACAAAAAAGGATTGTTGCTACATTTACAATATTAAACTAAAGAGATGATATTGAATATATGTTAAAAAACAGTTTAAATATACTATTAACTTATTATTATTATAATGGCAATACAATAAAAAAATTATTTTAGCTATTCAATACTGTTTAAATTATAATGAATCCGACATTATAACCAATTTCCTTTGATATATTTAAATATTGAACTGCAATACTTGATAAGACGTGTAATGTTGTTTGAACGTGGAAGAAGAGTTTCTTTGAACCGTCTTCCGAGATCGTTCCCAGATCATCGTCTTCGGGATTCAATGCAGTCCTCAGAGACGTAATTCCGTGCAGTGAGATGAAATTATATTGGATCAATCCGTAACCTTAGATCTAGATTTCCTCTAAGAGAAATTCTAAAAGATAAAAGTAAAATATACTTTGAAATCGTGCAGATGTTATTGTTTTTAAGACTCGTAAGTTAGATCCCTTGATATAACTTCGTGTATTTATGTATAATGTATATATATGTATAATGTTGCTTGTTCCATTTAAAGATAGTACTAAATAGAAATGTAGGTTTATATATTTTTAGTAAAATTATTCGTTATTATGTATATGTCTATTGATATTATCTTTGACATCGGTTAAATATATCATAAACACATTAAAAAAGTTTACATACATTTCAAATTGTTTAATTTAATAATTTTAAAATAGAACAGTAAGGTATTCAATAAATTTAAGTTTGTTACAACTCAAGCTTTGAATTAACAAAAGAAAATAAATCTCTAACTGAACAAGACACAGAGCCGCGGCGTGCACTCGAGCTAGACGCATAGGAATGTGCCTAAGAAGGGCAACTAATAGGACTACAGGCTCTGCTCTAGAGCCCGCTAAGATAATTGGCTATTTCTTAATTATGACGTCACAGGGCTACGTATATGGTTAAGATAGATTTTCTACTCTTTGCGCGTGACTTCTAGAGACGGTGCGATTGATATTCCTTCTATGAAAATATTCTAAATGCTTCTACGGTTTATGGATACTTCGTTAGTATCGACTAAAAGAATATATTTTGTAAGTAAGAGACTAGAATCAACATTATATAAAGATCTAAGAAGAGGAAAGGTTTGAATGTTTGTAACAAAAAGACTTTTATTACCGAACTAATTAAAAAATATATTTTATTGTTAGAATAGTATTATCCCTGAGTGACACAGGCTATATATATCTTTACTGATATATTGTCAATTAAACCGTAGAGAGAAAAGTATTAATATTTTATCTGCTGGTTTCTTCATCTAGGAACTAATTTACATAATATATAAAACAATGAAGTTCCATATGTTATAAGATAAATAGCGTTATACAGATGTCTAAGTCACTGAAGTCTATGATTTTTTAATCAAGAAATATTTTTTACGGTATGAGGTCTCGATCAAAAGATTGTATGTATATTAGGTAGTATTACAGTACAAATATATAAAGTATATATATAATTTTTATTAAACTCATCACATTTTTAGGAGGAAAAATTTTATTAGTAACTTTTTTTTTTTTATTCAACTAATACGTTCTGTTACAATTAGTCTAGAAGTATCTAAGTTTAGTCAAACAAGTCTTTAAATATTTATCCCGTCACAAGTATAAAGTAACTATAAGAATTACTTTTAGATTAAAAAAAGAAAAATTAAATGAATATACCTGTGTCTGGTAAAAAAAACAATCACCTGTTCTACAGACGGACGAAATATTAAATATATATTGAAATAGAAACATCTTAAATCTTAACTTCTCAATCCTTGTCAGAGTGCAGCTTAAAATATTAATACAATAAAGTACTGGTATGTTAATATTTATTAAAGGTCACACGTGAAAACATATACCATAACCTCTCAAATATATATCACTAGACCTATATTATTTGAATATTTTAAAGAAAAAATTAACGATCGGATCGATTGATTTACAGCACTCCAGTTATAGCTGGAATGGCTTACCTTCATTGTAAATATATTATATACTTCTGCGCAATTTTGGTATCTATTCTCTGACTACTAGGTGCGGTTACTGGATAAAGGTGCTATGTTATTTGGATTGCTGTACCAAGTTTTGGTCAGACCGGTTGTACGGGTTCGAAATGGTCATGTTTTTTTGCAACACAATTTTTCCTGTGGCTGCTCTCACGAGTTTTCGATATCTGTTTTCGTGACGCCTTCAACGATGTTGTAACGGATAGTGGAGTTATTTAAATTATTTCATTATATGTATATATTATCTGTTAATAGCCAGAGTTTAATAAATATTTAAGAGACATTTATGATTTTAAAATATATAACGAATACCTAATTAAAATGGTTAATTAAAAAAATCTGAAATTTGAATATTATATTAGCAGGTATCTACTTCATTCTAAGAATTTATAAATATAAAAATATTTGTCAGAATAACTAACTAAAATCACAATAAATAACAAATAATTAAAATGTTTCTATAAATTTAATGACATTTCTTTTATATGTTATTGGTCTAATATTTTATATAAATAAATAAATATATAAAAAAACAATCTATATTATATACGTTACACTATTATCGATCATCGGTGAGTTATAAAAACTCGGAGGTACTGCTGTATGGAGGTTGTAGCAAAAAACTTAACGTACCGAATTTTGCGTGCATTGACTCCGGGGATGAACCACTTATGTGGATTGCGAAACGAGTTTTATAGCTGTTTCCATTATCAATCCGACACCGGATACATACGGGCTGTATATCGGTAAGAAAAAAAAACTCGAAATAGCATTAATTTCTAATAACCTAATTTAAGAATTGTATATTATTTTTAAAGACATTTTAAAAAATGCTAAACAGAAGTGGATATTTGACTTTTCTTTAATATGGTTCATTATATTGATAATACAGAGCATTGATTTAATTTCATGTAGGTATAATATTCATGGATATGAAGCGTTCTCAGAACTTTAAAGTTTGGTTAAATTAGCCATCTGCTGCTTTGAGTAGTCTAAAACATTTAGATTTTGAACAAATATTGTTGGTATAATTGAGTTATAATAAAAACATCTGACACGCGGCAATCGAGCCGCTATGAAAAACCCCTAATCGGCGAATTATAACTCGCAAATTAATTAACAAACAAAAGAAAAAAAAAAAAATTAAAATAATTAAATTAATTAATTAATTAATTAATTTTTAAATTTTAAAAAATTTCAAAAATTCGAATTTTTTTTTCCATTTTTCGGTAACTTCGGCGGCCGATCTGACCACCTTCCTGTTGGACAATCAACATAATTTTGAAAAGTGAATCTTACATTTAGATGCTGATTCCAAATATATCTTTAGTTTTTCAAAATTCGAAAAATAAAATTCGACACACACACAGACACACAGACACACATACAGAAAGACAGATCGGAAGGAAAAACTGAGTTTTTCGAAAACATTAATGAAAACATTTTTAACCGAAATAATACAATGTTCATAATATTATATAATCTTTATGAATTTATCTCATAGGAAACTAATTTTTAACAAATGAGTAAGTATGATGGATGATACAGAGTTATCTCTCACAAAGTGAACCAATTAGAGCGTAATCAGATTAACCAATGGTGTAATGGAAACGTTTGCTGGAACACCCACACATGCACATCCCGCCAATCAGTACACATTACATGCGCAGGAGTTTGGTCACGAAGCGGCCCGAGATTACGAGATTGTCTTTACTATGCAGACTGTAGTATTATTATATAAACCTAATTCATTGTAGTTCTGTGGGTTGGTCCTCGTGTCTGGATGTTACGCCCAAAAATATTAATAATATATCTAGCTAAAAAACTACACAAGAAATTAATGATTTCTAAGATTTGTATAGATAATAATAGTAAAAGAGTAAAATGTGTAAAGTTATGATACATAATACATGTATGATATAGTAACATACCTCCTTCCAAGTACTACGGTACTTTGTGGTTTTATACGGATACGATACTAATAATTAATAGTTTAAACGATACAATTATATTTCAAATGAAATATCTAACAAGAACTAATTGTTTACGGAAAATAATGGTGCTCTAATTTTGTTTCAACAATTATAATTATTAAATGAATTATTTAAGTTTATATTAAGGGCTTATTATTTCGTAAATGAACTTTCTATTTTAAATATTATATATACATTTGTTACATCTAAAAATTTATCCACGTATAATTAATTGTTAACAAATGTAAAATAAAATAATTCACTCATATCCAAAATAAAATATTCACTAATTTTTAATTAAATTATAGAAATGCACTTAAATGATATTTGATTATATTGTACAATAATTTTAACGCAGGTATTTTTTTGTATTTAATTTACATACATTATTTACTAACTTGCTTGACATAAACTGACAAGGACATGATATATTTTCGTCTCATTCACTCTCGAATGGTTTGAGTAATGTCCTGTCATGTTGTATGAACATATTATTAATCAGCGTATCTACTAGTATATGCCTACAATAGTTAGTTGAGAACAAAGTCCCAGATGTCAGCTTTCACATTCAGATACATGAATATATAATACACTGTACAGCACTAGACGTTATACCAACACTGGTCTAGACTCTCGAGAGATTAAGAGCTTGGGTTCATCATAAATTATGAAACCACGGTCAAGGAAAGTTTTACGTTTATTTTGTATTATAATATAATAATATGAATAGGATTTTCATGTTATAATATCATATAATTAATATTTAAATATTAAAATATATTAGTTTGAATTCGGTAATAGATTATAATAATATTTTCCAAAATTCGGTGGATGTTTATGATGTTCAAATCAAATCATATTTCCAAGAAAGTTTTGTGATAATAAATTCGTATTGTCTTTATGTAATCAAAAGAAAACTTTATAAAACAACAGAATAAATATTATTAGATATTATTTGTACAAAATTGAAAGACTTTTTTGTGTAAGTTTCAAAAGTTTTGCGGTTACAAAGTATTATTGATAAAATATATTAATAATATATATAAGGAAGGGCCACCGCGGTGTTAGCTGTACATTTACTTAATATTACCTGCTCTACGCATTAATTGACAGATGAATTGGAATCAGGCACGAAATAATAGCTCGTGTTGAATTATTTATAGTGAGCCGGCGGGAGGGGGACAGCAACAGGTCCGCATTGTGAGGAGCTAAGGGATGATTAGGGTTGCCTCTTAAATGTATATGATAATCACAATAAGATAACACGATGCGGGTATTTATGAGTTTTGTTACAATAGCTGAAGTTGTGTGGTTTTGTTGATTTTAATTAGAGAAGAGAATTATTCAAAAAAAAAATTATACTTTTTTTTATGTCAGGTCACATGTCTATTGAGACATTATGTCGACCATTGGGTCGATCAAACATTTTTTTTAAGTATTCTATTCTGTCTCGAAGTTGCCACCGTTCAGTCCGAGTCATGCCTTCTACTATTATATATTAAAACTATATGTTCGAAAGTACAGATATATGTTTTTTAAAGTTGTTTAAAGTTAAAATAAAAAAGTTATACGAGTTTAAATTTAATTGATATATGGTTTTATTTTGTCTTCTCTCCCCGTGAGCGTAATGATAATTTTTATTTCATTCATTAGAAGAGAATTATATTTATAAAGAAACTTTTTTATACATAAATGTTTTTATTAATAAGAATAAAATAAAATAATGTACATATTATAATATAAACATGTGCAACCCTAGAATAGTGGACGTTGCGCGGGCGCAGGGCACAGCCAGGAATGTACGCTCTTGTTCGTTTTGGGGAGCGTCCGCACAGGTAGGCGCGCCCCCCCCTCCCCGCACCACACCACACCCCTCCGCCTCACATATGTGCTTATAACTTTTACATTATATGAATGACATACTTAATTAAACCATATCACATAATTATTATTAATTTGGTTGTTTTTTTAATAAAATATAAATTATTTGCATTTTCATACAGTTATAATTTTAATATCATTTGGATATATAATATGATAATAAAGTTAATTATCATTTAATATGAAGACTACTATAGAGTCGAAGCAATCAATTTACACTTATGTTAATCGCGTCCGTTTTATAATTTTGTGGCCATTAAAAAAAATGAGTCGTACCTTTTATTTAACAATATACAAGTCGGTTTTCAATATTAAGACTGGGGAATCAAAAAAGTTAATAACATATCATTTGTAAATAAAAAGAAGATTCATAATATTAATGTTACACGAAGACTAATGAAAACATAGGAACGTGGTTTAACATGAGAACTTATTAGCATTTTACTATTGATACTTTGATAACTATATTAATTTTTAATTTTTAATTTAAAAGTTTATTTTTAGTCTTATCCTATAGACGAATAAAGATATATGTAATTGAAAAATATTGTCCGAAACAAATTCTTGAAGAAGTAAATTCAATTATTTGAAAATTCAAAAAATATAAAAATATTTAATTAATTAGAATATAATAAAAATCATATTCCATTCTTATAATAATATATATTGAAGGATCGATAAAGAATAAAACCTATTCGCATAGTTAAAAAAATGAAAAATATATTTGTAATGCATAAATATTTTAAAGATATTTAATATTTTACCTACAATTAATAAGTCTCTTTAAAACTCATGTAGTACAACAGGTAACGGTCGCAGCTCTCCCCAGCCTCCCTGTTACTATGCGCGTACTTGACTTACAAGTTTTACTGAGGAATTTTATTTAAGCGCACTTTAAATGTTTAAGACTTGTATAATTTAATACTTTTAACAATAGTATTATGGCATAATAATAATGAAATGAAATGAAAACTCTGTATTGAAACTAAGTTTAAAAAAAAAACTTTTTCATAGTCAAAGGTACCACCGGCTAATAAAGATAAATGTTTTAGTCCTGAGAAGAGCCGGCGAAAGAAACTCAGCGGGCTTGTTCTATTTTTTTTGTTATTCAAAAAAAAAAAAATTTTTTTTATTAAACTCTAGGAATTTCTTTGTCTTTCGTATTCATAAGCATTTATTTTAACTATTATATTGAAAAAGAAGATAAAATACCTATCCAATTGAGTTAAAATATAAAACAGCCTTATTATAAAACTGTTTCGTTTTATATACTATACTTTGTGAATTCCAGTTTTTTATGTTCTTGTAATTAATATATTATATCCATTTATATTTTTCACTTTAAAAGTGAAAGTATTATAAATTGCAATATTTATTGTCGAGATGTAGGTTATCACAGCGCTCTAGTGTTTTTAAGTCTGATAATAATCTTACAAGCTTTTATATTACTAATTCATTCGTTTTCTCTTCGTTTTATTATCATTTATCACGAGTTATAAAATATTTATGTTCATTAACAATTTACTAAAGTGTAAGTCATTAAAATATATAATAAAATTTCAATTATTGCTTTGTTTTTGTTTGTTCTGATATATCCTCATGTAAAACTATGTTTAAATTATTAATATGTCGTTAAATACTGAATATTAATACTAATTTTATTAAAAAAAAATCTTTATCTAATAAATTTATTTCTAAAATATTTATTTATTCTAGCTATATTTATAATACAACATCTTATTTTGTTAAATTCTTAGTTTTTATACTAAAAATGTTTTCCTGTTCATTTTAGTTATTTCATCAAAGTTAAGAATTCTTCTAATTAAAAAATGAGAGATTAGTGACTTAAGGTTCATCAAGTCAGAAACATAAAGCCCTTAAAAAGTTTAATTTTAGAATATAAAGGGTTAAGCTTCTTAAGGCGGCCGCAGCGGGCCCTTCGTTATTTTTTACTTGTTTGGAGGTCAGAGAGGTATTGGGAAAAACAAAAAGGCGACCGCTTCTGGGAGCCCAATCCAGGTCATAAATGAGAAACCACTGTAACTGTGGACTTGAAATATACGACTTTTAAGATCCATTAAATAATGTAAACATCAGAACTAGTCAGGGCGGTTTATTTTTAAATTAGAAATATTTTAATTTGTAGAAGTTATTTTAAAAATATCGGCTTCACACCTTTTATTTATAGTGTTTTACATACAGATATGAGTTTTTGTATTTGGCCATGTTCACATAGTAGGGAGTTGTGCAGTTGTGTCGTGGTAAAGGCAACGCAGCGGGCGAGGTACATGGAGTTGTTTGTTATTATAAAACTCTTTACATGTATGTGTGTTTTAAAATATTTTTGCAATATTGTCTCGTGATAATATTTGCTTCATATATTTATTCTTTGCAATTCCTTTTGTTCCTGTTTGATTGATATTGAATATTATTTCTGTAGCTTTTTTGATAAAATGAAATAAAAACTTAAAATTAAACTATAATGAAAACTTAAAATTAAACTATAATAAACCTTTCAATGTCAAGTTCACTTATAAATATTCAAAACTGTGTCAATTATACACTCATTGTTATACTGCAACGCCGTCCAATTAAAATACAATATTGGATTGAAATTGATTGCAATAAGCGTCGCTGAATTATATTATAACTAGCTGTGTCTCGCAGTTGCACCCGTGAAAGAGCAATTTTATTTATCATTATGATAACTCAAAGTAATAGTATCTTCATGGCGGATAGCCTTCCTGAAGAAACTGTTTAATGTAACAAATTTTTTTTTAAATCCTTACAGTAGTTTGTAAGATTAGCGCTTTTAAACAAACAAACATATATTTTTATTATCATGCTGGTCTGGTCACTGGTTACATCAAAGACGATGAGTTTCCTTCGATAAAATCGTTTTACTTTTATAAAATACAGCTTTATTAAATAAATAAAATTCTTACTCAACCGTGTGTATAAAACAATGTGCCTCAAGACACACTCAAGAGATTGTGTCATATTTGAAATTAAAATTAATATAAGTGTCAGTTTCGGGAAAATATTTGTACAGTAGTATATATTATATTAATGTGAAAAATAAAAAGATAAAGTTTTTATATAAGCTTTTACATAACACTAGCTGTTACTAGCAGTTTCATCTGTGGTATATGTAGTTTAACATTAGGATAATTAAGAGTAGTAGCATAATCCTAGCTATTCTCATGAATCTACCCATCCTAATCAGAAATAATTTTTCAAATCCATAGAGTATTTTCGAAGATTTTCGTATTTAAACAAACATCAAACTTTTGCGCTTCTTAATATTAGTATAAAGTGCATCAGCATGAAGCTGTTACAGCGGGTTCAAAATATAATCCGCTTTGAAAATTTAACCATTACCTACAAAAATACATTAGAATTCATTTTGGAAGTTTTTTATTTCATATTAAAATAGAGTAATATTATGGTATTACTTAAATTTAGAAACATATGAACAAAGGTTAACCTTACAAAATATTATATAAAAACTTAAACTTTTGTTTTATTCATTATTTATTTGTTAAAAGTGTAAAAATAAATTTTGAGTATTATGTTTTATATTGTTATGATCTTAGTTTTATAACTTTAAATAATATTATATAATTTAGTAGTTATATGTAGTAACTGGAATTGAAAGTGTAGGTTTTGAACCTAATCTTAAGCGTGAGTCTGAAAAAAATAATAGAGCTCGAATCTGAAAAATAATTTATAAACATGGTATCGTTTTATATTTTAGTAACTTCAGTTCCCATCGTCGTTCGTGATATTTACTATAACGTCTACAAATAATAAAACTGTAATAATATATGATATATATTCAGCAGTCAATACTTAACTACGGTGAGTCGTAACCGCTAAGATTGATTTATAAGTTCGAGGAGAAGGGCTGCAATTACAGAACTTTACGATTCTACTTTAAGGACCTCTTCTATTTTCTTAGGTCTGGTGCATATTGACCATCAGTCATACCTGTTTTTTTAACCTCTTTTATATTTATTCAGTATTTGAGAATAGAAAATATATGTAATACGTACGTACGTACGACTTGGAAATATACGTCAGTATTAGAGAAAAAAATTACACCTCTGTCTATGTGTTAACGGCTTTTAAGGACTATTTTGGCTTTTTATTTCGAAAAAAAAAACAAGTTACATACTACGTACCTAACTTTGATATTTTCGTGGCTTTTTAGTGTCGCTAAAGAAATATTTTTGATATTCTTATATGTATTCTGAATGGAGTCTTATTGTTAAACTTGTCATGTGTCTCAGACGGAACTGCTTATTAGTCACTTTATAGTAAATCTTTGCAGGGTTTATTCGCTTAACTATTTGAAAAGGAATTTATATTACCTAATCTCTGTTATAGCATTCTTGGGAATTTGAATCATCAATTGAAAACTTTTCAACATTGGAGAGATATTCATGATTATTGATAGGTTGTTAAAATAAAGTAAAAGTCATCTTACATAATCATCACTTTTCATAAATTTACTGCGATCGTTTTTATAAATAACTTACAAACAAAAGACTAGAGCCAGTTGTAAGATACAATGGCGAAAAGCGCAAAAATAGCATTCTACAAAGTAACATACAAAAATACGAGCACAATCAAGTGAAAAACGAAAACAACCGAAGAGTACAGCGAGGGCGCCGATCGGAGATATTGAAATGAACAAGACATAGAAATTCTTAAAGGTCACCGACGTCTCATGCATCGAATGCGAATAACACAAATCGTTTACTGCAGACGTTTGCCGGAAAATTTGTAGATGAATATTTTAAAATGAACTATATATTACGTGTATCAGAGAGCGCTGCTGAGATCTGCTTTCTGAATCATTTAATACTGTATGTATTATAAAGATAATAAGTTATTGCAAATTAGATTTCACTCCATATTGTTCATTAACAATTCATTTTGTACAAATTACGTTTGTATAACGCCATTTATCAAAGGCAAGTTTTACGTGACATTTATGTAATACTAGCTTTTGTCTGTGACTTCGTCTGCGTGTGGATAAAAAGTCCGAACACGAGTTTTTTTTTAAATTTTAAAATCATAATTATGTGATTTCAAAGTGAACGACAAACCACTACCGACATTTAAAATGATTGTTTGCGCTTTAAATTCTTTCTTAGTATTTCTTCTCTTAGTTACAATGTACCTTTTTACCAAATGTTATTTTTATGGCTTCAGTACTTTTCAAGATTTCGTGATGAGTGTATTTCGCTTTTATATAAATACAAAAATTTGTAGTTGGTGAATATTTTCCATATTTATGAAATATTTAGATTTACTTTGATAGTTCAATGATTAAATTATAGCATGGTAAATTAAAATCCTTATTTAATTTCCAGTTAACATTTAGCTTTACCGCTGTTATAGACTTATAATCTGTAATTGTCGTCTAGTCTAGAGTACATACAATTTATTTGGTCTAAAGTATAATCATTGGCATAACTTGTCCTCATTAAATAATAATTTATAAACAATAATAATAATAGATTGTATTATATTATAATGTGTAGAAACTTTTATCTTAAGTGGACTCATGAGTTCATTTTCTTAGTGAGGATATTTCGGATATATTTTTAATTTAGCTTCTTATGTCAGACTTTACATATTATGCAATTTAAAGCCGCTATCATTATGCATAAACAAGTTTAATACATTATTTTGTAACGTGAGCGATTTTTGCAGGCGATTGTACTCAGCGACTCGTGTTGTGGTCTCGTGAGATATTTTGTTCGTTTTTGCTTCGTTGCCTGCGAAATGTGAATTAAGCAGGCTCGTTATGTAAACTTTAATACATTATGAGATTATAAGATTAATTCTATTATTTATATATATTTTTTTAATATCTATACTCAGTAGAAAACAAATTACTACCACTTTTAACCGCACTCGAATACCTTATGTTTTAAGTAACTATTGAATCCAATATTTCATTTATTTTTTATTATAACAAATATAACAACCAAATAATAAATAACCAGTATGCAATTCTGTATAGAGCATGTATATAATCATATACATTATAAATTGTATTAAATCCGATTTATAATAATAGCTGTAAGTGTAATAAGTTATACTTTTTTCATTTGACAGCTTAGATATTTGTGATAACAGTATAATTTATCTCTGTTATGTTAATATTTCTATTCTATTTTTGAAATGTATGAAGCAAATTCATTTAGTCACAATGACTATGTTTAAATATAATTGTTATATTGAAAATAGTTCAAGAAGTATTTGAACATAAATTAGGTAGGTAGATAGGTAGGTAGTTAGGTAGGGAGGTAGGTAGGCAGGCAGGAAGGTAGGTAGGTAAGTAGCAAAATAAATCGTAGCAAAGAACCAAGTCTAACACACCGTTTGGTGCGCAGATATTGGCCGTCAATAACAAAAATTGGAGGAATCTTGTACTGTATTAACCTGTACGCACGCCCGTATTCCTGAGGCGGTACAAATTGTTAATGATAGCCTACGAGTACGAGTACAGCACCGCACGGGTCACGGCGGTCTATATCTGATATTGCGGCGATTTATCATCTTCCCTCTTATTTTATTACTATAATTTGAATTGAATTTTAAATTATCTGACTCCTAATGGTACGTCGGAGTTGATAGAAGTTACAATGCGCTGCTCCTTCCATAAAAATAGCTTTACTGATTCTAAATAAATTTTGTTTGATAGTTATTATAGAAACGTTTTTTAATAAAGAAGCATAGCATAGGAAAAGTTATTATATGTATTAATTATATAAAACGATTTACAGGATTACAATCTGCGATGATATGATAGTTTAAATCCAATTTAAAAGCTCATCTACGTTTGTCTGCAGGGCAGGAGCTGTGTGTGACGTGGCGGTACTGAGATGCAGACGTACGCTTAAAGAAATATAAATTATTTCTGTGAGTAAATAAGAGACGAGCGCGCCTACTTCATTAAGGGATCCAACATTGCCTGTCTCGTCAATCGGCTTTTGTGTGCCAACGATTAAACGAACCATGAACAACAATATGAGCAGAAGAACAGCTCTACTATATGTATTATTATACATTTCTAAATAATAATATAGTTTCTAAAATAATTTACGTATCTTAAAATTATACACACTTTTAGGGGTTTTTCAGCTTAAGCTTAGTATTTTGTAAAGGTAGAAATTTCTAGAATCAAAAGAATACAATATTCTTGATTCTAGGAATTTCTTTAGAATTATAGGACGAGATTAGCTATCACTTTATTTAATACTTAGTGCTTATACCATATCACTGTAGTAAAGAAAAATAAAACAAGATTACAGGAAACAAGGTGTTCCTTGCAAGTATGAAATAATAAAAAGAATTCAAGTCGAAGAGCGAGAAGATTTTTTTGGTATAAACAAGAACTAAAGATATTATCTTTTGGCTTTTTAATGATTAAGCTTAAAAGTTTTTATATCCTGATTTATATGGTTTATAAAGTAATTAATTATAACAGGAAATATTTCAGAAAATGTCACAGAGAATATTTCGTTGAGAAATTTCTTGGTATTGTTTTAATTAAAGTACTATCAAAACTTAAATATTTTTTACGTCATGAATTAGTGTTGATTTAAAAATCAAGAAAGATTTAGTCCTTTATTTGATGACATTTAAATGAAGTATTTTCAGCCTACCATCTATATGACATACAATTAATTTACTTAGAGTATCAAACTAGAAGCCACAAGACAATTTTAAAGGAGTGCAAAGGGCTTCTGATATTAACAATGTGAGAAAAAAAATGAATATGTAAGTAATAGAGAGAAAAATATTTCAGAATCCAAACGCTCAGCCAAGCCTTATTCTTGAAGATGAAAAATAAAAATTTAAAAAAAAGGTAAGTAAAGAATCTCTTTATCAAATATACCTATAACGTAGGCCTACATTCCTCTTACATATATAATAAACTCCATGCAGTTTTTGTATTATTTCTTTTAGTTTATGACGAATTTTTAAATAATTAATGAGTTTGATTTTATACGGCTACAGACAGATAGCTACAGATGTTATTTTTAGTAAACCTTCATCATATTTGTTATGAATTTTATTGTATTATTCGTGAAAGTGTAAGCCGAAATTTTTTGAAGGCAAAATAAAAGTAGAGAAAGCGATATTTTTTTATATATTCAACCTTATTACATCAGCTTAAGGTATATCACAGAACACAAGTTAATATTGACTTTGAAAGCCTGTTTGTATTATCTAAAGCGAATCAAGATTAAATTTTTCATCATAAAGATTCTGAAGGGAACATTTAGTATTGTATTTTCAATACAGAGTACAGATAGCTTTAGTAAGTAGATAACTAGCCACCCTGGAGTATGATCGCGATATGGGAGAGTATCGAGTAACCGTTCGTTATTATATCTAATTGATTAAGAAACTATTTATCATATAATTTTAATATTGATATACAGTGATATAATTTAATTATATGTTATAAAGTTTCTTATAAAATTCCATCAGACAGGAATGCTGTTCCTAAAATACGTCACGTATAATTAAGATAAGTATGATTTGTAGTTTAGATTTTATATCAGAATTTATATTTATTTAAGGTAAAATCACTATTTTTATGTATATATTTTTAAACACGACATTTTAATCAACAGTTTTAATGTTTGATTTGTTTAATTACTTGCGTATTAAAAAAAATAATGGGTTGACATTAAACATATTAGAAGTCTTTGAAACAATAATTCTTTTTGTGTTATTTTAGGTAATTTTGGTGTTATAATATTATTTATATTATATTATATTTAAATAGATATCATATAGTCTAAGAAATCTTAAACTATATTCATATTTATACTATTTTAGGAACGTTTATCTTGATATTAGTAGATATTATTTATTATAGTGAGTATTACGAAAATAGTCACCTTGTAATCTCTAGGCTGGCCGTGGCTTGGACATCATGGCTCTAACAAGCTGCGGGTGAGATTGTATCGACGGGTATTGTGCGTAACTCAGAGGTACAGAGCTTGTGAAGCGCTTAAAGTGCTTTATTGCCACAACAAGAGGAAACTATTATATCAAGAATTTTAAAACAAGATTTTTGAATGTTTAATTAATTCACGTTTTGTTTAGTTTTTTTTAAATAATTTAATTTATACGCCGCAATATATTAATTTAGGTATATATAATATAATCTCTATCAGCGTTAGAGCCAAAGTTTAATTTGGACAATATTTATTAGTAGCAAAAGAATTGAAACTAACCGGATGTAAATCCAACTTTTTATATACAAAGTTCAATGAACGTATTATAATTTGAAAGGTTTTATTTTTTAATATAAATATATATTTTTGAATACAAATATTTAGCAGTAATTATAAGATATATCAACATCATACATTCTACATTTATTATTGAGTGTAGGTATTTTTATTTATGCCTCGTAAAGTATTAATATTATGATTATATTTTAATATTAATAATAATTTTAATGTAGGTCGTGAATTACACAGCATATATCCTTTCTCTTTTATAAATGAGAATGCATTTTGTAATCCCTTAAGTATATATAATTGCTGTCAGTTTTATATAACATTATGTCACGAGACCTAAGCATTTAAAGCGGTTTTAAGCTGTCAGCTTATTAATAATAACAATTCAATTTTAAACCGTTGTTAAAGTTGAACTGATACTCAATAGTTGATAGCCGCTGATCTCAGCTTTGTTAAATTGTAATTGAGCTTGAGCTGGACCAAAGCAGCCATTTATTGGTTATCATATTATTTAGTTTTATATATTTTATCTTATTATTTTTGTCTCGTTAAGATTGTGTCTATTATGGATTCTGTTTTTTACTCTTATTTATATAATAATGTTAAAAATATATTTAATAAATGTAGTATTTTTAAAATGGCTACTATCTTTATATTATGCAGTTAGATATCTGGATCATATAACGATAGTAGCAGGATTTCTTTATATATATATTTTTAAATGTTAAGAAATAAATTATAAATTAAGAAATATGAAAAAACAATGTTAGGTCTCTATACTTTTTCTTTTAATATATATTCACAAATGACTGATTCTCCAAACTAGTTCTTATATATATATATGTGTGTGTATAACTCGCAATGTCGAAAATTAAATATTAAATTGATTGACTTTTAGAATTATTATATTTTATTTCATTATAAAATAACTAACAGAAATATCATATTTTTCGCTCTATTTTAACTTTTTTAAAGTGTTTTTCATCGATAGCTATATCTAAGCGATATCGGTGCTGACGATAAAGGACAAAATATTGTCTTGATACTTTTAATTCACAAATAAAAAGCCAAAAAACTTTTTTAATATTACTAGTTGTTACAGAAAAGGCTTAACGTTTGAAATTCAATTAGGAATTATTTTCTTTGTAATTCAGAAAATCATTTAACTTTATTTCGTTTTTATTTTTATTTTATTTATTATATTTTTGTGGAAGGCATGTTCTAATACTGGTTGTCACAATCGTAAAATGTTATATAGCCTATAACCTTCCCAGAGAATTGGGCTATGAAATATAAAATAAATTTATCTACTGCGACTGACTAGTTTCAGAGAATAAGGTGCCATTACAAAAAAAATATTATCTAACAATACTCAATAAATAAATACAGCCCCAAAAATAAACATTTTTGTTAGAAACATGCACCAATTCATTAAAAAGAAAGAAAAAAAAAGAAAATTTTCCATATAAATAAAAAAAAAGTTGTCATATATCATATAATACACTTTGATACATTTAAAGCTGTGATGGTATTGTACATAATCTAAAGTAGCTTTTATAAATTGATTTTCATTTGAGCAGAATTGAAAATCTTTATCATCGAGACTCGAAAATCCTTTAAGTCTAAACGGTCGTCTGATAAAATCACTTAGAATATTCGAGTCACGGAGTTGTATCGTATAATTTATTACATGTAATCTAATTCAAAGGGGTCATTGACTGGGACCTGTTTGGCGTCTAACCAACTTGGACGGAGTACTTATAGATCGTAGGTTGTGTACACTTAATAAGTTTTGACTGGCCGAAAACAAGTGTCAGATCTCTGTATCGGCCTAAGAGATAGGTTCTGTATACTATTCTTGATTCATTCCTAAAAATATATATTTAGTTTATATTTTCTATAAGTAATTCATACAGTATAACAAAATTCTTGAATAGTTGAGCCCTTTTTAAATGTATATGTGTGTTATATTCCGACGTATGTACATTCATATTAATAAATAAATAGATTTTAAAGCGTATTTCTCAACCTGGAGTAAAATAAGCCTCCACAGTTACTATAATTGGGACGGAAGCTTATGCCCATCTGTGGGACAGGTGGGACATTAATTCTTCATTTTATGTCTTTGTTTGGTGAAACTAAGACCAAAATTAAAATGCTCAGTATGTATAAACGAACCAAGTGTCATAGAAATTGAACTCAGCTATGGCCGTGTTCACTCCACTGGTTTGCTTTTAACTCGCTAGTGTCAATCAACCTCGTATTGGTTTACATTGTTTATAAAAAACAATATTTATTTGAATGTATTTATTTATATTGTTCAATAAAGTTGAGTGGAAAGAAATCTTTGACAAAATTTTACTTAATTAATAAGTTGAAACATATGTCAGACATACAATAACTATATATAGAATATGTATAGTATGTATTGACAGCAAAACTATGTATCCTATAGTATACTATAATGGAGCTTAAATAATAAAATAAATTATTTTTAATATTTTTTGTTATTTTTTCCTTAACTTCTGGTATCTTTGGAGTCTATAATATCCAATAACAAAATAATAATATTGTCTCTACAATTCAATATAATAAAAAAATATTTTAAAATGTTACATAAATGATGAATAAAACCTGCTAATTAATTCTTAGTTTCTTCATCGCGTTACATTGTAGCTTGCACTTTACTGCTTTCATACTGCATTGATAAATATGTCAATCGATCTACAATCCGAGATTGAATACAATCCGAGATGACTTCGTACTATTAACCTATTTGTAAGTAAGCTATTTGTTGGTTATGTTATTATACCAGTAATTTAAATAATTTTTGTTTTATGTTATTTAAATTTTTTAAAAATACCATTTTGAAGAATATGCAGAAAACGAACCTATAGCTTCTAAAGTACAGTCCCATAAAGATTGTAAAGATATTGATTATTAAAGATAGAAGTAAAAAGAACTAATATATTTTAAAAGGAAATCAAAATGAAAGATATTTCTTTAATAAACAACTAGAGGCGATTGATTTATTGCTCTTGCATAGAGTACAGTCATTTGTAGGTTCTATTGTATGTGCAATCAAAGAGTTCTTTGTCACTGCGGGGAGTCTGATTACAAAGCAAAGCATGGAATGTGTCTCTATGGCCAATATTATTAATTAAACTTTTAAAATTGAAAGACAGTATAAATTTTACATCCTTGAAATTATAATGGACCTCTTTTTACTATTATAATTGTCTTGTCTAAATCTATTTTAGTATCTCTTGTTCTAAGATGCTTTAAAGGCTTCGTAAAACTAAATAATTCACAAAGTAATCTTATCTTTAAAGGTAGAGTAAAAAGCAACTGTAAAGACAGCAACTTTCAGCTATTAATTACCGCCCACGGTGTGGCTAGGATAGGTGGATAGGTTTAGTCAGAGCTGCCTACGCGCTATTGTATGGATATTCTAAGAAACTACACGGAATATAAATTTCTTGGGAAATTATTCGTGTGCTTTTATTTCTATACCTTGCATTTTATAGATACATAATTCTAATATTTTGTAGCCTCGATGATATAAATTACTTTATTAATAACACTGAAAACGTGGGTATTATCAATTAAAAGAACTTTATGACTGATCTTATGTTGAGAGAGTCGATACAGTCTACAAAATACGATTGGTAAATTCCGACACCGTACTGTGATCAAAAGTTCCAGGTTCGATACCTGATATTATTTTTGAAATTTTCATTTTATATATTTACTAAATATTTAAAATATAAAATATTTTATGTGTGAATCAAGCTTTATATCCTCAGAAGTAAATTACACAAAATATAAAATGTCTATTGTTTCTGGTTGTAAATTTTATTAGTTTTATTTAGATTAGATACTAAAACTAACATTGCGAGGTAATTTAAAGAATACGTAAGTATTAAAGCAACCAAAAGAAAATTAGATAAATGTAAGTAATCATTTGTTATATTTTTATAATGTTATGGACCTGCATCACGAAGACGTTTGAAATACATTTCTTACTTCAATAAAGTTCTAATACAATTATAACACAAACTCGGAGATAAATGAGTTGTTTCTTTTGTTTGTTCATCACGTGAGTGTAGTTTTAAAACTTAGATGATCTTCCGTTTAGGGTTCCGTTGGAAAATAAATAAATATAAATATTTTATTTTGTTAACATACTGGCTATAGGATTGCTGATACGTTAAGTATCTTTTTTTTAATTGGTATTGTTTTTTTTCTCAAGTAGAAATACAAAAATAAGTAAATGAAGTTAATACTATAAAGCGCTATGCAACGCAACGAAAACTCCGGAACGTATCGTGAGGATTCCGTGGAACTCTTGATAATTACGAAACCCTCCAGCCCTCATGCGGTAAGTGTACCGTGTCATTGCACCAGACTCGCCTCGCGTGACGACGAGCGTTAGCGGGACGAACCAAAATTAGGTACTGACTAATGATATACGAAAACATTTTGTTGTGAAGAATATTTTAAGAATAACAAAAATAATAATTATTATATCAGCGAGCGTTAACAAGGCATCGACGGTTTTTAATTAAATTAATTTAGTGACATGTTTTCAGTTGGGGTCTAAGAATTTCGTTAGGAATCATATTTTAAATTGATTGGGTCCAGAGTAATTTGATTAGGACAGTCCGTAAATTAAAGACTGTTTAAACTGAACCCACAACCTTTGAAGCTTTAAACAAATTTTGTCTCCTGTTCCAGCCCTGTATTTAGGAAATTGTGCCTTAATTAGGTTTTACTGCAGCGTAATGAAAGGGTTGAAGAATAAAAACACTTTCGGATTTCTTTTAAATAATGCCACCTGATATTTATTTAAAATAATGTTTTATAAATAACTAGTACTCAGTAAGGAGGTAATGTTTTTATACTACAATATGTACTTTGGGTATTATTGATTCATGAAAATCATTGGGTAGGTTTAAAACTAGGACCAAAAAAAAAATCCAAGTCGTTATATCACGCCAAAAACTAATTGTATGTCAATAAAAAAAAAAACATCTTTATTAGGACGGAGATGACATCTATTAGGCTTATTTTGAAATTTCTAACAAATGGCTGTACACTGAATGTCTTCTCAGAGGAACACCAGCTTATTACAGCTGTGGCTACTGTCTTCCACTTAAATTTTATTGTACATAGAAAGAAGGTTAACAGTGTAAAAAAAAATTAAGATAAACGAAGGGCAGACTGCGCTGTTAAAATTCTTCAGTTCAAAAGTCAAATTGTTGTAGCTGGGTTGGCTATGTAAAGGTATCATTCGATCAGTTAATAAACAAACTACCATAACCTTTTAGTCACCGGTTGCATATAATACTTGGTATCACCAATTTGTCTGTGAGAATAAATGTAAAAATAATAAAGTTGCGTACACGACAAATAACGAAAAACTGCTAATTTATATACTTTTAAGTCGTTGTATTAGAATTATGTATCCAATGATTTAACCCTTGTTCCGTATAGGAATAGAAAAAGAGAGATTATTAAAATCTCCCATTATTGGTCTACAAATGGTTTTTAAACGTGTTATTCACCGATCGTTTTAGGTAACAGCGGTTGCTTTGTGTAACGGCCAGAGTGGCCTTGCTCGGTCACTCGATACCTAGTATTCTCAGGGTTGTCACCATATTTCTTCCCACAACTTGATTTAATGTTATATAAGTATCACCCGTTGAGTATCCACAAAAAAGGAATCTTCTTCCTAAAATTATTTCACTATATCCTCAGTCTAATTTATATATGAAAAAGATTATATTTTGAGGAAGGTTTTGCATAAAATATGTTGTATAAAATATGTTTTTTTTTTGTGTCTAGAATTAATTTATATTTTTAGTTTTAGAAGGCAGCCCTATATTATCTGCCGATGACGTAGCCGAAACCGCAGACAAAGCGCATATATAAAAAAATATAGATTTCTAGTTTTTGTTGATGTTCGTTTGTTTCACCCGTGATTGGTTACTTTAAAGTTTTTTTTAATGGTATATTTATTGTTTTAGTTATAATAAAAACCTTATTATTTCATTACCAAGAGATATAACGACTTTAATAACCAGTTTTTAATTGATAAGAGGAAGCGGAATTTATGTGATTGGACTAATTGGTTCATTTATCTATAAAAAAGTTGCAGATAAAAGTTAAAAGCCAAAATATAATTTACATAATAATATATTTTTTTATTACACACAAAATCATATATCTAAATTCTATAGCTATATAAGGTACATAAATCATTACTGTCTCGGAGTATACGTAGTTGTACAAAAACGTTAATTCGTGCATTTTGCTCGGCAGACGCAAATTACACTGTGAACTGCACGTCTTGCACCGTTACTCTGGGACCTGGACCTGGTACATAATAAGACTAAAGATGTTAAATCGTTCTAACGTACATATTGCTTTATTAAGCAGTTCTTGTATCTTACAACTTTTAACTACCTTAATTCGGAGAATGTTTTAATTTCTTTTTTTAAGACATTTTGATTGTTTGAACACCGATAAAATTTAATTTCATATATTTATTTCTTTAACATTTTCTATATTATTATAGTTTTTTTTATGTAAATGATCTAAATGTGTTATATATTTTGTTTTCTTTCTTGTTCTTCTAGTCAAACAAATGTTTTTCGTACCAAAGAATGCACTGCTCTCTCTTAAGAGTGTGGTGCGCCATATTGTATTTACAGTTTATACCGTGGGTAGAAGTTACCTTATTTTTCTTAATTGCTTTAACGGGTAATGAGAAATACTTTTTCCCTTGAATTTTTTAAGTTTACAAATATTATACATATCTATTAAAAAAATGTTTCTTGATATTGCCTTATTCTTTTCATTATACGCATATTCTATATGTGATATATATACCTATGTCTGTGGAAAGTTATTGGTGTAAATTAATGTCTTTCGTATTAGGTCGTTAATTTGTCGTTTATTTTGAAAACATTTAAAACTTAAAACAACTGATTTGAGTGTTTTTAAATCATGAAATAAAACAAACACAAGCGTTACTTTGTCCAACCTTGTATCGTAATATTTGAGGTGCAGTGAACTTTTTCATAATTTTGTTCGTATATTGTAACAAAATCGTGGCAATATAAGTTTGGCTAGATTTATTATTATAAGTGATATTCAGTTTAGAAAATTACTAAATAGAATTATTAGGAAAATATAACAATACTTCTACTATACTAAATATTATTTTAGAACAATAAGTTTAAATTTATTACTTAATTGATATATATGTATATAGTATTAATTAAAAATATAAATGTTTCACAAAAAGACAATGTATCCACATTTATAGTTTTTTGACCCGGCTGGTATGTTATGACGTTTTCATATTTTGACGGTTTCAAATGGCGGAGCGCGGCAAATCGTTTTTCGTGCGAAATTTTATAACAATGGCGGCTAAACTATAAACTCAAGAACAACTTAGCTTTTTGTTTCACATTTTTGGCTCTGGTTTTTGGATTACTTTATTATGTTGAGCTGTTTCGACTTTTTATCTTTGTAGCAGCTTGGATGTACAAAATATTATATTGTATTATTTAAACATGTATTTGTATCGTTTAAATTTACATCAAAAATATATTCTGTATTAATATTAATAATAAAAAAGATTTTGTTTTAGAATATCTTTCAAAATCTAATGTCATAGGTTGCTCATTTAGAAAATGTACTTATGAAACCTCAAACTGAATTTGCACTATCTTATAGACGAAGTCCGTAGAGATGAACCGACAAGAAATTTGGATATTTTTTAAATTTTAAATTTTAACTTTTTACTTATTGAGTCACAGTACACATTAATATGTAGAGATTATAGAAATAGAAAAATAAATATGTAGAATAGAATAATATAGAATTCAACTTAATTAACTAAATCAATAACCACGATACTACTAGTTCTATGATATTCTCATAATTATTACAAGGGCTTAAAGAATGGAAACATCGTGAAATAGTTAATGTCAAATTTTGGAACAAAAAATCTTACATAAATATTGTATACAGTGAAGTAACATGTGTAGAATTGTAAACAAGTTGTAGCTTGTAATACTAATAATACAGTTCACGCCGCGATCTCGTCAGGCTCAGAATCGGACATAATACTAGAATAATAGTATTTACGTTAGTACAGTCGGATAATTACATAAAATTATTATTAATAGTAACACAAAAGTCACATTGTTTGTTTTATGTAATAAAAACTACCACCAGACTAATTTTATTATATTATATTATATATTTTTAACAAACAATTTAGTTGAAAGCTTTCTTATAGATGTAATGAAAACCTTCAGACGTATTCCATTACTTAAAATAAACCAATCAATTTGAATCTGATTTAAATCGTGTCTGTATCTCTATATCTCTGAGATGGCAAATTGAATTTAGGAATGCATATTATTAAAATCCAGCAGACAGTATATATTCAATTTTACCTACTAAAAGATGAGAATTTAAATTCATGCTATTTTAAATGTGGAAAAATGTCTTCATTTTAAAACTGGAATTTGGTGTTTATATAACACAAATTCACGTTTCCTATCGACATCTATTTTTGTTTGGTGAAACTCAGATTAATAGAATATTTGGTAACTTACATTTTGTTATAAAATATATACATATGTATTATTTGGCGATGCATTCAAGGTTTTTTATTTTTCAATTTAAAAATTTTCTTTCGAAATATGACAACGAAAAAAGTTTTTATTAAAGAGAATTCAGAAACAAGATTTTAAGCGCACGACCGATTATGTCAGATTCAAGTTTTTGCCAAATTGGTAACTCGCAGACCGGTCGAAAGGTCAACAACTCCGCCAGACGCTTTAGACCCTTTTAAAATATAACTTTAAGAAGCTAGATTATTCTGAAAGCGCATTCTGTCTAACTTGCTATAAATTACTTTTCGTGATTTACAGCTGTTGTTTTTATACACAGCCCGTCTCGTCTAGGGACACTAAATAATAACTTTATGACTTTTATATTTTAGTATTTAAGTTTCAGTCTTTAGAAAGTTTATTTTTTATATATTCTTCTTTTGGTTGCTGAAGCCAGATATTCGTACGCTGGATTCTTTTCATGGTTGTTTTTGGTTGTCACTCGTTAAGAACGTGACGGGACGCTTAATCTTGTGCATGGCTGTCAATCTGATAAAGTCAACATTTTATGCTTTATTTTTTATCTTAAAAATATAATATATACTTTATTACCTCACTTCATACTTATAATTTCAATATTAATTTTTTTATTCTACAAGAAACATTTTTGAAAGTAAAATTACTTGTAAATTAATATTAAGTGATGGCAACCCTACGTCGATTACTATCTCACGCAGTCCTAATCCCAATTTGCATGTTTTAATAAAGCTAGTATTTTAATGGTAGTGGTTACGGCTATCTGCTTTAATTGGAACACCTAGCTTCTGACCTCTCGAACGATAAACCAACTTGAGAAACAAACCGTTATACGTTAGCTATTAAACTGCGAAGGAGAACGAAATGTGTGTTAACCTTATTTCACGTAAAGAGCTTTAAATGATAAAATAACATTTAAATAAAACTATTTATTTAATGGATATAACTCACGTACATTGTTTTGCATTAATTTTAACCACGTAACAAAAATTTGATAATAATCAAATACACTCTGGTCACTCGCGCAGTGCAGTCACAGACGTGGGATTATTCATAAGTCAGTTCCAGGTGTTAGATATGATAGGCATTAGTTATCATCTTTTCTCTTGAAGTTATGGTGTCAGTTAATGTAATTATCAGACAATATTTTTGGTAAATTTTCATTTGCTGCAATTTGATTTTAGGTAGTATTTTGATGGCCTTATTATTGTCGGCATATTTCTGGTATATCGATAATTCCTTTTCGGGGTGTCTAGGAACCCTATTGATATTTCACAGATTTCTTTAAAAATATATATCATTTTACTCTGTGGAACTTTGTTATAAAATGCTTAACTTATTCTAAATATTCTTTACTGACTATGAATATATTATTATTTCAGATTTTATTTGCACTCCTCTAAAACATACTTGTGCCGCGATTTACATTGATCTGTCTACCGCCTATTAACCGTTATTGCTAAGCCAAGGGTCGTGGGTTCGATTACCACACGCAATACTTTGTATGGTCCGGGTGTACAATAAAGTATATTATTATTATTATTATTATTATTATTATTGCACACACTTTATATAGAGTGTACAAAAGTTTAAGAAAAGATACATAGCAATGACCTTAACACTAAATTGACCTCTTCCATGCTAATTATATACATGTTTTGACTTAGAATTAAAAGAAACATTGAATACTTTTCAAAATAGATTATAAGGTCGAAATTATTATTTAAAAAATATAAAATATATATATTTTTTCTGAGATTTACACGAGTACTACTCATTTCTACAAAAATATTTATTACATATTTTACGGATACAACTCGCGTTTATAATATATTTTCTTTTTATTTAAACCCGAGGTTTCGAGTGCTATGCAGCAAAAGTCGGGTTTAAATCATAAAAATGTAATAATAAACGCGAGTTATATCGGTAAAATAGTTTTATTGAAAAAATATTATCTAATCAGGTGTTTTCAAACATGTAGGAATCCTTAACGAGGATATACTCGAGCTTATGAGTATATCCTCGGAGACTTGTAAACATCCTACACCCATGTTTAGTTTAGATGTGGGTGTTATTAAGTTGGGTGATAATAGAATGTAACGGATTTTTTGTTTGTTTATCTTAAAAAATCAATAGTACTTGTCTGGTATTGTATATTATCGTTACGAGTTCAAATATAATTTCTAATTTAGACGCCTTTTGTTTTATTATTTGATCAGATTACCTTTTTCATAGATATTTGAAATTAGGCAATGATTTCAGATATTTTATTTTTATTATAGTTACTTCAATAATATAAGCGTAATTATAATTAAAAGTAAATAAATAATTGTACCAATATATGAAATCCATATTAATAATATATTGATTTCAACATTCCAGCAACTTTCACAATTACAAGCGAAATTTGTGATAAAAAACATAATTCAAGTCCCGAAATGTCAGAACAAAATGGCGTCTTTTAAGGCTATTGTCGCATTCCTTGCCTTGTATGGAGAGCTTTCCAATAACGACTTGCTAAGAAATGTGGACGCTGTGCCTTCTCAGATAAGCCTTCCAATGTTAAATTTGCATGAACAGATACTGGACAAAGTTTATTTTAGTATTTTTTATACTATAAGTAATAATAAAGCCTACTTGTGTCTTGACTCTCAGAGCTTATACTGTTGTGAGGTTTGTAAAGGCATATCAGTTCCAGAACATAATACAATTATTGTTCTTCAGCTTTTTATCTGAAAAGTAATTTACAAATAGAAAGTATAATTAGTATTACAAATAGATCAGTAATAATATTATTTTTAACTCATGGAATATATTTAAGTGTGTAAATGTAGCAAGTTATTATTAATGTTACAATTACAATAATTTATTCTATGGTATCACGTCTGGAACAGCATAATAAGTGTTCACCGACACAGACGTCACGTGTTCTAGCTATTAAGGAACACTACACAGACATCTTACATCTATTTATAGTTTTTATATATAAATAGCACTATAATTTATATAACAATTATATTAATAGAATATTAACAATAATATATTATTATTTTTAGTTATTACAAGTTGTACCCATATGTAACCAATAATTAAGGTATTTTGAACTTTAATAAGTTTGTCAGGAGAATAAATTTCTTGATGTAGTATTCGTTAATTAAAGTTCAAGTAATGAGGCTTCAAGCACGCAGTAATCGAGACCTCGGCAGTACGTACATCATTAGTTTTAGTGCTGGAATAAAAGTTTTCTAATTAGTGTTCACTATTGAGTTAAGATTATTACTTCTGTCCGTTACTTGTTATTCTATTTTAGTTCCAATTAATTTTATGTCTCTATATAATTATTGATACATCGTAATTTAAGGTAATTTAAAGTCAAAGCCAACTATGTCACCTCAAATGTATAAGATAGTACAGATTTCACATCGATGAAGTAAACATAGCGTTAAATCTTTTAGTTTATTCTATAATCCCTATTTTTCTAGGATAAAGAAATTAATTTACAATTATTAATTCCAAAGGTTGCCAGATTAAAAAAAAAATTGTACATTAAATACCCAATATTGAATGGCAATCATAGCTATTATCAATTCTCGACGGTTATACTCATGAAATTCTCAAACAAACATGATTACTACAAAGCAACATAGGTATTTTGGCAAAACTTACGTCACGGCCTTCTCACAGTCTTTATAATGTTGGGTCAATGGCCGATGCAGATGCGTTGGTTCTCATGTAGCGTTACAACCTCCCACGTGCGGGCCCGAGGGGTAGGAGATAGCGTATTATTTACTATAAAACACTTGCTAGCTGGAAAGTAGATATAATTTTCTAAATAATTTCATATTTTATATTAAGTTATTTTCTAAATAACTTAATATTTAATACTAACAGTATAACTTTCTTTTTCGACGAAAACTAAGTACGGTATTCAAAGAATGTATAAAAACATAAAACACTATAAATCATAATAAATAATTAATTCCGTATCAGCTGTTATAATATATTATACTTTCAAACATTGACAATGACGAGGTACCTATGATACTATAATTTATTAATTAAAATAATTATTGTAATATTTAAAACCCACTCCAGTATATGATTCATATATTTTATAATTTTTTATGATTCATATATTTTATAATTTTATTAAATACATTATATTCTCTTAAATTAATAATAATTTCCGTATTTTTGTGACTAAAAGTTAAAATAAACAATGACATGCTTTATTGAGAATAAACAAAAAATACTTCAACGAATAATATCACTGCTAAATTTTTTTACCAAAATTCATGTCACCAAATTCTCATTTCGGAGGCCAATAAAAGTTAAAAATATTTAATTAGGTTTAATTACATATTTATAAGATATTGTTTATATTTATACGAATAAAAACATTATTATATAATTATATTATATAATAATGTATGTAGTCGTTGTGACATTATCTATGTTCTTGACACTCTTATCATTATCTAAAACTTTCCTGTTGTAATGATTGAATTTTTCGAATTAAAAGACATCGTATATAATCATTGACTTACCTAATAATTTAACACCGAGCTTCATGATCCATTCAGTATGTTTTTTGTATTGTAGTTATAGCCCAAACATTTTTTCTGTTTTCAAGTAAAAATTTGAGAAATAAAGAGTTTTTAGAGGGTAAGAATTATACAGTTATAAAATTTCATTAAAATCTGTAGCAGTTGGTTTGATTCTAAACAATTTAAATTGATAATAAATTCAATATATATAAATAATTGTTTTGTATCAATAATCCATAATGTATCAGTGGTAAGACGATTTAAAAATACTATGCTAGAAAAAGTATTATCAGCATGACATCATGAGCAATACTGATTACTGGCTCTAACGAGATGAATAAACAAACGATAGGTACGGAAAATAAGAGACTGACGTAAATAGAAGCCCGTGTTGTTTACTGAGAAACCACAGACTATAGAGTTATACATAAGGAAAGTATTTACAAAGAATTTAGCCTTATTGATATAAGTAACGGAACCAAAAGAAGTCACGTGATGATCTGTTAATTCGAATTAACATCTATGAATTTGATTTATCGTAGCGTAGTTTTTAGTAATTTATGCAGCTAAAAAGATTTTTTTTCTGAATACAGTGAAATCCTTTTGCTTTTAGGTATTAGTATATATTAAGATGAATGTTTATTTCTTAATATATACTAATACCTACTACACTTCGTATAAAAAACAATAAAGATGTATGATCACAATCTCTTCTCATGATATATATCTAAAAAATATATTCGCCACGTGATGACCCCTTGAAGATATTTATCTACTGAAACATAAATTCTGATAAAGATTTTCAGTTTATCAAAATATTTTTATGAACTTTATAACATGTTTTGTTTGTTGTTACATGCTTTGATTGATATAATTAAAATTGAAAAATGATTATTTTTTTATAACTTGTACCACGCCACAGTAAGAAGTCCGCCTACACAATGCTCGAAGCAAGTCCGCGGTGATTTGGAAACTTTTTGTGGCTATTTAAATTGGGTGCTTGTTATAAGGTACTAGTACACGAATGTATTATGAATATTTTAAATTCTCTTACAAACAGTACATATGTGTATTGTTCTATGAAACATTTTTGCGTTAATGAGATGTTAAACAGATTTGGTCGATCAAATACACTTTTTATTATTAATTTTTGTAAATTAATTTCTAATTAATATATATTGATTATTCAATAAATTACATATAATAATATATTTTAAATAGTTTTAAACTATGTGGAATTTTTAAAAGATTTATATATACGTATATATTTTTAAATTATAAACAGGTTTCGCTCTATCGTTTCTGATTAGATTATTTAGTAAAAAAAAGGATTTATTGGTTTTAAAATTACGGGTACATTTTAAAATTTATTTAGGAGTATAATTTTATCTTAAGGGTGACGTTTATATTTCTTTATATATAATTTATTGGTTGGATCCTTTCGACTCAAATTTTATGGCAACGAGAACAAAATTATAAATAGTAATTTAATTGAGCCGAATTTATTACACAAAAAAAGGAGTACTTATAATTCAAGAGTGTATGGTTTTAGAATATTTTCTGAATGACAATGACAATACTAATGTGTAGTGATTTCAGAAGCTGACGAATCCGGATAAAAGGAAATCAAATAGACTTAGTCATCTCATGGTGACCTAAGGTTACTAACCGTTCGCAGCACGTCTCGCAACCGCATATCAGATATGTGGGATTGTAGGTTTACGTGCACACCATTATGAGCTCTAATGACACCGGAAATAAAATATAGTGAGACATGTTTCCTTAATATATAGAAATAATTATGATAGATAATACTTAAACAGTACTTAACTGAGAACACTAATATGAAATTTGATTTATGATTATAAAATTCTCATTACACATGAAACGCAGTATCTATCTGTCTATCCTAATGTTTAAGACGGATTATTGAAAAGACTTAAAAGCGGTAAGTCCGTTTCAAGGCTGTAATTGAAAAGACGGCTCAGTCATCGTCGGCTTAGGGATTAACTCTTGAAGGAACCGTTCGTTATTGGGATTAATTTTAAGGAAAGAGTAGGAGGTATGAGTAAGTTTTTATATTAGAATCGGGGATTTGCGGTAAATGCGCTATATGAGTTTAACTAAAAACTAAACAAGAAAGGAATGCTAGAGATAATTTTTAGTATTATTACAGTTAAGGGCTGAATGGGTAGAGATTTATAATTTCACTTTCCATTAGTATAAAGGAATACCTAAATATTTAGCATTTTAGAGAAATAAACGAAAAGTAACGTCTCAATACAGGTCAATGAATCCACCAACTTGGAGAATGTACCAACCAACCAATAATGAACAGACAACTTCGAGAATAAAGATGTAATTATTTTTAATTTTTATTATTTACCGTTTAATATTAGTCATAAATATCGCAAGAACAGTGTCAGATGAAATGAGTCATGTCTGTCATGGGAGGGCGAGTCACGAGTCACGATCCATTGTGGCCTAGAAAGTTGATATCAAATGTACGGATTTAAAGATAAAGCAGGGTTCGACTTAAACGCCCTGGAGAGAATGTACTAAACAAAACTATACGTTTTCCAATAATTATTTCTTCATAATTATAAATCAAAATTATATCGTTTTTTAAAGAAACACTTTTGTCGATTTTTATTTACATTTCTTTCTTTCTTTTTCTTTAAAAGTTTCAATTTTCATTAAAGTAGATTGAACAATCATGTTGTGGTACCGATAGTTATAGTATTATCTTAGATTTTGCAGGAGTAACACTGACAATAAATATAGATATATATTATTTAAGCGAGAATAAGGCATCACCGATTGTAGTAATTATGTCTCCAGCTACGTTCTTTGTAGCCGTGTGTTTGTTCAAACTTACAAATTATTTCATATCTGCTGTCTTTTCAACTACAGTGGGTAATATTCTAAGAATTGAGGTCCAACAATCATGGTTATTTCTTTGATTTCAGTTCATTTATTCATGATTTTGAATGATGATCAATTGATGGCAGAAAAAACAGTTGTCAGTAGTATCGATGTAGAACAATCTCTTGAACCGTATATGAAGAATGTACAGTTAATTATTATATGAACATTCGACTATAGAACGTATTTCCATCGCAATTACGGTTATTTAAGAACTTTTGGTTTTAATACTTATAACGTAGGTATATGGTGTACCAAAAAGGAATTGGTACAATATATACAATATCGAATTATTTCTTTAGTGGAAATTGATCACAATATATTCGGCTCATAAGAGATTGTTTAATTATCTACCTACTTGTTTTTTATATGGATTCATTTTATTTATTATATTTATATAGTTTGATAATTATAAACGAATAATATGTAATAAAACAGTTATTTTATAATAATGTAATTATATTTCATTACCCGCTGTAGAAGTCATTGTGGCTCGTATGGATCTTAGTAACATGATATTATAGCAGTCAACAGTACTGTTAATAAATTAATTATACTTATTTCATATTGTTCTAAGTTTTTCGTTAAATTGCTAAGATAAAATATGATTTGGGGAGTTACATTAGTCAATCTTTTTATTTTTTATAGAAACAAAAATCCAGACAAAACTAACGAAGTCGTGTCTAAAGAATATTTATCCACGTAAAACGTGATTATGACCAGTTTATTGGGACTCGGCGCCTGAGTTCGTCTCTAAACCTGAGTTGCCACTATATATTCATAAGTAATTAAAGTGAAATGATCAAGCGCCTTTTAAATTTAAATACCTACTGCCAACAATCAAAGGCTTTTATTATAGTGGCTTGGAATCTTAAATATTATTAGTTGCTTTAGAACCGGTTATTTTAGTATCACAAGGCTGCCTGAACCGAGAGGACGTATAAATATTTTATTGATAGTACAATCAACTTTTTCGGAACATTCGCGAAATTGTGTTGTATCTTAAACCGGTCCAGCGCCGCCATTATGAAATTTCGGCCATGTTTGTTTCGCGAAAAAGGCGGCAAAAGGAAAATTAACCTAGACCCGGTGGATAGCAATGAGGTGTCCAATTGAAATTCAAATATTGAATCGGTTCAGTTTGTCTGTGGCCATCGTGGTCTGTCGGTGGTCATCTAGTGGTGTTGCTCTAGTAGATTTGGGGGTGGGAGTAGGTGGGGGGAGGTAGCGGGGTCCGGGGCGTGAGGCGGGCAGTCGCCGGCCGCCGCCGCTCGCGCACTGCCGCGCTCGCGCTCCACGCATCGCACGGCTGTGCACCACTGCCGTAACCAAGCACCGACCAAAAACCCAAAATCTGTGCATTTCTTGCCTCTGTCCCGCTCAGATCGGGTTTTTGGTTACGGCAGCATTTCACAACGTGCAGTTCGAGTGTCCGGTTCTTCGCGATTTACCCGCCATGTTACGAAAATCGTGTAGGCGTCTTGGCGTAGTTTGAACGAGATCGAACCGCCGGATGCGCTGATCTCCGTGCAGGTGAGTTTTCATTATGTTTTTGCGCAATAACTTAACTAATGACGTAATTTAATACATTAGATCAAGTTATATTAACACTATTTTACGAGATGTCTTGTGTGCCACACAGGACCATAATCATAGATGTGACATTTTTATTAATGACCAACAGCAATTATAATGCTATAACACATCGATACAAGACTTCATTATGTAAATTCGGTAGATATCGGGTTTTTTCGGAATAGATCGCATCCGGGTAGCGTCGACTGCCCACGCAGGCCTTGACCGCCGCGAACTCAAATCTCAAGTTGCCGAAAATTATGACGCATGGTTTTATTAAATATCTAAGACTATTCAACTGGCGTGTTTCACTACGCGATTTAAAGATTTCTTCTAACCTTTATAAAAATATAATCTTCTTAAATGGAAATAGATAAATATCGCGGAAATGTATTTTTTTATATATGTAATATTTAATATAGATGCTCGGATATCGAAGTTAAGTACCGGTTTTCATTGTAACTTTATAGCTATAGATTTCTATCTACCCACACAAATGCTAAGTAACGCTAGATATTAGAAAGTAAGTACCAAGTTGCTTGGACAGCTTAATGAATAAGTTGTGAAATTTCTGTCGTTATGTGTCATTAGCCGATTTTCTCGGAGATTTGTAATCTCGTATGAAACGAGAAAATGATGAATGTTAAGCTAGTGTTGTACCAACCTGTCTGATCGATGAAAAATACTTAAGAAAGACACATCAAAGAGTAATAAGTTAGGAACAATTTGCTACTATTGTAGTGGTATTATTCTGTAGACCTTTATCTTCGACAGCGTCAAAGATAGGTTACTATATGTTACGATAGGTACTGATATACCCATCATGATTCGTGTTGCGGGAGAGCATCCTTATATTATTCTCCTCTATATAAATATGAAATTATAAACACGTAATATATATTCATTTCTTGAATTAATAACGTTTAGTTTTTTTCATCGAATTATATTTTTTATTCCTTTTAATGATTTTGAAATAAATTTAAATATTATTATTACAATTTATTACAATATTGCTTTTTGTATCTTGTTTTTGCTATAACAAAAAATTAAGGACCGAAATATAACATATATGTGCATTACTTACACAAAGTAGTTAGTAAAGTTCAAAGACCTATGTTATATTTGAAAATGAATTAATTACGTTCATCTAGCGTAAAGATATAAGTCTAATTATTCTGGAATTTGAGTGCGCGTTGATGTCTTTTATAGAGGGTTGTTCTTATTTGTATTCATTTTTTATTTAGTGTATGCAATAACGAAATTTTGAACTTCCTATTAATCTATGAATAAGAAATTATTACAATTCAATAAAGTCCTTAATTGAATAATAAAAAAAATATTATCTTCAGTATAGCTTTTACAAAAAACCGCCAAAAATATTATAATAATTTCAAATGTATCTTGAAACAAGCATTCTAATCTGTTAGAACGCTATAATTTTTTTTTGTATATTTCTATCTTTTGTATATAGCAGAAGATTGATGATGAATTATACAATTCCTAAAAGTGTTTGAAATGGTTTCTTTGGTAGTAGTAGTATCTTTTCTTTTTTTTTAAATAGATATCATTTTTAAAAAGTTGGAATAAGTTAAGTTAGTTTAGTTATTGTTAGTTCATTAAGGCGGTTAGTGACATGGTTGTTTAATGGGAGAGCGACGGAACAGTTTCATAGAGGTCGCACGTTCGAGAACTGCTCGTGTTAAAAAAAATAATGGCCAATGAATTTTATTTAACACGAGCAGTTCTTCTTCTTCTTTCTTATCTTTCAAATCAATAATAGTTTAGGTATACTTTACTCTTTTATTAACGTTAATTATATAACACATATAATTATTAAGTTAAAAACAGAATATCTTTTGCAATACACATAATTTTGTACAAATTGTTTGATTTGGATGGCGAAAAAAATATTCTGATATTCATATATCTATATTTCAAATATGTCGCTATATGTCAGGTTGAGTACAAATATTCGTTCAGAAACGCAATTTCATATTGACGCTGAACAATGTCAAACATCATGGCTCCTCAAGTGTGAGTCAACTTGGCCAGAACCTCGCATTCCGTTCCCAAGACTTTAAATACACTTTAAAATATTATTTAGTTTGTTTTATTGTTACGATTCTATATATGTTATCTTTATGTATATCTATTTACATAAAGATACAGAGTTACAGAGGAAATAACATTTAATAATAGCGAGTAAATGAAAAAAAGATGCATTAAATAAAGATGTAGATTGTGATTTGGTAAAGCAACGTTCCGTTACGCATTGTTCGTATAATTCTTAGTGTAACACTCGAATCCAGATTTACATACTCACTGACCGTGAATGTGTGGGTGTTCGTGTGAATCCATAGCCCCAAGAATGTGGAAAAATCTAGAATACAATGTCTACAATTTAAAAATAATAATAGTAGTTTTATGTATTTATTTTAAGTCATAATTTTGAAGAAAATAGATTTTAATATTTCTATACGTTAAGAAATGAAAAATCGGCTGGTCTGCCCAATTTTTCTAAACTATTTCAGAATAAGAAACTAGTTCCCCAATTTACATCGCCAGTGACCGTGTATTTCTCGTGTGAATCAAAACGAACAGACCGAAGCTTTTTTTCTTATACATGTCTAAATTAAATTAGAAATGCTTCGGTAGTCGTGGTTTATTTGATTATACCGACGCTGTAAACCATCTAAAAATTTGGTCTGCCGTCTAGATTTATGGCTAAAATGTAATGAATAATAGAAATGTTCTTAAATATTTGAAGGATTTTAATTTGAAGTCTTTATATGCTTATCTTTAATTTTATGGAGTCGTAATTGATAAATGACATGACTGAATAAATATCTTAAAATAATGACCAAGAGAAGTGATAAATTTCGTAAATATACATTTTTAAGACAATACAGATAAAATAGGGCTCTGTACTAGACACTACTGGCAAGTGCTACACCAATGTTTATTAAGTTAATATAATAAAATAATATCTGTGAAGAGTGGACACCCTATCGCGATGGTCATAATAGAGTGCATTAATAGTATCAGCACGATTGCGGGCGACGCCCGTCTGAATATAGTCATATCTACGACGGCATCATCACCGGTTCGCACGGTATTCTAAGATTTTTAACACTTATTTTGAACCTTATTACAATATGAATAAATATGACGAGAGGTGATACTCTGTTTGGCTAATTTTAATTCTTAAAGCCTTTGTTACAAGGCGGTAGTTTTTTAAATCGTTTCCATGAACGCTGTATATACGTTAGTCGATTGTTAAGGGCTAAAATTACAGGTATATTTTATTATATAGCCTCTAATCTTACGAGTTCCATTCATGTATGTGTCCGTTCAGTTTAAAGAAATTCAAGATGTATTTCAATATTAGTGAAATTTTACTGTTAATAAAATAAAAGTAAATGTATGTTTTATATTATTTTGTAAACACTCATCTGTCTAACCAGAAAGTTTTTGATATGGAAAGTAAATTGGCTACAATAACCGATTACATATTTGACAGGGCTAGTACTAACAAAGAAGTTAACATTAAAATTTATAGAAATATCAAGAACGTTTCAAAAAGTACACTCCCATAAAATTTTACAGGCCTTTTGTGCTTTTTTATTTTTAAATACTTTTAAGGCCTGCGGGGAAGTGACTTGTTGGTTTAATTGTCTGTCTCACAAAAGGTTCAATTATGGGTTACTATATCTTGTTTTCTTGTTAAAGTGCAGTCATAAAGCCCTGGAAGTAACTTCACACAATAGGCAGGTACGGAATAATAATTATAAATGTGGATATTATATTCTGAATGGCGTCAAATATATTTAATACAGCAGGTGGATATTTTACTGATTTTAAATTATCTATTTAATATTTATTTTTAAGATATATTATATGAAATGTATTCGTGAATTCTTTATACCCAAGTATTTATAGCATGTAATAACTCAGATGGTTGGAAAAAGGTGTAATTGTATTTTCAATGTAAATGTTGTCATGGGAGATTCTGTCAAAGAGGCTAATGACTTGTGAAACAGCGAGTAAGGTTGGTCGTCTGACAATTATATTTAACCTTTTATGTAGAAAATGTTTTTAGTTCTAACGCGGTTCATGGATCAAAACGATCATGGATCAAAACATGGATCTTCTTACTGAAAATGAGAGTATATTTTTCCAAAATATTGGCGGTATTAAGGTATTATATAAAATTCTAAGAATCCAGACAACTGAAAATATTTTATTTTAAATCCTGTTCGATTTATTTGAAGTAAAATCTGTTAAATGTAATTTTCAAGTGTTTTGTTCCTACAAAAATCTCAACCGGACCACAGCAGGTAATTTTCTGAAGCAGGTAGGAACACCTGCCGAATACCTTGCCCTACATGTGACCATCCAGTCCAAGACCCTTCGTAAATCCTACTCATACCCTTCTGTGGTGCGAAGCTTGTATAGATGCGGGGGGAAGGGGAGCTCATCCAATCTGGTAGTATTGCTCAGTCACCTGTGCGGCTCACACGTTCCCTTTTGTGTGCAATTGTCAAAAGTGCTTTGTGAACATCTGTCTGCCTTAAGGTAAATGTTTTTTGTTCGTATTTTAATTTGCACGTGTGATTTTTTGTCGCACAGAAAAAGAGTTCGTTATAAGTCTTTCATGTACGTTGTCTTATAATATTTGTAAGTACTTTATTTTATCCCGTTTTAATATTTTGTGGATTTAATATTTTGGTCTGCGAACTTAACACTTTAAGGTCTAACAAATAACTTTTGTTTCCTAAGTATAAAAGATTTCACTCAATCCATTGTATTAAGTTGTTAATATAATTTCTGAGTTACGTATCTACTTTGTGGGTTGTGATGGAATTCATTTGATGAGAGGTTTGTGAATACCTTTTCTAAGACAAAGTTTAAATCCTCGGACAATAGAAGTTTGTTTTTCGTCTAATGTTATTCTTTAACCGAAGTTATAGATAAGGATTCTTTTGTCTATGTTTCTACAATATTCAAAGTTGTAGTCCTCCTTTTAATATTTTGAAATATTTATTGTATATTGTGAATAATTAGTACTAGAATTTTTGTGACTGAAATTATAAGGGACTTAATTATAGAAAAACTTGCCTTATTTAAAAATATGTTCAATAAATATAATGTATACGACTTCAAATGTTATATATAATATTTTGTCCATTAACATGCTAATCAACTTCCATGGACTTAACTATGTAACAATCCAGATTCATATTGAATGGGTTCGTTACATACATACATACATACATACAATCAATTTAAAAAATATGTACACCATAAAATAATTTTAATTGCTATATTGCTTAATAACAATTACACATGTATCTAGAAAATAAATGTGCTTAACTAAATATTTTCAAGGATAGGACCTGTCTTTTAACCACTATGTTTATTGCATTATAGTCTGTATGTATACTGTAATAAGATATTTTATTATAAACATATTAAAACAGATATTAATTTATAAAAAATGTCAATTGACCGGTCCCATTCACCTGTTTCCGTTCAGTCTACACCTGTGTCTAGGTCTTTTTATATTCAGATATTTATGTCATTGTAATGTATATTTTAAGATAAGTAAAGCTAGCACCGGAACAGCATCCGGTTGTTTAGGAACTTGCGTGTATACTTGACATTTGATGGTCTCAATATCAGATATATCTTAATTAGAAATTGTAGTCTTAATTTTTGCTTGGTACTGTAATATGAATATACTTCTATTGTCCTCTAAAAATTTTATTTTAGAAAAAGAAATACGAGGCACTTTTAAAACGATCTTCTGGCTTTTTCTTGTATTTGCAAAAGTTTTTAAATAACGCCTATAATTTGTGGTACCTTATTCTTTATATGAAATAAAATGCACCAAGACTTGTACAATTTCCACTAATGACGGGAGAATTTGAATTCGTTTTTGAAATATAAATTGCAGACGTGATCTGGCTTTTTATTTCTTTATATTTTGTTTTCAATGGCTTCGGAATATTAATGTTTTGACATTAAAATTCGTTAGGGAATTTATAAACAAACTTAAACAAAGAGTTGCTGAGGGACTTCGATATGGTAACGATTTTTTCCTCAAAATGAATGTGGTAGGTATAACGAAAATTACGTACTATATAAATAAGAGATATATTTATTGATTATATGTATGTATGTATATATGTATAACGAACCAATTCAATATGAAACCGGATTGTGACAAAGTTAAGTCCATGGAAGTTGATTAACATGTAATGGACAAAAAAAAAAATGAGGAATTAACTATAAATAAAGGAACTCTTATCAAATTCAATTATATTATAATATGTAGTAAGTATGATATTATTCCACAATTATTATCAGGTTTATTGAGTCAAAGGCGCCTAGCATCCGCAAAAGGCAACTAACAAACTTGTTCCGTAAAATATGCTATTACTATTTTCCACATCTATTACAGCGGCTCCAAATGGCCATGTCTGCTCGCTATAAGATTTATATTGCGCACTCTTCAATTGGCCAATTATTGTTACTCCATCAATAGTGTTGAAATTACTACAGAATATATTCTTCCATTTAAGTGTTGGCTGAAACGTTTTATATATCTAAATATTTATATGGCGTCTTAGATTGTACTGCTCCTTATGATATTGTTAAAGATTTGTCAATTATTGTTGAAATAATTTTTAATTTTAGTGCATTTATATGAGATCTGCCGACAATAGTTTTACAAGTTTTATAGCAAGGAGGGTTCTCAAATATAATATCAATATATGAGTTAAACTATTTATCTACACAACTTTCAGTACAAAAACTCTAAATTATATTGTAATATAGTTAATAATATCGTATAATATTTACAAATTAAAACTTTAGAATAGCACTTTTAGGGATAAATCGCATTTTTAATATGAATAGTAAATTATCAACGCTAGTTCTATTTAAATCCTTTCAACAGGATGTCACGAACCCTGGGGCGGTTACGCATATCGTCCTTCATACGACATGTCGTAGACAAGACACGTTTGTCGCAAGCTCAATTTTATTTATTTGTACAGTTTTATTTATATCCATGATTATTAATTAATTTTATAAGGACAATTATATTATAATTGAGGTTGTTTCGAGTGTTTATTATATTTTTTTTATTACGGAACAAACTACCGTCAAATTTGTCTCAAGGCTGTCTTAAGCGTGCGCTTCAAATACACAATTTAAATTCGATTCTGTACGCTTAGCCGATTTGTATTCATAAGTGCGTACGATGCTTGAATAAAGTGTTTTTGTCATCCCTCGTCGAATTGCCTTGTGGGGACGTGACGTGAACGAGACGGTTTCCTTCGTAATCGTATCCAGAATACAGGTCAAATTAGCCATGATTCAAAGAATTTTCGCAATCGAACTTTGAACGTTTTGAAGAGTTTTATGAATTTTTTATAACACTTTATAAACATCCAAAGTTTTTACGACAAATTCTTTAAGATTAAGTGAAAGAAAGTTTTACGTTTTTGTCACTAATTTACGCCATTCAAATGTATTTTTTTCCTATTTTCATACCCTTATAGTCTTATGAAACCACTGATGTATAGTCTCCATATATCAGATAGTTACTATTAAGTCTGGTGCTATGCCTGAAAGGAGAAAAGTCGCGTATATATTTCTTTGTATTTTTTTACGTAAAGGCCTTATACATTTTGAAACATTGAATAAATTTATTCATACAGTCGTTTGGTGGTTAATTTTAGTATATATAAAATGAAAGTATCTTAGACTAGGTTCATTCTTTTTTAATAAACACTGAAGTTAGTGAAGGCCATTATGATTATACTAATTAATTTTATTACAACCTCCATTTTATTCACCTTTCTTCAGATAAATGAAAAGTGCTCGCAGTGCTATATACATTATTATCTATAGTATAATCTTATAAAATGATTTATAACACAATACTCAGAGATCCGTTTTAGCATATCTTGGTAAAGTGACAGTTTGTTTCAGAAACACGTAACTGGAACAAAACGTAAGCACAATATTTGTCAAATACGAGTCTCTGCTTCTTGTATCCTCGTATCTTATATAATATATGAAGCTATCATGAAGTGTGATCCTTCATTCTACAATACACTGTGTACTGATTGAAGTTATAAGTAATCTGGATGTAGTATCACAATAAAACTTTGTAGATTACAATCGCCTTTTTTTTAATCATTTTATAACATTATTTGTATTAAGTAAATGTTATCATATGTATATCTTTTTTTTATGCGTTAACAATACGTAATGATATAAAGATTCTGTAAATCATGTCTCAGTCCAGTTAATAATACATTTTACATAGATGTAAGCATTAGAAATACTTTCACAAGCTAGTATAAAACAACACAGAATTCTGTTGTTGGTTGGTAACAGTATAATTAATTATACGATCAAAGGCTGGTATATATTTATAGCAATAATTATGTAAATTTCAATGGCATTGTTAATATAACTCTGAGATCGTTTTGAAGTGCCAGTGAATTCAAGGTTGAAACAACAACAAAAGACCAAATATTTAATAGTCCGGTTCTGTGTTGACTTTGAATTTCGAATTGAGGAATTCAATTTGAGATAAATATTGGGAAGTATGGATTGACTTTTTTACCCTGATATTAAATATAGAAATTGATATAAAATAGTAATTTGAATATGAAACCATTTGAAAACGTAATTAAAAATTTTATAATGAAAAAATATTTTAATGCATTTGCACAAAACATTAAATATTACTTAAATCGTCTCAAAATATTGGACACTGCTTGAGAACAAAGACGAAGGCCAGCAGTGGTCGTTGCCTTGTAAATAGGCCTTACTGTCGCTAGACATGAAGAAATTATATCACGTCCTCGCCTCGGAGAAGCATTGTAACTACTGTTACGCGGAAATTTTAAACGAAGGAAATTTTACCAATGAGAGGCCGTTATTTCCTTTCCGTGAACAGCTATCAGAACCACTTTAACGAGAACTGTCGTTACGAAATAAAGGCGTGGATACATCAAGATAGAGGTTGTATTATTAATTATTAAAGTATACAAATAGAATTGACATTTCCTGTTGGCAAATAAATTAATGTGAGAGAAGTGTATACTCGTGATTTAATGTATATTATATACATTTTAATGCTTGTATAATTTTGTAATGTGTGTACGAGTTGTAACATATTAATGACTGTCTCATGGTGTTGTGTATTTTGTCATTATAAAAAATTACAACATTACTTTTAAATCTGACGAGCGTCCACGCCTCGTTTACTCCGGGGTGGGCTGTATGTATATTTGAAAAATCTTTAGCTTCAAATGTTTTCCTGTTAAAAAACCTACGTCGAGGTTACGAAGAATTACTTTATTCTATAACAAGTGAATTATTGATATAATTGATGTTAGATAAACACGTGGAACTATAGACGTACCGGTAATTTTTATAGTTTAGATATATATAGTTCAAAAGTCGAACTAGTGAGAATTTTCATTGACAATAGTTTAAAAAAAGGTTGGAAAAGAATAGTAGTTTCCAAATTTTACGTTTTGTGACTAATTTAACCTTTTTTAGAAATGTATTTTTATTAAATCAAAGAAAGTATTAAATCATTTTTTATCTCAATTTCAGAACCTGATCCAGATCAACGATGAATAAGAAAAAAAAATTGTCAAGTCATAGTATATTACGTCTTCATTAAAATTCGATTTAATAATTGGTAAGAATAGAATATGAATTTATGAATTGTGGTGAATTGCTGGGGAGAAACATAGTTACCGGATTCAGAAGATAATGAAGAAAGAAATAAAGAAAATAATAGAAGAAAAGACAGGTTAATTATCTTTGGTTATCTAGCTGTATGAGTATAGTGACATCATAAAGCTAGGTTACCGGAGTTAAGGGCCGTCTGATATCGACGTGAGATGGACGTAAATACTTGAATCGCAAAACAAAAATAGTACGTAATATAATTATAAATCTGTCAGTTTGTAACTTGTGTCAATTTGGTATCAAACAGACAAACGTATCATAAATGTTTATAGCTATTTCTTGTTAAGTCGTCCATAAAAAGAAGTTTTATTTTCAATTATATCAACAATATTTTGTTTACATTACCTGTGATATTATTTTTAATTATTTTTATAGTTTGTTATTGCGTGATGTATATTGTTATTTATTCTAATTTGTTTTTTCATGCTTGTAAATTAAGTTATAAATTTGAAATATAGTAAAAAAATGTGTATATGATGTATATGTTCGTATATTATGTCTATAAACATACACTTAAAACACTTTAAATATGATAAGGTTTCGCAAAAATTAATTTGTATGATGTAAATTAAGTTAATTATGCATGTAATAAGAAAATTTCAGTCCCTGGAGAGACAGGTGTTTTCAAACAATTTATAAAAACAGTTAATTCTCATTACAAAGGTCGCTGTTCTTAATTAGTTCTCAGCGGGTGTTGTTATGTGATTCATTAAAGAATATGTAATTAAATATCTATTATATTATACCAGAAGTTTTAATAAACATTATTTATCGTCGAGGAAAACTTTGTTATAAATTTCAGCTAATTCGAATCTAAAATCGTGCAGTTTTTTCGGAATTTATTTTTTGTTTAATTTTTATTATTTCAATACTGAACTGTCCTAATAAACGAAACCTTTGAAATATGATTAACATTTAAAAACATGTTGTTAAATGAATAATTCATATTAATAAATAAATATTAATAAAGAATATCCTAACACAATAAGAAAAACTAATAGCGAGTCAAACAAAAGTTGTCAATAAAGCAAGAAAACAATACAAATGGAAACATTACACAATTGAAGGCTATAACAAATATTTTCTCTAGGGCGGAGTAATTGAATAGAGCCTCATTCCCTTTGCGACACGTAGCGGTAATTGGTTCCTTTCAATCCGCGATGTGATCTTTGATTGAATGAACGAATGAGTGATTGGATCCTTTTAAAGTCTATTATTATAAAAGTGAAAGTAGGATTCATTTGTAACAAGACTCATGTGGGTTTGGATGCTTTCTATTATTGTCATTTTACATTTTTGTGACAAATTTAACGCCTAAAAGTAATTATATATATACATAGCGAAGTCCTAAGACAAGATGTTTTTGACAAGTCCCAAAGAGTTATTAATTCTTACTCTCATCTCAAAATAGTTTTAAACGAATAAATGTTAGTCTGGGTGCATTAGTAAATGAACCTTTTTTTAAACGCTAAATAATTTAAAATTAATTTGAGACCCTGTACATAATACGTTTTTATCTAGAGCCTAAAGGTTATAAGAATGATATAATATAAACAATTTGTTATATAAATATTGTGTTTATTTCGCACTCCTGGTGTATAAAAACGCTTAGTATTCTCAACATGATCTCTTACAGTAGGGACACAATTTCTTTGTAGAGTTGTTTGATTAACGTCCTCTGTTCATTAAGCGTCAACATAATGAAGAGACATGAGTGTGTTACATAAGGTATTATATATTACTATTACTATAATAAAGAATTGTAGATATATGTGTTATCATGGGAAATGTTTTTTTATATATTATTTGAAATATTTTTCCTTGATATACTCTAGACGAAGTGGATATAAATATAATATAAATTGTTATAAATTTATGTTCTACAAAGAAGAAGTTGTATTATTTGCTTTACCATTTAATCTCTTGTGAAAATTTGAACGAACTGAAATGGAATTTTGTGGGGAATGTTATCTATAGAAATTGTTTTCTAAGATTTTCGAGTAAATATTTAAATAAAATTTAAAGGATATTCGAAGATATAAGATAGATTTTTCAATTTGATTCTGAAGTGCGATATTAATTTTGTCTCGATCGTGTTCACGATAAACAAATATAAACAGATATATCACTTAAATAGTTTTATTTAATTATATAGATAAATAATTGTATCAGTTTGTATATCTTATGGTTCTTGAGCTCTTATTATTATTTATATTATTTATTTTATTCTTTATTGTACACCAAAGAAAAAGTTTAAACTTACAAAAAAAGGATCGAAAAAGAAAAAACATAGTACAATTGGTTGCCTTATTGCCTTAGGCGATTTCTTCCAGGTAACCATAAAATTAAAGGATAATTCTATTTATTAGATGGCAGGTGGTGCAAAGTTATAAATCAGCAATAGACATACATGCAAATAATTACACTCTAATACGTATACATATACATATTTACTTTATATCATATATAAAAACAGTAAACTAAACAATATTTTAAATTGTTATTATAAAATTATAAATAGTACAATTGTTATAATGTTACTTAGTGAACTCCTAATAGGATAAATGCCCTCACAGCTAACAACAAGGTTGCCAAAAACGTACAGAACTATCGACCTGTGTGGTCTAGGGCGGTTTGTAACTCATGGTCTTTCTCGACAATCTTTGTAAGTATAATTGGTGTCCCCTTTGTGGCTATGAAGGCAACTACAAGTCCTAAGACTTAGACCGTAACTAACTTATTTCTCTGTCCCATATAACTCAATCATGCATGCCGGCTGCATTCAATAAATGCAAAAGAAAACATCTTCGATGGTATCTCTTCTTTAAACTTTTATGTTATGAAACAATAATTTAAAAATAATGAAATTAGTTAAAATTTATAATATTTAATAAAAATGATGTAAGTATTATATCAAGAGCAAAATTGGGAATATTTCAAAGAATCTTCTATAACAAATTAAAATGTCAATAACAGATATAATTATTAACATTTAACGGCATAAGTAGGACTGATAAATAAAGATATACTTACTTGTATCATATAAGGAAAATATGTAAGTAAGATGGCAGGACATCTTGTAATTGTAAGCCTCATATTGTTAGTAATCTTGTATTTAATTAATAAGCACTTATATCATATATTGAGAGTAACGAAATTAATATCACAAATAATAACTACTCTTTATGATATTATTTACAAAAGTAGTAATACGTATTATTTTTGTTTTGTAATTACATATAGGTTTAGTATATATTGTAAGAATAAAATAATTGCTCTTAATGTAATATTTTGTGTTAATTTTTGTTAAGTGTTAAGTATATCATATTTACAAACGGTATTCATTAATGTATTTTTGATCTTCCAAAAAAATTACTATGGCTTTTTGTTAATATTGTAAATCTTAAACATAAACACTAAAACAATGTATGTGTTATTTTAAGGATTAGCAAAGGATTATTAACTGTTAGCAAATCAGTAATACTATAAAGTTTATAATTCAAGATGCCATATTAATTCCATGACCTACTTCAGAATATTGCACTTATTTATAATTAACATAATTTTCTGAGACAATCACATTCAATAAAAACCATCACAAAAGAAAAATAATTAATTAAGATAGTTATACAGATTCAATATCATTTAAACAAATAAAAATATACATCAAAAATATATATTCAAGTTAAAAAACATCTGACACGCGGCAATCGAGCTTGCCGCTATGAAAAACTCCTAATCGGCAAATTATAACTGTCAAATTAATTAACAAACAAAACAACTTCTATTGCTTTTTTTTTTTATGTAGTTTATGATAGGATTTTAAAAAATTTAAAAATTCGAAATTTTTTTTCCATTTTTCGGTAACTTCGGCGGCCGATCTGACCACCTTCCCGTTGGACAATCAACATAATTTTGAAAAGTGAATCTTACATTTAGATGCTGATTCCAAATATATCTTTAGTTTTTCAAAATTCGAAAAAAACAATTCGACACACACACAGACACACAGACACGCAGACACACAGACACACAGACGCACAGACACACAGACACACAGACACACATACAGACAGACAGATCGGAAGGATAAACTGAGTTTTTCTAAAAACAGGAAACTAAATGTAGACGCAAATTAAACCGTAATTTTTTTTAAACATTTTTGTATCGTGTTTCAACACGCTATTATTCAGCGTTCAGGGCTATTTTAGGTATTTTCATCTAACACGTTGCAAACTGCTGTAACGACGGAATACTAAATACATTGAATACATTAATTAGTGGTACACAACCCATACAGCGGGTTTAATATAATTTACCCAATGAAGGTTGTACTCAGATATATATAACCTTTAAGCGTAATATATTATGGAGATAAATATATTGAGTTTTCATTTTATAATATAAATTTTATTAATATATCGATAGCTTGTTTAAGTTTAATATATAAATTGTTATCGTGTAGATTAGTAGTTATTTGCATAACATATTTTGGTACACAAAGAGGTAATATACAGTGTCCGGCGCGAGTCTAAACCTCATGCAAGTGCAAGCAGGCGACTCTCGGGTAATGCAATTTCCAAAACCACTTGGGACATGAGGTTTACAAACCTTTTCGCTGAAATTCACAAATATAAAAGCTCACTAAACTTAATCTTGCTTTTAGTGAGTTTAAAGTACATTAATAAATTCTCCTGAGGATAATATAATGTAATAATAGAATAACTTTCTATTTAAATTAGTATTTATCATATTTTAATAATAATAATAATACAAATACTATCTTAAATAATTTTAGAGTCTTTAATGTCTTTAGATACATTATGGGTTATAATTATATAAGACCTTGTCTTGTTAGTGTTCGTACTGGCTCGATCTAGGTTGCACCACTGGAAGATCCTATGTTTGTGATCCAGGGTTTCCAGGGTCCAAGCCAAAGAAAACTGTAATCATTTAACGTCAGGTAGACCGTCTTTTTACTTATATTGTAAAAATATAAAAATTTATTCATTTTGTTTCATGATAAATATATTATCTATATATCTATATATATTATCTATATATATATATTCTAAAATTGAATTTCTGTATAATTTTATAAGAAAACCTTCAATCTTCTTTCTGTGGCATATTTTATATATTTGAAAACTATAGTTTCAAATATATAATTTATGGCATTATAAAATATCCCCAATTTCTAAAGTATTAATTTGGTTCATATTGTGTAAAGGACAATTTTAATCTGAATAAATGTAAATGCTATTATTTATTTAGATAAATTTGAATGAGCATAGAAAATAATATTTTTAATTTGTTTTTTTTTTAGTAAAGAAGTAATTATTGTGTGACAGATATATGCTATAACATTGTTATAGCATTATTGTAGATCTACATCTCTCTAGTAGTTATAACTTTAATGTATCTCTGCTAGTATACGCTCTCAGTGTTCGCGAATACAGCTCCCAGTGGACAAGTGGTTCTGCGACATCTCCATTAATAGTCAGTATATTTCAGCCACTTACATAAAATCAAAATACATTATATTAAGCCATACCTTCCTCAGGAATACACAATTCCACACTATCTATTAGTGAAAACCAAAATCTGATCTATATTTTATCTATCCATTGCGTTCAATAAGACAGACAGACGCGGCTCAGGGAATTCATTTTATAATTCTTATAGACACTGCTACTACTAAGGGTCATATTCAATTATTGTAACTCTTGAAAAGGCATAATAATTAATATATCATGTAATACTTAAAATATATAAGATTATTTTAAATAAAAATTATTCATTAATTTAAATCTTTATCTCTTTTCCCTTTTAAGTAAACTACTCTATTAGAAAGATCTCAGACTTTAAATTGCAACTTAATGAAACTAAATTGCGAAACTGTCATTAGTTAGAGAGTAGTTTTTAGAGCACGGAAGAGCACTTCAGAACTAGCTTTTCAATAAAATGGACGGTGAACGTTTGCTTCATATGTTAGCCACTCAATTTTTTTATATTAAATATAAACAGGCAGGGTCCGGAACATGCGGCTATCATGTCGGTACTTCAATGATTTATTTATTATAAACTCAAAGCTTCAAGGTAGGTAGGTTTTGTTTTAGTGTAAAATTAGTTTTACATATAAAGTATTCGAAGCGTGCGAAAAAATATGACAATATTGGTGATTTTGTTTTTTCCGAGTTATTTAAGTTCCAAACATTTTCATTGTATCATATTGACGAAACTGCGGGCACCAGCTTGTATCTCAATAAGATGATTTTAATTAGTCCTCTCTTAGTTTAATATCAAGGAGTTTTCGACTTCAATACGAAATATTGATAAAGTACTTTGTTTGAACCCTCTCTCTCTCCTTATATAAATACGATCAAAGGTTGTGTTGTGACATAGAATCGTGCAATGAAAAATCACAAAACAATCAATTAAAATAAAAATGAGGTAAAATAATATTATAAAATATATTTCAGAAAAATGTAAGTTTAAAAATCTAATTGACTTTATAAGCCTTTTTTAAAACTATGATATTAAAATTAAAATGGACTAACTTATATACAAGTTAGTTTGTCATAATCGTAACTAAATTTGAATCTCCTTGAGAATTTATATCAGCTGAAATTCAATAATTCTACATGTTAAGGTAATCGTCTGAAATTTTCGTTTCTCATATTTGAAGCGAATTTTCCTCTAGTATTACCTGTTTGCAAAAATTCAGATATAAATTCTTACATCGCGTCTTTGCTGACTCATTTCTTTGAATATAAAATGTGTGATAATTCAAATTCAACTATTGAATTGAGTTAAAAATTAAAAAAATTTCCTTTTAAAACAAAAGAAAATGAAGCATATTGTCAACTGACTGATTAAACGTGATACTGAAAAGACCTGAAGGGTTGTCGGTCACAAATCGCTTTGTCAATCCCAATAAGACCTTCGAACAATGAAGTTACCGGATTGCTATAACAAGCTAGGCTTTGCCCATTTCGTGGAAGTGACTCACTTTGATGTAATATTCCCTATTTCTTTTGATTTATTTTCACGCTCATTATAATATTTCTTACCGCATACTTTTATATTTAAATTATATAACCCGATTTATTCCATACACGCTTTGATCATTTGAATGTAGATTGGTTTCAATATAAGTGGTTTAAACTTATAGCGTCGCTGTTGGTACAAATAATTAGTATAGTTGCAATTTGTTCAATTGAAATGAAGGAGCATTGAATATATGAACTTATAACATATTTCATAATAATTCTATACAAAACTTATGTAAATAAGGATAGATATATTTTATTATATTATAAAATTCATTCATATACAGTTTTTTATTTTTCTGAACATAAAGAAGTTGATGTTAATGGGTGGTTTTTCCACTGGAAGTAATAAACCGCCGGAGCCGGGTCTGTGTAGCCGATATAAAATTTTAATGCACTCCGGGGTATTTAAGAAGTCGGTGAGAAAACATGTCTTAAGTTTTAAGTACTTGAAGACGGAAATTTTTCTTAATATTTACAGTAATTGAGACTATCATATAAACTTTTCAACCATATTTGTGAGGTACCTTTTCTAATTAATTTCTAAGTGTTTTATTATATAAGACTCCTATATTTTTTAAATAATGCAATATAATTATTATATTTAGGTATTAGGCATATTTATAATAAATTAAAACTTGATTAAATTTTTTTATGATAAATTGTTGAAACGAAACCATCAATATTTTGAACTAAAAAACTTCAGTTTTCAGCGACTATTTTTTATGTATACATATATATATATATGTTGTACAATTTTTTATTCATTCCAGTGTATCCATTTAAAAATTATAGAAATGAAATTAAAATAAAATTGAGTGCCTACAATAAAATTAAGAGCAATAATACGCACCAGTGGTTTGCTCAATGAATTATAATTTTTGAAATAACAATATAACCCTAAATAAACAAAACAAAAGATAACAAATTCCCGGGAATGATGAAGATGAATCTGATCTGTCAAGCTCCGTCCCTTATCGAGGAAACAGTCTGTTATCATTTGCAGAGCAAAGTGTCTAAACCCTGTGGAATGTGTCAAGAAAAAGTATTAAAATTTACGTTCTACGTTGTAAAACTGTCATTTCACCGTTTAATATTCATTTCTTTGCTTAAAAATATTGTTTCTAAACCTTTTATTTAGTGCTAATATATATATTTTTTTAGTATTATAAAAAAATAAGAAATAATTTGTACAAAAAATATTTTGAGTATCAGTGCGATAAGCATCATGAATCGGCTTCTATTTCATAATATGTATATAACATTACGCTTTATACATTATACATTGCGGTAGTACGCAATTATAAGACTTCTTACCAAGAAGAAGGGTTCATATAAACTCGTTTGATAAAATAAAACATTTCAGTTATTAATGAAGAGCTCCCGTGTCTCAGTCGTCGGTGACAACCTTAATTAATTTTCCTAAAATATTTATCTTTCTCGTTTGAAATTTATGCTAATTTTTTTAATATTTTACTTAAATAAAATATAAGTGCAGGTTTGTGAATTCTTGAAGCGATATTTTCAGTAAAATTTCATACTTTCATTAATAATTAATTAGACTATTTCTATTTTGTATTTTGCGGAAGAGCTATTATTGTTTAATAATAAATGATGTGAGACTTTACCCAAAACGCTGCTTAGCCTAAGATTACGGAGGCAATTACAAGCTGATATATAACATTGTTTTCGGTGGTCGTATTTTTGGGAGGAATTTAAAGATTTTAATAATTAATTCGTATTAATCTTTAGTTAGTATACTAATGAATTTTCTTTAAATAATAACAAAGGGTATTTATTTAGTCCATCAAATATTCATTAGTCCAAAAATAAGTTTGCTAAGAAGAAAGAAGTGAATTTTAAATATATTTTTAAGGAGTTCTTAATTTTAAAGCAAACGTAGCATAAATTATCTTCCAAATGGATTTTCACATATTTTTAGTAGAAAAACTAAACTATACACAAAAAAACTTAAAATAAAATCGATAAAATATGTAATAAAGGAAAAAGATTCAATCCACTACCAAAGACAAGAGTACGTAACGAAGAAGGTAGGAAATATATAACTTAAACAAACCATGAATGAGAACTGAATAAAACCACATCTGTTTTAAAAATTGCAGTGGTAATAATAGAGCATATCAAATCATAAATATCGTATGAATTCAAATTAAAAACTTGTGAGGTAGTACTCTTTTAGGCTTCTCGTGTCGATGATTGCGTTCATATATTTATTTCTTTACATCCATAATCGTCTATTTCGAGGCGATGTGATATTTGATGTATCTATATTCTTTTTTACATTACTATTTACTTTTAATTTTTTACATATAACTAGCGGGTATATGGAGTGTTGTTCTGCTCTGAAAAAAAAAATCCATCCAATGGTTAACTTTTCAGGGACCCATTTATATCCTAAAAATAAATAATTATTATTAAGTTTTCTGACAGACCTACAGTTTGATACAATAGTAAGTATAGATATGTAAAATGTGTATAAAACTTGACCTTCTCTTAAGCTACATACTTTTTAATTAACATTTAAGTAAATACTTGCTTTTATTATTGTTATTGTCAGTACGGAACCTGTCAATATTTACTTTTTTCTTCAGCGGCAAACAGAAAACAAACTTTTTTATATAAAAAAATATACACTGTTATTTTACGTAAAATAATTACAACCGGGACATACCTATTTAAAATTTAAATAAACGTACAGAATGAATACAGAACGAGTAAGACTAATTCGTGTTTTTTCGGTTTGTCTCAGGTCATGAGAAAAAACAAAATGTCCAGTGCGTTGGAATTTGAAATTCAAATTTATTTTTTTTCTGAAAAAAGTTTAGTAACACACAAATATCAATATAAAAGCTTTTATTTAATATAGTATTTACTATTTAATGGTTTTATAATTTTGTAATTTATATATTTTGTAATTTTGTAATTTATATATTTAACTGTTTAGGAAACAAACACTAACATGAACGAAATTGTTCATATGCAAATTTTACGTTGTTTTTAATAAATGTAACGAGAACGAAAAACATAACAGTTTCACACTTCTGTTGCATTATGTAAGCTTTTTTTGACATTTAATAATAAATAGACATCACGATACATGTCCTTCATCCATAACACTGTCTGGTATTAGAGTTTAATATTATAATAATCAAAATAACATTTATTGCATCATATTTCGGATAATTTATTTAAAACGTTTTATTCCAATATGCACACCTTACTTTTATGACATGTAGTCTCTGTCTGTACGGTTCCAAAGAGTAGGTCTACTCGAAAGAACCGGTAGAAACGCTATAGATCAGTGGTTCCCAACCTTTTTAGGTACGCGCCCCACTTTCGAGATTTTAAAATATGAAAATGCCCCCCTAACCAATGCAAAAATATGAAAATGCCCCCCTAACCTATGCAAAAATATGAAAATGCCCCCTTTAATCCATGCAAAGATATGAAATGCCCTTAACAAGAGGGGTAACTTTAACTGAAAAAAAATCGTAATGCCCCCCTCCGATGCCAAATTGCCCCCCAGTGGGGCGTACGCCCCACGTTGGGAACCACTGCTATAGGTACTCTTTTAATTTGTTTATAAAATGACAATAAATCATAGTGTTGAAAGTTTTAGTAATTGATATGTGACAATAATTGTCATTCTCTTTTTCATTTTTACAATATAAAGATATCCGTTAAAATTAAATTAACTAGAAATAATATACCAGTTTCACACGTTGGAATTTAATCGTTCATTGATCAAACCTAACATTGAAATACAAATTAAATTGAAAGGCTTTAAAATATATTTTATTGAAACCTTTATTTTTTATAACACTACCAAAATTAATTATATCGAAATCGAGCTGTTGCCTGAGATTCTGTCTGTTTAAACTTCATAACTGGAAAACTTTTACGGAAGAGTTTATTAAATGCGAGAAGAAAATAAAATTCTCAATTATTACTTATATTATGATCTAGCGGTACACACGTAAAACTTATCAAAATTAGCCCGCCTAGTTTCAAATCCCTTTAGGGCGTTTGTTCATTCGCTAGGCAAAATCGTGACGAGAATTCTGATAGTTTTTATTAACATATACTAACGTATAGCTTGACAATTACACAATAGTAATCCAGGATCGCGAAAGTTTTAATACCAAAAGAATTCTCAACATTTACAAATAGTTTTGTGTTCTTACACACCAGTGTTTTAAAACTTTTTGAAGATTCGGATTCTTATCACCTGGTAATAAGGGTCGCAATATGATATATGTTTATTGTATTACCTAGTAAGTTAATAATATGTAATAGTTTAAACAAAAATAAAACGGTTATTGACCTCTGTTATAAAAGTATAGATAAGTATTATTATTTTACTTTATTATTATATTATTATACATCTATCCGGTTTTAAGATAACTACCATATTATAAAATGCTCATAATATGTAAAGCATCATTGACCTAACACTAGCATAATTAATTATTCTATAATCTTTTTTTCTCACACCATCCTTTACCTAGATTCTTGTCATTCATTTCTCTTCACTTAAAGGTCAATATTTTAAAATAAAATTGTGATCGGTAATGAAAACTTTTGTTCATTGTGTTCTCGGTTCTTTTTAAACCTACGCTTTGTATTCTACTTTGAAATTGTTGTTTTTTCCTGGAAAATGGAGAGAATTATCAACTACACTAAATTTGTTTTACTTTATTGTTATTATAAATTAATAATTAGCATAAATTAGTTTAAATATTTTTAAGGTGAAAATAAACACTCAGAATTAGACAACATGGGCCTAATTTGATTGTAATGTATACGTAGATATGGTGTATTAGCGTGAAACGCAATCAAATAATCCGTCAGAACTTCAACATATTGTTTTTATTAAAAAAAAATACTTGTATATCAAGTTTTGGAAAAAAAAAAATTCTATATTAGTTTTCTAATTTAAAACAAATGTGTCTATCCTGTATTGTTGTCATATACAATGTAATAAGAATAATATAATTAAGTAGTTGTGCCCCTCTGGCCATATAACAGAAGATGTCATGAATGATCAGAATATATCTACAATTTCTTAGTATATGTTCAAAAAAGGACATGATAAAAAAATGTTTTACCAGAGGACGATTATGACAAATGGTTTTTCTTGTATTATTACTTTACAGAACTAATTTAAAGAAAAGCTGAATCCCATCGTTTAGAACGTTGGTTAATTATTTCCACTTCGTTGAACCCACCGCGTTCAGCTTCACATGACTTTATTATTACAAATAAAAAAAGGAAATCCAATTAATGAAATGACTTGGAATGCTTAAACCCTTAGGATTTGTTTACCGCACGTGTAGACCGTCCTTACTCCCGGAATCCCGTCAGTGCAATCGTGACCACCGCTGAGGAAGGACGTCTATCCCGAATTTAGTTTACGTAAAACAAGACCGCGTAAATAAACTTATTATAAATATAATTGAAATGTGATTCAAAGTTGAAGTTTAACTTTTATTATTTGGATTGGATATTCTCTTATTTTTTGTGAACTTACAGTCTAGATACTGATCGCAATGTAGTGTGTCAACATATTCTACAATCACGGCCGATAATGTACTATTTGTCTCTTGGTAAGCTATTACAAAACTAAAATTGTACGATTTCTAAGTATATTAAGTACATTTTATATAAAAGGCATTGTGTAAAAATTACTTAATAACACAATTACTTATAACATTTATTATGTTAGAAAATAAATGACATATTTTGACCCTCTCAACACAACACAACACGAAGCAATTTTAAATTTTTAAAAAGTTAATGAAATGAAAATCTACAGATATAAAACAAGATCTCTCAAACTTCAGTGATGTGTGGAATCTGATACACATAAAACAGAGACAAGTGTTATTGACTATTATTGTTGAGTTCTATTAAAATATATTAAAACAAATAAAAAATACGTACTGACAAAACAAACCACTTACAACGCAATCAAATATTATAATTATTGCGTTTCAATATCTCAAGGTTCGTTAGTTTAATATGCGTAAATGCGTAGACATAATATTCGTAGCAGACGTAGCAGTGCGTAGCACTCGTAGCGCACTTACTGGAGCTTAATAGATATTCAAATATACTAAATACTCTGTCATTATCTTATAATACACCTTGTTAGTGTGTTATATAATGTAATTCTGAATATCCTTTAAATATATACATATAACCATAAGTATATAATTTTATAAATATTCATTTATATACATATATATTAGAAGATATCATTTCGTATTGTCGTTTATTAAATACGAATATTGTTTGTCACAGACTCCGGTGACATCACCATGGAAGAGACATTCTTGGATTTATACTTTATTCTTAACATCGACAATATTTATAGTACGTACATATCTTGAACGAATTTTTTTTCAAATAATTCTACTTATTTTTATAGATTATTTTACAAAATAAAAAAAAAATCATATTAGCATTACATATTTTAAAGTATTTTTAATAATATATATACAATTGGGTTATTAGGTCTCATGTTCCTTTGTGCGGAATAATATAAAAGTTTCCAACAAGAAAATTTAAAAGGCTTAGTATATATTAATATTTAAATAAGAAAAACATTTCAAATTCCTATCCGAGGGATGACTTAATACCCTTTACTTCACCCAGAAATGGGTCAATATTCAAGATTGCGTGATATGAGGGTTTTTATAAGATTATATATATATTTTTAATCTATTTTCAATCCTACCTTCGAAGGTGTTGTGTAAAGACGGTTCGACTTCAGATAAGTTTCAGTTAGATACTTGATTTTTAAGAATCGCGGACAGAATAAGTACAGCCAATTAGATTGACTTTTCTTATATAATTCTTATAACAATATTGTATGTTCTTTAATTTATCTTTATAATATAAACTTACACATTTATGCTAATGTTACATAACATCGATTATGTATAAATTTTAAATTTATCGTTATCTAAATATTTTTTTGATTTATCTGCACATTATTTTTTTTGTTTTATATTTTATGTAAATCAGTGATAATACAATATGAAACCACACGATCACTTTAATAATTAATACTTGAAGGATATTCTAAAACACATAAACTTAATTTTAATATTTATATATTCTAAATAATATAATACTGATATTATTGGTAATACAAGATATAATTTGTAATGTGATTACATACGCATCATATCGCTTTGCTCCGCTTCAGTCAGATAGGATCAGGTATATTGAAGATTGAATTAATATGTAATCTGTCAGAAACATTGATACAATTGAACATAGTTGAGATTTAGTGAGAAATATTTGATTAAAAACTGTTCATGTTATCTCTGGAAATGTAATTTGGAACATTCTTTACAATGCTTCAAATTTGATTTATTTCTCATAGGAACAAGCGTTCCGAAACATTTTATAGTTCAGCGCAACACGAAATTGTATTTTATATTGCAATTCAATTTAAAGATTGACCAAGAAGGCTTTGTAGACTTTAATATAATGGTCGTGATAAATAATTAGTTTTTAATTTCATATATTTTGGACTTATAATTTTCATTAGAGAAGTATAACGTAATGACCATAAGCAAAATCTATAATAATTATTTGAAATATTAAAAATCTTATATCTTTATATTTTGATTTACAATCTATATCTGTTTTCTGGATGTTTGGAAAGAATAAAAATTAGGTGTAAAATTTTAAAATCGAGTATAAGTTAAGTATTCAATGCATGCTTTTTTATCACATCTTGCGGGATACGTTAATACTCCTGGGCAATAGCTTTTATCAGGTCTCTTTTGTTTTATAGAGATGTCTAGTCATATATTTCACTTTTTTAGATGTCCCAGATATGCTCAATTGAATTAGGGTCTGGATTTCGGACTCTCGAATTCAAACGGCGAATACCAACCCTTTGTATTTACGCTGCCACAGGTTTTGAAAGGTGAGCGAGAGCATTTGTAGTTCGTCGTCCAAAAAAAATGAAATATCTCCAACAATGGTTAATACTGGCTGTGCATTGTGGAATAAAAAATTCTGATATGCCGTAGTTCATTCAATGTGCTATTTTCATTAGTACGTACTTTTTTATTGACCACAGTACGTTCCGTCAAAGTAATAGCCGCCTAAAATCATCACAGAGTCTGCATCACATAGAGTAATTTCTTCGAAACACTTCTTCTGCAAGCGCCTGGTCCTTGTAATACTTGACTACGTCAATCCTTACCATATAACGATATCTGTGAGTTTCATCTCAAACCTTATATGATAATAATACCCTGCTCCGATCCTCTTGACTCCATAGCTCACAATTTCGAGCGAAGTTAAATTTAATAACTCGGTGTTCACTCGGGCGAGGCCGAGCATCAGCTGCCAAGCTTAGAAGCCAAGAACCTTCTCTTGACATCCAAAAGGAAAATTCGATACCTTTCACTTCTTCAAAGCTCTTTTGGAGGTCCATAATTAACACCTTGAAATTTCCCAGCATTTAACTCACCAAAAAAATATCATCCCGGGGCTCCGTGCTCTGTGATCTTCTAATAGATCAATCAGTTTCTTAGTTGTGTTGCTAAATCCTCTGGACGGTAAAACGGCTCAAATTTACCTGTTTAGCTCATAGACCTGCAAATAACCTTCTTCCAAGAGCGCCAAAATTTTACCGTCTCTTATCACTCTTTTTTTGGAATGAATCACCGACAAGTATATACGCATATTTTAGTTATAAATAAAAAACAAAAATATATTGCATATTATTTTAGAAAAAGTAATATTTTCCTGCTTTAATAACAACTTTTCTAATAACTTTACTTTTCCTTTATCATTTAAAAAAAATCTGAAATTCATACTTTTTATATAGCCAGGATATTAATCCGACAAGTAAAAATGATAAGTAATAGTTTTTGGTATCATTTGTTGAGATTGCAAAAGAATCTTTATGAATAAAAAGTGGCCTTTTTTACAAAGGCGTTTATAAATATTTGCTTGTCTTCGGTTCACGTTTATTTGTGGTTGTTTTCGCATCATCATCGACTGGGTTTGTTGTCAGAAGTCACCAATCTGTAAGATCCAATATGAATTAATTTAAAATATCATTAATTTATCAAGAACATGTCTTTACATATTGGTTATATATCACTAATATATTTCAGGGAATTAATTTTCAAAATGTAAAATAATTCTACTTCTTTATATCCACGGTGTATTACATCTTCTTTCTGTAGTTTTATTAAAAAAACTTTTATTACTGTCTAAAAATGTAAAAAAAATTACAGTAGAAAAACTATTAATATTTATTTAATACTAATTATTATTTTTTTAGTTTTGACTAGAATATAGTAGACACAGCCATATATAAAAATATATGCACTGAAGTTAAAAAAATATTCCAATCGATATTTTGTTATTAGATGAATGTCATTTAATTTTATATGCGATGTAGTTAGATATTAAAAAAAATACAAATAAAAATAAAGGTCTTCAATTATATGTCATAGTATTAAATTATATATTACAACAAAACTTATATGTATTATGAAAACTTTTGCTACAGTAGGTAATAATCTTCGCAAGGACGTCTGAATATTAATATTACTAATTACTTACCTTAAATACCGCCTACTCCTCGATATCCGATGCGCATAACTTATCTCAACCTCTAATGTAAATTAACAGACTTACTTAGAATTTTTTAATATTGTTGACTAATGTAATATTAAAAATGGTATATTCAGTATATATAATTGATAAATAGGCTTTGCAAATAGGCTGTAAGATTATGTGATGCTACTAATGATTAGTGATATATAATATTTTGAATAAAAGACTTTCTTGAGTAACGATTATAAGATATTAAACATATGTATTTAAATTTATATATATTTTTAAACAAATAAAAGTTCTATATAGTATGATTTATAAAAAAGAACTATTGTTTTAATATTCTATTGTTTTGAGAAAATGTTATAATCTTTATGAATAGGATTTTGCGTAATTTCTTTAAAGTGGTTGCTCATTTTCTCTTTATCATAAAATAACGATAAATAATATAACCACCTATTTAGTCACCTAAAGATAACAATACAAGTTTACAGTTTACTTATTGTATATACTTATATATATATATATATATATATACTTATATATGGTACCTTCACGTCATGTGAACTATATAACTATATATATGTTTACGGGATATTCTGTCTATTTCACGCTATCTATTAAAGCGTGGATGCGGAATCGATTGATCTTAAATCCGATAGAAGACGAATTGTACCCGTTGTTACGTAATTTTTTATCTTACACTTTATTAGGAGATAGATTATATGTGAGCGCTGAAAGGTTTTGCACTGAGAAAATAATATAGTTATTATAGAGCTAGATACTATCTTTAGTGCTATCATGTCTCGGTTGTTATAATATAAGTAAAATAAAAATATTCGTATATTGTGTTTTTAACACTTATAAGTTAATAAAGTAAATAAATATTTTTTTCTAAAGTCGTCTTATAAGATGATATACAAACATCCCTTATCTTATTTTAAAAAATATAATATTTAGAGATATTTGTTCTAGTTGAGAATACTAATTAATAATAACCAAATAAATAAGTTACTATAAAGAAAAACGGAACTGATTAACATACAGAATTAATCACAAAATTTAGTTTTTATATAACAGTAAAGATCAGATGAGCAACAAACATAGAAAACAATTTTTGTAGATAGTAATTAACCAATCAGGCATCTTATATAGTTTGATGATGTGTCTATGTTTTATTTTTAAATTGAATATATTTATTATTTTATATAACAGTCATTTAAGTCTATATTATACAAACAACTGAAGTATCAAAACTAGTAACTTGACTTCTGGAGTGCATTTCTATAACCTATTGTAGTGGTTGTTAGAACTAGCCACCAGTTATTATATTTTTATAATAATGCTTTTTAAATAACTGTTTTGTATTACAACGTTTATTACACCCGGATGATAAAAAAGTAAGGGAAAGAGATAATAGATCTGATGACTGTTGGAGATCTGTATTCTCGTACTACACGACAGCCCCTGCAATAGAACTCCTACGTCCTGGATGCATGAAATTTTTATAGCTAAAAGCTAAAACTTGTTTCCAAGAAATTTTTTACCACGTGCGACCAATTTTTACTACTTGTTTCTGAATCCATAGCGTTTTTTGTTTCAAAAAAGATTCTGTATAGATATGCTAATTTTAAAATAATAGAGCTATAATTATAGGAAGAAACCAATAAGTAAAATATAATTTAATGTAGACTGACAAATAAGACATTGTTATATGTATTTTAATTGTTTTAATTATATACTATTTTAATTTACTTATATAATTTTAACATTTTAATTTTTACTAGCTGTTCCACACTACGATACCATACGTTACAGGACTCGACACAATACGACACAATACGACATAACGCTACACGACACGACACGACACGATACGACACGACACGACACGACACGACACGACACGACGCGACGCGACACGACGCGACGCGACGCGACGCGATACGACACGACACGACACGACACGACACGACACGACACGACACGACACGACACGACACGACACGACACGACACGACACGACACGACACGACACGACACGACACGACGCGACGCGACACGACACGACACGACACGACACGACCGGACACGACACGACACGACTCTACGCGACACGTCACGACACGACACGACACTTGTGTCGACACCATCAATAATAAAAAAAGGCATATTTGTTTGTCTGGGTATCTCACCTGTTACTATTATCTAGTCATTCCATTTATACATTTTATTCTTTGTCATATAAGCAACTTTTGATTTTCTATTAGGAGAACCAAAAGTTTTTATAAATAAATAATTATCTTTTTGCTGAAAAAATTAACATATACATAATAGCCACATAAAACTATATCACTTTGTTTACCGATCACTTCTAACTTCTTTTTAACTATTACTTCTTATGATAAATGTTGAAAAACTATATTAGGGATTCATCGTTACGATTAATATACTTCAAGGCGGATGTCATATAAGATACATAAATCCTTATAAACTTAGTAATGGCTAAAATTTTTATTCAGTACAAGCCTGTCGCAATAAGCCTATATTAACATTAATGTATTCATTTATTCCTTCAAGTTTAAGAAACGCTGGTTTTCGAAGAATCAAAGACAGCTTATGATGATTTTTTGAAGTGTTAACGGCTTTGGTAAAGTAATGTCAGCCTTCTTTTGTCAAAACTTTTTACATATTATTTGAGGCTAGTTAGTACTGTGGATAACGGAAAGCTTTTGTCGGATCTCGAAAGTTATATTGTGTAGCCTATTTTGGTTGAATATATTTTATATTTTTGGTCATTGAATATCAATAAAATTTATATAATTTATATACTTTTTTCTTACACTATTTTAGACGTTTCACAAATGCTAATGAAACTAATTTAAAAATCCGTATAAAAATCTCATACATAGTTAAAAAAAAGCAATATATTATTCGTTCAATCAATCATCCTAAATGTTTTGAAATCGTCATATATAATTGCGTCAGCAGTTAACATTATTCATATCACAAATACACAAGGCTGGACGTATGACTTACGGAAACTGATAGTTTTCGAACTCTGAAAAATATGAGACGGTAGCTCGATACTTAAGAATTATTTTTTTGTTTTTATCTTCTGATAATAGATATCGTTCTAGTTTTCAGGAAGAATAATTCAGGAAATAGGTGATAATGTATAAAATAGCTTAGAAAAATAACTCACAGAGTACCGTGAAAACGCTTTATAAGAGTGACATTAAATATAATAAGATATTAAATACGATAGGAATGTTGGTGTCTATGCTCTGTATAATAGTGCTCTCTGATATTATAGAATCATCTTTAAAAAATATATTAAAAAATATAAGTTACTCAAGTAACATTGATACACTAGATGATGGTTGGTTTAAAATATTTAGGAGCAAGTAAATTTAAACAATAATTTTAACCTTTTCAAATAACTTCATACTCAGCTGTCAAAATTACAAATATATATAGAAAAAACGGTGTTTAATAATAAATCTACTATTTGTAAACCTTATATTGATCATGTAAAATATAGGTAGTAATCTTCATAAGGGCATATGAATTACTTACGTCGATTACTCCCACACCTTCAAATCAGTCATCCACATAACTTATAAAATACAATACCTCACTAATAAAATTATAGCAATTTACTCACCCACATCCAAATAACTTTTATGATTTCATAATATTATTACAAAATCCATAAATCACATAAATGTGGATTATATGCCATTCAAAAATATTTAATAATTATCTAGAGAAGAATTAATGATAAGTTGAAAAAAAAAATACATTTTATAAAAAAATTGTCTTTTAAATAAACATAAAAATATTTAAGAAGTCTTCAACCATCTCATTAATGGGACAAGTTTCATAACTTATAAATATTAGTTAATTATAATGTATATTATTATATAAGTCTATAGTCGTTATATATTAAAAAAATTGTTATATGTTTAAACAATATGAAATAATTTACACGTCTGTAAAAGAAATTCTCTCAATTAATATAGGATAAAGCGACTTTTGTGGAAGAAAATCCTTAGAGTAATGCTGTGTGGAAAACGTTCTAGTTCAGTTAGATAAATTATAAAATTAAATTGTTTTCTCTGCATTGTACAAACAATTTAGTTGAGTCGAAAATATTACTTCTATTTAGTCAGTAATAAATATTAAGAAAACTTAGAAAATATCTCAAAAAATTATATTTTACAGTAAATCAATTTAATTAATAACTCGGAGTAAATATTTTTGTTATACGATAATAATAACTTTTCTTTTAAAACATTTATAGAAATAGTTTTATTTTATGTACATTTGTAATTATCGATATAATTTGCTTATAAGTCTCTTTTTTATCGTAGTTATGTAAGCAGAATATGACACGGTTAAAAACCTATTATATCGTAGCTACGTGACGTGTTTTCACTTTACTTAATTTTGGATTGACTCTCTTAGGTGACGTTCGTGGTTGGGTTGCTGGAAAGTAAACTTGAAATCGTAACTGTTGCTGTAGCTCTCGTTATCCACACACATAGCTCGGTTACTAAGTGTGCGTGTGTAAATGTGCTAAGAACGTTTGAAGTAAGGCATTTTGCAATAAAAGCTTTAATATTTTATTGTTTTGAGAAAACGTTATACTCTTTATGAATAGGATTTTGCGTAATCCCTTAAAGGTGATTGCGCATTTTCTCTTTAAGATTAAATAACGATAAATATTTTTAATCTGCTTATTTATTCACCTAAAGATAATAATATAAGTATATTACGTATATAAGTATAATACTGAGTGTAAAGTTTGCTAATGATATTTTATATGATACCTTCACGTCATGTGAACTATGATATATGTTTACGGTATATTCTGTCTATTTCACGCTATCTATTAAAGCGTGGATGCGGAATCGATTAATCTTAAATCCGATAGAAGACGAATTGTACCCGTTGTTGTGTAATTTTTTATCTTACACTTGATTAGGAGATAGATTATTTGTGAGCACTGACGGCTTGTACATTGAGAAAATAATATATAATAGATATTATAGAGAGAGATACTATCTTTAGTGCTATCGTATGTCTCAGTTCTTATAACATAAGTAAAATCACACCAGCTTTTTGTTAGTATTTTAAAGATATTTAAAGGTTAGTTAAGTAAATTGTAAAAGTAAAATAAAATCGTAATCTAATGTCGTCTTATTCGACGACATACAAACCTTATCTAATTAAAAAAATAAAATTTATAGATTTGCGATTTTCGAAAAAAATAATTTATATCCAATAAATGAGTTACTTTTTAGAGAAACTGAACTAATTAAAATACAGAATAAATCTCAAATTTCTCTATAATATTCTTGTTTATTTTCATCACTACACAAAGTTAAACTGAAGCCAAGTGTTTTTGTGATCTTCATGGGTGAGGCGACATCAAAGATAAGATACAGATTTTCCTCTACGCTTATATTTATCTAATATATACAAGAGAACTACGAGATGAAGGATCGTTTTCATACTGCGGTTACGTAAACAAGCGGAGTTAATAAGTAAGAATTATCATATAGTATAGTGATGAATCAATTATAATAGATGTACATAATATTTACAATACGAAACCCTTCTTGTAAAGTTTGATACCCTTACAATAACTTATAACACTAAGTTTTTACGTTGGCGATTGAAATGGTCCGTTCTCTGATAAATACTGACGTCATTATGCTATTTCTGTAGAAAGATTTTTTAAATGGAAATGTAGATAAATTTTTGTATATTATTTAATAGAGTGTAAAGAGGTATGTTTTAATATTTTGCATCAAACAATTATAATTGATTTTATGTGAAATCCAATTACTTAAACTTCAGTAAGATCTATATTAATATATTACAAAATTATTAAGAGACTTGATTCTTGAAATTTTATTTGATTTTGAAAAACTTAGTAAGCTCTGGGATCTTAATGATTCCTTTTAAGTATTAATATTACTGGGAGATGAAACAGTAAAAGTTTAAATTAAATTCATAGAACAGACTTTTAATTAATGAAGTTTTTATTTTTATTTCATAAAATAGTTAATGTGTGATATGAATTTTAATATTTTAAAAAATAATATTCAAACTAATAAAATAATTGTGCATAAAAAGGCATTATCTTATTAACATGTGGCTTATATGTTTTATATGCTTATACTGATTGTATGTTTTTAGTAACATATATAAAGCAATATTTGTATGATAAGGAATAATATAGATAAACATTATTATTATTATAAAAGATAAAGACATAATAGATAAAGCTTATTCTTTACTTTTTATATAACAGTAAAGATCAGATGAGCAACAAACATAGAAAACAATTTTTGTAGATAGTAATTAACCAATCAGGCATCTTATATAGTTTGATGATGTGTCTATGTTTTATTTTTAAATTGAATATATTTATTATTTTATATAACAGTCATTTAAGTCTATATTATACAAACAACTGAAGTATCAAAACTAGTAACTTGACTTCTGGAGTGCATTTCTATAACCTATTGTAGTGTTTGTTAGACCTAGCCACCAGTTATTATATTTTTATAATAATGCTTTTTAAATAACTGTTTTGTATTACAAACAACGTTTATTACACCCGGATGATGAAAAAGTAAGGGAAAGAGATAATAGATCTGATGACTGTTTGAGATCTGTATTCTCGTACTACCCTACAGCCCCTGCAATAGAACTCCTACGTCCTGGATGCATGAAATTTTTATAGCTAAAAGCTAAAGCTTGTTTCTAAGAAATTTTTTACCACGTGCGACCAATTTTTACTACTTGTTTCTGAATCCATAGCGTTTTTTGTTTCAAAAAAGATTCTGTATAGATATGCTAATTTTAAAATAATAGAGCTATAATTATAGGAAGAAACCAATAAGTAAAATATAATTTAATATAGACTGACAAATAAGACATTGTTATATGTATTTTAATGAAATGAAATGACGACACGACACGACACGACACGACACGACACGACACGACACGACACGACACGACACGACACGACACGACACGACACGACACGACACGACACGACACGACACGACACGACACGACACGACACGACACGACACGACACGACACGACACGACACGACACGACACGACACGACACGACACGACACTACGCGACACGACACGACACGATACGACACGTGTGTCGACACCATCAATAATAAAAAAAGGCATATTTGTTTGTCTGGGTATCTAACCTGTTACTATTATCTAGTCATTCCATTTATAAATTTTATTCTTTGTCATATAAGCAACTTTTGATTTTCTATTAGGAGAACCAAAAGTTTTTATAAATAAATAATTATGGATATTTATCTTTTTGCTGAAAAAATTAACATATACATAATAGCCACATAAAACTATATCACTTTGTTTACCGATCACAGCTTATTTAACTATTACTTCTTATGATAAATGTTGAAAAACTATATTAGGGATTCATCGTTACGATTAATATACTTCAAGGCGGATGTTTTGAAATCGTCATATATAATTGCGTAAGCAGTTAACATTATTCATTATCACAAATACACAAGGCTGGACGTATGACTTACGGAAACTGATAGTTTTCGAACTCTGAAAAATATGAGACGGTAGCTCGATACTTAAGAATTATTTTTTTGTTTTTATCTTCTGATAATAGATATCGTTCTAGTTTTCAGGAAGAATAATTCAGAAAATAGGTGATAATGTATAATATAGCTTAGAAAAATAACTCACAGAGTACCGTGAATATAAGAGTGACACTAATTATAATAAGATACTGTCAAAATTACAAATATATATAGAAAAAACGGTGTTTAATAATAAATCTACTATTTGTAAACCTTATATTGATCATGTAAAATATAGGTAGTAATCTTCATAAGGGCATATGAATTACTTACGTCGATTACTCCCACACCTTCAAATCAGTCATCCACATAACTTATAAAATACAATACCTCACTAATAAAATTATAGCAATTTACTCACCCACATCCAAATAACTTTTATGATTTCATAATATTATTACAAAATCCATAAATCACATAAATGTGGATTATATGCCATTCAAAAATATTTAATAATTATCTAGAGAAGAATTAATGATAAGTTGAAAAAAAAAATACATTTTATAAAAAAATTGTCTTTTAAATAAACATAAAAATATTTAAGAAGTCTTCAACCATCTCATTAATGGGACAAGTTTCATAACTTATAAATATTAGTTAATTATAATGTATATTATTATATAAGTCTATAGTCGTTATATATTAAAAAAATTGTTATATGTTTAAACAATATGAAATAATTTACACGTCTGTAAAAGAAATTCTCTCAATTAATATAGGATAAAGCGACTTTTGTGGAAGAAAATCCTTAGAGTAATGCTGTGTGGAAAACGTTCTAGTTCAGTTAGATAAATTATAAAATTAAATTGTTTTCTCTGCATTGTACAAACAATTTAGTTGAGTCGAAAATATTACTTCTATTTAGTCAGTAATAAATATTAAGAAAACTTAGAAAATATCTCAAAAAATTATATTTTACAGTAAATCAATTTAATTAATAACTCGGAGTAAATATTTTTGTTATACGATAATAATAACTTTTCTTTTAAAACATTGATAGAAATAGTTTTATTTTATGTACATTTGTAATTATCGATATAATTTGCTTATAAGTCTCTTTTTTATCGTAGTTATGTAAGCAGAATATGACACGGTTAAAAACCTATTATATCGTAGCTACGTGACGTGTTTTCACTTTACTTAATTTTGGATTGACTCTCTTAGGTGACGTTCGTGGTTGGGTTGCTGGAAAGTAAACTTGAAATCGTAACTGTTGCTGTAGCTCTCGTTATCCACACACATAGCTCGGTTACTAAGTGTGCGTGTGTAAATGTGCTAAGAACGTTTGAAGTAAGGCATTTTGCAATAAAAGCTTTAATATTTTATTGTTTTGAGAAAACGTTATACTCTTTATGAATAGGATTTTGCGTAATCCCTTAAAGGTGATTGCGCATTTTCTCTTTAAGATTAAATAACGATAAATATTTTTAATCTGCTTATTTATTCACCTAAAGATAATAATATAAGTATATTACGTATATAAGTATAATACTGAGTGTAAAGTTTGCTAATGATATTTTATATGATACCTTCACGTCATGTGAACTATGATATATGTTTACGGTATATTCTGTCTATTTCACGCTATCTATTAAAGCGTGGATGCGGAATCGATTAATCTTAAATCCGATAGAAGACGAATTGTACCCGTTGTTGTGTAATTTTTTATCTTACACTTGATTAGGAGATAGATTATTTGTGAGCACTGACGGCTTGTACATTGAGAAAATAATATATAATAGATATTATAGAGAGAGATACTATCTTTAGTGCTATCGTATGTCTCAGTTCTTATAACATAAGTAAAATCACACCAGCTTTTTGTTAGTATTTTAAAGATATTTAAAGGTTAGTTAAGTAAATTGTAAAAGTAAAATAAAATCGTAATCTAATGTCGTCTTATTCGACGACATACAAACCTTATCTAATTAAAAAAATAAAATTTATAGATTTGCGATTTTCGAAAAAAATAATTTATATCCAATAAATGAGTTACTTTTTAGAGAAACTGAACTAATTAAAATACAGAATAAATCTCAAATTTCTCTATAATATTCTTGTTTATTTTCATCACTACACAAAGTTAAACTGAAGCCAAGTGTTTTTGTGATCTTCATGGGTGAGGCGACATCAAAGATAAGATACAGATTTTCCTCTACGCTTATATTTATCTAATATATACAAGAGAACTACGAGATGAAGGATCGTTTTCATACTGCGGTTACGTAAACAAGCGGAGTTAATAAGTAAGAATTATCATATAGTATAGTGATGAATCAATTATAATAGATGTACATAATATTTACAATACGAAACCCTTCTTGTAAAGTTTGATACCCTTACAATAACTTATAACACTAAGTTTTTACGTTGGCGATTGAAATGGTCCGTTCTCTGATAAATACTGACGTCATTATGCTATTTCTGTAGAAAGATTTTTTAAATGGAAATGTAGATAAATTTTTGTATATTATTTAATAGAGTGTAAAGAGGTATGTTTTAATATTTTGCATCAAACAATTATAATTGATTTTATGTGAAATCCAATTACTTAAACTTCAGTAAGATCTATATTAATATATTACAAAATTATTAAGAGACTTGATTCTTGAAATTTTATTTGATTTTGAAAAACTTAGTAAGCTCTGGGATCTTAATGATTCCTTTTAAGTATTAATATTACTGGGAGATGAAACAGTAAAAGTTTAAATTAAATTCATAGAACAGACTTTTAATTAATGAAGTTTTTATTTTTATTTCATAAAATAGTTAATGTGTGATATGAATTTTAATATTTTAAAAAATAATATTCAAACTAATAAAATAATTGTGCATAAAAAGGCATTATCTTATTAACATGTGGCTTATATGTTTTATATGCTTATACTGATTGTATGTTTTTAGTAACATATATAAAGCAATATTTGTATGATAAGGAATAATATAGATAAACATTATTATTATTATAAAAGATAAAGACATAATAGATAAAGCTTATTCTTTACTTTTTATATAACAGTAAAGATCAGATGAGCAACAAACATAGAAAACAATTTTTGTAGATAGTAATTAACCAATCAGGCATCTTATATAGTTTGATGATGTGTCTATGTTTTATTTTTAAATTGAATATATTTATTATTTTATATAACAGTCATTTAAGTCTATATTATACAAACAACTGAAGTATCAAAACTAGTAACTTGACTTCTGGAGTGCATTTCTATAACCTATTGTAGTGTTTGTTAGACCTAGCCACCAGTTATTATATTTTTATAATAATGCTTTTTAAATAACTGTTTTGTATTACAAACAACGTTTATTACACCCGGATGATGAAAAAGTAAGGGAAAGAGATAATAGATCTGATGACTGTTTGAGATCTGTATTCTCGTACTACCCTACAGCCCCTGCAATAGAACTCCTACGTCCTGGATGCATGAAATTTTTATAGCTAAAAGCTAAAGCTTGTTTCTAAGAAATTTTTTACCACGTGCGACCAATTTTTACTACTTGTTTCTGAATCCATAGCGTTTTTTGTTTCAAAAAAGATTCTGTATAGATATGCTAATTTTAAAATAATAGAGCTATAATTATAGGAAGAAACCAATAAGTAAAATATAATTTAATATAGACTGACAAATAAGACATTGTTATATGTATTTTAATGAAATGAAATGACGACACGACACGACACGACACGACACGACACGACACGACACGACACGACACGACACGACACGACACGACACGACACGACACGACACGACACGACACGACACGACACGACACGACACGACACGACACGACACGACACGACACGACACGACACGACACGACACGACACGACACGACACGACACGACACGACACGACACGACACGACACGACACGACACGACACGACACGACACGACACTACGCGACACGACACGACACGATACGACACGTGTGTCGACACCATCAATAATAAAAAAAGGCATATTTGTTTGTCTGGGTATCTAACCTGTTACTATTATCTAGTCATTCCATTTATAAATTTTATTCTTTGTCATATAAGCAACTTTTGATTTTCTATTAGGAGAACCAAAAGTTTTTATAAATAAATAATTATGGATATTTATCTTTTTGCTGAAAAAATTAACATATACATAATAGCCACATAAAACTATATCACTTTGTTTACCGATCACAGCTTATTTAACTATTACTTCTTATGATAAATGTTGAAAAACTATATTAGGGATTCATCGTTACGATTAATATACTTCAAGGCGGATGTTTTGAAATCGTCATATATAATTGCGTAAGCAGTTAACATTATTCATTATCACAAATACACAAGGCTGGACGTATGACTTACGGAAACTGATAGTTTTCGAACTCTGAAAAATATGAGACGGTAGCTCGATACTTAAGAATTATTTTTTTGTTTTTATCTTCTGATAATAGATATCGTTCTAGTTTTCAGGAAGAATAATTCAGAAAATAGGTGATAATGTATAATATAGCTTAGAAAAATAACTCACAGAGTACCGTGAATATAAGAGTGACACTAATTATAATAAGATATTAAATACGATAGGAATGTTGGTGTCTATGCTCTGTATAATAGTGCTCTCTGATATTATAGAATCATCTTTAAAAAATATATTAAAAAATATAAGTTACTCACGTAACATTGATACACTAGATGATGGTTGGTTTAAAATATTTAGGAGCAAGTAAATTTAAACAATAATTTTAACCTTTTCAAATAACTTCATACTCAGCTGTCAAAATTACAAATATATATAGAAAAAACGGTGTTTAATAATAAATCTACTATTTGTAAACCTTATATTGATCATGCAAAATATAGGTAGTAATCTTCATAAGTTGAAAAAAAAATACAATTTATAAAAAAAATGTCTTTTAAATAAACATAAAAATATTTAAGAAGTCTTCGACTATCTCATTAATGGGACAAGTTTCATAACTTATAAATATTAGTTAATTATAATGTATATTTTTATATAAGTCTATAGTCGTTATATATTAAAAAAAACTGTTATATGTTTAAACAATATAAAATAATTTACACGTTTGTCAAAGAAATTCACGCAATTAATATTTTATACTGCAAATTTTGTGGAAGAAAATCCTTAGAGTAATGTTGTGTGGAAAACGTTCTAGTTCAGTTAGATAAATTATGAAATTAAAGTGTTTTCTCTGCATTGTAGAAACACTTTAGTTGAGTCGAAAATATTACTTCTATTTAGTCAGTAATAAATATTAAGAAAACTTAGAAAATATCTCAAAAAATTATATTTTACAGTAAATCAATTTAATTAATAACTCGGAGTAAATATTTTTGTTATACGATAATAATAACTTTTCTTTTAAAACATTGAAAGAAATAGTTTTATTTTATTTATATTTGTAATTATCAATATAATTCGCTTATAAATCTCTTTTTTATCGTAGTTATGTAAGCAGAATATGAAACGGTTAAAAACCTGTTATATCGTAGCTACGTGACGTGTTTTCACTTTACTTATTTTTGAATTGACTCTCTTAGGTGACGTTCGTGGTTCGGTTGCTGGAAAGTGAACTTGTAATCGTAACTGTTGTATAATCTGTCTATTTCACGCTATCTATTAAAGCGTGGATGCGGAATCGATTGATCTTAAATCCGATAGAAGACGAATTGTACCCGTTGTTGTGTAATTTTTTATCTTACACTTGATTAGGAGATAGATTATTTGTGAGCGCTGAAGGGTTGTTTATTGAGAAAATAATACATAATAGATATTATAGAGAGAGATACTATCTTTAATGCTATCATATGTCTCGGTTCTTATAATATAAGTAAAATCACACCAGCTTTTTGTTAGTGTTTTAAAGATATTAATAGGTTAGTTAAGTAATTTGTAAAAGTAAAATAAAATCGTAAACTATTGTCGTCTTATTCGACGACATACAAACCTTATCTAATTAAAAAAATAAAATTTATAGATTTGCGATTTTTGAAAAAAATAATTTATGTCCAATAAATGAGTTACTTTTTAGAGAAACTGAACTAATTAAAATACAGAATAAATCTCAAATTTCTCTATAATATTCTTGTTTATTTTCACCACTACACAAAGTTAAACTGAAGCCAAGTGTTTTTGTGAGCTTCATGCGTGAGGCGACATCAAAGGTAAGATACAGATTTTCCTCTACGCTTATATTTATCTAATATATACAAGAGAGCTACGAGATGAAGGATCGTTTTGATACTGCGGTTACGTAAATAAGCGGAGTTAATAAGTAACAATTATCATATAGTATAGTGATGAATCAATTATAATAGATGTACATAATATTTACAAAACGAACCCCTTCTTGTAAAGTTTGATACCCTTACAATAACTTATAACACTAAGTTTTTACGTTGGCGGTTAAAATGGTCTGTTCTCTGATAAATACTGACGTCATTATGCTATTTCTGTAGAAAGATTTTTAAAATTGAAATGTAGATAAATTTTTGTATATAATTTAATAGAGTGTAAAGAAATATGTTTTAATATTTTGCATCAAACAATTATAATTGATTTTATGTGAAATACAATTACTTAAACTAATAAATTTTTCTTTTCGTTCACTTGAACGAAAAGAAAAATTATTCTACATTTTCGAGATCTAAAAGAGTAGTTTATTGTACAGCTATCATTTACAAGTCTTTTTATCAAGAAAAAACATTGTACTACTTAACAGCGAATTCTTAATGTTTTGACTTTTACGAGCAGCGTAACGTAATAACATCAATTGTGCTACGTGATATCCTTGATGTACCAACGAACTTTTATGTGAAAATAATCTTTAAAGAAAATGTTAGAGTACTTCAAATGTAACAGAAAACTGTTTAACTAACAACATTGTTGCTCATCATCAGTTTATACATTTTATTCTTATTTTTAGTAGTATTAAAATAATACTACATCTGTAAATAAATGTTGCATAAATAAAACGTTTCATCTTTTTCGAAGTAGAAATAAAGTAATATAAAGTTACTCCAACAATACTTGAATTTTCGAGCACAACTCAATTGGCTGTGACGTTCGTGACAACAAGTGAGTAAGGTTTGTATTGTCCAATACGAACTCTTTATTGTCATTTTCGTATAATAAATAAAGTTAAAAGAACTATAAATAAAACAGCGTTGTATTGATTTCCACAAATTTTTATGAGTACAGAATAGCTTAATATTTCTGAAATCTTTTATGGAATAAAAAACTACATAAATATGGTAACATATTAAATATATTGTATTGTGAAAATTTTTATCATTATTCATCTCATAACCTCCACGTCACTCGACACCTGATCAATATTTAAGTGATGACTTTGTTCAATATTCATCTATATATCTATCATAATACAACTTTAAATTAATATTCATCGTCACAGCAGACTAACTACTGTACGTGGAATGTACCATCGTGTTAGTTGAGTGAATCTTCTTATTGACACTATAAAGCAGAGTTCATGAGTGAAGTTGTAACGCAAAGGAGTTCTTGTTGTTACTGACATTTATATATTTTGTTATAATACTATAATTCTAGCTTAGTTATTATAGTTTTATATGTTTTTATAATATCTGGTATTCTTTATTGTTATCAAATTTTGTTAGTATTTGTTAGAGGACATTTGAATTTATTTCAAAGGAGCAAATATTTCTTAAAGCAAACAGCTTTCCTGAACATCTTTGTGGTATGTTTCTTATTAAGGATACTCATTGATATAAATATTTAAATCATCTTAACCAAAGAAAAGAGTTTAAGCCCGAGGCTTAATATCATTTCGGTCTCCTGGAATAATATAAGTAGAAATATTTTATCCTCTATGACGTCATACGTTAAATTTTAAATTATTTATATATATCTTACTATTATTTTTAGAATTTGTTCAAATAAAATATTATTAGTTATTTTTAAAAATTATAATATTTCCGATATTAGAATAATAGAAAATAGTTACCGTCAATATAAATTGGTTTCTTTGCATATAAATTGTTTAATAAGAAACGATTTGTTGATTGTTGATTTGAGAAAAAAATGTTGTTATATTCCAAAATTTTGTTTGGTTTTGAATATCTTAGTAAGCTCTGGGGTCTTCAAGTGGTATTAATACGGGGAGATGAAATAGTAAAAGTTTAAATTATTTTCAAGTTTAATTAATGAAGTTTTTGAGTTTTATTTAATAAAATAGATAATATATGATATCAATTTCAACATGTATAAAAACAATCCTCAAACTAATCAAATAAATGTTCATAAAAAGACAATATAAGATATAGCTTTTATTTTTATATACAGGTTTGTTTTAAGTATTTTATAAACTTATAAGGTAAGATTTGTTAAAAAAATAATAGGGATAAAGATTATTATTTCAACAAATATATAAAGACTTATTTAATAATAGACAAAACACATGGTCTTTCAAATTTCTCTATTAAGCTAGTGATCCAATGAGACAAACACACACACACATATATATATTTTAAATAGATGTTTTCCGTGTTTTCCATGTACAGAAAGTAACCAATCATAAAACAAATACAAATTGTTGATGATATGCCTACCAAGACACTTATTATAATTAAATTAAAACATTTTAAATCACAATTAATAACATATAATATGTCGCAAGGAGGCAGTCATAGTCACCACGATACGAATCAGCCATTATGAATTAAAAGATTTAATTAATACAAAATTAAATAAAATCTATTTTATTAGAACTTTAAACAATTAAACAAGTGAATTATAATAACTTAAACATGAATCAAATTATTGTAACAAATCAACAAGTCAGAAACGAGTACCCGGAGAAGCGAAATTCCCGTCCGTCTTGATGATACGAAGAAAAACAATATTACATTTTTTTGCAAGCTCTATTTTTAATTATTTGTATTAGTAAATTATATTTACTTATTCCAAACATTTATTTCAAAATAGGTATTCATTATGTTCAAGCAGCTTTACCTCTCGGCAAGTCTGTAGCGGTTTTATATAAAACATTGTTTGCAAAAACCATATATATCACTAAATTCTGGCAGATTCTCGAAAGTAAAAAAAAATGGTATTCAATTTATATTTGTTGAAGAAAATATACGCCACCACTAGAAATAACTCCGAATCGTTATGCTCAAGGGTTTTTCCATTACGACATAATTAAGAAATGTTAAGGAATTTTAATAATATATAATAAAATAAAAAGAAAGACTATTACAAATCTATTATTTGTAACCCTTATACTAATTATTATGCAAAACTTTGCTACAGTAGGTAATATGCCTCTATATCTCATAAGGGCATCTGAATTAATTACCTTGATTACTCCCCACACCTTCAAATCCGACATCCACATAACTTATATCAACCTCACTAATAAAATTACACCGATTTACTCAGTCTCGTTTCAATAACTTTTATTGTTTAATTATATATATAATATAAATATATAAAAATATATATTCATGTGGATTAAATATAATATGTTAAAACATATTTAATCATCATCATGATAATGAATATAAAGTTCATAAAATAGTTCAAAGTATAGTTATATTATTGATAAAAGAAGTCTATAGTTGTTATATATTAAAAATACTGTTATCGTCTCGTTTTATATAGTAGTTATGTGAGCAGAGTTTAACACAGTTAAAAATCTATTATATCATAGCTACGTGACGTGTTTCAACTTAACTTATTGCAGAAATGACTCTGTTAAGCAACGTTTGTGGTTTGGTTGCTGTAAAGTTAACTTTTTAAACGTAACTGTTATCTCTCTTTATCCACACATATAGCTTGGTTACTATCAAACGTGCTTTTTTACGAAAATAGGAAAAGCAAGTATTATTCAAGTGATTGAAATAAGAACATTCATATCATTGTTATTTTATAAAAGGGGCTAATTCAAACTGCGAAATAAAAAATAATAAAAAAAGCATTGATAATAAAGGTAAGCTTATGTAAATCTACTTTATTATCGCTGGTTTTAATAAAAATGTTTAGGCGGAGCGTAGATTGCTTAAATCCATACAAAATATTGATTCTCTATTTTAGCCGAAATACTTCTGTTTTTAGTAAAAATTTTATCTCGTAGTACTGGGTAAATTCTTTAATAAAATTTAAATGAAATTTTAAAATAATAGTTACAGTTATAATTATAGGGAGCGAACCAATAAGTAATTGTGATTTCTTTATATAAACTTAACATTTTCAGTGTTACTAGGTGTAACTCGCGGTTTATTGCAATACGATACTATACAATACAATACGATACGATACGACACGCTACGACATGACACGAAACGATTAGATACGCTACGACACGACACGACACAACACGACACGACACGACACGACACGACACGACACGACACGACACGACACGACACGACACGACACGACACGACACGATACGACATGACACGACACGAAAATCTTCGTAGCAAGATAAAACATTGTACTTAACAGAGAATTCTTGACATTTTGACTTTTACGAGCAGCATAACGTAATAACATCAATTGTGCTACGTGATATCTTTGATGTACCAACGAACATTTATGTCAAAATAATCTTTAAAGAAATTTTAAGAGTACTTCAAATGTAACAGAAAACTGTTTAACTAACAACTTTGTTGCTCAATTTCAGTTTATACATTTTATTCTTATTTTTAGTAGTATTAAAATAATACTACATCTGTTAATAAATGTTGCATAAATAAAACGTTTCAGCTTTTTCGAAGTAGAAATAAAGTAATATAAAGTTACTCCAACAATACTTGAATTTTCGAGCACAAGTCAATTGGCCGTGACGTTCGTGACAACAAGTGAGTAAGGTTTGTATTGTCCAATACGAGCTCTTTATTGTCATTTTCATATAATAAATAAAGATCTTATTGAGATTATAAAGCAGAGTTCATGTGAAGTTGAAAAACAAAGAAGATCTTGCTGTTACTAACATTTATATATTTTGATATAAAACTATAATTCTAGCTTAGTTATTATAGTTTTATATATTTACACAATCTCTGGTATTCTGTATTTTTATGTAAATATATAAAATATAAAAGTGACTTATATCTTTGTACTTATGTATGCAAATTTCTAATGATACGACCGTTTTGTATAACTTTTGAAAGTTGATTTAAATAATTTTTATATGATCTAGATGTGAAAAATGTACTATCTAAATTTAAATGAAAAATTTTTATAATTTTGTTATTTTTTTTTCGGGGGAATTTGAATTTATTTCAAAGGAGCAAATATTTCTTTCAGCAAACAGCTTTTCTTAACGTCTTTGTGGTATATTTCTTAGTAAGGATATTCATTGCTATAAATATTTAAATCATCTTAACCGAAGAAAACCTGAATAAACTGAAATAGTATTAAGAGTGTAAGCCTGAGGCCTAACATCATTTGGGTCTCCGTCCTCATAAGTCCATTTTTAAGTTATTTATACATCTATCACAATTATTTTCAGAATTTGGGCAAATAAAATATTAGAAGTTATTTCTCACTTTAAGTTTAATTTCTATTAAAATAACTACGAAACGAAAATAACTACAATATTATTATTTTATAATTAGTGTTTTATTAATTTCGTAAATAAATGGAGATTGTTGAAGTAAAATGAAGTTACAGTTTAGTCGTAATCATCAATATATGACGAGGCACATGAGAGCGGGTCAAATAAAAAGACCAATTTGATCCTTTATTTAATCCAGTTACAAGCCATCAATAATTGCAATATTTCCGATATTTTTACTAAGAAAAATTTTTCCAAGAGCAAGTATCTTTTAGATTTAACAGCTTTGTTTTATTTGAATCCATATGAACGTTTTTTCAAAAGAGCGATTAGTGCTTTTTAGAAGTTTAGGAGTTCCAACGTACAATAATGCAAGAGACTGTAGGCGTCAGTCACAGTTTTAAGTAAAGATTTCTATCATATATTACAAGATTTTTAATGATTTTTATTAATTACAGCAACCCATTGACGTATTATAAAAAACAAAGAATTATGAATTATAATTTCTTCAGAATGTGTCAAGCGGGCACAGAAGTGTCGGCTCTTTAGTATGAATAACTGTAAGTTAAATTCACAGGTAGTAAAAAGAAGTATCGTGTTCTTCAAAAGGATGATATGAACAAATATAATATTACATTTTTAGTGAGCCCTACTTTTACTTATTTTTAGCAGTAAATTATATTTACTTATCCAACCATTTATTTCAAAGTAGTTATTTATTATGCTCAATCATGATTGTTTCTTCACGTCTGTACCTGATTTATATTACATTTTTTTTTGCAAAAACCATATATATCACTAAAGTCATGCAGATTCTCGAAAGTAAAAAAAGTATATATTCAATTATATAAATAAACTCACAGGGTAATGTGGAAACGCCTTATAAGAGTACTGTTACATTTGACTGCACACATACTATAGTTGTTAATTTGTAAAAGTTATACTATAAAGAGATATTAAATACGAAATGAATGTTGGTGGCTATGCTTTATATAGTAGTGTGTAGTACTCTCTGATATTATAGTCATGCTTAATAAAATATATAAAAAATTATAATAATAATTTATTCACGTAAAGAAACTTTGGTGCACTAGATGATGGTTGCAATGGTCACAATACAAAATAAAAATAAACAAATAAAATATTTAAAGTAAATGTCAATAAAAATTTAAAATCTCAATTAAAATACAATATTGTTATACGTTAAATTACTTCATATTCAGCTATATACATATATGTAATTTTGGAAGCTAAATATATTATATGTGTATATAGTAAATATGGTGTTTAAAAACATCATTAATCACAAAAAAATAATATTTAATCGTGGTCTAGAGAATTAATCGAAGCTTGAACAAAATACAAAAAATGTAAGAAGTCTCCAACCATGTTTTTATTGTGACAAATTTTCAGATCTTTTTAGATATCAGTTAATTTTGATAATATAAATAAACAATTATCAATTATAGTGTATATTATTATTTATAAGAGAACTCTATAGTTTTTATATATTAAAAATACTGTTGTATTTTTAAAAAATTTAAAACAATTTGAATGTCTGTAAAGGAAATACACGCAATTAATATTGTATACTGCAAAATTTGTAAGAGAATATCCTAAGAGTAATGTTGTGTGGAAAACGTTCTACTTCAGTTAGATAAATTGTGAAATTAAAGTGTTTTCTCTCCTTTGTACAAACACTTCAGTTTGAGTCGAAAATATTACTTCTATTTACTCAGTATATTAATATTAAGAAAACTTAGAAAATATCTTAAATAAGAATATTTAAACAACTTCATTTTATATTCATTAATAACTTGTAATAAATAGTTTTGTTCTAACTATAATAATAACTTTTCCATTAAAACATAGATTTGATAGAGATAGTTTTTTTTTTTTAATTTCTTTTTTTAGACGTTTATAAGTCTCTTTTTTATCGTAGTTATGTAAGCAGAATATGACACGGTTAAAAACCTATTATATCGTAGCTACGTGAGATGTTTTAATTGTACTTATTTTAGAAATGAATCTCTTAAGCAAAGTTCGAGGTTCGGTTGCTGTAAAGTAAACTTTGTCAACGTAACTGTTGCTTCTCTTTATCTATACACATCGCTTGTTTACTGTCGAACGTGCTATTATAAATATTATTTGGATAAGGTACTTTACACAAAATCCAGCCTATCATCAGAGTTTTTACGAGTGGCAGGTACTATTAAGGAGATTGAAATAAGAACAGTTATATCATTGTTATTTTATAACGGGGCTTTTTAAAACTGCGCATTTAAAATTCATACAAAAAAAGCTTTTAAAATAAAGATAAGCTTATGTAAATATATTCTATTATCGCTGGTTTTAATAAGAATGTTTTGGCGGTGGCGTAGGTTGCTTAAATCCAAACAAGAATATTGGTCCCTAAACAGTATTTTCAGAATAATGTTAGTGTTTTCAGTAAAATAAATTATGTATATATAGGAAGAAACCAATAAGTAAATTATAATTTAATATAGACTTCCAAATAAGACATTGTTATATACAATTTTAATTTACTTATATAATTTTAACATTTTAATTTTTACTAGCTGTTCCACACTACGATACCATACGTTACAGGACTCGACACAATACGACACAACACGACACAACGCGACACGACACGACACGACACGACACGACACGACACGACACGACACGACACGACACGACACGACACGACACGACACGACACGACACGACACGACACGACACGACACGACACGACACAACACGACACGACACGACACGACACGACACGACACGACACGATACGGTTCGATACCACTAATGTTGACACCATTAATTATAAAAAAAGGCAAATTTATTTGTCTGGGTAACTAACCTGTTGCTATCATCTAGTCATTTGATTAATAAATTTTATTCTTTGTCAATGATATAAGCAACTTTTGATTTTCTATTAGAACAAACATAAGTTTTTATAGATAAATAAATATATAAATAGTTAATAGTTTTTTTTAATAATTATGGATATTTATCTTTTTGCTAAAATAATTAACGTATACACAATAGCCACATAAAACTATATTAGTTCGTTTACTGATCACGGCTTATTTAACTATTACTTCTTATGATGAATGTTGAAAAACTATATTTGGGAATAATCGTTACGATTAATATACTTCAAGGCGGATGTCAAATAAGATACATAAATCCTTATAAACTTATAAATCCTTATAAACTTAGTAATGGCTAGAATTTTTATCAGTTCCAGCCTGTCGCAATAAGCCTATATTAATATTAATGTATTCATTTATGCCTTCAAGTGTATGAAACGCTATCTTTCCAAGAATCAAAGACAGATTAAGATGATTTTTTGAAGTGTTAACGGCTTTTAGTAAAGTAATGTCAGCCTTCTTTTGTGTTATCTACTGTGGATAATGTAAAGCTTTTGTCGGATCTCAAAAGTTATATTGTGTATCCTATTTTGGTTGAATATATTTTTTATTTTTGGTTATTGAATATCAACAAAATTTATATAATTTAATTACTTTCTTTCCTCAAAAAAACAAAAATTAACTTACTTGATTATATTTACATTGACAGCTATTTTAAATACTATGAATTTTTAAATATTATTATTAAAGCTAAGCGATATAAGATAATATTTTAAAGTATAATTTACATAAATTATATTGCTTTAATGATTTCTGAATTGTGAAAGTACATACTGCTTATAGACTTATAAAAATAAAATTTTATTTAATAAAAACAAGCTCCGCAAACGTTGCCGTGACCAGGATTCGAACCTGGGTTACTACGGCCACAACGTAGGGTCCTAACCACTAGACGATCACGGCTATCGGAGCTTGTGAACGGTGAGACGAAAAAATCGATAATAATGTCAAGATAAAGTACTTTCACTTACAACGTGCGCTGCCGCCACTCAATAAAAAAGTGCTCCAGTTATTTTCTTTCAAAATAAATGTCGTATGTTTTTAAAGAATAATTTAGGTTCCTATTTAATAAGTTTAACTTTTTATAAGAATAGTAATGGATATAGATTTTTATAATACCTATTAACTATCATTAAGTGTATAAAACATTTCTTTTTCAATGGTTTTGATGGAATTTACTCAGTGGAAATTGTGTAATGAAAAAAATATATTTAAGAACGATATAAATACAATTTGTGCTGTATAATATTGTAAATCTAAATTCAATTTACAAGAAAATGTTCTTAAAACGAATAATGTTTTCAATTTGGGATATATCTTATTAGTTATCTTGAATTTCAAAACGAAACGTCTACAAACAATTTACAAAGACTTACCACGCTTGAAAAACTTCCTTCTCATGAATAGAAGAAGTGTTAAATGTAAATGAAATTTTGAATCGTATGAAAACGAGGCTTGTTCAAATCGTTTCAAAAACCTTTAATCTGTCGCGTGACAATCCGAGCTATACGTAAAGAAACATGCTTAGTAGTTTATTAATTAATTTATATTAGAACCACTTTTTTTAAATAGTTTTTTATACTATTATTAGCCTTTAAAAATTATTAGTAATAATATTAGGAGACTGAAATGTTTTGCATTTCGTTGTATTAAGTTGTTATTTTCAATACAGCGACGTGGTCCGTTGATGTACAAATTTTATTTGATTGTGATCGAATTTTTACAACTTATACTTAAATATTTCTTTTTCAAATTTTAACCCATTTATTAAGGATAGGCTACATAATATCAAATCATTATCATTACAACTAGATTGATAACAGTGAATTAAAAAAATGAAGATATCGCGTTCATGTAATTTCTGCTTCATTCGGTATCATTGCATAGGTGTAACGCATATATGTGTCATTCAATCGCGGAACTACTAGTAATGTAATATTTTTCCTGTAGAATCTACTGTTGTTTTATATTCTAAGAAAATATATTTGCGAAATGTTTTGCTAAATTTATTTAAAAAAAAATATTAGTAACATTTATCATAAACAAAAAATATTTGTAGGGAATAGAAATTACAAGGTAACCATTCAGTTAAAAAACCATAATTGATAAATTGATAAGGAACCTTGACAGTACCAGTTGCATCGTTTCCAAAATTTGAAATTTAATGTTTTAAAAAACAACATCACGTATTTCCGAAAAACCAAAAGATATAGGTCCGTAGAATTAATCGAACTTGTTTATTTTCAACAAAACATAAAGCTCAAACGAAGCCATGTGTTTTTTGTGATCTGAATGCATGAGGTGAAATGAATGAATATAGATCTACGTTTCCCTATACGCTTATATTTATCGCAAATATACGAGTGAGCTAGATCAAGGATGTTTTCAATGCCGCAGTAGTGTAAACAGATTGAGATACTGCGAACCTATCATCTTTCACAAATTTATTAGGAGTTATTTATTGTAAGGATTATGAGATTATGATTATGATTATCTTTTTTTTGGTTGAAAATAAACAAATTACACTATTGCTAACTGATTCTGGAATGGAATTACATGATAAAGTTTAGTTTTACTGCTTTATCAAGTACCAATAAATGGTCTTAAGGAGCTTTTTTCATGTATAACAACAAACTAGCATAAGGGGTGTTCAGAGTCGTGAAAATTTTTACATTGTATCTGCCGCTACTACAATATATCTTTAATCTATTTTATACATCGAATTCTGCCCTTTTTATAAATATTTTTGATGAGCAATATTTTTCTTTTCTTTTTCCTGCATAAGGATTTGATTTGGTGTAAACCAACGGAAAAGTATAACAGGAAGCCAGCAGCGTAGCTATATGAATGGAAAAAATAGAGTACAGTATCAGTCGGACAGAAACAGCTTTGTTGTTTAGATTTTGTGGTTAGAATTTCATTTTCAGTATGTACAATATTTATAAATGTACGAATTGTTGATAATATCTGTTTAAGAGAATTGCAGATCAGTAATAATGAATGCAAATAAGTATCAATTATTATTTAAAAAATATTAAAGAATTTAGCTCTATTGAAAATAATGAAACCAATCGCATAATGAACACAGATCGTAATATTTCGACATCTTACAGTAGTAGTGTTATTGACCCAATTTTACAACAGTATTCAAATGCTTTAAAATCTAAATTATGTGTATTGATTACGTTTTCGCTAGAATTAAATGAATTCTAACTATAAGACTAAAAGACTTTTGTGATCCATAATTACTGTTATCTATAGAGATCCAGCTGTCTAACTAACTCACGTTGAGTTTATCGAAATTTACCCGACTAGTTTCAAACCTAATCGGGATCCGTCAATTCACTCTGCGATTTCGTCATGCTGCGAGATCATGAATAAGGACTCCAGACGGGTTCGAAACTAGTTGGGTAAAATTCCTATAAATAAATACTAATCTTCAAGACTTTTTATAAGATATCTAAATTACTTAATATTTTAAATAATCCGCCATTTTACTACAGCGGCCATTTTGGATTGATCCTTAGATATATATTATATTCTAAGATTCTTCGCCGACTTGTCTAGGTGTAACAGCTTTATAGAAAAAGGTCATATTCTGTTATTATGATTTTTTATATTTAATGAAAAAGAAAAAAGCATGAAAGACTTAATATATTACTAAGTTATATATTCAAGGTAAAAATGTCGAACAGTTACTCTCACCATCATTGTAGGCCGCCACGGGGTCGCTTTTACACTCAACCGTTACGCCCCGTAAGAGGTCAAGCGTGAATAAGCTATTTTACTAAAAGAAAATTGCCTACTTGATATTCCAAGTGCAACTCATTGTACTGACCCATGCCTACAAGTTCCATAACAAAAGTGCTTTGCTATAACATGAAGCAATGATCAAATTTTAGGAATATGCGTTACTAATAAATACTTATGATGACAGTTATTTCTATGAATACAAGTATTTTGGAAAGATAATTCCATAAATGGGAGATTGTAAAAAAAGAAAGTTCTTACAGTAAACTACATTAAGTAAAAATTTTAGTGATTATATAAGTTTTCTTTTTATGCATTTATTTGAATTGAGTATTTTGAGAGTCTCCGAGGAACAACATATCATGAAGAAGTTTGAAGTTATAAATGAATACATTAATGATATAACGTCTTGTCGCGACGGGTCGTGAACTAATAAAAAGTTTTAGCTTTTATTCATCTTATAAAGTTGAATTCTTCGGCACAATATTTATAAATGATAATTTTCTCATTAACATTTTTCTGTAACAGTAAAAATACTCATAACATTTAGTGAATACTTTTATGACAACAAAAAAAACTTGTTAGGAGCATGCTTTAAAATGCAGTACGAATACCTAAGATATACATACAGATTATACTTATTGATAGCATAGAAATTTATAAATACACCACACAATACACAAATTATTCTAACAACATAGATAAATCTTCATGAAAATATTGTTTAATATTCTTAGTCATCAATGAATAGAAGAATAATTTAAATAATAAAATAATGATAAGCACTCTTACTTATAACACACACTAACGGATTTTTAAAAAAAAGCACGCATACGTTGTTAAAATATAAATGTTAATTTTAAAATAAAATGAGGTATAGAACTTTGTTGGAAACATTATTTTAACAGGCGGCCATTTAATCAGCTGTCACTTAATTTACAATCTTTATCATATTAACAACTTTCAATACAAAATGCAGATTAATCATAAATAAACAATTCTAAATATTTTAAGTTATTGAAATAATAGTTTATATTTTTTTTCATTATTTTGGTTAAATCCATAAGCTAATCTCTTTTTGCCAAACGGCTCATAACGTTGCAAACGGCTAATAATGTTAGTCAAATCCAGCATTTTAAACACAAAATATAGATTACTTAAAAATAGAAGCTGCGGAGTATTGATAAGCCAATATTAATATAATTGCTATATTATAAGACCGTATTCGTTCTCACTCTTAAGGTTAATAGTTCACTAATTTATATAAGTTAAAATAGTAGCCATATCAAGACAATTACCAATATATTGTAATGATTACAAAATAATATTAAATAATAAAGTAAACCTATAACAATATTATTGTACATACATTAATTATCAGAATATATGAAGATCTCACAATCCTTGTTAACACGGGTCAGTGGGTGCTGATGTAGTAAGTCGACTCTGCACAAGAGGGGGATAGCTATTGAAAATTATGTTATTCTACATAATAATACTGTTAGCTCTAAATGTTAGGCAAAGAGCCTTAGAAAAATTATAGCTCTCTACGGGGAATTGTACCATCAAATACCAATGAAGTGCATCAAAGTCGCTTCTGAATGAAGTCACGCTGGTGAGTTCAAGATAAGATGTCTTGACACTGTGGCGGCGAATCCCATATATAGTGTTCATGCCTTCCCATTATCGATAAGTACAAAATGGCTTGTAATGCTTTGACTTTCACTATGAAAACAGTTAAGAGCCAGACATCTATATTTTTTTGTAAAATATTTTCAATTTATTTTTTGTCAGACTGATTTCTGTCTGTATGTTTTATTATTTATCAGGATTAACAATAAAATATTTAAAAAAAAAAATATTGTAATTTAATCTTTACTCGAGGCGTCTTCATATGCAAATAAACGACTTGTATGTATATAACGACGTTTAAATATAATGGTATGTATATTTATATGTCTATTGGTTGTATTTTATTGGCGTCATTCCAATATATTACATTGTTACTATATATGCTGTTTTCGAATAGAATATTGAATATATTTCTGATTCTGTTTCCCACCGATTTCTGTGGGTGCTATGAATCATAATCTCAATAAAACAAATATATACTGTCAATATGACCTCGATCTATCAAATAGTTTAGAAGTTATACTATCTTTGATGGACCAATGATTGTATATTCTAAAGACTATCTCAAGTTGCGAGAAACAGTTCAGCTTAGACTTGTTACGTTAATAAATCATAGCTAAACTAAAATTAAGTAGATAATTCAGATATGGATTGCTATTGTTGGTTAGATTAACATATTCTTTATTTTTAAAGCTTGATCAATGATAAGTGGTTTTTTGTGAAATGGACAGACTGTTCATCAAACAATCAGATAAGCTGTCAAGGTTTAACGCATTTTAATAATATTTTATAAACAGCTTTCGAAAACCGTGAGTTAATAGTTACTTTTAAATATTTGTTCATTGAAGCTTCTTTCTAAGTAGGAATGAAAATTAGAAATAGAATGTTTGTTAAATATCTATACGTCTTCTAATTAATACTCTTTTACGCTCTTTTATATATTTCCACAAGGTTTTTATGTCTACAAAAAAAAACAACAAATATATATAGTGACGTGTATATTTTCATAAGCAGTTCCTTTTATTTCAGCTAAACCAGGAATTAATACACACTCAGTTTGTCGGTTCAGTAAGTTATCCCATATGGGGATCCTGATAAAAGTCAGTTCTTGACTACTAATTGATTATGAAAATATTATTTTGATTTATTGATCCAGAAGTCTTAGTATTTATTTCTGAATTTTCCATGTTTAACTCTTCAATAGTTTTGAGCTCTACCGGCTGTTGTAACGATAAGGCTGATAATATCGGAATTTATCAGAATTTGCCCTTACTCTTGCGTTACTGACTTAAATTCTTGAAGAGTGAAATAGAAAGCGGTTTAGACAAATGCTTTTTAAGACCCATTATGTGTGCAGGAAGTTATAAGGTATAGTATAATTTTTTTTACCAAGCTACTCACATAATCTGTCAATGTAATGGAGCGAAGTTTATATATGTTAATTAATATTTTTTGTACCTGAGTCTTTCCTGTCGCTTGTTTTTGCGCGTCGCGCGCGTCGCGTGTTTTGTGTGTCGTGTGTTTTTTCATGTTTCTATGTCTTAAATTAGAAATTTAAATGTAACGAATGTAAGACTACAAAGCAAGGGCGACGCGTCTGTGATGTGAAAATTATTCAATACAAATGAAAAAATAATAATAGGTATTCGGTGACGATTTCATTGCCTCTCAGTGGCTCCAATCAGTGTCTTGTAAAATCTGTATCTGTTTACTTCGGGCCCAAGTCCTTTAAGTACCCGGTGGTTGTAGCGATACAGATCAGCAGATTAACATGAGACGTGGTTTTTTTTACAATATGCGAAAAATGAAATACGCTGTCGATTGTAAAAAATATAAGTTAGTAATCCAATTTTTTTATAACTATGTGACATTTTAAAACAAGCAAAATTATTAATTGAGTAGATATTGCTGTACTTCATTATAGTCAAAAAGCATTAAACCAAGATAGTTAGGCAAAATTTCTAAGGGATTCAATTTCTTGGTATAAATTAAACGACCTTAACCTTTATTAAATATTCATTGAGATTATGTCATTGTGATATTTCGGTGTTTTCACAGCTTTAAATATTTGATTGGTTGTTTGAAAATTTAAATATTATCTTTTATACTAAAAGTAATATATTATGTGTAATATACTAAACAGCTAATTGTTTATTGTATATTAAGTGATATAAGACTTGTTTTAAAAAGCAGTATATTGCCATTTTATCTCGAATTCAAAATATACAAATATAAACTATAATTATTTTATATTTGTTTTATTTACACGACGTCGGCAAATACAAGTCCCAAGTCAATTTATAACTTTCTTCATCAATCTCATTATTAGACAAGTTAAGATACGAAAAGCTTTATGGAACTTAAAACTGCCTACTTTTAAAATAATACACTAAAGCGTTCATAGCTATATTAAAAAATAATAAACTTTATTGAAACTAAATATTTGTTTTTCTATAATATTACATTTCAGTCATAAATCCCTCCTGAAAATTGAAATTTATGTAGATTCTAATATATTTATATTATTAAATCTAAAACTTGACCTTATAAATGATTATATGTTGATTAATATTAAATAAGTTTTATATAGAATAAAGTAATAAACAATTAGATGAACATTTGAAGTATATTTGAATCAAACAAAAATACTGGTGTTACTAGGAGTTATTTAATAATTTTTGTTAAAATTAAAATATAATACAATTGTGTCGGTGAACCTATGAACTTATATATCAATAAAAATAATATTAATTTACTCTTAAATGTTTATAACAATAGCTTAAATCGTACTAGAAATTTTGTTGGAATACTCAAAGATACCGACTGAAGTAAATAATTTATAATTTGAACGTTAAGTTTAGGACCCAGTTGTATATCGTAAATTAAATCAGACAACAATACTAGTATTGTTTTCTGATTGTGACTCAAGAGTCACTAGGAGTAATTAAAAAAATGTATTAAATTAAAATATAATACACCATGGTGTCGGTAAGAATTCATGAACTTAAGATTTCCTTTAATATAATATTAATTTTACTCTTAATAACGATAGCTTAAATTGTGCTAGAAATGCTGTTCGAATACTCAAAGATACCGACTAAAGTAAATAATTTATAATTTCAACGTTATGTTTATGACCCAGTTGTCTGTCGTAAATGAAACTGATGCAGACGCCGTGCCGGCAGGTCTTGGTTGGCTGTTCGCCAGCTGTATGATAATTTCCCCATAATTTTACTGTAGTCCGTGAACAGGATTGAGATCTATCTATGTTATTGATATTCTATATGTTAGGTCTTGAGATATGACTAATGAATATGTAGAACATAGCAATGACTTAACTTAATGCCGAATTCTAAATACTTTTATTTTGTAAACTATTATACAATTTTGAGAATCATTATAATAAAAGCTTTCACGATTCAGATTACTTTTTTACATGAACACACAATAGAAAAAACAATTTTGTCAGAACGATACAGTGATATTTAAACTTGAAAAGCAACAAAAAGCTAGTACTTAAGTTAAACATTAAAGTGTGAATAAAAATTTGTTTGTTATAAATTTCATATTTTAGTTTTACATTCACATTTTTATTGTCTGTCAAATCTAAAAACACAAGGTTAATTAATTATCCTTTGAAAGCTAATTTAGAAGATATAATTAGACTGTTTCGTAAAAATTCAGGAATCGAATATTGCCAGCTTGAGTTTCATTTTAAGTACCTTAAAATGCATTTGAAAATATATATTTTTTATTGTTGTTAATAATTTGTCTCTTATTTAATTTTAAATGTGTTTAATATAATATTATTAAATTTTATTAATTTAATTTATCAGCAACTGTCAGATCAAAGCATGAAAGCAGGCATCATATTGAACACGAACGGGACTAAAATTATAATTAAGGCCTCAAAAACATCAACATAAATTCAGAAGATATAGAATATGTAGAAAAGTAAATAACACGTACAGTTTATAACCTCCATGATACTATGTCTAAAGAAATAGAAAGAAGAATAGCTATTGGTGTATAGTGGAAAAGATATTGATCTCTTAGTTGGTATGGAAAACAAAAACTTTTCAATCAAAGAGAAAAACCTAAAATACATGAATCTTAACATGATTAACATATCATTTTTAGACAAGGTGTTTAAGTAGAAGAAGAAGAAAAATAGAGAGAAGCCTAATTGGTGTCAAAGAAAAGATAAGTTTGAAATAAATAAAAAAACAAAACTAAATTTACAAACACGTATAAAACATCAAGCTGGAGCTGGACATATGCTGAGAGAGACAAGGAAAAAAGAGATAAAATTAATATCAGATTAGTACCCCCGCGAAGGAAAAAGAAACAATGGAAGCCAATTCATCAAAAAGATCATTTCAAGAAGGTTATTTGACCATAATTTCCAAATTATGTTACAACGACCTTAAACAGTATTCGGTTCAGAACGGAAAAGAACAACAAGATTGAGGAAAAAATAGAAGCTTTAGAGGTCTCTATTAAAGAACAAACTTTATATTAAAACTGTGATCGTCGTCGGTTACTATAAATAACATAAAATATTCAAAAAAGAAACGTACTCGTCTTGGGATGTCTGACTGAATAGATAACTTAAACTAATTTAAGTTGTAACATTTTGATTTTGTTTATTTATATAGTAATTAGTGTCTTTAATAATCGCCTTTAAATACGTTGATCCTTACAATCTCTCTCTCTTTCTAAGTATGTTTAATTGCAGAGCTGAATAATTTTTATGATTAAAAGAGAAAGTTATTATTTGATAAATCGACCAATCTTCTTTTTGTCTTCGCGAGCTCACGTGACATTGGCGAAATATATTATGAATATATTTATTATAACGGATGAAAGCTACATTTTAAATGGAATTGATGTATTGTATATTGATAGTAAAATTATTTATATTAATGTACTTTAAGTCTTCTTCATATGATAGAAACTATTTTCAATTTTAATGTAAATACATTTATAAACCCATCTGTTCGTTCACACACGATGAGCACGTAACTAGAGCTATCTCTCAAAATGTGTAAGTACCTATTAATTCGCAGAGAATTAAATATCAGCGGTGAATATTGAAATAGACAATTTTATTAGGATTAAACTTTTAATCAAGTTGTAATGAGTGTGAACCCTTACAATAACTTCCTGCTAAAAAAATGATATTTTATTATTAATTTCATTTCTTCTTTATAAAATCCATTCATTTAGTACTTCTACTCATTATAAAAATTTATTTCAAATACAGCATATTTCATAACTTATAAATGTAACACTAATTTGATACTTTTTGTTTTTTACATTTTCTGGAAAAACAAAAAGGCTACACGATATTTTATTTGTAATTGTGACCACTTTTTGCTAACATTAATATATTATATATATTCGTACTGCAACCACCCAAATCGTGCAATTACAAATTGCAAATTCGCAGTTATCAGTTGTTTATAAAAATAAAAAATTGTTTTGCTGGAAAACTAATAATCTCTAAGTTACATAAACATTGTTATCAAAATAAAGTCAATCGCATAGTCAGGTCGCGAAGCCAAAAAAAAACGCTTACAGACACATAAATTTTTTTACAAAGTGATTTCGTCAAGACACTTCATAAGGTAAAGATACGAGTATTACAAAAGTCTGTCTTCGAAAATTGAGGTGATTACATTAACCTCCTGTATCAGGAAGGTAATAATTATTTTTTTTATTAATTTAATATTAAAATCCTCAAGAAAATATTTTACACACTTTTTGAAGATATCGTCAATTATCATTTGAACATGGTTCATGAACATGAGAAAAATTTTTTTGAGTACATGTATTTTCTGACACGATCATCCAGGTCTACGCGTTGCCATAGTATTGCTCTTCTATTGCCATTTGCCAAGATGACAGCAGCAACTATCGTCCTTACATTACAGATACCTTGGTGTGCGTTACAATGTGAGGTAAAAGTTTATTTGTGTGGATATAATAAGATCTCTATCGATGTAGATCAAGGCTCGTTGCACCCTCTCGAGATGCCGTAGACGTCTTCTGTAGACGTCGTAGTGTTGAATTCCCTGTATTTTATAAAATTATAAAAATTGAGGCGAGGTTCCGAGGAGCACTAGTCTTATTTGTCATAAAAAATGTTATTCTCTAATGATTATCAAAACTACTACTTATTAAAATTCACTATGACATGGCTATTGAACACCATGTATAGTTATTTGGTCAAAGCCAAGAATAATGTAAAAGTAGGCTACTTCCTGACGTTCTGAAAAGATGAAATTTATAATATAAGCATGTAATTTGTTATGTAACATAATTTAAAAAAAATCTATAACTCGGAACTTTTACCCACAAATTCTCAAAGAATTGGTTAGAATTTTGTATTAAATTTTGAATTTAGAGTACTGAACATCTATATAGACAATTTTGTTATTTATAATAAAATACATACAGTCTAAAAAAAGAAAGGAAGAATAAACAAAAGATTAAAATATTATAATAAATAACTTACAAGAAGAAGTGAAATTCCATTCCAAACATTTTCATGTAAGATGATGCCAAGAAGAGATTACGTGGTTCGCATTGTCAAAGAAATTGCAACCGTCATATGGGCGTAAAGTGAAACATTTATTTACTTTTCTGTTATTATTATTACCCGGAATTAATATCACGAAATAGGTATTACATAACTCTTTATAAAAAGGTATTGCCTGACGTTTAAAAGTTAGTATCACTTTACGTTAAGCAATAGTTCTTGTAGTAACAAAACGCCAAACATATTTATTAAGGCGTAGGTGTGAAATTAGGGTTTATAGAGAAAGGTTTTAGAAATTTAAAAACTTGGCTTCAGATTTGAAATCTGATAAATTTAATATTTTTTTTTTATTTAAAAATAAATTCACCGCTTATTTCTACTGTACTTTTCAGTGAACACTATTCATTCAGATAAATGTTTGAAAAATCTAAACTGATAGAATGCCGGCTCCGTTGTAATGAAGCCCCCGCGTTTGAGCCGCAGGCCTAATATTACTGGGGTCGCCAACTCAAATAACAAAAATGAAATTCTTCCTAAAATATTAAGTAAAATTTAACAAAAAAAACTTGTCTATTATATTGTTGTACTTTTGAGATATTTGGGTTGTTTTGTTTTACTTTATTTCGCATTTTAAGTGTTAATAAAACCATTGCATTACTTTTTTGAAAGACGTGTATTTTGTATTCAAGTTTTTTAAATTAAGAGGGACCTTGAAATAAAAACATAGCAATGACTTTAAAAACGAAAAAAGATGAGACAAAGAAAGATTAACCGAAATTGGAGACTCACTAGAATGACTGCTGCTTGCTGCCGTGACCGTGATTCGAACTTGGGTTGGACGGATACAAAATAGGGTCCAAATCACTAGGCGATCACGGCTATCGGAGATAAGAACGGGGAGATGAAAAACTGCACGAACACTTAAAAACAATACTTTCGCTTACTAATTGCTCTGACGATAACTAATAAGCACAAAAAATATACCAGTTCTTTGATAACGACTTTGATAAGATGGATCCTAAATAGACTAAAAGGAGGGTATGTCTATTAGAATCCCATAGAACTTCATTTGTAAGTCGCCAGTATTATATTATAAGCAGTTATCTCTACAATTTTTTTAATAAAATAAATAATATCGTGTTCCTATCGCTACATAAGTGAAAAGAACATATAAAAAGATGGTTACAGCAAGTAAATTATAATGAAACAGAATATATTTATATAAATAATACAAGCAATTACCATGATAAAGACATACTCACACAAACGCACACACACGACACACGCATTCTCTTGGTGAACTTTTTTGTTATTATTTTTAATAATTTATTGTTATTGTTTTGTTTTATTTCATTAATAAATTTATTTTTTCTTTTTTAATACTTTGTCTAAATGTACCTTCACTCAACTCCAATAAAATATGTAACAACGTAAAAAGTATCTCCTGTAGTCGCTGATAGCTGTGACATAGTTTATACTACTACAGCTGTCAACACAATCTCTGAAATAAACACAAATTGTTGTTCATATTATTATATATATATTATTTTATAAAAACATTATTTTTAGAGTTGTATTGTGTCCTTTTCGTATGTTAATAAAGTTATAATTAATATTATTAGAATAGGTAACACGTCAAGTTTTTGGTCAAAATCCAAGTCAAAAAGTGAATAAAATTATTCAGAGAATAAACTAGATAAACAGTTGAATTTGTTGCACATAGATAAGTTAAAAAATGTGATTTATGTTAAAAGAAAATTTGAAGTGTGTCAAAATGAAAATGACCAGAAAGCATAAAATCAAAACTAACCAAAGACGCATTTAACTTAACTAAGTGGACTTTCAAAATTTTACAACGGTGAACTTATTTTAGTAAATTATTATATTATGTTTAAATTTAAATGGAATTTTCTATTTTAAGAACAGTACATTCGTATATTTTATTATCTTGTTTGATACTGTCAGACAAATATTGATAAATCTTTAAAAAACTTATAACAACACAGAAATACATTTTACAGTTTACATAAAAAAAATAATAAAATAACAGGACCAGTAGTACTCGTATCTATTTTAATTTAGAACCAGACCTTTGTGTCTCAGAAAGTTCACGTTCTTGTTGTTGTTATCCAAAATTTAAAATATATATAACTTGTTTCTATATCAATAACCAGCTTTATGTTATACCTTTTTTAATATAATTTATATAATTTAAATAAAAACGTTAGTAATTGCCGGTAGGTCTTTTTATAGTATTTCAGAAAATACTATAAAAAATAATCTGTCATAAATTTTAACAAAATTACTGATAGAATTGCTGTAATAAATCTTAGGAAAACATTGTTCCCATTGTGATGTTACTCTCTAAAATGAAAAAAAAATAATGATATGAAAACAGTAAAAAAACTGTTCTGTAATTATAATTCCATTATGAACTGGCGAATAGCCAAATGCTTTAGTTTATTTGCTCCATTAAGCAGATAAAACTTGTGACATATATTTTACTAAAACAACAATAAATGTCAGCAATTTGTTAAAATAATAATAGGTAGTAATAATATAATCTTATTTAACTGTAGATATATTCACCAAAGCAAATAAGTTTTAATAAATATATCAAAAGATTACATATTTAATAAATATGTCAAAATAGTATGAATATAAAGAACCTCTGAAGCAACAGCTGTTCGCTGCCATGGCCAGGACTCGAAATTCTGTTACTAAGACTGTACCATAGGGTCCTAGCCACTAGACTAGTGATTCCCAAAGTGGTCCATATCGACCCCTAGGGGTCTATGAAAACCTGCAAGAGGTCTACGTCAGCAAAAAAAAAAATTAGGGGTCCATGAAATGAAAATGGGGGTCCACGATAGTGGATTTCAACATACATTGATAGTAACTATTTACTTACATCATACTATCTTATAATATCAAAACAAATACATTATTTATAAAAGTACCTATGAAGTAAAAAAATTATTATAAATGTTTATAAAATTGTGTAAGTTGTAAGATGGTGGTATTCGCGTTGTGGTCTTAATACATTTTGAACTTGTAAAAACCTGAGAGTCACAGTCGTAGTCGCAATCTCAAAGCTTCGCCCTGAGAGTCGCAGTCGTAGTCTCAAAGCTTCGCTACCTTGCACTGACTTGTTCTTGTTTTAATTTAAATTCAATTAATAAATGTATAAATTAACACGTGTTTTTACTTTAAGTTTTTAACACTAAGCTTCACTACAGTTAGAAATTTACAGGAAATCAATATCAGGTAAGTAGTAGTAGTAGTAGTCTACCCAACACGGAAAAACATGGCAAGGGGTCTACGACACAAAAAAGTTTGGGGAACTCTGCACTAGACAATCACAGCTCCCGGAGCTGGCATTAATAGTATTAAAATAGCATTTATGTGTATATTATGTATATTTTTTATTGACGGCTGCAAATTTGCCACGGTCATGCTGACAATAAATTGAAAGAAAAATGACACAATTTTCATCGCTTTTATCAATTAGCGTAACTTTATATTGGTTACACAATTTTAGTGAATACATTTTTTTATTGCTTCACGTTATGCGTCTGAAACAATGGCAGTCATGTCTGGTTATGTAGTCGTAGATATGAGTTTTCAAACGTATAAACCGACTTGGGTGTGGTTTTAAACGAAAACCTTGTATGTGAACATGGTTCTTGCATGCTATATTTCATAGAAATAAAAGCAAGAAAAATTCTTTAAAATTTGCTAAATTGGAAACCCTTTTGTAATTTAAAAAATATATAATTTAATCCTTCTAAGTATCTTCATCTTTAAGTAGATTTTTCATAAAATAAAAAGCGGGTTCCTTTTAACAACTTTATTTATCCTTCAGTCACATCAAATTTATCTTTTAAGTTTAGCATCTTTAGCAATACAGTAATTAATGTTGCTTACGTGATTTAAGTTATAAATAAGTAAAAGACATAATTGTAAATTTTTAGAGTAGATAAAAGTATAAAATTACCTGATCAGACCAACGATCACGAATTTATAGAAAATTAATAAATAAATAAATATTTACAACAGCGTATGCAAAAAAATATTGAATTTGAAAACAACACTCCCTCTTAATACGAAGTTCTATTTTGGTTAATTAGATTTTTTTATTAAGATTACAGCATTGTTATGATACATTTGTTCTTAGGCTAATAGTATTATTTATTACTAACCTTAAAAATGAACAAAAATACATATTTAAAAAAATCCGGCCTCGGAATATAATTATAGTTAATTTATTGTCCCAAAAAGGTATAATAGAGGGATTTAATGTTAAAAGGATCTTTGGCAGTTAACCCCAAAAAAACCCTGTAAAATCAATACGTTCAAGGCGTCAAAGTACCGTTACTAGACTACAACTAAATAACATACATAAAAGTCACACATGCAAAAGTTTTAAAACCACCAGAACGAAACAAGTTTTGAAATCACCAGAACGAAAACAAAATTGAAGCTTTTGAAAATTGATTCCGGCTCAACAGTCTAATGTACGAGTACATGTCATATGACCTATGTATCGTCTTGTGTTTTTTTTGTCAGAATAGAATGCCCTTTTTTATTCCTTATCCTATTCACACTCAACTGAACCCAAACGACAAAATACGCATATTTTGTTTTTATTTTGAATTAGACCCTTGTTTGCACGATATATTGATCAGAAGGGGTTCCGATGTTATTGTTTGAAAACTTTATTGTTTGGGCAGTTTTGAAGTATTAAAGCTAGCAAGGACAGACAAATGTTTCGATATTCTTCAACCGTTTAAAGAAGTCTTTAGTATCATAGTTACTCCATAAACACACACTCATATCTCTCTTTAACAATCTCATTAATTTGCCGATATGCCGGTGACGGTGTTAATAGAAAGGACTAGCATTTAACATTATAATATTTAAAATATTGTATTTTTTTATTAAATTTGTTTTCTTTGGTTTCAGAAGCCAATGATGCGGCGTAATGTACAATAATAGCACGGAGGAGATATATGTTGAGCCTGCGCAAGCGCATATAGCTGTTCTTCTTATTCTATATGTTCTCGTCTCTATTATCGGTATTATTGGTAAGATTTTTTATTTACTGTTATAATTATATGTGTGTTTTAACATTGTTTATATAATAATGTCAGTTCTGTACGTACAGATTTTAAGTATAACACCTTTGGATTATTTGAGTTTAATTGTAAGTAAAAGTATAGTTTTCTTTCGGTAGCAGTAATGCCTTGCACTCTTAAAATATATTAAAATATAAATAGTTTTCGTACTATTAGTATTGTGCCACGTGAAGACAAAATGTAGGTCTGTCTGTTAATAAATCAGTTAATTATGTCTACCTTTAACAATTCCTAAGTTTACGGGCTTGAAGTTCAAGATAACCACAAACGAACTAACTGTATATACTTTGGCGTTTCGGTTCACAGATGTTAGACTTTTTTATTTCAATAACAGACTATACATAGTACTATTTATGATTCACTAAAGAAAAAGTAAACGTTTTTGAGTATGAAGTCTGCAAAACAAACGTAATTTTATTAAAAATATTAGCTATTTTCCTTAGTTTAGTTATCAAGTTTTCAATGTGCAAATGACAATAAAGCCGTTTTTCTCTTACTTTAACTGACTTCACTAACAATTTGGTAGAATCAGCGGATATTTTTATTTTTATAGGAATGGGCTTAGATAAAAATTTTGTAAAACAAGATTCCCTTTCGCTTGTAATTGGTGTTTATTATGGCTTTTTTAAGTGCTTCTCGAAACGGACCATTTGTTATTGATAGATTATTTTTGTTTTTTGTTTATAATTGTATTCTCATTTAAGTGACTTATGTATGTCCTTGTCGTAAAAAAATTCTTTAAATACATAAATTGTACATAGTTATAAGTGGAACGAGTTTTTTTATATTAGTTGCTGGTCTATTCTCCTTTTTGAAAAACTGTTTTATTAGAAATAGAGATTTTTTTATATCTTTTAAAAGTTTTAATATTAGTAGTTTGTTCACTTGGTATAGTGTTAGTAACAGCTTTTATTTTATACCATCCTTCGTATCCTTAGGGTGTTTCTTTTTTTTAAGGACTAGTTAACATCTATGGCCTAGACTTAACTTTCGTCGCAAGTTATTATTAAAATATATAATAGAGGTGATATCAAGATATTTACTCGTAATTGAAGTTGTAGTCAAAAAACCTGCAAATTTGTACGGAAACCTATATGGGCTATTCCGACTCGCATTTTTACGGTTTTTTATGTTACAATCATGCCCTAAATATAAGCCTGCTTTGATCAATCTTATCTAGTGACGAATTCGTAAGGTTAAATTTAAAAATACAATTTAATTTTTGGAACAATCTTAAATCCGTTTTCTTCTATTCTAAGTATTGGATTACTTTTAATCGCATTAACGACGAATAATTATTCGATTTGAGTTTTATAACTGCACATAATATGTATAGGTTTATTTTTAACGTCATCTAGCGTTAAATTGTTAAGAACTATGCGCAAAACATTGTAACAAGTATTGACTTGTTGCAGTGTTTTGCGTATAGTTCTTTTTATTTTGATTCATATTCTAGTTGTCATAAGTCTGGTAACTAAAATAGAAATTAATATCACATTTATATGTGATAAAAATATGGAAACTGAATTAAATGTAATAAATTTATGTTATCTGTTATTACAGATAGATTTATCTAAAGTAATATTTTTTCTTCAAAATATTTATATTTTTCTTGAGCTTGAGTATTTTTAAATATATTAAATTTATAGTATTACGTTTTATTTGATTATTTTATATACCAATTTATAATCTGTATTTGTAATAATAATTATATTCATGTCTATTATAATACATTGACAATCTTTATTAATGGTATGTTTATTCTCGTTTCGTAGGTAATGTTAGTCTAATGGCTGCACTTGCATCGAGTGGCGCCTCCCGTTTGCGCACGCCACAATTATTGAGCGCTTGTGCAGCTGACCTCTTAGTGTGTGCTGCAAGCGCACCTCTAGCTGCCACTAGAGCTGCGAGGATACAGCAGTTACCGTGTCATGTCTCTTATTATATTGAGGTACACTACATATATTGATAATTCTTTGACATAGACAATAAAAAACATGTGTATTGTATTTCAATAAAACTATTTTACGGATATAACTTGCCACCATTATCACCACCATCAACTCAACTCAACTAAATTCAACTCGACACCATCATCTTTTTCTTACCATCATCATCTTCGTCTTACCGCGATCACGTTTGCTGCAAAGCATTCGAAACGTCGGGTTTAAATTTAAAAATGTAATAATAAACGCGAGTTATACCCGTAAAATAGTTTTATTTAAATGTGTAGTACTCGTGTAAATGTTAGAAAACATTAGGTGTATTTTAGTTTTTATGCAAATTTTTTAAATTATTTCAGTCGCTTCCTGTAGCGGCGAGTACGTTTTCTTTAGTAGCGATAGCTGCGGATCGTTGCTGTGCGGTGCGACGCGGTCGAAGCTCCTTGTGTTCCAGACCTTATCTAGCGGTGACCTTAGTTTGGGGCGCAGCTTCATTACTCGGTAATTAGAATTGGTTTTAACTTATATAATATTAAATTAATCTGAATAATCTATTTTTTTTTATATCAAAGTAAATTACTGTTGCATTTTACACTTTTAAAAATATTGATATATTTTTTTTTACAGGTGCCGTTACTATCATAGCGACTTGTTTATCATGGCCACCACTGGCAGCGGCGCATGCGGTCGTCACTTACTGCGTACCCGTAGTGGCAGTTACTCGATGTCACTGGACGGTTCGAGTCAAACTCACTGCCCTATCGCTCACCGCCCGCGCGGCTCATGGGGAGTTGCCTCTACCAGTTCCTCTCATGCGTCGTCCAACTCACGTCATTATAGTAGCTGGAGTAGGCGCAAGAGAACGCCGCGATGCTGTAGATGTTGGAGACGTTAGGGCAAAGAAACTGCAACCAAGTCTTCTTGGTCCTCAGCCACAAATGTCAACTCTACGGTCACGACGACGTCTAGGCAATGTTTTAATTGCTATTGCTGCCATCTTTGCCGCCTGCTGGTGCCCTTACGCAGCGATAGTCATATGCAGCGCCTTCGGTTTAAACGCTCCAATGGCTTTAGCACAGTATGCACTGTTGTTTGGTCATGCGCATTCAGCACTTAATGCAGCAGCCTACTGGTTGTTAAACAGACATGCTCTAACTGCTGCCTGCGCTGCGTGGCGCATTCCTCAGCTCAGAGTCCGTGAGGAAAGACCATCTTCAACGAACGAGGCAGCCCTGGGTGCGTTTCACCCACGTCTCGCCCGGCCTGCTCCTTCTCCACGTCCTCCTCCTTCTAGCTTTCTATATTGATGTCCAACTATCTTCTAAGCTCTCTCGATCTGTGATTCCTGTCTCTCAGTGCCTCGTATAGTCTACACAAGAACGTTTCGTTTCGTTATAAACGTTGTTTGAGATTTTATTGAGAATAATATCCGTCAAGCAATAAAGTGTATAAAACTGTTATATTTGTTTTATTATGGGTGCAAATGACGGAATTAACGAATAATGACAGGTTATTATCCTTTGACAAAATGGTTTATGCTCTGTTTCCGACGATAATATTTCAAAAATTTCACATTAAATTTTTCCAACAAGAACATAAAAGTTATTAATATATATACTTTTTTAATTATAAAAGTTTTCTAATGTCAATGCTACAAAGAAAAATAAATAATATATAGTTAATATAAAAGCTTAAAATAATTCATTAAACAAAATGCCTTCAGTTTAATTAAGAATTGGGAAAAAACTCCTAGTACCTAAAGTTTCATCATCAATAGAACATAATTTTTGCTAAATCCTCTAGGGCTATTAAAAACTTGGAACAAAGTTTCGTTATTTGACACTTCCTTAAATACTCCGGCGCCTTAGGAGACCAAAAGCTTAAGACATGACTTTAGCAATCAGTTTTTGTAAGCACGTTCTTTTCTATAAGTTTTCTTTACATAAACATAAAACAAAAACGAGAATGAAATCTCATTAGTGTTTTAATTTTGAATAAAAATAACCAGTATTTAATCATGTTTCTTTATCGTTAATTAAAATAAAAAAAGGGTTTTGTCGTAATCATTGCCTTCACTCTTTATAGTTTTTGAGTACTTAATAGTTAGCTATCTTCCCTTTATCAGTTATCTCACATGCTTGTGTTCAGAATCAAATTTATTTTAATTGACCAGAGTCAGTTCAAAATCAAAAACTTAATAGATTCTAGTTTATGGAATCTTGCAGTTCTGATTTTAAGTCCGTTTTTCTTTTCTGAAAGTTTGTTTTATTTTAAGTTTTCAGTATCATTTCAGTTTCATGTAAACGTGATTCAAAAGATAAAGCTCTGATAATGCTCTGAAGAATATAGCAAATGATCAGTAGAACATAAAGGACATTTTTATTTTGTTGTTCCAAAAAGCTATTATGTTGTGTGTCTGTAGTTATTGGTGACTTGTATATTGTTAGTTGATAAGTTTCAATTATATAAAGCATATATTTTATTTCAATAAAGCATTTTTATTTATTATTATTATTATTATTATATTTTTTTTTTTATTATCATTATTATTTTGTTTAAATAACTATACTTATTTTCTAAGCTTTTAAATGAAGTAGTTAAATTAGTTGAAAAAGACGGAGTATTGCTATGATTTATATTTAAATTTTAGTCAAGCGCACAAAAATATTATTAAAAGATAGACCTGATTTGAAACCCGCAATAGAAACTGGCTCCAAAACAGCATACTACTTGTGTACGTTGCTTATGCCTTGCGCGCTCGTGCCAGGAGGGAATAATAACACTTTTTTAACTGGGCTCGCTCAAGATTTTCGTCGTCAGGCGTATCAGAGGTTGACTCGATTTAAATCTGCAAAACTTCAAATGTCTTGGAAAATACATCAAAAGTCTTCCCACGAGTTTCTAAATTTATTTGTTGTAGCTTTGACAGAAAATAGCCGATACAAAAACTGTTTAATAATTAAAATGTTAGTAGTTTTAGTTTTCATGCTACTAATTTTGTTTATTAATTTATATCAATTCATTTCAAACGAAAAAAGGTAAAAAAGTATGTAAAAGCTAAAAAGCTGATAGCTGATATAATGCGATATAGCAATACAAATTATGGGTTAATAAATTAAATACACAACTGTTGGATAACAAAGAAAAATAGCAAGATAATATAAGCAAAGGTTGATTACGTAAGCAGTGCGAATGGATATTTAGAAGGTAGAATGTCTTGAAATACAATAAAATAAATGATAGAAAAGCAAGAAAGAATAGCAACTCAAGCTATGTTATCAAATGATGGCAAGCAAGGAATAACATGGAAAATGGAAATGGAATTATACAGTTTAAAAAAAAAATTGCGATAATCACAAAACAAGATTGGATGGGTAAAGAAAATAATTGGATTGAAATCACGATTGTCCTTAACCGTCCTTGAATCCGTTTCAAATACGATGATTTGAAACTTGAAGTGGACACGTTGAGTTTAAAGTTAAAAAAATTGACACGACGAGTTTTTAAACTTCTAAAATTTCTTTTTTTGATGTTAGAAAGACTAATGAACGAGCTACTTATCTTATAATGAAATGAAAATGGACCGTATATTGGTAAAAAAAAATATTTTTTTTGTAATTAAAAGTACAATACTCAATAACTAGTTTAGTATGTAGTAAATACCACTTGAAAAAAATATTATTTCAGATGTAACATTTAACACGTTGGTCCACAATTTTTACATATACAGTCCCTATTAGGGCAACTGCCTTTAACTAGAACTGGAAAAGAATACCTATCTTCTAATTGTAGTGTCCATTATGTTGGTCCACTACTCAAAGCGAACCGGAAAGGTCGGGGCTGTAAGCACAAAAAATTATACCTGTACATCCAACTAATGAATCTAGAGTCCATTGCTGATCTCACAAAAGAGGCTTCCTTGCAGCGTTTTATCGCTTTACGTAGTGGCGAACCGGAAAGCATCTTGTCTGACAAAAACACCCTCGACACTAGCGTTCCAATACAAATAATTTTTTTAAAGATCAATTGTTCTTTTACCAATATCCAGTTTACTCTCATTTCAATTCCACTACAAGATTAGAAGCTCTTTCACTCCTATACTAATGATAGTAAAAAGCTGTAGCGGTCTATATTTATTAAGTTTACCATTAAATAAAAAATAACAACACTTTTATAAATACATATTTCAATAATAATAAATTAATTAAGAAATGATAATTTTTTGTATTCACGAAAATCTCGAAAGAACATCTCATTATAAATAAGGATTCATAAAGTCAGTTAAAATTGACGAGGGTTTCTTCGTCCTGTTGTTTAATTAACTGCTTATGATTAATCGAGAACATCGTAAATGACACGAAATAAATGTTACGGGAGAATTTTAACAAATTAATAATAATGTTATATTTTATAAGATAATATAATTATAGTAATCTTTTCAAATATATATGAATTATTGAAAGTATCTTATTACTTATTTTTATTTCATATTAAACTCAAAGAATTCATCAGAAGCAGACGATGTATTATTAGTCATTCCTACAATATTGATTAGTTATAACAATTTTTTAATCTAATAAATATAAAAGGAATATTAGAGCTTAAAATGATATTTAAAAGATAATAAATGTAGGAAAATCTTATTCCATAATTTCAAGCCTTTTGCTGGTCTTAGTTATTAAAGTTTTCATTACTTAATAACAAACACAAAGCTTAACATTTCTAATAACGTAATATCTTGTTAAAACGTTTATGGATTTTATAAGTTCTCGAAGCGATTTCAGCACTAAAACTTTTATAACATTATTTTTAAATAATTTGTTTTCTCATTCTTTAGTATATTTTAGTACTAAACGGCTGAACAAATAATGTAAACATATATGGACGTCTTATGCATTTCCATCAAACCGTATATTATTTATTGTACAACATATACATAGCTACAAAAACTTATTTTAAAACAACAAACAACGATTCATAACCAATACTGTCTTAACGTTTGCTGCCTGACATCCTTTGAATTACGAAAATATAATCTAATAATAATAAATTAATAATAATACATTTTAGGATTTCGCAGGTTTTGCTACTGCTAATTCCACTTGAAAACTGCTGTCAGCTCAATGTTTTTAACTGATACAAAACAAATAAGATCTTCAACTTTTGAAAGATTATAGATTTGTTTTTCGTAAGTGATAGAATTAACAAAAATTTCGTATAGTAATGATAATATACTATCTTGAAGTATCACTGCTGAGTCAGTACAAATTTCTATCTTATAGTTACGAATTAATCAAACCAGGTTAATAAAAATTCTATCTTACAGTATAATACGGCCAGTGAAGCAACTTCCAACTTCATTACCGATGGAAATATTTTATGTGAATGTCCGCAAAACACCATAATGAATAGTATTAAATGCCTGACTGTGGCTGATAGAGCCAAAAGTGTAAATTATCTTTTGACCATTGCCAACTTCCAAAAATTATTGCTATATATTCGAGGCCAAAATTTCACCAGTTCGACGATAAAATGTAATTGTTAATAGTTTTGTAAATATCTTAATTTTGTGGTTCATTAGTTGTAATGTTGTTATTTTGAATAAAGTTAAAGTTTCAATAAAGTTAAAGTTTCAACTCTTTTTGAAAATAAGTGCGACTGTAAAATTTTATTCTATAAAAGAGATTAGAGGGGAGGGGAGGGGGTTTGATTAAAGTTGTTGTACTTTTTCTGTTTTTAATCCCAAATTACATTTAATTATAAATTACTTCTTACACTTCCATAATAAGTTTATAACCTTCTTTTTTTGTGTAAAAAAAACAATTATACTATTGTGCAGTTAGGATATAAAAATATCTATTAAGAAAAGCTTACTAATTCCACCGTCTAGACTTGGGACCAGTCCGAACCATGTAATGGATCTGCTTTTACATTTAACTTAACAAATATTAATAACTGAGAGTTAGTTTCTTTGTTGTTATGCATGTAAAGGCCCAGTTTAAAATAATACCTATTTTTTAATGTTTCTTATTAAGTATAAGATATTGATTTTGTAAAATATTATGTATAATATGTACGTATAAATCATTTCATAAATATTGTTATAAGAAAAAATATGTTGTTTGCCTGTAATGTGTGTTAGTCTATACATTTATATAATAAAATTAAAAATATATGATCATTCAAGATCTTTATTGCCCATAAGTCCTTTCAACGTTGAGGCCAGTTATTTATAAAAACAGTAACTGTACTGTTTTTATTTTTTATTTAACTATACTGTACTGACAGTGCATCTCCTATAGGCTGAAAGTTCTAAGTCGTCATTAAAAATACATGGTTCAAGGTGCTATATTCGTTTCCCGAGATAAATTTTCTTGATCCGGAAAGGATTACTTGGAATTCTTTCCTTCACAGCTACAATCACCGTTTTCGTACGAGCACTACGTGGATGTTCCGGTCTTTTTCCATTACAAACAGTCAACGTTTTATTGATCTATCAATAGGTTTCATTGAGCTATCAAATGCGGTACACAAACTTTTACTAATACCAATAATATTAATGTATAAATTCCGTATCTATGGCCAGACTATTACAGATATACATATTTTTTAACTGCCTTCAACTAATTTACTGTAATAAAAGCATTTCTATTGTAAAAAGCGTGCTAGATGTTGGCGAAGAAAAAAAGCTAATAGTAGTTTGATGTATTCTAATTGTTATCCAAATATTTTTTTTTTGTTCATCAAAGTGGAGATATTTAGGTTTTTACATGTGGTTATAGAGTAATACTACTTCAACATTTTCTTTTATTAACTGCATTATTTAATTTTATTAACAAAAAATTCATTAATTTATGAGAACGCATTATAATATGTTTACAAAATGCTTTATGGAGGCACAGACAACCAAATAAACATATCCATATACATAAATAGACAAAATTTAAAAATAATATAATATTATAATTAATTATTTTAAATTTTCATCTTTTAATGATTATTTGCTTGAATAGTTCTAGGTACATTAATATCATCATTAGTTCTTTATAATATGACAGATAACAGTCATATGTACTTGATTAATAAAACAACAGAGCGTTGAATTTACAATTCAATTGAAGCTTCCTCCGAGTCTCAGGCGGTAAGTAGGACCGATTAATTTGCTGTCACAATGAAGCTTGAGGAATTGTCTAACGGGTAATAGCGTTCTAGTAATCCAATCATATATTAAATAACCATGTATTATCTTATTTCAGTATACAATAAAAAAAGATGAAAGTGTTTTCTCAGCTTCCGACTTACAGCTCCAAATGGAAAGTAGCTGTCTTAAGTACTTTAACGCCGATTTTGTGTGAGAGGGTGGTTGGACCCTACTCGGTTGAGCCAACCCAGAAAATAAAATAAAAATAATATTAATGCAAGGCAAGTATAATAATAAAGGGAATGTGTCTCATTCTGTAGCGATTTTATTTTGTAGCATAATGATGTTATATAAATAAATTTATACATACATTACACGCTATTGTATACCTTTAGTAGCACAAAGTTATATTCCACACACAATTTAAAAATGTTTATTAAGATAAAGAACGCTACTCTCGTACTTACCTTTCTTTGTATCTACAACAGCTTTTATTCGTATAGTTTAATAGTGAATATAGTGAATACATATTTTTGAGTACATAAATACAAATTCATAATCCATAATAAAGTATCTTCGTCTCCTTACTAAGTACGGCAAAGCAAACCAAATTGACTTTTTTCTTAGAAATCTGAAATAGACATTGTAATTGTTTTTCTCTGAAATGTGTATTAAATTACAATAATGTATTTCACTGTATTCTTACAAATTCAATCACTAATAACGAAGTACAATATACAAATTGGATAAAAAATAAACAATAAATATTGTTTTGCCTTTTGTATTTTAATTTCAATTTTAGTTGTCGGTTTTACTAGTGAATAGAGTTGTTAATCATATTAATTGAGAGATAGATATTAGCACATTATGACTTTACTGATGACTCGTATATAAAGTTTGTACTAGTTTGTAATTGAAAACAAGTAAAATTACATTAAACCTAACAGTAAGATCACTAATCAATGTTATTTAAAACGTTTGTTATTGACAGATGATCTTAATAAAGCGATTCCTTTCCGATTTTATTTAAACTCAGGATAAAAGCTAATGTTAGAGATTTGGAAAACTTAAATATTCTTTTTCAAAACGATTATTTATCATTAAATAATTTTAAAGGTACTCCAGCCCTTTTAAATTACGTATAAAAATATTTGTAACTCTCCTATTTTATCACACCATGTCACATAGTCTAATTATATCGATCAAGTAAAAGATCATAGTTGATCAAGTAAAAGGTTAGGTTGTGGAGCTTTGGTTGTTGACTCATTTGCAGGATATTCTAATCTGTACATCAAACATTTTTCACTTATTTTAAAAAGAGCAACTGTTGAGTTTCTGGCCAGCTCTTCTCAACAGAACAGCATTCCGAGCTGGTGGTAGCTTAAGGACGGACTGACTATACTGACATTTTTATAATGTAATAATTGACGATTCAAAAGTGCGTGTAAATGCCTATTTGAATAAAGATAATTTGAATTTATATCAGCTATCAACTCGTAAACCTGTACGTTTATAATATTCGTTTTCTGAAAAATGTATCTAAACAAAAGAAAATGTAAAGTGGCCCTAATATTTTAATAAACGACTATATAAGGGACATTTTAGAGGTATAAAACATGTATGCCCTCAAGAAATCGACTTGCTCATTATACATTTTCATTTACCTTGGTTAGAAATCCAAGGTAAATGAAAATGTTACCTTATAGTTTTAAAATTTAAGGCTCGATAATCGATACATGACGGCTGATCTCTTTAATAAAATTAGACAAGCGTAAACGGAATTTGATATTATGCGATGCAAAGCGTTAATTACCATTTTTCTTTTTCCGAGTTAGCACTGCATTTTTTTATTTGATTTTTACTAAATAAAAAATAATTAACTATTATATTTAATTCAAAACAATCATTTTCGGATAGAAGATACTACAAGTAGACAAACTAAAACATTGTCAAAAAGTAATTATACGTCAACTTCAAAAGCAAAAGATCCCATCTCATATAAATTAATTTTTCTTTTTTGCTCAAGTTTTTCAAAGAATTCCGACGTAGCCTCTGTCTTAGAAAGACAAAGTTTTATTTTGATAGAATAGTTACATGTTATACCGAGATTACTATTCATTTTTAATCCGTTATTCTGTACTTAAACTATTAATAGTTAAAAAGCCATTGCATATAGATTTAATGATTTTATAAGTAATAGGACTTGTTTACTTTCTCACAATCTTTAAAATCATATTTTTTTTTTGGTTAATTTACTTAATAACAATGGTAAAATGCATCTATTGTCTAAAGTGTATATTTTGTTAAAACATAATGTATTGTTTGTGAATAAAATATAAACGTTAAAATTAAGTACCTTTTACGTGGAATAAATCTTTAGAATCTGAAGCTTCCATTTTATTATAATACGTGTAGATTTTATAGCCCCAAAGCGATTAATCCTTATTTTAAGGCTCTTTTAGCTTCAATTTATTACCGACCTAACTCTTTGTAATGGAAACTTTCTCGTTGTCTCGTTGTTTCTTTTTTAATACTCTTCGTAAATCATATAATAAACATAAGTTTTATATGATATGGGTACACTATCCTGCGCCCTGGAGATGTGATACTTTTTATTTGATAAGTTTTCATTGAATTAAAACTATTGCAAGTTACTTGATCTGAACGGAAATGGATCGGAACAATAATTTATAGCCAAATAAAAGTACTCGTACAAAATTCCATAAAAATCTGTCTAATAGATTTTGTGTTTTGGCAAAAATAAAAGACAACAGTTATTCTCAGCTCGGACGAAACCTATAATTATTGATAACGATTTCAACTTACTTACTCCCAAATAACAATCGATAGGAAATAAGTAATTATAAAACATTTTTTTAATTCTTGTAAAATCTTTACGATGAGTTTTTGAAATAATCGGTACGGATTTAAATAAAATAGTGTTATTGCTTTTATAAAAATATTTGTCTGAAACAAAACTAATTTTAAACAAACAAGTATATTCCTATTTCGAAGAACTTAAAAATTCTTTTTAATAAAAATATTATTAAAGATATTTGAAACTCATTTGTTGTTATAAATAATATAGTCTACTAGTCTGATTTTAATACTAAATGTAAAATGACACATTTTAGTCTTAGACAATATTAGTAGTAAGTAGTTTCTTAATTTATCTATTACAAACAAAAAGATAAAACAAACGACAGTCACACAAGGAAAAAGTAGATAAAATACAATAATACTTAGACTTTGAGCGTTGCACTCTGAACATTGTTAGCATCAACTAACTATGAACTTCATACTCATTGGGAATTCGATTAGTAACAACATAATTGTGTGTTTCTTTAAATAAATAAATTGGTCAAATTGAATTAATTAATTACAATATTTTCGATTAATTCATGATATTAAATTTCTTTAAGAAAGCGTAGGCTGAACGCTAGTGAATTAAAATATATTTTAAGGATCCTTTACTTGAAAAAAAAATTTTTTTTTCTACATAAAAATAAACATTACTCAATGCCTTGGATGTTATAATGAATATTAATATATATATATTCAAAATATATTTCCATTAATTTAATTTTTTCTTCAAAAAACGACTCCATAGAAAACATCTTCTCTATTAAGTCTACTTTTCCGTCTACCGAATGTGTAAGGTGTGTTATAAAAGCTTATAAGGCTTCTTGTATGGATATAATTTTAAGAGATATTCTATTTTTCGTAATATTATTATTATTTTTCAATTTAACCTTTCATACGTTTCCGAGAAAATTCGTTCAACCGATAATTTTCAATTTTGTTTAAAAATAACATAAGCTTGATAAATTTGAAAAGAAAAATTTAATAACATGATTGCTTTTAAGCAATTAAATGACCTACTTAATAACAGTTTTTATATATATTTTCAATCAGGCAATCGTTACTTGAACTGACGTGTTCTGGTTTTCATCAAACATGCTTTATTAGCTTTACAATCATTAACATAAACCTAAAAACATTATCATTATTTGGAGTGTTTGTGTGTTTTGTTTAAGTTTTATTACTTTTATTAACTTTCAACAAATGTCTTGAGATACGTCTTGAGAAATTTATACACATAGATGTCCTATGTTCTCAGTTTATCATGTTGTTTAACGTATTATCATTATTTTTATTAATTATTACGTACTTCAAAGGATAGAAAATATTATTGTTATTCTGGTTGTAAGTAAATGAGTACTAGTTCCTAGTACATATATGTACTTGTAAGTAATAAGGCATTTTATGGTTATTTATATTGATGTCTGAAATACATAATCACCATATTCAAGATCCTAATTAAATTACTATCAAAGTAATATAATTCACTTGCTAATTGGAAACCTCTAATTAATTCCCGGTTTGAAAATCAGTAATGAATAGCTCTTTATATATCATTTTGATAATTATTTGATATAGATGAGTATTAATGGTTTATTAAATGGTTTAAATTATTTTACTTTCAAATTCAAATTTCAAATTCAAATTCAAAATATCTTTATTCAAATAGGCATTTACATGCACTTTTGAATCGTCAATTATTACATTATAAAAATGTCAGTAGTCAGTCCGTCCTTTAGCTACCACCAGCTCGGAATGCTGTTCTATTGAGAAGAGCTGGCCAGAAACTCAACAGTTGCTCTTTTTAAAATATGTGAACAATGTTTGATGTACAGATTAGAATATCCTGCAAATGAGTCAACAACCAAAGCTCCACAACCTAACCTTTTACTTGATCGAAATACGATCAACTAAGAATTCTTGTATGCTATAATAAGTTTTATTTAACAGTATACTTTTAATTTTAGATTTAAAAGCAAGTAAAGGAAGGTCTAAGATATCTTGTGGAAGCTTATTATATATGCGAACACTCATGCCCATGAAGGATTTTTTAACTTTTTGCAGACGAAATATCTGCGTTGAAAGTTTATGTTTATTTCTATTACGTATTATTAATTAGTTCTATTACGACCGACTTTAAAAATAAGCGAGGTATCGTCAACAAAAAGCACAATGTCACATAAGCCCTTTACGAAAAAGAGCAAAGGGCAAAAATTATGTTTATAGCTGATGAGCATCATCTTCTTAATAGCTTCATATATTTCTGATATTTTATAGGTAGACGACTAATCCTAAAATGAACGGTTAAAACTAGGCTGGGAAGCATTCAAGTTGCTATGCAGCAGTTTTTTGGCCTATCTACCGCAGTATCTTAAGACTATCTACCGCAGTATTTTAAATTCCGTTACCGTTGGCGTGGAAGGGTTTTCGAGTGGTATGAGACAATCGAGAAATCTAATGTTGTTAGGCATCCAATAAGGCTGATTAAGTGAAAAAGGTCGCAGGTAGCCGCTGGATGCTAGCAGATATAAATATACAAATATTTTAGCTTATTCGTACAAAATACAGTTTTTGGACAAGTGATACGTAAAACAACACAGGGATTTAGCAGGTTAACATTTAACTTATTTTTAACGTAGATTGATTTAGACGGCCTTTTGGTCTGATCTTTAGCGACCTCTTCTGTTAAACCAGAGGATATTGTAGCTTCTATTTTCAGAAAAAAATTACGAGTATGAACGGACGTATTATCTGATACTAAGTTAATGTTCAATAAAAATATTATTACTACTATTATTTATTGCCATTTATATTTACTGTTGAAATACTATTAAAACAAAGGAATATTTCGATACCGTTCGCCACAATTGATTTGTGGTTTGTGCTTCTACATTGTGGCAGTTTGGCAAACAGATTTTTTAAAACAACGACCACCCGTAATGTTCAAGACTTAATTTATAGACTCATTATGAAGTAGTTTGTCATGACTTTGACAAACATTTCAAAATCATTAAAATACTATTAGACACCATTAATTATATTCACGTTAATAAATTTTAGTTTTACACATCAGGAGTAGGCTCATCTTTTCCTGTTTTTGTAAATAAGTCCCAGTGAGTAAAAAGAAAATAAAATAATCGATATATGTACGTACTGTTAAAAGTCGCTAAAGCTTGTTTATCAAGTGCGGTTTTGTCAATAAAAGAAGTTGGAGAAACAAAACCTTATCCAAGTTTTAAATTAATGTGATTGCGTTTGGCGAAGCTTGAAATACTTATACTAAAGTACAGAATCTTATAGGGACTGAAATAATACGTTTTGAAATTACTTATATAGGTTCATATTAAGTGAAGAAACTGATACAAAGAAATACCTTTCTGTTGATTTTTTACAATCCTATACCTGAGTATAGACAGTTAGTTTTATACACTTTGTATTATGAAGGAAAACATATTTTTTCGACAAATTATAATATCAAAATCATGAGCTTACGAGTCTAGTATGTTGTAAAACAAAGAATAAGCCAGTGGGCTCAGAGCAAATTCAATAGATTCTCATATCTGTGGTACTTCACGAGCTGGTGGTACCTTGGACAAAAAAATATATATTAAAAGGATTTTGTGTTTTCGTATGACGTATGGCAAAAAATATAAGACAAAACAACGTTTGCCACTTCAATTAGTATTAGCAAACATAAATATGTATATAATCTCGGTTACAACTGTTATGAATTTCTAGCCTAGTATAACAGTTATATAAATCTAGTATTACAGTTATATAAATCTAGTATAACAGTTATATAAATCTAGTATAACAGTTATATAAATCTAGTATTACAGTTATATAAATCTAGTATAACAGTTATATGAATCTAGTATAACAGTTATATAAATCTAGTATTACAGTTATATAAATCTAGTATAACAGTTATATAAATCTAGTATTACAGTTATATAAATCTAGTATAACAGTTATATAAATCTATTATTACAGTTATATAAGTCTAGTATAACAGTTATATAAATCTAGTATTACAGTTATATAAATCTAGTATAACAGTTATATAAATCTAGTATTACAGTTATATAAATCTAGTATTACAGTTATATAAGTTGAAGATCAGCATTGGCATGAACCAAAATTTAAGTAATAATTTCCATATACGATAATTATGATAATACCTTATAACTATGTCCACGATTGTTGGTGTTATTTTAGAATCGCAGGTGGATAAAATTTCAATTTAATGTGACTAGTACAAGATATCCATCTTCCTTAAAGCTATACTTGATGGTTCTATATATAGGCCCTATCAGAAAAACTGCGGGTATTTTTTAAATTGTACAATAGATATGTAAAAGACATAGACACTCAAGAAGATTTCCTATCAATTTGTGTTATATTAAAAGATTTCAATATTATATATAAAAATAATTATCACTAAAGGTAATTAATAAATAAGTACATTAAAACAACTCTTTTTTTTTTTTTTGTTCATATTTTTAAATACATTTTTCCTGAACATCTACATGTGAACTATTAAATTAATACTCATCTAGAGTACAAAGCCTCAATGTTTAATTAGTAATTATGAAGGAACTTATATAAATGTGAAGTTCTATCATAATTATACGAAGGTTTTGTGATAGCCTCTATCCGAGATAAGGACAATATGGTAGCAAGCTTAAAAAAAAAAAAAACTCTTTTTTTTTTTTTATTATATAGGAGGGCAAATTAGTGAAGATGGCGACATTTTTACGTGTACTAACTACATGTGAACTATTAAATTAATAATAATCTAGAGTACAAAGTCTTCGTTTAACTTTGTTAGAACTTTAGGTAAATTGGTTTAATCACTAATTATTAGATATTTTTGTGTATAATATATAATTAATTTATAGTATACAATCAAGTAACTAACAAAGACGAATTATATTCGGTTATTATTTTTTTGTAATCCTTTATCTCATATTAGTAGAGATGATAGATTATATGTTGGAAGCGTTGTAGGATTGCACACTAAGTAAGTAATACAGTTATGTTGAGATCCATATTGTCTTTGTATACAAAAAATACGTTACAGTAATTGTAATAATGAATACATAAAATAAAAATAACAGTATAGTTATAAACGTTTTGTTGAAAACTTGACATCTATTTTAAAAATTCTTTATCTTTTAGCGAAGCAAATGTAATCTCTAGATTTCCCTCTACGCTTATATTTATCTAAATGAACAAGTGAGTTACGAGATGAGGGATCGTTTCGATGCCGCTGTTATGTAAACAGAGAGAAACAATAAGTACCATTTTTAGTGTATAATTTACATATATAGGATATAACAATTATTTTTATGTGTATTGTATGGATTTATCTTATATTTATCAGTATTTTTTTATTTCTAGTTTCATATTTTTTGTAAATTGTAATAATTTCAAATGTATATATAAAATTTAAAAAATTCTAACCCCGGCAGATATGTTACTAGTTCCTATTAGCTGAATATTCTGGACGTAACTTTTTTCTCTAACATGAATATTTAGGAACTACAACATACAATACATTTTTTTATACGCTTACGATATATGAAGTCAGAAAGAGACACAAATATGTATTTTAAATTAATAATATCTCTCGTTTGTGTATAGTTTCAATGGCCCCTTGTCTGATAAAAAAAACAAAGTCGTTATTCAACTTCTATAAAGATAGAAAATAATCTATAGAATATAATAGTAAACTGAAATTGATTATTGATTGTTTTAGCACTATATTTTTAAAATTTTGTTAAAAACAGTATTGATTGTATGCAAAATCTAATTACAAGGTAATAAAATTAACAAAATAAAGAAAAAATATCTTAAATTTTTGCAGAGCCAAACAAAAGAATTGTCATAAGTGTACGGTCCTCCTCCGAAACATATTTTTGTAACAAGAAAAGACCTTGTACGACTTATCGAATGTTACAAGTTTTGACTTTTACGAGCATCAAAACGTACGAAAGTGGCCAATTACGTGCTACGTGATCTCCTTGATGTGTGAACGTAACATTTGATGTGAAAGTAATTCGACAATAAAAATGTTATTACGTTTGGATTACAATGTATTAGAGATCAGTTTAACTAAAGTGCAGAGGCACAGTAAATTTAAACTGTCATCAAATTATAAAATATTGTTTTCTTATTTAAATATTAAGAAATTTATATTAAATAGTTATTTAATAAATAGTTTATCGTTCAAAGTATAAAATATATTGATGTAAAATTTCTCCTACGATACTTGAAGCAACGAGTGGAACTCAATTGGCCCTTATGTCTTTCGTGATAACAAGAGACCAGTGGTCGTATATTCCAAGTTACGAGTAATGTCATTTTCATGCTTATGATTCTTATTGAAAAAATAATCTTGAACAATGTTTTTTTGATTCTATTTCAATAACAAAACGCTAATGATTTTTTATTTAAAGATAACAGTTAATAATCTTCAAATTCAATTAAACTAAATCTCATAACGATACTTATTATCTGATGATCTGATATGATAAACGATGGCCATAGAAGTCTAAAAGAGGAACCCGAGGGTTTATGACAGTGGGTTAAAAGATTTCTGACTGGGTGGAACATTATTAGGACTCCGTGAAGGCTATTGTTATCTTAATTATATGTTGAATGTTCAGCGCATTCATTGTTATACGGGTGACAGTACTGTGAATTGAGAATATTCTTGGAGAAAACGTCGATAAGTGCCGAAAGACTATTGAGAACTCTTTAGGGAATGTCTTGAAATGGTGAAAATTGAAACTCTTTGATTTTTAATCCCCGATGAGATAAATTTGCGTGTTTACCACTAAAACCCATTCGTCATTCACCACTTTTCGGAAACGTTTCGTTTCTAAAGATTTGCATGTTATTTTTGCATTGACCTGGAGAGCAATGGCATGCTCAGCAGATTTTTTGCAGATGTGAAATGAATTTCCTTGTGATGTGAAATTATTTATAATGAAAAAACTACATTAATATTGGAGCATATAGTCCATACTGTATAATAAAATAATCTGCGATTGTGGAACGATTCAAGTTTTATAACCGTCCACCCATTCATTCGACATTTAATAATACCCCAGCTCAAACATTGTTAAAAATTTATATGAAACATCGTAATATTGCTTAATATGGCCTAAAATTAATATATTTTTTAAGAGGAAAATTACTTAATTTTAAATTAGAGTAGAAACCACTTAATACATACTAGAACGGCATTACATTATTAATTCTCAGAGCAACAAGTGAAGTTATAAAATCATTACATATTTTAAGGAGGTACAGTACTGGTTAAGTTTTTATTTAAATTATGTCGTTATGTAGTTTAGTTATTATAACTTTTATATATATATATATGTATAAGCGTATGATTATAATGAATACATTGTAGTTTGAGGCACTTACTGAAACTCATTTATAATTATTTAATTACTATTTTCAACCCTTTCTTTACATCTTTTCTTATTTACATCAACCATACAGCTCTTCTTTACATCTTTCGGTATTTTTCTTTAAGAATATTCATTGAGATAAATATCAAATTTATTTTAATCGCATTATCCTAAATAAACGGAAATTATATTATGAGGTACTATTTGAGTCCGAGGATTAAAATTACTGTAATTTTAAATAATTATAATAAATCTTATACTATAAATTAAAAATGTTTTAATTAAAAAATATAATTAAAAAATGTTTTACTAACATATTGTTTCCTGTTATGTTATACTGTTAGTGAATAATTGTAGACGGTAAATATAAATTTAAAGGTTAGGCCCTAGAAAAATAACATAAACAAAATCAAATTAAAATTAAATCAATTAATTAAAATCATTTTCGCTGAAGTAAAAGATCGCTATCGTCATTATGATTCGAATCTACATTAATACAACCACAAGAAAGTTTTCTAACTACTACTAGTTTCCTAACTACTACTAGTTTTCTAACTACTACTAGTTTACCACTAGACAATCACGGATATCAAAGATTATGAAATAAAAAGTCCGTAATAATCCTAAAATAAACTACTACTTTCTGTAATGTTTTTAGAAATTATAGATAATTATTATAAGAAATATAATTATCATATTTGCGATATTAGATAAATATAAAACTGTAAAATTATTATAATCTGTTATTTGTAAATTGTTATTTTTTCTGTTGTAACTATGTCTAAAATATACTATGACTGATTAATACGTCAAGAACCGACTTTGTATTGTATATCTTTTTATCATAATGTAGAACGATTATCTGGTGGTAAGTGACAATTTTGAAGACCACAAAATACAAGAGTGTTCGACTCGGACGAATAAAGGAAAAGAGGAAGGTATCCGTGAATTATATTATTATCCTTTCCAGCATTTTTCGTTGAATTTCACTGGGGGTATCAACAATTAATACAGTAATTCATTGAATTTGCACCTTATATAAGTATAGCTAGTACATGATAAACGAACATACAGTCCTAGGTACAACAAGATACAAGATAAAAACGAGATTTTTTTAATTTGTATTTTTTTATTGTGTTTGGTATTGGTGTATTTTTATTTTTTAGTTAATCATGATTTTCAATTATAGTATTGTATAACTTCAATATTGGGACTTCAATATTTTTGTCTCGTTATTCGAGCCGGTGTTGATACATTGTTCTAATAATTAAAAATATTGAGAATGAAATTACAATTTTCAGTGTCTTCTGAATCGACATTTTTTTTTAAATGGTTGCTTAATAAAATATAAAAATATATATAAAATAGGTCCAAAACAAAATTTCATGACTGGTTATGTTTGCTATCGTAAGATATATATATATATCTTTGTTTAATATAGTATTGAGAATCATAAATATAGCAAGGTAGAATAATTCCAAATTTTATAAATAAATTTTAATTTTAAGACGTTGAACTTTTTTAATAACGTGGATTTAATTTAATTGTTCTTTTGTATTAATGTGAATTGAATTGAAATTGAAATATTTAATTGTGGAAATGAAAATATATCTAGATATCATATGCCAAAACTGCAAGGAATAAAAGTTACCGATATATAAGCCTATAAACCTTCTTTTTCATGTGCATATATTTTAGATAAACAACAAAATAAATTCGACTTGAGGCTTTAAATTTTTTTCGGTTTTAGACAAGTTGGTAATGTCTTTGGCATAAATATTCATCACTTACATAACTTTACTAAAAATCCGCGATACTATAAGTCTAAGTTCATTTTCCAAGCCAAAAGAAAGGTTTTTATGTTATAAGTAAAATAACCTTTAGAAGATTCAGGTTTCACGTATTCTTCACAAATTCGTATGAAAACAAATAGCTGATTCGATATTAAATTTTCATGGAGTATATTTTTGCAGAATGAGGGGCACATTTATTTTTACTGTATATTAGACTATATACGTATTACAAAGGACTAAAAATGGGAGAGGAAATGGGGTTGCAAGCAACACCTAGTTGTTTATAAAAAGATAATTTCTTATTAACATGACATTTATATTGTTATATAAAAGTGGCTTTATTTTTAAGTATCTTTATTTTTTGTTTGATATAAAAGAAGTAATGAAATTTGTTATTATATTATCTTAAAACAAGTAAAAGTTAGCATATAGATAAACAGACATAGCATTCTTTTTTCTAATTAATTATTTTTAAGTTAAAACAAAGATCGAATTAAAATCTTGTATTGTTGTACTTGTAACAATAAAGTACCATGAAAGCTGTCATTCTATTCTATCATAACCACGTTGCACCATCATCATTTTAGTTCTAATATTTCATTTGTATCTAGAACTGCAATAAGGGTGACAGTCGATATCAATAAATATATATTATTTTTTTATGGTTTCTTGATGGTTTAATAAAATGTTATATTATGGTGTTACTTTTTGTGGACACAATAAAAATATTCACTTTGTTTTTAAGAAATACGAGAAATACTCAGGTTTTAATATTTATGTAAATTAAAAGAAACAAAGTATGGACTACTGTACTTTTCATACAATCTTAAGAGGATATTAATGAACAGGAGATGAACCATGAAGATGCGGAAATTGAAAGGCTGAATTTTTTTTCATCTTGTACTTTATACATCTTATTCTAAATAAAGTTACAAAGAGAATAAATAAAATATATCTACCTATCCGATTATTATTATGACATTTTTAAATTAAGTTATTATAGCATTTTTAAACGATGTAGAGAACTTTTGTACTTGGTTGACGGACCGAGGTCAAAACATTAATTGTACTGTATATTTCTAGATAGATGGAACATCATATATACCTCTTATGATTCGGAACTTTTCATAAACGGTCTAAGTGTCGCTACAATTTCTGAAGCAACCCCATCCAAGTTTGTAGGTAAAAATAAATTCCAAAGTTCGCACTCCTTTTTGATAATTTTTTAAATGACTTCAAGAACGTAGACGTTAGTGACATAAAAAAAAACTTATATATATAAACTATAGATATATGACAATTATTTGACGTTACATCTAAACTGGCCCTTTCAAGTGTAAGACTTCAATAAAACCCTTTTGTGAAGATTAGATGCAAGCATCATAAATAAATTGAAGTTGTGGATTGGGTTAGTCATGCATGAAATTTATAATAGAGTAACATCTCTCCCAAAAGATAAAATGGATCAGAACTCGAGTCACCATTTCCACAATTTCATAAACAGTTTATGATAGTGCCTAAATAAATAAAGTAGAATTGGGATTGAATAGGAAGGTAAAGAATATAGAATTAACGAAAAAAAGAGTTTACTAAAGAAGCCTTATTGGAATATATATCGGGATTTTATGAGGACTTTATTAATATTAAATAATATTTCTGCGATAAAGTCCCGATTTATATATTTCAATAAGGTGTTAAAATCGTGAAAGTTTAAAGAAGCCTTGTCAGAAAAAATGAAACAAAAACTCATGTATCTTGAAGCGACTCCTGATTATACTGATAATGGGACATGTTTAAGAGAACAATATACAATCTCTGAGGAAATTGATGTTTTACAATTATGATAACACATAAAATGTAATATTTTTTTGCTACTTGATTATTACTTTATTATTATTGCTAAAAAGAAAACATCACAAGTACAAATTGTGTAATCTCGCTAAACTTTAGGTGCTATTAAAATTTTTCTATTTTAAGGCAATTTAGGGCATTGAAATTATTATACTTGTGGCAGAAAATACAAGCTACTGGAAAAAATAATTCCAAATTGTTACCTACAAGACTAAAAAATTATGAAATTGTCAGGAAAATTTAAGAAACTTTATTAATAAACGACATAAAGAAAGATGGATTTTTTTTTTTTTTTTTTTTTATGGAAAAGGAGGGCAAACGAGCATGCGGGTAACTGATAAAATGTGATCACCGCCGCCCATGAACTCTTGCAACATCCGAAGACTCACAAGAGCGTTGCCGGCCTTGAAGATAGGAATGAACGCCTTTTTTGAAGGTACCCATGTCGTATCGATCTGGAAACACCGCCGAAGGAAGCTCATTCCACATCTTTGTGACACGTGGAAGAAAGGTACTTGCAAACCGCACAGTAGAAGAACGCCATGCATCCAGGTGATAAGGATGGTAATGAAGGCGGTGACGTACTGTGCGGTGATGAAATTCGGCGGCAGGCATCAGATTAAATAGCTCTTCGGAACACTCCCCGTTGTAAATGCGATAGAAGACGCACAAAGAAGCCACGTCTCTGGTTACAATATTATTATATCCCTACAACAATCAAGTTAATGGTGCCATACTTGTTTTAATCAAGAGTATTATTTAGTTTTGTGCCATGTATATAGTTTTATATCTATTTTTTAGCTCCAAAAACCGTTATCGGCTCACAGGAAGACATATTGTGAGGATATTTTATAAAACAACTTTTATGATTTTAATTTATACCATTTTTGTAGCTTTGCTTATTAAAGATCAATCAAGATCTACTATAAATTTTATTTCAAACGTACAAACTGAACTCTAAAAGTTTTAATTAATGCCTATAATTATTTTATTTGATAGATTTAGAGCCGAAGATCGCCAGTAAAAGTTGAGATGTTATCGCTTTATTTTCCAGTTTTAATTATTACCATGAATGGTATGTTCTTAATATAAATTTATAACTAAAGTATGTAATTTATATAGATTATATTGTTGACCGTATATTATAATTATTTCATGCTATTAAATATTAAAACAAAAAGAGTTCCTTAAATTATTTAAATATAACATCGAAGACTTTATAATTATCTCTTGTTTATAATTTCAACAAACATCATATCAACGAACATTTTGGAATTTTTGTATCTTTAAATAATTTATTCAGAATCTTAAATAGAAATTTATTCAGAACCTTAAATAATTTATTAAGAGAAATAAAAATCATATTAAAAAATCAACTTTTGACATAGTGTATATTTAAAGTTGATTTAAAACAAATAAAAATTAAAACAATATACAATTTGCATAGTAAATCTAATTTAAATTTAAAAGGAAATGTTTTTAAAAATTAATAATGTTTTGAATTTGGGAAATATATTATTTGTATTTTGAATTTTTTTTTAACGAAAGGTCTAAAAAACAAATTACTAATTAATACCTCGCTCGAAAAACTTCCCTCTGGTGAGAAAAAAACGAGTCTTCCAAGTCTTTTAAGAACTTTAAGTCGATTACGTGACAATTAGGACGATGTGTAAAAAAAAACAGACTTGGGAACAGTAGTTTAGTAGTTTTAATAATTTGTTTATAAATAGTTTTATTAGTTTTATGATTTGAATTTTTCTATTTGATATTATTTTTATTAATGAAATATTTGTAAATCTTATAGCAGCTTATACTTATGGTATATGATATATATGATATGAATGATGTCCACAATACCATTTATTGTGGACATTCTTTAGAGTTTTATGTAATTAAAATTTATGCTGTATATATTATTCCTTTTTTCATAACGTTCGGTCAGCGCAAGCATTAATTATTATAGAACTTGTTGCGACTTTAACAAAATGTAGTAAAATGTAGTAAAAGTATTTATTGAAAATATATATCTCACAAAATAAATGTAGATTATATGTACCACACAGGGCTAATATACATTTCCAGCAGTTAAAGAACTGTCAAATACAGATCAGCACTACGTATCAGAAATTACTCCAAATATACTTATATAAATACACAATCTTTATATTTTTCTTATATTACAATTACAAAGTATTATTTGTATGTGCAGCGGATATTCTGTCAATGGCTAGAGCACTGAAGGGTATAACAGTCATAAAATGTTTTGTAGGATTTGTTAAAGGAAGCTCATCTAAATAATCGAATCTAGTGTTATTAGTCTGGATTGAAGTTGATTGATTGCGACAATTAAATCTAACCACTTACTTAGTCTGCACTGCCTTGTTGGATGGGGATTGTGATTCCTGCATTTTTAGGGTACTATAATTTATTCAGGGTACCCATTTTTGGTAAATAACTCCGAAGCATCACTGTGAGTGCGAAAGAATTCCTTGGCGTTCCACTTAGGATATGAGAGTAACCGTGGTTTTTAGGGTGTAGCCTTCAAAATGGCAGCGTCTCCTATGGATAATTCCGTCTTATATTGTTCCCTGACTTTTATATAAGTTACATGATTTGTTGACTAAATATAATACAAAATGGAAAAAAAAGTATTATGTGTTTAATTATTTTTAAATAATATACATACTAATAATTCTTTTTAAAACTTTATAGAAAGATAATTATTTTTCCATAAGTAAGAGATTGTAAATATATGTTATAGCAAACTTAAACTTAGTATTTGTGTATTTGTGCTAAAAAAAAATTAACTTAAGTGTTCTTAGAGTTATCAAAGGAGAACAATTCGTAAATGAATTCTAAGCAATAAATATGTACATTAGCTAATAAAGTTTTTTAGCCAATATTCAATTTATAAACGTCCATTATTCTTGCAAAATATTTCAATAGCCAATAATTTTCTCAATGACATTTTTCTTTAATAGTAACTATAACTTTCTTTAAGTTTCTTTACCGTTGAAACCGTTGAAATCACAAACCTTGGAAAGAGGCATTCGGAAATTGTGTGGCAAAATTGACAAAACTTTGATATTGCCTTTGACTGTCACCTTTCTTAGGAATCGCAAATTGAGGAAATAAGTAGAAGAGTTCTTTATTTTTTTCACTGCATCAAATATATGAAAATTTTCCTTTCAGTACATGCCTTGTATTAAAACTATATTATTCAATTTTTAAACGTCATAGCCGGTTGTCTCGGAGCTTTTTCTTCGGAATATTCTAGATCGTTATCTTTCGCTTAACTCTTTAAGATTAAAAAATAACAAATCTATCATTTATAGAAAATAACTAGTAATCATTTTTATAATTATTTATATGTTGTGTTATTTATATGTATTATTTATGCATGTATTTTTAAGTATTTCTTTTATATATTTTTATATTTTAATTATATAAAATTTAATATTTTTAAATTTTTATACTAATTTATTTTATACACCCCTTTCACTCTTTATATGCATACATATTATAAGATATTTCACATCAAAAGGTAACTGGGAGAGATTTCTCAGAGATAAGTTATTTTTTGAACTTACATTATTTTCGTTTTGTTTTCTTTATTTACTAGGAAACAGCTGCCAGAGGGTTTGACATTTAATTAGAGTCTTACATCCCATTATAATATTTGTAGCATGGTGCGGGTGACAGGTTCAGAAACGTTTCGTTGTCTGTTGAAAGTTGCCGCGATTTACAAATTGGGACTTGGTATTTCAGCTGTATCACATTCATAATATATTAATAACTGTAGTAAATTAAATTAAACCCAAATAAAATGTTCTAGTCTAAAAATAAAATGTAAAGAAAAGAAAATCAGCGATAAAAATGAAATTATGTCCATCCCTACTCATGTAGTACTGACAGATGGTAACATCATGCAGGCAACTGTCCATTTTACAGCGCCATTAAAATAATAACGATAGTTCGCAAATTGTTAATTATATATTGAAGTTTTTCAAGCAGTGAATAAAATAAACTTTGTCTGAGCTTTTGTGTGTTTTTTCAGAACAAGTCACGTTTGGGATTCTCGTAGCTTTCATGTTAGAAATTTGTTTTTCTTTTAACTTTTGACGTGCACGTGTGATCACTTTTAGGGATTGAAAGTGGAAAAGAAATAAATTACGATATAAATATCCATAACTAAAATAATTTTTAAAATATCTATTCCTATATTTATTTATTACTTTGTTCCAAGCTTTTTGAATGTGACATTTCTGTTAGTTTGTTAGTGGGAAAAAAATCTCAGAATAAATTTTGAAACAGTTAACCTCAACGGATTGAGCTAAATTTGGAAATCACATATAGTTCCAATGACAATGCTATTACATATATACATAAATATATGTATTTGTTAATATTATAGCAACAACATATTCAGACTAAAACAAGCACTGACACGAGATGTCGTTAAGTTTAATACGCTGCAATGATAACTTGTTATTAAAAACGCTTTTTAATACTTATTATTATTTTACTGTTTCATCTATGCATTTCTCTAAACAACATTTTTTAAGAATTTAAACAGTACGTTCATCACGATAAAAAGGCAAAAAATAATATATACTTATATTATACTTACTATATACAAAACCTTTAAGTCTTCATAAAAATATTGTTCAATATTCTCAGTAATCAAAGATTAGTTTACATTCCCATATATTATAAGATTTTTATGATTTTATTTCTTAAGTATAAATATCACGTTCGTTGAAGACTTTTGTTTTGTTTTCAAAACTATCTCTTACAGAAGCTTACGGCTCCAAGAAGTCGTATTGTGAATCCATTTTATATCCTACTTTAATCTCCACTTTTATGTTTTAATTTTAAAGCATTTTTATTACAAGCTGACATAAAAGAATATTATGAGGTCTGCTTATGTCTACATACATTTATTCCAGAGAACGTGCATTCGAACCTTTTTTCAGGATAAGAGTGCCCATAAAGAGATGACGTCTCTTTCAATATGGTTTGAACACTTGTTTCTCTTTTGGTACTGAACTTTATAACAGCGGGTGTCTCAATTTTTGTCACACTTTACAATTTCTTTCTGATTGAGTTTGTCAATCAAGGATAATTAAAAAACTAATAACCTCATCATGATAAAACTTGATATAGATAATAATGATTAGTGAAACAACTAACTCCTTCTACCTTCTATTTCTTCCATTCTGCGAATTTAAAAACGCAAAAATTTTATTTAAAAACATGGATTATAATCATGAATGAACTTATCGCTAATATCCAAATGAAAACATTTCCAATATTGATTTTTTTTTTGCTAGCATTTCAATATATTAATTGTTACTCTATATCGTTGTTCATCTCTTGTTCATTTCTTGTTTTCTCTCTTCGTCATCTATACGTTCTTTTATAAATATCCAATTTATTCATAGCCTGTCAGATTCTGTCAGTGCTGTGTGCTATATATACAATGACTCAATAATTAAAAATTTAGCATAGACTTATTATATACAACTATTGCTTGAGAATGCTGTTTAACTCCTTTGGAAAACTAATTTCCTTATTTTTATTGTTTTTGAAATGTAAGATGACTTTCCTTTGTTTAATAATATACCTAACTGTATAAAAAATATTACTATATTGAAAAAAAAATCTTGTTTTTATTGAAATAAAATGACCAGTATTTAGGCCTCGCAGATTGCTAACAAAGTGCTCGTAATTGATTACATTCTCTGTGGAAAGTGATTGAAAATAAAATGTTATATCTTTGATCGCTGTTTTTTAATTGCTGTTACTACAATATCAATAAAGAGTTTATGGAAGCCATTGTCATGAAAGTACACCATGTCGATATTTGTTTTTTTATATATTTTTTTAGAAGATTTTTAGTTTTACATTATATGAATGAAGTCAACATTAAACGTATAAAATATTTCCGGATGAATCACAAATACAACTACACTTACACTTACAGTTACAGTTACAGTTACGGTTACAATTACAATTAAATTTGAGATCACTTTCAAGATGTGTCTATTTCAAAATCAACTGAGCAGGCTGGTTACCAGGTGGTTCCCAGTGTTTCATACTACTAGATAACCTTTCTTTTTGCTGCCATCAGTCAATTATACATTGTATATAATAAATAGCTTTCTAAAACCGGGTTTATTTTTTATTTCGATTGAAGTTGGTTGAAAATTTCCAATGAAAATTAGGAATGTAATTAGATTTTTTTTAATTAATTGTTATTTTTTTTATAATAATATTATACTACAAACATAATAAAGTCGATAATATGATTCAAGTTATGATCCTAAAAAAGTCAAGCCATAATTTTTTTAAATAATAGTAGATGCTTTTTTAAAAAGAAAAAATGTTTTTCTTAGTTCTGAAAATAAAAAAGGAAACGGACAAAAACGAAGTACTATAGTGAATATAAAAACATACGCTAAAGAAGTTATCAATATATTAGAACACATGAGAAATTTCAAATCAGCAACAAATTTAAATATACAGGCAAAGCTATTTATTACGATTTTAAGTTATTTAGTGTTATATTTCATGAAGTAAAGCTCGTTAACTACGAGAGCTTTCAGATGATACTCATTAAACATTAGACTACGATAATTAGGTTAAATTGCTACTTGATATGAAGAAATGACTGACTTTAATTAAACATTAAGAGACAGTCTTTGTAACGAAACAAAGCTGAAAGTTTAAAATTACTGCCATAATTATTTTTATTACATTAAAACGTAAAGTTAAAACTAATATTTAATATACTAATGCAAGAAATATATTATTATTTTTCAAATGTCAAGGCAAATATAATAATCCTAGATTTCTCAAAAACAATTTCATTTTATACATTCGAAAACTTGTAGTCAGAAGATAATACTAGATCTTCTAGGATAACTCCTAAAGATGGTTTACACAACCATGTAAAGATAGCTTAAATTGTAATATAAATACTTCAAATACTCAAATATACCGACTAGAGTGAATAATTTATATTTTTTTATCATATTTATGACATAGTTTTCTAATGTAAATTAAACTAATGTTGACGCCAAGCCAGTAGGTCTTCGTTGGCTGTTCGCCAGATCTATGATTTTTTCTTCATAATTTTACTGTTTTGCGGGAACAGGATTGAACACTATATATTTTATTAAAATGTGGGGTCTTCGTGCGAAATTAGTAGTAAACGAACAGGACAATGACCTTACTGAATGCCGTGTTCTATATACTTTTATTTTGTATGCTATTATAAAATGATGAGAATCATTATAAAGTCATAATAAATAATATAAGGTCACGACAAAAATTTGATACAAAAGAGACTTCTCTATTGTGTATTCTTATACACCAAAGAGACAACAATTTTTTTACAAACGTTACAGTTATACTTAATGATGAAAAGCAAGATAAAGCTATTAGGCACTCAAGTTACGCACTTAAAAGGTGAATAAAAACGGTGTCTGTTAAGAATGTTTACGAAACATTTTTTTGTTTTATTTACTTTTACTAATTAAAATACATTTCAAATTTTATATCTAATTCATTAAAACAAGGATATCGATATGGTTATAAAAATGTAGTATTGAGTAAAATATTAAATAAAATATAGTTTTGGAATTAAATTTTAAGAAAATTAAAATTACAATGTTTGTCATTAGGAGATCAAGATTTATTCATTCTACGTCTCAACCATTACGTATTTTAAGATATAGATACAAAAAAAAAATGGTATAAACTGTCTTTTATTCATGTTAAATAACAAATCAAAGGTAAATATTACAAAAGCTTTAAAATCAACTGAATTAAAATAAAGCGACAAGGCAAAAACAAATAATCGGATAAACGCTTGCGATAACGTTGCGCAAGCTCGTTTGTCCTCATTTTCCTTTAAAAAAAAACTATCAACTAGTGAGATGAGCACCAAGTCCAGGAGTTATAACAATACTTCACGTAGACATTTATTTTTAAAATAAAATCAAACTTCTTTATCAAGCTACCGTCTTGATTTATTTAGTCAATCCCGTTGTTTTAAAGTCAGTCTTTTTGTAACAAAAAAATGCTTTAAAACTGACCATTAAAATGCATGTTGAATATTTCGACTACAAGCATCTTAATTTTTGTAAATTCTTCAAAATCTACATTGAAAATTTTTTCTTAGTTTGTAATTTTTTATTCTGAACAACAAAAACTAATTTAAATCTTATAAGAAACTGTAAGGTTTTATTTCTAGATAAATTTGTTTTGTCTTCTTTTATTTAGAATACATTCAATCAATTTATTTGCAATGTCTGTTTCTTTGAAGTGTTCGTTGCTAATTGTAAAATGAATATAGTTTAAGGACGTCTTCCATAATTTATTATTTGTATTTTTTTTACTATTATTAAAACTTAATAAATGAAGTCTATACTAAAATACTAGGTGTCGTCCAAGATTTTGCGAGTTGCTTGCTTTTTAAATACATAAAAGGTGAATATTCAAAAGTAACCTGCTAGAAGAAGAGATGAATAATAATTAATGGAAGTGTTAAGATAATTGTAAGATTTATTATGTGTATTAATAATATTTATATACACTTATGTATATCACACATTACATTACAATTATGATACATAATAAATAATATGCAGTTCCATGTTTTTTTACTTTAATCGAATGTTTATCATTAGAGGCTTTTAAAATGACAAAATAAAAAAATATTTATTTGGTTCATCTCTGAATATTTTTTTTTAACTGAGATACTATTTTCAACTTCATTTTATTACATTTATAAATTCAACACTGCAACTGCTACTTAAAGCGTCTAAGTACCTATTATTGTTTACAATGAATTGAATATCAGTTGTGAATATTAAAATTATAAATTTTATTAAACATATTACTAAATAATAGATTGAATAATTAGTTTATGAGTAAATTGAACTGACCGATTAATAGGCCCACCAGTTTAAAGGAAAAAAAGAAATAGTCTTATATATATACAATATAAATATTTTAATGTAAAGTTTATTTTTATACATTTATATGTATAAAAATAAACTTTACATTTTAACATATTGAAAAAAGACTGGAATAGCAAATGAAAAATAATTTAAGCAAACCAAGTGCGACTGCTGTTGCAGTTGTTGAGTTCATTTTGTTGAATATTAATATATGTAAATAATAATATTTATAAATGTAGTAAATAATTTTATTATACTCATTTAAAAAAAAAAAAAAGAAACTGTTTGATCAATTTTGTTTGAACTATGATCATTTTTTCTGACATTAACACGCGTTGATTGGCATCAGTACTACTCCTATCACGTAAATTAAAATTACAATTCAAAACTTTATACAAGAATACCAATTTAGAAAATCGGGATGATTACAATAATTTCATTATTCAGGAAGTTAATAAAAAAATATAGTATCTATCAGAGTTGTTCTTATCTCGTAAAATTATCTCTCTCTCTTTTATGCAAAGCCTTATCTCCTTGTTTTAATATTATGAAAAACACAAAAGTTTTGTTTCAAGCTTCGCCGTGGAAAAGGGTTACTGTTGTATTTTTATTTCTATATCTTATTTATTATTGTGACTCCAAACAGTATTTGACAACGCTATATTTTCTTATATATCTTATAAGCTAAGCACAATAAGTTTCATGAAGGGTTTACACTTTTAAAGAAATATAGTCATTATTTTGCGAAGCGAGCGGAGCGCTCTACTGGGGAGAATTTGCATTGGTGATAGAAAATTGGCATTAAAACGGCTTAACGGTTCGGTTTCAAATTATGCACACACAACATGCTGATATGTGTGGTGGTTTGTAAAAAAAAAATTCAAAAAAAAAATTTATTGCCGTTAAGGAATAATGTCCAAAAAACATCACTCCTTCAATGTAAAAAAAATAGCGCGAAAAATTTAAGTCTTATTGTGTATGCGCGTGCCGAATTTTGTTAATCGAATTGTACTGATAAGTTTTGGATTAACGACATCCCACACCAAGACGAAGCCTTTGGCTTGGCTCGCTTCGCTCAACATGCAAACGGCACCCGAGATTTCGCGATCGCAGCGAGTCGAAATTGAGGGTTCCTAGTATTATATTTTAAACGTCGGAAGACTCAAATCTTTTATGCTTTATATAATTCAATACTGAGCAATCTGATCAACACTTATATAATGTTTGAAAATTATTTGCCAGCATAAGAAAAAGAACTTTATAACAATAATTTATAATATATTATTATGATAAATCACGCATCCTGGCATATTTCAATTAATTATCATTGACCAAATATTCAAAGAATATTCAAAGAGATAAATATTTTAATAATCTCAACCGGTGGAAGGAGAATAAACTGCCATTGTAATGAAACGGAGGAGTTCAAGCCGCCGGCCTAACAATATTTGAGTCCCCGACTTGAATAACAAAAGTGAAATTCTTTATAGTCTGTCCTTTATTACAAAATATTATGTCAAATTTTACAAAAAACGTATCTCTGTAATTGTTTGTACTTTCAAGATATTTGGGTTGAATTATTTAATCTTATTTTTCATTTTGGGAGTAAGAAAAAATTCCGTTTTTTAAATAGTGTCTTTTTTTCAAGTGTGTAGAGTAATCTAAATAAAATCTATAGGAATAATAGTTTTGAACAGGAATTGCTCGGCTACAACGGAGACATATCTTGTATATATTGACTATAATCAGAGCTGTGAGCTGGAGACAAAATATTTTATGATCTTTTACAGAAGAAACAGGTTTGCTTACAACTTGGCCTTTCGATAATCATAAGTAAATACGCCAATTATTTTCAAGAAATGAATTAGAAGATTTAAAGAGGATAAGAAAAAGAAAAAGTATTAATGCAAATTTTTACACATATTGTTCTCTTAGTTATCATATAGAGCAGAAAAATATTTATTTCTTTGAATTTATTTATTCTTTCGTATCTTTCATGAAAATATCTATTGGTTTGTACTGTACTAAAAATAAAAGAGAAATTGTAAATTTAAAAAATGTATAAACATAACGTTGGATGTTATTATTTGAGTAAGGGTGGGGGAGAGAACACACACACACAACAGAGAGTTTGATAATAACTAAAATAAATGTGTCAAAAAATTTAACAAGAAGAGGTTTATAAAATGTTACCTTATATTAATATGCGGCTCACGCAACAACAGAAAAAAATTAAAACGGTATAACGTAATTTTATAATAATATAAAATGAAAGTAAAATGATCTACTTATCGTCGTATTTAAGAACTCGAATAATGAAATCACTATCTAACGTAACGACGAAAAAGAAAAATCTTTTTAAATAGGGATTGATTTGTTTTAAATATTATTGAAAACATGCTCATTTAATTAAAATTGCGAAAAAAAACACCAAAACATGAAATAATGAATAATAAAAACACTTAAATCAACAATATGGATTTTAAACTGGCTCATTGTAGGCGATGGGATCAAATTTATCTCTCAGCTCTATCAAATTGTTGTTTAAAAGTTATCTAATATCCAGATATTCAAAGTTGGAGTAATTAACTTTGTTTATGATATATTAGTTATTATAACATAAATAACATTGTCTTTTTAAAATCTTATTATTATTAACATATTATTAATAATTCTTATTAGGAAACTCTTGTTATATTGCAATATATTGTATAATTTCTAAATAGACTGTTATATTCTCATGAATCGACGATGGTAGAATATTTATTTTATTTTTCACTTTGAATCCATATCAGTGATCACAAGTGCAAATCAATTTGAAGAGTTAGAAGGACCCATTTTGACACCATACTTATCGAAATAAGCTCGTGATATATAAAGCGTATCATTAGCATCCTAGAATTTATGAAACTTTTTCCGTAACCTTTATTCAATTCTTTTTTCTGTAGTTTTTTTTTATTTTAATTTCATTTATAATATTCATTCTTGTCTCTAAATGTTATCTTATCTAATCGTATGTAACTCATTATTAAATAATAATACTTTATAATTAACTTATAAGCACTTCGTATTATTATGGATCCTCTGTCTCGTACTGACCATCGTAATTAGCGCATTCGGTATAACCGATAATAATTAATACAATTAATTTAATTAAAGTCAGTGAAGCGAACAATGAACTTGGCTTCTATTTTGATTAATAGCAGAATTTGAAGAGAATCTTAATATTTTGACCCGATTTGATCAATTATTTAATGAGTTTAATGATACCACCAATTAAAAAGCTAGCGTTAAGAATGATGTTTTTTATTAAAGGCAGGAACTTGATTTAACCTGCAAACTAACTTTATCTTAAATAATAAGGTACTGAAACAATTAAACAAAAAAAAAACACGTTATAAGTCAGAGAATAATAAAGTCATAAGTTACCCTTTTCCAATGAAATTATGATTTCTTGTGGTTAATAACAATACAAGACAACTTGAGGCAGCTTTCTAGTAGTATTCTTTCTATTAGTATTAAAGATAAAAAAGAAATAAGGACAGACATTAAAATATATTTATAAGTTATCCAAAACCATATTGTTTGTTAAACTTATTAAACAACTCATGCGGTCATCGCTTACTGTGTGGGTTAATGTAAGCCGCAACGCTAATCATCAGACAAAATACCCATAACTTATAGTAGGAATTGGGAAAAAGTTTTATAACCCAAAGTTCTACCAGCGACATCCCTCATTGAACATAATTTTTGCTAAGTCCTCTAGGGCTATTAAAAACTTGTAACTAAGTTTTGTTATTTGACACGCCCTTAAACATTTCGGCTCCTTTGGAAAGCTTAAGTTTGACTCTACTCATTAATTTTTCTGTACATATCTTTTTTATAATTTAATTAAGGACAAATAAATTATTAAATTATTTTAAATAAACACATCTATAATTTAACCAAATATATAATTGTTAATAATTATTATTTGGAAGACGAATTGTTTCTCAAAATGACTTTTAACTGCTTCCTCTGCCCTCTGAATACCATTTTTATCCAGAAATTTATTACTGTTATACAAAATTATTCTATAATAGTAGACATAAATATAAATATAAGTATAAATATACCTTACTATTACTATACATTTAAAAAATATATTTTTAAAATGTTGTTATATTTCTAAACAGATACAGAATAAATAAATTAGAAATAAGGTCTTAATTTAAAACATATTATTTGAATTTGAATATATTTGTTCTGCATAAATACTTATATAGCTTTAGTTCAGCAATAATTATTGATATTCATGAAGGAAATAAATTAATACTATATTATTAATTGAAATAATTAAACATCGTGTTGACACACGCGAACACGAACGAACTTTTTGAACGAATTTAAGTATATAACAAGAAAGATCTTTACAACAGATGTTTAGTCTTTAGACATTTAATAAAGCCATTTGATTGCAGCTCATATAACTAGCTGCCTAAAACTCCATCCGGCTTCAGCTGGCTCATCCATCATACTAAAAGAAGCTAATAAATACACATAATATCTGATGTGGGAGTGTAGCGGCTGGATGTCCAAATCTCTCTCTTAATATCCAAATATTCGACAGTAATGACAAGCCATTTGAAACATGACATTCGAAATTGCACCACTTAATATCAGAGGAACCATCTGTAAGTAAATAAGTATAACCTAGCTAAATATCTGTTTAGAGAATATCGAACAAGTTTCAAATATTACCTTCTTAAAATTAGTATGTTCTAAATATTAGTAGTAATATAATATAGATACGGGATGTTTTTTACTTTAATAAATAAAATGTGGTAAGTACAACCATGTATTTTATCAAGGACAATCATGGTTCTTAATTCTTAATTCTTTTACAATGTATTGTAAAAGAATTAAGAATTATTTTTGGTGTACCAAAAGGCGTCTTTATATATTAAATTTGTGAATCCTTCTCTCGAGGCAATGAACCCATATTTTATAGAACGGTCATGGCCTATAAAAATGTATGAACTATTGAGATTTTCTCAAGATATTTCTCATATAAGATCGTCGAGGTTTATATTAGAATGAATTTGGTAAGTAATAGATTGAAGTATACAAAGCTGGCAAGGAGTTAAATTTAAGAGTAACAGCTTTGTGTGAATGAATGCATGAAATGAATCTGTGATAAATGTGTTATAAAAGCAGACCCAAAAGATTATTATATCAAAGATAATTATATCATATGATAACAATATAGACAGAAATATATGTTTTTCTAAGATTGAAAAGTTACTGTTATCGTTAATAAGAACCCATAAAAATCAGAGATCAGAATCAGAGATTCTTAGTTTATAATACATAGCACCAATTATATTAATTAATTCATAACAATTCTTATTAAAATGGCATAAATTGTGAGATAATTTATACTGTCGTTTAGATATATAAAAGTCACGTGGTATCACAAAAGTACACTCTTTAAAAAATCAATATTATCGACAATTATATCATACTCTAAAATTATAAAAGCTATTACAAATATCACGACTTACGAAATTCTAATTCAAAAGGTCAACCTTTTTCTAAAAAATTTCGAGCTTTATTTTACTACAAGCAAATATTCAATATTCTTTAAAATAAATACAATATAAAAATGTCAATACTGTCAAAATACCTATATTAAAGGGAAACAGCTGAAAAAAAATACGTTTAGCCAAAGCCCAATATAACATCTTTGTTAAAAAGTTCTTTTGCTTTAAATTACGAATTTATCCAATTATAATATTACAATAAAGATATAAATATACATATGAAGATCTGGTTTATATATCGTAAGAAGCTGATAAGTTTATAAACTTGGTATTGTAGTGTTCTTTAAATAAAATATTTAACAAAATCAGGAGGTTAAAACTAATGGTTTTGGACGTTAAATATTAAATAGGACTGATATTTTCTTAGATTTACACGAGTACTGCACATTTCAAACACAAACAAAAACACTACCTTTGTTTTCACCATTCCCCCTTTTTCTTGGTAAGTTTTGCTCACAACTTTTTAAACATAAGAAATGTTGTTGTAAACCATTTGCTAGCAACACCCTAAATTACATAATTTAAATTTGAGCACATGTTCTTAGAAAGTTCTTAGTTTCATGAATCACTTTGTTTGATGAATTACATGAAATAAACATTATTTCTTTATATCAGATTAAACTAAACCAATGAATGAATTAATACATGAAGATAATAAATTATTGAGAATTATATTTTTTCATAAAAGTTGTTTTATTTTAAAGAAATTGTTTTTTTTTCATTTCGAATTAATATCAGTGATCACTTGAGTACGTCAAGTAAATGCAAAACACATTTAAATGCAAATACGAAATAACTTTAAAACCGATTTCACAAAAGAAAAAAATACCTAACAAAAGGTAAAGAGATACTAAAACAACAAGAAACAAAAAGCTTAAATAGAATTGAAAAATGGACACGAAAGTTGTTTTATGAAACTTTGTCGATATAAAACACGATACGCTTTTATAAAAGAATACACTATTTTACAATAGGAGAAAAAAAAGTGACCGTAGGTTATTTAATATTTTATTATTAAATTAAGAAAAAACATACAAATTAATACGCTTTTAAATCTTAGAAAATAAATTAATTTTTGACGAAATGAAGTTATCAGAAGTGTAGAAAAGAAAATATCTAGTTACTTTAACATTGTATAGAAAAAAATATTGCTTTGTCAATCACTCTAATAAATTAGTTATGAAAATATGATATTAAAATAATAATAATGTATAAATTCTCCTGTACCTCTGACCTGAATCCATCATGAATTAAACGTATCCATCGGGTTCTCCTGTCATGATCCTGAAGGTGAGAGGTGACGACGTATGACATATGACCACTTAGTTGATTGCTCTCTTCCCTCACGTTTGTGCATCATAAATCAGAGCTGTAAATAACTAAGCCTCAGCTAAATAAAATAATTTTAGCTTTAAACTATTTGAAATCGACGAATATTTACATATATTTTATGTGGATTCATCAAAAAAACTTTTCTAAACGAAACTTAGGCAACAAACTAATTTGTCTAAGCACGATGTTGTTTATATGTAAAATTTTAATTCTTAAGAACTAAAAGTTTGAAATTATGCAGTAGGACGTTCTTATAAGAAAATACTTATATTTTAAATAAGAATATTCAAATTAAGCCATTAATATTCTCTTTAGGCAACTGTATTCTATTTTGTTATCTTCATTAATTCTAATTATTACAGTAAAGATTAACCCGTTATTGTACTCTGTGATATAATTTCTTCGTATCTTGAAATAAATATGTTATTACTCTCAATACTCCCATCACGACTATATGACGATATATGACATATAATCTTATATTTTATGGACCTGCTTGAACGATCTCACAAAAAGATTATTATCTCATAAGAAGTTATAGAGGAATACTTTATTTTACTATTAATAAATCTGCACGTTTCATAGCATACATATGTTTTTAGGCGTCAATCCTTGGTTCATTACGACTTATGTAAATGTAAAATAAAAATATTTTTTTAGTGTTACTTATATTATAATAAAAATATATAAATAGCTAGACTCTTTTCAATGAGATTGCTGTATAGGTATTTTAAAACATTAGTTTATGTTTATCGGGCTAGATTTTTGCTTTTTGATTTAAGATAAAAATACTAAATAATTAATTCGTTATCTTTGTAACATTTATTTATTTGAAATAACTATAATGTTGTTATTTATCTATACATATTGTAAAAATGGAGTCCTTAAGCCGCGTGTGTGAAAGCGATAAACTCAAAACTTATCAAAAATATTTTTGTGTGGTTTTCTACAATAAATGGTGAGACTCCTGGAGGAAACAAGAATTAGGTGAATAGTTTTTTATACTTTTATCTATATTGATTATTGTGAAATGGTAGCAATAAATCTTCCCTACTCGGAGTCTTACACCCATGTCATTACATATGCTGCATGAACCATCAGAGATTAAAATAATTGTATATCTATTATAAATCATATATAGATTCACAATAACTAGTTTTATGTTCAAAATATTCATTTTATAATATTCCATCCATATAAAAGCTGTTTAGTATTGTAGACCCCACCTAAGCTTTCTAAAGAATGAAGGTCCAAGGCCATCCAGGGCCAAACCAATCTTTAGAACGGTATCACTAAGCTATGAAACCCGTCCATGAAACGCCAGACGTTTCATGGACGGGTTCCATAGCTTATATCCAAACCAAATATATATTTATTTAAATCTTTATTGTACCAAAAAACAAAAAAAGTACAATAGGCGGACTTAATGCTTTAGAGCATTCTCTATCAGTCAATCCATAGAAAAGTAAAAAAAAGAAAAACAACATTTAGGCGGTAAAAACAATAAAATAAAAAATTGAAAAGCTAAATTTAATTAAAACTAAATTATATAATTAAGTTATTTCTAATTACTAACAAAACACATATAAAAAAATACATATACATAAATGCGAATACATACTTACATAAATATAATATTCATTAATATAAAAACAATACGTGTATATAATATATACATGACAAATTATGAATATAATAAGAACTTATGAAAAAGATTTAGAATTAATTAAGAAATATTATCCTATGGCCACCATGATCCTGTAGAAACATCGTATCAGTTTCCGGGAAAATCCGTCCCGCAACGCTTTCGATCCCTCGGACAAATCCTAATGACATCGATAGCAAACAGCATATTGGAAGCGAGTCCCGGGTAGTCCACGGGTATCATCTACTTTAAGCTTATTTTCAAGTTCAATTTTGAATATTACAAATAATTTTGAAATCATCTAGACCTGTACGTGCCTGTTACGTAACGAGTTTCGAACATAAAAACTATTTCTTTCCTCTGTAATGAAATTCGTGAGGGTTTTATTGATGTATAGAATCTATTTACGTAACATTGCTATTCAAGTAATAAAATGTATTTACCTTTAACAAAAACCCTTTTTACTTAAAGTTTAGAACCTGTCTTATTATGCCTATTCTGTTACTTAGACACTTTAGTCATATTCACAGACCCTTTTTATATATATAATACTATTACAAATTTGTTACCGTCCAAAACCAGTGACTAGAATAATATAATGTTTCCAGTATCAATTCGATTTTTTATGAATAATTATGTATATATCTAAATATTTAGGGTCCCAACATACTTCCTTAAATACCTCCTCCATATTTTTCATGTTTCTGTGTGTTTTAGTAGTAATGTTGAGAATTGCATATCAAATTAGTTATTAGACGTAATTCAATATATATAATTTGTAATAAACGTAATGTAATATTTAAGCTTATAAAATGAAACATTTTTAAAATTCGCTAAAAATATAAAATATTAAAACTCACAATTATTTTAATACACCTAGTATTGCACTATATTTATTTCTTCATCTTGTGGAAGCTACTTTTCTAAAGATTCACTTTTACTCTGTTTAAATTGTAAACACATCTCTTTTTATTCTTTCATAACAAGTCAACAATACTATGATAATTAATACAATTAATCAATACTTTGGCGTTTTAAAGTATTGTTATTACAATTCAAATGATTATTGTTGTTTAGTAAAATGGAAATATTAATTTTACGATAAGCGACGTTTAATGCATTAATACTATCTTAAGAAATCGATTTACTAACTATATTATGATATATCTTTAATTTTGTATAGGTATGTATTATAAAATACTATAGGATATACATAACCTACCAGATATATAAATATACAAACATACAATTGTTAAGTGAAAAAAAATGTTTTATAAATTTCATCTTTTAGTTTTTTTTTTTTATATATACATGTCTTCACAATGTCTATAATATGTACGTATTGGTAGATAGATAAATGTCAGGGGTATTTTATTTGTAAATGAACTGACTATTGAAATAATAATTCACAATTCAATCGAAGCTTCCTCCGAGGGTCTCAGGCGGTAAGTAGGACCGATTAATTTGCTGTCACAATCGAGCTTGAGGAGTTTTTTCTAAGGAATCTTTCAATTTATTTTTTACGGATATTTTTTCTTATAAATACAATTATGTAAACGGAATTATGTATTCTTGTAATCGAGAAAAACATTGTATAAAACAAACTATACGTAGATTTTCGAAAAGAGGCTGCTACTAACTTGGAGTTGATACAGCCGAAATACGAATATACAAAACACAACTTCATTCATTTTATAATATTACTTTATAATAAACATGTATTATCGACTATATATTATATATTACAACATCTCTAAACATTGACGTTAGACGTCTAAACTTCACTAACACAGCAAACTATGTCCTTTCGTAACTAAGTACGGCAAAGTTAACTAAATTGACTTGTCTCCTTAGACATGTAAAATAGATCTTTTAATTGAATTTGTTAATAAAATATGTTTTTTAATATAATATAAATATATATTAATCTGACAATATCGTTAACTAAGAACAATCTGCATATTAGATAAAAAGTAAATAACTACTCATATTGCCTTTTATTTATTTCTCGGTTTTAAATTTCAGTTTACCTACTCTATAGAGTCTCTACAATAATAATATAATAATAATATTATTATTATTATTTCAAATTGTCCATATATTAGTTAGTAGAGTTTTTTTTAAGACTATGTTAGTTAATGTGTGAAATGTCATTGATAATAATAGTAATAAATAAAATAATTCAAATTATAATCAAAACAAGTCAATATGACAATAACACATACAATTATTAAATAAAGTAAGATTACATAAATGTCAAATCAAACCAAACCAAACCAAACCAAACCAAACCAAACCAAACCAAACCAAACCAAACCAAACCAAACCAAACCAAACCAAACCAAACCAAACCAAACCAAACCAAACCAAACCAAATCAAATCAAATCAAATCAAATCAAATCAAATCAAATCAAATCAAATTAAATTAAATTAATTTTATCTATTTCTTAGTATGTATACAAGTGGCGAAGGTAATCTGGACTGAATTAATTTTATTTTTATTATAGCTTGGCAGTTATTTAACCTGAAGAGCATTACTTGGATGTACAAATACAAATAGACAGTGGTTTCTATCTACTTCAAGTTTATCTACAAGTAAATCTAACATAAATAAAATTGATGTGAAAAAAACACAAAACATGACAAATTTAATGAATCAATATTTTGACAAATTAAAACTTTTTTATGTACATAATTGTTAGGTATTGTTATCTTTAATTTTTAATTAGTTACTCTGAGACTGAATTTCAAACATTTTCAAATGACAAGGGAAACAAAAATATTTTAAAATTATAACTACAATATGTAGATCTGATAGATAGATAATTTTTTGTGTTTTTTTTAAATGCTAATAAATAAAGGCATGTGTACACTAGGAAAATTTAAGTTTTGGGTAAAGAATCATCGAATTAGCAGATTATCACAATGACCTACGAACCCCTTCATACACTAAGAACTATTGATACACACTCAATAGACTAGTTTTAAAGATCTTATAAATTACCATTAATCTAACAACTTGTTTTCTTTAGCATTACCTTAAAAGTATTATTATTTTGTGGGAAACTAACCATTTGATAACAGAATAAGTAAATGTAAACATATCTAAATATGTAAAGATATCAAAATAAGTAAATGTATATATATCGAAATATGTAATAAAGTAACAGACAAGTTATGTTAATTACTGGTTTGAATTAGGTTTTATTGTTTTAAATATCATCGATACTAATAATACATTAATATTATGATATAATCTCTGAAATAAAATATATTAACTTTGAGAGTGATGTTCTGATTGCACATGTTCTGATGTGTGTATATTCTTTTATAACAACCAACATAACTTATAAAAAATATATTCAAATAAAATATTATACTATGTTATTGAAACACTAAATAACAATGGCGACTTGGTTTCATAAAAGTGCTTGAAAACATCCGCGCGGTCATTTAACTGGGTTGTTTAGACAATATTACATTAATAAATTATAATTCTTATCCATTTTCAAGTGTCCAATGTACTTGGGCTGTAAGTAATTGGCGCACTTCCTCCAAGCGCAGTAGATTAGCCCGTAATGGCTTCTGCTTCATGATTACGAGGATCTTGACATCATCGCAAATGTTGCCAAAGTGCTTTTGAATTAGATTGCCAGGAACTTTAATTTTAAATTAGTCTTGAAAGTGCAAGGCAGTCAAGTATAGAAATGGAAGAGACTAAACCACTATGACATATTAAGTTAAATATGTGTCTATTGTATATTTTTTTGGTTTGTATATTAACTCAATAATTATCTTATGGCAACAATGCGATCTGTAATAGTCAGTTTGATATCAGGGAAAGCTATTTTAAATGAATATTTTAAAGGAATACCGCTTACATTGATTTAGTAGAATTTTGTTGATATTGAAATGCATAAAATTGTTATTGTTTAAATATGAATTTTAATATATTTTGTAATAATAATGATAAATTATATAGTTTTCTATTATGTAACTTTGCGTATATGTTGGTTATATTTTGTTAAGTTATATTAAGTAAAATTTTATTGGAATTGACATTTCTTATATAAGCAAATTATTATTTTTTGTATTTAACTTTAAATAATGTTATTTTTCACAGTTTAAAAATATTGAACTTCCAGTAAAAACTTTCACCAAAACTCGTAATTGCTAATTTTTATTATTCATAGCAAGTACCTACGTATTTAAAGGAACACAAAACACATCATATTAAAAATTAAGCACTTGTAGAATTTTCTGAACTCGAAGCGTTAAACTTTCTGAAAGATTTAAAATATGGCTCTCTAGTACCCACTCATTCAAAAGCGCATCAGACTCATTTCATTTTTTCCTTTTGAATAAATGTTGGACAGAATAAATTGGTATAATATTTTTGTATATAAAGATTATAAAATATATTAATAATATTATAAATGGCAGCGAGAGAACATGGCCGCTTTAATAATTATTTTCGTAGCAATTAGTTTCAATATATTTATTAAAGCTAGAAACACGAGTGAGGCCGCTTCGCCTATTTTGTATCAATTCTACTGTATGTATATTGTACGCATAAAATGTATATGTACGTAAATTTTGGTTTATTTGTCTAAATAAATAATAACCAAACAAAAATTCTGAAACCGATGAAATTCATTGATATCTTATTGACCTCCGTCAGGATCTTTTTTTTTAAAGTAAATGGATGTCACTTTTACTATTACATTTCTTTAATACTATGTTGTAAATTAATATTGCTTTTAGTACATTCGTTTTATTTTATGTTTTTTTTTTGTTGTTAAATATAATTATAACATTTTGATTAGAATAAATATATAGTGATTATTTTCTAATGCTGGCAGGTATGGTATTGTTTTAATAAATATAGAATAAAAACTAATCAACACGGGCCGGATTCGAACCTGCAACCTCTGGGAAATTGCTCTATATATTTTAAAATTGAGTTTCCGTGTAACTAAAAAAACAAATTGTAGTATAAGACATATTTATATTGTTTTAGACAATCATGATTACGAATATGTTGGATTGAGTCTTTCCAACAGAAACTTTTTCCTCAAATTCGGTATCGAGTTGTAATTGTTTTCTCTTTGTAAGTTCCTATACGTGCCGATATTTTTTATGAAGCTTTCACCAATCACGAGTACTACAAGACGTAACAGGTAATGTATTTCTTTTAAACATCGTATCTTCTTCGTGTAAAAACGAAACGTACGTTTGTAAACGTACGTATATTCATCTTGTAGGGCTTCAGATATAAATACATTTTATTTTCTTTATGGGCTATCAGGCAATGGCAAAAAAAGAAGACTAACATAAGCTTTGCCACATGTGCCAATCGGGGATAATGAAGGATACTACATCATATGAAAAAAAAAGAAGGAGTTTTTAGCGCATTTACTGACTGCTTGAAGCTATAATAGTCACTCATGGCTAACTTTTTGGACAGGATGGTACTACCCATTTGTGCTACCCCATGTACGAGTTTATATCTGTCTACAAATAGGCTCTGACGTCTTTAAATTGGGGCTCAAGTTATTAATATTCCGTCATTTATGTTTCTATATATAAATGTTCATCTATCTATATATGATTGTCTCTTGCAATTTCTTAATATCATTAGTTTAATACAAAAAAGCTTTTTTTAATAACTATTTATGAATAATTTGTCAATAATTATCTATAAATAATTGCTTTTGGTTCACTCACCTACTTAAACAGTTTTTTTCTGAATTGTATGTTATTTTAATGAATTAAACAATTAGTTATGTTCTTCAAACAATCAAATATTAAAAATGACAAAGTTACGTTAAAAGCAAGACTAGTTGTAAATATATTTTCAAATGTCTACTTAACATAAGTAGAAATAAATTAGTCATTTCAAATTTTTGCTCAGATGTTCTAAATCATTTAAATGTATAAAAGTTAGAATTAAAAAACTTTTACTAAGAATGAATCTTGAGAATCTAAAGTTTTCATTTTATTATAATACGTGCTGATTTTATAGTCTAAAAGCGATTAATCCTTATTGTAACGCTCTTTAAGCTCTCTTCGCTTAATTTTATTACCGACCTAACTCTTTGTAATGGAAACTGTTGTGTCATCGTTGTTTTTTATAAGCATTTTAAGTAAATTATTATAATTAATAAAATATGGGTTTATGAAAAGGTTTTATGTAGGTAATAAAATATATATTTTTTTTTCGGTTTTTAAAAAATTCAAACTGTTCAACTACAAAAAGGGAACAGATATTGGGAATAAAATAAAATCGTTTATTTCTTAAACAGTTAAATTAAATTGATCAAAATTTAATCGATTCTTTAGTATCTTCTGTGTATAGTCGTAGGTAGCAATAAGACCACCCCTGGCACTCTTAGTCACCCGTAGGTGACTAAGGGTCCAAATTGTGGTAGAATAATGCAGCAGAGGAGGAGATGGCTGATCCTTGTTTGTTGTTTGTTGTTTTATACTCAGGAATGGGTACTGCTTACGGTAATTGGTTGTCTTGCATTCTGTATTGTAATATTATTTGACAAAAATTTTTCGACATTCACATCGAATTCATTGTGATGGATCTGATTGTTTGCAAAAAAATATATAAAAATGTTTTGAGGTTTTTGAACATTGATCACAAAAACAATAACCTCCCGAATTGGTTGTATGATACTTTTGAGACCAGGGCTCGTTTTGAACCCTCGTAGGCTTAACTTTTAAGTTAGAAAGTGTACTTAGGCCTCATTTCGATAAGTATGGCATCAAAATAAGCTCAGCTGACACTTTCATTTGACGTACACATGTGACCACTGCGCCTAACTTGCGCTCTATAGAAAGCGCAAATTAGGCCACATTTAAAGTTGACTCTCAACTCTGGGCCGGATCACCCTAATATCAACTGTAGAAGAGCTGATCGGATTATCCGTGTCTTCGTGCTCTGTGAAAGGCTAGATCCTTTGGCGTTGCATAGAACCTTCGTATCCTTATGCATTTTTCATCGCATCTTTCTATTATTTTATCACGAGTTTTTAAATCTGATTCCCCTCACCGAAATCCAATACAGATCTGCACGCCACCGATTGCAATACCATCTCTACCACGTATGCGTCGCGTAGCGCTCCTCTAAGATGCGTAAATCTCCTCTAGTATGCGATTCCACCACGATATGGAATAAGCTTCCTTCGGTACAAAAAGAGCATTTACTCTTTCCTCAAAAGGCCCGCAACACTCTTATACAACCTCTTACAATGTAAATTTGGGCAGCGGTTATCAATTTCTATCAGGTTTCTCGTAGGACTTTTTGCAAACCTATAAAAAAAATAAAAAAATCTTCCTTGCAAAGTATTATCTAAATATATGTGCAGGTTGTTCAGAACGCTTTCTAAAAAAAATTTGAAAGCAGGCTGATGGCTTAAAATTTACACAAACCATCTATTTTTCAAATATAAGAAAAATCAAAATAAAATATAAATCTTACTCACTATCTCGTATGTATTATATTTGCTATTTGGATACATATTTAAAAGACTAATAAAAGCATAGATAATAAAACAATGAACAAAATTGTATATATTATTTTATTTTTCTTTAAAAAGCTGCTCTACAGAAATGTCTACTTTGTAAAGTTTAATTTTCCATTACTTTAGTTGAAAGGTCAGAGACGCGTGGGTATGTGGGCCACAAAAGCTGATATAACGTCATTGTTATTTTAATATTCATTCTAATATTGTTTTTAAATAAAACCGTTGTAGCGTTTCTCAGAAAAACGTTGAACTGATAATTATTAATTTTGAATAAAAAGATCATTTCATACTTAATAACATGATTGCTTTTAAACAATTCAGTGACCTACTTTATAAAAGGTTAATTGCAATCAGACAATAATTATTGTGAATTTTTTGTGATCGTATTTCATTAAATAAAGCAAAAGTAAGTAAAAGCAACCAAAAAAAAGCATTTGTTATATTAACGTGGTCATCAAACATTTAAGGAAGTCTTGGGAAATTCATAGAACATTTTACTATATACATTTATGTTTTTATTTCACTCCTTTGCTTGGGATTTAATTATAATAATTACCATATTTTAGCTAAGTTTAATTTTTTTAATTGTTGTTTTAGTCCTTGTAAGAAAGAGACAGACTATCAATAACTTACTGCAATAATTTAGTTAATGACTCTATCCAATAGTCGAAATATGTCTGAAATATGTATTTACTCAACCTGCAATTAACAAAAAGTGATACATATGTCGGTCAAACTAAGAAATTACCATCTGCGCGTGTAATAGAACGTCTCAACTGAAAATAAAGTTAATTGCAAAATTTCTCTTAATCGACAATGATTTTTTTTTCATAATCTATACATAGAAAGGTTGGGATGTGATAATCAACTTGTCCAAATTTGGTTAGTATAGCTTTGTCGAACAAAATATGGACAAGTGGCGGTAGCGGGCAAAATTTGTTCGAGTTAACCGGTAACGAGCTTCGCAATAATTAAAATAAAATTTAAACCATATTGAATCTTAGCTAAAGTTAATATATAACTAAAACTTCATAGCGTCAGCAAAGAATCTTTTATAAAAAAAATTCTTTCTTAACTTTTATGACTATATTACTTAGGTAATGTTTTTAGTTTACAGTACAATAGTTCATTTTCTTCAAAAGTAATCCTATATTATTGTAATTCATAAATACGAATGTGCTGTTAAAGCTCATAACACGAGAAACGGTTTAAAGTCTAGACGGATATCTCGATGCTGTTTTCTCCATTTCTTATTTGTATCATATTCCACGAAGACATCTTTTCTACAAAAAAAAAAAATTATTTTCTCCTTGATTCTGATGATCATTTGCGTTTATTGCAGGTCATTAGGTTTATTATATATTTTGATTATATATTGAGAAATTAAATTAATAAGAGTTATTAAGGATGAACCGTGCTTAAGATCTTGTTAAGCATGTACAATAGTGACACGTGCTGGCTAATATATATTTATTTCATTTTAACTTATCAAATATTAAACCTATTTCCTATTGGTCTTTCTACAATGAGGTAAGTAAAAATCAATATTTCAATCTGTGATATTTCATTGTAGTAGTGCTATATTTTTCATTTTGACCGACTTATTATATTATTCTGTGCTATGACAATAGGTTGAAGTATTGCAAATGCAATCAGGTCAAATTTTAACTTTGAAAAGATATTGGTTTTTCAATTTCTTTTATTGACAAAACTGCTTTAGATTAACTAAGCTTAACATACATAAATTATAATATATTAAGGGCGTTACAATATTTCAGAGGATGTGAGTCAGTCAGTCAGTGAGTGATATGAGATTATAGTTTTTGCCCACCTAATATGGTTCTCAACTCATATGATTTTTAGAAATCATTCTAGACGAGGAATAACAATTGTGTCTATTGGCGCCACTATCTATCTCCATATACCTAAAACTATACACAAGAAACCGTAGAATATACACCATACTCCATACAGACATATATTTGGCCTTTTTTTAAAAATAGCTTTAACCAATAATAGCAACAACAGTAGCTATAAATAATTTAAATAAGTGCGGTAATAAAAACATTTTCCTTATCTTTGAACGATAAAAAAGGTATTTTCTAGATTTATTTGTATTATTTGTCTTAAATGAACGATTGAACGAGATGAAATATCATAGCGATGCCTCAAATTTTTTAAATAGGGAGATAAGAAGTTAAAAATATATATATATATAGTTTATGTATTATCTACAAGTTTGAATTGATGCTGGTTTATTGTATATTATACGTGTTTTTTTTTTGTTTTGTTTCAGTTTTATTCTATATCTTACTTTGCTGTATTTATATTTTAGTAGAAACCATTATATACTACTTTTTTCACACTAAATTTTTTACCGTTTGGGAGCTATGCGCCACTGACAAATATAAATAAATTTAATTTTGTTATAAAATACACAGACTTTAATGTATTTTTTAGATTCTTCGCCATAGTTACTATTGGAAAGACTTCTATAATAATTCATAGTAAACTGAAATTGATTGTCGAAGATAATTGAGTAGCAAATACAGAATATATTATAATAATTTGTAAAAACAGCTGCTATTGTTGGTATATTCGGAATTCAATTACATAAGATAATCAAATAAAAAGAAGGATGGAAAATACCATTATACTATTTGCAGCAAGAGAAATTTTGTTAAACTTAACTTAGCAAAAGTTTCAAGATATGACTTTTACGAGCGCAAAACGTACATAAGTGGTCAATTACGAATTACGTGATCTTGTAAGAACGTTACTTAGAAAATAAAAATGCTTACAATGTAACAGATATCATTTTAAATATTTGCAAATTAGTTTTTTTAAACAATAATCGGCTGACTTATTTTATTTTTATTTTGAGTATTGAAAAAAAAAATTCTTTCAATATGTATTTAGTAAAAAAAATTATCTCTTTATTTATATTATTATAAAGGTTATATAAAATAAGTTTATATAAAATTTTTCCAACAATACTTGGAGACATTTCGAGTACAACTTACTTACCCATCATGACGTTGCCAAGAAGCTACCGCGACGGTAATATTTTCCAATTTCCAATATATTTAATAGGGAATATAATATTTTATTTCAAAATATAAAAATAATTATTTTAATACTCCTATTATTCCATATCATCTCTTTCTTCAGTAGATTACCTTTCAAAAGTTTTACTTCTTTCTCGTTGACACAACTTTTTTATTTAATTTTTTCTCTACTAAAAATAAAACAAAAAAAAAATAAAAAACATGAAACCTAAAATATTACAAGAAAAATCTTATTATTTATTTTTATAAAAATTAATTCAAAAGAAAATTTTAAAATGGGCAAAAAATACAATCATAAACAAAACATTAAAATATCATATCCATTGAGGATTTGCAGAAGGAGGTCGCTGACGTGACTGGATTTCAAACCTTTTATGTCTACCACCACAGTGAGTGTTTAAAGAGACTTACTATGAAAAAAAAACTATATTAGGCTATAATATATAATATGCATATTTTTGAAAAATATGAAACAGTAATCAGTCATCTTTACATATAGGTAAATTCTATTCTATTAAAGGTTCCATTTTCTTAATTATTTAATACAAGTCGGCACAATTTATTAAGAATACTAATTGTGATTTTAGTTAATGATTTATTTTGATTAAATTTTATAATTTATTTATTTATTTATTTAAAAATAAACAAAAGAAATTACACCCTATATTAATTTAAACCTTGTAACACATCATTGCCATACAATTTTAAGTGAGCAGTTAAGTATTTCTGATATAATAGCAAAACTAGTAAAACTACCCTCCGTACTAGTTGTAACTGTATGACGGTCGGATAGTATTTCTCAACTTTGCACGACATGACTCGATGTTGTTATCGCGATTACATCTTTACATAGTATAGGCAAAAACATAACATTTTACACTTTTAAAGTAGATTACATTTTAAGGTTAATAATAAAATTTGATCTGAATTAAATCCATAACATACGTACATAGAACACGTAAATACAATACGAAACAAGACACACTAATACCAAATTGAATTTTTAATTGTCGTATTATAGATCTGAAATTACAGTATTTCCATTTCAGTATTTTGCTCGTTATTTCCTATTATTTGATTACTGAAAATGTAATTAAAATTTTATCAGTTAAAGTGCCTTCTTCAGCCATTGTGTATATCAAATAAGATTTTGTGAAGTAAATGATATATAATAAATAAATGGATTTAATATTTTAAATAAGAACTATATTTTATTATCTTTTCTTTTGAAACTACAATTAATATTTTACAATTAATGTTTTACGTAACATGTGAAGTATATTATTTTACCACTTTATAATTCATATATTTTTGAAAGAAAAAAGTCTCAGAGTAAAGTATTGATAAGGATTTAAATACATGTGAAAATAAATGGTTACGAATGTAAATTTTATAATACTAAAAATTATAGAATATTAGAAAATTTATAAGACACTTATTACTTTAAACTTCCTTCGGTTTGGGATGAAGAATCTCTGAGATATTCAAATTTCCTTTCAAGTGTAGAAGATCAAACGGTAAAAGTTTAATTATTTTAATAAAAAAGTTTAATTTATAACGTTTCGATCATATTACAATTAATGTTTGATATAACTGTAAATATCTATAAAGTATAAACTAAAATAGTCATCATACTAATCACACGAACCTTGCTATCTCAGGTATCCCATGGTGGTTTTTGCACCACTCCCAACTGTAAGAAAATAATGACCAATGCAGATATTTCACTAATATTACTTATTACTGCGTACTGTTATGTATAAATTGCAATCATAAGAATAGGAGAGACTGTAACAGTTCAGGCAAGTAACTTAAAATGTATATTGTAATATTAAATAAATAATTTAATTATTAGAAATGTCTAGAGCTTTTTGTTAGTTATCAAGGCCCTGGTATCTTCTCATATATATATCGTAGTGGTTCTTGTTTCTCTCCCACATGAAAGAAAGCAATGACCAATTACAAGCCTATTTAATATGGATCCACTGCTTACTTCACCTTCGAGATAATATTAGCTCAGAAGGATGTACTGGAAGTGCACAGATATAGCACATTATTTACGACTTGTTTATACTGTTTTTACAGATACGAAATTATGTTATAGACATTAAAAATTATTATGATATATACAGGCGTATAAATTGCTCCTGAATCATATGTATAGTTTAATTTCTATTTTACGATCTGGAAAATACTATCTTCTAGAAAAACTATTAACAGCTCCAGACGTATTGTCAAGATATTTTATAACCTAAGTGTTATATCACATTTTTTATGAGACTGTGGTTATTAAATATCACGATCTCAATAAAATGTGCTTTTAGTAGATGTCTTTAAATGAACAATAATGAACTCAAATCGATTTATACATAAACATTTATCAGTTTGTCAATTGGAAATTCAATGATTAGTTTACGGCAATCATTGCCTATTGTATAAACTCATGCTAGGCACGTAAGGTATAAGATTGACAATTGAATTGATAGACTTCGTACTGACTGCATATAAAATGAGTGCTCGGTATTTAATAATCTTAAGTTGGCTATTATTTTTAAGTAACGATATCAATTTAGAATAACGAAATACTAAAGGTAACGAGATAACTTCCTTCAGGGGCTGTTACGTATGACTGTAAGTAATGTAAATTTTTAAATTAACTTTCAAGAGCAAGCATGTTTACACTTTCGCAAGTTTGTTATAAAAATTAGATGAAAACTTAAAATGTTTCTAAAATATGGCTATTCTGTCTATGTTCTCTAGTTTCTAAGTCTTAAATATATATATTTATTAAATGCCATATTTTGCTAATATAAAGTCAGTTTTTGGCTGCCTCAGATTCCAAAGCATAGTAAATATAAAAATGGTTTTACAACCATTTTTATATTTACTATGCTGTTATAATGTTTTTTTAACATTTTTGAAATCACATTAAACTGTAAATTCTGTAATGATTAAGAAACATCATTAAAATTCTAAATCAAAAATATGTATATAACTACAACTAGTTTGTTAAATATTTAAAATAAAATAAAAACCTATAATCATTTGGAAATCATATACAATACATTTCAAAAAATATATTCTCCTAACAGTAAAATTTGAAATATTTAATTTAATTTGAAACAATTGATTCATCTATAAAGTATATTTAATACTAATTATTATATTATCGGTAAGCCTTATATTTATTATGCTTACAATAGGTAGTAATCCTCGTAAGAGCATCTAAATATTATTATCACTATTAACGTACTTTGATTACAGCCCACACCCTGATATTTTTAGTGCGCATAACTCATTTCAACCCACTAACACAATTCCACCGATTTACTAAGGCACGTTCCACTAACTTCTTTGTTTTTGTAATATTTTAAAGAGTACCATATAATACTTATAAAAAAAAACATTGACGAAATTTACGATCAACAAAAAAAAATCTATAATTAAATTTAGCCAATTAATAAATTGATTTTCAACTTCCGGAAATTTCCAAAAACTTCCAGAATCAGAATCTTGCTTCTTTCTTGAGTATTCTAGATAAATGTATTATTATTGTTTAATTTTCAGAAGTATTAGAAGCTCTAACGAAATTCACACCAATAATATACAAGTATAATATACAAAATTGATAAGACCAGAGAAAAAGATACTTGAGTTATGTTATGTGAACAATATAGTATCAAATAAATTGTATAATAAATGTATTTTCTCTCCATTGTACCAAACATTTTGTCTTAGCGTGAGTTGCAAATCTAACTACACTGAATAACTTGTGAATATGATTCTCTCGCAATGACGAAGATTGTGATGTTATAAATATATATATAATATACACGTAATTTAAAATTTACGTAAATATGTACGATATAAGATACCTAAAATAACTTACTACGTATCTTACTATAAATTCTAGTTTAAACAAAATCTATAAAAATATACACTTATATATCTTTTAAATTGTAGCATATGTGTTATTATGATGTGTAAGCTATGTAATTGTAAAGTGTAATCTATATCCGTTCAGTAAATTTCACATTAAAGAGTGACAAACATACAACCTCACATTCCCAATAATATTAAAAGGGAAACTAAACCCATTCGTAGAAAAAACAGCAGTCAGTCATGTATTAAGCAGATATCCAAAAACAATTATAATCCAATATATTATCTGAACTATTTTTCTTTTCCCGTATTTACTTCTGACATTTAAAACTCATGTTCGTCGAATACTTTTCTTTTAGAGTCAAAACTATATCTAACAGAAGCTTACGGCTCCGAGAAGTCGTATTGTGAATCCATTTTATATCCTACTTTAATCTCCACTTTTATGTTTTAATTTTAAAGCATTTTTATTACAAGCTGACATAAAAGAGTATTATGAGATTTGCTTGTGTCTACATATATTTATTCCAGAGAAGGTGCATTTAAATGTCAAATAAAACAAAATTTTAATTAGTCAAAAGAGAAAAGAAGTGAACCTGCGACATCTATCTAGTGCATTCATGACGACTTTAAACTATCATGAATTGTACGTATTTTAGGCTGTGTTATAAAAGGTAGTTAATCTTTAAAGTTAATTCTTTAATTCTTTTTGTCTCTAATCGTTTTTTGAAAACCGACGTTATAGTTTAAAAATCAATGTAAATAGTTTTTTTGACAAGATTATTTTTTTGGTTCACTGTCTATATAAGTTTTGTCAAAGGGGGATGCATATAGCGCACAGAGAATATGTAAAAGAAACTAATAACTCAAGTAACTGATACTTGAAATGCTTTTTGGCCGAAAAGGATGGCTTCAGTCCCTTCAAGTTTGTCCTCATTCGTTTTCCTAACATTTTTCAGATCCACCCATGAAATTGCTAAAATATCTATGAAACGACTTAGATTTAAAAGTCGTAGAGCTTTCTATAATACTTTATTATAAAATAATGTCACCTGCAGAGTCTGTCTGTCTGTACGAACGCGATGAACTTAAAAACTACTAAACGGGTTTTATTAAGTTTTCATCAATTTCATAGTGATATTTGAGGAACATTTAGGGGTTTAGTTCATCATGGTTTTATGTAAATTTATTAAATATATATTTAAAACATAACCATTATAATTTTTTGCGTTGGCTAAAAATTTTGTTATTTTTTTTTAGATAAATATATAATAGAGTAAGTTGAATAATCCCTAGTAGAAATAACTTATTTTAAAATATTAACACAAAGGTTGTTGACCAAAACTAATACATATTATATATTAAAGTTTCTATTTTATGTAAATTATTAAAACAGTTCTTAAAGAATTTAAATTGTATCGTGTATCGTGGTTTACCAATGAAATTCGTCGATGGTGTTTCTATATCTAATATTTTTTGTTGGCATCTTTCCAATATCATGACACTATATGTCATTTTCATCCATAGATATTAAATTTATATCTGGTTCTATTGCTATCATTGGTTTGACCTATAAACTCGATAAAACAAAACAAATCAAGTAGTTTAAAATTTATACTGTCTTTAACGCATCGCAGTACATAAATTTTAAAGGGGGGCTTAGGTAGCATATACTTGATCCGTTATATTACTTTTCAAGAATGTTGTTTAAATTACTTTGGAAAACTTATTATGTAATTCAAGAATATCAATGTGAATTTATGCTGTTTTTAAATTAAATACCTTAACTATTTTTTATAGTTTGATAAATGTATTTAATAAATAAATAACCTCATTTTGTAAAAAACAATATATTGAAAAATAAAAATAGAAGATATTATTCTCGGAAATGGCCAATATTTAAGGTACGAATATATTCTTAACAAACTTGTCATAATTGAATACCTTTGATGTAAAAAGTAATGAAAATAAAATGTTCCAAGTTTGATCGTTGTTTTTAATTACTGTTACTAAAAATATCATTATTTTTTTATGTCGGCCATTCTGCTGAAAGTTATGCATCATTTCAGTATTTGCTTTTTACATTTAACATTTGTCATTATTTAAATGAAATTATCTGTGCATAACGAACATTTAACTTACCTTTAATTTATATCTTTAAAATATATATTTGTGAATGAAATATGACAGCACTGTTAAGAGTTATGATTGTCCCTTCTGCTTTCAATGAATCAGAAAGGATAGGATTTTTTGAGAATAAATTAGTAATTTTCTTAAGTTAGGCAATATCTAAGATATCAATAACAAACCTAAATTGAAGTAATCATGGAAGTTAAGCAGTTTGTGAACATGTTGAGGAAAATATATTACAATTTTTCTAAAATATGAAATGGGAAACGATTGCTCTTTGACTTGCTGCTGAAGACAGAAAACGATCACTTGAACCATTAATAAACAAACCTAACTTAGTATTTCTAACTGGGTGCTGGGTGCTGTTGTAAAATCGCATTCAACAAACTCTACATGCATTCTTTGAATTTCTCGTGCAGATCACGAGTCAAAGATCAAGAACTGGTCTTGCTACTGATCAGTACGAGGAACGCACCTACGATAGTAATTGAACATCCCCAGAAAACTTAGATATCAATCTAATACCGTCTAAGCAGAGTTACGTAACAATGTTTAATTTGACCGGTAAAGAGTTTTGCTTATTCAGTGGCTCATTAATACCTTATTTTCTAACTTAAAACGAAAGGCATTGTCGACAAAACCTTGGAAATATTTACACCAATGCAGCATATTTCGAACTGTCAATAAGTTAGTTATTGCAATACCTCTCTATTCTCAACATAGTACAGTTTATCGAGATAATGGATATCGGCTTACTTCGTGTTTCCGAAGATGACCGATACTAACCAAATAGCCGTAACTATAATATTTTCTTTAATTAATTACTAATTAATTACTAATATTATGTATTTGGTTCTGTCACAGAAAACTTATTTTAATCAGTTAAACTTAAACAACAACCAATAAAACAAGTACAACATTTTAAATATTTGAAAATATTATGAATAAATTTGAAATAATAATAATAAAAGTAATATAATTACAATAACAAGTTTATAATTATATCAATATAATTATATAATTGCTATTACTTAATACTAAAATAAAATATAAAACAACCAAAAAATATATGAACCTTTGTCATGACATGTAATTTTATGTTAATAAAAACCGGACTCCCAACAAAAAAATAAATCGGGTTAACCTAAATTACAATATTTTAAGTAGACCTATTTTTTCTCTACTTGTTTATTTAGTATGTTTTATTATTCTCTGTTACATTTTCTGAATTTACATAATTAAGTCAACCTTGATATAGCTTATATCAAAGATTAACAATATAAAATAATAATTATTATTTAATACTTAAAACAAGGAGTTTCTTAGTAACACAGGTCACGTTTTTTTTTGGTTTTTTAAATGTAACTTCCATATTATTTTTCTGCACTCACAATATGCTTGTTGTATTTTGTTCGTCGTCTTATAAAATTAGTATAATTCAGTACATGCATTTCCATCGACGTCCAGAACTGCGGGGACGCTTATTTATCTCAATTACTCTTACAAACATTTTCCTAAACTTAAAACAAAACACTTATAAAAGTAATGGAATAAATCGATTACTTTTAATTAATAGTCGAATTAACATTACCCTTTTGGTCATAGTTCCCTAAATGTGTGAGATCTTGTACTAAAATAAAAATTAAGAACAGCATGTTTTGTAACAATTATACAGATATCTTAAAGACTTATTCCAAATGTAGTCTGCGGTCTTATAGCATTCTGCTCTGGTGTTGACGAAGAATCTATTTTATTTTATAAAAAGGTATAATTCGTGCTATATTTAATATGATCAAAACAATTGTAAATATTTAATGAGAAAAATTACATACACTATATACATGTTAAAATTTATAACAATAATATAATATAATAGTAGTTCCAAAATTTAGACTTATTCCATCATTCGAATTCGACTTTTTACATTATTCGGATGATGGAATTCGTTTTTACAGTAAATTGCCAAAATTCATAATTGACCTAAACGCATACTCGTATACTAGAAAAGTCCAGAGTCGAGAGAAGAGGAGTCTGATATTCTGCATTTGTAATATAAAAACATCTGCCGAGAACAGCGTCTCACATCTAGACTGCACTGTCTAGACTTTCAACGAATCCAAAACATTGAAAGCATCTGTTTTTTACTTAAATTAATATTAATTTTATTTGGAAGTTTATTTTTAAAGCTCTTTTAGTTTTATTATAACTATAGTCCAAAACCCAAGTATACAGTTTTTATTCCGCCAAGAATTTATCATGCTTTTAGCTTAGTTGTACCAAATAGTTTATAAAATCAACTCTAGAGCAAATAGTTTAAATGCGTTTTTCTTTGATATTTCTTACTTGACATTAAAAAATCTATTTTTCCTAGCGACTCTTGGGTAATATATTTTATAGCACTTAGGTTGAATATACAAAGACCACCATTGCTTAATATTTCTTTACTTTCAAACGACTCTTTTTTATAATTCATTTGTTATATCAAGTACATAATTTATAAAATTTTATAAGATCGTATATTAAGAACAGTTCTTTGACATTTCCTTTCTTTTAATCCTTTTAATCCTTTTAATCGAAAAGCTTTTTATCGTAAATTTGAAAAATTTGATACAACAATTAAAATACAAAGAAATTTATTCTGTTAGAATATTATCGAGAGAATATATTTTATTGAGCACCTAAATACAAAAGATATAAATATTACCTTATACATCTGAAATAAATACTATAAGTGATATATTTATTACTTATCAGATAACAATATTATATTATTTATTAATAGTAATAAATTATAGCTAATTACTAAATACATTATTCAAGATGGATAGAATAATTTGATTTATAGATAGTTATTATTACTGATTAGTATAAGTATATAGATTTTATTTCTATAATTAGTGCAAAAAGTAAGTATTCCTTCCTAGAAGTAGAAGTAAGGTAATTGTTGAACCTCATAATGCAGATATATATTGTATTTAATACGATTTAGAATTTATATACAACTTATACGATATTTCTTTCATTAGCTTTTTCTATTGAACTTTCGAGAACTTTTATATTTTCATTTCAATCACTCTTGCTATCAATGTATAGCATTTAGTAGTTGATTTTTTTTAAATGATAAGGATTTTCTTAAATTTTAGTATTGAATCTTAATAATAAAAATTTTTTAGATGAATTTTCTGTATCAAGATTTTGATATAACAATACAAATCCAAGCCAGCCGTTACTTCGTAACAGTATTATTAGTATTGTAACTAACCAATATTGTGATAACACTTCTGATATTGGCAGAAATAAATTCTCAGGGATTTTATCATTATCTTCTCAGCTTAAGTTCAAGGATTATCCAATGTTTAATATCTTGTTTTAAATTGCTCTGTTACATTCGTTTCACGCATTTTTGTAATAAAAAAAATTGAATTCTAATAAATACTTATTATATTATTATATATTAAATACTTATTATGATTAAGTAAACTAAATCTATTATATTAACAAGAAACAACTGAAAATTTTTAAAGGTTATATTAACTTAATAAATAATTATTAATTAATATCAAATCCGGTCAAATTTATTAAGAATCAAACATCAATTGTATCTTGACTCATTAAAGCAAATACCTATTTAGTTACGTTTTATTCAACGTTACCGACCATTATTGATAGTCTTATATAATATAATATAGTTTAGCTATAAATTTAATTACATGAAATTTAAAAGGGTTTCTTGGAAACTAGAGTTGTACTTCAACTTTGACGCTCCGACCATTCGTCAGGATTCATATTAATTGTTAGCATCGTAACGTCTCCTAAATCTTATATATTAATGCAGGAAGCGATTTCGTTGGCACACTGTAGCTCGAGAACCACTAAAGGGAAAAATATCGTTGATGGCTCAAATCAAAGGTCTCATTATGCTACACTGCTGAAAAATAGTGACAACTCTCAAATCTCATTAGCCTAATTGCAGTAATTAGTCAAAAAATTAATTTTTCCCATAGACTTTGCATGGGGAAATTTTGCGCGCGCTTTTTTAGTAGCGATCTTTTGGCTTAGTTCCCAGCCGCACGCTGCTAACTAGTATTTTTTATCATAAAAAAAAATCCATACAATTATCAATTCCATACATACAAATTCCGTACATACTATACATCACATACACCGGTTCAATTATTTACTAGCTATCTAAACTAGCTTTTTACCAGCACTACACGTAATAAAAATTCTGATTGGGTAGTCATATCGAAGTCGAAATGACAATACTAGATATCTTTTGAATAAAATTGTAATACTTTTATATGGAAAACAAAGAACCCGTAACACAATTGTAGTTTTCTTTCACTTCGGTAGCTTCAAAGTTTTTATATCAGTGTTTCCAGTTATTTTATTTAATAAAGGCTAGCAAATATGCATATACTACAGATATTTATTTACTTTTTCTAGTAGGTTTCATTTTGTTCAATAAACTGTTAATTTTGGTTAAAAAGCACTGTCCGTGTCCGTAATGTGTATTACTAAAGAAAAATAAATTATAGTTTCGAAAGTGTTCGTCAACGCTTTGTGTGTTATAAAATTTTAGTTTTTTTTTTTTTTTTTTTTTTTCCGTTGGAAAAACCCGTTACGGGTACCCCGTCGGCCCAGGGGGGTGACGGCCGGGGGGTTATGCGGGACTACCCGGCAGCATAGAGGATGCTGCCATTTTTAAGGCTACCCACTAAAAAATCAACGGTTGCCCTCTTCGCCGTAGTGGGACGCCACGGGATCGCGTTAACACACACCGTGACGCCCCGGCGAAAAGTGTTAGTTACAATACAATGCAATAATTTAAATTGCTGATTACGTATAACAATAATCTTTATATAAAATTATAGGATCATTTGAATGAAGTAAGTTAAAGTATTAAACAAATGAAACAATTTCATAATCTAATAAAAAACACACATTATTTATCCAGGGGTTTCTGTTAAAGGCGGGAACAGCGCACGTGGAATTATGTTTCTGATAATGCTGGAGATTGAAGGTACTTTAATATTAAAACGAAATGACAATATTATCATGTTCTTGAGAAATTATGGACAATGTTGTCAACATTTCAGGTGTCACAATTGATATACTTTCTGACATATATTTTGACGGTTAAAATATAACGACTCTTAATAATAACTTCTGCCATATTGTTTACTGAAATAATAAGCCTACTATCAGTTGTTTATTTTTCTGGATAAAAACATATTTGATCTGGATTCATAAAACAAGCGAGCGCTAATTATACTTTTAGTTATTTCGCTTCTAGATTAAAAAAAAAAAAAAATAATTGACTACTAACGTAAATGACCATACTTACAATTTATTTATTATAGTTAAGTTTTATTGAGGGAAATAAAAAATTAAAAAATACTTATAAAAGTTATAATAAAACATAATTTATAAATGAGTAAAATTTTATACAGATAAAATGAATACTGAATAATACTGAGTCAAACTGAGTCAAACAAACAAACATATGAAAGGCTTCATAAGAATAAAATAATTGGATGAAGGAAACTGTTTAGGAAGTGGTACCATTGGTCGAGATCAAATTAAAAAAACTGGCACCAATTTCCTATGAAGTTTTCCTCATACAATTATTTTATTATTTTTTAGATGGTTTGAATTTTATGAAATTTTTTATTTTTTTCTTTCCATTGGTTCTTTCTATTATTGTGATGATATTATAATATAATTAGTATTGAAAATATCAAATTGGGGACATTGGAGGAGGAGGTGCCAAATTGTCTGGCCTCTATTTGAATTTTAATCTTAAAATGGTTACCAGGCCTTCAAAATATTTTGCAGGCAAAAAAGCATCTATCGTTGAACGATAAAGAGTAAAATCAAACTGTTTTATGTAAAAGGTTCTTTTTATTACAATGTACAACTAGTTTATACAACCTTTCCGTTCCAAAATTCTTACTAAATTTGGGTAATAATGAAATTATTTAATTTAGTTGGGTTTAATGTATTGTAGTTTTCAATGATGATGTTACTCTGTTACATTAGATCAGTATACCACTGTCTGTCAGTCATTTAATAATATATATAAATATCAGTCATTTATTAACACTAAATCTAGCGCAACAATGCCTTTATTATGTTAACGAATATTGCCATTTTCTTCATATAAAGTCAGGAAGCGGTTGAAGATTTAAAAGATTTACCTTTGGCAACTAGAATATCGGTATAGCAAGTTTCAAAAGACAGATATAATATATTTTCATCGATATTTAAGTTAGCCCATCCTCTGAGACTTAGCTCTTCCAGTTCCCTCATTAATTATTTAAGATGCTGTTTTTATTTTATTATTGCTATTGTCTATTTTCTTACTTATACATTGAAACTTTATTTGTTTACATTCATTTTATCAGATATTACAAATAATTTAATATCATTATTTCGCATACAGTAGATATAATTTTTCTTTGTTTTTAAATCTGCTGATGTCCTCTCACTAAATTTTCTGTCACAAATATTTATAAGTAAAAAGTGAAATAAATAATTAAAATAGAATAAAACAACAATATAAATATTATATAAGGGTTGTTATTTGTTTATTTGTTTTCATTATAAAGAGCAAGCTACAATTTCATGTGGGTGTCTTTGTGAGGGTACATAGAATATTTCAATAGAGAGAGGGTGAATAGAATATTTCAATATGTCAATGAGCTTTTCCAACTACAACTAAAATACCACTGATTCATGAAACTATATTGTATACAACATACTAGAATGAAATAAAATAAAATTTCTTTTTTTATTCATTTTTATTTTATTAAGATATTCCTCCACAATCGTTATAACATCGTCGTTCGGAGGGAAAATTATTTGTATTATCTTCTGGAGGTCCGCAATAGTCGCCCCATAATATCTTGTTACATGACTTTGTTTTCCACTCAAATGTCCATCTTAAACATATATATACTAATATTTAATTAACTATAATGAATACAACCTATTTATGATTTACCTGGAAAAAATATATTTTTTTTGCACAGGTATAAAAAATTATACTTAAAAGCCAGTAAAAGCACAATGTATATATTAATGTATAAACACCCCAATTTTTTTAAATGTTGTGCTTACTTTTTATTAATATATTTTAAATATAATTATAACATATTTTTGTGGCGTTACCTTATTGTATGTGGCCATATGTCAGGCTCCATACCTTCAAGGATACAAGCATAGTCCAGATATGATCTACATGTGAAATCATTAACTTAAACAAACAAATTGCTTATATCAATCATTTAGTCAAAAGTTTCTATATGGCCAAAACGGTAAGGAAGTATCTTTTTGATTTTTTAAATAAAATATTATTGTTTTATATTATATTTAAATATATAACAAAAATATATAAAAAATTACAATTAAGCAAATTTTAAATGATTAATTATTTAAAATTGTACTTGCAAATTGTTAGTTTAAAATTTAAATTTTTAAATATTATATTTAGTTTTAAAGTTTAATATTAATTTAAATCAATTACTCTTTATTTTATTTATTTCTTGGTATAACTTGACAATCAGTTAAAAAAAAAGAAGAATTTATTAATAATAATTAACCATATAGGAATCTGAGTTTGTAAAATAAATTTTTATCGTATCAATCAAAACAAAGCAATAGATAAATATATTCCAACAGCGAATAGCAAATTGTCAAATATTTAGGGAACATACCGCGTGTTTCTACTTTATAAATAACTCCAGTCACAAAACAGAACACAAAAAATAAAATCATCCTAATATATAAAATATATGATCGTTAAGAAACACTGAATGCACAATTTTATAACATATAAACTATATTGAAATTGATTATTTGGAAAAATTTATATACCATATAATATAACTATATGAAATCCAATGAAATCGAGTTAAAAAACTTTATTTGAATTTCACACTGAATGAGAACAAAAACCACTAGAGACTAATGTAATTTGGATAATTTATTTTATAATATTGTATAATAATTATCATTTCTCGTATATCTTGAATGAGGTTATCGTTGTAGAAACCAACTTAATTAATTAAAGAATCCTTCACCATGTTTATTTATGTATTAATGATTCCTTCACAATGTTTATGTAGAGCCTACACCGCAGATGACGTCCTAGCTTAAGATTAAGATTACATTACGATGTAATAAAGATTGATGGGACTGAGATTTGTAATATAAAGACGGTGACTTTCCCAGTCACTTTCTTTTTTCTTCCGAGAAAGAGAAGAGTGTGTATGTATTTTTAAAAAAGACGAATAAATGGCCTTATGTGTACGCGACTATTGAAATAAACCCTTTTGGAGACAATCTCCAACTTAAGAGTTAAGGCTACGAGGGTTTCAAACGCCCTCTGGTCTGAGAAGAACCACACAACAAACTCAGCCGAGTATTTTTTTATGATCACTGTTTCGACAGTGATGATAATAAAAAAAAATAGGATCATTGTCGATACAATGTTGAGCCATCGCAAAGAATCCAATAAGAAATCGTAAATTTTACTCAATAAATATTGCAATTGGGCTTGCAAAACAACCAGTCAGCTTTAAAAACTATTCTACAGAAATTGCCTTTTGATATTATAAAATAATTAATAACAACACTGTGTAATGATGTTGATCAAAGGATATTGATAGTTTTCTATTCAATTTAATGTCATTACAACCTTTGAACAAAAAGGAACAAATTCGATATCACAGAATGTACAGAGATTTGGGCGAACAAAACTAGAGATTTATTGACAATTTATGACTATTTCATAAATACAATTATGATATATTATTTTATTTTTTTATATTATTTTCTGATCTATTGTCAATTATAATTATGTTAAAGTAATTTATTTTAAACTTGAATATTATACGACTGTAATGATATTACAATGTAATAGTTAATGATAGTTAAAAGTGTTTTAATTACATATTACTACATAAGCAAATCGTTATTTTTATTTTTACTTCCATGATGGGAAGTTTTTTAAATAAATAATTCCTTAATCTACTTATATAAACTATAATCAATATCATTTTACTTGTATATTTATAAGGATGTAGTTCAAAATCACCAAATCAAAAGAAAATACAATAAAATTAAAACTTTATTACTGTCTAACTCATTTTTATTCAGTTTCACTGCAGTTCTTAGACGGGCTCGAGGTTGTGCTATCATTTTACAGAACAAAAAAAAGCCAACACAACCAACTTTTTGTATGTAATGAGCCATAATAATATAAACTTATATTCTAGGTACTATAACTGCTGAAAGTTAGAAATGTTAAGGTACTATACTCTAAACTGTAAAAAGCAGTAAAATTTAATTGAATTTATTAAACATGAAAGTATACTAAGAAACTCCAGCACAATCGAAGAAGCATTGTCGTTCCGATGTGAACATGTTACGACCCTCTACCGGCGGCCCGCAATGGTCACTCCAAAAAATCTTGACGCAGGTATTTTGGTCAAAGTCATACATCCACCTGAATATATAGACTGTATTTATTAGAATTGCATATTGCATGCATTGTATAATGAAAATTCACACCAAGTGAGGATAAAACATACATTACAAAGTATACATTTTTTTAAATATATATTAAAATAAATTAACGTAGAAAAAAAAGTTCTTATCAATATCGAAAAAAATATATATTAATTTAAATTAAAATGTAAGCAAGCGTTAAGATCCCTTATATTTCTTAAGGAATATTTAATGCGTTAAAATTAATTATTAAGCAATAAAAAATGTTCATAAAAGCGCATAGGGGAATGTGAAAAGTTTTTGATTCTTCATTTTGTGTTAAGAAAATATTATTTAATTAAATGAGCATTTTGTACAAAATTTTAAAAATATATTCACCTATTCTGATGAGGACTCTCATTTGACACTGATGAATTTATCAGACACTGTGGGTCGGGATCCATTAGGCAGTTTTCTGTGATCATTAACTTTTAGAAATAACCTTTAATAATTTAGTAATTATTTTGAATATATACCTACCTGTTGGCTCCAAGCCATTAACCAATCCAACTGCTAAGATAAAAGCACAAAATGCAAACATACTAAACTATAAAAGAGAGTCTTTAAACTAATCTTTAACAGCAAGTGTTTATACTTTCTTTATTACTACGTTCTTTATTATTTTTATTTTGTGTGAAAATTAAAAAAATTAAAAAAAAATGCTTTTATAAAATAAATATAAATTACTTTCAAATCGATTACATTGGTAACTGCATCATATTTGATTGTGATCAAAACACGTATGGTTTATTTTAAAGCAGGCGTTGTTTAATTGTAACCAATTTTAATTATGTGTATTTATTTTATAAAAGTATTTTTTTTTTAATTTTTATTTTAACACAATGTGTAGAGTTAAGATTGGGCAACTGTGTCATCATACAGGAGTCGGATATTTTTTTGTTTCCTCTGGTTAAAAAGTCCAAGAAAAACCAGAACCAAAACAAAAGAAAATAGCGGTTTCTCCCGCTCCCGGGAGAAGACTCCCGAGCCTTGAAACAGCATTGCCCTTCCTCCCGCTCCTGCTTCACGGGAAGTTACTCCATATAAAAGATGTTTGATAGTGTCAAAAAGGGTCAATACAAAATTCCTAAGTTTTCCATATAACTTGAATGGCTCAGCCAGAAGCTCCCTAAAATGGTGGTCGGTACCAGAAAAGGGCAAAAAAAGAGGACTAATAAGACAGAATCCGTCGCGAAAACGGAGAAAAGCTGTCGTTTTATTTATAATAATTATCATGCCAATTGAATGCCAATACAACTTCAATCAGCGGTGACATTTCAATTATTTTTAAGAAAAAATAAATAAACTTGACGACTTAACTATTATAAATTTTTGAAATCATCACAATAATGTGATTATTAATTTTACCTAACTTAAATTTATAAAATTTTTTCCAAACCAAAAGAAACAATTGATTTTACGTTTAATTTTTATAATAATATGACAAAAATCAAATAATGACATAAATATAAATTAAATAATGTCTTCTTACTTTTCTATTTTTATAATTTATTTTCTTTTTAAGAGAATTAAAAAAAGGAACGAATGTTGAAGGAGTTTAACTTATTAAAGACGAAATTTAAGCATTTCGAGTTATAGTTATTATACTTTGCAGTTATCGTTACATACACACACGTACACTATTTTTCTAGAACTATAGAAATTTTTGCGTATAAATAATATGTTATTAAATATGTATTGAGAATGTGTAAGAATACATTTTTTTAACATTTCTCGAGGAATGTCTTTGTAGTTATAAACAGCCTGCACGTCTCTTTTTTGTAAAATAAATATAGATTTAATTTCGGCAGTACTGCATCTTCTATGTGTCCGAGTAGTTCCACATACTTCCCCGGCCATTACCGGCGGGTACATTAAGGATTTTTTATATGGGAAAAAGGAAGATTGCTGACTTATTTAAGTGGTGCTATCCAAACTTATGTACAAAATGTCCGCAGTTTGATCAGCATGGCGCAAGGTGTTTAAATACTTTAAGTACTTTTAAGGAAGCATCTTGCTTGATGATAAGTTGTGTGCCATCTAGGGATACGAGCCACTATTCGGTATTAGTAATTTAAGTTGAAAGTTTGTAAACCAACAAGGGCAAGCATACCAAACCCGAGAACAATTATTGGCTCCCAAAACTTTCTAGCTAATATGGATGTATTAATAATAAATGGTAAGTATAGGATTCACGATATCAACAATAGGAATTATCATTTTACGCATTTATTATCGGTACCGACGGCATTGAACGAAATAAACGTCACAATTATTTTAACATTACACTCAGTAAATTGATGGATATGGAGGTTCTCCAATGCTGACTGTTAAGATCAATATATAGAATTGACCTGTGTTCTAGGCGTGGTTTTCTATTTATTTTTATTCTATATTATTTTATTTTAAAGGCAAAACAGATTAATTATAACAAATAAAATTCTATGAATAAAGAAAATGTAATAAAAGTAACTATTTTATAATATTAAGATAATTTTTAATAAAAGTGTTTATTTAAATTCTTTTAAAAGAACAATATAAAGTTTAAATAAAATGTAACCATTTAATTCAGTACATGGTATTTTGTTTTTAATATAAATCAGGTCGCAAGAGTTACTAGTTTTGTAAAATATTTCAATTTTCTTAGAATTAGATCTGTAATCTTGTTTTAATAAAAAAAATGATTTGTTACACAAATTATATTTGAGAAGTTTCCATTTGAGATTCAGATTGAATCAAATTTAAAACAAGGGTTTCATAGCAAAATAAATTATTTAGCCCATCCACCACATTCGTCATGGCAAATCTCCGCGGTTTCAAAGTTATTTATTCCTGGCCCGATATCTCCGCAGTAATCTGCATATGTGACCTTATAGCATTCTTGAAGCGTCCAGTCAAATGCATACCTAAAACATATTATTTGAATAAGTGAGCTTAAACAGGCATTGTCACGCGTCCTCTGTTATTAAACATTCTCTTATATGACATAAAAATATACGTTGCCGCCCTCCAGCTGAATATCCAAACTAGTAGCAATTGGATATACACTCCTTTCAATAACACCCACCTTTTATATTTTGTATTAGAGATACTATCTCAGCCCTTCACAACACATGAACAAACAATAAGTTAGTTGAAAAAATACATAGAAATCCTTATTGGGTTATGTATTCGGTAATCGATAGATACGGTGTAAATGCAATGTAGCACTAAAGATTTAATGCCAGGTTTCTATATAGTTTATGATGATTCCATTAAATTCGCTGACTTGATTTTTTTACAGGGGCTTGTATTTTTACAAATTTGTAATAAAACTAAAAGTGAACGATTCTTCATTTTGAATGAAATATGAAATAGAAAACCAAAAATTATAAGATTTTAATATATATAGTAATTTCAACACAATGAAATCATATCCCAAAGTAAAAAAATCTCTTACCATACGTATTAGGAATTAAATATAACACTAATAAATACTATTTTATTTAAAGCTATATAATATATATAAAAACAATTATAAACTGATATATCACAAACCTTGTGAAAAGTTTCAATTTTACTTGCGTATTAACATTGTCAGTACATTTATCTGCTTTTGGTTTTTTCATACATACTTCGGAACTAGCTAAAACAATTATTTTATACTAAATAAAGTTAATTTTAAAATACTTCTAGCTTATAAAACTTTTAAAAAGTTCATATGCACTAAATATAATTAGCTATGAATTGTAAAAAGAATTTAAATTATTTCCTCAAATCTATTCATTATAATCAACTCCAACAAACTTTTTTTTAAGAACATAAAAAAATAACATATAAGTCTTTAATGAGAGCCTTCTCATTTAGAGAAAAATCTCTATCTCACATTGAGGGTTTTGTATCTACACAGAAATATTATTCAATTACGGTAACAGTGCAAACAGATTCAGAATGTTTAGTTATAAATGGAGTATTGTTAACTATCAACAGTAACTAAAGTAATTTATTTTCTATATACATACTTCTTGTCTCCGCTTCATAAACCAATCCAGCTGCCAAAATAAGAATATAAAATACAAACATAGTAAACGATAAAAGGTTATCTTTTTAATAGAAATAAAAGCTAGCACCGCAAGTGTTTTATACTTACCAAAATTGTTCTAAATTGCTTTTAAATCGATTACATAGATAATTGCACCATATCATCAATATTAAATTATAAAAATGCCTGATTAAATTGTAATTGTAATGTAAATGGGGTTTCATAGTCGTTTTTCACGACCAAACATTTGCAGGTCATCTAACCATAACCCTGTTTGTGCATGGCATAGGACCTGATCGCTCGTAATAGAGAGTTTACAAACTCAGCGAGCTTCGGAGATTCCGGGTCCAAAGATTCCGAAATCGACTCCCGGTTCACGAATCTGAGAATTGAAACCAATCAAGCATTTTACCCACGTCTACCATCAGTTTGACAAGACCTTCTTCATCAAGGTTACAATAAGATAGTTCCCAGGCATGCTTAAAGGCTCTATATGACTCTTGTTAATTAAATTACAAGAGCTCGAATTCGTGATACAGCGGTATAATTTAAAATGAATTTCATTGTTTGCCATTTCATTGATAGTGGATTTTTTGCATCAATAAAACAGCATTCTGAAGACAATTATGGATCGCCCTCATTGTTCTATTCAGAAACACTGGATAGAAACAATGACGGACCAAATAAAATAAATTGTGATTAAATATTTGTATCATGTAACTAACAATAACTAACCTATTTTATAGGTAAAAATTATTACTAACATACTAACACTATATGGATGATCTTATCTGAAATAAATATTTATTATTATTATTATTATTATTATTATTATTATTATTATTATTATAAATACGTATATACGAATACCGTAAAGTTAAATAGATTGCTTAATTAGTTTTTGACAAAAGAGAACTGACTGATTAACACCCCCACACCTTGAAAAAATAGTTGATAAATCAATTTATTTTTATTTATTTTCTTTTCAATTTTGAATTAATGATCACTTGTGTATGTCAAAAAGAAGTGCCAGATATTCTTAGTATGGTACCACATTAATACCATAATTATTATAAAGTTATCCTGTAAAAAACAAACTGTTATCTTTTATTGCAGCGATAGCCATAAAATAACGTTGATATTGAATCCTAAAATCCGGCATAGAAGCAGCGGTGTCCCTAGTACAAAGCTAATATAAACTGTTTATGTAAAATAATAGCGTGAATATGGCAAGAAATAATTAAACATTTATGACTGCGATAAGTATAGTACAAGATATTATAATAAAGATGTATGCAACTGGCAATCAATATGGATTTTTAATCAGTTATAAGGCTGCACTTTCTTTTATCTAAATCATAAAATTTTCTATATTATTATTACATCAATTAAATGTTTTTTTATTTACATTTAAACACCTTAAATAATTTGTAATATATTTTTTTATAGTTACTAATTAAGACTGTTAGTAACTTAATAACTTTAATATGAAATAATAGATAAGCACTTTATTGCATATTATAAAATACAATGAAACAGTAAAAAGTTACAATATTAAATGATACAAACGAAAAATATTGCTAAAAGCAATATCTGACCGACAAACTTTAGGTGAAAGGATTTCAATAGAAAACACGGGATAGTTAGTGCGATTAAAAAGATATAACAAAAATAAATAATAGCATACAATAAAACAATACTACTAACATGGTATATATATACTACTAAATATACTATTTGCTACTAATATATATACAATGATACTAATGAGCGATGACAATGTTATATTTAATTTATTGTGAGGAAATTCCAAAAGAATATTCCAAAGCTTAACAGGTCTCATAGAAAAAGATTTATTGTAGTGCTTAGAATTAGCTGTAGGCAGAATTAATTTTTTATTATCGGTAATATATTATATGAAATAATTTAACAATTTTATTTTTCAGACCCCAAAAATAAAAACATTAAGTTATACATGTTGTTTTGTGAGCATCCAATAGGCAGGTGCGCCTCCCCCGTCGTCTATTTTATTCTCATTCAAACATATAATATAGTATATAGCCTTTTTACTTAATCCTTGAATTTTTGTTGCCTCTATTTGACATAATTACTTGGCGAAATTTAAGTGCACTATCGATGAACTATACAATTCCTTCATTTTACAAAACCTAAATCGTATATTACATAATTATATTATTTATATTAAATCAGACTGTCCCTCGTATTCTTGGGGGTTGCAAAACCCCACTCGTCCGTCCGAAGCAGAGAGAATAAGCTGTCCTCGACAGCCCCTAATACACTTGACTTGGTAGACTATTGCCCTATTAGTGGCTACACTCAAACATCAACGCCGTCCACTACCACCTAGAGACGGCGAACCCGGCCTTTTCTTTCTTACCGAAACACAGATATCGTCTCCTCTCTTCGCGGCCGCGTTGTGCAGGCATTCGTCGCTTGTGACACTACAGGTCAGCAGATTGGAACGGAATGCAATCTTTTTTCGCATCCTACCCATGGGTCATCCCATGCTTAAAGCAAACTGCACAGTTTGCTTTAAGCTGGATGACCATGATGCAGCTGCCGTCTTTGTCGCCGATATTATGCTTCAAGTTATGGATTTATTCATTCTTACCTCTGTGATGCCCATTAGAGGTAGGACGCAACCTACAGGATCGTTATTCAGCCTGGGCTGACGCAGTTATATCTAAGGATCATAACACCGTTTCCTTTAAAAAGGAATACGACTCTGCTTCCAGGTCCTTCAAAAGAGCAACTGCAGGAGCGAAATCAGAGAATATTGCCAAAATTGGTAAGAAACTTGTTCGTCTCCCTTCGGGATCTCGTGTTTTTGGACGCTCGCTAAGTCTGTGCAAGGGAATTTTTGCAGGCCATCTCTTCCCTCTTTGCGCAAGGAGGATTGCTCGTTGGGTCACACGGAAAAAGGAAGTCGATCTTATTTGCTCTCTATTTGCCTCTGACTCGACTTTGGATGGCAGGGATAACTTACCGCCTCCCATCATGCGGGTTGAGGGGTCTTTGCCCATAATATAACTACATGCTGTTCGTAAAGCCTTGTTTTCTCTTGACATCAATATTTCGAATGACCCCGACGGCATTCCTACTTTTATGCTCAGGATGTATGCTCCCGAGTTGGTATCAATATAAACCTATTCCAGTCATGTCATATGGTCCGTTCTTAATACTTGTTTATTTTATTGGAATGATTTTTGGGATGTTAGTTTCCCAGGGTAACAGTAGCACTTATGCTCCAGTAAGTATTATGCGTTTTAACTGTCTAGAGTACAGGAATATGACCGGTCTTGACAACGTAATTTATTGGATATTAAAGGATTTTCTATTTTGTCTCATACGTATTCAACATGAGAATCCAATCAGGAGCTGCCTCTAAGGCTTTTTTTTTTGTTTTTTTTAATCTTCTATAATAAACTCTATAAATCGTTAGGTGGTTGTTATACACTTTTGTGATCTGGCTGTTATAAGTCAACCGTTTCACGTATGATTAATAATACTTTGTCACGATAAAAATACGACATTATATATTAAGACAATGATTATGGATAATTACTTTGTCTTAAAAAGGTATGTTCCGAAGTTCAGTTTAAATGATTACTACTAGGAAGTGAATAAAATTAAATTAAAATAAGTTTTATAATAAATAAAATATATTATTTAGCCCATCCAGAACACTGGTCCATGCACTCCTGCTCTGATGAAAAGTTATTCGTTCCTTCCTTTACGTTTCCGCAGTGTTCAAGCCTGTCAAGCTGATAGCATTTTTGTTGTTCCCAGTCAAACGCATATCTAAAACATATTCATTGTATTAGAAGTTACGAACATATATATATGGCAAATAAAAAATGATGCGTTGCCATCCTCAAGAAGCTGGATATTATTCTACTCTATTAATCACCGCTACCTTTTTATGAGACTGGTATATATAATATTTAATAAGTATATAAAAAAACTTATCTTAAAGTAATTTTATTTATTTTAAATAAATATAGCAAACCAGAAAGAATTTGCCTAGGTTTGAATATAAATATTTAATTCTAACTCGTACAGTTCTCAACACAGTAGAAAAACATAAAAAATTATTAAACGAAAGCCCTTCGTTTAATAATTTTTTCAATTCAGATTGTTTTTACTTTTGTTTTTCTGTCTACAGAACAATGTTCAAACTTCAGAAATGGTTAGTGCATCAAATAGCGCCTTGTGCGCATGGCTCGCATGTCAATATTGTTATAATCAGATGTATTGAACAATGCAACCAGTTTGTTATTTTGAAGGAAAACTTATGTTTTGTGTTAAGAAAGGTCCTGCAAGTCCTAGTCTTTTCAGCGATTTGTTATAAATTTAAATCTGATCGACGTGAATTGCTCAATTTCAGATTAAATATATTTTTCATAATCTGTGGTCACTATCTGTTACAAAAACTTCTTTTTGCTTTGATAGTTCAAAGCTACTTACGTATTTTACTCTTTGTCATTTAAAAGCTGCCAAGGTATTTTGCACAAGTCATGTTCGCAAAACCTTATTGAGTTCTATTATGAACTTCAAAATAGACATAAAATTATATAATTCTTTTTGGGCGAAATGAATTATTTAAATGCAATAATCGTATTCTTGGGTATGAGACAAAAATGATCTATCCTATTTTCGGCAGCCAATAAATGTTGATACCAATACCGGAAAATTGACTTGATTTGTCACAATCCCGAGCCTTGATATTTAAACTTGCAATGTAGACACACAACATTCATATGTTAAAATCAATGATGTGCCGTGAATTGTAACCGATATATAATTTATAATTTAACTCAGTTCTAAGAATTTACTACAGGCTTTATACCTTTGTGACGAATCCATTTATTTTGTTCAATTTAATTTCACGCTAAGTTTTATTTGCTATATATCTGATCTGCAACATTTTATTCTACAACCTGTGTTGGTAAATACGATTAATTGATCACATTTTAAAACCAATATCCAATATAAGTAAAAAAATTGCTTCCTTATTGTTTCCTATATTAGTTACAACTTTACTTTACGACTTTCTTCTTCTTTCAAAAAAAAAAACTTTACATAAAACTGATTGCGGTTTATTAACTGAGCCCCTTTTTAAACTTTCTCTTAAATAGTTTAAAAAATAATAATAATAATAAAATTTAACAATTTGAAAACCTGATGATCCTTCCGATCATATGATGCGTAGGGAATTATTAAAAAAATATATGACATATATGATATGTAAGGCATGATAAAAATAAACCCCAAAACTATATCTAATCATTTAGAGAAAACGCAATCTTGCCGTAAACAACCCAACTCTTATTATGGAACTCAGGACTAATACTTACTTTATTTGAAGCCTGGAAGAGGCTTCAAATAAAGTAATATAAAAAAAAGAAAATATTACCTTCCATTTATCCAAAGAACTCTTGCCTCGTTAGCCAACGAACAATACTCTTTTGGTGGCTTTACTTGACATACTTCGGAGGTAACTTAAAATAATATATTGTTATTAGTTATGTATACCAAATATAATTAACGTCCAATAAACGGTATTCAGTTATTTCTTGTGATGAGCAAAAACCATCTATAAACTTATAAAATTTATGAAAAATTTAAAAATATATAAAATTATTCGTAGTAATAAATTGGAAAAAGAAAAGAAAAGAAGAAGTTTTTGTCAAAATCGGTTCAGAAGCCTTATGCCATAATTTTTTGCTTAACTTGTTTTGACATCATACGACTTTTAACATATTTCGTTCTTGTCGCAGACAAGACGACAAAAATGGAATTCTGTACGCCATCCGATAGGTTATCGCATCGATTTACTTCGAGGTTAGGAATAAATGGAAAATCCTTTAGAAAATCAAGTAAAAGTTCATTAATAGGTTCATATTCATACAATTTACTACATCATTCACAATGAGCTTTTTATAAACCACTCTTAGCTTCTTAATAAAACAAAAGAAATAAAATTTACTATGTATATCTTTGGCACCACCAACGTGTTTTAAAATAAGCTGGTTAAAACTCACAATTATAATAATCTTTTACACCAATTTACTTTCAAATACAAATAGAAACTAACCTCAACTTTCCTCAATTATTGTCACAGACTACTTAAAAGTTACTATGGATATTTTGTGGTCTTGGCTCATTACGCGAGAACTTTGCTCAAGACAAACTGAACGTGAAATTTGTTAAGTCTGTCATTGCAGTTACGAAAATTGAAAATGACGTACAGAATGCCGTAGACGAACTTATCACGAAATTTACGTATCATAGGTGGGACAATATCATCTGGTATAAGGCCTCAGGACAAGCTATTTTACTAACTACTAAGTAGTAAGTATAAAAAAAAATAGTTGGTTTTGGGACCCAATTTTTTTTTGAAAATGACAATTTAATTTGAATTTATTAATATTTTTATTGAAGGTAGGTCACTGAAAAATGTTATTTGCTGATGAGAAAATATTTACTATTGAGCATTGTTTCAACAAGCAGGATGACCGAGTTTATACTCATATCTCTGACGGGTTAAGACCATCAAAGGCTCTTCTAATATTTACGTATGTACATACCTCTTGCCTCCGTTTCACAAACCAATGCAGCCACCAATATAACAGCATAAAATACAATCATAGTTACCAACAAAACGTAATAGTTAAACTAACTGTCGCTCAGTATTATATACTTGATAAAAATGTTTTTATAATTTTTAAATTCAAATCTAAATCATGTATGTAATTGATTTAAAAGTTATTAATAAAGTATAGAAGAGATCTCTTCGTTGTTGTTCATAAACAAAATAGCTACCCTTTCTTGTTTTTTTTTTCCGTTGGAAAAAAAAACTGCTTCATGGATCAGGATTTAAACCCATGTTACCACGGCAACAAAATAAGGTCCTGACTACTAGACCGTCACTATAAATTAAATATAATATTATAATTATAAATGAAACCCTCATTTCCTTATTACTTTAGGGGTTACTTTACAAAAATTCAAATAAATCAATGTTTTTTTACAAAACTAAGCATATACCATATTACGGATTGAAGGATTGAAGGATTTGGACTCATTTGTGATAGCATACTTGCTATTACAAATGAGTACAAATCCTTCAATCCGTCTGTAACGTTGCCACTAAGGGCCTATGAACAGTAATATTTTTATAACACTAGTAATGTTAAATATTAAGTATTAAAAAATAATAACCTTTATTCAAATACTCGGAAGTAACCTCTAATATTTGCCAATCAGTCACAAACTAAAGAAAATGAGACTGAAACAAATCATACTTAATTAAAATTGTTAACTGTAATATGCGTATTTGTTTTGCTCTGAGGTCCGCATAAAAGTAGAAATTTGCTTCTTAATAAACATTATATATATTTCAACCCTTAGTGGACCTTCGCTTAATGTGTTTTCCTTTTTTTTTTAACAAACTTTTGATTCTTTTTATGTTACAAAGTGAAAGAGTAAAAGATAAAATGTCTATGGGAATCGGAAAAGGCGTTATTTAGTTTATTTTTTTTCTAAAATGTGAAAGTGGCATATTATTCACTATTCTTAAATTTTTCAAGAGATCTGTTTTTAGAGTTCCTTTTTTTTCTTAACAATTTAGTGAGAAACGGACGTAAAGAGAACCACATCAAATCAATACATTTTGACAACATTATTTACTTTGATGGATTAGTTTTTCACTAATATTTATTTATCTTAAACTTACAACTAAACATTTTATATAGCCAAATATTCCTTACAATGTTATCTCTCTGGAGGAATATAATGTAAAAAATAAATACTCATGACTACAAAATAATTATTAAAAGAACACCTATTTTAGAACTAAAGCGTGAGAAACAGGTCTGTGACTTTATATTATATTTTATGTTTACGTGTACTTAAATTAATTTAAATTGGAATTTTATAAAGAGAATGATCGTAATTTAAAACATAAAATTTTTAATAAATATGCAAATTATATACAAGTAACTATTTGACACGAATTATTTGTCGCCGACACCACGGGACTCGTTTTTGGTAAATTAATGACATTATTAATTATCCTTAGGAATCTTATAAATAGCATTTAAGAGTTTTTCATATATTTTGTAATCTGCTTATAATTTTTTAGATTTATGTCAGTGATTTTGATTTTGAAATTTTAGAGTAGACTTACCCAAAAAACCACAAACTGTTCGAGAACCCTATTTAATGAGCGAATTAAGGCGCTACAATCTTTAATAGTCAATACCGTCTAACACACAATCTCTATGAGTAAAGATCCAGGGACTATATGACGTAGCCTTTACTTTAAATTTATGTGAACATAATGTAAGAAGGTCGTGGAGTCAGCTAGTAAATAACCAGTAATGGGTACAACCCCATTCACAGTAATTTCTTAATGAAAGCAAATATGCACCTTTAGTTTTTTACATCAATCCAGGCCACAGACTAACCGATTACTTAATTTGTTTATGAGAAAATGGACCTGTATGATTAACACAAACACAAACACACACACACACTCACATGAGAATTACTGGAAAAAGAAGAATATAATACAAAAAATAATGGGATACTAAACCATAAAAAAGTTTTTACTTACCTAAATTTTTTTCTTAATTTTTTTTTTAATGTTAAATATTATATCCTCCTCCTTCGCGGCCTCAAAACCGGAAGATATGCTAAGCGGGAGACCCTAATTGATAATGAAAATAATTTTATTTCGACATAATAACAGAGATTTTTTAATTATTTCTTTATAAAGTAATTAATTTTGTCAGCGCTGTCACCGAAAATCTATCTCTTTCTGCTGCCACTTAATTATTTTCGGGCACACAATTAAATTCAGCTGTAACTTTTCCTCTGCCGTATTTGTTTTTGTTTTTTTTTTCATCCGGACGTATTAATAGATACATATATATTTATTCCGTTTTTTTTATAACAAAATCTATTAAGTCATTAGTTTTACTACAGTATTTAACACGACTAATTCCGGATATACTATAATAATTTAAATTATATAACATATACCTATTTTAAAACGGATCCGAAAAAAAGCTTTCGTTGATAGATACACATACGACACGATTTTCAAAAGTGTCTAAAAATAACTCATTTTTTGATGACAATAACCTGGAACTTAATAAATATATATTTTTTAAAACTTGTTAGTAGCTACTCATTACGCATTACAATAAAATTATAATAAATAGAAATAAACATTAGAAATTAGAGATCTAGAACTACCTACTAACATTTAGGGTTTCATTTTCTCTTATCTTTACTTCTTTACTACTTAGTAATAGTGGGAGAGGGAAAGCTATCCTTTTGTCTGTGCAGTTGGTGCCAAAGTTGATTCCAATATTGGTCCTACTATTGGTTCAGTTCAACGACTCTTGACTTAATAATGTCGAATCTTTGGGACGGCTGCCAATAATAATAATAACTCAGTTTTTATAATGACCAAGAAGATTCATGGTTACTGAAAACCACGCGGGCGAAGCTACGGACAAAATTTAGTATATATATTACAAAATAAAACAAAAGTTGTCATTCCTATTCTACTTGTTTGCAATAAATTTTAAACACTGTTAGAATTAAAAAATATTTTTTTTTTTTAGAAAAAGAAAAAAGTTTTTTCCTTGACTTAGATAATTTAAAGGTTTTTCTTTGACTTAAATAATTTAAAAACTGTACGGAGTGTAATAGGATATGAAACTTGGGTTCCTCACTATGAGTCTGAATCTAAACAAGATTTACGATTCAGAAACGGTCCGAAACGGTTTCGAACTTTGGTGTTCTATACATAGATGACATCATAAAAAAAACTAACTAACTATAACTTTAGCAAAAATGAGTGTATAGTATTGTACCTTTAAAGTTGCGTAAAAATAGAGCACATAAGTTTGTGAAAGTAGATTAGGAATTGGACAAAAATTTAAAAAACTATGAGTGCAAAACTCCGCAAAAACTAAAGCGAAGACCCCTGAGTTTTTTATTTTTCCTGAAAACTCGTAACAAGTACTACAAATTGATATATAAATAAGAGTTTTTGGACGACGTTTAGACCCTTAAAAAGCTAAAAAAACAAATCGCGCGTGACTGCAGATCGGATTTAAACTAAGGTAGATATAATACTTTTAAAAAAACATAATTTTTCAAAATAATTTATCTCGTAAAATAGATGTGTGACACATCGTTTTTATAGTAGTCAAAGACAATCAGCGTGCAAAATCTCAGATATTTTGGACCATTAATTACTTAGATATAGATTATTTAATTGAAGGGGTTTTTTTTTTCAAGAAATAATCGTGGTGTCATAGTTAAATTTTAAAGTCGATTTATAAATTATTAAAAGTATTTAAAAAAAAAAACAAAAATTCTAAGATGAGTTTAAAAATAAGGTGACTCTACAATCAGATAGGTCTCACAAATTCCGTTCTATTGAACCCAAACGCAACGGGACTCGGCCCATTGAAAGCAATTTTACACAAAAATAATACCAGTGGTCAGCCATCTTGGCTACACTTCCAGAGCCTTTTTTACTTCTTCCCTTATTTTTGGGTGGTTGTCGACGTTTGTTTCTTCTTTTTCTGCTCAAGTGGGAGTAGATTTTTCATAATTAATAACTCCGATTATATACCACACAGATCACTCGAGTTTCGACTCAAATTGTAAAGCTTGGCGAGAGCTATCAAATCAACTTATTAAAAAAGTCGAAAAACGACTTTACCATATAGTTCTCCACACGCGAGTCCTAAAATGTCACAGGGTAACCAGGTTTGGGCTCTACCAACAGCCCCCAACGAGATCTAATTAAATCCAGCGAAATTTTGTTATTGTTGAAAATATGTTTAAAAGATTGTTTCATAGTATCTTTGCTTGTTCCTGGCAATAGACTTATACCCAAATTACCCATAAGCAAGACACTCTTTAAAGGACCCCGAACACCCAAGCTCTCCCCTCTCTGATATTTTTTTCGGATATACTTACCAACCCGCCCGTTGCTACTGCCGTCCTTCGAGTGACGTAAACAACGCCACAGACGCTGCGCAGACCTCCAAAAACTTCAAACCAACATTGTGACCTGAAAAATGAAAGATTGTAATTAATAAAAAGAAATAAGATAAAAGTATCAAATAAACATGTCTCAATCAAGTGGCTCATCGAGAGGCCGGAAGGGCTCAAACAACTATGCCTGCAAGAAAGCGGAACCGATAAGGAAGAGGGTCCTATTCAAGAACATACAGGACCCTACACAAATGGTTGCGAGTTTCAGTGACTCCTCGGTCATCCCCCCCAGCCGATCCAACCGGAAATTACTTTGTGAAGCGAACCCAAAACTTGGCCGTGGGTGACCAAAGTTTGGGTTGGCCTCACAACCAAACCGACAAAACAAACCAACTGTTCTCAGAAGTCAAGAAGCAGATAGAACAGACCGAAAACATCAAAACGGCAATCAAGGAAAAAGTACTAGACAACTTGGGTGAGATATATGAAATAGTCTTTGACTGAAATAATCAAGGTAAACTCTTCAGCTACAGCTTGAAAAATAAAAGATCCACTCCACAACCTGACTGAAAAGAGCAAGGACGCCGACATAAAACCTTAAATAAACGAGATCCTCACTGAGGTCAAATCAGTGCGCCAAATCATCTCATTTGACGTACTAGATATGCTGACCACAGTGAGCCAACAACAACATCTCCAACAAGCGGTGTGCTGTCATGAACCAGTCCTCTTCGATCCAATTCACAAAATGAATAGGTTATGGACATAGGCGAAAATTCTGTAAGGTACCTGAGGATTGCTATAGCCACTGTGTGGGAAACCATCTCAAGGTGGACTGCCGCGTTTGGAGTATCAGAGACCACACTACCTGTGTCAATTGTTAATTGGGACAGGTCGACAAAATAGACCACTCGACACTTTCGACCAAGAGTGTCCCATCAAGTAACGATGGGACGCTATAGCAAGATACACTAAAGCGCACTGTTAAGGGTATTCACAATGAAATACTAATCATCCAGTTGAACCTGCAAAAAAAAAGTGGGTCACCCAGGAGCTCATAAGGAAGGCCCAAATTAAGAAGTGAACAGAATTCCCAAAAGGAATAACCGTTGCCACCGTGTATAAGATACACATGCAGCCAAAAACGCATTACATATAAAAAGCAAGGTAAGATTTAGCGATCATAATAATTAATGATAGTCGCAAATTTCACACATATAGACAGGAAAGGAAGAATCCAGTACAGAAAAATGCAACATTTAACAAATGTTAAGTGGCATCTGTACGTAAGTACCTGAACCGAAAAACAAAATCTACATGTTTACCTAACTAAAACATACGTTCAGTCGATCTTCTTAAAGATCAGCTGTACGACGAGGAAGTAAAAAAAAATTAAAATTAAAAAAAAATAAAAGATAAAATTGTACATACCTAGCTATATATATTATCTTGTGTTCAGTCGATCTTCTCGAAGATCAGCAGTACGACGACAAACTGTAATTCAAACAAATAAGTATATATAATACTCGTTTTTAACCGTAATCATGTCAGGCAAATATAATATAAAATATATTGAAAAAAGCATCGACCCTGAGTCCTGAGATGGTTGTGGTGCAACTATATATACAAAATTCTAAACAAAACTTCATGCAGTGGCATAAAAAGGGTGAACGACCTCCAAAGAAGTTCAAGACGTCCCCTTCGGGTGGGAAACTCATGGCCAGTTTTCTGTAACACATAGGGAATTATGCTTTTCAACTTCACAGAAAGGGGTGTCACTATAATTAGAGAGTACTATTATTTGATCTATTGCGAGACGCTATCAATAAGAAAAGGCGGAGAGAACTAGCAAAAGATGTGCTCCTTTGCACAAGGCACAATTTGCGATGGCTGCTGTGATAAGAGTAGGCTATTATAGCCCAGAACCTAGCTATTTACTCCAAACAATGATAAAAGAGCTTCGAGTGAAGAAATTTAGCAGCGACGAAGAAGTAAAGAGCGCAATTTCAGCCTATTTTGACGACAAAGATAAATAATTTTCTTTCTAAGGCATTAATAAATGAATTCTTATATCTGACAAATGTATTAGAGTAAAGGGAAAATATATTGAAAAAGAAAAATAATTTTGAGTTTTATTTCTGATCCCTCACCCTCCATTCCGCAATTTTTAGACCCACCCTTGTATATATATATATATTATATTATTATTATTATTATTATATATATGATAATTTATCAAGATTTGTAATCGCATTGTCAAGTGTTGTAATTATGTGAACATCAATTATATTTATGACTTAAATCTACACAGTTTTCTATTATTTTTATTGAAACATAATATTGATGTTTTTATCTTTAATCTAAGTCAATATGACTTGACTACAATATCGTGAATAACAAAATAGAATACAGCTTGCAGCCCTTTTCTCTAACAGAAATATATTTGACAACCGACGTTGCAGCCGGCCATTTTGTATTAAATAGGGAGCTAGCTATTCCCATGATTTTGGTTGGAACTGGGTAATTTTATTAGGTAAACTTATACATTTTGTCTTCTTTTCGTATTGCAACCAATAATTAACGTTAAAGCACAGTACAACATCTGAAAGTGCATTGTTTAAATCAACAATTACTGAGTGTGGTCTATTAATTTTATAAAATAAGAAAACTATCAAACAACAAACAATACTAACTCTCTAATCCCTCACAAGCCAGTAAAGTAAGCCATTTTTGTAAATGAGGAACAAACAGGCCCTGATATATTTCTGACACGCCCTTCTTGACAAATGAACCAGAGAAACTCTTGAAATCCACTTATAATCTCAATAATATATAAACTTAATAAATCAAAGGCCTCGTTCTTATTCCATAATGTTGTAATTTAAAAAGTAAAGTAATCTGCACAAGTATTAAGCATTTCAACTCTCTAGAGTTTTAACGTTTTACCAGGCATCTGTGAATGACGAATCACCAATATCCTCAGCGGTTATCTAATTTTTCTCATACGTAGTCAACATGAGAGTCAAATCAGGAACCCCTTTTTTTTTAAACGAAATTTCTATAATACACTCTATAAATCGTTTGATGGTAGTTATAATATTTTTGCTCTGGATACTAAGTAACTAACGTTTCACGTACGATTTATAACACTTTATCGTGTCGACGTGAGTGTTGACCTTTGCTAATAATACCCTTGTTATGAATAATCCACTTTTTTACTTTTTACTTAGCCATAGAAAAGATATGTTCCAAATTTCAGTTCAAATGATCCCTACTAGGAAATAAAAATTGAAATAAGTTTATAATAACAAAATATATTATTTAGCCCATCCAGAACATTCGTCTATGCACTCCTGCTCTGATGCAAAGTTATTCGTTCCTTCCTTTATGGGCCCGCAGTGTTCAACAAAATTGAGCTCATAGCATTTTTGTTCTTGCCAGTCAAACGCATATCTAAAACATACTCATTGTATTAGCAGGACTCAAACAGGATCCGCCACTTGAAATTTAAAAAAAATTATGCATTGCCATCCTCAAGAAGCTGGATATTATTCTGCTGTCTCAATCACCCCTACCTTTTCCATGAGACTTGTAGATAATAATATACTCGTAAAAAAAAATAATAGTATAAGTAGAGAAAAAATCCTATCTTCCTAAAGTAGTTTTATTTTTTTACCTTTTTAAAGAAGTTACCTTGTTTTAGATATAAATATTTATTTTGGGCCAGGTACTATGAAACCTTGCATACGATGCGGTTCTGCATGTCGATCTCCCCGCTGGCATTGATATCGTCTGCTATGCGGACGATACACTAGTGGTCGCCGGCGGAGACACATTCGAGAGGACCAGGGAGCTCGCTGAACTTGGGGCTAGCGTCGTCGTCGCTAAAATCCGCGAGTTAGGATTGGTGATAGCGCCTCACAAGACCGAGGCGCTATGGTTCCACAAGCTGCCGAGGAGTAGGGAACCCCCCGACTCGCGCGTGAGGGTGAGTCTGAAGTCCGGGTGGGGCCGTACATGAAGTACCTAGGCCTCACCCTTGATAGTCGCTGGGGCTTCGAGGAGCACTTCGAACGCCTGATCCCCCGGATCGAGGTGGTAGCGGGTGCTCTGCACCGGATCATACCCAATCTCGGGGGACCGAGTGAGGAAGTCCGCCGCCTCTACGCCGGGGTCGTGCGATCCGTAGCCCTTTACGGGGCGCCTGTTTGGGCGAAGAGGCTGGTCATCAGACGCTGTCGCACGAAAGTGTACAGCGTCCCACGAAAGATGGCAATACGGGCCGCACGCGGTTACCGGACGGTTTCCTTTGAGGCGGCGACAATCCTTGCCCGTTTAGCCCCTGGATATCCTAGCCATGATGGATGCGAGGGTGTATCACCGGCTCCGCTCCATCCACTAGGAGGGCAGAGGCGGGCCAGAAGAGGCGAGCGAAGTCCTACGACGGCAGGACCGACAGGCCGCTCTCGCAACGTGGCGCGCGCGGCTCTCAGAAGAGCACGTAGCGCGCAGATGCGTCGTGGGGGTATTCCTGCCGAACCTCGAAGCCTGGATGCAGCGACGGGGTGGAAGGCTCACCTACAGACTCACACAGCTTCCATTGTTGCACACAGGACTGCTTCCATTGTTGTGGGAAGGACCAGGACAGTTCCCAGCACACGCTTGCCGTGTGCCCTGCGTGGAGTACAGAGCGGCAAATTCTGGTCACCCGGATCGGTCAGAATCTCTCCCTGCCAGCAGTTGTGTCGGCAATGCTCGGCGGGGATACGGCGTGGAGAGCCGTGGCCTCCTTCTGCGAGACAGTGATGTCCCGGAAGGAGGCCGCTGAGCGGGGTCGCGAGAGGACCTCGGATCCCGCTCGACGGGGACGCCGCCGGGGCGCTGGTAACTCCCTCGCGGTCCTCCTGGTGCTCCCCACCATAAGCGGGGCCCCTGGGGTTGCAGGCACGTCGGCTGAGGGACCGGCGGGCCTTTCTCACCATCTCCGCGACCTCGGGAAGGACGGCTGACGGCCCGTGGTACCGTTTTGCCGTAGCTAGCACCGGCGGGTCTTGATATTTAAACTTAACTGCCCTGCAATGTATACATACACATACACACAACAGTCTTATGGTAAAATCAATGATGTACTGTGAACTACATATAATCGATAGACAATTTATTATTTAACTCAGTTCTAAAAATTTAACATAAGATTTCTACCTTAGTGATGAATCTATATATTTTATTCAACCTAATAAAAAATGCTTTTGAAATTAAGCGAATATATATATATATATATATATATTTATATATATTATCTTCAGCATTGCATTCTACAACCTACTTTGGTAGACACAACTAATTGATGATATTTTAAAAACCAATATTCAATATTTGTAAAATAAATACCCTCCTATTGGTTTTTGTATTAGTTCGAATATACCTTTTTGTTACTGTCTCTAAACCTAGAAAAAATCGATATTAAACGAAAGTGATTGTGGATTATTAACTGAGCTTTTTGTCTGAATTTTGATTTAAAAAAAAATCAAAATTAACAAATTGAAAACTGACTAAACCTTACGATCATATGGACCGTAGGAAATTTTAAAAAAAATGTTATTATTGTAAGGCAAGACATAAATAAGACCTGTAAAATATATCTAATCATGTAGACAAAACACAATCTTGCTGTTAATTACCCAACTTATTATGAATTAAACTCAGAACAAATACATTATTTGAAGTTCCTTATAATATAAACAATGAACATTTTATTGTGAATAAAAAATATAAATGAATTTATGACTAACCTTCCATATTTAATAAGAGCTCTTGCCTCGTTAGCGATCAAACAATATTTTTTTTCTGGCTTTACTTGACATACTTCCGCAGTAACTTAAAATAATATATTCTTATTAGTGTAACTAATTGTTATGTATACTAAAGGTTATCTACACTCCTTATTAAAAGTTCATACTTTAACTTTCTTGTAGTTTGGTAATTGTTGAACCTTTCTTAATACCTGATTAAGTGAATTATTGTAATTACCGCGATTTTCAAAATCGTTTTATTTAGTATATTTACGTTTTGAGTTGTACTAGACACTTTAAGAAGAAAATTATGTATAAGCGTTTTTTTCAGCAATTGCAATTGAAATGGTACTTATGACGAGTGTTAATACGAAAAAAAAAATGTTGTAGTTTTTGTTTGTTTTTTAATTAAATGTAAAAAATAAATAATAAAAAATTTAATGTAATTTATTTAATATATGAAATATGCTGTATGTGCAAAAAGTTGATTAAATGATTTTTGTGAAAGTAGGAAGGAATAGATTTTTGAATAATAACAACATTTTTTAAAAAGTAAAGATTTTGTCTCGGGAAATGAATATAGCACATAAACCATTGCGCTTATTTTGAAATATAACTTAGGACTTTCAGACTATAAGAAACGTGCTGGACATTATTTAATTGATGATTTAAAAAGAAATAGGATAGTACAATCAAGTCAACTTTTTAAGCGATATTTCTAAGGTCACCGAACTATTATATTTACTGATGAAAAAATGTTTACTATTAACCAATGTTTCGAAAAACAGGATGATCGTTTTGATGCTCATACCTTTGGCTGTCAAGCCAGGCTGATGGGGTAAGATCATCGAAGTCTCTTCATAATAAATATTTGTATGTACATACCTCTTGCCTCCGTTTCACAAACCAATGCAGCTACGAAAATAAGAGCATAAAATACGATCATAATGAACAACAAAAGGTAATAGTTAAACTTCTGTGGCCCCAGTGTTTTATACTTGATAAAAATGTTATAAATAACTTTTAAATCGAAATCGAAATCATGTATGTAATTGATTTAAAATTTATTTTTACCATTTTAAAAATAAAAGCAACTATTTTATTCCTAGTAAACATCGTCTATAGTCCTTAGCAACTTTCGCTTCATGCGTATTCATTTCGTTTTGAACAAACCTTTCACTCATTTGATGTTACAAAGTGAAAGAGTAAAAGATTAGCTGCCTATCGCAATCGGAAAAGTTGTTATTTAGTTTTTCTAAAATGTAAATATCGCATATTCGAGATTTCTAAGCAACTAATTGCGCGATCAGAGGCAGGTACTTCTATTAAGATCTAAAGCAAGCGAAGAAGCCAAAATAATTTTCAGTACTCTTAAAGTTCTCAAGGGTACCGTTTTCTCAAATTCCTTTTTCTTCAGAGATATCCTTGCAGTCTGAGTTATGCTCATCTGTACAAATTCTCTTTCAGCGTCCATAAAGGTAGGAATTAAACCAATCGATTAGTGAAGATGAGATATTAAGAGATCCTAATACACCTAGTAATATATCGAAGTCTACAGAGATGAACGCGTTACTAAAATCTAATAGAATAATAATTGTTACCTTTTTATTTTCCATAGCATATCTTATATCATCTTTTATTTTGACTAAATCTGTTGTGGTAAAGGAAGGAAACTAGATTGTAAGGGTTTAAGCAAATTAGGGCTACTTAAAAATAATGTCAATTGTTTGAAAACAACATATGCTAATAAGTTTTAATGGAATAGGTAATATTGAAATAGGACGAAATTATGAAAAGGAGGTAGGGTTTATTGGTTTTAGGCAAAGGAATGACATGAGTCAGTTTCTAGGCATGGGGATAGGTAATTTTGAGAGAGAAATTTACAATGTCTATAATTAAGGGTTTAAGTAATATATAATAGAAATAAGCATGTCACGGCTAATATAATCACAACCGACTGTTTTTGTGGACATTGACAGGATGCCCTTTTTTAATATCTGTCTCTCTAACGTCTTGGAAGCTAAAACTATCAAAGACAGGTGGGGAAGCATTTTCCAGTTTTTAAATAGTTGAAAGTTTAAGATTGTAATCAATTTTAAATGAAGGAGAGCAAAAGTGAGAATTCAATGAATTTAAGTCAATATGTTTATTTATTTTGGCAGAAGTTTTGCCCTCACCTAGTGAATTAAATAGTCCCCATTTCTGAAAAGGGGAGAAATGTTTAAGTGCAGAAAGAATATAACGGCGCTTTTCGTCCCCCCCCCACACATCCTATTACAGTGATTACGCAGCTTTTTATAAGTAGCGATAGTTTCAACACTGGGAATTCTTATACAATTAGTTTTTGCCTTGTTACGTTTTAACATAGTTCTCTTAAGCCAAGGTGTAGAGAGATGCTTCGACTTCATAGGTTTTAACGGTGCGTGTAAGGTGTATAATCTAGTTAGGATTGAATTAAAAGAAACCACTTTGTCATCTACAGTGGCGGCATTATAGACAGGTGACCAGACTAAGGGAAGGACGTCACAGCTTAGAGCCTCACAATTAATGTTCTTGAGGTGACGGCGACAAATTACCTTCCTGTTACATTTAGGGGTAGAAAAATTATAATACGGAAGATAGTGATATAAAAAGGGTGAATTTAGTTGACCATGTTCAAGTACATTGTCTGCTTTAAGGACAATGACGACATCAAGAAGAGATGCGTCAAAAATGTGTTGCAGAAAGTGGAAGAATAGACATATTCTAAGAAGAAACAATAAGATATGAAAAATAGATGAGAAAAAAAGATCGGAGTTTACAATTAAGCGGAGAAAATATTTCGTCTGTAGATGGAGCACTGTCAGCGCTATGAACATCTTCGAATCTTCGGAAGAGGAGCATGAAATATGAGTTTAAATCGACAATTACTGAGTGTAGTCTATTAATTTTTCTTATTTTATAAAAATAAGAAAACTATGACTAACAAACAATACTAACTAGCTTATCCCTCCCTCCGGTAAGACAAGCCATTTATGTAAATATGAACCAAACAGAACCCAATGTTATAGTCTTGTGAAACACCTTTTTTGACAAATGAACCAGAGAAACACCTAATCTCATATAATCTTAATAATCAGCAAATCTCTTTTTTATTACAAAATGTTGTAATTTACTTAACAGAATGTCATGCTTCACTCAGTCCAATGCCTTTGATAAATCGCAGAAACTGTCAAATGCATTTATAATACTTTATCGTGATGACCCGAGAATTGACCTTTACTATTAGTATCCTACATATTGGATGATCACTAATAATCACTACTAGGAAGTGGATGAAATTAAATTAAAATAAGTATTATATTAAACAAAATGTTTTATTTGGCCCATCCAGAACATTCGTCGATACACTCCTGCTCTGATTCAAAGTTATTCGTTCCTGCCGTTATGGGCCCGCAGTGATCAATCCAGTTGAGCGGATAGCATTTTTGCTCTTCCCAGTCAAACGCGTATCTAAAACATAGTCATTGTATTAGAAGGCTTCAGACAGAATCCGCCATCTGAAATTAAGTGATAACCAACATACATATATGGCAAATAAAAAAAAATTATACGTTGCCATTCTCAAGCAGCTGGATATTATTCAACTCTCTCAATCACCTCTACCTTTTCTGTGAGAATTTTATAACTACAATTCTCACAGAAAAGGTATATACTATTGTATATATCGTAAAAATATAGTATAAATATAGAGAAAATCTTTTCCTAAAATATTTAAAACTAGCTAACCCGAAAGACATTGCCTTGTTTTAAATATAAATATTTAATTCTAACTGGATTATACTATGATAGTTAATGCATCAAAGCGCCTTGCGCGGTCTTGCATGGCCCTGTTTTCAATATATTGTTGTAATTCAATAGTTGTTATCAGCTGTATTGGGTTATTGAACAATACAATCAATTCGTTTTGTTGCGGAAAAATTTACGTGTTGTGCTTAATTAAATTTTTTTGCGCCAAATGACAGAAATTTTTAGAATATGTCCAATTTTCGGCAGCCAATAAATGTCGATACCAAAGTCGTAAATTTGACTTGATTCCGGGAGTAACACAATTCCGGGTCTTGATATTTAAACTTGGAACTTGCCTTAAAATGTAGACTCACAAAAGTCACATGATAAACCAACGATGTATTGTAAATAATAATCGATAAATAATTTATAATTTTAATCAGTTCTATAAGAATGTAATTCTAGATTTCCACCTAATTGATTTTGAAACGTTTTATTTGGTTCAACTTAACTTCACGCATCGCAATTTAAATTTGACTTGTATAAATTTGACTTATATAAATTTGATCTACAGTATTGTATTCTACAACCTATGTTAGTAGACTCGACAATTAATAACATTTTAAAAACCAATATTCAATGTAAATGCAAAATTTACTCTCTTATTGTATTCTGCATTAGGTTGTATATGCCTTTTATTGCTTTATCTAAACTAAGAAAAACATCGATGTTAAACCTCTTGTTAAAGCCTCTTGTTAAACTCTTCTGTAATTTGCTTTCAACAAAAACTAAAAATTATTAAACTAAAAACTGGATAATTCTTCCGATCATATGAACCATAGCAACTGAATAAAAAATGTTATTTAAAAGTATATCCAATCATTTATACAAAATACAATTTTGCCGTAAACAACCCAAATCTTAATATGGATTAAACTTAAATTAACTAATACTTACATTATTTGAAGCACCTTCTTTAATATAAAAAAAAGAAAATGTTGATGTAAAAAAAAATATAAATGAATTTCTGACTGACCTTCCATGTCTAATAAAAGCTTTTGGCCCGTTAGCAAACAAACAATTCTCTTTTTTTGGTTTTACTTGACATACTTCATAAGTAACTTAAAAAAATATATTCTTATTAGTATATCAATTGTTATGTATCCTGAATATAATTAAAGTCTAATAAATGCTTTTAAGTTATTTCTTGTGATGACCAAAAACCATCTATAGTGTTATAAAATTTATGAAAAATTATAATATTATTTGTAGTTATAAATTGACAAAAAGAAAGAATTTATTTGTTAAAATCGGTTCAGGACAAGCCATTGTACTATACTAAGTACAAATAAAAACATAGTTTTCAAATTAATTTCATATCATTCCTTATTAAATATACTTTATCTTTCTTGTAGTAAATATTAAATAATCTAACCTTTCTTAACATCCTGATTAAGTAAGTTATTGTTATCAGTACGATTTTAGAAATAGTATATTTTGTACTATATTTACGTTTTGATTAATACTAAACACTTTTTCAAAAACCAATATGTGTGTATAGTAATTTTTTCAGTTCCATTTTGGGACCAAATTCTTTTTAGAAAATCACAATTTAATTTGAATTTATTAATATTTTTATTAAAGGCAGATCACTGAAAAATATTATTTGCTGATGAGAAAATATTTACTATTGAACATTGTTTCAACAAGCAGGATTTACCATTATGTATGTACATACCTCTTGCCTCCGTTTCACAAACCAATGCAGCTACCAAAATAACAGCGTAAAATACGATCATAGTTACCGACAAAACGTTATAGTTAAACTAACTGCCGCTCAGTATTATATACTTGATAAAAATGTTTTTATAATTTTTAAATCGAAATATAAATCATGTATGTAATCGATTTAAAAGTTATTAATAAACTATAGAAGGAATCTCTTCGTTGTACTTAAACAAAAAACTTCCTTGTAATAACTCGTTCATGGATCAGGATTTGAATCCACGTCACCACGGCCACAACATAAGGTCCTGACTTAATAGTCAGAACTATATATATTCAAAATAATACAGAAGTAGTCCTTTGTATACTACTTGTTTACAATCAATTTCAAATAAAACACTTTAAGAATCCAAAAAAGTCTTTTTGTTTCAAAAAGAAAAAAGTTTTTCTTTAACTTAAATAATTTAAACACTTGCGCTCGTTTCCTCCTAAGTTCTCAAAGTTAGTCGGTAAAGACTGGAAAGTGATTAGGACTTGTTAAACAGGTCGGCTTAAGTTATATTACTTTCAGTTTAAATCACTTCTAAGTTTCCAAAACACCCATCTATTTTAGGATATTGTTTGAGATCTTAAGACAGAGAACTATAACCATTCTAATATAATCTAATTCTAATCAGTGGCTTAAAGTGTTAAATCTATAATTAAAAGTTATAACTAACCATCATTTTTATATTATAGGATTCTCGTATTATAATATGATGTCACTCAATTTTTTTATCTATCATGGTTGACATCTTTCTTTATTTATATTTTTTTAAATATTTATTTATTTATTTAATTCTTTATTGCACACAATACAAAAATAATGCACAAAAGGCGGGCTTAATGCTACAAAAAGATTCTCTACCAGCCAACCTTACGAAATACAGAGAGATTTTTGGTAGGCGTGCAAAAAAAAAATAAAAAAGAATAAAAATTACATATAAAAATATAAAAAATAAGGAAAAAAAATATAAAGAATCTAGTTAAGAATACTAAACATAAATATTATATAACTATAATAATGATAATTTAGTTAAAATGTAAAGTCATCTATTAATATATATCTGTATATATAAAATAACATATATACAATATATACAAATAAGATGGCATACAAATATATACAGTATTCAATATATATCTCTAGTAGAATTAATAAGGGTATTATTAAATTAACGGCTGGCTTTTTTTACATAATTTGTTAAGATTTATAACCGCAATGTCAAAAGTTGTAATTGTCTAAATATGAATTACATTTATAACTTAAATTTTCAATTTTTTTTATTCTTTTTATTTAGACATAATATTGATGTTCCTATGTTTATAATTTAAGACAATATGACCTACCAAAACATCGTGCATAACGAAATAGGACGCAGCATACAGCCCTCTTTTAGCAACAATATATTTGACAACTGACTTCAGTGTGTAGGATACATGCGGCCATTTTGTATTACATAGCGTACTAGCTATTCTTTTGAAAAAAAACTGTTATTACGAATTGATCGCTATAATTTGGTTACATTTTGATTTTAACCCAACGTTTCGAATACTTAGCAGTAATCGTGTGCAATTATACGCGAGTTTCAATCCGTAAAAATAGTTTTATTTCAAATGTGTACTCGTGAAAATCTAAGAAATTACTAGCTATTCTTTTGATTGTGGTTGGTACTGACTATTTTTAATAATATTTTAAGATTTTAATATCGCTTTATACACATTTAATAGTTTAAATATGTATCAATTTATTTTAAATCAGTACTACTTATTATTTCGAATATCGCGATTGAGATAGATCTCTTCTCATATAAATTTCATTATTATAATTGCTAAAAGTCTTGCTTTTATAACATTAATTTCACCCAAATAATATCGTGACTATATAAACTATGTATCCGATAATTAATTAGATTTAATTTATAATAAGTTGGAAAAAACATATTAATCAGAGCATGTCAGTTCTTAAAAACATGTATTAAATTTTAAAAGATAAGATTGTATTTATATAATATATATAAATAAAAATATATATTAATTTAATTTTAAAAGTATAATAATGAACCTCTCTCAAACAGATTTAAATTCAAAATTGACATCAAAGTAATTCACAGATGGAGCCAAATTAACCTTGATTTTCTTTTTCCAAAACAAAGTGACAAGCAGTGAAAAATAATGAAGACGAGGTCGGGGTGCGGCGACGATCTGCCCGCACCCAATTATACAGAGCGCTAATATACAGAGACGAGTTATATACTTAAAATATTTATTCGTGTTTAAATTATAAGAGAAAAGATTGCTAGATTTCTAGGGTGCTTTTTGTCTCAAGATAATTTTTTGTCGTTGATAATTATTAAGACAACCATTTTATAATGAGTAAAGAGTTCTTATATAAAACACAATCAAATTAATCACTTTGTCTTCATACGCGTTTTCAGTATTTTCTAATGAAAGTATATATTTTTTAATTTCTTATTTTTGCAACCAAAAAAATGTATTTATTTGTGGATATAATCGCTCCGAGTAAAAAAACTCAGAACCTTCTGTTTGCGTGTTGGCCTCCAATAGTAGTCACTTCGAAATGTTGTAATAAATACATACTCTTATACTATGATTTTACTAAAACTCTATGTAGAGTATTGCTCGTGAACTTCGTTTCCTCACTCTTTAATCAAAAATGATAACTAATCAGTATATTATGTAAATATATTTTTTATTATTTTATGAATGTCTCTAAAGCCTCTAACAGTTTTTGCTCTGTACACACACCATAATGATACCGTGCTAATTCCAGTGAGTGTTCGTCCGTCCATCGCGACGCGGCAACAGGCTGGCTTTTGCCGGCATTTTTACTTTTGTATAAAATTCTATTCAATTTAATTTTAATATTGAAAAAATGGGAAATAAAGTAGTCACGTTCACAGAACAGCAACTAGAAGATTATCAGGTAACTAGTTTTATATATACATAAATATACATATATGTGTGTGTGTGTGTGTGTGTGCGTGTGTGTTTGCGTGTGTGTTATCAATAAGTATATTGTGACTAAATATTATTTAATATAAAGCCTATTATTGAAAAATGTTAAACATAAAAATATTTTAGGCAAACTATAGTAAATATGTCTCCTTAATTTCTTAATTACAAAGAGACTCAAATATATCTTTTTCTTTTTACAATAATGACTCAGGACTGCACATTTTTCACCAGGAAAGAAATACTACGGTAAGTTTGTAAAGAATTAAAAAAATGCAAAACCTAGCTGCATTTTATTGTTGTGTTAACAGTACGGGTATATTAATTTTTTCTATTTATTGGTATTTATTGCTATAAATATTAAATGTAAAATATTATTTTATAAGTTCATTCCTAAGTGAAACATACAAACAAACACACAACACTAAATTACATATAACAGGATATTATTAATACACACCAAAATTACTTTTGGTATATTAAATTAATCTCCTCACTCATTTCGTAGATGACAGTTTCGAGGCGAGCCGCCAATGAAGCCACAGGCCTTTTAATATAACTAGCTAATAAATTTGTATAATTACAGCTCAAGCCGTTTTTAGTGAAAAAGTATATGTAATATCAGATAATAAGTTATCATTGTACTAAATTTCTTCATTAATCTAATCTAGTCATTATTATTTAGCGTGATGCATAAACAAACACAAAATATTCAAAAATATAATAGTTTAAGAGTTAAGAGACAATGAGTGTCTTCGTATTTTACTTTAATAATTCAAGGGATACGCAATTAATTAATTATTATCGTAAAATATACTCTTAATATATTTTTTTCTCAGTGCAATCTTAATTATTTAATTGCATCTTTACGAAACATGGTTGAGTCGCTAGTTTTTAAACAAAAAAAAAACCCACAACATTATATTTACATTAAAATACATTTTATATTCAAGTCGCTCTAAACCTGGATTAATTAAGGGATTCATTTGATAGTTAAGCCGATTTAGGAAGCACTTTATGTGTTATAAAAATAAACAAAGCTTTATTCATTATTAAATTAGCTCTATCAGTATAAAATGAACAAGTGAGTTAAGATGTTTTAATATAATAAAGGTATACTTGGAGATTAATTTATAAAAGATATGAATACTAGAATACTATAAGTTCATTTAAAATATGTATTTGGTATAAATTTCAGAGTATTTAAACGGTTCAGAGATGTCAACCCAGACCTGGTGCCGAAGCGTATGACGGAGAAGCAAGCTCACACCATAGCAGTGCCGGTTGAAGAAATAGAGAAGTTGCCTGAACTTAAAGTAATGACGTTATTTGTATAGTATAGATGTTGTTATTCTTCAACAAATTGTAGGGTTGAAAAGGGTTTAAAAGAGTATATTCTCCTCTTTTCAAAGATACAGTTCAAAACTCACTAAAACGTAGTTTTTTACTATATTTGTGCTTTAAAATATAACAAATATATATGAAAATTACTGGAGAAAAATCTACAATTCTTCTACAATTCTTCTACAATTCAAACGAGATTATTCTAAAAGTCATTCTACTGACTTTGGCATACTCAACCAGCAAGAAAAAGACACACACACATCTTTATTGAAATAATTAATAAATCTATAAAGATCCTCTAAAAGTAATGAATTTATTTTATTTTATAGTTTAATATTTAATTAACAAATTTAATTATATATATATGTCCATAGGAGAATCCCTTTAAACGGCGTATTTGCCAAGTGTTCTCTCGCGACGGCTCTGGTAACTTGACCTTCGAAGACTTCCTCGACATGATGTCAGTCTTCAGCGAAGCCGCTCCACGAGATATTAAAGCTTGGTGAGGAAAATATACTCTAAAATTTGTAGTAATAAAAACTCCAAAATAAAAATTTGATTGTGAAGCTCTAGAATAACTCAAGAATGATCATTAATTATCGAAATTTGATAAAAAAAATATAATCATCCTGGTTATTTGATCACAAAATAACTTCATTCGTGGAAGAAGGGAAGCCTATTTTTTATTTCTACATCAGTTCTTAAAAGCTAATTAGGAACTTAGATTAACATTAATAATCTTTAGAGGCTCTACAAGATATACTTTTAAAAATATACAGCAAATTATTTGAAAATCCATATAACGAAACGAAATGAAACTAGGACTCGAGTACAAAAAACTCAATTAAGTAGTTTTTCCAATTTTGTCCAATAAACGTTCTCGTTTAATAAAAATGTCACTAACAGTTAACATAGTTTACTGACAAATAGAGGGCAACGGGTGAGAGCGTTATTGTAAGCTCACCAGTACAGACAAAGACAATCCAGACAAACAAACACATATACAAAGGGCATAACACTTAAAAAGGGCTAAGGGTGATCCTTAGTTCATAAGCAAAAAAATAAAAATACTTATGTTTTATTTTTTTACTTATGAACAAAAAAAAAAGAAACAAAAACGTTAATAAAGTCTCCCGACAGAGTATTTAAAATGTGGAAATAAACAAACAGAATTAACATGGACATTAGAATTTTGGTAAAATTATTTTAAAGGGCTTCATACTGAACCACATAACAATATGCTAAAATTTTATTCCAGGATTCTAAATAATACATTTTTCAGTATAAAAAGTAGATACTTGTTTATTTATGTAATCTTTATTTGCCAGAATATGATCAAAGTAAATATAAATAATTTACAATCAAAGATAAAGTATATTCTACCAACTATCGGTGTACTCATATAGATTGTAGAAAGAATTCAATACATTAAAATATTTTATAAAAACAAACAGTTCTAAAAGATTAATAAAATATAATTAACTGTGAGTACTACTACTTATTTATGTACACAATTGGTATCCCCCAATATTTGATATTAATTAATTCATTTCTTTAAAAAATAATTGATAAATTATTTGAAGATTATTTAAAGATGGATAATTTTGTTGGACAATTACATCTTTCTTGTATAAAACAATATTCCCTTAAAAACTATTTGTTACATACATAACAAAAAACAAATTAATATCACAATAATACAGTAAACAGTAATTTTATAAATAAGTTGGTGGTATACAGAGAAGAAATTTTTTACCTTCCGTACTAGTCGAATCTGTGTTACGGTAAAATAATACTGTCAGCTCAAAATAATACGTTCAAAATAATCAGATATTGCAATTTGTCGTTCCTATTAAAATAGTTTTTATGTGTTTTAAGAAAGATGTTTACATAGTAAGAGTTACATACATATTTTTATAACTCAATATCTCTATTATTTAATACAAATAATATTATTTTAATCTTATTTTAAAATTTGATAAAAACCGAGAGAGATAATGTTTTTAAGAGGGGAAGTATTTCTAAAACTTATCTAGTATTAGTAACTTTGTAAAGACAGTAGATAGGTTTTATTTTTAACTTAATTTTACACATGCTTATGAAACCCGGTTATAACGCAGTGCTGTGGGAATCATGAATTAACAAAAGTGGAAGAATGATAATTTAATTAAATTGAACAGTAGTTAATCAAATATATCAACACACGACGAGGCACATTATTCTATGTGGATTTACAATCATTTGTTTTTATCATAATTATTTTATTATTTTGGTTATCTCATTTGTAATATCATTTTTTCTTGCGTCTTTAATTTCAAAATACTTAGGATACAAATATAGATGTCGCATAACTATATATATATTTTTATGTTTTTTTTTACCGTATAGAAAAGGATTTGCCATCTATAAGGCTCTTTCCTAAACTTAGATCGTTGATTCTTTTTTAAAGCTAGAAGAAATTAACATATTTGCTCTAGATTTTATTTCTTGACTTCGTTAACGTTTTGAAGACAGGTCAGGCAACATACAATTTATTGATTTATTACTAAAAGTATATTAACCCAAATAAAAAGTAGCCTATAACATATATATTTACGTATATACATTTAACCTATAACATGTATCTTTCTAAAACTGAAACAGTGTTCAAAATAAGAGTAGTAGTGCCAGATTTTACCCCGAACATATAATTTTAAAACATATAAATTTCACCTCTTGATATATAAGAAGATTAAAATAAGCTTAATGTCGGAAAAAGTTTATGGTATTTTGTCTTTCATGTCATGTCATTTCTCATTTTAAATTTTCAAAATACATTACTTTGTCGATTATCCTTAAAAAGTAATATATTTAAAAGTAAACAAATTAAATATAATACATATAAATTAATCCAGATTGTCACAAACAATATAAGGAAAACCATTTTTGAGATTAGAGAGAGATTAACGTCTTACAAAACGTATCGGGTCAGAATCGGTTATCTATGACAATACCAAATGAGACCCTTTGGGACCATTTTGTCTTAAGCTTATATAATAGTCTCTCAGAATAATGAGTGTTTTGTTTGAGATCGTCTTATTCTAATAAAGGCGAGACCATGTCCTATTTTGGACATTTTGAGGACCAAAGGATAAATTCTTATTAAAATAGAGATAAAATTGTTTAATTTTTAGAATTAACGTACATGTTGATAAAACATTTTTTAATAATCTCGTACTTAAAGTTCATGCAACAACATTAAATATTATTCTATTTTTTTAATTGTTCTCATAATAAAACTGAGAAAATAAAATATTTCGAAATATCATATCATATACTCGACGGAAATTTCCACTTATAATTTTATACAATTTCAACTATTTCAGGTACGCATTTCGAATATACGACTTAGACGATGACATGTACATTGGTAGGGAGGACCTGCTTGAAGCCACACGGATGCTCACGAAAGGCGAGCTGCATGAACACGAGCGGGACGAGATCGTGGACAGCGTGTTGGACGAGGCAGACGTGGACGGGGACGGACGACTGTCCTTCATGGACTTCGAGCACGTGGTCGTCCGCGCCCCAGACTTCTTATCCACTTTTCATATTAGAGTTTGAAACATTGAATATTGATATTGTAAGAAAGGCAATAAAGAATTTCAGAAAGGTTCGCTTTTTTATTAGTTCACTTGACTCAATCAAATTTTATAAAAAAAGTAGATCAGGTTTTTTTCTAGAAAATTATTAATTAGTTTCTGGATGTAATTATGAGACCAAATTGAATTCTAACAAATTCTGTGTCTACTTACATGCCACTAAAAAACATAAATCTTGAGCGAAACGACTGACGTCCCTTGAAACGTGGATATTCAATTAAATGAATATAGACTCTTATAAAAACCTTTCATAATTAGCAGAAATTAAAAAGAAATTCAGAATTACCATCACAGAAAGTGTCAACGTGACCTACGATGAACTTAAACGTTGCAAAAAGTAAACTCTATGACACATAGTGTCGTTTAAAACCCATTTCTGATCAATATCGTCAGAATGTAAAACTTTATACATTCATTTACATGCAATGCAGTTGCTATACATAACTTTTATGTTTGACATATTTTTAATATTTTATGTCTGACAATTCTCGCGTTCACTTTACGATATAAGAAACGCCTTGGAAAATTTCACGTTGTTTTACATTTTGATAATATTATAAGGAGTCTTTTATACTTCAACGGCCGTTAAAATCACTTTATAGGATTGAAATAACAAGTGTAAAATTATATAGTACTCTGTGGTTTTAACACTCTTCTTTAACTTTAGAATTTATGAAAATGAGCTAAACCGGATAATGCCATCTAGCAGACATATTTCACATTACACTTTCATAGACTACACTTATTTTTACTTTTAAATATTCTAAAAAATATCTATTGCACTTTTACATTATATATAAATAATGATTATTATTTTTTTTTAGTAATTTGTGTAATATTTATAAATTGTAATGGTTATTTTCTTTTCAGAGCAGTTATTTTGAACGCACTAGAATCTATACTGCATGTTTTGTTTATGGTGTGTAAAATTCTATATTATCTATGGTGCAATAAAAAAGTTGAAGTTGGTACTATAATATCGCTTTTGTACTTGCGTTTTCAGCATTATCATGGCAAAGATGCTGTTATAATTAATTATTATAGATAAAGTGCCTCAAGTCTTGTTATTTACACGTGAAGTGAAAAGACAATTTGATATTTTAAGCAATTATATGATTACCTGCTTTCATTTGACAAATTGCGCTAGACCGCATAAATAAAATGGCAGCCCTACCACGTAGAATAATCAAAGAGACACAGCGGTTGATGCAAGAACCCGTGCCGGGAATAAGCGCGGTGCCTAGCGAGAACAATGCGCGTTATTTTCATGTAATAGTCACCGGGCCAGAAGACTCACCATTCGAGGGAGGACTTTTCAAATTAGAACTATTCCTTCCAGAGGACTATCCTATGTCAGCGCCTAAGGTTAGGTTTATTACAAAAATTTACCATCCGAATATAGATCGGCTGGGTCGTATATGCCTGGACATTCTGAAAGACAAATGGAGCCCGGCCCTGCAGATTCGTACCGTTTTGCTTTCTATTCAAGCGTTATTATCGGCACCTAACCCCGATGATCCGCTAGCGAACGATGTGGCCGAATTGTGGAAAGTCAACGAGAGCGAAGCGATTCGAAACGCGAAGGAGTGGACCAGGAGATATGCCATGGACAACTGAGCGGCCGCCGTCGCACCCAGTGCCTCTCCCACGCGCTACACGAAGTGGACGAAACTAACTTATATATCATGATTTTAAGAGTGCAAGTTATGTTTTACAACCTAGATCGAATAACTTGTGAAGAGACAATTGTGGATAAATTTATATAATGGGTGCTGGCTGGAGCCACCGAGGCCGCAGCCCGCCCGCTCCATCACCTCTTACATTTCTTCATAGTCTCCCTATGTCTCGGTATACTCCGAAAGTCCCACAGATTATTGTTTATTCTATCACATGTAGCTTCGTTATGATATTAGGTATGCATATTTTTTTACTATAATTAAAATAGCTAAATATTGGAATTCTCAAGACCCTATTGTATATATTTCATAGTTGATCAAATGTGTTTAATTTTGTACAAAGGATAATGTATTGTTACAAAGTTCATTACCTTTGTAAATCTTATCAGTGCTGTTAAATGAAGACTGCAGTTTTATCAGTTTTTGATCTCTGCAGATACTGATTTTTAATTGTAGAACGAGCAAGGTTTTAAATAATTTATTTTCCAGTGATTTGTCTGCATAAACATAATTTAAAATAAATCTTGTGTACTATTTACTTCTTGTATAAAAGGTTATCATTAAATTGTATTTATGTAAATTTTATTTGGCTTTGTGAGCAACTTGAAAATACATAATAAACAAATGCTAATTCTTATTTTATTTATACGTGCATATCCCTTTATGTGGTCAATTGTATACTTAATAATCAGTGAAATTAATAAATTAACTTTTATTATTTACTATACACCATATACAAGTTTAGAAAAGCATAAAAAAACCCTGACGCTTGATGCAGTTTAATTGAATAAAGAGGGTGTTACATAAAAAAACATTTCCAGACATTCAGCATGACTTGGCTTCTCTACATTTTTTAACTTAAAATATGTAACTACTTCATAAAATATTAAGTAATGCCAAAACATAAAATAAATAATTGATTATAACATGTGGTAATGTTATAATAATAAAACTAGCAACTTTACATTATAAGCATAGACCATGATTAATTAAAGGTCATCAAGGTTAAATCTCACTCGTCTGATTGCAGTGGCACTGATGTGCAATTATAATTAAAGAAAAATTGCAGTTGTGTTAATTTATCTTATGGCTACTGCACCAGATTGTTGACAGATGCTAGTATGCTTTCTCACTTAGTGCAATTCTTTGTAAAAACTAGTGTTGTGTTGAGTAAGAGTGCTCATTTGTATGTTTTTTCTCTAATACAGAAACCTAAAAATAATTTCAATATATGTAATGCTTATTATTATTTATTTTTAATTTAGCTTTTAAAAATGAATGATATCCAATAAATTTAATTATTCAATCCTTATACAAACTTGCTATGAACATGCGGTCCTTGTCAGTTTGACAACATTCTGAATTATATTTTTATTGCTCCTGACAACTGCTTGTCACTCATAAATTATTAGTCAATCAAACTCAATTTGAAAGCTCATATTATTGATAACTATATATAGAAAATAATATTAGTATTTTTGTTTGTTACCTTACAACATTTTTTATTAATCGTAATTTATCAGTGTTGCAATATTGTAGTATTACATTTTTTAAAATAAAAACTAAGTATGTCTGGTTTCAATAAAATCGACAGCATACAACAAGTATAAAAGTATTATCATAATTTGAACTAGATAATTAGCTAACTATGTAAATTAAGCAGGAATATGTATTGAACTATCCTCTGAGAAGTCAAGTTAATATTGGCAGCAATTTCGGATATAGGTGTCTTCTGTTACAATTTAAAAGTTTATTGTTAATATTAAGTGACGAAGTTAAACCAGGAAGGAAGGAAGTTAAGACGCAAAGATTCTCGGTTTGAAGTCGTATTGGCTAAGACAGTAGCCTAAGCCCGTATTAGCATACTTATTAGTATGCTCTATATTTCAAAGCCCGAATACAAGTGCTAAGTACGATATTTAATTTTTCATATACACAATATCGCATTGCACGACTACGAATTACATTACTTCTGGAACCAAAATGTACCTACACAATATAAAATTGATATACTAGAAAACTTTTATTAGGAATTTTAAAAAAGTAATAGTTAATGGCTTCAAACAGACATTTTATCTCATTTAAACAAAATACTCTTTTAATAACATAGAACTTAGCCTGATATACAAATGTCTCATTACTTTCTTACGCGCATGAAGGGTGTTATTTAAAAAAGAAATAACCAAAATTAATATTCTCCTGAACATATTACTAGTATGTTTACTGTTTATTACATAAATAATTATTAGTATGAGCAAAAAGGTGTTTTGCAGTTTTCATGCTGGCACGTCTTATCTTAATAGTTTGCTATTAATTTTAAAATTTCGAATTAAAAATTTTATAGAAACAAAAGAAAATTCTTGTCTTGCATTCTATTCGAAAAACCAAAACAAAAAAAAAAAACATTTTATAGCGTAGATTATTTTATTCACGTAGAACATTTTATTCGCGTAATTACTTTGATTATAGATTTTGTTTGCTTCAGAATTTGTTTTAAGTTAGTATTCGGTAAAACAAAAGATGGATACTTCGCCTGAAATAGATTCTCAAGCTGTTGTAATTCTACAGGCCAGCCTTAGTCAAAAAAATGTAAGGGTACAAATAAATGTAAGCTGATCCGCTGTGCGAAAAGTGTATGAGATTCTTGGAGTCTAGCACCTTCCTTCGAGGAAGACGACAGTCTCGAGATATAACTGAGAGACAGAACCGATTCATCTTTATAACTTGCTTGATATCGTCGCCTGACTCCTGCTCATTATCAAAATCAACGTCCTGACTTTCATAGATTATCTGAGAGCACCCAAATTATTCAAAGAAGACTTAGAGAACCCGATATGGTTTCACATAAACCATGGACCTCAGCTAACGTGAACTTACATAACACGCCAGAACAGAACACCAGAAAGCACCTTTAGTTTGCGCGTACTCAATTGCTATGCTATGGGAGATTAAAGTAAATTTTCTACATTTGAACTGTGGCACTGTCATATCATTGACATTTGAATGAATTTGAATGTCAAATCTCTAAACCAAATACTCTCTTACCAACTACAGGATAAATGTTTAGGGATAGGAAGGGTGAAATGAGAAGAGGCCAATGGCCAATCTTCGCCCACATTTTCCGTCGTGCGGTTTTGTGTCATATCAATTTCGAGTTTCGGAGATATATCATTTTGAAGTTATGCAAAAACTTCGGACTAAATAAACTTCCACGCGCGGTCGATAGAGATGCCAAATATGCGCGTCCAAGGTTCGGCTTCTGTTTTCTGGACCAGACTCATCCGCTACGGCTCGTACTCATCGGCTTCAGCGCTTTTCTACAGACTGTGCGTCCGGATTTGCAAAGATACTAGGGATAAATAGAGAATAGTCGGTTTTATGATAATGTGAAGAATGGTATAGAGAAAAATCCACAAGAAAATCCACGAGATAAGAAATAAATGCAAAGTATTATTATTGGCACTTGTCAAATATCACGCACTACGCTCCATTTGACGTTTTGGTATAACTATTGAAAAAAAATGTTATGAATTATGTCGTTTTTCTGTTTGGTTCTATTGCATAGATATGTTTTATTAAAAAATCATATTTTTATAGTAAAATTAATCAATGAACGGAGAACACAAATCGCTTTTCAAACTCGAAAAACGTAGATATTGTTAAGACCGGTTATCATTTTTGTCAGTCATTCGGCTTTATTCAATTTTAGAATATAATTTCTTATTTTTATTTGTGGTTTCCCTAAAATGTGAGAGAAAAATACTAATAAAATTGTATTCTCACAATAATAGCATTACAGAGATGAATAATTAGAAAATTTTGGGGTGGTTTCGTCTAGTTTGAATAAGAGTGAGATTTTGTATTGGATATACATACAATCACATATTTTGTTATTTGCTATACTTAAGGTAATAAGGTGCCTAACTCTGTGTCGACAAACTCAATTTTCTCACGATGTGTATACGAAATTCAGTAGAAAACTGAATTCATATTGTTTTGAAACTTCAAGTTAACCACATTGTTATTGTATGCATGTACAAACAATGACAATATAAATAAAACAAATAAATCAATTTGTTCAGTTTATTCTTAACTTTAATGCAGACTAGAATAATACTCTTAGAAATGAGAACAACAATAGTTATTTCACATGTTAGTGTACCTACAATATATCAGCTTTCACAATAAAACGCTATTTATTATCTGTGTTTCTCAATGTAAATAAATCTTATTCACAACAACTAGCAATATAAAATTACACTTCAGACTGTATATTAACCTAAAACAGTGAAGGTCGGCCAGTATTGCTGTGGACAAATAAATTTAAGTCACTACAACTTAAAAAAATCTACGATAAACTAATACTGGCCGTAGCAAATGAGATATAACCGTCGATTGAGTATCATAGTTTCTACATTCGAAAGCATCATAATTTGGATGATACAGACAAGCGGAATATATGTTACTAAGGGTGTCTTATACAATAGGTTGTCAAAATATTGATTTTTTATATATAAATGAAACTCGTCCTCAGAGCGCTAAGCTTAGGTAAGACATACATTAGGTTATACACGCTATATAGCCACACTATAAAATTTACAAAATATGACATATCTTTTGAAATGCTACACGAAATAATGCTTTTTATATCGACTAATCAATTCATTTATTTATCAATCATCACTTTATTCGAGATTCGACTCGATTGAGAATACTTCTAGGTTAAGTTTTGCTGGATGTAGTTCAAGACTCACCATCATACTAACAGCTATACAATATAATTTGTATCAACTTATCTGTATTGGTGTTTCTAACATATAAAAATATAATCAAAGCTATTTTAAATATCAAAAATAAAAAAAAGTCTATGACGAAAATAAAATGACTATGAATGGAATGATTAAAAAAAAAATAAAAAACCTTTAAAAATAAACACTAAATATGGCAACATTTTACACAAAACTAAATTCTAAGATATGACAAGAAAAATACTTATTGTCTATGGCAGAAAGGCAACGGCTAGTGCATTTGTTGTCATGGCAACATTAGAAATAGTATTGTTATTAATATTCAATATGGTGATAACTTATTTTAATAATATCTAAGCAGATATGAGCGTTTTGATTTTCAATTATAGGTATACATTAATAAATTATTAAATGGAATAACTATGTATACACTGTGATAATATTATTTTGTCGTGCACTTGCTTAATCTAGCCGTGGTCAAGAGTACCAATATAAAAATGTTGAAAATAATAACATGTAATAATTCGGTTATTACATTATTGTATCTGAAAGTATATAATTTCAGCAATTTTTAAGTACTAAATTAACATAAGTAGAGCCATTTAAATACTTTACTCTGATACCAAATGATACGGGTTGTCCTTGATGAGCCATCACATATATCACGTTTCGAGGATTTCGCTCTCGGTGTCATTAGGTCTATTACTAGAAATTATTAAACAATTGAAATTCCTACATTTTATATATTATTTTTATAGACTACATAAAAATGCCGTCTGCATACAAACAACCCATCAATAAATTTAATAAAAATCTATAAATTATTTGAAATATTACTACAACAGCAATTAATAATGTTTTAATATAAAAAAAAATATAATAATCGTAGATTCAAGCAAGTGCAAAACAAATCCTTAACAAACATAACTTATAGCTAAGTACCTTATATAGCCACTGAAGCATTACAAGCATCGAAACTTGTATATCACTTATCAATGAGTTGAGTATTCAATCGCTAAGCGGACTCCGTATCGAGCAGATTCTACGAAAAATATCATGAATTACAAAGAAATATAGTACATTTTATAATACATACGTTTATAATATAAAATGATTTTTCTTTATTACATCGTAGAATAAGTCAAACGGGAGGTAATTGCATTAATATGCAACCATAAGGGCCGTTACACACGATATGTATAATTATCTAAAATTTCGATAACACACACCAAATAACATGATAATTATTATATCTAATACGTAGATCATTTAAACTTTATCAGTGATGTTATTTATTTCTTAAATCACATCAAACATTTATTCTTATCGATACTTTATAATGCATTTATTAATATATTCGCATATCGATAGTTAGAAATTTTTACCTTCCCTACTTCCCCCTCCCGCATTTATCAATTTGCATTATAATATATAAATTTATTACATAATCATCAATCCATATTCATCTCAAAAATGTTATATTTCCAAAATCCCCATAATGAACAACATAATCAATTAACTTATAGTAAAATACTTTGTGTTTTATTGCAAAATATAATAAACGCGTGTAAAGGCCCCTAGAGCGTATGAAGCAGGCACTTGTGTCGCGTTATATGAACACCGGGTTCTCCTGTCCGGTCAGCAGACGAAACATTGACGTAGGCATCGTCTTCATGAGGATCTAAAAAATAAACATTTACTACTTAAAATCATATTTTATAAAGATCTTTTATCCCATCATTATCAAACACAGCCACCAATGCAGATATGTTAAGCATATCAAACATGATTTCACAACCAACACATACGTACACACACATACAATTACCACTCTGACGGAGTGTCAGGCCACCACGCTCTGTGCTTTGATCTCTATGATGCGATATCCGGCACACACACACTCACATACACACACACAGTCGCACGCTCACCTCTCCGACGGAGGTGGTCAGTAGGTTGACGATACGCTCATGCGGCACGGCCACCATGCTCTATGCGTTGATCTCTATGATGCGATATCCGGCACGCACACACACTCACATACACACACACAGTCGCACGCTCACCTCTCCGACGGAGGTGGCCAGTAGGTTGACGATGCGCTCATGCGGCACGGCCACCACGCTCTGTGCGTTGATCTCTATAATGCGGTGTCCAACGCGCACGCCGCCACGTTCTGCGATGCCTCCACGGAGTAAACTGCAGATCTGAAATGAGCTAATCTTTTAAATAGACAATTTGTGTAAACTAATCTGCTACATGGATGACATGAGTAAAAAGATTTATTAAATGGACTATTTGAATGATCGCAGGTGATTCAAAATTGATTTGAGGAGGCTCATTTGCTACATTAACGTTCTGATATATGAACGATATAAGTCAGCTGATCTGCTCCATAAACGATATAACTGAGTAGATCTGCTACTTGAATGGCAAGAGTAAGATGATCAGCTACAAGAGCGTTGTGAGTGATCTGATCTGTTGCATAAACAATTTGAGAGAGCTGATCTACTATCTGAACGATTTGATCGATATGATCTGCTACATGAACGATTTAAGTTAGCTGATCTACTATATAAACGATTTGAGTTAAGTAAGCAGCTACATTTACGATATGAGTGAGCTAATCTGTTACATAAACAATTTGAGTGAGCAGATCTTATACATTATCGATGTAAGCTGATCTATTACATAAATATATGAACGATTTAAGTGAGGTAATCTGCTACACGAACGTTTTAAGTGAGATGATCTGTAACATCAACAATTTGAATTAGTTAATCTGCTAAAGATAAGTATTTTGAATATATGGATAATTAAAAGTTTGAGGAAGCATATGTCAATCAATAATAATTTCTGTCAAAAAAAATCAATAATCAGATCTGTAACATAAATATTCTCAGCTTTTAAAATTAGCAGATTTGGCATTATTTGGGAGAGCATTTCTACCACATGTGCCAAATTTAATCAGCAGGTTTGCAATTTGAATTATATATCTTTAAAATGAAACAATAAGTAAAAAAAATACATTTGAATAGGTTTTTCTTTACTCATTAACTCACCACTCCATTCTGCACGCTGAACCCTAATTGATATTTTGTATCCGGTCGCTTTATCTTTACCTCCACCACGGGAGCACATGGAACCACTGTCAACTTTACCACTGTTTGGTTTTTAGAATTTTTGATGTATGTCTGACAAGTGGATAACGGTAGTCCTACTAGACTAACTCCGTTTATTGCGATTATTTGGTCACCTACAAAAAAATAGAGTATTTATTTTTTTGAATCGTTTAACATAATTAAGGTAATAAGTTAAGCTTAAGTTTTTTGTACGAATAAATAAATATTTCGGTTTTTTTTTAATGATCCCCACCACACCCCCCACTCACCGATGTTAAGTTGTCCGCAGCGGGCGGCCGCGCCCGCGGGCGCCAGGTTGGCGATTACCACTGTAGGAAGCATAGAGCCCCACCCGGACTCCACCACTACGACACCCAGTATCTCGCCCTTCGTCTTCGGCACTACCACCTCTTTCTGCAATTCCTATTCGATAATATTAATTAAATAGACCACGCGGAACTTTCGTAGCTCCAGAGGTATCTTTTGTGGAAATATTATGAGAATTATTAGTTTTGTGGTTCCGATGAATAGATGTTACAATAATCTAATTATTTAAATCATATAATAATAAATAGTTGTATTATATAAAAACGAAATCTAAGGCTATACTATAAATTGGAACATAACTTGCCTTCTTGGCAAACATTTGAAGTTCATCTCCAAATATCTCTTGGCTATTGAGAACCTCTTGGTAATCCATTTCCTTTACAAAACTATGGTCCTCTATACCATTGGCCTTGAGGAATTCCATATATGCTACTTGAAAAGCTTGGCCTATAGATTGAGCTATAAATTGGGCCTGAAATTTTTTGACACACTTTATAGTTTACTATATTTTTTAACAATAGGATGACGTTGGGAAAAAACAAATTAACTGTACATAAGCTAGCATTTCACTTTATATTTTTTATGTTTTATGTATATATACTTACTTAAGATATATTAATATTTTTTATTTATCACAGTGAAATCATACAAAAATATAATTGGTTTTCAACAAAAAGTGAAACTCACCTCTTCACTTTCAAATACATGACATATCATCTTAGGCGTACGGTTCAATTTAGGTTGATCCGAGTCGTTCTCGTGTGGTACAAAGCGTCTCCGAGCCATCAGTACAACCAAGTCTCCTATATCTGCTATATAAGATATTGTTCTCAAAGCATGGTCCATCATTATCTCCTTTAACTCAGTATTTAGGACCATGATCTTCTCAGTAGATATGAAGAGATCAACTTCAGTACTCGGTTGATTTTCACCTTCAGGTGCCTGGAACAAATACCAACTTTGAAAGATTGAACTCTAAAACTAGAAAGCTATTTTGAGCCTTATTACGAGTAAACAAACAAAATTAAATTAAATAGAATTATATGTATGGATAATTAATTTTCAACGAAAATCTACAGAACATCTCCATAGTATATTCTATAAAAATGGATATTTTAAGACGAATCTTACTTTATTTTTTTGATAAAAAATATACGAATTCGCAGTATTTTTAAAAGGCTACAATTTAGCGTACACTTACCAGAGCCTAATCCAATGATAGCACGGAAAAAGATGTTGATGTATTAAAAATGTGATACATAAGGAAGCAGGCATCCGAACGACAATAAACATGCACAACAAATTCAAACAATACTGTAGGTTTTTGAGACGGCTAGTGTGATCTTCGTATGTTTAATTACAATAACATTAAATTGAAATAATTTTTTTATAAACACAATAAATCCTTTTTAAATACCAATCCTCCGCTAACATCCAACAAGCCCGTGGTTTACAAACAATATAATGACGTCACGTTAATTAGCCACACCACCTTGATCTTAGTGACGGCTTCTTCCACCATATTCTTTTTAGGCCTCCTCCGGCGGCGCCTCGAGTCCTCGTCGACTTCGACGGAGCCGAGGAAGGCGAGGCGGAACACCGCCGCGGGAGCCGCGTACACCCCTGAGTACGGGCCCTCGCAGCCCCACTGTGGGACACACCGGCTAACCTCCTCTCGCTCTCACATATACCGCTGTCTCGCTCTAGCGGCGTGTCGTTTTGCTTGTTTTGTTTTCATGTCATTTGTGGGAGTTTGAATTTTGATTTTTAATTTGGAAGCTTGCTAAGCTTAAGCGTTGTTTGTTTGGGGTTAGCAAAATAGAAGCTTGAAAATTTATGCAAAAATTTATCGATACCGTAAGCCTTTAGTTGGAATACATCCGTGGCTATTAAAATAACGACTTTTCGGACGGAAAACTTGTGTCGGCATATTACTTCAAATATTATACCAAAAAATAAGCCAATTATCAGTTCCTGAGCAAAAGCAAGCAAAACAACTCGAACACACAAATTGAATGATATGTGAGAAGCGAGCGAACCGTTCTTCATTATGAAAGCGGCCCTAACGGAAGTCGACCATCACTCTATCGGAACGAGGTAAGAATTATGTTGTGCAAAGCTATTCCCAGCCGTGCTCCTTGGAAGGCCATCTTAGCCGGTGTGAATCGGGTCGTATCATGCCATCGTGCTTCGTGATACCGTGCGTGTAAGCTGAGGCTGACGCACGTCTAGCGGACGGTGTGCAATCACCTTTACCACATCCATGCGTTTATTTAAATGTAAAATAATTAAAAACGTGTCCACAAATATAGGACTAATGAGAAATTTAAAAATGAGCTATATGATAATAAAAAATATGAATTATTAAAATGAAACTATTCAATAAGCCATTCTCGAGTCACCTACTTCGTATATCCTGAAAGAAATAGGGATGCATACAAAGCAGAGCAACAAGCACAAGCCACAGAATAACAAAATATCCAGAGGAGGCTAGCCGGCGTCTTCATGGTCGGGTCGGGGTGAGGAATACACTGAAAAAAATACTCTAGTGCCAAGTCAATATGACCGCATTTACTTTGGCGGACGGAACCGGCCGAGGTATCATAGCTTACGGGGATACGCAGTTATCTAGAACTAAATCAGGTACATTGGCATTATTCATAGTCAGGGCTAAGTATAAAGGATATCCCACTAGCATTCTCAAAACACTAATATTCGATGAGCGTGAAATTACTAATCAAGTATTGTGCATTATTGATGTTTTAAAGATGAAAAAGATATATGAATACGTATGACAGTCGTTATATATCAATCAAATGAAAGCAATTTCATACTCATCTTTTATAAACTTCTACAATTAACATTTTATCATATGGTTCGTAACCGATTCACACGGGCAATGGTCCATTAAAGTAGTGTTAGTAGTGTTAGTAAGAATTTAATTTTTTTAGTGAATGGTCAAAAAAAAATTTTTAATTAAAAAATGTATAACATCACCCTTTAAAACCAAAAAAAGATCACTCCATGGGGTCAATAAATAAGATGTCTTCCTAACAACATCATTATTGATGTTACAATAAGTGCCCACGTTACCTTGATCCTGGAGACGGCCTCCTCAGCCTGAAGCATGCGGGTGGCCTTAGTGGGCTGTCCCTCGCAGGCCAGCTGCGTGGATCCGAGGTAGCGCGCTCGGAACAACACGCCCTCAATCAGGACTGAGGACCAGTCTGTAAAGAAAAGACTCTTTAGGAATGATGTCCACTCAATAATATTGTTTTATTTGAGATTAAAATAGTATATATATATGTTAAAAAGTTACTGATTAAATAACATTAATTCGGTCATAATACAGGAATGTATTATGACCGAATTAATTAAATGATATGAAAGTTTAAATCTGGAGTTTTATTTTTCTATTTTGTTTAAGCCTTATAATTTATTAAAGACAAAATACAATTATTTTCGGGATTTAGACACTTACCAAAATATTTTATCCAGATGACGCATTAAAAAAGAGATCGGATTAATTTCTATGCCAAAAATAAAAAGAAAATTAACCTTGTATACAATAACATTAAATTCCTAACTCACCTTCTTTATTTTTGCTTTTCTTTTTGCCATCTTTATCCTGAAACGAGAAGTGAATAATATTAATAATAAACCAAAATTTCAGACACGCACGCATGCACGCACGCACGCTCGTACACACACTCAGAGGCCTACCTTCCCATTGTGTAGTTCGTCGTCCCGGTGGTCGTCGTGTGCCTCCCGCGAGCCGCCCGACGGCATCACCGTGCGCGACTTGGGTTTGCGCCATCCCTGCACGAGGGACAGCTAGCGTGAATGGATATGGGTGATCATTTATGCGTTTACGTATGTGTTCATTATAATCATTTTTAAATTTTTTGTGTTTTATTTATTAAAATTAGTTATGATATATGTATATATTAAATTATATTACTTAAATGTATAACCAAACTTTGATTTCCTCAACTCAATCTAAGGCCATTTAAAAATCAGGATAAATTTGTTTCAAGAGTCCGAGTGCAGACTACCGAAAGTAGGAATTCTTTAAATACAATAAAGTTGTTCTTCTGTGTGTCAGTCAGCGATAGCAACATTTAAGGAAAAGCTTAGACCAATAACAAACATTGTCAGTTACATTATAAAATTAAAATTATATACGGTGACACGGATAAATAAATAATTAAAATAAATATCGGAATGCTTTATAAATAAATAACTATAAATAATAATCGACATTTATATATAATACATATAGAGATCAAAAAACTCAAAGACAAAACTAGAAATATTGAGTTATTTTTTTAAATAATACTATTATAAATGCAATAAACTAATAAAATCCTTATTATATCCATTTTTTATAATCCATGGTCATATTTTATTTTTCAAAAAAACAAAAATAAAACCTTATTGTTGTTTTTTTTATCCTCAACCCCTTCCTCGCCCTCCTCGTTGGGTTCAGGTTCATTCATTGAATCACTTACGATACAGTCATTGAAACTTCCTTCGTTTGACTCACAAATATACTCATTTTCACAATTATCACTTATTACATCATGATTATTAATTAAAACATTATTATTTTCACTATTTTCTATAACTGAAGATACACTATTGTCTGTAGTATTTTCGATATCACCTACAACTAAACTTACTTCGGTGATTTTTTCATCACCGTTATCACACTCATCACTTTTATCTCTAACACAATTTGGATCATCATTTTCAATGTGATCAACCAAATGCGTCTTTTCTTCGTTACTCATTTTCGGTATATTTTCATAGTATATATAAAAACACGTTTTGTACAAACATATGGTTGTTTCTCAACGATAAGTTATCACAGACTACTCGCCCGCGTTACGTCGGAAGGTAAAGATCACAGATTAATAAAAATATACAATACATAGAGGCGTCATTTAATGAAACCAGCAGATAAAATAAAACTGATAAAAATAATATTTATAATCACATATTTGTTTTAGTTCGTTTGTCAACATAAAAATTATAGTTTTTTAAATTATTTTAATTGTTTTTTTTTATTGACTTTATTTATACGCGATTTTTAATGTAATATCAAGAAATCATTGCATCTACGAGGCAATACATAATATGTAAACATCTTCAGTACACTATAATATAGACTCTGACCAGTCTAATAGTCGCACAAGGTCACTTCGAACAGTCGATGCAGTGCGCTCCATTGAATCATCGCATATTTTAAAACGGTATAATAATTAACACGAATGGTACATCTGTAACTCGGTAGTTAAGAACACGTTCTGTATCGGTCTTGTTCGTGACAAGTTTTTATTATCATTACTATATTTAGATTATGTGAATGTTAATTTCTTATAATATATGTAAAACGTAAAACCAATTTCATTTTCCTATACAAATATTTATAATATGTATGAATAGTAGTTAAATAGTAATATGGACTTTAAGAATATGTTAAGTAATCACAAAATATGTTAGCATACTTCATCCTACTTTAAATGAACGGTAACAATTATCAAGATATTCAAATTTATAAAGATAATTATATTTTATTTGATTACTATGTAATTTCATAATATATATGGATGAGATATTTTTGAGAAAAAAGTACAAAAGCATTATTTTCATTCAATCTCATATTTACACAAACAGATAGTTAGTATTTTATTATTCAAAGAATATAGTTAATTTAAAACTATCTAATATACTAATTTTACTAATGTATGAACGAAAACAACAAAAAAAATACCGTGCCAATTATCGATATAAACATGTTTCTGACGCATGGAACATCTCTATTTTCTTTAACAAATATCTCAATGTAAGTAATTATTGGGTTATGTTAAAAATCCTGGACTTTATTTTTAAAATAATAATATTAAACTTACTTTATCATCAAAGAATCCTTGATCGTCGGTTCTCTGTTGACCGAGCAGTCTGTCTGTTTCCAAATCTGTATCTGCCTCGTCTGGGAAAACAAATGGTATACTTACTAATACATATTATAATTGTGTGATAAATTTATACAATAAATATAAGTATTATAGACGTATCTGAATATTATATTCAAATTTTACACTTAGATGTTTGATAAATTTGACATAGTCTAAGTCATAACAATTTTTTTTACAATTTTATTTCTATAAAACAAAAAGTATAAGCGAAATGATCCTTTTGAAACCTAAAGATAAATGTTGTTAAAAACTTAACCTTAATTTTAATTAAACCTAAAACAAATAAGGTTCTATTAAAAGAACTTTGTAAGTCTATAATTGATCAAACCTGATTACGGGAACAACGCGAACTAAATATTATTAAATCAAGTGATTTATGAAGTCGTACCTTCATCGCCGCTGGCTGGTTTTATTTCCGCTGACTCCGTGCTTTGAGCTGAAGAGGGCCTTTTTCTGAAAATATCAAAATTTGTAATGATTTCATATTTTGCATGTTGCCCGCGTATTTTGTGTCCATAGGTATGTACCAACGAGAATATGGTAGATAAACAGTTCGTACGACCTAATATCTTTTATATGGGTGTGTGTAACTTAACTGGTATATCTGTATCTTTCGAATATCTACTAGTATATATATTGTTTAGTCGGGAACCTACCTGGGGTACACGTCATGTCCCCTCGGCGAGTGTCCGGCGGGTGTCCCCGCGGGGGCGGCGGGGGGCCCGGGCGCGTCGGGGCGGTGCGGGGCGGGCGCGGGCGGGGGGGGCGCCGCCGCTGGGGGACACGGCATATAATATATAACACACACAACACACATTAGTATTTATTTTTAGGGTAATATAAAGATTCAAATTCACTTTAGACACAAGATAACAAGACTTTATTTAACCGTCGCTGTAAATAAACAACTATCTCCTCACCCAAGGGGTCCAGTGAGTGCAGGTCTGCGTCCGTGAGCACGAGGTCTCCGGCGGCCCCGTCCAGGATCTCTTCTATTGTCACCGAATGCGCCTGAGGATAACACTACATACCATAATGAACACTCAACATAACTAAAACATTATTAAAGAAAAAGAAAAAAAACTGGTTATTTATGAAATAAAAGCTTAATATTAATAATAAGTTAGTAAACCAACCTGCAACATAGCGTTATTATTGTCTGCGTCGGAAGTGTGTCCTGAAGAAAGTCCGTCCTCCACTATGGGAAGCACGCGGCGGCTGTCTTGTCCTACCACGTTACACCATTAAATAACTTAAAGTAGGAATTATATTTACCGATAGCACGATTCGAACCCCATTAAATCGAAAATATTAATTTCGGTATGTGGCATCATTTAACCGTTATTCTAAATTGCAAAGGTTAAAACATTTGTTAGGAAATTCGTAAGCCCGGTGCCTCACTGTAAGTGCTAACGCGATCTCGTGGCGTCCCACTAAGGCGAGGAGGGCAACCGTTGGTTTTTCAGTGGGTAGTCTTAAAAATGGCAGCGTCCTCTATGCTGTCGGGTAGTCCCACATTACCTTCCCGGCCATCACCTTCTTGGCCGGGGTGTCCGTAACGGATTTTTCAAATAAAAAAAAAAAAAAAAAAATTGATCTTCCTAAGAAGCCTAACGTCTCGATACAGACGGTAATATAATATGAAATATTAAATTAATTGAAACGAACAGCGATACGGTATCTTATTTGGAAGAGCGACCACGTTTCTTAGAAGACGCGGTTTCAGATCAACGTTAAGAATTAACGTTATCGATATTAAAAATTAAATACATGCTGTAAAAATATGTTCTTTTAGTAAAATAAGCAGTAACGAGTTAATTGTCGTAGCTATGACAGCACTGAACAAAACATTAAAATATATATGTCATTTTAATTAAATATTAAACGTTATTAAGTATTTGATATGTTCAAAGAATTATTTACATTGACAATATATGAAATTTTTTATGTTTTTCTCTATCTCTTTGAACGTAAATCAATATAAGAACGAGTTTATACTTGTATGGTCTTTTTTTATATCTACGTAGTACGTACCTTGCATTTCTACTAAATCTGTCTCAATAATCGCCATCGAGAGCTCAATTTCTCCTTCATTGGCAGGAAACAGCGTGGGATATCTGACGCAACCTGAACATATTGGTGGATTTTTATTGAAAACACATCAAGTACTGTTACAAAAATATTATTATTAGAGAGGATTACTTAAATTCGAAAGTTTTAGTGAATACTGTGAAACCTGTCTAACATTTGCAGTATCATAGATTCATGACATCCAGTTTCAAATAGAGGTAACAGGCTGAGTCACAACATACGCACGCACGCACGTACGAACGCATATTCGAGCAGGTTGACGAACAGACACAAAAACCGATCCCATAATGGGGACGCCCCTCGTCGACCATCATCGTCGTCTATTCCGGATATCCTTAAATTATCTAATAAAGACGATATTTTATACAAAGGGCAGGTAACCTTGAACCCTCAGTTCATCGTCGGCGGGCGGCGCGGACAGGTCGCTCTGCGGCGAGCAGCGCGGGGAGCAGCGCGGCGAGCGGGCCGGGGAGGCGCACGCGCTGGCGCCGCCCGCCTGCAGGGACGAGATCTCCGGGGACGGGAAGCGACCGCGCTTTTGCTGGAATTACATGATTTATTTCAACTTTATTACAACTGGAGAATAACTACCCGAGAATATAATTTTATTACCAACATTACACAATGAAATATTTGTAACAGCGTTGAATAATAAATATACTTTTCCATATAAATGAGTTAGTCAATAGACTACCGAAACTTGGATGTGTAGAGAATATACAAGTGTTGAGAGGTTGACAGACTTAATAGTTTATTGTTATATTTAAGAAACGTCACAAAAGGATTGGAGATTTTATAAAAATTACTTGTAATCCCAGGAAGTCTGTGTGGTTGTTCAGGACGTGCGGTGATTCGAGCGGGTCGTTCTGAGCCCAATCGGACTCGCTCCCGTCTATGCCGTTTTCCGACGGACAATCCTGCGTCTGCCTTCGTAACTCGTAATCCAATTCCTGAAATAATTTGTAGAATACGTTTATTATACACGTAGAATATGTTTGCAATACACTATATTTCCTTTATAGTTTAAAACATACCTGAAAGTTAACAATTTCATCAGTAATATTCTGTTGCTGACCAGGTAGAGTGGAACATCTAAAGAATTCCTCTAGGACCTTCCTCGTCTCCGAGAACTCATACAAATAGTCGAAAGCTGCAGAACCGGGGGGTGGAGTAGCGTCTCGACTTTCAGGAACTACTCTCTGAAAATAATACAACAAATACAAGTGTTTAGGCTTAAATATCTACTTCAATTTATAAGTTTGAATCCTAATTTTTGTATGCTAACCTGAGGGAATCCAGGTCGCGGTGATCTGACAGGAGCTTTCTGTGATCCAAAACCGTATCGTCTAGGCGAGCCCTCGTATTCAGCTATCGGCAACTCTCCTATCACTCTAGTAACCCTGTTCTTATCTTCATCCCCCGAGAGCCACACCGCTTCGGGACTCCCCTCACTCAACCTCACGTCCTCTGACCGAGACGACTCACTTTCATCACAACTCAACTCACTTTTATTGTTCAACATATCACTATCACCGTTTTTCATATTGTCTAAAGTCCTTCTAACACTCAAATCTATGTCATGGTCACTAGCATCTGGGTCCATCCTCAAACCTAGAGACACAGAATTCAATATCACTGAAAATAAAAGAAAAAGAAAAAAGAGTTTTTAAGATTTATGATTTATTAGGGATAGTCGAGCAGTGTTTTGTAACTCTATATTGTAAAATAAAGCAATTAAGTCAAAAAATTAATTTATATAACTTAAATATATCTTGATAGCTAATTTAATGATAACTATATAAATATATTTAATATAAGTCTATAAAACAACGGTACTTCGGAGAAATTTCAATACTTAATTAAACTTTAAAGCCGAAGATAATAGTGTTCTTTGAAATCACAAACATACTTGCTTTTGATTAAATAATAAGAAAATTAAACACAAATAATTTAAGACATTGTAGAAATGTATTCCATTCCAAAGCTAAGCTAAGTTAAATAGTATTTATACATTCAATGAAGCCAATATTTGTATGGTTAGTACCAAATTTTACCTTTCCAATCATCATTTTCATCAAAAACCATAACTTCACCATCCGCCACAACAGCTATGGGACTGCTTTTGGTGCTGACGTCATTAATTTTATGTGGGTCCAGAATGGGAGAACTGTTTTTTGGTATCCCCATGGGATTTTGTTCTATGACTGGTTCTCGGTCACCATTCGTGTACGTGACAGGTGAGGTATGACGTGATATCATCTTTTTGGGTTCACTATTTATTCTGTGAATAGTTATCTGAAATTTCGTTTCATCAAATTATTTAATTAATCACATTGAAGACGAAAAAAATATTCATTTTGACATTAAAATATCAAAAGTAAAAATATATCAAAATCTTTAAAGAACATTTATTTAGTCGTTAGATTAAAAAACAAAAAATATATAAATATATATAAGGCTCACTTCATTATTGATGTTATTATCATTGGCGTAGTCGACGGTGTCTTTAGTAAGTGATCGCACTTTGTTCCTGAGGTTGTGCTTGTGAGTGGTGCTGTGACGCAACTTGCGTACAGCCTTCGCCCTGCTCTGAGAGTACAGCTCTCTGCCACCGGCGATTTCTATTATCCTGCACGAATTTGAGTGTTCAAGATCCATGTAATGGTTTGAAGCAAGGATTACTTTTAATAATTTATAATATTATAAAAAATGATACGACTAAAAAGAAATAGCCGGTAAACACAAAATCTCTCATAACTCTTCTTAAAGTAGAGACATATATAATTTAAAGACTCCACGTTCTTTCATAAGAGGCGGCACGTTGCATGCAAGTTAAGTTTTAATTGCATCTCAACTAAATATAAACGTCATGTAGGTCACTTCAGTACCTATTAGAATTTCTTTCAGGGTTTTTTTAAATTTTCAGATAGAACATTCACCATGCTTTAACTGATACCGATTAATATAAACATAAGGCTATCAAAAATAAAAATATATTCTCACTAAAAAAAACAAAACAAGCAAAGATAACATTTTTGTTGTAAGTTACAACAGCACTTAAGTTTGTATTGGTAATTCATCGCGCAGAAAATTGCTTTACTTCTTATAAAACTGCTATAAATCTCTCTCCCGTTGTCGACAAATTTTATATTTTTGGTATACTTTACTACTCTTTAAGATAAATCGCATTTACTTATGCTTTTTTCTTTTTAACCAAGAAAACACACTAAGTGTTTTATATATTAACAGTGTAAGCCGATTTTGTCCTTGTTGTGAGACGATAGCTTGCACATAAAAAATTGGTTACGGTCTCATTTTGTAGACCTTCAGATGTAGATATCCAGAAAAAAAAAAAGAAAAAACAGGAATAACAATAAAAGAGGTTTTATCATTTTTAAAACCAAATGTGGAAAAACGACTTTCTTTACAATAACAAAGGTTTTAAATAGAGCTATTCAAATTAAAAGTATATTATATCCTATCCAAATACACCCGAATACACACAAGTTATTAGAGTAAATAGCATCACCTGTGCAAATATTGTATAACTTAATTACTACAGCTACGCGTAACAAACGTCTATGAATCCCAGCATATTAACTGATGCTATACAAGATTTATATTTTCCAAAACATTTTCAACATACCTCGAGTCCCTGAGCTTGTAAGTGCCTCCCTTAGTGTTCAGGATGACCTGATCCTGATCTTCGTCAGAGGACGCGTTGTTTACACTGATCATGTCTCGCCCTTCCAGACCAGAGTTTAGTCTGCAATTTTAATTTATTACACTACGAGATCATGCAACCCATCCAACATATTAATAACTATCAAAATACTTTTACTAGGCCTTCTGCTCCAACTACTTCAATGTTCATAATTTGTAAATCTAAACAAACGCAAAGCTACAGCAACTCATACATTAATAGCACAAGGTCGTTAAAAGGCTGCGATAGTTGCCAAAACACTCTGCCAAAGAGGACGAAAATCATTCCAACGAGCACAGAATATTGCAAAATCTAAGGATCACATAATATATTCTAAGTATATATTTAATTCGCACATAATCAATGTCATCAAAATAATTTAAACTATTGTTACAGGTACTAACTTTTTAAACTGCAGCGTCGCTCGAATGAGTCGTTCTTAAAGTAATAATGCATAGTTAGGTATGGGCACTCTACACGCTTAACACTATTCTATATCTACATTACATTTTCATATTGTATGTTATATGTACGTTTAATGTAGTGAAAGTAGTAGGCCAGTTAGCGACGGTTTATTTACGAGTATGTAGTGTATATTTTCTAGTGTATCTCATTGCCCGATTAGAGGCCTCTCGCCTCACATGCGGTTATTTCGAAAATCAGAAAGTTTTCTAAGCCACTAGGTCGTTATAGAAAAGTTCGATCAACACGCAAAAAGACAATTACGATTATTTCCAGCCACACTCTGTGTTAAGCTTTAATGATCGATAATACTTCAAATAGAATTAGAAATATATACTGGTTCAAGCTTTTAAAATATGGATTGAGTCCATTGCACTAGGTATGGTCGTATTGCAATGAGAGCGCAATTGATTAACTCCTTCAGCGGGCGTTTAATAGCATTAGCTTGAAGCAGTTACAGAGTAGACAGTCTACTATTAGTACTGGCGACGGGGTGACGTCAGTCAACACTGCACACATCAGCACATACACCAGCCGTATACGCAAAACGTCCATATAAAGCAAGATCCCGGTCCAGTTACCTGTACCTATCGTGTTGGTGCTGCATGTTCTTTGGGCGGCACTTAGGGAACAGTCTGGTGATGCGCTCTCCGACGTCGGAGCCGGGCGTGGAGTCGCCAGCGGCGTCCGCCCGCAGCGCCGCGCTCATGTCGCCGCCACCGCGGTCACGACGCCGCCTCTACCGGCAATACGCCGATTGTTTAGCAAAGAAGCTCTTGTGATATCAACGATGAATTAATACTACCACTACCATCTTCACATCAATTACTTTCATTTAGATATTATAACACAAATTGTGTCAAATCGTCTAAGAAGGTTGTAATATGAACTGTCTTTTTGGAATATTATATTAGCATATTTCAATGATCTTTAGATTAGCCTTTTTTAGTGAAAACAACGCCTATTGTTTAATACAATATGTTCAGATAGCCTAGTAGAGTTTTAATAGGAACAGTGCCTTTTACGGAAATATTGTCAAAAAACTTAAATTCTTTGTTTCACATTATAAATCTCAATAACAATTTAAACTAAGTGAGATGTTTGTAATGTTTATGAAATTTAAAGGCAAGATAAATTAAAAATAAACAGTTTGTAAAATGTAGTAAGTACTGTAGCTCAGAGTATTATGTCTGCACACTATATACATGAAATTTATAGTGCTATATAATTTATTATCTCAGACATCGCTAAACATTTGATTGGGTACGTTTAATAAAAACACAATTTCGCATTAGGGTTCGAGGCGAGGCCGACGACGCGTGCCGCATGGCACCGACTGCTAACGCTGCCAAACTATACGATCGATACTACATTAGCATTGTGGCTGCTCAGACAGCGTATTTAATACGCTACGATTTAATTTTAAAGAAATACAATAAATTATTTTTTTAATAACAGAGCATATTTATTTAAAGCTAATAAATACAATTTATATTTTAATTTAGAAATCTTTGACTATTCTAGTGGCTACACGGGCGCCTCGGCGTCCTCTGTTAGATTTATACGAAACATTTTTATTACATTCAAGTACAGGGTCGTTGTCGCCCATTTGCTCGGTTAAATAGCATTGCATTGGTTTTTGTAACTACAAATACTGCATTTAATGGCTGGCGTGCTTTAGTATAAATAATGATGATTACATTTTAAAAACCACACCTTAACTCTCGAGTTGGTTAAAGCGACAAACATTTTCGGATTTACAAATAAAACGTAATATTAACTCAAAATATTTTCTTATATACTTAAAGCCAACAATTCCTGTAATGTTTAAGTAGCAATCTAAATCTTTGTTTATTCAGATTTCTTTTAATTTACAAATGTTTGACTTATCAAAGATCTGAATTTCCAAAACGCGGTAAAGTATCTTCAATGTTTATAATTAATTTAGTCAACAATTATATTAGAAATTATTCCCTTTCATATTGAAATTCACTAAATTGTTTTAATTGAAACCTAAAATGTTACTTATAAATTATTAAGCATGTTACGAACAATAATATTAGAAATAATAAAGAATGTGTACTAGTTTCGAAGCCTTTCGGGGCCCTTATTCATGAGCTCGGAGCATGTCGGCATCGCGGCATGAACACCGTTCACGGCACGATTGGGCCCAGTATTGTTTCGAAATCAGTCAGGCAAGTTCTGATAGTATAGACGTCAGTAGAGCCGGAGAATTATATATGACAAATAATAATCATGGATCACGAAAATATAAACACAAGAATTTTAATAAATAATTGCTTTCATATCTACAAAAACTAATTATATAAATACAATATGGATTTCTTTGTTTTAAATCTTAATGAATATAACAAGGATAACATTTGTATTAATTTAATACCTCTAACATTTCTATTCTATTGGAAATCAGATACGAAATACAAATTAAACTTCCATTTGCGACCCAAATAAAATTTAAATGGAGGATGCTCTGATCGCAATTATAAAGATAACAGGGAGGAAGTAGAGTTTAATAAATAATAATTATATTAATATCGAAAATGTTCAGTTATATCTAGAATATCGTTCTTTTAGCGACTCTCCCATTAGCGCTAAGTCCAAGTTGTACGTGACTGGAAATTAACCATTGGTTTTAATCACGGACCTATTTAAATAAAATGTTTAATATAAACTGCTTATCAATTCATCACGCAATCTTTGATGAAGATTTTATCTTATACAATAATACTATAATATTTTCCATTATAACAGAAAACCAACATTGTAAATAACCGAGTTCGTGTAAAGACGCAGTTATCGTAATTAAAACACATAATATAAATAAGGCAAATGTTTTGAATGACGGTAGTACTGGAGGTAAGATCGTTTAGCGTCGCGTGATTATATTTAACTTTTGGTTAAGCTGTAATGAGTTTTGGTTGTTTTAATTATTTTTTTAGGAAAAAAAGGAAGCCATGTATAAAGAAAACTTACTTTTGGAAAAAAAAACTTATTAGCTTTTGTCCACGTGGTTTTGCGCAAGAGAGATTGTCGAAGACCCTCAAAGTTAAGTAAAAGAGTAAAATTTAGCAACACCCTTGTAACCTCTGTGAACGGACAGGACGGAACATGGTTTTTCTGTGTACTAAGAACAACCATTAGATTCTATTTGCGTTATTAACAGACATAGAAACTCCCACATTTATAATATATAATATCTAGATTACCAAATTCTTAGTTAATATTTTGTTATACATTTTGATGTAGGTCAGCTCGCTCGAAACGCCATTTGCTCGCCCACATTCAGACGAGCATCAATTTCGTTATCTCGTATCCAAAATCAAGTAATTAATGCACGAGGTGAAGTCTGCGTACCGGGACGCATTAATTTAGTAGCTTACTTCTAACGTCAAAGCGAACGAAAAATACTTTAATACATAATTATTGATTTCGAAATATACTTTTGTGTCAGAATTTTTAATAGCAACTGCCACCATTTAATAATTCACGATATCCATAGCGGTGCTAGATTACATTGGAAAATTATTTCCCCGGAGAGACTTCTGTGCTTTGAACGAGGATTTGAGGAAAATTGTTCCTTAAATGCGACGTCGTTTGTATTATTCAAGGCACCGCTTTACTATGTTTCAAAGAAAAGATTCGAGAGTTTAATATTTCAGATTAAGTCAATCATTACGCGAATAAGACAAATATTATTGAAACTTTTTTATTCTTCAATGAGATTCTAGCTTTTCCAGTAGCATTTAATTTAAACTGGTACTAAGAACAGGAGAATATACAAAGTGTATATTAAATAGTTATTTAAAATTTCAAATAATAGTTGTTTAAAGTGCTCTATGATATCTACCAAATAATAACAACAATAATACGTAAATTATTAAAATAATTATTGAAATACTATGATTTTGATAAATATCGTAGGGAGGTTCGAGGGTGACTTGTAACATTTACTACCCTAATAATAACCTTTCTGAAGACCTTTAGGTGCTTAACAATGGAATTTCCTCCGTAATAGAAATCCCATATGCTCATAAAGAATGTTCTAGTGACTGAGAATAGACTACTAAAGCAGTAGGGAAGGAGGGTGGAAGGCAGTAATCCTACCCGCCTGATATTCATAGTCTGCACAACTAAAATTCATAACACGTTCTCTATCATTCATAAGAAAACCTAAATATCCTGAAATTTCGCATTTCCTTCCACAGTAGGTCATAAAGATACTCATTACTAGCGGGAAGCTGAGACGTTGCAATATCCTCAAAACAAGACGAGAAAATTACGCTTTACGACCTCACCATATTGTAAAACTTCTTGACGCTCCAGGAAATCTAGGAAACTTAAACTGATAGATATTGACACAAGACTGGATTTAAATATAAAACTTCTAAATTTAGAGAAGCATCGAGAATACTTCTAGAATTGGAACCATGATTATTTGTATTTAAAAACTGTCTTAAAATCTTAATATTTTTCAAACTATGTAAACTTACGTAATCCATGTTTCTAAATATATATGCCTGTTCGTGAACTCTGAGCCTGGCGGGATCGTGGCGTGAACTGCCTTTAGGCCGAATACCGAATGGGTTTGAAATTAGTCGGGCAAATTCTGATAGTATTTACTTGAGTACAGTCCGATAATATTTTTTTTTACTACACTAGTTCTAGAGTAAAATCATATTTTTTTGTTTCGCTGTTTGTGTTATGTTAAAAACAGCGACTGAACTGCATTCAATTTGATAATTAAGTAAATAACTACTTAATGAATCATTTTCAGTTTCTTTTGACTATGACACCGCAACAAAGTTTTGTTATTTCTTTTCTTGGAGTTTATCACAATAGCGGCTATTTAGTATTCCTTATAGAGTTCGTTAATTAATGGTCTTTCTTAATATAAACCACGTTTTCTAAAACTTTGTTAATAGTAGCGAATGTATATTACTTTTAATACAATACAATAGTTTGTTTATTAGTAAGTACATGTCAATTCTCATAAATAATAAATATTTTGTCTGATCAGTTACATCCTATGAGAACATTCTTCGAATTTCGAAATTCTAAATCACCAGAATTCGACTTGATGGATAATTAGTCTCTGTTTTTAATACAACATTATTCGAACAATTTAAACCCGTATTATTTGAATAAAGAAATAGAAAATATAATAAAAAAGAAAGGATCTAAATTAATATTACATTTAAAAGTAAAGTACAAATTTAGTCTTTATTAAACTTTGAGAAAACTTCTCGTCATTTTTACAGCGAGAAATTTTCATTTAAATTGTGAAGTTTCCAGAAAGTACAGGATAAGTTGTTTTTGAATCATTCCAAGCACAAGTTAGTTCGGATGCTGTCACCGTAATTGTACGAGCAAAACTTTTAATATTAAGAATTTTATGTGACCGATTTCTTCTGTACAGAGGGAAGATTAGCCTCGTTACATGTGAGGACATCTTTTATAAGAGTTCACTGAGTTCTTTTGTAGTTTACCTTTTCTCAGCATTGTGTCCGCTTTATACCTGGAATAGAAAATACTTGATTAATATTCTGGCATATTTTATACTAAATTTGTTTTATTTTTCTTTTATTATTTATCATTGTGATAACGGTTTTGTCTCTTTTCCGTTGTCTTGTATGTGTTGGTAACAGTTTATTATATTACTAATATTTGCTTTTACGCATCATACTACACAAATAACACATTGTAATACATTTTATATAATAATATTATTTAACATACTATTACAAAACTATTTATGAAATATGTAAACAATTGTTATTTGTTGTTTAGAGCAGGGCTAATATTTTAACGTATGTACGTCTAAAGTTAGCGAGAACTCACAAAGGTTCCTTTTCACATCACAATGCACAGCGGAAGACAAAAGCCCTTTACTACGAAACGTCGTATCTATCTACATAATATAAATTATGTGTGTCACTGCCCTAATTTTGTAATGCAATAACACTCCGTGAAGCGAAAACAGCGCTTGAAATTTAAGATATATTCTTAAATATATAAGTGCGGGTTGAATTGGGCTGTCGAGCTCTGCAGCGCTTTGTGCTAAGTTACCACGACAAGTTCAAGTGATACATTTCGCATATGTAAATTTGGTATTCGTGGAATTGGCGTACTTTTGAAAGAAATTTATTTAACGTGCCTAATGTGTTTTATAAGGAACGAAGTTGGAAAACGTTAGATGCTTATGCAGAGAATTGCTTTTGCATTTGAATACACATATTTTGAACATTTGTGACATAGAGACAATTTTATTAGAGAATATTAAGTTAAAACATTAATACATTTTAAAATTACATATTTTTTATAATAATAATAATCTTAAAAATATCATCGGAGAATCTGTAAATAAAACAAGGCCTAATTCTTACAGCATCCGGATCAGAACCGAGTATCAGATCTGCGGTTTGCTCTCAAACCACGAAAATGTAATCCGATAAATAATATTCTAACTCTTCACTATTTAAGTAGAGCGGGTCTCGTAATCTTCTTAAGAGCGAACATCAACATGATTACTTGTTTACAAAATATATTATATATAATTACCATTTTAAACTTTTTTTTTTCTATACTTTTTTCTACGCCTGATATTAGTAATCATTTTTCAATAAAGAACTTTAAATATATAAAAATAAATTTTACATGTTCAATCAAATGCTTCTAAAATGTTGGTCCGATTTTTATGTTCTGCTAATTCTAAACTATATAAGAACAAGAGGTAGTCTTAATTATTTAATAATAATCATCAAGGTTGATACAGGGTGCCTAGATGATTAAGATTCATACTAGGGCTTACCGGGAGAGCTGGTCTTTGAGCCAGATTCCATGTATTTCTTCCTCTTTTCGGCACATCAAGGTCTGCCGGCGCTCTTTCACAATATTTAACTCAATGTTTATATATAAAAGTAAAATTAATAAATATTGATAATCTTTATTTAACAACGACATCCAGTAATATCAGCACAACATTTTTACAATTATAAATAAAAAAGTATTAGCCGATTAATGTATAAACAAACTTTAAAGCCAGAATACGATATATTTCTTTAAGAATAATTCTTAAGAGAACACCTTAAGGCAGAACAGCGTAATAATTAAAAAATTACATTCAGTCATTTGCCTACGAGGAACCGGATAGACATAAATCAGAGCCACGCCCGCTGTCTCCGGAGAAAGAAAATATAAAAAAATGCTTAGTAATTGTAAGATTACAAGAAATATCCTTCTTTATTATTATACTATTACTTGAATTATGCATGAGTTATATAAATTAAACTTGGCTCGCAATCGTTTACTACGTGTATACTAAAACACGAAATAATATTTCTAAATAATGTTTTAGCTAAATATTATACATAATATATTAATACAGTATTGTTTTAATTTTACATAGAGCGATATACTATATTATAGTTACGGATTTTTGATTGTGTTTTAAAACTATAATTTATATATCTATACTGTTTTGTTTATCAAAAATGCAGAGAATATGCGACACAAAAGTAATGAATAAGGGACATATATGACAGACAATAAATTGATAATATATATATTCTACTATTATATGTATTTTTAATGAAAACTTTAATTTATTTAAATATTTTCCTAAATTTAGTAACATTAAATCCTCTAATTACAACTGGCTAACTCTTAATCTCTTACGCTTGAGGGTTGTGTATGTGTGAATTCACACACACACAAACATAATCTAGTAAAACGATTTCCTTTGCATCTCTGCTTCACATTGGGTTTTAAGTCTCGCCATCTACTTTGTGTTAACCAAAAGTGCTCTCAAACGACACGCTCACTATCAGCTGGTCGCGACATCTCTTTAACACTAATGAAACACCCTGTTTATACAACTGAATTTTCTTAGATTGAGAATATTTTATAATAATACTAATACAGCGAAGCTCTCTATGAGACTTTTCTGCATCATTGCAAGCATCAATCTAAAAAGGTATATCCGATAATTTCCAAATTTTGCACACAGATAGACATCAGTTTGGCGGTGGTTTTAAAAAAAAATTCAAAAAAAAGCCAGTATGTAATAATATGTCATCTTGAAAAATAGTTGAGAACAGTCTGCGTCGACGTTTCTTAAATGCAACTTCGGTGTTTGCACCTCGCTTCGCTCAATATGCTAACACACCGAGATTTTGAGAGCGAGTCAAAATTGAGATCTGGTTCGCGCACCTAGTTCAAACTATTGCTGTCTAATTTTAATAAAATAGTTTTGAAGCTGATAGTATATTGTTAGACGCACAGTAATGTCTATAGGCTCATAGTACATGAGAAATCGATAAGTAATCGTCAGTCTGCCAGAACCAGACTAGGGCAATGTAAAATCAATTGTTCAGTCCTCGGGTCAAGTAACTATGACGTAACTATACTTAAATAATAATTTTTATTTTTTATTTATTTATTTATTTATTTATTTACCATATAACATACACTTACAATACAATTTATCAAGGATTGTTTGAACATTTAATTATCCTGAATATCTCACTAGAATACCCTGTGCTGAGACATCCAGTGAACTCTGACCGTGCTACTACTGTACCTGCGTTTTTCTTTAATAATGATTAAATTATTTCTTAATACATCAAGCTAATCCCTCGATGTAATGATGATTTTATATTCGTCTAATACTAAATATTCATACTTAAATTACCCTCGCATTTCATATGCAAATTTTTTTGAATTTATTATTTACGTGTATGAAATACTTGAATAAATTATATAACTACAATTAACTGTTGTTACATTTGTTCAGAATGTCATTGTTATTATGTCATTGGCTAATGTCTGTCGATCAGTATTACAAGTAATAATTTTCGATAATCAGTTGGAAATATTTTATTCAAACGAATGGTAATTTTGCATTACGTAAGACTGACATTTGAAAGGAGAAATGTATAGATGTATATGTTTTTCTCTTATTCTACTTCTCACTACGATTTGCAAACTATTTTCATCTTGATTTTCATATAACAAGAGAGTGATAGAAGCGGAAAAAACAAGAACAGAAGCAAAAATATATTAAAAAATAACAGTTAATGAAAACTAAAGTTCAAATAAGGTTAATGGAGACTCCAGGTGTAGTCTCTGGACTGGTACGGATCGTAAAGTGTAACTCTACCGTACTAGTACAACTTCGTACTGAAAATTAGTATCTAGAATTATACACATTTTGCAGGTTGAGGAAAAGACTTAGAAGATCAAAACTCTACGGAGAAGATAGCAAAGCTTGCTGTTTCCAACCAAGTAAACCATCTACTTCGCTGTTTTTTTTTAGAGCTCTGAGAAGATCTGGAACAGCTCGCCTCGATAGGTTTTACCGTCCATCTAGGTACAATGTAAGTATCTTCAAGACGATAGAGAATATATCAGGATCTTATCAAACTCTTACTAAGTTAATTGAGCCTACCACCTATCTATCTTACTCTTACTCATTTGGGATCCAAAGAAAAATATTCGAGTTATGTCCGCCTCGTGTAAGATAGTTTACATATATGATGAAATAAGTTACATAACATAATAAATATTCTCAGCCTTCAGTCTGAAGGACAAATAACATCACGCACACATACATAATATAATGAATTATACATAAACACAACGAGATGTTAAATTCTCATTAGCCAACAAAGGATGGATTTACATTTTAATTAATGAATAATTAATTGTCGTTTCTTTTTAAGGTTCTTCTGCTTGTGTTTATTAAAATTATTTATAATATGTTATGTACTAACAAAGATTTTTGTCACGATTTAAAACAACATTTACTTAGTCTGTTAATACAATGTGTAAGGCTTACGAGTTCAGTTCTATTTCTTTATGTATGCATTAATAACAAAATTATTGTTTTTCTTGTCACAAATCTGCTTAATTGTTCCTCTCCTTAACAGAATATTAATAATTATTCAGCACAATGGAACTTCAAAGAGAATTAATTACCTAAAGAAACAAATCAATTTGTGAAGCTTGTACCATAATATTCAAAATGGCGTCTGATGTAAGAAAACAAACAAATCAAAACCGATTGTTAATAACCAATCAGGCACTCTTTCAATCAACCAATCAAACAGCGTGTAAGGAGTAAAAATAAAAGGTCATAAACCGAGGTGGGTCGGCTCGTTACGACCCCCCTGTGTATACACGTCCTAATAAGCCTTGCTAACACCACTTATCTGCTTTTAAACCTTTTAAATGAAGCAATAAAAGGAGACAATCCCGGTACACTCGTGCGCCCGTTTCAAATGTTTCGTTGCTCTGCAACCGAGGATTTTAATCGCTTTATGAGATCCAGAGGGACCTTTATGCATTTAATTATTCTCATTATAAGTATAGATAAAAAGTTTTACTATAAAAGTATAGGCAAACAATCGACTACCTTAAAAATTTTATTTGTGTATATATAACAATATGGAGTCATCTGCATTTTCGCATATCACAAAAAAACTACTTTATGTATTTTCCTGTTACAAATCAACATGTTTAAATCATTTTAACGTCATCAATTCTCTTGTTTTACACAAAATGAGAAAACGAAGTTGCCGAAAAGAACTAGTTCATAAATAAAACTGATAAACTTGAAATTCGCGACATAATTTATATCTTTCAAGACCCTTAACACCTTTAAATTTGATAAGATTATGTGAAAAAAGTATCTTCAATTTACAAGTGCTCTTAGGGATTACTTTATTTTGTACTGTAGTAACCAAGACACGAGGGGAAACCAATAATATTGTATATTGTATTAATATTATAACAATATAATATTCATATATTCTAGTTAAACGTATTTAAATCAAATTATATTCCACAAAGAATTTGTTTTTTTTTTTCGGTCAACAATATTTTTTTTTTTTTGACAAAAATCTCTAACGTTCCTGGTCACGAATCACAGTAAAGGTAACTTTTAAAGTATTTATCTAAAGCTTATAGTATATTTAAAAAAAAAAAATTCAAAAAACTTTCTATAAAATATTCGTCTGTAAAAAAGACATATATGAAGAACACAGATCTAATATACAATAACAGTATTTTAAGTCCACGCCACACTCACACCGCTCAATGATAAACAGCTTCATCTCATTCAAACAACTCTATATAATTTTAACCAGCTCGTATAATGGCTGCGATGCAAATTAGGCCGCCCGTGTACACACGCCTGTTTGTCCACAAACATTTTGCCTCTCCTGTATCAGCGTTATGAAGTCATAATAGGTCCATGCTCTGATAGAATATCACTAATTAATTATATCATGTGTTGCTCTTTGTTCAAGGCAATATCCCTAATTAATAATGTAACCTACTATCAGTTGTTTTTTTATAAGGGTAGACGATACATGGAGTTTTTTTATTAGTAATTTCATTTTATAAATTTCTGCTCTAGAGGCAATCCACGTAAACCTTATTTTGTGAAAATATTTAAGCTTTCAACATGAGAGGCATGAAATCATAATTACCTTAAGACAGGAAAACGAAACTTTACTAAATCCCTTACCCAATTAAATAAATTAAAATTTAATTGTTATTAATAGGTTTATAAAAAAGACATTATATCTTTTCCAGTTTACGAGTGTTTTTAAAGTCTTATACTTTGAAACCTATTTTTATTCAGTCTAGTTTTAAAAACATATACCTAGAAGTACATCCAACGCAATTCAATTTCAGGAAATTCTTAGAAAAATAAAGAAAAATCTTCATCTATACCGCTTCGTACATTTGAAACGGAATACATTTGGCACGTGTATCTTTAGAGCCTGTAAAATTTTAGTATTCCATATGTTTTGTTATTTTATTTGCTTGGTCCGTCCTCGTTTTCATAACTTTGTCTCGGAAGACTTAATATAATTTACTAAGACTTTATTGAGTTTATTTGGTTTATATATATGGATAATATCTATAGGTATATGTACCTTATAAGGTACATTAATTTTTATTTCTATACCAACAGGGGAATATTTAACAAAAACTATTCAACAACGCTCTGACACAACTAGACAATTCAACCTAAAATAATTCAATAGACCAATAGACTAAACGATAAATAATTTTTGAGCTTGAAGCGATAGAAAGAAAAAAAATAACAATAAACAGCGAAGAGTCAAATTTACTGGACCGCTATTGCAAAAGTAAAACGGATATCGATTATTCAATGTGGCGTCGAGGTATATTTCCGCTTAGAATGTACGGAACCCTTTTATTGCAACCTTCTACGCAGAAAATCTCTATGGATAACATAGCTAGTTCAGGAAATGAACTTATTATACATATATATATATATATACATCTGAAGTTGTTTGAATAATATATTAAAAATTGGACATGAATTTTTTGTCTAATTTTCATTAAAATCAAATTTAGAAACTTTTATCTCAACACAACCAAATATTAAGTACAATCAAATCTAAACATGTGCTGCTGCACCACGCTTCGTCGCCTTTTCCTCTACCTCTCGACATGTGCCCCATTTCCACTCCAGCTTCAAGCAGTGCTATTGCTCAACCCTACTCGAGTCCTAGGATTGGAGTAAGACCCACTTCCGTCAGGTATTCATGTGAAAAAATTAATTCAGGAATATTTTTTTAAAATTCAATACCAATAAAAGCTAGTACCACATTTTATTTCTTATGCCATAAGGTCATATTTTGGGCATCGTTTTGGAATCTTTGCTACAAATACCAAAATAGTATTCAATGTATTTTTACTGTACAGACTACACTTTCTCTAAAAACAGAACACTGTTCCGTTTGCACAGTTTTTTGGTTTTTTGTTTGTTCGTACATAATCAATAAAATATTTAATTTTTGTTGAAAGAAGGATTGGAGCTGGTGTCTTTAATGATTAATTAAATATATAATAATTCTATTTTTTTTAAGTAAGCCTAAACAGGATTCAGATTTGACTTTGACAATAGAACTGAAAACAGTGTTGTCATTGTGGAAGAAGATAGGGCCTATAATCATATATGAAAAAATGATTTAATGTTTTTGTAATCCTATCGTCCATGAAATATATATTTTTTATTAAATAAACATATACCTAAATATATGCTCAAAAATGCTACCTACTACTTAGCAGGAAATTGCTTTACAACTGAAGAATTGGTGAGAAATGCCGGAGATTAGGTCACCAGAAAAGTATAAGAGCCAACATATTTCCCTCACTACGGGCAGATAATATATAGAATAACATATAGTATGGAAGTTATTTGACTATGTTATGAAATATAAATTCCGGATGCAAATTCAATATATTACAGCGAACCAAAGGGATGCGCCTCTGCGTGGAAATTAATAACAGTAAGAGCGCTGGGAGCTTGACCTCTTTACGAGAATTAATTGTTGCAGGAGACGTATTACTGACTAACAGAATATTATAGTGATTATGTATTGGAAATATTTTAGAGAGGTATCAATAGTTAAATATTTATTTTAATAAACAAATAAGCATATTATGATCAACATTATTTCTTTATTTCGTTTTAATTAAATAAAAAAAAAGTCAAAAAAATGTAACAGAAAATGTGAACGAATGTGCATACAAAGTCAATCCACCTATCGTTAAAAGTTTAATGAAGCACCATCTTGTGTCTTTTATTTAATGTATGTTAATGGATATTTAAAGCTCCATCTGCATGTAGTACACTGCATGTTAATGACAACGTTTTAAACTTAAAAACTGAAGTTACATGTGGAGAAGGCATTATTTTTTATATGAAGTAGTGCTCTGTGGTTGGTCTAAACTGAATGATTTTCAATGATATGTTTAGAATAACGTGAAAGTAGGGAAGATCTTCAATAATTTATTGAGTCTCATTATCTTCCACCCTTATTCCAATTACTTGGGGTTGGCGTAACATGTCAATTTCCATACATCTCTGTCAGCCTTCATTACAGTCCTAATATCCAATGTAATAATATCATCTTTCACACACCATCCAACCTTTGTCAACTCTTTTCTTATAGCCTTCCATATACACTCACATGTTGCTCATTCCTTATTCATGATTTTTACTTTAATTTTCTGTCACTGCGCCTACTGTCATACTTGTTACATATTTTTTTCTATCTTTTTAGTCTATTCTTATAACTACACATAGTTCCCCATGATATTAATAATTTTAAATGTCCGCCATTAATAATTTTTGGTCTTGTTCTTATCGTCATCTTATTAATTCATGTTATTCATTTCCAGATGAATATTAATCACTTTTATTTTATGTGTATGATTTATTGTGTACAATTTGAAATTTTAAAACTAAACACCGATGTACGCTCATTAAGCTGTAAAAGCGTAATGAGAGCATTACATTCACGGTCGCTAAAATTAAAACAAATTTTATAAAACCTCAGTGTAAATTAATTAACAAAGTAATCAAAACCTCTAAAACCAAAACAAATGAAAGAGTTAGCTTTGAAAGTTCATTCCAACATCAACTTGATATCTACTTGTTAAGAGTAAACAATTTAAATTTATCGACACCAATTACTGATATAAAAAATAAATAAGATTGAGGAAAAGTAACGAGTAAGTCTAAGTAAAACTGTTTTTATTAATCAATTTTGACTTTTCATTTTGTACAATATATATACCTTTATATATATATATACATATATTATAGTAATTCTTGTTACAGAGCGTATTTCGGGAAGATAATGTAATAACTATCTTGTTTGAATCAGAGATACTGACTTTATCATTAACAATATGAATATAAAATATATATTATACATAAAATAGTAACAATTACTTAATATTAGGATAGCTTTTTAATTCATTTTATTGAACAAAATGTTTGTATTTTTGTTTTATTTACGAAATAGGTATTATAAACCTTTTATTTGCCGGAAATTTCGACCAGGTCGCACCAGCCGTGGTCACGGGCAGACAGGGTTTGAGTATGTATATAGATACTGCAACGCACTAGATTAAATGTTAAAAATGTGTGTATTTTATAGTTTTACTATAAAGCTTAACTTGTGATGGATTTTATATAACAGGCAAACCCTACGCCAACTCATAGTCTTAAAATAAACCCTCAAGTCCTCGTCTATGAAACTTTATTCGCACAAAATCAAACCAAACTTAGTAATAAAATCAACAGACAATTTCGTAATCACAAATTTAATCTCCGATAACAACAAATCTCCGAAAGTTTCAATCCGTATCTCAGGCTCCTTCGTAATCCTCCTTCACAACTGATTATTTATCAATTTTTTTTTCTATCCATTAACTCCTCAAGAACTCCTCGAAAACTAAGAGGAAAATCGGGCTTAGACAAATAATAAAAAATTGATACGATTTCTTTAAAATGGGATTTTGTAATTCATTTGGACTTAGACTGAAATATACCAGGATTATAAAAATATTTTGTTATTCTTATCAAAAATAAGTACGTCGTCAAGTATAAAAGCATTTTCATAAAACAATACAGTTTAACGAGATAGGATCAGAAGATGAACATTTTGTCAAAATATTCACCGTCGATAAAATGTAAAACACCTATAAGCACAAAATTTCCTTTGCATTACGATACATTTGCATCTCGAAACTGTCTGTACGTACGATAAATATCTTTACAAGCACCATCGTTGACGGTGAATTACAAAACTGTATATATATAGCGAATTAATGACACGTGATCTCGTATATTACAATGCTATACATATATACGCTTACGCGTAAATGCTTGACACAGTGTCAGCATGATCAGCGAGTTGCCATACTAATAAAAAAAAATTAACAGATTCCAAAAAAGAAATAAACTCTTTAATTATATATAAAATATGTGTTGGTTTGTTTGTATTCCTAATATAGATCCAATTTTAATACTGTCAGTTATATCACAATAATTGGGCGGAATGACTAAATCCATATCGTAGTAATTCTTTATGATAACACTTTATAGTCATCCGTAAAGCCCCTCTCTCGAGCAACGAGAAACACTGAAGGGTAGCAATCTTCACATCCCCTTGCACTTTACTTTTTTATTGATATTGTGATACAACACATTTACATTATACGGGAACTTATACGGGTTATATACCATCAATACTATATCATACTGCACATATATATATATTTTTTTCTGTTGGAAAAACCCGTTACGGGTACCCCGTCGGCCCAGGGGGGTGACGACCGGGGGGTGATGTGGGACTACCCGGCAGCATAGAGGATGCTGCCATTTTTAAGAATACCCACTAAAAAACCAACGGTTGCCCTCTGCGCCGTAATGGGACGTCACGGGATCGCGTTAGCACACACCGTGACGCCCCGGCGAGAATCTGCAGACATCTACTGTGTAACAATGAATATCATTGTATTAAGATATAATATGTATTGTGCTATATATTTCGACAAAAATAACCCAATAATCTTTGATAACTAAAGAAAGGGATATATGTATATTATATTTTTATAACGCGACAATCTGTCTGTATAATAATAATCATCATCACTTATTTGAGACTAGGCAAATTTAACATAGTACATTGTAAGTTCATTAACAACCCTGGGTAAAAAACCTGTGTTGTGGGAGTACGTCTTCATCGTTTAGAAAAAGTTACAATTGATTAACTATCTATATTACTTTATTGATGAGATATATAACATTTACGTATGTTTGTATATCACTTATAAACTAATAAACAATGATAAGAAAATTCGTTTTTATTCATTAATCTATTAGTCACTAAAAAAAAACAATTAAATAACTAATAATTAGTACATATGATTATAATTTTGCCATTAATTGTTTTTTTTTTATTTTAATGACTTCTGAGATTTCCAATCAAAACAGTCAGAACTATAAATTGTTTTATGTACATAATAGTATAGTTATTATATATTATAATAAGTGTTTATGACTTTTTGTTTATTACTAGTTTAAAACTGTCATTTAACTATTAACCCCGATTTAATTTAAGTTTAGAGTGCTTCAGACACGTCACATACTAGGAATAATTTATCTGGCAGTTGAAAGCACGCTGGGGTGTAATGAGATAATAGCGCCTTCATTTATCTCAAGGATACAGTTTCTAAAGTACTGAAATACTGAAAGACACAAAATAATTAAGAAAATTATAACTTTTAGGAAATCAAAAAAATAATATAAGAGAAATCCCTTATTTTTTGTCACATAATTTATATATATGTTATATTTATGTAGTAAAGGTATCTCTGTGTAATAATGTTCAGATGTACTGAAATTAAACCAATCTGAAACATGTCTTAGTTACTTACAGAAACCACTGGAAATAGTGAATGACTTACCTGAAACAAATAACAAAAAATATATATAATAACAATAATAACAACAAATTAAAACGACATAAATATTCCCAACTGTAAGTCATGTATATTAAATCATATTTCATCAATCTCCTATAAAAAGATATTAATAAAAGTGTAGTGTGTGTATTTTTTATTTCCACACATCACTCACTGTCTGAAGCCACTATACATTTCAGTTACAGTGAGATTAAAAAGGCACGAGAATTCTGCATTAAGCAGCTTGCACGAGAGAGATTAGCTCGCATTGATACCGCCACAATCAACATACATACATACACACTATAGCTTCCTGATTTTATATATATACATATATATTGTATGTCGGCGTTCACGTAACAGTCGCACCTTATATATTTACATACATGACATGGTTAAAAGAAAGTATACTGTAGTCACTTTTTGCTTTGATCTGTACACACATACATAACTATATGTATTCATCATGACTACTATATAATAGATCTATATAATAGATAGTATATAATAATTTTAAATCCCGCAAGGCAGTCAGAAGTAGCACAAAACACTTAAGCTATACGACGTTTTCAGAAACACTTACATGTCTTGGCACCGAACTCTGTTAAACTACTCTGCTGCTTTATATCATCCTTACAGCCTACACAGACAGATTACAATATTTATAAAACATATAACAGGTAGGATTACTTTGGGCTGTTTGCTTTAAAATGATTGATATCGCTTCAGCTTACAAATATAGAAACATTGTTAATTCCCAAATTGAAACAAACTCTCATAATACATTTTTATGAAATACGAACATTTGTTGTTTTTATTTTGACCCACTTCATGTATTTTTTAAATAAATATAATACAATTTTGCGATATAATATTATAATTAAAGCTTTTATTGCAAAATAAATCATCAAAATCTGTCTAGTTAACAAACAAACCGACTTACTTAAGATACATGATTTCTATTTTATAAGAATTTAATGTACACATTATTACTAAGATGTATGCATATATAAACAGTCTGAAGTTAATATAAGGGTTAGTTGATGTTAAAAGTATATTATATGCAAAGTAGAGTACAATCGAAATAGGTTGTTTGTAGGCCGCAGTGTGCAGCAGTCAATGACCCTGTTAACGATCGCAGCCATATCGTGTGGTTGATACACACGGCTCCGCACCACAAGCAGCGGACTGGTGAGTCGTTAGTGCTAATGTCTTTATTTTATATGCAAAGGATCCAGATTCGATATCATCTTTATTATCATATTCATTTATATTCCTCATAATGTATATAAGATTTTTTGGTATCATATTTATTTGTAAAAATATTTACCTAATTTCTACAAAGCAGTAACAAATGTATTACTTCTACCACTAGCATATGTACTTATTCATAATGACGAGAAGAAATATATTTACATTTTGTAAAATAAACAATTTCATATCATCGGCTATGCTTTTTATATATTATTAATATATACTTTAATACTAAGTCCTCGACGTAGCACATAAAACACGCTGGTGGCCCGGACGCCAGCTGTTCACCGCAAGCCATATACGATATTATGTCGCATGCGTTATTTAGACACTGATATATGCATTGGCGTGTCAAAGCAAAAACACCACAGACCCTGACTGTAATCCGGATATGTTTTAGGATTTAGGGTGGTATTACTCGTACTAGATATACATTAAAATTCTCATACTGTCAATTTTTCACTGTATTTTTTATTTGTATATTGGACTGGTATATTGGACTGGACTGGACTGGACAGACTGGACATAAAAATTAAGCGTTAACTTTAAAATAAACGTATTTGTAACATGTGGTTAAAATAATATTGCAGTTAAAAGATAACTCAAAGGTAAACTATATCGTATATTGTTTATATTGGAAGGACTGCGTGTAACAAACCAGTCAGGGTGGACGCAGGCTGGTCTCTGACCGCATGTCCTCGTTATTATAATGTTCCGCATGTTACTGAGACACTTTGATCTATGCATGCACCGCTGTCTCTAAAACGGTAAATTGAAGGATCCTTGTATACGTACAATACTATTCAAATACATTTCAAATAAAACTATTTTTTATTAGATTAAAACTCGAGTATAATTTGGTTACATTTTTATTTTTACCCGACATTTCGAATACTTTGCAGCAATCGTGTGCAGGGGTGGATGAGATGTAAGTGTCTGTAAGTAGTTCATTGTCAATAGCTTAAAACTTAGAGATAAAAAGTAGTTAGTAATAATATCCAAGCTATTTACAAGAAAATACACTTCAAATGAAAAGCTGGAGACGCGATAGGCGCTAAACGGCTCGCCGCTAGCGGCACACTTTTATTTGTTTTCTTAGTTTGTATGAAACCAATGGAATGTTAGAATTGGCTGTTTCATAACGAAATTTTGTATATGCAGTTTAATAATGTACCAACACTGACTAAATATTAAACTGATGAAGTGAAAATCGATTTTATATCAAATTATAATACGACTTACCAACCTCAACCTTCCACTGTAGATCAATAAGTAAAGCAGAGACATTTATTATAGATAAAGCAAAGGTACCATAGATTTCTAGGACACGATCTAAACAAACGAGCCGCAAAGGGTCTGCAATCTGCACTCTCTACAGCCAATATGCAAATATCATGCTTTCTGGGTCAACCGGTATCCGGACTGCCATCTCGACTTAAATGCTATAAGAATTTGCAATAAGCTATTATATACATGCTATAACAATTTATTAATTTCTTTGAAGAATTCCAAACGAAATTTTCGATGTTAAAAAGCACTAAATTCTAAAATACAAATGAATCAAAACGTTTTTACTAATCATTCAACCATAAAATAATAAACATACACACACACACACATATAAAAATTAAAGTATATTATTAATTATATTAACTTTAATAAATTATAATCAAGATGCATCGGGTGTAAACACCTCTCTCGTGCTCTGCGACGTATTAATATTACAAATTATTTTAATACGTCACCTCTCGTCGCAGAGTAACGCCTGCGTATCAATTAACCTCCATTTTTGACGGCAAAAAAAAAAAATATTAAAAAAAGGCGAAACCCGATTTCAAAGATCGTTACATTGAAAACAACACGAAAAAGCGAAATGTAATATCTGAATGATATGTATATAAAAAAAACAAATTAATATTCTTTATACACCTTGATACCTTTGTAGCTGGTTTGAAATCAAGATATCTTTTTATGAACAGTGTTATTAAAAGCAAAGAATCATTATTATTTCAGGCTTGTGTAATTAAAGTAATTTTCTTTTTTAATAAAGCGTATATAATACCGTTGTCCTAGTTCAAGTTACAGAACAAAACAATTAATTAAACAATTAAATCAAACTAATTTGTAATATCATAATCTAGTTAATTTGGAAAACGAATGACTCAAAAAAGAAACCTATGAGTAACTAACAAGTTTCGTATCTAAAAGCAATATTTGTATGTCATTTCTGATCCCCTCAATGTTCCTCCCTCTCATTTATTACATTCACTTCATTGGGGCGCATCACACCCTCCAGTGATGACTCATACTTATTTATTTTCATTCATATATTAGGTATGTTATTATTACATCTAGAATAAAATTTATTTTCTATAATCATTCCTTGCTTAAAATATAGTTCCAGTAGCAATCCATCCATAGAAAACAGATATACAAATTTGTAAATAAAATATATGCAAAAATCGAATCAAAAGCCAATTGATCTAACGAAACTCAACTTAACTTATTTTTCTGAACTCATCTTATTTTTCTATTGTAATTCTTTAATATCAACAAAGTGTTCAAAATAACATCTGCGTGAATAATCCTACTTCTTATTGTTAACTACTCTACTAATCCTCCGCAAATTAATTAATCAAAAGGCGATATAAATTCAATTAAACACAAATTCTCATGTCGTTTGAATTCAGCTGAGCATTTAGCTACGACGAACAGCGGCCATTTAGCTATAATATTGCAGAGGTCAATGTGATTTGTTCGTTAAATTCAATATCTATGATTCCTATTTTATCTTGACCCATTATGAAATTGAACTGTTTTTACTCCATATAAGAAAAAGAACATGTCTAAACTATACAAATTTAATTTAGATACAATTCAATCAGTTTTACAATCATATAACAATAGTTAGGAATCTTCAATTCAAGTTTTGTCTTCAATCCGTTTTAAGTTTTTAGTGCTGACTGTTCAATGAAGTACAAACACCAAGTTCATTATAATAACAATTGTGATGCTTGACAGCCTCCAGGCTTCCATTTAAGTTAGCAGAATATCTCAGTATCCAATGGGACGAAACCTCATTGAATACAAGCGCTTTAAGGAGGTGGAGCAAAAATTAAATTACTTATTAAAATTTATACGTTGTTATTATTTATAATGTACACCAATTAATTTCGACAGTTGGACAGAGGCCAATTAAACAGATATATGGAAGTACTGGATAAGTTAAAAATACTTTATTTTTATAATTATTATTGAAAGGAAAAAGAAATAATATAAAGAAAGAATTCTATACTATTTTATACTTTCTAACACCATTACATGTAGTTACATAAATAGTTATTTGAAATAGACTGTGAATAAAATTGAATAAGCTAGTATGAATAGACTTTATACATATGTTAAAAGTATGTTTCAAATCAATAATTGCTATATAGCCTATTGAGCTAATTAAATTTAAAAGCAACATAGAATGAAAAATTCATTGTTACGAACAGAATTTTAATATATATAAGAAAAGAACTTTACAATTTAACAAGATATGTAATTTATGACTGAATGCTTTGATATCATTTCGATAGGACGGTTACATATTTATCTGTTGAAATCATTATATTCACATTATATAAACTCATGTATGTTGTATTCTTCTTCAAAGGCACTAATATAATATTATTTTATACATAACTCTCGAGAGTGACGTCTGTCTATTACGTGTCACTGTCAGATACATATAATATCCGACTTTACCTAGAATATTTGTATCAAAATCATGATATGTAAATTTACTTTGGAACTTATTGAAAGTTTCCTTTCCTTTCTATTATGCTCAGACCTGGCAATATGATTAAATTTATATACCTGTATATAACAAATAATTCATTGTATACAGAGGTCCGATAGTATATGATAATTAAACAGAATTCAAAATAATAATATTATATTATTACTTTAATAAAAAAAAAAGTTTGAAGATAATAAAACTAAAATCCACTAAGGGTTTGTATAATAAATTTTTTTCGTCAGTTTATTTTAGTTTACGTCACGAGGAACATATTGCAGTAGAACTGAAACAAGATACGACAGCGACAAACAGTGTCAGCACAAAACAAGGAAACAATGAGGTCTTATGTCACAAGATACATTACATCTCATCGATATTCTAGATATGTAGGTTTGGTAACTGATTTGGATAAATTAGTTTTAATTACAAAGCAGCTCAAAAAACCCAGTCAAGGTATCAAAAACCTATTTTAAAATATAAAAAGAACCATTGCACCAAGAAAATTTAAAACCTTGAAAGTACAGACAAGAAAAACATCTCAAAATAAGAACATCGAGTACAAAGGCACATCTTCTCTACATAAAAAAAAAATCAACTTACATTACACCCGGTCTTTTAACGGGCGCAATCCATTCACCGTTCACTGCTCGTTCACTTGTCGTAACACAACACCTAAACACGTTTCGTAATTGATAAGTTATCGAACCTCACTGCGTCAACTGCGGCTGGGTGGCACAGTGACGTACAGCGACGTGTCACTGGTTGACGCGCGGCACGACGACTGCGGGCTCCGCGCCGCACTAGGCGCATGCGTAACAACCTGCGTAGGGGATGGATTCCTATAATGCTCTTGTCAAAGCTAGGTTTCCGAATTCCGATAGCGTGTTGAAGGGACCGTCCTAGGTAGAAGACATGCTCGAATACTTGATGGTGTTTCTATTCTTACATAACGCAACTTTCGTGATCATTTAATTTATTAACTGATACATTAGGTTTTAGCGGTACTACAACGTATCTCTACTTTTTCGATTGTCAGTCATATCAAAAAAACCGTAAGATATCGGTAACACAATATCTTAAATATATCGTATTTATCTGACAGCAGTTACATTCGTATATTTGTTCGAGAAAAAGGGACAATTCTAATATATCTCGTATTGCAAACCAAGCAACTAGTAAACGTATCTAAGAGAAGAAACAAAGAAATATCATATCTTGATCTTTACCGGATAAAGATAAATTTATATCTAATCTTTGTTATAAAAAATATGGTATATGTAACCTTAACAACGTATTTTAGCAAATACAATTATACATATTATTATATTACTATTACGTATGTCTGAGAAAGGTACGAGTCGGGTTGAATTTTCTTTGCACAATATTATTCGTTTATCGTTTAATTACTTAATTTTTTTTATAATTTTAAAAATAGTATAATTAACTTAATTATTAAAGTTATATTATTTGCTTAATTGGCTTTTATAATTTAGCCTCCACAAGGAATTGATTGCGATGATTCTAGTTGTTCGTAAATTGTTTACTATATATGGACGTTTGTGAAACAGTGATCACAATACAAAAAAAAAAACCCGGCTGAGTTTGTTGTGTGGTTCTTCTCAGACCAGGGCACGCTTGGAACCCTCGTTGCCTTAGTTATAAGTTGGACAGTGACTCTACAGAAGGGCTTATTTCGATATGTAAGGCATCGAAATAGGCCCTCCTGGCACTTCCATTTGACGTTCACAAGTGATCATTGGTATTGATTGAAAGTGGAAAATATAAAAATAAATAAATAAATAAATAAATATAAACATTGTTATTTACGTAACAAGAAATCAGATCACAGCACGTGTCTTGAACGGGGTTGAGGCACCGAGAGTGTCAAAAACATTGCTTTCTGGAAATGAAGTAAAATGATTCGAGTTTGATCATTGAGAGTGTTTGTTCAAAGTAAGGTCTGGAACCTGGACCCGTTGCTTTGTATTAAGCTTGAAAATACTGTGCTCCCTGATGACGTCAACTGAGTCGGTAACCTTTAATAATTTGATTTTGAAGAAAGAACCACTTACAATAGTGAAGACCCACAAAGTAAAACTTGAAGCTTTTCTTTTAACATATTTTCTACCAAAAAAATCAAACAATTCAGCGAAAAACGAGTGTTTATTCATTTCCAAATTCATGTCGGGCTTCAAAAAGAAAACACGTATAACAAAAACAACATAACAGGGTTGAGCAAACACACGAGAAAATATTTTCACAGCCTCCCGTCACAATAGTCGACATCCAAGGAGCGATGATTTCAACAACATTTACCTCCCTTAAATATTTTCTGAGATAAAGATATAGCCTGATATTATTACGACACCTTATATATTATATTTCACAGATAATACAAAAAATAAAGTCTATTTCACAAACAATTGATATTATAAGATTGCTTAGTTTGAATTCCACTTTTTATACTTAAACCATAAAATTATTAACATTATACCAGATAGAACGTATACGTACATACGTATACGTATTTTCTTAACTTTTCACGAGTACACATTTAAAAACCTAAGAAAATATCATGTGAACGAGTACGGACTGGAAACATTTAATAAAATCCGCCAGTTGGAGTACCCGAAGACCAAGCATGCAAGATATATTTAACATCTCTGAACTTCTTATAAAGATGCCGGGTTCATGGCCTTATACTGGTATGTGTTAAATTTTCACCTAAAAAGGATATCAAGCATTGCAATAGGATATTCTGCCAGGCAAAGAAAAAAATTACTTAGTCATCTTTTTAAAGAACAATACTTCGTTGAAAAATAGACTAAAAATATGTCAATATTTGTCCAATGTGAAAGAGTATTTATCTAATGATTAGATCAATTCCATTTTGTAAATAACTACAGTCAATTTTCCTTTTATTGCTTCTGGAACCAATAACATAGTACTCGCTAAAACAGCTTGCAATAAAACAATTAATAATCGACAAACTAACTAGTTTGTGTCAGTCCTAATATTTTTCAACAAACCGAGACCCCTTTGACAACCTCTAAACCTGTAACACTTTAATTTTGCTTGTAGTACGAGATCATAAAGATATAGTTTATATATTTCATACGTAATATATACATTAAATAACAGATATTTTCAGTCAGTCAGGAGTCAAGGTTTAACCATTTAAATTAGACTAGTTAAAGTCAACATTTAAAAAATAGCAGCAGACAAAGCACCTAGTAATTTTAAACGGAGAACAACGTAGATATGGATGCTGGTAGCAGTCTAAAGCATCCTAGATACTAATAATATCAGGACTAGAGATCACACATGAGAAGTCCAACATGAATGTGCTGTGATGTTATGTGGTTTAATAAAACTCGACTCTCGACGCAAAGGCCCGCTGATTTTCGCCAGAAGCGTATAATCACTCGCTGACACACTAGTGCAGGCATTATAGAGTGAAAAAAAAACAAATTAATATTATTGTAAATAAAATAAGACTCAAAAGAAACTGTTTAAACAGAGTAAAGAATGCTAAACTGTTGGTTGGGAGATAAGCCGAGAGATTAATTTTTAGCATGCTTTTTTTGTTTGCATAAATAATCCCAAGAGTTTTCCCTATTTAGATTTACGTTTAATATAACAGGTTTAATTAAACAAATTTAAACTCTTTTCCTTTATTTGTACACATATTTAGTATTTTTTTAGGCCACAATGGTAAAAAATACAATCGTTGTCGTTGAACTTCGTAAAAAGTTAAAAAAATGTTAGCATCAGTAGAACATTCAGTGGTATAGTTGAGCAATAGAAATCGATTCTTCCGGTTCAGAGCACGGGGCGGCATTCTTTTATATCGGTGAACACAGCTTAATGGACTTCTTTTGATCAATGGATAAAACTTTAAGAGGCAAACGTTAACATACTATTACAAATATTTGAAATAACATTACCAAATGTATACATATGGCGCTGTCGTCTAATACACAATTAATTCATTGACGTTTGCTGTATACATAATACATTAAATGCAGAGTAAATAATTTGATTTAAATATTTAAATATAAATGTATATTATTTATATTTAAATATACACATTAAAATAACAGGTAGAATAAAAGCTTGTACCATACTTCAAAATAATATTGTACTAAACACTCAATACTAACATTTACATAAAAATGAACTTCATTTAATCGTTTAGTAACAATTTTGTTTAAGCAGATAGCATTTTCTGTTTAGTTTCTCAGTTTCTATTGTATGTTCCCGTGAACATAAAATAAATACCATTTCTTTATAATTTTAAGTTTATTTAACATTATATACTGAAAGAATCATCGCAATAATTATCTTACTTAAGTAGTTCATATTAATGAAAAAGTAATTTTAATATTATAATTTAAGAGGTATTGTTGCCGACAGTGCGGTCTCAAAAACTTTCAACAGAGTAACCAAAATAGTAGGATAAATAATATCTCGTAAATATTTTAAAATATTACTTTTTAATTTTCAAAAATTCTCTTTGTTTTAATAATGAAGAGTTAAATAAGACAATAGACATTGTTATAATAAAAGTACCAAATCACGTCTTTAATGACTCATTAAATCTTAAGCAGATATTAACTAATATATAAATATTATGTTATATTAGTATGAATAGTGCTCTCTACTCTAATACTCTCGTACTCTGTCAAACACAGGCCACATCGAAGTGATTTTAATTTCGTAGATCCACTATAACGCCATAACAATGAACTGAGAGAGTGGGTCGCCAACTCTTTCAAATGTCCTCGAGTTTTTATTTCGCTCTGTGCCTAATAGAACAATTGTATTGGGCTCGCTGCAGACAGACTGTCATTAAGGATTCACGGCTTAACAAAGACCTGGACGTATTATTATTTTTATAAGGATAAAAAACTGTTCTGCATACCTATTATAATACGCTCAGTTTGGAACAATGTAAATTAATATTATAAGTTATTTAATTTACAAACATGTCAAAAAATAAATATTTTATCACGTTCAGCTGTATTCGAACCTGCTGCTTCTACAACTCCTAATCGCTCTTCGAACTCAGCTATTGTGTCAGTATGTACTAGATAATTAAGCACTATATATGTAAACATCTGTATCAGTTGGTTTTCTTTTTAAATCCTATCTAGACAAAGACTTTTATTTATAAAACCAATCAAACGTGACTGTAACTAAAGTTCGATATATCAAATGAAGGTCAGACAGACGTACGCATGCAAGACACCCGACATCACAGATGATTCTCACAGACAGTAAATGATTTACCAGGAAAGCGTTAACAATAGTGAATTTATTCTCTATAACAGTATCTCATTGAACCACGAATATTACTAAAGAAACACTTATTTCTAGGCCGATATTTATTAGTGCTGTAAGGATGGATTTGTTAACAAAAATTACTAACATATAATGTACTGTTTATATTACATATCAATTCAATCTTATTTTAAAGTGTTGCAATCACTATGTTCCAATGTTTTACATATTAAACAGCCAACCGGTAGCTCTCATTGTGTTTACGGACGCAATTTAAACTAACATTTTCCGAAAGGCAAAGAACAAAAGCCGTATTGTATAAAGTCCTAGGTTAGCCCGCACTCATTGTAGAGGCGTATGGAAAAAGGGTAGTCGTGGGGTATGATATATGAGAACTGGTAGGGCTGCAAATTAAAAAAAAAATTAACTGTACCTATAGTTAACCTATACTTATATTTTGTTGCGACTTATTTCAGTGCGACAATGTTCATTTCATCTAAAAGCTTTTCTTAGCTTTTCTTTTATACTGTAAAATGTAAGAACAAGAAATTTTCACAAGTAATATGAAAGATTTAACGCATTGTTTATTTAAATATAATATAAAATATATTAAATTTTGCCTATGGTAATATAATATATATAATGTTAGCAGGCAGCTAACCCTATCGTTGGCGTGTTCACGAGGGCTAAGCAGTCGTCCAACCGGCGCCGTCCCATCGATTCTACAACCCCAGTTATTAGCACACCGGCGGATAGACCTCGCTGGATTCAGTACTTTATTTACAACTTAACTAACAATGACGGGACGCCAAACTAACACTTTTTATTGTATTACATTGTTATTACATACAATGAGCTCATTTAATTAATAAAGAAACGATTAGTCTCTATCATAATAATTACTAGTATTGCAAAATGTTAGTGTTTAAAAAACTTAAGATTATTTGTAGATTTTTAGATTCAGTATAAAATTCCGCATATGTTTTTTATTTCCCAAATACTATAACTATATAGGATTTTATTCAGTACAATGCGCCACGTGGTCAGTTGAAGCACATCTGTCACATAAAATTTCCTATTGAAAATCTGTTAATTGACATAAATATGAATGTCAGGACTCAACCATTTGTAACCTTTTGTATGTTTTCCAGTTGAGTGCTTTTAAAATATATTTCTCTATGCTTTAAGTGAAATATTAATACGTGTTAAAACACGTACTTAATAATAACATGTACACAATATAGCTTTATATTTAGAACAATATAAGTATTTTGATTAATAAGTGTTTCTATTGTAAAATTGTTTTCTCAGAAGATAAAAAAAAATAATGTTAATTATTTCTAAAAATTAACTTTAAATTTCTAGTTAGTAATGAATAATAAGAGGCAGGATTGATTTCTCCTTCAGTTATAATATGAACATTTCATCATAATACAGGAAAATATATTTATTTGATAATAAATAATTATTTCAATTATTTTAGATGCATGTTTTATTGATTTTAAGGTGAGTGTAATTAAACCATAATAAAATAAAATATAATATTTACAATTACAATGCACTTGTTAAAAATATTCAAAGATATGTCTATTTATACAATATTAAAATTATGCAAAATCATTATTGAAAACTTAATATTTTTATTAAAAGATTAGACCGTTATATTAATTAGTTATTATTGTTTAAAAACCAACAATCGTACAAGCTATTCTCTAATCCCTGAGTGACTATAACAAAATCTTGCGGTTTTATTGCATCTATTTCAGCGTAAGTATAAAAAGGCGATTGCAATATAACAAAAGCCGTCATTCCTCTGGATGTTATACAAACAAACTAAAGGATCTAAAGAAACCAGTAGATTATTATCATTTATTATTTATATCAAAAATAAAATAAACTGTAAAAGCACATTTGAATGTTCTGTATGTTTTTGAAGGATGTCATCGAAACGCTTCTGATATTTGTTCTAGTGATGGCGTAGGTCACTTTTTTATGGAACAAAGAAATATTAAATATTTTTTTTATGAATATAATTTGGTATACAAAAATATTTTATTTGGACCCTAAACCAACATAAATATATATGTTAAATTTATGTACATATAAAATAATATTTTTTTTATAGATAAAACATTAACTCCGTTGCTACAGAAAATTCTTTAAACAATCTTCATATAGTTACAAATTCAAATGCGAATACCAAAAAGAATACGTAAAAGTCATTCACCATGTCTCAAAACCCACATTACCATAGCACGTAGACTCGCCCGGGCGAAAAAAGCTACTAGTAGGTGTTAGAAACTGCTATTTCGTGCTAGTAGGTGCTAGTAGGTGCTAGTAGGTGCTAGTAGGTGCTAGTGCACTCTGCAACACATTACGCGTTGAAGATTATTGCCTACTAAAGTGAATACATAATTAAAGCTACACACTCGCTAACGGCAGTTTACGAACGATTTAGCCTCACACGTGACATCAAAGAGATAATGTCTGCTCGTTTTCAGTTTAGATCTCAGGTATCATAGCTTTATAAAATTATCTTTAATTAGCTGACTGAGGGGTTATCTAGTTTAGTACTCAAACTAAATTATGCCGGTCGGAGTGTTGTAATCGAATAAAGGTACTTCAGGATTTCTATTTTAACTTTTAATTTAACAAAGAAAGTGTAAAACTTAGTGTTCGAGAACGAATCCCCTTTTTTATTGTACTTCTTTTTAATTGTTATTCATAGGTAAGAAATCTTAATTATAAGAGAAAAATGTAAAATATAAAACATCATTTAAATTAATTAAAAATAATTTATAAAATTTATCTAATACTATGACTTAATAAATTAAATTATTATATATCCACATATATAAGAGACTTAAATATATATGCATCTGCGTCTCTATGCAGATAAAGTCGTGCTTGAAGACATCTTAACTCAAAGTCGAGCGCAAAAACGACACTTTTTACACAACCACGAGGAGAATCACTCAAACTCCTTACTATTCATACGTATAACTTGAACTTCGAAGAATAGAACCATCATATATTATAACACCATATTAGTAAAAAGAATATATTAAAAAAACTTATAATCAAGCCTATTTAAATTGTTTTAAAAACTATGACAGTTTTGATAATTTTAATTTCAATATTATAACAATATTTTTTCGTAATTTTTTTTTTACTCCGAACGTGTTTGACTACAGCCCGTCTCATGATAAGCAAGACTGGTCTAAGATGTAGGTCTCTTACCTAGAAGATAAGACCTATGGGCTCTATTTATCATTTTACAATCCTCTAATTTTCTTTAAATTACCATTAAGACAAAAACTATATTACATTAATATTTCAAATGTCAAAAAACGTCTCACAGTACCTCATATACCTTTCTTTTATAAAAGAATGAGTGATTTTGGTTGACGTCATAAAAACTTAAGGGATGTCATATTACGAAAATAGAAAGTAAGATTATTATAATATTACTTTTTTAAACTTTACTTTTTGGCACAACAATAGGTATGTTTAAAATTATAAATATATTTATGGTGTATAGAGTAAAGTCAAACAACACTAAAAATACCTTGATATAATTACCGAGTGAAATGAGTAAAGTTTCTCTCTCTCTTATAATTCCGTCTACTTTTCTGTTAATCAGTTATTCTGTAAGTTCGACACTAACCAGACACGGTTTAGCTATTAGCTCTCCTACGCTTTATTACTTACAACTTTTCATAATATCTCATATTTTATAAAGAAATTAAAACAGAATGAACTTATAAAAAGTATTTTACAACCCTATCTTGTCTTTACTTACTTTTTATATCTCTCTTCTCGTTATATTGTCATCTTTCTTTTAAACGATCTGTTTATCAATTAGCAATAAATAATTACAATAAAACATTGGATGTTACAATCTGTAACTAAAATTTGGATTGGTTACAAAAAATATTCCAAATTGAAACTTTCATTAATTACACCTAACAGTTTAATTAATTAATAAATTTATTTATTTATGTATTACTAAGACAAACAATGGTATATAAACTGTAATAAATAGTATATATAAATAGTAATAATAAAATATGCATAAACCAATAAAATCTTCACATATTAATAAAAAACACAGAACTATCGTAAGACAACAAAAGATATCCAAAAGTAATTAAAATTCATAACAAATCAAAACATATATGTTAAAGAAAATTATACATATCTTAAAAATAGGTAGATTTTAATTAATATAAAAAGTAAATATTAAATAAAATTTAAAATGTAAGTATATGTAAACGTCACTAATATAAAAAAGCACATGTTTTGTTATAAAATCTAAACAGTATATATGTTATATAAATCTATAAAATGTCTGTCCGTACATTTAAAAGCCGAAGGCACATTAATAGCTTGCAAGTCTTTCCTCTCCACAATTGTGTTGGATAATATTGAATGCGTTTTTTCATGCGGCACAGACACAGCATCCATTGTTCAGAACAGATTCACGCAGATCTAAAATGATTCCTTTCATAGCCTTTATAATGGAAATACTTTGATATGAAATGTGCTGAGTAAATCGGTGCAGTGAAATATATATAATAGAATATTATTTAAATAGCTTTTCTTTATTTATTAACAATAATATTAAATATCTTATTAATTTGAGCTTTTATTGAAGCGTATTAAACTTATTTGTAATATATAAAATCAAGTCTCTTTTAATGCCTATATTGCGTGGGTTGTACACATATATGTAATCCGCCATTTTGGAGTGATGACTATACATTATATATATAATTGCAGTGTCATCAAACTAAAGGTGAATTGCACAATTCATCTCAATAGTTTGAACCTCAACTGGTTCAAAGTTCAGTTTCAAGATTTGTCCCTCACTAACAAAACAGACAGGTCCAGGCTAAATAAAAGTTTATTAAGCTATACATTATCTTTTTCACTATCAATAAGTGGTTATAAACATTGATAAATATATACTTGTTTGCTCTAAATACAATAAAATAAAGTCTTAATGGGTGCGGGTCTCATGATATTTTTGCCTGGTGAATATAAATATTATATATATTTTTTAATTACAATTTATTTTATCATTTATATATCAGGTAACTTGATACCAGTAAATAGTATTAAATTCGGCCAACTGTGGTTGTGTTATAATAAATAAATAAATTAAATATTAAAATTATAATAACAACAATTACATTACATAAATAAGCTTACCAAAGCGGATAGCAATAATTATTTTGTAAACGTGGTTTACTTTTAAATACCAACTCATAATTTCTTTAAATTAAAACTTGACAGAGAAAAAACAAAACTACATTTTATAAGTAAATGTATATTTAAAAAAATAAAACTAAAACAACAAGGACATACGAAAAAATCAATATACTTAATGGAGTAATAGATATCGAAATACAATGATTAATTCGTAAAATATTTATTTATACAATTCCTAAAACAATATTGGTAGTTAAGTCTAGCGAGCAGCGAGTAGGGGGAGTATCTTCCTGTATACCAAGAATTCGTACCCCTCCGTCCGGGTCAACGAACCAGACTCCAAGAAAAATGTCCAACGGCGATAACAACTTAAAATTACGAAATTATACATTTCTACCTCTACCTGCGCATCTGGTACAGTAAGGTACAAGTAAGTACTCAATGGTATAGATATATAAAAATACAAAAACATCCAAGAACTGCTGTAAATTATATTATTTTATATATATTACCGAAAGGACATAAAAGACATTCTTTTACAATTAAAAGCACAATTTGATAATTAAAAGAAAAAGTTTAAAAGTAATATTACTTCTAATTTAATTTAAACTTGTTTTCTGTTTAAATTTTGCTCTTATACAAATACTACAATAAATGATTGTATCCAATTAACTTATTTCGTTATCATAACAGAGAGCTTCGTTAATCTCCGGATAATAAACAAATGAACGAGAGCAAGTAATGTTCAATATTGTATATATATATATATATATATATATTTATTTATATACAATATTCTCGGTCAGGGGTGGCAAATTTTTTTGAAGTGTGCCAAAAAAAAAAATTTTTTTGTTAAATAGGTAACGTGCCACAATAAAATTTCATTCCAAATGTTAGCGTCATGAAACTATACGTGAAATTTTATCTAATGCGCATCTTTATATAAATTAAGTGTATATTAATAATTTTCCATTTCTATAAAAAAAAGATACATAAAAAAAATATTTTTGTGCGTGCCATCAATACTTTCAAACGTGCCATTGGTTCGCAATTCCTGTACTTGGTAAATTAAATTTTTACGTAATTGACTATGAATAAAAAATATCTAAAGGTTATAGTTATAAAGATAGATATAAATAAACATCTGACACGCGGCAATCGAGCTTGCCGCTATGAAAAACTCCTAATCGGCAAATTATAACTCGCAAATTAATTAACAAACAAAATCACATTTTTAAAATAAACAATTTATTTTAATAATAATTTTTATTTTTTTATGATAGGATTTTAAAAAATTTAAAAATTCGAATTTTTTTTTCCATTTTTCGGTAACTTCGGCGGCCGATCTGACCACCTTCCCGTTGGACAATCAACATAATTTTGAAAAGTGAATCTTACATTTATATGCTGATTCCAAATATATCTTTAGTTTTTCAAAATTCAAAAATAAAATTCGACAGACACACAGACACACATACAGACAGACAGATCGGAAGGAAAAACAGACAGATCGGAAGGAAAAACAAAACCATTGTACACTAACAAGTCGCTCTCGAAGACATATAACTTCACATAAAATTTTAATGTTCAACATATAATGTGAACAATAGTTAGGAATGTAACATCTTCGTCTTCATATTTATTTGCGTGTGTGTGTGTATCACATGTATGTACAATACAATTCATGTAAGTAAATACTACATGTCTGTCACTGAAACAATATTTGTTATACAATACCTTTACAATACGCATTATACTGGCTTATTTTTGATGACAACGTGAAATTAAACGTTGTTTGCAAAATAAAATAACAATCAGAGCTTTTTTCCTTATAAAAAGGCGTTGGTTGAACTAATTTAAGACAATATGATGACAAATCTAATAATTCTAAGGAATTGTATCAACAAATCAATTTAAGATGATTACATCTGAGCTTCCTACGAACTAGGCCCACAGATTGATTATTGGCACCAAAAAACAAAAAAAAAAATAAAGATAAATTTATTATATTATATTATCCTACTTCATACATAAAACAACTGTATTGAGCGGTGTTCAAGGGCATTTAAAATGAGCTTGAATTCAATTACCAATTACTTGTGAAAGTCACATTGATTTTTGTGAACGCGACACGGTATTGTACTTTTATAACTTACTTGACCCTTTTAAGTTGATTAAACAATTGTTAAAGAAATTCTGTTTGAAATATAAAAGTGTAGGTAGAAAATGAGGTAATTATGAAAAAATGTTTTTTGTTAACAAAAAGTTTAATATTTAATTGTATCCGAGTTGTAGAATTGTGTTACGAAACGACGTTTATTGATAATGGGTATCGGGTTTCATATTTTGAGAGGCTTCCGTGGCTGGTGGAAAGTTTCTTCGACTCGATTTCTATTAAAATAATATCGACGGGTAATTGCTAAAGTTTAGGGCTCTTTTGAAGTGACGGAGGATTTCCGATGAAATTATTTTCAAGAATTTTGGTAATCCCTCAGTCAGGTAAACTGGTGTTTACTTGACTGAGGGATGGGATTAACAACATTAATGTAAGATGACTGAGACGACACTTCATTCTCCAAATTATATTAAATCTAACAACAATAAATAATAATAATATTGCTCTTGTTTGAGTCTCCTTATAATTCTATTACAGATTTTTTTTTGTAATCACCTTCGCCTCAACAGCCAGGGCATTTAATTAATGTAGATTGTAAAAAACTTTTACGCAATTATTAAATACTGTATCCACTCATTTCTGTCGTATCATTGCTGTATAGAGAAACATTCGCAGTCATTGAACTCTTAGTTTGTTATTCCTTTGGTACAATTTTTCACATCTTCGTTTCTTAAAATAATTTGTTGTTTTCATTTTTTTTTATAGATACTTTTGAACTATACCAATCCTTCACGTTTTCAAATTACATATCAAAACACTAAAATTACTCATATTATTTATTTCGTAAAAAATATTTTTTTCAAGGATTCTGTGAGCTTTACTGATTACGCTACGTTCTTTGCTGACTGCCGCTAGCTGACTACACAACGCGAACAGATGGATGATATTCTTTGTCTCTAGGTACAATTCAGTCGACTGAACGACCATATCGCAAATATTTGCTAATTTCTCGTTGACCAGGATCCTGACACAAAATCGTAAGAACAAAATGTAGACTGTTGATATGTTTCTAGTTATTTAGTTAATTATTTATTCTACCTAGCAAGATAATATTGTAAAAATACAATTTGGGTTTCGATTAAGACCTTAATGTCGAAGAGATCACGACACATTTTAAACTAGAATCGGTTCGAGGGACACTTCAGGATCTCAAAAATTTTACACTTTAATCAATATTTTTTCTTTCGAAAATACTTAATTATACACCTTTATTATTTTTTATTATTAATGACCAACTAGAACCAATTTTAATTAACAGTATACAAAACAAATATATTTATTTAAAACAATATTTATGCAAAGTATACATTTTGGCTGAGCGGACGAAAATTCCTTAGTTCGTAGAACTATCTATATAAGTTTTGTTTACACTTATTTTAAGCAACAAGCTATTCTTAAAAATGCTTAACTTTGTATTGATAGATCTCAGGTTCAATTCCGGGTTCAATAAAATGTTCGTGTTATGAATAGTTTCGAGCTCCGCACGCGTTAAATATGTGTCCAACAGACGGACATGTAGAATGCACAGACCGTAAGCAATATATAAAAGCTAGCAATATTCCAAAACTTAAATTTAAAAATGTAAAAAAACATATTATAATGTTATTATAATAATTATTTTTCAAAGTAACGATTGTAACGATAGTAACAGATGTTTCTGATAACATGATTTCCCCGGAGACCTGTGATGACCGACAAAAATATTAGAGACCGAAGGGTCCCGGGGAGGACAATATTTCAATAATATTATAATGTTGTACTTATAAATTAATGAAAATGATTATGTCTGGTACCAAAAACTGATTTGCAAATGGTATAATTATTAAACCATTAAAATTATTTTTTAGGGATTCGATATTGTATAATTATGATAAAAAATTCACTTAATACATTATTTTGTTATAATACAAAAATCATTACAAATTAAGACTACGGATAAAAATATGTTATTTTCAATCATCGAGATTCTCCAAACAATATAATGTCAGCACTATGATGGCCGACATATGATTTCCCTGGGGTTCTTTTTGACCGACAAAAATCACATATTACGACGTGTCGACGTATTGATAGTATGATAGTATCGGTGTCTTATCTTTGTAAACAAACACATTATACCTCATAAAATGGAATAAAAACATAGTTTCATTGTAAAATTATTATTATACAAAGACACATAATTTTTTTTATATGGATACTTTAAAACAATATATACATATAATAATATTATTATACATTTGTTTATGTATCGATCTAACGTCGTATCAAACGAAACAGCAAGGAATACAACCCCCGGATTAATTACAAGTAAAATGTATAATATCCTGCAGCCGCGGATTCGATTTGAATAAATTTGACATTTCAATTGATAACTGCAATTCGTTATCTTAATTGCTTTTAGATCTCATCCAGAGTAAGCTTTATTAGTGAGATGGATCCATTTATATTTCTTGTGATTATACAAATGGATTTTCTTATCTGGTGTTATTAGAAAAGGCACAATTATAAATAAGGTTTATCGTTTTGGCTTTTTTAAATGTATTGAAGAAGAACAAAGCATCGACAAAGAATATGGAGACTAATGTTTTCTAAGATTTACACTAGTACTACACATTTCAATAAAACTTTTTTACGGATATAACTCGCGTTTATGTTTATGAGATGATAGCGTCTCATCTCGTCTTACCGCGAACACGTTTGCTGCAAAGCATTCGAAACGTCGGGTTAAATTTAAAAATGTAATAATAAACGCGAGATATATCCGTAAAATAGTTTTATTGAAATATGGAGACTAATTTTAATAGGACGAGAAGTCATATAACAATTTAGAACGAGATATAACGAATAGATATTATATATAAAAATTCATAAATTAATTTACAAAAGTTATTATATTATAAAATATAGTTGATCCGCGCTCCGCCGTTCAAATATTGGACATGCAAATACATTCAAATTTGTTGCTTTTTTGTTTTCATCTATCCTCCATTGTTCCATTAAAAACGAGTTCGATTCGAAACGTTTTTTGTAGAAAGTATTAAAAATGGCTAGGGATTTGGATTTGCCGGGGATCAGGACATTACCGAAACTGTACACAGGCGTGGGTGAGCTCCGGGTAACAATTTTATTTCCATTTTGTTGTAAAGGATTTATTCGTGATGAAATTCGTTAGTGCCTTTTATATATTCAGTCTATATTGATACATTAAATACATTGATTAGTTCAATAGAAACGAAAAATCCCACATAGAATAACAGATCTTTCAAAAGAAAAGACGACAAGCCGATTCAGTAGTCTGCGGCGGAATCTAGATGTGGGTAGTTTTATTATTTATTTATATTCTTTATTGCACACCATACATATAAAAAAATATTAAAAAAAACAACATATAAAAACATAAAAACAAGTAAATTTATAACAACAAAAAGAAAATAAACCGAAAATGATGGAGATACAAATTTATGTAATTCTTTGTTATTTTTGGTATTTAGAGTGTCGTGATATCTGATTCCTATTATATATAATTCTATAATCTATTCACGGCGTTAACAGGTGCCGTCACGTTTCCATGATCCGACCTTATCAGCAAGGACCGTGAATGCGTTCGAAACTAGTCGGACTAATTTTGATAGAATTGACTAAAACCTATAACTGTGCTAGTTTACAGCCAGAAAATATATGTATATAGTTCCTGCAATATAAATCATTTACAATTAAACAATCAGATATAATAATAAAATCATAAATTAAATAACCAAAGTATAGTATTAAGTCTAATTAAATTCATTTTCAGAGCATTACAATTAAGGAATGTTGTCGGTCTCCGACGCCTAATAATAATATATTGGGACGGCGAGTAAAGATAACGTACGCGTGGAAAATTTTAAACAACAACGGCTTTCCTTCGCCTTTTTACGCTTAATCGAAAACAAACAATATTATCATATAATAGATTTTATTATTAAAGGTGTATGAATATGTAACTTAAGCTCACTTTATCTTTCACGGTTTTATCTATGTTAGGAAGGAAACCTACCCTCTTATTAAAAAAATATTTAAACCCAATTTATCTTATTCTCTGCTTCTCACTAACGATTTACGCCAGACTTGTGTAAGTGAAAAAACAGGGAATATGTTATTCTTGGTATAAATATTTTTATTAGTAAACTGGCTTAGTTACTGGCTTAGCAAAAAACCGTTCAAATGTAATAAAGATATTAAAAATTATTTTAATATCAAACATAGGCAAATAAGTTAAAATATTTATTATATATAAGCTTTATGTTAGTATATTGTGTGAGTAACATCCGATATAAGAGCTAAAACAATACCTACCTACTAAGAGAGATTCAAACAAAATTAAAAAAATTAAATAATGAGATACTATGATATAATCATATTGATATATAAAATGACATTTATTGCATGAAAATACCCAAATCCCAAATAAACAGTATAATCCCCATAAAATATAATAAACCGCTTTAAATTTCTACATGAATGAATATTATAAGTATAAAATTACTTTGATGAAAGCCACGAGAATATATAAAATGTTACTGTCAGTTTTGTAAAAGAGGATTAACGATGGGAACTCCTATACTTTAATACGGACACAATATTCGAGATTAAAAAAGTTTTTACATCTTGTTGGTGTTTGTGTCTGTAACAATAAAATGTGCGACATTAAAATTGTATATCTTACTGTGCTGATACAGCGCGTAACAAATAAAAACACAAGCTCTCAATACATAATTTTTCGGAACCAAAATTTCAAAATTCAACTTGTTTTATCGATTTTTACAAGAAGCGAGTTGTTCGAAATTTATTATTAATATATTATTTTTTATTCATTAAATATTGTTAAGTCAATAAAATTTTTTCATCCAAAAAAAACCTAAAATTTTAATATAAAACATACCCGACAGTTTTTCTTACCTTTGATTAATTTTAAGACTATGTTCTCATCTAACAAAAATGTGTCAGAGGACTGTTTTATTCTCTAAGCTTTTGGGATAAAGTTGCAGAAATTACTTCTAAATGAACTTTTTAGTACTACAAAATCTATTACTCCAGCTGTTTAAGGTGTATTAAATGATATAATGGATATCTCAGAGCCATATTATTAAGTTATATACAATTGAACTTGTTTTAAGATATCACAAAACTAGAAAAAACTTCCCATATATATTTTATTAAGATAAAAACGAACATTTTAAATAACTTCTCAAAACTTGAATAAAACTTCAACCCTTAAATTATAACACTTAGAAATGTAAAAACAATTTACAAAGCGGCGCCAAACCAACTGAGCAGATTGGCTTCGTTTGCAGAAGTCAGGACTTGCTACTCTCCTTGACTTATTGATTTTAAACACACTAACTTTTATTTTTTTCGATAAATTTTCTTCAAAAACATATTTTTTTATATTATATATGTAATGGAATGATATTTCATTAATTTAAATTTGCGCTTCGCGCGTGTCTGAGATGTCTGTGAATGTTGATAGAGTGCGCAACGGTCGAAATGACGTGTGATTCAATAGCGGATGATGTTTAGATTATTTTGTGCAGAAAGAAAGAATTATTATAAAAATTAGTAATTTTTACTGAGATAATTGAGGAGGCGATATAAGTGAACTTTAATTGTCGTTTCTTGTATTTTCAGGTGAGATTCAGATTGTTAAAATATCGTAAATCGATAATTGTACTAATACTGTAGAAAACTTGTATTTTCAGAGAAACAAATTATAGTTTACTTTCGATAATCCTCAACAATAATTTATCTTTAAATTAACTAACATTCATCATTATTATTAAATTAACTAACATTCTAAACTGATTTTCTTTGTGTCTGTATTTACAACTAGAGTGCATAAAATATACTTATATTAGAAATTAAAAAACGACCATGGAATACGAATTCATTTACTAATTAATATCTAAGAAACAATAAAGAAATCCGCTGACATTGTATCATTAGAACACTTGATATTATTTTATAAATTAATAAATTTCATGGTTGAAACTTATTCATTATTTTTTTTAACTAAGCAATATTATTTTTACCATTTCTATTTTATTAGTGATAATAAACTATGCTAAAACTTATTAAAAAGGTTATGTCTAAACAATATTCTTTTAAGAATAAGAAGATTTTTTTTTGTATTCTTAAAAAATTCTGGTTAATTTTACTTATAAAGTTTTCCACACAAAGTTGTAACGTAATCAAACCTTATCACTCTAATACGTCTGGAAAGTTCTTTTACAAATACATTTGTTTGCTAAAACCAAGCTAACGTCAGATGACCATCTTAATTAACTATATATTGACAGACACCTGGATCTAATCCTAAACTGCTGAAGTAATATAAACTATAATTGAAATATACAGCAATTATCTAACGTAAGAAGTTTTAATTAAATCAAATTTATTAATTCTCTTAAAGGTCAATTGTAATCAAAATCATAGTATTCTTAATAAAAACTAAATACACAACTGTATATCAATTAATAGAGGTATTGTAACAATAATAATTATATTTATTTTCTCCAGTTATTGTATAACAACTCTCGCGAGACCATTTGATTGAATTCTGTTCTATTAAAGTATAAGAAATTTATACGTCAATTTAAAAAACAAACAAAAGTCACAGAGGACAAATATATTACATTTCATATATAATATACTTTCTCTCTAGTAGCTCCAGCTTAATAAAGGTAACTTAAACTGTGGCAAATGTTAGGCAAATCATTTAACTAAATGTTACTTATAAAGATTAGTAACTCTGACAAGGATTCAATTTCTTTGTGTGAGATACGAAACCTTAAAAAATCTCCTATTCCGATTAACCTTTAATATACTTAGCGGTCCTCTGAGATTCAGACTAAAAAGGACTGTTATCTGGTAAAGGATTCATCCAGCTTTATCAAACCATAGTGTATAGTATATGTACTCTGTAATATGAGACATTCAAGATGGTTGACAATGTACGCTACATTGAATTCAGGTCATACATCAATGTATTGTTACAGCATAGCTTAGTTTCAAGAATACTTAGTTTTGAAATGAATTTAAGCTCCACTTTATTATTCTGCAAAATGTACGTAATATATATGAAAACTTAATTTTGTAACATGTACATCACGAAATTAATTGATATAGATAACAATAATCTTAACCGTAACCAAAAGTTAATAAAGAAAGTACTAATATTTAAAATTAAACTCGAAACTCTTTACTTCTCTTCAACTTTAAAACAAAAATTTCATGTCATATACCAATTATGATCTCTGTTATCAAAACGTCTCGCATAGGTACTGTATTAAGACTTAATAATTAACTACGAATTACTTGACATAAAAACAATGTTATTAACAAAGTTATATTGATGACACTGCAGCGGATTTTGAGACTTCATAGAGAAAAATGTAATCAGTCATTATATAGTATTTTCTTAGTTTTTCACGAGTACACATTTCGCGTATCATACGCGATTTAAATATGTTAAAAATAGTTTTATTTCGAGTCATTATATAGTTTTCGATATTAATTTGTAAACTTATTATTGTTATAAACTTTATCGTATAAATATAGCAAAATTTCAAAAAACCTCAGATAGAACAGTAAAAAAGCGAAAGGATATATATTATGGTTTTGTAGACAATATATAAAACAAATGTTATATGACAAAATTAAATTAAAGCACATACTTATTACAGCTGTAGCGTTTAAAGATTAATAAAAAAACAGAAGCTGCAACATGTTTTCCTTGATGCGATGGCTTGAGGCTTGTAGTCTGAAGAGAAGCTTGTGCGTACAAGTTGCTACAACTCACATTTAGCTAATATTTGTTTACTTCTCCTGCAGCAAAACAGTAAAGAAAGAAATGTGACATACATGTGTCTCTGTAGTTCATTTGGAAATGTTATAATATACTAAACTACGGGTTTCAGCCTAATAAATAAAAGAAAACATCTGACACGCGGCAATCGAGCTTGCCGCTATGAAAAACTCCTAATCGGCAAATTATAACTCGCAAATTAATTAACAAACAAAAGAAAAAAAAAATTAAAATAATGAAATTAATTAATTAATTAATTATTCGAAATTTTTTTCCATTTTTCGGTAACTTCGGCGGCCGATCTGACCACCTTCCCGTTGGACAATCAACATAATTTTGAAAAGTGAATCTTACATTTAGATGCTGATTCCAAATATATCTTTAGTTTTTCAAAATTCGAAAAATAAAATTCGACACACACACAGACACACAGACACACAGACACACAAACAGACAGACAGATCGGAAGGAAAAACTGAGTTTTTCGAAAAAATTATTTATACAATTTTGAAATCATATTCCATTAAATATGCAGAATGTTAATGTCGGTGAGTGTCATACATTTGTCTGTTATCAGTATTGTATGTGACGTGTTTCAGTGACAGCGCGGCTGAAGTATGAACTGAATACAAATGCATGCACGTTAATTATCGCCAATTATGAGCTCGTAGTAACATTTAATAGCTATGATTGATCATCTCGTTATTTGTTATTTCATAGGATCATAATGGTAATGGAAGTCAATTGTGGTGGATTTGACTTATAACTCATTGGTACATACACTTTTCTTGTTAAATTAGACTGAATTCATTAATAATTAATATACTAACTTTTAAAACTTCGCGTTGAATAATGTATTATTATTTTATTATCAATAATTACCGCGAAATAGGTATTACATACCTCATCAGCCTGTGACCACGGCCGGTGCAACCTGGTCGAAACGTGAGGCAATTGAGATGTATGTAATACATATTTCTCGCGTTAATTTCCGTTCATATAATAATAATAAAAGAATTAATATATTCATATTTAAATTTCATAGATAGTAACAGGTCTGAAGTTTTCTGTGTTCCTAATCTGAATCTGTGACTTCAGTTTTTTTTTTATATAAAACTAAAACAAAGTAAAATTATAAAATATATATTAAAAAATTGTAAATTAAACCTGAAATGATCTTTGCATAGATATTATAATATTGAGGGTATAAAGGTTCTCAGAAATTTTCCGGTTCCTTAAACCATTATTAGCCAACACAGGGTTGAGTCCGTCGTTAGGAGAGGCAGTTTCAATTATGAGATTTTGAATGTTTTAGTTGGAGCTTAAATACAGTGGTGAGAGTAGAGTACCTGGCTTTGTTCAAAGGAACCAGTGAAGACTTCTGTAATACAATTTTATTAATATTCTTAATATAAACGAAATTCTAATATATTTTATAAAAAAAAATTAATATGTTTATTATTATGTGTATGTATATATTAATATAAATAAGTAAAATATAATAACATTAATTTAAATTTTTAAATTTACGTATCTTGCGCAACTTCTCTACGTCATCAAGGGTGGACTGGTGGACAAAGCCAATCGGCATTAAGTTAGCCCTTTGTATCCTAGTTTATAGGATTGATTAATAAAATTTAAATAAATAAAATAAATAAATAAATAAAAATAATATCAACAAATAATTTTCTTGGAAGGGATGTCACAATTTATCTAGTATATGATGAATGAGTACAAATAAACGCTGTTATATGATAAGGTATTTTAATAATAACTGTGATATCAACAAATATATAATATTGACTTTTATCCACACTTATGATAACGGCACCTACACTCGTACCATTTCACCTTATGAAGGTTTCACGTTTTAGTGTGTGCTGGATAACATTCGAGTCGGTTAATGACCCCGCATTTAGGAAGATGGCTTTAATTAAGTTATATTAAATAGCAACACAACAGATAACACTTTATATTCTATATAGTTACAGTATTTGGGAAATAAAAAAAAACAATATATCAATCGATGCGGAATTTTATACTGAATCTAAAAAACCAACACTCATGACGAGCCAAAATTTTCCGTAAAAGTTAGGAGAGAAAAACTACAAATTAAAATATTAAAATATCTGTTGAATAAACAAGTTTCACGACTCACAAGTAATATGTTTACCAAAAGATAGAAAGATTCATAAATCTTCATTCAATTAAATCATCAAGGTTTATCTTCAATGGCAGATGGACCACAATAAAACTGGGTTAACACTTCAATGTAGTCTGGCACAGTTCCACAAGTAAAATATAAAAGTAGCTTCACTACAATGGATAAGGAATAAAATCGTAAAGCTTTATTACTTAGTAAAAGGTTTTGTTGAATAAAAATGCATTCCAGGGCGGTGCGGCACAAGCCGGCGCGGCACAGAACAAAGTAGCGGAAAAGATTGCCTCAACCAGATACCTGGCCTAGATTGAATAGTTAGTTATGTACAAATATTTAGATATACTATAACATAAACTTTTCATGTATTATTTTTTATTAAAATATTAATTAATATATATTTTTTTTATAACAGGATAAAATTTACAGGATAAAAATTAAAGTTTAAGATTACATAATTATAACTATAGATACATGTTAAATTTCAACCCCGATGACAGCTACGCAAAGCATGCTATAATTATATATATATATAATGTGCCAGAGGTTTATCACCGACTTACGTGACAGGAAGTGCACACGTAAATAATAAAACTATAAGTCTATTAATTAAAAAAAAAAAAACATAAATAGCAATAATAAATAATATAATTTTATATTATTCAGTAAGATAAAACAGAGAGAAGAGACGAGATGGAGGACCGGCTCGGTGCAATTAAACCACTACAGGTCATAAGATACATTAATTCAAAACACAAACTCCAGGAATAATCCAACCCTTGGGAGCTGAAAGTTAGAAAGTTTCATTAGTGCAGCTATTAGGAGGGTAGTTTTACGTCCCAGGTATCGAAGTGAGGATTTATAGACGGTACAATTTATTGACTAGAAGATTGCTAGCGAAAGTATATTAAACTATTTGTATTGGATATGCTAATTAAATGTAAACGGTAAAAGAATATATACGAAGACATTAACATATATATCTGTAATGTGTTAATATAAGTTTTATATATTATTAAAAATTTGTGTAGTTAATTTAACATTGCCCTTCTTCAGTCAATTATTATTAAATAATCACCTTAATTATTATTTTTTATTAATTATAATTATACAATTAGAACTAGTTTTGTTTTAAGATAAATAAAGATATAATATAATATATTTCACCTTTCATTGACATTAGTAAATACTTCTGTCTTATATTTATCTTCTAATCATAAAGATATAATATATATAATATATATAATAACTTTCTTAAGTGTTATAAAAGAAAAGAAATAGTACTTTATGGTACAGACAGAGCCTTAAACTTTTAATAAGTTATGATATTAGTTTATTAAAAAGTTTCCACTTCTACAAATAGTGGATATCAAAAATGTTATTAAAGTTTGTGACAGAATGGACGAACAACATAATATATTCACGATTTTCATGAAATAAAATAAACTTACTGATACAAAATCGCCTTAAATATACATACGAGGAGCTTTAGACTATAAAAGTCTTATATATGATATAGTATATATACAAAGTAAGCCAGTATGAGTGGTAAAGCACTGAATTTCCCAAAGCGTCGGAGTGTGACAATGGCTCTCCTGGATCGCCCTGAGATGCCGTACGAATATATTGGCTTTGACGGAATTATAATATATATAAATATGTAAACATTAATATATAAATATGTATACACGTCTTAGTCATTTTTTAAAGTACATTATAAGTATCATTATAATATAAAATATTCTAAATATATTCCAGTGTCTGATGTAGGAAGTAAGACCCTATAATTATAAAAGTTTAAGAAATATAAATCATTATATAAATAATGAAGTTAATGAAAGCAAAAGCTTTACTTTTGAGACTTTTTTATCATTATATAATCGTGTCAGTAGAAGGCTTTTGGCGTGACATAAAATGCACAGCAAATCGGATTACATGTTACTCCACAAGTAAATCTTACATGAGGAGCCGTCCGTATATATTTAAAGCTCAAATATACAAAACATACAAATATAACATCATAGAGATATAGTTCAAAGAGCTTTAGATATAATGCTTAGCTTTAATAGGATTAATAATAAGCGTCTTTCAAGTGCAATCTATGGAATATGCACTAATTAATTAACTGGTTCATTTTTTTAAATCTAATTTCTCTCAAAAGAAAAAATATTCAAAAACAAAAATACTAAAATACTTCTACAACATCGTATATATTCAAAACAACTATTGGCATTGTTCGATATATTCTGGATGGAAGAAATATTCTCATACAAATAACTAAATTCAATTCTCCACGGCCATGCAAATTCCATGCAAATAGAGAAGATCGAAAATATCTTATCTGTAAACAATCTACTTACGAAAGACGATTTCAAAGAAAAAGTTAGTCTCAGCGAATGGTTTCAGTCTACACTAGAACTTAACTTTAACTTAAATTAAGCGTTTGTTATCATTATCTTGTACATCAAGTCGTATTTTAACAAGAGAATATTTTCGTAATTAAATTTAATATTTTTTTTGTACAAAACACATCAGTTTCTGTCCAGTGACATTTAAAAAACAAAAATCCTTTATCGCTTATTAATCTAAGAAATTATTTACACATATATTCTATGCCTTTACTGAAGTATATAATAGTATTTTCTAAACATAATAATTATAGGAAAAACCACCGCAAGTTCATATTTTCTACTACCAGACTTCAAAGACGCCTTTCTCGGACACATTTTCATTGTTCCAGATCTAAATAAAACAAACACTCCCACATTATTACAAACTGTTCTTATCTAGTTTTAAATTAAAATAAAATTCAGACGTAATTTTTAACCTGTCATTTTAACAACATTTGACACAGCATTAACGATGAAATGTTCAAAATATTCAATATATACTTTATAGCACGTAATTCAATCCCATTAAGTAATGTTGTATGACGTCGCTATCACTTAATATAAATACCTTTGGCTAAAAGCGTCCGAACTAATGATATTTAATTAGTTTTCAGCGCCTGTAACAACTTACGTTAATTGCTTTCAGTAACTGTTCAATTATGCTCTAACGCACTTAACATCAGTGCACGGGAACGAAAACAAAGGGTCTGTCAACAGCGCCATCTTGTAAACAAATTAAGTTTTACAAACCAATCGAGTGTAAAATGACTGCCTATTTAACAAAGTTAATAAATCCGAGTAAAGGCCATCCATCTTCCCGGACGATTTCGAAACTTCCTTGGCGAGGATAAAATATATTGGTTACATAAACTACATCCACCGACTCGTAAAAGAAATTTGAACCGAGGTAGCACATGCGTCTTTGTTTAGAGCAAATTGCGGACCACCTGGTAACAGCACTAAATATTAAGGAACTCGAGGGTGTGAAAGAGAGCTGCGATTTCAATTAAACAATCTCTAACCACGACGCGACCAACAGAGTTACAGAATTGAACAAACATAACATTTGTTAAAAACAAAAAAAATTAAAAATATTTTTCATTCAAATGTTAATTAAGATAACAATATTTTTTTTACATTTAAATATGTATATTTTAACGCTAATCCGTTCTCGTGTTCTTCAGAGGCATGTTACATTTTAGAAATATTAAACACAGTTGGCAAAGAAACTGCATCAACCATTATTGTTATATCTTATCACATTAGTTGTAAGTCGTGGTGTTATTTTATGTAGCTTCATCTACAATAAGATTATAAAAACTCAAAAAATATTGTTGAAATCCGACTGATATTAAGGCATCTATTTTATGTAGCCTCATATACAATAAGATCATGAAACTCAAAAAAGGCGTCTAAATAAAAACTCCAAATTTAAAAGTATATAAAATATAAACAAAATTCCAATAGCACCGCTTATAAACCGAGCAGCCGTTTACCGACAGAGGGAGCAACGAAATAGCAAATATGGAAATAAGTTTTCAAGAACTGAATGAAAGCTTTAGTTTACATAGAGCTTTTGAAGCTATGGATTTTTTGGTGAATTTACACGAGATCAGGCACACCCGCTCTTTTAAATAAACCAGTGGAGTGATAAGCATTCTGAAAGGGCTTATCCCTCTCATAATCCTGGTCTCTGACGCCGAGAAATAGCAACGGCGGTACCCGGGTAGGTTTGAGTGACGCTTGTTCGTATAAACCATATCATATAAAGAGTGCTCACAATAATGTTACATAACATATACTGTATATACTATTTATTATTAGATATATGTTATTAAGTTAATAGTAATACTAAAATTTATTATTTACATTTTATTATTTTCTAGTGGTTTTAAAAAAATTTGATGAAATAACAAAGTATGAAAAATTTACGTTTTAGTATTAAAACATTACTCTATAAAAAAAACTTAAATACCCATATTTTATAATAATAAATAAAACCTAACAAATAATATCTTACTTTGAAAAACATTTGTTAAAAAATGGTTCTTTAAAAGCTTTTTTAAAAAACGCTTTTAATTACAAAAAAATAAAAGATAAAATGAATTTGTGTTTGCTGAAGATATTCGATCTCGATTAAGGATAAAGTTACTGAAACACAACACATAGAATTCAACAGATTGTTGTTCAATCTGTAATAGATGGTTCGTAAATCGTAACCTTTATTTTATTATTTAATATACAGTTACAATATATACATTTATTTATTTTTTATTACTTTAATTAATAGACAATCATTTGAAATAAAACAATTTTTTTAGGGATTAAAACTAGTGTGTAATTGATTACATTTTAATTTTAATCCAACGTTTCGAATGCGAGATGTAAGCAGACACTTACATCTCATCTACCCGTGAACACGATTGTTGCAAAGCATTCGAAACGTCGGGTTAAAATTAAAATGTAAACAATTATACGCGAGTTTTAATTCCTAAAAAATTGTTTTATTTCAAATGTGTACTCGTGAAAATCCAAGAAAATATTAGAAAATCATTTGTTATGTAACATAATAGTTAACTAGACAGTATTATATACTATATTTCAATACAATGAACTAATTTTTAATATTTATCTGTAGTAGGAGCAGTAGTTTAGTGTATCAGACGGAGAGGACTTCACTCTAAAGCGATTATTTGATTTGAAATTTCACACGGAGTCTCGTCTCTTGAAGCTGAATGGTAGCGGGAAATCGAATTACACGGATTTACACGGTATATAGGAATGTTCCGATTTCGATTGAACTTTCAATAAAATATATGAATTTTGACCATGGCTTTCATTTTACAATTTTAGGTATAAATAATAAAAAAATATTTGTGCAGTTTCATACAACTACACCTCTACTTCAGTATAAAAATGGTATCAAAGACTAGACATTTAATAATTTAGTGTTTTCTTAGATTTTCACGAGTACATATTTCAAAGAAAACTATTTTTTACGGATTAAAACTCACGTATTAACAAACTAAGGAACCGTTGGAGGTAGATGACTAATTAACTGACTTACTGACAGACACTCGTCGATCTCGTCTACCCGTGAACACGATTGCTGCAAACCATTTAATATTTTATTTTAAATTTAATGTACTGATATATTTGAAAAATAAAATATATTATTGTTATGAAAAATTAAAAGATCTTTTCTGAAACTAATACTAAATGCATAGTTATATATATAAATCATTATATTAGACCTCACTCACTCATTGTCTCATTAATATTCTGCTCACTAAACGTCGCAAATGGATATATCTTTTATTCTTTTATTAAAAACTCATTCAAAATATACTCTTAATCTCCACGAAATTTCCTTCATATTTAAGTTAGATCCTTCTTACTAACAAACTATAGAAAAATAATAATTTTGATATATATCATTATATTTATTCCCTTCCTCACATTTTGAAGCTTTATTCATATATGGTATTGTTGACAAAATTATATTGTGATATTAAAAAAAACGGATATGAACCTTATAACATTATACATATAAAAGCCAACATCCTTTGAGGAACCGCTGAGCTACTAGAGATGTTGTGGTATGTCAAAAACAGACACGAGACACGATCACTGAATATATCTATATGTATATGTATTTATATAGTAATATTAGATTAGGACAACTTAATTTGAAACGAGTTCTGAATTACTAATATTACATGTTTCTATATAATCTATCTGCAGATTAGGCGATGGTAATTTTTTTTATGTAGTACAAATTACAAAAACAAGTGAATATTCATAACAGAACAGTAAGGAGGCCAGATACATTATGATATTAACCCTTTGACAAACGATTATGAATTAATATTATTTCAATTATCTAAATTAAATTTGGTTTTAGCTTTTATGTTTCAAATAGTATATTTATAATAAAACATATTAAAACAATTATATTAATAGTAGAACTGTATGAACATTATCAAAATGAAGATGAAATTCTAGTAAACAGAGGATAAATAAATTTAAAAAAATTTTGCTTACATAAGCTACAAAAACACCTATTATTTTTAATTCCAATTCAAATTTATAATACATTTGATTTCATGGTTACGTCTAAAGTTAGAACATGTAAGATATATCTTTATACGGAGACGCGTCTGCTTATGAGATCTGATGAAGATGAACACTAATTACTCACCCAGCATCTCTGTGATGTGATTAAACAAGACGAGTAAGACGTAAAACTAGCGAATTACATTCACTACCAAATCTAATAAAGACTTCGCGTCTCATACTGGAGTTGGAATTAAAATAGAATTTATTGAAATGACTATTCAATGTTTTTATGGCTTGTATGTGATGACGTCATTCCTAACATACTTCTTGATGATCTGAAGCTGCAAGTGATTAACTTTGTAATATAACATTTTTTGGCTCAAACTTAATATTGTTAATAATTAGTTAGATATGTATTTAACATTAGTATATTAGTATAATTAAACTAATAAATAATAAAAAATATATTAAATATGATCTCATAATGGAGTTGTAGTAAATAATTATATGAAATACATCGAAAGCTAGCTCTTTTTAATTGATGTTCGTTAGAGTATTACATTACAGATGTTTTAAAATGAACGCCTGATAGTATTTACTAAATTAAAATTAATTTATATAAGCTTTAGTAAAATTTAACTTAACAGTATTGTACTTAATTAAAATTATTAATAATTTAAATTTATATCAGCACTAGTACAATTTTAACTGTAATAGAAAATAATTATATTTTCTCCAATTATCAAAATATTTCAATAAAACTATTTTAGCGATATAACTTGCGTTTATTTTTACATTTTTTAATTTAACCCGACGTTTCGAATGCTTTGCAGCAAACGTTTTCGAACACGACGAAACGCTTTAAAAGCGAGTTATATCCGTAAAATAGTTTTATTGAAATGTGTAGTACTCGTGTAAATCTTAGAAAACATTATATCAAAATATTGTTTTAGTAAATTAAAATTTCTTTCAAAAACGGTAACCCTTTAAACGTTTAAAGTGAATTTATTTTTAGTCTGATGAAATTCCTAGCAGGTCCAAATTAAGCCCGTCTTAGTCTCTCGATTTCTAACAGGCACTCGAGCTGGTGAAGAACGCCGAGGGAGCGATAATTTTTTATATTAGAGACTTGGAATTTTAAAGACCAAAGCCCTTCAACCGACCTTCATATATTTTAACTAGGCTGTGCTTAGACTCGAGCCTTCATAATATATATATATTCAGGAACATAATAATCTTTATTACTGTTAATTAGTGTGCAGTCAATTAGAATACATTTCCATTATTATAAATTGTAATACATTTTGTTGGTATTAAATAAGTGATGAAAAGTAAGCGTCAGTTACACATCAATTAATGTATGTTTGTAGCCTTATTAAAATAAGTCATTATACATATAAAACATATACTTTATTTAAATATTATTTTTCTTGTTATTTAATAAAATATATATTTTTATCTGCCTTGTTTAAAATTTCGTAATCAATTAATACTGTTATATATAAAGGTCTGGCTGTACTTTTGTCACTACTATCGGACCCATTGGAGTAATTATGAACTAAGAGTATATTAAAATTACAAATTTAGATAGTTTATCTTAACTCATATCATAGTAATATAAAGTAATATTATATTATATTAAAAACGCTCATACCTTATATCTTGAACCAAACGCACTTATCTAATGAGTCACGTAAAATTACAAGAGAAGAGAGCTGGTTGATGTTCCCGAAGTTTATTAAGAGTGGTTCAGTGTGAGCGTTCACGAACTAATAACTTGATACAAATATACACAAAGAAATTAGAATATACCTTTTACTTTATTTTGACTAAGTAATTTTGTTCGTTCAAATTTGTGTTTTTTTCATATTTTAATTCTGTTTTTTAATTTCGGCAGCTTTAAAGTCATTATAAACTTATTAATTACAGAATGTTGTATATGAATAATTTAAGTCGAGTTCATCTTGTATGTATGAGACGATAGCTATTCATCAAAAGTCATATATGGTTTAATTTTGAACAACTCCAGCAATAAATGTACAAAAAACACAAACAACAAAAAAAAATAAAAGAAAAAAAGGAGATGTTTCAACATTTCACCGCAAAATATAGATGAGTGACTTGAAGTTTAAATAAAATGAAATGAAAAAGCCTGTTATAGATTTCGAATATCCTAAAATATCTGTTAAATATTTTTGTTGATATTTTTATTTTTATTTATTTTATATTTATTTTTTATTTATTTTTCAATATTATTTTTTTATTTGAATGCCTACCAACATTCTCTCCTGTACTTCGTAAAGTTGGCTGGTAGAGAATGTTTTTGTAGCAATAAGCCCGCCTTTTGTGCATTATTTTGTATTATGTGCAATGAAGAATTAAATAAATAAATAATAAATAAATAAATAAGATATTGCGGGTGACCCACTAGTAACATTATAATACCGAGTTGCTTTTAATGAATAATGTCTTTATAAATTACTGTTTAATGCTTTTTACAACATCGTTTGAGAGTTTTATATAAAAATAATAAAATCATAATTATTTAATAAAATTGCTTATAACCGACTTATTTTATAAATTTATTATCACGTGTATTCTACGGAAATATTATTAAAACATGAAATTTAGTCTGACACTAAACTTGATCTGAGGTTAGATAAATTAAATTAGTGGTGTAACAATAGGGGCGCCAGAGGGGAAAATACCACGGACCCCCAGCGTAACGGGCCCCCTAGTCTAAATTAAAGGTAGTTTCAACTGAAGTACTGCAAGTTTAAGATAAAAAAATACAACACTATTGATTGATCTCATTTCTTTAAGGGAAGGAAGGGTCCCATCCGATGAATTGGCCCCTGACCTCACAGAATAGTTTCGGCAATACTGGTAATAAAAAGTATCAAGTTTCTATAATTTAAATATATTTCAATACAACGTATTTTAAACTATGTTAAAAGCTAGTATATTATTTAGGAAGGCATCGTACTGCAGGTGATTCAAGAAGCCGGTGAGTCACTACACAACCGAATATTCATTTGAAACATACATTTACTGTATAAATAGCATATTATATTCTTGCATACAGATATTGCATGTTCAAAAATTGAAATTGATATTGGTAAACTAGAACATTCGTTATATACACACCGAAGCATCGACAGTGTTCCATTTTTACGTTTTCGGTTCTGAACTTTACAAGGAAATAATGAAAAATAAATTGCCAATGATTTTAAGAGCATATTTCAAAGATTTATATAAATTAGAATAATTATACAGACATTATAATATAAATACTAGAATACTTTACTAGATCAGCTGACCTAATCTAGCATGACGAAATTTGTCTTATTGCTATGCTTGTTTCATTTACCTTTTAACGCACTATTATAAGAGTCAAATAATACTTAATAAATTGGATATTGTATTGTCTGCATTACTCAAATATGATAAATTACAAAGTTGACTAAAAATCTATCCTATTAAAGAAAATATGAAATTGTTTTAAGCGTCCGGTGTTTTATTTTGCAAGTATTTTATAATTATTCGTTCCATTTATACATTAAATATATTTTTTTAATGTTTAATATAAAAAATATAAGGATAATTGTGATATAAATATTATATGCAAAATGAACTGAGACAGAATCTGCGACCTCGGAATGTCTGTCAACAGACTGAGTCACCGCGTCACACATCTGGTAAATTAAAAATGGTATATATAATTGTCTTTATTAGTACAGACATGATATCTACTAGTTATCTGTCGAAAATCCTAACCAAGGTATTGCTAATAAAATGTTTTATTTAATAATTTAAATATTTTACATTTGACAACAAATGCCAAATTTATATGACTAACCTTTGATGAAAACACACACAAACACACACACACACACACATTGTCTTATAAAAGTTAAAAATATAAAAATATTCTACAATAACAATAGCTTTATAAAATTAATAAAAAAAAATAAAAAGCATTTGGTTTGAGCGCATCAAATATGAAAACAATTTTGCTTTGTTTAATTCCTGGTTACACTTCCCTCGGACAGTGGATATTGAACTCTTAAACTATGATAAATTAAGGTTCAAAACTAAACCGCATAATTACTGCGGACGAGCAAAAGGGGCGGAACAGCAGAGAACCCCAGAAATAAGTGACGGCTGAAACCTGAAGCGGACGACGCCCGCCTCTAATTATATTACTTCCTAGAATAAGCTTTGAAAATTATTTACTTGAGATAAACCTTCAATTCTATGAAATTTAACTAAATACTGTTGATATTTGATATTATTTTTAAACATATATACAAGTTAAGATTAATTATTTTTAATAAATATGGAATTAAAAATTTATCGATACGAGCAGGATTCGAACTCACGACCTCCGGCCAACCGTCCCGTTTAAAGTTAAAATACTGTTATTTAGTATTCAAGCAGTATTTATTAATTTATCACTTAGCCCTAAAACATTGTACAAACATACATTACTTATCGAAGTCTCTACAGTGTATATGTATTAGTGAAGGCGCTTTGTATCAAAGGAATGTCTATTAGATATTCCGCGCGACTTCGGAAGCTGTTATAAAGTTTGTGAAGAAAATAAGGTACGCTTTGTGTAAAAGGACAAGTGTAAGCGCGGCAATATCCTGTATCACAATAGAGATATTCGTTCCTGACTCAGACTTCGTTATACAAGTTGTTCTTTAGCGTCTAACAACACTTAAATCATAAACGATTCTAAATTCAAATAACATAAATGATTCTTAACTCAAATATGAATCATAAATGATTCTTAACTCAAACATTAACCATAAATGTTTCTTAATTCAAATGTCATTCGTAAGCGATGTTGAGATCAAATATCAATCACAAATAATTCTTGATTTAAACATTAATCATAAATGATTCGAAATTCAAATCAATTTTAAATAATAATAAATGTAATTATCATTTTCATCAGTTACAAATTATTTTATTCAAAGTAAATTGTCAATTAAATAAAGGGACAAAATTGGAGTGAGAGTTGTAAGATTCAAAAGCAATACGCCCGCTATCTTCATAATAACTTTTGACAAAATCAAATTGACCCTGCTTTATAAGATCCGATAAAATGTTGGAAAATTACGGAATTAAATAAATCACAAATTTTATATTGACTTATAAAAATGTTGGATCTTCCGTATAAAAGCATTTAATCTATACATACGATAAAAAAGTGGTCACCTTGTCGCGTCTGTTTGTCTGTATGAACGTGACAAACTAAAAAGTTCCGAAAGAATTTTTGTATTGTTTTTACCAAGAAGGTAGTGTGGTATCTGAGGTAGATAAAGGTAAGTATATAGTTAGTTATGATTTTAAGCAAATTGACAGACATATCGATAGAACAAAAAAACTAGCCTAAATAAATAGATAAATGAATACAATAAAAAGAGAATATCCTAAGAAGAAATACGTATTTTTATATCAAACAAACAAAAAGTGCTCCGCGGGTGAAGCCGCGACTCAAAGCTATTTAAAAATAATTCTACAACGCGTTAAAGTTAAAATTACGCTTGACATGTTTTTCTCGAAAAAATCTTAAAAAATAAGTGAAATATAAGCACCTAAAACACCGGCGAGAGCCTATTTAGCATTTCCTTAAAAAATATTTCAGCCGTACAAGGGCCATACAATTATAAACAAGAGGATTTTAAAATATACAATATTCCTCAGAACAGCGTAAAATGCCTGCGGGCAAGTAAAGACGAGAGTTTGTTAGATGACGCTTAAAGTGTAAAAAAAATCTCTCATAATTGGATCAACTGGAATAACGCGAGAATAAAAAGCCTGAAAACCGAGACTGGCTTTTGTTGTGTAAATTTCAGAATTTTATCATCAATACTATAAAGTAACCTTGTCTGTTTGTACTGAGCTATCATTTATATGAATTATTAATATTTACATATGTATTATTAATCGATCATAACTTTTTATAGAAAGAATTCACATACATTTTCTTGTTAAATATTAGTAATACTTAGAAAGGCTGATATTGAGCTAGAACTATTTCAGGTTAATAAAATTTTATGAGCTACAAACAACCAAATCATTATATTTCATATATATTAATAATTTAGTTTAGCCGATTGGTAAACGACATAATAAGACCCAATCATATGAATACATAGATGAAACTATTTACGACAGGAATACTATTGCGATAACAACTACAACAGCGTTAAGACATACATAATTTATTATGAGTACAAAGACAAAAGAATATGAAACACATCAGGAACCAGTGACGTGAGATGACATTACGAAAGGTAGAAAATTATGGAAAATTTTTAATGAAATTACATCTTTCAGTCTATACATTAAAAATATGTCTAGAACTCTAAATCCTTTTCATTTAAAAAGGGTGACAAAATATGATATGAAAAGTCTTCTTAAAAGTAAAGTGTAAATTTGTAACAAATATTCTAAAAGCCGAATATTTCTATAGTGCTCTTAAAAGCGTCTCCAGCTCCAGGACGCAGCAGGTTATAATGAAGGGACTGCCCAACCCGTTTTATATAAATTGAATAAAATTTATGATAGCACTAAGATATTTTCGGCGAATTTATATTAGAGATAAGAAAAGTTTTTAAATTAACTGAATAAAAGATACTGTTTACATTAAAGTATTTCTGATTTGATAATAAAAAAACGTGCAGCATATTGTTTATCCTATATATTTAATAAAACTGAAATGAATGAGCTAATTAAATCTTAGAAACTATAAAAACCACTCAAGGTTCCTAATCTATCATTATATAACGAGTCCATTACTCTCTGAATTAGACGAAGCACTTTGGGAACACGCACCGAATAATTACCAGTGACGTCACACCCCTCTGACCCCGAACCGATCATTGTACCACCAAAGATAATGTTCACGCTTCACTGATGCTTTAATATAAATGCACTGGAAGGACAATTTGGTTTGACGAGGGTCCTGCAAATAGCCTTTTTGCTCATCTTAATGTAAAGTTCTTCTAAAATTTACCGTTACAGGACATTATTATGAATATACGAGGGTTTTCGATATTGGATTTAAACTTCTATAAAATTTTGTCAGGAATTCCTTCAACCGGCATCTAATTTAACTAATTTCGGAGCTAAATATTGTTAATTAAAAAAAAACCTATTCTTTATAAAGAGTTGACAATAATTTTTCATCTCTCATGCAGAGAATACTTCTATATCGTACCATTACCATTAGCAACATTAAAAGAGTAAAAGATCCCTCAGGGAATATTAATATTACATTGAAGCGTCCGTTTCAAAACAATGAGTATGAACATTGTTGTTTTACGAAAGCCTTCGTTTCGATGTTCACTGTTGAAGTACGTTTTACGTAATCGGCTTGAAGCGTAGTGCACTCTCGTGATAAGGGCTGCAATGCCGACTGAAATGGACTTGTATGGAGCACATTTATAAAGAAATACCGATTTTGAATTACTTGTTACTGTCAATGTTCTAAGCTTATATATTTTATTTATTTGGATTAGTATAGTTTATTTGGACGTCCAAAAGGCAATTTATGCCAAATATTTAGTTATATTTTTTTCAAAACAGGATAAAATTTTGATAAAACTATTGAAAAACGTACACAAACTAAAAAATAACGAAGTAGTGGCAACAAATAGTACAAGTTGGTGAACAGCAATTTCCGAAGCCGCAGAGCTTCGTCGAATTTTATTGACAGATTTATTGGCCAATATTAGAGTAGCTGGATATTTATTGGAGCAGAGGAATGGTTAAAGGAACAATTACAATGAGAACACCGACTTCTCTTACTTGAACCGCCAAGATTTGTGATAACATTTATTCAATGTTTAAAGGGAGCTCTCAAAAAAATTATCAAAATGTTTATATTTTAGCTAGATTTGTATATAAAAATGTGTCGGACATAGTTTAAATAACGTTTATGTATCGTATAACGTAATGATACCACGAAAATAGGATACAGATCTCATACAAAGTTTGAACGTACATTTAGAAACTATTTTATGAATATGGAATAATATATTTGTGGAATATTTTTCTTCAGAACGCAAAAAGGTTATTAGTAAAAAATAGAAGACAATATACTATTATTTTATCAACAAAGAAGGCTATTTCCAAAATCATTGGAATCTGGTGTTGGTGTGTTAGCTTTGTCTTTGGTGTTGACTTTGTTGTTGTTTTATTTTGTTAGTGTGTTAATCTCTAAGTGAGCACGATAGTGAGTTAGCCTTAGTGTTTTAGTATGATAGTGTCTTAGTGTGTTAGCGTGTTAGTGTCTTAGTGTGTTAGCCTGTTAGTGTCATAGTGTGTTAGGGTGTTAGCATATTAGTGTTTTAGTGTGCTAGTGTAAATTATTCATTCTGTACTTTGGATAGAAGAATACGATTCCTTAACTTCAACCAAAATAAAAGTAATGCAGTGTACAACCACTTTTCATAAATTTAAAAAAATGTCTAAATAAACTTCTTAACTTTTCCGTATCCGTGGAAGCATATAAATATTAAGTAGAGTAAAGTTCAAAGTAAAACACTTCATGTACAAAGCAGCAAGTGTACCTGTGTGGATTGAGGCGGTACGTTCCGCCCGTTACCTCGCGTACGGCCACTAACTACATAACTTACTTCTGAATGTAAGTCACAAATTCACTGTAATTTTAACATCCACTGAACTTTGTATTTCAGTCCTTTGAATAAGTTTTTATAACATTTCGTGATTGTCAAATTATTTATTAATATTTCAAAGAAAATCTTACAGACTATAAATCTAATTCAAAAATTAAATGTAAAAGTATAACTTACACAAGTCCCATTAACGAATTAAGCACACGAAGACTCTCAAACAGATAAAGCAGAGATTTCTGAAACAAAAAACATAATGTAATCAGACAGACCCCAATCTCAAAATAAATAAATTTTGCTTATAAAATTAAGTTATAAACAGAACAATCATATTGTCATTGGCAGCTATATTGCTAATATATATACAAAATTTAAAAAATCTTTAAATATATTGAAAGTTAATTAAATATTCTAACAAGTATCATTAGAGGAATTTAATAAATTAATTATAAACGGACGATACACAAGCTTTACATAGTGTACATATTAAATTCCGCACACACTGTATATAGCGAGACCTGCAACAAAGACCAGAATAAAGCCCCATCACATATGAGAGTCTCGTACGTAAGACTCGATTACTAACGTTTTCAATCTCTGTTCCGAAGCGAGGAGTAAACGATGTGATTAATACGCTTCTATCTTTTCATTGACTGCAAACAGCAGATGTTACGTATTCGTATATATACACGTAATAGTTCACACGTCAACAAATTTAAAATTAATTATTATTTTTATAAAACTACTCGTGTACACAAACAACCAGCTGAGCTTAAACATAAGCAAGTTTACCAAGTTGATCTCAGTGCAGCCGCTCATGATCAGATTACACTCCGGTCCGGAATCAGAACCGATATTCTATTTGCCAATGTCTGATTGGAACAAACCTGATATAATTATTTTGACTGGACGCACAAGGAAAGTATATAAACTTATTGATTTCATTAACTTTGAGCATCACTTTATATTAAACACTTGGAACACTGATTTTGTATTTTCATATCATATTTCTATAATTACTTCATATTTGTTATAGCAATGCGTATGAAAGAAAATCTATACTAATATTGAAAAGCAAAAAAAATTTTTTAAACACGCTAATTTCCTAAACTCCAACTCGACAAATTTGAAAAATTATTTCTGATTAAGACAGACATGCCAATGAGGAAAGTTGTGGCCTTAGCTACTACTCTATTTTATTCTAAAAGTAACTAAATTGTTTCATCCTCGAGTGGAACCGCGAGTGACAGCCAGTGTAGAAATATACACTCAAATTGTTTTACGATTCGAATATATCTAAAAGGAATTTTATGCAGAATTAGCGTATATCCAATGATTAAAATAAACTTTAACTGAAACTAGTACTACATTACTTTTTAATTATTCACAGTTGACATTAACTCTCAACTCCTGTACACGGTGGAACTTCCAGAACTTCGCATACTTCACTGGACTCGGCATTTTCAGTAAACAATGTGCTCTTTAATTTCTTGTAACTTTCAAAGCTAATATGTTACCTGTATAAAGTTCACAATTTGCGAAAATTTAAATACAACTTCCTCGAGGTATTGCAGGTCCCTTGAATGAAGCTATTTATTTATAATATATTCGAAAATACTAATAGGAATACTAAAAGTAGGTACACATGTTTAATTACGGAATAATAAACCAATATTTTATTACGGATAAGATAAAACTTTTGTACGTCATTTTAAAATGTATATGTTTTGCATTAAATGGTAATAACTGATAAAGTTGTACATTATTTAATTACAAACGTGTATTAAAATCAAATATATATATTTTTTCTTTAACATGTTAGGGTGACTGGTAAAGAATGCGTTTTAACATTAATTTCGCCCTGTAAAAATGTTGTTTTTTGTGTAAAAAAATAAATAAATAAATTACAGTTACGGTGTCTATAACAAAATATATGTAATAAAGTAATAAATATATAATAAAGAAAGATATTCTTAGACAATTTAAAAAAAAAGTACATTAAAGGAGGAAAATCTTTGTATTTGGCACTATTTTGGGAGAGATGAGGTACCTTAATTTTTCCTTTGACCTTTGTTAAATAGATAAGGTTTTTGATACCTTTTCTATTTAACTAAAAAAAATTTAAGGTCCGTTGAGAAGAATCTCATCCTAAATATCGGCTTTTTTTTTTTGTATTTCATTAAAATTTTATTCTAATAGCTCTTGTAGTTTTACTGATATTGTGACAAGTGTAATATATATAAAATCCTACATACTCCCCTTCATATTATTGGTAAAGTGTCCTAACAGACAGCGCACTGAACACGTGACAACTGTATCTAACACTGGCAGTCGAATGGACCGTGAACACTGCCTCGATAGCCGATACCTGTCCTATCTAATACGCGCTGAATACGAACATGGAGTAACGGAAATATTACGATTTCACAAACGTAATGTTCACAAGAAATGTGATAGCTGCAGAATGGTTTATTTTTATCAACAAACTTAAATTTCTCGGCTCTCTGTTATATTTAGCTTTAAAGTTCATTTTTTTTTATTTCACATATGCATATGAAGCAAAATATTCTAATTGTTCCAAAAGGTACTTGCAAAAAACCGGTAAGAAACTCCATAGAGACTCCTCTAACTTATTTTAGTATGTCATTTGTTACAGTAAATATATAAAAAAAATTACTGCAAGAGGATTCAAAAAACAAATACAGAATAAAGGTTTTTTTTTTATCTAAAATCGAAAAAATTGAACGAAAAATAAACACCAAATAACAAATAAAAATCTATAAAAACAATATAAAATAACAATTTCCAATTACAACTGCATTAACGGTATCATATGTAAATTTGGAATCAATTATATATAAAAAAATTCTTATTATATCTTTATCTGAATCATTTATGAAGTTTTGAAATATGATAAATATGTCATAATTTATTGAATGAAACATTGTTTAAGAGTCGAGTTTCCTTATTCGTTTATTTATAAACTTAAGTATAAGTAATAAAAGTTTTGTTATGGTATTGTTTGGTATCAAATTGCCAAATAATACCAATGTGTATGTGAGTGCGTGCGACAAGAGTTTGCACTCAAAGAAGAATGATTAATATGGACTGGAACGAGCCAAATGAGAAGTAATCCGTTTCAGCTAATCTTTTGGGAGAGTGCCTTTATTCAATGGTCATCTATCATTTCTTTACCGAGACGTTAAAGAAACAAGAGAAGTTAAATAATCTAATAATTATTATACAAATAATTTACATTTTTTCTTGTCGTATGATTTTGTTTGTAAAATACATTTATGTTATTATTCCTTGTTTGATTTTTTGATTTCTAATTGATTGCATAAATGATGAAATAATTAAAAAAATGTAATGGAATGAAACAGGTCTCTGAAGTTTTCTTTTCCAATCCAATTATTATCCAATTCCGTCCCGTAGTGCACGCGAGCTGAAGTTTCACCTACACTGTAGTATAGTTACTAGAGTTCATAAATCCTTGTAAACACGCACACTTGCCTTTGTATTCTGAAATCCACATCATGTAACTGATGTTATAAACAATATAAAACTACAAAGTTTATAAACCTGTCTGTCTATGTTATTGTTTAAGTTATTTTCTTTTAAATAGATATAACTACTTGCTAACAGTTTCGTAAAAGATTTAAAGCATTAGGAAATACAAAGAATAATTTTATTGCATTTTCTATATATTAAATTGATTTTTAAAATATTATTGTTTTCAGTATATATTACCTATTGTATAATTAAATAATCTAATAGCGATATTTAAGGGGACAACTTTTTGACATTAAAAGTTTTAAATATATATATTAGTTTAATACGACAATTCGTTTGTTTGTTTTCTGGAAATTTAATATTTTACATGGCTAGGAGATGCAAAACTGTACTTATAATAAACGTTTTCGTTAGTTGTTCAAAACATGAGCCTTCTTCTTAGCAAATGAGGTGTTAAAAATATACTTTAGCATATTTTTTTTGAAGGTATAATGTCATAGAATAATATATTTAATACACGACAATTGAGATGCACACAATTTATTGTATTATTTTTTAACTTAATATAAAAATAAAACAAAAATATAATAATATAACATTTCAATATAGTAAATGTGTAAAAGCACAGCTCACTCGTTAGTCCGGTCGCGGTGAATGGAAAGATTAAAAAAGCAACATAACTCCATCGGCGCCGTCGCTGGCCATTTCATAATTGGGTTTGGAACTCGAGGATCGTTTGTTTGAGAGAAAAGCGTCACCAATAAAAGTTTAAATAAAACAAGACCCGCCTATGAATTACTGAGATAACGTCTCGTGAATTTTAACAACACCGTGCTCCGAGGGGAAGGAGGGGGAGGGTCTTGAGGGGGGAATCATATTATTCGGTGTAACTTTTACGACGGGGTTATTTAAACATTATTTATCGTCTTCAGCCGCAGCCACCTGCCTCCATATTTCTTAACAATTACCTTAAGCCCTTTTCGTAATGCTGAGCGTACGATTATAAGTCGCCTATAAATTTTAATAATGAGCTTCTTAATATCTTAAAGCTTTTGATAATTGCATTTCAGAGTAAAGTATAAACGGTTGTTTAAATAATCATCATTATACTATTCTGTCTTGTACGTACATCAACTAAAATATATGAGCTTGGTAATATTTTGACAAGTAAATAATTTCGGAAGTACTAAATCATAAGACTGACATGTTACAATCACAAAAAAAAAGAAACATAAAATCATTCGCTATGTCGGTCGCTGATAATTTATACCAACAGTTTCGTTTAGGAACCATTGTCCGGAAAACATAAAAGCTTTTAACACCTCTTCCCCCCCCCCTCCGTCTCAGCTCTGAACACAGATACAAGCAGCACTTTTTGCCACATTTCAAATGCTATTAACTGAACTCAACGCTCCACCACCGACCGTTAAAAGAATATTATTGAAAAGATAAAATACAAACCGCCATCAACTTTTATGTCATGTAATACTTATAATTTATTCTCAAGTGTATACAGCTATTACTTTGCACTTGTCAAGCCACTATTAATCTTTCAGATGTTGCCTAAAACAATTTATTACTGACAGAGGAACTGTATCCCGAGTCTTAGCAAATTGGATGGTGGAGATTAGAGGGTCAACAAACAAAGACAGGGTCCAAATTATATTAATAATAATTTAATACCTTCAACTCAAATTAATAACTATTTAATTTAAATATCAACATTTAAGCTATTCATTGACATTTGAAAACCAATTTTTTTTTTATAAAAAATTTAAAATATTATATGTATATTTATTGACAAATTAAAATTCCTTCATAATTTTTTTATATAAATGCGTGATGAAAAATAATAAACCACAATAAGTAAAACATTATTTTTTATAGAAAGTAGATATAATTTCTTTATCTGTTAAAATAATACTGAATATTAACAATGAATGTGTTTTGTAAAGCCTCCGTTCATTCATGAATGACTTGAAATTTACAAGCTAATGGTACGGTGGTGACTCTGGAGCAAAAACACAAGCTGTCATCATTTCTGCACAATCACTTGTACACAATTAAAGTGAAAACTATCCGTCTAATACATAACTGTGATAAATAATAACAAAACTATATAATTATAATTTTAACGTTATTTACTATACAAGGCAGAAAGAAGAAAAAAATTTTGATAAATAAATGATACTAAAGTCTTATCTACTTTATTTATTTTGGTTAATATTAAGATTGTAACAAAATTTTTGAATTATAAACCAAATAATTGATAAAAACGCATATGCTTATTAAATTAATTAAAAAATAGTGCAACAATCTCTTAATGTCTGTACAAATTTTATTAAATAAATGCAAACAGACGCGAGGTTATTTAAATTTTATGCGGTTACCGAAGAATACGATCAGACCTGACGCACCTGCGGCTGCTCTTAGATATATTTTAATACACTTTATTGCAAATAAAAAACAAAGCGGAAGAATATTCGACAACTTTTTTATAGCCTCTTCATCAAACAAAACGATTGTTTTTTCTTTGATAGGAAGAGATTTACGAGAAGATTTTTTATTTAGTATTGTATAATTAATTAACCCAATGAAGAATATCATTTCTATAATAAAAAAAACTTATTTTATATTGTGAGCCATGTTGAGCTTATTAAATTATGAAGAATTATAGAATGAAAAATTTTATGGATTAAGAGCAGGATTAAAACTTGTGAGAAACCGCCAAATCGCTTCAGAGAGCAATGGTACTGTAGCTCAATTACAAGTGCGACCAGATGGTTTGTAACAGGTCGCGCGTTCGAGACCTGCTCGTATCGATAAAACTATTCATTCTATATTTCTTTAAAATCCCTTATGTTATAATATAGTTAGAGATATCACTGATATTTTCTTTTTTAAACGTGTCGAAATATAGGTCTTATTACGATTATTTTATTCGAATGAATCAAAACATTCAATTACATTAGAAAATTAAACACTTTTAATAATTGACCCCATAATTAGATTTGCAAATTCAAAATCTGTTTCAAATTTAGACTTTTTAAATTTAACCAAATTAATTAACCTTTTGATTTAAGCCATTTGATTCGTTTATATAAAAAACTTGAAATATCGGGTCATTACAGAATACAAATTCAACCGCGGTACCAACCCTGCAGATACATTTCGTAGAGTTCTTAATGTAAGTATATGAGAATGCCATTGTAAAAAAAAACGTTACTTTTTTCATTTCAACGTTTCTGTTCTAGAAATTTTGACCAACACAGAAGAAAAACAGTAGACGACGGAGACTAGTTGACGATGATAAATTAAAGATAATCGTGGAATCAGATCTATCAAACACCACAACAATGATAACATTGGGCTTTGACGTGAATGATTAGAAAATTACAATGTAGGTACTTGAAACCAATTGTAAAGATGGTAATGTTTACGAAAAACCGTACGAGATACCGTAAAAATAAGTGATATACAAAAACAATCACTCATAGACTATTGCGTTATATAACTTACGTCACAAGTAGAAATTTGTGAAATCGTATCATTTCTTGTGATTAAAATTAGATCTTGTACAATGATCATAAATAATCATCACAGATGTTGAACCAAAGGAAACAAGGCAAATCCTGTCCCAAGAGAAAGTTGTCTCGAAACTAACTTTTGAGTGTGGGCAGGTACTGGTGTCATGTGCCATGGCTTCCAAAGAGCTGGTCAGATACGGCAGAGCTCGGATATTCTCATATTCGCATATTCGGTGCACCAATACGATATATAGCAGATGTACAGGTAATATATGAGTGTATGGCAGGCACGTACCAGCACAGACAAAAATAAGATTCAATACGTTACCCGTACGTCTGTGTCCTTGCGGGCGCTAGATATGAATATGGCTATAATATATATAGGATATATGAATTTATATTACTGTCTGTATTCTTAAATACGTACGTTGTCTGCATATATATATATATATATATATATATATATATATATAGACAGTGATTCCAAAATATATTTTAACACTGTAAAGTCACCTAAGTAGTCTTCAACTTTAACTTTTCAAAGTTCTTTTAGCAATCATGCCAAATAATTAATAATAAAGAAGAGAAAATTAGTCATATTTGTTTATTAATAAATCAAAGGTTAACATTTAATGTTTATCCCTCATCCGTTAATAATCGATAAAACTTCATGATACAATTCATTCGATATTAATCATTCAAACTTGCTATTCAATTTAATAAAAAAACCTTTTATATATAATAATTTTAAATTAAGGTTCTAAAATGGATTCATAACAGATTACAATACCGAATAAACATTTCTCATCAAATTGACAATAAATTTCGCATCTCTAATGCTTCATGCCATTAGGCCTCGATTAATAAAGAAATGAGAAATGAGAGGTCAAAAAATAAGAGGTTTCGGTTAACGATAAACTGCCATCTCAATTCGCCGCATTTTATTTCTTAATTTGAAGGTTTGCTTTTTAATATTTCGCTTCTTTGTTATTACGCTTAATGACTTCTGAATTTATTTAATTTTAATGTATTTTCATCTTTAAACTAGAACGAATTTCAATCGTGATAGATTGATATTGTTGTGATGATGAATTCTGATGTTATTTTGGCTTTGACAGATTCAAAACGAATGAACATAGTATTGAAATTTATCTGAGAAGGATGGATCAAATGGCTCTCAGGGAATCTTTGAACACTTGTAAGAAAATACTGGAAAGTTTTTTACAATGAAACAACCCTTGCAACCATGCCATCATTTGAAAAGGACAGCACCGGACATGAAAAAAGTAGTGGAATACTTGGAGCAGTAGTGGAATACTTTTTATTATATAAGACTAATCAGAAGCAAGAATACTGAATTTATAAAAAAAAGGCCTCCGTATATTGTCAGTAATAGATCAGTGTGAACCCCATTTTTTATTTGTCAGTCGTACTAGTATCATTGACAAAAAATAAACAATCTAGAAATATGTGCATTATACATTCCTTTTCATTAACAATTCAGCTGCCACAAGTATTAAAAAGTGGTGCATATTCAAATAAGAAACATGAAACTAAACTCAAAATAAAAATTATTAAATGCTAAATTGTACACCAATAAGAAGATCAGTTTAAAAATTTAGTTAAACATTTTTCAAAAATATACATTGTTTAATTAAAATGCAGAAGTAAATATAGATTTCATAGTGCCAATTCCTGCAAGAAATTGTGATACCAGTTATTCAATTTGATTATGAAGGTACATTTACAAATTTCCATCTACAAATCAAATAGTCCATTAACAAATTCTATCTTAACACATACCTATTTAGTTTAAAAGTCACTTTAAAACTTATTTTAAAATACAATAATTTTCTTGAATTGCGGCAATAATATTTCAAATAACCAATATGTGATTTCTAATTAAAAAGATTAGAACTGATCTAATACAGACTTTAATAATAATAACAAACACCAGAAAAATAACTAACATTAAGATGATACCTTAAGATGTTGGTAAGAGGGTTTTATTTTCTACCCCGAGATAAAGAAATTAATGTAAATTGTGTAAATTTATCTATTATAATTTTAAACTGTTATGGAACTACTTACTTAATTAAAATACAGCTAATAAATACTGAGTGATACTCATTTCAAAATTTAATGGGTAACAGTCTAGTAATCGAAGTAGGAAAAAGACTACTTAATTTTATTTTTGCAATTACCTCTTTCAAAAATTTTGTAATTTAAAGGCACTTGAACATACATAGGTCTACTTGGCATAAGACCTTGGCGGTACCTTGGTGCTGAAGAGGCATAGTAGCTACGAAAAACAATAAAGTAAATATTAACTGTTAGTATTAATTTTACAGTTAAGTCAAAATTAATAAAAAAGTTATTATTTCTACAGTTTTACATTTAAATTAATTAATAATTCTTTATGACATAAACTTAATTTTTCATGTTATAATTCATTATTAAAAAAACCTATCTTGTCATCTTTACCATAATATAATTTTTATAAACTTTGCTAATACTTATAAACATGACTATTAATATTGTCTACTTTCTTGTTAAGTTACAAAAGATACCATATTAATTTCTTACGTATGGTCTTATTATGAACGACCTATATTTAAAAAACAAATAAAAAACCGTTGTGTAACCTACACAAATGAAACTTAAAGATTTAAACTATTGTAAATAAACTTTGAAATAAATGGATACTTTTTTTTAGAATATCGATCGGCTGTTGTCAGTCTACGTTACAATACACAACTAAGAACTTACTTTCAAACCTTCTGCAGCAATGTCCAAAGCACTATTAACTTGCACTAAGCTTGTAAATATCTAAAATAATTTGAAATGATTAACATAAGCACATAGCACTGTTATAATTTGAAAAAGTTCTTGTTTTTCCATAAAGCAAACAGAAATATCAAATAATCGAGGACTACAGAAAAACAGCGATAGCAGCGACACCATATAAAAATTGTGACATTTGTCACTACTGTTTTTTTGTTAATGTTGCCATGACATTAAAACTCAAAACTTCAATACAACAATCTTAAGGATTTAAAGATTGAAATAAAATTACAATGAAGTGAAAAAATAGTTTATTGAACTTTTATTAACGTGTTATTCAACTAAATAGTATTAAAAATAGTCCAATTCTATCCTAACTAGATCAAATATTTAATAGGTTATTGACTAAATTTGTACTTCACGATAAAACTGAAAAATTATGAATTTTGAACAAGTTTTGATACTAAAAAAACAAAATATATGATTTCAAGTATTAAGAAAAAAACAGTTGACAAACTTTTTTCGAATTTCGTAAAAAAACTATTTAAATTTAACTTTGCTTATATAAATAAATTATCCTTAACAGTATACAGACAGTCTTAAAGATAGCTCTTAGGTCACTAAATCCGTAAAATATTGTAAATATAATAATTCTGTTGATACACATTATACAATAAACGACCAGTACATATTTTCATCTACAAATATCATAACAAATTTTAACATAGGTCTTGTCTTAAGACCAGTACCAGATACATTGTGAGTGCAAGGCACCGAATATTAAAGATTAGAAAGATAACTTACAAATGAAACTTATATTAAAAACAGATCAAGCAAAATCAACACCAGTATCAAGGAGGTCTCGGATAAGAACAGTTGCTTTCCTAGGTAGAATACGTAGTAGATGACCTAGAAATAGAAAATGTTTGGGGACCGAAGTTTCAGGGTAATTTCGGAGAACACCTTCAAGAACAGAACTGGCTGCCTTTGCTGGTGTTATAGTGCCAAAATAACTAGGTATCCTGGAAGAAAATGAATATTAACTTTTTATTATATTCAGTAATTGTAAAATCAAATAATTTAAAACGCATAAGTTAATTCAACAAGATTGAAAATAAATTAAGTCTGTAAACTTGGAATTGTTAAATTATTTCAAACAAACTTTTCAAAAAATTATATTTGAAGGTACCTTCAAAATACTTACTTTACATTAAATTCAGAGTTGTCGTCAACAATAAAAGGATAAATATGTGTTAAAGTGACATGAACACCATTAATTTTATTGATCCTCAGATCTTCCATCAGTGATTCTGCAAGACCTTGGACAGCAAACTGAGCTACACTGAGCGGCATCTGATCCTTTATGTAGCTAAGCCCAGCTACAGATGTCAGTGCTACTATATGGCCATGATTTCTTGCTTTCATGTCTAGCATGAAGTTATCAATAAGCTAAAATTTTTTCAATTAGATTACACATTAAACATATATAGTTTTTAGTATTTAATTTGACCAGTAGGAACAGATATTTTGTCTCATGAAAACAATAATTCATAAATGTTTACCCAGAAGTAGGATGTCAAAGTCAAGTCCAATGTGCCATGAATGTCTTGATTAGCTTGAGTCATTAACGACCGAGGGCTGGGAATACCGCAGCAGTAAAACATCATGCTAACAAAACCTAATTCTGTCTTAATTTTTTCAGCTAAAGCATCAACATTTTCTTTTTTAGTAATATCACAGGTGTAAAGATATGCATCACCACCTTTACGTTTTATATAAGCTACGGTCTTGCTGTTAGTTGTTTCATTATGATCCACACAAATTACAGTTGCTCCAAGATATGAAAGTTGAACTGCTAACTCTCTACCAACACCTCTCCCTGATCCAATTATCTGAAATAAATTATTTATCTCATTTTAAATAAAATTTATTATTATTTTAACAATGAGTTGGAAAACTTTACGGGTAGAACTCACCATAGCCTTTTCATTATGTACTGATTTTAGTGGTGGAGGCCTAAAGACTTCATAAACGGCTTGTATTACGGCATATGTGGCATTTACCAATACCCACATTGAATCTACCACCAAAACACATAATGAATAACCCCTCAACAGCATATTCAATGGCACCATGGGATTTAGAAAATTTGGCAAAACAAAATGTGTCGACACCTAAAATAAAGTTTTATATAACACTACAATAAAGAAAAAGAAAAGTATCATAAAACTTACCATTTTTAGAACACCTTCAAAATAGATAATGTTAATTAATTGAAAACAAGAATTTATAGCTTTAAAACCAGTTAGATCTAACAATTATATCCACAAATTATATTAGTCAGACAAAAAAATAAAACAAAACCGTAATATTTAAATTCTTATCGATAATAATGTGTCATGAACACGGATCTTGTAATTCATTGCACTGTACTTTTATAAAAGATAAACTGATAATAATAACAATACGAAATATGATAATTCTAAAGCAAAATTCAGATAAGGTGATAATAACTTTGGTAATTACCTTTCGTATCTACGTAGAGCGACTTCTGTTTATAAGTTCTAGGTCAACCTGTATATCTAGTAATGAATAATTTTTTTGTCATTTGTTCATCTGTTTGTTTTTTTTCTGTATACCCATATTTGATTTTGTTTTAAAATTTATTGCCGGTGCTCTCTCGACATTTGTCACTTGTCTTTTTGACATTAATTAGTTGTTGTATCAACTATGGAGGTAATGGATGTAGAATACATTATTGATTATAATAATATATCAACACTATCAAAAATTTAATGATGTAATTTTGACATTTTAATTTTATAATATATATATATATTATAAATATATATTATAAATTATTATAAATATATATTATAAATTATTATAAGCTAAATTAAATAAGATTAATATGATAAGCTAAATATATATATATATTTAGCTTATCATATTATAAATATTTAATAACATTTTGTTATGGTTTTCGAGATTTTGACAAAGCACATTTGACAAGTTCAATTGAAAACTAACATGTCATAATTTTTCATATTTTTCTTGTTAAGAAAATTGTTTAAATGAAGTTTTGAAATTAAAACTAGTATATTAAACATTGTAATCTGTTTTAGTAAATGCTTTTCTTTCGTACTTATTTTGATTAAGATAATTTATATATAGAAAAAAATTAGATTTAATCATATTCGATTTTATAAATTCCCAATTCTTATATTAATCCTATAACATTAAATTACGTGTGATGGCATTTGTATACCAAGGGGATACGGATTTAGAAGCAAAAGCAAAGAAAGGTTTGTATGAGCGTTTTTACAATAGCAATCGTAATACGTTAATTTATTGTCATATTGAAACAAATATTGGCTGTGTTTCTGATCAAAACATGTTGCTCCCAAACTTATCCATAATAAAATAATTTAATCACTTCAGCTGCAGAACGTATATCGGAAAACATGCATATAGTGGCAAATGAGCCATCGCTAGCATTGTTTCGACTACAAGAACACGTAAGAAAAGCACTGCCGCCAATGGTGGAGAGGCGTGTAGAGGTGACCAAGCTGCAGCACGAACTTCAGGGTCGCTGCTATGATGTAGAGTATGCCTTAAGGTAATGAAATGTATAATTAAATTTTGTTTCATTTTAAAGTTAGATGTATTTCAAATATACATGCATTAAATTAATCTATAATAATAATACATAACAATTAAATTGTCAATTAGGATTTTTTGTTTTAATTGCAGGCCATTACTTCAAATGTTTTCATTTTTTATAATTCTATTTATAACATCACATTTTTGCAATTTCAGTGCAGTCAAATCAATGGATGCTGCTGCAACCAGCTTTGGAAATATTCAAGAAATGTTAAAACAGTCAATATTTTTAAAACAACAGTTAAAATATGAGGAGGCTAGAAGAAATAAAAAAGATACAAGTTCAGTGTATAAACGTCTCTCTGCTCATATAGTGTTAGATCTCCCAGACTTGTCAGAATTCTCCATGATTAGGGAAACAACTAATAGACTTGAAAATATTATGACTCATGCCAGAGGCTCTAGCTCAGAGCTGCATAGGTCACATACAACATTGCATTAATTAATTTTGTGCCATAATGCCTAAAAGCTATTTATTATAAGATTAATTTATTTATGAATATGAATAAAACTTAATAAAGGAATTATTAAGTTTTATTCATATTCATATTGTTATTAGTAAACTTATCAAAATGCATCACTGACGTTGATGGCTCCTAGGTAAGTAAAATAAGCTTGGGACACATTAAGCAGAATCTTATCTGATAGAAGTCAAGTTTTGATTTTCATGTTGAATTGATGGCTGAATTCAAGACATACCAGTGTTACAATATGTAATATTGTTTGAAGCAAAAAAACATGATAATAAGGGTCCTTTTGTGGTCTAGCACTAGGTTTTGCAGCTTTAAGCTTTCTATGAGTTATTTATGCCTATATATGTAAATAGTATTATTATTATTTATAACAGGGTTACCATTGTAATATTTGAAACACACCATATAGAGTAAAGCTTTATTTCTTTTCTATGTACATCATGCTTGAATATAATAACAAATGCTTAAATAAAATAAAACTATCAATCATTACTAACTTTTCTATTTTTATGCCTAACTTACCAACTAACAATGAACGCTAAGCTCACAAACATGCATAATGTATTAACAAAATAGATCTCCAATAACATTAAATAAAACTATGCTTTTAATAAAAACCCAAGGATTGCTTTGCTTTACATATAACAAAAGCCATAATTCACCTTGCACAGGCAGCGGGATGTCATTCCTCATACTAACATTCACCGGTTATAGCTATACCTTCAAATGCTTGTATCAACTATAAGTATTTTGTAAATAGTACTTAATACTGACTAACAAAACTATTATTATCTATTAAATATCACAGACCAGGGCAATTCCTTTAGCTTGGTTATATGAAATCGTTTTTCGAAAGGTATCAAGTTGTCTAAAGTTTCCTTAGTAGGTGTTTTTTTAGGCTTCTGAGGAAAAATATACCTGTAGCAAGGTGATTTTTGTTCTTCGATAATTATTCGACCGCTTTCGTGGCTTATAATTGAATTGTAGATGTAATCTATCGGAGTAGCGGAGATCACATATGAATACACTTGCCTATTCTCCTCTTTTAGAATTTCCATCTTCTCAAATATGGTTGCATAGGTTAGATCTGCATCTAGCACTTGAACGTTTACTAACACCTATGAGAATTATAAGTGAATTAAAGTGTCGAAAGTAAAATCAATAGAGAGCTAACTTAATTAGTGAATCCCTTATAAATGTTATTATCTTATTGTTTATAGTTTGCTATAAATAATAAAATAAGGGCGTAGTTTTCAAGGATATTGCAAAAACAAGAATTATCCAACTTATGTAAGTAGATATATAAGTAGTTTCAAATTGTTTTTTGCTATAAACTTATTTAATTAAAAATACAGTAATCAATCATTTTAACCTCAGAGGTATCATTAATGATAATCTTTTCGAAATAATTAGAGAACATATTAAGAACGTTCACATCGTCCTTCAAGTGTACTACCACAGTATAACCCTTCTCGCTGTATCGCGCCACGAGATTATCTACTTGGTCCATATCGTAGATTCGACCATTGACTAGTATTGCCAGACGGTTTGTTACCGGCAAGTGATTCTCAACACTATTAAGAGAAAAAATATTCTTAAAAACCATCTAACTAAATTTGAAGTTTCTTGTACTTAAGTCAAACTTTTAGGACAGCCTTGAAAGATAAAGATCTTACCTGCTCGAGCTAATAACAATAGAATGCCCGCGTTTCCTCAGATAATATAATATGTAGTACATTGCCCTTCGTACGGAATATTTCTGATAGTCCGTGCACTCTTCAAGCACCACAACAGGAGGGGCACCGATCACTGCTGCCGCGAAATGCAAACGCGCTCGATCGTTGGCATTCAGGTATCGGATTTGAGATTCAGCTTGATTGTAAAGTTCTGAGAAAAACATGGTATTGCCCTCGACTACAGTATCTGATTATTATTAATAAGTTACATTTTACTCAATCCATCGTTTTTTTTTTTAAATTATGTAGATATTATGAAAAACTAGCATTTCACAGTGACTTCACCCGCCCACGTGTTAAGTAAATATTTTTTTTATTAATATCAACGAAGCCTTAAGATGTCGAGTAGACTAAGTAACAACATATATTGCGAGAAAAAATGAGTAATTTAAAATAATAATTCAGTTTTAAAAACATGGATTTTCACAAATCTTTAACTTAAACTTTATTTAAATTTCTCGTTGGTGTGAAATTGTAACAGAAAACTCAATATATGATACAGACCCATTGCCCCGTATCAAATTTCACGATAATCGGCGGAACGGTTTAGCCATTAAAAAATAAAATTTGAGATATTTTTACATATTATTTATTAGTATAGATTTATAAACTTTATTGCAATTAGCATATACGAATATATAAAAAATGGCTTTAGACGGCTGTGCACTTTATATTGCTCTAAACACTGTCTCTCTTATTTTAAATATTATAACTATTTTTTCAACAATATTCGATTATTTGCTTTACACTTAACGTGGTCTTATATATTTATAAGCAAGAAGAAAATAAATAAGCATTAAAAACCCCACACAGGATTCTTGAATGAGGATAACTAAGAACCGTCTCGATTTCAAGGCTTTCGATTAAAAAAGATACACAGATAGACACATTAAACATATAACACCACACCCTCATTCAGATTGTATGTTGAAATTTTAAAATATAAGTAATATAATTATAATTTTGAAAATAAAAAATATCTTGGATATCTAAACATACTCACCTACTGCATCAATATAATCTGCAACTTCCTTCTGTGCATATCGCAAGGGTATTCCTCGCAACACGGCGAGCATCTCGAGCGCCTCGCGCACGCGCATCCAGTCCGGGAGCGGCTTGTGCTCGGAACTAAACGCCACTTGACGACAATACTATGGAGTGCAAGTAACAAAATCACGTAATAATTGTGTTTCTATTCATACAACTCTATTCTCTACTCCACTCTACGGCCATACTACGTTTAAACAAATTTGTGAATCGCTGGAGTCTTTTGAAATGTCTATATAGTAGGAGTGGGTTGAATTGACAATTTCTCTAATTTTTACTTGTAATTCAATTATATGAATAGTAATAAAGATAAAAACCCTATGGGGATTTCGGAGCAGGGTCCATTTAGACAAACACCATAAATTTCCCTCACTTGGTAGTTCATAACCTGCAAATATTTTGATTAAAATCTCGATAAAAATGTGAAAATATTATATTTGAACAGAATTTGTAAGCTGTTACGTATAACTATGATTAAAGATCATTTCTTTTTAATTCTTACCAGCCAGCATTTCGCACAAGCTCAATCTACCATGGTCCAAAAGACCAGAGATAGCAAGCACTTCTCCTCTTCTCAATCCGAGACACACGTTTCTGATTATAGTCTTACCATTTTTCCTTTGAAGTAAATTACATGCTAGCAAGGTGTCGCCAAATGTATCCTCCTTGTCACCTGAAAAATAAAATAAATCATTCTAATCATTTAATTTAGTTATCTCTTGAAAATTTCATTTAAACAACTAACGATTTTTCATTTTCAGTTTTTTGTTTTTATTTATAACTTTATATTTCTCTTGCTGTACGCCGAGTCTCTCGGGCTCATACGATTCTTTATTAGTGTATATCCATTTAGACATCACATATCCCCAGAGCCTTTGAAAGAACTTATATTCCCAAAGTAATAACAATATCATGAAAATCACTGATGTAGATAAAATAGCAATAGCTTCCATTATAATCCCAGTGTTTTTAGAAAGATAAAATCTTCTCGAGAAGCACGCTTGCAGAATTCCGCATTTTTCTGTAATATTAAAAAAAAATGGTGTCAAAAAATATTTTTTTTTGTGGTTGGTACTCACAAAAATACTTACGACAACATTTGTGTAATGTTTTAGAGGAGCAAAGATTTTTCCGTTTAAATACAATGCACTCGCTATTATAGAGAAATATTTTTTTTATTTTTATGAATGCAAGCGTCATGTTAAATTGTGGAGAGAAGGACATGAAGTTCATGGCATAATTGAGTGCGTTACCATAAAGAAGTTTTGCAATTACTGTTGTCTCACCTGAAAACATTGAAACATTGAAACATTTTCTGAAATATTTTTATATTGAAAGCTTTATACGATAACTATCTCCTAGCTATTATACTATCAACTAGAAATAATAAGAATTACTGTAAAATACTTACTGAGAAGTATGTTAAGCATCACATAAGTCATGGTATTAAGAGCCGCTCTAGGTCCAAGACTGAACAAATAAGCTTGCGGTATACAGCCTATTCCATAAATTGTCAACATTATAGGTACGACCACTGCAATTATTAGACAAATAAAATAAATGTTTAGACAGTATAGATGTTTCAAATTTGTACCTAAATTAGTGCAGAAAATATTGCTTGAAACAACCCTTGCACAAAAACCTTACCCAAATCGCTGTAGCGGAAGGTCATAGGTGCCAAAAATATCATAACTGCGATCATACCAGCAGTCATCAAAAGCACAAGAAAGCAGTAAAGAACGAAATCACATATAAACAAAGTAGTCCAATACCGAGCAGGGGAGAAGTCCATAGCGTGGCTCTGTTATCAATAAAATTAATATTGTATAATAAATGCGTATTATTAGATAAATTTAAGAATTTTAAAGTATTTATTTGTTAGTAAAAATTAAGATCCTTGAGCTACCTGCACATGTCTTATAAATCCATTTTCTTTAGACGGAATGAGTGTAATATGCGTTATGGTCAGAATAAGTAAAAATTGTATAAATATTGGAGGAACTGCTGCGCTCCTCAGCCACTAAAAGATTATTATATTATACAACTTGAAATAAGCTTCTAAAAAAGGTCTCAATATAAACAACGTACAGTCGTAAGATCTAGTGCAAGGGGATCATCAGTGACTTGTATGGTGGCGTCTAAAACTGAGGTATAGTGACGTATGAGTGCCATGAACGCCCGAGCGAGGGACCGCGCTGCAGCACTTTGGTCGAAATGAAGAGGACTGTATAGAACTCGCACCTAGGATCCAAAATTAAATAGATATCAACAACTCAGAATGTTATTGAAGTTAGAGAAAGCGCTGCCAACACTAAACTACTTAATCTACAATTAAATTGCACAATGAACCATAAAAACCTAATCTATCAAATTTATAAGTCACACAGTTTTTTAGTGTTTGTTTTTCATCAAAGTTTGCAAGAAAAATATCTACAGCAACATAACATTTAAATAATAATAAAGTGTAACGCAACGTAGCCTTGGAGATAGTACTTTTGCTCTAACCAAAACAAAAACAAACCGAGAAAACATATCAAAAAGCTGAACTATACAACGGGCTATCATCTAATATTAAAAATGTGCACTCATTTAACGAGTTAACCTAAAAACATTATGAGTTTTAATAACCGCTTTAAATGCGTATAAATATAAAGAAATGTAATTAGGAATGTCATATATCGAGCAGTAGTAACTAACCTGCTTCGTGTACAGATCACATTTAAGAAATATTGGAACTAAACTTAATTGAAATAAAGTTAATTGTCGTTTCTAAATCAATTATGACCCTTACTTTAAGAGTTCCATTCTGTTCGCCGACATCCAGACCATATGCATACATGTATACGTAATGTTGAGGCGAATCAATTGCGCGCGTCACCAAGTATTCTGTAATACTCTATATAACCAATAATGGTTTATTGGTTGAATACAGTAAGCATTTTTTTTTATTTACTATCTTGTCTTACCTCGGGATATAAAAGAGCCGTATATTGCATATTTTCGACCTCTTTCTCAGTCGCATTGGTTTCAGAAAAAGCGTAACTATAATTATAATTAAAATAATAAATTCGTTTAAGTTACCCTAAATATGAATATTTTAACTAAAATATAAATTAATCTTACGCCTTGGCCACTGATTTCGCATTACTCGAGCTATCCGCACGTAGAATTAAATTTGTCCTCTGTTCGAGTGCCTCTACTGTTAATATCTAAACCGTAAACAAAATGTCATATTTAAATAAAATTACTATCAACATTGTATTTGCTCAAATTACCTCTCCGTGCATCACTGTCATCGTTGCTCTATCTCTTTCCATTTCTCCAAGAACAGAAGCAAGCGAGAGTCCAATGAATGCTCCAGTTACTAAAGCAAATATCACCTACAATTTGAAAATTGTTTGTAAACTGTGGTATAACGATAATGAATTATTGTTTTTTGAAGTCTTGTGATCAGTTTAGTTTAGCTTAGTTATTTAAAAAAACAAAACTGGTTAGTATGGAATATGGGAATCATGTAATTATTATCTTTTTTAATAGAACGAACTCGTACTTCGAAACATGGCTACCAAGGAGATAATCTATTAAAAGTTTTATTTAAATTTCGATCTTTCTTACAACAGAAGGCTGTTTATTGCTTGGTACTTTGTTGAAAAAAAAATAATTTAACTCTTTGACGCGTGAAAAATTATTGTTGTTAGTTGTTGGTCATTGAATTTTTACTTATTACTGTATAGTTTTAATTTTCACGAATTATTTGAGAAAAGTACTTAACAAGCCTTGGACGCAACTAGACATTGATGAACTCATGTATGTGCCACGGCTTCGAATCGGTCCAGTTACATGTTGGTACTTTTATGACCGTTTCTCATGCCGCTGCAGTAATGTTACTTAAAAAAGTAACACTTTATAAAATAAATAATTACTTACCGTTAAAAAAAAGTAAAGTCTATAATGGCGGTAATAGGATACAAATTTCCACCAAGTGTATTTCAAATGGGTTGTGTTTCCTAAATAACTGCTTTGTCTCCTTATTGGCGGCGATTCTAATAAATTTAATTTGTTTAGTGGATACATCTACTCATATTTATATAAACTCGTTTCTATTTTTTTCAAAAAAATATTTGCCTCTCAGATTATCCAACGCAGTTCTAATTCTTTCATGTTCTTCTACAGTCCCATGTACTGAAGCTCTGGACTCATAGATAGCTCTAAAAACACGATAAAATTGTTTGTGTATTGTTAACGTTAGAGTTTCTAAATTATTAATAACATGATATATTATCTCATGATCACATTACCTATTACAAACTTCCTCTGAATCCGGTACACTGATGTTCATAGATATTATGCCATATTTGTTAGAGTTGTCGGTTAAATCTTTCACTAAAGTAGCGACATTTGCAGTTGGACTTGCGGGCAAACGGAGTATGAGTAAGGAGCCTAAATGAGCTCGAACAATTGCACCAGCTGCTGATGTCTTCTTGAGAAGCTCGTTGACGTTTTCTATATTAGATCTACCTCCGCTTTGAAAAGTGAGTCTAACTCTATACTCTCGACCTAACATTTAATTTCAATTATGAATGTTATGAAATTTTGCTATTAAGATATTGTAATTATTATTTGAAATATTGTTATATACTATTTTTCTGATACCATATTTAAAAAACATATAAGCCGGAGTACCACCGAACACCAATATCCTATTATCAAATACGAATATTCGATCTGCATATTCAAGTGAAATACTTGTAAAGCATAACTTGAAGATGGTTATATACTTTTTGTATTGCTAAAAAAAGAAAACATTTTTATAAAATCAATTTGAACAAAACAATTCATTAAATATTTATACTTACCATGATTTTATCTTTTATAACTGAAGTATATACGGAATTAGAAGTAAATGACGGTATGATGACGATCTGATAGGAATAAAAATTTCAGTTACAATCATTACATCCATGATAAAATCATAATTAAAAAAAAAATTAATATAAAAAATAACCCTAGGCTCCAACAATATTGCAATCGCCCAACAAAGTTGAGCCCGGTAGAATGTGTCGAGGTTGCGGACGTACTCGTTGCTCAAACGCTGCAGCTCGCACTCCACCAAAAGTCGCATGGATCTAATGTGAACGTATTCGGATACATATTCCGTAGTTTCATTCCAGAGACAAATCTAATGAGAATAGAAATTTATTTTCAGGATTACTCGTTGGAAAATATATTGTATATGTTACTGATACTCAGCAGTGCACTAGAATTTCCTAGAGTATATTGTTTGTTTGTCAATTGCAATTGCAATTTCCAATTGTGTTTTTTTAATGTTCTGAAGCGAGCGGAGTGCTCTACTGGAGACTTGTCAAAATTTTGTTCGAGGTTGGCACAAAAACGGCGCGATCAATCGGCTTGAAATTTTCAGGGCTTATATAACACAATAATACTCGTAAATAGAAAAAAAAATCGAAAATTCCATGTCCTTGAGGAATGATAGATAAAAAAAATCCCATTGACTTCAATGAGAACAATTTTTCGAACGAAAATTTTGCTTTACAATGACATTTTTTTTTAATTTACTGCTTTTAGAATTTTTCTTTTTTTTTAGATTTTTTTTTTATCTTGAAAAATTGTTGAGGACAGAATGCGTCGACGTTTTGTAAATGCCACTTTGGTGATGTTTGCACCTCACTTCGCTCAATATGTTAACACTTACCGAGATTATGCGAGCGCAGCGAATCAAAATGGAGGTCTGGTTCGCGCTCCTAGTATATATGATTACTTATGGTTATTTAAAGACTGAATAATTCAACCTATATAACGTACAGAGCAGTAGAGAGTGAAATGTTCCTGCACGGTTAAGTCGTCCACGAGACAGCCATTGAGGTGGCAGTAGCCCAGCATATTAGGCATCGTTACAAACATCTTTCCATGAGTTAATTCTTCGCCCAACACATTAATAGATCCTTTATCGGGATACGTCAAACCTTCAAAATTTATCAAAAAACATGCTAACAGTCAATAAATAAAAAGGTTGTATTTGTTTAAACCAAAGTTATTAAGTACTTAATTATCTATTTTATTTTAGTTATTCATCTCAAGAACATCTATTTACCTGTTAATAGATCTTCAATGGTGTGTAACATTTTGTCTTGGATGAGCTCTGAGTAAATCATTGTAAATTCTCCACGATAAACGTCAAATGTAATATTGCTCAAAACTGGATTTCCCATTATGCTCTAAAAATTTATAGTTATTACTCTATTTAAAATCATTCCCGATAAATCTAATTATCGTATACTTATTGTCCCAAGCTTTCTCAGTTCGGCAGACACTGACAAATAATTCATTGACAAAGAGCAAGCTTTCATAAAAGGGGAAGTAAAGATATCTGGGATGCTGCTTACCTTAGATACGTTTCGAATACTAATAGCCTTAGCAACTAGTTCGTCCACTTCTTGCAATTTCATTCTGTCGTTTGCAGTAGGCGTTTCAATCCGACGTAATTTATTAGAATCCTAAAAATAAGTTCAGAAAAAAAATAAAAAGACTTCGAACAACCGTTATGGCGAAAAGCGGAACCCGCCATTAGAAAAATATATATATTTATATACAAGTGATACAACAGCTGACCTCAATTGACTTAAAGATGATTGACTTCCAGGATACTTGGCCTCCAATGGCTCTTTGCTTGATGGTTCTTTGCAAGAGCATCAAAATACCGAAATATAATGCAATCATCACCGTCCAGAACAAAATTGTGAATAATACTGAATTGCCTTCCCAGCGTCCTTCCTCTGAAAAAGAAAAGTAACTCTAAATAGAAAAATTGGGAATCATATAAAAATTAATTAAGTACAGACCAATCAAAATAAAACGGATAAGTAACAGTTTTACATGAAAATATTTTAATCTTACGTCTAGTTTGCAACAACGCAAACTCATTGAACCCATGCATCAGGCCAAGTGGCGGAATGATCAGGTGTAGGAAAAACGTTAGCACGTCATGCTTCAGGTCAATGCTGTGATGCACGATAAGTTCCGCAAGAAAAGTCTGCAGAAGTGTGAACAATGTGGTCCAAGTAGCAGCAATTGATGCTGGAAATATGTTTATCAAATTAAATTTCTGAAAATGATGTTTGTCAAATTCAATAAACTGTTCAATAATAATGATAGGAATTATATTATACGAAAAAAAATGTAACCCCAATTTTTTCTAGAGTAATATTTTTATTATTTTTAAGATCTATCCCTAAAAATACTTACTTTGATTATGAAACATAGCCATGATCAAAGCCAGCATGATCATTACAGAGATGTACGAAAGTACAAGAATGAATGTGTAGATAAGGTGGACCCAGCGGAAGATCAGGATCAGTGTGATGCTGGCCAGCACACAGATTGGTAGAGTCGTGAGGTGTGCGTACACTAACCAACCTGTATACATGGAGGAGTAATCCACTCCCCGAATACGAAGGGAACGCTGCAATAAAAGGTACAATTAAAACTTTATATAAACTATATACTTTTAAAGCTTTATGTGAAGGGTTTTACCTTTGTTGGTTGCAACGCTACCAATTTTTGTTTTTATTTTCACTAAAAAATCAAACATTAAATCTAAACTAAAAACCAAAACCAAAAATCTCTTACTTTGAATCTATTCCCAGTCTCAGTGATGACTAAGGCCTGGGTCTCTAACACTGGAGGCAAAAGCGCCAACGTAAAGCATAACAAAATTATAGATATGTCTTTCCGCACGCTTTCCTGATGCATCAGAGGTGATACTGGCATTGATGCGAGGCTTAACTGAAATATATTAAGAATTTTTATTGAAGTACAGATATATAATTGTAAAAGTTGTATGTGCACGGCACAACATAAGCACACACTGATATTAAAATGATTTAATAATTTTATTAAGTTACAAAACTTAAGACTTATGACTAAATTTTAAAATGTTGCATCTTAGGAAGGGCTCCCAAATTTTAATTGTAATGAAAATTGTCTATTATTATTTTTAGTTTACAGGTACAATATTAACTTTTAAAAATTTAAAGCCTACTTCGTACTGAGGGGTCGTTCCACTGGCATGCTGGAGTATCGCCTGGCTGACGGCAAGCTGCACGGCTAGCATCCCGCTACGCAGATGTGGGTTCAGTGCAAATTTCTTCCGAGTCATGTACTCGGCGCGTTCTGTACTACGGATGCTGTACTTCCACATGTTATTTTCCTTGTTACACATACAAAGCAAATTATTATTTAATTCTTGTTTTATATTTTTCTTATCACTAGGCGAGGACGATATTAAACATGATATGAAAAATAAATAAATAGGTACACGTTAGGATTTATTAAATTAACACGAGTCGTAGGGCCACCATTTTTTTCGGGATGACTAGACTGGGCTAGTAACATCTAAAAGAAAATCAACGTAAAGACGTGCATATAGTGAGTGAGACGCATGTAAAAAACAACTTCGTTTTACTCCGTCCGTCCTAGTCTCCTGTGTCGTTTCCATATCTAATCAAGGTCAACGTGTTTTGATATATAAAACATTTTATATTGACAGCTTACTGTTGGCTTCCAAAGAATCCAAATCACGGGATTCTTAATGGGAGTTCCCCGCGACCGATTATACAGTATGTTATTAAGATCGTCCTCCGTAGCTGCGCTTATTATTTCTGCAAACAAATGTATTTAGTATTACTTAACGTTTCCTTAACTTACCAAAAAAAAACTGCAGTAGCATTACGTCAATGTTGTAAATCCAATGTCAGTAAATTAATTCTTAGAAAATTTAATATCTACTAAGCATTTTATTTTTTTGATAAATATAAATAATAAAATTTAAATTTATTTACAGGATAGTGAGAAGTAAATATTGAAAATTAATGTAAATATTCCGGTTTAATAAATTATTTTTTTTACCGGTTCCCAAGCTGTCCCCAGCGGTATTCATGATATCAGTAAAAGGATATGTTTTAGGAGCGTATCCCAGGATGTTCTTCTTTTTTAAAGAGGTTAATATGTCTGCTGATGTAAGAGGTGCTTGCGGGACGGCTTGCAAAGGAGTAAGAAATACTGGCTTTGCTATGAATATTGCTAAAAGAAACAATATAGCGGCAAATACAGTCTCTAGAACGAGGAGACGCCATCTTCGTCTGCAAGGTAAAAAAATAAGATAGAGCATGAAGAGAAAATAAAAAAAAAACAGTTAAAACTCTATATAGTACAATATGTCTAACATAATCATACAAAATAAATATCAATACAAACTGTCGTTGTAGATATGACTTCCAGATTAGTGCGTTAGAATGTCGCTGGTATTTGCTGCGAATAGGCCGTTTTATGTCCTTTACAGTCATTGAAATATTTTTCTAATATTCTTTCATAAATTAAAGTTTTTATTATAAATTCTAAAGTTAACAGAATACTGTTAACATCACTATAATCCGTTAAAAGAAAATAATTAAGTCTTTTAACTGAAAAAATATATGACTGAAACATTAGAATGAAATATGTTATCAATTACTATTCGTTTGTAAAATCTGTTACCAGCCAGGTGCATGATAACCATAGATCGTAGACACAAACTTTCTTAAAAAAAAGAGTACCTAATCATCATACTAATAACACAGTATTAATTACTAGGTTCACGCAAGCGGGGTTAGCCTCGCGACGCAGTCGAGCGCATCTAGTTACATATTGATATTTATTTATGGATAAAAATTATGATTTGATGTCAATACTTGTTTTGCGCAAATTTATAATTGCAAATAATATTAATCGAAAAGGATAGAGAGAAATAGGAGTATAAGCAAAAAAAATAATTTAAAAAAATCGATCAATAAAAAATCGAGAGGAATTGTTTGACGTCTCACACACGACTGGGAGAAAGCACGTGAGAAGCCTCTGACGTAGTGTAGTAGGAATGGTCGCGCGCGCGAAACAAAAACGTTCTATATGTTAACTATATGGGAAACATTTTATCAATTATCTCGAAAACTACAATTACGATTCGGCTGATTTTCAATCCAGAACGAGTTTTGCTCATTGTGCGCATGTGTGTAAAATTTAGTGCGTGTACCTCGTAAATTGAAGGGAGGAGTTGGGTAACAAATAATTGAAAATATGAGTAGTAAAGATCTTCGATTCGCTCAGCTCAATACCAACCAACCTGAGAGAACAAAAATTTGCAATAATTTTTTCTTACTAACATATCTCTAAAAGCAGGTTACCTTTTATTGATTGATTGATTATTATTTGCCAGAACATAAATTCCATAGAACTACAATTCACTACTACACTTTTTATGACAATTCTAGTTAATTTATAAATACTACAACATGCAGTTATCAAAACAAAATCGAAACAAAATTTCAACGAGAAGAATAAATTTCATGCATTCAGTAACAACAAAATTACTAAAATTTAAAGTAGAAAAAATTATATAAACATAAAATAAAATTGAATCGAATAACATTAAAATATATTAAATTGAGTAAAGCCAAAAATCATTAAATATATTATTAGCTATGTGCTAAAAATTAAATTAAATTAAAATACAATTGAATGAAATAAATTAAGTTAAGTCAGATGAATTAAATTTAAGTGATTTTTTATAATTTCAATTACATTTCCTAGATTAAATTACATAAATTAATATAAAATAAAAATAAAACTAAAAATGTAATTTAAATTCAAAAATTAAAAACGACCACTGAATGAATAAAAATCCAACAGTTTTAAGAAACTCCCTGCAAGTTACGGTGTATGTGAGACCAGCCAGTGTATAGTCAAGTACCCAACATACACTTCTGCGGTGGCTAATAATGTATTAGTTTTTGTACTTTTAAAAAAATCCCCGGTCTAGCTTTAATTTTTAACATCAACATCTAGAAATAGCAAAATTCTCTATATTTATTTATTGTTTGATTTGTCAACGATGACTTAGATGTTTACTGTTGGGGTGATATTTCATTTACTAAGTGCTAAATGTTGTGTACATATTGTGGTAGAACTGGTATATATTTAAGGTGTTTTAGTTTGAGATATCAGTATTAAAATAATAAATCATGGCACGGTATTCATTTTTAGTTCTCTTCTTCGTGGTGTTTCTGACGCTGGCTGGTGCAGGTTTGTTATCAGATTGTGTCGCTCTTTTTGTACTATTGTACATCGGTGTTACAAATAATAAAATTTTCAACCGTTGATGTGCCTATTACCTTTTCGAAGCTATAAATATTTCCATATTACAGACTCTATACAAATAAGTACGAAGTTATTACATCCAAGTATTCCACATAGAATTTTTTGGATAAGATTCTATTTCAAATAGTAGTGTAGTAGTAGTATTTTTGACCAACAAAAAAATAAGAATAAAAAGTTAATTTCATAATTTCTTTACAGATTTAAGGAACCGTCGTTCACCTCAATTCAGTCAAGCAAGTGCTTCAGCGGGCTCTTTTCAAAATTACCCAAGAGGTTTCGATCGACCTCATTTTGGACCCCCAAGACCTCCAGTATTCGGACCAAGACAACACTTTGGGGGACCTTCTCCAGTTTTCGGACCTCCCGGGTATGGAAATTCTGGATTTGCCAGACCCGGTGCAGGTGGTTCCATAAACATTGCAAAGAGTATCAGTATTAGTACAGGAGGCAGGGGTGGGGGAGCTAGATCTTCGGCGGGTGGATTTGGAAAGTAAACTTTTTGGAAATTATACGTGAATACTATGTAAAATAATTCTTTGAAGTACTGATCGCCGATTACGAGTGGTGTTAAAATAAAAATATATATGTATGTAATAAAAATGTTTTTGGATAAATTGTTTTTTTTTTATTATTACATATATGCCGGTCAGCTTTCTGGCAGTAAAATCAAAATTCTCAATTAAAATCTGCATCATGATGAGGAAAAGTAACTAGCCCGGCTCCCTCCTTTTCGACCTATAATTACCTTACTTCTGTACATAACTGCGACCACATCAGCTTAGCTTTTTTGGTTCTGGCTAAAATTAAATATCACAGCTATAGTATTCGCTATGGAATAATGACTTGTCAGAATGAATAAGTGGCAGGCCCCTGTACCTGGCCCCTATAACTGACCAGGTGTAGACTAGAATAATAGTTTTATTCTATATTATTTTTAAAAGACCTAAGTCGCAAAAGCAACTAATGCCACTTTACTAATACAAATTGGTTTTATATTTAGTTTCTAAACATACCTAGTATATATTTCGTTTCGTATTAATAAGATGTTTAAAAAATTGGCTGTTTTAGTGTTTTATTTTATTCTTGTTACTAAAATCTCTCACTAGAGAATATTAAATTGTTATGAAATATTATTCTCTCTCCTTCTGACACAAGATATTGATACAATATTTATGCTGCAGAAGAGGTATATTTGGGTAATGTAATGAAGACAATAAAATCGATATAAATAAATCATTAAAAAATATTAAATGATGACAATATATTTATTTAAAAATTATTTATTTTCATAAAAATATTACCAAATTAAAAAAAAATGCGATTTTACCAAATTTATACTAGACATAAATAAACTTGATATAGGTTCCATAAAATATTAGGTAATTTTTTAAAAGTTAATTGTATACGTTTTTACAATAACACAGTAATAAAGTCTTAGATTTGTTAATAAATAAATAACAATTACACATTAAAGGGAAATTGATAAATAAAATCCTATTACAGTGTTAATTTAAATGTGATTTACTTATTTATTAAGTGTGATTACATTAACGATAGTACGGCCTGGAAATGAATTGTATTTTCATAGCTGGTAGCCTGCGCAGTTTGTTTAACGTTTCTGTTACTATATTTATGAATATTGATGCATTATAACTGCTCCCTTAGAAGTTATTACTTGTGGAAGCGTTGGGGTCGCTTGCCACATCCCCTCAAGCAAGGGGGTGACTGGTAGTCTTGGAGACTAAGTCTGCAATATTCATTTAATAAAAAAAAAGTATTCATAACGAATTAATTGATTGCGAGGGTTCTAACTGTTCGCAAATTGTTTATAAAATATTTTGACAATTATTACAATTAAATATACTCAATTGAGTTTGTTTTGTAATTCTTCTCAAACCATGGTGTATTAGAATCCTTGTAGCCTTAACTGTATGTTTGAGAATCTCTACGGAAAGGCTTATCCGATAAATATGATATCTACTATTTACATTTTTATTAATCGCTTATATACTAGACTACTTATAGTATAATCTCGGAAGTGATTATCATATTTAAAGTTAAGAATATATTACATTTTAAAATTAGCTTTGTATATCATATTTATTTGTCTTTAAAATATTCAATATGTCTGCGCTAAGTAAGGATTTATTTATTAATAATATGCAGTACACCCATACAAAATTCATAATTAAAAACAAATTAGCTAAATATTGTAAAAAAAATCATCAAGAAATACCTAAACTACATAAATCACACAAATACAGACACTAGTTGTATTTCCCTGAAGTGTGTAATATTTAGTTTGTGTTATTTACAAAATCAATTTGGTGATCGCAACTGGATCTTATTCTACGAATTTAGATATTATCACTTATGCTTTATGGTTTACAGTATATATTGAGAATGATAATCAATATCTTACCAGAAGAAACCTAGACGCAACGAAATGAAGACGACATTTTTTTCATTATTATTTTGTGTTTTAACAACACATTGTGCGATTTACAGAACACAGGGTAAATATTTTTAAATTCTAATGTATCTTCTTTTATTTTAAAATGCAGAAAAAATGATTTTTATTAATTCTAAAAAAAAATATGTACTACATTAACAAATTTATATATTATATTGCTCTTATACATTTTAAGTAATGTTACATAATTATTATATTTCACTTCTTTTTCAGATGAAAAGTTAAGCCGGATAGTAAGATCTTCAGACTTAAAAAAATCTGCTTCTGGAGATTCATCTATTGTCTTCCAAACACAGAACTGGAGCGGAGTTGCCCGTGGTACTGATGGAGCTCAGGGTGTCTTCAGTGGAGCTGCTGCAACAGCTGGAAGTGCCTCCCCAGCAGCTAATGGGGCTTTCTCGATTGCTGCATCTGGAGCCGCGCCTGTGATGGATAAACTAGAAGAGCGTTTTGGCGGATCAGACCATTACGTATATTTTAATCCTCAAAATGTTTATAATCCTTATATACCCGATCACCATGGATTTGAACGTTGGGCTCATAGACATGATTTTCATAGAGATTTTAATGGTAACCTAAGAGGTGGTTATAACTATAGGCAATATTCAGGAGCTAACCGTCAAGCCTTCATTAAATCAGAAGCTTCTTCAAATGCTGCAAGTGGATGTGATGAGGGGACTCAAAATGATTTAGTTGGGAATGGACAAAAAAATATAGAAGCAGTAAGTAAATCTCAAGCTTATTCTGAATCCATGGGTGGATTTGGCGGTTATGGCTCTGGGTTATATCAAGGTCAACAAAACAAAGCATCAAACGGTGTTCTTCAAACCACCGCTGAATCTAATTCAATTGCTCGATCAGAATCCCTCAAGGGCGGTATTCAACAAGCAAAATCTTTTAACAATGGACTTAGTAATTTCAAAGATTTAGAACAAAATAGTGGCCAACAAGTTGAAGCTTACGGTAAAGGGTATGGTAATACTCAAAACTTACAGAATGATGGTAACCAACAAGTTGGATCTTTCGGAAAGGGTTTTAGCAACGGTCAAGGTTTCGAGAATGCTGGCCATAAAGTAATAAAGCAAGACAATAGCAAGGACTTCGAAAGCGATCAACACCAAAAAGCTTCTTATACAATTGATCTTAACAGTGGCAATAGTTATGGATCTCGGTTATCGAAAGATTTCGAACTTGGTTCTGAATCTGCAAATGGTAACGCGCAATCAAATTACAACAGACAAGATATTTCTAGAAACTCTGAATCAAGAACTTTCGATACGGGTTTTACAGGACATGGGCAAAAATACGGATACGGTAGAGGATTTGGTAGTTCAGATTATCAAACTGGATTTCAATCGAAAGGCTTAAAAGAAGTTTCTGGGCAATCTTTAGAAAATGACAAAAGCCTAATAAACAATGCTAACTCTAATGGTCAAGAGATCTTGTCTTCTAGTTCTGGTTCATCTGGCAACCAAGATCTTCAGTCCACCTTGAGCGGAGCTTTAGATCTTGCTTCTCAGGGCCTCCAAGCGTCTCAAAATCAGCCCTGTAGTACTTGTCAAAAGGGCGGCTACGCCTTCAGTAATGCTAAAAGCCATAGTGGTTCTGCCATTGCCCTGTCCATTGGAGGGTAATTTGATTATGTTTGTTCACTACCCAATGAAAGTATTCTATATAGCTCTTAATAATAAAGAAATTGTTTAACCTTGATCTATATTATTTATTTTGTTTTTTATTATTAATTTATTATATTTTATTCATTTATTGAACCATCAAAGGCTTTAATTTAATCAACACCTTAAAAATATAAAAATAAAAAAGGGGGAATAAAATAAAATAAAAAGAAAATACAACTAAAAATGCAAAAAATATTAATTAAACCTTTTTGATTAATATATTCTACCATTCCTCATGTGTATGTTGATCCGTTCAAACCACTAATATAGTGCTTTATTTTATTTTAACAATACGGAAGATTATAGAGGATCAGAGGACTCTGTACAAAAATAGACTTGAAATATAATGTCTAAATAAAAACAATTCTTTTTCAATTTATTTATATTTTAATTGTTAGAATTTTGAGCACAATTTTATTCTGATTAGCTTTTTTAATAATTTAAATGTTAAATTTTTGTAGATGTTTTTTTTTTCTACTCTACGAAAACTTCATTTTACTATTCATATCTTTTATATAAATTTCTAAAATGTAATGTTTGCACTATATCACAGGAATCTCCATAACTATAAAGTTATAGAGATTCTGGAAAAAATATGAGTGTAGAGAATACTTTGTAGCATTACGCCTGGCCATTGTGCCTTATTCTTGGACAATAAAAATGTATGAATTCACGTACATCAATACAAACACACATACACACATTCGTGTTGAAACCATATTTTTACACTTCTTCTGGATTACTTTTGGACGAAAACATCATTAAATTAAGATTTAAATCAAATATTGACATTGAATTTTTTTATAATTTTTGACACATACACGCCTTTGAAGTTTTACAATTATTCATAGGCAAAGAAATATAATACTTCATGGCCACAGCTTTTCTTCACAATAGTGAAATGACAAGCTGCCCACTGATTATGTATCGATTATGTAACGATGTGTGTATAGTCAAATTTATTTTATATGTTAAAATGAATAACATTTAATTTACATATAATTATCGATAAAACAGTATGTATAAATAAGGTAAATAATAAAACTTCAATAATTAACTTATTGTTTAGATAAACACAAAACAAAGGAAATACTTTAATTGAGCGAAGCTCCCTCTGAGAGACTTTTCTGCATTCTTTGTGCAAGCATCAATTAAAAACGGTATATCCGAAAATTTCAAAATTTTTCACACTGATGTTTGTCTGGTGGTAGTTTCAGAAAAAAAATTCAAATATTTAATGTCATTGAGGAATAATCACGGAAAAACTATGACCATAGACTTCAGTGCGAATAGTTTTTTTTTGCCCAAGTAATAGTTGAGTACAGAATACTTCGACGTTTTGTAAATGCAGCTTCGGTGCTGTTTGCACCTCGCTTCGCTCAATATGCTAACAAATATCGAGATTTTTCGAGCGCAGCGAGTCAAAATTGATGTCTGGTTCGCGCTCCTAGTATTGTCATAATCAATTGTAAATAACTATAACTACCAAAAATAATATACTGGTAATTTGTCAAACATAAGCCTAAAATAAAAAAATATAATATTTATATTTTCCTCTAATATTTTAATCTTAATATAAAACATTAGATTACAATTAAATATATCAAACAAAAATATAATCTGAATTTTTAATGACCATAACTATAGATTATTTTAATAATTTATTTCAATTACCTGTAACAACTAACAAAGTTATAAAAAACAATATCAATATATATTTTAATTCAAGTAAATCCCTAATTATTCGACAACACTCGTGCTCACGTAATTTAAGAAAGAAGCAAAGAAACTGATATCCGGGAGTGTTTTTTATAGAAGAGTGTTACGATCTCAGTAAAATGTAAATTCCAAAGAATTTTCTCAAATCTATATAGTGGAGAAACAGTCTAATAGAATTATAATTGAACCAATAAATAACATATGTAATATCCCCAATCCTAATAATTCACACGTCAACCAAAATGTACTCAAAAAATTATCAGTCTTATTGTGTAACTTCTCGGTATTTATTTAATTTTGTTTATATATCAGTGGTGTATAATTGTGGCGCCACAGTACCAGCCACAGTTACAGAATGTTGCGACTAGGTTTTACAGTTTTGGCTTTTATTATATTTGTTGAATGCTGGCCAGCAAGCAAGGAACGTAAGTAAACAATTTGAGATATACTTTGAATTATACTATACTATATATACCATAGTGAATATTTATATTTCTGTATTACATGTATTGAACTTCATTCTAGTTTGTTTACGTTAAGAGTATATTATCAAAAATTGACGTTTTAATAAAATTTATGCATGTTTTATTTTAGATGGCCTACTAATAGAAAGATTGAAACGATCACCTCATTATTGTGGACCGGAATATCAAGAACGAGAGCTGCCACCGCCGCCACCACCAATGCCATTATATCCACCACCACCATTCTGGCCAGGCCATCACCACCACCACCATCGCTACCACGAGTTCGAAGAACCAAAATTTGATCAACTTAGAGATTATCAAAACTTTAAACCACCCTGTGATACGTGCAATGGGAAAGGAAAGAACACAGCCATCAGCAACGCTGAGAGTGAAACTGGAAACGCCGTTGCTATAGCAATTTCTAGATCTAAACCAATATAGTTAGTTGATTAAATTAATTCAATTGTAAATATTTTAAGTTTAAACTTAGTGACCGTAATGTAGATATGGCAATAAAATAATTTAAAATGTACTTTAAAGTGAATTTTATGAAAATTAAATAATGTTATATACCCATATTGTTATATATTATTATTACATATTCCTAAATCTATATAATTTTGTAAGAAAGATTGAAATATTTATATTTTTAATTATATCGTTTATGTCTTAAAAAGAAACGGAAATTGATTTATCTAATATTAAAATAATATCCTTATGTGGATTTAATTAAATTATATGGCGGTGAGATCGCGTGGGCGGAGACGAAAACTCAAAACAAGCAATATATCATGACTCCGCCTCTACTCATAATTGATTTTCTATAAAAAGTAAAAAGATGAGTAGCTTCAAAAAATATTAATTTATAACTTCATAATCATATACAAATTAAATTAATTCAACTAAAAACCGAATACAATTAAGAGAAGTTCTTTGAACTTTTAAGTGCTTTAGTTGTTTTATTGAAATCATTACAAAAATAGAGAGACTGTCTCATTTTAGTATTCATGAAGTGGTCTCCGAAGACTTTTATTACTACTCTATTTTACGACTCTAACTTTACCGACTCTATTCAAATAAATTGACGGGTTCCACTGAATATATTTTCGGTAAATTTACATAAATATTTTTTTCTAATCGATTTATATTTTTTATTAGCAATAAAATAAACAAGAAGTTATAAGTATTTTAAAATTACCTTAATAAAAAAATGAACTATCAAAGGTAATTAGTATGTTGATTACAATTTTATTTATTTTTTTAAAAGAAACCGTAGTCATTTTGATCCAAAAATTATATGCGACAAGTAAACGAAAACAGTATAATATACTATTTATTTAACGTTTGGTAAATAAATAAAATTATCAAATTGAGATAAAAACATTTTAGATGACTCAAAAATATTGACTAAAAATCAAGATAAAAAAAACAAAGCATTTCCGGGCCTATATAAGGTCAATATTCAAATCTTTAATAGAGTAGCTTCCGTGGGAAATTCTAATAAGGTTCTCAATGTCCATATCGTGGGAGACGACCTCCGACCGACATCGTATAAAAACCGAATGACCCGCAAAAATCTGCACACACTTCACACAAATCAAAATGTGGAACAAAGAGGTTTATCTCGTCTACTTTCTCGCGATATCTATGGGGTGGAGCCCAGCCCTCGGCGAAGGTAGTAATTTAGCTATAAAATTTAATGCTTAGATCCATTGATTTTGTTACCGTTAGATAAAATTGCAAATCTTATATTATTTTATAGTAATAAAAACGGTAATAAATTAAATAAAATCGGTCACTATACTTGTAGCGGCTGATTAGACGAGGTAATACCTACTGACATAGAAAATGTAATAAAAATCTTTTATTATTACAATAAAATTGTCTACTTTTCTCATATTTTTTTTAACTGTATTTACTTGAGGTGTTTAAATTATCAACTTAGATTATAATTATCAAATATGTATTATTTAAACTTAAATTAATTTATAGAGAATCTATTGAGAGCCAACATACGGGAGCCGCGACACTCGAAGAATAAATTATGTTACAAGTATGGAATATGTGGAGGTTATGGAAACCAAGGATATCAGGGCTACCAGGGAAATCAGGGCTACCAGGGATATCAGGGGTACCAGGGAAATCAGGGGTACGGAGGCTACAATCAGGGAGGTTATAATCCTGGAGGTTATCACGGTGGTTACCAGGGCAACCCTCCTGTTAACATTGCTATCAGTCAATCCCAATCTTTATCAAATTTTGGCGGTGGAGGGTTTGGTAGCTCACCGTATCCCAACAACTATAATTATAATGGAGGATACAATGGATACCAAGGTGCCAACAGACCTGGATACTTTGGAAGTGGATTTGGATCATACAATAGCCAATATAATGAGAACTACTATGGAGGAGGTGAAGGATACGGCTTCCAGAGACCTTTTAGATTTGGTAATGATTATTCTGAGGAAGATAGCAATGAAGACTATGGAAGATCTGCGAAGTCAAAAGATAGTAGTGATTAATTTTATTATAAACTGTGATAAAAAAAATAGAATAAGTAAAAATATATAAGAGATATTTAAATAGCTTAATGACTTTTATTCATCTTTCTTAACATATTTCACTTCTTTTTTAACAAGAAAAATCTATTATTCATGCAATCAAAAACTCCTTTAGTTTAGTAAGTATTTTGCTTACTAGAAAAATTAAATTATTTAAAAAGTTATTAAGTTAAAATGGTTTAAAAACTAATATAGACATAGCACCTATATATGATGATCTCCAGATGTACTCTCAAAGTCAGTTCGACTAACAATAAGCAATAGAAAACAATATCTTTAAAGCTTTTAAAGAGCTCTATAAAATGTTAATTTGTGTTATTAAAATTATATTAATTTCATTCAATCAAAAGCCACAAAACCATCCATAATCAGATTCAGACTTTTTATTAGTTTGTTAACCTCACAAACAAAATAGTAATTTTCTATCCTAATATTTATATCTATAGATCAATTTATTGACGGATGTATTAATTAAAGATAAAGACAGGTTCTTCTTGATAACTGATGTGTTTATTACATGTGATAAAAGTTGTCAAAACTTTCGATAGTTAATATAAGAGATTTAATCTAACGGAATATGATTATTAATTTGAACTTGAAATGTAATTATAATATGTATTTATTTTTAAAACATGACAATACACAGGAATTGGCAAACTAAATATAACTTATAAGTACAATTTTTTTGTCTTAACGGTATATAGTCATTATTATTTTTAGAATTAAGATAGTTCAAAACATTAGTTAAAAAAAAAATTAATACCTCTGTCAAAATTGCTTTTATATTTTTTTTTTTTGTCAATTATTCACAACACATTTCTGTGCTTAAGTACACACTATTTTTTATAGTGAGCGGCCTGAACTATGTTATTGCTATTAAACATTGTTAACAAAATTCGTAGCAAACTGTGAAGTGTGTAATATATATAATAAATAAATAGATTTAATGAAATATATATAACCAGGTTTTATTTTTTCGTCCTAAAGTTTTAAAGAGAGAAAAAAGGTTCATAACATACTCAAATATCATACATTCTCAGAAACTATAAGGACTATGATATGAGTCCTTTTCGAACGATGTTGTTCGTTAAAACAACATTTTGTTTTTTTCCAAGGGGAATAAAAAGGGGGTGAAAAATTTGTAAGAGTTCCGCCATTATCGAAAGTAGGATTCAGAAAAACTGTATTTAAACTTTGAATAAATAATAAATACAAAAGAAAATAGTGTATTTCTTCGAGAGCCTGAAAACTGGTTGTTAGCTTTAATAAAAAAAAACTAATAACTTCTATCATTTTCAATTCAAAAATATTTATTTTAGACATATTTCCTATTCGCGACAAATTAATGATTATATATATTTTTTGGTTGTGATATCAATAAATTTGTTTAAGATATAGAACATCTTATAATTTATTACCGTAATTTAAGTATGAACCGGGCCATCAAGTTCATTTATTAACAAACATTCATAAAAATATCTTTATTATTACTAATGAACTTAAAATTAGTAATATAGTTTTTAATTAACTGTATTACTTTCGCTCAGGATATATTCACCATAGGAATGATGATATATTGACGTGAGAATGGCATCAGGTGTAAATCGAATCCAAATTCTGGAGTGGGGGGTCTCAACTTCCTAGTATAAAAGCACGAAGAAATGATTCACATGTATCCATTACTTTCGGCGAAAGGTGAAATCAAATCATAATCAAGATGTCTAAGCTACTGGTAGTACTTTCAGTGTTCGCAGTCGCCCACGCGGTACCGGTGCTGTATGGTAATATATCTTATACCCAATAATTATATTCTTTATATTTTTATAAGCTGTATAAAGTAATTCTAAAATTACTTTTACATATACAACTTTTTATAGTATATTAAACAATTTTACAGATAATGAAATACCCGCTTTTATCTGGCGCATGGGTCGTGCACCAAATGTAGCATTTGGTTTCGGCAGCGGTTTCAGCAGCAACATCGGCGGTATAAGCCACTCTTCTGGAATCGGTGCATCTTACCAAAGTGGCGATGCTCAAGCCTATGGCTCTGGTATTGGATCATCTGATGGCAATTTTGCAAGAGGAATCGGCTTCGCTCAAGCTGCACCACACTACATTCAAGCGAAGCCTTTCATCCCAGTCAACCTTCAACAGTCTGTAGCATCAGCATTTAACAATAATGCATTCGGAGAATCATATGGATCTTCTATATCCTCAGCTCAAAACTTCGGCAATTATGGATCTGCAATTTCTTCAGCTCAAAGTCAAAACGGTCTGGGGTCAGCTGTTTCTGTAGCGCAAAACAGCGGTTTAGGCCGTTACCAGTCAGCGGTATCATCTGCTCAAAATCTAGGCAGACATGGATACGAATCCGCTACCTCTAGCGCCAGCAATGGCTTGGGATATGAAACAGCTGTCTCCTCTGCTCAAAACGCCGGTGACTTTGGTTCAGCGATCTCTCTTGCTCAAGGACATGGAAATAACCACATTGGCTCTGCTATCTCTGCATCCCAAAACGTAGGTGGTTTTAAGTCGAGTATTGCACAAGCCTTCCAACAAAATGGGAATTCCGTCCAACAGAGTGGTGCAAGCAGCGTGAACGCCCCAGGAGTACAATCCTCTCAAGCTCATGCTTTTAACAATAACTATTATTAGAGTAATAATAATTTATTTTATTTATTTATTGTCAATTTGAAAGATACCTAGAAGACTGTAAAACACTTATCTTGATATCTTTCGTATATAATAAATATGTGCGTTAAAATATTTTTTTTATTTTAAAAACAAGCCATTGCAAACAATTTTCTGATTTCTGAAGCGAATATATATGTAATTAAAGTAACACCACACCGATTATTATCAAAATCCATGTTGAAGTTTAAATTAATTAAATTATTTGTGTTTTTTTTTTGCATTAAAGTTTTTAAATTTAAGTGTGAAATACAGATTTACAATAAATAGTTAATTTAAAAAAAAATTAAAATCTTTTTTAGTAGTTTGAGCTTTTTGTTTGAAAGAACAATAAAACAGAAAATATATAAGAACTAGTTTGACATTGAAGTTCTTTCAAAACAACAAAAGCAATGTACTGTGATATAGAAATATTGTTATAATTATATAATAAATAATTTATAGGTATAAATAATAACAATATTTTTATATCACAGTACATTGCTTTTGTTGTTTTTAAAGAACTTCAAAGGCAACTAAAGAGTGCTGATTGATCTAAAGCGACTACAAATACAGGCCCAGGCTTGTTTCCTGAGAGACAATTTAATTATTCAAATAACTGAACACCAGCTCAACTAGAGTAGTACCGCATTGTGGTAAGACTACTAGTGGGCTAAGGATCTATCTAGTTTTAAACTAAGCTGGTGGTATCAAGTAGTATAAAAATTTTATAATGAAATTACTACTTTAAAGTTTAATTCTAACTGTAAAACAACTTTTGGAGTTTTAAAACCCTATTTGATTATAATTATTATTTTCTTTACTTAACTACTTTACTTAATAGGTGTTTTATAAAGATGCTCTTAATTAATACAAATAGACTTTATATAGAACAATAAATAAAACATTTAAAATACTTTAAGAAATAATAATTATACTATGATACTAAATCTTTACATACGAGCACGAATGATCAGTACGAGTAAACGACATCAGATATTAATTTAAAGTTATATCAATATATCTAATAAGTTGTGTATCTTATCTTAATATATCTAATAAGTTGTGTATTTTATCTTAATATATCTAATAAGTTGTGTATCTTATCTTAATATATCTAATAAGTTGTGTATTTTATCTTAATATATCTAATAAGTTGTGTATTTTATCTTAATATATCTAATAAGTTGTGTATTTTATCTTAATATATCTAATAAGTTGTGTATTTTATCTTAATATATCTAATAAGTTGTGTATTTTATCTTAATATATCTAATAAGTTGTGTATGTCAGTAATTAAATCCCAGTTTCCCAGTATAGTGTGATATACTTTTATTTGAAGCTCAAAGTACTTTTCGTTGGTTATTAAGATATAAGAAACAGAATTTCCCAAAACTTTCCTAAACAAATTTTAACATACACTGTTATAATAATATAAGCCACCTACAACGAAAAGACAGTTAAATTCAAAGTCTGACTAGTAACAATACAAGCACCGTTAGAGTTCAAAGAATCCATACAAGTTGTAACAAAACATAATCACAAATTGTCTCAGACGACACTTCATCTCCCGAAGGTGCCATTATAAGGTATTTAGACGTTCCGATTGCAGATATTATAGACTATTTACATGTATCGATTTTATAATAAGAGAAATACAGCTCATAAAAATAAAGCTACGCTTACACGTTGCTGTTTAGTCAACTGGACATTTAATAAAGACAGTAATTTTAAAATTACAATGAGCTAAAGTATATTTTCAAGTACATATTGGTGACAATGTTTCATCGAGAAAAGCTTATCCATAAATTTGAATAAAAATTACTAAAATACATAAAAATATGACCGTCAATAAGCTAAGCCTTTTGTGCGTTTAAACTTAATAGTGTTGGATATTAAGAGCCACAGCTTATTATAATTTCGTAACCATCTGTTAAGCTTATTTGACCGGTTTAAATTTGTTTTTGTCATAATTGAAATAAGATAATAAACTTCTTCTACATTTTTCTCTTTTTTTTTTCCTTTTTTGTTCTTAATTTCTTTTTTACTTTTCAATCTCAAATTTTTTTTTTTTATAAATTGCATTTAGTGGTGGATAGAAAACTGCATCATATCAGCCCATCTGAATCTTAATTCAAGTGTACTATAAAGTTTGATTAAGTCCCGTTGTTGTATGTCAGCTTGTAATTGAACTTAATATATAAAGCCTCACACTCGAAGCACAGCTGCATTTTAGTGCTGATTTCCACTATGTATTTATTACTCTGTATCTATATTTTGCTTATTATATCAAATATTTATGCGACAGGTAACGGTTTTTTGTTGTTAAAGCTGGTTATTTATTTTATATAATTTTAATACCTATATTATTTTATCGGATTAAAAGATTTTGTCATCAACATTAGATTTTTTATCCTTTTTTATTAATATGGCTTAAAAAAATATTCTTTTATTTTCAGATCAGAAATCTGACCACATATATAAAATGGAACTTCCTATATCAAGTAACAAAGGTGTGGTCGGTGTTGCCAGTGTCGCAGGCATAGCTTCCAGAAATGGTGGAGTTGCAACTGTTGGAGGAGTTAAATATTTTGGGCCATTATCATCTTCGATTCAATCTAAATCAGACTGGAGCTTAAATAGCAAAAATATGGCAAACAGCATTAAAATAGGTCCCGGTGCAATTGCATTTTCATCGTCTAAAATTGGAGACAACGCGATGCGGTTACCAACTCCTTGGCCAATATTACATCCAATGCCTTGGCCAATATACAACCATTTTATACCTTCAAATATTTTTGACAGGCAGCGGAATATAGAGGAATGGTTTCATAAAGACATATTTGAAAATTTGGCCCCAAACAACCAAATGACAAACACGTGGCTGTACCCGTCCTTTGATCCGTTTTTTAATTACTAGCTTGTACCCAATCATGAGTTATTTATTATACTCATTATACAATTTTCAATAATAAATAAATTTGTTATAAATGTTGACTTTTATAGCTTTTGTGGACTCATTAAAATAAAAGAATTACGAATTATATTTATATATAGACAAATTTTAAAAAAGTAGGTGAGACAGAAATTCGACAGTAAACAATTCGACAATATATTATAAATAAATATTTATAATATATTGTCGAATATACAAAATAAATAAACTTTACTCATTTATAAAAGTTTATTTAATGAAATAAAGGATTTAATGCTATTAAAAATAATAGACGTCAATTGGTATTATTTTTTGTTAATTCAGTAGTGAAAATTTATATATTAAATATAATTATACGGCTGTATTCACGTTGTTATTATAGGAATTTGACCGATTAGAACACTCCGCAATTCCAGCATGTTCAGAGTTCATGAATAAAGCCCCCGAATAATCGGACAAATTCCGATAATAATAACGTGAGTGCAGCCAGATAGCTATATTTAAGAGTAATCTCGTGATCCATTTTTTACATACAAGACATACCAAGTTTACATACAAAAACTTGTATATATACAATATTAAGAAAATATTTTAAATAGAAACAGTAAAGTTGTTTTAACTATCCGACAATGACATACCAGGGACATTGTTCTATTATTAAACTGAAGTCAACAAATATATCTAATAGTAGTGCATACTTACGTGCTAGTAATTTTAATTTAAAATTATCACCTATAATCTTTACAATAATATATTTTAATGTATTCAAATTCTACAAAACCCTACAAAGATCGACCTAAAAGTTCAGAATATATACAATTATAATATATTTATAGCTACACACATAGATAAAGTTATAATATTAGATCAATTTAGATTTAGTTAAACATATCAAAGTTGCATCTCTTAATTTAAAGGGTTTCATAATCTACCAAATATTTGATTCTATTCATAATTCATTTCGTAAACACGTTGACAAACAAATCAGTCTTTGTATATAAAAGAATATTACATTCACACATTCTCCCGTCATATAAATCTTTTAAAGTATAATAGAGTATTTTTAAAATAAAATTATTATAGTTACTGTTTGATATCTCCTTCAAAGTTTTCGTTGTTTATTAAAATAATACTTGAATAGTTAATATATTATAAAACTAAAAGAATTTGCAATTTCTGCTACACAATTTATCTCGTTTGTATAAATATAGAGTAAAACGACATAGATTCTGTTATATTTTTCTAGTTTAGGTCTAATTTATTCTACAAAACTGGTTATACTTAACAAGCACAAGCCTATTGTGTAACTTTTTTTCGCTAATTGGCCAATCATACATTACTTAAGAGTAGCGGAAAAATATATATTAATTACAACAATTATCTGATTATCTTTATCTATTAACTTGTTGAGAAAACTATTTGCTTGTCGGATAAATCATTTCATAAAAACCATAAAATCATAAAATGTGATCGCTAATCGCTGCGTCTATCACTGTGTCTGTGTTCTTAATGGCAAGCAACTTGCACCACCACTAATTATGATGCAACTGTGTGGGCCATTCTACGAATTTACGTTAATAGCAGTCATAGAATTAAAAGATACCTTAGGAAAAACAATATAAAATACGTACCTACCGTTTAAGTATTTAGATAACTGTATGGAAGGTGCTATAGTTATTGGAAAGAAACCACGAGGCAAGTCAAACCACGAGTTAAGTTTAAACTCATATAATTATTGGAGTATAGTTAACTGTAATTGTGCATTGTAATAAGTGATAAGTTTAGTTAGTAATTAGTAGAATGGTCCGCTCGTCCTAAATAGCTTGCAGGCGACAGTGAGAGGTGACAGTAGAGCCGCGTCAGCTGACAAAAGACAACATGCGTCTCCTATTAGTCCTAGCTGTTTGCATCGCTCTGGCGTCCACTGCACCACAATCTAGACTTCAATTTGATAATAATGGTAAGTTTTTTTATTATTTATTAGTTTATTAAGTAGATTAGTACAATAGAAAGAGGATCATGATAAAGTTTGATTGTTTTAATAAGGAAAAGGCTACCATATGTTGCAAGATGTTAGAATCTATAAAATAACACTTCTAAAAATATACAGAGGTGCTATTAGTACGCAATAACCTATGTTAATAAGTTTTTATAAAAATATCACAGCATTCAGACGGCCTTGCATAAGAACTTATAAAAAACTTATTTATTGTATCTATTAAGTATTCAAATTATATTCTTTTGTATTTTGTCGATACACACTATATAGTAACGAATTTGAATACAATTAAAGCTAAAAACTCGTATATATATATATATATATAGATATATATATTATACGAAAACTTTAAACATTACATATATTAAACATTTATAACTTTCAAATTTGTATCAGTTTTTTGTTTCTTTTTTTTAAATATACCCTTTTTTGTCTGTATGTCTGTATACACGTTACTCATCCATGTGTGAGTAAAAAACGTGTATGGAATAATGACGTAAAATATGACGTTATATGATTTATAAGACACGGAAGATTTCCGTATTATATAGCCTCGAATAATATATTACATGAACATTAATACAAATACTTATATAATATAATAGATCAATCATATTTTAAGTGTCTTTGTTAAAAATAAGTTTACGCTAATTAATTAAAGTATAAAAATATTATTTATCATGCCATTTATAATTAGTTAAAGAAGCATTAAAAATATTTATGTATATTTTCTCAAAATAATACTTATACTACCTTTTTTTATCATTTTCTATATATATTTAAATATCTCTCGGCAAAAAATAGAATTGTATAAAAAACATGAAAAACAGGTAATAAGAAAAAAAACCTCATTAAACAAAATCAAGCGTATAAAGGTTTAAATTATAATAATATTAACTGCATAGAAGAGCTGCAATTGTTTTTTTAAGTCATCCTGTCACATTATAACGGTAGATTCCAGACATAAAATTAAAAATAAAACTGACCATATTCCTAATGTACTTAACAACTAGCTTATTATGTTCTTTTAGTCTAACCTTATAGCTAAAGTTATGCAATCTTAAAGTATTTTGTACAATTTTTTAGTCATACCGATATTTTTCTTTCAGACATAATAAATGGCCAAAAATAAATCATGTACTTTCATTATATTTATTTTTGTACACTAAAGAGTAAACTGCATTTATTTTTTTTTATGTTTTCTTTTTAGCAGAAATAAAGCTTGAATTCTCAAAAAAAAAGTGATATAAGTCATATCTAGTAATTTACTTCCCAAACCTTGTGAGCAATTTCTTGTTTAGTCTCTTGTCTCTTTTTTAGTAAGTTTTTTAAAATGAATTCTTGAAATATAGTTCAATGGGTTCTTTATTACCTAAAAAAAGTCCTTCTATTATTATTTATATTATCACAAAACTACATATCATGCCTAGTATCCTAAGTAACACTAGTCTTATTCTGCCACTATGTTATAATAAATGTGTTTTACAATTTTCAGACAACAACGGCAAGCAGTTCATAGAGGAGGTGGTGGTGGAGTCAGTCTTGCACGTGCGGAGCCCCACTTCAGCACGCCAGGGACGCACCAGCAATGACGACCTGATAACTGGCGCCAGGGTCTCGCTGTTACAACCAAAACAAACATGATATGAGACACGCTAACGATTTTTATAACTAGTCAGTATTTTTAATAAACAATATATATTATGTTTCCAGTCTTTATTAAAGTTCAAAAATATATTCAATATATTATTAAGATTAATTTCATTTTAAAAAGATATGAAGCGTGCTTGAGATGAAAAATCAAATTTTTTTTACATAAAATATGTTTTTATATAACTAGTGTATTGGTAACAGGTTTTTTGTAAAAAAAAAATAAAGTTATAGTAAATTTTGTTTTATAAAATTGTATTTTAGATATTTTTTACTTCTCTACTAATATTACTAGTTTTCTATTGGAAAGATAAATAAAATTTCAAAGCATCTACATATTTCAATGTCGTGTGTATGACGAATTAAAAATGGCAAATCCACTAATGTTATTCATAGATCGGGACGCGCGTAGACGCGGCAATGAGATGCGCGCGCGCTAAGAATAATGTACTACGCATATTTGGTATTATACAGGCTGCTTTGACATTAATTTATGATCAAAACCTTTAATTTATCCCTAGGAACCATTAGTTTTGTTTCGTAAATGAATTATACAAACATGTATACTTGCTAATGTCAACATAACTTTTATATGTTTTTATGGCTTTGACTGCGTTACTGGGGGTGATGGGAGGGGGCGAAAACCGCTACCCTTACTTTTATAATACTCAAGAACTGATTTGGTATATATCTATTATACTACAAACAACTAGACAGGTTGTGTGTGCCTTTTTTCAGTATCAACATATAGGACCCTTCAATAAAAAAGATTGATGATCTCATTATCAAGAAAATACAAAAAAAAATATTTTTTGGTCTATAATTTAAACAAAAAATGGATTTGTTTTAATTAAAATAGTGATACATTATTATTTGAGTCACGAAGAGGAAGTATACGAATTTGTTTATACAAGCTATTTTAAACTACATGAAAATGTTCAACAAGTTTTACAATTTACAACTGGTTCAACTGACTTACTGAGTTGAAGTTGGTAAAATAACCAATGATATGTCTATTATTAACTGAAATCTTATATCTTTATATATTAACTTAAAAAACACTCTGTATAAATCAAAATTTCATATTTAAATACAATCAGGCAGCTGAGAGGATCGCCGGCCACCGTTAGCCGCACGCGGCCCATCAACATTACTTGCTTCATGTATGCTTAGAATACGGTTACCGACTCTTCTCGGAACTTATTACATGATTTCGATGCGAGTGCTGTCATTGATTTGTTACCGGCGGCTAACAAGTTAGGAACATCTCATTTTTGTCATTTGACGATGTGTCCAGAGTCACGTATGAGAGTATTACACCGACTAGACGTGAAAAAAGTGTACTATCGTGTCTTTGCCTGGTATATTTTAAACCTGAAACAAAAGCCCAAATCGCGAGTAAATACACAAAAAAATATATATAATATACGTATAAATATTGGAAACATACATATTGTAAACTTATAATATACAATATTTAATAAAATTCTTGTAAGGTAGTTTGTTTTATTATGGTAATTGTTGTTCTATACCTTGAATTATTGTAATTTAAATAATAAAAAAGTTTGGAACCCCATGTCATAGTTCTCGTACGTATGAATGGATACCTGAACGTTCTCGGGAACGTAAGAATGGATATCTGAAGTCGTCTACAAAGATACTTATCTTTATTTAAATAATTCATTCTTAGTTTATCGTTAATATTTAGAATGGATGGAGTTTATCGTTAATATTTAGAATGGATATCGGATATCGAATGGATACTCAAAATAGATTTTTAATGTGTATTAAAAAGTATTTATTTTAACACGTTATGGAGACCAGACTTAAACGTATCATCAAATATTTTTGTGCGTTTTCTTTAACATAGTCATCATTAGTCCACGAGGAAGGAGTCGAGAGTAAAAGATAGATCATAAGTCAAATGCAAACTATATTTTACATTCAGACATTTGTACATTGTAATTTGTGTGTTTGTAATTAATTTTGGTCTACAATAAAATTGTTATCATTATTTTTTTATTGAAAATTTAACTAAGTCTTCTAAAAACCGGTGTTTCCGTAAACATATTATTACAGTTAGTGAGTCAACATGATTTATATCATATAATAACTTCAATTATACTAAGACAAAAAGTAATAATTTTTAAGTAATAATTTTTTGAGATTGAAATTATTATACTTTTCTGATTGAAACATAAATATTTGATAAAAAATCTTTTAAAACTCGACACACAAACTAGTACATATAATATAATCTAGACTAAATCTGCACATTAATATTTTCGTATTAAACAAACTTATATTTCTAGATTATATTTTTATTTATTTGATTGTACATAAATGAACAGCTGGATGAACTTCGGCGTACCTATACATTAGCTTCGAATGGCTTATTTGGTGCTAAATCGATAATTTCATTTGAAAGCAGATATTTCATCATAATAACAACAAGGTCAAATAAGATACTATCGCATCTTATACAGGATATTATTAAGCGATTAAGTATATACTCCTAGTTTCTAATTCCCTATTCTTGATGTCAAATAATGCTATGTAAATTAAAATTCAAATCGAGTATAAATCGAGTCAAGGATTATCTTTGACAACTAAAGCTTTTTATTTAAAGAAATTCTATACTTTTCTCTTATTTTATATTTTTAAATGGTATTGTACTTTGAATCAATGTTATCCATTACAATGTTAAAAGTTAGGCACTTATTCTAAAAAAATATATAAATGGCTTAAGTACAGATGTGGTTTAGTATTGGTTCAGAATTACGAAAGAAGTCTAATAAATGTCACTTCTGTCCCTTTAAAATTACTTGTATATAAAATACTAGAATCATTGAGGCAGGTAGCTATTTGGCAAAGCAACAGTCGAGACACGAATGGGATTATAATTACTATGGCAAATGCAAAAAACTGACTATATATATGTAAAAAACTAATGAAATATTCATCACCTAATTGGTCGTTTCGCCAACCATTGTCCGAATGCAATTTATAGGACAGTGGCTCTGGAAACATATTTTTTCATATCATAGATCTTACGAGCTATTGATATTCAGATATCATTATCTGCAGCTGCCCTCTGAATTTATTGTATAATATAAATTCGAATAAACCGCTTGCATATTAATCAATTCTATAAAAAATATTTATTAAAACTCTTTAATGATTTGAGATCTTAAGGAACCTACAATTTCAAAGCAGTGAAGAATTTCTGAAGTCATATTCATATTTCTACGTGGGTGTCAGATAGCGTATATCGTGTATTGTAATGTGCTGGATAGATTTCATGACTTGGCTGTTCAAAACTAAATAGATTCATAATATGACGTTTTATTGTTGAATCTATAAAGACCACATCATACCAAAAACTTAAAGAAGATTGGTTAGAAAAAAGTAACAGGTATTTTAAAAAAATATATATTTTTTAAGAAAACTACAGACAAATAATTCAACAGACCTTAAATAGACTATAAATCACGTTATTTTTCGGGAAAAAGACAATAATATTAATAATTTTGTTCTTTACAGAACTTTATCGAAGCCAATTGAACAAAATTTTGGGGGCTGTAAAATTTTTGTGTTTGCAATTTTGACGGCCAACTTTAAAAATTTAAAACCTCGAGGATCAAAATTTGTTAGAAATCAAAAACATAAACATAAGTATTTATTTGTGTATTCCTAATAAATATATCACAATTTTTTAACAACTGATCACGTGAGCTTAGAGCTTCCTTATTCCGCCCTGGTTTTACCAAAACTCAATTCGGGTACATCATTATATCCAATATGGAGATATGATTAATCGATGATATAATAGAGACGTCATAGGCACTGACAAACAATCAATGAGTAAGTGATCGAAACTGTTTTGATACTGTTTTAAAATAGCATCATCTTTAATCTTTACTATTTTAGTTATACATTTATGTTACTGTTAATATGTGAATCAATTCTGCGGTATTTTTAATAACAATTATGATTGAAAAAATACTCGTGAATCACCGAAAATCAAAAGATATAAATAGTAACGATATTAATAAAATACAAATATTAGTATTCTGTTCAAGTTTAAGTAATGCAGTTGTTAGGGCTGTTTCAATTCATGCACACGTATGGATCGCCTCTTGACGATAAATGCTTTGTGCAGTAACGAGGTGCTTTATCTGCTCAGGTTGATAAAACTACAACATTTCTAAAAATTCACGCATAATTTCCCAATTTGAGTCAAGTATGTTTATTTTTATATTCAAAAAGAGTCACAATCACCGTTAAACAGTTATTCTAAATAAATCCTTCAGTCATAATTTTCTTTCATCATAATTCTATTATTTTATAAAACTTTCAAATTCAGAACACGTTATTCAATAATTTAGACTCGATTATGTTTAATAGGAATTAGTCGATTAACCAAGTATAACTCATTGAGCGAAGCTCTCTATGAGAGACTTTCTGTATCCTTTGTGCAAGCATCAATCAAAAACGGTATATCCGAAAATTTTGCACACTAATAAACATCAGTCTGGTGGCGGTTTAAAAAAATTAATAATTTGTCTCACCTTCAAACATAGTTGAGCACAGAATGCGTCGACGTTTTGTACATGCAACTTCGGTGCTGCTTGCACCTTGCTTCGCTTAATATTCTAAAACATACCAAGATTTATCGAGCACAGCGACTCAAAATTAAGGTCAAGTTCTTAGCATTTCATTTATGTGGTTATTATTAAATTACACGATGACCTTCCTGACATTACATAGACAAATGAAACACATTTACAAAACAGGGTTATACCGATTCAGAGTGTGGGTATAGTCAATCATTTTCAAGAACCTTTGTAAGTATGTTTTAAACCGGAATAAGTAAGCTTTTTACTACAGCCTGCCTGATGTTAATCATTACTGTATTGTAAGATGTGTCACGTTTACCTAGTACAAAACTATTTAGTCTAGATTAGAAAATAAAAGCGAAAAGCTTTGTGACTTTTGAACTCCAACCATAAATCGATGTTTTCTTGCTGAACTTCCGATTTTTCGGAGATAGAAAGGAGCGGGGGTATTAGATTGTATAGCTCTGTTACACATTCTACGAAATGTTTCCAACAAAAGAGTGACAAACTAACCACCTTGCGGCAGTGTTCCACACTTTAGAATTTTTAACTGTAGGTTTGTATATCGTACTCCCAAAAAGATAACTCCCACTTCCTCTGCTGAAAATCATAAAAGATCATAGTGAATGGTTGCCGTTAGAATTACGAATTATAAAATTATGTAAAAGTCAGTAAAGGCAAAACAAAAAGTTAGAGCGAGAAATCAAGATTATCGCTAAGTCCCGCTCTGTGCGCAATAATACGTATAGAATTGTAAATCATGTTCTTTATCAGTTCTTAAAATTAAAAGTCGATCGATTAAAATACATTCTGTAATGACATGATAATGACCGCTGACGTCCTCCTAGTCCATACCAGACTACCCTAGGTTCTGACAATGAGAATGACATCAGCGTTACACATTGTAGTTATTTTGAATGTTTATAGCCTATGCTTTTTTATATTACATCATTGAAACTGTGAGTAAATTCTTAGATTAATGACCGAAGCAAAGGTAGTTATCAGGTAGTTATAGCAATCTTTAAATGTAATTCTATGCTGTACTAAAGAAATCAAGAAGAGTAGTTTTTCATTTCCTTAAATCTAACACCGTTATCGTAAGGATGTACTCTGGTCTATCGATACATCTCGCACAAAAATATCAAAACAAAATGCCTCCAGACGACAAATGCTCTTCCCCGATATGAACGCGATCCACGTAGTCATCTACGAACACCACATTACCAATAATCGTGAACTTAGGCACGTATACGAGCATATGTTAATGACTAGATCAGGAATACAAAGAACAGGAAAACGTATGTCTACAGGCCGGCCAAAACACGTGGGTTACAGATAGACATATTTTAAAGTAAATATTTTAAGTAAGCAGTAAACCTGTCAATTTCTCAATATTAATAATAGACAATCGCAACTAGAAAGTCAGTTATAAATGTATAAAATTTATGGATATCATTCCAAATATAATTAAAATGATATCATACATAATTTGATATGCATTTTAAGATTCAAAACACAAAAGAGGTGACGTCATATTAAATGGAAAACGAAAAAATATATATTCAAATGGAGGAATTCCATTCAAGCGTACATTTAAGGATCTAGAGATGCGACGTCCTCGTGCCTACTTAAAGAGCAATTAACAATGAAATTACTCATTTTAATTATCATAAAATGAAATTGATTTCTTTGAATATGATTTGTTAAAATTATATGAAAAAAGAAAAAAATGATAATAAAGAGTTCTTTTAAATAACATGACAAAACAGTAGAAGTAGAGTATAGAAAAGCTAACGGTGCTGAGGTCTTTGCACTGCAGTTAAGTTATCAGTCCATCTGTATCGTATCAGCGATCTGACAGCGCCGGCGCAGGCTGAATGTCTGCCGAGCACAGCTGAGAGACGCTACTGCAATTCCAGGAAATACGCCATTGGTTGATTTTAGATTGACAGCTCGAATGACGATATTTGAATTCTGTTTACAAATAAATTCAAAGTGCTCATTATCAAAAGCGTTCGTTGTCAATATATAAAAATAATAAATATTCTTAGAATTCAGTTGTTCTGAAAAAGGGATTACCTAAAGGTATACCTAAATAGTTGCTGGAAATTATAAAAAGAAAGCGTATAATCTAATTGTAAATAACACTCACACATAAATATTTATAGATCAAACCAATTAAACTATAAAAATAAATCATACAGTTGTTACTCCTTTGTTCTTAACATCTTTATTGTCGCAACAGGACTTTGACTTCTTCTTAGAATATACCTCGTGTGTTTTAAATATTTTCTTGAAACGTTTTCTTGGGTGGTCTAATATATAATAGGTGTATAAAATAATGATAATATATTTAGTAAGTACCATAATATGTTTAATATATCAGACCAATTATTATTATTTGAGTTGATATAAAAATATAAAGATCACAGTAATATTTGACATTATAAAAGTTGCCGGAGGTGAACTATATACATTTTTATAATTTAATTTTTTCATAAAACAGGGGTAAGGACCTTAATATCATAGAGAATTATGTTTAAGTGCGTCAAGTCTCATCGCAATATGTCACCGCCCTACGTGATACTAATAAACATATCACTTGTATCAGATGCTCGAATCTTCAGGGTTACTACAGGGCTGCTGGTGATTTTAAAATTAATTTATATCTTGAGCTATATAATAATTCTGATAATAATATTTGACTCGGGTGATAATAATATTAATCCAAACTTTTGAAATTATTGCAAGTGGACTAGTTTTGTTTTGAAAGTTTGATAGGCTTTATATTAAAATATTTAGAGTTTTAAATAAAGTCTATGGTAACCCTAAACTTAAACCAGAGCAACAAAAGTTTCCGGTAAGTGGCAAGTACGTGCAAGCTCGTAATTTTGACTGTTATGTCTATTAGGAGGTCTTAATGCCGTGTATTCAGATGTTATCTCCGAAAGAAAGAGACGGATCGTATCAAAGTTAGGTAGCTGTGTCGTGATTGCAATAATAATCATGTTTTTTAAATGATTAAGCGGTAACCATTGAGACAAGTTTTGACTTTCATACGATTACGGTACAAATTTTACATTACAGAGACATTTATAATCATGTTTAGTAACACCGACATTTTAGATTACAGAAAAAAATATTGAAATCATATTTATTACTCCTTTTATAGATTTTATATTTTGAATTAATTGTTTTAAATATATTTAATTAGGTTTATCTGTTTCTAGGAATATACTAAAAAAGCTAGGCGCAGTGGCGCCAATACAATTTTACACCTGACAGCTCACTATTGCAGTATAGATGACCACAGACAATGCACATCTTGCAAAGATTTGAAAATACAGTATTAGCTTAAACTGCCAACAACATTATAAGGCTTATAATGTACGTGATTCTTTTTAGTATTTTTACGTGTATTTGTACACTTAAAAAGTACTAGTATATTATTATTAGTATTTTCTTAGATTTTCACGAGAACACATTTGAAATAATATTAAGTACAAATATAATACAAATATTTTTCATTTCAAAAGATACCAATTCATTAATAATACCAATAGATATTAATACTCTAAACACCAGATATTATTTTTGCATATTCAATCGACTCGAATCTCGACTTAAGCACAAACTGTCCGTGAATTAAATCTATACAAGGCCATTTAAGTTTGGTCTTAATCTCGAATTGTGTTGTGTCGAATCGATTATTAATCTCGGGAGTTAGAAGACAAGTCAACTAGAATCATTTCTTCACGGTTATTAAACCTTTTTATTGATAATCCATCTAGCGTCTTTGACTCCATCTGCCCCGATTACACGGTTTTATAAAAGCAACTGAATTCTTATAGTATTTTTATCTAATACAAATCTTCGGTTTCATTTTGTGATATAACATAGTTGTATTGATTTTAAATGCGACCGTACTATTAAAAAGAACTCTTAAGCTTTATTAAAATATATTTATACATGTATAATTTGAAATAAGTACGTAATTAAAATATTTTTATATATTAGAATAGCTTCTCAGTTTCATTTAAAATCATCATAATCAATCAATCAAACTGGCTCACCATTTCATTATTGTAAAGATGATAAAGCCGTTAATACATATTCACTATCAGAGTATACTGCCGAATAGTGTAAAATGACGGTGGTAACATGCGCGGGCGCAAGCCGCCCAGCGTGTCCTGAATCCCAATGAGTAAAGTCAGACTGGACTATATAACGCGATGTCTGCTCCTGGCCAACAATAGTCCGATAGCTATACACCGCACTACACCCTTCCACACAAAGGAACTTCAAGTGTTGGTTAACATGAAGATATATTGCGTTCTTCTCCTTGCCTGTGCTCTGTGGGAGGTCAAGGGATACCCCTATCCCTACTATGGAAATAATTTTGAGACGAGTGAGTTAATTGAAATACACATTGGTTAATTTATATATATTCTTGAACCGTTTTAATTTCGTTTTAAAGCGACGTGCATAACCGCTACATAAATAATAAAAATTATAAAGAAGTGGAATATAATATTTACAATAAGTATACTCAACCTATAAAGTATGGTCTATATATTAAAAATATATATATATTTTTTTTTACAGTTTCATACGGTTCCAGCGACAGTAACCGCGGTGGTATGGTGTTAAGTCGCCAATACAACCCATACTACCAGCGCGCTGTTGGAGGCGGAATGGCAGCATTTATGTTCAGACCCGAAGAGCGATACCAGCCTCAAACTAGTCAGTATTACCTACCTGACAGACGTCGACAGACTCAGCCAGATCTAAACTACTCTCCACAACAGAATGAGGTCTACTACCCTCAAGTACCTGAACAAGCGGAACAACTGCCAGAGCGACCGGTAATCATCCCTGAAAAATCGATCCCCCAAGCAGACCTACCAGCAGTGACTGAGGCTGTACTTGCTGAACCTACTGAGAAAACCGAATTTTTGTCCACCACACTGAAGTCCCTTATTGAACCAGAATTAACAGAACCCGAAACAGAAGAGGTTCCAAAACCAGTTTCCACTCCTAGAAAACGTGTGATAAAGAGGAAACAAGTGAAGAGGCCAATAGATGAAGATGAAGAAGAAGGTGAAGAGTATCCTCCCAGGATGCCAACTGGAGCATACTTTCCAATGTTCTTTGGTTGGGGAGGAAGGTCTGCCGGAGTTCCTGGTGGTGCTACAGCTGTTGCCAATGCTTTTAGTACTGGTCGAGGTGGTGTCGCTACCAGTCACGCGACAGCTTATGGACCGCCTAAAAGAGACAGTAAAGTGTAAAATTCACATAAGTTTTCATTTTTGTAAAATTTTATATCGTTGATTATAATTTTACGCCATCTACAAAAAAAATACATAACTAAATTGCATGCATTCTTTAAGCTGCAATTCTAAAGTTGCCATTAAATACGTTTCGTTTTCTAATACTAGATGGCGTAAAAGTAAAGGATTTATAAGCAATTGAATAAAGTTGTTTTATTATTACGATTATTGTTTAATCAAGTAACATTTTTTTTAAACCGTAACATAACAATTAAAAAATATTTTGAAACACATGTATAAAATAATACACAATTCCTGATAATGGTCATATATTATTTATGGATCAATTTGCATTAGAAAAACCCTTCACGTAGTATTCAACTAATAGCAAATAATAATCGTTCATTGTTAATATAAAAAACAAGATAACCTCTCTGTATAAGGACACTGACACCTGCACTTTATAATTTTTATTTCTTTATTCTTCCAAGGAATCTTAAGAATAAAATCATGTTTAATTATGTACTTTAACATTGTTCTGTGAATGTCTTTTTCACAATCTTTAATAACGAAATATAAATAAAATAAACTACTTTAAATAATTATCACGCAGTTTACTAAGTCTTTGGTGTAAAGTTTAAAGGAGCTCTCAGATTTCATTTAAATAACTACAAGTTAACGTAGTCTCAACCACATCAAACAAAAATCTAGATTGCAGCGCCACCTAGACAGTGTAGTCTATAATTAGATCACTTATATACATGAAAAAGTAGATCGAAATCGTTAAGGATGATGTCAGTGACAAACACAACTACTTATTAGAAGAATTATTATATATATCTGTAAAGAAAAGCTACATTTTTACATTCACAGTACAAGTACATGTAACTACATTATAATCAGGTGTTACTCTGAGAGCCATTAAAAGTCTCATTGTTATAATCCACTTCATTTATTGTTAGATTCTCTAACAAATAATTTCCATTGACTGCTAATGATAATTTGCGTTCAATTATATGCTAAGTGATGTTATACGAACAATATAAATGACGTGTGCCGTAATTTTAATATTAACTGACAGATTCAATAAATTCATTATATATACTTTATAAATAATGAATTTTATTAACAAAAGGTCATGGATAATCAAACATTGATCGGAAAGAGGAAAAGCATTAAAGATAAATACAATTATAAAAAAAAAACAAATACATTAAATATCTACAAATATATTTAATATTTCACACTTAATAAAATTCTAATGACATCAGTTACATAAGCGTACCCGGATGTGGTTTTTACAATCAAGATGCACTTCTTAAGCGTCGTGACCTGAACAGACGAACTTATACGCACTGTATGTAATACGATTACCAGAATTCAATCTCTTATTATATGTTTTAAGGAAAAACCTATTATAGTTATTATAATAGCTTTAATAGCGGGAATATGAATGCGGTTTCGAAACGAACCGAATTAAAACCAGCCTTACTGTAATATTAATTCCCATCAACCCTCAGGTGAAAGAATTTCACCTGAAGGTTAAAAAAGTATGAGATAGTGCTAGTGAAAAAAAATGTATATTAATTGCATCTTATAAAATAAAACTAAACAAAACCTAGAATAATAGTAAACGATAAAAAAATTAAACGTAATTTATTTCAGTTTCTTGGTCGGAGCTCAAGTTGACATGAACTTTCAATTGCCACAAATTTAATTGTTCTTTTAAATAGTAAGGTGTTATAATATTATAGAGAATTGAATAAAGAAAGGGAAGCACACGTAAATTGCCGCAATGTCTAATAGTTAACCATTTTAATTGCATAAAGAATCCTAATATAAAAAAAAAATTACGTACACTAAATTTTAAAGTCTTTCAAGTTTTTTGAAGTTCTTTGGCAGTAGATTTTTCAAACGTCATAATGCATAATATCTAATATAATATACTGTATCTGTAATGTATGTAATGTAAAATTTTGATTTATAAAATAAAATAATATTTTGTGCTTGGTTAAAACACAAAAATAATAAACGCAAAGCAGTTAGTAGAATTTGCAAACGACGTGCCGGCTTAGGGGCTCCTTTAAAATGCCCTATTCCTGCTCACTAACTGCCTCTATCTAATCGATCAAAATTGAAACGAGTCTATTACTACTGCCATTTAAATGGGTTCTAAAAATAGAACCCATTTAAATGGCACTAGCTAGAGAACAGTAACATTTAATACAAGTATTACGCATTTTAGTTCTTCAGAACACAAAAGAATATATTAGAGAACGAAATATTAGCATCCTCATCGATTTTGTTTTGCTTTTCCAATTTTTTCCATCATATGAGTCCAATCAGATTGAGTTGGTTAATATGTAAAACCACATTATTCAAATTTAAATGGAAGCATGTCAGGATTAAAGTTAACAAATTCTTTATTCTGCACGATGAAAATTACAATTATCAAGTGCCTAGAAATACAAAATGTGTGGGTGGCCATATGAATTTTTTATATTCCACTAGCTTTAAAGCCAATGATCTTGTCCCCACGATGATGGTAAGTAGGCTCGTCCAAAAGAAGGACACAAAAAACAACACACTTTTAACAAGCAACTTCTGATTGGACTATCATAATAGACAAATATAATAAGACATACAAATTTTCTGAGAATTTATGTATTTCGTCATGCAGACAGGAGATATTACTGTACTCAAAACAGTTAAAGAATGTGTTACATATAGAGAAAAGAGCCCTCGGAAAGAAACATCTTCAAAGTTTACATATTTAAGATAAACAAGTACATATTATGATTTGACCAATAAAGTGTCTAGGAATGGGTTTATGATTTGTAAGTGTAGAATTTCGAGTGAAAGGTATGACAGTTTAACCTTTCCCTAAACTATTTAAAGATCTTTTTATTTTCTAGATCCATTATCAGTTATTTAGTAGTGATATCAGGAGGTTCGTTGTAAATTTGATTAGGTTCAGAGAGCATATGCAGTAAATGTAAGAGCGTGTATGGCAGATCCTTAAATCTACCCTTGGATTCCAAGTTTCTGGTTTGGCATCATCTAGGGTAATCAGTAGCAGAGACAAGGTGATTGGCTCCACACACGAACTATGAATGTAAGATTTTTTTTAATTTCGCATAAATTTCTCATATATTATTAAATTCATGACTCCTAAAATATTAGACTATGTCCTTTAATTCTTTTATTCTTCCTGTATGTCAATTATAATTGTAATGATGATAAAAATACAATATTTAATAGGATATAAAACAAATATAATACCCATGTGTGATGGAGGCGTGTTGTGTGACCTCATATGATTTACTAAATAACATGATATCCTTAGATCTAAGATACAACTGTGAATAAAACAAAGCGTCGCTCACACATCTATTACCATTACTTAAAATATAGCATCCTGTTGAAACAAACTATTTCCTTACTCAGTAATAATACTTGATAATTAATTGTTATTTATGTATTAATTGTTATGTATGTCTATAAGAGATGCAGCTGTTCTTAAAAAGAACTAAGATGATGTCTCAATGAGATCTTTTATTAATTATAATTATTTTAGAGTACAAAATTTTTTATGTTAATTTAAAATATTAGTCAAAACAATATTTTATTAATTTTAAAGCATAAAGTGGATAAGAACCTTTACCTTGTGAGGATTGACTACTCCATTGTGTATCGAGAAGTTGAAGCTCGACCTTCAGCCTTGGAAATACCCCGTAGTAATGTGATGTTATCTGTGCGCTAACGCGCACCGCAAAAAATATATCCAAAGTAACTTACAAAACTAGCTTGAAAAATTATATAATAAATAATAAATAGATCACGTCCGGGTTTTTGCTTGGTCAATATTATGACTTTATTATGGATTACATTTAAGTTATTTTGTATGATAGCAATACAAGTTGCTATTAAACATACACGACATGTAGGTAGGAAATTAACATTTATTGTTTATAAATAATAGATGTCAATTTCATCACCTCCACCTTACACGCAATATTTATAAGAAAATTACTATTTTAATAACTTTAACAATGTTCTTTGTGTTCTTTCGCTTTGTGCCTAGATAACAACCTGGAAATTTATCTTTATTTAGGTTTTATATTAGTAAATAACAGGCTAATATATTTATTTCTATAAGCAAAGAATCTTTTAGTTCAATGTATACCTTAAAATAATATATTGCTTTCTTAGAACTAGCGCATTTGCATTAAGGATTTTAACCTGAATAAAAAAACCACAAAATGTGTTTTAACGAAAATATATTTGTATATTCTACATATTATATGCTTTGCTTTGAAATGTCCTCAATAATATGTAAAAGCTTAAAGTATACAGAAATAATAATCTAAGTACTCGTATATTAATGCATTACTTTGTATATGTATACACGTAAAAGTATACCTATATGTAATTCAAATTCTTAATCAAATATTTTAGACATTTTTCAGTTTATAACTTTATCTGTTTATCTGTTGTAACCTATTTCTATACATTATTATTCAGAAATCGTTAAATTATTATTGTTTACAATTAATGTTTACAATTAATGTGAACTATTATCACTTAACAGATAAAATGTTACGTGAACAATTCCGCAAATATCTGCGAATTTTAAATTATGCATTTTCCCTGTCCGTTTTTCTCATAAACTGGTTCACATCGCGTAGATTATGATAAGTTAAGATGTATAAAAGGATGGTTAGCTGAGTGTTAGTTAGTGAGTGCGTGAGTGAACACGCAGCCATGAGGCCGATCTATTCAGTCCTTGGGATTTTACTGGCATTCACCGATGCCTATGGTGTGTATACAAACTTTTTACACAATTATTAAAGTTTTGTTATCTTATATTTGTTCAATACGATCCAACTTTTTGCTTTAATATTAAAAAAAAATACATAAACACTGTTATTTATAAAATAGGCCTTGAGTGATAAATGGGTTAGATTTTATATAATTTTATTATAATTAACCAAAACTAGAGACTTAATATAATTCGTGTTTATAAAGTATATCAGAGCTTTTGTCATAATTATTATGGCATTTAAAGCAAAACATTCAAAATTGAAATAAATATAATGCACTTTAAATACAATATTATAAATTTAATTTATATTTGAACTGTCTGGCTAGTTACGAGATACATATTATAATTGTAAATATTACTTTATCAATAGATTACAGTATAGTAACTAATGTTGAAATCTATTTACAGAAAGAGTTCCTAGAAGTTACGGTGGTGGAGGAGGCGGAGGAGGTGGAGGAGGTGGAGGCGGGGGAGGAGGTTTCGGCTTTGGAGGGGGTGGTGGTTATGGATTCGGAGGTGGCGGTGGCGGTGGATTCGACAGCAACCTTGGTGGTGCACTCGGAGGTGGCATCGGAATAGGCGGTGGCCTAGAAGCTGGCCTAGAAGCAATTCAAAGTGGTGTACACGGCATTATCGGAAAAGTCCATGAGGGCTTTGGCAAGCTCGCCGGCGCTGGAGGAGCAAGTTTCGGAGTGGGTGGTAGTCTTGGTGGCGGAAGTGGTGGTGGCGTAGGAGGTGGAAGTGGAACCGGTCTCGGAAGTGGTGGTTTTGGCGGTGGAAAGGAAAAAGTTATTTACACGAAGTCTGATGACGGCAAATCTGGGGGATTTGCTTTCACTGGCACTACTGGAAATGGAGGATATGGTGGTGGTGGTGGTGGATACAGTAGTGGAGGTGGCGGCGGTATTTACGGAGGTGGTGCTGGGGGAGGTTTTGGTGGGGGAGCTGGAATTGGTGCAGGTCTCGGAAGCGGTAGTAATCAAGGCGGAGGTAGCGGCGGTGGTTTCGGCGGTGGAAAGGAAAAAGTTATTTACACAAAGTCTAATGATGGCAAATCTGGGGGCTTTGGTTTTACTGGTACCACTGGAAATGGAGGATATGGTGGTGGTGGTGGCTACAGTAGTGGAGGAGGCGGCGCTAGTTACGGAGGTGGTGCTGGGGGAGGATTTGGAGGGGGAGGTGGATTTGGTGCCGGTCTTGGAAGTGGTAGTAGTTTAGGTGGAGGTAGCGGCGGTGGTTTCGAAGGTGGAAAGGAAAAAGTTGTTTACACAAAGTCTAATGATGGCAAATCTGGGGGCTTTGGTTTTACTGGCACCACTGGAAATGGAGGATATGGGGGCGGTGGTGGATACAGCAGTGGAGGTGGCGGCGGTGGTTATGGAGGTGGCGCTGGAGGAGGAATTGGTGGTGATTTTGGTAAAGGACCTGGCTCTGGCCCTGGTAATTCCGGAAGACTTGAAGAAGGCAATGGCGGATATGGCAGTGGCAATGGAGGTGGCTTTGGAGGAGGACTTGGCAGCGGTGGTACCGGCGGTGGACATAGTGGATCTGGTGGATTTGGGGGAAGTAGTACTGGCGGCGGTGGAGTTGTTGGTGGCTTAGGATTTGGATTTGGTGGTGGCATAGGAGGTGGATCTGGTGGAGGACTTGGGGGTGGACGAGGCAGTGGACATAGTGGTTCTTCTGGATTTGGAGATAGTGGCAGTGAAAATGCTAATGGCGCCATCGCAGGAAGGCTTGAAGGTGGAAACCCTGGTGGACATAGTGGTTTTCTTGCATTAGGTGGAAAAGGAAGTGCAGGAGGTGGATATGGCGGTGGGTTTGGCGGTGGACTTGGTAGTGGATTAGGTGGAGGCCATACCGGTTCTGGAGCATATGGCAGTGGTAGTGGTCTTGCGGGCGGAAGTGGTCAGGGCAATTCAGGTGGTTGCGGCTCTTGCAATGGTGGTGGACACGGCGGAGTATTCGCGAAAGCATCCGCTTCCGCTTCCGCTTCTGCCTCTGCGTCAGCAGGTGGTTATGGCAAATAAGTTTATCTTCGATAATTATTACTCATAAGGGCTTATTATTATATAACCTAAACATTATTATATTTAACTTGTAATAACGAATTCAAGCGCGAGTCAAGCTGTGATTATAATGATTATGATATTGTTAAGTAGTCATAATTTAATAAAAGCTTTACAATATAAGTTCATTGCAATTTTTTATCTTTTTTTTTATTTCCATGCCGACATTTAAACACTTATTTAAATAAATAAAAAAATAGTTACATTTAACTTATTATGAAGAAAAAAACAAATATTCCCCTTTTATTTTACACATATAGCAAAGGCTTAATTAATTTATAATAAATATTGCCACAAAACTAAATGTTGCATAAAAAAGTATCAAAAAATAGGTTAACCTGATTCTCACTAAAAAATAAGTTATTAAAAAATAAGCCATACTCAAGTTTATGATCTATTTGAAGTACATATCAAGTTTAGAAATGTGTTTTTTTATTCAAGAGATCCACAATATTCACATCGTTCTAAATATAATGACACTTTGAAAGTATTGTCTGAAAAAACTTAAAAAAGTCGATACTAGATTTAAGCAATTTTTGTCAATTTTTGTTTGTTTCTCTGAGAAGGCATCTTTAAGACCACTAATCGGAAAAAATATTTGTTTTTAACTTATACGTTTTTAATTTAGTCAACATACTGTATACTTTTTACTTAAAAATTTTTCATTTTCTATTTAAAAATATTTATAATAATGACAATAACTCAATAAGATGCACATGTGTGTGTGTTTTTTTATGATCTGCGATGGGTCGGGAGCTGAATAAAAAAGGCAATTACTTCAAAAGTCTCAAAACCAGAAGCAAAAACTCAACTACAATGACTTTGATCACATAATGTTTCTACATTATGAGACATATAATAAAAACTTTTTTTTTCTGCTCTTGTACTTTATCTTTTTATTTTATATGTGGTTCTATTTATCTTACAACGTAAAAACTATTTTAAATTAAGAGACCAAAGGGACTTACCCTTTAATCATTATGTAATATTATATCATTATATTAATTGAATGAAGCAGAATTTTTTGGGATAATTAAAAACTGATAAAACTGATAAAACTCCAATTAAAACATTAAAATGATCTATTACAATGACACAATACATTATTGACTTTGTTAATAAACTATAAACATCACTCCGCCTTAAAAGTTTCATCAACCTTGTTCGTATTTTTTTACACTGAAGTACAAAATATGATTTATGTAAAAAAATGTTTCACATGTTATTAATGAGCAATAAAAAATGATTACACAATTATTTTGTTACTAAAGATAAATATTTACCTTTTTTTAATTTACTCTTGACTTGAAAGTTCTTTAGAATCGTTGTGATTAGAAATTGATAAAACAAAAAATATGTAACAATCAATAAACAAAAACATTGTTTTAAGCCGCATCAATAGAATCAAAGAATTTTTAAATACAAGTCAGACATTATTTTAAAAACCACTATCTAGTGAAAAGAAATCTAAATAAGTTGTTAAGCTTTCAAGTATACATACACACACTGTTAAATGTATAAAGTTTATATTTTAACGCCATCTGGCGTCTAAAAGACTGAATGAAAATATGTAAAATATATGTTAATATATATTTTCTGATTCATATGTAGTGTAATATATTCATTCCAAATATGACATAATTTGTGAGCTTGATCTAAATCTCATCTCATCATCATGTGTAGTTGGAAGAAATAACTATCTATCGACCAATGTTTCTCGACTTTTCTGTAGATGAGTAATATTGCTTGTTTTATATTATTAGGTATTAATATTTTAAAGGCAAAACACTGCATTTGAGTACATTTCAAAAGATCCTGGATCTGACAATGGAAGAACTAAAATTGTTTATTTTTGAAATCGCACACTACTAAAACAAGACAAAAACAAGAAGCGTATGGTTTTCAAATAGTAAACAGAAATTTCATTTTCCTGTTCATGTTAACTAAAAAAAACATAAGTAATTCTAGATACTTTTTAGAACACTTACGTATGGATGTATTTTCAACCCCATGTTCTTGCGACCTGAATTTGACTTCGTTTTGCTACCATTCGATGCGTTTTCGCATATCTTAGAACGGATTAGTTTACCACCATAATAGGTCAAGCGTTTTTTTAGTTTTATTTTAAACAACTGAAAACCACTTATTTACGATTTCTAAATAACAAACATCGTCATTGTTGTGATATTTGTACTAATCGACACGTGTTAATGTCAGCAAAAATTGTCAAGTATGAAATGGACAACAAAATTTGGGTCAAGCGAAAAAGGAATAATATATCAAAACATATAATTTCATTGAAATATATAACATCAAAAACTTACTCCGATAGCTGTAGCATGAACTGTTAAATCCTGTCTGAAATTCTCAAAAGTTTCTTTATTTCTTATTATAGAAATTCAACAGGAGTTATATTAGTAATTAGATTAACAACTCTATATATTATATTATACAAATATTTTTTTTTATGTCAAACCTATTTTTTTTAAGATAACGTTTTTCAGAATCGTTGTTATTTATAAAACGCAAAATGTCTAACGAACAGTCAAAAATAAAATATTTTAAATCCTCATTATAAGAATCAAGGAATATTTAGATACGAGTTAGACATTGTGAGCTTATAGTCCTAATCAAAATATAATAAAAACAAGAGCTAATGTTGCTATCCCTAACACATTAACTTCCAGATAAAAAAAAGTTGTATTATATTTGTAGCAATTACTTATTATGGGAAGGTTAACCGCTTTGTTACGTAACGAGTTACGGCTCTTATATGTTAGAAATTCTGGCCTACTAGTCTTTGGATGGAAGCTATGAGGTGAAAGGTGATAACATGCATGCACTGAAAAAGTGCAAATTCGAAAAATTGTCACAATTAATTCTACCGCTACCGCAGTTAGATAAGAAACAAATATAATACCCACCTGTGATGGAGGCGTGTAGTGTGACCTCATATGATTTACTAAATAACGTGATATCCTTAGATCTAAGATACAACTGTGAATTAAACAAAGCGTCGCTCACACATCTATTACCATTACTTAAAATATAGCATCCTGTTGAAACAAACTATTTCCTTACTCCGCACTAATGCTTGATAATTAATTGTTATTTATGTATATTTGTCTATAACAGACGCAGCTGTTCTTAAAAAGAACTAAGGTGCTGTCTCAATGAAATTTTTTATTAATTAACTTCTATACATTTACTCTAAATAATTTTATTAATTGCATAAGGGCCTTAATTGTGTAAGGATTCATAATATCAGGAAACCAACATTACATAAAATTTTAAAAAAAGTCGAACTAACAATGTTTGCTTGGGAGATTATATTAAAAATAGACCACATCCCGGTGTTTTGCTACGAGAATATTACAATATATTGTAACATTTTTTTTTCGTTATTTTGTTTAATAATAATAACTAAAAATAACATACTATTAATTAATTATCTTCAGTTAATATGCAATATTTATAAGAAAATTTGCTATTTTAATGACCACAATTATGTACCTCGACATGCCTTTATGCTTATAACTCCACAACGACATGCAAATTTTCTTCATGTTAGTTTTAAATTTTAATTAATTAAAGGTTTAATTATTTATCAATTTAAAAGGAGTGCTTCATTTTAATATTCGTCAAAATTATATTAACTCTAAACACGTTTATTTTTGATCTTTGGGATTTTAGCCCAAACAAAAGCTTCGCTTGCATTGCTTTAAAAGGCAAAAATAAATTGCTATATATAATTTTTTTTTCCTTTTTTTACTTAATTTAACAAAATTCTGAAAATCAATTACAAGTAAACTCTGTTGAGTTCAAAATAAACCCCAAACTATCTTAAAACTAAACACTATACAGAAGTTATAATATGTATTTATATTCATATAATGTATTTATATTGGTTATTGAATACCAAAAAATGAATAAAAATTTACAGAAGTACCCATTGGAAGTACAACTTTTCACTTAAGGGCGGTTTCTTTAAAACATTTAAAACATTGACACAGCTACCTAAGTGCAACAATAAAACTATATACACACTAAAACGCATTAATATTTAACTACAAATTAATAAATATAATGAGATTAGAAAAATAAAATCATTAAGTAATAGAATAGAAATTCTAATTTTGATTATGTTAATTTTATCTGTTTTCACTTAATTCTATACATGACAAATTAATTCACAAACCCTTAAATTTATTGTTTACATTTAGTTATGTAAACTATTCACTTTTAATGGAAAAAATAATATGTAAATAAAATGTAAACTCCGCAAATCTGTAAGTGAATTTTAAAATAGTGCATTTTCCCGATTCACATCGCGTAGGTTATGATAAGTTGACTGTATAAAAGATCTGTAGCCGTGTGGTAGTTAGTGAGTGAGTGTGTGAACACAGAGTCATGAGACCAGTGTATTTAGTCTTTGGGATTTTATTGGCATTCACCGATGCCTCTGGTGTGTATACAATAAATTTTTAAACAATTTTAATAATATTATTAAAGCTTTCTTATCTTGAATTTAGATATGTTTCATATGTGAATTCACGCATTTGTACCACACATAATTACAAAAATAAAGATACGTTTACAGGGGGTAAGCTTATGTCCCATAAGAGATCTCTCATAAGTTAAGACGCAGATACTTTTCGAGCAGCTAGTAGGTAATGAGAGTTAGAAACTTTCATCTATACTTTTATCTTTTCGTCGGAAAAAGACATAATAGAATTGTCAGGTCATCAATACGTTATTTTTTGAGATTTCTTAGAAGCCTTAAAACTAAACCCATTATTTTATAAAATAAAAATCATGATTTATCAATTCAAAAGTACTATTGAGATCTTGAAATGAAATGAAAAATCATAAATTTATCTACAAAGATGCAAATCGTCAGCTTAGACAGTGATAAGAAAAATATTTTCGTGATTTCATTAATAGAGAAAAGTAAGGGATATAAAACGCCGCCTTGAGGAATGTCAAAAGAAAGTTCAAACCATTCAAAGACGAATCAATAAAACTAGTAATTTTTCGATATCTGACCAGGTAGTTGATATCTTTTAATGACGGGTTGGTACATAGAGGTACGCATAGTAACTAGCAGTACATCATATTGCACTGTACTAAAAACATTACTAAAATTTAATCGTATAAGGATAGCAAGGTTTTTGTTGGCCATAGCATATCTGATGTCACCAGCAACCTTAGGAATGAAGAGGATGTGCTATGTGCAGTACGAATACCGGATTGAAGAGAAGACTAAGGAGGTTGTTATGTTTTTCAAAATTTTGATCATTGTTAAAATACGCTTTTATCTAAAGTTTTGGATAGAGACAGAAGTATAGATATAGGATGAAAGTCGGTGCACCAACATTGATTATTTTAGGTTTTAGGCACTGGAACAGCATGTGCTGATTTTCGGTTAAAAGGCAAGAAAACTATTAAAGAAGATAAAATATGTACTATATTGTGTATTACAGAAAATCTAAGAAACTACTAGAGAAACGAATTGGTTACTTAGGAAAATTAAAAAAATTAACCCTTCTTCTTCAAAGGACTCGTGTCCTATATCTATACTAATTATTTTCCCTATAATTCTTGAAGGTGCAGTATTAAAACAACAAACATTTTTTCTTCATTCTGATTATTTATTATTTCTTAGCCATCCGGTTTCCAGAATTTCCAAGACACTTTTCCCGCATTATATAAATTAACCGATATACTTACTGACATACTAAATACGATGATATACTATTAGTACTATTTTAGTCCATTTTTTTTCCCTTGGAAAAACCCGTTACGGGTTTCCCGTCGGCCCAGGGAGTGACGGCCGGGAGGTGATGTGGGATTACCCGGCAGCATAGGGGATGCTGCCATTTTTAAGGCTACCCACTAAAAAACCAACGTTTGCCCTCAGCGCCGTAATGGGACGTCACGGGATCGCGTTAGTACACACCGTAACGCCCCGGCGAGAGTACTATTTTAGTCCTGTTGGACTTGAGTAATGCTTTTAGTATTATTGATTTTCAAATCATGCTCGCCAACTTGACATCTCTTAACATATCTCCACCCATAATTGATTTCTTTCAATTATGTCTTCATGATCTCCAGTAGGCTATTCGTTCAGAACAGGCTATGTCAAATTTAACCCATCTAACTGCTGACATACGAGTACCGCAGGGCCGCGATCTCTTTCCACTTCTCCTTTCTAAATTTATAAATGAAATAAGAAAATCACTACCATCTTTATGCAGATGATTTGCAGTTTGCATTATTCCCTCCATTTCTTTAAACATTGACAGAACTTTTCTTCCATTGCAAACGAAAATTTTCTTTACTTAATCACTGTTCCTTCCCCTTCTCAATTATTTGACGTCTGATATACATGAAGAGCTGTCGGACACATAAGAATTAAATCTGTCTCTTTTCGTTATGCCTTAATTCGATCTCATCTCTGATATTTAACTATTATTTTAACGGTTCCCGATTTACTTTCGCGAGACTTTGCATATACCAACTACCCTAAAAATACTATAATATACTACCCTAAAATATTAGATAACTCTTCATCGTTGCACCTCCAAGAGCCATTCAAATTATCTTTACCGCATTCTTGTACGCCGTAGAAACTCACTTACAATTCTTCGTTGCCATACATCATTTAACTCAGACTCCTTTTCAATAAAAGCAGTAAGTTTGTGGAATCAACTACCTCTTAAACTTCATAATTGACCCACTATGAATTACTTCAATTAAATTCAGACTTTAGCAAAACTTTAACTAACTTTCTATATGGTCATTATTTATTATTATTTTGTATATATTATACCTAACTTTACTACAAATATTGTTATGTAGAAAATTGTGTTTTTCTGGCATAAAACAGTTATTCCTGAAATGTGTCATAGTAAATACATTAATATAGTAAACTTTTCTCCATTGGCTTTAGTAAAGTCCCTTAAACTTTGAGGCTAGTTATCAATAGAAACAAGAACTCTATCCAGGGTAAGATTATCTATTGACATTCTTATGGATTGTTTTAGGGACTCCAAATTATCATACCATAAATCATAATCCAGGCGATTAAGATTGGGGGTACACGACGATATCTTTGATACACTTATGTATGTATGTGTTATACAAAAATATTTTTTCAACTATGTATGTGTTATACAAAAATATTTTTTCAAAAATATGGATATAAAAAATATTATATACCCCTTGATACCTAACACCAGGGGCATACTTACATGTATACTATACATGCAAATAAGCGCTGCTTACCCTACGCATAAAACCCAGCTAAACTAAATTGTTTAATCCTTACTTACATAACATACTTTCGATACGAGTGTTCATTCTGTGAACTATTATAACGTTTTTCGTTAGCGGAACATTTTCGACCAGCCGCTACTAGCTCCGCAAGCAAATTTCTCACAGCTTGTTCGTCATGTAATTACTATATATATAACCTTAGAATACTTAATACTAATAATAGTTAGAATACTTAGGGTGTTAAAGATCGGGGCGTCACGGTGTGTGCTAACGTGATCCCGTGAACCGGCCGTCACCCCTCTGGGCCGACGGGGTACCCGTAACGGGTTTTTCCAACGGGAAAAAAAAAAAAAAAAAAAAAAAAAGGGCGTTAAAGATACGATATCAACCCTACACGTTAAGAAGTCAAGTCAAGTCGTAGGCGTAGCGTTTGTTGATTGTACTGGGACTACTATATATTTTGGCCGGTGTACCGTTTAAACATTTTTTTAAGTACTTTACTGATAATTATATAATTAATGATTTTATTTGAAGTATGGAAAATTTTAGCTGTGAGCTCTGTTGCTTTGATAGGTAAAATGAATAAAATAACAGTGCACTTTCCGCGTTATCATTTAAAAAAAAATATTATTTGCAAAAAGAGAGGGTTAGATTTACTTAAAAAAAATATTTCTAATTCTTTTAATATAAAAGGTATTACAATAGTTAAAATCATCTGTTTCTTTTTTCAAATCAAAATGATAGGAATGTTTGGATCTCTAATGAATATTTAGATTTAAATAATTTCCATAAAAGTACAGCCAAACAAATTCCATCAGAAAAACACTTCGATTTTTATTTAAAGATCCTTTTTGGAAACGGTAGGATAGGGTCTATTTCGAATTAACAGTTTAAGTTAGACATTGAAAGACACAACTCGAAAGTTGATAGGATGCTGAAAGTGGGCTGATAATTAGTAAGATTTTTTTTCAATCATATATGTTGTTTACCCTAACCCAAATCTCTGTCCACGCCCCTGTCTAACACATCCCCAAAACATAACCGAAGTCCAATAATTTCCACGTTATACTCTGCTGAGTAATATGAAAGTTTCTACAAATCTATGAGCATAAACACGGTCATTTTGTTTATTGAAACATTGCTCAATAGTAAATAATATTCTCCTGTGACTTCCTTTAGCGTATAGCTTAAGACGTAGTTTTGATTTTATAACGCTATTTTAAATTGTCAGTTCAATAATGTTTGCCAGTTTGCCAGTTTGTCTCTTATATGCTGCAAATTATAAGTCATTTTTAAAAAACGGGTCTTAATTGCTATATTAATTTTTCGAGATATTTTGATTTTGGACTCGATTTCTACGAACCTTCACTATTGTCATTGTAACGTTTCATCTATACCGCGGTACACAAACGTTCGACTGATACCGACTAGGGATGGAGAGTGTCAAAAATTGCACTTGTCTTTCCAGAGTAAATATGGACTTACTCTGTGTAATGCTCTGTGTAAAAATATTTGACCCTGATATGCGCGAAAATAAGAAAACAATGGATATTTATGTGAGGATCGCAAATTGAAAATTTAAAAGCAAAATGTTTTTTTTTTATTTAACAATATTAATACTAAGTATAAAGTACATAAAAATATTAAAAAAAAAGAATAATCTTTTAACTAGTTGGCTAAGTAGCGTGTAACGTGTAAGTACACGTTACATATCATAATCATAACTATTAATTAATAAATTATAGAACATAAGAACTAATCTGAAATTTGTTTACAGAAAGAGTCCGTAGAAGTTACGGTGGTGGAGGAGGCGGCCTTCTTGGACTTGGAGGTGGGGGTGGTGCCGGTCTTGGAGGTGCCCTCGGTGGTGCTCTAGGGGGTGCCCTCGGTGGTGGGCTTGGTGGTGGCCTTGGAGGTGGTCTTGAAGGTGTCCTAGTTGATAGCCTTGGAGGGGGTATCGATAGTGCTCTCGGTGGTGGCCTTGGAGGTACTTTAGGAGGTGCCCTCGGTGGTGGCCTTGGAGGTGGTTTAGGTGGTGCTATCGGTGGTGGTCTCGGAGGTACTCTTGAAGGTGCCCTCGGTGGTAGCCTTGGAGGTAGTCTCGGAGGTGCTGTGGGTGGTCTCGGAAGTAGCCTTGGACTTGGCGGGGACTTAGAAACAAGCATAGAGACGTTACACAGTAGTACACACGGAATCGTCGATAAAGTTCAAGAGGGCAGTATCAGCAGTGCAGGAGGAACAAGTGTCATAGGAGGTGTAGCTAGTAGTCTCGGTGGCGGCACCGGAGGTACTGGAGGTGAGAATGACACTGGGGGAGATAAAAACTATTTAAATATGTTATAAGAGTATTTTAAAATATTTTTATTAAAAAAGTTACGTTTCTCTACTGGCTGGCTTAGTCACAAGTTACAAATTATAATTGTTAATATTACTTTATCAACAGCTTACGCAACATAACTGAAAACGTTGAAATCTTTTCACAGTAAGAGGCCGTAGAAGTTACGGAGGAGGAGGTGGTGGTGGCGTCCTCGAACTTGGAGGTGGTGGCACTACTGGACTCGAAGGTGGCCTCGGTGGTGCCCTCGGTGGTGCCCTCGGTGGTGGCCTCGGTGGTGGCGTTGGTGGTGGTCTAGAAGGGGCCATAGGTGGTGGCCTTGGGGGTGGCCTTGAAAGTGCCGTCAGTGGTGGTCTTGGCGGTGCCATCGGTGGTGGTCTCGGCGGTGCCATCGGTGGTGGTCTCGGCGGTGCCGTCGGTGGTGGTCTCGGCGGTGTCGTCGGTGGTGGTCTAGGCGGTGCCCTGGGTGGTGGCCTCGGTGGTGCACTCGGTGGTGGCCGTGGTGGTGGCGTTGGAGGTGGTCTTGAAGGGGCCATGGGTGGTGGCCTTGGAGGTGGCCTTGAAAGTGCCATCGGTAGTGGTCTCGGTGGTGCCGTCGGTGGTGGTCTCGGTGGTGCCGTCGGTGGTGGTCTGGGTGGTGCCGTCGGTGGTGGTCTCGAAGGCGCCCTCAGTGGTGGCCTTGGAGGTGGGCTAGGAAGTGCTGTGGTTGGTGGCCTTGGAGGTGGTCTTGGAGGAGCTGTGGGTGGTGGCCTTGGAGGTAGTTTAGGAGGTGCTGTGGGTGGTGGCCTTGGAGGTGATCTCGGAGCTAGCCTCGGACAAGGCGGTAGCTTAGAAGCAAGCATAGAGACATTACATAGTAGTGCACACGGAATCGTCGATAAAGTTCAAGACGGCAGTATCGGTGGCGCAGAAGGAGCAAGTGTCGTAGGAGGTGTAGCTGGTAGTCTCGGAGGCGGAACTAAAGGTTCTGGAGGTGAGCATGATAGAATATGAGTGAGATAAAAAATTATCGAATACATTATATAAATTATTTAAAAATATTTCTAATTAAAAAGTTATTTTTGTTTTATTGGCCTTCTGCAAAAGTTACATGTCACAAATTGTAATTGTAGATATTAATTAATACATTAGAGAAAATAACGAAATACGTTGAAATCTCTTTGCAGTAAGAGGCCGTAGAAGTTTTGTTGGTGGAGGTGGTGGCGTTCTCGGCCTTGGAGGTGGTGGCGTTGCCGGACTCGGAGGTGCCTTAGGAGGTGGCCTAGGTGGTGCCATTGGTGGTGGCCTCGGTGGAGGCCTTGGCGGTGGTTTAGAGGGAGCCTTAGGTGGTGGTATAGAAAGTGCCCTCGGTGGTGGTCTCGGTGGTGTCGTCGGTGGTGGCCTTGGAGGTGCTATCGGTGGTGGCCTTGGAGGTAGTCTAGAAGGTGCCCACGGTGGTGGCCTTGGAGGTGGTCTCGGAGGAGCTGTGGGTGGTGGCCTTGGAGGTGGTCTGGGAGGTAGCCTTGGAGGTGGTCTAGAAGGTGCCCTTGGTAGCGGCCTGGGAAGTGGTCTCGGAGGAGCTGTGGGTGGTGCTCTTGGAGGTGGTGTCGGAGGTAGCCTTGGAGGTAGTCTAGAAGGTGCCCACGGTGGTGTCCTTGGAGGTGATCTAGGAAGTGCTGTAGTTGGTGGCCTTGGAGGTGGTCTCGGAGGAGCTGTGGGTGGTGCCCTTGGAGGTGGTCTGGGAGGTAGCCTTGGAGGTGGTCTAGAAGGTGCCCTTGGTAGCGGCCTGGGAGGTGGTCTCGGAGGAGCTGTGGGTGGTGCTCTTGGAGGTGGTCTCGGAGGTAGCCTTGGAGGTGGTCTAGAAGGTGCCCTCGGTGGTGGCCTTGGAGGAGGTCTAGGAAGTGCTGTATTTGGTGGCCTTGGAGGTGGTCTTGGAGGTGCTGTGGGGGGTGGCCTTGGAGGTGGTGTTGGAGGTGCTGTGGGTGGTGCCCTTGGATTAGGCGGTGGCTTAGAAGGAAGCATAGAGACATTACACAGTAGTACACACGGAGTCGACGGCAAAATTCAAGGCAATATAAGAGGCACAGAAGAAGCAAGTGTCATAAGAAGTCTCGGTGGTAGTGTCGGAGGTGGTACTAGTGGTTATGGAGGTGAGCACGGCACACAAAATTTAAAAGAAATATAAGACTTACGTTAAAAAATTATATTAAAAAGTTATTCTATAATTAGAGCGCTTTTTACAAGTTTCAATGAAACTATTTTACGGTTATAACTCTCGTTTATTTTTACATTTTAATTTAACCCACGTTTCGAATGCTTTGCAGTAAACATGTTTGCGGTAAGACGAGATGATGGTGTCTCACTTCGTCTTACTGCGAACACGTTTGCTGCAAAGCATTCGAAACGTCGGGTTAAATTAAAAAATGTTAATATAAACACGAGCTATATTCGTAAAATAGCTTTATTGAAATGTGAATTACTCGTGTAAATTTTAGAAATCATTATTTTTACAAGTTATTATGATTATTATAAATATTACTCTTTCAATGCATTAGAGATATTATTACGTAATGTGATTTTTTTTTTGCAGCAAGAATACGTAGAAGCTACGGTGGAGGAGGCTTCGGCTTTGGAGGAAGTGCTGGTCTAGGACTGGGAGGTCGCGGTGACACTAGACTTGGAGGTGCCCTTGGTGGGGGCCTTGGTAGTGGCCTTGGAGTTGGACTTGGAGGTGGCCTCGGTGGAGCTTTTGGAGAAGGTCTTAAAGGTGCCCTTGGTGGTGGCTGTGGAGGATGTGTCGGAGGTGCAATTGGTGGGGGTCTTGGAGCTGGTCTTGGTGGTACCCTCGGTGGTGGCCTTGGAGATGGGACCGAAGGTGCAATCGGTGGGTACATTGGAAGTGGTATCGAAAGTGCTCTTGGTCGGAACATTGGAGCTGGTCTTGGTGGTTCTCTCCGTGGTGGCGTTGGAGGTGGTGTCGAAGGTGCAATTGGTGGCGACGTTGGAGGTGATATCGGAAGTACCACTGGTGGGGGTCTTGGAGCAGGTCTGAGTGGTGCTCTCGGTGGCGGCGTTGGAAGTGGTATCGGAAATACCCTTGGTGGGGACCTTGGAGTTGGTCTCGGTAGTGGAGTTGGAGGTGGTGTCGAAGGTACAATCGGTGGCGGTGTTGGAGGTGGTATCGGAAGTGCCCTTGGTGGGGACCTTGGAGCTGGTCTCGGTGGTACTCTCGGTGGCGGCGTTGGAAGTGGTCTCGGAAATGCTCTTGATGGGGGCCTTGGAGCAGGACTAGGTGGTGCTCTTGGTGGTGGCGTTGGAAGTGGTATCGGAGGTAACCTTGGTCGGGACTTTGGAGCTGGTCTCGGAGGTGGAATTGGAGGTGGTGTCAAAGGTGCAATCGGTGGTGGTGTTGGAGGTGGTATTGGAAGTGCCCTTGGTGGGGGCCTTGGGGCTGGTCTTGGTGGTGCTCTCGGTGGCGGCGTTGGAAGTGGTGTCGGAAGTGCCCTTGGTGGTGGCCTTGGTGCTAATCTAGGTGGTGGAATTGGAGGTGATGTCAAAGGTGCTTTCGGTGGTGGCGTTGGAAGTAGTATCGGAAATGGCCTTGGTACCGGCCTTGGAACTGGTCTCGGTGGTGCTCTCAGTGGTGGCGTTGAAAGTAGTATCGGAAATGCCCTTGGTACCGGCCTTGGAACTGGTCTCGGCGGTGCTCTCAGTGGTGGCGTTGAAAGTGGTATCGGAAATGCCCTTTTTGGGGGCCTTGGAGGCGGTGTCGGAGGTGACATCGGTGGTGGCGCTGGAGGTGGTGTCAAAGGTGTTCTTGGTGGGAGTCTTGGAGGTGGCCTCAGCAGTGGTCTTGGAGGTAGTCTTGGAGTAGGCGGTGGTACAGAGGCAGGTTTACAAGGAATCGTAGGTAGAAGTTTTGAGGGCTTAGGCAGTATTGGCGGACCCACGGGAGCAAATATTGTTGGAGGTCTAGGTGGTAGTTTCGGAAGTGGTAGTGGTGATGTCGTCGAAGGTGGAACTGGGGCCGTTCTCGGGGACAGTAGTAACCTTGGCGAAGGTAGTAGAGGAAATCTTGATAGTGGAAAGGGAAACGTAATTTACACAAACTCTGATGATGGAAAATCTGGTAGCTTTGCTTTTACTGGCACTACCGGTAACGGAGGATATGGTGGTGGTGGTGGATACAGTAGTGGAGGTAGCAGTGGTAGTTACGGAGGTGGTACTGAAGGAGGATTTAGCGGTAGTTTAGGTGATTTAGGTAGCGCTGTTGGTTCAACAGGTAGGCAAGGTGGATTTAGTGATAGCGGTAGCGGAGGAGTTAGTGGGACTAGAAGAGGAGGTGGACTTGGAAACGGATGCAATGCCGTATATAGTGGTTCTAGTAGATTTGGAGGAAATAGAGAAGTTGCTGGTGGCATAGGAGGTGGTTTTGAGGGAGGACTTCGGGGTGGAAGCAGCGGAGAATATAGTGGTTCTGGGATATTTGGATTAAGCGGTGTTGGAGGAGTTAGTGGTAATAAAGGAAGTGAATATGGAGGAGTACTTGGGGATGAAACTAATGGAGGTTATACTGGTTCTAGTGGATTAGATGGGAGCGAAAGTGTCGGTGAAGATATTGACAATAGCATTGATAGTGGATATGGCAGTAGTCTTGGGCGTCGATATGGTGTTGAAGCTCTTGCTGGTAGAATTGGGGAAGGACATAGTGGATTTGGAGACTATAGCAACGGAAGGTGGGGCAATGATGGATTCGGCCGTAATTATGGCCGTAGTTATGGTAGATTTGGTCGTTGTAGGTCTTGTGGTGGTTACGGCGACTTATTTGCCAAAGCGTCCGCTTTGGCCTTTGGCAAATGATTTTTGCGTCAATTATTATCTTTCATAAGATTTTTCGATTATATAATTTAACATGAATATATTTACTTATATTAACTAATTTATGTTAAAATATATCGATGAACTTCGAATCATATAAAAATAATTAAAATAAAAAAACTACTCGACTCAAACTGTAATTGTTAAGCTATAATAATGTTATGTAGTCATAATTGATTATAGACTTTTAAAATACAACTATATTGCAATTATTTTTTTGTTTATTATTTCCTTGACGATATTCATACACACCATTCTACATATTGTCGATGCTTTCGAATTATAAAATAGTTATATATGATATAATAAATATCAGTTTATATTACACTTGAATATTACATTACAATTTATACTACATACAAATACCAATGTCTGATTTATATATATATTAATATAAAAACAAAAACACTAAGTCGTGGCGATAATCACCACCCTCCTCTTGATATAGTTGTCCAACTGAAAAACAATACTTATCTTAAAAAGAAGTTCACTACTAGATATCGACTTCGGGGAACTGATTTTGGTGATTGATTAGATGAACTTGCAAATATATCGTAAAAATATTATATATATAATATTATATATATCCACACCATTTCTTAAATCTAGAAATTCATATCCAACTTGGTTATCAGAATCCCTTATTGACGAAATACGGATAAAACACCGATATCATCGTTTAAATTAAAAATGTATGGTATCAAATATATCATTTAAATTGAAAATGAGAAGGAAAAACGAGATCTAAAAAGCAACTTCGTAAGGCCAAGCCATAGACGATAACAAAAAACATGTTCAAAGAAGAAAAACCTAAGCTTCTCTTGACCAACGAGTATATTTACGAAAACTGTAAAAGCAGACGTAAAATGCCAAAAACCTATATAAGGATTCAAGGGTAAACAAACCTGAGAGTCCTTTTATTGGTTTCCTACTTTGAGGAAATTAATAAAATAATTGAAAAGAAACAGTCTAAATCAGCACCAGGTCCTTATGGTATCATTTACATAGTATATAAATAATGTGTAAAAGTCATAAACAACTTGGTAAAATCGGGTCAAGAACGCAAATACGGATTGAATTCTAAAAAGCCATTTTTGTCTTCATTCCAAAAAATTATAATGTCACTAATTTTAAAGAAACTAAACCAATAGCTTTCACAAACACGATTTCTAAGTTCTGTTTTTAACAAACTAAAATGGCGCAATTCATGATCAATAATAGATATGTTAGGTCAAATTACCAGGAGTTCTTGCCTGGATTTCTTGATGCCTGGAACATATCACATTAATATTGGAAACCCTTAAAGATGCCAGAGAATCGAGAAATTAATAACTGAGATTAATTACTTTAAAAAGGCTTTTGGGTCGGTACGACATGAACTGATGAAGTTTACAGTAAGGTGATATAGCTTTCTTACTATAATTAGCGATATAATTGAAATAAAGAATTATTTGACACTTCACACAAATCATTGACATTTTTACACACAAAGACATAAATTTTAGTTAATTAGAAAAAAATGTACTTAAATAAATAAATATTAAAACAAAAAAAAAGAAAACACCACATTTATATAAAATAAAACAAAAGAAATAAAAATGAAATGTGAGAAAGATTAAATATAAAATATAAAACACAAATTCTGCAACTGTGTTGTGCCCCAAATAGGTTGCTCGGGGCACCCTCATTGGGGGGGTCTCGCCGGGGCGTCACGGTGTGTGCTAACGCGATCCCGTGACATCCCATTACGGCGAAGAGGGCAACCGTTGGTTGGTGCTCCAAATAGGAATATCATTCAGCTATTTTATTGGGTTTAGAGAAACCCAACACAGATTTTCAATGATATCCTATTACAGTCATCGTGACAAATATCACCCTTTTGTAAAGTAGTAGGAAAAAATAAACATAATTATATTAAATGGCATATTGTTTTGTAAAAATCACATATATATATATATATATATATATATATATAATACATATTATACATACATATAATAAAAGTATTGATTTCTTTGCTTAACGAGCTGGATCAACCTGGATGGCATCATATTATTCAAATTTAAAATTTTCTATAACATCTAAGTATAAATATTCTAAACCTCTGGGTTTCAAAATAGTTTAATAGTTCGAGGTTGCTGTATTTTTCCAATTATATTTAACATTTATCATATAAATAGGTCAAGAGAAAAAGTGAAGTTATCGGTTTAAATTTAAAAATAAATACACGGAATTCCACAACAAACAACCGGAACAAACAACAAACAACCGGAACTCTATAAATATCTAAGAGTTACCAAAAGACATATATATAATCGGAAAATCTCATGATGATACAGTAACATATCTCCCAAAAGATAAAAATTCGTTAGAAATCGAATCACGACTTCAATTTCATTAACATGTTTAGATAAGAACTAAAACAAATAAAGGAGGATTAGGATCGGGTAATACGCTTAACAAAATCCTCAATTAGGCAAAATGGAAATGTCAATTATCTAGTGCATGCGTTCAACAAAGAAATATAAAAAAATTTAATGAACATAGGTTACCTTTGGATTCCATTAGCATTGGGGTGGCGTAACCTACTTCATGATTGGTCAGCATCGTTATTAAAATTCTATTTAAAAGTATTTCAAACGACTTAATCGCATGTTTAATCCGTAAAAAATAGTTTTATTTTTAATATTATTACCTAATTAATACTACCTAGCTATAAAGCTATCTAAAACTTACTGCACTTCTTTTTATACGAGCAATCTGTGGGTCAAATATACTCTGAAATCGTATAACACCTTGCTTGTACAATACAACAACGCCTTCGGGGCATTGTTGGGGCTGCCGCGGTACTGTAACGCCTTTGGTATGTTCGCGCATGCAGCGCGACAGTTTCCCGGCCATTCTCCGCAAAAAAAGCAAGCACACTTTTAATATTACTCACTCACTTTTAGTTATTAAGTACTAACACTAGTTAGTTATTATGTCTTTATTTAATTTTTTCTTTTTTTTTACTAACCATTATGGATCTTTTGTTATTCGAAATAACAATAATTTCTATTTTTTATTTATTTTTTATAAATACAGGTATATCTTAATAATAATTGTTGTTCATACCATGGATTTAGGAGTTGAATTGTTATATGGACTGTTACTGTAGTCTTAAAGAATTGAATTATTTATAGGTTTTTAATCATGATCAGTAAAATAACAAGTTTCATCCAGTCACACCTATATTAGATGGTTACCGAAAAACGAAAGCACTTACAGACATGACTGCTGGGGCAACCTTCACTATCATCGTAAAAATAGCCCAACTATTAAAATATCAACTAAAAAACTTTGATTCTTCAATTTGATGGATTTTCAAGAATAATTCGGTATTTCTCAGTAGTAACAAAGGTTTACAAACTTATAGAATTAACTAAAATATAACATTTAATAAAATTATATTTACGTATTTTATTTACAGATTAAAATACTTGTAAACTCATGGCTAAGAACTAAAAAAGCAAAACAAAAAACACTAGTATTTTTTGTTCCGCGAACTATTTTAAAGCACCTTATATTATTATGTTGTAAAAAATAATTTCTCAGCGCGCGTAGTATCTTTTGTGTTATTTCCTGAATGAGTCAATCATCTTAGGGTGTATTAATTGTATTTTTATTGTTATCATTAAAACGTTACATCACTGTACAACAACCACAATATGTGAGTATTCGAACAATCATGCCATTCCGATTTTTTTTATTCAATTTCTTTTCTTATAAAGACATACGAAAAAAATTTACTTAGAGCTCTTTATCCTCCTCCCTCCCTCTTCATTTCTCAAAAATAATACAACTATCATATAGTAAAGTAAAACATTCACCTTTCTACATTTACAAATGACAATTGCTAATGGTACTTACAATAAAAGCCAATCAAGATCAATTCCAAAAATATAAAATATTTTGTTTTATCATATACTAACTAAATTAATCTTAATGTTATCTTTCAGTTTTCGCTGTGATTAGTTAAATTAGTTAATACTTCCTGTTTTTACTTATAAAAGTTTAAAGTTTTAATTTATAGTTTTGAACAGAATAAAAACAATACTTATTATTTATAAAGAAGATGGCATCTTAATTCATTGTCTAATCAATTTCAACCACAAATAGCTACTGGGAAACAGATTTTTTGCACTAATCTTTATTAATCGGTAAAAGATAATAAAAACATGCAATAAACAAATAAACGAAGGTTTTTTTAAATATTGACGTTGAACAGATAAATACTTATTTTCTTCCTTCATTTGTGTTATCATTAATAACTTATATTTTAGTTTATAATTCAATATTTTATACAAAAGAATAAATAATAAGGGAATAAAAAAACAGCTAATGTGTTTATCTATATATATATATATATTTGTAGTAAAACTATTTTTCTAAAATTAGAATTATATTATTTTGTATTTTTTCTTTATCTCGCTTTAGTTGTTATCTGTTGTGTTATGGCAGACAGTGTTTTACTTTTTAATTTTTACATAAGTTGTAAGTTTAAAAAAGTATAAAATTAAAAAAATTAAATTCAAAGAAAAAACTTTATGCAGCGATTCTCACAAGAAGTCGAAGAGTTGGTCGTAGTTGTGGAAGGGAAAGGATGTTAAGTGGACTTTAAAAATTCAAAAATTGTAATGTTTATTTTAAAACTGCTAATACGATGTTTAAATTGCTTGTAAATTTAAAATTAAAAGTCTACTGATAATATGGAAGCTGTGATGGAAGCTCAATTGTCAAATCTACGTGACTGTATCTCACTGGTCACAGTATCGAGTCCGTGTTGAGAAATATTTCAGAATAGGTACATTTATTTAAAATATCATAAGATTTTATTAATAAGATCATATATATATATATTTACTACTTGATTATGGAAGTTATTACAATCATAACGAATTTTAATTTGAATTTTTGTTATATTCTTACGTTGTGTGTGTGTGTGTGTGTGTGTGTATGTATGTATGTGTTTTTCAGCTCCATTTTCTCGTTACCTGATTATGTAATCGACTATTTTTTTCTGTTTCTTTTTTTGTTTTTCATATATTATTATTATTGTTATTGACAGCTTGTGATAAAAACAGATAAATTTCTTTCAACAGATATTTGTAAATAGTTGAAAATTTGAAACATACAAGAATCAATGAAGTCATGAATTTAATACATGACATCAAATAAAATCTAAGGTTTAGTTAAAAATTATCCTCGGATAAAGAAAATCTCAGAAAAAACTTATAATTAAAAAATGATAATTATGTTATATATAAATATATTATAATCATCAATTAATTATAATATATATAATAAATATTATTCAAAAAGTGTATTAAGCTACTCTGGTTAGTGACAGAAAAAAGTAGTAGTCATTTTACAATTTTGGCAAATTTTTATTTAGGAATAACCATAAAAGTTTTTCACGGATATGCAAAATTTCCTATAGGTATGAAACATGAGGTAAAAATTCGTTTGTGCTAACGAAGTTGCAGAACATTGAAGTTTTTATTTCTATTATAATACTATTTATACAATTTTTTTTTATATATTATGAGATAATCAGTCTTAGTCATATTATAAAAAAAGAGTAGATGGAACAATCAAGTATAAGTAAATATACGCCGCCCTAGCCTACTAGCTGTATGATGTTTTCACATTTACAAGATCTTACAGGATTCTAACATTTTTTTTAGCTACTTGAAATTTAAGACCTTTTTGAATGATGATTTTTTGTAAAATGCTGAACTTTTAAACCGATTGACTTTTAAAATGAGAATTTTCATAAACATTGTAGTTTCTTTTAAAAAAAAATTAAGGAACTCTCGTGAATCTATTTTGTGTATACCTACTCTATTTTAAAAATAATGATAATTTTGAATTTTATCTCATACTTACATCACAGTGCCATAAGATATTATGAAAGTATATGCATACTACACCGGCCTTGCCGCAGTAAGATCAGTTTGCTGTCGTATTTTATTAATCGCATTTGAAGATAAATTCAATCAGTTATCAATTGTGGATTTCATTATAAATGCAATAATAAATTATAAATATATGCTTACCTAAACATACCTAAATATTGTCCAAATGGTCCTACAATTGGGCAAAACTAAGTAAAGAAAACTGGAGACATTATGTGTTGTTATTATTTAATGTAGCAAAACTCCTTACCTTAATCTCAGTACATCATAGTTTTTTGCCTCTATACTAATAAAAGAGGGTTGAGTATATTTTTTTGGAATAATTATAGGTTGTCAAAATAAAAATAAAACGGATAAATAGCTATTATGTTATTGTTTTATTATTATTATCTATAACATTACAATTTTACTGTAAGGTTTAAATATGCTATTTTCACAATGATTAAATTTATATAGTCTTTTTGTTGTACAATTCTCATCAAGCAATATAAAACTATTAATGCTTAAATAATTAGCACTTGACCGCGGTGCCTAATAGTTTTGAACGTATAAAACCAACAGACAAACCGGAATCTTCACGGCATTAGCGCAAAAACCTCCTGCAAAAAGTGAAGAGCTTTGTAAACATTTGCTTACTCATGATATAATCGGGTTCGTATTTAAATCCGTGCTGGGATCGAGATAGCACAGTCAAATCAAGATGGCTCACCTAGCAATAACTTGTCTCATCCTCGGGTTTGTTCTGTGTGTTAGTGCAGCGCCAGGTAAGGAAGATATAGTTAAGAAAATATTTTTATATAGTTGAGATAATATTCATTGATATACTTACAAGACAAAATTTTCTAATAGGTTATGGCGGTGGAGGCGGTGGTGGTGGAGGTGGATTTGGGGGAGGATTCGGGGGTGGATTCGGAGGAGGAGGTGGCGGTGGCGGTGGCGGTGGCGGTGGATTTGGAGGAGGCAAAGGAGGAGGATTTGGAGGTGGTTTTGGAGGAGGGTTTGGAGGTGGTCGCGGTGGAGGTCATAGAGGAGGTTATGCCCGAGCAGGTGCAAGTGCTGGCGGTTATGGCCATCGAGGATACGGGTAACTTTTAGAAAATAATCAAAGTCTTTTTTTTTATCTTTCTTTTTTTTAAACTTTTTTCTTCTCAAATCAAAATCAAAAGTGTCTCATTCAGTATGAATCTAATTAAACATATTTTATTGTAAATATTTTGTTAAAATATTAAAAAGTTGTTTTTGTAGTTTAACAACAGCAATAATTTTATTTTTTTGTTTCAGGCGTTAACAGCGATCTAATGTAATCGATAAGATTCCTTTAAAAGTCTTGTATATATGTTTAAAATTAATAAACGTTTCTGTAAAGATATGCCTTTTTATTTGTAGAGTACAGTTTGACCTTTGTCTTAAAGTCATTAGACTAGGGCTCTGATAACCCTTATTAATTATATATTTAAGGCTTGATAGAAATGAAAACAAATTTTAGTTTTTTTTATGTTTAGGAAATCGAAATTTTACCTTGTTTTTCCGTAGTTTTTTTTCTGTCCAGCTTAAATGTGTTTTAAAAAATACATCAAAACGGGTATATCTGTGAGGTACATACTACTAAATCGATAAAATATAATTATTTAAACGTGCTGGTCTTCAAAACCACTGAACGGATTTAGAAAATTCATTCTGATTATGATAGGCAGGTCCATGAAGAAGGCTGTATTAGATAACCAATTGAACCGCGGGGCACAGCTAGAGTTAAATGTACCCATACTGTATAGTTAAGAATCGTGTTCAAAAATGTTTCTTATCGGAGCAGTCATGTCAAGTCATTTTACTAGGGATTCTAAAAAGCATAACAAAAAAAAGTTTTTGTTTCATAAGAAGGTTTTGAAGCACCTTATATTTAATATAATTATATATAAATTCTTTTCTTTGATTTATTTCAAGATTTATCTTAAATGTTGTTTCTGTTATGATTATTTTAAGTGAATTTGTTTTTATTAAAGTAACATTTGCTTTAGCATGTTTTATCATTTAAGTTTCCAATAAAATACTCAGCAAATTCAAATGTAACGGATAAACCGCATCTAGTCCTAGATATCTTGAACAGTCAAAATATACAAATTGAAACTCAAGTGAGATAAGAAAAAAGTCGATGTAACCGTGTTTTAAAAAACCAAAAAAAAATATTTTTGAAAATTTCTTTAACATCATTTATATATTTAAATACAATTTTTTCATTTATAATTAATTTTGATAATGAACTTTTAATTGATTTTTCGATATTATGAACATAATCTTTATTCTCTGATTTTTAATGTCAAAGTCAGAAATCAATTAAATGTATGTAGAATTCAATTTATAAAATTGTCATCATTATTATAACATTAAATGACAAATAAATTGTTATTTTATTGTAAGCTGTTATTATTATTGCCTTCGAATAATTCAAAACTCAATTATTGTAAAAACTTTAAGATCGCCATCAGACTTTATTATTAATATATTCACAGTAACTGATATTAGTAAAATACGTGAATTCAGTTTCAAGTTTTTTAGCTTTGAAATATTATTTATTTTTTTCTTAATAATACCAAAAACTATTATATTATTATATGAATACCATAATTTGATACTTACATACCAAAATTAATTACTATAATATGGCTTGGACCTATTAAATTTAAAAGTATTCTTGACAACAACCACAGTTAGGAAAATCTTTTATTGAAAAATATAATAATATACATAATCACTCGTTCACTGACGAAACGTTTACTGATGAAAACTTTATTATTAATTAATTTCTTTGAAAATCAGTTCAGTAGTTTTATGTGATAGAATAAAACAGACATCTTTTTTAACGATACATTATGTTGTCATACTATTAAATAAACCGTATAAAAAACAAAAGCGTGTGCTTTTAAGTAAATATAATTGATTTAGGTATTTTCTTAAATGTGTATAATTGAGTAAAACCAATCATATCACTGTTATTTACTATGTTACGCTATATTCATTATATTAACTATGGCCGCCAGCAAGTGAGCGGGAAAAGCTGAGCGAAACGAAAAATTTACAAAAAACAAAAACTTCAACTTGACATTATATCTGCAATTAACAAAAAAATGATACATATGTCAGTCATAATAAGAATTTACCGTTTGATTTGCGCGTTTAAAATAAAGTTTCAATCAAAAATAAAATTAATTGCAAATTACTCTTTATTTACAATCATATTTTTTTTTCAAAATTTATCTTTATAAAGGTGGGTACGTGATAATCACTGGTCAAAATTTGGTTATTTATTTAATTCTTTATTGCACAAAAGGCGGGCTTAATGCTTCAAGCCAGCCAACCTTACGACAGACAGGAGAGATTGTTGGTAGGCGTGCAAAAAAAATAACAATAAAAATAATAAGAATAAGAATACAAAATAAAATGACAAATAAAAAATAAACAGAAAATTTAAAAATTTAAAAAAAAAAGGAGTTAAGAAAACTAAACATAAAATATTATGTAACCATAATGACAATTTAAATAAAATGTTACGTAACTTTAAAAAAAAAAATAATACATATATATATATATGTATGGTCAGTATAGTTAGAACGGACAAGTTAGAATTTGAGATAGCTGACAAAATTTGATCGAGTTGACCTGCTAAGAAATCCGCTTCGCTCAGCTCTCTGCTTATTATAAATATCGAAAATAACTGCAAGAATTATCTTTATTCTATCTTTTTTTAATATTCTGTCAGTTGAAACTTAAGCAACCGATTATAAACAAAGTAAGGGTAAGACAACTGTGTGAACTAATAAATAAAATCACGAGATGGGTCGTGTACTGATTACTAATAGACTGTATTCCCACAAAAAGTATATTTAAAAAAAATACATCAACATGCACGCAGGTACCACCAACTGTAGTCAGTCATTTCGAAGAATCACCAGGAAAATAGTTGTAAGACTTGCTATTGTTTAAATGAATCAACAAAATGAATCGGTTATAATATTTATAATTTAAGCACGGAATAGTAAGGTATAGTAATTGTTTATTTGAAACATATTAAAACACGAAATAAATAAAAAATAAATAAAAAAATGTATTATAAACAAAACATAATAAAATTAATATGGTTTCTTTAAACTGGGTTTTACACCCAACAAAGGTTTCCTGTGGTAGCCTGTTCCGACGTGCAGTATCAAATAAAACAAAATGTCACGTTTTAAAAGTTTTAATCAAATTCTCTTTTCATAAAGTAATATTAATAAAAAAAGATTCTAAATTAATTTATAAACACACATAACACATACAACACATATACAATTGAGATCTTACCTCTAAGAGATAATCTACACTTTATAGAACAATTTAATAAACAGGCAGTTGTTAGTCAAATTACATTGAATTATTAAATATAATTATCCGGCTATACTTATATTATTATAAACGGAATTTGCCCGACTAGTTTCGAAGCCATTCGGAGTCCTTATTCATGAACTCTGGGCATGACCGGATCGCGGAGTAAGTTCACGTCGCGATTCGTGGTCGGGCAAATTCCGATAGTAATAACGTGAGTACAGCCGGGTATTATATTTTAAATAAAATAAAATATATTACTCCGTCTTTTATACAGTATAACATATATTTGAACATTATGTTTTATTATTACGTTCTACAACTTGCTGAGTAACGAACAAGAATTATATAATATTATATAACATATCCTCAAGAATTATATATTATTGATATGAAGTAAAACTTAATCTAATTATTTTTTTAAAAATACATTAAAATTATGTTTTACTTATCAATTTCGATTATCAAAAGATGTAGATTATTTAATTATTTGCGATAATATCCATACGAACATCATTTTATTATATCTTTGAAAATTTGATTCGATAAGTTGGTTTTACCTTCACTTCATACTAGTCTGTTATTGCAAATGAAAAGTTCAACTCTGTCTCAAAAAGTTCCTGAAAAACAGGGTACGTATATTTTTAAAATCACTTGTTTTATTATTACAATTTACTGTACTCACCTTGTTTTGATTTCAAGAGTAACTCGAATGTATTAGAAACAAGTCGGGAAATTCCGATTTATTCACATGTTTTAATTTTTAGCACAGTGTAAATTCTATTTAAAATTATATATTATAACTATACATAATTATATAAACAGCTTAATATACACAAAGATTAATAATAATTAACACTACATTATCCATATTTATTAGAAATAACAGAACAATTAAACGAAGTGATAACATTTCAATGTGTATATTACAAGAATTATAATATAGAGGATTAAGATAATTCATAAGTCTTGTACAAACTGTTAAAAGTTATATGTAAACATATTTAAATTTAAAATTAGTATATAAAATTTATAAACGTTAATGTATAATAAAATACAATAAGTATAATAAACAATACATAAACAACAATTCCCGTGCTAGTACTCGTCCATCACTCACCTGTTAATCTATAAAATAAAGTTTACAATATTTTATTTTTAAAAGTGTAACAACTATATGAAAAGCCGTTTGATCGTCATGGATAATCATTAGGATATAGTGCCTGATATCGTTGTAGTTGACCGCAGACCTCTGTTAGTTTCTTTTAATAAATAATAACTCGCTTTTACAACCTTGAGACTGACAAGTGAGTACTTTATCAACTCTTAATTATCGAACACACGATAAATAAAGCGAAATGTTTGAGGAAAATAATAATTCACGGAAATGTTATTGAAATTAATTCTGAGAATAAATTCATTTTCAGATTTTTTTCTGTAATTCTAACATTCGCTGAAGCCTTAGCGGAGGACTCGGTTAAGCCCCTTATTTCGTATAATAAAAAGTATAATGGAAAAAACAATCTCAATCTTGATAATAACTTTATATATAAACATCACCTCCATTCTTGTATTTCCCAGTATTAATTAAAATATATATTATTGTATATAATCGTGATGTGACGACTTAAATGAACAAACTATAAATCAATTCATATTCTGTAATGGATTTTGAAAAATAATGAATCAAAGTTTGTTTTGAATTATAATATGTATGGCCAACAAACAATTATTTAATTAAAAAAACTTTTTTTTGTATTTAAACTTTCGTAATCCATGATCAACATATGTATAGACGGATGATTATATATAATTAATATAATTTATAAGAAATAGGAAGCAGTTTATTGTATTTTTATACAAATTTATGCATGTTTTTTTAACTTTGTATAATTGAAATATAATACTATACTATAATAAGTTATAGTATAGCTTATGTCGATATATTGTACTCACCATTATAACTATATTCACTTATTTTGCGTAGTTGTAACTTTCAAATCTTTTGTATATTAACATAAATTTGTTTGTTTTTCGAATACTTTTTGGAATTGCGCCATTGCGCCATTTCTCTTTTCTTTAGTTTTTTTTAAATTTTACATTAAAATTAAAAGAAGATTTAATATATTCTTAGACGCAAATAAAAAAAAAATAAATGCTTCGTTTTCTATTTAAATAATGTATGTGTTAGGTATCTCTAGCTTTTTGCACATTACTTGAGGACGACTTCGACCCTTTTATAAACCAACTCGCCATTAAGTTTACAAATCTACATAGTTTTTAAAAATTATAATAAATTATATTTAAATTGGATTCGGAATAATTTTTGGAAATCAAATTATCGAGAGGAAAACTGCAAATTATTATTTAAAAAAAAGGCGTATTTCATAAAACCTTTTTCAGGATACTACTCACAATTACAGGTTCTAGAAGTTTTAAATATTTATGTTGATTCTATAACCGTATGTATGTACGTAAATATACCTATTAAAGATTACATAATTATTTAGAAGATTTATTTAGAGTTCATTTGTCATATGCAATTAACAATACAATATAAAACAGGTTATTTCTTTGCTACAGCGCATATTATCAAATATTTTTTCCTGTAGAGTACCAAGCGTCATCTAATCGAATTTAGCGCAAAAACCTCCTGCAAAAAGTGAAGAGCATTGTAAACATTTGCCTACTCATGATATAGTCGGGTTCGTATATAAACCTGTGCTGGGATCGAGAGAGCACAGTCCAGTCGAGATGGCTCGTCTAGCAGTAACTTGTCTCGCCCTCGGGGCTATTGTGTGTGTTAGTGCAGCGCCAGGTACTTATATTTAAAATATTCTTTGAATGAAGATAGATTTAATATTTTTAATAACTATTTAATATATTTAAAAAATTGTATTTGTGTATAGAACATAAACAATATAATATTAAACAAATAATTAATAATATTTGCACAGGATATGGCGGCAGCAGCGGAGGATATGGTGGCGGCGGAGGTGGCGGTGGTGGATTTGGGGGAGGCGGTGGTTTTGGTGGTGGATTTGGCGGCGGCGGCGGAGGCAGTGGAGGACATGGAGGAGGTCTAGGTGGTGGTAGTCACGGTGGCGGTCTCGGAGGTGGTCATGGAGGAGGCAATGGAGGCGGCAATGGAGGTGGTCACGGTGGTGGACTCGGAGGAGGCAATGGAGGCGGTCACGGCGGCGGTCTAGGAGGTGGAAATGGAGGCGGCCACGGCGGAGGTCTTGGAGGAGGCAATGGAGGAGGTCATGGTGGTGGACTCGGAGGAGGCAATGGAGGTGGCCATGGCGGTGGTCTAGGAGGTGGCCATGGCGGTGGCAATGGAGGTGGCCATGGCGGTGGTCTAGGAGGTGGCAATGGAGGTGGTCTAGGAGGTGGCAATGGCGGTCATGGTGGAGGCCACGGTGGTCATGGTGGAGGCCACGGTGGTCATAGTGGAGGCCACGGTGGTCATAGTGGAGGCGGACATGGCGGCGGTGGTGTCCATGCTGATGCTAGCGCAAGTGCTAGCGCTGGCGGCGGTTACGGGCACAAAGGATACGGGTAAGTTTAACAAACATCAATAAAAATAATTTTAGAATCATATAAAAACTATTAAAATCGTAAAGTTGTCTTGAGAACTATTATACTAACTATTTTGTTTTTTCTTTCAGTCGTTAACAACATCACTTGAAGAAGCGATGCGCTTTTATAAAATAAAGCAAGCAATGTGATATTATAGACTAATCTATTGCCATAATACTGTATTTCGTTTCCATAATTATAGCAGTTAGCAATAATATATATATTGTTTTATTTTTTATATTTCCTTACTAAATATTGTGTATTTTATCAAGTAGGTATCTATCAAAACATACATTTCTAATATAACCGCGATAATCATGTTCAATAAATATTTATTGTTTATACATATCGTATATAAACATGATGCAATCCATGTTAATTTAAATAGATGCATACAAGATACAATAAGATTTAACTATTGACACATTAAATTGAGTTCTTAACTCATCCTGACTGGCTTCAAATGAAAAAATTTTGACAAAAAAGAGCGCAAATAGAAAAGTTTTTAAAAATACATACATTTTTTATTTCAAATTAACGTTCGCTTCTTATTTATATAAATTCTCAGAACCTTTTTCAAAGATATCATTATTGTAATATGTTCAATCTTAGAAGTATTAATTTAAACCAAACAAAAAACATTTAAGTGGAAACGAGGTTCGCTTAGGTAATAAAAAGTTGTTGTAACTCCAAAGATAATCTTAAGTATATTTTTATGCAGTATACTATTAGTCCAAAAATTATTGTACAAGCTCTGGTCAACCTAAAGCCAATATTTCTGAACATTAATAGGAACCATTCACAGTCTAATATATTATAATAAAGAAATCCTTTCTAAATCGTTACATAGTACTTGCTAAATAATAATTAAAAAATGTAACGTCTAGTATTGTTATAAATAACACTTTTTATTTAGCCATAGAATTTAAAAAATACTAGCTAGCTAACAAAATATGTCTTATTAATTATAAATACTATAATACTAATTTGAAATTAATAACTTACTGAGTAGTAAATAGGTACACAGTTGTAGTATCTACAATTTATTGTAATGTGCCTTTGTTAAGACTGGGACTGAGAATTTAATGATTAATGAACACAGGACATATCATATATCTAGACTGATTGTTGTGATAACTAGGTAGGTTTATTACTAAATCGGTAGATAAAGGTTAAAAAAAGCATTAAGATTAATCTGCAATACATCGTAAATATAAATGTTCAATTAGGTTATACTTAATGATTCCGAAGATTTACACTCTTGTAAATCTCGTGTAAACTCACTGTCACTCGTGTTAACTCCCAGAAATGTGTAGTACGAGCACAACACATTTCAATAAAACTCATTCAATTCAATATAACTCGCGTTTATTATTACATTTTTGAATTTTAACTCGACGTTTCGAATGCTTTGCATCAAACGTTTTCGCGGTAAGACGAGATGATGGTGCCAGAAAAATATAAAATTAAACGCGAATTATATCCATAAAATAGTTTTATTGAAATAGGTTATACTTAATATGTCGAGATCTATTAATTTTCTAAAATTTACGTCAAAGAATAAGTCTTTACTTTGACATATTTATCAACATAGTTAATACTTAAGTAGGTACTTATCAAAATATATTTGATAAGTATTTAAGAATTCCTTTTTATGTTATTTAACTCAAACCTGCAACTTTTGGAGGTCCGTTCTCGCTGTAAAAAATATACCTACCATATTCTTATAATTTTAAAAGTTTTATAATCCGTCACAGCAATACATCTTTGTTCTTTTGCAATAATCATTTGGTGACTCCTTTTGAATGTATTTCTTAAAATAAATTCAGGTTAGTCAATAACTGAATTTTACATTTTCAATCAAACACTTGTCAACAAAAATAAAATATTTTTTTACAAAATCTCATTAGTCAGTGTGTCATTAGTGTCTTGAACTTAACAATGTCTTTTAAAGGTCTTCTAAAGCAAATCAAAACATTTATTTAGAAGTACAGAGTACATTAAACTTAGAAGTAGGAACGTTGCTCATTTATGAGGTTTTTATTTATATATCTTACTAACTTCCGCCCGCGAGTTCGCCCGCGATAAGAACTACAGAAAGCGAACTACAACAATTTAATTTTAGAAATCACAATTACTGCACAAGTAATTAAATGCAATTTTCAAAATTCAATTAATTTATTATTATGTTTTACTAACCGCACATTTAAATCTAAGATTTCATTTTTCCAACATAAAAAATTACAAAGTTTCATACAAACTTGCAACTCCTATTTCACCCTCTTAGGAATGAAATTTCTAAAAATCTTTATTTTCTCGATAGTTTTCTAGATTTCGTGATGAGTGAGTGAGCGTTTTATTTTATATATATAGAAGTATCCTTATTTTGGTTATCCATGATTTAGTTTATGGAAATACAAACTGAATCAAACACCAAAAGATTACCTTGCTATGCTTCCAGCTCTGAAATTGATATAATAAAATATAGATATGCAATACTGAGGTGATAAATATAAAGGTTTGGTGCGTTTGTTTGTTTATCAGAAATCTAGATATTGGTTCTATATGTTGGAAATCACTGATTGTCTTCATTGATAACATATGCGATTCGATCAGTGCTGAGTGCGATCTTCCTAACCTACTCGATCGCGTTAACGTTTGGTTTGATTTGAAATGAGAGAAGTGCCGTCTTACTTCCTTTAGAAGGCGTTTTTGCCTCTTATTTCATAGAAATAAACATAGATTTTTATGGGATCGACTAGGTGTAAGACTCGCCCTAATCTTACAAACTGGTTAAGATAAAATAATTTATATTATATAATAATGTCTTCACTCACCATAAAATATCTAAAATTACAAGGACCAGAAGTTTTAAAGTGTAACCTACTTTTAGGATATAAGTAAGAACTTATAATTATTTATTTGCAGCTTCAAAATCACCAGACAGAATTTGTGAGAAGCTGCAGTGTGATGAATACGGCTAGACTCTACTATCTCCGCAATATCTTCTTGTTTTATCAGTTAAAGTTACCAAAATACTTATACGACCTATAACGAACCTCAAAATTGATTTTCGTTTTAGAATTGTAGATTGATTTATTATTGATTTTAAAATCATTAAAACGCAGCTATATCGTAACCAAGTACATAGTTCATAGTTGTGTAAGCTGTCACAATTTTTTTTTTCGCTGAAAAATCCTTTATGGATAGATTGGCAGAAAATACCCGATAACCAGGGACTCATGTGGGAGTCCTTACTGAATACAGAAGGCTGCCAATTTTAGGGCACACTACGAAATACAAAACAGTTACCCACAACGCAACAGGATCACGTTCGCACACATTGATGTCCGGTGAAATCCTTTATATAAGGATACCCCGAGCAATGCAGTAAAAGAGTAGCTCAGACCGCTGATGAGTTTTGACAGTGAGCTGACTTTATTCTGACCACATTTGCCTTAGACGGCGCTAGTACACCGTGTAACTCCGAAGACGGATCGCAAGAATACGACCGCAGTGTAAGAAACAACTGTGGTGATTCAGAAATAGAGTAGGCATAACATATTTTTTTTTATTTTCTATACTTTCATGTTATATGTTTTATTTTTTTTCGGATTGTACAAAACATTTATTCCTATATGTGTTAGTTTAAACATGAATGTAATAAAAAATAACAATATATGTAGCCCATTCAGAATTTTTTCCAAGGCTTTAATAAGTTGAGGCCACTTATCAATAGAAACACGCACTCACTCCCTGAGACAATTCATTTCTGCTATTCATGTGCATTGTGGTAATGGTTCCAAATTCAAATGTATTTTTTTTATCGTAATATGGCCATTGAGTAAAGAATATAATTAAAGTTATATCTGATGTAATTTAATAAAAAATTATCGACATAAATAAGTAGTATATATTATTTTTAAATATAGATATAGTTTATGGAGAAATACAAAAAAAACATCATTTCAATAAAGTTTTTATTTACAAATAATTAAAAAAATACGCGACTCGCAGGTCGCAGTAACAAATTACAAAGCTGTACCGGAATTATGACCAGAGTTCTATTATTATTACAATGGACACTTACCACCTAAATCATTTAAAACTTACACTACTGTGAAAAAATACAGAGTACACTCGCGTACATATTTGTTAAGTGTCCTCTACATTTCTTTGTGATATTTTGGTTCATTTTTATTACTAGTCATTAAATAAATGTTTTTGTATGAGCGTATATAGTATAGATATATATTTAGGTTTTAAGCTACCCTCATACGTTACTCTGAGCTCACCTGTACGGATTCTAGGATATATTTGTATGAGTTATAAAACTAGATCGAGGTACTGAAGCACTACAACAGACTAGTGTTCATCGTGAAGAGATTTTGAACGATACGAGCTACAAATAGCAACAAACAACAATTTATCTATTCTAACATATAATTATATACGTAAGTGTATAAAAATTTTTACTAAACATTTTATAGTAAATGGCAAAGTAATAAAGTTAAAAGCAATTAATATAGCGATTGCACAAAACACTTACGAGAGCTTTGTTTACATTTACGTCAAACGATCACGACACGATTCCGATATGTCGTGTCGTGTCATCTAATTGAATATATATTTTTTATATAAAATTAGCTAAATATAAGAGGAAATGTAAACATAGCAATGTACCATTATTTCAGCACCGGACTCAAAAGTTCAATTTAAAAGATTATTTTAATATTATACAATATATGTAAAATTCTATTTAGAATTGATTATTATTATCTTAATATATATTTTTTAAAAATCTTATTTACAATTCTATAATTTTTTTTATCATTGCACAAGGATAATGCACTTACATAGTTAAAATATAATGTAAAACTGTTTACTTAAGTATAGAACGTGTTTTATTTCTATCTACATTGATAGAAATATAAAAAAAATAAAAAAATGTTTGTGGCAGTGTTACAAAGTTATTATATGTATTGCACGTATTTTTAATGAAAAAAAATAAAATAAAAATCCATTCTCAAAATACATTAGATATAGACGTATATTTTGATATTGTACCCATTATTATGGCAGTTCTATTATTCTTAAGCTAAGCAAAATTCCAGCTGCCTCTTATTTATCTAAATATTTTACACACGACCCAGCCTTCAATTATTTATTAAACATTGCAACACCGGAACCGCATTCGCCGTATTAATAATAACACACAACTAAAGCTATATTATATTAAAAAAATATACCAACAGCAAAAGTGCAATAGAAAAGTATTAAACCTCGTTTGAATCCAACCTCTTTAAAAAGAAATATATTTTTTAAATTATTCTAAATATAAAATTTATAAAACAATATAAGAGCTGGTGTGATGCTAAATGTCATCTGTATTTACAATCTCTGGTGTGATGTTTAAAGTTACCAACAACAAAAGTAAAACTAATTATTATGTGATTTTGTGTTCAATTGTTATATATTTACAATATTTAGCAGTAATTTGTATAAATCCTTGCACTAATCTAATATAAATGTCTAATCACTAGCCATGTAATTCGCAATACTTAATCGAAATATAACCATGTGAACAATGCCTTAAATAGTTATCCCTGGAATAAATTTAATAAAACGTCCAAATTATAATTAAAACAATAAGGCAATAACCACATAGCACAATTATAACGCAGTCCCAGTGATTTTGCAAAACTAGTATATAATAAAAAAGGGACTTTACTCGTGGAGAACAGACCTTATTTCCCTCCTATATATTATTTTATTTTAGTAGTTTAAACCTTGTACTGTTTCGTGTACAAATAAGAAATAAAGATATATCAAGGCATCGTGTGTTACGGTTAAAAAGCTTGCTTATTCTCTCACTGGTCGTTTACATTCTCAATAATATATCGATAAAACATGTAAAAAGTAAAACATGGTCTCCTGTAAATAGATTTTTAAAGCTACATCACTACAAAAACTCTTCAAATTGTCCATTTTATATTATGACTGTCGGCCATTTTACAACTTGACATTGACGTATCTGACGTTTGTAATATTTATTTATAAAATAACTTCTATATATCTAGAGACACATTGACATTTAAAATTTATTATAATTTGAATTGAAACTTTTCGATTATTAATATATAATTTACTGCGAGTTTAATCGGCTAGTGCGTGATACGTTCTCGTGCGTCAACCGTAACACATCTTAAATAGAATTGAGCACAGATTAAAAAGACTAATGTAAAAATGCATAGACAAGAAAATGCAATCATAATATTTTGCTCAGTCAAGTAAAAATGTAAACGTTGTCGTAATCGGTTCTATAATAGAAATATTAAAACGAATCATATAAAAACGTCTAATTCATGCTACAATGTATAATCTTCCTTCGACCTTCGACTTATTGTAAATTTTATTATAAATTTAAATTTCATTACTCAGCTGCATAAACACTAACGCTAACAATTCTACAAGTATATAGTTTTAGAAAATAGAAAAAATATAAAATTGATTAAAATATGTAATAAGTAGTATAATTTAAGTAGGGGACAAGTAATTTATCTCAAAATCGATAGCTTCATGCACGATAAATATTAAACGTTAGCGGAGCCGCTAAATGTAGGGTAAACGTACTAAACAGATCGAACGTGTCGGTCGAGTTCGTCCATTGTAGTCAAGAAGGGCAGCGTCGCAGGACTCCGAGGATTACGGCAAACTGACTTGCGAGTCAAAAGCGACACTTCGGAGCCATGACGAAGGTATCACAGTGTGATGTCGGCAGCGGAGGTCACACGTGCGACTCGTAGTGCGTGTGACGTCAGAGCGTGGTGTCCGGCGCGGGCGCGCGCTCGCTGCGCTCCGCCGGGTTCATGTCGATGCGGCCGGCGCGGGACCACACCAACATGTCCATGATGAAGGCCAGGAACATCAGCCCCGCGGACAGACCTGAGGGACGCACCGTGTTTAGAGATTTGGACAAGTTTTTCGCCCATCCTGTTTATTTGTCATCACTGAGTCAAAAAAGAATCGAGTAACTTCAATCTGAATGGCTCATCTGAGGAAGAGTGTTTGAGCCCACTGACGTATTTCCGCAACTCGAGAGGAGTTAATATGATGCTGTCGGTGGGACTAATCGACAGTGGAAACTATAATTGTCCATTGACCGAAACGAGCTTCCGTTACCCAAAAAGAAGTGCTTCAAGCTGTCGCTATCGTAGCTAGCACACGCTCCCAGCAGGCCGCAGGCGGCGTCCCGCAGGCGGCAGGCGGCGTCTATGGCGGCCCCGAACACGATGGGGCACGGCACGTTACCGAACACACCGATAGCGAACTGGATCACGCCCATCGCCATGGCCTTGTCTGGAAACAGATGACGGTGAACGACGCAGAGTGATGTCGAGATTGTAAAATCGACCTTCCCGTGCCGCTATAGAGTCGAGATTCGTTCGAAAAATGTGAGATTCTTTTTCTTAATTGTCACGTACGTAAAGTATACGTAATAACGAAAATATAAACGGAATATCAGGAATAATTTTAACGAAAACTTGAAATATAATATTTATAAGATAAGTTACATTCGTTGCAAACATATTTTATAAATTTACTGGTTAAGTTGATAACTTGTAAATAATAGATTGTATCACAAGGGAGCAAAATAGTATTTTTACGGCGAGGGCGCTATTTTGAATCACGAGCAAAGCGAAAGATTCTAGAATAGAATCCTGAGTACAGCAAGGGATTCAAAGTACATGGCCCGAGGGAAAAATAATTTGCTCCCGAGTCAGACACTCTACTTACATCCTTTTTCTATGAGGAAATATGAACCTACTGATTACATGAACACAAACGTCATAGGCTCGCTTTTGTTTTTTTTTTTTTAGTTAGCGTCGTGTAAACAACAGATAAAACCTGTAATTCATAAGATTTGGGCTATAAATGTTCATTCTTATATGTATGTTTCAAATTTAAACGACTTTTCCGCCCGCTAAAAAGGTCCTATCGGAAAAGTTCTCTTTTGCTCCCGCTTGAAAAGGAACAAAACGACATTTTTCGAATAGAAGGAATGAAAAATATTTTTCCAGTAATAATATGTATATCCAAGACCGGTAGGCCTCGTCCGTGCGCTCACCCTGCTTGTCAGTGCATCGTATGATGAGCAGCACGGCCCCCACCTCGCCCGTGGCGTGCACGAACATCACGGCCGCGAAGATGGCGATGAACACGTATATTTGGTTGCAGGGTCCTCCGCACTCCCCACTCACTGCCACTCCCCCGCTGACGTCCGGTAGTGAAGGCACCTCGTAGCGCTCCATGCTGCAGATCCAAAAACACTAACGTTAATATGCGATTTTACACATACTCATTTATTTAATCTTTATTGTCCAAGAATAAGGCATAATTGGCGGACTTAATGCTACAAAGCATTCTCTAACAGTTATAATAAATTTAAAGTACTTTATTCTAAGGGGATTTGAATAAATTAGCAACTCGAAACATAATAAGCGCAATTTATAACATAGAAGTGTGTAAGTCATACGCTTGGAGTGCCTTTTCCCCCTTCAGAGTGTTGTTGACGCATGCGCAGTCGTAGTACAACCACGTGCTGTTGTCAAGCTGCGTGCTGCCCGTGCAGCCCGCCTGGCACGGGGACTGGTACGTCAGAGAGTCCTACACACACACGGACAATACACGCACTCGTACACACACTGACACGACACTACACGTGCGTGCATATGTGTGTACGATTTTATAATAATAATAATTACAAAATTTGTTTTACGTGCACGTTATTAATGATAGATTTGGATACTAAAACTGACGCTACACTATGGCGATACAAATGCATGTAGGACACACATGTATAGACTGTAAATCGACTCAGTGTTTAGATAGGTGTATGTGTGTGTGTACCTGTCCACACACGGGCGAGTACGGAGCCCCGAAGCAGTGGCAGTCCATGCTACATGACAGATTGGCGGAGTCCAGCGAACGGTAACTCTCTTCCGGACACGACACGAACATTAGTAGGACCATACCTGGAAATACAATAATGAGTTCAGTAACATCGTTCGTAATATATTTAGTAATATCGGTTTCATTTACATATGGTTCTGGAATACAATTTTAAATATTAATTTTGTGTGATTGCGGTCTTAGTTAGAACAATATATTTATGTTTAGGACTTAAAATGACCACAACAAGAAATTAATAATGGACCAGTTAGTGATTTTCATATTTTCTTTATTGGATTATATTATGTTACTAGTTCACCACGATGGGTAAGCGATCCACTTCCCATGGTCAAAGGATTGCAAGAGAATTAATTCCCTCAAGATTCTTATGTAGATATAGTATAAATACCAGCGCTGTAGATGGCAGCAGTGGCGGCGGTCCAGGCGGCCACCTGGCGCGCAGTCGGGACCAGCTTAAGGATCACCACACCCGATGTTATGGTTCCCAGACCCATCACCAGGATACCACCCAGACCTGGTAGGGAACTTGAACTTTAGTTTACGGTACGTTATTAAATTATTTCAACTTCTACAATATTATAGATAAAATAACATAATATAAATAAAAAATCACATAATAATATAAAACAAAGAAACCGACATTTAACAAAAACTATTAGTACCTCACCCGAGACAAGGTTGGCGTCGTGCGTGGGCAGACGGAACTGCTTCTCCAAGTACTTGGGTAGGAAAGAGAGGATCCCACTGATGGGCATCAAGTGAAGGACGGACGACGCCGTACGCCACATTAGTATGTCGTTAGTCAACTGCCGCTTGATTGTTGCGAAGAAGTCTGTGGGAAGACGTTATTTCTTTTATTTTTGATAAAAAAAATGTATATGCTGATGATTGATTAAATACTATAATAGAAAGCTTTGGTTAACTTTTGACCAACCTTTTTTATTTTTGTAGTTCTTTTTTAGGTATCATGTTACATATTTTTATAAAAGTGATTATTTAAATAAATACATCGTAATATGATAAATTGGTATTTCCCACGACAGTTACATTATTATAAAATATGTTAAATATGTTTATATTACATTATAAAAGGGAAGATAAGCTATGTCAAGGTCAACACCTTTAGCGTTACGAGTTTTGATAGTGCTATGACCTTGGATATTTTAAAACTATTTAAAACATTATTTACTTGTTTTTTAAACAAATTTCATTACCTGAGTCAATGTTGCCAGCACTTTTTTAAACACAGTTTTTTTTCGCCCTATATTGAAAAAAAATCTACCTTTGAAGAACGGCTCATTTTTTTCTTTGCTCTTCTTCAGTGTCATCGGCATCGGGCCTTGTTTGATTTGACGAGGGAAGAAGAACATCAGAATAGACAGGAGCACTATAAATCCAGCAATAAACACCATTCCTGAAACAAAATAATTAAAAACTTAAAACAATTGTTATGTAAATAAAACATGCTCAAATGCTACGTCAACAAAAACAATATGTAATATATATATTATTTAATATTTATTTGTTTTTTTTTTGTTTGGTTTGTTGAAGACATATACAGCCTCTAATTTACAACTCTTTTCACAGGTCTACTGGAGGGAATTTCAATATGAATAAGCAGTTCCTTTGTTCGAAGTACTCTTGTACTTATACACACAATATATATAAAATATATGTATATATAAAATATAAATTGTTAAATAAATAAATATAAATTAAATACTCTATGCTTGTCCTTAAGTAAAACAAACTTCCTGTGGCTATCAATCTCACAGCTCATGTTGTATCGGTCTTAGATAACAAGATATATTACTAAATTCTTGAAATCAATATCGAATCGTAAATTCTACCCACTCACTGTAACTATATTAACGCTAAACATTTAAAACATTAGATCGCACTCTCGAGTTAACAACTTGAACGATTTTGTCTATTATGTCTAAAAACTCTTAACATATAACTCATATAATAGCTAAGCAGTTCTGCAAATACAGAAATATCTGTATCATTGATGCTGAAGCCGCTAATATGAAAATAAAACAAGAAATTGTTTGTCTAATGTATCAGTATATGGATATACATACCTATATCTATTATAGTCTAGTGTAAAACTAATTAATCTGTATATCTATGTAATGGCAAACAACACAAAATCCAACAATTACTCTCTCATAGAATACGATGTTACAAAAAAGCCTATTTTTCGTCGGTATTTTTAACATCTGCGCGAATCGTTAGACAAAAACCAAGCGTCCGTGAAGCGTTACGAGAATACTTAATCACACTATTATTATTACTCCTGTATTCAAAAAAAGTTCAGTATATATTATAATGGTAGCTTGATGAATATTTTAATCCAGAGCTAAAAGCGACCATGTATATTTGTCTGATTTGGAAATCTCTAATAAGATGTTACTTTGTTTAACTCTATTTGGATATAACTTTAAGCTATAAGAGATTCTTTAGGCTGATTATTTCGTATACAATATATAATATCCTGATGATAAATCTAAACAGAAAACATTTACGTGTTACAAGGTCGACCGGTCGCCGCTCAGTCAAGGGCGTTCAGTAGACACTGTAAGTGCGAATACGATTTAAATTATTTACCCTGTTTCAATATCGATTACAGATTCATTCGATGTTTTGCTTCGATATATCAAATATTTTGAAGTCACCACGTAGAAAAATACAAGAATACAATATCTGTCAGAAACATCAACTCATCCAGAAACATAAGACACCCAACCTCTTGACATAGAGCTCGAGACGAAGGTCATCGGAACCGGTTTAAAAGTAAAAGTGAGCAAGACGGCGGTCGCGTGTCCACCCACTAAATCCTCATTACGGGCGGCGATGGCATAATTGTCGGCATGAAGGCGCAGCCTTGGCCGTGACCGCGTAGATAGAGCGCTTATTTTAGTCTTGGTGACGCGACGTGATGTAATGTATTATATAAGACAGGCGTGCGGCAGCGTGACACCGACACCGCCTGAGGAAGCTTGATAAAATTACACCGATGCAGCACTTCTGACATGTTCCAGAACAAAAATCAATCAAATTTCTCTTCTATACGAAACTTTAATAAGACTACAATTTTTTTTTAAATTACTGTATTAGATATAGAATTATAATATAATATATACCACACAAAATATAGGCTATCTTATTTATCTAATCAATTTATTAAGTTATCAACCCACATACAAAGACCTAAGATGACGTAGAAGTATATCAAAATAACTTAGATAACCAAATCGAAAAACATTTAAAAAGTAAATAAGATAACCTTTACGATACCAAAACCTATTAATTATACAATACAGGAGCAAAGAGAATAACTGCCCGTAGGCTGTAGGGCACTGATTGCTACCGACGATAAAGATATATTTCGTAGCAAAACAAAAAGATAAGACAAAAATATTGGTTTCAGTGATAGCCAAGACGCAGCGGTAAGTAAAGCGGCCATTAAAAACTTATTAAAATTCCATACCCCATTCATAAGTATACAGTACTCTGGCAATAAGGAAATACGCAGAAACCATTCAATGACCACTAGCGAATTCTGTTTATTACAAGTCGAAGCACGCTCGGCGCAGTTTTCTACTTAACAAAACTTGTTCTAAAATAAATATTGATGGAAACCGGACCGTGCCTTAAGGGTATTAAAGACGCCATTGTTGGAAGGCACTTGCAAATTTCACTTGGTCGTAATATGCACGCATTCGATTAGAAGTCCTGACACGCGCGTGCTTTCTTCGTGGGTTTTGCGCGCAAAATCTGAACCAGCGCTTGGGTAACGGTAGCTGGAAGTTCCGCGATGTTTATTGTACTATTCAATATCCTAAAGCCACCTGCTTCAATGGAGCATTACCTTTGCATTTCGTCAAATAACTCAAAATCTATGCCGTCAACTAAATAACTTATTTCTCTTCCAATTAGTAAACCAATCTAAAGTTATACCTTTAGAAATATTATCGTGAATATTATAATGTTAAACTATAAACTAAACTTGTTGATACATTAAAATTTAGTACTCATTCTTTTGAGCAGAGTATTACTATTGCGAACAATAATTGTCTTGCGTGAAGCAAAGTGCATTGTGAATCTGGCGCAACGCTACCGCACAAGGTAATTAGACTCGTTCGCCATTTAGAATTATAATCCAGCCCTAAGCTATTTCGAAAACATGTGATATACATTATGTATGAAGCGAAAATGATTAAGAAATTAAATTTATTACTGGATAACCTTTATGAAATGAACCTTTATTATAAATTTATCAAAAGAAATTTACACGCATCCGGTAATAAAATACAATTAACTAGACATTGACTTTTATAAATGGAATATATGTTTATTTTTTTATTATTTATATGTATGTACTCACCCAACCACCAAGCTCCAACCCATCTCGGATCGCTGTATTTGTATCCGGGATCTATCAGAGGGTCCACGTACACTCTCGTGCAGAGGGCTCCGAGGAGGAATCCAAGCGCTGGACCAATCACTCTTATCCCGATTGTAATCGCTGTAAATAAAAACAAGTATAAGTACATCAGAGCCTTACAATCTTTTAAAAGTTAAAGAGTCTCAAAGACAAAGATTTTATGCTCTACACAAAGTCGAGTTTAAAAAACTAAATTACTAAACAAATATACGCATTCAGATTCCCCCAAAAAAAATGCCTTCATATATTTTTTCCTTTATATTTCCCAACAAGTTTTCCTTTAAATATCAATATGAAAGCAAATTTAATATGATTTCATACTGAAAATCCTGTTCAAAACTTAAAAGTAAATAAAACAAAACATATGAGTTATAAATAGCATTGCGTGCAACAACGAGTTAAATAATTCAAATGTATTATTAAGCCGCAATAAAAATCAATAGCTGGCCGTAATCTAACAGAATTTAAATTAATCTTAGTATCGTTAAGACCTATAAAACACGTCTAGATCACTTATAGGCACGCATCTGATTTGATCTAGATTACAGCTACTACACATCTCGCCGAACAGCGAAATAACATCACATTTTATTTCAATATCATTTTTCCTTATAATTTGTCACTTCATATTTCAACAAAAATCAAACAAACAGCCGAGGTCGATGACTGAATAAAAAGCTGTCCCACTTTTCCGAATCAAAATGAAAGTTATATAAAAAATATATAAAGAAGGTAGGGTGAGTGACCGAAAAACAATCGAGTACTTAGGTCCCAAATGTAATCTTTCGCCGAAATCAACCGCAGCGCTTGCCAAAAGTCGGACGTTTGGCTCACATGCGACTGAAGGAATATAAAACATCTTATCTCCTCGCTGCATGAATAATTATCATCATAACATTCATTATGAAATCTACATCTGACTGCTTTTAAGTCATAAATATTTCATACTTGAAAGTATTACATCACATATTGAGTACCTTATACTTAAACTAAAAGGCCGCCATAATATTTATGTTCGTGGCTTTTCGTATCTGTTCGTCGGTGACCGGTTGGGAGGCTTTAAAAACATTAATTTCGTGCAGTTCTGAATTAACGCAGACGGACAAAATTACGAAACGCATCATTAAAATTTACGGAACTCGTTTTAGGAAACATGCGAGCACCAGCACCTTGTTATTAGTACGAGAAAATCACAAGTTTATGTAAATACAGACAGAATATTAAAGACTTTAAGCAATACATACTTACTAAGAATAAAAATATCAAATGCATCTTTTAAATCATTATTCAATATTAAAAACGTGTTTGATATTGAAAATAAAAATAAACATATAAATAAAATTATCATTGTCACACACACAGACACAAGTGTGATAAAGTTGTATGAATTATATAATTATATTATTATTATTTCTGACTTCGATTAATGATAATATAGAAAAAATCGAACGTAATACACAATGATTTAAGCTTTAAATACAAAAATACAGTATTTATATCCGAGTATTTTAATCTAATTGGTAAAGCAGGTTCAGTGAACATTTAGTTTAGTACATTAATCATAACATACTATGCATACAGATGTATATATCATTTATAAAGATAATAATATATGCACAGGTCTTTATAATCGTAGCTTCAGTTGTCTCGCTACAAAAAATTTAGGTAGTCCGCCTCGGTCAGGTATCCTAGTTCAATGAACTCTAGACGAAAAATAGCTTGAAGGTGACTAATTCATTGTGTTCATAATAGGTTAAAAACAAATGAAATTCTGTGAAATCACCAAATTCTAAGAAAGTTAAAACGAATAATCCCAAAAGAATTTTCATATATTAAATTTGCAAATTTGCTTATATTATGGAGCAGAAAATATAAAAAAAAACTATTAATGTTAAAACAATAGTCTAAATTCAAATAAAATAATAAAAATATACTGATACTTCTTCAGCCCAAGGCTGTCCACTGCTGAACGTAGGCCAAAAAAAAAAAACAAAAATATAAAATATAAAATGAAAACAATTTAACATATTGGATTGATACATGTAAAGTGTAATCTAATCTCGTCAGTGAGGAAACTGACCTACACCAAACACCGCAAATGATTACTAGTAATGTGATAAGGTAAAAACTTGCACAAGTGCACGTTGCAATCCTATGAGCAGATAACGAGAGGCAATCCTACTAATATCACATGACGACTGTAACGGCACCAGTGATTTTGTGAGCTATAACTGTTTTGTACAAAACAGTTAATTTAGTTAATCATGGCGGCCTACATATGAGTCCAGCAATTGATTTCAACTTCAATAAATAACTGAAGTTTGATACATAAACAAAAAAAAAGTGTCAATAACGGGTTTTATTAAATTTAATTATTATTATTAATACATATAAAAACTTAACTCACGAATATTCAAAAGTAATTTAAAAGAATTTTATATTAAGTAAATACACATAAAAATATTTTTTTTAACTGTAATGAGATGGCTTTAACTCCTTGGAAATGTATCGTACATTTCCAAGGAGTTAAAGCCATCCCCCCCAACCCCTCTTTACAATAAAATGAGTTAAAGACAAGAGCAATAAACAGCGACGAAACTCGTCGTTGGGACTTCGTACAAGTAAAATGACTAAAGCGAGTTGAAATGGTCGCATCCCGTCCCACTGACACAAATACGCTTCGTTTAGGGCTGACCCAATAAATTAATTGAAATTGATTGTTACGACACCTACCAATATTCGATACGTGAAAGTAACGAGAGATTTTATTTCATATATATATATATATATATATATATATATATATTTATATCTATATATTATCTTTACCAGTCCTTGTCTCAGAATTACAAAGTATAAGAAACCTATAGTTATGATATTTGATTAGATTGATATGTTTAAGATAGTTATGATAGCTTTTTTTTTGTTTAAGTTTAATTTATATTATTAAACAAATGTCAGATATATATATTCTCTTTACCAGTCCTTGTCTTAGATTAACAAAGTATAAGAAACCTATAGTTTTGGTAGATTGATATATTTAAGATTTATATTTTATATAATTAAACACTTTAGTGTGCAAGCCCTATGGACGAAAATAGTGCATCTTCATGCGAACAGCGCGTCCGACACGTTTCGTAAACCGCATGCGCACGCGCACCGGGTAAATTTGCTGGTAGAATTGTATATTAGATTATGTCATGTCTCAAAGAATATGAATATACTTTACAGCAAGAATACCACCAGATCACAGAGTTGTAAGATACATCTAATTCACTAATTTCAACAATTCTAATTCACTAATTTTAGTAACAAACAACTAATTTGTATCTTAGTTATTTTTATTTGATTAACCCCAAGGATCGTTCGTCGAACTGAACTGATAAACAGTTTTTTATTATCACGGGGTATCGGGGTTGAATAGACAGATATTCTATTATAACAACAACATAATATTCTTATAAATGTATTAGTTGACTGATGGAGAATACTTTGGATTTAAGTTCGCCTGTACCCTTTTTGCACCATGATGTTTTAATAAAAATATATATATTTAATGATATGGCAATAATGAATGTGTGCGTCGGTAGGTATGTCTGCGTTTATGTAACAATAATTTGCGTTACTGTTAATTTTTATCTAAGCACCGGAATACAATATAAAATTTATATAATAAATTTAATTTACAAACAACCAAAAATAGTCATCCTATTCTCGACTACTATATTATAAAATCGTTACAAGGCCGTACATGTTTTATACGTCTGTGGTTCCACTAACAGCGACAACTCTATTAATATAAACATATTTAATTATAGAAAATAATAAAAATAAAAAAGTCACCTACAAGCTTGTTTATAAATAAAAGTACTAAAACTTGTTAAAAGTTTAATATTTACAAATTATGAAAATTGGTAACACTACAAATAATCATGTGGTATCGGCGGCTTAGTTGTTTATTTTGTTCAATTATTATCAAAACCATGCTCAAAAACTTTATAAATAAACTAAATTAATCTCTTAAATCATATTATTAATTTATAAAAACTATATCAAAATTTCAACAGCAGCTTTTTAGATTTCCACCTAGATGGATACACACAAGATTTGTTGTAACTTTTATTATTTATTAAGCTTATTTATTGACAACTCCATTGATAGTTATAAAAAAAGCTGTTCAAGTTGTTTTCGACTGTAATGTGTCATTTGTTGATAAAAACTTTAAAATTATACATTTAATTGTCGACGGCAACAATTCTCGGTGGGATATCAGTTAATTAAAAATGTAATTGGTAATCATCTTCCCAGAACTTACTCTTCCTTGATACAAAAGAAACAAACAAAAAGAAAATAAGCAATTAAGATGAATTGCGTACGTATTATAAGTACGTATTCTTTTTTTTAATTAATATTTTATTTATTACTAGCTGTTACTCGCGGTTCCCCTCGCGGACTAATGATTTTATTCTAATTATAACTAAAAGCAGTAACGTAATACTAGATACCCTTCCTTATGAACCTCCCAATCATTTTCCAATCAGATTGTCATTGCCAATCAGAAAGATATTAAGATTTAAATCCCTATTATAGTTTCCAAGATTAGCACTTTTAAACAGACAATCTTTTCCGGTTTATAATAATAGTATAGATATTACATAAAAATATTATAAATTATTTTAAATTAGAAACAAATATTTTGTTATATTGCATTGTTTCCGCTGACAGTGGCACCAAACATCATTAATATTATCGTTTGGCGAACGTTGCAAGCCACATTCAAGGCAGACCCTACGGTTTTCTATAATGTAACCGCAAACACATGTTAGCTTCTTAAATATTTACCTTGTAACGTATTTATTGATAATTTTGATAAAATATCCATGAACGATAAGTTTCAATAAAACTTTCATATAACTGAAGTCAATCCTTTTTTTTGATGCAAAATTTCAATTTAAGGTGTGTTGTGTCAGCAAAAGTAACTAGAAAATACTAATTAATGAATTAAGTAATATTCTTATAAGAACATATGCTTTTAGGATTATTTGTAACGCATAGAACTAGTGCATCGTCTATGTTTGAAATTAACATTGTCTCGTGAGAACAGGTTTGGTTGGTGCGAAAAACATTGAACATTGTGGAGAAAATATTGAAGAGAATCCTATTTTGAATAAATCCTTGTAAAATAATAGAGAATCGATGAAATATTTATTTCAGTAACTAGCTGTGTCCCGCGGTTTTTTTTTCCGCGGTTTTTCAGTCGACCCGTGACCACGATCGATGCAATTCCATCGAAACGTCGGAAAAATAAAAAAGGTATCGTACCATATAAAAAAAATATTTACGCGATAAAGTCCCGATATATGTTTCTATAATATGTGAAAATCGTAAAAGTATAAAAACAATAATTACTCATAACTTTTTAAATGTATTATAATCCTATACATAATAATGAAATACCTCATACATAATGTAATAAAAAGTATTAAGTGCAAAGTGCAAGTATCATACATTAGAAGGGATCTCTGTTTTTATTTTTCTTCAGAGACGACCGGTTTATCGAAGTATCAGACGAAATCTTAAAGCAGCAATAATACACCTATTAGCAGGATTATGTGAAATAATAAAGATAATTAATGTATAATTTACAATCGTTTAGGCATAATTTGATAACATCAAACAGTCCTCAGTTTAATCGCAATAAGTAAAATATCTCCGATGTTGGTTATTGTACAGCTTAAGAGAACGATATATATGCTGCTTCGTTCACCGGATGGAGCTTTTAAAAGTTATATAAGAAACATTACATATAAATAAGATTCCATAAAAGACCTGTTCAGTGCAATCGGTAACAATTTATTACATTCCCTTGCACAAATTCTCTCACGCTAACACTGAGCCGGCATCTAGTGAAGCGATTCAGTTATTGAAATAAACGTTCATGAAGAGAACCCCAATGCAGTGACTTATTTCTCAGAGAGAGAAACTTATTTTCCCGAAATGTTAATTGCGCAACCAAACAGAGATAAGCAAAAAATAAAGTAGGCAGAACGCAGAAGGATATATGAAGTTATTATTATAAAGTTTTTTGTTGATTCATTCCCGGTTGTATTTTGAGATACGCCTGTAATGCAGCGTTATCGACGCATCGCTAAGTAAAAGTAATGAGCTTATTCCTGTCGTGGAAGGGCCCCTATTATCCTATTTATTTCTAACAATTGGCATTAGAAGGGAACGAATTTAAGCAATTAATATCAGATTTAATTTCGAAATGTGATAATAAATGTGTTGAGATGTATATAAAAACATGTTTATTTTAAAAGTATCGGAAGATCTTTTTGTCTGGATTTTAAGAATAGAAATTTAAATTAAGTAGTTAAGTTTAGTAAATCATAAATATAAAACTGGACTTACCCATATAAAGAGGCGACTGTTTGCTTCCAACGTTATCATCGACGTATGGTATTCCGAGTGTAGCGATACCAGTCTGCCCCACACCGACCACAAGAAGGCAGACAAATAACCATGGTATTACCACAGCAGTTATCGAAGAGCGAGCGGCCGTGCTCTTGACTTGGGCATCGTCGCATGTTACCATTGACGAATTTCCGTCTGCGGAACACACTGGTGCAGAGCCTCCTCTATGGGAATTTAAATGTACATCCATCAACCGCGTACCGTACCATATATGAGGTACTACGCAACCGATCACTCCAACAGCGAGCACAAGCATCATGCAAGCGATCCATCTTGGTCTGTGGCCGCGACCCGCTAGATAGGTCAGAAACAATGCGGTGCATATCTGACCGATTTCAGTCGCCGCTAATAATGTTCCAGTGGTCTTGGATTCAACTTTAAATAGCTTTTCAACTGTCGTAGTCACGCTCACGAAGTATGTAAGAAACATGCCCTGTAGAACCCAACCCGATAGGAACACAAGCATGAATACTCTAGTAGAATGAAACGCCGTACGTTGCCTTGCCTGTTGGGGCGTGGGTAATTTACAATCAAGGGACCCATTGTTATTTCCGGTGGCTAACCGTTCCTGTTCCTCTGGTGTGGCCTCAACTCCTTTCATAGCGCCGTCCTGGGGCTCAGGCCCGGTGGGACCCGCTTCCCCGCCCGCAGTGACAGTCGCAACGACAGATGCCCTGCGACAATACAAAATAATATCTCTTAGAAACTTATAATTATAATATAGACATTGTATTCGTCCACTAAACTCACGTCATTGCGAGCTTTTACTATTCAATATTTAAAGTAAAATCGTAGCTTGCAGGTTTTTAAGAAATTGAATTAAACAGTAATGCGCGACAAACTAATTCTGATGCATTCTCAACGGGATGAGTTAATTTTTAGGGGTGAAGGCTGCGTCCGCGCACCCAGCCCGGCGCAGAGAGACTGCAGCGTGCAAGTACAGTCGCGGCAAGGTACAGAACACTGCACCCGCTACACCCGCCCCTCAGCTTCTCCCCACAGGATTTTTATTGGTCGTCTATTCGTTTTTTGTGCGGTACGCATTTACACACGAAAGCTGTTTGCACACCGCCTCCCAAAGATCCCTCTCGATACATAGCGAAATGTTTAGATTAACGATGAAAACAAAATTCTTCTCTGTTTGAGGTGTTATAATGATAGTTTCTTTTTTCATTTGACGCAGATTAATTTTCGAAGTAATTAAAGAGATGGTATTCGGCAATTGTTGCCTGTTTAATAAAAAGTAGGTAGTATATTGGGTGCTATTTTCTAAGCAGATCAAATATGGTCACATCCGCAATCGATATTTAAACAAGAAGGATATGAGCCTAAGTCGCAATAATACAAGATTCGAATATTAATGAGATATCGCAAGACTAACTGCACTCGCAAAACTCACCAATAAGGCCGATGACCACTGCCGACACACGCTGTGCTCGATGTACTGCACTCACTCGACCAGTTCTCAATGCGAACTATTTTCCGATAACGCTAATTAGCACTGATTAAATAAATAAAAACAGGCAAATGCTGCAGATGAATATTTTTCACGACTGGTGATAAACGAGACGCATTGGTAACTGCATTCGATAAGAAACGTAACTTGTGCAATGTTCCGACTATAATCAAGTCCCTATCGCAATAGTGATAACGGGACGAACCACACAACCGACCACTTATTATACGGGTTACTGCCCTAACAACCTTAAACAGAGTGCCCCATTTATCGCTAGCGATAGTATTAGCTGTCAATATGGAGCAGTAGTCCAAAATATATTCCCGTATAATAATCAATTATTCACTTTTATTATAAAATATTTATATAATAAATCATGGTAAATAATAAAACAGCTTTCCAAGAATATATATAAACAAATAAGATATGCCATATCAAATGTATTCCTAAATATAACCAAACAAACAATAAAAAATTACGTCTGAGTAATCAATCTGATCGGCAGTGGTAGTGGTATGCAGCTTGCAGACCGGCGCGGGACCGACGGCTGCAGCGAGACGGAATTTAATTGGAGACAACGTTGTATAAAACCAACTACAATACGAATACAATCACTGAAAATTTATTATTATCTTTTACAACTATTATAAAGCTCATACAAACTCACACACACATAAACACACACACACACACAAACACACACACACAGACAATTTGTTATCATCTTCTACATGTAATTCTTATCCTGAAAAACCTGATCAACTTATCAATGCATTTAACAAACCACGTTTTACGTCAGATGATTTATTTGAATGAGGCGCCGTGTAACCAAAATCAGATAACACGAAGCTATACTGCTCAAGCGCATGTCCGCACTTACAATTCAATGACATTCGAAAACGAATGATCGAACGTATAATATCCACAATGGCGACCCATATCAAATTCGTGTGTGTCAGATATGTAAAACAAAAAGATACTCTTGGTACGCAAATAAGCCTCATCTTATTCCGGACAAGCAAACGTCTGGACTCATGCATATATTTTGAATTTCACATCAGATGTTACAGCGTCAAAGAATTTAAAAGACAAGACAAACAGAGCATAAATCAAACATCAGACTGAGACTGAGATTTAATTTATTTTGAACATTCTAAAACAAATTAAAATAAATGTATACAAAGAATTATTCCCCTAATAAATAAGCCTTCAGGCCATTCTGACTAAATGTATATTAGTATTTCAATAATCCTATAAAATTAAAGGTTTTGTAAACGCTTGTAGATTTATGGATTTAATCAACTTTATGAATCTTTAACAGCGAAGTATTATTCTTAATGTTGTTAGTAACTTTAATTCACTAAACTCAAAATTACCTACTTATTATATAGAAAACCAAAGCTCTAACTAAAAAACTAATCTCAGTACAGAGTCTTTTGTCGATACAATAATAATTTTGTAAGTAGTTAATGAAAGTTAGATCATAGGATCGTAAAAGGACATAGGTGAAGGCGAGCACAGATCTAATGCACTATACACTTTGGTGATCTCTTCAACTACATACAGTTAGATAATTATAATAAAAATTAATTATTAATATATCATCTATACTTTCTACACTAATATTATAAAGAGAAAAAGTTTGATTGTTTAAACGAAAGTACTAAATTTGAAAATGATTTCTGATTTTGGGAAGATTCATAAAAAATCCTATATAAGCTATAGTCAAAGTTTAAAGCGCAGCTAAAACCGTGAATCGCAGCTAGTGTTATTATTAATATTTCGTGTATTTTATAGTATTAGTATATGCAGTTTTAGAAACATTGTCAAGCTTTAATATCTATTAAAGAAATAACTTAGGCTTATGGACTAAATGACAGTCTTTTATCTTGCACATAATTGCGTCTGTCGTTATGATAACGAGTTTGCAACTCATACGACGATTACAATAAGCCCAGGAATTCTTTTAACTTAACATCCATAGACTTATTTGGTTCATTAAAATTTTGCTTTTTCAAATTTTAACGTTATGAATACGTAATGACATTATTATTTTGATTTATTTATTAAAATTATTTTTTTAATTAATATATCATTACATTTTTTAAAGTTATAAGTACATTACTAGAGATTCCATTCGTTAGTTTTGTACTTATTTTTTATTGTCAATATTTTTATTTTACTATAAAGAGGAATTTCCTACAATTTTCGTAATACTAATAACGTTATACTTAATCAAAATTTTTATATATTGGTTGAATATTCGGTTCAAAATAAACATCTCGTTTGAATTTAAAAAGTCTTTCGGTCTGACAATAGGACATGTAATATCTATTATTAAATATTAATTCTAAATATATAAAACTTTAACAAATAAAATGTTTTATAATCTTTTATGTTACAACTAAACATTTAAATGTTTTTGTTAATAATAATATAGATATTAAAATATTAAAAAAAAATAATAGTCACGCATCAAATATTCAAAGAGGCAGTTGATCAAGAAGATTTTCATTAAATAATTAGGACATCTTCATCATAAATACAATTTTTATCCTGAAAAGTAATTTCAACTAAATTTGTCATTGCAAATAGTGTCTAGAAGTTTCCAAATCATCCTAATACTAATTCTAGTTAGAAACGGCCTTCACTTCGTGTTAATTCAGCAATAATAGACAATGAGACCGCGTTCAAATCATGAATCCGCTCCATCTTTTATTCGAAGAGGAAAAGAAAAAGAAAAACCTAAGACAAATAATACTTGCTATCTCTAGTTGTATTTAATTTTAGCATATATTATTACACTTATATAATCAGTTGAACAATGTTTTATGATAATTTACATCGCCTTTATTAAATCTTGTAAATACAATAATTTAGATTAGAGATAACTGCTTTAAAACATTTGCAAATAAATCACAACACCATATCAGGCAGTAATACCGGACAGAAATTAAGAAAATTATATTGTTTCATTAATTATATAATAAAAACTAAAATAACTAAAATTAAATATAAAATCGAGATAATAAAATTATTTTTCTATATAGCTTTTTAGATAATTTTTTCAATATAGTCTATTTGTAAATACAAAAATATCTAATATTTAATAATAAAGTATATTATTTTAAATATATACATTCCTATAACACAACATTTTCTAATTACGTTATAAATAAATTCATATATTTACGAATTCTGTCAGAATGTAAGTCTGGTTATCTAATTAAAATTCTGAATTCATTAATTTATCTACAATTTGCATTCATGATATTAATCTAGTTCTTGTTTATCGGAATTTAATATAAGATGTAATCACGTAATATCGGTTTCGATGTGAATGCCAGTTATATAAACAATTCAATAGGATATTCATTATATTATTATTTTCAATTACATTTTTTTTTTATCTTCAGTTTGTAAAAACTAATATCATATAAATCAGGTCAAATTTTTATGAACCATCAAACTTTAAAAATTTCATTGTGTTGAGAATTTCATTAACGAACTTTATTTTTTTTCCATTCATTAACATGCACCTAGAATTTACAACGACATCGTAAAATACAAAAATAAGATATAATTTTTTTTTTCAAGTAATTCGCACCTCAAAAAAAGATAAAAATACGAATAACGAAACAAAAAAAAAAGTGAACACACGACTGAGGCTCGAATAAATTAAGAATAAACAAAATAAAGTTCCCTGGCATAATAAAACAACTCACAATGAATTGGAATCGAAACTTAATAAGGAGGAAACAAAAATAAATAAAAGTGAGATTAAAGCGCATAATTCAGGCAGAGCGACATTCTCGTGAAACAAATCCTTCGAAAGAGGTGTGTCTACATAAACAACCACGAGACACCCGACGCCCTGGGGCGCTCGTCCCTGATACCAGAAACACGAACTCTTGGAAACAAGATTTAGGAGAAAAGGTGATGTCAAAGTTGGCACCAGCCCAGGCATAACAGAGATGGAAAAACCCCAACACTCTTGAATACGTAGTTTGGATTACAAAACGACGACTAATCTAACGAGTACATATCTATACTAGTGTTAGACTGTTTTAGATTATGCGATAACCCCTCTTGATGCTCTCTAACTGGACAAGTTTTCCTCTGACCGTGTATCTTGCGCAACGTGACATAATGGAGCCTTGACATTGTTGATCTCACACGCCTAGCGCGTGCCAAAGTCATCACAGGCCCCCGTGATAACAACACATAGTCTGCTTGACATAGAAAGATTTACAAGTGAGATTCAATACTCTTGCTTCTAGATAACGTTATCCTATAAATTAGTTTAACAGATCTCTCAAAATATGTAAAAATTTAGAGGCAGTTTATCATAAAACAAAACAAAGTTTATATTAAAACATGTCAAAATATCTGTTATTTAGTTGTATAAACAACATATGAATAGATAATTGATAACTACGCCTAAACGAGAAGTACAGTGCAGAGCAAGGTCGCTGAATAAATCATCAGTGCCAATTTGACACTCCTCACCTCCACTTATTGGACAAAGTGGAACGTGTAAATGAAGAAACGATACGCGGAGCAACCGTTTAACAGGCGTCGGTAATGATGAAACAACTGACAATATAGAAGGTAATAATAATTCAGAATGAATTAAGGCTTTCACTGGCGATCAACAAATCAAATATAAACATATTTTTGAGCGGCAAATTAGGTCCTACAGCACACATTTTGTCACCGATAACCAAACTGTCCCCAATCAAGGACCAGGTGAAAGTGATACAGCACTGCCGAAATTCGGTCCATAGGGGCGGGATGCTAATAATGTCATCGTATCAGAAACGCCTCCGTACCTTCGTGGGATTTGCATACAACGATCGCCTGAATAACCGTGGAGAAATCTTGACGTACAACTTTTTAAGTCTGCAAGCATTGTGTGCTTAACAAAGCTGTTTCCATTTTCCATTTGAACAAGCTGAATATTTTAGGGTCAACGAACGTTCGCTCATACCGAGACGATCGATAAATAGTTCCTAATACATAATATAGAATGGAAATCCGTTTTTAGAACACAGACTGTTATAGTATTACAGAAGGTTCATATGTTAAAGTTATCATTTTCTTTCTTTTAGCAAATGCTTGAGATTTGCTGTATATTTTCCCTTTGCACAAAACATTTGCAGTTTAAATCGGCAACCAATCAATCCCTTTAATAAATTTAAATTATCTGTCAAGAAGTGTATGGAGTGTAAATAATTAATAAACAAGACACGCGTTGAACTAAGTGGGTGAGGGCCAGATACCATAGAGAAGTAAGCTACCTAACTCATTACTATCTACTTTTTCTGATTTTTTGCTGCTTAGATCTTTTGCAGCTATAGGAAACTCTTAAAATGTACTTTTTCATACTGATTGTAATATTAGATAATTCAATAAACAGTAAAAGTTTGATAAGAGAGAAATTAAGTACTAAATTGTTTTATAAAAATATATTTTATAACAAATAAAGTAAAACTTTAATGAATGCGCTCTCAGATACACAAACAATATTAAGAATAAACAATTTAGTATTGAATAGTGTAAAACCAAACACTAGCTTCGCAGCGTAAGCATCGCTTGTGTTACGTATAAGACAAACATTCCTTAACAGTAGTGTATCCTACTTGAAAACTCAGTTAACTATAAACATCTGACACGCGGCAATCGAGCTTGCCGCTATGAAAAACTCCTAATCGGCGAATTATAACTCGCAAACTAATTAACAAACAAAAGAAAAAAAAAATTTAAAAATTTAAATTAATTAATTAATTAATTAATTTTTAAATTTTAAAAAATTTAAAAATTCGATTTTTTTTTCCATTTTTCGGTAACTTCGGCGGCCGATCTGACCACCTTCCCGTTGGACAATCAACATAATTTTGAAAAGTGAATCTTACATTTAGATGCTGATTCCAAATATATCTTTACTTTTTCAAAATTCGAAAAATAAAATTCGACAGACACACAGACACACATACAGACAGACAGATCGGAAGGAAAAACTGAGTTTTTCGAAAATATTAATTAACTTTTTATTTTCTAAATACAAAGTTATTTGATTTCAAACTTCATTTTGTCATTTTGAAGATGGAATCTTTCATTGAATATTTTGAAATGCATTCATATAACTGAAACACAACACGCGGGTTGGTACCTGAATGTTTATAATACATTTATTTAGATCAGTCATAAGTAGATGTAAAGTAAAAACAGACGCACTAAAAAGAAAACAAAAGTTCAACTAATAAATAATAAATGAAACTTGTAACTGATAATCTATTAATCTATAAATCTATTAATCTGATAATCTATAAATAAACAGGATTAAAAAACAAAGACCAGGGTTTAGTGTTAGATATATATAAAATATATAAATATACTAATAGATTGTAAACCACATTTTTTATATACAAATTACAGTTTTTTCTTATCATTTAATCTAAATCTTTTAGCATCCAACATTTCATCTCTTCATCTATCACTTGGTGTTACATTGTATCCACGTATTATTAATGGCGTCTGTACATCATTATGCTAGGAGCTTACATTCGATAAAGACAGCAAAAAATAAGCTTTAGGATAATAGTCCTTACACATTAGCGTGCTGAGTGAGAGTTTTTCAACTCGGTCGCATTAGCGTGTACTGTAACACAATCTGGTGGATGTAAGGTGCTGACTGCTCTTATTTCATACAAATTTTGTACAGTAGTACTAGTAACAATGTACGCTGACGAGATCAAGTAGGTTAGGAAGCTCGCACTAGATACACTGCTCACTAACCTAAGTAAATAATATATCAAAATTTTATATATACAACAAGAATGTCTACTCAACAATATTGATAAGGCCACCTTTACACCACGAAATTGTAAACAGATTTCCATCTTTATTTGTTTTATTATTATTTTTTATTAATTTATTGTGTGTAATAAAGAATTTTTACTTACTCTTACTCTCTAGAAATTATTATTTGATCTTCATAATCATTACTTCTATTTCCAAACATTTAGTTATTTGATGTTAATTTTAGAGTTTATACAAATATTATACTCTTTTGCTCAAACATATAATTATTTTCCAATTTCCTAAATAGCAGCTGCAATAACGTATACTTAAACCAGGATAATGTGAGTAATATAAAAAACTTAAATACACCCTTCCAAAGATCAACAAAGCATATAAAGTCATTTCTCAAATCAAGTCAATATAAAAAGTCTTTTATGATGACTTTATATAGCAAAAGAAATAAAAGTCGATCATTTGAACCACTGATGACGGAGCAAATTAACTGGTTCCAACTACGCACCTACCTACTAAAAATATGTAATTACAGAATACACTACTGATATCTTTTTTACATATAAAAATATTAATATTTTATTTATAACTTATATATGTAATAGTTACTAGAAGTTATTTTCAAGAACTTCTCAACTTTTTATGTAACTTATTGAATAATCAATGAACATATGTATTTTGTATAATAATGTTTATAACAACTAGTCTTTTCCTTATAAAAAAACAATATATTGATGTGTTTTGGACGAATATATAAACATTTTAAGGTTTTGCTTAAAAAACAGATTTGTTATTTGTGACTTGCAAAACAAAACATTTTAAACATCTAACGTCGCTGTTACTTTAAACAATACTTCAAAAGCTCATCAAAGTCCCACTCTCCAATTCAAAGAAATCTCAATAAAAAATTGACAGCCGAAATTCAATGGCCGTGAACCATTGCCGGATGTGTAACAAAATAAAAGAGACCCACCAGCTAGCAGTACCGCGACCTACTTCCGTGACCTCCTTACCACGAAATCGCAATGATATTCGCGACTCACATATTTCGGAACACTTTTACTTTGACACCGGGCTACAGTTTTGGTGATGACACCAATTTCTCTTTCAATGACTCTTGGTTACCATCGGTTACAATACAGAAGTAGGTCGCTTCTCGTCTCATTTTGTCCTACATCAGTTTCAAGTTTACAAACTCAGGTGCCGTTATTATACTTATCATTCTTACCATTCTTATAGGAATATTTATATTAAGTTTTCAATATAGACTACAATATACCACCATAACAATACCAATAATCAACCATCACACGGATAATGTGTTAATTGATAATCAATCCAAAATGATTTAGTATGCACGTGACTAATCTATTGTTGAAAAAGCATAGCGTTCGTGAAATGCTTTAAATACACTATACAGCCAATGGTCTAAAAATAATTATTTTTAGAGCCTTAGTATTACAGAATAAAGAGCAAAACAAAAAAAGCCCAAATCTAAACAAAATATTTTTAGTATGTTCCTGCGATTCCAATACAACTGAAAAACGACAGTCTGTGAAAGGCTTTAAACATACAGCCAATAGAAGTAGTATTACAAATAATCCTTATAACGTTAGGATTACTGAATAGTGAGAAAAGAATCCCAAATCTAAGTATAAGTAATCCATAAGAACTTGTCAATGCGTCCGAGAGTAAAGCTACTACTAACTGACCATACTATCTCGCAGAATAACTTACTTTCATTCGATAGAGATGCCGAAAGTGCCTTTTACTTTTAGAAAAAACATTTAACTTATCGACAAAGTGAACCAAGTTTAATGGAACAAGCATTCATACCAGTACATGAAACTAAAACTATAAACTGCATCTAAATATATCATTTCTATCAGAGGAGTCGTTAATTTTTTATTATCATTTATATTGAGATACAAAACTGTGTTTCTTTACGTACGAGATTATATTATAAGATGTTTTGTTATAGTAATGTTGATTAATTAATTCTTAATACGTAAAAGATATAAACAGCAAATCGAACATCACCCAATGAACAAAGTGCAATGAGATGGAATCGTCGAGGGGTAACGTACGAGACAGGGGACAATAACTTTATTCTTTTATTTTCAAGCTAACTATAAACAGAACATAAATAGTAATGACAGTTTTTTCATGTAATTATTCACTCTTAACTCGATTTACACTATTATAATCGATTTTAAGAATATAAAATTTTAATGAATCATTAATAATTGTAAAGAGCTGAGTTATTGACAGCTCTTGTTTAAAATCACCACATTTATAACACACACACACATTCAAAAAGTAAAAGTAAATCGCATCTTTTAATAAAGCTATAACAGACACCTAACGACATTTATAGAAAAATTCATGTCAAAACGAGAACCAGAACGAGAACTAGTCCTAGTCGTCGTCGTAGTAGACGAAAGCGAAACCTCTCTAATTACTTTCATCGTTCCAGAAACCAACAAAGTTGCTTCAACAACTAAAGAACTACCATTTAAATATAAACATTATAAGTAAATACGTAATAATATGTTGATATATTTTTAGAATAAACTAAGGGTTTAGATAATATTGTATGAGCTTATAAAAAATATTAAAACATAAATATGAATTTTTGAAATTGATATAAAAACAACTTTGAAATTGTACTTGCTTATTACGAATGATATGGATTTTAATAATAATTTCTCTTATATAGTATAATTATTTATAATTGTAAAATATAAACGTATTCTAACGCTATTATTTTTTAAAACTAAATTCATTTAAAATTAAGCTTAAATACGGTGTCAAGTATATTTTTCTTAAAATGTCGAAGTTTAAGCTAATAAAATGAAAAAATAGTGCTAAATCATAATATTTATAAATTCAAAACATGTTCGTGTGAGTTTTTATATACATTTTATAAACAAGACATATTCTAAAATTCTCACATCCAGTCGATTGGAAATAATATGAAACTAAATATCCTTGACATAAGTTACTGGAAAAGTTGTAGCGCTAGCCTACAATAGAGCAAAAATTGCTATTTTTAAATTGTCGACAACTTCTAGAGATACTCTGTACCCATATTATATATTATTATTACATGTACACTTAAAGAATTACAAGCCGACCACACAACTAGACTAATAAAAAAAACCGAAAAATTCATATGTGAATGACATTTAAATCTCACACACCTTTTTCTCTCTCTCTCTCTCTCTCATCTCGCAAAGTTTCTGTAATCTCTACACATGATTCCAAATATTAAAAATAGACCACGAAACTAGTCCTAAAAACCAACAAATTATTTTTTACAAAAAAAAAAACAAATATAATTCATATGCGAACTTTTAAATCTCACTCACCTCTTCCTCTCTCTCTCATCTCGCAGTTTCTGTGTCCCCTACTCACATGTTAATGTTAAACTTGTGCTAAAATCAAAAAATTATATAACTTTAAACGTGACGGTCAATAGCCGATAAGACAGCGGTTATCTTCACCGATATGTGAAGAACTTAAGAACTGAGAGTTCTTGGTTACTGCGATAGAGTATTACGTAACCTTGTACAAAATACATTTTAATTTAATAGCTATAATTAATTTCTATAGCGAAGTCTTGATAAAACTGCTAGTGTTAAAATAATGAAATGTATTGTAATTCTTCATATATCATAGTTATAGTATTAAAGTTACTAAAAGTAACACGCACAGAGTATCGGTTACATACGAGAGTAAATAATCAAATGTTGGGTCCAGGAGACGAGGTCGACTGTCTGGAGGTCGAACGAGAGGGTGGCGAGATTGTGCCGTTATGAAATTAAAGAAAATATAAATGTACTTAGTAAAATGCCCTCTATATGTCGTCTGTGTGAACTAGATGATGAACGACAAGTTACAAAAGATTTAATTAAACGTAGAAAACAATATTTTTCTGTCAATGAAATCCATTAATTTACATATGAAAACGACCACACACGATGTTTTTTTTTTTTGTTATTCTTTACGTGCAGCGGAGAACGACACACGTTTTTATAAACAGAAATAGGCTCGATGGAACATCATATTAACAAAAATGTTCATTTTGGTGTTTGTGTATTTTAAAAAAATCTGTACACATTAAAAACCGGAAAGTAATCTTTTACTCTTAAAATTTATCATTTACCTACTTATAAATATAAATAAAGAACTCAATTGTAGATGTAAATAAAAGCTGTAAAAATATTTTTTTAACTCCATATTTGTATGCGTACGCGCAGGTATTTTGGGAGTGTTGTAATGAAAACAAACAATTGATAGTCATATGTACAGCTCTTAAGTGCTTACAAAATAATTTACATATGATCATAATAAATATTTTTCATTACTTATATCAAAGTAATAAAATTAATACCTAAGTATTGGTATTCGTATATTTATGTGAAGCACCTTATCATTTGACAAGCCTGTAAAATCATGTAATGTAATCAAAATGCAGTGCAGAACAAATAAAGAGAATCAGATAATAAGTGTTTGATTATTTTACTTCTAAACTCACATACACCTGCGAGAACGCGGCGATCCCTGGCAGTGATATGCTAATTTTGTAACAGAACCGAATATCCCAACCGGTTCAGTTTCGACATGATGCACATGTGACATAAAACTAACGACCTTTACATGTACCATGGAAGGAGTTAATTGATCGGAATGCTATAAAAGAGTTTTGGGTAGTTTTAGTGGCTATGCTTAGAATTCGAGCTAAGAAGACAAAATTAATAATTTGTTTTTATATTAAAAAAAAATACTTACTTTTAAAGACTATAAAGATAACTTAAATATAATGATCAAAAATGTTATTGAAATTTATATAAAAGCCTGCATTCTTAAGGAATTACATTATTGCGATGATTTGTTTGAAAACTAATTTCTAATTAATTTTTAAGCACACATTATAACATTGTACAGTACGAAAACCATAAGTAATCTGGTAGATATGATTCTAAATTTTCAATTACATTTTATTTATAAAATCATATTTGAGAAAAGTTTCCAAATCGTATTTACATACATAAATAGTGATGTAATTTTAAAACCGAACAAGTTTATAAAAAAAATACCATCAAACTTACGTCGGTTTCGGTGAGAGCGGTGTTCCTCGGTCTCGTGGTTTGTCGCATGTGATTAGTAAGTCTTTGGTATCGTATGTAAGCACTAGGACACTAATGAACCGGCAGACTGTTCGACATCGGTGCCTGGGCGTCGCGACTCGCGTGCCAGCCGGAGCGGAGTGCCGGCGTGCGGTGTCGACTCTTGTAAACAAATGGTGGGGGCCCCGCCAAAAAGCCTGACCGAATCACACCGCTCACTTACGTCACTACCAATGATACGTAAGCTGACCGATCAAAGAGAATTACCCTCGTTAGTCTAGTCTCTAGATAGAGATAAGAGCAATTTAAATTCCAATGCAACTTATTACGAACTTTTATATGTTTCAATATTCTAAACTCTTACTTTCTTATTATCAGTAGTTTAAAAGCACACTGTAGAATAGAAGACTAGTAGAGTAAAAGCATACTGTACTGTGGTTTAAAAACATACATAAGAGAATAACCCTCGTTAGTCTAGTCTCTAGATAGAGATAGGAGCAATTTAAATTTCAATGAAACTTACTACGAACTTTTATATATATTTCAATATTCTAAACTCTTACTTTCTTATTATCAGTAGTTTAAAAGCATACTGTTATCAAGTAATTGAATTACAATTTTTTAATTAACTTTATATATTATACAAATTTTAACCTAATATGATCATTACATTTCAAATAAAACTATTTTTTACAGATTAAAACTCGCGTATAATTTGGTTACATTTTTATTTTAACCCTATGCCTCTAACTCTATGCCCGCAAACTAAGGAGCCGTTGGAGGTAGATGACTAATTAAGTGACTTACTGACAGACACTTAAACGAAGACTTAAAGAACACTTAAAGAAACGTCGGGTTAAAATAAAAATGTAACCAAATTATGCGTGAGTTTTAATACGTAAAAAATAGTTTTATTTAAAATGTGTACTCGTGAAAATCTAAGAAAATATTATGATCATTACATTTTCTTTGTCTTCCTCAGAATACTAAATGCATTTGAACCCAACGAAACGATAACTTGTGATTAAAATCATGAACACAAAAAGTTTAGATTCGTTGTGCTATTATTATCTACCTACAAAGAAACAGGATTCAAGTTGATACTTAAAACATCATATAAGTAGTTTATTTTTAAACAAGAAAGAATTAACTGCTTGCAATTTTCTTTTTAATGTAAATCGAAACTATAATTTTAGTCATTTCCTACAAATATGATAAAGACTCCTCAGATGAGTCATTACGTGAAGCGAGCCACCTGTACAGCACGATGCTATACAAAATGTTTATGCCGGTAGATACAGGTACAAGAAAGTGTTAAAGTGTGCGTCGTCAGTTCACACACACCGAGACATCTGTTCGCGCACTCGCACTGAGTGGAAACGACAGGGAATCTGTGCGCTGTGCAGTCCCGCGCACCCAGTACCGCTTCCGCTACCAAAACGCAAACATTTGTGTACGGATAATTGTATCTGACGAGATGGATTGGAACAGTAAAAAAATAATTAAATTTATATCAGAAATTGAGTCCCGTCCTGTGCTGTGGGATGCGAGTCACATCAATTATAAAAACGGAAATGTACGGTACGATGCCTCGATAGAATTGGCCGCAATTTTTGACTGCGACAGTGCTGAAGTATTCCGGAAGTGGAAGATTATTTTAGCGCAATACAGAAGGGAAAAGAAAAAAATTCTAGAGTCCAAAACATTAGGTTCAGGTTCTTATGGGAAATACAAACCAAAGTGGTTTGGTTATAAACATTTAAGTTTCTTATATGGATGGGATGACCCAACAGACGACTTCACCACTGATGCAGATTTAGATGAGGAGGTAATATCTTAAATGTATATATGTAATGTAATGTACATTATATATATCAGGACAAATAGTTCACAATATGACCTCGAGTATGCGCAGTGCTGGGCAGGTCTATATTTATTTGACGTCATGGTTATGACAATATAAGTGTAACATATTGATTAAATGACTCAAACTCAAATAAAAATATAAAACTCCTTCTCTGAATTAACAATAAACCTTATTTTCTTATCAATGTTTATTAAAGTTTTATATTTTTTTATAGTATAGTGGCAGTATTTTATTAATCTTGAAAAGTTTTTTTATATTAATTCACACGATGATATAATTTATTTACTACTAGCTGTTACTCGCCGTTCCACTCGTGAACGAAGGATTTACTTAAAAGTATCTCAGAGCAATAGCCTACTGCCAAAAAAATCTATAAGCCTTTCTTACAAACCTACCTATAATCAGTAAGAATTTTATAAAGCCATCCGGTAGTTTGCACGATTAGCGTGTTTAAACAAACCAACATTTCCGTTTTATATATTACTATAGATATAAGTTTAATAACATAATTGATATACTTCATTTGTTCCGTATTTTTAATCACTTTATTTTCGAACAAGCACGTATAAAACGTGCCTAATACCAAGTTTTATAGATTTGTGTATCGAATTCATGAATTTTTAATATTAAATTTAAATTTAATTTTCATTCACTAAGCATGTTTTATTATTGCAGTTGAAACCAGACCTCACATTATTCAAAACATATGACACTCAGGACAGTCCAAAGAACACGAAATGTCCACAATATATTCCTAAATTCTACGAAGAAAACAAAAGCATCAGCACTCCCCACCAGGAGCCTGCACCACCCGGAGATGGTCTGGATAAAAAATTAGTTCAAAAGTTCCAGGACGATCATGAGATTTTTGCTGCTGGAATCGCTTCAAAGTTAAGAAAAATAGATAATGAAAAAACTAAAATTTTAGTACAAAGGGACATAGACAATTTATTATACGACGCTATCATTGGAAGTGGAAAATATGATTCAACTCTGATACCAGCATCACATTTTTATAAATAGATCAAAGATCAAAGCGCTGCCTGGACTTATCCCGGTGATAGGGTCGGAGTAACTGATGTATACTTGAAATAAAACTATTTATAAAGCATTTAAACTAATTAATACTTAAAATAAAATTAAAAACTAAAGTTCGTTACATATTAACCAATTGTTACTTCGGGGTTAAAATGAAATTAAAATGTAACACATAAGTATACGCTCGTTACATCTGTTGAAAATAGTTTTATTTTAAATCGTGAATCGTATTTTATATCGTGAAAATTAAAAAAACAATGTTTACTTGCAAAATATGTAGTTTTAAAACTGTTAATTTATTAAACAATCAATGTTAGGATTAAATGTTATTTCACTCGATATGTGATTAATATGTATTTGTTATTTATGTTTTACCACCAAAATAAGCATCACTTAGTTATATGTATATTACTGTTAACTATTCCTTATTTTTAAATGTAAATATCTAAATAAAGTATTTCAATTATAATTATATTTATATATTCCATACACCAAAATTTGCGCACAGGCATTGGTAGGTCAGTAATACTCAAACAAGTTTCTTTTAATAATGCTACGCCGGAGGCGAAACTTGTAGGTCACAGAATTTTCGAAAAAAACTTTTTATATTTCCAAAATTCGTAAGTTGACACAAAATTTCCAAAATTTATATAAATTGACACAAAAAAGTAAACAAGGCAACAATCAGCACTAAAAATTATATATATTTATATAATGACAATTTATTTAATTACGACTGAATTGAATCCTAATCTAATCTATTGAAGTTATAATATTATCGCATGCGTAAAAGTATAAGAAAATCTATTTATATTTGACTTTAGACACGTGATAAAATAAAAAACCTTAATAATCTAATCACCAATTTTTATAACCAATATCCTTATTCATTTCAGTATACAACTTTCTTCACAAAAGTTAATTCAAAAAAGCTTTGGGTTCCCAAAATATTTAAGTGTGTTTTACTTGGTAAGTTAATTAAAATCACCACGCACTATATTCCTACAAAAAAAATTAAAGAAAATATGCATCAAGAAATTGTCAAAGATATTGTCACATAATTATTTTTATCACTCAAATAAGTTATTATAAAACATGTTTCAATATATGTTTATTTTGAAATATATAACAATAAAATGTATTATTATTATAAATATAGATGAATTATGAAGAATCATATAAACATTATAATGAGTAACTAGTGTACTAGTGCAGACCAGCGGATGCACCTGCCGTCGTTAACGCGAACTACTTTTTCCCACACAAAGCACAAATATACCCCCTATATGGTTAATTCCGACCATAGACAAATAGGGAGACGAATAAAAAATATCATGAAAAACATGCCACAGTGTATAAACACCTTTTATCGGTTTTGTTTTTTATAATAGACGTCTAATAATTTAAAATGCTCTAGTACAAGTCACAAGAGATAAAAGTATTTTTTTTTTAATTTAATAATAAGTATTTAAAGATTTTAAAAATAAGCTTCTTTTGTAGCAAGTATGATTTTGTAGTTTTGTAAAAATTATATTTTTTTTGTAATTAGATTTTTTTTTACTGATTGCGTTGGTTTTACCAAGAAATGTAAACTACCATTTTGCAATGTCCATTTTAGATTTATTTACTTTTCATATTTTATTGTATTCTATAAATCAACCCCTTTCGTTTGATACCTATATTGCGTGAGTTGTATATATTTAATCCGCCATTTTGGATTGATAAAAATAAATAAATATAATTACATTGTTATCTGGCCTAAAAGTGAATTGCACATTTCATAGCAATAGGTTGAACCTGAACTGGTTCAAAGTTCAGTTTCAAAATCGATTATTCACTAATAAAACAACAGACAGGCCAAGCTAAATAAACGTAGGTAATAAAAACAATCCCATACAGAATATAATAATTTTTAAATATAAATATAAATCCTACAAGAATTTGAAACCTTATTCCGAGATAGAGTAATTAGTATCGTTTATACCACACGATACCGAAAAATATAATATAATAGAAAAAAACCAAAAAAAAAAAATTAAACTAATCAATACAGAGCAAAGAAGAATTCAAGAAAACACATTAAAAATATAATTAAATATAATATATTTAACTATAAAATACATATACATAAATTATATTACATTTGCGAAAAAAAAAATACATTGTAACGAACATACCTTGTATATCATATGATTTGCGATATTTATATTAATAGTACATATAAAAGTCCCTGAGATATTTACAGTTGAAGCGTGCAGAGTTATAGGCAGTAACTTGCCACTCGCTACCACCTAACCACCGTATTAGACGAGTATCTTGAAAGGCGAGTACAGAACCACTTTTTGCCCCAAGCTGTATACAGTGAATGTGGTCAAAGACTTCAGGTCTTGTATTTTTTATATTTTTATTATTCAGATTGCGATTTATTCATTAAGACCGTAAATCTAATGCTTTTTTGTTTTGTATATGAATCTTACATGGTGGGATCTATTTTTCTTTATAATTGTAACTGCTATAGAGTCTACTGTAATTTGAGTGAGTCTGTATGTCCAACATTTTAGGCTGTTTTGTCTATCGTTCAGTGTATAGACAAAATGAATTGGAATCTAATATTGTCTAACTAATTAATCTAGTTCTCCATAAGTCATGAAAAAATTGTATGGCCATTAAAAGCATAAACGATTTGGTTACAAAATATCCCACTCTCTACTTTAAAATAAAATAAAAATTATGAAAAAAAAAAAAAAGTCAAATAAATTGTGGAACTCTCTTCCAAAAATACGTCATAGTGAAACGCTGTCTGTTTTCAAAAAGTCAGTAATGACCTATGACAATAGTTTGTATTTAGGTATATTAGTTTTAGTTAGTTGAAATTTAATTAGTTTTATAACTTTACTGTACTTTACTGATTAATTCTACTTATTTTATGCATTCTCACTTCCTGGGTTTTGCTGGTAGAAATCTCTTACAGAGACAAGCTCATCCTTTGTACTTGTGTCTATAAGCCTGTTCTTTAACGAATCTGGTGTCCAATAAAGTGTTAAATAAATAAATAAAAAACTAATTTGGCTTAATTTAAAAAAGTTTTAATGAGATATAATTAGAATATTTTCCAAACCTAATAAACTCATAACATTAAATAAATAATTCCTATAAAATAAAACTATTTTTACGGATTAAAACTCGCGTGTAAGTGACACGTACATCTCGTCTACCCGTGAACACGATTGCTGCAAAATATTCGATACGTCGGATTAAAATTAAAATGTAACCAAATTATACGCGAGTTTTAATCCGTAAAAATAGTTTTATTTCAAATGTGTTCTCGTGAAAATCTAAGAAAATACTAATGCCTAAAACAATAAATATTGTTTAAACATTATAGTTATTCTAAGCCGTTACATTACACCCCCTAACGGGAGCATATCTCACGACCAGTGTATATAAAAGTCCTTGAACCAAAATGTCAAATTTTAAATTCATAATCGACACGTTATTCTAATCTAGCGTATAATTTTACATAAACAACATACACTTTTAATAAAATACATAACTATAGTTATGTAAGTTTTTGTTTGTATAACTTAAAATGTAGGAGAATCAATAAAAAACATTTAATTGACTTAAAGCAGTCGTGCTAAATACTTATAAAGTTATTCTTTTTAGTATTAACTGCTAGGTTTTAAGTCGAACGGAATATTATGAGATATATTTAATATAAACAATAATATCTCTACTTTTTTTAAATTTATAACTAGCAAAAAAATAAAATAGAAGAAATTACTTTATTATCAATATAAGTTTTATTTGCAAATACTAGGTTTAAAGTTAATTCGTTACCTCAATCTTTACATGGATCCAGATGAACAATGAATTTTAAACGTCATGAAAGTCAATACTCCTCGGATCAGATTCAAATGTACTGAAGCAATAACACCATTGTCCGTTGTTAATATTAATGCTGAATATAAAAGAGGTTGGTTAGAACATTTTCCCTTTTTAATCTGCCAAGTCCAAAGAGTTCTTATATAAAAAAGTAAATAAATAACCCTGCAAGAGATGTCTAAAGAGTTTTTAAATAATAAAAATAAACCTGTAAGAGATGTGAAACAAACGAATTTAAATATAAATTAACGTATATGGTGTTGAAGATATTTTAAATTACATGTATATATTGAGGGTTTTATCTCCTTATACATTTATTACCAAAGACAGTTATGGTGATCTGGTAATCATGGTAATCTCGTGCAACACGCAAGCTATTAGGAATATCATAACAATTAAAAAACCAGTTAAATTAATCGGACAGTGTTAATAAGAATATCTTAGCTGCACCGTTTTCATTTTGGCTTATTAATAAGAATAAGGTCGCTAAACTTGTTTACAAAAATATTATATTATTATATATTATATTTTCTAATTTTAATCGAAACAAACCAAAATAAAAATTATCCAATATATTTAATCTTATTTAATAAACTCGAGATAATATGTTAGATTTCTCTATAGTTTTTTAATAAAATAAAAATTCCTAATCAGGCTATTTTTAATTGCTTAATAAGAGTGTGACTTTAATCATACATTAATACTAGTTTCTATAATAAAATATGATAGTTGGATTGTATTGAAATATCTTTTCCAATATTAATATATTTATATTTTATATAAATGTAACATCCAAAACGTTTTAACACGTCCAAAACTCGAAACATTGGGCTGCTTGTCTCAATGAATTTTATACATTTTATACATATAATTAATATATATATAACAGTCTTTGCATTTTACGAAAACTCCATGAAGTAATAGGTTGTATGAAATTTCAGCTAATAATAAACTACAATGGCTATTATCAAATTATAAATGTAAGAAAGTAAACAGTAAACTAAATATATAGCAATATTTTAAATAATAAATATATAACAAACCTTTTTGTTATAAACAGTAACGCACCAAGTAACTAACCTACTAAACGTACAAAATGTAATAAAATTAAATTATCAGAAAAGTGTAGGTTAATCTTCACAGTCAAAGTATCCGAATCATTAATTTAAACAAGACAATATTTCAACAGCAAAATAACACTAAATGATCGTAAAACAAAATGTGCACTTATAGTCACAGGGAAGTGAGGGCCAGTGTGGCCCAACAAGTGAGTCGTTTTATTTCATTTACAAGTACGTGATCGGGCACTGGCGGTAAAAGATTGTTTCATCCAATTAATTTGGGGTTGCTATTGTTCTCAATAGCCGGATCATTGTATCAGATATAATTACTGTAAATAGCACAGCAAAAAAAACATTTAATATTTTTTAATAGCAACATACAATGTTAAGTATATATGTATGTTACACATTCTTTCATATAATATCAAATAAATTGAAATATTTGAATGAAACTCCATAAATATTGATGTAAATATATACTTATTGTATTCCATTTTTTTGATCTCAATATATAATATGAATTTTCTATGACTTCGTCTGTTATTGTTCAAGTCGATACAAAACCAACGCTTTATATTTCAATTAAAGCTCAAAACACACAATGGAAAACGGTGGTAATTGAAACAGATTGACATTTCATAAATTGTAAATGACGAATTGATTGTACTGTTCTTTCGGTAAAAGTGCCTTTGTTAATGGAGAATATTGATATTGATTGATATAAGTGGTTTTTCGTTTGTGAATATAATTTAAGAGGACGAATTCAAAGTTAATACAAAACAACCTTCTGGAACAGATCGCAATGACATAAACAGTGCGAATAGAAAATATTGCTGGAGTTGTCTCATTTAGCAGAGAAGCAGTCATGTTTACAAAAGTGTTATTGTGAGATAAATTTCAGCACATTAGAGTAGATACCGTAAAATACAATAATTATTTAATAATTAGTTCGAACAATTAAATATAGATTTTGTCAGCGGCTTTTCTAGTTGTATGGATAAAAATTGCTTCGTTGTGAATGGCAGTTTAAAGGTTCTCTGTTTTTCGGGTAACTTGACTTGGGGAGAAAAGGTGCCTTGTTTTTTCTGCATTCCTACAACGTGTGTTAATGACTTCTAATAAACGATTGAGGAGTTAATGCGAAACAAACAATCACGAAGTCGTAAATATATTATAATATTAATTATTATATTTGAGACTTAATAATTCAACTAGTTTCGAAACAAACCCAGGCAATGCGCTACCCCATGACGCAAGTTCAAATTAGAAACAACAGCTGACAGCTTATATCGATTAAGAGCTACCAATAACTTTATTTATTTATTTATTTATTCTTTATTGCACAATACTCAAAATAATATACAAAATGCGTGCTTAATGCTAAAAAGACATTCTCTACCAGTGAACCTTAGATGTGCAGGAGAGGACATTAGTAGGGATGCAAAAAAAAAAGTAAAAAGGACCGAAAAAAATAAATATAAGCAGATATTTAAATAAAATACATAACATATTATATATAGATAAATACATTTTATACATATACTCATACTAAAATAACCTGTATACATACTTTTTCATCTAAAATACCAATATCAATACATACACATAAAATATAGCAAAATATATACAAATAATGTGATATACAGATACATACATTATTCATTGGAGATAGAGTTCCTTTACTTGGCGTTTAAGTTCTATATATTTGTAATCTTAAGCTCCTTTAGATTTTAAATATAATGTTTTCTTTATTTTAATATTGAATTTTTGCGCCATTTTATATCTTTAATTCTAATAGAAATAACGTGTAATTGAATGTTAATAACCTAATTAGGTAATTCCTTTGTGTATCAAGTTAATTGTAGTCTCATGATGACAGATAACGTAAGTGTTATACGAAAATAATAGCAAAGTGTCGCCTCAATATTGGCATAACACATAAACTGAGGCAAATAAAGATAAAGTTAAAGGCAATATAAACTTTTGTTTCATGATTACTATTATATATAACTATCCGGCTGTACTCACGTAATTAATATCGCAATTTGCCCCATTAGTTTTGAACTCATTAGGGGTCCTTTCATGAGGTCTGAATATGGCGGAATCGCTGATTTGCTAGCTAGTCAAGCAAATTCTGATATTAATTACGTGAAAAAATTTGCACGGTTAAATATAATAGTATATTATATTATTATTACAAGATATCTATAAATTTAATTCAATCCAATCATCTAAGAATACTGAAATGAAAAAATTATAACAATCATTACAATATTTAAGAAACAACCCTACAACGCACACACACACTCCTAAAAAAACACAATTATAAAATAAATTATTCGTAAATATTGGATCATAAATATTTACGATTCACTGTTATTAAAGGTCACACGTTTCATTCACAATAAGAAATATATGATTTCTTCATTGTATCATTATCGTCATATCGCTAATAATTAGCGTATATATTATATTCCCTTTCTAGTTTCAAATAAGGCCATCTCATCAGAATAGTCGTAAAATTTACAAAGTAAAATTCTAATAGGACAGTTCACGCTTTCTGCTTAGGAAAGTGAAATGGTAAGTGAAGTAATGATCGCACCGCAGCCAGGCTAGCGTCTAGCCGACGCTCACTTTCGTAGCAAATGTTACTCACACATACTGGCATTAATTCATAAAAAATATACTTTAAAGATATCATATCTATTTTTAATTTAATACTTTTAGATATTAATCTTTTCATCGTCATTGTAATGACCTACATAATACCACTTAATAAACATATTGTAGAGAATTATATCCAATTAATATTGTCTGCCACAAAATATATTAAATCAAATCAAATATTATATATTATTTTTTACAGTTACACAATATAATTAGTTTTTATGTAAATTATATATATGAATACACTGAAGTATATTTTATAAGACATTCTACATCAAACTTATTAACCTACAAACTGAACATCCCCTTAGTCATTAATTTCAAAATACAATTATCTCAATTTAATATTGAATAAGATAGATGTCCACAGATAAGAGAACAAAAAAATATTAATTATTACTGTTTTTTTACCAAATATTGATTATACAATAGTTTAATTGTTAAACTGTATATAATATCTGTATACCGTTGATTCAAAAACAAATGCTCATCGGAAATCATTATGCAGGCATATTTTTTAGATGTTCTGTTAATGTTCTTTCCTATATGCGGTTTTGTAATATTAAACATTTTAGATTTAGGTACTTTCAACTTCTTTAATTAGCAATAATAAAACAATTTTTAAAAATAAAATATTACTATAACAAAATTTTGTAAAACAAAAATATATTGTTTAAATGATACACTTCTCAATTATAATAATTAAAATAATTTTCAGAAGTCCCTTAAAGAATATTGATACTCATGAAAATATTATTACATTTACTATTCTACATTTTTATTAAAAAATTAACTTATTTATTTTAATCATTGTAATTTTAATTTTACTTTAATTTGATTGACCAAAATTGCTCAAATTTATAGAAAATAAGTTTTTTTCTAATTATATAAATATAAATTATAATACGTAACAAAATTTTAATAAATATTAATACAGTGAATATATAATACATTCTGTTATATAGTTAAAGTGATTACATTTTATTTAAGAAAATGTAGAAATCAGGCTATTTATTATTTTATTATTGCTATATTGAAGATAAGTATGCAATAAAATATAAGATACATACCTTACGGCTCACTGAAGTGTAGCAAACAATCTCATTACTTTTACTTTCAGACAGGTTCTTAGGATATAGATTATTAGTTACCACGGATTCTGCGAAATATTGCGGCTAGTGTAATTACTAATAGGATTACAACAAATAAGATAGACGTTAAACCGTATTCGAAATTCAATAATTTTACTAAAAACGATAAATTACTAGACACTACTTCACTTATCGCTGAATTATAAATAAATTCATTACCACAACAAGAACTCATCACAATTTACTATAAAACATTGAATCTAATGAAAACAATAATAAGTATAAAGAATTTCCTATTAATTTAATTATATTTGACCTAAATATATTATTATCGGCATGTAAACACCTGAGAATGACAAAATGATCTTTTGTGTTTTGACAGATACTTTGGGTTGCTAGTATAATAATTAATACATAATATTTAATGACATGTAATGTTTTATTAAAAGTATTTTGTAAACCATGCTATTAATCACAAGTTTCTTTAATAAGTAACATAAAAATTTTTCTTAGAGAAATAATATTCAAACAGATCAATCTTTCCAATATCCATTTTACATAATAGACTTAAAATCTTATCTATACAGTCATAAAAGAAAAAGTAATAATAATTATCAAGTCAGTCTAAATACTCCTGCAAATCTGTGCATTGTATAAAACTAGAATTTTCACGAACGAAAAGTAAAGTGAGGTGAATTTTTTGGATACAACCCTAAAGATAAACTGGGAATGAATATTTTTTATGGATTTTGTATACAGAAAAGAAACATAAAGATATAAATGTATAAATATATAATAATTTTAGAATAAAAACAGCCTACAGCTTTCCGTTTAGTAAGCCAAGCGAAGTGTTTGAAGAAGTTAAAAACGCAACAAATTGGTTTTATATTTTAGACTTTGAGGTTGTGGTGGCAATTTAATTAACCGATTTTAACGAATTTAACGAAGGTTATTCGTACAAAAGAATATTCAAAGTCTGGCCTAAACTTTGTGTAACTCTGATTGATGGCACAACAATCATTAATAAACCAAGGGTGAATTTAGCCCTTTAAATATAACAGTATTGGCTAATCTGTGTAAAAGCCAAAATGATAAAAAAAAAAATATAACAGTGGCCCTTAAAAATATTTTACATTAAAAGCTACCGGATCCATAATACCAGATATTTCGTTACGGAACAACGCAATAATTCCTAGACAGAAAGTTCTATTTTAAAACTGATTTTTGCATCATTAGGCATTTTGTAGCAACTTGAAAGTCGTCCACTGCCCTCTTGAGTTTGCGCAGTGATAACAGCGAATAACACAATGTATTTACAATAGTCCTGGTATAATATCAAACTCTTGTTTTGACAACATTGAAGAATCTATCAATATTTTGCGAGTATTCATAAGGAGTTTTTTATTATAGTCACAAGCATTTACTGGAAAACAATCTGAAGAGCCTATTTATAACGAAGTTTAATGGAACTTCTAAAAGTTCCTAAATGCAAATTTAGAGCCGGATTATCTTATCGCCTAAGTTTAAGCGGATGTGGATAAACTACCACTTTTTTCCTCCATAGAACTCTGGAATAGTTCTGTACCCCTATTACCGGTTCTATGGTTAATCCGTTTATTCATATCGTTTATTTTCACTTGCGATATATTAATAGTTAACGTAACTCTTTATAGTTAAGAAAGTTTTCGAATATTTAAATCAATTTGGACGTAAGTGTAAGTTATTGACCCAAAAACTACAAAGAATGGTAAATTAATAAGTTTAAGAATATCCATATAAATATCATAAACGGCTTGTTCATGGATCTAAAATCTTGAACCATGTAAGTGAAATTACAAAATTTTGATTAATTCTTGATGCAATTGTTCATTACTTACGATTTCTGAACTTAGTTGCTCCAAAAAAGCAACTTTTTGAAAACAGCGCCCTCTTGTTGCACAGAGTAAATTTCTATAGGTAAGGTTTTCAAGTTACTGTAATTTATTCAAGTATTTGATATACATATTCCTAACGAATTAGATGTTATTATAACAAGTTTTACATACATTAGTAAAATATTATAACATATCATATATAAATATTGTAATATAACTCAGTGAAGCTGAGTTTAGCGCAGTTTGGAAACGCAGCAAGTGGGTTTATAAGTCATGCGAAATATAGTTTTTATCAAAATAAAATTTACCAATAATCAAAAAAACACTAGTATTTATTTATTACAATACTTTATTTTATACATTTATAGGCTTGAATTTTATAAGTAGTAGTAATCAGACATCATTTTAAAAATAAACAAACACAATATTGGGTAATTAAACATTGAAACACAATTTCAAATACTTATTTGGTCCTCAAAAGGCACACTTGGCTAAAGAAAGATAAACATATTGTCTTTTGTATAGAATTTTTTTTCTATTCTCAATGACAGCCAAGTATTTTGTGATACATTTGTAGTACATAAAAATAAATGATCATAACAAAACAAATGCATGTTTATAATATACATGAGAAGAGTACAAAGATTAATGTGAAAGTCATTTAATCTGTACTATTAGTCTAAAAATAAAAACTAATTAAAAACACTAATTTATAATGCAATATATATTATTGATCTTATATCACAATACTGATCTATAAATTAATCTAAACATATCTTTGTGATCAATTAATATATATTAGAATTCTCCGAAAGTACAAGTATTATTGTAGTTGCAATTGTTATTTTAAAGTAACATATTGTACTGATTACATATTTATGTAAAGAATTTAATACTTAATTTGATAATCAAATACAGTTCAGTTAATCACTGGTTTTTCTTATAGCAATCAGCAGTCATATTATTAATTCAGTCAAAAGAATATTATTGGTATTCTAAAAACTACAGATGCATACATTAAATAAAACACTGAATTTTAAGAAATCAAATCTTAACATAATTTTAAATTGAAATGCTCTAAAATATAATTCAATCATATTAACCTTACATAAGTCTCATTTGTGGGACTACTTTTATAGCAGAGCCTGTAATAGGTTTCTTAGGACTTAGTTTATTTGGAGATTGCATCACAACATTTACGGCTCGTCTCAATATTTGATGTTCACTTTTTTTATACTCTTCTGTGATTTTTGAAAGGTCCAGATCTGCGTCAATCATTAAAACCTGAAATTTACAATATGACTTAGATCCTTCTTTTTAAAACAGTAGTTTTTATTTTATCGTTTTTGCCCAATAACATAAACTAAACTAAATAATTAAGATATTATATCAGTTCTCATACTCACAGGTGCAGGGCACTCGGCATGAGTGCGATTCACCAGCCAATCCTCATGCAATTTGTGCAGATTTTCTAAGTAACTTAATGGAACACATTGCTCTTCTGACCGAGCTCGCTTCTTTATCCTGTCATATACTATAGATGGGGTAGTTCTTAAGTAAACTGAAAAATATTTTAAATTTTATGTTATAATTATAATGAAGATTTTTGACTAAAAAAAATATATAAAATAAGGTAATAACCTTATTTTATATATTTTTTTTATATATAAATCACATAAAGAAAAGATGTTTTTTCTATCTCACTATTTTACTTACCTATTAGATCTATGTCAATAGGAATTTCTCTTTCAATAAACCTAAACCATTCATCTAATACTGCAAACTGTGCAGGATGAATAGTCCCTTCTCTCTTCATCTGTTCCACAAAGCAGTACCTTGCGCTATACAATGACCGCTCCATCAACTTCACAGGCGTTGCAGAGGGCCGTCGATGCATTTCTAGCATAGTCATAGCAACGTACGATTGAAACGTCATGGCCCACTTAGAAGGATCTTTGTACATTAGGTCCTGGAAAAAAGACTTTCCAGATACTAAGTCTACACTAAAACTAGAATGTCATAAAACGTTCAAATTACCAATAGATTCCATCCCCTCAAATTACGCCATTCTTCGACAGGTTCCGTCAGCAATGATATGTCTTCAAATTGTTGAAAATGTTCTACGAATGTAGTTTTGCCACTACCGATATTGCCTTCCACAAGTACAGTAAAAGGTTTTGAATGCAAAGAGGTCATCTTGAAGTTTCTCACTAGAATTAATTTTACAAAATTTGAATGACTAATACTGAGTACCAGCGACTAATAGTATTTTCCCGCTAAAATGTATTGAATATTGACAAATGACAGTCAAAAAGTCAAATAACAAACTATTAAACACAAACAATGTAATATAACCTAAAAAGCACGCCCCCTTTTTACAAAATGTAATAATTCTTCGATTCAACATTGCGCAAGATGTTGTTAGAATTCGAATTAGTTAATAAGCAAGATTACTCATACATCTCAGTATATAAATTGCGTTTTGCTATATTATTAATAATTACAATATGATAAAAACAAATGTCTGTGCACAGTAACCACAGATTAATACACCTAAGTCTAAAATGTAAGCACAAGTGTTGTCCTTTTAGAAATATTTTATTTAAAAAACTATAGAAAATAAAGGTAAGGAATATAATTTTTTATGAAAATACATGGAATGCAATGAAATGAAATGTTATAATATTAATAATATATAATATTTTAAGGACATAAACATGTTGATGTTTCTCATTAAAAAGTCATTCTTCTCTTTCTTCTCGAATTCTTCAATCTCTCGAAAGTTCCAACTCCGCATCTATGCAGTAAAATTCGTGATTTGTATCGCAACGTAACTTTAGAATAAAGATTAGTGTGTTGAAAATTTTGCATACAGATTAAACCGCGTGAACGACCGAAAAGTTGTCTATAATAAAGAATTAAGGATGAATATGTGAGCGACTTTATTTCTGTAGTTATTTCATTTTTTTTTTAATTAATATCATTTGTGTAGGTTCAATGGAAGCCTCAAGAGAGCCTATTTTGATGCAAAACTTATCAAAATAAGCCTTTTTGTAAAGAGTCTCTCTATCGTAAAAGTTAAGACTACTAGGATTTCAAATGTGCCCTGTACTTACAGTAAATGTGGGTAGTATTGAAATTGGTTTATAGTTAGTAGGATCCAGTGTACTGTCAGATTAAAATATTGATGTTTATTCAGTATAATTAGATCTGGATATGTACCGTAATGTACTCAATTATTGAATAGTAATGCTTAATGTAGCGAAATATCTATTAATGGCTTAAGAAAGTTTGAGGATAGAGTACTTATCTTCTTCACACAAATTAATTTGAAAACTTTTAATATGTTCTGAGCATCAAGTTTAACAAAGTTAAGATGATTACATTTTAATGCTTAAATATTTATTTGTTACTAGAATAACGGTAATTAAAGTTTTCAAACCAAGTGCACCCTCAAGGTCACCAGTAATATATTAATTATATTATAAACTGACTTTGTTCCCGTTGTGACAAAGAGGAACTAACTAATCAGAATGTTGTGGAAGAAACTTCACAACAAAAACGACCATTAGAGCTATAACGGATTAGTTGTAACCCATTTTAGTGAAAACAAAGTCAAGGACAAGAAGGAAGCTTAAAAGGATTCCAATTCAAAATTTCGCGTATTACTGATAATTCATCCGAATCTGTGATGATATTCAATAAAAACCGCACTCGAATTCTAATCCCGCTTGGGGAATAAAAGAAACTTCGAGAGAGAACATTTTCACTATGTAAATAAATCACTACCAAAATGAAGTGACGCTTCTACAAGGCCTATTTGGTTTCACATGGTATTTGGCTACATTTTTGTTTTTTTTTTAAATTTTGTTATTCTATTGTGTACAATATTTTGTTTTAGATAAACTTTCTCAACTCTCAGGATGTTTTTAAAGCTCTTAATACTTTCAGGCTAATACCCAGGTTGCAGACACAGAAATATAAGAGGGTATACACCTTCACACTTGTGAACTTCATCCTTGTACTTACAAGGATGAATTCATCGCTATAATAGATCGATTCCTGGGACTAGAAGAGCAACGTCTTAACTTAGAATAAACTAACTCCAAGTGCTAGAAAGAATTAAATTAAGGTATCACAAAACCCTTGAATGCACTTGAAGAATGATTAAAATTATTAGCTGAAATCATAAATTTAAAAAAAATTTGAATTGCATTATAAAACATTTTAGATTTACAAATTTGTTGATAGCCTTAAATTTATTATTAAATCTCTTCTTTCCTTAAATCTTGAAACAAAGACTGCTCTAATGTTGCTTGCTTGCTTACTATATAATCTTAACTTTGGTTTTGAGGGAAAATTAGATAAGCTTCATCTTTACAGTCTAATTCATGTAAAACCAGTACGGGCAGGATTTAAAAAAAGTAAAACATAGAGCACAACATTTTTGCATATCCGCCTGGGTCTTAGTAGAGCACTCTGAGCTGCACATTAATTTGACTTTTACTTTGCCTATTAAATGCTGTCTTTTCTTACTGTGTAGTAAATTTTATTATAGTAATGGCCAGGTTCTTATAAGGACTTCAAATTTCACAAATAATACAATTCTCAACATGAATAATATTATAATATGCGAGTTTATTAATTTTAAAAACAAAATATTAAAATATTTCTAACACAATAACTACATTAGCATAAATCGAAAAATAATCTTTTTAAGTCCCGAGAGTATCCCAATGTCCTTTCATATTATTTTAAAATATACTACATTAAAAATACAAAATATTTAAAGAATCTTCGTTTTTTCTACTATTAACATTCTTTCATGTTACTTTACTAAAACCTGTTCATATTATAAACAATATTATATAAATATTAAACAGACAAAGCAAAAGATTTAAGCCACTGTAAATAACATTCATATACCTACTTATTGTTTTCTAAGATTAACACGAGTACTACACATTTCAATAAAACTATTTTAAGGATATAACTCGCGTTTATTTTTACATCCTGAACTCTATTCCCGTAAACTCAGGAACCGTTGGAGGTATGTCACAAATTAACTAACACCATCATCTCGTCTTACCGCGAACACGTTTGCTGCACAGCATTCGAAACGTCGGGTTAAATTTAAAAAATGTAAAAAAAAAACACGAGTTATATCCGTAAAATAGTTTTATTGAAATATATACCTACTATCCTGAATATAATTGTACGAACTTGTCAGTACATGAATTGCTGCGTTGAAATTGTCATAATAATATTATCGTTCCAAATTCCAATACTCTACTGATATCAAAATCTCTATCTAATCGACTATGGCACGTCGTCAGGGTTTGTTTGTGGCTATAATTTTACTGCAAAGTTCGATTTTACATACTAAATATTAAATAATGAATATAAATTAAATTAATTTGTAAAAGATATATTTTTTTAAATCTAATATCTATTAATTAGATTAACTCTCAAACGCAGTATTAGTAATAACACAGATTAGGCCTTGATTTGATTATAATTATTTGATAATTTGAGATTTTCAACAAACATAAATTTCTAGATTTCATAATTTATCAACAAGAAATAAATGATTTATTCATTAGGGTTACGTTTTACAAACATTACATTCAATAAAATGAACATGATGGTGAAGTTGACCTAACCAGGTTACGGCCTTTCTGTTTTTTATAATTTATGGATCGTTCAGATATATTTTGAAAACAAAAAATTTTAGATGAATATTATTTATTTAAAAATTAGTAAGAAGAAATTTCTAAAAAAAAATTACAAATACTCTACTCATATTTTATATGGATTATTTACATCCACTACATATTTACAACATTGGACCTACGAATTTATTTTAACATATTCTTTTCTATTTGCCATATGCCTAGGAAGATAAATAAAGACGTAGACACAAATAAGCGTTATTATGAGGCCAACGGTTACTCCTATCATGTACTCCCTTGATCCATCACTTCCATTTTGGGGACAAACGAAATCTTCTGCCTCCAAATCAAAAATTCTGGTATTATTAAGATGAGGAGGTGACGCACATCTATAAAAAAAAGCATAATGACAAACAATTTTTTAATAATATCCTATAAATTAATACAAGAGTGTAATTTAAAAATTATGATCTTATAGGATTAGGTTACCTAACTTAAACATTTCTTTGTAATATTTTCTATTTTAATACATTAAAAATAGAACCTGTAATAACTCACTAAGACTTAAGTAGATCCCAGGTTTTGAAAGCAGCTAGTACAATTTTATTATCGAAAACTCGACATGTCATACCCAAATTATAAAAATCTTTTTTTTAACCTTTTTTATTTTTTAACAAGATACTACTTCCACAACGGATCTATTTTTTTTTGTATAATTTATTCAGTAGAATAAGATTGATGACAAAATCCAAATAAACAAACAATGTGTTACCAATATTATTACACCAAATCTAAGTATTATTTCTATATATTAAAATAATACTCATTTTTGATACAGTTTTAGTAACATTTTGTTTATTTCTTTCAATTTGCAACTGCCATACTAAAACTACTAGGCGGATGAATGTCTTACCTGAAATCTTCGGTCAAATATTGAGGTATAGGTAGTTTCAGGAACCAAGAAATCCGACAGTCACAATACCATGGATTATGTTGTAGATCTAGTCTTTCAATTTTTTTAAATAAAATCCACAATTTTTTATCTAATGTTGATATATTCGAATGTCTTATTGACATATTCTTTACAAGAAAATCGTAATCATCCCTTAAAATTGTTGCACCAAACGCAAGATGACTAAATTTTGTTAAACGTGTATTTCCCTCCAATTGTAATTCAACAAGCAAATTTAATAAACCATTCTGTTGTATTTCTTCGATTTCCAAGTTATTAGCTTTTAAAACTCTTAAAATTGGTCCAACATAATCATTTAGTTTAAGTAATTTAATTGGATTGTCTGATACGTCCAAGTAAAATAAGTTAAAAGGCAATGTAAATATTTGAGTAAAATTGTTTTTGGAAACGGTTAAATTCGTCAAACTCCTGGCTGCCCAAAAATAGTCTGGCATTAAATTACCCAAATTAATTTTACTCAACGATATAATTTGTATATCCGACGTCAGCCCGCAGCCATTAGGGTCAAATAATGACGTATTTTCGAGATCGGCACCAACATTGTTGTTGTCTAAAATTATTTCTTTCAAGTTCACTAAGGGATGAAAACGAATAGAAGATATTTCTTTGAGTTCATTGTTAGCTAAATTAAGGTATTTTAATTTAATAACTTTATTAAACACTTCCGGCTGTATCACTTCTAGATTGTTATTACTTAAATCCAATCTTTTCAGTTCCGGTAGTTGTAAAATATTACCATTTATTTCCTGTATATTATTATTATTTAAAAGTAATTCTTCTACAGTATCAGATCTTAATAACTCTGATGATTGTAAATATGTTAGGTTACTCCTCGAAAGATCCAAAATAATAGTCTTATCTGGCAAAGGTAGGTTTGATTCCAGTGCTCTTGGACCAAACGCACAATCGACGGTGACATTGACAGCATTAAAATTGCAACCACATAAACCAAAGCCACAAACAGTTTCACTTTCTACTCTATAGTTATACACCAGAAGAACGATTATCAAAATACTAGACCACATTTCGATATAAAAAAATGTCTCTTATAAAAGATCTTTTTTTATTTATCGCAAAACAAAAAGTACGTAACATGCAATGTACGGACGCATGTGTATTCGTTATATCATAACAAATTTGTCTGTCCTTTAGGACAAAAAAATTTTGCAACCTATTATAAATAATAGAATGTTTGATAACATGATAAGACAATAATATTGAGATAATAAAGACCATAGACTAATAATAAGGAAATTGTATTCTATGTCAGTTAACGATTTACAAATACAATACAATATTACACGAACATTAACATTTTTAGACCGAAAGTTTTATTTATAAAAATGCATTGGTTTTATTTATTTTCTTAGACTAAGCTTGACGTCTCTAGGACTAGTCTAATCGATTTCAAGAATAATTTTCTTCATACGTTCTACTGTTTAAGAAAAAACTACCCATCATCCCGGGCTCGGAGTAGTATTTAAAAAATAAAACTGAACTATCAACATCGATCACGTTGACAATTTGACAGAGTCATTTATAGTAAGTAGGTACTCTGTGGACAGAGTTAACCAGGGTTTCTAAACTCAATACTGAGTGTCTTCGCATTCTTCGAAAATTTTAATTGTAGGTGGCGCATAATCGGTTTCTGTTTCTTATCGTTCGACTAATTTATAAACATTTTATATAGTTTTCGACATTTTATATATATATTAGACTGTATTTTTTATGCGGTAAAACGAGATGATGGTGTCGTCTTATCGCGAACTCGTTTGATGTAAAGCATTCGAAACGTCGGATTAAATTAAAAAATGAAAAAATAAACGCGAGTTATATCCGTAAAATAGTTTTATTAAAAATGTGTAGTGCTCGTGTAAATCTTAGAAATCAGTATATCATTTTTCTAATCCTGACAAAGATACTAAAGGTTTTACAAGTAATTTTATTTAATTGGTGGGCACCTACTTTTGTAACTACATACTTCAGACAACAAAAAATATTTGTAACAACAATAGAATTTGTGAACAATATCATTTTAAGAAAAAAACATCATTCATGGATGTGATTGCTTATTTGATTTTAATATTTTCTATTGTAAAAAATATACTTCTAAAATGTGCTGCGTGTAAATATATACATTTGTATTTCTCAATTTTTTATTTTTATAACTCACGGTAAATTAATAATTATTATATTTATAATAATTATTAAATATAATAATTATTATATTTATAATAATTATTAATTTTATTCACAGGAAACAACAACAACTTCTTGGCCAACTGCTATACACATCAGTGTCTAACACTTCTTTTGGAGGTAATGTTTACTTGGAATGAATTAATATCTTGAATATTTATTTAAATTTCAAAAATGTAATAATATTTTAATTTCCTGAATATTCAAAAATTTTTCAGTAATCTTTTCTTTCATAAACATTAGCACCTATATTCTGTTTTGTTGATAATATTGTTAAATTTAATATGGTTTATCTAATATAAACATGTTACAGTTATTTAATCATTTAAATATATTTAGAATTGTATAATTTAGTTATTAAATTTTAGGGGAACGAAATATTGAGAATTTTCACAAACAGAAATAATTTAATATTTTCAAAGTTACAAATAATAGATGGAAATTGTAATTATTGTTGTTATTTTTCAGATAAAGCATTTCTTCCCATAGAAGGTCAAGATTGCAGATTTGATTCTATTTGATGAATGATTGGATTCATTATATGACAGCTACAACAACTTTACGAAGAGAGGGAAAATACTGTAGGGTCTTGTGAAGCCGAAGTCTAAGCATCATAAAGTGTGGGTAGGAGTAAAAAGGGTTTTACATTTAATATGATTTGTAACAAGTTCAAGGAAACAGTTATTGCACTTTCAATTAAGAACTGATTGCTACATATATATAAAATGTGTTTTTTGCTGTTCATTTTATATTATTAATTAACATCAACTCATTTTATTCTTTGCGGGTCCAATTGTGGAAATGATTCATTAAATAAGATATTTTTAAACAATACACAATTAAAATTCTACTCCTGTAAATATAGATATCTAGCTTTTATTGGCCATTGTGGTGTACGTATCAATTCTAAAATGAGTAGTCCATGAGGACCAAAAACCCAAAAACATACTCTAATGCTGCTTATATATGAATATAAGCAGCATTAGAGTATGTTTTTGGGTAGGTTTTAAGACAATTAAGAATTAAAGTTTCTACAAACTGGGTCATGTAAACAGTTGTCATGTAATCATAAATTTGCTCATATATTAAAATTAGAGAAAATATGTTAAATAAAATGGAATGTTAAATGTTAAATAAATAAAAATAGCTTAGCATAACCTGTACATTTCTTAATTATAAAGATGAAAAGAAATGTTTTATTAAAGATATTTCCTATTACATTTTTAGAGTGAGCATTTATATAAATGATGAAATTTGAAAATGTGCAAGACATAATCAGAAATAATTAAAGTTTTGCAAGATTTATCTTGTAAGTTTTTTCTGTACAACTGGTGAAACGATGCCAAAGCTTATTTAATTTCTAGCAGAAACCATCACTCATTAATGTGATTGCTTATTTGATTTTATTAATGTTTTCTATTGTAAAAAAAAAACTACTAAAATATGCTGACTATGAATGTTACTATATTTTAATATTACATTAGGTGGTGCTACTTTTAATATAAAAACTTATTACCATCTTTTTATTTGGTATTTTCTATATTAATAAAACAACTTTAAATTTTTGTCCTTTATTTAATCTGAACACTCTTCATGAAGCTATTTATTATAAATGAAAAATGGTGAAATATGATTTTTCATTTATAATAAATAGCTTTATGAAAGTGTAGTTTAATTGGAGGATTCGAAGAAACTTTAAAAATGCTTTGTATGTGGATATTTGGCATTTCGAAGTAGTTTTATCATTCAGAGTATAGATGGCGCTAGTAGTCCAAACACCAAGTCTGCACTCTATATAATACTCTGTGGAGTTAACTATTATTGAAGGGGTACTTCATTTTTTTATCTTCATTACAGTGCACTATGATTTCGTCATTTTGTGTTATCATTAGAATAATACTAGATTCACCGTCTAGTGTCTATGGACTGATTCTTTAGTCTTTTTATTTAGAAAATAATATTTCAAGTTTAACTTTAGATACATCTCTAAAATATTTAGTTACACATTGCAGTGACTTTCATAAACTACTATATATAATAATTGCAATTGTCCATGAGCACTATGTGGCTTTTTTCAGCCTATATTAAAAAACATATAATACAATAATATATTAACTAAACTCAATGTAACCAAGTTCCATATACAATAATAATAATTATATGTAACAATATAACTATTTTCATATTATATAAGCTTTAAAACGGCAGAATAGGATTTTAGGGAGAGGTAAGTAAGTTAATATAAAATTCCTTAACTTTAATTTCACTTTTACTTATTTACTTGTTAGAAATACGAATTACAAGGTTCTATAAATATATATTCTTTAGTAAAATCTTTTTGAAAAATGAAAGACTTCTAGTTCTGAACAGTGGAGAAGCTGTTATTTGTTTTAAGGCGATATTAACAACATTTAAATACCTATATTATCATTATTTAGCCATGTAGTTTCTAGACGACGATCACTTCGAATTTAAAAAATGAGTTGAAGTATTAAGTATCGTGTCTTTGATTTTTTTTACGTTACTTAAATTGTTAAAGTGTGACACTAAAAATTAATTACCAACAAATTATGATTTCTTTTTTAAGAGCCTTACATTTTACTATCATAAAGTAGTATAAAAGAGTTGAGTTACAATATTAGTAGGATATTAATAAAAACTGGGCACTAATATTGTATCTTGATATCATGAGCCTCTACTCTCCACTCTTTAGTCATTTTTGCAAATTAGTAGTAAAAGGGCGGGTAGTTCAATTTAACCAATCAAACGTGTCCACGAAATCCATTGACAATTTGAGTATCTTGTCCATGCTTCATGATATTTTGGCAAATGAATCGATCATATTGACGTGTTGTTCAAAAGTTTTTGTTCACACTTTTGTAGCCGAATAGGCCAAAGCTCTCGCATTTTACGTGCTAATTTATTAAGCTATTTAGGATTGCATTTTATACTAATGATGTTGAAATTACGCTTATTAGGTAAGTTTAAACAATTTTAACGCGTGTGAAATTAACTTTCATGGTTGCTATACTCAAGTCGCCGGTGTTTAAATATATTGATATTTTATGTATTATTTGTTTAAGGTTTTATATTTTTTATAACGGGAACATATGCCTTATATGACTCTAATTCAGATGTCGTAGAATTAACGCCTAATAATTTTGAAAGACTTGTTACAAAATCAGACGAAGTATGGATCGTAGAGTTCTTTGCCCCTTGGTGCGGGCATTGTAAAAACCTAGTTCCAGAATATTCCAAAGCTGCACGGGCTTTAAAGGTAACATTAAAATATCATTATTTAAAAGTAGTCCACAAGTTTCATTTTGCGTGGGTGATTTGCGGTAAATACTACCCACCTGTGGCATACATTTTTATTTCGCTGAATATACGACGTTACCTTTATTCATTGACATACTGTTTATAGGGTATTGCAAAAGTAGGAGCTGTAGATGCAGATAACTATAAAGAGCTTGCTCAAAAGTATGGGGTCACAGGATTTCCAACTATTAAAATGTTTACTGGATCTAAGCATACTCCATACCAAGGTCAGAGAACAGCTGAAGCCTTTGTTGATTCTGCTCTCAAGGTTGCTAAGGATAAGGCATATGAAAATCTTGGAAAGAAGGCAAAGAGCTCAGACAAGGTAAGATTTTTAAAGAAGCTTGGTTTAATATTGAAATTATTATGTCTTGAGGTAGAATTGATTACATTATTTTATTTTCTGAATGATCCATTAGTATTTAATATTAATTAAAAAATATATATAACAATGTTTTTAAGAACTTTCAATAGTAAATTTACTTATCTATTTATTCAGTTGTTACATTTTGTAACTTAAATATTTATTACATTATTAAAATTAAATTGATTACAATTATCAGAATGCAATGAAAAAAATATATGGTCATAATATAACTTGGAAAAAAATACAAAGAACAGAAGCAAAACAAATTGACACACCACAAATAACTTTATCCTTAAGAAAACTCAGATATAATGCAATACAAGCCCATTTGTTCCGTAGAAGAATATCAAGTAATGAGAAACCTAAGATAATTAAAATTAATAGAACCTTGCTGAAGAAAAAAATTAATAATAAATGGTATAGAATGTAAATTTTTCAGTCTTTTTATAAAAGATGCATCTAACAGCAGCTGAAATTTAAATAGATTTTTTTAAAAATTATTATGAGCATTTTTAAAACAAAAGTGGAGTTATTATCATTATTGAATTTTATTGTTAACATACAAATCAGATAAGTATTTTATTAAAATAACAAAATAAATAAAATTTTACAATACATATTTAAAAAAATTAGTGATTTGCTCAAAATATTTTATTGTTTTTAAAAATAATGTGTAAACATTAAAAAATAATAGAAGTTTTGAACTATACTTGTTATGAAATGTTTTTGTATCTAGCTGTGTGAAATAATAAACGTTGCACTCCAATTTTAAATTGATTTGTCAAATAATTATATTTTTAGCAATGGAGTTTACAAAAATGTTACTTTTGAGCATATGTTCAGATTAAATTATATAAATTCCCCCTTTTAATGTGCAATACTTATTGATTACTACGTGTTATATTTTAAAGTATTGAAAAAATCTGCTTTTTTGAGCTTATTTTATGAGGACTGTGGGTAAAAAATGGTAAATACTCTTTACATTTTAAATCAGAATTTAAACACTTACACATTTAGTACACTTTACTCTACTTAGTACATTTTACTCTACTTCTTAGACAAAGGCGTATTTTTATAAAAAAAATTAGGCAACATTAAACGCCTACAAAACCTCTGTGTCGGCGCATCTGTATGGCCACGTCAGTGTGACCTTCAGAGCCTGTAAGCCTTATCAAAACGCCTTTAGGTGATACAACTACACAACAACGTAAATAATATTTATTACAATGTTTTTTTGTTGTATATTTTTTAGAAAAATATGATAAAATTTATATTCCATTGTTTATCCAAAGTCAAAAAAATATATTAGATAATAAAGACACTGTTAAAGGAAATGTATTTTATAGGGATACTAAATACAACGGGAAATCACTTATTTAACCTGCTCTAATGAACCTCTCTTGCAGTCGGATGTGGTAACATTAACAGATGACAACTTCAAAAAACTGGTCCTGGAGAGTGAAGAGATGTGGCTTGTCGAGTTCTATGCCCCATGGTGTGGCCACTGCAAGAACCTTGAGCCTCATTGGGCAAAGGCTGCTTCTGAACTCAAGGGCAAGGTAATGCTTTAAGAATTACACTAATAAATAAAAGTTTATATTCTCATAATTTCATCACACTTTCATTGATATCTAAATATTTGAAGTTCCATTTTCGGAATTTCATAAAATTTTATAACATAATATATCGTAAGATATAATTTTAAAACTTAAATTTGCAAACTTTTGTCAAAGTATTGTTCACAAGCTCACAAAAGTATGGTTATTTAAACCATAATTTTAAGTATCAGATTTCAGCAGAGTATGAATTTTATGAGTATTATTTCTATTGGTCAAGTTGTTCAGAAGATAAAGATTTACTTTATTATTTTTAAAGCCAATAAAACATGCCATGAAAAAGTTATAAAGTTAAATGTTCAAAGCCAACCTATTTACAGACATTTTTTGAAATTTTCGTTATATACTATTATATATAAAACAAATGAATAGACATTCTAGTTTTAAATCACTTACAAATACTATTTCAGGTCAAAGTGGGTGCAGTGGACGCTACAGTCCACCAAGCTTTAGCTGCCAAATATCAGGTGCAAGGCTATCCAACTATCAAGTACTTCCCATCGGGCAAGAAAGATAGTGCAGAGGAATACAATGGTGGAAGGACTTCAGGGGACATTGTCTCCTGGGCTCTTGAGAAAGTGGCTGAGAATGTTGCCGCTCCTGACGTTGTAGAGGTAAATTTGTCTTTGTTCGAAGTGAACACTTACTACTTTAGCATAAAGTATTAATGTTTTTAACTTGGGTCTCGTTTTTAACTAATGTTTTTAAATATAAAAATATATATCGGGACTTTATCGCGTAAATATTTTTTGGACCCGGGTCGACCGCGATATGTGAAATTCTATCGAAAAGTCGGGATAAATAAAAAGGTATCGTACCTTATAAAATATTGACGCGATATAGTCCCGATATATATTTTTATAATGTGACAAAATCGTGAAAATTTAAAAATGTTTTTAATGTTGACATATGTTGCTCCTTTGTTGTTGGGTTGTTATTATACATTTTATGGTCCAATGTTCTATTTTGAGTGGATGTTGTTGAGCATTATTTCTGTCCGATATTTTTAAACTGCAATATAGAATAACTAGAAAGTCTATAGAAATATATGATACAAAATACTAATAATATTTAATAAATGTTACTAATAATAATAAATACTACCATACAGGTGATCGACCAAGATATTATGAGTGAATGCAGTGAGAAGCCGCTATGTGTAGTGTCTGTGTTACCTCACATTCTGGACTGTGACGCCGCCTGCAGAAATTCCTACATTGACATACTGAAGAGGCTTGGAGAGAAATACAAGAACAAGATGTGGGGGTATGTGTCTATCATTATACATTAGCTAGTAGTAAACATATACAATACAAGATGCTCTTCATACTATGGTGTCTGAAATTTACTTTTATACATTTTTATTAAATAATCAGTGAAGATTAGTTTTTTGTTTTAACATTGTTAATACTTTAAAGCATTTCATAACTACAGTTGTATTTTATCACATAAACATTTGCTAAAATAATAAAACCATAAATTAATAAATTTAATAATATTATCTATATACATAGACAATTGTATTTAAATAAAAGAAACTGATATTAAAAAACAAAATCTGAACACATAAAAGATTTCGTCTTTTTATAGAATATTCCAGCATCGTTTAGTGGTAATAAATCACAGTATGAAATTTAACATTGGCTAGTAATGCATATTTAGTAATAATGGTATAATCCCAGATGGGTGTGGACGGAGGCGGCAGCGCAGCCATCGTTAGAAGAATCGTTGGAGATGGGCGGTTTCGGCTACCCCGCCATGGCAGTCGTCAACGCTAAGAAACTCAAGTTTTCTACTCTGAGAGGATCCTTCTCAGAGAGTGGAATTAATGAATTCCTCAGGTAGATTTTTTGTAAACTTAATGTAGGCAGTTATAAATATAATAACAAAGAATACTTGATTTCGAAACTACCTAACAAGACACTATAGTGTTCCATGAATTGTTCCAACTTATCTTCAGATGTAATTTTTATTTATTTATATTTTTTACACATCAGGGACTTGTCATTTGGTCGAGGTCAAACCGCTCCAGTGCGAGGTGCAGAAATGCCTAAGATAGTCAAAACAGATCCCTGGGACGGCAAGGATGGAGAGTTACCTCTGGAAGAGGACATTGACCTCTCAGACATAGATCTCGAAAAGGATGAGCTGTAATGACTGATGTAGAAATAAATTTAATATAAGTAATGAGTGTCCTTTATTTAAGGCGATTTTATTAGTGCGTGAAATGTTATCATCAAAATATTTTTACTCATGAAATGTGTTCATGAAATTCTTTATAATTTCTTAAAATTCTCTTTATTTGGTTAATAAATTGAATCACAACTTTTTTGTGTCATTGCTATGAATCACAGTTATCATAATTTTTTAAATAATTTCGTTGTTTTCGTAGCCTTAACTGCTTTAACACAAAATTAATATTATCTTTGTATGAAATACCAGTAACATTATTAAAATCTTATCATCAATTAAAGATAAGGAAGACTTTGAATATTTCAAGCATTGTAAGTTTTAGATTCTTTATGAAAATGTAGAGAATTTAAAAATATACTTTTTCTTGCATACTATTATGCATATTCCTATGGATGTTTTATAGTAATAGAACATAAACCACTTAATGTTATTTTTTTAATATTTATCATGTTTATTTTATATAAAAATATTAAAATATTTGGCTAATTAATATGATATCTTCCATTTTACTAGAATTTTTATTGATTTATTATGTCCAAATTAATTGTTTACTAAAATAAATAAATAACTGGATAATTGAATTTTTATTTAGTGATAAATTATTTACTTTTGGGTATTAAAAGTAAAACGGAAGTTTTAACTGAAATGATCCTAAATTGTAAGTTTAGTTAGAGTGACATTAAATATAGAAGAACCAGGTCTCTGATCTTTTCTTTAGTTACAAAGAACATAATTTAAAAAAAAATTCACTAAAAAGATATTGCATGCTTGCTTATATCTGTGGTGCTGAATTAGCAAATTTTGAGGAGTATGAGGTAAATAAAAATGTAGTGTCGTAAAAATATATATTTCAAAATTGAGCTTATTCTTAGAATATGTAATTAATTTTCAATAATTTTAAGGCATATGTGCACCAATAAGTAATTAAACTATTCAGATAACACATTATCACTTGTGACATTATTATGGCAAGAAATACAAATCACATACTTGTGTAAAAACATATCATTAAAGCATTAATTTTCTAAATAGGTATAGTATTAAATCAGTCTAATTGTTGTATTCAGAACTATAAATATTAAATACCTTATTGCTAAGTACAATGACCAAGTCTAGTTTGAGCTTTTACTTTTTATATAATTATCTGGCTGTACACAAGTTAATATTATTGCAATTTGCCTGACTATTGCAACTATGCAACTAGTCATTTACAAACCCTCCTGGGGTTCTTATTCATAAGCTCGTAGTGTGCTAGTCTTACAAATTCTGATAATATTTTACAGGCAGATAATTATACTTAATAGTAACTATAGAAACTTTAATGTTTTACTTATAATAATGTGTATGCTAATATGAACTATTTCTTATAAAAGATATATGAAAAACTTATTAAATATTGTTGTAAAATAATTAAAAATCAATGTATAATGTACACACAGGATATGTTTAAGTACATGTATGTTTCTAGTAAAACATTTAAATATTAATAATTTGTGCAATTCAACATGTTTATATTAGCAACATACATAGAGCATCTCCAAGCAGAGATATTAAAAATGTATCAATATTAAGCTTACTGGAAAGGAATTTTAGCATATTTCTAAAATTACATATTATTACGTTCACATATATTACATATAGGCTCGGAGTATCATATGTTATATTAACATGTCAATGTTTTCATACATATAAAAGAGTCAATAATCTCTATGTAGACAATATACCTAATTTTTGTTACCTAGAATTATGTGTCATCTACATTTACACACTTTGAATATTACAATTGTTACTTAATATTTTGTCTTTAATTCAAGTTTTATTTATTTATAATAATATTTGCTCATAATAAAAAGTTGAAAAATTGTTCTCAAAACTATGTGTAGTAGAAAAATTTAATTTAAATCATTTTTTTTTTTAATTGGTCCCAGACAGTGTTTTTCTTATAAATATATATTTACTACAATCTATAAGTTCTTCTACACATCACAACTGAAATTATATTAAAAATATGGCTGAATAAAATACACATACTACTTACAAAAATTAAAATTCTTGCACACCTGTTAATTTTTTTATATTTTATTTAGTATGTTTAATATTAATCTCAAATGTAAAAACATCACTGGGTGGTCATTGTAATTAAATTTTAGACTATATTTATCATGTCATCATTTCGAGACTTTTCACATAAAATTGGGTAACAAATTGATATATAGTACATACCTACAATAGCTAACATGATTGATACAATTACAGTTACAATTTCCCAAGCAGAAAGACCCAGACCTCTATTTGTTGGTTGTTCTGAGAAACCACCAGAAGACAGTGATAATCTTGGATTTGTAAAATCTAGGTAACTTGTTTCATACTCGCTATTGTATTCCCTGTTACGAAGTCCTTCGCATGATGTAGCAAATAAATTCATTACTGAAATAAAAGCAAATTCTTACAAAATGTAACAGCTAGCTTACAATACTATTATAATATATTTCTTTGTACTTACCGAGGAAGGTTAAAGCTAAACTCATTATTGATTTAAACATTTTTAAGTTTGAGTATTGTTTGTGCTTTTTTCGAATAAAAAATATATTTAAGTTTAATATATAATTATATAAACGTTTTAGTAGGCAAGACAAAGATTCAAATCCTAAAGCACTTGTAAATTGTGATTTAATAACTTGCGTTTCGAATTAATGACATCACCACAGTACTATATTATAGTACCTGCTACCTGTATATATCACTAAGGATCTACAGCTTTCCAAAAGCTAAAAACTAATTTACCTGCTTACGCAGATTACTAACGGGAAACTGGTAACATGTTTGGGACCTAAATGGTAAACAATTTTATAGTACTCTGTGGTGTCAACTTCCGATCACAGTCTTATGGTAGGTATTCTTAACTTTGTGATCATTGTACAAACTACTAAACTACAAAAACGAGCACTATGTTGGATATCTATTCAATAAGGAGTAACAAGTAGTAGTAATAAGGAGTATCTCTGTATTTTAACATATTTTTTAAATCTGTACTAAAATGATAGCGCCATATTTTAATGAAGGTATAAATTAAAAAGGACATTGATAATATTATTATTATCTTAGAACATTTGACATTTAAAAAATGTTTATTCTACCAAAAAAGCGTATATTATTTTAAATAAGAAAAGAAACAAATAACCATGTCAACCGAAAATAGACACTACAAAAAAAATATATTATATACCCTATCTTTAAAAAAATGATCAAAAAACTAGATTTTAGTTTATTGTAACTTATAGATTAAGACAGCATCCATTAATAACTTTCACGAAAGACATTTTTTTTAAAATATGATGGCAAATGGCAATATAATCAATCCAACGTATTTCCTGTATTACTGCTGTCGTGTACTTCCGTTAAGCGCGTTCATCTTCGTTGTCAAATGTCAAAAGAAAATGATGCCGGCAATGGCTAAAATACATTTTTGCAGTTTTTTCGTTTTATACATCGCTTCTCTTTGCACTAGTGTTAATGTTGACAATGTTTCTAGTGATATAAAAATTAAGAATGTTGATCGATCGATTGATATCTCTTCACAGTTAGTGAAAATATCATCTAAAATAACCTTGGAAAACACAGGAAAAGTGCCGGTTAAAAATTTTCTTTTAGCTGTGGAAGGTGTAGCCAAGAATAATTTAGCTTTTATTGGCGCCAAAGATAACAACAACAAAGAGCTACGGCTTGTCGAGACAACAGTAAAAGGTTATGATAATGTCAAGTTCTGGCGTGTTGAGTTGAAAGACGTCGTCAATGCAGCATCCACTGTTGTTGTAAATTCAGACTCTATCTATACCAAAGCATTACTGCCGTATCCAACTGCAATAACTCAACAAGAGGATCAACTTGTGAAATACATTGGTAACTTGTACTTTTATTCTCCTTATAATGTTGCATCACAGAAAACCACAGTTGTTTTAAACACTAAATCTGTTGAATCATTTACAAAAGTTAAGCCTTTCTCTCAACAAGATGGTAATATTCACTATGGCCCATACTCAAATATTAATGCTTTTACTGAGAAAGAACTTAGTCTACACTATAAGAATAACTCTCCATTCTTAACGGTTACTCGTTTGGAGCGTCTCGTTGAGGTATCCCACTGGGGTAATATAGCCATTGAAGAAACTATTGAGGTTGAACACACTGGTGCAAAGCTGAAAGGACCATTCTCGAGATATGATTATCAACAAGACCACCATAGTGGTCCAGCCAGTGTGAGATCTTACAAGACCCTTCTCCCTGCCTCTGCATCTGATGTATACTACCGTGACTCTAATGGAAATATATCAACATCTAACATGAAAGTTAAGAAAGATTCTGTTGAACTGGATCTAAGGCCAAGATACCCATTGTTTGGTGGTTGGAGGTCTCATTATACTCTTGGTTACAATGTTCCTAGCTATGAATACTTGTATCATTCAGGTAATGAGTATTTACTGAAGATGAGGTCAGTTGATCATGTTTTTGATGACATGCAAATTGATGAAATAGTCACAAAAATTATATTACCCGAAGGATCAACAAACATCAAAGTCAACTTTCCTTTTAGTGTAATCAGACTTCCTGATAGTCTTCATTATACGTACTTAGATACTAAAGGCCGTCCTGTTGTTACGTTCAAAAAAAATAATGTTGTGGAAAATCACATTCAAGATTTCCAACTTCGCTACACATTCCCAAGAATTCTTATGTTACAAGAACCATTGCTGGTAGTTGGGTTCCTTTATGCATTATTCCTGTGCGTCATTATCTATGTAAGGTTGGACTTTTCCATACATAAGTCTGAACATCAGCATAAAGAATAAATTTAATAGATGCTGTAGTAAGATGTAAGTTAAGTAATATTTTATGTATGTTTGCATTTGTCAATTCCATCATAGATAAATTGATTTCCAATACAGCACAGACTTTTCAGTAATTAATTATTAATATATACTTAAAACTAATGTCTCAAAATGTGTTGAGAAATAAATTAATAAAATAAATATTTGTTTTATTGTTTTTCTTTATTAATAAGTTAAAATTTTTGTTTGACACAGATAATAGTATTTGCTTAAGAATTGTTTTTTTTTTGTATAGAAATAATTTCAATTATATGTAAATTTGAGCTCAATAAAACTTATCTCCTTAACAATTTACATATTTTTTAAATTTTAAACAATTGTGGCTGCTAAATTGGAAGGCAAGAAAACTACAACACAAAATTAAATCTTGTGTAATAAATAAAATATTTAAAATAATATAAAATATAGATATTCTTTTTAAATAAACAAAATTAACTAGTACTTTTGTAATATAGGTAAATCTACTGTACATAATATCCATAGATAGGAAATAACCTGTTAGATGAAATACATAAGTACATAGTGATTGTATCAATATACTAAACATTCAGTTAATTTCTTAAATATATTATTTACAGCAATGTGTGACCTAAATCTACCTTTTTACAACATACAAAAATCAATCGATCATTGTATGGCGTAAAGTTTGTGTCCTGCTTGGAGTATTAAATCTCATTTGAATATTTTGCCTTTGGAGGGCTGTATGCTCAGAACCATCTTCCGCTGCTTCCTTCAAAGTTTATGTTACCTGTATATGCCGATTTATGTCACACAAACTATGAAATATTATACAATAATTATGACTTAGGTTGTTCTATTAATGCTATAATAAACAAATGAAACAACACACATCTTAATATACTATTCTTTAAAAATGGATAAGGTATGAATTTCAATAAGATTTTCAAGTTTTAAACTATTATATTTTAATTCGAATGACGAACGAGATAGCTATAAAAAAAAACCTGGTTAATTTTGTGCGTATTTACAGATAATATATCTATTTCAAATATAGAGATAGGGTTTTAGTCAACCCTTGTTATAGTGCCTATCAAAAAGATGAAAATATATGTACATTGGTTATAAGTAGTACATTTGAGTAGTATTTTCTTAGATTTTCACGAGTACACATTTCAAATAAAACTATTTTTACGGATTAAAACTCGCGTATATTTTGGTTAAATTTTTTATTTTAACCCGACGTTTCGAATACTTAGCATTAATCGTGTTCACGGGTAGACGAGATGTAAGTGTCGTTAAAATCAGAAATGTAACCAAATTATACGCGAGTTTTAATCCGTAAAAATAGTTTTATTTGAAGTACATTTGAGTATTTACATTCCATATTCTGATAATTTAAATCTTAACACGACGGGGGCGCTGGTACAGGGCAGGATGGCCAGCTCCGTCACCACGGCGGTGACGAGGCTCGGCGGGGTGACGTCATAGGTCAGGTTCAACAGATTTAGATTAGGGTTCGCCTGCCAATCTTTCAGAGGCGAGTTCTCGTCGGTTTTGTCAATTAAATCTTCCGGGTCACCTGCGTTTAACACATTATTAAATCTTAAAGTGTGTTCGAAATCTACACCAAAGACTGTATACATTATTTGTACACAATAAGATTGAACTAAAATTGCAAATGGGTTTAAGATTTTGTCGACCCGCCCTCGCACTGACCGGTCTCGTGGTAGAGCACCGCGTCGGTGTGCGCGGCGTCCGAGAACTTGTGCGTCTCGCAGGCGACCAGCAGCGGCACGTTGTGAGCGCGCGCCAGCAGCGCCGTCTGCAGCGTGCCCGCCGCCGCCACCACCGCGCCGCTCGCCAGCAGGGCGGCCGCGCCCACCAGCACCTTGTCGGCCTGAGGGACGAGGACGAGTCAGACGAGTCGGTCAGGATGCGCCGGTATCGTCCTCCAGGCTCGGGGTCCCGACCTCGCGCATGACGCAGCTGAGCGCGGAGAGGTCGGCGTACGCGCAGTGCAGCCCCCTGGCGGCGAGGCGGCGCAGCATGTCGCGGGCGGAACCGCGGGAGCGCTCGCCCCCCACCACCGCGCGGAAGCACACGCCCGCAGAGTGCGCCTCGCACAGGATGCGCTCGATCAGCGACGAGCTGGAGCACGGCAGAGATCGATGCGGGCGCGGATAGGATTCAAATATATTAATCAAAATTTATATATTACGATGCCACGGGTACGACTTAAAAGCGGAAAACGCACCAGCCGTAGGTGAGGATGACGTCCCCGTGTGATATTTTATTTCGGACGGCAATACTGATAGCCTCGCCGGCCATGTCTATCTGCTCCCGGATGTACCGGTCTATCTCCTCTTGTAGACGTTTCTTAGCCTGCGACAGAGATTAATAATATAGAGCGTGCTTAGTGACCCGCCGGAAATTTTAACATTGATCTAAAATTATTACGAAACTTTAAGAGTGATCGAGAAAAAATGAAATAGAATAATACTATCATGAGAGTGGTTCAAGATATAGAAAAAACATTTGCTGCACACATTAAAGACGAGGAAATCGAGGGAAAGGGAGAAGTATCACCGTCTCTCTATAAAAAATTTAACAAGGCCTGGCAAGCTACCGCCGTATAGTATGTCCCGTTCTTATCTGGCTGGGCAATGACTAACTGAACCGAAGACTTCTCCAAGTAGTTGTTGACAAGTTGTCACCCGAGCAATCAACAAAAAAGAAATGGTTCAGCAGTCTGTCCTTTCTTTAACGATTTCCTCAAACTGTATCTATTTGTACGCAGACGAAAGCACAATTTTATAACGTTATTTGCAGTAAGACCGGAAGGAATCAAGTACAGCAATTGAAATACAAAGTTCTGGAGTTTTAAGAATAATCCTATTACATTGTGGTGGCTTTTTACCATACAACGAACACAATGTTAACATTATATATAGTAATCTCACATCAAACTCATCAACATTATTGGGTAACTGCGTGAGATGGTGTCTGAAGTGTTTGAGTGCATTGGTCTGTGATGCCGCAGGGTGTCTCATTGACCACAGAAACTCTACACTTGCTGCTAATTGAGATTCCAGTCCGCGGGCGAACTCTGTTTTAGCGGGGAGACTGTAATCTCTCACCATCTGTATTAAAAAATAAAATATATAACATTAAACTCATCATGGCAATTATATATTTCCTCTTTGTAACTAACCTTTTTCAATGCATCTAAAAATCCTATACATCTTGCGTTAGACCCAGTCACCACACGAGATGCTAATTGTACACCTAGCTTTATAACAGCTGGATGTAGACTGAAAAAAAGAAATATTGCTTTAAATTTATTGATTAAATGTAATTTTCAAAATGGAGGTAACTCTCTGTAGGTTACAATAAAAGTATTAAAAATAGAAATAATCTGTGTTTTACATTATAAAAAATATATATACTTGGAATTTATAGCAATCTTCTTTAAGGCCTCTTTTTCGTTTTCTGTATGCAAATGATTGAACCAGTTCATTTTCTGTATGTGAGTTTTTATTTTGAGCTTTTCAATTACTTTTGGTTTGGCACTCTTTTCCTACAAAATAATTAATGTTAATTATAATTTTTAATATAATTATATTAGTCTGATATATGATGAACAACCTTCAGTTACACATTACAATACTGTTTAGTTTAAAAAATACATTTTGAACGAAAAAAAAGCATTAATTTTTAATTTACGAAAAATTAAATAATGGAAAGTTAATTTGTTTGTAAATTTTGATATTTTGAACCAGTTTTAAGATTGTTTTCACCATGAGAAAACTTTTATTGTTAATTAACATTTATATTTTTATAGGTTTCAGTAGATAATTTTAAAGTATGTGAATCATGTTTATTGAAAGAATTATTATTTGGTTCACCCAAATATTATTTAATAAATACAGAGTTCAAAATATGGACCGCACATGAATTAGATTAAGTGTTATCTGAGAGAAGCTCTAAGTTAACAATAATACAAAATAAAATCATGAATCCTTACATAATTACATCTTTAGGAGAGGATTTTTAAATTTAAAATTAGGATGGGCATATATATCATGGTAAATATAATTACAGACTATTTAAGTACCTCTTTGACTTTTATAGTTTCTTGGGGAGTCGCTGTTTTGACTTCAACTTTTTTTTCTTGTGTCAATTGTTTAGCTGCTCTTTGAGCTTCTTGTTTAGCTCGTCTTTCAGCTTTCAATTCTGCCTTGCTTTTCTGAGATTCCTCTGGCTGTAACAAATCAATAAAACATACTATTCTTCCTTATATATAAAATTAAAATTGGTAAAAATGGATTATTTCTTATTAAATGGTGCTGTGCTGGTTATCAATAAAATAATAACTGTACCTTTTTGTTTAAATCAATTGCTATGACTTTGTTTGTGACCTCTTCTACCTCTCTAGCTACAGTTACAATATCTTTGAGTGTATTAACCACATCTTTTACAGTCAAGTCATCTAACACCTCTGCACTTTGTGATTGCACTTTTTTCTTTCCTTTCATTGCTTTCTTTACAGCTTGTTCTGCTAAAATAAGCTCTTTTTCTTTTGTTTTAACAGATTCTGATAATATATTTTCATTGTGAATAATTGCTTTGTCAACTTCATCTTTACTTTTAGGGCTGATTTTGGCAGCAGGTTTCTCTTTTTCAAGTTTAGGTGTTTCTGTACTTTTCTTTAGAGAATTTTGAACCGTGTCAGGTTTTTTGGTACCTTTTTTATCTTGTTTAGGTTTTTCTTGTTCCTTTGTCTCACTACTATCTACATTTTTCATTTTAGCCTTCTGCTTTGCTAGCTTCTTTGCTTCTCTAGCTGCTAAAACATCATCTCGTGATTTTTCGGATTCTTTTGACATATTCATAGCTTCAGATGCACTATTTCTGAGAATATTATGTGATAAAGTTTCAAAGAGTATATTTTGATTTAAAATACTATTATTAGGATGAGTTCTGAGCCTGGGTGGTACCAAGTCCGGGTCTGTCGGGGCAAAAGTGTTAATGTATGCGTTTCTCTTTTTTATTACAGAATGGCAGACATTATTTTCAAGTTTACTGAGTTCCTTTGCTGCTCTTAATCTAATTCGTCTAGTTCTCCTCCTCTTAGCAGATGAGATTTCTATAGTTGTAGGTTCTGATTGATAAACTTCCTGAAATTCCATACTCAATAATTAATTATGTCCTTGGTGAAGCTAAATTCGTAATAATTGATAATAAATTATTTAATTAATTAGTGAGTACCATATTCTGACACTTTACAGACAATATATCTTAAAATATATTAATCAGGCATAAGAAGACTACTATCTATGTACATATAAAAAAAATAGTTCTGCAATATGATGCCATATTATTTTAAATTTAGGCAAGAGGCAAGTATATGATGTGCAATCATAACCTGTTAATGTATTTACACATCTAAACAGTGTTTACTTAAATACCTTAGATAAACTCATAGCTGCTATTCCTGGTAAGCTTTAAAAATGGGAAAGCAAATGTAAAAAATGGGAAAGCAAACATTTATAATATACATTGCAATTATAAATATTTCGTTTTGGTGTTATATCGTATAGACTATCGACATTTTATAAAATTTATGAATATAAAACATTTTTTTAAATATATAATAAAAAGTAAAAATACCTTTCAATCTTTGGATTGTAGTCTAAGTTTCAGTCACTAAAAAAAATAAGTTTAAGTTTAGATGTAAAATATGGAACAGATTTCAATAATCATTTGACATTTGAATTTGAAAATTGACAGACAAGAAAGGATGTTGTTGTGTTGGGTAAAGATGATGCAACATCATAGAATTTTTATTGGAAAGTCAAAAGTATGATTATTAACTATATAAACTGTTGTTTATAAACATAATAATAATCATACTTTGTTTAATTGTTATTAAAATCTATGGATTTGTGTGTTAAATATTTATTCACAAAAAGATTAGACATATAAAAATACGTTGTTTAAAAAGGTGTAAATACAGGAATTAACCTAACAAGACTGATATTAAACAGGAAAAAAAATGCATTTTACAATTGAAATACTTATTAACATAAATAAATGCTATGTATCTTCACTTATTTTACTGACGTTTGTTTTAATCTATCTGTAACTCTTTTAGTGTTATAAACTTCCATACACTTTTTTTTAGGTTGGAAAAATTAATTACGTATACTTTCACAGCCAAGAAAGTGATGGCCGGGGAATATGTGGGACAACTCGGCAACTGTCAGTTTTAAGGCTACCCACTAAAAAGCAACAGTTACCCTTATCGCCTTAGTGGGACGAAAACGGATTGCTTTCGTACTAATCGTGAGGCCCCCGCGATATACTCCATATAAGAGGGCCCTGAGCAACATTTGAAGTTCCCTCTCGACGCAGACCTATACAAGATAAGAAAGAACACATAGTTACTTAATTCTTATTTAGTTTTTTTTATTGTAGCAAATGTTCTGGGGTAAATTCAAAGAAAATTACCATAAGTACTTGTCTGTTAAAGCGTAGGAAAAAAATAATAATAAACAAATTTATAATTATCAACATGGTGGGAGATATTAATATCAACTATTGTCGAAAATTAGTCAGTGTTATAAGGACATTTGAAATAGAAACGCAACGATGTTGAACGCCACTCGGTATAAACAAAATATATCTTTTTTCATAACATCCTTGTATTGTAGATATTGAAATGAAAGACACATACAGTATGTATATTTTTAATTAAAAAACTATATTTTGTCTTAAGGTAATAAATACGCGATATGCTCTAAAAACATTATTTAAATATATAACATTATTATTTAAATGAATAAACGTGAATTGACTAAATTGTATTAAATGCCCGATTTATTTCTATTACATTATATAAATAGTTACACACTTAGACCTACGTTAACAATAATGCATAGAACGTACAGATATACGGCGAAATTGTATTGCTTCTTAAATAATAAAAAAGTACGTTCACAAATGAAATGAAGATATTTGAAATTCATTAAAACTTGGGAAAACTAATATCCTAATAAATAAGTTCTAAAATTATAAAAACAAACATTCAATTCGCAATTAATCAATAGTCTAAATCAGGAAACCGAATATCCAATAGTATCCTATCTCGTCTATGGCATAAAAATCTCGACGTAAGTTGTTTGATTAAATTTATAACAAACAAAAATATAAATTATTTATAAATACAGAGAGCTGATAAACAGCTGGTCTAACATCCGCTTAATAGCCACGATATCCTGTTGGTTAATACTAAGTGATATTTAAAAACATAAATCAAGTACTTTTCTCAGTTATTTAAATATATAACGGCACCGTAGTTTGGAGAAGTTGCAAAAACATATAATTTAGCTTTATTTTTATCGACTTTGCAGTGCTTAACGTAAAATTCTTCCTCCAAAGCATCTATATATTCTTTTACTTTGTCCTTTGGACAAAGCGATACTACGCACCCGCCCCAACCTGCGCCAGTTAATCGACAATGGACGTTTCTTTTCATTGATATATCTACGAGGTGATCTAAATTCTCATGAGAACACTCGTAAAGATTTTTTAAACTTAAATGACTCTCCGACATAAGCAATCCTAGTTTATTTAAAATATTATTTTCTTTTTTCGCAGTATTTATTCCATTGGTACCATTTGATGAGCCGTTAATATTGCCGTTTTGTGCAGACGGTTCACAAATTTTACGAAAAGCTTCGACTCTTCTTGCTTCCTCATACACATGTAATGCCCTTTGTTGCAGTTTAAATTCCGTTAAATCTTTCGTATTTGGAGTCAAATAGAATTTATTTAATTCGTCTTCGCTGACTTTTAAGATCTTACATACCTCGTTTCTGGTATATATTTCTTTAGGCAGTCTCTCTCTTACATAATATGCCATTTCCTCTAAGGTTTTATTTAAAAGTTTCTGTACTCCACCTAAAGTAATTATTTTATGATCTGTGGTGACAGATAAACATAAAATCTTTGCGGCTAGTCTGCATTCAATCACTCGTCTGTTGTAATCGTTAGTCGCAGCTTTGTTAACTTCAGCTAAACTATGAGCTACCACAAAGGAAGCATCTTCTGGCATAACTACCTTTGATGCCTTTGTAGGATTCCAAGTTATATACTGGGCACAGTATTTCTCTGCTAAAAATGCTATCGCCTGGTCCATTCCACCACCTTGTGTACCGATGTATCTTTCGCAACGGGCACACAGCCCTGCTATTTCAGTTTTATTTAAAATGGCATTCTGTGAATAAAGGAATGCAAGACAAGCGGCGCTTACTAAAGCTGATGAACTTGACAGACCTGAAGCAGGAGGAATATTTCCATCTATATACATATTTAAGCCGCTAGACATTTTATTATCCAAATGTTCCATAGCGCCTTTAATTCCACAAAGCACATAATTATACCAAAAAGGTTTGCCATTTTCATCAGCTGATATTATAATCTCGTTATACGATTTTATTTCCATGTCCATGTTTTCAAATTTGCAGTTCGTATTGCGTATGTAAAGCTTATGTTCTTTGATCAGACTTCCAGCGATTAGTATATCTTGCTCTAACGCCATGGGCAACACCGGATAGCCACAATAATCAATATGTTCTCCAATTAAATTAACGCGACCTGGAACTCTGGCAATGAATGCAGGTTGACATCCAAATTCATCGTAAAAATGTTTACTTAACCTTTGAATCCTCTCATTTACAGGCACTTTTATTATAGGAACTAGATCATTTGTATTTGAGCTCATTTTGAAGTTTTATTTGTAAACAAAACACCGCACTCGGTTACAGCGATATTATAACTGAAATCAGTCAATGATTTGTTTATCAGCGACAATTGCGCAGAACAATAAAATGTTTCGCTATGCGGCATAAATGTAAGGTTTATGTATTAGCACTTAAACACAATTGCATTTAGCACAATAAACAATTATAATTTACTAAAAAAACTAATGAAATATCTAACTATTAACCCATAACTATTAAATAAGTTTTACAGATATCACAATAATAATAAAAATTAAATTAAACTAAAAAGAATCAACGTAATGTTTACAAATTAAAAACTTGAAGTATCTTAAATATAACCTAAAAATAACCATAGATGTATTATTGATAGTGAATGCTGATCATTTAAGTAACAAAGCTGACGTTGCCGCGCTTCATTTGAGAATATATTTATGCTTGTTTGTACTATATACAGTTAGGTTAAACAGTTATGAACTGAAACCGGTTTGCTAATTTTATTGGAAAGTATCCTACCAATTTTAATAAAAAAAGAAAAATATTTATTTTATTGAGTTTTGATACTCATAATTTTATGTTAGATATTAGAAAGTTATCATACCGATATGTTATTTATATATTTTCATTATAATCAATATTCTTTATATGGTCATATATCTAAAAATAGGGCTGAACGTTTTCTGAGTCACGATTTTTTATAAATATCAAATAAACTACCTGAACTATCACAAGCTGACTACTTAAAAATTGTTATAATTGGTAGTTAAATCGCTATGAATCTGTTTTTGGAACAATTTAGTGAATTTTTTTGTAAAAAGTCGTTTCGAAATCGTGTCAAATCGTGTCGTGGCGATTAGATAATCGACCAGAAAGTAAAGATAAATCGACAGACAACTTTTTAGCAGTTGTTTTCAATTTTGTGTATATTGTAGAATAACTAACAACTTCTTCTCTGTTACGTTAATTGTCTATTTTTAAGTTTCTCAATTGGACTTTCGGCTTAGAACAGTTGCAGTCGTCTCGATCAGACTGCGATTGACATCTCGATTTCGTGCTGACTGCGACCGAAAGTAGCAGCTATAGCAGCCGCAATCGGATACCTAAAATGTATTCACCTTTTCTTCTGTTGATACTGATTTTTAGATTAGAGTTCAAAGTTTAGTGTAAAGAAAGATGAACAAGGAAGTTTATTAAAAGAGTTCAGACACAAATTATATTTATACTAAACTTACTTCAATACAGCGAAGACTTTGATAACTTTAAGATATTATCATTGTTTTTTTTTTGTAGTGTAAATATATAAATAACTTTTAAAACGTCAGTGTCGACCAACTTAAGTCTGTTGTTGTTGATTTTACAAATTATTAAGTAGTTTGTCCTAGATAACTACTGAAAGAACTTCGATAATAATTGGTTCGATCAAGTGCTTATACTCGAAATATCAATTAGTTTCAATTGAAGTAACAATGACACAAACAAGGTGATAAGCATCAATTGTTATCTTACTGGAATAAGTAACAGGAGTGTTATTGGCTTTATGCTTTACGATAATTACGATAAGACATTCCTATATAAGGAAAACATCGTAAAAGTAAAAGTTTATTTTCAGTCGGTAATATCGATAACATCTTAACTACATCCTTACTCAATAGATAACTCTTTAGTAATGTTATTTATGTATGTACTTAAACTAAATAAATAAATATCTGTTAAATAACATAACTTATTAAAATTGTTTAAAGTTATTTTTATAACAAGAGTGTTTTAATATATTCACAATATGTTTTAAATAGACAAATTCTAATATATAATTTTATTATATATTATAATTTTATTATATATTATAATTTTAGGTAGGTATGATACAATATTAGGTCTTCTAGATAGATTTAATTGGACATTGAATGGACATATGCTGTACACTGCGGGGAAAACCAAAAACTACATGCTTCTGCCACGTTCAGCAGTTTGTTTCTCTATCAATAATAGAACATTCTAAAAAATTATTTGTGTATGGTCCATTTAATTTAAATGTCAAAAAAAGTGTTTTGCCTGTAGAAAAATTAAAATAAAGCGGTTTATTATATAAGTTTTTTCACAACGACTATAAACGTGTTTTTCTAACAAAATAGCAATTTGAAAATTATTTCTAATTAGTTTTTGTATATGTACAATTGATTTTAAATTACATCCGCTTCTCTCTTGTTTCTAGGTTATCATCAGCTCACCTAGAAAAGAACTTTAATTTTTTTTTACTATTCAAAACTATTCTTTAAAACGCCTATTTATAAAAAAAATCTACGCTTAAGTATATGGCATAATTTGCAATAACTCGGATTAAAAGAACGTCACTAAAACTAACAGAATTGGCTGATAATAATAAATATTTTTTTTGTGTCAAATAAGCAGATAAATCATTTAATGTTAATGGACCGTAAGCATATGGCAATATGGCATAATGAGACGATCTAGAGGGAAAAAGGTGTAGGATAAAACTCATCATACAAATCCTAATTATAATAGCTTCTAAGATCTTTCTTGAAACAAAGTTATTAGTCCAGCTGAGTCCGTATTGCCGAAACATTGGTTGTAATACAAGAACATATCCTCGCTTATTTAAGTTGCTGAAATTTAAACGGATTAAACATGCTCACGATGTTGTCTGACTTTGTTATAATCTCTGCACTTCAACTCCCTGTAATGACTTGAAAGCTCATGATGATAGCCAAGAGTTGATTGGATAAAAATAGAACAAAACCCCTAGATGGTTGCGAGGACAAAGAGAAATGGAGACCTAAAATAAGAGGGAAAAGATCCTACTACATGAGTGTATGACATACTTAGCCTAATATTAGGAACCATAAATAATTTTTTTATTTATTAACTTATTATTTATTAAAAACAATTTAGGATTTAAAAAAATGTATTACAACAACACCTATAAATGTAATAACACTATAAATTCTGGTTACATATCAAATATATTCCAAGAATAATTACAAAATTTTTATTTACTTTTATATCGATTATTAGATCTCTTGTGCTGAAAAGTGAATCGTCACTTTTCAAATATTATCGGTTTTTTTGTAATTCCATCACTAATAAAATCTGAACAGTAAGCAACGCAAATTGTTTGTTTGATTGATTATAAAAAGAGTATAGTAATGCCTTTATAGTATAAAAAGGAAAATTATATTTATTATATTAAATGATTAGCAAAATATGGCCCATATTCTAGATTTCAAGAAAATATGTCGGGCTTGTTTGTCTGACGCAGCGCCTCTAAAAGATTTGTTTACGGCTTGTTCAGCTGGGGTCTTTAAATATTGCACTTCTGTGGAGGTAAGTATCAGGAGGCTATAAGGTGGACTGTTTTTTTTAAATATCTTGAAACAAAGATTTTAGTTTTTTTATATATATTACGAAGAAAAAACTTAATGGCCTTGATACTTAGTTTAAGTTTTTTGTTATTATTATTGTATATAGTTCTATAGTTTTTTGTCAATAAATATATATAAAACAATATATTTACTTACATTTATCAAATGTTCGTTATTTTAATTGTTAGCTTTTTATTTTTAGGGATTATTAAAAGGAAAAATTAATTATTTTTTACATTTTAGATTGCAGATTCAGATGCATTACCTAAACTAATTTGTCAGACATGCCTGGACTTGTTAAACAAACTTTATTACTTCAAACAAGTGGTTGTTAGATCAAATGTTATATTAAAACAACAGTGCAGGTTACTAGTAAGTGTATATTGGAATTAACAAGTTTAATTTATTTTCAATTCATTGACTATGGCAGTTGTTAAGGGACTAAATAAAATCTTTTAATATTACGAAAAATAATTTTGTGTACAATAGTATATAGAAATTTTAGAGCATATGAAGAAGTATGGAGCAGTTTTATTATATTTTAGTTTCTTCAATAGTACTAAAATTCAGTGTATAGTGTATAAATAGAAATCTTTTCTTTGTATTTGATTGATGTCTCATCATTCTAATAGTTAGTATCTGTGTTAGCACATTTCAATTTTGTGGATTCCATTCCTTTCTTGGTGTACTCTTATCGGATAATATCCCTTACATTTAAATAAATAAAATAAAGTTCCTTGCATTTCTTGATTTTTACCAAATTGTTATTATTTAGAATAAGTTTTCATAGAATTTGCAGATGAAACCTGACCAACCTATTAGTGATGGCAATGACATAGTGGAAGTGAATATAACTGAGCTCAACGAAGAGGTGAAGATGCATGAGAATAACATGAGTGAGAGTATGGATGGAATAGATAAAACAGAGAAGCCATCTGCTGATGCGATACTTATTAGGCAAGTTTATTATTTTCTGATGATAATTATTCAATTTTAAATAATCTGTAAATAACAGAGCAATAACTTTCTTATTCAATTTTTGCAGCTTGATGTAAATATTATTTTCAATTATTTAACATCTAATTTAAAATATTGTATTTATATAATATGGTGGCAATAATATTATTACAGTCAAATACTGCAACGGCGAAGAAGACGTGGCCCGGGACGCCCGCCCAAGGACCCTGATGGACCCAAGAGACGACGCGAGCGGATGAAGTGTATGAAATGTGGCAAAAGCTTTCAGAAGTATGAGAATTTTGAAGCCCACATGCGAGGCCATTTTGGAAAGAAGGTAAATGCTTTACCTCATTACTGACTATAGTGCGGGCAACATCCATAAGGTATTAATTTATTGCAGCCAGATATAAAGTGCAAGCACTGCGACAAGGCGTTCCTGTCTCTCCGGAGCCTCAGTAGTCACGTGCGGATACACACAGCGGTACGCAAATATCAATGCCTGAGCTGCGGCAAGAGCTTCGCATACTTGAATGTTCTCAAAAACCATGAGCTGATACATGCTGGTATCAAGAAACATCAGTGTCACCTTTGTGATGCTAAGTTCGTCCAGGCTTATAATCTCAAGGTTTGTGTCAAGGACGGTGTGCGGTTCGTCCAATAAGGTGACGTTTTCAGATTTCAATGTGCTCCTGGTCTCGGGATGGTCCAAGGTTTGTGGCTCTTATTTTGTTAAGAGTATTTAGTGTGATCTTTGCATTCTATTTCGTAAACGCTAAGGCAGCTTAGTTTAATAATAAAAAATTAAGTTCTGTATTTTGCATTCTTACCTTACAGGTGTCCTTAAAAAGGCAAAGTAAACATCTACTTTTTTAAAATTCTAATATAGATAAATTTTGTTTGCAGATGCATCTAGAAACGCACAACAATCAGAAAAACTACAGTTGTTCTCAGTGCGGTAAGAAGTTTGCTCAGCCCGGGAACCTCAAGATACACCTCATCCGACATACTGGCATCAAGAATTATGCTTGTACAATGTGTGAAATGAGGTTCTATATAAAGGTAATTTATCTTTTTACATTCCTACTTACCAATATAATAACTACGTTCTGAAAGAGTTCTAAGGATCAAGTCCCTAACCCTCTTCAGGTGTTTTTTCAGTCTATAAGTATTTAATTAAAAAATATCCTTTGCTTTTTAACGTTTTTAGACAATTTTAATCACTATTTATGAGACAAAATGTCTATTTATTTTAAGTGAAAAGTACATAGTTAAATATAAGATTTGCTAGTCAAGAAATAAAAATGACAATAGAATAATTAATATTAATTATTTATTCAAGGCTGATCTAGTGAAGCACATGAGGTCTCATTCTGCAGAAAAGCCCTTCTCATGTCAGCTGTGTGACAAAACTTTTAAAAGTAGAAGTTTCCAGGCTATACACATGAGGACACACACAGGTAATTTATTCATTCACAGTCTTTTCTTTGACCTTTTTTATCAGTCTCTAAAGTTTATTTTATCTAGGAGATTATATTGCATATTTATGATAAAAGCTTTTTTGTTTATTTTTTATTACAATTATCAAATTTGTATCATCATAAACAACTTCCCTTATAATACTTAGCTTGTTTGCCCTGGGCAAATGGACATATATTGTAAACTATTAAAACATTTTATCTTTTAGGAGAACGTCCGTACGCTTGTGACTTGTGTCCAAAAAAATTTATGGCGAGAAAAGACCTCAGAAATCATCGAATGATCCATACAGGAGAGAAACCACATAAGTGTCAACTTTGTAACCAGGCGTTTATACAAAAATGTGCGTTGAATCGACATATGAAAGGTCATGGAAAAGCAAATGATGACGCTCAGAATCTTATCAGAGCACAATTACCGCCTGTGAACAACACCCCACCGTTACCAATATCATATACTCAGTGGCACAACTGATTAACATATGAGACTATATTATGCAAGTGATTAGTGACTTCTTGGTGACTTTGTGAGTTATGTGACCTTTGTTTCCTAGAATGTTGATAAACATTAATCTGTAGCGAAAAATATAATAATATTGAGATATGAAAATGTATTCTTTTTATTATATAAGTTACTTTTTTCATGAGAATAGCTTAGAAATTATAATTTGATCTCAATTAGAACTATCATTTGTAATCAGAAACGAAGAACTGAATCTGCAACAGATACGATTTTTAGGAGTTAATATTGTGAGATGACAAATTACTTTAAATTATGTCAAAATAAATAATTAAAACCGACCTAATATTTCTAAAAAGGTAAAAAAAAGGTAAAGGTGGTAGGGATAAAAATGCAGGCAGTACTGTGCGGTTGTGAAATTTGGCGGCAGGCATCAGATCAAATATCTCTTCGGAACACTCTCCGTTGTAAATGCGATAAAAGACGCATAAACAAGCCGAGTCTGCTTTGACTTTGGTCTGCTAGAAATAGACGAGATCAAATTGGAGGTCATCCAACATTCAAAATTATCTAGGTCTAGAAAACAAGTAAAATTTTTGATCTGTTCCTTGAAGGGTAATCAATTTTACTAGAGGTATATAATAATATGTACATTATAGTAATCATAGAATCAATAGCCAATTGAGAAGTAGAAAGCAAGGTAAAAGTAATATGCAGCACTTAATTATTACTGTCAACTTCTTAATTGTCTAGGAATCTCACAATTACTGTAGTCTACTTTAGTATATTAAAGCTGTTAATAATTATGTTAAACATTATCTATCTAATTTTAAAACTTATATAATGTTACTAAGAAATCTTTAGTTTCTATTTCTTGTTATATAATGTGTTAGTTTATGTTTGTAAATATTTTTTTATCAGTATTCAAACCAAGTCATTTAAAATATATTTTGTTTGATAATTTTCAGTGTATTTTAATTTAACACCACTGTTTATAAGATATATGCAATTACTGGCAACCTACAAAACTAAATAAGATATATCTTAGTTTGTAAATAAAAATGTACATATTTTTAAAAGCAATTTAGTTTATTCTCAAGAAAATTAACTCTTTAGGATAAACAAAACTCTAAGATTAAAAGATTATTTTGTTGAAAAAAATTAATCTTATTCCGTCGAAAAACAAATCAATGTTGTAAACAGTTTTTTAAAGGTTAATAAATAAAAAAGTATATTAAGGAAATTCTTATTATTGCTAATAATAATTAATAAAACATATTTTTCTATGCTTTTATACATTAGATTAACAATAAATATTTTAGTTCTCACTATTCATATGTTATTTTCAAAGGCATTATTATATTAACTATTTCAGTCATTTATCTTAAAGATTATAACCAAATCTATTTTGTCAGAATTTTCTTACACCACTTTAAATTTTCTTGTCTTTTAACAATTTTAAGAAAAATTTAGCAAAAATCATAGAGAATATCAACTTTCTATTTTAATAATGTTTCTCTGTTCACATTTAATGTACACTCACAATAGATCATATACTTCTAAAATATTATACACCTTGAAATTAACATTCATTTTTTGTTTCTTCATCAACAATCTTGTCTATACGCTTATTAAGGGCTTTAGCATGTACTTTCATGTGTCTATTCAGTGATCCTCGTTGGCTGAAGCTTTGTTCACAAATATGACACTTGTGACGTTTCTCACCAGTATGAATAAGAATATGAACGCTCAACATTCGTTTTGACATGAAACCCTTAGAACAGTAACTACATATAAAAGGACGCTCTCCAGAATGTACTCTGCAATGATTTATATAATTAGCTCGAGTAGCAAATGTTTTCTGACAATCTTCACACTTATGTAATTTCTGGTGAATAAGCAAATGCTGTTCTAGATTGTACTTAGCCTTAAATGTGCATTTGCATATATCGCATATAAAATTTCTGTCATAATGAACTCTTTGATGAGAACGTAGCTTTTTGTTAGTATAAAATATCTTTCCACATTGCTCACATATATATTGATTCCTTTTTTTCTGTTCTTTGTGCGTCTCTAAATGCTCCTGAAATTATATTTAAAATTTATTGAATATATTCGCAATAAGTATTTAATTAACTAAGTTTACCAAAATACCTTCAAAGAACGTCTAGATATGCAACCTTCGCCACAGACGTGACAAATAAATTGATGTTTCATGTGCTGTCTTAAAGGTTCTCTGGATTTAGCAATTCTTACACATTTTTTATATTTAAGACGGCGGAGACCGTTATTTTTTTGGCACTTTAGGAGATGTTGTCTATAACCAATCCTAGTCATGAAAGATTTACTACATGTACCACATTTATTTAAATATACCTGAAAAAATACAGACATTTTTATTAGCATTTACATTCCAATCACTTATCTCAAACCAAAAAGAACAACAAAATATTTCCTTCAATTTAATACCATTCAACTAAGTTTTCCTTATAATAAATTATAATTTTGAATAAAAGTATAACATTCAAAATATATTAGTCAGTAGAAATTAAAGTTTTATAATAATTCTAGTGATTATTTACATATTGTGCATTTGTGATATTTAATAACTGAATAGAAAGTTACACACAAATTATAATAAACAGTAGTATAATAATTTTAATTATTTTACATAGGATTTATATACACTAACAATTATTTTATAGAAGTCATGTAAATGTGAGTTATAAAGTACATATGATGTTTAAATAGAAATCTCTCAAAATATGTCTTAAACTTACTATTTTTGTTTGGTGAGTTAGGTTATGAGCTTTATAAAGATTAATACTGTAGAATCTTTTCATACATAATCCACATTTATATATTTTTCTTTTTGTTTTCAACATTTTTACTCTGAAATAACCAAATGAGTATATTTTAGTTAAGGATTTTTTAAATTAATTTATATTATTAAAATGAAAAATCCATCCTGCCATTCTATAATGATATCAAGTCTCAAAACTGCACTTCTTTACATAAATATAACATATATATTATAGGAATATCGTTAAGAAAATTATTTACAATAAACAAAGTTAAAGTTATAATTACTCTTGAATTGGTTTTTCTTCAGTTTCTCTCAGTAAGTTGTCTGTAACTGTTGTGTTGATTTCTGAAAATATGGAGAGATAAAAGTAAAAAACACTTTAATTGTCACAGAACATTATTGATATGATTCAAAAATAGTAAGATAACTCAAACAAAAGTTTTATTATCAAGTAAATTTATAAATTACCATCATTATCTGAATCCTCCTGAACTATAATAGCAATATCTTTTTCTTTATCGTTGATAAGGTCTTCTAATGAGGAACTTAAACAGTTTTCAGTGTCTTCAAATACTTTAACTGATTCCTGTAATATATACAACTTTATTAAATAATTTTTAAAAATAGTAGTAAAGAAATTAAGTATTTTGAGACTGAATTATGCAGAGCTTTTTACATATAAGGCTTCATGCAATAGTTTGTTATTGTTAATCTTATTTTCAACAATTGTGTTTTAATAGATAAAAACGAAAAATTTCCCACCAAACTTATATGACTCATTGTAAAATTGTATTGTATTATCTTACATTTAAAAGATTAAAATTCAAATAAAGTAAATATCTAAAATATTATTATTAATATTTTTTGTAACTAATCATGTTTTCTTGATATCAAATTTTTTAAAAGTCCAAAACTACAAGATTTTTCTGTTAGTGGACTAGAAATCTTTTAGAAAGCCTGTTTTTTTTTTTTTTTACTTTCTGCATATAAAAAAATCAAAAACTTGCTACAATGTCATATTTTGAAAAACATACCTTTAAAAAAGATATTGAACACTTACCATTTCTTCAGGAGGTTCACATAGTTTTGGTATATTCCTATGTTTTAATAATTGATTACGGAGAACTCTACAAGCCTTGCACCTTGGATTCATTTGAAATCTTTTGTATGCTTCATCACCTATAATTAATCCTTTACATTTTTTTGAAAATCTAAAAGTTATTTGATGATTACAGAATTGAAGAAACAAAACTTTTAAAAATCAAATTGATCTTACTTTCTTTTTTCAATTTGTGTTCCAACACATAAACGCCACCTTTCCGCAGTTTTCAAATATTTGTTAATTTCATTAAATGACATAATTTTATCATCTAAATGTACTCTTTCATTATTTGAACATACTACCTACAATAAATATATTATATTAAAATACAAAGTAAGAAATTAGAATATATCTTTCAATTTAAATATACTCACAGTAATTGAAAGGTCTTCATTAAGAATTATATGTTTTATAATCTGTTGGCTCGCTGGATCTATTCGCATAAACTCTATTTCATTTGGCTTCTCTGCATAAAACCAATATGCTGGTAGCATGGCATATTTTTGTATATTTTCTTTTATATTTTCTAAAGATATCAGACAGCTTGTCAACTGCATTTCTTCGTCACCAGAATTATTTTCTAATTCCTCATCTATTTCTTCATCTTCACTTTCAAGTTGTTGTTGTTGTTGTTGTTTTAAATGTCGTTGATGTGCCTTATATGATAATTGCTGGTCTCGCATGATTTGCTTATTTAACTCTTTAGGGTCAACATAATATTGGGATTGATATTCAACAGTCGGCAAAGCTTCTTCTTTCAATGTTCTTCTAATAGAATGATGCAAATGAACAGTATTACCAATTTTAATTTCATCATACAATTTCATGTGTTCCTCTTTAAAGTGATGTTGACAGACATAATCAGATGGTTTTAAATTCATTTCTAAAGACTGCGACCAACGCTGAAGCTTTATTTTAGTCTATAGATATATAAAAGTAAAAAAACATAGGTTTTATAAAGTAACAGTATTTATTTTCTGTTTTATTATTTATAAATATTAACATACCGATGGTTGAAAGAAAGATACAGATTTTGATGCTTTTTTACTACGACCACTTGAACAACTTTTAATTATGCAGACCTTCACCATTTTAGTGGTTTCAATATTCACAATTGTTATTATTCCAATTTTTTTAAAAGTTTAAGCTCATCCATCTATTTTAGGTTATAAATAAAGATTTCCAATTGTTGTTGTTATTTAATTTCTCACTGAATACAGATTCACTACTACGATAAATATTTCAAAGAACATTACATTTGGTCGGTGTATTATAAATTATCTATGGCTAAAGGAATGCTACCTTCGAGAATCTCATTTAATTTACAAAAAACGTATGTCTGCGGATGCGATGCTTCAACTAATCCAAATTAAATTATTTAATGTTAAAAATTTTTTCCTTGTTATTACTTTAATTTTATGCTTTAATGTCATAACGACCGACCGACATTTCAAATGCTTTGCAGCAATCGTGTTCACGGGTAGACGTAAGTGTCTGTCGGGTTAAAATAAAAATTTAACCAATTATACGCGAGTTTTAATCCGTAAAAAATAGGTTTATTTGAAATGTGTACTCGTGAAGATCTAAGAAAATACTATTTTATTATTTAGTTTGTTTATCATGTCGACTTTTTCTTTACATTTGTGTTTTTTTATGTTTTTAAGTGCAATGTAAACCTATGGTGTATTAATTTCACTAAAAAAAAATAATGCTACCAACTTTTCAGGCACCTAGTTTATCAACAAATCAACCAACTAGGCGACCAAGTAGTTGAACAACTAGTCTACCAACTAGTTGAATAACTAGTTTACCAACTAGTTTAACAACTAATCTACCAACTAGTTGAACAACTAGTCTAACTACTAGTTGACGAACTAATCCACCAGCTAGTCGAGCAATTATTTCACCAACTAGTCAAGCAACTAGTTGACTAACTAGTCGAGCTACTAGTTTAGTAACTAGCCGAGCAACTAGATACAACCAATCGAGCTTCTAGTCAAATAAAAAGTCAACCAACTTTCAGTCAGTTCGGTGAGTTTTAACAGTCGAGCAATAAGTCAACAAACTCTTCAGTCCAGCAATAAGTTGACCAACTTTCAAAAACGGTTGTCCTAATCGTCTTAGGACGAAACGGGAACTAGTAGATATAATTACTACTATCAAAGCCTTACGTAGGGAAATGTCGTAGTTTATGTCCTAAAACTTGATTATTTTGATAAATTAAACCGACTTCACAATCCGTGCATCCGTTTTATTTTTGGCTTGTACAAATTTGGTCACGTTTCAATATACTATAATAACTAAGAGTTGTTCCCCATACCTTTTCACAACAATATGCATTTGGTAACACTTTACACTTGGTGATAGAAAAAATGTCTGTCTTACCTTCAAGGATTACCTTTTAATATTTATAATATCAATATTTCTATATGAATCGACGCAAGCACTCATGTTGCACTAAAATTTCTCAAGATGCCAAGATAAAATAAAAAAATTCTCGTAAATTCTTTTTTGTAGTTTTCAATTTAAAAAAAGCTTATTGAAAATTACTCTTAATCTACAACTTTTTTTTTAAATTTATTTATAGAAAGATGGGCATATGATAATCAAATAGTCCAAATTAGGTTAATATAGCTTGAACGGTTTAGAAGGTGATATAGGATAAAATATGATCAAATTGACCGGTAAAGAGCTTCGCTTCGTTCAGCTCAATTAGGATTATCATTTCAAAAATAAAAGTACTAATACGTAATAATTTGTTTAACTGCTTTTCACTATGTATATTATCTACCTTCCCTTATCCGAAATAACTCGTTCCTTTGCGTATATTATATTTTATGTAGCTTAAAATTTCGTTCAAAATAACGCTGTGTTGAATTAACTGTCAACTAATTATTTTGTCACGTATAAGCAGTAACTTTATAGTACTCTGTGGTTGTTACTACCAAATGACAAAATCTTGCTTTTGTTAAATGTTTTGTTTGTTTATATACATAAAAATTGGAATCATACATTATATTATGCATCAGACATTGATTGAAATTGATTATTTAATAAAATAAAATATAATAAAAGCAATATATTTAAGAGTAATAATATGAAATAAGCAATTCCTGACAATGGAGGTAGTAAAAAATTTATGTCGAGCTTGTCTTTCTTCCATGGATTCTTTTAGGTATATATTATTTGAAAATGTATCCCCGGATATTTACTGGTTTTGTACTTCGATAGAAGTTATGAAAGAAGAAGAATTGCCAAAGTTTATGTGTGACGTGTGTTATGACCTTCTTCTACAGTTTGCTGAATTTAAAAACACTTGCATGAAATCACAGAATGCTCTGACGAAAACTATACAAAATACAGTTCCTAAACGTGAAGAAGCAGATATTTTACAACAATCATTAGAAGTATATAGAAATATGAAATGGAAATCAAATATCAAAAACGATCTAAATAGTTATGAGGAGATAATAAAGGATAACAATATAAATACTGCTGAAATAGTGAAAGAAGAGGATCTGGAAACCAGTACAAATGGTGATTTTTAAAAAGAAACAAATGTAAAACAAAGATAGTATTTTAATTTTTTGAAAGGACCAAATGTTTCTTGAAACTTTACTTTTATCATTTCTATAAAGTTTGTATTGATGAATGATATTATTGTTTTAGATTGTGACACATTTGTTGATGAAATACTAATAGAAAAAAAGGAGAAATTGTTTAAGAGGTATTGTAAACTGATTAGTCAAATATAGATGTTCAAAAGCTTTTCCTGTCTGATATTATTTTGATTATTACAGAGTAAAAATTAAAACCTCTAAACAAAAGAAGAATATTTATAAATGTAATATGTGTAACAAACAATTCTGTAGTGCTAAAATATATACAGCTCACAAGTTGGCACATGAAAAAAAGTTTGTAAGAAAAATTTTAAACTACTACATTTTTTTAAGTAAATAATTTGTTTTATAAAAAATTTAACTTCATTTATTATTTTCAGTCATCACTAAAATGTATTCCGTGCAATAAATCATTTATAACCAAGAGTGGTATAAAACGACACCACATAATTTGTCACACTAGTGTCAGTCTCAGCAGTATCCAGTGTCGAATATGTGGCAAGATTGCTAAGAGTAGGGATACTTTGAGACAACATTTGAAGCTTCATAGTTCTAGATGTCAGTTTATTTGTAATATATGTGGCAAAGGATATAGTACTAGGGGGGTATTGAAGGTACGTTGGTTTTATTTATACAGACTGGGTTCCTAACTGACAGTAGAAATTAAATTATATTCAAATTTTTTGACAAAATAAAGTTAGGTCTTTCGCCATTTTTTACAACAGCCACTAAATATAATAAAATTTAACATATTTTCAGAGTACATTAATCTTAAATATATCAGACAAGCAATTTTCGAGTATTATATACACACCAGGTTATATTATGTTTTATATTATATGTTAAAATGATATTATACATTTAGAGGTGATAATAATATAGACATGTTATATTTTAGGATCATTTAGATACCCACAAAGAAAACCGAGAGAGACAATGCACATGTGAGCACTGTGGGAAGAAGTTTTTTACTAAAAAGAACCTTGTCTCTCATGTAACAAGATGCCATTCCGAAAAAAGGTTTATATGTCAAATATGCAGTTATCCATTCACAGATAAATACAATCTTGCTAAACATTTGCTTATTCATGAAGGCAAGAAGTCATTTAAGTGTGAAGTCTGTGAGAAATCATATGCAACCCGCTCTACTTATGTAGAACATCAAAGAATACATTCTGGTGAGCGTCCTTTTGACTGTAGTTATTGCTCTAAAGGATTTATATCAAAGCGAAGGTTGAATGTTCATCTTCTTATTCACACTGGTGAAAAACCTCACAAATGTCCAATCTGTGAACAGAGCTTTAATCAACGGGGATCACTAAATAGACATATGAAAGTACATGACAGGGTTGTTGACACTATAAACTGAAGCACCAAGTGATAAATTAAAATTTAATTTAAAAAAATGACACTTAAAAATATTTCATGGGAGGGTTTGAAGGAATATTCCTAACAACTTTACTTGAATCAATAGATATAAAGAAACTGCAAATTTCTGTAATAAATTATTAAACTATATAATTTGAATTAATTATAATGTACAATATAATAAAATTACTTAATTATAAAGAAAAGTATAAAAAAAATACTATATTCTTCAAATTAATTATGTTTCTTGAATTTAAATATTGTTTATGAATTTTTAAATCATATTACTACAAGGAATAATTTTCTAGAAACACGCAAATATAAAGAGTTTCTCATTGTTTTTCAATTCCAACTAATATGGCGGTTGAGATAGAAAGAAAGGAAAAAAAAACAACCATTAAAAAATAGTTTTTCATTTATTACCAAAAAGGCATATAAAACAAATTCATAATTTACATACATACATAATTTCAAAGTATAATATCATTGAATTGCATATAAATAACTTTAATACTTGTAATCTCTGTAGTTTGTATGGAATGTTTTATAACCACCACCAGAAATAAGATAATTGTATTATATTATATATAAAATGTTGTGTTGGACTTATCTTAAAAATATTCATACAAAATTGATTTATTTCATAAATAAGTATACAGTTACACTGGTAAATATACATTGCACATAAACAAGAACATATATTAGATTTAATGCTAGAGTTTGAGCATATAATATAACCTAATAAGACCTTAAAAGGCACAATTTGTTAATATCATGATGGGCCACAAGTAAAATATATATGGCCTTTGAATAGATTAAATATATTTAAAATCACAGCTTGCCTTGCATTAAGGGCTTCAGGTATTGATGAAAGCTTTGATTAACCGGCTCCTTATTGAGAGGACTTTTCATTGCTTCCTCCATCAGACGTTCATAAGCATTGCCATCGTAAGCTCCCAGCGCAGAATTAAGAATCTAGAAGCACAAGTTTTATACCTCACCACTATACAATTTGTTATATATACCTGTAATAACTAAAAAGGTTTAAGCTGGTCTATCATAACGACCTTGGCCATAAAGGGATCTCAAGTAATAGTAGTGGTGAATAGGGTTATCTAATCTATTTGTCATTAATAAGTGTCAAAAACAGAGCTAAAAAAATAAATTGATATATATGTCTAGTCCTCTTATATTCAAAACAATTTAGTAAGGTTTATTACAAGACTGTTGAAACGATATAAAAGTATAAGTATATAGTAAAAGTAAATTAAATCCTCTTGTTATATGAAGTATTTTAGAATACATTTAGAATAAATCATAATGTTTATTTAATTCATTCGACTTTCACAATACAACGAACATAAAGTAAGCTAACTGAATCACTGCACGTAAATGTTTACTGACCTCGTCTCTGATGTCGAAGGCATCCACCAGCCCCACGGCGTCGGGCCTCAGCTTGGCGAGGAGGCCCTCGTACCAGCTCTGCAGACTTTCGATATCGCGCTCCGATATGGACGTGAACTGGATGTACATACATATTGTTGCTTTTATACATATTTCTTATATTATTGTGAAAAAAAAACATTAATTTGACTCAGCGAGGGATTTGGATTTTAATTAAAAGTTACTAATTTGACCCCAAGAGTTATAGTTAGATGTGAGGTGTGTGTGTGTGTATGTGTTTACCCGCAGCAGGTCCCCCAAGCTGGCCAGTGCCCAGTACAGCGCGTAGAGGTCGGCCAGCCGCAGCAGCACGGCGCCCAGCGACGAGGACGCGCCCTGCGCCTGGCGCGCGCTCTCTGACACGTACGTGGACAGGACGATGGCGCGGCAGTGGGCCTTGAGACAAAAACATGAAATTCAATATGAGAAAATTCCTTTTGTAATTATTAAATCGTTTTTTAGAATTTTATTGCAACCAAATTTAGTCCCCCTAGTGTTTTTAGAGTATATATAAATTACCTCAGAAGCAGACGCCAGTTGTACGGAGGTCATGTTCCAAGCATCTTCGTATGACATTCCGCTTTTCTGACGCTTCTCGATTTGAGCCACGCACAATCCGATTTTACTGTTAAAAACACAATATAAGTTGACGTTACTACACAATAGTATAAAGAAAATTATAAACAATCAATTTCTCATAATAAACTGAACTGGCATCATTACGATAATCCCAGGAGTTTTCGAGGTTAGGGGGGGATTAAGGAAGATAAAGTCATCATAATCACACACCAGACCAGCCAGTTTTTTCTTACTGGTCTCTTCTCTGTTAACTCACCCTGCAGCGACCCTTTGGAAGCCGGCAACGATGCCCTCGACAGAGTTGTCCCAGGGGGGGGATCGTCGTCCCGCTCCCACCGCACTCAGGTACGACACGGTGGGGGGCAGCGTGTGGCCGCCTGCCGCCTGCTGCCACGCCTTCACTAAGTATCTGCGGATAAGACAAAATTAAACTGAATAAATTTTATCTTAACATAAAATTGGCACCACCTGACTTTGGATATTGCGATAACCTAATAACAATTGAACCATTGTTTCTTAAGGAACTTCAAAGAACTAAATACATTATTAAAGTATAACCTGGCAGTTTGTAACAGCATCACAGTGTTCTCCCCCTCGTAGGTGCAAGCGGCTGTGACGAGTCCGTAAGTTAGTGGCAGATTAGAGGACAGCATGTACCCGTGTCCTCCGCACGCGAGCCTACAGCGCTCCACACAGCTCGCCGCATCCGCAGTGCTCACCGCCTTCAGACAACACGACAAAGCGTGCAGCTGCATGGGAGAGACAACACAAGTTGAATTTAATTGTTAACTGTATCATTTAAGTATTGAAGTATATACAGACAATATTGGCGCGGCTTCAAAAGTAGGTACTATTAAATTGGGCCACAAATGGAGCAAAATTTAGTCTTTCTTATAGGCTTTAATTAAACTGCCATTCATGGAACTATGCTATCTGGTGGAATCTTGCATCTAAATTTTCAAGTAGATATTTATTTATTTATTCATTTCTGTCTTTTAAACTAATCAATACAAGTGATATTTTTTTATATCACTTAGAAGAGTGAGAGTTAAATCTGTGAGCGAATCACCCGATACCTTCAACGCATTGAGCTGTGTGACGTCATTCTAAATTCTATCATGGCGGGATAGTTATTTTACAAGCACTCTTATAATATGGGTATCAAGTGAAAGGAATTGCTGAGAATATGCAAAGAAAACTAAAACAAATTAAAAGTAAAAAAACTGTTTCATAAACAAGCTTACATAATTTAAATTAATAAATCACATTTTGAATCAATTATTAGTTATTCAATGTAAATGATATAAAAGTTTGTGCCTAAATTTACCAGTGTAGATAACAAATTCTCGATTAAAGTACGAGTATCCAAATCTCGCAACAATCTTTAATATCACATAAATTTTATAACGATAGTAAGAGTATTTTTTTATTATTTAGAGCAATTAAATAAAAGCTTGTTACTAAGCAGTTTTTACTTTTGATGTATTCAAATCAATTTTAAACATTTCAATAAAACTATTTTACGGATATAACTCGCGTTTATTATTACATGTTTAAATTTATCCCGACTTTTCGAATGCTTTGCAGCAAACGTGTTCGCGGTAAGACGAGGTGATGGTAAAATAGTTTTATTGAAATGTGTAGTACTCGTGTAAATCTTAGAATACGTTCAAATTTAAACTATATGAATTGTATTACATTAGAGATTTTAATACTTCATACACATATCAAAAAACAAGTTTGGAGTTTTGTTAGTTTCGGGTGGAATTAATAACAATTAAAATAGTATGGAATTTGTTAAAGAAAAATTGAGTATAGTTATAAAAATCTAACAGATAAATGTGACTCCAATGATAATAATAATGTATGGTGTGTATATGAATATATAATGAATATATAAGTGAATGCTGAATGAGCTGAATTCGAGTCGCTATGAAAGCTGTGGTGGTTACCTCGGGCAGGCGCTCCATGTCCCCTGCCTCTAGCTCTGCGGTGACGTTGTTGTACATCTGCCAGAGCCATTCCGCGTTGATGCGGAAAGCGTGAACGGACGCGATGCCGATCAGCAGCTTGTGTTGTTGTGTCAAGTAGTCCAGGATTTGAGGTTCAGGCTCGCTGGAAACGATCGAGATTATAAGTTGTGTGTTTCTTCTGACTTTGTATTGACTTGACTGTTGACTTGATTGATATGACTTTGCTTTTGACTTTATATACTTTGATTATATATTTTTTAAAGATTACATCAAATATATTTGGTTTCATAAAAACTTGAATATTTTGGCAATTGTACTGTCGATATTTAAGGGGTCGATTTTATCAAAATAGGCATACTGGAGCGTAAATTAGTAATTCAAGGACGCGTCTGCCGATGAGTTCAAAATTTTAATTTTCATTAGGTTCATAGTGTCTTATTTTAAAATAATATCAATGAAATTTTTTTTTATACTTTAGTATTGAATATGAAAAAAATACATTGTGTTACATATTTTACGTCATTGTTCCAATTTTTTTTATAACACGTTTTTTTAATAATAAAATATCTTGAGTGGTAGACATGTCAATTAAAAAAAGATGGAAAACATTTTTTAAAGTCAGAGCTATGATTTAGGTACAAATTCACAAGATAAATGATATAATAGTCAAATACAAATAAAAAAGGTACATAAAAAAAGCAATGTAATAAGATTTATAGTACAGAATATTATTTAAAAGAAAACAAATTGTAAACACAGTTTCAAAATTCCTAGATTTAAATTATTCCCGCATCTATATATTTATATGTGTGTATGTGTGCGGCCGTGTGTGTTTACGCGTGCAGTCAAGCTTATAGGAATGCGTCACTTAAACAATAGTATTGTGGATCAATCTGGGAATAAAACTTTTGAATTAATTCCAACTTAAAATACATAATATTATTCTGAAATTAAGATGTCTATGTAAAACTAAGGTACGTAAATAAAATAAAAATATTAGTTTTTTTCCATTGATTGACATTTGATCCCACGGCGCAAAAAAAAACAAATTATGAATTCGCGGCAAGTTTTTCATAATATATTTTTTTTTTACTTTATCAGCCAGCCATTATTTTTTAGTATCAATATAATATTAGTTATACAGAGATGTACATAAGCTATGCTAACTTACTTAGGTTTGGGCTGCGACTGCCTCCTCACAGCGGAGTACCTGGTGGCGATGGTGACTGCCTTGGCCATGTAGTTGCACATGTCGTTCACGAGCATCACGCGTACGAACATCATTGTCCCGTACGCCAGCTTAGAACTAGGCGCGGTTACGTATGTACCATCCTGTTGTAGAAATACACATTTCTGGGTAAGCGTGCCATCTTAAACTACAGTCATGCTTAAAATCAGGCGGGCTGTAGTCAAACGCTTACCTGGTTTAAAAAAAAAAACAACCGAAAATAATCTATATCTAATACAGTTTATATATGCTTTAAAATTAAAATTACGACCTGTGTTTAGAAAGAGGATTTATGTTAAAAAATACAGCAATGTTGACCATTCCGATTGGTTGTTTATCACACTATCAACCGATGAGAAAGATACGATTTGACAGGAAATTCAAAATTTTTTTTTAATAGGCATAAAATGCACTTATGAAACATAAGACTAAAAAATCCCAAAGGGCAGAATTTTATAGAACAACCGGCAAACAAATCAATGAATACGCGTTAAGTTTAATTTATTAAGTTTTATATTATTAAGAAATGGAAAAAAGTCATTAAACAGTAATTTTATTTTGGTTGAACAATAGTAATTGTGATTGTAAAATGCTGTAAATTAAACAATTGATCGCATGTCACAAACCACATGATTGATGACGTATTAATAAATCATGAAATCAGAAATAAGTATTCATAAATAACAAAATATTTATCTAATCACATTAGCACTTAAATTTATTTATGAGGCATTCTTTGTAATCTAAAATACTGACAGTAATTTATTCATACATTGTAATTACTCTTTAAAAGGAACTCAAAGGACCTAATAATATTTCCTTTGTGTAAAAGAAATGAAAAAAAAGGTTATTTCTATTATTTTTTAATTGTTTACATTTTTTTATTTTTTAGAAGTTCCATGTATAATTTTATGTTTCTTTAAAGAATTATAATATAAAATATCTTGAGTAATTTTATAAAGATAATTTTAAAGACTTTGAATATTGAATAGAATAAAAAATTAAAAAATCAAGGTTAACATCATCTTTTTTCATAAAGTATATCGCGTCACAGATAAAAAAAATTTGTTACTAAAAATACTTACTTCTAAAACCTTCGCGTTCTTCATTAGCATATAATCTCGAGGTATCCTAACTTTATCGAAACCAAGAAAGCCATTGTTGGTGCCATTCATGCCAAGCTTGGCACCGATTTCGCCAACCTTAATCCCAGGGAGTGGCATGTGTGTTTCTTCATCACGAAGTTGGACAATGAATGCGTGCATGCCATGAGATTTTCCTTTGGTGTGTAGTTGGGCCATTACTATACAATAATTGGCGGTGTGGGCCACTGTGGACAATATGAAATAACTAATAATCTTACAATATATAGCAAAAGATATATTGTTAAATATTTCATTACAATTAGTTATTATCTCAGTATATATAAATAGACATGTAACAATAACGTACTTATTCTTTTTATTACTTTAGAATATATTGTTTCTACATCAAAATGATGTAAATGTATATTTTTATTCTATATTAAATTAATAAAATAATCTATACTATAATTATAAAGCAGAAAAGTTTGTATTTTTTTAAACGCTTATTTCCGAAACTATCGGATGGAGCTATAAAATTCTCTCTGAATATAGTAGGCAGTTTCATGAGGATAGCTATATATGTAATTATAAAATAGTCATTAAATTAATTTGATATCCTATTTAGAATTCATCAGTTTACCATAAAATAAACAATAATTAACTAATCCCTTTAATAAATATGTTAGTATGATTATCTGTTTATTTCATATTTTTTAAAATAATTTTTATCGTAACAATTGTTCATGAGGCGATTGATAAAATATGCACCGAATTATCAAACTTCATTAACACATTGTTATCAGATAGTTATTTATTATTTTCATAAATGAATTTCATATTGATCGGACGAATTCGTTGCATGTTAAGAAGTTTTAGATTATTAACATCGGATTAAACTTAGGATGAAGTAATAAACATATTCTTTTTTAAATTAATTTAAGCTATTAAAAGTTAAAGTCAAGAAGCAACGCTCAAAGTTATAAATTGAAACCTAAATATCGAACAATCTCGTCGTAATTAAAAAAATGCGTATATGAGATATATTCGTCATACGAATCACAAAAAGAAATATTACATCGCATAGTCCCGGTTTAAATTTTCTACGAAATTCTTTTTCTTAGACACGCTATTGAGTCTTTGTATTTCAACACCTATAGTTTTTTTTACTCTTTCACAAGATTGCTTTCTGACGTCAATATCATGGTAAGGTACCAGTTCAAACCAATTTTATAGAGTACATAATAATATCATAGCCATATTCTGTACAATATTCAGTATAGATTAGTAGTAGAAGGAGATTTATTATTTTTATGTAATTAAATTATATCGTTATCAATGAAATGATTATTATAATTAACTCATTTTATCATTACGATTTCTGTAAGACAAATTGATTGTTTTTTAATTAGGTTTTAACAAAACAAAATATATTAAGGAGTTTTCGCCGAGATCGCAAACCTGCTGGGTTCCATAAGTAAGGCATATTATTATTACGCTGTTTGCATTTATTTAGGAGAGCGAACATAATATACATATTTATATGGAGTACTTACATCCGCCAGGCCACCACTTGTAAGAGGTGAGAGTGGGGCTGTGCAGTACGAACTCCTTGCTGGTGGAATCATAAGTCGCCGTCGTCTCTAGACCACGGATGAATGTACCATGACCTAATTCAGTCTAAAAAAAAGTATGAATATGAGTAGAATATATGAAGGGCAGTAAACTTCAAGCTTATGGTGTTGCATGTAACCAGTCCGGTATCTTAATGTTCAATATACGAATTACTTTGTACTTTACAAAGAAGTATTTGTATTTTTAGCTTTAAATATTGTGTTAAATGGCAATAAATCCTAGATGTAATGTTACGTTTACTGTTAGTGTCAACTGTCAAGGACAATTCGCGGAAAATACAAATAATACCAAGTAAAAAATACGTTAAGAACCCAAACAACTATAAAATCCTTGAAAGCTTAAAAATATTCGAAAATAAAAAGTTCCGCGAAAGAATAATTATAAAACAATATTATATAATTGTGTGTAATATTACCTGGGCATATGTACCAATAATATCAAGATTGAAGGCCCTGCCAATCCAATAAGCTTGTTGCTCAACTGTAGCCTGTCCCATTAATGTTGGTATGAACATGACATAGTGTAGGGTGAGAGGAGATCCATCTCCAAGAATTGCTGACCCTAAATTACCCCCCAATACTGCCCTATAGACAATAAGTATATATATAAATGAATGACAATAATCTATGTACGAAAAAAAAATACAGGCAGCATATTGTTTCATGGTAGAATTAATACATAAATAATGTTTTATTTTTAAATAAATATTTGTGAATATGTTAAAATACCTACATATAATTTTCCATGCCAGCATTTTCTTCTTCTTGCAGACGCCTGATCATTTTAAACAAAAGACATGCTTTCTTTATGGCCAGCTCATATTTTTCCTTATGACTTAAATATACCGATGGAACCTCATCCAAGTGAATGCCTTCCTTGAGAACCATGTCCTCTATAAATAATATATACTTTTTTATATTGCAATTTGTAATAAGACATAAGTGATCACATTTTTCACTTACTTAAGAAATCTGTATATTTAACAATATAATTTGAGTGTATATAAATAATAACAAGTGCGAAACAATTACTTATTATTATTGTTATTACTAGTGAATTTAAAAAATATATGTTAAGGCAATAGTTATTCAGGTGTTATTAAAAAAATTTTTTTTTGAAGACCAATTAATTAGTCTCCTATATTTATAAGGTTTCTATAATACTGAGTATCATTACATATTGTATTGAGATAAGTGTTTCTGACCTTTGATCGTTTTTATAACTAAAAGCTATATACAAATAGAACAAAACTTATTTGTATAATTTTTAACAAATTCGAATTATATTTTTGATATAGTAATATATGACACAATAATATTTATTTCCTTTTTACAATAAGGGTCTTCCATCTAAATACAAACTAAGCAATTTTTATTTATTTCTGAATATTTAAATTTCAACATTAAAAGCATTGTAAATAAATTACACATCAGACAAAATACCAGTTAATATTAATTATGAGTATTTGCACAAGACCTACTTACCTCTTTTCTTTTTTTCTTCAGTTTTTTCAACACCTCCATCAATTAAATTTGTTAATTCTGTTACATTAAAACTACAAGAGTCTCGCTCTTTTTGTAAATCAGAATTAATTTTAGTCGACACCATTGTTATGCTTTCGTAAACAAAAATAAAAAACTTGGAAACGTCCCTTCACTTTGTCTAAACCCCGACTAAAAGTGTTGAGATTGACTTGAGATGTGAACGCGGTATGTATATGATTTACGAAACAAGTTTGTAATTAGCACATCACTCAATGCATGACGCACATAAGAAGTAAAACTTGGGATGTCGAAACATTTATCGCTTCTTATCAAAATTGAAAAGGGACATTGGTCCCAACTTCATTGAACTATATGCGAATTGAGTTGATCACAACTGAGATAAGTAATAAATTCTGAATAGGGTAATAAGATATAGAACATATGATTTATTATAACTTATAAACTATTGTCTCAAATGATGACAAGTGATATAACAATAATTTTAATACATTTATGTGTTCATCATTTGTATTTATCATGACGAATTGTTTATTGGTAATTGCTGATTGTTTATTGGTTGGTGAAAGAAAGTCACAGAACATGAACAGTAGTACACCGCTTATAAATAATAAGTTATAATATTGTAGCCTACACTGTGCTTTTTGCATTACTATTCATTTGGATTTTGCATTTAGAACTTGAAAGATAAAACAAGTCTAATTTCAAATCGTTCATAATACTCTTGTCATGTGTAGTTCTGTTGATGTTTCTATTGAAATTAAAGTATGCGTAGTTGTGATGATGTTGCTATTGAAATTAAAGTATGTGTGGCATATATATTCTCATTACTTGTTTTTTGGTCAACTGAAGCTATTAAATAATACTAATTTAATTAAATCAAGATATAATAGAATGTAAAATCATTTATTACCTCTAATTAATTATTAAAGGAATGATCATAATAAACAGCTCTACATTTAACTCATGATTTAGGTATCGGGAATTCATTTCAATACTGTATAATTATTAAAATTATATTTTTTTATTTTATTAGAATACCATACCATAACATTTGGTTATTGCTGTATATTATTTTCATATAATCTTTACAATATATATTATCTGTTACGCGTAGTTAATCTATTCCGTATCGGCCATATTTCTTTCTTGTATGCGTTGGATCTCACCGTGTCACGATGAGGTTAGTTTTATTAATTTATTTGATATTTTATTAATTAAATTAACAATTCTTGTTTGATGCCGTGTCCTATAAATCAGAGAATCTATTATGAATATGTTTTTAAGTCTTGGAAGGGTTTAAACCATATAATTGTAATTGTCAACATTGGCGGCCTGCAGAGCCATGTGGTCTTGAAAAGTATTAATAATTTTTCAGTTCCCTCAAACTGCAGAAGAGGCTTGCAGCCTCTGTTATGCGATGTGGTAAAAAGAAGGTGTGGTTGGATCCAAATGAAATCAATGAAATCGCCAACACCAACTCCCGTAAGTTTCTGTGAACGTGCTGTGCTTTTATAATTTTTTCTTATCACCTCATTATGTATCTGATGTCTAATAGAGGAGGGTTTCCTATTATTGGAAAAAAAATCTTATATATTTTATAAGTATATTGTTTTTGACAAAAGTAGCTTTGGAGATCATATTCCTTGATATTTTAATAAAAACAATGTTCGGAACTTATTATTCCGGAACTTATTCTTATTGTTATTCATAAAACATTTTAATTTTATAGTTATAAAAGCGTTACAAGCACTTTAAATTTTTTATTGTCAGGTTACTGCAGTAAAAACAATTTTTTAACTATTTACAAAAATATTTTCATTTTATTACGTTATTTATATATAAAATAATAAAAAAATCCAAATAGTAGGTATATTGAAACAATAGTATATTGGATAATTTGTTAGAAATGCACCTTATAGATTATAATTAATAATAAAATTTTCATTTTTTAGATTTAGTTATAGGTTATTGTTATGGTAAAAGTATAGGTACAATTTATTTTTTACTTCTAAATTTGCATCAAAGTAATAATTTAATAATTATAATATATAATGACTATAACATCATAAGCTTGATACAATTTTCTTATTATGGGTGTTGTTTTTATTATTTTTAAATTACATACTCATAATTAGGTGTAATATATATAATTAATTGTTCAGACATCTATATATTTATTTATTTTTCTTAATTAAAATATTTCCTAAAATATTAGAATGTGGATTAATATTTCTTTTAATTCACACACAAAAGAATGATAAACCCATTAATTAATGAACTATATCTCCTGAATTCCAGGACAGAACATCCGTAAGATGATAAAGGATGGTCTTGTCATCAAGAAGCCAGTTGCTGTCCACTCACGAGCCCGTGTACGCAAAAATACAGAGGCCAGGAGGAAGGGTCGTCACTGCGGCTTTGGTAAAAGAAGAGGTACTGCAAATGCCCGTATGCCACAGAAAGTAAGTTGTAATTGTTTTCGGCAATCTTAGCACTAATGTGTTATGATTATTTTTTAATATATTATCAAGGTAATGTGACAAAAATAAATTTACATATATTTTCTTATAGGAACTTTGGGTTCAAAGACAAAGGGTTCTTCGTAAGCTACTCCTCAAATACAGAACAGCCAAGAAGATCGACAGGCATCTTTACCACGCTCTGTACATGAAGGCGAAGGGTAATGTTTTCAAGAACAAGCGTGTGCTTATGGAGTACATCCACAGGAAGAAGGCAGAGAAGGCCAGGACCAAGATGTTGAGGTAAAAATCTTAGATTATTCTGTATTTGATTAGTATATCATCATAAATATTTGACTAAGATTTGTGAAGCTGTACTTAAAATCCTTTCTTTTAAGATAAGATAAGTAAGATTATTTAAGTGTATGATATTTTACTGGATATAATAAATAAATAATTTGAGAATTGGGGTTTGGTAACATAATTTTTTCTGAGGGAATTCAAGCATTTATAAATTAATTTTGTCTTCCAGCGACCAAGCGGAAGCCCGTCGTAACAGAGTGAAGGAGGCCCGCAAACGTCGTGAGGAGCGCATCGCCGCCAAGAAGGAGGAGCTTCTGCAGACCTTTGCTCGGGAAGATGAAGCTGCTGTCACCGCAAAGAAGTGATAGGTTTATGTTTATATTAAATAAACGAGTTGGCTCGTAATGGATGTTTTTTTTTGTATTCCAATGTCTATACTGTAAAATATTTTGTATGTACTCAAAGAATATATTAAATTGCTCATATTCCTATTTTTTGTTTAACATGTTAACTGCGGCTGCACGACGCTATATTTATTTTTTTGTTTAAAATTCTGCGCGATATTAATGTTTCATTGTCTGTAATATTGATTACGTAACTACCTTTGTTAATGTAAATTGATTGGTATACTCGATATTATATACGCTTTATAGTTTTATATCTTTTATGTAGCTATATCTTTAACAGGCAGTCATTTAAAATTCATACAAACGTCAGTTTCACCGTTTTCAAGAAAGTCCCAATACAGCATATATATTTAGTTCTGTTATACCCTTGTTTGATATGTAATTTACATTAATTTATATGGTAGTACTCTTGTGACCCGGAAAACACTAGTATTTTGGATGCCATTGTCACAAACGACTCGAAAGTGTAATTACAAATATATGGATAAGCCTCGCAAATTTCGTGTCAAAGAAATGGAAACTAAAACCGTCTCGATAAAACTACGACAATATAAAAAAGGACACGAATTGGTTGAATGTGCAAGGAGCGGGCGAGGTGCTACTAGGAGCGAGGATACTGTAAAATTCGTTCTCTTGATCCATCATTCACAGTGAACACAAGTACACCTGGAATTCATTCAACGGTGTTACTAGTTAACCAGTTTCGTTGTTCTTGGACATAAACATACAGGAAGACCGGATGTCACTAAAAACTTACTTAATTATCGAATAAAGGAGCGAAAATCATATTCGGCTATTGACAATCATAACGTGAGCTCGTTAAGATCTAAGGTCGTCATATAGCCAGAGGTGCATTATCATTTGGCGTTATACCGGTTGATATCGGCGAGTATGGAGGATAGTGTTGCCCAATTGCAAGAACAAGACGAGACTTAGTTGTCTTGGTTTTGGCCCTGCGCCAAAACCTCTGTTCGTAGTCTTGGTCTTGCAGCAAGAGTCTCGCAATTCCCTATTATAATAAAAATTGCTTATTACATTTTCTGTTTGAATTAACATAGCCATAGTGAAGACTAAACACTTCGTAATATCGGTTTTTCTTATAAGTATGATGTTGAGGGTGTTTGTTTCTCAGTGAACAGTAAGCTCCACAAGTATTAAGCGCCTTCACTATCCTTAGACAATTAAAGCGCGTTAAGCGAAGCGAGCGGAGTGAGCGAAACGCTCTATGTGAGACTTTTCTGATTGAATGTCCGGGGTTAGCGTCTAAACGACTCATCACCGATCAAGACGAAATTTTGTAGACATATTAAGCATGTCTACACGGTGGTTTTTAAAAAAAAGTCGTAAAAAATGCTATGGCGTTGAGTAATAATGTGTCCCATATAGTAAACAAAGAGTTGAAAATTTGGGTAGTAAAGAGATTCGCTTCGCTCAACTCAATAAGTCCCCATAGGTTGCAATGTTAAATGATTTCTTCCACTGCTCGCTTGGCTCAATATGTAAACGGCACCCGAGATTTTCCGAGCGCAGCTAGTCGAAATTGAAGGTCTGGTTGCGCCCCTGGTAAAGGAATATGTCTTGGGCCTTTAGGAGGAAACACCAAACTCCTCAGGGATTTTAAATTTTTTCTCGTATATGTCTATCATGGGAATCCAATCGGTAGCCACACTTTAGACAGAGTTAAGATTTTGTTTTGTTTATAGACGAACGTTCTTTAAAAAACTACAGATCTTGCTATTAAAATACTATCCTCTTCACGTGTTATTTCTAATACGTCATCGTGGTGATGCGTGTATTTACCTATATCCAGAAGTATCCTATACCCCACAAACAAGTATTTAAAACTCTTATATAAATTAACTTGATTGTTTTTTTGTTAATTGACTGCATAATAATTTGTTTATTTCGAACTGGTTTGCGGCAAATAATCTTAACTTAATACCACGAAATTTAATTAAATTTTTTAATAATAAATGTTTCAAACTTACCTTGTGTTTTTTTAATAGATTTAAATTTAATTCTTAATGAAAATCAATTGACACGTTTAATAAAACTCTAGATTACAATTTATAATTGTGCGGTAATAAGCGGCATATGCTGTTATGAAATTTAGAAAAATATTACTTATATCACCACTGCTAGGTTTAGTAGCTTAGCATACTTCCAAAAATAAGACTCGGATTAAAGTTGATATTAAAGTGGATACATTTAAGTGAAGATAGTTATAATATTTTATCAAAATAAATATTTTTCTTCGTACGAAATGTTTATTTTTATTATTTAAAATGAAAAACCATTAAGCTAGATTTCAGCACAATTCGTGGCAGGTAATTAATCTTAATAACGATTATCGGTCTTTAACACAAATGTATTTTGTGAGGAAAGTAATAGAAGACCGGGGCGAAATACTTATCTCTTTTAGATACCATTTACATGGTGAATTAGAAATCCAAATGTCCAAACCGCTCCGTGTGTTCAAAAACTCTGCCTTGGTAAATATTCCTCATTTGGCAAGTGTAGGTAGAGTTTAGTTTTGTTTATAATATAACAAAAATAAAAGTATTATTTATTTTAATTAACTATAACACCAATATTAAACTATTGATAGTACAAATGAATCTTAAATGCAACTTGCCCTTTTTGACTTATGAGTAAAATTAACGAATGCGTATGAAGTATGTAACACAGAGCTACATTCGAACACGTACCAAAGTTCACTTGGTCTTTTGTATTTAGTTTAGTTCGTAAGAGGTTCTCAATCCTAAATCACGTGTGATTCATTATGTCGCAAATTAATAAAGATATCCAACAGGAAAGAGACAAGTGTACTTTTAATATTCATGAGTTGACTACATTTATTGACGGGGGGCACCAAAACACAAAGGAAAGGAGAGAAAGAGGTATGTTTCTATAATACGTTTAGTTTCACATTTCACATTTGTTATCAATTTATTTATTTATGCCCTTTGTCTGCTTTCATATGAGAATCATATATTGAGATGTTAAACAAAATCAAAAACCGGAGCTGCCCCTTCCCCCCTGTCCGTACGCTAATGCTAGATCTATTCTTGTTAACTCTTTATTTTCTTCACTTTTCTCTATTATCAGTATTAGGCAATAAAACACTATATAACGTGCTATATTAGAAAAAACTCTAATTATTTAATTTCCAACTTAAGCTTTAATTATAAAAAAATATTTTATTATTAAAAATCATTATCAAGGGCCAGAGGGATTTTTTAATTTTTGCTTCTTTCAAGCAAAACGAAGCGCTAAAGTTGTATCTTTAGTTTCATTCGGGTTTTATTTTATTTTTTATAAGGCATAACTACAGGATTAAAATTAAAATTTAAGATTACATAATTATAACCATAGATACATGTTAAATTTCAACCCCAATGACAGCTACGCACAGCATGCAATAATTATATAAAAATAATAAAATAATAAACTAATAAATAAAATCAAATTTACAGAATACGAAAGTATCTATGCTTTAAGTCGCATTACATAGACTTAAATAAACAGGCGGACTTTTACAAATTTTTACATATTTCATTATGAGCTCGACACATTCTAAACACTGGATCATTATAAGAAACATTATTGCGACATAAAGGTACATGGAATAGATGTTGCGTGCGAGTGCTTCCTATTCTTAACGAAAAATGACTCATTAACTCATTAGTGTCCCATTTAACATTGATGATTTTGTAAAGTGTAGCAAAATCTTGATTTCTACGTCTCGAGGCAAGAGAGGTTAAGCCAAAGAACTGAAGCCGGGATTCATAAGTAGGCAGTTTACGTCTCATACGGAATCTAGAACAAAGACACCTATGAAAGCATCTCTTATCCTTTATATATATAAATATATTTTGACCACGATATATTTGCTAGTTCATCTACACAAGCACGAAAATCGGTTCCCCGGAATCGATATCTAATAGTACGATTTTCTTTGGGATGTGTATCTTTCTTCAGTTGGACAACTATATCATGAGGAGGGTGGCGATCATCGCAACGACTCAAAATTTGTGCTTTTTGCTTTTGTGACAAGAATAGGCATATCAAAGCCATGGAAAACAAGATCTAATATCCTATCATGCTTATTTAAAACAAAATTGGATTGAATCAAATTCTTTTTTTCTAAAAAGTCTTTTAAGGTTTGTTCCTTGACATTGGTCGGTGTAATTGCATCTAGTAACAGTCATATCAATTCTGGTAAATTAAAGTCACCCAATATTATTGCTTTATTGGGATTTGTCATAATAATTTCGTCTATATTTTCAACAAACTGTAAGTAATGATCCTTAGTAAAGAAGGTAGATAGACCGTACATATATTAATTGAATACCACTTGAGGTTTAAAGACACCCAGATATCTTCTACACGTTATATTATGTGTCAATAATTTATATGTTATAAAATAGATAGAGCATGTTCCTATAATATTTAATTCCTATAATATCTAATTATAGGAACTAGTGTCACAATAAGTGTCAGAACACTTACATCTCGTCTACCCGTGAACACGACTGCTGCAAAGCATTCGAAATGTCAAGTTGAAATAAAAATGTAACCAAAAGTATACGCGAATTAAATCCTTAAAAAATAGCTTTAGATTTATTTCAAATATGTACTCGTGAAAATCTAAGAAAAGGATATATGTCAGTAAAATTCCTAGTAATAGGAAATAATAGGGAATATAAATAATTATATTAAATGAAATAGCCTCCGGGAACGTTTCCGAATATTGCCGAGTAATGTACATATAAAAATAATTACTGTTGAGATTGCGAACACATCAACTTCAGTCGCCCTTAACTTAAAATATTGTAGCAATACTTATATAACTTTATATTTTATTATTTTGATATTTAATTTTTTTTTAGAAATTGTTTCTAAATGTTATATATAGTTGATAGAGTTTTTAGCATCGATGATATGTTTGTGTATTTTTTGGTTTTACGAAATATCCATCAGTAAGAAAAACTTGAAAGTTACATCAAATATTCATCAGTTGCTTTATCTACTTCTAATAATATCTTAAATTCGTCCGTGTTAAGGTTTAAAATCATTTGGTAACTTGAAGATGATGAGTTAAACGAATTCAAAATCTATAAATCATAATGACAATCTTAATCTTTGCTTTGAGAATCATATTTTGTATATTATTAGTATATTCTTGTATAAAATCAAATAAACGTTTATTGCAATATGAGATGATAATATTTATTGTATGTATTATATTCGTTTATTAGATTATAGACAACTAGCTTTTATTATTAAGATAGATCCGAGGACAGACAATATTTTTATTAGAATCACTAAGAGCAGTTGCTTAATTCTAGACAGCCCTTAGGCTGAAAGAAAGAAGAGGAAAGCCTTAGCTTTCCTCTTCTTTCTTTCAATTTTCTTGACTAAAATTTAATAGTGTCTACTAAAAGCAGTCACGTCAGTTGTCCACGAACAGGGCGCTAGGCCGTGTATAATAAATTTCATTATATTTTCGATTACGTCTATGTATCGCTTTATTTTCTCTCTTTGTTGTTGCATTGCTACAGGCCGGTCTTAGTTAAATTTAACCCGTTCTGCTCTGCGAAGAGTGTATCAGAGATTCTTGGAGGCTATCAGTTTGATGTATCGTTGAGAAGGACCACGGTCTGTATTTACAACTGAAAGGCAGGACCGATTTATTATTACAACTAGCTTAAGAAATCACGTCAGTCAAAATCGTATCTCAAACGATTAGAAAAAACTCAAACCAATGGCTCAACAACATTGGAAATAAGTAGCCTTCAGAAACCAATCCAAAATTACACTTTACGGTAATGATGAAAGGAGTAAAATATGTATAAGAAAGGGAAAGCGTTTGCTTAGCATTGTTTTGAAGATAAGGTAGCTTTTGGCAGTAGGTTAAGAACAATTTTTTGAGTTATTTTTTTAATAGAAAAACCGAATTTCAGTCTGCTACAGGGCCATTGCTGCCATCATTAAATATTTATAGATATATCCCCAGTGCTTAGGAGCTGGCTGTGTGGACCTAAATTTGATCAGGTATCACAGCCATAGGCTGTCAAGAAGCCATCAAGAATCCTATCGAGCATATGTAGAGCCAGCTAAAGAGACGTTTTCGGACTCGCCAGGTAGCTGTACCGACGATGCCGGAATATAAAGCTGCCATAATAGAGGACTGAGAGTTGATACCACAGATCTTTAGAGTGAAGTTGCAGATGCTTTTGGAAGCCAAACACATTATTAAATAAAAATGGTTTTTGAGATAAACATTCGTTTTACTAAAAAATCCGCAAAAATGTTGTCCTCCATTAAGGAGCATACACTATTTACAATTTGTAAAGTATTATTAATTCAAAAAAGAAAAAACAAATAAAAAAAAGGTGATAAAAACTGTACAAAACTGCATTAAAATTAAATCTTTTAATTTACTAAATCATTCAAAGGGTCTATAGATATGTCCTGGACCTTATTAATATCAAAAGCATTATTTAAGAAAGGTTTACACTTACTGTATACAACAAAAGAAAAAAAAAGTTTGTTCTCCAGCATCTAAGAAAATATTATGGATATTACTTTTGATTCACATGATCATTCATGAGTGAGAGAGTAGAAGATATGAGGGATAAACTCATTATCGGTCATTGTTTACAGAAGCTAATAGACAACTATAATAAATTACTTGTAATGTTTTGCAAACAACATCGTACCTATCGTAAATACCTAAATTAAACTCAATACGTTATTAATTGTATATGGAAAATTTAAAAATATCTTAAGTTTTTTTGACAGTATTTTCTTAGATTTTCACGAGCACACATTTGAAATAAAACTATTTTTACGGATTAAAACTATTTTTACGGATTAAAACTATTTTTACGGATTAAAACTATTTTTACGGATTTAAACTCGGGTTAAAATCAAAATGTAACCAAATTATACGCGAGTTTTAATCCGTAAAAATAGTTTTATTTCAAATGTGTACTCGTGAAAATCTAAGAAAATACTAAACAATCATTGTATTTTGTTTTGCAGAAGATTATATGATAAGCAATAAAGATGTTTTCGATGGTGTCCCAGAAGAGTATCTTAGTCACAAGGAGAAATATGAGCAATGCATTAAAAAATCTGTCGCTGTGTTTAATGTTGTGCGGAAACTGCAGAAACAAGGTGAAACCACGATAACGAATTATAGGCGAGTTATATAATAAAAGTTAATATATCGAGTAAAGTATAATTAAATATATAAAACAACTTTGTATTTTAATAATAATGTCAAGTATCTACCTCTGATACGTGTAGGAATGTTTTTATGGCCGGGTACTTGGTAAAAATTGAGGCTATGAATAATAATCCATTTTTACTTAGTAATGAAACTAAAAAGTTCTAAGTCTTACAGTAAAGCTACAATTTTTATATTCCCGACCAGATAGTAGTGTCTCTGAAGTATAAATTAAATTAATTAAACACACTACTGGTATATGGACAGTCAAAATTTAACAATATTTCTTTTTATTCTGTCTTGTTTTCCTCTAAATATGTCTTTGAGTTTATATTGTATATATTTTTAGAGATGTGATAACAAAACTCCTTAGAGCGTCACCACTTCGTGACGGGTCTCCTTTGGGGATCCACTATATTATGTTTATACCAACTATTATGAACCAGGCGAATGAAGAGCAACAGGCTAAATGGCTACCCAGAGCATGGAATAGCAACATCATTGGCAGCTATGCGCAAGTATGTGTTTAATAATTACAACAATTATTATATCGGTTGGTTATTTCCTAGTTAATTATCATAATTAATGTATCGTTAAGGTAAATTCTTGAAAAAGATTAAAGGAATATGTCATAAATTAAAAACATAGTACTGAAGCAAAATGTGTTCATAAATGTTTTTTAAATAATAATTAGTCATTTCAATAAAACTATTTTACGGATATATAACTCGCGTTTATTTTTACAGTTTTTAATTTAACTCGACGATTCGAATGCTTTGCAGCAAACGTGTTCGCGGTAAGACGAGATGATGGTGTCTGTCAGTCAGTCAGTTTATGTCTCCTACCTCCAACGGTTTCTGAGTTTATTCGCGTAGAGTTCAGTATGCACACAAAAAATGTAAAAATAAACGCGAGTTATATCCGTAAAATAGTTTTGATGAAATGTGTAGTACTCGTGTAAATCTTAGAAAACCATAATTACTACTTGTTAAGTGCATGACACATGGAAAAATATTTTTTTTCGTTACAACACACGAAATCTACTTTAGATATTGTTATGAAATTTATTTTCATGATAGATACCAACATAAGTATATCATTAGTATATTTTTTTCTTTGGAAAATTTTGTCATTTTCAATCAAACTAAAATAAAACTGATCGATTACAATACAAAAAAAAAGTTGTTTTGGGGATATTAATAAAATTCTATGTTTTGTGGGTAATTTGAAATTTGGATAGGATTGGGAGGGTGATGAGGGGGAGAGCTGAGAACAAAGTCATTCCTTTTTCAGGAATAATAAGTTTTTTATTTTAGACTGAATTGGGTCATGGTACTTTCATTCGTGGTCTAGAGACGACGGCAACGTACGACTCCACCAGCAAGGAGTTCGTATTGCACAGCCCCACTCTCACCTCTTACAAGTGGTGGCCTGGTGGACGTGAGTACACTTATTAAAATTCTTAATAGAAGAGGTTTCTGCGAATCCATAACCACAGAGCTGATCAGCTAATGTTGGCTTCCTGCCACTCTTTTATCTGAGATGCTAAAAACAGTGGGATTTTAATGTATGTCAGTGGGACCTTAGCTAGGATTTACAATTTGGTGAACTTTTATGATTTAAAAGAACACTTTTCTGGATTGCTCTTAGCTATCGATAGCAAAAACTTTTTAATGGTTTAATAATGATTATCTCCTGTGGATAAGTTAATTTAAGTATTAGTTTTTATTTTACGTCATGTTATTTGTAATAATTATAACCTTTCCAGTGGGTCATACAGCGAACTATTGTATATTAGTAGCCCAGCTCTATACTAAAGGAAAATGTCATGGAGTTCATTTGTTTATGGTTCAGTTAAGAGACGAGGAAACACATACTCCATTGCCTGGAATTAAAATAGGTGATATTGGAGCAAAATTAGGACTCAATGAAATTAACAATGGATTTTTAGGTTTTGATAATTTTAGAATACCTAAAGATCATATGTTAATGAAACACGCTCAAGTGTTAGAGGTAATAATAGATATATTTTTTAACAAACTAATATGTAACCTAAATTCTATATCTAGCAACATTATGCATTTAAACTTTTAGGATGGAACTTATGTCAAATCTCAAAATAATAAATTAAATTATGGCGCTATGGTTATGACGAGAGTCATTATTGTTTTTGATATAGTTAATTATCTATGCAAAGCTGTCATAATTGCTACAAGATACTCAGCTGTTCGTAGACAGTCACAGAAGAAAACAGGGTAAGTCTAAATGAGCTCTATATGAATAGGTAAAAGAAGTTAATAAAAAAAACATATTCTTATTCAAATATACGATAAACATCAATGTTCAATAAAAATGCGACCTAGATTCTGACAATGATATATTATATTAAGTAAAGAGAAAACACGAAGCAAATAGGTACTCGAAAAACAAAAACTTTTATTAATTCATAAAACTTGTTAGGCGTATGACTCTTAACGCGATTGCTTTTCGGTTTAAGTAAGATAGGTTTTTTTGGTCGACCTTAAATAATTTTAACTTATATATCAAAATGAAGAAACTTCATGGATACTCTGTTAACTTATTTATTAAATTACTATTAATTATTGTATTGACTGTTTAAGATATAGTCATACTTGGCATATGAGAACAATAAAGAAGAAGAATGTAGAGAACATTATTACGCTTTATAAAAAAATATGGTCAATTGGGATAATACATTTTATTTCTTAGGTCCAATAAATGGTTAAGATAATGGCAGGCGGTACTTAAAAATGAATAGTCCATAAAGAAACAACCCTCTCTAATTAACTAATTTCTACGAATAAGGTCATAATTTATAATATATTAATGAATGTTTCAGTGAACCAGAGGTACAGATCATTGATTACCTGACTCAGCAACATAAACTGTTTCCGGTTATAGCTACTTGCCACGCTTTACGCATAGCAGCAAATAATCTGTGGGATAACTTCAGCATTATTAACGAACAACTTCTTAGTGGCAATCTTGAAAGGTTACCTGAGGTCAGACCATTTTTATTTTACTAAAAATATGATACTCAAATCACAATCCTTTGATGAATATCGGAATCGTACTTTAATGCTATTCAAGATTTTTAGGGGGTTGTGTCGTACGCCTGAAGTCTGTTGAGTGCTCCAGTGACTCAGTAACCAGTTAAATCCAATTCATCATATAAATATATCGGTCCTTAATCGTGTGAATATTTCTAAGGTACGATACCTTTTATTTACCCGGCGTTTCGATCGAATTGCACCGATCCTTATTACAGGTCGACTGATGGCAGTTGAGCTGCCTTGAATGTATAATTTTGTGATACTATATCCCCAGTGTCGGTACTCCTATACCCTACACTTAACGAAAAGACACCGCGCGTCAATGTAAAGAGCGTCAACGCGCGGTGTCGTTTCGGTGCTGATCAATCAATGCATCAATGCAAACAATCAATGCATGCTCATGCATGCATTGATTGTTTGAGCGCTCTAGTCGAACAGTTAATAGTTAATTCTAAATCGAGTGTGGACCTTCCCTCGCAGCTGCACGCTTTGTCGTGTTGTCTGAAGGCGGTGAGCACTGCGGATGCGGCGAGCTGTGTGGAGCGCTGTAGGCTCGCGTGCGGAGGACACGGGTACATGCTGTCGTCTAATCTGCCACTCACTTACGGGCTCGTCACAGCCGCTTGCACCTACGAGGGGGAGAATACCGTGTTGCTGTTGCAAACTGCTAGGTATATTAAAGGTGTACTTTTCGATTATTGATAAATAATTTTTTGTAGGTTTTTTTTTTAATATAACCACATTGTTAAACCTTTTTTTTAGGTTTTTAGTAAAAACGTGGCAGCAAGTAGACAGTGTGAAATTGTCACCGACAGTAGAATATTTAGAAATTGCTAGAAGTGAAACTTTTAAAAAATGGGAAAATTCGGTAGAACACATCATACGTACATTTCAAATAGTTTCTAAGAGGTTAGTCAATTTTGTTTTATCCTAAAATTTTGTACTCAAATTATTTAAATGTACATCAATATATGTTAGAAATCGAAAAAATAAAAACTGTTACATTTGCCTTTTGCAGAAAAATTGAATCCTGCGTAGAAAATATTGAAAAGCGAGTATCATCAGGCCTGTCGTTGGAAGACGCTTGGAATATAAACACTATACAATTAGTTTCTGCAGCTGAGGTAAGACTAAATAATATCGTATTTACAAAGGTTTGACGTTAAAAAAAACAACATATTTGAATCATATATTTGTAGACACATTGTAGGGTACTCATTTTGTCAACGTTCAACGCTGAAATAAAGGAGAAAACTAACTCCACATCTCCTGAGTTAGCGGTTGTACTCAACCAGCTTCTTGAGCTGTACGCTGTTTATTGGTCATTGGAGATATTGAGTGATTTGATGCAGGTAAATTTTCACTTTTGTTTGTTAATACATTTTGAAAACATTTCTTTTAACGTTTTTTATGTTTTCAGTATACTTCAATAAGCCAAGATGACGTAGATAGGATTAAGTGGTGGTACGAAGATATCCTTATTGCGCTGCGACCCAACGCAGTAGGACTCGTCGATAGCTTCGACATAAGAGATAATGTTAGTATTATGGGAAATAGTGTTCAGGTTGAGAATTATGCAAATCTACACTAATACTTATTATTCTAGTGAAATCACAGTTAGGAAACGTTGTAAATGATACAATTTTGTTAAGTGTATGAAGTAAAAAATATAGTGAGAAATTTTATGCAATCTTTCTTAGTAAAAAAAATAATCTTTAAATTTTATTATGTCTTGCAGTTTTTGAATTCTACTCTGGGAGCTTATGACGGTCGTGTTTACGAGAGGTTGATGGAAGAAGCTCTCAAGTGTCCTTTAAATTCGGAAACAGTAAATGAATCTTTTCATAAGTATCTAAAACCGTTTATGCAAGGAAAACTCTGACAAAGTACCAATAGGTTAAGACTATTACAATGAATAATATATATTATAACATAAATAAATGTGTTATTTTTGGTTTTCGAAGGTGCAAGACAGGGTGTTCTTATTAAATAAAATATTTAAAGTATTTATTCCTTTTATTTCGACGTTACACAGTATACATCGTAAATTATGAGGGTAAAAATAAAAACATAAGTTTCAAAAAATATATATATTTGAAACAAACTTGTACTTCAATCTAATCTTTTCCACATATATAGAAATTTTTATAAATTCCGCCACTTCATTAGCATTCAGGGATTGAAAAACTAAAGAGTAGCTTTGAGACTTCGTAAAGTCACGTAATATTTTATTTCAAAAAATTACTGGTATATTTATCATTATAATGTTTTATCTGTTGTCTAGCAAAAAGATAATTCTATACAAGAGTGTTGATTTAAGTTTTTGGTGTATTCTTAATCGACCGCGCGAGTATCAATTCTCTTTGTACAAGATTGTCAAAAAAGTATTGGTATTATCCTCATTACGGAGATATGAAAGTTGAAACCTATCAAAATCATATTTCAGATATTTTGAAAATTTCTTATATGATATGCATTTGATATGTTTGTTCAAACAGATAAATTAATAAGAAAGATCCATAAAACCATTGTCATTTATTTAGATTGATTTGTGATGGTGGCAAAATGCCCTTCCGACGGCACAGTAAAGTAACCACCGACAGCCAACCGAATGAAAATAGGACCACCGTAAACGATGACTGCTGATCCGGTCCTCCCCACGACCTTACTGGCATCGGGTCCGGGCCAACATTCCCTCCAGTACTAGCTTCGGTCAGTAACTAAGTGGAACAGTTCTTTTAAGAAAATCACCGAGTTCTACTTCCGGTTTCGATTCCTGCCTAAAGGGCAAGCACTAAAACTAATTACTATCTAAAACTACCCCGAATCATTCACCACCGAGCACGTTGAAACACCACACCAGATACCGACACTTGTTTCGAATTGCCTGCCTACCTGCCCCTCGAAAAGTAAACGCCTAGATTATGTCCTTTTCGGCTTTTAGCCGAGCCTCAATAAGCCCGACCCAGAATTTTTGATGGGATCACCAAAACTAGCTACTGTAACTAATTACTTGGAACTGTTTGCTACCGATCAATATGAAACTCACCCTACTCGGCTCCCATTCCAACCCAAATAGGAACTATTAACAACTGCAAACTAATTAATATCCAGGGCTACCCGGAACCATTTGGCACCGACACCGTCAGCGACATCAATCCTAAATGTATATTCTTTATTGTACACCAAAAAAAATATAAATTTAGAAAAAACGGAACAAAAAAAACACAATACAATGGGCGGCCTTATCGCCTTAGGCTATTTCTTCCAGGCATAAGAAAGAAATGGAATAATTCGTTTTGAAGGCAGGTGGTGTAAAGTTATAAATCAGCAATAGACATACATGCAAATAATTACACCCTAATACGCATACATATACTTAGAAACTTTATACTATAAATATATACAATAAACTAAACAATATTTAAAATTATAAAATATGCATATAATATATGAGTAAATTTTAGTAATATGTTGTCCTAACTATTTAAGGTCAGATAGTATTTCTTGACTGATTTTTTAAATATGTGTATGGATTTGGACTTGCGTATATCTAAAGGTAATTCGTACCATAACCTAATAGCAGAGACAGTAAAAGATTGCTTGTAGAATTTCGAGTTATGGATGGGTAATTCTAGTGTGAGATGTCGTGTTGAACGCATGTCCAGGGGTGACCCAAGAAACTTAAGGTATGAAGGTGAGTTTGGGTGAAATAACAAACAGTACAAAAGTAAAAGAAATTGTAAATTCCGGCATCGACAGGTGTCTCTATATTGCACAGGCTCCTCAAAAAGAGCACGAGGAAGGGCTTTTTGAAGACTTTTGTTAAGACCGACCAGTAATTCCAATTCCAAGACCAGTATGTCGCATCCCAGTACCCTTGAAATCGAGAATAAAATTAGACAGTGGCTAACACAAACCTGAAGGAACTCGAACATCATAGCTCAGTGAGTACGGGCCCGTAACGCTTCCAATTTCAGCGCATGTATCCGAATGCCAACTCTAGCAGACAGGCACATGAGGAGGTTCCCGCCACGTGGCCTCTAGAAATGAAGTTTATGCTAGCTTAGCTAGAAACTTTTTAATAATTTGTAGACTAATTGGCCCATCTCTATTATTTTAGACTCATTTGAATTTTTATACTGTTTATGTAGACCCGTTACAATACAATATCTATTATTGGAAAAGTCAAATCAATTAATTACAATAAATTAAGAAAATGTATAAAAAAATGTAAGTAAAGTAACTTTAAAGGTCATAGATCAAAATTCTAAGTGTCGTAGTACAAATGATTTTTTACCAGTTTTATTTTGTTTGGACAATCAACATGTCTACTAATATGTCTGTTCAAATTAACGGAGATTTAATAAAAGAAAGAAAGAAATGCACTTTCGATGTCGAGGAATTGATAAATTTTATAGACGGAGGAAAGGACAAGACGGAAATGAGGAAATATGTCGGTGAGTTTGTAATTTATATGATAGATATAGTTTTTATTTTTTTTAGCCAATATGAAACTCGTCTATAAATTACTATAATAATTAATTGCTAAGAAAATTCTTTTATTGATATAAGAGGTTATATTGTCTAATCAAAATTGTAAGTTTATAGTTTTTCACTATTCTGTAAAATAACAATGTTGGAATAAAATAGAACTTAAGTGAAGTGAAGTGCAGTATAGTTTTTGTTCAATAATAATGTAAACGAAATAGTCGGACGTTTTTGTATTATATTTAAATATTCTTTTGAGTTTTTTATACATTTAGCTCTAAATAAGATCAAATATCAAAATACTAATTCTGAGGTGGTAGAATCATGCCATTTGGCTGAATTGGGTTCGTTCCGGGGCGGTACCACCCTCCCACAGAAAATAGGCGTTAAGTAATGACATCTTCTGAGAGATGAAATTGCGTTGCGTACGGTCATTGTGAGTGCCGTTAAGCCCATTTATTCTCGCCTCTCGTCCTATCCTCTCTTGCTCCTCTTTTTAAGAATGGGAGAGGATAGAGTTGGTCGGGAATCTCCCTCCTTTTACAGAATCATGGCAGCGGTGTTACAAGAAGAACTATCCCAGGAGGGTACCGCCACATTATGTGCAGGAGAATCCCTCCCTAAACACTCAGGCTCAGGCTACCCCTGGTATCTTGCTGTGGACAAAACCCCGTTCGATTCCGCCCGAGGCTGAGAGAGTAGGCTGTCCTCAACAGCCCCTAATACACTTCACGTGGTGGACTATTGCAATATTAGGGGGCTACACTCAAACATCAACGCCGTCTACTACCACCTAGAGACGTGGAAGCCGGCCTTATTCTGTCTTACCGACACACAGATATCGTCTTTTTCTGCCATTTTGTATCTTCGATACCCTGGCTACTCCTTGGAGCATAATATCTTGCCCCGCGCTTGGGTATGCGTGTATATCTGCTTTCGTCGCCTCGACCGTCTTGAAGTCCGGGACCTATCCATTATTTGGATACGTGAAGATTGCGAAGATCACCCACGCGTCTATGCGTGTTTTTATAGGTCCCATAGCGGAAACACGGAGACAGACCGACTTATAGAGCACGTCCAGATGGCTTCAGATTCCGTACTCCAACAGATCCCCTTCACTGAAATTGTCGTCCTCGGCGATTTCAATGCTCATCATGTTGAATGGCTTGGGTCACGAACAACTGATCACGCAGGGAGATCTGTTTTTGATTTTGCCCTTGCTTATGATCTAACTCAGTTGGTGTCTTCGCCCACGAGGATACCAAATGTGGGGGATCATACGCCTTCACTGTTGGATCTTCTGCTGACCTCACAGTCGGAAGGCTATGAGGTACATGTAAATGCACATATCGGCTCATCTGACCATTGCCTTATCCGGAGTGAAGTGCCGATCAAACGCTCTTCTAGGCCGCGTCGTGCAGGCAGCCATCGCGTGCCATTATCAACCGCCAGCTCCTTAAGTACCTAGAGGATCACCAGCTGATCAGTGACCACCAATATGGCTTTCGTCACGGTCGGTCGGCTGGTGATTTTCTAGCTTACTTAACACATCGATGGGCGGCGGCTGTGGAGAGTAAAGGGTTAGCAGTCAGTGTGGACAGTCAGTATGGACTTCCCGAGACATTGTGCCAGTGGATATCCAGTTTCCTCACGGAGCGTAGCATCAAGGTTGTTGTCGACGGTTTTTGCTCCGACATCAAGCCCGTGAATGCTAGTGTTCCCCAAGGCTGCGTTTTGTCTCCCACTCTGTTCCTTCTGGATATGAATGACATGTTACAGGTTAGCAACATTCATTGTTATGCAGATGACAGTACTGGTGGTGCACTGTACACCGGCCAACGCACTATTTCTCGGGATCACGTCGCAGAGTGCCGGAACGGACTTGTGTCTGAAGTCGAGTCTCTGCTTGAGCAAGTTTCGACCTGGGCTCAAGCGAACTTAGTGCAGTTTAACCCTAAGAATACACAAGTCTGCGCGTTTACCGCTAAAAAGTCTCCCTTTGTCGTGTCTGCTCGGTTTCAAGGCACTCCTCTTAATACCACAGCTAGTATCGGTATTCTTGGTGTCCTCCATTTCGAACGATGTTCAATTTCGCGGTCATTTGGAAGAGAAAGCCAGGTTAGCGTCCAAAAAACTTGGCGTGCTCCATAGAGCGGATCGGTATTTCACATGTGGCCATCGCTTCCAACTATACAACGCGCAAATACGGCCTCATTTGGAATACTGCTCCCATCTCTGGGCTGGAGCACCTCAGTACCAACTTCTTCCATTTGATCGCATCCAACATCGAGCAATTCGAATGGTTGATGATCCAGTTCTTACCGATCGGCTTGATAGTTTGTCCCTGCTAAGAGATGCTTCATCTCTTTGCGTTTTCTATCGCTTTTACTATGGGGAGCGCTCTGAGGATTATTACCCGCCGCTAAATTCAAACACCGCACTGCACGTTATAAGTTGCAATACGACCCGCATCTCGACAGCTGACAGTCAACCACAGTGCGCTTTAAAAGACATGCGGTGTTTCCGAACCAATACCACTTACTCTTCAAGAAACGAGCATACAAATTTTCAAAAGGCCGGCAACACACTTCAGACCCGTCTGGGCCTGCAAGTGCTCATGGGCGGCGAAGATCACTTTCCATCAAGTGGCTCGCCTGCTCGTTTGTCCTCTATAGCATAAAAAAAATATGAAGACTTTAAAATAATATCTTAGAAAGGGATTATTTACCTATAACATATATTTATAGAGTTAACATCGCCAAAAGTGTATGTTATATTTTTATAAATGTTAATGATTTGATATAAAATAAAGATAATCAAGTATGACTCAGCATATTGCAGTTAAATTTAATGTCTAAACACAAAAAAATATGTGTTGACTACTTGATGTAAACTGTTTGTTACTGTGATATCATTAAATTCATCAAAAGTTAATTAACCTATGTAATGAAATATTCACTATATGTTAATTATTATAATTACGTTACGTAAATCAATCGATTAGGAACATTGTTTTTTTATAATGACCAATTAAATATCTTTTAAAATTGCTATTATGATAATTAAAAAAAAAAATTGTTTACTAATTATAGAAAACTTAGTCCTGAGCTATGAGGAACTGCGGGATGATGTGCCTGAAGAATACCTCAGCCATAAAGAATGTTATGAAAATGTGGTACGGAAGGGCGCTCTTCTCTTTGATATATTTCTACAACTTTCAAAAGAGAGAAAGCAAAAAGGTCATCACGCGTAAGTAAGATGTAGATTGCTTATTTGTACGAGAAGATAGCAGATTCTGTGTTGGTAAATTGCATGTGAACTTATTGACTAATAATAATTTCTATTTATTTTACAGACCTTCCAACACATATCGCATTCATGAGGGCATAATGCAAAATGTCAATCCTTTTATTCTGCACTTTGCTTTATTTGTTCCGAACATCCAAAACCAGGCTACTGCTGAACAACAGTCGCAGTGGCTTCGACAGACAGGCATGATCGGCACTTATGCTCAGGTAGAGACTCTGGACATCGGTACTTCTTTCATTGCATTATAAATTTTGATAACGTCTTTTCCGTTTACAAATGGTTATTTACATACTTTGAATATGTTTGATTTATACAAACATATATCAAATATTTAGCCCTTTAATGAAATTAACTAAAATCTTATTGTGTGTCTACGTCATAATAGAAAAGTTAAGTCTGAGTAACTTTGAGTGTGATAGGAGAAAAAGACAAGAAGGTACAAATTTTGGATTTTAAAGATAAACAAATGTTATGAATTATCCTTTTAAGACTGAACTTGGGCACGGTACATTTTTGAGAGGGCTCGAGACCACGGCTATTTTCGACCCAGAAACCGATGAGTTTGTATTAAATAGTCCCACTTTGTCATCCTACAAATGGTGGCCTGGCGGTTGTAAGTATATAAAACAAGAATTTTTACCAGTGAACCAAGTAATTAATTTATGGGTCTATCTCATTCGGTCATGATCCTTCTTCAAATTATCTTCAGATTTTATAAAGGCATATGATTTTATTCTGATACAATATATGATGTTTATACTTAATACATAATTATTTTTATTTCCAGTAGGACAAACTTGCAATCATTGTTTGTTGATGGCTCAGCTCTATATAAATGGAAAATGTTATGGACCCCACTTATTCTTTGTACAAATTCGACATTTTGAAACTCATGAGCCACTTTCTGGAATTAAATTGGGTGAGATTGGTGCTAAGATGGGTTTTAACACAGCTAATAATGGTTTTCTTGGATTCAGTAATTTTAGGATACCGAGAAATAATATGCTGATGAAATATAATCAAGTTCTAAGAGTAAGTTCAGACGATGTGAAAGTTTAAGGACGTTGTTTTGTGTATTATGTAGTTAATTTAAATTTAAATAAGTAGATAAAAGTTTCCAAGCTACTTACGATTCGAGGATAGATTTTGTAAAAAGATACGAAGTGCGAAAGAAAGTATCCATATTTGATATTCCTCTATTTATGGGTAAGTTAATTTAATGTATCGGTGTAAATTTTAGGATGGCCCATATGTAAAATCCAAACTTGAAAAGTCGTCATATGGTTCAATGGTCTACGGACGAGTTCATATTCTCTCGGATATGGCGTATTGTCTCGCACGGGCTGCTACTATCAGTGTCAGATATTCCGCTGTAAGACACCAATCGCATATTAAACCTGAGTTAGTATCAAAACAATTTTATACCATTTTAATGAATATATAATACGTAGTCTGCGATACAGTAGAATGATAGTTATTGAAAATTGTTTTTTTTTGACTGCTGCGTAAATAAAAATGTATTAATCTTTCAAATATTTTTTCATTTACTTAGTGAACCAGAAGTAAAAGTATTAAATTTTGCAAGCCAACAGCACAAGTTGTTTATAGCAATAGCAACGAGTCATGCATTCAAAGTGACGGGATTGTGGTTGTGGCACACCTACTCGAACGCTATGAAAGATATTGGCAAGGGGGCCCTTGAGCGATCCAAAGAGGTAGATTTTTTTTTTATAATTAACATTTTAATTAAAATATAAATTAAGAAATAATATTTAGCTTTTTTATTATTTTAGTTATTGTTAAGTTTATTTTAAAAGAGGTTTCTAATTTGTTACTAAGATTAAATGTCTTAATTTAAAGGTTTTAATTATTCTCGTTTTTAATTTCTTTTTAATGTTTTAAATAATTTTTCAACTTAATTTTATGTTCTTGATTGCTTTTATTTTTATTTATTTATTTTGCTATTAATGTTATGTATGTACTTATAACAGTTTAAACTTAATTGATGTAATGAAAAAAATATTTAATTTAATTTTTAAGTTTTTTGCACATTGTTTGTTAAAATAAATAAATAAAAATCTTCATATTATTAAGGTAAGATGAACTTAAATAAATTCAATTGAGCCCTAGGTGCACGCACTTTCCTGCTGCCTGAAGGCCACGTCGACCTGTGACGCTGGGGAGTTGGTGGAGCGCTGCCGTACTGCGTGCGGCGGGCACGGGTACCTCATGTCATCCCGTGCTCTACACTACCGTGGCTGCCGCCATTACTTATGAAGGAGTCTCTACTGTGTTGATGTTACAAACAGCAAGGTCAATTATTATCTTTTATATGGAAATAATTTTATTTTATAAAAATACTTAAGTTTGATGGTGGTGGGGCTTAGCTGGTTAATGAACTCATTTTCGTAATTATTCGTCTAAAAGACTGGTATGAGTAAGAGAGTTATAAGGCAGCAACCATGAGCCATTGAGACAGTTCAAAAAGCAACCTATACCAATTAATCAACTTCTGCGTTCCATGTAACATATTTAAAATGTATACTTTAGTCTGTTCTGATAATTATTTAATTAACTTACCTATTGCAACTATTTTCAGATTTTTAGTGAAAAGCTGGAAACAGGCCATGGCTGGTGAATCACTACCAGAAACTGTTAGTTTTCTATCAGAGTACTTTGACAAAAAGTACAATATATGGACAAATACACCCGAAGGAATTATTAACGGATTTAAAGCCATAGCTGCGGGGTGACTCATTTTTAATTATTAATTTATATGGATCTATTTATTAACATTAAATGTTTTTAAACCTTGACGTCACATATTCAGTATTCCTGTGTCTTATTGTCGCGTAAATAATGATAGCTAATAAATATTTTGTATATCAGAGGTGTCTAACTCAATCGGACTCTAGATCTACTGTCTACCTTTCTAATTCTTTGCGATCTATAGACTCGGAATTTTTTAACTATACTTGTAATATAAAACTTTTAATAGAGAATTTCAATATTTAAAGTGAGTTGAATATCTCAGATTCCTTCACAATGTCTAAAAAAATCAATCACTGATTATGAAAGACTATTTTATTAGCTTTCGAAATCTGAAAGAATTGTCAATATGAGTAAAACCGATCTTGTAATATTTTCCAACTATATTAAATTAGAAAAAAGACGTGTGTTTGAACAGTTTTTGCTAGGTTCTTAAAGTCTAGCCTGTAGTTGGAAATGGCCAACCTTAAAGAATCCAATGTATGAGCATCAGCATAATATTTAGGATGGGAATAGGTTATTAACAGATAATTTTTTTCCTTGCCCACAATCGACTGATCTAGGGGCCGCGATCGACGGGTTGGCCTCCCCTGTTGTATATTGTTGACGTTTCGGCCGAAATTGGTTATTGCTTTTTTTTTTTTTTAAATCTTTTATGTGTTGAACAGAATACTTAAATAAGCAGCTGATAAAATTCAACAATATGTAGCTAATGGTTTACATTATGAGGAAGCTTGGAATTTGACAACGGTTAATTTGGTAAACGCGAGTGAGGTGAGTTAAATAATGTATTTGGTAAAGTTACTATTTTTAATTGCCATCAAAGCTTTGACATAGTTACTACTTGAATTGATTTTTTTTTCACAATATTTTTCTGTATATTATGTCCATGTATTATTTTCATTTATTTTATAATAAATATAGTTTATTTTATAATTGCAGGCATATTCCCGTCTTTTGTTATGTGAAGTGTTCTGGAGGGAAACCCAAAAAGCATTACCAACGGTGTCAAGTAATTTGGCGGTGGTGCTGGAACAGCTGGCAGAGTTGTATCTTGTGTATTGGGCTTTGGAAAAAAGAGGCGATTTCTTAATGGTAAATATATTTAAATCTGTTTTATTCGAAATTGTAAAAGCTATTTCATATTTTTTTATAAGACGATCTTTTGTAAGTGAGATTAAGTTTGGGATTTGAATGAAAATGTCTTTAAAAGACATCGTCCATCGAAAAGTTGGGTTTTGATAATTTAAGAGCTCACTTCGGTCCAATGTTAGCAAAATGAATATATGCAGATTACTGACTCTGAATCAGTGATTTCACTGATGAGCAGTTCTTCAGCATTATCATTATGAAGTGAAGCTGTATACGCCGGACCAGAAGTTGATAACAAAACCATTTCTAGTAATTAAATTAAAACAAAACCTATTTTTTATTGATTATATTATGTACAAATGTCGAAATATATTTCAGTATTCAACAATTTCGAAGGTGGATATCGATATCCTACAAAATAGATATGAAGAGTTGCTCGCTCTGATAAGGCCCAATGCGGTTGGTCTGGTTGACAGCTTCGACATCAGAGATGAGGTAAGCAGTTTTTTTAAAGAAGAGAACTTCCTTCTTTATTTTTCTTTATTAACCGAAAAAACCAAACCAAAGAAAAAAATTTTCTTAAAATATTCAAGTTATTAAACAATTAATTTGTATAATATAATTATGTTACAGATTCTCTGCTCTTCTTTGGGATCATACGATGGTCGGGTGTATGAAAGGATAATGGAACATGCTCTGAAAAGTCCATTGAATGCTGAAAGTGTAAATCAAAGTTTCCATAAATTCATAAAACCTGTTATGCTTAAACATAAATTGTAAGATTTCAGTAAAATCTCTTGATATATATGTTTGTTTTATTACACCCTTATACGCATACATATACTTAGAAACTTTATACTATAAATATATACAATAAACTAAACAATATTTAAAATTATAAAATATGCATATAATATATGAGTAAATTTTAGTAATAAGTTGTCCTAACTATTTAAGGTCAGATAGTATTTCTTGACTGGTTTTTTAAATATATGTATGGATTTGGACTTGCGTATATCTAAAGGTAATTCGTACCATAACCTAATAGCAGAGACAGTAAAAGATTGCTTGTAGAATTTCGAGTTATGGACGGGTAATTCTAGTGTGAGATATCGTGTTGAACGCATGTCCAGGGGTGACCCAAGAAACTTAAGGTATGAAGGTGAGTTTGGGTGAAATAACAAACAGTACAAAAGTAAAAGAAATTGTAAATTCCGGCATCGACAGGTGTCTCTATATTGCACAGGCCCTTCACAAAGAGCACGAGCAAGGGCTTTTTGAAGACTTTTGTTAAGACCGACCAGTAATTCCAATTCCAAGACCAGTATGTCGCATCCCAGAAATCGAGAATAAAATTAGACAGTGGCTAACACAAACCTGAAGGAACTCGAACATCATAGCTCAGGGAGCACGGGCCCGTAACGCTTCCAATTTCAGCGGTTGTATCCGAATGCCAACTCTAGCAGACAGGCGCATGAGGAGGTTCCCGGCACGTGGCCTCTAGAAACGAAGTTTATTCTACCTTAGCTAGAAACTTTTTATTAATTTGTAGACTAATTGGCCCATCTCTATTATTTTAGACTCATTTGAATTTATACGGTTTATACCCGTTACAATACAATATTTATAATTGAAAAAGTCAAATCAATTAATTACAATAAATTAAGAAAATGTATAAAAAAATGTAAATAAAGTAACCTTAGAGGTCATAGATCAAAATTATAAGTGTCGTAGTAGAAATGAATTTTATTACTAGTTTTATTTCATTCGGACAATCAACATGTCTACTAATATGTCTGTTCAAGTTAACGCAGATTTAATAAAAGAAAGAAAGAAATGCACTTTCGATGTCGAGGAATTGATACATTTTATAGACGGAGGAAAGGATAAGACGGAAATGAGGAAATATGTCGGTGAGTTTGCAATTTATATGATAGATATAGTTTTAATTTTATGCAATTTGTAACTTATCTATAAATTACTATAATAATTAATTGCTAGGAAAATAAGAATTCTTTTATTGATATAGGGTAAAATTGTCTATGCAAAATTGTAAGTTTACTGTTTTTCACTATTCTGTAAAATAACAATGTTGGAATAAAATAGAAGTAAAGTGAAGTGAAATGCAGTATAGTTGTTGTTCAATAATATTGTAGACGAAATAGTCGGACGTTTTTTCGGCGGTATTTTTTATACATTTAGCTCTAACTAAGATCAAGTATCAAAATCCTAATTGCATATGAAGAGTTTAATAATATCTTAGAATTTTAATTATTTACTTATTACATATATTTATAGAGCTAACAGCGCCTAAACTGTATGTTATATTTTTATAAATGTTAATGATATAAAATAAAGATAAACTAGTATGACTCAGCATATTGCAGTTAAATTTAATGTTTAAGCACAAAAAAATATGTGTTGAATACCTGATGTAAACTGTTTGTTACTGTGATATAATTTAATGCATCAAAAGTAAATTAACCTATGTAATGGAATATCCATTATATGTTAATTCTTACAATTACGTTACGTAAATCAATCGATTAGGAACATTGTTTTTTTATAATGACCAATTAAATACCATTTAAAATTGCTATTTCAAAAAAAAAAATGTTTACTAAATTATAGAAAACTTAGTCCTGAGCTATGAGGAACTGCGGGATGATGTGCCTGAAGAATACCTCAGCCATAAAGAATGTTATGAAAATGTGGTACGGAAGGGCGCTCTTCTCTTTGATATATTTCTAGAACTTTCAAAAGAGAGAAAGCAAAAAGCTCATCACGCGTAAGTAAGATGTAGATTGCTTATTTGTACGAGAAGATAGCAGATTCTGTCTTGGTAAATTGCATGTGAACTTATTGACTAATAATAATTTCTATTTATTTTACAGACCTTCCAACACATATCGCATTCATGAGGGCATAATGCAAAATGTCAATCCTTTTATTCTGCACTTTGCTTTATTTGTACCGGCCATCCAAAACCAGGCTACTGTTGAACAACAGTCGCAGTGGCTTCGACAGACAGGCATGATCGGCACTTATGCTCAGGTAGAGACTCTGGGCATCGGTACTTTTCTCATTGCATTATAAATTTTGATAACGTCTTTTCCGTTAACAAATCGTTATTTACATACTTTGAATATGTTGGATTTATACAAACATATATCAAAAATTTAGCCCTTTAATGAAATTAACTAATGTCTTATTGTGTGTCTACGTCATAATAGAAAAGTTAAGTCTGAGTAACTTTGAGTGTGATAGGAGAAAAAGACAAGAAGGTACAAATTTTGGATTTTAAAGATAAACAAATATTATGAATTATCCTTTTAAGACTGAACTTGGGCATGGTACATTTTTGAGAGGGCTCGAGACCACGGCTACTTTCGACCTAGAAACCGATGAGTTTGTATTAAATAGTCCCACTTTGTCGTCCTACAAATGGTGGCCTGGCGGTTGTAAGTATATAAAACAAGAATTTTTACCAGTGAACCAAGTAATTAATTTATGGGTCTATCTCATTCGGTCATGATCCTTCTTCAAATTATCTTCAGATTTTATAAAGGCATATGATTTTATTCTGATACAATATATGATGTTTATACTTAATACATAATTATTTTTATTTTCAGTAGGACAAACTTGCAATCATTGTTTGTTGATGGCTCAGCTCTATATAAATGGAAAATGTTATGGACCCCACTTATTCTTTGTACAAATTCGACATTTTGAAACTCATGAGCCACTTTCTGGAATTAAATTGGGTGAGATTGGTGCTAAGATGGGTTTTAACACAGCTAATAATGGTTTTCTTGGATTCAGTAATTTTAGGATACCGAGAAATAATATGCTGATGAAATATAATCAAGTTCTAAGAGTAAGTAAGTTCAGACGATGTGAAAGTTTAAGGACGTTGTTTTGTGTATTATGTAGTTAATTTAAATTTAAATAAGTAGATAAAAGTTTCCAAGCTACTTACGATTCGAGGATAGATTTTGTAAAAAGATATGAAGTGCGAAAGAAAGTATCCATATTTGATATTCCTCTATTTATGGGTAAGTTAATTTAATGTATCGGTGTCAATTTTAGGATGGCACATATGTAAAATCCAAACTTGAAAAGTCGTCATATGGTTCAATGGTCTTCGTACGAGTTCATCTTCTCTCGGATATGTCGTATTGTCTCGCACGTGCTGCTACTATCAGTGTCAGATATTCCGCTGTAAGACACCAATCGCATATTAAACCTGAGTTAGTATCAAAATAATTTTACACCATTTTAATAAATATATAAAACGTAGTCTGCGACACAGAGGCTTTGTAGTTATGGAAAATTTGTTGTTTTGACTGCTGCGTAAATAAAAATTTATTAATCTTTCAAATATTTTTTCATTTGCTTAGTGAACCAGAAGTACAAGTATTAAATTTTGCAAGCCAACAACACAAGTTGTTTATAGCAATAGCCACGAGTCATGCTTTCAAAGTGACGGGATTGTGGTTGTGGCACACCTACTCGAACGCTATGGAAGATATTGACAAGGGAGCCCTCGAGCGATCCAAAGAGGTAGAATTTTCGAAAAACTCAGTTTTTCCTTCCGATCTGTCTGTATGTGTGTCTGTGTGTCTGTCGAATTTTATTTTTCGAATTTTGAAAAACTAAAGATATATTTGGAATCAGCATCTAAATGTAAGATTCACTTTTCAAAATTATGTTGATTGTCCAACGGGAAGGTGGTCAGATCGGCCGCCGAAGTTACCGAAAAATGGAAAAAAAATTTCGAATTTTTAAATTATTTAAAATTTAAAAATTAATTAATTAATTAATTTATTTAATTATTTTTATTTTTTTTTCTTTTGTTTGTTAATTAATTTGCGAGTTATAATTTGCCGATTAGGAGTTTTTCATAGCGGCAAGCTCGATTGCCGCGTGTCAGATGTTTTTTTATAATTAACATTTTTTGATCATTCGTTTAAGGCATGGTGTTTTAATTTAAAAAGAAATTAACAAATTAAATTTAGCTTAGCTAGCTAGAAAACAATCAACGAATTTTTTACCTATTTAGATTAAATGTCTTAAATTAAAGGTTTTAATTATTCTCGTTTTTAATTTCTTTTTAATATTTTCAATAATTTTTCAACTTAGTTTTATGTTCTTGATTGTTTTTATTTTTATTTATTTATTTTGCTATTAATGTTACGTATGTACTTATAACAGTTTAAACTGAATTGATGTAATGAAAAAATATTTAATTTAATTTTTAAGTTTTTTGCACATTGTTTGTTAAAATAAATAAATAAAAATCTTCAAATATTATTAAAGTAAAATGAACTTGTTACGTACGTGACAACCCTACATTACAATATTGTGACATAGATTTAACATTATTTTATAAATTGCAATAAATCATTCACTCTGTGTTACCACTTCAACACATGACGTCGTATTTAGTTTAACTAGTATGCTAAGACCAGCTAGTCACAATAGATAATACAAAAAATTTGAAAGCGCGCGCAAAATTTCCCCATGCAAAGTCTATGGGAAAAATTAATTTTTTGAATAATTACTGCAATGAGGCTAATGAGATTTGAGAGTTGTCACTATTTTTCAGCAGTGGAGCATAATGAGACCTTTGATTTGAGCCATCAACGATATTTTTCCCTTTAGCTTCCCTTTTTCCCTCGAGCTACAGTGCGCCAACGAAATCGCTTCCTGCATTAATATATAAGATTATAATAAGTAAATTTTGCGAGTTAAAATAAATTCACTTCTATATTAAATTCGGTTTTTTTGAGTCCTTAGGCTGCGAACAAAGTAATTAACTTAACTAAATTCAATTGAGCCCTAGGTGCACGCACTTTCCTGCTGCCTGAAGGCCACGTCGACCTGTGACGCTGGGGAGTTGGTGGAGCGCTGCCGAACCGCGTGCGGCGGGCACGGGTACCTCATGTCATCCAATCTGCCCGTGCTCTACACTACCGTGGCTGCCGCCATTACTTATGAAGGAGTTTCTACTGTCTTGATGTTACAAACAGCAAGGTCAATTTATTACCTTTTATATGGAAATAATTTTATTTTATAAAAATACTTAAGTTTGATGGTGGTGGGGCTTAGCTGGTTAATGAACTCATTTTCGTAATTATTCGTCTAAAAGACTGGTATGAGTAAGAGAGTTATATGGCAGCAACCATGAGCCATTGGGACAGTTCAAAAAGCAACCTATACCAATTAATCAACTTCTGCGTTCTATGTAACATATTTGAAATGTATACTTTAGTCTGTTCTGATAATTATTTAATTACAATAAAACTACTTTTCGGATATAACTCGCGTTTATTATTACATTTTTATATTTAACCCGACGTTTCGAGTGCTTTGCAGCAAACGTGTTCGCGGTAAGATGAGATGATGGTGATTATTTAATTAACTTATCTATTGCAACTATTTTCAGATTTTTAGTGAAAAGCTGGAAACAGGCCATGGCTGGTGAATCACTACCAGAAACTGTTAGTTTTCTATCAGAGTACTTTGACAAAAGGTACAATAAATGGACAAATACACCCGAAGGAATTATTAACGGATTTAAAGCCGTAGCTGCGGGGTGACTCAATTTTAATTATTACTTTACAGGGATCTATTTATTAACATTAAATGTTTTTAAACCTTGACGTCACATATTCAGTATTCCTGTGTCTTATTGTCGCGTAAATAATGATAGCTAATAAATACTTTGTATATCAGAGGTGTCTAACTCAATCGGACTCGAGTTCTACTGTCTACCTTTCTAATTCTTTATAGACTCGGATTTATTTAACTATACTTATAATATAAAACTTTTAATAGAGAATTTCAATATTTAAAGTGAGTGGAATATCTCAGAGTCCTTCACAATATCTAAAAAAATCAATCACTGATTATGAAAGACTATTTTATTAGCTTTCGAAATCTGAAAGAATTGTCAATATGAGTAAAACCGATCTTGTAATATTTTCCAACTATATTCAATTAGAAAAAAGACGTGTGTTTGAACAGTTTTTGCTAGGTTCTTAAAGTCTAGCCTGTAGTTGGAAATGGCCAACCTTAAAGGATCCAATGTATGAGGATCAGCATAATATTTAGGATGGGAATAGGTTATAAATAGATATTTTTTTTCCTTGCCCACAATCGACTGATCTAGGGGCCGCGATCGACGGGTTGGCCTCCCCTGTCGTATATTGTCGACGTTTCGGGCGAAATTGGTTATTACTTTTTTTTTTTTTAAAGTGATTTATATGTTGAACAGAATACTTAAATCAGCAGCTGAGAAAATTCAACAATATGTAGCTAATGGTTTACATTATGAGGAAGCTTGGAATTTGACAACGGTTAATTTGATAAACGCGAGTGAGGTGAGTTAAATAATGTATTTGGTAAAGTTACTAATTTTAATTACCATCAAAGCTTTGACATCGTTGCTACCTGAATTGGTTTTTATTCACAATTTTTTTCTGTATGTTATGCCCATGTATTATTTTCATTTATTTTATAATAAATATAATTTATTTTATAATTGCAGGCATATTCCCGTCTTTTGTTATGTGAAGTGTTCTGGAGAGAAACCCAAAAAGCATTACCAACGGTGTCAAGTAATTTGGCGGTAGTGCTAGAACAGCTGGCAGAATTGTATCTTGTGTATTGGGCTTTGGAAAAAAGAGGCGATTTCTTAATGGTAAATATATATATAATTTAAATCTGTGGTATTCGAAATTGTAAAAGTTATATCATATTTTTTTATAAGACGATCTTTTGTAAGTGAGATTAAGTTTGGGATTTGAATGAAAATGTCTTTAAAAGACATTGTCCATCGAAAAGTTCGGTTTTGATAATTTAAGAGCTCACTTCGGCCCAATGTTAGCAAAATGAATATATACAGATTACTGATTCTTAATTAGTGATTTCACTGATGAGCAGTTCTTCAGCATTATCATTATGAAGTGAAGCTGTATACGCCGGACCAGAAGTTGATAACAAAACCATTTCTAGTAACTAAATTAAAACAAAACCTATTTTTTATTGATTATATTATGTACAAATGTCGAAATATATTTCAGTATTCAACAATTTCGAAGGTGGATATCGATATCCTACAAAATAGATATGAAGAGTTGCTCGCTCTGATAAGACCCAATGCGGTTGGTCTTGTTGACAGCTTCGACATCAGAGATGAGGTAAGCAGTTTTTTTAAAGAAGAGAACTTCCTTCTTTATTTTTCTTTATTAAACGAAAAAACCAAACCAAAGAAAAAAAATTTCTTAAAATATTCAAGTTTTTAAACAATTAATTTGTATAATATAATTATGTTACAGATTCTCTGCTCTACTTTGGGATCATACGATGGTCGGGTGTATGAAAGGATAATGGAACATGCTCTGAAAAGTCCATTGAACGCTGAAAGTGTTAATCAAAGTTTCCATAAATACATAAAACCTGTTATGCTTAAACATAAATTGTAAGATTTCAGTAAAATCTCTTGATATATATGTTTGTTGTTTTTTTTTTTAATTACGAAAAAATGTTATATTCTTTTTACCGCTACAAAGATTCACGTTTCACCGATATTAGTCTGCCCGATATTAAGCATGACTGTAGTATATGATGTTGCACGGTTACCTAGTAGAACTCTATTCTACTCTGAATGTGAAGACTAGTTTATAATTGTTAGAAAACACTGACTCCGGCAGAGAGTTCCAAAGCTCTGTCGTCGTCACGAAGAAAGTAGAAGCGAAACGCTTTTTACGGCGCTTTGGAACTTCTACCATAAATCGATGTTTTCTTGCTAAGCTTCTGGTTTCGTTGTTTTAAGGGTTGTGTAGCTCTACTGTGTTATTTTAAAGTTAGTAGTAATGAGTAACGAAAACATCATAGACTTACTTATTAAAAGATAGTTGCCAACGACTTCCTCTACGATGACTACAAGAAAATGTTACATGAAATATTAGTTTAGTACAACTGATCGAATCCACAAAAATTATCCATCTGTGCCTCATTTTTGTAGAAGGAGGTTCCAATACTTTGCTATATTTTATAATTGGAACTTTCACTCCGCATGTAATGAGATTGCAGCACAAAAACTTAAACTCTTCATTTCCATAGTCACCGCTCAGGTGTCTCAGCTCGCAAAGGAAAGAAAATGTTAGTATTCTTGCCTGAAGTAGATCATTGATATCTTTTTTTAATGTATCATTATCTATAAAATAAGTATAATAATTTTATAAATTATCTGCTGTTTTAAATAACACGATGTACCCTTTGTGTTGAACCTTACGTATTTACTGTATACATACAGTAAACAAGTTATCATGAGAGATATGCCCATAAGAATTATGAAAATTTTACTAAGCATATCGATATACATCATGAAAGTACCAGGAATAGCTAATATTAATCAACTTAAGAAAGTGAGTAACTCTTTGATATGGCAATATATACACTTATTTAACAAACTAGAAAATGTTCAAGTTTTACCATTTAACAGTAATTAAGCAAAGTTTGAGTATACAATATTTCCGGATATCTATATGATGAAATGCGTATGAAACGATCACTGCCTGCCACTTCAAGGTTTTATATAAATGTAAATAATATAATGTAACCCCGGTTAGTTTCTGTCGCCAGCTCTTTTTAGGTTTTTGGGTATATCTTCTTAGATTTGTTATATTTAGTTATTCTTCGCCCTTAAAGAATCATCTAATAGTAAATACTTTTTTAATATGCTATTTTCTTCTAACTTTAGTTTTAGGGAAGTCCTCAATGAATTTTTATATAATATTGATGTGTTGTTAAGTCTGTCTATAATTTTGTTACGTTCTAGCATATATGTATGTGAACATTTTATGCGCATTTTTGGCTTCTCAGCTTTCATTGAATTCTATTATTATTATTATAAGTTCGAGAATTGCGATTCTCGATGTAGTGAGAGTCTTATTAGTGATTGTCTTATCAGTTCCACATTATATCTAATTGTCTCAAAGCAGTAATTTAATCTGATACCTTATCTGTTTTTTGGTATCGCGTCACAAGAACATCAAGAGATTGTACCTGCTTTTAAAAACTCGAAATAAAAATGTTTTGGACAAACTTTTATTTTAAATTTATGAAATTGTACTTTACTGTACCGTACTAAAATAGTACAGATTTTCCGATTGTCATTTTTACAGAAAGATGACAGATTGTTTTATGAGAAATTTTCCTCAGCTTTTGCGGCGAAATATATTATGAAATTACAAACTTATTCTTACAATATTATTATTAAAAATAATTTGCTATTTGAATCTACGAATTCCAGGATTGCATGCAAATCTATCCAACTAATGTATCATGTCATGTCATTGCTTTTACGTTACATTATCTATAATTAAAAAATAGTTTCGATTTATTTATAGTATTCATCAATATACGAGGGGAAAATCATTTACGAATATAATCAATACATTTTATATAATAATAAATCCTTAAGTATTGCGTTCGGTTATTGACTCATACTATCTTTCGGATTATAACATATTGTTATCAAGTAAATGTAGTAATATTTAATGATAATTGTATAATATTTATTTAAAATTTTACTTCTGTCATATTTTATTTTAATAATAATTAGGATGGGAAATCTTCCTACTATATAGAAATTTTCGTAACCAAAGAATTGTAACTGTCATTCAAACCCAACTTTTCCGGCTTATTACACATGAATGTACCTTACGTATAGAGGTCACATTGGATAGATTTGGTAACATTCCATTTACATTTTAGTAAGTAAAAATTTATTACTTACTAAACCGGATAGTACAAGTACAAGAAGAAAAGGATTACTTTAATGTCCTTATTTGGTAATTAAACTGATATTTTTTGTTTCTTTATCTTTAATGTGGGTGCAGGTATAAATTTAAAATTTCTAAAACCAATAAATTTAATTCTGCGATTAAGTAACAAAAATCTATGTACAATACTTTACTAAATGTAACAACAGGAAGTATATATTGTGACAAAAAAGTACAATATTTAAATACAAAAACGTTTTTTTTAAGTTAGTGTTGTCATTTATAAAAAAATATTAGTAAGATATAATGGTAAAAAAAAATCGTAATCCAAAAATATCCAAAATATATATCGAGTTCTCAACCTAATTCGATTTTATTTTATTATCTTTAACTTAGTCTTCTCCCTACCTTTTAGTAATGATATATAGTAGACTAGAGCCAGCACTCGTCACTATACCGTTATTTAGTGCGTATGCATCAACAAACAACATATGTGTGCGTAAACGTACACATAAAAACTACACTTGTTTTTGTTGCCCTAAAAAGTTGAAGCGCAGTTTATCGGTGAGCGCAGTCACAGAGAACGTTATCACAACGTCATTCACTTGATTATTAAAAATATGAATCATTAATTTAATAAACTTTTTTTATAAATCATAATTAAAAGAGTTCATTCACTTTTGACTTTATACGAAGTTAGCAGAAAGAAAACAAAACAAATAGAATTTTAATTAAGTTACTTATCTTTGGTCTTCGTACTATAGTTACGTGCAACGTCCTAAAAATAATACCAATGTCACAAAGATACTATCAGTTCTAAGATATCTCTATCTACGTAACTTCTTTATTTGTTTCAATTATGTAGTTGGTCTCAGTATTGGTCAGTCAGAGGACGTAACAACAGTTTTTGTTTTATTAATAGTGGAAGTATCGTGATGCAGAAGTCAGTGAATATCGATTTAAAGAAAGAAAGAGCTAAGTGCTCTTTTAAAATAGAAGAGCTAACAAATTTCTTAGATGATGGATTTGAGAACACAAAGCGAAGACGGGAATTAGGTGTGTAAGCTAAGTTATATATTCGTCAAAAAATATCAATTGAAATCTTGAGGTTATAAGTAATGCCTTTTATTTGGGAATAGGAATAAATGCAACATACGTTTTATCTAGGTCATTTCATTCAGGCGCATTATATTTTAAAATGTTTTGCAGAACATAAAATTCTTAGCACGAAGGGGATTCTAGATGAGATACCCGAAGAGTATCTCAGTCACAAGGAGAAATATGAGAATGCTATTCGAAAATCTGTCATATTGTACCGAGCTCTGCAAGAACATGATGATATGCAAGATAAACCATTTGAACAAAAGATAAAGTTAGTTATCTTTCTTACCAATCTAAATCTCATTTTATCAATGAAAAAATTAAATCAAAAACTCCTTAAAAAAATGCTCTGCCATCTCATAAAATGGATAACTTTTTTACAATCCTCACGAACACAATCCTAAACCTATTATTATTGTAGTAGACTCATTACTGTAATTTATTCAGAAAAAAAGTTTCTATGTTGTCTTCGATAAATTTTATTAAACTCATTCAACTTTTTCCTAGAGTAAAATGCAGTCAAATAAACATTTAGCCAAAGTAAAATTACCGTATGCATAGAATATACTATTTCATTAAATTGTAACTGTAATATGTTCCCATGTTTAAGTTTCTTACATATTTTTAAAGTAATCCAATTTCCGTAGAGCCAATATTCGTCACATGGTATCAGCAGCTATCCTAAAGGACCACTCCCCTTTTATGTTACACGGGGAAATGTTTCTTATGACCATCCAAGGTCAAGGCAATGAAGAACAGCAGAAAATTTGGTTGAAAAGAGCAATTAATATGGAAATAATAGGGACATACGCACAGGTAACGTTCATATTATTAAACTTAAATTCTAAAACGAAATTATATCTAGGATTGTTTTGTTTTTTGAATGCGATTTAGTGTACGAGATGTAGTAGTAATAAAACAAATAATATTATAAACTCTGCTATTTCGTCCCTCTTAATATAAAATCAACTTTATTGATTGTACAAATTAACATTTGTAAGTACTCATTTATAAGTTTTAGGTTCTTTCAATAAATTAAGACTGTTTACAGACAGAGTTAGGCCACGGGACTTTTCTGCGAGGTTTAGAATTACAAGCTACTTACGATGAAAAAACAGAAGAGTTTATTCTGCACAGCCCTTCACTGACATCTTATAAGTGGTGGCCTGGAGGGAGTGAGTATCTGCTGTTAACTTTGTTTAGAAATATATATTTTGTTCTGACACAAGTTTCTTCTACGCTTAAATTAAATACGAGGGATAATATTTAACATATCTCTGTGTATTCGTGTATTTAAGTGTCTTTCACTCGGTTCTTTAATTTATTTTTTGATCGTAAGTATTGTCAAGTTTAATTCAATGATAGCAGTCTTTTTCAAGATACTCATTTTTGTTCAGAACGAGAGGTACATATCTCGAGAAGTTTTACTTCAACGAAACGTAGTTAAGGATCTTAGGCCATATTGAAGCGAATTATAAAGATTTTTTTACATTTTTTAAATTTTAATTTTATCAATCACACGTTAAAATATTTGAGTGTGATCTTATTTTTGTTCCATGACAATTTTTTTTGTTCAATTAGAGCAAAAGCATGACTATTAGAGACTTCATTGGAAAAAATGTTTTAATTTAGATTTTTGGTTTTTCTTCTGTTTTGAGGTGTTGTTTTGTAAATATTAACATTCATTTACAATATTATACAATATAAAATGTTCATGTGGTTATGCTTTTCACGAAGGTTTTAAATAATATCTAAGATCTTCAAACTAATATATGTTTTTTGTTCCAGTGGCACACACAGTCAACCACGCGGTTGTGATGGCGCAACTTTATATAAAAGGCAAAAATTATGGCATGCAACCGTTTATGGTACAGATCAGAGATCTAGAAACGCACATGCCATTGCCCGGAATCAAGGTCGGGGAGATCGGACCCAAGCTTGGATTTAATACTGTCAATAATGGTTTCCTCGGCTTTGAAAATTTCCGTATACCACGGGATAGAATGTTGATGAAAAATGCACAGGTTTTGAAGGTACAAAAGAATCGGGTTTGTTTTTGGACTTTAGAATTCCTATTTTTTCAAAGTTGCAAAATGCAAAGTTCCTTTAAAAGCGTTATTGTACTTCCAAAGTGTCATAGTCAAAAGTTTAGGATCAACCAACACAAATAAATGAATCTTTCTATAAAAAGCAATCACCCATTGAAATAAATGATAATTTCGTTTCAGGATGGTACTTTTGTCGCGTCACCCAACAGTAAGTTAGCGTACGGTACGATGGTGGGTGTTCGTGTTTCGATCTTGAACAGTGTCGCCAAGTACCTCTCTGCCGCCGTCACCATAGCTGTTCGTTATGCGGCTGTTAGAAGACAATCGCAGCTGAGGCCAGAGTAAATAAATAGTTTACACCTTCTTCTACCTCTTCTTCCGTGAATATCATATTTATAATATCGTGTTTTCCGTCGCTTTATAATACATTTCTTTAATTTTTTAATAACGAAAAATAGTTTACTAACATCTCTAATTTGTTCCAGTGAACCGGAGCCTCAAATCTTGGACTATGTGACGCAGCAGCACAAACTGATAATTGCTATCGCAACGAGCCACGCCTACCACTTCACCGTGCGGTGGTTGTATGACGTTTACAACACTACTAAGAAGGACCTAGACAAAGGGCGACTTGACAATCTGCCGGAGGTTTTAAATCAATTTACTTTTATTTTTTTTGTTTTTTAGTACTTTCTTATCTAGATTTTAGATATCCTCGTCATTTATAGACCGACATTTGGCTTTATAATATACAATCACAGTTCAAACTACTCCTAGCCAGGTATTTTTAAATTTAGATGGATGCTGACTAACGATTCGTCCGGAACTTGAACTTTACATTATCGAAACTACATCTTATTTACTCAGTCCGACTTTCAACCCTTAAAATATTTTTAATTTGAATAGTTAGTGGTCTGTGAATCGATCGGTAAACTTTTAAAGATGTGGTGAGTGATTTCCTTGTCCTGTTAAATATACCAGTAAGATCTGTTCTCTGTAGCTGCACGTGCTAGCGTGTGTGCTGAAGGTGCTAAGTTCTTCAGACTGCACAGTCCTCATTGAGCGATGTCGTCTCGCGTGCGGCGGACACGGGTACATGCTGTCCTCCAACTTGCCACAGCTTTACGGCGTCTGCACCGCCACCTGCACCTATGAGGGGGAGAACACTGTGCTGTTGCTGCAGGTAGCCAGGTAGATGTTTAATTAATTCTCTCGAATTAAACCACTTCTCTTGCTTGTTTTACTAAATTCATGAATCAACAGAATTATTGGTTTAATACATTTGTTAAGATATAGTCGCCACAATAAAGTATTAGAAATTGTGATTATAAACGTGAATTATGATTGTAACCGTAAAGCGGTACGTTTTTCAACAGCAAGAGCACAGAAGGGTGTAAAAGCCACCTAACGATCTGTAGAGTTAAAGAAGTCTCGTCGAAAAAAACAATACAAAAACCTCACTCTATCTTTGTAATGGTGATGAAACAGGATTTTAAATATGTTGATATGCTGTATACAAAATTTCTTATTTATATAATTATTAAATATTTCTTATCTCCACATCAGTTACAAAAAATACACTACAAAGAGTCGTTTTTCCTGCTTAGATACAACAATCATTTTGATAAAAACGACATCAACTGTCATTAATCTATGTATGTTATATAATTTTATTATTTTAATTTTATCGCTCGATCAGTTGCTGTTGTTTGTGCACATAATACTTATATTTTTTTTTAATAAGATAATTCAATACAGTAGTCTCCGAGTAATATAAGAATTTGTTACATATTTTGAGGATCAAACACAAAATATAATACCAAATTCATAATAATGCATATAAATTTTAATTGTCAACTTTTGATACTTATATATATATAAATATCAAAAGTTGACAATTGTTCTTAAAACTTACATAAATTCGAAAAATTCTATTGATTTAGTACCAAAGTTATTTAGTTACTACAGGCATTTGAAGATTCAATTTTACATTCATTTGAAATCAATGTTATTAATCAATGAAACACAGAGTCAAATCAATTTCTTTTTATTCAAATAGGGCTAGATTTTAGTTATGAAATGTCAAGTTTCTAGTTGTACGGTTATGTAAGGTAGTAGAGGAAAGAAATTGTGAGAGCAAAATAATCTAATCAAAAGAATAGTACAAGGAACCATCTAGATAATTAACCATGTAACAACTAGTTCTATGAGAATGTGAAGTTTACAAATTTAAATATTTAAAATAATGAAAGTGATATAATGACATAAAATTAAATATTTCATAACAGGTCCCTAGTGAAAGCTTGGGAAAACGCGGTTAAAAACAAACCGTTAAGCCCATCCATGGCGTATCTCGCAGACAAGAACCCATCAGCAAAATGGGATAATTCTCTTGATGGAATAATAAGGAACTTCCAGATAGTCGCCAGAGGGTATGTTAATAAGAATAATTATGTAATAAATTTGATATGTTTTTAATGATATTTTATTTATTTCAAATTTATTTTGCATAGCAAAGTATCGTCAAGTGTGGCAAGTTTCGAGCAGTACAAGAGTTCTGGACTGTCTCACGAAGATGCCTGGAATAAAGCGTCCGTACAATTAATAGCTGCAGCTGAAGTAAGCGTTCTCCTACATACCATAATATTTGTACTAAATCTCGTTGTAACATGTTCGTGATTATTCTTTAAGGCTCACGGCAGGGTCATTGTTCTATCAATGTACAAAATGGAAATAGAGAGAAGAGCTCCAAGTCTGTCGCCATCTCTGAGGGTCGTGTTAGAACAAGTTCAAGAACTGTATACCGTTTATTGGACTTTGGAGAAGATAGGAGACTTACTATTGGTGAGAAAACACTTAAATATTCTTCCTACTTTAATATTTTATTTTATGATTTCTCTTATGTCTTCACTTAATGTCTGTGGAAAATACCTAAAAAAACTAAAGATTTAAAAAACTGCGGAATCCATGCACTAAAACCTATAGAGAGGCTCAACTTTGACAAGTCTTCTAGACGCTAGATGGTGTTAATTATTAACCTATACAATTATGTGTGTATAATCTACCACAAAATATAGTAAAATATTTCAACAATTATATGTTTCATTACAATAATTAATAAAAAAATATTTTATGACTGAATAACACTTATTTAATTTATAAAATCTGTTTTAACCTTATCAAACTATTGAAATAGAGAAAGGTAGGTATATGACGATATATATATTATATGCGGTCATTTTTAATATAGGAAACGTATCGTTTATTACTAATTAATAATTACAACTTATGAGTTATGAATTGAATATCTGATTCGTTGAGAAGAAACCTTGTACTTGACTTTATTAATTATGTTTTAGACACTATATTGGTTGATTTAGTGTTCGTATTTGTATTTCATCGAGTTTCAATTCTCAAAGGTTCTTAAGAAGGTTCATTTCAACAAACTCCTCAACTTTCTGTAATAGTCTATACTTGTTAAATGGAGTTATTTTTATAACAGTACACACAACTATCAGAAAGTGATGTAAAATTGCTGCAAAGACGGTACGAAGATTTATTGGCAGCACTGCGACCCAATGCTGTGGGGTTGGTGGATGCTTTTGACATAAGGGATGAGGTGAGCTATTTATATTTTATATCACAGAGCACTATTCATACACTTTAACAGTATTAAATGTAAATATTTTGATTTAAAACTGACAAACGCTGTTTATTATCACATCTAATAGGGTGTTCAAACATATATTCTTCTTTCTCTAGATATTATCCTCAACTCTGGGTGCATACGACGGTCGCGCCTACGAGCGTCTCATGGAGGAAGCCTTGAAGAGTCCTCTCAATAAGGAACCAGTTAACGAGTCATTCCATAAATACCTGAAACCATTTATGCAAGGAAAATTATAATGTGTTTAACCTTTTACTGCATTATCGGTGATCTTATCTTATCTTTTATAGATTTGATCAAATTTTAAAATTATGGTTGTTGTATTCTAAACATTTTTGTTATCTGCTAACCATACAAGATATTATACAGTTACCTTTATTTATTGAAATGAGATTAAATATAAGTTGTATAAAACAGGTAATTAATGTTTATGTTGTCCCTCAAGAAGAGTAGTTTCAAATACTTAATGCTAATAAATATAGAATTCTAGAATTGTTTTGTAATATTGGTTCTGGTTAAATCTTTTTTTTACTTAAGCTTTACTTTTAATTACTTACTTACTTACGTAGCCTTTATAAGAATTTTCTAAAATGCGTAAGATCTTGTTTCATATGAAATTGCTTCGTTTTGCTATTCCTTGATTAATAAATGAAAAGTATGTCAGTATATATATATAATTAAAAACGATGGACTTGACAATAAAGACATCCTTGGAGATATCGGTCCCGGAAAACTTTGACTTTTCTTCCACGTACCACTAAGATGTGGAATGAACTTCCTTCGGATCGATACGACATGGGTACCTTCAAAAAAGGCGTCTATTCATATCTCCAAGTCCGGCAACGCTCTTGTGAGTCTTCGGATGTTGCAAGAGTTCATGGGCGGCGGTGATCACATTTTATCAGTGACCCGCATGCTCCATTGCCCTCCTTTTACATAAAAAAAAAAAAAAAAAAACAATATTTTTTTATTATTTTGTGCTGGAGCTGTGTAGTTTTTAACAAAGTATAATAAAAATTTGAGTTAAAGTAACAAGGATCATCTAAGAAAATACAATAAGGATCATATTGATATTTTTCAATGTGTCATTTTCAGTTTGACATCGAAATATTTACATATTAATTAAAGTTTTAGCAAGTCGAGCGTGTTATTTATATTTACATTGAAAGTAATATTTTATTCCGTTTGATAAATGAGTATTATAATTTTAAAATCTATCTGCTGCTTTCAAGAACACGAGTGCCCTTTGTGTTGAAACATACGTACGTTACGTATTGCGCACTGTATAAATACAGTAAACAAGTTACCATGCCCATAACAATTATATAGTATGCCCATAACAATTATGAAAATTTTACTAAGCTTATCGATATACATCGTATAAGTACCAGGAATAAAGACAAGCTAATATACCTATGTAGCTAATATACCTATTAATCGACTTAAGAAAGTGAGTAACTCTTTTAGTCTATGCAACTAAGGTATCATGTCATGTCATTGCTTTTACGTTACATTATCTATAATTAAAAATAGTTTCGATTTATTTATAATATTCATCAATGTACGAGGAGAAAATAGCATATAAAAAAAAGGTAATATAATAACAAAATAAGAAGATAAGAATATCCAGCTTCTGATACGTGAGTAAACATGATAAAATACATTTTATATAATAATAAATCCTTAAGTATTGCGTTCGGTTATTGACTGATACTATCTCTGGGATTATAACATATATGTATAATGTAATATTTAATAATTGTCTTTAAAGCAATGTATATATATTTATTAAAAATTTTACTTCTTTGATATTTTATTTTGATAATAATTAGGATGGCAAAACCTCCATATACTATATAGAAATTTTCGTAACTTAAGAATTGTAACTGTCATTCAAACCCACACATGAATGTACTTATTACACATGAATGTACCTTATGTATTGAAATATTTTACGACACGGCTTACGTATAGAGGTCACATTGGATTGATTTGGTAACATTTCATTAACATTTTAGTAAGTAATAATTTATTTCAGTTTGATGCTGTTTGTTAACCAGAGTACAATAAGTTAGAAAACATCCTAAAAATAAATAATAATAAAACTTTTGCATTAAAATAAGTGAGTGTAAAAATCTATAATCAAGAAGAAAAGGATTACTTTAAAATCGAATATCACTATTCAATTTCCGTATCTGGCAAATAGACGGATATTTTTTGTCTCTTTATCTTTAATGTGGGCGCAGGTAAAAATTTAAAATTTCTAAAACCAATAAATTTAATTCTGCGATTAAGTAACAAAAATCTATGTACAATACTTTACTAAATGTAACAACAGGAAGTATATATATATTGTGACAAAAAAGTACAATATTTAAATACAAAAAACGTTTTTTTAAGCTAGTGTTGTCTTTTATAAAAAAAATTAGGAAGATTTAAATGGTAAAAAAAATTCGTTATAAAGATAATTCGTTATAAAGTATACCTAAGTCTAAGTATATCTAGGTCTTAAGCAATTTCGCATAACAATTGATTTTATTTTAATATCTTTAATTTAGTTTTATTAGTTTCTTTTAGTAACGTTAAATAGTAGACTTGAGCCAGCACTCATCACTATGCAGTGCGTATGTATAACCAAACCAAACCAAAGATCTTTGTGTGCGTAAACGCACACATAAAGACTACACCTGTTCTTTGTTGCCCTTAAAAGTTGAAGCACAGTTTATCGGTGAGTGCAAGATCACCGAGAAAGTTATCACAACGTCACTTGATTACTTTATATGAATATATGAATCATTAATTTAATATACTTTTTTTTTATAAATTATAATTAAAAAAGAGTTCATTTACTTTGGACTTTTAATTAGTTAGTAGAAAGAAAATAAAATCAAATAGAATTTTTATTAAGTTACTTATCTTCGGTCTTTGTACTGTAGTTACGTGCAACGTCTTAAAAGTAATTCCAATATATCAGTTTATATCAGTTCTAAGATATCTCTATCTGCGTAACTTGTTAATTTGTTTCAATTATGTAGTTGGTCTCAGTATTTGTCAGTCAGAGGACGTAACGTAACAGTTTTTGTGTTATTAATAGTGGAAGTATCATGACCCAGAATTCAGTGAATGTCGATTTAAAGAAAGAAAGAGCTAAGTGTTCTTTTAAAATAGAAGAGCTAACAAATTTGTTAGATGATGGATTTGAGAATACAAAGCGAAGACGGGAATTAGGTATGTAAGCTAAGTTATATATTCGTCAAAAAATATCAATTGAAATATTGAGATTATTAGTAATGTCTTTTATTTGGGAATAGCAATAAATACAACATACGTTTTATCTAAGATTTTTGATTCAGGCGCATTATATTTTAAAATGTTTTGCAGAACATAAAATTCTTAACACGAAGGGGATTCTAGACGAGATACCAGAAGAGTATCTCAGTCATAAGGAGAAGTATGAGAATGCAATACGAAAATCTGTCATATTGTACCGAGCTCTGCAAGAACATGATGATATGCAAGATAAACCATTTGAAGAACAGATAAAGTTAGTTATCTTTATTACATACCACACATTTTAAACAATTATCAGCTTATCAAAGAAAAATTAAAAAAATATATATATATATATATCATTTAAATCTAAATAACTGTAATCTGCGACTTCATAAACTCCTCACCTCAAGTTAAAAATGCTCTGCCATTTCATAAAATGGATACTTTTTTAAATCCCCACGAAAGTAATCAATATCTAAACCTATTATTATTGTAGTAGACTCACTACTTTAATTTATTCAGAAAAAAAGTTTCTATGTTGTTTTCGACAAACTTTATTAATGTCATTCAACTTTTTCCTAGAGTAAAATGCGGTCAAACAAACATTTAGCCAAAGTAAAATTACTTTATGCATAGAATATACCATTTCATTATATTGTAACTATAATATATTCCTATGTTTTAGTTTCTTACATATTTTTAAAGTAATTCAATTTCCGTAGAGCCAGTATTCGTCACATGGTATCAGCAGCTGTCCTAAAGGACCACTCCCCTTTTATGTTACACGAAGGAATGTTTCTTATGGCCATCCTAGGTCAAGGCAATGAAGAACAGCAGAAAATTTGGTTTAAAAGAGCAAGTAATATGGAAATAATAGGGACATACGCACAGGTATCGTTCATGTTATTAAACTTAAATTCTAAAATGAAATTGTATAGATATAATATTGTTTTCTGAATGTGATTTTTTATTGGCGATGTAGTAATTACCACTAAAGGAATATTATAAACTTTGCTATGTCGTCCCTCTTAATATAAAGTAATACAACTTTATTAATTGTACAAATCAACATATATACTAGTATTTTAATAAATTAAAATTATTTACAGACAGAGTTAGGCCACGGGACTTTTCTGCGAGGTTTAGAATTGCAAGCTACTTACGATGAAAAAACGGAAGAGTTTATTCTGCACAGCCCTTCATTGACATCTTATAAATGGTGGCCTGGCGGGTGTAAGTACCTGTTGTTAACTTTATCTAGAAATATATATTTTGTACTTACCCAACTTTCTTCTACGCTTAAATTAAATACGAGGGATAATATTTAACATATCTCTGTGTATTCGTGTATTTAAGTGTCTTTCACTCGGTTCTCTAATTTATTTTTTGATCGTAATTATTGTCAGGTTTAATGCAATGATAGCAGTCTTTTTCAAGATACTCATTTTTCTTCAGAACGAGAAGTTTTACTTCCACGAAACGTAGTTAAGGATCTGAGGCCATATTGAAGCTAATTATAAAGATTTATTAACATTTTTTTTATTTTCTTTTTATCAATCACACATTAAAATATTTGAGTGTGATTTGCTTTTTGTTCCACAACGAACTTCAGTTTACTTCCCTTAATATTCAGCTGTCGAGTTATAGTAATCTGGTACTAGCCCGCTTCAATCAGAGCAACAACATGACTATTAGAGACTTCATTGGAAAAAATGTTTTAATTTTGATTTTTGTAATTTTCTTCTATTTTGAGGTTTTGAGTGGGGTAGGTTTTTATTTTTTAAAATATTTTCATTCTTTTATAATAATTATACAACATAAAATGTTCACGTGTTTATGCTTTTCACGAAGGTTTTAAATAATATCTAAGATCTTCAAACTAATATATGTTTTTTGTTCCAGTGGCACACACAGTCAACCACGCGGTTGTGATGGCGCAACTTTATATAAAAGGCAAAAGCTATGGCATGCAACCGTTTATGGTACAGATCAGAGATCTAGAAACGCACATGCCATTGCCCGGAATCAAGGTCGGGGAGATCGGACCCAAGCTTGGATTTAATACTGTCAATAATGGTTTCCTCGGCTTTGAAAATTTCCGTATACCACGGGATAGAATGTTGATGAAAAATGCACAGGTTTTGAAGGTACAAAAGAATCGGGATTGTTTTTGGACTTTAGACTACCTATTTTTTCAAAGTTGCAAAGTGCAAAGTTCCTTTAAAAGCGTTATTGTACTTCCAAAGTGTCATAGTCAAAAAGTTTAGGATCAACCAACACAAATAAATGAATCTTTCAATAAAAAGCAATCGCCCATTGAAATAAATGATAATTTCGTTTCAGGATGGTACTTTTGTCGCGTCACCCAACAGTAAGTTAGCGTACGGTACGATGGTGTTTGTTCGTGTTTCGATCGTGAACACGGTCGCTAACTACCTCTCTGCCGCTGTCACCATCGCAGTTCGTTACGCGGCTGTTAGAAGACAATCGCAGCTGAGGCCTGAGTATATACTTTACATCTACTTCTTACTTTTTTTCGTGAATAATTCATGTTTTCTATCATTTTATAAAATATCTCTTTTATTTTTTAATAATGAAAAATAGTTAACTAACATCTCTAATTTGTTCCAGTGAACCGGAGCCTCAAATCTTGGACTATGTGACGCAGCAGCACAAACTGATAATTGCTATCGCAACAAGCCACGCCTACCACTTCACCGTGCGGTGGTTGTATGACGTTTACAACACTATTAAGAAGGAGTTAGACAAAGGGCGACTTGACAGCCTACCGGAGGTTTTAAATTAATTTACTTTTTATTTTTTTTGTTTTTTAGTACTCTGTTTTTAGATTTAAGATATCCTCGTTATTTATAGACCATAGACCGACATTTGGCCTTATATTATTCAATCACAGTCCAAACTCCTCCTGGCCAGATATTTTTATATTTAGATAGATGCTGACGAATGATTCATTCGGAGCTTGAACTTTATTTAATCAAAACGACATCTTATTTTCTCAGTCCGACTTTCAACCCTTAAAATATTTTTTATTCGAATAGTTAGTGGTCTGTGAATTGATCGGTAAACTTTTAAAGATGTGGTGAGTGATTTCCTTGTCCTGTTAAATATACCAGTAAGATCTGTTCTCTGTAGCTGCACGTGCTAGCGTGTGTGCTGAAGGTGCTAAGTTCTTCAGACTGCACAGTCCTCATTGAGCGATGTCGTCTCGCGTGCGGCGGACACGGGTACATGCTGTCCTCCAACTTGCCACAGCTTTACGGCGTCTGCACCGCCAGCTGCACCTATGAGGGGGAGAACACTGTGCTGTTGCTGCAGGTAGCCAGGTAGATGTTCAATTAATTCTCTCGAATTAAACTACTTCTTTTGCTTGTTTTACTAAATTCATGAATCAATAGAATTATTTGTTTTATACATTTGTTAAGATATAGTCGCCACAATAAAGTATTAGAAATTGTGATTATAAACGTGAAGCGGTACGTTTTTCAACAGCAAAAGCACAGAAGGGTGTAAAAGCCACCTAACAATCTGTAGAGTTAAAGAAGTCTCGTCGAACAATACATAAACCTCACTCTATCTTTGTAATGGTGATGAAACAGGATTTAAAATATGTGGATATGCTGTATATCTTGTATATGCTATATACAATATTTCTTATTAATATAATTATTAAATATTTCTTATCTCCACATCAGATACAAAAAATACAGTACAAAGGGTCGTTTTTCCAGCTTAGATACAACAATCATTTCGATGAAAACATGGACTTCAATTATCATTAATCTACGTATGTTATATCATTTTATTATTTTAATTTTATCGCTCGATAAGTAAATGTTGTTTGTGCACATAATACTCATAATTTATTATAAAAAGATAATTTCATACAGTACCCTCAACGCACTATAAAATTTGTTAGATATTTTGAGGGTCAAACACAAAATATAATACCAAATTCATAATAATGCATATAAATTTTAATTGTCAACTTTTGATACTTATATATATATATATATATATATATATATATATATAATATATATGTCGGATTGCCGAAGCTATTTGGATCTTGTGATGCACTCATATTGTATTTAAATCAATAACAACTTCAAACTCTTTTAAATCACTTTATTGATAAATGAAATAAATTTATTTTGTACTATGAGCCTCGTGGATTTGCGAGTGTACGCACAACACCACGACCAAATGAACACTGAACCACCCGACTCTCGCAATCCCACTCGAAAAACTAACTGAAGTTAGCGTCGGCTCCTTGCAACAATAAATTGACTTTCCATTTAAAATTAAAATTCAAAATAACAATGAGCATTTTTTTTTTTGAGAATAAACAAAATTGAAATATCTAAGAAAATGATTAACAAACATTTATCTAAACGATAATCAAAACATTAACTATTTCTGTTTATAAATAGTAAACCGAAGTAATATGAACCAAAAATGTAAATTTGCCGTCACGGCCGTCCTGCAACATCACACGTCCTCGTAGAATCTGAAAGCAAATAAAATAATCCCTTGGCCACGCTCGGCTATTCTGACTTGAAACTATTCATTTATGTGTCTGTCATAACCACACAGATCTTTATAATAAAGATGTTATCCATATAGATCTCCAAGATATTTACAAGGACAGAAAATTATGATCACACAGATCTTTGTCATAAAGACATTAACCACACAGATCTTTGTCATAAAGATATTAACCATAGAGATCTTTGTCAAAAAGATATTAACCACACAGATCTTTGTCATAAAGATGTTAGCCACACAGATCTTTTATCATAAAGATATTAGCCACACAGACCTTTTATAAGATATTTACAAAAATAAAAAGATTGTTACCAAACAGATTTTAGAAAACATTTTACTACCACACCGATCTATCATAGATTTTTGGCTCAAAAATTTAAAACACATTTACTTGTGCCGTCAGCGGCTTATCCAATTCGATAAGAATCTAATTCTAGTGGAACAGCACTCGGGCAAAATGCTTAAACGTTAGTAAGTCGCAAAATTGTTTAAAGTCTTTGCTTGCAAAATGTCTACCTTGATCAGTAAAAACATACAGGATCTCAAAATAACGAAACGCTATATTTTAATGCCTTAATATTGTTTGTATGATAAAGGATGGTATATTTTTTGCCATTTTTCTTGACATATTCGTTCAAATGGGGAAACTAGTAGTGTCAATCTAAATACATTAGAATTTCATGTACATTGTTTATTAGAAATTGTCCATTAGAAAGCCCGAGGTACAATCGGAAGCCAAACACTACGATTATTTTTTTCTATTTTTCTATGCTAAACGTCACGCCTCACCTCATAGATTTTTAATATGTCTTTACTGAATGAGTTATTGTTAAGCTTTGAAATTAAATCTAATATCTCCGAATGTTTTTGCTGTTCCGCTTGCAACCATTTAGCGCAACTTTCAGTCAGATTTATTAGCTTGTGAGCCACTTTAGCTACAGATTTATTAGGATCACGTCACAAAAAATAAAAAAAAAGTACATGTTTTATTTTTTTTTTCTATATTCTCTATCAAAATCAAAGATTTGAAGAAAACACTACCACCTATGAATACGTGGTGTGAAATCTATTTTTGTTTTAGAGGCTTTAATTGCATTACATTTGTAACTACTACAAATTTTTGATTTTGTAAATAACGTTTCAAATGTTGAATGGCTTTTACAACTGCTAATGTTTCTAATTCATAAGATTGATATTTGGATTCACAAGAAGAAGTTCTTTTACTATAGTATTCAATGACATGTGGTCTGTTTTCGATTTTTTTTATCAACATAGCGCCATAACCTTCAGCGCTTGCCTCTGTATGTAATTCAATCGGAAAATTAGGATCAAAAATCGTCAACATAGGCTTTTATGTTAAAATTGAGATAAATTTTTTGCGAATATTTTCTAGTTCATGATTCCAGTCAATATTACCTTTTTTAAACGTAAGCCGATAAAGAGGCGATTTTTGAGAGAATCTCGGTACAAATTGACGGAAATATGAAGCTAATCCAATAAATTGACGAAGTTGTGTTGCAGTTTTGGGTGGAGGTAATTGAGTAAGGGCCTGAATCTTACAAGGATTTGGTCTTAATTTAAGAAACATGGTAACCAAGATAATCGACTACAATTTAATGGAAAGCGCATTTTTTGAGATTGGATGAAAATCCTGCCTTCATCAGAGTTTCGTTTCGTCAGAGTTTAGTTAATTGCAATCGATTCAGAAAGTTCACCAAGGGCTTTATTTCGAATCCCAAAAGGCATAGAAAAAATACTCAAATTGCTCATCCGATATTACAAAGGCAGTACGCAGTCAATAGACTCAAAATGAATAGGTATTTGATGATACAAGGATTCAAGTAAATTTAATAACTTAGGATTGTAATCTACCGGAATGTCAGTATCTACATTTCGGAAATGGTTGGACTTTTTGCCCACGTTGTTGCATAACTTTAGTTTTATTAATAACTAGGCGGTAGGATGATATTTCAATTGTGAACCGTAAAGCGATAAGACCTAGTCCTATCAAAATATCAATTGATATTGACTGATCAGGAACAATGTGAAACAATAATACGTTTTGGTTGGACGTTTGGACAATTGACAGAATTTTTAAGTGGCAAACTAAACTATCTTTAACGATACCCTGCAAAACAATTGTATTATGAAATCATGTATCAGAAAACTTTTGAGCTACACTGTCCTTGATTAAAGAGATTCATCACCAGAATCAAAATAAAAAGGAAATTTCTCACCCAGATTATAAAAGTCCGCGTAGCCGGACTGACAGTACAGATATCTACTCGTCCCTAAATCAGATTCATCATTATCTTCAGTACCTTTTGTATCCTTAGTAGGACACCGCGGTGCAATCTGCCCTGGTTGTCCACACCGGTAACATACAATAGCCCTTGGCTGTGGTCTTTTTTTGATACAGAGGGCCTTAATTTCTGTTGCAACTTCGATCTTGAAATTATTTCGGTCGTAAATGAAAGTCTTTGAATCTGTGCGTCAGTTCGGGAGACCTGTGCTAGGGCTACATTGATTGCAATTTGTTCCGCAGATAGATTTTTCCAACGGTTCACCAGAGTGCTTGAAATTCGAGAAACGTACAATGAAATATTCTCTCCTTCTTTTGGGATGCTGTTTAATATTTTGAACAAAGTAGCAGCTGGTGTTTCGGCAGTTCCAAATCGAGTCAGTAATAGGTGTTTTAATTCAGGCCATGTTGCGTTGGCCAGTAACGCTTTTTTCTGACAAACATAAATCAACTGTGTTGCACCAAGCTTCTGCGTTAACTTCGGTCCTATCCGGGTTCAATTCAGGAAGTGAAATTCTTGCTGAGTCATCTCTGTGCTTTACCAATTCAAGCATGGTATGATGCTGTTATTGAAAAAGTCTTCTCCATTTATCACGTGTTTGAAGAATTGGACTCCGACTTCGGATGTGTGCGTCTGGGTCACGTCCCTCTTCTGATGTCGGATTGCCGAAGCTATTTGGATCTTGTGATGCACTCATATTGTATTTAAATCAATAACAACTTCAAACTCTTTTAAATCACTTTATTGATAAATGAAATAAATTTATTTTGTACTAGGAGCCTCGTGGATTTGCGAGTGTACGCACAACACCACGACCAAATGAACACTGAACCACCGGACTCTCGGCTCAACCCTCTATCGTTCACTACTACGAAGTTGGCGCCACTCGCAACCCCACTCGAAAAACTAACTGAAGTTAGCGTCGGCTCCTTGCAACAATAAATTGACTTTCCATTTAAAATTAAAATTCAAAATAACAATCAGCATTATTTTTTTTTTGAGAATAAACAAAATTGAAATATCTAAGAAAATGATTAACAAACATTTATCTAAACGATAATCAAAACATTAACTATTTCTGTTTATAAATAGTAAACCGAAGTAATATGAACCAAAAATGTAAATTTGCCGTCATATATATATATATAAGTATGAAAAGTCTACAATTGTTCTTAAAACTTACATAAATTCGACACATTCTATTGATTTAGTACCAAAGTTATTTAGTTACTACAGGCATTTGAAAATTCAATTTAACATTCATTTGAAATCAATGTTATTAATCAATGAAACACAAAGTCAAATCAATTTCTTTTTTTAAATAGACTTTAGTTATGAAATGTCAAGATTCTAGTTGTACGGTTATGTAAAGTAGTAGAGGAAAGAAATTGTGAGAGCAAAATAATCTAATAAAGCATGGTATGGTAACCATGTTACAACTAGTTCTATGAGGATGTGAAGTTTACAAATTTAAACATTTAAAATAAAAAAGTGATATAATGACAAAAAATTAAATATTTCATAACAGGTCCCTAGTGAAAGCTTGGCAAAACGCGGTTAAAAGCAAACCGTTAAGCCCATCCATGGCGTATCTCGCAGACAAGAACCCATCAGCAAAATGGGATAATTCTCTTGATGGAATAATAAGGAACTTCCAGATAGTCGCCAGAGGGTATGTTAATAAGAATAATTATTTAATAAATTTGATATGTTTTTAATGATATTTTATTTATTTCAAATTTATTTTGCATAGCAAAGTATCGTCAAGTGTGGCAAGTTTCGAGCAGTACAAGAGTTCTGGACTGTCTCACGAAGATGCCTGGAATAAAGCGTCCGTACAATTAATAGCTGCAGCTGAAGTAAGCATTCTCCTACATACCATAATATTTGTACTAAATCTGGTTGTAACATGTTCGTGATTATTCTTTAAGGCTCATGGCAGGGTCATTGTTCTATCAATGTACAAAATGGAAATAGAGAGAAGAGCTCCAAGTCTGTCGCCATCTCTGAGGGTCATTTTAGAACAAGTTCAAGAATTGTATACCGTTTATTGGACTTTGGAGAAGATAGGAGACTTACTATTGGTGAGAAAACACTTAAATATTTTTCCTACTATTTTTATATACTATTTTAATATTTTATTTTATGATTTCTCTTATGTCTTCACTTAATGTCTGTGGAAAATACCTAAAAAAACTAAATATTTAAAAAATTGCGGAATCCATGCACTAAAACCTATAGAGAGGCTTAACTTCGACAAGTCTTCCAGACGCTAGATGGTGTTAATTATTAACCTATACAATTATGTGTGTATAATATGCCACAAAATATAGTAAAATATTTTAACAATTATATGTTTCATTACAATAATTAATAACAAAATATTTTATGACTGAATAACACTTATTTAATTTATAAAATCTGTTTTAACCTTATCAAACTATTGAAATAGAGAAAGGTAGGTATATGACGATATATATATTATATGCGGTCATTTTTAATATAGGAAACATATCGTTTATTACTTATTAATAATTACAACTTATGAGTTATGAATTGAATATCTGATTCGTTGAGAAGAAACCTTGTACTTGACTTTATTAATTATGTTTTAGACACTATATTGGTTGATTTAGTGTTCGTATTTGTATTTCATCGAGTTTCAATTCTCAAAGGTTCTTAAGAAGGTTCATTTCAACAAACTCCTCAACTTTCTGTAATAGTCTATACTTGTTAAATGGAGTTATTTTTATAACAGTACACACAACTATCAGAAAGTGATGTAAAATTGCTGCAAAGACGGTACGAAGATTTATTGGCAGCACTGCGACCCAATGCTGTGGGGTTGGTGGATGCTTTTGACATAAGGGATGAGGTGAGCTATTTATATTTTATATCACAGAGCACTATTCATACACTTTAACAGTATTAAATGTAAATATTTTGATTTAAAACTGACAAACGTTGTTTATTATCACATCTAATAGGGTGTTCAAACATATATTCTTCTTTCTCTAGATATTATCCTCAACTCTGGGTGCATACGACGGTCGCGCCTACGAGCGTCTCATGGAGGAAGCCTTGAAGAGTCCTCTCAATAAGGAACCAGTTAACGAGTCATTCCATAAATACCTGAAACCATTTATGCAAGGAAAATTATAATGTGTTTAACCTTTTACTGCATTATCGGTGATCTTATCTTATCTTTTATAGATTTGATCAAATTTTAAAATTATGGTTGTTGTATTCTAAACATTTTTGTTATCTGCTAACCATACAAGATATTATACATACTTAAAGGCGAAAGTTACCTTTATTTATTGAAATGAGATTAAATATAAGTTGTATAAAACAGGTAATTAATGTTTTTGTTGTCCCTCAAGAAGAGTAGTTTCAAATACTTAATGCTAATAAATATAGAATTCTAGAATTGTTTTGTAATATTGGTTCTGGTTAAATCTTTTTTTTACTTAAGCTTTACTTTTAATTACTTACTTACGTAGCCTTTATAAGAATTTTCTAAAATGCGTAAGATCTTGTTTCATATGAAATTGTTACGTTTTACTATTCCTTGATTAATAAATGAAAAGTATGTCAGTATATATATAATTAAAAACGATGGACTTGACAATAAAGACATCCTTGGAGATATCGGTCCCGGAAAACTTTGACTTTTCTTCCACGTACCACTAAGATGTGGAATGAACTTCCTTCGGATCGATACGACATGGGTACCTTCAAAAAAGGTGTCTATTCATATCTCCAAGTCCGGCAACGCTCTTGTGAGTCTTCGGATGTTGCAAGAGTTCATGGGCGGCGGTGATCACATTTTATCAGTGACCCGCATGCTCCATTGCCCTCCTTTTACATAAAAAAAAAAAAAAAAAAAACAATATTTTTTTATTATTTTGTGCTGGAGCTGTGTAGTTTTTAACAAAGTATAATAAAAATTTGAGTTAAAGTAACAAGGATCATCTAAGAAAATACAATAAGGATCATATTGATATTTTTCAATGTGTCATTTTCAGTTTGACATCGAAATATTTACATATTAATTAAAGTTTTAGCAAGTCGAGCGTGTTATTTATATTTACATTGAAAGTAATATTTTATTCCGTTTGATAAATGAGTATTATAATTTTAAAATCTATCTGCTGCTTTCAAGAACACGAGTGCCCTTTGTGTTGAAACATACGTACGTTACGTATTGCGCACTGTATAAATACAGTAAACAAGTTACCATGCCCATAACAATTATATAGTATGCCCATAACAATTATGAAAATTTTACTAAGCTTATCGATATACATCGTATAAGTACCAGGAATAAAGACAAGCTAATATACCTATGTAGCTAATATACCTATTAATCGACTTAAGAAAGTGAGTAACTCTTTTAGTCTATGCAACTAAGGTATCATGTCATGTCATTGCTTTTACGTTACATTGTCTATAATTAAAAATAGTTTCGATTTATTTATAATATTCATCAATGTACGAGGAGAAAATAGCATATAAAAAAAAAGGTAATATAATAACAAAATAAGAAGATAAGAATATCCAGCTTCTGATACGTGAGTAAACATGATAAAATACATTTTATATAATAATAAATCCTTAAGTATTGCGTTCGGTTATTGACTCATACTATCTCTGGGATTATAACATATTGTTATCAAGTAAATATAGTAATATTTAATAATTGTCTTTAAAGCAATGTATATATATTTATTAAAGATTTTACTTCTTTGATATTTTATTTTGATAATAATTAGGATGTATATATATATCCAGACCGTATTCGGCCACGGCGACTAATCTCTAACTAGTGAGAATTTCTGGCGTGTGCTCTCACGTGACTGACATAACCGACTTTTGCAGAGAAGGTGCGCCCACATTCACTGCATGTCAGTACTCCTCCGACATAATTGTATTGAATGGCCGCCGGTGGTCGGGCCTTGAGCTCATCTCGTTTGAGATCGAGTTCACATATTCGCTTTTTCTCAAACTCTAACACCTTTGTGCTCACTGTACGTCTCCAAAGTGGTCGGTTTGCTGCCTCTGACTCCCATTGTATCGGATTCAGGTTACATCGCTTCATGTGACGCTTGAGCACATCTTTGTAGCGCAATAGCTGGCCACCTTGTTTCCGCTTGCCATCCTGCAGTTCACAATAAAAGATGCTCTTTGCGACTCTGAGATCCGTCATTCGAGAGACATGACCAGCCCACCGCAGCTGTCTTCGTATTAGATAGGCCTCTATTCCACCGACATTAGCACGTCGTAGAACTTCCGTATTGCGAACACGGTCTGACCAGTGTATGTTCATAATGTCACGTAGGCACTTAAGATGAAATCTATCTAATATTACAATATGTTTGCGATAAAGGGGCCATGTTTCAGAGGTATACAAGAGATTTGACAGAACGATTGCCATGTACACAGCTACTTTTGTAGAGAGCTTTACGTCATGTGAGCGGAAAACCCTGAGGCGAAGCTTTCCAAAAGTAGAAGCTGCTGCTCCAATTCTATTGTTAATTTCGCTATCAAGAAGACACTTTGATGTTATAGTGCTACCCAGGTATTTGAATTTTTCTACTTGCTTGAGCAAGTCGTCACCGAGTTTTATGCCGATGTCGATGGGGCCGCTATTCAGTATATCGAGAGCCATTACTTCAGTCTTCTTCACACTGATCTTAAGGCCAAATCTACGACACGACTCATCAAGACTTGACATTAGCATTTGCAGACCTTCTGGGGATTCCGCCACAAAACATAAGTCATCTGCATACATCATCTCAGTAATAGTTACATGAGACACTTTGGTGCGAGCCTTAAGTCTGGTTAGGTTGAAGATACCACCGCCATCGGTACGAAAACGAATACGAATGCCCACAGATAAAGTTTGCAAGGCCTCCCGAACTACAACCGCAAAGTACAGAGCGAAAAGAGTTGGAGCGACCACGCAACCCTGTTTAACGCCACAACTGACTGAGAAGAACTCAGAATCTTCGCCCTGTACACTGACGCAGCATCGCATACCATCATGCAGTAGACGGACCATTCTCACAAACTTATCAGTGCATCCCAGTTTCGTTAGTACAAGCCACAGGGCCTTTCGAGGTACGCTATCGAAAGCTTTCTCTAGATCTATAAAGCATAGATATAAAGTTTGACCTTGTTCTCGAGTTTTCTCTTGAAGCTGGCGAATAGAGAAAATAGCTTCACACGTTCCTCGGTTTGGTCGGAAGCCAAACTGTGTCTCAGGCAGTATATCTTCAGACAAGGGCATCAAGCGGTTAAGTAGGATTCGAGCAAAAACTTTTCCGGCAGAAGTCAATAAGGAAATCCCTCTATAGGAGTTGCAATCCGATCTGTTACCTTTGTTCTTGTACAGAGGGCAAACCCGTGAAACTCGAAAGTTATCTGGTACACACTCTTCCTCCCACATTTTTACAAAAAGCTTCCAGACGGATTCATGCAATTCTGGACCTCCATACTTTAACATTTCTCCAGACATATCGTCTATGCCGACCGCCTTTTCATTATGCTGTTGTTTAACGGCATCAATAACCTCACGCAGAGACAGTGCTTCGTCCAACTTGTTAATTTTGGGGAATGATGGCATCGAGTTAATGTATGCCATATCTGCAGCACGATCGACATTTAGCAGGGTGTTGAAATGCTCTCCCCATCTCTTGAGTATGTCTTGTTTGTTATTGAGCAGTTGTGTTCCATCAAGAGATTTCAATGGCACTTTGGTACGAGTAGTAGCACCGACAAGTTTGCGGACCTCGTCATAAAATGCACCCAGCTGTTTAGTATCAGCGAGCCACTGCATGCGTTTGGTCTTGTCTTGCCACCACTTGTCTTTTATTTCCCGCACATACCGGCGCAGCTCAGCACCACCACGCTTGACTTGTTCCACTTGAAGATCATCATGATGCCGACGCAGAAGAGACCGGTGTTTCTCTATGGCCTTGGTCAAAACTTTGTCATTGTCATCAAACCAGTTCTCGTGTCTACTAGGTTTAATACCAAGTGTCTTTGAGGCGGTTCCAACTAATTTAGACGACAGCGTTTGCCAATTAGCCAGATAGTCACCGTTCTCAACGTCTATTTTCGCAATCTCACTGCTGACTGCCTTAGCATAGATCTTGCGCATCTCTAGACTCTGTAGTTTTCGTATATCGATACGCTTGGGCTTCACTCCTTTGGATCTGCGAGGATGATACATTCGGAGCTTAAGTTTGGTGATGACAAGCCGGTGGTCTGAGGCACATATCGCATTAGCATTACGCATAACGCGAGTGATATGAACTTGAGAAATATTCTTTTGTCTCACAATGACATAGTCAATCAGGTGCCAATGTTTTGACCTTGGATGCATCCATGTGGTTTTATATTTTGCTGGGAGTCTGAACATTGTGTTAGTGATGGCCAGTTCGAATTGGGCACATAGGGATAGAACAAGTTCTCCATTAGAATTCATATTCCCAACACCATGTTGACCTAAGACCTTCGGCCAAGCCTCAAAATCGCGCCCCACTCTTGCGTTAAAGTCGCCCATTAGGAGTATTTGTTCCCGAGAAGGTATCCTAGAGAGGACTTGCGTGACTTCTTCGTAAAATTTGGCCTTTATATCATCATCCTTGTCCATTGTTGGTGCATATACGCTGATGATATTTAGATAATTGTCATTATCCAGGTGTAAGCGCAGCGTGGTAACGCGGTCAGATATGTGAATTGGATATTCCTCCAGTTTATATGCTATATAATTCTTAACCGCAAAACCAACACCAGATCTCCTAGACTCTGAAGACAGAGTACCTTTCCAAAAGAAAGTATATCCACCCCGGTGCTCAACCCTTTCCCCCTCATCGGCCAGGTGCGTCTCGCTGAGAGCAGCGACATCCACACCGTAGCGTTTGAGCTCTCGGGACACTAAAGCGGTTTTACGAGGGGGGCCCATGTTGGTTTCTTTGTCAAGGAGAGTGCGAACGTTCCACGCCGCGAAAGTCATCTTACGGTATTTTAAGGTATTTTTAATCTCATTTTCCTGTTTTCGACCACGTTTTGTTGATGCAGAGATAGCCGCGGTTACTACCTCCGAATATGATGGGTTAAACCTTTTTTAGGACACCTTTTCTAGTCCCCTCCCCGAATTGGGGGAAGCAGGGCCTCCCTAAATAGGGCTGCTTCGTCACCGAGGGAGCTGCCGAGTAACACTGTTAACCCAGTGCAGTGCAAAACGACCATCTACCCTCCGCCGCCTACGTGTAGACATCAGACAAAGCCTGGTTAGCACCATAACCAGACCTCTCTACCTCTGCCCATCGCCGTAGGACTATTGTCAGATCGGAGTCCTTTGTCAGAGCCAAGTAAGTTGCGCAGGAAATATTAAAGTGCACGAAACGTAGAAAACGACGGTGTACGCGCGAACACAGGTGCACTCTTATCCCAACCTCCATGGATCCCATGGAACGGAAGACCGCTACAATCGGTGGAAGATAGGGACGTCCCTAAGCATCAGCAAGGCCTCTGATGCATATTTAGACTTTAAGTACCGTGCTTAGTCTGAAGTGACCGGGATCGTCAGTCGAAAACAGCGGGAGGCGGCCGCCATGGGGGGGCTAATAGATAGGAATGATGAAAAGGATACTGTTCTCACAGGAGAGAAGAATGTAACAACAGTAGCTCGAGTAATCCGGGGTCGCATACCCGTAGCAGCCTAAAATACAAGTTACCGGACAGGTAATTTGCAAGACTACCCTCTGGATACAATTAGGATGGCAAAACCTCCATATACTATATAGTAATTTTCGTAACTAAAGAATTGTAACTGTCATTCAAACCCAATTTTTCTGGCTTATTACACACGAATGTACCTTATGTATTGAAATATTTTACGCAACGGCTTACGTATAGAGGTCAAATTGGATTGATTTGGTAACATTTCATTAACATTTTAGTAAGTAATATTTTATTTCAGTTTGATGCTGTTTGTTAACCGGAGTACAATAAGTTAGAAAACATACTAAAAATAAATAATAATAAAACTTTTGCATTAAAATAAGTGAGTGTAAAAATCTATAATCAAGAAGAAAAGGATTACTTTAAAATCGAATATCACTATTCAATTTCCTTATCTGGCAAATAGACGGATATTTTTTGTCTCTTTATCTTTAATGTGGGCGCAGGAAAAATTTAAAATTTCTAAAACCAATAAATTTAATTCTGCCATTAAGTAACAAAAATCTATGTACAATACTTTACTAAATGTTACAAGATATATATATTGTGACAAAAAAGTACAATATTTAAATATAAAAACGTTTTTTTAAGCCTGTGTTGTTTTTTATAAAAAAAATTTAGTAAGATTTAAATGGTAAAAAAAAATCGTTATAAAGTATACCTAAGTCTAGGTATATCTAGGTCTTAAGCAATTTCGCATAACAATTGATTTTATTTTAATATCTTTATCTTAGTTTTCTTAGTTTCTTTTAGTAACGTTAAATAGTAGACTTGAGCCAGCACTCATCACTATCAATCCTAGCCCGTTTTCCGCCCCTGGATATCCTAGCCGAGATGGATGCGAGGGTGTATCACCGGCTCCGCTCCATCCACCAGGAGGGCAGAGGCGGGCCAGAAGAGGCGATCGAAGGCCTACGACGGCAGGAGCGACAGGCCGCTCTCGCAACGTGGCGCGCGCGGCTCTCAGAAGAGCACGTAGCACGCAGACGCGTCGTGGGGGCATTCCTGCCGAACCTCGAAGCCTGGATGTAGCGACGGGGTGGAAGGCTCACCTACAGACTCACACAGATAATCACCGGGCATGGGTGCTTCGGTGATTATTTGTGTAAGATCGGACGCGAAGCGACGGCGAACTGCTTCCACTGCGATGGGAAGAGCCAGGACAGTGCCCAGCACACGCTCGCCGTGTGCCCTGCGTGGAGTGCAGAGCGGCTGGTCACCCGGTCAGCTGGTCACCCGGATCGGTCAGAATCTCTCCCTACCAGCAGTTGTGTCGGCAATGCTCGGCGGGGATACGGCGTGGAGGGCCGTGGCCTCCTTCTGCGAGACAGTGATGTCCCGGAAGGAGGCCGCTGAGCGGGGTCGCGAGAGCACCTCGGATCCCGCTCGACGAGGACGCCGCCGGGGCGCAGGTAAGTCCCGTCGCGGTCCTTCTGGTGCTCCCCCACCATAAGCGGGGCCCCTGGGGTCGCAGGTTCGTCGGGTGGGGGCCCGGCGGGCCTTTCTCACCATCTCCGCGACCTCGGGAAGGACGGCTGACGGCCCGTGGTACCGTCTTGCCGTAGCTAGCACCGGCGAGGGTGCTGGGGGGAGCGCGTGTTAAGCTCCCCCGGTACGAGACTAGCAATAAAAAAAAAAAAAAAAAAGCACTCATCACTATGCAGTGCGTATGTATAACCAAACCAAACCAAAGATCTTTGTGTGCGTAAACGCACACATAAAGACTACACCTGTTTTTTGTTGCCCTAAAAAGTTGAAGCACAGTTTATCGGTGAGTGCAAGATCACCGAGAAAGTTATCACAACGTCACTTGATTACTTGATTATTTAAAAATATGAATATGAATATTTGAATCATTAATTGAATATATTTTTTTTTATAAATAATAATTAAAAAGGAGTTCATTTACTTTGGATTTTATAATGAGTTCGGTCTTTGTACTGTAGTTACGTGCAACGTCTTAAAAGTAATTCCAATATATCAAAGTTTATATAAGTTCTAAGATATCTCTGTCTGCGTAACTTGTTTATTTGTTTCAATTATGTAGTTGGTCTCAGTATTTGTCAGTCAGAGGACGTAACGTAACAGTTTTTGTGTTATTAACAGTGGAAGTATCGTGATGCAGAATTCAGTGAATGTCGATTTAAAGAAAGAAAGAGCTAAGTGTTCTTTTAAAATAGAAGAACTAACAAATTTGTTAGATGATGGATTTGAGAATACAAAGCGAAGACGGGAATTAGGTATGTAAGCTAAGTTATATATTCGTCAAAAAATATCAATTGAAATATTGAGGTTATTAGTAATGTCTTTTATTTGGGAATAGCAATAAATACAACATACGTTTTATCTAAAATTTTTCATTCAGGCGCATTATATTTTAAAATGTTTTGCAGAACATAAAATTCTTAACACGAAGGGGATTCTAGATGAGATACCAGAAGAGTATCTCAGCCATAAGGAGAAGTATGAGAATGCAATTCGAAAATCTGTCATATTGTACCGAGCTCTGCAAGAACATGATGATATGCAAGATAAACCATTTGAACAAAAAATAAAGTTAGTTATCTTTTTTACATGCCACACATTTTAAACAATAATCATTTTATCAAAGAAATTTAAAATAGTTATATATATCATTTAATTACTGTAATCTTCGACTTCATAAACTCATAAAATGGATACCTTTTTGACAATCCTCACGAACACAATCCATTTCTAAACTTATTATTATTGTAGTAGACTCACTACTTTAATTTATTAAAAAAAAAAGTTTCTATGTTGACTTCGACAAATTTTATTAATGTCATTCAACTTTTTCCTAGAGTAAAATGCGGTCAAACAAACATTTAGCCAAAGTAAAATTCCTTTATGCATAGAATATACCATTTAATTATATTGTAACTATAATATATTCCTTTGTTTAGTTTTTTACATATTTTTAAAGTAATCCAATTTCCGTAGAGCCAATATTCGTCACATGGTATCAGCAGCTGTCCTAAAGGACCACTCCCCTTTTATGTTACACGAAAAAATGTTTCTTATGGCCATCCAAGGTCAAGGCAATGAAGAACAGCAGAAAATTTGGTTTAAAAGAGCAAGTAATATGGAAATAATAGGGACATACGCACAGGTATCGTTCATGTTATTAAACTTAAATTCTAAAATGAAATTGTATAGATATAATATTGTTTTCTGAATGCGATTTTTTATTGGCGATGTAGTAATTACCACTAAAGGAATATTATAAACTTCGCTATTTCGTCCCTCTTAATATAAAGTAATACAACTTTATTAATTGTACAAATCAACATATATACTAGTCCTCATTTATAAGTTTTAGTTTCTTTCAATAAATTAAAATTATTTACAGACAGAGTTAGGCCACGGGACTTTTCTGCGAGGTTTAGAATTACAAGCTACTTACGATGAAAAAACAGAAGAGTTTATTCTGCACAGCCCGTCACTGACATCTTATAAGTGGTGGCCTGGAGGGAGTGAGTATCTGCTGTTAACTTTGTTTAGAAATATATATTTTGTTCTGACACAAGTTTCTTCTACGCTTAAATTAAATACGAGGGATAATATTTAACATATCTCTGTGTATTCGTGTGTTTAAGTGTCTTTCACTCGGTTTTCTAATTTATTTTTTGATCGTAATTATTGTCAGGTTTAATGCAATGATAGCAGTCTTTTTCAAGATACTCATTTTTCTTCAGGACGAGAAGTTTTACTTCCACGAAACGTAGCTAAGGATCTGAGGCCATATTGAAGCTAATTATAAAGATTTCTTAACAATTTTTTTATTTTCTTTTTATCAATCACACATTAAAATATTTGAGTGTGATTTGCTTTTTGTTCCACAACGAACTTCAGTTAACTTCTCTTAATATTCAGCTGTCGAGTTATAGTAATCTGGTACTGGCCCGCTACAATTAGAGCAACAACATGACTATTAGAGACTTCATTGGAAAAAATGTTTTAATTTTGATTTTTGTAATTTTCTTCTATTTTGAGGTTTTGAGTGAGGTAGGTTTTTATTTTTTAAAATATTTTCATTCTTTTATAATGATTATACAACATAAAATGTTCATGTGCCCAACTCCCCCCCCTCCCCTCTCCTCCGCTAAAACATGAATGCGGTGACCAAAATAAATATACCCCAGGAGGGTACCGGCTTTCATGAAGCCGGAGAATCCCTCCCCGAGCAAAATCGGGGAAACCACTCTCCGATTTTGCCCGGGCAGCCCGTCGTATCTGGGGCGGGCAAAGTATCGCATTTTGTGTTTACAGAGGGCAAACGACGAGGAAACAGAGCGGCACCCCGCTCCACTTTAAATGTGGTTTTTTGCAACATCCGGGGACTTCACTCTAACCTAAACGCGCTCCACTACCACCTTGAGACGGCGCAGCCGGCCTTGTTGTTTTTGACGGAGACGCAGATATCTCAACCTAGCGACACAGCGTACCTTTCATATCCCGGGTATAAACATCATTTTATACCACACGCCGGGGTATCTGTGATCGTGAGGGAGGATATCTGCTACCATCGCCTCCAGATTTTTGAAGGTCGGGATCTGTCTTTACTTTGGCTGCGCGTGGATATGGACGATCATGTCAGAGTCTACGCGTGTCTCTACAGGTCCCACAGTGGTAATGCAGAAACGGAGCAACTCTTGAAACATGTTCAGGCGAAGATTGACGAACTACTTTCACATACTCCCTCAGCTGACTGCGCTGCGGCTGTAGCTGATGTGATACTACAGGGCATGGAACTATTCGTTCCCAGCTCTGTGGTACCACTTGGTGGCAGATCGCGACCTTGGTTTGTTGCGTCTGTCAGGGCTGCAGCAGCCGGCAAACGGCAGGCGTACCAGGCTTGGGCTAAAGCGATAGTCACAAGGGATCCGAACTCTAGAGTTCTGAAGAGGAAATATAATCGTGCCTCCAGATTCTTCAAACAGAAAATCGCTAGAGCAAAATTCAAGCATGTCGTCAAAATTGGGGATCAGTTGGCAAGGTACCCACCAGGCACGCGCAAGTTCTGGGCGCTTTCTAAAGCCACCCTGGGTAACTTTTGCCAGCCGTCCCTACCGTCATTGCATACGGGGAATGATTCTCTGGCCCATACGGCAAAAGAGAAAGCCGATCTCTTGGGCACTCTTTTTGCCTCAAACTCGACTTTGGTGACCAAAGGAAAACACCGCCTACCATCCAGCGGTGTCAGAGTTCATTGCCGGAAATAATTTTCCGGCAAAAAACCATTCGTCGTTCTCTACTTTCCTTGGATGTTCATAAGTCGAGCGGGCCGGATGGTATTTCCCCATTGGTGCTACGAACGTGTGCCCCTGAGTTGACTCCAGTGCTAACGCGTTTATTTCGGCACTCCTATCTCAAATGCGTAGTCCCGGTCTCGTGGAAGTGTGTCTTTGTCCATCCGATCCCTAAAAAAGGTGATAGCTCGGATCCAGCTAACTACAGACCTATCGCCATCACCTCTCTTCTCTCCAAAATGATGGAGAATATCATAAACCGTCACCTCCTCGCGTACCTCGAGGATCACCAGTTGATCCCTCCCTCCCTCCCTCCCTCCCTCCTTCTTTCCGAATCCTTAAAACGAAGGCAAATTTTAAAGTTAAATATAAAAATTACTTAATAAAATTACAAAAACAGTTATAGGCTTTAATAATCTTCTAACCTTTTCTTATCGCGTACGCGTTATAGCTCTCGAGTTATTTAATAAATTTAATAAGTATTACGGGAATAAAATACCAGCATAAGTAGGTAATTCTGGCAATTAGACAACATTAAAATTCGGAATACTAATTTATGAACTGTGGTTTACTTAGCATGATTAATTATTATTACTATTATTACTTTCTTTAATAGTTTGCTTATTATTATTATTATTATTATTATTATTATTATTATTAAATTTGATTGCATTATTACCAATTTATTTATTTATTTTTCTTTTCGGATTATAAAGTGAAGAATTAGGGATCTGTAAGATATACACGTATAATTTATTTCAGTAATAATATATTTTAATAATTTATACGTGCATTTATATAAAATTTTTGTATAACATATATTATTAACAAGTAATCAGTACTCAACATTGAAAAATAACAACAAATTATATTTATGTTGTTATTTATTGTACTTTCACTTTCACTTTTTATTTTTATTTTATTTTATTTTATTTTATTTTTATTTTTTTTTTTTTTTTTAATTTTTAATGTTTTATTTTATTTATCTAATTATTATTTTTTTTTATTACTTTATATATCTAATTATTTAATTTAGTATTGAATAATGTATATGTTTAGATATTAAGGTATAAGTAATTAAGCAGTCATCAACGTTCGTTCACGTCGCGGCGCGGCGGCCACTGAAAACCAGCGCTAGGGTCACGTATCCCAGCAACAGCTGAGTGGTTTACCGGTTTAGATGTCACAGTTTTATTTGTTAATTCTTTATTTATTGTTTTCTTTTATTTAATTTAAATTTTTATTTTTGGGTTACATTTATAGTTTTATTTCTTTATGTTAATTATGTGATGTCTAAATAAAGGTTTTTGAATTTGAATTTGAATTTGATCAATGACCGGCAATATGGCTTTCGCCATAGTCGATCGGCTGGTGATCTTCTGTTATATCTCACACACCGTTGGGCTGCCGTTATTGAAAGCAAGGGAGAGGGTCTGGCAGTTGGTCTGGATATGGCGAAAGCCTTCGATCGTGTATGGCACAAGGGGCTTTCGAAGCTTCCTTCCTATGGGCTTCCCGAGAGTTTATGCAAGAGGATCACCAGCTTTCTCACTGGGCGGAGCAGACAGGTCGTTCTCGACGGTTTTTGCTCGGACCCCAAGCCCCTGAACGCTGGTGTACCCTAAGGCTGTGTGCTATCCCCAACCCTGTTTCTCCTGCACATCAATGATATGTTGGATATTTCCAACATACATTGTTATGCGGATGACAGCACTGGGGATGCGGTATATTCCGGCCGTGCAGGTCTCTCTCGGGAAAACGTTGACGAGTTTCGAAAGAAACTTGTGTCTTCTATAGAGACCTCCCTGGGGATGGTCTCAGAATGGGGTGAACTGAACCTCGTTCAGTTTAATCACCAAAAGACACAGGTTTGCGCGTTTAACACCAAGAAAACCCCATTTGTTGTATCGCCACTCTTCGAGAGCACACCCTTCACCGCCTCACCAAGTATCAGAATACTGGGACTTGATATTTCGAGCAACTGTCGGTTTCATGGTCATTTGGAGAGCAAGGCCAAGTTGGCCTCGATGAAATTGGGTGTGATCAATAGAGCGAAGCAGTATTTCAATGCTGGCCAAAGACTTGCGCTCTATAAGGCGCAGGTCCGGCCACATATGGAGTACTGTTCTCATCTCTGGTCCGGATCACCCCAATATCAGCTTCTACCTTTTAACCTTTGACCGCGTACAACGGAGAGCCGTACGGATTGTCGGGGACCCGGTGCTCTGTGAAGGGCTGGACTCTTTGGCATTGCGTAGAGACGTGGCTTCCTTGTGCGTCTTCTATCGCATTTACAACGGGGAGTGTTCCGAAGAGCTATTTAATCTGATGCCTGCCGCCGAATTTCATCACCGCACAGCTCGTCACCGCCTTCATTACCATCCTTACCACCTGGATGCATGGCGTTCTTCTACTGTGCGGTTTGCAAGAACCTTTCTTCCACGTGTCACAAAGATGTGGAATGAGCTTCCTTCGGCGGTGTTTCCAGATCGATACGACATGGGTACCTTCAAAAAAGGCATTTATTCCTATCTCCAAGGCCGGCAACGCTCTTGTGAGTCTTCGGATGTTGCAAGAGTTTATGGGCGGCGGTGATCACATTTTATCAGTGACCCGCATGCTCGTTTGCCCTCCTTTTCCATAAAAAAAATGTGTTTATGCTTTTCACGAAAGTTTTAAATAATATCTAAGATCTTCAAACTAATATATGTTTTTTGTTCCAGTGGCACACGCAGTCAACCACGCGGTTGTGATGGCGCAACTTTATATAAAAGGCAAAAGCTATGGCATGCAACCGTTTATTGTACAAATCAGAGATCTAGAAACGCACATGCCATTGCCTGGAATCAAGGTCGGGGAGATCGGACCCAAGCTTGGATTTAATACTATCAATAATGGTTTCCTCGGCTTTGAAAATTTCCGTATACCACGGGATAGAATGTTGATGAAAAATGCACAGGTTTTGAAGGTACAAAAGAATCGGGTTTGTTTTTGGACTTTAGACTTCCTATTTTTTCAAAGTTGCAAAGTGCAAAGTTCCTTTAAAAGCGTTATTGTACTTCCAAAGTGTCATAGTCAAAAAGTTTAGGATCAACCAACACAAATAAATGAATCTTTCTATAAAAAGCAATCACCCATTGAAATAAATGATAATTTCCTTTCAGGATGGTACTTTTATCGCGTCACCCAACAGTAAGTTAGCGTACGGTACGATGGTGAATGTTCGTGTTTCGATCGTGAACACTGTCGCCAAGTACCTCTCTGCTGCTGTCACCATCGCAGTTCGTTACGCGGCTGTTAGAAGACAATCGCAGCTGAGGCCTGAGTATATACTTTACATCTTCTTCTTACTTTTTTTTCGTGAATAATTCATGTTTTCTATCATTTTATAAAACATCTCTTTTATTTTTTAATAATGAAAAATAGTTAACTAACATCTCTAATTTGTTCCAGTGAACCGGAGCCTCAAATCTTGGACTATGTGACGCAGCAGCACAAACTGATAATTGCTATCGCAACGAGCCACGCCTACCACTTCACAGTGCGGTGGTTGTATGACGTTTACAACACTATTAAGAAGGACCTAGACAAAGGGCGACTTGAGAACCTGCCGGAGGTTTTAATTTAATTTACTTTTTAATTTTTTTGTTTTTTAGTACTTTGTTATTTAGATTTTAGATATCCTCGTCATGCATAGACCGTAGACCGACATTTGGCCTTATACTATTCAATCACAGTCCAAACTCCTCCTGGCCAGATATTTTTATATTTAGATAGATGCTGACGAACGATTCATTCGGAGCTTGAACTTTATTTAATCAAAACGACATCTTATTTTCTCAGTCCGACTTTCGACCCCTAAAATATTTTTTATTCGTATAGTTAGTAGTCCGTGAATCGATCGGTAAACTTTTAAAGATGTGGTGAGTGATTTCCTTGTCCTGTTAAATATACCAGTAAGATCTGTTCTCTGTAGCTGCACGTGCTAGCGTGTGTGCTGAAGGTGCTAAGTTCTTCAGACTGCACAGTCCTCATTGAGCGATGTCGTCTCGCGTGCGGCGGACACGGGTACATGCTGTCCTCCAACTTGCCACAGCTTTACGGCGTCTGCACCGCCACCTGCACTTATGAGGGGGAGAACACTGTGCTGTTGCTGCAGGTAGCCAGGTAGGTGTTCAATTAATTCTCTCGAATTAAACCACTTCTCTTGCTTGTTTTACTAAATTCATGAATCAACAGAATTATTGGTTTAATACATTTGTTAAGATATAGTCGCCACAATAAAGTATTAGAAATTGTGATTATAAACGTGAAGCGGTACGTTTTTCAACAGCAAGAGCATAGAAGGGTGTAAAAGCCACCTAACGATCTGTAGAGTTAAAGAAGTCTCGTCGAACAATACAAAAACCTCACTCTATCTTTGTAATAGTGATGAAACAGGATTTAAAATATGTTGATATGCTGTATATCTTGTATATGCTGTATTCAATATTTCTTATTAATATAATTTTTAAATATTTCTTATCTCCACATCAGTAACAAAAAATACAGTACAAAGGGTCGTTTTTCCAGCTTATATACAACAATCATTTTGACAAAAACATCGACTTCAATTATCATTAATCTATGTATGTTATATAATTTTATTATTTTAATTTTATCTCCCGATAAGTAGCTGTTGTTTGTGCACATAATACTCACAATTTATTATAAAAAGATAATTTAATACAGTACCCTCAACGCACTATAAGAATTTGTTAGATATTTTGAGGATCAAACACAAAATATAATACCAAATTCATAATAAAAGCATTAAAAAATATATATATAAGTATCAAAAGCTGACAATTGTTCTTAAAGCTTACATAAATTGGACAAATTCTAATGATTTAGTACCAAAGTTATTTAGTTACTACAGGCATTTGAAAATTCAATTTTACATTAATTTGAAATCAATGAAACACAGAGTCAAATCAATTTCTTTTTTTAAATAGACTTTAGTTATGAAATGTCAAGATTCTAGTTGTACGGTTATGTTAAGTAGTAGAGGAAAGAAACTGTGAGAGCAAAATAATCTAATCAAAAGAATAGTACAAGGAACCCTCCAGATAATTAACCATGTTACAACTAGTTCTATGAGGATGTGAAGTTTACAAATTTAAATATTTAAAATAATGAAAGTGATATAATGACGAAAAATTAAATATTTAATAACAGGTCCCTAGTGAAAGCTTGGGATAAAGCAGTTAAAGGAAAACCTGTAAGCCCATCCATGAAGTATCTCGCAGACAAGAACTCATCAGCAAAATGGGATAATTCTCTTGATGGAATAATAAGGAACTTCCAGATAGTCGCCAGAGGGTATGTTAATAGGAATAATTATTTAATAATTGCGATATGTTTTTAATAATATTTTATTTTGCATAGCAAAGTATCGTCAAGTGTGGCAAGTTTCGAGCAGTACAAGAGTTCTGGACTGTCTCACGAAGACGCCTGGAATAAAGCGTCCGTACAATTAATAGCTGCAGCTGAAGTAAGCGTTCCCCTATATACCATAATATTTGTCCTAAATCTGGTTGTAACATCTTCGTAATTATTCTTTAAGGCTCATGGCAGGGTCATTGTTCTATCAATGTACAAAATGGAAACAGAGAGAAGAGCTCCAAGTCTGTCGCCATCTCTGAGGGTCGTGTTAGAACAAGTTCAAGAATTGTATACCGTTTATTGGACTTTGGAGAAGATAGGAGATTTACTATTGGTGAGAAAACACTTTAATATTTTTCCTAATTTAATATTTTATTTTATGATTTTTCTTATGTCTTAAGTTAATGTCTGTAGAAAATATCAAAAAAAAACTAGAGATATAAAAAACTGCGGAATCCATGCACTAAAACCTATAGAGAGGCTCAATTTCAATAAGCCTTCTAGACGCTAGATGGCGTTAATTATTAACCTATACATTTATGTGTGTATATTCTACCACAAAATATAATAAAATATGTTATCAAATATATATTTCATTACAATAATTATATTTTATGACAAACCGTTGAAATAGAGAAAAGTAGGTATTGGACGATATATAGTATATAGTTATTTTCAATATAGGAATGTTATCGTTTATTATTAATTAAGCATTACAACTTACGATTTGTGTATTGAATATCTGATTCGTTTAGAAGAAACCTTGTACTTGGCTTTATTAATAGTGTTTTAGACACTATATTGGTTGCTTTAGTGTTGGCATTTGCGTTTCATCAAGTTTCAATTCTCAGAAGTTATTAAGAAGGTTCATTTCAACAAACTCCTCAACTTTCTGTTATAGTATATACTTGTTAAATGGAGTTATTTTTATAACAGTACACACAACTATCAGAAAGTGATGTAAAATTGCTGCAAAGACGGTACGAAGATTTATTGGCAGCACTGCGACCCAATGCTGTGGGGTTGGTGGATGCTTTTGACATAAGGGATGAGGTGAGCTATTTATATTTTATATCACAGAGCACTATTCATACAATTTAACAGTATTAAATGTAAATATTTTGATTTAACACTGACGAACGCTGTTTATTATCACATCTAATAGGGTGTTCAAACATATATTCTTCTTTCTCTAGATATTATCCTCAACTCTGGGTGCATATGACGGTCGCGCCTACGAGCGTCTCATGGAGGAATCCTTGAAGAGTCCTCTCAATAAGGAACCAGTTAACGAGTCATTCCATAAATACCTAAAACCGTTTATGCAAGGAAAATTATAATGTATTTTCTACCTATTATTATCTTATCTGTCATAGATTTGATCGAATTAAAAAAAAATATGGTTGTTTGTGTTTTAAACATTGTTTGTTATCTGATAGCCATACAAGATATTATAAATACGTATCTGAAAGTAAAAAGATGAAAGTTACCTTTTTTAAGAGTTACTTATTGAAATGAGATTAAATATTAGTTGTATTGTATAACATAGAAAATCAATGTTTTTGTTGACCCCAAAGAGAGTGATCTCAAATACTTTTATACTAACAAATTAAGAAACTTAAAATTGTTAGGTAATATTGGTTCTGGTTTCTTTTTACATTTTTTCTTTTGTGACACGCAAAAAACAGTAACAAGTTTTCTAGTAAGAAATGGTATACTTACTATATTAGTTTCACCTAGAATTTTCTTAAAGGCTATCAATCTTTGTTAATCAAAGGTGAAGTAAGCATATCAGTCCAGGAAAACTATTTTTTTTTATTATTTTGTGGTGGAGAACCGAATATGTTTAAAATACAATATTCTAGCAAAATGTTATAAGTATTTAAATTAAAAACCATTTTTTTTTATTGTAATTGATTTTGTTATATAGTATTGTGTCCAGGATTTTCGGGAAATATATAATAAAATATATTTTTTAACAAGTACTTTTATTTCCCATTGGTTGAACAAAAAACTTCAAAGATTAGCCCATTGATAGACTGTTTGCATAAACTTGATCGCTGTTAGATAGAATTAGTATTTTGAATATTTAAAGAAAAAACAGACACTTGGGTGTTTGGCATATTCGTTGCAAAAAGTATTATTTCAAGAGGAACTTGCCAATTAGTAGCTAAAACTGGCGGTAGCTTTAGTTCCAGCAATAGTTGCAGGAGTAAGTATGACATAGTTTGTTGGAAAATTGTTTGCAACTCTCGTTTTCCTCTTGGACAAAATATTTTTTTTTTTTTAAATGACAAAACACGACCAAAATATTGTAAATTTCAAAATAATTGAGTGTAATGCAGTCTCTTGCTGCTGCAATGCGAATTTTGATATAGATGTGCTGTGTAAAATGAAATCATTAAGTAAGAAGTGTTAAGACTTGTTTTAAATGATACGCAGTACTTGAAACACAATCCTTAGTGTCCGACAACTTGTAACAGAATCGCCCCACTACAGCACTTACAACTTATTTTATACTATGTGTCACTACAACATTTAGGCGAGGATACATTAGAATATCATTTAACAGATGACGGCTACCTTACTATTATAAGAATTTCCAATAATTAATAAAATAATAAATAACATTTTTGTCATTTAAATTATAATAAATAAATATTCTAACAGAAGTTAATATTCATAATATATGTTAGAGATAATTTTAAAGTAGCACAAATGAATAAAAAAAAGAGTAATCATTTGTCGTATATTAGAAGAGCGTAGTAGAGACGGACATTTAGCACTGACCTCATACATTTGGAACAAAAGCAGGTGAAATATGATAATCGTAAATATTCGAATATAAACCTCTCAGTACAATATCGAATAATTTAATAAATTAATGCATTTATACTATTGAGTATTCTTTTGAAAAGTTAATATAATTTTATTTTATAAACTTTTCAAATATCTAGGAAAAATATATATCTTTATGAACATACGGTTATGTAATTTATATTTCAAGAATTGGGTATCTATTTTTATGGTATGATAAATAGAGATTGGCTACATTTCTATATTTAATATATTTGAAAAGACTTAGTATTTTAAATATTAGTTTTAAAATGTTTGTCTTTTTGAGCAACTTTAAAATATACTGAATATATTTTGATGAAATTTGGCAGACCGATATAGTATTGTCAAAATATAGGATTAACTTATAGTTCACTTTTTTTATATAGTACTTTTTACTTCACAACATTATTTCATTTTATAATGAAGTCTATAATATATATTTCCCTAAAGACAAATTGAGTTGTCGAAGTGGAAATGAAATTATAAAAAAAAGATATCAAGATTTGGTTCTTATCTACTCATACCTATTGATTTGTTATCTTTATTCACTTTTCATTGTTACCTTTTATGCATTGGTTGATTTTAAACTGTATTTGTTCAAAATAGTTGATTCATATCGGTGCCTCGATCTCAGTTGGTCACAAATCGCCGACCTGTATGCTAAGTTCCATAAAAATTTTTAACAATGAGTTCACATAAATTCGAAGTTAATCCAGATCTTGCAGAAGAAAGGAAAAAGTGTACATTTAATATTGAAGAAGTCACAAACATTTTTGATGGAGGCAAAGAAAAGACAATACAGAGGAAGCAGATAGGTTAGTGATTTAAATATTGTAATATTTTTATACTATATTTAATTTTTAAAGTATATTAGAGCATTATTGTACATTTTAATAAAAACCAAAACACATTAAACTATTATAATACCATATTCTCGAAGAACCGGAATATAACTTCTTTACTTCGGTTTACATATTTCTAATTCAAATTTGAAAAATTACTCTACTGAACAGTTATTTATCAAATTTATTTGGTTTAAGAATTAATTATGGAGATAATATTAAAATAGAATCGTATAAGGGTCAGTCACCTAGTTTACCTAAATATTACTTTGGACCTAAGAACCGTGTTTGATAATTAAAACAATATAAATATTTATAGCGCATTGTGTTGAAATATCTATACATTAATTGAATAATGTCCATTCAATTCAATGATTATTTGCTTACAGAGGATGTTGTACTTAAAAGCGGAATATGTATTGACGACATCCCAGAAGAGAGTATGAGTATTAAAGAAAGATATCAAAATGCTGTAAGAAAATCTTGTTTATTCTCTCAATTAATGAAAACTGAGTTACAAGAAATTACTGGGATTGAGAATTTTGAGTATGTCTTACTTTTGGTATTATTGCACTAGAATTAAGAAAAATATTAAAAGGGTCATAATATTAAAATTAGAAATTTGATAGGATCAATCCAATCACTTAATTAAAAAAACAGTTATTTTTTATTTCTAAAAAATATTAAAAAAATTTTTCACCCATATAATTTTAAATTGACAAATATTTTTAACATTGATTCATATTCAAGTTTTACTATTATTGTCTTATAATTGTTAACATTATTTTAGAACCCCAGTAATTCGTCGTATAGCAGATGCTCTTTTTAAGGACATATCTCCTTTTTTACTTCATCTGGGCATGTTCGTGCCAACGATAATTGGTCAATGCTCTTCAGATCAACTTGGAACTTGGCTATCGAAAGCCTTGGATTTCCAAATTCTTGGAGCTTATGCACAGGTTAATAAAATGATTAGCAGTCTAAACTGTAACACAACTGACTACATTAATTGTAAAAAGATTATAATATTTTTTTTATGTAGACTGAGCTTGGCCATGGTACGTTTATTCGAGGATTAGAAACTACAGCTACGTACGATCCCGAAACTGAGGAGTTTGTTCTTCACACTCCCACACTCACTGCTCATAAATGGTGGGCGGGAGGACGTAAGTAGATTTTATATAAGTTTTCACTTAACAAATTTGCAATATAAGGGAATAATAATAAACTTATTAACGATACTGTGTTTTGGGGCGGACAATCTAACTTCAATAAGTTCTAATTTCAGTCGGGAAAACTGTAAATCATTGTATAGTTGTGGCTCAACTATATACAAAGGGGGTCTGCTACGGAACTCATTTGTTCATAGTCCAGATCAGAGACCTGGATACTCATATACCTTTACGTGGGATAAAAGTTGGTGAAATTGGCCCTCGAATGGGCTTCTCCTCAGCAGATAATGGCTTTTTGGGATTTGATAATTATAGGATCCCAAGAGATAACATGTTGATGAAACATGCCCAAGTACTCAAGGTAAGAAGATTATATTTAGTTCGTGCAAAAAAAAAAAAATCTCTTACGTTACTTATTTGCCAATTTTAAACAAGACTTGGCACTATAAAACAATCATTACCATGATGGGATGCTCTATAGAACGAGTTATACTCTTAGTTTTATAATGCTAGAAGTTTTGGCCTATATTGGTGAAAAACTAGTTTCTCAGTCTCAAATGTCCCATCAAACCCTTCGTGACCATTAGTCCTACCATTTGAGCTGCTACATCATGCTTTCCATATAATAATTTTCCGTTTTCGTACAATGTAGTCGTATGAGAACTAAATCTCTTTAACAGACACCATCCCTTAAGGATATCGGTTCATTTCATTCCGTTTGGACAAGACTTCACAGATGAAAATTCCTACCCTTATTATTTTTTGAGGTAATTAGTTAAGCACTCAAACATCAATCTCCTTTCAGGAGTTTCAGTGTTTGTCATAAATAGTTTTAAAAGATGCTTTGCTACTTATGCTCCAGTTGCTTTTAATTTATACAATATAATATAACGACTTCCTAGATGTTTAATATAAGCACTCTTGAAACAGTTATTAATAACCATAATATACTAGAATAAAGTTATTTCTCTTTCAGTGTAGTCGAATTCATATATGTTCTCTTAAAGCAATTACCTCTGTGTATATATACATTTTATAATTTTATTACAGGATGGTACTTATGTAAAACCTGCCCGTCATGGCAAATTGACATATCAGACAATGGTTTTTGTAAGGGTCACACTTGTAAGCGAAGCTTCGTTCAATCTCTCTAAAGCAGTGACTATTGCTATACGATATTCAGCCGTAAGACGACAAACCGAACTTAAACCAAAGTGAGTATGGCATTTTATCTATTTCTGTATACAACATTGTCAACATTATAAAAACATTAAATAATATCTTTTCGAAAAATAGAATATGTCTATGTCTTTTTATAAATATTTTTTCTATCACACAGTGAACCTGAACCTCAAATCTTACATTATCCAACACAACAGCATAAACTGTTTATTTGTATCGCCACCGCCCACGCATTCCAGCTTGCGGCCAACTGGTTGTGGAGTACCTTCAAAACGGTTCTTTCTGACATGAAGAAGGGAAATGTGGATACCTTACCCGAAGTAATACGCACATTTATATATTTTTTGTTAAAGTAAATTTTTAGCTTAACATTAAAATATTTACATATTAATCAATGTATTGAATTTTTAATACTTTAGCACATTATATACAGTTATGACTTTATTATAATTTAGTAAATTGTGTACATATATTAAGTAAGTTTAATATTTTTTGTTATACGTGCCACGTTTCTTACAACGTTTCAGCTTCACGCTTTATCGAGTTGTCTAAAAGCAGTTAGTACATCAGATGCCGCAATCCTTATAGAACAATGCAGGTATGCCTGTGGCGGCCACGGCTACATGCTCTCGTCCAACCTTCCTTATCTGTATTCTTTCGTAGCCGCCACCAGGACTTACGAAGGAGACTATACCGTGCTTCTATTACAGACTGCGAGGTAAATCTTCTTTATACAGAATCTTTTGTATTTAGTCTGTCGAATTCGTGATTACTATTATATATCCAGCTGTACTCTGGTCAATTCTATTGGAATTTCACCGATTAGTGTTAAATCAATTAATGGATTCTGCTTAGCCCCGAATTTATGAATAAAAGCCCCGAATGGGTTTGAAATTAGTCGGGCTAATTGCGATAGAATACAAATGGATAATTATATAAAAATATAAAAAAATTGAATTAATATCACTATTAAATTTACTTACATTTTATTTTTTGGTCGGAAAGATGAACATCAAAACAAATTTTGAATTATATATTTGAAAAAAGTATATAAAATTTATTTCAGATTTTTAGTGAAAGCATGGGAACAAGGCGAGTCTGGTAAAATAATGACTCCGACTGTTTCCTACATTAATCGCTTTGTTAATGGTGAGAGATCAGTTTGGGAGAGTTCTGAAGAAGGCATTATCAAATCCTTCCAAGCGATTGCGGCAGGGTAGGTTGTGAAGTTAAAATCTTCGTTTGAAATAAATATTCCTTAATATATAATGTAGTATAAATTTTTAGAAAAATTGCGTTGTGTGTTAAAAATATACGAGATCGAGTGAAATCTGGACTTGATTATGAAGATGCGTGGCTTTTGACTACCGTTCAGCTTGTTAATGCTGCTGAGGTAAAAAGGAACTACTCATTTTGTTTTCAATAAGTTTAAACTGTAAAAGACGAAAACTTTATTTGTTAAGTAAAGAGCTCTCATCCTATTTTTTACAGGCACATTGTCGATCAGTGCTAATGGAAACCTACTGGACTGAAATACGGAGACTAACTCAAAACTCGAGCGATGGTGTCAAAGTTGTGCTCCATAAACTTGTTACATTGTACTTAACTTACTGGGCTTTAGAAAGAACAGGGGATTTGTTGCGGGTAAATATATCGTCAATTCGTCGTAGATTGGATTTTTTAGTAAAAGCTTAATTTTAAAATTAAATTTATTGACATCAAAACGGTAAAGTAAATTTAAGGTCACATTTACAATAAATTTATAAATATTTAGATAATATTTAATACCAACAGAGTTCAAACATGAAATTACTTTTTTAGTGCCAATCACCAACATGTCGGTGTCGGTGTTATAAAATATAGATAATTAAATTTATGTTTTGTGTTGTAGTATTCATCAATATCAGAAAAGGATATAGACTTCTTACAAAGACGGTATGAGGAACTCCTCCAGCAGATAAGACCAGACGCTGTGGGTTTAGTCGATGCTTTTGATATAATAGATGAGGTAATTTTGTCATAGTAAAAAAAATATATATTTTTACATATTATGTTATTTGGAATATAAATATGTTTTATTTAATATTGGAAAGATCTATAATAGAGTATAACACTAAATTATTAATCTTCAGATATTGCATTCAACACTCGGTGCTTACGACGGGAGGGTTTACGAGCGTCTTATGGAGCAAGCTGAAAAAAATCCTATGAACGCTGAACCTGTTAACCCGAGTTTTCACAAATACATAAAACCCCTGTTGCAGGGGAAATTGTGATCAGTATCGTGATAATAATAAAATTGTGTACATAAAATATGTTTTAAAGGTTTAGCATATTTTTAAATTTATTCCCTTTGGTGACAAAAGTTTTGAAGACAAATAAATATATATTTTTAAATGTATTTTGCCAGTTATTTATTAAAATCGTATTTTTTTATAAATGGTTTTATTTTAAAAGTTACTCTTGAAAGGTTAGAGATTTTACGTCCTTGATACGATCAGAATTAAGTTTGATGTAGGATGAGCTAGTAAAGCACAGCGAATATCGTGTTTAATATTTATTCAAATTAATATTTATGCACAATTGAGTTACACCAAGTACTTTTTATTTATTTATATATGGTAATATAAATCCACGAAAATTTTAACAATACTTTAAGACACCGATGTTCCCAGCAAAGGGAAAGGACTCCCAGAGGTAGCAAGGTGTAGTCCAGCCTTAATTTTTTTTTTTCCATAGTTATTTATATTTTGAATAAGTCTGACATGGCTGAATATACATTTAGATAGTTTAAAATATTCATTTCCGTCGTAGAATATTGATAAAGTTATTCTATACGTTAAATGTTCATGCGGTTTTTACTGATGGAATGATGTACAAGTGTGTAAGATCAAAAGGTTATTGAAGTTTCGTTAATGCACTGCTAAAAACTACATTTCTGATTCATAACCTACCTTTTAGACCTCTTTTATACATTATTTAAACACATAAATACTTGTACATAATATGATGAAATATTTTAAACCCCTTGCCTTCTTTGGTATAGAGTTTACTACATTGGATAGATTGGATTAAAGATTCATAAAAATTATTGTAGTTTGTTTATGGGATAAAAAAAAACGATAAAGAGTGACATTTACTTTTTGCGACTAGCAATAAATTGTGACTTTTCCCATTATAAAAGACAATTTTAAATATAGTAAAGATAACACTAGTAACTCATTAATTTCAATACAATTTTTTTTTTAAATTCAATCATGAATACGACTTAAAAGAATCAGTGTAATTTTTTCATGAAATTTCTATCTGGTCCACTTTTCTTGACCTACTCTTTTGGAGTATATGATTAGAATCTGCCGTTTCAGTTCAAAAGCTTATTTTATAGGAATCTAGAATAATAATGGCGTTCGATGACTTGAGGTCCAAGAAACTTTCCCTAGTCCAAGTCCAAGTGTCGGTCTTCTGAATAATATATGTAATACTGTACGACTACTATTTTTACTCAGCAATAATATTATATCAAGGAAAATCTTCCTAATTCGTTTTCCTTTGTGAAACAGATAACATAAGGTAACTTGGTATATTCAACCGTGACATACAGATAATTAAAATTTTAAAAATAAAATTGAACATGAACATTTTTAACTAAATAACGTACTAAATAACTGATTACATCATTAATCAGTAATCATTCACACTTGCTAAGCTTCCGAATGTAAGCGAGCCTTAACCAAAAAATAACTAGCTGACTCTTATATCTAATGTTTAACAACAGGTTCAGATACTTAGATATATCCGTAACTCTTAATAATAAGTTAGTATTTTTATTAAAGTGGCAAATACAGCAAACCACGCGGTTGTGATGGCCCAACTTCACATAAAAGTCAAATGCTATGGCATGCAACCGTTTATTGTACAAGTAAGAGATGAAGAAACGCACATGCCACTGCCCGGAATCAAAATTTGGGAGATTGGACCGAAACTTGGATTTAATACTGGCAATAATGGTTTTCTAGGCTTTAAAAATTTCCGTATACCACGAGATAGAATATTGATGAAAAATGCACAAGTTTTACAGGAGTTTTTTTAAACGTTTTTTACTTCCAATTTCGTTATTCTCTTCTTCCGTCCCTTAATGACTTCATCTTCCTTACTGATCTTAAAATCAAATTTTCGTCAAACTCGTTAATGTACGCATCTAATCTCCACCCTGAGAATAGAAAACAACTTTCCATAAGAAGGCTATCAAAAAGTTTAGGGCAAATTAAACTTTGAAGTCAGAAGCAAATACGTTTTGAAATAAATAATACTACGATTTCAGGATGGTACTTTTATAGCATCTGCGAATAGTAAATTGGCGTATGGTACGATGGTGAATGTGCGTGTTTTCATCGTGAACACTGTCTCCACGTACTTATCTGTAGCTGTCACCATCGCTGTTCGTTATGCGGCTGTTAGAAAACAATCGCAGCTGAAGCCTGAGTAATTAGCTTACATTTATTTTTTTTGTACATTTATGACACTTCAATTCAATATGTTAAAATAGTTTTATTTATACAGTTGTATTTTTTGTTATTTTTGATTGAATTTAAATCTATATTTGTATCCAGTCCTTATCTCTTTTACTCCTCCTCTTCTTTTATGCATAAATAATCTTTTGTATTAGTTTATATTGCACTGGTTTTACTATTTAATGTTAACAAAATATTTATTAACATTTCTAATTTGTTCCAGTGAACTGGAGGCTCAAATCTTGGACTATCTGACGCAATAACACAAACTGATAATAGCTATCGCCACCAGCCACGCCTACTACTTTACGACGTTTATACGACGTTTACAAAACTGCAAAGAAGAACCTAGATAAACGATGATATGACGACCTTCCGTAGGTTGCATTACATTAAATTATTTTTCTTCGTACTTTAGTTCTTCGTTCCTTACTTGTTGAATATACTCTTGATTTTAAAACCGTAATTTGAGTAAAGCTAAATGATGTTTTTGTCATTGAGCTTTACTACTATTTCAGACTTTCAATGCCTTACGGACAGTTGTTATATGACAAAGACGGAAGCTGGTAAACAATTCTACTCGAATTTTAATTTTTCGAATAGTCTAAATCGTAGCTCAGTCTTCTCAGTCTGATTAAAGACTAATCAAATATTCTTTCATTCGGAAAGTTACTGGAATGCGATTGGATGGGTGATACTGATAAAGAAAGACTAAGAGATATTTTGTCTTGTTAAATGTATCACTCAAATCTGACGAACTATGATCGTTACTAAAACATATTGTATTGTAACCTGCTTATTCCCTGTAGCTGCACGTACTAGCGTGTGCGCTAAAGGTGGTGAGCTCTTCGGACTGCACGGCCCTCATCGAGCGTTGTCGTCTCGCGTGCGGCCGATACGGGTACATGCTTCCTCTAACCTGCCACAGCTTTACGGCATTTGCACAGCTGCCTGCATCTATGAGGGGAAGAACACTGTGCTGTTGCTGCTGTGCTGCTGTAGCCAGGTACGTATTAATTCGGGCTCTGTGATTCTGATTTTATCAAAAACAAATTGAAGAAATTTTTTTACTAATGTTATTTAATTTATGAACCATTATAATCACCCTTTTGTCAATTGACTTGACATGGTGTCTAGAGCAGTCGCTTTGCTCGCCTGCTGTTTTAAGGCGGGTCCTCGTAATGATACAGGTTGTTAGTGGATAATGAAATAATATTATATGGATATGTAGTGTGATGTAATACTACTTTTAATATTTTATATGTGTACAAAAAAATTACAATCACTAAATAAAATAGTAGAAAGGATGGTTTTTCGCAAAAAAAAAATACCACTTGTAGCATATTGTTAGATAGCGTTCCTCGTGAATCTAGGTGATGATTCACCGAAAACAATTATCCAAATTCATCCGCTAGCTTCGAATAGCGCGTTCAACCAATCTGACAAACAAACTATTCGGCTTTATAATCTATATACTAGCTTATTAGTGTAGATTATTAATTAGCAATAACTACTACTACCAAATATCTAACAATTAAGTGTATAATGAAAAATCTTATAAAGGAAGCTACAGCACCATAAATTAAAATACAAAACACTTAATGCAAATCAATCTATACGAATATTTAGGATAAATATGAAACTTTATCAATGAGATATATCTTCTATATCCCTACTCTTATAAGAACAGACACAAGCTCACGTTACTCGGCTTCCAGTGGATACATTTAGCTTTAAAAAAAACTTTCAGCAAATGCTCAGATTATATATCCCAAATTATATATTATATTAATTTCCTGCGCCCCTAGTAATGAGGCTGAAGGCGTTTACAGTAAGCTTCCAGTTGGACCTGTCTTGGGCTTCACACTTCACTTCATTCCATGCTTTGCCAATGCATTTTACTTCTGTCAGTATGGTGCGGCGCCAGGTTTGCTTAGGGCAACCACGTTTACGTTTCCAAACGTTCAAATTACTATTTAAAAAATACAAACATTAAACTCCAATCTATCTTTTTGAATGCACTCGCATTAGATAGATGAGCGCAGTGGCCTTCGAGGTATTAGAATTGCATTATTCAATGTAAACATACCTAGTCTTTTTTTTTATTTTACAATATTTTATATAGCTTTAATTTAAACAGACACGTGATGTCCATTGTCCAAGGGTAATATCGTCATATTATTATTACCTATTTTATTAAAATCCGATATCTCTGCAGACATATCTTTTAGTAGATTAGAAATAAATATTTTTAAGTTAAGAATACACTCTCTAACCTTGACCACTTGACTACATAAGTCGACAACCGAAATTGCAATTTCAATGTCAAATAAATTATAACTTATTTTATGCTATCGCATAGATAGCACATCGAGATATTTATTTATTATCATTAACTGGTAGAATAAAGACGTAACATTTCTGTTTTTTTTTTATGATTATAGACTATATTTGATAGTAGTAGATTGATAGTATCATGACGCAAAATTCAGTAAATATCGATTTAAATAAAGAAAGAGCGAAGTGTTCTTTCAAAATAGAAGAACTAACAAATTTGTTAGACGAAGGATTTGAGAACACAAAGAGAAGAAGGGATTTAGGTATGTAAACTAAGTATATCATTTAAAATAATTTAACAAAAAAGAAACAATTGAAATATCAAGGTTATAAATAGTCTCTCATCGGTTAAACAAAGAGGAGCCGCGGTGCCAAAATCAGGGTATATGTTTCAGATGTGATAAATAAGCATAGGACGAAATCGGCAGTGTGTAAACATACAAAATACAAACCCAACAAATTTTTTCGATTTGATAAACTAAAGATACTCGCTCAAAAACACAGATATAGTCCTAGAATAATTTGGGAGGATATTGGGAGCATTCGAAACGTCGGATTATAATTGAAAATGTAATAATAAACTTCAAGTCCGTAAAATGATAGTTTTCAAATGAAATCTCACAAAAATCTTAGCAAATATTTTTTTATTTATCTTTCTTGACAAAAGTAATCATTGCAACTCATGTTTTATTTTTATTTTTATTTATAATTTTCACTGAGATATGTTATTTTCGAATTTTCAGAACATAAAGTTCTTAGCACAAAGGGGCTTCTAGATGAGATACCAGAGGAGTATCTCAGTTATAAGGAGAAGTATGAGAACACAATTCGAAAATCTGTCATATTGTACCGGGCTCTGCAAGAACATGATGATATGCAAGATAAAACATTCGAAGAAAAAACAAAGTATATTTTATTTTAACTTTATAATTTTTACATACTTAAAGGAATAACATAGTTTACCAAAAAAGTATCTAAAATCACATTTTACAATTGTAGCACCACAAAACATTTCGTGTTTTTTTCTGTTTCATTATATAGGATGTCTCATAGTTGATATCAAGTTAAAAACGGCTGCTGCTTGGCACTAGCGAACTAGCTTTAGTTCATATAGTTCGGCAAAAAATAAAAAAAAACGAATGTACATGTCTGTGACGTTTTTTGATTTATCTTTTTGTTGTTGTGTTATTTGAGTACTGCTTGTGTAAATTAAAATCAAAAATTTAATAAAATTAAAAACAGTTTTTGATAACTGTTACAATCGGACCTAGCACCGGTGTCCAGTTTGACGTCGACTAATGGGACACCCTGTATGTATATTGAAATTTATTTTACTTTTGTAAGACTCCCAAAAAAAAATTTTTTTTTCTGTTTAGAGCTAATATTCGCCATATGATATCAGTAGCTGTTGTGAAGGACAATTCGGCTCTCACGTTGCACGAGGAAATGTTTTTGGTGTCTATCCGAGGTCAGGGTGATGAAGAACAGCAGAAATATTGGTTAAATAGAGCGAAGGATATGAAAATAATAGGGACATACGCACAGGTATCCTTCTTTTCAGTAAACTTATACATTAGTATATCTAGGACTGTACTGAATTCTAAATGATTTATTATGAACTGTGTAAGTATCTGTCCACACTTTCATCCCGTCTACCACACTTACATCTCGTCTGTCCACACTTACATCTTGTCTACCCGTGAACACGATTACTGCTAAGTATTCGAAACGTCGGGTTAAAATTAAAAATATAACCAAATTATACGCGAGTTTTAATCCGTAAAAATAGTTTTATTTCAAAACTTTATTAATTGTACTTACCAGGATAAGTACCCATTTATAAGTTTTAGGTTCTTTCAGTAAATTAAGAGTATTTCCAGACAGAACTAGGTCACGGTACCTTTCTGCGAGGTTTAGAATTACAAGCAACCTACGACGAAAAAACAGAAGAGTTTATTCTGCACAGCCCTTCACTGTCATCTTATAAGTGGTGGCCTGGAGGATGTAAGAACCTGCCGTTTCCATTATATAGAAATATATATTTTATGATGATTTCACTTTCTCGTTCATAAATTATAAAACTTTTTAGGCTCTGTGTTGACGTACCGATGCTTTTTTTGTGAGATTTTGAATAATAGCCAATATCTTTATATTAATGTATATTATATATTTTTGTAACAGTGGGACAAACAGTCAACCACGCGGTTGTGATGGCGCAACTTTACATAAAAGGCAAACGCTATGGCATGCAATCGTTTATAGTACAAGTCAGAGATGAAGAAACACATATGCCGCTACCTGGTGTCACGATCGGGGAGATCGGACCCAAGCTTGGATTTAATACTGTCAATAATGGTTTTCTTGGCTTTGACAATTTCCGTATACCACGGAATAGAATGTTGATGAAAAATGCACAGGTTTTGAAGGTTAAAAAATATATGTATTACCAAGTTTTTCTTTTTTCGTCTGAAGTTATTTATTTTTAATCTTAACTTTAATCTTAACTTTAATCCTGATCTTTTTTTTAACAATTTTTTTTCTAACCGTTTTTGAAATAATGTCTCTTTTCAGGACGGCACTTTCGTAGCATCACCCAACAGTAAGTTAGCGTATGGTACGATGATAAGCGTTCGTGTTCTGATCGTGAATACTGTAGCAAAGTACCTATCTGCGGCCACTACAATAGCTATCCGTTACGCGGCAGTTAGAAGACAATCGAAGCTAAACCCTGGGTAAAATACCTAGTAGTTTTCAAAATACGCTTAAATTTTTTTTATTGCATTCGTGTATGGACCTAAAACATCTCGTTTCAAATCTGATGTATCAGAAAAAATATATTTTTAATTTGTTACAGTGAACCGGAGCCTCAAATCCTAGATTATGTGACGCAACAGCACAAACTGATGATAGCTATCGCCACAAGCCATGCCTACCACTTCACAGTGCGGTGGTTATACGACGTTTACAATACTGTCAAGAAGGGCCTAGATAAAAGAAGACTTGACGATCTGCCGGAGGTATCATTTCAAGTTATTTCCTTAGAAATTTATATTTAATATATGTATGTTGTTTTCCTTTCTACAATTCACGTTAACGTTGTACACTATAAATTATAAATTCTAAATTAGGGGCTTTTACGTTAACATAAAAGATTAACATAAAATATATCGACAGTCATGAAACTTCAGGTCATTTACTGTTAATCTTACGTAATAAATTATTACTGACATATATACACACTCATAATACGATCGCAAATATCACCCCGGTCACTTATTCTATAATTCGAAAAGTTACAGGAATGCAATCGAAAGAGATTCAACTGTTGTGTATAGACTGAGTGACCTTATTATTTTGTTTTTGAATTTATCATCATTGCGATCCATCTAACTTTAATAGTTAATCTAGAGTATTATAGTAGGCTGCTTGTTCCATGTAGCTGCACATATTAGCGTGTGCGCTGAAGGTGCTGAGCTCTTCGGACTGCACGGCCCTTGTCGAGCGTTGTCGTCTGGCGTGTGGCGGGCACGGGTTCATGCTGTCCTCTAACCTGCCACAGTTTTACGGTGTCTGTACCGCCACTTGCACCATAGAAGGGGAAAACACCGTATTACTGCTGCAGGTAGCCAGGTGGGTGACGCTCATTGCCTAAATGAATGTAATTTTAGATTCGTTAGTACGAATGTCGGTAAATATTTATAAACATTTTAGTATATCAGGATTTTATAGTTGTAGAGAATACGTGGGAAAATACTCTACTAAGAAACCCACAAGGGGTCCTCAGGTCCTTCGAAATTCATTCGTGCTGCATATTAATGATTTGTTTAAACCCGGTATATTTAGCTAGCAGTCGAGAGCACAGTTGTGGAGCGATGCCTACCTGGTTAGATTTAATTAAGCGAAGATCCAAGGATGTCTTTTCTTTGTCAAAAAAGACTTTGTTCCTATTTTTAAGAATGTATCTGTAAAAACCACCTAGACCTTCTTGGGGTCAGCCTAAACTCGACTCTCAAACTCGGTTGCTAAAAAGCTTGGTTTACTTTATGTACTCGAAGGTACGTCGGTGTTTCAAGCCGGAACAGTTGTTAATGCTTTATAAAGCACAAATTTGATTGGACATGGTTGTAATGCTCGTATCTTTGGGATGGATCAGTAAACAATCAACTAGAGACAAGGCGTTTTTATTATTTTTGCTAAAGTCAAACTTCAAAGTCTGGATTGTTACCGCAAGATTCAACGGTCTTTTATCGGATATATGTCGAAGAGTGTGCTAAAGGGCTACACAACCTAATTCCTCTAGCTCCCTTCAATCACTAAACAACCAGAAGCTCAGCAGTAAAACATCGGTTGAAGTGCCAAAGTCCCGTACAAAGTGTTTAACTTCCAATTTCTTTGTAAGAACGGCGAAATTTTGGGACTCTCGGCCGGGACGATCTTTCCTGATGATTACTATCTAGAAGTTTCCAAACTCAGAATAAAAAATTTCTTTTAGGTAAGCGTGCAACATCGTTAAATTCAGTTATGCTTAAAATCAGGTACATTGTAGTGAAACGTGATCCTATTTAGATGTGAAAAGAAAGTTTTTCTGCTTAGATACATACAAGTTTGCTGTTAACATTTTTAAATTAAAAATTATTAGGCACTTTCTACTTTTGTAAGTATATAATCTTATCTATTTTATTTATAATTGTTATCGAATCATATTATATTAATCATCAGATAAGTTGCTGCTATGTTTGTTTATTTAAACTTTCTGATTGATATAGAAAACCCCTCAACAGAAAAAAAATGACAATCCTTTACGTTTAGTATAAAAAGACTTGTGTAAAGCAATGAATGATGTTAGTACAAAGAGTGTAACATTTGTCATGAGTTATATATATTCTCTTCTTTCTTTGCAACAAGAACACGAATATATAGATAGATAGAAGTGTTATTCTAATTTATTCGAATTTTAGTACATTTTATGTCATCCTTTTAGAAATACCTATGACATTATTAAACTAAAAAGTCATCTATCTAATAAAAAAAAAAGATTTTTTCAAAACCTCGAACCACTTGGTTATTGGAGAACAAAGACAGACTTCGTTTACGGTTGTGTAAATTTTGCGAGTTTCTCTGACTAAAGCATTTAAAACCACCTATTTGTACTCTGATCTTCTGTGTATAACTTCTATATTATGTTAATTTTAATTGTATATTTTGAATGATGTACAATAAAAAATATAAAAAATAATAAGAATTAAATATTTTATATTATTGGTTGTTTCCTGGGTAGTATTTTGATTTTATTTTAATTACTAACACATCAACTGAACTGATGTTTGAATTAGAACATTTTTCCGAACTATTTACATATGTGCACTTTCCCATACTACTTGTATTTCTGCAAGTAGGTAGAGAGCATCGAGTCCCAAGAGGTCCTGAAGTAAATCTTTGGCCTCTTTGACTGACATTGACATATTCATAATGGATTGTATTATTATAATTCATATTTATTCATTTTTAGATTCTTTTTCGAGTTTTTTTTTATTGTGCTAATTTAATATTAAGTATGTGTTGAAAGTAAAGTTCTCTCTGCACGAGACCTTACGATCGATGCTATTTTCGTATACGCATACATAATCCGGAATAAACATAAATAAAAATCCAAGTATTTTTTTTGTATTTCACCTAGGCATACATTTTTCTTATGTAACGTCATACTTTAATTTCTCGTTTGTATTGGATTGTATATGTATATGCAAACACTCTGCATATATTTTTACTTTTTTATAAAATTAAAATTTATTATAGTATCGACTATTTGAGTAACATTCATACTTAAAATGTGAGTTCAAATAAGTAAGTAATTCAAGTCAAGCGTGGTACCCAAAAAAAAAAGAATAACTCACCACGGCTCTGTTACTATTTATATGATGCTTTCACATTTATAAGCGAATAAGGGATTCTCACTTTGAATATTTTAATAAACACAATAATTATATTATGCCTGTAATAAGAAACCGAATAGATTACATTTGCAAAAAGGTAAATATTTAGAAGCATCTCTAGAATTGTTAACAAATTGATTATTGCCAGACCTTCCTATGGATACGAGAACGAGTATGTTTTAAATTTTTAACCATTATTCCGTCATAGATCATTTAACCCAATGTCTCCGATCCTTTCATTAGGTTCAATGAAAGCTGCACTTCTTGGTAAAAGCAGGTATGATTTTGCTAAGATCGCACTTAAATTGTTTCATCCGTTAGAAAACTATCATGCGACAGACTTACACCCACATATGTATATCAAACTAAACTGAAACTTTTATTTTAATGAGCTAACAATACATTATTAATTCTTTTTTCAAGACGACGGTCTTGAAAAAAGAATTAATAATGTAATTAATAATGTAAGACGTACAATAATCCCTAATATATTTACTTAATTGTATAATGAAAATTGAGTTTTATTAAATGATTACTTTTATCAATTCAATCTTTATATTTATTTCCAATCAAAGTTACTAATGTACAAAAATCCTAACAGGTCTTTAGTGAAAGCTTGGAATAGTTCGCTTAAAGGTCAAACTTTAAGCCCATCCATGGCGTATCTCGCAAACAAGACACCATTAGCAAAATGGGACAGTTCTCTTGATGGAATAATAAAGAATTTCCAGACTGTCGCCAGAGGGTATGAAATAATATAAAGAATATAAAAATCTAATAATTGCGGTTATTTTTAATAATATTTTATTATGCATAGCAAAGTATCGTCAAGTGTGGCAAGTTTCGAGCAGTACAAGAGCTCTGGATTGTCTCACGAAGACGCCTGGAATAAGGCGTCTGTACAATTAATAGATGCAGCAGAGGTACGCATTTCTCTACATACCATATACATGTACTAAATCTGTTTGTAACATGTTCGTGATGATTCTTTCAGGCTCACGGCAGGGTAATTGTTCTATCAATATACAAAATGGAAATAGAGAGAAGAGCTCCAAGTCTGTCGCCATCTCTGAGGGTCGTGTTACAACAAGTTCAAGAATTGTATATCGTTTATTGGACTTTGGAGAAGATAGGAGACCTACTATTGGTGAGATACATTTTTTTTGATATAGTATATTTCAGAGCCATTTTCATATGATACTGATTTGAAAAACGTTATTATCAAAATTATTTATTTAAATTTATTGTATCAATAATCATTTACTATTTATCATATCCAATTTTTAGAACTTGTTTATATTAGAAATATTTTATTTATTAGTTCTATATAAAAACTTTTTATAATTGTTTAATTCTAAAAGAATATTCAAGGGACTATTCCTTCTTAGAGTTGTTTAAGAATGGTTAGTTATATATTTTTAATATAATAAGGTTAATATCGTCCGTACGTATGTTATGGTAAAAATGATAAATGATGTTTAAAAGAGTTATTGCCTTGTAAATTTTTTTGTGTATTTTTAACAAGTTGATTTGAATTATCGGAATAATAAATAAGATAAGTTTAAATATTTATGTTACAACAGTCAGGAAATAGACAGTAATTACTTCAAATAAATAAGCTATTTTTGAAATTATATTATGGCAAAAGTACAAACCATAAAGTAGTTCTTTGACAGAATAACGCATCGGGGTCATGAAATAAAATTTTATTTCTCTTAAATATAGTCTACAATTGCAATCAACAAGAAATCGATTTATCGTTGTGTCACGATTACTGGAGAGATGATTATAATCGATTTAGCTATAGACATCGCACTAGTGACTGTTAGATTGCATCTAATTTTTTTTAAATATTTCTCCTTTTATTTTTTTGAAAGTCTAAAAAACAAAAAATATTAATCTGAATAATATTCCAAAATTTTCAAGATTTTTATTAATTGATTTTGTAACAATTTCGGTTTCAATATTAATAAAAAAATATTTTTTCTAAATCTTCTAAATTGTGTTAAAAACCTAGTATACATAAAGTTAAATATTCTCGTTTAAAATATAGTCTTATATTAAAACAACAATATTATGCCATGCATTTAATGTATAGTTAAATAACATTTATTAGAAATACACGGTGAGGTTGAGTTCAATATGCGCAATCCTAACCCAGCAACTAAACTATCTAAAAATAACTAAGTGTCAATATTCGCTATCCTAACCCAGCAACTAAACTATCTACAAAAACTAAGACAATAGTCCTACTAACCTACACCTGACCTCTGTATCTGATACAGTTATTTAGATACGAGGTGAATGGTCCGTATCCAATCGCAAAAAATATGGATCCCAGCTGATTTAAGCTGATAATATTAGCCATACTTTAAACCTGACACATTGTTTCAAATACAAGTGTAATAAATTAATCTTACCTTATTAAATTTTTAATTTAATTTTTTAAACGAACATTACCTTAACATACGTCAATGCTCGTTAAACATATAAATTAAATAAGACTTTACGGTCATGACTTTATATTTATTTGTATTTTATATATATACGTGTGTTTCCGCGTGTCTCCTTCCACTTGGAGAATAGGACTTAACAAAATTAATCCAAAATTACTTATCAAATATAGAAATTACACAGCATTTCCTGTTCTATCCATGTTTTTTAGGGAAGAAATGACCAACAATCTTCATTCTAATTTGAGACATTTTCTAAATCTAAAAATAAGTTCTTCATCTTTCTAGTTGTATATAATTTTTGTTAATTATATTATTATTACAGTACACACAGTTATCGGAAAGTGACGTGAAATTATTACAAAGACGGTACGAGGATTTATTGGCAGCTCTGCGACCCAATGCTGTGGGGTTGGTGGATGCTTTTGACATAAGGGATGAGGTGAGCTATCAACACTAGATACTATCGATATACAACAATATCATACATAACATTTGAATAATTTCATTTATAGTGTTTTTTTCAACATAATTGTATTAAGATAAGTGATTAAACTTTAATTTATATTTTCGTGTATTCGCAAGTCTAAAATCTCCAGTTTCTACTACTATGATTTATAAATGTGTCTTCATACATATGTTTTTTTTTAGATATTATCTTCAACTCTGGGTTCATACGACGGGCAAGTCTACGAGCGTCTCATGGAGGAGGCCTTGAAGAGTCCACTCAATAGAGAGCCAGTTAACGAGTCATTCCATAAATATCTTAAACCATTTATGCAAGGAAAACTATAATGTGTTTTGTACTTATCACTATCCTATCACCAAATTATCGTTACTTATTCTTATCATTAATAATTCTAAATAAATACTCGTCAGGTGAGGGTAAGCCGTTTTATTATTAATTATTGTTATTTATTACTGATAAATGGTATTATCTTTTTTAAATATTACTTTTAATTTAAATATCCCATATATTACTTATATAACCAATAATTTTTTATATATGCTATTTTGTGATAAACTGTTATGAAACTTGTATTTACGGCTGGGAAAACAAAGAAAGAGTTTCATAACTGTATTTTTTTTCTAAGTAATATGTATAATATTTTTGGATCATATTAAAATAAAAAATATAATTTAATAAACTCTTTTATTATTTAAGAAAATGAATAAATAATATACTAAATTTAATCAAATAAATAACTATACTAAATAAACAAACACATCAAGACAAGTTATCGATTCGTTATAAATATAGAAGTCGTCTTAATGTTATTTGTTGCTGTTGTCTTCTTAGAAGCTGTGTGCATTAGCCTGTGCGCTGCCATAACCAGATGAATTAGCGGAAGAGTCAACTACTTTGTAACCAGCTTGCAGACCTTGGGTCCTAACAGAGGATGATGCAGAACCTTGGCCGGTAGTCTTAGCATCAGCACTTGTTTTGAATCCACCGTAGTATAAACTATCATCGTGCGTACTGTACTTGTTTCTACCGTAACTGGGGCCAGTGTTTGCTGTGGATGAGGCTTGTCCATATCCATTACTGTTAGCTGAGGACGAGATGGAGCCGGTACCACGGTTGATGTTAGCTTGCGCATTGGATGAACCATAGGGTGAACCAAGGATGTTTGCTGTAGATTTAGCAATACCATTGGAATTAGCCTCTGCATTGGCGGATCCAATGCCATCAGAGCTCGCAGCAGTGTTAATAGAACCGATCCCGTTATTATTTGCACTTGATTTTGCATTACCTAATCCGTTGGCACTGGCAACAGAGTTCACATATCCGCCTACGTTGAGATTAGCTTTTGAATTAGCGTTTCCATATCCTTGTGAGTTAGCGTTGGTTTGAATGTTACCATTACTGTTGACTTGAGCAGAAGACTCCGATAAGCCTCCCATTGATTGGCTGTTCGCATAAACTTGGCCACCATTGGATGGAATTTGGTATTGGGTGCCAAATTTCCAAGAAATACCCTTCTGGGGTGTGCGATTAGCGGAGTAACTTGAAATTTCTTGGAGATTGTTAATATTAGCTTTTGAGGATGCAAATCCAGAACCTTGGGTGTTTGATACTGTCATTGCAGAGTCAAGAGCATTATTTGCAGATGAACTTGCGGAACCATAACCCCCGTCAGTTTTAGTTTCAGAGTACAACGATCCTAATCCAGATTTAGATTGCGAAGATGCAGAACTGAATCCATTAGTTTTAGAAGCTGTGGATACGTAACCGTTGTTAATATTCGATGAAGCTGATCCAAAGCCAGAGCCGAAGGTCTTAGAATTTGATGAAGTAACTCCGTACTTGCCGACACCTTGGGTATTAGCAGAGGACACCGCTGTGCCAGATCCATCTGATCTTACGGATGTATGTGATGACTCAGAGTTTCCATCGATTATAGCAGACGACTCAGCAGCGATGGATCCGGGAATTGAAATGTCGTAGCCGATCTCAGATGGACTGTTAAATTTTTGTTCATATGATACGATTGTTGCGGGAGCTGGTACAGCGTAGTATGGTGGAGCATTGTGTGCTTCTATAACTGCATTAGCAGATCCGTATAAAGGATTTTGAGGAGAATCATATATTTCTGCTTTAGCGACGGCTGGGCCGGGATAAGCTACACCCAAACCTGTGTTCCTGTTAAGTTGATTTTGACCATCACTAGAGGCAGTACCGTATGCTTGTAGAACTCCGCCATTGATTGAAGCAGATCCTGTTGCTTTTCCACCGCCATTACCTGTGTAACCCTCTCCTAACAAATATGCCCGTCCATTGCGATATAAATAACCTGAAAATAATGTTTGAATATTGTCAGTTTTTTTTACATAAATGATTTTTTTTAAAAACGTTCTTTTAAATCATTAATAGTTCATTAATACACTGAATATATAAATAAATATACGATTTTGGGCAAATTATAAAATTATTATTTATCACTTACCGTTTAAAAATAAGGGGCTTGAGTGGCAAAGGGCAAAACATGATAGGGCTACTATAACCTTGGCCGCCATAGTGAGAAGGTATCGAGTGCTCAAGGTTGAGTGAATGAAGTGAGAGCATTTCTCCCATCTTATATACCCAACTCAGATACCACTCATGGCCTACAAGCCGTGAACTTCACCTAGATCAGTCGCAGTCGTAAATTTTGTTGATAGGTTACGGTAGATTAATTGCCCGTCTGAAATGAGAAGTCTGAGATTTCAGTTTTTTTGACGCCCCGAAGTTGAATTGTGTCTGTGCAAGTGCAATGACCCGCCTGTGTACTAATCAACATTATTTTAAGTTATTAGACAGCTAAATTGTATATCTTTTATATTTATAAGCTATCGCTCTGAGAATTTTTTTAAAGATATTTTATTTTTTGCTATCTTTCGTTAATGGTCATACAAACTTAAAATAAATTAATAGATATTTCTATTAAAATTATCCGTCACTTCTAGTATAGCATAGGATATGAAATTCTAAAGATCTTACAACAATAAGTGCTGTAATTTTTTATAGTATATTTACTAAAATTTCAAAGGCAAAGATTTTTATTACAACTACGAACTTTTACTTAAAAAACGGGCAAAATTCACTTGCACGATTTGAAAGAGAAAAAAAACTTACTCTTTCTATATATATATATATATATATATATATATATAATATATTTAATATCATAATATAGATGTCATTCGCATGTATCGTAAATAATATTGAGAGCAAGTACTTTCTCTAATGACGTTTTCATTAAACTTTTTCTTTTTAATTATTGTTATAAGATATCATTGTCGGTTACTTAAGAATATTAACAACGACACAAAAAATTATAGATTAATTTACAAAGTAACAGCGCATAATTATAAAGATTATTATTTATACATAACAATATGATGGTATGTGAAATTGTTTAATGTAGAATTATTTGTATAAGTTCATTCAAATAAAAGTACAATTAATAAAAATATGAATTAAAGATTGATTTATTTGCATATCTGTTTGGGATTAATCTGTGCTATGCAAATATATGCGAAATTATTTTGACAGCGATTAATTACATACCGGTTCCACAAGCGACTCATTTAGATAGACTGATGGCCGCACTATTTGATATATTGCCGATTAGCTGGTTTATAGCCAGTACATCCTTAATTGAAAAAGAAGGTCAAATTCATTTGAATATTATATATTTTTATAAGGTTTTATATATTTTTTGTTACATTTAGTTAATTAATGTTTCTTATTTAAAAGTAACACTAAAGACATTAAATTTTGAAATAAAGTATCCATGTTTATTCTGTCAACGAAAACAAGTTTCAACGCTATAGAGTAGAGAACTAATATATATATATATGTACAACGAACCAAATAATAATCATTAATTTGACCATTTTATTTATACATTTATTTAAACAGTTATTATTTATTAGTCTGTTTTTTTTTTAGTTTGGATTCTAAAAGATACCTTGAAAAGTTAATATTATTTGTTCCTTTTAACAATAATAAAAATAATTATTGATTATTCTTGCCTTTGTTATTTGGGAGTTGTCTGCCACCAGAAAAAGTTTATGGTGTATCAGATGTAGGTTTCATGCCTCCCATTTTTTGTATGGAAGATAAGTAGTTATTTTGTTATCTACTACTGAGTTATCTTGTAAATGTCGCCGATTCAAAGCAGAAGCACACATACGTGAGTTAATCAATACCGAGTTTTAGCCAAGGCTTGAAAAGTGTTTTTTTCTTCAATTACTTCGTGGAAATGAATACTAAGTAAAATTTTAAATTTTCATATGTATTTTTCTTTGAATTTTGATGGCAACAATTTTATTAGTGTTCTTGCGGCCTCTTGAGTTTTATGAGGCGTTAGACTAAGTATATCACACTCATTGTTTACACTTGAACTCATTATTGAACATTATATTGTTGTATAATATTTTATATTGTATGTTGTATATTATTTTTATTATGGATTTTGAAAAGTAAATACTATTACTTTTCAAAATCAATGACAACAACAATAATTTGTGACGCGGCATTTTTCTTTTTTTTTTTTAATAAACCTCAGACGACCGAGCATTAAACAGCTTTCTTTGATAAACGATTTCCTCGGTTGCCATGTTTCGGACTGAAAGATCGTACAATTTTTAAATTACACAACAGATGTGAATTTTCACATAAATTTTTCCGACATGTTGTTTGACAATACAGCGATTTCAATTATTTTTGAAGAAGATTGTAAAAATAATGGTTTAATTTCCAAGCAAGTTTGGAAAAAGTTACTAATGTATATTACCCAAAGCGTTGGTTCTTACTTAATGCTTTACGGATCTTTGTCTGCTAGTACTATCTTTTTTTTTTTTTCGTCTGGAAGCTTTAAGATACTATTACAGCAGAAATGTTCTCTTTCGTTTGACAAGAAGTGGTATTCAAAACCTTATTTTCTCGTGTTCTCTATACTATTGTGATATTAAATAAAATAAATTATTTTCCTTTAGTTATAAAGTTAACAGTGCCGATTCGTGTTATCATAAATCTCGTGTTAAATCGGTGAGGTCATTATGAGAATACGGCTCTTGTGTTGGGAATGCCACCTTTAAATTTACTTCTACTTGTAGATAAGCAACACCACAGAGTCTAAAACCATACTAATCACGAGAGAAAGAGACAGAGTGAGAGAGAGAGAGAGAGAGAGAGAGGGCTTTTAGGCTGTAAATCTGGATAATACTGGCTGGTTTCTTTTTTTTTTTCGATGAATATGTTTAATTTTTTAAATATATATAATATAAAGTTCAAAATACGTCAAGTCATAACTAGTTCCGTACCCGGATTTGAAAGTATAGCAGTATAGCCTGGGACAAAACTAGATTTTTTGTCTGAATTTACAGCTTTAGTAAACGTAAATGAGTATTTTTTAGATTAGTTATTCACTTGTTTAAAATTTAATAGTAAATTTTAACATGCTATGCTGCAATGTTGATAAACATTATTTTATATACTATTGGGGCTAAAAATGTTTACATCTATTTCGAGTCGTGACCGTAAGGCAGCGTGGCCGAGTGGTCTAAGGCGCTGGTTTTAGGCACCAGTCCGAAAGGGCGTGGGTTCGAATCCCACCGCTGTCAAAATATCTTTTTAACTTTTTAAGGAAATACAATTTGATTTTTGTCTAAAAATATAACATTAATATATCCATGTTTTTGCATAAAATTCTTGTTGGTATGTGTTTTAAGAAATATTTCTAGTATTAAAACTCATTTTTATATAATTTAAAGGATAAAACCTAAGCAGTGGACAAAAAATTTAAGTTAAAAAGGTTAATTGTATAAATAAAAAACAGTGACTTCATAATGACCTGTATAATTACCTAAGTCGAAGGAGTTATTTACAAGTACATTGATATATCGCCTACCCTACTTCTAACCTTACATTAGTCATTATAACCATTTTAGGTAATTAATTTGATTCTTTAAGATCTTTATTACAAAATGATCAAAGCTTATTTTTTATAACAAATTGATGTTGTGTTTAAAAAAATACATTAAAAACAACACAAACAGAGCAATCCTGCATTTTTCATTAAAAAAATGTTTAAAAAATTACAAGCGAATCAAATTAACTCTCAATCTTCTTGGTTTGGTTTCAACAGTAATCTAGAACGAATACGACATTTCCCAAATATTAAATGTATATTAAAAATATCACTTATATAAAAGCTGCCTTAATCGTATATAAAACACCATATATGTTTAGGGATTCTCTTACTTCTTTGTCATAAACATAAAATGAATTTGAGCATAAAACACGTAAATGATATTTATCAAATAATAATAATAATAATTCAGTATCGTTAGTACGAGGTATTTACATAATCTCGTATATAGAACAATTCAACAAAATAAAAAAATATTGTTTATTAGAAATGTTTGACGACCAAATTACTCAAAAGTCAAAAAAAATATTTCATACAGTAGGAAGCAATTAAAACAAAAAATATATTTGTATAATAAAACACTCGTATTAAAATACTGAACACTATTTTTACAAGTAAACAATAATATAATAAAACTTCAATACTTTAAGATACATAATAGGCAACGGCTAACTTCGTGTTTCCGAAGATGGCCGACACATCTAGGCAGTATAATAACATAGAGATGTCTTACTAAATAGAACTAACCATTGTTTTGTACGAGATATACCGATGTTGTGTATATTTCTTATAAAACAGAATTTGTATTGTAATCGATCCAACTTAAACAGCATTGAATAAAGAATAAAAAGTAAAAAAATTGAAATATTTGGGGAGCATTGATATTATTAAAGGAATTGTTATCGCATTTGCTATATACATAAGGGGAAAGTTTTTATAGCAAAATACTGCAATGGAGAGTTATACAGCTCTATATAGGTCCATACAACATGTTCGTATTGCTTTCTATACTAATTAATGTTTCCGATGTTTTACGATGCCCATTATTTATCTTGAAGTACTGTACATCAGTAAAAATAGTATTCTTTTAAGTATAATTGAAGTCTTTGCTAGAAGGTTAAATTAAATTGAATTAAACAGAATCTTAACATGACATGACGTGACTCCGGGCAATTAAATGCAACTGATTCCATGCAACATTTACACGCAAATAATTCTCAATACAAATATAGCGCCAGATTAAATACATATTTGTTCTTAATTCAAATATTATTTAAACATAGAACACTAACAGATCATAGTTTACTTATGTTTTTTTTAATATTAGCTGCCATTTATTTATGACAATAATTACAATATATAATATTATTATTTATTATTTTTATTTGATATAATATTGAATATATTATGAAAAGCCACAAATCAGTTATAATCAGTTATATTTGGTTATTGTATAAATTAGTTGATTTAGAACTAATAAACTTTACACTTGTAATGTACAGTTACTTATACTACCTGAGCCTGGGAATTAATGATGCCAGGGAATGTTTATTTACTAAATACTAGCTGCTTTAACAAACCATACAATAAAATAAAAAAAAAACGATCTGTCAAATGTATTGTCAGCTGTCATTTTATTAGTATTCTTTAAAAAAATCGCATGTTTTTGATTACAGATAGTATTAAGTAAATTATAATTCATTGGTGGTTTTAACGCTCATTTAAATACAATATAAATAACATTAAATAACTAGTTGATTAGTTAATCCATATTTTCATATAACGTTACATTATAACATTTGTTTAATAAATACACCATTAATATATTTTAAATAAATTAATTGACTTGATTGTCATATAGAACAAAATTAGGCAACGTCAATACAAAAAAAAGATTTTATTAAAAGTAAAATAAAAATACAAAATGGCGGATTTGATATTCGTTGCACAGCTGACGGTAGTTTCAGACGTCCAGAGTAATTTATATGAACATATTAATATTTTTTTTTATTCATAAGCATAAAAGAGAGATATTATTTTAATTTATTCAAATTAATTAAATTAGTTAGAACGGCATAATCACAAGACACTTATTGGATAAAGTTTTAATATCCTATTAATTAAAAGCAACTTTTTTGATTGTATAAAATTATTTTTATTTATTAAACTATGAAAAACTGTTTCGTTACTTTTTTAACCTATGGTTAATCTGTTTTTATATACTTTTATTTGTATTATTGTTTGTTGTATCTGGATTTGGTGAAAACAAAAATAATTACGAGTGAAATATATAAGTTACACAGAGACGAATACAGATAACATTAACTTTATACATAGACAAGATATGGACATGGCCATAGACTATCAGTTACAAATTACATAATCTATGACAAAAGATATAACTAACATATGATTGGCAAATATACAATTGAAGGAAGCGGATGGCACATTTATTTTTTACAAGAAAAAACATTACAAGATCTCACATTCAGATTCAACTACCAGTGAGGCTTCATCAGAACACGAGCGTCTCGAAGCTGCAGAAGTTCACCAAAACTCAATAAGACACTTCTATAACTCACTGCACTGACGCCTAAAAAATTTGGTCTTGAAATTGATATAAGAGTTATATATACGATACTCGTACGTCGAACAACATTCGATGGTACTCGGCTTGTACACACGTACAATCAGTACATATTTGTTGATATTATAATCGTTTACAGAACAAATTTAGCCACATTGACGGGAATGTCTAAAATGCGATCGCATGTCGGATATGATCGTTTGTGGTTGAAATTAGTAGACTTGTGGCAGAGTTTGTTCTGAGTGTTCTCACGCGTAGAACTCGCGGTTGTTGTGGCCCTTCCCGTAGGAGGCGGCTGCGGGACTGCGCTTGGGCTCGTCCAGCGCGTACGAGCCCTCGTCCTTCTTGCGCATGCGGTACACTATGAACATCACCACCAGGATGGCGCAGAGGAGTCCGACTACCGCCCCGCCTATAACAGCTGGAACATCAATACCCATGTTAAAATTGAGCAGCAAAAACTTAAAGAAAATATGTTCAAGTTAACACATAGACAGATTTATAATTGCAGGTCAATACTTCGTATTTTATTTTGTTTAAACGTCTTCCAGATCATGGATGACAGAAACTCTACACTGATATAAATAAATGTTGTAATAATAGCTAAAGCTGCAAGATTACATGCTAATAAAAAACCTAAATGTATAAATTCATGTCTATGTCTTTCAAGGACGAAGATTGTCCTTGATAATTACATATCCATAATATATCTCCATAAATTATTTTCAAAATATTAACTCAAGACTTAAAGGTCTGGGTATAATCAACTCACCGGCTAGTATTCCCGGCTGTGCAAAGAAGCTGGTGGCGCGGTCTTCGGGCTTGGCGTTCATTATAAATACGCTGGTGTCCGCTGGACGAGAGTCCGGCTCCAGGTTTGTACCGGATTGGTCTTGGTCCTGGAATTGAGATGACGCATATTAAAGTTAATGAAAAAAAAAAAAAGTGTCATATAAAATTTCTTGATGATCTTGCTGAAAACTTTAAAAAAAATTTTTATATCATTTTAATTCAAATCAATTCAATTCAATACCATCATTTTTTTTTAAATTTCATTTTTATTTTTAAAATTACAATCTTGATACTACATAAATATTTTATAGATTACAGTTCCATCCAAATATTTTATTAGACAATACGAAAATACTTACGATGGATTGGTTGATATCTTCACCAGATAAGCTTATATCAGTTTGATCAGGCCGCGACGGTTCCTCAGGACGCGTGTCTGATGCACCTTCAGAAGGCTTTGACAATACACGAGCTGAAAGAGCGAGAGTTTGGTATTAATAGATGATTTGACCTTTAGAAATATAATAATATTGGTGATGTTGCAATAACACGACTAATTATATAGTAGACATTTCTTTGTTAATACAAATTACCATATGAGTATTAATTTAGTTAATTAGAAGAGGTTTCCAAATGGATTAGTAGACTGATAGAATATTCAGAATGAGCTCAATTAATAAGATGACGAAGACTGGATTATAAATCGGAATTAGGAGAGGAAATAGCATGATAAGAGATAAACAATGAATATTTGATTTAAAACACCAAATAAAAAGAAATTTTAATAGTAATTGCTCATGCGAGAAATGGTAACAAATGCGTTAGTTCAAGTAACTCTGTTAATGATGGAACAAGTGAGTAAATTAAAACTATACATTAATAATAAAATAATACGTTCCTGATAAATCAGAATCATTTTATGAAACGCATTATTGATGAAATATAATTAATAAAAATGACGCAAAACTTATTAATATAAAATTATTTCATGCACGTATACACCAACACTCACCTAGTTCCTTGGACAACAATATTAGGAATATAAATAATTATTAAGTTAATAATAAAAGCTTAATAAAATATTATTTTATAGTATGAACTATCAGCTGCAGCGTTCAATCAAGAATTGCGGGATAACACGACATTTGTAACTGCTGTTTATAATTAAAAACCTATGTCGAGGCCGCAGTAGCAATCGCAAACACTATATAACGAGATTTACTAGTTACTGAAAACGGAAAATCTTTGCTAAAATGTTTGCTAAAGTTTATATTTGTTAAACTATTATTCAAGTTTGAATCATAAGCTGGGTACATTTTATAATCAGCTGACCTTATTATTGTGACCTAATGAGGATAATATAAATTAATTGACATTTAAATAATGAGATTTCTAAATGTAATACTAATCGAAGAATGATGTTCGAAATGGAATAGTTGTAAAGCATTTAGAGTCATTAAAAGACGTTTGACTGATTTCTACTTATTTCTTTAGTTCCATAGCCACAGCAATTCCATATCGAAACAAAATTAAAATAATAAGGCAACATAACTGGCATGCTATAGCCTCTACTCACGACCGACTACATCGAACACGTCTACTGGTAGGATTGGGCTTTCGGTGTCTGGAACCGGAACGATCTCGGGCTCATGGTAGGCCGGTGTCGATGGTACGATGGTGGTACGGGGGTAGTCTTCGTCATCCTCCGGCGCTCCGGGGGCGTCACCTGAGCCGCGGCCGTCCTCGTCGTCCGGACCGGGCCCGGGTCCCCAGCCGGAGCCGGAGCTCTCGTCGATCTCTAAACCGGAGCCATCATCGTCGATAAACAGATCCTTGTCTGACGCGAGCGGGTCGTCTTGCTGGTGCAATGCGACTTTCGTAGGCGGCAACCCTGTCGCCTCCTGAAATTTATATAAAATAAAGATAAATTTCTCATAAATTTTAGAGGTGTTTTAATTTTTTTATATTATGGATTTATTTCGAAAAAAAAACAAAGCAATAATTGCTGTTTCGAGAGGTTAAAACATGCTATATGTTTTAGAACGTTTAAAAATGTTACGTCGGCTACTAGTAATCTAATGGGTACTTTCAACTTGTAGGCGAGCGAGTGAAGGGCATAGCTATACATTTAGAGGCGCGACCTATTTCCATAAACACTTCAAATTTGCACTTCAATACCAACACGCTTTGACACAGATGAAATCGAAAATCTTATTTATTTGTTATAAATCCGAAATTTTCCGCAGCTTATCTAAAAACAATCACTGGTCCACGTCATCAGAATGGTGGAAAGCGGGATGAATGGCAGCACTGACCAGCGTAAATATTAAAAGGTCACTCACCTCGAACTCTTAAAACGTTACGTACGGTATTAGTCAGCTTAGATCTAATGGTTTGTTATTGATAACAGCTTTTCTAAGCTTTGGCAGTGTCCTTTTGGTTAGCGTAAGTTGTAATGACGGTAGGCGATCGATAGGCTTTTAAAGAGAGGTGAGGAGAGGGGAAGGGGGTGCGGTCGGAACTTTCTGGTGCGGTTTATTCCCTCGCCCGTCCAATAGATGCCGGGATTCGTTTTAAGGCTTGCGAGGAGAGAACTTTGAGGCTTTCCCGGTAGAGAGCGTTGTAAATTTCCACAAGCGCTTAAAATTCTAAATACATTTTTATATATAAGTGACCTATAGGCAATGTTTTATTTATTTTATTATTAAATATTTTAAATTTGTACATTAATAGCGTACTGTGCTAAAGATTCTTTTAAATGGTTTAAAGGATTCATTAATAAATCTATCACATACTTCGTAGGTTATATTATTTTTTTATATAATTTAGCTCTGTCTAAAGACCTAGGTAAGCAAAAATGCAGAAAACATCAAAATTATAAGTTACCTCAAACATAGCCTTAATATATTTTTATCAAAAGCCGTACAAAAGGGTAAATATAAATCTCGACGTAATCAGCTTTTATTCACATTACAAAGCGGGTCTGTAAAGCGGATTTTATTTAATTAGTGTAATACAGCTTTATTATTTATAATAATTTCTATAAAAATACCCTTCAATCGTCTTATTGTCCTTATTAAACTACTGCTGTGTAGACTAGCCCTAATAAAGATTTTATAAGTACATTTTTATGTAAATAATATGAAATAAAGAATTAAATATTCTGAAATATTTGTAACTATTTAAAGATATAGAATTAAAACAAATTGTTTTCAATGATTGTGACTGAATTATCACATTTTAAAAATTGTTGTAGGTTTATTATACATTATTATATAAATATGTATATATATCTGGTTTTGATATCTATGAACTGTTTATTAATAATAGTTGATATTTTATTATTTTAATACTTAATTATATGTACCAACATGAATATGACATACACTCAATATTAGGATTCATTAAACATTCTAACAAAAGCGAGTCAAACTCCAATATAAAAGGTTCCGTAGTAATAAAAATAGTAGCACCATTAATAATAAATCTATCGTGTTCTTCAGAACAGTCTACAGTTTACATAATTTAGTTTGCAAAGGTCTACCGTTGATTTCTAAGACATGGTGATGTATTGAATATATTTTGTACGTAAACAACATTATTCTATACAATACATAGAAGTTTTTATCATTATAACAGCTTACATAAGACGTGTCTATATCAGACTAAACATGACTGAGCAATAGACAACAAATAGAGAAGACGCCATTTTAATTCAGATTCTTCAAGAGAATGCTCAAAACATGCTTGTTTTAATAGAAAAGTAATAGTTATAATATTACTTTCATCAATTTATTTTACTCGCCCTGACATTAAAAGGTCAATGACCGTCTGTGGCCAACTAATAATAGATGCAATGTTTAAACCGCTTCGTTTGATTGAGGGAAATAATTGTTGCGTTTAAAATAAATTGATTAAACTGCTATATCCGGGCGTTATATTTAGTTTATATTTATTATTATCCATACTAGATTCCGCCGGCAGCTTCACTCGCGTGGCTTTCAGTTTTTGGTCATTATAAAAAGTGAGTTATCATTATTATTATTGGCCGTCCGCCCAAAGATTCAACCTTATTAAGTCAAGAGTCGTTGGTGTCCAGTCCAGAGTATATTTGAACCAATATTGGAACCAACTTTGGCACAAACTGCACACAGACAAACAAAAGGTAAAGTATGTAGTAAAGATAAAATGTATTACTCAATAATTTTAGGAAATTGTCGCTTATTTAATAGCGTTGTTAGTTTAATATGTAGTTATGGTTTGCAGTAATTTTCTTAACTATGTTAAAAAAAAAAAGTTCTTTGTGTTGTCTTTTAAAAGGTTGTTAATTTTGAATTGTTTGAAAATAGAGGGGATTATTAGAAATGTATGTAACCAAGACTAGATGGATAGTTGGATGAAATAGGGATAGGAATGCTGGTAACGCAAATTAGAATAAAATTAACGCGAATTCAAGATATATGACAGTAATGATGGATCACGAAAGTCGTAATACAAAAATTGTTTATCAGTTTTTTATACATACATATATATATGTATATATGTATATATGTATTTGCAAGCAGATATTCAGTGTTGGTATAATTGCATATACGTCCTATTGTGTCATATCCAGTTTAGCTTAAGTTGTCTCGACCGCAGTTACCTCATCATTCAATATTAGGCATTCTCTATGTAATCACACCGCAGAGCTACATTCATGAAATATTGGCACAATTTTGGGGATTATATGCTTTGTGTGTTACAAATAATATATTTAACTAGCTTTTAATCCCGCGGATGAATGAATTTAATTACTATTAGGATAATTGAGATTACCGTAATGATTGATAAACTTTTATAGCTTTTCGCCTGAACTTGTCTGTCATAATCAGAAAAAAATTTAAATACATCGAGTAGTTCAGAAGGTTAGCGCGTTTAATAAAACAAACAAACTAATCCGTTTTATAATATAAGTTTAAATTAATATAAAATTAAATTAATTAAAACTAGGTTAATTAATTTTACATTCAATACCTGAACCTGAACCTGAATAAATATGTTTAAGAGTGTAACTACAAAAAATTTTTGTTAGATAGCGCTTGATGAGTTAGTAGGAAAAAACTTCGCAACATTTTGTTAAGTTTTATGTTTGAAGAAAAATTTGGAAAAAGAAATATTTAATTTTTTTTTTTGCTTTAATAACATAATTATTTAAAACAATCATACTAATAGAAAACTAAAAATAAGTAGATTTTAGATCTAGTAAATTAGTATATTATACTTTATTAGCACGTTTCATAGGAAGGTAAAAAAACTACATATTTAAAGAAGTTAATTTAAATATAAGTAAGGGTAACATGCAACACAAGCCATACACATGAAAGCAATAAAACTAGTTCTTAGAAAACATAATAAACTCCAAACAAAGCTAAGGTTGACCAAATGATAGTTCGTATTTCAACGTTTTCTCATTTGTCGTTGACATTAACTGCAGTTGCCGGAATCTACATTGCCCTGGTGTCATATTTGAGGAGAAAAGAATATTTGTGATAACAATACGGTTCTCTTGAACATTATGAAACTTTAATGCACCGCCGAATTGCTTTTTAAGCCTCTTACGAAGCTGATGTTTAACTAGGAACTATCATTGTAGTATGTACAGCGTATAGTATAGTATAGTATAGTATAGTATAGTATAGTATAGTATAGTATAGTATAGTATAGTATAGTATAGTATAGTATAGTATAGTATAGTATAGTATAGTATAGTACCAGGTTGTTAGCTTAATTGAGCTTTTTATTTTGGTAAATGCGTATATTTTGAAAATTATATTTAAATACGAATTGCATACTGATGAAATATGAATAATATTTTTTCGACATAATAATAAAAATTTATGATGTGGGGTTTTAAATAAAAAAATCGCAAATATAATTTTTTTTTGTTACTCTAAAAATGAAACCGAAATCGATTTATCGCCCCCGAGACCCCTTGTAAAATTACATTAAAACCGTTGGAGCCGTTTTCGAGATTCAGGTTATATATGTATATTTATACAAGAATTGCTCGTTTGAAGATGTTACAGTTTAAAAATCTAAAATGTATAATAGAACAATAAACAAAAAGACGCTAAGAACTTTTTTTTGAAGAATATATACATATTATACGTAATAAGTATATGTATTAGGTGAGTACCCTTTTTACATTAAATTTTATATATTCCGATTATAGGATCAGAATTTGACGAAAAAATCAATCTAAAAATAGAATAATTTTTGTCATATATGAAAATGTAGTTCGCAAATGTATTTACACTTAGAAGTAATAGATGATAAGAACTAGAAGTAATAGATGATAAGAAAAGCAAGGACGGGAGTTTAAGAATAGATCTATCTCACTCTCAATATAAAATGAAGTTATAACAGCTATTTCACGACCTTCTCCTGTGAGGGGGACACTTTTGTGCGAACCCCTTTTTAGCCAGTTTAACACTAGCTGCAGTGAGGTAACTACGACTAGAAGTCAATTATTTGTTTAATTTATCAAAGAAAAAATAGCGCACGAATATTTGGGGTGGTAATCGATCGCTAAAGTCAAAATAGCAATAAACGGAGCAATAAGCGGATTTGAAGAAAAATTCTGGTTAATTACTATGTCTAGAGTAGATGTTATAACAAAGTAGATAATACAAGACAAGGATAAAAGATCAAAACATCTTTACAATTCATCAATATCCGTTTATGAAGTACTACGCTATTATAGATATGTCATCAAATCCAACGCTATATTATCATTATACATGATGATAATTAAAAAAAAAAAAAAAAAAAAAAAAAAAAAACATTATATACAGAGTTAATGAACTTAACTAATGCATGTATAGCATCTTATATTAAATTGACATCCGAAATATGTGAGAATCAACGTTATCAAATAATTATCAGTTACAAAAGAAAAGCATGAAGAGGTAGACAAGCTTTATAGTTATTCAAAATATTTAAGCACAGAACGTTAAATAAAGGATATTAATATGTTATAAAATATGTGCAATTCTTAAAATAAGATATAGCATTCGGTAGAGCAATAGCCCGGAAAATAGGCCGGTCGTCGCACAAATCAGGTCATGGGTCGAATCACATTACTCCACTTGAAAAATCATTCAAGTTTTCACAAAATAATATGTTATATATAAATTAAATATCTTTAAAATTTATTATACTTTAGAAATAAATACTTTAAAAGTAAATTTTTCATCTTATTATGTACCTTAAAGCCATTTTCCGCCACTAAAGCAAAGAAACTCTTCAAAGACGTCAAACCTAAGTAATTAAGAGACTAAACTGAAGTTCAGACATGCCTTGTATAGGAAAATTTACTTGAAGAATTTAACTTATCAGCCTATGAAACTTATAATTAATAAATAATACAGAAAGAAAATTTGTAACAAAAGTTTGAGAAGTTACAAAGTGAGAGTACATTTTAAAGACTGTAGTGAAGAAGCTATAATTAATGCTGTGCTCTGGAAAATGAAAGTCGAGATGTTTCTTCAGTCTCGTCCATTCTTTTTATTTTCTCTTTCGCGATTGGTTTTTCTCTAATTTCGGATGCGAATCAATATTTATGTGCTACTTTTAGTGTGTTTATAACAGGTTTAAATTATCATCTACTTAACATGTCATATTCTTCTGCCAACTTCTGTCATACGTCAACTTAGTGTAGATTTGCTTCTTTTTTATTTTTCGCGAACTCCATACTTTTCTTTGCTTGCGTAATTATCATATCTCATAACCTCATATATATGCGTTAAATAAGAATTACTATAAAAAATTGTATTTTATATCAACGATATATAAGATTTACAATTGTACAAATTTGTGTATCATAATTTCAAAATGCATTCTATAATATATATAAGGTGCGTTTGATTACCAAAATTATAATTATGAAATTAATTTATGATAAAGATAACTATAAATGTAATTGAGTTTTATTTAAACTTATATACATATCCTTGAATTAGTACTGCATACAATAATATAATCCTACAAATACTAAATCTCCCTCTCTACTGCTGGTTTTGTTGAGATTACTATATAATAATTTAATTAATAACAAGAAGAGTCTGACGATGCTCGTAAATACTTGTCTGTTGGTACGTTTATATTTTTTTGTGCATTTTCGCCGTCGAGGGTAGCATGATTTATGATCCAATCTTTTAGTCATAAATCAACGCTTTACAGCTTCTGTCTGGACTTAAACGATCTACACCATGCCGGCCTGTTTCAGCGCCATTTTTCAAATACCTTTTACGTATAGGAAAATTGATATACGACTTCCCGAAGTACACTTGAAGACGAGCTTAGCCATTTGTTGTACTTCAAATGATCTATTGTATTAATTCTTTTATTATTTTCTACTTAATGTACTCTTTGTACGTCTGTACTTTTTAATTAATCTTATCTTTTGTAGTTACTGAGGTGGAATTCAAGTTGATGTGTTATGTTATCGAAAAAGGATTTTTGTTATTAATGTTTTGTCTTGATTAATTCTAGATACCTTTTTAACAAATATGTATGTGTTTGCGCCGCTCGAGTGCATGTCTATGTCTATGTGTGTGTGTGTATTTCAGGTAACTTTATTATTCCGCTGATTTTGTTTTATTAATAATTGATTTGTATTCACGTAACATAGAGGTGATTAGTTTATTCAGCGACATTGACCAAGCGTTTTTATTACTTTCAGTTTAAGCTAAACACCGCGTATAAATGTGTGTGCGTATCAATGTGTATTAAAGTAAGCAAAAAGTGATCATAAGAATCATAAATTAAAGTTTTTAAAAAAAAAAATTAAGTAACTTTAAAAAATTAAAGTATCAAAACTATTGTTAAAATTTAAAGTTATAAAATATGCTATATGTACAAATAAGTTGCTTTATCGACTTTAGTAATAGTAATGGTAGAATATAAAGCTAGATTTAATAAAAAATATAATAATATAAGTTTTTTCTTAACGATAAAGTTAAGTTGTAACTTGAGTACAGCAATCATTACCGCTATATATACAATTATTTCTTTTAACTTGATGCCTGATATCGTTTTAAGCCCTGAATTTACTTTTATCCGTATGTGAGTTGCACATAACATTCTCATTTTATGTAACAAAAATAAAATTTTTAAAACTATATTTTCTTAGATCAAAATAAACAATTTCGGTCAGATGTTAGTGGTAGCACTGCCATTTTAAGTTTTGTAAACAATATAGAAGATTGATTCCAGTAACAACTGATATCCATTAGGGGCTCCTCTGCGAGTCGATGTCTCCGGGGAATTGGAGTACAGAATTGGATGAAGTTTTTTAAATTTTAATTCCAAAATAACTTGAATTGGAATGTAAAAGTTTTTTTTGTCGAATGTCGAAACTAAACAACTTTAAATGATGAATTAGGACGTTCGGGATGTTAGAAATATTGAAACTTAATTTTATTACTTAATTATGTAAAAAATTTAATTAAATTTCTGAGTATTCCTCTTTTTCTTAATTGTTTCAACAACAAACTGCTATTAGATATATAAATAAATATTTTTGAAAAAACTCTTCTATAGCGACGTTTGACGTCGTAAAATTCTATAGGTTCACATCAGCAACACGCACAGTTTCTTACGTACACGCATCACACCAACACATTGATGTGTATATGTGTGCGTGTGACGCTTTTTGATTTGTGAATTCGCGTCAGTGACATGCTGTAGTAAGATGAGTATATCTGTAGCTATCACTCTCATGTATCGTATAATATTATTATTGTGTATATCTATGGAAATAAAGAAACTATACAGTTTGAATTGATTGAGAAAAAAGTTTTAAGTAGTACTTATAACTACTTGTAAATACTTTTACTTTTAAGTTTTCACTTCTGTCGGCAGTCCTTGACGGCCTCCGCTTTGTGTAAAGAAAACTTCTATAACGAAATTAATTTAAAAGAACAGTAATAAAATTTAAAATGATAAAGTTATTAGTAAGTTATATGTATTTTTGTTATAAATATGAGTCAAATATAAAATTATATAATAATATGTTTAATAAAAATCGTTTAAAAAAGTTTTTCTTTTAAAATTACTTTTTACTCTTTTAAATTGTAATGTTTACGAGAAATAAATAATTTGCTACTTATTCTTGATGAGGGTATTCTGAATTCGGATGAGATAATTTTACCTGAAACAATAAAAATAAATGTTACAAAAACATTACATTTCAGGCCGCGACTCCGCCATGCCATAAAAGCACTTAATGCATTTGAATTAAATCGAGCAAATTACGATAGTATTGACTTGAGTACAGTCGGATTAAAAACCTAATAGTTATATGTTTCTATATAACATGTTTGTAACAAAGAGCATAGAATAATAAAATAAATTTGCCAAAAATGTTCAGTCGTCAATAAGCTTGTTTCACACGACTGGTCTAATAAAAGTGAGTTTTCCTGTATTCTGAGTATATTTGTGTCATGCATAGAAATGTCGTAAGAATCCATTGATGTTTACTTATGGAGTCTTACACAAAGGATTGGGTTCTTTAGATGTTAGTGTTGTTTCTTTCTTGCTTTCATAAATCTCGTGAATACGAACTTGTGAGCATACAGACTACACTACTTTATTTTATTATGTCTGTATGTTTTTGTTTACTCAGTTACTTTTAGATTTTTTTTTGTGATCTTTTTGCACTATATACTTTATAAAAGATATATTTATGTTATATGTAATAAATATAGTTTTACGCATATTAAACTATTTCATTAAATAAATAATTTTAATAAGATAATTCAAGCACTATGTAATATTGCAAGAAAATAATGTTTCGTTCTTGAGATCTTATAAAAAGCGTACAAAGTGTTCACTGTTTAGCAAAATAAAAAGATTGTACAACTTGTGGTATGTTTGGGAAGTTTACGGAATTATTTTAAACCGCTTTTGTAAATAACAAGGGCTATCAAAAAACAACCTCAAAGTTCAAGAGTTTTAAAATATTTGAAAAATAAATTAAAATAGTAAAATTATCTATTTTACATAGACATACATACGTACGTACATGCATACATGCATGCATACATACATATATACATACATACATATATACATACATACATACATTATCATATCAACTTCCCTACATACTAACCAATTTTTTTTAATATACAAAAAAAAATCCAACAAATGTTCTTAATGTAAATATATCAAAATGATACCGAGCATAAAATACTCTAAGATGATATGAAAATGCTTCTCTCAAATAAAAACCTGCGAATGCTCCTTAGAACGTAATATCCATTCTGAGTAGCTCGTATACTTAATTACGTGGATAGGAATTTATAAGATGGCAAGTCTTCACGTTCAGGCAATAAGAGAACGTTAGCATTCCCGGCTTATTAAAAAAATGATATTAATATTCACAATTCTTGAAGCATCTTATACTGTAACTGTAGGTAAGTAAACGTACTCACGTTAGCTTGAAATCGCTGTTTGAGCTATGGTTATATATGATATAAACCTTAAAAGAATATGATTTATATTATTTAATTTAGAAATGACAATTTTGGCAGCCACTGAAAACCAGCGCTGGAGTGTTACACTCCAGTAATAGCTGAGTGGTCGACTGTTTTGGGCGTCACATTTAATTTTTTTTTTTTTTTTAATTGTATTTTATTTTCTTTCCTTTTTTTTTGTTTTGTGTTTATATTATGTTATTTTAATTCTGTGTAAATGTATGTGACGTCTGAATAAAGTTTTTTTGATTTGATTTGATTTGAAATGTATGATAGTATAATAAATATACATCATCTATTCATTCAACTGCATGGGATTTATTGAACTCATAACGGATGTAAAACTTAAATATTATTTACTAACTATTACTCGTGGTTTCACCTGCGTACGATCGATTGTCGATTATGGATAGCCTTCTCATCAATTATAATTATCAGTTTTATTTATTTATTTATTTTTTTATTTATTAAGATAATTATTTATTTATATACTTGAGTGTACACCTCAAGGTAAGAAAATAATACATAAAGAACAATAAAAAACAAATTAGGAAAATACAAAAGGCGGTCTTATCGCCAGTCGACGCTTTCTTCTAGGCAAACTTAGGGTTAGAAAACTTACTAACGAATTTAGAAAAAGATTATACAGGTTATATATGATCAAGACGAATTTTCAAATCCATGCAGTTATTTCAAACAAAAAAAAATCACTCAAAATTCAGACAATATCGAAATTAATAATAATTTTGCTTCTATTACATATATTAAAACCGCCTTTAATATTACGCAAAAAAATAGCAAGCGTAAAGGAAATAACGTCAGTATATTCGGCTATTGCAGACGTGACTACATTAAACGTTTTAATAAAATTCAGCGTATATTCATATAGCTGTGAAGGAAACGTGTTAGTGGGTCGGAGCAATCTACTGATGTGTTTATGACATATCGATCTCAAACATATCCTTGAGTGGTTGTCATAATATGTAACTTAATATGTCAATATGACGTCACGATGACATTTTAGTGACGTATTATGTTTTTAAAACATTAGTTCTGATACAGTGAAAAAGCATGTAATTTAAATATATATGTATAATTTTATTTATATACGAATCCACGAACTCTATTTGGTTATGTTTCGTAACATAAATTAACATATTTTATGCGTAAACAAATATTATATAAAATATTAATAATAGTACAAGACACCTTTAACAAAAATGAGAAAACATTATAATATTTTATAGGTACTTTCTTGCTATAACTTAGAAAGGTTTTATTTAATATTAATAGCTGCAATTCAGTATGAATTATTGGGGGCTTAGTATAATGACAGTTTATAGCTAATGGCTCTATCTGTGGGGCTCCGGGGTTTCCTGCGGTTATCTTTTTGTTGCAGGACCCCGTCTATATAGTGATTGAAGGTCATTTATTAACTATTTACTATACATAACAGATTAAAAGAGTAACAAAATTAATTTACTCATCTCAAATAAAATGTTCATAGAACTGTAATATAAAACAAACTTCATAACCAACCGAGTTGATAAGTTTTATATCCCTAAAGTATTATTATAGTAAATCAGATTCTGTTTTAAATAAACTGAACTAAAAGACAGAAAACAAAAAGCCTCTAGGGATTACACGAATTTCCCTGGAGGTTGGTAAAAGGAATAATAATGGCGACGAGATTCCAGGCTCAGGGCCTCAAGGTGTCTGCTGATAAATTACAATCTTTCTTAGTAATGGCCAACGATTTAACATTTTTTTCTGAGCTTGTCTTATCAAATTATACAACTTGATATTAGATTATTTAACTGTAACATAAATGTTTATTTTTTATAATTACTTTTTTCACCTTTTCTTTATTGCTTGAGTATTTATCTTGATAATATTAAATTTAAAAATATGTATTATATTAGAAGTTTGAATAATTCCAAAAAATAACAGTTAAATAACTAATTATTTGAAAATTAATTATTTTATAATAAATACAATTTATGATAAGGTTCATATCAGAGGCTGTAACAATTGCGCAGAGGCTTTAATTAACTATATTGTCGGAGAAAATTAAATCTTATAGGAATAATTAAGTTGTCTGTGATACGAATATATTTAAAATAAATTGTGAACATTTTATTTAAATTAATATTATAGTTAATAAAACCCAAATGTTTAAGTCTTTAAATTTTAAGCTTAAATTTACATTTTATTTTATTTTTATTATATTGTAAGTAGAAACATAAACAGCAGTTATAAATTATAAATGTTCAGGTAATAGTATATATATTAATATATTCTTAATTTTTTTTTAATTAAAGATGAATTTAAAAAAAGTTATATAAAATAATAATAACGATATTACAAGGAGTTAAATTAGTATTTATCAAACGAGCGGTTTATTACTCTACAAAGAACTCTAGAAGAAAGAACAAAATTCTCTTGCTTATTACGTATTTGCAGAAAACACAAAAAAGGAACAGAAATATATTAGCATATTCAGACATACGACAATAATATATGGTACAGTTAAAAATGGAGTCTCTTTAAAGTATCATAATTTATTATATATATATATATATATATATATATATATATATATATATAGAGTTCTTTGAATAAATAATAGATTGTAATCTAGAACTTTTCAAATTTAAGAGTAGATAGGTATTTATTAGGTAAGCGTGCCATACCTTAGACTACAAACGGCGGTTTGTAATCAAACATTTACCTGTTCAAGTTTAAAAAAATATATAAATATATTATCTATTATATAAAGTTTCATAAAATAAAATTCGAGTCAAGTCTGCACTCAACTAAAAAGGCAGTTCATGTAGGCTCTTAATCTTCTCGTTCGATATGATTCTCATGCAAAGCAGCCAGTGAAATAAATGACAGCTATCTTAGGATAACCGCCCCTAACAAAGGACGGGATCTGAATAAAATAATAGTTTTGAAATTGTAGCATATGGAAAAGGATCAAAAAATACACAATGGAGCCACGGAGTTTTGCAAAGGTCACTCTATTTGATGGGCTCTTACAACTACGGTTGCTCTAATGTGATTTGGGTCAAAGCTGTTGGTGAATTGCAAAGAGAGCAACGTTTAGGGTTAGAAAAATTTATCCTTTTACTATAATGTTTATATGAAGTTGGTTAGTAAATTAGATTATGTTTAGTATTTTTCAGTGTTCAATAAAGGTATAAAATATACAATTAACATTGAATATATATAAATTAATAAGACGAAGTACTACTATTACGGTAGTACGTTAGTATCGTCTATGGAAATGCAATAACTGGCTTGAAGATACATGCAAGTTTATATTCAAACAAATTGACCCCTTGCATGAGAGATAGCGATAAAATTATGAAAATCTAAATTAGTTATAAGCATGTTTTGTAAAACATTTTTGTTATTATTACAGCTTAGTAACGTTGTAGTGTCCATATAGAAAAGTTATTTATTCCAGTAGTTAAGAGAATATTAATTTTGAATAAGTCGAGATACGTATAAATAAGTCGAAATGTTAATAAACTTATTCAATAAAAACGAGAAAAAATGCTAGGAACAATTTCTACCTATAAAATATTATTTATCAGTTGTACATTATAACTTGGACCACACGTTGAGTCAAATTCACTAATTAGTAATATAAACGCAGCACACCTGTGGACCAAACAAATGGCTGCTGTGCTGACGTTAGATAATTAATTAACTGTTCCTCATTAATTTGTCTGCCACGGAACAGAACTCATCTAAATAAAATAGTCTAGACAATAATTGAATTAATTGAATTGAAATAATTGAATTAATATTGTTTGTCAATAAAGAAAAATATCGAAATTGACAAAGAGAAATATCGACTACGTAAAATGATATCTATACAAATTATGGATTTCAAAGAGACAAAGCTTAGAAATAAAATGTTTCCGAGATAATATTATAAATAAATATAAGTGCAAACCAATCTATGAACTAAAACATTGCAACATCATTTTTATCATACATATATAATAGTATATATTTGTATATCACTTATATAAGGTTTAACGTTGAAAACTTTGGAAGAAGACAAAATTCTGAAAACCATTCTTAAAAAAAAAAAACAAACGAAATTTTATAATGTCAAAGGAATACAAAATTTCTAATTATCGTTTTTGAAATAACAAAGCCAATAATAATTAAAATAAGCGAGATATTTAATCATTAAAATGTCTAATTTTTTTAGTTTCCTTTGAAAATATCTTTTCAAAATATTTTAATTGACATCTAATTTTCTTCTTGAGGAGTAATTATAAATATCAAATTATTAATACTGATATTATATTGACATTCAAGAAAATAATCTTAATAAAGGTCAGCGGTGACGTATACATTTATATGTACAACAAAATAAAAATCGAAATTTTCTACAAAAAACGTTTTTGTGGTACATATATAAAGAATTTCCTAAAATAGTGTGTTTGTATATTTGTTATTTAAAATAAAACCTGATCCAAATCCGTCAAATTCAAATCGTCATAAAAGTGCCAATGAAATAACAAACCTACTTACCAATATTCAATCGAAGCGTAAAATATTTATTTTAAGATCATTACTCTCTTCACTTTATACGCACAAGAAACACGCAAAAGTATTCAGTCAACCGTCAATAATCGTCTCCCTACGATTTGTATCGTACGTACAAAAAACTACGTCAAGATTGCTTATAAAAATCTGGTCTTTTGCATATAATTTGAATAATACAAATAGTTACGAAATATTATCCTTCAGGCGGGAAGGAAAGTAAAGGGCCGTATAAAGGGTTAAGAGTGTTATATTTATATCACAGGTGAAAGAGCATTTACATTAAACTCTAGGCTTTTTAGCCTAAGCTTATTGAAGAATAAATAATGATATATTTTGATATATATTTTTTTATTTTAACATCTTATTTGAAAAATTAATTATTTAAAATACATATCCACTCCCCCCTCTTTCCTGTACCAGAACTTAAATTAAAACTTTGTTCAAAATATGGCATCATTTGTCGTGCACGTGTGGTTTCCAGGTGTAATTTAAGCACCATTACGTTTCACTCCCTGTCACGGACCTTAAACTTATAGCTCCGACGTGTTGGCTCCAATTGTTTTTGACAACTGAAATTTAGCGTAATTTACACTCGAACGCCATTTGTGGGTTGAGGACGTGAGTGTATTGAATTTAGATATTCTAAAACAATACAGATTGCATCGAAAATTTTACCTTAATCGTGTTTCTTACGAGTTCAGGTGTACGTCGGTAAGAAATATGGCAATCGTAAGGTTTCTAAACTTTCCAGCATAAAACAGAACGAAGATCGTTTTAGAACTTAACCGTAGAATCTCTGTGAATTTTCAGTCATAAAAGCACTGATGCGACATAGCATTTGCAATTGCAGCCCCACGTTGGGTGCCAACAAACTTTAACCGATCATTTTACAAGAACTTTATACCTCGACCTAGTTGCGGGGTATATTAATAATGAGCATCGATGTGAAACCTGAAATAAAAACTAAAATAAAGATCATACTATTTTCTGAAGCATGTTTTCGTTTGCGTTGATAGTATTGTAAGAATTTATAATTATTATATTTAAAGATATATTAAGTAATTTATAATCATTAACAAATACAATTACATTTTTTATATGTAGTTCAAAATGTGTTTATTTTAAATAGATGAAAGATCAACTTACTGACAATATCACACAAACAGTATTTTTTTTGTAAAGCAAAACAAAGAGAGGAACGTTCATTTTTCCGCTACAATGAGTTCTTTGTAGTGCGGATATTTTTTCTCTCAACTAATAAAGTCACCTTTATATTTTCGTCATAATATGACGAAAATTAATGTTGCCTAATATTATTTTCAAATTAATTAATAATTAGGTTCCTGAGAATTACCCATAATTTTTTTCTTTCTCAAACTTGATAATTCTGTAGATATATCAAAATGGTAATCATAACGAATGATAATGTAATGATTTTCTAATTCTAAACATAATTGTAATAAGAAATTCTCATCTCGATCTTCAACTTGCATTATTTAAACTAAATATAATGCAAAGTCCCTAATTTTGGCCGAGTTGAATCTGCAATTAGCACATCAAAGAGGATTGGAACGGCTTTTGGATTTTGATTTACATTTCAAAAAGACCAAAGTTGGGGAAAGCCGACGCGGGCGTCAATCGGTCGGCAGTAATTGCTTCGTGGGGCTCTCGTGTCGAAAATTGAAAATATCTTTTTTATCCAGTTTACAATATTTGTTTGGTAATAAAATACCGATTTGACTTTTTCTACCATTTTCGGCTTTGAGACTAGACGTAAACTCTGCGTGTTTATTGTAAAAAAGGACTTAAATGTTTAGTTTTTAAAATAGAAAAAATATAAGGCCATGGGTTTATTGATCGACCAGAATCACTCGGCTCTGTATTAAACAGTTTTAAATATTTTGTCATATTTAATGTAAAGAGAAATACACATTTCATTTTCTTTATCGGATCATGAGAGCAGGTGGGAAAAATATCCTATAAGTAAACACAAATACATTGTTGGGAAATCCTATCTCTTAAATATAGAAACGGATTTCTTTATCGTTTTCAATTTCGGTATACATTTTTACATAAAAAAATATATCGTTTTGATATTTCATAAAATAAAAAAAAAATTCAATTATACACAGAAATTACCCGCAAAGCATCAAGAAATACACTCTTAAAGAAAGTAATAACCTTAATAAAACGATGAATGAGAATTCAATTTCGTTAACAAAGAAAAATAGCGAGAAAATTGGTGCAAACTTGTGAAATTTACTTGGAATAAACATTCGGGTACCTTCAGGCGCCCTTTGTTCTGGGATGCGTATCGAATTACTATGCGGTGAATAAATCGAACCTTTAAGACAGCCCAATATTGGAAATTTTTTTTATTTTTAAAAACAGAAAAATGAAGAAATATTTCCCTATTTTTATAAAAAAAACCTTTGTTATTATTAATTTATATATTTTAATGTTATAATAAATTGTATTCTATATTGCAAGAATATTATTGAGTTCCAGGTAAACAAAGTCTTTTATGTAATCAAAGCCTATGAAATGTACATATATTTTTTTGCGAGCCAATGCGAGAATTAGTCGTGGAATAACAATTACAGCAAATAAGAAACAGAACAATAATTCTATATTTGTAACATTTCTGTATTTTAGATTTTTATACTGTACATTTTCTTGTAATAAAGGTAGACTAGACAGTTAAAATTATATTTAAAAAATAAATCATTACTTTACTATTTGTATGAATTTAAATAAACAATTTAAAACCTTAATTTTAAATATAAATACATAGAGATAATTTTTTCGATAAAATAAAAAAAATTACGAATACTAAATAAATAATTATTGTGTAACAAAAAAAATATAATGAACGTGTACCGTATATATGTAATTTTGTAATAAAATAATAATCGATATTTTTTATATATATGTAATTTTGTAATATATGTAAATATGTAATTTTGTAATAAAATTATAATCGATATTTTTTCTGACAATAATACATGTCATAGAATATATTATAATATAATAATTTCTTAGTCTGGCAATAGAAACAATGACGGGCCCTAATAAAATAAATTGTAATTAAATATTTGTATCATGTAAATAACAATAACTAACCTAGTTTATAAGCAAACATTGTTACTAACATACTAACACTATAAGGATGATCTTATCTGAAATAAATATTTATTATTATTACTATTATTATTAGTATTAAAGAAAAAGGGAAAAGAAACCAAAAACTAAGAGATAAAATATATTTTTATTTTAAAGTTTCAAGTAAATAGGCCGCATTGATCAGGTATTTGCTAAGTTCGTTCACGGGAAACTCAATATTCTAAAATCTAGATTACCTTCTGAAATACTAATCCAAAGCTAAGCTGTACAGGGATGTTAGTATAGTTTTAAACCAAATTTCTATTTTCAATTTCATTAAAGTCAGTATTAAAATTAAAACACCAAAATTTTAGGTAAAATTTGATCTATTTTCTTTTAAATTCTTTCACCACATGCCAATTCTTTAACCATATTTAAACCTTTGTTATCCATTCCTTGTCCTGGGAACAGCTAACAATGCTAAGAAAACAATCTTGTGGCGAAGGCATCTCGCATTATGCAGATGAAGTAATATTCTTATATTTACAATGGAGAAATTTAATATTTTGTTCCCTTTTCCAATTGTTGGACTTTCCCCTTTCTGGTATCGATGTTTCTAGAGATTTCATCTACGTAATAACGGACAACACTTTGTTGAATGAAAGTGGCTTCCATTATTTTTATACCTTCCTTTAGAATTCTTGTCGAAAACAAATACTTAGAAAATTATGATATATTATACACAAATCTAAATAATAGATGTAGTGTGATATCGTAATGTAATATAATTGTTTGTGGTGATGGTTAGTGGAAGGAGGAATTTAGAAGGAGCTATTAAATGCGGGCGAACTGTAAACATCTTCCTGTACACTTGTTTGCACACGTCGTGTAGATTGGACGCTGCAACTTTAGACTTGGGTCTTACCGTAAATTGAAATAATTGTTATAATCGAATTAGAAAATCCCAGTGTAACATTAAAATCAAACTCTGTATAAATATGTATACCAAAAAAAAAAATATTGAGTGTACCAAAAAGCAAATTAAAGCAGGTTATCAATATATATTAAAATCGGATTAAAAAGTTCAAGAATTCCTAACTTATTAACTAAACAACTTTAATTGTATGAAAACAGTTAAATTTGCAATATTATTCCCAAATTACTTCAGAACTGTTCCAAGTCCGCAGTTAGTGTAGTTAAAGTGTCAACTAGTTTAGTTGGTTCACCCGGCTCTTGATTAATTGCAGTTTTGATTGCACAAACTCGTAGATGATTGTTTTTATTTACTGCATGTGCTTTTGTATCAGGAATTACATTTGATGTTTAATGACCTAGATAATTAAGCTTAACAAGCTGTTCTTTTGTATCCTGAATACAATCGATTAAACCCAGGCTTTGTATAATGGTGTTACCTACATGAACCACAACTCGCATTGTGCCAGTTTATTGTGGAATGATGTTTAACTTTGGAGACTATATAATTAACCTAATTAGGTGCTCTATCCTCTGGGGTCCGTAAAGCGAAAATCGCTGTTACGTTGTGGAACATGAAATCATTAGAGGAGATTAGATAAAATGTTAATAGGACTTTGATGTGTTATGAGACATGGGACCGAAAATTTACATCGTTTCACTGAGAGACACTGAAAAAAAATATATAATATAAAAATTTTAAAATAATAATATCACCACTTTCTACCTTAGTATGTGATTAATTTAAACCAAATTAAAAACAAATTGAGATAGCACAGAACGATAACAAGGAGCAAGCTGGGTGATATAGAACTTTACTCAGAATAATTACTCTGATTGCGGAAGTACGTGTTGGTTTTAGTAAGTAGAAATTTTCTATGAAGACTTTATATTTGATATTTCACATTCTCATTACTATTTTAATAGAGCTCTATGTATAGTGTAAATATAATATTAAAATTTTGATATATTATTTATTTCTTTTTTTATTCACTATTTATTAAATATTTTAGACACAAAAATAAACTCGTTAGAGTTTTTCCGTGTGTCTGATTCGTCGACTTAAAACTAAGAGAGAAAAATCTATAAATATTTTCTTAGATTTTCACGAGTACACATTTCAAATAAAACTATTTTTACGGATTAAAACTCGCGTATAATTTGATTACATTTATCATTTCTTAGAACATTAATAAACTGACTTTCTAACATCTCGTCTACCCGTGAACACGATTACTGCAAAGTATTCGAAACGTCGGGTTAAAATAAAAAATGTAACCAAATTATACGCGAGTTTTAATCCGTAAAAATAGTTTTATTTGATCTATAAATATTGTTTGTTTATTTATTTGTAAATTATATTTAATAAGTGTTTCTATTTGTCCTTACATTTCTATGTTCAAGATTCCATATAAAAGTATTCAAATGATGTACATAAATGTTGTGAGATTTTTTTATATTTATTATACGTTTTTCGTTAAACTAAGACAGATATTTTTTATACCTCAGCATGTTATTTTCAACGACGCATTTTTGGGCTTAGTTTATATTAGACTTAAAAATTACGGACATGGAAGTATATTCATTTATTAAAAAAAAATTATAAAGTTTTTTTTTTTTTGTTTATTTTACTTTTTAAAATATAAGAGATATTAATGGATTTTCCTCTGCAAGTGGATTCTTGCAAGCTATACAAACCACAAAGTTATTCAACACGTTGCGGCCAAGCGATGGTATTATTCAGAACAGAGGAAACAATATAAGTTGTTTGTGTTCTACAAGTCAGAAGTTCACATTTTCATTTTGTTTAAAAAGCGGAAGGAAAATTCACATAGTATCGGACAACAAGCGTGCATTCTGTCGGCGTCTCTCAAAGGAATGAAGGCTTTAGACCAGCCTTTGTGAATAAGGATCCTGTATCAGAGTATCGGGTATCAACTGTAAACGGATGACGGGATTTTGCTTGTAAACATTGCTTTCAGAATACCTACAACAGATGAGGAATCGCTTTAGGCAATCTCAAAAATGGACCAATGGAGCAATAATAAATTCAATGTTATTCAGAAATATGAATAAAATTTTTGAATGACAGAGAAAAATAAGGTTCGTGACTGAAGTATGATTGTGCGGCTTGGAATGAAATACGAAAGGTAAAAGAGAGCGCGGTGATAAATCAAAAGAACATTTTATTCAAAAATAATTTGTTCACATTGCAAGATCAAATGCAGCTGTTATTCTGACGTCGGACAGAGATCGTGCTTTTAATGATTTTATAATTTATTTTATAAATTCTTTATGTTTTGACAAATTAAAAAGGTATTCTTGGTGAACTGATGAACTAGATTATTTAAATATCTATATATAAATGTTTATCCGGGTGTACTCAATTGATTTCTATCGGAGTTTGTGGAATCGAGACGTGAACTATTTCACGCCGTGATTCCGCCATGAATAAGGACTCCGAATGGGTTCGAAGCTAGTCGGACAAATTATATTTAATATATCATGGGTCAAACAAAAAACAATTATTTTTGTATTAACAATATAATTGATCTGTAAGTAGCAGTGCTCATTGTAACTTTAATATATATTTTAAATATAAAAGCCGTTCTGTTATTTCAGAAGTTATCAAATTTTTGGCTAAACAAACGCATACCAAGTTTCCGTTTATAAAACCACAGAACAAACTTTATTTACCAGACGTAACAATTATACCGGACGAACTTTTCCGTATTTCAAAATACTTCTGAAGTTGTTACGAGAGGCTCGGGAGCGTAGTGGTTTGTCCAAAATTATCATTTTTATTATCGTAACGGATACTTAGTTACTGAATTAATTGGGCGTGTCCTATAAATTACAGCGAGAGATAAATGAAATAATAGTACGAAAAAGAAAATCTCTGATGTTACTGAAATAAAGTAATTTATTTAACGAAAATAAAAATATCAAATTAATAAGCAAGTATGCGGTTGGTAATATAATATAATTCAGTTTAGTATTTATATTCCAATCTTGTTCTACTTAACACCAATATATTTTAAATGAATATATTTCTATTAAATAATTGATATGCTAATTTTGTTTTGTGATACTTGTATAGCATCGTTACCAATGCAAATTATGACTTAATGAAATTAAGTTTCCGTGGTGTAGCGGTTATCACATCTGCCTAACACGCAGAAGGTCCCCGGTTCGATCCCGGGCGGAAACATTTTTTTCCTTTTAATATTTAATGAAAAAAAATTGACATTGAACTTGTTTTATTTAAATATACAAAATTTTAGTGCTATTATAAATATAATCAAGATAAAATAAGCAGTTAAACGATTTTTAACGATAAGTTTTTAAAATTTCTTTTTAGTAATTATTACATTTTGTCTATTCTCCAAACTACTAGAGATTTCATTTATTGAAGATGTATAAATTATGTCAACAGAGAGCTGTAGAAATGTGTACATCGTAAAGCCATTCGAGTAGCGCTTGGTTGAAACGATGCTTCTACTGTTGGTATCACAAACTTGAACTGTTATCTGCGTAGAGCCGAGTGGCGATGCTTTGAAATTTAAGAGATCACTCATCGTGTCCTACCAAACACACATTTATAAACCTTGTCCCAGTAGACATAAGGGATACAATTCTGAAGCATAATATATGATTTTACTTTAGAAAATTGCTAAGTGCATCGAACGATCCAAATCAACATAATGTAAATGTTACTGTACAGGCAGAATGTACTTTAACAAAATATGTATGTAAGGTTGAAAATTCCATAAACTGGTTGAAGCCTTGCTTGTTATCACATTGTGATCGTGTCCTAGTTATGTGTTTGCAATATTATGCTTTAAGAATATACGGATGACGTCATTACATCCCTAATGGGCAGTATAGGATCACGGAGGTAACATTGTGCCACAAATTCTATAACAAAAATTCAAGACATTTAATATTAAAATCAAAAGCTCATTCTCCAAACAAAGTAGCAATATTATTAAAGTGCAATATGACTATTTATATGCAAGCACAATCTTTGAGAATATTGCGAGAATACATAACCGAATGTATGGAACAGCTTATTCTCGAGATGCACTCAATTGAGGCAATATTGAAAACAATTTCCGTTAAGTATAAAAGTGGAGTGGAGTTCGTATCGCTTCCATTTCGCAAGAGAATACATGAAATGTTTCTGTTATAGTTGTGAAGAAATTCAATAATAGAAACACTCATCGAATTGTATCCATACAAATGTTAAGCAATAATTAACTTCAGCCTGTATATAAAACTACAAGTATGTGATATTTTAACAATAAAATACGTGGAAACAAAAGAGGCATATAAATTTCAGTGCCACTGAATTATTTATACACGATTTTGTTTCACACTTTTATGATGTCTATGCTATGTCTATGCTTACCCATGGAAATCGGATATCCAATGTTTTATTCATATAGCATTATGTATGTACAGACAGAGTTCCTTACAGTTATTGTTAGTAATGTTTTATTATGAAGTAAATTGTACACTCGAGAATATTTTAACTTGAATGCAAATGAGTTATTCTGAAGAATATTATTATTCGTATATCCATCAAACAAGGTACCCCCCGAAGACTTAATACGATATATATGCTAAAGAATTGCTCGTGACTCCGCAGAGGTGTTTCTTTGATACAATACTCTACTTAAAATATACTGACTTTTAAAATTTTTACAATCTTTTAATGTATAATAAACAAGAATTTATAATAAAAGTTTTATGATGTTCCATCTTAGAGTAAAGTCAGAAATAATTCAAAACAGCGATTTTCTTAAAAACTAAACTTTTATGAAATCGTCAACGTTACGGCTGGGTTGACGGAGTTACTGGAGTTATAACGACAGTTTTATTGCTTTCAAACGTTGATTTACATTTATAACTTCTTTAAAGCTTGCCTCGAAATAAACTCATTTCTATTTAGCTTTTAGTCTCGTTGGTTGTTTGATAACTTTGCTATTTCCTTTACTGTTCAATATATATTATTATAACAAAAGTTATTTATTATTATGATTAAAAATACAAAAGAATGAAATTAATCTTTATTCTGGTAAAAAATAAATGTAATTTAAATATTCATTCAAATTGTATTTTGTAGAAAATATTTAAGTCTGTTAAAAAAAATATTGGATAAAAACAGATGAACTCTTTAAGAGCAATATTTACAACCAACTTTAATTTTTTTCCAATAAACAAAATTCTATATTTCAAACAAAATGTAGCTGCGAAAACGATAGATAAAATAATAGACAGTTGTCAGGGGAAACTACTGTTGTTAGTCAGATCGTCTTCTGTATGGTGTGAAACAATATTCTTGGGAAGTGTCTGAAGCAATTGATAAATCTAACGAGCTTGTGTTTTGTTTGTTGAACAGCGGGCTTGTTTGACATCATATGAAAAAGTTCACGACCTCTTTAATTATTGTGCCACATAGATATCATGAATAACTCCGACAGAATTCCAACATATACTCCAAGATATTTTTTTATTCCATTTGTGCTTGGAACTAAATTTTGCAAACTTTTTTTTTATCCAAAGAATGCAAGTAATCGTGTTTCATACAGCTGATGTTATGATATCTTTCAAATAAAATCTCGATCGATGGAAAAACCAAGGTGAATGAAACATCATTTCGAAAGAACTTGTATGTTAAATATTCCACTTGCAGATATTAAAATCAGCAATTGAACGGGCAAGATTTCTGCCTGATGTTCTGTTTACATAGTCTGTTTTGTAAATCAAAAATAACTGGTGCTATCTCTAATAAAAACTTTCAAAACTAATAAGCCTAAAAAGGATAGAGCTAGACAATCAAAGTTAAGTACCTTTGGACAAAGAGATTTCAATTAAAGAAGTCCGCAAATGAATTCCGCACAAGGTTCACCAGCTGAATTGGGTCTGAATTAATGAAAGGTCTATCTACCGCCTTGTAAAAGTTTTATGGAATTTAAAGCACATTGAGGGTTAGTTTTTATGGGTGCTGCTGCTGACATTACTCCAGCTTAAGAGCTTTAGAATAGCTTTTGTACTGCCATTGTTTTATTGAAGGAAAAATTGGCTTAACTTCTTATTACAAACTACCTATTGGCTTATGACTTTTTAAGTATTATATTCTCATTGGTCCGAAAAAGTATGTATATTTCACTTTTAGATACTCGTATAGTATTATGTCTATTGAATTTGTCACATTGTATTTGCAATTCCGATATTTTATCACTATTTTATTTGTAACACGTCGAGATTTATATCCAGTTCGTATAAACAGACTTAGTCGAACTAAACCAATCAGCCGTACCAATTAAACTAATATACAAAGTTGAATAAAAATAAAATACTAACATTTTTAGTATATCTCTTAGAATTAGAACATATTTAATACTGTTATCATTTAGACTAATGATATCTATTTTATCAAGGTTTATTTTTTATATTTGAAATGATGTCTCTATGAAAAAGAGAATATAGATATCCTGTTATCAAAAATTCTTTCTTTAACTTTTTATAAAAGCTTGATTTTTTTTCTTTTTACTTCTGAGCGAAAAATTGTTTTCTGAGAATAGTAAAGGATATTAAAAATAATAATAGATTCTTAGTTTCAAAAATATCATCACTTATATCATAGCATTAAAGATTACATAGATACATCCAGTAGCTACTTCATTTGAGGTATTAGGAAAGGTATTTATAACATATGAAAAAAACACTGAGCGGTCTTGTAAGCTTCAATTTGTACATGATCTTGTCATGTTCCATATTTTTTAAATGTTTAAAGCATAATTTATATATAATCTAAATGTTCGTGAGGCCAAGAGGAGTACTTTAATCATAAAAGATTTTGTACAAAAAATAATAAAATTAAAATATCCATTTGTCACAAAATAAAGCGAAGCATGTTAAAATTTCGCAATTCACTAAACTAAACCAGCAACAATTGAGAGTCGTCCTAAATCTGGGAAAAACTCAAATTTTAAAACTGCTCTCGAGGCGAAGCGTTCCGAAGTTGATTCAATTACACCCTTCCGCCAGAATGCGCCGACAACTAGGAAACCTGCAAAACGCATCCGTCGTTATAAAAGCAAATTGGAATTTGAACTCACAAAAAGTGATATTTCACACAATCAAGCCATGAGAACTGCCGGCTAACAACTGTTACGTGGATATAATTGTAGAGAATATGAAGTAGAGGATTTCGTATTTGAAAATTATGACGTTCTTCATTGAAACTAGAAAAGCTGAAATGTTAGCTAAGTGAAATTTTCGACAACGAATATGTTGCATATTAAAATAAAATATTAATAATCTTTTTTATATTCCTAAATTAATTTAATTAGTAAATAGGCCTAAACAGGCCTGAAAACTAATTTGATAAAGGAATCATATAAATAACTATGACAGATTAAGTTCAGAACTAAACTATAAAAGCCAAACTAAGCTCCGTAGTGTACTAAGTCAGTACCAGGGGATTGTCACAGCGATCGCAAACTATACTTCATCAATAACAGAGAAGTTCGCGTGTCCAAGCAGAGTTAATTGTTCCTGCGAAGTTATACGCAGCTTATACTCGACTTGTTGGTTTAGTGCTAGTGCAGTGTTCTTGAAATATTGTTCACGTTGTTAAATGGATAAACTTACATATTGTAATATTGTTTGCCAGTGAAGACTCGAGGCATTACAGAGAAACTTGTAATTAATATATATTTATAATTTACTTAACATTATAAAATATAAAATGTTTTATTTCAAACATCAACATAAGTATTACATATATTAAAAAGATACACAAATGAAGTATGTTAAAACGCATTATATACTAAAGAACAATAAACAACATACATAGTTGTGTTTTAATAATATTATTTTTATATTTTTTGCTCTTATATGGAATATACATTACTTAACTATCTAAAGCATCAAAGCTAAAGAGAAGGCCCAAGGCAGATTGCGGAGAAAACCACATAATGCAAACATGAAGCAAAGCCTAAGTACAATAAATTTTAATACGCGAGATAATACCGTATCTAATTATGGTAAAACTTTTTGTTCTCTTTTGCAGAATGAGAATTTATTTTAGCATTTTATTTTCTGCTTTATGGTGTTCATTACTTCTCGTTTGTGGGAAGTAGATTTGCATACAAACCTTTTTGTATTTGTTCAATCGTGGTTTAAAATGTAATTTATGCGTGTGTAAAGTGTGTGGTGCTTTTTTCATTTGTTTACTAAAACAATACTGTTTAAAGAATTTATCATATTAAAGTTTACTCTGATGTAATACAGTTACAAAATGTTCAGAGGTTTTTATCCACCTATGGCTAGATGTTGTCTTATTTCGACTCGACCACAAAAGTAGTGAAGTACACGTTTAGAACATTAGTTTAGAACTGCTGATCGAATCCCGGAAAGAAAGAGCATTATTCTCATTTAAAAAGAAAATTTAAAACTGATTGTATTCTCATAGTATGATGTGATTTATTCTATAACTGTCCTTAATAAAAGTAAGCTTAAATATCGAAAACATTTTTCTATTCGACTTTCTAACATGAAGCGGTAAGTAACCGTTTTTAAAAGGTACGTATTTATTTATTTATTTATTTATTTATTTATTTATGCACAATGTACAATGGAGGACTTAATGCCTTAGGCATTCTCTACCAGTCGACCAAGGGTGATGCAGAGATAAAAGAAGTAGGTGCATGAAGAGGAAAACAGAAGAAAAGAGCTAAAATAAAATGTTATATAATAAACGCTTAGAAGTTTATGATAATTATAATTTAAATACTTATAATATCCATATATTACATATAGGTACATAAAAATATATATAAGTAATAGAATAAATATAACATACATACATACATATTTATCAAATCAAAACACTACAATATTATTAATAGCATTAATTAATCAAGTCTCATGGTGTCAGATCGTTCACCCCCTCCCCCACAAACTGTAATTCGGGTTGAGTTCATCATCAATGTTATTTATTACTGGGTCACCGTCGGTTCTAATCTCTACCAATGATTTTGACTTCCTAACTAAATGAATATATTTAGATAGTATTGGGTGTATCATTTAATAATATTATGGTATATAATAAGTATTATGATAACATAGATTAAATACTTTTTGTTGTTAATCTACTTAGAATTCTATAAATTTTTCTAAAATTAGTTTATAATTTTCGATAATAAGTATACAGGTTATTTTAAATGAATGAGATTTTCTACTATTAAATTAAAATGGAAATGTTTTATATAATAAATTCGACAGTCAAACAATGCATTTCCAAATCTGTTATCAAAGCTCACAGTCAACACTAAATCCTGCAATGTCTGTGGGAAACTATTGGCCGCCATTTTCCTAAGCGCTGACATCTTGTTCAGCAAATGTCACTGTCACAAGCAATGACTGGTGCTTTTAAGGTAATCAAATTTTATTATCATTTGGAACAGTTTTATTGACGATGAAAATTAAATGAAATAAAGTTTTTTTTTTGTTTTCATTCATAAATACAATTGAATTGAATGAAAAAAAATTAATTACGAATTTTATAGATAGCATTAATTATTCGTTAATTTACATTATTAAATTTCCAGGTTGCTTTTCGTGTTTCTTTCTGTTTAAATAAAACGTAACATGCATATTACAACCTCTTTTTTAGATTTTCCTAAGCCAGTAAAACAAATATTTATTTTTACACTCGTCAGACAGGAGGCGTAAGTAGCTAGTAGAGAAGAAGCACTCGAGACTACTTTACACTTGATTGTTACGAAGTTTAGCTTTAGGCGGAACTTTTATTTTACTTACATTTTTAATTTGGAAAAAATTTAATTAAAATTATGTCTATTGTGCATAAATATGTAATGCTGGTAATAAATATTATACTGAATGGTAGAATAGAGATAAAACTAACTTTTCAAAGCAATAAAAAAATGAAAGTTACATAAATAAATAAATATTTTTATATAGCAAAATAATAAATAAAAGTTGGCTCGAACGCGTGAAAAAACATGCAGTAAATATTGTAGATTCTTTAACATAAAATAAATAAACAAAAATACATTAGATTTATAAACAACCTCCCATCATATCCCCCACCTAGTCCTAAGTCACTGCTTATATCTCCATTACAAACAGTTACCGCAAGATTTCCGCGGTTTGTATCAAAGCAGCTGCCAATCCAATCTGACCATCCTTCTAACTCCAATCATATTCCAGAGTAAACCAATTGTGGTTTACTGTTGACGTAAACCCAACTAGAGAAGACAATAGCCAAGACATGTCTGACTACAGATAGGGCAATTATTACCCAGGTACTATTGTATTAGAAATAGTTTATTGAGTAAAACCAAACGTGGTATCAACGAAAAACTTAAATACAAAAAAAGTAAAAGAAATAAAAACAATTATATTATATTAAAAAGTAAAAGGAATAAAGCCAATTCTATTCTGTACGCAAACATTGTCAGTAAAAAATAAATTCCTTAAAAAATGGGTTTAAATTGTAGAAGAACAACACCGTATGTTATATTAAAAGGTTTACGTCATAACATATTACGTGATCCTCTTTCATAGAGACGCCATTTTGGCCTAAGCCCAATTGAAATGATTTTGGTTTCAATTAATATGAGTGATGGCAGAAATTCGTAAACTACTCATTACAATGCCTAAAACACATTTAGTAGCACATTGGATGGTAATGACGTCCAATTTAATATATATTTTGTAAACATTGATGGATATCAAAGAAACATGATTGCTGTGACTTTCAACTTTATGATTTAATATAACTATAAGAATATTATGGAACTGATTCTTACAAAGAGGTTTTCGATGAAATTATAGATAATTTTTTAGCAATCACCTTTTGTATGTTCTAGCACGTGTCTGCCAAATAATGCTCCATAGTTTCAAGAGTAAAAGATGACATTATTTCCCATGCATTGCCTATTTGTGCTGCAGTCCGTTTGTCAAAGTAACAATGGTAGGTAATTGGCCTTAGCTAATGTAACCAGTTCATATTATCTGCTCCACTACATCACAGCGTCATTACATTTGCTTCAACATTGAGCTTTGTCTGAGCGTATAGAACGTAAAATAGCAAATAATGAAACTATCGTTATTCTGTTTTATGTTTATTAAGTATATGTTTATTATGTTTATTAAGTATATGTTTATTAATTGTATGTAAACTTTCGTGAATAATTATTACTATTATATATAATCATCCAGCTGTGCTCACGTTATTAGTATCGAAATTTGTTTGACTACTTTTGCACCCATTCGGGGTCTTTATTCATGAACTCATGAGATCACGGAGGAATTGCGGGTTGAGCTGGTTCACTTAGCGGTCATTGATAAGGACCTCGAATGGGTTAGAAACTAGTCAAGCAAAATTAATTAAGAATTATTATACAATAATAATAATTATTTTATTTTAAGATTATTTATCAACACGGAAACCCTTTTTTGTAATAGAACTCTCGTTCCGAGCAAACAGATTTATAATACGCGGTCTCACAAAATCTTCCTTAAAATTAAAAATCAAATACTTGTCTGAATGATAGGCGTTCCGTGCTGGTATTAACCAGATACTATGCCCTTTGTTCTCCAATATACAGCAGGGATAGGGATCATCACCAAGGGCTAAGAATGACAACACTTCAGCTGCGTTATTTTAAGATCAGTCAATGAGTGAAAACTACGGAATCTATTTTTATCTACCATCTCTATCTTACTTATAACAAAGAAGCACCGCAACGTACACTTGAGCAAGAAAGTGAGTTAGAATTAATTAATTATATAATAATAATTTAAAACAATTCTCTATGATGTAAAAGGCGGTTAAGAGGCTTTAAATTATTCCAAGAGTGCGGTAATAACAAACTTATTTACTCTTATTCAGTCTCATCAAACTACAAACTTCACACGTTACGTATTTTGCTTAGTGAACTAGCAGAATTAATTAACTACCTTTTGTATGCAGAAACTTAGGATCAACGGAATTAAATTAAACATTAAACTAACATTGTGTAATGTTTAATTTTGTCCCCGACTCCGTAATAAACGGTTTAATATACGAATTCTGCACCCCGTTGATCCTTTGTTTGGTGTAAGAAACTTAATAGAACACTTATTAATAAAATATAACACTTATGTAGGGTATTGTACTTTAATATTAAATAGTAATATCGGTATATTTTCAGTTATTACTATTACTATTACTGTTACTGTTACTGTTACTATTACTGTTACTGTTACTATTACTATTACTGTTACTATTACTGTTACTGTTACTATTACTAGTACTATTACTATTACTGTTACTATTACTAGTACTATTACTATTACTATTTTCATTTTCATTTTCTTAAGCTCTATTAGACGGCTTTTTCCGATTAATTTAACAGTTGCAGTAAATTACCGCGTGCATCCGTCTTCTTGATGGGTATTTTTAATTAAAGTCTCAGCTTAAATATAAAAATATTGCTACAGCAACTAATGAAGTAATGTTTCATATATTAGCTTTTCGGTTAACGTACTACAGTAAATAAGAACTGACGTTTATTTTAATAAAACAATATTTCGAGATTTTTTCGAATATATTTATTTTTTTAAATAACAAGCCATGTTATATAATTATTGTGCCTTAAATGTGACAATCTGTAGCAATACTATAAAATCATTAATAAAAACAGTCGACTCTAAAAGTTACTTTTAAAATGGTTTTATTATCACCGGTTTGTTTGCGAAAATATCGTACAATAATATAGCGGTAGCTCGTAAAAAATCCATGCTTTAGGCCATTCTGAAATACCGGTAATAACTTCATGTTTCCCCAAAACAAATTCAACAGATTCGAAGTATTTTATAAAAAAGTTACGCATTGAGCTCGTTCACTAAAATCCTTCTCAATATATATCAATGAAAATATTTAGCAAAAATAACTCTGTATCTCTGTAGCTAGGGCATAGGATCTGAGAATCATTTTGTCAATAATGAAGTAACTAAAGCCTATTCAACAAGTTTTCCGATTGGAAAGTTGTTTGAAGCAATTTTAGTAGGTCATGCAAATGAATTGCTTTTTCAGTCAAAACATATCTGCTATTGGATACCGGTATCTGCTTGTTTATTTGGGGTCATTTTCTATATTTTCAGATCCTGAAAATTTCGACACATTGTTATTGTAACAAATTTTTAATTATTGTATTTCAACTTCTACTTTCGTAAGAATTCACGCCGCGATGCTGCCGTGCTCTGAGCTCATAAACCTCGAATGGGTCCGAAATTAGTCAAACAAATTTTGATAATATTTATGTGAGTACATTCGGTTCATTATATATAATAGAAATATTTTATTATTTGAAAAACAGTAGACGCTGTTATAATGACATGAAAATTTAAATTTTCAATTATAAATAATTAATTATAACTTCAGAACGTATAATTCAAATGTCAACTTCAAACTATCAAAGCGAGTTGAAGATGTAACTCCGGAAGAACACATATGTAACACAAATGAGAAAGGATGGAAATGTTCTGGTGGAAGTGGAGACAGACGAATTGCACTAAATTAGTTCTTCCTACTTGCCTCCAACTAGGTCGGGGTCAGATTAAGTACCATTTCGTAGTTCGTTTCAAGTATTCTCTGTTGTCATTTAAAACCAACATTATTTAACTTGTCAAATTTTATATATCTGAAATCAAAGTCATTATTAGTATTTTATTCGATTCTTTGACCATAATTTTGAACTTATACCTTAAATGTGGTAAATATATCACTTTTCACTTTAAATTCATTTTATGACTTTTTAAATACAGAAAGTGATACTTTGGTATTGTTTGTTTATTGTATAACATATATTCTTGATTCTAGTCAAAAACGATAGAAGCGTAAAACAAAAATACAGTATATCCGGGCTCGCTAACAACTTCCCTTGTAAAAAACAGTACCGAAAAATCTAAATTCCAATTAAAAGTGTGCCGACAAATGTATGCGGATATGAATTCAGGACATGGCTTCAAAAATGTTTCATTGCGAATCAAAATAATAGACGCAAGCTGCTAATAGAAATATTTGTTAAAATACTAGTATAATATTAAAATTATGATAACAATTTAATAATATAAAGATCATTAATGAAGGTAAATTATTCTAGATATGAAATGAAAACGAACGAAAATGATATTCTTAATTAATTAAAAATATAATTATCTTCACGATATTTTTTGCGGGATGATAAAACCAATTATATTTAAATTATAAAATATACAAAAGACGGCAAATATTTACAATATTTAATAATATACTCCGGACGATTGGATGATGCTTCAAAAATGACTCAAATGAAAATACAAAGAGGCAACCTCTTGTTTGCGAGTAAATAAAATATTGTAAAAAAACGTCAACATTAATAAAAATTTGTTTGATCAGATTGAACTTTATTATGTATCGTATAAGCAGATCTAAATTAATGGACAGAAACGTATACATATTTATATATACTTTGATTCATTTGTTACTAGGGACAGTTACTCTGAATAATATCATTAATATTGCTGACTTAATGATATTTTTTGTCTTCTCAGCTCTAATGTCGTTGTTAACATACCTGTAACAAAATAAAGAAACGTTAGTTAAATCAAATTATAATATTTAAACGTTATGTTGTGAGTAAAAAAATACATTTTTTTATTATTACACCAATCGGTATATTTTTTAAGGCTAGAAGGTCTAATAAAAGTAAGTATTTTGTCCATGGAGAACTGCAAATGCTTTACTATTGCCACAACTTATATAAATAGAATTATATTTTAGAATACAAATAACAAATCGTTATTTACCAGCTCATCTCATAACCGCATCTCGAGAGTGGTGGCTGGCGATGACAACAAGATATACGTTTAAGCTTAACTATTTCTTGATGTTGTGTTAACTGTGTTATTGTGAATAATTATAATACATACTGAATTTAGTTAATTCACATGTGCTTTGGAACAAAGCAAAACAATTATATAAACGAAAAAAATACATCTAATGTAAAAAAGGATCTATTATTAGACCGTTTTTCAATACAATGGATTTTAAATTATCTCAGCAAGTATTCAATATTTAAAATCTATCGAAAACTGAAGAGTAAAGCGTGAAAGCCTCTTGGATAATATAAATTTTCATTTCCGTTGAGGCTGTTTGGTTTAATAATAATACAACATTGGCATTTTAAGACGACTTATCTAATGTTATTATTACAGAAATTGAAGTTGATCTTCGAAAACGTAAATACAAAATTATTATTAGATCTTATTATATTTAATTGGTTTGTTATGTTATTATTGAAAGCTCTAAGATAACGTGAATAAAACAAACTTTTAAACTATTTTTTAAAGATATTATAAGGTATAATTATCCGGGTGTGACGTATTTACACTGACGGAATCACGGCGTGAACGGAACGAATGAGTTCGAAACTAGTTAGCCAAATACCGATAGTAATTAAGTGAGTACAGCCGGATAATTATATTTTAAGATATTATCAAACAATCGCTTCAGAAATTTCAAATTGTTTTAATATAACTGTATTGAAAACCAACAATAATAATATTGATCTTATCTTTATCATGTATTGAACGTACAATTTCCCTCTGTCTATTTTCATTCAATACAGCACGTGATACTCAAACTCAAAATATATTGAACTCTACTCTATTGAGTTAAAGTTACCAATATGTAGCATTATTTAGTGAAAGCCTATCACGTCCATCAATTTGGTCGTTACGAGACTTAAAAGTACTAGTCGAACCTACTTCTAATTAGCACGCATTAAAGCTCGAGATATATTGTAGCCTTGTATATGAATTTTAAAATGTTATATATATTATAAGAGAATCAATATTCAAACTTTTATGAAAGACAAAACGTTAAATAGGTCCAAATTTTATGAGAAACGTATATAGTATATGTATATGGAATACAATTTTATCGATAATCTATTGCTAAAACTGAATTTGTGAAATCTTAAAACTTTTAAAATTAAAACTAAAAAACTTAAGCTAGAATAACGTAACAATTGGAATAACTTAATAATATCTAAGCCAGCATGAATATTACTACTTTTCATAAAAACTTTCTAACTTAAATAGTATTTGGCAGTTTAGAAGTTTGTACATTTTTAGAGTATTTATAATATTAAATAAACATAACGTATAATTACAGATAAATTAAAATATTACTTGTGATTAATAAAACTTTTTGAATATATTTGATTCATTTCCATACTCAGATAATCCTTATAAAGTAAATCTAATTAAAGAATACTAGAATTAAAAATTATTTATATGTAATTAGATTGTAATAATTAAATATAATTTATTGGGTATAATCAAATTTTAAAACATAAAAAATAAACATAAACATTTTAAATATCGATATAAGTAATTGTAAAATAAAAATAACAATATGGTTCAGGTTTTTCAAGTCTGTCTGTTCTGTCTGGTCTTCAGTACAAATTCAATTTGTCAAGGATTCGTCACTTATGAGTAGGGGGGACCAATTAGCAGAGGTCACTAAAAGTTTTAATAGTCTCCCATAAAGCGAACTATATTTAATTAAATAAGTTATATTTAAGCTACCATTATTGCAAAGTTTAACAATAATATTGTCATTACTTGTTAAGCTCTTGTTTCTTTTTACTTAAAATATTTTATCAAAGCAAGGCTTTTTACAATTTACTCAAAAGAAGAGATGAAAAACAAAAAAGTAACACAAATTCATTGCATAAAATAAAAGTATCAGAACAAACAATTAAGAAATAAAATTTCCAAATAAGTAAATTTATCTTCTAATAAATTTTACATGAAGTTTGACGTTAAAGTGGAACTTAAGTAACTGAAGTTGCGAGTTTACTGAGCATGGATGAAGTCAGTTAGGACGTTACTTTTAACAAGTTTAAAACTTTATGCATGTAAGCCTGTTTGATCAGCATAGATAGAAGATGTATAGAGGATTGATAAAGTTTGTGATTAAGAATTAATTCTGAAGTGTATTTTCTGTTAGACTATAACACAAATAAAATTTAACATATATTTGGATACAAGCAAGGAATATCTATAGACAATGTCCATATTTACAAGTTGTCCATAAAAATCAAAAGGACCGGGAATGCCAGAAGGGATACAGTAATAAAAATCTTTCATGAAATACCTTCATAAAAATGCCCTTTTAATGCAATTCATTCTGAAAGGCTCAAGAGTTTTCCAGTTACGTACGTAACATTATGAAAATGTTTTAAATAATAAATGTTATTTTCATTTTACTTTTCGAAAAAAAACTTATTTTTATATTTAAAAGAAACATTAGATCTGGATAGACTAGACAGAGTTTTGGTTGAGTTATACAGATTACTTTTGTTTCTGACACCAATTCCTTTGTTAGATCTATATATGCAATAAAGACATGTTTTTTTATTTAAAAACATTATCTAGACGAGCAACACAACTTAACCTTTTATATAATTACACTGTCACTCGACTTCATTAGCCGTTTTCTTGTTCGTTCGTATTTATTCGCTTGCCTTTGAAGCACCACTATTTATCCTGGTTTTAATTATACTGAACTACACTTTTCAGTTGAAATACATTTTTAAAGCTCTGTAATGAAGTATTTTATGCTTCGATATTATTTTAGCTATGGAGTTTAGGTAATCTATCATCTATAGAAAAAAAAAACTAAAATTAATTCATCAGAGAAAGTCTTCCACATCGAAGACTTAATAACAAACTGAAACTTTTTCGTATGGCAGGCTCGCGAATAATTCAATATAAAATGCTACCAAAAAACAAGTAGGAGGAATTCAGTAAATATAATATGACAGATGATTGAAGTATACAGAGAACGGAGATTATACAAAAAACGTCTCAAAGCAGTCAAAACAAGGAAACATCCATCGGAAACGGAACGTCTTCAGACTACTCCCTTCCATGAGTACCAGCTGGGAAAATTGAGTATGGAATGGGTTTGTGATTATTGAAAATAATTCTATTTAAATTTTATTTTTAGAACGAGATCATAAACAAGCACTTTTTAATGTATTTATATATAAAGCAACGTGAATCCAAAAACGCTTGATAGCTACGTTTATAACGGGATGATATACAAAAAATCGAGCAATTCATTTTAAATTGAATAATAACAGGCGAGAATTGTCCTCTCAAGCGATAATAGGGACAGCTAAACTTGTCAGCACTTAACCTGACTTCGGCGGCAATTACTAAACTTCAGCCATTTTCGGATCAAAAGGAATTCGCTAAGTTTCCAGTAGAAATTCCTTTACAAAACTTCATGCTTTTAATATATACCATAAAACAAGCTATTTAAATTAAATTTGTGAGAAAATTGGTGTTTGGTAAGCCACAGTTCTGAGTCAAGTTAGGTACTCTTAAATAATAAAGAAAGAAAGCTAAATAAATTTAAGACTTAGGTTGAAATATCTTGCAAAAACTTAAAACTGTATTAACATCTGAGTATTTTTATTCTTTTTATGACTGTAAGACAAAAATATGGATTACATTGAAAGCAATAGAAACAAAAATAGACGAACTCAAAATAGTTGCGACTTATAATATCAGTTCCTAGCAGATCCGGAACAAAAGTGTGCATTGTTATACCGTCAGAACTGAGGGAACAAAATTAAAAAGTTGACGAGGCTAAATAAAAACAGCATTGAGTTGAAACAACGGCGCGGATGGAAGCGCTCATTGCGGGAATTTCTCTGTAATCTGAATTGTATAAAAATGCAAGTTTCAGGGTTAACAGGTCGTAACCTAATTTAGGAATTAATGAACAAGCTTAACTAGTGCTATACAAAATAAAGAATATATTTTTTGACTTGCCATATTGTTCAGCAGCGTAAGTTATTTACGGCTTTGCTTTTTTTTGAGACATTGGAGTTAGTATATATAAATGTAAATATAAGACAACTTGTTGATTTAGAGGTTTGTGAACTAAAGTTGGTAGGATTCTCATACGGATTAATTATTTGTGTAGTCAACACATTGTTAGTATGTCGTATATTTATTTTCAAAACAAGATTTTTCTATTCCCTAATAAGGGAATGGATTGTATACTTAAAGAACAAAACCCGTGAATGTTTCATTTTTATTTTATATACAGTATTGCTTGCGACGCTTGTCAAAGATATTTTTGTATAAGATGCAGTTTTGCTCACAAGTTTATCGATCACTACTGGGATCCCAGGCATCATCAATTCAAGAGTAATTTGGTACGCTAAAGAGACTGAAATAAATCTTTTATTAAGGCATGAATATTGTGAAATATAAACCCTTGTATCTGAGCCTCGCACGTTTAATACTCGTGTACAAACGATTGTAATTTACATTCACAAAGCAAAAGCTAAATTGGATTGTCGGAACCCGAGTTTTATTTCAATCGACTTCTGTTTCATGTCTTATTATATATGATATCAAATTATTATAATAAATAAGTTTCTACAAACTTTACTATATATAGATTACCATAAAATATATATACAATAATTGCCTTGTATGTCTTTTACCAAACCAGGTTATTTGATTTTAGCCACATAGCCGCGGAGACAACTCTAAGGCAATATAACATCCTGTCATACATAAAAAAGGTTTTTATTATCTGTGTGAGATAACGTAACTTTAAAAGTTAAATTAGATTCCCATCACTATTTTAGTTATTGTATCTAATTGCAAAGTTAGTAACCACAAGATTGAGTTTCCTAAAGTCAAACATTACGCAACTAAACAAAAAGAAACATTAACATCTTTCGGGCTCGGAAACTTTTAAGTGCACGCTATGATTGATTGTTCCGGAATTTACTTGAAACGAAAGACAAAGGGAAGTTAAACGGCTAAGAGTTCTGTTCAGATTTTTGCTTTTAAGTTAATATCATTATTCTATTCCAAGTATATCATATATTTAATTCCTTTTAAATTATTATTATTATATATTTTGTGATAAAATATATCACAAAATATATAAAGAAAGAAAAAAAATTACACATTTATTGTTAATAAGCGTTATTGTTGATATTCAACTTCTTATTTATGTCAGCTTGTAAAAAGAATCAAATACGTTTAAAATATTGCAAATTTAATAATCTTTATATGCATGGTCAGTTACAATATTATTTATTTTCTACTTATTTCGATATCATAGATTACTAGTGTACATCAAAGGGAAGTGTCAGGAGTGTCTATTTTGATAACATACTTATTGCAATAAGCTCTATCTTCACACAAGGGTGTGAAGATACTCTCCAACTTAAACTTTAAGTTACGATGGTGGTTTAACTTTAAGTTACTAGTCTGAGAAGAGCCACACAAAATTAGCCGAGTATGTTGTGAGTGTTGTATTGTTGTAATCACAGTTTCACAAATGTCCATCTTTAGTTCAAAAAATACGAATAATTAGAACCATGCCTATCAAAGGATATGGTATTTTAATGATTTTGGTCAAATAATAAAAATAAAATGAAATCAATAAAACTCAGGCAACAAGACAACCAACCACCGCAAACAGCTTCGGTTTAGGAATATAAAGCAAGGTTTAGCTATCACCCTCTCCGCCATATTTGTGGGAGGGCAACCCGATCTTGAACGCTACCGCAATAAATGACTTCTAAGGGATCGGTGTCCTGCAGCGTGGTAGAATAAGAGTAACTACAACCAACGAATTGCGTAAATTTATAGATATTAATAATACAATACATTCCCGAGCCATATCATCAGTAATGACAATAATGTCATCCTCTATACTGTGATAAGGTTATTCTTGTAATATATTTTTTTTTTTTTTTCAAATTTAAGGCTTCATTAGAGTAAATTATAAAATATATTTACTTTTAATAATTACATACTTTATAGAGATAAGACTGGTCAAGTTAATTATTTCACATGTAGTTCACAATTTGTAAAAAAAATTAAAACATTTTTTTTTCGTTAAGTAAAAGATAATTGGCTTCAAACCATGGCACAACATCTGTGTATGACATATGTTTGTAGTAATATAACGGTTAAATTTCCAAAATGTATTATTGACGGAGTTTTTTTACCAAAATGTATGAACTACATGTTCAGAACTACTGTTTAGAACTACTCTTTAAAACAAATATATCTTTAGATAATTGAATAAGTACATTAAAAGTAGAGAATATGACAGAAGGGTATATAGTAAGTTAAGTATTTTAAAAGATAAATGCGCAAGATGGCACTTGTGTCAATATATTTGTTGACGGACGCAGTGTTCATCTCAAACAGCTGAAAAAGAGTTATCGCAAGTCATTTGTGTTTGCGTTGAAAGGAACTAACATTTTTAACAATTTATTCGTTTTATTATGAGAATTACCTTACAATACTTAGTTAATTGTTGTATTATTAGCAAAATATTTATTTCAACAAGTTCAATTATGAGATTGTTTTTTTTTTTGTAGGAGTGAGTACAATATTCGAATTTCGTATTAAAGAATTGAAAGGCTACTTCTATCTTCAAGATTTCACTTAAGAAGATAGGCGATGGTAGTTAGCTATCTACTAATCTAGTCTGTTAATTATTAAATTTATATAGTGTAAACATGTTTTCTATATCATGTCGAATGCAATACACTAAACAACATCATCTGTCACCGCATGATATATAACTATAACTGAGAACACATTCGCGTACAGAAAGTTTAAACACAACATCCAAATGGAACTGCCAAAATTTCCCACTTCAAGATCGACCGACAAAGTTGGAGCGTACTAAATAACTGAACTTATAGCCAATACAAAAACGCCCTTTGCTGAAAATGTAGGATGACATAATATTTTTATAGAAATTGGACACACTTTGTAAAGAGAGTGCCTTCTTCAAATACACAGTATAAGGGTTGTGTATAGTAACTTTTTTATTACAATTTTATCCTACATAATATAAGACTTAGCTTCCAAACAATGTTGTATGAAAGTTTTTAGAGATACTTATATCTTAACAAGTTTTAAAATTAAACTCATAATATTTTATGAAAAAGTTCTGACGTATATTAAATTTTATCAGGAAGAATTTACTTAATTCGTGATTCCAAAGCTATGCAAACGTGATCTTTGACAACTATTGCAAATAATATTAATAGATTAAAGTATGGTGCCTCTAGTGGAATGGTCGGTACTTTGTAACACTCTGCGCCTACAGCTTTCAGTTGGTTTAAATACAAATTTCTTTAATGGCACACTCGCCGTGCCTTCCAAATCATTTTCATTATTCCATTTCTCATTGTTTTCTTGATTTAACTTTTCAGCTTTAATTGATATTTTGAAAATGTTGCTGTCGAGAAATGTTCATAAATTTCGTCGTTTATATTTTATACTTATTATTAGAAACTGTAAAGATTGTCATGATAACTGAAAGCTATAGAGTGCAGTTAAGTTTTTGAATAAATAGCCTGTAGAATCTTATTGGAGCTAGGATTCCACAAACAGTCGACAACAGAGACAACGAGTTTGTCTGCAAGAGTCTTAAAAAATCCATCCGTTTTACCTTTAGGGCTTAAAAAATCTTAAATATATTTATACTGTAATATTCATATTAATAAATCTTAAATCGGATTAAATCGAACTCCTGCACTGAATCCACACGACACGTTAGATAACACTCAAGGTGCTTAATTATTACAATCCTGCAGCGTTATTGATTACATCTTAATGGAAATGTGGCTGCAATGTTGCATAGTATATTGTATAACGTTTCTCAGTAAAATAAATAAATCTAAAAGGAATTCTGAGGTTTTAAAACTCAGTTTCTGTATTATTAATTACGCTTATATCAAATCAAATCATTTTGAAAGTCACGCAATCAATCCTTCAAATCCATAACGAGTCAAACAAGAACTATTCAAATAGAACTTATTACTTCGCTAAAACCATACGCGAAATTGCTTTATCGCATTCCCCAATATCTCCTCAACCTCTGATGCAATTAAACTTATTTCACTAACATATTCTACCTTTTGATTTTTGATTAAATTTGATTTGATTACTCCGTGCCCGGCTTTGATTACATTTTTTTTATTTGTGTATTGATCACGTATTTTGCGCTTGTACATCGTTAGTATAGAAATTCTATTAATATCCTTCCCTTCATGTAATAATATAATTGATAACAAGATAAATGAAAGTCTTTTTTATATATTTTTAAACAAACTGACTTTATTAAATATATTAACATTAATTTGAAGGTCGAGTATTTGTCGAAAGTGTTGACTTTTGGCAAGTCATCAAAGAGCTATACTGTACAAAACCAACAACAATTTGGATGCTTGCCAATTTTATCTTTGACAATTACATCTTGTGCATGTAAGATTGTTATTTGTTACTTTTATTGCCTCTTTAATTCCACCAATATCTGATTTCAGAAGCAAAATCTATTTTAGTTATGTTTTTATTATAACTAAGTTATAAAGTTTTTTACTCTTGTTTGAATCTGCCAAAAAATAGTTTAAGTAGAACTTAAGGTTATGAAACTTAAAACATAACTTGGACATGAAAAAAAAAATTATAAACTAAGTTCGTATTTACTTGACCATCCAGCACTGAAATAAAACTATTTTACTGTCACTGTAAGAAGGATCTATTTTTCCCAAGGAATATTTAAGCAAGAATTCGTTACGTAACGTTAGACCTCATACCGTGGTCATTACAAAGGGACTTTTACCCAACGTTAATGTAGATGGAGGTACTTTGATGTTAAAATCTACAAAATTATTACTACATACCCTCGTCTACGTCTGAAACAGCAGTTGAAAATAACTTTTGCTGAATAAAATGCGGTCTCCAATTTGATGTACTCTAAAAGTAAAAAAAACAATTTTTAATGTTATTTTCATTACGCGAGTTTGCTCATGTGATTATGGAAGATAGTTTATTATATAAATTTATAGGAATGACACTTTATTGAGCTAAGCTAAGCGAGGCTGTTTACCGATTTTGTCCGCTCTCTCCTCCTACACCGGTCAAGCTATACTTACCAAATTTGAACTAGTTGATTAACACATGCCTACCCATCTATAGATTTTGAAATACTATGGTAGTATAAGAGTAATTTGCAATTAACTTTATTTTTAATTAAAACGTTCTATGGTCATTTTTTCCTATAACTGACAAATGTATAATTTTTTGTTAATTTCAGACATAGGGGAAATCGTATCAAGCTAAAGTTTTCGTGATAAATCCTCAAATATTTTAAGCAAATTGAAAGAAGAAAAAACAAAGAAACACAATCACTTTCATTTCTAACTACTGTTTAGTGACGGACTAACCCGATATTGAGAGAAATTTAAAAATATAGACATAATACATACAAATAATAACAATAGTATCTTGTTAGATATTCTAAGCGAAGTTATAAGTTATTACGGTAGCAATGGTTCGGTAATGAATTCATGTTCAAACACAAACGGTCTCGATACCCGATATTGATAGTCTGATCTTAACGAGAAGTCATTTGAATAAAGAGGTAATTGGGTCAGCTTCAAGGTAAACCTAATAAACTAGGAAAGGTATCGAATTTCCACTAAAAGATAATTAATAATTATTAGTGGCAGTTGAATATACACTTAGCTACAATAATTATTTCACTGCTCCATGATTAATTTCTGGTAGCAAGTACCTTTTAAAACAAAGAACTTTGATATGGGTCCAATTTCTCTATTTCAGATAAGAAGATAGAAAGAGGACAACGACACAAATAGGACAGAATATTGACCTTATACTCGAATAAAATTAAAATCTTAAATATAAAACAATTGTGTTAAATTAAAATACAATTTACAAAATTTATTAGGAATTTCATCGTAACGAGAATTCCTTTGAACATTTTTTTGTATAAAATCTCAATTGTTAAAAGTCAAGACGTGCTCTAATCAGTGAAGCGATAGAAAGCTGATAAAAGACCATTAATGAAATTGGTTCAGTAAGGACATTACGGAGAACCAATCAAGGGCTCCGTGTAATCACCTATGCCTATATTTTAGCTGTATCTATTGTGTTTTATATTGTAGCAAACTGTATTTATGACTATTTTTAAATCAAATCTAAGAATCGTTAAAATAAAACGTAAAATATCATTAAACATCATATTGATTTTTATTTGATAATTTTTCATTTTAAGAAGTAAACTTTAAGTTAACGAAAAGGTTCTACTTGCGTGGATCTATAACAATTAAGATTAACGGGTGATCCAAGGGCAAACTAAAAACTAATAGGAAGTAGCTAATAGGAAGCTAAAAAATTATAGGAGTAGTTAACATTCTAATGCCTATTTGTTCCAAAGACAATGATCTTCAGAAAATCTTTCCAAGGAAAACTCTCCTTTGCGATGGCTTTAGATTTAGATACCGAAAACCACATTATCATATTGTTAAAATTCGCAGACAGTGTGTGGAATACATAAAAAAATGGTTGAATATGTAATATCAGATTTAAAGTTTATATAAAAGCTTAAATATACGTGTGTTTTGGACGTGTACTCAATTTATATTATTATTGGTTCAAACTAATCTAAAATACTGTTTCTTTCCAATGTGTTGAATTTTGAGATATTTAATTCCTGAAAGTATTTTTAGTAGTGACCAGTTTATTGAAGACTAGTATATTACAGTGTTTTTGCAATAAAACCACGATCGCAAGTTATCTAAAAGTACCGAGGCAGTTGTTCTATAACGTGCCAAAAAGCTCCAAATAATCGGTTCAGTCGCTTTGGTATATCCCTCGCTATTGTTTTTGGACGCTGATCTGTAAAAAAGTCGAAAAATCTTTAGAATTCAATTTTAAAACATTCATTTTTTTTCTTGAAATGAAACATTATTTTTGGATATTGTTATATCCCTCTTTGATAAAAACCATTTCACTGACTTGGAGTAGAAATTTAATATTAGTCAAAATCTGATAAATAATCTGATGATTTCATTGTTAAACCTATTTTTTCTTGGTGTTTCATCTCCCTTAGTTTTATGTTCGATATTATTTATTCCATTTCTAATTTATAATTCTCTTTATTTTATTACCTCTGGGGATTCTCTTGTAAAGATTTCACTTGATGTGATGAATAGATTGTAACTGGATTATCTTCTATTTAGGATTTTTGGTTGTAATGCTCACAATGTTAGCATTTTCAGATTTATAAATCATACATGATATTAAGGTAAAAAAATATTTACATTATGATTTATGATTCAGGTATAAAAATGGTATTGCAGCTGTGCTTAGTAACATGAATAAAAAAAAAGTAATAGTATAGATTCCATCTAGTTTTTAGAAATGAAACCAATCTTGAAATCCTTTAGATAAATCTCGAGGATTCAATTGAGACACAAATATTATAAATCAATTATTAGTTGTATAAAAATATTTGTAGCTACTTCTACTTCTTTTTGTATAAATAATAGGTTTAAGGTTTAGTTTGGAGTATTTTTAATCATAAAACAGGGGAATTGTTGTTGATTCTTTGTGTGTAGACATGACTGTGCGTCGTTCTTTGTAACTACCAACCTACATATGGGAATGGGTTGATTTAAAACACTTAAAGCTGCATACATAAACAAAACGCTTATCGTAATTATAATTTTATGAGGGCACAAACAAAAGATACCACAAAAACAACCAGTTTTCACATTTAGTAGAAAGGGAACACAAAACAATAAAGAACTCTTTGGTGAAATTTGACTATAGTGGATGCAAGCAAATTTATATCTTATTAAAATTACTTAAATATCAAAATGTAACCTGACCGTCCGTTACGTAAATCGTGCTGTGTAAATCCTATTTTAAAATAAATTATTTGTATTACCTGTGTTCATGTATTATAAAAGCATTTTGAGGGCAATTAGAAGAAATGGTGCCATTAGAGGCTATTAAGTATAAAATTAAAATGTTTGCAGTATATTAAAACACACACTCGCGATTGTAAGGTTCTCTTGCAACAATCGCAGAGGACCATCGCGGTGAGAGTGATCAGGGGGTACCGTACAGTATCGTTTACTGCGGCGACATTGCTGGCGAGTGACCCTCCCTGGGAACTCCAGGCGGAGGTCCTTGCTGCAGTGTACTGGCACCGGGCGGAGGCCCGGGCCAGGGGCGTCACGCCTGATGCTGCTAGGATCAGGATCGAAGCACACAGGACCCTGATTCAGCGGTGGAAACGCATGTTGGAGTCTCCGGCCGCCGGTTTGTTCACTGTAGGGGCCATTCGACCCCACCTTGAGCAGTGGATAGATCGGCGGCACGGTACTCTGACGTTCCGCCTTGTGCAGATACTCTCGGGGCACGGCTGCTTCGGCGAATATCTGCACAGGGTGGCGAGGAGAGAGGCGACCCCTGGCTGTCACCACTGTGACGGGCCGGTGGATACGGCTCGTCACACTCTGGAGGAGTGTGTGGCGTGGGACCGCCAGCGCGAAGAGCTGGCGGTCGTGATTGATAGCGGAGTCACACTGTCTAGTATCATACCAAGGATGCTGGACAGTGTGAACGCTTGGGTTGCCATGGCCTCCTTCTGCGAGCAAGTCATTGCCGCGAAGGAGGCCGCGGAGCGGATCAGGGAGCTTGCCTCTACCGCTGATCCGCTTCGTCGTGGGAGACTAGGTAGACGGATGCGGGACTATGCCCGCCGCTTCCTTACCTAGTCTGCAGTGCCTCCGTGGGAGGGGAGGGTGACCTCTCTCACGTCTTATAGGCCTGTGTCGTGAGGGTGCCCTAAGTTGCTCGGAGCACCCTCTGGGGGGGGATCCGCCGGGGCGTCACGGTGAGTGCTAACGCGATCCCGTGGCGTCCCACAACGGCGATGAGGGCAACCGTTGGTTTTTTAGTGGGTAGCCTTAAAAATGGCAGCGTCCTCTATGCTGCCGGGTAGTCCCACATAACCCCCCGGCCATCACCTTCTTGGCCGACGGGGTATCCGTAACGGATTTTTCCAAAGAAAAAAAAAAAAAAAAAAAAAAAAAAAAAAAAAAAAAAAAAGTATATTAAAACACAATACAATGCTTGAGACTTTAACGTGTTGTAGTAAAAAATATACTTCTAAGGGCAAATAATATTTTTAACCTTTATACAAAAAACTTGGTTTTTTTATGAGTAAGTCCAATTGAGGCACAGATCCCGATTTTTCGGTTTATTTTACAAAAAAAAAGATACTATAATACAATTTATTTATATTACCAAAAGCAAATAAACCACCCAAATTATATTCATACATGATATTAAGTACTACGATTACGTGGAATTCAATATTCATAGAAGTTAGTACTGACGCGATAGCTTAAATATTGGAGAAAATCGGAGTTTCCTAAAGGTTGCAGATTCAAGTCTTACTCATGTTAACGAATTTTGAATTCCATGTATTTTTAATATAAGTTCAAAAAGAGGAAGCTCTGTTATGCATAGCTTCCATGTTCAAATATCACTTCCCTGTTCAAGTCACGTCTTCCTAATAAAGACGTTTTCTTTCAGTACCCATTCCCTTTAACACCATAAGCGAGAGTTTTCACCGAACGTTATACGTCCCTCATGAGAATTTGTAAAGTAATATCGAGCACAATAGCCAATATGTAATTTTAAGACGAACTTCTTTTTTGGTATTCCTTATTGTTACGAAAGATAACCAGACTATAGATATAGAAACTCATGGATTTAATTTGAATATTTAAATATCGTTTAAACACGGATTGCTGAAATATATTAAGTTTAAAGAAAACATGTTAAACGAATGACAATGAAATCGAGCGCTAGAAATTTATCTGACCGGAAGCAATCAAAGTTGAAGATATTGAAATAGAAAACAAAACAAATTTATTTTTTAATCCAAACCATGAAGGAAATCCTGAATGAAAAATAAAAGAAATTCAATTCGCAGACCATTGCCGCCCCACCCCACGACAGTTCTACGTTAAGACTACGAATCGTAAAAAGTATATAAAAACTTTTATCGGTTCGTCCTCAAGCAATATCTGGAAGCCATTTGCTATCTACCTATATAATGTTAATGACAAAAATAATTTTAAATATTCAGAATAAACCTATGACAAAAAGACATAATGATATGTTATCAAATATATATATATATATATTTGATAACAGAACATTTATAAAAACAGTTTAAAAATATAAATTATTTAAATATTCCAATTGTAGGTGGAGATAAGGAAACAAAGCATTTTCTTAAGAACAGTGTTACTATTCAAATTCAAATTTCTTTTAATACGAATCTTTTGTCAGATAAAGTTTATATAAGAAAATATGTAGCACAGACAAAGAATTGTTATAATAAACTACTCAAGAATAACAATAACAATTGACCGAGGTTAAGTACCTAAATCGAGTAATTAATTGATTGATTGGTGGAAGAATGCTGCTACATTGCCAATAGTCAGTGTCTATGCCGGGTGATTAGAACTGTTGCTTCTGCACCCTTACATATCACATTTAGCCCGAAAAAATATATAATACACCAAACCATAGCTTAAAATCGTGACAGTTCCAAAGGGTACTGATAGTGAAGCAAATTCATTGTTTCAAAAATCCTATTCGTTACTATTTTAAAGTTTTATTAGTTACATTATTTTGCAATTAAGTTTATTATGAACAGCGTTGAACAGACCTCGTGGACCAGAAGGTACCCAAACAAAGGGGCTACAGTTTACTACAAATGGCCCCGAGCAACCAACTTTTGCGGTGTTGGACTTGGAACTCGGACCAATGATATCAATCACCCTTATACGCTATATGAACCATCCTTTAAATTCAGATAATTTATTCTTGGGTTAACGAAGAATATACAAATATACAAACAATCAAAAATAAAACAAAACAACGTACAATTTTAAACGTTAAGTCATGAAAAAATTATCTTTTATTTCTATGGCAAGTTTCTAAAATAAAATGCAGTGGTAGATCCAAAAGTATTATGTAGTAAAGATTTTTTTTTAACCAGTCAATTAACCAGTTTTAGTGTTTACCACCTTTCCTATAGTATTAAATTACAATTAGACACTATCTTTATACTAATAACCATTACTAGACCTGCTGGAAGTTGTCGATGTCGATGTCGTTAAACAGATGTGATTTATTGATATGGCGCAATAGATGAAAGATAGGGCAGAACACAAACAAAGAATAGACACTAACGAACACTAAGCAAATATAAAAAAAAACTATTTTGACACCTAACAGAATACAAACCGAACAAACGAACTTTATGTGAATTTTGCAAACTATCGTCTGGTGTAGTAATTGACCTCAAGACCCTGAGATCATCAGTCAGAATACCTCAAATCTAGATCAACAGCTCTCACCTAACTGCGTGGCAATCTGGAGGAAGTACCTTATAGGAAGAGTCACAAGACAAATCACATGTGTATAATTATATTCCGCTGTTATAAAACAAAACAAAAACGAAATACGTCACAAACCTCACAAATTATTTATTCTAACCAGACAACATAAATAAAACGCAATTTTATACAGTTCTTTATTACAAGTATAATATCAAAAAAGGTTTAACTGATAGTAGTTTAGTGCTCAAGTTACTTGAACTCTGTTATTGTTTTTATAATGACTTAATACTTATTACATAACAGTTAGGTGTGTAGACTCAAAGACAACGAGGTTTTAGTATAATCGATAACGACAGTATTAAATATTATATCTTAATTCTAGGATTTAGATAATAATGTATTACTCATGACAGACACAAAAGCTGATCAAATGAAGATCTACCAAAGAACAAAATGTTTTATTATGAATTATATTCTTATTATTTTAAGTAGGATTTTATTATATTCAGATTACATTTACAGTTAATAAAAAAATAATCAAGAATTTGTACCACTTCCTTAATAAGGAAGTTATTGTCATCGTCCCGATTTTCTAAATCGTATTATTTGGAATACCCTAACGTTTTTGGTGTGTCCTGAAAAATTAAAATGTTTGAGTGTTAGTATGTGTGTGTAAAAAATATGTAAATATATTATTATATTAGATTTAGGTGTGTACAATAAGATAATTATATATCAATGTTTAATTAGTGTATATTTAGTCTGAAGAGTTACCTTACCCTTGATATCTCATAGTCTCTGCAGGTGGCACATTGAAATTCCCTAAAGATTAGACGTTCTATCTACAAAATCGACTTAGTGGTTATCATAAATTAGAATTCGGTAAACACATGCCAAGTGATAATTGAAACACTTCTCTAACAACTTTATTACTGGACAACAAACTCACAGACATGCAAGTTTAAGGCGTCCATTTCAATAGATCGTATGGCTGGTGATAAATTATATGAATTCAAATGAATTCCCTAGATCTATTAATCATATAAATACTATCATAAAGGGCGCATTTAAGCTGAAATCCTAACATCTAATATTAAGTTGAGATCAAGTTTATCGAGAATTTATGGCGTAAAGTCTTGGAATAGAAAGCGAAGATAAATAAATAATTTTCGATACAAAGTCTCTTGAGACAAAACCGCCACGCTGCAAAACAAAATGAGTGTCGATGCGACGTTATTCTGTGATAAGCTGTAACGACAGGGTGACCTAGAGCAGAGTGTATTATCAACATGGATCAAGTTTGATAAATGACGTAACATCCTGATTGCAATTTCAACGGCCAATTTATATAAAACAAATTTGGATGAAAATCACATGATACGACCGTGTCAGATATTACCAAAAATTTATTGATGATACAAAATATTTATTAAATTCAAGCCATAGTAATAATATAATAATATTGTCTTTCAATCACATATACAAAAAAAAAAAAACAATATTAAATTGAAATTTTTATATCGCTATATAGCGATTTCTTAAAGACAATCTTTAGCCGGTAGGTTTGATGTAGTTTATAGAGAAAGAGGTTTGGATAATATTAAATTAAAAAGCCATAGTTTATTAATAACAAAATTCTTTATCGTATTATCATGATCATCTTATCACCTTTTTACTTCTGTGCGTGGTATCCCACAGTTATATTTTAATTATTATTCTCATCACAGTTTATCTAGGTGATTGGAATTACCGAAGGTACCATCCTCTAACAGAAGTTCGGAGTCTTGTATTTATTATAGATATTATAGTTTTGTACGGTCAAAAGTATGAGAACACTCTAACCTTTAACATCCTCTGCATTTGGCTAAAGTTCCATTCTTGTAGAGTGGTATGTGATTTGCAAATATCCAAATATAAACTTGAATAGTGCATATGAAAGTATCCATGTACCAAAGTAAATCTTTTCACAATGTAAGCCCATTTTTCCCTTTCCAAACAATAAAAAAGTATATAAAACAAAGAATTTTTGGGGATATAATAAAGATTTCGGAACAATTCAAACACAGTATTAATTTCGTGTTGCGTAAACTGGACACGCGGGGGAAATCACATATTCATTTCGCATCCAAACCTTGGAGGCAATTTCAGTACATTAGCTCTTTGAACCATTATCTTTAAATAATTAATTTGTAACATAAAATTACCGAAAAATCGCTAATAAACGTTAGTTGAAAACATGTATTTTATTATTATTTTGAGATATGGTTGTATGCTTGTTTTGAATTTATTTACAACGAAAATAATTAATGTATCTTAATCTGATTTTTCATTTTTTATAATACGTTTCTAGAAAATTCTATTCCAGTAACCGAATTTTGTAACGGTTGTTTTCGATATTGGAATAAAGATTGATTATTAATTTCCACCGCTAGTATTGTAAAGTAACTGTATACTTTATGATAAATATAAATAAAGTTTCTAATTTATTATATTCATTTGGAAATTTAATGAAGTTTAATTATAAAATGTATTTTTCTTATTCAATATGTTTTGGCTATATCTGTAAATATTTCTGTAATGTACAACTAATCTTTGTATTTAATCAATAGAAATTCAATACTAATCAATAATTTATCAGCACGTAGATTAATCACCGGAAGATCCAATGTAGATTAAAATATAAGATATATAAGTATGTAACATTTACAATAAACTATAATATTTCGCATACTTCCCACGAGTCGCCGGATGCGTTTATTTTTTTGCCAATGGACGTGACTTGGCTAGACTAGGAGTTCCCTGTATTTAGCAACGAAGTTCATAAAAACCCGTTCAATTAAGATATTTTTGTTACAGAGTGGACAATATTATAGTAACTACAAAAAAAACTTTTGAATTATTTAAAAATATCAATATATTTAAAAAATTCTTAATCACCTGTCATATAAAAAATATCAATCTTTTATTTTTTAATAAGTTTAATCATAGGTACCGATAACATATATATTATTTAAATTTGAATCAAAAATTGCACTCATGAAGTCTTCAACTCTTGTTGTATGACTTCGAAGGGTAGGTCTAAATAAATTATAATATATAATAATAATTAGGTTAAATTTCAAAATCGTAAGTACCGTCTCCAGAGAGGAATTTGTAATAACTGATTGAAACTCTAAAAAAGCCTTTTGAAGATTTGTAGATTTATAATATATTCACAAAAAAAAAAAAAACGAAGAAAATATATTAAAGTAATTTTAAATATTAGGAATTGCTGTCATTTTTAAGTTCATTCGTTATGCTGAACAGCGACAATGTTCAATGTTTAATTGAACATTGTCGCTGTTCAGCATAAGTACATTCAGTATTAAGAAAAAAGGTAGTCTTCAAGATGGCGGAGTAGTTCGATACAGAGGTAAATCCGTGCATACACAAAAACCATCACGGTGGCAGGATTTGTGCTCTAACGTAGGGAAACCTAAGAAAAATCTAAGAAAAGGTGCAGCGGCAGTGGTGATGGACAATTGTGAGATTAGAGTGGAAGCATCGCATGTTAGTAAGATTCAGTAAGAGTGATTAGTGCAACTGTTGCATTAACTTGTTCTTTTATTCTCACAATCAAAAAGTAATAATTTTCAGTATATAAGACGAGAAATTGCAGTTAAATGAGGTGTGGTTTATCAAACCTAACGTCGAAATAGATTTTGATTGATTGATCGGTAACAAACTAACAGACAGTTTAATTTGAATAAAATCATATAAAATAAAATTTAGTTTTATTTAACAATGTTTCTATTATCAGAAACGAGGTTTCTCTAGATTCAATTTGCCGGTCCCGCCCCCACAATTTAACTTCGATTAAGCCTCAAAATCAGAAAAAAATGTTATAAGGGCATCCAGATGGGAACGTACGTATTCGTGGGAAACTTTTTTGATTACATCTTGATTTATTTACAAAATGGAAGGCTAAACATAATATAACTTTTAGTATTATAATAAGTTTTATATTAATGTAGAATAGTTAACTTTATTTTATTATAAACAAAAATCAACAAAGTTATATATTTTTTAATTCCATAGCCCATTAATTGTGGACAATTAAGGTTTACTTTATGTATTGGCAATGGGAGTTTTACTAATAATTAGGACATTTACCGTCCTTAGTACTCACAAAAGAAAAGCGGTTAAATAGAGATATAAAGGTAATATTTGATTAGATGATATTATTAATCATAATTTAATATTAATCGTTGGTGCAATCAGTATAATATTCATGTTATCATAAACCTTAAAGTACTTACTTGACTTTTTTACAATATTGCACAATATTGAAATCATAAGAAGGTAATAAATTGAATAATTCAATATCGATACTAGACAAGTGAAATTAAATCATAATACTACTCTTAAAAAAAAAAAAAAAAACAAAATTTTTTGAGCATGTTGATATCGAAAATATTGACATACTCTCCTCAGGGGGTTTAAACTCCTAATATTTAGAGAATCTTAAGTATGTACAAATAATTAAGCAAAATAATGTCTTATGCTTATAACCAAATAAGTATAGAGGTGAAATGAATCATTATAAAAGTAATTTGAACAAAATAACACCTAGTCGTAGTTAATAGCTTTCCATGAAATCAAAATTAGGTCAGTAACTAAATTGAACGCGTCAACTGTAACATAAAAACATTATGTAAGTTATTAAGCCTATACACAAACAGAAGTAAACGAGGAAGCTAATGGACTAATAAATAAGAACACAGAGCGTGCTTATAATAGCTAGACTATAAGAAACGAATTTAAAGTCCGGTCACGGAGTATTTAAGTTTTGGAAGACCCGTAGGGGGTACATTAGTATTCCTAAGAGCAAAACAAGCAATATTTTAAAATATAATTTATTGCGTTGCTACATAATAAAAATAATCAAGTGACATAACTTATACAAGTTTTTCTAAAAGTGACCATTGTATTAAGAACTTGTTAAACATAATACACAAAGATTTTTACAATCACGTTATACGAGATGGGAATGCAAAACCTGATTGAAGACAGTTTGCATCAGCGAGGGATGAGGTTGTTGAGATGCAAACAGCCTTTAGAAACACTCCGCCAATAAAATGAATGAATTTGATAGGTGTGACAGATGTGCCAACTCATGTATATGGAAAGGAAAATAAAACCTCTTTAAATCATAAATGTTAGAATTTATATGCATATTTAACAATTTACGAAGTATCTGGTAAACTCTTCATTAAATATACTTGTAATGAAAGAAAAATCCATGTGTAAAAATTGGACATTAAATACGATACAACGTTATTAACTTATTTCATTTTATTTATCAGTTATCAATGTAATTGATCCAACTTTCGTATTCCCAAATAAAGTTATTATTACATCGCAATTAAAATCAGTAATAATGAGCATGCTCTCTCTGATGAACAGCATTGAACAGAAATAACTGAGTAAATCAGTTGTAGTAACCTCCTTCTCTTTAAAGACCTGTTAACATTTATTTATAACTTATAATTGAGATGACAATGATTTAAAAAATGACAAAAAGTTAAGCATCATACAGGTCGCAACGGTAAGTATCTTAGAACTTTAAGACTATTTATAAGGATCAATTTGTAATTATCTAAAACCTGTTCAAAGCCTTCAGAACATCCATTATTCGGGATTAAGGCACGTTCAGAAGGGTCATTGGTTTAAATTAGTGAAGCTACTAAACAGTTGCCAAGTCGGTTGGACTGCCAAATGTGCAGGTAAATAAATTGTTTTTCAAACTATAGAGGACGTTGCGGGGAGACCGAGCTTGGATTGGTCATTTCATTAATTATTTCGTTCAGCTGCGCTCCTCCCCTCTCCACCTACGAGAGTGAAAATTTTTCATTCTTAATATCTAATTGTTCGTACTACGAATGTTACTTTATTGGCTTCTGTTTGTTATTTCTATACAGAGGGCAATGTAACATTAACGTAAAAAGAAAATGTAGATGAAAGATTAAAAAGAACCCTCATGCGTTTGTGGGTGAAGTGTTCACATATACCTTTCATATTTGACAACCGTTTTACGAAATTATTTTTTCATATTGAATTTTTGGACTTTATCAATATATTTTCAAACCGTACATACGTGGAGGGCATTACCTAAGTTTTTGCCTCTGCATTTCATGTTATATACAAAAAAGATTGTTCATATAATCTTACTTGACAAATAACACAGCAACACGTCTGCTATCAACTTAAGAGTAAAAGTACACAAGCTCCCGACTAAAGATAGGAATGGTGGCTTAATCCCCCACAAATCTGCATTTGTGAGTTACATATCAGAGAAATTCTTATATGCATATTTACCAAACAGACAAACAATTGTAAATATGGAAATCGAACTCAAGACAAGTAAATTAATACGTTAGGATTACCAACACTATGACGGAAAGTTAATTTAATATATATCCTTATTTTCTTTGTTGTGAAATTATAAACAAAATTCATACCACTGATTGATAAATTAATGATTAAATTAAAACCACTGAAAAAAAAAATGATATCCAAATTTATATAATGCGTAATTTTTTTTGTTTTATTTCAATGTTTGAAAGAAGATTGCATTTAATTTTATTTGTTTATCTAATTAAAGTTTGGAAAATTTAGCCAGATTTATAAACATTAATTTTTTTTTCAAAATATTTCTGTCATATTAGAGTTGTAGTTCAGTTGAAGTTTTTCTTAAATAAGGGACGAAACGAACTGTATTAGTCTGTCTGTGAAATTTCCTAACTAATTAATTCAATTATTCCAATAGGTTAGCGAAATTTGAGCAGCAGTTTAATAGCACTTTCGATTTTAAAGGGATAAGAAAATACCAATAAATATTATCCTTTATTTCACATTTTTTTAATGTTAGCGAACTAATTGTCTCGTATAGTTTTAAATCACATATTTTAGTATTTAGTAAATAGAACAGTGTATTGGCTGCTTCCTCTGACTAAGTTAGAGGACAATACTCCAACATTCTTGATTGTGATTGGTTCCTTGATTCGTTTGCCGCTGTTCTGAGTGTTGTGGTTAGGTTCGCAATTTGTGGGACTTTGATGGGACTACCGTTTAGTGGAATGAGAATTAAACGGTTAAACGCGGCTTTGGAAATAGTACTTGGAATTTTAGTAGCGGTTGTTTATCATGAATTCGAATTTCCGTTTATTTATGTAAAGTATTAAGTAAATTTACTTTCTTTAAAACAATGAACACACTAATAATAAAAGACGTCACTTAGTTCTATGTCTAACAACTTACAATTTCTAAAGTGTATCAAAATATAAAAAAATATATACATAAAAAACACATAAATTACGTCTTATAAATGCTTATCCTAAATATATAATTATCAAAACAACAGATAATTAATTTAAATCAATGTAATCACTTCATTATTTCAATTGCGAAAAGCAAAGTTCAAATCTAAGCAGGCCTTATCTGTACATGTTATCAAGGTAATCTCAATTGACATTCTAGGCCAATATTTCGAAACCGAGGATAAACGTAAATAACACACAATTTATATAAATGGTGTGTGTATTTTTTACGTCGCAACCGAGGCACCAATTGAAAAGACTAAGTACCGGCTTGATGTCACTTGCAGGACAGGTAACTTTTTTGTAGAAAAAAACTAATTTATGACTTCATCCATGGATAAACACTATTTACATTTAAAATTTTAATACTTTATGATAATATCTACTAATTAGTCAGTATCTATCGGCGGATATTGATTAAATTTGACAAATGACGTCACAGGAAATGATATGCAGGTGTTCATTATGCTGAAAGAGTAATCAACTCATTAAGTTATGAGATGTGCTGAAGAAACGCTAGACGTGCAGTACGACATAAGCACAATTTCTTAAAATTTTTTATTTGGAATCTTGAAACAAAATTTCGATGTATAATATTTTTATTCATAGGAATATTACAGATAATATGTTTCGAGATTTGTCGTTTTTAGAGGAAAATTTAAGAGAATATTTGATGTATATCGAATAAGAAACACGTTCTCTTAACCGAGGTTCAAGCCGTGAGGACACGTGAAAGGAATGATTTTGGATGGTTTTCAAAAATTTTCGGGTGTTGTCATTCATTAACAATCAAATCCTATAATATAAAATTATTATAAAATATATCACTTAATATAAAAATAAAACCAATAAAAAATAAGTAATAAAAATAAAAGCAATATATCTTAATGTGATTGAAATTTTTTAAGCTTCGATTATTCTAATTATAAATATATGTTAATAGTAGATAATAAGAATTAAAAAAATATTTACCTACTTACAAATAAAATACTTGCAAACAGTAGTCGTAGTAAAAATAAATAGGAGCGCGAACCGGACCTCAATTTTTCGGTATTTGTTAGCATATTTAGCGAAACGAGATGCAAACAGCACTGAAGTTGTATTTACAAAACGTCGACGCATTCGGTCCTCAACAATTTTTCGAGATGAGACAAATTATTACATACTTTTTTTTAAAAACCAACCACCAGACTGATATCTATCATTGTGCAAAATTTGGAATTTTGCGGATATACCGTTTTTGATTGATGCTTGCACAAAGGATGCAGAAAAATCTCTCATAGAGAGCTTCGCTCAATAAAATAAAGTCAATAAACTTGACACCATATATTTTGTGTGTTAGCGTAGGAGAAAATAAGTTTCTTTAGAACAGTATGAATAGTTTATGCAAATTTATCAAGTTTATGTAAGGTCGTGACTGAGGTAAAGCCGATTACGGTCAGGCGTCGCATCTTTCAGACCACTTTCGAATAGCCTCCCCTTTCAGGTAGCTTGAGGTAGCTGAATAGCGCCCAACAAATTCTGATTAAGCTTGTCAGATTATTAGCTGAAATCCTAAAGCAAACAGGAATTGATTTCAAGAAATAAAGTGTATCAAAATAAAAAAAGAATACTATTTATTATAACATGATCTAATAAGATCGTCTAAAAAGGTTCCAAGCCATGTTCTTTACTTTAAAAAAGTGGTATGTAACGAAGAAGTAAATGATAGAATCTACTACTACAACGAAGAAAGAAAATGTATGATTCAGTAGCTAACGTCATACCCAGCGACGATACTAAGAACAGAGACATAGTTGTGAGATGGAACTTTAGAGACGTGTCTTCTCTTCAAAATGTTAATGACAAGAAGAGACGCAGTTACAAACAGTTGCACGTAAAGAAGTCCAAGTACAAATTCCACTCACATACCGGTGATGTTTTCCACTTCTGAGTCCATTCCTCCAGATACCAACATTCCTCCTGACACCACAACTATCGAAAACGCAGATGATAGTGCTATAATTATAAATGTCTTTTTCAGTTGAGCGCAGTAGGAGCAGGCAATTTCTTATGAATCGTTCAGAACAATCCTCATCTTTCAAAATTGTAAAGTAGAAGTACAATATATTCATCTTCATAAAATCTTATCAAGTTGTTTATAATTTTCACGCTATGATGAAATATGATGAACTTTCTATAATAAATTGAGAGACTATTTGGAACTTCACGATTGTTATAACAGGTGTTCATGAGTTATTAATCTCGATTAAACGCTTTTTACTACATTAGGTAATCACCTATATATTATTGAGAAGAGATTTTATATTCATTTTTTAATAAACGTCTAATAATTTAAATGCTATCATGTTAATTTAATATACACCGCACTAGTCGAAATGTGTAGAGTGACCGCATAAAATTTGCAATATTCGTTTTTTCGGAATGGCTTTAATAAAAGTCTGTATGAAAATATTGTTAAAACCTTTACTATTGGCTACATAAAGTTCATAGTTTGATGATTTTTTTTTTAATAGTTGCAGTAGATTTCATTGCAACTATAAACAAATCATATTTTATAATATTAGCGTATTACGATAAAAGATATTCATCAATCATCATCAGCAGATTTTATCTTAATAAATCCGATTAAGATAATAATGTTTTTTTTAATTCCATTCAAATTTGGTTGGCTATTCATTGATATTGGTACTTCAATAACAATAGCTAATGTATACGGACTGATAGTAGATAGATATTATCAAAGGAATTCTTCAGGTACAAGTTATTGTAGCATCACATCTATGAGAGTATCCATAGAAATTCTACTTTTATCTCTAGTTCAGTCAATCAATCAATTTAAATTATTCATCATAAATTATAATAGAATGCGAAAATTGAATTGTTCCATTGCATTATTTGTTACATTGTGTTGCTATCGCCTGAAATATTATGTAAATCGAGGCTATTTAAGTGATGTGAACTGAAAACAGCGGAGACCGCAAATTAATTTGTCATTAGCCGCACTGTTAATCAAATTGTTACCTTTTAGTAGCGTGGATCTCAAAGGCAAAGATTAATTTGGTATAGCAAAATCATTCATTTACATTTTAAACTTCATATCAAACAAGGTGTTCAACTCTTTGTTACATATTACCTAAGAAGTAGGGACTTTCGGAGGATTAACACGTAGCTGCGTTCAGATCTAAGGACTGGAAAGTTTAATTTCTAGCAGAAAATCTTAGGCATGGGTATAATGTTCAGAATTATTCATGTTAATAGATTTATATTTGTGGTTGTCCAAACCACTGGTCCTTGTGTTTAACCCAAAATTTTGTTTTAAATTAGTAAGGAAGGGAAAAAGTTGCACGAAAAGTTTGTTGTATAGATTGTTGTATTCTGTACCAACTGCTTTTAATATTTTGTAAAAATTTTGTTCATTTTTTTACTTTTCTATAACTAATATATTACACATCCTTAAAATAATCCCTAAGGAAATCACACTATCAACACTATGGCAGAGGAGGGTAAAATTACAAGGCTTGTTTGATAGAAGCATGCAAACACCAGTCATAAATATTTCTTTCACAAATATATTATTAGTTTGTTAATATCAGTACTTGTTTTGGTCATACATTCAAATTAAAGTTTCAGTATGTCAGTACTATAATTATGGGTCTTTACAACGATGTGTCGTTTGAATTATATATACTTATATATTATAATTAATAACAAAAATAAATAAATAAATAAATAGCAGTCTTAGCATTTAATCTTTTATTTATAAATAGAATATACATAAAACTTAATTATGATAACAAAAAATTAAACAATAAGATATAAATGAACTCCAATCACTAAACATAAAATAAATCAGAATATCTTAAAACTAGATTATTTGCACTTCGTTTAATGCTTTTGCACTGAAAACAACATAACAGGGAAATAAAAGATAAGAAATTGCAAACTTCAGTGGCTTTGAAAATGGGGTTTCTTACCTTAACTCTATTCAGTTTCATCTAGGAATATATTTTTATAAAATAGTTTCGTAGGTTTTAAAAAAAAAATTACCTCTTTTATAGAATTTATGGTCGATCATCGTATAAAATGACGATAAATATCTGTTTAGTATATAGACAAAAAATAAATTTTAGTAAAATTTTAAAGGAATTTATTGTGATCAGCCCGGTTTTGGTTTTTTTTTAGCAATATCTTTTTTTTTGAGTTGTCCTGAGTAATTCTAAAGTCTTTTAAAACATGAATGTACGTGATGTGTGTATATTATTGCCTGTATGCGCTTTTTCCGACTCCATTTTCTGCGTTACATAATTATGCAATTAACTTCGTTTTGGTAGCTTTTCGCGAAATCGACGATGCAATTTCTCATCTAAAAATAGCTTATTTTGAATTTCTAAGAAAATAATTGCTCGATCGGGATGGTTGTGGTACTGATCGATGTATTCGTATTCGTGTAACTTAAAGCTGATTAATTTTCCAGCAAAATCGGTCAAGCCGTTTTTTATTGTCTTTTTTTAACGTGAAAATAAATTTCCGCCGATTTCCAAAACTTTAATAGCGCGTTTGGAGTTATTGTGTATCAATCAACGCGTGTTGATATTAAAACAGTGATCACAATTGAAAAAAATATAGTTTTATATCATCTATTATTCAAATGATGGAATGGTTTTTAGGTACTTCTTACTTTTTCCAGAATGTCGTGATATCTTCATCATCCCTTATATACCAAATCTATGGATTATTAGTCATATATACTAGCCGTCACTATGATAAGGCCAGAATCAATTATAAACAGAGATTACAAAATTACACAGGGCGTACAAAGTTTTTTTAGTATTTTGTATTTACTAAAATATTATCAATTTATATTAATTTTAAAATCCAACAAATCTACACTAGACTGAAGTGCAATCGGGTCGAGAGCTCGTTGAATAAGCCGAGAGCCAGCACGTGACTCCATTGGTACCTTTACAACCTAACCATTAATTGCTTTACCCATTTTTAGAATTTATGATAATAAACATAAATAAAATCATAATTATATAAAACATGATATATAAATTAATTAATTAATATTCGCTAATGGGTGCGAGCAATAGGATAAATAGCGACTGCTTCTCCGTTCAACTCGATGATCTCGCCTAAAATATTTATTGCATACAGTAGAATGTTACCAGTTGACCTATTTCCGCGGAACCCATGTCGGTTACTTAAGAGATCTTTTCTTATTAGGTATGCCAGAAGGCGCGAGAGAGATCAATACAACATCCATAATCCAAATATCTGGAATGAGCATCCTTCGGCGGTGTTTCAAGATCAATACGACATGGGTACCGTCAAAAAAGGCGTTTATTCCTACCTCCAAGGCTGGCAACGCTCTTGTGAGTCTTCGGCTGTTGCAAGAATTCGTGGGCGGCGGTGATCACATTAGACCTGTGACCCGCACGTTCGTTTGCCCTCCTTTTTCATAAAAAAAATATTTTCAGACAATAAAAGGGGTTTGAAATCGGTTTATAATGATAAGACTCTAAGATGTCGATACTATTTCAGTATAGAAAGAAAAGCTACAAGGACGTGCCAGCGTTTCTCTGGTCTAGTAGAGCGTTCAGCAGTAATGCCTTTCCATAAGACTTGGCATCTTGGTTACAGAATCTCTTCTTGAAACGAAATCCGGTCTTGTGATCTCGAGCTTCAGCTCAAATAAGGTATGTTTTTGCTTGTCAACATGAGCTCGTTTAGCAATAGGTGAGCTTTGACGACGACTATTCCAAGAACACAAATGAAAATATTCATTGCCTGATGCACCACATCAGTTATATCATCCCGCAATTCGGTGAATTCTTAGAAGAGAAGCAGACCTGCTGCCAAGGACGCAAAAGAATACGTTAAAAGTGCGGCATCTCAGCTTAATTTGCTGACTTGTATTTTCATACTCGCCTAACTCCATGGTGATAAAAATCTATGTCGGCTTATTCCAGTAGGAGGGAAATCTAGATGCGATACCTGTCCGGATTAGTTGTAAGCAGAAGGTGAAATCAATCTCCTGTGTGACCCTCAACATCAGGCACTCTTGTCACTTGTCTAACCAGCTGAAAGAAATCCATGGACTAAGCAAATTTCGCGTCTCTCTTCCAACGTGGTCGGACTTCTGTTATGTCCTTATGACAGGTATTGAAGTCCGCCTGAAAGACTAGCTACAAGATTGATACATAAAGAGAGCCGCATCAACAGCCACACTGAGGTCCTCAAATATTCCGCAATCTTCTGCAAGACTTCACTTCAAAAACGTCGAGCACAAGAATTCAGTTTTTTTTTTCATAAAATGAAGAAAACTATGGTTTTCAAGTTGGTGCAGACGCTAAAACTAAGATCTTTCTGCGCTTACATACAGACTGCTGACAATAATTGTCATAAAATTTATACGAGACTTTAGAAATTAACCCGTAAATTGGTGCATTCCTAAGTGTGAGGATAAGGATGCAGCAAAATTATCACATCACATTACAATCGGCAATGTAACATTCTCCGAGTACCTATACGACTGGGACATGGTCAAGTACATGTCTGACAATATCAAGTATTTCTTTTATTTTATGTAACTTGACTTTTTTAATCATATTTTACGATATTTTTTTTTGAGTATACACCAATTCCCACAAAATTTGTTCCATCTAATGGAATGGAATTGTAATTCGCAACTGATTAACTAATCAATTGTTATTATTATAAATACAATAACATTTAGAAAAAATAAACTATTAAACGAATCTAATTTTAATGTCGATTCGAAAACTTCATAAGGTCTTTTTTATAACTGACCAAGGCTTAAGAGTACATCCATTTGTATTGTACGTTATATGTCTGTGTGCATGTGGTCGTATTCGATTAGTTTAGTGACACCGCTACAGGGGTCCCAGTGATTTGAAATTCCAATCGTGAACAACGACTGCCGCTACGATCGCCTCTTGTCAATCAAGTGGGCTTTGTGTCAAAGTCAATTTTCTAATGAACATTTGAAAATACAAAATGTGTTGTGTTAAATTGATTTCTACCGAATAATAAATAGATGACACGACTTTATATAAAATTATTTATAATCAATTTGAAACCAATTATAAAATTATATATATATATATATATATATATATATATATATATATATATATATATATAGTAAATGTGGACCGACTTACAAGTGTAATTAATGTTATTAAATTTGTAAGGATATATTCAATTTAATCGTTACCTGTATTTACGCAACGCGTCGTATTACACCTAGATGTAATGTTGTGCACCTTACCTAAAATAAAAATAATCAAATTATTATCAGATTACGTATAACGAAACATTCAATATAAAGAAATATTTTTGGGTAACAGTTTAAGAGCAAACCCGAATTTCGGGTTATTGTCAATTATTACAAGATAGGTAAGTTGTTCATATGTAGAGCTGTGAATGAATCTTAGACTTTCCTGACCTAAAGTGACTGAAGTGTATTTCGTATAAAGTAACTAACTAATTATCGTTTCCGGAATTGTTGTAAAAGCTCTCCACAAAAAATTATTTATGAAAGAAAAGCAGCTGTCAGAGTCGAGCAAGTTGTAAATAACATTATATAATTAGTTTAATGACAATCTAGTTAAAAAAACTTGTTTTCTATACATATTTATTTTTCTTCCAAGTGTCTCGAAGTCACTGATACAAACTTTATAAAATGGCCTCCTTCCAGATGCACTCTACGGGCACTCTCCTTGCAATACTTAGCGCCCATTAAAAGTTTTAATTCAATTACGTTGGTTTTACAGGTGTCATTTTCAGGTTTTTATTGATACTGAAACTATATTATTCTGTGTAAAAAAATATTAACGATTTTCGAACCTGAAGTATATTTATAAATATTATACAAGGTTTATCTTAAAATGTATGAATGAATGTATATATTGTTTTTTAATAGATTTTGTATTTAGTTGAGTACAAATATGTAGATAATAATATTGTAATAACTTCGTTTGGCTTATGTTGTTTTTAAATGATAAATGTTTTAAATAATGTCAATCAAAGTGATGTTGAAGATTACTGTTTATTAATCATAAAGTTCTCTAAGATAATTAAATATATTCCGGAGAGGAAAGCAATGATAATCCTTAAATGGGCGGTGATTTTATATAAAATTAAGAACATTATTGGAAGTAGATAGAAATTGTCGATTAAGCGGAAATCGTAATTGGGGGCTAAAATTTAAATTGGAATTGTCCGTAATGAAAATTGAAGAGCCAGTAGCCTGTTTGTTAGAAGCGAGGACGAACGAGGAAAGGATCGATCTTTTCTATTTAAACGATTGAATATTGCTAGAAAAATATTATTTTTTGTATATTAAATACTTTCTTGTGGCTACATTGTTATATTTATTGTCTCATTATTGCTTCCTTGCTTCGTGAATTAGATTATTCGAATTTCGGTTATTGATAGTTTTCAGACCCGTGTTGGCAAAACTGAAAAATAGTTATATCTATAATAGTTATATTTAGCTATCAATATTTATATTTAATTTAGCTATCAACGTTGAAAATAAAAAATTTTTAAAACATTAGTTTTTTAATTTATCTTTAAAAAATACAAAAAAAATTCGCTGAAAGTATCTACTTGAGGAAGATTCGGGTATCTCTAGCGATATGAACATTCTATCCGTGGGATCCCGATTTATACTATTGTTGTAAATAAAAATATTTTTAGTTTAAAAAAGAAAGTGGTTCTTATTAATTTCCACATGTTTTAAGCAGAATACTTGAAAATTCTTAACAGATACCGTTTTTTTAAAATACAATTGCAATAAGAAGTTTATATATAAGTATATTCTTTATATTCTTTTAAAAGATATTTTCTCTTTAGAATATTCAACGTCCCATTTCAAATCAAATCAAAACTCTTTATTTGGACAACATATCAGATGTTACATTACATACAAAAAAAAAAGAAACTTAATATAAACACATTCATAAAGGACAGGAAAAGAATAATAATAAATACAGTAAAATGGACTGAACTGAAAATAATAATAATAGTAATTAAATGATAAAGGTTGTCCTTATTATATATATATATTATAATAATGTCGTCCAAATTGGTCGATCACTCAGCTTATGTTGAGAATAGTAAATATTCTCAACGCTAGTATTCTGTGGTTGCCATTCATTGAGCGACGTCGCACTTTGCACACTCTTATTTTTTTACTCACAAAATCTTAAATTAAAACATATAATTTCGTCATTTTGTCCGATAGGCAGTTTCGTCATTTCGCCCGATAGGCAGTTTTGTTTCACTTCCTTTTGACGAAATTTGAGTGTAGTGTGTTTGAAATGGTTGAATATTGACAAAAACATGATTGACACATAGTAACAAACCGACATAACCATGTTTAAACATGATTCAACCCCAATAGGTTCAATGATAAATAAAGTTCTGCACTTGTTGTAAATAGTACTTTAACGGGCCCATCAAAGAAGTAGATAGAGCTGATTGTGGATGATAGGAAAGATTATACATATGTTTTATAATAGAGAAAAAATTCATAAATAATAGGTATTCAAATTCGTCTATAAAAAACAAAGGTACATTTAAAGAATTTTGCAGGTTAGTTTCTAGTAAATTTAATACTTTACAACTGTTATAGTAGATAATAGATAATAATGTTTTAACACGACCACTTAAGAGTAATCTGAAATCATAATTTTCCTTTTAGCACGATGACACATATTTCTGCAATTCACTTTCTTTTGAGATGTTACTAGTTTGCTTTCTTTCTTCTAAAAACTCATAGATCTTAAAAAGTAATATTATTGTTATATTGTAACTATATATTTTTTTAAACTATGATAATTTTAGGACAATTCATGGAAGGCCATCTGGACTTAAATTCTAATATTTACGAACATGACATACGTAGGATTTAAAAAAAAAAACATATATTGGAATGCGTTATCTCTTGGAGTAATTGAATTGTCACGTATTATGGACAATAATAATCACAAATTATTAGTTAACAATTTATTAATGCTTTTATTTTGGCTGTGCTGACGTCGCCCACTGATATATAACAAAATAATAACTAATAAAATAGTACACATAGATGAATTTGTAAGAAAAGATATTCAATATTTGTACTTAATTAACAGTTCCTCCGAATTTCCAACCTCCTGAACTAGCGAAGCCTCAATGTCAAATGTTATTCCTTAATGGACGACACTTAAGAGGAGTAAAGTTACCAACATTAGAAAACATTAGAACAGTGGTGTAATTGAATGCTGAAGTTTATTAGAAACTGAATACTTTAGAAACAATTTGTGTCTTAAAGTCAGGCAGCCGTTACCATATCCCTCGTCATCTCTGATACAGTAATAAAAGAAACCACAGGAAAATAATATATAAATATTATATTTTTGTAATTAACAATGTTAGGAGACCAACTGGTTTTATTAACTTTTTATAAAATCACAATAGTGCCTAAAATTTTTGTCATTTGATAAAACAACGAATGAGTGGAAAAAAGTACCACAACTGCTTCTCAATCACTGTCATTGTAAATCCAATAATGAACACTAATTTGTACAAACAATTAAAAAAAATTGTAATAAGCATTTGCTTTATAGCTTGCTTTATATGTATATTTGCATAGCCTAATGGCTTAATTTTATTTTTCGATTACAGAACCTCTTATCCTATGAAGTATAAAATTTGGATGTTAGACGCAAACTTTTCTCGTTAAAACCAACTCTATTAACTTTCATCACAATGATTAAGCAGATTTTGATTTTTGATTCACATTTTCTAATCATAACTGAAGATACCACTATTCATTGATGTCGTTATTATAATCCATTATGCTATTTAAATAATTTAAATATTTATCTTCAATCTCTCTGCCGTATCAAATATGATAGAAAATAAACAAAATATTTTAAAGTTTTCAAAATATATACCAATTTTTTTGGTTTAATTTTACACAAGCTGCATTGTATAGTTTTTTATTACTTTTTACTTAGTCGTTAAATATAGCTATGTCTCAAAATACAATTTTAAAAAACGTTAAGCTAAATTTGTTTAAAAATGTAGGCATACTTTAAGCTAACAACAGTTTGATCAAAATTTTCCTAACAGTTAAATTAAACAGAGACTCATTGCATCATGTGGTGTAGGCAATGTGTTTGAAATAAAAAAAATCTGCAATTTTCTCCATTTTTTTATTAAAATTAATCAATCAGTCAAATTACCTAAAATAATAATAGTTAATTGATGACTAATTTTTAATAAAAATTTGATTCCATTCACAAATTTTATAATATTATTTTTTTGTAATTTTTTTTTTTATAACAGACATAACATTATAATCCAAGATAAAAAATCCATCAATTAATATTTAACAGTATATTATCAAATCATAATAACGTAAGAATGACCAGATAATGGGATATTTATCTTAAAAGAAATCTGTGTTATAGAATAAAAACCTAAATCAAATTTTGAAACGTTGTCATTTAATGAACCACCATGTTGGCAGTTCTCTTGTTGGTGTCTGTGCTCATATACACTCAGGCTGTGCCTGCTAGTGTGGAGTATGGAATTAAGAACGAACTGGAAAAACAATTTAATACAGTAAGTGATATTTTAGTAACAATAAGATAGTTATTTAGATGAATGATAAAATAAGGTTTAAGTTGATCAACTAATATTTCATATTTATGCAAATAATGTATCGACATTTTCTTTAAAGAAATTCTTTTAAGAGACACCAATATATTTTTATAATTTTTAATAAATTTGCATTTATTAGAACATAAAATAAAATAAATAAATTTGTAGTATTACATTGATGAGTCTAAAAATGAGATTAGTGTGGTAGTTTTTGTATTTAAAGCATTAGTGTGAGGAAGAAAAATATTTCCGAGTTCTGAAGAATCTAAAAACTGGACTAAGTACTAAACACTGAAACGAGGAATCATGCGACAATATATCAAATATCATTTTATTTTTCAGGAAAGAAGAATAGCACGAGATGGATACTACTCTGAATCACACCACGTCACAACAAGCGACGGATACATCTTACAAATGAATAGGATTCCTTATAAACGCTTCCAAGTGTGGGGGAATCCTTTTCAGAGGAAACCTGTTGTATTTTTAATGCACGGCCTACAAGGTTCCGCAGTATCCTACATAACTTTGGGTGCACGACGCAGTTTGGGTAAGCGAAACAATATTAAACAGAATAAAATTTATTGTACCTGAGCCTTCTACACCTTTATTTTTATTAATACTGTACGTTACATGAATAAATCGTAGTTTGTAAACATTACATGTAAAAAAATAATTTCAGCTTACAACCTCGCTGATGCTGGTTTTGATGTTTGGATGGGTAACGCACGAGGAATTATCAATTCTCGTAATCATGTAGAATTGGATCCTAATAATCCCGAAGACGCTATAAAATTCTTTGATTACTCTTTTCATGATGTTGGTACTAAGGACCTTCCTAGTATGGTCGATTACATTCTTGGTCATACCAAACAGCAGAAGCTTCATTACATCGGGCATTCCCAGGGAGGGACTGCCTTTCTTGTTCTGAACTCTTTAATGCCGGAGTACAACGATAAATTTTTATCCGCCGATTTGCTCGCTGGTGTTGGTAACCAAGACTACTTCCCATCAAAATTATTAATCAAACTTGCAGAGAATACCGACCTTATCTATGTAAGTAAATTAAATATTAAGAAAAAATATAATGTATCTAAAATGTGCAAAACAATGAAGTTTTTTTACCATGTACAAAATAAGAACGCAAATGAATCAATAATAGAAATTTCGCTAATAAATTAAAGATAAGCGGATGTTATTTCTACAATTAAGATATTTAAAAAGCAATAGGAAACCGAATTGAGGTTAAAGAAGTCTTGATGAAATTATTAATTTATATTAACAATATGATCGAAACCATATATTTATAACAAGTTTTTTTTGCTATATTCAAATAAGATAGAGAAATAATAAGTACTGTAAGTATGAACATTAAAATTAATATATAAAATTGATACACTTTCAGGCTTTTGTTCGTCGCATAGGTTTTATGGAGATTGGTCACATATCCAGTTCAGAGATAATAAATTACGAGGATTTAAAAAACTTTGAAGACTTTGAAGCATCAAGTGCATTAGCTGTATTAGAATCCATTCTGGTATGTTATTCAAATATTTATCGTTTTTCTCGTAGCTTTTATTGTGTTAATTAAATGATTGATTTTAGTTTCTATTGATAAAATGAGTAAAACAATTAATTAATTTATTCAATTTAGTGAAATACATGTCTTTGAAATTTAAGGAAGTACTGGGCATGCTGCGACATGTGGAAGTATTGGCTGGAGCTTCACTTAAACAATATGCGCATTATGGACAAAATATCAGGGATAAGGCTTTCAGACAATGGGACTACGGGTTATTAAGAAACTTTATCAAATACGGCAGCTTTGAACCTCCTAAATATGACATTAGCCGTGTTACTGTAGATTTGACCATGCATTATTCTCTTTCTGACATTGTGTTGGATGAAAGAGACGTATTAAATATGGCTAAAATTATTCCTAACGCTAAAGTTCGAAAAGTAGCAAGAGATAGCTTTTCACACGTGGACTTCGTTATCGCTAAAGATTCTAAGGAATTAGTAACAGACTACATTGTGGAAAATTTAGTCAAGTTATATCTTTGATAATCCATTTTCTTGAACTAAACCACTCTTATGTACAAATAATAAGGTTTACTAATTCGACGATGTATAAATAATTATTTATAAAAGATTATTCTCTAAACAACTCTGGATGTAATGAATAATCTCATCGACATATTCTCAAGGATACTTTAAATATTCTGCATATCATATTTAGTTATTTATATTTGCTGGTATAGTTATTTATTTATTTTCATTTTTATACATAATTAGAAATAAGTAAAATGTTTTGTTGTTATAAATGAAGAAATAAATTTGTATCTTAAAATATGAACTTTGAATCTCGTTGACCCAAATTTTCATGTTTCCTAGTGTCGAAATGATAACACATGTGAAATCAGTTGCGTATAATCAGAAGCTATTTACATCAGATCAATATTCATCAAAGCATTTTGTCTTTCAAATGCAGTTTTAAACGAAATGGTGTTTCGATCGACATGGTAATGATTTTTAAAGGTTCATTTTATAATAGGTCTATTTTTCGCCTTGTTTTCATTTCTTTAAACAAAAATAAAGCGGTTAGTACCTACTGTTTACAGATAATATTTCTTTGATAAATGTACATTAAAACGACATCAAGTAAAATATGACTATTTAAATAAAACTTACTCTCTAAAATTAAATTATTTTAGTGCAAAAGAGATTCAAAATTATTTACTATATGGGAAAGCGAAGAAAGTATTTGGAAACAGTTTTTCTTGATATCAATGTACTAATAAAAATACAATAGGTTTCTGTAGCTAAATCTGAGTGAGTACTTTTTCTGCTCAATCAGCTGTTCAAAACCTTGTCCCCCTTAACCAAGGAGAACAGGGCAGATATAGTTTGTTAGTTATGTTGACAGCAACTTGTCATACGGTAGCTTTCCTGATATAAACAATTTTTTTCAATATGTAGACGACAGTTATCAGTACGTTTAAAATATGTTTTTAAGATACATTACAAGATAATTTTTAGAAAATTATTGGATTCACGAACTTCCAGTATTTCTAAAAGGCCGAAATATTTTTAAAGGAAATAATATAATAGAAAACTTAATTATAAAATTATAAAATTGATAATTGGATATTTGGACTCTCTTATCGCTAATAACATTTTTTATCTGGGCAATCTTGGCAATGAAGAGGATATTAATAATAGGGTTAAGAAGTAAAAGTATATGAGACTTCTCGTGAACACAACTGGAGAGACACTAGAGATTAGTGCGCAATTCGGAGACGTAAGCCATAAACCTTATACCGGTTTTGTTATAAGGTGTTAGAAAGGAGACCGACAAAAATAAGCCTGAACATAACAAGAACCATATATATACCGAAAATCCGCAGATTATTTCTAAGTATAATTAACATAAAATTACTTAATAATTTTCTATGGGAATCTCTTAAAAAATAATTTAACTACAAACAAAATACAGATTAACATAATTTGCATTTTTCCTCATTCAATATTAAATGTTATATATGTTAGAGAGAGTAGAATATGAGTTATTACAATAAAATTCGTTTTCGTCCACAATATATATATAGTTTTCTGAGGGATTTGGCTTTCTTTTACGGACTTAGAAATCTCCTTATGCATGTACTTGTTGTCTTACTCACCGAAATTGCTAAAAGTCAATATGAATGGCTTTTATATTAGTTTGAATATGCAATAATTATGATAATAATATATTATCTTTTGGAAAATAAATCATTTCTTTCCAAAATAAGATAATGGACCGGTCTGTTAATTAATTATATAACAAAATGTTTCAACTGTACATAGTTAATAGTATGTTTGTGTTTTAAAAACAAGTACATAAAATAGTATTAGATTGTTTATTCCTGTCTTATTGAGTTATTAATCTGGGCGTATTGCTTTTCCCTCTTTAAAGTAATATAATTATAATATACTGCTGGTGATATAATTCTTTAATATAGAATGATTTAAAAGTATTCGTTATTTGGTCTTTGAGTTGGTAGTAGAGATAATTTAGATAATAATAGAAGAAATCAATAGCGAAACATGAACCATGTTTATGATAACGATGGAAGAGACAAGACAAGACAAGAGTTTAGCGGAGAGAGGAAGAATGTTGCGATTAGAAGAAGAAATATTTGGGAAATAAACACGTGCTACATAATAATATTTCGTTACTTATGAGAACTAATTAATTGGAGAAAGGAATGTAGAAAAAACACAAGAGAAATTTTATAAAGAGTGCTAATTTAATAAAAGCGTATTCTGTTTCGGAGCCACCAGAAAAGATTTCGGAGAAGATCTGGAACTTGCAGGAATATTCTATTCCTTTAAAAGATTTAAAAAATATATCTGAAAAACGAATGATAAGTGATTTATTGCTTCAAGGAAACTACGAAAACTTTCAATACTATCGTCTGCTAAGAAAGAAAAAAATAAAGGTCTCGTCTTGTTCTGATTCTAACACAATAATATGCAAAACTATTATGTTCTATAATGAATAATTGTAATTTGATTAACTCAGAACTTGTACAGTAAAAACCTTGCCTTGCTTTAAAAATCAATGGAAGTAAATAAAGAATAAATGTATGTCAATGAATGCTTCAGAATTTTCAAATATATTTAGCTCATGATGCTCCGTGAGATTAAAATTTAAATTATGTAGTTTGTGAGTGATTTCATATACCGTACGTCGAGATCGTTCCAAAGAAATTTTTTGTTTGACTTTATTAACAGTACTCTGGGCAATATACGTCTATTTATCATTCCTAATTTGCGATTTATCAAGTTTCAAATCACAACCATTTCTAAGGAAGTTTTATTTTTAAAAGTTTCCTTCGCCAACTCTTCTCAGGTCTGTGGTTAATAATTTTCTAAGCTGGTACTTTTAAATATGATTAAAAACAACCATATCACTAAAAATAATAAGTCGGGAGTTATATTCGATATTATACTTTGATATTTAATATATTTAAATAACTCCATTTCTTTTTTAATTCACGTTGATGTTTTTTCGGAAATCGTTTTAATGTTCGCTAAAAAAATTTAAAGTACTAACTATTGTAAGATAATTCTTGTACTAGAGAAGGGAATAAAATGGGTCTCTCTAATTACTGAAACAGTAAAAAAGCTGTATGAGGTTTACAAATCAAATGCAAGAGTAAAGAAACACCAGCTGCAATCAAATCTTGAAGAAATAGAATATAACGACGTATCACTTTTATCTATCTCATCTAACGTAAACAGATGCGACCTGAAAAATGAAATCTAAAACCACATAACAATTCAACTGTATCTTTGATGTCACATTATTTACAAACACCATATATTTCTCTTCCTCTCAAAGGACAATTGCGTCAATATGTAAATACAAGATAGTTTTTTGTGGTTTAGTGCATAGAAATGGAAATTGAACGAAACAACCTTTTAAAATGTAGCAGTGAAAATAAAATTTCGAATATCCCAAAAATCTATTCTGCTTTCTTTTGAAAAGAAGAGATTGTTCTTCAAATTTTAGCTTGTATTTTCGTTAAATATATCCTTAAGAACTTTATTTATGAGAAAACTGAAACTTTATACTAATAAAATAATAAAAGCAACATTAATAATAAATTTACGTTTTCTGAAACAATTGTCGTTTTACTAAAATTAATAAGAAGAAAACTTTATTGATTTAAGAAAAGAGTTAGCGAGTTTTTAAAAAACTACCTTCAGTTCTTTTTTTGAGGAATTTGAATTATTAACTAGTTTTCATATGTTTTGTTTATTTTACACTATGTAAGTTTTCCTGAATTTAACAAAAACAAAACAAAAAAAGTGTCATGTGAAGCTTTTACACGAACTTAAAATGACATTTCTAATTATGGAACGGTACTGCTTTGAGCGTTTATTTAAGATGTATATATGTTTAATAAAGTTTAAGTTGGAAGTACGTTTAATTAATTTGGTATACAATATGTCACCCTTCTGTTCCTAATGTCACTTGATCCTCCCCTCCTACACCTATTTTAATTTTAATATAAGCGTCATATGTCAATGCAAAAGACAGACACTAATACGAGGAGAGACGAATTAAGTTGAATTCACTCTTTGTATTTATATCATCCCTTGCTTTGCCAGGGTTTAAAAAAAGTGATATAAATACATAAATACTTGTATATTCAGAAAATATAAATGTGTAATCTCTTAACATTTAAAACAAAACGACATCAAATCCTCCTCAGCTCCTCGTCATCAGGAGCTCTTTATTATTAGCCAACAGTCTCACACGATAGATTAAAATTAACGTCACCATCCAGACGATCGCACTGATTATCTGCAATTACTTATATGAATACTGTAGGTGATATTTGTTGTTAGATTCATGCATTTTTAAATTAAAAATTAAATTAATATTTTAAACTTCAGTGAGATATTGTTTCCAAAAAATCCTGCTAAAGTTCTTATAATGACACACGATGCAATACTAATAATACTGAACGTAATATTTAACACTTCTATTTTTTTAAATTGAGAGAGAATTTAATTAAAACAAATGTTAATTTATTTGTTTGCATTTAACTCTTTTGATATAAAACAATATATTTATAAAACTATACATTTTGATTACTTAAATTCCAATGTGATCGACAACTATATGCTAAATGTTGAAATTTAAACTTATTAATTAATTTGCAAACCAAAATAGTATATAATTTATTGGTTTTAATGATTAATAATCTATCAGTGCATTGATCCGTACAAAAGCACGTTTGGTGGTAATTCAACAATTTAACAGAGCTATAACAAATATCCGGTGCAAATTTATTATATGAAAATATACTGTAGCTTGTGTCTGCGACTCCATTTAAACTATACGAGAGCGTTAGGAAGATAGTTAGGAAGGCAGTGTGTGAACACACAATCCCATCCCATGTCCGTGAACAGACTGCCAAGACCATAGACACAGTTAGTGCGTTTGACAAATAAACTGACTGACTGATACACACCACCATCTCGTCTTACCATATATATATAAAAATATAAAAATTAATTGTGATGTCGAAAACGGTCGACCACTCAGCAATTACTGAAGTGTAACACTCCAGCGCTGATTTTCAGTGGCTGCCGAACCATGGCGTACCCAAAAAAATACCCAAACTTATATGAATAGCATTTGCAGAGGATCTACCTATACTCGCGACACTCAACACGCATCTATGACAAAATCACGTACTTCTGCTTGAAGCAGAGGACTTCTGTAGTGTGATTGACGGACTGAGGACAAAGTACTTCTGGATAGCGTTCAGGAATGTGGAAGGTGCTGATGTAGATGTTTCGTCATTCAGATCATCATCATCTCCAAAAAACACACATTCAAGATCAATTAGTATTGAACCAGGAATTGTCCAGGAATAGGGTTATAAGTTATTTCTACCGTGTAGTGAGAGTGAGACTAACGACATTAGTTAGTTCGTTTCAAATTTGGTTAGGAAGGTGTATAAGAATTTTAAAGTGGCTCTTAATACCTACATATAAGTCGCAAGTTCCACGCCCTGTCTCTTGGGTCCGGCATTCGCATAGTGAATTTATGGAATACTAAAAAGCTTCATTTATGTTAAAGTCACAATGGGATCAACAATGGTAATGGTTATAACTGTGATATTAATGTGTTTATATAACGTACCATTCTAAATATAATCGACTACAAAATTAATTGTATAATATCAGCTGCTAGGATCAAAGATAAGTTAAAAAAAAATGATATTAGATAATAAGGAAGTACGATAATAAGTAAGGAATATCCTTTAGTTTATATAATATAATAAACTATGGAGATAAACATATGTAAATTATGAGATTACAATCAAAGGTATAAAAATAATTCGTTTAAAATTTAGAAACTAAGCAGATAATGGGATATTTATCATAAGATAAGGCCTACAATATAAAGGCTAACAAAATTTTGAACAATCGTCATTTAATAAACTACCATGTTAGCAGTACTCTTGTTGGTGTCCGTGCTCATATCCACTCAGGCTGTGCCTGCTAGTGTGGAGTACGAGATTAAGAACGAAGTGGAAGAACAATTTAATACTGTAAGTGATAATTTTTAGAAACAGCATCTATTTTTATTTACGCACAAAGTTCACCAGCGTATTTATTTTGAGCTTAATACTCGATATTTATAATCAATCTCGATTCAGTTTCTGATACTATAGATTGACATTATTATTTGTTCCTTAAATACACCACGTAGAAGAACTGCGTCTTTGCCAAAATTATATGTAAAGACGAACAAAAGCGCCAATTTTCAAAAATTACCGGTAAATCTTTGCAACTTCTTATATCTTTTAGAAAAGGTCAATTTCACTAAGAAAACAGTCCACAAAATGTGAATTACTTTTCAATTTACTTCATATTATCTCACATTTTTCATCACCCGATCTATTTAAACAGTGTTTTGTTATTAGTCTATTTTCTACAATGTTACTATTAGCGATCTTAAGCAATTCACTGTAAATGATGTTAAAAAAATATTATATCGATTATCTCATATTCCATATGCATAACGCTTAAAATGATCATTACTATGTATAGTTATAAATCCTGATCAATAGCACTTGATACAGCAATGCCCGACATATTTTTTTTTATACTAAGAGAGACGTGAAAGTTATTTGTAGCTTCATAAGAAGATTGAGTAATTTCCTTCCAATTACCTACAAAATAAATTGTTCTCAGAATCTTATCCTACCTATAACTGACTACATCTTAATATATATATGAGCTGTTTATGTGCACAATCACCAATGAGATATCTAGTTAGTTGAGGTGATAGTGAATATCGCAAAAACTCAAGTGGCTTTTAGATCGTTGTCATCGGAATACTTATAGAGTTTTTCAGCTACATTCTTTTATCTAGAAACCGTTTCGTCTTTAAAAAAATAAGTTTTTTTCTAAGGTCAAATGACAACTTTAAATTCTTCTCACTCTACTACTTCACTGAGCATGCTTTTGGTTTTTAGAATCTCTTTTCTTTATTTATTTAACGAAAGAATCCCTAAAATTTACAAAAATCTTTTAAAAGTTTGTAGAAAACAAATATTTGATACATTTAAAAAAACACATACGTGTTACATACGTGTTTTTTCGTAAATACGTACGAGGATGTATTAAATTACTTTCAGTAAATATGTTATCATTATATATTATATTTATATATGTTATATTAGCTCTACACCTCTTCCGTCTTTATTTGTTGTAATCTTATCGATGTAATCTCTAATAAGGTTGTCCTTTGTATATGTTGATTTAGTTGTCTTAATTCCTACTGTTTATTTTTTTTTTTTTACTTCCTGAAGAGTCAAACGTTCTATAGTAATTTTTTAGGTCGATATTAACCGATTCTTTGAGTACTGTCGTAAATTAAAATATATAAATTAATTTTAAGATAAATTAAAGACTTGTAATTATAATACTGATTAATTTTCAAAATAATATAAATGAATGAGGACGTAAAATAACATAGTAGAAAAAAATAAACACAAATAGAAATAATATATTACAGTTTACAGCATAAAAAAATTACAATTTATCTTTTGGAATATATAATTAAATTAGTATTATTATTAAATTACACTTTTATTTCAAATCTTTAAAAATACTGATTTTTTAATTTATATCGTTCGACGGCTTATGTATGCTAATCTGTTTAGAAAAGATTGATCCTTAGTATCAATCAATTGATTACAATAAAACTGGTTGATAATTTAAGTAGTTTATCAGGATTGAATGATAGTATTTTTTATCAGTCAGTTTTTAATATTAATCCGATATTATAATATAAAAACCACACAAAATACATTAATGTAAGACTTATTTTAAATAAAAAATCTACTCACAATATCAAAACATGGAAATAAAAGATAAGTAACGTTCATGAAAAACGTAGCAGGAGTAGTAGAAACTTAGTACCTAGTGCTAAAAGAAAGAATTAAGCGACAATGGTATGACAGTAATGTCTGACATATTATTTATTTTCAGGAAAGAAGAATAGCACGAGATGGATACTACTCTGAATCACACCACGTCACAACAAGCGACGGATACATCTTACAAATGAATAGGATTCCTTATAAACGCTTCCAAGTGTGGGGGAATCCTTTTCAGAGGAAACCTGTTGTATTTTTAATGCACGGCCTACAAGGTTCCGCAGTATCCTACATAACTTTGGGTGCACGACGCAGTTTGGGTAAGCGAAACAATATTAAACAGAATAAAATTTATTGTACCTGAGCCTTCTACACCTTTATTTTTATTAATACTGTACGTTACATGAATAAATCGTAGTCTGTAAACATAACATGTAAAAAAATAATTTCAGCTTACAACCTCGCTGAGGCTGGTTTTGATGTTTGGATGGGTAACGCAAGAGGAATTATCAATTCTCGTAATCATGTAGAATTGGATCCTAATAATCCCGAAGACGCTATAAAATTCTTTGATTACTCTTTTCATGATATTGGTACTAAGGATCTTCCTAGTATGGTCGATTACATTCTTGGTCATACCAAACAGCAGAAGCTTCATTACATCGGGCATTCCCAGGGAGGGACTGCCTTTCTTGTTCTGAACTCTTTAATGCCGGAGTACAACGATAAATTTTTATCCGCCGATTTGCTCGCTGGCGTTGGTTACCAAGACTACTTCCCAAACAAATTAATATTCAAACTTGCAGAGAATACCGACCTTATCTATGTAAGTAAATTAAAAAGTAAAGAAACTTACTATATATCTCGAATATCTAGACGATACGGGCTTTCCAAATTACGGAATTGAACGTTGAGCTAGTTAACGTACCTTAAATTTTCTAATTCAAGAACTTTTAAATTAGGGAAGAGTGTACTAAATTTGGTACGTTCAGAGAGAACAATTGCATATTTTATCGAAAAACAAACAAAGTCAAGGTTTAAAAACCCTAAAAAGTACATAATTCATATAAAAATGTATGATCATAACACTAGTTTGACTTCTTATATCTTCATGATATTCTCAATTTCGAGACATAAATACAGAGAATATTTAATATGGATAAACATTAAATTACAGGGTTTTGCTCGTCGTCGAGGTTTTATGGAAATTGGTCACAGGTCATTGAACTTTGAAGAGTTAATGGAAAACTTAGAAAGTCCTGAAGACTATGAGGCTGCTAGTGCACTAGTCTCAATCCGATCTGTGCTGGTATGTTGTGCCCGGACAATTTTCATTATTATAGTACTCATTTTGAAAGCACTCTTTTATAAAGCCAATCTTGAAACGAATTAACTAGCTTCTCTTTTATTTACAGGAACTTATTGAGAATAATATAATTAATTTAAAACCACTTTTTGGATATTTCAGGAAGCACTGGGAATGCTGGGACGTGTTGAAGCTTTAGCTGGAGCCTCACTCAAACAATATGCACATTTTGGACAAAATATAAGGGACAAAGTTTTCAGACAATGGAACTACAGATCATTAGGAAACCTCATCAGATACGGCAGATTTGAGCCTCCTAACTATGATATCAGCCGCATCACTGTGAATTTAACAATGCATTATTCTCTTTCTGACATTGTTTTGGATGAAAGAGACGTGTTAAATATGGCTAACACTATTCCTAATGCTAAAGTTCGAAAAGTAGCAAGAGATAGCTTTGGACACATGGATTACGTAATTGCTAATGATTCTAAGGAATTAGTGACAGACTATATTGTTGAAAATTTAGTCAACTTATACTTGAGATAGTCCAAATTAACTAAAGATCTTTATTCCTTTGTAAATAATTATAGCGAACTAGTCAATACTAAATATGAAATTGATGACATAATCTCGAACAAAACTCTATTAGTAGATAACGAGAAAGACTACAAATTATACTATATTAGTTGGGTATTTATTTCTGCTGGTCAGATATTTTTATATAAATAAAAAATATGCATGGTTATTTATATAAAAAACAAAATAATTAAGCAATACATTTTTAATTTAAACTATGATTTTTAAATCTTGAAATGTTTAACGAAATTTTCTTGTTATACTGAATATATCAGAAGTAAGTAACAAAACACATATAATTCAGCACACAGAAGTCTAAATCAATATAATAAAAAGTGGTTTATATTGCATCGTAATCCATCAAAAACGTTTTAGTCTTCTAAATGCAATTTGTAAACGAAGGTCGCGCCGTCATAGCACGAGTCTGTTAGTCATTAATTCATTTCGACAGAGGTCCATTTAATCTAGTCAGTGATTTATTCGTGTCCGGCAGCTTTTCCTTTCTGTATTCGATATCAAATTTAGTATTTAATGAATCCAAAACACTTAGCTTTGTTTTAGTAGAGCGTCAACACTTTATAGTCATGTACTTGTAGATGGATAGTTTTAATACTAATAAAAAAGAAGAAGACAAATATATAGAAGTTTTTTCAAGTTAAATTCTAGATAAAGAGATCCAAACAAATCCCTTAGCAGTAAAATAAAATGTTTTAACTTTATCTATCTTATCTAACGTAAGCAGACGCGACCTGAAAGGTGAAGTCTGAAACAACATAACAATTCAATGTATCCTCGAAGTCACATTATTTACAAATAGCATATTATTTAACCTTCGAAAGGACGTATATATCAAAACAAAAATAGAATTTATTTTTGTGTATTAAAATGGAAATTGAATTACTATAGAACCTAGCTTTAGCTCTTAAAGTGATGATGTGAAAATTTTACTAGATGTCACAAAAATGTATTTGTCATTCTTTTTATTGAATAGATTGCTCTTATTCCTATGATATTTTGTTTTTCTGTTTACTGTAATTCATGTCTGTCTGGACTTAATTTGTAAAATAGTTTTAGTAGATCTAAAGGTAACAATATTAGTTATGGATTTTAAAACGATAGCATTTGTATTTGCTTATTTTTTTACCTTTCAATTAATAATTTCATTAAATTTCTTGTTATTAGGGGTTAAATATTTCCAATGTATAAATAACAGTATTTTTCTGTGCGTATGTTGCCTTTGAAAGAGGCAGCGGAGCAGGTTAGGAAGCCTACAGTAATGGTAGGTTGGGAAGATAGAGTAGGGAGTATGAACGCCGCTTTTTTCCCAAGCTGTAATGCTTTGGGGGGAAGGGAAAGTGACTTTCTCTCTCTCTCTCTCTTTCACCTTGAATACGTCTAGGTCATGACTGTGCTCTAAGTTGATATAGAAATACCGCCGTGATAATCCACTACGACTATCAGGGCAAGCGTTGGTTTTTTAATGATCATGATCAGAATTAAAAATAGTAGCGTCCCTGGCCATGTTTTCCTATATAATCGCGAAATTATCACCTACCTGACCAATGGGCTATCCATTTTCCGATTCGATCAGATTCTTCTAACAAATAAAAAAGGGATTGAATTTTTTGTATCACTAGTTAGTCTTCACTAGATGATATAATTAATAAAAAAGAAATATTAAGTTTTATGTATATATTTTTCACTAAAACTTACAATTTATTTATATTTCACCATTTCGTTTAGTTTACAGGTTTCATTTTATTGGTGAACATACACTATTTTTATTTGTGTCTCCGAATAATTCGTGTCTCCTATAAGTGTAAAAACCAGCAAAAATAAATGAAATTAATTAATTAAATAAATAAATACATTTTACTGTGGGAAGAAGTTTGAATTCTGTGTAGGTAGTAGTGAAGAACTTTTGGTTTTTATTACACCATAGCAATGTTTGATGAGATGTAAAAAATAATTTAAACCTCCTTATTTCAAAGATAGAACCTATGGATTAACATATTACTCCTTAAATCAAGAGCCCTACGCGTGTTCATGTTCTACATCAGGCATTAAAGTCATAAAATATCTTTACTGAGTTACATACTCAGGCTTGGATACTAGGATACTTCTCTCAGCTTATAAGTAGCTCTCTTATGGAATCTGCAGTTTGACTTAGGACCATATCGTTCACGTCACTGAGAGCATTGACTCTTGTCAATGCCATAACCAATTTGTTTGTTGCTGATAAATTAATTTCAATTATTAACTCGTGTATGTATAAATTGAAGATCTGTAGCGAGATCATAACTCCCTTGGCCTCACCCCAATCCATACACATCCAACAAAGTATCGTTGCATCTGAGGTTGTTTGTTTAATTTGTATCCCAATACTGAAACACACGTAATAACTTACCAGTCACACTGCATCTCACAGTCACAGTCAAGTTTTATCAAAAGTATATTATAAGTGACAAAGTCGAAAACTTTTGAAAAAATCAAGAAAGCAAACGTACACTAGTGTGTATCTATTTGGATGATCTGTTTTAAATTCTAATTCTAATTGTATGGTGTGTTTTAAACAAACAAACACGCTTTCCATAGATAGTTAAGTTAAGGCCGAACTGAGTATCATGAATTTTTAAAGCCTTAAATTTTTTTCCATCAACTCATCCAACACTTTATAGATATATGTCTATAATAATCGAACTTTTAGAGATCTTACGTTCTATTCCTTTTAATAACTATTACCATAATTTGTCGTTAAGTCTTATGGAAAATAAGAGTGACTAAAGCAAAAAGAATAAAATAAAGATAATATTCTTGGTAATTGTTTTTCATGTTCAAGATGCTCGACAATAAGATAGTAGATGCCATGCCGATTTTCTCGTCTCATAGTTTTGAAATTTGTGTCCATTGGACGAAATAGTAATTCCCGCATCAAACACTGATTCAAACCGGTCTAAAGTAGATAAGAGATAGACATGATTGTTATAGGATTTACTAATTTCACGTGGCGTAATACAATAACACACCACCAGGTTTTCTGTCAATTTTCAAAATTACTTAATATCTGTAATTTCTATTAGATGTGATAATATAAATTTTATTTGGTTTTGCCGGTTTGGACTCCCTTTAGAATTTACCTTGTATACTGAGCCAGAATTTATTTTTGATCGAAATTTTATGAATTTATAACCCAGAAGTATCAACAATTCAGACTAAAAAATAAGGGGGGGGGGGGTAAAATTAATAGGCGTCATTAAATAGGCGAAGTCATCAGTCAGTAACTTAAGAAATTCCAAATGATTGGTGTTTCGGTTATATTCTTTAGCGCATATCTTTACACTCCTTTATAAATATCAGAAGTTCTTACAAGAACAGAAGACTCGCACAAATATTAGCTTACCTTCTTCACAGACAAATATAGAATAGTCTCAGGTTGTGCTCATATATATAAGAATTAATTTTATTTTACTCTACTCTATTAAACTTTCGTGATCCATGATTACTATTACATATAATTATCCAGTTGTACTTACGTAATTACTATCGGAATTTGCCCGACTAGTTTCAGAACATGCCGCGATTACACCTTGCACAGAGCTCATGTATATGGACACCGAATGGGTTGAAAACTAGTCGGGCAATTTCCTATAGTAATTATTGATCATTTCGGATAAATATGTATAATAGTACTCTATTAATTCAATTGATTACATAATGGTAATCATTTCAAAGATCTATTCATCATCTACATTTAAATTAATAACATCACAAAAACTAAACAATCACTTCATATATCCAGTAACAACTTACCGGCTTGTCATCATACCGACTTTAATTGTAATATGTTGATGCTACAAATGGAATGAAAATAAATTATACTAAAAATACTATCACGCTAACAAATCGATACATGAATGCTTGTATGTAAGGATAAAACATTTACAATAAAATAGTTAAGAAAGGACAACAATATAAATAGTACTTTAAAAATTATAAGAAATAATGTCACAAAGGTTAAAAGACAGCTTAGTTGGTTCCTGTGCAATTCTGTACATGAGTACCTACTATTAACGAAACAAAAAAGACTTAAAAGTGTTGCAAAGCTCTCATTATCTGGTCGAGCTAATGGCCCGCTATCGGGTCATTAAATGGATAAATACAAGTATTCAGTGAAGCTTGTAGACCCTAATGAAGGAAGTCGTTTAGAGGCAGCATCAATTATTGGTTACATTTTAATTTTAACCCGACATTATTTACGACGTTAATACCCCGTTATACTCCCTCAAATATGGCGATGGGGGAGATCGCCGACTCTTGAGTTAAACCCGTGAACGGGTGCTACTTGCGGTAGACTGACAGACTAGAACTGGTTCTTTTGAACACCGAATTTGTAATATTAATTGATTAAAATCATTAAACTTTTATAGTAATTGATTGCGACAGTTTTAGTTGTTAAGAAATTATTTATTAAATATTTTCAGGTTTATGAAACAGTTAATACAATAAAGAAATATCTCATTAAGTTTCTCGTGCGTTTCTTCTCTGATCATCTCACCTTAAACTTTAAATTAGTGAGTATCTTAACAGAAGTATGGAAAGTGCAATTGAAAAGAGGCAACCGCCTTTTTTGCTTTTAACGGAGACGCATATAGATAATTAAGACCGAGCGATAGATACAGAGTATCTAACATGACCCCGCCTATTAACTTTTTAATCATTTTATACCTCACCATACACAAGTATATATGTTCATGCAGGTCGATCTCGAAAGTTGTTTTTCAGAACCCAAGCCTGTAGCCGTCGCCGGTGTTCCTCAAGGCTGTGAGTTATCCCCATACTGTTCAATCTGCATATTAATGATAAGTTGGCTATTCCCAGCATTCATAGTTAGGAAAATGAAAATACTGGGGATACGGCTCTGCAGGACGGCTCTCGAGAAAATGTCGATAAGTGCAGGTTACATTTTAAATAGACCTCTTTAAGAAAGGTTTTAGAAAGGGGTAAATTGAGTCTGGTTTAGAGTTTTCGCGAATTAAAATAAAAAAACACCCATTCGTCACATCACCACTGTTCAAGAGAACTGCCTTAAGTACTTTGCCTAGTATCGACGTACTGGGCCTCAACATTTCTCACTAACTAGTATATGTTGTTCACAAGTTCAATGCGGAAACTTATTATTGAAACTTCCAATTTTTAACGTAGGAATCGTAATATTTAAAAGTATTGTACACAAGTCTAAGCCACCATAAAAGAAATTAGTAATATTATATTGGCGTTCTTAAAATATAACTAGCGGTGCACAAAATAAGTATTAAAAAGCGTTATAGCAATATGGATTAAAGAAAATATGAAGTAAGAAATTGTAGTTCTTATATCATTATAAAAATAAGGTATATATTTTTTTTTAATGTTTTTAAGAATATTATGTCATATAAACATAATTTATTTTAGTACCCTAAAATGTATATTTACTAAACTAAAGCAACATTTAAGTTTTATTTAGTAGTTATCGAAGACAGTTAACGAACTGGAGATTAGTGTTTTTATTGAAATTGGATAGTTATTAAATAATTATTTGGCAAGAAATAGAAAATGACATTATTAAATTGAATAGTATATTAGTTTCTTAGATTTTTTTAATTAAAAAAATTTTTAACTCGCGTATTGATTACATTTAAATAGTTTATGTATAGATTATCTCTGGTGCTACTGATACGATACTTAATAAAATTAATTATAATAAATGTAATTTGTGTATACACTAATTCTTTAATATAGTTGCCTGAAGCATTTGAAATGACTGTTCAATATATATTTTGCAAAACTAGTAAATATCTTTATACATTAATATTACAAAAATACAGTTTTTAGTGAAGCTTAAATTAAACATTAGAACATTAAGTTAAAATATCAGTTTCGTGTATACTTTACAGAATCTTATAAAAAGTTGAAAAGTTGAAACAAAATAAGTTAATCGAGACATGGTTTACTTTTTACGACGTGTTAATTGAAGGTGTTGGTCATAAAATAATAAGGAAATAATAACAATAAGCCGATAAAAATATTACGTTGTGGCTGCCGATGGCAACATGAGGAGGTGAGGGACGAAGAAGCAACTATACACACATACCTATCTTAGTATCTATATTTATCCTAGTATCTTTTAAAAAGCTCTCGCTTTCTTTGCTCAGATATATATGTAAAATAATTAAAAATGTAAAATTAATAAATGAAAGTAAATAACCAAAATATATTCGTAAAAGTCATGAACACATTATTAAATGAATGATCTAATTAACAGGTAATTTGCCATGAAATCGTGAATTATGAAGTCAAAGAAAAAACGAAATAATTGTGATTAAAAATTGACCTCTTCTGGGATAGGGTTGAACTCTTCGATTGATTGAAGAATTGAACACATCTGATACTGAGTTTTAGTTACTGATATCAAACGATATGGAATTATTGAAGATCAGAATAAGATAAAGCTGCGAAGAAATTTTTAATCGCTATAATTAATTGATATAAATAATTCCCTCTATTATAATACATGTAAAAGATGAGTATTGTGGTTAACTTTACTATCTATATATTATTGTTTTAGATATGAATGGAACAAGAATCACTCATAGGAAGGTAGGCAAAGAAAAAAATGGTACATGATTAATTTTTATCCATAAAATATTTTACAATAACAAATAAATATCTTATAAAAGAAATTTATTTGTTATTGTAAAATATTGTCTTATTTATAAGTTACCGCTACACTAACGCTGAGGAATTAAAAAATGTTGCTAGTTAAAGTCATTAATATGCTTCCAATGGAAAATTTGAAGATTGAAAGAAAAGAAATTCTAATTGAATATTGCTTAATGAGTTGTATTTTTGGTTATCCGTGCAAGTGTAACCAACCTGTCAATGAGTTTGTAGGAAGTTGGTAACATCCTAGATTGCTTTCCATCCTGGATTGTAGACCGATTTTAAATATCAATCTTAAATAAATAGTCAGTAAATAGTCAGTTAAATAAATAGATGAATAGGAAACATTTTAAAGTCCGTTATTTATTTAATAATCGGTTTACAAATAAAATTATATTGATAAATAATGCAATTATAAAGTTTTGTTTGAAACCTTATAACAATCATAACACTTTGTAGCCACTGTTACAGGAATTCGAGGCTATGTTATTATTAAAGCAACTTTTCGTCCGTTGAGTAAAAAAGCAGGAAGTCTTGCTTCTCCTCCCCTTCTTCACTTCTATCCCCATGTGTCATTCCACTTTATCTTTTCTTGTAAACCTCACATCCAAATCTAACAATCGAATACAGGTGCAAATAGAAAAATTGAGTTTGAAATGAAAATAAGTTTTGAAAGCTTCTTATATCCTGTTATTTTATGATAATGACAATGTATATTTAATGTATCTATAAATTTTATTATGCTTTAGATTAAAAGAGTAATAAATATTAAATATTAAATATGGAAACGTAAAAAAACAAAGAACATTTTCAAATAAACGAATTTTTTTTTTGCGATTATAGATGTTAAGATAGACATTGACATTGGAAGATTAAACTTATAACAATTAAATAATATAATAATAATAAATTTATTTTTAATTTCCATAACAAGCTAATAATAACATAAAAGTTTAAATAGTAGGGTACAAGATAGTTTTTCGGCAAACATTATTAGATTACCTGCTTTAAGATAAAACTTGTATTGCAAGTAATAAATTAATTTAAAAACACCCCAAGTATACAATAAAGTCATAAGTAACATTTGTAACACAGTCCCCGTACATTAAATACAGCACAAAATTTATGTAATAGACTTTAATGTAGGTTCAATTAATTAACTAGAATAATATGATAGCTTATACTGATAACATTAAAAAACTAAAATAGTAAATATATAAATAAATAAATTATAAATAAATACTTCATTAAATTTATTAATTATTTAACAAATTAATAAAAATAACTAAAAAATATCAATCAATTAATCAATTACTTAAAACAAAAAATAATGACTATATACTGTATAAGAAATAATAGATAATGTTAAATTATATTGGATTATGTTTATTGAGATTACTTCTGAATTAATAACAGATTTTCAATTTCCTGATAATCGAGCCCTTTTAGCCAGCCATGAAGCGCCAAACGGCAATCGTGCCGGTTTAACCTATGTATGCCAATGTGTATATTTATTTTATTATACAAAAAGGCTGATAGAAAATATGCATGATGCTTTGCAGATTCAGTACGACATTTTACTTGTTCAAGTATCCGATGATTTAGTCGCTTTGATTGTATAACGTTTTTAATGAATGGAGTAGTTGTATGCTGTTTAAGGGTAATGCTGTATATATACAACTGTCTAATAGAAACACATCACACTTTTCATTAAAATCGCACAAAATAGGTTTTAGATAATATGAATGAATACCAATAAAAAAATGTAGATAAAAAGTACTATAGAATTTCGGAATAACAAAATTTTAATATTATTCCTACATTTATTAAAACTTTCTTTAAAATTTTAAGTAATATGAATTCCCCTATTTTTTAGCCACTTCTTTATTTCTTGATAGACTGTTAATAAAATTATATCAAAATATGTTTTATTCGCTTTTTTTTTAAGCCGAGAGGGGGAACAACCTATATTTTGAACTGAACAATTGTTTTTTAAATTCAAGTGAAATCCTGAAGTTCAGAATTTCACTATGACTCGTCGTTACAGGGCATAATCCGAACATTATAAAATATTAAAAGCGTAAAAAAAATAACAAAATTAGACATACTAGATCTTGTCTCTGATATACATACATATAGTAACATTTTTATTAACAGATAGCAAGAATAGCTAAAGATGGATACTACTCCGAGAATCACTACGTAGTTACAAGCGATGGTTATATCTTAGAAGTTAATAGACTTCCCTTCAGTAGGTTCCAGAGCGGTCCCTCTGTCGCCAAACCAGTTGTATTTTTATTGCACGGTCTGCAGAGTTCTGCAATATCTTACATCACTTTAGGTCCTGAACTCAGCTTGGGTGAATTTAACATCAAAAATTTCAATTAATTACTAGGAAGCACTTAAATAGCATGATCTTTTTAAATATTGCACATTTTATTTTGTCTAAAAGGAACTGAAAAAAAATAAACTAAACATGGTAAATATTAGATAACTGGATAATAATATAAGTTTGAATGTGCGCCATCACTGAAAAATCTGAATTTTATCTTTTAGGTTATATGTTTGCTGACGCTGGCTTTGATGTCTGGATGGGGAATGTGCGAGGAGCGCTCAACTCTCGTAACCATGTCAAACTGAATCCTGACATCGATAGTCTGGAATTCTTTAATAACACCTTTGAAGACATTGCTATTAAAGACTTACCTAGTATGATCGATTATATCCTTGAGGTCACAGGCCAAGAAAAGCTTCATTATATTGGATCGTCTCAGGGAGGAACCTTATTCCTTGTACTTAACTCTTTAAATCCGGAGTATAACAATAAAATATCGTCAGCCGATTTGCTCGCCGGAGTCGGTTACATGAAGCACTTCCCACACACTATAGTAAGACTCTTCGCAGTCAATATTGATCTTATATATGAGTATTGAGTAATGTTATATATGTTATGTGAATAATTCGTGAATCCTATAAATGTCAAGACCAGCAAAAATCAAATTAACTTATTTAAATAAATACAAACAATTCACTGTTGGAACTAGTTTAAATTCTGTGAAGGTAGTAGTTTCGAAGTTTTAATTTTTATTACATCATTGATTTTTTTTTATGATTTTATTCGAAAATGTTTGTTGCACAACAATCGTGCGATAATCCCAAAAGCATTTTAAAAGTTGTTATATTGTACGAGCACCATATTAATTGTTACGTGAAGAGGTTAGATACAGATGTGCAGAAGGTTTGACAGTAAGCTTTATATAAACTAATTTAGACCTCCTTATTTCAAAGATAGAACCTATGTATTAGTCTATTACTCCTAATATCAAGAGCCCTACGTATGTTCACGTTCTTCAACACGTGTGTTTTAGGTCCTCTTTCACAATATGGACCTCCTAAGAAGCTGGCTATTGAATTTTATAATAGGTTTTTTGCTTGTTAACTATTTTTTCTTAGAGGCATTGAAAGTCATAAAATATTTTTTTACTGAAATAAAACTATTTTTTACTGAGTTACATATTAAGTCTTGGGTAATTACTTAGCTCTCTCAGCATACTTCTCTCAGCTTATTAGTAGCTCTCTTATGGAATCTGCAGTTTGACTTAGCAAAATCGTCCACGTCACTGAGATCATTGACTCATTTATTGTCAATGCAATAACTAATTCGTTTCGTTTCGCTGCTGATAAATTAATTTTAATTATTAACTCGTATATGTATGCATATGTATGTATGAAGAGCTATAGGGAGATTAGAACGCCCCTGGTCTTACCCCAATCCATACACATCCAACAAAGTATCGTTGCCTCTGAGGTTGTTTGTTTAATTTGTATCCCAATACTGAAACAAACGTAATAACTTACCAGTCACACTGCATCTCACAGTCAGTCAAGTTTTATCAAAAGTATATTATAAGTGACAAAGTCGAAAACTAAACAATCACTTCATATATCCAGTAACAACTTAACGGCTTGTCATCATACCGACTTTAATTGTAATATGTTGATGCTACAAATGGAATGAAAATAAATTATACTAAAAATACTAATACGCTAACAAATCGATACATGAATGCTTGTATGTAAGGATAAAACATTTACAATAAAATAATTAAGAAAGGACAACATGTAAATAGTATTTTAATTAAATTTAAATTATAAGAAATAATGTCACAAAGGTCAAAAAACAGCTTAGTTTGATCCTGTGCAATTCTGTACATGAGTACGTACTATTAACGAAACAGAAAAGACTTAAAAGTGTTGCAAAGCTCTCATTATCTGGTCGAGTTAATGGCCCGCTATCGGGTCATTAAATGGATAAATACAAGTATTCAGTGAAGCTTGTAGACCCTAATGAAGGAAGTCGTTTAGAGGCAGCAACAACGCCGCGAATGTTGCGAAATTTATTTTATCTTAATGAGGATGTAAACTCCTTATAAGAGGCTCAAGAGGACTTCCGTTTAGGAATTTTTATATAAAAGTAATTATTTATTTACCAACAGATGTTATATATATGTGTTTGTTTAAACTTCCTTATCAATCTCAAGAGGTACAAGTGTGAATTAAATAAATAATATATCAGCATTTGACATCATATTGAGTGACGTTTTATTCTATATATCTATACTAACTGCGTTTTCTCTCAACTGTTTAAAGATACAACTAAGTTTATACGAACATATTAATAACATCTTATACGATATGCAAAGTATACAGGAGACTGTAAGAGTTATAGACTATTTTCCCGCAATTTATAAGCTTAATAATACTTCTGAGAACCTTAAAATAATCTTTAGGTATAATTTTGATGAAGGGGATAGTACTTTTTTATTCACAATAACATTTTCTCAAATTTTCAACTACACATTTGAAATAAAACTATTATTTTTACTTATTTTAACCCGACTTTTCGAATGCTTTGCAACAATCGTTCACGGATGGATGAGATGTATGTGTGTCATTCACAAGTTTAGATGCAAATATAATAAATTATTTTATGGGCACTACAAATAGTTGCAAGAGAAACAAAACGTGGTTCCCAGTCCAAGTAATTAGTTACCATATCAAAAGTAAAATTAATTCAAAATATAGAAAGCAGACAGTAAAATTGTAGAATTGCAATCCACATTCACAAGTATTAATTTAGAGCGTCCGAGAGCTGCAGTCCTCTTGCCTTTTAAAATTAACTGCCACTCCTCTTGAAATATGCTTTGCTAAGTCTTTGTTTTCCACAATTGTTCTTTACTAATACTTTTTATATTACGATAAAAAAACTTGAGATTATGATATACAAAGAATTAGTACCTATTTTTGTCTTTCTTTAATGATTTATATATCCCTTAACGCTGTTACCAATTTTAATACTTCAAATATATTTAGTAACTTTATAGCTATGGTAGAAATTTCCTATGTGACACCTACTGCTATATGCTGCTTTTAGGTGACTATAACATTAAGGTTAATGCGGTAAGTAGTGTAATAGCTCTATAGATACAATGGCTAAAACACCATGTACAAAGCGACACTAGAATTGTGGCCAGAGAGATTAATAAAAAATAAAAATATTTGCTACTCTACGCAGCGCTAACAAATTCTATAGGATCCAATGCGACGAAAAAAAACTCTGGTCATTTAAATCACTTTTTATTGGTACTAAAGGTGTTTCTTAAATATTTTAAAATAATATATCGTTTATTATATCAATATTTACATATAATAAATAGGTGTCAAAAAACCGGTTGTTTATATAATTTTGTAACTCCATAAACTTTAGGGCAATAGATTTTATTCGTCGTAATTGTGTAAAATACTCTTTATTTTTGTTCACCTGCAGCAATGTCGTTACTTTATTTACAGTTCAGCGACTGAACATTGTAATTTACTTTCTAGTAGGTGTAGTCATTTTACAATTATTCATATATGATTTTTAGTGTATGTTATTACTGTTCTATAACATTTACTGGCTGGTTAAATGAACTATACTTAGTTTCACGAATTTCGACAAAATTCCTAAACTAACTTTTCGACGTAACTTTTCCACCTAATTACCTTTACATTACATTTATATTTTAGCTTACGTAATAGTGCTGCAATGTTTTGTCGTATGCATTTCGCATCGTTAGTTGAAATTGTGTTCCTAATTATAGTGTTCTTTATACAACTTGTATTCGGTCTGTATCGAAAAAAGTTTTGGTGCGATATTAATCCTTTTGTCAATGCACTAAGGTCGTCATTGCTGAATTCGTATTACAACGGATGGTTTAATCACTTGTGATCCGTGCGGTAGTTCGGTTACCTTTTTTCAATTCTATCGTCGCTTAATCGTTTCAACTTATTTGAATGTCTATATTTAACGTTGTCGCTTGTAATGTTTGATAAATAATTTGTTGAACTAAGTTGAACCTTATCGAGTACCAATATATTTATTTAGATATATTTTTTTTTTAATGAAATTCCCTAATCTCTATTACTAAATATTCGAATTTATCGTGTATTCCAAACGCTGTTCACGCGTCGCATTTGAAAAAAATCGGATAATACCCCGTTATCCTCCCTCAAATATGGCGATGGGGGTGATCGCTGACTCTTGAGTTAAACCCGTGAACGGGTGCTACTTGCGGTAACTGATTTAACTTTAAGGTAACTTTTGAAGACCGAATTTCTAATAATAATTGCTTAAAATCATTAGACTTTCATAATAATTGATTGCGATGGTTTTAATTGTTAAGAAATTATTTATTAAATATTTTCAGATTGTGAAACAGTTAACCCAATAAAGAAATATCCGATTAAGTTCCTCTTGTGGTTCTTCTCTGAACATGGGGCGCTTATAAACCTCATCTTAAATTTTAAGTTAGGAAGTGTCTTAACAGACATGGAATGAGCAATTCAGAAAAGGCTTTATTGCTTTTAACAGAGACGCATATAGATACATACGAACGAGCGATAGATACAGGGTAAGTAACACGCCCCAGCTTTTAACTTTTTAATCATTTTATACCTCACTGTATTATATGGCTGCTTAGCTGCTTTTGTAACCTTAGCAAGTCACCATGAGAAGTCCGAATGGCATATCATAGCTGACTATTGAGCTTTATTGCGGTGCTCCTATTTAAAAGGCGTAGTTTCCAACTCTTCGAAGACCGCCTTAGCCCACTTAAAGGGATACAAACTCAGACCCACCCAACAACAGGACTATTGATATTATGTCTGTTCTCTCCAAAGTTATGGAGACCATACATGGAACGCCCGCTCTTAGCCTTTCTTAAGAATTGCCAATCAATCAATATAATACTTTCCGATGAGCTTCTCGAGTTTATGTATGTGAATCATCACCTCTCTCGCTATGCAGAGCATGCAGGTCGCTCTCGAAAGTTGTTTTTTAGAACCCTTCGCCGGTGTTCCTCAAGGTTGTGAGTTATCCCCTTACTATTCATTCTGCATATTAATGATAAGTTGGCTATTCCCAGCATTCATAGTTAGGAAAATGAAAATACTGGGATACGACTCTGCAGGACTCTCACGAGAAAATGTCGATAAGTGCAGGTTACGTTTTAAATAGGCCTCTTTAGAAAAGGTTTTAGAAAGGGATAAATTGAATCTGGTTTAAAGTTTTTGCGAATTAACTAATAAAAAAACACCCATTCGTCACATCACCACTGTTCAAGAGAACTGCCTTAAGTACCTTGCCTAGTATCGAAATGCTGGCCCTCAACATTTCTCACTAACTAGTATATGTTGTTCACAAGTTCAATGCGGAAACTTATTATTGAAACTTCCAATTTTTAACGTAGCAATCGTAATATTTAAAAGGATTGTACACAAGTCTAAGCCACGAAATATATAAGAAATTACTAATATCATATTGGTGTTCATAAAATATTTCTAGCGGTACACTAAATAAGTTTTAAAAAGCAATATACCTATAGATTAAAGAAAATATGAGATAAGGAATTTTAGTTTTTATATCTTAATATAAATAAAGGTACATTATATTCTTTTAAATGTATTTATAAATGTTATATCATATAATGATAATTTATTTTACAGTACCCTAAAATGTATATTTTAAATATTAAACTGAAGGAACAGTTAAGTTTTATTTAGTAGTTATCGAAGACAGTTAATGAAATGGAAAGTAGTGTTTTTATTGAAATTGTTACGATTTTCAATATGCCATATTTAGAAAATCGTTTATTTTTTGGTAAATATACTTATATATATTTGAAATAATTAATCAACGTAATTGAAGTAAGTCTCTACGAATTCTATAATAAAGTACCCCGCCTGAACCAACCGCTTGAAATGAGTATAATATATATTGCAAAAACATTCATTATTAAATGTTTTCTAAGATTTACACGAGTACTTCACATTTCAATAAAACTATTTTACGGATGAAACTCGCGTTTATTTTTATATTTTTTAATTTAAACCCGACGTTTCGAAAGCTTTGCAGCAAACTTGTTCGCGGTAAGACGAGGTGATGGAAAAATCAAAAATAATAAATAATTTTATTGAAATATTCATTACTTTTAGCTTTACATTAATATTACAAAAATAAAAAAAAAAACCGTTTTATATTAAACGAAAATCAACTTTATAAAATTTAAATTAAATTTCAGTTTCATGTATAATTTACAGAATCTTATAAAAACGGAATGTATACTTAATGGAGATAAAGTTTACTTTTTATGACGTGGTAATTGATAAAGTTAACCATAAGATAATAGGAAATAATAACAATAAGCCGACAAATATATTACGATGGCATGAAAAGGTGAAGGACGAAGAAGCAATTATACACACATACCTATATTGTTACTATTTATTAGTCTATACACCTGTCTTTTGAGGTAGGAGCTGACAAAGTCGCGTGCAGCAGCTAGTATCTTATAAACAGGACTCGCTTTTTAGCTTACACAACAATGTCATATGAATAAATATTTAAAAAAAATCCAAAATATATATATAAATAAGGTCATGAAGTGATTATTAAATTAATGATCTAATTCACAGCTAATTTGCCATGAAATAGAGATTTTTGAAATTTTGTCAAAAAAAAAAAAGGATAATTAAGATTAAAAATTGAACTCGTCTGGAATAGGGTTGAACTCTTCGATTGATTGGAGAATTGAACTCGACTGATAGGGATTAATACCTACTGATATCAAATGATACAGAATCAAAATAAGATTACTAAAATGAAGCTGAAAAGAAAATTTGAATCGATATAACTAATTACCTCTAGTTTAATAAATATAAAAGATGAGTATTTTGATAAACTTTATAATACTATTGTTTTTGAAAATATAAGATAGTAGGCAAAATTAAATTGTATCGAAAATATATTTTACAAAAACAAATAAATATCAACTTATATCAAAATTTATCTAATTCAGTGGCTAATACAATGAGCTGAGCTAATCAAATTGAATTGATAATCCTGGTTTAAGTCGAACTTAGTGTCATTTATGGTTTAACATTTTTTATACATTACATAAACATCGCATGTGCTTATCTATTTGTTTGAGTAGGCTTATATGAGAAAGTATTATCTTATTTATAATACAATATGTTATAAACCAGCTGCCGCTGACCAATAGCTGAGGGATTAAAAAATGTTGCTAGTTGATGTCATTTATATGCTTCCAATAGAAAAATTAAAGAAAGAAAAAAAATGGGATTCTAATTGAATATTGCTTAATGCATTGTATTTTTGGTTATCCGTGCAAGTGTAACCAACCTGTCAATGAGTTTGTAGGAAGTTGGTGACATCCTAGTTTGCTTTGCATCCTGGATTGTAGACCGATTTTTAATATTAGTGTTAAGTAAATAGTCAGTTAATAGTCAGTTAAAGTATGTACTTTACTATTTACTTTAGTATTTATGTAAATAGATGAATAGGAACAATTTTAATAATCGGTTTACAAATAAAATCATATTGATAAATAATGTAGTTATAAAGTTTTGTTTGAAACCTTATAACAATCATAACACTTTGTAGCCACTGTAACAGGAATTCGAGGCTATGTAATTATTAAAGCAACTTTTCGTCCGTTGAGTGAAGAAGCAAGAAGTTTTGCTTCTCCTCCCCTTCTTCACTTCTATCCCCATGTGTCATTCCACTTTATCTTTTCTTGTAAATCTCACATCTAAATCTAACAATCGAAATCAGGTGCAAACAGAAAATTGAATTTGAAATGAAAATAAGTTTTGAAAGCTTCTTATATCCTGTTCTTTTATGTTGATGACAACGTACGATATATCTTTATTATGCTTTAGATTAAAAGAGTAATAAAGATTATCGAAACGCAAAAAAACAAAGAATATTTTCAAACAAACGTAAAACATTTTATTTTAAGACCGAGACATTGACATTGGAAGATTAAACTTATAATAACTAAATAATAATATGAAAACCAGAAAAACTGCGTAGATAAAAAGTGTTAATCCACAGATAAAGTTAGAATATAAAAACGAAATATTAGTTACTGGACTTATTAATTATAGTACCACGATGCTGCCAATACTGACCGTAGTTAGCTTAGTTGTAAGTGCATTAGTTTCAACTAGTGCTGGACAGGTGAAGCATGTAACTCCTTACATGTATTTTGACACTGTAAGTACATAATTTTTTTTTAACTTCATTGAAACTGAACTTGACGAATTAATAAAAACGTCGGTTTTAAAATTCCTTATTAAAAAAAATTACTTAAATCCTTATAGAATTTTGGAATCACAAAATTTTATTTTTTTATTAAATTCATTAAAATTCCTTTAAAATTTTTGGAAGAATACAAATTGTCCAAATTGTTTTTAGCTTCTTATTATATTTTTTCTTATACCTTAATAAAACTATATTATAATATCTTTTATTCGCTAATTTATGTAACCATTAGGAAATATATTTTTTTGAGATGAGGGGGTGAATAACCCATATTTTAAAAAAACCTAATGTGTCTTTTAGAGTTTATAAGACACCCCTTTGTTATAAATAAATCTTAAATATAAGCATTTGGGACTTCCGTTCAAAAAAAGGAATATGACCAGTAGTCAATATTCAATTGAGACAAATAAATATTAAAATAAAAGAAACTATATATTATTTTTATAGAGCATAACTGAAAATTTAAAAAATATTAAAAGCATAAAAAAAAAAAACAAAACTAGATCTTGTCTCCGATAACATATAACCATTTTTATTAACAGAAAGCAAGAATAGCTGAAGATGGATACTACTCCGAAAATCACCACGTAGTTACCAGCGATGGTTATATCTTAGAAGTTAATAGACTTCCCTTCAGTAGGTTCCAGAGCGGTCCCTCTGTCGCCAAACCAGTTGTATTTTTATTGCACGGTCTGCAGAGTTCAGCAATATCTTACATCACTTTAGGTCCTGAACTCAGTTTGGGTGAGTTTAACATCAAAAGTTTCAATTCATTACTAGGAAGCACTGAAATAGCATGATTCTTTTTAAATAACTTAAAATTTTATTTAGTTTTAAATAAAGTAAAAAAAAATCCTTAAGCATTGTAAAAATTAGACCACTGGATAATAATATAAGTTTGAATATGAGCAATGGTTAAGAAAATCTGAATTTTATCTTTTAGGTTATATGTTGGCTGACGCTGGTTTTGATGTCTGGATGGGGAATGTGCGAGGAGCGCTCAACTCTCGTAACCACGTCAAACTGAATCCTGACATCGATAGTCTGGAATTCTTTGATTACACCTTTGAAGACATTGCTATTAAAGACTTACCTAGTATGATCGATTATATCCTTGAGGTCACGGGTCAAGAAAAACTTCATTATATTGGACATTCTCAGGGAGGAACCGCATTCCTTGTCCTAAACTCTTTAAAGCCGGAGTATAACAATAAAATTTCATCAGCTGATTTGCTCGCCGGAGTCGGTTACATGAAGTACTTCCCAAACACTATGTTAAGTCTCTTCGCAGTCAGTGTTGATCTTATATTTGTGAGTATTGAGTAATGTATTTCAATTTTTTTTTTTGTTTGGGAAAATTATAGGAATAACAAAATCGCCATAATATTTCTGATTGATATTAAAATAGGTAACAAGCGTATTTGAAATATTTTATTACATGTATACAGGCGTTCGCTCGTCGCCTTGGTACTCTCGAAATTCTTGGCCCTAGCTCAAGCAATGAAGATTGTAGTAACTCCTCAGAATCTGATTTCAGTTGCATCATACAAGCCATCACAGATTTTATGGTAATTATTAAAATTATTTTTAGTAAGATTATTATTATATTGCGATGTTGCTCCCCTCCTTCAAATACTGGGAAGGATGTAATTGGTGACCCTTGCGTTATATTTATGGACGATTGCTGCTTGCGGTGACTGGTTGTTTTACTGGCTTATTATTGAATAATTTTATTTTTATTATTTTAATTTTAATCGTTAGGCCTTCATATTCAATTGATTACACTGGTTCTAATTGTTGGCAAATTCTTCTAAATATTGATATTTGTGAAACAGTGGTCACATTAAAGAAATGTCCGGCTAGTCATGTGGGTCGTCTCAAAAGACCCTTCCATTGGCTCTACATAAGTGATTAATTATATTGCAAAATTAAATTAAATATTTGCAGAACGTATAATCTGACCTAATATTTTTATTTGCAGGTAGAGATGTCAGGTTCTAGCGAAATGGTGGCTGGTGCGTCCCTCAAACAATATGCTCATTATGGACAAAATATCAAAGACAAATCTTTTAGGCAATGGAATTACGGAATCTTTAGAAACATAGGCGTCTACGGCAGTGCTCAACCGCCTAACTATGACATTAGTCGCATTACTGTTAGCACTTTAATGCACTACACTGTTGGTGACGATCTATTAGACGAAAGGGACGTCTTAAACATGGCCAAAGACATGCCTAATGCAGCAGTTCGTAGAGTGGCAAAGGATAGTTTTAGTCACACCGACTTCCTTGCTGCAAATGATTCCAAGGAGTTGGTGACAGGCTTCATTGTTGAGAAATTAAAAAAAATGTACCTGTGATTTCATTATTTACGCAGATGGATTAAATAAATGTAAATTAATTTACGTCACAACTTATCTTCGTTATGCAAGTATAAAAAATAGAAAAAATATATTTATTAAAAACATTGTACATAATTTTATGAATCGGACACGAATAAAAAATAATGCAAAATTTAAAGACTTTTACTCTAAAGTTTTTTTATCAGTTTGCTGATCAACGAACCAAAACAGGGATAGTAGATAATTCCATCCTTACACATTAATTTTTACAAGATTTCTTCTAAAATTTACTTTAACGAATAATTTTTAACATTGTATAGTAACTAGGATCATTTACAAACAAACAAAAAAAGAAATGTAATCATTTCAATGTCTAAGATTCATAAAATATTATTAATAAAAAAATAATTGCAGGTTATTTATTACGTCTATATTTCAATTTCTAAAATAATTTTTTACTTAACTTAAATAAGGAATGTAAGACTACCGAACTAATCAAAGAAAGAAATTATTCTAAAATAAATATATCAAAAAATAAGATAAATTTTTCTATATATATGAAAAAATTTAGTAAATAAATATATTGTGCCAGATCTCTGCAAAAAATAAAGATACTCTTACATATCCAGTTTATTTTCTAACCGTAAAAGTAACTAAAAAAGTATTCTTTTACCAATAACCGGGAATTTTTATTATATATAAAATAAATTGGTCTTGTTATATAGTCATATTCGCCAAAGAGGACAAGTTCTAAACCATTGATATTCTTATTTAAAAACCCCTAAGCATGTCTGGAAGAAATCGCCTTTAGGCGGTAAGACCTTTTGTATTTCCAGTGTGTTTTTGTAAATCTGTAATGTCTATTTTTACTTCTGCGTGCTAGTACAAGTAAAAATAAAACTAAATAAAACGTTGGAATTACTAAAATCCATATATTTTCATATTTTTTGTTATTAATACAAAGACATACAGAAAAAAACTTTTGTAGTTCTTTTACAACCTAATTTGACTACGTAGTATTTTCTTAGATTTTCACGAGTACACATTTGAAATAAAACTATTTTTACGGATTAAAACTCGCGTATAATTAATTTAACTACGGCTTAGCCCGCACAGAACTGTATATAGGTTTAATATTGTATCATTTGAACAGTCACATATTCTTACTTTACACAAAAATTATCGAGACCAATCAAGTAATCATGACAAAAATATTTATAGTAAAGTAAAATGTAATTCCAAAACCGATAGATTTGTATTTATACTATATATCTATTTTCGATTTTAGTGTCACTGAACTAGGTTTAGTGATTAATCACCTATCCTAAATGTTTTAAATTCTAATTAGACATATCTTTTTCCTAATAACCACCACGCTGTAAGCCGATGTCCAATGCAATCGAAGTGATTTATACAAATAACGTCATAGATGAAAGATAGAGACATATACATATAGATACTAAAGATCACCAAAGATCACGAAGCAAATATGAAAAAAAAACTATTTTGATTTAGAATTGAAAAGTTTCTTTTGTATAGCAAAGAGGAAACAAATCCATCAATGACGCTCCAATTATTATTTTGCATCTGTTTTTCATTTGGAGTTGTAAAATGAAAAAAGTACTGTCTTTTTCCTATTACGAAATAGGTTTTTACTACTAAACTTTATACACTATTTGTGAGAGGGCTTTGTCTACATCGTTACACGTTAAATAATGCCTTTTAACTTTAAATATTCTAACAATACTATCTTTGTATAAATAATGTATTTAGGCACGTTTAAAAATAAGGAGGAGAAACGTGCTTAAGGTTGAATTTTGATGGACCCACATATAAATCAAAACGGAGCCTCAGACGATTTCTTTTCATTCACCTCAACTCACTAAGTGTCGTGTGCTTAATGCCCTAGCGGTATAATTTCCTGACCAGTTTCTAATGAACACATCTTAGATCATAGACCGAACAATACTATGTCTTATCAAAAAGATACCAGTGTCACTAAAAAAAAACCAAACGATTATTGTGAAACAAATTATTTTGTCAAAATTCAGTGGTTTTTTTTTATTACAACTATCTTCAAGAAACACAGACATTTTTTAACTAATAATTTTTTTTAGATATCGTCAGTAAAGTGAATATATAATTAACAATTTAATAATATTTAGATAATGTTAAGATTTAGTTAAATCTCGCTATCGCTCTACATCCTTAATTCTTGACTCCTGTATTACGGACCATTCCCCTATATTCTTTTGCATAGGTTCTAAACCTAAATCAATTGATTATAAACATAGTTTTGCTAAAGTAGATAGCAATTCAATCGTAGAAGAAATAAAGGGGACTGACTTTTCTATGGTCTTATCTTCACTAAACCCTAATTCCGCCGCAACCATTCTTGTCAAAACCATAACAGACATTATTAAAAAACATACCGTTAGAATCAAAATATCCAGCAGAAACCATATAATTAAACCATGGATTACCCCTGGACTTTTGAAATGTATCAGACACCGGGACAAACTTTTTACAAAACAGAAAAGGGAAATAAACAATCAAACGATCAAAATAACATTTAGGAGGTATCGTAATTTTTGCAACAATTTATTGAAAAATGTTAAACGGCAGTGGGAAAGAAATGAATTTTTGAAAGCTAAGAGTGACTCTTTAGCAACGTGGAAGCTTATTAAACAATTTACCAACCTAAGACCAAAAGAAAATTCATCGGAGCAACTACTAAAAATAGCTCAAAACCCTTTACTCTCTGTAAATTCTGTAAATAAATACTTTGCTAATATTGGAAAGGATTTGGCTTCTGAAGTTAGTAAAAATGTAACTTCTACTAGAATCGACAATAAACCTGATACTAATATCTCCTCTAACTTAAATTACAATCCTTCAAGGTCTATGATGTTGTTTCTAACAGATTGCTCAGAAATAGACCAAATTATTTCAGGGCTTAAAGATACCAGTGCAGTAGGTTGGGATCAGATTCTTGCATCCATTATAAAATCAGCTAAAAGCTCCCTTATACCTATTTTAAACTTTATATTTAATCTTTGTATGTCATCTGGTGTATTTCCAGAAGTTTTTAAGAAAGCCGTTATACATCCTATTTTTAAGAGTGGAGATAAGAGTACTACTAGCAATTATAGACCCATATCCGTACTCAGCACTTTAGCAAAAATTTTTGAGAAAATCCTCAATAAGAGATTACAGTATTTTTTAGAAAAATTTAATATCTTATCACGTCATCAATATGGTTTCAGATCCCATAGGTCTACGGATGACGCCGTTCTCGATCTTACAACCACAGTAGTCAAAAACCTTGACCAAAAACTGAAAACCTTGTGTATTTTTCTTGATCTCACTAAGGCATTTGATACTGTTTCCGTACCACTATTACTTAGCAAACTAAATAATATTGGTATCCGAGGTGTTGCTTTTAATCTTTTTAAGGATTATTTATCAGGTAGACGAAAAGTGGTTAAAATTTACGATTATGTGAGTGTAGAGGAAGAGATAACTTTTGGTGTCCCACAAGGCAGCGTACTTGGCCCTACTCTCTTTCTCATCTATGTCACTGATCTGTGTGACTTGGGAACTTCTATTTGTAAAACTGTAATGTATGCAGACGATACAGCTTTAGTAATCTCCGGCAAGACTTGGTGTGAAACTTTTTTACAAGCTGAAACAGTGTTAGCTTCTGTTTCGAATTGGCTGTCTGAAAACTTACTTACGATAAGCTTGGACAAAACCCGGTACATGACCTTTTTTAACCGCTATCGGGATGTTCCTTCCAATTCTTTTACTCTTCGGATTCACAATTGTAACAAAATTATCACCTCTTCTTCATGCCGATGTCCCCATCTTGAACGGTTGCTCCAGTATTAAATATCTTGGTGTCTGGCTAGATAGTTGTCTCTCTTGGAAGCAACACATTGATCACACAGTTTCCAGAATTAGAAAGGTTATTCCTATTTTTAAATATCTCAGAAATTCAGCTGATTTTCAATGTCTCAAATTAGTTTACTGCGCATTTGCACAGTCTATTCTGTCTTATTGTATTTCTTCCTGGGGAGGTTCTGCCAAAACTCACATGTTAAAAGTTGAAAGAGCGCAGAGGACAATTCTTAAAGTAATGACATTTAAACCTAGTCTTTATCCAACTCAAACCCTCTACTCGCAATGCAAGGTTTTAACAGTTAGGCAGTAGTTTATTTTAGCAACCATAACACGTAAACACTCTGCTCTTCATTATGATCCTGAGTTGTCGAAACGTCGTGGTAATAGAATATTTGCTATAGAACAGCGTAATTAAATTTTAGCAAGTCGCCAATTCCACTACCTAAGTTGCTCGCTTTACAATAAAGTTAATAAAAAAATTGATATATATCCTCTTACAAAGTACAAATGCAAATCCAAGTGTTCATCTTGGCTTTTAACTCTATCTTATGATGAGACCGAGTCCTTAATTATCAATTTCCCCTAATAAACTGTTAACTCATTTTTTACACACACACACACACTCGCTCACACACACACACACACACACGCACGCACGCACGCACGCACGCACGCACGCACGCACGCACGCACGCACGCACGCACGCACGCACGCACGCACGCACGCACGCACGCACGCACGCACGCACGCACGCACGCACGCACGCACGCACGCACGCACACACACACATACACACAAACACACACACACACATTCGTATACTCACATGAGCGATTACACATCCGTATGTAAATTGTATTAAGTGTTCTGAATTGTCTTGAGTTATGTAATTTTTTTGAAGCAATATTGTCCATAATTGTGTGAACGTTGATGCTGCGCTACAGTTAATAACTTTTGCAGTATCATCATGTCTTTGTTATTGTCACCCTGTATTTTTTTGTTTCAAATAAATCAATGAATAAATAAAATGTCTCGGGATTATTTTTTTAATTTGAGAATTTATTTTAGAAATTAAAGAATAAGTGGTAGAAACTGAAATATTTTTTTAATATTTTTCAAAAGCAGATGATATAATTGGTTAATTATGGGTAGATTAAAATTAAAGTAATGAGTGTTGCTTTTAGCAGATTATTAATTATGTTTCTGTTATGTAACCTACCCTATGAAGAAACTTTTTGAAATAATTTGAAACATAGTATAATATGTCGAATGTCACAAGGATTGAATTTCCTCTTACTGTAGAGGTCATAGAGCGGTTGTCAGTTTCCATGAATTCCTGGCGTCAACTATTCATTAAAAAATATCTGAAAGTTACAGTTTTAGAAGTAAAAATGCATTTAAATTCGAATTTAAATAACTTAAATAATTTATGAAATTTTCATATTCCAAAATATTACTAATACAGGTAGAAGTAAAATTACAATTATTTGAGTTATTAAACGATTATTTGATAAAGTTATATGAATTTCAGTGATCTGAGTCTATTAGTGATAGATAAGTTAAAAATATAAAGTTATAAGAAATAATAAGTTTAAAATAAAATAACCACATATAATTATATTTTTATTAGATGCAGATAGTTCTAATATTTTTTTTATAACCAACGAACGAACGAACGAACGAACGAACGAATGAACGAATGGACGAACGAACGGATTTGGAAGTTTGTATTTACAAAAACATTTCGCGTGTGAGATAAGCTGTAACGACAGGGTGACCTAGGGCAGAGTATATTATCAACATGAATGAAGTTTGATAAATGACGTAACATCCTGATTGCAACGGTAAATTTATATAAAACAAATTTGTATGAAAATTACACGATACGACCATGTCAGATATTAACAACCATCAACCGATGATACAAAATATTTATTAAATTCAAGCCATAGCTTAATAATTACTAAATTCTTTATTGTATTATTATGATCATCTAATCACCTAATTTTATTTCGGTGGATGGTATCCCACATTTTTATGAATAACTATTGAATATTAAATACTCAATGCAGTTTATATAGCGAATGGTACCGAAGATATCATCCTTTCACAGAAGTTCCGTGTGATTTGGATATTATTTTGTACGTTATTAAATATGAGGACACTCTAACCTTTAACATCCTCTGCATTTGGCTTAATCTATATTCTCATGTACAACTATCTGTTTACACAAATATACGAAAGCACCACTTACCATCATTTTAAACCTTGTTTGCTTTACAAATCTAAAAAAGTTATACGATTTATATGGAGAGAGGCAATGGAATCATGATCCGTTGTTCTTGAATAGAGTTAGGATATTTTCTAAAATATTTAAGAACGTTTGCTTACAAGCCAAGTCGATATATATTCGAAATAAAATGGTAAATTCAGACGATAAAATAAAGGCAACTTGGGATGTTTTATCTAGTGTTACGGGGAAAACTAGGGCTGCTAAAGAACCTATAAAGTTAAATATTAATGATAAAGTAGTGAGTACAGATATAAATGTGGCGACCATTTTTGAATCTTTTTTTACTGAAATTCCATTAGCAGTCACGCGTAATTTAAATTCTTCATCATCTGATGCAATCATGGAACTAACTAATAACGTTAGAGTCAGTAATAAATGTTTTGTTTTTAAGCCTGTTTCATCTGATGAAATTGTTAAAACGTTTAGAACCTTAAATCTGAAAAAAACCAGTGATCTTTGGGGTATATCAGTTAAATTACTTAGCAATATCATAAATGAAATTGCCCCACAACTTTGCTTAATTTTCAACAAATGTATTGAAACCGGTATTTTTCCAGATTTGATGAAAAGTAGTAAAATAGTTCCTTTGTTTAAAAATGGCGATACAAAAGAACCGGGAAACTATAGGCCTATCTCTGTTTTACCGACCTTAAGTAAGATCTTTGAAAAGATTATTTTAAATCAAATGTCAGAATTTGTTTCTAGCAATAAAATCATGCATAGTGAACAATATGGTTTCACCAAAAGTAAATCAACAACTGATGCGGGTGCCACGCTTCTTAAGCACATTTACGACGCATGGGAAAAATCGCAGAATGCAATCGGGGTGTTTTGCGATTTATCCAAGGCCTTTGATTGCGTTGACCATCAAACGTTACTATGCAAACTTAACCACTATGGTGTGCGCAGTGTTGCGCTTGATCTTATTGCCTCTTACCTAGATCAAAGAGTCCAGACGGTTGATGTAAGTAATTCTAAATCGGCTGGTTCTTACCTAAAGATGGGTGTTCCACAAGGATCTATTCTTGGTCCCTTTTTATTTTTACTTTATATTAATGATTTGCCCTTTTTCGTAAAGGGCTTATGTGACATTGTGCTTTTTGCTGACGATACCTCGCTTATTTTTAAAGTCGGGCGCAATAGAACTAATTATGACGAAGTAAACAGCGCTCTGTCACGTGTTCTTCATTGGTTCGAAATAAATAATTTGGTCTTAAATACAAGGAAAACCAAATGCATGGAGTTTACACTTCCCAATGTAAAAAGTCAGAATTGTAGCCTGCTCCTTAACAATGAAGTTTTGGAAATGACTGACTCAACGGTTTTCCTAGGTATAACTTTAGATAAAAAGCTCCAGTGGAACCCCCATCTCTCAACACTCGCAGGCAAACTCAGCTCCGCCGTCTATGCAATTAAAAAAATAAGACAATTAACAGATGTCAATACAGCTCGACTTGTTTATTTTAGTTACTTTCATTGCATTTTGTCTTACGGTATTTTGTTATGGGGCAGTGCTGCTGAAGTTAATTCTCTATTTATTTTACAAAAAAGTGCTGTGCGGGCTATTTATAACTTAAAAGCTAGAGATTCCCTGAGAGATGTCTTTAAAGAAATTGGTATTCTTACGGTCGTTTCTCAATACATATTTAATAACATTTTATTTGTACGTCACAATTTGGATAGATATGTAAAAAACAGTGACAGACACGCTATAAATACTAGAAATAAAAATAAACTTTCAACGCAGATATTTCGTCTGCAAAAAGTTAAAAAATCCTTCATGTAAAAGGTTAGGTTGTGGAGCTTTGGTTGTTGACTCATTTGCAGGATATTCTAATCTGTACATCAAACATTGTTCACATATTTTAAAAAGAGCAACTGTTGAGTTTCTGGCCAGCTCTTCTCAACAGAACAGCATTCCGAGCTGGTGGTAGCGTAAGGACGGACTGACTACTGACATTTTTATAATGTAATAATTGACGATTCAAAAGTGCGTGTAAATGCCTATTTGAATAAAGATATTTTGAATTGAATTGAATTGAATAAATATAAAATAAAGAATTTATTGGTGATATAATAAAGATTTCGGACACAATTCAAACACAGTATTAATTTCGTGTTGCGTAAATGGACACACGGGGGAAATCACATATTCATTTCGCATACAAGCCGTCCAGGCCATTTCATCTACATTAGCTCTTTGAACATTGATCTTTAAATAATTTATTAATAATATAAAATTACTTAAAATACGCTTATCATGGCTAAATGTAAACATTTGTTTATTTCAAACATGGATTATTGTATTATTTAGTTCCCAGTTTCATTGCAAACGAAATAATAATCCATTCTTATCAGGTTTTTATATGTTTCTAGCATTTTCATTGTCTAATTTGGACCAGTTATCTAGCGTAGATTATGTTTTATGGCAAAATAAATATAGTTTTTAACTTCTTACTTTAACTTTGAACTTTGGCTAAAAAAAAACATTTTTCTAATTCGTTATGTATTTTCTGTCTGTAAATTTTTTTTTTTTTTTTTTTTTTTTTTTTTATGGAAAAGGAGGGCAAACGAGCATGCGGGTCACTGATAATATGTGATCACCGCCGCCCATGAACTCTTGCAACATCCGAAGACTCACAAGAGCGTTGCCGGCCTTGGAGATAGGAATAAACGCCTTTTTTGAAGGTACCCATGTCGTATCGATCTGGAAACACCGCCGAAGGAAGCTCATTCCACATCTTTGTGACACGTGGAAGAAAGGTTCTTGCAAACCGCACAGTTGAAGAACGCCATGCATCCAGGTGGTAAGGATGGTAATGAAGGCGGTGACGTGCTGTGCGGTGATGAAATTCGGCGGCAGGCATCAGATCAAATAGCTCTTCGGAACACTCCCCGTTGTAAATGCGATAGAAGACGCACAAGGAAGCCACGTCTCTACGCAATGCCAAAGAGTCCAGCCGTTCACAGAGCACCGGGTCCCCGACAATCCGTACGACTCTCCGTTGTACGCGGTCAAAAGGTAGAAGCTGATATTGGGGTGATCCGGACCAGAGATGAGAACAGTACTCCATATGTGGCCGGACCTGCGCCTTATAGAGCGCAAGTCTTTGGCCAGCAGTGAAATACTGCCTCGCTCTATTGATCACACCCAATTTCATCGAGGCCAACTTGGCCTTGCTCTCCAAATGACCACGAAACCGACAGTCGCTCGAAATATCGAGTCCCAGTATTCTGATACTTGGCGAGGCGGTGAGGGGTGTGCTATCGAAGAGCGGCGACACGACAAATGGGGTTTTCTTAGTGGTAAACGCGCAAACCTGTGTCTTTAGGGGATTAAACTGAACGAGGTTCAGTTTACCCCATTCTGAGACCGTCCCCAGGGAGGTCTCTATAGAAGACACAAGTTTCTTTCGGCACTCGTCGACGTTTTCCCGAGAGAGACCTGCACGGCCGGAATATACCGCATCCCCAGTGCTGTCATCTGCATAACAATGTATGTTGGAAATATCCAACATATCATTGATGTGCAGGAGAAACAGGGTTGGGGATAGCACGCAGCCTTGGGGTACACCAGCGTTCACGGGCTTGGGGTCCGAGCAAAAACCGTCGAGAACGACCTGTATGCTCCGCCCAGTGAGGAAGCTGGTAATCCACTCGCATAAACTCTCGGGAAGCCCATAGGAAGGAAGCTTCGAAAGAAGCCCCTTATGCCATACACGATCGAAGGCTTTCGCCATATCCAGACTAACTGCCAGACCCTCTCCCTTGCTTTCAACAACCGCAGCCCAACGGTGTGTGAGATATAACAGAAGATCACCAGCCGATCGACCATGGCGAAAGCCATATTGCCGGTCATTGATCAACTGGTGATCCTCGAGGTACGCGAGGAGCTGACGGTTTATTATATTCTCCATTATTTTGGAGAGAAGAGAGGTGATGGCGATAGGTCTGTAGTTAGCCGGATCCGAGCTATCACCTTTTTTAGGGATCGGATGGACAAAGGCACACTTCCACGAGACCGGGACTACGCCTTTGAGATAGGAGTGCCGAAACAAACGCGTTAGCACTGGAGTCAACTCAGGGGCACACGTTCGTAGCACCAATGGGGAAATACCATCCGGCCCGCTCGACTTATGAACATCCAAGGAAAGTAGAGAACGACGAATGGTTTTTTGCCGGAAAATTATTTCCGGCATTGAACTCTGACACCGCTGGATGGTAGGCGGTGTTTTCCCTTGGTCGTTCAAAGTCGAGTTTGAGGCAAAAAGAGTGCCCAAGAGATCGGCTTTCTCTTTTGCCGTATGGGCCAGAGAATCATTCCCCGTGTGCAATGGCGGTAGGGACGGCTGGCAAAAGTTACCCAGAGTGGCTTTAGAAAGCGCCCAGAACTTGCGCGTGCCTGGTGGATACCTTGCCAACTGATCCCCAATTTTGACGACATGCTTGAACCTTGCTCTAGCGATTTGCCGTTTGAAGAATCTGGAGGCACGATTATATTTCCTCTTCAGAACTCTTGAGTTCGGATCCCTTGTGACTATCGATTTAGCCCAAGCCCGGTACGCCTGCCGTTTGCCGGCTGCTGCAGCCCTGACAGACGCATCAAACCAAGGCCGCGATCTGCCACCAAGTGGTACCACAGAGCTTGGAACGAATAGTTCCATGCCCTGTAGTATCACATCAGCTACAGCCGCAGCGCAGTCACTGGGATCATCGGAAGAGAAACAAATCGGCCCCCATGGGTAGGATGCAAAGAAAGACCGCATTCCATCCCAATCTGCTGACTTGTAGTGCCAAACGCCACGGGTCGCAGGTGTTGTGCGAGCCGGACGTTGAAGTGGCACTACACTCCGCACCAGGCAATGATCGGAGGACCCAAGGGGGGCCTCAACAATAACCTGGTACTTTCCGGGATGTGTAGTCAGCAGAAGATCCAACAAAGAGGGCATGTGGCTGTCCACGTCTGGTAGACGGGTGTGCGTCTGAACCAACTGGGACAAACCATTTGCCAGAGCAAAGTTAAACACAGATCTCCCCGCGTAGTCAGTGGAACGCGACCCTAGCCACTCGGCATTGTGCGCGTTGAAGTCCCCGAGGACTATGACTTCAGCTGAGGGAGTCTGTGAAAGCAGTTCGTCAATCTTCGCCTGAACATGGCCCAAGAGTTGCTCCGTTTCTGCATTACCACTGTGGGACCTGTAAAGGCACGCGTAGACTCTGACATGATCGTCCATGTCCACGCGCAGCCAAAGTAAAGACAGATCCCGACCTTCAAAAATCTGGAGGCGACGGTAGCAGATATCCTCCCTCCCTCCCTCACGAACACAGATACCCCGGCGTGTGGTATAAAATGATGTTCAAGTTTATACCCGGGGTATGAAAGGTACGCTGTGTCGCTAGGTTGAGATATCTGCGTCTCCGTCAAAAACAACAAGGCCGGCTGCGCCGTCTCAAGGTGGTAGTGGACGGCGTTTAGGTTAGAGTGAAGTCCCCGGATGTTGCAAAAATCCACATTTAAAGTGGAGCGGGGTGCCGCTCTGTTTCCTCGTCGTTTGCCCTCTGTAAACACAAAATGCGATACTTTGCCCGCCCCAGATACGACGGGCTGCCCGAGCAAAATCGGAGAGTGGTTTCCCCGATTTTGCTCGGGGAGGGATTCTCCGGCTTCATGAAAGCCGGTACCCTCCTGGGGTATATTTATTTTAGTAGCCGCATTCATGTTTTGGCGGAGGAGAGGGGAGGGGGGGGAGTTGGGCTTCCGGAAGCTCTCACTCACCGGACGGAACATAACCAAATAAGTTTGGTTACTTCACGCCGATCTTTTGTGAGAGGGTGGTCCTTCCCCGGACGAGCCAGCCCAATACGAGCTGTAGTCAGATGACTACAGCTAGGCTCTACCACCTAAAAATATTTTTGTAACAAACAATAAAATTTTGTATTTAATAAATTGAAATTATAAATTAGTCTACTATTTATCAGCATACACTGAACTATTTGAATCACCGGAAGATCCAATTTAGATTCAAATATAAGATATCTATACATTTACCTAACATATACAATAAAAGACAACTTTCCACGATACTGAACACCTAGAGGGGGAGCTCCAGCATGTCAAGCATGCCTTAGTTAACGACCCCTTGCCTGTCACTCGCCAGCGTCGAAGAAGCCACATCAAATCACTCACAGTCGAAAGACAACCGGTCCTACTTCCATATGTTAAGGAAGTTACTGACTGAATTGGAAATATCTTAAAAAAGGAATTGGAAATATCTTAAAAAAGGAAATATTGGAAATATCTTAAATCTATTAAAACTATTTACAAACCTCATAGAAAAGTGAGCCAATTCTTGAGACGTATAAAAAGTAATATTCCTTTACAATGTGCCGGGGTATAAAAACTTGACTGTGATATTGGTTTGTCATACATTGGTCAAATGAAGAGGAGCATCGGTACAAGAGTTGAGTTGAGTTGAAGTCTGCAGTGTGAACATACCATAGACAAGCCCAACCATTATATTAGATTTGATAAACCACAAATCATCTCTAGGGAACCCCGCTACATACCAAGAATGATTCGCGAGGCTATTGAAAATAAAATATATCCAAATGTCAATAGGGAAGATGGTTAGAGCCTTTCTAACACCTAGGACCCACTCATAAATACTGTAAAGTCTCACGTCTGTGACCGCACTGTCAGACCTCAAGATACAGTTAGTGCGTTTTGTCTATATCCGGAACTGTATACCCGCAAACTAAAATTAAAATGTAACCAAATTATACACGAGTTTTAATCCGTAAAAAATAGTTTTATTTCAAATGTGTACTCGGGAAAATCTAAGAAAATACTACGCCGGTTTTTTTTGCCAACTTACGTGACTTGGCTAGACCCCAGTCTAGCCAAGTCTAGGAGTTTCCAACCAAGTTCATAAAAACCAACAAAGTTCATAAAACACGTTTAATTGAGACAATATTACAGTAATTTAAAAAATGCTTTGAATGATAAAACGAAATATAAACCAAAATATAAATGTAAATATATTTTGAGCACAACCAAAATCTTTACTTTGAAATTGTCTCATATTTTCATACTGTCCAAAACTTCTAATAGTATTTCTTTTCCGAATTTCGTACCATCTTAAATTTTTACGTTATATCCTACCTTTTAGAAGATGGAGTGTACAAGCTACGCACCTGTTTCCTTTGCTCTTAATAATCTATTAAATATCTCCTAATCTGGCATAACACTACGCTTATAACCAACAGTAACAAAACTCATATTTAGTTTTTGGCAACGCGTTCAATCAATATCTCTTAATATGTCACCGGTTGTAAACGAATGGTTTTTCCTTTTTCTTCGAGAATGCTGACAAAAAATTTGTAAGGATGAAAACTTTTCAGACTAGACAGATATATCTGCAGGTGTACCGCATGGTGGTATTTTATCAACTCTTCTCTTTTCGTTGTTCATTAACGAAATCGCTATAATAACTTCATACCATCTCTATGCGGATAATTGAATTTTTTTTTAACAATAAATGATCGGGTAGAACTGTTAGTACTAAAAATTCTTAATAATAATCACAAGGGAATTAGAAGAAATAATATATAGTAAGTAATTGCATTACGATAAATGGTATGTGATAACAAATTTTAATTGAGTTTAAGGAGTAGTCTAGTACCATAAGAAGCTTAGAACTAACCACTTTAATAAATAACCACGCCAATACTAGATGTATGATGATCTCATAGTTATAATGGCTTGCACGCCGACGGACAATTAAGTTGCATGGGCAAAATCGTCTGCCCAATGCCAAGGGAGAGATTTGTTATATTATTGATTACCACTCTGCAAAATAGTATTTTAAGATATTTTATGATATATTTACTAACAAAAATTTACAAAGTAGGCTCTAAAGAAATAATTTTTAAAATCAGTAATGATAATTATATGGCCTAAACATATAATTTATAAATTTGTAACTCTTGTTTCTCAAAGAGTTTCCTCTATGTTAATATTATTAATGACTAGACCAATATAGTTACGCAGCGTTTGTAATGTCGTCGATTCAATTTGCTGGGCCCTCCCCCACAATTTAACTTCGATTAAAGCTCAAACTCAGAGAAAAATGTTATAAGAGCCAGCCTGTTGGGATACTACGTATTCGTTGAAATTTTTTTGCTATTACAACTCGATTTATTTACAAAACGGGAGGCATAAAATTATAAAACTTTTAGTTTCATTATTGTTTTACATTCATGAAATTCACATCAAATAAATCGTTAAAATTAATCTTATCTTACTTTCCTGTGAGTTTGTAAGATATTAAAATCATTGGTGGAAATAAACCTGTATGGATTTCGATAATCGAGTTTCTTTATAGTGCGTTATTTGCCACAGTACATACAGAGTATAGTAGCGACTGGACGCATCACGGGTTTCATAGTCCAATTAATATAGAATTAGCAGACGGTATTGGGAGAACCGGCTCCATCAAGACCGGATCTTGTATTGAGGACGATTTTGTAGCATTATTATTTTCCAATTTACTATTTCCACGAGTCTTTGATAGTTTACTTGCTAAACCAGTTTTTTTTGTGACCTCTTCAACAATAATCATTATTTCAGTCAATTAATAGTCAATCTAAACCTTGCTCAGGAATCACACTATCTTGTAGTGAAAACGAACATCCGTTCGAGTAATTTTGAGTCATCGTGGTTATACAGATAGACTGAAGCGGCTGAATTATAGTCAAGCCTCTTGCCATCCATAATATGGCGTATAAAGATATCGAAAATATTGGTTACTCTTCTATAAGATTTCAGCTTGACAAATATTGGTCCATCTTTAAAATGTATGAATAATTAAGCACAATTTTGCCCTATGTTAATAACAAAATTCGTAAACAAGTAAAACGATAAGAGTAATGTGAACAAAATAACAGCTTGCTGTAGTTAATGACTTTCCATGAAATCAAAATTAGGTCAGTAACTAAATTGAACGCGTCAACTGTAACATAAAAACATTATGTAAGTTATTAAGCTTATACACAAACAGCAGTAAACGATGAAGCTAATGGACTAATAAATAAGAACACAGAGCGTGCTTATAATAGCTAGGCTATAAGAAACTAATTTAAAGTCCGGTCATGGAGTATTTAAGTTTTGGAGTGTATCGGAAGACCCGTAGGTTACATTAGTATTCCGAAGAAAAAACAAGAAATATGAACATTTTAAAAAATTATTTATTGCGTTTCTACATAATGACTATAATTAAGTGTCTTACTTTTCTGCAATTGCAATATTGGATTAGTGTAATCAGAATGAAGTACTAAGAATTTTTTACTTTTATTTAGCAAATTAGACTTTAATCACGTTATATGACATAACACTGTTAAACCTGGCTAAAGAAGCTTAGACCCAACTTCCGACAAGTCTGCCGAGATGCTAACAACTTTTAGAAATACTAAATGCCTATATCATAGGTGCTGGGTGTTTCAACTCATGTGGAAAGGAAAATGGAACTTCTTTAGATTGTAATAATTGTTTAACTTACATGCTTATTTTACAATTTATCTCTTAAACTATCTATTAAATATCCTACTTGTTATAGAAGAAAATTCCATGTGTTTAAATTGAATGTCATCTCTTTTGTGGTATAAAAAACGATACAACGTTAATAACTTGTTTCATTTTATTTCTCTGATATCAATGTAATTGATCCAACTTTCGTGTTCCTATATAAATTTATTATTACATCGCAATTAAAATCAGTAATAATGAGCATGTTCTCTCTGATGGACAGCATTGAACAGAAATAACTAAGTTAATCAGCTCCAGTAACCTCGTTCTCTTTAAAAAAAATATTAACAAAGATAAAGTTTTTTTTATATTTATTTTAAAAATTAAACCTTTTTTATACCTATTTAATTTGTAATTATCTAAAACCTGTTCAAAGCCTTTAGAACATCCATTATTCGGGATTAAGGCACGTTCAGAAGGGTCATTGGTTTAAATTAGTGAAGCTACTAAACAGTTGCCAAGTCGGTTGGACTGCCAAATGTGCAGGTAAATAAATTGCTTTTCAAACTATAGAGGACGTTGCGGGGAGACCGAGCTTGGATTGGTCATTTCATTAATTATTTCGTTCAGCTGCGTACCTCCCCTCCCTACCTACGAGACTGAACATTTTACTTTCTTTACCACTAATTGTTCGTACTTTTAATTTTATTTTTTTGGTTTCTGTTTGATATTACTATCTAACTGACAATGTGATGCATTAAATTATACAATACTTGACCTCAAAAGATACAAAGTTTATTTGTAAACAAATTACATAATACTATTACATGCTAAATATGTTGACCGTCCTAACTCGAAAGAACCTTCCAATCCAATACATAGCCATTTAATATTAAGAAAATTTAATGCCTAAATAAATGTTTAGTTTATTAGTATATAGTTAATATAAAACAGTTGAACATTAACATTTTTCTAATGGGCGGTAATTAGTTTTTCAAAAATAATTATTATTTTCGAAAATTTAGACCAATTTTAATTATCATATTTTGTTTAAATATATTTCATTTATATCTTAGTTGTATTTACAGAAACTGCTTGTTATTATGTACGGGACTAAATGAACTGAAATAGTCTGTCCGTGAAATATCCTAATTAATTCAATAATCCCATTAAGTTAGCGAAATTTGAGCAGCAGTTTAATAACAATTTCGCTTTTATAGAGGCGAGCAACTCACGATAGATATTAATCAATGTTTCATACGCTCATCGTGTCTCTTTGTTAAATAAAAACATTTGTGACCTGTTTCACTTGTTTTTGTTATCTTAATCAGTCACTACCAACAAATATAGTAGCAGCCATTATATTGGATAATTTACTAAGTTCTCCAGTGTGACGTCCCATTACGGCGCAGAGGGCAACCGTTGGTTTTTTAGTGGGTAGCCTTAAAAATGGCAGCATCATCTATGCTGCCGGGTAGTCCCACATCACCCCCCGGCCGTCACCCCCATGGGCCGACGGGGTACCCGTAACGGGTTTTTCCAACGGAAAAAAAAAAAAAGTGTGGCCAAGGAGAAAACGTGATCCTGACAAGTCTTGATCGAAAGGTGATTGAAATGACGTAGAATTAAAAATAAAAGCATAATTATTTATAAAGAATTTTTTTAACAATGGCTTATTTGAAATGAAAAATTGTTAGCGCAATTTTTTTTCTTTTGTTAATTTATAGTTAAAATAAATTGCATTTCAGAATATTCTTTTGCAGCCGTTTAGTTTTAGCTAAGCTTTATCTACTCTTCACGTATATATTCTGTAACAAGGTGGTCCTTTCCCGGCCGATCCAGCCCACTGCAAACTGAAGTCACTTGAATGCAACAGCTGACTAAGTTAGAGGACAATACTCCAACATTCTTGATTGTGATTGGTTCCTTGATTCGTTTGCCGCTGTTCTGAGTGTTGTGGTTAGGTTCGCAATTTGTGGGACTTGGATGAGACTACCGTTTAGTGGAATGAGAATTAAACGGTTAAACGCGGCTTTTGAAATAGTATTTGGAATTTTAGAAATGGTCATATAAAAAAATTATAAAAAAAAGTATCATTATTAAAACCACAGATAATTTATTTAAGCCAATGTAATTCTTAAGTTCGATATCGTTGTCGTTGGAACTATTAAATAATAATTTTCTTTATATATTTAGTTGCAAAAAACTTTAACTTAAAGACTATTGTTAATCTTCATATAGTTATTGGGAAATCTTAGCTATAAATATTATTGTCATCTCAATTGACATTTGAGGTAAATATTCCTTCGCCCTTATATTTCAATACACATCATTCAAATAGCTGCTTATGCAGGGGTTCATCGAGTTGAAAGAGTGGTCAACTCAGTAAGTTGAAAGATGTGCAGAAAGAACGGCATCAGTTCAAAATTTCCTAAGCGAATGTATTTTGTCTGTTAAAATAAATATTTTATTCAAAATAATACAATAGCTTAAACGTTTTTGGAGATATTTATATATTTATATATTTGAAACTTCTTTTATTTCAAATTCATATCGTGAACACACATGAAAAGTATTGGTTTCGATAGTTTTCACGAATGCTCGTTTTCTCATGAATGTTGATTAGAAAAATGTTAAATTAATATATTATAATATAATCACTATTTTGTATTACTATATAATATAATTAATAATATATAAAGTTTGAAAGACCTGAAAAAAATCATGTCAATAAACTTGACTCCATGTATTTTGGTTGTTAAAAGTTACCAAAAACGAATAAAGGCAATAATAAAAAAAATATATTATGGTGTTAGCGATGGAGAAAATAAGGGTTTTCAGAACAGTATAAATAGTTTATGCAAATTTGTCAAGTTTATGTAAGGAGGCAAAGCCGATTACGGTCAGGCGTCGCATCTTTCAGACCACTTTAGAATAGCCTCTCCTTTCAGGTAGCTGAATAGCGCCCATCAAATTCTGATTAAGCTTGTCAGGTGATAAAGCGCAATTTGATGAAATTGTAAAGCAAACAGGAATAGATATCAAGAAATAAAATTTGTAAAATAAAATAGCGCACTAAAAAATCTTAGTGTTTATTATAACATGATCTAATAAGATCTTCTCAAAAGGTTCCAAGCCATGTTCCTTATCTTAAAAAAGTAATAAATAACGGAGAAGTAAATAACAGAAGCTACTACTACAATAAGAAAGAGACCGTAGGATTCAGTGGCTAACGTCATACCCAATGATGAAACTAAAAACAGAGACATAGTTGTGACGTGGAACGCGATGTACCAGACATGGAACTTCAGAGACGTGTGTCTTCTCTTCAGAATATTAATGGCAAGGAGAGACGCAGCCACAAACAGTTGCACGTAAAGAAGTCCAAGTACAAATTCCACTAACACACCGGTGATGTTTTCCACTTCTGAATCCATTCTACCAGACACCAACAGAAGAAGTACTCCTGACACCACAACCATCACAAACACAGATGATAGTGCTATAATTATAAATGTCTTTTTCAGTTGAGCGCAGTACGAACAAGAAATTTCTTCCGAATCATCCAGAATAATCGTCATCTTTAAAATTGTAAAGTGGAAGTACAAAATATTATAAAGTTGTTTATAATTTTCTCGCTATGATGAAATATTTGAAGTTTCTGACAAAAATAACTTGGCAGATTATTAAGAACGTCATTATTGTCATAGTAGGTGTTTTAATAAGTTTCTTTACATTTTCTTAAAATACTAATTAAAAATAATGCATGAAATTTACAGTATCAATTTTTTTTTTTTTAAGCAATTTCGCCAACCGACTATAAAATTGTTGTTAAGTCGTTGATAGTACATAACCACATAATTATAATTGTTAAGTTAATTTTTAATTTTTTTAATTTTTATTACTTTTAATATTGTGACATACATTGATACATTGTGTACTTAAATTAGTATATATATATACTTTTAGTAACTTGAGGTTATCAAAGGAGTTCATCAGGGACATGTTGAAGGTGGCGTCACACGTTTTCGCACTTCGCACGTTGTCATCGCATCAAGGGAATTTAATAATTAATAAGTCATCTATAGAAAGCATACATTTAATACCCCACATGTATTTCTAACTCACTCCATTAGCAATTTCAATTATTCGTCATAAATTATAATAGAAAGCGAAAATTGAATTGTTCCATTGCATTATTTGTTACATTCTATTGCTATCGCCTGAAATATTATGTAAATCGAGATATTCAAGTGATGTGAACTGAAAATAGCGGGGGACCGCAAATTAATTAATCTTTAGCCGCACTGTTAATCAAATTTTAGCGTGGACCTGTATAGAAAACACATTATGTGAATTTATTTTTTACAGAGATCTGTCTAATGGAGGGGTCAGTAATTTATAGTGATATTACATAGGCTATTGATATTATATACCTTATAAGTACCTAGTGACTATTGAATCGGGGTATTACCCCAGTATTACCGCGTAGGTCAGCAATGATTATGGTGACGGTGGATGAAGGAGAAACGGGTTTTTATTTTACAATGGTACTCTATTTTTCTTTATATTGGTGTCCTAGTCCTTTGGATCTGACCATCGGAACATCTCCATACTGTCAGATGGAGATGCCATCACCTCTTATACTATAAATAACTACGAGTCAGATATATTAGATAATCAGATCACGAGGCACGTTTAGTGTTCTTAGGATTTTTGTACCAAAATATTCAAATATCAATTTATATTAATTTCAAAATCTAAAAAAATCTACACTGTACTGAAGTGCAATCGGTTCGAGAGCTCGTTGAATAAGCCGAGAGCCAGCACATGACTCCATTGGTACCTTTACAACATCACCAATAATTGTTTTACCCATTTTAATAATAGATAAAATCATAATTACTATTTTTCTCGTCTTTTGTTAGTTTTGCTTATGAATAAAAGTTGTTCTCGAATTTAACAACTGTCCGTAACAGCATCAGTCTGGTTCATAATTAGTAAAAATCAATCGCTATAGAAGTTAGCTCACTCTATCTTCTATATATAACTATATATCAATTTTTTTTTTTTTATAATTCAACTAGTAAAGAATGTTTTACTACTATCTCGTTCAAGCCTGACAAGTCCTAAAAAATCCAATATTTTTAAAATGTCAAGTAAAAAAATGAAAAGCGTTCCAAAATTATTTATATAAATTAATAAAGAACCTATATTTATTAGTCTCTGATAATGTCTTCCTTCGAAATTCTTCCTTCTATATCTGAAACTGAGTAAAGTAAAATCCACAATCGATAAATTATATTGGTAATGAAGGACTTTATTTTTATTAAGATTTTTTTACAACTGAACAAGGCTTAAAAGTACATCCATATGAGTGCATTGTACATTATATGTCTGTGTGCACGTGTGGTCGTATTCGATTAGTTTAGTGACACCGCTACAGGGGTCCCAGTGATTTGGAATTCCAATCGTGAACAACGACTGCCGCTACGATCGCCTCTTGTCAATCAAGTGGGCTTTATGTCAATGTCAATTTTCATTGTTCCGGCTCTTTGATGGAAATTGAAATTACAAATTCGTGGTGTGGTAAATTTATTTTACACCCAATCAATAAACCTTCCGTTTGTGGTTATTACATAAATTGAATTTATATGTAATATTTTTTTATCAGTTTGGAATCAATTACCCTGAATTGAACTTTGGAAATATTAGCTAAAAATATGAGTTACATTTTTAAGAATATATTCATTTAATAGTCTTTACCTCTATTCTCTCGTCGTAGTTTAACTAGGTGTAAGCTTGTGCATCTTACCTGAAAAAAAAAATAAATGTCAAGATTTCACATAACACATTCAATTATAAACAAAGAGACATTTTAGCCTTCCGTGGATTAACCGTGTAGGTGCCGCCTATCACGTTGCAGGAAAAAGAGTGCAAACAGTGCTTGGGACTTGAGACCCAGGTGTAGGGTTAAGAGTCCCCTTTAATATATGTTCATTTTTACTTTATACGCTCCTCCTCTCCCCGATTAACTAAATTTTGAAACATATAATTTATATGTTTATGATAAATTTGTGATTTGCAAAATGTCCTGTCTAAATAGCAAAACATTAAGTTCTTCAGGAATTTCGTATGTTTTTTCATACATGTCTAGTATGAGAGTTCTTTCAAAAGCCGCTTCCAAGATAAAAAAGGCTTTTGTTTTATTTTTTGGAAAGTCTTATCTTACAAACTCTTCAGATCATTTGCTGTATATTATATCACTTGCTTGTGAATTTCGATGCAATTTTCTTTTTGGGAAAGATGTTACTATTTGGTATGATTAGTCTTTTGGTAGTTTCTAAGTGTTTATAGAAATGCGATAATTCTTTAATTTCATCTCAAAATTGTTTCGATCTGTAAATGAAATTGACGAGTCCGCTGGACGAACTAACGTCCAGCGGACTCGTCAATTTCATTTACAAATCTCATTTTAATTTTTTTAGACGCTTGCATCTAACTTGGACAAAAGATTTATCTCTAATAATGATCGAAAAAGAGGTTAATTTAGAAATTAGATAATTATTATATTAGCTTGAATGATTTGACATTACTAATTGGTTGATCGTCTACTTTCATTAAATGATTTAAAAAACCATCAACTATTGCATCTATTTAGTATTTTCGAACTAATAATTTAAATAATACATATATTTTTTGCGGTTTAATTGTCAAGACAGAAAATTTTGAGTTATTTTCAATTTTTTCTCGTTAAACCTCTAGAGAATTGAATGAATGATTACTTATTTAAAGCTTCTTGCCCTAAACTGATTAACCTAAGATGTATTTCGTATTAAGTTTAGAATTAATTATCATTTTCGATCGGCAATAGCGAAATGGGAAATGTAATTTTAAAAAACTTGTATTCGTTAGATATTTATGTTTCTTCGAAGTGTCTCTACGAAAGCCACTGATACGAACTTTATAAAATGGCCCCCTTCTAGATGCACTCTACGGGCACTCTCCTTGCAGTACTTAGCGCCCATTAAAAGTTTTAATTCAATTAGGTTGGTTTTACAGGTGTCATTTTCAGGCTTTTATTTATACTGTAACTAATTATTAAGTGTAAACACAAGACAAACGAGTGATATTGAGAATATAAGAGAGAGTAGGAATATAATAATAACAATAATGTTATAACTTCGGTTGGCCTTGAGTTTTTAATAAATGATAAATGAAGTATATAACGTTAATCAAAGTGATGTTGAAGCTTACTGTTTATTAATCATAAAGTTCTCTAAGATAATTAAATATATTCTGGAGAGGAACGCAATGATAATCCTTAAATGGGCGGTGATTTTATATAAAATTAGGAACATTATTGGAAGTAGAGAGAAATTGTCGATTAAGCGGAAATCGTAATTGGAGGCTAAAATTTAAATTGGAATTGTCCGTAATGAAAATTGAAGAGCCGGTAGCCTGTTTGTTAGAAGCGAGGACGAGACAAGGATCTTTTAAATGCTGCTAAAATACATTATTTATTGTATATTAAATACATTCCTATTTGATCTTTTGTTTATTGTCCCATTATTACTTATTTACATCGTGTATTAGATTAATTTTAATAATATAGATTGATTATCATTTAATGAGATTATGAAATTAATAATGTTATTATAATTGGGTACATGACATTGGAATACTCCCGGGTCTTAAAAAGTAAATATATTTCTTGGAAAAAAAGTCTTTAATGAAAGACATAAAACAGACAATAGACTCTTTAATGCAACGAAAGTGGTTTTTATTCATTTGCACATGTCTTAAGCAGAATACTCGGAAATCCTTAAAACATTTTGCTTTTTAACATTCAAACGCAATAAGGAGTATATCTTTTATATTCTTTTAAAAGCATTTTCTGTATAAAATTTTCCAACGCGTCCTATTTTGTCTGATAAGTAATTTTGTTTCACATCCCTTTGACGAAATTTGAGTACTTAAAATGGTTGAATATTGAAAAAAACATGATTGACACAGATACTAACTAATCGACATCACAATATTAAGCATGATTCAATCCCAACAGGTTCGAAGACAAATAAACTTTAAAGCGCCCATCAAAAAAGTAGGTAGGGCTGATTGTGTTTGATACTAATTAGTTAAGGAAAGAAATATACATACATTTTATAAAAGAGAAAATCTTCATAAATAATAAGTATTTAAATTCTACTATAAAAAACAAAGACACATTAAAAAAAAATTACTTTTCTTGATAGTATTCAGAAACAAATTTATTAATTAACAGTTAACCGAAACTTGAAAAACTGTTAAACTAGATGTTGAACTTGAATGCATACATTAACTTAAACGTTATATAGCTTACATAAAATGAATAACGTGTGATAACTGTACCGATCAGTAATAAATTAACAATCAGTTTATTAACAAACTTTTTATTAATTTTTACATATTGCCGTTAAAAATCGTGATTGCAATTACATTGATTTTGATGAGCTGACGTTGCCCATAGATACATAACAAAATAATATTCGATGGTAAACGAAAACTATTTTGATTACAAGCGGGTGACGCAATTCCACGTTCAGCCAAACACGTCCGATTTCAATCACGTGATCGTCGATTTTAATTGAATGATGAAATTTTAATTATTTTATTACTAAAAATTCTAATATTTTTTGTCTAATAAATATATTATTTACTTTAAGTTACGCTAACAGTTTGATATATATTTTCATTGTAGTTAAATATCGAGTAATATATTAGTATTTAACGAAATAAACATATTTGAATGGATTAATATATTAATAATTGAAATATAAAAAACATTAGGAATTTATTCAATTTTTTTAAAAATACTCTAAAATTATGGTTTGTTGAAATGTCTCTCAAGGTTCCTGTTAGGCCCATTTCTATTCCTTTGGTATACCAATTTATACTCGTATATACATAATATTCCCACTTCTTTAGAAAAAATAAGATAGTATATTTTGTTCATGTTACCTTTTTGATATTTTAAGGCATCAGGTAAGATATTACGATATAAATATGACAGTCTCTATCTAAATTGTATTACTTGTGTTATCTGATTTATAAAAACATTTCTTAGATTTTAGTAGCCCGTATAAAATAGGTGTAAACTTACGTAGTATTTAATGATAGAGCAAAGAAAGTTTTTGAAGACAGTTTTTTTTTTATTTCACTGGACGTCCAAAATTACAATAAGGTGGATCCTCATGTAGCTGGTACTAAACTTAGTTCTGCAGCATTTTCTTTTAAAAAATGTTGATCCTTCACTGAGGAGACCCGGGTGGAGATAGTTTGTTAGTTAAGTGGACAGCAAAAAGATGTATAGTGTAGAGTAGCTTTCCTGATATAAATAACATTTACAAGATAATTTAAAGCAAATCAATGTATTTACGAGCACCCATTTCTAAAAGACTAAAATATTTTTATAAGAAATGATAATAAAAATTATTAGAAAAAAAAATAACTGCTTAATTATAAAAGAAAAAAGTTGTAAGTGTAAAGAGCGGCCTTATCGCTAATAGTGTTTTTATCTTTGCAGGGAAGAAGACGGTTTATAGATAAAGGTGAAAAGGATTCAATACATAATATATATGTTCCTTCTTAACTTGCCTTCTTATTGAGGAGTCTTAGGATTTAACAGGATTGAGAAGTAAAACTATATGTGAGTTCTCGCAAAGGCGACTGGGGAGTTACTTGATTTTAGTCCGAAGTACAAAGTCGAAAACCGTAAATCGTATACAAATTTTCAAAGCTCTGAAGTTTATTAAGCTGATCCTCATTTATAATTAATAAGAGAAATAATAATAAGAGATTGGTATAGTCAAGAATTGGAAGCAAGAGAGAGAGAGAGAGATTGTGTTATCGAAATATTTAAGTTTATACGTCTTTAGAGCGAATCAACTTTAATAAACGTCTTTTAACTTAGAAATTTATTAGAATTAATTAGTAATGTGAATTGTACTAGAAAAAGTCAAATATCAGTTAAACCACTATAAATCTATGTTATCTAGATTAGTTTCTTGAGGCGCTTTTACTCGATTCTTTTAAAGAAATTTACACACTTTAGTAGTCTTTGTTTATTGTACTTCTTAGCTTTTCAAATTTATGTCATTGAAATCAATTTTATATTTCATATAAGCCTTTGTTTTCTTATTCTGAAACTTTATAATTTTTACTATAAAAGTTTAATTCACTTTTGTATAATATATACTTATTGCAACAATTCATAGCTATGCTTTCAATAAGATCTGAACTGTCCAATAAGAAGACTATGAAGCTCATACTGATTTGTCAAAAGTGTGCGACAAATATACAAGTTTTCAAAAGTTCGTAAGTGACAAGTAAAGTTTAGTTTAGAAAATAAACTTAAGTTTTTTATAACGTCTGGTATCGTGTATGTATGTCTATTGTATCAAAGCTGTAAATTTCGTAGAATTGTTCAAGTCACGCCACTATTACATAAACTGATCACGTGCGTTCGTTCGTCCAACAATGGACTTTTGCTCTCAACAATCCAATTTTTCGTGGAAAATAGACGACAAATTATTTATTGGTTTAGGACACATTACAGAAACTTTGTAGGTGCTGCTTGTTAGAAATCTTTATTTAGGACATGTGACATGTATTCAAAGACAAGTTTAGACATGTTGTATAAAACTATTTTTACGTTTGGATGAAAAAAAACATTAAAGAAAGATTAAAATTGTTGTTACCGATACATCTTGTAAGTCCGGTGACATTTAGAGTGATGGAAGTCAAGTTTAACTTCCTTTTCAATGGAAATTCAATTTATCTTGCTAAAGGCAAGGTTTCATCAAACTTTTTTAGGCAAAATAAGATGAGAATGAGAATTAAGTTTTTAATTAGTCTGACAAAGCGACGACTATATTATTAATATATTTAGTTATATATATGAAGATATTATAAACAGCATAATTATTAAAACCATATAATGCTTTTAAGTTGAGACATCAAAGCTAAAAAGTAAGAATGTATACAATACCTCACATACAGTACAGAAATGATTCATTACTCCCATTCTGTTTTCTGGAAATAGATCCCTTTTTCGAACATGCACTCGTCTAAATGTCTCATCTTTTATGCCGTAGTGCAGTGTGTTCAGGGAACACTAGAATTTAAATCCGATTTTCCAGAAAATTTTACATAGTTCGAAATTTTCGACATTTAAAATAAAAGTGATGAAAAGCAGAAGCTATGAACGTAACTAACAAACCACAGACGGAGCAGGTAATGAGGTTCACAGCTGAATTTAATACAGAATCAGGAAGCAGTTCAATTGTTTGTTTCGCAACATGCTGCGGATTTATTTAGAGCGTCGAAGCTGAATTTCCTTTTTGTCTATTAAAACAAACTGGCAGTTTTGTTAAAATACATTGTTCTAACTATTCACACTGTTGAAACACAAATAGTTTTAAATATTAAAATAAATAGATGTTATTTGCCAGTTATTGTATTTTCAAGTAGTGGTATATTTGGCAATCAACTCTAATCGAAATCTATTTGCTTTTAATTTTTCTTAAAGAGTTCATTTAAAACAATTGCACTCCGGTTTAAATTTTCCGTAATAAAGTGAATATTGGTATTTAGTTGTTTTGGATTATACTTATATATTTTGTGCCAAAAATATTAATTATACTTTTTCAGTTATTCAGTTAACATTTTTTTTATTTTATTTAATAATTTTAAAAGATTTTTATATAGATGGATAACTTTTTTTAAGTTTTTATTTCGAAGTCAAGATGTCCTTTCTTTCTTGCTATATCATATAATTTAGTTCTCAGTCTGTATAGTTAAACTTGTAAATCCACTTAAACCAAAAATGAATAAAAACTTATTTTTTACAATATATAAACTATAAAAGATTTGTTGGTGCAGTATCAGTGAACCCAAAATATTAATATGAACTAATCATCCAATGGTTATCCCAGACACGTAACACCTCAAATAGGAGCCATAAAGGATGAACATTCTATCACGTGTGCTATCAGTAGGGGGTCATTTATCTCAGTGTAGTATCGGTTTCAAACATACGTGTGGGGAATAATTATTAATATTTTACTAATATAATTATTATTAATATTTAATTTGGTTATAGATAGGGTTTATCTTATAACAAAATTAAATATTAATAAATTTCATTTCATACATTTCCAAATACGATATAGGATTGTCATAATAGTCACAAAAAAGATTGTAGTAAATAGAAAACATTGATAGTGATGTAGAACGTTCCTTATTTCATATATCTCACCAATATCAATGGCCCCTGATCAAGTACGTGAGACGAGTATCAATAGGTCATGAAACCGATATCGGTAAATTGGTTCTGTATGTATTATACTAATGTTATATGGGGAAAACTTTCGTTTGGCTGATTGTAGCTATGAATATTAATTGAGCTAATAACGCTAGCATATTTTAATTTAAAAATAAAATTAAGTATGATATTGTATTCGTAATGTTATATTCCGAATATTTATACATATATATGTATAAATATGTATAATAGAATCAGCTATGAAAAGTTCTATTAGCACTAATTACTTCAAAACTGAACAAAACATCATAAAAACACGTAGGCCTCTAGAATTGTAAGGTTTTATTTGTAACAATAGATCTTGTACAAATTGTCTGAAATTCAAAAGTTTTACAAAATCCTACAATACAATAAAGTATTCAGGTAAGCGGGTCACGGTATGACAAACCGAATCTGTAAAGTAATGGCTGAATTTCCTTAATATATGGCCTTATGCGGCGCTATATCAGGCAAAATACGCTTCGAGATTACAGGGTTGGCACTTGAGAATTTTTTATTACATAAAAAAAATATTCACAAGTCATTTAATAGTTATAGAAGAAACTAATTATAACATTGCACTCATTTTATTATTTATGTGTTTATGGATATTATTTTTTTTATTTTAAGTAGATATTTTGCGTGTGGTGTTCCAGCAGTTGTCAGCCCTGTGCACCTGTGCAGCTATTCCGTTTAACCTGCGCGACGAACCGGAAACCTGATAAAACGCCTCATGGACGCGTTCCTCAAAAATACCGACACCTCCAGGACATAAACATCGAGATCATGTATATTATATAAGTGTATTTAATATTAATTAAAAATAAAAAATTGATAGACTCATTAAGTATATTATTTGATAAACATATTTGTTGCATGTTATTTATTTTAGGTATTAAGTGTAATCAGTATTCATTTAGTTGATAAACTAAACCATGTGTCATTAAATTAAACTGTTTTAATAAACACTATTATGAGATCATTAATCACTTTTAATGGTTTAGATAAAGAGATTATTATTTCAAATGACCAACTCTAACATTTTCAAACCAACACTATCAACATTAAATTAATTAATGCAACTTTCATGAGATATCTATGAATCAAGATTCACTTTACTATAAAATATCAATAAAAAGTTACAAAATAAATAAAAATAAATCTGTATAAATGTACAACCCTAGAAAAAAGCTAATACTCGATCTAATTGGGCAATATCGTTCAGAAATGGCTGGGGTCTAGAAAGTCACTGAAAAACGAAACGACTGGAAAATTGTACAAAAAATGATGTACTTAAACCAAAAAATAGAGTGAAAAATATTTATGCAAAAGAAAAGAAGGTCTTTGTACATTGTAGTGTGTGCTCTGAAACCGTGTAGGCACTATTGTTTTAAGTGTTTACTTGCGACCTTTTGAGCACTGGAATGAGATTAAACCTTTTTGAATGTCTACTAAGTTATAAAATAATAAAAAAAAACACAAATATATATCATCCGGATATATTCACATAATCATTAATTGTATTTGCCTGACTAGTTTCGAACCCATTCAGAGTCCTTATTCATGAGCTGAGCTGAGCATCGCGGTGTAAACAGAGTTCACGCCGCGATTCCACAAACTAATCCGATGAAACCAAAACTAGTCAGACAAATTCAAAAGTAATTACGGATAATTATTTATAAAAGTAATCATGGATCAATAAAAAAATATTTTAACAATGCACATGTTAGTCTTTTCTATATCTTGTTAACTCTACAAGGAAAAGTATACAATTTATTTTATATATCTTTAACTGAATGAAATATTCTAAAAGTCAATAGAAGATGTCTTAAATAAATATATACCTACAGCCAAAGAGAGGTCGAGGTTCATAATAACCATTCAACTTACTTTCTTTATTAAAATAGGCAGGTCTCTTCTAAATTCCTGAAGCATTCAGCTTCAAATGATACGACAAAATCTTTTAAAATTTGTACTTAGTTAAGTAAAGTATTTATAAACATTAATTTATCAAGAGCATTGTATTAAGACAATAATATCACTAAAATATATTCAGATACCAATTATATGTCTTAATAACGTTATTAGGAATGAAATCACAAATCATTAGAAAGATACACCAACATGAAACAATAAGCAGTCCTCGTTAAGGCACGAAATTACGCGGAAAACATTGATAACGTAAAGAGGCAAAAAGGGGCACAATATCTAATACATTTACAACGAAGTAGGGCTAGGGCGTGCCCCAGTCAAAAGCACGCGCACATTAAGCCCCAGGCCAAGTCGGCTTTGGACCAAGTTATGAGACAAAGCGATATTAAGGTTAGCTTTAGCATTAGCAAACGACTTGCGGCATCTAGAAAATTGTTATTGTGATGTATGTATTTATGCAAATTTTTGTTATATCTACATATGAATTACAAAGAGATAACTCTAATGTTATAAACATATAAGTGTAAAATATTAATATCTTATATACTTTAATTCCAAATAATAAAAGGAATAATAATTGTTCGATCGTAATGTGTTTGTACTCTCATAATGTCGTATAATGGGTCTGGTGCTGTACCTTGAGCCACAGTCTAAGTAATGCTTTACTAATGACTGTGTGTTGAGATTTTTCCCCCACTCATAAATATCCATTAATGATAGACTATCTACCAGCAAGAGCTATTTAATTTTTAGCCAATGTTTCAACTAAGACCTAAATTAAAAGTCAATTTATTGGAAATATAATATTTTTGGGATATGTATAATAATTATAGTTTATACATTTATCTGTCTGACTTTCTAAGAGCTGTTTATCAGCATCATATGAATTATTTTAAAGACATTGTTTTAAAACCAATTGTTAAAGACATCTATTCGCATGCAAAGTTGAATAACTACATTTATATAATAAAGATTCTTTAAGTGTCTAAACTATATTAATAAGTATCTAATTTCCACACTCCTTAAGTCACCCCGCAAATACATTCCACACTTCCTACACAACAATCGGAAGACCTTAAAAGTAACAGAAAGACAATAGACCGGACGACCATCCGTTGGTTATATCAATATAAATTTAACAATAGAACTAATACAGTTTGAGTAATAAAGTATATTTAAGTATAATGCATTAATATTATAATCTTGTAAAGCAATATCTATAAATAATATAAATTTATGAACGCCTGAATGTAATATACGAGCAATAACTTCTGTCGACGTAAAAAGAAAACATTGTTGCAGGAACAAAATTGTAATTATATCATCTCAGTAAGTTAGTTGATAGCGCTAACGTATTAAGCTTATTTACATTTTGCATTTTCCTACATTTCAATTAGCATCTTGTATATTCATTAAAAAGTAAAGAATATTTTAGCATTAACTACTCCAACATAAAAATGTATAATTATTTTGTAACCAACTCTTTTTAGTTAATTAACTCCGTCAAATTAAAAAGTATATCATACGCCAAGAAAAATATATTTTGATTTTAAATATTTTACATTATTTAATGTCATTATATAATATATTTTATTAAATTATTTACGGGCTTATTTACAATGTAAGAACCCAATGTAAAAACCACAACATTTTGCAGCAGTTTCAATATTTAGCAACAAAATGGCTACCACTATTGTGACGTCAATTTTAAGTGTGTAAAGTTGGCACGGCATGGCGTGGGGCGACCGCGACACTCATGAGACTAGCTGACCCGCCCCGGCACGCCCCCCTCATTGGGATGAAATGTTTGAAATTTATCTCTTGCTTAAATTCATAATTTTGGTAAAATGATTTTTATTTATAAATATTATTATTATATTTATAAGTATTATTTAAAAAATAGTTTTTCATACATCCTTCACAAATCCAATGAATCATCTTAAGAGTATTTTCTAAGTATAAGTGATTTTAACCGCAGGAGTATAGGTTTGGATGATACTTGACAGCTCAGCCAATTAGAAGATATATCAGTATATTATATAATATGAAAATACGAGAATGTAGAATGCCTTTGAAATAAATATCTTGCCTTTAAAATGAATATAATGGAAAATAAAATTGTTGGTGTTTTCTATTCAGTATAAAAAAACAACTATAACACAATGCTAGACATATTTAAACTCTTCCAGGAAATATAAGATTTTTTTTATATTATTTACATTATATTAATAACTAACATTGCTTAAATTAATTTAGGTATCAAAGACAATTTATATATATATATATATATATATATATATATATATATATATATATATATATATAAATCATTTATATATTTTTTTATCAGAGCTTTACTACGTATTTTATTAAGTTTATTATATTTAAAGGTAATGGAAAATTTATAATATATTTAATTTTCAGAGCTTCTCGAAACACGCTGAAGTCGTAAGATAAATAATTTAATTGATTCAGAATTTAAATATATGGTATACATTAATTTTCCATTAACAATACGATATTTTATTATAAAATAAATTATCGTTTTAAATAATTAATTACTTGGATACTTATTATATTAATGGATAAGATTATAATTTTCGTATGTATAAATCAGACAAACAGATGATGATATATATATATATATATATATATAATCGGTTTAATTCAACAAACGACCATTATTGTCTGTAATTAGCATAAATAAGCCGTAGAAATGATCCTGTCAATATGTGTGTGTGTCACATGTTGTGTAAGCGATGAAAGGTATTACCTATATTACGAGGACTTATAATATACGAGCCAGCTTTGTAATTGAAATATTTACAATATTGTATAATGTTTTTTATGTGACTTCAATGAGCACAAATTGTAACTTCAGTGAATTATTATATCTAATTATATATAAATGTGGTTATAACGAATTTATTATTATAATAAAGTTCTGCATATCAAGACACCAATTATAGAAATATACCAATAATATTACATAATATATTTACGCGATTAAGTCCCAAAATATTACTATTATGATTAAAAATCGTGAAAGTTTAAAAACAATAATCAGACACTAATTCGATGGTAAAAAAATCAATGATAATAAATAACCAATGTGGATAAACATTGAAAATGCTGAAAAATAACATCAAAATGTCAAACCTTGGTAATGCCTTGTATATGAACATACACAGATCAAACAATATTTACCTTTCCTGAGACGGATCATTTGATTTTAAGAAACAGATAAATATCAAATAATTCATGTAACATTGTTAGTTTTATGTATTTCCAAGAAACAACAGAGAGAAATTAAAATAATGTTTATTTGTCCTAACAGCGCGTGACAAGAACAAGACGCGGTGGGCCATCTCATTAGGAAATCTTTGTGACATGTTGGAGGATTCTTTCCTTAATTGCACTACTTTCATGCAGGTGCAGATATTTGCAACAAATGTTTGAACCAATATTTGTGCATTGGTTTATTTGATATCGCTTGCTTGAGGGTCAATGGTACAGCTGCAGAACCGTTCCGAATATGTACATATCATATAAATTGTACTGTAATAAAATAAAAAACAAAAGTGGGTAATCTTCATCTATTTCTGGAGATATCACAAACATGTATTCAGTTTTTTTTTTTAACAATAATATCCTTAATATTGTTAGTACCCACTGTTAATAGTGAGTTTCCAGTTGTAAACTTCGAGTCCACAAGTAGTGTTCAAGTGGAACTTTACTAATGAGTTAGAATCTAGCGGGCTGTTGTTGTTTGCAAGTTTCGACACTACGCATGCGGGTGAAGAAGTTGGATAATGATCTTATTAATACCCAGGATTACATCCAGGAACCTTTATTGAAATACACACAATGTACAGCGAGGTCACATGGATATTTTGTAGGTATTAGGTAATATTGGTTTTATATTACCAGGGGGAAGCAACCAGACTAGCTGATGGTATTGAGGGATGAAAAATCAGGGGATTGGGATACTGTCTCCCTCACTTTAACTGCAACGTATTACAAACACGTGAGGGAAATAATAGCTATTAGAACGGTGGTATTGATAAGCCAAGCTGAAACGAATTGGGAATTTCCATTTAAAAAGACAACGGTCTAGATCTAGATGTCGATCTATGAATTCATTTTAAATTAGCTATACTAGTGTTATAAAGCGAAAAAGTTTCTTTGTTTAAACGCGCTTATCTCCGAAGCTACTAAATATATTTGAAAAATTCTTTCTGGTTATGTTTATACTATATTATAGATCATGAGGCTACAGGCTATCATTATGCTACTGCTCTTAGCTATCTTAATAATAAATAAAATCGTACGTCAAGTACAGTTAGTAATTGATATATTTTTAAAAACTGGTAATCAATGCGACCCATAAATTATAATGATTGCAAAAATATTTTAGTAATTATCGAGATAAACAACATCAAAGTATATGTCGGCGATTCGTGTCATCTAATCGGAGACGTATTGACCTTCCGTTCTCATTAGAAATATTAATTAATACTTCTAAGAACTGAAATAATTAAGATAAGAAGATTATTAGTGTTTTTCTTATTTTAATAAATCTTACAATGCTATACAGCTTTTATATTTTATTTTTATTAGGAAGGAGGAAATTAAAAGCTACATAGAACAACGGAAGAGGAAGGAAGAGGAAGACACCTACATTTATCTGAATAGTCAATGTTTTTTAATTACGCGAATAAAAAACTTTTAATAGGCATTGTTTATTTAGAGATTGAATTTCATGATAAACAAAACATTAATCAATATTACTACATTACTATTTAAATGAATATACATATGGTACGTCAATGTTTTTATTATGAGATTAATAAAAACTTTTAACAGAAATTTTTCATTCAGAGTTTGAATTTCATGATCAACCAAACATTAATTATTATTAATTACTATTTAGATAACTATACATGTAGTGTGTCATATATAGTGCTACTATGAATACAAAAATATATTTGTAATTTTCTTCCAGCGACGTGACGTGGTCGCGTGAAGCTATTAACTAAGGCAAATATTGTTTCAGGTGCGCTGTGTCTTTCTTTAAAAAACGTTAAATTTACACTTGCCCGCTATTTTACATATTCCATAGCGTTTTAACTAAAATTACAAAAACAACGTACATTTGTACTTTTAGTTATTTTAATAACTATTTATTTAACAATATAAAAATTCTTGAATTTAATCTCTTATTTCTCGATTCTAAAAATATTGCACAAATAAATATTTTTAGATATTATTTTTATTGTGGTATTTTTCAAATTACAAATTGTTTTTAACGAAACCGACAGATTACAGTAGTTCCAGTTCGAGTTATTTGAATTTAATTTAGACAAAAAAATTATTCATGAATTATTTGTTCTCAGCTTCCATCTTCGTTCACTCATTTAAATTGTATTCATCCAACATTTCTTGCAGCTAAATTCTAAAGCTGCAACAAAAACTCAACCGCATTCTACTAGCTCCGTAGTAAATATTATATACATTTCTATGAGGAATAACTGTCTGTAGGTCCATGGGCCATTTAATTTTGCATAAACATCATTCAATTTACTTATTATATAATAAACTAGCTGCTACTTGCGGTTTCACCAACGGTTTTCTTTACTTATATAAATAAATATATATTTATAGTAAATAAAATCAGGCAAAATGTAACATTATAATGTTGAAAGAATCTTTTAAATCGATTAATTGGTTTTTTAGTTTATTTGTTACAACTAGTTAAAATACTTAATAAAAAAATAAAAATTCTTGTAGAAAAAAAATTAATACTTAATTAACTTAATTAAAATTAAAATAATAAAAATTATAAATAGTAAAGATATTTAAATGATTTGTAAATTCTTAAAGATATTTAAGATAAATATAAATTAGATATCTATAATATGATGTTATAAATGTAATCGTTTATTCATAGGTAAAAACATGTATGATAAATGTTAAACAAAATTCATAAGATAATATAAAAGTTATTTTGAACATTAAATAACAATAACTCCCAAAGGAGACGAGAGATTCCAACGAACATTTTTCTTCTCTTCACGGTGTTATGAAGTGTTCTGGAAAATGGCGCCCGAGAGACCAATCATAGTACTTGCATTACATCTCACACATGGTTAGTTCTCTTATTTATAGAATTAAAAGTTGGCGGAACTTTTAAGCTCTTTGAAAATTGTGTTATATTTTTAAGAATCATTGTATATTTTACTTCTTATTCTTGTGCAAGCCCATTTACTATACTTGTAGAGTTGGAGTCTTGTTGTGTGTATCACTAAGTGCTGTGGGATTTAATCTTCCAGCTAGTTTTATGTAAACTACAAATACTAAAATAAAAATATAACGGTTTTATGTGTTTAGTTTTGCAATATCTTTTTGTGAACACAAATTCTGTAGGAATATATAATATAATATATTTATAATAATATAATTAAAGGGACATTGTAAAACATCTATAAGTCCATTAAATATATTTTATGATATTGAATTTTGAAGTAAAATTTTAATTCACATCAATCATGTACACACGTCCTACTGTGACCGCGGCTGAGGACGTTATGGGCGATACTCAGTTACACTTACTACAGTTTGTACATACCTCTTCTGATATTGTATAAATTATTATATCAGAATAATTTTAAGTTTGAACTATTATATTCGAATAATGAACCAAAAATAGGTTTTTGTAAAAACATATTGCTATAAATATTTTTTTAAACGTTAAGCAAATACAGATTTTATTGTATGTATGCGGTCGGTTATACCTTTGAGTCAATCAGGGTGACTCACAATTCCGTTAATACAAATATTTGAACGGTTCGTTATTACAGTTCCGAGATGAACATACCTACTAATGGACACATTCTTACTGTAGGGGTTAAAATCCTTTTTTTATGACTTAATTGACTTTTATTTTATTTTTTTGGTTAATAATGTATTTTTTTTCGCTTAACCTTGCAATTACATGAAATAAAAGTAATTTTAAAACATTATATTAAGTGATAATACTTATTAAAATTATTTACCATCGGTTTTGATTATTTTGAAAATAACAGGTACATACGTAATTGTTATTTTGTCTGTCGTATGTGGCTGTATTTAGAATAATTTAGTCTCAATATTATTCAGAGAATATGGTAATTTGATCTAATAAAAGACGAATAGCGTGACTTGTAACTTTAAAAGAATGCAAAAATATAGGAATGCTGAGTTTTCTAATAAAGAACTCATTTAGCTAAGCCTACGACAACAAAAATTAGAGATACCATTTCAAAACCCAAAACAATTGCAAGATACAAAATACTATATATCTTTAAAATTTATGTATTATATATATTGTGAGAAAAAAAATTAAAGAATACTATATGATCTCAAACCAAAATATTACACATACAATTTCAGAAATTATTTTTATAAGGGGATTTCATTCTTGTTATATAAGAATTACTAATCTGCAAACATATAAAAGTAATTTAACTTTATAATCTGTTAGAGTATGGTCTCAAGTAATTGTAATATTCGTATTGTCTGATACTGTCTGAAGTAATCTCATTGCCGCAGTCCTAAGACATAGTTCAGTCGTAAATCAATCGGACAGCTAGTTTTATGATCGCTTTCCAAACTATTTGATGCATAGCTTTGCTGTATTTGTTTGTATTAGTTATGTTATTTATTATCTGAGATAAATAACTCGTTTTGCTTTTACTTGCGCTCATACATACCACAAAACTAGGTACTTTTACCAGTGATGTCCTATCTGTAACTTACCTGTAACAAAAAATATGATTGAAGAAATAATAATAAATATACAACAATATATAAAATATATTATATGTATTGTTTGTATTTCTTACAATAATAAGATTTTTTAAAACAATGCATGTGCTTCAATTTCTTATATATATAAAAAAAACACATCATACAAACATGTACGACTTTAAGCAGAAGATATATAAAACACTATATTAATTATTAACAACATTTTTAATAGCTAATGTGTCTAATTGTACTATTAAAAATAGTAAGTACATAGTAAATAGTAAAAAGTAAAAAATATTAGCTGCGAAATTCATGTTAAGAAAATATTATAATTCATATTCCTTTTACAATATCGTAAAGACTATTTTACCTCAAATCTAATGTGAACCTATTTGGCAGACTATCCAGACCGTCTTTAAAAGGGTAGCAACCCTTAGATCCCTATTTATTCAGTGAGGAAATGATGTAGACTCGAGACAGACGGACAGGCAATTTCTACAGTTCATGTTCCACTGAGTGAAAGATAATAATCATAACTACAGAAACGACCGGGTTTATTTAAAAAAAAGACTAAAACTCATAGTTTTATATTTCTAAATATAACATCAATCCTCTTATAATTCATAGTTACAAACTTTTATTAACCCTCGTAAAAACGTTATGTTATGAGTATAATGTTTCTGTATATATTTATTTATTATGCATTTAAATAGTTATTTTATTATCGGTCTAAAATATAAAAGCTTTCCTTTTTTTTCAAAAAGCTAAGAAATTTGGTGTTTTTTGCAATGCATTAACAATCTTCAAACATGAAATTGTTGGGTTTTTACTGAGTCACCTATTAATAGTCAAAGATTACTTTACTATATTTATATTAAATTGCATGTTGTTTGTATCCTTTAATCATTTAGCTTCTATATCTTAAATTTTGATTAACCTCATATACGAGAAAATTGGTACTAAACTGCTTGTCGGAAGGGAATTTCAAGTGTGTGAGTAACTTAACACTTACAACTACATATACAATGTGTAAAGTCTCAATTTCTCACAACTTTTCTGGTTGTTAGAAACTTGTTTGAACAAGACTATCTATTTCTAAATCTGTAACGAGACCTGTATTTTATATAGATATATTTTATATGTGAATTTAAAAATAAACATAAAAATATATACCAAATAGCTTCGTTAAACATTCGATATTAATATAAGTTTATCGATAAAGTTATGAGTAAGTGTCATTAGTATGATAAAATGCTTTTATTTATAAAATTTATTGCTACCATTAAAAGCAAATATAAATTTTACACGAGCTGGTGGTTTCTTGTACCAGGAGTCATTGTTATATATTCAGTTAATTCAATTACATTATATGAACAATGTGTCTCATATTTATTTAAAAGCATCTAACATTACGCAATTGTAGCAATTTGTCTGAAGATGATGCCATGTTACGCCCACGCTGTTCTGTGATATATATTCCCAAAGGTTAGTCTGAAAGCTTGAAATTTGATCTTATAATACCATAATAATTGCACCTAACTTTGATCACAAATGAAAGACTGAAATAGAAAAACGATTATAGTCTCGATAAAAAAATATAAAGAAACTCTCAATATTTATAAAAGCATATAAAAATTACTTTAAATTAAATAAAGTTAATAATTTGATAAATTCCAAAACCTGTACTAGAATAATCCACGTTTATTAAATTGCTAAGAAACTAAAACGCACAGATGGCTACAACAGCTGAGATGTTTAGTTAAACTATTTTGCAACTAGCAAAGTTGGAGCTGCAATTAATTTTCCAAATCTCCCCTTTGTTTAAGTATTAAAATGAGGATTTCTGAAGAGATCAGAGCTCGTGCACTGCAGCGTTGGTTCCTACAGTCTTCAAATTTATAATTGTTATTTGTTTGACAAAATTAACATTTATGTTGCGAGATAAGAACTGTTTTGGAGATCTGTTATTTTGTCATTCTAGCTCGGAGATGTGGAGTTTCATCTTTTATTTTTCGTTTAAATGGAATACCTGGAATTGTCTGTTGTTGAAGGAAGCTTCGGAATAAAAAGCAAATCAAAGCAACGTATAAAATGCAACGCTGTGTGAAAATATCAGAGTTTTCCGGACAAACATACGGACACTGAATTTTTATATATAAAGTTAAGATCAGCTTGATATAAATAGACAAAATAAGTAAATCCCGTAGTTCAGATTGTACCACGTTTAAAAATATGAAGCTTTATAAAAAATAGTCGTTTTTATGATATACTATATATTACCTACAACATATATTACTTCTTTCTATCTTATGAAATTATTTAACATTTAGTTCAGTTATTAAATTAAATATTGAATTTGATATATCTGTTATCTTTTCACACTTTCAGTATTTCAGTTTCATATTTGCATCTCTATTGCATTCCACAATAGTGCAGTTACGAAAACTCTTGTACGGTCAATTCAGTCGCCCGATACTAATCTGAATTGCAATCGAGTTGTTTAAATGTGTTTTAGTTGTAAGTCGGAGTATTTAGTTTTCCGCCACACAATTATTAAGTTTTGTTTTAAACAAATAACCGGTTAAGTTAATATTGGCTTATAGTGTTCTGATTGCCACCCCACGATAACCCCTTTTACGGATATCCGACTCGTTTCACACGCGCGTCTGAATCGATGGTAACTTCCAGCTACAAACGCACTTTATCCAAGTTTGAGCATTTCTATGACTATATCGCATGTTGGAGATAGATAAAATGTTGTACAATGATTGCAACTCAACGAAAAAACAGTGTTAGAAATATAAACAAATCCATATTCAGATTTCTTTGAAATGAACATCACTCAATAATAAATTATATCTCAAACTTATTCTTAATACAAACACCGATAAATACATTAAAATAAAGAATAAAATGTATCAAAACGTACTGGGTTTGTCAATCAACATAATCGTACTGGGTTTGTCAGTCAATCCTGTCAATGTCGTTCTGAAAACTGAGCTACCGTGTCTATAGTACAATGAAGCATTGTAAATATAACCTAATATTTATTTCATTATTTTCTTATGTTAAATTTATCGAACATATAGTATGTTAGTACATAAATTTACTCATACTTATAAAGATATTTGACACGTTTACTCACTCGGTATTTATTTAACTATATCTGGTCGTATTTCATTTTCACATAACATTCAGCGGTTTTATTGTTATGAATATAAAATGACAAAATATTATAGAAAAAAATATATCCGTCATTATATGAGCTTATATTGACATTGAGTATTTCGAGAATTATTATAGGAATCATGTATTTGTCATATTCGAGTTGTTTCATATTTTCGAGGAAAATATTATCTGAATGTGGATATTTTTTTATATAAATCCAACGTATACATTATACTCTGAAAATATAAAATATAAAAATATTAAGTAAAAGTCTTAAAGTATAAAATATAAAATTTTTATTTTTATCTAAATATTTTTCTCAGACTCAGTCAACTCTAATAAGTAAATATACTTGAGTAATAAAATTACCAACTTCAGTTGGTTCCGCGCTAACGAAAGTTTAATTATATTAGCTGCGAAAATAACTATATTGAAAACAATATTGGTTTTCATAATTAAATTATTTATTTTTCAATTTATCCTTTAAATTGTAAGAAAAATATTATTACTCAAGCAAATCTGATTTTTTTAGGAAAGACTGTCATAATAATGTCAAAATTAAATTTCCAGGTCTCCAGGTCATGTTATGTAGATAGCACGCAGAAAATATTTTTATAATGAAAATTTTATAAAGGCGGATGGAACTCTGGAATACAGTTCCAGTTCCAGAAATAAGAGGCATGTAAAATAAAATTAAAATGAGCCTTTAAACAGCATCTCTTTGAGTTACAACAAAAGTTATATTACAACAATCTTACTTTCACTTTTCGTAACAGAACAACTATAAAACAATATTGTTGTACTCAAATTTCTGTAATTCACTTTCTTTATTCCAAAAGCTTAAACGTCTCAAAAGATAAATTATTGTAATTCAGTTTAAAAAGTTCATAGACTACTTTTTTAAAAAGATATTTAGTGTGCAGAATTATACTGTTTTATTATATATATAGATTTGAAAACTAAATTAAGATACAGATATATCAAGCTTTTTTAATATATATTAAAGTTAATACACATATATGTCACAAAAAGTACGTATTTTCTTTAATATGATTGTAATATTTTGTATACAATAACGACCTCACGTTCCTGTTCAATGTCGTATTACCGATGGATTTATATTTTATTGTATCTTTTATGCCTCCTACAATTCCGTTCAGTGTTTATTAAACAAAGGATAGAGAACTTAAACTAATATCATAAATAACACATATATCAAAATACTAAAAATACCGTTTTCTTAAGTTTGTAAAGTTTTTTATAAATTACTTGTGAATTAAAGCTTCAAAATTATTAACGTTATTTTTATGAAATTATAATTTAATTATATTTAGTTATTGCCCGAACAAGATTTGTATAATAAAAAAAAAGAAAAGCAAAATAATAATAATTTCGAAACTATAAAAAAAATATTGAAATTTGGATGATCCCTATATTATATAAAAATCTCAATAAACAAAAAATGAAAGTTGTGTTTTGCAACACTATTCATATTCAACCAACTATTCATATCAACAAATTGATAAAACAAATTCTTAAAATTTTTCTCGTACATACATTGCTTTCAAGCGAAGCCGGGGAGGGTATATTGTATTAAAATCTTTTTATTACACCCTCAGTATAAATAACTGTATGTATTACAAAACTATAATGTGAATAAAGTTTTGATAACCGCGAGCTGAAAAACTGAACTCGTAACATTACTAACTAATTATAATTAGTTATTGATAGTGTGAAGGTTTAACTTTGAGGTATTTTTAAAGAGTTTTTATTGTATGGTAAAACTTTTCTTATATTATTAAAAGAGGTACGAAGTTGTTAGAATAATAATAATTTATTTAACTCAGATTCATTGTTGGTATATTTCTAAGAATATTTTATTCTACCAGGGAGGTCTACTAGAAACTATACCTACTTGTCTGATTTTTCTCAACAAGTCAGAAATCTCTAATAAAATGTTTGTGTTTTTAATAATATATAATTTGAATTCGATTAGTTCATGCTTCCACAAATTATGTCAGATACAGCACCAAGCAGCCCACGACAACCCACGGCAACCCACGACAAACCAACAATAAACACTATACGTATTATATACAGCGACTACATAACAGCCGCCGGTAACATAGTACAGGTCTGTTCCATTGAACGGATTAGTCTACACTTATTTTAAATTAATTTACATTAAAACACACACGCTTATGATTTCATAATTTGATTAAAATTAAACGTAAAAGAATGGTAGTTCAAGAGGTTTCTCGTTAAAATAACAATTATAACATAAATAACATCACAATTTGTAAACTTTATCTAAAATTGTAACATCAAAATATTTCAACATCTATTTAATGGGCTCCGAATGTAAATTTCTACTTATTCTTAAGAACGTTATTAAAGAGAGAGAATAAAAATAAATTAGACATAAGGCCGTCCCATCTTTTAAAGACTTAGGGAAGATTACTGTCATTCATTTCCAGGACTTGAGATTTTTTAACTGAGGAAATGTACTGCGAGTACTTGTCGAAGTTACCTGTGACATTACAAAATATATGTTACTTATAAAAACATTATTTAATGTTATGTAAATTAAGTAAATAATAATATTTATATAACAATTATAATCAGTCAATCAATCAATCATTCAATTAGCTAAAATTGCAAAGGCTTCGATTTCTTTAGAATACTAGTTAAATATAATATTTTCATTTTCATTGTTGCTCACATCTAACATTGACCAAACATAAGAGATTCTTACTTATTAGAATTCATTGATATTATATTTTATAAAATATGATACCTAGCCTTACAGAATACTACAACTTTGCCAGATATATTATTTTGCATAAACAAAATATAATAAATTATAAAAGAAGTAATGTTATAAACGCATAAACAGACAGACATTGAGATCAATAATGTAAGGCCAATATGTAATCGTCTTTAAACATGTATAGCCATATTTAGCTTATTAAACATTTAATAAATATAGAATGAAACATTTATCGATATGCACTCATATCGATAAATGTTTCATTCTTTTTTTATCCAACCCTACTGTGTTGGATAAAAAAAATCTTAATTAAGAATTCAACATTCGACGGGATGGTTTCCCAGAGGTCAAGGGGTGAGCACCTGCTCATATCGGTAAATTTTGCATTCAAGAATATAAATAAAGAAATATAATATATAGATATAGATAGAAAAAAAGAAAATACTATGTCACCTAGATTTAAAATAGGTATAGATACATATTAAGTTACTAGGAACCTGTTCAGCTCCTCTGTTAAATACTAACTTACACATAAACTTACAGACTGCTGGAACTTCGTCTAGGAACAAGACCGTGTTTTCGTATGCAAATAATTCTGAAACGTTGGCGAGTACTTATTAAGCAATCTTGTTTTATTGTTATTATATAATTAATATAAGCACTTAAGGAATTAAGCTTAATTTTGCTTCAAATTTTAAGCTATTTAGCATATTTTAGCAAAACGATAACACTAAATATTGTATAGTATTAATTTATACAAACATATTAAATTATATAAGATTATTTTTAATAGAACAGTTTGAACATAATTATATTTTTTTATTCCTCAATAACTCATTCAGTTTCAGATAGTTTTTGTAGTGGCAGGGTTCACATTCAGGCCACCTTTTTCAGACGAATGAAGCATGAAATAACGATTCTATTTCCCTCTTGTTTTATTTATTATGTTCGCTTATCCCTTGTATGAATTTATTGGACAAATATATTTGCTTGGATTTTCTAATAGATAATGTTATCTGAGGCCTAGAGGGAGCCTTATGGTGATTTGGTTTTGTGAATTATTTTATCCGTATTGCTACCGAAATAATTTAATTTTAAAATATTTGATATATAATTTTCATTTTTTTTTTATTTCGACTTATAAAAGTCTCTTCATCAAGTCAACTCTAAATATAGTTGTATGTTTTCGAAGATTATTGCTTATACTAAAAACACGTACAATCTAAATTGTATGTAAGTATTTATAATTAAGTAAATATAAATTACTTTACAAATATAATAATTAATTGTAACAGTTACAAGGCGGTATCTAGTGAATAGAGTTTTGATAAGAATTTTCGTTTAATTTGGCGACATGTGCCGGAAACTACAGAGTCCTTTGCTGGCACCATCTGTGAAGAACCACTTAGGTATAAATACCATCAACTTTACCAAGGAGTCAAGGGATTATAGAACTTTACCAGCTTGATATAAAACCGATATCCGCTCGATTTGGTTGAAGATTCCCAGTACTTAATGGACGTTCATCTAAGGATTTTACGACTTTTTCATAGTTCTATTACAAATTACTTTAAGCGTTCAGTTTTGTCACCAGCTTGGTCTTTAAGTGCTGAGGGTATAAATTGTAATTTTATTCTTATTAGTATATCATAAAATCAATACACATAAAAACATACCGATGTTTATATGTTTATATCCTATCCACAGTGATCTTTTCGACCTGCTTCCAAGGCGGTAAAAATGTAATACATTGAAATTATGATCGCTTACCCATCACACAAATCACCTCAGTAAATCTTGCTTAACCAGATTTATGCAAAAGCATTTAGACAAAACTACGGATAAAAGTTAAATCTCCTTGATTTAAACTCATATTAAACTTGATTTAAATCTTTAAATCTTATAAATCTTGTCTTGTTTAAGATGTCATCTGTAAGGATTTTTGTATTGAACTTAGTCTTTAAGTATAGAAAATCCTGCAATATATTGAACAATGCTGATAACGGTAAAGCTATGTTAATCTCTAAGAAAAACGTTCTTACGCTGAGCGGAGATAAGAAGACGTGATAAATATATTTCTATAGTACAGAATTTTTTATTACTTTTTCATATTAAACATATAAATTTTTTAAAGCATACATGATTTTTGCGAGGATTACATCAACTTTGAAATTCCTCAATATTTATTCAACCAAAATATTTACTATATTTTAAACCTAACCTGAAAATAAATTATTTAAGACAACATCTGCCTTCGACTATGCTCGCCTCAAAAAATATATTAAAATATATTTTTCTGCACTTTAACTCCCTTTCTAATAAAAATAGAAGTAGAACATATTCTCTGTTTTGTCACTTTCCCCACTTTGACGGAAAATTGTTAGTGAAAAAGTGACAAAACAGAATAATTTAATTATAAAAGAAAGTAAGAGTAAAGGATATTTAACAGTAAGGATATTAATGTAGAGATAGAATCTTAATAGATAAGAATAACTAACTTCAAATACAAAATTAAATTACAATAATCCACTAATACGTTCCAGCTCTGCCTAAAGTTCTGACCTAAATCTGCTGGATAGCTTTTAGCCAGATTATCAGATCTGCCCACTAGGATTTAAATACTAAAAGTGAAATTCTAATTTAAGAAGAATTTATTTAATATTATATTTACTATAGAAGAGCATATAGGCCATAGTAATAATGTATGTATGGAAAAAACACAAAAACATTCAAACACACTCTTCATATTAGTATAGCTATGTAGTATAAAAGTATTGTCCATTTGACTGAACTGGTATTGTTCAGCGATGCATTCATTTAGTATCAAAATAAAAATCCTACATGCCCAATACAAAACAAAGCATAAACAAACATTCAGTCAAATAATTTGGATGTGGCATTATGCATATAATATTTTCATTAAATAATTTGGATGTGGCATTAATAATCTTATTATTTACGTAAGACAAGTACTGGTCTAGTTTTTTATCAGCTGTCGAGTTGACTTTGAATTCAAGATAGTGCATTTAGGGCACAATACTGGGGTTATCTTGTCTCTTAGTTATTATATACATATAGTTTTTTATAAAAATATTTTCTTATAGTGGATGAGTTTTAAAATCCTAAACAACGGTTTATACAAATATTTTTAGTAAAATTCCTGTAAATGAAAAATGTTGAAAAAAATTTTAAATTATTTCTGTATTCCAACTATCCGAATATATGAGGCATGATTTGATTTTGATTTATTTTATAGTTTTGTTTAGTTTAATAAAAATCAGTTCATTTATTTCTATATAAATCTATACAAACAATATTCATACATTCTTCTTATAAGGTCATGTCTATACATTCTTAGATTTATTTATTCATGTTTTAGAAATCGATAGTCATAACATTGTTAATTCATGACATTCGACTTATAACTTATAAAGGGTTCTTTCGTAACTTGTAGGTAAGTTATTATGTATAATATATTAGGTTAGTTAGTTGGGTTCAGTAAATGAGGTTTGTATTTCGAGGTTGTTTTGTAAATGGGTTAATGAGTTAATGTAAGTTTCAAGTTCTCGCAGCACCTCCTGTGCCTTTGAAGATATAAACTGCGGTCAGATCAAGACGGTTGGACGCACTGGCGTAGAAGTCCACTTAACTTTATTACTGAGTAACAGGTAAATAAAACTTTTCTTCGTTTCAACACGATTACTTTATCTCGATTCTCAGTAAATCATTTAGTTTCTAGGATTAATGATTTAAATTTAATAAAATTCGATTGTTATGGAAAGAGTTTCAATAGAATAAACAATCAGCACGTCAATTGCTGTTGTGGTCTTCTGTGCGAGTTGTTCTACTCCAGAGAAGACAGCTTATATAAAAAGTCATAGCAACTAATACACAAGAACAAAAAATTGTTTTTTTTTTTTTTACAAAACAACTGTAAAGAGAAATCTGTGGTATGAGGGGGTTCAAAAATCATAATAAACATCAGCAATTTGTGGACCACACAAAACAATTGTCCCGTATGAGAATCGAACTCACGACCCAGATCAATAGGAAGATAATGAAATTGATAAAACATATACCAATACGAAGAAAAGTTTCAGTATAGTTAAGTTATAGATTATATTGGATAAAAAAATATATAAAACGTAGGAGTGCTAAGCTTAACAAAACCTTTCTAGCGAAGTGGCCATGTAATTAAAACATGCTTATCTTCACAAGCTCGCAATTGCCCGGGCTTTTTATGTTCTAATGCCTAATTTGGAGTGTTGCCAGATATAATGCAAGCACGTAACAAATAAGTTGATAATGCTAGAGACTAGAGCTTACATGCTCTCTGGTCCATTTTAATTGTAGAAGAGATCTATCATACAAAAGGAATTTGTATACACTATTTTGACTCCTAAAGCAAATACTGTCTAGATATATATTTTTGCATAATTCATATCATATTCCTCGGTGAAACTTATAATTAAGCATTTGTAAAAATGTTGAACTGACGTCACTTTTGAGTTTAATATGATTAAATTAATCTCACTATTTTATCAATGCTTGAAAAGAAACTCTCTAAATGAACAAATAGACATTACTCGCACCAGTTTACTTGCGTCTAAACAGAACACCGTAGGTACTGTAATGCCTTCATTGAATATTAAATACGTAATTCTAAAGCATCTTGTATGTCTCAGGACTCATTGTCGCTGTTTCTACATCACATAACGACACAGTAAGATTTGAGAACTCTCTACATTTTAATATTCATAAGATAAATAAATCCGCAATGAGATGGACGACGCACAAATGTAAGGGTACGTGCACATGGAGGGTATTCGTTAAATAGTATAGAAGTTTGCCTTAGGTCAGAACAAGGTTTAAGTTTCGTATTACAACTTCTCTGGATATGAACGTGCTTACTTGACAGATTAGATTTGACGCAAAATTAATTGTGTTCGAAGTCAACTACTTGACCTTGTTTTTAAGATAAACTACTTGTTTTGATGAACAAAAGAGATGAACTATTGATAGTTGGACAAAAAACAGAAGATCCAAATATAAGAGTAACATATCTATATGTAAAAGATTAGAATCTTATGAACTTTCTAAAAGTTTGTTCTTCATTGTGGATTAATAAAATACTCGTTCAATCAACAAGTGTTCCATTGAATAAAATATTAAGAAAAGAATAATATAATTTTCCAGTTCCGCTAATAAATCGGAACTACAAAACCACGCTCTATTAAACTTATTGTTAAATTTTTCGGAAACAAACGCTTGTTATCTTAAATTTGGCTGATCGCATTTCGAGCATGGAACCAATCATGAAACCCAACTCGGATGGTATTGTTCGGAAAAACTGGCGAAGCCTGGTCGTAAAAATTTTTTGGTACATTAAGACTGATTCTGAACTAACAAGAGATACAAAGACCACCGAGCCGTAGCTACTTCGTTGACAAAAATTGAAATGAATTTTTGCTGTCGGTTTCATAACTATACCAAAGTCTGAGCAAAAAGTGTTTCCCGATAAAGTCACGTTACACGATATTTTCCACTCGTGTAGACACACGCTAACACTGACAGCCATTCAAATATTCATTTTATGAAGTATACTTAGGTAAATTTTAAAGTGACGAACCTTTTCAATTAAATATTGATGGAAAACTCTCATAATTCAAGTGCTGGTCGGTTTTGATTTTTAAACCGTATATATATTAATATATATCTTTGTATATACTGAACTAATAAACTGACGCGTTTAATCCTATTCCCTTGATGCAACCAGAGGAATGTTCAGACTGTCCAGTTGTTTGCTAACGCTAATTTTATAATATATATTAAATCCCAGTGTCATATTCTCAAATAGTAGACAGAGGACCATGATGGAATATACCACTGGCACAGTAAGGCTAATTGCAAACTAATAAAAGAGTTGTTTTAAATATATATTAATTTAATTATTATTAAAATTCTATTTTATCATTTAAATCATGATTAATTGATGACAATTAAATTGCACAAACATATTTAATAAGCTTATGAGTGTGAAAAAGATTAAAATATTGAAGTCCAGATAAATTTAAATACTATATAATGATAAATTGATGACAGGAACAAGACTCTAAATCTGTGAGCGTTGACGTCGAGGTCAGAATTTTAAACTGTCGAAATTTTCAGAACTGTCGGAATTTGTTATTTATTTAAAAACAAGCTGTTACCCGTTATTAAATCTGCAAACGAATGATTTTATTTACTATAAGGATAAGTAAGAACAGTAGAGTAATGTTAGATAGCCTTCTTCATGAACCTGCCTATCAAAATTAATTTTTCAAATCTCTATTATAATTCCGAAGATTGAGTGTGTCTAAACAAACAAACTTTATAAAATATTAGTATATATATGTAACAAACGTATACTTATTTAAGCACGTTTATATATAATTCATAAGTATAAACAGGTACTGGTAATTACCACAGTTACGGTCTAATGTGTGAAATTCGAAGGTAGCATCAAATATTCAGAGCTCGTTTTCAAATAGATCGTAGACGTAGTTGTGAATAAATGATTATTCGATACGCAATGTGATTTGAGAACTTATTTATTATATGATTATATTTAAACACTAAAAAAAAAAAAACATTGTTTTTATTTCAGTGTAAAACATTGTTTTTTTTTGTATGTGCATGTCTAAATATTATTTAAAAGTTAATTAGAGTTTGATATTAATTGTTGTTTGTTTATTAGTATGTACACCTCCTTCCCTCTTCTGATCACTTTTTACGTACGTTCTTTTAATTTCCGTACCCTAAAGTTCGTTTGGAAAAAATCGCTTCTATCGCTAGATAAGGTCACCTATGTTTGTACATCATTTTAAAATGTTAATGTACTTTTTTCTATTTCTTTCCTTGGTGTACAATAAAAAGCATATTATAATTACTATTATTATGACAAACAACTTAAAACGATTGTTTGATTAGAAAATGAAATAAAGAATTTTCTAACCATCTAACAATTTTTTTTGAACCAATCAATCTAAAATTTTGCATTTTCGCAAATAGCTTTGCGTTTGACTCCAGGCTGATGTTAGTATCTCTGTAGTCTACTATTTTTACAGTTACCTAGCAAGAACATAATTAAATTATAATAATTATACCGTAATTGTCAAAAAACACTGAATTCCTTTGTAATTACTAAAAAAATACTGACCAAGGTAGAGAGTTTTCCCATCTTCTAAAATCTGTTAGAAATCTTACACTATTATCATATAAATATTTCGATACTAGAGAATAAACCAGGCTTGTTTGTATTAGTAGAACTATGACTCATTCACATTTCTTTAAATATTTTTCTATGTCTGTCTCTCTTTCTCTTTCAATAACACAAAAGACGATTAGACCATTCTGATGAAATATTTAAATCTTGAAGATGAAGATTGTGAATTATGATATCTCATATAAATATAGCTATGTAAAGAATATCAATTCTTTCGTCTTTCTTTTTAAAATTATTTACTTTCAAATTGAAACAATTTTCTACTATAATACGGTAAAGGCTGATATATAGTACGTATTGTACTAAATACCATATTTTCATGAAATCAGGAGGTAGTTCAAAACAATGTGTGAAGATTTCGCCGTGTGTTTCAGTGCGTGAATTTCAGCAAAGGCTTTCTATGAATAAATAAAGGAGTGGAGTACGTGCGTTCGAAACTTGAACATGTCTGTTGAATTAGTGATACGGTATTACGAGGTGTATTATTATTTACTCTACAAGTACTGCCCAAATATTTAATAATAATAAAATACTTACGACATACTTTAGATTTGTACTGAATGTTTTAAAAAACAAAAACATAATTTTTACATATAGCGTTTTGAAATGTTTGCGTCTCTGGCTGCTGATATAAAAATAATATGTTAAAAAAAATCGCGCACTAGAGAAATAAACGCTGTAGCATGGGGTTTTCCAAAAACAGAAATAACACACACAAAGAACACCCAAACTGGAAACAGTAGTGGGAGATTAAAAAAAAATTGGTGTAATAATCGAACCCACGATCTTCGGCTCAGCAAGAAGAGGTACAAACCACTGACCACTAAACCAATCAGCCGCCTTATCATAATATGACTATAAGATAAAATAAATAAAAATAAAATATTGTCAGCCAATATTATAAAATTATAATAACTTTCTTTCATTCACACCGCAATTCTTTAATTTTCCGAGCATCTCTTCCGAATCAACAATTAATGTGTTATTGACCTCGAAAAGTAAAATCAAGTATTAAGTTATTGCGTGTCTTGATAATGAGCGCGCATTGTGTTTTAAAATTAATAGTTTGTAATTCTAGCATTGACAATGACACGCGATCAACGTAAAGATAGACTTACACTTATTGCTATGATATTAAAGATATACAAAGATATATTTTTGTTTAATATGTGGTAATATAAAAATTTTAAAATTACAAATTTATAATTAAATTTAGTTTTAAATCAATACATAAGGTTTTTCATAATTAATTTGTTAATATAATTATAACACACCACGTTTGCATATTTAGAATTTTAATTATTTGTTATATGACATGAACATTTAATTTTACGTAAACAATTTTATTTTAATATTGGTTTTATTACATTACAGAATTATTATAAAGTTAATATTACAATTACATTCAAATAGCTAATTCAAGATTTTTTCAAATAATATTCATATCTCATCTCATTTCATCTCATCTTACCTTTCCTAGCTAGATTTAGCTAATAAATGATTATTTATTAATAAATAATTATGTCTTAATACTGAATGAATTATTGAGTTATTGAACTAATACGATACACGGGCAATAGCGTGGAATTGATAAGAATTTGTTATGCGATTAGGTTAAAAAAGTAATATATACTGATATTATAAAGCGGAAAAGTTTGGTTGTTCGTTTAACCGAACTAATCTTTAGAAGTACTACTACTATGGTTTTGAAAAATTCTTTTTGACTATAATAGGTGAAGAAAACTCTGAAATAAGACTAATTTATAATTATCCTAATAGTAAAGAAAATCGTACCCACGGATGAAACCGCGAGTAACAGCTAGTAATTTTAAATATTGTGATAATCTCCAATTATAATATTTGTTTTAACTTATTAAAAGATCTAAACAAATCACAAAAATGTATTAAACTGAGATCAAAACTTCAAACGCCAGCACTTCCAGTATTAGTGAATCATATGATATTAATATGACATAATAGAGAAAAACCATCAATTCTAAGATTCTTATAAAACTGTAAATCTAACAAACTTTCCACACTAGCAGCACTAATGGCGTCTAAGTTGAACTAAATAATACATAACTCACTAACTCTGCAGTTGTTTGTAATAAACTTTTAGGTAACACGTCACCAAATAAATAGTATGCGTGAAACGAGACGCTGGGGCGATGTTTAGAATATAGAATGTACATAGTTTAATATAGTACATATTTTTTATATACAATCATTGGTCCTTTGGTGGTTTCTGCCTCCTACATGACTTCAAAGCCCATATAAACAATTTGATTATCTTCGTGTAAATATATGAAAATAACAAAATTAAAATTAAATTAATAACAACATAATCCGTGATAATAAAGCTAGTATTTTCATAAATTACCCTCATTATATGTTGTAGATATATCACCCCTGAAATAACAGTTTCATTACAGTAGACATGTTGGCTATGTATAGACATTTTTTTCTGTAGTGTTGTGGGTACATATACTTTTTTTGTAATAACATATTGTCAATAGTTAGTTATATTAAGTACAAATATAACGAATATATATAATCTATAACGAATAGACGATATCTTCTATTAACTTTTGGATAATTATTAATATGTTCGTTTTTTGTTGTATATGATTTATTTTTTTGGTGTACAATAAAGAATATATAATAATATGAAAGTAATTGAAATATGATATTGATAATATAAAATGTTCTTCATTAAATAATAAATATAAATATATCAATAATTCCTTCTCATATAACAGTATTAAAGATATAATATGATAACGTTGTAATAAGACATGTATTCAATATTTTAATACAATGTGTCCATAATGCAGCACTAGGTCTTGCAGCGCTATTGTTTCAGAACCTCATTCTGCTAAAAGAACGAAAAGAACCTTTCTTTCAATCATTTAAAAAGACGAGGATTTTATGAAAATTACTAAGAATAAATAAGATAATACCTATAATGTTCATGTTTTACTATTTATTTACTAAAAGAATTAAAAGTAGAGCTAACCCTACTTCATATTAAGCAATCTTATCTACCTCTATTGGGAATATTGTGAATAAAAACTTTTATACTAAAACCTAGAGACGTTGACGAGTTTTTAGACTATTATATTAAAATATCTCTCTATACATTACAACACCTGGGAATGAGTTTCTATACCAATTATGGAAATGGTGATACCAAAACGCCACCATATCGGTCCGAGTACAGGATCAATGTACGAAGGCGATTCCACTGCAGCGAGGAGTGAGACAGGGAGATGTAATATCTCCGAAACTGTTCACCGCCGCTTTGGAAGACGCCTTCAAACTCCTGGAATGGCAAGGACTCGGTATAAACATCAACGGCGAGTACATTACCCACCTCCGATTTGCCGATGACATTGTGGTCATGGCGGAGTCAATGGAAGACCTAGGTGAAATGCTCACTAACCTCAACGAAGTTTCTCAGCAAGTGGGTCTAAAAATGAACATGGACAAGACGAAGATCATGTCAAATGTCCATGTTACACCCACCGCACTCTCTGTTGGGAGCTCCATTCTCGAAGTTGTTGACGAATACATCTACCTTGGACAAGTAGTCCGGTTGGGTAGGTCCAATTTCGAGAAAGAGGTTAGTCGACGAATCCAATTCGGCTGGGCAGCGTTCGGGAAACTGCGTGAAGTCTTCTCGTCCAAAATACCTCAGTGCTTAAAGACGAAGGTTTATAACCAGTGTGTGTTACCAGTGATGACTTATGGTGCAGAAACGTGGTCCTTTACTATGGGCCTCATAAGAAGGCTCAAGGTCGCTCAGCGAGCTATGGAGAGGGCGATGCTTGGTGTTTCTCTACGCGATCAAATCAGGAATGAGGAGATCCGTAGACGAACTAAAGTCGCCGATATCGCCCAGCGGATTAGCAAGTTGAAGTGGCAGTGGGCGGGGCACATAGCGCGAAGAACCGATGGCCGATGGGGTCGAAAAGTCCTCGAGTGGCGACCGCGTACCGGAAAGCGTAGCGTAGGACGTCCCCCCACTAGATGGACGGATGACCTGAAAAGGGCTGCAGGAAGCCGCTGGATGCAAGCTGCCGAAGATCGGTCACTTTGGAAGTCTATGGGGGAGGCCTATGTTCAGCAGTGGACGTCTTGTGGCTGAAATGATGATGATGATGATGATACCTCAGACCGAAGACATCCATTTCAAATTGATATATATTATTAAAAAATATTTTTTCTTCTTGATTACATTCTACAAACCGTACATATGCATTCACCATTGTTTATAAAAAAAAAATGTTTAGCCAAGAATCGAATCTTGGTACTATTATATCAGATCATAGTTCAACATCTGATCCAGTATTTCCATAATTGGTAACAATTTGGTATTAAACATTTTGAAAATACTATCACATTTCGTGTCTACATCGACTAAAAAATAAGCATTTTCAGTATTATTTTGTAACTTAGTATATTCATAGTCTGACATATATATAGGTATATATATCCATTGAATGTCCTAAACCGATGCATATTTATTATAATATTTAGCAGCGACGGTCAATCGATACCAGCTGTGGTTAGAAACTATTAGCATTGAATGCCAGAGCTCGATATTTTGAATATGGCGATATTGCATTCCAGACGTGCCTGAGAAACCTCAAATTACTAACGGTTGACAACCCTAATGGGAATTCAGTTTTACTTAAGATTCCTTTAGGGCTGGCGCATCAATAATTGCTATATATATCATAGTTTTTTAAGATATTTTTTTAGGGCTTTTTTTATGCAAAATTATTTGATTGAACGATAGTATAATAAGATTTTTTTTCCAATTCAGTAAATGCTATATTTATTTATTTATGTATTTCAGTATATTATTAATATCTGAAAATTTATGTTCTAATAACAACTTAAAATAATTTGGAATTCGGCATAAAACAAATGATAGTAGCGAGAATTTTTATCCTAAACAAAATAAAAATATTTTGAAATGAAAAAGGAAGCACACACTACGATAAACATATTTTGTATGCTTGACACTAAATATAAATCCGTCCTGATCCCAAATTCGTTCCCCTGACCGATCCAGATTCTAAAATAAATATAACGAATATTTTAAATAACATACAAAAATAAACTGGAGTATTTCCAGTCCATTAAATCGTAGCAATGTCTTAGATTTTGATAGAAATTAATTTCTTAATTTAATCAGATCCGACGAAGTGGTCGAAACTAATAAATCCAAGAGCGGGATTCCTGTAGTCGCTTGTCAAAACGTCAATGATATGCCGATTGAGAATTTTAATTAAAATGAATTCCACTCGTTATTAATTGAATACTTGAAAAATTTATTGAAAATAATTGCGTTCAATAATTGATGTTAATTTTAATGATACCAGCGACATTGTTTTTGAGGTTAACCAAAACAATGAGGTAATTTCCTTTTCGACGAAATTATGTTTAAGTGAATGGTATTATGAAAAAATATTAAAAAAAAATAAAGTTAACAAATTTTAATATTAATATTTTCCATATCATATATTAGCTAACACGATGTTGATTTAGCGACACAAAGGAAAGCGGTGGTACTTCATTGAAGAGTACTTCATAACAAAATTGTAATGGCTTTCATATATTCATTACAGACCTATGTATAACAAAAAATATTAAATGAATAAAAAGTTTGAAATTACATTATGTAAAATATATAAAAAAAACTGGTTAAGTTAACTTATATTTCACATTTACACATAACCTTTGGAGGCTGTATGTTATTTAGGAGGGTGATAAGTTGTTATAGGTTAAGGTCAAGTCACGTACTTGATTGAGTGAATATTACACGATATCAACCCTAGACATTCCAACCCCTATTAGAACTACACATATATATCTTATACATGTATGTAACTAGTCTACATAAGTAGAGATGCCATTTTGGAGCAAAATAATTATATCTACACACTATCACTTATTTTTCTGTTATCTACTTAATATAATAGTAATAGAATTTGATTTACAAATAAAGATATTGAATAATCTAATCTTACCTTTTATTACTTGAAATAAAATCTTATAAAAACGTACCTGAAAATAAAAAGAAGAATAATAAATAAATAATGAGTGTTATTTCTATACATTTAAAACTTAATATAAATTATGTTTTTTTGTACGCAGAGGAATAATGGATTTACATAATCATTCAAGAGCAAGTTTGTAACTCAATTTTTATTCAATAAATATATATATATGGCAATGACCATAGTTATGACATAAAAATATAACATTTAGATTTATATATATATATATATATATATATATAAACTACTATATAACTTATTGTTAAAATCATTACAGAGCTAATAGTAGATACTATGGTTTGAAATTATTATTGGAAAAAATAAAAATGTATCAAAAGATGGTACTTTTATATAATTACTAATTTATACTTAATATAATGAAGTATATTTGATGAATCTTAATTGCGCGAAGCTCTCTATAAGAAATTCTATGAAAGACTGTGTATCATCTTAAAAAATAGTTGAGGACAGAATGCGTCGACGTTTTGTAAATGCAACTTCGATGCTCTTTGCACCTCGCTTCGCTCAATATGCTAACATATACCAAGATTTTGTGAGCGTAGCGAGTCAAAATTGAGGTGTGGTTCGCGTTCCTAATATATTTTTTAAGGAATTTTTAAATATTAACACAAACAGCTAACGATCATTGAATTGTTTCTTGCAGCAGCAAAGCTTCAAGCAGAATGTATGGTAGTCACATCAAAGTTTATTTTTATCAACCTTCTATTAATAAAATATTATTATGTGACACACAAACTATGAAACTTATAAAAATAATCAATGCAATTGAAAAAGTGCACACAGGCACAAACACATGCACATGCCAACAAATGAAATACAGATCATTGAAATTAAAGAAATAAATAGTTATATTTAAATATTGTGTATAATTCACATACAGTAACCTAACATAATTTTATAATGCAATTACGAGTCACCTCACGTCGCTGGTCGGTAGCGCTTAACTAGATTAACTGGATTACCACAGTCTTACACATAATGTACAGAAACCAATAATAAATAAAGTATTTTAGAACAATAGAAAAAACATATTAAGATATATTTCATTAATCAAATGCACCATATTTTTCTTGTACCTCTTGAGAATTAAGAGTTCTTTTCATAGCAAGTGCCCACGCCAGGAAAGAAACCTGCCTATATTTCAAGTTTATGTTCAGTTATTTTTAATGAAATAATATTATATAAATATGATTGAGTTATGATATGAAATTAAATTTTAGATGATATTCATAAGATATCAAACTTCTTATAAAACCAATTACTTATATTGTTACTCATACAATCATATACAACCTATCACCTCAGTAGGTAAGAAACACAAAATTCAACCAATGGCGTCGCGGCAACTCAGACGGTATTTGAATTATTTCTATAACAGAGAAATTTCTACTAAAATCTAATTAAAACTATGAATTTTGTGAAATAATATATCATTCAACTAAACTTTTTATTCAAAGATAGATCTTACTTTTTATTTGAGAATCAAATTACTTTAGTAAATTTAAGCTACGGAATTAATCTTAATAGATATGATATTTCAGAATGAAATCCTGAGTCGTAAATGTTTAATACGTATCTTTAAAACAGTTATTTCATCAGAAACAAAGAAATAATACAGTATGTATTTTAATTAAAATATGTAATTTAAAAACATTAATTAAGAATTCAATTATTATTAATATTTTTATCTGTATAAAGTATGTTTAAATGTAAAATATTTTAAATATATTTGGAACAATATTGTATTAAATTTATATAGAAGATAATATGTTTGTGTTTTAAAATGTATTATGACACTCCTCAGGTTGTGAAGTGACGGAAAACTGTATTATTTAATAATATATTATTATATACTATAATAGATATCGAATCGATAAAAGATAATTATTGCAGTTTTTTTTAAATAATCCTGTTTATATTTTAATTAAAAGTATGAAATCTTATTGTAAAAGAAAAGAAATGAAACGAGTTATTTAATTTGACATTGTGTTTTTGTTGAAAAGTTTTGATATTACTTTTACGAAAATTCAAATACATATATCAATTTGATTAATTTAGTATATAGTATTTGTGAAGTATTTATTTATAGTATTATATATAATAGTAATTATGGATGACGAATATTTAAATAAATAAATATATATTGTATATATATATATATCTAAATATGAAGTAGTTGGTGATGTTTTTGAATATATTGTTTAAACGTTCATAAAATGAAGAGAACCCTATTAACAAGCAATTGCAGCTATAATTTAGTTTGAAGGTAGTTTTAGAAATTCCATACCCTATTCATATTGCTCACTTAGGCACTTGTGACGTCAGAGGTATCACGTGACTGTAGGCCATCGTTTGAGGACTTTTCGGACATGCAAATTGGACAATATGAACGATAAATGCAATAACAAAAGGCTGAATATTATGTACAATCAGCTCTCAACAGACAAATTCTGTACTTCAAGTAATGTATTTTCAGCTCAGTTCACGATTAAATTAAAGAAGTTGTTGGTACACAGACGGACATAATTGTTTTAAAATTAATGAGGATACAAGCGTCAGAAATAACTGATACAGCGAGCAATAACAATCAATGTTTAATTCACTTTCCACTAGAGGACACCACTCGATAAAAGATTCTACTTTTATTTATATCAGATAATATGTATATATAAGTTTTTGTTTGAATTTTTTTTCCTTTTGTATAATAATCAAATTTAATAAAATCAATTGGACAACCTCATTTCCAATTTCAACTTGAACAAAAAGGAAACTGAAAGCAAGTTTTTAATTGAAATGACTCAGCCGTCTTAGAACGGAGGTGAATTAATTACAATCCCGTATTCCAGGGATTGTGAGATATTCTACTGTGAAGACTGCACACTTAATATATGTCATACCAGGTACTTATTGAGGACTTGATAAAAACTTAAAAAATATATATATATATTATTGGCTACTAGCCTTTATCACTTAAGAAAGAGAGAAAATGTTGGAGTAATTTTTTTATCCCTTGGGCTCAGTAGTTCTGTTATACGAAAGGTATTCCATGACCTTTTTAAAGTTTTACGAGACCTTTTGGAGTAGTGTAGGTGTGAAATCGTAAAAAACAGACTAACATTCTTATATGTATTAATAGTTAAGATACTCAGTTTAGTTCACTTCCTGTCAAGAAACAAGATCAGTAAAGAAACCCAAACCGCCATGTTGGTTTCTGTCAACAAAATGTGAAACTTATTTTAGGAGGACGTCGAAACCTTAAATTCTCTTTTCCACGCCACCTTAGCTTTATGAGAAAATTCCTTAATCCGGAAAATTCAATATGGCGGATCCAATATACTGACCTGCAGTCGACAGGCTTACGTGCGAGTAATACCGCGAAAATAGGGTTATCTAAATGTGTTTGTTCTTGTTAATATTATTTGCGGTGGCCATATTTGTTCACAAGATCTACAAATACAAAAAAATTTGGCTTTCATTAATCCGTGTAGCTATAGTCGAAACTTTTTATATAAGCAAAGATTAACTTAAATAACTCCTTTTTTTATATATAAGTTTTCGTAATCCATGCATTTTATTGTATATAAATCCGGCTAAACTCACTTAATTACTTTTAAAATTTGCCAGATGTCCGATTAGTTTCGAAAACATTCGGGGTCTCTGAGCATAAGCATCACGGAATGGCGACGACAGTTCACGTCACGATTCCGCCTAAGAAATAAGAACCCCGATAAGGAATATAAGGTTCACGCCGCGACTCCGATTACGAATAAACACCCCGAATGGGTTCAAAACTCCTCGGGCAAATTCTGATAGTAATAACGTAATTATTCACGTGAGTACAGCCGGATAATTATATTTAAAAACTCTATTTGTGTGTTGATATTAAAATATTAACACGTAGTGAAAAGACTTATAAATTTCGAGGAATATATTGTAAAAACAATATAATCGCGAGGTCTAAGCGGTTATCATTGATCTGAACAAATTGAACCAACAACGCAATGACATGAACTGAGCGTTCGTGATTACATATCATATTTACATTATAAATATTATTGAAATACAAATATACAGAGTTGACTCGCTACATACAAGAGTATCCCACAATGACTCAAATATGACTTTATTATGACCTTAGTACATTTTTTTTAATTATTTCATTAAAGCTATGTTTATATATTGTTATTATTACCACATCTCGGTACGTCTTTTAGACATTGTTTTTGAAGCTGAAGATTATTTGAACTAGTGAAAGTAAATCAGAAGTTAAACTGTGTTTAAGTTACAGACCCACTTGCGCTTGCAACTAACTACTTTATACTAAAAGTATCTATTGACCTGTATTAGTTCAGCTGGAAACTATTACTGAATGTAAGTTTTCAACATACTTTTCTGTTGTTATTGGATGGAAAATAATCAGGTTATTATAGCTCCGATAATATTTTAAGATTTCTTTTATATTTATAGTTCATACAAAATATGAGAGTTTAGTAATGCGTCAATAAATTATAACAACATGTTATGTAATACACTCAGTTTTCAATTGACTTTATCTGATAATTATCTCTGTGAAGTAACAGCGTAAAAGGTATAGATTAGTATTGGTTTTGACGCATCATATTATTGAATAGTTTAATTTAAATTAATTTTAAACTTATAAATGAAGAAATTTGAATTTTGAATTGAATGTATTATTTGTTTTTTGGTTTATTATTAATAATCTCACATATCTTGTTTTGAAATAGTTTTTAGTTTCGCTTCGAATTTCGCTCAAATCAATTTATTTAAACATATCATTGTTTTTAAAGATTGTTAAGTTAGTGCACATTTAAAAGAACTAATTAGTTACATTAAGAAAAAAAAGTACTACTACTTTATAGTAAAAAGTGAAATATTTTTCGATAACATTACTATATAATTACTTACTTTTCATATTTGTAACTAACATATAACAATATAACTGTATATAGGCCATCATGAATAATTTCATTTACATATTCCTTCATCTTTATTGATTGTGAGATATTGAATATAGTTGATCTTGAGTCCAGTCACGTAACACTGGTCAGACTCGTATTTAGGTAAATGGAACATTAATCTCAGGAATAAGGTTAATATATATACAACATTATATATTTTGTAGAAATTATCTATATATATGTACAGCATATATATTAAGTTACATAAAATTTTAAATATATATAAAATTAAAAATTTTTGGTGCAAGCAGGATTCGAATCCGCGACCTCAGGGAAACCGTCCAGTCGCTACAATAATTGAGCTAGCGAATTGCTACTCGCTTAGATTTGAGGACTGTATTTAGAGTTATATATTTTCATTCCTTCTATTCGAAAAGTGTCGCTTTGTTCCTCTATAAGCGGGAGCTACATGACACTTTTCGGATAGGAACTTTTTATTAATTTGAATTTGGAACATACATACATATAAGTATGATCATTCATAGAAATCAAACGCAAATTGTATGAATTACTGGCTGTATCTGTTGGTTGCATGGCGCTAACTAAAAAAAAATACAAAAGCGCGCCAATGACGTCTGTGTTTTTGAAATCAGTAGGTAGATATTTTCTCATAGAAAGGGGATGAAAAGTAGAGTGTATGACTCGAGAGCAAATTTTTCCCTTGGGCGATGTACTTTGAAGCCTTCGCTACGCTCAGGATTCTACTTTAATATCCTTCGCTTCGCTCGTGCTTCAAAATAGCGCCGTCGCCGTAAAAATACTATTTTGCTCCCTTGTGATACAATCTACTATTATTATAGTTTTCAAAGACGTAAAATAAATAGCATATATTTTACTATCTATTAGTATCTCCACCTCTGAGCCTAGACAAGTGCACTGACGCCAGTCGAATAGAATGATAAATTTATGGATTTGACATGAGATAACGCTATTGCCAACCTCCATTTAAATATAATCAACGAACGCTTGCCATTTGGCTTAAGCCTGTTCGGTTTTAATCGAATCAGTAAAAATATAGTCCGTCACGTGTCAAATCAAGGCATTTTAACACATTTTTAATAATCTTTGTCAAGCCCACGTTTTAATTTATTAAAATTTTGATCATAATCTTATTAATTTACTAATCTATATTTATTATAATTATAGGGATATTTTTAATTTTTTTTTCTTGTAAAATATTTTATATGTCTGAAGTAAACCAAAATATATTTAATTTAGGTTTAGTATGTAGGTTATCCTTTATTTCCCAACCAAGCGTTTAGGAAAGCATTACCTTCAAATTGCTTTTTAAAATATACACAAAAAAATACATTTAAACCCAACTCGTGAAAAATGTGTTTCAACATTTACTATACATTCAGTTCAAGCGTAAAAAACCAGCGAAATTTATTTTTATTTTCAAGTTAATTTATTTACATTTAAAGCATTTAAGTATGTTTACTGCAAACTGGTTAAATGTAAATTGATTTAGACTGGTGTTATTTTTATCTCACGACACTTTTATATATAGTATTTTTTTTCCATCTATATATGACTTTTATTAGGTAATACTTCTTGTACATAGCGATCATAATATAAATAATACAAGACAAGATTAACACAAAATTACTGTTCCAGTGTTTGAGAATGTTATGGTAATGTTTTTTGGTACTGTATGAGGTTTTCTGACGCAATCTATGCAGACTCATTAGAAGCCAAAGTTAATTGATGCTGTGCAAACCAACTCCATCGCCTATTTTTTTATATTGTTTATTAGACAATATACAAAATTGTGTACAAAAGGCAATTTTAATGCAAGAAAGACATTCTCTGCCAACCCTAAGATGTGCAGAGAGGACGTTAGAAGGCATCTAAAAAAAGACGAAAAAACATATATTATAATGATAATAATATAATTAAATAATTAATAATAAAATAATAACAGTTTCAGGAATGATAATTGAAAAGGTGAATAACAATATATTTTTTTCTGTGACCATTGATTTTAAAATTATAACTTTAAAATCAACATGATGCAGCACTCCCTGAGTTCTAATTGTCCGTCATCCATCAACCAATCAGAAAGGTTAACACGAACTTGACAGCAAATTAATTTCATTTATTTTTGTATACGCCTTTGATACATCAAATGTCGTTGTTTCTGACGCATGTGAGAATAAAACATTACACTAATTACTTAAGAAACCACGAACATTTTATGACTAATAAAAAATATATTGTTTCGCTAATTATAGTTTGATGTTCAGAATGCATTCCTGGCTGCTTTTGAAAAACAATTGTTTTAATCAATTAACAAGACATCACTGATATTAACATCATTGCTTAAAAATAGCAGAAAATACTTAGGATAATACCGGGATAGAAGCCGCATTGGTAAGGTGCCTCATTTACAAAAAATCTAACTTCCATAACTCGCGACTGAAATTTATTTGTGTTAATATAATAAGCAGTCACTACGATCTTCGGCTTTCCACGGGTGTGGGCAACAAAGGTGAGGGACCCACTTATAATTGTTATCATCTCCATTTCATGAACACGTAAAAAAATTAAAGGTATACATTTGACAGCGTATTCCTTTATAATTAGTAATAAACATATTTATATTGTATAATAATGTACTGGTTTTTTAATTAAACATTTATGTGTAAATAATGCACTTTTATTATTAATTTAATTATATAATAATTAGGCATCTATCCCTATCAAAAAGGATAGTTGTCCTGATTTTTTGAGACACTTTTACACAATGTATGGGTATATTTATATTTTATTTATTATTATTGTATTGTCAGTATAAATTTTGTGTGCTGTTATGTTTTTAGTGTGTTTATTTACTTTTTACTGGTTGTAGCTGCACCGTGCCATGAAAATACTAAAGAAAGGAAGGAAAGAAAGGAAGGAAGGAAAGAACTCTAGTGTTTTCTGGCACTAGAGAAAACAATTTGTAATATAAAGTAAATGACAATTATTTAAAGTTGAACTCGAGATATTACAGACAAATTTATAAATCAAACAGCAAAATAGAAGACGATTCATTGTAATAATAAAGAAAATAAACTAAAAGTTTGTTCTTAAAAAATATTGAAAAAAGGACAAGATAATCCTAAAGATATAAATAAAGATAACTGCAAAGAATGTTTTGAAAATTATAAAAGTAAGAAGTCTAAATCCGAGTGCATACAAACTGTAATGACGTGTCAGAACTGGCGACATGAAAACTGTAACTTTTACTGTTAAGTGTTCTTTTTCAGCTGTAGCCCAAAAATTAATTCAGTCTGATATAGAATCAATATTATTAGTAATAATATATTAATTGACTCGGACTTATTTATACCTATTATAATTAGGTAATTGTAAAAGGTATGAAGGTTCAAAACTAATAGTAAGAAATGAAAGCCTTATATTACAATAGTCTACATAAGTATAACTCCAGCGCTTTTAATCCTGAGACAGAGCGCAATTAAAAGACAAATGAATTGGCCTTAATCGAATGATCAGCGAATTATTCTGCTCTGAAGCTATTATTCAATATTATTAAGAGTGTTATCAATTACAGGACCTTTATGAGAAGTCATGGGGAATTAATAATTGTTATTATATAACTTGTAATAAATATATCATGTTTTTATAACAAATAGGCATGAAATACTTATAAATAACAAACTAAAAAAAAATACTGGACTAAATACATACGAATATAATTTTAGCACATATAATTTTGTTGTAATAAATTGTAATGGTAATAATATAAATAAGTTCCATATTTACACAATTAATTCCGCGTACTATACCAGACGTGATTGTGGCTGAAAGCTCAAAATCCCTGTCATTTGTCAATGGGCTAACCAGGCAGGGGATTGATGTGGTGTCAATACTACTCAATGGGAACATTTTCAATGCCGACTTTCAATAGCAAATAGAGTGGAAAAGGTACTACATTAAAATGTTATGGCGTCTACTTGAGTTTGTGGTTTAGGATGTGTGGCTATTTAACTGTTTTAGTTCGTTTTTGTGGCATTTTGAATTATTTACATAAATATAATGATTTATTTCTTTATTAAATTTACTGAGCGAAGCTCTCTATGAGAGACTTTTCTGCATCCTTTGTACAAGCATCAATCAAAAACGTTATATACAACAATTTGAAAATTTGGCACATTGATAGACAATTAGTCTGGTGGTGGTTTTATAATAAAAACATTAAAAAAAATGTGTCTAATCCTGAGTTTCTGTTCAGTTTCTGTTGAGAACAAAGATCCCAATTCTGATGTCACACGAAAATTTCGAATTTTATTAAATTTATAAATTTCTCATACAAACCCGCTTGGTACTAAACCTATATTTGTCAAGGGATTTACGAGTTAATAACTCCTACCGTCTAGTACCCGAGGGTTCAGTCTTGCCTTTGTATTGCTTTTAGCTTGTGTGGTTTTTACTGCTTTTCTGAAAAGTTCTATAAAATTATTTATTCTGGTAATAAAAGGAAACAGCCAATAAAAGGCCTAGCCAAGTTATTAACGTTTTGAATCTAATCCATTTCTACAATTGCTAGATCTAACGTAAAAACTATTGTGTTATTCATGCGTTATCATGCGTTATCGTAAGCGCCAACGCATAACAGTTAAAACCATATATGGCAACTTTTAAGCGTTTATTTAATTTATAATTAAGTAATTAAGTGTGTAATTTGATTGATAGTCAAGCAGTTAGTGGTTCCTTCTACTTACTGAGTCAAAGGACGTGGATTCGATTCCCTTAAGGAACAGTTGTTTGTGAGATCCACAATTTGCTGTTTCAAGTCTAGATGTTATTTGAACTATGTTAGTGAAACCTCCCGACACAGAGGTTATTTATATAGAGGGGATTTTGTATTATTTATAAAATAAATGCTAAAATAGTCTTATTTTTTTGACGTCACATTATGATAATATTTAATTTCTGATACAAGTTTTCGAAAATAATATCGCCTTTGAAAAGAATATGATACTATTTCATTGGCTCTAGCAACGGTGGTTCTAGCTCGTTGTATTCAAAATTAAGCTATTTCAATTTTCATTAACAAATCCTATATCTCACACTTACTATCATTATAAATAATTAAAAGATGAACTGACTTTATATAAACAACATTTAACAGTTATTAAATGTTCCATAAAAATGATTACATCAGCACTAAATCCAAGAAATTTATCAATATAATAAATACCTTACATTATTATCTAGGATCAAACCCTCAGGGAAAGACCTGACGGGGTAGTTTGCAATAAGCCTGTAATTGATTATGAGTGACCTTTATACTTCGTTAAACTAAACTTATTTCTTAGCTTCTAGAAACTTCAAAGATTAATAATAATATTATTTCTTTATACTTACTATTAACGGCGATTTCATCTGCGTGAATTAATTATAAAAGCGTCATAAAACTGCCCTCGACTTTTCGACTTATAAAAGATATCAACAAAAAGTGCTTATATTTTGAAGGGGTAGTAGTATACTACTAGATATATATATATATATATATCTCGTCTATCCGGAAGGTTCACTCTAAATATTAGTAAAAAGGTGGATGGTGGTGGTGGAACGATGGACAATTTCGTATATTACATTCTTAATACAATTTTATTAACTAAATTATCTATTAATAGAAACAAGTGAAATACAATATTATTAATACTTAATATTATTAAATATATATATCGAAAAGTTAATCGATAAAGCATCGAATCTGCCACTTATAAAAAGCCAGAGCTCTGCCAATTGGAGTTACCGTTTTGCTCCAAAAATTTTTGTATTCCATTTTTAATTAGTTAACAAACAGTTTGATACAAAAAAAAATTAAAAAAAAAACTTAATTTAGAACTTAAATTCCAGCCACATCTGGTTTGATTACGTCTCAAATGAATCTAATAATCTTGTTTCGAGTTCAGATTTCAATTGTAGAATCTTTTCACTAAAACTTTGTAAGGACTGTACTCGTTAAATGTTTCTCATGAGCTAATTACATATCAAAGAACCTTTTAAAATTCTTCCAGCTCTTCATTAACACCGCTGTAACAATTGCCTAAGTAAATAAAGGGCTGCTATATCTCTCCTGAATTGCAGGTGCTTAAGGCCATTTTTAACGGGGTCAGAATCGTTTACCATTAGGACAGATCGCTCTTACTTGCCTCCCAGCATCCTTTCTAACTTCTATCATTTATTTTAACGACTAATTGCTGTTACTCTGCAAAAAGATTATTTTATATTGTGTTTGTTTGTAAAAAATTTATAAAAACTAAATTTTACGCAATTTTAATCTTTTTTTACTCAATTACTCTATTTATGCAATTTTACTTGTGTTATTAAATTTTAACCCTTTTACGCAATTTTACTCGTGGGAAAACCTCAATAATATATTTAAAATAATTATTTTATTACTAATGAAGTGAGCAACGTCATAATATTATAAGTAATAATTATTGTAATTAATGTTCTTAAGGAACAAGTGCTGATTTAGTTCAATAGCGTGTGTATAATGACGTGCGCTTCAATGTATGGAAGCAAAAACTATATCAAATTACACTTGGACACGATTAACACTGAAAATTATAAACGGACAAGAAACAAACTCGCTAACACACTAAATGTTCCGTACTCTTCAAACATATGTCATACGGTCTAGAGACAATGTTTGTTTTAAAAAATATATATAAGTAAATAAATAAAATAACGTTATGTATATATACATATATTGATGTACCAGATAGAGTGTTTATTGACATATAATAATATTACCTGTTGTATACAAGATCAACAATTGAAACTGACTAGATGTCCAGATTTGTTTTGATAAAATAATTTCGGAAAAAATTATAAATAGATCCAGTATTTCCATATTAAAATTTACTAAAAATAGAGAATGTAATATTGTTTTGCTGCGTCTTTGACATCTCTTCTCATATCATTGGTTAGCACCAGCGTGATATCAGAACGGGGCTCTGGTTAATCAAACATTACCTGCTAAATTATTGGCTTGAAAGTTTTGAAGATATTTAGAATTTTATTGGTATTCCTTCAATAACACGAAACTTTAAAAATGCTAAGTAATCTGGTAATATTCTCACGAAAGTGAGCAGTCGTGGCTCATTGCGTGTGCGATGTATTATGACATTGTCAAACTAATGAAAGTTACTGAATAATTGTGAAACTATGTTATTATGAAATCATGAAACAATGATGTTATTACTGTTTGATGTACATCATTAATTACGGTAACTATCTAAATATAATTTCATATTTATTTCTGTTGCAAACGACCATACTGAGGATGTTATGGCACAGTCAACGGATTTTGTATAACATTTGAGGGTAGGTCTCAAGTTGGAATCTTTGCAACTGGACAAAGTCTTATAGAACTTATACTTTATTATATTCATATATTCATTCATTTTAAATGAGAGACTTATTCGAGTTATTAAAATCTTAATAAAAGGTTTATAGAGATATAAACCTACCTCACCGTTTCGATCAGGTTGCACTAATCGTGGTCACGAGAACACTGAAAAAGCACTGGTCAATGTCTTTGTCTGCGGGTAATTTCTCGAACTACCCGCATCTGTCCGTTTTCTCTCTCCACGCAATTGTCTCTTTCACACACTACACTAACAGTATCGGATATCCTTTATATAACAGTATTAGAGGAAGATGTGTCAGACTATTTAGTATAAGGGCGATAGTCTTATAAAAATGACTGCGCACTCATTTTTAAACACAATTAAAGTCAGATTTTGAAATATAGTGGAAGCTCTGCCCGTTTGTTCAGTGAAATACCTAAACTTAGCGTTAACTTAATAAATTGTCAGTTTGATTTTGTCTAAATTGTTTTTGTTACTTAACATTGATTTGTTCTTATTAATATAAAAATTATTGTAGTAGTTTAAAAGGTTTGATCTCTTTTTTTTTGTCATTAACCACCTCTGGTCTCTAAGAGTTTATATGTACGATAACAGAATGTTATTTTTTTCAGTTATTAAAAATTACCAACCTGTTTTATTTGATTTGGTTGTCGGCAAAAATAGAAACTACTGATTATATTTGGATTCCCAAAATGAAATAGCAATTTTAAACAACCCTACTCTCTGTTAACCGCAACCCTTTTCTAATTTAAGTTGTTCACAATATTAAGTGATAAAGGTAGAAGTTGTTCACTTAAAGTTTTCATTCGTACTAAGGTAGGCCTCAGAGCAAAAAGGTCAGTCTGAAGGTCACGATTGAGAATGCTTCTGTGAACTTACTAAAACCAAATTGTTTATCATAAATTCTAATCAAATCACAATGTATATAGTTTTAGTACATATGCAAAAAAATATAGAAACATTTTAAAGTGTGAGATTTTCGAAAAAGTATTTGAATTTTAATCATTCAGGGAGTAAAATTCGATAAAAGAAACACAAAAAGTCGTATTGTATTTAATATTAAAACTACTGGGTACTTACACATTGTAATATTGTAAAACAAAATAATTACAATTTAATGAAATTAAAACTTATAAGGTTTGTATTAATCACATATCTACATATATAAGTAACATACAATAGATTAAAACTATTATATTAATAAGCAAAGTCAGCGACATGTATTCTTATAATATTTAAAAGTAACATGATATTTGTTAATTATTCATAGATATATAAAAATAACACTTTGTTAAAAAGACCATACAAACTTTTTCACGTGCTCCAGTTTTTATTTGATATTTCCCTCTGAAAAACGAAGGATAAAACGTATGTTCCATGAGTGTGAGAGAGACACCACTCTTCACCATCGATTAGCAATAGATGGGATACTTTAAAGGAAACATACGGGCGACAATCCGGAGATCCCCTTTTGTTATTGAATGGAAAAAACTGCGCTAAAACTCGAATCAATTCAGTACAATAGCATCGTTTAAGAGGATTTAGTACGTTTTTAATGGTAATTGTATGTAACTTTTATTAAATTATTTTTAACCTCGGCTTTTAAATCTCAAATATGCTTCCGTGTTTCTTTCTATTGTGTGCTGTCCATGTTTTTCAGCACGTCAGAAAAGAAAGTGATTAATCAACACTTTGTTGTATCCCTTCAGTGGGTGAGGGTTTCACGTATGCTTTGGAGTGTCGATTGTATGTGTGTGTGCGTGTGTGTGTAGATTATATGAAAATTACTTTTTACATATATATTTTACTTGCCTTTATAAAATTTAGTATTTTTAATATTTATATCATTATTTCTATTTTAAAGTCACGATCTTACCTGAAACATAAAATATAATGTATTACTACAGATATTTATATACACGTTTTAAAACTTACAGGAATGGGAGTTTAATAATAATTTATTGAACTAAAGTTAAAGTTAAACACTTCTTTATAACTAGTAGTTATAAAATATTCTGATGATTTTTTTTTTGGGAAAGCAAAACCAGACTATCGTCTCGTATAGGACCGTTGCAATCGATTGCATTTATTGCAAGAACTTCTCATTTTCAATATGGCTATGAATTTCAGTTATAATTAATAGTATGGAATGCTAAATTCATCAAAGCTAGCATTCACACGGTAACTCAATTAGTAGAGCGACGGGACGGTCTTCCAAAGGTCGAGGATTCGAATCCTTCTCGGTATTGATAAATTTTGAATTTTATTATTCTTTAAAAGTAACTATTCTTCTATTAAGAAAGCATTACTCCAGAATAACATGCTTCTATACAATCTAAAGACAATGGTAGATTAAAAATTAAATTGTATTTAAAAAATATATCAAAATACATATGTCCAAACCACAAAAATCTTATATAAAAATAAAAGAGAAACCAGAATATTCCATATATTAGAATATACATATACTATATGACGCATACTACAAAGATTGTAAACTTGATCTTTTATTTTAAAACCCCTCAATAAGGCAAGAATAACCTAAATGGTAAAACAAGCATCTCCTTCTTTCTCCTCCAATTGAATTTTTAAAGCAGTAAATATAATATAATCTAATTTGTTACTATATATATTTTTATTTAGTTAATTCTATTACAATTGTGCATGGACCTTCTCACCAGCACCATGGGTTAACTGGCAGAGAATGCCACTAGGCATTATGTCCGTCCGTTGTAATCCTTTTTTTTTTGGTGTTACAATGTTTAAATAAATAATAACTTATTTATAATATCAATGACAATTTTAATATTTTTATTCGGAAAAACTCATGATTGTCTGTTTTACTGTTAAAGACTATCTATTTGTGGCACACCATTGCATAACTCGCCAGTTGAATGAAGATAACTTTGTAGTAATCAAAGCTATCTTCCTTGAAGCTTAAACCCTTCATATGAGATAATAACAGCATCTGTATCCAGTGAGAGCTCCACTAACCTATTTTTATATCAAAATACCGAGCTCAATTCTTTTTTTAAACTTGTTTTGATGTTTTCATTTCATTTTTAAAGAATATAATTAAATAATTTTAAAGTTTCAAGCTTTTTCGTTATTATATTAAAATGTAAATATAATGTATTTTATGAAATTAATTTTAGAAATTAAGTATTTCTAATACTGAAGTTAGTTTCTGTATCAAAAAAGATTATCGGTTATTGCTATATATATCTTGTCTTGGATATATTAACAATATATAATACGATATCCATAACCCACTCTGACACTAACACATCATAATGTATTACAACAATGTAATCAAAATTGTTGTAGCAATTTAGAAGTTCACTAACAAACATATGTATGGAAAAATAAAATAAATATATTCGTAAAATTTTCCCTCACCAACAAACCCCATAATTTCCTTGGTGGACATGAAAGTGTATGGAAAATATATTTTTTCTTGAATGACGTCAATTTTGTAAGTAAACTTTGAAGGCGCGGACAAATGGGTTTGCAAATTAATGGATTACACTTCTTAATATATTGATCTTAATATTATTGATTACCTACCCACCTACCAACTCCCTTCTTAAATATTACGAAAATTAGTATATAATATAATATATTAATAGAAAAAATCCTAGTTAGTAGATCGCAAAGAATTAGATAGGCAGACAGTAGATCTCGAGACAATGTTTTAATTACATAAATATTACATTTAAAACATTTTTACCTTAAATTTAATTTCACAGATTAGTCTGTTTAAACAGAAACAAACAAATGAACAATGACAAACAAACAAATGAACAGAAACAAACAAACAATGAACTTTTTTCGCTCTATAATATTAGTATCACTCAAGAAAGTGTAAGTATAAGAACTAGCTTTTAATCGCGCTGTCACCTGCGAGCGATAAATACAAATTGTTCATATCTATCTGCTAGTTTTGAAGATTAGTGCGTTTAAACAAACAAGCTTTTCAGCTTTATGTTATTAGTATATGTGTCATACCCATGTCAATTAGAATTTCCTTTAACTAAGGGTCTTTGTTAGAGATCTGTTATAAAGAGATAACTCATCCTTTGTGGTGTTGTCTTAGCTACTACGACACTATTTCTGTTATACGATACTAAATAAATAAATAAATAATTGAATAAATGAATGAATCAATGTATAAATTTTGTATTTGAATTTGAATTAAATAAATAACTAAATAAATGAATGAATAAAAAAAATTATGATAAAAAATTAAATAAATGACTAAATAAATCAATGAATAAATCAATGTATAAATGAATAAATAAATAACTAAATAAATAAAAAAATGAATTGAAATAAAATGAAATAAAAAAATTAAATAAATTGATGAATGAATAAACAAATGAATGCTAAAAAGAAAAAACAGATAAACACATATAATTCTATTATAAACCCATAAAATAAATACATATTCTTGATAATAAACAAGATGTACTGTATTTATAATGTATTTAAGGCAGCCTATAAAAGCCTCGCAACAATACAGGAACTTATAAAAATGAAAAGATAATTCCTAGTCTATTGTTTTCTATTCAATCTCCGCTGTAAAATATGAAATAATATTGAATTTTCATATTTATTGACATTTAAACAAACAAATAAACGAAATTTGTAGTATGAAAATATATAAATTTGTATTGTTTATATTTTAATTAAATATGCAATGGAAATTAATCAGAATGAACTAATTAATATACAATATTATTAAATTATTGATTTATTAAACCTTCACTAACAGTGTATATAATGTTGAATAAGAACTTTGTTTCTCGTGACTGGAGCTAATAAATCTATTTAATGTCTGAAGACTTTTATTTCAACGGAGACTATCCTTAATCCGATATTAATAATTTAATCTAATTTTGATTTAAACATCGATTATCAGTGCCATGGTCCGGATTAAGATCATGAGAAGTTATGACTTCATTTTAAATACCTGAAACAAAAAACTTTGGATTTCTCATGAGAAATTATTAAAAATAAATTTGTTTTTAACGATACGAATAGCTTAAAAATCATTACTGTATGCAAACGATTGCACACAGTTCAGCTCAAATGGACAGTGGATACTAAATTTCCATTATGTCGGTCGCGGGACGTTGATAAATGACTGTTCACATCAAAGTTATTAAAATCAAGATAATATTAAACGAAAATCAAATATTGACATACAATAGAACTGTGCAATTCTTTCTATCAATTATGGATTTGAGTAAACTGCAGCTTTAGCAAAGTTACTTTCTACATTCGTTTTAGAAAGCCTGAAATTCTGATGTGGCATCACGTTTGCAAGGAATGAATAGAAAAGTCGTAGCCAAGTTACATTGCTAGCGAACGCTAACGAGATCTAAAGATTGAAAACGCTCAGTAAATGGAGTTTTTTATATAAACTTATGATTTATTTATTTATTTATATCTTTTCCACTTTAACTTCGTATCAATGATCACTTATGTACGTCAATTTAAAGAGTCAGGAGGGCCTGTTTAGATGTACAAACATTGGCGTTATCTCTTTCTCTTTTTTCAATTGCATTCTACATTTCGTGCGTGAAAGAGATAACGCCAATGTTTGTAACTTGGCTAGGACATTTGATAGACAGTAAATACTTTTATACGTTTTAGATTTTAAGATTCCAACATTCATTTGTAGATTTTGTTATGTAGGTATATTTAAAAAATATTTTGTTACATATGGATAATGTTTCATGATAATAAAATAATAATAAAATAATTCAAAATAAAAATAAAATAAATTCAAATGTTTTTAATGACCAAAGTTATTGTATCCATAAAAAAGTAATAAAATGTTTAGGTTTTTCCAGCATTCAATTTACTATGACTGGACGGTGCCAGTGGTGGGTGGCAGGTGGTGGGGTTGTTCTAAGGGTGTGGGACGAACCCTGAACGACTACAAACTATTAATATAATATCTACAACATAAACAACGATTAATCACTTTGTCGCTTCAAAACTAGAAGCATCGACCTCACCTCTACTGACAACACACCTTTTATAAACATACAGACAAATATTGTATATAATGCAATATGAAATATTGACATTGACTGACATATGAACATGTTTTTGCTATTGTTATTGCTTTTAATAACAATTAACTAATATATTTTATAACTCTTTTTTTTCCGTTGGAAAAACCCGTTACGGGTACCCCGTCGGCCCAGGGGTGTGAGTGCCGGTGGTTATATGGGACTACCCGGCAGCATACAGGATGCTGCTATTTTTAAGGCTACCCACTAAAAAACCAACGGTTGCCCTCTTCGCCGTGATGGGACGTCACGGGATCGCGTTAGCACACACCGTGACGCCCTGGCGAGACCCCCCGAATGAGGATGCCCCGAGCAACGCGGGGCACCCTCCCATCGTAGGACTATGTTAGGTAAGAGGGGTCACCCTTCCCCCCTCACCAGGCCTACAACTGGGGAAGGAAGCGACGGGCAAATTTTATAACTCTACAAATGTTATGTGAACTAATAAGTGTGATTTTGGATTTGTGGTTTACAATAACGAGTATAGTTAACATATGAAATTTCCTTTACTGAGCAAATTTTCTTTTTTTTATTATATAATAGGGTTACAGCAGTTATATTACATTTATACATGTACAAGTAAAAGTAATATATGCCAACAAAGTTTCCACTGCTATATACACTGAATGAAATTATTACTATCGAAGTAAGTAAAAAAACTGAAAACTTAAAAAATATATATATAATATATATCATAAATAGTACATAAATATTTATATTAGAGTTTTGAAAATCTCGCAGCTGAAAAGAGAAACAAGTCTATTGACTATAGATAGCGACTGTACACTTTCAAGTGCCAATCTATAGTTTAAAATTCACGTATGTATGTATGTATGTATGTATGTATGTATGTACCGCGCATGTCAGAGTTATCTCTTGGCAAAAATCCATGCTCGTAAGACACTAGCGATTAGGTCAAACATATACTATTCTAATAGGTGTGAAAATATATTTAAATTAAGTGTAAATAAAAGAACTACACACACAAAGAAATAACAATGTTTATATAGTTTTTAAATAAATTAAAAACTCGTAGTTGGTATTGTTAGTCAAATACGTTGAAGTCTTGCTTGTGTTAGTAACTTTTTCATAGTAATTTTCTTTAAAATCTAACATAACTTTCATTTAGAATTCTCTAAAATTAATATTAAAGATTTTTTTATTAGGATTTCAGGAAATCTAACAGATATCACCTCCGTTTATACAGACGTTATATATAGAATACTGAATTTCTGAAAACAAACAGCGACACGCTAGCTCAATTGACAGAGCGACGAAACGGTTTCTAGAAGCCGTGGGTTCGAAGCCTGCTCGTAAAAAATGTTCATTCTATAATATATGGAAATGTAAAAAGCTTAACATGTGGATACATATAAAAAATAATTCCAAACAATATTAAATCTACACAAACAAACACGCACACAATCGTTTAGAACTATAACACATTAGATAATGGATTACTGCGTGCCCTCGATTACAACAGCTATCTGTACGAGTGGAAATCACGGCTCTATTGAAACATACAGTGAATTGGAAGGAAACCTCTATTGTTTGTGTATAGTGTTGATTGTGTGATTGTTTGTATATCTATTTACTATATTTTATATATTTTTTAGAAGTAAAAATAATGTTTAATATAAAAAAAAACCATATCCAACAATAAGTGATCCTTAGTCACGTGAATCTATTTTTGAATATCTATACGTATTAAATAGTTCAATAACCACCGGATCCACCCAAAATTATAATATATATATATTTTTTTGTTATTATTATCTTGATCCATATTTGCTTATGGATATCCTGTACTTATGTAAAATTTTTGAGAATATGGCCGACAAATTTCGAACCCGTCCGAAGCCCTTACTCATGAGCTCGGAGCAGTACGAAATCGCGGCGTGAAAAAATTGTCATAAAATACAAATAATGTATAATAAAACAAGTAAATATTTATTATATAGTAATTTATATAATATTAAACATTAAGAAATGTCGTAAACATCAAAACCACCAACTAATCTAAAGGCCTATAACAAAATCCTATGATAACATTAATTTATAGCCTCGCGTGATAAGTAATTAAATCTCCGCTCAGAAATGAGCACGTCACGGTCCTAATTATGCACTGTGTGGTACAAGATATGAGCGGTAGCGGGTAACAGAGTAATAACATACTGAACAAACAAAAACATACTGTAAATCATTAAAGTTAAACAAATATATTAAATTTTACTAATGTTACTTGCCCTATTTAATTAAAATTAGGTATTTAGTTTATTTCAGAAAATATATATTATATCTTGTTTTTTGTTTGATGCAAACACAAAAACTTTGATATCTTATTAAAGTTAGAAATTTTAGAGGTAAAATCCATTAAAAATAAAAATTTTCAGTTTTCCACAAATAGTTTTTACATTTTAAATATATATTACTTAAACATAATCATATTTACTAAGATTTGTTCGTATCTATTAAAGAGGATTAATGATCGATCAAACTCTAAAAATATTCTACAAATGTTGAGTTATTGCACCAAACGAAGAATATGCGATGTTCACATTATATCTATGTAAATGAAAATAATAAAGTATATCAAACGGTCTTAAACAGATGTGCTTATTTACTTTACTGATATATATAATAAAATATACTTAACACGAGCAGGACTGGCAGCTGTGACCTTTACGATACAGCCTTTAATATTGTTATTGTTATATTATTATAATTAATAACTGAGCCAACAAATTATTTATTTATTTATTTATTTATAGGAAACTCAACAGCTATTTTACAATATTGGTACATGCATGATATTGGCAATGGTTATGAACTTAGCCAATGACAGAGTTTTACGACATTGACATAATAAATCTGGAAACTAACAATAATTATAATATTAAAACAAGAAATGTAAGAAAATAAAAATTAGAATAATTAGATTACAGATGACAGATGTTTTTATGTCATCTATATATACATACATACAATAAACACATTCATACATTACAAATATATATTATACATTTTATTTTACATTTTACACATATATATTACATATTACATTACACATTTTTATTATTATTATTTCACTTGCCAGCGAGAATATTAATAATTTGATTACGATATGACTCCTTCGACAATTTAAAAATATCTACCGTTTCAAAAACTTCAGTATGAACACGAGGTAGTCTTGTCATAACGTTTTTCCCATAAAAAATAATTAATATGTAGTAAAATCGCTACAATATTATAACTTGGACCACTCAAAACGTCCGAAGTGACAAATTACTGGGTATTTCAAAGAGAACAAAATACGAAGTTTATGACATCAGCTGTGTTATGATGGAATAGTTCATAAACTTCACTGAAGATATTAGAAAATTGTTTTTTTCTATACATTTAATAAAGTATACTGATTTTTATATAAATAATAAATAATATCATCTAAATAAATAAAATGAAACACATGCAAAACATTAAGTGGAGTAAATAGCATTAAGATTCTGAATTTCAGGTACATCTGAATAATAAATAACTTGGAAATTACGTCTGTCTCCTGTCTTTTAATGCGTCGTTTTGACAGAGACGTTTTATAATGTGATTATATTGTTCATTTTAAGTATAAATATCCGACTGTATATTTTATTTATATGTTTATTTTATCTGATTTTGGACGACTAGGTTCGGAAAGATTTCCTCAGAACTCATGAATAAAACCCTGGAAGATTTCGATATCATTTGTCCAAATTTCCAAAAACTCTTGTGAGTAAAATTCGTGTGAGTAGATTCAAGCCAGATAGTTATATATAATATTAATCATGGATCAAGAAAATCTTAATACAATATTGTTAATATTATAACTCTATTCATTCATAAACGTGTACATATTTTCCGCGCAGGTCTGTATCGAAAACAAACATCTTCAAAAACTCCGTTTTTCCTTCCGATCTGTCTGTCTGTCTGTCTGTCTGTATGTGTGTCTGTGTGTGTGTCGAATTTTATTTTTCGAATTTTGAAAAACTAAAGATATATTTGGAATCAGTATCTAAATGTAAGATTCAATTTTCAAAATTATGTTGATTGTCCAACGGGAAGGTGGTCAGATCGGCCGCCGAAGTTACCGAAAAATGGAAAAAAAAAATCGAATTTTTAAATTTTTTAAAATTCTATCATAAAAAAATAAAAATTATTATTAAAATAAATTGTTTATTTTAAAAATGTGATTTTGTTTGTTAATTAATTTGCGAGTTATAATTTGCCGATTAGGAGTTTTTCATAGCGGCAAGCTCGATTGCCGCGTGTCAGATGTTTTTTGTTAACTTTTATCACATTTAGAAGATCTCTCTATCATTTAAAATTTACACGTCCTATCAAAATCAAAACTATGTATTATATAAATAAATAAATAATATTTAAATCAGAGTAACCCTAGAACCTGTAGTTTCAAACTGCTAATTTGTTACCAAACTGTTTGCAGAATAGTTTTAGTTAGTTTAGTCCAAAGTTATATTATCAAACAAATAAAGATATTATTTGGAAGTTTAAGACATTGAGACTATTGTTCATTTAATATTTAACATATAATTTAAAGTCTAAATAAAGTAAAAGATGTAAAATTCAAAAAACCCTTATTAATATTGCAGACTACAGTTTCCGATCGACAGATTGCAGTTAAACTTATTACGTAATCCCTTCCTTTCCGTTTACATTTTTTATCTTTTTACTTTTTATCTTTTACTTTTTATATCTTTTCGTTTAGAATTGACTGCGATAACCATTTTATATACTTAATAAGATCAGTTTTAGATTATAGGACTAATTGTGCAATGTTTAATTCAATATGTTATAAACATTATGTCAATGATTGTATTGATCTTAAACAAGATGTTAATATGTTTTATTAACAATAATAATAAAATTAATCCTAATAATAAAAATAATATCCTAATATTAATTTAATCTTGTAATCAACGAGATATATTTTCTTTGAAATTTTAAAACAATAGAACTACTCAATTATAAGTACTTAATTTACTATATTATAATTAAAAGCAAAATGATTAACTGTCTAGATTCAGACGCTGCTATCATTCTCTTTTATAAAAGAAACAATAAAGATAAAAGAAAAGTATGATTTAAATATACAATGAGAAATTACAAGTTATATAATAACGTATATTGGATACAATTTTATTTCATTAAACTATTTTAATAAATAACATATTCATAAAGAATTATAAACTAATGTAAATTAACATTACAGTAGAAAAATCGATATATCGCTGAATTAGAAATGAGTTCGTGGATCCGTAATGAAACAGAATAGTTAAATATTCTAAATACATTCAAGAGGTAATAGAGAATGCGAACTACATACATTACTTATATAGTATGTTAACCTTTTGGTTAACTCTCGACGCTTTATGAAAGTATAGTATAACATATGGTACGGACAAAATATACGCCATAAAAAAGAAATAATATTTTTAGGTAGATATATAATTAAAAGTGAATGCTTAAAAATAACACCTTATCTAGGTGTTATTTATAACTTTATTACATATAATTATGGGGCTGTACTCGCTACTCAAATTGTCCGGCTAGTATTGAACCTATTCGGGGCACTTTCATGAGTTCGGATCATGTCAGAATCGCTGCGTGAACTGATGATGTTCTTATTATATCCATGATTCATAATAATCGAAAGTTTAAACAAAAAAAATACATATCAAAAACACAAAAAGATGTGACATATTTCAACAATACTAACATGTCATTAATAATTCAAAAACAACGAACATGTTTACATATAAATTAAATAAAGAACATGTTTCCATTTTGCGTAGTATTTAATTCGTAAACAAGTGAAATAATTCCAAGGTAAACAATTGTTAAATGATACACGGACCTCTATCCACGACATTAATTACATCTAACAGTTACGTGACACGCGAATGAATCTCTTGTTAAATTAATAGCAGATGCTTGTAGAGAATTCGTAATGTTCAATTATTATATAGGTACAAAGCAACTCTCGATAAACTGAATAGCAAATCTATCTGAGATAAACATTAATTTGCAATCTATCTGTTAACTGCAAGGACGGTTGTTTGTTTAGGTATGAAGAGATTTTGTTACTGCGATTGATTAAGAAATAATTATTTATATATATTTTGGTTTATTACTTGTATTTATAATTATTCGGATGTATTGTACTCATATAAATACTATCGGAAATTGCCAAAAATTTAACTAGTTCAGACTGATGCTGATGCTAATGTGCTGATGAATAGTGGCACCAAATGAGTTATTAGTCGGGGAAATTTTGATAGTATTTAGGTAAGCCACATAATAAAATATATATAATAATAGTATTACACTAGAAAAAATGTATATATAGATATATTAACCTAGCTCAATATACATATAGTTAGAGATGTAACATATAGATATAGTATGGGTAGCTGGCAAATAGTTTGAAGTGGGTTACAATGGATCATGAGATCATAGCCTCGGATGTATTCAACCTTATGTTTGATGTGTTAGTGCTGTTTACAGACCTACGTGTATGTATGTTTGTGTAAGCTTTACCTAGAAACAATAGAAATTCATGTAATGATTGAATCTAATAGATATCTAAACTTCTTGATTTAAAAAAATAATAAAAATTCAATACAGTTTTATCACAAAATTCAATTAATTAATTTCGGGGATCAAATGAAAATTGTATGTTTTCTCTGGAGACAAAGAAGGATACTAACATTCCGCCTTTATTTTAGTTTATATAATGAAGTATTGAAGGTATATACTATATTAATATATCAATATTAGAATATATAAGTCGATTAATAATCAGCTTTGCCAAATATCATCTATACAGGTCTTCAGAGAACAGATTATAAGATTACAGTTCTCAGAACTGAAATCTTATAGACTTTATTAATATAAGGAAAATAAGAAAATCCATTGAGATTAATTGTGAAATAAACGAAGAAGTTATTGAATAACATTCCTGAAGTCTTTCTTCATCATAATATTTATGTAAGAATAGAAGTGGATTTATAATATAACAGCTGATTTTTGGTTAATGATTTTAAAGCTTTATTTATTTATCAAGTATATATTATTTATTTATTGTTTATGTTTAAGCCTGATTTTTTAAATTTTGAAACATCATGAAATGAATTAATGTTTTTATATTAAATTATTATTTCGACTCACTGACAGTATTATCATTTTCGTAAATAATTTACAATTATTTTTTAACCAACAATACAATTAAATAAAAAATGTCGAAGTAAAAATGAGTTTTTTTAATATAAAAATATATTTTATATCAATACAATACAAATTAATCGTTTCATGTCTTAGAAAATACACATATATTATTATATTATTACATCAGTATTTATATTTTCATAATTATTATATTTCTGGTCGGCTCTTTTAAATAAAAATAAATTATCAATTATAAATCAAAACGAAACGAACATTATCTAATTATAAAATTAATATCCAAATTATAACAATTTCCTTAAAGTATCAAATAAAAGTAAATATTTATTTTCTTTACATCTTTGTAATAAATCCGTGTAGTGGTTTATATTATTAGTAATTTCGATGCAGTCTCAATTTTTTTTTCAAGTATAATTACTATATGATTGCAAATACATAATTTAACACTCATGTTTTGGTGGTATTATTTGACCCTTAAAAACTTTTGTTTTGCTTATTGCTTTTTGGTAAACATATTTTACATATATATTTACTTAACTTTGAAATTTAAAATATATTATATATTATAACTATGATATCTAAAAGACGGCAAGAAATTTATAAAGTAATGAAAAATCTGTTTTGTTTATTCGTGATGTTTTTACTCTGACGTGAACTGAGACGCTGTGACAGTGTCGGAGATGGGATGACATCTGACGTCTTAAAATAGTGCCTCGTTGCATTTAAAATAAGATTTACAAAGGACACTAACACCAGTATACACGGTGTTTTGAGAACAAAATTATCTCTTACCTTTTATAATAATTGTATAAAAAATAAATGTATATCTATAGACATAGCGATAGACGACTAAAAATGATATACTTAAATTTAATTACACTATTTACTAAACTAGATCAATTAGGTAATACCTAGGAAAAAGCAGTTAGTGCGATAGTATTTTGAACTCATAATTTTTGTAGCCTTTTTTAGTGCTTAATAAATTGTAAATATTACTTTAAATATATTCATTTGTATGTTTATGTATTAAATGTATTCATTTGTATATATACAAATTAAATGAAAGAGGCATTCAGATATATTCCACTCTGTTATAATATATCCTGAGCATGTAAGTAATATTGTTGAACAAAGCTGAGTATTGCACAATTGTTTGGTTTAATTAATATCGTATAACACAAACATACACTCTCAGTCTGCATATATATCTAGAAAGGGGATGATTATTTCTCTTATTGCTGATTGATTATTGATATATTGAAGTTTTAATAACTTACTACAGATGGCTATCTGTGATAGGCACTTTTAATCTATCGAAAAATGGAGACTGTAGATATATTTTGTAAATATAATGTATGTTTGAAATAATGAGATTATTTAAGTAATTTAATCCTACATAAGAATTAAGTAATTTTCTTTCTAAAGAGATACAATCTCGCGTAACAATTTATAGTTCAATTACACATCTTAAGTCCAATTACAATGAAATCAAGAAGTCCTTGTAAATAACGTTACAAAGACGGATGCGTCTAGTTAAGCGTTGTAGGAGTGACGTGGAACAACTTTGAGCTCTGCTTCCACAACACCAGCTCTGATTAATTAATTTAACAATCGATATTATTATTTATAAAGGAACTAAGTATATATTCTCATACTTACCATACATTAACATCTGTTAATGTAACGAAAAAAAAAAACTATTTGGAAGGAACAGTTTCCTTTGTCATGGATACAAAAATGCTTTTATAATATAAATATTTTTCACAACCGGAATCGAATCTGAATCCCATCACTTCGAACACCAACTTAGCTTCAATACGACACTTCAAAACTACTCATTAAAGTAAACGACACAAGCTCAGCATCCGTGTTTGTTTTCTGCTAAAATAGAGGGAGTAAAGAGAAAGAGAGAGACAGAGAGAAATGTTAATGAATTCGTATGTACAGTCGTGGTACAATGGACACAGTTTATAACGTATTGAAGCAATTTGCATTGACACAACAAATTGCGCTTGTATGCCTGCGTCTGTAGACATGTCTGATAACAACTCTTCCGTGATACTATGATGTATTGGAGTTGAACACTGTGTGTTTGATAACATTTCTAAATAATTAATTGTTACAAGTAACGTAATTACGTAAAATGTAAAATAAAACTATTTTTTAACGATTTAACTCGCGTATAATTTTGGTTACATTAATTTTAAAACGTCGGATTGAAATTAAAATGTAACCAAAATTAATACGCGAATTAAATCCGTTAAAATAGTTTTATTTCAAATATGTACTCGTGAAAATCTGAGAAAATACTACGTAAAATCTATTACGTAAAATCAATTTCTTTTTTATTTATAAATAAGATATTATATTAAGAACAGTATTTAACGTATTAAAAATTAGTTTAAAAATTAGTTCTTGTGCTAAAAATCAAATGGTTTTTTAACTAGTTGTAAAAAAGGTTCGTAGAGGAATAAACAATATTTTTAAACAAGCGTACATAAGCACAGAAAACCAAATGTACTTGCTTTTTATATATTTCTAACGTTAATGTAAACAATATGTAATACTGTTAATTACAAAATATTTACATAATACATTGTATAAATATCTATAGTAAAATAATATCGACGACAATTAAGTGCCAGAGAAAATTTAATAATAATCATTTAATTTAAAATAAAACACATTATTTTAACGAAAAAAACTTATTTATCATCAATTAAAATTAAAAAAATAATGAAAATTCATCAATACCCTTGTATAAAACCACGTATTCACTATCAGATTAATTAAAATATATATATATTATTAATATTATAAATATAATTAATATGCTTCGTTTAATTAATAAAGTTTAATTTGGTTATGAGAATGCGAATCCTGAACAACATGAAGCTATCGTAACATCTGGAAGTACAACGGATGATCCCACTCCATGCATATTTATGGAAGAGAGATAGAATTGGGTTTGCAGTCCGCTGTCAGTACAAGTCTCGCTTAAGCTGGGAAGATCAAAAAATCATTTTTTTAAATACAAGGCAGTTTAATTATTTGAACATCATAAGGTCATGAATCAGACAGCACATGTTAGGTATAACATTAAGTCGATTGAGTTTCTTAAAACAAAGATCCGGAATACCTACAAGTAAACATGGCAAAACTATATGAGATTATACAAAATATATTGAGCTTACTAACTGTCAATTAACTAGACCCAAGTAAATTATAAATATTAGTTCTATAATTTATGAAATTAGAGTTTTAATAAGATAATCTCTTTGATCTCAAATAAGTGGCGTTTCGTTTAGAATTACAAAACTTAGTCTAATAATTAACTTTTTCGAATATTTGACTTGAATTTTGAATTCTCTTTGACATAATTTTGTTCGAAAAAACGTTAATATGTGCGTTATAAAAACGAGATCCACTGCAGGAACGCTCCAAAAACAGATCGAAGAGTTAAGAAAGAAATTTTTCATTCTAGACGATAAGACAATATTTGATGATAAAGAATTATAAGTAATCGTGAGAGAGATCCATCGCAATCCACGTCAAAGCTAAAGGATGCTGCGATGTGAGTGATACTTGGAACAAATGGGAAAAGTGAAGAAGATAGAAGTAAGTACCGCATGAATAGATCGCACACCAACAAACAAGTATCAAGTATGCGCACTAGATCTCATACTTCATGACAGATGAGTTTCAAATGAAATGGCTCTGACACTTGACTTGGTCCTTAAACAGTTTTTTTTAATACATTAAATAGTCTTGCAAGAAAAAAAAAATCAATTAAATTTTTTTAGAAATAATATACGCGAAATTTTATATATTTTACGTTTTTCATAAAAAATACTAGTTTCATATACTTCTAACATAGAGTTAAATGTTTCATTTCGGAGTTCCTAAATCTAGGAGTTTAGGTTAGATATTATGTGTTGAAAGTTTAAACTAGCTAATTGTTTTAATTTTGGCAAAATTAATATTATTGTATCTAAAATGTAAATCGTTAATGATATTTTGCCAAAAGGTCATATATTGTTATTCGTGTTTGAAACATCCCAACTTATGCTCCGTTTCGTCAATAGCAACTTACTTAATTAAAAAAAAAACTTGGTACCTATAAATAATTATTTATATAAAACTCATCTTCATAATTATTCCAAAATATAATTAAAAGTATTGGTGTTATTTTTTTAACTGTTAGGTTCATTGGCTTGTAACTACACCTACATGTTTCCCATCAGCATACTCTTTTACCCATTGTCGTCGCCATGAATATTCAATGACTTTGATTGGTCGAAACTAATTGTAAACAATGGAATTTAAATTGAAAGTAGGTGGACAAATGAACAATACACGACGAAATGTTATGAACTCATGAGTGACTCACGTGAACGTCTTCATTAGATAAACGATACGGATGAGGTATTTACCTCTAGCCAGAACAAACAAATTTAAAAAAAAGATAAAAGATAAACCATTTTTTTTATTACGTGGCAGGCATTTGAACCTCATAATACTTTATGATTTAGAACATATCTTTTGAAAAAAAAAAAAAAACTAAGAATATCAGTTAAGTTAAGTTATTAAAATACATTATTATTATTAAACCTATGAAGATAACTTATTTAGTATAAAAGCTGTTATCTCAATTAAGATATTATTATAACTAGATTAAATAGTTCAAAAACTAAACCCGTCCTTTCCGTAGATTTGTATCAGACCGCTTGAAATATGATTATGTTTTAATTATTTTAACATCGGTCCATAATTAGTTTATCTATCCATTTAAAACTAATTTAACAAATTCTATTTAAACTTCATATCTTTTAACTAAATGTACTAAATATCTCGAATAACCATTTTAAGCGCATTTCACAATTTTCACACTTCAAGTACCAGGAGTACACGAGCTGCTGCAATTTGACAATTAACTTTACGAGAACCACGTGCTGTCACATTCACGTAAATTTACAAATATAGCGATTGCCCGCGGCTTTGATCTGCGGCCATATAATATTCTTAGCTCTGATATGAAATATCCTTTAAAATTCCATGCTTTATTAAAATATCTTATAACAGAATTTCCAACAATTCTTTATTTTATAAAACAAACCCATGTTTCATATTTCAAGAGCTTTAGTACTTTTGGAATTGGATTATCGACAGAAAATAAAACTTTTTGGTAATTACAGATAGATATGAACAGAACTTCACTTCAATTGACTTTTTTCATTCTGGAATTATTTATCTATTGCAAGACAAAAAGAGTAAAAAGGTTCAAACAAAGTCGGCTATTGAATTAGAAATTGATGCAGAATTTGCAGATTTGATTCAAAATAGCAGACGGACATTTCTGTGTTACTCTTACTGTATATAAAATATTTTACATTGTATTATTCCCCTACCAGTAACGAAATTATTTGTGGTGGGGATAATGTGTCACGCTCTTTCTATGCTCTTCTTTATTTTTATTGCTCTTTTCCATATTATTTTTAGAGCAATCCGCCATTGCCTTCTGCTGTCATCCTCTTCACTTATAAGTTATTAAAATCTACATTTATAATTCTTTCTTATCGGTAGTTTTCGTCCACCGTATTACATGACTATACCGCAAATACATACTATTTCAATACAAACTTTTGACTCCACCACATAAATAAACACGCTGAAAATTTTACATGAAAGTTTTAAGATTTATAAATATTTTATAAACTTGAATGAAAACTTAAAATAAATTTTACTCAAATAGGTTTGTGCTCTTTAGGTTTAAAAATAAATTTTATTTGAAAAATTTTTTGAAAATTAACTGAGAAGAAAATTTTAAGAATTTACATTATTTGTTTATTCTAATTTGAGCGAAGAAACGGTGATAAAATATATCAAAAAAATGTTAAAAATAATTTCATTATTTACTTAAATTAATTAATAATTTATTTAATAAAAAAATGTACTTTGGAAGTCTAGTTTCGTTATTATTAAATAAATAATTGTATAATTTGAAACATAAATTAAATCAAAATACATATTGTCGTAATCTTAAGAACTGTACCTACTTGCTTGTTCAGTCAACGTACCTCAAGCTATTGAGATTTGAGACTCAAAAACCTCCAGAGAGACTTTTGTAAACATACTCAAAGAGTAACCTTGTTTCATTAGAATATTAAGAAACGAAGAATTAAAAGATTGAAAAAAAAAATTGCTGAAGTCTTATTTCTGAAGACAAAAATATATTGTATAATAAAAAGATCGAACAAATTGCAAAATTCCAAACAAGATATAAGTCTTGTTAGTAGTTATTGAAGATTTTAAAAGTAATATTATTTCTATTGGTAAAGTTCGAGTGAAGTTTCGCGATGTTTTCAATTAGCTCCAATTAGCACTTGAGATTAAGTTTGCTGTTTTAATTAGAGAACTTGTAGCTGATAACAGAGATCTGTAAATATTTATATATTTGATAGTTTTTAATAACTATAAAAATATTTTTTTTATGTAATTGTTATTTATTTATTGTACCAATATTATATGTTTGGTTGGTTTGTGATAATTTATTATGTTTAATACATCTAGCCTTACGTATCTTGGCAGTTATACAAAGGTCGATATTAAGTAATAGGTTCAGGCCACAACAGAAGGTCAATCAAGAGTGCGCCAAAATCTTCATCTATTTCAGGGCTAGCTGAAATTGGTGATATGTTCACCATCAAAAAAATCTTAATACACGCGTCCCCTCTTTCTATTTAATTACCAAAATTTAAATTTTTATTGAAAAAAGTTATTATTAAATTTATAATTTTTTTAATTCCTTGTAAGGTACTATTTGAAAATTTGTTGTCTGTTATAAAAAAATTGTAATTACGTTTAAAGTAATTTCGACCTACCTCTAAGCTTACAAACTGTACTTTATCATTATATTAACATGGATCATGTAAATAATATACATATATATATATATATTTAATTATTTGTTCTAACAAACTTTGTTTTTAATTAAATATGAATACATTAATTCTGTTATATATATAACAGACAATTCGTTTGTTTCGGTGTTTACTTTAGTCAAATTAAGAAAAAGTTTTAAATACCCTGTTTGCGGAGAGATGTAGGAAAAACAAGCAATTATCCGCCTGGACCTCTCCAAGTACTCCGACACAATACAATTAGGATAAGGGCGGTACAGATCTATCTTTTAATTGACTTTTACGAGAGATAACCGAGGGTAGGAAGTGTTTTATGGACGCCTTTGATTGAATAGAAACTTAGAGTTTATTTTAAATAGATATACTTTATTTATTAGCTATATTACTTTCTCGCGGTTTTACCCGCGGAAAAATTTCATTTGTGATAACGAAGCAGTAACGTAATGCTAGATACATTCCTTATGAACATATCGGAATCAGAACATATATATATACATATAAACAAAATATAAAATGAACAGTGCCTTTGTACGTATTACTCTTTGCATTTTTTTATCATATATATATATTATGTGTACATATATTGTTAAATAATTAAACTTATCGGCTTTATAATATTAGTATAGCTGTATGTATGTAATGATTAAGAACTATTTAAATTGAAGAGAGTCGCGTGCTGAGTTTATTGCAGAAGTACAAACAGGTCATCAACAATGGGTCGGCCTATTTCACAAACCCCAGGGGTTGTCTATTTCTTAGCGAACCTTCACGAGGGATAATGCAAAAGTTATTTGTTTTGAAAACTCATCTACTGTTCGAAACTGTTATTGGGGTATTGAAGTTTGGCAAACGGTTTTTTAACATATACTAGTTTAATGGTAATACGAGATTATTATACAAAGATTTTAGATATATCTTTAGGAAATAGAAGCAGAGTATTTTCTTAGATTTTCACGAGTACACATTTCAAAAAAAACTATTTTTTACGGATTAAAACTCGCGTATAATTTGGTTACATTTACGAGTAGACGAGATGTAAGTGTCTTACACTTGCTGCGAAGCATTCGCAACGTCGGGTTAAAATCAAAATTTAACCAAATAATACGCGGGTTTTAAATCCGTAAAAAATAGTTTTATTTGAAATAGAAGCAGAATTTAATTATATATTATATAAATATATTTATTATTTAAACTTTATTGCAAAACCAAAAAAATGGGCGAACTGAATGCCTCGTGGCATTATCTGCCAGTCAACTCGTGGTGCTGGTGTAGCCAGAGTAGGTCCATGCAGGATTGCGATTTTACCTAATTTTCATTTAAAGAAAGCCTTAATATATTAGATAATAGTATCAACGTATCAAGACTAACCAAACGAACGAGTCATTGATTAATTCATATTACCTTCAGTATATGTAATTTTAATTAAGATAAATAATTTTATGGCTTCATATAATGTGATTATGGTATTATTAATATCGAAGTGCTCGTGATCAAGTTAATTGGGTTGGTTTATTGTTTTAAATGGGTACTAAAGTGGTATTAATATGTGAGAGATAAATATATGAGAAATATAAGATATTAATGTTTTGTATAAGTTTTAAAATTTTGAAATAGTTCATTTATATATAATATTAATTAATAGCTTTAAGTACGCAATACTTATATATTTGGTTAATTTATTTAAATGTCATTTTATATGATTGTTTGAAGATATCAATAAATGAGATATCTACTTGATCCTTTCCGTGTTTTTCTGTTCATTATATATTTATATTACATAGTTTAGATGTCGTTAAAAATAGTATAAATATATCGCTAATTAGCGCTTGATGGAATAGACAAAGTTAGAAAAATGCTAATTTTATTTAAATGTATTATGTATATGTAATCTTTGTTTACGCGAGAAACTTATGAATGTTGTGCAAAACAATGTTTTAATTTAATAAAATGTTAAACTACAATAATATCATCCAGTCTCAAAGCAGAGGCCGAGGTTTAGAGCCCTTAAGAGCTATTTGAAAGCAAGGTTACACAACTTGTAAAATGAGGAACTTGAGCTTTGCTTTGTCGTTTCATATTTTTTGAGGTATTGTATTGTGGCTGAGTCTGTCTACATAATTAAGAACTACTAAAAGTTTATTTATATTCGTACACATTTAATATTAATAATTAATATACAAAATTTCAATATTGTTAAATAACTATAATTAGCAATATATTCAACGCATTTCAGTGTATTTGTATATACAAGTCGAACCCTATCAGGCAATTTATAGCTCTCCCAGTAATCCGTTTTTGACTATGGTGCAGAGTTCAACGAACAATGAATTACTGAAATCGGACGAACATTTGGTAACTGGTAAATACAAAAGTAGCTTAGACATAGAGATTAGTCGCTTACATAAGCAGTTGACGCTGACGTGTTATTATTGATTTACATCATTGTGACCTGTATTAAGGCTAAGCTAATTGGATTTACTCTTTTACGTCGAAGAAACTGTGAGAAATGACACAACTAAGTTTTAGGTTTTAGCGTTTTAACTAAGTATTGTTCTTTTTTTTATTTAGTTTCTTTTTTTGAATATTATTTTTAAGCAACCATAATACAAAGTTACTTCCTTGCAATGAATCACGAGGCAATAAAGTCAGCCACGGCCACGCGCTTTTAAGAAACATAAATAGTACATGGGCAAAGATGGTACGCACAGCTGCGTTTCTTGACTGGCGGGTGTACTTGTGTAGCCAAGCTTTCACCCAAGCGTGGGCGATTCAACGGCCTGCCGACATCGCGCTCTCATTCATGCCAAGCTATCGTGTTTACTCACGATACCACAGCGATAGTACACATACGATATGCCAATAACTAACTCACAAATCGATGGGAAAGGACACGATAAGGATTGTTTACCTGGCGATTACAGCTCGTTCAAGGTAACGATAATATAATGGACGCATCGTTACATGCCTCATGCAAGTAACTTTAGTCGTTACAATCACGTGTATATAGAAGATTTTACGTTGTCACGGACGCGGTGAAATGACAATCGTAAACTCGTGTTGACATTGAAAAGTTACGCAAGATCTTGTACTAGTTTGTATTTTGTACTTTAGGGACTAGAAAATGACAATACCGATCCGTCGCTCCCGTCTACTTACTAACAAAACGCCGGAATGCCGCGCTTAAAGACGATTCCCCTTACCTCTGTCGCTCGTACATATCCTGCGAGGGCTACACAAGACAGCCATAGGTATATGCTCAACTGCATCACAACAAATTTGAAAAGCCCGTTCTCACAAACAGGTTTACACCACACTAATTAGCACGGCACAAAACAATTTGCTGTTATATGTTATTACACTAACACCATACACACGGCCACAACAACAAAGAGAGCGACATGCGCTATCGCCACCAGTTTGTAGTAAACTGAGTGGAGCTTGGAGCTCGCTTCACGTCGTTAGAGCGCACGAATAAGACTCGCGGCAACTTCATTGCTATGGGACTCCCCTTTGGTGTTCGCCGGCGGTCGTCGCCCGATGGTCGATGAAGCTTTATTTCGTGACACGCACTTCGATTTATTACATTTACTCTCACCGTATTAGAGTAGTTAAGTACATGATACCAATACGTCTCTAGCAGACTTAAATTACCTGTATTTTATATGTAACCAATTACAAAAATATAACAAATATTACCTAGTATAAAGGAGAAATTATTAAAATTAGAATAATTTTGCTGGATCTCCATTTTCTAATTCAATTTATTTATAAATTTAGGGGAAATTTAAATAGGTATTAGAGGTATGTATTATTGAGTCAAATCCTGCTCGAATGATGAAAAATATTTCTATATAATTAAAATGGGTTACATTTTTAATAATAATATATTTAGCTATTTCATACACACTTTGATATTATTCATGTTGAATCACTGAAAATTTATTTCTTATTTGTATTTCTGAATATTCTAAAACAAGTTTATTCTCGTAACCATAGGGCGACAAATTTATTATTAGGGTATTTACTCCTAAAGCATGAGGATTTTAAAACCGTTGATATCCATATTTTATTAATCATACTAATATTCTTATAGAGAAAACGCGTAGGGCTAGAATTGCCGAAAACCCTAAGTCGTAGAAGGCAAATTCTTACCCAATCTAGTCTAGTCTAAGTTTCTAACCCAATCTATTTATACTATGCGTTGATAAATCAATCAGAATAGGAATCTACTGTACGTTACTTATCTCAGATTGTTAAAGGGCATTTTTATCTACAAGGACATCCAACTCCATAGTACCTTATAACAAATAATAATACTATAACTATAAAAAATATCATTCAAAATATAACATGTTATTTCTTAATTAATAAACTGATAATTATTTATATACTATAAGGAAAAAAATCTTTTATATTACAACTTTTAGAACGTGATATATTTTCAAACAAAAATTTGAAACAAATTTTAATTCAACTATCAATTACTTTCTCTTTCTTTACCCATTCCATCAGAAAACGATGTGTAATATATATATGTACAAGTTGATAATAACGATATATCAGTATTCAACTCGTCTGTTAGTTCGTTTTAATCCAATAATGAATTACATGACCTACTAATCAGGAAACACTATGTTACGGGTAATAGGATATTGTATAACAAATGAATTATTCAATATATCAAGCAAATGTGAGTTAAATATAGTAAGATTCTGACTGGATTTACTATTTTTACTGTTTATTAAACTGTGACGGGTAAAAAGTATTTAAATAAAAAGCACGTATATTTACTCAATTACAATAATTCGAGGGGAGATATAAACATATATATTTATAATAGTGTTTGACATATATTATGTCTTTATTTGGCAATAACACAAAAAGTGTATAATTGATTTTTATTAAATTTTGTGAAGCCATTGCTCATTGCCTGAGAAAGAAAATCTGTCTGAGGATACTTTTTAATTAAGATATTTTAATTATTAGGAAGCAAACAATGTTACTGAAAAAAAAAACTAAATTGTTATAAATTATAGTACTTATTAAGGAGAATCGTTTTATTTAATAATAAAAATAATATGCAATAGAAGTCTTGATGCCCTTACGAGTATCAAGGTGAACCCAACACATTACACGTTTAAAAGCTGCAATAGTTTTGAGATTTAATAGATTTTTTAGGTGTTTAAATATGTCAAAAATATTTGAAAATAAAAAGTTTTCGGATTTAAACGAGTTTAAGTTAAAACGAATTTAAAAATTTGCAGAAAATAAATAGTTAAAATAAAACTTGTCCTCATGCATGTAAAACCAACGTAAGTGATGTATCAGACAAAACCTAATTAGTTTTAAAATTGCTTCCTATTAGGTTAAGTTTACCGTAGATTATAAATGTCTGCTTTATAAATAATGTTTTGACGAGAAATATTAACAGAAATATACTATATAACCAAATTTCTTTCATGTTTAATCATTAAATTTTCTATTGAGTGGTACATAACCTGTCCTTTACTTCATAGAATTTATAAAAAACTTCTTTTCCTACTCATCATTTCACTACTGTATTGTTTTTCATTTTAAACTACAATCTTACTATATCGCGACACCTGATGATTGTGATAGTAATATTTTTAACAATTCATTTTTACCATAAGCCGAGAGATGGTGTGATTTTCAAAATATGAAATAAGTAAAATAATTTAAGAATTTAAAACCATACTTTTCAAACTATTTTATGTCATGTTATTGATTTACTACTTAGTCTTAGAATGCTATTGAACAACAGTTAATGTGGCTTGTGAGACAGAATGACTGCTAAAAGTGATACTTTTAAAATAATACAAAATCCGACCACTATACGTATTTTATAAAAAAAAAAAATATTAACTTTGAAAAATAATATTTCAATGTTTTTATACAGCCAATTAACCTATTTTCTTTCCATCTACTAGATTGCGTTCATAGGTCAGTCAGTCAGAAGAAATTTATATAGTATAAGTAGATAAAAGAAACAAAACAACCCTCCAGTTAAAATATATGTGTAAGCTGTAATAAATAATGCTGCACCTGCATTGAATGGCTCAATTGAATTCTACATCCTCTTCCAGAAGATTGGCTTTTAATTGGCAATAACTACGTATCGTAAGGGTGGATGAACAATCACCTTCCCCTCGGTGTGTCTCCATCTCCTTCCCTTTCTTTTGTCCCTATTTCTTAAGATAATGCCTACATTTACAGACAGAAAACTTAGTACAAGGTGAACTGAAATAAAATATTTCATAAATTCATTATTTTTTTTTAGTTTTTAAATAAAATTGTCATTGTTGTTTTAATGTTGTTAAATGTTGTTGTATGTGATATAATATAAATTCGAAAATTATAATTAAATAAAACACGTTTATTTTTTCAGAATCATTTTGCCATTTAACTTATAAAAATTTAAGTATTTAAGAAACCTATAACATGTACCTATATGGGACATTTTAATCGAATAGATGCAACAATGTTATTAATAATTTAAATTTATAATTGGGGAAAACTTTAAAATATTTTTTCCTAAATTGTTTTATCGGTAAAAATTTAAAAAATAATTAATTAATTAGCGATTCTAGCGAATGTACTCGATAGCATTTAGAAGAAGCTGAAAATAATTATTTTACCTATAAAATTCTTTACATGATTTTTGTTACCACAATGTTGTACCCAGAATCATTATTTTTTATATAAAAAAACAAAAAGATTTCTCTCTATAGGATTAAACATACTTTGTTTTTATTCTTGTGTTTTTGTTTAGAAGGTACCCATTTTCAGTTTTAGTTAGTTTTTTAGTAGGGGGGCGGGGGGGGGGGTTTGAAGAGGGCAGGGAATGCGAGGTACCACTGGCCGACTACAGTCAGTAGGGGACCGAGTCATGGCTTCACCACTCACGAAATGCTGTACCGTCAGCTTTTGAAATCCCGAGAGTGCCACATCGCGCCGGTTGGTTACCGGATGAAAGGACGCGATAGACACTTTCATTTAGAATAGAGTATTATATATAGTATTATTTTCTGCCGTGCTATCAACTAGAAAATCTTGCTTGCCCATGATTTGAACCTAATTGTGGAAGTGAAGTGCAGAAACGTTAGGCATACTTAGTCTCGACTATATTGGCCGAATAGGCACCAAAGTCTCTTTCTACAAGTGGCTAACAAAGTGTTTTAATCCAAATCGGTCGAGATGACTTCTGCCGCTCCTCGCTGCCTCCACTGCAAAAACCTTATGGGTTACATCGCCGAAGAGAGTTCATGTTTCGTTTTAGTTCACGTTTAGATGGTATTAGAGCGACGTTATAATTTTTTTCACGCATTTCTTTATCAATGACGGAGAAACAAATTTGCCATGCAGAGATTAAGAAACACTACGTAATCTGGACGTGAAAAGGATATGCGGTCCGCACGATATTCTTGCAATTGTGGTGCCCCATTTGCCTCCTATTCTGACAAGTCTCCTTAGGCTCTCTTTTAAGACGGGAAAAGTGCCGAATTCTTGGAAGCTTACCAACGGGCAAACGTTTGTCACCCAAAAAATGTTGTCCGGCCGAAACTGATAAGGCCCATATCGGTCACGTCCATATTCTGCAAGAGTATGGAACGCCCCCTTAATAGCAGCATTCTAACGTACCTTAATCTTCTGTGATCAGTAATATTACTTTCGCAAGAAAAAGACACATCTGTATTGATTTCAAGGCCTTCGACAGTATATGGGCTCGATAGCCTCATAAGCAAGTTCTCATTCTTAGGTTTGCCCTGTGGTTTCTGTGCGTTATCACTTTTTTGAGGAATCGATTAATAAGGGTCATTGATTGCTGTTCAAATGATCGAATAGATATTAATCGTCGGTACCGGATGGATTGTCAAATTATCAGATAAAGGTGTTGGAATCGATCGAGAGACTTGCTAAGAGTCTTGCTAAGGTAATTGTCCAAGTCTGGATATACATTTCAAAGAACAGCGCAAGACAATCTGACTTATCAGCTCCATTCCATCACCAGATTCCAACAATCAGAAGCTCAACAAGAAAACATCGATCTATGGTTTAAGTTCGAAAATGTCGTACAAAATTTTACGTGTAAGCTTTACAAATCTATGCCGGGGTCGCCGTTTCCTGATAATTGCAATCTAAGGCACTTCAAATTTAAATTTATTAAATTTCTATTACAGGAAAAAACTCAGTTTTCAATATTTTATTTTCAATTTTTAACCTAAACAGGTGAGAAAGTTACTATTATTTTAATTCAACATTTTAGGTTTATTTTAAAAGCAGCCACTAATGAAATCAAGACTACAAATAAAAGACAAATAATGCCTGTACAATATATTTGATATCCCAATATTACTAACTAAACAAAATAAAGGCAAAAAAAATTAATCTTAATAATGAAAGTGAAATAAGTAACCAATTGTCACAATGTAATAATTACAAACAGGACTTCTTTATTTTTATATTTCAATAAAATTATTTATCTCCCATCTCTGACATCTGCTGCTTGTGACGCCTGATGGCATCTTCATGGCGTTTGATCTGTTCTTGGTGGAAGGAGATCTCTTTATCTAAATGGCCTTTGATGTTTGCTAATTGCTCCTTTTGCTGTAACACAATTTATTAAATATATATGTGATTATGAATGAATTGTTAGTTATTTTTAGTCATAAAAGCTAAACTGAATTTTTTTGGTTATTTCTGGATATTATAGATCTTATTATAATTGAAATAATTAGTGCTGACAATTACCACAAGAAATTATATTTTAATAACATTGTCATTTAATCAAGTTGTAATTAAATGATTTTCATTACTAAGAACATTTCAATGTTACAAAGGTGATTTTTATCATTATCCAGCCTTTGTTTGGGGGTTGGTTATTTGCCAATTATTACCAAGCCCTTCAGTCAGAAATCATCTCAGTGGACACTTTTTCTGTCTCATAAAATTATAATTAAGTCTATTATAGGGATTTCTATAATCATAAACTATAGATTACATTTAGAGAAATTCCTACTACTACTAATTTATGTTTGTAACATGTAAAACAAATTTTAAGCATAATTGAGTATTTATGAATACTAAACATTTATTTAAACAAAACATTTGAAACAATATATACCTTCTTATAAAAGTACTCATCTTCTCTTGCAGCCTCCATCTTCCCAAAGCTGCCGCCAGCTTCACGGATAGCCCCACCACCACCACCACCTTTGCCGGCTCCTGAACCAGGTTCACCAGCATACATCCTTCAATGAAACATTATTTAGTTGGGAGTTGAAATATAAGTTTTAGTTCTAGAAGAGAAAATCACTGCAACAATACCGATAAGACAAACATGAGAAAATTTGCTAACATATCTAGATAGATGCAAAACCAAATGGTGCAAATGGAATTTTCTTTCCAATTTTCTGGCAAGACATTATTGTTATCGTTTTCATTGTAAGTAAATTTTTAGTCTACTTTTTCATGTTTATTTTTAGTCACCACAAATCAATGAGTAAAAATAAAAAATAAATTTAGACCTAAAACTTGATCTAGTATTTTAACGAAAACTAATAATATATATATATATATATATATATATATATATATATATATTTGTAAATAAGTTGTGAACAAAACAATAGTAACCATAGAGTTTAATCTAGTATGCCAAGATTTTTATTCAAGTATCTAATATTTATGAAGTACAAATAACGCATATAAATATTTCTCATAGTATCGATATAATTTATAAAGTACATGTTGATACTTCGTTTTTTTTATACTCAAGTTTTTTTTTTCCTTCTTTTCATTATTTACTAAATTTATCAACTTGGACAAAAGATTGCGTAATCTATGAACATGCCGGCTTAGTACTTACCTAATGTTAGATATTAAAGGTAATATGCGTGTTCTTGTTCTAGTAATGAAACTCATTATTTCGTGATATAATATAATTAAGTTCTATAATTAAGTTTCGAGATTGTTCCCGAGAGTAAAGTTCTTTCAAAATGTTATATGACAAATGTGAAATAATAAATGTCAAAAGTTATAATTTCGGAGCTCTGTAGTTATACTCTAGCTTTTATCTATTTTTATATTTAATAAGTATAAATTTAAATATGAAGACAGCAATAGCTAACTTAATATAATTATAAATATTAAAATACTATTTTTGATTGAAAACTAGAAGCAGTGTAGAATTATTAAGAATGGCAATAATATACATTTTCGTAGTTAGCACCTTTATTACAAGCTGTCGTGAACTTTTCAGAGATGGCGTTGTAGGCCATTTTTAGACTTCTTAGTTCTAATGTTTTATCACATTTCTGAATGTATTCTAATAAAAATAAATTTTCACAAAATAAGAACTAGATATTATTTATCTTTGAACTAGATATAATACTAATATCTAATAATTATTTTTAATATATTTACTTACGCCATTTCTTGCTTTTTCACCCAAAGGACATGTTTTAACTTTTGTTCAGCTATTATTTTGTTTAATTCTGCAGTTTCTCTCATAGCTCTAACAATTTGACGCTCTTCTTTCAGGGACTCCATTTTCAATTGCTTTTCATTGGCTGTATATCTGTAAAATACATAACAAAACAAATATATACTTACAGATTTCCATTTTTAAAATGAAAATAAAATTAAATATAAAAATTAAATCTACTCAAAAAAGTCTTGAATCTGTTTTTGAAATGGAAGAGTATTAATTATGTTTTCAAAGTATGATGACTCAGTCATTGAAAATGTTGATTTCATTTTATTGGTCTGCATATCTTCAGGCAGGTCAGCATCCATGATCTCTGATATTTGTTCAGATATAGTTGAAGATGATTCCAAGTTAATGGTGTCATTAGCTTTTTCTTGAGAACCTTCTGGGTAAGTGTAGCTATCATTGCCACTACAACTTGGTTGACTTATATCTCTGAAAGAATATATTTAATATAAAACATTAATTTGTTAATATATTTCAATACTTAAATAGTAACATGTATGTAGATGTAATATTTATTTTATAATTGTGAAATAGATAAACTAATTATTGAGACTTACTCATCAATACACTCAGTTTTAATTTCGATATTAGCAGTCAATGTTGGTTCAGTAAAGTGTTCTCCTTCTGTTTTAAGGATGCCATCTCTGACTATGTCTAGAATATTGCAAACTTCTACAGATTGTCGCGTATATTTGTTAAGTGCCGCTCCATTTATTGAAATTTCCTCACGAGCTATACGTTTCATGTTCTGCCATTGAGTTTTAACCTTCTTAATTGAAAATGAATTAAACTTACTTCCAAACTTTAGAGCTAGTTGTCGAAGTATCTCGTTCCAGGCTACGTCTTTCTCTTCAGAGTGGTTAGGGCCGTTATTGCTTTTAGTAATGACAATTTCTTTATGTTCCTTAATTAGCTCGAGGAGGTACTGTTTCTCTTCTATAGACCAATTCGGCGTCCTTGACCGTCTGTTAGTAATTTTACCCATTTTAAGCGACACTTCTCGAGGATCGTGGTTAATTTTCTGCAACGTTTTATTACAAACGATGCACTCAACGTCCAATATTATCGGTTTCAACATTTAAAAACAAGAGAGCGCGAAACGATTGAATAACTTTGACAAGCGGACAGTGCCACTAATTGTATATGACTGTTTAAAAACTTATTTATTAATGAGGTTCCCTATGAAACTGTTCGATAAATCAAAATACATAAAATAAATGAATCAAACATGTATTCTATAAGGCAACGCTTGTAATTATTATATTATTTCATTTTTGTAATTAGTATATTATTTCATTTTTGTTCGAAAATATGGTTTTGAATTTTTGTGCGTCAACGTTATTTAGTTGGCGACATTTAGGTAATAATTTAAAAACGTAACAATTCCTGTAAAACTCTTTATTTGAAACTTAATAAAATGTAATTATTTCATTAAATAAACTAAATAATGACGTGAATGTTGACTTAAAACTATTTGTGAAGTATTCATGTTATTAATTAAGTAGATAATATTTAACGATTTAATAATGAAATTTTATTACGAATTATGCAATTCTATTGAAAATAAAAATAAATATGAAACAAAATAGAGGACAATATGTAAAGGTAGGACAATAAAATGCATAAATATAATAAATAATTAAGAGTAAATAATTAATGATGAAATATTAAATAATCCTACTGCATTGTTGATGGTGTGATAAGTTAAATGTATTTATTTTTAAGGTAAATTGGTTATTTTTATGATATAATATAATATCACTTTTTTTTTTAGTAATATTTTTGGTTTACGAAGTTCCTAAAAATATTTCCAAAAATATAATGCCCGTTAAGGCTTCCCAAATCGATCGTGAAACATTTATTTTTACATTTTATCATCAATTAATATTCTCTAACAAAGTGTATCTTTATTATTACTATTTATTTCTTTCGGTGTCCCACAAATATATTGTTTGTAAAAATATTCAAACTCATAAAAGTTCAATTAATGGAGTTTTAATTTATAGAGTTTTAAAAAGTGAGAACAATAAATGCACTTTGAAATTATGTTTTTGTTTTATTAAATCTGAATGAGTGCCTTCGCTCTGAAGACAACATAATAATAAATAAAGTACGAATAAATAATGTTATTAAATGGAGAACCAAATTTCATTCTTGATAAAACCAAATTCAATGAAGCAAAAAAATCTTCTTTAAAAGCCACGATTCCAACTGCTGTGTATTTACTCAATAACAAACATGGAAGGAAAGACATATGTCGTAGTCATTTAAAAAGAAGCGTCAACAAAGATAAACAATCTAATATATATATATAAGAGACAGTAAGTATCTTTAGTTTGTTTTTCATATTTATAATCATTAGTCATTATTATTTCATAAGCTTATTTATTAATAAAATGAGGAACTTTAAAACCAAAGAGTATTTTTTTAAAAGTTATTTTAGTTATTTGGTATATTTATTTTATTTATTTATTTATATTTTCCACTTTCAATCAATACCAATGATCACTTGTGTATGTCAAATGGAAGTGCGAGGAGGGCCTATTTTGATGCCTTACATATCGAAATAAGCCCTTCTGTAGAGTCACTGTCCAACTTATAACTAAAGGGACGAGATAAACTAAAGCAACGATATAGGGATAAGAACAAGGAAGTATATAGGAAAACCAATTAAAGTCATGTTTACATGATCGGCTTTCAATTGTTATGTCCTCGATACGCGGGGCTTCAGCGGACCACACGACTGACGTGTCTACCTGTTATCACACACCTAGCAATATTGTGCTTATTCTAAAGTTATTTTTATAAAAATAGCTATAAATACATTGGGAGCTTGTGTAGTAAAATTTGTATTTTTATCTCAAGTAGCTCAAATTCAATTTGTGAATAGCATTTAAATCAAATTATCGTATTATTGTTTTCTTGAATTTAAACATATATTATCGGTATGTTCCAAATTTTATTCACATTAGTTTTCGATAGGGTAGTTGCTTAAGCCAAAAGACTGCAACTCAGACTAGAGCACAGTTGAGATATAAGACATCCCAGAAAAAATTATTAAATTACACAATACAATCTTTTTGTTCCTAAAACTGCAACTTTTGAATATGTTTCATTGAATTACAAATGTTTTTCACGGAAAATCATTTCTTTTTTTTGTCATTCCTCTTTTCTTCTTAATTCTCACGGTCCCCCCACTCCCCTCTCTAAATATTTCCAAGAAAAGCAACTTCACTTTCTAACAGCAACTGATTGACCATCAGATAAACCCGGCCCTTTTGAGCTTGACTGCCAATAGGCGTAGTTTGTAATCGATCTACAATTTGAGATTGATATCAACCTCATACGGCTTCTCACACAATGTTGTACACTTCACACACTTCTACACACTTATAACCATTGATGAAACTTGAATCGGGATTAATTTCGGACGAAACTATCTGTCGGTAGCCACAGACACATAAAAAATGCTTCAAATATTAGTTCAAAATATACTACTCATATCTCATCTCATTAGTCTCATTTTGTAATACTTAGTTTTATTCTGCTTTTAATACCACACCTTAATTAAATTGTAATCTGTTCTCATATATCTATTAAAAACTATATTTATACATGTAACTCGATACTATAAAAAATTATAAGTTTAAAGAGTATACATAGAGTTTCTTCTCGATGGTAAATTATGATTTAATTATGATTTTCAAATATGTTTGAACCATGCAACCGGTCTGACGTTTAATCTGCACTGAATCGTTTTGAAATAAAAACTAAGTATTGCCTTTAATTCTAAAGTAAGTTTAGTAAGTAAGGTATTACTTGCTATAATTACTAACTAAACGTACTGTAATTTACTAAATCTTAATTTAAATATCTTAATTTTAATTCCATTGTAGACACGTGACAAAGTCAGAACCCTAAAGAATATGAAACTATAATAAAAATTCCATACATATTGATACATAAATATGAAATGCAATTAAAAAGTCAAGTTGAAGTAATTAAGTTAAACCACAGCCACTTACTAAAGTTGATTCTTAATGAGTTGTCCCTAAGTCAGTTTGGAGCTCGTCCGCGGCAGCGTCAGTCGTATGCAACGAACAAAAAAGCGCGTGTTTATTAGTTTTCATGAATTAACTGTTGGTTACAAACTTGTGTATTTTGTGCTTTATTACATATTTGTTAAGGTAAGGTAACTTTAATTATAAATTTGAAAGATGTTTCATTAGAAAATACGTTTTTTTTAATTTTAAATAATTCAATTTCGAGATGCAACTGCAATTTTTAGGTTAATTTCTTTTAATTACAAAGTCCATGATTTATTATTTCACTCTATGATTTGTTCTTTTTAATGTTATATAGCTAATTTTAGTATTTTTAAACAATTTTGTTTATGAATATCTAAATACGTTACTTTAAATTTAAAATGATATTGGATGATAGATTTCTACATCTTCAATTAAGTTACAATTATAATATGATATTAATATTAATCAGTTAACATTTTAACAAAATAAATGTAAAAAGAAGTAAAAACTGAAATATAAAAAATATTTACGTCCAAAATATGAACGTAGTCTACTCTCGGTCCATTTAAAAGGATAATCTATAATAAATAATTAGGCTGGAACATTCTGCAGATAATGTTAGGTTAGAAATATTAAATAATAAGAAAAATAAGGTTATGTGGTGATTTAAAACATGTTATGGTTTGTAATAAAATTACCTCAAAAATATTTAACTTCCACCAAATAATAATTATAGGTACGAATATAAAGAAAACATCACCATATAAATACTAAATTTAATTACTTTAATAAAAAAACCATCATTTATAATTATAAACTAATTGGACAAAATTTTGAATAATAACTAAATGTTCACGTGATAAATATTTTTTCATTGATAATCGCATTGACCTTGAAAGCGAAACCATTTTTAAGTTAATTACAAAAAGAATATTCGGTAACTTTTACTCTCGTTAGCGTAATTATATATTTTAACCAAAACCACTTAAATGCGGTTTGGTTAAAATAAAAAACAGTTTCTGTGTTTAGTACATTGGATCATTCATATTAAAACTATAATTATTACATCGTTACCATGATGTAGGAATATTTTACAACCGTTCTAATCACGAGAGGAGATGTAAGAAAAACAAAAATTTTATTTAACATACTTGGAAAATTGATAAATATTTACAATATACTTTTCTACAAATTTACTTCGAAAATGGTTTTTGCAACTGCTTACTGTCATATTTTTTATTTAGTGTCACTTTACTTCCACCAGATGGCGTTGCTTTCATTTTATACGGATCAAAGCTTACGCTAACGTAAGCAAGTATGTTCAATAACTCGTACGAAGCAAATGGAAGCACAAAACGTGATAACTATAATACTAAAAGCATAATTAGTACAACTAATAGTGACAATTTACCAAAAGGTTTCAACTAAACATTTAGCGCGGGATTTTTTTTATATTTTTAAATAGGTACCTACGAGTTTGACTGACTAAAGTTTACGTTTGAATTTAATGATATTTTAAATTGGTGGCTTTGCAGATTACAAATATAAAATTTAGTTATAATACAGCAATACCCTTTAATTACTCCATAGCTTCAATTTTAACATTAGATCTAGAACGTTCGTTTAATTTTATTTTTCTTGAAGAAGTAAAAAAATATATCTTTATTGTTTAAAATGTTGATCAAAGATCCTATACTCAACCAACAAGATTTAAAATTTAATACTTTACGAAACAGAATTTTAAATTAAAAGTCTTTTTTGTCTTAATTACAACATTAAATTTTTATTAATTTGAATGGTATTTTCATATAGAACGTGTATTGCACAACATTGGACAATCTTCTGCCTTTAAACGTTACAACGACAAGCATGGGGAATGTAACATCAAACAAAATAGACCTGTTTGTTTATTGAAAATAGAGACGAACATAGCGTGTATTAATAATATTAAAGGGATTAGTTACTTCAGTAATGGATACTGGTTAGAAACGAGTCAAAGTGAAATGTTTCTAACCACAGGGTTTAACATTTAACTTCATAAAAAATTCAACCATAGACAGAGGTTAACTAACAAATTATAAAACGAGTAGTTAGACCTTTACAGAACAGTTTCATAGTTTTAATAGTAATGTTACAGACAAGCAGACAGTGCTTTCGTGATTTGTTTGAAGTGGGAATGTTAATTTTTTTTTTTTTTTTTTCTTTTTTTCCGTTGGAAAAACCCGTTACGGGTACCCCGTCGGCCCAGGGGGTGACGGCCGGGGGGTTATGTGGGACTACCCGGCAGCATAGAGGATGCTGCCATTTTTAGGGCTACCCACTAAAAAACCAACGGTTGCCCTCTTCGCCGTAATGGGACGTCACGGGATCGCGTTAGCACACACCGTGACGCCCCGGCGAGACCCTCCGAATGAGGGTGCCCCGAGCAGGGAATGTTAATTTGGTCAACTATTCTCAGCTGCATTATAATGTCACATCTCAATCTTTTAGTCAAATGTTATTTCTATATCAGAATGCGATGATAAATGATGACAGGAAGGAAGATAATTGGATTACCGATCTCTAACTTCCTCTTAAGCTCTACTTTACTCTGATCTTCAGACTGGCATACAGCTGTATTATAGCAGCTGAATGCCAGCTCCTTCGACCGGAATACTCGTAGAGAAGATCAGTAGACCACTCATCTTCCTACCTGTCTCCACTTATCATGGCTTTTTGATATCAAAATTAACATTAAGATTCTATGTGACATTACAACATAGTTGAGAAATGGCTGCGGGCCCAAACCCGTTGTTTCTTATGCCTAGACGTCTTTCATCAAGTTGTCTGACCACAACACATTAACCGCGTTTCAATGGTATCTGGTATAAACATTTTGTTAATAGATATATGAGCTTTTATAAGTACTATGTCTAATATTAGAAATAAAAACTTTGAATTAACTGTACAACAGACACATCAATTATTTTATGACTTTTTATTACAATTTTATGAGATATTTTTAAATCGACGTTGCTGCTCACTAAATATAATAGGCACCTAGAATTGGATTTTATTACATAACTACAGGTAAACCTTAACGAAAACATTTTTGAAAAAAAGTATCAGGTATAAAATTAAAAAAATAAGTTCCAACCTATTTAAAACGAAAATGGTTCCCGACCCTGTCTAAAAATCCGCACTATATAAGGTACATTGTTAAATGGATGTCACTTATTGATTCAAAAAGCCCGTCTATCCAGAAGTAACGTGAGACCGTGTCAGCGACCCCTAACAACACATAGTATATATTATTTATAAATACATTGAAGCCAGAAAATGATAATATACTAAATAAATTAAGAACTCCTAAAACAAAGTTTAATCGTTTTAAAACGTTTATATACCTTTTGCTATTTCAAACGAACTGGATGTATATTTTGATTTAACTCAATTTAATATTAATACGAAACTCAGATTTCATCTCTGGTACCATGGAGGTCTCTGGACTGACTGCCTTGTACGAGATTATTGAACCATTAGAAATGTATTTTGACTCAATTGACACTTTAAAGAGGATATACTAATACTAGAGGAAATCTTTTGTAATTTAGTGTATGAGAAAGCAATAAGTGTTATAGAGTTAATTAAATATTAAAAAATAATATATATTTTTAGGTTATAAAGAAAACAGTTTTTTTAATGAAAGCACAATAACTTTTAACGTTATACTTAATAATAATAATATATACTAATATAACTGACGTTTCTAACTTGAGGTAAATTACAAACGTTTGAATATTTTGAAATTTTGTTATTTTTTTGGCGCGTTTCATACAACTAAATTTGACAATGTTTGTTTGTTGTTTTAATTATATATACACATGTATATTTGCCTGTGTTTTTGACATATATTTTTAATGTGATGGTATATTTAACATATATATTTATTAATATTTTATTCTAAATATTATTTCTATAAACTTTTGTAAATACGGAAATAGATTTGAGGTTTAACTGTACGTAAGTTTATAATTTTAAGTTCTACTTCTCTTACACTTGTAGTAATAGTATTTAAGAGTCTGCTTTTCATAATTTTTTTATCTTTTGGTAATTTTTGAAGGTTTTTTCTTTTTTTACGATGAAGAAACTTACTAGTATGTGTAATTATATATGTGCATAAGTAACATATTTTTTCACTTATATATTTTTTTTATATAAATGCATTGAGTCCCAATCAAAACAATGTATGATTTTAATATATTCTTGAGATCCTTAGAAGATGAGAATAAATAATTATTTCCTTATTCAATAATATTTATTACGTGACTAAGAATATGAGCATAAATAATAATAAATGATATATAAACTTAAATAAAAACTAAATATAAGCGACTTACTTCTTATATTATACTGTAATTTCTTACAAATTTAATAAGAGGATTAGCTTTTTTACTGTTGAACTAAAATTAAATATAAATACCGACAGATCAATAATATGTCTTGTGAGTCGTGAGCTGTCTGTCTGTCTGTCTTAAGTTGAGTCAAAACATCTTACGACATTTTAATTACTATTAAAACAAGATTTTTTATTTAGTTTTATCTTTATTTGAGCGCTCAGACTGAAAAAAGGTTGAGTTGCAGCCAAACCGGATTTAAAGATGTGTGTGCTATACAGGAAATTAGGCGTAACGTAATTATCTATTTTATTAATAATACTAATAACTACGACTTTCAATTATTTTAGCTCAGGGGAGATATTAAGTTTAAAGACAAAAATATATCAGTACGGTGTTATGTGTATGTCAGCAATGTCATTATACGGACGCCATTATGACCTCTCTCGTACATACCGACCAGTACTATATACTATATTGACATATATGTATTTTTTTTTCTAGTATTTCAGATGATTTTTTCTTTGTCAACAGTAAACACAAATGACGTAACCCTAAAATGAAGGATTTAGGTCTTAATGTACCCACGAGGAATATCCTCACTGGGGCGGTGGTGAATTGGGAGGAGGATGAACTAGCGGGGCTTGGGGAGATGCCGGAGAACTTGACTCTAGCCTGGAAAGACCTCTGCGTGTATAGGAAGAAGAAATATCAGACTAGTATATGGAGATCTGCTGTTTATGAGGAGGTGAAGGTTCTACATGGAGGTAAGTTGATTTTTAACTAATAATGTATTAATAAAAATGTATATGAGGTTTTTTCCACTCCAGAATAAATTTAATTTAAATATTTTATTATGGAAACTTTACTTCATTGACAAATTACATCACATATAATTTACATATACATGGGATTGCTAGTTTGATCTTAAAGTGGTTATTTACGCAAGCCGGGGCCCCAACTAATGAATTATATTTTTTACGTCAGATTATAGATAACACATTTCAAATTAAAATTAATATGATAATTATTCGCAGAGATTTCAAAAGCGCATAATAAGTTTGGTGGAAATTTACGTGATACATTATACGAAACAAGATAAAACTAATTATAACAAGGATATAGAAGGGCATAATAAAAATAATTTTCTACACAATTTTGGCAATAGAAACATTCTCACTTACATATCCTTACTAATTAATATAAAAGTTATATAAGCTCAGCCAAAAAACACCAATTTACGGTTGCGGTTCCAAATCCTGTTTAAAGCGTTTCGCTTCTACTTGCCTTGTGCGGGTGACTAAAGTTTGAAAAACTCTGCAGGAGTCGGGGTTTCCTGTTTATTACAATTTAGAGTTCTTCAAATCTAAAGTAAATAGGTACTTTCTAGTTAATCGTGCAACACCTTAGACTACAGTTTTGCCTAACATCAGGCGGGCTGTAGTCACACGCTTACCTTTTCTGGGTAAAAATTGTCTATACTTTGACGTCAGATGGTTTATTTTTGGTATCTGTAAGTTGGTATTTTTTTTACAGTCAGCGGTGTGGTGTCTTCAGGAAACTTGGTAGCGCTGATGGGTTCAAGGTACGAACAATATATTTGATTTTGATTTATTGGTATTATTATATTAAATTATATTATTATTATTAAATTGTATTGTTTCATCTGTTAATTTTCTTCGAGTGTATTAAGATTAAGTAGTTAAAGACAATTAAAATTCCCAAAACATTACAAGCTGTTAGCTTCTCACTTACATATATAATGGAACGTTATTAAGTAATTTATATGTTTATATAGTTTTTTTATGTTGTAGATATATTGTATGATGCTAATAATTATCAAAATAGTAGTTTGATAATTTAATTAACTTAAATATACAATCTTAACTAACTTCTTTTACATTGTACATGAAATATACGTATATTTTTTTAGGAATTCACGTTTTAGGAATCCTACCATAATGTTTTCAAAGAATTTCACTAAGACAAAACTATTTTACGAATTTAACTCAATTTATTATTATATTTTTTAATTATAATGCAACATTTCGAATGCTTTGCAGCAATCATTTTTGAAACAAACAACGTGAACGAGATATAGATGTCTTTTAGTGAGTCAATGAACTCTATACTCGTGGACTTAGGAATTTTTGAAGGTAGATGAAAAATAACCAAACACTTCACACAAAATCTTTAAAATAATTTCATTTAAAGACCTTATACTGTCATTATTATATTCTTTCATTAAAGTATTTAATTATACATCGCACAGTGAGAGTATTGTGTCTTATCTGTTTTTTTATTATAAATTAAATTTCAAAGAACTGATCTTGTTATGTCAATGAAATTGCTATTTAGTTTGACTGTGTAGATAGTGTGTGTAGATATACTACATTACATGGGTTGGTCTGTCTTTAAAATATTAAACTCTAATACCATGTCAGTAGATATTTTATTATTTTTCTCAAAATTAAAATATTTTTTTAAATTTTGATCTCTTAATTTATGTTACTACAATTTGAATGATGATTGGTGTATGAGTGTTTGTTACTGTTTAACGACAAAACTAATAAATCGATATTAATGAAATTTACAATAAAATAGATCATCAGAATAATACTAAATCTATAATTTATTAGAATATTTTGTTATTTTTTAAAATACAAGATATTAAGTAAAATGCAAAATTATTGTGATCTAAACAAAGAGACGCAAACTTAATGTAATAATATAATTTAAAAAAGTAAGTATATCTATGTTTATGAAATCGTTACTTCTAGAACAGTAAACGATGAACAATAAAATTTGAGATCATATTTCCAATGCAAATTTTATAGCTTTTGATGTTTAAAATAGATATAGTTTGCATTCTTTACTACTTAGGAGGAATATTTTAAAATATACAATGATCAGAGAGTTATTAATAAGATGGTAGTGAACTGGGTGATAGAGTAGTAACTAGAAGCTTAAGACAATAAGTCACTTTAAAAAGGTATACGCCTACAAGGTCAAAAATGTTGTTACTAACTAATGTCAAATTTAACGCAAAAAAAGCTGAGGGGAAAGCTTATATATGCTTTGACCCTCTCTGACATATAAAGAGGTTTTGTTAAAATCAAACGTCCTATTTTTAAGTTATTTTTATTTTTTTTTTTTTTGAGAATCAATGAAAGAGTTATTAAGTATTAAGAATATATACAATATTTTAGTAAATGCATTTTTGTTTTATCACCCATACGAAAACGTATAGACAGATTTGACATAAAGATATTTTTAGCTGCGGAAATACCAATATAAACATTATTTAAATTTAAATGGGCTATAATAAAACTAGAAATTGTATATGTTGTCAACATATATTTCATAGATGTTTTAAAATTTCAGCTAACCTGATTTCTAATTATCTTTTCTGAATGTCTTCTCTTCTCCCTTAGTGGTGCGGGAAAAACAACCCTTCTAGCGGCTATTAGTCGAAGAGACAAAAGCGCCATGTCTGGCTACCTCATGCTGAATGGAAGATTGGCTGGAGCGGATCTCATAGCGAGGATATCTGGCTTCGTGCCTCAAGAGGACCTGTCGATAGATGACTTGACTGTGTCCGAACATATGGAGTTTATGGTAAGTATTTCCGTCATATACTTTAGATATAAACATAGTATGCTCGCGGTTTTCTTTGCGTATAATGTATAGCTACTTGTTTTTATTTATTAAGTGTCATTTTATTTCGTGCAAGTTGAGACTATTTAGATTTTTATCTTACAGAATGAATGACGTTTAATAATCGTTATATAAATAATATTTTACAGAGAAATTTGTAATAATTTTAAAATTGTTGTATCGATTCTAATAATTTTTATATCCTTTATTAACTTTTTTTGTTTACCTATTATTAAAAATGATTAAAAAAAAATTTTGACCTGACAAATGATACAAAGAGCTACTGCCACAAATGTATGAGTTCCCGGTATAAGCAGAACAGTCAAGGGAAAGACATAGTTAAAAATGGCCTCAACAACGTTTAGTGATGTAAATAAAGACTCATTCATTCTATCTCTGAATGAAGCTCTAATATAAACAATTATTGTAATATAACGGACATACATTAGTAATATATTGATATTATATGAAAGAAGTTCTTTGGTTTTAATATTTAAATATAATTTTAATTACATATTTAAAATAATTGCTGTGTCGATCATTGTGGATCTGAAATTTTTTAGTAATCGTTTGAAATGGCAAGATGCATGTATAGAGGATATATGTAACAAATAACGGTAAAAGAGCGAGAGAATACCAGGTAACGAGAATAGTTAAAAGAAGAAAAGAGATATAAAATGTAAAGTTGAAAATGAGTATTCCATTTAGATGTCAGAGAGAAAAACATGACAAAAGTGACACACATAATGGCCGAAACCCATTACGACAAGGCCACGTGAATGAATATTATATTATAAATATCTAAAAAGTATCAAAAATATATAAAATATTTAATATAAATGTCAAATTATGAGATAAAATCTACAAGAAATATACCAATCCAACATTCCAACTGCAAATTATAATTTAATTATAAAATATTTCGTATAAATAAACGATTCTAAGTTAAATATTTATAATTCCTATTAATACTGATAAAATAGTTTATATTCTTTGTATATTTGTATAATACTGTTTTTCTAATTACTTTCATCTTGTTTTTCATTGTATTTGAAATGAATCCACCCCTATCTTACTTATTTCTGTCGACGCAATATGTTAACAAAATAGCCGGTCAAACCTACTTGGGGGATGATCATGGTACGAATTTTGTTAGCGATCAGATGGTCGAATTGGTGGTGTAAGTAAAGTATATAAACTTATATATACTTGAAAATTATATATTAAAAATATAACAAAAATCTATAGAAATACTTGTTTAAAAGACTAGACCGATCTGGATATTAGGGCTTGAAGAAATAAAATCAGAATTTGGAAAATATTTTTGTACGAAAACTCTCAATGAAAAGTTAGACTCTTGTAACACGTTTTATAACAATAATATATGAAGGATTGAATATTTATATATTGACCCTCAAAATTAAAAATTTTTGGTGGATCTCAAACAGTAATATGGACAATATCGGAAATGGCGGTATTTATATATCATTTATTAAGTTATAAACATTTGATTATTGTAACATGTTCCCATCCATCGAAGCATAGTTTAGAAACCAAGAGATGATTGATATAATCTTAATCGCTCCACTGCATATTCAGAGTACGATAGGCTTACATGATAGGTTTACATGATGGTACTGTGATTCCTAAATAACATCCGGGTTTTATATATAAGACTTACATAGAACTTTTTTCTTACTACCTCTATTCATTAAGTTCATCTAGGCTAGAGAGGTATGACGTAGACAAAGATTGTATAGGACTTTCACAAAACACAGATCTATAATTGCGAGTGTAGAGATCGTGCACAGTGAACACACACATTACATTGTGTAATGTAATACACAATACACAAAAAAGTTCTAAAGCTCTTTGTGTAATATATTGTAGAGAGAAAAGTTTCACATTTATTTATGTACTATTATGTATTTAGTTATGTATGTTTAGATATATACGGAGTTCTACTGTTATTGTCTTGTGTTCTTCAATTTGCAGAGATCAAAGCTGTATCTGCATGTTTAAAAACTCTCACAGAAAATGTGGCCACAGCACATCTCTATAAATGTGAGAACATGCAATCAAATACATTAAAATATATCAACTTATGTTATAACACTACTAACAGTAAATTTAATGTATCAACTTTAAAAATATCAAAGCTTTTAGAAATAAGATTATTATTATTTGAATATTAGTACTAATAAATTCATTTCAATCTAGTTTGCATATACTTTATTTTATATGTTGATATTTCGTATTTTTTGGAAAAAAACAGCAAAATATTCCAGTAATTTTCTCAAAAAAAAAAACAGAATCAATGTGCCATTAAAATTTTCACAAGAAACTTACGCGGGAACTTACACACAAATAAAAAAGAAATATAAAAAATAGTACAAAAAGAACACAAAATAAAATAGAAAAAAACATCATTAATCTAAGTACATTTAAGTAACACTAGTTTTTCAAAACTATTTTTGAGAAAATCATCTTTAGCGAGATGTAGGTCTTTAGTGGGTCATGTTAATAATTCATCTGCGGGTGTGTTGTTATTATAAAGGTCAATAACTTATGTAAACATCATTAATTATTGTTGACTGAATAAATATACATTACACATATCTTTAGTAAACACCTTAATGTCAGGATTTGTTTGATTTTAGTTGATTAATTACTGGTTAGTTAGAGATTATAATGTCATCGTAATAATTGATTTGAACAGTTTCACAGTTATTTGTTCATTATTATGAAAGAAAGTATACAATAAATATGTATTATATACATACCTATCTACATTTTTACGAGTTTCTTTTTAAATCTACTAAAATATAATATTTCACTAAACACAGAATCTGACTTATAAAGAAAATAAATTGTTTTATCTATTCTACTATACTAATATTATAAAGCTAAAGTGTCTGTTTATTTGTTTGTATTTTTGGTTCGAAATTAATAAATGCGTTTGAAAAATTCATTCTGATTACGTTACACAGATTTATGAGAAAGGCTATAGGTTGTGTAGCTTTACGCTACTGCTTTTAATTATCTTAATAATAAAGTTAAAAAATAAAATTATATTAGTAATAAATCTTTTGTCAGTGGGTGGAACCGCGAGCCACGGCTTGTTAACAATAATGGATCAGTAATAGTATAAACAGTTATTTAGTGTATGTATTGTATGCAGGCTCGTCTTATGATGGACAAGCGATCATCAGCAGCAATCAGGTCCAGAAGGGTTACACAGTTACTCGGTGAACTGGGTGTAGCCAACTGTACAAGAACTAAGTTAAAGGCGCTATCAGGGGGGGAGAGGAAACGGGTGGCATTAGCTGTTCAGGTACGTCTTGCTAAATAACTAATTTAGCCTGAAAACCTTATTATTTTGTATAAATCTATTTTTTATTCCTGAGAGAATATAAACTCATATTTTTCTATGCTTTTTGTAATTCAAGATTTAACCATACTCAAGAAGAATGCAATTGTTCATAATCACTTAATTTTACCTTGATACTTTTTTTAATCTATGGCTTAAAATAAAATTAAAACTATTCCAAATTCAAATTATCTTTCTTATGTTTTAGCGCTCTATATTCAAAAATAACACAAATCCAAAAAAAATACAATATTCTTCTACCAGCTTCTGAACGACCCACCAATCTTGTTCTGCGACGAGCCCACCACTGGTCTGGACAGCTCCGCCGCCAGCGCGGTAGTGTCTCGCCTCAGACGCCTGGCTGTCGGCGGCAAGCTGGTGATATGTTCGGTGCATCAACCAGCGTCTGGAGTGTTTGAGCTGTTCCATCAAGTAGTTCTGCTGGCGAGCGGCAGGATAGCCTTCCATGGAACCATTGAGCAGGCGGATCAGTTCTTCGCTTCGTAAGTATTATTGTAATAGCATTAAAAATGATTTTAAACATTTTAGTTATTTATATAATTGTCTCTAATTAAAGTTATTGAGCATTATTAAAATATACTGTACTTTTCATTGAAAATATGTAAAAAAACGTTAACATCTGAAAACGAGTATAACATGTGTACGTATTTGTGTATTTAAGTATCTATCAGTGCCATTTTAGATCCGAAGCGGATGAAATGATTATCCTATGGTTGTTGAACAGGAAAACAGGGGTCTTCAGAATATCTCTCATTGTCACTAGTGACAGAATCTCAGGCAAAATATACAAAATAAATAAACAAAAAATGTTGATTAAATATTCTTAATTTCATTATTATAACAGTTTTAAACATAATTCGAGTTCTGTCGAAATGGCTATATAATATAAAGCGCATCAGCTAAAGAAGCGACAGATGAAAAATAATTAAAGCACATGTAAAAACATTCCATAAGAAATTTATTCTCACACCAGATCGCTATCACTTTTAACTCTCTTTCTAGTTAATAAAGAGAATATATTTTAATACAACAACGACGAATTCTTATATTACTGGGTATTAGCCATATTATTCTTCTTTTTTTTGGTTTTTAAAATTTAATATATATTTTCTATTTTTAATACAATTTTACATAATAAATATAGATTATTAAAATCATATGGATTTTAAATAGTAAATCTTTCATTAAAAAAAATAGTTTTACTCACATTTCCATCTTTTTTTTACTTGTTTTTAAAAATCAATGTAGAAAAAAAATGTGTTTTAAAAAAAGGTGTGTATGACAAAAATAAGGCTAAAATATAACTTCATAACAGTAGATTACTACAGAAAAATAAGAATTTAGACAATTATTGTAAGGTTTAATTAATAATGATCAAGTTCAAACTATATTATAATTTATTTTATAATATACATTGTTTTAATTTTTTTTAATAATATTTTGATAAAGTTCAAAAAAATATATTATAATTTATTTTATATTATATGTTCATTTCCATGTTTTTGCTTGAAAAAATGACACGAAAAGCTTATGGTAACGGATGAAACAAAATATAAATAATTATAAGTAAATTACTGCGACAAGACTTGAACGCTAGATAGCGGTAAAAATAATCCTATATATTTATATAGCACATTTCATAACAGTTATTATAATTTATGTTAGCATTATAACTACATATTTATGCCAAGTTTTTCCTTTCTAAAGCAATTTAATATTTAACTCAAATAAAGTAAGAGACATGGTATATAGTTATTTATAGTATTAACGAATATAGGAAAGGTATCTCTTATTGTAAATGAAGTATTATATCTTCCAAGTATTTCTTATTGTAATGGGTCATAATATGTTTGTAAATTGACATTGGAGTGAAATATAATATATTATTAGCTGTTATTAAGGAAGTCACTATTTTAATATTAAACTATTTATCTATATGGTTTAAATAAAATAAAATAGATATAACTAAATTTAGTAAAAGCAAGTTTCACCGTACCGTTAAAACCAAAGATTTAATTTGAAAATTAGTCACTAGATGGAGTTGACCACTGTTGCTTTATAGATAAATCACGTTAGTAAGATTTAAACTAAAATTATTTTTTGTGTTTTGGTTTTGACTTGTTCCAAAGAAACCGTGTCTTTGTCTTTGACTTTACTAATAGTAATATAGGTAATGTATTGTTTTTATATGTTATATCGTTACGTTTCATCGAATTTTAAAATACAATTATTTCAAAAAAGCTTCACTTGAAAAATCATTAAAATGTTATACAAGTTATTACTATTTCAAGTATTTAAACATCTCTCAGTACTATTATTATTATATATTAAACAGACAATTTTTATAATAATACTAAATTATGGCTATTAAATAAATTATAGGCTATCTTAGAAACAATTGCAAGTCACTCGACTCGAAAATACTAAAAAATAATCTTCATAGTTCCTTTAAAAAGATATCGTTTGGAAACTAAGACATGCCTCTATACTTTATTTAGTCAATTTTTTATTTTTAAAAAGTTGACTACTTTTACTTTTTACAATTACTTTTGATCTAAAACTGTCAATTGTTAACTGTCACCTGTTAACGGCCACTGGTTTAAATTTTGTTAATCTGTAAAAAAAATATCTATATTTATTTTTATACATTTGTGAAGTTAAGTAAATAACTTTGTTCACAAAATTTTTAACTAAAAAAATTTCTAGATTTTTTTAAATAACTGTCTTCCTAGGATGAACTACAAATGCCCCGTGGGTTTCAACGCAGCGGAATACTATGTAACCCTACTGGGTATAGAGATAGACAAAGAAATGGAGAGTCGAGATAGGATTAGGCGAATATGCAATGAGTACCAACGCTCTTCCATAGCGGAGGCCATAGAGAATAGAGTGGGTGACGTCAAAGATGAGATGGAATACTTTAATGGAACTGGAGAAGAGAAGGTAAATGACTCTTAGATGATATTAATATTTTGGATTGTTCAATGAAACATATATTTTAAAATATACTAATTATTATTTATTTTAGAACATACACTTCGAGCGTTATTTAACACTGTAAGTATATTTTTGATATTAAATACTCGTGTATATGAATGATTCATAAAATCAAAGTTATTTCGATTCATTTCATTTTTTCATTTCAGAGTCAAAGTAAATTATTTTGTACAATTCTACTGGTTAATGTGGAGAAATATTCTATCAATAAAACACAATAAATCTATATGGATAGCTGAATTCGTACTTTTAATGGTGAGTGCAATTCCATGATTATATTTTTCAATTATTTGTCTACTAATTTTCATTAAATTCTTGATCACTCTTTGCAACTATACCCTTGTCAGCCTTTGCGGGTATAGTTCTTAGTCTAGTGTTTTTACGTGCCTATAAAAATGTTATACAAAATGTTCTTTATGACAAATAATTATCAAAATCACTACTAAAAACCCGTAATTGCTTAAAATATATAAAATTGTATATCTATAATATGAATAGAGATGTTTTATAAAGATTATAAAATATATATTTATTTAAAATCAAGTACTCCTTGAGTTAAGAGGGAAAAATCTTTAATCTCTATTTCCTTCCTCTGTATCCGTTCATGACTGTTGGTACAGCAGAATCCATCTCCAAGACCAGTCGTCTCTAGTTCGTAGGTCTAATAATCTCCATCCCGTACTCTGGGCATTTCGCTGAGCTGGACCAGCGCGACATCCAGAATGCTCAAGGTCTCCTATACCTGTGTATCACCGAGACTATCTTCCTCTTCATCTACGCGGTCTTCATCACCTTTCCCAGCGAAGTGCCCATACTGCTGCGCGAGACCGCCAGCGGGTTGTACTCGCCGCTACCGTATTATCTCTCCAAAATGATATTCTGGGTACGTTATTAAATTATAAGAAGTACGATTAAAAATATACCATATAATATAAAACACTGAAAACCATAACTAATTACACTAAAGATTTTCTATAATTTTATATTATTGTATATCTGATTGATTAAGATAATATCAATATTATTTAAATTTGGTTATACCCTGAGCGATAATATTATGGTCTGACTTGGTAAATAAAAAGGTTTAAAAAATGTTTAAGAATACTATATATATTAAATATACTAATACATTAATCCATCATACCATATTATATAAAATCTATAGTTAAACTTTTATTTTAACTTCTAAATGGCAACAAACAAACTAACATATGTATAAGCTTTTAAACTTAAAATATATAAAATAAAATCTAAATTGTTTAAAACGTGTAAGAAATTAAAATATTTTTGAGAGTAAGACAAAACCGGTCGGGAAAGACGTCGAAAGTTCTGGAATGCGCATCATTACCCTAACTAGATGTGGTCATTTTTATCATATAATTAAATCATTAGATATATTAAACATCAATAATATGTAAATTTGTATTATTTTTTGACAATCAATTTTGAATCAATAATCAAGGTACCGACTTATATTTTGACATGAGCTTTGTTTTATATAGCTATTGCAAAATTGTATATCAATACTTTTTACGGTATTTTACAAACAAGAAACCGGATATCGTTGTCCGTCTGTCTGTCGCTTTTAAAAAGACAGAAACTAATATAGTGCACGATTTTTGTGGCAACGGCTTCTCTTGCAAAAAGTTATTGAAGAACAAGAACAGCTTTCTACTTCAATACAACATGGTTTCAATAAATCAACTAGTAAACCATAAGCCCATTTTATTGCATTCACTAATTGCCGCTATTCCGCCTAAATGTTTCTTTATTATTATCTTCTTTTATACAGCTGATATGCGAACATCCCTCGTTCTTTATCGTCATTCAGTGGTTTTTTAGACCACTTATACAAATTATTTCGATTTTTTCAGACGATCTATACAAATTATATAGTCTTTTACAAATTTTTATGTACACTACATCAGACTACTCCTACCATTCATTTACATCATCTTAAATTCTTCATTTATTTTATAAATTTAGTCTTACTGAATTTTCTTTTATTTCACCACAGTTTGTACTTTTTGACTCCAGAACCATGCATCTTTGTCTATAATAGCTTTCCGTATTTGAAAATATTTTACCCGCTATTTTTCTTATGCTATTTGTAATCTCATACCAATTTTCCTGTACCTGAGTGAGAAGGAATCACTCTTCATTTCTAACATTTTACCAACAACTTTGTTTAAAACTTGCACATGTATAGGTATACATACTTTTATAAATCTATACTACAATTAATTTTATATGGATTCAAATTTATTTTAAAGATTAAAAAAATCAATAGCTTAAGTCAATCACATAAAATACACTCGCGTTATTAATGATCTGTTTAAAATAGTAAACCCATTATATAACTAATGAAGCCGTTGTTATTATAATTTTATTGGTTCCCTACAGTTTCGATTATTGTACATAAATATTCATAACATGTCAAAAATGATTTAGCAACTGTTGTCTGTTAGTTTTTATAATCATAATTATAACAGAATCAACTATTAATAAATAAGATAAAATACATTTAAAACTGGATTTACTGTCGGTTTCTAAAAAGTGTTTTAGGTACATGTTATGAATTAGTTACTCGTAAAAAATATTTTATCTGTAATAGCTATTTTTGTTTTTAATATATTGATACATGAGGTATTTTATTTATTATATTTAATTCTTTATTGAACAAAGAACTTATTTCTTCTCTACTTGTCAACAAACATTGTCAAAAAAACAAATGAGAGGACACATTATTAAAACAAAATTAAATAAAAACTTTAAGTCAGCTAATTAATTACAAAACAATTTTGTATTGGTATATAAATTGGCAAACATTTTATAAATAAATTGTTATTAAAAGTCAAAGATGACCGTACACATGCAAAAATTCCTAACCTTACAGGCTGTACTTGTTTTTTTTATTCGTAATTAAATATCACTTTGTATAAAGAATATCTTATTTATAATTATGTTGTATAAAGATTATACGCACGTGTATTCAGTATATTTGTTATAAAAATACCAATATTTTTCATTCCGACGCAATTTTGTGTTAAATAGTTTCTTTAGTTTGTTTTTATATCCTTGTTTAGAAGTTTAAAACATTAAATGAGTCCTTTTAAGTTAGTTGTCACATAAATTAATTAAATAACATAATATATCAAATATTTTTAATACTTATTATTTTTTTTTTTTTTTTAAAGCCTTTGACTGTCATTAATTAAAAAGTTTTAAGTAGTATCCTTTGAAATCAGGTATAATATAATTAATACAATTGTTTTCTATATACTTTTTTATAAGACGAAAATATTTTTATTTTTGTCTATACCTGAATTTGACAGTGTCACAGAGTACGTTCTGTTCCCGCCTTTTTTAAGCACACATGTCAAATCTCTACATAGATCCCGCGAGCGGTGATCGAGCCGGTGTTGTTCGTGACGCTGGTGTTTACTATCGCAGGGCTGCGGGGCGGATTCCTCAACTGGCTCGGCATCTGCTTCGTGTGTGTGCTGTGCGCTAACTACGCGAACGCGTATGGTATGTGTAGCAGACATTTTATAACGTTAAAAAAACATATCAAAATACTAACATTTGAAAGACAAAATAAGGCTATTGTGTACATATGTTAAATATCAAATCTAACTACAAATGTAATATAAATGTATTTTAGTATTTTTCAATACTCAGATGAATATTCAGATAAAACTTCGAGTATCGATATGTTCGTCGTAGACATTAATAAATAGTTACGACTTAAATCCATTAAGCGATTTATTATTCACAATTACGAATAAATTTAAATTATATTTTATCTTAACTTTTTTTCATTTCCATCATGAATAAATTTAAATTAATTGTTATTTTAATGTCGTTTTTTTTCATAGGTTCATTTTTATCATCTGTGTTTGATAAGATGGAGACTGCGGCTCTGGTCTCTGTGCCGTTTGAATTGATAGGGACCATGTTCTCTGGTATATATTTAAACTTGGCGAGTGCATCCCCATACATATCATGGCTGAGATACATATCCGGTTTTTACTATGGTGTGGAAGCTATTTCGATAATCCAATGGGATTCCATAGAATCTATTAATTGCGTGAACATAAAGGGCATGCCGTGTATCAAAACGGGTCCGGATGTGCTGAGGCGCTACGGCTTCTCCGAGGACCATTTCTGGAGGAACTGTATGTGTTTGGCGATTATGTACTTCGTGGCACATTTAATATCATTTGTTATGGTTATAAAGAGGAGTAGAGGGACGCCTGTCTATTGATGAAGTTGTTACAAAACTGGAGAAACTCAGGAGAAATATTCTGCTAAGGAAAGAATCTGTTAACATTTTCTACTCATAGGAAATAACTTAATAAATTGGTCAAAACTGTAGACTGTAAGACTGTAAGACCAAGTGTTATATATTAAACACTCCATATCGACCATACGTTTGTATGTTAGAAGAATATTTTGTGATCAGAAATATGTTGGAACTAATAACTAACAATTTGTATGTTATTGTTTTTTTATTTATATTAAAAAACAAGTTTTGTGCGTTATGTTACGTCAAAGTATTTTTAAATATGGAAATTTTTTATTTCCGTTCGGTTTCTGGAATATTTTTATTTTTGTAATAATAAATCATTTTATAATCTAAAGTTGTTTTTATTTCAACGTTCGCTGAATAACTTATATTATACTTAATTATGAAAAGATTGGGCAATAATTTTAATGTATAACTTATTCGTGATCTGAGATATTGGATTAGGATCGGAGATTATCCATAATAACCGGAATAAAACTATTCGGTTATCCATTTTATAAGCAAATATAAGAAACCGAAGTTTAGAAATAACAATATCAGTGTTTTTTGTCACATATGTATTTCTTTGATCTACATATGTTAAAGTCAAATGACAATCAGTATTGTGTCATTTTATTATAATAATATTTATTTCTAGTAACAATTAGAATAAAAACAAATAGTATGTCAGGGTGCATTTAAAGTAAATAATTGCTTCTATAATTAGAAGTTATTATAATGTTATATATAACGATTAAATACTGTTTAATAACTAAGTACATAATACACGACAGCTAGTGTTTTTAAATATACTAGATTATTCAATCGACATTTATTGTAATTGTTTGTTTTATTTTTTAAATATAATTAATTTTTAATTGGCATTCTATATACTATTTTAATGTTACTTAATATGATGCAATAGTTTATAAAATATTTTTACAGATAGGTCACAGTGTTATAAAAAAACGTAGGCAAGTTTTTATACGAGGTTATTTTTAGAGAAACCCGCCTCTGCCTTTTGAAATGAGAACCCTGTGTTTTTATTACGTTAAGGAACTTAAAAAAGACTATTTACGCGAAATTTATTATTAATGGCAACAAAAGTTAGTAATAATAAACCGGTACTAAATATCTTAAATGTACTAAATTTAACTAAATAATAAGACATTTGTTTTGCGTATATCAATATTACTAAAGATAGGATTGAAAACAAGTAATCGGTATTTCATTTAATGTATGTTTTTTTATTAAATAAATATCAGTTTAAGAGATAATAGTAATTAATCTTATATAGCCATTGTCGGCGTAAAGTAAGACCGTCTCTACCTGGAGTGTAGTATGTCCCGGCTAAAGAACAAGATAAAAGAAATAACGGTAATTCGGAGTATGGGGGCAATGCGACCAACATATTTGTTGGCGCGGGTCCTAAAAACTTTTTTCAAATCTCTTTGCAGTACCATCATCCACCTACTCTACCCAATTATTTGAGGTCACCGCCATCTCTACTATCAGGCGTCATCTCAGTGGAAATTTCCTTATAATCATGTAATATATAGACTATTTTAGATACTATTGGAATGTCGAGTGACTAAAGACTGGTTTTTTGTTTTATCTTTTTATGCTTTAGTTGAAACTCAATGATGTTTGTGATGGGTTAAGTACGAGTGAAACAGAAAATCCACTCACTAACAGGGCGTTGACAGAAAGATACAGTATAATGACATTTTTATTCAATAATATTGTTAAAAATGAATATAACAAATAATAGTAATTTAGGCAGCGAAACAAACAGACAGATTTTGAATATTTTAGAATTGTATATTATATATAATAGATTCTGGTTTCATCAAATTATTTAACCGTCTATGTGTGTCTAATGTTATTTATATAATAATGTTTATGTGTGTATAAAAATATTCCTATGAATTCAATTGATTTTCCAATAATATTTATGAGTATTTGAGCAACTGGTGGAAGATGGCTTAAGGATAGACTACAATTTCTACAGAAAAAATGATATTCTCTTTGTCATATATGATTTACTTGGTAGTTGGTACCGGATGTTGGTATTAATTGTGAAAACGTTGATTATCATAAAATATCTGATTTTATTTAAATCCTTACGTAAATATAAGATGATATGTCATTACTCAATGAACTTTGAATTATTCAAAACATACTTTGTATCGTGATTTTGATAAATTTTCATGATTAAAAACCTACAGATTTAATATGAATTTAGAATTTAACTTATTTTCATATACAATAAATAACAATTAAATTTCAATACTACTAGATGTTTTTTTACATTAAAGACTTCATCGTAAATCTAAGATAAATCCCTCAATACATAAAACATTCTTTAAATACAATAAACGTATTTAGTTTTACATAGGTTGGTCGTTATTATAAAATATGCACATACGTTAGTATAATAATACTTTTGGATAATACTCTTTCGCAAGTTCTTTAAAAATATCTTATTTATATATCTATATAAATAAAAATAAATCACCGAAACGTATGTCCGAGCATAACTTCAGAACGACTGCACCAAATTGGATGATGTTTTTTTTATGTGTACCTTATTGTCAGAACAAGGTTTTCAAATAAAAAAAATCTAATTTTTAGAGGTGTGTGGAATAAATCTTGAATTGTCATGTTTTTCGCATCGACAGTTGTACGTTGCGTGCTCAAAAATCGGCAAACTATCGGCGCTTTTTGTATTTTCTCCAGAAGGAAAAACGAAAAATGTTTAACATTACAAAACATTACAATAATTATGGTCAAATTACTTCATAATGTAATGAAATAAAATTTTTTCATTATTATGGTCGTATTGTAAACAAGATTTTGTCAAATTTTTTGTAAATAAATAATAAATAATTTTGTAGTCAATATATTTTCAAAATATTGAAAATCGAGCATATTTGATTTTACTGGAACGGCTATATATCCTCAGTCGTGACTAGAGAAATAAAATATGGTGGTACGAAGTTCGCCGAGTCAGCTAGTTATTTAATATACTTATATAACATTTACTAGCGAAGTAATTATCTTTGTTTTGAAATTAATATTAATTTTCATTTAATCTTTTGTTAACTATTTTTAATGTAATAAATTCTATTTCCGTGCTTACAAAAGCAATAAGTAGTTTCTCTATATTTTAAGGTTAGCTTTTTATACAAGATGGTTTCCTTGTGACTCGCTTATTTCAAAAATCTAATTCAAGGTTTTCAAGATCTCCCTACAATAATTTAAACCCCAAAACACTTACAGACCATATTTCAAAATTTTTTAACAAATTGGACTAGGGTTTAAACAAAATACGTTAATTTTCTAAAATGAGCTTCAATTGTAAGTTAGTCGGCTGTAAGCACCAAGACAGGATGCCATTGGGTATTTATACATCTTGATTCATATAAACAAGATAAGGAAAAACTATTTCCCATTAAAAGAGAAAGCATATTGATAAAAAAAAGGCTCTATTGTATCACTTAAAGTGATAAAAGTGTCAATTGTGACCTTATCAAAAACGAAGGACTTCAAAGAAACATGCCGCGGTGGGGCCCTCTGCCTTTCAAATAAGAAATTACAAGTGCGACCGCCCATTATAAACAAATAGAATATTAAAAATATCATATAATTAAATTAACTTTATTGTACAAAAAGAAGAATTGTGTTATAGTATAATAAACCCATTAAATTTAGTATTTACATACAAGTTTTACAAGATTTTAGTAACATAACATAAATAGAATTTCTTAAAACAAGTAAATATTTTTATGTTCTATTTATAATTTACATTTAATAAAAACAAACTTATAATACAGTTAAACGAACAATGTAGGCCGGTCGTATCTGTTCTTTATTGTCGTGGACCAGTATATACTTGAAAATTTATTAAAATTTGGGTCTCAGACCTATGGGTCCTGCTTTAGGAAGTAAAATTAATGTATTTGTTTTATTGTATTTTTCGTCATTTTTAATTGATTGTATATTTTTTTATTTACGTGTAATAAAAGATTATATAAATTAATGCTCACTTATGTATTATTATTTTTATGATTTAATATTTATTATATGTTACTATATTGATATAATTAATATTAATATTCACAGCAATGATTGTAGGTATGATTTGACTGAATGTGGATATTACAAATGTGCTATTTATTATTAATTATATTATATAAGGCACAAGGTACACTGCGAAGTGTGCTAGCTTTACTTCTACATCTTTTTGTACTGCCGTTGCGAATAGTCGCGAAGCAGAAATTTGCTTAATAAACTAAGCTTAGCTTAGCCTTCGTCGTGGTCTGTTTAAAAACTAACACGTCAGAGTTCATGTGCTGTTACTGATAACTAACTAACTCAACAGCCATATTCTAATGTAACAAGATTCTCTTGCCAAACTGTGACGAAGATTCATTATGAGTAATAAAAGAACAAAGTATAAGAGTTTCAAACGCAATGTGTTCACACTTTATTTAATTAGTTACTGTATCGATAAAAGCTTGTTTGTTGTTTTTCAAGTGGCCGGATGTCATTTCTCGAGTCGATTCCATATACTTGCTTTTAAGTTGATTCTTGTGATAAATCGGTAGATACGATCGGTTGAATGCAATTGCGATCTCATTAAAAACCAATAACACATCTGATCCCTAAAAAGGTAACAGTTCCCACTAGAGGCGGCGACCATAGAGAGCAATAGATAGCGTTCACCAATAGGTGTAGATATTGAGAATATCTTCGATCAGGTTTTTATGCAGGTGCTTCTTTTGAAGCTATCATTCTTGAGCGTCCCTTAAGTTTACGCAGGTGAATCAAAAGATTTCTCATCAGGCGTAACATGTCGTTGTTGACTAATTTTGTGATATATAACTCATTCTCGTGAAATCTAGAGATAAATGTTCATGTGTTCATTGATTTGTGGATGACAGCACTTGGAATGAAGTATACTCTGGCGGCGTTTGATGTTCTTTTGACTTCATCACTCAGTTTCGAATAAAAACTCGTCGTATCACGAATAGCGTCCCCTCAATGCCTCGCCAAGTATTGAAGTAGTGGGTCCCTACATTTCGAGGGTTGCTGAGCTTCACGGTCATATGGAGAGCTACGTGATAGAATTTGTGCTTCACATTTTCATCATCGCACTACACGCCATTGTAATAGTGCACTACCATCCTTTAATAGTGTGGTACTTTCGAAAAATGTAGCTACGTGCCACCAAGATGTGGAATAAATTTAAAAAGACGTTTTCAGATAGGACTTAGGTACCTTCAAAAGACCACCTACTTGTTCGTCAAGGGTCGGCAACGCTTCATCATTCATCATAAAGTGACCCACATTCTCGTTTTCCTCCTCTTGATACAATAGATATTTTTTTTTGTATGAGGATCATTTTAACCCAAAAATATAACTAGAGATTCACTGAATTATTTCATTTAGTATTATATAACAGTAGCGCAAGTCTTAATAAAGATAATCACAATTAACTTTTCAATAGTGAAATACCAGATTATAGTAACAAACAGGTTTAATAATAATACATTATTGTTCTAACGCCATTAATAATGCATATTTATTTAATATCATATTAAGTTTTATGTGTTTTAAATGGTGAAGGTTAATTTGCTTAGATTAAAAATAAAGATATTTCTATAAACTTGGATTAATAAGTGGTCACATCTATGCTTAGTGGTTAATATACAGAAAGCACGTTTTCTGCACATACGAGTATCCTCCACCCACAATTTCTTGTAACGAAAAAAATACTACGACGATTACAGACAGTTTTTAATTGAGTGTATACTTTATCATAATATAAATGCATTATATTGTTGTTTGATAGACAAATTACTATTAAAATATTTATTAGCAGTTGAATATTATATTTTAGAGAAGCGATGTTAATAAACAATTATAATTTGTCATCTATATCTATGGAAAAAGAAACGTTAGCTTCAAACTTCCCTCATGTCACTGCAGTAAATTACAAAATCAATAATAAAGATATTCCTTAGTGTTACTATTTAAATAAATATTTTGCAAATAAAAAAACTATGTAAGAAATAAATATAATATACTGTATTTTTTAATATTGAATGTTAGTTTGTATCAGCTGATAACTCTTTGGGAGCAGGGTTCTTTTCCACGGCAATGACTTCGCTTTGTCGCAGCTTTGCAACTTGTACCTTTCAATAAGTATTAATTATATATATTTTTAAATAAAGGCGACATGGGATATAAGATTGAATGGTTTATAATAAATGTAACGTACCGTGTAAATAGTTAGCTAATTAAACTATAAATAATATAGGATGCTGATTTGATTACATTAAAATATAATTCTTTAGATGTATTTAAAAACTTATATAATTAAATTAAAACTAAACTACTGTCTAATTGTTTTGTAGCCAGAGAGTTATTTTAAATTTAAAAAAAAATATTATGAACAAACAATTATTAACATTAAAAACTAAATCTAAGTAAATATTGCCTGGTTGATATAATTTATTAAAAGTTTATGCCTAAATAAAAATTACAATTCACACGCGACCGAACAGAAACTTCAGAAAAGTAACTTACTAGAGAAATAGATAAATAAAAAGTAATGGGAGTATTAAGACTTTTTATTTTTATATTTTATAGTCTTTAACTTATTAATTTTATTTATTTTTATAGTTCTTTACCGCTCTCAACCACCGCCAGTAGACTTCCAGACGTTAGACGGCTAAAAAATAAATTACTCTATTAATTTTATTTATTTTTATAGTTCTTTACCTCTCTCAACCACTGCCAGTAGACTTCCAGACGTTAGATGGCTAAAAAATAAATTAAACTATTAATTTTATTTATTTTTATAGTTCTGTACCTCTCTCAACCACTGCCAGTAGACTTCTAGACGTTAAATGCCTAAAAAATAAATTGAATTATTAATTTTATTTATTTTTATATATCTTTACCTCTCTCAATCACTGCCAGCAGACTTCTAGACGTTAGATGGCTAAAAAATAAATTAAACTATTAATTTTATTTATTTTTATAGTTCTTTACCGCTCTCAACCACTGCCAGTAGACTTCCAGACGTTAGACGGCTAAAAAATAAATTAAACTATTAATTTTATTTATTTTTATAGTTCTTTACCTCTCTCAAACACTGCCAGTAGACTTCTAGACGTTAGATGCTTAAAAAATAAATTAAACTATTAATTTTATTTATTTTTATAGTTCTGTACCTCTCTCAACCACTGCCAGTAGACTTCTAGACGTTAAATGCCTAAAAAATAAATTGAATTATTAATTTTATTTATTTTTATAGTTCTTTACCTCTCTCAACCACTGCCAGTAGACTTCTAGACGTTAGATGGCTAAAAAATAAATTAAACTATTAATTTTATTTATTTTTATATATCTTTACCTCTCTCAACCACTGCCAGTAGACTTCTAGACGTTAGATGCCTAAAAAAAAATTGAACTATTAATTTTATTTATTTTTATAGTTCTGTACCTCTCTCAACCACTGCCAGTAGACTTCTAGATGTTAGATGGCTAAAAAATAAATTGAACTATTAATTTTTTTTTTATAGTTCTTTACCTCTCTCAACCACTGCCAGTAGACTTCTAGACGTTAGATGCCTAAAAAATTAATTAAACTGTTAATTTTATTTATTTTTATAGTTCTTTACCGCTCTCAACCACTGCCAGTAGACTTCCAGATGTTAGATGGCTAAAAAATAAATTAAACTATTAATTTTATTTATTTTTATAGTTCTTTACCTCTCTCAACCACTGCCAGTAGACTTCGAGACGTTAGATGCCTAAAAAATAAATTAAACTATTAATTTTATTTATTTTTATAGTTCTTTACCGCTCTCAACCACTGCCAGTAGACTTCCAGACGTTAGACGGCTAAAAAATAAATTACTCTATTAATTTTATTTATTTTTATAGTTCTTTACCTCTCTCAACCACTGCCAGTAGACTTCAAGACGTTAGATGGCTAAAAAATAAATTAAACTATTAATTTTATTTATTTTTATAGATCTTCACCTCTCTCAACCACTGCCAGTAGACTTCTAGACGTTAGATGGCTAAAAAATAAATTAAACTATTAATTTTATATATTTGTATAGTTCTTTACCTCTCTCAACCACTGCCAGTAGACTTCTAGACGTTAGATGCCTAAAAAAAAATTGAACTATTAATTTTATTTATTTTTATAGTTTGGACCTCTCTCAACCACTGCCAGTAGACTTCTAGATGTTAGATGGCTAAAAAATAAATTGAACTATTAATTTTTTTTTTATAGTTCTTTACCTCTCTCAACCACTGCCAGTAGACTTCTAGACGTTAGATGCCTAAAAAATTAATTAAACTATTAATTTTATTTATTTTTATAGTTCTTTACCGCTCTCAACCACTGCCAGTAGACTTCCAGATGTTAGATGGCTAAAAAATAAATTAAACTATTAATTTTATTTATTTTTATAGTTCTTTACCTCTCTCAACCACTGCCAGTAGACTTCGAGACGTTAGATGCCTAAAAAATAAATTAAACTATTAATTTTATTTATTTTTATAGTTCTTTACCGCTCTCAACCACTGCCAGTAGACTTCCAGACGTTAGACGGCTAAAAAATAAATTACTCTATTAATTTTATTTATTTTTATAGTTCTTTACCTCTCTCAACCACTGCCAGTAGACTTCTAGACGTTAGATGGCTAAAAAATAAATTAAACTATTAATTTTATTTATTTTTATAGTTCTGTACCTCTCTCAACCACTGCCAGTAGACTTCTAGACGTTAGATGCCTAAAAAATAAATTGAACTATTAATTTTTTTTTATAGTTCTTTACCTCTCTCAACCACTGCCAGTAGACTTCTAGACGTTAGATGCCTAAAAAATAAATGAAACTATTAATTTTATTTATTTTTATAGATCTTTACCTCTCTCAACCACTGCCAGCAGACTTCTAGACGTTAGATGGCTAAAAAATAAATTTAACTATTAATTTTATTTATTTTTATAGTTCTTTACCTCTCTCAACCACTGCCAGTAGACTTCTAGACGTTAGATGCCTAAAAAATAAATTGAACTATTAATTTTTTTTTTATAGTTCTTTACCTCTCTCAACCACTGCCAGTAGACTTCTAGACGTTAGATGCCTAAAAAATAAATGAAACTATTAATTTTATTTATTTTTATAGATCTTTACCTCTCTCAACCACTGCCAGCAGACTTCTAGACGTTAGATGGCTAAAAAATAAATTTAACTATTAATTTTATTTATTTTTATAGTTCTTTACCTCTCTCAACCACTGCCAGTAGACTTCTAGACGTTAGATGCCTAAAAAATAAATTAAACTATTAATTTTATTTATTTTTATAGTTCTGTACCTCTCTCAACCACTGCCAGTAGACATCTAGACGTTAGATGCCTAAAAAATAAATTAAACTATTAATTTTATTTATTTTTATAGTTCTTTACCTCTCTCAACCACTGCAAGTAGACTTCTAGATGTTAGATTGCTAAAAAATAAATTAAACTATTAATTTTATTTATTTTTATAGTTCTTTATCTCTCTCAACCACTGCCAGTAGACTTCTAGACGTTAGATGCCTAAAAAATTAATTAAACTATTAATTTTATTTATTTTTATAGTTCTTTACCGCTCTCAACCACTGCCAGTAGACTTCCAGATGTTAGATGGCTAAAAAATAAATTAAACTATTAATTTTATTTATTTTTATAGTTCTTTACCTCTCTCAACCACTGCCAGTAGACTTCGAGACGTTAGATGCCTAAAAAATAAATTAAACTATTAATTTTATTTATTTTTATAGTTCTTTACCGCTCTCAACCACTGCCAGTAGACTTCCAGACGTTAGACGGCTAAAAAATAAATTACTCTATTAATTTTATTTATTTTTATAGTTCTTTACCTCTCTCAACCACTGCCAGTAGACTTCTAGACGTTAGATGCCTAAAAAATAAACTATTAATTTTATTTATTTTTATAGATCTTTACCTCTCTCAACCACTGCCAGTAGACTTCTAGACGTTAGATGGCTAAAAAATAAATTAAACTATTAATTTTATATATTTGTATAGTTATTTACCTCTCTCAACCACTGCCAGTAGACTTCTAGACGTTAGATGCCTAAAAAAAAATTGAACTATTAATTTTATTTATTTTTATAGTTTTGTACCTCTCTCAACCACTGCCAGTAGACTTCTAGATGTTAGATGGCTAAAAAATAAATTGAACTATTAATTTTTTTTTTATAGTTCTTTACCTCTCTCAACCACTGCCAGTAGACTTCTAGACGTTAGATGCCTAAAAAATTAATTAAACTATTAATTTTATTTATTTTTATAGTTCTTTACCGCTCTCAACCACTGCCAGTAGACTTCCAGATGTTAGATGGCTAAAAAATAAATTAAACTATTAATTTTATTTATTTTTATAGTTCTTTACCTCTCTCAACCACTGCCAGTAGACTTCGAGACGTTAGATGCCTAAAAAATAAATTAAACTATTAATTTTATTTATTTTTATAGTTCTTTACCGCTCTCAACCACTGCCAGTAGACTTCCAGACGTTAGACGGCTAAAAAATAAATTACTCTATTAATTTTATTTATTTTTATAGTTCTTTACCTCTCTCAACCACTGCCAGTAGACTTCTAGACGTTAGATGGCTAAAAAATAAATTAAACTATTAATTTTATTTATTTTTATAGTTCTGTACCTCTCTCAACCACTGCCAGTAGACTTCTAGACGTTAGATGCCTAAAAAATAAATTGAACTATTAATTTTTTTTTATAGTTCTTTACCTCTCTCAACCACTGCCAGTAGACTTCTAGACGTTAGATGCCTAAAAAATAAATTAAACTATTAATTTTATTTATTTTTATAGATCTTTACCTCTCTCAACCACTGCCAGCAGACTTCTAGACGTTAGATGGCTAAAAAATAAATTTAACTATTAATTTTATTTATTTTTATAGTTCTTTACCTCTCTCAACCACTGCCAGTAGACTTCTAGACGTTAGATGGCTAAAAAATAAATTAAACTATTAATTTTATTTATTTTTATAGTTCTGTACCTCTCTCAACCACTGCCAGTAGACTTCTAGACGTTAGATGCCTAAAAAATAAATTGAACTATTAATTTTTTTTTATAGTTCTTTACCTCTCTCAACCACTGCCAGTAGACTTCTAGACGTTAGATGCCTAAAAAATAAATTAAACTATTAATTTTATTTATTTTTATAGATCTTTACCTCTCTCAACCACTGCCAGCAGACTTCTAGACGTTAGATGGCTAAAAAATAAATTTAACTATTAATTTTATTTATTTTTATAGATCTTCACCTCTCTCAACCACTGCCAGTAGACTTCTAGACGTTAGATGGCTAAAAAATAAATTAAACTATTAATTTTATATATTTGTATAGTTCTTTACCTCTCTCAACCACTGCCAGTAGACTTCTAGACGTTAGATGCCTAAAAAAAAATTGAACTATTAATTTTATTTATTTTTATAGTTTGGACCTCTCTCAACCACTGCCAGTAGACTTCTAGATGTTAGATGGCTAAAAAATAAATTGAACTATTAATTTTTTTTTTATAGTTCTTTACCTCTCTCAACCACTGCCAGTAGACTTCTAGACGTTAGATGCCTAAAAAAAAATTGAACTATTAATTTTATTTATTTTTATAGTTTGGACCTCTCTCAACCACTGCCAGTAGACTTCTAGATGTTAGATGGCTAAAAAATAAATTGAACTATTAATTTTTTTTTTATAGTTCTTTACCTCTCTCAACCACTGCCAGTAGACTTCGAGACGTTAGATGCCTAAAAAATAAATTAAACTATTAATTTTATTTATTTTTATAGTTCTTTACCGCTCTCAACCACTGCCAGTAGACTTCCAGACGTTAGACGGCTAAAAAATAAATTACTCTATTAATTTTATTTATTTTTATAGTTCTTTACCTCTCTCAACCACTGCCAGTAGACTTCTAGACGTTAGATGGCTAAAAAATAAATTAAACTATTAATTTTATTTATTTTTATAGTTCTGTACCTCTCTCAACCACTGCCAGTAGACTTCTAGACGTTAGATGCCTAAAAAATAAATTGAACTATTAATTTTTTTTTATAGTTCTTTACCTCTCTCAACCACTGCCAGTAGACTTCTAGACGTTAGATGCCTAAAAAATAAATGAAACTATTAATTTTATTTATTTTTATAGATCTTTACCTCTCTCAACCACTGCCAGCAGACTTCTAGACGTTAGATGGCTAAAAAATAAATTTAACTATTAATTTTATTTATTTTTATAGTTCTTTACCTCTCTCAACCACTGCCAGTAGACTTCTAGACGTTAGATGCCTAAAAAATAAATTGAACTATTAATTTTTTTTTTATAGTTCTTTACCTCTCTCAACCACTGCCAGTAGACTTCTAGACGTTAGATGCCTAAAAAATAAATGAAACTATTAATTTTATTTATTTTTATAGATCTTTACCTCTCTCAACCACTGCCAGCAGACTTCTAGACGTTAGATGGCTAAAAAATAAATTTAACTATTAATTTTATTTATTTTTATAGTTCTTTACCTCTCTCAACCACTGCCAGTAGACTTCTAGACGTTAGATGCCTAAAAAATAAATTAAACTATTAATTTTATTTATTTTTATAGTTCTGTACCTCTCTCAACCACTGCCAGTAGACATCTAGACGTTAGATGCCTAAAAAATAAATTAAACTATTAATTTTATTTATTTTTATAGTTCTTTACCTCTCTCAACCACTGCAAGTAGACTTCTAGATGTTAGATTGCTAAAAAATAAATTAAACTATTAATTTTATTTATTTTTATAGTTCTTTATCTCTCTCAACCACTGCCAGTAGACTTCTAGACGTTAGATGCCTAAAAAATTAATTAAACTATTAATTTTATTTATTTTTATAGTTCTTTACCGCTCTCAACCACTGCCAGTAGACTTCCAGATGTTAGATGGCTAAAAAATAAATTAAACTATTAATTTTATTTATTTTTATAGTTCTTTACCTCTCTCAACCACTGCCAGTAGACTTCGAGACGTTAGATGCCTAAAAAATAAATTAAACTATTAATTTTATTTATTTTTATAGTTCTTTACCGCTCTCAACCACTGCCAGTAGACTTCCAGACGTTAGACGGCTAAAAAATAAATTACTCTATTAATTTTATTTATTTTTATAGTTCTTTACCTCTCTCAACCACTGCCAGTAGACTTCTAGACGTTAGATGCCTAAAAAATAAACTATTAATTTTATTTATTTTTATAGATCTTTACCTCTCTCAACCACTGCCAGTAGACTTCTAGACGTTAGATGGCTAAAAAATAAATTAAACTATTAATTTTATATATTTGTATAGTTATTTACCTCTCTCAACCACTGCCAGTAGACTTCTAGACGTTAGATGCCTAAAAAAAAATTGAACTATTAATTTTATTTATTTTTATAGTTTTGTACCTCTCTCAACCACTGCCAGTAGACTTCTAGATGTTAGATGGCTAAAAAATAAATTGAACTATTAATTTTTTTTTTATAGTTCTTTACCTCTCTCAACCACTGCCAGTAGACTTCTAGACGTTAGATGCCTAAAAAATTAATTAAACTATTAATTTTATTTATTTTTATAGTTCTTTACCGCTCTCAACCACTGCCAGTAGACTTCCAGATGTTAGATGGCTAAAAAATAAATTAAACTATTAATTTTATTTATTTTTATAGTTCTTTACCTCTCTCAACCACTGCCAGTAGACTTCGAGACGTTAGATGCCTAAAAAATAAATTAAACTATTAATTTTATTTATTTTTATAGTTCTTTACCGCTCTCAACCACTGCCAGTAGACTTCCAGACGTTAGACGGCTAAAAAATAAATTACTCTATTAATTTTATTTATTTTTATAGTTCTTTACCTCTCTCAACCACTGCCAGTAGACTTCTAGACGTTAGATGGCTAAAAAATAAATTAAACTATTAATTTTATTTATTTTTATAGTTCTGTACCTCTCTCAACCACTGCCAGTAGACTTCTAGACGTTAGATGCCTAAAAAATAAATTGAACTATTAATTTTTTTTTATAGTTCTTTACCTCTCTCAACCACTGCCAGTAGACTTCTAGACGTTAGATGCCTAAAAAATAAATGAAACTATTAATTTTATTTATTTTTATAGATCTTTACCTCTCTCAACCACTGCCAGCAGACTTCTAGACGTTAGATGGCTAAAAAATAAATTTAACTATTAATTTTATTTATTTTTATAGTTCTTTACCTCTCTCAACCACTGCCAGTAGACTTCTAGACGTTAGATGCCTAAAAAATAAATTGAACTATTAATTTTTTTTTTATAGTTCTTTACCTCTCTCAACCACTGCCAGTAGACTTCTAGACGTTAGATGCCTAAAAAATAAATGAAACTATTAATTTTATTTATTTTTATAGATCTTTACCTCTCTCAACCACTGCCAGCAGACTTCTAGACGTTAGATGGCTAAAAAATAAATTTAACTATTAATTTTATTTATTTTTATAGTTCTTTACCTCTCTCAACCACTGCCAGTAGACTTCTAGACGTTAGATGCCTAAAAAATAAATTAAACTATTAATTTTATTTATTTTTATAGTTCTGTACCTCTCTCAACCACTGCCAGTAGACATCTAGACGTTAGATGCCTAAAAAATAAATTAAACTATTAATTTTATTTATTTTTATAGTTCTTTACCTCTCTCAACCACTGCAAGTAGACTTCTAGATGTTAGATTGCTAAAAAATAAATTAAACTATTAATTTTATTTATTTTTATAGTTCTTTATCTCTCTCAACCACTGCCAGTAGACTTCTAGACGTTAGATGCCTAAAAAATTAATTAAACTATTAATTTTATTTATTTTTATAGTTCTTTACCGCTCTCAACCACTGCCAGTAGACTTCCAGATGTTAGATGGCTAAAAAATAAATTAAACTATTAATTTTATTTATTTTTATAGTTCTTTACCTCTCTCAACCACTGCCAGTAGACTTCGAGACGTTAGATGCCTAAAAAATAAATTAAACTATTAATTTTATTTATTTTTATAGTTCTTTACCGCTCTCAACCACTGCCAGTAGACTTCCAGACGTTAGACGGCTAAAAAATAAATTACTCTATTAATTTTATTTATTTTTATAGTTCTTTACCTCTCTCAACCACTGCCAGTAGACTTCTAGACGTTAGATGCCTAAAAAATAAACTATTAATTTTATTTATTTTTATAGATCTTTACCTCTCTCAACCACTGCCAGTAGACTTCTAGACGTTAGATGGCTAAAAAATAAATTAAACTATTAATTTTATATATTTGTATAGTTATTTACCTCTCTCAACCACTGCCAGTAGACTTCTAGACGTTAGATGCCTAAAAAAAAATTGAACTATTAATTTTATTTATTTTTATAGTTTTGTACCTCTCTCAACCACTGCCAGTAGACTTCTAGATGTTAGATGGCTAAAAAATAAATTGAACTATTAATTTTTTTTTTATAGTTCTTTACCTCTCTCAACCACTGCCAGTAGACTTCTAGACGTTAGATGCCTAAAAAATTAATTAAACTATTAATTTTATTTATTTTTATAGTTCTTTACCGCTCTCAACCACTGCCAGTAGACTTCCAGATGTTAGATGGCTAAAAAATAAATTAAACTATTAATTTTATTTATTTTTATAGTTCTTTACCTCTCTCAACCACTGCCAGTAGACTTCGAGACGTTAGATGCCTAAAAAATAAATTAAACTATTAATTTTATTTATTTTTATAGTTCTTTACCGCTCTCAACCACTGCCAGTAGACTTCCAGACGTTAGACGGCTAAAAAATAAATTACTCTATTAATTTTATTTATTTTTATAGTTCTTTACCTCTCTCAACCACTGCCAGTAGACTTCTAGACGTTAGATGGCTAAAAAATAAATTAAACTATTAATTTTATTTATTTTTATAGTTCTGTACCTCTCTCAACCACTGCCAGTAGACTTCTAGACGTTAGATGCCTAAAAAATAAATTGAACTATTAATTTTTTTTTATAGTTCTTTACCTCTCTCAACCACTGCCAGTAGACTTCTAGACGTTAGATGCCTAAAAAATAAATTAAACTATTAATTTTATTTATTTTTATAGATCTTTACCTCTCTCAACCACTGCCAGCAGACTTCTAGACGTTAGATGGCTAAAAAATAAATTTAACTATTAATTTTATTTATTTTTATAGTTCTTTACCTCTCTCAACCACTGCCAGTAGACTTCTAGACGTTAGATGGCTAAAAAATAAATTAAACTATTAATTTTATTTATTTTTATAGTTCTGTACCTCTCTCAACCACTGCCAGTAGACTTCTAGACGTTAGATGCCTAAAAAATAAATTGAACTATTAATTTTTTTTTATAGTTCTTTACCTCTCTCAACCACTGCCAGTAGACTTCTAGACGTTAGATGCCTAAAAAATAAATTAAACTATTAATTTTATTTATTTTTATAGATCTTTACCTCTCTCAACCACTGCCAGCAGACTTCTAGACGTTAGATGGCTAAAAAATAAATTTAACTATTAATTTTATTTATTTTTATAGTTCTTTACCTCTCTCAACCACTGCCAGTAGACTTCTAGACGTTAGATGCCTTTTTTTTTTTTTTTTTTTTTTTTCCGTTGGAAAAACCCGTTACGGGTACCCCGTCGGCCCAGAGGGTGACGGCCGGGGGGTTATGTGGGACTACCCGGCAGCATAGAGGATGCTGCCATTTTTAAGGCTACCCACTAAAAAACCAACGGTTGCCCTCTTCGCCGTAATGGGACGTCACGGGATCGCGTTAGCACACACCGTGACGCCCCGGCGAGACCCCCCGAATGAGGGTGCCCCGAGCAACGTAGAGCACCCTCCAATCGTAGGCCTATGTTAGGTAAGAGGGGTCACCCTCCCCCCTCACCAGGCCTACAACTGGGGAAGGAAGCGGCGGGCGTATTCCCGCCTCCTTCTACCCAGTCTCCCCCTACGGAGCGGGTCAGCGGACGAGGCTGACTCCCTGTCCCGCTCCGAGGCCTCCTTTGCGGCGATGACTTGCTCGCAGAAGGAGGCCATTGCGACCCAGCACCTCTCGCTGCTGACCATCGCGCTGATGACGCGCGGCAGCGAGAGGTCCCTGCCAATCACGCCCACCAGCTCAGTACGCTGGTAGTCCCAAGCGGCGCACTCCGCCAGGGTGTGACGAGCCGTGTCGACGGACTCGTCACAGTGATGGCAGGAGGGGGTCGGACGTTAGATGCCTAAAAAATAAATTAAACTATTAATTTTATTTATTTTTATAGTTCTGTACCTCTCTCAACCACTGCCAGTAGACATCTAGACGTTAGATGCCTAAAAAATAAATTAAACTATTAATTTTATTTATTTTTATAGTTCTTTACCTCTCTCAACCACTGCAAGTAGACTTCTAGATGTTAGATTGCTAAAAAATAAATTAAACTATTAATTTTATTTATTTTTATAGTTCTTTATCTCTCTCAACCACTGCCAGTAGACTTCTAGACGTTAGATGGCTAAAAAATAAATTAAACTATTAATTTTATTTATTTTTATAGTTCTTTACCTCTCTCAACCACTGCCAGTAGACTTCTAGATGTTAGATGGCTAAAAAATAAATTAAACTATAAAATATGATTATCCAGCTGTACTCACTCAAATTTTATCGGAATTCTCCTGACTAGTATCGAACTTATTTGGTACTTATTTACGAGCTTAGAGCATGGTGGAATCGCGACGTGATGGCAGCAGTTCACGAATAAGGGCCCCGGATAGGTTCAAAAGTAGTTGAAATAAAAAAAGTACCTCTACATTTATAATTGTGAAGATAAAACTATAAAAGTTTATTTCGATTATTTTACACCAGAAAAGGTTGAAAAAAGATAACCATTTAGACAACGGTACTAATATTTAACTGAAATGATTTTATATAAGATTATGGCGACTTGTTTTGTAATTGAATTTGTTTTTCATCCCGAAGAAACTTTGAGTCTGCTTCTATTATTATTAACTACTCCAGACACAAGACAATGTGTTCAGTTCCTTATCGTTTTCATTTGCGTTTCATAAAAAAAATACCATTTCAATATGCATAACCTTTATTTTCTTCTCGTTTCAGCCCTATGTACCCCAACAGATTCCACATAAGACTAACAAAAAACAACCCCAATGTATCTTCTAAGACAAAGTTACTTGAATATCCATTTTCTTTTAAAACTGCAGCACCTGTTCTTAAACAAGTCGACGTTGAATTCGAGGGACATTCTGAAATATTTTTGTGAGATTATGTAAATATATTATGTTAATAAAATAAATATTTGCATTATTATGTTGTCTGGTATTACTTAACATTTAAACTTGCTTTTACATATTCATTATTAAATATATTTTTAATAAAATTCTTGCGTAAATCTGTCACTCTGGCAATTAAATGTACTTTATATTTGGGACAGAGACACTAAGTCTATAATACAGATAAAAATAAACGAAAGGAGTTCATATCAGGGTTGCTCAATGAGGACATGTTACTTAAAACAATTATGTTTTTAATGATTTTTCTTCATATCTATACTTAAAATATTACAATTTATAATTTAAATTTGACACAGATTTTTTGTAAGGCAAGGTAATATAAATATGTTAATATACTGAAGAGTCGTAATATGTACGTTAAATATATAATATTTTTAACGTATTTTATGATTTGGTAAAGCATTACAAACCTCAGATAATATAAAAATAAAGAAAAAGAACACTATTTTATTGTAAAACGACAAATTACGTTACTTTTACTTGTTATTTTGAACCAATCACTACAAAAATATATATAAAAATAATTAATGATCTATCCTTGTAACAGCTAGTAACGTTTTAAAAGTATTGTTTTCTTAATTTAATATAAAAAATATTATATTTATATTTAATTAACGTATTTATCACTTTAAATAAATAATTATATTCTATTTAATTTTTAATTCAACGTCACTTCAAACTTATGTCCACTTTTCGATCAAGACCTGTCAGTATCGCATTCTCTCGCGGGACGCACTGTAGTATATATAATACTAATTAATCATCTGAAAATCGACAGCCTACATCCTAGAATAATCCGACGTTTTACAAGTTCTGTGTATAAGGCATGTGGATTGTAATCCACTTCAAACAAAAAACTTTGTGTTTGACTGATTTTAATTCCCGTCTCATTTTTTTTTGGCTGACGTCAAAAGGTCTATTTTTGGGATTGCTATTTGCTCCTTATACCGCTTTTTAGAGTGAACTCTGTGACTCCTAAAATTTATATACAATTATGCCAACTTAGATTTAATACTCATTTTAGAACGTACCTACAATAATTTATTATAAACAGACATAATATTTTCATCAAAGTAGTACTAGATTATCTATCTTTTTAAAAATAAATTACAGTATCTTAATTCTATAACATACTTATAAAACTAAATTCTACTCTATATAAATTTCAATACATTGATAAAATATTGTCATTTTAACTAAATTAAGCTGAAAGAGATGAAAAAGAATTGAAAGCAATAACATAAATATTAGAAAAAGAAACTGCTTCTAATCTAAATTCGTTCCCACGTTGAGTGGATTTAAATTATCTACGAATTATGTAAATTATAAGATGATCCTCAGATTTCATAACCATTACAGAAACTAGTTTATATCCTAATATGAAATAAATAATATGGAAATGCAAAGAATTTACCGAAATCAATAAAAGATGTTACCAGGGACATCATCTGTCCCCTTTCCCCTCCTTTCTTCTAAAATACGCCAAACTATTCTACGCGGACACAAAAAACGGATTCCACGTGGACAAGATTCCGGAAAACTCTGAGCTTCATAAACAGGCTTTAAAAATAAACTTGCGTTTTCACCTTTAACGAAAGCCATTCACAATATACAAAACATTGTACGAACTTGAGTAATTTACTATTGTACGTAAAAATAGCTGTATCATATCGAGTATGATGCAGTTCCTATAAATGTTACTTGTACGACGAGATAACCTAGCAAAAAATATGAAGGTATCATAATTTGCTAAATTACACGTGTTAATTTAACTTTTTTTGATTAATTAATTATTTAATGGATATCATATTTCAGAATATATTATTAGATCGATCAAAAAAGATCATAAGCTGTGATAAGAAATTTTTTACATTAGGTATATTTGAAATAATCAAATCGAACTTACCAATTGTTTCAATCTGTCTCCAGTACACATTGCTCATAGCATCCATGCCATAATAAAACTGGGATACATATTTAAGAGGATGCAGCCATAATGGTAGAGACGATATCCTTAGAAAAGCACCAGACATCAGGAATAGTGGAAGGTCAACGCATGGCAATATGTCTCCTATATTCCCAGAAGAGATAAATAGAGCACCCAAGCCTAGACCTAACAAATGGAGAAGAACAGTTGTCTTAATAAGATAGTAAAGAAAGCAGTTTCCCTTAACATTTACAATGAAAAAAAAACTATTTAATATATTATAATAATATCAAATCTATAACAACTAACCATAAGCGGTAGACGCAATGGCAGTCACAAAAAGTATGACAACAAATTTGCCTGCAGTGAGGAGATGATTTGGTAGCTCCACCGCCAGTGTCCCCAATCCCACGTACACCATCGGCCATAGTATACAGCGAGGTATCTGTAAGAGATATACAATAATTTGCAATATAAAATTTTACTCCGTGATGATTATCTGATATAACTATTTTTAAATGTTTTTTTACCCATGATAAAAATCTGCTAACATAGAAGGCTGAGACCTTATAAACACCAGCCTCCCTCTTAAATAAAGTCAAGTCACTCTGAAAATCATACAGGGCGGAATAAGACACACTGAAAGACACTTCTGAGCAAATCAGCCACAAAAACCCTCTGAGATCTTGGACTCCTCTCTGCGTTGTACCAGATGTACCAACGTAGCACGTCCCTAATACTATTGAGGATATCATCTACAAGAAAAGAGAAAATATTTAAAAGAATCTAATAACACGTGTATATTTGGATTTAATAAATTATAAGTATATACATCCTATATATAATTTTCATTTTCTTCAACAATTTTATTGTTTACAATAGTTTATTAAAATAATTACTAGTATATGTAATTCCATCAAATTCCATCCTTCGATTAAATTATATTATAGCGTTTATCAGGAACAAACAAACTAGTGAACAGAAAAGTCGATCATGTCAAAATAATAATATTTATAATTGTAACATGTTTCTTACATGCAGGAACTACTTTTCAAATAATATTTAATATAGATAAGATATCACTGTTACTTTAAAATAATTAATAATAACATAATTATTATTCTGTGCCAGATTACATTGTACTTAACTATAAGATAATGTTGGTTCTTACATTAATTTGTCATTTTTAGTCTAGAATGAGTAATCCAAGTAAGTATACTAATAAAGTTATCGAAATAACATTAAATCAGCGCAATATAATACAATCAAGTTAAAGAATAATAAAAGGTTATATTTAAAAGTCTCATATTATACTTATAAGTAATGTCTCACCGTACTAATACATATCTGAATTATGAAATACTTAATATTTTTCTTCAGCGCAAGTGATGACCTCCACAGTAATAATTGTACTTGTACCACCCAATGTCTCTGGTCTCTGAGAATGTATACAACATAAGATATGTTAATATCTTTGGTACAAAGAATCATGAGGATATAAAAAAGTCTAGCTATAATAAGCTGTCTATAAAATAAAGCACATTTAAAGAATATCTGAATATAAATACATTTTTATTTTAAAAATGTTTGTGTGTCGTATCTCCTTCGCATATCTGCATATATAACATCCAGTTGATATAAAAAATATATTAAATTCAAAATAATAAATAATATATAATAATGAGCAAGTTATTTAAAAAAATAATATTAAAATTTAAACATACTATTATATTATATAAACTACTTGTTTTTATGAAAAACTATTTTTTACGTATTAAAACTCGCGTATAATTTGGTTACATTTACAGCAATCATTGCTGCAAAGTATTCGAAACGTCGGGTTAAAATAAAAATGTAACCAAATTATACGCGAGTTTTAATCTGTAAAAAATAATTTTATTTGAAATGTGTACTCGTGAAAATCTAAGAAAATACTAATATTTAAAACATTTGTGGTGAGTAAAGAAACCATTTTGATTCTATTATCAATATACGATATATAATACATGTTGAAATTCTAGATATATATTATTTAGAATTTATTATAATTTTTGTCACCTACGTGCTTGTGTCAGATTTTGACTAGCGTCATAATTCTTATTCTTATATAAAATCCTATTAGGCACTTTTTTTTTAAACCTGACTATTTAACATATTCAAATTAGTCTGAATATTAGGCTAGGCTGTTTTTTTCTGATACTTCTAGGCACGTAGCTGATATAAAACGATGATAAATGCAGGTCAATCACCATAACATCAATCAAGTCTTTAGTTGATGTCTTTTTGTTTTTATAAAAGTTTTAAATTAAAATAAATTATCAATAAAAACTACCTACACATTAGTTTATAAAAACGTTTAGACAGGATTAAAAGATCAACTTTCAATAGGAATGATGATTCAATAAAGAATTAATATGCATTTATATTCAAATATATGAATTAAAAGTAATGTTAAATAATTATGGACACAGCGTTAAATTAAAAAAAATGATTGAATGAGTCTACAAAAAACACTGGACCAAACATCAATTATTACATAATATACTAAAGCATTACTTGTATAAGTATCATAGTTAATTAATTTTATTATATGCTTACATAAGAGGAGGTTGCGCATGCGCAGGCTCTATCGTAGTGCTCTTTTCATCTATTGTATAGTCGGAATCGTCGTTAGAACCATTCGCTGCATATGTAAAGTTTTTGTTCCAGATGTTCATAGATACTGTCTTTATGTAGAACTCAGCTGGGTTATAGTTAAGAGGACATCGGAGGTTAAGGCTAAAAGAGAAACAATAGAAACTTAATAGTATATCTTATAAACTATAATAAAATATAAAGTTATGTATTTTTAAATATTTACAACAAATAATCTTAAAAACTACTGTACCAATTTTATCAATTATTTCACTATGAGAATAATACATTATTCCTAAAGCACATAAGCTATATTTATTTTTATAGTAAATAACATCGTTAATCCGCGGTTAGATCCGCAAGTAACAGCTAACTGCATTGCTTGTAATTGTAAAACCTTATAATAAGTTAATTAATCATAACTTTTGAAAGCGAACAAAACTGTGCAAGAAGTTATTTGTTATAACTTTGTTTAAGAAATAAGTTATTTATTTATTATTTTACAAAATAGCGTTTAACATAGTATAAAAAAAACAATTAGAAACTTTAATTGCACTTAAAAATCAGATAACACGATTAACCTTACAAAATATGTCATAGTATCTGACTCCGTATTTGATTTTTGAACTTTTAAATATTTTATATAAATAAAATTTAATTGTTTTTTTGTTATTTATAAATTATATCATGTATATAAAAACTAGTTTCATTGTAGTACATACATAGTAGAATTTGTTTAATTATAATCCCAGGAGATAACTATTGTTTGTTTTAAATAATATTATTTCTACTTTCAATAAGCAAATATAAATCAAAACTTTGTCATGCAAATAAAAGAGACTATTTTTTAGGTTTTAAAAAAACCATCGTGTGTTTTTAACAATAAGATAACAAAGGAACTAAAACTAAATGGCACATAAAACATAAGTTATTTATTATAATATACTTCCAGCGCGTTCTCGTCCAAGTTTCATGTAATACTTTTATATGAACCGACGCCTTCTTTCCTCGAAACGTTTCTTAGTGGATTCTTACTTTTAAAAAGAACCCTATGTGACAAAATTCTAATTTCTAGACTTAGTAATATACTTTAATTAATATAGATAAAGAGTTGCCATTAATAATTTATTCTAATATGTCTCTTTATATTTGGAAATATAATTTGACCTTTTCGAGAGATTTATGGCATGGACAATAATAAAAGCGATTTGCTTTACATTAACCATTTAAATGGGGCATCATCATTTTAATAACCACGCCCGCAATAAAATATAACATAATAAAAGATGAATCATGTTATTTTGTGTGCCATTCCTTTTTCATTGTCAGCTGGTTAAAAATATTCATACCTTTCAAATAAAGCTTTACACTCCTTTTTTGTTCCATGAAACAACATCTTTCCTTCCGCCATCAGAGCTATGGAATTAAACTCTCTGAACAAATCAGAAGACGGCTGATGTACAGAGCAAATAATTATTTTTCCGAATAATGATAACTTTTTAAGAATCCCTATAACTAGCGACGCGTTGTAACTATCCAGACCTGTTGTTGGTTCATCACAGATAAGGATTTGTGGGCTTGATATCAGCTGCAAAAAACAAACATTCTAAATATGTTTGGGGCGAGATAATATTTTAAAACCTTTAAATTATTTCTATAATAAAGAACATTACTTCAAGGATTTCAAGACTTTTTGTGAACTATTTTTAAGTTTTAGTTCTAATCCTTCTCAATAAATTAGTATAAATAAATAATATGTCGTAGAACTTTTCAGTCTGGTCTTCGATCTTTATTTAGTTCACAGTTCATGCTCACCGATGTAGCCAAGGAAAGTAACCTTCGCTCTCCACCAGAAAGCGAGTTGATAGAAGAATTCTCGAACGATCCCAATTTAAGTTCATGAAGCAATTCTTTTAGAATATATTTGTTATGTGATTTTTTTGTACTTCCCAATTTCATTTCTATCTAAAACATTAAATATATCTGATAAACTAGAAACAGCATTCAAGACCAATTTGGTTTTATGCAATATAAATTATTGTGAACGGAACTATTGTCATAATATCTATTATATTCTTTAAAAACGCTCCCAAATTATATGCTTAATGCAAGTACTATATTTTTAATATCTGCTTTATAACTAACCATAAACACCAAATGCTCTTTAACGCTTATATTCTCCATGAAGACATCGAACTGCGGCAGGATCTCCACAACTCCACGTCTCACATCCTTCACAGGAGTACCGCTTATGGACACAGAGCCGGTACACGGAAGATTACATTTACCAGCAACGGAAACTAGGAATGTGGTTTTACCTGCGCCGCTAGAATATTTAGATATAAAATATTACGACAAGAATAAGAAATAATAAATCATTTGAAGTGTATTTGATACCTTGGTCCTATAACAGCAACAAATTCTCCAGCTTTTATACTAACTGAAACTATAGGTTATAAAGTTAAAAACACGAAAAAAAGAAAAAAGTTAAGGAATAAAGTTTTTTTATACATACCAGTACTGAAATAGCTACTTTAATATTAAATCCATCTTTCAAAATAAGTTATCTCATTTATATCAAAGGTTCTAGATCAGTATTAGTTTTATAATTTATATAATATTCAATGCTTTGTATAATGACATTTGTTTCACATATTAAGTATATATTATTTAAGTTGTCTCTTACCATTGTTGAGAATAATTGTTTTAGGTTTGATAACCTTTCTCCTCCACCACGAGGTCACTCCTGGAGTCCACACTTTTAGATTTTCTACTTTTATGGATATTGCTTTTCCAGTAGTTTTTTTCGGCTACAATATTATGGACAGATAAAAATATAAACGTATAACAGGCGTATTGTTTTTAATATCACAAATCATAATGTTTAAACACTTCTCAACAAATCTACATAAATAATTAAATCGTGCCAAAAGAAATTGTAACGAAATTTATGTTATATTGGTCCATATATTTATTTATATAAGTTAAATTATGTATTTTGTTGGCGATGCCTGTGATTAAAATTAGTGTTTTGAATTTTTTGATTCAACATAGAAATAGAGGATTACAGGATAGAGTGCTGTGAAAAATTATAAATAGGAATTCTTTTTAATCGGGGAAACTGTTTTTTGTTCTGTTCGTAATTAGGAGGACATAATTTGTATAATATATATTTTACTTCTTTTCTAAAAAATGCCTTTTTCGGTATATTATAGCCGGTCTATAAGCACTGCCCAAACTAGACTACTAAAAACAGGAGAGGTCGAGAAAGGTCAATAGCTTAAAACAAAAAACACACGTAAAATATATTTATTTTTGCATGTTGATAAGACACACCGTTATCTGATAAGTCATAAACAAAAAGATAGGTATTTAAGATTACATTAGATATCTGTAAATATATACAAAGTTATATACGTATATTATAAAGAAGTTAAGTAAGAAAAGTATATTGACTCTGATTAAACATTAAAATAAAAATCCAATTAAGTATTTAGCTATTTATAAAACAATTGTTATAGCGGTTTTTTTTATCAATTAATATGAAGAAAATGATATAAACTATTATACAACATTTGTGTATAGATTTAGAAAATCAAACCATTATAAAGTTAATTATTTAATTGACTAAGTGTTTTCAATTTTAGTACCTCTGGGAACTTGTTTAGGTCAATTATGTTTGTTACTTGCAATATTGGTTCTATATATATAAGATATTAAAAAAATAATAATTAAATAAATGTGTTCTAATTAAGTTCTAAAATTAAGTTTCCTTCTAAATCAAACTATATTAATATTTTAATTTATTAAAATTTTAAGAGTAATGTTAAACTTTTTAAAAACAAAACTTTTTAAAAATTTTACACAAGATCTTTTTATATTTTGCTTTGTTAAATTTTATATGTTTTAGACATTATTATAACTACATATATTTTATATTTAATTTATAGTCAAATAAACTCTAGAAAAATGCTTCTTGTGTTAATTAAATACAAGAAAATGGGATATCGCAATTTATTTTGTATATGAATGTTGAACTTATCTCTATGATATATATGTTATTTATTTCTTGCGATGACTTCATACAGTAACATAGTATTCTATATTCTTATAACTCTATTTCTCTTGCAAGGACTTTATGTTAAAAATTTTCAATGTTTTAATTAAAATAAAATAAATAAAAAGTACCTCCATTCTCAACACAATCACAACACTGAACAGCTCATTTACTAAACAGAACTAACTCATGCAACTCAAATCACTTTTAATGACTAAGTGATTGTGAAAGCATCTGACTTGGAATTCATCAAATAAGAAGTTATTTGTTCTTTTGATAACATGAGATAGAAATCATCTTATCAATTACAAAATAACGTTGCATTTGTGTGTTTGTTTGAACTTATTGAGGTAACTGTTTTATATTTATGTTAAATTTCTCTATTATATGTACTTATAATGTATAAAATGACTCTTTAATTCCTTCTATTAAGTCATATAAATATAAATAAATAATACAGGACGGTTTTTTTCTAAGGGATTACAATAAGGATGAAATGTTAGAAAGAAAATGGGTACTTCTTGATGTAAATAGTAAGAAAAAATTGATAAATATATGAATGAATTATAGTAGTTTATGTTTAATTTGTTGATTATTCAAACACAAATCATTTCTTTTATTTTATTTAGTAATCAATGTTTAGTAGCGAAGGAGCATTTATATCTATAGACATTGTACTCAGCAGATAGGTTTAAAGATTTCATAGTTCTTTTATAGAAAGCCCTTATTTATTTAAAAAGGATATCCTTTTTTTTAGGATAGTGATAGGTGATAGGATAGTTGAAAAAACCCGTTACGGGTACCCCGTCGGCCCAGGAGGGTGATGTGTGACTACCCGGCAGCATGGAGGATGCTGCCATTTTTAAGGCTACCCACTAAAAAAACAATGGTTGCCCTCTACGCCGTAATGGGACGTCACGGGATCGCGTTAGGACACACCGTGCAAAATTGTGTATCTGCCTTAACATGGTGCATGAATTTTTTTTTTTTGTAAGCAAGCAAAGGAATGACAATAAGTTGGAACAAGACATCTCATAGTAGTATTACCAACAATTATTTTAATTTAATTTTTCTTTTACAAGTAAATTTCTGCCAAAAAAATAAAATCGATGTAAGAACAAATTTTCCTTACATACAACAAACTTATCTCCCTTTTTAAACAATTAGGGGTTGCATGTCTTAAATATATATATTTTTACCCTATCTTTTTTAATAATCGGAACTCTTAACTCAATGTCTTTTATTGCAAATTTTCAACTTCCTTATATACACACGTAGTTACATTAGTAGATTCCATATATACACAGTCTCATTGTAACTCTTGTATTCACAACGCACGTCCATGACATGATCTCATGAAATGATTTTAATCGTATCTTTAGTATCGGAATAATCGTCATTCCTAGAAGTTTCATTTATTAATTGAGTACTTCTTGCATACATATATAGAAATATATATCTATTTATAGATTCATCGATTCATCTATCGTCATAAACTTTGATAAGTCGTAATAATTGAAGTAGGTAAGCTAAAATTTAAAATCTTCATTAATATTTTAAATATACTTATTACTAAAATATCATTTTATCAACGAACTGTTTGTTAATATAGAATACGTATGATATGTATTATTAATATAAACTACTCATTTTTTTGTACTAGGTTACTGGTTTGAAAATTCTTCCAAAGTTAATTTTACGTATAAGGTTAACCCATTCGCTCATAGCCGTCTCTAGCCGCTCATAGCCGCCCCATTAGTGGCAATTCTAGAAGCTTCTTAGAAATCCCGATGCATTCTGATCTCTATCTTATTTATTATGGTCTTCTTAAATTATATAGTTTTGTAATAATATGGAATTTATAAAATATCATTCCAAAGAATGTTAATTTATAATATTTTCTCTGGTTGAAAACTATTATGTATATGAGTTTTTTATATATTTTTGTTATACTATAAATCAATGATATTTAGAATATTTGTTAACATATGAATTTAAAATGGTAGCTGGAGGTGGAATATTCAATATCATGGGAGAGGTAGAGGATTAGAGTGAGAGGGAGATAGACTTCTACGAGTCTAACTTACTTATTAATATCCATATTCAAATACTAGGGCCGCGAGTTTACAAGTGGGTGGAGCTGAGCGAAGCTGTGTTGCGCAACGGAAGCTGAAAAAAGAGACGACGAAAGTGAACTGCCCTTTGGTCTTATGGTCACATGTAATCAAAACTATTCAAAATATGACCCACATATTAACTCTATGGAACATATTTTAACGTTTCAAAAAATTTCTCTCACAAATGTCACAAAAAACTTATATACTTATATTTTTTGCATTCTTGACGACTCTGCCTTTATTTCTCTTCTTCTTCGGGTGGTAACAGCCGATGTAAAAGAAAACAAAGATAATAAAAAAAAAAGACAATAAAAGAAAGAAGATTATCATCAAAAAGTTTGTTCGTATTTTACTTTGACAATTCAATTTAAGATAACTATTTTTCCTCGACCTCGAAATTTAAAAAAAAATTAAAAGAAAGTTGATCCTACGAATGCTTTCATTAGCTGAGTAAGTCACAAGACAACAGTTGACAAAGTCAACGTCATCATATTTTTTTAAAGTATTTACAAATAAATATTTTTAAAAGAAAGTTCACAAAGACAGCAAATGAACGTATTCGAAGGCTTCATATTACCTACAACGCAGGGAAACTTCTCTGCAATTCTATATAGGTTTTTAATTTAAATATCTGTTTTGTTCATATCTCATATGAAGCAACATTAAAATATAAATCATGCTATTAATTATATAATTTACCTACACTTGGATTGTAAACTATTAAGATATAGTTGTTAATATAATATAATTTATTTTATAGTAATCATGGGAGGTGTCTTGTCTCATGTGGGCGTTGTCTCTATGATTATTGCTAGAGGTCCGGCGGGTGATAACAATTATTAGCGTACACATCAATCTAAGTTCTTGACGACACCATCAAACCGACAATTAAACATCAATCAAGTTTGCAGTTCGGATATTGCTTCAATCTCAAATAATCTGAGCTAAACAATTGACTGGGCTACTGAGCCTAAAATATATAAGCCTAATTTTTGATCCAATTATAAGATTTAATATTTATTTATTTCTATATAAATTAATACAGCGCGCAATTTCGTCTGATTTTGCCAGTTTCTTGTATCATTATTTTTATTGAAAGATAAAACCTCTGAGTGCAAATATTCACTTCGATATGATATATAAAAACTTTTGAAAAGATATCGCTTTTAATGAAAATCGATTTAGGAATATAAAATATCACTTAGCGTATTATTATACAGTTATTTACATAAAACTGTTTATAATATAAGCACATATTACTTAAAAATTATTTTAAAAAATCTATTTGTACATAAATAATTACAAATTAATACGAAGAATAATTAAACAATAATTTTCATTAATAATTGTGCTCTTTGTAAATCGTTTAAAAATATCTCTGATTAAAAACTAATTTAAGGTTTCACCATTTTTCTCTGTCATTAACCTAATAGTTCTTAATAATGATCAATAAAAATAAATAACTTTATAAGTCTATATTGCTTTTTATATTATTAGCTTTTTATAGTTTCATAATACATTACTGTTATAAGCATATTTCCGTATTCTCTCTTATATAAACTCTTGATACGATTATACTTTTAATTTCTTCAATTGCTTCTGGTGTTGAAAATTCATTCTATGTATTTTTCTGTATCGATAAACTATCTGTATATGAACATTAATAAATAAATTCCTCTGATAATTAAAATGATGTTTTCATTTTTGTCAGCAGGAAAATTGTCTCTATATTACATTAACATACAACTGACCTTACCTTATAACAAAATCCTAAATAAATAATAATTTTATTACAAATATTTCTACTAAAATTATTTTAATAGAATTAACTTATACGCGTTACATCCGTTAAAATAGTTTTATTTCAAATTATTTGTTAGTTGCAATATGTCAAATCCACATTCGTTACCTTTTATTTACAAAGAACTTTATGCATGTCTTGTCTCCCTCTTTTCTTAAACCTTTCATTCATCCTCATACTTACGACAGTATAATTATTTATAAAGATTAAATAAAACTCCAATGGCATCTAGAAACATTTTATTTTAAAATAACTTCACACGCTCTCATACAGTAAGTAATACTTATTACAATAAAACAACTCCATAACATACTACATATAATTATGACTGCAGCCCAAAATGGCACATAACACTTTCAGAAAAAAGTTTACAATTCAACTTAAACTACTGAGGCACATATTGATATAAAATTCAACGAGGCACTTAGTTATTTCATTTGCACCAAAAAAGTCAATATTTTACAAACATACGGAATATAAATGAACAGATGCAATATATTTTTGTCTGAACAATATTTAAATATTAAATTTACTCAATGTTTCCGGAAAAAAAATCGGATACAATATCATAGAGAATGAGTAATTAAGTAATATAAGTTTTATGATCATTAAAAAACAATTTAAAATCCTGTATTTAAATTATTTTCTCGTTACAACAAAATAACTTATAAAATTTAGTAATAAAAAGTAAATCGATAAACAAAAAAACCAGATTCAATGATAAAAAAGATTTTAACCCGAAAGAAAAGGAAGATCATACAATATTTATATTCCAATTTACTGAATCTGTTTTAACATTAGTAAATATACTCTAAGTGCTAATTTGTAAGACCAAGTTTAAATAATTTTGTCATATTTATAATAAACTAAAACACACTCCAATTCAATAAAACATTATAAATATTTCTTAACTTTTAAAAACTGAAAGGACCAAAGAGGTCTCATTACAAATCACCTCAGCTCTCTCCTAATCATAATTTACAAATAATAAATCACTAAACATAATTTGCTCCGTATATTAAAATAAAATAAAGCTGAAAATTTAATAAACACGTAAACGATACCTCAATTCAAAAATCTCTTAATAACCTTCAGTGTTGCAATAGAAAAAAATAAAATTACCCACCTTTATCTTTAACCTCTGAAAGATAAGGCAGTTTTAGATGTATACGCTATATGTTGTTTATATTTTTGTTATTAATTATATGATGTTTGATCCAGTCTCAGTTAATTATTAATCTGTTTACATGTTAACTAAATACTCCTAACCGTACATCAGCAGGCGCACGACTTGCCGGACCCCGCCTCTCTGCTGTTCTCGCCGTTAGCGATCTTGTGGTCCAGAGCAAATCTTTCTCCGTCTTTGTCGTTGCTTTGGAGTAATTTGTCGTTTAGAAGAATCTGGAACAAAATTGTAATGTGTAAACACGTATTCCGTTCGTGTATTGGATTACAAACTTATTTTATAAATGTCAATAATTATATGCTTTTATAATTAACGATATTACTTTTATGAAGTCGTTTTTCTAATATTAAATTCATCACATTTCTATGTTATTATTCGCAAGAAATAATTGACAAGGAATTTTAATAAAGTCTTTATTATCCTGTAAAGTTATTATTAAACTATATTATTGATAATTTTTTCAGTGAATTACAAAAATATAAGATTTGCTGTCTGTTATATTATCAAACATAGAGATCGTAAGAATTCACTTCTTAGACAATGGAAAATTCACCATTTGATATTTAATTTATGAAGCCGCAACTTTTTTTATATCTTCAAGATGGATATCAAAATGTCAAATGTGCTTCAAGACGCCATTGACAATTGTAAAAAAAAACATTTACACCTTAGTTTTAGTGTAAGTAGTTAAAAATAAAATTATACAATAAATAAATAATAACGAGTGAACAAACTTATAACTGGTTAATATGTAAATTGATTGATTAAACTGAACTACGTGATATACGTGAGAATTAACGATGTAATAAATTGTGTCAATTAAATGTATAGAATGCATTTTGTTTCGGCTCGTCGTCGATAACTAGTTTTGGTGGGATACCAAAACCTACTTGGACAGGTTTTAGTGAGGGAATTTTAAAGAAAATATCACAGTTTTTATAACATGAATTAAAAACGTACACAAAGTTTTAATACACAATTAAAACTGAGCTTGAAATTGACTACACTATTGGGGGGTGTGTCAATCTCGAAAGATTACGCTTATTCAACAAATCTTTTAGGAATTTAGAAACCTATGACAGGATCTATTTTGAATATATTTCATTTTAAATTGCAATGCACTCATCTATATTTAGCGCGAAGAATTATGAATTTGATGTCTTTTTTCTGCACATATATGGCTGGAGCTCTGATAACATGAGATACTTGTAATAGCCCCTGGTGAAAAAAATCATTTAATGTTTTTACCAATTTCTTTAGTCTGTTTTACATAATGGTGTGCATTTGTTGAAGTCTTTGATCAGTGAAAGCGTCCAGTAATTATAATATGATTTTTAACTTAACGTATTTTGGAAGAATATCTGAATACTGAAACAGAAATTACGAGAAATTGATAAAATAATATTATCAAGTTCAAAGCAAATGAGATTTTGAGAAGGTACCAAATTCAGATCTATCAATCTTTGTAATGTCTATGAGGATGCTATGGATTAAGGAATTGATTTTTTAATTTACTTAGTTTGGATTGACAGAACTCGTTATATATGTGTTTGTAGTGGATCGAAACATTGTGTTATAGATAATAGTTTAAATACAAATACAATTCCAATATAGAAGATAGTATAGGCAGAAATACAAAATAAAACATACGCACTTCGAAAAGTGAAAAATAATTAAATTAAAAGGTAACTGGTCTTAAAACGATATGAATTCAACACCATTTTTATAAAAAGATCTCGAAAATTCAAAACGAGTTCTTTACGACTTTTCAATTTTTATTTAATAATGTGGATTAATGTGAAAAGACTTTATCTTCTTTACTTAAATGAATACTGTTTTAACAATTGTAGTTGTCAAAATTAAATGTTATTACTCTAAATCAAACCAATCATGAAATAACTAAAAGGAACAATTTATTAGATTGGTGAATAAAAGACTGCGACTATATAACGCATTGTATCCTTAATGGACTATACATACAACGAACTACCTTATATCTTTTAAAATTAATAAATAGTCCGTCGAGTTTTTTGTTACATATAAGTTTTATTCGTTCTACGCAACAATAATTCAATTCACTTTAAGATAAAATAACCTTAAATAATAAGAATAATTGTAATACAACTTCACTTCTTTTGAACGAACTGAAATATATTTTACAACTTAATGAAACGAATGTAGAAGGCAAATTTGTATGACCAAATAATTTAATTTATCTTAGTATTTATGTATGAATCTCGTTTCTACACCTACCCATGTCTCAATTACCAACTAATAGTCAATCAGTAGCTGACGCCACATACAGTTAAGAAGTAATTAAGTTATATAAGATTAATGATATTCCACCTACATTATAACTTTAAATATTTTAAAAATTTAATTTTATCCTGACACTATAATAATAGTGCAAATATAATATGTTATTAATATTACTAAAACTTTACACCAACATATGACTTCATATAACATACTGGAAGTATTCAGATTTGGACTATTTCTTTACAACAAATTATCGAAACATTATCTTTATCTTGTCTGTTTAAGATATACAAAATGGATAAAATGATTTATTAATACGATAAAATTACAAAAAAGTTGTAAATTATATTAAAGATATTATTAAATATTATAAATACGGAGTGGACTATTCATAATATAAATATGTTCTTACCTTATTAACTAAAGAGCGAGCCGCCTCCTCGATGTTAATGTTCTCTTTAGCGGAAGTCTCGAACCATCCCGCGAAGCCCTTCTCCCGACAGTATTCCTCCATCTTGGCTGGAGAATTTACTATTCCTTCCTTCTGCTGATCACACTATGGGAGGAAGAGACATGGTTTCAACAAATATATGGCTATATTTTATTAGATTTTATATACAATTGATAGAAATGGTTCTATTCGTTTGCAAATTGTTTACTAAATATTGACATTTGTGAAACAGTGATTACAATAAAGAAATATTCTGTTCAGTTTGTTCTGCTCAGTCTAGGGTGAGCTTGGAACTCTTGTATATCTTTAATTTTAAGTTGAAGGATGTCTTTTGAAAAGAGCTTAGTAGTATGGTATCTAAATAGGCCCGCTAGAAACTTCCATTTGAAGAACATAAGATTATTAATATTTATTGAAAGTGAAAATATATATATGACAACTTGCAAAGTAATATTTATTAATTATATTTAACATTATCCCGTTTTGACGTTACATATAAGAAAATGGACAATACAAGACAAATACATGACGTAATGCAATGAAGATATATCCTGAAAGGTTTTAACATATTATGCAAAAAATGGGATAAAGAAAAAAGGAGTAGAGATTACTATAAAGTGATTAAAGGGCATTAATACAATATAATATTTAGTTTAATTTTCAAATTAATTTAATTCAATAGATTCGCTCATCTAACCTTATTCGCCAGCAGTATACAGGGTATGGGTGATCCGTCTGGCAGCTGCACCTTGGTGTCGAGGTCGTTCTTCCACTTCACCACCGCATCGAAGGTGGCCACGCGAGAGACGTCGAACACTATGAAGGCTCCCACCGCTTCCTTGTAGTACACGCGCGTCATGTTCCCGAACCGCTCTTGACCTAAGAAAAAGAGTATTATGAAGATTCGTTTTTGTTTTCGTTAATGATAAAAATTAAAAGATAACACTCACCAAAACAATCTCAATAAGGAACCATAATTAATAGCGACATAAACAAGAGTAAATAAATAAGCATTAAAATCGCGAACAACCACGAAAATAGAAGGGACTCATCGTCCATTTTAATCAATTATTTTTTACATATTGCGACAGTGACAATCAAAACTTTTCGTTATTATAAAATGTATTAATTTCGAATAAAAAGATAATATATATTGAAATATGAAACCTATTTGAATGTCATGGTCAAGTTTGCATTGGTTTTATTGATTGAATTAACGATTGTTTTACAAATATTTTTAATAATATACTAATAAAGTTCCTCACCTGCGATATCCCATAGCTGAAGGCGGATTATCGTATTGGCATCCCAATTTAGCACTTTTAGGGCAAAATCCACTCCGATGGTTGCACGGTAATGTTGACTGAAGAACTGGTGAACATATCTCTTGATGATTGAAGTTTTGCCTGTACCAAGCTCTCCAATCACCAGGATCTTGTACAGGTGTTCCCGCCTTTCAGCACTGGACGTCGCATGAGACTGGAAAAGAAAACTAATGTTACTCGCTTTTAAGTTGGGCACCGTCTATAGCCATAAGCTCGTTTATATATTCTGAATAAATGCATTTATAAAAAAAAATAACTCCGGGTTTATAAATTAACCCAAAAACCCACTAAATATAGACACACTCTATACGATAGGGGCAAGTAACTAAAGATGGGGTTTTAAATTACTAGAAACTACCTCTGCAGTTGTCTTGGGCCAGTACAAGAAGTAAGCCTCTGGATATTCCTAAAAAAATAACCAATATTTTTTTCATAAAGGCTTAACAATTATAAATCACTGAATTTCATACAAAAACACATAATTTACTTCATAATCGTAACCAATATCCTCTTCCATTCTGCATTTCACAAACCTCGTAAGCACTGTGACAAGACGTGCTGTAAGTGACACTAAACCAACTATGAAGGTAGGAAGCCGTACAGTTATATGGAAATGCGATTGTAATAAGAAATGAGTGACATTGTTGTTTTACATAATACTTTCTTTTTCTATCTGATTTTAATGAATATCGAACAATTATATAAATTAAATAAAATGCACGAAATACTCAAACGAGCCACGATACATTATTTACCTGTTCAAGACAATTTATAAACAAACAGTTATAATTATTAGGTAATTTTCTTAGGACACGAATACAACACTAAAACTAGTTAATTAGATTCAATTATGATTATTGTAGGACAGTACGACATTCACCCTCCACAATGGTGTCATTGTGATAATTATTAGTTTACTGTTGACTTATTTTTTAATAATATATCATTATTGAACAAACATTTATGTCAATATTATTTCATCTTGACCATAAATTACATTTCAATAAATTGAAATTTTATTAATTATAAACTGTAGATGTATAATTCATGAATACTTTGATTCATTGAACAGTATGTTCTGCGGTTACTATAAGAGATGTGTTAGTAGTATGGAAGAGATATAAAACCAGCTCTCTAGAATACTATAGTTAACAATCATTGTGATATCTGTCGTATTGTCCTATATTAATTACTAATCCAAACCTATTAAACTTCATTGATTAGTAAACGATACATGAATTCTACTGTAAGGCCAATTTAATAGCACACATTTGACTTTTCATCTAATTTCAACAACCTTGTAACTGCGACAATATTTATAATTACATATTTCAAAGTTAGAACTGCAAAATTGCTTCACTGGTATCGATTGCAATAACATTTCACAAAGCGATTTCAATATGCTCAGAGCTCGTGAATAAGGACCCCGCATGGGTTCGAAACTAGTCAGGCAAATTCCAGTTGTATGAACGTGAGTACAGCCGTATAATTATATTTAATAGTAATCATGGATCACGAAAGATTACATACAAAAATTACAATTATATATATATATATATATATATATTGTAAAAATGGTCAAAGAAGATAATTTTTTCAGGTTCAATAAACCTTTTTTCTTTTTTAAACACTAGTGATGTTACCCGCAAAAATCAATAAAAGAAATTACAAGAAAACTATAAAATAAAGCACGAAATTGGTGATCTATTTGTAATAATTGGAATATTAATTATATTCAGCGTTGAAATATTTGTAATACGATATCTTCGTCCTTATGCACACTGTTATGAACAGATAGCCTTAAAATATAAATATATATATATATATTACAACAAGACAGCTATTAATTTATCTGTCATGGCGACGTGTGCTTTAACTATTTATCGTACATCTATGGTATTTAAAGTGCAATGTTACTTATTCCATGAAGATATCCATTAAATTATGAGAATATATAATCAAAGCTTAAGTGCATAAAATTAATTGTATATTAAAAAACACGTTAGTATTACAAATAATTTTAATATTATAGTTCTTATTAAATTACGTCTTATATTTTATAGGATAATTTTTCGTAAACTTTTTCTTTAGTTTGTGTTATTTACACAGATAAAAGTTTTGTTTAAACGGATTATTGACATCTTTTTTGGAAATGTTTGCGAATGTATTGTTTTTATATTTAAAAGCTATTATTTTTGTTAAATAGTTAAATCAATTACTTGACCCTATCCTAATTATTTGGAGATTGCAATATGTCATTTTCTTCTAGTATTTTCTATCATACCATATATTAGTTGAGTTTCTATTCACAGTTAATCCTGCAAATAGATTCAGTACCGATGGTCCTCTTCCTCTTCTCATACTACCAACGACATTCACACTTAAGACTCCTTCTCGTTACATCCTTCTATCTCTTTCCTGACGTGATCATTAATCAGATTATTTATTCATTTAAATATATTATTAATATTAAAGTTTAAAAATGGCAAAAACAAAAGAAACATTGCATAACACCAAGCTAACCAACGCGTAAGTCGAACGAACCCAATATATTATTACGTCATTAACATACTATTAATTTAGATTTTTGTACATAAAAATATGTCAAATGTAATAGAAATATAATACATATATTTTTATCTTAATTCGATACGACAATATCAGATTAAAACGAAGTATCAAATGAAAACCAAATCCATCGTCAATTCGAAATATCTCGCAATGTTATAACAGAAACCAAGAAATAATATAATTTGGATATATTAAATAATAATTATTATAATTTGCTTGAAGGTTTTTCTATAAGATAATATTGTTTGATTAGTCCAATAACAAACTGTATTTTGTTTATTTGAGTTAATAGATGTGTTGTTGTCTCGACCTTGTAATTGTACATATCTATTAAGAGGCGAAAGCTACTATATAAGGTTGTCTGAAATGTCTGTTTGTCCGTCTGTCCTTGTACACGATAACTCCAAGACGGTATATAATTCAGTTTGACATTTAGTATGTTTTATACTCTAGTGTAAAGGCTTGTATATTAGAATTTTTTGTCTTCTAGCTGCTGCTTTGGGGGGAAGTTATGAGGTGAAAGGACACAACAAGCATGCACTGAATATATGCAAATATGAATATTTCACAGTTCATTCTACAGCTGCTTCAGTTAGTTTTGGAACTGCGAATTACTCCTTTTGCGCTTGACCCAATTTTGCAGTCTATCTCATACTTGACAATCTTTCACTACTTTAGAATTTAGAGCTTTAGCGACTGGTTATTTATTAGCTTTGCCTTTGGCTAATGTGGTGCAGTGATACAGCAGCAGTGATACAGTTTCAATAGACTATCCAAAACATATATATTTTTTAATTACCACTAAAGCGGAAAACGAGCTTACATTTAGCCTTGAAAGGAACAGTCGTACATACATCCAATAGTGGGGTTTCATATATCAAATTAAAAAACTTTGTAACAAAACTATAAATAAATATAAAGTCGTACAAGATTAGAATTAGCTTGTTGTAGTTAAATTATTACAAGGTTATTCTAATCTAATACAACTTATATACGAGTTGGTACTACCAATAGAAATAGTACCTACTACCCTCTTATAGAAATAAGTGTTTAGCTGCGTTTCGTACGGTCAAGGAACCAAACCTACCTGGAAGTCCAAAGTCCTACTTGTGTTCTACCTCCCTCCATTCCAATCTATTTTTTACAAACACTTTTTTATATTTTGTTTTTAAAAAGGTGTTATTGTTTCGAAATTTTTTTGTTAACCATTTTTTTTAATTACCGATTAGATGTTTTTATTATTACGATTTAGGAGATTATAATTTCATAATATTATGACGAAATACAAGTAGCTACTTATAAAACAATTTTTAAAATATATAATACTAGTTATAATTTCTTTTATCTAAATATACAAAATTTAAAGTAATAGATAAAAAATGTTAACAAGATTTGATATCAGGCAATCAAAACAAGGATAACACGTAAGATATAACAAATATTATAAGAATTCTCTAATAAAAGATACAAATAGTACATTATCATAATATATTAAAACTCCTTTAATTAATATAATTAGTAAACACTTACACATTGATGTTTGGGCGACATATTCAGCGTTTATTCACTATCAGGAAACAAAAAAAGTAATCCAATTGTCAAAAACAATAAATTCAAAAGTATTTTCAATTATAAACTGCATTTGCACTTTCACGCTACATAACATTATCTACTATAAAACCACAATGAAATAATATGAAAATAAGTAAATAAAATGGCGTCAAAGAGGTTATATTAAAATTTTTGATGTGAACTTTTTGTGTATAAATCACACGTCACTCGACAGTCCGAGCTATTGAACTGTTACTGAACGATGGCCGTCTTTTATTGAGCAAGGTGGAGGGGTGAATGCTTATCTCCAGATAACTCAAGTGTCTATTTGCCACTTAATTCTCTCACCGGTGACGAATATGTTGTTTGTAATTTGTTTACTTTTTAATATTTACTAGATGCAGAACAGAATACATAAATGTTATAATACAATGGTTAAGTTTAAAAATGTATTCGAAAATAATGAAATTTTCCACCAGAATTATAGAAATTTTCAAACATTTCTTTGTTATAAAAGAGACAACAAATAGTCTTTTCTCTTTCGATGATAACATATAAATTAATATTTGGTTTTGGTACGAGTTACCGAACATGACAAAGATGATATTATTGTTTCTAATAAAGAACTACTAGGAATATAGACAGCTGTATTATGATAGTGTCTATTTGTCACTTGTAACAAGTTTTAGTACTATTTAAATCCCAAAAAATACCTACTGGGCTTTTGATTCGGGGTATCATGTTCTAAAGAAAACATGGAGAAAACAATTAAACACTTTATTAAAAAATATATGTGACCTTTTAACTGTAACTCAAGGCTCACATTTTCGTAAAAATGGCGCCAATACACTGTAGACATAAAAAGAGATTAATATTTAGAAGCACAATATGGCGGCCGCATTGTATGAACAAAAACTATTTAAATCCTAAATATATGATACGGTATAATTAATAGATAATAGCTATCAATCTATTAAATATATTTAATCCTCGAAGCTCTACGCGCCCTAAATGTATTCAAGGTAATCCAATTTTCGGTTACCACAGTAGTTTACAAAAGACATAAAACGGATAGATAAGGATTTAAAATACGATACAATATACGTAAATAAAACCAATTTCAATTAAATTGACTTTTTTTGAATTCCATAAGTTTTTTTTCTCGATAATGTTAATTAAAAATTCATTAAGTATTTTATTTCAAAACTTGTTTTTTAATTAATAATACCTCAAAATAGAAAAATATTTTATCGCTTAGAGGTATTAATATCTCATTAACTATATCAAACTGATAACTATGTCGCAAGGTGGCTAATATTACTATTAATTACATAACTTCAATAGTTTTTTAGAATAGTTTCACTTATTATAAAATTAGGAAGCATTGTTCAAAAAATGAGATTATTTCAATCAATCAATTCAGTAAAACCACTACCTGGGAATTACGACCATTTCTTACAGTAATATTAACTTTCGTACCAAATCTATGACACAATATTGATTTACTCATATTTCTCTGATTTACTTTAATTTCTTGAAGAAAAATTCAATTGAAAGATTTCGAAGAAGTAATATTGTAATATTGAAAAAAATTTTTTTAAAGTATGATAATTTAAAAAGTTATATTTAAAGTAATGATGAAAGATTAAGACAGGGCACGAAAACGAAATCATTTAAAAGATTAAAACAATAAATTAAAATAAGTAGAAAAGTATTCTTAAACAGAAAACTAACAAATAAAAACTTAAAAAGAAACGAAGTTATTTTAAGATTTTTAGATCTAATTAATAACAATATCCATAATGAAGTGAGCGGCAGTTCTTAAAAATAGAATGGCGTTTGCACAACCGTTGAAACCGCGTAAACCAATATGGGGTGTTCCATTACATGACCCAAGACCACAGAGCGGATTAAGCGCTGCAGCTATTGAAGCTTGACGACGATTTTGATAAGTTATTACACTCAAGCGCCTAAAATGTTATAAATGAAACCGATCAAAAACGCATATGACATTATTGTCATATTTAGGAAATACTTTCGGATTTGAAGTCCTCACTTTTACTAAAAATAACAATTCAAATTATTTTAAATAAACTACAAAAAAGAGGAATTTAATAAAAGTTTAATTTCAATATGTAACGAATTTTATGCAAGTATTGCTTTTTACAAAACAATTAATGATCATAAATATTAAGTAAGTATTTTAAGTAAGTATATATGTGATTTTTCTTAAAATATTGTTTAGAAATTATTTTGGTCTGCTATTAAAGAATTTTCTAGTTTATGGAATTCATTAACCAATTTTTAAAAAAGAGTAGTTTATTTATTAACAAGAATCTTGTATAGTTTAAAATTTTAGTTTATAGTTCTCGCATAGTTATGCGAGATTCAATTTTATCTAGTTAAAAATAATTAATATTAATGTATGTTATATTCATAACATATACATATATGTATTACCAATTTATTAGCTAGATAAAAAGCAAACGTTATACTAATTCGTTTAGATGTAAAATATATATATGCTAGCTGATTTCCCCAGAAATCAATGCAAGAAAAATGTTTTAAAAGTTGTTGTAGTTTCAATAAAACTTATAACGGCTAAGTAATTTCGTTGTCAATCGCGGAAAAACACTCAACGGAGATTTTTTAAAATACACACGTAGATAAAGAACGAAAAAACACATCTTATATAAAAAAATTACTTTAGAGGTAATTATGAATTCCATTTCAATTCAAGTTAATTTATTGCGTAATATTTTTGAAAGGTTCTTGATATTAAAATATTTGTTCTAGAACATTTATTTATAAACGAGACACGTTAAAGTTACTATTTTGTTTTTACAAAATTAATTAATTTAGGAATATTAAATTTTGTTTTAAAAACAAAAATATACAATATATTTAGTTTTTACCAATTAATAATTATTAAATATTATTTTAATTACAAACTAATGGAGTGATTTTTATATGTTTAGCGATGAAATTAACTTAAAAGTTGATTGAATTGATCTTGAGTTTTAGTTTTTTAATATACAACTACGTTATGAAATAATTAATTTTTTGATTCCATAAAAAAATCGAAATGCAAGGAAGCACACGAACAAGCATGACGAGTACTCACGAAGGGCATCGTCGACTGTTCTCCTTTGTAAACTATCGTGAAATGAAACGTACTGGAAACAACAGGGACGTCTCGGCGCTGAAGCCACAGCACTCGCACACCGTCAGGTAGCACTCGTCAGCGGTCTCCTCGAAGGTCATGGCGCGCGCGCATCGCTCGGACAGCCTGCGCCCACTGACGGAGAGCGCTCGCACGCGCCCACTCTACAACACTCACCGGTTCGTCGTCTGGCCCAGCCTTGTTCTCCGGTTCGATGAGGTCCCCGTATGCCGGCATCGCGTCGGCGCCTCCCTCCTCTTCCGTCTCGATGGTGTCGCTCGAATGCGGCGGCGCGGCCGAGTGTGCCTGAGCCAGGCGCTGCCTCGCTAGGGCCACCGCCTCCTCCAACGACCCCACTTCGCCCCCTCCATCTATGTCTTCGTCGTCGTCGTCGTCGTCGTCTTCGTCCTGCTCCTCCGACAGCGCCACAGATGTTTGCGCCACGAATGCAATCCGTCTTTTCATAGTTCCCTCCGGACTTGGCTCCTCGACCGGTCTTACTATTACGGTATTACTGCGCCTCTTCCAGGCAGCCTTCGTGAAGGCTCGCATTGCTACCGGATGTTCGACCGCTATAGGAATAAAAGGCTCCGATTCTGACATGGATAATCGCGGCCGGGAAGCTTTCCTCGGGGATGCCTCGGGGTCCGACTGTGTCAAACTCGGCTGCTGAAGTGTATTTGAATCGGCTGTGGTTTCTATTTCAGTATTATTAGATTTTTTAATGCTTTCTCTATTTTCAGGTATTTTTATTACATCTTTATTTTCACCGTATTGAGTGTTAGGTTCCATTGCCGTGTTTTGATTTACTTCCGTATTTACTTCCGTAGCAGTGTTTTGTTCCAATAACGTTGTTTTTTGATCCACTTCACTATTTTGGTTTATTGAATTAGTTTCATCCGCCGGAGTAGTTTGGTGCTTGATATCCGTCGTGTGATCGGTGTTGGTGTGATGATCGGATTCGGTTTGTGGTTCAAGATCCGGGTCGGGTTCAATTTCACTAAGCGAGGGTGTCGTAGAACTCTCCCCCCGCCGCTTACCGATACTCCCCATCCTTTTAAGCAATCCCAGGGGCTTCTTTTTCTCGACGAGCGGCGAACTGTCAGTGCTCCGCGAGGAGGCCGCGGACGCGTCTGCGCGGATTTTCTTATTTTTCTTACGCATAGTGCGTTCGTCTCGCACGATCTCACCGTCCGATACTGAGGACTTAGTAGAGCCGGAGCGCCGGAACGACGCGATGTGGAAGGGCGACCCCGAGCGGAACGGCGAGCGGAGCGTGTGTAGCGTGCGCTTGAGGCGGGAGGGCTGCGGAGGCGGGGCCGGGGGCGGGGGGAGCTCGTCCATGGTGGTGAGTCGAGAGCGCCGCGTGGACTGCCGTCCGCCGAGCCCGGCTTCACTCGCTAACACGCGGCCTTGCTCCTGATCAACGTGCGTAAACCTCGGATAAACTTTCGAAGGTTCTCCCGTGTCAATCCGATAACGGCAGTTGATTCACTAAACGGGAATTCAGCGTAATGTAATTACACTTATCGGATCACCATATAAATATAAACACGCCCAGTTGCACGCCGCTGTAGTGTTCATGTAAACAGTTAACTTATTTATACTTGACAATGTAAGAGTTTCGATTTAAATTATCAACGTCGCTACTGTCTATCAATCTTAGTACAATTTTTTTAAATAATTAAATAATTATTGTTTGAATAATTTCACTGCATAAACATTATTCATCATCACGAAGCGTGAACTAAAAAGGATCTATGAGTTCATATCTTTTTCAGTAGCATTTTAAAGTTGTGTAAAATTTCCTTAAGTGTTTATTGAATAAAGTTCCTATTATTATTATTGAATAATAATGTAATTTATAGAACACATAATATTAAGAACCAGAGATAGGCTTTATAATTGAAAATATTATTGTTATTTTGTTTTTATATTGATACATATTTTTATATGATAATAATTATATATATTAAAAATGTATATATATATATATATATATATATATATATATATATATATATATATATATATATATATATATATATATATATATAGTTAAAGGAATTTCGTAGTTCGTTAGAACGCTAATCCCACTAGCGGGGTAAAAGAGACCCTTGCAACGGTATATTTTGATTGCAGCAGATTAGGTGTTAATTTAAAAATTTCTTATACTATATAGTATAAGAAATTCAGATTGCAGATTCACCTTACCTATGTACTAAATTTTACACTTTTTTTTTAATTATGTTCTTGTCTATAGTATCTCCTTCACTTAAAAATAATACTAAAAATATATATTTTTATCAAAACAAGCTTAGATACATTGAAGATATCACGTGTCATTAGAGCCTGGTCTGCGGCACACCCCCATACTTACATCCAATTAACGTTGATAATTTTCTTACGGATGAGTTGTCTAATCTGTTGACGGCTTGCCAACTTATAAAATAACTCAAGATAATCTACCGATCAATATAAATTTATAATAAATTCGACGTTTTGGTACGTCACTACAATGAGGTAATATAGGATGTGTCAAATCTAATCCATACATAACTTTTTTTTTCATCACCTGTCAGTGACCTGTTTTTTTTTTTTGGAGTCTTATATTTTGGACAGTGACATATCACATTCGGTCTTCTTCATCGTTTGCTGACCGTGATTATGAGTTGATGAACCATAACTGTAACGACATTTCTAAGGGTTCCTTTAGCTGGCGGAAGAGAATCCATATAACTAGCGCTTTCGAAGTTTTGATATCGACCGATAACATTCACTAAAAACTCGCTGCTAATTAGTTAATTTCAGAGTAAATACGGTTCAGAATTGTATGACAAGTTTTATTATTTTTAGTGTTTTTGTATGATTGTATTCATAACAGTTATCCCTTCAATGGTCACTTGACACTAATTAAGGAATTATACTTAAGTATTTTCTTTTATGACAAGTGACCTGACAAGGACAGCATGATTCACGCTGCTCCTCTAACAGCGGTATTATATTATAATTCGATTAAACAATTATTTCAAAGAAAGACATATATTAAGCCGCAACGTAATAAATTTAATTCCTCTAAGAACAAAGTACCTTTTATATTTAATGATAAGGTAAAGATAAGCGGGTGCTCGTGTCACAGACAAGATGAATGTAATACAAATAATCGAGTTTTTTAAACTATTATTTGAATATTTTATATAATTATTTCTTTTTAAAGTTTGTTAATTAATATACAAATAATAAATTGGTTCTTTTTAATATTTATCAATTGTTTCTTACCTCTTTTATGTTATAGCAACATTACGCAAAAATCATTATTTTAGGAGTATATAATACATTTTATTTTAATATAAGAAGTGGTTCCATTTCTTGGTGGTGTCATAGTACAAACAGCTCTCCATACATATATATCAATTTAAAAATAAAACGATATATAATAGCCCAACGGAAATGTTCAAATATGCTCTAGGAATATGTACGTCACAGGAAGTATCAATAAAACTCCCAAGATCATTTAACAACTAATAATCGTTCAATATCTTTGTTTTTGACCGACGTTCTATTGAAAAACAGAAAACAATGAAAAACAAATCGATTTTTATTTGTATTAAGATGATGTAATTTTTGATTATATTGTATCAGCTTGAAATTTTTTTATTATATATCAGAAAGTATATATTATATAGAAATAATTAATAATCTGTATTTTATGGAAACTACTTTAGAATATAGATAAAATACAAACAGATTAAAATAAGGTTATTCTCTGTCTATTTTACATATATTGTCTATGCTATGTTATTTGTTGATCTGTTAACATCAAATAGCACAGCGTAGTATTGTGAAAAAAACACAAATAAATAGTGGGTTTTAATGAAGTTCATTAACATAATACAATAAATGTTTAACTTACATTAACGAGTCCATTATCTCTCGTATTATTGGTCTCCTCGGCCATTATCACTTATTACAATAAATATAACTTATCACTTTTAAATAATACATTTATTGAGAGAATAATTTTACAATTTTGCACTTGAATATTTGCAATTTTTATGTCAAATGTCAATGTAAGATTCAAACAAAGCACAAATTTACTTAATTAGACCAATTAGTTTAATAATAATTCACTCATACTCTTCATCTAGTTGTTGGTATGTTTTGCACAATTATAAAACACCTGTACTATACTAATATTGCAAATGACTGCACTGTCTGTTATCATTTCGTTATCAAACACGATAAATTTTTTTTTAAAGATTATTATATTTTGTAGATTAAGAACTATAAGGTCAGGGTGATTCATTTCATTTCGTTTCGTTTCATTTCATTTTATTCCATTTCGTTTCATTTTATTGTATTTCCAAATTTTGTAATTTTTTTATATCCTTAATATTTTTTAGTGAGATCCTTTACTTAAAACTTACCAAACTATAAATGTAATAAAAACTTGAAGTTTGCTTAAATACGACAATAAAGTAGAATATTAATTCCCAAACTCATGCAAACAGTAAAAGCTTATTAAATTATAATTAAATAGAAGGTGATATTATTATTTAATAATAAATTTGTTTTTAAACTCAATTAACGATGCGTATTACCAGCAGTATGTCCGTCCATCTGTTACATGACTGTTTTTTTCTACTTCTCAATTAAACACTTCACAGAATTTTGCAAAAAAATTATAAAACATAAAATAATGTTAATAACTTCATACAAAAAACGTGCTATCGGTCGTTTTTTGTCGATCTTTTAAATAGTAATAAAAAAACGTATAACTATTATATTGCATTTAAAAATATAATATACTTCAAAATGCGCTATTTTCAATCTTGGTTTGACCTTGATGCGTCAATTATTCATAAACATAACTATAAAAATATGATATTTAATTGTAAATCAGACTAGAGTATACATTTAAAACATAATTTAATTCAAATATTTTTTACATATAATAACCTCGTGGTTCTTATATATAAATTGTAAGATTTAGAATTATTAAATATTTATCTATTAGTTAAATAGACGAATTAATATAATAAGAAGAATTTAGAACATGCCAATCGAAGTAACCTTTTGACCGGCGTATGCGCAGACACGCAAGAATTTACCTAAACAATATGTTCCAAAGGAACTGCTTATATCTCTTATGTTAATGTTATACAAGATATATTTTAAACTTACCTGTGAAAACCGCCTTCCATTTTTAGGCATATTGCTATTTCACTTTTTTGGAAATAATAAAAAAATATAATTTCAAATTCACACAACACTCACTTAAATGGTATATATATGACACATTTGATCGTTTAAAAAAAAATTAATTTATAAAATTATAGTCAAAAATATTTTAAACAAACATGGCGCCAGCCGCGTACGCTTCAAACAATTGACAGGACGCAATTGTTATCAAGAGGTTCAGAAGTAAACATTTGCCCTCTTGGGAGATAAGAGCAGTAAAAATAATTTATGTACAATTTATTTTCGAACATCCAACGTATCGCCTTATCAGAGGAGTGGACATCGAGACGTAAATTGTCAATGAACACAGACACCTTTTAAATATATTACTATTACATCCTTAGTAATAAAACTATTTTTTAAACTACAGTTAATAAAAATGATAAATTTAATTATCGTGCAAAAAAATGTCTTAAGGAATTTAAATTTATAATCTTGGTTATTTTTTTAATTTTATAATAAATAACAATTGTGATTATTACTGTTACTATATATTAATTAATTAAAGAATAGTGTTATCCAGAAGTATATCTGTGTATTTAGTGAAATACTGTAAGAAAAAAAATACATGAAAAACCGCGCCTAACCATTTTTATTTTCAGAAAGACATCTTAATCAAGGTATGTTAAATGAAATTATAATGATTATTTACTACACTAAAATAGTGTATATTTTTATAAATATGTGTAAATCAATTGAACAGGGATTTAAAAAGTGAGACAAGTGAACAAAAGTGAACAAAAGTGAGACAAGTGAACAAATGAAAACACTTAAGGAGTCTTTACACTGATGAGTGTAGAGAAAACATAAGAGCAGATTTTTCTGGAATGAGTACAGGCCGATAAATGTCTTAAAATAATTGCTCAAATACAGTTGTTACATTCGATTAACATCTAGCACTAGTATTAATTAAGCAAGAATTATTTTCTTTATTTTAAATATGCATACATTCTGCTAATTTATAAGTAATGTTCAACGTCAGAATCTATTTGCAGGTTTCCGAACTGTACTGTACTGTCCATGTATACACTTTTAATTTATATATTTTTTTCAGTATTAGCTATTGAGTTAGTCATAATTGATGTTCAAGAACAAACTATAATTCAAAAAAGGTATCGTGGTATCTAAAGCAGACTAGCGCTAACCATGCGATTACTGATTCTATAATGCTCACATATACAAGGGATTAAAGTATTCTTAATTGATTAAATCAAAATAATAATTATGTATAATTATAAAATTGCAAACAAATATTGTGAACTCCTCTCCAATAAAAAACAAAAAAAAATGTATTTTCGTATTTGCGGTAAAAAACTGAAAGAAAATTTATGATTACTTTTTCTGAAAGTTAAGTCATTAAATTTCGTCCAAAAAGATCAAGTAACCTTCGTATTCAGTGTGTCATACAAAAAAGAATAAGATTTTTTCCTTTCTTCAACGCACCATTATCAGTATAAGTCATTTCTTCTAAAAAATTTTATTATCTCAACGTCTCGTTTCGCTTTAAATAATAAATACGGCGGGTGCTTACATAATATCATCGTTAATCGAAGACATGTTACCAATTACATTGGGAGAGAATGCTAGTTGTCCACCAAAATGTTTCACAAGTTGTTGGAGGATTGTTTCCACTCGGTAGAGACCTACGTCTCTCACACAATATTTTCCAAACTTGCAAACAGGTTTGGTGGAAACGCACTTTAATGTCTTAATTAAAAATAAGAAGATACTTTGGAAGAGGTTCCATGAAAATCATTTATTTAATAATTACTGTTTTGTAGTCAACCTCTCTAACAGATGAGCCGATTTTAGTGTAATTCTTATCTTTTAAATTGTTTTTATGTTGCATGTTTCAATTTGTATTATATTAACAGAATAGTTAGTGTCAGGTACTCCGTCTGCTCCCCCTCTCTTTCAGACAAAAACATTTGTGTTAGTGGGTTTTTAAATTTAAGCGTAAATATGGTAGCGTATTTCAAGACGGGTGTTACGTACCTACCATGTTATCTTAAGTTATAAAACAGTGTGACAAAATCAATTGATAACTACGTTAGATACAACGATAGAGTGATATATTATAATGTATATTATATTTGTTCAGCCAGCGTGACTCATTCGTTCAATCATTCTAGGAATATGACAAAAAGCGAACACTGGTTTTTTAAATTCGATACGTAAATCTATACATTGTCTCACTGTAGGCTTTGAAGTACATACATTATTTGCTTCTTAAATTGTAATACACACAGAAAATCTCGTCTAATCTTTTTTTCTTTTAAATATTTAAAAGAAATTTCTTGAGCACCCTTATTTCCGTAAGCTAGATTTTATTTCTTAAGATTTTAACTAAGGGTTTATATAAAACAAAAATTAAAAACCACCTAATAATTCATATATTTCAATGTTAAATTTGTATGAAAAAGTATTTCCTTAGTGAGATGGTCCTGCTGTGTATTTCAACATACAGACTAAAGTACTGACGAAAGAGAAATGTTATAAAACAATCATTACTTTATTTGTTCACGCCGCGATTCCGCCATGCTCAGAGTTCATGTGGACCCCGAAGGGGTTCAACATTACTTGGGAAAATTCCGATTAAAGTAAGTACAGCCGGATAATTATATTTAATAGTAATCATAGATCCCAAAAGTTTACATAAAAATTACTTTTGATAAGAACACTGCTATTTTTTTTCATAGCATGCAAGCTGGGGCGGGCACTAATTAAAATAATAATCTTTAATCCTAAGGTTATTCAAATACAAGATAAAAGCTATTTTATTACACCTATTAATTATTATCACTAAATCCGGAATAAAAAGACTTAGTATCATCATGTTTTTATTCATATTATTCGTATTCAAAAATATATATTAATTGTAATTTTATCATTTACTAAATAAAATACATGTCTAATATTTTGGAGGCAAATAAGGCATATATTAGATATTTTTTCTGACTTAATTATAAATGTTAACAGAACAAATACGATTGAAGCTTCTCATTAAAAATAGCCATCATTTGAGAGCACAATATAATATTTTAAGAGGTTGTTCCATTTAATGCCTTCTGAAACTAAGTAACCTTTGTATATAAAAAAATACCATGTCTGTCTGAAAGATGTTCACTTCTTTACACCTCTTCTATTCTTAAATGTTTGAAACGTGTCTTATGTGTATTTTACAATACTAAACATATGGATTTTAATTTTAACCTAATTATTATTATGTATTTTCATGAAGTCTGAAATCAATAATGTTAATATAAAAGTATATTATAGAACTAGGCCTTGTAATTTTCCACAGCGGTTGTAATGTCTCAATAAATAATATTATTTGTCTGTATCTAAGTGGGCAGATAAGGTACTTGAGTTCCTTTCAATATGTTGACTTTAAAGGTGAAAAACATATTTTATCAATTTTAGTAGTTGTTCAAAACAGCTTAATTAATAAACAGCACAACACAACCACTACAATATATATTTAATTAATTTAATAAATATATATTTTTATTTTTTATACTTCATGTGTCTTATACAGCAACCAAGGGTGCCATTGAAAATCAACACTTGATCAGCATCAGGCATCATGCAGCATCGTTTATACTCGCATCTCGTATATTTAGATTCATTTGAAAATTTGGTATTGTAAATATTTGGTATTTTATTTAATTTAATTTTTTTTACATTACTATGTTTCTACAAATATTTGTTTAACTATGCTTATATATGACTGAGAATATAAAATATATACTCTGCAACCATCGCAAAAACTTTATTATCAACATCATAAATCAGGAATCAAATTATATCATAACAAGTTTTATCACGTCTGAATTTTGCGGATAAACGAGCATAGATTTTATATTCTAGGATTATAAATGTTGCAGATTAAAATAAAACAATTTTTATTAAAACCTAGTCTTTCCTGTTAGAACATTATAAATGTCAAATATTTCTGTGTCATTAATATATTCAAAGTAAACTACAATAATCAATTTTTAATATTTTGTTAATTAATAACCAATAATTTATTTTAATATTTAGAAATAATTTGTAATAATAAATAAAAATATTTCAGTCAGTCAGAACATTCGTAACTCTATTCATAAATAGAGTTACGGATGTACTGACTGACTAAATACTACACCAAAAAAAAAACTTTTATCTTTTTAAAAAAATTTTTAAACACATATAATGAGTTCTTATTTTTGATATTGGCACGTAAGTTACGAAACTGGTTTTAATTAAAATTTTTGGAAACAAAATGACGGATCAATATTGGTTTTATATTTTTTATAAATAAGAGAAACTAACAGTAGTGTGTGAAAGTCTCACTTAAACGAACCAATAAAAAAACCAAAAGAGCGGTAAATATCTATAAAATAGATATGAAACATTTTTTTTTAATGGATAACAAAATAGATTCATTATTTTGAATTAGTTTAACAAAATCAAATGTTTGAACATATTTTTAACCAAATAATAACTACTCAAGAAAATAACATTCGCTTTTATCTTTAAGAATAAAAAAAATATTTAGTCACATTAATAGATCTGCAAGTTTAAAGTACTTGTCATATCTTACAACTAAAATCATTTGTAGAAATAATATTTACATCAATAATCCGAGTTACAACTATGATAAGGTTACTGATAAGAATATTAAAACCATATTAACCTCAAAAAACTATCGTTTTTATATAAATTTACAAAATATGCACCAATAAAAAGGTAATAAAAAGTTCTTTTACTGTTTTTATATAAACGTAAAAACACGGCGGCTATTAAAAAAAAAAGTACTCACCATATTTGAATTTGGATCTTTAGAATTAATAATTCGGTAACCAATTGAATTCTTCGTTTGTTTCCGACGTCGGCATGTCTCAGTTTCCCGCGCGATGACAGCGGCGTGCCGCGCGACGCTACACATCGCCTCGAAAGAACAGATAACGATATGTATGTAAATATATTTGCTGTTTATGCAGATTTACGCTTGTTCCCACCTAACTAATCACTATAATGGGCTACCACAGCGTCTGATGACTATAATAATTGTCATTAAAATATTTTTTTATAAAAAATATATAATATATAATAATTGGTTATTCAAACACTTTAAATAAATTTAAAAGAAATTAAAAAATATATATAATAGAAATCTTTTTCTAAATGTTTAAATGAGCATATACGCTATCCAAGTACTATTTGACCCTAAAAAAGGAAACTTCAAAATATATATGTATAGTTAGAGAACAAAAGTTTTTTCACAATGCTATTGCACTGCATATTTGCAGTTCCTTAGTTGACCTAGCGCTTAGTAAATGTTATAGCAGATTAACAAAACCTCGTCCAATTAACTCTGGATATCAGCTGTTTGTTACAAACCTATATCCTGAGTTGAAAAACAAAATACGTAACATTCTTACTTTTATAACAAATGAAGAAATTAAAACATATATTTTATTGAAGCATACTTTATTCAAACAAACAATTTATTAACATCATTACGATGAAGACAGCCATTTTAATCTTGTACAATATTTTAAAAACCTAATTGACTTAACCCAAGCACATGAACTTAAATTACATATTAAAAGAAAACAAAACTAATTATAATTTGGTCACAAAAATCTTATTATGTTAACAAGATTTTTCACTTTATCATTTCAAAATAAATATCAGTTATAGATTTGTACAAGCGTCCACTTGACATCAATAATAGAAATTCGTAACGTCTAAATAAATGACATGTAACGCTTATGATAAAATCATAAAAGTAACTGCTTTTCTGTATTGTTTATAAAAAAAAACAGTATAGGCTGGAAGGTAGCAAAGGTGCAACGTCTTACAGCCTTATTTTTTTAATATTAGGCTATAAATAGTAAACAAATTATTTCAAAACGTATCCAAATGTATTTATGGAAAATATTTAATTAAATATTGTATACTAATATTACTGAACGTAAGTACATTAACTTTCAACTGACATTTGGTATTTCTTATATTGATATTATTACTATATTACATTGTTTTCTTTGTTCATATTTAGGATGTAATTAAAACTACTACTAAATTATTTGTCAAAAAAGGAACATCCCACAGCCGTCAAATTCCTATTCCTAAAAATATAAGTTTATTCAACTTTTCAATAAGATTACGTGTTTTGCGTTGTGCTATGCGTTTTTCTCCAATTTCTAAATTGTTTATTATAATAAAATTACATATAATACATAATAATTCTATTGAATTTATTATTTCTTAAAAAAACTTGATATTACAATGTGACATCTATAAGTCGAACCGTAATAAGATCAACTGGTAAAGTTTTGTTCCCTTTCTAGACTCAAATTAAAATAGCTTGAAATTAAAATAATTTGCGATTCTCTATACGCCATTTTGAAACATATTTTTTTGAAAGAACAGCTTACGTAATTTGTCCAACAGTTATTTACTCTATATGTATCTAAGAATTAGATAATGCTAGTTAGAAAAGGTCTAAACTATCAAGAGCTGACAATTTTTTACTACTGTATACATGTACAAAAAAAAAAATTAACTTTATTATTTTTTTAAATGGGTACGAAAATATTTACCCCTAAAATATAATATTTTCTTACTAGTGCGAGTCGAGTGAAAAATCGAATCTTCTAAATTCGATTATTTTTAATTTCATTGAAGTTAAACTTACAGAAGTTTTGCTGTATATGATAATTTCTTAACATTAATATCATTACTTCTATGAACTTAAAATGACCTGTCTTACAAATTATACCCCAAAATAAGACAAATAAAAATCCTATATTTTTAATAAAACTAATTATTATTATTAAAACCACTTACACCTCATATCACACAAAGAAATAAACTATTAACAGGTGCTTCTAAATATTATTTGGTGGTATTGAATATTTATATTAATGTAGGAGGGATATTTAAGAGGACAGTTTAATATCCTGTCCTCTTCTCAGCATAAAATACGAAACATTCTCGTAAGTGAGGAAAGTTATCATTGTAGCTGGAACCACGCGAACCAAGTTAGGTTTAAGCCCTTTGTAGAAGCCCCACCCGCCTTCGTGCCTGGAAAATATTGTAATAACGTATTATTTATCACAAATAATAAAATAATAATACTTACCGCAATCCCTAAATCACTTTATATTTTAATATTTTAGAAAAAGGTTGTATTTAAAATAAAAACAACAAACTGATTATCCAATTTGCTATCATTTATTGATCACACAAATTGAAAAGGCGATTGAAACAATTTCTAGCTAATTATTATATAAAAATATATAGGTCTTAGTGATAACGTGGCCAGCCACCGAAGATATACTAAGAAATAAGGATTCTAACAGAACGCCTTCATAAACATCACAATTTTTGGTTGTATTCATATCTTTACGGTACATGTCAGCATAAAGCCTTATTTACATTTGTCACATTTATAATACAGAAAATTTTTTTTTTTACTATTTTTATTTTTTTATGTCTGTGTAAACAGTGCCTTATAATACAAATCACACAACGACACCATCATACACTGATAAATTGTTAAGACTTGTATTGAATATTAAATGAAGTATTCTTTCTGACATGTGTTCATCACATTGTGTCTACTGAACTAATAATTCCCTAAGTATTTAGCTAAGTGTTATTTAGTGATTTCTATATAAAGGTAGTTATTACAGTTTGTACTAAACGCTGTATGTTTATTAATAAATTATTTAAATAATTTAATTTTCAAAAAATACTAATTCGCTAAAACAATACATTATATAAAAGAACCTATCGTCGTCTCACCACACATGTAACGTTATGTGAAAGAGAGAAATGTCTTTTACACTAAGAGGGAATCTTTACAAGACATTCTAAGTACTATTATCACAAAATTCAATATATATCTAATAATAAAATTATCACGATCTGATGGGAAATTGTACTAACAGAGATTACATACAAAATAATTAATAACAAAAAAACACAACATATGTCGTGAGACACTCTTATATTATTATCGCTTAGTTTTATTGTGAAAAATAATAAAAAAATCAAAATGGCGGATCAGTTCAGTGCTTGATATTAAACAAGAGAAAAGCACTATATATGACTCGTTACATTTCCGCCTCTTTAAGGCCTATGGCCGTTTTCAACATCCTCAATCTCCAGATTAAAAAAAAGTGAAAAATCTATTCATAGACACTTTTACATTTTAATAACGATAGATTATATAAGTTTTATACTTTATTCTTTATAAATCTATTGAAAACGGCCTTCAGTCTGTATTTTTGTCTCTTTCTAACACAGATCACACCAATATCATAGAAAGAGTAAATTACTACTACAAGTGATAAAAATTGTGATTACATTATAAATACTTGAAATACATCATTTTTTTACAATATTGCTTATTTATCACTATATAGCAAAAAAAAAAGAACTGTCGAACTAACAAATAAATATAAAAAGGTACTCCATCCATTACATTACTTATGGGATTTAAATGAAAATAAATTATACATTTATTAATAAAAACCAATGATTAATCATATTATCATTACCTAAAAGAAAAGTTTTGTCTATGATGATACTAAATTGGCAAAAGACAATGAAAATTTGCACATTTTATTTTCTTCTACAATTTTTTCACTCTAATTATATAATTTATTACTAAATAATATGTGCTTTTATTTGAAACGTTTTAAAGTTTTCTAGTCATAATTAATCTACTCTACTCTAATTCTTTTTGTAATCCTAAAAGTCATAAAACATCAAACTAATATAATGGATAAAGTATGAAATACATATTAACAAAGAATAACATCATTACAAACATTTGCCGATAACAATGTCAAAGAGAAATAAAGAAAAACCTGAAGATAGTTTTACAATAAAAATGCACTTTTACATATTTTAAAGACGCTCACCTCAGCCAGCCGTCAGACACAAAACACGCCTCGAAAAAACACCCGACAGCTGTCAAAACAGACTCGACACGATAAAACACCTAGCTGTCCATGTCACGAAGAAGAAAAGAAAAAAGAAGTAAATTTCCCATCAGATTGTATCAATCGTTATTAGTGAACTTTTCCCATATGAGCATGACGAGGCATATGTTAGGCGTTACATGTAGGAGATACGGCGTGAGGCCCTTGTAGAAGCCCCGCAGGCGCTCGTACCTCCAGGTCTCTGTGACGCAGTGCCAGGCGCCGGAGTACGCGCGGTGCTGGTCCTGCAGGCGCGCGCGCACCACCTGGTACGGGTACGTGGCGCCTGCCGCTATCAGCTTGGAGATGGCAGCGAACGTCAGGTATTCCGCCGAACTCTGGAATTTAAAAAAAAACAATTTAAAATACTACCTTGTCATTATCAAAATATTATTTTTCTGTCGAAGAATTTTGTAAATATAAGGTTAACAAACAGCTGTCCCGTGTGGAAATACAATTCACGACCTTTGACTTTGTCAGAAGCAACACGAGAACAACGGGCCATTTTGAACGTGAAAAATAATACTTTGTAAATGTCAACTAACCAATTTAATATCAATGGGCAGATTCCTGTACTGGTTGTATCTGTTCTTCATCTCCTCGTAGGTCATAAACTGCAACGCGCCATGGGACACGCCGAACATGCCCGGAATAAAACCCTGGAAAACACACAGACAAAATTAAAACTACTTATTAGAATTTTAAAAAAACTCAAAATGAGCAACATAATCAACTTTAATACAGTAACAAAATAAAAATTATATCATCACATATATTCATGTAATAAAAAACGGCATTGAAGATACAATGATTGAGATAACCTACATTTATATAATTGACACAATATTACATAACGGAGAATTTCATTTATCATACTTAAACTTTGATTTATTTATTGTAAACAACATTACTATTACTATTGAAACATTAAGACTTCTAAATATACTGGAATTTATTGGTTTCAATTTACCTGTTGAAGTCTATTTAAATTACAAGTAATAAGGTGTAAATGAGTAAGACATATTACATATACACTAAGCATGTTTGTATGTCTATATGCCTTGTTTTACGCCAAGGCTAGATCCATATAATATTTATATATTTGTAATATTTGTATACAGACAAATAATACCCAGACTTGAAAGAGCAAATTGTGGATAACTTTTCCGTGTGGGATCGAACCCACGTTCTATGTTTCAGCAGGCAAGGTTACCAATCACTAACCACTAGACCAATGGGCCGTCCAATAATAATGAAAATAAAAAATGACTGGAACTAAAGAATTCACACACGACAGACACTTCAGGAAAAATAGCCTCCTAAAGAAAAAAATTAATACAGAGAAATAGGGAGTATTAAGATAAGGTTTACTACTCTTTTATTAACTCTCAAAATATATTTTCAGGTAATGTATTTGTTTCTTTCTCATTAGCATTTGCGTTTCACACCACAAGCATTCTAAAGACGCTGCACTTTAAAACTAAAAAACAAAATATAAAGGATTGGTTTAAAAATGGGGGGCGTATAGATGATGATGGCAAAAGATAAGCAGTTAATTTAATACGAAATTATACATATTGAATTGTAACAAAAAGATATTATTTTTAATATAATCTGAAATGTTGTCACTATTTCTTAGAAAAGCTGAGGTCAGATACGACTGCTTTTATTTAAACAAAGTTTTCGAATAAACAAAACCGCACCAATATTAGTTTATGCGCTTGGAAACTATAATGCCACAGACAGAAGAAACACAAATATATATTAAACTGAAAACACCTCTCTTTTCTACGTGGGGCATAAATATAAAAAGTTGACGAAAAAATGAAAAGCAACGCAATTTTAAGAATTTTTACAAATATTTTTTTTAAAGGTAAAAATGTAAAAAGTCTTTCTTTTTTTCTCCGACAGGATATTTTAAAATCGTTATTTTTCATATAAAAGGACTGTAATACTTGTTTTTACCTCACTATCTTGTTTATTTTTTTATTATAGTCAAAGTCACAGATTAAAATAAATATTTTATATAAAAAAATATTTGATTGAAATTATAAAAAAAGAAAAAATGAAATAAATGTTTTAAATGACGCGCGTTCTAATATTTTAATTATGAAAACTGAAACGTCGGTTTCTGTTACTATGATAACAATATGATTGATGTATTTTAAACGACTTTGGTTCCACGTATTGGGCTTAAAAAAATAAAATATATGTATTGACGATCCTAAATATATTAGCTAAATAATAGTATTAATTGCGGGATTGAAAAAAAAATAAACCTATAATAAAAAAAAAAATAATAAAAAATATCATAAAAAAATAAACTTTAAAACCATTTTCATTAAAATATTTTTTTCATTTCTGGCAACATTTTCATACTTATTTCATTTGTAATATTTATGAATCTTTTTTATCTTTTTATTAAATTTCTATTGAAGAAAGTAAGATGATAAGAAACACTTATATGAAATGTAATCCTTAAACATTATTTGTAATTTTTTCATTTATTGTCAAACTCGTACCGTATACTGTTATTTTTTAATTTAATAACGCGAGCCTCCCACAGCATTGACCAAGTGTGAAGGCAAAGGAAGGGCTTGGTTGAAATGGCGTCACTCAACCTTTAGCAATTCTAATGCTCATATTTTAATTAAATTTCTTAATTTAATTAATTGTATGTTACAATATATTTTAAAATGGTTTTACTCAATAGGTACATAACTTTGTAACAAGATTTAAATATAAAGAAACTATAGAACTAAAATCGAAAAGTTTGACAGCGATGTTAATTTTTTTTTATTCTCTTATAATCTTTATATTAGAATAAAGTTAAATATTTAATCAATGAACATACTTTTTTTAATAAATTATTTTCATCGGAGAAATGTATATACTTAGTTAACTACGTTCTAAGAAATGTGAACATTGAGTGTATCACGTGTGTTGAGTGAGTGCCAGCAGCCATTGTACACAATGACATAATTTACGTTTTTGTATCATACATTATAAAATATGACGAGACCGTTTCATTAAATATGAAAATGAAGAGAAAATGTTACCTGTTAAGTATATAACAGGAAACAATATATTTTTTAATTTATAGGTGTGGGTGCATGCTATTAAACAACACTTATATCAATTAAAAATTTGATTATGTATTAAGACATCATAAAATATTGCTTAGTCAATAGAAATAAGAAGACTTAGTAATAAATTTAAGAAATTTGTACAACTAACAAAAGAAAAACGACCAGTATAGCTAGCGTAAGTTTTTTAACAATTTTATAAAAAACGAAGTTTACGCTAACGCTGGTTAAAAAGCTATACAGTTTTTAATATTGTCTTGCGACGTATGTTAGTCTAAAAACAATAGACTGTAGACAATATATCAATGTTACTAAGACGTTGATGTTTCACGTGTTTATCTTAAAGTATAAAAACTCTATGTTGTAAAAAGATCTTTAAAAAAAGAATAGTTTCATACAAATAAACGAAAAACACATGAGGCTACATAATTGTTGAATCCTACATAATAATGACCAGATGTTTGACCGCGACCCTTGGAAAGATTTTTCAAACACTTCTCAGACATTTTTCAAACACTTATGTTATTTTTATTAAATGAATGGAAAATATACATAATATTTTCATTTATTCGTCTTAAAAATACAATAACACATTAAATTAGCATTTTTATCTTTATCTATCACTAAAAATATTTATATGCAGTTAAGCCTCTTCAAAAAATACCTTAACGTAATAATGTTAATATAAAAATCTTCATACAAAAAACATTATATATTTATATCCAATTTATCTGTTGTCTTTAAACCTCAAGATTGATGGTTTTGATAAACTGCAGCCATTTCCTGATCGATAGGTTTTTGGGATTTGTATTTCAAAATAGATTTAATCCTTGTTTTTTATTTATTTTTGCATCAATATAAAATAAAGAAAAGGATAATATATTTAAAGTTAAAAAATAAATTGTTAGATTATATTTAAACATATCAAATATATGAAAATGACAAGTCACGATCCACAAAATATGTCCAAACTTTATCTATGCCAATTTAATTTTTTTTGATCCTTAGTTAAATAAAACTAAAAGCAAGCCTGAAGCCAATCACAGTATAAAAAGATATTTCGAAGAAAAGATATGTGAGTATTGAAAATGAGCTGCGTTCATTCAATACTACTTAGAACAGTCACTTACAAAGTCGTATGGATGAAGTAAGATGACACGTTTTAAGAGCTATTGTCGTCTAATTGGTCTAATGGCTAGGGGTTTGTGGCCCTGCCTGCTGATCCAAAAGACGTGGGTTCGGTTCCCACAAGGGATAAATGTCTGTGTGATCCACAGATTGCTGTTGCGTGTCTGTGTGTTATTTATGTGTTATTTCTGTTTGTGAAAACGGGACCCAGAGATTACTTCTCTAATGCGAAGATATTTTTAAAAGTTAAATATATTATATATAATCAAAAACTTATATTTAAATACGAGTATAGTTCCGATAGGCTCAATGCTAAAAAGATTACAAAATCAATTGTATTCATGGTACAAGTTGACGTTTAACATTTAAGAAGAAATTAATTATACAGACTATTTCAATCTTCTAATATATGAAATTCTGGTGTAACAGCATTTGTATTTAAAATAAACGGCTTGACCGAGTCTTATAAAAATTAATGTGTTTATTCAGTACGTCTAAGAATAGGACGTTAACTTTTAGTCAATTATTATGGCGAACCTAATATTTTTATCACTAAGTAAAATGCTCGTAAAAGTAGTGACCATGAAAGTGCTGAATAAAACAAACTAATACCTTCGTGTAAGCTACTTTTTAAACAAAATAAATTAATTTGATATTGTCTATTTCAAAAAGAGTTTGAATTTCAAATTTTGATTTGCAGTTAAAAATAACCTATATTTAAACCAACCAACTCACCCTGTATAGCCCCCTCACACCTTCCGTCCTGTAGATCTTCTTCAACCCATCAACCATCCCGCTATAGCGCTTGTGTTCGGCAATATTAAGTTCCTCAGTATATTGCAGACACAGACGTGTCTTGACCACCCATATGGGGTTGGTCATGACTAGAGACAGCACTCCGGCCTGAGCAGCTGCTAGCATATGGAGTCCTGGGCCTAGAGGAGTACGAGCATTCCCACCTTGGATCCATGTTTTTATGGCATTATAACTGGAACAAACATTTAAGTGTAAGCCAAATAATAAAGCTTAAAAAATAAATTAGTTTGTATTGCAAGGCATATCCATTTTTGATGTACATGAGAATCCATATCAAAGATCTGCATTGAATAATTACATAATTACATTATACTTAAATGATTATGTATATTATAGTCTAAAATAGAAATTATTTTCTAACTAATTATGTGTAATTAGAAAACTAATTTGTATGGAATTATTACATGGAAGCTAATTACAATAGACATTTAAAATTCTAGAAAAATAATTAGAAAAATAATGACAAATGCAAATTAATATAATTAATAAAATATTTAAATATACTAACAACAAGAAATAGAAGCCCCAAGCAGACCCGGAACCCCATACATTGGGTGTTACACCCCGGTACAGGCCTCGGACTCCTTCCTTTTTGACAATAGTAACAAAGGCACCGCTGAGGCCGTCGTAGCGTGGAACAGTTGCAGTCCTGCCATCATTAACTGTTGAAATATAATTTTTAGGATAAAATAATATAGATGTATTTCAAGTTATTTAGGATGTACTTATTTTAATTATATTTCATTTTATAGTATGTTTTACTCAAAATAAATGAACTCATTTATCGTCTAAGTATATAATAGTGTTTGTGATAGATGTTAGAACTCTAAAAGCTATTGTTAGTATGTTATATATGGATTTACTTGACTGTTGACTTAACACAATCATTCTCTTTTGTTATTGTAAGATTTTATAACAAAGATAAGAACATGATCAATAAATAAAGATTGAAAATAAATAACAGGACGATTTTATTATCATCTACATAAATATAAAAAACCTATATACTAAAGAAAGTTTATTTAACATAAACATATATAATTATAACTCCACCATTTTTTAATTTAAATATTCTACAGAGCAATATTGGTGACTTCCTAATTAAAGCAAATCATTCACGGTTATAAACAAGTGTACAAATGTTATGTAAGCCTGATAACATCATAAGGGCACATAATAATAATATTTTTAATAAATACAACTCAATATTCATAATATAATTTTTCCACATGATGATAATAATGAGTACATATATATTGATATTCTCAAATTGGGACAATAATTTGATTCTATGCTTGCAGTTAATAACCAATTTAATTTTACATGTTTAACTAGAGTAATTAATTTAATTTAATTTTATATGTCATAACTTATATAATAAATTTGATATAATAATCTTCTCAAAGTTGTGATAAAATATAAAATGACATTACTTTTGTTTTATGTATTATATACATATAAATCATAATATAAGACAATTCAAATTAAATTTAAGTAATTGAATTTACATGCAATTTTAACAAAACTTTTAATATATATGCTATATTAAACACTGATTTGTTTCCCTTTGATATTGTAAACAAAGAATGCATATAATGTATACATAGAAAACAATACACACAACATGAAACCATTGAAATTGAAGATATAATTGCATCAGATGTTTTCTTGTTTTACAGGTTTACATTAACTCACTCAAGTTCAAGGTCACGAAAGCGTAAAAATGATTTAATAATAAAATCAGAAAAGCATGGTAATAACGTGGTGATTATTTAAGACAATGCATATCATTTCCATTAAAAAAACATTTTAACAATATTCTAAACGTGAATGACAACTGACAATACTACTCGTAACATTAATAATACTTACCAGCAAATCGAATTTTGATAAGGTCCAACGGGTGCAGAATTAACGTTGATGTGACGCCACCTGATATACCAGCTACCAGGTGTTCATACTTTATGTGGCTGAGAATCGCAAATTTAGAAGACGACGAATTAGGATTCTTCATTGTAGTCATGACGTTAGAATTTAATCACCAGTAAAACATTTTGTTAGGATCGTTATTATGCCTATAAATGCCGAACACTTGCCCAGGTAACTTTAGCGAAATTGACTATAATGCGATCTTCACTGTACATCATTGCTTTCGTAATATTCCGACGAAATGGAAAAGGCGTGAACGAAATGATTTCCACATGATTTCTTTCATGTAATTCTTTATAACGTTCCTTTATACGCGTGACGAAATTAGGATATTCCTTTCCTTTTAATATATAATATATATAATAATTGACATAAATAAAAACTATTCTTCAAATTAATATAAAATGATAAAAATAAAGTGAAGAATATTCATTTCATAATTTTCATATCTATTTTTTCGTTATGATATTTTTATAGTTATTTATTTTAAATATAACTTTTCTAGTACAGAAATGATTAAATCTAAGTTGTAATTAACTTTTTTAAATATTATAAATTTTCATTTTTATTGTACATTGTTTTTTATATTTATTATGTCATCTGTGTCTAAATTAGACATTTAATCATTACATTTTCAGACGTATCTTCTTGACATCTAGCAAGAATATAATTCATTACGTAAAGCAGCGAGCAAAATCTTATAAACTGCAAGGATAAAAAGAAAAATGTTGAAAGTTGCGAGTAAATTGATATCCAAGCAGGGAAATAATGCCCGTGCTCTAGCAACTGCCGTTGGCTACAAGCAGGCCTTAGTCAACGTTCCTCCAACTCAACTAACATTACTTGATAATGGGATCCGCGTTGCGTCTGAAGATTCCGGTGCCGCTACTGCGACCGTGGGGTTGTGGATTGACGCTGGATCGAGGTACGAAACATCCAAAAATAATGGTGTTGCCCATTTCTTGGAACACATGGCCTTTAAAGGAACAAGTAAGAGGTCGCAGACAGACTTAGAATTACTTGTAGAAAACATGGGTGCCCACTTAAATGCGTACACATCGAGGGAGCAGACAGTTTTTTATGCTAAATGTCTCGCCAATGACGTGCCTGCCGCTGTTGAAATCCTTGCGGACATCATTCAGAACTCATCGCTCGCTGAACCCGAAATCGAACGAGAACGCGGAGTCATTCTTCGTGAAATGCAAGACGTCGAAAGCAACTTACAGGAGGTTGTATTTGATCATTTACATGCTACAGCATTCCAAGGCACACCTTTGGGTCAAACTATTCTAGGACCGACCAAAAACATCAAAAAAATCTCCAAAGCTGATCTACAAGAATATATCAAAACACATTACCAGCCAAGTAGAATTGTGCTCTCAGGAGCTGGAGGTATTGAACACAGCAAACTGGTAGACCTTGCTAATAAACACTTAGGTGGCTTGAAGAACAGTTCACAGGATATTTCTGCATTATCTCAATGCCGTTACACTGGCTCAGAAATTAGGGTCCGTGATGACTCTATGCCGTTGGCACACATCGCTATTGCTGTTGAAGGTGCTGGCTGGACTGACCCAGACAACATTCCTTTAATGGTTGCCAATACTCTTGTTGGAGCTTGGGACCGCTCCCAAGGTGGAGGTACCAACAATGCCTCCTATCTAGCTAGGGCTGCATCTGCTAGTAACTTATGTCACAGCTTCCAATCGTTTAACACTTGCTACAAGGACACTGGGCTCTGGGGCATTTATTATGTTGCAGAACCTATGCAGATTGAAGATATGTTGTTCAACATCCAGCATGAATGGATGAAGCTGTGTACATCTGTGACTGAGGGTGAGGTTGAGAGAGCAAAGAACCTTCTAAAAACTAACATGTTGCTGCAATTAGATGGAACCACACCAGTCTGTGAAGACATTGGTCGTCAAATTTTGTGTTATAACCGCCGTATCCCTATCCATGAACTGGATGCCCGCATCAATGCTGTTACAGCACAGAATGTCCGTGATGTCTGCTATAAATTTATCTATGACCGATGCCCTGCTGTTGCTGCAGTTGGTCCTACTGAAGGTCTTCTAGACTATACCAGAATTCGTGCTGCAATGTACTGGCTCAGGGCGTAAATATCTAGTATTTAAATTAGTGAATTTTGAATCAGTTAAGATTACTCATTAAACCTCCTGCCCAAAAGTGTGTTGTTTTATTACATTAAAACACAAAATCTTTGGTGTATGTATTTATTGTAGTTAACATAAGTAATAAAACATTGTAAATAAACAAAATGTTACAATTGACTGTTTTTAATTAATCTATAAAATAAAATATATTTCTTAAGTAAATAACTTAAACATCCTGGATTGGTTTTTCCTCTGTTTTACCATCCACTGATTCTGGTAAACTGGTGACAACTGGTCTCCGAGCAGTAGAAGCCTGCTTCTTTTTTCCATATGGCAATACTGGTTCACTATGACTTATCAAGCTTGCCGAGGAAATGAATACTGACACTTGCTCTGGAGTTGGACATGCTACTATCAGTGTGTCCTCATATGAGTAACCTGAATTAGCTAATATTTGTTCCAACTGGACAAAATAGCCAACCACATTGTTCTGAAATAAAATAGTAATATGAGGCAAACTGGTTTCAAAGAAATTTTGGATTGTGGACGAATTTTGGCAATATTGAATAATGTTGAACTAATTGATAAAAAATATTGCCCAATGTATTGAAATAACTTAATATATAAATATAAATATAATGAGAAGTGCATAGTATATGTTTTAAACTTAACTAGGCTGTCACACTAGTAAATAGATGGACACACCGTTCCAGGGCTGCCTAGCTATTGATTAATAATAAAATTCATTTTAGAACTACTCAGATATACTAGAGAAAGAAACTTTTTTGCACCATTTTAGATTAAGAAAATGCAAAATTAACACAAGCAGTGTTTGAACATGTTACCATCAACTGAACTATGGTGTGAATTTCGCACCCGCATTCATTGAGTATTCTTATTATTCCTTAATTATACACATATATTTATTACATTATTATGTTCTGTATATCAGTTTTACTCACTCGTATTGGTCTAAACAAAATAAATTCAGTTTCCTTGTTAGATAGATACAGCTGCATTGATCTTTGTAAAGGCGCCAGATGAGTTTTGATACGTTTTTGGGCTTCTTTAACGATATTTCCTAGCTGCTCTGGAGTAGCCCACGGTTGAGACTTTAGTTGTTCCGCTGGGACGAAAGCTTGCGCCTAAAATATAACTGACAATATATACAGAGATCTATTAATGTACTAAAGAATATTTAAAGTTTAACGACGTACCTTTTCAATGAACTCCATGAGTGGCCCCACCATTAATTCTGTAGAATATTTGATAAACGTTTCGCAACAACCTTTCAGCTGTCGGTCAACTTCCTTTCTCGAATCTAGCAAATGTTCTCTAACCATCGGAGTACCTTCGAGAAGAAATTCTAACAACGAGTTATTGCTGTTCAATGAAAAAATCTGTCTCGGCTTCTGTATCAACCCATAAGCGGCGTTTTTCATGTTGCTAAAATCTAATGTCGTCTCCTTCACCACAAAATCAACTTGAAACGGCGCTATTTGTTCCCTCAAAATCAAAAGATGCTTTATTTGGAACAGTTCTCCATCTATATTAGTTTTTGTGGCAGAAATTTGTTTAGAGGCACTGTCCACGCTTTGAACGCAAAGGGATATGGCCTCCTGGGCCAGACCTTGAAAGACCCGCTTCTCAAGACACCTATACAGCCTGGAGAGCGCAGCTAAGGTTCTCCTGACTCCCGGATACCACATGCCGTGGAGATCGGCCGGCGACGCCTGGGGCCGCCTCTGGGCTTCGACGTTGATATTAGCCACCTCCTGGGACGTGGCCGACGCGTCCGACACCATGGAGTTGCGGGAATCGCTTCGTTTTAAAGTTTGTTCTTGAAGAGACAGGGCTATTTGCTGAAAAAATAACAGATATTGAATTATAAGCATTATTTATTTTATTTCAGCCGCCCCTCGAGCCCCCGCGGTCCCCACCTCCATCATGAGCAGTTTGTCGGGGTATGCGAGGTCCCCCGGCGCGGGCCTGTACCGCAGCACGTCGTCCCGGAGGTGTACGTGTGCGCGGTACACGAGGCGCTCCTGCGCGTCCTGCAGCAGCGCGCGCGCCGACTCACCCAGCGCAGACAGAGCGGCTGAGGAATGGGGCGGTAGGTTAGCGTCTCACATCGAACAGTTTTTATCAAATATGGACTCTCAGACAAAAAACAGCTAGCTACTAAACTTATAATTTCAAATAATTTAAATATCTCACTTCGTTCCAATGTCATAGACACAACGTTACATAAATTATAGCATAAACAATACAGACTACGTTCTTTAAGTCCACCGAAGCGTTCTATTTCTAGTAGGGTAATCTATTACTCTCAGTCTATAGGTATTCGTTAAAGATTATAGAGGTATATACCCCGACTTCTAAGCACTACGACGTAGAAGTACAAATAACATAAAGACATTTCAAGGTGTTGGGTGCCAAGCAGACTATTGATGCATCTAAGTGTTGCCATCCACTATGCAAGTGCTGCCCTATACCATCGAGACGTGGCTCCTAACAATGAATCTCATATGAAGACTCAAAATCATGCAAAGAGTAATAAAGGTTTATTCTAGAAGTGTGTCTGGACAATCGAATCATAAACAAGGAGACTGACATAGCTCTCACAATTGAGAATCTTAATTGGCAGGCATGGCACATCGCAAGAAGGATCGGTAGTCGTCGAGGGGGAAGGTCCACGAGGGAAGGACTCCGAGGGAAATTCTAAGTTAACAGGCTTCTAACAAGGTGGACCGATGACCCGGTGAAGGTCGAGGGTAGCTCCTGGATGTACGCAGCACAGGATTGACGACTCTAAGTCTTTATTTTCAGTTGAGTACAGCGTACATGACTGCGTTTTGAGGTACATAGAAATATATTATTATAACGAAATACTTATACTTACGATCATTACTAACTTGTTCCTCGATCACCTCCAGCTTCAGTATGACGCACAGCTCGGCGAGAGTCTCCAGGTGGTTGATGTGGATGATCTGAGGCCGCAGGGTCTCGTACAAACCATTGCAAAGAGAAGTCAGGTACTCTCTAAATATAATATGGCTCTTGGATTATTAAAACAGTCGAAATTAACATCAGAGTACAAATCGTGTCATTTGGGAGCTACGAGTAGTGAAATACCAAAAACATAGATACATTTTAATATACAAATATGATGCAATATGTTTTTGTTTCTTTCTCTCTAGCGCAGCAGTCGTATGTGACGAAAGGACAGCGGTATGTGAGTTACGTGAGCGCGGGCGAGGGCTGCGTGAAGAAGTGGTAGTAGAGCTCGCACTCGTCCCTGAGCGCGAGCGCCAGCAGCGAGCACGCGGCGCGGAGCAGCGCGCAGTGGTCGCGCGCGTGGCGCTGAGCGGCGCGGAGCAGCGCCACGCCGCTGGCGCCACCCGCGGCGCGGCTGCGACAACACGAGTACGAGCGCTGCAGGGCGCGCAGCAGGGACAGGTGGCTGGAACAGGGGTCGGCGACCGGGACGTGTGATTTGTTGCAAATACAGAAACAAACACATCACCTAGAGAACTATTTATTAAACCAGCAAATAAAACTCACGAACGACAATATCTTTAAGTTTTATTCGTACCGGCGTGATTTAATGTAAAAATTTTGTCATGGAAGGCTCCTCGTATTTTGCATTGTCGAACTGAGGTTTAAATTACAAATACGAATCATCTTTACAATTTTAATTTTAATTTTACCATTTATAAAGAATTTTAGTTGCCATAAGACTTTAGTGACACACACTTGTTAAAAAAAGGCATATATCTGAATAATATGTAATATATCATCTGTAATATACCTAATGTAATATTTAACTTCACAAAATTAAATATTTTTTGGCGGTAATATAAATAATAATCCTTACAATCTTAATACTCCTATTAATTTATATTATTATTTTTGTCTAGGAGGCTGACTTTTCTGAAGTTTCACTTCTGCTGTGCTTTGAACACACATTTTTTAAACTAAATTCTATAAGCTAATATATTTGTTTCTTCCCAAATCCAAAAACATAAAATCCATTTATTTGATATTTTATTTTTGACTCATTGAACGCAACATAAATAAATAAATGATTACTCACTCCTCGTTGTTTTCAGCTCTCTTTTCTATTTCACTTATCACCATCCGTATCTTTGGTGCTATATTCAGGAACTTTCCAAAATAGACAGCGTATGCAGTATCAATGGTATCACTATCATTGGGCTCGTCAGGTGTCAGCACTTGTTCCGTTGCATGATTCAATATATTAGTCACATAGTTCTGTACGAGAGATATAGCTCTGCTCTGAAGGTGACGATACTTGAAGGCGTAAACATTTGCTTCTTTAAATGAACTCTGAAAAATAATTGAAAAAACTAGAAGTTGAGAGTTGCTACAATAGAAGTTGAAACTTTTTATGGGAATCTGCAATTTCTCAAGTTAGATTTCAGAAAATATAATTTTATATTATACCGTCGGGCATGGACCGTGGACCGACTATGTTTTTACACGGCTAACCAACTAGGTAACTAGTCAGTTCTTCAACAACTTCATTTAAAGTTTTTTTATGTAAAAATAGAAATTGTTGAAGACACTACATTGTAGGGTTCTTTTTTTACTTGATTATATAATAATCAAAAATAAAAATTATATACCAAAGTTGTAAATACTAAAATTCTATATCTTTTTCTTTATAACTCTAAAAAGATAGGTACCATGAGGATTTTGTCAAATTAAGTATGTAAATATAAAAAAAAAATATCTGCATATTAATGCAGTTATGAAGTAATAGTGCATGTTAAAAAAACTCTTCTACATTAAAATATTCTATATATTAACATAGAAGAGTTTACAGATATTTTTTATTATAACATATACTGAGAAAACTGAAAGTTATAAATGTAATTACAAACTATATATTTTTTAAATCTTTTAACCTATTAAGACAAGAAATTTGGCCCTAGTGACCAAAATTTAGTAGACATTGAAAACATAACCTAAATAAATAAACATTTAAAAAGATTTACACCTACAAATATCCTATCAGATGCAAGTTTGGTCTAATATATTCCATCTTCACTGATAGAAAATCCTATTTATATGATCCGGACAAAATCGATGAAGGTGAAATAATTGAATTAAGAATGTTATTTTTTTCTAGCTATGATCAGTTAGCTAACTAAAAACAAGAATGCCCTTCATAAAAATATCCTTACATTAGCTCTCATATAATCCAAGCACTCGTCAATCTTAGCAAGAACATTAAAGAATGTTTCACTATTAACAGACATTGTAGTGCTGTTCAGTCGTTGAGCTAAGTGTTCTACTTGTGTGAAGTAATACTGCTTTTGCTTTATGTCCTCTCCTGAAAAATATAAATGATACATTATAAAAAGATGTTGAAATGGCCTCTAGAAACTAAATGAAATCTTGGAAATGCCAAACATAAGTAGTTATCTTTTTAGTTTCATTCAATTCAAAAGTTAAAGCTAGTAAACTCTAGCTATAAGGAATTCAAATTCAAAATATCTTTACTCAAATAGGCATTTACACACACTTTTGAATCATCAATCATTACATTATAAAAATGTCAATATAATGAGTCCGTCCTTAAGCTACCACCAGCTCGGAATGCTGTTCTGTTGAGAAGAGCTGGCCAGAAACTCAACAGTTGCATGAACTCTAGCATGTTGAAAAAACTTAATATATCTGTATAAACTCAAAGTATATTATATAATTTCAGCTGACTTGAATATTATTGTTTTTAACTAGATATGATATTTACAGTTTAATTTATAGTATAATTAAATATAGGCCAATGACTTACCAATTCCGGAAAGCTTGTTCTGGTCAGCAAGCAGCTGTTCACTCATAGTGTGAAGAGCATTTGTCTTTTTTGATACCAGTTCATACTCATTAGATAATTTGTTCAGATCCAGCATAGTTGCATTAATCTACAATAATAAGAAACAGTTTAAGTAAGGGTTTTGCAGTGTTATTGTAAATAACAAAATTTATTAAAATATAGCGAAATATAATGTCTTTTATTTATCAGAAATACCTGATTAGTAAGTGCAATACACTCATTTCTTCTATCCTCTAATTGCTTGTGATAATCTTGATAAGGCTCATCCTTGGCTTTTAAGCTCTCCTCGTTAAGAGAATCATACCAATTTAGAAAGTCAAAAGTCGTTTCTATTTGAGGACCTTCAGTATTTTCACTAGGTTGTTCTACTTCTTCCTAGAATTGCAATCAACACATTTTAAAGAAAGATTTATGGATGCGAATAAACAATATGAACATCTTTATGACATTAGTTACTTTATAGTTTAACTAAAACTTAAATACGTACATCATCCTCATCAGGCGATAGTATCAAAGTTTCTAAATCTAATATTGCTTCCCTCTGACTCGATGTAAGTGGTGCTAAGGGATTATCAGAAGATTCCCAAAGAAGCAATTTGCTTTGAATCTTCTTTAAGGTCATGTTATCCATTTTATATACTATTGTTTTATTAGTTACCTACATGAACAAAATATAAACATTCTTCTTCGTATACTCTGACAGTTGACAATTGACAATATACAGTACAAGCTGACGTCAATCATTACATTGTAAATAAATAATAGCAGATAAAAAATACTGCCTTGTCATTAAAATTTTATTTTTATTAATGTAAAACCAATATGAAAAAAAACAATGTACTACGAAAATATTTAAATTGTAAAAAGGGTTCTTTTTGTAATCTGGTATATGGACCATATAATATATACGTTATTGAAATTTTTATATACTTGTAAATTATAGGTATGAGTTATTTAAATTATTTTTGGTTGAAAAAGTTATGGTTTCAAAAAAGAGGCAGACTGAACATATAGAGTAAAACTAATTCTATTGGAACTCCATCTGACAATCCAAAGTAATTGCGTACACCTTAATGTGATCGACTAATGATTAGGATTTGTAACATAATCAAATATATCACATATTTGATTGTGTTACAAATCCAAATTTAATTAAATTGTCATTTACATTTAATTGCAAATTAACTTTCCGACAAAATTGTGTTCCAAATATCAGAAAAAGAGGAAAACGTATCAAATATTTATTTGATGATTAAATAGAATTATCATATACATCCCTTCACTTTATAAGAAAGTTACGGCTGATATTGAGTTGGGATGTGGTTTATACTGTTAATTTAAACTGTTTAAAAAAAGGTTTAAAAGAAAAGGTGTGACAAAATATATTTTTTTTGACATCGTAATTTTTTTTATTTTTTGCTTTTTACGCCATCTATCAAAATGTTTGGGTACTATTTTTAAAATTACAACTCTCTTTTCGTAGTGCGACATCTGTTGATATTAAATTGTTTAGTAACATTGTTTTATTACCCCTAGATGGCAGCAGTTTCAATGGTTACGTAGTAAGAGTTTATCGTAATGAAAGACACAATCCATAGGCTATGACTAATAATAAATAATAGTAAGTTGCCGGAAATCGTTTTTCCCTTTTGTTAATATTTAAAAAACGTTATAGCGTTAAATATCACTACTCAATATTAAATTCTATATATAAAGCTGTAAATATCTTTATGTAATCGTTCTTCTCATGTATTAAAAAAGAACTAATAATCCATCTTTAGAAATTATTGTAGATTTTAGAGAAGAGTTTTTGTTACCTTTCCCATCATTAAAACAGTTTTAATCAAATCATTTAGCTCAATATTTCAACTCTTCAAGCTCTTAAGCGTTTATTGGATTCTCAACATTAAGGTATTTCAAACTTATATTTTCAATAATCATTTTAACGTTATGGTTTCAATTGTACTAAAAGCCACAATACTTGATTAGTAGCTTTATGGATTGATTTAATTATTAATGCTTGTTAAATATGCTATCTCTGTTTTTATGTGTTTGTCATGTATTTGAAGGAAAGGATAAGAGTAAATAAAGAAAATGATAATTCGAGTAATTTTGCATTTATTGGGTACGAGGAACCATCTGGTCAACATAAGCTACATGGACATTCTGTTAACAGTATATTTACAATATCAGAACCGTATTATAATTCATAACTAGTAATGGAGTAAATGACTGTATATTCACAATAATTAAGATCTCATAGAACATCTATACACATATGTAGCCTTGTACAAAATACTATTCTAAGAAATAGCGCTGGTCTTGGTCTGCTTCCTGCAGACCGAAGAACGTAGGACCCAGCTTTTGATCGATCAAAACAATAAAGCGAATTTAAATACAGCATAACTTATTTTAGATACATCTCTCACGGAGCGTCTTCCCCACACTACGAGCTCTTCACTTTACACACATTATTTACATCCGACTCCATAATCAACTTGTACTATATACAAAACAATTTAATAAAAAAAAAATACATTTTTAAACCTCTATCATTACAAGTAGGGTTGGAATAAAAATAGTTTTTCATATATCAGTGTGCAAAATTTACTAAAGCCATCCATCACGAGGCTCACGTGACGACTAAACTAAGGTCTTTAATATTACAGATACATGTTTTTGTAACCTATAAGATAACAAGAACACTATTCACAGATCATTATTCTTGTAGGGAGGAACATACGAGCAATTTAACAAAAATACTGAACATATATTATACTGAGGGCTAAATTATAATTATAGAGTATATTGCGTTAGAAATATGTGGCAGCGGATTCTATGTTGAATATCTTACAACTAAAGGTGATACAATTAAGTGATATTATCTCAATTATGAGAATCCGCTAAAAACTTCTATTACTAGTGAACATTATTCAGGTTTGCTCGGACGTGACCGTACCCGATGGCTTAGGTATATCTAACTCAAGCCTAGTTAGTCACTAATCATAGAAGATATTAAATTATTCGTAAAACTTGATTACATTAAACACAAAGCGCTACTCTACAATATATCAAAAAGCCAAGAAACTGAAGGTCACTAAAGTCACTCGTTAGTCTCCGGGAGATCATCCCCCGGTAATTATTAACCCCGACATATCCACAAACAATTGCATAGTAAGTCCATCACAAAATACAACAATGTCATTTTCAAGATATAACACGATAAAACCCGATAAATAACTTAAATTACATACCTATAAAAATAGAAAATAAATTAACAGTCATCGTTTAATGCGTAGATATATCAAACTATTTCATTACATTTATAATAAACACAAGTCGTACCAGTTAGTTTCTTATATGGAATACATTACATACAGCGATACCTAGACATTTAACGAACAAATTATAGTCAATCACCTCGACTCACTACGAGGCTCTTCATCGAGACGCGGAGCCGAATGAAGCGTGGCAGTTAGCACGAAATTCTGCACCCTAAAGATTACATAACGGAAAATATACTTCTATGATCCAAGCATGATAATGCCAAGGCGCTCGGCCTGCGCGGGTGTGCGCTGCGACCCCTCGCGGGCGGCTCGCAGCCGGTGTGTGTTAGACTACACATTAACAAAACACAGCCATACTGACTCCCAGGGTCGAGGCCGATAGGAGAAGCCGAGGGGGCCTGGCCGGCGACGGCCGGCGGGCGGTGTCACGGGCCCCGAGCACCGCCCTACGACACCGGCGGCTGCGGGCCCTGCGGCTGCGGCGGGGGCTTCGCCCCGACGGCCGGCAGCTGCGAGAGCGTGTCCTGGCTGGCGTGCGAGCGCAGGTAGCTGTTCTCTACTTCGAGCTGATTAATCCTCTCCATGAGTTCCGCGATGCGCTCTTTCAGTACTTCAACCTCCTCGCGCACCGCAAACATTAAGTGGCTCTTAACCAGATCCTGAAACAAAAAAAAACAATTGTTCTATATTTACAAAATAAAACGGAGTAAAAGTTCATTTAGCAGAGTATTTAAAAAAAAAAAACAAAATTTGTACTTCGCAAACGAATGTACGATCTACGCAAGATTGAATAAACAAGTTATATGTAACAAAAAGTAGAGACAAAACACTATCATAACGTAGGTATACACGATATTTCGAAGTCGACCCAGTTTTTTTTATCACAAATTTAAGCTTAGTAATATAACATACTGTTGTATTAGGCACGACCACGTAACAGGGATCCCTTTGTCCTTTCTGTCTGATTTCGTAGAGGCAGCCATCACGAGGTTTAATAATGTCAATCATTTTTATGTATACGTATAGTGCAGCCGGCGGCGGCTAAATTGCGACTGAGTGAGGAGAGGGCGCGAGCGCACGGTTGCACGGTTGAGTATCTTCTGCGAGTCCTACCGGGCGACTGATGGTCTGCGCGCGCGCGTGTCCTATTTAAAATGGCTGCGCACACGTCATCGCCACGCGGTCCGCGTGTGTACCCTGTACTCTACGAGTCGACAACACTAGCCACATGGATATCAACAAAGCAGCATTGAATTTTATTGGCAACAAAACATATACGATTATTATCAATTATCAGTCACACTGTATTATATATATAATACATGAACCACTAGTGAATAACTTCAGTTTATTCAGTATAGAAATTAGCATAGCAATGTGACTACGTAAATAGCTAACCTATTAACAACATCGCCAACAGAATCATTCTATATTTGGTCGGTAAACGAAACCATTTCTCATCGACCGAAATAATCTTTCAAATGAAAATAATAACAATTTAAATTAACATAAAGTTATTTTCAAGCTTTTGTTCCTCGCCCGTTTTGTTTAGAACTTGAATAATTTACTTCAATCAAAAAAATAGACAAGATATATATATATCTTTTATAGATTAGAAGGACAAGTGAATGACAGTCTTGTTGATAGATACTTTGTTGCAAAGTATTGACATAGCAAAACGATATATAAGATACATGAAAACAATCAAATCATCAATATTAATGATAATGTACAACAAGAATGTGGATAAACGGAAAATAAAATATCTTAAACATTTTAAAAATTCAAATAAAACTCAACCAACAGAAAATATAGTCTTGTAAGGTATGTTAAGAATTTATAATATGTGTATTTTCCATTCTCAATATTCTTTTAATATATCTGTATGTCCGCCTACACTGTATGTATATTTTCTGACGCGCATGAGTCAAGGTACACATGGGTGCAGTCGAACAGACACTAAAACTGGTGCGAGCTAAATTTTCCGATGGTATAATTAGAATCGATTAAAATAAACGGGATGAGATCTCGTTAGCGTAGGTGCGACCTTGGATGTGAGGATACGAGTGGTCAATCACTGGTTCGAGCTGGTTCAGGGCGGTCACAGTGCGTCATGCTGCAGATCGACCCAGCGCCGATGGGTTCATTGAAATAAATCATAATATTGATAATCGATTGGCGGCAAAACCGCTCGACGCGTTTATAAAAACCTGTTACAAACAAGTAGGTACACCTCACATCACTCATCTGATGGCAGACGTTAACCAAACAGCACCTGGTGCGTCAGTGTTTACATCTACTGTGTGATAACGATAACATCGCAGCAGCTTGCTAAGATGCTTATTTTATACAAACAGCAGAGAGTAAAGTTAAGCGGTGCAATGTCCACGCAGCTAGGGCAGTGAACTTTTTTGCAGCAGCATTTAGCGATGAGACGCTATAATGCAAAGAAACAAAACTCGTCGAACGAGGACAACTAATTCAAATTTAGAACTATTAATAATTTGAGTAGTATATTTTTTAATTATAAATAATCATTTTAAGAAAATCAAATTCCTGAAACACTCGTGATTTGATAATAGTAATATTTATATTTAGTTCAATAACAAAAAAAAAATATTTTCAGCAATCTATATTTATCACATAAAAAAATCAATAAAGCGATATCGGGCGCGATAAATAACAGTAAAGAATATAAGATAAACATCCGGATAGATACCGGCCGGTTGTTTTTAATATTTTGTTACAAAAAAAAAATGATTAGGAATTCAAATCACAAAGAACAACAGGTTTCATGTTTGGAATAAGTAAACAAACCAAATCTAGAGGCGGCACAAACTTGACGCTCGGATGACATCATACTTGAACGGCGGCACTAGTTTGGAGTCGAGCTCGTAAACGATATAATTTATACAAACTCTTTTGTTTACAAACACTGTTATTTTTAATAAGTGTTAATTAATTTAATTATACTCATCAAAATAACAAAATGTATATTTTCGTTGATAAAATTAAGCATTACAATTTATTTTTATAGTTTATTTACACAAATGAATATTAAAACTTGTCCAAATAAAGTTTACGATCAAAACAAAGACTATCATAATCATCACAGAAATATAATTAAGAACGAAAAAAATAGCTCAAAACGATTATTGTGCGAGCAGAGTTATTTTACAAACACATGTGTAGAGTGATAATATCTCATTATTGTTATTTCATGCGATACACGCACGCACACACACACACGTGCACACATGAAACAACGATCTATTTATATATATGACACACTTTAATTTATATTCTCCTCAAGAACAGATGATTCTCATAAAAAACATTACAAACTATAAAATATACTTGTGTTTATATTTTGATTGAATAAAAACAACAATGTTCCCATGACCCGCACACACACACACACACACACACAAACAAACTTATCAACTTCCTTATAACATAACACCCGATTAATTAAATTTAATATAAGGTAAACACACATTGACGTACTCTTATTATCTGGAGGTGATAAGGTACGAGGGTCAATTTGCGAATTGCACTTGATATCTGACCCAAAGAAAGCGCAGAGATGTCACGACACTCCCACCTATACTGATATCACAAGAATTTTGACCTCAGATGAGATGAGAGCATCGCTGCGATTGTTTACAATAACATGTTACGTGTACTCAATTTACATTTTTTACAAATTCATTTGTCAAATATATTTTTTTATGACTTATTTACATATTCTGTTGAATGACAGCAGAAAAATCAATTATTTACAGCGATCGTAGCCTTAACTCTTAAGTTGGAGTGTGTCTAGAAAGACTTATTTCGATAAGTATGGTATCGATATGGGCCTCCTGACACAAATTGACGTACACAAGTAATCATTGATATTCAAAGTGGAAAAGTTGTAAATAAATAAAATATTTAATCCTTTATATGGGCCGAAACGTCAATTTTAAAGTCTCGTAAAAAAAATCCAAAATAAAAACAAAATACGACTAGCTTATGAGTTCAGATTGAATTAAAATAAAAATATTCTCGATACAAAAAAGATATTCAGATATAAATAATTTGTTTACTATTAATATAAAATACATTGAATCATTGCAACAATAAATAAAAACGATACTAATCCATCGATAATAATTCTATCGGTTTTTTTCCACAATACAATTATATTAATCATGGAAAATATTATAATTAGAAGATAAACGGTTAAGCATTATAATCTTTATTAAATCTATTATTAGAATTTGTATTAAAAATATTTTTTAAATAAATATTTGAAAGTAAAGAATCTACTGCAAATTTTTTACTTTAAAATAAATTATGAATAAATGTAATCTTCAAAAAATTGTTTTAAATTAAAATTTAGAATTTAGTAAGTTAAATTAACTTAAACTTACTAATTTAACTACAGCTGCAAGAAAAACTTTGTTAAAAATATATTTTGATAAATATTTAGTTATGACAAACTATCTATTTTAGTTGTAAGAACAAACAAACGAAAAAAACATACGCAATAAACGTACATTGTTCATTACACCGTTTTGTGAACAAACTAACACGTCTCTAACATAATGTTAAATATCCGTCGTATTGTTAAGTCTAGTCACAAGCTGTGTTAGAAATGGTCAAACATTTGTATGAATTTACACCTCAAAAGGATATAGCAAATAGAATTGTTAGCAAATTGCTTGGACGCTTGATCTCGGTCCGCACGCGTTGGGTATCGCGTGACCCTTAACGTCTTCTGGTCTCTTACCCTAAGTCATATCGCTTTGATCTGTTGAGCACGTGTCCACTCTGAAACACAACCGGGCCAGCTTTCCTTCCGTGTCTATTATTAGTCCCGATGGGTCACGACTGGCACATGCAAATCACGTACACAAAGAAAATTTGCATAACTATACAAAGCAAGTAAAAATCGCACTTAACATACAACTAACAACTTTAATGAAGGAACTTGCTTATATTAACGAATTTTATATCTCAAGGTTAGAATATAAACTCAAAGATTAATTACTATACCTAAGAATAACAAACAAAGAGATAATAAAATAATCCGGTCTGAAATGTGCAATAAAAAGTAATAAAATATTAAACGTTGTATGGAATTACGACAGAGCATGGTGAAATAATAAACGATGAAGAACAAACAGTTGTGATATATTTATCGCAGCTGTAAGCCACAAGCGATCAAACAAAAAAAACAAAACCGTCCATTTGATGTAAGCGAGAGAGCACAGCTGACGGAATTCGGGTCAGTAGTGTGAGCTATGGCATCAGCATCGATAGGGGAATCTTGAGTAAACATAACAGCGATGATGTAACACCAGCGGGCGGCGCTCGATCTCAAACGAGAAAAACCTCTACAGACCCAAATGGTAGTGTATTATGTAGCAACGCTATCGAGAATACTACAGCTAGAAACATTCGATGGAGATTCAAGGCGAACCGGTGTACAGTTGATCATGTCTTTATTTCTACACTATGAGGTTACCATAAACTTAGGAATATGGTAAGACTGAGCTCAAGTGTTTTGTTATTAGTATAAATAGTGCTCGAGTTGAATTATGTTAAATACATAAGTGGGTATACAATATCTTAATCTTTAATAGTCAAGTGTTTGTTTATCAATATATGGTATGACTGTTAGCCACAACTTTCACTGAAACATATTCTTGTGATTAAAACTATTTTCCATAAAAAGCAATGAAATCTCAAATAACATTGCAATATATTCAAATTCCAATATTGTATCCTAGATAAATGATAAAATAAATAAAGAATTTTATATAAAGAAAATAGAATTAATCACACAAGCCAAAAATAAAATTCGTTATCTATCACTCCAAAGACAATACATCAAAGGCACATTAATAACTACACAACAATACGTATAATCAGTAATTACATAAATCCAATGATTATAAAGATGCCAACACAGACGATAAAAATGGCAGAGTGAATAAGTGATAAGGTAATCGATGAACAATAAACCATATTATAGATATAGTTAATATAAAAGCAGTGAAACGTGTAAATACTGAATAAATTGCGTTATTAGATCAAAAGGAGTAGTAGGGTGGGAGTTATGAACATGGAGTTATAAAAATACACGATGTAGTGGGCATCAGAGACGGATTGGGGTCAATCGCTTGAGGCCATGTGGCGACTAATTATAGAAGCGAGACTCCAATAATGCACAACTATGAATCTCAATTGCAATCATACGATTTGGGTTAAATGTGAGCTGGCGCATAAACTATCAAGATAGAGAAGTTATTGTGGGATTCTTAATCCATGCATTATACGACGTATAAGCTGTATTTATATTTGTAATCAAACATTAATTTCAATAGAGAAATTACCGTCAACAAAGACATATGTCAGACCTTGTATTATCCATATGAAAATTTTAATATTCTTTTTTAGATATATAAACATTATTAGGAGGTAAAAATACACTAAAATATTTTTTATATAAAAACAGAAAAACTATTTAAGTTTATTAGTGATTTCCAAACGCTGTATTTTTATTAGTTAATTAGTTGAAACTAAAGTTATTTCCTAGAACTATAACGGATCTTATAACAGCACTGTGGATAGTTATAAGACACAGCTAGCGACAGACTGTCACTACAGATTTTCCCTTACGTAACACACGACCGATGCTATTTACGTACACGTGACAATTTAAGGTATTTATTTTATTTGTGTTGTCACTTAAATATTTTAAAAGCAGACAAACCTGTTGTATACATGAAAGTTAATCATTGCTATAAATTTAAAAACGTGTGTAAATTATAAGTTTACGTAAAACGCGAAAGTATAGAAAAGAATTAAATATCAGAATGAATTTTACTCCAGATCGATAAAAGTATATATTAAATAAATCGATTTTATAACTATAAATATCGATAGTTTTTAAATTATTTTGGTAAATTATAAAAGATATATCTTTTAGTAATCCAATTAGTTTTATTGCGTAATAAAAGAAGACGCTTAAAGACGGGAAGCCTTTCAATTATTTCATTGAATGGCGTCATTACTTACAATTTTATTTACGTTCGCGATTATACAACTACCCGCAACTATTCAGCGCTCTAATAAATTTATGGCTTCATAATGTTTTTGAATTCTTTGTCAGAACAACAATATTCTTCATTAGTGTTAAGAAAAGGGTTTAAAATGTAACCCCATGGTAGCCTGTAACGTTGGATCTATTTACAAAATTAGTTGATATGTAACAAAGATGTAATATTAATAATTTTTTTGATATAACTATATAAAACTTAAATACAAAAGTGCAAATATTTAATGAATAAACCACAGTTTATTCATTAAATATTGTCACAACAAATTATGTTAACAAATCAACAAGGACAGAAGTTATATTTACATATATTGGAATAATTGTATATATCTTATGATATTTGTAGAAATTGTTCTTTTCTTGACACCAACAAATGATTCCGGATGATTAAAAGTAACCAGGTTGTTTTCTCATGTCATATTCCTAGAATGTGAGCATCGAGCGCAGGCGGAACTGAGTGGCACACTGACATCGTGTGCACTATTCAGGACGAAAGAGCAAAACCTAGGCCATTATCACTTTATAATGCTTACTTGGAAATGAAATGAACTTATATTTACGAGTAGATCGATTACAAAACTATCTTTTTGTAATATATATAAAGAGATAACCTTCAAAGTGTCTTAACAAATAACATTCTAGAGTGTTCCGAGCTAACTGCCAAAGGTTAATCGATTGGCGCTGTCTCAATGAGTGCATGGCGCATCGCAGACTTCACGCGACAATATAACAAACTAACTTATTGATCAAAAAGGCTATAAAAATATCGGTGTCATAATAGATTTAAATTGAAACGTAAGATACCAATAATAATGTGTAATAACAATAATACTATAAAGTGAATATAATAAGACATTGATTGAATATTCGTAATGACTTTTGATGTACCTATGTCAATATAACTTAAGTCCACGTTCAAAATGTATGTCCTCTACTCAAAGATTGTCTGGAAGAGATTGCTTTTTAGCAATAAGGCCGCTTTCGTACTTGTTTTCTTTTTTGGGTATTTTTGTTATATTATCACTTAGTGCAATAAAGAATATTGAATTGAATTAAGACATCCCGGATATGTTTTTTATACTCTTTAATTAGTTCTTTTAGCGATATTATCGGCCACATTCGTTTTATGATTGACACACATACAATTTACACAATCGTTTCACACTTTTTAATTGTCTGTCCTTAATTTCCCAATACTTGACAATTTGGTTTGTTGTTGTAAATTATATCTTGCTCAAGACGCATACATTATTTCTAATCTACAAATTGAAATTATTTGTCAATAAATTATTTCTGCTATTAGTCGTCATTGAGAAACTGGGATATTTTTATATAACCTGTTATAGACAATGTTGTGTTAATTTGTGACAGCCACAAGAACTGAGGAAGTCGTACCTAATAGCATCAAAGTATCAGAGTATATAATAAATATTATAACTTTGAACGTAATACGCAAGAATAAATAACATTACCAAACGAGCACGACAAAAAATCGATAATGTATTTCTAATTAGACTATACCAGCAAAAAACAACATTAATACTAAAACAAACTAATCAAAAAACTATTAGGAATCCTATGATGTGTTTTTATACTTCAAGTACGATTACATTCATTCATTCTCTGTTTTCTTATGAACATTTTATTGCGCTATATCCTCCATTTACTGATAAATATGATAGCAAAGAGCGGCAAACATTAGACAACGTATAAACTACTCACGTAAGTAAATTAACATCAAACAATAATGATAATATCGTTATTATACATCAAAACTGTTTTATTGGTACACTTGTATAAAACATTTCTATTAATAATAATGTTAAATATGTAACACTTGAAAGTATGTCACATATTACAATAATTTTTATTTGCTTACCATAGCTTGCTCGATCTTATTGTCGATGGCCACGGCGCTTGTGCCCGATGCGCTGTAACAACAAAAAATACAATTAGGACATCTATATTTACAATTAAAATGTATTCTATGCTTATAATATATATATTAATTATGACAATAATATTTTTTATATATAAACAGTAATAGGTTATAACATATTTGAATTGCTATATCAAGAAATGCTCATTATGTTTCATTCTTGAAATGTTATTCTAACAAATACAAAGCAATTGGAGACGCATTCCAATGCTTTGAAATTTAATTTAGTTATTCGATCAGTTTTTAAATCATTATTTCATGTTGAAAAAATTCTTGAATATAGTTTAATAGTTTTTTATGGTATTGAAATGATTCAATAAATGTTCCATCTTCAGTTACTTCTGGTAAGTAAGTGTAGATTACAAAATATACAAAAATATATATAAATCCATTCGATTTAAGAATTCGCTTGCACAAGTCGGTTTACGGATGATTACAATAACATTGTACCGTAGATAAGTAACGCAAGAGCAGTGACCCCGAGTGCCCTCTATGTAGCAATAAACAGAACAATACCTAGGTAAATTACAGACTTGCTTTTCTTTACAACACCTTTACCCTCCAATTTGTTGACGAAAGTATATATTTAAAGCACTTTGTTTACAAAAAAATATTCCCAAAGTATTTTTTTTGTTTGTGTTGACGTCATTATTTCTTGCTACACCAGCCTACGCAGTACGCTACAACCTGCAAAATTTCAAAAGAATACTGTCGAGCCGTATGCAACATGGGAGAAAGCTTTGAATTTGGAAAAAACCACAGCGCTTGAGAGGCTTCGTGTAGTTTTTCAACGGGGCGATTTTATCGGTAACGTTTCCGGCTTGTAAACAAAAGAAAGCATAAATACGAACGACTAAAGAACGGCATTGTAAAACCACGTGCACATAATATATGCCGACACAGTCTAGTTGGTGGCATCTGGAGGTACCATTACTGTTGCAAATTGTCGGTCTTATCCATTATGATCCAATCTCGCTCGTGTAATCATCCGGCAGCTAGTATGTAGCACGTTGTACGTATACGGACTTGACTTTCTCCAGCTTTGGATACCGTGTCGCGTCAATGAGGTGAACACCTCAGCGCCCAAGTGGACCCAGTGGAGCATTCAGAGCCGATTGCGTATCGATTTCGACCAGTCCGTTACTGGCGTATTGAATAACGCTCGCGGACCGTATGACCGCACCAAGTGACGCTTGTAATCTGGAATTCAATGTGTTTATCCTTCATTGGAGATCCGTTAACCGCTAAACATTTTTGAAAGCATCAAATAACAATGATTTAACAAGTAGACATAATATTAGCTTTCTCTTAACGGATTTCTGAGAACTAGTTTGATATTTTGTGACATTGCATAACAAGTTGACAAAGTTTATATGCAGCGTACCATACGAAATGAAAGAGTCGCTTCAAGTCGATTTAAAAAATGGTGAAAGCTCAAGCAATGCTGATGACAAGTGTCTAAAATGAACACAATGAACAAATTAAGATATTGACCAGACGGTGATCTGACATATATGATGAGGATGTTTGAATATTGAGAATATCAGAAATATTCTATAGGTATTTGTTTTCAACTTCAAGCATTCATCGATATTATTTACGAAAGCCTTTAAAGGCTGCTATTATATGTTACACAAAGAGGCATTGATGCGGTTGTATAAATAATGTTTTTTACACCGTGTAAAGTATACTGCTCGAGGACAAAGAGCAGATAAGAGTTGTCATCACGCACGTGCGTATTTGTTTAACTGCCCTTCACTTCTATGGGTCGTATAAGTAAACCAACAAACGTGAGATTGTAGAAGTTTGTAGAAATTGAAATAGAAACTAAATTCGATTAAAAGATTGCCATATTTGGTTACGAGTTCTTTATGCATAATAATATAGATATTCTCGATATAGTACCAACTTGAACAAAAAACAGCACGTTTTTGCCTTATAAAATGTCATGTTTATTAATAAAGATGATAAGTTCAGGGAAATAAAATATTCAATGGATAGGTTTCACGTATCGTTCTGAGTGACATGAGGTCTGTTTGAATAATGATGTTATAGAGACGGTGAGTCTGGACGTTTCCAAGATGGTTATGCGGGTATTTAGATACTTCCAGCGCGTTACGTCTCTAATCTTATTATTACAACACCTGCACTTCATAATAAGATCATTATATATAGATGAAATATAATGTTAAGTACCGGCTTGTCATGTACTTAGACATGTACTCCAGCAACAGCTGAGTTGAGCTGAGTTGGACAAATTATCGTTTCAGATGTCACAGTTCTATTTGTTCTTTTTTATTAATTTCATAGTTTTTGTTCTTTTATTTTCTGTTTATATTACTTTGTTTTTGTAATTTATAAATAATGTGTACTGAAAATGAATAAAACTTTTAAAAAATCAAAACGTTTGTCCAAATGTTATATCCAAATTATAATTTTTAAGTGTAATATGTCTATTTTGGTGTTGTTGTATACGTTTATTATAAGTTTGTGTGGTGAATCATGCGCGTCGTAAAACAATACTGTTCAAAGCAGGGGTCAAGAAATAAATATGTAAGTCTCATGATCTTTTAACGTTTTCCATTAGTCACATGTATTTACTATATATACGTTTTTGAATATACATGTGTATTAAACGAACATATAATCTGTCAGAAATTCAATTAATAATAATATACAGCAGTCAATTATGAAAATAAATATATAGAATTTACTAACATTTCATTACAAACTATTAAAAAAATCATGATAAATACAAGTTATCAAGGAAGGAAGGGTTTAAAGGAATAAAATATAAAGTTAGATATTACGAAAAGAACAATTTAGACTTAGACAAATATGTATTTGAATGAAATAACTCAGTAGTTTAGTGTTAAATTCGTATCGCATTGTTAAATAACATGGTAACAGCGGTGCAGTATTATCGTGAGGCTACGCTGCCAAGGCCGTTGAAGGGAAATCGAAGTGTGTCGACACTCACAACTCCATCACTATTACATCTAGCGGTGTCTCGACATGTATAGTATTTAACCGACTGTGTACATTGAGAAGAGTCAAAACATTGATAAACAATATACTCCATTATATAATCACAATTTTGTTTTTAAAAAATATAGTAACATAGGTTATGCGTAAGTACAGCTATTGGGGGCTACTAGTTGAATAATAATAGACACGTAAAAAGGTCACGCAACGCTGTTCCCCTTATTTTTACGCTATACAGATATTTTATGAATGACTTAATCATGAAAGAAAAAATCGCTACTGATATTGTTAATGTGTCTGAATTACTTCTGAACAAGTAATCTGAGGCACCGGTGAGTGAGTGACGACCTTAAATTTAAATTAAAAATATAAGTAAAAGTATAATATCAAACTTTGCTATTATAATATGAACGTTCGAAGGTTCTTCGATAAAAGATCAATGCCAGTGTCTGGGCTTTTCGAGGTCGACGACAACTTTAAATATTAGATATATATAACGTTATGTGCGTTTCTGTGCTTAGTGCATTGGATCGATACAGCAGCAGTGGTACATTAGAGATATGTAGACTCAACAGACGGCGCTGAGGTCGCCGGTCGAAATGATTTGACGGGTTGGAGATCGAGTCATTGCCGTGGAACCTTCACCGACTTACCGGTTCGCTAATCACCTGAACTTCGCCATTTCCTCCGCTGCGCCACTGGAACTTAGAAGCCTTCTGACATAACAAAAGCCGCAATGCGCCAGAGGGCACCGGCGTTTAAATATAACTAAATGTACTCACACGGGGTAGAAGTAGTCGATGTATTTGACGACAACTTCTCTGAGCAAATCCTGTTTGTTCATGATTGACGAGTAGCTTGCACTTATTATTTTAGTTTGCATGGCTCCCGTGTCGCCCTGGGAGTGTAAAATGCGGGACGTTTTCGTCCCGGATTTGAGTTGTAACGGAGCCGTTTTTAAAAAAGTTTGTGCCCTTGTGCGTAGTGAGGTAGAGCAGTTTTCGGTTGTAAGTAAAAAGACGCGGGCGAGCAGAGTGACGCGTTGCGGCGGACTGGGAGCGGGGTCTGTGTCGGGGGCCGGGGAGCGGAGGAGAGGGGCCGAACTGCAAGCTAGCGGCGCGCGCACAGCTCTACCTACTACGGAGCTCGGGCTACGGTAGCGCCTCCGAACACCTAGGCAACGCTTTTGCGACACACCCGCCGCGACGGCCGTACTTTAGAATGAATCCATAAACGCCGAAACGAGCATTAAATGTTTTGCTTTGAATTACTATCGACTAGGTTCAAGGCTGACCAGATTTGGTCAGGTTTTTTGTGTGCGCTCCAGCATAAAAATAAAACAAAGCAAACAAGAGTATCAGTTTGCAGATCTAAAATAAGATTTCAGTTTTAGTTTGCGATTCAAATAACGTTACGGACATCTCAACAAATAAATGTTTAATTAGAATGAAATCATTTGTTTATATTTTTAATGACATTCAAGTTATAACTCCATCAGTTACATTATTACTTACTGTAAAAACACAACTATAAAAGCAACAACAAAAGCGCCGTTGGTGTTTTAAACCTAATTATAACCAGATAACGACACAGAATTATGTTAACTACGAGCTGGCGTATGGCCTCTTAGTTTTGTAAATATTAATGGAGACGCACATATAATTTATACACAATCAAAAGACATATTAAATATACAATACAAAAAAGAAACATATGATTAATCATTTTCGTTTGCAATTATTAAAAGTAAATTGTTTAATAAAATGAGATATTTAATATTTAATTATATAAATATTTAAGTTCATTAGCAATTTCTAAAAATAAACTAACATCAAAGAAAATAATATAATTAATAAGAAACTTATATAATTTTAATAAAATTACTAAATTTATTAAGCATATTTTAATTAAATAGAGTATCAAAGTAGTGGAAAATATTTTCTATATCAGTTATATTTATAACAAATATAAATTGTTATAATTATTAATATTTCAAGCATACTTCTTCTTTTGGTAATCATAAACAAATTATTAATAATTATACTTGCTGAAGTTGGCTTAAAAACCTAACATCTACGAAAATAACAAAATACTTCTCCAATATTTATTTATTTATTTATTTATTTATTTATTAAATTGTACAGAAACTTAATTATATATAACAAAATATTACGATCTCAAGCCTGCGAAAGTTAAAAACTGTGTTGCAGTGAGAACGCCCTCATTAATATATTACAATATATTTGCTGTAAGTTGGAGTACATTTAACTTTAATAAAATTAACTAACATATAAAAACCAAAAAAAAAAAAAAAAAAGAAAATTAAATTAAATTAAATAAAAGCAAAAACACAAAAAAAATCCATATAACATGCAATTGTTGTTGCGTGCAAGTAAAGTAGTGGAAGTGTCTGTATGTGAGTGTGTGTGTGTGGGTGTGTATAATAGTGTTGTGTGAGCGTGAGTAGGTGATAATATCAAACTTTGCATTGCAATAACAATTCGGTTTCCAAGTATGAAAGATTAACTAGCCATGAGAAAAGTTTAATTTTACATTTGGCCAGGGTTAGATGGTAGATCTTTATCTCCTTATTTGCGGCATTGTAAAGACTCGCGCTTATAAATTTGAAGTATATAAGTAAGTATAATAGATTAATAATTTAATACATGAGAGTATACGTACACACGTACTTGTACCTTATCTATGTAAGTATCTGTGTTATTCAAATAATTATCATAAAATTATGAATAAATCAATTATTATCATTCATCGTACGATATTCGTTTGTTTATATATTTTCTATACCTATGAAATCCTCCTAAATGGGTAGACCGATGTTGATGTATTATATTATTTTAATTATGGTTTAATATTATTTTAATATATCTCGGTATGGTTCATTCTCATAATTGGATAAAGTGTGCTTGTGATCAGACTTATTATCATTTTGAAGAACAACATCTATATATACGGCAATATACACTGAAATAAATATGTATAATGTTAAAAAGCAAAATAAACAATTTAATCAAATATTACAACTCTCAACAGTTATTAGATACTTTAATTATAACACATAGTTCTAAACTCAGATATGGTTAATAGAAAACAGAACAAGTAGTCAAGTGCCTCGAAATTTGGCAAGAAATCATAACGAAGATATCTCTCAGCAATGTATAATGCATTTGAATTAATCTCTTTTTCTGTGGCATTACCGATGCTTTAAACATATATAGAATAACATAGCTTACTATGTCATATTTACTTAGGACTAACTATTGGGATTCGTACCCGCGAACTCTGAGAAATCCCCATCACTTTGAGTTTTGAGCTTCTGTACCGCTAATTACTTCCATGAAAATAGATATATCTAGAATGCTAAATAAAGTGTCTATATCAGGAAGGAGGCTAGCTAGGATAGAAAGATAGCTGGATGTGACCATTGATTTGAAGGATGACAGAGACGGGTTAACGCTTTCAACATTGTCATTCTTGGATGAATGACCTTGATCGTACAGTCTTATTGAAAGAGGCTGTATCGCTTATCAAGTCTTTTACTTCATATCATGGCGGCCATTATATACAATAAAATCATCAATGGAAGGGATGCTACTTATAATTTAGTATCAATATCAAATCATATCAAACATTTGGGGGTAGTTTGAACTACCAAACATAATACTATAATTATTTGAAAATGAAAACAAAGACTAATGAATTAAGAAAAGTTTAGGGGTAGTTTCAACTACTAAATATTATAGTAGTATAATTATTTTAAAATGAAAAGAGAAGCTTATATTTATAGTTATAACTTTCCTTGCCAAATTTATTCTTAATTAGGTAAGCCTTGCAAATAATATAAGATAGTCTGCATTACGTAAGCTGTGGACTCGTTGCCACAGAATACTAAAACGCTGTGAAATCATTACATGTGCTTTAGAATATAATAATGTAATGGCTTATTTTCGCAACTGACGCGTATGAAAACAATTCACTTTGAATAAATTTAATATCCTCGGAGGCATTCAGCGTAGATCATGTTACATACAACACATGCCATGATATTATAAATTATCATATAATTTATTTAGTATTAGCTGCTGTACTTCTTTGTTTGTCTAAATATTGTATTATGAATATTTTTACTAACGAAAAAAAAAAGTTACGTTTTCATTATATACTAGGTACCGCTCGCGACTTATCTCGTGTGGTGTGTGAATAAAAAGTACACAAAACGAACTACTTTTATTTTTCATTTTATAATTACAATTAACACACGGGGTGACTGAAAGCGGACGAAAAACCAAAACCAACATTTTAATAAAATGCTAGTGCTATCGATTGTCCAACACAACACAACAAGTTTCGTACAAAGTTGCAACCTCTATTTCACCCCCTTAGCAATGGAATTTTTAAACGCCCATTTCAGCAGACGTCTCCTAGTTACAATTTACCTTTCAACCAAATTTCATCTTTATTGGCTAAGAAGTTTTAAGATTTCATGATGAGTGAATGAGTGTTTTGCGCTTAGATATATATTTGATCTTATATATATAAAAGCTTGGAAATAGAAAATAGAACCTAGTTTTATAATGAATAATTCGGGACTGTAATAAAATTATGTTTGCATAGTAGTATAAGCAAGTAAACAGTCACATTTGTCTGTCAACTGTCCAATATAAATATTTATCGATAAATACTTTGAACGTTCATTAACGTTTATACGCACTGCATGTACATACATACATTGCTTACATGCATAATGACCTTGATGAAGATGACTGTACGTCAACATCTAACTACCGTCACTTAATTGATTCTACATAACAATAAATATAAAACAAACACTAACCGGTTGAGGAGCGTTGGTAATGAGTTATGCAAAAAAGTAGTCAATTAATTGCTACTACATAACCTTGTAGGATTAAAATAAAAATCCTCGATAACAATGTTATATGGAAATCTGTGAAATAAAGTCAAACTGTATCTAAGCTCCAAATCGAAATATATTCGGTCTTATGTTATCGAAGATAAAAAAAAATGATAATATTAAAATATATAAGATTGATCGTAAGTATTACAAAACATGACATATATGTGACCATATGGTTACAAGCGCAGATAATAAGAAAAAGAATGAAGTTTGTTATACGTTAAATAACTAAACCTCAATTTTGATTCGCTGCGCACTTCGCACAATAATTTATATTAAATAATTTCTAATTTTACCGCAATGTAATTAGCTTTACGTAGAATCCTTTATATAACAACCTATTGTTAGATAAATAAAAATAAACCCGCGGAACCAATACAAAATAACATTCGACAACCTTTAACATATCCGTTTAATATTACCGTTGAAACAATGCTTTTTATTGACAATAATACAATTATAATGGAATTACTATTGTCATTTCAACATAAGTACATAATGATAATGAAACTTACTTAATGAGAGCAATTCTGATAAGCATATTAGCATGTCTGATACATCTTATGAAGTCTGATAGATCTCATAACTTTGAAGCTTAAGAAATAAAAATGAATATTGTACCTCATAACATGTTTATCTTTATAGACCCGTCGCTAATCGCTGGTTTAAAAACCGAATAAATAAAACTAGATTATAATGAAATTACTACAACTGATACAAAAAACATAATATACCTTTAAGTAAAACAAAAAAACACATTGTATCGGACAATACAAAATAAACGTGAAGTCGTTATATTGATAAGATTTTATGATGTTTTAATTAAATTTCTTGTTAGCAACCAACTATATATTGAAAGTCATCTCATACGGGAGTGGTGAGTGCTGGTCAGCGACATCCTCATTGCCGCCAATAGGACTAACTTGAACAAATTGAAGTTTCCGCTAGTTTGGGTTTACTGGACATTAATGTACTCTGAATCCCACGATTATTAATAAAAAAGTATATAAAATATTATGAAAACGTGTTAACTTCACTGATTAAAATCATATATATTAAAACTTAATAGTCTAAGAAAAATATATATTTCTTTTTAACCAGAAAAGGTAAGCATTGGATTACAGCCCGTCTGATGTTAAACATGTCAAAAATGAATAGTATGGACCAGAGATATATAGATTATTATAATAAATATTAAAATATAGGACGATATATTAAGATAAATTAAAAATAAATTATTATTTAATCTCTTACGTGGAATGCTATTAGATCCGGAGGTATATTTGTGCGATTAATTTGATACGCTGTAGCTAGTTTTGTGTAAAACTAACAAAATGAATATGATTAAAAATATTGTAATATTTTCATAATCGATTGCTAGTACTTCAAAGTGAATCTGAGTAGATCAACCTGTCGACAGCTATCACGTCTACGATGTATTGATAACGAATAATGATAAATGATAATATATGTCTAAGTAATATAAGTCTGGAAATATGGTAAATATTAAAATTATTAAGATACTACAATAAATTTATATGCAGCTGAACTTGGTCAAAATTAATAAAAGATAATGAATGGTATAATATAATAATTATTGGCCGGCACTTACGAGCACCACGTGTTTCTGCGCGTGCAGTTGGTTTTGTTTGTTGGGGTCGCCGCTGTTTTTTGATTCGTATCAGATGGAAGGCTTAATTTGAATCCAGCTATAGATTTCCTTCGCTTGGCGGCAAGGGCGCGTGATGCGAGATCCGAGTCGTGTGTGTGTCCCGCGGTTTGGGTAACATGTGAGCATGTCTTCATATGCGCCTGCGCCGTTGCAACCTGAAGAAGCTTGGTCGTGAGGCTGCGCCGCCCTAGGGCTTCGCAGGTAGCACAACGTTTGTCCTCCATTCAGGTCCTCGTGTGTCCGATTCGCGCACGCCGCTTGCACTGAGCGCGTTTAGTTTCCAGCGGACGTGGTAGCTTAACTGATGTCATCAGACGAGCAACACGCGCACAGCCGACCACGCTCGTTACTCATAAAATTTAAGATTGCGTTCTTAACGTCACGAAAAAATCGATCGATACACGACCGAAATAGTCTTAATGCGATAATAGGAGCGCGATAAGGTGTACACGCGAATAAGTGTATTGACCTAAATGGTGAGGCATAAACACGGCTTCGGGGCGACCTCGACGGTCGGCCATGCGCGGGCGTCTCGGCAGGAGCGACTGCGGTCGCAGCTACAAAGCACCCCCGCCGTACGGCGTAATCCGAACGTAAGCGAAGATATCGATGTTTGCGGTGAATAACATGACAAGTAGGTATAGAGTGATTCCTGGCATATGAACGGCTAAATAGATGAGCGTGTCATTGTGTTAGCCACATACCCTTGGATTTCATCCAGGTAATCCTGTAGCATCTAAAATAATCGTACTGAAAAACTGAAATTAACTGTGGAAATAAATATAATTTCCAAACTAAAGGAATTCATATGTGGGTGTATTATTATTTATCATCTATAATATTAGCTTTTGATAGCTACGTTACTAATAATACGTTGCTAATATGTATTTACGTGATGTTTACCTTTGTACATAAATCAAGACAGATGCCAAATTGATATCGAATTGATTGAATTCTATAAGCATGTAAAACAGAAGGATTTTGGCGTCGCGTCAATTCTCCACACACCTCTTTCCTTACCGGGTAATAAGGTACAATTGGCAACAAATTAAACAACAAAGCATGCATGTTTGAATAGAACGTCAATAACGAAATAAACAAGCCATCAATTACTTTTAATAAGAATCTATTTAACTTCTACTATTGTTTTGCAACCGCTATTACATTTAATTTGTTTGATTAATTAATTAGAGGTGGTTCCACAGCTGGAACGATTTAACGAACCAACACCGGACTTCTTTTTCCATATATTAAAATCAATAGGATGTTAGTAGTTATGATTTTAGCATCGCCATATTTGCCTAATGAAAATTCTAACAATGAAATTTAATTACGTAAAAATTACTGGTAACGCTTTATTAAACTGGGCGTAATCGGTTCTTAGGTAAGGCAACTATTTACTACTATTATTGAAGTTATAGTGCTGCGGGTACGATGCGGGTCCGGTGCGGAGGGAATACGATATCTTTGTATACACACACAGTACTGCAATTCACGTCTACCGCATCGTTGCGTCGAGTTAAAACCGCATCGTTTACGTATTGGATGTACTTATAAATACGTATGTATATGACGAAACTGCAGATTTATTAAGTGCTTTCTAATTAAAAATAAATAATAAATATTATAACTTCTATATATTAACAAAACTTACAAATTTAAAATTTATAGGTATCCAGTAAACACTAGAGATTGTTGATAGCGTCTTCAGTTTCACCTTGAGACGTGTCTGTATTACTTTTCTTTAAACCAAGGACTTTATTGTTATATACTAAACATTTTAGTGGGTAGTTATCAAATAAAAATGTAATTATAAAATTATAAATTTTTAGATATATCATATCATTGTCAATTCGAGACACAGGTTTTAGAATATGCTTGTTTATAATCATCATATATATTTAATGTAACGAATTATACATTTTATATAGCAATGTGTAATGAAAATATTTTAAAAATCTCCAGTTTTTTTAATTAAATGCTGTTTTGAAAAAATGCTATATTTTTATTCTTTTATTTCAGTATAACCAATATTCTTGTGAAATATTTTTTTTTCTGTAGTTTAAGATTTCACGACTATATGGACAAATTACTTTCAAAGTCTCAGCTGCTAAGTAGAGTCAATACACATTACATATTTTGCATTACAAAGCGATATATATACTTCTGGATTAACTCAAATATTTTTTTTTTCTCCTAAATTTTATGATAGCTTCCTATTATTTAATATATATCCTGGTCAAAGTAAAAATAAGTGTACAAGTCCAAGGTTTCGTCACAGTGTACAAGTTCAAGATTCCACTTCAACAACACTGACCTGTCTAGCACGATACTCATGTGTCTATGAAGGTTTGCCTTAAGGTCTCTTCGGGTATACTGAGGCTGGAAGGGCGAGAGCGGGGACGGGGCTGAGGTAGGCGGGGACTCCAGCGGAGCCCGCTTCCCTATCAGCACCCGCAGCTCTGCCATCAAAGTCTGCACCATGCGGACACGACTAATCACCACCACGCAAAGTACACTAGTGTTGGATATCCCTCAATCAATCATCACCTTGCCAAGATCCATTGGCGCGACGGTTGCATTGCCGCTTGACGTCACTTTTAGTCACTGTTGTACACTGTTGGACACTGTTGGACATTTGATAAACAATGAAGCATCACACGCGGGCGTGTGTGCGGATCGCGTGCGGGTGCCGCACTGTGCGGCCAGTCCAACACAGAATCTGACCTCGCCGCTTTTTATAAGTGCCCGATGAGAGCGCAAGCTAGTGTGTACGAGAACATATTTTTAGTTTATATTTAGGCGGGTACGAAGTATCATACACCCTGATACAAAATCTGATAAATACGTGTTAAATAGATGGTTTGTCTTTTTATAACCGGGTCATTGGGTGCGTATTTAAATGAACAAGGACATATTAAAGTAGAATAAAACTTATTATTATTAATTTTTCCGCCAAATTGTAAATTTCTTTTTCAACTATTTTCTCCGGTAGATTGATAGAGAATGCTCTGCAGCGTTAAGTCCGCCCATTGTGCCTTTTTATTGGACAATAAAGATTAAATAAATAAATATAAAATGCATAATGCGATGATGTCAATGTTAGGTATTTTAGTTATATAAATATGACAGCGGGAATGCAAATATATATTTAAATGTAGGTCAGATGCAACAAACACAATAGGTTCTGTGAAAAAGAGGTCATCAAAGTGTCAACGGATGAGTGTAAGAATTTAATTCTAAATAGGTCACTTGTTTCCGGAGTCAAAATAGATCAAGGGTTGGCACATAATTGTAAATTTAAATGAATGAAATCATTCACAATAATACGTTATTAACAATTCTAAAATTAAAAAACGTAAATGAAATTTTAAATACTAAAAGCTCAATGTATATTTTGAGGCAAACGGTTCATGAAGAGAGAAATAGCACCACCTGACGCCACAGGAAGTGAGGACGGGTGGGCACACTGTGGAACCGACAATAATAAACTCAGATCAAGTGAAAAGTTTTATTCATATAATAATAATAGCACTAGTAAAATGAGTACCGGTGGACAAACGCTTAATGTAAATGAACAATGAACATTTTTTGTAATTTGTTATAGAATAATAGAAGTAAATTATAAATATCACAACAGTTGAGTGATTATAATAGTACGGGTTCAAATTCTTTTACATAATATTACCATAGATGCATATTTGTAAGCCGTTAAGTAAATCTTACAATTACCAAACCACTGACGAAGACTCATCGTACATCAAATATGCATTATTTAACTCATTATACATTAACAAATGTTGAGTTGTAGTACAATGTATTAACCATGGTTGATGTTACAAGTTCTAAATGAACAAGAGTATTATCCTATAATATCGAACTTTCTCCTTTAGAAATGAGAATATCAAGATTATCGAACTATAAGCGACAGGCGTTAAGACTAATGCTTCCGGACCATATCACAATGCAAGAAGGAAGTACAACTTCCTGTGCGTATAAAGACTAATAGTTATGTAAAATGAGAGACATCAGCTATATGCAACAAGTACCTGATTGGATTTGAGGACCCATTGGAGTAGTGGTTAGTGGCTCATTCTGCCTATTGAAACAAAAGACGTGGGTTCGATTCCTGCACTTGAAATTTCGAGTTTCATTTTCGGGATGATTTGAGTCGGGGTATTATTATGCTCGTTATTTGTATGTGTGTGAAATCGAAAGTATTAAAAACACAGATTATTTCTCCATTGCGAGAGTTGATTTAATATAATAAGTTATTTTGTAGTATTTTATTACAATATTCTCTACCTAAGATCTTAGTACAGGTACCTTTAAATATTAATTAATAGTTAGTGTTACTAGACAAGGAAGTAAATATTTATATTACATAAAACATTTCAACTAAAGATTTTAGGGCATATTATACGGCCTTGTTGTAGGTTATGATATATTATATCCTACTAAATGTAGCACAACTAGTTGAAACGATTAGTAATTTAGTTAATTAGGAAACACAACTTTAATAACAAGAGCATTGGTAATAGAGAAAAAATATGCAGAGAAAAAAACATATAGCTATGCGGATAAAAACTGATCGGGTTGAGGACGCGGAAGCTTGACCCAATTTACTGACACAAAGAACAAATACTAAATTAAATCAAACTTACCGATGATTCCAACTCAATCCCGGATAACCTGGATCTGGTTTTAAGTTATGAAAACACCTTTGGATAACTTTCGCGGGATTTTTTATATAAAATAATGCTATGCACGTCTTTCTCAGTTTGTTTCCGTGTATACACTGAGTTTGCGCGTCCCTATTCCCGTCCTTGCTTGAATGGGGCGGTATGAAGGGTGGCGCCGTGGCTCGTGGCAACGTCAATCAATATGCGAGATGAAAAGTACGGGTAACATTAGTTTACACCGTTTATATACATTGCTTGAATCAGTTATAATTCCTTAAAGTTTATGTTCAGCTACAGTCTGCTACTTTGTTATCTTAAAATTATAGAATATTATTTTAATTATGTTACTATTTTAAAATACATAGATTCAGATTTAAATTCGAAGAACAAGATTGAGATGACATGAATTTTATTTTGGGATGAAATCCTAACTAATATAATTGTGTATTCACAAAGCGCATTGACAATATTTATAAGTTTGTAAGCATTAGCAAAAGAGCACTAGATTATAAAAGTGAATGCGGGACACGCAACGAGGTTTAAGTATGCATCAGAGCAGAGTGCAGATGCAACAGCGTTACACAACACTACGCAACGCGATTTTTATACATCCTCCTTACATTCTTTCCTCGTATATTAAATGTATTAAAATGATTTGAATTTATCAAAATCAATTAATCCGTGTTGTTAAGTATGGCAAATTAAAATTATAAAATTACTTGACAAAAAGGGAAAGGGAATTTCAAAGTTAATTTAAATAACAAAAAGCGTAGTAAAATAAAGTAATAAAAGTGACGTTAAAATGATAAAGGTCAACAATTTAATTATAATTGCTGGTGTAACTGTCTATCATTCCACCGCTTATTTTTTAATAATATCCTGAGGTGGTACACGATGTGAACACGACAGACATTTCGTTGACAGAGACAATATCCATAAAATTAAATTTTTACTTAATAGAGGTGGAAATAAAAAAAATCTGATAATCTGGATTCATGATAGAAAATCTAATGATACTAATAAAGTGATATAACAGTGTTCAAATGCAAACCGCGCTTACGCAGGTTATGCAACTGAGTTACGTGCACTTGTAATGACACGCACTATCTCCCATCACATCGAAACGCACTATTGCGAGAACAGACAGCTGATAGGCAGGGTCGGTGCTCATCAACCAGTTACTAATAACCTAAATCCTAAAACCAACCGAGCAACTACACCACCAACACGAAATACTAACAAACGAAACAAAGTATAGACAAAGAAAAATCTGGAAAGAAATTTGAAACGGATATTAAAATTAAAAAAGATAAAAGACAACAAAAGATTTTTAATGGACTGTGAAACTATTTACGTCTAAGGTGACGAAACGAATTTTAGAAACAAAGATATAAATTAGAACCAAAATATTCAGGATACTAATGAGAACATCAGAAGCGTGTTTGTTATACATAACAAAAAAAGACTAAAAAGGTTCATTTCATTACAAAAATACTAAAGTTATATACGAGACGATTGTAAAGATAACAAGTGACAAACATGATACAATCTAAATACGTGCTGTCGATGTTATTTTTTCTAATGTAAGAGTTTGTTCTAAGAATTTTACATAACAATTCAATTCAATTGAGAGACAAGTTTTAATTGTCATTTTACTTGCCGCTTTGATATCTACGGATCATTAGTTAGTTCTTTTTGTACGGTCACACAAAACTATAATAGAAGTTTAAGAGAGAAATCAGCGGTATTAGCGGGCAGTGATTGGTGTAAAATTAAATAAACAAGAAGAATTAGCCGGGCATTAAGTCGAGTTAATCTCACCGCAAGGGAGCGGGCGCCTCTGACTTTCCCTTTTGTTATTGTGAAAGTGATGATAGCTAATGGAACAAAGCAGTGGTTTGAATCCTAACTTCACCCACTAATCAAACGCGTCTCAAATGCAACATGAAATTCTATACCATTTTGAGGTAAGTGTTACTAGTCTATGAAAATAAGTGATATTTATGACATATCTAAATATATTTATTTTGATATTTAGTACCTAATTACATATATTCTGTCGAAAGCCTTATTATAAATTTACATCTTACAGTCCAAGGAATTTTTTATACATTTAATAAGAATTATACTGTAGGCATGATATGTAATTCCAATTTAATAATTTAACATATATTTTATAGTAATTTTACAAGGATATCACTACAACTCTAGGTAGCAACAAGATAAATGAATCTATCCGTATATATATATATGTTATTTTGAAAAAGCTGTTGCGTTAATTGCGAATGCATACACGAAGTACGCTAGAGCCAAGTCGGTCAATGCAATCTGCTGGTGTAAAGAGTTAAGACGAACGCACTCATTTATCTTCATTTATCTATTGTACATATCCAGCTGACTTGGAGATCATATTGTTTATAGTTACAAGGACAGCGACATGAGAACACGAAAATGAAATAAATTGTACTTTCTAGATACCTTTCTCTGAACTTATTTGTGATATAGATTGAGTTACATTATTCATATACACTCTGTATATTATATTATATATGTCTTCACTGGACTCCACTCAACTCCTTCAAATCCTTGTTCTTATAAGAAATGTTTAAATGCAGTTTTAAAATTCCAAATGTTACATATTTAAAGTATTTGCAGACCAAATAATAACCATTTTAAAATAGCGACCACCTTACCAAGGTTAACAAAATAAGGGCGTGGGCAGTCTTTAATGTTTTGCTCAAGGTTAATCGCACGTACGTTCTGAACCTTATCTATGTACGATATTGAATATTGATGAAAACCAAACACTTTATACAAAATAAAAATAAATAAAATTGTTCAAGAATATTATGAATTGAAGGAAATAATGATAACGACTCAAACTTACACCAATTAAAATAAAACAGCTGATGTATGTTAAATATGTTAATACAAACTGAATGAAGGTTACGTTCGAGCACAAAGAAAACAAGAAAATTTTATCAATATAATACATAAGAACTCAATCTGTCAGTTCTTTTGTGCATAGGTTACGGAAACTTCCGACCACAAATAATCTCAATATATTACCTCTAAAACATCTGGTGTTATAAGAAAAATATTTATAAATCATTCTATGACCTTGGAGAAATAATTTAATTTTTACCTTTTTATTGCGGTGGTCGGATTACGAGCAAAGAGAATAACGAAGAAATTATCAAAATTGAATTTAATTTCTATATTATACGATATTTATAAATTATTAACGTGAAATACTAACAGCCATTTAAAATATAAAATAAATAATAAAATGAAGTGATGTAACCAACTATATTAGGAAATTTTATATATATTTCTCAAAGATATGAAATAAAAATTCTACAGAATATTATGCATTAAGCAGGACTATACATTTAAAACTATATGTTATGAAACTTCAGAAATTTCATTCATAGAAATTAATGAGTTGTATGCAACATTGTATGAGCTACAACATAAACCTCGAAAAATTAAAAAAGGAGCTTACCCGATAAAATTTTTGATGAAACAATACACAGCAAATAGTGTTGAGTCATTGAGACCAAGTTCTGGCTTGATCCTGGGTAGGGCGACTGGAGGAGGCATGGCATCAGCCGGAGGGCCGCGCACCTCCGGCGTGGCCGCGCTCATGGCGGGCGAGCCGCGAGGCCGCGCGCCCGACGCGTGAGGAGCGATCGTGACGGCGAGTCAGCACCGCGTGCAGGTCCTCATAACACCACCACCACCGGCGGCACCAGCGGTGCTCCCGGCACGCGGCTGTACCGTCGCCGGAGCTGCCCGCCCGCCACACGCGCCGACGACTCGACCGACCCCGTCTCTAGACGTCCGACGCTTCGAGTATCGATCGCTACGCCGCGCCTGCGCTTTATCACGGTCTACGTACTTCACTAGCCTCGCCTCACACGTCCAGCATGAGGAACGCCAGATAGATCACGAGAAAAAACCATGGGCAGAACAGGTACATACAAATGGACATTGTTTGTCGGTTCAACAGCGTATAAGAACTAATTCTGAGTACGATTTATGTGACGAATTTTGGATAACAATAAAATCTGAAAGTTTTAGTTAGCACGTGCAGGTCGCGCGTGCGTCTGGCAGCGCGGCGGCACTTTGACTGGACGCGCTCACACCGCGTGCTTACGCTGAGCGCGTACCCGATATCCGCTCACCAAGATATGTATATCTACACGGTGTATATAAAAACTATATACACCTTGATTTAAATGCTTGAGCTTTACATATGATAGCCATAACACGACAAAAGGATAACCCTAATTATGATAGATAAGAATAACTAACAAATAAGCGTAAAAGGAAATCCGGATTTTATTTCAACAGTTCATTTACACAAACCAGTGCTTTATTTAATAAAATTGTTTACGTATTTTTAATCAAATATGCTAACTACCTACAACTCGAAATTGCAACATGAATATTATCGATGCTAACAGTATAATATATTTAAGTGATATGTAAAAAAATAACAGTAAAAATTATTTATATAAAAAAAAATGAAATACAATTACAAATCAAAATGTATCTTTACTCAGACCACTTAGACAAATGTCAGAAAAAAAGTAAAACTTATGGGTTTAATATAAAATAGCTAAGTCCCATAGCAGAACCATGGTAAATCTAATTTCCTAAAGCAGATCTACGGTCAACGTCCTTGTGTCGGACTATGGACTGACGTTCCAACAAGTAGTCACAAAAAAAATATCTCCATCAATCGTAGTCCAAGAGAAATGACGCAAAACACTTTTTGCCGTTGTTATAACTGGTGATGGGAATTCGTCTAATTATCATTATTCAGTGGGATCCTCTGCACCAGTGAGTGGGGTTTCATTAATTTGAATATTATGATTATTGTAAATAATACAATAAATCATATAACATGATCTGCGAACACCTTCATTTCCGTCATGAAATAAGTGTATTGTTTCATAAACAAAATGTTCTATATCTTATTTACGACACGTCAGCATATCATTTGATTACAGTTGCATGCGTAGATATTAATTTAATTTGATATTTATACTTCATTTTGCTTCAAGCACAGACACAAATAAGAAACGAAACCCAAATAACAATAAAGTGTTTGACATCTAAACGGCGACAACGAGGAAGCTGTGGTGATATCAGACCAGCAGATGTGGTAACATTTGACAACGTTAGACAATAAGCCGATCAGAAGGGCAACAAGACGACTACGTTCTTAGAACGAACCGTCTTCCCGATTCAATCCCGGTTGTTTTCCAAGAATTCAGACATGCACCCGCACATTACTCAGAGCGTTTACAAACAAATGTTTGGATTTACAATTATTTTAATTATTTTTCCTTTAATAATACATAATTATACAAATTTTTAGGTCAATCGATTGTATTGTGTTATCAGTACGATAATATTTAATATATTTGTACAAAATCATGACTTGCAAAATTTGCAGTTTAAAGTTCACCTCATGACAAATGCATTTTCTTTCCCAGTACAAAATGAATTAACAATAAACCAGACGATAAATTAACTTGACGTTTCAGGAAAATCATACAAAAAAATAGTGTAAAGCATATTAAACTGTCTACCATTAACATTTGCTTGATCACTCCCTGATACCAATGTCAAAGTTGCCTTTCTCGCGAAATAAGTATGAATATACATTTAGTACCTCAAAATTTTACAAGAAATTTGTCTGTTTAAATGCCTTATTATATACATCAATACCTAATACAATATATATACATCTCATTACAAGCAACCTGTCACACGAACCTCGGAGCTAACAAATAAAACCGGTTAATAAATTAACATAATGTTTGTCTTAACACAATATAGTAATTACATATGTAAGAAGGTTGGTAGCTGGTAGTGGGTAAGTCGTGAAAATTACTAAGTAATGTTAACAGCGCCATGGTGTCTATTCGTGCTGCTAGGATCTTGATATTGATGCAATATGACCTACTTCTTATACATGTAAAATCGTTTGGTTCTTAGCTTCGGCCATGCAACACTGATAAATTATTAATAAAGTTATTATTTTTACCTTAAATATATATTTTTTTGATTGGTGCTTTAGTAAAATTAACCGTAAATCTGAAAAGAGTATTTTAAAATAAAAAACAGCTTTAAGATATTTTCCAATGAACGCTATCGAGTAACGGTATACACGAAATAAATTTAATTTGCAGTATATAAATTTATATGAAATTGGAAATTCATGCACATTTTCTCAAGATGACCTGTAATATCCAACGTGAAAGCTGCACATTACATATTCAGTGAAGAATAAACTCAGCATCACATCTAGTGAGATATAAATAGAGATAGAAATCACTGGAGACAGGCTTATTTAGGCATGAGTTTATCTGAAAGGTGTTTAATTTGAACGCGGCCGGCGGCTCCGGCTACTGTGTTTACGCAAGTGTCGGCAATTTCCCGCTATCAGAAAGCTGCGCGCACGCACGCTGATCTATGGCGCAAGCTTCCATCATTATTCTCATTACCAGTTATGTTCGCAATCATGACACGCCTGTGTCGAGCCGAATGTTTGTATGACAATTATGTCAGTCTATTTCAAATGTCACAAATGGAATTATTAGATTAGATATCGCGAATAACTGTACTATATAGAAGACATATTTTCTACCAGTTTACTAGTTCTACTTCTATCAATGGTATTTTGTTGTCAATGGGTGAAAGATATGTCTTAATTATACAAGTCGCAATGAATATAAGTTTATCATTGTTTAGGTTCACCGTCAGGTAGGGTTACTATTACGTTGGTATGTGCGTAGTAAGTGAATGATGGGAAAGAATGCGATAGTGTTTGCTGTGTTATCAGAGAACTCCGCCGCCGGTATCGTGTTACTGTTATAATATACTTGTGTAAATGGTTGCTCTAATTGTGGGAGCTTCATCACGTACCTTACGCTTTTAAATAAACAATCGCAAAAAATAACATTGATTTGATTTGTTTTAAACATGTTCAAAAAAGGGATTGTTTAAGAATATAATATTCATAAACACGTAAGTAAATATACATAAAAAAAGGCAAAAACCGAACTCGATCTTCTGCAATGTATATATTATTGTAAATTTTGTAAAAGGTTCCAATGTAAACACTGGTTAAACTCGGTGTTTTTAGTTTCGTTCAGCAGACATTATATCACTTCAACAGTATCTATGCTCAGAGTAAACACTGATACATTGCCTATATGTATAGCTAGATAAGTATGGAGTGATGACACAGGTAGACAAACATGACTCAAGAGTTACTTCACGAGCTGAAACACTTTCAAGTGTTCCGGCAGTTCCGTAATAATATGTTTTTTTTGGACCAATTTTTTTTAAAACCTTACAAATTAGCAAAAATTCTTTATTCAGCCAAAAATGCATTTAAAGAAACAATACCATAATCACTTTAATATCCTTACTAATGATCATCGACTCTTAATAGCTGATATAAATAATTCGGCACTCTAGATGGATTAAGTGGTATGAGTACTATCAGTAAGTAGTGGGCATTCCGTGGGCGATTTTCACACGCTACTGTTTATCTTTCGACAACAATTAAAGCGAATGAGTCAACGTTCTCAGTACCTATATGAGTAGTGAGGGTTCTGTGAAATAGTTATCTAAAAAATTAAAAAATAGCAAAGATAAGAGTTGACTAAAGTAAACTATTAGGTGACAAATTATACTGTGCAGTTCAAAAAAGTTTTTTTCTATTGAACTTACGTGAAATGAAATGAAACCAGCATGTTTTAGCTGATTAATAATTGAACAAAGAAACGAGAAATTACTAAAAAAAACCTTACTGCAAAATTTGTTAATACCCCATGGAATTTATAAGATTATATTTGATAATTAACTTATAAAAATGTACATAGATGATACTAGATTCAACATTACAATTTTTAATAAAGTGATAAAATTAGCAACACCAAAACAAAACTGTTTTCTTTCTAAGCATTCTAAATGGCAACAAAGATTACCTTTTCGCATTACTCCAAAGCTATATAGGTCAATGTTGTCTTTGTCAAAATTGTACTTGTTACTCATTAAGTTATTTTAAACCTCTGTAATCATTGAAGTTACATTCGCAACAAATCACAGGACTGCCTGCGTCTTCAGTGGAGACATTATTTCTGTCAGCAAGGACATCGTGGACGCAACATTGTATCAAAAGTAAATTCCTCTAAAGTGTAATATATCAGACTTAATAGAATGTTTTGTAGGAAATCTAGACGTCTGGAATGTTTAGATAATATATTTATAGATAAGATTGTTTTACGATAAAAAGGTGCATGACCACTTATAAAAAATAATTTTCAACAATGTGGGGTACTTATATCGAGAAATATATAATTAAGTATAGCTCTCCTCAATGAGAGAATTTTCTGCATCTTTCCTGCAAGCATTAATCAAAAACGGTATATCCGGAAAAATCACAATTTTGCACACTGATAGACATCAGTCTTCTGGTGGTTTTTTTTTTAAATATTCGATGTCGTTGCGGAATAATTACGGAAAAACTAAAATCCTATACTCCAATGGGAAAAATATATCTCGAATAGTTGAGGACAGAATGCGTCGACGTTTTGAAAATGCAACTTCAGTGCTGGTTGCACCTCACTTCGCTGAATACATTTCGCAAACGCTGCGAGTCAAAATTGAGTTCTGGTTCGCGCTTCTAGTAATGTATTGTATAAAGATAAATTAAAAGTCTATTATTCTTTAATATTTTTATAATTATTCAATTTTTGCCTATTTGAGATAAATGGTTTAAATTGTATATTTTAAATTAAATGTCAATTGTGTTATGTTATGTTATTAGATTTTGTAAAATTATTGAAATAAAAAATGTGGTTATGGACTTAATAATGTATAACAATATTATTTTAGGCCAACACTGGACTGTATCGTAATTAAATCTGATAGATAAGAGTAAAACCTGCTGATGCTGTAATATAAAGACAGACGTAACGAACCAGTTACGGTTCTATAACTTACCGTCGTTCTCAATTATTAATGTTAACAATTAGATTGGGTCTATTTATTAGGCATCTAGCCTCAGCCTCAATATCATGGGGAAAATCTATTTAATAATTGCTTACAAAGAATTTTCACATATCATAATTACTTCTGGCACGAACGTTGAGGAAACAATTATTCCGAGAAACATTTTAGAAAAGTATTTTAGGTCACGTTATTGTTGTTTTAATTTTATCGTATTGTAATGTTGCAATAATTATATTTTAATATTATTTTTCTCTTTACGATACAATATTTTAAGACATGCGAATGTCTAGAGATGAGATATATTTAATTTCAACTTACACTCTTGACAATTCCTTGAAACCGATTTTTAAGAAAACTTATATCAGTAGTTAAAAGTCTCCAAGATAAGCATATTTGTTAACATGCCAAAAAGATTTGCTTCACATCTTGAGATATTAACTTGACAAAGAAATTATTTTTTTGGAGCGGTTTCTTTCTGTCTTGAATAAATATTCAAAATAAATAATAATACTTAACAAAGTAACGCCGATTTTTTCGATCCAGGGATCATTATCAACCCACTTTTATTCCTGTTTTTAGAATCAGCGCAATACATTATAGATTTGGCAAGTCATAAAGACCTGTGGCCAGCCTGACGTCAACTGTCCTTGAATATGAGTCATTCACTTTTTTGGATCAGTGATGTATTTTTTTTTTTTATGGAAAAGGAGGGCAAACGAGCATGCGGGTCATTGATAAAATGTGATCACCGCCGCCCATGAACTCTTGCAACATCCGAAGACTCACAAGAGCGTTGCCGGCCTTGAAGGTAGTATGATTTCCACTTTTATTTTAGTTCCTTAGAGCTGTTATGATACTCGCATAGGTATTTCGCTGCTCTATTCAAAGCCGCGACAGCATGGCCAGTTTCAACGATCAAAGTTATTTTAAAATGTTGGAGACTACATGTTTATTATTACAATTTACATAATAAATTATTTTTCTTAACGTTTAATTCATCTTTTCATAACATTACTACTATCTATTGATATACTATGTAGTAAGTCTGTGCTCCTATTTTACATTTTGATCTATCAAGTTTTTAAATGATTATGATACCATTTAAAATAGTCTTCTCCTATCGCTTGTTTGAACATACATTCTTGTTGAAAATAATTTAATTCTAACATAAAGTATAATTGACGTTGTCATTGCCGCAATGGCAATGCTACTATCGATTTACAGCAACTAGACTAGCGGCTGGTGGCTGGTGGCTATGGAGACAGCAAACAGTTATAACATAATGATTCAGACTATACCACTTTGAAATGACATAAGACAATTAAACAATATTTATATAAATTGAAGAAAAATAAAGTTTTCATTCAAATGTAACAATATATATATAGACAAAAATAAAAATCTGCTTTAGTAATATACTGTAAATCCAACAACTCAAATCTCAGTTTAATAATAATAACTCAAGAATTGCAAAGTCAACAGTGGCCGTTGTAGAGGCTCGAGATCCTAACAAAAAGAAACCGTAATCCTACCTATTAGTCCTGCTGTCAGTCTGAAGACCAGACACCTTGCGACCGCTTTGATCAACGTCCATGCTAAATGGGATACTTTTTGTTCGCTAAAATTATCAAAGGTTAATAACACGTCTAACAAGCGTTTTCTAAGAATATCCGAGATGGGGAGAGTGACAAAATCGCTGAGACCGTAACCGAGGGCTGAACGGATGCTGCGATTAAAATAAGTTTACTTATACTAATGAATTTAATTAATTATTGCCTCAACCCCGTCGGACGTAAGCGGATTGTTTCACGCCACTGGATATTATGTTCCCAATAGATAAAAGGAGATCTGTAGATATTAATTTAACGTTGTCGCGTTAGCGTAAAGAAGTTTCATGATTTCTAATAATAGTCTTTGATTTTATTACTGTTTGTACTTTATTCTTTTGAAACATACATATAATTTTATTTTTTTCTCAAAAATCAGTCGGACTTTATAGGATGTTCATAAATAAATGCAATGTGTTTTATTTTACGTTCGTTGATCAACGAACAAAAAAAATGATCTATGTTGTTCGTACTTAATCATCCCATGTAGTCATTTTGATTTGAAAATAAAAAAAAAATTGCGTTGTGTACTTTCTATTCACACACCACGCGGGCGAAAACTAGTATTTAAAAAGGACAAAAAAAAAACTTTGGGAAGCTGTAAAGATGATTAAATAAATAATACAAAAAAATCCAGACTGAGGGCAAGGTCTAAATAACCATCATCAAGATGAATTCACTTTACCAAATAATCCCACAGCGTGGTACATTAATATATGGTTGCCAAGGTTTCATGGACCCAGCGTTCTTAAGAGCAAGAGTCAAACTACATAACAACCGGTTCAGTTCGAAATCGCCATAAAGTTATTTCATTAAAGCAGAAACAACCAGCTAGCATATTTCAACTTGTGGCACAACTCAAAATAGCGGGGTCAATAGCTTCATACATACAAGCTATTATTTCATCAGTCCACGGGGGAAATTACTTAAGAGAAATTATTATAAAGAAAAATAAAGAGCTCGTGAACAGCCGCAGGCGATCTGGTCGTCATTAAAGAGGCTGACGTCATCCGCCATTGTTGTTATGGGCAGCGTTGAGCGAAACAAGCGAGATGAGTATCGCTTATCGCTGCGGATGCGAAAACATGAATTTTAAGCGTATTCAATCACGCTATACACTCGTACACTCATTACACTCGTATTGTTTGCATATATGTGGGTAGTTTTGAAGTTCAATGCCACTGGTACTATTACATACGTTAATCCGTCGGTTGAATGCGATCATTTTTGTTTGTATCGTGTTAAATGATCCATTTATCGAACGAATAGACAATTTATTGCATGAGTGATACGTGTGTTATAGAGCATTTTTATTACGACTTTATTTGTTGATAATGTTTACAATAAAACTTCTGGACTACCGTTTAGGTAATAAACAGAAGCGCGATGAAGATATTAATGTTTTTTTGTTATACAAGCAATAAAACGACACACACACACACAGAGACAGAGATATAAAATAAAAAATAATATCAGGCTATTATTTTTTATATTGATAACATCCAAGTGATATTGCCGAAAGTGCAGTCAATGGAGGTTTGATTAGAACGAATTGTTCAAAATTATTATATCTTTGCCATTCAGGTCAGTTGCAGTTTTTATGGTGAGGGATTTATAGATTGGTTTGTCTGTGTGTTGCTGGGAGGTGATGTCATTATTTTTTGCTAGTGTACTCCGTTAATGCGAGATGGTTTGCTTTTTGTTCGTGTCTGACAGATGGTACTTACCAGTGTGGGTTAGTTTTTTTTATAATTTACATATAAACATCTATTATTTAGTATGTAGTATTATAAATTATTATTATAATAAATTAATGTAGTAATATGACAAAAAATATAAATATTAAATAATACTTAGATATTTTTAAAAAAGGCTTTAAAATATTGTAAGCATCCCTACTGAAATCGTGTTTTTTTTATTTTTAAGGTACAACGTAGTAAAGAAATTTTGTATTATTGTTTAAATATAAAGAAAAATAAGTCATGTGTTAATTTTAAACGGTAAAATTGCTGTTTATTTAAGGCGATGATGATTTTTTTTTGGCACTTGACGACGTCTATTCTTATTAGCGACCAGTTCAATTAGAACCGTGAAAACCACTCGACAAAGAGGAAATTGGGACACATGAAAATGAATTTCATGGTCAGACGAGTAAGGTTCAAAATTAATTAAAATTTAAACTCAGGGCTAAATTTGTATAAATAAAAATTGACAGGAAGACATCAGTCACCCAACATGCCACTGATGCTTGAACTCTCGTTCTGAGAATACCGTTTTGATACTTAGTTGATGTATAATGAAGTGCCACGCGGATCAAGATTATTCTTTCTCTCTAGTTTATTTAAAGCATTAAAAGGAGCAAATCTCAAGCGAACTATGTAGATAGCTTGATCAGACAAAATAATGATACATTTCGCAAATGGCAACATGATAGAAGTGAACGAGTAAAAAATAAGTATATTAAGAAATAATAGTGTCTTCGTAACATTATGCTTAACTTTACATAACGTTAAGATATGGTGAATTAATTCCAGAAGCGAGTCAATAAATAAGGTAATCAATGCACTGTGTCTTAACATTGCATAATCGGTAATCATATTTGCACTTATATAGTAATTGAGTTAACGAATGTGAACAAACATGTAACTTATTTATTGAAAACATAAAAACGGTAACAAAACTTATAACAAAGACCACCGCAGTGAGTTGGCTGCGGTCGGAGACACCGCGGTGTCCGTACCACTAAAAATAATGTTATACGCGTGAAATCATACATTATATAGTATATTTCAAAATCTTCAATGTCATATAAAGGTCATATATGCAGTCATTGTTCTTGCAGTATAAATATGTAGTTAATTAAAACGGACGCTCATTTCCTCGTCCTAATATATCATTCGCGGTAAGGGAATGTTCGTCAATGATTATCGGTTCGTCCCACCTTGGCAAGATGCTATCTCCAATGAGACGTTAATATAATACTTGGCAAGCATCTATCTATCTTGAGTTTGGCCTATGACAAGTTTGTATTATTTAATGAAGAAATTACTATCCATATTGAATAGTTTTTTATCTACAAATAATTCTAAGTATTAAATTAATTTTTGGCTTTGAAAATATAAGTTCATAATACAAACCAAGCAGGTGACCTGAAGAATAATGAAATGGTACGATTTATATTTCTATATAACATCGCTGCGGTACAGCAAAGTGCACCTTGTGGCTGTACACAATCACCCGCCATTTATGAGGCACTTACGGCCCCAGTGTAAAATTTTGTTCAATAAAGCTAGTGTCGCGTGAACCGAGGAAAACAACCAGCGCCCGTGACCTAGGGTTTTGTTTGCGACGCGATGGCCACCAGACTGCCTGTCGCCACGAAACAGCTGAGAGAGACGGGGAGATAGATAAAGAGTGCGTGAGAGCGGGACAGTCACGCGACATAGTGCGAATATAAAAACCCGAGCGAGTTGTGGTGCATGACGTAAGGCGAGCGAACATAAAACAAAGTACAGTATGATCGATAACAAAGACGTTTGATAGTTTTATAAGTAATTTGTCTTATCATGAATATAATATAATGAATGACAAACCAACAAAATTATTATATGAGTTATAAAACAAAATTCGACAACTAATAATTGTCTATTAGAGTCGAGAACCTTATACTAATTATATTAACAAAAACTCTATTAGATTATATATAATAAAAAAACACAAAGACGTTTCTAGAAGTAATATTCCAAGTTTTAACCGTATATTATAAAGTTATACTCACACAAACAGTCAGTTAATCGCTTTAGCGTCGCTTTTACTTATGCAGTGAAATCTTTAAAGTGCTCGTATAAACGTACTAACAAGACAGCAGACATACTGGCGGCGATGTACATATCGCTATAAAATATCAATAAATTATATTAGAGATTATCTTAAAAGATAAGACACAAATTGGTGAAAGTATGAACGATTGATGTTGAGAAGAGAACCGAAGACACAAAAGAAACCAATGACATTCACAATATCCTTAAATAATGATCTGAATGACATCATCTACGAAAAAGGTTAGCCATTTACAAAATAAGTAGTTATGCAATCTGATAATTTATAAAAATATTATAATAAATTGCATTACAATTTTAAATTGTCGTTGAGGTCGATGTCCCAGCAGCGGGACTATTCGAAAATTGCAAAAAGGAAAAAAAGTAACAAATAAGTTTTAACAAATTCTGTGTATTTTAATTTGACTTTAAATCATTTACGGAAAAGTAACTGCGATACGCTAGATTTGTTCCGACCTGCTGGTATTCCTGTAAGCAAAATCTGCTGACCGCAAATGGTTACAAAAAGTTAGTATTTGCAACTTGTGACGTCACAATGTATAAATAATATATTTCGAAGGTTTTTTCAAACCACTAAATGACAAACATTATACCAACAATAATATGAGGTTGGGATTTCGTTGAGTTGAAAGGATGAATTGTTCGTATGATTTATGACTCAATTAAGCCTTCGTTGTATTGCATAAGACATATGTAGGTACAGATAGATAAAAAGAAATATATTATTAATGTAAAACCATACCTATAATATCATTAAATAAATAAATAAATATCAAGGCACTTATATAATAAAAGATTACCCTTACGGAGGTTACGTAACATCTATTTCAAAACTTAATTTGAACTACTTGTATTTAATTAAAAAATAGTGTACTAGTACAAATATTAACTAAAGCAACCCAATAAATATAACAGTTTCGTAATTATTACTCAAAACTACATACGTACTTTCAACTCTTAATATATTCTAAGGCGAGACGGAAAAATATTAAAAATAACATTGGGACCGGTTTGTGAGACTGACACGAGCCCACGCGCTCGTTTTTAGAGCACTTACATAAATCGGACGACTCTGGTTTTTTTATGGGACAATAAAAACTATTTTAAATTTATTTTGCATGTTAATTTATCAACAATATCAAACTGACTTTATTAGAATGCGACACGGACGACATGTGCTTTCATAATGTATAAATCAACCACTAGATGTCGCTGTTACGCAATGCTACATTATTTTTGTTAATATATTAAGTAAATTGCTTAAATAGCAACACGAAGTAGAGCACTTTGAATAACAGAGTCCTTGCACTAATAAACTAGATTTCAATTATCAAATTGGTAATTAGAATACATAACAACATATATATTATACAGAATATAGTATAGCTGTACTATATTCTGTATAAGATATGTATGACCCTATTTGATTTATCGTGGTATATTTTGCTTTAAAATAAAAGTATGTTTGACTCCCCCCCCCCCAGTTTAACATGCACGTGCTTCAGAAACATAAAAGATAAGTTAATTTAGATTAGGTTATCTTTAATTAATAAATATATCCAGTATATTGATATAATGAAATCCTAATAAGCAATAATGAAGCTTCAAGATGCTCGTCTGTCCGCTGGAGACTGCTTGACGTCAAACCCCACGTGAGCGTTAACCTTAGACCTTTTCATGGAATCCACAGCTGCAACTTTGTTCTTAATGATTAATAGAAAATAATTAGCCATTCTGTCCGTTTGTGTATAAGTTCACTGTTTATTCTATAGTTCATATAAAGGTGAATATTAAGCTTTATTTATTAATTCGAATAAAGTTCAACTAAAACAAAATGATTTTAAAATAGTAAAACATTTAAAAAATATGGAAAAACTGTTTATTAAAGATAAGCAAGTCTTAAAAAGAGTGATATCTTTTACACTATACTAAATACAACGGAACTTAATCAGTCTATTAAATGTGTTTTTAATTTTTTTAAGCATTCATGCAAAAACATCGTTATCAATAAATACATTGTAAACAATTACTGATAACACAGCTGCCTCACAAAGATGGCTGCGGTGTTATATCAGATGATTTAACCCTGTTAAAATTTATAAAAACTAAACATTATCATAATATTTATTTATTGAAAAGCTTATAAGAAATTGTAATATCCACTATTATTTATGATATTTTATATCATATTAATTAAAATAAAAAACAAACACTATATGTTTATAAAGCTATATAAATGTCTTTTAATTCTTATACTTGTTTCACGTTACTTTAATATATAATTCATACAAGAAGCATGTAATAAAGGATGTCATTATACGCCATGACTTGCTGATTACAGGAGGACTGAAGTTCCATATCATTACAATTATCAATTCCAGTGAAGACATCATCTCTGTATTGCGAATAAAATTCATACAAATTCATGCACACATAAAGAGACATCGGAAGAACGATTATGAAATAAATGATTTAACATCGCATTATCAAATCACATCTGATCAATGATAACGGTAATGAAGCGACTGATAACATCAGGGCATTGTCAATTGTCATGTCTCATTAAGACAACAATATGTATAAGTACAATCTATAGTTATATTACAAAGTCCAATATACTGTTTGTTTGAACACGCTAATCTTTTCAAATACTAAGTGATTTACCCGTAACTGTTGGTATCGAAAATACTTTTTGATTGTGATATAATTGTAGTTTTCCTTATAAAAACTACTATGATAAAGATCAAAAGTTTGTTTGTTTAAACGCGCTAACCTTCGAAAACCTTTAAGAGGAAAGCTTCAGGATATAGTAAGGATTATACGCGAGTGAAACCGCACGACACAGCTATAGCAAATAAAATCGTTAGTTCCCGAGTGAAACCGCGAGTAACAGCTAGTGTATCAATAAACGTAGCTCTCATGATAAACCGATTATGTTATATCACAAACAATGTCATAAATTTAAAATTTATTTGACATAAAGCAAATTTAAACTGTTTCAAGACGTAGTAGCGAATGTTTCACTTGTCTCCCAAAACAGTACAGCTCTAGGTGGCAGCTGGCAGCCTGCCGACGCGTGGCGTAAACAACCTATTTCAGATCTTGAAAGTTAATTTGATCCTCTTATTTATGTACGCGGTCATTTCCTATGTAATTATAAACCAACAAATATGACTCGACGCCTACTAGTCGTTTGTTATATACAATTAATAATTATTATGCAATATGTGATGATTTATATGTTTGTTGAGGCAGAGTCAAGTCAGAGCGGGAAGATCGTACGATGATGTAATGCTGTGTTCTTCTAGATCATTATGAGTAATTTTATATTTTGACTAAGTGTTTACTATATTGCGGTTATAACAAAATCATATATTTTATTGGTAATTCATAGCTGATATATGCAATGACTAATGACCGTGTCTCTACAGCGAGAGCAGGTCCCTGTATTTAAAGTGATGTCGAAACCGCTGTTAACTGTGACGTACAAACATACACTGATGTAGAGTAATATAATAGCAATTAGGTACGTTGTCCTCGATAACCCATTCAGTGGTGTTTGAAGTTTTTTTGATGGATAGCCAGCACCTACCTCCTCGAAAAAGATGTCACCTGCTTAGAACTCATTTCCTTACCTGAAAACAAAAACATATATATTAGTTATATGCTTCAAAATTATTAGCTTATAAACGTTTAAACTATATATAATACATAACAAAAATTAGGCATATACAAAACAAATTAAAATAATTAAAAGATAATTTTGTGGTATTAAACAAAATTTTTGGATACAATTTGCAATAATTAAAAGTCAAATAAATATCTAACAATTGTATTTAAAAAGGAATACATAAAAGCAACGACTAAAATTTACAAAAATGAACAATTTTAATTAAAAAATATATAATTATTAATGTAACTGAACAATAAAATATTTGCAATTACAACTACATACATCGAACATCTAAATATTATATTTTTCATATCTAACAAACGAATAAACAATAGCCATAGAGCAGTGATGGCGAACAAATGGCACGCGTGCCACAAGTAGCACGTTTGATTTTTTTTTGCATAAAACAAACTTTTTTGATGAAAATTAATTAAAAATTATGAATCTACACTTAATTAATAAAAATTGTTTAAGAAAAATTATTTTTATTTAGATATAGTTTCACTGCGCTAACATTTCGATTGAAATTTTTTTGGCACGTTACCTATTTAAAAAATATTTTTGACTTTGTGGCAGACATCAAAAAAGGTTTGCCATCCCAGCCATAGAGTCATTGAATGTCATTTGTAGACATTACATGATTAACTCGCATGTTAAAATTTTCCACTATATGTGACGAGTATAATACAATACAATCAATCAATAGTTTACGATTACTTAAAATCTGTTATACATTCTGACGTCATTACTATGACGTATATACTGGTAGGTAAGAAAGTTTAATATATGCCTAAAGTTTAAGAGTTAAATAACTAACCAATAAGCCTCACGAACATTGATTATTTGTTTAGAAATAACTTCGTCCACTTTATTTGTACAGCTGCGGTGCAAAATGTTGATAAGCAATGCATTATCAATGTCCAAAAGCGGTAAACTTTGCGTATATGGATTTATGGACAAAAGCCTAAACAACATCTTACTCCTAATATGTATACTGTCCCAGGTTTCAACGTGAAAGTGTAATGGAAGAACGATATATATATTAATAATAAAACACCTCTAAAGGATAGCAAGCACAGAAAGATCTTTTGAAAGTAATTATAATATATACATTTTTGTAATTTTTAACAAACATCTAGGAATTATTATTCAATTAAATATAATTATTCAGTTGCACGTGAATAGTTCAGCCCGCGATTCCGCCATGCTCAGAGCTCGTAAACGAGGATCCCGAGTGGGCTCGAAACTAGTCCGGCAAATTCCGATAGCAATAACGTAAGTACAGCAGGATATTTAATAGTAATCATGAATCACGAAAGTTTACATATAAAAATTCTTATTTTAATTGATAGCACAAATGAAGTCATTTTTTAAAGTTATATAGACATATATTATTGAGCGAAGCTCTCTATGAGATATATACTTTTCTGCATCCTCTGTGCAAGCATCAATCAAAAATGGTATATCCGAAAATTTCCAAATTTTGCACACTGGTGGTTTTTAAAAAAAATATTTCAAAATATGTTTAAAAAAATAATATAAAAAAATGTAATGTGTCTCATCTTGAAAAATAGTTAAGGTCAGAATGCGGCGACGTGTTGTAAATGCATAAATGCAACTTCGGTGCTGTTTGCATCTCGCTTCGTTCAATATGCTAACATATACCGAGACTTTGAGAGCAAATTGAGGTCTGGTTCGCGCTCCTAGTTTTCCTATCGCTTGAGTCCTCCCCCACTCCGTCCTAACTGTATCACCCCTAGTGGTGGAGCGCTGACATTGTACTCGACCGTTAAACACGGACCATCAGATATAAAACCTACTTATACAATAATAACGGTAACAGACATTCTTATACGAGCTTTTGAAGACATGAATATTAGCGTTTAATTTAGGTGCTGGAAAAAAAATAGGCCCCATAACTGTATGGTACGTGTTTAACTTTGTATTAAGACATTAGTTTTAGAGGTCTCTTTGGCTCATAAAGAAAAGGAAAAAAAAAAATATATAATCTTCCAACCCGCAGAGGAATAGAATGGTATCCCCGCAGTGACACATGGTGTATCCTGCATTAATAACATCTTAAATATGAATCAGATTCATAAAAAAGAATATGAAAATAATTTTCAATCTGTTCATAATTTAAAATCTTTTAAGTAATGTAATTTATATTTTGTACATGAACTGTTACAGATGATAATAGTTCAAAGTCCCTACAGACAGCAAAGTACAATTGTTATATGTTTTTTGTCTGTTCGTAGAGTGGGTCAATGTTAGCTGGGTGGTGAGTTTTGCGATTGGTATCTATTGAATATAATCAGGCCAAGTAATTTTAGCAATTTTAAGTGTTTTTATACAATTATACAAATAAACTACTTAAAAAATATCATAAATAATAATAACTCTGTTATTTCGTGAATTTTTTATTATTTATATTTTTACTTAAAATAACTAAAACATTGTTGAAAATGGTAATATTTTGTAATATTTAACGACTTTATTTTATATACATCGAAGATAAAAACGTGAAAGCGTATCTTTAAAAGGCAATTCACGACATTTATAAAATATAAGAAAAAAAAAAGGAAAGTTATGTTAGTTTATTTATATCCAAAGTTGTTTGGTCACGTATTAAGAAATAGTAATAAATTGAAATATCCGTTACGTAATTTTAATTTATAAATATAATGAACGACGACACCTCATCCCACCGGGCCGTGCAACCTTCACCTTGTATAATTTATTTTTATCCCTTCTAGTATTATTATACAATAAATAATTAAAGTGTTGCCTTGATGTTCAAGTAAAGCGTTCTTGAATATTATATCTATAATAGAAAACTTCAATTATATCTGAAGTATCATTTATTGATAGCTTGTGTTCATTTTCACAAATTTGTATTTTAAAAACGTGAATATTCTTAATTATGTGAAATCGTTTTTTAATTTTATAGTTATAATATTTGGTGATTTTTTTTTTATCTTAAAAAAAAAATGTCTATATATCAATCGAAGCGGAATTTTATACTGAATCTAAAAACACTCATGACGAGTCAAAATTTTCCCTAGAAGTTACGAGTCAAAAACTACAAATTAAAATATGAAAATTTGTGTTTCTGATTTTTAAATAAAAGTTTTTGAAGTAATCTATTACACTAGTAAATATTATTTTAATTCGTAACTAACTATAATTCAAGTTTGTGAGACAGGTATCGTTACCCTTATCTCATATACACTGTTTTAAATTACAAATATCCTTCGTTCAATGTCATATCTATTCCTGAAGCCAAGGAGACAACCTCGAGGTATCGTTCAGGAAAGGCATTATTGAAATTACCACGAATTTTAATTCGAATTTTGTATGGAAACTAAAAATAATATTTGTCAAGTGTATTGTCGATTGTCTCTACTTGTTTAAATCCACTCATCAAATTCAAGTATCTTATGTTAATTTTATTTGTACACAGTAAAAATCAATATTATGACGTTAAGACACATGTTTTGTTATTTTCTTATTTGTAATATTATATCAGTCTTATAAAAATATCAGTCTCAACTGTTAGTAAAAATTTAGAAATATTTAATTTAAAATATGAGACTGAATTGATTACTTCTTTCTCTATATTTAAATAATTTCAGATATAATACATACTTAATTAGATTGTTTTCTATTCATCTCATCTTTATTTTAAAGGTCAAATATTTTGTAAGACGCCATGATTGATCGGAATTGTAAAACCCAATTACGACTGGTTCTTCAGAATAACATTAAATGAATTATAAAAATATCTTTACATTGCATTAAATATTAATTTTGCTAAATAAAATTTTATTTACCAACTAATTTATAATTTATTGTAAATATAGAATAAACTATTTAAAATATATTCGAATAAATATTAAGGTTTATTTTAATAATTCATTGATTATTTTCTTGATCACATGTTCACCTACATTTTAAATACACGTTTCACTCCACGTTTGTGAATTTCAATAATTTAAAAGTTGAATCGCAAAATTCCACTGAACGCAAGTTAATGAAATACAAGAGACGTATTTAATAATTTATATTTTTAATTCAGTAACAGTGAATGCGCTAAAATAAACAGAATTTGACCTTTCAGCTTGAATGAACTCAAGGCAAATTCAGAAAACCGGAACCCGTCTGATACATCTTGATTTGAAGTTTTGATACAAAACAATTATAGAAACTCGGTATTTGATTTTCATTTTCCTTTATATAATAACTTCTCTATAGACAATTGACCAAAATTAGATGAAAAATGTATAAATATTATAAAATAAAGTCACCCAGCCGCCTGTCCGTTTGTCTGTTTACTAGACTGCTTGTTAGTACGTCTGTCTGTATGAACGGGATAAACTCAAAAACTACAAAAACGGATTTTAGTACGTTTTTCACAGATAGGTAGTGTGATTCCTGAAGAATATTTCGGTTCAATTGTTACAATTCATTATGGTTTTTTGGTAATGGAATAAATAATTGAGAATATCTTAAGAAAAAACTCATTTTTAATACTAACAAAATTCAGGCGAGCGAAGCTGTGTCCGGAAGCTAGTTTTATAAATTATGATTTAAAGTGAGATAATGATTCCAATAATATAATGTATTATCTTACAAATTATTTTGTCAAGTCTTCAAACAAGTGTCGTTGAGGACAAGTGCTTATGAATAGTCATACGATAGTTCTAGAGCCGTGTCTATTAATAACGCTTATACTTGGTAAAAGCATATAAGGTTTAAATTCGCTTGAACGCTGATTGTCCTTGCATATAACGATGCTCCTGTCCTTGCACGGTCGGGTGCGTGGAACCTTCTCAAGGCTACAATTACCAGCGAGATTAGTTTCAGTGACATAGAAGACAACACCTTTGTTCATGTTACCAAGGCATTGAACATTTTAACCCGTGTATAGAAATAAATGACTCACTCATTTTTATTTATTACATAACTGAAAATTACATACATAAATAATACAGAATATATTTGAGCGAAGTTCTCTATGAGAGATTTTTCTGCATCCTTTATGCAGGCATCAACCAACAACGGTATATACGAAAATTTCCATATTTTGCAGACTGATAGGCATCAGTCGGGTTGTGGTTTAAAAATAAAAATTTACAAAAAAAATAAATAAATTAATGTGTGTCATCTTGAACAATAGTCGTGGTCAGAATGCGTCGACGTTTTGTAAAAGCAATTTCGGTGCTGTTTGCACCTCGCTTCGCTCAATATACTAACACTACAGTTATTATTGTATTGTTATAACTATTGTTATAAACAAGTTATATGCGACATATTTACCATGAAGGAGGGATAGTTTTAAGACACGAAACAGATAACTTTACACGGAAGAACAACAGATTGATTAAGCCTCTCCATAATGCATTTTCGGCATCATCACTAGTCACGAACAGCCCGAGCACGCCTGGGATTGTCAAGTTCGTGACTAGGAACGGTCTCTATCGAAACAATGGTATAATGAAAACTTATAAAATATACATTTTCGTTAGAAATATTAACCTTATTTGGTTAATCCAAAATTTTAAAAATAGGGGTAATTTAGGTTTCCAATTTATCATAATTTCCAAGTGACTTTATTACTTTTTGGTTGTTATTTGATGTTAGGCATAAAAAAACAACAAAAAACGTAGTTGAATGATTAAACTTATCGAGACTTTATTTCATTGTATTGATTTAAGTACTCATGTTTCAAAGCACAAAGACGTTCGAGTTGCGGACGATGAAATGTGAACTTTACGGACACACTTTCAAACTATCCCGTTAAACAGTTCAAGTCTTATAAGGCCACATAGAAATGACTTCAAAACTCGACAACGCCCTGATTGACAACCCAGAGAGAGCACTGTAACATGATGAATTGCGAATGGCAAATCTTTGAGGTCGCGATACTTTTTCCGGACATCGAACTTTGAGCGTTGCTAAGCAAACTAACGGGGCATATTTTATGAAGTACGCAATAGAATCGCGATGTTAATGTGATAATTATAATACTTACTTTTATGATACTTAATATATTATCGTTAATTTTATGTTTGTAGCTAGTTTTTGCATACATTAAATTAATAGGTAATAAACCTGATTATGAAGATATATTAACTAATTTTTGATTAAGATATCAATAAATTTGATCAATTGCATAGGTTTTGGTAACCTTATTTCAATTAACTCGTTACAAATGTAATTAAAACGAGTTTGTATTATATAACGAGCTATGGGTCACAATTTCGTCCACTTGAATTATATCAAACCAACTTTAAATAATTGCAACTGGATATAAAAACTCCACCTTCTTTTTCTTCACCATCTTTTTTATAAAATATCAAAATTGTATTTTATTTTATGTTCAAAATTTTGAATTAAAGAAATATACATATTACGGTAATAAGATATGACAAATTCTTAAACATGTCAAATTTTTTTTTACACTTATTATAAGCAAATGAATTATTTAATAAAATTTAATAAACCTGGTTTAATTAGGTTTAATATTAAAGAAAAATAATTGTACTTAATATATATTTTTTTCATTTAACAGCAATTGTAGAAGTTTATTAAAAAAAGTGACCTGATACACTTTTAACGGAACAAACCGGATCCAACCATGAAACTTAAAAGCCTTCTCTGTGACGGCAATAAGGTCGCAGCCTAGTTGCTCTTACAACAAGCGATTTAATTACATTTTAATATTAAATTATCACTAGCTATTAGAACGATAAGTATATTTTAACCCATTGGACGATGCACTTCAAAAATCCAATTCGCTCAACTGAAAGCCTGCCCAACGTCAAGTGTTGGCAAGATTTTTACTACCTTTTCTACTTTTTTTTCTTTGCTATTTCACTTTTTTTTTCTTTTCTTTTTTACTTTTCTTCTTTTTTGTTTTAATTCCGCTCTTACTGATAACAGAGAATTTGTTGGCGGAATATTTCGTCGAATGATAAAAATGGGTTAAATACTGCCTCTTTCAATTTAAAGCGGGATATACGTTGTATTCACATGACCGGTCATTATCTTCCCCTAGCTCGTTTATACTCGAATAGCAAATGTTTCCCCACGGCCAGCTCTCGAGGGTCAATACTGTAGTGTAAGGGGTAGTGTACTGTAGTGTGAGGGGTACAATGCTTGCTTTAAACTACCAACATGTTACTTTTAATATTTTTTATAATTTTCATAATTATGAATGTTCATTAATATTAATGTGGAATGAATTGGAGGTGGGCAATATCTTGGAATTACCCACTGCCTTGACCCGTTCGTTACAAGTTCGCGTAATACTTATTAGACTGACGTCTATTACAACAAGGGCAAAAGTTAAGACGCAACACTACAATTATTATGTCACACTTCATAAATATAAATGAACTAAATGCACTTCCAGGAAATATTATGCAACTTAAATTAAATAAAAGTTTATTATAGATAATATAAACACTAATATACTGGGTAAAATCAAATAGGTATATATAAATATATAAATACTAAAAGTGTGTGTTTCGTAATCCATGATTACTATTAAATCAGTTATTCACTCCGCGATTTCGCTATAAAGCATAGAACTCATGAATAAAGGTTTCGCTATAAAGCATAGAACTCATTTCAATAAAACTATTTTACGGATAAAACTCGGTAAGACACCGCGAACACGTTTGCTGCAAAGCATTCGAAACGTCGGGTTAAATTTAAAAATGTAATGATAAACGCGAGTTTTATCCGTAAAATAGTTTTATTGAAATGTGTAGCACTCGTGTAAATCTTAGAAAACATTAAGCATAGAACTCATGAACAAGGACCCCGAATGGGTGGGAAATTTTTCGGGCAAATTTTCTTTAGTACTGTACTTGAGTACAGCCGGAAAATTATATTTAATACTAAAAGCGTATTAAATAAAACTAATAATTAAATAAAAAAGGTTAATAAAATCAATACAGTAACAAGAATTGCAATAATTAATGACATTACATTATATAACCTTATGTTTTCTTAGAGTAGACAATAATTAATATTTTATAAAACGTTATTTATCAGTACGGAAGTTCGTTAAATTAAAAGTTACGAAAAAGTACATAAAAAGCTGTTGTAACTGTATTTGAAGATAATTGATTAATTATATTTGATACTGACAATAATTATACGTTACGGTTAAATACAATCTGGTTATACTTGACATGGAATTGATATCTGTAGAAAGTACGGAATTAATATAAACTATGTTGTTTTATTTTTGATTCTCAATAAAACCTAGGTACGAAAGCTGCTGATAATATAAAATTTAATAATAATTGAACAGTGTTCTATAAATTATTCTGATTTACTGTAAAATTTGAATTATTTCAGATGAACATATAATATTATTGTATTTATTTTTCTCGATCAATGATGACTTTTATTTTTACTAACGTTAATTAAATTGAAATATCGAGAAGGGCTCATTACATACGTATTGATGCGTCCGTAATATCCAGCGAAATTTTTAGTATAAATTACGTGAACATATTAAAATCATTTGTCTGCTAAATTTCAATAGAAATATAGTGGTTGGATGCGAACCGATGGTTAATATTATAAAAATCAAATACTTAGAGAATATCACGTTTTACAACGATCCACCATCATGGAGACTTGCATCAGTAAGAAGTAAACCCTAATTCCCGCCACCACTGCCATCATGTCTGGTTCACAGAGCTGCTTTACGAGCCTTACACTGAGCTCACGATAAGGTACCACAATATTAATTAATAATTAGTAATACGTTAGCAGTTGAACAAATGAGTATTAACTTAGCACGAACATAGCCATTCAATATACAGTGTTATATGCTTTTATCTATTTTATAGCCAAAAAAGAATTTGAAAAATTCATGATATGTCGAACTTCATACGTGTATCTTTTTCTTAATCTTTCTCTTTCTTAATCTTGTTAATCTTTTTTACTTATATAACTATTCACCACCAGGGTATACCCTTATTTCGGTGACACCCTAACAATAAGGGCTATAATCATTAGACATTAAGAGTCCTGTAATGCGACACCCTTGCCGTGACATCCAAACGAAGTCAACAACCTCGAGCGAGTCGCAAAAAACCGCAATAACTACATATCGACAGCGTTCTATTCTCGGAGCATGACATAAGCACTTAGCCCCGAATTATGACTTTAACAAACATTGTGTTACTAAAATGTAGCTTTCTCATCAGACGTTTGTTATTGAATAGATTTTCTTAACAGCTTATATATCAAAGTAGACAATTATTATTTCTTTCACATTTTGGAAATGTTTTTCAAATCTGAATTATAAAATGCTTTTTATAAAATAATTACACATTTTTTTGCTGACTCAGTTTATTAAAGACGACGGATTGTCAGTATTAGATGTGTTTTTTTTTTCATTTGGTATTATTTTTTAACTTCACTTTGTGTTAATTTTATATTTCTTTGTTCTCAGAAGCTTCTGTCATATTTTAGTAACGTTAAAATTTTTTTTTAGTTGTTATTTTCATTTATCTTATACCCTTCTTGTATCTTCTCATCTCTCCATATATCCAAGTCAACATTATAATCTTACTTGTAGTCATCTGTCATCTTCCTTCATGATGGTTCAACATAAGGTACAGTATGACAGGTCTAGATTTTATCATAAACAGACGACAAGCAGCCAAATAAAGTTGTTTAAAAATTATGAATACATTTTGAGCTGAGTGAATTAGGTATTGTTGAAATTAGTTAATATGAAAAATATTAATATCTTAAGAGAATATCATTATTATGGGAATACTTCAAATTTAAACCTTTATATTTGTCATTGTGTTTGTAACAACGTCGACATTTTTTTCATGTCATCAAGTAAATAAGCTAAATGTGATCTCTGATTGAAGTAGTGCCAATGTACTTTGTATATCATGTAAAAAATGGCTTTAATATATATAGCTGTTTTTTTTTTGAAATTATTTGAACATTCATTGAGGATTTTCCTTCAATGGAGTTCCTAATGCTTGTTCAATATGTTTAATCTTAATCAACTCATCTCACCTCATCCTTTGTTATATTAGAATAAACTTTTTAAATATCTCTTAATGTAAGATTAGCTTTAAAAATTCTTTAATAATAATACAAACGACATTTTAGTGGCCCTGAATCATTACACGTTAGAATAACACAGCAGATGCTAACTACCATTCATTATTGCTTTATTTGATACAGAAAAGTAGTCATTTATTTCGTTTATATGTACGACATTGACAACATACTAATTAAAAACACGTGGAATAAACTCAATTGAAACTTAAACTAAAAACAATTGCAAAGACAACAAAATCCTACAACAGGTGCTTCAAAACAAATAGAAAACGGGACAGATACAACTTACAGAAATATTCAAGAAAATAAAAAAAAACAACAGACAGACATGCACTTTAAATATAATGATTAGTCTTGATCAAAATCATAAGTAATATGAAAAGAATTATAAAAAACAACCAACACCGCATATCACACGAAATGCTAGCTTTGGTGTTTAATGTTGCAGAAAATAAATAATTGGCATTTGTCAGATCAAGTGTCTGTTATAGACAATGAGATTGCTGAATCTTTGTTATAGATTTCATATAAAGCACTAACAAATTATTGAGATAGTTGCAACATTCAAAATTGATTTGACTATCAAAAATTAATTCATATACTTTGTGGGTATCAACGATTCTTAGGATGTTAAACCCTACATATAATATAGTAGGCATCAAAATGCATTTATTTTGAAGATTAGAAAAAAAAAAACAAAAAACAAAGCGCCATTGCATGACGTCACAGCAAAGCTAGTTTTCGTGAAAACAAAACAACCATACGAAGTGACAAACGTTCCTAACATGTCGCTACCTTGTAAGATGTTGCCTCTCCGACGGTGGAGGAGAAGGTGCGCGTGAGGTAGCGGTCGAATCACGTGCTTCCACCACCGCAGTCGGACTGCCAGAACCGCTACCACCCAGCGCCAGCGCCAGCCCGTTGATGCTGCCGACACATCACCACTTCACCACTGCCCTAGCGATGGACCGATCGAAACCGGCCAAACTTACCTGCTCCAATCTTTATCAATGGATATTTATAAAAAGGCTTTGAATGTTTACAGTTTTTGAATGACTGATGAAGGTATAATGCTATCTAGTATGACACACTGGAGCAGATAAGAACACTAGCATGGAACTAGAATCGATATTCTACTATCGAACTATCCTAGTCATATATTACACCCAATAACTCAATGTTTAGTACGACACATAACTAACACTGAAATGATATTCCGCCAAGTATCTAACTTGTCATTATCTATTATTTGTATGTAAACTATTATAACCTATAATATTTGTATATCAGAGCGAAACAGAGCATTCTCAGCGGGGTGAAGAGCTAACGAGCAGCAATGTTTGTGGCAAGGCGCGGGTGTCACTACAATGAGCTAACCCAAGCAATTGCATCAAATGTATGTGCATTATAATCATGCAAAATCAAAAAACTATCAAATCAATAAATGTACTAATGATCAAATTAAATAGATAAAGTGATACATAGACTTGATCTTGAACATAACAAATAAAAGTTTTGCAACGATATAAATCTATCTCGTTTTCAGGAACTGGCAAAGTGACTTACGAGAGGTTCTCTATTCAACTGCCAATCAAGACCTCAAGCATAAAGAGTTAGCAGGAAGTAGTCTAGTGTCACTTGTTTTAAAACGCAATTAATGTAAAGTTCTAGGATCGAAGGAATACATCAGGTTCTAGTTTACATAAAATGTAATAACTCAAATGTAATTGAGTTTTTATAACTCTTATAAGAAAACAGGATTATAAACATTTAAAGCTTAAGATTTCGAAAGATTTCTTTATATAACATTTTCTGCTGTTATAAAGGATTACAATATTTTACTGCCGATTACAATCGTTGCCGTAAACTCATAACTTCGTACCATACTTTGAGCAAGTTTAAATATTTCCTTAAAGTATAGGAAACGTTAAAAATTTCACAAAATAAAGTTCATTTCCGTACAAATCATTTAAATGTAATGAAATATCACAAATATACAAATATATATATGATATAAATTTGCAGTTTCCGTGACAATATCTATAGTCAAACAGTGACATCATATATTATGAGGTCATACGTTTCGGCGGAAGTTTGTGAAGGACAATCGTTTTGCAAAGTTTTGTACAACACTAGGAACCGCTAAATAACATTGTTATTATAAATTTTATTTTGATAAAAATGTAATTAAAATTTTCAAAAAATATAAAACGAACCCTAAGTGAGTGTCGTGTGTTTTTTTTTTCGTAAGGTCCTTTATTACCCACAGTAAAAGAACCATAAATGTCATAACAACGGTTTTCTGAAGACTTTTATTATGTCAGGTATATTAAACTTTATGAATCTGTTGAAATAATTTACTTGCATATTTAATACCCAAAAGTGGCGAATATATTTTTGTTTATTTTGACCCAAAACACTTGATACCTAAATATATAACTTATACTCGTATCTTACTTATATTTTGTGTCAAAACTTAAAATGTTTTCGTACTATAATGATACATAAAAAATATTTTTAATCAATTATAAGACATCAAAATAAATGAGACAAGTCTTTCCTGATACATAACTAAAAACATTAAATAATCAGATTCTTAATAAGAAACGCAAACAAAGGAAAAATTCACAATAAGATAATATCAACAAAGGTCAGTATTGTACATGAGTGATAAAGGAGCTGTATACAATAGGAAATGCCTTTAAAGCTGGTGCCACAGTGCAGTCGTGCGACCTCGATGATATATGCAATTCAAGCTTTAATTACTGCTAGTATTACATTATATTATATTTATAACTGCGAAGGATCATGCTGTCAGTATGTTTATAAACAGCATACAAATAAATTTTCCAGTCTTCGTTGCTGTCTGTATCATGTGTAAATGAAGTTATGAAGAAATTGCAGTAAACAGCTTTGATAGCAATTTGATTATAATTAATACTTAGTTCATTAACCTATTGACGAAACCACGTGAATATTTCGCGAAGTTTTGACATATTGCATCATACAGTTTTCTAAAAATATAAACAATATTTTCGGTACACAAGGTCACTGTCGAAGGTTATGAAAGTGAAATGATATTATCTATAATACAAAATTTAATTACTTTAGTATACTATAGTATTCAATTTGTCGTAACAAAAGTCGACAAGAAACATAATTAAATCTTGCTGTATAATTAATTACTTTTTGTATAGCGCTGAGGGCACTAACGACTATACTAATATATAATGTTTATTTTAATTATAAAAAACATATATATATATATAATGAGTTTTATATTAAATTCTTATAAAAACGAAGCTTTGTTTTGGTATAATTTCTATGAAATTAGGGCACATCTTAATATAGGAGCAAGCGATACGAGGAAAACGGCGGAGAATTGCCCATTAATTGCTCAATAAGTTCTGTGGTAATAATGGATGGGTTGATAAAATGCAACAAAAAACATACTATCATATATATATATATATATATATATATATATATATATATATATAATATTCATAATGACTCATACGAGTGCATGGTGTCGTGTCGCACGCTAAACCTCCATAAACTATTTGCTAGATGACTTTTCTATGAATTTTCTATGACCTACAATCTGTTTTTATGGTGTTATAAATGTTCAAGTTAATAGCAAAAGAGTTGATTTTATTATTATTAGTTTTCATTTCAGTTTTTTTAAACTAAAGCCTTACAATAATTTTTAATGGATACATGTTCCAGTTAAATTAAAACATTACAAAGAAATGTCTTATAATTTTTATATGAATAAATTATTTTTAGAATTTTATTATATTATATATGTTTAAAATTCACAACGTCGTTTTAAAATGAATCGATAGATTGTATCTCAGTAGATAAATACTTGTGACAGTTTATTTAATTTCTGTTTACCTTCTTTATGTCACAAGTACGTTACAAACAAATTAAACAACAAAGTTTTACATTGAAGTTATAATATCTAATGAATATTTACTATAATACATCTACCAAACCTTGAAATAATGAACAGGTTTTATAAAATAAAAAAAAAGCCAAAACAATGAAATATTTAAAATAAATGAAAGGGTTCTCATAAATGAAAGAATGTTAGTGATCAGGTCAGTATTTCATTTATGAAATACTCACCTGATGATCAGTATTTATTCCCAGAACATTAATTGCTTGGTTTATGAATACAAAAAATATATATATTTCAAAGAAAAAATCGTCAAAGAAAAGCACCTATCATCAAGTACTCCGTTAAAGGCAGTTCTGAACCACTACCTTACACACCCGATTGAGATTGTTTTTATATCGTAACCTAGAATGGTACAGTATCAAGTACAATATATATTTAATAATATTCAAGATAAATAAAATATTAATGTATAAAACTCAAGCTATACTTGTATAAAATAAATTCCTTTTATCTTTAATTTCATTAAAAGACGACAACAAGCGTTCTTTATAAAATATATAACTCTTTGTCCTCTACTTGGAAAACTGAGGTCTGTAACATTTGTTATGAGAAGAAAAGACAAAATAAAACATCTTCAATGTAATATATCAAACCACATTTATAAAAATTCATAAAAATATAATAAAACTGGCGTATAACAAATAAATAGTTTTAAGATTGAAGAAGAATGAGTAATTTTGAGATTGAAGAATATCCTTGAATTTTAAAATGTTCTCCAACTTCCGTGTGAGTTACAACTAGTTCAATTTAGATGATAAAAATATCAACATATTACGTAAGCTATGAAGTAAAATAAAAATATATCTCTGAATACTCATATGTCGAGTTTATGTTGTCATATATTTTCGTTCATCGATGTGGGATATATCATATAAGTTAATTATATGACGTGTTAGTCTGCACTCCGGCATGCATGGCATCTATCCAGACTAAAAAAGAAGATGACGCCTGGAATATAGATTGTCATTGAACATATAAATCCTGGTGAATATACGAAAATAGATGAATATTAATTTAATTATCTAAATACCTAGTTCTGACAGTAAATATATAATAAACTATTAATTTATCAACGCCTCTGTCAACTTGTCCGTAGTTAATTTGGGAATCATTTCCGTCACATCAAAACGCTTGTGAATACTTATTGAAAAAAAGTAACATATTTTCTGTTTTAAAATGAGTCAAAAAATTACTAAAATGAAATATAATTTATATGGAAAAGTTTGTGGTAATTATCGAAATTTCTGAATAGAATAATTAAAATAATAAACACAAAGAGTGATGATTTAATATTATCAAATTCAAAGTAAAATCTTAAATCAATAGAACTCCTCGAATATCTCAGAAACCAAACAAAATCCGGACATTTAACAGATAAACAAAATTATTCAAATTTTCAATTGTGTTTATTTTCACCGCTGCGCCTGGCGCCCCGCTCACCTTGACCGCTGCGTCTTAGTACAACAACAAACCAGCGAAATTTGACCCACACACCCCCTACATATGAATGGAAAATCGCAAGCAAACGAGGTATCTTTAACAACTTCTGAGATCTAGCATCAATGGTGTTACAGAAATGATTGAGCTATGGTTAATTAAAGATTTTACCGGTTCTTCCAGTGAAGCTGGTTTCTGAGATATCTGCTAAATCTGATATATAGTAAACAAGATTACGATGTTTTGATTTTACTCAACGCTTAATAGCTTATAGTTTCTTTGAAATGAAGAGTGGCCAATTTTAGTCAAAAAAATATATCAATTCTTGCACCACAAAAAACCTATTTCAAATATCTATGGGCTGAAAAAAATTCAATCAAAAAAATACTTATATGAAAGTAACCTATATAATAAATAGGCTACCTAATAATGTACTTATAAATTAAACCACTAAGGAGATCATAAACAATATCATGACATGAAAAAATATTTCTTTCAAGTATTTCGATCTATTCTAATGCAAAGAAGAACATTAACTAAAATAATACACATAAGAATTCAATTGACCCACTTAAAGCAGTTCCAAAAGATTAAAAATATCTTAGATATATGCTATATATAATACTAGATACCGCAATAATTCAGTCGCGATTAGATATAAAGGAATTTTAAATATTTAGTTTTATTATGACGAATAATAATATATATTTCTATATTCCAACACAACGCTATATAGCCACATTTTACTATGGGATCTAACTATATGTAAGATAAACACAAAATTTATAGCATATAGTATCTACATCAAACTCCCAGAGAGATATAATTTGGCTCACACAAGTTTCTCTAAAAGTGGGATTCGAACTCATTACCATCAGCATGAGTTTAACGATAACAGCGAAAATCACTCTAAAAAATATTTCATACATCTTTGTTAACAACAATTCGTACAGACTTCCTGTTCCAATGAAACATTTATTTTAATCAAAGATGAAAGTGCTCATACAAAAGTCAGACCTCATTTAAACAATAAATTCGAATGTACTTTAAATAGAATCATAGTAATGTTGTATGCTCTATAAACGGTGATAGTAAATTAATTTGAACAATGCAATTGTAAGCAGTACAGACAACAGACAACAGACACCCACGGTGAAGTAAATTGCGTTCATGACTAATTCTATCAAAAGTACCGCTGAAATGACCGCGAATAACCCCTGTGATATAAAAAGCGGATGAAAGGATGACCGTAAAATAATATACGATTTGTTTGTGCTGTAAATGTTTTCACGACTTGATATAACATTGTACAGTTTTGTTAATATAACTAAATCCGAAACAAAATGTAAGAACTTCATAACTCTATGAAAAATTAAAATTCTACATGCCATTGTCTTTAAAGAACTGTGTCAATCGTCATTGATCAATAAAAACATCCTATACTAGTAAGTGTCAAAGACCAAATAAATATAGGGATGATTTGAGACAGTAAATGATGTGATTAGTACCATCCCCTGAGCGAAGGACGGTCGATGAACTGGCGTAGACAAATATTACTATAATAGCTCTAGAACAGGGATTGCGAACCGTTTTTGATGTCCGTGTCACAAAATAAAAAAAATATGTTTTCAATAAGTAACGTGCTACAAAGAAAATTTCATTCGAAATGTTAGTACAGTGAAACTATAATTATAATTAAATAAACAAATTAACTTATTCTTTAAATACAAATATTTGTTAAATGTAGATTAATAATTTTTAATTGATTTTTATTAAAAAAGACAAGTTATAAAAAAATAATTTTGTTTTCGTGTGTGTCATCAAAACTTTCAAACATGCCATTGTTTCACCACTCCTGGTCTAAAACAAACATGTGTCAAAGACACAAAATACAAACACTAATTAATTATAAAAATGCATTATATAAAACTTAAAGAAGACTCAGTACAAAGTGCAACTAACAAGATATTCAAGGTTAATGCTGTCTTTATAATACGTAATTGTCTTAGAACAAAAGACATCATACAATAGACCAACATGTTATTCTATTTGACAACATCGGTTACAAACAGGGAAATTAATAAACACGACACTTGTAAAGCGACAAGCAGCTCGCCTATTATGGCATGGAAGCAAATTGTAACACCGATTATCGATTACAAATTATCGTTAAATCGATCTATCGATAGATATCAGGGTGATAGTGATGTAATCTCATCGTTACAACACAGACCTGTGCTATTCCCTGGCCAGGGTCGTCACTTATCTCACCATTCCACTTGGTTCACATCTCGCTAGTACAGTTGAGCGAACAAGTCGTTTTGCACGATTTTGGCATTTAATGCGAACTTGTTTAACGTTATTAATTACCTCTGATTTTCCGCCCACTGTACTTCACAGGTGCGAGGAAATAGAATTATTGTATCAGTTAAACTACATTTGGAAATTAAGCAATTACTATAGATATATATTTATTTATTTAACTTAACGTCGTGGATATCGTAATCGATTATCAACCCTCTGCAGCCCTACAAGGTCGCGGCGGGTAAGGTCGGGCATCGAACTTGCTAGTCCCCGGTAGTTGAGTGTCGTGTCACATTAGTCCGGGTCAAAAACCGCTTGAGGCCGTCCAACCGGGAATACTATTTTTAGGTACCGTATTCAAATATCCCTGTACTGACAGTATCTTAAAACGTTCTTTTCAAAATGCATCTTACATATATTGTACATTATAATTTTCAACAAACATTAGTTTCATAAGAATTTGCAATTCATATCAATAGTAAAATTTCTTCATATAATTTCTAGTTCGATTCAATAAATTATGTAAAAACCCTACGACAGAAATAGTTAACATTTACTATAATGTATGTTTTATTTATGTTACAATGTTAAAACTATCAAACATTAACTGAATCACCAAATGTACTGTAATTAAATTAATTCTAATATAGAAATGATGTAATAATAAACAAAACATTTACAATATAATAACATCGTATTAAATGTCATATATTTTTTAAAATGAATCTATAAGGCTAATATCCCACTAGAAGAGAAGTTATTAATCTTGTATTATTAACTAGTATATTTGTCTCAGCAAGTTACATTATTAGTGTGCAGTTAAAAGTTAAACAGTTAACAGTTGCGTCGGGAACATTTCGCAGACGGATGTTAAATGCGACGTTAAACGTGTTATTTATGTGATTCCGCATTGCGGTGTGTACAGGACTTTATAATATAAAAATTTACTGACCCACAAATCGACCAGTTCAGTATAAGTTAATGTCCATATGAAACCAGTTTTAACTGGAATTTCGTATTTTTTCATTTATCATCCATAGTAGAGGCATCTAAAAGTAGTTTTAAAATATATTTACAATTTTTACAGTGAGTATCAGCCTTATCCTAGCTACTATTGAACAAGCTGTAAATCTGCTTGAGCAGTTACAGTTCGCGTTAAAGTTTCATCGCTTACATCGGTGTTAACAGAGTCATTTGCGTGTAACTGAGCCGTGTGTCTTACTATAGCCGCTGACTGATTGTCTCAGTCATTTATCAAACAAATAATGTTGCAACGGATTAATTACCTCTGTATGCGCGAGTCGTTAATAATAAGCGGTTTTATTCCTTTATAAATGCGGTTTGTAAAATCGATTGTGTGGTTATGACGTCACACTTTTAAAGCGCTGAGATCACGTTTGAAAATAACAAACGCATCGGTTGCAGATAAAAAATTGTATATAATTTGTTATCGCTCAGACCGTCCGTGCAGTGCACCAACCTTTTATTTTACACCGAACCTTCTAGAACAGGGATGGTGAACCAATATCAAGTGTGCCACCACTGGCATGTTTGAGTTTCAATGGCACGCACAAAAACTAAATTATTTTTAGCCTTTCAGCTTTTAGTAAAATTTTGATTAATAAAAAAGTGTTTTAAGAAAAATTGCTTTTATTTGTATATTTAATTATACTTGCGCATATTCTCATCACGCTTACAATTCGAATGAAATTTTATTGAGGCACGTTACCTATTTAAAAAAATTATAACTGTAGCACGGAAATCAAAAAAGGTTCGCCATACCTGCTCTAGAATAATAATCCTTTAATAAAATTCGTTGCATCATACTTTAAAAGATATATGGTATATTCTTAAAAATTCAATATTTGGTTCTATAAAATAAAACATCATATATAAAATTGTAATAACAATTGCTATGCCCTTCAATACAAAAAGTTTACATAAATATATGGAGCAGTTAATAAGGAAATTAATTTATAAATATAATCAATTCCAGCTATTAGTCACACACAGCTGGGTTAAAATACTTGCGTCGGGAAAACGCACAGTAGCTAGAAATTACTACAATAAACATCACCAGATCGTTGATTCATGGTATCTGTATGTATTTCCTTATCATAATTGGGACGTGAAGGATTTATCACAGATAAATATTTTGCTATTGATGTCGAGATAAAGTCAGGTGAAGTAGGTTAGTGTTACCAAATATTGTCTCTATCTAGTACATAGTTAATTAGCAAATAATTCATTAATTATATACCGTTGGCTAAAAGATTACAAACAAAGAGATAAATCATACGCGTATATTCTTTATTTAACTATATTATATCTTCCGCTTGCTTCACATAAACTTCAATGAAACTTTACATAGACATGTAGTATATTTTATGACGCAATAACTTTACAGTCACCAAGTCACGTGACCAAAATATATAAATCATCATATTATATCTTTCATGTGGAACACGTGAGAGGAAATAGTAAAAAAAGTGATAACATTTATCAGATAAAAGCTTCCGCAATTTACAAAATATATCTATTTATGAATCTCAAGATCTGTCATTTCAATGTATCTAGGACAATACCTTTGTAAAATGTGTCAGGTATCTAAGACGAACTTAACTTAATATTAGTATGGACTATTTATTTTTTCGTTCTTCTGTTGATTTTTGAACAAATAAAAATAGATTATACTTATACCTTTGACTCATAATGAACTTCATGAAAGTTCCACTATTGACAGATCTTGACTCTTGAGTACGAAAAAAATAGTCTTAGGTTTGATCGATTTGTTGATCAAAGGTTATGAAAATTCAGTTTGGAAGGTTGTTGTCATAAGTGTTTACTTGTTTTAATGATGTATGGTGTGCAATGAACATATAAATAATCAACCCTTAATAATTCTTTTTAAAAACAAGAATTAAACAATGAAATAGACGAAGTAGAAGTAGTAGTAGAGTGAAATATTACTATACATTTACAAGAATAACAAATATCAAGCTGGTCGTGGAAGGACAAACAGTACAATAGTATTGTCTAGTACTGACAGTGCACTTATCTTAAGGACAATGATGAAATTATTGCAATATGTCAACAAACTATTACGTATGAGCTGTTAACCAAGAAATACGATTAACCTGATGAAGATATATGTCAATTGTACTTATGATACCATGACGCTTAGGGTACAACATGGGTGTATCCTATCAATCAAAGTTATACTTGTAATTTACATCTGACACGAAACGAAGCAATGCTTTGATCTTAAATGGAGGCAATTTTGCAAGAGAGCGTAATAACCGACGCGTGCGCACACCGGCGGCAGGTAGCCTTCGTCGTTTGATATCTAGTATTTACTATGTTAAATATCATAGGTCATGTCGTACAAGGATAGTATTAGTGTATTTTATATTGCAACACTTATTATGAAATTTGTAACCACTGATATTATACTACTAACTTTGAACAGCTGTTATTGTACGTTGGTCGTGATCTGCAACTAATTGTAAATGACTATGTGTTTGTGTGTGTGTAATAACACAAAATACATTTATGTTAGAGATACTTCATTTAGTATTATATTTAAATTGAAATACTATAGAAATCGTTTAATAAATAAAAATTAAACCAAAACGTTTGTTTATAGAACTTTTCATAAAACCATAGAAAGTTATAAATAAAATTAAAAGCCATTAACAAGTTTCAAAGAATTTCCTAGAAAAATAAAAAAGATGAAAGAAGTACTAAAAGCTATATTGAAATAACTTTCTTGTGTAACTCGTGATTTTATAAGTGTAGTGTTGAAATTTTCTTTGAGTTCATGTTACTGGAAAAATTTATATAACTTAATTAATATAACGAATATTTTTTCTATTCATTTAAACAATTGTAATTTCAAAAGCTAGAATATAAGATATAAAAAAAATGTCTAAACAGTGAATTGTGTATTTTAAAGGAAAATATATATATATATATATATATATATATATATATATATTAACTCCTATTTTTCGGCTAACCAACATCTAAAATAATATTCATATTAATTACGTAAATAAGTAAACATACTAATAGAAATATCTAAATTGACTATCTCAAGCTGTTCTAATCTTTATTATATTAAGGGGTTATCTTATATCATTTAATATTAGGGGTCAATTCAATAAAACAAATGAACATACACTCTAGCTAATAATATAGATAAAAACCATACTATTAATGTTTCCACATGATGATTTTATTAAAGTATTTCGTTGGTTTAAAAAACGATGGTATATTGCAATAGTTAATAATTGACCCACATTTTAAAACTATCGCTTCGATAAAGTTACTTTCATAAAGGAAACACAAGGTCTCGTAGAGGTGTTGCTAATAAACAGACAATCTGTACGTTTATTATAAATTCATAATTTGTATATGTCTTAATAACAAAACTGCTTCTGCCTACGTGTATTATAATAAAAATTAAAAACAAGTAATAATAAATTTAATTTTCATAAGCCGATAAAGTTTGTCTAATTATCGTTGTATGGTTTGATAATTAGAACTGTCAAAAAATTAAATAACAATTTATTAAATTGTCTATTATAATAAAATATTAAATTAGCTTTAATTCAGCCATTAGAATGTGAATTCAATAATATAGTTAGTTTGTTCTCACCCTTCGTATAACTACACCTGTCTGGATATTCTCCTATAGTCTGTCTGTTACCAGAGTACACAATCATGGCTGAATGTTGTCCATAATCTTTAATTTCACACCTACTTATTTACCTTTGTGAATATTTATTTATCATGTACGTGGGAAAGGGTATACTGAGTTTATATGGAGTTCCAAACGCCGTGACTGTATAAGATAATAATATTAAATTTCGAAAATAAATTTTAAAATTACAAAAATAAAATATACTAGTAAACTGACAAAAATACCCAAAAAATGAGACAAAATTATTGTAGAAAAAAAACTAGACGAAATAGAAACAAGTTAGTTTTGAACAAACTAGTGCCATCTAGTAAAATAATCCGCCAACCTATGCTTGTATACGACAACGACATCTGTGTTTTGTTTACGAAATCAGTTTGGAAGAGCTTGAAACCTATTACACCACTATTATTAGTTTCATTTTAAGCAATAGATGGCGCTATATAGTATATTATTTTTTGATTGGACGTTATCTTAAAATGATACATTTTACATTTAATGAATATAATATCAAGTAGATAGATATCAATAAATTTAATAGGTATTAAAATACTTATAAAAATGCAATCAAGCGACGTTAAATAAAAAAAAATAAAATCTTTAGGAAAAACAAACAAAAAGTTAGTCCAGGGCCCAAATACAATAATTATCATAATTATCGTGTTTTGTTAATATTTACCAACCGAAAAAAAAAAAGTGATAAAAAAAATTGCCCGCCCGAACAGGGACTTGAACCCTGGACCCTTGGATTAAAAGTCCAATGCTCTACCGACTGAGCTATCCGGGCCGATAACACTATCGCTGAAAACTATTATGACATTACACAACAGACTTCTATCGAAGACAAATTCTAAAAAATGTTATAAAAATATATCCAATGAGTGAATATTGAATATCATTACTAATTTGAAAAAAGAAGACCAACTACATGTGAACCAATTATAAATTAGATATATATATATGTTTATTTCCTTTTGAATGAAAAAGGGGCAATGCTTTTTACTACAAAAAAATCCTATAAATAAACTACGAAACGAGCATGTTTAATGGACACCGCTACTCGACACTAGATGGCGCTAGTCTACACACAACACCAATAGAATGATAACTTAATGCATATGAATTCAATTGTCGTATAAAATGGCACAAAGATTAAATTAAAATGCAAACAATGATGACAAAAATGAAATCTATGACGGAGGTTGTATGTTCTTGCAGACGGAAAATAATAATAGCCTTGCCATGAACCGTGGAGGTTGAAACCCTTGAGGACGATCTGCGACACTCGAAGACCTCTTGGCGGGAACATCGCTATATTAATAGCGTAATGCCATTCAATTAAATATTAAAAATCATATTCATTAAATGGCATAACGGTTAAGAAACAAGAAATAGTACGCTGGGGTTTCTCACACTAGACGGTTAGTAGATTGGTATATCGAGATGCTGTATATATCACCGAGTAAAATAATACGCAATAATAGTATGAAATTAAAGTAAACTATTAATAATAACGTTAAGATACCTATACATAGAAATACGCAGTTACTTATAATGATAGCGCCATATAATGGAAAGTATTATTGTGACAAAGCAAACGACGTTCACTGACGAATTTTGACATACTCTATGGATTTAAAAATAATATAATACATGAAGTGTGATTTTAATACGATATATCTTAAGATTTATTTCAAAATAGCTCGATGCAAGACATTATCTTTATTGATTTAAATCGATTCATGTATAGTATAAATCGATTCTATTCGTCAGTGTTCGTCGCAGTGACTCACTGCGTGCGCCGCAGACCGCCATAGTACCTGCAACAAAAGAATGTTTGGTTAGTTGTTCAGTGGTATTCAGTGATCTCGTGTATATTTTAAACTCCTAGAGTGAAAAAATAATAATATTAAATCTTTAGGACGTGAAAATGTTATTATATACAAATATTATTAAATTATAAATAACATATACGTAGGTCTAGACAACTAGACCAAGTCCCGAGTTCTGATTTTGAATCAATCCAAATAGACGACGAAAAAACCCTATCAAAGATAACCACATTTTTCATTTCGATATTGTCTACATTTTCGCCTGACATTAACTAATAAAGTTTAATAAATCTATATTAAAGATTATTAAAATCTAAAAATAAGATTAATACTAATAGTTTTAGTTCTTAACAAATCCTTATAATCAATGTCAGACTGAAGCCTAAAAGTTAGTTTAATTGAATTATTGAGTGACAGTTCAAGACATTCCGCACTTTGCCGATGTTAACAAATAACACAATTTAATTACGTTCAATATCATTTTAACATATAATAAGTTTTGTATGTTCTTGTTTTATTGTAATACCCTTTTAGTTCCTTTTTTACATATTTTTTGATACTCTTTTATTAAAATTAAACATGACGTTTCATGTACCTATTAAAAAGGGCAAAATATATAAAATTTTCGATTAATTAATAATAACAGATATAATTCACTGATTAACTTTACATATCTTCTACGTACGTGTATAGTGAGATAATGTACCGCGTATTATCTGTGATGAATGGTATGAGTTGCGCAGGCGCATGCGTTAGTTGCATGCGATACTATTAAACCGTACGAGACTATAATTAGTGTCATATTTGTACAAAATGTGGAGTAGAACTAAATGATTACCGCACTGTGTATATCAAAGTTAATAAATCAGGTTTCATAACTTCAATAGTAATATTATTAATATAATTTAGTTCAATCTGTGAAATAAATTTATTAAACTATACAATTTCATAATCTGATAGTTTTTAGATCTCAGATACTACATGTTCTACGAGTTCTACATTCGGCAAAGTAGTCCAGTGACGGCTAGAACGAAATTTTGGTACATTATAACCCCCAAAATAATATCTTGTATCGTAGTTTCGATAAGGAAAATAGAGACAAAATTCCAAACACAATACTCAATGTTGATAATACAATTCCTAATAAATAGCTGGGTCAATATAACAAAAGAATTTTACGTGACTGTCGACACAAGAGTATTAGGCACGCCTTGCCTAGAAACCGCCTAGACGAGCGGGCACGCTTTCAAGTGTACGTTTCAGTAAATATCTTTAACTGTAGTCAGGTCGGCTAGACTAATCAATACGCTTTTAGACACCCAAACATTTTACACAGTATTACCGACAACAGTGCTGGGCAAATCTTTGATCAACTTGTATGGGACATAAAAAATATAGTAAAACGTAAATATGCCGCATCTTGAAATGCTTAATGTTGAACAACAATATGTACATCTTTTTTAAATATTGTTTTTCTAGGTTAGATGAAATTTATAAACTAATAATGTTTATACAACACACAAAAATATATCAATTTTTTAGGTACTTTTAGTTTTCTTTACAAAATATGTTCATTATAAATAAACTTTTTGCTCTAAGACTATAAAAAATCAGAAAGTTTTGTATAGGTAACTTTTCCTATTGAATTTAAACTTTGTTGAAATTAGCTTATACGAGAATATAAAAGTATTATCGAAAACTTTTAATGATGCATGTATTCTAGCCAATAAGTTCAAACACATTACAATCGTACATGTGTGTTAATATTTCAATTAACATATATATTTACGAAAGCGCCATCTTCATATTTAATACAATCTGAAAAACAATTAAAGCTTCATAGAGCGGTTGACAATTAGATTAGCCTCTGAGAAACAACACTGTGACATAAAATAATACTCTCCTATATAATAATTATACTTTCAAGAGTACATATACTCTATGAAATTAGTATTCGTGCCACCTGATGGGAGATGGTCATCGCCGCCCATTGGCATTAGCAGATCCTGACGGATCTGAAGTGAGTTGCCGGCCTTTTAAAAAAATTAATTAAAATCATTAATTAAAAAAATTAATTAATTAAAAGATCTCTAAGTAGTATTTGTTCAGAAACACCGCATGATAAAGCTAATTCCATGAGGTGGTGGTATGTAGAACTGTGTTTTAAGACTTTGTTTTTTAACATTAACAAAATAAGGTTGTTGAAAAGGTTTTATTTTATTAGGCATATAAGATCTGTGTTAAATAAAAACCAACTAATGTGTGTGCACTCTCTTTGTAAACCAAAACTACCGTCACACTTTCTTGTTTTCCTTTCCTTCCAAGTGTTAAAAGTAATGGGTTTGAAATATGTATATATGTATGTATCTTTAGAATTAGGTTACGTATTTAAAAAAAAAACGGTAAATTTTATTAGATTTGTTAAAAAAGATGCAATTTATTTTTGTTATGTTCTTGCCTGTTTCGTATGTCTTCATCTCTATACAGTACGTACAGACCACATAAATGAACTAAGTTCTAATAACCTCAATACATCACATGGGAGCTGTGTCTCAGCAATGAAATGTTGCTCGAGCCGCTCTCAACGTTGTCATTTTGATAATCACTGTCAAGTGAAACCGGCCGATATCTTGAAAACTATATTAAGATAATTAAAGTTTAAACTCTTAATGATATATTATACAACTTTTTAATTGCAACTTTCAAGAGAATAATAACATTACATATAATTATCCGGCTGTACTCACGTCAATTGTATTGGAATTTGACGGCTAGTGTCGAAACCATTCGGATTATTTATTCATGTGCTCGGAATATAGCAGATTTGCGGCGTGAATAGTTCACAACTAGTCGGATAAATCCCGATTATATTGACATGAGTACTGCCGGATAATTATATGTAATAGTAATCATGGATCCCGAAACTTTAACTATAAAAAAAATTATTAATACTGCTAATTTGAGAACCCATTCGCAGTCGTTATTCATGTGCTCGGAGTAAAGAGGAATCACGGCGTGAACTGTTCAACTTCAAAACAAGTTGGTTATGTCCCGATAGTATTGGTGAGGACTAGGGTATAATTATATATATTAATCATGAATCCCGAAAATCTAAAGATATAAAAAAATTTTGTTAATTTTCAGCTTTATATATGATATTGTAATTGTGCATCTGACATAACGGATGTATCACAAGATGCAGATTCAATTGAGATCCATCCTGATACAACTAGGTCATAGTGTTGTGTGAAATAGATCACGGTCAGATAGATATATTATGTACTACAAAAACTATATCTAGTTACATATATAACAATAATCTAATACTATTAGACCTATTAGTAAGTTATGTAGGACATATTCACTTAAATTTATATATTTTGGCTTTTGAACTTTTGCCAGTACTTTTGATTTGAAGATATATTTTATATACTTATATTTATATATATATATATATATATATATATATATATATGCATTGTGTCTCTTATAATAGGAATGTTTTACATATAATTATAGTTAGTATAAACAATTCTATTAAATTAATTCCTTGTATCTAAGTAGAAAATTCTTTAAGCCTTATGTAAAGGATAGTTTCTGAGAATATCTTAAATTGGAATAAGAACTTACGTTATTTTCCATACTAATGACACAATAAATTATAATTAAGTCATATATAATGTAAACAATATCATTTAACATATAAAAGATTAGAAAAGGACTCTGCAAATACTTATTTATATTTTACATTAATTAGTTTATAAATATCATCTTAATTAAATCTAATTATATAATTAACCTCGCTTAGTTAGTGAAGTAAGTAGGTTAGGTTATAGTTAATAGTTAACTATAGAATAGTAACAACAGTTATTCGCTCTACCGATAAGATGAGAACTTCATGAACTACTCAGAATATACCTATTTTCTAATTCCTCTCTGAAAAACCAAGTTAAAAACTAACTTTAAAATAACGAAAGCATAACAAATATAGCCAACTTTTCTCACTCGAGCTTGATAGGTTTAGAAAATAGATTTTTCAGGATTCAGCAACATATTTTTTAACGAAAATATAATGTGCATTATTTATAACGTTCATAATCAATTCTGTACATTTTTAACAATTCATTTGAAACAAAATACAAACAAATTTCATTCTATTATAAATTTTGAACTCTTTTATTAAATTAATAAATTTTATCAATATGATTATTTAATAAAGAAAGTTTAAAATAGCCCTTGGTGATAGATATGTAATCGTTCATCACAGCATGGTGAATGAAGAGGAAGAATAAAAAGGATGGAAACAGAAGATTCTTAAATACGAATGTAGATTATAGAGAGATAGATTTACCTTATAAGAGTTATGACCAAAGAAGACAGACTTGAAAAATAATATTGATGTTTCCACTGAGTTCAAAAGAAGAGTTTGGAAGAAGTTGACATATATTGCGCATACATGAAATAATTGTAATAAGGGCATATATATAATATTGTAAAAATATACTTAAGATGAACAGTAACTGTCGAATTTGGTAAGAGGTTTAAATTAATTAAACAAGAAATAAATTTAAAATATTTACAATAGAACATTATAGGATATTTTATTATAGAGTTAAATAATATTATAATATCGTTTTATAAATTGCTTTTAATAAAAATAGATATTTTGTATCTTAAAATAATCACATCGCTTATTATATGCAAAACACCGTGGGAATATTATAATTTATACTAGAATAATAATAGCAAAGATCGTTCGTTTCAACGCAATTATCTTTAGTATTTCTTTCTAGGTTTTTAATTCCTTTTTTATAAATAAACCGATTATTAAGGTTTGAGTTTGTTCCGACGTATATATAACATTATACTATGATCGTAAAGCCGACATAAAAAACGAACAATATAAGGTATGTTTACGCAGACAGAGTCGGTGTGAACTTCTAGTCTAGTATTAATAAATAATATAAATGATAATGTAATAAAAGGCCAGATGCCATCGATTGTGTAAGTATATAGTGTAGATAGAATTTTATATATATAATTCTATCATAATTTTTCAAACAGGTTGAATACCTGTTAAGGAGTGTCGGTGTGTTTGTGAATCTCATAAACAACTAGATATTGATATTCCAAGAAATCCTCTCTCAGCTCCGGAATTCAGTCTGAGTACTAGCATTATTCAGATCGATTCCTTTGTCCTTTGACTTAAACTATCTAGGGTCATGTTTATTTGAAAACGTATAAATTCTTTCTACAAATTATTTTAAGGATCTTTATCTAATACCTACTTATTTAAAAACATATTTTTTTTTATCATAAAGAATAAATAATAATAAAAAATATTAGAAAAAACATAATCTAAAAATAACATTTTCTATATAAGAACCGATTAAATTTAAAACTCTCATACGAAGGTATAATAGAACTTAAAAATGATTTTGAAAATGGCGAAGAGAGGCTAGAGAGGACATATATAGACGAAACAAAACATTAATATTAAATTTGTAATTACTAGTAATAAAAATATCGTAATACATAAATATAATTTGTTTCAGAATGTTACCTCAGAGATATACATATTGAGCAAGATACTCGCTAGAGTCTAGTACATGTCTACAAAGTTATATCAGGCTAAGGTTACATTGTTATTACTAAACTAGACAACTATAGGCGGTTGCATTAATAATTTTATCTCTGAAGTTTTACGTAAGTTAATACTTATTTTTAAATAATAATATATCTCAGCGTTTGAACTCTTATTAAATGGTGCATATTTTTAATATTAAAAAAAAGTTCTTAGATTCAGCCGTCTGTATGTACGTTTGTTTTTAATATATTTTTTTATATAACATCTTATTATTGTCAAAGCTACAACCAGCTCGGAAAGATATTGCAACAGACCTGAGAAGAGTTGGCGACACTTATAAAATATATATTATAAAATTAATAACAATAAAATATTTATTTGTAAAAATTTGTCTTTTATAGAAACTAAATTCTATTGCGACGAAAAGATGGATGAAATATATATATAACTTAATATTTTCTGTTAACACATACTACGCTTTATTGTTTTGTCTGTCCTTTTAAGGCTGTATAATTATCAAATTAATATAATGCAATCACCATCACATCTTAGATCATCAAAAACAATTTACAATTAAATTTTTAATAAATAATAATTTGTCTATGAGGTAAAAAATGTTTTAAAACTTAATTACTATAGGAAAAAAGTTGCCTCAGTAATCGGTATGTATTACGAAACAGATGAGACCGGTTTCTGTGTTTGTTTGATAGTTTAGAACAATAAAACAAATTATTTAGAATCGTAAACGTATAAAATAATCATAGAATCATCAAAAAATGAATACTTCATTTTAGATACAACTCTACAATTCTAATAGCAATATACAGAGAATATTTTTCTTTAATAAGTTTGTACAAAAAAAATATGTTCATCTAATAAGCTGGTTATAAAAACCGTGTGTTGCATGACATGAACGTTGTTTTGTTTTAAACTGTTCAAAATGAAAGTTAATATCAAAACCTATTAACAAAAATAAAGGTACATTCATATATTTATGTAACGTGTAGTGGAGATAGTATCGTAACTATCAATTAATCTTAATGTTAAAACTGAGATCTAATATATCTAGAATAAATTTAACCGCCACATATCACAGACGGTGACACTGTGCCAAGATGAAAGCACAAACTGTATTTGCATGCAGTAAATTGATTAAAAAAACAATTATAATAAAAATATACACAGAGAAGTTGAATTTCTATATATTTTATATGTATAATGTATATGTAAACTTCGTACCAAACATATTTTTTTATATAAAAAATGAGGGCAAACGAGCCTGCGGATCACAGGAGAAATGTCCACGAATTCTTGTAACATCCGAAGACTCACAAAAGCTTTGCCGGCCTTGGAGGTACGAATATACGTATTTTTTGAAGGTTAATTTATTTGTACTATATTATTATATTTGTGTCTCGAAAATGTATTTCTACAATAATAATTAGCAGAGACGTCTTGTGTCTAAACGCCAGTCAAACGCCAGTGACACAGAGCGCCATGGGATAAATTGAGCATCTGACCAATGCCAAGTTTTTTTTTTATGCAAGCGACACACTAATGGGCGTGTGTAACTACGACACGTCATGTAACACGGCGACGACCACGTGACCAGAGATGAGAATTATGATTTATTAGCAAATGTTTAGTGAAAATTATCCTTAGAGCCGGATGTTACACTATTCAGTTAAGTATGATAATTATGCACAATATACAAGTTATTTTATTATAATTCCATTAAAACAAAAATAATTAATGAATTAACGGTATTGTAAATGAAATAATTTAATCTTTGTTAGAATTTAAATATCGTACACCATATTTAAATTTAAATTGTTACTAATATACTTAAAACAAATACAGTTAAAAGCTTAAAATACAAATATTTACATAACATTTTTTTCACGGAAGGTATAGGAAGTAGTTTTTTTAAATGTGCCACGTGCCAATTGGGTCAGTCGTATTAATGTACTGTGAGAGTACTGTAAGACATTTTTAGGACATAGAAAAATGACACTATTACATATGATAATATAATTATTTAGTGACAGTAAAATTAAAATGCTCAGTTATTAAACAACTAAAGAAATTAAGTATAAAGGCATGCCATTTGGAAATAACAATTAACTTTGAACTTGATACAAACCGTCGAGTAAGTTTGCTCATGTTTCACTAAGTTAAACTTAATATTACATCCAATAGCAAAACAAGTCAACAAAACAAAACAACGTCATAAAAACTTCAGTTTCAGCAACTTTTACATTAGAAAAATAATATATCTGTAACTCAATTTATTCGAAAATATGTTTGAAATAGTTATAAAAGAATTTCTAGATGATTTATAGTCATAAATTATTATTATAGAAATAAATGAACAAACACTATATAAAACATCGTTTTTTGTATATTCTGAGAGTAGACGATAAGTCTCAAGCAAAAGGAAACTTGATATATTTGAATAACTTCAATAAGTTCTTTCTTAGTTTTGTTGTATTTATATAACTCTAAAAAATATATTTGAAGTACAAGAAAAGATACAAATACAACACAAATAAGAGAAGTCTGCCAAAACATAAAAATATTTGTATAAAATAATGTTAGACAAATAACATATTTACAAGTTAGAGATATATATATATATGTATATGTCCAATGACGAACTTATCAAAAGATCAAGGAAACATGACGCAATATTTTAGTTAAGTACTTACAAATACGTGTAGTCTGCTCTCACGTAGACACTTATCACCGTTTCAAATGTATCACCTGCAATACTTATACTAGCTGCTGGAAGAAAGCAGACGTTCTGTGAAGACAACAGCAATAGCTGCAGGCCAACAGAGATTGTATCTATTATTTTAATATACAATTACTTTGTTACATATAATAAGGCTGAATCAATAATAAAACAAGACTCGACAAAATTGCTACTTGTGAAAAGATGTGCAAAGAATCGATTAGTACATGACAGGGGCGTGGTTTATAACATGATTAATTAAATAAGAAAAAGGCTGACGAAACTTTCTCTAAGCGCAAGGTATAGTTATGTATCTGCAGTGCGACATCTCACATCGATTTCTTAGACGTCTGGAAATAGGCTCGCTTCTTAATTCCTTATACATTATTTTGAACTTTGATAAAAAAATTTCAGCAGAACTGTACATCTGGAACTGTTATATATAATAATGTATGATATTTGTAGTAAATTAAAATGTATATATAAAACTGAGGCAGGAAGCATGTTAGACTTCATTATCGAATTTTAATTACAAAACCAGACTTGAAAAAATAAATGATATGATAAAAACTATTAATTATGTAAAAAGAGTAGAAAAAAAAATAATATTACATTGTCATTGCTTATATGCAAAAATTTATTATATTGCAATATATTCAATTAATTAATAAAATTGTATAAAACTCAGACTAATTTAACTACTTAGACTCCCAAAATACTTTCACATGTAAGTCTGTCCAGAGCAGCTGTTATTATGTGTGAAGTTACACATGTTTTTAATTCAAACACCAACTCAAATGATAACCAGAACAAAGTTCATTGACATAAAGAGTGAAACCCATTCATCAAAACTACAGTTAGATTCGTAGTAAGCCAAAGTGACTGTCACAGACAATAGAGAAACAGTGACAGGCGTCGATGACGTCACGGTAAAAGATACATTCGACCTAATATGTCAGTCAATTTAGGCTGATGGCCTATTAGGGTGCTTTGGGTGGAATAAGTTAATTATACAAGTGATAATGATAGTGGAGCAGGAAGGCATTGCGGCCAACTGTTCCGGGAAGCGACCGCAGACGAGCCGCAGACATGAATGACGTCACACCGTAACCAGCCAATTGGGGCAGCGGGTCTAACAGTTCGTTTACTTGTTAAACGAATACCTCGTTTACTTACCAAAGATTTACTGTCAAAATAAAACTAATTTTTTTCACTTTATACGCTGTTCATTTCAAAACATAAATGAAAATACATACAATCATATTATTATTAGAAGAAAATTTATACCGAAACATTAAACGGGTTTAATGAACTTTAACACAACGATTTACTATCTATTTAAATTATTTTCACACTATTGTACATTACAATTTATACATAACAATTTCAATAAGACAGAACGGTTCTGAAAACAATATCCAGACAACATTGAAATTACATACAATAGCTGTACATATAGTAGCTATGTATGGTTAGTTTTTAAATAATTATGATAAACATGAGACATGGTTGTATGGTTGACGGCCTTGGGGGAAAAAATGAACAGTAATACATATAACGCCATTGAAACGAGTGGACCGCCAAGGTCGCGGAGTCAACGAACAGGACGCTACCTGTCTCAGACGCATTGAAATATTCGTATGATTTAATTAATATATCAGAAACTATCGATGATATTTATACGACTGGCTGTTCTATCAACGCGTAGCCTAATCTACTCGATATAGAAACATCAAGTTTTGTTTATAGGTTCCTACAAAGACATTTACGAGTTTTTTAACACATAAATTTTCAAAAAAGTTATTTTATAGATAAAATTTTTGACAAATAACTTTAGAAAGTTATTTAATACAACTTTCGATACAAAAATCGCCATAACTAAAATTCTTTCACGATATAATATTATTGAAATCAGGTAAGTAGTAAGTACATTAGCACTAGGATGAACCCACGCCAAGATGCTTTTAACTATTTATAATTTCGTGACAGCTTTTGTGAGCCGGAGCTCTGTACGTAACATTACCTATTAAATGTTAGTGATTGATGAGAAATTTTACGTTTAGTAACGCGTGAGGATTCGATGTAACATAGAAAAAGACATTAATATCGACAACAGATTCTTGGTTTTAATACCATGATTTATCTTCGATATCTCTGTCTATATTATTTATTAGTTGGGAAGGAATTTACATGTAGAAAGTTTAGATTATTTATGCAAAATGGAGTATAGTCATACAAGTCGCAATGAGATATGATTACCTACCCGCGTAGTTCTGTGGGCGGAGTGGACTAACCGCAATCCAGAAATGGATGTTGAACGTTCCAGAACTGTTCGTTGGCGAACAATTGATGCGCAAATTTAAAATACCTATTTCTTTCTACAAAACTTGCGGTATATAATTATATGTTGCATGTATATGACCCGGCACAAATTATTTAATGCCACGGCTAGGTTCCTTAGTCGTACTGCACTTTGGATTTTGAAGTAGTTAACGGCAGCCTTAAGTTATACATTGGAGAGTAGAAGTAGGCACGTGTGTATTTCAAATGCAAAAGGTTTTGCTATTTCACTTAAACCTGAATATATTTTGCACCAAGTAGTTTTTATACTGAATAAATCTAAATACTATACTAGAGAAAAGCTTTCATAAAGATATATAAACTGTAACATAATACATAAAAACCACTATAGAACCATATATACTTTAGAAGTACGGATATTAATAAGATAATAGTTTCCGTGAAGAAAGAATTCTTATAAGCGAGAAAAACTTTTATTCGTAGACGCTGGAATTTTTAATATAATATATTAAAAAAGATATATATATATATAGAATACCTTTCTATCTTTCAAACCCGGCAGTCATTTAAAATAATATTATTATCGCAATAAATAATCAAGGATTTTTGATCAGGGGACATATCGCTGATGGCTGACGTGACGCCATTTCTTTAAAATCGCAGTGTTTATACAGATAGGTCTGGACTGACGCCAATGCTTTTTAATCGGTCTAAATTCATTGAGCAATGCTTTATAGACCAGCGGGTGCGATGGGTAGATATGACCTCTAGAAGGTCACGGCTACTCAGGAACGAGAGCTCATGTTTTGGATAACGTTTTCATGATAAAATGTTGCATTTACTGAAGCAAAATAGGATGGCGTCGGTCGTGTCAATCAAGCCTGAAATTGAAATGTTGAAAGTAGGAAATAGATTGAATTGCCTTATATCACATTTATATTACGTGTTAAAATGAATAAAAATGTATCACATGTACTATAAGCTTGAAACTGTTGAATGTATCCATAATTAACATACAGTGTCTGAACAAAACAATACAGTTTCTATACAGATAGTAATATAATAAATAATGCTAAATTCATCGAAGCAAGCAGCATACGGTAGCTCAATTGGTAGAGCGATAAGACGGTTTCCCAGAGGTACCAGCTCGAATCCTGCTTGTATTGATAAATTTTTATCTTATATTTCTTAAAACAATACGTTTTAAAGCTGCAATCAGATAAAAATCAGTGATCCAGAAACGTTTTTAAAATAATTTATCTGTATACATTTATACAATGAAGACTATTTAAATGAAACTTTGTATAAAGAAACAATAATTAAATAAAAACCTCAACAAAAAACTAAACAATATTCAAAATGTAGTAACAAAGTAACAAAGAAAAAATCAATGTACAATCACGCAATAAGTCTAGTAAAAAAGCCGTAGTCAAAAATTTAAAAGAGAAAGTACTTGCTATAAATAATAATAGCTATTAAAATCGAAAGCGTGCGTCTAACAAATCTATTTAATAGTTAAGCGCTTAGACATCACTTTTAGTATAATGTACAGTCAGCTTCAAAAGTCGATGACCATATTTAAAGTTTCAAAATAGCTATACACCATATTATACCAAAATTGCTAAACATGACAAATGCCAATATTTAACAAACATCATTAAAGTTAAAATTATAATTTACACAAATCTATAATTTTGTCATTGTCACGGAATTGATTGAATTTTACTTACATACATATCTTTTTATAAATACCACATTATTTTAAAAATAATGTATTTTTAAAATGGCAATGTTAGTAATACCTTTCTGTCTATTGTCACTTAGAACAAGAAAAAACTTCATATTACGTTAAATTAAATAAAGTCTTTAAGGAACATAACATGTGTTTGATAAATTTGACAACTTTATGTTTGGGTAATTTTAATTCTAATATGTACACCATATTAAAAGTTCAAAAATAGCTATACTTTATAATTTTGAACTTTTTGAACTTTTAATATGGTCATCGAATTTTGACGCTGACTGTACTTTGTTTAATGCCTTTGAACGTTTGTTTTAGACGCAAACTATTATAGTATTATCTTTAGTACTGCATTTACTGTGAAAGTTCTGAATATGTCAAGAGCATTCTAAATGTAAATCTTTCAACTTAAAACCACATTTATTCTACATAAATCTTTGTGTAGTTTGACTTAGTGGAGTTACAAGTATTATACGGACAAAAGAATCATAATATGATGAGTTTTGTAAAAAACAAATGAATGAAGAAGTATGACAAAGTCCTCTTTGATAAACTAAAAATAATATATAATACTGTTGAACAAAAAAAAGTAAATATGGCGGCCATTTAAAAAATAGTATACAGAAAAGACTGCAGCTGTAATGAGGCACTGGAAGCTCCACACTAAATCATCTGGAAGCATATGCCGAGTAGACTTATTTATTGCCTTTCTCTACAGCCAACGAGATGGGCATTTAATATTACGTCATAAAAAGACAATGAAATGTAAAAAAACTTTAAGGAAAATGTATTTATCATTGGCAACTTGAACACTAATAATAGACCAGTGACAAAAACTCATTCTCCAAAAATCATAACAATGAAATGCAGTTACATAATATACTTTCAGGCTACTTGTTACAAGTGCTAAAACTATGCCTTATATTTTCGGCATATTTTCAGGCTTCAAGTACTAAATATATATATATACCGAAATACGAGGATTTTAATCGTTAATGCTCGTGCGCCAGAGCAGCGCCCACTGACCTCAGCGCGAACGAGATAACCGCTATTTTGAGCGTTGCGATAAATACAAATACGTCAAATGTTTTAACAGATACGGAATCAGAGGCGCCGGAAGAGTATGACGCGAACCCGTCATAACTCTAAAACACTTTAAGCACTTTTAACGACGCAGTTTTTACATCAACTCTACACTTTAAGCACTTTTAACGACGCAATTTAACATCTACCGATTGTCACAAGTCTTTGTAAATAAACTTTGTGGTTTTATTATAGTTTTGTTTGAGAAATAATATTTAAACTCAATGTTTTGATAACGATATACAGTCAAGTGTTTATATATTTTGTAAATTTTTGATTGTAATCTGTATGTATTTTGGCGGTTAGTCAAATCTTTTTGTAGATACTTTTTTATGAGACTGTTCATCTATTTTTTCTAGATCGTAGGTTTTCAATAAATTTATCGCACGTATAAGATTATATATTATTCAAATGGTTGATATCCAACAAAGTAATCTGTCAAATAAAATAGGAAAATACAATTACTTTATATTAATAAAGCGATCTAATAATTTTATAAACTTATTTACTTCACAAACATTAATTTTAAAACGATATATGAAGCAAACAGCGAAATATATTCGAGCACATTAACAGCGATTTGTTGGTATTTATAATCAACAGTTAAGATAAGAGCATCTATATTCATAAATCTTAACGCGTCACTGGGGGAGAGTATTAGCTTTTATATTAAACTATCTTAATGGTTGTACTTGTATTGTAAATTGTCGCTGAGACCAAAGCTTATTTGTTGTTTGATCTGTAGCTATATTGGATTGTAATTAGATTCTTCGTAGACATTTATTAATCTATTAAACGTGTGAGAGTTAATGATATCTGAACGCATATTGAAGTTACATTGTATGATTCTTAGAATGTAAATTTAAATATAATTATTATTGAAGAAACTCGATTTCTTTATAATGTATGACCCTAATGATAGATATGTTCGTGCAGTACCAAAACTTTAATCCTATTAGAAAGTGTTAGATTCGGCTGAGGGGTCGATGACCGGCACAGTTCACGAGACCCGCCCTGTAATTGCGGAACAAGAAATACAGTACTAACATAATAATTGATACTGCACTTTACATAATCGAAGATTTTAAGAAGTCATTTTTTTGTCAAGTCACCGTTAAGTCATTCACAACTCGACACGATTCAAACCTCCTTAGTAATTCATATCAAAATTAAAATAACACCGTAGTTGCATAATAATTGATACTGCATTTTACGTACCGAAGATTTGAAGAAGCCCTTTTTTTGTCCAGTCAAGTTACGGTAAAGTCATTCACATTTCGCCATCATTCAAACCTCCTTAATAATTCAAATCAAATTTAAACTAATAAACCTCCTAGCATTCAATTTTCAAGAAAAAATTTTTTTTTTAGTGGTATAATTATGTTCATATAAAACTATATTCACTGAATAGTCACAATTAATTAACTTACATCGAGGTAGGTCCAACTAATGTATTGTTTAATAAATGGCGAAACATTTCTAATTCCGATACAAATGGCCTGTCAAACAGACATCGAAACAAAATCGCTTAGGAAATTACATCTGTTTCGCATTATAGAAAAGAACAAAAGAGGCGCGGTGAGAGTGAAACTAGAGTTTTTTGTTTCTATTTATACATTTCAACATTTACAAATAGACCTGATTATTAGGATAGGTTTTGTTAAATACAATAGACAATTCTGCATGCAAGTTTTTATTTTGCAGACGAGAATATGAATTGAAATGCAAACTTTGTAAATCTGAACTTTAAACTTTAAATAAAATACCTCATACTCGGTTTAAATACAACTTTATGTAGTAGCTAACTTACTGAGTGGAACATTGGCCTTAACTTGCAAATAAACTTAAAGAACATATCGCATGGAACGTCTTAAACAAATACAAAACAAATTAATGTCACAAACAAAGCTGTCTGTACTTTTATTAATGAATACTCGTTTTTTTCTGTAAGTCTTTGTGGTTTTAGTATATGAAATATATTTGTTTTAATATAATTTTAAGCGTTGAAATTATAACAAAACTTGATATAAGAAAACTAATGACTTCTTCACTCACTATTATTTTTATTTATTAAAAAAAAATCTAGTAATTCTGTGTTTTATAAAATCACATTAAACAGTTAATGTGCTCTTAAATCTTGCTAATGAAATATTTTCATACTCAGATGCCATTTAACAACACGAAATGAAAACTAACAACCTAACAAAGGTTTTGTTCAGCAGAGCAGAGCAATAAGCAACCAATTACTACAATCAGCTTCCGTCTGTCTGGTAATTTTTATTGAAATCAATATATACGTTAAATATAGGAGGAGCAGGTTTTGCGTGGTACGACCTGGTGCGGTATCGTGACCTTGACTTGTTTATGGATCTAGCCAATAGAGAAAACTTGGTTTGTAAATAAGACCTGCGTGACTGTGTTAAGATGTTAAGAACAGCAACCTGATAAAACTGGTGTTGGACGTCGATTTTAAATTGTTATGCACACGGCACAATTAATACAGAAAGTAGATTCAGTCTACTGCACATTAAACGTATTTTAGCGTTTGTTTTTAAGTATGATTATATATTCGACACCTCATTGACTTCTAACTGACTGAATAGTCTAAATTCTGAAAACGGTGTCAGACATGAATTGCATTTAGCATGAGCGAGGCCGGAGTGGCTTCCGTCGGCTCCGCAATTTATGTAAATTTTCATTGATTGCAAATAGGTTCTGATCGTGAACAATTCAGATAACAAGGTGCGCGGCCCTGTTGGACAATCAGATTAACAGATGTTGCACATCTGCCTGCGATAAATAAAAAATACCAGACTGCCCAAATTAAAAACATTAAATTACATTGCATTTATCATTTCAAATCAGATTGTCAAAATGGATAATTTTGAAAATCATTTTATATAAAAGCCTATAGAGTTGTATTAATTTACAACCATTGGATAATCTTACTAGAATCGGATATATATATATTATGATTCTATTGTAATCCCCGGTGTAAAGTATTTTACATATGCTTATAAGATCTGTTAGTAAAACAATATGAATATTATTGTGAAATTCAATTATTGGTAGTATTATATTCCTATTGGTATATGTTCTCATTTAGGAAGTACCATTTTTTATATTACTACGATCCCGATAAACAGACACATAGATAATTTTTCCTTCATCACTCTGTCTGTATAGTTATAATGTCTTTTATGCCCTAATATCCTGTTAGATTTTGGTTTAAATGCAGCGAATAAGTGTCGACTGATGCCAATGAACTTCACTCATCGTCTGGAAAGCAACGCAGCCTCGTGCAACTAGGTCGCTCAAATATTGCTATAGAATTAATATTAATGAGATGCACTGTAACATAAGTCTGCTAAATCCCAATATCTGAAGCAGATAATTAATTCGAGAAATCTCTTATCCATTTACCAAATGGTTTAACGATATATGTAAATAACAAAGCATATCCGCAATAACTTCTCCCATCTATTAATTTACTTCTCGTGTTAGATAAAATCGGATTAAGCTAGAATTATGTAGATAAAGTAGAGCATCCATTTGGACCAATTTAGTGTAGTTGTATAAATTATAATTGTAAGTTTTTCATTACTGGCAGAACGCCATAGTATGTTTCCGGAGAGCGTCAGTTGTCGATTCGTTCTGGCGACGCCTGAATTGCAAGTGGACACGGCTGCACCGTGCGTCAGCTAATGCATCCACGATTTCTATGGCTTCGACGTCACCATGACCATCTTACGACGCCTGAATTCACAAAATCGTTTCAAATTCAATTTAGAAACAACATTTCTCTCAATTAAATGTAGCAGTGATAAATTGTTTTTATCTATATAAACTTTATCGATATGAAACTAGAACTGGACTGTGTCCGCAGCTTATCAGCCACCTACGCTTTCCATTGCGCTATACTTATACTACATATAGACTTAATAAGAGAAAAGTTATAACAAAAACAATTCCAATTTTGATTCGAACAATGTTATTTATAAAATAATATTTTCTAAGATTTACACGAGTACTAAACATTTCAATATACGGAGTACTAAACATATAAATTTACGGATATAACTCGCGTTTATTTTTACATTTTTTTAATTTAACCCGACGTTTCGAATGCTTTGCAGCAAACGTGTTCGCGGTAAAACGAGACGATGGTGACACTATATATCATATAGGTGATATCCGTAAAATGTTTTTATTGAAATGTTATTTATGTTTAATAATAAATTTTCTTCAGTGTTAAAACAAAGATAAAATATATTATTAGAATCGGAGGTCAACAAAGCGATCCAGTTTCCAATGCCTGTTATACTCATTATGGTCGCTCTATTATTGGATTAATGAACCTTTACTTGTATTATTGGCATGAGAGCCGCATGATAACGGACATTACGTTATTGTATTTTAAGGCTATTCTTAAATCAACAATCGGTATGTTTGTTTGTCATAATAGCTGTATTTAAGATCATATCTTTTTAATCAAACACTGTATGGTAAAAATAAAGATGCGTAACTCGGGGATATTGGCTGATAATTGGTTTACATTATCAGTTAACGAACCGAGATATCAATTTATTGGAATTTAACACGTTGTGATTATTAATTGAATTTAACACACACTCGCTATATTGGTACAGTATGTGGAAAATTTATTTGTACATGCAAAATGTTCTATCACGTCACTTCTACTTTAAATAATTGAATAAAATATTCAACTTTCAATAAAACCTATATGTTAATGCAAATATATCTATAATAACAACACTCTGTTTGTTTGCAAACCAGTTACTTCTAAATATAGGCAACTGTATAAAAACAAGGCGTTAAAAACTTTGTTGGAATGCTTGGGATATCCTGTAGATTATCCACTTGTCGAGAAAATATGAAATAATCAATATACAATAGCAATCTTTGTGTTAAGTAAATTTGTTTTACTAAACTAGCTGTTGACCGAGGTTCTACTCGTGGACGAACAATTTTACTAAATTCTAGAATAAAGAAGAGATGTAGTGTAATTCTAAATAGCTTTTCGTAGGAACCTTCCTATCAAATTCATAAATAATTTTTCAAATCCATCCAGTAGATTAGAAGTTTAAACAAACAAACTTTTCCGCATTATAATGTTATATAGATATTGGAGATGTATGAATAAACATCGATAAACAAACAACTCAGCTATTTCGTTATTAGCGTAATTTCTTAGTTTTATAAGCTTCCACTAAATACAATGCTCTCGTAATTAAGAATCCGAGCTGTAGATAATGATCGTACATAAACCGAACAAAACAAGAAAGATAGCTTCATTAATTTCATACATAAATGTGTTACATACATAAATATTTCATTAATAGAGATATCAGATTACCAACTTTTGTAAGCTAATCTAGAAATTATTTATTAAATAAATAATAAATAAATTTAAGCGACAAAATAAAATAAAATAGTTTTGTTATAATTTCAGAAATAACTAATTAGCTTGGTTCTTGAATGGTTATTTACTTTGAAAAGTTATTTTAATGAATATACCTACTGGTTTAATTTATAATTAATTTAAGACACGACATAGCTAGATAAATGGCAGCCACGGAATGTCTGCCGTGAACATTGTTTTTTATAAAAATAATTTTCTTGTTTTTTAATCTTAATAATTTTAAAAGTTAATCTCATGTTTCGTTTTATTATTTGCATTTTATTAAAATTGAGCTTCGATGCAATTTGATTTAAATAATATTATTTAGAGGAATTAAAATTATAATAGAGTCGAAACGAAATGTATGTGTGTATGTTATTGGTTTTGATTTAACATATTTCAATGAAGCTTTATAGACATTACTATAAAATACCTTCTTTGTTATATCAAAATAATTTATTATTATCAATTATTTAATTACAAATACAAAAATCGGAAAACAAAAGAATAGTTTTTAGGATGCAAAGCAGACGTTGCTAAACAATGAGAAATAATAGGATAAAAATACTGAAAACTCGATATACGAAGCTGAAATTTTTACACGTAACTTTCTTGTTAGCGTAATGCTGTAGGAATTATTCATAATTTCGAAATAGCAGTATAAGCGGTTTATTAAATAAAATGCACTCTAAAAAACGAACACAACATCTTCATTAGAGTTCTTTATTAAATTCTTATATAATTTGTATATCGTGATCGTGGTTTGACAAACAGAAAATGGAGGTAAAGCAGCATTTTATGCATCTACTTTCACTGAACAAACCACGTGAATAGATTGCAGCCTATTAGTAACTATGTGGGGCGAACTTTTATAAGACATTTGAATTAAAATGCCGCATGAAAATTCTAATTTGATGGCAATATCGCAGTCGCAGCTTCAATTCCTGCTAATTTTAATAAATTTTTAATTACAAATTTTAAAAAAAACATAGCTTAATGTGTTTACATACGATATTAAAGAGTATATCTCATTATAATTTAAATATATGCAGTATATTACGACAATATAACTATATAATATGAAAGGTGATAGATATATCATTTAATTGATTCAATGCACAAGTCATATTGTAGGTTACGCGTATCACAATGATTCCGTGAATGGTAAGTTCAAAAACACCTCACACAATAGGCTATTGGAAAAAGTCGAGGAATTTTTCATATACGTATATTTGTTTTACGCGATTTTTTGCCTAACATAGTATGCATTCACTTTGCTTTGTGAAGTTAACATTTACTAGCGAACAAATAAAATATATAAGTATAATAAATAGTAATATATAATTTAATCAATAGAAACAAGCCTCATGATAGATTCTTGTAACTCAGTAAGATTAAATATGATTAGAGTATTATATGAATCAATAATTATAAGCGTGTGGCAATCTCAAGTTTCGTGGCCTTCCGATCTCTACTCGATTACCAACGACGCCGGTGACGTTGTACCGGCGCCAGCTGAGACTCCTTTCCATTGTGATTTCGTGTTGGGAATACACGCAACCTCATTAATGTGATCAACACATTCCTAGCTATTGAGGCGGCCGAACTATATATGGACACCAAAAAATGGTAGCATCAATCGAAATCACAAGAAACACAACTAATATTTAATGAATGTACGAATCGATTTCAGCGGAACGAAGCGAACGAGACGTCTTCGAGTCACTTTTTTAGCCGGTAATTCGGATGCGTAGCGACTGAGTCACCGGCCGGCATACCGACGGGCAACCATGCTTCGTACGTGTCAACTACCTATTTATGTCACAGGACGAAGCGCAAATAAACAGCATCAAAGGGACGCTGGATTCCGTTCGTCGGTTCGAGCCGCTCCAAACGAAACCAAAACGAACTTCATTGTCTACAGATGAGTTATTTTCGCAAATAGATAGTTTTGTTAGAGCTTGCTGTTGCTAAGCGAAAGACTAGTGAAAGCATGCAGTTACCATTTAAACATTTCAATATAGATGCGTCAAGCTACATGCCCTTTCCATAATTGGAAAGGATGCTGCTACCAGTAGTGGAACATTTACAATCTGGTTGTATTTATTAATGCAGTGTACTTATTAAAGCTTATGGCAGACAATATTTTATGGATATTTCTTATTTATTAAAAAATAATAAAAATATATATACCGCATATAAAGTTCTTTAACTGTCTTTTCTCATTTGTTAAGAAGACTATTAAGCTTAAGACATAGTCATTGTTGTAATTGGTATTATACACAAATTGTATCAAAGAGAGAAACAACCATGAATGAATAAAGAATAAATATATATAAAAAATATATGAGTTTAATTTAAACTTAATACTAAATAGACCTCTGTCTGTACCTAACTAAAGTTATCAAGACAATAAAAAAATTAAATCATTTATAAGTTTTAGTATCTATTGTTTTGAAATGAAAAAAAAAATCATTCAAAATATATAGCAGTACTGAAAGTAGAAGATAAAGTCATAAGGAAAGATTTCATTATCTTAGTTTATTTGCGATATTGTAGTAATTATTTAGTTTATCACTAATTATCAGATAGATATTTTAAAAAGGAGACAAACAAAAGATTAACTGACCTTTCATCTTCCGGGGGCAAAGCTGGCTGAGGCTCTTCCTTGCCGTCTCCAGTGTCACCAGCCTGCAAGCCGTCCGTGCCTGGATCCACAGCTACTATGTCACACGTATTCACATTGCTCACCACTGAGCCACTAATCGCGTGAGACACCACCGCACTCACAGGGCTACCGAAGCCCTGACTGTCGTGTCCCGGTTGCGGAGCATTTGACACGTACGCGGTAGAATTTACGGGCATCGACACTACCGGCGAGTTAGTTCCAGACACAGCCGCCTCCACGGGAGCGACACTAGTTTGAGACATCACAGGAACTACGCCTCCATAGCCCAGACCCATACTTGTCTGAGATTGCACAACACTAGCATGAACTCCACCCATCCCAACTGGCATGCTTTGTTGCATGGACATAGGAATGTTCTGGTGTGCCATTGACACTTGAGGCACTGTTTGATTAGGAACATATTGAACACCACCCATCTGTGTTGTGTGTTGACCGCTCACTTGTTGTTGCAACATATTCTGCGGCTGAGACATATGAGTCGGCATCTGTTGCCCGACATTAGGAGGTTGCATGTAAATAGGATCAGACGGTGGCATTTGCATGCCAGGCTGATTTCCATCTAAAGCCATTTGCATATTCTGTGGAGCAGCAGTCATAATCTGTATATTTCCTTGGGGTACATTTGTTTGCTGCGGAGCCATTGTGTGCACTGGAGCTTGCTGTTGCCCAGCTAAGCTCTGGAGATTTGCCGGTAAAGTTGTTCCTTGTGGTTGTGAAGCCATAGGTTGCAGATTAGTAGGAAGAGTTGCACCTTGCTGAGAAGTTACAATACTAGTCAGCACTTCTTGAGGCAAGGTCTGCCCCTGTTGTGACATCTGAGATTGCTGCGTATGATATTGAGGAACATTATGTTGTGTTTGAACCATAGGTGGCTGTGATGTGGAAAGAGTACCACCTATTATTGACTGGGCATTGGCTTGCTGATTGACCGCTTGATTGTACTGTGGCTGGGGGACGGCCATGCCTTGCTGCTGCATTTGTGGATGCATTCCTGGTACCACTGATTGTTGTGGCTGTGATGGGAGTTGGTGCATTTGTGTTTGCATCTGCGAAATTTGTTGATTAGTTGCAGCCAATTGAGATGGTAATTGCATTTGTTGTATGTGATTTGGCATTTGTTGGTTCTGCAGGGCTTGAATCTGGGCCTGACTAGACAAATGTTGCAATTGGGCTTGTTGAGGGCCCATTGCTTGTTGACCTTGCAGATGATGTCCTTGCCCCATATTAGGCATCTGAGCTTGTTGCATTTGATGTATTTGTTGTGGATTTGGCTGACCCTGCATAGGTTGCATTTGAATTTGTTGCATCTGTGGCTGCTGACCGGGAACTTGAGATAGTTGTCCTTGATTAGTCAGTCCTTGCATTTGTGGCATCTGTTGCTGCAGTTGCATGTTAGTTATCTGGGCTTGGGGTAAATGTTGACTAATTTGCATCTGCTGGTTAGGCATTTGTTGCATTTGTTGTGGCATTTGCTGGTGCATTGGTATTTGCTGCATTGCCATATTTTGAGACTGTGCAATAACTTGTTGTAGTTGATGCTGTGGAAAACTTTGTGGTATCTGTTGAACCTGCTGTGGTTGTGAAGGTTGAGGATGACTTTGTTGAGCAGTCTGCATAGTAATATGTGTCATACTCTGTGGATGCTGCTGAGCCACTTGCTGGCTTGACTGCATATTCTGATTTAACATTTGCTGAGGCATCTCTAATGGTGGAGATTGTACTGACACAGACTGAGATACAGGCATCTGTTGTTGTGCCATATTAATTGGTTGGGTCAAAGATTGTCCTGGGGACACCATGGGAAACTGTTTCTGAACACTTTGATCCATTTGTTGAATAGGGGCACTCACTTGATCTTTAGGCACTTTATTAACCAGGTCGTTACATATATCATCATGTTGACAATCATTCATAACTACTCCACTATCTGGAGCTTGCAAGGCGTTGGTTTCTGTGACATCCAAATTATTGTTCAGTGTAATTGGAGCATTTTGTTGAGTTGTAGTGTGGTCAAGATAGTCCATACACATCCACCTGCCTCGACGGAAAGGTTCAGTACTTTCAATTTTAACAACTTTAAACCTCTCATTCCTAACATGTTCTTGTATCTCCTTCATACCTTCTTGAGGCTTAGAATTGCCTATAAGATTGATGATGCTGCCAGTTCCGGCGTTAGTGACACTGACGTGCATGTCATTCGTTTCCGTGTTATTACTATTTGGCACAGCTCCTCCTACTTGATTGGTGTTAGCGTCCTGACCGACGATGGCAAGGCCGTATTGCGAACTGGTCGGGATGACAGGCGCACAACCTAGCGATGCACTCGACGCGTTGTAGAAAACGTCGTCTTTTGAAAAGGTGTCTTCAGAGTAGCTCGGCGTTTCATTCTCTATGTCGGTCACCCTTGAGATGTCATCGGTGTGAGATTCGTCTAGATCGTCCGCGGAGTCTTCGCCTGCATCAGTGCTCACCCGAGAGCCAACAGTCACACTGGTAATCTGAAAGGAAGATATTTTCCTTGGGTTATGGGCGGATTGAAGACTCGTCGGGTGAGTCACTCCCTTCTCTGACTCGTTTAGTCGAAGAGATTCACTTGTAGTACGATGAACAACGTTGTTATACTTGTTTTTTTCGCTAGTTTTATGTGACTTTTGAATCAGATTGTCAGCCATTATGCCGTCCGACTCGAATGACTACCTAAAGAAAATTTCACTGTTTATTGGCCTCAGAGACATTTGACAGACTTTTCAATCACAAATACATATCTAGTATAAAACCATTATACACTCACAATTTCACAAACACGATAATTTTTCTATTAAAGTTCTTAAAATTCATTAGTAAACACACACAGATGTGAACATCTTTCAGACGGCAGCAACATGGCGGCCATTTATGCGCAATGCATTATGGTTGACAATTTGCAATGGGCTATAGACATCATAGACCTACATTTGCTAGATTATATTTACGATCAATAGATGTCACTTTAACTGTATTTCTAAATATTATTTCTTTTTTTTGTTGCTAATAAATGAAAATTATTGAATATCGTCAAGAAAAAGTAAACTACTTTTATTGCCTTTTATAAATGCATTAAAAATTTGGTTTGTAGTGTTGTATATAATTATTAAATTTTCATGCTATATCTGCGTTTTATTTTTTAATATGATAGATTTCTTAATTGGTATCTTGTGATGATTTATGATTCTATTATATTTTATATAATATATTTCAAAGAAACCTTGTTTTTAAATAACATATATTAATAAATTGTTTCTAATATATTTTTTATTAAAAATGACATATTTTGGAATTTTTATGAATTATCGTGTGGTTCAAATAGATATATCTTTTATTACCTTTAATATTTTGTAATAATAAAATTTTTAATCTGTGTAAACTATTCAAATTAAATGTAAAAAAAAGTAATGCTATTCCGCAATAGATGGCGCAGATTTAAAATATGAATCATATCTATTTATATCAATTATATTTTAAAATTATGCTAGTATTTTATAAAAATATTACTTTCGTATAAATTATTTCAAATTATTAAGTGAAAACATAGTTTACACTTTCACTCAGAACGTTTAGAGAATCTGTAAAAATTGATGACATATGTTGTAGCCGTTTCAACAATACTCGGGTTTTAATCACTACTAAGACACTTTTTTACATATTAATGTAAATCATTTAACTAATGATGTTTGGATTAGCAGTATGCTCTACAATGCAAACCAATATGAACTGAAACATGTTTGAGCTATATGGATTTTAAATAAATACTTATAATTAATACTAACAAATCTACAAACTTTGTATATTATTTCAATGATAAAAATATAGTTTGGGAACCAACCCTAAATATTTAATTTTCAAATACTTTCTAACTTTTAGAGATATCTTTAAAATTTACTTTAAAATCATCCAAAAATCGAATTACAAAATACCTTGATGATATTCTTATTACGACGAAAACTTATAATTAAAATTATAACTTACAATGTAGCTGGTGAAACGGCACACTATTTCGCGAACTACTTCTTAACGGGAACTAAGACCCAACAGGAGCGCCCCGACCTCGGCTATTACCCGCAAGGTCTCCAGATCGTCAGTCGATTTAGCCAGCATCCCCACCAATCGCCGTGACACTTCTTAAACGGAGATAATTTGCTATTATTTGTAAATTGGCGTCCCGCGACGTCCGCTGCGGCCAGACCACGTCGCAGTCGCTCGGGAGCACGGGACCCTCCTGGCTACCAGCTGCCACAAGATCTAATCCTTAAATAAATAATCGTCACCGAAACCTCTGTCGCCGATCTCAGTGCCAGTCGATAAGAGATAGCCCGCGTACGAACACTGAGCATTGAGTTATTACAATGTGAATGCGCCAAACAAGAAAAATGGCTAAATCTATAGATGATGTTTCAAAAAAATACAACGAAGACAACGCTTCCATGGATGAGGGCAGCGAGGACTCTCCAGGATGCTGGCAACGGATGATAGTTTTGTTCCGGATCAATCCAAACCTTGTTATGTTAAAAGTGACTTTATTTGTGATGTATGGAGCCACAGCTTCTCTTTTACCGTATTTAACTATTCACATGCAAAGTATAGGATTAACTGTACCAGAAATATCTTTTGTGTATCTAGCGTTACCATTTACTACATTTTTAAGTCCCCCTATAACAGGTGAGTTTAATTTAAAAACGTAATTTATAATTTAACAAGAAGCCTTCCTTGAGGGAGATTATTTAAAGAAAACTCAATAAACATATATTAATTTATTGGGAAAAAGAAATAGTAATTTAAGAGCATTTAATTTATTCATATATATTTAAAATTCGAATCTACTAATTGGTACCTTGCGAACACAACAGTCTGCAAATACCCTCATCAACTTTAAAACAGGTCTTAGACAGGAATACATTTTTAGGTTTTTTGGTGGATCGCTTTGGAGAATACAAGCCTGTGGTGATCACAGCTCTCATCCTAAACGCAGCATTTCATCATTCACTACTCCTGATCCCCCACCAGGAAACCCCAGGAGTTATGCCGTCGGCTTACGTCATGCGACATCCGATAAAACGGAGCGTTGAGGTATTTCACAGCACATTAAATTATTTCGAAATCAACGCTATAGGAATTGTTCCTCGTTAGGTAGTTACGAACTTACCTCCTGTCCTCTAAGAATTTAAGCAAATCGACCTCATCCGGCCCCAGGACGGTTTAACCAGACTTATCATATAGCGCTTCTCTTTGGGCTGTTTAAGAGAATAATGAAAAATTGTAACAGAGTTAAATAATGTATATGAACTCAGGACCTTATCATCAGATGGAGACGATTTAAGTATCATACTTGAATAGTTTATTATCGCACAGTAACAAAGGTTATTTGTTTGACCGTATCTTGTATTTACATATAATAATTGTTTAATAGAAACTTTATTATTGACTGTTTGTATAGATATGGTGGAGCCCTTGTCCAAGTAGAGAGTGTCCGGATGAAGACGAGCAAGTGGACTTTGTTCTTGATCGCTGTGTGGATCACTGCATGCTGTCGAGACCTACAGAGAGTCCCACGAATGACCCAAGTGATGATGAAGATGATATTGACTTTCATATTGCCCACAAAATTCATCCACCAAACCTTTCGAACAGCAGGTATATATGTAATATTGCTTTTGCGTCATATTACCTTCAGTAAACACTATTAATATTTTAGCAAATAGCAGAAAACGATTCTACAAACATTTTTCAGTGCTGTTAAGCCTTCCTTAATGCCTAGAATTTAGTAGTATCAGAACAATGATAATTATTAACCTCTTATTTTTAATAAAAACACAATATTTACACATTTATACTAATGTAGCACTTAACACGTCTAATATAAAGAATTATTAAAAATGATTGAATGTATACAATTAGACACATTTCAGTTTTTTGAACATAACTGGTGATGATGAGGATTACAATGACGCGGCTTTCTTTTTGATAGAGGTACATGATGATTTGGGAGAACCAAAGGAACAGCTGGGCATCGAAATGGAGAGGGTCCGTAAAATAATTTGTATCATAACATATCACTATCAATAAATTAATTTAGGTTTACTTTGTTTTGTTGTAGGACGACAATGACACCGTAACAGATTTCAGAACAAGGTTTGGCGAGAAACTACTGATTGCTCATGGTGTAAATATTACTGCTCTAGATAAGGAAGATTTAAGATGTGGCGGTCTAGTCATGTTGCACAATATGACTAAATTGTCTCAGCAAAGACTAGAAACTCTATCAGCGGATTGTATGGTTCAAAAATGTGATTTTAGGTACAATATTTACCTATTTATAATATAGTAGGTAAAGGAAATTTCTCCATTAAATAATAATTTTCAGAAAAGGTGGTCCTGAAATATGTCCTCCCGATTATAAAGAGAGTGATGATAAAACTTTTTACATTTATTTCATTTTACGCTTCATGGGAACGATAATGTTGTCTGCTGGTGTGACCATCATGGATCCCATAGCTCTAACTATGATACAAAAGTACGGTGGAGATTTTGGCAGGGAAAGACTGTTTTCCAGCATTGGAATGGCAATATTTTCTCCTATAACAGGCATGCTCATTGATATGAGAAGCAAACAAGTCGGTGAGTAGCATTTTGTCATCTTTATCTGATTGACATTGACGGAGTTAGTAAATGTTTACATCGGCTCCTTCCAGGCTATACGGACTATTCAGCAGCGTTCTATACTTATGATGTTCTTCTATTGATATCGGCTGTCACCGTTGCAGTCATGCCTCTAGGAGCTAAATTACCAGCGGACAACCTCTTACACGACTTAGTAAACATTATAAAAATGCCGCACATAATAATATTTATATTCTTTTTATTCCTACTTGGCAATTTTTGGGGCTTCATCGAGTCATACCTGTTTTTGTATTTGAAAGAATTGGGAGCACCAAACTTCTTGCTTGGTAAGTTAAATTGGTAGACAAACGCCGAGATACCTATAACCTTGTGAAGCCAGGCTAAGTTGGAGTATGTACTAGGTATTACGGTGACAGTGGGTACACTCAGCAGCATACCTTTCCTGTACGGCGCGGAGGCCATCACCTCGCGCATCGGACACGTTAATGTCATCATTGTTGCATTCTTCTCCCACGCCGCTAGACTCGTGGGGTATTCTTTTATCGAGTGAGTTGCATATTATGATCACATTTATATTTACTATTATATGTTAAATTTAAGGTATTGTTCGTATACTAAGATATTATTTTTATCATTGAGATATTATTATTAGTTTTTACCAAAAAAATATATAAATGAATCCCATATTAGTCATGTTTCAAACAAGCAAAACAAAGATCGTATTTATATATATATTTGTGGAACAAAGCTAGGTGTAATGGAATATTTGTGTGGATTATATTTAGTTTAGAAAAGCCAAACAGTCAGTGACATAACAATGGACTGTTTATCTGATAAGGACTGACGTTATTTAATTGTAATTGATCGAATAATAATATATTAGAATGAAGCTACATACTACAACAGATATACAAATATAGATATAGATATAGTAAATTTGTTATTAATTATATTAGATATTTTAGAGTTTATGTGTCATTTATTTTTTTTCTCATTTACATACGGTTTCTGGAATACTAATAATAACCAATCAGCTAATATGTCAAACCTCGTATTAACCTTTTTGATTGGTTGATAATTTGAGAGACAGCATTTCCCAGTAGTGTCAAACAACTGTCATTTTACTTTCAACATCGGTCGTTATCAAAAGATATCATTGTTGTTGTCAAGTACGTAATTTTGTCCTTTTCCATTAATATCCTATTTGCTAAGGTAATGTATTTACGGCGATAAGGCATTGTCAAGTTTATGAGCACAACTATCTTGTGTAGGAGTAACTCCCACTTACCGTGTACTAACAGTAATATAAGAGCCGTCTTACGTCTTATATCGTTATGTCAATACGATGTTTATAATTAAACTACTAATATACAAATATTAGTTGTAGTGAATAACAAAATTATTATAATTTTTCTACAATTACTTAATGTTTTTTGATTCAACAATGAAGAACACATTTTTTTACCCTTATAAGTAGACTCAATTATTACAAACGTATTTTCTTAGATTTTCAAGGGTAAACATTTCAAATGAATATAATTTGGTTACATTTTTTATTTTAACCCGACATTTCGAATGCTTTGCAGCAATCGTGTTCAGGGGTAGACGAGATGTAAGGGTCTATAATTTAAATTATTACAAATTTGAAAATTTTTGGTAGTACTTATTTATAATAATAATTGTTATTGTAATTAGTTTATCAAACTAAATAATAACTCAAGTATGATGGGTATACAAATGAAACTATAACACGATCATTACTAACTCGTCCGTTTTTGCATCTTCTCTAGTAATTCTTCAAATACTTTGCAACAACGTTGATTCCAAGGTTGTATCTCTATGAAGGTTGGGTTGATATAATTGGCTTTAACGTGTGTTTTTAACAGAAATTCCTGGTGGTGTTTTCCATTCGAAGCTATGGAATCCCTGTCAGTGCATTTAATGTGGGTGGCGGCGGCGACGTACTGCGCCATGTTGGCGCCCAAGAACTTGCTGGCGACACTTATTGGTGTACTTGGGATGGCTCATTTTAGCCTTGGTTAGTTTCAAACACCTTTAATTACTTGAGAGTTTAAACAATTAAGTAATGCAAAAATATGTATGCTTAAGGGTTTTATAATTTAAATCTATTTTTACTAAATTAATCGAATACGAAGGAAATTGTTATTGATCCTTGTGGTTGAATCATCATAATTATTCAGTTATGCGTATGCACGTAAGTCTGTTTTAAATTATTATTTTTTAGATTAAAGTAAAAGATTTTAACTCTACCCCGTCTCTTGGAATACAGTTTTTAGTAATTGAATTTTAATATTCAATTTTATATATCCCATCCCCTTTGTATTCATATTTATTTATTTTTTTTGACTTATATTTATTTTTGTCAAGGACGTGGCAGCGGAAGCTTCGGCGGTGGTCTTTTAATAGCCTCTTTGGGTACGAGGGAGGCTTTTCGTTATATGGGGTTGATTGCATTCCTCGGGGGGGTGGTGTATGGCCTCTTGCACTATTTCTGGCTCAGGAAGATCAATGACAAGGGCATCCACATCACATGTGAACCTGACACAGGTAACTTATTTAATTACTCTTCTAAGTTCTACAAAATATTTTTATGATATTATCTTACTATTTGATCATAAAATCTATAAATAAATCCTGTGATTTTCAGCCTAGCTTAATTACTAGATGTTTGATTTTATTTAATAAATAATAATAATAATTTATTATTAACTATTATGACTTTGATGTTAAATAATCGTTGTTTCAAAATTATACCTAAAACACATCTTAATTATCATATATTCTTTAAAATTATTATTTATGAACGAAAATACTCATATTCCAAAATTTTTATTGTACTATTTGGACCCATCGAGTCCAGTTCGTAAGATCATTCATCCGCGGGAGAAGTTGGGAGCAACAATAAGTGTGTCAATAAGTTATTGTAACCGTTTAGAGAGCGGTGAGGGCGACAAGTTGTCCAGCGAGCCGCTGCACAAGGACGCAGGCACCATGGTGTCTCTGGAGCGCCTGCACATCATCACCAGGTTCAATCCGCTGGGCTCTCTGCACTCGCTGGCGCGCTCCTCACGGGCCAGGGTAAGGGGATTTATTTAACTAATGCTAAAACTGATCAGTTTTTTATATTTTTTGAATTTCTAGTGATTTTAGTCTTGTGCCTTCTTTTGTTTTTTTTTATATATAAAGCATTTTGGTTTAGTTTTTATAAAAAGCGACACAGGAATAACATTGTTTCCAAGGTTGTTTATTTATATTCAAAAAAACTAAATTCCACATACATACATATAAATTAACCTACGTCAGTAACACAACACAAACTGAGCTTTTGTAAAACAATTGTATATCCGGAACGCTGAATATGCTGTGACTTATTTCGTATATAAATACACGCTGTATATATCACTGTTAAGGACTAGATACTTTGTAGATATCTGTAATGTTAATGTCATTACAAATAAACACAGTAGGTAGCGACGACAATGTAAAATAATAACACGCTTATTAAAACTAAGGTTTAGTAATAAAATTGTTGAATAGTTTCGTGAGAATGTTTTTTTCATATCCTAAAATTGATTTTAATACTGACAATAAATTATTCAGAAAAAAACACAAATTTTGATGACGTCACTATCACTGTACAACAAGTATGAAACTATATGTTTATAGAAATATAATTTAGACATTTTTCAGTATGTATTTATTGCACTCTGATAGCTGTATTTACATAACACTACAAGAGGACGCCATGACACCTCAAAACGATTTTTTTTAACCACTTTGGTAAATAATCAGTCCGACAAATTTTCGTTGTTACATGTGAGAAAAATGGGAATTACTGTAAGGAATTTTCCTGGAAAAAACATACTACATCAAAACTTCATAAAAATGAGTAAAAACATAAATTTATCAACGGTGTCCCTCTCCCACAGCTGTCCCAGGGCGACATCAACGAGCTGTGCCGCAGCCGCAGTGGCAGCAGCAGCCAACGCCGCTGCAGCAACATCGAAATCTCCCCCAAGACGCCGCAGGGCGCCTCCAAGGTGGACCTGCTGCGGTCCGCACTAGAGATCACGCACCACGCCAAGGGGCACATCATATCTAACCCCGTGCTGTCCAGCCAGAACAGACCCGCCAACCACTATAAGGTGACCGATTATAGAGTATCTATAGTCACATAACCCGTTTAAAATACTGAAAAAGAGGGGCAATTTTCGTTTTCCTTATAAACTTTAAAAAGCCTATTCTTAAAACTTAGAAAACAATTTTTAGCTTCAAAGTAATGTACAAATAAAATAATTTAATAAAAACAAATAAAAACCAAAACAATGACAAACAAATAAAAATGGTTGTTTATTGTTTTAAGAAGCAAAGAATAATCATCTAAGTACTGCCACCGTCATTAGTGATTACTAAATGATAAGAAAAATAAAGATATAACGAACGATACTTTTGAGATATCTTTTAAGTAGTTACAAATAATTAAATATTGTTGTAATAATCTCATAACAAATACTACGTAAAACCTTCACTACGATATCTGTGATGTTCGTCTCTATTTGTCGACTTTATATCTTGAGACTAGGCTTACTTGTGTATTATAATGTTTTAGGGTTCCGTAAATTTCCTTATAAAACTCTATACTTCCTTCTTCAGTTAGCGAACAGCGCGCCAAAACTCACACAACGAATCAACATCTCTCAACCTGTGCTCTCGGAATACGACCGTCGACGTGATTCCATCCCAGAGGAGGCTGAAGAAGACCGTCTCGCTCCAACTCCCAAGATCACAGCTAAGACGAAAAGTGACAACCTACCCCCCACTTACGACGAAGCAACGAAAGAGAAACGGAAAAGTTGGCACTCCGATGACAGTTCTCCAACTTAAGTTTTTTTTTTAAGGTTTGGGTTTCAGCCGCCACGAGTTGAATTACAATTACTAATTCAATTAATTCAACGCGATTTATGAAAATCTCTTACACTTATTTATGTTAGTCACTTAGGTCATAATATGATAACGCTTGAACCGGCTTCCGAAAGAACAAAGAAACTAGAATAGGTTTTAAATAATGCTGAAGTATTACCAAAAATATATAGTTTTATAACCTCAAATAATAAATACGTTCTCCATCTTGACCACAGATAACAAAAATAACATATCATTCATATTTTTAGAATCTATATTTGTTGATTAGTGTCAAAAAAATATATTTATTGTTTTACTAATAAAAGTTATAGAAACTTCCAGCTTTTAAAAAAATTATTAAAATTATGACTTTTGTCATTAATGTTATTAGTTTCTAATAATTTTTAGAATAAATTCTTTTTTATATAATAAGTTAACTTTTATTTTTTATAATATTGTGTACTTTCGTAACCTATTTGTAGATTATATTTTATGGATACATTAAAATGAGACAAATTCATATATATTAAAAAGGTATTATATATTATATCAATGTTTATTATATTTAATGATATAAACGGTATCTCAGTTTTAAGTACTAATTATAAATCATTCAATGTCTCTTTTCATAAGCCTAATTACATCTACCTAATAATAATGAAAATAAAACTAGATGCGTAGTTTTTAATACTAGAAACTACATATATAACGATTTTGTTAAATCTTTGATTCATGAAAAGAGGCAGAACGTTAATAGAAATGCATTATATAAAAACTTCTGTCATATTATGTTAAGAGTCCTCAGGGCAGTTCGTCTGATCAGTCCGCATGAAGTATGCTCTATTAATATTATTTTTATCTGCTGCAGCGTAAGCTTCTTCCAAAACAGACACAGGAGGTTTTCTTTCTCTTGTAAGGATCCAGGCATTTCCTGGAATTTTTACAAATAAGTAATTAATTTATATTTTATTCAAAACTACTATAGTATCATTGGACAATATCTGAAAAATATTTTTAACAAACTATGAACTATATCTCAACTCTTTTTTATCAATATTACTTTTAATAATTTCACATGACAATATTTACTATACTTTTTTATACTACTTTTCTCCTTAGAAAATCAGACAGATAATTGAATAATATTAATCTCAATTATTAAAAAGTAATGATATACTTGCAAATATAGAAATACTCACTAGTGTGAAAAATTCCAAAGTCGTAGCAGCTCCAGACGAGCGAGTAGGTCACGTAGTCTGTGCTGACGACCCAGTAGGGCGCCGCCATACTGACGGGCAGCGACGGAAACCTCACCGACAGCTTACCCTCGTCAGACCGACTCACCTGCACCGCCTCGCCTGTGATAGACGACTTCATACCTGTTCTGGAACAGAAATCAGGGGTGCGCGAATTAACGGCTCAGAACTTTATAATGAGAAGCTAAGACATGCAACAATTATTTATATGAGTTCGAACACATTGTACCTGATTATGTATTATGTATTTTATTAAATAGTGGGCCGATGAAATTTAGAACATCAGCTCACTACTTAATAAAATCTATAGTATAAGTAAAAAACTTACAGAGAGCTAATTTGTTTGTTGACAACACTGATGACACCATTTTCTTTCAGCTCATATTCTGCAGTGATGCATTTTCCTCCGAGCTCGAATATGGCGAAATATTTCTCCGCTTCATACCACTTGCCCAAATACTGAAAAATTTTGCTCACAATTCCATAAACTAGTAGCAAATTTGAAATATATTTTAGTAGATAATTTAATGAGATAACCTTCGAGTAATTGACAAAAAAACTGGCATTAACATCACAGAAATAGTTTTTGACTTATGGAGGTCTTTTAAAATATAAATAACAGACTCAAAGAGCACGGAGTTCTAGCAGGAATCGGTTGATCACTAAAACTGCTGTGGCATGTGGGAATCCAACCCACATCCTTCGGCTGAATAAGCTGGATACTAGCCACTAGACCAACGCCAACTTATACCTTATTTCAAACTTATTCATGTGTGACCAACATACCTTGCCAGGATTAAAGTCGCTCATAACTGCGACATCCGGGCACGCTCCCGGGAACATCATCTGAGCACTACACAGGCTGACGTGCAGCCCACACAGGAATATTGCTATAGATCGTATCACCGACATCTACAAATAATTAATTATTACATTAATTGTAAAATAAATACAAAATTATATTTATAACTATTAGGAATAACATAGTATCTACCGATATGAATATTTAGATATATTAAAAGAGTATTAGTTTATCCGTACCAGTTACATATAAGCCTCATGTCAACTATAACTCAACTTTAATATATTAAATTTATGGTTATGTATTATTTAAAAACGTTCATAAGTACAAAATTTTAGTAAAACAACTATTTCCTTAATAAACCAATAAATAAAGTCAAACAGAGGCTGCAAACACACGAATATGGCAGTTTTTGTATACTTTTTTTTATATTCCTGACGTAATTTATAAAGCAAATATATCAATGCCAAATATTCGTTAACTGGTTTTTCCTAGATATTTGAGATTCCACTTACTAAAATGATATGCAAATATTTACTTGTAGGATACTATTTATATTTAAGTTTTATTTAAAATATACTTTACTATTTGTCATCATTTAAAAAAAATAATTTATTACAAATAGTATTTTATGTTAGTAAAATAATATACGCGTATCTATACGTTCCAGTGTAGGACACACGCTTATTTCCAATGTGAATATAATGGAAAAAAACTAGAAAAGTAGTAATTTCGCTAACCGAATAGAATGAAGAAACTTTATGTTTGACTTCGCCTATCTCTATTCGCTCGCTTGCTTACATTTATATAGAAATAAACGAACGCTATTTATCCTTAACGAACCATTTGACTTAGGACTCTCTGCATAGAAATTAGGTTTAAATTATACAAAACAGGAAGATTCTTTTGTCTAAAACTATTTAACCGATTTGATGATTCTTTTCCTAATACAATCTACATACTTCAAGAATGATTTTACCTTATAAAATATTCAGCTAATAGTCTTACAAACTAGGTTATTGATGTTAATACTCGTATTACATTACTCGACAAGACACTTCAATTTTGGGAATTTTACTTCAGATTTCAGCGATTATTTCGAAAAAAAAGTGACTATTGACTATTCTTCCAATGTGCGTTCTTAGAGGTGATTTGAGTATATAATATACTAACTTATTACTAGAGTTAGGCCGATTTATCGCCGACTATTCAGTGAAGTCCACTTTTCGATTAGTCGTCCACTTAGAAACCGACTAGTCGGCTACTCGGCCAAAGTCATGGACGGCTAATCTCTACTTATTGCCCATATATAGGTACTGAGTTATTGATATAACTACGAGACAGGTATTTATTATAATAATTTGCCGTTTATGTTAATTTTCTATATAATATTATAATTTAAATATAAAAGTATTAACACATGTGTAATATAGTAATATTTAAATGAAGACGTGGTTTACTTTTAATCACAATGAAGCGAGATCTTTAGAAATTTGTTAGAAATGTTGAAATTATAATAACAATGATTCTCATTGTGTGATAATTACTTGCTCCAATTACAATTTACAGTCTAGCATCTGTACCCTATTTAAATGTATCGAACGGCCATATTGAATTTTACATATTACAAAATAATTGTAAATAAATTAAGTATAAGGCCTATTAAAATAATATATTATTTTTTAAAGCCCATAAAAATATATTATTATTTTTATAAAGTGCAGTGTGTAAATGTGTGTGTAATGTATTATGTAGCAATGCATGCTGCGTGTACGGTACTCGGAACGGTATCTAGATGTATTCTAAGTATTCTTCAAGTGCAAGTTACAGAAGCTTTACTTAATGGTTCAATTGAATTAATAATAATAAAAATTATTTATTCCATTATTCAATTATATTCACACTATTGCAAATTACTTTGTAGAAATTTTAAGGTATAATAATTCATTTATTTTTTTAACTAAACATTGAAATATTGAAATTTATTAATAGTAAATTCAATATGAGAAAGATTTTATTGTATATTTTTTATAAATTGAATTAAAAAAAAGTTTTTTTTAATGAAAACGTTTAAAACAATTGAATGAATACTCGAACACACATTTGTTAAATATAAGTTTTTTAAATTATTAATAGTAACATGAAGGATAAGAATAATAAAAGAAATAATTTGTCTTTAAATAAAATAACAAAAAAGAATCAGACTTGGATAAATGGACGTTATTATTATTTTATATACTTAAATTAAAAAAAATAAATATCTCATCGCTTGCAGCGTCTTCGTCTGCGCAGATTCATTTACAAGATGTCATTTACCGTTTACCCGCAACGCTATATTTTCCATTTTCTTGTCTGTGCATGACGCTTCTCCTGTACTTTGCTAACTCTATGGTTGCTTAGCAATTAATCTACAATCTTGAAAGCATTACAACTCATTATATGTTATTATTGGATATAATTAGTCACAAAATGTTTCTTAGAATTCATGTTAAATACTAAGTATGTTATCTAAGATTTCCATACCTTAATTGAAACAAGGAAATCTTTAACCAATATTCATCCTATATTTTTTTTTGGTTTTGACCACACGGAAACTTATCACTATTAAGATCAGTTGCAAATTGCTAGTTGAGTTTCATATAACAGCAACTAGGGCTACCAACATGCAAGTGGTGGATTCTGAGCGAAACTCTTCAACGAGAGAAACAACGAAAAATATTTCACGAAATGATGAATGAAAATGAAAAATAAATAAAAGTTAATTTACAATTAGATTTTTTTTCAAAATCTATCTATAGGAAATTCAGTTCCAAATTTGGTTAGTATGGCTTAAACGGCGTAGGAGATAGCGGACAAAATTTGATCGAGTTGACCAGCAAAGAGCTTCGCTTAGCTCAGCTCAATACAATTATTATATGGATTAATTTATAAAATATATTCAGTTTCAAGGTTATTTATTTAAATAACGTAGACAAAAACTAAACCGTAATTAAAGTAACATTCGTATACTAGATAAGGTTTTTATAGTGATTACATGTAATTCACCCGTATGTATTTTTTATTTCAAGGTTAACAAAGACAATTAAAGTTTGTGTGTCTGTTTTATTTTGAGACTAGATGCTGCACGCGACTTTGTGAGCACTCCCTCTTACAGTCTCATACATTTTTTATTATAAAGAAACACAATTATTTTCAGTTTTACGGTAATTATAACCAAAAGTGACTTTTCAGTTTTTCGGTGGAGAAAAGAATTTTCATAAGCTAAAGATACTATAGTAACTCTTTATTTTGACTTAAATAATTGCATATCAAATTTCGATAAAATTTTAAAATTAGATGATTTTTCTGAATAAAAGTGTTAGTTATCCGCAGAACACCATAAAATTTAAAGAATTTCATAAAAATCCGCAAAGTATGAAGCGCCAACAAACGAAGAACAACATTTTTAACAACTAATATTTTAAGGTGTACATAAAATACACCTAGATTTTTTATATAAAAATATTTATTGTATAGATTTTTATTTAATATACGTTATTTTATACATGTATTGATTATGTATATAGAACTAAATATGACTAGAATTAATTTCTATAATAATTGCCGATTTGAATAATCATTAAAAAAATAGACAAAAAGAACTAAAAAAATATATATGTATATTTTAAATATATATATATTTTTTTACAATTAATTTAATATTTTTTATTATGTATAAAAACATTAACATAAATGTAAAGATATACTCACCATAAATTTAGATTTTTATTTACTATTCAAACTACACACTACCTTTACGAAGCGGCCTTGTCTACTTGTGTTACTGGCCAAGAGAAGACTGCGCGAGCGCAACTTAGCACACAATTAGGATATACTTGTGTTATCCTATTCTAGTATGTTCGTATTGTAATGTAACATGATCAAAGTTGATTTTATTATGTGGTTTAAGTGTTCTTGGCAATTAATTCAGTATATACTTAAAAAGAAGTAATTTTTTATATATGTTTTTTAAGTATTTAAAATAAAACATACATTTTAAATAAATACAGTTAAAAAACATGATTATGTTAAGTTCCAATTACAAAAAGTGAGATTTGAGTAGATTAGATGCAATTTAGTAAAAAAGGATTTTTTTTTTGTTTTAAAACCCAAAATATAACACATTATTCCGTTAAAAGATAATTTAAATGATATATTTCGTTCCATGATATGGTATGACTATCCCACAGTAGTTGTAAACGGTAATATTTTACTGTAGTACATCCCTTGCATTTGCTTATTGTTTTTTTTAACGTTTGTGATTCAGTTTGGTGGTAATACTCAAACAGCGCCCTCTGTATAGAACACAAGGTTTTATTATGTTCAATGTTACTATATTTAGTTCGATTTATAATCACTAGAGGAACATTGCCTAAATAAAAATTGTATTAATAACAAATACATTATGTAACATTAAATAAGAAAGATTAAATTTAAGATAAGATAAGAGGTTGCACAAAAAGAAAAAATATATATTACGAATATTTTTTTAGAAGAAAAATTATCATACAATTTAAACTGAGATTTGAACGTAAGAGCGATAGGTTTTATTGCTTCCACTTTTTCAACATATCTGTCGACTGGGAGCGTGGCGTCTCCTGTAATCCGGCTACTCGGAGGTCGGGCACTGAGGATGGTTTGAGGTCGGGAGTTCTGTTGCTGTGTGGTCCATGTTGACTGGACGTCCACACTAAGCCTGGTATTAATATGGACCTCCCGGAGGAGTCTGGGAGGTGCAGGTTAACTAAGGAGAGGCGAACCGGGCCAGGGGGGAAACCCAGCAGCCAAAAGTCTCCGTATCGGGCAGTAGTGGGATAGCGGCCGGGAGTGGGCGCTCAGTAGCAGCCCGACCAATACAATCAAACCAGTTCCTTTTGCCGTGATCCAACGTAATTAAACAACTATTTGTTTGTTTTTATTCCTTATTTATCTCCTATTTTATTAATCTTTTTATTAATTTGAATTGTGTATTTTTTATTTAATTCTTATAAGACTTGCTTGGCTTCTATTATTAATCTATAAGGAACTAACTTACTAATTACTTTTGAAATAAAGTTTTTTGGTAATTTAAGACTTCTCATTGCCAAATAACTTAGTTAACTTTGCTATTACAATATTTATCCTTCAAAAAACGTAATTTTTAATTAAACAATTAAAAGGCAATATGGCTGGATGTTTTATGATATAATATTTTTACTTTTTCAAGCTAAGCTTAACTTTTTAAAGCTAAAAGTACTTGATTTTTTAAAGTTATTTTATCATCCATAAGCTGTGTGTGTATCGGTGTGTAAGTAACGATGATTGTATGTAATTGGCTACGAATCAATATAATTTATTAATTAATATTTTATAAACTGTATAATCTAAATGATTAGACTATGATACTTACATCAGGCACAGATATGAGGAGTTTAACTTTTACAAAAATGCAAAAATAAAAGTCTACTACAGATTTAACGACACAAACGAAGCAATAAATTGACCGAAGTTCTTTATGAGCGACTTTTCTGCATCCTTTGTTTAAGCATCAAAAACAGTATAACCGAAAATTTATAAATTTTCCACACTGATAGCCATATGTCTGGTGGTGGTTTTAAAACAAATATTCGATGTCATTGAGGAATAATCACGGAAAAATAAAATCCCATAGATAGACTATAATAGGAAACTTTTGTCTTATAATTTTTTTTTATTGTGTTGAACTTTTATTAAAAAGTGGTACTTGTACTAATTTCAATGAATTTAGAATGTAGTAATTTCTTACCGTTAGCAAATATACTAAATCATCGAATTTTAAATTTTTTAGATACAGTGCGTGTTAAGTCATAAACCCCGTGGTACCATCTAGTTGTTCCCACCAAAACTAATGAATAGAACATGGATTTTGTATTTTTTTTCTGTGGTACTTTTAATACAATGTTCAAGTAATATCACAATGGGTCCTTATATATATATATCTTTGGGTACGCAATGTAATATTTTTTAAGATATCTTAAAAGAATTAGGTTGTAGAATTAATATAAAATAAATTCAATGTAAAAAACAGGTTATTACAGCTTTATTATAAGTATAATATAATATCTTCCTCTTCTTCCACAACTAAATAAGAAGGTTAAAAAAAATAAAACAATAACAACAAGTAAAAAGTATATTTATACAATCAAAACAAATTTCATAGAACCACAAGAAAAAAAACTCGCATAAGACACATATATAACACACTATATAAATACATAGAAAAATCAATAACATTACATAAACCAATTTTTCTATTCTCACGCTATCTTTTAACAAAATAAAGTCATAGAGGTGTGTTCTTTAAATATGAATTTGAGTTCTAAAATTGGTCTGGACATTTTAAATTCTCTCATTCCGAGAGTACAAATCATACGGTATACGGTAAACCGTCTACCCGCCCTCGACAATCTACCCGTCCTCTTGCGTCAGCAACAACAGTTCGTAGCAGTTGAAGGCAAATGGCCGCCCGAAAATCACGACATGGCAGCGGTTGGCTGGCGCGTGAACAGCGCCAACAAGATGAGAGCCTCGATAATGCACGCGACCGATAAGCACTCCCGGAGCCGCACGAACCGCCCGCGCCCCTGAGTTACCCGCAATCCCGACACCCCCCGCTATACCTGACACCCCCGCCACACCCTCCACATTATCCACTACAGTCTCAGCCCGCCACGCCACCCAGGACACATTCGCATTACACATCACCTGACAGAAACAAAAGTAGAATCAGCAAAACACATTATTTAACTTTTTACCTTTTTTAACAAAAATATTTTTTTAATTCTAACTGTAAACAAGTAACGGTTGCCCTGATCGCGTTAGTAGAACAACATGGCATTGTTTTATCAATCACCTTGACTCCCCGGTGGCACTTCCTGTAAGAAGTGGAGGCTAGAACAGGCCCTAAACCTCACGCTAACTATATAATTAACACAAGGTTAAAAGAGTTTTGACCAAACAAAGAAACTGTTTGAAAATTAACGTCAGATTTAAGGCTTCTACCACTACTCAACAACTTTAAAATGAATTTCCGAAATTAATAGAAAGTTCAAGTAGAAATAATCTAATTACCTTCTTAGGTGAATGTATATGTTATATTAATAATTTTTCATTATAATTGATATTTATTAAATTTACGCAATTCACTAAATCAACCCCAAAGTTTTTAGTTTGGTATTGAATCGCTAGGAGAAAAACTAGAGATAAAAGGTATCAGTTAATTTTGGAAAAAAGATCGCTCAGCCCAAAATAGTTGCTCACTCCTGATCCGTACGTTTTATTAAAATTGATGTTTATATATTTTTTTTCCCAATAAAAGGTTATTAAATGCTGAATTCACTAAGCTACACAGTGGTTTAGTCTGGGATAGGAGTCACGTTGGTAGCGGGTTAGAGCTTGCCCATATTTATGAATGTTCAATACCATAGTTATGAAATGTAGAAACCTGGTATTTCGTGTACTGGTGTACAGCTCCATCTCCGTATACGACACATGAATGCTTTGAAGGATGTAAGGCAGCCGGTAGAACGTTGCATCTAAATAAGGAATTATGAGGAGATAAATTTTATTGTTATAAACATTATTGTAATCTCTTTATGCGGTCGGTATCTACTTGTGCGTGGTCCTGGCCAGCCAAATGACCTCTCCATCGTAGACCCCGGCCGCTACTGCGCCGCTGGGCACGGCACCGCACGCGCTCACCACCCACACTGGGCCTGCCTCGCCCCACGCGGGCAACCAATCTATAAACATGAGTCTACTATTGAAGGACCACCAAAAGATATATAGAACTTTTAAACTCATCTTGAAATAATATCTGTTAATTAACCCAGGGATAAGCTGATATTTAGTCCAAATTCTTAAAAATAAATATTTTATTCGGGAATGACATCTGTATGGCAGGAGTTTCATATATAAAAAGTCGACACCAAGCACTACTATTTCAATTAACAGTTTGTTGACCTTAGCATTCCAAAATTTTATTTGGGTTATAACGACCTTTGCAGAAACCGTTAAGTGCCTAAGTGAACGGGGGCGGCTATGACGAACTAGCTGGCATAAAACAACGCTATTAACACTCAGATTATGAGGTTAGCAACATCGTCGACGTCTAAAGCCTAATCACTGATTGCTGTTCTCTCATCACATCTCTCTCATCAGGTCCATATCCCCGCCTGACAAAACAAAAGTCACTAATCTACCTGCAATAAGTGTTCTGTATTTCTGTTCCCAGCAGCCTTTTAGGTGTGTATTATATTTTGTCCAATCTAGCAAATATTCTTCGACCTTCTTCTTAAAGTACCGCCACCTCCTAATCAACTTTTGATTTAGTTTCTATTAATATAAAATAAACTAACACCATTTGTAATAAAAGTATCTCATACGTTTCATGTAGAGGTAAATCGGTATCACTTCGCCTTTTTAAATCATCCGTTTCTTTAATCTAAGAGAAATATTATTACATTAAAATTATTCTCAAATAACATACACAATATATATGTCGCAATACTTACTACAACAGTAAGCCATTGAGTCCATCGGTGAAACATTTCTATGATATCTAACATTTCTTTTTGACAATCCATATAAGCTTCAGTCTTCACTGTGGCTCGGGTTGGGGAGACGATCTTAAAACAATATTAAATATCGAAGCATGGAAAAAAATTTAAACAATAAATTAAATATTGTTTTGAAAAAATAACAACTTTCTTGTCTCTATATCTTAGAGCCAACCGCAATGTCAATTGACGACTAAAATTGTTATATTGTCTCCATTGAAGTGATTCTGTGGCAATTCTTCTCTGAAAAGTATTCCAAGCCATTTCTGCTTCTCCTGTTGAAATTTAAAGTCAGTGTTTGCAACATCATGTTAAAATGTATTTATTAATAATCTAATTTCGTACCCGGTGTTAGATCGGGTTGACTCTGATAACCTATAGCTCGATCTATGTTCTCTTGGATCCAATCACGCCAAGCTTGAACATTCCACATCAAACTCACCATCATCGCATGCCAATCACCCATTTGATCGGTCGTCACAATTGGCGCTCCTTAAAAAAACAAATGTACGAGTACAAGATATTTATGTTCAAAAAACAAAACGGTACGAGACTGAATACTTACTGGCATTGTATCCACGTCTCGCCACGGACATTCGTCTCGGAGTTCGCGTCGCGGAGGAGTTCGAAGTATCGATCTTCGTATGAACCTGAGCGTACATCGTGGTCGGTGACTGCCAAAATTGCGTATCGGGTTTCGAGACCGGCGAGTCCGAGTTTTGGCTGACGGGAGTGTGGTAGGAGGGGGAGGACGTCCCCATTTCGTGCCCGGGACCGTTAGGCGGGGATGCATCCCTGCGCCTCTCCAGAATCGGGGTATCCTCGGTCAGTATCCGGGCGATCGACATCACGGGCGAAAAAATCGGCGACCTAACTCTGGGCGAGGACGGTCGAAACGAATACGCCCCGAGAGTGTCCGAGGTGGTCTGGAGCGGCAGCTTTTTAGAACTTCTGATATATGGATGTCGGCCGTAGGGCTCGGTCGAGTACAGGAGGTAGGAAGTCGTGGCGGAGGCCAGCTTACATTCCTCTGTGGGGCGCGACGCGGGGCACGGGGCGCGCGGCGCCTGCGCGGAGGCGCTGCGGCGCGACGGACACTGCGTCACCGACAGCGACGCGCCGCCCGTGCGCGCCGCGCAGCTCGCACGGGTAGAGACTCCCGCGCGCCCCGCGCCCCCCGCGCGCCCTCCGCCGCCCCCCCGCGCGCCGCCCGCCAGCTCGCCCAGCGCCTGCGCCGACACGTGCCGCGAGCACGTGCAGCACGGACGCGCCACGCGACGGAGAATCTCATCGCACCACAGCTCGCACTGCACGAACACGTTTTTCATGCACTTGCAGACTTTTATCAACTCTGGAAGCGATACCGACGATGAGCTCGAATTCTTTCTATGAATATTTGAAAATATCCGTATATTAAAAATGAGGAATTACGTGGCTGCAAAAAGTGAACCGCCAAGTACATAGTCGCGTCCTCGATCACGTCTGTGAAGGTCGATATGTCTCTGATGAAACTCGCTTTATATTTATAAAAATGTAATATAAGTTATAAGTAGGTTTGTCTTTTACCTTCCATAAATTCTTTATATTTATCCGGGGTACAGGAGTACATTAAATTGCGAAGTTTTATTTGTATTTTTCTCGCTACCACGGGATCTGCGCTCGGTACGCTCAGCTGGTCGGTGTTCTTTGGACGTAATCTGAAATTTACAGAATCGCAGTACCGCAATGTTTGAATTATTATTATTTTAATATTATGTGATCCCGGACTAACATATCTGCGCCGTCGTAGTATGTTTTTCGTAGCGTTCCATGTCGCAATAGAACATTACTTCCGGCATTATCCATATGCTCTATGAGCACTTTTAGGGCTTCGGTTTTTATTCCTAAAGAAAAGTAATTAATAAATTGTAATACCATATTTTAATACGCAATCAAATCTACCTAAATCTGAAAACATACTCGATGTTTTAGAATTTAGACAATATCCTCAAAATCAAATATTTTTCATAAAAATAGATAAATTTTTGTAAATAACAAATACCTTGTAGCATAATATAGGATACAAGAAGACCTGTCGAATCACTTATGACACCTGTAACAATATATATAAAATAAAATAGTATATAAAAATATTGATATATTATTATCTTGAAAGTACTAACTATCCATAACAGTTTTGCTAAAGCCTCTGGTTGCATCGTTGGCCATAAGACTTTTAAGTTTTCCTTCCGTAGTTGCTTGTAGTGTAGGATTTGGTTGGCCTATTTGATCTTGAAAAGACGTCAACTGCCGAAGGCTAATCAAAATAATAGTTTTAAAATTTAATTTTAAAGCAATAAGATTGCCATATCCATGTAATAATTATAGAAACAAACTAGGCAGCAGCATCCTTATAGGACTTCGGGATTTCCCCTTCGATGAGAAGAGCGTCTCCTGCAGTTTCCATTTCACTTAGTAGACACACGTATGCTTCAATCTCTTCATCTAAATCAGAATCAATATTAAATCAAAGTTAAAAAAAGAATTAGATATGCATTTCATAATGATGATTAATAATGACTTACCAGGCTTAGTGACGTAAGCAGATAAATAATCAGATGCTTCTTTTATATGATCTATTAAAAAAAATATAAATTAATTTTGTTATATAATTCGAATAACTTAATTATTATTTAAACATTTTTATTTAACCCTTCATCGCTGATGTCAATTTCCGCGCCATTGATCTGCATCTTATCATGTCTTCCAGTTTCTTTGTCAGCGTGTAAGCCACTTGTGAACATGGCTCTTTTGCCTCAAGTGATTTTGCTTTTTTTAACCTATCGTATTGTTACAATGTTATTAAATTTGAACAATTAAAATCATTCATGATAGTGAATCATGAATCATTTTAAAACTAGGATAAAAGTCTCCGGACACAATCAACTTTATACGTAAGTTATATTTTGATAACAAGAAATATTTTGCTAATTGTACCTTTGTGCTGCAAAGAAAAATGTCTCTGCAGCACCCTCGACTTCTATAAGAATTTCGTTTCCTCGCTTTTGCATTTCAGATATCAGAGCCACCTTTACTAGAGCCTTATAACCTAAGAAGTAAATAATGTATGAATTGTTACTTTTTCAAAAGTTTTCTACGTACCATCTAAGGAAAAAACACTTACTTTTCGACACAAAGTATTCCGAAAGAATCCGGGAAGACTCTATTACCACATCTGAAAAAGAACTCATTTATTTTATAGAACTCTAAAAGAATTCATATCATGTAAGTGTAAAGACCAACCTTGCATCGCATCGTATAAATCCGGTGGAGTATGTTTACTAACGAGAACACTGAGCTTTCTTTCAAACTTTTTATGAAGTCGCGCGGTATCGCCGGACTCCTTTACAGATTTATCAACCTTCATCGGCGGTTTCATTGTAAGCCTAGAAACAAAGTAAAATCAATTCATTGAAATAGAATCATCGGCACTTGGTTTTGTTATATTAGATTAAAAAGCATGTAAGTATAATTCGTCAACCAGTCTGCGGCCTGTGCGTGTGTGAGTTCAGTGTGCGGTTGTTGGTAGAAGGGCTCCGCTCCGCGCGCCCGAAGCTGGCCGTGCAGGATCTGCAGCGCTCGCTCGCGCTCTGGATCAGATTCTAGTGGTAACACGACGATTTACAACTTTATGTGCAGTTTATGAAAATAAATAGACCGTTCTACACTATGAATAGGTTTCGTAAAACTCTCTTCAACATTTCTGGTTATAGCTAAGAGCTTAGCGGGTAGCATAACCCATCAACAGATTCGTCGAAACCATCTATTCTAATAAAAAACGATGATGACTTTGAACGTTGTATAGTATTGTATACGTTGTATGGTATTGTATACCCTCTATAAACACAGCGGCTCACCCATGTCCTGTCCAGCTGCGAAAAAAAGAAAGAATAGAGTAATACTATTTATTTTCAATATTTAAACCCGTGCACCGAAATAAATATACCACGTCGTCGTCTCTCCGCTTCCATGGCGCGTCGCCTTCTTTGATCTTCCAACGATGACCTTCCTGCGCCCGCCTCCATCTGTCTTCGTCGCATCTGGTCATCATCGGCGCGTCCTGTGGCTGTGGCTTGGCCGGGGGCACTGGTACCGGCAGAAACATCACCTTTACTTCCTTCCTTCTTAGCATCTTTACTTCCGCCCGCTCCGTCAACACCAAGTGCAGACGATGCTCTGAAGATACAAAGTTTTTAAAAATGTATCCGTTCTGTTCTGCTACTTTTTCTATTTGCACAGCGTAACTTCTAATTGTTAATACTCAAAGTAAATTTTATAAAACAAAGCAGACACATTGTACCAATGCAATATACGTTTGTTAAATTTAAAAATATATATATTTTTGTATGTAAACCTTCGTGATCCATGATCAATGTTATATATAATTTTCAAGCTGTATTCACGATCGAAATTTGCTCGACGACAGAGTTGAAAAGGTTATGAAAAATTACCTTGGAATCACTTTTTCAGGGGCTGCAATTTTAACCTTGTCCAATTCTGACAAAGCTTTTGCATCCAAACCACCTGATTAAAAAAAGGAACATACAGCTACTTAAAAAGAAGTAACCTGTTTCGCCGCACCTATATATCGCATACTAACATTCCTTAGTTGCCACCCCAGCTATGTAATTAGCTGTAATGTCCGAAGTTTCTGGAATTAAAGATCATAATCCAATAAGACACAGTAACAATAATATAATATTAATTATTTGTAACACTACAAAATCAGACCTGCAAGATATGGCTTGGCTTTTTCTGAAGCTCCGGCAGTTGATATTTTTTTCATACTCTCTTCAACTTTATCGACTATTATCGGTGAAGGTTTTTGACCTCCGAAGTGAGGCGCAGTTTTCAGCCTAAAAATAGCTTATATGTAACACATTACATTATATAACATTTATTTGAAATTGATTAAATAATAATTAAACGTTTATTACTGAATTTAACGGGTCTTTAAAGTCATTTTAATTTTTAATTCTAAATTATAAGTACTTGACTTTTTTGTTTTGGAATACTCAGTATTTATATTTGCGAAAAGTTAAGATAGGATTATCAATTGATCGCGTCTTTAAATTTAAATAAAAAATGTAATCTACTTGTACCTACACACATGGTGTGTCTTAAACAGAGATGCATCGTTTAGCGTTTGACATACTAAAGTGTAACCCGTTTTGCCCAAAGATTTTGAAAAATATTATTCTTCCTTTTTTACAATACCTACTGACAGTTTTTATTGTAAATTTAAGCGTAATTAAAAAAAAATAAAAATTATTTTATTGTTATTTCAGTTTTTTGTTTATTAATGCTAAATATAAAAGTGTTAGAAAATAAAGATATTTAATAAAACTTTATTTTAACTTGAATATTTCAATTTTAAATAAGATTATCTCTACTCAATCATTTTGTCAAATCCCTTACAGGTGTCTGTGTTTTGTCAATACATCTAAAGAAAAACAATAAAAATAGACTCGTAGACATGTATCTAGGAGACGCGAAACTTCTAAACAGGCATCTTTTGTCAAGATATACGTGATATAATCCTATAAAAATATTTCAAACTATACCACTCCTGCAAATGTGTAAAAGTAACAACTTTTATACAAACTAATTTAAATGTACATACATATCCGCTGCTTCGGCGTGACTCTTCGAGAACTTTCCGATAGTTAAAAAATCTTTATCTTTTTCCTTTTGCATTCCGTCGTGTAAAACTTGCATCGCTGCGCCTTTTAGTTGTAAATAAGGTATGATTTAGTCATAGATTTAAAACTAACCGTTTTAGTAAATATTTCTTACCTCTTCCTTTTATTATATCAGATAAATGACTCGCTCCTTCATTGGCCGGTTCTAAAGCGTTATTTAAACATAAAATCAAATCGTAATCGTTAAATAGAAAACCATTTCACAACTCGTGAATTAAAAGCTCTATACTACCTTTCAGCAAGTCTTGTAATTTCTTCTCTGGTATAACAGCATTAACTTTTTGCAACAATTCTTGTTTTGTTGCGTCATCTTTAGGTTTCACATAACCCACTGGGGCTTTCATTATCCTATATTTAAGTAAAATATGTGTTACTCATAGTTAAATTATTATAACGGGCTTATCACCTCAGCACCTCAGCAGTCAAGTCGTGACCACAATCCAAGCAACCGGGTCGAAATATTGATATTCTTGAAAATAAGTTAGCATCGTAGTAAGTTTTAAAAGTTCAAATATTTGTTCAAAGCACGAGTCAAGTTTAAAACCATTATGTGTTACTCAGTTAATAGTAGTTTCATCTTAGGCTAAGATACTCCATACTCACTCTTCACCACCTTCAGTATATGTCATTTTATAAAGACCGTCTTCTCCTAATATCTCATTTTCTTTACGAGCCATGAGATCAGCTAAAAGCCGTCGTTTTTCCGCCCCGGCTGTTTAATACAATAAGTTGGTCATAAAAGTATTACCAGTAAATAAATTAAAAATATTACTAGTTTTAGGATAAGTAATAATCTTACTCTCAGGTAACGGTGTTGCCAAAAACTTAGAAGACTCATCCACTATTTCTGTAACAAAATTATTTGATAAAAAAGAAGAATTCTTATAATAAATTAATATATATAACATGAATACCCGGCATTTGTTTCGCGTGTTCGGGTGCTGGTTTTTTTTCCACTAGATCTGAAAGTTTTCTTCTTAGAGACTCGTATATCCCTTTGTCTACTTTTTCGCTGGTTAAAGTGGGAGAATTTTCTATCCTAAAAGTAATACATAGTAGATAGTTTTTTGCAAATGTTAACATTTTCGAGAGTATTTGTCAAGGTCACCTCCTGGCACCGTCATTGTAACTCTGTTGGTATCCTTGTATTTGTCCCAGCGGTGCATCCCCTTCTTCTTTCATCAAATTAACTAAATGTTGTAATGCTTCACCTATAAATAAATTAATGGTGATATACTTTAACTTTATTTTATCATTATCTTTTCTTCTTTAATTTTAAACTTTCACTTACTTAAAAGTAAAAAGTTCTCGATTAGAGATCAGAATTTACCTTTTTCGTAACCGACTTTCGCTAGATGTTTACTAGCATCTTCCATAGTATCTGGAAAGTATGTTTTTTTTAATAAAATACCTGAGTAAGGTCAATTTGTTTATCAAATATACCTTAGACCTACCTCCAATACTGGATGTTAGAGTCGATGCCAGTCGTGTTGGCACACCTCGTTTCATTTCTGCCAAAATTTCATGTTTCAAGTTTTCAGCTTTTGGTTCATTCTCCAATTGACCAGCATATTTTAATCTACAAACATTTTGAGTATAACTATCAGCGAAAAGAAAACGACAAGGGACTAAAAGAAAATATAATATTACTAGAAAATCTTACACGTCAGCCCCATCGGCATATGTTTGACCATACGCTTTATATTTGAAAAGTGGTCTCGAACCCAATGATTTTTTGACTGCCGATAAAAAATTCAATGGATATCTCTCACCAGCGGCGCCACCTAATTCGAAACAAAAATATAAGTTACAAGAAAGTCAACATTAAAAAACAATTATTTCCTTAGTTACTTACTTCGTAATGCAATCGGCTGTGATAAATATCTAGAGGCATCCTGAATTAAAGCTAGAATCAAAAAATGTGTATCATTTTTAATTTTGTAGGCCATTTAGCCTTTTAAATAATTGCATCTACCTTTCATAGGCAATCTCAGTGCTGGTGGAGTAATTCCTTCCATGTCTTTACTTAAATTTGCTTTCGCCTCGTCAGCGATATCTTTAATTGGCATAAAAGGAACAAGAAGAGGTGCTGATTCGATTCTGTATATATATAATATAATTATATTAAAACATATCAAAATATGCTACTTCTAAAGTTTAAATAGGATATAAGAAAAAACAAATCACTCAGATGCGCCCGTGCCATAGTCCATAGTATAATCGTTCCTTGTCGCCACTACTTTCTTTGGGTTACTCTTCATCATCTTGATTAACGATTGAAGAACTATGTCTTTAAAATAAAGGTAACATGATTTATTTACTAACAAAGAAATTAATTTCGTGGTTACACAAAAAACTTACCTCGGTCTCTTACAAATGCAGACAAATAATTTGCACATCTTTCAATTACCTCTGAAATCAAAGAACTTGTGATAATTAAAGCGCCATCAATCTTTTATTCGTATTTTTTATCATAATACCATTCATATCCTTTATTAAATTCTTTGGTGTGACTGTGTCGACTGCTTTGTGCAGGGCCGCGGTGAATATTGGAGAGGTCGTGGGGTCCGGAGTGACGCCACAGAGACCAGGAGCTGACTTTAATCTAAAAAAACATTTATTTTCGAATTCTATTATCAAATTATTAAAAATGATAAATAGACGATTAGTATAAGTATTGATAGTAATTTTGGTTTACGTGTAAGCGGCTGCGAATTTTGTTACAAGTGGTTTAAATTGAGGTGTAAATGGGTCACTTCCATGTTTTTCCAATTCTTTAATCAAAATATCAAACGCAGGTCCGCGTTCAACTAAAATTTTTATTTATGGTAACATATTGTCGATTGCTTAACTCTTGAGACTTCATGGTTTAAATTTAAAATTATACCATTTTCTACTTACTTTCGTCCACCGCACATTGTGATAAATATTTGGAACATAAGTCAAGTGTCTCTGTAAAAAGTGAGAAATTAAATAATTTATGTACATGTTATTTATTGGTGACGTACGTATTAATAATAATTACCAGCCATATCCGTTTTTAACTCTGGAGGAGTTTGTTTATCGATCAGTTTCGTGAGACTGGAATGTATTTCTTGTGATAAATTTGGATCATCGTGATCACTCTCTAAGCCACGCGCATCTTCTAATCTGGAAAGCAAATAAGGTTTGGTTCATATCATTAATGATTACAGTATCACTATTGACTTTCATACTCTTACTCTTTTGCGGCTTTGCCATAAGTACGTCTTGCTTTTCCCTTTTGGTAAAGTTGGTCGTTCCCCTTCGCACGCATCGCCTTTACCAATAATCGAAATGCAGGCCCCTTGTCCTCTACAATACATAATAATATATATGACATTTTTAATCTCATTAATAACAAAATTCTATCTTACTTACTGTTAAATTCAGCAATTTGCGCCAAATAATTTGAACAAATGTCCACCATTTCTAAAAACATTATAGTATATTAAAAAAACCGTAAAGAAAATCTTAAATTAAAATTACAACTCAAATTACTTTTACCTTTCATGTAAGGTGCAATATTATCGGGGGTATTTGGTTTAGCTACGGCAGCGAGGTCGTTCCTTAATTGACTTGCTAATGTTGAGTTGTATTCTGTAGCCTCGAAATCAGTTGCTTTTTTCAATCTGAAAGTAATTTTGGGAACATATAGTTAATTATCTTAATTGTTTACTGTTTTAATCGATACTTACTCGTCGGCTCCTTCCATGTAGGATTGTTTAAATTTTCCATGGGATAGTAATTCTTCATCACCCTTTTGCATCATGGAGTCTGTCAATATCATAAAAGCTTCCAGCATCTCACCTTTAAAAGTAAATTTATTAAAATTTATTACTGAGTTATACTTTCTTATAATTGACTGATAATTTGTATAACATACCAGTAAACTTCAAATAAGCTGGTTGCGCTGAAAATTAATTAAGTATCGGTAAAATTAATTTAAAAAATATATATATTAAATTACATTGTGATTTTGAGTACGTACGTCCTTTGAGTAGACCTCCCTGAAAAAAAAATTTGTTTGAAACTATTTTTAAGCAAGTCTATATATATATAGCAAATAGAAAACCATCCTTCATTTTCGACTTCAATACAAATGAACACTTGAAGTTTTAAATAAAAAATAAATATAATTGAAAATGAAGAATGATTTAGTTGACAACAAACGTAACTGATAAATAAATGTTTACCTTAGTGTTCACGTGTATTGAAGACAAGCGTATTTTAATAAATACGAGAACTAACTCGTAAATTGGGGGGGGGGGGGTAATGAGAAGACGGATTTATATTTTACTATCTTTTTACTTTTATTTTTAAAGTTACGTTATACAGTTTAAAATCAATCGAATCTTTCAGTTTATACAAAATGTTTCAAGTCGGTGCTGTTGGCTCTGGTCTGATCTGAATATCGGCTTTAAGGACTGTTTCCAAATGTCTATTATATTCATCAATTTGCAATTTAGATTCGTTACTACTATTTGAGGCCTTGATTGTTTCCTATACGTATTTGATCAGTGTTAAAAAATTACTAATCTATATTATTTATGTAATAATTGAATACTTACATCGCCCATCATATTAAGGAAGTCATCTGTAAATCCAACATTTCCCGTTTCCCCCGCTCCTAATACATCTGTAACAAAGATAATAAATATCCTTAAATATATATCGTATCATGTATTATACAAATCTTGTGGTAATATTCGAAGGGATGTTTAATTTTTTTATAAGAAATGCTACGCCTTATTAACTTCCTAATTAATAAAGTTATTGTAATTACCCTATAAGTAATATACATAAGTAATTGTAGACACTAAAAAAAATTACGTGTGCGTGTAATGTGTTTGTGTGTGTGTATGTATGTACGTGTATATATGTAAGAATATTTTTCGGCTCCATTCTTGCGACCTGATTGTGCAAATACTTTCGTCTTTTTTAATTCCAAAAAACTCTCTAAGTTATTCAAAAAAAAAAAACTGCTAGAATTATTCTTAAATGAAATCTTACTTATTCCTTCTTAGCCATAGAGGTGGTGGAGACCGCGGGCGTGGTGGCGGCGCTGGTGTCAGGGGCAGAGGGCTGCACCGAGGTGGAGGACGCCTGCGGGGCCTCCTCCAACGTGTCTTGTACGTCTTCCCGCGCAATGATTTAAAGATTAACATACCTATTCGAAAATGTAGCAGGAACCGACGAGTGGAACGTCAAATTTAAGACAACCATAGGATTTTTCGTGACATTGGGTTGTTTATAAGAAATATTTCGACGACAACTTATTTCCATAAGCTTGTATGGGATCGTGGCGGGGTGATGGAACGATTGACTCAATCTCAAATCTTACCTTATTTCAATATTATAGAAGACCGCTTGAAATTGCTGCCAATTGTTCCATTTAACATACAAGTAGATATATTACTGTAGTACAAAATTTTTTACCGTCGTCTTCATCGAAGTCCATCATCAACATGCGGTCATCGCTCTCGGTTAAAATTTCGTCGATCCAAACGGCCACCTTCAGAAAATAATCAAAAAATTTTTTAGATTAAAATGAAATAATATATAACTCCTTATAAGTGACTTTATTGTTATTAATGGGTATTCAATATATTATATATGCTTATTAGGGAAGCTATACAGAAAAGTATTACTTTATCTGACATTTCCATCATGAACTTCGCTTTGGGATGTCTACAGCGTCTGGACGGGGTCCTCGAGTGCATGTACGAGCACATATCCTCTAGTATAATGTTAGACAAACGCAACATCCTGTAAAAGTAATTTTATAAAAATAATATAATATACAATCTAGGTTGATACACAGTTAAATCTAAATAATCCACACTTACAAAGTCAAAATCTGATTTCTTTATAACATAGTCATAATTTAATGCTACTTAAACTTACTCGTCAGCCAGTGCGTATGCGCCGGGTCTAGATAGTCGCTGTTGAATGCCGCGGGCAAAAGCTACGGTGGCGTTCCTCGCCCAAATGAAACGCTTGTCACCACACATAGCCTGCATATCCTTTTTAATTTGGTTAACTCCCCGCGTGCTAGATGTAAAACAAAAATCATTACTATTCAAATATTAATTAAAGCCATTTTGGTAAGGAAAAGAAAACGCACGTTGCAGTTTTCTTCTTGGTCTTTCGCAAATTAACGAAGTATTCGTAGGCTTGATCCGGTTTGAAAGGTTCATCTGCATCTAACATTGCTCTTAAACGAGCAATCTGAAAGTAACATCAAATTTAAAGTCAAAGCGAAGTCCAGGACGAACAGACTAGAAACTCCATGGATACTTTTTCAGCTTAAACTTAAACGTTTAGGAATTGATGGACCCAGGACTTACTGAGGAGTGCGTTAACTTGTCAATTTCGACACTACTCGAAGTGCTTAAAATCTCCAGGACTGTTACTTCTTGTTAAAGAAAATTTTGTTGTACCTTAACTACGTCTGACTCCTCCGGAACTACTCCTTACCCAGATATAAATTCTGTTACGCAGACAATTCTCTCATCACACGTTGAGGTTGTAGCTTTGCGAATACAGCCAATCTGACTGATCTGACTGATCGGTCGATAATCCAGAGACACGGAACGCTCAAGATCATACTTGAGCAGATTCTAATAAGCTATAGATGTTTCGATGAAATTGCAAGAAAGTAAGCGTATGTCACTTTTGTGGCAAGCACTCATTAACACGTTTTTATCCTAGCATTTTCTATACGAGAAGTTCCAACCCATGCCTGGGCAGGTAGATATCCACAAAAATTAGTAAATATTTAAAAAAGAGATTTCTGTTTATAAATTTTTAGTACAATGTGGATGACATTGTACTAAAAATTTATAAACAAAACAGATTCAGATACATTGATTGTTCAAATCTTACAGTATTAGCCGATAAAATATCAGCATGCTCTCTCCACAAATAAATGATACTGCGTCTTGGCGGCTTAGACATGCGTTCGAGGCGATCGGTAAGCACGGCGCCGTGTCGTCGCAGGCAGCGAGCGTGCGCGCGCGCCGCTCGCTTCGACAACTTGACATCTGTAGCTTTCGGACCCCTAAAAAGCAGCACAAACATCATTACACATTTCCTGCTCTATCAGTTTAACTATTAAATTTAATATAATAAATTCAACGATGAACGAGGTCTTTGTACGGATAAGTATTTTTTTGTTATAAAAATATTTGCAAGGGGTACCTAGGTCTGGCTGGTTTGGGTGGTGGTCGCACCGTTTTCTTGGGCGTCAGCTTGTGTTGAACACGCAAGTCCCGGCCCGCCATGATAGTATCGACAACAGACGGCGGTGCCGGCTCGGTAGCATACGGCGGGTACGGAGGGAATACACCGGGGACAGATGGCGCTGCCGCTGTTTGAAAAATTAGGTTACGATTCTAAATGATATATAATGTGTTTCCTAATATTAAACCACATTTATTTATTTATTTATTTATTATATGACATACACGTTACAATACTAGTTATCATATTTTGTAAGAAGTCAAGAAGAATGGTTTGAACATTTAATTATCCTGGATATCTCACTAAGATACCCTGTGCTGAGACATCCAGTGAACTCTGACCGTGCTACCACTACACCTGCGTATTCTTGTTACTACTATACCTACGTTTTTCTACTAAATCATAGTACGATGACGCAATTAGTTGTTTGTTATTTTAATTTATTTACAACTAGCTTGTAAGGTAAAGATTAATGAGTATTCTTCGTTTAAAATTATAATATTCGTTGTGTTAATAAAAATTATCAGTAATTCGTATAAATATGTTACCATTCTCTCCATCAGAGACAGCCATCTCGCTGGCAGCATACTCGGAAGCTGATCCGGATGGAGCAGGTTCAGACATCTTTTATGTAGGTATATTTACAATACTTCGAAGAAAACAGTCCTATTATTCTTTAAATATTGTTTAATATTGAGACATAACTATATCGCCTTTTGTCGGCTTGTGTTTAAAGAATGTCATTAATAACAGTTCTTTTCGTGACTTGAGAAGAAATAAGAATATAGTCAGCCAGTATATTTGTATGTTTGCGAAAAATTGCGAATTTTGTAATCATCAGTTGGCAAAATTTGTTTATTGCATCATTATTTTTAAAATTGGTTTAGTTTTAAATAGGTACACTTAAATAAATGAGGAAATACAAAAAATAAGAAATCCATGTTATAAATATCCATTTATTTATAAATGAAAAACAACATTTATATTTAAGTTTCGTTCGAACGTGTTAGGTACTTCTTACAATTGATACACAATAACTAAATTTTTTTATACATCTTGTTTTAAATGTTTTTTTTTATTGGCAAATCGTTAATATCGACTGCAATAAAGATAAAATTTTAAAACAAACATTTAAATCAGCGTATCCGAATGTGCGCAGAATTATCATGGAATGTGTTGAATAAAAAATGCCTCATTTTAGGTATTTCATACAAATTTCAAATTAGTTCTTACATATTTCAAATTAGTTTGCGAAACAATAAAACTTTATTGTAGTTTGATTGACTTGAAACTGTAATTTATTAATAGAAGTAATTGTAATTCATTACTATTAGACGCAAATATAGTAAATCCATTTTTTTTTTGGCACAATTTACAAAGAATTTGAATGTATTCGCTTATTTAAATCATCTATTATCTATATTTTTACGAAAAACACAATCTTTTAAAAAAATGAACAAATTTGTTTGGCACAACTAACTGCAAAAAGAATGAAAAAATTGCCAACCAAATGAAAAAAAAAATAACATCGCTTTATTTCATAACTTAATAATACTTGTCTAATTTTAGACAGAAAAATAAAAGTTAATATTGATATTTTATTAATTCATCACATTATTTACAAATAAAAATAATATTTACAACATTAAGAAACAACAATAAATTATAATAATTCAACCTTAATCACTGTTGTTTGAATGAAAGAAGTTCATATCTAAACATGAAAAACTCAAATTTGACACATAATGGTCACCGGCGCTTGGGCAAGGATGAGGAGAAATCAATATTTCATAGTAAGATGCAGCTTTTTCGGTGCCTTCATGGGAAAAGTAGCAGACATTGTGTGAAGGCTGCACTTTACCTGGTATCACATGCCCTTTATGCTGGGCTCGACCGACATACAGCAACTCATGATTTATCTCTGAATAGCCCGCCTTTACAGAACCTGATGGTACCCTGTCATCATTAGTTTTTTTCCAAACAACATTATATCCACAAAGTACCTGGAATGAAATGGAAGATTATTAACTTGTGATGATAACATGTTGCTTCACTAAAACCATTTTGGAATAAAATTATTATTATTTTGGATGTTAAAAATCAGTATGCTTTATCATTGCATATAAAAGCATGTCATTGGACTAGTGGTGTATATAGTTAATCTAGATTTTTATTTGTAAACTTGTTATATTATATATTTTGACTTTGATTTAATACATCCAAATGATATGCATTACATTTACTAGTATTAATATAAGAAATTACTTCAAGATGCTCCCCAGCTTTAGGATGCGAAACTCCTCCCCATGAAATATATCCAATGCCCTCTGAAGGCACAAACTTGCCGGGAGTCAATGAAGCCCGATGTTGAGACCTTATTATGTACAAAGGTTCATTTTCAAATCCACCTATTATAGCATTGTCTGGCAACTGATTTTCAACTTTCACCCAATATGGATTTCCATCATTAAACTTTGCTAAAGGTAAATTTTTAATAGGCTTCGGTACTTAAAAAAAACAATAAATTTAAATGTTAAAATAAAATTCTGATTATTACTTAATTGTTCTTAACAGAAATGTAGACACTTACTATGACATTTCCAGTATAATTCATTACTTTCATTTATTACTGAAAATGTAACAAATTTCAATCCCTTATTTCTGATGTTTCTGGATAAAATTGCCTTTGGATTCTTGTTCATTCCAAATTTCAAAACATTACCATACCAAGATATCCAGAATCTTCGATATTCCCTAACACATAGTATGCCCGAGGTAAAAGTGGCACACACTCTGTCATCATTCTCTAACATCCAGCTTTCATTTTGACCCAACATTATCTGTAACAAATATTGTTTTATTTTTCACCATTAACTCTTAATACAATGCATATTTGACCAACACAGACCATTGAGTTTTAATTAGCAATAAGAGTTGGTTTGTCTTTGTTTATCTTTACCCAATATGGACATGGTGCGTCAGGTTTATCCGACAGTCCTATAGCAGCATTTTGTTCTCCTTTTACATAAAACACTAAAGCTTGATTTCTAATCCTGTGAAATAAATATTGGTGCGTAGGCCAGGTGACGAATTCTGTAATTATTAAATAAAGCTTTTACATAAAACAAATTTTATCGTCAAAATCGTACGTCAGTAAAAACTTTTCAAATTTTATATATATTTATTACAACATTATATTATATTTATTACAACACGGAACGTTACCTAGGAAATCGTCCATAGTTCCAACAAAGGAGTCGACTTTTTGAGTAAAAGACAGACGTAACTAAACTTTGTTACTAATAACCATGATTCACTAATCAATATTTTCTGATAGGTAACATCAGAGTCAGACACAATCAAGTGAGTGATCCATAGAGTACAAAAAATTAGATAAACAATTACGGATCAGAAATCACAAAAACAAAAGACATTTTCTATACGAATATAATATTAAATAATGTCAAATTACAATATTCGTAAACACTGTAAACTAGTTGACATTAGAACATATCAACAGCAGAAGTTCCTAAGTAATCTGTGGCAGAAGACATGTTCTTTATGTTTATAATGTCTATATTTGGTTTCTTTAACTTTTTGGTAAAGCAATTAGTGCATAGCGCTAATAGACAAAAAGGAGAGCTTTTGTTATCTTTTATAGATTTACCGGAATCTCATGGCAATGGGGAAATAAAAGTTTTGAGGAGTATTTTTGGGGAGTAAATTTAATACTGGGAAAATTCTATTAACGATACTGATACTTGTTAACTTTTATTTATGTCTTTATTATTAAGTATATCAATGATATAAATGCTATCGTGGTGTAAAGAAACCAAAAGTTTGTTTTTTCGACCCCTTTCCTGCCCCTTGTCACTTAGAAAAAAAAACTATTAATATTATGTTATAAGATAAAGTATGTTTAACTTAATTAAATGTATATAATACTAGGAACTCGAACAAGACTTCAAATTTGAGTCGCTGCGCTCGCAAAAATCTCGGTATGTGTTAGCATATTGAACGAAACGAGGTGCAAACAGCACCGAAGTGGCATTTACAAAACGTCAAAGCATTCTGTCCGCAACTATTTTAAAAAAAAAAACAAAAAAACCTAAAAAAAGAAAAAATTCTAATGTCATTGTAAAGCAAAATTTTCATTCGAAAAATTTTTCTTATTGAAGTCTATGGGATTTTTATTTTTATCTATCATTCCTCAAGGACATGGAATTTTAGATTTTTTTCTATGCTACGCGTATTATTGTGTTAAATAAGCCCTGAAAATTTCAAGCCGATTGATAGCGCCGTGTTTGTGCCAACCTCAGACAAAATTGTAAAAAGTCTCCAGTAGAGCGCTCCGCTCGCTTCGCTAAATTATCAATAGAAATTGAGAAGATACATATGAAGAGGGAAATATGTGTAAATTAAATAGAATTAATATAATGTGTAAAGTAGTAGTAGTAAACTAAGAATGTTAATCATAATTAAATTTTATATATAAAATTTATACACAATTTGTAAATGTTTTTATTGATTTTATTTAAAAACACCTTATTGAATGTACAGATAAATTAAAAATCTTAGAATTTGTACCTATATAAACTTATAAACTAGTAACTTCTACTTCTGTTAACTGAGAAAACCAGATATTGGTTTGTATTCTGTTGTAATGACAAGACAAATGTAAGGTTTGATTTGATTCAATTTCAAGTTTAGACTGAAAACATTTTATAGGGAAAACATCCATTCAAATAGCGTTATTGACACCTGAAGATATTAAAGCTTCGGAAAATATTAATAATAATATATATTCTAAAAACCTAAAAATGGTACATTTCGGTAGACATTTTTGAATAATTGTTTAAGCACCTGGCTGCATCGCGCTGCTCCTCTCAGCCAATGCGGTAGCGTTGGTAGTCAAGTTGCCCTCCTTTTACAAATATGTCAAAAGGGGACTACGGCTTATTTTTATTATGCTCGTGAACGTATTACAACTTTTATGCCGAGTTTCCAATATTAAATTAAAATCATTAGATTTTAATCAATTACTATTGGCATCCATATCAATTTTAATCTAATCTCTGTAATTGTTTGCAAGTTGTTTATAAAATATTTTGATATTTTTGATATAGACATTACCATAAAGATACCCGGCTGGGTTTGTTGTATCGTTCTTAGATTGTGTTGTCCAGTCTAGGACGCGTATGGAAGCCTCGATTTGACAACACTATTTTACGTTTTTAAATATGTATTGACTGGCGACTGTGAGTACATTAATTTGTTTAAATCTAGCACGTAAAGAATATCTGGCCCCGATAGTAGACGCTGACGCTGGCGGCTTTCAGCAAAGCAAAACTAATACTCGTATCAGTTGCATTATCACAAAGTATAATATCTAATAAGGCATTATGCTATGAAAAAAACTGGACGTTCCTTCAATAAATACATAAATAGAGATTTAATTGTTCTTTACTAAGAGGAGTTGAACAAAGTAAGATTCAATTTAAAAAACGGATTCTGGTTTTTTATTAAACCTTCTACAATTTGTCACTAGATGGGGTTGATTAAGATAACCTTATATTTACAAAACGGGGGTAATATTTAAATAAAATTATATATGCGTTTATAATATTTTAAACAAATCATAATTTGGTATTTCATGTTGTTGTGGCCAACCGAGGTAACCTTAAATTTGGATCAGAGCGTTGCGTTATTCTGAACCATTCTGAGGACACTCTAGCATAGTTTCTCTTACTCGAAGTGATATGTTCGTATACTTATTATTCGCAATATTGATAATAATCAAGTTTCATAACCATTCTGTATCAGTTTCACTTTAAAGATAAATGATATGAAATTAAGTCACATCACAGGGCCTACCTTATTCCTAATCCTGATACAAATATATTTAATTTGTAAAACAACATGAGATATGACTAAAACTTTTTTGTTCAATAAAAGTCTCATGTCAACTGCTCAAATAAATAATAAAATCAATTTAAAATCAATTTTTTTCCGGAATTATTACACTCACTGCCGACCTGATGCAAATACATCCGGTAGTTCACTGTATAAGAATGGTTATTTTTATTATTTTAAAATCTGTGAAGAACAACACCATGAATAAGTGAGTGAAAATGGCTTTTATTTGAGGTTGAAAATAAATATCAACCTTAATTGGAAAAAAAAACAGTGCTGTTAATGTTTTATAATTTTATTTTTATAATTTTACACAATGCTAACAGCACGACGTTCAGTTGGGACTTGCTCCACCCATATAATAATATAAAATATTAGTTATTTAGAACAAAATAAATAAAACACTTCTTAATGCCATTGTGGCGTTCTATCAAATAAAAATAATTAATTTCTTTATGCGTTGTTACTTGTGCAACATTCAACATCAAGAAATTTTACAAATGGCCTCGATTTAAAAAAAAACGATGCTGTACGTTTTTATTAAAATATACTTGGCGACAATTTACCTGTTGGTTTGTGCGCGTGACTTACGATAACGGTTGTAGAGATTTTAAAAAGCTTTAATAATAATTCAGATATTCGTCAAGTCATTGTACTTGTAAAACACTTCCAATTTCATAATATACAAACTCGTAAAATGTCAAGTCGAGTATCTAAACTACTGCGTCTTCCAATCACCCGAACGAACACAGATAACATCACGCCTTTCGGCCCTAATTACTTGGATACAAGAGCAATCAACGCACTTCTACTGCAGACAGTTTGTGACACCGCAAATAAATTAATTATGTACGTCAGAGCCGTTACAATAAAAATATACTTCATGCAGAGGATCCGGCTGTGGGTGGGCTCATGTAGTTAGATAATTGATCAATTGTAAAGTTAAAGTTAGTTTATGGTAAAGTATAATAAATGTGTAACTATAATTAACAAAGCTTAGTCTAAAGTTTAATGACTGAAAAGTAATTTTAATATCTTAATTACACATTTTACAGCTTAGGGGCGAGAAGTGAACGTTACTTTAAAATCGAGGCCACACGTTTTTAATCGCCGCCACCCCGTGACGTCACTGAGTCCCGGCGATTGCTGTAAGCTAAACCTAATGTCACCATGGCCGCATGATGCAACTTTACATTTCGTCGGGACGGCAACTGATATATTAATTTTATTATCTGCGGAATCCCGACGAAACTGTTTTGGTTTGGCTCCACAGCCTCAGTTTCGTTCTTATCGTTCCTAAATACTTTTAGAAACTGTTTTCGATCACTACCTAAATATATAAACGAGATAGCTGCATTGCATTAAAGAAACTATATTATTGTAAATAACCTAATTAAAATCTACAAAGACTTAAAACAATGATCGATTGAAATAAGCATTAAAAAGCTGTCGATACATTTCATAATTCGACAAATACGTTACCTATACATTTAAGACTTAGTTTGTGAGTTTTAGTACGATGGTTAGTTCCAGCTCGACTATAATAAATTATAGAAACTATAACAAATAAAGATATCTTTATTTTCTAAAGTAAAAGACAACGTTTAGACGAATAAAGAAACTAAGAATTGTTGCAAGACCCGAGATCAAAAGAACGTCATTGTGAATATGTCATAGCTGGGAGAGATGACGAAATAAACTTGCTGTCATAAGTGAAGACGTCCCGAATTATTTATTTCGCGCCGTGAAATATTCACACGTTTTAATATTGCATGATAATCAAGAAAACAAATTAAACTAAAGAAGGTGTCACAGAAGACGAGGCTTCACTCGCCGATGCCATTGCTGATGGGACCCGGCTTGGAGCCCGTCATACTCTGCAACCTGGAAAGAAAAAATACTTACATTAATCGAGTACAGGTATATATGTCCATAAAAGCACCATCCGAAGGCAACCCGCGTAATAGGATCGATTGTGGCTTCACTGTCGTATTTCATTAAGTGGCATCTTTATATTTTACATTTAGTAGTTCTTTATGATATTATTTTCTGTTTTAAGAATTATTTGATATAAAAATACACGTACCGCACATGTACTTTTTTAAGTTAAACAGTTATATTTAAATTCTCTTCTATATTTACGCATATAAAGTGCGTATCGCCGACAAAAGCGTGAATGTACGCGTCCGTGAGTTACCCGGGTGTGGGCGCGTCGAGTCCCATGAGCGCCAGTGCGCGCAGTGCGGCGCGCGCGCACTGCTCGTGCGAGTGCGCGGTGGAGGCGCCGCCGCCGTGACACATCACCGGCGGCTCCGTCGACAGCGACACCAGCGACAGGTACTCGCCGTGATTTCGCTGAACGTATAACGTACATATAATATTTATTAACAATTTTAAATCAGTTTTGTAAACCGACTTTATTTTATGTTACCTTGGGGAAGTCCGAGAACTGCACGGTGAACCCGAGCAGCTGCGCGAGGTACATGAGCTGGTCCTTGGCGCCGGGCGCGCTGGCCGGCGCCGCCGCCTCCGCGCCCGCGCCGCCCGCCGCCGACGACTCGCTCGCACCTGCGACACGAGCCGCTGCAGTGGGGCGCTTGCGACGTTTATTACCTTTTTATCGAGGTACTGACCATTGGGCTGCGGCGGGTGTCCAGATCTCGTGTGGTAGTCTATGAGGATTACGCCCGGGACGGGCTGACGCACGTCGCCGTTTGCGCCGCCGTTTATTTCCTCCTGGAATAGTTTCGTTAGATTAAATTCGTGATTTTGGAGCAGAAATATAAATCGACAAAGAAATAATACTATTAGTAAAACTGAACACCTTTCGCTTGACGTCAGACGTATTTTTAATAATTTCACCGGTGCCGTTCGACTCCGTGCCGGCGACGACCGCCTCGCCCGTCGCGCTCGTCTCCATCGCTAGAAGGACGTCTGCAATGTTAATACATGCCAATCGTAAAGTTATGCGTCTCGTGAGAGCGGTGGCGGGGCGGGACTCTCGGGCACTGACTGTGTGCGGCGCGTCTCTTGGCCGTCTTCTTGTTGGGTCCCAGGCCGGTGGCGCAGTGCGGCGGCGCGTCACACTGCACCAGGAACTCTCTGCGTCTCGCCGCGCCGCGCTCCTCCAGCACGCGGTACTGCGGCGAGCGCGCGCGCGCGGCGTGACGCGCCACGGCCAGCCGCGAGATGGGGTTGTCCGAGCCCCCGCCCGCGACCGTGACGCCCCCGCCGCTGGCCACACACGCGCCTCCACCTTCTGCGCCGCCCTCCTGCGACCGACACATTTTTTTATATAACCACAGTCCGTGATGAAAGACATCGTTCACTTACGGCCGAATACCGAAACGTCCTTTAAATATTTAAGAGCTGCTTAAAGATTTAAGCAGCTCTCGAGTTATAAATTCGTATACTCAAACGTAAATCATTTGCGTCTGTTAAATTATGACTTATAATTGTATTGAGTGTTACTTAAACTCCACTCGAGTGACATATTCGTATACTGAAACGCAACTCAACGTTATTTTTCCGTCAAATGAACTGTCACATCGACTTAAGTAGCTCTTAAATGTGAAAGTGGTTACGAGGTCTCTTAAATATTTTACCAGTTACTATTTAAGCTTTAAAGAATGTCTTTTTCATCATTATCTTCTCTTTCGGATCACGAAAGGTCTCCAACTACACGCAGAAATGTGGAAAAGTTAAATGCTTTGACAAAATATAACGATGGGGAATTTCGTTAACGGTTCCGCGTCTCAAAGGAAACTGTATTATATTTAAACTCTGTATTTGGTAGTACTATACAGCCGCTGACAAAACGCAATAGAGCCCTACAATCTGTGGACCAAATACTCATAGCCTTACGGTTTTATGCTACAGGCAGATACCAACGGGTTATCGGGGACATATTCCAAATTGAGCAAGCTACTGTTCACCGAATTGTACATCGAGTAACAGCCAAAATAGCAAGCTTAAAATCGGTGTATATCAATATGCCCACTACGGAGGAATTTCCGCATGTAGCAAATGGGTTTTTTTCTTTATCTGGATTTCCAAGAGTTGTGGGGGCAGTTGACTGTACCCATATTAAAATCAATTCTCCAGGTATGTGCTTGCTATCTATTTGTGTTAATTGTAAGCTACAAGTATAAGTAGCAAAATTTGAATACCTTAGCATTTGTTATAGATATATTTTTTATTCTCAGGAGGATCCCAATCCGAGATATATCGCAATAGAAAGGGATATTTCTCCTTAAACGTGCAAATGGTGTGTGATGCCAAATTACAAATTAGAAATATTGTTGCTAGATGGCCAGGCTCTGTGCATGATAGCACTATTTTTAATAACTCACCATTGTGCGCCCAATTAGAGCGTGGAGATTTCGGAGCAATGGTTATTCTTGGCGATAGTGGCTACCCATGTCGGCCCTATTTGTTAACTCCTATATTAAACCCAAGAACGGCTAGTGAAGAAGCCTATAATTGCTCCCAAATAAGTACCAGAAATCCAATAGAGAGACTTTTTGGTGTTTTAAAAAGAAGATTTCCTTGCCTACACAATGGGATTCGGGTAAAACTGAAGAATGTTCCAGCAATAATTGTTGCATGTGCAGTATTGCATAATATTGCAGTATTGAGAGATGATATTATAGAGGAGGACACTGCCATATTAAATATTGAAGAGCCTGTAGTTGAAACTATGGGCCGTGAAATAAATCAAAATTTTATCATAAGGACATCATTAATAAATACACATTTTACTATTTAAAAAAACAAACAAAAATGAAATTCTCTTTAATTTAAAAATAATTACTCAAGAATTGGGTATATAAAGAATAAATAATTTAAATTTATTTCTAAAGGTTTTTATTTCTTATACATTTTAGTTTATTTATTTTGATCTTTAATATTTCCATTTCCATTTTATGTTTGGCCATGTCCATTTTAGCTTTGTTAATTAAATACCTATTTTCTAATTTTGCATTCCTTAATTTTGACTTAAAATATAATAATTTTATATTATTCTCTCTCTGCTTAGATTTTCTTTTTGTTGTATTTTGTCCTGAAAAGAAAATTATTAGTATTTAGTAAGTATTTTTATTAACATTAATAAAAATAGTAAAACTTGTATTAATAAAAATAAAATTGTTTTTTTTTGTGAGACCTGTTATTGCACCTCTGATTTCTGATGTAGATATTAGAGACTCATTATTTTCTTTGTGTGTAATGGCTATTATAGTTTCCTGGTTATCTAAAAAAGTTAAATAAATACTATAATGCTTTTAATCAGGAAAATTAAATAACAACTAAACCTACAAGAGGTACACACATGATGCCAGTAAATATTTACCTGTATTCGCTGTATCAGATGTAACTGTACAGGGCTTATTATTTTCTGCCACAGTTATGTTGACTATGCTTGTATATTGGTCATCTAAAATTTAAAGAGACAGTGAAGCAATGAAACAACTTATTAGTATTTATTAAAATCAATTAAAATAATTTTACCAGTGTTCTTTCTTATTAGGTCAGATTCCACGTTATTATTATTTTTATTTACTTCTATGTCACCTGAAAATAAAATACACATGTAATATTATAAATATTTTTCTTTCAAATTTTTATATGTATGTAATAATGTCCTTACCAAAATATGAAGCAGCATCATCATATGGATTAGGCAATGGTTCAATTTGTGGAGCAACCATTGCTAAAATTTGAGCATCTTGCTCAGTGAGAACACTTCTGTAGGTTCCACCACCAGTGCGACAAATTTCTTTCTATAAAAAAATTAAATACAACTTTTATTAGGATATATTTATTGTATTTTATTTTTTCAGTTTTAGAATTTAAACTAACCTTATCAATGGATGTCTTCTTTTGAATTTCTTTGGTATTTTCATAATAGTTTTCCCGCTATAAGAATAAAATTATTAAACGACATTATAAAAAAAGCAGTCATAACTAAATTGAAGTTGAATGGTGGATATCTACATTTATTAGTGCAATTTTTTTCTTAGACCTCTGTTTGAGGTTTTCGTAAAGATGGCGAAGTTGCTGCCACTTTCTGAAGCCACTTACAGCTACAGCATTATACTGTTGGCATACCACATCCCGAGCCTCCCGCTTCTTTAAAATCATATACGCATTAGTTTCCTCGTTTTCAATAACATGGTGATGACTGAAAACAGGCACTTTAAAGCGCATGAACTGATTTGAAATTAACAAAAAATTCAAATCTTTAATTTTTTATTAGGTACTTACTTTTTTATTAAATCCAATAGTATGTTCTTTTCAGCAGCAGTAAAATTACAGCCACGTTTTTTTATGGTGTTCATAATATATTATTATTTAAATATGCAAAATAAACTTTATTTTACAACAATTACTCGTTAATTTAAAGAAATAATAATTGTGTATCAGATTTTTTCGAGTTTAGACTTATTCTAGTGACGCGCCTTAAGTACTTGAACTAAGCAACAACGTTACAATCTACGACAATCAAACAGTGATTACTAAATATAATATTACAAACATAACATCCAGCCAAACTTTGCAATATATCTATATATATATATACGAATCAAAATTTGATGAACGTTTAATTTAAGTGGCCTTTTCTTGAATGATGGTTTTGAGTAGCGTTTCAGTATTCGGCCGTTAGCATATTAGAATCTCATCACTAGTTATGTCAAAGTACGCTACATACCTTGATGAGGTTCCTAGGCTTCTTCTTGGCGGGTGCGTGTCTCCGCCTGTCGGCGGGAGGCCTCGCCCGCAGCAGCGCGGGCGGCCAGCGGCGCCGCATCTCCTCCAACATGCGCTCCGCCGCGCGACGCTTAGACACTTTCTTCCCGTTGCCCTCGCCCTCTGTCTCCATCTCGCCAACCGTGCACGCGGTTATGAAAACCTAGCGATAAATAATTAAAAGTGACAGCAATACCATTATACACAGTAAATTTATTAATGTAGTGAAATCGTTAAAAGTTAAAGTTAGACCCATAGATACACCTATCAGCACGCTAGTTCCTTATATTATCGAACGCGAAAAACATAAAATGATAAAATCACATACCCTCATGTGTGGAGGTCCTCTTTCTGATTTTACAGTGAACTGAACTGTCAGATCTCTCTTTAGAGCTAATTCGTGTACTAACGAAACTGGAGATTTTACGTCTGAATTTAAAACATCTGATTCTGCGTCACCTGAAATCATTTTAAAAAAAATAAGAAAGAACGATCAAAATTTAAAATGTATATTACAATAAGAAAAGAATATCATAAACCTTAAATTGTCAGAAAAATAAAAATGAAAAAGAAATTGTGAAGACTGTGCGGAAGACTGTGTCGTAATTGAAAGTTTTAAATGAAGAATATTATAATTGCGTGGCAGTATGTGTGTGAGCCGTACCGCTGTCGTCGTCCGTGTTGTCTGCGGCGGGGCGCAGGTCGTGCAGCGCGCGCGCCGCCGCGTCGTGCCGCGCGCCCTGCGGCGTGGCGCCCTCGCCCACCCACGAGCGCCCGCCCACGCACACGCGCACTCTGGAACATACGACACACCATACGTTACACATCACACGTAACGTACGAAACCATGGCAATTCTCTTTCAAATGAGTTCGGCTACTTTCAGGTTTATATTTTTATATTTATTCTAATTTAAGATTTAGGATCGGTCAATGAGAACTTGATTTTTTTTACCATTGACATCTATTTCACCTGTATAAGAGGGCGGTGGGCTCCAGCAGGCGCGGCCCGTGCTGGGCGGGGTGCGGGTAGGGCGGCACGAAGGCGGGCAAACGGAAGGGTAGGCGGCGCGGCCGCGGCACGGCCGGCACGGACGTGTACACGGCCGGCTGGCATAGCTTCATCGCCAGCGCGTTCAACTCCACGGTGGGCATCACTGCGCCTACGACGACCTCAGTTATTAATGTGCAAAACATTGGTAATTTAAAAAAAATCGGAGGATGTTCATGTGATTACGACAATTAATAGCGCCAAGGCGCTCGTACCGGCGTGTCTGTGGTGGTGCTGGTGGTGCTGGTGCGGCGGCGGCGCGCGCGGCGGCGGCGGCGGGTAGCGCGTGCCCGACAGCGCCGCGCCCGCCGCCGCGTGCTGCGCGCGCTTTATGGACGAGCCCTGGGGGAACAGAACACTCAATGAAGCGCTTCGTGAGATTTAAATTTAGATCTATCAAAACTACAAAAAATAAATTTCAATTTAAAATTCCAACTGACATTATTGATCATAATCATGACTAAATATATAAAAAGAATATATTGATGTTCTGGGTACAGACTACATACCTCAGCCGTATATTCCTCAGTATCACCTAATCTGAGTGTTACTGTGAATACTTTTTTGTGGGCGGGTCCCGTTTCTGATGTGAGGCGATATTGGTGCTTAATCTGTCAACAATATATTATAAATTATGTACAGCCATGTGGCATAATAATGGAATTTTTAAGAGCTATGTTTTGTGAAAAGTTACGAATTTGAAAAAATATTTTATATATTTTTTTAAACAATTTTTACTTTAAGAACTCATCTACCTAAGTGCATCGACATAATTTACAAGATCAAAATGTATCTATATTCCATGTCTGGCTCCCTTAGTTTAGTCTATTTTATACTTGATGGTCAGTCTACATTTAAACATTAAAAACAAAACTGATTATCTTCAGCTTATTCAAATTACCTTATTGTACCTGGCCAGTTCATTGACCAGGCACATAGGTGTCTTCTCTTTACTGTTGGCCGACGCGGTCGAGCGCGCCTCTCCGTCGCCCGCGTCACTCGTCAGCTGGTCCTTGTCGTCCGCACCCAGCACAGTTCCGACGCCAGTGCCAGTGCCGGCCGCTCCCTCCGTGCCGGATGGAGCGTTGGCTGTGTCTTCTTTGATTTCGGTTTTTGGCACGGGGGTTGTGCTCGCAGAAGCGGGTACCACTGAACATTCCGGTAATAATATTCCAGTATTGCCCTCCGGGAAAAGGACGATCAACAACTACACGAATGCAGTAACGAGAAAATTACTGATCTAATTTATATTCTGTAAAATAAGTCTTGTTGATCTAATGATAAATAGCTACCTAACGGTCGTAACCCACCATTGTGGTTTTGCTGCGTGGCGGGTGGCGGCATGGGTGGCGGCTGTGTGAAGGGCACGACGCCGGGCGAGTAGCCCGCACTGTACGGACGACGCAGGCGGTTTGGCTGCTGGTAAGGATATAACGTACTGTTATCGACACAGTTGGATCATATGAAATATCCATAAATGAATACGAAGAGCTAAAACATGTAATATCTAACAGGGAATGCACTCACCGGTGGTACATTATGGTGTTGCGTGGGCGGATGGTGCACGGCGCGCAAGGGGTGTGGGCGGTGGTGGACGGGCACGCCCATGGCGCCCATCTGCGCGTGCGCCCCCATGCCGCCGGGCTGCGATGGACCCAGCGGCACCCTGAGTCCGAACACTACAGTTACCATAACTGAATATTGGAAAATGTCGACCGAAGTTGAATGTTTATAAAATAATAATTAAGTTTCTCTATTGCTATAATTATGACACATTAAATGTATAGGTAGAATGTTAGAAAATAAGTAAAACCAAGGGAATTTTCTAAGATCTATAAAACGATACGAATATTAGCTTTTACAAAACTTTCAAACGAATCGAATAACCGAGCCGTTGGTTACTTTGAAATTACATATATACATACATAAAAAAACATAAGCTTACTTAACTATAAAAATACAAGTCCTTGGAAAATATTACTTTTCCTGAAATTTAACTACAAAACTATCTGTGTCAGAAGGTTATGGTACAGACGACATTAAATTTAACATGTAGGTAAACGAAAACGTCAACAGATTTGTCTAAAAATTATCAAATTATGATAAAACTACACATTGAGATATTAAATAATAAATTTAATTCAGTGTTATATATTAATTTTTTTAGATGAGTAACAACAAGACTAACAAGAAAGTGTTTAAAAGGGAGCGAAATTATTATGACAATGATTAACATACTCCAAATTTAAGGACTCCTAAAAATTGCAAGGCCGTTATTAGACATAAGAAAATGAGTACATCGCACAATAGAAAAACAGAATAAATATTGTTAACATTATAAGTATCAAATTATCAAATATTTCGCTATTTCACACACTTTTGGGAGATAATATTGAATACAAAACTAATGGATTATACCAAAGAAGATTATTGCTTCAAATTTTTTGACAAGGTTAAATTTAAATAAATATAATATACATTTGAATAACAAAACTTACATATATTACATAACCATTATCATCATTATTCTAAAAAGAATTAATGATGAAACAGCGGTAAAACTATACTCAAAAAATGCAAAAAATATGTAACAAGAACTGTGGAATCTCGTTACAAATTGTTACTAAACAGTAATTATTAGCAGACCATAGTTATACATTACTAATAAAATATGTACTCTTATATATCTCAAATACGTACATACACTGTTAACTCTGTTATTTTAATATTTTTTAGTATAAATCACAAAACACTGCACATTTCTTATAAAGCCACGTGAGAAATTCGAAAGTCTTTCTAGGGGTGAGTTTGGTCAATCGCCCGCTGCGATGCTGTTATTTCAACTGCCGACTTTTGAAAAAGCGTGATATATAGGTCCGAGTTGAGAAAGTTCTTATATTTATAACAAGATAGCCTCGATTCAAAAGTGCCGTCATATGTTCCATTCACGACCAGTTTGATTAACAAAGAGAGCCGCAAAGGACCCTCTACGTATCAACAAATTACACATGATTTACATATCAATGCAGCCGCCTCTTTATAGACTAGTGCGTAAAACATAGACTTTTCTTAAATAGTGTCAATGTTTGAGTGACCATAAGTTCAAATCGGGTATTATTACCAAAGAAACGAATGGTACGAGCTACTTTGTTCATATACATCATTCATTGCCGGTTTAATCCTATAATACCTCATCCTATTAAATATTATGCCCTGATTAAGGTCAAAATGAAAAAATGTGCATTGTCTAACATATTACATGACCTGGTCAACAGTCACCTTGTCGTACGCACTCGTTCAATTAATGTATTTTTAATGGACTCAAGATTCTGACAGGTTTCAGTTTGACATAAATTGATGATCGCGAATTAATTCAATAAAGATTTGACATGACAACACGAACAAATAATGAACGAAATTTTAAAACTGAAATTGAAAGAACTACTTAAATTTTTCTATTTTATTTATTACTTAAGAAATATAAACGTAGTATCTTTATAAAAAAAAATTTTTTTTTCGTTCAAAAACTTCAGATACATGTTTTAATTTCAATACCTTTTAGTAATACAAATAACCAAAAAATTTATTTGCCTTGCAAAACTTATTTCTGTGAATGTGTACTAGTTGAGTGTTAAACTAAGTTCTGCAAACATGCTGATGACTATGAACCAAGATAACATTATAAATGTTATGTGAGTTTAATTTAGGGGTGGGTTAGTGGGTTATCAAATTTGGTTCATGAATATTAATTTAAATCATTATTTTAATAATAATTGATAATATTGCTTTAAGCTAATTTTATGAAACATGTGAAAATACACAAACATATAAAAACTATATGAAAATATTAAAGAAAAATATTCAAATCTCTTCACTCAATATATCTTAAAAAAAAATTGTGCAATTCTATTACTTTTTTCTATTACTTATTATAATTTTGGGTGTACAATAAAGAATATTATTATATTCTAGACAAATTCCACTACTATTTTATTTAAAGCTTTACAGTATCTTCTTGTATCTGGTAGCATTATTGTTTTACTTTTACATTTCGGCTAACCAACATTCTTATATCTATATTAGAGTATGTACTAACTAGTAACTATTGAATGAGAGTTTACAGGATTCAGTAACCGCCCATATTGATAAATTATATAATAACTTAACTAAAGATAATTTAGCCGTGTCAGAGAGTTCTGGGAGCTATCTTTCAAATTTTTTCTTCTCAATAAGTAGAATTTAATAATAAATCTTCATCTAACAACAAAAATTACATTTACTTTAATTTGATTACATGTATTATTTAATACAGTTTTAATTTTCCTATAAATTAACTATCTCTATATTTTAACAAATTATCAATTAAAATATATTGAATATATGTATATAATAATTTGTATTATTAAAAAAAATTCTGAATATTTATTTATTTTACAGTTTATTTTTATTTAAATTCTTAGCTTTTTGTATTCCTTGCTTTGAAGAACAACGTGGGGTTTGCTTTGATGATAAAAAAAAAACAGTGTTTCCTTTTAATTATTTTATAATAATATTATTCATTAAATTCTATATATTTTCATTCAAAAATATCTTCAATGAATTGTTATTGGGAAAAACACCCATTTCTCTGGTCAACAACAGTGTGCAGTTTATACATGGAATATCATTTAAATATGTAGTATTTACTACATGTAATTTAAATGAAGTTAGGTCAGGTTTGTATAAATGTAGAATTTGGAATTCAAATTGTATGCCTCCAATAAACTCTTGACTTAAATTTAGTTCAATAAAACATGTACTTGATTGCAACTACAGTAATTCTGTATAATATTTTACATATTGTATTTACAGCATTTAAATAGAATAATAAATTATTATACTTTTCAGTTATACACCGAGTAAAGTATTAATTTAGTATGTTTAGAATATTTTCTGAATATCAATAATCTGATGAATCAATTACAAATACTGATATACCGTAATGACAAGCTTTGGTGTACAATGGCACTGTTGCCATTGTAAACCGAAGCTTCTGCCAGGATTATGATATTTATGACTAATATATATAATTTTTTTTTTTTAATTCTGGTGTTTGATGTATATAAATTCGGCAAAACTGTGTTTTAAGTTCTCCATTTTATTCAATGATTAATTCTGTATAAAATATTGCTGCTTTCTCATTAAATACATAATAAAATGTTAACTAGGTTATATTTATGTCTTTCTTGAATTAAAATGATATGAATTTATTAAACAAAGTAAGCAAAACCATTTAAAACTAAATAAAATTGTTAAAACCTACCAAATACTACATTCTAAACATACATGCACACAACTTCACCTATAAAAATATAAGTAAATGTATACCATAAGGAAAGAACTAAATTGAAGTATCTATAATGCATGAAAATAGAAAACGAAGCATTTTATTAACATAGCAAATAAAAAATAAGAAGCTGGACGTTACCTAGTTAGAGTTACGTGCCTGTTCTCCCGGTGCATTTGATGCGGCATCTGATGGTGACCGGGCATACCCTGGTGTGCCGGCATGTGCCGCGCCGGGTGTCCCGACATTGGCTGATGATGCATGTTCGGGTGATGCATCATCTTATGATCGCAGCCTACATCACAAACAAAATATTCACACCCGATTGATGTCATACAAACACATCAAATCATATGTCTTTAAAAGATGGTGGACAACCAAAGTCTTACCGTTAATTTGTTTTACAAATTATTCAATAATACGGCTTCACGATCGGCATATATCCGCTCACAATACACGCATAAATACTTTTTTGGCAAACAGTAAAGAAAATCGTTTCAACATGCGGCCATGTTAGAAATGTTGCTAGCTACAAATTTAAATTACTAAAATATATTCCGAAGTATGTTTTTTAAATAGTAATGTATTGTATGCCTTTGTGTAATATTATAATGTCTATTTCAAAATTTATTCTTGAATATATATTTTAAAATATTAATGTATAATATATATTAATACAACTAAAAACAGAAACAGCTACAAGTAATACAATATTACAAGATAAATATTCGAATTAATAATAATTAGTTCAAAAACTTTAAACTTGATAGTTATAAAAATATAAGATTATGGATAAGCCACATGTATCTCTAAGAAATCAACTCCAAAAGATCGGTTGAATTTGAAAATGAGAGTTTTTAGTTTTGTACGATTAGTGTGGTAATTAATGAAATAATACAAAACCCCTGCTGCCTGTGTGAACTACTCTCCTTAATTTCTTCCCTATCCCTTAAATGCAGCAAAACATACAGATTTCCATGTGTTCGAACCACTTTAGATGAATCTAGAATTCAATGTCCAAAAGATGTCCATGTGTTTGTGACACTTCTAGTCTAACTACAGTATTTAGTATTTATCATCAGCAAGGAAAAGCAGCTGTAAGTGTAGAACTCTTTCTAAATAAATATACTTAATTCTGTTTTATTTGTATATACATAACAAATAAAACAGAATTTACTCGTATGGAATATAAATTTTGAAAGTTTCATATTTATTTGCCATATGGTTAACAGTTACTGTATTTAAAGAGAGAAGTTGAATTACAGAGAATACGACGGAGCTATTTACTTTATCCTCGAGCAAACAATAGAAATGTTATTTATAATTTCCTGGCTTGCTCGTTTTCAACCAAATATATCGACCATTTATTAGCCAATAAAATTATAGAAAAATCTAATTTCCAGGTAATATTAGGTTTGTCAAAAAATACTAAAATTAGTTTAAGAATATGTAAGATTTTATTTAACAAATATAATCTTTATTATTCACTTAATAAGTGAAAAACAGTCACCATCGGGAAATCTTGAAAAATACTGAGCCAATAAAAATGAAATTTAGCAGGAAGGCACATTGTAATTAGGAGACGTCAATTAAGAACACTTTAGAAATTCCATTCATAAAGGGGTGAAATAGGGGTTGCAAGTTTGTATGAAATGTCATTAATTTTAAACTTATAATTTTTAATTTAAATTTGGGGTTAGTGTAACATAATGTTTTATTGGGATTTTGAAAATTGCATTTCTATGTGAGGTTGCAAAACTTAATATGAAAGGTCTGGTTTTTCTTGTGTTGTCGAAACCATCAATAGATGACGCTAGTAATAATTTTAAATGTCGGTGGTGGTTTTTCGTTCTCATTTAATCACCCGGTGTAGTATATGTGATTTCCAAATTTAAAAAAGTTTATCTTGTGTTCTTTTTATCCCCACACTACATTGGCGAAGTCGCGGGCGAATCTAGTAATATATTCTTGTTATAAGACAAGACATACAATTCAATTTTATAAGATTCATAAAATCTCTTACAATTATAAAACTACAAACATATTGTAAAAAATATTTATTCCGAGCTTACAAAGTATCACAAACTTACAATTCACTTTGACAAATGTAGAGAAATACTATGGACATAAAATGAAAGTAATCTTCATCATTATTTATTTGGACATCAGTTAGATTTGAATAAACAGGTTCAATTGCCTGGAGTGAAATATCTACGTTTTCATCACTGTTTCTAGTTGTCTCCGCCCAGGATACACGTTTAGAGCTTCGCGAACTGTCTTTCTTCTTATCCGATGTAGGAGTCGAATGGGATACCGGAGACGGCGGATCCTTAGTCGGCGTTTGGGCGCATTTGTCCAAGTAATGTTTGCGTAGGATGTATTCGCGCATAGAATCGTGAGTGGATCGTTTAGGTGGCGGTGGGGGCGGCAAGGATTTGTCGTCTTCAACACGCAGGCAAGGGTCTCTCTCTTTTCGAACTTCCTCAATCCTTTTGGCCTCCTCCTCGTTGGCCACCAGCGGCCACGCCCCCAGCTTGTTACGAATCAGATGAGGACGCGTATGTGCCGCGCAAAGAATGCGTTTGCGCACGAAATCGTGGAACACCGTCAACTCGGATGCCAGCTCGCGTCGCACCAGCTGTTTATGCCGGCCGGGAACATTAGGATCACGAACCGCCAGCAGAGCCTGTAAAAAACAACAAAGGTACAAAACTAATTCTGATTATATATCATATATTCTATTATATATTTTTAAAGGAACAAATGCGTTAATTGCAGTTTATAATTATATATATATATATATATTGCATTAAGACGAAGTGACTCACCTGCGAGGCGAGCAGCGCCACAGTGGCCTCGAGCGCGCCGGCCACGAGTCGCTCGCTGGGCGCCGGCAGCGCGCTGGTGGCCGACGAGATGCTGCCGACCGACTCGCTGCGGGCGGCGCGGCGCTCGGCCGGGCTGCTGGCCGCCGCCGGGGGCGCGCCGCGACGACGGCCGCGGGGGGAGCGCGCGCCCGACGCCTCCTCCGACAGATACGCCTGAGAAGCACGTACTAGATTAACATATGAGCTATCGAGATTTGCATTCTATAACCGCTCTCAAATATTGAGCAACCTAAAGTAGTCGAAATTCTAAATGTACTAATAATAATATTTTATCACTTATTGACATTTGATATAAATAAAACATAAATTATGGCTCACGTGATTCAAAGATTTCGTAAGCAAACAAATCGCGGAGAGAATAGTCCCGAAGGTGAGCTGCGGAAACTGTTCCTGGGAAATTTTTGGCGCGCCGAAAGATAACTCCACTATGGGTTGCCAGCGCTCCAAATCTAAAGTGGGGTCGGCGAGCAGAGACAGTAGATCCGGGCTAAAGGCTAGGAGGCACAACGTGGCCATATGGAGAATCTCTAGTACTCTGAAAAAAAAAAATCTCTTAATTTTAAATCTATATACAACTCTATGAAATAAGACATAACTTAATAAATGACAAAGTGTAGTATGTAAGGCTAGTACCTGTGTAGATGCGCGGGCGAATCGTCATGTGTGTGTGCGGGGGCGGCGGGGGTGAGTGTGGCGGGTGTGGCGGGCGCGAGTGCGGGTGTGGCGGGCGCGAGTGCGGGTGTGGCGGGTGTGGCGGGCGCGGGCGTGGCGGCGTGCGGCGGCGCGGGCTCGTGCGGGCGGCGCGCGCGCAGCACCAACATGACGCACTGCTGCAGACACGCACTCGTACTGCGCTGGAACACCACGGGCAAGTACGGTCACTATAAGTACGTCGATCGAATAAAATGGATTCTTAGAAGCTTACATATGTATGTGCACTATTTTTTTTAAGCTATCATTGTTTAGTAAACATTATTAAGTATCTAAAAGATTATAATATACGTAATTTGTTATAGCTACCATTATTCCTATCAAAGAAGTCATATTCTCAATACGCCATCTATTTTCATATTTCACCAACTGAACTATCAAATTCAGAGTAGAAGCACACAAGTTTAGGGCGTCTAGGTCGTTGACCTGACGAGGTAAGAGAACCGCCTCTATTAGATACTCCAAATGAACCCCCACGAAAACGATAGCATCTCCCACGAAGAACTGACCGTGCTTCATCACCATCGTGGATATAAAGTCCAGGCTATACGCATAAACGCGCCACCACTCTTGCGCTTTCCAGCAAAATTGTCCGTTGCCATTTGGATTGTTTTCTATTTTCGGTGGCAGCAATTGCATCCATAAAAACTGGTCCAAATCACTCATAAGCAAATCCCTGGAGAAGGGTCCCCTCGAATACGCTGTCAAACATCTCAAGGCTGCCAGCGAAGTCTGGTAATGCAATCTATTTTGCAAACAGATTTGTAAGCAACATAGAAGTTTATTTATGAATTTGGTTGACTGGAACCAATGTGACAGCCCTGAAAACATGTCGTCATATAAATCCAGACACTGTTCTAGCATAGCGAGTGATAGCACAATAGGTGGAATTTGATCGGTTTGGTTTGTCGGTTTTGCGTCAACTCTTTTGTCATCTCGTATTTCATCAAATAATTTCTCAAGTTCTAAGCTGTTTATATTAGTTACCGATCGTATAATACTCTGTGCGGTCACGCTGTTTGCTTTAATTTCATAATCCAGACTAGTAATAGCTACAGTGCCAATTGATAAAATAGCGCGAATGGCTCTCGGGTGTAGGCATTCATATACTATAGCGGTATTTGTTAGAAGATTGTCGATTTGCTTAGCGCTTGTCTTGCGGTTGTCGAAGCAATCATCTTTCCAATTTGCTAGCATAATGACATACAACTCGGCTAAAATAACGACTAGTCTGCCATCCTTTAATTCATCCAGTTCATTCAACAGAGCGCTCATACATGGTGCTACCATTTTTGCTTTGTGTGCAATATTAAGACTAATTGGAAGACATTTGCAAAAAATTGTTGTAAAATCTTTCCAGGAAGTTAGGAGACCAAGCCATACAGAAACTTTATCTACAAGTTCTTCTTCTTCATACCTTCCCTTAAACGAAAATATGTAATCTATCCAAGTGTCTAGATGCCTTTTGTTCGTATCAAAAAATTGTTCAAGCATCTCTCTTAAATTTGATTCTAGTTTTCCTCTAGAAACGAATAGTTCTATTCCGAGTACATTGAATATTTGAGCATAAGTACGTAATCCCGGTTGTATTTCGTTGAATAGAGGACTGGTCATATGTTCCCAAAATTTTGGATGTGCTCTCAATTTCTTTATAAGAATTTGCATATTATTTTTCCAAAGCGCATGAAATAGCGCCATCATGCAAGCTAACAACGGACTTTGTAATAACTTCGAATCCTGAAAAAAAAAGTATTTTTATTTTACATTTACATTTATCTTTAATTTTTATTTTTATTACATACATAAGACTTACAGCTTTTATTGTGCCCAGATAATCAGCCATATAACCCAGGATGCCCTCATAGTTCTCGTCGGTAATTGGTTTTATTTTTACATCCTTTTCATTTTTATTCATATTTTTCTCAGCTTCTTTAGCGTTTTCATAATTCATCATAAAGAAAGCCTCGGTAAGTCCTGGTTGCTTTCCAATACAAGTCGCCACAAATTCCAAAATAGCAATCTTTAGCTCCAGGGTTTCATACTCGTCTCTCAGTCGGTCCAGAAACATAACTCGTACATGATATGCAGTCATGTCCAATGATGCAAATAATGACATTTGGAAACCCTGCAACAGTTTTATTTGTGATCATATATTTCAATCAAAGAGCTTTTAAAAAAGAATTATAAGGTGATTGATGATATGAAATACATCGCATCGATTTCTTAATTAATAGAACATAGCTCGCTTTTACAGTCTAATTTTTGTAAGTAATACATACACTACTTAATTTACTGTAAGTTTAGACAAAATATAAATGCTCAAACCATTATCTAGCCTTATATTTTTCATTACACTTACATCAGCAAATCTCTTCAACAGTCGACAGCTTAGCACAGACAGACTTTTATTAAATGCATGATTGATATAACTAGTAACTTTCGGTACCACTTTCAGTTCGTCTTTATGTTTGTTCTGAGCGAATATTAAATGTTCCAACGCAGTGACGTCATCAGCGGCGCACACTAAAGACTTCTGTCTCAGTGCGAACATTACTATTGCAATACATCTCTGTAGAGTAAATGTGTATTCAAAGCTCCGACCGGATATCCAATTTGTATCGTCTTGGATTTGTTTTTCCAGCCGATGGTTTCCTAGAAATAAATTATAATAATCCTAATAATATTTATTAATAATTATTTAAGTAATTTTTTTATATATTAAAAATATAGAAAACAATATGCATACCAATAGATATTATTTTAAGTAACTCCAAGGCGTTTTCGGTGTGTGTAAGGCTGTACACACATGTCTTCTTCAGGAGTGTAACACTGGGTTTACATCCTGTTTGTTGAAGCACTAAAGTTAGGAATTTAGCACATCTCTGTATGATCGTCCGTCTCTCGTTGGTATTGATATATCTCCAGCCGCACACGTTGGGGAAGACCTCACGACTTATAAGCACCAGGCCAGGGAGTATTATTTCTGTTATTATACGATCATCGTCTGAGACCTGAAATATAAAAACAATTCATTTGAGTTTTATATAGAGCAAGTACACAGAGGGCAAATTATTTAAGTGATCAATTGTATATTTTTTAATAATTATATAGAACTTTCAGCTAGTTATATAGGTAAAATTACAATTATTAATACATTAAAATAGTTTTATTGTTATTAAATAAAAACTAATTTTGTGATAAAATAGATTATTATTGTTTTATAAACAATAAAAATTTGTATAATCTATAACAACGGTATTGACCTCGTGGAAGGCACAGAGCATATCAATGTACGCCCCCAGAAAGTTGTAAGAGCCTGAGGGTTGTTCGATGGAGATGAGGTAGGAGCCAACGGCGGCGGAGTCCAAGGAGGCTCCAACCGCATACTCCTCGTGGGACAACTGCTGGTTCGTGATGCGAGGTAACAGGCCCGTGTTGATTAATCTGAAATAAATAAAATAATATATTTTTTTCGATTTTTTTATTTTTCAAGAAATATATTTGATGATATATATTAATAGCGCAAGCCGAGTTTCGTCCAAATGTTTATGAGTCGATATATCCCCATAAAAAAATTGGTTTTGTTATCATTTAGAAGAGCTGAAAATTAAAGAAAACAATAAAAAGAAAAAATAGGATTCGTCATTTTGTCGCCAAATGAGTTCAGAGAAACACTTCTTACTTCTTTAATCAGTGATACTCTTCATATATACATACGTATTACTTTAAATATTAATTTGAGTGCGGCAAAACGAAGTATGAATTTTTGAGATTTGTAATATCAATAATGACATCCAAACTAGTAAATAAAATATAATAAGATATATTTAGAATAGGTATTTTAAGCTATGTTTAGAAATTACCTTAAATGGACTTCTTTTGGAAATACTGGAATTACAGAGATACACACATGAAGACATTCAACCAACAGCGGCAGAGGTGGTGAGTCTGATCTCATGAATCTCACCAGGATATCGAAAACACCTTCGCTTGGTGCAACTAAACTTTTGGGAATTTCCTTATGTATAGTCAATGTTTTCAAAACCGCTCTCAACACCTTGGTTCCTTCATAAACACGCTCCAATGTGACATTAATGTTTTGGTGGCTTTGCTTACGATCCAGCGCTTTTTCAATTTCGTTGTTAAAAATAGTCCAATAAGAATATGGAGTGCGAAAGTGAATCATAGTACCGTTTTTTCTCTCCATAATAGTTGCTTTGGAGCCCATTTCTATCCGATAAGATTGGGAACCTAGAGGATAGTATTCTCGACCAATAATTGCATCATCAGCTTGTAACATAATCGGCACCTCATTGGGATTATAAATCTCAGAGTAGACAGGAAGATTTTTAAGTTCGGCTATTAGCTGCAAATTCACAAAATATTTTACTACAAGCAGAATTTATATCACAAAGTTTGAAAATAACACCCACATTTCTCACACTTTCTGTTCCAGCTTCAGCCAAACCAGATGACAAAATCGATAGGGCACTGAAATTATATGGAAAGTACTCCAAGGCCGTGTTCCATATTGATACAACCCCAAATTCCTCTTCCTTTTGGTGTAAAGCCCAAAACTGTTCAGCTATGATTGGTGTTTTGAAAAGATCAGAACACAACCCCATGATGCCAGGTTGTTGGCTCAATGTACCATCACCATCAAACTTGTCACACAATTCATTTAATAGTTGGAATATTCGTAAACGGAATATTAGTGCACATTTAGATTCATCCTAAAACAGGACAATTATTAAAGTTATATCTTTTGCATTTCCTGGTAGTATAATGATAAGAATATTACAGAAAGGCAGGCTAACAGGCATTCTGTTTCAACTACCCTTGGGATATACAGAAGATGATTGTAGCAGAAATATAATTATAATATAAAAAAATATGTTTTATTATATTCATAGGAGTAAAGAAATTAATGCTTCATGTGATAGTAAATGACTACCTTCAGACATCTGCAATTTACAGGGAGATAACAAAGTGTTGGAAAATTTAACTTCTACAAAAATATTGCAAATATGATAATAGTTAGCATCCTATACAAAAAATTTTAATAGACACATTTGGCATGTCTAGTATCTAAACTTACTGAATAAACTGAACTGTTCAACATTTGTTGAATAAACTCAAACACTCTCATACGCAATGCTGTAGCACCATAGTGATGATACTGGCTCTCAAACAATTTTGAATGTGTTTCACTCTGAAAAAAAAAACAACGTCATATATTAAACACCATTCCAGTTATTTAATATATATAATAGGAATTTTAAGAATAAATTAAATGTAGGAACTATTTATAACTTGTCAACATGGTCATACAAAATGCTATGTTGTAATCTATTTTTATGAATTAAAAAATAACATTCTATGTAGAATTATGATTATTTGGCTCTTTGTTATAAGTATTACCTGGACTAACAATCACATCATCAATCAATCACACATCAATTAATTAAAGTAGAATCTGTAAATTCATGTCCAAACTCATAGTGCCAAACCCCACCAGTCGCCTTCTATGTACCAAAATTTTACTTTTGCTTTAGTTAGTTACTAATAGGTTTTCAACTTCAATGTGTTGTTGTATTTTTCAATTTAACAAATTTCAAAATAACCTTACAAAATTCTTAAAAAGACTATATATTTTAATTGACAAATTTATTTCAATTTATATGCTATAATTTGAAAAAAAAAATTGATTTTATTCAAACATTCACTTATTCAAATTTAATTATGTGAATTCCAAATTACAACAACTAGTTTATATTCATTTTAGTCTCTGCTGATAACAATATTCAGACATTTTTTGTAAGATAAATCACTTTGCTTAAAAAAAACAAAAATTTACAATATAATAGTTTGTTTTATACCTGCAGTGTTAACATCATCCAAGAGATCAACATAAGGCTATGTTCAGTACTAGGTTCTAGTTTGGTTAGCTCACACTCCACTGTTTCCTTAGTTTTGTCAATCCAATCTGATTTGTTTTTACTAAAAAAATATATAAGAATTTTAATAAAATGTTTTGTATAATTTTCAGACCTATAACAAAACTTAGAAATTATATAGGAACCTTATAGTCAACTTATCTTTTATAGAAAAGATAAGTTGACAATAAGGTTCCAAAATAACAATGTACTTACATTTTTGTTCCATTTAAAATAACTGTGAACAGGCCCACCTCCATATACATGACTCTAAGACATGATTCTCTGTGACTTTCCTCTATAAAATCATTGTAGCCTTGATTCTTACCAAAATTATGTTTTCGGAACAATTTAAGTAAGTTAACAAACTCTACTTCTGAGAAAGAATGGTCATTAGCTATTAGTTGAAAGATTTGTAAGATCACCAACTGTTCCTTCAGATTGTATTGGGCCCAATCCTGCCTAATGGTCTCATTGCCAAAATCATTTTGTATTCTTCTTAATGGTGGCGAGGCAGATAAAACTTTTTCAAATTGTGAAATTAGAGACCTTTTCAAATTTTCAATTCCAATGTCATTAATAATTTTGATAAACACTTCATTGTATTTGTGATTTCTTTCACTTTTGAATTCCAGTATGTATTGCAAAAGCTTGAGTAAAAATAATCTCTCAGAATAGTAAAAGTTCCATGCATTTGGGAGCAGGAATGCTGGTCTGGTATCAACAAATGCAACATTTTTTAATGCATTTGCAGGAGTGCCATATGATATGTCACATAAATAGTGCTTTAGAACTTCCCATATTTGAAAACAATCTATTTCCTATAAAATAGTACAGAAATTGTTAAAAAAGAAAAATAAAAGAAAAAATGTTATTTCGAAAACACAAACTCACAATATACTTTTGTAGCGTTTGGACTATATTCAAAAGTTTTGTTTGGTCAGGATGCTTAGCTTGCAGTTGGACGAATGTCTCAGCCTTTTTCTCCTTGTAGCTGGCCAAGCCCAGGTGCAATGCCTCCACTACGTGTTTATCCAAAACCGATACAAGTTCTTCTGTTGTAAGAGTTTGTGATGATACCCAACGCCATAATTGCTTCCAATGTCTTGAAAAAGATAAAATAATAAAAAACATTCGCCAAAAAGTATTAATTAATGATAATGTATTTAAGTTACGTACATTGTTTCCATGGCAATCATTTAAAAGTCTTCGGTATCCCTATTTGGTACCCACAGTTGATTAAATTTTAGAAATGCATAAGACTATTTACCGCCTAAACACATTTTAAGGTTATAACTTATAAAAGTAACAGTCAAATATGAAATATTTAACAATTAAATGTCATATAACATACATGATAAATGTCAATAATTGTAAAATAATTTCCGTGTTATATTATGTTTATATATTTTCAAAGAATTCAAAGTAAAAAGATTAATAATATTATATAAAGGTATAACTATAAACTCTACTGACCCGTCAGTCTTATTTTAAAATCAAAACACTGAAATGAGACATTGTCATAGACATCCACTAGTAAAGCCCGCAATATTTTATCTATTTACTGTTCGACTACTTTTTTTTTTTACTATAACGGTGTTTTTGTAATTTACTCAAAACCTATAATAAGAATTCAGATATACTCCCAGGAACTAACTCCAGAATCATCTATTAAACAATTATTGTGTGTGCTGTATTTTTTCAAAATCCTTTCATACTGTGGGAGTATTTGTATCATGGATTATATTTGTATCATATTTTGTAAATGATGACTTTTAATAATTTTAAATAATACTAAATCTTAATTGTCTTATAAAACTCTGGACCTTTTTATATATATACATATATTTTTTTAATTTTTACCCCAATGCAACAGTAGCGAAATAAATATATATATCTTTTGATGATTATTGTACAAATAGAACTACTACCCTTTTTCTCTACAATTCATAGCTAGTGGCAACCGGCAACGTCACTGACTTCATGATAATTTTAGGGTTTTGATTTTTGACATCCGTTATCAATTTATTTCTTTTCAATTAACCACATGTTAAGTACACAAAATTACCTGTCGGCTGTTTCTTTTAAATCAAATCACCTTTTATCGATTAATTGATAGTTCTTGTTGTAAATAAAATAGTTGATTAAACAAGCTAATATTTAACTTGTAGCTGGACCATACAATTTCCGTTTAACATTGTATTAATTAATATCAATTTACCTATCAAATCATGGCTCCAGCACCAGCCTCTGAATTGAGTTTTATGCCAAAAGATGATCCCATCGGCATTAGAGCGGTGCTATTGGGACCTCCCGGCTCAGGCAAGGGTACTCAAGTAGGTTGAAGTTTGAATAGTGTTTAATCTTTGACCTTTTAAGATATGATTACTTAATAAGTGTTTAATGCGGTTATCAATGTTATGTAATAAAACTAATTAATAAATTAATAATAATGTTTACCATCTAAAATTATATTGCAGGCTCCTTTGCTCAAGAAAAAATATTGTGTATGTCATTTGTCGACGGGGGATATGCTCCGAGCCGAGGTGGCTTCCGGTTCGGAGCTCGGCCGTCGTCTGAAGAAGGTTATGGATGAAGGGAAGTTGGTGTCTGATGAAATGGTTGTAGACATGATTGATAAAAATCTTGATCAACCGGATTGTAAAAATGGGTTCCTCTTAGATGGATTCCCAAGGACTGTGCCACAAGCGGAAAAGGTATATAAACTATAATTTCATGAAATGTAAATGTAGTATCAGTAGATAGGCAATAGATGCTGTGATTATGAACTTTTTTTTATAAAATAACAAATTACGATGACATATAATACTTAAAATCACACAATTATATATTTTTTTTAAATAATTGCAGCTTGATGACCTTCTTGCTAAGAGGAAAACAGCACTTGATTGTGTAATTGAGTTTAATATTGAGGATAGCTTACTCGTCCGTAGAATTACTGGCCGGTTAATTCATCCTCCCAGTGGCCGAAGTTACCATGAGGAGTTTCACCCTCCCAAGAAGGCAATGATTGATGATGTCACTGGTGAACCTCTTATTAAGAGATCTGATGACAATGTTGATGCTTTGAAAAAGAGATTAGCTACATATCACAATCAAACTGTACCTCTTGTTGATTATTACATGAGGAAAGGTCTGCACTACAGAATAGATGCCTCAAAATCTGCCGAGACAGTCTTTAGTAAAATTGACAACATCTTCAAAAGTCGGATCTTTGGTAGAGCGAGATCAGCGTAATATTAAAATAAGTAAAAGTGATTGTACAAAACCAACTTTGTCATATTTTTACTACATATTCTAGAAACAGAACCAGTTTTGGTGATGGCTAATGTTGATATTATCTTTTTTAAATACAACAAAATGATATCATGAATTTTTCCATTTTTTAATATCCTTCAAACAAATTATTCTAGGTAGTTTTCTCTGAGGGTAAAAGTAAAATACAAAACTATGATGAACGACTTTATTTTCAATAGAGTATTAATAATAAAGATATAGATTAAAGATTAAGTCTGCATTGAAGTAGGTATAGGTTATCATAAGCTCATAAGAGAACCGTTATTCTTCTAGTTATATATTCTTCTAATCAAGTTAGCTCCTGATTATTATTTTCACAGCTTTTGTCAATTACATATATACTTTCTGTAAAACATTTTATAATATGCTATATAAATTTATTTGTATTATTGATGTAGGGCTTAATAAGTATTCATTATTAGTAATAATAATACTAAAATATAACGTATTTCATAAATTGAACTACTTATAGATACCCAAATTTACAAGTGATGCTACAGAAAAAATAAAAAGAATTAGTTTGATTTTTTCTTGCCAAAATGTACTCTGCGGTTCTAATATTTTACTAATAACACGCTAAATGGCAAACTTTTTTTAGAGTCAATATTTCTGAACACTAGTTTACCGCTATATAATCTGTTACATTGTCATATCTATGTTCTCTATATTATGACGACAGATTGATAAATGAATTGCACCTAACACTAACACATACTTGTGTATTATAATTGTTCCTCCTTTATATTGTTTATTTAATAATATACACTAAATAATACTGTAATTTATCACAAAAAAACTCTTAATAGCTATTAATAATAACAGTACTTACGAGATCTATTACTACTATTAATTACTATAATAGAATTATCCGGCTGTGCTCACGGAATTTGCTCGTCGAGATTCGAACCAATTTGGGGTCCTTATGAGCTCTGAGCACGGTGGAACGCCGTGATTCCGTACTATATGTACAGCCGGGTAATTATATAATAATATTTACACACACTTCTAGAAATTACCTTCAGCCTAATTAAAATATAAAAAACGGTTATTTCACAAAATATTTCAAGGAACTAATATCTATAAAGCTAAATGTATACACTATTAAATTTGATGATATATTTATTAGTTCAACAGCTATTAAAAATGCATATAAGTACAACTGCCTGCTATACGAATTATCTAGCTTACTTTATTTTAAGTTGCGCACGCTGCAAGCTATAGTTTTAGAACTCAGCTTATAAAATTATAAGTTGACTCTGTAGGACGACATCTGTTGTGTTAGGTGAATATCGCTTTTAAATAAATAAGCTAGATTAGGTAATTCACATTTAAGTTACGCAACAAGCTTAATTACCGGTTAAAAGGTAAAGTAGGGTATTTGAATGATGCAATTAATTTATCATAACTGGTTTTTTAATTTACTTCATCGTCCACCTGTGCATATTTCAATTAACTGGAATAAGAAAGAGATTTGACAAATTAATAAGACCGACCGCTTCATTACCGCTATCTTTTTTTTCCTTTAGCCGGCTCTTATGTCCACCTCAGGAAGATATAGGACAGTCCTTTTTTATCTGGTCATCATTTATCAAATTAAATTTTTCAGATTATTGCCTTGAACACCACCTTGAATTTACCAAATCAGGTTGAACTGATTATTTTAATAGTTTAACGGTTTAAATAAAATTGATCAGAAGCTTACTTGTCATCTCATTTCCACCTTCCCAGTAAGGCACCCTGAGGTAAGTAGAGAGAAGACCTTTTTTTAAAAAGATGGCAAGACCATAATTAGCTATGTTAAACTATTGCTCGTGGTGAGTCTTGTTTCTTTGTACAATCTTGCACAAAAACATCAATCGACAATAAATACTATTGATCTATATTAGAGATTTCGTTATCTTACTATTAAAAAGTTATATTTATGTAAACATTAAATATTATAACACTACCTATTATACCACTGCTAGGATTTTAAGGTCACAGCCGTGTACTTTATTTATACTCTAAAGGATAAATAAATAAGATGCATTTCATCAGTGCTAATGGAAGGTTATTTAGGAAGTACAGTAATAATCCTTTAGATAATTCTAATTCTGAATAATGATTGATATGATCGTATTGTACCTTCTATTCAGATCGCATTTTCACTCAAAATAAATACAGTATTTCAAATCAAGTAGTGAGCATCGTAAAGCATCGAAAAATTTCGTATTGAAAGCAAGAAGATCAAGCGCCACTGTTTCATAGAATTACATAGAGCTGTATCTCCATCGTGTTTTTTATATATGAATAAAAGTTACTCCTTTTTCAGTATGAAGCAAATGCAATTATATAATTATATTAATTTATAATTGTAATAATTATTATTACAACAAAAATTCTAAGAAGCAATATATCTACAAAATATTGTAAAATCTCCTACAAAACATAATGGTTAGCTTTTGTATGTAAGATCAGCTCTATAATGTTATTCGGCCCAGATGTATCGTTCTTTTCGAAAACACGAAGTTAGCCGATGCCCATTACTTACATTAAAGAACTGGAGGTAACTTCTTTTACAACTTATTTATATTTTTATTAGATTTGTATTTTTAATACATAATATTATATACACAAGGGAGTTGTTTTTTAACGGAAATTTATCTTGATTATGAATTCGTTGAAAAATAAAAATGAGGTGAGTAATAAAGGAAATAAAACAACAAAAAAATGGACAAATGCTTATAATTTGATATCAGCTTTACAATGACATCGGTAAAATATGAATGACAAATCGATTTCATGTAAATATTTAATGATCAATGTACGAGAAGCTTTGCACAGGTACGTTATTATCAGAGATTTATAATCACTTATATTTTTGTAGTCGTATGATATGCAATGAGGATATAATTACAATACAAGAACAGAATACATTTTAGGGAATACAAAAAAACACGACTAGTATTTATTTAATGCTTAAATAAAACAAACAAATGTAATTAGCATATATAGAGAAGGATTAAGGATTTTTTTATGTCAAATTATTAATTTATTTATTATGAAAAAAGGAAAAGTTTCAACTGTATATGTCGAAGTATAATTTCAATGAAGGGTTTACAATTATCCTAGTGAAATTAATTGGACTATAGGAAAAATATGTGATGTGATGATATTGATTTTTTTTTCCAAAACTTTTTTATTTATTTTTTTAATATTTTATCCTGAGTACCTAACTCTGGATAAAAAATACGTGTAAATTAAATTATCGTAGTATTATTATTCCATTTATATTTTTATTAGGATTATCAGTTTAAAATAAAAACTTTTGAATTCAAGATTGTAACCTTAATGTCTTGAACATGGTTTAATTCGAATAGGATAATTACAAGGACCCCTTCCTATCATCCAACGACATACAAATAACACAATAAATGTCATGGAAAATTGAGACGCAAATACGACATCAAGCATACCTATTAAAATAAATAACTAAAAAAAATACAAAAACATATTTACAGGAAACACGCTGTTTTTCACAGCGTCCACGCCACTATACATAGCTTTGGATTCAATTCAACGATAACGAGCTACATCTAATACTAATTACAATAAAGCTTTTTAGAACAACATGTACATACAATAACAATATAGTGGACATTAACACGAGCGACGGCGCTAACTACATCGATTGGAGGTCACTTATCTCAAGATAAGCTAAATTACTGACATTTTTAATAGAAATCAAAACACAACCAAGTGAACGTACTTTAAGTACTAACAAACAACCAAAACAAATAAGTGGACTATCAGAAATACAAGTAAAGGTACTATATAACTTCTAAATGCATTTCTAGCGCACATACCAACAAACCACTATATTCGAGTCCTAAGCATTTTTCACAAGACTTAAGCATGTATACTTGGAATATAATGTCACGTGACATGTGATTTGTCACTTGTGTCACATGACATGCTATATGTCACTGCACGTCACTTGTCACATATCACATGTGTGTGTGTTCAGTCGTGTAGGCGGTCGTGAGAGCGACTGGACGAGCGCGAGGTTTTACGTTGGTCGAGGTACGCGGCGGGCGCCCAGCCCTCGCCCTGCCCGCCTGGAAACGACAAGCGAAAATGCAGGGTTACTTTTGGTCAATCATGCAATATATTTAAAATTATTATTTGGAGTTTTCCCAGGTTGTCAAGATAGTTGATGGAGAAGTAAAAATATTAAATATGGAATGCTAAAATTATCAAGGCGAGTATCGATTATTTAAAAGCCCGGTTCCTAAAAGGTGCAAAGACCTAAGCAACTTTAAAGTTTTACAATGACACAGTCCGTACCTGCAAGTCTCACGTACCACCAGCCGGCACAGCCCACCTTCAGTAAGTCGGCGTGCTGTCCCTCCCGCAGCGACACCTCGCTGGCGCCCACCGCCGTGTAGTCCGACAGCGCGACCAGCGAGCATCCCACCGCCTGACACACTCTTCATTACAATCGCTATTTATGTCCAAGGGTCCATAAATTTATAAATCGATAAACAGCATCGCTTTGGATACTAGAACTCCATCGGGCATAAAGACTCAGCATTGTCAACATTGTTATTTTTAAAAAATCACATCAAATAGATCATGCACATCGTTACCAATCAAGAGAGAAAATATTCACACCGATACAACTGTAGCACATGCGTGTCTCTGCACAGGAACACTTTTTAAATAGTTTGAATTAAAAACACCCGATAGCATGCAATAGAGTGTTCATCATCTGTTACGAAGCTTTCACGTGTTAAGGATTTCAATAGTATAATATTGATATAATTATCAGCTTTTTTTAGTTAGTTGGCGTTAGTGAAGTTAGAGTAATTATTAGTTTAAAGATTAGTTTGCCAGTTAGTTAAGCCATGCGTGTTTTGCATGGAAATAGTATATTTTCCTACCAGAAAAGATCATACAAGGATCTTTTTTGTGATAACATTATTCTGAATTATTTTTCAGCATTTCAAAATACCTTCTATTATCACAGTACATTTTTGAAGTTTATTTTCAAAAATCTTAGTTCATAAGGGTTGTTTTAAGAATTGTAAGTTTCCAAATACTGTATATAAATATATAATACTCAAAAATGTTGAAAGAATATAACATTATAAGAATCATATTTAATTTACGCAGGCTATTAAAGATCAAATATTTATTTTATCTTAATTGTAAGAAATGAGTATCGATTTGAATATAGTAAGATATAGTGACGTAGTAATGTGTCGATATCCACTTTTTCTTTCAATCAGCTATATTTTTTTATATATAACACGTTTTTATATAATAAATGAAATATTCCCCTATAAATTCCTAAGACATTTAAATTTATGTTCGATAAAGTAATGTATGAATAGGTACATCACTAGTCTAGAAAAATATAGAATAACATAAATACATATATAACACGTATTCAAAGCGAAGCGCATAATCGAACGAAACTGAAAAGCACACGACAATGAGTGATATAACAAACAAAACATGACTTACACGATAGTTAATGTTCAGCGAAAACAATTGAAATATCCATAACGCCATGGTCTTTGGTTAATAAAACTTTGGATAATATCAGTCTCTTTCATTGTATTTACAACGCCTCTACGGGCTGCCGGTGGCAATTATTAGTATTGTGATACATAAAATGTGGAGGTGGCTTGTGTGGAGCCCGATACTGAAAAGAATTGCACCATTCTGTGTATGGTACTGTTGAGACCGACGGCCTCCGTCACCTGTTGAACAATACAACATAGAGCATGGCGGCCATTTTGAAACGCACAACGGTGTCCAATACTGCCCCAAGTGTATGATTGAAATATCATTATTAAGTGCAGGACAAATACTAGTCTTTTTGACTTTTGGTGCTTTTAAAGTTATTTTTTAAGGTCGGAGGCATTTAAAGCGATGATTGGTGATTTGCGAAATCAAATATGCGGTGACGCGAAATCTATCGAATAGTGGAGGAGATATTTATTAATTTATAGAGAATTCGCAATTCGAAGTACTAACCTACTTCCTATGGCTATATTACAGCTTGTACTACGAATTCTCTAAAACGCTAACAGAAACGATGTATTTTTTATTTTGCCATGTTATTCCTGGAAGCGTTAGGTGCGTCGGGTTGCCAGCCTTTACATGCGCTACCCGGTTGCTATATGGCCCATTCCATTAATAATTTATTGTATAACTTACATGGAGTGGATTTCACTTCACTCACAACTGTAAACCCAAAATTAGTTGTAATTATTTATGAGAACCACTGATGAGAGACCTTAGTACGTGATATTATTATCCACGAAAAGCACCGTTATTTAATTTGTTAGTATTACATTTTTATAAACAAAATACTTTTACACACAAAACTTATACTTATCCCAAAACAAATAAAAATACCCTGTTTTATCGTGATAACACCAGTAGCTACTATAAATATATTTTAAAGTGAAAATATATTTATTACTATTTAGAAGCATAAACCTATTACTAAAATTTAAAACAATTGTTAACTTTAAAACAATCTAGAAAATCTTATATAATATCTACAAGTTCTCCCATTTCCTAACTACAAAATAAAGGCCTCTTTCATCGGCCCAATAATTTTTAATATTTTAAAGCCTCTTCTATAAAATATATCTAATAAATTGTCTGGACAAATTAAGGACAGCACAGAAAATATTTACAGAACAAAAAATAAAGAATACTTAAATTACCCGCCAAAACCCTTGACAGCAAAACGTCAAACGACTATTGCGCGCCCTCTATTAGCAGTTATAAAAGAGTTAGTGTACTGACCGGCGCGGCGTCAGTTTCGTCGTCGTCGTCGTCGGAGGGGTCAGTGGACCAGCACGGCTCGTCGTGCGCGTCGCAGGACGCCGCCCGCGGCCCCGCGCGACCCGCCGGGGCGGCGCCGCCCGACCACGAGCTGGTCTGGATCAGCGTGCTGAAACACAGGGGTATTAGATGAGGTCGCAAATAATTAAAGATCTGTATTTAAACTACCACATTATTATTATTTTTAATTTAGGAACAAATTTGTTGTCATGTTATTTAAAAAAATTATAAACTACAAATGTTATAGTAAATTTTTTTCGTAGCACTTTTTTAAAAATGGTATATCCATTTATGACTGAGACAGAAGTCACTTCTCCGTCGCCCGGCTGTCTACTTGACCGCGATTTTTTTAGCGAAGTTGCGAGCAAAATCTTGCAACTGTTAACTAGCACCGTCTGAATAACTGATTTTTTTTATTTAAATATCACGAATTCAATATTCTGTATAAATAAATGTGTTAAAATAAAGGCACCGAATAAATTACGTTTATTGTAAATCAAAGAGCACTGTAATCCTACCCGTTGGTGAGCGAGCGCGTGTGGTGCGCCGCGTACTGCCTCACGCGCTCCCCCTTGAGCTCGTGCAGCTGGTCCAGCAGCACACGCTTGATGCGCTCGACCCAGGCGCGCTTGACGTCGGCCGTGGGCGCCGTGATGGTGTGCACCTCAGAGCGACCCTGGCGCCACACCTCGAACTTGCGAGGGTCGCCCTTCACGGACTCCGTCAGACCGATTTGCGACATCTAATAATGAATTCTTCTATGATGAAATTGATTTGTAATTCCTTAAATATTCCGAAATTGTGCTACACTTCAATGTTACTTTTGAGGACAAATTTTCTACAATGTTATGAAAGTATTATAGATCGTCGATTACCTGAAGGTCATGTTTGAAGTGATAGGTGGCTTTGTTGTGGCTGTTCTTCGTGCCGGGCTTGCAGAAGAGCATAGCCTTTTCGTAGAGAAAGATGTGTCGTCTCCGCGGTCGTATCCTTAGCCTGAGATCTCGCTTGTTCTCTGAGGCGACCAGGAATGGACTTTGTAGAAGTAGCTCTCCTTGTTGATTGAGATCCACCTATGAATGATTAATTATTATTTTTGGAATTTGTTTATAATATAATTTTTAATTCACAATTCTAGTGAAAAGAGTTTTTAGACTATTTTGGTATTATGCACGATGTTACTGTGTACAGGGATACCCACAGGTACTCCGGTGATAGCGATCTGGTGCATGGAGTCGTTGACACACTTCAGCACCACGAGCATGCAGTCTAGCGCCTGCTGCAGGCCCGCGCTCATGGACCCGCACTCACTGTAGCGCAGGAGGTCCTGGGAAGAGTTATAAAAAGAAACTCACAACGAATTGTAGACCTTTTAACTATTTGTTTTCAAGGCATACTTAAATATATTTCAAATTGTGACGGATCCACTCTCCTACACTAACCTTAAGAAGTAGCTGATATTTGGTGATTCTTTGTACAGGTTTGAGCAGATAGGCTGCGAGGGGAAGTTTGTGTCCAAGACGCTGTTGGCACGCCTGCAGGAACAGGTGAGTGTCCACCAGGGTCTCACGCAAACGCTCCGAGCGAGGGATGTTCTGACAGTAGTAACTGTACAGACGGAAGAACGTCTCCCTCTGCAAGATCGATAAACATCAACAATGTAAACGATTTCATTCCGTGAGAAGTTTTGATGACCTAATGTGCAAATTTAGTACCGGTTGACTAAAATTTGAATTCAATTTACATTATAAACAGAAAAAGTGTGAAAGTTACGCAAATAATGTAAATTGTAAGTTTACAAACAAATTGGTCATTAGTTTTTGTTAGAGAATCATAATGACTTACTTTTTCTACAAAACAAAGCGCGACTAGTTCCGTAGCAGAAATAGATCGCTCCAAATCTTTCAAGAATATATCCTGGTGAAAGGTAAACAATTCGTGGAGATTGCCGAACAACACGTCTGCTTGTCCAGCCAAGCCCGCTGGCAACATGTGCTGATTATCTGGCTTTTCAAGTTCTTCTTTATAACCCTGTAAATTCAAATAGTTTCTAATTATAACTAATAAAGGAATGAATAAATAAAAATAATAGTAAAAGTATACCGAATTTGAAAGAGATGTACACTGACTAATAACGTCACACCATTTTTTTAATCGCTTGTCGTAGTCTTCGTAAATAGCTTCCAAGCACTCGCATTCCGTAGGAGCGTAGTTATCTTTACCCTTGCGAAATTTTTTCTTAATATTATGCACTGTTGATGTCCATTTATTTACGGTATTACATTGATTCAAACTATGTGTTTTTTGCGTATCGCAATTTTGTAGTTTGTAATTTTGGGTTGTGAAAGGATATTTATAGTTTTTCTTAAAACATCTGGAAAATTTACTTTGCCTTCTGCATTTGGAATGCAAGACTCGCATGTAAGAACCTGTGCTATTATTTCTACAGAGCGTTGATTTCTTCGAATACGACATTGTTGAATAATGTTCAGTGATAGTTTTGTTCCACTCTTTCATTATTTTCTTATAATCTTTCATAATATTTGTGAACATATCTTCCGAAAGTTGGCTATCCATAGTTTTTCTAAGCTCAGTACAACTGTTGGATAGGAGCTGTGAATCTTTAGTTATTGTAGAATCTGTAGAATATTCTGGCGTCAATATATGAACATCCGTTTCACGGCATCCATAAAGGGGATTTTTTACTAGTTCTGCTATCTGGTCTGACTCAACAATGGTCGGAGCAGTTTTTAAAGATTCCGCAGTGTTATCTTCTGAAATTGTGATGATATCTGAATCTGGTAAATATGATAATTTTTCCTCAGTTTTTTCGATGTCTTCGAAGCCGGGCAGGGGTTCACCATAAAAAAAGTTGCCGGTAAATGGCTGCATTTCTACCGGTTTTATAAGTCGCGGCCGGCATTTAACACGACCATGTTTTCCGACGTCACTCACAGATTTCTTGCAATTTTTTCTTTCTTTCTCAAACATATTTAACTGATTGGTGTAATCACTGAACAGCGTAGAATCGGACGCGGATCGAGTCAATTTTATGGGCTTACGTGTTGTTGAATTATTATTCTTCCTGTAGTACCACGAGTAGGAGGTGCCCACGCTGAGGTTGGCGGAAGATTTGTGTAAATCGTATTTTCCATGTTTCATATTACAAAGACTAGCAGAGTGCAGCGCGCGACCGATCACAATCACAATCTGCGCCGGCACCCACACCGCGAGTGTGCAAAATGCATTGCGTTCCGCTCGCTGGCTTCCACTAGCTGGCGTGCGCCGTATCGAATGCATCTGATGAATATGGCTAGGAGATCAGATGGTCCGTGACTGAACACAATATTCCTACAGATCTAAACGATGCGCTACTTGCAATATATTGGCATATTTAATTTTTAGAGCACGAACTTATGGGAGATATCGCGCCACAAGACATTTAATGGAGTGTAACGAAGACGTAAACATATACGAGCCTACTATTGGTAACATTGCGATTGGAAACCGCAATACAGATACACATATAATTAGTTTTTAATCTGTTCAAATTTAATCGGTCGATATTTTGATAAATATTTTAGAATTACTTACACTAAGTATAGAGCCGAGCTCCTGCACGTAAACTCGTTCAGTTTGCAGCAGTTCCGCCAGCACGTGACCTCGTCTCGAGCGCCGAGCCTCTGCGTCTTCACCACCAGAGCTCTCTGACCCTCCTGACGTCTCCATCTATTGAAATTATTACAATCAAAAACTATGTTTTCTCCAAAAATGTTTATAGGTCATTATTCAAGTTTGGAAAATAATTTGTAAATGCGAAAATATAGTGGTTAAAAGTTTTTCACTAATGTTTTTTTTTCCTTTTATATACTTTAATTTTACTTTATTTTGATTGAATTAACTTGATTTATTTTTCAAACAAATATTTCGTTGTCTTTTAACTTTGATTATGTCATATTTAAATGTCTTCTTAAGGTTAATCTGAAATCTGCGTAGAATGTATATAATATAATATAATGAATTTACAGCAATTGTAGATATGATAATTTAATAATGATTATTATTTACTAGTATTGTTAAGAAGTGCACGTGGTAACGGCCATTTGAACGATAGGATTTTTTATTATTTAAAAAAATACGATTGATAAATGTAACATACCACTTTTTGATATCGAATATATGGATAATATAATACGATTTTATAAACCTTAACTATACTATAATTTTACAGAAATAATAGAGATAGAAGAACACAAGGTAAAAAGACACAATTACCTGTACAGGTACCGAAAAGTCGTTATAATATGTTATACTTTATAGTTATAATATATATTTATATAATTAGTTTTCCGCTTATATATCCTCATGCTTTTATTGATTGAATAATAATTTATCTCGAAAATATTTTATTCTTAAAAACCGTTTACCAAATACTTACAGTTTTAAGGGGTTCAGAGAAATCCTTAACAATTTTATATCCAGTTTTTAAAACAACGTTGATGGTTTCCATTTTTTTTATTCTTAGCACTTAGGTATCACACACACAAAATTAGGGCTGCACACACATTTTGTTTAATATTCCGTTTAAACTAAAATTGTTCTGAGTAGAGACAACATGCCGGGTGCCGTAAAATGTAAGAATAAGGAACTGATGGGATGTGAAGGGGCGTCGGTACGTTGGGTACAAAAAGTTGCTGCCTCTACTGTACTGTGCTGACGCTATGTATGCTCTACTTTAAACTCGCAATAGTTTCTTGTTGACTAGTTGGATATAACAATGCTGTTTAGTATTTTCTGCATTTCTATGTGCATTGTATAAATTTACTCACTTGTTATGTTTTTTCTCATTTTGTTGAATTTATAGTTATTGAATAACAAACAACGGTTTATAATTCCTATCTTGTATATTGATATGTATGTTAAAATACTGTTTTAAGCAACAAATTGAAAAAATCACTATTTTCAGTAAACAAAAATCAATTTATACACATGTAGAGCATACATCGGTCGTATCAATTGCATATGTTTTAAGGGCGAGCGTCTTACAAACGTATTACAGGCAGGTTTGTGTCTGTGTGTGTAGCGCACACCTGCCTAGCGATAGGACAAAACGTCAAATTCTATGCCATTGATCTCAACGGCTGTTTAAATCTAGGTTCATTGTTTTTTTTTGTTTCCGAAACATCTGTGTGTTGTCGTTTGTGAGATAGAGCACGTGCTACATGTTGGGATTTGAACTATAATAACAAACTGTGGGAATGAACTGCGGTGGCGACTTAAACAGAAGTTCAAAGATAATACTAATATACTTATGAATTAACAGTGTGTTAAATTTAATTTAAAGTTCGTGAAATTTTAACAGTTACTTTTTAGAATACCGTCTCTCGCGTGTATATTACAATTCGCAGGTACATTAAAACTTTTAGCTTCGTCTGTAAAGAAAATTTTATATGTATTTGTTTTAAGGATATAATATTAATTTTTTATATAGTAATTTCAATATCAACAACATAATAGATATTAATGAGAAAAGAGAAAATAGATAAGTAAAACCACTTAATCTAGTAACACTATGTATTTCTTTTAGTTTTATTGAAATACCATTACTATAATGAAATAAACATATTATTTTTCATAGAGCTATACATTTCTATAGATTTTGAACTATACTAGATAGTACGAATTATGATGTTATTTTTGGGCTATTGATGAGAGAATGCGTGAAGATATAATTGCGGATAACAGTTAGAACAAAACGTATACATTAACTGATTGCCCACACCATACTGTGAATATTCATCCATCATTTATTTTCTGGGGTAAACCAGAGGTTCTATAATCTGGCTGAAATGAGCTGACCATAATTACCAACGGAGCAAAGTAACCCTGATAGCTCCTCAAATTCGAACAAGTTGAGCAAGAAGCAATGAGCTGCCTGCCATGAACTATAATCAAGGCAACCATTCTGAACCACAAAAACAGGAATACAGTTACGTAACTGATGAAACCGGGGCAGGCTCCCGTTAAACACCCGTTACAGAATCAACCTGATATGAAAGTTATTGTTCTTATTGAATAAAATTCCCATCAAAATCAATTTGAATACACGATATAAATATTAATTATTCATTGAATATTTGGTATTGTTCTGCTGTTTGGTTATAGATAGGGTTTTTGTAAACTGAGTGATAGCCTTAATTGTGTTATAAAAAATACTTCATACAAAGATGTAGTCCAGTGAAGTTAGAACTACCGGTAGACATAGTTTCAATCTGTTGGATCAGAAAGGTTTATTTATTGCCTTGAATGTGGATTTGAGATTCATGATCTCGGATGATGATAGAAACGGATAGGCATTAACTATTGCCCTCGTTCGAACTTTGATGCATTAGTCTCGTAATGACAAACAAAGTGAACCAGGAAACCATTGACGGTATAGAAAATGGAAAATAAATGAGTTAGGAAGAAGTGAATTAGAATTTCTATAAAAAGAAAAAAAAATAACTACATATATATATGAAAACTTTCGTGAACCATAATTACTATTATATATCATCCGGCTGTACTCACATAATTACTACCGGGATTAGCCCAATTCGAACCCATTCGGGTCTTTCCTTCTGAGTTCACCCCACGATTCCGCTATGCTCATGAATAAGAACCCCGAAAACTAGTTGGTCAAATTCCTAATTATCACTTTATTTCTGTATAACACTTTTTTTTTAATTTTTATAAACCTGTATATTTTCTCATTCTCATTACTGTTGTTTCCACAGACCTAAGTAATTGTTATTTTTATGGAACTGTAAGTTTATAATCATTAGTTTGTGTTAAGTTGTTTTTATTACTACTGTTTCCAAATAAATAATAAAAAATCATAACACAATTATCTAATATACCAAAATTAGTAAGTCCTACACACTAGCAATAATTGAGGGTGGTATCTTATTTCTATCGAATTAAAATAGAAGAAAACTTTGTGTTTCCAAGTTTCCTGATTTGATGTTAACATAATAAGAAGTCAATAACATTGGGCCACTAAAAGCGGATACATATTTGGTGCAGTGATTCAGTAAGACAAATAAGATATACAAATTAGGTGAAGAATCAATAAAACTAACTATATTTACGAATAAAAAGGATCTACGAAACGGTTTTCTCTGTCTACAATAAATATCATAAATGCTTCTTTGTGTAGTGTAAGACAAAGACAGATATATTTCTATTAATAATTATACATAGTGGACGTAACAAAACTTTGTATTATGGTACAAAAACAAAGCACTATAAACTTTGAAGACGCCAGCTATTCTCTCGTATTTCTTATCGTTTATCTACAAAATACAGTTAAGCAATTAACTCTTAACAGGCATTCAATAAATCATTTTTAATATTACGAGAAGTGCCCACTCATGAAATTTTACTAACATTTTACATACAATTTATATAAAATCTGTCAATTTGTCCTAATTTGATAAAACATATTCGTTTCAAGTCTCGTAATAAAATACATATTAAATTATCACAAATATAAGTTAACATACATACTATATGTACTCACGCAATTCAACTTGTGGGATACTTCTTCCAGCACTTGTGACCATTGCATCTGATAGCTAAACCTTTTCCCGTAACGTTTCTCCTTCTCTCTCTTCAGATTCATACGGTTTCCCATTTCTGTGTGACGTCTTGGTACAATACTCTTACTCTCGGCTTCATATAGAGACGCCATCTTGACACCAGTCTCCACCTCTTCACTTTTACATATTTTTTTCTATTCTTTTATAATTTTGGTGTAAATTTTAATACTTTATTTTGTTGCTCTAAGCGTTTGTATAACGAGGCCGAAGTGCACTCTTCCGACAACATGGCTGATAGTAAAACAAATCAAGCTAATAGCCAACCACATCTAAATTTGTTTATTTTAGACACGATTACGTAAACTAATGGGGGTCGATGTGTTGATGGACTAAAATAAAAACGAAAATTTATTCCCTCTTTTAATTTTATATTACCACATGCGGTTTTGTAAACAATTAACGATATTCTGAAAAAATGTCTAAATCTGTTCTTGATTATAAATTTAGGAATTGGATGATGTTAAAAATTATCTTCACAAATGTACTTTCATAAAAAAAAATCATATTACTATTTCGTTAATACAGTATTAATTCCATATAGTATTTGGGGAATAAAAAAAATTATTTTCAAAATAAAAAATTTTATATGACAATCGATGCGGAATTTTAAACTGAATCTAAAAAATCAATACTCATGACGACCAAAGATTTTATTAGAAGTTAAGAGGGAAAACTACAAATTAAAATATGTAAATTTGTGTTTCTGTTAATAATACTCAAAATTACCGCAATTTTGAGTAATTAAATAGTTGTGTTTCATGAAAAAACTAGTATACTCATTTCACTAGTATAAGCAGTTAAATAATCGTGTAATATGATACTTATTCTGTCCTAGAGACATATTTTGTAAAATTAGAAACTTTAAAAATGATTTTAAATCACTTTCGTACTTATTAAAATTTTCTACAAAACATCAATTCAGAGTAACACGCAATGAAATATCAAATGAATTAAAGTTAAATCTTAATAACCAAATCGAGAGAGCAACGATCGTCGAGATTAATTGACTTGACCTGGATGATCGCAGAGACCATACCGTTTCGCGACGAAATCATGCGCGCGCGCAGCCAGCCCCTATCATAACCGGTCCGTGTCAGGAAGTGGGACAGTAGAAACTTGGAACCCACGATATTTTAGCGACCTTCAAAACCACACTAGTACTGGATTGTGATAGTAAATTTTGTAATACGTCATTTCAATAAAGTCATGGCTAGATATTTTTCTGACGTTGAATTGATATACCAATATATCTATAATAATAAAATAAAATAATGACAAACTCACAAAAATCAATTAGGATAAGAGATAATTACAAAAAATAAATATCACAGCGTTGCCTTGAAAGTCATTATGATATCAAATACTCACACTAATAACTTCTATGAGTTCCTAATGCTAAAGCAGTACATTATATAACAATTAAATAAACAACTCGAGACATCTTAAAGCACTTTCTATACAGTTGTTATTTAAATTTAAACCGATTGTTATTTAAATTAACTGACAAGTTAAAGACAAATACAACAGGTATTTTAAAAAATTTAAACTAAATAACTTAATAAATGTAACAAAGTAAAAAGATAAAACAATATTAAGACATTACGTTGCTATATTTAAAATGTAACTACAAGAGAACAGAGATCTAATTTCTATTACAAATGCAATGATAACATGAACTCCCACGGCTTATTATTTCGTTTTATGAAATATCACGTAATTGAAGCAATTTGACCTGCTTGTGAACATTGTTCTCTATACTGGAGCGAATCATCTATACTTCTATACTAGTATTATAAAACTGAATAGTTTGTTCGTTTGTTTAAACGCGCTTTTCAAAACTACTGATTTGAAAAATTATTTCTGATTTTTTGATAGACAAGTCTATGAGGTAGGCCATAGGTTATCTAGAATTACACCATTACTTCTAATAATCTTAATAATAAAGAAAATCGAGTGGAACCGCGAGTAACAGCTTGTATAGAATAAGAATCTTTTAAGTTGTTTCACAACCAAATTAGTTTATACCGCTATCATAGTGTAAACCGTGGTCAAGTATTAAATATAGTTATCTTTTATTAATGAGTACATTTGGTAATGATTTTTTTAATCTTCAACATAAAAGATATTTTAATTCATGTTTTTTAAAAGAATAATCATTAAACAAACCTATGAACTATTAATAAATTCTAGAATTTACACCTAGAAATATTTATATAAATAGAATTATAATAGCTTTCGATAGAAGAGACTTGAAAGTGAACGGACCTCGAAATAATATGCAAATAAGACGTTTGGAAGCAAGCAGAATGTTACAAAAGGTGTTTAAATTAATAATTACTACAGAAATAAATATAAATTTTAATTTTTTAAGAATCATCAAAATGAACGGATACCAAGGATATCAAATAATGATGAATTTTAATATTTTGTTGGTCTAAATAATGTTAAGACTCTATAATTACAGTTTTTAAGAATAATATTTTATATTAACCATAATATTAATTAAGTTATATAATATATTTTTTAACTCTATAATATTTTTAATGCTCATTAAAATTAAGATTTTTCTTATTAAAGTAAAAATAATAAATGTTAAAAATAATGTAACAGGATTAGCATTATAAAAATATTTTTAGTATGTGACATTACTAAACCTACTTTTTTTAATTATACGTGAATAGACAAAGACCTCGCTATATAGCCTTCAGAATTCAGATTGAGTTATCAAAATTCACATACATTAGAAGCAATATTAATTACTAACGATTGATTTAGTATTTATGTAGGTTCTACAGTGCTAGTAAAATTTAGATATCAAATTTTAAAAAATACCTATTTAAAAGTTTCTTGGCAAGCTGACCTTTAATATGAAGGTTGAATACTTTTAAAAAAGATTTTATAAATATTTGATTTTATGCTTTGTTTTAATATCATAATCTGTCTGGTGTTGTGGGAAGAAGTCAGACTGAATATCCTATCAACATTTCGTTTAAAATAATACCAGGAAATAAAACATTTAACCGACAGCTTTGAAAGTTACTTGACGAGACTGGAAAAAGGTTGTCAACTTGATTAACAAAATCATTTAAGGAAATGAGGAAATCCAATTGCATAACGCGCGGTAAGAAAAAGTATATTTGACTTCCGGAGAGAGAAAGTATTCTTTAAATGGATAAAAACATCTCAAAATATGAACAAGTGATATTATAGATAAATAATGTCTAATCAGTGGATACTTCTACTACAGCTAAAAATAATAACGATTTTTTTAAATATATATGACTCGTCAAAAAAAAATATGAAGTTTACCGCACAAAGATATAAGATGAATACAGGAAGCATATCCCATAAAAAGGAAGCTATTGGAGCATGTCTTTCACAACGATGGGTGTCGTAAAGGGAAGTAACTAGTCGTAAACAATGGGACTAAAAGCTTGTGGTTCACCTCTAGGACACCGTTAGCCATTGTTTGTCGGGTAAGTTAAAAATATTTTCCTGCTTTGGAAATGAAAGTACGGTTTTTAAGATCAGAAGGTTCACTATAATATTTTTCACTGTTTATATTTTTTGAATTCCAAGATGTAATTTAAAATTATGGTTATTCAAAAAAAAAAAACAACGATATGGCGCCCAAAATCTGTTTTATTGAAAAATTGTATTTAAACTATGATATTTGTGCTCGTAAGGCGAATGAAACGGCATGATTTATCAAAATCTGTTTACTAATATTAGCTATAGGCAAAGGTTATACAGGTCAAGCATATAACTCTTTTTTTCAGCATCGTCGTAGTCCAATATGAAAAATACATTAATTAGACTTAAGAACCAGTTTAACACACTGGGGAAATAATACTAGAATGCATTTCTCAAGTGTCATCCAGTATGAGTCACATTATAAAAAATATATAGTGATTCATGAGGTCCCAGACAGTTACAATATTGACCTTGCGTCATGAATAAATAAATACGGGAAGAGAGTTTAGATAGGAGAGGGATTGACGCGAGTCAATATGCCTACACCATAAGATGAAACTTTTTGTGATAAACTTTTTGTGATAAAACACCATAAGATAAAAAAAAAAAATTAGAATCGTTTAATGGAATACAAACCGGCGCTTGTATTACTGGAATTTTAAACATGCTTCTTGCAATAAATTACATTTCAGACTTTGACCCTTAAATTAAAATTACTCCATTTTTTTGCAATAATTAATTAAATTGAAATAAACTAGGCATTCAAAATGGAAGCTTAACTAGTATCTAGATTTCACAAATAACAAGAAATTAGAAAGGTATACGTAAAATTCAATGACTTTGACTTATAAAATTAGGTATGAAGCAGCAAAAAAGTGATTACATATATAATTCTTATAATCAAAGTATTATTAGTGATTTAAAATTATAGACCAAAATAATTCACACGATTTCCTTTGTAACTAAAAAACTTTCACCCATTCTGATAAAGGTCACTGCGTCAAAATAAACCATAACATTCAACTTATAGTTCAATGCGTGTAATGGCGGGTTGGTGCGCGCTACCTACGTGATGGAATTTACATAAAAACCACATTGGTCGAAACAAAAGAAAGGTTAAAGAATGAGCTATATAATGGACCAAAGTTTATTTCAGCGAACAAAGGCAAGAGGTGTATTTAAAACTCCATAGCATTTAACTTCCAAAGATGTGAAGTATACGTATTTTAGAAGAAAATCAAGTATTGCATTCCAGTGCATCTTAGCTGCAAACGAGTTCAAGGAGTCCAAGTTGCTAGAAGACGAGAGACGGAATTAATCTTGTTAAGTGGCTCTGGGACAATGACCCGTCCTAACGATAACTTAACAGCAGTGAGGTGATTGATTGAACCAGATTCCGTAACATAGAGGTGTCTGAAGAAAATATAATTCTTATATAAGAAATTCCATGACTCGTATATAAGGTACATGTATGTAAGGTTGTTGCACTAAACTTTCTTTGTAATAATATGTGTTTATTCCAATCTATTATAATGTTAGACTATTCAATAATATTAAAAGTTAAAGCCGCTTAGTTCAAATACAAAACATATTTTACGTACTTAACTTAAAACCGATAAGGTTTAAACAAATCACCGGTAGTATGCACCCACGCATTTTATGACGTTAATGACTTCTGTTCGCAAATACGCGGTTAGCATCTTCATGTCAAACTTTGTTTACCCTCCATTTTGAATTTTATGTATTTTGACAGATGGTAATAAAAAAATTCTAAATATTAGGAAAGAATACAGCAATCAGGCATAAATATATTATTTGTTAGTATTTATATACGTTTAATTATTAATCTTCAATAATTTATAACATTTTTTAATAATATAAGTGCCAGCATCGCTGAATGATCTAATTCATTTTAATACGCAGATCATAAAGGCTAACTACACCTCGGGGCTGGATACCACGAATCAGACGAAGGTCAATGCGATTGTTATCGTTAAATAACAATGATATTAATATTATACAATAGTTACGGATACGTTTAGGTTTTGAATCGATTATTCTAGAATTAAGATTAAATAAAAATTAAGAGTATTAGTATTTAGTTTAAACTCCAGCGGTGTACTTTGTATATTTCTTACATCAGCCGTGTATGTACATACAAACTGTAGGTATACATAAATTACAATATACTAATATTTGAAAGCGAAAAAGTTTGTTTGTTTAAACGCACTAACGTTCATAACAAGCAGATTTGAACAATTCTTTTGATTATGATAGGCAAGGTCTGATCTGTTCTGTTCTCTTCTGTTTTTAATTATCTTAGTAGTAAAAAAATCGTTTATCCGTGTGGAATAGCGAGTAAGAATGTATAGTTTTAGATATTGATTATATGTGATTTACAAAAGTTGTGTAAGTTGAAGATAACAATTGTAAAACTTACAATACCTAACAAGAGGCTCATTTGTTAAAAAATACAAATTACGTCCATTTGTCAAATTAGCAACTGTCAAAATTTGCGTAATTTCAAACTATTCCCTAACAATAAAAACATTATTTGTTAAACAGACTATATTATATACAATAATTTGAATTTCCATCACATATATTTTATTTTGTATGTTTTTGTTGTTCCTTTTAATATCAATTGACACAAAACTATATCACACTGCACACAATTTCACAATACATACGAGCAGAGCCACCGTCAGTTATAATAAAACTAATGAACTGAAATGATGTCATAACAATTATTTAATGTAATTCAATCTTCCTTATTCGTTTGTAAATAATTTTGATCTTTAACTATTGCTATTAACCTGACTGTGATAACCGAATTAATTTATATTATTTTAACTTTACAACTAATAACACAAGTATGATCAGAATATTTTACTAATATTTAATATGGGCTTCTAATATCATAATTTATGTCGGATTTACACAATACAATATAATTATTATTTAGTGACGTAAAAATGATATATGACAATTAAGGTACTAACCATCTTTCCATAACGAGAGATAAGTACTTAGTGCTTTGTATAATATAATATCTATTTTATTTATAAATGTATCAGATTGTATATTTCAGATGGAACACAAAATGGCGCGAGTTATCCAATGGCCAGAGCAAGATCGTGAAAGGCCGACATATGGTAATTGGGCTATTAGAAATCAGAAAACGAAGTGAATTCTATTATTTGGAACAAGTTTGTAACACTACTATTTTTTAACCAGAAATAATCATAAAACATACTAAATAACTCAAGGATCTTATTTATCCTGTTGATATTTTCGTTACAATTTAACCTTAGTATTATTAATACCATATCTTTATTAATACTGGATGAGTTATGGTTTAAAAAATTATGGAATTCCACTATTATAGTTATATTAATAAGAATTTTATAACTTTAATTATATTAGGTATTTATCAAAGACAGATTACAACACATTAAAATGTATTAGTTTCCGATATCATTATGACATAATAACTTCTCTTCTTAGTTAGGTCTGACGAATTTAAAAAGTTTACTTTTTTAGTTCTATTATGATTCTAAATCTGTTTAATTTCGAAAATATTTCTTCTATAAGAAAACTTAAGAATTTGTTTTTCTTTAAAAAGTTTTATATATTTAAATCAAAGGGAAGGTCAATGATCAGAAAATTTCTAAACGAAAATTATAAACGGATTTTCAAAGTTTAAACAAAAAAAAATTTTTTTTTCCAAAGTTTGAGATCTTTGAAGTTAATATTGAACGTTGATTAAATTTACGTAATAAAGTTACAAAAGTTTCTGTAGAGTATAAATATTCATGTTGCGTTGTTTCATAATTGAGGAATATTTAATATTTTCTAAATTATTATCATTCAACATTAAATTTTATGATGTATTAGACTTTACGTTGTGTTACGTTGCTGTTATATAGCTGGTAATAATAAACTCCAATATTAGATGAACAAATAATTAATATATAAAGTTATTATTTTCTATATCATCACAAAATTTATTACAACTGAGATAAAAACTTTCAAATTACCTATGAGTTGAGTCTTAGAAACTAAATTTACACGTATCTTTTGGTATTAAAATGTAAGGATAGGTCTGTAGACAGAGTTTCAACCCTAGTGGACGATTAAGAGCATCTTGAAAACGGAAATTGAACTCGAAAGAACAATTAAATCATCAACTCTTCATATATAAACAATATGAAGTGGTTCTCAGAAGAGATGCGGGTAGAAATTTCGTTATATATACTTTCAGACAAAGACTAAGGTAAGAAAAAACCCGTATAAAGTTTCACTTTTATTGTGATATGAGCACTATTGTGCGCCACAAAACAACAGATGAGGCTCGACGCCATTTTGCTGCATTTCCTATTTACCAACCCCATTTTCAGGAGTTTTTTCCGAAAATGTATGGCACATTTACGTTTTTCTCAGTTTATTTTTCAACAAAACAATAAATATTAAAAAAAACTCAATGAACACTTTTTATATTATACAATTTTTTTTAAAGATATACCGCAATTTAACTTAAAAAAAATTTGGCGTATACGTCAAATGTTTAGTTAAATGGCAGGATTAAAAAAACAAAGTGGTTGTCATAAACGTTACAGCATACAGCTTGTATAGATTACAATTAGTCAATATTTTGAGTAGTTATTACAATGTGTTTACGAGTTCTGAGATCATTATATCAGGTAATAAATTATTCTAACAGCCGATTTAAAGAATCAAATATATTCATATCATGACTGTTTGTAGACTTAATCATTTTCTATTCAATTGTTAGTTATTCATGGGTTTACAGGTTTAAATTGTAGAGAACTCCAACACTTTAGAATTTAGATTTCTTATTGTCAGTTGTGTTTCTCCAAAAAGCTGGGGCCGGTACTGAACGCTGGTTTAATATACAAAAAAAAATTGTTGTACAAAGGAGTTCGTGTTCAAGAGTATGTACATGACAAAGGAGGGACGTGCCTTAAATGTCTACGGCCTATGTGATCCCGAAGGATCACTTGAAGACGCTTATTATTTATGTGCCGCAGGTCAAAGTAGATTTTTACATACATATAAACGAATAACTAAGCCATTATTAAACGAACCTCGTAACTTAACTTCAAAATATACATTTAAGATGGAGATTCTGTCTCGTGTCGCAAGTTGACCGTTCAACTAAACTTATATGGTTAGGCAAGGTATTTATAAAATTCAAGGCAAAATTTTGAATTCATTTATATGAAACATTTTGTTGAAATAATTTTGTCAATATTATATTGTGAAAATGCTATTGAGAATGAGACTGACTGAATGGTTTCAATTTTGGTATTTTTTTTTGTATTTGAAACAATAATCGCTTTGTTTGTGAACGCATTCAACATAATTAGTACACACTAATAATTTTGAAGGTGATCGCATTTCAATGCCAAAATTAATAACCATGGGAAAGTCCTAATTATCATTCATTTAAGTAGTTCTTAAAATGATTTAAAGGGAAAATTCTATGTATACATTAATTACTATTAAATAGAATTATATTTCTTATGTATGTTGACTGTTGGTACTAGTTTAAAGAATTCCCGAGGTCATTGGACCTTGGATCTAATTCTTGCTTAAATATTTGTTTAAGGATAGATTAAAAGTATTCTTATCAAACTATGTACTTTTAAATTGGTTAAGGTTATACATGTAAGTATAAATATATTTTATACTGCTAAGATATACATGTAAAATGTTCTACTACCCACCTATCTACATATGTATATTTAAGTTGTATAAAATATATTTTAGGTAGATTTTCTATTACCTACCTACATCTTAATTCAAAGTGATTTTTGAACCACTTCTCAAATAGTGTTTTTAATATATTTGGTAAATAGATCTTATGTGGTTTCAATACCTTATCACTACAGACGCAAACGTAGGTAGGGTTGCAGTAAGAGCAGTCGCATTCCGTACATTCGCTCCAGAATATTTCGCCGTTGCAGCCGAGCCGGCCGCCGGTTTCCACGTCCACCCACGTCGCCCGCTTCATCAGGATCACACACAATGTTCAACACTCAATCAGAACATCACAAAAGAACGGATTGTAAACACTGCACGTCCCAGACAAATAAAAAATATAACTCAGGGTTGAAACAAGACCCGCGCGACAAACGGGTCGAAAGTACCAAACTGAGATCACTACACTATTCAAAAGTACAATTTTTTATAGAACTGTTATATTAATGATAACACATCCCTAAACAACAATAGTGGATGCCAGGTGAGTTAAAAGCAGGTGAACAGAGGATGCATATGTTCGCGCTGAGCGTGGCGGCAGTACCGCCGCGCTACGACTCATCGGACAGACTGCTCGCTCAGTCTGCAGACATACAGTACCATGAACTGAGAACTGAGTAGGAAGTCCTCGAAAACACTTTACTTTTAACAATACCTAGTTTATATCTTGTAACAAAACGAACCTACGTTACGTTATAAAACAAATTATTGATGATTATACAGATGAAGGCGAAATGATTGTGGGTAATTACGACTTTCAATTCATTGTTCTACACATTTTATCGCATTTGTATAACTTCATAATTATAAAGCGTATATTAAATATTTTTTATTTGTAGTTGGATATGAAAGTAATTATAATTTTATATTTTCGTAATTTATATTGGTTTTATAATTTTGAAGCACGTTTTGTTTCATAGTATGATGAAACTATGAGATAAGACGTCGCACATAGCAGCCTGCAGCTCTCGTGGATGACATGGTGTAGGCATTCATTGAGGACAACATAATGAATTGTTGACAAATATGAAGCAAACGCATTCTTCTTTTACTACGAAGTCTAAACGATGCAATTTTATTATGAATAAAATAGTATTGGAATAGAGTAATTTTATTTTAATGTCCAGCAAACAAAGGACGAAAAAAATTATTTTAAAATATATATATATATGTCGTCTCAATATTATAACTTTTGAAACAGAACAAGTTACTAATATATGTTATTTAAGCTTATGAGACAGTACAATTATAATTATATGTTTATAAAGGTTATATTAAATAAGTTTCAAAAGTATCAAAATATATATACTTCGTGAATTTTAAAAACTTTGTTAAGTTTAAAAACTTCGTGGAGAAAAATTGGAAAGGTGTTTCCTTAATATAAAACTAAAATAACATTGTGATTAATTTCCAGCTTAAGTATAATTTAAATGTCGATCTTGTATTTAAATGAAAGTTTTATAAGATTTTAAATATAAATTGTGCATATCATTTATATTTATTACAGTTCACATGTCTATGAATACTTGTTTTTGAAAGTGTTGCCATATTTATATGTATTGGCACGGGGTACCAAATACTAATTATAAATAATTAATTCAAAGGTTAGTTAAGTGCGTGTATTATATCGTTAACAATTAACATGTTCCTTAATGAGGGCCTGTTATAAACTTCTTCATATAACATTTTTAGATTGAATTTTGATGGGAGAAGTTAGAAAAAAAAATATTTATTTTATTTTTATTGAAATGAGCTATATAATTTTTTTTTAAACTGATTAGCTGTCACAGTTTAGACCACAGTATAAAAACTACAGAATTATGAGGTTTCTTTATAAACAAACATTAAGGATTGAAAATTGAAGAGTTAAAATTATGAAGAGTTTATTATAGGCACTATAAATCTACAGATAAAGAATAAGTCAAAGTAATATTTTGAAATTTGCATATACGAAAGCGATCTGTAGAGTAGTCTGGCTTCTTCTAAAGGGGTGAGTTCACATAGCCGCTGGCACCCCTAGCCCAAGGGGTATCCAAAGAATAAAAAAAGAAGATGAAAAGAACGTACAGCTTTAGGTGCTAAAAGCAAAGTTTTTTTTATAAGATAAATTTGTGAATACGAAAGAGCACAGAACACTTTCGTTTCTAAAAGCAAAACAGAGAAATCTCTCAAGAGTAGGACAATTCCGTGATTCAACTTTAACTATTCAATAAAATCTGCTACAAATCGTGTTTGGTTTTTTTTTTTGGCGAGACTTGTTTTAGGTCGCCTGAGTACGTGGCGGGAATTTTAAACAATTTAATACATTTTACTACTATTTTTGTTGATAACTTGTTCATTTAAATTTCATGAAAAAATACTGTATTTAGATAAAATTTAAAATGGTGATGGCTTATTATCTGTTTAAATATAATTTTTATAATCTCGTATTATCAGTAGAAACCACAAACATAAAAAACATCAAATTAAAATTACATCAGAATTACTTAAATTTTGAGATATTATATATAACAATAATGATGATGATGATCTTAAATTGTTTATTGGGACACTAACAATGAAATAGAAGTTAACAAATAATTATAGTAATAAAATTTAATATGTTATATAAGATATGCGGCTCTGAGTGTCTTTTGTTGTCTAAATATAGCATTAATAGATACATTTAACACCCTTAAACGTCACCTGCGTAAGCGCATATTAATAATTTATGTACAGTTAATAAAGAGGTGCATATTAAAGATTTCCTAATTTGTACTATGTTTAATGTTATTTACGTCAATGGAAATTTGATACAATGGCAATAATTATATTTAATAATTATCTTTTTAAATTTTAAATACTAAAATTTACACATATAAATATACTGTCTTTATTTACTAACAACATACATATTCTTAAGTTCAGGTTTTACACTTTTTACTCATTTGTTAGTGTAGGTTATTTTATTGTATATATATACTTCCTAAATAAATATCAAACTTATATTAATATGTTTTGATTCTATTCTAAATTTAAACTTTAATTCATATAAAACCCATTTTTATTTAAATATTTATTAACAATGAAGAAATACGACTTTCCGAACTTTTTCAATTGTAAGTATAAATTATGAACTTCTTGCTCATCTTATCGAAATTTGAGCAATTACGATAAATTTAACAATTTTTATGGATTAAGCTCGCTTAAAATTTTGCACGATTGCTGCAAAGAATTCGAAACGTTGGGGTGAAATTAAAATGTAACCAAAATTATACGCGAGTGTAATCCGTAAAGATAGCTCTATTTCAATTATGATGAAACTTCATTAATATAAATTGATGTGTAATTCTATATAAAAGAAGTGTATTTTTATAATGTAAATAAAATTTCAATATATTAATTCAGCACAGTTGAATAAGTGGTGATTGGTCAAAATTGGTAGCAATCTTTTGTTGCAGAATCATCGTCCATATTGTGTCAATGGACTTAGCATTCAATACACATCTTTTCTTGAGTAAACATTATAAGATTTACATATAATTATAACAAGTATTATATAAATAAAGGTATATAAAAGATATATAAAATATGTTGAAGTAACTGGAGGCGGGTTGAGGTTAACTCTATCGGACTTTAAATCTGATATCCGTGTACAAAGACACTAGTCTTAAAATAAACCTGTATTCAATATGAGTTTAATAAATAACAAACAGCAGGGTACCAGACTATGTGCTTGAATCAATAGCACTGGAGTGGGGTGGACCCCAGCTGCCACTGAAGTAATGAAAATGACCCCCTAAAAGGATAAACCAAGAAAATAATATCAAGAATATAACACAACTTTGACTTACTTATTAAGCAGATATTGATAACTGTACAAATATTATTATTTTTTTGCTTTGTAATGAGAAAATGTTATACTTAATATTAAAGCAAGGTTTCCGAATCTTTCTTCAGTTCACCAGCCACTGGCCAGGGTCGGCAGCGCTATCTATATTTGGTTAGAGCTGTGGGCGAACAACATTACAGACACATTTAGGTATGATAGGTTTGGTCATTACGTGCTTCCAAATTTGATATGCAAAGATATAAAGATAAAAAAAAATTAAAACCCACTCCTCATTTCAATACATACTAATATAATAACAAGTAAAATACAAACTTTGTCCGATCTAGAGTTATAATAAGTTTATCTTTAAAACATGTAATAAAAGACATATGAACGGTTGTACCTAATTACGAAAATCCCGTTAATAATCTGATGAAAGCATCAAAACGGGTTCAGACATAGCTATAAAGAAAATCCAGTTCGACTGCAATTGTTACTTTCGTTTAGCCTCAGATACCGGGATACACAAATAGCCTTCTAAAACCACGGAAAGTAAGATGATTTGATAAGATTATCAGGAACCGACTTAATGATAAAAACGTTAATGATATATAATTGGCAATTATAATTCAAATATTTAGAGTAACTTAACCTCAAAAGAACCTTCATTAAAAATTAATTTTAAAAACTCCTTGAGATAATGAGTGTTTACTTTCTCATTACCTATCTTTATGAGCTGTTTTACTATAAAAAGTTATGAGATTGAACGTGGTGTAAACTTCAATAAATAAACTCTAACGAGGAACGAGAAGAAAGTCGTAATGTTTACAACAGAAGGCTTCATTTAGCAAGAATATCTTATTTGTATTATTTATATTAAATATTCATAAAGAGCTTATATATTTTTTTGTTTAATAGAATAGGAAAAATAATAAATATGTAATGATTATTTTCTTATAAAATGTAGCATAAATTAAATACAAGTTTCCTTATCTATAAAGATAGAAGTTAACTGAATCCGAAGTCCTAACTATGCTCACCTTGAGAAAGGAATGTGGCGGAGTCTTCAAAGTCTATTTAGTGGCCGAACTAAAACGAATGCAGTCTCATGTTGGTTGTAAGTTTGTTTGCATGAGTTGGTGATTCAGGCCTCATATCATAAGACTCATAAATGGTAAATTATTTGGGTTCATCCAAATATTTAAACACCTGTATCTATATATGCATATACATTGAAAGAATATTTTTTTTTTTGTATGAAATAGGCTTAAAAGTAATAGTTATAGGTTATTAAACTGTTCTGAGTCGTATTTGTATAACCTTACTCAACCTACATATTTTATGACAATTGTAACTAATACACTAGCCCTGTTGAAAGCTACCTGTCACTCGCCTTGCCAGCGCATTCCTTATACCAGGAAACGTTAAATAATATAATTATTCTTAAGTGTGTATATTGAATCTAGTAATATTAATATCGGTTGGCTAAGGACGATTAAAAACGAGATTCCAGTACCTATCTGGGATTAAAAGAATAAATTTTTGTTAGCTTTCTAATACCTAACATGAGCCTCATCTGCTAATAAATAACAAGATATCAAAAACCATTTATACGAAAAATTTATTAAAACAATTCTATATTTAAACATCAATTGCCTTTTCACACTAGAGTACAGACCGCGGGGCCGAGGGTCGCGACCTCTCCAAACGAACTAAGCCCGGGGCGCCTTCATTCAATTGTCACTGATTGCGACTCATTCGTCTCCACAATAGATGCAGCTGCTGCGTATTGCATAACTAGATCTAGCATTGACTTTTTATTACAAAAAATACAGTTGCAGAATCGTTTTATTTTTCTCATAATTTTATTTAATAATTGAAACGCATAATAAGTGAAGACCACATATAAAATAACCTTGGCATTAATTCGATCAACACCCATAGCGAAAATATAGCAACGTCACGGATATTGCACCAATATCATAATAATTATTGACACACGTTGTCACTTGTCACTTTCACTAGATACCATAAAAACAGACCTTCAATATCCAACCATGGTGAGTGTAGGGATGCGCTACATCACCTATTATCGAATATACAATTCTAATGATCAATAGTAAATATTAATTATCGATAAATAAAGAAAAAAAAATATGTCTTAAATAATTGTAATCAAAGTCGATCTTTACTAAAACTATGTGGTATAGAAAACCGGAATTGCAATTTTTATAATAGATCTATTAGGATTCTCAACAAGTTTCACTAGAAACATTGAGGAAACTGAACTTGTATGAACTAGGAAATTGGTAAAGGATTCTTAGACTTTGATTGCACCATTAACACTTTCATTCGCTGCTTTCTTGTTAATTAAAATGGCTCATTAAAAAGCTAAAAGACAACAAGCAATCTTACGTATCATATTCTTAGTTTTTTTTTAAACAAAAATGGTTTAATATTAGTATTAGAATTCAAAACGACAAGGGCCTAAATGATTTGATTAGAAAGCATATACAGACGATATGGTCACGTCACATATCATTAACATTTTATGGCATATGGGAAAGCGATACCATAATACGCATATTAATATTGTCGTCAATTCAATTTAGTTGTAGAAAACAAGAAATGTTGAGTTAAAACTAGTTACTAGTCGATGAACTTTTGTGTAAATGTTAAAAATATCAACCATGGCGACACTAATAAATTACGTCCAACATATCATAAAATACTCTTTTTAAATATAATTGTACCCCTTTCTATTTTGTGTTAAACTGTGGACACACAAACAATATCCAATCGTAAGTATGTAAGAACTGTCATAGACTATGTACGTGTATAAATGTAAGTTTATTTATATTTAATATTTTTAACACGACATGAATAACAATAATAAAAATCTTAGCAGAGGGGATTTTAAATACATAAACACGTATAATCAATGGTAATGAGTTTGCTCGTAATTTATTCGTACTATAATGACACTTGAGCGACCTCCACGCGTGCTTTCCCGCGCTTTCTACTTATATTTGTTTTGCTTGTGGGCAAATCCTTTGACGGTTGGTGTTATGTTATGAAACTGTAATTATAGTAATCTAGTAATTATAAAAAAAAATTTAAAAATCAGGGATAATAATTTGTATTTTATTATTTTCATTTAATAATGTCGCTCAAAAGCACGATGACATTTCTATTTTTAATCATTATTCCTGTTCTCGTTTTTTTTAATGAATTATGTTAATAATGTCAAAGATTTCATAATATCGGAATTATTTTTTTTATAGTATTGTAACGTCAAAAAAATTATGTCAGTTCTTCAACATCCTTAATCTATAATTTAAATATATATATATTTATAATGCAAAATTATAAAAAAAGTTTATGTAAAAAAATCTGAGAATTTTTTTTTTATTGATACAGTAGTTATAAAAAAAAACTATGCAATTGTGTTTGTGTCTGTATAATATTTTCTTTTATGACAAAAAATGTTATTTTTATTTTAGGTTTTTTTATTTTCAAACTTGATGCTTGTTCTTGTAGATTTTATAATAATAAATTTTGTTATTACTCTAAGACTGCATTAAGCAAGTCACATTAAGGGAAAGGTTTTCACAACACTAATCGTCTTTGACAAAACGCCATTGACGCAAGGCGCATGCTCGTATGTATATGACAGGAATATTTATAATTACATTGCGTCAGAGTGCGTTACTGTATGTAATTTAGAGTTAATTTAGTGATATATGAGTAAAAAGACATATTATTATCTAATAATATACCCATATTATCTGATTTTGTGATGATTATACACCTCGATCGAATTTTGATGTTCAAATCAAAAATAAAAAAATATTGCTTATTTTGATTATTATTTCCAATATTTTGGGGTTATTTAAAATGTTAAAAGAATTCGTTAAAGACATTTTTTTAATGTTTGTATTTTTATTCACTTTAATGTAATAAATGCAGCAGCAATAAAGTACATGAATATATTTTTTTCAGGGAAAACTAGTTTCTATCCGTATAGTTAGTTTCATTCACAAGGTGGCACTGCATGTAATACTTACTCACATAAAAGTAGATGATACAAGTGGAAGGTCCTCCACAAGCTGTCCCTAGCTACTGAAGGAGTGTGCCTACCTGTGCGGGTGTGGCGGGCTGCGCGCTGTGCGGCGGCACGGCGTGCACGGGGCGCGCGGGCCGCGCCGCCGCACGCGCCAGCGACGCGCGCTTCACGGACACCATCAGCCACACGTCCTCCACGCGCTGACACACCTGCACGGGAGATACACTTTGTTACACTATATTACTATATTTGATGCGATCCTAATTGACTTACATTCCCATTGTCGATTCAAAGTTAATTTAATAGTGTTATTGAAAGTCAATGTTATATAAATATATATTTTTAAAATCTACCGCCGATTCTGCTTCTGATGTAGAAAATTATGACCACCCCGTTCAGATTAAATTTATATTTTTTATTAATAGAATAAACTACCTGAGTGACTAGAGCCCTCGTCTCCGGGGTGGCGGACTGCATCAGCATTTCCCGAAACTGCTCGGGTGCGGTCAATCCGAAGCTTTTGGCGTCCTCTATTGACTTGTCTACGGCTATCAGGCCTCCTTCTCCTGCCAGGATCTCGACTCCCATCGCACACCAGTCGTTAGCCTGTTTCCGAAAAAAATATGTCATAATTCTGACGTAATCTTACTTACAAAAAGAATAACCTTAATTTAAATATTAAAAAAATTAAATTAAATTAAAATATTTTTATTTACTATTAATAATAATAATAATGAACTTACCTTATCAATCCTATCCATTAGTTCTCTAGCTTTGGTTAATAGCATATTTCGTTTTTGAATTTTATCTATTAGTAATGAACTCGTCCGTCTTAACTCCTCACATTTAGATTCTATGTGGTCGACGGAACTAAGAGGATCTTTCATTAAAATATCACCTGAAACAAAGAAAAAAAATAAAAATACACATAAAATTAACAAGACTTTTAAAGAAAATAGCGAATTTGATAAAATACATCAAATCAGTGTATTTATTACCTTCATCAATTACTGTGGAAGCGGTATTGAGATCACAATTACAAACTTTTTCAAACTCAATTGCTTCTTCTAATAAATTTTGGACCTTTATCGCGGTTTCGCCTACTTCGGTCATATCGCATGCTGTCTTTAGATGTCCATCTAAAGTGGCCTAAAAATATAATAAAAAATATATAAATTTATAATATATATTTTTTCATATTTCACCTCCTTATTGTATACAAAACCTAACATGTCAATTGGTGCCAACATTTCAAATTTAAGAAAGTTATTTGACATATGATGCATAAAAATGTCAATTGTTTTGATATAGCGGAAATGGTGTCTTGTTTTGGGTTATTTTAAATACATAAAATAACTTAATTTTGTAACTTATTTCTTCAAAATGACTTTAGACATGGTATGTAATTTTCGCAAGTGCAGAAAATCACTGTCAAGCAACGCATGGGTCACGACTTGTTCGCATGCTTTTTGTATCGAGCATGGACAACGAGAATTTAAGAGGAATGCTGAGAATTCTTTAACATGTCCGGCATGTGGGAATGAATTGCGGGATAAGTTTGATGTTATCCAAGCTGATCTCAAACCAACGGAGACGTTTAAATCTATCGTCTTAGCAGGTTTGAAACCGGATACCATAATGGATGTAGCCATGCGAGCAATGTCTTTTTGGTCATATCAAGTAGAACAAGAAACGCTATATCAAGAGAGCTTATCGAAACATTCAAAAGAGAAATTACAATGTTTAGAAGAAGTAAATAACCTGAACTTGCAAAAGCTTCAAGCTGAGCTAGAAAACTCTAAACGTAAAATTATATCTTTGCAAACGGATTTCAATAACAAACGTAAACAGGCCGAAGAATTGTCGGCACGTTTAGAGGAAAAATCGAGACAAATACAGAAGCTAACGTTTCAACTCGATTCCCAAAGGAGAAAAGATATCCGCTTACAAAATTTGGAAGAAAAAAATGATAATCAAGAAAAGTTTATGAACATAACGGATTTGGTCGGAAAGCGGGCCGCCTCTGAGGCCTTTGTTTTTAAACCAATGAGAGATCCGGGAGACTCTCATAGAATTTGCTCTCCTAAAACCCCAATGTTTGACTTTCGACACAAAAGCAAGCGAGCACCGCCATTCCAGTTCCGGCCGATAAGATCATAACATATAACCGTAAGCATATTAAACATATGTTAACTAATTACCTGCATCTGTTTAAAATTTAATAAAAAGGTTCTGAATTTAAGCCAGTGATTTAATTTCATGGAATGTTTCTGCCAAAAAGCGTCGAATTGTTTCTCGGTTTCTTCCAATTGTACGAGCAACCTGCAAAAATAAAATAGTTAAAAACTGTCAACATAAAATTAGGATAAAAAATATAATTTCAGAATTAATAGTAACAGCTTTTTAATGTCCGTCGCCCGCAGTAAGTAATAATCCATTTGTCAATCAAAATAGACAAAGTCCACAAAAAATGTTAACGACGAACTTTAATACTTCCTATCCTTGTAATATTTATATATATTCATTAATTTATTTATATATCTTATTAATGCATTTTTTTTAATTTATGTATATATATATGTTTAGTTTGTGTGTCAATCGAACTATATGTATATGTAAAAACTAGTATGTATGTTATATTGTTTAGGTTGTTCATACATCATTTTGTTGATTTAATTATTTAATTATTTTATGCACCAACTACTGTTTATTTAAAAATGATCTTTTAATAATAGGTTGCCTTTAAGAGATCACTATAAGTCATAAGGCCGCCTTTGCACCGAAAGTTTAAATAGTTTTATTTATCTTATTTGTTTTATCATTTGTCTTTTTTATATGTATTTTTGCGTGCAATAAAAGGCATAGATAAATAAATGAATAGATGTAATGTCGTGTCGAGATGATATATGCTCCGGCACCTCTCGACGGCGGCCACGTGTCCTACGTCGTAGTAGGCGGCGGCGGGCGCGCGCGCGGCGCGCAGCAGCGCCTCGCCCTGCGCGGCGCCCTCACGCACAGCGCCCTTCAGAGACATGTACCTGCGATCACATATACTCTGTACAGAGATTACTTAAAAGCAACAAGCCAACAGTTAAATCAAGATAACTGAACTCAGACCTATTGTTTTGAGTCACTACCACCTCTTTACCAAAAAAATATATATATTCTATACGGACTGACTCAAATTTATTTTATGTCGGATTTCAAGTAAATAATTTCGAAAAAATATTATTTTCAAACACGACGCTTAGCAGTGAAAACGTTATCATGCAAATTAATGACCAGTAGTATGTATTAGGAGAGATATCGATAGTATATATTTTCTATCCGTCAAATTGTTTATAAACATAGATAAAATGGAATTAACGATAGAATTTCACTATCTTAGATGTGTAGCTTACCTAGTTTCTTGACAGTCTAATAATTCTTTGGTTTGTGTCGGGTCATTGCCCATATCGCAGTCTACTATTTCGTGCATAAAATCGTCTAGTTTTGATGATATCTCCTTCATCAACGTCGAGAACTTCTCCAGAGCCTAAAAAAAACTATATGTTAAATAAATACAATAAAACGAGATGCTAAATACATTAGTAAATCATTGGTCAGTATTTCGTAACGCGATCAGCTAATTACGAAACTGCTTTTTAATCCACACTAATGGTTTAGAGCGCAAGGGTGATACATCATATTAAATTTGTTAATAAGTAATAATAAGTATAAAAATAATATTACTATTCGCTGTTGTATCCATTCTGAATGTGAATACTGTAGCTCGCCCCCAAGATCCGAAGTGAGTTGTGATCTATCGAAGTGTTCGTACAGCTCCTCCACGCTGGAGCACACGAGTACGCGGAAACGGAATTCCTCTTTGAATAATTTGCTGCTCACTTCTGACAGGGCTTTTTGGAGGAAACTTGCTGGACGCAGAACGTAGACTGTGTTAATAATACCCGGGAAAAACTCCTGAAAGTAGATTACTATTTATTAGTACTTTTAATTAGGACAGTATGGGTCTTAATATAATATAGCCTTGTGCTATTCTCAAAAAGTGTATCTTAATATAATCTTTATGACTTGTGATGTATACTCACTGATATTCTAAGTAATACTGCTTTAACGGAGTTCCATCTGTCTTTCCGTCGGTCAATTATTATGTGGAAGCCCATTTCTGATTCCAGCAACCTGAAAGAAAATTACAAAACCTATAGTAAACATTTTTTCGTCATTTAAACTTTTTATAATTAACAAAATATATATATTTAAAATTCATCGTATAATTAATGACTCTTAAGATTTGAATGTAATTAGGAAGGGATTAGATAATTTCTGTTCCCTTTTGAAGCGTCTTCAAATTATAAGTAAGTACATAATATAAAACTATTCCTGTTTTAAAGCTTAACTTAAAAAATGTTTCTTATATTTCTAAGATAAACTTAGAAAGAAACGAATAGCTGCTAATTAAAGAAATACTCACGTGGGCACTGAAGTGAGATACAGTAACAATCGCCTGTACTCCGCGGCGGAGATGACGTGGAAGTTATTGTTGTCTGGGAAGGTAATGAGCGGGCGATGGTCCCGCGCCAGCCCGCCTGTAGCCAGCGCGTACTGCGGCAGCAGCAGTTCGCCCACGCCGCGCCCTTCCTCGCTGTCACTGCCGCAACCATCGCACTCCGCCTCTGTTGTTCAAATTTATTCGTGTTTTATATTGATGAAATCTATGGCACTGCACGGGTTTCACATCTAATATTTATAAAATACTTATAAACCATATTTTTTTACGCGTGGAAATGAATCCCATGACTTTTAATTCGCCAGTCAGGGTCACTTACCACTGGATACCAGTAATAAATAGTATAGGAAAACATATGTATGTCTGAATTAATCAAAAACAAATTCTAAATTCATTTTTAACAAATAAGAGGTATTCTTTGTGAAAAATTAATTTTATTCAACTGTGAGCAGTCAAATGCAATCAAAATAATTATAAGTGCAAGTATGCACCTGGAAACTTGGCAGAGTGGCACTTTCTGTAACGAGTAAAAATAAAACTAGAACTACTAATGCATATAATATACCTAGTACTTCAGTATTTTATATGTTGAAATGAAACTTTTTATAAAACTCTATTTAGTGGAAAATTCAATAGCTTCAAAAACGTGGTACTTGGAGTAAAAATGACTGGTATATATTATAACTAAAAATATATCATTATCATTACCATGAAAATGTCAAAATAAAATATATTATAGCTAGGACAAAAAAGATGCTAGTTAATAGGAAGATATGTTATGTAAGTTTTTATTGTTAGTACATCTAGCTTAACCAGTAGTTATAATTATTCTGATTGCTTTCAGTCGTACCACTATTTATACGACGCAGTTAAGACGCGCCTTTTCTTTGATTAATGTCAATAGAACACGCAAAGAGATACTAACTCGCTAAACCCTATAATGTCCAACGCATGAGCTATCATGACAAGTTTTTGGAGCATTCCGTGCAAACACATTACAATAAATAGACTATACTTTATATCAAGGTTCATATGTGTAGGGTTTCAGTTGTTTTGTACCTTCCATACCTATTGTATATTTTGTTCGGTTAGAAATCGATAGGCAGACGACGGACAGGCATGTGGCTGTAGCCTGAACAAAACATCTCCACACCTATATCTTTGTGGACCATATGTGGACATGCAAGAATTCACCGTAATCTTTCAGTTAATAAAATAATGTTTAAATCATATCTTACATATCATGTTTAACACAAAATTTATATGTATATTTACTGTTTGTTTTTTCAGTAAATGAATATTATTTCTAATCAAGATATCGTATTTTTTTTTAACTTTACATTAAAAATGCTCATGTCTTAGTAATAGCACTGCAATAAGTTACGGTTTCCTTGTAATGTACTCGGACATATATCAGAAACAATTAAAACAATCAGACACAACTCTTTGTTTGTGTTGGAATGAGATTTTATCATTATAAAAGAAAAAATGTTTTCCTTTCATGTCAAAAGTTGTTAACAATTATCTAATTGTATTTAAGTATATATATAATTAATTAATAAGTAAGGATATTATGTATAAATCATATTTTAAAATGAAGTCTCTTGGCCGCTACAGGTCGTTGAACTCAATAAACTCAAAAAGTACTAAACGGTTTTAACAAAAAATGGTGTGATTCTTGAGGTTTAGGTTTATAACTCGTTATTGTTTTATATAAGCCGAAATATAATATTAATTGTTCTAAGGGTTGCCAAAAAAAAAAAAAAGTAAATTTAGAATATCTTAACTTCTTTTGTGACATTACAAGGTCACTTTTATTTATTAAGTACTAACACTAGTTATTAAGTCTTTATTTAATTTTTTTACTAACCATTATGGACCTTTTTTTATCGGAATTTATAAACATTTTTATTTTAATTTAAGAATAATTACGAAATATATGTGGGCGAAGAGGCAGGCGGAATCTTGTTATACATAAATAAGTACGTAATTACGGGTGTAGATTGGATTTTTCATAAATTTAACATTGAAACTATTATTGTAATATCTATTCAGAGAGAACTCATTTCATTACCGGAGAAACGTGCTATATAGAGAATGTTCTAATTTGTTTGGTTTTGGAAATTAACCCCAAGAGATATCTAAGATAAGTTCACCGCTCGATCCTGTTCTAATCAACAGCTAACAAAGAAAGAATCATGAATTAGAATGAGAAATAGAATCATGAACGAGTACAGTTGCAGCAGGAATATTATTAGAAGAAAAATACGCATGTAAGGTATTACTAGGTACATTACTTTGTTCAGCGAGGTAGTTGAAGACAGCTATCATTCTGGGGCGACAGAATACTCAGTTGTATGTAAATAACCTACACTAGAAATCTAGTTTTACGAAAAAGAAAACCGGAAAATCAATTTTCTAATGGTTTTATTTGTTTTTTATCATCTTAAACATAAAGTTGTATATTAGTTGTATTTTGAAATAAAACAATTTTTTTACGGATTAAACTCGCGTATAGTTTTGGTTACATTTTAATTTTACACGTTGCGAATGCTTGGCAGCAATCATGTTCACGGGTAGACGAGATGTAAGTTATACGCGAGTTTTAAGTTCTAAGATAATACCAGTTGTATTTTATTGTATTCCATATTACAATGTATGAGATGATACGTGACTGATGTAAGGTTTTACAATTTCGCTATTGTAATACGATTCTATGGATACTACTAGCATACTATGACAGATTTACTACAAAAAGTAATGACCAAATATCAGTATTGAAAAAACCAGATAAGGGAGGTTGATATATATATATATATATGTTACGATTTATGTGAAGATGTGTTGTAAAATATCTCCATGTTGATGTCTTTACACATTGTTGTGACAAAGGTTGTCAATTAACATGACTGCTTTCCTTTAGACTTTGAAGACATATACCTAAGTATATGAAAGGTTAAAGGTTTTCGTATATTCTAATTTTATAACTGACACATTGTTTGATACTTCAACTTGTCATAAAAATAAACACAAGTAAAAACTAAAAACATAAATAAAAGAAATCACATAAATAACCCTACATAAAATATTTGTTATATGTACATTACTAATTTATTTTACACGGAAGGACTCCCCTTGAACTGCACAAGTTGTTAAACTCAGATTTTTCAATGTCTCTGGCTTGAACAATTCCCTCCCGCGACAATGAAAGATGGCCACCGCAATGATGTTCAATTTATCGTTCCACCCGTGAACCACGATTCGAATCTTAATCATTTGTAACAATGTAAAAACTTAATAATGAAGATAACTTGAAGGTAATTATGAATATACTTATTTAACTCTTTATAGAAGGTAACAAACATCCTTTTTTTAAATTGAAATAAAAACAAATACGGAAAAATATGCATAATATTAATTATTATACGGTTTAGATTGAAACTCCGGTACAGTAGTTTTTTCAATGTATAAATTGCAAAGACAAAAAGCTATTTCACACTACATTAAACTTTGTACCCACACCTAAATACAATTAAATTAAAGTATAAATTTACTTACAGTTATACAATATTAAAAAATGATAATTAACACTTTTTACCTAATTTATGACTTTTGACGAATATATTAAACTTCATACGAGCAATAGCTAGCTGGTAGTTAATTCGACACATAATGCGCGCGCGTCGCTCGCTACGAGCGCTTTAATAGATCTGATTTCAAGAGGATACACGCTATTTTTTCATCACTGTCACACTCATAATAATAATGCAACAACAATTAGCAACAATTAATTGTTGCATTGGAGGCTCTTTTAAACTTCACTAATAAAAATAAGTCAGTTTGTACGAAGTTTCACCGTGCAACTGAATTGATTAAACGGTAACACTGACTTTTTATTTCATCTTTATTGTTTTTGAAACTTAATTTATTTTTTTGTATATAACTTTCGAAAAATGATTTTCTCTTTAAATGCGGTGCGGTGGACGGTGTGGTTTATCATTTAGATATTGCCAAACAAAATTGATACGATACGCAACTAAATATACCTACGCAATATACTTACAAAATGCAATTTTTTGTTATGGTTTTAACACGTCCTATTTAGTCGTCGTGAATTGTAATTGCAATTATTCTACTCCATGAAAAAATCAATCCTTGAAACTGTAGTTAAAGATAACACAGACATTCCGTTACGTATACACCGGTAAGCGTTGTTACCGTAATAACTGATTACCGTGGAATCCGAAGCACTGCATACTTCTGCGCACGCGGCAGCAAGCGCCGCCCGCGACTCTCGCACTAACACTGTCGCACTCCGACATCACACTACCAACGTACATCCTTGACTTACGACCTCACTTAAGAACTTTACATACACCTTGTCACTATATACATAACGATTATATTACAATGACAGCGTTTTTAGCGCGTTATGTTCGCTCAACTGCGACAGATGATCTGAAATTTTAAGCATTCTTCGGAAAAATTATCAAAGGTAACGCAATCGATGAGATAACAGGATCAATAAGCTGATAACGTATCATGAAGCAGAATCCGCTTTGTATTGTATAATAAAATCTATAATATATTTGGATTGTGCCTAATCTAGGGACTTTTTATTACCTTTAAATTTAATGTGTTCAAATTGCATATGAAATGAAATGGCTCTGTTACATATATTTTTAATAAGTTATAAATGACCAAAAAAGGTCTTAATAGAACATCGTCTGGTTGCGGAGAGCATCCAAATCATTTAGTTCCGAAGCCGGAGAAACGAGGCCACTGCGGAATGCTGTAAACAGAATGGAACGATAGATAATTATTAACAACTAAAGATCCACTAAGAAAAATCTGTCTCTATTATATTACAAAAAGAAACCCGTGTAAGAAATACACTGATATAATAATAATGAATATATTTCGTGCGTATGTACAGAAAATTCTTATTTAATAAAATTCATAAAAATTGTATATTGGAACCTATAAAACGATTTGGAAATGTTCTTCCAGACGCAGCGGCGCCCGTCGCCAGTTAATATAATAAAAGATGAAAACAAGCTGGAACTTGAAAACATTTTGATAATATATTCAAAGAGGCAAAAAATAAAACCTTTGCTTCATGCTTCTATTTTATAGATTTCAGTATCTAATGATTTAATGTAAATGTTTCGAAGTAATTAAAGAATTTGTTTTGTTAGGTCAGTCATGCTTCGCTGCATCGCTCTAGGAGCTCAAATTTTGAATTGAATATTGTAGTGTAAAGCCTGAGATAAAACTATAACACAGTTTTGTGCATTAAATAATTATTCTTAATATGTACCCGGCCTTGAAACACGTGCTTTGTGTCGTCGACGGACGTGCAGTTATTGTTCTTGCAGCCTTGGCAGTTGGCACCAACTTTGTTTACACCAGATATTAAATTTTTGTAATGTATAATAATAACAACTCTTAAAGCTATCTGTTGGGGAAGAAACTACCTATCTACGAGATGGCTAATGTTGACATGTACTTAGCCCTATTAGCTAAAAATAAATTAAAAATAATCGCTTTTCCATCATATATGGTATAGATTAATACTTGTAAGCTAATAATGTAAAGAATTGAAAAGAGTAAAAACAATAAAAACAGTTAAAAATGGTTGATTAAAAACAGTAAGCACATCTCGTCTAAAACCTGCTTGCCTAACATGTAAGTTAATTTCAGAGCTGTATCCCTCGTAATTCCCCATTTCAACATTAGTCATGGTATTCGTTTTTATATAGATTGTTATGAAAATAAAGTTTATAAGATACGTTAACGAAACCGTTTTAGTTTTCGGATGTTTAGACTACACTAGCTAGTAATAAGTAATTTCGGTTGTTTAGACTACACTAAAAAATTCAAAAATTCAAAATATCTTTATTTAAATAGGCATTTACACGCACTTTTGAATCGTCAATTATTACATTATAAAAATGTCAGTAGTCAGTCCAACTACTAGTCCAAGTACTAGCTAGTAATAAGTAATTTAGTGTACCAAAACCAAATCTTTTTGTTATGGAGCAAAGGTCACATGCTCTGTATCCATTCTCAGTTTATTGTTTACATACTCATTCAAGTAAACAATTGTCCCACGACTCAATATTTATTTGAATTACTTAATAATTATTATTTTGAAACAGTCATTGTGTGATATTCTTCTCATAAAACTTGTATTACTTATGCCATTGTTTAGTTTGCGATCTTTGTAATTAATTAAACATTTTTTTTATTTGTAATTAAAAACAATGGAACCAAATTTAGAAAAATATTTTATTCATCCTCATGTTATTTATATATCTTTATAGGCAAAGGTGATAGTTTTTATCATTTACATGTATATATGTGTTAATACCACACTACATATGTGTTCTGTGGGTACAAGCGTAATGCTAAAGCCGCAGTAACCTACATTCTGCTATTCAAAGTATTAGTTAAATTCAGAGCCGGCTCCGTAAGCTGTGATAGATTCTAGGCTATCATACAATGGCTATTCACGCCATAGAGGAGATAGGACACGATCCTACATAGACTACTTATATAATATGATTTACATTTCAATAAATGAAGTTCCTTGAGGCCTTTTAATCTGTGTACAAATGTGTATAATAATATAATTAATTGCAGTATTTGATAAAACAATTTTTCTGTATTTTTGGTATATTACTCAAAAAGAACCTTTAGTGGTATAACTGTTATATCATATTTCGAACCCATTCGGGGTCCTTCAAAACTAATCGGACAAATTCGGATAGTAATAACGATAGTAAAGCCGACTAATTTTATATAATTATGGATCACGAAGGTTTACATACAAAAAAAAACCTAAAATATATAGTATAACATATCTCCCACAGTACTTTCATATTGTTCAAATACATAAAAATTATCTCAACACATAAATATATTAAAATCAACACTGTGTACAATCTGTACAGTTTAACATATTCTTATTTACACAAGTTTTATCTCAACGCACCTGACGTCTGACGTTTACTGAAGCCTCTTAACACGTTCATAGATAATGAAAATTGTATTTTATATATCATACTAGCTGTTGTACGTAGTTCCACCTGCGGAAGTCCTATGTTTATTATTTAAATAATTAAGAATAGCGTAGTGATAGATGGTCTAAAGCCTCATGAACCCGTCTATCATCATCAAAAATAATTTTTAGAATTCATAAAGTAGTTTAAAAGATAAACCAACCAAACTTCCACTTTTTAATAATAGTTTACAAGATTTTTAGTAATATTATGTTTCATGAACAAATAAAAAATATATAATTATATAATATAAATTCCAATTAATTATTCTATTGCTTTATAATATAAATAAGACATGTTCAATCACATTTTAAATAACACCGTTTTGTACTTTTCATATCAATACAACAGTTTCTTACATTACAAGTGAAGCCAAACAAACACACAAACGTAACGTATTATCCCTTAAGGGGTAGAAAGGATACAATTTTATATTCGACACCAAAGAAGTTTACAGGTTTCTTAGCTCCTTCCTCAGGATTTATTGTCAGTCATTTATTTTTCTTAACAAATGATAAAAAAATTTAAGTTACAATTAGATTTTTTTGGA